>OY998164.1:123486724-128486724 GCA_963921995.1 Oxystoma pomonae
TTATGGCAACTAACGCAACTAAAATTTGTTGCTTGGGCAAAGATTTTGAGAGCTGGTGGAAATAATCAACGCTATAGTATGTCCGCAAATTTAAATTTTTCGTCGGGATAAGCTTCTTTCCTTTACCAATAGCATGACAAAAAAAAGACAATGAAAACAACGACAGTCATATTAATAACCCAAGCAGCATTTTTCTGACTTCCGACTAATTACAACCTAACATGACGTCGGTTTTGGCCCAAATTTAGGTCGACAGTTGGTTTGTCCATCAAACAACGTATTTTTTACTAAGACCTGACGTCGCCAACAACTAGTGCATCAGTTGTGACGTCGATACTTACCAAAACTGACGTAGCCAAATGTTGGTGATATTCGCTACTTATGAGCGACGTAAATTAACGTTAATTACGGCGACGTAATTTTTAGAATAAAATTCAAGGACGGGCAAAAGTGAAAACGGACGTCAATAAATTTAGTTGTTGCCAAGATTTCCTGTAAATGGCAACACTGCAAATGCTATATGCACTTATCTTAGAATAGAAGGTTTAAAAGTTTCTATTGTATAGTTTACAAAATAATCTTATAGGCCACTCACCTCGGGATACTCGGTATAACGTCCAATTCATGAGACGTTATATTTAGTATGAGTTTTAAAGTAGAATTGTAATAAAATTGACGTTGCCAAACTTTTATTTATTAAATGTAACTATTCCGAGGTCCACTGAGGTGGGTGCGTGACCTACAATTATACTACAATATTCTAGGTCGGGTCGTTCTACAAGGCGACGTCGCAAGAGGTGTTCTTGTCCGAATAGGTAAATAATCATTACAAATTTGGTCGGCGCCCGAAACGCCATTTTAAACGTTTACAACAGTACAGTTTATTTTTTAATTTTAAAGACTTGATATGTAACTTATCTCATTTGTTGGCAACTAAAATGCATTTTTTAAATGCCTATAATGTTCTACTATAAGAAACGGGCTTCCTTATAAAGATTTTATTTTTAGGTTAATTTTTTTCAAAATTAATTTCTTAATATTTTTGAATTATTTTTGTGGGTTTCTGTTTTTTTAATGTCTATTTTAATTATATTTATCAGTAAACTCACCTTCGTTGGAAGATTTGCATCCATAGAATGTGTAAAACTAACTTTTTTCAGTTACCTACAATAACTAAGATAATAATTATTGTCATCCACAGTTCATTGGGATGTGTTTGTTTAGACATATAAAAGTTTTTACCTAATAAGTTTAAACTTGCTGTGCACAGTAAAACTTTGGCTCGTGGGTCTACGTAATTTGACGTAATATTTGACCAAAACACTGTGTAGCACCCGACGTCGAAACGACTCGAATTTTGATTCCCCACTTGGGTGCTAAATCGAGTCCTCAGGAAGACTGATGGACGTCGGAGGCGACGTCAGGTATTTCTTGCCCTACGTGACCATAACGTAATATAACGTCCAAATGCTTGTTGGAAAAGGCTAATCTACATAAAATTTAATGAATCTTGATAAGTTTGACAGTATTTGCCCTATTTAACACATGAAAACGATTAAAATAAATAAAATTAAGTAATATTTCTATCACAGTCTCACAAATGAACTGAAGAATAAACTTGAAAACTGTTTAAAAATAAACGTGCGGAATTTTTATAGACTAACTATAAGTATAAAATTATAAGCACAGTCACTTTTTGATTGGTTTTAAGAAAAAAAATATACTCTTTTCGAAAGTTACATTTTTGTGTAGGTGTCGTCCCTAAATAGTTATTTTGATAAAAATTAAAATCTTTTATATACGTCCTACTGTCAAAACCTGTCAAAAATATAATTTTTTCCCAAAATATAAAAAAAAATATTTTAAGAAAATAAAAATTAGGGCTTATAGGGCATTTCATTTTAGACAAAAAAAGTCAAACAAGCACTTTTGTAGTATTAACCGTTTTTTTATAAACGTCATTTAAATGTTTAAAAAATGGAAAAAATTGTCACATTTTGAATTTTAAAGTTGTTAATTAAAAAAAATATATTTTCTGAAAAAGCGATGTGAAACCTGAAAGAGAACAACATATTTTCGCTTAAAAAACGTTATAATGCTTTTTACATCACTTATAGTTTCTATATAAAAATAAAATTAGTTGAAGATAATGCTTAAATCATTTCGATTGTATTGAAAGTCTTTGCACCAAGGTTTTTCTATAAACCTAAACTTCTAAAAAAAATACAATTATGTGCTAAGTAGGTAGTCTTATTACCTTTCAAACGACAGTAAAAAAAGTTTTGACTTTCTTATGTTTATTAAGTAAAAATAAGAAATAACCAAATTTCTGCAACATAAGAAAAATAATATTTTGAATGACCGTCATACTGACTAGTACATGATGCTTTGCGATGTGATATTTTTTTTAAATGTTCTATAAGACCCTTCGAACTCGCCGGTATTAAGGGGGCAAGATAGAAGCAGGAATAATGGAAGTACCTTATATAGACAATATTTGTTGTTATTTTATTGTATATAAAAAGATCTCTTTCAGAGAGTTCCTCTTATTTAATTCCGCCAGAGGTTACCTTTTCAAATCTAGTCGAAACTTTTTTACTGTCGTTTGATAGGTGATAAGAGTAACTATTTGGTAAATAATTGTTTTTTTTAGAGTTTAGTTTTATAGAAAAATCTTGCAAAAAAGTTCAATACAATCGACATGATTTTACCATTTTCTTCAACTTATTTTATTTTTGTATAGAAACTATAAGTGATGCAAAAAAATGTTGTAACGTTTTTTTATCGATAATATGTTCTCTCTCAGGTTCCCCATCGCTTTTTCGGAAAATATATTTTTTTAACTGAGAGCATTAAAATTCAAAAATGAATGGAATGCTCCATAAGCCCAAAATTGTTATTTTTTAAAAATATTTTTTTTACATTTTGGGAAAAATAACATATTTTTGACAGGTTCTGACAGTAGGACGTATATGGAACATTTTAATTTTTCTCAGAATAAGTTTAGGGACGTCATCTACACAAAAATATACCTTTCGAAAAGAGTATATTTTTTTTCTTAAAATCAATCAAAAAGTGAACTGCGTAAGGTGGGCCAAAAAAAACTGTACATTTTTTTTGCAGCTGTAGTTTTGCTACCCTAAATCTGATTTTTTTGATTTTAGCTTTTGCGAGAAGCTAAAGCTTGAGACCATATGAAACTTTTGTCAAAATTGACATTTCGTTAAAATCCAAGATGGCGCATGATTTTTGAAATTCCCCATGTTTAACACCCCCCGCCAAAATTTTATGTGCGCCACTGTACTCGATTTTAGACATTTGCCTTTTATTTTACTCAGGTTTAAAAGAAGCAGTTCTTTCGTTGAGCAAAGCTTTATTAGTTCTTGTCCGATTTTTACGAATTATACCTTATTGTACAGGGTGGTCCAAATTCGAGGGGCCTCTATAGCTTTGGGCTTTTGCAGCTTAGTTAGCCCAAAACTAATATACATGTTACGGGCTCGATTTTCAAGAGAAGTCGAAAACTAAAAGCCGCATTGCGATATGTCAAAGCGTTTCTGAGCTACAGGGTGACTCTCAAAAATGTGCGATTTTAAAGGCCTTCTACAACTTTTTTATTTGTAAAGATAGAGATTTTCATTAAAAACATTTTTTGAAGATTTTTTAAAGACAAATCTACCTGTTTCACCGATTTTCTCTTAAAGCTTTTAGTTCCCGAGATATCACACAAAGTTATATTTCTTTACATGGGATACCCCCAATTTTTCTAAAAAATCAGTTTTCTAATAAAATTTCCTGTCGAACGATGTGCCGTACACCTATTTTTATTAAATAGTTTTAAAGATATTTGCATATTTTGATATTTACCATAGTAGGCGCTGTGCGCGTCTTAAATGTGTAAATAAAATTTTATTGTTTTTTTTTCATCATACAAAATCAAGTTGGCTACGAAACGAGGGGACACAGCAACCTCAAACTTTAACTTCTAGGTTACTATAATTACCAACCCTGAAATAATAAACAAAAATAAAATTATTAAAAGTTTTTATTTAAAATTTTTATTAATTAAACTATGTAACACCTAAAATCTACATCTAACAATTTTCTTTAATTCTAAAACAAATGCTCAAATTGATGGCCGTTTTCTTGTAAACATATCCTACATCTTCTCTTGACGCTATTTTCTGCATTAAGAAGTTCTACCGCATGAAGCTCCCTGAATGCAGTACGAAGTGCCTCTTCCAATTCCCTTCTAGTAGTTGGGCGATTTCGAAATACAAGGTCTTTGACTCTCCCCCACAAAAAGAAGTCGCACGGGGTCAGGTCTGGAGACCTGGGGGGCCAATATATAGGACCTATATTTCCGATCCAGTTTTCGGCGCAATATTTAGCAAATTAGTAATGTCTCTAAAGGAGGTGCACCGTCATGTTGAAAATATAGCTCATTATTTTGCTGAAGTGGCAAATTGTCGATAAACGGAATCACCTGCTGCTAAAATTTGTTGGTATCTTTCGGTATTTAAATTTCCATCAAAAATATATGGCCCAATAATTTGTCCTCTGTAGATGCCTACCCATACCTTAAAACTGAACCTTCCCTAATTTGCTGATGCCATAATATGGGGATTTTGCTGTTTCCAGTAATAGCAGTTATATCTGGTGAATATTCCATCACTAGAAATCGTTGCCTCATCCGTCCAAATAACTTTTCTGGCAAAATCGGGGTCCTCTTGGCTTTTATTTAGGTACCACCTGCAAAATGCACGTCTTGGAGCAAAATCTCGTTGCCGTAATTGGTGCACCCGTCGGGGTCGATAGAGCCTAAACTTGTGTTTTTTAAGCAGCCGAACGGCATTGCTGGATGGAATTCCAGTGTTTCTTTCCATAGCCCTGGTGGAAGTATTCGGCTTAATTTCTATTTCTCCTGGAACCGTTAGTTCTTCCAACTCTCTATCTCTGGCTAGGCTTCTATAGGTCCTAGGCCGCGGTTTTGTAAAGGATCCGTATTCTTGTAGATGACGTTTTAACTTCAAAAATATTTTTGAGTTAGATTGTCTTCTTTCCGAATATTTCTAGAAATATAGATTTAACGCTGTCTGTCAATTTTCGTTAATTTCAATATAACATTTTATCATTTCGTACTTTTCAAAGTTTTCAAACATTTTTATATCTTGACGCAACACCGTACTTAACTAAAAAGCCTGTTAACTCCTACTGCTTCCGTGCCCTTTAGCCTATTGTGGCTACCATTTTTATTACTAAATTGAAAAGTAAAACATGGATTTTCTGTCAGTTTGGTGTCAATATGGCGCCGATGATAGGCCAAAGGATACTAAAACGACAATGACTTAACTGGCTTTTTAGTTGAGAACGGTGTTGCTTGACGAAGACGCCACTTTTGACACTTGGGCTCGTTTATCATGGTAATTGTTTTTATTTGATCATAGCTACCTAGATAGATACCCTAAAACTGCATAGGTCAGAGTTAAACACAGCCTACTATGGTAATTATTAAAGATTGCAGATATCTGTATAACTACTTAATAAAAATAGGTGTATGATACATCGTTTAACAGAAAATTTTATTACAAAACTAATTTTTTTAAAAAAATTGGTGTATTCCATTTAAAAAAATGTAACTTTCTCGTGAACTAAAGGCTTTAAGACAAAATCGGTGAAAGAGGTAGATTTGTCCTAAAAAAAAATCTTCAAAAAATGTTTTTAATAAAAATCTCTATCTTTACAAATAAAAAAGTTGCACATTTTTGAGAATCACCCTGTAGCTCAGACACGCTTTGACATATCGCAATGCGGTTTTTAGTTTTAGACTTCTTTAGAAAATAGAGCTCATAACATGTATATTAGTTTTGGGCTAACTATGCTACAAAAGCCCAAAGCAGTACCCTCTCCAGATAGGCCGATCAACTCAGCCCGATTTAGTGTCCTTTTCTCCACCTTCGCCGCCATTTTCACTCAAAAGTGACAGATAATTAGTTTTCTGTCAAAATGGCGGCGAAGGTGGAGAAAAGGACACTAAAACGATAAGAGCTGATCGGCCTATGTGGGGAGGGTATTGCCCAAAGCTATAGAGGCCCCTCGAATATGGACCACCCTGCACTGAAAAGATGTGACTTTCCGGATAATTGAAATCAGGTACATTGGCTTACAAAAACGTTTGACAGGAAGGAGTGAAAAATATCAAATTTTTAAAAGCATGCGCCATTACGGATTTTTATATAATGTTAAATTTGACAGATAGCGTATATAGGCTAATTTTGGCACATTTTGGTGCCGCTGATATTTTAACTGCTCCTGGGTAATTTTTGGGTGGAGAATCCGAAATAGCCATCAGATTTTGTCTATCAGGTCTAGTTTTTAAAATGGGAATTATTTACTTTTTTTAGCCTTTATATATATTTTACGTTATAACTATGACTATTGCCAGTAACAAAAAAAACACATATAATCAAATATTTATTATAAAAAGTAGCTTCATACTCATATTAGTCACTATCACCTACAAATTTTCTTTCATACGACTTTCTAGTATGGAGTTTACTGGTGTAGTCTCGCTGAAGACTCTAACAGTAGTCGACCCTCATGTGGCTATCCCATCGTCCTTCATATCGATCTTCCATAGTTTTAATATTCTGATGTAAGCGGTCTAGGTGGCTGTGAAGGTAGTGAACTTTTATACTCATGTTACAACCGAGAATATGAAAATTTGAAAGCATAGTTTCCATTAATTCTATGTAATTGTCTGCTTTGTGATTTCCAAGAAAATTTTTAACTACTTCAACAAATGAACTCCAAGCGTTAGATTCAGTCTCATTCATTGATGTGGTGAACTGTAGATCTTCAATAAGTTGCCTTATTTGAGAGCCATCAAATATACCAGCTTTTAGTTTTTCAACAAATACCTAAAACAATTTCCATCTCGATCCAACGCTTTCACAAACTGCTTCATAAGCCCCAACTTGGTATGCAAGGGTGGTGGTAAGATTTTTTCTCTCGTAACCAAAGGTTCATTCACTACGTTTTGTTTTCCTTGAACCATAGTATCTCTTAAAGGCCAATTTCTCTTAACCCAGTGGCGATCTTTAGCTCTGCTGTCCCAAAAACATAAAAAACAGGGGTATTTTGTATATCCACTTTGCTGTCCAAGGAGAAAGTTCACCATTTTCAAATCAACACAAATTACCTACTGATGTTCTTTGTATATAATTTGTTTCAAAACTTGTGCGATTATTTTATACTCCTCTTTCATGGTAGTAGAATGTCCAATAGGAATTGAAGTAGATTTGTTACCGTTATGTAAAAGGACACGTTTTGAACTGTCAATGAAAAGGCGCCAATCGTCTGAAGTGTATTCTGGCAAGCCCATTTTTTCTAATAGTTCTTTTATATCGTTACAGAATACCAGCTTATTTTCCTGAGTGAAAATGGCAGCAGATCCTTTTCTCTCTTGCGATAAAATGCAACATTAGTGCCTGGATAGAAAAGGTTCTTTTCTTTTAATCTGGATGCAAGTAATTCAGCACACTCCTTTGAGAGGTATAGGTCTCTCACGAGATCGTTCAGTTCTTGTTGATTAAAACACTAAGGAGTTGTTAAATCTGCTTCAAATTCACTGTCGTTTTCTGATTGCATTCTTTGAACTTCATCAGACGTTGATGTTTCTGTATCATCTTCCGGGATTTCAGGAAGACTGCTGAAGGTTGGAATGGGTATTTCCTTAGAGTGCGGTACAGGTCTTCTTGCAGAATCTAGATCAAGATATGTCCATTTATGTCGATTGTTCCTATTTATGCCTTTAGTATTGAAACGAGAAAAAAATAGCAGTCATCATAATGGTTCCCTCCAAACCATTAGTACACCAAATTTCAGGCACTTTCTGTTTCCAATTGTCCACTGTCGCAAATGATCAACACATGTTTTACACATCACATGTGGAGCCCAAGATTTATCTTGATCTCCCAAATGAACGCCAAAATAGGCAATGTAAGACCTTTTCATAAATTCAGAAATAGTTTTCCTACTTTCTTTTAAAGTGTATTTGCCACATACATAACAAAAAACATGCCATTTTTTTAGTTTTAACACTATAAAACGACGAAAATGTACAAAAAATTACGTCACAACTTTATTTGCAAAAACTACACAATATACTAAGTCGAGAAGGATAAAGGTAGACAAAACCAATTAGTCCGGGTTGCGCAGGTATGGGGAGATCGGATCATAGGAAATTCCAAATATAAAATAGCTAATAAAATTAATAGGATTAAGTAGTGGGGGTTAACCAGGTCTAGGTATATTGGTTTACGGACAATTTCAGGTATATTTGGCTAATTAGATCCTAGTTTTGAATACCAAATTTCTATTTTGAATTTTAAAGAGATGTTGATTTATTTATTTTTGCCTTTTATCTGCTGCCAGTTTTAGAATCAGCACATTAGGTATATCTAAAATCAGTTCTTAGATCTCAGGCACCAAATTTTTATTTGTATTTTGTTGGCCTGTGAATCCCTAGTAGAACAAAAAGTAGGGGTTTTTAGACAAAGGGTTAAAACACCACTTACTTCGTTAGCGTTAAGCTTTATTATTTCTTGTACGATTTTTAGAAATGATAATTCTCTGTGCACGACAAAGACGTGTCTTTATGGCAAATTTCTAAATTCGAGTAAAGTGGCGCACATAAAATTTTGGTGGGGGAATTTTAAAAATCATGCGCCCTCTTGGATTTTAACCAAATGTCAATTTTGATAAAAGATTAATATAGTCTGAAGCTTTAGCTTTTCGTACAAGTAAAAATCACAAAAATCCAGCTTACGATAGCAAAACTACAGCCGAAAAAAAAATGTACGCTTTTTTTTGGCTCACCTTATATATAAATATGTCCTAACTAAGCCTTTGTACCTATTTTTAATGGTTTTCGTATAACTTTAAAATTAATTCAAGCGCCCCCTCCCCACCCCGAAACATTTTTCTGTGTCAAAAAAAATGCGACCACCCCTGGTAAAACTTTTAAGAAACTCGAAAAATTTCTAGGACACCGCATTCATACTTTTACATTTATTAATCAGATCTATCATAGAAATAATTTTCAGAGTAGGCACTTTATTTTACGCGCACCGAATTAGAGGCGCCGAAGATGTTGAGGAGGAGGATCCGCAGTCGACGCATGCGACGTCCCGACGCCCTTTTTCACCGCACAATGTCTTTGCGGCAACTCTTAACAGTATCCAGAAGTTGTGCTCGCGTGCGGAATGGGCCCGACAGACTCCAGTTTTTGCCCGAGTTACATCCTGTGGCGTTAGCGAGAGATGCCAAGAATACCTCGCGGGTAAGTACTTTTTTTTGGTTTCAGGCAAAGTTAGCAACGGTTATAAAGTGTGAAATAATGGATTTTTTGAGAGGACTATAGATTTAAAAAGAAACCTATATTGTATCATTTTAGGTAAAAAAGTGTTTAAAAAAAGTTTACCCGCTTATACAGAAAAAAAAAAAAATTATGATTGTTTTCCACAAACCAAAACTACACTTTTTTGCACTCGACGCGCGTTTCGCTAACAATGTTAGCATCATCAGGAGATGATAAACAATGAACTAAATTAATCTACGCTCTATCTTATATACAATCCTTTAGTGGGCGGAGATAAGACCAATAAATTGTAATTGATCACGATTTTTAATCCTATCTCCCCTCAACCAAAGAATAAAGTGTACTAAACGGGATGGGTCCTCTATCTTTATTTAAACTATTTCTGGATTTAATGATTTCCATACTTTCATATGCATTCAAAAGTCTTTTGTTTGGTACACTTTTTAGAAGTTTTAGGTTATCTAATGTGAATCTATGATTGTTTTCAAAAGCATGCTCGGCCACACTTGACTTTTCTGTTCTTCCGTATTTTAAGTGTGCTAAGTGTTCTTTAAAACGTTTTTGAATAGAGCGTCTCGTTTGGCCAACATATTTTTTGTCACAATCCATGCAACTAATTTCGTAAATTCCACTTTTTTTCTAGAACTGTAGTTTTATCCTTGGGATTTCCTAGTAAGCTTCTTATTGTGTTACCGGATTGATATACTAATTTAAGACCGGTGTTATTAAATACTTTGTGTAATCCTTTCGTATAATTAGGATTATAAGGAATTGATACAAATTTTGAGTCGCAGGTATCTTTTTGTCTGAAAAAGGTAGAATTCCGAAAGGTCTTTTGAAAAGAATGTCTATTTATCAGCTTATTTATTAAGCCTTCGTCGTAACCGTTTTCGCCAGCTATATTCCTAATCCTATTCTTTTCTGCTTCAAATCTTTCTTTGTTTAAGGGGAAATTTACTAATCTATATGTTAAAAATATTCTTTGGTTGAGGGGAGATAGGATTAAAAATCGTGATCAATCACAATTTATTGGTCTTATCTCCGCCCACTAAAGGATTGTATATAAGATAGAGCGTAGATTAATTTAGTATATTGTTTATCGTCTCCTGATGATGCTAACATTGTTAGCGAAACGCGCGTCGAGTGCAAAAAAGTGTAGTTTTGGTTTGTGGAAAACAATCCTAATTTTGTTTTAGTGCAACCAAAGGTTCCAAATTCCCAACATAACCGCTTATACAGGGTGTTCCAAAAATAAGATATGACACAAACTTACCTTTTTTTAAAATTGGATCCAAGCAAACACCGGATTACTAAATATACATTTGATGCTATACTGTGTACCACTACAAATAAAGCAATATTTTAGTACTCTAATTAAAGTACTTTATGCCAGTGCAATATTTACGCTTTTTTTGCATTGTTGCTACGCATTGCAGCACAAATTGTACAAATATTGTAATTAGTGCCATTTTTGTAGTTGGGATATGTTTGCTAGGATACCCTGTATATTATGACATTTTTTAAATCGTTTAAAAATTAGCTTCTCGACAATACCAAACACTATGGGATATTCGAGTTTAAATTTGTATGAAAGAAGAAACAGATAGGGAAATCGAAATTCACTTGGCACTATAAGATAGGTGTACTTATTTTTCTAACTCTTCCACACAAATTTAAACTCGAATATCTTGGAAACGATAAAAGACTGATCCATATCCAGACAGCATACGTTATCCAGGACGTCCAGTTTAAATTGATTTTTGGTCCAGGATGTCCAGGACTTCAAATGGACGTCCAACGAACGTTCGTAAAAACGTCCAATGGACGTCCAGCCGAAGTATATTTTTGGTCCAGAAATATAATTACATACCTTTGGTGTTATCGCAAGGTCAATTTTACGCTAGTCGCACATTTGTGCGTCTTTAAAAAGGGTATACTTTAGGGCCATATTCATAGTTATTTCGAATTCTTCCTTGGGTCATGTATATTTTTATGGGTGTCAAGTTATTAGAACACCCTAAAATACATGTGCGAGTCCTTTTTATTTTGAGCACAAAGCCTACAATCCCAAACCTAAATGGAGGTTCATTGGAGGCCCATTGGACGTCAAATCGCGCAATTAATTTAAAAAATGATTGTTCAAAACACGTTCATTGGACTTTTAATGGTAGTACATAACGTCCAGAAAGTAACGGACATCAGGCAAAATATAGTCCACTTTTTTGATGAGTGGTCCGCCGCCTATCTTTGGACGTTTTATGGAGGTCCAGAATGTACAGGCATGGAACTCCAATGGACGTTTTTGTGCTGTCTGGGTAGGGTTTAGTATTTTTGAAAAGTCTATATTTTTTAAGGATTCAGAAAACGACATAATATGCTATTGAAAAAAAGGTAAGTTTGTGTCATCTTATTTTTGAAATAAATAAAACGATATCCTTTTTTAAAACCGCGTTTTTTACCTAAAATGATCCTACTTAAGTTTTTTTTTAAACGTATTGTTCTCTCAAAAAATTCCTTATTTCAGATTTTTGGAACACACTGTATATATATTTAAAATGCGATTTTTTACACCTTTTGATTATTATTAAGATTTTTTTTTTAAATTTATTACGTTACGTTTACTAAGATCTAAAATAGTATCTCCCACAGACCACAGACACCAACACCATTAGACTCTGAATGCTATGCTAATGCCCTGGCTCCTACAATAAAAATGTATCTCGCAGAACGTATCGCCGGAATTAGGCGTTCTCTTTCTCTTTACATAAATTCAAAAAAATATTTGTAGTCATCCTAACTCGCACTTTATACAATATCTTTTCCTCAAAGAGAAGGAGGAAAAAAGATACAATGTGTGTCTGAGCAAGTATGCGATGTGAAAATGATTACATATATGTAGTATATAAGCTCGTGTTCCCCAAATGATGAAAGCATAGTAGGATGAAGCCTTGTTGCCAACTTGAGGTTATTTTCTTGTTGGTTCTGACATTTAATGAAAATCCTGGTGCTACATTCAAAAATATCATGAAATAATGTTTAATTATTTAAAAACTATAATTACAAAATGAAAGATAAAAAATAAACTCATAAAAAATAAAAAGCCCATATTTTTTCCAATACTCTCAACGATCCCTAAACAAGAACTGGCAAGTCGCAATACCTTGCCGTCTTCTGCGCACTACCTGGTGGTTTGCATTCATTATACAGACCGCTTCAAGCTACTGCGAACATAGGGGGAATCAAGTCCAATTTACTCTCCGTGCCGTACGACCGAGGTGGATTCGAAGCACGCTACAGTGTTATCTTTTGGAAATTAATTTTGTTTTTATTATTTTGTTTTATTTCTGCCTTGCTCGAGAAACAGATGGGTAAGTTCTTAATTGAAATAATACATTTTTAAAACTAAAAATGGATGTCTACGAAGTTGCCGAAAAAGTGCAGATGGTCAAATGGTCAAATCGTCATAACCCAACACACGTTCGATATTGGTCGAGGGAAAATTTGCATTTATATTTTGACGGAAGAACACACTATCCCCAAAAACTAAATGTTTGGGGGGGGGGGTATTGTAGGGGAACACGTAATTGGGCCATTTTTTATTAACGGCAATTGCAATTTGAATGGTCCTAGATACTTGGATCTACTGCAGCAGCACATTATTCCAACTGCTAGGCAGTTGTTAGGTGTAAGATTTGGTGAAACATGGTTTCAACAAGATGGTTGTTCCGCTCACAATATTGGCCTTGTTAGGGAATATCTTGATAATGTATTTCCTAATCGGGTTATAAGTACATGGGGAACTATTTTAAGGCCAGCTCGATCTCCCGATCTTGCTCCTAATGACTTCTATCTGTTTTTGAAGAAGCTTTTCAAATTATCACCCCTAACATGCTTGGAAACGTTAGAAGGGGTTTTTATAGTAGGCTCGGATATTGTCTAGCCGAGCAATGAGGACTTTTCGAACATTTGCTTTAATTTTTTTTTGACTGGGAGAATCTTTTTGGTTTTTAGAATGTATTATTTTATTTGGAAAACTTGCTTTTATTTTATTTCTCCTTATTATTTTAATTGTAACACGTCGTCACTGATAAATCTGAGCAGTTGACAATAAAACGCTCTTATTTATCAGTGACAAAAAATAAGAAAATTACGTTATAAAAATTTGCGTATTTATTGACCAAATTCCAGTTTCATTGACTACGCTCCACACAGCACCGTGGTTAGAGGCGTACTAAATACAAGGCGAACGGCGGCGAACGGCAGCGAATGGCAGCGAATGGCGATCGGAAGCCTGAGTGTTAGGCGTGCGGTGTCTCTGCATGTACGTACACTGGCAAATTAGACTTTTTCCGCCCTATGTTCGCAGTAGCTTGAAGGGGTCTGTATATGTTTTCCAGCGTTGCATACCGACCGTGTCCAAATATTTCTGATTTCGAAACGTTTTATGTGGTTTTTGTGTTTTTTTATAAATTTGTGAAGTTAAAAACTATAGGATGGTGCAATAGTGCATCGTGTGTAAACGATTGGAACACCCCAATCAAGGGATTTCGTTTCAAAGGTAAATGTCAAAATCAGCTGTAGTTTTGTTGTGATAATTACCGGTCAGTGTCGTCCTTTACCTATTTTCAATTATTGGTATTACTGTTTTTGGTAATTATGCAGCATACGGTTTTCTACCATTTTTGATTTTTTATGAAAAATTCTTTATAGAAGCACCTACTAGGGTCCCTAGGACCCCAAATCCGCCACGCCGGTTTTTTTTTTAAGAGAAAAAAGGGTGCCGGGGCGAGTTGTAATGTATTTTTTTGATTGTTTTGGGTTGGGTTGGGCTAGGTTGAGTTAGGCTGTGTTGGATTGGGTTATTTTAGTGAAAAAAAATTAAAATAACAAAAATAATAAAAAACAATCGGCGCCGGCGGATTTGGGGTCCAAGAGACCCTCTAGTAAGTGCCCCCATAAAGAATTTGTCATAAAAAATCAAAAAATGGTAGAAAACCGTATACTGCATAATTACGCTGTTTGTTTTAATATGCTTTGTTGTTAGGACCAGCACCCTGTTTACCCCCTTTGTGCAGGTGTACTCAAGGCTATATATAATTTCTTAACAAAGGCAAAAATAATATATCAAAATATTATTATGTTTTATTGTCTGTTTATTCTGGTATTTTGGTATTTTAGTCCTAAATTTAGAAAAGCAGGTAGCTGACCACAGACCTAAGGGTTTCAAGTTCTGTGTACCTCACCTATGTAAAATAACAATGTGTAAAACGAAATTGTTAAGTATAGTAAAATATTTTAATTCTCAAAGCTTTAATTTAATATTAGTTTTAAAAAAAGAGGTTATTAAATTTTTACTTTTATCTTAACATATTTTATACGACATATTTTAAACTTATAATTATGCAAGTGATTTAGTAGATTTCATCAGGGGTTTAATTTAAACATCAGGTTTTGCCTTTTTCCTTCTGTTGATAGAAAAGACTATTAAACAACTATTGCCCTCAACCTTGTATTAAAGTTATATTGTAATTTTTATTTTTTTTTTGGTATTGCACCAGCAAATTTTACAATAATTATTAAAATTATCACTTACCTTAATCGCTTTTACTCACCATCAGCACTTAGAAAAATATTTAACCACATAACACAATTAAATTGGTGACGGGTTTCTGAAAGGGTGACAAGAAAGGGGTGGGTTTTTATAACTTCATCCAAAAGACGATTTTTGTAAGTGTCAGTAAATTACAAAAGCATGGTTACCGATGCAAAAAAAACTCGTTTTTTTTTTAAATCACTCGCTGCGCTCGTTAATTTAAATCAAGGCTCGTAAAAAGAATGCTCTTTTAATCGCTAGTTGTGAAAACTACAAATTACTGCTTTTATGAGATTAACCCATTTTTTTACATGTTTATTAATTTTTCGCCGCTACTGGTAGAGTATGTAAAACAAATGGATGTATCTAGGACATACGGCTACAAACATATACATGTTTTACCGCAGTGTTGCCAGGCAACGTTCTGAACATTATTCTGTCCTTTTTTGGCACACAGGCTAGCTTGGGGGCAAAACAAATAAGAATTTATGAATGGGATTCAGGGTCTATGGTTTTTAGGTCTGTGGTACCTCCACAGGTCTAAATATTTACACCTGTAGGGTGTACTAAATTTTAAAACCAATTTCTAAAAAACACTTTCCCATACAAAAACTAACCAAAGTTATTGATTATTTTGTATTGTTATTGCAAAATACCACTGAAAAACTGTTTTTTTTTTCCTAAAATATACCCTATTTTAGGAGAAAATGCCCTAAAACGAATTTTTTTTGACAGGTTTCAAATAGGTAAATGGTGAATACGCCAAAAATTTGGCACATCATAGCTTTATTATCTGTGTTTGAATTTATAAAGTTGGTGATTTTTTAGACCACCTCTGGGGAGTGTTTTCAATTTATAGCCCCCAGAAAGGATTGTTTGGTGGCAATTGGTAATAAGTTCGCTTAAAATTTACATAAGTAACCATTTTTACAAAGATTAATTTACCTTATATAATATCCCAAATTGTTCATTAACGAATAAAACCAATTTTGTCCAGAAAAACGCCATATTTTGAACCCGTTTTCAGCCCAAAAACTATATTTATGAGGGCACTACGAGGCAAAACAAACATACTTAAGTGAAGGTCACTGATTATGCACGAAAAATATACCAAACAAAAAAACCCAAATCAACTATATTAATTTATTTACAAACTGAAATGAAAATATTGTGGTTATCTAAAAGATCAGTCAAGAAAACTTTCCTTACTCAAATCCCACTCATTTCAAAGCTGTAGCTTTTATCAGTAGAGGTTGGTGCAAGCCAAGGTACAAGCAGAAGTAAGAATTCCGAACTCGCTGTTTGTGATTTGTTTGAATGCAACTAATATTTTGAAACTGACATCTCGATAGTGACAGAAATTTAAAAAAAGTCTTGCATTTAAGTTTTTTAATACATTTCATAAATAAAAACACCTTTTAAATAAATATTACTAACCATCTAAATCGTTGTGTGACGTCGAGTATTCATTGGAAAAATTAATTAACAAGGGCAAGTTTTAATTAGAGTGACATATCAGGCCAATTTTAATTTGTTCTACAGAGTGTTTACTATTTAAACCCCGCGTGGGTTTAATTTTTTAATTTTTTTTTTCTTCTACATTGAAACATTCTTCTTAAATCCAACAAGAGATTGTGTTAAGATGATTATTCAATAAAAAAATTTATTAAAATTCTTCGTATAAATCAAAATATGTCCAAAACCCAAGGAGGGTTGGTTCAAAATTTCACTTAAACTTAGGGCCGTTATAAAATAGACTAAACCCTGCTTTTAGTAAATCCCACCGTTCATGTCTTTTTTGTGAATTATTAAAAAAAGAGGTTGAGTTAGCTGCATTGCCCATCCCCCTGTAACCACCACAGGCATGGTCCTAGCTTTAAATAAATGATATTAGAAATCAAAATCTTTCATTTAACCATTTTTATAGGGGAGATTTTGGGTACACAAACCTTAAAATTTAAACAGAAATGCCCTTTTTTTTGATATTTTTGCATTTTCATAAAATTTGTTTTAAATAGGTACTCCATATCACACAATAGGTTCCCTTAATGTGTGGTTCTTTAAAGTGTAAAAATTTGAATCTTTAAAAGTTTGGTGTCATTTAAATGAACATTTAATGGCCATTTGCACCAACCGAGGCCTAGCATTGATCTTGCTAGGTATCACCTAATTCTAGGCAGACCCTAAGGTGCCCCCTAATTCGAAATGGTTTGCTGGCGAAATTTCTGACATGTCCCTAGTTTTACATTTGGCATCGTTGCAGTTTTGTGGCTAACGAGTGGAAAATCCCGCGGCTCGGCAAATACAACTAACCTCCCTTTAATTATGGCCAAACGTCAAAATAATGTCAACATTTTTTGTTTTAAAATTTTTCGTGTGATGAAAATTTTTTCTTTAGCATTAAACTATATTGTAAAAATAAAGTTGTATAATTATGTTTTCCTCACTTTGCTTCTGTTTATGACGTTTAGTTCGATATATACTGACCGTGTGTCGTCTGCACCCCCCCCGCGTTATTCGAGAATCGATGCGTATTTCTACTACACTAGCAGTTTTAAAAACATTCCCAACAAACAAGGTTCCTTCGGGCGTTCGTCGGCCTGATGTCGATTGCCAAATTTGCCGTCATCGGCATGACGTCGATTTACGACATCGGACCAGCAGTATTTTTTGTCCGCTTTGCGATGTAGGTACAATGTATGTTTGCCGACGCAACGTTAGACTGTAACCCGCGTCGGACCAATGGTAAATTTTTACTTTTTGCTGACATCGGCATACCGTCGCGGTACGATATGATTTAACCACATGGTACCGACCATCCGGTTTCCTAAAGCGGTCCAACGTCGGCGATTGACGAAGGTCCGTCGGTGGTTGCTTAAAGCGGTCCGACAATGGCAAATAACAAAGGTCCGATAATGGGTGGATAATAATAAGGCCCCACATCGGCCTCTCAAAGCGGGCCGACGTTTGTGATTGACGAAGATCTGTCGGTGGTTGCTTGATACGATCCGACATTGGCAAACTACAAAGTTTCGATAATGCGGGTGCTTAACCAGTTGGGGTGGTTTAAGTGGCGGAAGAGGTGATTGTTGTAGAGTCCGCATTTTAGTTTTGAAATATCTTTGCTCATTATATATATAATATTATCTTCCACTGTACAGGGAACATAGTGAAATTAGCGCCATCTCTGCATACTAGGAAGAAACTAATAAGCAGTTTAAAAATTTTAATGTAACGTACCATCGTCTGTTGCCGGTTATCGTCAGTCCTAAAGCAGACAGAGTGCGTTTCGACATAAAGTCGACTATAGTAAATCGGACCATCGTCAATTGCCGATTCTCGACCAATAAAACAAAGTTCCCATCGGACCATCGTCGGCCCTAAAGCAGATAAAGTGGTCGTCGGCATAAAGTCGAGTATAGTAAATCGGGCCATCAACAGTTGCCGATTCCCGACTGATTAAACAAAGTTCGAATCCATCATCGGCCCTAAAGCAGATAAGGTTTGCGTTGGCATAATGTTGATTATAGTAAATCGGGCATTCATCAGTTGCCGATTCTCGTCCGATTAAACAAAGTTCCAATCGGACCGTCGTCGATCCTAAAGCAGATAAGGTTTGCGTTGGCTTAATATCGACTATAGTAAATCGGGCAATCGTCAGTTGCCGATTCTCGTCCGATTAAACAAATTTCGAATCGGACCATCGTCGGCTCTAAAGCAGATAAAGTGAGTGTCGGCATAAAGTCGACTATAGTAAATCGGGCCATCGTCAGTTGCCGATTTTCGACCGATTAAACAAAGTTTCAATCGGACCATTGTCAGTCTTAAAGTGGTGTCGGTTAAAGTCGACTGTAGTAATGTTGACCTCCGTCAGTTGCCGATTATTGACCGAAAACTGAAAATCGCAATCTGTCCAACATCGGGCCAGCGTGTAGTCGCCGATGCCGACACACTGCCGACGTTGTCGACATTGGCCCGATTACTGGGTTAGCATAAAGTACCCGGTGAAGGGTTTATGGTTTTACAATTCCGTAATAAGCAATACGACTATATTATACTAATATTGGCGGTTTCTTTCGTGTACATTGAAAATTGAAACAGCTGGCATATGAAAAAGGTTTAAAAATCTTCTCGAACGTCAAGCGCATACGACAACGATCAAGTATTTCTACTGTCCATGAAATCCGTCACCTACAATTTCCTGTTAACCAGAGGTCATCATCAAACCCCTTCACATCATTCAAAATGTTGATGATTACGCAAAAAAATATTAAAACGCTCTCAGAATTATTTTTTTAAAGTTAGGTTTAGTGTAGGCAGACAGTAGGTAAGGGGGGCCGATATCGACTTCTTATATAGATTAAGGATCATCTGTGTTTATGGACACATAAAAATCTCTAAAATATTGTAAGTGTGTCTGACTATATTATCTATTTAAAGATTTATAAATTAAATTTTATAGAAATCTGTTAAATTTTATGAGTTTGTCTGATCATAAAATATCCCAAAATCTCATGAAAAACGTTTTTTTTACAAAGTCTTAAAACATTATAAAAGAACAAGGGTGTAATCATGGAAACCTATAAAAGTTGATGTGTCGGTTTCATTATAAAATCTCTTAGAAAATGGGGCTTTTATAAAACCATAAAATATGTTAAAAAAAAATGTCTGCACTTATCAAATTTTATAAATATTTATAAGTCTCTCTTATTATTGGACCATATAAAAACATACATATGAAACCACATAAATTACCAAAATCAAACACAACTTATAAATTATTGCAAACTTTTATAATCCTAGACTGAACCGAAAAAGGCACCGTTTCCTATAAAAAAATAAATTGAGCCAATGTATTTTGTAAATGATTTTTGCTCCGATGTAAAGTTTTATTAATATCATAATCAAAATTACATAAATTTTATAGCCAAAACGAGTTATGGATTTTACTGCTGCAAGATACAGTTTCAAAAAAAAGTTGTTACAATATAAAGAGTCTTTAAGAATGATTTTTGTGAAGGGTGTTATGAAATCAAGGATTAAGAGACATGTTTTCATAGCTTAAAGTTACACCTAAGAATGAATTTAGTAAAAGACTGTTACGTACATAAATTTCATAACCATGTTTATGTACTTTGTGTGTCCTGTTCATAATTTTCATAAATTTGTACATACATTCCATAACAAATTTTGAACGACAGTCAATGGTCGCCATTTATTAAATTTATTTAATGCATTGATTAAAATCGTTAACATGTTTTATTTATTTCATATGCTCTTTTATTATCTCCATAACCTGTACATACTATTAATAACAACTCTATAAAATATCAAGAAACATTTTTCATGGATTTCGTAACTTCCGTTTATTAATTTCAGTACTGTATATGACAATTTTTATAACTTTTCTCCGATTTTTGTAACGTGTTATTGATGTACAATTATCTATAAAAAATTAATAAACGCCTGTTATTAACACTATGTACGATATTTTTTTCAGTGTAAAAAAATTTGCCTCACAAAAGCTTATAGACCTCGTTATAAACCTTATGAAAACCGATAAAAATCATACAGGTGTCTTTTTTATGAGGTACGGGCATTAGAGTAAAGGAACCTTTAACCAAATATCTACTAACTGTTAGTAAATATATAGTAGCGCAAAATCATATGGCTTTAAATAAAATAAAAAATATATTTTTTTTGTGCCTTTATCAAAAACATGATTTTAGTAACTGTCTGCAGATAACTAAAGCAAGCAAGTTTTTTACCCAAAGTTAAAGAGAAATAGCGAAAAATAGAAATAGAAAAAATATAATTATTCTTGCCTAAAAATTAAGCCATTTCCGCCAGTTTTCACCAAGTATTTACGAAAAAATCATTTAAAAAAATTGGAAAAATATCAAACTGTAAAAGCCATATATACATATATATCACCATCATCATCAACCATATTCTTATTTCACTTACCAGCCGCCTTGACTTATAGTGTAAAGATGGTGTCTTGCGAGAAGTGCTCTTCGTTCGAGATTTAAAAAGCATTTTCCGGTTTTTCTTGGATGTTTGATAAAGGTATTTTACTCGCGTTTTAAAGTACCTCGCTGCGCTCGTTATTTAAACCAACGCTTGTAAAAAAAGCACTATTTTAGCCACTATTTGTGAAAACTACTATTTTGAGCTCTAAATACCATATCCTATCACAATCCCTCCGTATGCAATGAGTGGAATCAGCTATTCAGTCATCGCAACCATCAAAAAAGCAGGCATCGTATTTTGACTTTGTTTCAAACGCGTTAGGTATTATTATACCGATACCGATTCGTTGAAATGTGTCTATTTTTTTTGTTAAGGCCTTTTTAACCACATTTTTTTTTTAATTTCATCGGTTAATTATAGATAAGTGTTTGTAGTACTTAGCTGCGAAATTGTCGATTATAACTCAAAATTATTTAGTGATATAAATTGTTCTTAACTTAGCTATCCAGTTTTGCCCCTCCTGTCCTTATTTGTCAAGAAATTCTAAGCGAAGCGAACTTTCTGTACTCTGGGGAAAATATTTGGTGAAAAGTCTTTATTCTAGATTTTACTAAAATGATTGCATCACATTTTTTACTTTTATCGACTTCACGTTATTATGTTCTCAAAAGAAAGAAAAATTGCTGTAATGAACGCATTTAACTTTACAACAACAGCAAGATCTCAGCAGACAAAGCAGACTTTTAGCCTATTCACTCGATCATTTTAACGATTCATTAAATTATAAAGGTCTACCGACAAAATTGAACTTTTCGTCCGATTTAAAAAAGGTGATTAACCTGAAATAAGAAAATATTCAAGACGGTGAAAATTTTTTTAAAAAATAGAATTTTTTTCCGTGCGCCAATGGCACAAAAACTGAAAGTTCACCCACATAACATTAATAGTTATTTACCTAACAAGTGCGGAAAGTGATACTTTACTGCACGCGACAGCAGTTGCATGAACGACGCTAAGCGGAGGCACTTGACGCATGTGTTCCCAGTAAACACAAATCGTCGGCATTGAATCGGGCCAATGTCGACAACATCGGCAGTGTGTCGGCATCGGCGACTACACACTGGCCCGATGTTGGACAGATTGCGATTTTCAGTTTTCGGTCAATAATCGGCAACTGACAGAGGTCCACATTACTACAGTCGACTTTATGCCGACACCACTTTAGAACCGAGGATGGTCCGATTGGAACTTTGTTAAATCGGTCGAAAATCGGAAACTGACGACGGCCCGATTTACTATAGTCGACTTTATGCCGACGACCACTTTATCTGCTTTAGTGCCGACGATATTGGAACTTTGTTTAATTGGTCGATAACCGGCAACAGACGAAGGACCTCACATTAAAATTTTTAAACTACTTAATAGTTTCTTCCTAGTATGTAGAGATGGCGCTAATGTCACTATGTTCCTTGTACAGTGGAAAATAATATTATATATATAATGAGCAAAGATGTTTCAAAACTAGAATGCGGACTTGACAAGATGGTGGTACTTCTCTACAAGAATCACCTCTTTTGCCACTTAAACTAGTCCGACTGGTTAAGCAACTGCATTATCGAAACTTTGTATTTTGCCAATGTCGGATCGTATCAAGCAACCACCGACGGACCTTTGTCAATCACCGACGTCGGGCCGCTTTGAGTGGCTGATGTGGGGTCTTATTATTCACCCATTATCGGACCTTCGTGGTTTGCCATTGTCGGACCGCTTTAAGCTACCACCGACGGACCTTCGTCAATCGCCGACCCTGGATCGCTTTAGGAAACCAATGTCGGACTTGAATAGTTTACCGATGTCGGGCCGAGACCAGCTTGTCTACGTAAGACCGACCAAATTAAGCAGCTTTATGGGCGGATGGTCGGTACCATGTGGTTAAACCATATCGGACCTTAATCGTACGGCGACGGTATGCCGCTGTCAGTAAAAAGTAAAATTTAGCGACGGCGGGCTAAAGTCTGACGCTGCGTCGGTAAACATACATTGGGCCTACATCGCAAAGCGGAAAAAATCCTGCTGGTCCGATGTCGTAAATCGACGTCGTGCCGATGACGACAAATTCGGCAATCGACATCGGGCCGACAAAGGCCCGAGGGAACCGTGTTTGATGGGTTAGGTACAAAATTTTACTTACTAGCATCTTATACCCTTTAAAAAACATTATAATTTGAAAAATTCTAACAATTTTTTTTTCAAGATTATACATTGTAAAAGTGTTTACGGCCATTTCAAGCGGTCGGACGGGACAAAAAAGTAACCCACTACTAGTAAAAGCAATTGTGACTTCTATATGATTAAAATTATGACTATATTTTTTAATAAATAATTTCCTAAAACCATAGGTTCAGTGCAGCACTCGGATATTTCTGTCCTTTGCGGTTTTAGGTAAAAACAAGAGTCAGATGTATGTCAGTGTTGCACTAACTATCTCAAAGGAATACGCTATAAGTTGTAATCAGAGCTTATAGGGCGAATCTTTAAACTTTGGGTTGGACGGGACAAGAAAAACCAAAACTTAATTTTAGTTAATTCTTGCTTTTATATATTTCAATTTTTTAGAAAAATGCGTTATTATGGTTTTTCCAAACTAAACTAAAGGCATTGGAATTAAAGGAGAAAACATGTGTTAACATTTATGTTTCTGTTTCCTTTTGGGTTGGATGGGACAAAAAATACAATAATTGAAAAAATATTATTTGCTTTATGTCCGAAACTGTTTGTATATTTTGGCTTTTTTACATACCAAGAATAAGTTTTACATACCAACAAAAGATCAAAGCGAAAAGAGAAATGAATAAACGATGTTTCGCCCTGGGTAACCAGCGTGGGCTCATCAGTAGTTTCACTGGTCACCCTCCACTATACATCATTAAACACCATCATACACTTAGATTTCCAACCTTGAACCACTCACAAATAGGCATCGTTCCGCACTGGTACTTACTTATCCAAGTTACCTAATACGAATTCGTCCTGGCGTGTTAATATTTCCAGTAGGATTATGCTCCTAAGGCAATTAAAACAAAGAAGAAGTTAAAAAACCTCCAAATCAGTTACTTCAACCGAAAAGAAACTAAAAAACAAAAGATCAAAAGATCTTGGCTGGAAATAACGAAAATTCAAACTTGGATGAGTATTCCACAAGGAACACACAAAAGATCAAAGCGAAAAGAGAAATGAATAAACGATGTTTCGCCCTGGGTAACCAGCGTGGGCTCATCAGTAGTTTCACTGGTCACCCTCTACTATACATCATTAAACACCATCATACACTTAGATTTCCAACCTTGAACCACTCACAAATAGGCATCGTTCCGCACTGGTACTTACTTATCCAAGTTACCTAATACGAATTCGTCCTGGCGTGTTAATATTTCCAGTAGGATTATGCTCCTAAGGCAATTAAAACAAAGAAGAAGTTAAAAAACCTCCAAATCAGTTACTTCAACCAAAAAGAAACTAAAAAACAAAAGATCAAAAGATCTTGGGTGGAAATAACGAAAATTCAAACTTGGATGAGTATGCCACAAGGAACACACAAAAGATAAAAGCAAAAAGAGAAATGAATAACCGATGTTTCGCCCTGGGTAACCAGCGTGGGCTCATCAGTAGTTTCACTGGTCACCCTCCACTATACATCATTAAACACCATCATACACTTAGATTTCCAACCTTGAACCACTCACAAATAGGCATCGTTCCGCACTGGTACTTACTTATCCAAGTTACCTAATACGAATTCGTCCTGGCGTGTTAATATTTCCAGTAGGATTATGCTCCTAAGGCAATTAAAACAAAAAAGAAGTTCAAAAACCTCCAAATCAGTTACTTCAACCGAAAAGAAACTAAAAAACAAAAGATCAAAAGATCTTGGGTGGAAATAACGAAAATTCAAACTTGGATGATAGAGATGAGAAAAACCAGTAGATTGTTAAAGCGTTTTTCCTTTTTTTTGAATAAAATTACATTTGCCTGAAATGGCCCGTTATTCCTTTGAAGATTTTTTTTTAGTTAAAGTTACTTTACCGCACTCAGACATTCAATGGATTCTCCGTTATTACCTATTAATTTTGGTGTTATTATGACGTTCACTGCACTTATTACAAAGTTTTAAGCAAAATTTTGGATAGTTTTCTTTTTGAGTGCCGTAAAGTTCCTTTACCTTTTCAGTGCTGTAAAGTACATCTTCCCGCTCTCAAATGAGTGCGGTAGAGTGCTTCTTTACCGCAGGCGAGTAGGTAAAAGAACATTTACATGATAAGACTATGCGTCTGACTTCCATGAGAGGATGTTCTTTACAGTACCTCTTTGACATATTCTGGTTACATACCATTTAAGGATACGTGCATAGGACATGCCAAGAATAAACCATTAAGAAAGAATATTTTTAGTATATAATATACATTTGCCTGTGCACATGCAACAAAATTCCGCCAAAAGACATTACTAGGATTTTATTTTGACTACATTCTTAGCACATGCTAAGTATATACAATTGTATATGTAATTATCTGAACATTATTCCGTATCAGTAATAGCACATGATATCCCAGGATTATTTCGTTTAGATCTAAATGTCTAAACGTCTCATCAGAATATTTTAATAACTTTCCGACCAGAACTATTTCAGATATACTTTGAACGTCCTCACTTGGACATTCTGGGACCGTTTTCTTAAGACATCCCAAGAATGTCCCTGGATCCCTCCCTGATATCCCAGGATTATTTGGTTTAGATCTAAATGTCTAAACGTCTCATCACAACAATAGAATATTTTAATAACTTTCCGACCAGAACATTCCCAGAACATCTTACATAGGATGTTCTAGGGATGTACTATTTGAGATATTCTTTGAATGTCCTCATTTGAACATTCTGGGAGCGTCTTCTTCAGACATCCCTAGGATGTCATTTCTGGACATTCTGGGAATGTTTAGACGTTTCAGGGATGTCTATATTGTGCAGACATAGGATATCCCTGGAGCTCTCCCTACAGATTAGATACTTCATGCAAAGAATTTACTTGTTATAATATATTGATGGCTAACCACCACTATATAGTTTGTTTGTAAGTGTGGGCTTGATATTATAAAACCCAAAGGCAAAGATTTTACAATGAAAAAATACTGCTTTTGAACGTACCCAAAAATAGGTAACGTTTGACATTAAACATAACCTTACGTATTTTGATGTTTTAAGGAGTAACGAAATTTGCGGTTAAGGTGTCTCGTGTGACCAAAATCACCCTAATAATAGACACTTAAAGCTGCATAAAAAAAAGAGTGCTTAATCTTGTCGTATCTTAGTGTGCATGCTTAAAACGCCATACGGCGTTACGTCTTAGCCATAAACATTTAAAGTTGCATATAAGAAGGGTGCTTAGTCGTTGTCGTAATTCGATACAATACGCTAACTGCTTGCGAAAGGTGAGACGTAGTCGCTGTTGTACGGCGTATCCGTTCTGAGCATATGCGCATTGAGATACGACAAACACTAAGCACTCCTTTTGTGCAACTTTAAATGTCTATGGGTGAGACGTAACGTAATTAACTTATATGTAACTTTCACGGTGGGATTTACTAAAAAGGTTTAGTCTATTTTAGAATGCTCCTAGGTTTAAGTGAAATTTTTGATTTTAATCATTTTAAACCAAATCTCCTTGAGTTTTGGACATAGTTTGATTTATAATAAGAATTTTAATAAATTTGTGTATTGAATAATCATCTTAACACAATCTTTTGTTGGATTAAAGAAAAAAGTTTCAATTTAGAAGAAAAGAAAATTAAAAAATTAAACACACGCGGAGTTTAAATAGTATACACTCGGTAGAACAAATTAAAATTGGGGTTATATGTCACTTTAATTAAAACTTACCCTTGATAATTAATTTTTCCAATTAATACTTGATGTCACACAACGATTTACATGGGTAATAATAAAATAAGGAGTAGATTAATTTTGTATTTATTTAAAAATTGTTTTTATTTATGAAATGTATTAAAAAACTTAAATGCAAGTTTTTTTACATTTCTGTCAGTATCGAAATGTCAGTTTAAAAATAATAGCGCTGCGTTCAATTACAAACAGCGAGTTCGGATCTTTTATCCCTGCTTGCAAGCTAAATAAGTGGGCTTTGAGTAAGGAAAGTTTTTTTGACTTAGCTTTTGGATAACCTCAGTTTGTAAATAAATTAATATAGTTGTTTTCGGTTTTTTTGTTTCGTATATTTTTCGTGCATAATCAGTGACCTTCACTTATGTTTGTTTTGCTTCATAGTGCCCTCAAAAGTATGTGCTGGAAACGGGTTCAAAATATGGCGTTTTTCTGGACAAAATTGGAGGTGTTTTTTTGGTTAATGAACAACTTGGGATATTAAAGTAAATTAATCCTTGTAAAAACGGTTACTTAGGGAAATTATAAACGAACTTATTACCAAGAGGTGGTTTAAAAAATCACCAACTTTATAACCTCAAACACAGATAATGAAGCTATTATGTGCAAAATTTTTGGTGTATTCACCATTTGCCATTTTGAAACCTGTCAGAAAAAATTAGTTTTAGGGCATTTTCTCCTAAAATATGGTATATTTTGAGAAAAAAAAGCAGTTTTTCATTGGTATCTTTCAATAGCAATACAAAATAATGAATAACTTTGTGTCTTTTCTGTATGGTAAGTGTTTTTTGAAAACTGGTTTTAAAATTTAGTACCCCTCACAGGTGTAAATATTTAAACCTGTGGGGGACTATTTTAGTAAATCCCACTGTTAGTATCTAAGGCACCTCATTATTAAGTTTTGCTTATTTATTTTAGATTTTGACAATTTTTCAAACACTTACGCAAGTGCCTTTTCATGTTGCAGAAAAGTAGTACTTTGCGCACTTGTTAGGAAAATAACTATACATATTTCGATTGACATTGTTTAGTGGTTATCGTGAAAAACAATTCCAAAAAATAACGATATCGGATGTCAACGTGGTCAAAAATCCCGTATTATTAACGTCTATCAAGAGTTTTCCGTGACCTAATAAAATCCGCAAAATATACACTTCATCCTATATTTACGAGTATGCGAATGTACGAAATATGGGGATAAAATAATTAATGGTGCTTTATCCCCGACAATATGACATGTGTCCGCGGCAGGAATACTTATGATAGAGCGGACGCGAGACCACTTTGAAATATTACCCCAATCAATCAAGCCGTTTTGATAACTGATGCTTTCACCTCATATACATATACACTTACAGCGAGATAAATTTTTCATTAGACATTTTTAGTGGGATTTACTAAGAGCGCTTTTGGTTTACGTACTCTCAGATCAATCCGGAGTAGAGTGACGTCACGAATCTATCAGCTGCTTATTCAACATTATTATTGGGACATAGGACGTCTTTAGGACGTCCCTGGGCGGACCAATGTTACAAAATAATTGGTCCACAGGACGTACGACAAAGACGTCTCTGGGACGTACACAGAAAACGTCTGCAGGAGATTTTCACAGGACGACTGAAATTACATTTTAACCTCACTTTTTTATTTATTTATTTCAGTTTAGATAATTTTGAAATTGGAAAACGATTTGAAAAAGACGCGATGTCCACAAAGACAAAATAAACAGAATATTAATTAAAAAACTATCCATTTGTAGGTTATAACCTTCAAAATTATTTTTGTTTTGCTTAAGGCAGCTTTATCCAACTCATAATTATGCTTAAGCATAAATTCAGTGCTAATTACGTATCCAAGTAGCACACATTTGTCCCAAAAACGTCCTTGGGACGTCCGCCTCCGGACATTCGAACATCCCCGGGACGTCCGCTTTGGGACGTACTTTAGTCCACAGGACGTACGACAAAGACGTCCCTGGGACGTACACAGAAAACGTCTGCAGGACATTTTCACAGGACGACTTAGGTACGTCCGCTTTGGGACTTACGCCATCTTTAGGACGGCCCTGGGAGGTCCCATGTTACAAAATAATTAGTCCACAGGATGTACGACAAAGGCGTCTCTAAGACGTATACAGAAAACGTATACAGGACATATATTTACACGCCGTCTTTAGGACGTCCCAGGGATGTCCAGTGGCGGACGTCCCAAGGACATTTTTGGGACAGATGTGTGCTACTTGAGATGGCGCACCGGGTATTCTTTTTTGTTTTTTCAATAATAAAATGATGGACGTACGACAAAGACGTCTGTGGGACGTACACAGAAAACGTCTGCAGGACATTTTCACAGGACGACTTAGGTACGTCCGCTTTGGGACTTACGCCATCTTTAGGACGGCCCTGGGAGGTCCCATGTTACAAAATAATTAGTCCACAGGATGTACGACAAAGGCGTCTCTAAGACGTATACAGAAAACGTATACAGGACATATATTCACACGCCGTCTTTAGGACGTCCCGGAGATGTCCTGTGGCGGACGTCCCAAGGACATTTTTGGGACAGATGTGTGCTACTTGGGATGACGCACCGGGTATTCTTTTTTGTTTTTTCAATAATAAAATGATGGAGTTTGATTTGGTAATGTGCCAAATTCATTTGGAATAATTCCTCTTAGAGGAAGATTCGGATACTGGCAGAGCAACTTTCGTCAGGTATGTTATTTAATGGTGGTTTTATATATAAAAATAACAAAGGATAGGTTTTGGACCTAGGTCGTTTGAGTATTAATGGATTTTATCAATAAATAACTTAAATAACCAATAAAAACCAAATAAAATTGCAACCAATCAAAACCAATCTCAAATAAGTATAAACCAATGTTATAGTTATGCTGTCCTGGTGATGTCCTGAGGACGTATATGTGTTTCCAACTGATCTTTGGTTCCACTTCAAATGTCTCCAGGACGTACGTTTTGGAACCGGGACGTTCGGCCCTTAATGGGACGTCCTGAGGACGACGTGTGCTACTTGGGTATGTCTGTCTTTCTTCTACCTTATCAACATCAAGAGACAGATATACAGAATTAGCGCTAAATTAATGCATAATAATGAGTTGGGTAAACCAACGATTATTTGCTCCTCAGTATAATCAGGGACCACCTCTGACACACTATCGAGTACAAGTTGGGAAAAAATTTCTCAATTTCAATAAACTTTTTTTTTAACCTCTTGTTTCTGTTTTGACCCATAAAAAACTTATAAGCAGCTAAAAAAATCCACTGAGAAAAATATCCACTAACCCTAAGTAAGAATTCATTAGCCCCAAGTAGAAACTTCATTGGGACAAGTGAACTGCCTACTTACCATAAGTTTTCTCACCTAATTATAAAATAACATATTAATCATAAGTAGAAACTTACAGTTAGTGAAGTATCTACTAACCGTTAGTAAAAGTAGCGCAAAACCTTTAAATATATAAAATAAAAATAGTAGTTTTAATAACTAGTGGCTATAAGAGTGCTTTTTTAAAAGCGTTGGTTTAAATAACGAGCGCAGCGAGGTCTTTAAAAATGCGAGTAAAAAAAGCACAGTTTAGCCGCGAGTCGTTAACACTATTTTCGTAATAACTTTATCAAAAAATCCAAGAAAAACAGTAAAATACTTTTAGAAATCTGGAACGAAGAGCACTTCTCGCAACACACCATCTTTCCACCATAAATCAAGGCAGCTTGTAAATGAAATAACAATGGTTTCCATAGAGATGTGCCTTTCTACTCGGTGACGTTCATTGTTGCGTCATTTTAATCCTTGACAATTTAATATTTTGAAGATTTTTTTAAATAATTTTTGATGGAATGATTAATTAAATTAATTGGAAAAAAAAACAGTGTGGCGGCAATAATCATTTCTTGGTTTACTAAAAATCTAACCTTTTGCGACTAAGAAGGTGCCCTCTATGGTTGTCAGATACAGTTATATTTTGAAATTGGCCGCAACTGCATTGATTATTTGGTCACAATTGTCTCTTAAAGAAAAACATTGAAAGAACGTAAATTTCAGTAAGTTAATTATCAAAGTTTTGGCGTCGTTCGTTGCGGTCGTTGAAAACCCCGCAACATTCAAGTAAAAATAAACGTTGTTAGAGGGTTGTAACATTTACCCCTAGTTTTTGTACTATATGCAACGTTAATTTTAGTGTATTTCTTAGTTATGACAACTAAAGGCGCAATTACACAGACGAACATGCTCAAACAGAAACTCGTACAAAAGGTCTAAAATTTTTTGCGTGAACATTTTTGTGAGCTTTTCTTTGAACATTTTGTTCGGGTAAATTTTTGAGCAAATTATTGCTATCTGTTTTGGAAACATATTTTTAAAGATGAGAATAAATAAATAAATTTCACGTCAGTGATCAGTGATCTCAATTCTTTAAAAAAATGGAACACCAACTTTTATTTTAAATTTTTGTGAAAAAAAGCCGACGGCAAGCGAAACATTATTCTTGGCTATCAGTTTTGTCACATGGATTAGGGTTACTTATAATATTTTTTTCTTAGGGTTTTTCCCGGATTTTTTTGCCCGGGGTTTTTTTTGGGATTTTCTTGCGAGTTTTTTTTATTTACAAGGGTCTTTTCCTAAATTCAAAAAATAACCCAGGAAAATTTTGCTTTTCTAAAAAAATTTTGAGTTTTTCAAATATCGGCAAAAAACTCAAAAGTTGAACTTTTAAGCGGTAATCCGCGCCTCACGACTATGAGGAGTGGTGGGGAGGGGATTTTTTTTTAAACATATTTTTGTAACTTTACTTTACCCTTAGCTTTGATTGTTTTTTTTTTCATTCCTCACACCAGATTTACCTAGTTAGATTAAGGCCCCAACGGTTGCTTAAAAAAGCAAAAAGGTCTTGAAAATGCTGAAGATAGATATTTACTGTCAATTTAATGTAATAATTAAGGTCGATTACTGACACTGAACAAACAATATGCAAAGGAGCAACATTCCGATTCAGAAGTCTAGTCTATTACTGCTAAATTATATTTTTTTAGACAATGGTCGGGATCGTAGGGTTGTAAAAGTGGGTAATAAACGGGTATTATTTAGACCGAACGTGCTTTTGTTCATATATTTGAGATTTAATAAAATGTATATAGGTTTTTTAATTTGGCTTAATTATTATAGTATTGTGTTTTAAACTAGGAAGTAAAATAAAGAGATATTCTTTTAAACATAAATTTTTATCATAACATTTTACAGGCAACAGCAATAAATAAGTGGCAATTATTATTTTTTGATTCTCGTTTTTTTACAACCCCAAAAAAGTTACAAGTATACTGGCATATCCCCTATAAAAATCAGGTCAATCGAAGTTGCTTATGAGGTAAAATGTGAATTTCGACATCAAATCGTTTTTCCGTCGGAAAGCACTTAATTAAAAATACCTTGTTTTAAAATTTAGTCTTTTTATTTTCAGTTAAATTCAATGAATTCCCATAAAGCTATAAAATTTAAATTTGTAAAAAATTTCTATACCAACATTTCTTCAAACAAATTTTGCTTAACATTCTCTCCAAAATTTCCGTGAGTCTTTTTGTACGAGATTTTGCTCGAATTTTTTTTTTGAACAAGAGGCTCGTGTAAATGTTTGTCGGCATTTCAACATCAAAGGAAAGTTTGTCTGTGTAAATGCGCCTTAAGGCAACTAAAAATTATGCTCTAAGCTTAAGAACGATAAAATGCATGATTTGTTAAAAATGAACCTGAACTATAGTATTCTAAAAAAGAAATAATTTACCAGAACAAATATAAATTAGGGCAATTTTCACAATAGGTAACTTCCGAAACAAGTGACGTAAATTAAACTAACGACTTTATAATTTCATTTTTTTCAGTGCACGTGGTTCGAATCACAAACATCACAGTCGTCTGCTGCCGTCGGCAGAAGAAAACAGCAATCAAAATGTCTTCTAAACACCATAGCGTGCCCAAAAATATCAGAAACACCTTGACGATGCAAACCGCCGATCACCGAGAGACTTGGGGCAAAAAGGTAAACATAGGTTAGGTTTGTTATGAGTGGTGCAATTTACAGCTCCTTCTACTGAGACCTGAGAGATCTATTGTGGCTCATTTCCCCCCTACCCCACTCACCAGACCGATTTGATGAGCACCCCCGAGGAAGGCAGTTTTTTTTCCTAGAGGGATTTAAACCCAAACCCATTTGTCCAGGCTAGGGTCCTTTAACGTGCTCCACTATCAATATATGGATCACACGGGACCTGCCTTCTAGCTAACTCGCCTACTCCGCTTCATACTGCATTTTACCTTAATCTTACAAAATTCTGCAATTTTATAGAAAAAGTTCAAGTAGACTACCTGCAAGACCCGGGGCTTGAACCCGGCATCTCCTGCTTGAAAGTCGCGGCGTTAACCCCGACACCAAGCAGACAGATCCTGTTACTTGCATATACAGACCGCTTCAAGCTACTGCGAACATAGGGGGAATCAAGTCCAATTTACTCTCCGTGCCGTACGACCGAGGTGGATTCGAAGCACGCTGCAGTGTTATCTTTTGGAAATTCATTTTGTTTTTATTATTTTGTTTTATTTCTGCCTTGCTCGAGAAACAGATGGGTAAGTTCTTAATTGAAATAATACATTTTTAAAACCAAAAATGGATGTCTACGAAGTTGCCGAAAAAGTGCAGATGGTCAAATGGTCAAATCGTCATAACCCAACACACGTTCGATATTGGTCGAGGGAAAATTTGCATTTGTATTTTGACGTAAGAACACAGTATCCTCAAAAACTAAATGTTTGGGGGGAGGGTATTATAGGGGAACACGTAATTGGGCCATTTTTTATTAACGGCAATTGCAATTTGAATGGTCCTAGATACTTGGATCTACTGCAGCAGCACATTATTCCAACTGCTAGGCAGTTGTTAGGTGTAAGATTTGGTGAAACATGGTTTCAATAAGATGGTTGTTCCGCTCACAATGTTGGCCTTGTTAGGGAATATCTTGATAATGTATTTCCTAATCGGGTTATAAGTACACGGGGAACTATTTTATGGCCAGCTCGATCTCCCGAACTTGCTCCTAATGACTTCTATCTGTTTTTGAAGAAGCTTTTCAAATTATCACCCCTAACATGCTTGGAAACGTTAGAAGGGGTGTTTATAGTAGGCTCGGATATTGTCTAGCCGAGCAAGGAGGACTTTTCGAACATTTGCTTTAATTTTTTTTTGACTGGGAGAATCTTTTTGGTTTTTAGAATGTATTATTTTATTTTGAGAACTTGCTTTTATTTTGTTTCTCCTTATTAATTTCATTGTAACACGTCGTCACTGATAAATCTGAGCAGTTGACAATAAAACGCTCTTATTTATCAGTGACAAAAAATAAGAAAATTACGTTATAAAAATTTGCGTATTTATTGACCAAATTCCGGTTTCATTGACTACGCTCCACACAGCACCGTGGTTAGAAGCGTACTAAATACCAAAGGAAAGTCATGCAAGTGGTGATCGCAAGCCTGAGTATTGGTTGCTTCACTGATAGGCGTGCGGTGTCTCTGCATGTACGTACACTGGCAAATTAGACTTCTTCCGCCCTATGTTCGCAGTAGCTTGAAGCGGTCTGTATACGTATACCTGCTTGTATACGTATATATGCAAATAACATGATCTCTTTTTAAGAATTGACCATTATCAGTGGAATTTTTACGAAGTACAATTAACAAAAGATCAAAAGATCTTGGGTGGAAATAACGAAAATTCAAACCTGGACGAGCATCGCGCAAGGAACACATAAAGAACCAAAGCAAAAAGAGAAATGATTAAACGATGTTTTGCTCTGGGTAACTAGCATGAGCTCGTCAGTGGTTCCACTGGTCACCCTCCCCATACATCATTAAACACCATCATACACTTTGATTTCCAACTTTGAATCACTCACAAATAGGCATCGTTCCGCACTGGTACTTAACCAAGTTACCTGATACGGATTTGTCCTGGCGTGTTAATATTTCCTTGTGGGATGCTCATCCAGGTTTGAAGTCAAAAACTAGAAACCGCATTGCGATATGGCAAAGCGTTTCTGAGCTACACGGTGATTCTCAAAAATGTGCGATTTTAAAGACCTTCTACAACTTTTTTATTTGTAAAGATAGAGATTTTCATTAAAAACATTTTTTGAAGATTTTTTAAAGACAAATCTACCTGTTTCACGGATTTTCTCTTAAAGCCTTTAGTTCCCGAGATATCACACGAAGTTATATTTCTTTAAATGGGATACTCCCAATTTTTCCAAAAAATCAGTTTTCTAATAAAATTTCCTGTCGAACGATGTGCCATACACCTATTTTTATTAAACAGTTTAAAAGATATTTGCATATTTTGATATTTACCATAATAGGCGCACTAAGTGTGTAAATAAAATTTTATTGTTTTTTTTTTCATACAAAATCAAGTTGGCTACGACACGAGGGGACACAGCAACCTTGAACTTTAACTTCTAGTTTATTTTAATTACCAACCCTAAAATAATAAACAAAAGTAAAATTATTAAAAGTTTTTATTTAAAATTTTTATTAATTAAACTATGTAACACCTAAAATCTACATCTAACAATTTTCTTTAATTCTAAAACAAATGCTCAAATTGACGGCCGTTTTCTTGTAAACATATCCTACATCTTCTCTTGACGCTATTTTCTGCATTAAGAAGTTACCGCACGAAGCTGCCTGAATGCAGTACGAAGTGCCTCTTCCAATTTCCTTCTAGTAGTTGGGCGATTTCGAAATACAAGGTCTTTGACTCTCTCCCACAAAAAGAAGTCGCAAGAGGTCAGATCTGGAGACCTGGGGGGCCAATATATAGGACCTTTATTTCCGATCCAGTTTTCGGCAACACAATATTTGGCAAATTAGTAATGTCTCGTGCATTGTGAGGAGGTGCACCGTCATGTTGGAAGTATAGCTCATTATTTTGCTGAAGTGGCAAATTGTCGATAAACGGAATCACCTGCTCTTCTAAAGTTTGTTGGTATCTTTCGGCATTTAAACTTCCATCAAAAATATATGGCCCAATAATTTGTCCTCTGTAGATGCCTACCCATACCTTAAAACTGAACCTCCCCTGATTCGCTTGTTCCACCATAATATGGGGATTTTGCTGTTTCCAGTAATAGCAGTTATATGTGGTGAATATTCCATCACTAGAAATCGTTGCGTCATCTGTCTAAATAACTTTTCTGGCAAAATCGGGGTCTTCTTGGCTTTTATTTAGGTACCACCTGCAAAATGCACGTCTTGGAGCAAAATCTCGTTGCCGTAATTGGTGCACCCGTCGGGGTCGATAGGGCCTAAACTTGTGTTTATTAAGCACCCGAACGGCATTGCTGCGTGGAATTCCAGTGTTTCTCTCCATAGCCCTGGTAGAAGTATTCGGGTTAATTTCTATTTCTCCTAGAACCGTTAGTTCTTCCAACTCTCTATCTCTGGCTAGGCTTCTATACGTCCTAGGCCGCGGTTTTGTAAAGGATCCGTATTCTTGTAGATGACGTTTTAACTTCAAAAATATTTTTGAGCTAAGTTGCCTTCTTTCCGGATATCTCTGGAAACATAGATTTAACGCCGTCTGTCGATTTTCGTTACTTTTAATATAACATTTTATCATGTCGTACTTTTCAAAGTTTTCAAACATTTTTATATCTTGACGAAGACGCCACTTTTGACATTTGGGCTCGTTTATGTTGGGAATTTGGAACCTTTGGTTGCACTAAAACAAAATTATGATTGTTTTCTACAAACCAAACAACAATTGTTTATCGTCTCCTGATGATGCTAACGTTGTTAGCGAAACGTGCGTCGAGTGCAAAAAAGTGTAGTTTTAATTTGTAGAAAACAATCATAATTTTGTTTTTGGGCTCGTTTATTATGGCAATTGTTTTTATTTGATCGTAGCTACCTAGATAGATACCCTAAAACTGTATAGGTCAGAGCAATACCCTCTCCACATAGGCCGATCAGCTCTTATCGTTTTAGTGTCCTTTTCTCCACCTTCGCCGCCATTTTCACAGAAAACTAATGGATTATCTGTCACTTTTGAGTGAAAATGGTGGCGAAGGTGGAGAAAAGGACACTAAAACGACAAGAGCTGATCGGCCTATGTGGAGAGGGTATTTTACTACTTAATAAAAATACGTGTATGACACATCGTTTAACAGGAAATTTTATTACAAAACTAATTTTTTGTAAAAAAATTGGGGTATCCCATTTAAAAAAATTTAACTTTGTGTTATATCTCGTGAACTAAAGGCTTTCAGACAAAATCGGTGAAATAGGTAGATTTGTCCTTAAAACATTTTCAAAAAATGTTTTTAATGAAAATCTATATCTTTACAAATAAAAAAGTTGTAGAGGGTTGTTAGAAACGCACATTTTTGAGAATCACCCTGTAGCTCAGAAACGCTTTGACATACCGCAATGCGGTTTTTAGTTTTCGACTTCTCTTGAAAATCGAGCCCGTAACATGTATATTAGTTTTGGGGTTACTATGCTGCAAAAGCCCAAAGCTATAGAGGCCCCTCGAATTTGGACCACCCTGTACAGGTAGCGTTCAATAGTTTGTGTATAGATGTTACTTGCATTCCAGGGACTCGATTCTGGGCGTAATAGAACGATCATACCAGAAGTGATCCATCGCACAAAAGTAATGCGAACAACGCACGCTGGTCGATTTTCAGAAAAACGCGGACATAACTTGAAAAATTAAAAAATTCAAAATGTGTCTAAATTTGCCCGTATATGGTTGTCAAGATACCAGGCGAATAGTTGGCCAAAGAACAAACTATGCTTTTTACGAGTTTGATATTACGCATCAGTATTCAACATCAAATTTCAAATAGAAGACCCAGAGTATGACAGTATTCAACTGTTGATATCTCGAAAACAGGTGAAGATCGACATAGGGTATGTTATACAGGGTTCCTAAGATTTTCCTTAGGGATAGGATTTCAATAAATCAAACAGAAATGGCATAGAAAGTTCTGCGCGCACAAAAGAAACATGTATAGAGAGCAATGGTGCCAGTTTGTTATTATCTCCGGACTGCTTTCATGAGAAAAAATTGTCGCCACTCTTTCATTGTGAGCATAAATCATAGTTGCAATAATAACCGTTGACAAGATGTCTGCAAATTCTAATTAATCTAATCTAATTAAAAATTAGATGTTTTCAGGTCCAAACCACAGCTTTTTCTTGCTTAAAGGAGGCGGCAGGGTCCATTATTTACGATACTGAGCGATAAACTCTTGAGGTTGTTAACATTAGAAAGAAATATCTTCGCTTTTAATTAAATTTCTTTCCATTCTGTTCTACTAGTGACATCTATCCGGAAACGGCCAAACCATGCAGCTAGCACTAGCAGCTAAAGAAATCAATAAACGGCGCTGTTTTTCCTGCAGAGCTTTGTGCTTGCGATATTATTGATTTTAAATAAAGCTGGCCCTACACTACATTTGATATTTTCGATGTGTTTTATGACATGATCTCGAAACATGTAGCGAACCTATTCTTCAGAACTAGCGGGAGGGTAAAAGCGAAAAATAAGGGGCTGCCAATATTTGTAACACCCAAAAAGGGGTAAAAAGATTTATTTTGCTCTGTTTCTTTACAAAAAATATTTTTTTTACGAAAAACTTGAGATCTGCCACTTTTTTTATTTTTTTCTTCAACTTTCTCGAAATTTTCGTCATACCGTAGAAAAAAATTATTTCCCCCATGGTCATACTCTACTTTTATTCGAAAAAATTTAGAAACAGAGACGGGATCAGTTTCTCTAAAACGGGGGATCTTGGTTTCGAGTGAGAAGATAAAGGGCGCCGCAGGCAAAAATTTTTCAATTATATTAGCCGAACGGAAAAATGTTAGAAAAACAAGGCACGAAATAAAAATGGCGCCGCTTACAATTTTTTTTCAAAAATTACGTAATTTCGGGAACGCAAAGAAATAGGTCTAAAGAGTATAATTTTTAAGAAAAAAATATCAATTTTCTCGCCTCCACTGGGGTCGTGCACAAATTATGTAATGGTCATAGGGGGGAGGGGGATTACAAAACGTTACGTAGGGGGGAGGGGGGTTTTCGACAGCGTTTGCATTTGTGTGAAACTAAGAAAATTTGGAATGAAAATATGTGAAAAGTATTTTTTTTTGGGGGGGGGGGTAGTGGTCTTGAAATCGTTACGTAATATTAGGGGAGTGGCGTGCCAAACCGTTACAAAACATTACATAGGGAGGGAGTCAAAAATTGGTAAAATCACCATTACGTAATTTGTGCACGGCCCCACATCTGACTGTTCCTCCTTTTTGATTTCGAATCAAAGTGCAAAACCCGGGTTGGACGTTCGAAGGCGTCAACTCGTCCTATTTGCTTGATAAAGTTTCTACGGAAATATCTCAGTCGATTTCTCCGGCCGTGTATGAACGCTTTAGGTTAGGCATTTGCATGTATCTCAGTCCCCAGCCTGTAAACAGTGCGTAAGGACATTGGTTACAAAATGAAAAGCCGAAAAATATTTTTTTTACGATATCTTTCATCAATTTGGTATTAAAGTCGAGCAAAAACAATTTTTATTCCAGTCCTAAAGGTATGAAAATGGAAAACATTAGAAAGCGACAACCTGGAATGGATTTACTACGTGTAAGATGTAGTGACAACATCGCCCCATGCCCATCCTTTTCTGCCTAATGTGCTTTTCCGTTTGTCTGAGTCTTATACACGGCTGCTTGGCCCCCTAAGGATTTGCTTAGGAACCCTGTATAAAAATGCTTAGAATTTCAAAACATAATGCCAAAATGCAATAATATACTAGGTGTTTCATTTAAAAGTTTCGGTTAGCATTCTTTTTAATAAACCCTGTTACATAAAAATATACTAGTATACTGTGACACTTACATATTGTTTCAATTACTTTAAAGTAAAATTGATTGTTCTAAACTAACCGTTTTAGTTTAATTTAGCCAATTAATAAATATGTATCTTTTACCTTCTTAAAAATATCCTAAGGTCATCCTGTGTATCACCTAAAAAAGAAGAAATGCTTACTTATTTAAATACTTTAAACTATTTATTTTTTTTATTAAAGCCAAAAATTTAGAACGAATAAATTACAATGTCGAAGTTTTTTTTAATGTCCGCGTTTTTACAAAAATCGACCACTGTGCGACGTCGTACTTTACGAGTCGGTCAAGTTGGCCGTAGCATGCGCATTAGCGAGTAAAATATCGATCGGTCACGTAATGGTTTCATCCAATAGCGTGCTCTGAAATCATACGAGTGACGTTTTTCACACGCGCTTTCCTACAAGTCCATACTACTGGGTCTGGTCAAGAGAACGGCTTCGCTCGAAAATTGTTGTTCGAGGCAGCTCTGCGCGTGCCCTTAATAGATTGGTGATTCTTCGATCGTCTCGACACTGCTTTTAAGCGCGTTTGTTGGTTGAAACTGCTTCCCTTTGCTCAGGCGAACGATCACTTCCTATGACTTCCAGAATCGGTACCCAGTTAAGAAGAAATTTCTGATAAACAACGGGTCTTATAAATTTCAAATTTGTTAATGAGTGTTTGAAGAAATAAGGTTGGGATAATAAGTATGGTTTACCAAATTGCAGTTTTATGGTGTTCTTACGATGAAAATTTTTATTAAATACGGTCTGATAAATTCCTGGTTTGACAAACCATAGGCGTTCAGACGAACGATAATAAAACAGTAGGGGCGAGCTACGTTTATAAAAAAATCACCCAGTAGCTTATTTACTGCTTTTCTGAAAACTAACTAACATAGTGTGATACAGTGACCGGAAATATCACCATTAACCGACCGGTTAACCGCGACTGAAATCATAAACGGAATATATCCCTTCTCTCTTCTTCTCTCAATTCAGAAAAATGTTACAGTCAACCAGTTTTAAAATATCTCTATCTTTCTCTAAAATACTTTGTCCTTCTCTCAATTATCTCCCTCTTTATCTAAAAATACCGCTATCTCTTTCTAAATATTTTTAATTTTTACAGAGGAAAAATATTTTTTGGCGGTACTTTTTTTAAAAGCTAACTATGGAAAGAAAACTATAAAATGTGAGTAAAATTATGGCCTGAAAATGCGAAAAACAGAAAAAAATTGGTTAAAAAATAGTAGTTTTCACGACTAGTGGCTAAAATGGTACTTTTTTTTACAAGCGTTGGTTTAATTAAATAACGAGTGCAGCGTGGTATTTAAAAACGCGAGTAAAAAAAGCACAGTTTAACCGCGAGTTGTTAACACTATTTTTTTTAATACCTTTATCAAAAAATCCAAATCAAGGCGGCTGGTAAATGAAATAACAATGGTTTCCATAGCGATGTGCCTGTTGCGACATTTTAACCTTTGACAGCTTAATAATATTTTGACGATGTTTTTAAATGATTGTTTCGTAAATACTTGGTGAAAACTGGCGGAAATGGCTCAATTAATATAACTATGTTTTGCTATTTCTCTTTAATTTTGGATTAAAAAACGGACAGAAATCTTTTTTGCACCCGGGATAAAAAAGTTTTTTTTTTTAATACCTTCATCAAAAACATGATTTATTAACTGTCTGTAGATAACTAAAGCATGGCTCTTTTGATTATCGATTTTTTTTTTGATAACGGGTGCAAAAAAATATTTCTGTCCGTTTTTCACCCAAAGTTAAAGAGAAATAGCGGAAAATAGTTGCCTAAGAATTAAGCCATTTCCGCCAGTATTTACGAAAAGATATCGTCAAAATATCAAATTGTCAAAGATTAAAATGTCGCAACAATGAACGTCACCGAGTAAAAAGACACATCGCTGTGGAAACGATTGTTATTTCATTTACCAGCCGCCTTGATTTATAGTGTAAAGATGGTGTTTTGCGAGAAGTTCTCTTCGTTCGAGATTTTTAAAAGATATTTGCCTGTTTTTCTTGGATTTTTTAATAAAGGTATTAAAAAAAATAGTGTTAACAACTCGCGGCTAAACTGTGCTTTTTTTACTCGCGTTTTTAAATACCTCGCTGCGCTCGTTATTTAAACCAAGGCTTGTAAAAAAGCGCTATTTTAGCAACTAGTTGTTAAAACTACTATTTTGCATTTGTAACCAAAAAAGCCAAGCTTTGGTTATCTAAATAAAGTATTTAAAACATTTCCAAAGTTGTGTTTTTTTTCAGGTTGACTTTTTGCTCTCAGTCATTGGATTCGCTGTCGACTTGGCCAACGTGTGGAGGTTTCCTTATTTATGTTTTAAAAACGGAGGGGGTAAGTTAAATATTCATGTGTCTGTAGCGGAAATTGCTGAATTTTCGAGTTTTACAGGCACTGGGTAGCAAAAAGGGTTACCACCGAGCTTAAGAAGAGGTTCTCATATTTTATGGACAACGAACAAGTTGATATTTGCGAAACGCCATTTATACGAATCCTCCGCATCTCGTATCAGTTTGTTTCGTTTCCCAAATTAAAAACAAAATTTACAATATTCAATCACAAAAATCAACATTTCAATTTATTTCCTTTTTGTTTGAATGTTAAACTTGAGAGTAAACTATAGTTTCGAACTTTCATTGTCTTTATTTTTTACTTTTTCAAATGCTTATGTATTTGCAGTCGTCATCAGATGAATACTAAAAAAAAACTAAGACTTCCTAATCTTATACAGGGTTCGACAGTTCTCATCTAGGGGGCCCAAATAGCGTGTATTAAAGAAGAAGCGCAATGGCTAGTAAATGAGAGCGAAAGAGATAATAAACTTGAGAAACTAAAAGATTCCCAAGTAAGATCCTGTCAAATTTAACGATGAATGTTGTTTTCAAAGAGAGTAAAACAGTGATTATGAGTATTTTCTTATTTCAGTTTGGAAGTAGAATACGCCAAATTAATTAAAATATCCATTTATCCATAAACTTTGACTACCGATTACGCTAAAGTCCCGACTCTACGAGACAATTTATCGTAGCAGTCTCGCGTTCTCACGAATCACGAAATATCTTGTTGAAACAAATTTTAAATAAAATTTAAAAGATTAAGAAACTTAAAACAACGTAGCGCAGTCTTTCAATCTGCAACCCTCTACTTTTTCTACTTAGAACATTTTTTGTAACAGTTTTCACGTTTTGCTTAACATTTAAACAAATTTAAAGCTCAAAAAACAAAAGATCGAAAGATCTTGGGTGGAAATATCGAAAATTCAAACTTGGATGAGTATTCCACAAGGAACACACAAAAGATCAAAGCGAAAAGAGAAATGAATAAACGATGTTTCGCCCTGGGTAACCAGCGTGGGCTCATCAGTAGTTTCACTGGTCACCCTCCACCATACATCATTAAACACCATCATACACTTAGATTTACAACCTTGAACCACTCACAAATAGGCATCGTTCCGCACTGGTACTTACTTATCCAAGTTACCTAATACGAATTCGTCCTGGCGTGTTAATATTTCCAGTAGGATTATGCTCCTAAGGCAATTAAAACAAAGAAGAAGTTAAAAAAACCTCCAAATCAGTTACTTCAACCAAACTTGGATGAGTATTCCACAAGGAACACACACATTTTTTTTAACTTCTTCTTTGTTTTAATTGCCTTAGGAGCATAATCCTACTGGAAATATTAACACGCCAGGACGAATTCGTATTAGGTAACTTGGATAAGTAAGTACCAGTACGGAACGATGCCTATTTCTGAGTGGTTCAAGGTTGGAAATCTAAGTGTATGATGGTGTTTAATGATGTATGGTGGAGGGTGACCAGTGAAACTACTGATGAGCCCACGCTGGTTACCCAGGGCAAAACATCGTTTATTCATTTCTCTCTTCGCTTTGATCTTTTGTGTGTTCCTTGTGGAATACTCATTCAAGTTTGAATTTTCGTTATTTCCACCCAAGATCTTTAGATCTTTTGTTTTTTAGTTTCTTTTCGGTTGAAGTAACTGTTTTGGAGGTTTTTTTTTAACTTCTTCTTTGTTTGAATTGCCTTAGGAGCATAATCCTACTGGAAATATTAACACGCCAGGACGAATTCGTATTAGGTAACTTGGATAAGTAAGTACCAGTGCGGAACGATGCCTATTTGTGAGTGGTTCAAGGTTGGAAATCTAAGTGTATGATGGTGTTTAATGATGTATGGTGGAGGGTGACCAGTGAAACTACTGATGAGCCCACGCTGGTTACCCAGGGCGAAACATCGTTTATTCATTTCTCTTTTCGCTTTGATCTTTTGTGTGTTCCTTGTGGAATACTCATCCAAGTTTGAATTTTCGTTATTTCCACCCAAGATCTTTCGATCTTTTGTTTTTTAGTTTCTTTTCGGTTGCAGTAACTGATTTGGAGGTTTTTTTTTTAACTTTTTCTTTAAATTTAAGGCTGTTATAAAATGTAATAATAAAGGGATGCTTTTTTTTTTTAATTCTGATTCTTGTAAACTCCTTTATTTTACAAAAGTTGCCGAGGAAACGGGATTCCTTTCCCCTCCCCAGATATACAGAGTCGCGAAGGGACTCATGCTCTTCAGGTCTTATATAAAAAATATTTTTTGATTTCATTATAAAATAAATAATGTTAAGGTCTTCTTGATTAATTGAGAAGTACGTCTACGACTTTCTTTACGCCGGCGCAGAAAGTGCAGCAGTTTTCACCCCTTGGCAACGTTGCCTAGCCGGCATCTCTCTTCACTGCATCTGAATTGAATAGCGTTCTTACTTAGACACGTGCATTTCGGCACTCTAGACGAAAACTGTCGAACCCTGTATACTAGCAAGAGTCCCTTGAACCATAAAACTAACTCGTGTTCCCTGACCTTATAACGTACGTAAGATAAGTAGTCTTAGTTTTTGTTAGTATTCACCTGATGACGATTGCAGATTCATAAGCATTCGAAACGTTCTAAAAAAGTAAATAATAAAGAAATTAAAAGATGAAAATTTCCGTTTACTCTCAAACTTACCATTTTAGTGCTGGCTACAGCTTGTATTGGTCGTAAACGGCTTTTAATAGCTTTTTCAATTTACTTCTGTCTATTAGCCGCAGCAGGTCGGTTTGTCAAAGGACAGGAAATTAAATGACAAACTCAGAAATTGTTAAAAGCGCAAATGGACATGCCGGGCTTTGACTAAAACTAAAAGAAATACCTTGCAGCATATAATGTTAAATGAAAAATATTAATAGGCAAATTTCGGTCATCTGTTCTCTTCTTGTCTAGGCATAAAGAGTTTTGGTTTAAATTTTACTAAGTAGAAAATTATGCTCGGTTTACACAGGTATATAAAAATAAAATTAAAATAACAAATAAAAATAAAGTGGTTTATACACCCGAATGAAAATTAGAATAAAAATCTTTGAACCAATCAGCATACAGCAAAAGTGATTGACACCAATAATTGAAATAATTAATTAAACAAACCCGAAAAAAGGAAAAAGCTGAAAAATACCCATTTAAATGACAAATGAAAGTGAGGTTAAGTGCGTCAATGCGGCATGGACAAATCCGTTTTTAGATAAAAATAAATTTTATTTATTTATGTATCAATTTTTATTTTTATTTCTGCTGTATAAACGCCTAGGCTATTCCCCATAAGCTCAAATTTTTCAGGTTTCTACTTTATAACCTGCTGAACGGTACAGGATTCTGTATTGTTTCAAGGTTGGAAATCTAAGTGTATGATGGTGTTTAATGATGTATGGTGGAGGGTGACTGATAAGCTCACGCTGGTTACCCAGGGCGAAACATCGTTTATTCATTTCTCTTTTCGCTTTGATCTTTTGTGTGTTCCTTGTGGAATAATCATCCAAGTTTGAATTTTCGTTATTTCTACCCAAGATCTTTCGATCTTTTGTTTTTTAGTTTCTTTTCGGTTAAAGTAACTGATTTGGAGGTTTTTTTTTAACTTCTTTGTTTTAATTGCCTTAGGAGCATAATCCTACTGAAAATATTAACACGCCAAGACGAATTCGTATTAGGTAACTTGGATAAATAAGTACTTGGAAAAAAGTAACTGATTTGGAGGTTTTTTTTTTAAATTCTTCTTTAAATTTAAAGCTATTATAAAATGTAATAATAAAGGGATGCTTTTTTTTTAAATTCTGATTCTTGTAAACTCCTTTATTTTACAAAAGTTGCCGAGGAAACGGGGTTCCTTTCCCCTTCTCAGATATACAGAGTCGCGAAGGGACTTCTGCTCTTCAGGTCTTATATAAAACATATTTTGTGATTTCATTTTAAAATAAATAAAAATAATCTTAAGGTCTTCTAAGTGATTAATTGAGAAGTACGTCTACGACTTCCTTTACGCCGGCGCGGCGTAACGCTAATAAAACCTAGAAAGTTCAGCAGTTTTCCCCTGCTTCTGCTTCTCTTCACTGCATCTGAATTGAATAGCGTTCTTACTTAGACACGTGCATTTCGGCAACCTTGACGAAATCTGTCGAACCCTGTATACTAGCAAGTGTGCCTTGAACCATAAAACTAACTCGTGTTCACTGACCTTATAACGTATGTAAGATAAGTAGTCTTAGTTTTTGTTAGTATTCACCTGATGACGATTGCACTTTTCAAATTTGATGTTTTTGTTTCTCGGTTTATTCGACAGGTGGCGCACACATTTACTAGTCCCCAAGGATTACAAACTTTTTGTTTTAAATTCTAGAGGTGTGCATGGTCACTGTGTAGCTTCAACTGCCAGGTATAATCCTATGACTCTCTGATGATTCCCAATAAGGATGAAACAGGTCTGTAGGTGTCTGGATTCTCCATTAGACATTGGAGGCCTGGTCGTAATGAAGTGAGAAACAAAAACGCTTTGTCCGATATGCCACGAGTTTTACTTTGATTACCGATAAGTCCCTTCGGTCGGCATAAACGTTATAAAAGTCGACATTATTTTGCAGCACAGCGCACAAGAAAGCTCTTGCCGGATAGCCCGAACGTAGCGTAGGTTTCGGATAGCCCCTGCAACCAAGACGAGCGCCGTCTCATAACAGATGTGCAAAGTACCTAAAAATATGTAGTAGTCGTTGTGCGGAACTGTGAAAAATAGTGCCGACTTTATTGGAAGGGGGGGGGGGGCAATTGGACTGGACTAGTTGACGAAACCTTTAATTTAGTGATTAGGTCTTAGCTTTTTTGTTTTTTTAATGTATGTTTTACTAAAAATTCTGTTTTGTTTTTTATATTTGCTTGAGTTTTTTTGGCATCAGTAAAGTGGTTTTTTTTGTTATTTTTTTTTGTATTTAGCTAACCCCCCCCCAAGAGAAATGTGAAATGACGACCCTACTTGTTGTGCACTGTTAAGTATTTTTCCGAGCGTTTTTCCTTTACTTTTTAGCAATAGCTCTATTTAAGGCTCACTAATCTATTATTAACAGCAAAATTGGATATCAAAGCTCTAACGTAAGCTAATTACCGGAGGGTCTTTAAATGAGCGTTCGCGCTCTATTTAGAGTGGCCTCTGTGTTGCTATCGCGTTTTAATTCAATTGAGATGCCATTAGAGACTTCGCGCTCGATTGACGCCGATGTTGACTCGTGTTTCAATTAAGTGGGTAATAGTGATTTCGCTTATTGCCCTAAAACCACTCTCGATGATCAAAATAAAAAAAAGATTTAGATGGTTATCGGTTAATTACGAAAGCGTAGTAGGGCCAAAAAGCAATTTTTATTTTAATTCCCACTTTGAACTCGGAATTCCGACTTACAACTCGGAATTCCGACTTTAAACTCAGTATTCCGACTAAGAACTCGGAACTCCTACTTACAACTAAGAATTCCGACTTTAAACTTGGAATTCCGACTAAGAACTCGGAATTCCGACTTAAAACTCGGAATTCCGATTTAAACCTCGGAATTCCGACTTAGAACTCGGAATTACGACTTACAACTCAGAATTCCGGCTTTAAACACGGAATTCCGACTTAGAACTCGGAATTCCGAGTTATAACTCGGAATTTGACTTTAAACACCCCGAGAAAAATAAAACAATAAAAAAATACCATTTTTTTTTATGAGACAAAAATTCATCAAAAATTAATTACTTTTTTTGATATAAATTATCCTTAAAAAACTGAACATTTCTTATATTTAACTTTTTTTTCTAACCCTTATATAGTTTCGGCTGGAAAAAATTGAGGGGGGGGGCAAAACAGCGTTTTTTTCTTCTTAACCTGTTACAATTACAACAATAAACGATTTAATAGTATTTCTTTTAGTATTTCTTTTACTATTTATCTAGCCGAGTCAATTTTCTTGTTATAATCCGTTAAATATAACTTATTCCGAAAAACTACAGAAATAAAAAAGAAAAAATTCAAATTTTTTTCAATATATTATTTTTTAAATATATATTTTTTTAGTATTGTAAACGTTCAAAATTCAGAGGGGGCCAGTGTTATGAAAGTTAGACTTTTGAAAAACAATAACATTTATAATATCACGGACTCTTCGTAACCTATTTTTCTGGGTGTTTTTATCTTTTGTGGACCTTTTCTGGAAAACTTTCAGTGACGAGGGGGTTAATAAAAATCATATTCATTATCAGAAATACTTGTAGATTTCTCGAATCGTATTGAGAATTCCAGTGCTCATTATATTAAATTTTTAATTTTATAAAAAATATACAAACAATGAAACCCCCCCCCTTATAAATTTTATAAAATAAATTTTTAATATAATGTGGACTGGAATTCTCAATACGATACGATAGTTTTTCAGAAAAGGTACGCAAAAGATTTAAAATTTAAAAACATCCAGAAGAATAGGTTATGAAGATATTATAAAAATTATTATTATTCAAAAATCTAACTTTCACAACACTGGCCTGTCATTTTTTCGAAATAACCTATATTTCACGGATTATGAAAAAAAAAATTATCTCGGGTAAACAAAGAGTAAGACAAAAAAAAACTATTAAATGTATTTTTTCCCCATTGAAAATACTTTCAACGTTTTTGTTCTAAGCATAACAGTTTAAGAATAAAAAAAACAGTTTTGGACCCCCCTCAATTTTTTTGGGATATTTAAAGTTAAATTACGAGTTATAACTCGAACTTCCTACTTTTAAGTCGGAATTCTGAGTTTAAAGTCAGAATTCCGAGTTTAAAGTCTGAATTCCGAGTTTAAAGTTGGAATTCTGAGTTGTAAGTCGAAATTCCGAGTTATGAGTCTGAGTTATGAGTTTAAAGTCGGAATTCCGAGTTGTAAGTCGGAATTCCGAGTTCAAAGTCCGAATTAAAATAAAAATTGCTTTTTGGCCCTTCTACGCTTTCGTAGTTAATAGCTCAAGCACCGAGTTAAGCTACATTCACAATAAATTCGCAAGCAAATTTCGAATTCAGCACGGACGCTTGCCCAATGTATTTTAAATGGTGGCGTTTAGAATAAAATTTGTGGCCGGCAAGGCTGCAGAAGTGCGCGGGAAACTTGGCAAGGTGTTGGTAAGTGATCCGTGGTGCAAGCTTTTTGACCTTGTGCTGTGTGGCGTCTGGGAGAGTTTCGACTGATTTAATGGTTCTCCCTGGTCCTGGTTGAAAGCTTATTTTGATAGACGTCAAATTTATCCTATTTTTTTATTATATTACGAACAAAAAAGACGGATAGTTCCTTACCAATACGGCTTTCTTTTTTCCTTTCTTTTCTATAATTTAAGGTTAGATTCAAGAACATTTTTGACCAGCTCATTGAGCTGGTTTAAAGTGGTCATAAACTATTAACCCACCAGCCACCTATTTTTATTATTTGGTACTGTTTTGTTTATTATGTCGGATGTTCTATAACCTTATAAAACCGTGCCCAGCAAACATAGTTCCCTCGGGCCTTCGTCGGCCCGATGTCGATTGCCGAATTTGCCATAATCGGCATGACGTCGATTTAAGCTATCGGACCAGCAGTATTTTTTGTCCGCTTTGCGATGTAGGCCCAATGTATATTTGCCGACGCAACGTTAGACTGTAGCCTGCCGTCGGACCAATGGTAAATTTTACTTTTTGCTGACATCCGCATACCGTCGCCGTACGATTAACGTTCGATATGGTTTAACCAAATGGTACCCACCATCCGCCCATAACTGCTTAATTTGGTCGGTCTAACGTAGGCAAGCTGGTCTCTCTCTCGGCCCGACATCGGTAAACTATTCAAGTCCGGCGGTCCAACGTCGGCGATTGACGGAGGTTCGTCGGTGGTAGCTTAAAGCGGGCCGACATTGGCAAACTACAAAATTTCGATAATACGGGTGCTTAACCAGTCGGGCTGGTTTAAGTGGCAGAAGAGGCGATTCTTGTAGAGAAGTACCACCATCTAGTCAAGTCCGCATTCTAGTTTTGAAATATCTTGGCTCATTTTATATATATATATATATATATATATATATATATATATAATATTATCTTCTACTGTACAGGGAACATAGTGACATTAGCGCCATCTCTATATACTAGGAAGAAACTATTAAGCAGTTTAAAAATTTTAAGGTGACGTAATCGGATCATCGTCGGTTGACGATTCTCGACCAATCAAACAAAGTTCCAATCGGACCATCGTCGGCCCTAAAGCAGATAAAGTGGTCATCGGCATAAAGTCGACTATAGTAAATCGGGCCATCGTCAGTTGCCGATTCTCGACCGATTAAGGAACGTTCCTATCGGACCATCATCGGCCCTAACGCAGATAAGGTTTGCGTTGCCATAATGTCGACTATAGTAAATCGGGCCATCGTCAGTTGCCGATTCTCGTCCGATTAAACAAAGTTCCAATCGGACCGTCGTCGGCCCTAAAGCAAATAAAGTGGGCTTCGGCATAAAGTCGACTGTAGTAAATCGGGCCATCGTCAGTTGCCGATTTTCGACCGATTAAACAAAGTTTTAATCTTTGATTTGCTATATAGATGAACAGTGCATATTTTTAGGAAAATGGGCTCTGATTTTGAAGATACCTTGTAAATAGGACTTTACTTTTGGTCGGTGATGGGCTGCACACTAAAAATACCCAAATAAAATATATAAGTTGACAGGTGTCAAGTTTTGTACTATTCTAAATGACTTATCAAAATTTAAGAAGTATGCAGTTTGCCCTTTTGGGGCTAGTTGCACCTAGGATTGAACGCGGCTAAGAATAGCACAGAACTTAAGTTTAAACTGACAGATGTCAATCTTTTTTATGGGTATTTTAAGTGTATAGTCCATCACCGACCGAAAGTAAAGTCCTATTTACTTCAAAATCAGAGACCGTCCTTGAAAAAAATTTCACTGTTCACCTATAAATTCACTATAAATTAACAAATAACAAATTTAATAGCTGTCAACGTAAGCTGTTGCAGAAATTTGCCCTGTGTATTTTAAATGGTAGCGTTTAGAATGAACGTCTGCCCAAGTGCGCAGGAAACTTTGCAAGACATGCGCAGTTTGGCTGTGGTTTTTATAAATTGACATTCCAAAATTTGTTTATGATTTTTTATTTTGTCTCAGGTTCTATTATCTTTCCACCTTTTAACTTCCACGCAACACCATCTCAACTAAAAACCCAGTTAACTCTATCTTTTTTGGTATCCTTTGGCCTATAATCGCGAACAAATTGACATCAATCTGACAGAAAATCCATGTTTTACCTAAAGGGCCACTGAAGAGATAGGAGTTACCTGGCCGTTTAGTTAAGAAAGGAGTGTTTCGTGACAGGGTATAGCTCGCATTTTGTTAAAAAAAAGAGTGAAATACCTCAAAACATAAAAAAACACCAAATGAACAAAGAGTAAAATAGTTTTAGGTGTCAATTTTTAATTTGCGTATTTTGCGGTGTGGGGGGCAATTACCCTAATTACCTCCCCCCTCTTTTATACGCCGGTGGATACGCTATAAATAATCTTTATTTTCCACTTTCATTTTTCCTTCTAAGCACTTTACGTTTCTCGATTTTTATTTCAGAAAATTGGGCACTGTCCCAAAGGATCCAAATGGAAAATAAGAGGCTTCTTATTAGCTTATAAAAGGTCGCTTGATCTTTCAATGATATTGAACATTTTATTGCCGAGAAAAATCAAATTGAATATTGTATTCTTGCGATTTTTTTTTGCAATGCACGTCAAAGGGATCTTAAATTGTTCATAATATACCTAAAGATTTTAACATTTTGAATCAATTTTGTTTTAATATTACTTTATGCACAACTTGGCGTAAAAGTGCACTTTCACGCCCGCATCTTCAAGCGTGAAGTAGTAAATTAAATTAAAAAATTGGTGCTAGAAAGCACGGATAATCCACCATACAATCAATTATTTTATTTTAAAAGGAAATGAAAATATATCGAAAAATGTAGCTTTGAAAGATTTAAAACTTATAATAAAATTTTTGGGTAATATTTACGAAAACCAAAATCTGAAAACTGCTTTATTTCTAAAGTTATGATTTTTTAATATATTTTAACGTTTTTTCAAATAAATCGGAAACTAAAGCTGAATCTGAAAACCGTATATCGCTACTTGTTTTTATACCAAAGTTACAATTTTTTAAATATTTTATTCCCTTTTTCCTCCTTCAACCTCCCACCCCACCCTACTTGACTACTTTGACTGATGTATTTAGAAAATTATAAATAAGGTATTATTTTTTTTAAAATAATGGTAGAGCCATGATGAACCTTAAAATAATTTAGTTAAATACCTGTTAAATTATTTTTAGATGTGCTAAAATGCACCTATAGTAGGATACGTTTTTTGGTTAATCTAAAGACTGTAAAAAACTTTGATTGAAAGAAATTAATACCACCTTATGTCTTATAAACTTTACGCTTTGAACAATTACAATTTTTGCTGTTTTTTTATTAAACAATTGCAACAAATTCTTTCCATCTTTCTCTAAAATGCTTTTTTATAGCCTGCTGTCTATCTTCAACAACCTTAAATATTTTTCATTTTAACAGAGAAATAATGTTTTTTGGCACTAATTTTTTTGAACGCTTAAAAACAGTGAAAACTAAAAATCGAAAGTTTGGAAAGAAATCTTTAAAATGTGAGCAAAATCATGACATAAAAATGTAAAAAAGCGACTCCTTAAATTTTGCTAAAATATTTTACGCCTTAAATTACTATCATGGCTTTACCATTGTGCATAAAATGTTGTATGTACCTCAGTCAAAAAACAGCGTTAACGCCCTCGGCGTGTAACAGCCCTCGGCTAACGACTCTGAGTGTTATTTGCACACTATCTTGAATACTCGCTTAAATCGTGGTATATTGAGAAAAAAATGTTTCTTCATTTTTTTAGAGAGGATGGTAAAAACCTAGATAATTTTTTTTGCTATTGGGTCACTCATGCTTGCACAGACAATTTAGATTTAGATGATGGAAATATCTTGATTATGGTAAAAGATAGAAAACTTAGTCTGTGTATTTATAACTTAACTCACCTTGGGGTTCATTAAGAAATATCTACAAGAATTCGTAATTGTCTTTTAGGTGCGTTTCTGGTCCCTTACTGCATTATGTTGATTATTGGAGGCATACCTTTGTTTTACATGGAATTAGCTCTGGGTCAGTATAACAGAAAAGGAGCCATCACTTGCTGGGGTAGACTGTGCCCCTTGTTCAAGGGTAAGTATATCATTTTTCAAGAACCATGCTACCTCTGAGCGTTGGCTATCATCAGCGGGATTCTTTAAGTAAGAAATATATTTTGAAACGCAATGGTGTACGTAGAAATTTTTCTTGGGGGTTTTGAGTAAGAGATTAGTCAGTAGCGCACCCAGAAATGGCCTTCCGCGGGGGGGATTAAGAATAAATAATTAAAAAAACTTCATTTTGAAGTAAAAATGTGACCATAGCCAGGCTTTTCGGAGGGGTTTTCAATCCCAAACCCTCCCCCTCGTTGCGCCACTAGATTAATCTTAGATTACCATTTTTTTGGTAATTTTTGGGCCCCCCAACCTCCCTCCCCCCTCTGCGTATGACTGTGTAAGTAAAACGGTTGCAATCAACTACGTCATTAATTTAAAATGCAAAAAAATGAGCGCTAGTAGTTCACAACACTGACGTCGATGATATTTTCCTTCAATTTTTGGATGCTTGGTACTAAAATGGATTAATTAACTATTGTATACAAGCTATGTGCTTTAGAGAAAAAACTCAAAGAAAAAATCTAAATCGAAAATTAAATTTTGACTTAACTTCTGCACACGCGTCGGCATTGAAACTGGAATGAATTGCCTTAATTAAGAAGATATAATTTTGGTTTAGAATGGAAAACCACAGTAAAGGAGAACTTTTAGACTTTATAGCGACGTTTCTTAAAAACAGACATTTAAGAGTAAAGATGGAAGGGAAATTTTCAAAGGAGTACAAATGCGACACGGGTGTACCTCAGGGGTCTGTTTTGGGACCGCTGTTATTTTTGTTGTACATAAATGATCTTGCTCAACATAATAAACTGGGTTTCTGCACTATATTTGCTGAAGACACAGCTATAATTATATCAGCAACTTCCTTAATAGAACTTGAAAATCTAATAAGTCAAGTAGTGTCTGGTTTTTCAGATTGGTGTTTTAAAAACGAGCTTATTTTAAATGCAAGTAAAACAGAAATTGTTTATTTTTCAAAAAGGCGAGCAAGACCAGAATTTGATTTAGCAAAAAATATTAAATTTACAAAGTCTGTTAAATTCTTGGGTACATATACTGATGAGAATCTATGCTGGGATCTTCAGATTGATTATATTTCTAAAAACTTGTAGGTACATGCTATGCAATACGCCAACTTAAAAACTTTGTTACAACCAAAGACCTACTCACTGTTTATTACACATTAGGCTACTCATATTTAAGTTATAACATACTTGCATGGGGAGATTCCTCAACTGTAAGTAGGGTCTTCATTCTACAAAAGAGATTAGTGAGAACTATATTTAATATAAATCCTAGGGAATCCTGCAAAAACTATTTTATTAAAAATAATATCTTAACAGTCTACGGTATATATATATATATATATATATATATATATAAAGCAATAAAATATGCTAGGTCAAAAATAAACAACTCTCCATCTCAGTTTACAAAAGTCTCTGATATCCACGAGCACAATACGCTTGCCAAAACATCAAAATTCGTTTTTTAAGAAGTCTCCATACTACATAGCCATTAAATATTACAATACCTTACCAAATGATTTAAAATCTATAGTTAAGGACAGTATGTTTTATAGAGAAATTAAGAAATATTTGGTGGTGAAAGCTTTTTATTCATATAATGAATACTTAAAACAATAGCGCTTTTTTTCCCCTAATATTTTCGTTCTTTGTCACTTCTGCTTCTCTTGTATTTTTTTTTAATAATTACTGTGTTAGTGTTTATGTAATTAAAAAAATTTAAGTATACGAAAAAATAATTATGTTTCTTAAGCATGTAACTGTTAGTGCTGACTTTAAAAAGTGTATTAGTCTATTTACTCATTTACAATTATGACACGGGCACCCTGTGCTTAAAATTTAAAATATAAGTTTGACATGTATATTCTATAACATTTATAGGCCAAAGTACAGAATAAATTGAATTGAATTGAATTAATTTTATTTTAAAAATTAAAAACAAAAACTAATAAAACATCCCATACGTCCAATAACCGGATCGACAACGTAAAACCTATACAGGGTGTTCCAAATTCGATGCTCACCATAGGGTAGAAGATACGAAAAGGTTTAAATTCGAGCCAAGTTCCGCAATTTGTCGCTTTGCTTAAAACCAACAAAAAAGTTTACAAATTCCGGGTAGTTCCGGAGATAGGCGAAAAAAACCGAAATCTTTATTTTTAGTTTTTATTTTTTTGCGCCCTTATTCTTAAAGCTGTCAAAAAACGCTTAAAACTTTCTAGAGGCACTTTTTTAAGATCTACCTAATAAGAGGTACATTTTTGATAGTTGACATTTTGACAAGTACCTGACGTTTTGAGTTAAATGAGCTCAAATTCAAAGATTAAAAACAAAGAAAAAAACGGATTTTTATAATATGAGATAAAGTTATTTTGTTATAACAAAATACCTTGAGTAAGTTAAAAGCAAAAATTTAATTTGGGCTGATGAAGGTCAATAAACCCAAAACTTCAGGCGACTTGTCAAAATAAGGTTGCCAAATGTTATCTGTCATCCTTTATGAACCAAACGGCAGAGAAAAAAAGGATGTGTCCATAAGAAAAAATGAACTTGATAGTGCTCCTGTCACACCGAAATGTCAAGTCTCAAAAACGGACCTCTCACCAGGTAGATCTTAATAAAGTGCTTGTAGAAAGTTTAAAGCGTTTTTTGACAGCTTTAAGAATAAGGGCGCAGAAAAATAAAAACTAACGCCTATCTCCGGAAATATCCGGAATTTGTAAACTTTTTTTTTAGTTTTGAGCAAAGCATCAAAGTATCTCCTACCGTTTAGGAGATCCTCATGATGCATCGAATTTGAAACACCCTGTATAGTGTTAGAGTATTCGTTGTCGATGAAGTTATCGGGTTGTAAATTGGCACGACCAAAAACTGACGAATGGTTTAAAACGCGTTTACCGTATCTACTGCCTTTTTGAAAAGTATCGTGGTGTATCATATATCTGTATAAGGGCCCTGCCGCGGCCGTAGGGATCCTAATCAAGTTAACCTAGAAAAAATTCAGAGCCGAAAACGCTTCTGGACACGCAGCTAACGTTTTATATCTAAACCCAGGGTTAAAATATCCCAAGGTTAGTTTAATCCTGGGTTAAAAATAGTATAAAACGAATGCAAAAACCGTTTTGCTCTATCCTTAACCGTTTCGATGTTACGGGCTGTCAAAGTTAAAAAATGTCAATTTTCACCTGTCAATATTTTAAAAACGGTTGAATATAGGTATAGGACATTATACATAAAATAAACCTAAAATATTTTGTGGAATCCAGAAATACAAAAAATATATAGGGTGTTCAATTTCAAATAAGAAAGTTGTTGCTAAGTTTTCCTGTAAATGGCACCACTGCAAATATAAGAGTATTTCATAAAGATAGTTTGCATGGACTTCTGTTAAAGTAGAAAGTTTAAAAAGTTTCCATTGTATAGTTTTCAAAATTCCAATTTTTTATTTATTGTTCGATTTTAACGCACAAAAGAGTTTTGAAGAGGCAATGAAATAGACTTTTTATAAATATGTCAAAAAATTAGATTTATTAAAATTCAAAATGGCGGATGTTCCAAAGTTTTATGCATCTTAAAAAACCGTTGGGTTTTTTTTAGACACTTTGTATATTTTGTTTTGCAACCACAAAAATCTTCTATCTATTGTCTATAAACCGACGTATCAATTCATAAATTCTATTAAGAAATAAAAAACTATGGATTTTTTCGTATAGCAAACTTTTTGCATAAAATAAAAGTGAAACTGACTTTAAGTAAACCGGATTTCGTTAACTTTTCTCCAATTTTGTTGACAAGGACACTTGACAGATGCTAACAATAAGGCTTTGTTTTCTAAATGTCAAAAAAATAACATTTTGTGACAATTCAAGATGGCGGATGCCTTAAAATTTTATGCATTTTAAGAAACCCGTTGCTAAAATCTATTAAGAAATAAGAAAAATATTGGAATTCTACTTTAACATTTTTTTTTTGCATACAGTTTATTGTTGCTGTAAATGGTGACCACATACGTACAAATTTTTAGTGCTACCTACTTTAGTCTTTTTGTCGTTATGTTCTAGTTTATTGTTACAAAATTGACGTTAAATTTTTATTTTATGCCTAAAAGGTGTTACACTAGAATCCCGATATTTTTTTTTATTTCTTAATAGATTTTAACAAATGATACATGAGTTAACATATAATAGTTGGTATATTTTTCTGTTATAATAAAAAAATACACAAAGCGTTTAAAAAAAGCCAACGGGCCTTTAAAATGCATAAAGTTTTAATTGTTAACAAAATTTCATTTTTTGACATTTAGGAAAAGAAGCCTTATTGTTAGCATCTGTAGAGTGTCCTTGTCAACAAAATTGGCAAAAAAATAACGAAATACTAACTTAAATTATGAGCAGTGTTTATTTTATGCAAGAAGTTGGTATCCGAAAAACACATAGGTTTTTTTGTTTCTTAATAGAATTTATGAATATAGAAGTTGTGTTGTAGTTGCAAAAAAAATATACAAAGTGTCTCAAAAAACCCAACGGTTTTTTAAGATGCATAACACTTTTGGACATGTCTCTTTTTGAATTTTTGATAAATGTAATTTTTTGACATATTCGCAATAAGTCTATTTCACTGCCTTTCCAAAACTTTGTTTTGGGTTAAAATTTGACAATAAATAAAAAATTGGCAGTTAAAACAAAACAGTCCGGTTTTTTGTGGTCCCCCTATATATTTTTATTTCACTTAAAAAGTTATGTACCATTCTACTTAAATCATAAAATATAAGTTCCTAAAAAGCTTTATTTTCAACGTTTTATGAGTTAAGTTTGCTAGATTACTTATGTTTTTTTTTTAATACAATGTGTTACGTAGATTAGTGTGCTTGGGTGGGTTTTCGACTTTTTGTGACACAATTCAACAAACAAAATAAAATTTTTTGCTTGAAAGTTGGCCGTCCTGGGGACTGATTCTTGAATTTCGTACGAAAGATTGCACGACAATCCGGTCAGCTTTGCGCGTGCATGCAAGCTCGGCTGCTTCTGAGTCTTCTTATTGGTCGAAACGAAGGATGTGAACGTTCCCGTGCCACCTTTAATACGAAATTCAAGAATCAGCCACCTGCGAGAGCTGGCAGTGGTTTTCGCGATCGTCTCTTAAAGGCGAAGTAGGGTGACCCTGACGCCTGACGAGACTCTAGCGAAAACTATACCTAAGTAGGTAGGTCATAAAGTAATAAATCTAAAGCAATAAAAATGGGAAAAAAGCTTTTACCAAGGCGCGCGGAGCGTTAATCGGCTTTGCGACATAAATTCTCCGCTCTTTACAATTGGACTACGATTGCAAAAAGAGCGCGTTCCGGATTACACGAGTTTCTACTTTTCTGCTACGCTTTATTTTGCAGATGCGTAAGTTTACGTAAACCGTAGAAAATGGTGTCCGAAACTGAATTATTGCCCATCAGTAGCAGAATAGGGCAGTCTAACAAAAATAATATGGACGATCCAATGTGGAAAATAAACCTTTTTCTTATAAGACGTAATGCTTAACTCAAATCAAAAGTTTAGCAGAGTGGAAAAAGGCGCAGATTAAGAAAAGTGATTTTTTTATAGAGTAATCCTTTCAGAATCGGGGAAAATTAAGCATGTTTCCTAAATTTTAACAATAAAAAAATTCGCAATTAAACGTGGAAATGTCCCTCCACCTATCTCTGTCGCACCCGTGTAATTACAGATAACTACGCCTCTCTCAAATCAGATAGCGGAACTGTATCTCTTCAAGCCGATCTGACCCGATCTTCAGGCTGAACTGAGAGAGGTAATGCCTACCCAACTAGCAATTTGTCGACGACTCAACGTTGTGCACCGCGTGCCAACGTTGCGTCGCAACGTTTACTTTTACTCAAACACCACCCACTTTTGCACCAATTTGGTGGATGATTTTTTGGTTGAGTCAACGTCCCGATCGCGACTACAGTTGAAGTAATAGTTCAATGGGTTTTGGAGTACAATTATTTGTTCAAAATATTGTTCATTACGTAAAATGATAATTAACACCATAATATTATTAAAATAAAATGATATTCTATGTCATATATCATGTTTTGCATCATCAAAACATGCGAACCAATGCCAAAATATATAAACAGACGGTAGTTTACTGTCAAATGTGCAGGTCGTAGCTTTAACAAACAAGCGCGCCCTCGATTAAGATGATTTTATGAAACTAAAAAAAAAATCATGACTTGAAACTCGCTTCGAAAAACCTCTGAAGGTGTTGCTTAGTATTCCTAAGAACAAAATACGAATTTTTACACGCAAAAAGATCGTAGTTTATTGTAGAAAAAGGTAAAAAAAAAAATTTATGTTTGTTTACATATTAGCATACAGTGGTTTTTACAATCAATCATGGCGGCACTTATTAGTTTCTATGACAACCAAAGGAGTCCCGTATCTCGACCGCTGTAACTACTTAACTTTGTTTTGAACTGATCCCCTAACTTAAAAGACGCGAACACGCCTCAATTTTTACCCAATCGAAGTTGCTCCACAGTTTGGCTTTCTGCTGCTCACTTAATTTCCGTCCTTGTTGTTTACACAGGACCTTCCTTTTTCTTTTCCGCCACACAGAAGATGACACATTTTGATCCGGTATATCAGCTAAATGCTAGGCTAAAGTCTTCTGCGACTATAAAATATCGAAGAATATTTATACAATTTGTTCCTTTTCATAGCGCAAAATGTTGAAACAAAACTAATAGAAACTCTACACACTTTTGACGTTTGTATGACAGACAGCAGTGCTCCAAAATTGGTTTGTTGCAAACGTAACAGAAAACTTGGTTAGATGAAAACAGGCGTGTCCGCGTCTCCAACAAACGGGCCAGAAAACGTGGGGCAAATTGAGCAATTTTCGGTTTAGCACACACAGATTTGCAGTCGGCGCCTTCACAACTAAGGAATTACTGTTAGTAAAATAGACGGTCATAAATAGTTGTGATGGTGACTAAAGTTGTGATAAACGTTTAGGCGTCGTATAATAGTCGAAGTTTTCGACGGTCGCCATGATAACTATTCTTTATCCGTAAAACAACGTTTAAAATTAGTGCAACTCTAATTTTTACAACTTGCACAACTAAAAATTGCTAGTTGGGTATCCACACTGTGCGAGTGCGAAAGAGACAAAAATACATAACTTTGCCTTTTTAAACTGCGAATTTTGTGTTTATTTCGGCAAAATGCTCGTTTCTCTCCGATTCACAAAGGATTACTCTATAAAATGGTCACCTTGTTCAATCTGCATCTTTTTCCACTTTCCTAAAATTTTAATTTTTATTAACATTACGTTTTGTTTACCCTACACCCACTATTTTTAAAGGGCCATCAAGTGATCAATGGCTGCCTTTGACAATTTGTTAGACAACTCTATGAAAATACCGTTTATGCGGCCTTTTCATTTAGTTGGATCTTTGCGCGGTATCTTTAAGGTCGTAGTTACAATCTGGGGAATTCCCCACAAACATGAAAGGTGGTAAGGTGTATTTGCTTTATTGGCAATATTGGCAAGTGAATGCCATTGGTTATTTACTACAGTAGTATTAGTGGCAAAATTGCGCTATTTTGCCAATGATTATTTACTAGTGCTGATGTATTGGCAAATTTATGTTATTTTGCCAATAACTGAAAAACGTGTTTTACATACCAAGTGCAACGCAATCGTTCCTTTAAAAATTTAAACCACCTTTCCGGTCCGATCAAACGCATTTTTTAAATTTCCCGCGCGATTGACATCTGTCGTGCGGTTGACAACTTGACGTACTTGCCGACGCCATTTTAATAATATTCTGCGGATTCTTCCTATGTGGGTTCCTTTTGCAAGTTTTCTTTTAAAATTGGCTTAAATTTAGTTTGAGTTTCAAGTCACCATGGATGTGGAAGCCGATACTGCGTAAGTACTAATATTCTTTTGTTCTTAAATAAGGTCGGCCTAGAGTGGACTTAAAAATGTTCAGAACTACCAGTAAAGCGACCAAAAATCGTCATTTTTGCTGGGTTTATACAGGCACATAAAAATTAAAATAAAAAATAATAACTTTGAACTGAACAGCACACAGCTTCTGAATATGTATACAAAAGTGAATGACACCAATAGTTGAAATAATTAAACTAAACTCCATCATGCTGATTTCCTTACTAATATCTGTTAAAAACAAACCAAAAACTGCAAAAAACCCCTATTTAAGTTACAAAAACAAATGAAAGTGAGGTTATGTGTGTCAAAGGGACATGCTCAAATTCGTTTTAAGATAAAAATAAATGTTAAGTTACTCATCTTTTTATTTATGCTGTATAAATGCCTACACTGTTCCCCATAAGCAACTTTTATTTTAATTTTAATTATTATTTTTTTTTTAATTTTTATTTTGATTTGCCTGTATGAACCCAGCATTAAATCGTGATCTAGACGCCACTTTACAAGAAAATCAAAGGTTTCCAAGTAATTTCTTTTGTAATCGAGCAAAACCGTTCTCAACCTAAAAGCCAGTTAACTCCTACCTGTGTTCAGCCTTCAGTGCCATTTAGCCTACTGTTGCCGCCATTTTTATAACCAAATTGACAGGTAAAACATGAATTTTCTCTCAGTTTGGTGTCACTATGGCCTCTATAGTAGGCTAAAGGATACTATATTAAAAAAGAATTAACTGGCTTTTTAGTTGAAGTGTTGGATCGAGCCATCTAAAGATTAATTAATTCAGTCTACGTTCAAGTCATTTTCTAACACTGAAATTTCTCTTGCTGACCCAGAGAATGATGACCCTTAAATTTCTTGTGAAACCGAGCTGTCTTTAGTTAATATCTTAAAATCTTTTTTAAAATTAATTTGAAAAAACTCGTCTGTGGTACTATTTTTTTATTTTAACGTAAATTTGCCAATAAAACAACTAGATTAAAGTTTTTTTTTTTTGAGAAACCGATATTTTGTCACTTTTTAAGCAAAAAGGGCTACTTTTTCCTAAAACAAAATACTTGTTTATCCAAAAAAAATAATTTACAGCTATACTTACAAAAATTTAAACTTTTTTAGATGCTGTAAAAAATCCTTTAAGAAGTCAACCAAGTTTTCCTCATTCTGTCGTTGAAGATGCTACTAAGGCTTGGTTACGGGGTGACTGTGACTGAAAAGGGGGCAGAACATCCAGGAAAAAAGATGCTGAACAAATCTTCATCTTATCTTATAACAAGAAGAAGGAAGTACTAAGTTTTTAAATTTTTGGCCAAGGAATTTTTATATAAAGCAACTGAAGCAAACCTTATTTTTTTGATTCACAATCAAAGAGATTCTAAATAAAATTTTCTGTGTTGCAATTTACTGTTGTACGGAAAACCTCCTCTTAATAAATATTTAAATCAATTTATGAAAGAATTTTCCTCTATCTTTCGCATGACCAAGACAACAAATATTATTCATATGGTTTCCATTCCTGTCTTCATGTTAGGATATAAATATAAGTGTATAAGTGTTTGTTTATAGTAACATTTATTTATTTATTACATATTGGTTTTTCTTGGAATTTTTGTTCGTTTAAGGATAACATAAAATAAATGTGCATTCGTAAATTATGTGCATTATTTTATTTTTAATCCACAATCATTACAATTTTTATTTTATGCATAAATACTTTAAATAGGAAGAAAAAGCCAATTAACGTTGACTTAAGAGCAACTGCTTAAGATAAATCCTACAAGATCTACCGAAATTTTAAAAAATATACAGGGTGTTCTATTTAAAATAAGAAAGTTGATGTCTAAGTCTAAATTTAACATTTTGAAAATTTTTATTGAATTTTCTTAAAATTCGTGAAGAACTAATCAACTTTTGTATTTAAACTATTTTTCTATCTCTAATAATAAATGAGCTATGTAGTGGGAAAAATATGGTGAATCACCCCATACATTTTTTGCCAATATTGCCTGCAATGCCGGTATTTAGTATGCAGTGCTCCTCTACATTTAAACCATGCTAAGTGTGTATTTGCCATCAGTTTAAACGTATTCGTTGCCGTCGCTCGGCCGGTGGCTCACACAGGTGTGTTTAAATCATGTATAACGTACAGATTGCCGTGCGTCAAATTCTCATTGCCAATAGATGCCAATATTTGTAAGGCACGTTGCCATGACGGCATTGTTTGTGGGGTTGTTTTTAGCAAAACTGTACGGAAAATCAATTTAACAATGTCGACCTGATTTTTTTGCAAAATTTTACATTTGTTTTCCGTGGCAACGCGAAGATTTTATTTATGTTTATCCACAGTGGGACACCAGACACCAGTTTTTTAGCACCGGGTCAAAAATTTGGGGTTAGCTTACTTATTTTGACTTTTCGCGTTCTGCGCCGCTAAAAAAGCAAGCAAAATATTAAAATAAAAGAAAAGCATTTATTGAAGAATTACCTGCTAAAAGAACGCTACCCAACTACGTATTAAAGTAACTGGGTGTAATGTTTAAGGTTGCATTTACAGGTGAATTTATAATTGAATTGGAAGCACTCCCGCTAGCTGATACCGACAACAGGTTAACTTAAAAGCATGCAGATTTAAAAACAGGAGCGTCAACAACTAGCAAGAGTCTTTCCAACGTCTACATGGAGCTTTATACTGACCTGTTTTGTTAGTACTCAAGTATCCGTGTGTTTTTGAAACTGAGGTTCTAAAATCTATCCTTTGCACTCCAAGATTTCGCTAGTAATAATTTAAATTTTAAAAAAAGGTTGAATCAAAATAAAAACAAAATTATGTGGGGTTATGGGTGACAAATGTTTTTATGTGAATTCCTAGTAATCCCAGCGAACCAGTAAAGTTCTCTTGGTTCTTTGATAGACTCGGGGTAATGCTCGTGCAGCGCTAGTCCTTTTTCGGCGGGCGACCGCACACATGGAGTGGTTTCATATTTGTTTTAGAACAATGTGTTTGAAAACACATTTTTGAAAGATAAACATAACCTCGAATGGTTTTCTGTCAAAAAACGTAAAAATACTCTTCTATTCCACTGTGGCCCGATTTAAAATTCTGCGATCTATCGGCCAACACTTGAACTGGGTGTGTCTCCCAAATTCAATGAAGTGTGATTTATTGATCGGTTTTCTTTTTCGGAGTGCACAAGCTTTTAGAAAAAAGTAAACTTAGTTTTTATTTTCGCTAAAGCAAGGAAATATAAAAAGGAAAAATGTAATCCAGAGGAAATTGTGAGTATTTCTCTATTTTTTTTTTTGTAAATCTGATTTGTTCTAAACCGCACTTATTTTGAGGCTCTTGGGATAGATGACATCACCACAGCTTTTATTTTGAAGAAAAAATAATTGAGAATTTTGAAAAATCCTTCAGATATTTTTGTTAAACATTTAAAAATGATCATCCCTGCAAAATTTCAGCTAATTCTGATGTTTAATTTTCCCTGTGCACTCTGGCAAAAGATTAAAAAATTACAGAACAAGGCGTTGACACAAAGAAGAAGTTAAAAAACCTCCAAATCAGTTACTTCAACCGAAAAGAAACTAAAAAACAAAATATCAAAAGATCAAAAGATATTGGGTGGAAATAACGAAAATTCAAACTTGGATGAGCATCCCACAAGGAACACACAAAAGATCAAAGCAAAAAGAGAAATGATTAAACGATGTTTCGCCCTGGGTAACCAGTGCGGAACGATGGCTATTTGTGAGTGGTTCAAGGTTGGAAATCAAAGTGTATGATGGTGTTTAATGATGTATAGTGGAGGGTGACCAGTGAAACTACTGATGAGCCCACTCTGGTTACCCAGGGCGAAACATCGTTTAATCATTTCTCTTTTTGCTTTGATCTTTTGTGTGTTCCTTGTGGGATGCTCATCCAAGTTTGAATTTTCGTTATTTCCACCCAAGATCTTTTGATCTTTTGTTTTTTAAGGCGTTGATAGTTTTTACTTAAAATCTGGGGAGAAACTATAGCCTTAAACCAATTTAATTTTATTTGGTACCACACCGAGAGATTTTGTTATCATTCGAGCCAAGTACCTTTTACCAATTGGGACAGAAAAACTTCATTCTGTAACAATAGAGTATTCTGATATCGCCACGTCTCGTCACAAGAAAGTATTTTCTAATCCCAAGGAAGTGGTAGTATTTCTTTATATTTCAGCAGATAATATCACCGAACATTGCCTGGTCCCCAGACAGCACAACTCTATCCCAAGGATGTCCAGTGGAGAGAGATTTCTGGACAATGTAGCAGTCCATTGGACAACCAAATCTGTAGGAAATTTGGACATCCCAAAAAAGTCCAAAAGTTTCAATATTTTGACTATTGTACCACTATACTAGATCCATTGGTTATCCAGAGGAACGAAATTCTGTACAAAAATTATCCATTGCTCTTGGAAAAAATTAATAATTAAAATGTATATCCGTTGGTCTAATTGTCTTAGTACGCTGGACATACTTATTTGTTCCAATGGATATCCAGTGGACAATTTTATCAAAAGTGGCGATATTTTCAATATTTAAGTATATAGGTACTTATATATTTGAACCATTCCAAAGGATGGGTATTAAAATACTAAAATACCAATTAATCCAAAGTAATGAAAAATACTTATACTACTTAAATGACTCGGCTAGATATGAGAGAAATGTTATTGTTGGATAAATGACTATATTTATTAATGTGCCAACTAGGCCAAGCCCAATTGACATAAATTTTTTGATAAATATTCAATGTTTAGTCAAAAGTCATAAAGTACATCTCTTTTGCTGGATACAAAATGAACGTCCCAGATAGAGTTTATTTTTGGTCCGATGGACCAAGAAAAATCGTTATCCATTGAATATCCAAAAACTAACTGAAAAAAAGCAGTTCTTTATGAATCAAAATTGAAGGTCCTTTGAACTCAGGTTTTTTGTGATCCACTCACAACCTTTGTCCAATGGATGTCCATAAATGGTCCATGGACAATGCGGTCGGTTTTATACAAAAAATGGCTGTCCGATGGACAATTTGTACTGTCTGGGTCTAAACGTGGTTTACCTATGCAAGACGTCGTTGAAGTTAGATTGGTATTGGTATTGAAAAATATTACAGCACACCAAACAAATATTGATAAAACACTTCGATTTACTTCAAAATTGGTACATGGGGGTATCTGGGGTCAAGGATAACGAATTTTTGATCAGATTTTCATAAAGTTGACAGCGCGCCGCAGAGGGGGGGAGGTGTAACATCTAAATGTATCCGATTTTTGTCAAAATTGGTATAAAGGGATTTTTGGAATCGAGAATTACGAATTTTCAATCAGATTTTCATAAAGTTGATAGCGCGCTGCAGGGGGGGCACTATCTAAATGTATCCGATCATGTCGGAACCACGTGATGAGTTTTTTAAGGATCGGGTGTAACAGAGCGTAAGTATTACTTACGCTCAAGGCTGCCACGAACACTACTTTTAGGAGAAGCCAATCTCTTGTCAATAACCAGTACAAGGCCTCAGTCGGGACTTGCAGAAAAGTTCTGTAATTTGAAAATTGTCGGTCTTTGCTCGGTCTCGGATTTTCCCTTAGTGGAATAAAGTGTCTGAAAAAATCCCTTGCCATACTTCTTGAACGCATTAAGATGCCGTTGTGGAAATTCTGAAACGAAACACTATCAACTTTTATGCGGCGCAAAAGACGCACTTAGGTTACAATGACTGACTTCCGGCCCCGATTGAGCATCCGTCCCAGATTATACGGAAAGTGGATAATTGCCTTAAAATGTGGAGGCTCGACTGAAAAGAGGAATCCACTGCTAGACTGAGTAATATTTATCTGTAAAAATGCAAGGAATCATAAGTTAGGGGTGATAGTGCTGGGGTACTGGGAAATACCGGCCCCTTAAGGAAGTTCTCCATCAAAAATACAAGTGGGGTTTCTTTTGTAGTAGAATTGTGGGTAATACAGGCCTTGACCAAATATGAGGTGCTGTGATAGTGATATAACTTGAAAAATATAATATATCATCGTCATGTCTATAGGGTGGAATTTATAGTCGAGCCCTGAGGCTTCCTCAAATGCATTTTATAGACGTCGCAGGAATGCTTAAGAATGAGTGAAGGACAAGCCAGGTCGCGAGTTACCTTAAGGCTTCCTCGCAAGGTTTTATAAGTTAGAAATTTTAGTTTGGCCGATTTTGAATGTAATATTTTTCATATTAAATCAACCACCCACCCATCTCTTTGATGATTTTTGGTGTATACTTAACTGTTCAATAAAAAAATTAAAAATCCAAAATTTCAATTGACATACTTAGTTTTTCCAGGTACCTACTTACAAAATCGAAGCTAGTGCTAGATTTTTTAAATATCCTATCATTTCTAAAAAATTATTTAAAAACATTTTTTTTTGGGAAATCTCTTATTTTTAAATTTATTACTAAAAAATCGGATTTTAGGACAAAATGAAAGTTGAAATTTTTGGATTTAAGGACCTTTGAGGGCACTGGAATTGTATCACAAGGAAACCATTTTTACGTATTTAATAACTAAAGAAATAAACATTACTTCAAATAATACTTTTAAAAATAAACCAATCAATTGACAATTAATATCGCATGACATTTACCTTTTTATATCGAAATCCTTTTCACTATTTTGCGATCAAAATAAAATATCAGACAGGCATACAGTATTTAGAACTAATATTAAAAAAAAAGTCTAATTTACCTGCAAGGGCGTCGATAAGGGGGGCAGGTAATGGGGGTGATTACCCCCCGCCCAAGATAGACTTTTGACAAAAAAAAAGTCTTTTGCCTACACTTGATGAAAGAAAACAAAAGTGTATTTTCACCAATTTTATTAAATAATTAAAAACACATAATTATAATATTTTATTAAGTGCTATACAGGGTGTTTTCCAAACTGCTTAAAAACAGGTGTAATCAAACCCCTTCATAAAAGCGGGGACAAACTAGAAGTAGTAAACTACAGACCAATCTCGCTGCTGTCTGTTTTCTCGAAAATAATGGAACAGTTAATCAAAACTAGAATCGTTAGCTTCTTTAAGAAATATAAAATCTTCTCTACCTTACAGTTTGGTTTTAGAGAGGGTAGATCCACGCAGGATGCTATAAAATTTTTAACATCACAAATAACTGACGCGCTGGACCAAAGTGATGCCTGCACTTGCCTGTTTGTAGATCTATCCAAAGCTTTTGACACTGTTTGCCATGAGACTCTCTTAAATAAACTTAAAAATTATGGTATACGTGGGAAAATCTTTAATCTTATAAAAGATTTTTTAACAAACAGACAACAGCGAGTTAACATTGATGGAACCTTCAGCGATGAAACAGCTGTAAAATTTGGAGTGCCCCAGGGAACCGTTCTGGGTCCTCTACTTTTTACAGTTTACATTAATGATATGCTGAATCTTAAACTAAAAGGTACAATGGTTAGTTTTGCAGACGACACCGTATTATTTTGTAGAGCAAAAACTTGGCAAGAAGTTAAGAATCAAATCGAGGAAGATTTTTTAAAATTGAAAAACTGGTTTCAGCATAACAAATTAACTTTAAATATAGAAAAAACAAAATACATGCCTTTTTCATCGTACAAAAACAATCTTCCTAAACTTGGAAACCTAAAAATAGAACAGTATGAGATACCAGAAACTTCATCAATAAAATACCTTGGTATCCAAATAGATAACTTGCTAAGATGGGATGTGCATATAAACTATGTAACAAGTAAAATAAGAGGGCTTCTGTCAAAATTTTCGTATCTTAGAGACTTTCTTAATAATGATCAGTTAAAAATACTATATATGTCATTGGTACAAAGCCACTTGACTTATGGAATTCTTGGTTGGGGTTGTGTTGCTGAAAACCATATACAAAAGCTAGCAACTTTACAAAAATGGTTCATTAAAATTATTTATGGCAAATGCAGAACATACCCAACCAACAACCTCTTTACGGATAGTAAACTGTTGGACATGCGACAATTATACTGTCTCGAAATAATAAAAAATATTAAAAAAGGAAAAATAGATATCTATTTTAATAACAACAGCACAACTAGAAGCAGAACACTTGCATGTTCAACAGTCACTAATAAAACGCATGGACAAAGAAGTCTAAAGTATTTTTCACCTAGGTTATACAACATGCTTCCAAATGACATCAAATCTATAAAAAATTGCAAAAGTTTTAATATGAAAACCAAATTGTGGATATCGGACCAGGGTAGAGAAACATTTAATAACTTGGTAGATCTCAAGTATCTTAAATGATAAATACACTAGCAGAAATATACTATAGGCACCTACCTACTCCCAGTTCTAGTCACTTAAATATAAACCATTTCCAGACTTTGACACTAACCCGGCTTGTGAACCTTAAACTCAATTTTGACAAACACTGATTATGACTCTATCTCAACCGAACCGGACAAAAAAAAAACCACGCACAAGCGCTTTTAGTGCTTCTGTGGTTATTTCCCAACATTTATATTCTACATATCACTTTTCCTCATATATAAAAATATACATTTTATCCTCATGTAAAAATATATATTATTTTATAGTTCAAGGCTTTTTTAAAAAAGGTTACTTTAGGAAGAATACAAGAATTATGTTTATTTTCATTAAATATTACGTAAGTTTTGTTACCTTATAATTCTTTTCCTCAATATGCCAAGGGGCAAAGGCATACAAACAATAAAAGTGTTTTGAAAATTTATCTTGTTAATTTGTTACCCCCCCCCCAAAAAAAAATTAAAAATTATCGGCGCCCTTGTTTACCTGCAAAAAAAACTTAAATCTAATAACAGTCATAAAAATGGATTAAGCACAAAGAAATTGATCAACTTATTACTAGGGCCTGAAGCTTGATAAATTATTTTACACAATCTAATTCACGTTTTTCTCCATGACTGATTGTGTATTACGGTGCTTATTTTGACCCCTTAACTTTGTACTTTATTATGAATTTGTGGTGGCTACCTGCACTATCTTGAAATTGAGAAGTTGAAGGAAAACAGCTGTTTTTTGACAATCAACCTGGAACAAATAAAAATTAAAAATTTTAAGAATTTTAAGTAAATAGTTTAATTCTAAGCTTTATTAAGCACCAATTTCAAACTGTTTGTGATCGTCCTATCAGAACTAAGCTTTTGATGTTATTAGGCACCAATTTTAAACAGTTTGTGATAGTCCTATCAAAAATTTTAGTTTAAATGAAACGAAACCATTTGTTTTTCAAAGAATATAACCTGAAACCTAGAACAATAGAAGGCAAGCGATAAACTATTCTCATAGGCGCTGCAATTGGAGAAAACTTACATTTTAAGTACCATGGTATATAGGTATTAGTAAAGAAAATAGTAAATATGTGAAAATTTCTATGAAATTTAATAAAACAAATTACTTTATTAGAAAAAAATTGATAAATCAAATATTAAAAATACATTTTAGGAAAAAAAATAATATTATATTATATATAAAAAAACGGATTGGCATTTTAACTATAATTAATAAGCAGAAATAAAAATTAAATTAAGGCTAAACAAATGGTTGGTACATAAAAAAAATATTACGGTTGTCAATTATTATAACTAGAAAAATAATAAAAATGAAATGTCAGTCAAAAATAAAATAGAAATATATTACTCAGATTCAGAAGAACAGTAAATGCTCTCATCATCACTCTTATTTTCTTCGAAAGAAATAATTAACGCTTCCACAGTTTCTTTGATTAAGCAATCAAGTTTCCACATTTTTTCTTCTACTTTTAAAACATGTTATACACATTTATGCCAATTATCTGGAGTTATTTTTTTTAACTGATTCTTGAAAAACCACCTCCACATTCTTTAATTTATAGGTAGTATTATTCCTTACTACATACCCTTTCATTTGAGCCCATATTAATTCTATTGGATTAAGTTCACAATGATAAGGCGGTAGTCTTAATACTGTTATGTTTCGTTTTTCAGCCATATTATCGACAACTTTCTTATTTAATTTTTCTTTGTGGCTATTTACCAAGAATTCTTTTGTTACCATATCTGCCTCAAAATTTATGTTTTTACTTACAAATATCAGCTTTTCTCCCTGCTGTGGTTGGTACTTTTTCAAGGTTTCTGGAATGGTAACTGGCGTTGTCCATTACTATTACTGAACCAGGAGGTATTAGGTCTAACATTTGCTGAAAGTATTCTTCAAATGTATCGCCATTCATGTCCTCGTGATAATGGACAGTATGATTTGACGAAAAGACCAAAAGACCTCCTTTTACAAACCCTTTTTCATTGCCAATATGGACAATTATCGAACCTTTTCCCTTTACTGACGGCGGCTTTATCCCTGTCGACCAACCTTCCATGAATGCCTGGCGGCACTTTTCACATTTTTGTCTTGCCAGTGTTTGCCAACAGTGTGTCCTTCATTTACCCAAGTTTCATCAAGAAAATATATATTTTTTTTGTTACTTTCTATTAAAGCCGCCTTTCTGTTATGTTTTTCCCAAGAAAAAATAATTTCTTTTAAAGTTTTCCACAAATTCGTTCTTCCAATATTTGGAAATCCACCATCTCATTTTATTGAAGCATAAACTTTATCAACAGTCGGAATTTCCTTTCTAAAATAAGAGGAATGAACTAACCGCCTTAATGCATTTTTTTCATCCTCATCATATTTTATTGGTTTTCTCCCAGACTTTGATAGCGGCGATTTTAATGATTCTAATTTTCTTTCATGTAGTATTCTGTAAATAGTTCATTTTCCAAATTGGGTAAAATTAGAACACTTCGTTACCAACTTATCCACTGTCAGTGTTTTATAGTCTTTTTGCAGATTATCGAACACACTAAGAACTGTTTGTTTTTCTCTAAGCGTTAAATGCGCACCACTTTTATTTGTACTCGGAGTAGAAGCCATATTTTTTTACTTTCTAGATACACAAATGGCACACACTTTAAAAGTTAAAACTATAATAAAAAGCAAAGCAGATTTGTAGTCAACTTTAATATTTCAGAGAGAATTACTCTTAATTACTTAATAAAAATAATATTTAGAACCAACTCATAAGTACCTATAATACCAGGAAGAAAAAAAATAACCTAAAATTCTTAAAATCATAAAATTATATTATTACTTAAACCTAATTCTCTAATTATGCACCTGAAACAATTATGGCATTATCTGCATACCTACGTATTATAGTGCAAAAACAGAACACGCATAATAAACAATTTCTCTATCAGGTTAAAATATAATATATATTTTTAACTGCTTTTTTTCTATTTTTTTTATTTAAATGTTGGCAAAACACCTGCGCCAATGGTACGCTCGAGAAAATGGATTTTAAATCGTTTTATTACTCTCTTTTCTTTATGAATGGACTATAGAAGTAGCATCTAGAAGTGAAGCAATGGATCAGCCAGATAAGGTTATAATGACGAAATAGGGGCAGGATTTAACTTTCAAAATTGAATATCTCGATTACTAGAACTGATATCAAAAAACGAAGTTCACCCACACTTGTATATTTGATGGAAAACCCCTTAACGGTATTATGGACTTATCGGTACATAATATTGGCGTAGTTAAAAATATGTAGGAATGATTTATCCTTGCGGAACTGTCAAAAATAGTGCCGACTTTACTGCCGATAATTCCCTATTAACTACTAATTTAAAAACATTTTTATTCTTGAAATTTAGGAACAAGAGAAATAGAGCAAGAATATTCTTGCATTAAGTATATTTTTTAACTATGGGGCTATCCTTAAATACAGAATACCACTTTTTCAGTGCATTCAACAGTAAAACGTGTATTTTCGAAGAATCTTCAATAAAATTTAAACTTACAATCTCTTTTCCTCTTCTTCGCGAAGGAAATTGAGTGCTAGACCAAATTAATCGGTAGATTTTAGCCGTTTTAATAGCCGGTATTACCACACCCAAGGAGCATTTTTCTGACTTCCGACTAATTACAACCTAACATGACGTCGGTTTTGGCCCAAATTTAGGTCGGCAGTTGGTTTGTCCATCAAACAACGTATTTTTTACTAAGACCGGACGTCGCCAACAACTGGTGCATCAGTTATGACGTCGATAATTACCAAAACTGACGTAGTCAAATGTTGGTGATACTCGCTACTTATCAGCGACGTAAATTAACGTTAATTACGGCGACGTAATTTTTAGAATAAAATTGAAGGTCGGGCCAAAGTGAAAACGGACGTCAATAAATTTAGGATGTATGTTGGACGTCAAATTGGGTGTTCCAAGGTGGGTGCCCATTAGATTGTTTTAGAAACTATACAATAGAAACTTTTCAAACTTTCTATTCTAACAAAAATTCATGTAAAGTATATTTATAAGATACTTTCGTATTTGCAGTGTTGCCATTTACAGAAAATCTTGACAAAAACTTTGTTATTTTAAATAAAACACCCCGTATATTTTCCGATTGGATTGTACAAAAAATTCTAAGTACATTTTCAACTGTTTTAAAAATATTGACAGGTGAAAATAGCCATGTTATAACCTTGACAGCGCGTAACATCATAACGGTTAAAGATATGACAAAACGGTTTCCACATTCCCTTCAGGCTATCGTTTTATTTTTAATTCAGGGTTAAATTTACCTTGGAATATTTTAACCCTGAGTTAAATTTAAAAATAGTCTAAAACGATAGCTTGTGAAAAACCAAGATACGACGGAAAACTTGTCAATCAATCCAATCCAAAAATGCAAATATATACAGGGTGTTTAATTTAAAATAACAAAGTTTTTGCCAAAATTTCCTGTAAATGGCAACACTGCAAATACGAAGGTATTTTATAAATATACTTTACATGGACTTATGTTAGAATAGAAAGTTTAAAAGTTTATATTGTATAGCTTCCAAAATAATCTAATAATCTAATTGGCCACTCACCTTGGGACACCCAGTATAACGTCCATTTTATGAGACGTTATTTTTAGTATGAGTTTTAAAGTAGAACTGTAATAAAATTGACGTTGCCAAACTTTTATTTATTAAATGTAACTATTCCGAGATCCACCGACGTGGGTGCGTGACCCACGTCGGTGGTACTACAATATTCTAGGTTGGGTCGTTCTACAAGGCGATGTCGCAGGAGGTGTTCTTGTCCGAATAGGTAAATAATCATTAAAAATTTGGTCGTCGACCAAAACGGCATTTTATTTTTTCATTTTAAAGGCTTAATATGTAAATAAACTCATTTGTTGGTAACTAAAATGCATTTTTTAAATGCCGCTAATGTTTTACTATAAGAAACGGGCTTTCTTATAAATATTTAATTTTTAGGTTAATTTTTTTAAAAATTAATTTCTTAATATTTTTGCATTATTTTTGTGGGTTTCTGTTTTTTTAATGTCTATTTTAATTATATTTATCAGTAAACTGACCTTCGCTGGAAGATTTAGATTCATAGAATGTTTAAAACTAACTTTTTTCAGTTACCTACAATAACTAAGATAATAATTATGGTCATCCACATTTCATTGGGATGTGTGTTGTCTAGACATTTAAAAGTTTTTACCTAATAAGTTTAAAATTGGTGTGCATAGTAAAAATTTTGGGGCCGCGAGTCTACGTAATTTGACGTAATATTTGACCAAAACACTGTGCAGCACCCGACGTCGAAACGACTCGAATTTTAATTCCCCACGTCAGGTCAGGTATTTCTTGCCCTACGTGACCCTAACGTAATATAACGTCCAAATGCTTGTTGGGCACCGACCCGGAATCCCCCACTCTCCCCCAATTGATGTTAGTTCTGAAACCTTTAGAACCCAAATTAATTCTTTGATTTAAGTATTGATGTACTATTTTCCCTTTTTTCTGAATATTTTATTTAAAGTTTAGTCAAAGTTTAAAGTTTTTTTTAGCGTTTTTATTTGCAAAGTGCTTACTAGTGCGGATAGGGATTGCTCTCGAGGGATCTCTATTTTATGGGCCTGTGGATTTGCGGATTTTTACGAACTTCGGTGCAGACGGAGGGGTGACATAATGTAATTTCAATGACGAAAGTTTTTTTTCGGTGGTGTATGGAATTTTCTAAACCGAAGACATAAAACAACAATAAAAATTATGGGCGAAACTTCAAACCATTAAAATTATATTGGCATCTCTCTTTAGATTTGATTGACAACAAATTAATTTAGATTTTATGGACAACAAATTAAATGGCTTTCGTAAAGTTCCTTGTAATTTTTTCTAGGTTTTAATCATTTTAAATAATAAGTATGCCAAATTCACTGAAAATGGCACCGGAACCACAATATTATTGCCTGGTAAAATAAATAAGGTCCTTTTGAGAACCCAATTAAAAGGAAAACTTTCCAGGCTAAAAATACGACAATAAGGCGCGTACTTTCCGGTCTGTTACGTACGAAAAGTGGCTATTTCTGCTCGGTAAATAAAATAACATCAACATATCTTAACTTGCCTTTTGGCCCTCATAACTAGTTTATTTTTTCTTTTGTTTATTGTAGGTATCGGATACGCAGTTGTATTAATAGCCTTCTACGTTGACTTCTACTACAATGTGATCATTGCTTGGGCGCTACGCTTCTTCTTTGCTTCGTTCACAGACATGTTACCTTGGACCACATGTGATAACGAGTGGAACACTCCCAACTGTAGACCGGTAAGTACATTTTATTTACTGGAACACATTTCGTTTGTCCAAAGTCTAATTTCAAGTTTACATGAATCACATTCCCATGCAACTGTAGAGCGCGAACGGTGAGTACATTTTATTTCCAGAAATACAGTACCTTTCTTAGAGGTCTGATTTAATGTTCAAGGTCTGATTTTAGGCTAACATTTATCACATTCATAGCTCTAGACCCGCGAGTACATTTTATTAAAAGAAATACAGTACCTTTTTGCTAAAAGTCTGGGTTAATGTTGACATTAATAGCATCCGCAATTATTTAGCGGTGAGTATATTTTGTTTACTGAAAGACAGTACCTTGGTTAAGAGAAATACAGTATCTTTAAGGTCTGATTTCATGTTTTCATTAATCGCATTTCCAAACATGGACCTGTGGATACCTATATTTTATTTACAGAAATACAGCGATTTGTTAAATTCATGTTAACATTAATCAGATTCTCAACTGTAGACTAATGAGTACGTTTTATTTACTGAAATACAGTGGGTACCTTACCATTAATAATAGACCTGTGAGTATCTTGATTTTATTTACAGAAATACAGTATACCTTTGCTAAATGTCTAATTTCATGATTACAATTCACATTCCTAAGAGTAGACTTATGAGTACATTTTATAAACAGAAATACAATATATTTTAACTTTAATCACATTCCCAACTGTAGATCTATAATGTATTATATTTACGTTATTTTAATTACATCTTATTTAGGGAGCTTTGTGCTTTGTGCGTTACTTTTTACCTTGTTTTGACTTTCAGTTTACTTAGAATTTTTGTAACAAAGTAATTATGTATTGTAACTTTTTAACAGTTTGTATATGGATTCAAGGGAAACAGCACAAACACCTCCATGTACCAATCGAACGAAACAGGAAACGAGTTAGCCTCGGCAGCTTCAGAATACTTCAAGTAAGATTAAAAAAGGGCTGTGGCTATATATAAAGTTACGACAGTCACCTGATAGTCCGTATTTTTTTAATGCGGCAGTCGCGAAAAACACATTTTCTTTACATTTACACAAAAAAAATTGTTGCTAGAAAGCACGGATAGTCCACCATACAATGAAAGATTTAAACCTCATAACAACATTTTTTGGTATTATTTACGAAAACCAAAAATCTGAAAACCGCATATCAATGGTTGCTTTACTTCTAAAATTATGATTTTTTTAATATATTTTAACGTTTTTTCAAATAACACGGAAACTAAAGCTCCCACGAATTTGGACTTTATAACAAAATTTGTAGTCCATATTTATGGAGACTTAAATCTGAAAACCGTATATCGCCACTTGCTTTTGTTTCAAAGTTAAAATTTTTCCTCCCTTCAACCCTCCACCACCCTCCCCAAAAGTTAATTAGTTCATGGTCAGCCGAAAGAGTATTTTCGTATTAAATTTCGGTAAAAAATAAAAGACCTTTATTATGATTATTAAAATCGATTAGGGCGTTTTTGAGTTATCGTGCATACAGACAGACAACAGACCGACAGACAACTTTTCTTTCTTGTCGATTAAGGTGTTTTGGAACCTTAGTAACTCATGTTTGATAAAATTAAGAAAAGACAAAATTTCACCACCATATTGGCATGATGGACTAAAAAACAACTCAATTCAACACAACTCAACACCAGAAAAACTAATCCAACAACAACATAGCAACCAAAGCAATCTCTACCTGACAAACGGCTGTCGTAACTCTAATAATACGACTCTGATAACAATAGACACAACCTTGAGATTTCAACCGTTTAAAAGTGGTACCGGACGCATTGAAGTGGATTCGGTTCTATTTAGTTAGGTAATAACGTCACGAATAAGGGTTAATGACGTCACTGACTTCATATGATTATATTAACATTTACGACAACGTAAGGAGGAGATGTTTAGGAGGGAGAGGTTGGGTCGGGTTAGTGCTCTGCGGATGACTCGTGAAAAAGGAGGAGGGGACAGACATTTTTTAAAACTAAATATATAACTGTAGTTTACATAACCAGCATGTTATGGTCATTACACGTGAAGATGGAGTTTGAGACGCGAGCTGCAGGCGAGTGTCTTAATTTATTTCTGGAATGAATGATGAACACCCTGTATGTATATTTTTAGTCGAGCAATTTTGGAACTTCACAGAAGCGAAGGCTTGCACGATCTTGGTGAAATCAAATGGGACATAGCGATGTGTTTGCTGACCGTGTACATAATTTGTTATTTTTCGTTATGGAAAGGTTAGTATACATAGGTATAAGGGAAGGAAAAGGAGGTACTGTCCTCCCTTAGTGTGTAAATAACTATTTCGTTTTTTTAGTTGGTTATGATCATTAGCGCGATTTACACCTAATCTGACCAACACTGTGGTCCGCTTGTTCAATAGTTGTTTAAACTTAATTTAACTTAAACCTAGTTTTTCTCCAAACCAAGTTTATTTTCAATAACCAAGTTTAAACCAGAATAAGGTCACTACGCAAGGTAGCGCCATCTAGGCTTGGCAACTTGATAACCAGTTTCTTATAATTGCGCAAAATCGAACAACGTTTTGGTAAATTATCACTGAAATTTTAATTCATCTGACGAAAGCGTATAAAAATATACTAGGGTGCTAAGAGACAGTTGGATAAAACGCCAGCAAAAAGGGGAAACTTGGAAAAAATCGAATTTTCGTTTAATAGTGAAAATGGAGAAATTTTTCGAGATGTTTCGACATTAAACAGAAAATACAAATACAAAAAAAAAAAAGATTTTAACAAAAAATTATTTGTTTTCGCAACCAAACAAACACGTGACAAAATCAGCTGTGTGCGGTCTGCAGTACACTTGTGAAAATTTTCCAATCTAAAAAAATATATATAAAACTTACAAATTTAGACAAAATATGACACTTTTCCTGTAAGAAAAGCATTAATAATTGATTTCTACATTTAATTTTTCTATAAAATATGACTTTGTGTAAATAAATAAATTTTGGCGTTTGGGAAAACTAACCCAAGCAGCATTTTTCTGACTTACGACTTAATCTGACCAATGCGACGTCGTATTTAAGTTGAATTTGGGTTCCCTGGTGGAACACACCGCCTTAAATTATGATCCAACGTCCGGTTTGACTAAAAACTACGTTGCAGTTACAAAAAAGAATTGAACCAGACATGGAGACGACGTCAGCTATTGTAATATAGTTTTAAGTATAGGTTTCATCGACCCATTGACGTCGGTCAATAGCCCACCTTAGTCCAGTTCAAATATTAGTGCACGCTTAGTCGTTGGACGGACGTCCTTATGTCTAACCTATTTTTAAGAATTTCCGCCAACTACAAATAACGTCTGGTAGAATCCCTAATAGATAAAAGTAAAATTAAGGCACGATACAGATGATGTCCCATCGTCAACATACGACGTAGTTTTAGGTGAATTTGCCAAAATGTAGCGACATCCGATGATGTCCAGAAATAGTCATAGGTATATCGCCGACGATATATGCCGTTGGCCTGCACGACATATTTTTTTGTATCTATAACGTACGTATAATAACGTCCGCTAGATTCCTACTGGTATCTTCTGGTTGCCGAAGGTAAAATGCCTAACGATGGATTCTCATCAATTTACGTCGACATTTGGCCTACCGTCTAGCGTCAAGCGGATAGTTTCAAACAGTAAACAAGGGTTCTTTTAAAGATGCCAAAGAAAAGTTCATTCAGACATACTCACCCATTGTTTTTTTGTGATTTTGCCGAAATTTGTTCACTGTTCACTGCTTTTGTATTGCAAGAAATATTGGAAAAAACGGTTAGGATTATTTCGACATGGTTGCCATTTGACGTTTAAGCACAGTTACTGGATTCCGAGCCGTCGACGATCGGACGAATTCCACTTAGGTCGACGGGCCATTGGGCCATCGTCGTACCTACATGAAAGCCGCACCCTACGAATGAAAAAAATTGGGGGTCGGGTCCAGAGTTGTCGGCGGGACGTTGAGCCATCGTCAAGCCTACGTATAAGGTGTATACCATGGCTCGACGTCCGAATAAATCAATTTATTATGGATCGAGTAAAGATCATCTACTAAACTTGGAGTTCCGGTCCAAATTGGTTATTCTTTGGGCCTCAGCGAAAATCCGCCATACTTAGGAATTAGCTGTCTTCCGCCATTAGACAAACGCAGGTTAAATTTTCCAATTACGTTGATATTGACAATCAAAAATGGTCAATATTGCAACCAATATGTCTTTAGAATATAGGTTAAACTATGGAATGTCAAATATGTATGCTCATTAAAAAAAATATATGTATATTTTTTGTTTTTAGTTTTTTTTTTCTATAAAATCTAAGAAATTTTATCAATGTTTATCGGTAAACTATTCTTCGTTAGTAATTTTACATCCCCATCGTGCGTTAAAGGCCTGTCTTGTGATGATTATTATAAACTGCCTCTAAATATAAATATTCTTTGTTCTCCATATAGGTAGCTTGTATTCACAAACAAGTTTACCTCTACCTACTCCACCTTGGCTAAAACTATATTTTACGTTGGCGACTACTCCATCCTGGACATTTTGTAGAAAGCTAGGTAATTCCGATGGCGGTTCAACGTTGTACGATCGACCCGTGTACCTATTACCGCCAGGTCAGTTTAAGCACATCGATAGACCCTAATAATTAAAGTGTTCGACGTCGACACGACTCGCATTTGAATGTGCCATATAGGTGCAAAAAGGAGCCGGTTCGAGGTCAAACGGACGTTGGGGACCGACGTCCGATTATTAATGCGGACGAACGCACAACGTCATATTACGTCAAATTGCTACTTGGGAAGTTTAAGCCTGCCTCCAAACTCGACTTAAGGATCAACCAAGATGAAAAAACTCCTCCAAAAACTTAACCTAAGTTTAAACTTTAAACCGAGTTTAAACCATTATTGAACAACCTGGCCAATATCACTGTCTAAGATTTATTTAGCCAATACATTCGTCTACGACCCGGACTTCTTTTGTCTTCAATTTTTCCTTCTATTAGTAATTTTAAGAATTTATTACGAACCAGCTGAATACCTCGCAGCTTCGCCTACGTTTTTATAAGTTTTTCCTATTTTTTCTTCGTTTAAGTGGCGATAATTTTTGTTCTATTTTATTTTTTCAGGTATTTCCACGTCTGGAAAAGTCGTGTGGTTTACGGCCTTATTTCCCTACGCAGTGCTTCTCATACTTTTCGTGCGAGGGATCACGCTGCCCGGATCCGCCGAGGGTATCAAGTATTACCTTAAGCCAAACTTTACAGCTATTTCATCTGCTGAGGTAGGGATCGAATATTGGAAAAAGCGAATCAAAACAAATATAATCCTTATATTTCATGTACAAAAGTAAAATTAATAGTAGTTTTCACAACCAGTGGCTAAAGAAGTGCTTTTTTACAAGCGTTGGTGTAAATAACGAGCGCAGCGAGTAAAAAAAACACAGTTTAGCGCAAGTTGTTAACACTATTTTTTTAATACCTTTATCAAAAAATCCAAGCAAAACAGCAAAATAATTTTAAAAATCTCGAACGAGGAGCACTTCTCGCAACACACCATTTTTACACTATAAATGAAGGCGGCTGGTAAATGAAATAACAATGGTTTCCATAGCGATGTGCCCTTTTACTCGGTGACGTTCATTGACGTTTTAATCTTTTGCAGTTTGATATTTTGACGATATTTTTAAATGATTCTTTCGTAAATACTTGGTGAAAACTGGCGGAAATGGCTTCATTTTTAAGCAAGAATAATTAGAGTTTTTCAGTAATACTATTTTCCGCTATATCTCCTTAATTTTGGGTAAAAAACGGACTGAAATATTTTTCTGCACCCGTGATCAAAAAAAGAAGTTTTTTTAATTTTTTTTAATTTTAAAATTATCTGCAGACAGTTACTAAAATCATGTTTTTGATGAAGGTATAAAAAAAGGTTTCATAAAATTTTAATAACAATATTCTCTAAAGAAAGCAACTGTGACCAACTGTCCTTTTAGGGAGAAACAAAATTACCAAACGTAAGATCGAAAATTGTCACTGACAGTTGACGTCAGTTAAATCTGTATAAAATTCGGGTGAAAGATACTGTAGTTATACGGAAAAATATTGACTCTTATGCCCAAAAATTAACAATGTTTGATGTTCTATGTCTAAATTTGATAAACATGACATTTTTGCGTAGGTATGGGTGGACGCAGCAACGCAAGTATTTTTCTCATTGGGACCGGGATTTGGAGTTCTTCTGGCTTATGCGTCATACAATGAGTATCATAACAATGTTTACAAGTAAGTAAATTTTTTGTATAATATGTAGGTATGTCGGTAAAGATATAAAATATATTCTTAAAATAATGTAAAAAAAACAGTGATCCATAAAATGGCACATAATATATAGTATATATTTCGTATAATATATTAAAAAAATATATGAAACTATGGAGACCCAAATTAGATCTTATTAATTATGAAAGTATCTTTTTTTTCTGAATTCTCTTAACTAGGCTGTAATCGCATGCGCTGCTGGAATTTCACGGAACCTAGCAGCGCATGCGCTAACTTTTAACTAACTTTTAGGAAAGCAAGCTCTATTTTTTTTGCAGAACATAATTAGCACTAAATTAGCTCTGATTAGTTATATAGCTTGCGCTGCTAGCTTCTTGTACATCTTTCTCTTTTAGGGACGCCCTCCTTACAAGCATAATAAACTCAGCCACCAGTTTCGTTTCTGGCTTCGTGATATTTTCCGTGTTGGGCTACATGGCTCACACCGCCAATCGGTCCATACAAGACGTGGCCACCGAGGGACCGGGCTTGGTTTTTATCGTGTATCCGGCGGCCATAGCCACCATGCCTGGGAGCATCTTTTGGGCGTTGATGTTTTTTATGATGCTGCTCACGTTGGGCTTGGATAGCTCGGTAAGTTATTTGGCGATTACCCTTCCGCCTCTTCCTCCTCTTTCATCCTTCTCCTTCCCTCTCCCCCCACCATCTCCACCTTTCCTCTCCCCCTTCCCCTTTTTCTCCTCCTCACTGCTTATTGTTCTATAAAGACGTCTTTTCGCGATCTATAATTTCGCTTTTAAAAAATTTGTAAAAAAACGTAAAGTGTTATTTTGGGGACGAAACGGTGACGTCACGGTTCAAAATATTGGGGGATTTTCATTAGAGGGCGCTCTTCTTATATTGATTCCCCAATAGTACAGTGAATAGAGGGGTTTTCCCTTCAAAAGTTCCGGTAGTTCTGCGTTTGGGATACGTTATATAGTCCAATTTTTAATGAGCCAGTGGCGGCTCGCCAGATGAGGCAACTCTCACCAACATTTTTAAAAAAACTGGTAAATTTATTTTTTGCGAGATTTTTTGTGTTTAATTTTTGTAGGAAAAAAAAGCCCTTCATAACATTTTTATTATTTTAATATTAGGGTGCTATTTCTTTTATGTTATTCATTTCTTATTCCGCCTTGCTTTGTCTTGTATGTTCCATCAATCATGGATGAAGCACTCATTCCCGTCGCCTTGCTTCCCTACTCTGCAATGGTTTGACTTCGGTGTTCTATCAACGCTGTCCGAGAGCCTGCCGAGAGCATGCGGTGGCTCGGTGAGGTGAGAATGAATTCTCATCTTGTGTGCCGCATCAAGGCTCGCTGGACGCATTAAAATTTTGCAAATTTAAGAACGCGAAATCCTGTTTTTGTTATTGCAATTATAAAATCAACAAATCGTACATTTAAAAACCCTATTTTTCTCTATATAAAGCCTTGGGACGACTTTTACTTTTTCTAAATTACATGACAACATGAGGTGACTAAAAGAGCTTTACCCATGCCTTGACAACTCAGGATATAATACGCGCATCATGGTTGTAGATGATTATATATATGCAAACATTTTGATTTTGTTACAAACAAAAAAATTGTGGAATGTATGCAATGTATAATAACTATTTTTGCACAAGCGTGAGGGGATAACTAGTGTTTAAAGTTATTAAAGCCCTAGGGTCATTTTTTCGCCCTCGGGCGTTAAAATACAAAAATTCAATGTTATTTGAAATGTTGTGGAAGAAAGTCATTCTTTATAAAATTATAAATAATTTTTTTTATGTGAAAGTAAAAACACATAAAATAGTAGATTGAAGAATAGTTTTTTTTTATCTTAATAACCAACTTAATAATCATTTGATCTTGTTACCTCATCAGTGTTATAAGTCACGAGCCGCCACTGTAAAGAGCGGACTGACGTAATTTTTTTGGATTTCTATTTAATAAATGCCCAAAAACTACTAAAATCATGTTTTTGGCAGTTATTTTAAAATTTTATATGGATGTACTAACTTCATAACACTTTATTATAGCCTAAAAGTTCTAGGGACAGGCTTTGTAGAAAAATTATAATTACCTACAAAATCCAATATTTGTATAGTTTTTATGATTATTGTAAAAGATTGTAGTCTATAGACAAATCGACTTTCGTGTGCAAGTCGTGCTTACTTTGTGCCCATAAGCTACTTTTGTTTAGATCACGTTTTGACTTGTTGTCATGCTGGTAAATTCGTTTTTAACAAAATATTGCGGATTAAAAATGGCGGAAAACCGTAAATTTAAAAAAAATTGTTTATTTTGAAATACTCCGTTTGTATTATATTTTATGAAAAAAATAAACCAAAAAAAAATAATTTTCATTAAAAAAAAAAGAAAATCTGAATAAATAAAAACGTTTTTTTAAGTTTTTTTTTGATTCTGAGTTCAAATTGGGTTCAAAGATTCCATTCGGTTAGGTAGTTCTTGAGGTAAAACTACAAAAACTTTTTGCAGATAACCTAAATTTGTTGAACAGGCTTAGTATATCAAGTTTAAACCCCTTGTTATTCTAGAATATGCGTTTTCAAACAAATATGCCGATTTCAAAATGGCGGAAAGCTGTATTTTTTAAGTATTTATAACTTTTTTATTTTTTATTCGATTTCGATAAAATAAAGTTTGAGATACTTGGTTCGTAACATTTTTATGATTAAAAAATAAAAAAGTTATAATTCGTATACAAAAATATAAGAAAAACAAAAACAAAAAAGTTCATATAAAAAAGTAGCTATTTTGAAGCTTACTTTTAATTAGGTTCAAGCATTCCAATCGGTTAAGTAGTTTTGGAGTTAGGTTAAAATAACGAGTATAAAGTGGGGGTTTATGGGCTGATTAATGATAATTCAAATTTGTAAAACGAGCCCCAGATTTTATGGCCATCCCAGAATATGTTTTTTTTTTAACAAATATGGCGAATATTTAAGCATTTTAAAATTTTGTTTTCCCAACAATATTTGTTTATAAGAGCATAATAAAAAACGAAAATTAAAAATAGGTTCTATTTAAGAAATATTAAAACAAATTTAAACTTTTAAAACACAATTTATATTTCATATAACTAAGACAGAAAAATTAATTTCTCCGGGAATGGTTACTCTTTTCCAAGTTGAGAAACAATGATGAAAAATCACCTGATCATTGCGTAACTCACGTATGCCTCTAATTCGCCGCGCGGTCGCCAATGAAAATTATAGCCTATGTGGTAATAAGTTTATATAAAAAAAGCTTTTTAAATAGAAGCTTTTATAAAATATAGAGTGCACTAAAAAGTAGAAAAAGAAATAATAAAAGCGATGGTCGCATTTTACGAAGTTCTTCTTTAATCGAGAGAAAGTTTGCTCCCAGGGAGTAAATTCTCTCGCTACTATGCATCTCATTGGTCCAAATCTTCGGTTTAAATCGGTTTCTCTCACTTTTGCCCGATATTGATCGAAAGTAATTCTATTGGTTTTGACTAAGAATGACAACAAGTCAAAGCGTGATCTATGAGCTACCCTTAACAAAGTTAGCTTGTCGGCATAAAGTTATTACGATTTGCACACGAACCCCCCTTTTTGTTTGATTTGTCCATAGACTATTGGGAGTAATCGGGCTCGCTCCGTCAGAAATCCACAAAAAAGCCGAATCTACAATTGAACAGAAAGTAAAATGTCCGATACGAAATATGATCGAAAATAAAACACCCAGAAAATAACGGATATGAATATAATTTTATAGAAATTTAATTTACCCGATCCTTAAAAGACACGAATAGATATAATATAATTTTCCTGAACCTTAAAATATCACAAATTGATAGAAAATAATATACCCGATCTTTAAATGAGCAGAACTACAATCCAGCCGAATCGCTATTGGGCACGCGTCAAATTACTCTGGATTGCGGCGTTGACAAGTTTCTCTATTTGGAAGATGACACGGAGATTTTTTTTATTAAACGATTTTATTTAACTTCACAGTTGTCTAACTTTCTATCAAATCTTGCGATTCATTTTTGTAATATAGGTCCGATGACAATACAATATTATGTATGGAGTAGGGGGTGGTTTAAGAATGTAAAGGGGGTAAATTAATACAACATCACAACTTACTTCGACTCTTCCCTGCCGTAAGCCTGGCAACGTAGTAATTTAATTCGTGGCTATCGGTTCAAATCATTTTCGGACAGATTGGGGTTCTTGAATTTTGTGGTTCGGCAGTATTATGTTTCTATCAAATTAATTATTTTCGTAAAAAATATTTTCTAACATTTTATATTTCTATAAAAAATATGTTTTGTTTAAATTTAATTCTATGCATGTATTTTCTAGCGATTTGATTTTGAGACAATTTTTTTCGGACCAATTATTTTCTTTTCTTTTAAATTCTGACAAATTATGTTTCTGCTAAATTTGGTTTCGGGTTTTTTATAGAGACCCATACCGAATGCGACTTAATGTGTGTCGCTCTTTTTAGGGTCTCATCCGTGCGCCAGAAGTTTTTATAGACAAAGCTTTTTCTTTTGAATATTTTTACTCAACGCATTACTTCTGATCGTAAATAGCATTAATTTTCCTTTCAGTTTGGTGGTTCAGAAGCCATAATAACCGCCCTGAGCGACGAATTTCCAAAAATTAAGCACAACAGGGAGATCTTCGTGGCTTGCCTATTTAGTCTATATTTTTGCGTTGGTTTGGCATCCTGTTCGCAAGGAGGATTCTATTTCTTTCACCTTTTGGATAGATATGCAGCGGGTTATTCGATTCTTATAGCAGTTTTCTTCGAAACGGTCGTAGTTTCTTGGATTTATGGTAAGCTCCCTAACCGAACTCTCTATAAATATCACTTTAGCTCCTTGTTTTCTATTATGATGTACATAAAAAGAGGGATAAGCCCATTAAGCTTAAGTTGATGGACAGGTAGTTTCCTTTCGGCATAATCCGAATCGAGCATCACAAGGAACGGTTAAGTAAATGTTTTATTTTGTTAAGTTTTTTATTTTTTTTTATAATGGAACTTTTCCATTCGTAGTAGGATAAATGCCCAGTGTAGCCAAGTGTTTCTGCAGAGTTAAAGAAAACACAAAATATCCATGCACCTAGCCGGGATCCGAACCCGAGGCCTTCCGTGCGGCATTTCGATGCTCTACCCACTACCGACAATAAATGTTTTTTTTTTATTAAATAAGCTAAAGATTTTTGATTTGTCTGATAAATAAGAAAAATAAATAAATTTTTAGTAGGGACCCTGGCAATGATTTTAAAGACTATGGAAAAAGACGTTGCCGATGGTTGTTTTTTTTCTTTTATTCTATACTTTATAATCGTTTTTGGAAAAAGTGCAAATTAGTTTGATTAAGCTGAAACGATATGACGCAACTTTATTGTATTTATGTATGAATTTTTCGGATGTATCTTTCATTTCCTCTATGAGAATACTGACATTTTCAATCAAGCAGTATTGCCAGCATAACACAAATAATATTACAAAAGAACGCACGCTGCGTGACAAAAATTTCCGAATAACATAGATATTAGGTTGACTATAGAAAGCTAAACGGTGTGACACAAATCGACAGTTACCTCTTTCCCTGTTATAAAAAACAACAATTTTAATAAAATTAACTCTGTGTTTCCAACTTTCATTGTTTATATTTTATACACGACGTTTCGATCAGTACAATCTCTGTTCGTCTTCAGGTGCAAGAAACTTTCAAACACATGATGTCTTAAACTTTCAAACAAAAATTTTAAATTAACTCTGTGTTTCGGACTTCCATTGTCTATATTTTATTTATACACGACGTTTCGATCAGTACAATCTCTGATCGAAACGTCGTGTATAAATAAAATATAGACAATGGAAGTCCGAAACACAGAGTTAATTTCAAACACATCATTGTCTCAAACTTTCAAAAATTTTAATATTAGACACTTAAAGTGTTTTATTATTATCAATTTAATTAATTGCTTTTAATAAATAAAATACATATAAATAGGTTTCAGTTGCAATAAAAAAAATATATACAAATATTGAATCACAATAATATCTAATCATAATTTGCCAAAATTGAAAAAAAAACTTCTTCAGACCGTAAAAAAAATCAAAATACATATACTTAAATTTATACTTATTTTCCCTTTTGTAGGAAGTTATCAAAAAAATTGCAGGATGTTTTTTCCAAAAGTTTTCGCCATATTTAGGTTAAAAGTTTCAATATTTTTGGAATTTTTGTATAAAACTTACAATAGCATTTGGTCAGCTTCCAATAAACAACCAAGTTTGTTTAAAGTTGATATTAATTGAGCTCAAAGTACTGCTGATTTCATGCTATCATTAATAAACTAAACCTGTTTCAACTTTGATGTTTATTACACACAAATTTGACATTTAATAAACTTACAATATTGCGTAATATCATGTAACTGTAAAGAAGCAAATTTGTTTCAACGCTGACATTTATTAAACTTCAAATAATGTTATTTTTTCAACTATGTTGGGAATTTGGAACCTTTGCTTGCACTAAAACAAAGTTATGATTGTTTTCCACAAACCAAAACTACACTTTTTTGCACTCGACGCGCGTTTCGCCAACAACGGCAAAGATTTTAAAGACTATGGAAAAAGACGTTGCCGATGGTTGTTTTTTTTTCTTTTATACTATACTTTATAATAGTTTTCGGAAAAAGTGCAAATATAGATTAGAACTACTAATCATAAGAATATTAGTTTGAAATTAGTTTGATTAAGCTGAAACTATATGACGCAACTTTATTTATGTATGAATTTTTCGGATGTATCTTTCATTTCCTCTGTGGGAATACTGACATTTTCAATCAAGCAGTATTGCCAGCACAACACAAATAATATCACAAAAGAACGCACGCTGCGTGACAAAAATTTTCGAATAACATAGATATTAGGTTGACTATAGAAAGCTAAACGGTGTGACACAAATCGACAGTTACCTCTTTGCTCTGTTTTAAAAAACAACAATTTTAATGAAATTAACTCTGTGTTTCGGACTTTCATTGTTTATATTTTATACACGACGTTTCGATCAGTACAATCTCTGATCGTCTTCAGGTGCAAGAAACTTTCAAACACATGATGTCTTAAACTTTCAAACAAAAATTTTAAATTAACTCTGTGTTTCGGACTTCCATTGTCTATATTTTATTTATACACGACGTTTCGATCAGTACAATCTCTCATCGAAACGTCGTGTATAAATAAAATATAGACAAAGGAAGTCCGAAACACAGAGTTAATTTCAAACACATCATTGTCTCAAACTTTCAAAAATTTTAATATTAGACACTTAAAGTAAATATTTCAACGCATCGGTATCGGTATACCTATCGCATTCGAAACAAAGCCAAAATACCCCACTAAGCAGAAACCTGTGACATTTAGAGTACCTTACCCAGTACATCAATTGTCCTATTTGGCCTAAACATTTACATAACAGTGTTACATTCGATTTTTTTAACAAGCATGTGACTTGCATGTAACATTTAATGTTTTTTTTTTAATTTACCTCTAACTTGTTAAATATTTGGTTCAAAGAACATAAAAAATATTTTTTAGTGTTTTAAAATCTCTGATCTTCGTGATTATATCTTAAACAAATAAAAAAATAATCAAAATAAAAGAAAGAAAATGCGCTACCGGGACTCGAACCCTCAGTCTAAAGACTGATACACCACGGTTTTAGCGCCTTAGACCACCATGCCATCTCGGATTTGTTAAGAAACGATGCCAACTCACGGTATATTAATGCAGTGGTGTCATTGGTTGATACGATTTTTACAGAAAATAAGAAACTGCTTTTTTTATTATCAATTTAATTAATTGCTTTTAATAAATAAAATACATATAAATAGGTTTCAGTTGCAATTAAAAAAAAATATATACAAATATTGAATCACAATAATATCTAATCATAATTAGACCAAAATTAAAAAAAAAACTTCTTCAGACCGTAAAAAAAATCAAAATACATATACTTAAATTTATACTTATTTTCCCTTTTGTAGAAAGTTATCAAAAAAATTGCAGGATGTTTTTTTCAAAAGTTTTCGCCATATTTAGGTTAAAAGTTTCAATAATTTTGGAATTTTTGTATAAAACTTACAATTGCATTTGGTCAGTTTCCAATAATCAACCAAGTTTGTTTTAAAGTTGACATTAATTGAGCTCAAAGTACTGCTGATGCCATCATCAATAAACTAAAGCTGTTTCAACTTTGATGTTTATTACACTTACAATAGTGTATTTTGTAATGTCACAATAAAGAACCAAAATGTTTTAAATTTGACATTTAATAAACTTACCATATTGCGTAATATCATGTAACTGTAAAGAAGCAAATTTGTTTCAACGCTGACATTTATTAAACTTCAAATAATGTTATTTTTTCAACTATGTTGGGAATTTGGAACCTTTGCTTGCACTAAAACAAAGTTATGATTGTTTTCCACAAACCAAAACTACACTTTTTTGCACTCGACGCGCGTTTCGCTAACAACGTTAGCATCATCAGGAGACGATAAACAATGAACTAAATTAATCTACGCTCTATCTTATATAAAATCCTTTAGTGGGCGGAGATAAGACGAATAATTTGTGATTGATCACGATTTTTAATCCTATCTCCCATCAACCAAAGAATAAAGTGTACTAAACGGGATGGGTCCTCTATATTTATTTAAATTATTTCTGGATTTAATGATTTCCATACTTTCATATGCATTCAAGTCTTTTGTTTGGTACACTTTTTAGAAGTTTTCAAAAGCATGCTCGGCCAAACTTGACTTTTCTGTTCTTTTGTATTTTAAGTGTGCTAAGTGTTCTTTAAAATGTGTTTGAATAGAGCGTCTCGTTTGGCCAACATATTTTTTGTCACAATCCATGCAACTAATTTTGTAAATTCCACTTTTTTCTAGAACTGTAGTTTTATCCTTGGGATTTCCTAGTAAGCTTCTTATTGTGTCTCCTGATGAAACGCGCGTCGAGTGCAAAAAAGTGTAGTTTTGGTTTGTGGCAAACAATCATAACTTTGTTTTAGTGCAACCAAAGGTTCAAAATTCCCAATATAGTTGAGATGGCTTCACGGTCAACGGAACTAAATCTCTATCGTAAGTTTAGTACTAAGATTAGGCTAGTTGGTGCAGATATTTGGTTTCTAAAATCTTGCAAAAAATTAAAAGTTTTTCCAAACTTTGTTCAAGTAAAGTTCCGAAATCTACAGTTTCTTCAAAAGTTACCCTGTTTGCAAAACAGAAATGGTTAGATTTAGAAATCAAAAATTTGTACGCAAAACGAAGTATATTTGAGCTTGAAGCATACCGACTGCTTAAAAAGTTGACATTTAGACTTAGTGATAAGAACTTTGAAGAATGGTGCGATTCCCAAAGACATATGTTTGTAGTAATTGGGAAAAAATTTACGAAGAAGATGTCTTCACTTCATAAAAAGCTACAAAAGTTAAAACGTTCTGAACCAAAACCAAAAAAGTCGAAGGAAATCGCAAACATTGTAGAAAACCTATCCTCTCAAGCTTTTAAAAACAAACTTTTAACACTTTTAAACAAAGGTCTTAATTTTCCTCTGCCTCTACAAAAAGATAATTTAAGTGATATTATTGCAAATATTGAAAGTTCAGTCTCTAATCTTTCAGAAGGCACAAAGGGCTATGTGCGAGATGCTTGCAGATATCAGATCTCTCAAAACATCATTCAAAGCAATAAAAATAGTACATTAAATCACAATAAAACAATTAAAAGTTTGAAAGAAAAAGATGTTTTCTATCTAAAGGCTGACAAGGGTAATAAAGTTGTAATATTAGATAAAACAGATTATTTCGAAAGGGTAGATAACCTAATAAAAAATGGACCCTACAAACAAGTCGCAAAGAACCCCTTACCAAAAATGATTAACGAAGTAAAAAACGCAATTAAAAAATGTAACAATATTATTACTGACAATATTAAATATAAGCTACAAGTAAGCAATCCCACTATGCCGAAACTGTATTGTCTTCCGAAAATCCACAAGCCTGGAAAATCGGTTAGACCTATAGTTTCTGCTGTAGGATCACCTACTTACAACATTTCGAAATGGCTAGCAAACGAGTTTGAAAATTTACCTATAAAGGAAAAAGGTTTTTCTGTTTAAAATTCCCTTGAATTTATCAACAAAGTTAAAGATATTTCACTCCAAGAAGATGAAATTTTAATCTCGTTTGATGTTAGTTCGTTGTTCCCTAGTGTGCCGATCCCCAATACCTTACAATACCTGGAGGAACTACTAAGAAAAAACCATCTAGAAGACAAACAGACTTTAGAATACCTATCTTTAACAAAACTCTGTATGAATCAAAATTACTTTCAATATAAAAATAACTACTACCAGCAATTAGAAGGAACCACAATGGGTAATAGTTTATCACCTTTTATCGCAAACCTTTTTATGAGCAAATTTGAATCAGATATAAGTAAAGAATTTGAGTATTTCCCCAGAGTATGGTTTAGGTATGTAGACGATGTGTTTGCAGTATTCAACACTAAAGTAACTAGTGTTGCAAATTTCCTACTATTAAATTTACTTATGAAACACAGAACAACGGTACACTGACATTTCTAGACACTTTAGTTATAAGAAATAAAATTAAATTGGACTTTGACCTATACAGAAAAGGAACGACCACCAACAGGTATATTCCAAATGACTCTTTTCATTGCTTACAACATAAGCTTGCAAGTTTCACATATAGATTAGTCAAATTTCCCCATAAACAAAGATAGATTTGAAGCAGAAAAGAATAGGATTAGGAATATAGCTGGCGAAAACGGTTACGACGAAGGCTTAATAAATAAGCTGATAAATAGACATTCTTTTCAAAAGACCTTTCGGAATTCCACTTTTTTCCGACAAAAAGATACCTGCTACTCAAAATTTGTATCAATTCCTTATAATCCTAATTATACGAAAAGATTACAAAAAGTATTTAATAACACCGGTCACAAATTAGTATATCAATCCGGTAACACAATAAGAAGCTTACTAGAAAATCCCAAAGATAAAACTACGGTTCTAGAAAAAAGTGGAATTTACGAAATTAGTTGCATGGATTGTGACAAAAAATTCTTTTCAAAAGACCTTTCGGAATTCCACTTTTTTCAGACAAAAAGATACCTGCTACTCAAAATTTGTATCAATTCCTTATAATCCTAATTATACGAACAGATTACAAAAAGTATTTAATAACACCGGTCACAAATTAGTATATCAATCCGGTAACACAATAAGAAGCTTACTAGGAAATCCCAAAGATAAAACTACGGTTCTAGAAAAAAGTGGAATTTACGAAATTAGTTGCATGGATTGTGACAAAAAATATGTTGACCAAACGAGACGCTCTATTCAAACACGTTTTAAAGAACACTTAGCACAATTAAAATACGGAAGAACAGAAAAGTCAAGTTTGGCCGAGCATGCTTTTGAAAGCAATCATAGATTCACATTAGATAACCTAAAAGTATGGAAATCATTAGATCCAGAAATAGTTTAAATAAAGATAGATGACCCATCCCGTTTAGTACACTTTATTCTGTGGTTGAGGGGAGATAGGATTAAAAATCGCGATCAATCACAAATTATTAGTCTTATCTCCGCCCCCTAAAGGATTGTATATAAGATAGAGCGTAGATTAATTTAGTTCATTGTTTATCGTCTCCTGATGATGCTAACGTTTTTAGCGATTCGCGCGTCGAGTGCAAAAAAGTGTAGTTTTGGTTTGTAGAAAACAATCGTAACTTTGTTTTTGTTGTTATTTTTTCAGTTACTTTATTGTTTATATTTCTTGTTAAATCCAAGTTAAATATTAACGTAAAATTAGCGCTTCTTTCGTGTATCAGCGATACTTTCACATAGAATGTTAATTTTGAACTTACATTTTACTTTTGTTAAACATTTTTCTTAACGTATACAAAGTTACATTAATTCTACATTTTTTCAACGTTGATAACCTCTAATGTTACAGACCTTGCTTAGTGGCACACTACATTTTTAACTTGTTCATGCCATGTTTCGAACGATGCTCGCTTTCTGGCGGATGCGATAACACAACAGCTGAATCCAATCGTTGCGTACGGCATGATTTACGTAACGTTACGGACCCACGAACGTACGCAATGATTTCAATTTTCAATTCCAAAAAAGTGGGCAACGTTCGAAACATCGTATAAACAAGTCAAAAATGTAGTGTATTTTAGCTTTATTTTGAACGCCTTCGGTATACCGCTACCTATGCCTTGAAATATATACTTTAAGTGTCTAATATCACAAAAGAACGCACGCTGCGTGACAAAAAATTTCCGATAAATATGTGTTTTGGGTTGACTATAGAAAGCTAAACGGTATGACAAAAATCGACAGTTACCTCTTTTGCCTGTTTTAAACAACAACAATTCTAATGTATCCCTTAATTTGACGAATTTAATTCTTTACTTGCAGTGCTAATATACTGCAAAACTTAAAAAAACTATTTTTCTGGTGAATATTGGTAAGAACTATAATAATGTAACATTAATAAATGTCTTTATCAGTAAGATGTCAATGGTAAAAACATAAGGAAACGTAGTCAAATATCGACTACATAGGGACCTTACCTATACAGGGTGTATTTATAAAGGTTGTACCAAAAAATCACAATAAAGTGGGGGTCAAAACTCTACAGTTTTTTTTGACAACACCTTAACAATAGCAAACGAGACGGTTTGAGCCAGGCGCAGCGAATGACACGATAAATTTATGATAGAATTAGATTAATTTTTTTACTTACCAATGTTGGTTTTAAAGGAGATGTTCAAAGTGTCCTCCTTGACGAATGCTAACGATAAATTTTTGGACTTACCAAATTTGTTTTAAATTTTTTGCGAACTAATTTTCATCTTAAAAACGTTTACTTAACAAATCTACTTTAAGTTAAGGGCGCACAAAGAAAGGGTTGCACGAACAGATTTTGAGACTTCTGTGGGGGAGGAAGCGTAGAAGGGATTGGTTCAATTAAAAAAAAAGGAAAAAATACGGTCATGTGCTGGATAATGTTATTTATTGAAACTCTTCAAAATCAGCCATATTATTTAACTTTATTGGAATCCTTTTTTCTTGTAAAAGTACCATATTTAAAGGTATTTACTAGTAGTTGGGCACGTATTGTTTATCTGAGGTCAATGATCGGCTCCTATTTATTGCACCCCTGTCGGCTTATTAAGGCGCAATAAAATATGGATTATGTATTTTCATGGGCCTTGTTAGGGAATATCTTGATAATGTATTTCCTAATCGGGTTATAAGTACACGGGGAACTATTTTATGGCCAGCTCGATCACCCGATCTTGCTCCTAATGACTTCTATCTATGGAGTTATATCAAAAATAAAGTTTACGGGCATGAAAGGGTTAATAATTTGGAAGAACTTCAGATGAAAATTGAAGAAAATTTTTAAACTATCACCCCTAACATGCTTGGAAACGTTAGAAAGGGTTTCTATAATAGGTTCAGATACTGTCTAGCCGATCAAGGAGGACTTTTCGAACATTTGCTCTAATTTTTGAATGGGAGAATCTTTTTGGTTTTTAGAATGTATTATTTTATTTTGTTTCAACTCATTATTTTCATTGGTACACGTTGTCAGTGATAAATCTGAGCAGTTGACAATAAAACGCTCTAATTTATCAGTGACAAAAAACAAGAAAATTACGTTATAAAAATTTGCGTATTTATTGACCAAATTCCGGTTTCATTGACTAGGCTCCACACAGCACCGTGGTTAGAGGCGTACTAAATAGTAAACGCAAGTCGTGAATGATGATCGCAAGGCTGAGTGTTGGTTGCTCCACTGATAGGTGTGCGGTGACCCTGCATATACGTACACTGGCAAATTGGACTTCTTCCGGCCCCTATGTTCGCAGTAGCCTGAAGCGCTCTGTATAGGTGCAAGTTAGGAAATTAATTTAAACATTTTGTTGTTGGTTTATTCAAACCATGCCTATTAAACATTTTTTTGGTATTTTGATATTTAGAAATTTGCTACAATATTTGTATTGAAACTACGAGTGTTTACGCGAAGTTATCACGTTTGGTGAAAAGGGCGGTATTCCCAGATTTCAGTTATTTAAAATACTGGACTTTTTTCGTTTTTTTTAATATTTGCTTTGTTTTAAAAAAAATTTAAATAGCATTATATGTAATCTATTTGTCTCTGATATTGCCATCAATTTTTTAACTTTCCTTTTCAAAATAGCAAGAAAATAAGATTTGAATTGCTTAAATTAATTAATTAATTAGTCATTAACGGTGGAAAATACGGCCCACATTTATAAGAAGTTGTTTGCTTATTTTTGACCTGAAGTATAACCCCTTGCATTACTTAAAATACACCCTTAGTCAAGCTGATTTAAAAAAATGGCACAATGTTTTTGACTAAAATTTCACACCCTTACTCGCTGGGGTAATATCTACCATAATTCCATTAGTGTAGCTATCCCTGAAATCAGGGAAAAGAAAATAATTCCCCACAAATGAGCGGTTCTTGTTGGTCGATTTCGCTGATTTCTTCCATAAATGATACAAACGAGAGCAATGAAATAATTGTTTTCTCCCTAATTTCAGGAATAGGTACACATGGCAAAATTGTGCTATTTTTTAAAAGAGGGTAATTTCGATCACTCACCTGTAACTAAAATTGTGATCGGGATGCCCACACTGAAAATAGTTTATTCAGTATTCAAGAACAATCTTTTGCTTTAAAAAATATATTTAATGCAAGAATATTATTCTTCTATGAACATTATTAAATACTTCGAACAACTATTTTCATATTCCTAAATTTGAAGAATAAGTGTTCTCAAATCAGTAGTTTATATACTTAAATCAATAATGTAACCAAATTTATTTTAGAAAACTTTCACTATTAAAAAAACTATAACCAAATCTTGAGTTAAAAAATACTAAATACGTCAATTAAATACAACAAATTATTGCTCTTTAATTTAGATTAATTGATATCCAAATAAGTTTTAGCAACCATGCCAAACACACCCCATTAAATCTCATAAAGTAACATCTCTCCCACTTTGGCGACAAATAAGTACTTGAACGAGCTTAATTTACTATTAGATACGTAAAAAAGTGGGAGACTTTTTGCCATTCACATAAACGATCTTCTAAAATTGCTCTGTTTTGCGGATGACAGTGGTGTTACTATTGAATAGAAAACATGGGATGAAGTTTAGGCTAAAGTGGAGCAGGCACTAAAAATTATAAAAGCGTGGTTTGACACAAATCTTCTTACTTTAAATGTCCAAAAAACAAATTTTATATGTTTTTCGCTTACTAAGTCAAATGAGGCACCAATCACCAACATAACAGTTCACCAGTTCAATTAAGCTGGTCTTTAGTGCCAATGCACCCTAAGAATATCAAAGGCAGAAAAAATAAAATACCTTGGTGTAATGTTAGATCCCCACTTAAAATGGCATGTGCACATAGAATATGTTGTCAATAAAATAAGAAAGTTAATCTTTAAGTTTTACCAATTTCGCCAGATAATGAATTTAAAAATGTTAAAAATGATATATCATGCACTAGTTGAGTCAATTATAGGATACTGAATTAGTGTTTGGGCGGCAGCTAGCAGAACTGTGCTAATACCTGTATTAACTATCCAAAAATATATACTGAACGTAATGCTAAATAAATACTGATGCTTTATTTCATGAGGCTAACAAAAAATGTATAGAGTTATTTAAGCGTCAAACTACCACCAGGCAAGTAATAATAATGCTTTCATACCTAATGTAAAGCTTTCAAAATGCGAAACAACTCTACAGTATACAGAACCCAAAATTTACAATATGCTTCCTAGGGAGCTTAGGGATAAACCTTCCAATAAAATAAAAAAATATTAGCATTTGGTGAATGACTCATAGTATAAAATGGTTCTTGTAACACTCTAATGGTTCTTAAAAGTAATTATTTCAATTATTGTTCTTACAGCGAAATAAAACAATAAAATAACAATACATATTCAATATCAAATTTACCATTAATAGGTATAATATTATTATATTAGTACTAGTGTTAGTTGTACTTGAATTAAATTAGATTAAGCTCTAGTTTTTATATAAAATTAAATGCACGCACAGTTTCTTCAGAAACCATTGTGCATATAGTACAGACCGCTTCAAGCTACTGCGAACATAGGGGGAATCAAGTCCAATTTACTCTCCGTGCCGTACGACCGAGGTGGATTCGAAGCACGCTACAGTGTTATCTTTTGGAAATTCATTTTGTTTTTATTATTTTGTTTTATTTCTGCCTTGCTCGAGAAACAGATGGGTAAGTTCTTAATTGAAATAATACATTTTTAAAACTAAAAATGGATGTCTACGAAGTTGCCGAAAAAGTGCAGATGGTCAAATGGTCAAATCGTCATAAACCAACACACGTTCGATATTGGTCGAGGGAAAATTTGCATTTATATTTTGACGTAAGAACACAGTATCCCCAAAAACTAAATGTTTGGGGGGGGGGGGGTATTGTAGGGGAACACGTAATTGGGCCATTTTTTATTAACGGCAATTGCAATTTGAATGGTCCTAGATACTTGGATCTACTACATTATTCCAACTGCTAGGCAGTTGTTAGGTGTAAGATTTGGTGAAACATGGTTTCAACAAGATGGTTGTTCCGCTCACAATGTTGGCCTTGTTAGGGAATATCTTGATAATGTATTTCCTAATCGGGTTATAAGTACACGGGGAACTATTTTATGGCCAGCTCGATTTCCCGATCTTGCTCCTAATATCTTCTATCTGTTTTTGAAGAAGCTTTTCAAATTATCACCCCTAACATGCTTGGAAACGTTAGAAGGGGTTTTTATAGTAGGCTCGGATATTGTCTAGCCGAGCAAGGAGGACTTTTCGAACATTTGCTTTAATTTTTTTTTGACTGGGAGAATCTTTTTGGTTTTTAGAATGTATTATTTTATTTTGAGAACTTGCTTTTATTTTGTTTCTCCTTATTATTTTCATTGTAACACGTCGTGACTGATAAATCTGAGCAGTTGACAATAAAACGCTCTTATTTATCAGTGACAAAAAATAAGAAAATTACGTTATAAAAATTTGCGTATTTATTGACCAAATTCCGGTTTCATTGACTACGCTCTACACAGCACCGTGGTTAGAGGCGTACTAAATACAAGGCGAACGGCGGCGAACGGCAGCGAATGGCGATCGGAAGCCTGAGTGTTGGTTGCTTCACTGATAGGTGTGCGGTGTCTCTGCATGTACGTACACTGGCAAATTAGACTTCTTCCGCCCTATGTTCGCAGTAGCTTGAAGCGGTCTGTATATTCGTTACTGTATGTGTGTATGCACCAAACTCTCATGTGCAGTACATTTTTAGTAAACTTAGAAAACTTATGTACAAATTTTATATTCTCAGACATATAGTCCAATGCAAAATAGTCTATCATAGGTTATGGCATCTGTATTTGGGGAGCTGCAAATGGTACCACTCTATCCCCTTTCGAAACTACAAAGAAAAAAATCCTAAAAATATATCTCTTCAAAGACCTGCTATACCCAACTGGCTTACTATTTCAACACTAAGAAATTTTCAACTTTTCTCTCTCCTATTTAGCCAAAACATCTTGCTGGAACAGCAACGATCTTAGCTGGGACAGCAAAGTTTTTTGCTAGAATGTTAAGTTACTAAATTTGTTTGCTGGCGTAACTATTTTTTTAGTTGGGGCTACTAAACATTATTTTTCTATCCGAGTTCTAGCAAGAAACTCTGCTGTTGTAGCAGAAACTTGTAGCAGCTATTTCAGCAAGGTTGCTTGGCAAAACAGGCGCCAGCCAAAACCACCAAAAAAAATTTTTAGTGAAGAATCCAAAATTCTTAACGTTACCAAATTATATATGAGTTCCATAATAAAAAAAATTAAAATTAATACAGCGGATCATTCTATTTCCCAAACAGCAAAACTCTTAAATTCCAAGGATGTCCAGTGGAGAGAGTTTTCTGGACAATGCAACAGTCCATTGGACAACCAAATCTGTAAGATATTTTGTCCAAGGCATATCCACTAGATAATACAATTGTCAAAATATTTGACGGCTCTTGTATATATCAAAAAAGTCCAAAAGTTATATTTTGACTATCGTAGTAATAATTACAATGTTGGTCTAAGTTTTTTAGTACACTGGATATATTTTTTCCAATGGATATCCAGTGGACAGTTTTGTCAAAACCACTCCAACATCATAAGTCTGATTGTCGATCCCCGAGGATGGAGTTCCTAGCAAAGGATGGGTATTAAAATACTAAAATAAAACTATAATATACAAATGATTCGGCTAGATATGAGAAACATGTTAATGTTCGTAATGAATAAGAAAAAATATGATCCATTGGATATCCAAAACAGTTCGCACAAAAGACATATTTATTAATGTGCCAACCAGGCCAAGCCCGATTGACATAGATTTTTTGATAAATATGTTTAGTCAATGTGTAAAGTACATTACTTTTGCAGGACACAAAATGCACGTCCGTCGAATATAGTTGATTTTTGGTTCAAGAAACATCGTTATCCATTGGATATCCAAAAACTAACTGAAAAAGAAGCAGTTCTTTATGGATCAAAATTGGAAGTCCTTTGGACTCAGTTTTTTTGTCATCCACTGTATTAGGAAAAACCTTTGTCCAATGGATGTCCATAAATGATCCATGGACAATGCGGGCGGTTTTGGACAAAAAATTGCTGTCCGATGGACAATTTGTGCTGTCTGGGTTGTGGCTCCCTAAAATATATAATGGACTACCTCAAGAATTTAACGATACAAAATCCTCTTAAATTAAGCATAAAGTGAACCTATGGCTATTGGATCTTCAACATGATATCCTTAGAGTTGTAATTTAAGAACTTGCACCTCTATTAAGATTGTTACTCATTTTTGTTACTACTATTATTATTTTTTTTCTTCTGCTGCTGACTTTCCTAGAACTAAATTTGTTTTTTACGGTCTAATAATTACAGTATAGGCACACGCACAACTTCTTAAAAGTAATTGTGTGTCTAGTATATATTTGTTTCAAATTACTTTTTTCCTAGTTTAGTTCGATTCGTTGGTGTAAGAGTACAATATGTTTGAATTAAAGATATGATTCTTTGACTCAAGAAATTCTTATTCTTTGTTAAATGAGAAATGGCGTGTTGAATTAAGTGTAACAATTATTGTTCCGAGCAGGCAACCTAGTCTAATAAAGGATAATATTTCTTTAATTCAATAAATTCCTTTTCATGGTTGAAGTATAAATTGCCTGTTGGATTAAATATAACAATTCTTGATTTAAATAGTCTCTTAAATAATTTATGCTTGCCTAAAGAAGAGCCTAATACTAAAGGAAGTTTTGGTTGAATCAACATGTATCCTTGGTACCAGAGTATCTTTTTTTTCATGTAGAAAACCAAGCAGAATGTTAGCGACGCTGCAACTTTTAGAGTTTTAGAGATATTAAGCTGATCGATTTTAACCGCCGATCAATATTACCCACCGTTTCCTTAACAATTGTTCGTATTTTTAGGCACAGAACGTTTTTGTAACGATATAGAAGACATGCTCGGCTTCGCACCCGGAATCTACTGGAGGTTCTGTTGGACGTTTTTCGCGCCGGCGTTTTTGCTCTTCATCATAGTCTACGGCCTGTGGTCGTACGAGCCGCTTACTTACGGCAATTACAAGTACCCGTTTTGGGCCAACGCGTTGGGATGGGCGATCGCAGGATCATCAGTAATCATGATACCTCTGATGGCCATTATTCAATTTGTCATCACACCGGGATGCTTTTCGAAGGTAAGTGAAAAATTGACAGTGTATTTTGTAGGTTAGAATTTAAAAATTAACAATATCAATTTTAATATGCTAATACATAATTAAGATTTCAGTCTTTTACTTACAGTTTTTTTGATTTTATAGTCACACAAACTCACAAAATTTTATACGATTTTATGTGTCTATCTTTAAAAAAAATATATTCTATGAGTTTAAATATAATATCCAGAGTTTTTCAGTGCATTTTATAATCTAACAAGCTCTTAATATTTTATAGATTTCTATTTTTTTATAATTTTACTTACTACATGCCTAAGGCCTTTGAAACAGTCAAATCTCATAAAATTCCGTTTTTTTCGACCACCTGAAAACTAATTAAAAAAGCTATACTTAGTATTATACCGTCGTCAATACTTCTACAAAAAAAATACTTTTTGACTCATGAAATCTTATAGAATATTATAAACAGTGCCTGAGACAATCTTATAGAAATTCCTCCGTAAAACATTAAGTCATAAAAAATATTCTCGCCCACCTAAACTTATAAAATATTATAAAAATACTATAATCACTCATCATCACATCATCATCACATGAAATCATTCTCTATTAGATATGTAGAGCTTGTATAAGCTCAAGGTGTGTTATCATATTTCAGTTGCTTAGGTCGTTGTAGTTCATACTTTATGTTAGGTTAAAGTTTACTTTGCCTGTATTAATCCATATTATATTATTTCTCCTACTACTACTACTAATAGCACTGCAGCTGGCTTAAGTTGTGCCGTCATTTTTTTATTTTAGAATGTTGCAGTTAGATCTTTATAGAATCTTTTAAACCTTTATGAGAAATTAATTGTCATATTAAAAATGATGAAATATCTTAAACTTTAATAGATTAGCTGGCTGATGAAATATGATATCTCTTACAGGTTTGGTGTTTCACTTTCACTTGTCAAAAATTATAAAACATCATAGATTTATGTGCCCATAGATCATGAAATCTTATAATATTTTATGTGTTATTTTTTAATAATTGTTTATAAGGTTTTTTTGGCTTTAAGTTTGTACTTTCCTAGTTTTCATGCTTTCCAGAATTTTAAAACCTATCATTCAAAGGTCAAAACTATTTACAGAAGCCGAAAAAGTTTGGTGTTTCTTTGAGGGTCACCAAACCTCAAAAGATAAAATGTCGCTTCTGAATTTACTATCGAAAATACCTTCTTTCTTTGTCTTGTAGTAATTATGTGTTAAGAAAATTAAAACAATATTTATTGAAATTTTGTCACATACTCTGCCATCTAGCGTAATTAGACTAAACTGTAGTAGGAAAGCGACGTTAAAGAAAATAAAATAATTCACGCGACCATTCCCGAATATACAAGAAAGATGTAAATAGGTCTAGATGAGTAAGACGAAGACTAGAATGTTCCGGGTGAGTCGAGAGTGATGTCGGCTTATATAAATACGCCGGATAGCAGAGCTTAAAAGAAGTTTTCGATAGGATAGAAAGAGAGTAAGAACAAGAACAGCGAATAGACTGTGAGTTCACGATTAAAAGTAAATAATAAAAATAGTGAAAGTTAAATCTGCGTTTTCTTTTAAAATAAAATAAGAATAAATTAAGACCAGGCTAAAATGTTGACATTATGCACCAGGTAAATGCGTCTCATTTCTTGTCTACCATGGTTTTATTCCATATGTAACTTACACTTTTTGTACAAATAGCGATTGAAAATCCTTACCACCCCGTGGAAAGACTCTCAAATCAGAACCCAGTCCAACGGAGTGGTTCAAGCCGAAGCTCAACAGGTTCGAGTCTCTACTCCGGAGACCGCCTCGAATCATAGTCCAGTTGAGGTGTGAAACGCGAAAATGCCCAAATTTAGTGAATATTTTGTTTAGACTTTGGATGGTCCCTATGCTTAAATTTTATATTTTTTACAGATTTACATGTTAAACGTCTGAATATTAATTAATGGTAACGTTATGAAAATATGCAAGCCACCCAACTAGCAATTTGTCGACGTCTCAACGTTGTGCACCGCGTGTCAACGTTGCGTCGCAACGTTTACTTTTACTCAAACAACACCCACTTTTGCACCAATTTGGTGGATGATTTTTTGATTGAGTCAACGTCGCGATCGCGACTACAGTTGAAGGAATAGTTCAATGGGTTTTGAAGTACAATTATTTGTTCAAAATATTATTCATTACAATATTAAACTATTTCTAATACCATAATATTATTAAAATAAAATGATATTCTATGTCATATATCATGTTTTGCATCATCATAAGATGCGAACCAATGCCAAAATATATAAACAGACGGTAGTTTACTGTCAAATGTACAGTTCGTAGCTCTAAAAAACAAGCGCGCCCTCGATTAAGATGATTTTATGAAATAAGAAAAAAAATCATGATTTAAAAATCGCTTCGAAAATCTTCTAAAGATGTTGCTTAGGATTCCTAAGAATAAAATACGAATTTTTATATGCAAAAAGATATTAGTTTATTGTAGAAAAATAATTTTTAATGTTCGTTTACAAATTAGCATACAATGGTTTTAACAATCAATCATGGCGGCACTTATTAGTTTCTATGACAACCAAAGGAGTCCCGTGTCTCGACTGCTTTAACTACTTAACTATGTTTTGAACGGATTCCCTAACTTAAAAGACGCGAACACGCCTCAATTTTTACCCAATCGAAATTGCTCCACAGTTTGGCTTTCTGCTGCTCACTTAATTTCCGTCCTTGTTGTTTACACAGAACCTTCCTCTATTTTTCTGACACACTGGGGAATCACCTTCAATGACAGCTGTCACATGTCAAAATATCGAAGAATATTTATACCATTTGTTCCTTTTCATAGTGCAAAATGTTCAAACAAAACTAATAGAAACTTTACAAAACACTTCTTAGTTACTTTTACTGAATTAATTGACGTTTGTATGACAGACAGCAGTGCTCCAAAATTGGTTTGTTGCAAACATAACAGAAAAATTGGTTAGATGAAAACAGGCGCGCCTGCGTCTCCAACAAACCGGCCAGAAAACGTGGAGTAAATTGATCAATTTTTGGTTTAGCACACACCGGTTTGTAGTCGGCGCCTTCACAACTAAGGAATAACTGTTAGTACAATAGATGGTCATAAATAGTTGTGATGGCGACTGAAGTTGTGATAAATGTTTAGGCGTCGTATAATAGTCGACGTTGTCGACCGTCGCCATGATAACTATTCTTTATCTGTAAAACAACGTTTAAAATTAGTGCAATTCTAATTTTTACAACTTGCACAACTAAAAATTGCTAGTTGGGCACTTAAAAATGTCACAGGAACAAAGTCCCAATTAAAAACCCTTGTAAATTAAAATTGTGTAGTAATGAGAATAAGTCAAGATGAAGACACCAGAAAGTATCTGGGTTACGAAAATTAATTTTAAAGTTTACACAGAAGTTTTAAACTGCTTCAAGCACCTAATGTAAAATAAACTTCCAAAATAAGAAGCAGAATATTTTTCTATTTTGAAATTAAATATATATATATATTACAAAAGCCCATCAGTTTGGTTATACAATGTTAACAAAGACAGGATACCTACTGTAAGTTCAGCGATGAAGGATTAAGCAGCCATTTAATCATTCATCGTGCAGAAGAAGGACTAGGGCAAGAGAGAAAACTGTTTTAATTAAATATTGTTTTAAAAACAGGAAAGAAAACAGCACACGAAATTATAAATAAAAATAAATAGAGTACTTACTTCTGGTGGCCTTATCTTCTTTACACTATTTTCCAAGATCTGGGTTAGCTCACTTTATCAACTACTTCTTTTATTGGTATTTTGGAGAATTTTCTCACTCTTTTGAGTGTAAATTATTATGGATTGTCAACCAGCCATTTGATGATCCATCTCTCCATTGTGCCAGACAGATTGAAATAGTTTTTAATAGTAATAAGTATTGTTTATCCTTAACAAATATCGAAAAAACAGAGACTTCACTGGAAAAAATTATATCCAAGGGTTTTTGAATTAAAATATACCATGCACGGACGACAGTTTTTTTATTTTCGTCTGATTAGAAGAAGAAGATAAAAGTTTATCGTTATAATTTTTTTTTTTAAAGAAATACTTCTTTCTTATTTTGCTTCTTTTTCTAGGCTTCTACAAATTATTATTTTTTATGTGAGGTACATCCAGATCTAAAGATGTTATTACCAAAACTAATTTAATCATTTTTATAAGAAAATAATAATGAGCTTAAAGTTTAATTAACTTAAAAGAAAGAATGCACTTTTATCATTTTAACTAGTCACTTGGAACCTTATTGTTTTTTTGTAATTTTTTATATTTATAAAAGAAACATGTTTTATAATCTAGGTAATTTATATTTTTTATAGTTGTGTGTAGCGAAATATGTAGATTATTATTAGAAAAATAAGGTTATAATTGTTGTTAGATTATTCAAAACTAGGACCAATTTACTGTTAGGCACACAAGTGTTACATATTTACTCGTTTTTTAAAATATTTTTCCAACGCAAGTAAGTATGTTTTTACCTCCCTACTAGAAGAAGATGCCACCAGCCATTGGCATTTTCTTTATAGGAAGCAAACCACATTGACAAAGTATTGTCTTTACCCAGTTTTTTATATAAATATTTAATTGATAAACTTTATTGCTTCTAAATGAACTTGAATTTTCATAAAGTATTACTAAAAGTATTAAATACTAAATTTTTTAAAACCATAAACAACTAAAACAAATTAAGTTTTGATTTTAGTTTTTATAAATATTTTTCTACCATAATAATAATGTACATCTGTGGAAAAATTCTCGAGAGCTGAGACATCGATAAAATGTAAATAATATTTGTTAGAGTATTTGTTAGCAATATTGTAATATTTTTGGTGTACTGCGTTGTACAGAGATACAATAATTAACCCATATAAAATAAAACCCAGTGTGCGGTTGCATTTTTGTACCTTTTCATAGTAATTTTTTATTTATGTGATACCCCCTAATATCTATAGATAGAATGAAAAGTTTTGAAAACTGATCTAAAAATATTGTAGGTTTAATAATATTTTTTAAATTATAATTATTTTCAAGGTTTAAGTATGGATAATTAATCAGCCATTAATAATACATACTAGAAAAAAAAAACCTATTTTACCACTCTGCAGTATTAGTAAATAATTGTAGGGAATTTCTAATACTAGGGAAAAATCTGGGGCTGCCGGAGAAATCCTGGCCTAAGATGAAAGATAGCTTGCTATGATTGCCTTTATTTGTAACAGATTTATCGATCAAGTATGTCTTAACTTTTAAACCACTTAATTAACTTAACTTTTATGTTCTGGATAAGTTTTCTAAATATTTTAGAATATAGAAAATATGTTTGAGAAAATGATTATTGTTGTTGAATAGTTAGTTGTAGTAGTTATAAGAACTTAAATTAAATATTTACAAAATAAAAGGTTTTCCACCACTGCCCTGCAATGTAAAAGTAACGTGAAATTTGCTACTTTTCCGCACAGCGTGCGTAAAAAAAAATTATGGCACGCCGTGCGGGAAAAATTTTTTCCGCACGCAAAAACAATTACAAAATCATGCAAAACAGGATTTTTTAAATTTGACTCACGCTCGTAGGAAAAAAGTTGTACTTAACGAGTGCGGAAAGCGACTTTTCCAAACTTACGACGTGCGTGCGGATAAGTATGACTTTCCGCAATTGTTTCCAAATTTTTTTTATTGGTATATATTTTTTCATCATCATCGAAAAAAAAATATTTTAGTTACGTCCTTTTTCCATTGTGGGGCAGACCATTTTATATTATAATTTAAAAAAATATTGATGAAAATTTGGTAAAAGAAAAATTAAGCTGACTGAATAAAATCAGTTTTAGTTCTAGTAAGACGACTGGGGTAAATAATTATTTCAAAAAGGAACTTTACGAAAACTTTCTAATTGTCACTATCTAACACGTGTTTCACCAATTAAGTTGGCAGCTTCAGGAGATTAAATCAGGATTATGTGTGATAGATACAAGAATTTAATTTTAATCTTCTCCTGAAGATGCTAACCTAGTTGACGAAACACGTTTAGGAAGTGAAAAATATAAAGTTTTGGTGAAATGGTAAAATGTTTTCTAACTAATTTTTATGTTTAGCTAAATAAAAAAAGTTATTTGCAAGTTCAGCCATTTGCAACTAGCTTTTAGCTGGTATTTGATAATTTCTTGTGGTATTATTTTAGAGGGATTTACTCTTATTTTAATAAGTTACTTTTTTTAATCACATCAAATACGTATTTTTTATTGTTATAAAAGGTATTTATTTCATTTCTAGTCGATATCATTTGTTTGTTTGTAGTGAAAAAAAATTATATTATTATTGTTGTTAATTATACTTTTTTGTTATTAAAAATTCAGTTTTATTCTGTTAAAGATAAAGATAAACAGGGTGGGCGCATAACTTTTAAACCAATGCAATAGTTCGATTTTTTTAAAAATAGATAACTGGAAAGAATATACTTGTCTTTATATTTTCTAGAACTGGTGACAAAAATGACATTTAAAAAAAAATCAAGATTATAGACAATTTTAAATAATAGCAACTTTTGGCGTTAAATTATTTTCATCCTTCCCTAAAATACTATATTTAATGCTGATATTATTAATTATAGAAGTTATTTTGAATATAAATGTGGTAGTCAAACAATTTTAATAGCCAAAATTAGAGTAAATTAAGCTAGTTATTTTAAAGCAAAACAATAGCTGTAGTAACGTTTCTGCAGCATTGCCCTTAGTTTAATGTCGAAGGTATATTACTTGGAAAATAAAAAACAAAAATGGCGTCACCCTGATTAAATACGTATGATGCAGACCGCGAAGCTGGCCGAAACTGACCAAAACCCCTCGAATCGATAAATTTTCGCGCATGTGCAAAGGACCAGAGCTAAGCCAATGTCTTTTTTACCCCAGTAGCAATATCCACCGATACAGTGCCACTATATGCAATGGAAGAGCTAAAATCAGCCATAGAAAAAATTAAACGAGGCGAGGCACCAAGACCTGACTCAGTAACATGAGAACTAGTACAAATAGCACCGGACAAGATACTGCAGACAATGAACGATTTGCAAACGCATATAGGCCGCTCTTAGAATGGAGTACGAAATGGAGACAAGTGGAGGTCTGTTCCTCCTGCAATACCGATTTAGAAAAAGCAGTTCCACTATGAACGCAATAAAAAAGGTATTAGAAATAGCAAACGGAACAAATCCTAAACAAGAATGGAAGGTAGTGCTAATAGCGCTGAAAGTTAGAAATGTTTTTAACTCTGCCTCGTGGCTGAAAATAGTAGAAAGGCTAACAGACACACGTATACCCCAATATCAATATAAATACCGTGAGTAATTAGCTACTTCAATGAACGATACAAAATTAATAATCAAAATAAAGTTAAAACATGAGCAGGCTTCCCCCAAGAATCGGTATTGGGGCCTCTACTCTGGAATATACACTATAACCCCATGCTTAGACTAAAATTCCCTAGGGGCAGCGTTACATCTTATGCAACAAACAGCAAACGAAGCAACAAGACTTATTAACGAATGGATGACAAACAATCACCTAGAATTAGCACCAGAAAAAACTGAAGCCGTTATACTAGGCAGAGAAAGTGACCGGCAAAACATTGAATTCCGACTAAGCGGAAAAAGTGACCGGCAAAACATTGAGTTTTGACTAAATAAAGTCCTCAAAACCGCAAAAGAGCGTACGATATCTTGGTATCCACATCGGTGAAAACCAGAAATTCGGAAAGCATATAGAAGAAACCACTAAAAAGGCAACTAAAAGACTCGCTAAACTACAAGGACTTATGCTCAATATAAACGGGCTCAGTACGAGCAAGAGGAAGTTACTATTATACAGTGTAGTGCATTGATATGGAGTCCAGTACTGCGCACAAAGAAGTACAAAAACATGTTGATAAGAATGCAACGAAAAACCTTACTAAGAATAGTATGCGGCTACCGAACGATATCAACGGAAGCTATTCAGGTTATAACAGTTTATAATCCCTTATAATAATAATATAATTGTCGATGAAATTCTATATGATGATGATGATGAAGAAAACAACGAAGCTGCAAAGAGAAAATATTGGAATTCTGGCAAGCAAGATGGGACCGAAATACCGAAAAGAATTATTCCCGACATTAAAACAAGGATAGACTGTAAACAAAAAAAGGATTACTATATGACACAAGTTCTAACGGGACACGGATCTTTTAGAACATACACAAAGCGAATAGGGAAAACGGACGACGTATGTCGATACTGTTAAAGAATAGTGGACGCAGAACATATATTAATTTAAAACAAAATTATGATTGTTTTCCACAAACCAAAACTACACTGTGTGTGGAAAACAATCATAATTTTGTTTTAGTGCAACCAAAGGTTCCAAATTCCCAACATATATTAATTTACTGTCCAAGATTTGATTTCAGAACTACCGCGAAACCACAAGACACGATCTACAGATAGAGAATATGACCATAGAGACTTGTAGATAAAATAAAAATCAAACACGTGACGTTATATTCCTGAGAATGATTCCGCTAATTCTACCAAATCTGCAGCGGAGGAGTTTAGTCCGTAGAAAGACCATCTATGAAAATTGCCCGTCGCTGTATAAAACAACAAAAAAGCCAATGTCTTTTGTTTGGATATTTCCATGACTGGCTGGATTACAGATATTACTTATAAGTTATAAGTTTGGCCTGGGTAAGGCGGATATTTAACCTAATAGGTATATATGAGTAAAACATAAGTTTTTCCATCAAATATTAATCCAGACTAATGGATATATAATTTGTAAATCGTTAGTTTATTCTTTAGACTTAATCTGTAATTCTTGTGTAGTCCCGATAAAAAGGTAACGATGAATTTTTCACACATAATGCGCATTTATAAACTGGGTAATTTTTGGGCCAGTACACCAAACTGCAAATCCAGGAAGAAACTATTTCAATTCTGGACATTGTCGATGTTAATGTCAAAAATGGGATTTTTTATTATTTTTACGTATAATGTGCAGACTCTAGCCGACATAAATAACGACATGGACAATGATATTTCTGGAAACTTTTTGAGGTGTACTACGGTGACGTTTGACCTACTTGTACCGCTGGTGTCGTCTCTTTTAGTATTTTTCATCACAAAAACGTATTACGCCGACCTGGTTTTTTTACTAAAATTTGTAAACGAGTTTTTTAAATCTAGAAATTTTGAGGAGCGTACCGATTATTATTGGTTGTATATTTGGTGGCCTGTCTCTTTTATAATGCAGGGAGGGTTTAGGCATAATCAAATTTTCCAAATTCTTTATTACGAAAAACGTTCCATATTAGATACTCATTTTTGGAACGAGCTTTACATATTTTTCTTTAACTATGACCTAATTTTAATGTTTTCCATAAACCTTTACATTAAACAAAAGTATACAAATTTAAAGGATTATTTTAAAAAAGAAATATTATCGATAAAGAAAATTACATTCTGTATAGATGAAGGAAAAAGCTCTTTTAATCAATTAATCAAAGAAGTAAGTGAAACCTACAAGATCCTAAACAAAATAACAAAGAATTTTAGTTTGGCTTTTGGATGGCACTTGTTAATGTTATTTTTGGCTGACGTTTTACATGTTTTAATACTTTTGGACCATGTTATATTTGGAGTTTTTGATAAGTCCAAGCCCACCTTTGTCAAGGTTATAGAATCTGGTAGCATTGTGACATTCTCGGTAAGTAAAATATGTGTAAAAAATATTGTAGTTTTCAGTGGATAACTGATATATCTCCCAGATACCTTTCACTTGTTGAAAAATAAATTTTTATTAAAAAATTTTTTAAAGAACAAGCTTTTGTCAAATGTAATCAAAAGTAAAAAATAGTTTATTATCTTTCTTATACCATAACAGTTGCCTAAAACATTTTTATTTGCGCCCATCGCCTTTATTATGGTATAAGAAAGATAAAAAGTTATTTTCTACTTTTGAGTGTATTGAATAAAAACTTATTCTTTAAAAGTTTTTTTATAAAAATTTACTTTTTACTTTTTAGATTTGTACCCTAAATCGACCATTTTGAATCGACCATATTGAAATTTTCAAATCTGATAAAAATCTATATCCTATTCCCGAAAAACACCTGTATGCCAATTTTTATTTAAATCGAACAAACTAAATCTTTGCCCCCTTCCACTTCCCTCGTTAGAGTTAGAGAGTAAACGCATAGCAAATTTGAACACACTCCCTTAATTTTTAGATTTGTACCCTTGTAACTTTACTTTGCATATTTTTAGTCCAACTAATAATATGTTGGTCGATTTTTGACAGTTTTTTTTGTATTTGTCATTGCTTGTTTGCGCAGCTCTCCTAGTACCTAATTTACGAAGTACTATATGTACATAAATAAAAAAGCATCTAATACATTATTAAATCTTCTCACATACAAAATCCTAGTTATTTCGGCGCTTTATTTTTTAAAATTAACGCTCCTCCGAGAGGTGCTGCCACCACTTAAATAACGACGAATTTTTTTTATAAAGTTTCAATCAAACACGTGTTCACTTCGCAAAGTTGAACTGATCCGAGCCTACTTGAGTGATCTTAAATTATTCTCCTTTTTTACCAATAAATTATTCTCCTTTTTTACCAATATTCTCCTTTTTTACCAAAATAGGTACACAAAACAAATGGTTTAAGATAGTTTTGGATGTCTTGGATACAGGACTCATCATTTTACTTCAGAGAGCCTTTAGCTGTTAACAAGGCATGAGTGTGCTAAAATTTTCTAGCTAAAATTAAAAGCGTGACTGCGACTAAAAATTAACATTTCGGAAGAGCGGCTATGGTGATGTCTAAAGGCGCAATTACACAGACGAACATGCTCAAACAAAAGCTCGTGCAAAAGATCTAAAATTTTTTGCGTGAACATTTTTGTGAGCTTTTCTTTGAACATTTTGTTCGGGTAAATTTTTGAGCAAATTATTGCTATCTGTTTTGGAAACATATTTTTAAAGATGAGAATAAATAAAATTTCACATCAGTGATCACTGAACTCAATTCTTTAAAAAAATGGAACACCAACTTTTATTTAAAATTTTTGTGAAAAAAAGCCGACGGCAAGCCAAACATTATTATTGGCTATCAGTTTTGTCACATGGATTAGGGTTACTTATAATATTTTTTTCTTAGGGTTTTTCCCGGATTTTTTTGCCCGGGGGTTTTTTTGGGACTTTCTTGCGAGTTTTTTTTATTTCCAAGGGTTTTTTTCCTAAATTCGAAAAACAACCCAATAATTTTTCTTTTCCAAAAAATTTTTGAATTTTTCAAATATCGGCAAAAAACTTAAAAATTGCACTTGTAAGCGGTAATCCGCGCCTCACGACTATGAGGAGTGGTGGGGAGGGGATTTTTTTTAAAACATATTTTTGTAACTTTACTTTAACCTTAGCTTTGATTGTTTTTTTTTTAATTCCTCACACCAGATTTACCTACTTAGTTTAAGGTCCCAAGGGTTGCTTAAAAAATCAAAAGGTTTATGAAAATGCTGAAGATAGATATTTACTGTCAATTTAATGTAATAATCAAGGTCGATTACTGACACTGAACAAACAATATGCAAAGGGCCAACATTCCGATTCAAAAGTCTAGTCTATTACTGCTAAATTATATTTTTTAGACATGGGTCGGGATCGTAGGCTTGTAAAAGTGGGTAATAAACGGGTATTATTTAAATCAAACGTGCTTTTGTTCATATATTTGAGATTTAATAAAATGTAAATAGGTTTTTTCATTTGACTTTATTATTATTGTAAAAGACTAAACTAGGAAGTAATATAAAGAGATATGAGTGGTAAGGCGTTTATAACTAACGTATCAAAAAGACAATAAATACCATGAGTACAAAAAATACTCTCACCACAACTACGACGTGTAAATATAAAGAATTCTTTATCTGGTATTGTAAGTTCAATTTTTTGTGAAGTAAATCCAACCCAACTCGACCCAAACTACTCTACGTTTCTCTGATATATGGATGGACATTTTTAGTTTTAGTTTGCGCCCGTCACTTTTATTTTTTTATTTTATTATTATGATATGAGAATGAGAATGAGAAGAAGAGGCTCTTGCAAATGGTTGTCGGCATTTCAACATCAAAGGAAAGTTTGTCTGTGTAAATGCGCCTTAAGCCACCGAAAAAGAGTTAGCTCTGTGAAATCACGCTTTAAGTGAAATAAATATTTTGTGCGGGCTAATTGTCTATTACTGGTGAGTCCAATTTTTCTGGTAATCTGTATCTCTAATTTTTTTTTCCAAAATTCAAATCAATTTTTATACTGATTTTTCTTTCAATTTTAAAGTATTTAAATATTCTAAAACCAAAAATGACCCTTTCAGGGAGCACCTCAAAAAGACATAAAAAATGCCATGTCATTTTATCTTGACATTCCCGAATTTTGCCGCCAACCAACGCGCAGCCACGTCACTTTAGATGCTGTTGCAACTGACGATCTCTTTTCTTGTTCCTGTCCCTACTGAGTGTAAACTTTGAGGCACTTTGAGACTCAGCACTAATTTGAAGGAGGCAACCTACTACATGGAATGTAGATAAGATTTTTCTATATTTTACTAACAACATTTTTAAACATCGTTTTTTTATAAACCTCTAAATCGCCCTTTTAGAGTAAATTGAAGGTTGGTTTCGCTATAAGTTCCCTATATTTTTCCAAAGCAATGTATTTTTTTTAATCATTAGAGATTTTCTTTTGAGTCTTAGGTCCCCAATTTCAATTGGTGTAAACTGGTTATGTTTTTATATTTTTTTCGCAAATGTCCTCATCGTGTTTAAAGCTAATTTCTAACTTACTTATTAGTTGGTAATACCCTGCATTTTTTCATAAAGTTTAAAAATTAAAGCCCTCTGTGATTAACAAACAAGCAAATTAGTCATTAAGACAGATTAAAATTTAATAAAATTTATTTACTTTTTGTTACGGTATTTTTACATTTTGCTATTGTGTAAAACATTAAAAATGTTGATTGTTACTTGAAATTATCACTGTTTCATTCCTTTAAAGCACGAAACCACCACTTATATTATTTAGTGAATAACACAGGGTTCATTATAGACTTCTGTATTTTTATTTACCTTAAAAATTTAAAGCCTGTGTTGGCGCCTTTAGGCAACGAAAAATTTTCGTATTTCTGAGGTACTTTTGGAGATAAGAACCCATGACCCCAGTCACCACTGAGCAGCTGAAAGGCGATTTTAGTTTGTAAAGAAAAACTGTTACACCCTTAATCGTCCATTTTGAATCCGCCATATTGAAATTTTCAAATCTGATCAAAAATTCATAATCCCCCTCCTTAAAAACCACTGTGTGCCAATTTTAATTGAAATTGAACAAACTAAATATTTTTCTCGAGGTGGGCACCTGAGAATATTATATTATTGTATTTTCCCAGAAACTATAAAAGCATAAGTCAGTTAAAATTCTTTAGCAAAACATGATCGAAAATTGTCCATCTTGAATCCATCATATTGAATTTTCAAAATCTGATCAAAAATTCGTATTCCTTATCCCCAAAAACCCCTGTATACCAATTTTGGTTGAAGTCGGAAAAACTTAGGAGTTTTTCTCCCTTTACTCCCCTCCTAGGGGGGAGGGGTGCCTAATAATGACACACTATTGTATTGTCACCAGAACTATAAATGCATGCCAAATTTGAAGGCAATCGGATGTGTATAAGTTAGTTAAAATTGGTTAGCAAAAAATGTGAAAAATTGTCCATCTTGAATCCGCCATATTGAATTTTCAAAATGTGATTAGAAATTCGTTATCTCCATCCCCAAATGCCCCAACACACCAAATTTCAACGAAATGGGGCGTACTTCAACTGTACCCCCTCCACCCCCTTCGTGTAGGGGGAGCTGTCAATTTCATCACATTATATTCTTGTGTTGTCACCGCAACTATATAAGCATGCCAAATTTGAAGCCGATCGGATGTCGGGAAGTTGGTCAAAATTAAGTTGCAACATTCCACCGGAACAAACATATCTAGTTTCAGCTGCCTTGATCCAGTAACGGATCCAGCAATTTCAATAAAACTATGTAGGCCGGCTCAAGCGACTATACGAACATAGGGCAGCATGGGGGTTTCGTTAGATTGGTATGTCCACTAACCAAACAGTTTCGACCTACATATGTTCGTAGTTGCTTGAGCCGTTGATGGTGACTAAGAGATACTACCTGATACAACTAATTTATTTTGGCAGAGTTATGTCTTATACAAATCCTTAGTTCTAAAACAAAAAAAAATATATCCAGTATTACCATTCCAACATTAATATCGTATTAAAAAAAGTTTTCTTTTTTCCTTTGCAAACCTGTCTGAGATAGATTCTAAATCCAGGTTATTTGAACGATATATACAGACCGCTTCAAGCTACTGCGGACATAGGGGGAATCAAGTCCAATTTACTCTCCGTGCCGTACGACCAAGGTGGATTCGAAGCACGCTGCAGTGTTATCTTTTGGAAATTCATTTTGTTTTTATTATTTTGTTTTATTTCTGCCTTGCTCGAGAAACAGATGGGTAAGTTCTTAATTGAAATAATACATTTTTAAAACCAAAAATGGATGTCTACGAAGTTGCCGAAAAAGTGCAGATGGTCAAATGGTCAAATCGTCATAACCCAACACACGTTCGATATTGGTCGAGGGAAAATTTGCATTTGTATTTTGACGTAAGAACACAGTATCCCCAAAAACTAAATGTTTGGGGGGGAAGTATTATAGGGGAACACGTAATTGGGCCATTTTTTATTAACGGCAATTGCAATTTGAATGGTCCTAGATACTTGGATCTACTGCAGCAGCACATTATTCCAACTGCTAGGTAGTTGTTAGGTGTAAGATTTGGTGAAACATGGTTTCAACAAGATGGTTGTTCCGCTCACAATGTTGGCCTTGTTAGGGAATATCTTGATAATGTATTTCCTAATCGGGTTATAAGTACACGGGGAACTATTTTATGGCCAGCTCGATCTCCCGATCTTGCTCCTAATGACTTCTATCAGTTTTTGAAGAAGCTTTTCAAATTATCACCCCTAACATGCTTGGAAACGTTAGAAGGGGTTTTTATAGTAGGCTCGGATATTGTCTAGCCGAGCAAGGAGGACTTTTCGAACATTTGCTTTAATTTTTTTTTGACTGGGAGAATCTTTTTGGTTTTTAGAATGTATTATTTTATTTTGAGAACTTGCTTTTATTTTGTTTCTCCTTATTATTTTCATTGTAACAGTTAGTTAACTGGCTTAAAAAGTGTATTAGTCTATTTACTCATTTACAATTATGACACGGGCACCCTGTGCTTAAAATTTAAAATATAAGTTTGACATGTATATTCTATAACATTTATAGGCCAAAGTACAGAATAAATTGAAAAAAAAAATGAAACACGTCGTCACTGATAAATCTGAGCAGTTGACAATAAAACGCTCTTATTTATCAGTGACAAAAAATAAGAAAATTACGTTATAAAAATTTGCGTATTTATTGACCAAATTCCGGTTTCATTGACTACGCTCCACACAGCACCGTGGTTAGAGGCGTACTAAATACCAAAGTAAAGTCATGCAAGTGGTGATCGCAAGCGTGAGTATTGGTTGCTTCACTGATAGGCGTGCGGTGTCTCTGCATGTACGTACACTGGCAAATTAGACTTCTTCCGCCCTATGTTCGCAGTAGCTTGAAGCGGTCTGTATATACAAAAGAGCCAAGCCATTAACTCTCTCATCTCCTACCGTGGACCGAATATAAGTTTTTACAAGTCTTAAAATGGAGAAACTTCTTTCGGCGGTAGAAACCGAAACAGGAAGAGAAAACCCAGTTTTTAATGCGTTGTAGATATTGGGGTAATCATGTTTACTACACAGTGTCAACGCTGTTAAGGCATCATCGCATTAACTATTTAAAGTTTCGTTTTTAAACAATGTTAACTCTCCCATTAACACATTTTTGTTACCATATCTGATATTTTTTCTGCGTCGCATCTTTGAAAGATTCTTGGAATGCATAAATTTGCTAGAGAGATATCTGGGATCGCCCAATTCCAATATGACATTTGGCAGATAGTTGCATGAAGGCTGCAAATTACGATATTTAAGTGATTTTTCTCGTCTCTGCTGCTCACAAAATATTGTGAACCCCCCCCCCAAGCTACATAATATAATTTTTTGAGGCAAGAGAAATACTCTAATCTTAAAACATATTTTCTTACCTGCAAATAATTGAAATTATAATACTATGGCTCAAAAAAACCTTCAGATTGTGAAAACACCTTGAAACAGAAACTCGAAAATTAGCAAAAATTCATTCAATTCAAAATTAGTTGAAATCGACAGAGATATGTTTTATAGCTAGGAGTGTCCAGTGCGTGATTCTTTAATGTTTTTAAAACGTTGATATTGTTCGCCGGGGGGCGTGCGTCCCCCGGCGCCCACTTGGTTCCGCCACTGCCTTGATCTGGCATATGCATCGCACTCTGCTATTAAGTGCTGCGCCGAGTCCTTTTCGAGCCCGCAGCGGGACACGCGGGATCTCCTGCTACTACCTTGTGCTCAGTCAGCATCCCTGTCAGCAGTCCAATGTCCTTTCGAGTCTGGCTTAAGAGCCATTTAGTTCTGGCTACATTCGGACCATCCACCAATAGCTTAAACCAACACCGTTCTTTACTAAAAAGCCTGTTAACTCCTACCGCCTCAGTGCACTTTAGCCTAATGTGGCTGCCATTTTTATAACCAAATTGACAAGTAAAACATGGATTTTCTGTCAGTTTGGTGTCAATATGGCACCGATCATAGGCTAAACGATACTAAAAACGAGTTAACTGGCTTTTTAATTGAGAACGGTGTTGCTTGAACTGTCTGCCCTCTGACTCTTGCCTCCAGGACGTCTTCCGTCCGCTTTCTCGTTCCCTGGTATTCCCTCATGACCTGGGACCACATCAGTGTTACCTTCTTGTCGTGAGCCAGTGTTTGCAGTGCTTTAGCGCACTCCTCCATCAGACTACTGACTATTTTGTGTGCACTTAGAGCCTTGAGGGCAGCCTGGCTGTCGGAGCATATGTGCCCCTCCTGCCATTTTTGACATACGGTAGGGGTGCTGCCATGATAATGGCATATACCTCCGCTTGAAACACCGTAGCGTGTTCTCCAAGTGGATAACTTTTCTGAATTCTGGGGGTCTATTCTTGAATCGAGAGAAAATTTGCTTCCAGGGAGTCAAATTTTCTCTCGATTCAAGAAAAGACCCACTGGGCTTCTAGGAAATGGCGGTAGTTTTTAGAAAAATTTGTTTATGGGGGTTTTAAAAATTTCACTTGTTTTAGTTTTACACACTGGCCCTTATCTATGCGAGTCAGGCGGTACAGCACGAGGCCAGGGTACTGGAACATTACTGTTATGTGGCCGAAGAAAATTTTCCTGCCAAATCTCCGCAAAGAAGAGAACTGCTGAATCTGGCGGAGCAAATAGACCTGTTTATGCCAAAAGTCACGGCTGCCGAAACCTTCGAGGTTAACAACAAGGCGCTCTGGGGCATTCTAAGTGTCATTACCACGTATATGTTTGTCGTTATTCAATTAAATACTGTCTAATTAATATTTATTTCATTTGATTGCTTTTTCGATGTTTGCAGAGCTTCCGACTTTTTTGTGTGTTTTTAAGAAAAGATGAGGCAAACCTATCTTTGCACTTAGCGTACCTCGAAACACCAAACAAAATCCCCCTCTGTGTGGTTGTATTTTTTTAGGAACTTTTGTTAAAAAATGGATTTCACACAAAATTTTTTAAAATTTTCAGATATATTTTATGAATTAGTTATATTAATACTAAAAGTTTCGAGTATAATATCCCACATAACATTGGAGGAATATTCATGTCGTAGGAATATTCCCTCAAAGTGATTTTTGGAATATTCTATTGCGAATATGACAGGAATAGTTATATACAGGGTTCCTAAGCAAATCCTTAGGGGGCCAAGCAGCCGTGTATAAGACGCAGACAAACGGAAAAGCACATTAGGCAGAAAAGGATGGGCATGGGGCGATGTTGTCACTACATCTTACACGTAGTAAATCCATTCCAGGTTGTTGTTTTCTAATGTTTTCCATTTTCATACCTTTACGACTGGATTAAAAATTGTTTTTGCTCGACTTTAATACCAAACTGATGAGATATCGTAAAAAAAAATATTTTTCGGCTTTTCATTTTGTAACCATTGTCCTTACGCACTGTTTACAGGCTGGGGACTGAGATACATGCAAATGCCTAACCTAAAGCGTTCATACACGGCCGGAGAAATCGACTGAGATATTTCCGTAGAAACTTTATCAAGCAAATAGGACGGGTTGACGCCTTCGAACGTCCAACCCGGGTTTTGCACTTTGATTCGAAATCAAAAGGGAGGAACAGTCAGATTTGGGGCCGTGCACAAATTACGTAACGGTGATTTTACCAATTTTTGACCCCCTCCCTATGTAATGTTTTGTAACGGTTTGGCACGCCACTCCTCTAATATTACGTAACGATTTCAAGACCACTACCCCCCCAAAAAAAAAACTTTTCACTTATTTTCATTCCAAATTTTCTTAGTTTCACACAAATGCAAACGCTGTCGAAAACCCCCCTCCCCCCTACGTAACGTTTTGTAACTCCCCTCCCCCCCTATGACCATTACGTAATTTGTGCACGGCCCCTGTAGTCCCAGTGGAGGAGGGCGAGAAAATTGATATTTTTTTCTTAAAAATTATACTCTTTAGACCTATTTCTTTGCGTTCCCGAAATTACGTAATTTTTGAAAAAAAAATTGTAAGCGGCCCCATTTTTATTTCGTGCTTTGTTTTTCTAACATTTTTGCATTCGGCTGATTTAATTGAAAAATTTTTGCCTGCGGCGCCTTTTACCTTCTCACTCGAAACCAAGATCCCCCGTTTTAGGAAAACTGATCCCGTCTCTGTTTCTAAATTTTTTCGAATAAAAGTAGAGTATGACCATGGGGGAAATTCTACGGTGTGACGAAAATTTCGAGAAAGTTGAAGAAAAAAATTAAAAAAGTGGCAGAGCTCAAGTTTTTCGTAAAAAAACGTTTTTTGTAAAGAAACAGCAAAATAAATCTTTTCACCCCTTTTTGGGTGTTACAAATATTGGCAGCCCATTATTTTTCGCTTTTACCCTCCCGCTACTTTTGAAGAATTGGTTCGCTACATGTTTCGAGATCATGTCATAAAACACCTCGAAAATATCAAATATAGTGTAGGGCCAGCTTTATTTAAAATCAATAATATCGCAAGCAAAAAGCTCTGCAGGAAAAACATGTTTATTGATTTCTTTGGCTGCTAGTGCTAGCTGCATGGTTTGCCCGTTTCCGGATAGATGTCACTAGTAGAACAGAATTGAAAGAAATTTAATTAAAAGCGAAGATATTTCTTTCTAATGTTAACAACCTCACGAGTTTATCGCTCAGTATCGTAAATAATGGACCCTGCCGCCTCCTTTAAGCAAGAAGAAGCTGTGGTTTGGACCTGAAAACATCTAATTTCTCTCATCATCATCTCATGGTGTGGCCGCCATCTAGCGGAATTTGCAGACATCTTGTCAACGGTTATTATTGCAACTATGATTTATGCTCACAATGAAAGAGTGGCGACAATTTTTTCTCATGAAAGCAGTCCGGAGATAATAACAAACTGGCACCATTGCTCAATATACCTGTTTCTTTTGTGCGCGCAGAACTTTCTATGCCATTTCTGTTTGATTTATTGAAATCTTATCCTTAACGGCGCAAGAACAATCCAGAGATAATATAAATTTGTCAATCGATTTCAATACGTCATCTACCACTCATTATCTATCTCTGGTTTCTTTACTGTATTCTCCTGTTCACAGATTGCGCCGCGAATCATTGGAGATTAGGGTCACTGGATCCTAAAACCTGCGGCTGGGACCGCAGGTCTCAGGATCCAGTGACCCTATGGGGGATTGTTTATTTATCACCTAGGTGATCGAATTGAGAGCAGTGACAACTAGTCAAATGGCCATACACACAGACCACTTAAGGGTTCTAAAAAGTAGCTTTTCACCAAAGGAAAAATTATTAAATAAAACACAAAAACCAGGCCGACGAACTCCAAAACAAAACGACAAAACTAAGGTTATGAAGAATGTCAGGCAGACACACTGACATTGGTTAGTTGCAAATACAGTGAGTCGACCAATTTCGATGTTTGCATGGCATACATTTTTTTTCCTGGTAAGGGGTGTTACCTAGGTATATATGCTAGATCTCTCTTAGCCGAATACATTTAGGAAAGGAGAACACTAGAAACTATGCCTAGGGTAAGCTCACAAAAAAAAGACGTGGGTGGTTAATTTTGATGGTGGCGGTATCTATAATATAACCATTTAAGTACTTTTTGATGCTAGGCATATAACTAATATTGATAGGTAACCAGTATAGTCCATGTTTTTACATTTCCGCATGTTTTAGCTTTAGAGGAAAATAATACTCAATTTGTTTTTTATTAGAGGAAGAGGATTACAAAGCTTATTAATACAATCTAGAGAGTTTTTGAAATTAGGTGTCCATTATTTGGAAAATTACAAATATTTCCAATTTAGTTTTACAGGTCTCTATAAAGGGTATTTCTGACTGTTTCTGACGTAATATAGGCGCGCCAATTTTGAAACACCACAAAAGCTAAAACAGTTTTTTTCAAAAAATAAACAAAATTTTAAAAAAGTACCAAGATTTGATAGAAAAACATAGTCCAATAAACAATTTAGGCAAAATTTCAGGCCATTTGGAAGTCCCGTTTCCGAGAAACATGCGGAAAAAGAATTGCCTAATAAACGGACCCAACAGCGTTGCCGGGTTAACGATGTAATTGGGCCGTTAAGGAAAATCTTAGGAACCCTGTATCTTTGGTAATAAAATAATAATATTCCCATGATAACGTGATAATCAGTTATTTCTATGAATATGAAATGTTTTTTAGTTGCCCCAGCAAAAACTGGTGTCCATCACGTCCAGAAACTAATTCATCCAGGAATAAAAACACAACGAAACATACAAATAACTCATTTAAAAAAAAACTTAAGGAAATGTGAAAATCGCAGATTTCAAAAGACGAGTCCTTTACAATTTTAACTTTGTTTTTAAAAACTAACAAAAACGAATTTTAATTGCCAAGAAGTCATAATAAAGATAATTTGTGACATTAAGCAAATTATGTAATACAAGGAGAAGTCATTAAAATAACGGATTACCAGGATTTTGAAAAACCTACACGATGATCGTTCATAATGGTCCAAATTTAAAACAAATAACTTACAATCAAAACAAACCGTAATAATAGCTACGTTCGGTATATACATCCGATCAAGCAGACTGCTCCAAATCGTTCGGCAATTCATAGCGGAGGTAGGGGAGGTAAATCTGGCGCGTTTGTTTAATGAATCCAGATCAATCGGAGCTAGATCGATCTGCTCCAAATTTTAGACGGATTTTCCAGATTAATCTAAAATTTTAGGGTTATGTTCTTGTTTATTTTTGTGTTTGAACTTTTTTGGATTTTAAGAAAAAGTAGTGGAAAATCAAAACCATTCAAGTAAGTTTACGTACGTAAGAAAACGCTCGCGCCATCGGCAACGACTGGCGCGATTGAATCGAAAGCTGAGGGGTGATTTATAAACGAGTTGAGTGGCACATTCTGAAATGTTCTTTAAATTGCCTGTCTCTTAATAGTGGGAATTTTTCTTCAGCAAAGCCAAAGAGCTTATTGCCGTCTTCTGAACAGTTAACCTCATCATCATTGATATACAAACACAAAAAATAAGTCGACAGGAGGAGAATGAAAATATGTAAGTATTGTTTATAATTTATTGGTTTCAATTTTTGTGTTATTTTACTTTGACAGCTTTGCAGTCTAGAGTTGCTGCATCGTAATTTAATGCATAATGCCTAATGCTTTTTTTTTTTATTTCTATTTCTGTCTATTTCAAATTTTTTTCAAAGAAGACAAAATTGTGCATTACACATTAAAACTTGAGTAAATTTTTTGCTTACTTCTGTGAACTATAAACATCAACATTGATAACCCATAGTTCATTTTCCTTGCGTCTTATGGCTTACTTTTTATGGTGCGGCAACTCTAGACTGCAGCTTAACCTAAAAAGTCAGACAAGAAGAAAGCTCTAATTTTCTCTTGCTAAAATACAGTTCTTTGGGGTAAATTGTTGTTTTCCTAACACCCAACCAAACAAAGTACTATTGTTTTGTTACTATATTGTATTATTGTTTTTTTTTTACAGTTTCAAACAAAAAACTCCCCAAAAAGTCTTAAGAAAAATGAATACCTTATTCAAGGAACAACCTGCATATTGCCACCAAAGTGTAGCTACACGGGACCAAAGAATAGCTTGAGAACACATCAGGATTTGTCATAAGAAAAATAATAGGCAAGGTATTGAAGGAACAACCTGCATATTGCCACCAAAGTATAGCTACAGGGGACCAAAGAATAGCTTGAGAACACATCAGGATTTCTATAAGTTGGTTTATTAATTGGAGGTAAATAATATATTGGTCATTACTCAAAGAGGGTCTCCAGTAAAAGTACAAGTTCTGTTTATTTTGTAGTAGAAATGATCCTAAAACTAGTGGCTTAATTGATTTTTTTATATCATTTTTAATAACTGGGAACTTTAATTCTAAAAATTAAAGGTGGTCAGTATTTGGTCGTTATAACCTTAGATTATAACCATCTGTTTATCTTTTTTAAATCTATTGTAGGCTGGTTTTTGAAGGTTAAGTGCCATATAGAAATGACAATAATAACATATTGTATTTTTAACTTATGTCAGTATTGCAGCATGACATATTTTGTAAAGGCTTGTATTACCCAAAATATTAGATTAGACTCTTTATTTGATTGAAGTTATATTTTTACCCATAGGGTGTCGATTGTGTCAAGTACATTAAATAAATAAATATAATTAATATTAGGTTTAATCAATAAAACAGATATTACATAACTCAGTAAAATTTGATATTATACAATACATACACTTAATTTTTTTTTGAATATAGAACTTACAATTGAAATTGCAAAAGCTAGCCTATAACATTAAAAATCAAATTGCAAAAGATAGCCTACAGCATTAAAAAAGTTAAGTCTAAACATATCTGGACACTAGAGCTAAAGCTTAGTTAAATGAAAGTTAATAAAAAAAAAACGTACCAAAGTCACACAAAGATTTCTGTTCCACAGACCTACTAACGTTTTCTGAAAAGATGACTATGCAGTAAACGTAAAGTTTGTATCTTTAACTATCTATACTTATTAACCTAGTAGTAAAAGGGAGGGGGGGGCTGGTAATGATAGAAAATAATTTGTAAAATTATTTTTTTTGCATTGTTTCAGATATAGCTTGATCATGATTCAGCCTGCAGTAGGGTGATGAGTTCTGGAAAACTGCAATGTACTTTTTTAGTGTGTTTGTTAAATGATATTTTTTATACACCAAATCAAAGTGCCTGTACTAATTTTAAAGAATAAAAAAAATATATAAATTTGTGTTCCTTATTGTTGCAAATTGGACCGCAGTGTTAAACCTGGTTTGACTTGTAAAAGCACTAGGTTTAATATTGCGGTGCAATATGCAACGAATATTTGTATAAATCACTACATTTAATCCACATGCCTATGATACAAAAGTGGTAAAATCTGGATGGCCGAAAGTGGTAATCTCCTGTGGCTGATGTTCGGAATGAAGCCCCATGAAGCACCATACTTCAAGTGGGTATCCGACTCGTGGTCGCCTGGAGGAAGCGCGCCGCTTCGGAGGGTACTTTCGGCCCGAATCCGTCACTTCGGAAAGCCTTCAGTTTGCCGATTTCGGTCCATGGGGATTTGGTTTATTGGGTATCTTCAAACATTATTTGTTGTCCGTACACTACAGCACAAATAGCCTTTAAAACCAAGTTATTCATGGTACCTTTGAGACTCAAAAGCCCATCAGCCGAAAAAAAAACAAAAATTTTTAAACAAAAAAAAACTTAGGTTAGAAAGTTTAAATCTGAACCCGTTCGGTAATGCGACTTCCTCGGATTAATCGACGATCAGCTGATTAAAAATCCGTCTGATCTGCGATCTATATACCGAATTTAGCTAATATCTTCCCCTTGAATCAGTGGCGGATCACCCTATGACGCAGATGAAGCGCTGCTTCACCTCTTATTTGCAGTCTGACTAAATAATTTTCATTTGAATATTCCATAAAATAACGTTTCCAAATTTTGTAATTATTGTACCTTTTATTCGATCATCAGAATCGAGCGGATCGACCGCGGGTCCGAGATGCAAAAACTCTCCACGAGCCAAACAAACGGCAAGGCACTCTGCGAAACCATAGATTAAGGAACTATAGATCCGTCACTTCACCCTTCCCGCCAATAATTATTTTTCGCGAAAAGTGTGGTTATGTTTCCGCGTGCAAAGGAACTGCCAACATAATAATATTTAGGTTGGCAATATTCTTTTTAGAAATCTGCAGCTCCTCCTCTTACCCCTTCTAGGGTTGTCCGTCAGAGGGCACATTATGACAAAAGTGACAGAATGTCGGTTATGACTCATAACTTATGAGTTCCATTTTGAAGACTGAGGTTTGTCAAGGTTTTTAAAAAGTGATATTGTGATTATTCCTGTTCAAAAAATTGTGATTTTATCCGTCGATTACAATGGCTGAGAAACAAAGAGTTAGAGTGTGTTGTATTCAAAGCTGCGGAGACCGTGCCATGATCCCAACAAAAAAACGGGGAGACATCGTTTCCCCAAAGGCAATCCTGTAATTTTTCAGAAGTATAGTGAAGCCGTTAAACGCGAATAAACTAAGTGATGATGAAATATATAACAGATTTTACGTGTGTGATAAATATTTTGCTCCAGAGGACATTTTGCAGACTGGAGGCAGAGGTCTTAGAGAGTGATGTCCCACACTTGCATTTGGACTCCATTTAACTATTTATACCTATGTGTTAAAACACCCTTTCCTAGTACTTACACGAGAACAATTTTCTATTAAATATGTAGATATTGTGCAAGCATAAGGAGTTTTATTGTATTATAGTGGGTTAGGTTGTCGTAGTTTATAGTTTAGGTTAGGTTATAGTTTAGTTTGACTGTATATTAATCTCTTACATTACTTCTACTACTATTACTACTACTGCAACTGTTAAAGTTGAGCTGTAATTTTTTATTTTCGAATATTAGAGCTTATAAAATCTTATAAATTATTATAAACATTTATGAGGAATTGTCATATTAAAAATCATAAAATATTGTAAACTTTTATAAGCCAACCGGCTGATAAAAAATGATGAACTCCTATGCGGGATTTGTGTATCATTTTAACTAGTCAAAAATTAGAAATCAAGAAATATCATAAGTTTATATGAGCATAGATTATACAAACTTATGATGTTTTATCTGTTATTTGCTATGATCTTTTATGAGGTTTTTTTGGCAGGGTAAGCAATAAAGGTAGTTGGAAATATTTTGAAAAGTAGTAAAAAGCCATTATTTTGACTACAGGCCAACTTAACCTGGTAGATGAGCAATTGTGCATGAAATCGGCTACCCGGTCTAAATTGTTTCATTAATTATGATATAATTTCGCTATTTGGAATAATTTTATTTCTTAAAAGAAAGAATAAAGAATTTTACTGGAAAATTACTACCTTACCACAGACGAGAGAAGAAAGTTTTCAAACAAATATTAAAGTTTAAAAATGATTACTAATGTACGTAAAAGGATCCTAAATAACATGAAAAAACTTTAATGCCACTTTTAATGCATATATAAAGGTCTGCTCTCTACATAAGGCAATCAATAAAATAGTAAAGTCTGTGGACACAATAATTGTATCGTGGCTTAAAGAATAATGATTTTTTTAGATTTCATGATTGTTTACAAACTGGGCAACATTTTCGGGACCACACCTTATCATGGTTCTTTTACCGGACCAAATCCGCGTTTAGTTTTTATAATATGTTGGTTGACTATTTGCGCTGTGCTCAAACTGATTTGTATCAATTTAATTCTTGTACCAGCTAGTTACAACTCTTTTGAAAACTCTTTTTCGACATCGAATACTCAGAAGCTTTTCCTGAAGATTTTAATGGTAATAAACGTTTCAATGCCACAGGTAAATGCTGTTCTGGTTATTTTTATCCACAGAAAATATTGGTTCGAGATCCTGGATTTGATGTACGAACTCGAATCGTTACTGGTGGACAAAAGGCCCAATCATTCATATAGTTTAGCTCTTTTTGTATGGTACGTTACATTCACTTTGGTGAATATAACAGATGAATACCTTCTACATGATACTAAGGAAATAATTATGATTATATTTAGATTACTCTCTACCTACGAGATAATTTTGCTGCTTGGAATACTTTTGTTTCTGAGGAGAAAGTACGCAATTTTACTGGAAAATTTTGCGAAAAGCGTCGGCTCATTTGGGGACCAGAAGATATTTTTCGTCGACTACAAGAACGGATTTATCAAAAAAGTAAATGAAACTGCCACAATTTTTAGAAAACTAAACGAAGTAGCCGAACTTGTAAACAACATATATGGTTATCAACTATTGATACTTATTTTTGGAAGTATTGTTTTAGCGTTATACTTTTTGGAAATTGTAATATATGAAGGCCTACCTGACTCTCCAGCGGAATCTTGGGCTGCTGCAAGAACAAGCATGTTTTTTGTAAGTTATATTAGATTTTTAGTTGGCTTAGTTGCCATAACTAAGAAATGCACTAAAATTAACTTTGCATAAAGTACAAAAACTAGTCATTTGTGCAACGGCCGCTGTAATGGACGAGAAAACGACGCCACACCGTTATTATTAACTAGGGTAAGTTTGGCAACCCTCTAAGAACGTTTATTTTTACTGAAATATTGTGGGGTTTTCAATGACCGCAACGAACGACCGATCATAGAGTCAATTAATTTACGTTCTTTCAACGTTTCTCTTTACGAGACAATTGTGGGCAAATAATCAATGCAGTTGCCGCCAATTTCAAAATATAATTGTATCTGACAACTATAGAGGGCGCTTCCTTAGTCGCAAAATGGTTAGGTTTTTAGTAAACTAAGAAATGATTATTTTTAAGTATTCTTACAGTTTAAAATAGGTTTAGAGCATTTTAAAAATTTTCAGTACATAACTAAAAAAATAATTAAGCAAAAAAATAATAAGTATTGAAGAGCCGCTTATTTTTTAAAGCTAAAATATAAATTTTTGACGAAAAACTAAAGCTGGGTTCATACAGAAATAAAATAACATAAGATAAGATAAGTTAAAACTAACATAAGATAAAATAAAATAAAAAAAATTGGGTGTTCACACAGAGAAATAACATAAAATAAGAGATTAGTTCCAGCCAATCAAAACGCGAATTTTTGCGCATGCGATTTTAAATTTTACTATCACTTTATTGTCTCCTGTCATTCGTTCGAAGCGATGACGTCACGGTCATGCACGGAACGCGATTTCAGATAAAATAAAGTAAGAAGATAAAAGTTTGCCATCTTTCTGTTATATTATGCCCAAGCAGCATTTTTCTGACTTCCGACTAATTACAACCTAACATGAAGTCGGTTTTGGCGCAAATTTAGGTAGGCATCATCAAACAACGTATTTTTTACTAAGACCTGACGTCGCCAACAACTAGTGCGTCAGTTGTGACGTCGATACTTACCAAAACTGACGTAGTCAAATGTTGGTGATACTCGCTACTTATCAGCGACGTAAATTAACGTTAATTTCGGCGACGTAATTTTTAGAATAAAATTTAAGGTCAGGCCAAAGTGAAAACGGACGTCAATAAATTTAGTTGTTGCCAAGGTTTTCTGTAAATGGCACCACTGCAAATACGAAAGTATTTTAGAAATATACTTTACATGGACTTATGTTAGAATAGAAAGTTTAAAAGTTTTTATTGTATAGTTTACAAAATAATCTTACAGGCCAGTCACCTCGGGACACCCGGTATAACTTCCAATGCATGAGACGTTATATTTAGTATGAGTTTTAACGGCCCAATTACATCGTTAAACCGGCAACGCTGTTGGGTCCGTTTATTAGGCAATTCTTTTTCCGCATGTTTCTCGGAAACGGGACTTCCAAATGGCCTGAAATTTTGCTTAAATTGTTTATTGGACTATGTTTTTCCATCAAATCTTGGTACTTTTTTAAAATTTTGTTTATTTTTTGAAAAAAACTGTTTTAGCTTTTGTGGTGTTTCAAAATTGCCGCGTCCATATTACGTCAGAAATACCCTTTATAGAGACCTGTAAAACTAAATTGGAAATATTTGTAATTTTCCAAATAATGGACACCTAATTTCAAAAACTCTCTAGATTGTATTAATAAGCTTTGTAATCCTCTTCCTCTAATAAAAAACAAATTGAGTATTATTTTCCTCTAAAGCTAAAACATGCGGAAATGTAAAAACATGGACTATAAGGGTTACCTATCAATATTAGTTATATGCCTAGCATCAAAAATTACTTAAATGGTTATATTATAGATACCGCCACCATCAAAATTAACCACCCACGTCTTTTTTTTGTGAGCTTACCCTAGGCATAGTTTCTAGTGTTCTCCTTTCCTAAATGTATTCGGCTAAGAGAGATCTAGCATATATACCTAGGTAACACCCCTTACCAGGAAAAAAAATGTATGCCATGCAAACATCGAAATTGGTCGACTCACTGTATTTGCAACTAACCAATGTCAGTGTGTCTGCCTGACATTCTTCATAACCTTAGTTTTGTCGTTTTGTTTTGGAGTTCGTCGGCCTGGTTTTTGTGTTTTATTTAATAATTTTTCCTTTGGTGAAAAGCTACTTTTTAGAACCCTTAAGTGGTCTATGTGTATGACCATTTGACTAGTTGTCACTGCTCTCAATTCGATCACCTAGGTGATAAATAAACAATCCCTCATAGGGTCACTGGATCCTGAGACCTGCGGTCCCAGCCGCAGGTTTTAGGATCCAGTGACCCTAATCCCCAATGATTCGCGGCGCAATCTGTGAACAGGAGAATACAGTAAAGAAACCAGAGATAGATAATGAGTGGTAGATGACGTATTGAAATCGATTGACAAATTTATATTATCTCTGGATTGTTCTTGCGCCGTTAAAGTAGAATTGTAATCAAATTGACGTTGCCAAACTTTTATTTATTAAATGTAACTATTCCGAGGTCCACCGACGTGGGTACGTGACCTACAATTATACTACAATATTCTAGGCCGAATCGTTCTACAAGGCGACGTCGCAGGAGGTGTTCTTGCCCGAATAGGTAAATAATCATTAGAAATTTGGTCGGCGCCCGAAACGCCATTTTAAACGTTTACAACAGTACATTTTATTTTTTAATTTTAAAGGCTTGATATGTAAATTATGTCATTTGTTGGCAACTAAAATGCATTTTTTATTTAGATTTATAAAGATTTTATTTTTAGGTTATTTTTTTCAAAATTAATTTCTTAATATTTTTGAATTATTTTTGTGGGTTTCTGTTTTTTAATGTCTATTTTAAATATATTTATCAGTAAACTGACCTTCGTTGGAAGATTTGCATCCATAGAATGTGTAAAACTAACCTGTTTCAGTCCACACAGTTTAAACTTGGTGTGCACAGTAAAACTTTGGGTCGTGGGTCTACGTAATTTGACGTAATATTTGACCAAAATATTGTGCAGCACCCGACGTCAAAACGACTCGAATTTTGATTCCCCACTTAGGTGCTAAATCGAGTCTTTAGGAGGACTGATGGACGTCGGAGCCGACGTCAGGTATTTCTTGCCCTACGTGACCATAACGTAATATAACGTCCAAATGCTTGTTGGGTGTTATCTTATCTTATTTTTCTGTCTGTATGAATGCGATTAAGCAGTCCCATAAGGTAAACTCTTATTTTTTATTTTATTTTTTATTTTATCTTATGTTATCTTATGTTATTTTTTTTTCTGTATGAACCCAGCTTAAGGTGCGTTGGTAAATTTAGTAGATAGGAAACTTTTAAAAGCCACTTTAATGTTATAAATTAACTGTAGGTTATCTAGCTACGTATTTTAGAATTATTAATAAATGGTGTTTGGAAATTAGTCCAGTTGTGGTTGCAGACTTTGGAGTAAATTTAAACTCGCAAACAGTTGCGACGTCCCCACTACTATCGCAGACACTTTCGTCGCAGAGCCACAACGTCGCAAACATTTGCGCCGCGGGTTCATTTCGCCGCAGAGGACTAGGGTTGCCAACATTTAATTTTGATTTATCTGGACATTTATTTTAAATTATCAGGACATTTGATGCAAAATCGGGACATTTTCAAAAACGCTTAGAACAGAAATAAAACAATAAATATTGGTAGTTTTTTAATTTTAATTTACAAGCTAGCTAAGAAATTTCAATCGAAACAAAACAAAGTAGTAGTATATTATATAGCAAGAAAAGAAAGTGACAAATATCACGCGAGCGTGAATGTTGTGAACGAGGGGTTAGCCGAGTAAAACAACACGCGATTGTAAGAAAGTTACTTTCTATCGAGTTGTGTACGCTACTTTTCCTACAAACACTGTTGAATTGCACTAATTTTTGTAAAAATTTCTTCCGCACATGTGCGCAAAAAATTTCTGCACACGGTTGAAATTTAACGATTACTAAGGATGCAAATCTTGTGAAATCCATTATTTTCATATGTGGTCGTAGTAAAAAATAGTTAAACTACACAAAAATCTGTGGCCTAGATGGTATACCAGTAATTTTCATAAAAAACTGTAAATTTTCCAGTATTTTGGCAGAAATTTTTAATAGATAATTTTCTACAGGAGATTTTCCGACAGCTTGGAAGCTAAGTTATGCTACCCCAATATTCAAAAGCGGAGATAAGTCAAACATTAAAAACTTAAAAGAAAAAAGATAAAATTGCACCATATTTTCAAAACATAATTCATCAATTACTAATCTCTTGATATATGAAGAAATTTTGTTGGAAGATTTGGGTATCAGGTAGATGTCATCTATACCGATTTCTCCAAGGCTTTCGACAGGATCGATCATAACCTAATACTTGATAAACTTAAAGTCATGAGTATCCAAAATAAAGAAAGCTGTGTCCGCCGAGTTTGACGTTTTGTTAAGTATCCCCCAGAGTGGATATTTGTCTCCATTGTTATTTAAAGCATTTATAAATGATATATCTTCCGCTTTAGAAAACTGTAACTTTGTACTTCTTGATGATGATCTAAAATTCTTTAGAATTTTATTTATTTATCGCTGAATGTTGACAAATGTGAAACTGTACATTTTTATAGATAATCAAACAATATAGATTTTACTTATCAGTTGGATAACTCCTATTTGGAGAAACCTTGCAATTATCATGCGTGACTTGGGTGTCTTTTTTTATGGAAAGCTCAGTTTTGTTGAACACAGGAATTATTGCAAACAACAATATGAAATTGCTAGGATGTTTGTTTTGAACATTGAAAGACGTAAACAACATTTTTACATTGAGAAATGTTTACTTGGCAATTATAAGGCCAAATCTAGAATATGGTTGTACTATTTGGTCCCCATATTATGAGATTCATAAGGATCGTTTGAAAAAAATACAAAGAAAGTTCTTGCGCTTTATATGCTATAAATTGCAGTCAATTGATTATGACCAGCTAATGAGAACTTAACAAATCTAGACAATCGTAGCAAGTACTATGATCTTGTTACTCTCTTGAAAATACTAAATATTGAAATTGACTCTGTAGAGTTACTATCAATATTCAAGTTTCATGTGCCATCACGGAACACAAGAAATCATAAATTATTTGCAACTCAACAGCATCGCACTAACTATGGTTTTAACTCCCCGATCAACAGACTCAGTAATGAACTGATTGAACAAACTGATGTCGATTTTTTTAACACTAAATTGCCAGTAGCCAAAGATTTCAAACGCGGCTAAGAAAAAAGAAAGGATTTATAGTTAACCACTGGCCAATAAATATGAGATTCTGATTTTAATTGGACACTTTTAGTGCCGATGTCGCTGAAAACTTATCATCAAGACATTTGACGTACTGACAAGGGTCTTGTCAGTACGCAGGATATTTTGCTTCAAATCGGGACAGTCCCGACAAATCGGGACGGGTTGGCAACCCTACAGAGGACATTGTGACGTGGCCATTAGCGTCGCAGATCCACATCGTCGCAAACAATTGGGTCGCGGATACACTCCATCGCATAGGACATTGCGACGTGCCCACTAGTTTCGCGGGTAATTTCGTCGCAAATCTACAACGTTGCGAATATATTCCGTCGCATTCGACATTGCGACGTGCTCATTAGCATTGTGTATGTATGACACATCGTCGCATTTGGTTACGTCAGGGTAGTTTGGTTTGGTTTGGTTGGTTTGGTTAGATTGAGTTGGTTTAGTTAGGTTGGTTAGGTTAGACTGTTTTTTAAAATATAATTTCATATCTTTCATTATCATTATAGTAATTTTTTATTTCAGCTTTATTAAATTACTTTGAGAAGACCCGAATCCATAATTTAATACGCTATTTTGTTGTATGCGACGAAATATATTTGCGACGTTGTGGATTTGCGGCAAAATTGTCTGCGACGCTAGTATGCACGTCGTAATGTCCTATGCGACGGGAAGGATCCGCGACCCAATTGTTTGCGACGAAGTGGATCTACGGCGAAATGGTTTGCGACGGTAGAGGGGCCGTCGCAATGTTCTATGCGACGGGGAGGATTCTGATTTTAATTGGAAACTTTTAGTGCCGATTTGGCTGAAAACTTATCATCGGGACATTTGGCGTACTGACAAGGGTCTTGTCAGTACGCAGGATATTTTGCTTCAAATCGGGACAGTCCCGACAAATCGGGACGGGTTGGCAACCCTACAGAGGACATTGCGACGTGGCCATTAGCGTCGCAGATCCACATCGTCGCAAACAATTGGGTCGCGGATACTCTCCATCGCATAGGACATTGCGACGTGCCCACTAGCGTCGCGGGCAATTTCGTCGCAAATCCACAACGTTGCGAATATATTCCGTCGCATTCGACATTGCGACGTGCTCATTAGCATTGTGTATGTATGACACATCGTCGCATTTGGTTACGTCAGGTTAGATTGGTTTGGTTTGGTTCGGTTGGTTTGGTTAGGTTGAGTTGGTTTAGTTAGGTTGGTTAGGTTAGACTGTTTTGTAAAATATAATTTCATATCTTTCATTATCATTATAGTAATTTTTATTTCAGCTTTATTAAATTACTTTGAGAAGACCTGAATCGATAATTTAATACGCTATTTTGTTTTATGCGACGGAATATATTTGCGACGTTGTGGATTTGTGGAAAACGTGGTAATAAGATAAATTTTTCATGGTGTATGACACATCGTCGCATTTGGTTGGTTACGTCAGGTTAGTTTGGTTTGGTTTGGTTTGGTTGGTTTGGTTAGGTTGAGTTGGTTTAGTTAGGTTGGTTAGGTTAGACTGTTTTGTAAAATATAATTTCATATCTTTCATTATCATTATAGTAATTTTTTATTTCAGCTTTATTAAATTACTTTGAGACGACTTGAATCGATAATTTAATACGCTATTTTGTTGTATGCGACGGAATATATTTGCGGCAAAATTGTCTGCGACGCTAGTATGCACGTCGTAATGTGCTATGCGACGGGAAGGATCCGCGACCAAATTGTTTGCGACGAAGTGGATCTGCGTCGAAATGGTTTGCGACGGTAGAGGGGCCGTCGCAATGTTCTATGCGACGGGGAGGATTCTGATTTTAATTGGAAACTTTTAGTGCCGATTTGGCTGAAAACTTATCATCGGGACATTTGGCGTACTGACAAGGGTCTTGTCAGTACGCAGGATATTTTGCTTCAAATCGGGACAGTCCCGACAAATCGGGACGGGTTGGCAACCCTACAGAGGACATTGCGACGTGGCCATTAGCGTCGCAGATCCACATCGTCGCAAACAATTGGGTCGCGGATACTCTCCATCGCATAGGACATTGCGACGTGCCCACTAGCGTCGCGGGCAATTTCGTCGCAAATCCACAATGTTGCGAATACATTTCGTCGCATTCGAAATTGCGACGTGCTTATTAGCATTGTGTATGTATGACACATCGTCGCATTTGGTTACGTCAGGTTAGTTTGGTTTGGTTTGGTAAGGTTGGTTTGGTTAGGTTGAGTTGGTTTAGTTAGGTTGGTTAGGTTAGACTGTTTTGTAAAATATAATTTCATATCTTTCATTATCATTATAGTAATTTTTATTTCAGCTTTATTAAATTACTTTGAGAAGACCTGAATCGATAATTTAATACGCTATTTTGTTTTATGCGACGGAATATATTTGCGACGTTGTGGATTTGCGGCAAAATTGTCTGCGACGCTAGTATGCACGTCGTAATGTCTTATGCGACGGGAAGGATCCGCGACCCAATTGTTTGCGACGAAGTGGATCTGCGTCGAAATGGTTTGCGACGGTAGTGGGGACATCGCAACTGCGTGCGACTTTAAATTTTGTCCGCAAATCGATAAAAATATTATCCAGATGGCACTTCAGTCGTAGTCGCTTCGGCGACGGTGTGGAAACGTTGAACGCGACTCTAGTCGCAGGCAACGTCAACGCAACTAAAACAATCTCCGTTAAATTGGCGTAAAAGCGAGTTGCCAGAACGTTTATAGGAGGTTTTTACGCAACGTTAAGTAGGGCCGTTCCTAGCGGGGGTGCAGCGTGTGCCCCACGGGAGGCCGTCAGCAAGCGCGGCCGCGCGCCTTTTCACGACCGCATCCATTGACACAGACTGTAAGAAAATTATCAATTTTATAAAATACAAAACTTTATGAGATTTGGTTGGTCCCGAACTATGCAATGCAATGAAATTACTTTATTGAGAGATCTATTTCCCACTCAAATGTTACCTTTTGATATTTTAACATACATAAAAAACGACTTAGCTTCATTTTTTCCCAATTTCACTATACAGGGTGTTTCAGATTCGATGTTCACCATGGGGATCTCCTAACCGGTAGGAGATATGAAAAGGTTTAAATTAGGGCAAAGTTGTGCAATTTGATGCTTTGCTCAATACTAAAAAAAAAGTTTACAAATTCCGGATAGTTCTGGAGATAGGCGGAAAAATCCGAGATCTTCATTTTTAGTTTTTATTTTTCTGCGGCCTTATTCTAAAGCTGTCAGAAAACGCTTAAAACTTTCTACCGGCACTTTTTTAGGATCTACCTAGTGGGAGGTCCTATTTTGAGACTTGGCATTTCAGTGTGACAAAAGCACTGTCAAGTTCATTTTTTCTTATGGACACATCCTTTTTTTCTCCTGCTGTTTGGTTCATAAAGGATGACAGATAACATTTTCCAAGCTTATTTTGATAAGTCACTTAAATTTCCGCTAACTTACTCAAGATATTTTGGAAATAACAAATAACTTTACCTAATATTTTAAAAATACGTGTTTTTCCTTGTATTTTAATCTTTGAATTTGGGCTGATGATGGTCAATTAACTCAAAACGTCAGGTACTTTTTAAAATAAGATTGTAAAATATCTGTCATCCTTTATAAATCAAACGGCAGGAGAAAAAAAACATGTGCTCCTGTCACACTGAAATCTCAAATCTCGAAAACTGACCTCTCATTAGGTAGATCTTAAAAAAGTGCCTGTAGAAATTTTTAAGCGTTTTTTGGCAACTTTAAAAATAAGGGCGCAGAAAAATAAAATCTAAAAATAAAGATTTCGGGTGCGCAACTTTGTCCTATAAACCTTTTCGTACCTCCCATACCGTTTAGGAAATCTCCATGGTGAGCATCGAATTTGAAACACCCTGTATAGCATTAAGAATTTTCTTAATATTGCCAATTTCTGTAGCGCCGGGTGAGAGGAGCTTTTCCAAATTAAAGATTATAAAGAATTATCTTAGGTCGACAATGGGTCAAGAGTGTAACGAATTTGGCTGTTATTTCTACTGATAATGACATTTCAGAAAACTTAGATATGTCACAAGTGATAAACGAATTTGCCTCCAAAAAGGCAAGAAGAGTTCATTTTTAAAACAATTAGTATAAGAAGTTTTATTAAAATTGTCGTATTTTTGTTTTTGAATTATGTTTCCCTCAGATTGCTCCATCCGTTCGTTCAAAAAATGCTGCTTGGGTGATATCCATTCCCCAAGCAGCATTTATCCGTCTTCCAACCTAATCTGTCATAAATGTGACGTCGTATTAGGTACAAAATAAAGTTGTCTACTAGTAAGTCAAGCAACAAACGTCTTTTGTAATAAAATCCGACGTTTACGTCGTCAGGTACGCATCCGCGAAGCTTAAACGACGTCAAAATAAGCAACGTAATTTGTACAACTATTTGCTCAGACGGATTCACGTCAGTTTACGTTTCAAAGCCGACTGTTTTAACGCCTATACCTAAATCGACCACGAAACATCGCGGCCTTGTTACCTTAATCGACGTCGCATTTCAGGGCCCTTATTTGGATACTTACCAAAAAAGGAACGAAGAAAAGGAAGGATACTTAACCTACAATTTTGCACAACAAATTGCACAATTTGTTGGCTTGCTGCTAACCAAAAATCTGATGGACATTCAGCTCGCCCTTATATTTCTTCCAGTCCACTTTATCTGAAGCATCAGTGGGGTCACACTGATATTTTTTAATGTCGCTTTTTGTGATGGGGAACCAACAATTGTTATCCTTCTCCCACATCTACGAGACAGGTCGAGCTCATTCAGTGCTTTAATTAATAAATACAATTTTAAAATAATCCATGTTTTTAAAGAAAAAACAAGGAAAAACGGAAAATATTTTTCTAGGTTATATTCAGTTGAACTGTCACTCTTCTTTTAAGTCAGTTTTGGTTACATGGCCAACGAACGTTTGCACATATTACGTAGTTTAACGTTGGCTAGTTAGATTTGGACAAACCGGTGTCGGCGGTGTCCTTGTCCACATAGGTGACAAATTGGTAAAAGTACTATACCAGCCCAAATTCGGCCATTTTGGAGTTACAAGCTTGGGCAGCCATTATTGACAACAATTTTTTTCTTGTTTTTCTTGAAAAAAAAACAATAAAATAGACTTAATAATGCCTTAAAGATAAGTTTAGTATTATTATTGAGTAATTTTAGTATTAATTACAACCGAAATAGTGCTTAAAAAAAATATTTTTTTAGATATTTTCTTCTTTTTGCTATTTTGTGCTAATTAGTGTAGGGGCATATGTCGATAATTTCTATCCCGTAGGACTTTTTATAAAGAAGTTTTATGACTATGAGGGAGGGCTTTTTAGTCACACAATCAAGTGTTACCGGGTGTTTTGTTCGCATTCATGTAGAAGGGGTTGATATGACGACATCTTTCAAGATGGCAGCCAAAAATCATAAAAAATACAACTTTCGCAACCGGGGCATGATTATACTCAATTCCATATAACTCGAGGGCGAGAATTCCAAAAAATTTACTTTCAAGGTTTAATAATTCGACAAATTGTCAGAGAAACTTCAACTGTACTCAAACTATTAGGCATGTATGCCAAATTCGATCCTTAGAGTTTGATGCATTTTAAAGTTTCATGACCTTGCAAACATAGCATACTAAAGGGCGCTATTCATCAACTGTTAAAGCGAAGAGGACCTAATTTGGTAAGAGAGATAAGAAAGTCAAGTCCAATAATATTGTTAAAAAAAATTTGGTTCATCTGTGACGAGTTTTAATATGGCGGCTGATATATCAAACTGGTGAACTATAACCACATTTTATTTTATCCAATTTCGTACAAATGCAAAAATAACCAGGAGGCCATCAATTCTTTTTGAATTATTGTCGATTACTATGAAAAAAAAGTTAAGTTTATGCCCTTGATTGACCTTAAAAATACCATGTACAAGTGAAAAACCAGCTTTTTGTAGTGTTTTCTTCCAATTTACCATTACGCAAAAAATTTAAGTGCCGGACATGAAATTAACATCTTAGCCATAGATAAACACTTCATTTTAAACATCCCTACCATTTTTTTTATCTGGTGGCCTAGATGTTCGAGTAACAAAACGTTAAATTATGGAGATTTTTTAAAGGGAAAATAGCAAGAATTGAGTTTTTTGCAATTTTCAAGGTCATTTGAGGTCAGATGACCTCGGAAGTGATTTTTTTGGAACTCTCGTCCTAGAGTTGTATGAAATCGAGTATAATCATACACCGGTTGCAAAAACTGTATTTGTTACGATTTTTCGACCGCCATTTTGGAAAATGGCATCTACACCTGGTCCAGAATATGGCATGGCGGAATATATCTAACTTCTGTTAACTCTCTTATAGGTAATTTAAATGACTTTGTTGGCTAGACAAGTAAGTAGAACATAAAATTCACAGTTTTTAAAAAAAATATAGGTCATTTTTAACACGGTATAGCATAAACATCTGGGAAGCCAGCCAAAAAAAATGATAGGGAGGTTTAAAATGAAGTGTTTATCTAACGCTAACATATTAATTTTATCTCCGGAACTTAAAGCTTTTGCGTAGTGGTGAATTGAGATTCACACTACAAAAATCTGGTTTTTCATGTGTACATGGTATTTTTAAGGTCAATCAAGGTCATGCATCAACTAAACTTTTTTTTTCATAATAGGCGGCTATAAGTCAACAAGAATTGATGGTCATCTTGTCATTTTTGCTTTTGTACTAAATAGGATAAAATAAAATGTGGTTATAGGTCACCATTTTGATATATCAGCTACCATATTGAAACGTGTCATAGCTGAACTAAATTTTTTTTAACAATATTATTGACCTTGACCTTCTTATATTTCTTACCAAATTTGGTCCTCTTCGCTTTAATAGTTGATGAATAGCGCCCTTTAGTATGTTATTTTTGCAATATCTTAATTTTACTGGGTTATTTTTCAAGTTCATGAAGCTTCAAACTGCATCAAACTCTAAAGATCGAATTTGGCATACATGCCTAATAGTTTGAGGTACATTTGAAGTTGGTCTAACAAAACGTCGAATTATTAAGATAAAATGGCAAAAATCTTGTTTTTTTGCGATTTTGAAGGTCATTTAAGGTCGGATGACCTTAAAAGTGATTTTTTTGGTATCCTCGTCCTTGAATTATATGGAACGGAGTATAATCATGCCCCGGTTGCGAAAGTTGTACTTTTTATGATTTTAGGCCGCCATCTTGAAAGATGTCGTCATATCAACTCCTTCTACGCTAATGCGAAAAAAACACCCGGTAACACTTAATTGTGTGACTAAAGAGCTATCAATTCCACATAGTCGCAAAACTCCTTCATAAAAAATCTCACGGACTTACACATGCCCCTTCACTAAATTTGGAATGGGGGGGGGAAGATATTTTTCGCTCCATCTTGACCAACTTTGTCAGTAAAGTGACCCTCGTAGAAATATTTCGCTCTAGATGGTAAAGTGCCCTTTTTAATGACATAACTTTTATTGTTAATGAAATAAAAAGTTGGCCATTTATTATAATTCGTTAATATATATTTCACCTAAAATGTACTAAACAAGTACCACATTAGGTAATCAATTAAAAAATATAACGTAAGCTGGCGGACGTATTATTACGTCGTAATAGGTAAACTACTATACCATTGAAGTACAATTAGCGACGTCGAGCCGACCCGAATTTGTATTCCCCATTTAGGTCGGATTGGGGTCGTATGAACTGAGATTTGTAGTCCGCTTGCCAACCTCGGGGTTTTTAAGCTAACGAGTAGAGGACGTAGTTTGGCGTCCAAATGCTATTTGGGACCCTATTTTCCCTGGCTTTAACAGACAGTCCATTTTTTTCAGTATACATGTTTCTTTTACTTTTAGTTCTACCCGTTGTTAATTATTTATGCCTGCCACACAATGAAACAGGAATCGAAAGAATTGAAAAATTTTTGCTACCTAGCCGAAGAGAATTATCCTATGCGATCGTACCAAAGGGCCGCTTTATTGCAACTGGCGGAGCAAATTGAATGTTACATACCAAAAATTACGGCTGCGGATACGTTCGAAATGGACAACAGGGCACTGTGGGGAATGTTGAGTGTGCTTACGACGTATTTGATACTTGTTATTCAATTAAATCCTAAACAGTAAGGCAAAATGATCTGTTCTCTAGTGTGCCGATCCCCAATACCTTACAATACCTGGAGGAACTACTAAGAAAAAACAATCTAGAAGACAAACAGACTTAAGAATACCTATTTTTAACAAAACTCTGCATGAATCAAAATTAATTTCAATATGAAAATAACTACTACCAACAATTAGAAGGAACTATAATGTATAATAGTTTATCACCTTTTCTTGCAAACCTCTTTATGAGCAAATTTGAATCAGATATAAGTAAAGAATTTAAGTATTTCCCCAGAGTATGGTTCAGGTATGTAGACGATGTGTTTACAGTATTCAACACTACAGTAACTAGTGTTGAAAATTTTATGGAAAAAATAAATAACAAATTTCCCACAATTAAATTTACTTATTAAACAGAGAACAACGGTACACTGCCATTTCTAGACACTTTAGTTATAAGAAATAAAAATAAATTAGAATTTGACCTATACAAAAAAGGAACGGCCATCAACAGGTATATTCCAAATGACTCTTTTCATTACTTACAACATAAGCTTGCAAGTTTGCACTTTTTAACATATAGATTAGTAAATTTCCCCTTAAACAAAGAAAGATTTGAAGCAGAAAAGAATAGGATTAGGAATATAGCTGGCGAAAAGTGTTTCGACGAAGGCTTAATAAATAAGCTGATAAATAGACATTCTTTTCAAAAGACCTTTCGGAATTCCACTTTTTTCAGACAAAAAGATACCTTCGACTCAAAATTTGTATGAATTCCATATAATCCTAATTATACGAAAGGATTACAAAAAGTATTTAATAACACCGGTCCTAAATTAGTATATCAATCCGGATACACAATAAGAAGTTTACTGGGAAATCCCAAGGATAAAACTACAGTTCTAGAAAAAAGTGGAATTTACGAAATTAGTTGCATGGATTGTGACAAAAAATACGTTGGCCAAACGACCCGCTCTATTCAAACACGATTCAAAGAACACTTAGCACACTTAAAATACGGAAGAACAGAAAAGTCAAGTGTGACCGAGCATGCTTTTGAAAACAATCATAGATTCACATTAGATAACCTAAAACTTCTAAGTGTATCGAACAAAAGACTTTTGAATGCATATAAAAGTATGGAAATCATTAAGTCCAGAAATAGTTTAAATAAAGATAGAGGCCCCGTTCCGTTTAGTACACTTTATTCTTTAGTTGAGGGGAGATAGGATTACAAAGCGTGACCAATCACAAATTATTAGTCTTATCTCCGCCCACTAAAAGATAGTATGTAAGATAAAGTTTAGGTTAATTTACTTTATTGTTTATCGTCTCCTGATGATGCTAACGTTATTAGCGAAATGCTCGTCGAGTGCAAAAAAGTATAGTTTCGGTTTGTTAAAAATAATCTAAGTAAAATAAAAAAAAAGTCGCTACTTACATATGAGTAAATAAAAAAAAATGTAATAGAATATAGTATGCCGTAGGCAAGTGTCTTAATTAGCAGATATGGCATGAGACAGGCCAAGCTCCTGATTGGTGAGGTGAGCCCCAAAAAAACAAAGTCCTTGCTCCACCAAGATAGGAAGGATGTGAGACTGGCACCTAACCAGTGGCGGTCCCAGCCATTTGAAAAGGGGGGGGGGCGGTTTCGATACGAAAAAAAAAACTAGAATAAAAGCATAGCTTTTATGATGAACATATTAATATATACAAACAAAACGTAGTAACTACAAGCGCGGATTTGGCCTCAAATCTAGGGGGGGGGGTATTTAGATTTTTTATTTTAGAAAACGTTTAAATGCGCTGAAAATTTGAGAAAATTACGCAATTTTTTAGTCAAATTATAATAAAATTGTAAATATCAACTATCATAAATTTTTAAGAAAATTGCACTGAAAAATTATTTTTTTTATTTAAAATTAAAATAAAATTGTAAATATATCAATGATTTCAAAGCGCAGCAGGCAAAAATTTTTAAGAAAGTGACACTACAAATGCCATTGTTAACACAAAATTAAACGAATACCATATGCCCTACTTTTGATTTTCTAAATATTTTCGTACCTACCCGCCTAAAATCCGCGCTTGAGTAACTACGAATAATTTTTTCAGTTATAAAAAACATACGCCACAAACAAAACTTAATAGCTAAATACTTTTTTTTAATACCTTTATCAAAAGCATGATTTTATAGTGACTGTCTGCAGATAAGTAAAGCATGGCTTTTTTTTACCGATGCAAAAAAACTTTTTTTTTGATCACGGGTGCAAAAAAAAAATTTCTGTTCGTTTTTTACCCAAAGTTAAATAGTTCCGCCAGTTTTCACCAAGGTATTTACAAAAAAATAATTTAAAAATATCGTCAAAATATCAAATTGTCAAAGATTAAAATGTCGCAACAATGAACGTCACCGAGTAAAAAGATACATCGCTATGGAAACGATTGTTATTTAATTTACCAGCCGCCTTGATTTATAGTGTAAAGATGGTGTGTTGCGAAAAGTTCTCTTCGTTCGAGATTTTTAAAAGTATTTTTCTGTTTTTCTTGGATTTTTTGTTAAAGGTATTAAAAAAAATAGTGTTAACAACTCGCGTCTAAACTGTCCTGTGCACTATTTTAGCCATTAGTTGTTAAACTACTGTTTTTGAGATCTAAAAAGCTTTTCAAGTTGAAAAATTACATTTTATATTGCATATCTCAAATATAAGAAGCTTATCTCAAAAAAAAGTTCGTTTCCAGTTTTTTTGGGCAAACCGATCAATGTCTCGCTCAATGTCCATTTCAATATGTCTGTTGGTATGCAGCAACGCTAAGCCCGTCAGACGAATTTCCATCATAGTGTTTTTAAGTACTTATATTTTCAGTCTTCTGAGGCAGGAGAAGCTTCTTTCTGATGAAGCGTTACTTACTGACAAACATCCAAGAATGTTTTTATCAACGGAAAAATATCGCCAGACTTGTGCATTGCCTCGAACACTTTATCATATATGTTTTGATTTAAGCGTTTTCCTACTTCTGACCAATATTGTTTCCAAATACTGACTTCTCCCAATAAAAGTTCAAGAATTTGTGTTTTGTATTAATCAAACAGTTTATAGTATTTGGAAACGACATTCCTTAATTTTGCCTTGATTTTGGCTTCACGTTGTATAAAACTTGATATGAATATGTTCAGTTCAAAAATACTTAGGGTCTCGTTATTGAACCTTGATTTTATGTCCGAAATGATTTTGTCTAAAGCTTGTTTATAAATTGAAACTCTAAAATACTGTTCTGTATTTCTAATAATATCGTGGTTTTCGTCTGTTTCAAACTGTCCCAAAATACTGTGGAGGGATTCTACAGGGTTCCTAAGCAAATTCTTAGAGGGCCAAGCAGCCGTGTATAAGACGCAGACAAACGGAAAAGCACATTAGGCATAAAAGGATGGGCATGGGGCGATGTTGTTACTATATCTTACACGTAGTAAATCCATTCCAGGTTGTTGTTTTCTAATGTTTTCCATTTTCATACCTTTAGGACTGGAATAAAAATTGTTTTTGCTGGACTTTAATACCAAACTGATGAAATATATCGTAAAAAAAAATATTTTTCGGCTTTTCATTTTGTAACCATTGTCCTTAAGAACTGTTTACAGGCTGGGGACTGAGATACATGCAAATGCCTAACCTAAAGCATTCATACACGGCCGGAGAAATCGACTGAGATATTTCCGTAGAAACTTTATCAAGCAAATAGGACGGGTTGACGCCTTCGAACGTCCAACCCGGGTTTTGCACTTTGATTCGAAATCAAAAAGGAGGAACAGTCAGATGTGGGGCGGTGCACAAATTACGTAACAATGATGTTACCAATTTTTGACCCCCCCTCCCTATGTAATGTTTTGTAACGGTTTGGCACGCCACTCCCCTAATTACGTAACGATTTCAAGACCACTACCCCCCCCCAAAAAAAAACTTTTCACTTATTTTCATTCCAAATTTTCTTACTTTCACACAAATGCAAACGCTGTCGAAAACCCCCCTCCCCCCTACGTAACGTTTTGTAACCCCCCTCCCCCTATCACCATTACGTAATTTGTGCACGGCCCCTGTAGTCCCAGTGGAGGAGGGCGAGAAAATTGATATTTTTTTCTTAAACATTATACTCTTTAGACCTATTTCTTTGCGTTCCCGAATTTACGTAATTTTTGAAAAAAAATTGTAAGCGGCGCCATTTTTATTTCGTGTTTTGTTTTCTAACATTTTTGCGTTCGGCTAATTTAATTGAAAAATTTTTGCCTGCGGCCCCTTTATCTTCTCACTCGAAACCCCCGTTTTAGGAAAACTGATCCCGTCTCTGTTTCTAAATTTTTTCGAATAAAAGTAGAGTATGACCATAGGGGAAATAATTTTTTTCTACGGTATGACGAAAATTTCGAGAAAGTTGAAGAAAAAAATAAAAAAAGTGGCAGAGCTCAAGTTTTTCGTAAAAAAAACGTTTTTTGTAAAGAAACAGAGCAAAATAAATCTTTTCACCCCTTTTTGGGTGTTACAAATATTGGCAGCCCTTATTTTTCGCTTTTCCCTCCCGCTAGTTTTGAAGAATTGGTTCGCTACATGTTTCGAGATCATGTCATAAAACACCTCGAAAATATCAAATGTAGTGTAGGGCCAGCTTTATTTAAAATCAATAATATCGCAAGCAAAAAGCTCTGCAGGAAAAACAGCGCCGTTTATTGATTTCTTTCGCTGCTAGTGCTAGCTGCATGGTTTGGCCGTTTCCGGATAGATGTCACTAGTAGAACAGAATGGAAAGAAATTTAGTTAAAAGCGAAGATATTTCTTTCTCATGTTAACAACCTCACAAGTTTATCGCTCAGTATCGTAAATAATGGACCCTGCCGCCTCCTTTAAGCAAGAAAAAGCTGTGGTTTGGACCTGAAAACATCTAAATTCATCTCATGTTGTGGCCGCCATCTAGCGGAATTTGCAGACATTTTATTAACGGTTATTATTGCAGCTATGATTTATGCTCACAATGAAAGAGTGGCGACAATTTTTTCTCATGAAAGCAGTCCGGAGATAATAACAAACTGGCACCATTGCTCAATATACCGGTTTCTTTTGTGCGCGCAGAACTTTCTATGCCATTTCTGTTTAATTTATTGAAATCCTATCCCTAAGGAAAATCTTAGGAACCCTGTATATAGAATGTTTTTAAAGGAACGTTCTGCATTTTCTCGTTTTTTCTCCAAAGACTTCAGGGTTACCACCAGCATTTTTGTTGTCTACTTTTTTCTGGAGCAAAGGGGGGGAGCGATCGCCACCCCCCCCCCCCGCGGATTTGGCCTCAAATCTAGGGGGGGGGTATTTAGATTTTTTATTTTAGAAAACGTTTAAATGCGCTGAAAATTTGAGAAAATTACGCAATTTTTTAGTCAAATTATAATAAAATTGTAAATATCAACTATCATAAATTTTTAAGAAAATTGCACTGAAAAATTATTTTTTTTATTTAAAATTAAAATAAAATTGTAAATATATCAATGATTTCAAAGCGCAGCAGGCAAAAATTTTTAAGAAAGTGACACTACAAATGCCATTGTTAACACAAAATTAAACGAATACCATATGCCCTACTTTTGATTTTCTAAATATTTTCGTACCTACCCGCCTAAAATCCGCGCTTGAGTAACTACGAATAATTTTTTCAGTTATAAAAAACATACGCCACAAACAAAACTTAATAGCTAAATACTTTTTTTTAATACCTTTATCAAAAGCATGATTTTATAGTGACTGTCTGCAGATAAGTAAAGCATGGCTTTTTTTTACCGATGCAAAAAAACTTTTTTTTTGATCACGGGTGCAAAAAAAAAATTTCTGTTCGTTTTTTACCCAAAGTTAAATAGTTCCGCCAGTTTTCACCAAGGTATTTACAAAAAAATAATTTAAAAATATCGTCAAAATATCAAATTGTCAAAGATTAAAATGTCGCAACAATGAACGTCACCGAGTAAAAAGATACATCGCTATGGAAACGATTGTTATTTAATTTACCAGCCGCCTTGATTTATAGTGTAAAGATGGTGTGTTGCGAAAAGTTCTCTTCGTTCGAGATTTTTAAAAGTATTTTTCTGTTTTTCTTGGATTTTTTGTTAAAGGTATTAAAAAAAATAGTGTTAACAACTCGCGTCTAAACTGTCCTGTGCACTATTTTAGCCATTAGTTGTTAAACTACTGTTTTTGAGATCTAAAAAGCTTTTCAAGTTGAAAAATTACATTTTATATTGCATATCTCAAATATAAGAAGCTTATCTCAAAAAAAAGTTCGTTTCCAGTTTTTTTGGGCAAACCGATCAATGTCTCGCTCAATGTCCATTTCAATATGTCTGTTGGTATGCAGCAACGCTAAGCCCGTCAGACGAATTTCCATCATAGTGTTTTTAAGTACTTATATTTTCAGTCTTCTGAGGCAGGAGAAGCTTCTTTCTGATGAAGCGTTACTTACTGACAAACATCCAAGAATGTTTTTATCAACGGAAAAATATCGCCAGACTTGTGCATTGCCTCGAACACTTTATCATATATGTTTTGATTTAAGCGTTTTCCTACTTCTGACCAATATTGTTTCCAAATACTGACTTCTCCCAATAAAAGTTCAAGAATTTGTGTTTTGTATTAATCAAACAGTTTATAGTATTTGGAAACGACATTCCTTAATTTTGCCTTGATTTTGGCTTCACGTTGTATAAAACTTGATATGAATATGTTCAGTTCAAAAATACTTAGGGTCTCGTTATTGAACCTTGATTTTATGTCCGAAATGATTTTGTCTAAAGCTTGTTTATAAATTGAAACTCTAAAATACTGTTCTGTATTTCTAATAATATCGTGGTTTTCGTCTGTTTCAAACTGTCCCAAAATACTGTGGAGGGATTCTACAGGGTTCCTAAGCAAATTCTTAGAGGGCCAAGCAGCCGTGTATAAGACGCAGACAAACGGAAAAGCACATTAGGCATAAAAGGATGGGCATGGGGCGATGTTGTCACTACATCTTACACGTAGTAAATCCATTCCAGGTTGTTGTTTTCTAATGTTTTCCATTTTCATAACTTTAGGACTGGAATAAAAATTGTTTTTGCTGGACTTTAATACCAAACTGATGAAATATATCGTAAAAAAAAATATTTTTCGGCTTTTCATTTTGTAACCATTGTCCTTAAGCACTGTTTACAGGCTGGGGACTGAGATACATGCAAATGCCTAACCTAAAGCATTCATACACGGCCGGAGAAATCGACTGAGATATTTCCGTAGAAACTTTATCAAGCAAATAGGACGGGTTGACGCCTTCGAACGTCCAACCCGGGTTTTGCACTTTGATTCGAAATCAAAAAGGAGGAACAGTCAGATGTGGGGCGGTGCACAAATTACGTAACAATGATGTTACCAATTTTTGACCCCCCCTCCCTATGTAATGTTTTGTAACGGTTTGGCACGCCACTCCCCTAATTACGTAACGATTTCAAGACCACTACCCCCCCCCAAAAAAAAACTTTTCACTTATTTTCATTCCAAATTTTCTTACTTTCACACAAATGCAAACGCTGTCGAAAACCCCCCTCCCCCCTACGTAACGTTTTGTAACCCCCCTCCCCCTATCACCATTACGTAATTTGTGCACGGCCCCTGTAGTCCCAGTGGAGGAGGGCGAGAAAATTGATATTTTTTTCTTAAACATTATACTCTTTAGACCTATTTCTTTGCGTTCCCGAAATTACGTAATTTTTGAAAAAAAATTGTAAGCGGCGCCATTTTTATTTCGTGTTTTGTTTTCTAACATTTTTGCGTTCGGCTAATTTAATTGAAAAATTTTTGCCTGCGGCCCCTTTATCTTCTCACTCGAAACCCCCGTTTTAGGAAAACTGATCCCGTCTCTGTTTCTAAATTTTTTCGAATAAAAGTAGAGTATGACCATAGGGGAAATAATTTTTTTCTACGGTATGACGAAAATTTCGAGAAAGTTGAAGAAAAAAATAAAAAAAGTGGCAGAGCTCAAGTTTTTCGTAAAAAAAACGTTTTTTGTAAAGAAACAGAGCAAAATAAATCTTTTCACCCCTTTTTGGGTGTTACAAATATTGGCAGCCCTTATTTTTCGCTTTTCCCTCCCGCTAGTTTTGAAGAATTGGTTCGCTACATGTTTCGAGATCATGTCATAAAACACCTCGAAAATATCAAATGTAGTGTAGGGCCAGCTTTATTTAAAATCAATAATATCGCAAGCAAAAAGCTCTGCAGGAAAAACAGCGCCGTTTATTGATTTCTTTCGCTGCTAGTGCTAGCTGCATGGTTTGGCCGTTTCCGGATAGATGTCACTAGTAGAACAGAATGGAAAGAAATTTAGTTAAAAGCGAAGATATTTCTTTCTCATGTTAACAACCTCACAAGTTTATCGCTCAGTATCGTAAATAATGGACCCTGCCGCCTCCTTTAAGCAAGAAAAAGCTGTGGTTTGGACCTGAAAACATCTAAATTCATCTCATGTTGTGGCCGCCATCTAGCGGAATTTGCAGACATTTTATTAACGGTTATTATTGCAGCTATGATTTATGCTCACAATGAAAGAGTGGCGACAATTTTTTCTCATGAAAGCAGTCCGGAGATAATAACAAACTGGCACCATTGCTCAATATACCGGTTTCTTTTGTGCGCGCAGAACTTTCTATGCCATTTCTGTTTGATTTATTGAAATCCTATCCCTAAGGAAAATCTTAGGAACCCTGTATATAGAATGTTTTTAAAGGAACGTTCTGCATTTTCTCGTTTTTTCTCCAAAGACTTCAGGGTTACCACCAGCATTTTTGTTGTCTACTTTTTTCTGGAGCAAAGGGGGGGAGCGATCGCCACCCCCCCCCCGCGGATTTGGCCTCAAATCTAGGGGGGGGTATTTAGATTTTTTATTTTAGAAAACGTTTAAATGCGCTGAAAATTTGAGAAAATTACGCAATTTTTTAGTCAAATTATAATAAAATTGTAAATATCAACTATCATAAATTTTTAAGAAAATTGCACTGAAAAATTATTTTTTTTATTTAAAATTAAAATAAAATTGTAAATATATCAATGATTTCAAAGCGCAGCAGGCAAAAATTTTTAAGAAAGTGACACTACAAATGCCATTGTTAACACAAAATTAAACGAATACCATATGCCCTACTTTTGATTTTCTAAATATTTTCGTACCTACCCGCCTAAAATCCGCGCTTGAGTAACTACGAATAATTTTTTCAGTTATAAAAAACATACGCCACAAACAAAACTTAATAGCTAAATACTTTTTTTTAATACCTTTATCAAAAGCATGATTTTATAGTGACTGTCTGCAGATAAGTAAAGCATGGTTTTTTTTTACCGATGCAAAAAAACTTTTTTTTTGATCACGGGTGCAAAAAAAAAATTTCTGTTCGTTTTTTACCCAAAGTTAAATAGTTCCGCCAGTTTTCACCAAGGTATTTACAAAAAAATAATTTAAAAATATCGTCAAAATATCAAATTGTCAAAGATTAAAATGTCGCAACAATGAACGTCACCGAGTAAAAAGATACATCGCTATGGAAACGATTGTTATTTAATTTACCAGCCGCCTTGATTTATAGTGTAAAGATGGTGTGTTGCGAAAAGTTCTCTTCGTTCGAGATTTTTAAAAGTATTTTTCTGTTTTTCTTGGATTTTTTGTTAAAGGTATTAAAAAAAATAGTGTTAACAACTCGCGTCTAAACTGTCCTGTGCACTATTTTAGCCATTAGTTGTTAAACTACTGTTTTTGAGATCTAAAAAGCTTTTCAAGTTGAAAAATTACATTTTATATTGCATATCTCAAATATAAGAAGCTTATCTCAAAAAAAAGTTCGTTTCCAGTTTTTTTGGGCAAACCGATCAATGTCTCGCTCAATGTCCATTTCAATATGTCTGTTGGTATGCAGCAACGCTAAGCCCGTCAGACGAATTTCCATCATAGTGTTTTTAAGTACTTATATTTTCAGTCTTCTGAGGCAGGAGAAGCTTCTTTCTGATGAAGCGTTACTTACTGACAAACATCCAAGAATGTTTTTATCAACGGAAAAATATCGCCAGACTTGTGCATTGCCTCGAACACTTTATCATATATGTTTTGATTTAAGCGTTTTCCTACTTCTGACCAATATTGTTTCCAAATACTGACTTCTCCCAATAAAAGTTCAAGAATTTGTGTTTTGTATTAATCAAACAGTTTATAGTATTTGGAAACGACATTCCTTAATTTTGCCTTGATTTTGGCTTCACGTTGTATAAAACTTGATATGAATATGTTCAGTTCAAAAATACTTAGGGTCTCGTTATTGAACCTTGATTTTATGTCCGAAATGATTTTGTCTAAAGCTTGTTTATAAATTGAAACTCTAAAATACTGTTCTGTATTTCTAATAATATCGTGGTTTTCGTCTGTTTCAAACTGTCCCAAAATACTGTGGAGGGATTCTACAGGGTTCCTAAGCAAATTCTTAGAGGGCCAAGCAGCCGTGTATAAGACGCAGACAAACGGAAAAGCACATTAGGCATAAAAGGATGGGCATGGGGCGATGTTGTCACTACATCTTACACGTAGTAAATCCATTCCAGGTTGTTGTTTTCTAATGTTTTCCATTTTCATACCTTTAGGACTGGAATAAAAATTGTTTTTGCTGGACTTTAATACCAAACTGATGAAATATATCGTAAAAAAAAATATTTTTCGGCTTTTCATTTTGTAACCATTGTCCTTAAGCACTGTTTACAGGCTGGGGACTGAGATACATGCAAATGCCTAACCTAAAGCATTCATACACGGCCGGAGAAATCGACTGAGATATTTCCGTAGAAACTTTATCAAGCAAATAGGACGGGTTGACGCCTTCGAACGTCCAACCCGGGTTTTGCACTTTGATTCGAAATCAAAAAGGAGGAACAGTCAGATGTGGGGCGGTGCACAAATTACGTAACAATGATGTTACCAATTTTTGACCCCCCCTCCCTATGTAATGTTTTGTAACGGTTTGGCACGCCACTCCCCTAATTACGTAACGATTTCAAGACCACTACCCCCCCCCAAAAAAAAACTTTTCACTTATTTTCATTCCAAATTTTCTTACTTTCACACAAATGCAAACGCTGTCGAAAACCCCCCTCCCCCCTACGTAACGTTTTGTAACCCCCCTCCCCTATCACCATTACGTAATTTGTGCACGGCCCCTGTAGTCCCAGTGGAGGAGGGCGAGAAAATTGATATTTTTTTCTTAAACATTATACTCTTTAGACCTATTTCTTTGCGTTCCCGAAATTACGTAATTTTTGAAAAAAAATTGTAAGCGGCGCCATTTTTATTTCGTGTTTTGTTTTCTAACATTTTTGCGTTCGGCTAATTTAATTGAAAAATTTTTGCCTGCGGCCCCTTTATCTTCTCACTCGAAACCCCCGTTTTAGGAAAACTGATCCCGTCTCTGTTTCTAAATTTTTTCGAATAAAAGTAGAGTATGACCATAGGGGAAATAATTTTTTTCTACGGTATGACGAAAATTTCGAGAAAGTTGAAGAAAAAAATAAAAAAAGTGGCAGAGCTCAAGTTTTTCGTAAAAAAAACGTTTTTTGTAAAGAAACAGAGCAAAATAAATCTTTTCACCCCTTTTTGGGTGTTACAAATATTGGCAGCCCTTATTTTTCGCTTTTCCCTCCCGCTAGTTTTGAAGAATTGGTTCGCTACATGTTTCGAGATCATGTCATAAAACACCTCGAAAATATCAAATGTAGTGTAGGGCCAGCTTTATTTAAAATCAATAATATCGCAAGCAAAAAGCTCTGCAGGAAAAACAGCGCCGTTTATTGATTTCTTTCGCTGCTAGTGCTAGCTGCATGGTTTGGCCGTTTCCGGATAGATGTCACTAGTAGAACAGAATGGAAAGAAATTTAGTTAAAAGCGAAGATATTTCTTTCTCATGTTAACAACCTCACAAGTTTATCGCTCAGTATCGTAAATAATGGACCCTGCCGCCTCCTTTAAGCAAGAAAAAGCTGTGGTTTGGACCTGAAAACATCTAAATTCATCTCATGTTGTGGCCGCCATCTAGCGGAATTTGCAGACATTTTATTAACGGTTATTATTGCAGCTATGATTTATGCTCACAATGAAAGAGTGGCGACAATTTTTTCTCATGAAAGCAGTCCGGAGATAATAACAAACTGGCACCATTGCTCAATATACCGGTTTCTTTTGTGCGCGCAGAACTTTCTATGCCATTTCTGTTTGATTTATTGAAATCCTATCCCTAAGGAAAATCTTAGGAACCCTGTATATAGAATGTTTTTAAAGGAACGTTCTGCATTTTCTCGTTTTTTCTCCAAAGACTTCAGGGTTACCACCAGCATTTTTGTTGTCTACTTTTTTCTGGAGCAAAGGGGGGGAGCGATCGCCACCCCCCCCCCTGGGACCGCCACTGACCTAACGGGACGCCTTAACAGTGTATAGTGTCCGGCTGGAGTGTCTGGCTCTGGCCAGGTCAAGAACTATTGGGAACTATCTGCTAGCCCCAGGCGATGTAAGAAAGTTGCAATCCAGAAAAATCTGTTATTTTGTGAAAGAGGCAGGCTTCCAGGGCTAAACCATGGACAGTGGGCGTGCAACGGGCTATCAAAGTGGCCTACGTACATGGTAATTTTCCCGCCCGCATTTCTAAATTCATTCATTCATTCATTCAAGCGTCTTATTATTATTATTATCTGAGCGTGTGAGATGGCCCAATGTATCTAATTTATTTTTAGCATGTGATGTTAAGAAATGTTTCAATGCTATTTAAAACATCCTCAGCACCTGCTTTTTCTTCTTGAAGGTAAGTATTTTATGCACCTGCCAAGGATTACAGATTGCTATGTGGAAAAGTCCAGTTAAAACTTATTTAATTGGCGTTATTCAACAAATTCTCAACTTCAAGAAAAAAATAAATTACTTCACTGTACACAATTTTACAATATACAATGAGCTTCAGGCTACTGCGAACATAGGTGGAATCAAGTCCAATTTACTCTCCGTGCCGTACGACCGAGGTCGGGTGGAAGCACGCTGCAGTGTTATCTTTTTGAAATTTGTTTTGTTCTTATTATTTTGTTTTATTTTTGCCTTGCTCGAGAAACAGATTGGTAAGTTCTTAAGTGAAATAGTACATTTTTAAAACTAAAAATGGATGTCTACGAAGTTGCCGAAAAAATGGTACTATCAAGGCAGACCATTGAGACTTATTCAAGAACTTTTTTTGTAGAATTTTATAAATCGCCCAGAACCGAGTTTATCAACGATTCACAGGTTTGTGCAGAATTTTGAAAAGTTTGGTTGTGTAGCGCCAAGAAACCATAAAAAAACCACTGTTTTGAATGACGAGCAGGAAGTACGAGATGTGATGATTTGCGCTGCAGTGAAGGAAAATCGAAAGTTAACTAATCACCAAATTGCCGAAGCAGTTGATACGTTTTCAGCCACTGTCTTACGTGTTCTCAAAAAAAAATGGTTATCATTCTTACAAAGTGTCAAAAACGCATCAAATTTATAACTATCGTCGTATGGAATTTTGCGAAAACAATGATGGAAAGGGCTAATCATGATGAAAACTTTTTAAGATCTATTCTTTTCACAGATGAAAGCACTTTTCCATTATTGAACCGTCATTACCCAACTCACGTTCGATATTGGTCGAGGGAAAATTTGCTATTGTATTTTTTTACGTAAGAACACAGTGTCTCCAAAAACTAAATGTTTGGGGGGTATTATAGGGGAACACGTTATTGGGCCATTTTTTATTGACGACAAGTTGAATGGTCCTAGACACTTGGATCTACTGCAGCAGCATATTATTCCAACTGCTAGGCAGTTGTTAGGTGTGAGATTTGGTGAAACACGGTTTCAACAAAATGGTTTTCCCGCTCACAATGTTGGCCTTGTTACGGAATATCTTGATAATGTATTTCCCAATCGGGTTATAAGTACAAGGAGAACTATTTTATGGCCAGCTCGATCACCCGATCTTGGTTCTAATGACTTCTATCTGTGGAGTTATATCAAAAATAAAGTTTACGGGCATGAAAGGGCTAATAATTTGGAAGAACTTCGGATTAAAATTGAAGAAGCTTTTTAAACTATCACCAACATGCTTGGAAACGTTAGAAAGAGTTTTTATAATAGGCTTGGATATTGTCTAGCCGAGCAAGGAGGACATTTCGAACATTTGCTCTAAATTTTTTTTGACTGGGAGAATCTTTTTGGTTTTCAGAATGTATTATTTTATTTTGAGAACTTGATTTTATTTTGTTTCTCCTTATTATTTTCATTGTAACACGTTGTTAGTGATAAATCTGAGCAGTTGGAAATAAAACGCTCTAATTCATCAGTGACAGAAAATTAAGTTATCAAAATTTGCGTATTTATTTATTGACCAAATTCCGGTTTCATGGACTACACGTCACATTGCACCGTGGTTAGAGGCGTACTAAACACAAGCCGCCGCGAACGGTGATCGCAAGCCTGAATGTTGGTTGATTCACTGATACGTGTGCAGTGTCCCTGCGTGTACGTACACTGGAAAATTGGAATTCTTGCGGCCTATGTTCGCAGTAGCCTGAAGCGCTCTGTATAGGTATATTAAGCAATCAAATAAATATCGAACAAACTAAACACGACGGCTTCCTAATATCAAATATTTATTTCTCATAATGTATTATACAGATAGAATAGTATTTTAAATTGCGATAGTTATTGACGTGAAAAGTGGGGATAAAGTGGGTTTTTTTGGAAAACATAAATTCTGGAAAGTCAAATTTAGAACTTCTTAATAGTGACTTGACTTTCAATAAACAAACGCGACAAAATTAAGAGAGATACCGATTCCTTTTTTTCCCCATCTCGCTTTAATCCACGGACGACTCCGTTTCACAAAGCGACCTTCAAAACAGCGACATATAAAAACAGCCACATACCGAAAAATCGACATTAAAAAAATCGACATTCAAAACAGAGACATACACTAAATTATCTCCCCATCTGCCCTCTCTCTCTCTAAATATTTTTCATTTTAACACAGAAAATATATTTTTTGGTAGAACCACTTTTTTTGAACGCTAAAAAACAGTTAAAACTTGAAAAAATTTTTTATTCTAAAAATCGAAAGTTTGGAAAGAAAGCTTTAAAATGTGACCAATATAATGACATAAAAATGTTAAAACAGTAAAAATTGCTTAAACAAAAACGTTACCCCTTAAATTATGCTAAAAGTTTTTAAAACTTAAACTACCATCATGGCTTTAACACTAGCACATCTAAAAATAATTTAGTTAAATACCTGTTAAATGATTTTTAGATGTTCTTAATTACACTTATAGTAGATCACGTTTTTTGGTAATTTAAAAACTGTAAAGAACTTTGATTGAAAGAAATTACTACCGCCTTATATCTCACACACCTTATGCTTTGAAAAATTACAATTTTTGCTCTTTTTTGTATAAAAATGGCAAAATAAAAATCATATGCACGACACCACTCAGAATGACAGACTGATGACATAACAGAAATTTTTATTAAACAATTGCCTTAAATTGTTTTTATCTTTCTCTAAAATACTTTTTTATAGCCTGTTGCCTCTCTTTAACCAACACCGTTCTCAACTAAAAGGCCTGTTAACTCCTACCGCCTCAGTGCCCTTTAGCCTATTGTGGCTGCCATTTTTATAACCAAATTGACAAGTAAAATATGGATTTTCTGTCAGTTTGGTGTCAATATGGCACCGATCATAGGCCAAAGGATACTAAAACGAAAATGAGTTAACTGGCTTTTTAGTTGAGAACGTTGTTGCATGGCTTTACCATTACGTGGTACCGCGCAGTGTTATTTAAATTTCACATTTAAACTGACATCCTACTGAAGTGCTTACTAACAAAAAAAAATATGCCATTTTTTAAAATACGAAAAACCATAATACCTCGTTCGAGACAACTCGAAAATTCTACGAAAAAGAATGGGCTACGTCACACTATCTACAACACCGTTGGTGACCGCTACATAGGAGAATGGAAAAATGATACGAAAAGTGGTAAGTGCACAAAAATAGAGACCCTTTCTTCCATATTCTAAGGGCCAAATTTATAGTCCGACGTCGAAGGAACTCAAGGCCTCCTTGACGAAGGCGTCCTTTCATTTCTTATTTATAGTCCCTTCCTTCGGGAAGGAATATTTCAAGGTGGTGTTGCATCGGCAACGTCGCAAAAATAAAAAATAAAAATAAAATAATACATTCTAAAAACCAAAAAGATTCTCCTAGTCAAAAAAAAATTAAAGCAAATGTTCGAAAAGTCCTCCTTGCTCGGCTAGACAATAACCGAGCCTACTATAAAAACCCCTTCTAACGTTTCCAAGCATGTTAGGGGTGATAATTTGAAAAGCTTCTTCAAAAACAGATAGAAGTCATTAGGAGCAAGATCGGGAGATCGAGCTGGCCATAAAATAGTTCCCCGTGTACTTATAACCCGATTAGAAAATACATTATCAAGATATTCCCTAACAAGGCCAACATTGTGAGCGGAACAACCATCTTGTTGAAACCATGTTTCACCAAATCTTACACCTAACAACTGCCTAGCAGTTGGAATAATGTGCTGCTGCAGTAGATCCAAGTATCTAGGACCATTCAAATTGCAATTGCCGTTAATAAAAAATGGCCCAATTACGTGTTCCCCTATAATACCCCCCCCCCCCCAACATTTAGTTTTTGGGGATACTGTGTTCTTACGTCAAAATACAAATGCAAATTTTCCCTCGACCAATATCGACCGTGTGTTGGGTTATGACGATTTGACCATTTGACCATCTGCACTTTTTCGGCAACTTCGTAGACATCCATTTTTTTTTTAAATGTATTATTTCAATTAAGAACTTACCCATCTGTTTCTCAAGCAAGGCAGAAATAAAACAAAATAATAAAAACAAAATGAATTTCCAAAAGATAACACTGCAGCGTGCTTCGAATCGACCTCGGTCGTACGGCACGGAGAGTAAATTGGACTTGATTCCCCCTATGTTCGCAGTAGCTTGAAGCGGTCTGTATGCTTTTTTCCAATACACAAGAATGTTGCCAAAACATAAACTTTTTACAGATTTAACAAATTCCTTTGCTGAAATAAAAAAAAGTTTTTGATAGATTAGTAAAAGGTTTTTTCCAAAATACCAAATAGTTTTTGCTATAATAGGAACATCAAATCAAGCTAAAACGTACCAAGACTACATAAAAAATTGTTAAAACAGCAGAAAATTTTATCAAAACAAAAAAACAGCAAAAAAATATTGCTTAAAATCCTGAAACTTTGTTTTTCTTCTTTATGGTAACTAGAAGCTCCCCTTAAATCTAAAAAGTCCTGTAGTAAAATAAATTTTACAGCAAAGTAAATTTGGGAGTAAGCAAAGTTTTTTGCTCTAATGGCTAAAAATTTTTCTCTGTGAATAGAACAAATTGTAATTTTAGGAAAGGGTGTAATTCTAACGAGAAACAACGAGATATACGTAGGTGACATGCAATGCAACTACCGTCATGGATTCGGGGTTCTGGGGAACAAAATTCCCAACAAAAACGTGTACCAGCTAATCTACAGGGGCGACTGGAAGTGGGGAAAGGAAGATGGATTTGGTTAGTATTCCTTGTACTAGAGGCCCTGTATACGATTTTTGTCAGTTATTGTTTTACCAGAGGTGAGCAACTGGATTTGTCAGTTGTTAAGGAAATGTTGAAAATTGTGTGTTGGCAATGATAGTTGGCAACCCCTGACAATAAATAACTTTGTCACTGTCAGATTTTTTATTAAGAAATGTCAGGTTTAAAAATGGAATTTTGCTGTATCAACCCTGCCAAAAAAACCTTGTAAAAACATCATAAGTTTGTATAATCTATGCTCATATAAACTTATGATATTTTATAATTTTTGACTAGTGAAAGTGAAACAGCAAGTTGGCTTATAAAAGTTTATGATATTTTATGATTTTTAATATGACAATTCCTCATAAGGGTTTATAAGATTTTATAATAGATAATAGTCTATCTGTAACATTCGAAAATAAAAAATTACAGCTCAACTTTAGCAGTTGTAGTAGTAGTAATAGTAGTAGAAGTAATGTAAGAGATTAATATACAGTCAAACTATAACCTAACCTAACCTAAACTATAAACTACGACAACCTAACCCACTATAATACAATAACACTCCTTCTGCTTGCACAATATCTACATATCTAATAGAAAATTGTTAAGTACTAATTTATCGCCAGGAGCTGTGAGAGACATGTTACTTTGATAAATTTCTATGAGATTTCATAAGCCAAAAACTATTTTTTTACAAGCTTTTATTTAACTTGCAATGTATCTATCTATGTAACGAACAAGATATGTTTTTTCGGGTGGAACCTTGCCACTTAATTTTAACCAACTTCCCGACATCCGATCGGCTTCAAATTTGGCATGCTTATATAGTTGCGGTGACAACACAAGAATATAGTATGATGAAATTGACAGTTCCCCCTACTCGAAGGGGGTGGAGAGGGGTACAGTTAAAGTACCCCCGACTTCGTCGCACTTGGGATGGAGATAACAAATTTCTAATCAGATTTTGAAAATTCAATATCGTGGATTCAAAATTTTTGATCATCTTTTGCTAACCAATTTTAACTTATTATACACATCCGATTGTTTTCAAATTTGGCATGCATTTATAGTTCCGGTGACAATGCAATAATATGTCATTATTAGGCACCCCTCCCACTTACGAGGGGAGTGGAGAGGGTAAAATTCCTAAGTTTGTGCGATTTAAATCAAAATTGGTATACGGGGGCTTTTGGGGATAAGGAATACGAATTTTTGATCAGATTTTGAAAATTTAATATGTCGGATTCAAGATGGACGATTTTCGGTCATGTTTTGCTAACCAATTTTAACTGACTTATCCACATCCGATTGTGTTCAAATTTGGTATGCCTTTATAGTTCCGGTGAAAATACAATAATATGGTATTCTCCGAGTCTCTAACGAGGGAAGTGGAGGGGGAAAAAGATTTAGTTTGTTCGATTTCAATCAAAATTGGCATACAGGAGTTTTTAAGTAGAGAGATTATGAATTTTTCATCAGATGGGATCATGAGTCAAAAAATATTTTTTTGTAGAAGTGAGTAAGTATACGAATTATAGCTTTTCCTAATTAGTTTTCAGGTGGTCGAAAAAACTGATAAAAATCAGGTGTGTTTTTCATGAGATCTAGTGAGGTTTTTTTGGCAGGGTGGACACATAAAAATAGATAAAATGTGGTAAGTTTGTCTGACTATAAAATCTATTTTAAGACTTGTAAAAAAAAAATTTTACCAACTCCAACCAGAAAATTATAAATGTTCATAGAAATCTGTCAAATTCTATGAGTTGGTCTTGGTGATCATAAAATATCCCAAAATCTCATGAAAAAACGTTTTTTTACAAACTCTTCAAAAATTATAAGAAAACAGGGGTGTAATCATAGAATAAAATAAAATGTTATTAGTTGTTTTGACTATAAAATCTGTCAGAAAACTATAACAACATCGGTTTATATAATCCCATAATACATCATAAAAGAAAGAGAATAAAATTATAGAAACCCATAAAAGTTGATGTGTAGGTTTGATTCTAAAATCTCTTAGAAAATCGTGCTTTTATAAAACCATAATATATATTTAAAAAAATGTCTGGACTTATCAAATTTTATAAACATTTATAAGCCTGACTGATTATAGGATCAGATAAAAAACTAAAAAAACATAAATTCTTACAAAATCACACTGTGCGTTACTATAGCACACGGTATAATTGTCCCAAACCATTTGAATTTAGCTGGGAGAACTTAGCAAGTCGTGGGCTACCATAGTCTGTGGTAATTCACGGTCTGGACCGGTATTCTCATAATACGTAACGTTTTGAAGTCGCTAAACGAAACGAATAGCGAACAGCGCGCTCAGCGGCACGCTGACCGACGACTTTTCGTATTCTCTCTGCCGAACGCGCTGCCCTGCGAGCAGACAGAATCAAATTCGCTTAGCACATCTTGGCATCATCGAATTTTGCATTTTTATTTCTGGTTAGCCTTGTCGCTCCTTTTCTTTTTCTATGTGTAAGAAAGAGGCCATTGTGTGATCGATTTCGAGCCGTATTTCAGAAAGGGTAAATCGAATGTGACTTGTACAAGTGTTGATCCTTTAAAAAATTACTTGATGGTTTGGTTTAGCTCAGTTAAACCCGCCCTTTGACCCTGTGATATAAACTCGTAGCACGTTCCCGCCCAGTGTGCGGGAAAAAGTTTACCCCGAGACTTAACCGCACACTTACAAAAAAATTCCGCACTCAGTGCGGAAAAGTTTAAATTTATTCCGGCACTCAGTCAGGGAAAGTGGTGTTTCCGGCACGGTCGTATATTGATATTGATACTTTATTATATAGCATTTATTGTTAAAATGGTTTCACAATAGTTACTTATATATCTAGTAAGTTATACCTTATAATTATAGTAAACATGCGTATTCTACATTTTAAGAAACAGAAAATAAAACTCTAAGGTATTTGTTACCCAAAAAATAACCTAACCAATTCAACATCAAACACAGAATTCATACATCCACAAGAGAAACCTCGCGCGTGGAAAAATTTATATTTTCATGGAAGTGTTGAATTAAAAAAAGAAAATAATAATTTTTAGTACATTTATGAATAAATAAAATGACAAAAGATAAAAAACATAAAAATGGTAATTAATGTGAAAAATGTGATATTTCAGAAAAGTAAAGAAAATACAGACGAAAACACAGAAATAAAGGTAGTTACCTATATTGTTTGCTAATTATTTTTTATATCAATTAAGCTATTTATTTCATGTTTGCTAATTTCATATTTCATGAAAGCTTTTAGTTTATTTTTGAAAGAAAACAATTAATGTGGGCAGGAGCCTAACAAAACCAGATATTTTTTGGTACACATCCGATGAAAGCTACAAAAAGCACCGCTGACCAATGGCTTTTTTTACCCTTGGTTTTACAGAATTTTGATTGCTTCTATTTCTAGTATTATACGGATGCTCAATTATTTCGATGTCGATTTTGATAAGAAAAGTTTTTGTTGCAATTTTTTGGAAAAAAAAGTTGTCTTACATCGGGTCTTTTATTTTTCTAATTATTAATAAAAACGCAAACTGAAAAAACTACTATATTTTCTGCAGCACTCTACAAAGTATTGTAGGGTAGGAAAATCGTACGCGCGGAGGGCAAAACAGCTGGCAAATGGTAGGTGTTTCTCAAACGGTCGTCACGCGCTGAGCGCACTTCGTCGACGCGTTGCGTTCAATATACGTGAATACCATTTTTGTTACTTTGGTCACGTGGTATGCGAATATTACGTTATCATACGGGCAGCGAGTACGAAACGCCGAGCGTATTTAGAGAATACCGGTCCTGGGCTACGACAACTCAGGGCCTGAATTGTTCTAACTCATGATCATGATTTTTATTTTTCCGCCGTCTAGTAAAACCCAGGGATTTACCCATGTGAATCCGATTATAGGCGGTATTTGCCGAATGTCGAGTTTTGCACATATTCAGGCTTGCGGGTTTGCTTTGGCTCATTTGGCCAGTGATGCCAACTCTAGGGAATTGTCCTTAGTTCTAGGGAAAATTGAGCAAATTTTTTTTTATTAGTGAATTGGGAAAATTCTAGAGATTTTCTCTTCTTTTTTGGGCGCACTTTTTTGCTAGAAAAATCGAGGTATTATAGAACTTTTTTATCCTCCTTGTGCCATATTTCTTCTAAAACCAAACCATAACATAAGTTCAGGTGAATAAAAAAACGTCTACCGAAATGTACCAAAATATAGTGACCTCTATTGAGCGGCGCATATTTCATGTTTTTGGGGAATTACCGAGTATATTGCGGTAAAATACATTATTGATTTTAATGTCACAAATGATAACATAAAATTAATGTCAACCAAATCGTTGTATGCGCCCAATAAATGACGTTTTGTATTTTTTTAATAAAAATTGTATATAATTATACAGGGTTCCTAAGCAAATCCTTAGGGGGCCAAGCAGCCGTGTACAAGACACAGACAAACGGAAAAGCACATTAGGCAGAAAAGGATGGGCATGGGGCGATGTTGTCACTACATCTTACACGTAGTAAATCCATTCCAGGTTGTTGTTTTCTAATGTTTTCCATTTCCTTACCTTTGGGACTGGAATAAAAATTGTTTTTGCTCGACTTTAGTACCAAACTGATGAAAGATATCGTAAAAAAAATATTTTTCGGCTTTTCATTTTGTAACCATTGTCCTTACGCACTGTTTGCAGGCTGGGGACTGAGATACATGCAAATGCCTAACCTAAAACGTTCATACACGGCCGGAGAAATCGACTGAGATGTTTCCGTAGAAACTTTATTAAGCAAATAGGACGGGTTTACGCCTTCGAACGTCCAACCCGGGTTTTGCACTTTGATTCGAAATCAAAAAGGAGGAACAGTCAGATGTGGGGCCGTGCACAAATTACGTAACGGTGATTTTACCAATTTTTGACCCCCTCCCTATGTAATGTTTTGTAGCGGTTTGGCACGCCACTCCCCTAATATTACGTAACGATTTCAAGACCACTACCCCCCCCCCAAAAAAAATTTTTTCACTTATTTTAATTCCAATTTTTCTTAGTTTCACACAAATGCAAACGCTGTCGAAAACCCCCCTCCCCCCTACGTAACGTTTTGTAACCCCCCTCCCCCCTATGACCATTACGTAATTTGTTCACGGCCCCTGTAGTCCCAGTGGAGGAGGGCGAGAAAATTGATATTTTTTTTCTTAAAAATTATACTCTTTAAACCTATTTCTTTGCGTTCCCGAAATTACGTTTTTTCTAACATTTTTGCGTTCGGCTAATTTAATTAAAAAATTTTTGCCTGCGGCGCCCTTTATCTTCTCACTCGAAACCAAGATCCCCCGTTTTAGGAAAACTGATCCCGTCTCTGTTTCTAAATTTTTTCTAATAAAAGTAGAGTATGACCATGGGGGAAATAATTTTTTTCTACGGTATGACGAAAATTTCGAGAAAGTTGAAGAAAAAATAAAAAAAGTGGCAGAGCTCAAGTTTTTCGTAAAAAAAACGTTTTTTGTAAAGAAAGGTTCGCTACATGTTTCGAGATCATGTCATAAAACACCTCGAAAATATCAAATGTAGTGTAGGGCCAGCTTTATTTAAAATCAATAATATCGCAAGCAAAGAGCTCTGCAGGAAAAACAGCGCCGTTTATTGATTTCTTTGGCTGCTAGTCCTAGCTGCATGGTTTGGCCGTTTCCGGATAGATGTCACTAGTAGAACAGAATGGAAAGAAATTTAATTAAAAGCGAAGATATTTCTTTCTAATGTTAACAACCTCACGAGTTTATCGCTCAGTATCGTAAATAATGGACCCTGCCGCCTCCTTTAAGCAAGAAAAAGCTGTGGTTTGGACCTGAAAACATCTAGTTTTTCCTCGATCATCTCATGGTGTGGCCGCCATCTAGCGGAATTTGCAGACATCTTGTCAACGGTTATTATTGCAACTATGATTTATGCTCACAATGAAAGAGTGGCGACAATTTTTTCTCATGAAAGCAGTCCGGAGATAATAACAAACTGGCACCATTGCTCAATATACCTGTTTCTTTTGTGCGCGCAAAACTTTCTATGCCATTTCTGTTTGATTTATTGAAATCCTATCCCTAAGGAAAATCTTAGGAACCCTGTATGTTCTACTTTTTATTTCTCTTCTTACCAATTTTTGTTTTACATATTTATTTAAATTTTAAAGTCTAGGGGATTCTAGGGAAAAAATTCTTAAAATCTAGGTATTTTTAACTTGGGACAGTTGGCAACAATGCATTTGGCTAGCAGTTGCTAGGTTCATTTCCAGTTGTGATGTAGTTAGTTTAGGTCATATGTGCCGGTATTCTGGCCGGTGCAGCGGCAGGTTCACGAGTAAAAAATATTAACGTGTTTATTTTATTTTCTAAATAATATGAAAGGGTCTCTTTTGTATTTTAAACAGTTTGGCTGAGATTTACTAACGCCGCTAACTCTTTCCTAAGCCTAATTTACAACCATATATATATATATATATATATATATATATATACAGGGTTTCCTAAGATTCTCTTTAGGGATAGGATTTCAATAAATCAAACAGAAATTCCATAGAAAGTTCTGCGCGCACAAAAGAAACAGGTATATTGAGCAATGGTGCCAGTTTGTGATTATCTCCGGACTGCTTTCATGAGAAAAAATTGTCGCCACTCTTTCATTGTGAGCATAAATCATAGTTGCAATAATAACCGTTGACAAGATGTCTGCAAATTTCGCTAGATGGCGGCCACACCATGAGATGATCGAGGAAAAAATTAGATGTTTTCAGGTCCAAACCACAGCTTTTTCTTGCTTAAAGGAGGCGGCAGGGTCCATTATTTACGATACTGAGCGATAAACTCGTGAGGTTGTTAACATTAGAAAGAAATATCTTCGCTTTTTATTAAATTTCTTTCCATTCTGTTCTACTAGTGACATCTATCCGGAAACGGCCAAACCATGCAGCTACCACTAGCAGCCAAAGAAATCAATAAACGGCGCTGTTTTTCCTGCAGAGCTTTTTGCTTGCGATATTATTGATTTTAAATAAAGCTGGCCCTACACTACATTTGATATTCTCGAGGTGTTTTATGACATGATCTCGAAACATGTAGCGAACCAATTCTACAAAACTAGCGGGAGGGTAAAAGCGAAAAATAAGGGGCTGCCAATATTTGTAACACCCAAAAAGGGGTGAAAAGATTTATTTTGCTCTGTTTCTTTACAAAAAACGTTTTTTTTACGAAAAACTTGAGCTCTGCCACTTTTTTTATTTTTTTCTTCAACTTTCTCGAAATTTTCGTCATACCATAGAAAAAAATTATTTCCCCCATGGTCATACTCTACTTTTATTCGAAAAAATTTAGAAACAGAGACGCGATCAGTTTTCCTAAAACGGGGGATCTTGGTTTCGTGAGAAGATAAAGGGCGCCGAAGGCAAAAATTTTTCAATAAAATAAGCCGAACGCAAAAATGTTAGAAAAACAAAGCACGAAATAAAAATGGCGCCGCTTACAATTTTTTTTCAAAAATTACGAAATTTCGGGAACGCAAAGAAATAGGTCTAAAGAGTATAATTTTAAAGAAAAAAATATAAATTTTCGCGCCCTCCTCCACTGGGACTACAAAGGCCGTGCACAAATTACGTAATGGTCATAGGGGGGAGGGGGGTTACAAAACGTTACGTAGGGGGGAGGGGGGTTTTCGACAGCGTTTGCATTTGTGTGAAACTAAGAAAATTTGGAATGAAAATAAGTGAAAAGTTTTTTTTTTTTTGGGGGGGGTAGTGGTCTTGAAATCGTTACGTAATATTAAAGGAGTGGCGTGCCAAACCGTTACAAAACATTAAATGAAGAGGGGGTCAAAAAATGGTAAAATCACCGTTACGTAATTTGTGCACGGCCCCACATCTGACTGTTCCTCCTTTTTGATTTCGAATCAAAGTGCAAACCCGGGTTGGACGTTCGAAGGCGTCAACCCGTCCTATTTGCTTGATAAAGTTTCTACGGAAATATCTCAGTCGATTTCTCCGGCCGTGTATGAACGCTTTAGGTTAGGCATTTGCATGTATCTCAGTCCCCAGCCTGTAAACAGTGCGTAAGGACAATGGTTACAAAATGAAAAGCCGAAAAATATTTTTTTTTACGATATCTTTCACCAGTTTGGTATTAAAGTCGAGCAAAAACAATTTTTATTCCAGTCCTAAAGGTATGAAAATGGAAAACATTAGAAAACAACAACCTGGAATGGATTTACTACGTGTAAGATGTAGTGACAACATCGCCCCATGCCCATCCTTTTCTGCCTAATGTGCTTTTCCGTTTGTCTGCGTCTTATACACGGCTGCTTGGCCCCCTAAGGATTTGCTTAGGAACCCTGTATACAGACCGCTTCAAGCTACTGCGAACATAGGGCGAAAGAAGTCTAATTTGCCAGTGTACGTACATGCAGAGACACCGCAGGCCTATCAGTGAAGCAACCAACACTCAGGATCCGATCGCCATTCGCTGCCGTTCGCCGCCGTTCGCCTTGTATTTAGTATGCCTCTAACCACGGTGCTGTGTGGAGCGAGTCAATGAAACCGGAATTTGGTCAATAAATACGCAAATTTTTATAACGTAATTTTCTTATTTTTTGTCACTGATAAATAAGAGCGTTTTATTGTCAACTGCTCAGATTTATCAGTGACGACGTGTTACAATGAAAATAATAAGGAGAAACAAAATAAAAGCAAGTTCTCAAAATAAAATAATACATTCCAAAAACCAAAAAGATTCTCCCAGTCAAAAAAAAATTAAAGCAAATGTTCGAAAAGTCCTCCTTGCTCGGCTAGACAATATCCGAGCCTACTATACAAACCCCTTTCAACGTTTCCAAGCATGTTAGGGGTGATAATTTGAAAAGCTTCTTCAGAAACAGAAGTCATTAGGAGCAAGATCGGGAGATCGAGCTGGCCATAAAATAGTTCCCCGTGTACTTATAACCCGATTAGGAAATACATTATCAAGATATTCCCTAACAAGGCCAACATTGTGAGCGGAACAACCATCTTGTTGAAACCATGTTTCACCAAATCTTACACCTAACAACTGCCTAGCAGTTGGAATAATGTGCTGCTGCAGTAGATCCAAGTATCTAGGACCATTCAAATTGCAATTACCGTTAATAAAAAATGGCCCAATTACGTGTTCCCCTACAATACCCCCCCCAAACATTTAGTTTTTGGGGATACTGTGTTCTTACGTCAAAATATAAATGCAAATTTTCCCTCGACCAATATCGAACGTGTGTTGGGTTATGACGATTTGACCATCTGCACTTTTTCGGCAACTTCGTAGACATCCATTTTTAGTTTTAAAAATGTATTATTTCAATTAAGAACTTACCCATCTGTTTCTCGAGCAAGGCAGAAATAAAACAAAATAATAAAAACAAAATGAATTTCCAAAAGATAACACTGCAGCGTGCTTCGAATCCACCTCGGTCGTACGGCACGGAGAGTAAATTGGACTTGATTCCCCCTATGTTCGTAGTAGCTTGAAGCGGTCTGTATAACGTTTTTTTTACGAAAAACTTGAGCTCTGCCACTTTTTTTATTTTTTTCTTCAACTTTCTCGAAATTTTCCTGAGCAAATTACACTTAGGGACGGCTTTAGCGTTATAGTTCAGCCTTTAGGTTTTGTTTTTAACACACAATATTTATATTAAAATATTTTTCACAATTAAACATTTTCAAACGCGATATTTTAGATTTTTTTAAAGTTTTTTTTTATGTAAGGGGTTATCCATTATAAACCTTATCTTGTTATCTGAAATTTGACATTTATAATTTACAAATTGCATAGATATATTTTGTTATTTTCAACGTAACACCTTGTTTATTGTGTGCTTTTTTTGAATTTAAAAGAAATTTAAAAAATCTCTTTTAGTTTTTAAGTTATTTAGCATTGTTGGCAAGGGTAAAGCCTGCTTAGCTATAAATATTACCCAAAATACAGGTTGTTTCATTTAAATTAACAAAATGTACAAAGCCTAAGTGTTCTAATATCAAATATGTCTTTTAAACTTAGATTAAGAGTCAAAAATTCTATACTTGTTCATAATGGGTAGCGCTGTATAGTTAGCTATTTATTAATTATATTTTGTATACAGTCAGGCGGGGAGACTTGAGTTGGATTTTGTTTTATTTTTAAATCACAATTTTTTTTTTTGAGAAAAACACGATCCACATTTTTAATGCTCCCTAGTTGACGCTATTTTTTTTCATCTCTAGTAGCGTTCGCGCTGGAGGTGAAAATTAAGATTTCATGTTTAAATTTAAAGGAATCCAATTTTCTATTGATAAGAAATTACGGGAAACAGAAGACAACACTTTTTAAAAAAAATTTACGGTAGTGTCCATTCTATTAATGAATTTTCTAAAAGCACACAAACATATTAAACATAACCTAAATTTTCGCTCTCAGATGGTTGTCAGTTGCTATCACTACTGATGCAATCGACGCGCCTGTCCCGTAGCATCTTCGCCTCTGGATTATGTCCAAGCTAACTTGATTGGAGAGTTATGATCGGTACGGATTTTGGCTCAGTTAAATTTGCCCCCCCCCCCAGATCGATTTTCTCAAAAATCTTTATGCCAAAATTTCGAACATATTTTGCACAATTTTGCACACCACAAAACAAATTTTGCATACCTTCCTACGAGAAACTACAGCCAATTTTCTGTGGGGGGGGGGGGCAAACTTGACGTTTCCTCCCCCCAGACAATATTTTTCAAAAATTATGATGTCATTTGAAAGGTCTTATTTTGCACAATTTTGAACAGCCATTTTAAAATTTTGCACACCTCCCTGAAATCCACACGAGGATTCGGAAAATATCAAGTTTGCCCCCCCCCAGTCAATATTTTCCAAAAGTTTGGTGTCGTTAGAACGGTCTTATTTTGCACACCCATTTTAAAATTTTGCACATCTCCCTGTAACCCAAACGAGAGTTCTGAAAATATCAAATTTGCCCCCCCCCCCAGTCAACATTTTTCAAAAAATTTGGTGTCGTTAGAAAGGTCTTATTTTCCACACCCATTTTAAAATTTTGCACACCTCCTTGTAACCCACACGAGGGTTCTGAAAATATCAAGTTTGCCCCCCCCCTAGTCAATACTCTTCCAAAAGTTTGGTGTCGTTAGAACGGTCTTATTTTGCACACTCATTTTAAAATTTTGCACACCTCCCTGTAACCCACACGAGGGTTCTGAAAATATTAAGTTTGCCCCCCCAGTCAATCTTTTTCAAAAAGTTTGGTGTCGTTAGAAAGGTCTTATTTTGCACAATTTTGCACACCTATTTTAAAATTTAGCACACCTCCATGTAACCCACACGAGGGTTCTGAAAATATCAAGTTTGCCCTCCCCCACCGTCAATATTTTTCAAAAAATTTTGTGTCATTCGAAAGGTCTATTTGGCACACTTAGTTTCGAATTTTGCACACCCTTCTTTCAGTACCTAACAAGAGCGTTCTCAAAAAAGTTTGCGCCTTCCCCCCCAGTTAATATTTTTCAAAAAATTTATTTCATTCGAGAAGCCTAATTTTGCACACCTATTTTCAAATTTTGCACACCTCCCAGTAACTAGTAGGTAGGTATATGCACCTATATCTGAATTCAGGACAGGTATCCGCGGGAGGCGGGAGGTTGTACGTGCGTAACTACACCTACCACGCGCGAAGGCCTTTTATGAGTTTCCGAAGTTTGCAACGTGTATTTTAAATGGCGGCGTTCCATTTCGGCAGGAAAGTCAATGTGATCGCCTCTATTTAAAATACATAACATTACGTAACGTCTGGTTCTCTCAAAACGCATCACGTGATCAGCCATGCAATTGCCGAGTTTTTAAAAGTGTCGCGTGATGCGTTTTTAGTGTCAGGGTGAGCACGCATAGGTGGGAACTAATACAACCTACACTTTTTTAAGCTGTATAGTTAATTTAAAAAAAAACAGAATTTTTTGACGCCCAGACGGTTTCGTGCTTCTGGCGAAATATTAAAAAAAATTAGTTATTCCCAGCCTCGTCCATTAAATTCATTTCTTCCACAAATTCACACTGCAAAGTGTAAAGACAACACGCCCAAGGTCAAAGAAACGTCAAAATTTGGTGCAGAACACCCAAAAATAACATATAACGCTTTGTAACGTTTTGGACCACTCCCTTCTAAAATAACATAACGATTTGCTGCCAGACACCCCCTTTTTTTTTCTTTTTACTCGAAAAATCCAAAAAGTTGTTTTATTTCACATTAATAATTTAAAAATTGCGTTACGTAACGGAACAGTGAAAACCCCGCTCACCCTTACATAACCCCTATAACCGTTACGCCTAGTTCTCACCTAGGCGTGCTCACCCTGACACTAAAAACGCATCACGCGACACTTTAAAAAAATCGGCAGGTTTGGGAACGCATAGGTGAGAACCAGGCGTTACGTAATGTTATGTATTTTAAATATAGGCGTACACATTGACTTTCCTGCCGAAATGCAACGCCACCATTTAAAATACACGTTGCAAACTTCGGAAACTTTTCATCCGAAGTCATTCTGAATCATGCTCATAAATAAAACTAGGCATTGCTAAGCGACATTTCAATATATTACATAAAAGGGTACTGAAGGGTGTGCAAAATTGTGCAAAATAGACCGTTCGAATGACACAAAATTTTTTGAAAAATATTGACGGTGGAGGGGGGGGCAAACTTGATATTTTCAGAACCTTCGTGTGGGTTAGAGAGAGGTGTGCAAAATTTTAAAATGGGTGTGCAAAATTGTGCAAAATAAGACCTTTCTAACGACACCAAATTTTTTTCAAAATGTTGATGGGGGGAGGGGGCAAACTTGATATTTTCAGAACCCTCGTGTGGGTTTCATGGAGGTGTGCAAAATTTTAAAATGGTTGTGCAAAATTGTGCAAAATAAGACCTGGGGGGGGGGTAAACTTGATATTTTCAGAACCCTCGTGTGGGTTACAGGAAGGTGTGCAAAATTTTAAAATGGGTGTGCAGAATTGTGTAAAATAATACATTTAAAATGACATCTTAATTTTTGAAAAATATTGACTGGGGGGGGGCAACGTCAAGTTTGCCCCCCCTCCACAGAAAATTGGCTGTAGTTTCTCGTAGGAAGGTGTGCAAAATTTGATATGTGGTGTGCAAAATTGTGCAAAATGTGTGCAAAATTTTGGTATAAAAATTTTTGAGAAAATTGATCTGGGGGGGGGCAAACTTAACTGAGCCACGCATTTTTCTAGGGAAATGCAAGGGTGGGGCCGTTTTACCTCATAGTTTTATGCTTGTTAGCCATCCATATTGGTATGGGGGCTACAAATTAGTTATTTGTATTATATGTAAGTTAAAAGTTAGTGACTATTACCGATTTTTATTAAACTTGACACAAAATTGATTAGAGCTATACGTGTGTTTTTTCAAAATTTCGTCTATTTTTAAAATAATAATGTATAAAACACCGAAACAACATACTAAAATTTTACAAAAATCTGCCGGGAATGTTACTTTTTAGGTTTAAAGGTCTATCCAGATAAAGGGTTTTACCAAGGCGAATTCAAAAGAGGCAAAAGACACGGATACGGGCAAATGTGGAGCGCGGATGGCGGATTCTTTAGCGGTTATTACAAAAATGATAAGCGTGAAGGATTGGGTAAGTAAAGCCCGGTTTTCATGGACAGAAATACACGAAACAATCAAATCAATAATCGTGAAAAAAATTCGTTTTTTGGAAGGTTACCCAAATATTTTTTAGTTAGCCTTATGGTTAATCGTTGGCAGCTCAAAATTGGAAAACGACTTAAAAATTAACTGAAACAAAGTTGGATTATCATTTTTTGTAGGCAATTATAGCATATTATTCAACAACAAAAGGCCCTTACATGTGGGAATTATTACCTACCCCTAGCCACAAGGCTTAAGAAACCCGCATTTTGAGCAGTTTTTGAGCAACAAAAGGGTTTTTTAAAAGTTTGCATTTTGGGATAACTTTTTTATTTTGGAAACTTTAGTTCTTGAGTAAAAGTAAAATCGATTTTTATGCCAAATTTTGACATTAAATTAAAAAAATGTCCCCTTCATTAGGAGAACATTTAGTAAGGCCAGACGGTAAACAAGTAAAAGTGGCCCAAAGAAAAAATTATTGTCTAAAATTTCGTTAATTAAGAAAAAAGTTGACAGTTTTCAAAAAAATATCTAGACGTGCAGTTGGCTTGGCTTTGAGTGTACTGAACCACAACAGAGTTTCCTTTGTCATCTGTCGTGTTACCACTTTTATGAGGTGTCATTGCCACACGACTCTGAAAATCATTGCACTCCTTTCTTCTTAATTTTGTTTATTTAGATTCTTAATACTGGCAAAAGAAAATAAGACTGACGAAAAGTGGGTCGTTAACAAAAACTGGGACAAGTACCATATGTTTCTTAGATTAAAAAAAGACAAGATATCTGGTCCAATGTTGATTTACAAATAAAATCACAACAAAACAAAGGTGAGAAATGTTGATTATTTTTCTATCCTTTTAAACGGCGTTAGAAAAATAGGGGCAGATAATTCTGTCTCAACCAATTTGGGTCGTGATTGGCTTGTGGGTGGGGAAAGTCGGCAGAGCGCAGACGGTCGGATGATATTTTTATTGACATAAGCTTTTTCGTGCTATTTATTTTAAAATTTCAGGATGTTTTAAGCAGTTTATAAGTCGTTTTAACATTTTGTCAAAAAACGTTTCTAGTGTGTTTTTTTACCAGTAGGAGAATATTTCAGTGCATTTAAAGTGATATTTTGGAACAAATCGTCCAATGTTTTGAAAACAAAGGGAGAGTAAGTGCAATCAGTCAGTGGCGATACATGCCGGTAGGTACACAGAAAATAAAAAAAAAGTTTATGAAATATACAGATATTAGTAGATCCTTAGATTAAAATATCAACAAACACGTTTTTTTTTATGAAGTAGTTAATTCCCAATTCATCAAATGAGATATTTTCGAACGTTTTTATAAGGTTTTTTTTTATAAAGACGATAAAATAAAGCATACTTTTGATGAAGTAGTTAATGCGCAAATAAGATATTTTCGAAGGTTTTTTTTATAAAGACTATAAAATAAAGGTAGGTAAAGTCCTCAAACCAACTTGCAAACAAGAATAGAAGGTATTTCACATGTGTTCAGGTTTGTAAGAATATTGAATTTCTACCTCTTATCAGAATTTTAAGGTTGATTTATACTGCCGCCGTTGCCATCTACGCTCGCCCTTTGAATTGATATTTAAATCTTTTTGTCTGTCCTAGATGTCTCTATGTACCTTAAGCATTATTGACTTTATTGTGTACTGAAGAAGTCAATATAATTAAGTTTCTGCTAATGAACAGAAAAAATAACAAAATTTACAAACAAAAATTTTTACCTAGTAATATTATTTTGTTTTCTTGTAGTTCCAGGTGCTCTAGGTGCTATGAACTGTGTTACTTTGTTTTAATGTTTGGCATAATTTTAATGTGTTGAAAATTGAGATTGCTATAAATGATATACAAACTCTGTAATAAATTTATGTTGTATTAAAAGGCTTTCAAAACTCAAATTGGCAGAATTATTTTTTGCATATTTTTTAAATTATTTTGCAGATTTCATATTATAGTAACATTTTAATAATATAATCCATGTCTAAATTTATATTTAATTAGGTACGCCACTGGTATGTTTACTGTAAACAACAGAAAGGTAAACATTGTTCCATATAATAATATAACCAAAGTCTCCGTAAGTGTCAGGTATCTTGTCTCTTTTTAATCTAAGATATTTTCAATATTTTAGGTGTCCTGGTTACCACCTACCCACATCTAAAATATTGAAAATATTCGGGTAAGATCAGACTGTAAACAAGTAAAAGTGGCCCAAAGAAAAATTTATAGTCCAGATCTCCGTTACACGATAAATTGTTTTTAAATAATAAAAGTTGTATTATGACAGTTCTGGATAAATGTTAACTCTTTAACAAAATTTATAGAGTTGGTGTGTGGTTGTACTCAACCACATTAGAGTTGCCTTTGTATGTACATCTTTCGTTTTACTACTTTTATAAGGGGTTATTGCCAAATGATTCTAAAAATCATTGCACTGCTTTCTTCGGAATTTTGTTTATTTAGTTTCTTAATACTGGCAAGAAAAAAAGAAAACTGACGAAAAGTGGATCGTTGATAAAAACGGGGACAAGTACCATATTTTAAATATTTCAGTTGTCCTGGCAAGACCAGACGGTAAACAAGTACAAGTGGTCCAAAGAAAAATGTATTGTTCAAAACTCCGTTACACGTTAATATTTTTTTAAATAATAAAATTTCTTTTATGACAGTTTTCTATTAATGTTAACTCTTTAAAGAAATTTAGAGAAAAAATATCTAGACATGCAGTTGGCTTAGCTTTGAGTGTACTAAACCACAACAGAGTTGCTTTTGTGTATCTGCAGTTTTACCACTTTTATAAGGTTTCATTGCCAAATGACTCTGAAAATCATGCACTCCTTTCTTCTTAATTTTTTTATTTAGATTCTTAATACCGGCATAAAAAAATAAAACTGACGAAAAGTGGGTCGTTGACAAAAACTGGTACAAGCACCATATTTTCAATATTTTAGGTGTTTTGGTAAGACCGGACGGGAACCGGTACGAGGGCGAATTCAAAAACGACATGAAACAAGGCAAAGGCCTGTTTTGGCATCTGAACAGCGGTCAATTGCAAGATGGCGTCTGGAACAACGACTACTGCGTCTTCAGCAAAATAATGGACATTAAATTTAGACAGTGCGCGATAGAACCCGCTCCCTACTCAATTCAAAGTGTAAGATGTTAACGAATCAGATTTAAAAAATTTGTGTAGTTTTGCCTAGCGCCTATGTAACAACCCACATAGGACATTGCAAAATACTGTGATTTAGACAGAGAAAATCACGTTTATTAGGTTGCGTTCCAAATATTTACCTACCCCCAACGAATAATACTAATTTTTCGACCATCTCGACTAATAAAGCTTACACGTAAACCACAAGCTGGCGTGACAATATTTTTAAGACAATAAATATTTATTAAACGTAAATAAATCCAATATAATTTTTTTTATACCTTCATCAAAAACATGATTTTAGTAACTGACTGCAGATAACTAAAGCATCGCTTTTTTGGTTACCGATGCAAAAAAACTTTTTTTTTATCACAGGTGCAAAAAAAGATTTCTGTGCGTTTTTACCCAAATTTAAAGAGAAATAGCGGAATATAGTAATATTGAACAAATCTAATTATTCTTGCCTAAAAATTAAGCCATTTTTGCCAGTTCTCAACAAGTATTTACGAAAAAATCAGTTAAAAACATCGTCAAATGAACGTCACAAAGTACAAAGGCACATCGCTGTGGAAACCGCATTGTTATTTCATTTACCAGCCGCCTTGACTTATAGTGTCAAAATGGTGTGTTGCGAGAACTACTCCTCTTTCGAAATTTTTAAAAGTATTTTCCTGTTTTTCTTGGATTTTTTGATAAAGGTATTAAAAAAAATAGTGTTAACAACTCGCGGCTAAACTGTGCTTTTTTTTCCTCGCGCTTTTAAATACCTCGCTGCGCTCGTTATTTAAACCAACGCTTGCAAAAAAAAGCACTATTTTAGCCACTAGTTGTTAAAACTACTATTAATACCTAACCAAAAATAAGTCTCGTTAAATTGACATATTACGCATTTTTAAGAAAAAAAACCTTGTTAGAAATTTCAGGTTATGAAGGTAAGGTAAGAGTGTTTGCGTTTGATATTTTTAAAAATTTTTAATATTTATAATGCCATTATTGGTCGTAGGTAAACTATAGTATGTAGTCGCATATAATGGTCATTACACGCTCAGATTTAGCTTTAACAATAAAGGTGGTAAGTGGTGGGGGTGGAAAATACGGTGACTTACCGTGTGCTATATTTTTTAGGAAACTCTAAAGTATCCTAACAAAGTGTGCGACCTGGCCACCATGCGGGCATTGGCCGGACAAAAAGAGCCTTGCTTATTGGACGAAGATTATGGATTTTTGATGTCTACATACCCCATAGAGTCAGACGAGTCTCTTTTGGAGGGAGAAAGCTTCGGAATGAAATAAGTTTTAGTAAATAAATTGTATTCTTGCTTGCTACTGCTAAAATATATATATACTTGTTATTTGGGCGGAATTTTTTTTTGCCAATTTTTCAAAGAATTCCGGTAAATTTAACTCTGCCTATTTGTGTCGTGGGTTTTGCAATTCAATACGATTTGTTTGAAGGTCTACCAATGTTGAACTTGAGAGTACACTGGACTTTCGAACTTCCATCGTCTTTATTTTTACTTTTTCACAACCTTTCGAATGCTTATGTACAACCAAATAAAAACCAGCAGTCGACATCATCACAGCCATTGAATCTACAAACATCGATGAAAGAGATAGGGTACAAGCAGAGGAATTTAATTAGATGGAAGGACAGAACAATTTTGGACAACAAACCGATATTGGAGAACACACCGCAAGAAGAACCAGCCCTCAGAAATTACACAGAAATAAGTCAGGACCCAACCGGCACCAAGAAAGAAAAAACTACCAAACTTTTTACCAACACAGAAGATACTTTAACGACATTAAAAGACTACAGCCAAATACCGCATATGTATGGACTGCCGAAAATTCATAAGGAAAACATGCCTCTCCGACCGATAACCAGTTCTTGCACATATAATTTTGCTAAATATCTTCTACTTATCATCCATCCTCTTCAAGCCAAGTCACCATCATTCGTCAAAAATTCAAACCACTTCGTGGACCTCCTTAGACACATCAACCCACATCCTGACGACCAGTTTGTTAGTTTTGACGTCGAAAGTTTGTACACGAACGTACCACTGGAAGAATCATTCAAAATCATTGAACAAAAGCTACTTAAGGACAACCTCGGAAAGAACCAATCTACCAATCAATGCCATTATGGATTGGTTGAAATGCTGTCCGCATAATTCTTATTTCCAGGAGAAGGACAGATATTTTCGACAGGAAGATGGGATCCCCACTTTCGCCAGTAGTGGCCAACATCTTTCTGGAATCCTTTGAAGAAGAAGCTTTGCGAACACTATGGCGGAAACACAAACTATGGCTAAAATACATCGACGACATATTCATCATCTGGGAAAAAGACAACAATACACTAGAACAATTCTTCAATCATGTCAACAGCATAAGAAACTGCATCAAATTTACTATGGAAGCTCCCTTTTTTCGACGTTCTAATCACCAAAAATAATTCAACCATACCAACTCATACTGGACAATATCAACAACAAAACTGGCAATTGAAAAATCTCATAGATCGAACTACCTACATCTGCAATACAGAAGAAGCTTTAAATAAAGAAAAGTCAGAAATTCGATCCGATCTACGAAGAAATGGTTTCTACAACTATACGATCAATAAAACTTTTCAGACCACACAAACACAAAGGACGACAGACGTAAATAATGAAAAAAAGGCGACACTTATAATTCGATACATAAGATAAAAAGAATAGGCAACCAATACCATCTTCGGACTGTCTCCAAAACGACCACAACAACCCAAGCAACAATTTTCTGACCAATGACCACATACTTCACCTAAATGGACGTTAATTTGGGTGTATAAATTAGTGATCTTCAGATGTTTTTACATATTACGACAAAATTCCGTTGATTTAACGTTAGATAATACTGCAGTAACATTGTTACAGTTTACCCAACGTTTAGCCGACCTGTCACGCGTTGGTGCATTTTGTAGTAGACCAGTGACGGCGTGTGGACGTTTTTATGAGACTCTAGTTACGTTCTGCCGACGTATCAACGTATAAACAACTTTCACATTACGTGAACTTGCGATGTTTCTGGCCGGTCTTGCGAGGTTTTCCGGCCGGAGTTTTGACGAATTTAAGAATGCCTTTTCTTGTGAAGAAGAAAAGTTTCCAAAGGAACTAATGGTATTATATTATCCTTCTCTGCCGTACTTATGTACGGTTCACTGAACACAAGGTAGTTTTATGGTTCACTGAACCCATGCTAGTATGAAGATTAGGTAGTCTTAGTTTTTGTTAGTTTTCACCTGATGATGATTGCCGATACATAAGCATTCGAAACGTTCTAAAAAAGTAAAAATAAAGACGATGGAAGTTCCTATTTATATACCGAGAGGTCTGTGCTCACGGTAAAATTTACCCAATTTTGCTAAGAAATTATCTCAGGTTGAGAAACTTTGGGTTTATCAACGTTCTGAGCATTCATTATAAAGCCTACTTTTGGACCAAGCAGGGTGGTATAGTTTCCACAATTGTTTACAAACGTATCAAAACAAAGAAGCGTACCAAGAGGGGAGTGGTTAACATTCCCTCCCACTCCTTACGTAGAGGCTCAAAAATACTCGCCAGACCAGTCTTATAAAAATATATACCTAGGGTGTGCCAAACAACACTTTTTTCAATAATTATAACTAGTCGATAGGAATTGTCCGGATTTTAATAATAATAATAATATTAAGCTTTTTGGAATAGAAGTTCCATGTCAAATTTGACACCTTCTAAAAAATCCAAGATTAAAAAAATTGGTGCTAGAAAGCACGGATAGTCCACCATACAATCATTTTATGTTGAAAAAAACTTATAACGAATTTTTGGGTAATATTTACGAAAACCAAAATCATATCAATAGCTGCTTTCCTTCTAAAGTTATAATTTTTTTAATAGATTTTAACGTTTTTTCAAATAACTAAAGCGGAAAGTAAAGCTCCCACGAATTTGGACCAAAATTTGTAGTCCATATTCATGGAAACTTAAATTTGAAAACCGTATATCGCTACTTGCTTTTGTTCCAATTTTTTAAAATATATTATCCCCCTTTCAACCCCCCACCACTCTACCCAAAAGTTAATCAGTTCATGGTCAGTCAATAGAGGAAAGACACACACCAGACCGACAGACAACTTTTTTTTGTTCGTCGGTTAAGGTGTTTTGGAACCTTAATAACTCATTAATGATAAAATTAAGAAAAAAGTTACTTGTTTGAATGGCTACACCCTTTCCAAAAATTGACCAATTTTGATAAGCTTAGACTTTTTAAGAAGCACAGGTTTCAACATTTACAGAACCAGTGTTTAACCTGATATATTTATTTAAAATTCCTGTTTAAAAAAATAGTCATTTTTGACCCCTTTAGAAAAAACTTTCAGTGCAACACTGCATTTAATGTCAAATATCAGTTACAAAGCCATATACCTTCCAAGTATTTAAATTTATAACATTTAAAAAATTTGGTTACTTGTTTGAAGACAAACCGAAGCAAACTCCGATCTATTGAAACCTTTTTAAAACGAACTTATTTCTTAATCGAATTTTTTAAGCATTAATTACGTCAAAATGCTTGAGAGTTATGCAAACCCTGCCCAAGCAGCAATTTAACGGCGTAGCGACGTTGTTAAATGCGACCCGACGTTATGATGCGACGTCGTTTTAGCCAACATACCGACCCGGATTTACACCAAAATGGTGGACGATTTTTGAGTCCTTACGTCGTTGTGCAGTGACTGTGACACTAGCGCCCTCTGTGTTATTGATTTTTTGGTGGTGTTTCACTACCCAAAATGTTGCCCATCTCAAACTTTGGGATTTTCGGTTACTAAAATGAACTTATTTTTATATACTTTAGAAAATGGCAAACAAAAAATGATAATTTGATAATTACCGTTTATTAAATAGTATTTATATGGCCACTATGGGAGCAAAATTTAAAAACGCAATTCGGTTTACTGACAAATATGATTAGAAAAGGAATGAAAAAACACGCGCGCCCTTGATTTGTTTGTGTTTAAACGAAAAATATTGCTTTTTTTAAAATGTAAAAAAAATGGATGCTACTAAAGCCCTCTTTTTAGGACTCCCTGGTCAAATACCTATCTCGCCCGGAACATAAAACGTCTCCAAACGAATTTTGTCGTAATATGCAAGACCGTCTAAAGATCACTAATTTATACACCCAAATTAACGTCTATTTAGGTGAAGTATGTTGTCATTGGTCAGAAAATTGTTGCTTGTGTGGTCTATTTAAAAACTTGAAACTCTCTTATTTCTTAATCGAATTTTCTAAATGTTACATTAATGTGTTCAAAAATGCCTATTTTTCAAATAAGTCCGCCATCTTGGATTTTTACGAAATATAAAATTTGACTTTCTAATTAAAATTAGACAATGTCTCAAGTTATAAACATTTGAAACAGTGCTGTTTTTGTGGCACACCCTCTATAAGCCTATCTTATATACAATTTTCAAAAAGTTTGGTATGTACCCACACTTGATTTGGGCTCCATTTGGTTCTCATTGAGATTCAGAAAAATCCCAACAGACCCGATTCAAATAAAAAACTTAATTGTAAAAAAATATTTATTTTAAGTACGAATAGGTACTAAGTACATCAGATCTAAATATTATTGCCTATTTAATGTTATTGTACTTTTTAATTCTATACTCTATATGAACAAAGTATTTTTTTAGATAAGTAGTGGGGTTTTATTCGGAGGTAAGATTTGAACCCATATCAAAATAATAGTCATGTGCACCGACTTTTTCTTATGAGTCCTTTAACTAAACGTCTGTTTAACAATAGGTGAACAAAATAAACTATATCCGTGGTTTTCTCACCCGCTGATAAAAAGCTTTGGCTTTACGTAAGCGGCCTTTAAAAAAAAAGTCGTTGCAAATGGCTATAAAAAATTTAAATTAAACTAGTACCTCTCAAAAAATCCCTGATTGGCCTTTAATCGTGATTACTTACTAATCGGTGTTTAGAATGTTGTCTTTTACATTGAAAATTTGTTTGCCAAGGCTCATTCCAAACTGCGATTAGTGTTACTCATGATTAAACGCCCTTACAAACCGTTTCACTTATTGGGGGAAGCTCAAGTTAAATACTCAATAAAACAACAAAAAACAAAACTATTAACTAGATTTTGGGATAAAGGCAACTTAACATTTGGAATGAATAAAGAAAAACACTTCATTACACAACCCCTAAAGTCATATAAGGCAAGGGCAGTCATATAACTATGAGATACTATAACGGCCCTTGCATTTTCCGGAAAAAAGCCGTAGCGATAATAAGTCTCTCAATCAAGTTACCCTCGAAAAAATGCAGAGGCGAAAACGCTTCTGGGCACAAGCAGACTGCGTCAGACATGCGCAGTAGATTTTTCTTCTTTGGCCTTCAAAGTTATTACAGTTACACATTTTGCAACACTTTGGCCATAGTATCTCATCGTAGAGCATCTTTTTGAAGAAAACAGAAGGGAGAGGGTCCTTACCCCAGAAAAATTAAAAATCTTAATTTTATATTGCTAAAACTTTACCCAGACAGCATCATTCGTCCCAGGGACATACATTTTACATCCATTTTACGTCTTTACGTCCCGGGACCTACTAAGTACGTACGACGTATGTAGAAAACGTACTTTTACGTTATTTTTAGGTCTTTTTTTGTACGTACTTACTACGTTTTTAATTTTATCCTCCCTCAGGAATTCCTTCCCGGAGAGTCAACCAGGCGAGAGGAGTATTTATTTACGTCCTAAGTCCCCCAAGGTATTTACCAAAAACGTCCCCTGTACGTACCCCGTACGTACATCGTACATTTTACTTCCAATTCACGTCTTTTATTGGTCCCCCGCAGGACTTACAAAGTACGTACTTAATACGGACACAAATGTACATACATCTTACATATTTTCCATATCCCAAGGACGTACCTAAGACGTACATAGCGTTGGAAAGTGCACGTAATATGTACGTCCCTAGTACGTACAATGTGCTATGTACGTACTCTTCGTCCGAGGCTTAGGTACGAGGTACGTATTAGGTACGTAACTTTGCTGCCTGGGTATTGTTTTTCCGAGGTTTTTCCCCGTATTTTTATTTAAATGCCTACCAAGTTCAAGGACTGTTAACAACAAAAAAATATAAAAAGGGAGGTTACAAAATAAAAAATTATAAATTTACTTACAACGTACTTTTTAATTTATTAGTTTTTTTGTTTTTTCAAATCCTTGAACTTAGATAGGCTTACTAAAATATTTTTATACATTTTCTAGATCTTCCCTTCACAATGTCGGTATGACGAAACGCGTTGTGACAAAACAATAATATTTTAGCAATCTAAAATTTAAGTTTGTCATTTTTGTGGAATAAGAATCCCCCCCTTTCTGTTTACTTTAGGATTAGGATGCCTATCTTAAGCGGCTATACAGGGTGATTCAAAATTCACTAGAAACGCTTTAACTGTAGTAACTCTTTTGTTTCAGAGATATTTGCATTTAAAAATTTCTGAGAAGCACCCTTTACTACGTGGTAGAAAAAATCCTTGAGAGCTTCAAAATGCTTGACAAAAACTTTAAAACATGTCACTATCAGCACACATAGACTTACTTGGTAAATTATTTTAAAGGAGATTCCCAAAAAAATAAGAAAATTTTACTCCTAATTTCTTAGATTAATGATATCTAACCACTGTTCAAATATTTCTAGGGAATTTTGAATCACCCTGTGTAATCAAGGAAAAAACTAAAGGGACCCGTTAATTTAATCCAATGAAAATAAACTATAACGCCCAGTCCACATTCCAGCTTCTTGCCGCTCACTTCTACTCCCCTTTTTGCCCTATCACTCTTTCCGATGAAGAAAAATATATAAGGCTGAACTTTCATAAGCTTTTTTTCTGCGCGGATTTGGAAATTTCATCTTGTCCATCAGTGAAACAGTGGCAGAACAATTGGCACCTTCACCCTAACTTGAAATCTGCGCGGAAGGCTAGCCTAACTCTCCTGCAAGAAGTCTGAGTTCAGAAAGTTGTTTACCAAGGTTAATATACTACACATGTTGCCTACATGGGTCATGAAAGCCATTCCATTATTGCATTTTTCAAAAAGGCTTGTGCAAACAATATTTTTTCTCCTAAAAAATTTGAGTAACTTACCTTATTATGTTATCCGATCTTGTTTATAATTCAAAATTACATAGTTACAGTGTAAAAATTAATTCAATGCTTCTATTGAAGTTTATATTCAACAAAATTATGATGACAACATAATACCTCTAATTTTGTACACCACCTGTGTAGTATATTATTGTTTACCACCTTTGGCTAAAACGAAAAATATAAAAAATGCCAACTTTTTGCGCATAATATCACCATTTCAACTATTTTTAATCAAGTTTGGGTTTCGACAGAATATGAGGAGACATTTTATCGCGCTTACTGGTTAAAACTGCAATTAAGTCAAAATTACGGTTAATTAAGGTCGATCACAAAGCCATATTCAAATACTATTTAAAATTATGAATAACTTTGGGTCCCAATTAAATTTTCTACTATAACTAATTACCTAAACCCATAGGCTTATGAGAAAAATAATAGGTCTTAACAAATCAAGTCTCGTAATGTATTGTAGTGGTAATTGAAAAAACTCTGCTTGATGTTCCCATCCCATGGGAAAAGCATAGGTGGGAATCGAAAGTAATATAAATTCCATCGTGCTGTTCATAAAAAGAAATTAGAGGAACCATATTTTAAACTGTAGTTTAAGGGCAACTTAAATTTTTACTTTGCTGTTTTGCGCAACAAGCCTCCTCTGGAGTGATTGTTGCCGAGCCTTAATATAAGGCGACGCGACGTAGTACAAACTCCAATTGGGGGTGAAGTTGCTCCGAACGTTGTATTTTAAACGGTCTTCTTTCAGGAACCGGTACATTTTGCAGGTTTCTACTGTTTATGTCCTGTTCGCAAATGTCATTCTTATTGATATTTGCATCCTTTATAATTTTACTTTTCGCTTTATTCCGACAGACAGCGCGCTGCATATAGTTATATCAACATCCTGCGTTATTTGAATGACGAAATTTGTTTAAATTCGCTGGATGCGGTTGCTTATGTTATGCTTCATACGCCGGTCCTATGTTACCCTGATGATTCATAACAAGGATGAAACATGCCTGTAGGTTTCTGCACTATCCGTAAGATCTTGGAGGCCTGGTCGTAATGAATTGAAAAGCGAAATGTGTGTCCGATATGCCACGAAGCTTTATTTTTATTTAAATTTTTATGGTTTTTAAATGGACATTTTAAAATTAAAAAATATACGATTTGGAAAACCAAAATTCTTAACACAAAAACTAAAAAATTAAATAGAAATCCCAGACAGCATTTTTCTGACTTCCGACTAATTACAACCTAACATGACGTCGGTTTTGGCTCAAATTTAGGTCGGCAGTTGGTTTGTCCATCAAAGAAAGTATTTTTTACTAAGACCTGACGTCGCCAACAACTAGTGCATCAGTTGTGACGTTGATACTTACCAAAACTGATGTAGCCAAATGTCGGTGATACTCGCTACTTATCAGCGACGTAAATTAACGTTAATTACGACGACGTTATTTTTTAGAATAAAATTCAAGGTCGGGCCAAAGTGAAAACGGACGTCAATAAATTTAGGATGTATGTTGGACGTCATACTGGGTGTTCCAAGGTGGGTGTCTATTAGATTATTTTAGAAACTATACAATAGAAACTTTTCAAACTTTCTATTCTAACATAAGTCCATGTAAAGTATATTTATAAAATACTTTCGTATTTGCAGTGTTGCCATTTACAGGAAACCTTGACAAAAACTTTGTTATTTTAAATAAAATACCCCGTATATTTTCGCATTTTTGGATTCTAGAAAAAATTCTAGGTACATTTTATGAATAATGTCCTATACCTATTTTCAACTGTTTTTAAAATATTGACAGGTGAAAATAGCCATATTATAACTTTAACAGCCCGTAACATCACGTGAAAACTTGTCAATTAACCCAATCCAAAAATGCAAATATATACAGGGTGTTTATTTTAAAATAACAAAGTTGTTGTCAAGATTTTCTCTAAATGGCAACACTGCAAAATATACTTTACATGGACTTATGTTAGAATAGAAAGTTTAAAAGTTTCTATTGTATAGTTTCCGAAACAATCTTATAGGCCACTGACCTTGGGACATCCGGTATAACGTCGAATTCATGAGACGCTATATTTAGTATAAGTTTTAAAGTAAAATTGTAGTCAAATTGACGTTGCCAAACTTTTATTTATTAAATGTAACTATTCCGAGGTCCCCCGACGTGGGTGCGTGACCTACAATTATACTACAATATTCTAGGTCGGGTCGTTCTACAAGGCGACGTCGCAGGAGGTGTTCTTGTCCGAATAGGTAAATAATCATTACAAATTTGGTCGGCGCCCGAAACGCCATTTTAAACGTTTAGCATTAAAGGCTTAATATGTAAATTAACTCATTTGTTGGCAACTAAAATGCACTTTTTAAATGCCTAGAATGTTTTACTATGAGAAACGGGCTTCCTTAGAAATATTTTATTTTTCGGTTAATTTTTTTTAAAATTAATATCTTAATATTTTCGAATTATTTTTGTGGGTTTCTATTTTTTTAATGTCTATTTTAATTATATTTATCAGTAAACTGAACTTCGAATGTGTAAAACTAACTTTTTCCAGTTACCTACAATAACTAAGATATAATAATTATTGTCATCCACAGTTCATTGGGATGTGTTTGTTTAGACATATAAAAGTTTTTACCTAATAAGTTTAAACTTGGTGTGCACAGTAAAACTTTGGGTCGTGGGTCTACGTAATTTGACGTAATATTTGACCAAAACACTGTGCAGCACCCGACGTCGAAACTACTCGAATTTTGATTTCCCACTTAGGTGCTAAATCGAGTCCTCAGGAAGACTGATAGACGTCGGAGCCGAAGTCAGGTATTTCTTGCCCTACGTAACCATAATGTAATATAATGTCCAAATGCTTGTTGGGAAGTTTTCATTTTCAGAAATTTATAAACATCTTAACATTTTATATGTTGTTGTAATTACATTATTGTGGTGTTTGGTTTTAAATTAAAGTATCCTCGTTTTTATGTTTTCCTAATTCTGTTCTTTATGTTTAAAATCTGCAGATGAAGTTTTATCACGGTAGTCACTACTACTAGTGATAAAAAAACATAAAGCAAAATTTTGAAAAAAAAACAAAAACATTAAGTAACTGCCAATTTTTGCTGTCAAAAAATACTTGTCGGCTGCTTAAATTTAGACTAGACTCCATCAAAGCATGCCCAGCTTTCTATATTTGCCAAGCCAACTTTATTTAAAGGGGGTGAGGGTGTTTCGGTCCGGCGAATTCTTCCTTTTGGAAGATTCCCTCTTTGCTGTAGGCTAAACTTCTTGCAACATAATGGGCTGAGACCGAGGGGGTAACAACTGACCCAAATTTGTACATATATTACCAGTAGTGCCATGTAAATATGGTAGTAATGCCAAGGAATTTGTACATGTATTACCAGTAATGCCATGTTAATTTATGAGTGGTTTTCCCCTCGGTTGAGAGTGCAAGTTGCTATTTTCTTGGGGGATAGTTGAGCCAGTCTCGGGCAGAGTTGGGCGGGGCATTCACAGAGTAAGTGTTTAGCGGTCTCGGTTGCGGTTTCGCAAATTCTGTAGTGGTCGTCTTTTGCTCTTCCTATTACCTTTAGATGGTATTTTAATGACACGGTATGATGTGTTTTCTGTTCATGTTTATGAGCTTTTCTGCTTTTTTTTTTTGATGTGGTGATGAACCTTTTTGCCTGTCTTAGTCCTGGAGTGTGTCTCTGTTTTAACAATTCATGTTTTTCCCAATTGTTGACTTCTTTTAGAACAATGCTTGAACCTTGTTTTGCGAGGGTACCTGCTTTCTCTGCTGCTATGCCTTTATATCCGGGTACCCACATCACGCTTTTAGGGTTTTTTTGCAAGGCCGCTTGATTTCTTCATATTAGCCAGGTGCTTTCAAACAGCACAGGGTTTAGTAAGATCTCCTGTTTGTGTGTTTTCGGTCTAGCAACCAGTCTCTTCTTGAGTTGCTGAAGCCCCAAATTAGCTCTTTGGCTTGGCTGGCGTTTCCTGTGTTGTGCGATTTCTGATTTAGTTTTGTGTAGTTCCCTTACTTGATCGTTGGATCCGGATCTTATTGTAGCCGGGAAAATGTCAGGATTATACAGTCTTGGACATAGCAAAATCCAGACAAGATTCCGACCTAACGTTTGAAGGGAGATTACCAGTACGGCACTGCCTACTTGATATTTCGATAAGATGCCGTAAATGAAAGCCAAGTCAGTATTTTTCTCATAAGCATATGTACAAACCACAGCCTACTTATTATCGAATTTATCACTTCAAACAACATGAATGTTGTTTCCCACCGACTCGCCCGGATACATCCGATTGCCCGCCACGTCTCCGATTTGATCGTTCATCTTTTTCAGTTCTTTCATGCTGATCTCGTATTTGTGGGCCACCAGGGACCGGTAGAAGTGCACCGCGAACGCCAAAAATACGAACAGAATGGGAACCAGAACGACGCAGGCCGACCAAGCGGCCGTTCGGTTTATGTCGTAAAATTTCAGCCAACAAATGATCGCGATTTCGGCCAAGAACAAAATTAACCCCAGCAGGGTGGAAAAAGCCCACGCGATCTCGATGTACCAATGGAGACGTTCGTGCGGGCTTTCGTCCACGAAACTGATCGAATCTAGACTGCAAACGGTGTCGATGTGCGGCAAAATGCACGTGCTTATCATTAGGGCCAACATGTGTACGGCGACCAGCAACGTCGTGATTACGGCGAACATGACTAGGACCTCGCCGGGGATTTGGGTGGGGGTCTGCAGTTGAAGCTCGACCATGGCGACCTGAAGGAATAAAATTTGTCAAACCGACACACAGTGGTCAGGAATGAAAACAAAAGATTTGCATCCCTTTATTTATACATACTGAAATCTGTATAAGATCAAACAAGTTGAGTCAGGAACGGACGAATATCTAAGATTTCTAATGCTTTAATAATAACACAATGCCGTACCCTATCAAACGCCTTCTCCGTGTCCGTATAGATCACATCAATTTGAGATTTATTATTTATGGCTGCATGTACATATTGAGTAAATATAGTAAGATTAGTGAAAGTAGATCGTTTAAGAAAAAATACATGTTGAAGGGGGGAGATTTTACCAGAGATTTCTTTAAAAAGCAATTAAAAAATAATAATTTCTAGAACTTTAGAGACTGAACTGTCTGAACTTACAATACTGATAGGACGATAATCTCTAATATTTTGTCTTGCTCCTGACTTGAATATTGGTATAACTTTGCTTATTTTCCAAATCAAATGTTAGGATATGTTGAAGTTTTAATAATTAAGTTAAAAAGAAATAAAAGAGGTTTGTTTAAAGAGTCTTTGCTACCTTTCAGAATATAAGCAGGTATCCCGTCAGGTTCAATGGACCTGTTACCTTTGAGACATTTTAAGGCCTCCATTATGTCATTTTCTGAAATAAAATAATCACAAAATAATGACTTTGAAACTGGGGTTTTACATCCAATGTCATTGTCCTTTATATAAACAGAACTAAAGAAATTTTCAAAGCCATTAGCAACATTCTGTGATACAGAATACGTTTTATTATCTGTATTCATCTCCTCTAGAATATCAGGAGAGACCTTTTAAATAGGACCAAAAAAGTTTTGGAATATGTTTTAGATCTGATTCCACATCACTAAGACACTTAGAGTGAGCTACCTTTATTTTATTCTTAACGATGCCCCGAAGAACAGAGTATTTATGCCTTTAATAATTGGATTTGTACTTTTTTTATTTAACAAAATATTGATGTTTTTTCTTAATTAGTTTTATTATTTCCTTATCGAACCAGGTATTTTTTATACAACTGGGTAGCCTTTGGAACACATTTAAAAAAAATATTATTAAGAATTGCATAAAGAAAGTCGGAGTATCCCAGTTTTGTTCATTAAATAAATTATACATCAATAAAAATTTGCCCATTTTGAAATTAAATTTGATGGTTATCTATTGGAAGCAGAGAGTCATCAGTTTGATCTACTTGCACATTATTTATGGATGCATTAGACAGGTTTTCCTATTCGGCTGTATACTGTGTCGCCATCTAGCGGGAATATGTTAGACTATTTTACATTTGTACGTTTTTGCTTTTATAAGGTTTTAGGCCAGTCCGTTATGATCTATTTCGATTTTGTGACGGTACAGTTTATTGTTTTTATGTAATACTATTATGAACCTGTACTTTATTATAATTTTCGTTTTTTTTTAATGCACTTTTTGATAAATTATGCGCACCCGATCGGTTTAAAGTGAGACGAAAGTAATGTCTAATCTGAGAGGGATGACATTATCTACAACTACAAGGGTGTGAAAAACATAAATTGAAGGACCATTGCCTTTTTAATTACGATTTTTGTGTACTTATTTATTTATAATCTTTAGAAAATAAGCATTTTTCTGAACTGAAGGGATTATTTTATCCTACTGATATTATAAATGGAAAAAGTTTGTTTGTTTGTATGTATATATGGCTGTGTGATTGTTTCTCAGTCATGCAAAAATGGCTAAAACCGATTTGAATAAAAATTTGTATGTGTAACCTGGCTTGAAACATAGCCTACTTTTTATTTGACATGGCAAGTAAAATTATAACTTTTTTGTGACTGTGACTTCTTTGTCAAGCCAAGACTTTAATTTCAGCAGCAGTACGTCCTTTAAAAAAACGGTTTGTTTACCGTCCAGCCGCCATATTGGATCGAAACAAGAACGAGAGATTGGTCCTTATTCAACATTTATATCTCGATTTATATGTTTTGTAATTTTGTTCAATTATCTTTAAAACACTCCTTTTACAACAACACTTGCCATTTTGAATTAAAATGATCGCCCTACTACCAGATTACCTACTTTTTCTGTGCTTAAAAAAAATTAAAAATAGTTCTTTAAGGACCCATATTTTTCAAACAAGGTTTTTTTCGCCACTGAACAACTCAAATGATCTCGCCTCGAATCTCACTTATAAATAATAAAAGTTACGGCTCAGTCCATATCAAGTCAACCAGGGTATTTTACCACACCATCTCCGATGTTGATGATTTTTAGTATACATGTTTTTCCTACCAAAAAACTGGAAAATCCAAAATTTCAGACTTTTTTGACCAGTTGTTTATTTTGAATTAATTTTCGAAAATCGAAAAAGTCACTTATTTGTCCTTAACATGTGCGCACAAAATTAGGAATATCCAAAGAACCACTTATAATAGAAAAGTAGGTGAAGGTTCATTTTAAAGCTCTTATAAAGACCTTTCATATGAGAATATTGCATAACATATATTGAAAAAAAAAATAAAAAAAAAAATTTTTGATTTTTTTTTTTGAAAAATTTCAAAAAGGCCATTTTTAATTTTTTTCAAAAAATTATATTATTTTCTTTAAAGTGTTATTAAACTATTCACAAAATTTTGAAATGGAAAAATCGGTCCAATGTGAAAAAATTTATTAAAAATGTCACATGCATGAAAAATCGCCTATAAAATGTACTTAATATTTTTGATATTTTTTTTGACATTGAACCCATCATTTCTCCATCATAAAATTTTGTGGATAATTAAGTAACACTTTGACCAAAATTATATATTTTTTTCAAAAAAATTAAAAATGGCCTTTTTGAATTTTTCAATTTTTTTTTTTCAATTTTTTATTTTCAATTTTTTTTTTGTTAAAATTATGTTGTGATATTTCATAAAAAAGAGCTTCAAAATGACTTTAAAATGAGCCATTTATTACTTTCCTAGTGTAAGTGGTTCTCGAGATATTGCTAGTTTTGTACATTCTTGTTAAGGTCAAAATGCTGACTTTTTTATTTTGAAAAATTAAAAAAAAAAACTACGAATCAAAAAAATCTAAAAATTTTCATTTTCAACTTTTATGGTAAGAAGAAAATATATACCAAAAATCATCAAAATTGGAATTGGTCGCGTAAAATTTTTGTGATTTTTTGGTTGATTTGATATGGAATGACCCTAGGGTCAGTCCATATCAAGTCAACCAGGGTATTTTACCACACCATCTCCGATGTTGATGATTTTTAGTATACATGTTTTTCCTACCAAAAAACTGGAAAATCCAAAATTTCAGACTTTTTTGACCAGTTGTTTATTTTGAATTAATTTTTGAAAATCGAAAAAGTCACTTATTTGTCCTTAACATGTGCGCACAAAATTAGGAATATCCAAAGAACCACTTATAATAGAAAAGTAGGTGAAGGTTCATTTTAAAGCTCTTATAAAGACCTTTCATATGAGAATATTGCATAACATATATTGAAAAAAAAAATAAAAAAAAAATTTTTGATTTTTTTTTAGAAAAATTTCAAAAAGGCCATTTTTAATTTTTTTCAAAAAATTATATTATTTTCTTTAAAGTGTTATTAAACTATTCACAAAATTTTGAGATGGAAAAATCATGAGTTCAATGTGAAAAAATTTATTAAAAATGTCACATGCATGAAAAATCGCCTATAAAATGTACTTAATATTTTTGATATTTTTTTTGACATTGAACCCATCATTTCTCCATCATAAAATTTTGTGGATAATTAAGTAACACTTTGACCAAAATTATATATTTTTTTCAAAAAAATTAAAAATGGCCTTTTTGAATTTTTCAATTTTTTTTTTCAATTTTTTATTTCCAATTTTTTTTTTTGTTAAAATTATGTTGTGATATTTCATAAAAAAGAGCTTCAAAATGACTTTAAAATGAGCCATTTATTACTTTCCTAGTGTAAGTGGTTCTCGAGATATTGCTAGTTTTGTACATTCTTGTTAAGGTCAAAATGCTGACTTTTTTATTTTGAAAAATTAAAAAAAAAAACTACGAATCAAAAAAATCTAAAAATTTGCATTTTCAACTTTTATGGTAAGAAGAAAATATATACCAAAAATCATCAAAATTGGAATTGGTCGCGTAAAATTTTTGTGATTTTTTGGTTGATTTGATATGGAATGACCCTAGGGTCAGTCCATATCAAGTCAACCAGGGTATTTTACCACACCATCTCCGATGTTGATGATTTTTAGTATACATGTTTTTCCTACCAAAAAACTGGAAAATCCAAAATTTCAGACTTTTTTGACCAGTTGTTTATTTTGAATTAATTTTTGAAAATCGAAAAAGTCACTTATTTGTCCTTAACATGTGCGCACAAAATTAGGAATATCCAAAGAACCACTTATAATAGAAAAGTAGGTGAAGGTTCATTTTAAAGCTCTTATAAAGACCTTTCATATGAGAATATTGCATAACATATATTGAAAAAAAAAATAAAAAAAAAATTTTTGATTTTTTTTTAGAAAAATTTCAAAAAGGCCATTTTTAATTTTTTTCAAAAAATTATATTATTTTCTTTAAAGTGTTATTAAACTATTCACAAAATTTTGAGATGGAAAAATCATGAGTTCAATGTGAAAAAATTTATTAAAAATGTCACATACATGAAAAATCGCCTATAAAATGTACTTAATATTTTTGATATTTTTTTTGACATTGAACCCATCATTTCTCCATCATAAAATTTTGTGGATAATTAAGTAACACTTTGACCAAAATTATATATTTTTTTCAAAAAAATTAAAAATGGCCTTTTTGAATTTTTCAATTTTTTTTTTTCAATTTTTTATTTCCAATTTTTTTTTTTGTTAAAATTATGTTGTGATATTTCATAAAAAAGAGCTTCAAAATGACTTTAAAATGAGCCATTTATTACTTTCCTAGTGTAAGTGGTTCTCGAGATATTGCTAGTTTTGTACATTCTTGTTAAGGTTAAAATGCTGACTTTTTTATTTTGAAAAATTAAAAAAAAAAAAACTACGAATCAAAAAAATCTAAAAATTTGCATTTTCAACTTTTATGGTAAGAAGAAAATATATACCAAAAATCATCAAAATTGGAATTGGTCGCGTAAAATTTTTGTGATTTTTTGGTTGATTTGATATGGAATGACCCTTACCTACCATGGCAAAACCAGATAAAAGGGCGGAAGTTTTACTGGAAGCCTTCAGTTTGGCTCTGGACAGATGAAGCTTTCTCCATGAGAGATACCTGGGGGTCTGGAACACATCATCTGACATTGGAGTGGGTTTTATCTGCAAAACAAAATCACACTTAAAATATATGCGAATTTTTCTAAAGTGATTATCTCTGTTCCGCTTCTAAAGTGATTTTTTTTTAACTGACAAAAAAAAAAATAATTTAAAATTATGAACACATCTATAAGTATGAATAATTTAAGATTATGGAATTTAATTAAATTTAGCTTAAAATTATATATGTCAGATTTATTTTACAATCTTATTTGCTTATTTTTAATACGATTTATTAATTCTCTCTGAGGTTCTCTCTAAAAAGTACCAATGCTAGCTAAGCCCTTTAAATCAACCAGCAGTTTGTTGCATTGATTTGCGTTAAGGGTTCAAAATAATAAAATTACAAAAAAACAAATATTTTATTTAACATACTTATTATTCTTGAGGAAAATTAGATAAGTAGAATCTTTATAAAAAAATTCAAGATCAACAAAGGTCAGTCAACATTATTTATCAATAAAATATTCAGAAAAATATTATTACCAAATACACTGTGCACAGATATCCAATAAATAAATAATAATAAATAAATAATACGTTTATTTTAGTAAAGAAACATTTTACAATCCTAGTATAAATAAAATGCAAAAATAAAGGCACAAAAATGTCTTAAAAGCATAAACATGCTTGTTGACTTACCATATTATTTAGATAAATAGTTTTTTTTTCACAGCAGTTCGAATTGATGATAAAATTTTAGAGTAGGTAGATTTTACATATAAAATTAATCTTAGAGAACCTTCATCTTACTTCTGATTACCTAATATAATTTAAGTTAATTAGATTGTTACACATCTCTCTACTTTCTCTTATCCAATTTGTGACTAATTTTTTGAAAACACTAAATTTTAGTATATTTTTGAAGTCAGTAGGCAAGTTATTTAATATTCTTGGGGCAAAGTATTTGATTGAACGTTGCGTTATTGTTTTGGAAGCCTGAACATATTCAACATTTGATTTATTTCTGGTTTTGTATGCTAACACTTTTTCTGTAAGTTTTATTTTCTTTTTGTGTATGTTTTTAAGCAGCTCCAAGCAGTACATACAATATCGTCAACCAAAGTCTAATGAGTCAAATTATTGATTTTCGAATTTATTTTTTGCTTTTTTTTGACTGATATTTTTCTTTTCCTTCTATTTTCTGCTAGGTACTTTTAACATACTTAACTACACATTAAAAAAAAATAAAAAAATACTTTCCAATTAGTGCCATTTCAGGGCGATAGATGGTGCAAAAAAGTTATCCATTGGCATCAAAACTACTATAGTTTCATACTCGGTTTCATATAAATGATTTTTTTAAATAATAAGGTATGCTTTATGTATGAACAATAAGTTTTAACCGAGGTTTTAACCATAGCTTATAAGGCAATAATTCAAACTTTATCAAACTAAATTAAAAGAAATTATAGTAAGTCAAGAGCCCTTAAAGCTTTTGTTTTGGGGCAGACTGGGCTTGTACATTTCAACTTCTTTATATCCCAAAAAAAAGTATTACCTATAATGGTTTTATGATTAAGTTTATATTAACATTATTAAGAAAAACCTGTAAATTTTTTTTAATGAAGTACACTAGCCTAGACTTTTGTCAACTATAATAGCTTTCTGTACTGCAACGCAACACTTTTATTGCTGTCACTTCCTGTGTGAATAAAATAGTTTATGCTGAATTTAGTGCTAATTAAACCCAAAAATATGTTTCCAAAAAATGCTACATCTAGTATTATATGAAGCAATCAATGCACTTCAAAACTGGCCTAAAATTTATGAATTTAAACATCATCAAACATCAAGAACTCCCCCAAAAAAATTTCTGATTTTTTTTTATTACACAGCAACAACAAACAGTTGGTGCTCTTTTGTTTCCTTTTTTTGACTACTCAAAATCAAGGTTTTTGATTTGTTAAAGAACTTGTAACTATTTATCAGGGTTCAAGTTGGCCATGGATTAAAACTGCCCATAAACCTTGACTAAAACTAAAAACCTTTGGTCACATTTAATTACCTTATTGTGTCCCCTGTTATAAAGTTGTCCGTTGTTCTCCACCTTCTCTGCTGTGTTGTTGAGTGACCTTTCTATATCCAAACCAACAGCATTGGTACTCCACGAATACATAAGTTCGCAAAATTCTGAAATATAACAATGTATCTTTTGCAAAAACTGAGGTTTTTATGGAAGGTTGATGAAGACTGTAGCAATATATATATCAAGTGCTGATATTGAGAGTAAAAAGATTGGGAAACAGATTCTTAGGAGAATTTAAAAGAAATTTGGGTAATTATGCAGTATACAGTTTTTTGCCATTTTTGATTTTTTTTGAAAAATTCTTTATGGGGGCACCTTCTAGGGTCCCTAGGACAACAAATCCGCCTGCGCCCGATTTTATTTTTTTTACGAGAAAAAAGGGTGCCTAGGGGGGGGTTGTAATGTGTTTTTCTGATTGTTTTGGGTTGGTTTGGATTAGGTTGGGTTGGACTGTGTTGGTTTGGGTTGTTTTAGTGAAAAAAAATTTAAAAAAAAACAAAAAAAATCAAAAAAAAAACAACCGGCGCAGACGGATTTGGGGTCCTAGGGACCCTAGAAGGTGCCCCCATAAAGAATTTTTCAAAAAAAATAAAAAATGGCAGAAAACCGTATTGATAAAGAAAAAAATGAGTTGGGTAAAGCTATACCTTTACATCCAACTGGGACACCTATGTTATTTTTTAAAGAGTGACTATATTTTTATGGACTGTAATACCCAAGGGAATACCCTTAATCTTCTTAAACTTACATATAAATGAGGCGATTTAAACAAACGTTCTTATCTATAGGAGTAGTCAGTTATTGCCAAATAATCCAAAGAACACAAGCATTAATAATTTATTGCTTCTGTGCAAAAAAAAAATCTAAAAATAAACACAGCTGACAAAGTGAGGTTATTTAATCTTTTGCAGCAGACAAAATTTAGAGTGGCTCAGTCCAACTTAATTGGGGGCTCGTTCACAAAATCATTTGTGGACGCGAACTCGTGCAAAAATCAAATTTGACAAATATATTGCCAATTGCACCGCAATGTAAAACCCAGTTTAACTTTAACCGGAGTTTGGTATGCGCTGCCACTAACGTAAACTATACCTAACCAGGTTAATGGTAAATTAATAACTTATTTCCAAAAGCAGGGGCGGATTCTCAGCATTTCCAGGATTATGGTCAAAAGTTACGGAGAACTTTTCAAAATCTGACGGTACTTACGATAAAATTCAAATGCAATTTAAACAAAAAAGTGACAAGAGATTTTTTTTTTTTTTTTAATTTTAGGGTAGATGGGAATTGTCAAAAATGATACAATTGTGTACTTACTAGGGACAGCGGTCGTTGTAGGTTTCCTCCCCATAGATAGTCGTGGTAATTTGCTACTTCCAGTTTTGAAAAGTTTATGCGGGATCAGGGTGGAAAACGGCGCTTCTCTGTTTTCATTGCTTCTGGTGGCAGAAGCTACTTTGCCTAAATATAATGGGGTATGTACAGGATGAGAAAGGTATAAGCGCAAATTTTTATAGAGTGATATATGTCCCTAATAGCACAGAAGTATTCCCCGAACATTCGCTAAATGTTCAGCTAGGATATTGGGAACATTCCCTGAATGTTCCCTCAAATCCTCTAAGCATACCAGGGATGTTCGGGGAATGTTATGTGTCCGCAGTTTTGATATTCCTAAAACATACTGGTAGAACATTCATAGAATATTTTCGCAGCATTTTCATAGTACATTTATGAACTTAAAAAAACACCCTAAAAAAATAAAAAAATTAAAAAAAAAGTGTTTTTAAACAGCGATGAGATTCGGACCCTCAACTTTCTGGCATCCATATAACACTTTTCCAACGACTTAACCTTTTGCGCTACGGGGGCTTATGTTTGGGGCATTGTTTTCTTTTAGAAGAGCACCGTGAATTGTTTTTTTTTACATAAAATCAGGATCACTCCTGAACGGTTCACCGGATTTTCATAATTCTTTTTTTATTGAATAAAAATATTACCCCCCTCCCCGAATCCTCCCAAACGGTAGTGGAAAAGGATTATGTTATTTGTTCTATGCAGGATAACTCCCTAACGGCTGAACCGATTTTAATATTTTTTTTAAAAATAAATATTGGCCTACCCCAACAAGCGTTTTGAACAAAATACAATAAATTCGGCTGCGTAAACATGATCGTAGATAAAAAAATATTATTTTCTTTCATGGCATGATTTCATGATATTTTTTTAGGCCAACAAAATGGGTTTTTCTTGTAACTAAAAAGAGAGTATTTTTTGTTAATAAAAAGAAAACTTGCAGCGACAGAAAAAAATCTTTACCATAGCTGTTAGAATAAAAAACTTTACAATATTGTGTGATATTTTTAGGACTTTGATAGAATATTGGTAGATTATCTTAAATAGAACATTTGCTGAATGTATTACTCAGGATATTCCCAGAATATCTCCCAAATGTGCTATCAATGTGCCAATGTAAGGACATTTTTAGGACATTACCAGAACATTCGTGGAATATTCTGCATAGAATATTCGGTGAACGTACTGTTCAGGATGTGTCAGTAACATTCACGGAATATCCTGCATAGAATATTCGCTGAATATTCTATCCAGGGTATCCAGGGAAAGTATTTTCAATGTGCTTTCAATATCCAAAAGGAAAGGCATTTTCCGGAGTTTAGTAGAACATTCAGGGAATGGAATATTCGCTAAATGTACTGTCCTGGATATCCTAAGAATGGTTTTTAAATGTGCTGTCAATGTAAAAAAAAGGAAACTTTTAGGACTTTCACTGAACATTCCTGGAATATCCTGCATAGAATATTCGCTGAATGTACTAGGTAAGATATTCTGAGAATGTCTTAAATGTGTTGTTCATGTGCTAACTTTAAAGTTATTCAGAGCACGTTTTTGGAACATTCTACGAATATACTGTGAAAGTGCCAGAACATTCAGACATTCACAGCACCTTACTGGGATATCCCTGGAATATCCTGTGCTATTGAGGTACAGGATGACAATTTGAACACTTTCTACCCCCGATATTTTGACGACTAAGAGGAATATGTGTACATATTTTAAAAACATTTTGTGGGATTCGAAGGGAATATTTGCTATCTTGAAATATTTGTTGGGGTAAACTTTACCCCTATATTTTGAATGACGAAAGTCAGGCGAGTGATACCTTGTTCAGCGGCGTGTGGTGAAATTTCAAGTAAAGGAAGCAATTTTTAAAAACACCCTATTTATAGTGTAATGCGATTCTTCAATGAAATTCCGTTTGCAAATTCGTCAATGACGTTATCATAAAAACGTGGATGCTCTCACAAGCGACATTTGCGTCTCTCCTGACCTGAAATTTTTATACGTTTAAACGTTGAAAAACTCATTATTATTAAGACACACCACACATTCACACACAATCTTCTTACTTTTAACTGGCCAACATCCTTTAGCAATCGACATCGGGCCCGATGTCGATTGCCTAATTTTCCGTCATCGGCACCGTTGGACATCGGGTAAATTTTACTTTTTGCTGACATCGGCATACCGTCGCCGTACGATTAAGGTCCGATATGGTTTAACCACATGGTACCGACCATCCGCTCATATAGCTGCTTAATTTGATCTGTCTAACGTAGGCAAGCTGGTCTCGGCCTGACATCGGTAAACTATTCAAGTCCGACATTGGTTTCCTAAAGCGGCCCGACGTTGGTGATTGACGAAGTTCTGTCGGTGGTTGCTCGACAGTTCCGATAATGCGGGTGCTTAATAACCAGTCGGGCTGGTTTAAGTGGCAGAAGAGGTGATTTTTGTAGAGACGTACCGCCATCTTGTCAAGTCCGCATTCTAGTTTTAAATATATATATATATATATATATTATCTTCCACAGAACAGGGAACATAGTGACATTAGCGCCATCTCTACATACTAGGAAGAAACTAAAGCAGATAAAGTGTTCGTCGGCATAAAGTCGACTATAGTAAATCGGACCATCGTCAGTTACCGATTCTCGACCGATTAAAGAAAGTTCAAATCGGACCATCATCGGCCCTAAAGCAGATAAGGTTTGCGTTGGAATAATGTCGACTATAGTAAATCGAGCCATCGTCAGTTGCCGATTCTCGTCCGATTAAACAAAATTCCAATCGGACCGTCGTCGGCCCTAAAGCAGATAAAGTGGGCATCGGCATAAAGTCGACTATAGTAAATCGGGCCATCGTCAGTTGCCGATTTTCGACCGATTAAACAAAGTTTCAATCGGACCATCGTCGGTCCTAAAGTGGAGTCGGCATAAAGTCGACCGAAAACTGAAAATCGCAATCTATCCCACATCGTTGTCGACATTGGCCCGATTCAATGCCGATGATTTGTGTTTGCTGGGAGAGGTCCCGTGGTATATAAATGAACAAGTCCTAGTATTTTTCTAATTTTTAAAGATTTCTTTTCTAAAAATTAAATAAATATATTCTAAAAATATAAAAAGTGTATTTTTTACGCATTGTGGAGGTTTTTTCGTCAGCCTGTATCTCCTTATTGGTTTCAAAAAAACTGAGTAAATGAAAAATTATTTGGCGCTATCAAGTTTTTCAATTTTTGAAATGTCTTCTTTATTCTATTTAGTATAAAAATATTTGCAAACAAAATTTCCATATTTTTTTCTTTATTTTAATTAAATATCCTTTTGTACCTACTAGGGGAACAAACTCGAATCCTACACAAATTTTTATAATTACAAAGTTATTTTTAGCCAAGGAATAAAGCCAATTCCACATTTTCTTACTTTTTTCCGTAGTATCCACCTTGGCCAGTTTTTCACAATGTTTAAATTTTTGTTCCACTGGATATGATACTACTTTGCCATGTAATCACTTTACACAATTCATAAAAAAAGTCTTTTATAAACAACACGGCGGCGATATTATATTGTCCAGCCTACTACACTGTTGCGCATAATGAACTAAAATAGCTTTCATACATCCAGAGTATGTACGTGTGATGACTTAGATTGAATCTCTAATTATATCTACCTCTGTATGTATACAGACCGCTTCAAGCTACTGCGAACATAGGGGGAATCAAGTCCAATTTACTCTCCGTGCCGTACAACCGAGGTGGATTCGAAGCACGCTGCAGTGTTATCTTTTGGAAATTCATTTTGTTTTTATTATTTTGTTTTATTTCTGCCTTGCTCGAGAAACAGATGGGTAAGTTCTTAATTGAAATAATACATTTTTAAAACTAAAAATGGATGCCTACGAAGTTGCCGAAAAAGTGCAGATGGTCAAATGGTCAAATCGTCATAACCCAACACACGTTCGATATTGGTCGAGGGAAAATTTGCATTTGTATTTTGACGTAAGAACACAGTATCCCCAAAAACTAAATGTTTGGGGGGGGGGGGTATTGTAGGGGAACACGTAATTGGGCCATTTTTTATTAACGGCAATTGCAATTTGAATGGTCCTAGATACTTGGATCTACTGCAGCAGCACATTATTCCAACTGCTAGGCAGTTGTTAGGTGTAAGATTTGGTGAAACATGGTTTCAACAAGATGGTTGTTCCGCTCACAATGTTGGCCTTGTTAGGGAATATCTTGATAATGTATTTCCTAATCGGGTTATAAGTACACGGGGAACTATTTTATGGCCAGCTCGATCTCCCGATCTTGCTCCTAATGACTTCTATCTGTTTTTGAAGAAGCTTTTCAAATTATCACCCCTAACATGCTTGGAAACGTTGGAAGGGGTTTTTATAGTAGGCTCAGATATTGTCTAGCCGAGCAAGGAGGACTTTTCGAACATTTGCTTTAATTTTTTTTTGACTGGGAGAATCTTTTTGGTTTTTAGAATGTATTAGTTTATTTTGAGAACTTGCTTTTATTTTGTTTCTCCTTATTATTTTCATTGTAACACGTCGTCACTGATAAATCTGAGCAGTTGACAATAAAACGCTCTTATTTATCAGTGACAAAAAATAAGAAAATTACGTTATAAAAATTTGCGTATTTATTGACCAAATTCCGGTTTCATTGACTACGCTCCACACAGCACCGTGGTTAAAGGCGTACTAAATACAAGCCTGAGTGTTGGTTGCTTCACTGATAGGCGTGCGGTGTCTCTGCATGTACGTACACTGGCAAATTAGACTTCTTTCGCCCTATGTTCGCAGTAGTATGACAAAATGCCATGATTTTGGAAAGCCTCCTAATTTTTTAACACTTTCCCTATAAACAAGGTGTGACGGATTTCGATGGTTCTTCATTGGTTGGATGACTGATGAATGACTTTTGGGTGACTGTGACGGAAACTATTTAGTGGGCCGGCCCCTGATTAACATCAGTTAATTTGATAACAAAGTTGTTTCCCTTCTTCTACTTAAATGCAACGGATGTTGTTGTTGAGCCAATACATTAATTGGCTCAGTGCATAACTTCTGTTGGTGTGCCAACACAGTTGTTTTGCCAACACTAATACGATGTTGAACCGGCTGAGACGTCCCACACTGGGGTCCCCTAGTTTTTGTAAATTATCTTTAAATTTTTAAAAATATTAAAATTCATCAGTTAATTCACGTAAAATATTTAAACCAAGAAGTGGTTTAAATCGAGCACGTTACAGTTGTTTTAAGCCAACCAGATGCCTTGTTTTTGACAGGTTGCTATGGCAAGAACCCGAATTTTTCGGAAATTTGTTCGGTCACGTGACCTAGTTGAAAAATTAATAAGTGATAATTTCCCTGACTTGACAGCTGTCACGTGCAGATGTCAGAATAACAACAGAGGCGTAGGTACAATTTTCTATTCATTTTATGATATTTTCTTTGCGACAACAAAATTGAATATGACGAATAATAATTAATAAACAAAAATGCGCTGCAGCAGTTACAGCCAACTTCGCAGATTTTATGTTTCCTATCTAAATACTTACCGCGTTAAATTGTCATCGACTTTGCAAAAGAATAATTAATTTTCAGTTCTCTCTAGTAATATAAGATTATTAGAGTATGAAGAAATTTGTTCATTTCGGGATTTTGAGAATCGCTTTTTTTACTAGGGCAAAGGGAAAGTGAACAAAAAACAAATTTAAACTATTTGAAATACAAAACACCTAGCGTCCAATATAACACATGTGCCTATACAACTATTTTTCCCTATCCTCTAGTACGATAATATTGTGTGATTTAAATAGAACATAATCAACTTGATACAAAGATGCAAACCTTATTTTACTAGAGTACCAGGGAATTGTAAAAATAATAGATGAATAAGTGTATAGCCACAATATAGGTAACATAGACATTCAAATTGTCAAAAAAGTAATTAAACAGCCACCTTATATTAAAACACCAAACCTCAAAGAAAAATAAACGCTTGCCAAATTGTCAAAATTTGTATTTTTTTTAAATAATTTTTGGTATAAAGTTTTCGTACCGAATCTCCCGCAAGCTTGAATTAGCCTCCGTAAATTTTTTCTCTGTTGCGAATTTTTATAAGAAAATTCGCACCTCGAAAAATTTTTCTGAAATAATTCAAGCTCTGTGATGTGATGACAAATTTATTTTGGGAAAGAAATGCATTGCATGCAGGCGTAGTTCATAAGAGCTATATTTTCACACGCCTCTGGTGGCTATAAAAAGCAAAGGCACGGCAAAGCGTGGATTACTTAAAAACCAAATTTCATCCAAGAACGAAACGATGCCACTCATCCAGTTAATCAATAATTAAAATTTCATAAGATTATTATTTTGCACCAGAATATATTGACACAAAGTTTAAGGCGACAAAGAATAAAAATCAAACAACAATCCAGCATGAAGCCGAATCTACGAAAACCACGCCAATTTTCGCCAGGTGTGTAAATCAAATTGGGGGAGGGAATTATTTTCAAAAAAAAAAAGAAATCAAAGTTTTTATCAACTTCTATTCTGTTCTATCTCTTTTTAAACAAACAAACAAACAAATAAATCATAAGGGCATATTTCTAACACGTGGAATCTATTGTGGCTTAACAACGTTAAATAAGTATTAACGTATCAGGACGACCCTTTAATAGATTTTCAAACTGTTCTTGGAGCCTAATAGACGATATCTTAGACTGGGAACTACTTCATTATTTCTTTTGTTTTGTTTTCTATTTTTCTGAGATATATTTTTTTAATTAAAAAATCCACGTTCCCAGAAATTAAGTAACACGTCGGAGACAAGAATTGGGTTCCTATGGCACAAGTAGTGTGGGCAGCATGTGGCTTCCTTTAACGTGGGAGACCTCCAGGTTCAGGACTGTCCAGGCATGTCATGACATGACCTGTGGGAGCGGGGAATACAACTTTAGCCTTTTTAGGGGAATTCGGGGGTTACTTACTTATCTGGGAATATGGTCCAAGAAATTGTTTAAATCTATTTTGCTCAAAGATTTCGTGTATTTTTGTCATTTTCGATATATTTTCTTACAATATGTAGGAAAACAGACTTAGATACGGTATTGACAGTATTAAATTTAGATTAATTAAACAAAGGTGTTGCTACAAAGTTGGTTGTGTGTGTCAGGAACTACCAAGGATGATAGCAATACTAATTAATTAATTATATATTTTGTTGTTGCATTAAAGCGATCTAGATAATAAGAAGATAATTTCCAATTTCTTAGTTTATTGTCATGTGCCAAAACTAAAGCAAATTAATTATTTCTAAATAAAAATAAGTAAACAGCATAAAATCGAAATGTTGTTATTTATTTGTGCAGTTAGGTACAGCTAGATATTTTGATACGGTGTTTATTTGGGCAACCGGGGAATGCTACGGGGGAGTATCTTTTCACAATTGTCTATAAGCACAAAATGGAAAATTGTGTTAAATATGTTTCTTCATGGTAGTTCCTTAAGGCGCATTTACACAGACAAACTTTCCTTTGATGTTGAAATGCCGACAAACATTTACACGAGTCTCTTGAGCAAAATGTTCAAAAAAAAGTTCGAGCAAAATCTCGTACAAAAAGACTCACGGAAATTTTGGAGAGAATGTTAAGCAAAATTTGTTTGAAGAAATGTTGGTATAAAAATTTCTTACAAATTTAAATTTTATAGTTTTATGGGAATTCATTGAACTTAACTGAAAATAGAAAGACTTAAGTTTTAAAACAAGGTATTTTTAATTAAGTGCTTTCCGACGGAAAAACGATTTGATGTCGAAATTCACATTTTACCTCATAAGCAACTTCGATTGACCTGATTATACTAAGTATACTTGTAACTTTTTTGGGGTTGTAAAAAAAACGAGAATAAAAAAATAAAAATTGGCACTTGTTTATTGCTGTTGCCTGTAAAATGTACTGATAAAAATTTACGTTTAAAAGAATATCTCTTTATTTTACTTCTTAGTTTAAAACACAATACAATAATAATTAAGTCAAATTAAAAAAACCTTTATACATTTTATTAAATCTCAAATATATGAACAAAAGCACGTTCGGTCTAAATAATACCCGTTTATTACCCACTTTTTCAACACTACGATCCCGACCCTTGTCTAAAAAAATATAATTTAGCAGTAATAGACTAGACTTCTGAATCGGAATGTTGCTACTTTGCATATTGTTTGTTCAGTGTCAGTAATCGACCTTGATTATTACATTAAATTGACAGTAAATATCTATCTTCAGCATTTTCATGAACCTTTTGCTTTTTTAAGCAACCGTTGGGGCCTTAAACTAACTAGGTAAATCTGGAGAGGAATTAAAAAAAAATAATCAAAGCTAAGGGTAAAGTAAAGTTACAAAAATATGTTTAAAAAAAATCCTCTTCCCACCACTCCTCATAGTCTTGAGGCGCGGATTACCGCTTAAAAGTGCAATTTTTGAGTTTTTTGCCGATATTTGGAAAACTCAAAATTTTTTTGGAAAAGAAAAATTTTCCTGGGTTGTTTTTTGAATTTAAGAAAAAACCCTTGGAAATAAAAAAAAACTCGGAAGAAAATCCCAAAAAAAATCCGGGAAAAACCCTAAGAAAAAAATATTATAAGTAACCCTAATCCATGTGACAAAACTGATAGCCAAGAATAATGTTTCGCTTGCCGTCGGCTTTTTTTCACAAAAATTTAAAATAAAAGTTGGTGTTCCATTTTTTTAAAGAATTGAGTTCAGTGATCACTGATGTGAAATTTTATTTATTCTCATCTTTAAAAATATGTTTCCAAAACAGATAGCAATAATTTGCCCAAAAATTTACCCGAACAAAATGTTCAAAGAAAAGCTCACAAAAATGTTCACGCAAAAAATTTTAGATCTTTTGCACGAGCTTTTGTTTGAGCATGTTCGTCTGTGTAATTGCGCCTTTAGATTGCGAATTTAAACATCGAGATCAAGATTTTTCAGCATATCAAAATTTTATTCCAATAACAAAAAGAAACAACGCCCTTTAAAAAAAAAGAGAATAGATAAGGTCTAAATGGTAGTGGTTCCAGTTTGACAGATAGCAAGAAAATCATAAAAGTTAAGTATGAACAATTTCTTTTATCAGCTCTATAAAGAATCTTGGGTTAAAACGACATAACGTACAGAGAAAACCAAATTAATTATTGCTATTATTTTTATTGTGGGTTAATTTCGATAAAAATTATAACAATAATATTATAGACGATCACAGCTTGGCCTCTAATTACGCATTCTAAATAAGGGACCCGGGTTAGAAGTGTTTTAATACTTTCTTTCACTGTTCACCTCTAATATTTCCTCCCGCCTTTCTTGTAAGGCCTGGACTGGTTTGTAGTGGTGAGGTTTCATCTCGAAGGGATTTCTCTCAGTTCTTTTGCAGAATTCTCAAAAGTTTTTATATTTTTGCACTTCTCGGCAAAATCTTCGCTAAAAAGGAAAATATCTGAATTGGCAGTGCAATTTTTTGTATTTTTGCATGAAACAATATTGTGGTCGATGCAAAACAACTGCGCCGATCCCCGGCAAGTCCCAAAAGATCTTTATCAGGTGCTTCGTCTCCTCCCTTTTTTGTTTTAGCCAAATTAGAGAAAACCCGCTCTAAGGCTATCAAACCTTTTTCCAAAATGATTTATAATTCCAAGAGATACGTATCTCTTTTTTTCTCTGTTGGTGGAACTTCTGGATTTAATTTGGATCCTTGAAGAATTTGGCAACTTCCGGGAATTTTGTTTTTCTCGAGGAGATTATTTTTGATTTCCTTATCTTTTTCCCATAGAAAGGTGCTTCTTCCATCTGCAAGCTAGATCTACTGATATGTCTGAACCCAATAATTTACTATCATCTGTCACCATTAATATACTTTCTAAGCGGTGCCTCTCTATGTTAGAGTTCGAGGAACTACTAGTTTCTGATGAGAACCATCAGGTTCGTCGTCATATATTTTAGGGACTTTTTGGGCAGTTTACGAAAATCACTATCGTTATTTCACAAGCCATCAAGAATAAAGTTATTTCAGTTATTTTTCTAACTATTTCTACGCTTCCTCAATCAAAAACTAACAATTCTAAACATTCGTTTTGAAAAAAATTGCCAAAAATAGAAAGACTTTAAAATTGATTGAGAGAAGAATACATATCAAAGTCTTTGTAAAGTTCCTTAGATTGCGAATTTAAACATCGAGATCAAGATTTTTCAGCATATCAAAATTTTATTCCAATAACAAAAAGAAACAACGCCCTTTAAAAAAAAAGAGAATAGATAAGGTCTAAATGATAGTGGTTCCAGTTTGACAGATAGCAAGAAAATCATAAAAGTTAAGTATGAACAATTTCTTTTATCAGCTCTATAAAGAATCTTGGGTTAAAACGACATTACGTACAGGGAAAACCAAATTAAATATTGCTATTATTTTTATTGTGGGTTAATTTCAGTTTAAAACAGCTTGGCCTCTAATTACGAATTCTAAATAAGGGACCCGGGTTAGAAGTGTTTTCATACTTTCTTTCACTTTTACCTCTAATATTTCCTCCCGCCTTTCTTGTAAGGCCTGGACTGGTTTCTAGTGGTGAGGTTTCGAGGTTTCATCTTGAAGGAATTTTTCTAAGTTCTTTTGCAGAATTCTCAAAAGTTTTTATATTTTTGCACTTCTCGGCAAAATCTTCGCTAAAAAGGAAAAGATCTGGATTGGAGAGTGCAATTTTTTGTATTTTTGCATGAAACAATATTGTGGTCGATGCAAAACAACTGCGCCGATCCCCGGCAAGTCCCAAAAGATCTTTATCAGGTGCTTCGTCTCCTCCCTTTCTTGTTTTAGCCAAATTAGAGAAAACCCGCTCTAAGGTTGTCAAACCTTTTTCCAAAATGATTTATAATTCCAAGAGATTCGTATCTCTTTTTTTTCTCTGTTGGTGCAACTTCTGGATTTAATTTGGATCCTTGAAGAATTTGGCAACTTCCGGGAATTTTGTTTTTCTCGAGGAGATTATTTTTGATTTTTCCCATAGAAAGGTGCTTCTTCCATCTACAAGCTAGATCTACTGATATGTCTGAACCCAATAATTTACTATCATCTGTCACCATTAATATACTTTCTAAGCGGTGCCTCTCTATGTTAGAGTTCGAGGAACTACTAGTTTCTGATGAGAACCATCAGGTTCGTCGTCATATATTTTAGGGACTTTTTGGGCAGTTTACGAAAATCACTATCGTTATTTCACAAGCCATCAAGAATAAAGTTATTTCAGTTATTTTTCTAACTATTTCTACGCTTCCTCAATCAAAAACTAAGAATTCTAAACATTCGTTTTGAAAAAAATTGCCAAAAATAGAAAGACTTTAAAATTGATTGAGAGAAGAATACATATCAAAGTCTTTGTATTTTTGGCAATTTTTTTCAAAACGAATGTTTAGAATGTTATGGGACGGCGCAAAAACAGTTGGGAAAATAAACCGTAATAACTTTATTCTTACCGGTTTGTCAAATAACGATAGCCACAAAAGTTGTTATTTTCGTAAACTGCCCTAATAATATGAAAAACGACGTGCTAATAATAATTTTTTAAGTAAACATATTGAGGTTTTTATTGAGACTAATATGTCGGGCATAAGTCAAAAACTATTTTCTTCTTTATATGTAATCCATTTGCTTTTCACGTCTTCTTTTGTTAGATTTTTTCGGCATTTCATCCGTTTATTTTTCTTTAAAAGCACACTATCACAATTTTCGCGCGTGACTAACTTTCGATACCGTCTTAACTTGTCGCGTGACAGCACAAGAAGTATACTGAAGTACCTAGCAGAGATCCGGCAGGCTGCAGGGGCGGTACGTTTTTCTTATCTCTAAAATTTGCGTATGAAGTGCTACGAAGTATCACTACATGATATATATCTAATAAGGTGTGACCAATCGAAGTATAATAAGATATGAAAGTGCCAAGGCAGATGTTTTCTCTGGACGATACCAAAAATTTTACAACTAATTGTTTTTCTCTGCATAAATAACTTTATTTTGTATAAATGCCGGCCATAAACATAGAATAAATAAATAAATAAATCAAAAATAAATAAAAACACACCACTTTCGGAACAAAAACTCAAAACAAACAAAAATTGCGTCAGAAATAACATCAATCCAACGCACTTGCGCCAAACGGCCGTATACCTTTATTTTCATGGCATACTTGACCATGATATGTTGCTAACAAAATGGTCACTTCCAGGGCTCAGTTAAGTTTGCCCCCCCCCAGATCGATTTTCTCAAAAATTTTTATGCCAAAATTTTGCACACATTTTGCACAATTTTGCACACCACAAATCAAATTTTGCACACCTTCCTACGAGAAACTACAGCCCATTTTCTGTGGGGGGGCAAACTTGACGTTGCCCCCCCCCCAGTCAATATTTTTCAAAAATTATGATGTCATTTGAAAGGTCTTATTTTGCACAATTTTGCACACCCATTTTAAAATTTTGCACACCTCCCTGTAACCCACACGAGGGTTCTGAAAATATCAAGTTTGCCCCCCCAGTCAATATTTTTCAAAAAGTTTGGTGTCGTTAGAAAGGTCTTATTTTGCACAATTTTACACACCCATTTTAAAATTTTGCACACCTCCCTGTAACCCACACGAGGGTTCTGAAAATATCGAGTTTGCCCCCCCCCCAGTCAATATTTTTCAAAAAGTTTGGTGCCGTTAGAAAGGTCTTATTTTGCACAATTTTGCACACCCATTTTAAAATTTTGCACACCTCCCTGTAAGCCACAAGAGGGTTCTGAAAATATCAAGTTTGCCACCCCCAGTCAACATTTTTAAAAAAATTTGGTGGCGTTAGAAAGGTCTTATTTTGCACAATTTTGCACACCCATTTTAAAATTTTGCACACCTCCCTGAAACCTACACGAGGGTTTTGAAAATATCAAGTTTGCCCCCCAGTCAATATTTTTTAAAAATTTTGGAGTCATTAGAAAGGTCTAATTTGGCATCATTTTGTACACCCATTTTAAAATTTTGCACACTTCCCTCTAACCCACACGAAGATTCTGAAAATATCAAGTTTGCCCCCCCACCGTCGATATTTTTCAAAAATTTTTGTGTCATTCGAAAAGTCTATTTTGCGCAATTTTGCACACCCTTCAGTACCCCACAAGAGCGTTCTTGCCCCCCCCCCAGTTAATATTTTTCAAAAAATTTATGTCATTCGAGAAGCCTAATTTTGCACAACTATTTTTAAATTTTGCACACTTCCCATGCCGTTTTCTTTTTGTGGCGTTTACGGTTAAACTTGGTCCTAAAATTTCCCAGAAGTATAAGCAAACGAAGGAGACCTCGATTGTGTAATATCTTTGAATATTGTTTAAATTTACAGATAATTGTTTATGTTTACATTTTTCTATAATCAAAAGTTTTTAATTTTTATGAATTTCCGGATTATACTTAAATTTTCATATCAAAAATGAACAGAAAAAATCGATGTAGACAGCGCATCTTGTCATGTTCGATGCCTTGAGAATCGGAACCAGCCTATTTTGCCGGTTCAGAATGGTTGTGGTTCTCAAGGTATGGATTTTCACAGGATGAAACCCAATTCTTTACTGATTTGTTGTCTGTCTGTCTGTCCGTCGCCTCGATATGCGCTACTGTAACTCAAAAACTCCTGCACCGATCATAACGAAATTTTACACAACGATTACGTGTATTGACGCGCGGAGCCCTATTGTTTTTGAACTTTCCTTCATTTCTCCCTTCGGAACTACCCCCAAAATACCTCATCCCTAAAAAAATCTTAAGACGTATCTCTATCTTGTCGGCCAATTAACCAAGTATACTTTTAAATTTATGGCGAATGCATGACATCTCCAGCTGATCGAAAACACGTTTTTGTTGATAGAGCAACGTCTTGGGTGAAAACTACTGACACGTATTGCAGGACAGGGTACCTATTCTTCAGTTTCGAGAGAACACTCCTATAGGAATGCTCACATTAGTGATTTGGACCAATAGGATAGTTTCACTGCTTGCACTAGCCATTCTACCGCATATCAAGAGAACTCTCCTACAACTTACATCTGCTGGTTATGAGGAAGAGAGCGGGTTCTGCTGCGCGGGCGCCGTGGAGCTTACAGCTTATCGAACGTTTCGTAACCGCATTGGGGCTTGCCTAATGGTTGAAATAAAGGATGTGATCGTTCCTACACGAAAGTTTGCCTAGAAACTGAAGAATGGGTATCCAGGGGTACTTTGATCAGCTGGAGCTGTCTCGCATTCCCCATATATTTAAAACTGTACATGGTTGATTGGTCCACTCGACAGAGATACGTCTTAGGATAGTGTTAACTTTGATAATTGGCTTTATGTGTCTAATAAAATAAAAACGTTAATTTTAAGTTCCATAAAAGTTTTTGTAACGCAAGTTAGTGGAAAGTAAGTAAATCGTATTTGCGTGTTGTTGCACTTCTAATAGTAAACTTCGTTGATAGATAAAATAAACACTTTCTTTTAAAAAAAAACGACGCTTTGTTTTCTTTCAGATCTTTCTACTTTCCCGCACGCATATTTTACTTCAATAATAAACCAAAATAAAAGTTATATATTATATATATTATATTATATTATATATATATATATATATATATATATATTATACTTACGGGACCGTGGAGTTAATAGGAGTACGCCCTAATTCACTCCACGGTTCCGTAAGCTTGTTTTTATACAACCTACACTTTTTTAACCTGTATAGTTAACTTATAAAAAAAAACAGAATTTTTTTCACGCCCAGACGTTTTCGTGCTTCTCGTCCATTAAATTCATTTCTTCCACAAATACACACTGCAAAGTGTAAAGACAAGATGACCAAGGTCCAAGAAACGTCAAAATTTGGTGCAGAACACCCAAAAATTTAGGTAGGTCTATTTGGGGAGTGAAGGACGAGGAAACTGTCACTTTCTATGAGGCTCTTACCGAAAATGACTAAGAACGCCTATAACGCCGCATTTCTATCTTTCTCTTTTACATGTCAAGAATACCAAAGGCTTATCAAATTTCTAGAGGGCTGCACTTACCCATTTTGGGGCAAGTTTCACCCGAGGTCGAACGCGCCTCCGATTTCATGGGTGCGTCCGAAAATTTTCATCTGGATAATGGTGGGATCACACCTTGCTATTTGCGGACAGCGGCTACGGTGATGACGCCCGCCTTGATTTTGCAGTTCACACCACGCGTTTGGCGTCTTGGTGTGTCATTAACTAGGTTTACATCAAAAAATTCCGTCCGTCAATAATTATAATTAGAAGAAGTCGTTTATTTATTTCTACACATGAACATAGACATTTTGTTTTTGTATTTCATGCACTTAAAATGGCAAATAAGAAAAGAATTATTATTCTTTTTATAGATCGAAAAAAAAATCAAATCGAATTCAAAATATATGTCATGTAAATTTGACTTAATTCTCAACCCAAAGACGGAAACAACGCCTGCTGCCAATGGGATGACACCAATAGGTAGAAAGTTAAAGTTCCATTCACACTTAAGGTCTTTGTTTAATTGGTCAGTGTTTTTGTCTCTTTCCTTATTATTATTGTTACTTCTGCGACTGCGCAGTTCCATAACAGAGTTCGGAATTTCCGGAGGAATTACTTTATGGTTATCGTTATTTTATTTTTTTCGTAATATTTTTGGAAAATTGATTGATGAGGTACGTATCATCGACTAAAAAAAGTAAAAAGTAAGTAAGAACGTTAGGTTATATTTGCCAATAACCACAAAGTAATTGCGTAAACTGAGAGGTAGTGCACTTATTACGTAACCCTTATTTTGCCCAATTTTGACCCCAACCCGCGACCCCCTATATAACGCTTTGTAACGTTTGGGACTACTCCAGTCTAAAATAACAAAACGTTTTGCTGCCAGTTGCTGCGTTACGTAACGGAACCGCGAAACCCCGCTCACTCCTACATAACCCCTATAAGCGTTACGCCTAGTTGCCACCTATGCGTGCTCACCCTGACATTAAAAACGCATCACGCGACACTTTTAAAAAATCGGCAAATGCATGGCTGATCACGTGATGCATTTTTAGAGTCAGGGTGGGCACGCATAGGTGAGAACCAGGCGTTACGTAATGTTATGTATTTTAAATAGAGGCGTTCACATTGACTTTCCTGCCGAAATGGAACGCCACCATTTAAAATACACGTTGCAAACCTCGGAAATTTCACCCGAAGTCATTCTGAATCATGAACACAAATAAAACTAGGCATTGCTAAGCGACATTTCAATATATTACATAAAAGGCCTTCGCGCGTGGTAGGTGTAGGTACGCACGCATTCCTCTTTACGGCACGTACAACCTCCCGCCTCCCGCGGATACCTGTCCCGAATTCAGATATAGGTGCATATACCTACCTACTAGTTTCTGGAGCTGTTTTCTTTTTGTAGCGGTTACGGTTAACCTTGGTCCTAAAATTTCCCAGAAGTATAAGCAAAATAAGGAGACCTCGATTGTGTAATATCTTCGAATATTGTTTAAATTTACATATAATTGCTTATGCTTACATATATGAATTTCCGGATTATACTTAATTTTTCACATGCTATGACATCATCTAACAAATGGACGTAGATGGCACATCCTGTGAAGATCCATACCTTGAGAACCGCGACCATTCTGAACCGCCAAAATAGGCTGGTTCCGATTCTCAAGGCATCGAACATGACAGGATGCGCTGTCTACATCGATTTTTTCTGTTCATTTTTGATATGAAAATTTAAGTATAATCCGGAAATTCATAAAAATTAAAAACTTTTGATTATATACAAATGTAAACATAAACAATTATCTGTAAATTTAAACAATATTCAAAGATATTACACAATCGAGCTTTCCTTCGTTTGCTTATACTTCTGGGAAATTTTAGGACCAAGTTTAACCGTAAACGCCACAAAAAGAAAACGGCATGGGAAGTGTGCAAAATTTAAAAATAGTTGTGCAAAATTACGGTTCTCGAATGACATAAATTTTTTGAAAAATATTAACTGGGGGGGGGCAAACTTTTTTGAGAACGCTCTTGTGGGGTACTGAAGGGTGTGCAAAATTGCGCAAAATAGACTTTTCGAATGACACAAAATTTTTTGAAAAATATCGACGGTGGGGGGGGGCAAACTTCATATTTTTAGAATCCTCGTGTGGGTTAGAGGGAGGTGTGCAAAATTTTAAAATGGGTGTGCAAAATGATGCAAAATTAGACCTTTCTAATGACTCCAAAATTTTTAAAAAATATTGACTGGGGGGCAAACTTGATATTTTCAGAACCCTCGTGTAGGTTACAGGGAGGTGTGCAAAATTTTAAAATGGGTGTGCAAAATTGTGCAAAATAAGACCTTTCTAATGACACCAAACTTTTTGAAAAATATTGACTGGGAGGAGCAAACTTGATATTTTCAAAACCCTCGTGTGGGTTACAGGGAGGTGTGCAAAATTTTAAAATGGGTGTGCAAAATTGTGCAAAATAAGACCTTTCTAACGACACCAAATTTTTTGAAAAATATTGACTGGGGGGGGGCAAACTTGATATTTTCAGAACCCTCGTGTGGGTTACGGGGAGGTGTGCAAAATTTTAAAATGGGTGTGCAAAATTGTGCAAAATAAGACCTTTCTAACGACACCAAAATTTTTTAAAAATGTTGACTGGGGGGGGGGCAAACTTGATATTTTCAGAACCCTCGTGTGGGTTACAGGGGGGTGTGCAAAATTTTAAAATGGGTGTGCAAAATTGTGCAAAATAAGACCTTTCTAACGACACCAAACTTTTTGAAAAATATTGACTGGGGGGGGCAAACTTGATATTTTCAGAACCCTCGTGTGGGTTACAGGGAGGTGTGCAAAATTTTAAAATGGGTGTGCAAAATTGTGCAAAATAAGACCTTTCTAACGACACCAAACTTTTTGAAAAATATTGACTGGGGGGGCAAACTTGATATTTCCAGAACCCTCGTGTGGGTTACAGGGAGGTGTGCAAAATTTTAAAATGGGTGTGCAAAATTGTGCAAAATAAGACCTTTCAAATGACATCATAATTTTTGAAAAATATTGACTGGGGGGGGGGGCAACGTCAAGTTTGCCCCCCCCCCCCACAGAAAATGGGCTGTAGTTTCTCGTAGGAAGGTGTGCAAAATTTGATTTGTGGTGTGCAAAATTGTGCAAAATGTGTGCAAAATTTTGGCATAAAAATTTTTGAGAAAATCGATCTGGGGGGGGGGCAAACTTAACTGAGCCCACTTCCAGTGCGTGTATATTAACAGGCTCCGCTCTAGGGCCGGACGAACCGGGCATTTGTCCGGGGCGGCAAATCTAAGGGGCGGCATTTTGGCTGTGAATGTGACAAAATATTGATAAGTTAAATAGTTTCTAATTAATCATCCTTTTTTTTTACGAAAATTAAAACGCTCTTTACATTTCGTATTTAGGAACTTCAATTATGTATAACACTAAAGTATACAAAAGTTGTGGTAATACTTGTAATCCATAATTAAAACAACATAATGACAGTTTTAATTAAATAAGAAAAAGATATAGGTAGATACAATATTTTGTGCAGCGCTCCAACTTGTTTGAAGCAGGAGTATGAAAGAATAACATGCATTATCTTGTTTATTACCTTGAATTATAAAGGGGCAGTTTCGTTATACAATAGCATTATTTCTGCTAATTACGTCGTGCCGCATAGACAAGGTGGTGAAAAAATGTGTTATACTGAAGAAGCTGTCTAAAAGAAAAATTGAGTTAATTTATAGTGTGGTTTGCTAAGTTTTGAAAGTAAGTACATCTATTAATTTGTGTTTAAATACATATAAAACAGGTCAAAGCACCTACTAAGATGATATAGAAAAAATATTTTTGGTTTCTGTACCCTTTTTGGGACCAATAAAATCGGCTAAGCCGTTTTTGCGAAATCGTTTATACAGACGCACACGCACACACAGACGGACATACAACTTTTTTTTATTGTTGATTTAGACTTATGTTGACCCAATTAGACATTTTTCATAAAATTTGCAAAAGTTAATTTTTTGTTGAAACGAATACCTCTGGTCTGGAGAGGTAAAAACTGGTTTGGGTAAGTTGAGATTATTTTTCTCGTAAGTAATTTAATTTTTTTCCAAGGGCCTAGGTACTTATTTTTTTTAAAATTGTGTAGGGTGTCGAAAATTTTATGGTTTTGGGGGGTTAAGGGTATTTCTAGAAGAGATAGAAAAAACCGACCCCCATTTGTGGGGCCTAAATTTGAAGTCAAGTTTACAGATGTCATCGGTATTTCAATGTGAGGACCCTGTAAGGGTGTTTCTGAAAAGTCTGTATTATAACTTCTTTATTGTAAAAATTTTGACATTGTAGTGAACCTTTTTAATAGACTTTTTAATGAGTCGAGCCGTTTAATTAGTTTTTTTTTTCTGTTTCGAAGATATAACACAAATTATTTTTTTTTTCTTATAGGACATATTTAACTCGAAAATGGTTGGAGAAGTGTGGATATGATGGCCCGCTTTTTTTTAGAATTTTTTTATGGGTAAAATAAGTAATATCAATACAAAACTTAGCGTATAGTTACTTTTCAGTATACCTTAATGAAAAACGCTTCATATTGAACAAAATCGGTCTTATTTTTTTATCAATTTTTATTTATTTTACCTCAAAGGTGCCATCATATCAAACTACTTGACATGATGGCATACCATATAAAAACTATTAATCCTAAATGCAACTAATACTTAAAACAAGCTAATCTAAATATTATATTACATTTTTTAGTCCATCCTTATTGAGAGCTTGGGGTGCCATCATACCAAAATAACACAATCGTATATGAAGCTTAATTTAACGATTCTAACATCAAATTTAAAAAAATCATAACTTGTAGGCCTATTCCAATGCTATTAGTTAAGCCTAAAATATTTTGGAAGTTACTAAGCATAAACCAAAAAAAAAACAAAATTATGATTGTTTTCCACAAACCAAAACTACACTTTTTTGCACTCGACGCGTGTTTCGCTAACAACGTTAGCATCATCAGAAGACGATAAACAATGAACTAAATTAATCTACGCTCTATCTTATATACAATCCTTTAGTGGGCGGAGATAAGACTAATAATTTGTGATTGATCACGATTTTTAATCCTATCTCCCCTCAACCAAAGAATAAAGTGTACTAAACGGGATGGGTCCTCTATCTTTATTTAAACTATTTCTGGATTTAATGATTTCCATACTTTCATATGCATTCAAAAGTCTTTTGTTTGGTACACTTTTTAGAAGTTTTAGGTTATTTAATGTGAATCTATGATTGTTTTCAAAAGCATGCTCGGCCACACTTGACTTTTCTGTTCTTCCGTATTTTAAGTGTGCTAAATGTTCTTTAAAACGTGTTTGAATAGAGCGTCTCGTTTGGCCAACATATTTTTTGTCACAATCCATGCAACTAATTTCGTAAATTCCACTTTTTTCTAGAACTGTAGTTAAGGATTACACAAAGTATTTAATAACACCGGTCTTAAATTAGTATATCAATCCGGTAACACAAAAGAAGCTTACTAGGAAATCCCAAGGATAAAACTACAGTTCTAGAAAAAAGTGGAATTTACGAAATTAGTTGCATGGATTGTGACAAAAAATATGTTGGCCAAACGAGACGCTCTATTCAAACACGTTTTAAAGAACATTTAGCACACTTAAAATACGGAAGAACAGAAAAGTCAAGTGTGGCCGAGCATGCTTTTGAAAACAATCATAGATTCACATTAGATAACCTAAAACTTCTAAAAAGTATACCAAACAAAAGACTTTTGAATGCATATGAAAGTATGGAAATCATTAAATCCAGAAATAGTTTAAATAAAGATAGAGGACCCATCCCGTTTAGTACACTTTATTCTTTGGTTGAGGGGAGATAGGATTAAAAATCGTGATCAATCACAAATTATTATTCTTATCTCCGCCCACTAAAGGATTGTATATAAGATAGAGCGTAGATTAATTTAGTTCATAGTTTATCGTCTCCTGATGATGCTAACGTTGTTAGCGAAACGCGCGTCGAGTGCAAAAAAGTGTAGTTTTGGTTTGTGGAAAACAATCATAATTTTGTTTTAGTGCAACCAAAGGTTCCAAATTCCCAACATAGTTACTAAGCATAAAAAAATATTAATGAAAAACAAAAAGGCAGTAAAATATTTTAGACATACCAAAAACCACTGTAAACTAAAGATTTAGCTGAGTGCTTCATAGTAGATCACAGGTGGCGCGAACTATGATAGAAAGTAGATTTAAAAGATAGAATAAAAAAATTTGAAGAAATAAAAGTTCGAAAAAAAAGTTTCTTGTAACTTTAGGGTACCTAGGTAGTTAATGTTATTGTGCTTAGTTTTTATAGAATATTCCTAGCTTTAGTTTGTGCATTTACACTTTAATTATGTTACATTTTTTTTAATATACGTTTTTTTTTTAATTAAAAACCAAATGATTTTCATTATGAAAAAATGTGAACTTCCGTGGTATAGTAGGTAGTACCTCCGGTTCACTCACGGAAGTTCCTGGGTTCGATTCCCGGTAACGGCGAAAAAAAATTGGTCACTGGTTGGCGTATCTTGGCAAACACTGGGTAGTTGATCCTGATTGGATGGAAAATCCCAGTTTAAAAAAAATATATGAAAAAATATGCATGTATGATCTAAGGGGCGGCATTTTGTCCGGGGCGGCGTATGGGCTAGAGCGGGCCCTGATATTAAGTTTATAAGTGTTCATACACGGCACTGGCGCACAGTGGGGCGAGGTATAGGGAAACCAGGACATTTCAGAATCAAATTCAGTAATGAAAATTTTTTATCCGATTTTAATGTTTTATAGCTTTCTTGCCTTTACTGTATTTTATTGAATTTTTTAATATTTTGGATTATAAGATAGCAAGTCCTTGCTGAATAATATGTCTTACCTGTCAGAATTAATTAAAATACAGATATATTTATAAAGCTTAACTACAATTTTTTCATTCGGTTTTTTGATTGGAATATACTTAAATATACTTTTTTTAATTAAAAAACAAAATTACCATGACGAAAATCGGTATAACAGGTGGTCCATAAAAACCGTACAAAATCATTTTTTAAATAAGTTCTGAAATTCGCTCGGAAATTCTAAACGAATTTTAGTTAAACTGCGTTGTGTAGGTAATCGATGAGGCCTTTTTCTTTATGTATTTTTTCACCCGCCATTATGAAATCCAAGATGGCGGACTTGTTGCTTTAATTTTACAAAATTTCACAATCAAATAATTACTGGAAAAAAGCCTTGTTCTTTTTTTGTAAAGAGGTGGTGGTAAGAAGTAAATTTAGTAATTTTTACACACAATAAAATACTCCTTAAAAGATGGCTGCATAAAATATAACAAATAATGAGCCTAAGTTAGGATAAAAAGATTTAATGTGTCAAATCGGCCCCAATGCCCGGTTTATTAATAGCGAGTTACCCCTGTGTTAGGATAACTCTTGAGTTAAACTGGTCTTAAGAAATTGTGTGATTGACTTTTTTTTATAAAAGTTCTGAATATTTCTGACAAAGTCGTCATTTGTAGATTGTAGAACAGTTCATTAAAAAATAAACTGTAGACTTTTTTTTTAAATACTGTATTTATTTGTATTTTTGCTTGACCAAAGGTGCAGCGTTACGTAATTTTTGAGGGGGATCTGAGGTTTCGTTACATACGTAGAAGGTAACCCAGATCGAAAAGTTCTAAGAAAATCAACAAACACTTCATTTCTGAAAAAGTTAGTTACCCACATAACATTATACGGTACTCAGGGACAAAACCTCATACGTTTCTAAATTGCGTTACAAGATATAAGCGTGCCTAGTTTTATTGCTCTACTACATGATCACTATGAACTAAGCAATATGTTAATACATGACTTTTTTTCCCCCTTCGAATACCCCACCTACTTTATGCTTATTTGAAATAAAATGACTATTAAAAAGAATAAGGTCACTAAATTTAAGCTATTGGTAAGGACTGTGATACAAAAAATCGACTAAAATGTAAATAAGCTTATTTAACAAGAATCAGTCTAGATATTTGGAGAAAAAAATTTAACGCTGGTAATACCTACAGAAACATATATTTTTAAAATAAGTTTTTTTTTTTCAAAAATTGCAATTTCTATATAATCACATTTGTTAGCCATTTTAACTATAAAAAAATTAAAGTAAAATAAAAGTTATATGCCAATAAATAGAGTAGACTGTACTGAATAATATACAGACCGCTTCAAGCTACTGCGAACATAGGGCGAAAGAAGTCTAATTTGCCAGTGTACGTACATGCAGAGACACCGCACGCCTATCAGTGAAGCAACCAACACTCAGGCTTCCGATCGCCATTCGCTGCCGTTCGCCGCCGTTCGCCTTGTATTTAGTACGCCTCTAACCACGGTGCTGTGTGGAGCGTAGTCAATGAAACCGGAATTTGGTCAATAAATACGCAAATTTTTATAACGTAATTTTCTTATTTTTTGTCACTGATAAATAAGAGCGTTTTATTGTCAACTGCTCAGATTTATCAGTGACGACGTGTTTCAATGAAAATAATAAGGAGAAACAAAATAAAAGCAAGTTCTGAAAATAAAATAATACATTCTAAAAACCAAAAAGATTCTGCCAGTCAAAAAAAAAATTAAAGCAAATGTTCGAAAAGTCCTTGCTCGGCTAGACAATATCCAAGCCTACTATAAAAACCCCTTCCAACGTTTCCAAGCATGTTAGGGGTGATAATTTGAAAAGCTTCTTCAAAAACAGATAGAAGTCATTAAATTCCCGTGTACTTATAACCCGATTAGGAAATACATTATCAAGATATTCCCTAACAAGGCCAACATTGTGAGCGGAATAACCATCTTTTTGAAACCATGTTTCACCAAATCTTACACCTAACAACTGCCTAGCAGTTGGAATAATGTGCTGCTGCAGTAGATCCAAGTATCTAGGACCATTCAAATTGCAATTGCCGTTAATAAAAAATGGCCCAATTACGTGTTCCCCTACAATACCCCCCCCCCCCCAAACATTTAGTTTTTGGGGATACTGTGTTCTTACGTCAAAATACAAATGCAAATTTTCCCTCGACCAATATCGAACGTGTGTTGGGTTATGACGATTTGACCATTTGACCATCTGCACTTTTTCGGCAACTTCGTAGACATCCATTTTTAGTTTTAAAAATGTATTATTTCAATTAAGAACTTATCCATCTGTTTTTCGAGCAAGGCAGAAATAAAACAAAATAATAAAAACAAAATGAATTTCCAAAAGATAACACTGCAGCGTGCTTCGAATCCACCTCGGTCGTACGGCACGGAGAGTAAATTGGACTTGATTCCCCCTATGTTCGCAGTAGCTTGAAGCGGTCTGTGCAATGGTTTTGTTTTAAGAAAATTTTGTTTATTCCGAAATGTCCGGGATTAACATGGGGTCGTTCCACAGTGTGGCGCACCGAGTGGGGGATTTTGGGGTTAACCCTCCCCCCCCCCCCGAGAAGCCTGGATATGGTCACATTTTTACTTGAAATTAAGTTTTTTTTATTATTTATCCTTAACCCCCCCCCCCCAAAAGTAAATTCCTGGGTGGGCTAGTGACAACGGTATAAGTTTCCAGCCTTGTCTAGCCAAGAATAAGGATATATTTTGTTAAAAATTAACATGTCAGTGTCAAAAAGTGCAAACAAGTTCAGTGGGTCATAGAGGTTAGGTTTGTTTTATCTAAATTAAAATGGAACGGACTGTATATTAAATTTGACTTTACTTATAAGAAAACTGTGCAAAACGTAACCTCCGTTGGCATGGAATGGCTGAATACACATCCTTTCCCCACAATTGATACTTCAACTCGTTTAAAATAGCAATATAAAATAATGATACCTTTGGAATGGGGCGATTTTGGACAGTATAGATAATACCCAGGAATTGACTTCGGGGAGGGGGGGGTTAGGGATAAATAATAGAAAAACCTAGTTGGAATTAAAAATGTGACCATAACCAGGCTTCTCGGGGGGGGGGGGGGGGGGTTAACCCCAACCCCCCCTCTCGGTGCGCCAGTGGATAATAGGTATATAAATAATAATTAAAATACATTTAAAATAATATAGCGACCGAGCCAGGTTGATGTCGAACGAAAATAGTTATTTACCTAACAAGTGCGGAAATTGGTACTTTTCCGCACGCGACAGCGGCTGCACGGGCAAGCCGTCAATGGTTAGTTAAAATGCCTGCATGTGACTTTTTAAGGTAATGGTTAAGGCTATGAATTATCTGAAAGAAAAATAGTGCCCATAGATAGTAGTTTGATTTAAACTATATCTTGAATTGAAATATTGTTCTTTGAAGTGAAAATCGTGCGGAAAACTATACAATTTTCAAAACGAAAAATCGTACGGAAAAGTGACTTTTTCGCACGCTCGTAGGAAAAAGTTATGTTCCTCTCATTTAAACTGACTTAGTGCTATATAATTACTTTTTAGCAAATTAATTAACGTGGACAAAAATACAGGACGTTCCAACGAAACTGACGTTTTCGATTGTGTGGAGTAAGATTTTGATAAACAGAAAACGGCAATACGCGTTAGTGAATATCTCCAAAACCAATCGCTAGATTTACAAAATTTTGACATTGTAGAGGCACCTGAAACATCGTCAAATAAATTATCACTTGACCGAATTTCCCTGCTTAAATTTTAGTGGTGGAAATTCATCTCTCGAATTAAGGGCTGTCCTAGGAAACTTTCAATATTGCCAATAAGATGTTTAGGAAATTTAAAGAGCTGCAACCCAACCCGACCCAACATTACTAAAATATTAAAAGCATCAAAAATTGTTTTCTTTGTTAACCCACTTAAAATTTTAATTTGGGTGTATAAATTAGTGATCTTCAGACGGTCTTACATATTACGACAAAATTCCGTTGCTTTAACGTTAGATAATACTGCAGTAACATTGTTACCGTCTACCCAACGTTTAGCCGACCTGTCACGCATTGGTGCATTTTCTAGTAAACCAGTGATGGCGTGTGGACGTTTTTATGAGACTCTAGTTACGTTCTGCTGACGTATCAACGTCTAAACAACTTTCACATTACGTGAACTTGCGACGTTTCTGGCCGGTCTTGCGACGTTTTTCGGCCGGAGTTTTGACGAACTTAAGTGCCCTTTTCTTGTGAAGAAGAAAAGTTTTCAAAAGAACTAATGGCATTATATTCTCCTTCTCTGCCGCACTTATGTACGGCAGATCGCCCTATCTCTCTCTAGATTTTAAATAACTGGCTCAACTGGTCAGAAAGAGAGATGACATTATTCTACAAGTATATGGGCGAAAGAGAAAGACTGGTGCTCTTTAAACAGTAATAACAAAGAGGGCACTAGTGTAGTCATTTTGGTTCGTATTTTACGATGTAACAGGAACAATTTCTATTCCGACTCCAGTCACTGCACAACGACGTAAGTACTCAAAAATCATCCACTATTTTGGTGTAAATCAGGGTTGGCATGTCGGCTAAAACGGCGTCGTATCATAACGTCGGGTCGCATTTAACAACGTCGCTACGCCGTTAAATTGCTGCTTGGGTGCGCATACCTGGACGCCCCAACAAACACAAGAGTGGCGGTAAACACTCGGCCACTACAAGAAACTGGCGGATTAGTGACGGGTGACGGCTGTGACTCCAAAAGAGAGAATAAGGCACCAGCCAAAGTGTACGGGCGGTAATACCTTCAAAAGAGGGCAACAAAGAACCAGCGGAAGTGGACCGGCGGATATGCCTCCAAAAGCGGTCATTTGCTATCCGCAGGAGCGTTAAAACCGGTACAATGGTAAATCACAATGTTAACACAAACATTTGACATGCAGGTCTTGTCCTAGTGGTAGAGTACTTGGCTCTCACCCGGGAGTCTCGAGTTCGATCCTCAGTGTGTCCACTACTTTTTTTTTAAATACCGGTGGAATACCCGCGGCTGACCCAGGTGTCGGCCGATACGGGCTCCTTCGGACATCGGAGCAATAGTAAACCGCGGCGTCCATAGCACTCTAGCCACTGGGCTGGTTCCTTAATGTCTTATTAATGCCACTGGCGGCTGGAGGGCCCTGCTGTGTTTGTTGGGGTAGTGTATACTCGCGCCCGAACGGCTTTTTGGCTCTGGATATTTCCCAGGCTAACTGGATTGGGAGAATTATTATCGCTACACGACAAAATGTTTGGTTTTGGAAAAATTACATAACACCCGGATCCCACCTACGACTTTTTCGTACGTCTGTCATAACATATCATATTGACATCATATGACCCGTGAGAGAGCACTCACAAGAAAGTTGTGGGAACCGTGTGTGCGGGTAGGATTGTTTTTTAAAATACTAGGGAATTATTGAAACGCAGTTAGGGCCCGGCACTAATAAGGCGAGGGACTATTTTGACACTGTTGACAGATACGCATGCGCAAGAACGACCACATTTAGTGCCGACACTAATAAGGTTAGGATCTGCCCTTATTTGTGGAGGAATTATACTGGGCCGCATCTTGGTTCTGTCTAGCCGTATTTGATGTTCTTGGCAACTATTCGCCATTTTTTTTACCTTAACCGTACTTTCGAGAATTTTTTGTTTGTGACGGCCAAAAAAGCAAAAATTGGGACAAAATAGTTATATTTTTATGAAATCGGATGACATAGCACAAGAAAATTAAAAAAAGCAATGCTCAAATATTTCGTTTTACCGATGAAGACAATATTTGTTTGCTACGAGAAGTAGTTCAACAAAATCCCTTCAGAAGTCTAAATGGTCCTTCTCTCCACCCTCCACAAAGACCTCTGCTTCCATCACTCAAAATATAAAACAAACAACACAGAATTTCGAAAACAGGCAGCATATATTTGTAGGTTAAAAATAAAGTCGTATCGTTACCGTTTTGCTAGATTCGCGTTCAATAATTCTATAATTTGCACCTTTTAGAGCCAGGCACAGCCTATGTTAAGGTCGGCGCTAAGTAGGCACTATCCAGTGCGGCCGTATTTCAATAATTCCCTACTATCTACCACAACATGTAGGTCGAGGTGATTTGGCAAATTATTTTGTGCATGCATATTAATAACTGGAATTTTTCTTCTGGATTAATAAGTGGAAATCTTTGGAAATCGCATGACATGTGTCAAAAATTTCCACGGAAATCGCATCTTATATCTTTATATTAGATTTTCTAATGTTTTAAATAAAATTTGTCCTCTGATGGAAGTATGTAGTTTCACTCGGTATATTCTCTATCAGAATATAACGCGTGCATGTCCTTCTCGGGAATTTTACATGCATTACCCTTGAAAATGTCCTTTGTGTAACTTTAGGTAGAAATTTTACAGGAAAATTTGCAATTTAAAATAATTTTATAATGGATTTTTTTTAGAATTTAGTCTTCACCAAACTTTTTTAAAGAAGAGCGAGCTTGTGCGTAGTACCAAAGAAAAAAAATTTGTTCCAGACAAAAGTTATACAGGGTGATTCAAAATTTCCTAGAAAGAATTTGTTGTTCTGAACAAGAATTGGTGAAGTATATTTTTGTAAACTCTTTCGTTTCAACAATATTTGCATTTAAAAATTGATAATATATTCTGAGAAACACGTTTTACTACGTGCTAAACTTTGACAATTTCAAAATGTTTGACAAAACCCTAAAACATATGTCACTGTCAGCATACGTAGACTTGCTTGCTAAATCATTTTAAAGGCGATTCCCAAAAAAATACGAAAATTTAGCTCCTAAATTTAAAGAAAAAAAATATGAATTTTAAACAAAATAAGCACGTAACTTTTCTTAGATTAAGGATATCTAACCTCTGTTCAAATCTTTGTGGGCAATGTTGAGTCACCCTGTATTTTATTTTTAATCGTACTTTAAAAAGTCGAAATAGCCTGTGTTGTTGGGGCACCCTGTATTAAAACATAGTTACTTTAGTTCCGAGTGTCCCCAGTCGACTGCACACTTGAAAGATTTGTGAATGGCTGTGTAATAATGAAATTCACCGACCACTTTTGTTTATTATTTACAAAGTGAGCGCGGCTTCGGTGGACGCGTACATATTTACGTTATACTTTAACAAATTTTTTTTATATTACAGTACATAATCTGTGACATTAGTAGACAATAAAGAAAAATTAAGTTATGAGTGTCCAAAAAATTTCTCTTGACGATGAGCAACGATTTGCACTAATAAAGGTAAGTAATTTGTTCTTTGATTGTCCTTTGTTTATGTTTTTACCTAACCGCGTGCGGTAAAGTGTACTTTACCCCAATCTCCCCAACCCTGTGCGGTAAAGTTAACCTTATGGCGCTAGCTGTGCCGTAGTGACTTCGTTTATTTCAATATATATATTTGGAGAATTCCTGAGGCTTCTATAGTAGATTGTTGTTGTTGTCAAATTTTAAGTTTTCAGGTTAGGTTTTTTTCTGACAGAAATTTTGGCAGATATAGTAGTTTTCTCGACTAGTGGCTAAAATAGTGCTTTTTTTACAAGCGTTGTTTTAAATAACGAGCACAGCGGAGTATTTAAAAACGCGAGTAAAAAAGGCACAGTTTAGCCGCGAGTTGTTAACACTATTTTTTAATACCTTTATCAAAAATCCAAGGAAAATACTTTTAAAAATCTCGAACGAAGAGCACTTCTCGCAATACACCATCTTTACACTATAAATCAAGGCGACTGGTAAATGAAATTACAATGGTTTCCATAACGATGTGCCTTTTTACTCGGTGACGTTCATTGTTGCGACATTTTAATATTTGACAAGTTGATATTTTCACCATATTTTTAAATGATTTTTTCGTAAATACTTGGTAAAAACTGGTGGAAGTGGCTTAATTTTTAGGCAAGAATAATTAGATTTTTTCAATATTACTATTTCTTTTTGGGTAAAAATTTTGGCACCCGTGATCAAAAAAAAAGTTTTTTTGAAAAAGGCATGCTTTAGTTATCTGCAGACAGTTACTAAAATCATGTTTTTGATGAAGGTATATATAAAAAAAGAGTTTTTTGAAATCTCTATAACACTTATATCGGCACACGTGATAAAAGTAAAATTAAAGAAACTATGCGGCACTGGCACAACTGTCACCAACTGCCTTTTTAGGGAGAAACAAAATTACCAATCGTCACTTCGAAAATTTTTCTCTGATACTTGACATCAATTAAATCTGTAAAATCTCGGGTGAAAAATACTGTAGAGGGTTCATTTAAAAACCAACCCAACCCACCCTTAATATCTAAAAAAGAACCATTTTGACCCATCAAAGTGATTAAGCAAAGGAAACAACTTCCGAGTTTTTTATTGTATGAGTAAGGCCAACCTCTTTAAATTCCCTACAAAACGCCACTAACCAAAAAAAAAATTGACCAATCAGGTTACCTAAAATTTGTAAAAAATGTTCAAAGGAAAAGAAAATATCTCTAAAAACTAAAATCTGAAAACCGCATATCAATAGCTGCTTTACTTCGAAGGTTATGATTTTTTGAATATATTTTAACGTTTTTTCAAATAATTCGGAAACTAAAGCTCCGACGAATTTGGACTTTTGTAGTCTATATTCATGAAAACCTAAATCTGAAAATCGTATATCGCTACTTTCTTTTGTTCCAAAGTTACAATTTTTTTAAATATTTTATCCCCCTTTTCCCCCCTTAAACCCCCCACCAACCTACCCAAAAGTTTATCAGTTCATGCTCAGTCGATAAAGGATTTTTGTACCAAATTTCGTTAAAATCGATTAAGGCGTTCTTGAGTTATCGTGTATACAGAGACAACAGTCACTCATTTTTGTTAGCAACATATCCTGGTCAAGTAGGCGCAAGTGCGTTGGATTGATGTTATTCCGAAAATGGTGTGTTTTTTTTGTTTTTAATTTTACTCACACAGACACTATAGTGTACTGTGATTTTACTTGATCTTCTATGTTTATGGCAGGCATTTATACAAAATAAAGTTATTTATACAGCGAAAACAAAATACTTACCTATAAAATTTTTGGTATACACATACAGACACAGCAGGCTATAAAAAAGTATTTTAGAGAAAGTAATTAAAAGTAAAAATAATTTAAGGCAATTGTTTAATAAAAATGTCTGATATGTCATCTATCTGTCATCTTGAGTGGTGTCGTGAATATGATTTTTATTTTGTCATTTTTATACAAAAAACAGCAAAAATTGTAATATTTCAAAGCATTAATTGTGTGAGACATAAGGTGGTATTAATTTCTTTCAATCAAAGTTTTTTACAGTACTGTAAGTGTATTTAAGCACATCTAAAATTCATTAAACAGGTATTTGGCTAAATTATTTTAAGGGTCAGGGCGAGAGTTATCTTCCATAAGGTGGTCAGAAGAATTGATAAGTCGTAGGGACCTTAATATTTTCAATTTATATAAATGATGTGGAAAAAATTTTGTTATTTGCCAAAATAATTAAGACGACCTTGTCTTTTGTTAGTTCTAATAGTAATTTAATGTGCAGGATATTTTAATTTGTTAAAATCATGTTTATAGAAACTTGTTTCTTGAAAAACAGGAATCCGTTAGAGCTGAAAAAAATGAATAGCGTTAATAGTCCATTATTAAATTGAATGCTTGTTTTTATTCAGAGTGCTTATTGAAAGTGAGAGAAAAAAGCGCTCTCGGAGACCATAATAGGGAATGACAAATAAAGCACGAAAATCAAAATTAATAACGACCCCTCTTCATGGCCTTCATAGACCTAGTCAAAGCATTTGACTCGGTCAACAGAGAAGCTCTTTGGCAAATACTGGCAAAAGCTGGATGCCCTCAAAAATATATTTAAATTCTTAGACTACTACACGACAATATGAATGCAACAGTCCTGAGCAACGATGGACCGGGAGAGTCATTCCAGATTACGACAGGCGTTAAATAAGGGTGTGTTATTGCGCCCACCCTATTCTCTATATTTTTAGGTGCCATGCTTCACCTTGTTGAGGAACATATACCGCCGGGAGTGAAAATTCTATATAGATTTGACGATGGCCTACTTAACCTAGGTAGACTGCGAGCAAAAACTAAGGTCTCGACGACTCGGTCATCGAACTGCAGTACGCCGATGACAACGTCGTTATGGCCGATACAGAGGAAGGTCTACAGCTGGTAATCAACGCATTTAACCAAGCCTACAAAAGCATTGGCCTAGTGGTCAATGTTGCCAAAACGCAAATTCTTCACCAACCAGAACCAAATCAAATCCCCAAGCTCAAAACACTTCCATAAATGGCCATCCTCTGCAGAACGTGGAACATTACCTATACCTTGGGAGCCACCTATCATCAAATGCAACTATTGACGCAGAAATACAGCATCGCCTAAAATATGCTAGCGCAGCGTTCGGACGGCTTTCGGAGAGAGTCCTCAACAATCACGACGTCAATGCGGAGACCAAGCTTCGTGTCTACAACACAGTTATAATACCAACTCTAACATACGGATGCGAAACGTGGACCACCTACAGAAGGCATATCAAACGACTAGAAAAATATCACCAAAGTTGTTTAAGACGAATCCTGAGAATCAAATGGCAAGACCGACGAACAAACATAAGTGTTTTAGAAGAAGCCAGAACAACTAGCATAGAAGCCCTTATCTTTAAGCACCAACTTTGTTGGACTGACAACTGAAGAAGAGAAAGAGAAATCAAGGAGGTCAACAAAAAAGGTACAAGGACGTTCTCAAAGGCAACATGATGAAGGGTCACCTCGATATAAACAACTTCGAGACCACGGCAAACGATAGGGCTTCATGGCGCTGGACAGTCCATGAGGGAGCACAAACTTTTGAAGAGCAATGACGTAGACTAGAGACGGAAAAGAGAGAACGTAGAAAGAAGCGACAAAATGGAAGAATAGATGACCAACAATACCCGGCTAGTGCCGGAGTATAGGTGTTCCAGGATTGTGGCTCGAGAATTGGCTTACATAGCCATCAAAAAACGCACAACAGATAGCGACGATACAGAATAGAGGAAAATCATACTCGATATCGAGTGATTGCCTATGATGATGATGATGATTAAATTGAATGCTTGTTTTTATTCAGGGTGCTTATTCTTGAAAGTGAGAGAAAAGAGCGCTTCCGGAGACCATAATAGGAAGTGACAAAAAAAGTACGAAAATCAAAATTAATAACGAGTTTTAAAGGTTAATTCTACTCCTTGGCTGAGTTCTCTTACAGTGAACTCGGAGAAAGCGGCATTCCCTCGATATATCACTTGATTTTTACTAATCCCTAATTCATTCCCCGGGAGAATTTTACTCCCTACATCTCCCCGAATGTCAAAAATAAAGCCCTGGGATGAAAAGCTCAGGGTGCTATGTACAAACTTATTTTTAACGAACGAAATATTTGGTAAAAGAGGGGCCCGTCAATTTTTAATTTTCCAAAATTTAGTCACTGGCAAATTTTTAGATTATGTTTTGATAAACCAGGTTTAAATTTAATTGGATTTAATCGGATTGGAATTAGAGTGTCAGCAATTAACATTAAACCAGGTTTAACACTGTGGTGCAATTGTCAATTAAGCACCATAGTTGACAAAGCATATATTTTCACAGAACAAGAATATTTAAGTATATTGCGTGAATATTCTGGAAATATTCGCAATTTCCAATTCCATCGTGTGAATGTCCAACGGTCCACCTTTTCATTATTCACTGAACATATCAAAATCCATCCAACATCCGTTATAAATACAAAAAAGTTGACTGTTGAAACCAAAGGAAAAAGTTCAATAAACAAAAATCAAATTAAAACAGTATATTAAAATAAACAATGTAACAACAAAAATGTAAATATTAATTCTGATCTTCGTCTTCACTTTCATGCTTTCTAATCAGGTGGTAAGTTTCAGCTTCCAGTGCCAGCTTACGAATATTAGCTAGACAACCAGCTGCGGCTTCTTGAAGTTTCCAGTCAGTGGATGAAACCGCCTATAGAGATATTGCTTTATTACCAGTTTTTTTATACCTTTATCAAATCCACGGTTTTATTACCCAAGTAACACAGCGTGCTGTAAGGCAGCACGGACAACGTTTCCACAGCAAAAACCATAACAATAATGCTTTCGCAGCTATTTTAAGGAATATTTTTTGCCTGTGACAATGTCAACGCCAGCTAAAAATACAACATTTTTGCACACGCATATAATGTTGGTTAAAATTTGACTTAATAGCAAAAAATGTGCTTGAAAGTAGCAATTATGAAAACATTGTGTAAAAAATACGAAACTACCAATGGCGTAGCCAGGGGGGGGGGAGTTGGGGGTTAAAACCCCCCCAGGAGGTCCAACCCAATCTACAATAAATTAATCATGATCAAGGGACCCAGGAAGAGCTATAGCTACCCCACTTCTTTGACCCTTATATATCTATATATACCACCGCAATCCATCCCTTTTTGGCATCTAATTCAATCTACTTTTCCAAAAAGATTTTACAAAAAAGCTAAGAAATAAATATTTTAAAAGATTTTTTTTATTTTTTGTCAGTTTTCGCCTGCGGCGCTATACCAATATTAAATATTGTTACAACTTTATTGTAGTTTAAGCAATTTTTTTGTCAACAACATTTTAAACACTTGAAAAATAGCAGTTTAGTGTATTTTTTTCAAAATTTTTGCCTGCGACACATTTTTAAGGGTTAATTTTAAAACAAATCTGAAAATGAGACTAGATGAGACTTGCTTTTCAAAATAAGTCTTTTTGTCTCGTATACACTAACGTAACAACACCTATGGAACTGCCCCTCTCCTCTCCCTTTAGTTCAAGAGCTCAAGCAATAGGCACCTACCTAATTTTTAAAATTTTGCCATAGTTGATTTTTATTAAATGATAAACCCCCCCCCAGAGTCGATTTCTGGCTATGCCCCTGAAACTACCATTCGTAATACGGGTTTCTGCACAATTTTGCATTGGTTGACAATTTGGATGTAAAAATAAGTTGCCATACCATTGTGGCAGCTAAAAATACAGCTTGACTTAAGCTAGCTACTGAACAGCGAACACGTAGATGCCACAACGGGTCTATACAGCTATGGCTTAGCTGTAAAATCTAAAGGGTCTAGAATGTGTTACTTGGGTAATCGTCAATTTTATAATTTTGAGAAATTGTAACATTTTTTGACAGATGTTTGGGATCATTAGGTACTCTTTCGGTCGGAAGATTTTGATTTTTATCTTAAATAACAGTTCTGGATGCCAATCGAGCAAAAAGTGTGGCCGTTTTATTTTTTACAGTTTTTTACGCGTTTTTTAAGAATTTGCTGCACTCGTCATTTAAACTACGCTTGTAAAAATGTAAAAAACACTAATTTTAGCCGCTATTCGTAAAAACTAATATTTTTGCATCCCTGAAACAATAAAAAATATTTTGTCATTTGCAAACAGTGAGTAAAATCTGTTTTTGAAGAATATATCAACAAAACTATTTTCATATTTAGTTAGATAATGACGGCTTTAAATGTTCTAATGCAGGTGGGTATGTACAGGGTGGATTTTTTAAATGGAAACGTGCTTCTAGCGACTTTAGGGAAGATGTTTAAAAAAAAAGATAAAAGCGAATCTTTAATGATGCACCACTTGTGGCACCTTTTTGGGAACCTTGTTAAAAAAGAAATTTATTGCATTCATTTTTTATGATATCTGTCAAAACTTTTAAAAAACTTGTTTTTTTTTGTCAATTGTTTTAGCATCGAAATAAAGTACATATTATTATTATTTGGGGACCCTCACTGAAGGCCCGGGGCCTACCAACATTTTTTTCGTGGGGAGGTACTATTTGTGGCACCTTTTTGGAAAACTTGTTAAAAGAGAAATTCGATTAAACAAATTTTGTTGACATCTGTCAACCCATGTGTTAAAAATTTTACGCCAATACTGCCGTCCTAAGTAAGACTGTATCTACGTTTTCATTTATTTCGAGAAAAGCGACTTTAAAGTGCTTGCTGAAAATTACATACCAAGAATTTTTTTGTTTGGGTAATGTTTATTAGTTTGAAATAGCAATATCCAAGTAATGAAATAAAAAAAATAATTATTTAATATTTTTCTATGTAAAACTGCAGCTACGAAATATCGGAGGTCATTTTTTAGCCAGTAATACTTAGAAAGAACCTTGCAAGTACGCCAAGTCGAGCCTACTCTATGGTTAAACTCTGTAAAATATTATATTTTTATACGTTACTTTTAGAAGTAATTATTATTTATTTATTTTTAAACATGGGCGTACGAAAGGGGGGATTGGGAGCTCAACTTCCCTCCCAGAGCCCCATTGAGTCCAAAAAATTGAATTTTTTTAAAAAATCAAGTAAACTAAAACGTTCAGCGTTCAGAAATGCCCAGGAGCTTCAAGCTCCCACCAGGAGTTTTAAGCCCCCCCCCCAGGAGTCTTAAGGCTTTTCCCAGGAGTCTACAGCCCTCTCCCTCTTAAAAAATATACTATTAATAATTCTAAGTTTAAAAACAAAAGATCAAATGATCTTGTGTGGAAAAACAGATATTCAAACTTGGATGAGTATCCCACAAGAAACACACAAAGGACCAAAGCAGAAAGAGAAATGATTAAACGATGTTTCGCCCTGGGCAACCAGCGTGGGCGCATCAGTGGTTTCACTGGTCACCCTCCCATCATTCAACAACATCATACACTTTGATTCCCAACTTTGAATCACTCACAAATAGGCATCGTTACGGGTTCGTCCTGGCGTGTTATTATTTCCAATAGCCTTATGCTCCTAAGACAAAGAAAGAAGAAAACGAAGTTAAAAAACCTCCAAATCAGTTACTTCAACCGAAAATAATCTAAAAACAAAAGGTCAAAAGATCTTGGGTTGAAAATCGAAAATTAAAACTTGGATTGGAGTATCCCTCAAGGAACACACAAAGGACCAAAACCGAAATGATGTTTAGCCCTGGGCAACTGGAGAGTGTGGATAAAAGATCTTTCCAGTTGAAGAAGTGGCAAGGTTCCATTTCCTTAACAATTACTTTTTTTTAATTCGATTCTTACACATTACTTAGTTAAAACCCCGCATATACATATTACTTAGTAAAAACCTCACATCTACTATAAAGTTGCTAGTAGATACGAGGTTTTTACTAAGCAACAGGTAGTTGCGGGGTTTTTGTAAGGATTTTTCAAAAAAAATACTGCCAGACATAAATTTGGGTATTTTTTTTTTAAATAGATAAAAGTGACCTATCTAAAGCTATTACCGGTCCTAACTCATTTTTGATTTTTTTGCAGATACGCGGGTCTTACTTAGGGCGGCAGAATAATATCCTTGTGTGGTAGTTTCTTTATTTCACTTAGTCAATAAAGAATTTTTTTTTTGAAGCTAAAACAATTGACACAAAATATATTTTTTAGAATTTTTTACACATGGGTTGACAGATGTCAAAAAAATTTAATCGAATTTCTTTTTTAACAAGCTTTTCAAAAAGCTGCCACAAGTGGTATCTCCTCATGACAAAAAATGTTGGTAGGCCCTGGGCCTTCAGTGAGGACCCCCAAGTGGGCCGCCAGTAGATAGATAGATAGATAGATAGATTCTTTATTGGTGCTAATAATGCTTACGCACTTACACAAGTCAAACGCACTTACACAAGTCAAAGTAATATTCTTGTGTGTTATTTTCTTTATTTCGCTTAGTAAATAGAGAAATATCTAGTTTATTTTGAAGCTAAAACAATTGACAAAAAAATAAGTTTTTTTAAATTTTTGACACATTGGTTGACAGATGTAAAAAAAACTAGTGGGTAAGGTTTCTTTTTTAACAAGCTTTCCTAAAAGGTGCCCCAAGTGGTTGGGAGCCCCAAATTTTTTTCTATTATGGGCAGAAAGTCCGTAAAAAATCATTAAACAATCGCTTCTAGCTTTTTTTAAACCCCTTCCCTAAAGCCTCTAGAAGCACCGTTCCATTTAAAGAATACAGCACCCTGTATACAGGGTGTTCCAAATTCGATGCCCACCATGGAGATCTCCTAAACGGTAGGACATACGAAAAGGTTTAAATTAGGGCAAGGTTGCGCAATTTGACGCTTTGCTCAAAACAAAAAAAAAGTTTAAAAACTCCAAGTAGTTCCGGATATAGGCGAAATCTTTATTTTTAGTTTTTATTTTTCTGCGCCCTTATTCTCAAAGCTGTCAAAAATCGCTTAAAACTTTCTACAGGCGCTTTTTAAAGATCTACCTAATAAGAGGTCCATTTTTGAGATTTGACATTTCAGTGTGACAGGAGCACTGTTAAGTTCATTTTTTCTTATGGACACATGCTTTTTTCTAATTTTGACATGTACCTGACGTTTTGAGTTAATTGACCATCCTCAGCCAAATATTAGGTAAAGCTATTTTGTTATAACTAAATCTCAAATTTTTAAAATGTTAAAAAAAGTACTGCAACGGGTTTCCAAAATATCTTGAGTAAGTTAAAAGCAAAAATTTCATTTGGGCTGATGATGGTCAGTAAACCCAAAACGTCAGGTGACTTGTCAAAATAAAGTTGCAAAATCTTATCTGTCATCCCTTATGAACCAAACTGCAGGAGAACAAAAGAATTTGTAAACTTTTTTTTTAGTTTTGAGCAAAGTATCAAACTGCGCAACTTTAAACCTTTTCGTATCTCCTACCGTTCCGGAGATCCCCATGGTGAGGATCGAATTTGAAACACCCTGTATAGCGGCTGTGCTGCATCGGAGATAAGGGAAAGTTGTTTAAAACGTAATCTCCGGGAAATTGATTTAAAAATCGAAGATAATCTGTGAAGCGACCTACCTTAAGCAAAAACGGCACCACTCCACTCTCGTGCATCGTTATGCAATTAAACGGGTTCTTGGACAAGTGAAACAGTGCTAAGGCGGTCGTCCTGTGAACGTTCACGTCTTGGTCCGCCATGTACCGGACCAATGGTGTAATTGCGCCCAATCTGTAAATAAAAATATAAAAAAAATAAAAAAGCACGACAATATTTAGATTATCGTTACGGAAAACAAAGCAAATAATAGCGCCCTCTGCTCAACTATTTAACTAATTTACAAGAACCGTTGCTTTAAGCCTTTTTTATCTCGTCGTAACTAGGCGACGTATCCCCTCTGCGTAACGTCCCTGCCAAAAAAAACCTCATAAAAGATCATAGCAAATAACAGATAAAACATCATAAGTTTTATCATCCAGTTGGCTTATAAAAGTTTATAATATTTTGTGGTTTTTAATATGACAATTCCTCATAAAAGTTTATAAGATTTTATGAGATCTACCTGTAACATTCAAAAATAAAACATTTTTAGCAGTTGTAGTAGTAGTAATAGTAGTAGAAGTAATGTAAGAGATTAATATACAGTCAAACTAAACTATGAAGTAACCTAAACTATAAACTACGACAACCTAAACCACTATAATACAATAACACTCCTTGTGCTTGCACAATATCTATATATCTAATAGAAAATTGTTCTCGTATAAGTACTTATTTATCGCCAGGAGCTGTGGGAGAGATGTTACTTTGATAGATTTCTATAAGATTTCACAAGCCAAAAACTATTTTTTTTGCAAGCTTTTATTTTTGCAATTTATATATCTATGTAACGAACAATATATGTTTGTTCGGGTGGAATCTTGCAACTTAATTTTGACCAACTTCCTGACATCCGATGGGCTTTAAATTTGGCATTCTTATGTAGTTGCGGTGACAACACATGAATATAGAAATTGACAGCTCCCCCCTATTCGAAGGGGGCGGAGGGGGGTACAGTTAAAGAACACAAGAATATAATGTGTAGAAACTGTCAACTCCCCCTGCTCGAAGGGGGTGAAGGGGGGTACTGTTGAAGTACGCCCGATTTCGTTGGGGATGGAGATAACGAATTTCTAATCAGATTTTGAAAATTCAATATGGCGGATTCAAGATGGACGATTTTTGGTCATCTTTTGCTAACCAATTTTGACTTAACTTATACACATCCGATTGCTTTCAAATTTGGGATGCATTTATAGTTCTACTAGGAGAGTGGAGGGGGGAAAACACCTAAGTTTGTCCGATTTCAACCAAAATTGGTATACGGGGGCTTTTGGGGATAAGGAATACGAATTTTTGATCAGATTTTGAAAATTAAATATGGCGGATTCAAGATGGATGATTTTTGGTCATGTTTTGCTAACCAATTTTAACTGAGTTATCCACATCCGATTGTGTTCAAATTTGGTATGCGTTTATATTTCCGGTGAAAATACAATAATCAGGTACCCATCTCCCTCTAACGAGGGAAGTGGAGAGGGAGAAAGATTTAGTTTGTTCGATTTCAATCAAAATTGGCATACAGGGGTTTTTAATGAGGGGGATTATGAATTTTTGATCAGATGGGATCATGAGTCAAAAAATATTTTTTTGTAGAAGTAACTAAGTATACTATAGCTTTTTTAATTAGTTTTTAGGTGGTGTGGTAGTGTGGTGTTTTTTATGAGATTTAATGAGGTTTTTTTGATAGGGGACACATAAAAATCTATAAAAAGTTTTTATAACTATAAAATCTATTTAAAGACTTCTTTGTTTTTACCAACTCCGTTTTTTTACAAACTCTTAAAACATTATAAAAAAACAGTGGTGTAATCATAGAAACCCATAAAATGTTATGAGTTAGTTTCACTATAAAATCTGTCAGAAAACTATAAAAACATCGGTTTATATAATCCCATAATACATCATAAAAGAAAAAGAATATAAGAAACCCATAAATGTTGATGTGTCGGTTTGATTATAAAATCTCTTAGAAAATCGTGCTTTTATAAAACCATAAAATTTAAAAAAAAATGTTTGCACTTATCAAATTTCATAAACATTTATAAGCCTGACTGATTATACGATCAAGTAAAAAACACACATATGAAACCACATAAATTCTTACCAAAATCAAAGACGTACCTCATAAATTCTTATAAAATTTTATAATCCTAAAATTTTTCCTCATAAAAGCTGATAGACCCTATAAAAACTGATAAAATTCAGGTGTGTTTTTTATGAGGTTTTATGCGGTTTTTTCGGCAAGGTTGAAAGAGCTCTTATTAACTCACCCTGTAGATATCGGCAACTGTGCCCATGAGACAAGATGCTCTCAGGGACTGTCTTAATAACATAATAACGCGGCATTGTCTAATGAGATCCAGTTGCATGGTTCTTTGCATCAACACGCAAAAACGCGGAGGTCTCTAAGCAAATAGACTATTAACAACCCCCAAACAATCATTTTTGATTTTTTTGTCTGCCTTTATTTGTTGTGTTATTGTGTTACATTATTGTGCCTATTGCATAATTAAAACTAAATAACCATATTAATGATAGTCATTAAGTTCCTGCACGTGAAATAATATTTTAAAGAAATTTTATTTAAATTAATTTAGTTAGTTATTTACCAAGCCAGAGGAGAAACAGATTTTTTGTATTAATGAAACGCACTTGCAAAATCAAGTTCTCGTTATTAAAAAAAAATGACAATTTTATCCTTTTACTTGTTTTACAGGGCTCATGTAGCAATTTAAATTTTTATGATTTTTATAATTATGTTTACCAGAATGACGTTAAATGCAGTACTACGTATTTTGTAAGACTACATTATTTTTATTATTATGACCATCATTAATAAATACATTAAATTTACCCTTGCCTTTGAGTACAAGGAAAAAATAAATTATTATTTCTGCAATATTAATATTTACCCAGCGCCAATATTTAAACTTAGCGATACACAAATTAAAAAAACGTACTATCATGGTAGGTATAACAATTAATAAATATAGTGAGCAGTTCACATTCCAAATTTAATCGGACCAATGTTTTGACACTGACAATAACAGTTCCATTTAAATGTCATTGAATGAATGAACGCAGTAGATATAGATTCGATCAACACCGTTCTCAACTAAAAAGCCAGTTAACTCCTACCGTCTCATTGCCCTTTAGCCTATTGCGGCTGCCAATTTTATAACCAAATTGACAAGTAAAACATGAACTCTCTGTCAGTTTGGTGTCAATATGGCGCCGATTATAGGCCAAAGGATACTAAAACGAAAATGAGTTAAGTGGCTTTTTACTTGAGAACGGTGTTGATTCGATAGATAGAGGTTATAAAGATACAAATTAAAGTTTAATTGTGTTCTAGCATGAGGATTTTTTTCTCAATAAGGTCTCATAGCTTTTCACCAATAATAATGGTTGGGTTAGTTGAGTTTAATTTACGCTATTTTATGAGGGTAAAAAATTATGTGGAAACCACTTTTTGGGGTAGAGATTGTTTTAACGCACAATTTTTTAAAAGGTTTTGGGTTGTCGCAAATGAAAAGAAGGGGCAAAACCGGATAGCTAAGTTAAAAACAATTTATATCACTAAATAATTTTGATTTATAATCGACAGTTTGGCAACTAAGTACTACAAATACTTATCTACAGAATAAACCGAAGGAATTTAAAAAAAAATCCTAGTCTTTAGTGCTGCGAACCAAAATGTGGTACCCGAATATGCACCGCCCGGTTTCGCCTTGAGTAATTTCTAAAACAAATAATAATGGAAAATATTTTTTCCTACGACCACACACGAAAGTTACCAAATCTGCACTCTATAACGCCTCAGAAAGTTTTATATTTCAGACGCATATCAATTATATTTTCGTCTCTAGAGACGAAAATATTTTTTTCTCTAGTCACGAAAATGTAGGCTATGATTCGTGGAAGCGTCGGAAATAGACCGAAACCATGTTCGTCCCTAGAGAAGAAAATACGTTCTTCTCTTGAGATGAAAATTAAAACAAAAATAATGATAATAAAAAATACGAATTAAATCCTTCAGTGGTCGTAGGAAAAATAGCATACACAACTCGATAGAAAATAACTTTCTTTCACTCGCGTGTTGTTTCACTCGGCTAGCGTCTCGTTCACAACATTCACGCTCGTGTGAAATATGTCACTTTCTTCTCTCGTTATGTAATATACTATTAACAGAAATGCACTACAGAAAGAGTTTCATACCTATAAGTAAAAACCTATAAGTGGATTTTAAAAACGATTTAAGATTATAAAAATAACATTACATACACTCAGAAAAATGGTGGGCTACGAAAACTAAAATATGTGTTCTCGTAGACTCAGCCATGTTGCCAATAGAGGACAGCCCAGACCTCTGGGCTGTGAGAACCATCAAGGGATTGCAGGGAAACACGGTTCGTGTGTTGTAGTAGCCCAAAATATGCATAAACACTGAATGTATTTTTTTGGCCATTTGAGCTGCCAGAACTCAACATCTAGGTTGTGGTGACTCATGATCTGGACTCGGAGAACCCTAACTTTGGGCTACCAGAACTCAGCATCTGAATTTAAGTATAGTCAGTCGGCTATGTTGGGAGTTTGGAACCTTTGGTTGCACTAAAACAAAATTATGATTGTTTTCCACAAACCAAAGCTACACTTTTTTGCACTCGACGCGCGTTTCGCTAACAACGTTAGCATCATCAGGAGACGATAAACAATGAACTAAATTAATCTACGCTCTATCTTATATACAATCCTTTAGTGGGGGGGAGATAAGACCAATAAATTGTGATTGATCACGATTTTTAATCCTATCTCCCCTCAACTAAAGAATAAAGTGTACTAAACGGGATGGGTCCTCTATCTTTATTTAAACTATTTCTGGATTTAATGATTTCCATACTTTCATATGCATTCAAAAGTCTTTTGTTTGGTACACTTTTTAGAAGTTTTAGGTTATCTATGATTGTTTTCCCTTAGCACACTTAAAATACGGAAGAACAGAAAAGTCAAGTGTGGCATGCTTTTTTAAGGGTAACTTTGAAACATTATGGATAACTTTGAGTCACTTGGAAAATTCAGTTTAGTTGCCCACAGCGGTTCAAAGTTACTCCAAATGACGGTACTAGTATTTTTAACGTTAAAAATGTTTTACTCGACGAAATAAATGCGAATGCAAGAAAAAAATCTTAATTTTCATCTCCAGCGGGAAATAGAGATAAAAAAAATACCGTCAACTAGGGAGCATTAAAAATGTGGATCGTGTTTTTCTGAAAAAAAAAAGATTTTGTGATTTAAAAATAAAACAAAATCCAACGAAGCCTTGACTCTCAAGTCGCCCCGGCTGACTTTATACAAAATATAATTAATAAATAGCTAACTATACAGCGCTATCCATTATTAATAAGTATAGAATTTTTGACTCTTGATCTAAGATTAAAACGGCATTCAAAAGAAGTCATCACTTTCTCTGACAAATTTGTAGAATACTCAGGCTTTTTACATATATTTTATTACTTTAAATGAAACACCCTGTATTTTGTGTAATTTTTATAGCTGAGCAGGCTTTACCCTTGCCAACAATGCTGAATAACTCTCTAAAAACTAAACGAAATTTTTTAAATTTCTCTTAAATTCAAAAAAAAAGCACACAATAAACACGGTGTTACGTTGAACATAACAAAACATATCTATGCAATTTGTAAATTATAAATGTCAAATTTCAGATAAGACGATAAGGTTTCTAATGGATAACCCTTTACATAAAAATAAAAAAAAAATCAAAATATAACTCAAATATTTCAATATAAAGGCTGAACTATAACGCTAAAGCCGTCCCTAAGTCTAATTTGCTCAGGAAATGTAAATTAGGCTTAGGAAAGAGTTAGCGGCGTTAGTAAATCTCAGCCAAACTGTTTAAAATACAAAACAGACCCTATACATTTTGCACTCACACTTTCATATTATTTAGAAAATACAATAAAACCCGTTAATATTTTTCACTCGTGAACCGGCACCGGCCACTAACTACATCACAACTGGAAATGAAGCTAGAAACCGCCAGCCAAAGCAACCCGCAAGCCCGAATATGTGCAAAACTCGATATTCGGCAAGTACCGGATTCACATGGGTAAATTCCTGGGTTTTAGTAGACGGCGGAAAAAATAAACTATGATCATGAGTTAGAACAATTCAGACCCTGAGTTATCGTAGCCCGGGCTGGGGCATCCCCTGAATTATGGTAGCCCACGACTTGCTGAGTTCTCCCAGCTAAATTGAAATGGTTTGGGACAATCATACCGTGTGCTATAGTAACGCACGATGTGAGTTCTGGTAGCCCCAAATTTTCAATCCACAGTCGTGGGTTGTCCCCGTTTTCTCAGTGTACCTACTAAAACCGAATAACTTCTAAATGATGCAATGCCATAACAATATTTGGTGAATCGGCAAGAGTGTGGCGACTAATTTGTTGCCTTAGGTCGGGTAAGGAGTTAAATACCTTATCCGGTTTTGCTTCAGTACCCGGTTTTGCCCCACGTGCCCCTACATGTATGATTTTTTTTTACTTAACACCCGACGACTTTTTCGTGCGTGTTCGCTCACGCGTCACATGACTGTCATAACATTTCATATTGACATCATGTGACTGCGTGAGTGAGCAATCACGAGAAAGTCGTAGGTGGGAACCGGGTGTTACATTTACTTACCTTCCGAACTGCTTGCAATTCGAGCCCCAAGCGCAGCAATACGCAATGGCAGAAGCCAAGTGCTGACGCAGTTCAACGTCTTCGGATTCCACCAAATTCACCAACATTGGCACGACCCCGTGATCTACAAAATATTTTTTTTTTTAACAGACAGCGGCGTAGCCAGAAATCGGCTCTGGAGTGGGGTTTTTATATGACCACCGGGGAATAGATTTTAAAAAAACTAGCTTTTAAGAGATGAATTTGAATCCTAAAAAAGTTCGTTTAGTCGAACAGATAAACCGCACACACGAAAGTAAAAACAAAAGTGGACTGATAATACCCCCTGAGAAATTTCACAAAAATGACCGTCTTATGCAGGTGACAGTTATGAGCCTAAAAGAACGTAATGTCGAAACTACTTTTTTTTTGGGTTTTTCGCCACTAAGTTAAGGAAATTTTTTCAAAAATATGTTAAAACCCACTGCGTAAATTCCTAAAGAAAATTTTTTTTTGTCAGTGGTTTTTAAATAATATAAAAAATTTGCCTACACACAGGCAAATCCTAATTAGAATCTAAGTACTTATCTGACGTTTCGGCAGAAATTCTACTGCCGTTATCAAAGAATTTTATCCTTTTCAAAAACTTTTTTCGATTCTTTTTTAAAATATCTGTCTGTTGTCATACAACTGACTGACTTTGACTGATATATATTTCAAATATTAACTTGACAGTTTGGTGCGTCGATAGTAGCCAACAAGGTATTGGGTGAATTTAGTAAAATTTAAAATCAAAATTATATTTGTTTGATTGTTTTCGATTTTAGATTACTTTATAAAAATACAAAATTTTTATTTTAAGATATCAATTATAAAAATTATCTTTTGACTAACTTTAAGAAAAAATATATTAGAAACCCAAAGAACATCAATGCTATTTTTTAATTTATTTTAAAAAAACCTTTCTGAAAATCTTGTTTTAAAATTGGAAGCCAAACTGTATTTATATCAACTGATATGCTAGCTATGCATTCATCTTCATTAAGATAGATGCAAGCTGCTTCTTTGATTTTTCGCTTAATTTTGTCTGGTTCTTTTTGTAATATACTGGTTTCTCCCCACATTACTCTATGATCATTTTCAAAAGAATGTTGGCAAATTTTATACTTCTCCCAGTCTCCCCTTCTGAGGTACCCCTTGCATCTATCTTAATGAAGATGAATGCATAGCTAGCATATCAGTTCCAATTTTAAAACAAGATTTTCAAAAAGGATTTTTTAAAATAAATTAAAAAATAGCATTGATGTTCTTTGGGTTTCTAATATATTTTTTCTTAAAGTTAGTCAAAGATAATTCTTATAATTGATATCTTAAAATAAAAATTTTGTATTTTTATAAAGTAATCTAAAATCAAAAACACTCAAACAAATATAATTTTGATTTTAAATTTTACTAAATTCACCCAATACCTTGTTGGCTACTATCGACGCACCAAACTGTCAAGTTAATATTTGAAATATATATCAGTCAAAGTCAGTCAGTTGTATGACAACAGACAGATATTTTAAAAAAGAATCGAAAAAAGTTTTTGAAAAGGATAAAATTCTTTGATAACGGTAGTAGAATTTCTGCCGAAACGTCAGATAAGTACTTAGATTCTAATTAGGATTTGCGTATATGTAGGCAAATTTTTTATATTACTTAAAAACCACTGACAAACGAACAAATTTTTTTCTTTAGGAATTTACGCAGTGGCTTTTAACATATTTTTGAAAAAATTTCCTTAACTTAGTGGCGAAAAACCCAAAAAAATAAAGTAGTTTCGACATTATGAATCCGCCACAAACATATAGATTTTATTTCCTAAAAGAACGTAGTCACATCATTCGAATCGATTTGAAATTCTTTTTTGTTTTTGGTATGTCTTTTCCACAATCAGTAATTGGTATTTTTTACCATGATTTTTCATAATATATTAAAATTTGTTTTTTTTTTAATTTTTGTTAATAGAAAAAGTAAAGTTATATCATTTTTAGATGGGTTTCAAGTCCCCCTGTAAACATGATATATATTTGCCTGCTTTTTTTATTAGCCACACACTTGTTCGAACCAAAACAAAAGTTACTAGGATGTTACTCCGTTGTTTTTGTAGTCAAAATAAAGTGTTTTCGTTTTTTTTTTTCGTGTTTTTGCTAAAAATATAGTGTTTTGATTTGTTCAGTGCGGTTATACAACCGGAATAACTAGTTTTTTGCCTTCCATAAGTGATGTGTGATAACCCTTTTTATTATTAGCCTCAGATTTAGGGGAATTTTGTCAATACCAACTTATTTAGGCTCACAAATGTCAAGTACATGTAGCGGTCATTGTATTTACAGGATATTATCATTCCACTTTTGTTTTTACTTTCGTGACCGCACATCAAAAATTACCAAAATTTTGCACAGCGTAGGCTTCTGGTATTTCACACCCACTAAGCAAAAACCTGTTATTTTTTTTTAAATAAACCTCTAACTTGTTAAATATTGGTTCAAACAACATAAAAAATATTTTTTTGTTTGTTACATCTGAAACAAATAAAAAAACAAAATAAAAAAAAAACGTGAGCCGACGGGAACCGAACTCTTAATCCAAAAGTTATAAACGAAGGTTTCAGAGCCTTACCCCCATATGCACCGTAAAAATATTCGGATTAGTTTAGATAATCCATGCTTCCTCTTTGTTGATTTATGTGGAATCGAGAGAGAAAAAGAATGGATTAGATAGCCAATCGCAATTAAGTGCCTACGGTGCATTTAGGGAGTAGGCCATTAGACATCTCGGTTTTGTTGAGAACTGTCATCAATTCACGGTATATTAATGCAGTGATGTCACTGGTTTGGTCATTGGACAAAGGTTTCAGTTGCAAAAAAAAAATTATATACAAATATTGAATCATAATTTGGCGAAATTAAAAAAAAACTGAAAGTATATAATAATTTCCTCGAACCGTAAAAAAATCAAATCCTAAAATGATCGTGCCTTAATTACTGCGAATACATATAAATTTATACTTATAGGTATATTTTCCCTTTTGTGGGAAGTTATCAAAAAAATCGCAGGATTTTCATAAAAACAGTAAACTTTTTGATCTCATTCCTTACTTTTTGAAAAATTTTCGCCATATTTGGGTTAAAAGTTTCATTAATTTTAGAATTTTTACATAAAACTTACAATTGTATTTAGTCATTGTCCAATAAGCAACCACCTAATTGTTTTAAAGTTGACATTAATTGAGCTCACAATAATGCTGCTTTTATATGATCATTAGACTAAACTTGTTTCAACTTTGATGTTTATTAACAATATTGTATTTTGTCATGTCACAGTAAAGACGCAAATTTGTTTTGACAGTGACATTTATTAAACTTTAAATAATGTTATTTTTCAGTTACTTTATCGTTTACATTTCTTGTTAAATCCAAGATTAAATATTAACTATATACTTTCACATAGAATGTTAATTTTGAACATACATTTGACTTTTTTTAAACATTTTTCTTAACGTATTCAGAGTTCCCACATAACAATTAAACATTCCTGTAATGCAATAGTCATATACTTAGAGAAGAAAGAATGTGATAGAAATATTACATTTTACCATTGGGAATATTACTAACACATGCCGGCAATATGTTACGTTCTAGCTCATACACGTGATATAAATGTGATAGAAACGTGACGTGAAACATTACTATAATACGACCAGGCTATAATTGCATGGATATGATTTTGCGATTCAAAACATGTCCAGATGGCCACGAGATGGATATCCACCAAATATGTATTAGTATTCCACTAAAGTGTAATTACGGAGTACCCTATGGATATAGGGATATCAATGTATCACCATAATGCTGATGCACTACTTGAAATTAGTTATCAAAACATTACCTAAACAAGTTTTTGCTGTCTTATATGTACAATAATATTACCTGCTACATAGAGAACATATTGATTCCAGTGCCATCTACCTACAATTGATTACATTAAACTAAATTATAATTATAAATCATGTAAATCGCGTTCTTTCACAAGATATTTTCAGCAAACATACCAAAATTCATAAAAATAACTCGATTATCAGGTTATCATGGGCATATTATTATTTTATTACCAAAGAAATATAACTATCACAAACTCTTAAAGAATATTGAACAAAAAATAGGTCTGAAACATTCCTGTCATATTCACAATAGAATATTCCAAAAATCACTTTGAGGGAATATTCCTATAACATGAATACTCCTCCAATGTTATGTGGGTTACACCAATTTTACATTTCTTCAACGTTGAAAACCTATAATAGCTTAGTGGGCACGCACAGACCATTCAAGTGGTTTTAAATATATATATACAGACCGCTTCAAGCTACTGCGAACATAGGGGGAATCAAGTCCAATTTACTCTCCGTGCCGTACGACCGAGGTGGATTCGAAGCACGCTGCAGTGTTATCTTTTGGAAATTCATTTTGTTTTTATTATTTTGTTTTATTTCTGCCTTGCTCGAGAAACAGATGGGTAAGTTCTTAATTGAAATAATACATTTTTAAAACCAAAAATGGATGTCTACGAAGTTGCCGAAAAAGTGCAGATGGTCAAATGGTCAAATCGTCATAACCCAACACACGTTCGATATTGGTCGAGGGAAAATTTGCATTTGTATTTTGACGTAAGAACACAGTATCCCCAAAAACTAAATGTTTGGGGGGGGGGTATTATAGGGGAACACGTAATTGGGCCATTTTTTATTAACGGCAATTGCAATTTGAATGGTCCTAGATACTTGGATCTACTGCAGGTGTAAGATTTGGTGTAAGCTCCTAATGACTTCTATCTGTTTTTGAAGAAGCTTTTCAAATTATCACCCCTAACATGCTTGGAAACGTTAGAAGGGGTTTTTATAGTAGGCTCGGATATTGTCTAGCCGAGCAAGGAGGACTTTTCGAACATTTGCTTTAATTTTTTTTTGACTGGGAGAATCTTTTTGGTTTTTAGAATGTATTATTTTATTTTGAGAACTTGCTTTTATTTTGTTTCTCCTTATTATTTTCATTGTAACACGTCGTCACTGATAAATCTGAGCAGTTGACAATAAAACGCTCTTATTTATCAGTGACAAAAAATAAGAAAATGACGTTATAAAAATTTGCGTATTTATTGACCAAATTCCGGTTTCATTGACTACGCTCCACACAGCACCGTGGTTAGAGGCGTACTAAATACCAAAGGAAAGTCATGCAAGTGGTGATCGCAAGCCTGAGTATTGGTTGCTTCACTGATAGGCGTGCGGTGTCTCTGCATGTACGTACACTGGCAAATTAGACTTCTTCCGCCCTATGTTCGCAGTAGCTTGAAGCGGTCTGTATATATATATATTTATATCTTGTTTTTATTTAGTTTTTTATGATAATCGATAATTTTTACCGTGAAGTAAACATTTTAAGGATACGCAAAATTATATACAAAACAAAAAAAATGCTTTAAACTTTCACCGTAAAAAATTTGATACAAATTTGATTAACAGTTTTTTCGATTAACTAATTGGAAGATGCCCATTTTTATTCAAATTCACCCTTAATGGGCACACTTTTTTGGTAATAATTTCAACTTCAAGAGTGGGGACGTTTTATTAGTTAAAATTAAAGAGAAAAAAATTTCCGCAAAAAAGTGGAAAGAAACCTTTATTTGTGTTTGTTTGAATTAATATTTTTAGGCTACTTTTGGTTAAAAAATACAAATTACATCAGACAAAAAATCCGTTATATTTTATTTGAAAAACAATTAACATTGACCGAAATGTTAGGAATATACTTGTTAGTTCCGGACCTGAGCAAATTTTTAATATTTTTTTTTTTTAATTTGTTTTGAAGGTCAAGAGCGCAGGTGGTTAGTGCTGTTTTAACTATTTTTTGAAAAGTAAGATAGCATTTTTAAATTTAATTTTGATCCTCAGGAAATTATTCTTTCTCTTCAGTTAATTTATTTTGTGTTTGGGTTTCTATCAAAAATCTTTAGGATGCACAGGAGCGTCATTTCACATTTTTCTTAGGGGGGGGGCATACCTAACTAAAAAAAAATATGAAGGAAAAAAAACACTTTATTAATATCAAAATAACTCAAATAAATATAAAAAACAAAACAAATTTTTTGGTAAAACATACATTAAAAAAAAGAAAAAAACTTAGTGGGTAACGGCAATGTCTTATTGCAGCAAATTCATCAACTAGTTTGTCCAGGTCAAACTCATTTACCATATTTGATTGATTTCTGCGTGCGCATGCTCAAGAGGGGGGGGCAATTGCCCCCGCCTCCCCTCCAATTGACGCCTATGAGGATACAATCACAATTTTTTATTTTTTCAAGAAATTTCGGTATACGATATACTTAAATCTGTAAATTTCACTACTTTCAAACCGTAGCTCTAAAAAAACTGCAAAATAAAATAATAGAAAAATATTTATAGATTACCATACCAAAAATGTAGATTTTTTATTCAAAGGGGACACATTTTGTCTATTCTGAAATTTTTATTACATGCCCTTTAAGGGGTAAATTTTACCTCTATATTTTAAATAGGAAAAGTCGGTCGTATGACACCTTGTTTTAAAGGTCTTTTGAATGCCTTTATAATCGCGTAAAAATTTTGTATAGAGTTTTTTTTACAAAATAATTTTTTTTTTGAGAAATCCCGGGACTCGTCGACTTTGATATTGTTAAAGATACATTTTATCATTGCATTTTTTTCTTCTGTGTTACCTAAAATACCTGTACCTACAATTTGAGTTTATTTCGAAATGAATGTCTCAAAAACTAATCGATAGATTTTCAAAATTTTTACACGGTTGTAAAGCCATTAAGGAGACCTTCAAAACACGGTATCACTCGACCCACTTTCCCCATTTAAAATTTAGGGGTAAAGTTTTCCCATCGAAGGGGTGCGTGATACATAAATTTCAAAATTGGGTGGGAACTTTTTGAATGAACACCCTGTATATAAATTAAAATCATCTACCTTGATTCACTTAATAAATACTGAAAACAAAAGTTCACACATAAGACTGGTTAGGTGAAATAACACACATAGTCATTTCACAAGACATAACAGCTTTCTAGTCATTAGGGGTAAAAGTAATTTTGGAAAAAAAGTATTTTGCACGAAGCTATTTTCATTTACAACAATCGTCCTTAAAATTCAAACTAAAAAATACTTTATAGAAAACTAAGAATATGGACAATTTTTAAATTTTATTTTTTATTATTAAAGTTGTATTTATGATTAAATTTATATAATAAGAGTTTAATTTTTTATTTTCGGACAAGAGTCACTTTTTCTTTTTATACCTATATTTTTTTTTATTTCCCTCTATTAAACTTGAGTTAGTTGGGAATAAAGACAAATTTAATAAAATAGTTTGCAAAATAGAAGTTACTAACAGGGAATAATGTTCAAACAATATAATTGAAATCAAAACAACAATAATTTTTATACCAATGTGTTAGAAAAAGAAACAAGACAACGCAAGGCAACGTGCGCGGCAGACTTTCATTGCTACTACATACAGGGTATGCCAAAAGTCCGAGTCCATGTTAATAATATATCCAAAACCAAAAGAGACCGAGGAGTCAAATTTCGTAAATTAGATGGTTTACAAAAAAGTATCTTTAGCTAATCGTACCGCCATCCATTGAGGGGGTGGAGCTGGGGTATATTTCGAAAATTTTGAACAGAACTTTCCCTTCTGTTTCCAAAAATACTTAATATGTTACCTTTTTCTCTAACGGTTTTTAAATAAAATGACAAAAACTTTTAAATAAGAGCCATGAGTAAGAAAAAGATTCGTCGAATATCCCCTTTTTTGTTTAACTCATTAGTCTAATGGAGTCTGGAGAAACAGAAGAAAAAGCTCTATGTAAATTTTCCAAAATATAGCGATTGGCGGAATGATTAGAATCCAAGAATATACTTTTTATAAACCCTCTAATTCTTCTCTGCCTTTTTTGGATTTAAAGATATTAGAGTAGACTCGGAATTTTAGGACACCCTGTATATTTATACACCAAGCTTTATTGGTCATAATCATAGATATCGTAAGTTTGATGTTTAAGGTCCAATTTAATAAATATTTTGCTTCGTCTCTTCGTTCGGTGGTCATCCTTTTTAAGACTCAGCCTGTCAAACTCAAAAATTGCTCAATAAATGACAAATAAATGACTGAGATCTTACCTGTGATAACAGCTAAATTTTCTATATCTTTAGCTACCTCAGATATGGCGGCGCACACGCAAGCAAGGACGTGAGGGTCTTGGGATTTCAGTAAATGCACGATCAGCTCTAAGCCTCCAACAAAACATCTGACCATTTCCCCAGAATCTAACGCATTTTTAATGCAGGAAACAAGAGACCAAGCCGCGTTGGCTTGAACCTACAAAATCAACTAGCATCTATTACCCGATTATATATTAATATACAGAATGTTCGAAATTTTAGTATCAAGATTGTGTTTAGGGGTGTATTTTTTAGATCAAAATAAAATCAGTTTCCCCACAAACATATGTGTCCGCTTCAGCTTCATTACCGATCTTCACAGCGTTAAATTTTCAATATTTTTTCATTTTTTGAGCTATTAAGCTAAATTTCAAACATAGGTTAGGTTTTCCGGCTTATCAAGTGATTGTAATAATCTACAGGGAGATATATTGTTTTAGAGTCCAGCCTTCGTTCGCCTCAGAAAACTTTTGGTGGTGCGCCGCTGGTGGATTCTGAAATTTACGAAATGAACTCTTTGTTTTGTTTAGAAACTTTTGTCTCCGCTGTAAAAATACTCATGTTTTGTAATATGATGATATAATTAAAATGTTTAACAAAAGGGAGAAACCTATTTTGAAAGGCTCTGTAAAGGTACTTAGCATTTTCTTTATTAGGTACCGTTTCATCTATTGAATCTAATATATATCTAACCTTAGGAGAATCGTTTTTCAACAATGACCAGATTAGTCTAACCCCGTCGAGTTGTTCAATTACTCTCATCGACTCCGGATCTTCCGCGCACTCCTTTAAAACCATTGGGACGTTTTCCAGCAGGGGCGGATAAGTGTAATTTAGCAAATTCACTAAATGCGGAATGCCCCCGGCATGGCGCAACGTACTTCTATTGTGCTCAAATTTTAGACATTCTCCTAGAGCGCCGACCACATTGCTTAGAACTAGTTCGTTTTCCTCGATGTTTTCCAGGAGTTTTACTAAAACCTAACAAAAACATGCAGTAAGTTTGTTATTTATATAACGTAAAATCGTAAGACAAATGATAGCTGATAGAATTCACCTGTTCACCATTTCTTTAGTAGTAGGACTTTTCAACCTGTAGCTGTATGGATTAACCTAAGTACTTCCTAGTCTCCAATTGCACTAACGATGTTGATTCACTATTTATCCTAACGAGCGTGAGGTGGCTCATAGTGTTATTAAGTCTTTTCAAGAGATTTTTACCGATTTTCGTGTTGGTAAAACAAACAAGATAACAATGCACATAGATGCTACTTTGGTGATGCCAAGACTTTCAGAAGGAAGCAATACCTAATGTCAACATATATATGTTAAATGTCATGAATAAAGAGTTAGTTGACATGTTAAACCTGGGTTTTGTGAAGCCATCTAACAGTACCTTCTGTTCTCTAGTGTTATTACTTAAAAAAGCTAATGGAGAGTGGCACTTCTGCTTTGATGAACGGTACCTTAACGAACAAATAAAGGACGATTTTTATCCACTTCCCAACTTAGAGATAATTCTTAGTAAGTTGCCAAATATATTTTTTCTGCACCAACGGCAACGGGTGGAGTGGAGTTAAGTAAAACGTTAAGAATGTGGCTGGTCTCAACTCGCTAAATTCGACGAGTCACATTCTAACTATCCGACCTGACTAGGTCGCGACGTAACTCGTTGGTGCAATTGGAATTAAGCCGTTTTCGAATCACAAAATTAACAAAAATAAGGTCGTTTTAGCCAAAACAGTTAACACATGCACCTATTACAATTAAAAAAATAAAAGAAATAAGACCTACGACTTAACAAAACAAAGAAGTAATTTAAAAACAAGTTATTAAAGCCTACAAACTAACCAAAATATTATGGAGACGTTTCAAAAATATAAAAATTCATAAACAAATATTTAGAATTTACTTAGGGGCTACCTAAAATTCAGCATTTGGTAAATTAAACTAGTATAATCTACCTCTACTGTCTTCAGTTGATCGAACCTTTCCACATTTTCGGGACTAATGGCGGACTTCCATATAGCTCCCGTGACCGCCGCCAACAAAGGTTTATCTTCTTTCATTTTTGGGTCAGCGGCCATATGAACCAAAGGATCCAGCCCCCCCGATTGTCTGACCATCTCTCTGGTAACCGCCTTTTCGCTGCATTTAAATATTGTTTCTGCGCAATATCTTCTTAATGCGGGATATTCCTTAAAAAACAGTTTCATTTGTCTTCAAAAATCACAAAAAAATATCTTCTGTTAATAAACAAAATTAGAATCCGTTTGACTGAACCAGAGAAAAATACGCATTTTTGGCTATATCAAAATCACGATTATCTGAAACACTTTTAGTGCATAACAGCTATTTTTTTTTAGGAAGGAAGTTATTTAATTCGGGATTTGAAATATTTTTATTTCCTAGCTAAATATTATTTATGTCGCATTTTCGAAATATTGAGACAACCTATTTGTATCACACCATTCTTTGATTATAGGGCTACGTCCTCTTAAATAATCACAGCAAGTCTATTGACATCGGAATCATTCCATAGGACTGTCTGATCATTCGTAAAAGTCGTAAACTTCCCTTTAATTGGAAGATAATAGATATCATTGATAAGTATTAAAAATAAGAGACGTCCAAGAATCGACCTTTGAGGCACGCCTACATTTAGTACAGTATTTGTTGAGATGGCCAGGTTGTGCTTATCTACCTTCCCTCTTAAACCTAAATAATTAACACAGCAAAGGCCGAAAAACTCTCTGTATCACAGATATACTTTAAAAAAAAAGTAAGCAAACAAGCGATGTTGCCAAAGAAATCCAATCGTCTATGCCTTTTTTACTTGATACATTTTTATAATGTAAAATTTTGAAACGCACTGCACTCTGCACTCTATATGAATGACATTATATAGCATACCTCAGTAGAAAGGTGACGCACTATATCACGGATCATCCCTTCAGTTTGTATAGCTAGTTGATAATTTGGATCGCTTGCGCATTGAGAAATTGTCCCTATTGTCGGTATGACGACATCCATGTGAACAGACCTAAAAAAATTCCTTTATATCAAACCCGAAGGAGTTACCACCTTTGGGAATAACGGGTACTTTCGGAGTACTTCCTTTGGTTGTACTTCATAATACATGACAAATACATGAAAAATTAATCTAAAATGAACTGGTATTCTTTCTTAAAAGAACAGTGTTTTTTATGATGGTGGAACTAAAGAGGATGCATCTTGCGCGATACATATTTAGGTTGTAGTGTTCATAGAGCATTTGATCTTTATGCAATGGTAGTCCTGTCATTGGACAGTAAACACGGTTTCCTAAAAGGTACTAGATCGACACAGGGTGAAGTTGCAGTCCTCTTTGATCTGTCATAAGCATTTGACTGTTTAGACACTTAGTTCGCAGCAATGCACCTTTATGCAATGGAAAGTATTAATTTTTAATTTGTTATATGGGTATAGTCAATGCATGATCTACACCCGAAATGGCTCTAACTTTTACCTTAAAAGTCTGGCTAACAAAGGCACAGCTCCGCTTTTCATCATCACGTGAATGTTTTTCTTGCTCTTGGACACCGACCATAAAGCTTTTACGGCCGACTGCACGATATTGACCAACTCGACTTCGTCTTTTCCCAGTTGATCCAAGGGAGTCTTGAGGTACACTTCACTGACGTCCAAAAAGTCAACCAATTTCGGGATGCCATTGACTTTTCGAATTTGTTTTCTAGCTTTCCTAACGTGAGCTACATGATAAATGGTTTGGGCTACGAGTATTTGCAGGTCTCGAGCCGGCTCCGAAAGATTTCTCACCAATAAATCGATACCGCCTAAGTTGGCTATGCATCTTCTTATGTCTTGATTTTGAGATAGTTCAGTGAGAACGCTGAGAGCTCCTAGTTTGCATTTAAGGTCCTTGGTTTCTAAAAGGTTGATAAGAAGTTCTAGACCTCCAATTTCCTGAAAAAGAATATACATTTGATCATCACACACAGCTTCCACACACTTGTCCAACGAGTCTTTTGTGTTAAAGTCACATGAATCTTTGGAAATGGGACACATAGGAGCGGAATTTATTGATGCTTCTATTTGAACAAACATTGCCTATTACGCGATAAGTTCCATTTAATATTAAAGTCAGGTGCTTCACGTTCCTTGACAGGGGTGTCGGCAAAAATCTTTTTTAACTCATTATTAGCTCTAGAAAAGTTAGTGCCATTGTCACTTAAATTGATTTACATATTCCGCAGCGAGCTATGAATCATTTTAGAGCGTTCAGGGGGGGGTAAAATAGGTAACCGTACTATGGTGTACCCGCTAACGCTTGTCAAGATTGTATCTCCTAAAACCTAAGATTTATCTTATGGAGCTAGGAAAAATTTACATGATCTTTGCAACATATAAACGCTGCCCCATGCAGTAGCATAGTGTACGTCAGGAAATAATGGGTTGTTTGAGTTGGTCAGAATCAGTTCATCATACGCGTAGACGTGGAATTTTTTAGATTGGACGTTTTTAGGTTTAAATTTGTAACGATGTAGTAAAGTTATCTAACGTATCTTTGCTGCTTAGGCCTTGTTAGTTGAGTGGTGGTAAATACATATAAAACTATGTAAATTTTATGGGTTTTTACATCCAACGAAAAAAGTGCTAGACAAATGTTTTAAAAGCCTTAATAACTTAAGGGATCCAAGTTGAAAATAAAAATATAAATAGTAAAGTAACCGAAAAAGCTTACTGCAATTACAAAACCAAAGTAAAATTAGATTTTTTTTTGATGCAACAACAAATAATAAACCTTATTTTTTTTGTTTTTACCTGAATAGCTAGCTGATTGATCTCTGTAGTTAAATCATGATCTTTTAGACAGCACAACGCTACGACGGTGGCTGTTTGATTGCCAGTTTTCAGATACTTGACCAGTTTCTGGATATGCCAGTATTCGGGAGGGATATCCGTTTTTGGTCTCTCTTTGCGGCCTTCGTCATCTGCAGAAGATCTAAGAAAAAAGAGGCTACCAGTTTAATGAAATTTAAAAAGGAATTTATTATAATTTTTAAAATGTTTACAGTCGTTTATTATTAGAAACGGAGGTACTTTATGAAAATCAAAACAGATGTGTAAACTCTCACGAATGCACATTTTGGGTTTCTGCAAAAAATACGTGCACAAGAAATTTTGTTTGTTTCACAGACACCCGTGCACTAAACAAAATGTTGCGGAATTGACCAGAACTTTATTGATGCTCCTCATTTATCAAATTTCGCACTCAGTTTTATGAGGAAAAATATGTTCTGCCAATTTTGGTAAAATTTTAATATGTCATTCCCAATTATATATATTTGCAATGATTTTTTGTTATGTTGTCTGGCTAATCAAGCCAGAACATTTACAAGTGACTTTAAAATTTCAAGATATTACCACATTATAAAAAATACTTAATACTTAAGTAAAAAGTTAATAAGTCTGTATATATAAAATAAAATTGTATCTTATAAAACTAATAAAGAACAGGATAAAATAAACATTTTAAACACTAGCAATATTACCTTGTCTTTATTGTAACACTAACGTCGTTTCTTGTTATTGTAAGGCTATGTTCAACAAACATTTTACCGAAATAAACAGATATCGCCAGAGTTGCATGTGCAAAAAGAATCAAAACACTCGATCGCGTTATCAGAATGTGTTTTTAAATACCATCAAATATTGGAGGCTATTGGGGTAGGTCCTGAATTTTCCTCAGTTTTGCATAAGGACTATAAAATACCTCAATTTAAGTTAAGTGCAGAACTAATAATAAATTTCATTAAATCACTCGTTTTTCTTTTTGGAAAAGTAGAGACTTTGAGTCATATAGGCATTGTAGACGTTAAATGCAACTTTTCTGTCTCTGATTCCAACATAAGAAAACCTAATCAAATAACAAATCTCACCTTACCTAGACTTTATTTCCATCAATTGCTAAATTAAATACATCAGAAAAAAGATGAGTTTGTAATTTATCTGTATATGCTTGTGCTATAAAACATACTTTACCATCGGCCATTTGTTTTACTCCTACCTTTGAGGCATTTTATCAAATAAATTTGTTGCAAATGCTGTGTCTGTTTCAGCCGCTAAATAAAGAATATCATGACTTTTACCTTTTTATATATCCAAAACTGAGGTTATCAAATTGTGTTATGACTCCTCCAATACTCCGTCTTTTTTACGAACCATAGATCGATCCGTTTGAAATAAGAAAGTGAGCAACAAATCAAACGAGAACAATTTTTTTAAATTGATTTTGGAGTGCATGGGATTTGATCAATAATCTGAAATGTCACCATAAATTTCAGATCCCACACTAAAATAAAATTTTCGGCTTTGCTAGTTTTCGCTATAATGTTGAAATTTTTTTTCTGGTGCTATATATAGAGTTCAAACAGTTTTGTTTTATTGGAGTTTTTGCAAAATGCATTGGCAAAAACTCTGCTGTTCTAGCAAGGTTATTTGTCTGCAAATCCAAAATTTTACTTTTATTTATTTCTTATGTTTATTTACTTACCCTGAAGCAGATGAACCGGTACTATCCGAGTATTCTTCTATCACAACTTCCCGAGGGATGTACTTGATGTCTTGGGCATTCAAATCTCCTTCTAAACTTTCATTGGAGGCATCCTTACTCATTACTCCTACTTTTCTTGTAGTTCTATTAGGGGTTTAAACTGCTAAAACGTAGGTTCTATTTTAAAATAAACAACTGTTAAAATGACATATGTCACAATATAAAATTATTGGGCTGAGCGATAGTTACCTCCCACTAAAGGCCTTTTAAAGTTTTTTTCATATTTGCATGTAAAACCGATTTTACGAAATACGCTAATGTTTTGTTGTCTCTTTTTATAATTTTCGCAGACAGTTTTTGATGAATTGATTTTTTTTAAAACAACAAAGTGAATCTCGTGTCCGCAAATTAAAATTAAAGCAACATTTTTTTCTGACTTCATTACGACCAGGCCTCCAATATCTAATGGAGAATCCAGACACCTACAGACCTGTTTCATCCTTATTAGGAATCATCAGGGAGTCGTAGGATTGTACCTGGCAATTGAAGCTACAGAGGCACCACCTCTCGAATTTAAAACAAAAAGTTTGTCATCCGCGGAGACGTAGTACATGTGTACGCCACCTGTCGAATAAACGGAGAAACAAAAACATCAAAACTGAAAAGTGCAGAAGACCGTAAATACAGAATCCTGTTCCTTTCAACAGGTTATAAAGAAGAAACCTGTAAAAGTATAAGGTCACTGTAACATGACTCTTAAAAAGAGGTAATGATCGCAGCAGCACCGCCCCCAATTGGAGCTTCAGACTATGTGGCCCTAATTTTAAGACATCAGCAAGCAATCGCTCTAAAGGAGGCTTGTTGCGCAGAACTATTTCCGGACACGAGATTCACTTTGTTGTTTTTTAAATATTTTGGCTTTTTAGTTCTGCGCAACAAGCCTCCTCCGGAGCGATTGCTTGATTCCTTAAAATTAGGGCCACGTAGTCTGAAGCTTCAATTGGGGGCGGTGCTGTTGCGAACGTTACCTCTTTTTATGAGTCATGTTACAGTGACCTTATACTTTTACAGGTTTCTTCTTTATAACCTGTTGAAAGGAACAGGATTCTGTATTTACGCTCTTCTGCACTTTTCAATTTTGATTTTTTTTGTTTAGTAAAATATGTCAAACTTTGACAAAGAAAAACGTTGAGGTAGATACACGGTAGACATTAAAAATGGTAATAATAGGGAATATATAAAAAATCTTGTTAATCTGTCTTGTTGTTATTGTTTTTCTTGAAATAATAATAACTCAATTCGACTATTTTTATTACTTTTTCAGTGTATAGACTAATTTTTTGATGAGCGGACTGGCGTCATTTTTTGGGATCTCTATTTGATACATTGTTTTAGACAGCGACAATAAATATGTAAAAAAAGTCATGTCAAATACGTTTTCATAGGCAAAAAAGACGTCAGTCCGCTGTTTCCATTTTTCTTGCGTTTACTTTTCCATAGGACAATGGAACAATACAAAATCGTAGGCGCTAGTATTTTTATAGTTCCTTATGACGCAATATTCGATTGTTAAACCGCATGAAAATTAAATTAATTAAATTAAATCAGGGGAAGCTGCAAGAATTTCGGAAAGCAATAAAATTCATAAGTATAAAGATTTCTTAAGTAAATACATTTTTGTTCCTTTTTGTGTGGAAACTTTTGGACCTTGAGGGGAAGAAGCAAGCAAGCATATTATCATGTTTGGGAAAAAGAATTCAAGCCATAACGGGGCCTTCTGAAGAGGGCTTCACTGGAGTTTTTTCACTAAATTAAATTTTTTATTTAAGTATTTTATCAGTAATATAACATTTAATTAAATAACTGTTAAATGATTTTTAGAAGTGCTTAAATACACTTATATGGTGAGACACGACGTTTTTTGGTAAATTTAAAGACTGTAAAAAACTTTGATTGAAAGAAACTAATACCACCTTATGTCTCACACACTTTATGCTTTAAAAAAATTACAATTTTAAAACACTAAAGATAACAGACAGATACTTAAATTATTTTCATCTTTCTCTAAAATACTTTTTTATAGCCTGCTGCCTCTCTTCAACAACTTTAAATATTTTTGCACTTCACTAAATTATCTCTCCATCTACCTCTAAAATTCTGCCCTCTCTCTCTAAATTTTTTTCAGTTGAACATAGAAAAATGTTTTTGTATCTCTATCTAATTATTCTTGTCTAAAAATTAAGCCATTTCCTCCAGTTTTTACCAAGTTCTTATGAAAAAATAATTTAAAAACATCGATTGTTATTTCATTTACCAGCCGCCTTGATTTATAGTGTAAAGATGGTGTGTTGCGAGAAGTGCTCTTTGTTCAAGATTTTTAAAAATATTTTCCCGTTTTTCTTGGATTTTTTGATAAAGGTATTAAAAAAAAACAGTGTTAACAACTCGCGACTAGCACTATTTTAGCTACTAGTTGTTAAAACTACTATTTTGAACGCTAAAAAAACATTGAAATCTTTGAAAGTTTGAGTGTTTTATTCTAGAGATAGAAAGCTTGAAAAGAAAGCTTTAAAGTGTGAGCAAAATCATGGCATAAAAATGTGAAAAACATAGTAAAAATTGCTTAAACAAAAACGTTACCCCTTAAATTATGCTAAAATATTTTAAGCCTTAAAGTACCATCATGGCTTTACGACTAGTCAAAAATGCGACAGTGACAAATTTATTTATTGTAACTGCAACACCATCTCAACTAAAAAGCCAGTTAACTCATTTTCATTTGGTTATCGAGGTCATATGGACCCCAAACTGAAAGAAAATCTATGTTTTACTGTCAACTACGATTCAGACCGCCTTACTTGTAGAATCTTATAAAACCATATAGAACAGCATAAAAACTTACCAACTTTCATGAGATTTTATACGTTTTTTTTTACTAGGGAGTAATTAACTGGATTTTTAGTTGAGACGATATCTCAACTATCACTGCCAACACTGAACAAAATCGTCAATTTTTCCTTAACAACTGCTAAATCGAGTTGCTCACCTCTTTTTCACTTCACTTCACCAATTTTCCCAATTCGTAGGCAATGTAAAATTTTCTAGAAAAATTTCCGGATATGTTGAATTTAAGCAGTGTTAGAGAGATTGGTTAAAAAAATTTATACGCAAAATGTTTTTCTACGAGCATGCGGTAAAGTGCACTTTAACGCACCTATTTGAGTGCGAAAAGTAATACTTTTCTGCATTCAGTACGTTAAAGTGGCTTACATAATTTTGATGTCAAATTCCTGTCTTCGCTTACTAACGGGTGCGATGCGAAACCCGGTTCTACGTTTACCATTACCCTTTTTGAGGCAAACATATCAGTAAAAAATCTCGCAGGTGGCGTCATAACAGTGTAAGCTTTGGGGTCGCCTTAATATTTTGCTTATCTTTTTTATTAAAAATATCAAAATATTGGTTGCAAGTTGCATTTCCCGCACGCCGTGCGGGAATGGATTTACCTTGTATCTTTCCCGCACGGCGTGCAAAAAATAATATTTCGCGCACGGTGTGCGTAAAAAATACTTTTACGCACGCTTTTTCTACCGTTTTTTATGTCCAATTTGACTTTTTAGATATATTTTTCGACTCAAATGAAAAGAAAATGTTTTACTTCCCTCGCTAAAAATCGCACTTCGAGATTTTCATGATCCTCCACGAATTTTGAGGTTCCGAATAGTGATAAGCACAAATCCAGACGACGTCGCTCTGTCTGTCGGTCTGTCTGTCTGTCGCCTACTTTGTAGCCACTCCAACTCAACAAACTCCTCCTAGTAGACCCTTCGGAGCTACCCCCAAAAAACTTCATCCCTAAAAAAAAATATTTTTTTTCTTTTTCTTACCGTGTGACACCTCCTTGGAAAGTTTATAAAAATTGTAGTTGAACGGCGCCAAAATTTTTGACTACATATATATATATATATCACATAAAAAATGGAAAAAACAATTGAAAAATTCAATTTTCTGTGCTATATATCTCGAGTTATGAAACGAAATTTTAAATAAAAAGTAGCTTAGGTTAAGATCCAGGTCACACCTTATTGGCTTATCAAATTTCATACAAATCGGTTTAGCCGTTATTGCGTGATGAATGGACAAAAATCTTATGTATACGAGGATATATATAGTCCGTGCACCCTAGAAAAGTCTGGATACACCCTGGAGAAGTCTGGAAAGACTCTGGAAAAGTCTGGATATACTCTGGACAAGTCTGGAAAGACCTTGGAAAAGTCTGGAAAAACCCTGTAAAAGTCTGGAAACACTCTGGAAAAGTCTGGAAAGACCCTGGAAAAATCTGAATATACTCTAGAAAAGTCTGAAAAGACCCTTGAAAAGTCTGGATACACTCTGGAAAGTCTGGAAAGACCCTGGAAAAGTATGGAAACACTCTGGAAAAGTCTGGAAAGACCCTGGAAAAGTCTGGATGTACTCTGAAAAAGTCTGGAAAGACCCTGGAAAAGCCTGGATACACTCTGGAAAAGTCTGGAAAAGTTTGTAAAAGTCTGAATATACTCTGGAAAACTTTGGAAAGATCCTGGGAAAATCTAGATACACTCTAAAAAGTCTGGAAAGACCCTTGAAAAGTCTGGATACACTCTGGAAAATCTGGAAAGACCCTGAAAAAGTTTGGAAACACTCGGGAAAAGTCTGGAAAGACCCTGGAAAAGTCTGGATATACTCTGGAAAAGTCTGGAAAGACCCTGGGAAAAGTCTCGAAAGACCCTGGGAAAGTCTGGATACACTCTGGAAAAGTCTGGAAAGACCCTTGAAAAGTCTGGATACACTCTGGAAAGTCTGGAAAGACCCTGAAAAAGTTTGGAAAAACTCGGGAAAAGTCTGGAAAGACCCTGGAAAAGTCTGGATATACTCTGGAAAAGTCTGGAAAGACCCTGGGAAAGTCTGGATACACTCTGGAAAAGTCTGGAAAGACCCTGGGAAAGTCTGGATACACTCTGGAAAAGTCTGGAAAGACCCTGGGATAGTCTGGATACACTCTGGACAAGTCTGGAAAGACCCTTGAAAAGTCTGGATACACTCTGGAAAGGCTAGAAAGACCCTGAAAAAGTTTGGAAAAACTCGGGAAAAGTCTGGATGTTCTCTGAAAAAGTCTGGAAAGACCCTGAAAAAGTTTGGAAACACTCGAGAAAAGTCTGGAAAGACCCTGGAAAAGTCTGGATATACTCTGGAAAAGTCTGGAAAGACCCTGGAAAAGTCTGGATACACTCTGGAAAAGTCTGGAAAGACCCTGGGAAAAGTCTCGAAAGACCCTGGGAAAGTCTGGATACACTCTGGAAAAGTCTGGAAAGACCCTTGAAAAGTCTGGATACACTCTGGAAAATCTGGAAAGACCCTGAAAAAGTTTGGAAACACTCGGGAAAAGTCTGGAAAGACCCTGGAAAAGTCTGGATATACTCTGGAAAAGTCTGGAAAGACTCTGGGAAAAGTCTCGAAAGACCCTGGGAAAGTCTGGATACACTCTGAAAAAGTCTGGAAAGACCCTTGAAAAGTCTGGATACACTCTGGAAAGTCTGGAAAGACCCTGAAAAAGTTTGGAAAAACTCGGGAAAAGTCTGGAAAGACCCTGGGAAAGTCTGGATACACTCTGGAAAGTCTGGAAAGACCCTGGAAAAGTATGGAAACACTCTGGAAAAGTCTGGAAAGACTCTGGAAAAGTCTGGATGTACTCTGAAAAAGTCTGGAAAGACCCTGAAAAAGTTTGGAAACACTCGGGAAAAGTCTGGATATACTCTGGAAAAGTCTGGAAAGACCCTGGGAAAGTCTGGATACACTCTGGAAAGTCTGGAAAGACCCTGGAAAAGTATGGAAACACTCTGGAAAAGTCTCGAAAGACTCTGGAAAAAGTCTGGATGTACTCTGAAAAAGTCTGGAAAGACCCTGAAAAAGTTTGGAAACACTCGGGAAAAGTCTGGAAAGACCCTGAAAAAGTTTGGAAACACTCGGGAAAAGTCTGGAAAGATCCTGGAAAAGTCTGGATATACTCTGGAAAAGTCTGGAAAGACCCTTGAAAAGTCTGGATACACTCTGGAAAGTCTGGAAATACCCTGAAAAAGTTTGGAAACACTCGGGAAAAGTCTGGAAAGACCCTGGAAAATCTGGATATACTCTGGAAAAGTCTGGAAAGACCCTGGGAAAAGTCTGGAAAGACCCTGGTAAAGTCTGGATACACTTTGGAAAAGTCTGGAAAGACCCTGGAAAAATCTGGATACACTCTAAAAAGTCTGCAAAGACCCTGGAAAAGTCTGGATGCACTTTGGAAAGTCAGGAAAGACCCTGGAAAAGTCTGGAAACACTCTGGAAAAGTCTGGAAAGACCCTGGAAATGTCTGGATATACTCTGGAAAAGTCTGGAGAAGTCTGGAACGACTCTGTAAAAGTCTGGAAAGACCCTGGAAAAGTCTGGATACACTCTGGAAAGTCTGGAAAGACCCTGGAAAAGTCTGGAAGGACTCTGGAAAAGTCTGGATTTATTCTGAAAAAGTCTGGAAAGAACCTAGAAAAGTCTGGAAACACTCTGGAAAAATTTGGATACATTCTGGAAAACTCTTGAAAGACCCTGGAAAAAACTGACTACACTCTGGAAAAGTCTGGAAAGACCCTGGAAAAGTCTGGATATACTCTGAAAACCCCTGGAAAAGTCCGAGTACACCATGGAAAAGTCTGAATACACCCCTGAACAGTGTAGATACACCCAAGAAAAGTCTGGATATACCCTGGAAAAGTCTGAGCAACCCAATCTAAATCATGTATATATGAGTAGCGGTTTTTTACATATGTTCTTCTGAGCGAGGGAAGCTTTAGAGTAAAACTTTACTCGATTTATTTTGCTATGTTATTACCAAAAAATTCAAATATAATGTTGTCTAGGTGGTTTTTACGCAAGTAGGAGAAATCTTGTACCTGACACGTGCGAAAAGTGTCTTTTTCGCTTTTGACGGCTTGCCTGAACTCCGCTCCGCGTCGTTCGGGCAACTGCCGTCGCGTGCGGTAAAGTATCGCTTTCCACACTTCCTACTAGCGTGCGTAAAAGTGCATTTTTACACACGCATTTTCGTGCGAGAAGTTTCACTTCCCTCGCGCCGTGCGGGAATGGATTTACCCTGGTTTTTTTCAAGAACAACGTGCGGGAAAAATTTTTTCCCGCGCGCATTTTTTTTTAAATTATTTAAAATAAAATTTAAATAACTATTTTACGGAAGTCTCCGCCTCGTAAGTGCAACTACCGTCGCGTGCGGAAAAGTATTACTTTCCACACTTGTTAGGTAAAGAACTATTACCGCACTTTTACTCTAAATTAAACCAAAATGAACTAAATTTCCTCTCAAATGTTGGCCATTTTCAAATACTCTTTCATATTTTTGGAAGCTATAAGATCTCGTATGAAGTCTTGTACCTAACACATGCCTAAATTTAGGTTTGCAAAAAAACTACGCTAAGATATGTGTATCCGCAAGAAAAAATATAAAAAAGGAACAAAAGTTGCAAGATGCAAATTATGGCAATACAACAGCTTTCTTCTGTAATTATAATAAACCCAACTGCATAGGCAATATTCATTGATCGATGGTACTTGTTATACACAGATTTCACTTTAAACCACCACAAAATAGCAAAAAGAAATGTTTCTAATTATCTTTAGGTGTTGCAGCAAAATTGGCACATGCTTATTTCGCTATTATTGGTACAGCTCTGGTGCTGGTACTGCACATTTTGTAATCTATATGGTTCGGTGCATTATATTCATAAAAGTGGGCTTTTCATATTTTTTTGTGGTTGCTGGACAGATAGTAACGAAATATAAATCTTGTGCAACTCGAAGGCAGGAGAAAATGTCTACGAATGTTCTGTGAAAGTCCGAAAAAAAATTTTTGGACATTGACAGCACATTTAAAAAAACATTTTTAGGATATCCTGGATAGTACATTTAGCGAATATTCCATGCAAGATATTCCCTGAATGTTCTACTTAAGTCAGGAAAATGTCCTTCCTATTGGATGTTGATAGCACATTGATATGCAGTTGATTCCGTGAATGTTCTGCCAATTTCAGTAAAATGTCCTTTCCTTTTGGATATGGACAGCACATTGAAAAAACATTCTTACACATCTTGAATAGTACATTAACCAAATATTCTATGCAGGATATCCCAGGCATGTTCTGATAAGGTTTTAAAAATGTCCTTACATTTGCACATTGATAATACATTTGGGAGATATTTTGGGAATATCCTGGCTAATACATTTAGCGAATGTTCTAGTCAGAATAATCCACCAATGTTCTACAAAAGTTCTAAAAATATCACACAATATTGTAACGTTTTTTATTCTAACAGCTGCGGTAAAGATTTTTTTGGGATATTTTTTAAAAATACTCTATTTTTAGTTAATACAAGAAAAAACCATTTTGTTGGTCTAAAAAAATATAATCAAATTATGCCATGAAGGGAAATAACATTTTTCTAATTTAAGATTTTTTTTGTTCAAAAGGCTTGTTGGGGTAGGTTAATATTTATTTCCAATAAAAAAACAATTATGAAAATCGGTTGAGCCATTCGGGAGTTATCCTGCATAGAACAAATAACATAATCCCCTTTCACTACCGTTTGGGAGGATTCGGGGAGGGGGGGGGGGTAATATTTTTATCCAATGAAAAAAGAATTATGAAAATCCGTTGAGCCGTTCGCGAGTTATCCTGTATTGAACAAATAACGTAATCCCCTTCCACTACCGTTTGGGAGGATTCGGGGAGGGAGGTAATATTTTTATCCCATAAAAAAAGAATTATGAAAATCCGTTATGCCGTTTAGGAGTGATCCTGATTTTATGTAAAAAAAAATAATTCACGGTGCTATTCTAACAGAAAACAATATCCAAAAGGTTATACCCCGTTAATTATCTAATTTAAGCCTCCGTAGCGCAAAAGGTTAAGTCGTAGGAAAAGGCTTATGTTAGATCTAGCTTATACGAGTCCCATCGCTGTTTAAAAACTTGGTTTTTATTTTTTTAGGGTGTTTTGTGAGAGAACATATTTTTTCAAGCTCATAAATGTGCTATGAAAATCCTGCGAAAATATTCTATGAATGTTCTACCAGGATGTTCTAGGAATATCAAAACTGCGGACATCCCTGGTATGCTTAGAGGATTTGAGGGAACATTTAGAGAATGTTAGCAACATTCTAGCTGAACATTCAGCGAATGTTCGGGGAATATTTCTGTGCTATTAGGGATAGGGTGCCGAAATACACGTCCCAATGAGCATTTTTGTCTATATAAAAGTTACAGCAAATAATATAAAACCTTCATAAAATAACCAAAAGATATATTATTTAGTGTTGGTGATAATTTTATAACTCTAATATATCTCTTAAATGAGTAAAAAAGACTTGAAAAACAACTGTTCAACACCAGCTTATAAAAATTTATGGTACATAGTAATGGATAGAAAAACAACATATAGATTTTATAAAACTTCCTTATGAGCCTTCAAGTATAGAGATTATTATAAAAAGGTTTTACAACTGTTCTAACAACACTATATAATAAATTAAAGGTTTTCATGGATTTAGAAATATAGATTTTCCATCTTTTTTCCCTTTGCTGGTTATGTATTATTCTTTTTCTTTTTACAATAAAAAAATTTATAAAATGGTGTTTAGCAATCTTCTAAAATAAATAAAAATGAAAGTGAGATAAGCTGAAGCAGGAATATGAATATTTATATACTAGTCAAATTAAAGCTATTTTCAAGTCATCCTACACTGAAAATCAGCTGCGGTCCCGTGTGTACTGTATAGTTTTCGAATACACTCACGTAAATTTCATGGGCTCCAAAAATACTTGAGCAAACGTGAAAAAAATATTTATTTAACTATCAGTTTTTTTTTCATACGCGTTTTTTTCTTTCTGCGACAAATATTGAATTTCGTATGTTGTTCTTAACCCTAACAAGCAATATTTCGATTGAAACACATGTTGAAACCCCATAAATAACGTTTTTAATTAGGCCAAAAACCTATTTTTGTAATCAAAAATGTCGAAAATTTCCGACAATTCTATAAAAAAAAACAATACAACTATACCACTGTTTACCTCGTCAACACTATTTTATAACCCTTTTAAAAAATGATGCTACTTGGAACAAAGGGCTACAGATGGCGCAGTGTTGAACACTGATGGCTGTTTCTGCGAGCTTAACATAATTACCATTGTTCTTTTTTTCCTAAATGCATTCCTCGAGAGATCCAGCATACTACACATACCAGGAAAAATACCCGCCTCCACACACTTCAAGCCCGTTTGTTGTCAGAGGTAACTATCTCAAGTTAGATTGCGGGGTCGAAGGGTGTACAGGCGAGTATTTTCCGGGGTGTTCACATTTGCCGCCGAACAGCAGTATCAGCGTATGCGCTCGACGTTTCACGGTGCGTTTTTGCGACCTTAACACGGTTACTATATTGTTCTCTTTTTCTAAAACACGGTTCCCATCTATGCGTTTCTCATTCGTGGGTCCCCCGAATCAAAACACGTATCATGTGGTCTAAGCGAGATTTGCCTATACAAGTTCATGTCGGACCACGTGATGAGTTTTTTGAGTCAGGGTGACTGCGCATCGGAAACGCTGATGGGAATCGGGTGTAAAATGCATTCGATCCCGATATCTGTCATCGGCAACTATCTTAAGAAGATTTGGATCTCCTATCTCTCTCAGATTGATGTAATTAAAACAAGATAATAATGGTATGGTATCTCGCAAAAACGCGCCTTTTGATGTCGCAAAAACGCTCCTTTTGATTTCGCAAAAACGCGCCTTTTGATGTCACAAAATTAACCTTAAAAAATCTTGTTTGTTTTGTTATTATAATTGCCAAAATAAATTAAAATTGTTTTTTTTGTTCTAAAAACAGTTGTATTATAATCACTGTATAAAGAAATTAATAACAACATTATAGAAAAAACCTTATGGGCAAAAAAGGTGTATGAATGAGTTCATAAGAATATTACAGACACCAATTGTGTGTGAGTTCCCAAGTTTTTATAAGTGTCTCTCGAAATATTTTCAATCTTATCTTATATAAATTTGTTGTTGGTTAATTAAGTTTTATAAGTGGGTTGATAGCAACATTTTAAAAACCAATCTATTATATATCTTTAATTGATAGTTACTTAAGGTTTTATAGGTGGGTTGACAGAAAGATTTCAAACACCAATTTATATAACTTTTGTCACTGATGACTTATATTTTTATAAATATGTTGGTGGAAACATTGTTAACACCAATTTATATAACATTTGAACCGATGACTTTAATTTTTATAAAGATGTCCGTGGAAATATTGTTAACGCCAGTTTTATGTTACTTTAGTGTACCATCAATTTAGAGCCTTTAATAAAACAAATATACAAACTCAATTCTTGTAGGAAACTTCTAAATACCCTAGGGTATCAATGGAACCCTCTTTATAATAATTATATAAATATCTGTCACCAGAAGTTTCTGAAAATGTTCATTGGGGTACAGGGTGGTCCAAATTCGAGGGGCCTCTATAGCTTTGGGCTTTTACAGCATAGTTAGCCCAAAACTAATATACATGTTACGGGCTCGATTTTCAAGAGAAGTCGGAAACTAAAAACCGCATTGCGATATGTCAAAGCGTTTCAGAGCTACAGTGTAATTCTCAAAAATGTGCGATTTTAAAGGCCTTCTGCAACTTTTTTATTTGTAAAGATAGAGATTTTAATTAAAAACATTTTTTGAAGATTTTTAAAACCTTTAGTTCCCGAGATATCACACAAAGTTATATTTCTTTAAATGGGATACCCCCAATTTTTCTAAAAAATCAGTTTTCTAATAATATTTCTTGTCGAACGGTGTGCCATACACCTATTTTTATTAAATAGTTTAAAAGATATTTGCATATTTTGATATTTACCATAGTAGGCGCTGTGCGCGCCCTAAATGTGTAAATAAAATTTTATTGTTTTTTTTTTCATACAAAATCAAGTTGGCTACGACACGAGGGGACACAGCAACCTCGAACTTTAACTTCTAGTTTACTATAATTACCAACCCTAATATAATAAACAAAAATAAAATTATTAAAAGTTTTTATTTAAAATTTTTATTAATTAAACTATGTAACACTTAAAATCTACATGTAACAATTTTCTTAAATTTTAAAACAAATGCTCAAATTGACGGCCGTTTTCTTGTAAACATATCCTACATCTTCTCTTGACGCTATTTTCTGCCGTTCTAGTTCTACCGCACAAAGCTGCTTGAATGCAGTACGAAGTGCTCCTTCCAATTCCTTTGTAGTAATTGGGCGATTTCGAAATAAAAGGTCTTTGACTCTCCCCCACAAAAAGAAGTCGCAAGGGGTCATGTCTGGAGACCTGGGGGGGCAATATAGGACCTTTATTTCCAATCCAGTTTTCGGCAAACACAATCTTTAGCAAATTAGTAATGTCTCGTGGTGCACCGTCATGTTGAAAGTGTAGCTCATTATTTTGCTGAAGTGGCAAATTGTCGATAAACATAAACCTGCTCGTCTAGAATTTGTTGGTATCTTTCGGAATTTAAATTTCCATCAAAAATATATGGCCCAATAATTTGTCCTCTGTAGATGCCTACCCATACCTTAAAACTAAACCTTCCCTGATTCGCTTGTTCCACCAGTGTTTAGAATCCGCTAAATTAATTAATAGTAATAGCAGTTATATCTGGTGAATATTCCATCACTAGAAATCATTGCCTCATCCGTCCAAATAACTTTTCTGGCAAAATCGGGGTCTTCTTGGCTTTTATTTAGGTACCACCTGCAAAATGCAAGTCTTGGAGCAAAATCTCGTTGCCGTAATTGGTGCACCCGTCGGGGTCGATAGGGCCTAAACTTGTGTTTTTTAAGCACCCGAACGGCATTCCTGCGTGGAATTCCAGTGTTTCTCTCCATAGCCCTGGTGGAACTATTCGGGTTAATTTCTATTTCTCCTAGAACCGTTAGTTCTTCCAACTCTCTATCTCTGGCTAGACTTCTATACGTCGTAGGCCGCGGTTTTGTAAAGGATCCGTATTCTTGTAGATGACGTTTTAACCTCAAAAATATTTTTGAGCTAGGTTGCCTTCTTTCCGGATATCTCTGGAAATATAGATTTAAGGCCGTCTGTCGATTTTCGTTACTTTCAATATAACATTTTATCATGTCGTTCTTTTCAAAGTTTTCAAACATTTTTATATCTTGACGAAGACGCCATTTTTGACACTTGGGCTCGTTTATCATGGCAATTGTTTTTATTTGATCATAGCTACTGAGATAGATACCCTAAAACTGCATAGGTCAGAGTTAAACACAGCCTACTATGGTAATTATTAAAAATTGCAGATCTACTTAATCAAAATAGGTGTATGACACAGGAAATTTTATTACAATACTAATTTTTTTAAAAAAATTGGGGTATTCCATTTAAAAAAATGTAACTTTTTGTTATATCTCGTGAACTAAAGATTTTAAGACAAAATTGGTGAAACAGGTAGATTTGTCCTTAAAAAATCTTCAAAAAATGTTATTAATGAAAATCTCTATCTTTACAAATAAAAAAGTTGTAGAAGGCCTTTAAAATCGCACATTTTTGAGAATCACCCTGTAGCTCAGAAACGCTTTGACATATCGCAATGCGGTTTTTAGTTTTCGACTTCTCTTGAAAATCGAGCTATAGAGGCCCTTCGAATTTGGACCATTGTACCATCCATGGTACATCTGGGTTCATTCTTGACGGGTAGGGAGTAGAAGAGGCGAGAGAAGTAGGCGGGGTTTACTAAAAATTTGGCGACACTGTATTCTTGAAAAAAAGTTAAGAGAAGGAGCTGCTCCCGAGAGAGCAGCCATGTTCTCTTAGTAAGAGCCAGTAGTAGAGGCCGATCCCCGGATATTCTAACCTAATTTTTATATTGATTTTATCTGTTTTTGTTTTTTCTGAGTAAAAGCGTAATCATACAAGACGAAAATGAACGTTGAAGACTTCAACAACATAATTTTAAATGACTAGGGGTTCCAAGGGATGTTTTGGATAAAAGAAACCCCTTTGATTTAACAGAACATAAATATGTCCAATTATTCGGATATGTCTTTCCATAAAATAATGCTTGCCGCACACGTGAATGTAGCAGAGAAAGTTCCCCTGTACATATTTGGTCTAGCGTAGACAAATTCTATAAGCAGATATTTTTGTTGACTCGATAAAGGCCTGGATTTGTCCACATTTTCTTTCGCAACTTGTTTCTCAATTTCGTAAAAAATAACAACAAACGAAAAACAGCGTTATGTACATTGAGAAAAATTTTGGTTGGTTTGGTAGGTCAAAATGTGTTGCGTTTTGATTGGTTGCTCAAACTGGCAACAGTGTTCCCAGGGACTATATTGACCCGCCCACTCCCCATATCTCAAGAATGCGGATATTTGCTCCTGGGGACCGTGAGCTAGGGAACAATAAGCACCCTGAGGGGAAAGGAGTCCCACTTCCTCGGCAATTTTTGTAAAATAAGGGAGTCTACAAGAATCAGAATTAAAAAAAAAACACCCATCCGTTATTAAATTTAATAACAGCTTTAGTTAAACAAGACGTGAACACGGTTACGAAAAGTGTTCTAAGTAGAAAGAGTAGAGGGTTGCAGATTGGAAGACTGCGCTACGTTTTTTTAATTTTTTTAAAAAATTATAATTTTGTTTTAATTTATTTCAACAAGATAAGATAAATTGTCTCGTAGATTCGGGACTTTATCGTAACTGGTTTTGGGAGGTCAGGCTCAGACTTTTCGCCGCCCTATTGCAAGAGCAACGTGAATCGGTAGTAAAATTTTGTGAAGAAATGGTCATTTTAATTAACTTAGCGGATTCTAATTTCAAACTAAAATAAGAAAATACTCATATTTGTTTTACGCCCTTTAAAGGCAACATTTATCGTTAAATTTGACTGGATCTTACTCCGGAAGTTAATTTTGGGTGACATCGGCAACAGCGTTTCCGTTTCCGTAGCCATTGCTCTTCTTTTTTAATAGACGCTATTTCCTCGCCCTAGACAAGAACTTTTGAATCCTGTATATATATATACATATATATATATATCCACCTTAAAAAAATCTTATCATAAAGTGCATTCGTTGTAAGAAGTCCGCTCAGCAATAAAACCTCTTGAGCAGGTAAGTCGGTGGTTCTCAAACAATAAATTATATTTTTGGAATATGGCGAATTACATTTTCTAAATAATAGTAGTTTTTACATCTAGTGGCTAAAATAGTGCTTTTTTACAAGCGTTGGTTTAAATAGCAAGCGCAGACAAAATTATTTTTTTTGCATCGGTAGTTAAAAAGTAATGATTTGGACATTTGTAAATAGTACTTAAATCATTTAAAGTTAATAAAAAGTAATTAGGTAAAAAAGATTATTTCTTAACTTTTATAGTATTTAGGCAAATTAGTTTTACGAATTCTTTTTTATAAAGTTTTGGTTCTAAAAAGAACCGATATTGCAGTCTTACGATAGAACGCACCTACTTATAAATGCATACTAAAAATAGTCTTCCTCTGCATCTGAAATATCATCCATGATTTCAGAATCATTATCATCATCCGTAATAATTAACGGTCTTACTTCGTCTATAACCTGTTCTGTCTCATAAGATTCGAAAATAATTTTTTCCGTGTGTTCAATGCATTTCCGCTATTCTTCTTTGCCCACTTTAAGGATTTTCGATTTAAGAAGTGGTCCTGGTTCTGGTTGACATTATTTTGACATAAATTTTGACAGCGGTTCTAAAATAATGACGTCATTTAAAATATTATTAAGATATCTTTGATTTTACTCAAAAAAAGACCATCTATAATTTTGCAAAATTTTAGGGGTTATGTTTACAACTAAAGAGCCGAACCAACCTCCCAAGCTGGTTCTAAAATTTCATAACCGGTTTGCAACTGTGACGTCATTGTTTTAAAACGAAAGGATCGGTTGCGGTTCTGGTTCAACCAGAACCAGGACCAATTGTAAAACGAAAATCCTTTTTGCTTGCTTTTAAATAGCTGCTCTTTACACTTGCTTAAAATATCACTTTTTAAAAATACATTTTCATGGTTTATGTTTTTCTTTGACAAGCACTCTCTTATTTCCTCTTTTTTCCAGCTGCTTGTAGGAAATTTTTCTTCAAGTCTCGTATGGTAAGACGCATTGTTCAAAACAATTAGGAAAGGGTTTAAATGCTCAAAAATGTTAGCATCCATATTGCCGTGATAATCGTCAGTTTTTTTTGCTGATGAAAATATTAAACTGGCATTTGAAATAAACCCTTCTTCATTGCCTGCATGTATTATTATACAGGGTTCCTAAGCAAATCCTTAGAGGGCCAAGCAGCCGTGTATAATACGTAGACAAACGGAAAAGCACATTAGGCAGAAAAGGATGGGCATGGGGCGATGTTGTCACTACATCTTACACGTAGTAAATCTATTCCAGGTTGTTGTTTTCTAATGTTTTCCATTTTCATACCTTTAGGACTGGAATAAAAATTGTTTTTGCTTGACTTTAATACCAAACTGATGAAAGATATCGTAAAAAAAATATTTTTCGGCTTTTCATTTTGTAACCATTGTCCTTACGCATTGTTTACAGGCTGGGGACTGAGATAAATGCAAATGCCTAACCTAAAGCGTTCATACAGGGCCGGAGAAATCGACTGAGATATTTCCGTAGAAACTCAAATCAAGCAAATAGGACGGGTTGCCGCCTTCGAACGTCCAACCCGGATTTTGCACTTTGATTCGAAATCAAAAAGGAGGAACAGTCAGATGTGGGGCGGTGCACAAATTACGTAACGGTGATTTTACCAATTTTTGACCCCTTCCCTATGTAATGTTTTGTAACGGTTTGGCACGCCACTCCCCTAATATTACGTAACGATTTCAAGACCACTACCCCCCCCCCAAAAAAAAAAAAAACTTTTCACTTATTTTCATTCCAAATTTTCTTAGTTTCCCCTATGACCATTACGTAATTTGTGCACGGCCCCTGTAGTCCCAGTGGAGGAGGGCGAAAAAATTGATATTTTTTCCTTAAAAATTATACTCTTTAGACCTATTTCTTTGCGTTCCCGAAATTACGTAATTTTTGAAAAAAATTGTAAACAGCGCCATTTTTATTTCGTGCTTTGTTTTTGTAACATTTTTGCGTTCGACTAATTTAATTTAAAAATTTTTGCCTGCGGCGCCCTTTATCTTCTCACTCGAAACCAAGATCCCCCGTCTTAGGAAAACTGATCCCGTCTCTGTTTCTAAATTTTTTCGAATAAAAGTAAAGTGTGACCATGGGGGAAATAATTTTTTTCTACGGTGTGACGAAAATTTCGAGAAAGTTGAAGAAAAAAATAAAAAAAGTGGCAGAGCTCAAGTTTTTCGTAAAAAAAACGTTTTTTGTAAAGAAACAGAGCAAAATAAATCTTTTCACCCCTTTTTGGGTGTTACAATATTGGCAGCCCCTTATTTTTCGCTTTTACCCTCCCGCTAGTTTTGAAGAATTGCTTCGCTACATGTTTCGAGATCATGTCATAAAACACCTCGAAAATATCAATGTAGTGTAGGGCCAGCTTTATTTAAAATCAATAATATCGCAAGCAAAAAGCTCTGCAGGAAAAACAGCGCCGTTTATTGATTTCTTTGGCTGCTAGTGCTAGTTGCATGGTTTTCGGATAGATGTCACTAGTAGAACAGAATGGAAAGAAATTTAATTAAAAGCGAAGATATTTCTTTCCAATATTAACAACCTCACGAGTTTATCGCTCAGTATCGTAAATAATGGACCCTGCCGCCTCCTTTATGCAAGAAAAATCTGTGGTTTGGACCTGAAAACATCTAGTTTTTCCTCGATCATCTCATGGTGTGGCCGCCATCTAGCGGAATTTGCAGACATCTTGTCAACGGTTATTATTGCAACTATGATTTATGCTCACAATGAAAGAGTGGCGACAATTTTTTCTCATGAAAGCAGTCCGGAGATAATAACAAACTGGCACCATTGCTCAATATACCTGTTTCTTTTGTGCGCGCAGAACTTTCTAAGCCATTTCTGTTTGATTTATTGAAATCGTATCCCTAAGGAAAATCTTAGGAACCCTGTATATCTTTTTCCTTTACTTGCAGGGGTACTGGAATAGCAATGTTTCGATTCATCCTGCCAAGACGATTTTGTTGAAGTTCGTGCGCAAATACCCATGTTTAGTCAAGAAAAACAACTTGCCTTGGCAATTCCGATTTTTTGTTTTTTATGTAATCTTTTACAAATTGCCATCTTTTTGACACAATATTGGATTGCTCGCAAAGCACTTTTCTGTTGTTCGTTTTTTTATATTTAAAACCCATCTCTTTTAAAATTTTGGACAAACTGGTAATTCCAATATCGCAAAGTTGTTTTTACTTTATCTTTTTTAGAATAGCTTTGAGGGTAACATATTCCTTTGACTTATACATATCATAAACAATACTTCTAATCGATAGATGTCCAATTCCTCTTCACTCTTTTTTGGAACTCTTCTTAATTTGTCTGAAATTCCGCCAGCATTAGACGTTCGTTTTTGCACTGCCAAAACAGACACTAACGGGCCCGAATTATTTTTTTCTAACTTAAAATATGTTTTGAAAACTTTTTTTTCATGAGTTTTCATGACAGGTTTTCAAATCGATTTTGAATCGATTTGAAAACGGTTTTCAAATTTTGATATTTGGCAGCTGACATGTCATAGTTGTCACATATTCATTTTTGAGTTTTGGTACTATTTTTTTTTAAATGTATTTTATTCAAAAGATGATGTTGGCCATTGCCACACATTTTTTTTGAATTTTAATTACTACTCTGTTTGCAAGTGGAAGTGAAGAAAGAAATGCTGGACTGGTATATGTGCATAGCACATACACTTTCGAGCCAAATATTTCTTTTATTTTCCATAATTAATTTTTTGAAAGTCTTTAAAAAACAAATCTCTAGTTATTTAAGTAAGGTTAAGTTATTAATCTTCTTTTTTCTATACACTCTACCAAATTTTAGAATGCCGGTTCCACAGTTTCTCTCTCAAAAAGAGTGAGAGCAATAAAATATAATTTGGCGGCTGTCTGGTAATCGATTTGAATACTGGAAAAACAGGCGTTTTCATGGACGGTATCGGATTGAAATCGTTTTCAGAACGAACTCAATTCCCATGAAAACGTAGCAAAAGTTCCACTTGTAATACCAAACGGCGTTCACATGGAGATAAATACCTTCTAGGCATTGTGTCACCTTGCTTAAAATTTTCCATAACTTTGCTCTATAACTGCTTTAAATTCCATAATTCACACACAATAAGAAACAAACTAATAGCAAATAAAAGCATACCTACTTATTTAAAATAGAACATACCATCACCAACTGGAGAAAATTTTAATTATTTCTTGGAAAATAGTGATTATTAGCATTGACGACACCTCCAGATTTACCTATAATGACCACAAAATAATGAAATTCTCTGAAAAAAGACCTGTCAAAATCTTATTGACTTATTGACGCAAAAAGTTTTTCAAAAGTATCAGTGAAAAATTAAATAAAATAGGAATATTTATCGTGGTATAACGCGTAATTCTCAAATAATTTTGTTTTAAGACCGCTGATTTAACCCACTCGAATACAGTGAACCAGTGAGATGTCTGGTACGATCAAGTACAGCGAGGGCATTCTAACTTAACTGACTTACTGTTCAAAAAACGATAACATCTTTTGGAGATTTAATCCGATATCCGACTTCAAACAGCGAACTGACTTTATTAAGCAATTATCCGCCTCTTCTTCTTCCCTAGAGAAAAATGGTTGGACAGAAGGAGAGGCAAATAGTCGCTAATCAGCGAATGCCGCAAGTATATTCCGGGCTTTGTAATTATAAGCAAGTGCAGTCTATAAGTCGGTTAATATATCAACTGTCAAATAAAGTTTTTTAACTTTTAACTTTTTAAACGAATAAAAATATGTTAGAAAAATAAACCTACTGTGAAAAAATAATTCCCAATTTATGAATTGGACCCTGTATAACACCCGCTCTAATTTTTTATTTTTTTTTTCAGTTTCGACGAAGCGTTCAAGATATTCTACAACCACATCACGATGACTATTTTCTTGTTAGATGGCTACGAGGTAAAATTAACGAATTGCATTTTAAGTAACTTACGTGAAATCACTTATTCCCTATAATTGAATTCGTATAATACTTCCTTAATATTAAGGTCTTTGTGGTCAGTGTTTTTGACTCTTCCTTATAGTTATCATTATTTCTGAAACTGCTTTATAGATATCGTTATTTTTATTTACTTGTATTCGCAATTTTTTTGAAAAACCTATATTTATAAAATTGCTAAAGAACCCCGCACGGAATACATGACATTTTGGTTGATTACAGAATTTAATGATATTTTGGTATGTTGTAGATCTCGACCTGCTGATCACACTTTAAAAGGACCATAATCAAATCGTATGATTAGTTTCAAAGATACAAGGGGATTTCTAAAGTAGTTACCTAAATTTTATTAAATTCTGCAATCAACCAAAATGCCATTTCGTGCGGGGTTCTTTACCGAAAAGGTGCTAATCAGCGCGTGCATCTTCTTTAATTCGAAGCAAATCGGTAAAAAAGTAGGGTTATATTTAATTAAAAAAAAGTTATTTTATATTTAGCGTCAACTACAAAAGCAGATCTGACCAAAAACTCTTTCTGCTAATATTACGTTATCGTTATTAAAAATAAAAATATAAACATAACAATAGAGATAACTTCGACGTTAAATGTACCGAGACCAAAAAGACCCTATTATTAATCAAGCAATAATTTTTTATCCACCATTCCATTTTTTTTTTAATTTTCAAACAAAATACACTTAAAAACCACCCACAAAACAGTGCCCAAGCAGCAATTTAACGGCGTAGCGACGTTGTTAAATGCGACCCGACGTTATGATGCGAAGTCGTTTTAGCCAACATGCCGACCCGCATTTACACCAAAATGATGGATGATTTTTGAGTCCTTATGTCGTTGTGCAGTGACTGTGACACTAGCGCCCTCAGTGTTGGTGGTGTTTCACTACCCAAAATGTTGCCCATCTCAAACTTGAGATTTTCGGTTACTAAAATGAACTTATTTTTATACACTTTAGAAAATGGCAAACAAAAAATTATAATTTGATAACTACCGTTTATTAAATAGTATTTATATGGCCACTATGGGAGCAAAATTTAAAAACGCAATTCGGTTTACTGAAAAATATGCTTAGAAAAGGAATGAAAAAACACGCGCGCCCTTGATTTGTTTGTGTTTAAAAGAAAAATATTGCTTTTTTTTAATGTAAAAAAAATGAATGCTACTAAAGCCCTCTTTTTAGGACTCCCTGATCAAATACCTATCTCGCCCGGAACATAAAACGTCTCCAAAATGCCATTCAATGGTGTTTGTAGTATTTTTTGCCGTGTTTAGTAAATGTAAATAATGGCGGCCACTTCGAACATAAACGACGGCATCAAAAATAGCGAATATCATGAGAATCCCAAAAAATATGCGTAAATGGACTACAGTCGTCAAACATTTCCAAATGAACCACTTGCCACTACCGTTGGTTACTATCACCCAACATGCGACTGGAAAAGGCTTCAACAATTCCGCCGATGACAGTCCCCATAACCTTACTTTTTATTCGATTTTTCTAAAATAAATGGTCGGTGAACTGTGAAATAAAATTTAGTTTTTTCAAATATGGCAGGACACTTCAAAGATCCTACTTCTTGGAAGCAAAAGCAAAAAGTATTTTTAGTGAGCGGCAAGAAGTGAAGCTGTGGATCAGACATTACTGTTTAAAGAGCACCAGTCTTCCTTTTTCGCCCATATACTTGTAGGATAATGTCATCTCTCTGTCAGGACCCTAATTCTTGAGCAGGGAACGACATAAATTTGTGTCGAATGATCCCACGTCGAACAATTTTGTATTCTTGAGCGGTGATCGCTCATGCCATTCTATCAAAATTTGGGTGTTCCCGCTCCCTGACTCCAAAGCCAGGGATCGGTCTCATTTCTCAGGCAAGCATATACCCCGGGATTGATCCCTTCTCTTGAGGGATCGATCCTTCTCTCGAGATTCAAGAATTAGGCCCCTGACCAGTTGAGTCAGTTATTTAAAATCTAGAGAGAGATAGGGCGATCTGCCGTACATAAGTGCAGCAGAGAAGGAGGAACTTTTCTTCTTCACAAGAAAAGGGCACTTAAGTTCGTCAAAACTCCGGCCGGAAAACGTCGCAAGACAGGCCAGAAACGTCGCAAGTTCACGTAATGTGAAAGTTGTTTAGACGTTGATAGGTCGGCAGAACGTAACTAGAGTCTCATAAAAACGTCCACACGACGTCACTGGTTTACTAGAAAATGCACCAACGCGTGACAGGTAGCTAAACGTTGGGTAGACGGTAACAATGTCACTGCAGTATTATCTAACGGTTAAGCAACGGAATTTTGTCGTATTATGCAAGACCGTCTGAAGGTCACCAATTTATACACCCAAATTAACGTCCATTTAGGTGAAGTATGTGGTCATTGGTTAGAAAATTGTTGCTTGGGTGTACAAAAGAACTTTGATAATGACATTTTGGAACATTTAAAATTTTGACAACTTTGACAGTCGTTATATTGTACTGGTTAGAGGCCCTCTATACATTTGACAGTTGTTGTTTTACCAGAGGTGGGAAACTCATATTGCCCTCTTTTTCTCTAGTTTTTTTCATATTTACATGTAAAACGGATTTTATGAAATGGACTGATGTTTTGTTGTCTCTTTTTATAATTTCCCCAGACAGTTTTTGAAAGACTGATGTTTTTTTGGTTAGCAAAATATGTCAAACTGTGAATAGACACGGTAGATATTAAAAATGTAAATAATAGATAAAATATGAAGACTCCACTATGACCTTTATTTTCGTTACTCTTTTTTTTAGAATAAAACACGGAAACAACTGCTTTTAGCTCACTTACCTCGCAAATTCGGCTATTTTTATTAATTTTCCAGCTTTTCCTGAGTTTCTTTCTCCGTTGGACAACGAAACAATACAAATTCGTCGAAGCACGTATTTTTACAGTTTTTGATACAGCAAAATTCCATTTTTGAACTTGACGTTTCTTAATTAAAAATGTGACAGTGGCAAAGTTATTTATTGTCAGGGGTTACCAACTACAAACTACAACATTTCCCCAACAACTGTCAAATCCAGTTGCTCACCTCTGGTCTCTGATCTGATAATTTGGGAGGGTACGGATTTAACCTCACAGAACCTTGGCCTCATTAGACCTCCTATAATAGGGCTTCCCCCTAGTTCGTCAGCCATCCTGCGCTTCGAACGTAGTTGATAACGTCGCAAAGAGGAGCCTCACTTATGTTGGCTGGTGTTGCCCAAAATTCGTCGAAAATAGCCTTTTGGGTAGATGACAGCGCTGGACAGTCGCAGAGAATGTGTTCCATGGTTTCTTGTCGTCCTCTTGTTTACAATCTCTACATAGAGGTGTTTCAGATAAACATCATTCTATTGAGGTGTTTATTTAGTTGGCAGTGGCCGGTCAGAATGCCCGTGACAAAGTTTCTAGTTTCATCCCATCTTTCTATAAAGTCTTTTTGGGAATGTTCTCGTATTTGGTTCGCCATTGATAATGCTGTTATACTGGCAGAAGGGGCAGGTTCAAAGAGTGTTTGTCCCGCTGCCTTCCTGGCCAGCGTATCTGCAATGTGGTTTCCTTTGTATTTGCTATGATCTTTGATCCATTTTAGTGTGACGATGTTGTTGTTTTCTGATACATTGACCAAGGTTTCATGGCATTCGAGTACTTAGCCCATTGTAATACGTGATCGTTGTAGAGCTAGTAGTGCTTGTCTGCTATCTGTGTAAATGCAGATGTTTTTTCCCGAAATATTTTTCGTAGATATTTCTTTAGCTGCTATGTGGATGCCATTCAGTTCTGTTTAAACTACGCTGGCGTGTTTGCCCATAGCCCATTTAATTTTGAGGTTTAGTGATGTTGAGTATATTCCACATCCAGAACCGTGTTCAGTTTTGGAACCGTTCGTGTAGATACAGATAGTACCTCCCATGACCGGTTCTTCTGCTGTGTTGGATATGCTTATTTTGTAGGGCTTGTGAAAAACAAAGCGAGGTGCAATGGAGTTCGTATTCGCCTGTAGCATTGGGAGCGAGTTGAGCCCTTCGCGCCCCAAGCGTCGTCTCGTTTCACCGGCTTCTACTTCTGGTTCTATGCCAACCATGCGGAAACGGTACATAGTCATCAAAACAACCTCCTTGATGTGAATGTCAAGAGGGGTGAGACCAAGAATCACCTCCATAGCTTTGGTTGGCGTGGTTTTCATAGCTCCCGTTGTATAGAGAAATGCTATTCTTTGGATTTGATATAATTTTCGGATTACTGTTGTTTGTTGTGCTTTTGGACCCCAAACGACAGCGTCGTATGCTAGCATAGATCCATAAGGCTACCCTAGGCGATAACCCCCAAGTCTGTCCCTTGGTTCTTAGCTTTTATCAAAAGTGATCCACAGATATTTTACCTCTGTAGAAAAGTTTAGTTTGGTTTTTAGAAGTTCTGGAGATTTTAGTTCCGGTAACTTTCTTTTTCATGTGAGAAGGACCATTTCTGTATTTCTGGGATTTACCGACAGCGAGTGGTCCTCACACTATTGTTCAATGGATTTGAGAGCAACCTGCATTTTTTCGCAGAGTACATTCTTGAATCTTCCTGTTTGCAGGAAGACTAAGTCATCCGCATAACCCACAGAAGTTGTCAGTATTCAGGCGGTTAAGTAGGGTGTCAAGAACCATGTTCCACAGTAGAGGTGATAGCACCCCTCCCTGTGGACAACCCACCACCACCACCACCACCTCTGGTAAAACAATAACTGTCAAAAATCGTATACAGGGCCTCTAGTAGTAGTTAAGAACCACTAGCACTACCACGCGCTGATTTTAACAGGATTTTTGGAACACATTAAAAACTGTCACTTGTTAAAAAATTTAAAGATGAGAAAAAACCAAAAAATTAGACTTTATTTTACAAAATAATTGTTTTATATGTTGGAACCTGGTAATATTTCATTATTTTTAAAATTAATTGCCCCAAAATTCTTTAAAATTATTCAAACAATAACCACAACCGCAACGAAATGGATTCGTAGCTTATGGCAGTGGTAGTGGTTAGTTACCAAAATGGCACGATGTTTATCTATATTGCGCAGACGCAGTAGTTACCACAACCACTTCGAAGTATCAAATAATCGTTCCAAAATATCCCTATTATTTTGCTTCGTGAATGTTTTACTTAAATATCCTCATTAATTTTATTTTTTAGCCAGATCATGGGATTCTGCAGAATCAGAAAAAATGCTTAGACAGGTAAGAATCTGCAACTTACTCACTGACGGGACATTTGCAAATTTGTGATAGTTCAAATTATTTTTTTATTATTACTTTAGATTAGTATTTGTCAAAATTGAAAAAGTTAATAGTCCGTAATGGAACATTTTTTTTTTTAATTTTCACAAATACCATATAACGTAATTTAATTTATTAAAAATTTGTTGCTTTTAAACTCACTTTTGACCTTCAAGTATAGGTAGTACCTAATCAAAGCTATATTACAAAAATAATTTCCGGCTAAAACTATTATTATTCCCAACTAGTTTTTGTCCGTTCGTGACTTCGTTCGCATGTTCACCTATCTCCCTACTCCTCACTCTACTAACCCTCCTCCCGCGCCTCAAAAACCCTTCCATCCAGTCAAATACTCGCTTGGCCAGCGGTGTTTCCCGTTTTTTTTGCTTTATGTAGTAATAACTTTTGTTTCCTTAAACCAATTTTAAGGAACCAAGTAACAATGTTTAGTTTGCCATAACTAAGAAATACAACTATAAAGTACAAAAACTAGTCATTTGTGCAACGGCCGCTATGATGGACAAGAAAACGACGCCACACCGTTGTTATTAACTAGGGTAAATTTGGCAACCCTCTAACAACTTTAATTTTTACTGGAATATTGTGGGGTTTTCAACGACCGCAATGAACGACGGAACAACGACGCCATAGGGTTGTTAATTAACTAGGGTTAATTTGTATACCCTACATAAACGACTTCGTGACGTCGCAAACAACATTTTTAGGACGCGTCAGTTTAACGTTTTCCGGCCGTTTACTCAACGTCAACACAGTTGGTCTACTAGAGGCATATTAGGGGCACAAAAAAATGGTGAGGGAGACATAAATTCAAAAAATCAGTTTCCAAGTGACCAGTAGTCAGACTATCTTGAAATATAAACTAAGGGCCGTTAAACTGGCCCTAAAAACATATTTACTTATTTAGAGGTCACCTAGAATAAAGTGGCCTAGATTAGAGAAGAGTTTCGTTTCCCCTAACCTAAAAATAAACTAGATTTAGGTGCCACCTAATGCTAGGTGACCCATAAATATGTTGGTGCAAATGGCTGTAAATAAAGCATGGCAAGGGGTAGAAGGGGGTGAAAGTTTTCTAAAGTAACTGCGTTCCGTAACAGTTTTACTCCAAAAATAATGTAAAAAATAATTTTTTATATTTTTAGGGGGTTTTTCCGTATTCATTACGTGTTGCACAATTTGCAAAAGTATTACGAGGAAGGAAAGAGGGGTTAAAATTAGGATAAAATGATGACCGACCATGCAGGGGCCACGACCCTAAACGTTTGTGACGTCACACAATCAAAAATCGCGACGTAATTTTGTTAGCAGCTGTGATTGTTTGATTTGTTTTTCTGCCTACAACTATGTAACGCCCCCCAAGTGACCCAGAGTCAGACTATGGTCAGACTCCCTGACCAACTGTAGATACCAAGTAACGAAGAGTCAGACTATCTTGAATTTGTGGGGTTCTTTTTTGATGCACTAGTGTGCACTAAATGTCTCTATGTCCTTTTCCAGCTGGTATAAATATAAAGAATAGATATAATAAGTGCAAATTGTTGCAGCAAAAGGAAAGAGCTATTAGCACTTTCGGCCAATTTCAAAATATAAGACAACTATAGAGGGCACCTCTTTAGTCGCAAAATGGTTAGGTTTTCAGTAATGCGCAATTTTACAACTCATAGTTAAACGTCAAACCTCAGTTTAAACCACAGATGTCGACTTTTTTACGTTTTATAGGTGCAGTTTACCAACAAACTTCGGTTTAACCGTTACCAGCGGTCTGGGTGTTTGTTAAACTTCAGTTTAATAGTTACCGAAAGATTCTAACCTCAAAAAAGTTATTAAAAATGTAAGACTGTAAGTACTTTATTTTTATCAAGTTTGGCTCTAGTTGGTGCCATTTTAGTTAAAATAATCAACTCTATACAGACCGCTTCCAGCTACTGCGAACATAGGGGGAATCAAGTCCAATTTACTCTCCGTGCCGTACGACCGAGGTGGATTCGAAGCACGCTGCAGTGTTATCTTTTGGAAATTCATTTTGTTTTTATTATTTTGTTTTATTTCTGCCTTGCTCGAGAAACAGATGGGTAAGTTCTTAATTGAAATAATACATTTTTAAAACCAAAAATGGATGTCTACGAAGTTGCCGAAAAAGTGCAGATGGTCAAATGGTCAAATCGTCATAACCCAACACACGTTCGATATTGGTCGAGGGAAAATTTGCATTTGTATTTTGACGTAAGAACACAGTATCCCCAAAAACTAAATGTTTGGGGGGGGGGGCTATTATAGGTGAACACGTAATTGGGCCATTTTTTATTAACGGCAATTGCAATTTGAATGGTCCTAGATACTTGGATCTACTGCAGCAGCACATTATTCCAACTGCTAGGCAGTTGTTAGGTGTAAGATTTGGTGAAACATGGTTTCAACAAGATGGTTGTTCCGCTCACAATGTTGGCCTTGTTAGGGAATATCTTGATAATGTATTTCCTAATCGCGTTATAAGTACACGGGGAACTATTTTATGGCCAGCTCGATCTCCCGATCTTGCTCCTAATGACTTATATTTGTTTTTGAAGAAGCTTTTCAAATTATCACCCCTAACATGCTTGGAAACGTTAGAAGGGGTTTTTATAGTAGGCTCGGATATTGTCTAGCCGAGCAAGAAGGACTTTTCGAACATTTGCTTTAATTTTTTTTTGACTGGGAGAATCTTTTTGGTTTTTAGAATGTATTATTTTATTTTGAGAACTTGCTTTTATTTTGTTTCTCCTTATTATTTTCATTGTAACACGTCGTCACTGATAAATCTGAGCAGTTGACAATAAAACGCTCTTATTTATCAGTGACAAAAAATAAGAAAATTACGTTATAAAAATATGCGTATTTATTGACCAAATTCCGGTTTCATTGACTACGCTCCACACAGCACCGTGGTTAGAGGCGTACTAAATACAAGGCGAAAGGCGGCGAGCGGCAGCGAATGGCGATCGGAAGCCTGAGTGTTGGTTGCTTCACTGATAGGCGTGCGGTGTCTCTGCATGTACGTACACTGGCAAATTAGACTTCTTCCGCCCTATGTTCGCAGTAGCTTGAAGCGGTCTGTATATGTAAAGAAAATGTAGTCTTTCTTCATGGCCGTGGTTTAACTCCGACTTATAAATTAATCCAAAGATTAAACTGAAGTTTAAACTATGGTTTAATCTGGAGTTTTACCTTTGGTTGTAAAATTAGCCCTAAATCAAGAAATGATTATTGCCGCCATACTGTTTTCTTTTCCTGATTTGCGCCGCTACACCATTTGTGTAAATCGTTAAAAGAATCTTGTTTTTTTGCTGGATTTTGATGATATTTAGTTAATTGTAGAAATTTTTAAGTATTCTTTTAGATTGGCTACAGTTTAAAATAGGTTTAAAGCATTTTTCAAATTTTCAGTATTTAAATAAAAAAATAATTTAGCAAAAAAGTAAGAAGGATTGAAGGCCTCCTCACTTTTTAAAGCTAAAATGTTGATTTTTGACGGAAAACTAAGGTTTGTTGTTAAATTTAGTTAGTGGGAACCTTTAAAGGGTCACTTTAATGTAATAAATTAACTGAATTTTACCTAGCTACGTCTTTTAGAATTATTGATAAATGGAAATTAGTCCATTTGTGGTTGCAAATATTAATAAAAATATTATCCAGAGGGCACTTCAGTCGTAGTTGCTTCGGCGACGGTGTGGAAACTTTGCTAGCGACTCTAGTCGCAGGCAACGTCAACACAACTCAAAAAATCTCCGCCAAATTGGTGCAAAATCGAGTTGCTAGAACGTTCATACGGCGTTTTCACACAACGTTAAGTGGCCTTTGGCAACGTTAAAACGTCGACAAATTGTTACTTGGGGAGTCCAAGTAATCCAGTAGTAAAACAAAACAAAACAAACCGACAAACAGATAAAAATTCTCAAAATTTAATTTTTGTTATCTATACTCAAGTAACAATTTTTAGTTGCCTTAGTTGTCATGACTAAGAAATACAGTAAAATTAACGTTGCATAAAGTACAAAAACTATGGTCATTTGTGCAACTGCCGCTATGATGGACGAGAAAACAACGCTACAGCGTTGTTATTGACTAGGGTATAAATTTGGCAACCCTTTACCAACGTTTATTTTTACTGAAATATTGTGTGGTTTTCAACGACCGCATAACGAACGACGGATCAACGACGCCAAATCGTTGATAATTACCTAGAGTTAATTAATTTACGTTCTTTCAACGTTTCTCTTTACAAGACAATTGTGGCCAAATATTCAATGCAGTTGCAGCCAATTTCCAAATATAACTGTATCGGATAACTATAGAGGTAGTCGTAAAACAGTTAGGTTTTTAGTAAAGCAAGAAATAATTATTGCCTCCATACTGTTTTTTTGCTGGATTTTGATGATTTTTTAGTTAGTTTTAGTAATTTTTAAGTAGTCTTTTAGACTGGCTACAGTTTAAAATAGGTTTATAGCATTTATAAAATTTTTAATATTTAAATAAAAAAAATATTTAATCAAAAAGCTAAGAAGGATTGAAGGTCCGCTTATTTTTTAAAGCTAAAATATCAGTTTTTGGCAGAAAACTAAGGTTTGGGGGAAGAGTTGTGGCCTAGGGCATAGAAATGTGGGAAAGGCAGGAAAGGGGAAGGGTACAAACATTCAATTTAAAAGTAGCAGTAAAAGTAAGAAAAATAAGCCAAAAATAAAAATTAATCATCAGTTGTTTAACGGCGCAAGAACAATCCAGAGATAATATAAATTTGTCAATCGATTTCAATACGTCATCTACCACTCATTATCTATCTCTGGTTTCTTTACTAGCTACGTTCGGTATATAGATCCGATCAATCAGACTGCTCCAAATCGTTCGGCAATTCATAGCGGAGGTAGGGGAGGTAAATCTGGCGCGTTTGTTTAATGAATCCAGATCAATCGGAGCTAGATCGCTCTGCTCTGAATTTTAGACGGATTTTCCAGATTAATCTAAACTTTTAGGGTTATGTTTTTATTTATTTTTAGTTTTGTGTTGGAACTTTTTGGGATTTTAAGAAAAAGTAGTGGAAAATCAAAACCATTTAAGTACGTTTTTATGTAAGCTTCAGTCAGACATAATATAGATTGAAGACGATTGCGCCATCGGCATCGACTGGCGCGAGCTTTTTGAGGGGTGATTTATAAACTGGAGTTTAGTTGAGTGGTACATTCTGAAATGTTCTTTAAATTTCCTGTCTCTTAATCGTGGAGCTTTTTCTCCAGCAAAGCCAAAGAGTTTATTACAGTCTTCTGAACAGTTAACCTTGTCATCATTGCTATACAAACACAAAAAATAAGTCAACAGGAGGAGAATGAAAATATGTAAGTATTGTTTATAATTTTTGGGTTACCATTTTTGTGTTTTTTACTTTGAGAGCTTTTTTAGGATAAAAGCTACATGCAGTCTAGAGTTGCTGCAATGTAAAAAGTTCAGTTATATTAAAGTTTTAATGCATGCATTTCTTCAAAAAGTAGAGAGAGAAGACAAAATTATGCGTTGGGCGTTAGCCATTAAAACTTGAGTAAATAGGCCTTAAGCCATAAGCAGTAAGACAGTAAGAACTAAAAAGCATTAATTTTTTGCTTCTGTGAACTATAATCATCAACATTGATAAGCCATAGTTCATTTTCCTTGTGTCTTATGGCTTACTTTTTATGGTGGCAACTCTAGACTGCCACTTAACCTAAGAAGTCAGTCAAGGTAAAATTTAAGACAAGAAAGAAAGTTGTAATTTTCTCTTGCTAAAATACAGTTTTTTAGGTAAATTGTTGTTTTACTAACTCAACACCCAACCAAAGAAGTACTATTATTTTCTTACTATTGTATTATTGTTTTTTTACAGTTTCAAACAAAAAAACTTCCCAAGAAATCATAAGAAAAATGATAGGCAAGGTATTCAAGGAACAACTTGCATAGTGCCACCACAGTGTAGCTACACGGGACCAAAGAATAGCTTGAGAACACATCAGGATTTCTATAAGTTGGTTTATTGATTGGAGGTAAATATATTTTTCATTACTCAAAGTCTTTTGTAAAAATACAAGTTGTGTTTATTTTGTAATAGAAATGATCCTAAAACTAGTGGCTTAATCGATTTTTTTATATCACTTTTTATAACTGAGAATTTTAATAAGGTGGTCAGTATTTTGTCGTTATAACCTTTGATTATAACCATCTGTTCATCCTTTTTAAATCTATCATAGGCTGTTTTTGGAAGATTAAGTGCCATTTAGATATGATAATAATTATGTCAGTATTGTATTACCCAAAAGTTTAGATTAGACTTTATTTGATCATTGTATAAGTTAGATTTTTACCGAGAGGGTGTCGATTGTGTCAAGTACATTAAATAAATAAATAAATATAATTAATGTTAAGTTTAATCAATAAAACATATATTACATAACTCAGTAAAATTTGATATTATACAATACATACAGTTATTTTTTTTTTTAAATACAGAACTTTTAATTAAAATTGCAAAAGCTAGCCTACAACATTAAAAATAAAATTGCAAAGGATAGCCCATAGCATTAAAAAAGTTAAGTCTAAATATATCTGGACACTAGAGCTACAGCTTAATTAAATGAAAGTTAATAAAAAAAACCCACCAAAGTCACACAAAGATTTCCGTTCCACAGACCTAGTAACATTTTCTGAAAAAATGACTATGCAGTAAACGTAAAGTTTGTATCTTTAACCACCTATACTTATGAACCTAGTAGTAAAGGGGGGGGGGGAGGGCTGGCAATGATAGAAAAAATTGTCTGCCCCTCTCCTATAACATATTAAAATTTGAGAAAATTGAATGGGTGCACACGCTCCATAGGAAATTGGAAGGAGTTCTTTCTAGGCCTTTTTATGTAAAATGAATTCTTGAGTCTCTATAGTTTTATCAGAATAATGTTCATCATAACTAAGAACAATAAAAAACATGTACCATATTTTGTGAAACTGATTCTTAATCAAAAATGGAATTTGTAAAATCCTTTTTTTTTGCATTGTTTCAGATATAGCTTGATCACGATTCAGCCTGCAGCAGGGTGATGAGTTCTGGAAAAATGCAATGGACTTTTCTAGTGTGTTTGTTAAATGATATTTTTTCTACACCAAATCAAAGTGCCTGTACTAATTTTAAAGAATAAAAAAATTATATAAATTTCTGTTCCTTATTATTGCAAATTGGTTTGACTTGTGAAAGCACTTGTGTAATACTTACCAATAAAGAAACTAAACTAAACTTTCAATTTAATTGCAGTTTAGAATGTGCTTTCATAATAAACTAAGGTATCACATTCTAAACATCAATTAAATTTAAACTAGGTTTAACATTGCGGTGCAATATGCAACAAATATTTGTATAAATCACTACATTAAATCAACATGGCAGCTTATGCCTAGCCTATTATACAAAAGTGGTAAAATCTGGATGGTCGAAAGCGGTAATTCCCTGTGGCTGATGTTTGGAATGAAGGCGGCACGCCCCCGCCCCAGGAAGCTCCATACTTCAAGTGGGTATCCGACTCGCAGTCGCCTGGAGGCAGAAGGGTCATAACGTTAAGCGCGCCGCTTCGGCGGGTACTTTCGGCCCGAATCCGCCACTTCGCAAAGCCTTCAGTTTGCCCATGGGGATTTGGTTTATTGGGTAATCTTCAAACATTATTTGTTGTCCGTGCACTACAGCACAAATAGCCTCTAAAACCATGTTATTCATGTTACCTTTCAGACTCAAAAGACCAGAAACCGACAAAAATATAAAAAAATTTAAATAAAAAAAACTTAGGTTAGAAAGTTTAAATCTGAACCCGTTCGGTAATGCTACTTGCTCGGATTAATCGACGATCAGCTGATCAAAAATCCGTCTGGTCTGCGATCTATATACCGAACGTAGCTACTGTATTCTCCTGTTCACAGATTGCGCCGCGAATCATTGGGGATTAGGGTCACTGGATCCTAAAACCTGCGGCTGGGACCGCAGGTCTCAGGATCCAGTGACCCTATGGGGGATTGTTTATTTATCACCTAGGTGATCGAATTGAAAGCAGTGACAACTAGTCAAATGGCCATACACACAGACCACTTAAGGGTTCTAAAAAGTAGCTTTTCACCAAAGGAAAAATTATTAAATAAAACACCAAAACCAGGCCGACGAACTCGAAAACAAAACGACAAAACTAAGGTTATGAAGAATGTCAGGCAGACACACTGACATTGGTTAGTTGCAAATACAGTGAGTCGACCATTTTCGATGTTTGCATGGCATAAATTTTTTTTCCTGGTAAGGGGTGTTACTTAGGTATATATGCTAGATCTCTCTTAGCCGAATACATTTAGGAAAGGAGAACACTAGAAACTATGCCTAGGGTAAGCTCACAAAAAAAAGACGTGGGTGGTTTATTTTGATGGTGGCGGTATCTATAATATAACCATTTAAGTACTTTTTAATGCTAGGTATATAACTAATATTGATAGGTAATCAGTATAGTCCATGTTTTTACATTTCCGCATGTTTTAGCTTTAGAGGAAAATAATACTCAATTTGTTTTTTATTAGGGGAAGAGGATTACAAAGCTTATTAATACAATCTAGAGAGTTTTTGAAATTAGGTGTCCATTATTTGGAAAATTACAAATATTTCCAATTTAGTTTTACAGGTCTCTATAAAGGGTATTTCTGACTGTTTCTGACGTAATATGGGCGCGCCAATTTTGAAACACCACAAAAGCTAAAACAGTTTTTTTCAAAAAATAAACAAAATTTTAAAAAAGTACCAAGATTTTATGGAAAAACATAGTCCAATAAACAATTTAGGCAAAATTTCAGGCCATTTGGAAGTCTCGTTTCCGAGAAACATGCGGAAAAAGAATTGCCTAATAAACGGACCCAACAGCGTTGCCGGTTTAACGATGTAATTGGGCCGTTAAGGGTTAGAAGTTAAAAATGTAAAAAAATTGAAAAATTAATAAGAAACTAAATAAAGATATTAATTATAAATACAAGCAGTAAACTAGCTTAGGTTAAAGGTATCTATCTACATAGAATTCATCACAGGTATAAAAGGCCTTTTGTTCCAATTAATTACGTAATACCTTACGAACTAATAAAATTTATTAATTTTTAAGTCTATGAGGTGGAGACTGCAATGGGAAGTAGACACCGGCCTTAAGGATTGGGAACCACCAGAGGTTGTCAAGTTGTACATGATAAGTGGAACCTGCGGAACTGATAAGGATGGTTCACCAGGTATGTATAAATACAGGGTAATCATGAAAAAACCAACGAATGTATAAAAAAATACAACGAACCTTATAGATCTCGGATGAACTACGTAAAGATAAGATGCTTACGAAAACTTTGGCTACATCTCAGACTAATAACTAAAGAGAGACCAAACATTCCCTATTGAAATCCTCTAATGTTTACAATCCAACACCCTTCTGGACGATTATATGAACAGAAAAGAGATAGAGCAATAAAACGGCAACACTGTCAAAAATTGCTTTTCCCATTACCAGTGGCGGCGTTAATTTTAATTTAAATATATAAATGTGAAAACGAGATATAAGGTAGGGTTGGTCGGATTTTCTTATTCAAAAGAATTAACTGCCAGAACTTGCATAACCACAAAAAATAGATTTATTCAAGGATAAAGTTTAGTTTGAGGAATGTAGGTATTTACGAACAGATCAAAAGTTTACCAAAGAGCACTTGAAATGATTTTTAGGTCAATTATTCAAGATGGCTGTTATATATTTTTTTTAATTGTGCAGTATCCCACAAAACAAAAGTTAAAAAAAATATTTTCATAGCAAAAAAAAAACGGTTAATAACCCGTTTTATAAAGTTTTTGTCCAAAAAAAAAACACGCTAATAAACGGCTTATTAAGCGTTTTTTTCACTATGATAATAATGTCTCTTTTAGTTTTCTTTAGTGGCATATAAACTTTATTTATCAAATTAAGAGAACTTTTTGTGATGTTAATTATGAAAATTTTAAGGCCAACAAATTTTATTCTTTACACATTGGCTGCATGTTCATTTCTGAATACAGAACACAAGAAAAATTTAAGGAAGAGGTAAAAAAATAATTACTAGTAGTTTTTCAGGAAACAGGAGTCAAAAGGCAAAAAAATAAATAATAAATATTAATGAAAATAAAAATAAGATTGGCTCAGGGTAAATATCTCCAAAACGGTTTTATTCACATTATAGAAAGTACCCAGGTACCCATTAAAATACAAAAAATACCTGCCCTTATTGTCTTCTCTTGTTATGTATAAATTATAATAAATAAATATTTTACATGCTGCAAAAGGAGCAAAATTATCTGGTACTTTTGTTTCTTAAAAAAGATTAGTATTAGTCTTAGATTTTTGATGTATTAATAGTATAATCATAAGCTTTTTACGCAGTTTTTTACCTCATACTACGCCCATGACTAACGTAAAATGACAGGATCTTTCTTACCTCCGAAATATTAGTTCTGGGCTGGAATATCCGCTTTTATTGCATACCAGGCAATGGTAAACCATTTTGTTGGTCCTCAAAATAGCTTGATACAGTTCTTTTTTCACAAATAGTCACAATAAAATTTAAAAATCACCGAACAACACAAACCCCCGTTAACAACAACGCCGTCAGCTGCAACCAAACATGTCGGCATTTATTCGCGGCTCGTCGAAAAAACGTTGCCGGCTTGTGTTCTTTTCTATAAATCTCGAAATTCTACTTATTCAAAATTAAAAAAAGTTAATTATTGAGACTAAAAATTAGGACTAAGAATTAAGTTATTAACATAAGAAAAATTATCCTATATAAAAATATGTCAAATAATCAATAATATTATCAAAAGAGCTTCAAGAAGTTTATGAATTGTTTTGTTTCTAGGGAAACCCCGCAGTAAATTGGCAACCATGTATTTTTTGGGAAATAAACATTGTGGCTGGTTGATCGGGGTAATATTGTTTACTGTTATATCTCATTTTTTTTATTAATCTGAGGGCTACATTATTTTCTGGGAAAATATTTACTTTTACTGGGCCCTTTTTTTGAAGCCAGGAGAGGGATGGAGGCACAAATATCTCCGCCGTGATGAATTTTGATATCATATAAAAATGTAGATATTTTGGGTGGAAATTTTTGGGGTCAATCATATTTTTTTGTGCGATCTCCTATTTTTGATACCAAATTTTAAATCCTTATAAAGTTTGGTTTTTAAAGATACCGCATATCATAGGGTTCGCATATCTAATTCTCGAAACATCTGCTATCAAAATATTACAATTTCAATATTTGAAATAAGCGATTATCTCACAAACTAAACAAGATACCCTATGATCTTGGGGGCCATTTTAGAGACTTTTTTTTTAAGAGAATCTACAAATAGTAAAATTTTTGACATTAAGCATTGATATCATAGTGAAGGGGCATGTGACTATGTGGGAATGATAGCTCTTTAGTCACACAATCAAGGGTTACCGGGTGTTTTGTTCGCATCCGTGTAGAAGGGGTTGATATGACGTCATCTTTCAAGATGGCGGCCAAAAATCATAAAAAATGCAACTCTTGCAACCGGGCCATGATTAAACTCGATTCTATATAATTCGAAGGTGAGGATTCCAAAAAATTTACTTTTAAGGTCATCCAACATTAAATGACCTTGAAAATCGCAAAAAACAAGATTTTTGCCATTTTCTCTACAAAAAATCTTAATAATTCGACGTTTTGTCAGACCAGTTTCAAATTTACCTCAAACTATTAGCCATGTATGCCAAATTCGCTCCTTAGCAGTTTGAAGCTTCATGAACTTGCAAAATACCCCAGTAAAATTAACAAATTGCAAAAATAACATACTAAACTAAACTAAAAAAAACAAACGCTATTCATCAACTATTCAAGCGAAGAGAACCAAATTTGGCAACAAAGATAAGAAGGTCAAGTCCAAAAATTTTGTAAAAAAAAATTTCTTCAGCTATGACATGTTTCAATAAGGCGGCTGATATATCAAAATGACGACCTATAACCACATTTTATTTTATCCAATTTTGTAAAAAAGTAAAAATGACAAGGTGGCCATCAATTCTTGTTGACATATCTCTGCTTACTATGAAGAAAAAAAGTTTAGTTGATGCATAGCCCCGATTGACCTTGAAAATACCATGTAAAATTGAAAAACCCACTTTTTGTAGTGTTTCTTCCAATCTACCACTATGCAAAAACTTCAAGTGCGGAGATAAAATTAATATCTTAGCCATAAAAAAACTCTTCATTTTAAACCTCCCTACCATTTTTTTTGATCTGGCGTTCCAGATGTTGGTGTAACAAATCGTTAAATTATGGAGATTTTTTTAAAGAAAAAATGGCAAAAATCATATTTTTTGCAATTTTCAAGGTCATTTGAGGTCGGATGACCTCGAAAGTGATTTTTTTGAAATTTTGGTCCTCGAGTTATATGAAATCGAGTATAACCACGCACCAGTATCAAAAATTGTATGTTTTAAGATTTTTCGACCGCCATTTTGGACAATGGCATCTAAAACACCTGGTATGTATATCTAACTTCTGCTAACTCTTTTATAGGTAACTCAAATTACTTTGTTGGCTAGACAAGTGAGTAGAACATAAAATTCACAGTTCCGAAACTAAAAACAACAGGCATATAGCTCATTTTTACCGGGGTATTGCATAAACATCTGGGACGCCAGATCAAAAAAAAAATGGTAAAGAGGTTTAAAATTAAGGGTTTATTTATGGCTAAGATGTTAATTTCATCTCCGGCACTTAAAGTTTTTGCGTAGCTGAAATTGCAAAAAAACACTACAAAAAGCTGGTTTTTACATGGTATTTTTAAGGTCAATCAAGGTCATACAACAACTAATTTTTTTTTCATATTAAGCAGAGACACGTCAACAAGAATTGATGGCCACCTTGTTATTTTTACTTTTTTACGTAATTGGACAAATAAAATGTGGTTATAGGTCTCTATTTTGAGATATCAGCCGCCATATTGAAACGCGTCATAGCTGAACAAAATTTTTTTGACAAAATTATTAGATTTGATCTTCTTATCTTTGTTACACAATTTGGTTTAATAATTGATGAATAGCGCCCTTTAATATGTTATTTTTGCAAATTGTTAATTTTGCTGGGGTATTTTTCAAGGTCAACAAGCTTCAAACTGCATCAAACTCTAAGGACCCAATTTGGCATACATGCCTAATAGTTTGAGGTACATTTGAAGTTGATCTGACAAAACATCGAATTATTAAGATTTTTTGAAGAGAAAATGGCAAAAATCTTATTTTTTTGCGATTTTCATGGTCATTTAAGGTCGGATGACCTTGAATGTTTTGGAATCCTCGTCCTCGAATTATATGGAATCGAGTATAATCATTTTCCGGTTGCGAAAGTTGTATTTTTTATAATTTTCGGCTGCCATCTTGAAAGATGTCGTCATATCAACCTTTTCTACACGGATGCGAACAAACCACTCGGTAAAACTTGATTGTGTGGCTAAAGAGCTATCAATCCCACATAGTCACAAAACTCGACATATATGCCCCTACACTATCAACACTTTAATAAATGATATCAAAATGACCAAAAATGGATAAATTTCATATATATATATCTAAACGTGTAATCGCCCAAACGCTACCATTTCTGAGTTCTGATTAAAAATTCTTTAAAAATTACACCCAACATCCTAGGTACCTTATTTCGTGTGTGAGATAATCCCCTTTAAATATTGAAATTTTAAGACTTTGATTGCGGGTATCTTGAAAACTAGATATTCGAACTCTATGATGGAAGCAAATTTAATAAAGGATATTAAATTTTGTATTAAAACCAGGAGATTGCACAAAAACATTCGGATTGCCCCCAAAAATGCCCCCTCAAAACATAGCTACGTCATAGACTTCTATTTAACTACAGGTAGGGGTATCTCTATCTCAAAAATATATAGTTCAAAGGTAATATTTTTTTTTCTGGAATACGCAGCTTAGGCGAACTGTGCGTGTGTCGTATAAGTTCTTCTAAGATTTCCCTGGTAAGAAAATCGCAAATAATCTCATGAAAATTAGCGAGTTTTTACCCTGTTTTATAGGGTTTTATACGATCTACGAGCCCTCGTTAAAAACTAATAGAATAATTCTGTACCTTGTCTTGGTTTTTATAAGTTTGTTTCACATAACGCATAGATATACCACAGAGACAAAAGATTTATTTGAACGAAACAAATATTTATTTAGGTCAAAATAAATTTGTTCAAGTCAAATAAATCAAGCTTGACAGAAATAAATATTTATTTGGTTCCAATACTTGTTTGGACCATGGGAAACAAATATTAATTTGGATCAATTAAACCTTTTTCTGTGCATAAAACCTGGTAAAACATTATCGAGAACGTAACAAAATCTGGTTTTAAGAGATTCGACGGCTTTTTTTTAATAGAAATAAATACTTGTTTGGATCATGGGAAACAAATATTTATTTGGATCAACTAAACCTTTTTTCTGTGCATAGAACCTGGTAAAGCATTATCGAGAACGTTATAAAATCTGGTAAAACTTTATTAAAAGATTTGACGCGCCCTTTTTTAAATAGAAATAAACTGGTTTGGACCACGGGAAACAAATATTTATTTGGATCAACTAAACCGTTTTTCTGTGCATAGAACCTGGTAAAGCATTATCGAGAACGTTATAAAATCTTGTAACACTTCATTATGAGATTTGACGCGCCTTTTTTTAAATAGAAATAAACTGGTTTGGACCATGGGAAACAAATATTTATTTAGATCAACTAAACCTTTTTTCTGTGCATAGAACCTGGTAAAGCATTATCGAGAACGTTATAAAATCTTGTAACACTTCATTATGAGATTTGACGCGCCTTTTTTTAAATAGAAATAAACTTGTTTGGACCATGGGAAACAAATATTTATTTGGATCAACTAAACCTTTTTGCTATGCATAGAACCTGGTAAAGGATTATCGAGAACGTTACAAAATCTTGTAATACTTCATTATGAGATCTGACGCGGCTTTTTTGGCGAAGTTAGGTCTTTTTAATCCTCGACACGAATGCGAAAAAAAAACGGTGTTATAAGTTTAATGTGTCTGTGTGTGTGTCTGTGCGCATGTAGCTGTCGAACTGGTAAAACGATTTTGATGCGGTTTTTTTTTCTGTTAGGACTCTATCCTTCAGGAAGTGTTCTTAGCTTTACTTATTGTGTTCGATAAAAATATGGGCTTAACAGTTGCAGAGATAATAACAAATATAATCGGGTGTAACTTCTGAAACATTTAACCGATTACGATGAAATTAGTTGTGTAGATGTAGATTGAGAACCAGTTTTTTCCAGTAGAAAAAACCACCTAAATTGTAATTTTAGTTTTTAGTTTTGTCCCAACGAAGACGAAACAGGCGTTTTCTAGTATTATATTAGAGTAGATTAATTTTCAAAAAACCCTCGAACACATCGATTTGTTATTAAACACTACAACACCAGGGGTGGGTTTTACCACCGGAATTTAAATAGGGAAAGTGACTTCACAAAACTGTCAAAATTTGAAAAATTTGGCGATTTGTTTTCGCGATATTAACTTTCATAGTGACCTTAAAATTGACAGGTAAATTTGCCTACTTGTGATGATAAATTGTTCGATTAACGAAAACAAAGTCGACGTGTTCCGGAATTTTTAAAAAGAAAAATTTTAATTTTGCAATTTTAAAAATATACGACGGGAATCCACAAAAAAGCCGAATTTACAAAAACCAAAACACAATTGAACAGAAAATAAAACGTCCGAAACGAAATGTGAACGAAAGTAAAAAACCCAGAAAATAATGGATGCGAATATAATTTTATAGAATTTTAATTTACTCGATCCTTAAAAGAAACGAATATAATATAATCGATTATAACTTTCCCGAAGTATCGAAAATAATTGTCTAGAAACGAAAAACACCTAACACACAAATTGAAAGAAAATAATATAATGAGCAGAATCACAATCCAGCCGAATCGCTATTGGGCATGCGTCAAATTTAAATCTGTAGAGTCCCGTAGCCCCTGGATTGCGACGTTGACAAGTTTATCTATTTGGAAGATGACACGGGGATTTTTTTTAATTAAACGATTTTATTTAACTTCACATATTCTTGTCTAACATTGTTGTAATGGAGGTCCGATGACAATATAATATTATGAAGAAATTTGGGGGGAGAGGGTGCCTGAAGAATGTAAAGGGCGTAAATTAATAAAATATCACAACTTACTTCGACTCTTCCCTGCCGTAAGCCTGGCAACGTAGCAATTGAATTCGGTTCAAATCATGTTGGGCCAGATTGGGGTTCTTGAATTTTGTGGTTCGGCATTATTATGTTTCTATGAAATTATTTTCGTTAAAAATATTTAGTGTTTCGCTATAAAAATATAATTCGTTTAAATTTAATTCTATGCATATATTTTCTAGCGATTTGATTTTCCCGTCATTTCATTTTCGGGACAATTTTTTTCGGACCAATTATTTTCTTTTCTTTCAAATTCTGACAAATTATGTTTCTGCCAAATTTGGTTTCGGGTTTTTTATAGGAACCCAAACTGACCGTTAGATTTTTAGAATTCTTTTGAAAGACGTTTAAAATAAGGTATCACTTGACCCACTTTCCCTGGTGGTGAAACTCACCCCTCAAAAAAGGTGTGTCCTACGAAAATTCCAATATTACTAAAAAGTCCCCCTTCAATAAAAAATCGACGTGTTCGAGGACTTTTTGAAACCCCTACATTAAATACCTACTATAAAACGCCTCTGTGTCGTGTTCGTTGGGACCATACCCAACTAGCAATTTTTAGTTGTGCAAGTTTACACACAGTACAACTATTTATGACCGTCTATTGTACTATCAGTAATTCCTTAGTTGTGAAGGCGTCGACTACAAACCGGTGTGTGCTAAACCAAAAATTGGTCAATTTACTTCACGTTTTCTGGCCGGTTTGTTGGAGACGCGGACGCGCCTGTTTTCATCTAACCAATTTTTCTGTTATGTTTGCAACAAGTCAATTTTGGAGCACTGCTGTCTGTCATAGAAACGTAAATTAATTCAGTAAAAATAACTAAGAAGTGTTTTGTAAAGTTTCTATTAGTTTTGTTTGAACATTTTGCACTATGAAAAGGAACAGATGGTATAAATATTCTTCAATATTTTGATATGTGACAGCTGTCATTGAAGGTGATTCCCCAGTGTGTCGGAAAAAAAGAGGAAGGTCCTGTGTAAACAACAAGGACGGAAATTAAGTGAGCAGCAGAAAGCCAAACTGTGGACCAATTTCGATTGGGTACAAATTGAGATATGTTCGCGTCTTTAAGTTAGGGGATCCGTTCAAAACACAGTTAAGTAGTTAAAGCAGTCGAGACACGGGACTGCTTTGGTTGTCATGGAAACTAATAAGTGCCGCCATGATTGATTGTTAAAACCATTGTATGCTAATTTGTAAACAAACATTAAAAATTATTTTTTTGCTTTTTTCTACAATAAACTAAGATTTTTTGCATATAAAAATCCGTATTTTGTTTTTAGGAATCCTAAGCAACATCTTTAGAGGATTTTCGAAGCGATTTTTAAATCATGATTTTTTTTTTAATTTCATAAAATCATCTTAATCGAGGGCGCGCTTGTTTTTTAGAGCTACGAACTGTACATTTGACAGTAAACTACCGTCTTTTTATATATTTTGGCATTGGTTCGCATGTTATGATGATGCAAAACATGATATATGACATAGAATATCATTTTATTTTAATAATATTATGGTGTTAGAAATAGTTTAATTTGTAGTCGTATAGTGTATTTATCATTTTACGTAATGAATAATATTTTGAACAAATAATTGTACTCCAAAACCCATTGAACTATTACTTCAACTGTAGTCGCGATCGCGACGTTGACTCAACCAAAAAATCATCCACCAAATTGGTGCAAAAGTGGGTGGTGTTTGAGTAAAAGTAAACGTTGCGACGCAACGTTGGCACGCGGTGCACAACGTTGAGACGTCGACAAATTGCTAGTTGGGTATACTAATAACTTAATATACACGCCCTGGGTACCGATTCTGGAAGTCATAGGAAGTGATTGTTCGCCTGAGAGAAGAAAAGTAGTTTCAACCAATAAACGCGCTTAAAAGGAGTAACGAGACGACCGAATAATCACCAAACTATTATGGGCTCGCGCAGAGCTGCCTCAAGCAACAATTTTTGAGCGAAGCCCTTCTCTCGACTAGACCCAGTAGTTAGGAGTTGTAGGAAAGCTCGTGTGAAAAACGTCACTCGTATTATTTCAGAGCACGCTATTGGACGAAAACATCACGTGACCGAACTCGCTAATGCGCAAGCTACGGCAAACTTGACCGTCTTTTAGAGTAGGACTCGCACAGTGGTCGACTTCTGTAAAAACGCGGATATTAAAAAAAAACTTCCACATTGTAATTTAATTGTACAAAATATTTAGTTTTAATAAAAAGATAAATTTATTCTTATTTAGCTGATACACAGGATAATCGTGTGATTTTTCACATTTCTCTTAAGACATTTTTAAGAGGTAAAAGATATACAGACCGCTTCAAGCTACTGCGAACATAGGGCGGAAGATGTCTAATTTGCCAGTGTACGTACATGCAGAGACGCCGCACGCCTATCAGTGAAGCAACCAACACTCAGGCTTCCGATCGCCATTCGCTGCCGTTCGCCGCCGTTCGCCTTGTATTTAGTACGCCTCTAACCACGGTGCTGCGTGGAGCGTAGTCAATGAAACCGGAATTTAATCAATAAATACGCAAATTTTTATAACGTAATTTTCTTATTTTTTGTCACTGATAAATAAGAGCGTTTTATTGTCAACTGCTCAGATTTATCAGTGACGACGTGTTACAATGAAAATAATAAGAAGAAACAAAATAAAAGCAAGTTCTCAAAATAAAATAATACATTCTAAAAACCAAAAAGATTCTCCCAGTCAAAAAAAAATTAAAGCAAATGTTCGAAAAGTCCTCCTTGCTCGGCTAGACAATAACCGAGCCTACTATAAAAACCCCTTCTAACGTTTCCAAGCATGTTAGGGGTGATAATTTGAAAAGCTTCTTCAAAAAGAGATAGAAGGCATTAGGAGCAAGATCGGGAGATCGAGCTGGCCATAAAATAGTTCCCCGTGTACTTATAACCCGATTAGGAAATACATTATCAAGATATTCCCTAACAAGGCCAACATTGTGAGCGGAACAACCATCTTGTTGAAACCATGTTTCACCAAATCTTACACCTAACAACTGCCTAGCAGTTGGAATAATGTGCTGCTGCAGTAGATCCAAGTATCTAGGACCATTCAAATTGCAATTGCCGTTAATAAAAAATGACCCAATTACGTGTTCCCCTACAATACCCCCCCCCCCCAAACATTCAGTTTTTGGGGATACTGTGTTCTTACGTCAAAATATAAATGCAAATTTTCCCTCGACCAATATCGAACGTGTGTTGGGTTATAACGATTTGACCATTTGACCATCTGCACTTTTTCGGCAACTTCGTAGACATCCATTTTTAGTTTTAAAAATGTATTATTTCAATTAAGAACTTACCCATCTGTTTCTAGAGCAAGGCAGAAATAAAACAAAATAATAAAAACAAAATGAATTTCCAAAAGATAACACTGTAGCGTGCTTCGAATCCACCTCGGTCGTACGGCACGGAGAGTAAATTGGACTTGATTCCCCCTATGTTCGCAGTAGCTTGAAGCGGGCTGTATATTTATTAATTAGCTAAATTTGTGATGGTGGTGTGAGGGGGGATCTACGAAGGACATGACGATTGGAGCTTGAAGGGGTTTTATTTAGCCAAAAATGTTGGGATGTCAAATACAGTTTGAATATAGGACTGATGGTCACGTGACTATTTAAAAGTGTCCAGTCACGTGATAATTTTGGTTACAGTTAAAGTCACAAGATATTTTAATTTTAAGCTCACTTCACAAAATTAAACTAAAAATGTTTGTTTAAAACAATCAAATTTACTTTAAAGTAATTGACAAAATATATATATATATATATATATATATATATATATATATATATATATATATATGTTAGAGTATACCAGAATATTTTTATGTACATAGGGTATATTAAAAAGAATGCCAACTGAAACTTTCAAATGAAACACCCAGTATATTATTGCATTTTTGCATTTTGTTTTGAAAGATATTAACAGTTGAATACTGTCATACTCTGGGTCTTCTATTTGAAATTTGATGTTGAATACTGATACGTAATGTCAAACTCGGAAAAAGCATAGTTTATTTTTTGGCCAACTATTCGCCTAGTATCTTGACAACCATATAGGGGAAATTTAGATACATTTTGAATTTTTTAATTTTTCCATTTATGTCTGTGTTTTCCGGTAAATCGACCACCGTGCGTGCGATTGATCACTTCTCACGGTATGATCGTTTTATTACGCCCAGAATAGAGCCCCAGGGGTGCATTCAGATTGAAGAGTCCGGGTAAAGTCCGGTGCAGAGCGTTACCCGATAGAGAGTGCACTCCGAGTGTGCCCGGCGATTCGTCCGATATGAACGAACAAAACGCATTATCATAACCTCACTGTTAAGATTTCAAATTTTTTTGTAATTATGGAAGAAGTAATAGTAAATGCGTTTATAAATGAAGAACTACTCGTTGAGGATGATTCACTTTCACCACTTTTTCACTCACTTCACCACTCTTGATTGTTCCATCTAGAACAATATTGCCTGCCCCGATCAACACCAAATTATGGGATTGTGTACTGATTCTTTCCATTGTCAAAAACTAGACTTCAAATTTAAAAAACACAAATACAAAAATTATTGTCTCTAAAATAAGGTTAGAAGTGGTTGTTTATTTGATCTGCGCGTGCGGGACAAATATTATCAACCTATTTCGTGGGGTGCGAAAGTGCGCGTTTGGGTAGCGAAAAGCCAGGGCGCGACTGGGCGTCACCCGACGTTCAATCTGAACGCACCCCAGGAAGTGCAAATTTGGTTAGCAACATATCATGGTCAAGTATGCCATGAAAATGAAGATATACGGCCGTTTTGCGCAGGTGCGTTGGATTGATATTATTTCTGACGCTATTTTAGTTTGTTTTGATTTTTGATTCCGAAAGTGGTGTGTTTTTTCGGTTTTTAATTTTACTCACCGTACACACACTATGGTATACTGTGATTTTACTTTATCTTCTATGTTTATGACAAAAATTTATACGAAATAAACTTATACAGAGAAAAATAAATACCTAATTTTTAAAACTACTTGTGTCTCCGCATAAATTGAAAAGGAAAAAGAAAATAGTGGACTATATGATGAAAATTAGGCGTTGACACAATTTAATTGAAATTAAGAAAGCCTACGATTTATCCATAGGTTGTCGCACACAATTACCTGCAATTTGCTAAGGAGTACTTACGGTTGCTGCAGTCTCTAACCCAACTAGCAATTTGTCGACGACTCAACGTTGTGCACCAACGTTTACTCAAACACCACCCACTTTTGCACCAATTTGGTGGATGATTTTTTGGTTGAGTCAACGTCCCGATCGCGACTACAGTTGAAGTAATAGTTCAATGGGTTTTGGAGTACAATTATTTGTTCAAAATATTGTTCATTACGTAAAATGATAATTAACACCATAATATTATTAAAATAAAATGATATTCTATGTCATATATCATGTTTTGCATCATCAAAACATGCGAACCAATGCCAAAATATATAAACAGACGGTAGTTTACTGTCAAATGTGCAGGTCGTAGCTTTAAAAAACAAGCGCGCGCTCGATTAAGATGATTTTATGAAACTAAAAAAAAAATCATGACTTAAAACTCGCTTCGAAAAACCTCTGAAGGTGTTGCTTAGGATTCCTAAGAACAAAATACGAATTTTTACACGTAAAAAGATCGTAGTTTATTGTAGAAAAAGGTAAAAAAAAAAATTTATGTTTGTTTACATATTAGCATACAGTGGTTTTTACAATCAATCATGGCGGCACTTATTAGTTTCTATGACAACCAAAGGAGTCCCGTATCTCGACCGCTGTAACTACCTAACTTTGTTTTGAACTGATCCCCTAACTTAAAAGACGCGAACACGCCTCAATTTTTACCCAATCGAAATTGCTCCACAGTTTGGCTTTCTGCTGCTCACTTAATTTCCGTCCTTGTTGTTTACACAGGACCTTCCTTTTTCTTTTCCGCCACACAGAAGATGACACATTTTGATCCGGTATATCAGCTAAATGCTAGGCTAAAGTCTTCTGCGACTATAAAATATCGAAGAATATTTATACAATTTGTTCCTTTTCATAGCGCAAAATGTTGAAACAAAACTAATAGAAACTCTACAAAACACTTTTGACGTTTGTATGATAGACAGCAGTGCTCCAAAATTGGTTTGTTGCAAACGTAACAGAAAACTTGGTTAGATGAAAACAGGGGTGCCCGCGTCTCCAACAAACGGGCCAGAAAACGTGGGGCAAATTGAGCAATTTTCGGTTTAGCACACACCGATTTGCAGTCGGCGCCTTCACAACTAAGGAATTACTGTTAGTAAAATAGACGGTCATAAATAGTTGTGATGGTGACTGAAGTTGTGATAAACGTTTAGGCGTCGTATAATAGTCGAAGTTTTCGACGGTCGCCATGATAACTATTCTTTATCCGTAAAACAACGTTTAAAATTAGTGCAACTCTAATTTTTACAACTTGCACAACTAAAAATTGCTAGTTGGGAAATCACTGCAGGGTACCCTGGTTCTAGGCTGCTATCATCTCACTAATATCATAGTCTCTATTTACACAAGTACACAACAGAAACAAGTGCATGAAATCACAGGAAATCCGCCACGGCCGTAAAACGATCTGTTAGCTGTTAGCCATTAGCTATACGTTCATGTACGCATGACCATCGTTTAGTACCGAGTGGTCGCTCTGCGCACCCCAGTAGCGCAAGGAAACAACTGTGTGCTCGCGCGAAAAGTACTTAAATAGAAAAAAAACAACTGAAAATTTATCTATGCGTAAACAGCTTGCTTTTTGTACAGTAAATTTCAAAACTTTTCAAAGCCTCGTCTTGCTTACAAAAATTTTCACGGGGTTGCCTTGCAATGCCCTGTACATTAAGTTTATAAGTATATGGTTGGGACACCCTGTATAAAACTATCTAACTTTATGTATGGTTTAACAGTAATAGTTGTTCCATTTGCTGGTATGGACGTTGTGGGTCTGCTTCATTCCGCGTCGAGACAGGACCTAATCCGAGCAACCATTCAGATATTGGAACGCAATTTAAAAGAAGCCCAAGAAAACGGGTCTAATAAGTTGGCGGTGATTTTCGATATGGAAGGCTTTAACTTACGACATTATGCAACGAGACCAGGTGAGTAAGTTTCTTCCATATATAACTATATGTGATAATTTAAAGGCTCTGCCCTTGAATTTTCCTAGCGATAATAACTCTTTCAATCAAGTTAGCCTGGAAAAACGCAGAACCAAAAAATACTCTGGGCGCGAGCAGGCTAGGCGTCAGGAATGCGTAATAGAATTTTCACCTTTGATTTTTACATTATTTTCTCTATTTTTCAAGGTTATTGTCGTTTTTTTTTCTATTTTCACTTTTTTTGTTTTTAAAGTAAACTGGGCACATTAAGAACCAAGTCACCAAGGTGTAATAATATTATTAATAATTAAATATTTATTTACAATTATTAAAAAGTAAGGACTTAATGTACAATATTTTTTATTAAAGAAAATGTAAATAAATATGCACAAAAAAAAGTCAAAATCCTTGTTATTAACTTAAATTTTAAAACAGAAACAAGGAATTGCCATTAGCAACAAGGTTAAAAAATAACTTACAGCTTTTGGCAACTATTTTTGTAAGACATCGTGTTTTTTTTAATATCTAAAGTCGCAAAGATGGTCCCTTAAAGTTTTAAATTTTGACGCTCCAACAAAAAATAAACAAATATGTAGAAAATAAAAAAATTTAGAAAGTAAAAACTAAATATAAAAAAAAAAGAAAATAAAAATACATTCTAATCCGTTTAGATCCTATATTAGTGTTGTTTCTAACATAAGTCTAAAGTCTGAAGTAACCAAACATTAATTTTCTTTTTATCTTTCCTGGATAGATTTTTTAAAAATCTATTAGCAATAAGTGCTGTACACTATCGGCATCATAAAAGTGGTACACAATACTTTTTGTTGTAATACCTTGGTCTATTTTTACAAACAAAGTCACCCATTATTGTATTTTTCTTAAACTGTCAAAGTATGTCATTCTGTATTTCAGTCTGATGAATAAATAAAAAATGCCTCCACAAATTTCTTTATTTGATAAAGCCCAACTCCTGGCAAAACTACAACTAGGATGGTCATTTAGGGACATCGCTAGACATTAAAACGCAGTAAAACCACGATTATAAAAATTAAAAAATGATGGGAAGAGGATCAGACAATAGAGAGAAAACAAGGGACTGGTTTATTGAAAGTTTCAACTGATGAACAAGATTATGACCTTAACGCTTTTATGGAAGAAAACCCTTTTGCATCTGGTGCCCAGGCAAAGAGATTAACCCAATTTCTAGGATGTGTAAGAGTGGCACGAAATCGCGTAAGGAAAGGCTCTAATTTACGAATGAAAGAAAAACAGGCCAGGTTACTTTTTGCCCTTAATTCCTCTCCAAACGAACCAGACTTTTGGCGAAAAGTAATATTTTCCGACGAAAAAGTTTTCCAGTCCTGTAGTGACAGAAAACAAATTCGGGTGTATCGTCCACCAAGAACGCGCTATGAGATCGCGCTGTAAGATTTTCGGTAAATATGTGGTGTTGGATTTCTGCTAGAGGTCATGGTGCTCTATTTCGAATCAATGGAAGGCTCACAGCACAGCTTTACGTGAACATTTTAGAGAACACCATGCTTCCAGCCGTCACAGAACTTTATCAAGACTAGTTTATTTTTCAACAAGACAACTGCCCTGCTCATACGGCCAGAATTTGCCAAACTTGGTTTCGGGAGCAAAATATTGAAGTTGTTCCTTGGCCTGCGAAAACCCCAGACGCCAATCCTATGGAAAATATGTGTCGTTTAATTTCAAAAATGCTGGAAAGCTTGAATATTGTGCCGGGAAATCAACATCACTTGGTGCAGTTAATAGTCAATGCTTATGAAGAAGTGATTGGTGAAAATGAAAAGCTTTTTGAAATTTTGGCTGATTCTCTACCAAGAAGGATAAACGGTATAATTAAGGTAAATGGCGCAATGACTAGATATTAAAATTTATATACCTAATAATTTGTTTCTATTGTTTTATAATTTTCGTTACAGTTGTGTTTTTTATTTTTGTTACAGTTGTTCAGTACCCTCTCCAGATAGGCCGATCAACTCATACCGATTTAGTGTCCTTTTATCCACCTTCGCCGCCATTTTCACTCAAAAGTGACAGATAATCCATTAGTTTTAGTTTTAGTCAAAATGGCGGCGAAGGTGGATAAAAGGACACTAAAACGATAAGAGCTGATCGGCCTATGTGGAGAGGGTAATGAGTTGTTTTATGCGTTAGCGTATTATTGTAATATAAAAATTATTTTTGAAGGCAATCTTTGATGTCAACATTTTCACATTTTAGTACCAGTCTGTCACAAAATATAATCCGGTAGTTAACCATACAATTTAAAAAATACCTATGTTTATCACGTACCACTTTTATGATGCCGATAGTGTACTTCTATGCCTAGATATAAATACAGACGTTGTCCCTTTGGTTTTTTTTTTCGTGGCAAGATTGCCTTTTGACTTTTTGAAAATCTTGTTACATGCTGATGTGTTGGAGTTATATCTTACAATTTGTTTTTGGCTAAATGCAAAAGAGAAGTTTTATAAAATAATTGTCTAACGCTTATAGTATGCAAATGTGATTATATAGTTCAGATGTTCGGAATTTTATGGGTATTTTAGACATTATTTTCAAAATATTTTTTGTGCAACTTCCAATATACCGTACGATAACAATAATACGTTTATAATATTCCAAAAGATTATAATTAGTATGTTTTTATATCGTAGTGAATATGTATCGAAAATCAAGCAATCTTGTGCTTTCTTTTATCACGCTCTTTGTCAGAACAGAGAACATCCTCTGTGAAAGAAAAAGAAGACAATCTTTACGATTTGAAAAGATACTAAATTATTTTCTTTATATACACCAGAGGACTAAAGTGGTATTTTTTATCACAAGGTGAAAATTTGTACCGGAGGAAGGTTTATACATATACTATTTTTTGGACTTTCGGAATTTGTTTTGATTTTTACGTCTCATTCATTGCGAAATGGCACGAAAGTAAAACCAGATGCAATATTTCTTACATGCAATATTTCTAGGTTTTATTTTTTCTAGTTTTGTCTACTAAAAGTACAATTTTTTACTCCCAAGGGACTAAAATTGTCATTTTTAGTTCCTAGGGGCGAAAAGTAACATTTCAGTTTCTAGGGACCAAAAGTACCAAATAAAAGTCAATTTAGATTTTGGAAGAATTTTTAAATTTATACATTTTTAATTTTAATGAGCTTGGTTGCAGAGAAAGCACCATTTTAACTAGGTTTTTAGGAGGGCAGATTCACAAACAATAACAGTTTAGGGCTATAGAGATAAAGTTTTTTACAAAATGGATGAAATGATCTAAAAATAAATCTAAAAACTAAACAAGTTTATTAAAGTATTCGTTGAGATGCTCCACTACATTTTTTTGGATCCACCCTCTGTACCTTTGTATAATACATTTTACTTTTTTTTCAGTTGCCGAACTAGTAATATCGTTAATCCAAATGTATGAAGCAAATTATCCAGAGATTCTTAAAGTTTGCTACATTATAAACGGTAAGGGTCACACTTTTGTTTGGACAACATCGCCAGTAAGAACAAATAATTTCGGATCATTTTTAACACAGTGATACTTTTCAAAAAATTTTATGTAGAATTTATAGTAAAGGGTCTGTTGTGGATTCTTGAAATAAATAAACTCTTTTTAAAAAATGACTGTGAACAATAAAGAAGACACAAAACTAGACACTTAAAGTAAATTTTCAGTTTTATCCTTATTTTTATCGAGTCGACCAATTAAGCAGGTGCACTTTTAAAATCATGGCGAATGCGTGACAGCTCCAGGTGATTAAATGCACGAAAACCTCGTTAGGTACGATAAGAGAATCGTAACGTTACGACCGTCCCTGCATACGAAAAGATGTTTTGACGCGTTTGATCAGCTGGAGCTGTCACGCTTTCGCCATTAGTTTAAAAGTATACCTGCTCGATAGGTCGACACGATAGATACAGAACGCTTCAAGCTACTGCGAACATAGGGGGAATCAAGTCCAATTTACTCTCCGTGCCGTACGACCGAGGTGGATTCGAAGCACGCTGCAGTGTTATCTTTTGGAAATTCATTTTGTTTTTATTATTTTGTTTTATTTCTGCCTTGCTCGAGAAACAGATGGGTAAGTTCTTAATTGAAATAATACATTTTTAAAACTAAAAATGGATGTCTACGAAGTTGCCGAAAAAGTGCAGATGGTCAAATGGTCAAATCGTCATAACCCAACACACGTTCGATATTGGTCGAGAGAAAATTTGCATTTGTATTTTGACGTAAGAACACAGTATCCCCAAAAACTAAATGTTTGGGGGGGGGGGAGGGTATTGTAGGGGAACACGTAATTGGGCCATTTTTTATTAACGGCAATTGCAATTTGAATGGTCCTAGATACTTGGATCTACTGCAGCAGCACATTATTCCAACTGCTAGGCAGTTGTTAGGTGTAAGATTTCGTGAAACATGGTTTCAACAAGATGGTTGTTCCGCTCACAATGTTGGCCTTGTTAGGAAATATCTTGATAATGTATTTCCTAATCGGGTTATAAGTACACGGGGAACTATTTTATGGCCAGCTCGATCTCCCGATCTTGCTCCTAATGACTTCTATCTGTTTTTGAAGAAGCTTTTCAAATTATCACCCCTAACATGCTTGGAAACGTTGGAAGGGGTTTTTATAGTAGGCTCGGATATTGTCTAGCCGAGCAAGGAGGACTTTTCGAACATTTGCTTAAATTTTTTTTTTGACTGGGAGAATCTTTTTGGTTTTTAGAATGTATTATTTTATTTTGAGAACTTGCTTTTATTTTGTTTCTCCTTATTATTTTCATTGTAGCACGTTGTCAGTGATAAATCTGAGCAGTTGACAATAAAACGCTCTTATTTATCAGTGACAAAAAATAAGAAAATTACGTTATAAAAATTTGCGTATTTATTGACCAAATTCCGGTTTCATTGACTACGCTCCACACAGCACCGTGGTTAGAGGCGTACTAAATACAAGGCGAACGGCGGCGAACGGCAGCGAATGGCGATCGGAAGCCTGAGTGTTGGTTGCTTCACTGATAGGCGTGCGGTGTCTGCATGTACGTACACTGGCAAATTAGACTTCTTTCGCCCTATGTTCGCAGTAGCTTGAAGCGGTCTGTATAAGGATACGAATGCTAATAAACCCGAAAATTAACTTTAAGTGTCCACTATGGATTTTTTTAAACAGTAATATATTTCGTTTTACTATGAAAGACTAGACACTTAAATTGCACAAATAATAGAGAGTGCTTAATCGTAATCGTATTTCAGTGCGCATGCTCAGAACGGATACGTCGAAGAGCAGCGACTACGTCTCATCTATCTTTACGACCACCCTTACAGTATTCGTACGCAGCTAGCGTATCCTAACCATTTTTCCTACGACCACTTTAGGACTTAATTAGTATATTTTAATATTATTAAATTTTTTTCATTTTTCTCTCAAGAGAAGAAAGTATTTTCTTCTCTAGGGACGAGAATTGTTTCGGTCTATTTCCGACGCTTCTACAAATCGTAGCCTACTATACTAGATACCTACATTTTGTTTGGATGGTTTCCTCTCATTCATTTTCGTCACTAGAGAAGAAAACATTTTCGTCTCTAGGGACGAAAATAAAATTGATACGCGTGTGAAATATAAAACCTGCTGAGGCGTTATAGAGTGCAGATTTGGTTACTTTCGTGTGTGGTCGTAGAAAAATATTTCTTTTATGTTAAAATGAAAAATATTTAATGTAGTGGAAGAGAGACAGCAGGCTATAAAAAAGTATTTTAGAGAAAGATGGAAATAATTTAAAGCAATTGTTTAATAAAAAGTAATTTTTTGTCATCTGTCTGTCATTTTTATCCAAAAAACAGTAAAAATTGTAATTGTTAAAAAAAACGTATCCTATTATCAAGTGCAATTTAGCACATCTAAAAATAATTTAATAGCTATTTAACTAAATTATTTTAAGGTTCATCATGGCTCTACCATTTGACTTCAAAAAGTATGGAGATCACATGACCCATTTTGAAAGTCACTTCCCTCTTAATCAAATTTAAATCTGTTTTTTATTTTTTTATGTAACATAGTCTGGACCCAGCTTTAGGATAACTCTATAAGCGAGAATTTATAAAAAAAATAATTCAATATTAAAAAAGTCAGGCCCGAAAGAATTATTAACTAGTTTTGTTTTTGTTTATATTTTTAGCTCCAAGAGTTTTTGCCATAGCCTTCAATGTCGTAAAAAGATACTTAAACGAATACACTTTGGGAAAAATTCAAATATTCAAAAAAGAGCCGAACAAATGGAAACCGGCCCTATTGGAATGTATTTCGGCAGATAACCTGCCAAAATATCTAGGTGGGGATTTGGTGGACCCCGATGGGGATCCTCGATATAAAACAAAGGTAAAGCTCGTATACATAAAATACCACAAAATATTTTTTATGTAAGACCTGAAAAACAGGCGACCCCTCCCGACTCTGTACATCTGAGGATCTGAGAAGGGGAGAGGAGCTCCGTTTCCTCGGCAAAAAAACACCCCTCAGTTATCAAATTTATTAACAGCTCTAAATTCGTTTTAAAGTTCAACAAGACGTGACCACGGTTACAAAAAGTGTTCTAAGTAGAACGAGTAGAGGGATGCAGATTGAAAGAGTGCGCTGCGTTGTTTTATTTTTTTTTTATTTCGATATTTCGTGAGAACGCGAGACTGCTAAGATAAATTGTCTCGTAGAGTCGAGACTTTAGCGCAACTGGTTATGGGAGGTGAGGCTCAGACTTTTCGTAGCTTTATTGAAAGAGCAACGTCAATCAATAATTTCAAACTAAAATAAGAAAATATTCATAATCACTGTTTTACGCCCTTTGAAGGCAACATTTACCGTTAAATTTGACGGGATCTTACTTCCCAAGTAACACACATTGTACACATTAGAATTATTTGCTAAAGTACAGCAATATTAGCTGTCGAGTTAGGTCGCGTTGTTACTTTCGATGGCGACCATTAACGAAAAAAACCTTTAAAAAAATAATTTTTGCCAAAATAAAATCAAAAATTCTATAAAAAGAGTAGATTTTTGAAACTAAAACTATATTAAGGTTGAGATAAATCTTTTTTGGGTATATTGGCTCCAATCCAAAAACAAAAAAAATGTAACCTAAAAATTAAATTTAAAAAAAAACTTTCAATATTTTTAATATGTGAAGCGCGCGTGTTTCGGTGAGGTTTCGTGATAATTATTATCAGTGGCCTTCGCATGTCAATTTGGTCCATGGATGAAGCCAAAACTCCGATATTAAGTGTGTGTATAAATAAATATTCCCATCAGCCATACTTGTGTTTTCAAAACCGCATCAACCATTTATTTGTATAAAAATATATTTTTGTTTTTTTGCCATTTTTTCTTTGGGTTTTGTAAGAAATGTTTTTTTCTGCAATGGTAATTGCAGTGACCAAAAAATGATTGCCAAATTGGGCTAGGCGACGTTCTATCAACAATTTCAAGACGTTGTGGCAGACAACAGCAAAAACACAATAGTAGACGAGTTTTGCTGCCGCAACGTTTTTGCAAAAGTTTTTCAGCACCTTGTGTTACTTGGGTTGGGAATTTTTTAGTTAATTGTGGGTGACATCGGCAACAGCGTATCGGTTTTTCAAGTTTATTATCTCTTTCACTCTCATTTACTACCCATTGCGCTTCTTTTTCAATACACGCTATTTCGGCACCCTAGACAAGAACTGATGTCGAACCCTGTATAGCGTATACTAATAATCACGTGATGGCCCTTTAAAAATGGTGGCTGTAGGGTAAACAAAGCGATTTTCCATAAGACGTAATGTTAATAAAAATGAAAGGTTTGGGAAAGTGTAAAAAGATTCATATTAAATAAAGTGAATATTTTATAAAGTGCAATACTTTCTGAATCGGGGAAAAACGCGAAATTTGCGGAAATGTTAGAAATAAATTCAAAATTTGCAGTTTAAAGAGGCAATGTCATGTATCTCTCTCGCACTTACACAGTGTGGATAGGCATTGTCTCTCTCATTTCAGCCTGAAGATCGGGCCAGATCGGCTCGGAGAGAGATGACGTTATCTGTAATTACACTGGTGTGACAGAAATAGGTAGAGGGATATTTCCACTTTTAATTGCGAATTTTAAGTTTATTATTATTAAAAAAATCACTTTGCTTAATCTGCGACTTTTTCTACTTTGGCAAACTTTTGATTTAAGTTAGCATTACGTCATATGAAAAAACGGTTTGTTTACCCTGAGCGGCCATATTGGATCAGCCATATTATTTTTGTTAGACTGTCCTAGAAGCCAGACTCCTTAATATAACCTCACATTTTTATGTCAACGACAAATTGAAGATGCCCGACTAACCTTAATCATTTAATTAATGATAATTATCTTTGAATTATCAAGCAGATAAAATTAAAAAAATATTTCTATTTAGGTTTCTTGTTTTAGATTAAACAAGGCGGAAAAGTTCCAAAATCATTCTACATTACTAACATATCGGAAAATCCGCTTAACCAACGGGAACACGTTTCCACTGTGATAAAAAAAGGTGATAAATTAGTTCTAGATTTCATTGTTGCCGAAGAAGGATGTTTTTTAAGGTAAGGAACACACCTCCAGTCTAGATTTTATGATCAGTGCGCTGATAGAGCAAGAGGTTATGCAGTATAAATCCAACGCCGGTTAACCTTGGGGGATGCCCACGGTTTATCGGAATGTGCAAAATCAAACCCGTTAAACAAAAGAAAGTTCAATCACAAAGTCATTCACTATAAAAACTGCAATTCGTTAAACCAATTTTTGATCCGAACCTTATTTCTTCAAACCCATTCAATAACAAATTCGAAATTTATAAGACCCCTTTTCAATCGAACCGTTGTTCATCAAACTCATTCAATATCAAACTCGTAATTTGTAAAAGCCATTTTTAATAAAACCCGGAATTTGTCAAACCATTATTTTTCAAAACCGGAATTCGTAAAACCCGTTGTTTATCAGAAAATTTTTGGTAAATTGATTGCGCATTATCACAATAATACATGAACCGGAGGCGTACACGCAGGTGGCGCGGCGTTTCGATGAATTCAATAACAAATTCGAAATTTATAAAACCCCTTTTCAATCGAACCGTTGTTCATCAAACTCATTCAATATCAAACTCGTAATTTGGAAAAGCCATTTTTAATAAAACCCGGAATTTGTCAAACCATTATTTTTCAAAACCGGAATTCGTAAAACCCGTTGTTTATCAGAAAATTTTTGCTAAATTGATTGCACATTATCACAATAATACATGTACCGGAGGCGTACACGCAGGTGGCGCGGCGTTTCGATGCATTCAATAACAAATTCGAAATTTATAAGACCCCTTTTCAATCGAACCGTTGTTCATCAAACTCATTCAATATCAAACTCGTAATTTGGAAAAGCTATTTTTAATAAAACCCGGAATTTGTCAAACCATTATTTTTCAAAACCGGAATTCGTAAAACCCGTTGTTTATCAGAAAATTTTTGCTAAATTGATTGCGCATTATCACAATAATAAATGAACCGGAAGCGTACACGCAGGTGGCACGGCGTTTCGATGCATTCAATAACAAATTCGAAATTTATAAGACCCCTTTTCAATCGAACCGTTGTTCATCAAACTCATTCAATATCAAACTCGTAATTTGGAAAAGCTATTTTTAATAAAACCCGGAATTTGTCAAACCATTATTTTTCAAAACCGGAATTCGTAAAACCCGTTGTCTATCAGAAAATTTTTGCTAAATTGATTGCACATTATCACAATAATACATGAACCGGAGGCGTACACGCAGGTGGCACGGCGTTTCGATGCATTCAATAACAAATTCGAAATTTATAAGACCCCTTTTCAATCGAACCGTTGATCATCAAACTCATTCAATATCAAACTCGTAATTTGGAAAAGCCATTTTTAATAAAACCCGGAATTTGTCAAACCATTATTTTTCAAAACCGGAATTCGTAAAACCCGTTGTTTATCAGAAAATTTTTGCGAAATTGATTGCGCATTATCACAATAATACATGAACCGGAGGCGTACACGCAGGTGGCGCGGCGTTTCGATGAATTCAATAACAAATTCGAAATTTATAAGACCCCTTTTCAATCGAACCGTTGTTCATCAAACTCATTCAATATCAAACTCGTAATTTGGAAAAGCCATTTTTAATAAAACCCGGAATTTGTCAAACCATTATTTTTCAAAACCGGAATTCGTAAAACCCGTTGTTTATCAGAAAATTTTTGCTAAATTGATTGCGCATTATCACAATAATACATGAACCGGACGCGTACACGCAGGTGGCGCGGCGTTTCGATGCATTCAATAACAAATTCGAAATTTATAAGACCCCTTTTCAATCGAACCATTGTTCATCAAACTCATTCAATATCAAACTCGTAATTTGGAAAAGCCATTTTTAATAAAACCCGGAATTTGTCAAACCATTATTTTTCAAAACCGGAATTCGTAAAACCCGTTGTTTATCAGAAAATTTTTGCGAAATTGATTGCGCATTATCACAATAATACATGAACCGGAGGCGTACACGCAGGTGGCGCGGCGTTTCGATGAATTCAATAACAAATTCGAAATTTATAAGACCCCTTTTCAATCGAACCGTTGTTCATCAAACTCATTCAATATCAAACTCGTAATTTGGAAAAGCCATTTTTAATAAAACCCGGAATTTGTCAAACCATTATTTTTCAAAACCGGAATTCGTAAAACCCGTTGTTTATCAGAAAATTTTTGCTAAATTGATTGCGCATTATCACAATAATACATGAACCGGACGCGTACACGCAGGTGGCGCGGCGTTTCGATGCATTCAATAACAAATTCGAAATTTATAAGACCCCTTTTCAATCGAACCATTGTTCATCAAACTCATTCAATATCAAACTCGTAATTTGGAAAAGCCATTTTTAATAAAACCCGGAATTTGTCAAACCATTATTTTTCAAAACCGGAATTCGTAAAACCCGTTGTTTATCAGAAAATTTTTGCGAAATTGATTGCGCATTATCACAATAATACATGAACCGGAGGCGTACACGCAGGTGGCGCGGCGTTTCGATGAATTCAATAACAAATTCGAAATTTATAAGACCCCTTTTCAATCGAACCGTTGTTCATCAAACTCATTCAATATCAAACTCGTAATTTGGAAAAGCCATTTTTAATAAAACCCGGAATTTGTCAAACCATTATTTTTCAAAACCGGAATTCGTAAAACCCGTTGTTTATCAGAAAATTTTTGCTAAATTGATTGCGCATTATCACAATAATACATGAACCGGAGGCGTACACGCAGGTGGCGCGGCGTTTCGATGCATTTGTCGCTGCTATATACGAGCGCATACTAGTTCAGGTAGCGTTCAATAGTTTGTTAATAGATGTCACTTGCATTCCCGTTAAGAACAATATAGTGACATCTATACACAAAGTATTGAATACTACCTTCAAGCCAAGTGTGCGCACATAGAACGACAAATGCATCGAAACGCTGCCCCGCCGCACCACCTGCGTGTACGCCTCCGGTTCATGTATTATTGGCGAATGCACAATCAATTTAGCATCAAAAATCTTCTGATAAACAACGGGTTTTACGAATTCCGGTTTTAAAAAATAATAGAAAAGATTTGTGGCGTAGAGGGCAAAGGCTGAACGAATAAATCGGAAAAAAGTTTTTCCTCGACCAGGATTTGAACCGGGACCTCTAGAATAGCAGTCTAATGCTCTGAGCTACCGAGGAACTGGGGTTTTGACTGGCTATTCGGAAATCCTTTCGTCCGATTCAGTTTGTTAGTAGGGGGGAGATCTTTGAATCCTACTGCGGCTTTAAAAACCTAATTTTGTTGGCGCCTATTCAGCCAAAAGATCTTGGTGGAACAGCAACGTTCTTAGCTGCGACAGCAAAGTTTTTTGCTAGAATGTTTGTATGCTAAATTTGTTGTGTGAAAAGCAAATTTTGGTTATAATCCAACGATGGACTGTTACCCTAACCCCACCCAAGTTATAGGGTGAAAAGCTAGAGGGAGTCTGGTTGGAAACGGCTGCAGCTACAAAAATAATTTAACCGAAGCAAAATAGCTACCGAAAAGCTGAAAGAGATCATCCATTCGCCAAACTGAAAAATTAACAAAAATAGTCGAATATGTTTTTCACTGGTAACGAGTCAAGACAAATACTAGGGTCTGGTTGTTCCATTCTTAGTTTAACTTAAACTTAGTTTTTCTCTAAACCAAGTTTATTTTCAGTGAGTGGTTGGTTGTTCAATTCAAATCAAGTTTGGTTCAGACCAAGTTTAAACCAGAATACGATCACTCTGCAATGTAGCGCCATCTCGGTATTGAACTTGATAACCATTTTCTTATAATTGCGCAAATATCGCTGATGTTTGACGTTTGACAAGAGTTTAAGGAAATTTTGAGTGGGTGTTTTTTCGTGTGGTTTGGACGTTTTAATCCAAAAAAAATGACTAGAAACTTTCATCTTCTCAAAAAGAGGAAACTATTTTAATTCATCTGACTAAAACATTTAAAAGAGACAGATTATCAATCTCTAGCAAAACAAAAAGAGGAGACTTGGAAAAAATAGATTTTTTTTTAATAGTGAGAGTGGCGCAATTTTTTGAGACGCTTCGACATTAAAAGAAATATCCAAAAACATAAAAAAGATTTCAACAAAAAAATATTTGGTTTCATAACCAAACACAAGCCAAAATCAGCTGTGTGTGCTATGCAGTTCACTTGTCAAAATTTGCCAATTTAAAAAAAAATATACAAAATTCACAAATTTATGACCTTTTGTCTGTAATATATGCATAAACGATTGATTTCTACACTTAAATTTTCTATAAAACACGATTTTCTTGTGACTAATAATATCTAAACAAGAGACTAATATTTTGCTAATATCAAATTTTGCCAGTAGCTTTTTTTTATTTATAATTTTAATCAATATTTTCTTACGATTCCAAAAATATATGGTAGATTTTCACAAGGCCCGCTTTAGGGGCGGGCAGAGTGCCGAAATTCTGCGTCCGAGAAAATCCAGGTACACTGCTTTAAATAGAACACCCTGTATACACGAAACGTAAAATGTATCCATTGCACGTGCACTACACATCGATTCAGATGCCATATTATAAAATCCACTATAATAAATATTGTATACCTTTATTGACTATATATTAAGTATTGTTTTTTTTTTAATCTTATAGATGGGACTTTAGGACCGAAGGACACGACATTCGATTCGGCATAACGTTAAAAGACGCCGAGGGCGGCAGTAGTCCCGCCATTCGCCATAGAAGACTGGCCGCCCATCAAATACAGGAAAGCGGAGTGCTCGCGTGCCAGGCACCGGCCACTTGTAAGCGACATATTTTTAGGGCACGCATTTAACAAGATGCATGAAAGTCAAGCACGGCTCCTTCTTGCTATTAGTACTCTAACCTACGTGACCTAATTTTTAACGTCATTTTTGTCTGTTTTTGTTCGATGCGATCCACATCAACCCTACCCAGTGCCGTGCCGTTTTCTTTTTGTCGCGGTAACGGTTAACCTTGGTCCTAAAATTTCCCAGAAGTATAAGCAAACGAAGGAGACCTCGATTGTGTAATATCTTTGAATATTGTTTAAATTTACAGAGAATTGTTTATGTTTACATGTGTATATAATCAAACATTTTTAATTTTTATGAATTTCCGGATTATACTTAAATTTTCATATCAAAAATGCTATGACGTCATGTATTAGCTGACATGAACAAAAATCGATGTAGACAGCGCATCCAGTCATGTTCGAAGCCTTGAGAATCGGAACCAAGGTATGGATCTTCACAGGATGTGCTATCTACGTCCATTTGTTCTCTTCATGTCAGCTAGTAGATGACGTCATAGCATTTTTGATGTGAAAATATAAGTATAATCCGGAAATTCATAAAAATTAAGATCTTTTGATTATATACACATGTAAGCATAAAAAATTATCTGTAAATTTAAACAATATTCGAAGATATGACACAAACGAGGTCTCCTTCTTTTGTTATAATTCCGGGAAATTTTAGGACCAAAGTTAACAGTAACCGCTACAAAAAGAAAACAGCTCAGTGAACACACTTGTCACAGTGGGTCTAGAGAGGGGTTTTAAGAAGAAAAAAAATATAATCTTTAAAACATAAATTTTTCTTTTCGATACATCGCCAACTACCATCCGGGAATTTTAGGGATAAGGAATACGAATTTTTGATCAGATTTTAAAAATTCAATATGTCGGATTCAAGATGAATGATTTTTGGTAATGTTTTCCTAACCAATTTTAACTGACTTATCCACATACGATTGTGTTCAAACTTGGTATGCATTTATATTTCCGGTGAAAATACAAGAATATGGTATTCTCAGGTAGCCACCTCCCTCTAACGAGGGAAGTGTCCAATTTCAACCAAAATTGGTATCCGGGAGTTTTGGGGATAAGGAATACGAATTTTTGATCAGATTTTAAAAATTCAATATATCGGATTCAAGATGAATGATTTTTGGTAATGTTTTCCGAACCAATTTTAACTGACTTATCCACATCCGATTGTGTTCAAACTTGGTATACATTTATATTTCCGGTGAAAATACAATAATATGGTATTCTCAGGTAGCCACCTCCCTCTAACGAGGGAAGTGTCCAATTTCAACCAAAATTGGTATCCGGGAGTTTTGGGGATAAGGAATACGTATTTTTGATCAGATTTTAAAAATTCAATATGTCGGATTCAAGATGAATGATTTTTGGTAACGTTTTCCTAACCAATTTTAACTGACTTATCCACATCCGATTGTGTTCAAACTTGGTATGCATTTATATTTCTGGTGAAAATACAATAATATGGTATTCTCAGGTAGCCACCTCCCTCTAACGAGGGAAGTGGAGGGGGATTTTGGCATACAGGAGTTTTTACGGAGAGGGATTATGAATTTTTGATCAGATTTAAAAATTTCAATATGGCGAATTCAAAATGGGCGATTAAGGTTAAAAATCTAAAAATTAAGGGTGTGTGTTCAAATTTGTTATGCGTTTATAGTTCCGGAGACAATACAATAATATGGTATTATTAGGTACACACTTCCCTCTGACGAGGGAAGTGGAGGGGGGAAAAAGATTTAGTTTGTTTCTCGGTTTGTTCGATTTTTGGCACACAGGGGTTTTTCGGGAAGGGAATATGAATTTTTAATCAGATTTGAAAATTTCGATATGACGGATTCAAAATAGACGATTTAGGGTACAAACCTAAAAATTAAAAACTAAATTTTTATTAAAAAACAAGCTTTTATTAAATGCACTTAAAAGTAAAAAGTAATTTTTTATCTTTCTTATACCATAATAAAAGCGATGGGCGCAAATTAAAAATTTTAACTTTACGGTGACAAAGAGAGAACTACAAAAGAAGAACTAAATTCTTTTTCTATTCGAATGATAAACATAATGCTTTCATCTAAAGAAGCTAAGAACGGGTGAGATTGCCGTGCTTGCCAAGCCTTTGAAAATGTTATTAGTTTATAGAGTAATAAAACTGTTTCTTAGGTGAATCCTCGATGTGAACCTGAGGTTTAAATTTTTAATTTGCGCCCATCGCTTTTATTATGGTATAAGAAAGATAAAAAATTATTTTCAAAGTTTAAGTGCATTTAATAAAAGCTTGTTCTTCAAAAGTTTTTTTAATAAAAATTTATTTTTTCGTCAATTTCTTTCTAAAATGTGGCCCGTATACGACTGAAACTCGAGTGATTCAAGAATTGGGCACCAGCTGGTGAATCCATTGAGCATCGAGTCGCGGGCGGGGAAGCTATAGTCCAATTTTTTGATGAGCTGACTAACGTCATTTTTGCCTCTGAACACGTATTTCTTTGTTGTCAACAGTTCGCATGTCAAATAATTTGTTATTGTCAGTTTGAGGTAACAGTTGAAACAATCAACGACATGACTTTATTTACATATTTATTGTCGCTGTGTTAAAATGTTGGACAATTAAGTAAGGAGATTGTGTGTGAATGTGTAGTGTGTGTCTTACAGGTCACTCCACGTTAAAATCACATCGAAATAACGTTGTTTTGAAAATAACGTGAAAAATCGACCAATTAAACTTAAAAAAGTGTGTGTTTTTCACCTCTTTCTCGTTTGTGCTGGATGTGGGATACCTTTAAAACAAGGCACAACTTAACGAAAAAACAGGTACAACTTGATCTACTTTCCCTACTGAAAATCTAGAAATTTATTTTTTTGGGCTACTTGAAAATTTTGTATTTCCACAGCCGAATCCTTTTTTTTCAGATACTGTAACATTCGACAACTCCTACAGTTTGTTTAGAAGCAAAAAGATTCACTATTTGGTTTACGTGACGCCGCCGCTGAACAAACTAAATATCTTACCAACAGAAGAAGAGGAAGAAGAAATGAAAGGCTCAAGAAGTGATGTTAATCTAAATACTGTTTCTAGTCATGTTTAACGAAAGTTTTTACATATATTCGACCGTATAAGTATACCCAATAGGGTTTTTGCACATTTTTTAATAAATTTATCAAATTTTAAAAAAATAACTGACGCGTGTTTTTTTCTTTTTGCGGAAAAAGTTAAGAGAAAAAGTTCAACAATTTTGATTTGTGCTCTTCGGAACGACTTTTTCTGGCGTCGTATTCGTGCCATTAACAATTTTCAAAGTAAATTTTAGCCACAAAAAGTGATGTAGTGAAAAAACAATTGTAAAAATTTTGGCTATGTTTGGTATTTGTAGAAGATATTTTATGGATGATTAATATTTTTATTTTTTGCACTTTTTCATTGTCATAAAATTCTTTGATAACAATACTTTCACGTATTATGTCTGGTTATGATCGAAAAAAATGTTTAAAAAAAAAGTCCACAGAAAGAACATTTTTACCTACGGGAGTGATTTTGGCTAAAGAATTAAAATAAACGTAACCCTTTATATTCCTTTTTTTTTATTTAAATAGTCATGATTAAAAGTGACAAAAATGTCCACGGAACAGACAAAAACTAAAACATACTATAAAAATCCATCAGTATCCATCTAGAAAATATTTTTAATATTAAATAATTGTTCAGATTTAAAAATATACTGCTTTCTACTATTTACATCTACTGGTCGCAGAAGTGATATCTACAGAAGTAATTCTTTACCTCCAATATTTATTTTTAGAATGGTGAGGTTTCCCGATTGCACCATAACTTTATAGAAGCATAAAAAAAACCTTTTAATTTTTTTAACCCACTTAATTTTAGAACATTTTAACTAAAAAATACCGATCTAAAACAGAGGCTATTGAGACGAATGCGCAATTTATTGGATTATTGTGTTGTCCACGGAAGTGACACTGTAGTGTGAATATATCTATTCTGATGCTTCGAAAATTGTAAAATGACCATAGATATATTTATCAATCTAAATAATTTATTTTAAAAATCGTATAAAAACTATAATGAATTTATGCAGGCAAATCACGTGCTTGCGTCCACGGATATGATATATGAAAAATTTGTGAGTTTTAGGCAGTGGTGTCTAAAGAATTTAATTTTTCAAGAATGACCCTTATAATACAAGAAAACAAACAATCTTTTTTATGAAATTATTTTAATGCCTTTGTTCCTTTTAATTTTTAAGTTTACATTTTTATGTTTCCACTTTTTTGCGTTATAAAATATATTTACATACAGGGTTCGACAGGCTGCCGAAAAGCATGTGTCTGAGTAAGAACGATACTCAATTCAGATGAAATGAAGAGAGATGCCGGCTAGGCATCGTTGTCAAGCAGTCAGCACTTTCAGTGTTGCCAATCGGCGCTCGTTATTTAAACCAACGCTTGTAAAAAAGGCACTATTTTAACCACTAGTTGTTAAATTGTTAAACTGTTGTTATGGGAAGGATTTTTGGCTGGTTTTTTTTCTTTTTTTTTTTTCATCTAGCCAAAACCTTCAATCAAATCGGACTTTTTGTCTGTTGTGGGCGGATCTTTCTGTTTTCCCGTTGGCAACACTGAGCGCTTTAGTCTGTTTTATTCGACGACGCGGACATGAAGGAGACCGTAGACTTAATTTTTCTCAATTAATCACTTAGAAGATCTTAAGATTATTTTTATTTATTTTATACTAAATTGATGCAACTAAATTCCCAAAAATATTTTTTCTGTGAGACCTAGCTGAAGAAGGGGAGAGGTGCCCCGTTTCCTCGGCAATGTTTGTAAAATAAAGAAGTCTACAAGAATCAGAATTAAAAAAAAACACCCGTTTGTTATTAAATTTAATAACAGCTTTAAATTCGTTTTAAAATTAAACAAGACGAGAACACGGTTACGAAAAGTGTTCTAAAAGTAGAGGGTTGCAAATTGAAAAACTGCGCTACGTTGTTTCAATTTTTTTCATTTCTTTTTAAAAGTATAATTTGGCTTTAGATTTATTTCAACAAGATATTTCTTGAGAACGCGAGACTGCTACTATAAATTGTCTCGTAGAGTCGAGACTTTAGCGGAACTGGTTATGGGAGGTCAGGCTGAGACTTTTCGCAGCTTTATTGAAAGAGCAACGTCAATTGGTAGAAAAAGTTTGTGGATCAATGGGCATTTTAATTTTGAGCGGATTCTAATTTCAAACTAAAACAAGAAAATACTCATAATTACTGTTTTACGCCCTTTAAAGGCAATATTTACCGTCAGATTTTCCGCGATCTTACTTAGAAATCTTTTAGTTAATTGTGGGTGACATCACACTGCCCTTCTTTTTCAATACACGCTATTTCGGCAGCCTAGACAAGAACTGTCGAATCCTGTAAACTTAATTATTATTCTAGGGCTGTAACGAGCCCTGTTTTTTAACTTGACCAAGTATCAAGTACTTGGCTAAATGTAATGGCCGAGTACAGTGCTCTCCACATAAAACAGGTACAGTCTAGATTAATTTTTGCGTTGAATTATTCTCTAAGGGACGAAGAATTTTGGCAGCAGGTGGTTTTCACAGTAAGAAGATCTTTAAGTCCATCAGCGATAAAAAATAAATTCTGGTTTATCGACCGCCAAGAACCCGGATACGAAGAACGATATATTAAATTAAATACTATTAAAAATCATTTTTTTTTTTAATTTTTTTGATTTTGTTACTTTTTTTTAAATTTTATTTATAACTTGATCTGGCCTTTTAATTATTTTGGGCTAATAACTTTCGTCTAACCGGTGCCTTCCTTTCGAGGGACAGTTCCCAATGAGCATTTTTGTCTATATAAAAGTTACAGCAAATAATATAAAACCTTCATAAAATAACCAAAAGTTATATTATTTAGTATTGGTGATAATTTTATAACTCTAATATATCTCTTAAATGAGCAAAAAAGACTTGAAAAGCAACTGTTCAACACCGGCTTATAAAAATTTATGGTACATAGTAATGGATAGAAAAAAAACATATAGATTTTATAAAACTTCCTTATGAGCCCTCAAGTATAGAGATTCTTATAAAAAAGGTTTTACAACTGTTCTAACAACACTACATAACAAATTAAAGGTTTTTATGGATTTAGAAATATAGATTTTCCATCTTTCTTCCCTTTGCTTGTTATGTATTATTCTTTTTCTTTTTACAATAAAAAAATTTATAAAATGGTGTTTAGCAATCTACTAAAATAAATAAAAATGAAAGTGAGATAAGCTGAAGCAGGAATATGAATATTTATATACTATAGTCAAATAAAAGCTGTTTTTCAAGTCATCCTACTCTGAAAATCAGCTGCGATCCCGTGTGTACTGTAAAATTTTCGAATACTCTCACGTAAATTTCATGGGCTCCAAAAATACTTGAGAAAACGAGAAAAAAAAAATTTATTTCAATATCGGTTTTTTTTTTTCATACGCGTTTTTTTCTTTCTGGGACAAATATTGAATTTTGTATGTTGTTCTTAACCCTAACAAGCAATATTTCGATTGAAACACATGTTGAAACCCCATAAATAACGTTTTTATTTAGGCCAAAAACCTATTTTTGTAATCCAAAATGGCGAAAATTTCCGACAATTCTATAAAAAAAAACAATACAACTATACCACTGTTTACCTCGTCAACACTATTTTATAACCCTTTTAAAAAATGATGCTACTTGGAACAAAGGGCTACAGATGGCGCAGTGTTGAACACTGATGGTCCGTTTCTGCGAGCTTAACATAGTTACCATTGTTCTCTTTTCCTAAATGCATTCCTCGAGAGATCCAGCATACTACATACCAGGAAAAATACCCGCCTCCACACACTTTAAGCCCGCATAACTATCAGAGGTAACTATCTCAAGAATATAGTTAGATTGCGGGGTCGAAGGGTGTACAGGCAAGTATTTTTCGGGGTGTTCACATTTGCCGCCGACCAGCAGTATCAGCGTATGCGCTTGACGTTTCACGGTGCGTTTTTGCGACCTTAACACGGTTACTATATTGTTCTCTTTTTCTAAAACACGGTTCCCATCCCCCGAATCAAAACACGTATCACGTGGTCTAAGCGAGATTTGCCTATACAAGTTCATGTCGGACCACGTGATGAGTTTTTTGAGTCAGGGTGACTGCGCATGGGAAACGCTGGTGGGAATCGGGTGTAAAATGCATTCGATTTCGATATCTGTCATCGGCAACTATCTCAAAAAGATTTGGATCTCTTATCTCTCTCAGATTGATGTAATTAAAACAATATAATAATGGTATGGTATCTCGCAAAAACGCGCCTTTTGATGTCGCAAAAACGCTTCTTTTGAGGTCGCAAAAACGCTTCTTTTGAGGTCGCAAAAACGTGCCTTTTGATGTCACAAAATTAACCTTAAAAAATCTTGTTTGTTTTGGTTTTATAATTGCCAAAATAAATTAAAATTGTTTTTTTTTTTGTTCTAAAAACAGTTTATAATCACTATATAAAGAAATTAATAAGAAAATTATAGAAAAAAACTTATGGACAAAAAAGGTTTATAAATGAGTTCATAAGAATATTACAGACACCAATTTATATAACTATTGTGTGTGAGTTCCCAAGTTTTTATAAGTGTCTCTCGAAATATTTTCAATCTTATCTTATATAAGTTTGTTGTTGGTTAATTAAGTTTTATAAGTGGATTGATAGCAACATTTTAAAAACCAATATTATATATCTTTAATTGATAGTTACTTACGGTTTTATAGGTGGGTTGACTGAAAGATTTCAAACACCAATTTATATAACTTTTGTCACTGATGACTTATATTTTTATAAATATGTTGGTGGAAACATTGTTAACACAAATTTATATAACATTTGAACCGATGACTTCAATTTTTATAAAGATGTCCGTGGAAATATTGTTAACGCCAGTTAGCCTTTAATAAAACAAATATACAAACTCAATTCTTGTAGGAAACTTCTAAATACCCTAGGGTATCAATGGAACCCTCTTTATAATAATTATATAAATATCTGTCACCAGAAGTTTCTGAAAATGCTCATTGGGTTCATTCTTCTTGAAATCGATTTATTATGGTTACTATCGTCGACTTGCTTCTTTCATAATCAGCTAGTTGAATAGACCAATTACTGTGTAGCTTTTGTTTAGTTAATAAAACGTTTTTGCTTTTTCGAAATGTGGCTTTTATTTCTAGTGGCCTTATATTTTGAATTAGTAAAAAATAAAGAATCCGTCTCCTTATAAAAAGTTTATATCTGACAAAAATATAACCTAAAATGACAAAGTCCAAAAGTCAAGTGTTGGCACATAGGAAAATATAAAATATGGTATTTGCAGCTACCTTTTGCTGTATCATTTTATTGTGGACAGAAATGTACCTAGTACTCGGCTGCCGAGTAGTAGAATTGTCGGTTTTTTAATAGTCTTCCACCATTTTTAGCGAAAGATTATATTCGGAAGCAGGAAACGTCTTTGAGATAAAAAGAAATGCTTTGCATTACATCATAATCTTCTTCTTATGGATTATAAGTTTTAAAATTTTTATTTCACCGTGTTCGTGTTATTAAATTTAAGTAATTAATTAGTTCATTTTATTATTTATTACTTTGAGTCCTTTTGTTTCTATTACTCTGTTTTACTCGATCACCGAGTACCTAAATATTAATCGGTTAAAATTCTGACCGAGAACCGAACTACACTCGGTACTCGGTGCAGCCCTACCTCTAATTATTACGTAACTCATTTTCCATCCAACACCAAGCTTTATGGGAGGTTTGCGGAAATGCCCCAGTTTAAGCATAAAAATGCCCAATGAGCATTTTCAGAAACTTCTGGTGACAGATATTTATATAATTATTATAAAGAGGGTTCCATTGATACCCTAGGGTATTTAGAAGTTTCCTACAAGAATTGAGTTTGTATGTTTGTTTTATTGAAGGGTCTAAATTGATGGTACCCTAAAGTAACATAAAACTGGCGTTAACAATATTTCCACGGATATCCTTATAAAAATTAAAGTCATCGGTAACAAATGTTATATAAATTGGTGTTAACAATGTTTCCACCAACATATTTATAAAAATATAAGTCATCAGTGACAAAAGTTATATAAATTGGTGTTTGAAATCTTTCTGTCAACCCACCTATAAAACCGTAAGTAACTATCAATTAAAGATATATAATAGATTGGTTTTTAAAATATTGCCATCAACCCACTTATAAAACTTAATTAACCAACAACAAATTGATATAAGATAAGATTGAAAATATTTCGAGAGACACTTATAAAAACTTGGGAACTCACACACAATTTATATTGGTGTCTGTAATATTCTTATGAACTCATTCATAAACCTTTTTTGCCCATAAGGTGTTTTCTATAATGTTGTTATTAATTTCTTTATATAGTGATTATAATACAACTTTTTTTAGAACAAAAAAAAACAATTTTAATTTATTTTGGCAATTATAATAACAAAACAAACAAGATTTTTTAAGGTTAATTTTGTGACATCAAAAGGCGCGTTTTTGCGAAATGAAAAGGAGCGTTTTTGCGACATCAAAAGGCGCGTTTTTGCGAGATACCATACCATTATTATCTTGTTTTAATTACATCAATCTGAGAGAGATAAGAGATCCAAATCTTCTTGAGATAGTTGCCGATGACAGATATCGGGATCGAATGCATTTTACACCCGATTCCCATGCGCAGTCACCCTGACTCAAAAAACTCATCACGTGGTCCGACATGAACTTGTATAGGCAAATCTCGCTTAGACCACGTGATACGTGTTTTGATTCGGAGGACCCACGAATGAGAAACGCATAGATGGGAACCGTGTTTTAGAAAAAGAGAACAATATAGTAACCGTGTTAAGGTCGCAAAAACGCACCGTGAAACGTCGAGCGCATACGCTGATACTGCTGGTCGACGGCAAATGTGAACACCCCGGAAAATACTCGCCTGTACACCCTTCGACCCCGCAATCTAACTATATTATTGAGCTAGTTGCCTCTGACAGTTATGCGGGCTTGAAGTGTGTGCAGGCGGGTATTTTTCCTGGTATGTGTAGTATGCTGGATCTCTCGAGGAATGCATTTAGGAAAAGAGAACAATGGTAACTATGTTAAGCTCGCAGGAACGGACCATCAGTGTTCAACACTGCGCCATCTGCAGCCCTTTGTTCCAAGTAGCATCATTTTTTAAAAGGGTCATAAAATAGTGTTGACGAGGTAAACAGTGGTATAATTGTATTGTTTTTTTTATAGAATTGTCGGAAATTTTGGCCATTTTGAATTACAAAAATAGGTTTTTGGCCTAAATAAAAACGTTATTTATGGGGTTTCAACATGTGTTTCAATCGAAATATTGCTTGTTAGGGTTAAGAACAACATACAAAATTCAATATTTGTCCCAGAAAGAAAAAAAACGTGTATGAAAAAAAAAACTGATATTTAAATGAATATTTTTTTCCCATTTTCTCAAGTATTTTTGGAGCCCATGAAATTTACGTGAGTGTATTCGAAAACTATACATTACACACGGGACCGCAGCTGATTTTCGGAGTAGGATGACTTGAAAAACAGCTTTTATTTGACTACAGTATATAAATATTCATATTCCTGCTTCAGCTTATCTCACTTTCATTTTTATTTATTTTAGAAGATATCTAAACACCATTTTATAAATTTTTTTATTGTAAAAAGAAAAAGAATAATACATAACAAGCAAAGGGAAGAAAGATGGAAAATTTGTATTGCTAAATCCATAAAAACCTTTAATTGGTTATGTAGGGTTGTTAGAACAGTAAAACCTTTTTATAATAATCTCTATACTTGAGAGCTCATAAGGAAGTTTTATAAAATCTATATGTTGTTTTTCTATCCATTACTATGTACCATTAATTTTTATAAGCTGGTGTTGAACAGTTGTTTTTCAAGTCTTTTTTACTCATTTAAGAGATACATTAGAGTTATAAAATTATCACCAATACTAAATAATATAACTTTTGGTTATTTTATGAAGGTTTTATATTATTTGCTGTAACTTTTATATAGACAAAAATGCTCATTGGGGAGTTGGTTTTTATGCCTAAACTGGGGTATTTCTGAGGGCATTTTCCTCTTAAATAATTCTGTGATTTTTAATATTTTTATATGGTAGGCGGCAAAATGTGCAAGAAAACGGCATTAAAAATTTAATTTCATTTAAAGCTTAAAGTTTATTTATAATAATAATATCTGTCAAGCTTAACACCTACTATACTAATCCTCAGGATCAAACATTAGGGCAAGCAAACTCTCTTTCTCACATTGATCCCCTTCCAGTCTTTGGGGCGATCTCCATTTTAATAATGCTGGAATTTGTAAAAGCCTCGTATTGGGGTCAGTGCGAAATGGACACTTTGGATCCTTCCATCTTAAAAATAAGATATAAAAAAAGATAATAAATGAGTTCTTTTTATTTTGACATATCTTGAATTTTGAATTTACGTTTTTATTGAAAATTTGGCAATTTGTCCAGGGTTTAAAAATAAGACGGAAACATCTCGACAAAAATATGAAGTGGCCCAAAAAAAAATCGGGATTTTTTTACTGTCAATTACTTAAACAGTTTTTTTTATAGGGTCAGTCCATATCAAGTCAACCAGGGTATTTTACCACACCATCTCCGATGTTGATGATTTTTAGTATACATGTTTTTCCTACCAAAAAACTGGAAAATCCAAAATTTCAGACTTTTTTGACCAGTTGTTTATTTTGAATTAATTTTTGAAAATCGAAAAAGTCACTTATTTGTCCTTAACATGTGCGCACAAAATTAGGAATATCCAAAGAACCACTTATAATAGAAAAGTAGGTGAAGGTTCATTTTAAAGCTCTTATAAAGACCTTTCATATGAGAATATTGCATAACATATATTGAAAAAAAAAATAAAAAAAAAAATTTTTGATTTTTTTTTTGAAAAATTTCAAAAAGGCCATTTTTAATTTTTTTCAAAAAATTATATTATTTTCTTTAAAGTGTTATTAAACTATTCACAAAATTTTGAGATGGACAAATCATGGGTTCAATGTGAAAAAATTTATTAAAAATGTCACATGCATGAAAAATCGCCTATAAATAGACAATGCATTTTGGTAATTAGAAGAATATAATGGGGTTTAAAGCGATATTATAAAAATATTTAACAATATTTTATTTCATAAAAAATTATATCCTACGTTTCATTCTGTATCAGTAATCAGATTAACATTGCCCCCCTTTGTAATATTTACTTACAAAACCTCTTTTCCACCGGAGACGTACTATTGGATGTTCCAATTCTTAGGAAAATATGCCTGTATAAACCTGCCAATACTTTTGTGAAATACTGCCTGTTTATTCCTGTTTAACATTAAGGACACACCTCCTTCATTTTATTGGTCTGTTTAGGTACATTGTGGGGATTTGCTGACATGAAAATTCCTGCATAAATTGATTTTAAATTTTTGGCAAGTATCTTCCTGATACAGCTCCAAATAATCGATACATAATAGTTCGACTGAAGGTTTATCAGAAGTCATCTCTGTGTAATTTTAAAAGTTTCAACTATGGGTGAGGCAAGTGGATGGACTAAATATAAAGTAAAGTGCTGTGATCCACTAGAGTTAAAAATCAAGCATTTTGGGAAATTAAGAAATGTGACCAAGTGGATGTGCAGTTACAAAAATGTCAAAATGGGAATGAAAATCTGTGATGGTTGTAGACTAAAGCTTTCAAAGGAGTTTAAGGCATCTGAAGAAGATGAGGCAGGGTAAGTAACAAATAGTATTTTTTAATATAAAATTAATAAACTAAACCAATTGCGTCAAGTACGGAGTGGAAAAATCTCATGGCATTATTTTGCATGGCATTATTTTGCATGGCATTTTGAGAATACAGACATTATGTACAAATTTCTTGGCATTATGTACACATTTTGGGTCAGCTGTTACCCCCTTTTTAAGTTCTTATAAAAAACTAACGTTTTAAATTTTTTTAGACCCAGTCAAGTTCCAGAAAATGATCCAGATTTTCAAGATCCTGCTGAATCATTTACTCTTTTAAACAAGTCATTGGAGCTTCTTGGTGTGTCGCCGATTAAAAGAAAAAATGTATACAAAGAAAAAATTGATATTGTACAGCATACAATTCCGAAAGCATTTACAAAGGAATCAGATTCAACGCTAGTAAAGGAATGCCAGAGTGACGAAAGTGAAATGATTAAGCAGTTAAAGGACAAATTTTTAAAAACCGAAAAGAGGAGTGAGAAAATACTAGTTTTATCATGTTTACCTCAAAGTTGGAGTAGAAAGAAGATTGAAGAAGAATTTGGAGTTTCTCAATATTTGGCCAGAGCTGTAAAACAGTTAGTTAAGGACAATGGGATATTATGTTCTCCTAACCCCAAACCGGGAAAGACCCTTAGTGATAGAGTGGCCCAAATAGTGGTAGATTTTTACCAAAGGGATGACATTAGCAGGACCATGCCAGGTAAAAAAGATTATGTTGTTATCAGAAAATATGGAGCTGAAAAAGAATATGTACAAAAAAAATTAGTCTTAGCTAATTTAAAAGAAATTTATGCATTGTTTAAAACTTAGTACCCCAATGAAAAAATTGGGTTTTCAAAATTTTGTGAACTGCGACCCAAAAACTGTATACTGGCAGGAAAAAGTGGGACTCATACTGTATGTGTATGTACTATACATCAAAATATAAAACTAATGCTCAATGGCTCCAAATTAAATAAGCTATATGATGAAAATAACAGGCCTCTTGCAATATCTTATCATGATTGCCTTTATAAACTAATGTGTAATCCACCTTCAGTGGACTGTTTTTTAAGCAATAGATGCAAGCAATGTCCTGGAGTAGAACAGTTTAAAAATACGTTAATAGAAAAATTTAAAGAAGAATTAATTGATGAGGTCTCATTTAAAATGTGCTGCGCAGTACAAAAACAAAAAGAATTTTCTGAATGTATGCCTGCATAAAAAAGATTTTGGTGTTGAAGCAGAGTGGCATTATTTTGCCACCTCGCATGGCAAAAGTGCCTGCGATGGCTTGGGAGGAACTGTTAAAAGACTTGCTGCCAAAGCCAGTTTGCAGAGGCCCTATGACAATCAAATAATGACACCTCTACAATTGTTTACTTGGTGTGAAGAAAACATATCTGGCATTGATTTTAAATATTGCACAGAAGCAGATTATACAAATCATGAAATAATTTTGAATAAAAGATTTGCGGAAGTCTTAACAATACCGGGGACACAAAAAATTCATGCTGTAATTCCTCTTACAGAAAGCACGTTTTTGGCAAAACAGTTTTCTACTTGCTTAGAGGTCGAAACACATAATCTTTTTAAAGGTGGAAGCATTATTTTGCAAAATATCGAGTCAGGGTTTGTCACTGTAGAATATGACAGTGCTTGGTGGCTGGCTTGTGTCTTGGGGAAAAATAATGAGAGCGGAGAACTGAAAGTAAGCTTTCTTCATCCACGAGGACCTGCGTCATCATTTTTTTACCCAACACCTCAAGATATTTTAATTATTAAACCAGAAAGTCTTATAAAAAAAGTTGAACCCAACACTGCTACTGGCAGAACTTACAATGTCAGCAAAAAAGAAATGTCAGATTCATCAGAAATTCTTAAAAGAAAGTTAAAAAAATAAATTTAAGGTATATAGTTAGTCTTAGTGTTTTCTGTCTAATTTTTATCAACGAAGTAGAAAAGTTTGTTTATTTCTTTTGCGAGTTTAAAATAAAATAATTTGTAGATAAAGCCTCTGGGTATTTTTTAAAACCTGTATCCATCCAACAAATTTATTTATTTTAATATCCAGTGCACTATTGGTGCTCCTAAAATATGTTTATTTTTTTAAATGCATGATTTTTAATGTACTTAATATTTTCGATATTTTTTTTGACATTGAACCCATCATTTCTCCATCATAAAATTTTGTGGATAATTAAGTAACACTTTGACCAAAATTATATATTTTTTTCAAAAAAATTAAAAATGGCCTTTTTGAATTTTTCAATTTTTTTTTTCAATTTTTTATTTTCAATTTTTTTTTTTGTTAAAATTATGTTGTGATATTTCATAAAAAAGAGCTTCAAAATGACTTTAAAATGAGCCATTTATTACTTTCCTAGTGTAAGTGGTTCTCGAGATATTGCTAGTTTTGTACATTCTTGTTAAGGTCAAAATGCTGACTTTTTTATTTTGAAAAATTAAAAAAAAAAACTACGAATCAAAAAAATCTAAAAATTTGCATTTTCAACTTTTATGGTAAGAAGAAAATATATACCAAAAATCATCAAAATTGGAATTGGTCGCGTAAAATTTTTGTGATTTTTTGGTTGATTTGATATGGAATGACCCTATACCTTCATCAAAAACATGATTTTAGTAACTGTCTGCAGATAACTAAAGCATGGCTTTTTTGGTTACCGATGCAAAAAAGATTTCTGTCCGTTTTTTACCCAAAGTTAAAGAGAAATAGCGGAAAATAGTAATATTTTAAAAATCTAATTATTCTTGCCTAAGAATTAAGCCATTTCCGTCAGTTTTCACCAAGTATTTACGAAAAAATCATTTAAGAATATCGTCAAAATATCAAATTGTCAAAGATTAAAATATCGCAACAATGAACGTCACCGACCGAGACACATCGCTACGGAACCGATTGTTATTTCGTTTTTACCAGCCGCCTTGATTTATATAGTGTAAAGATGGTGTGTTGCGAGAAGTTCTTTTCGTTCGAGATTTTTTCTTGTATTTTTGGATAAAGGTATTACAAAAAAATAGTGTTAACAACTCGAGGCTAAACTGTGCTTTTTTTACTCGCGTTTTTAAATACATCTCTGCGCTCGTTATTTAAACCAACGCTTGTAAAGAAAAGCAGTATTTTAGCCACTTGTTGTTAAAACTACTATTTCCGATTTCATAAACTTTAACCATTTTCTTCTTCTTCTCTTTTTATGAACTCAAATAGCTGACCATATTAACCATTTTCAAAAGCCAAGACTTTAAAACTTGAATTGAATGTCAAAATTAATTGCCAAATTGACAATTTATGAAAATCCAAGGTGACGGACATTTTTAAAAAATAGGTATTTTTGGCAAAAAAAACAAGGCACTTTTCCGTGTTCAGTTGTCTTTCCCGAAGCTAACAAGAACAATAAAATCCTACACGCAAAAGTTAGGTGCCAAAAAAGTTCCGTTTTTTTTTGGGCAAGCCTATAACATAAATTAATTAGAATAGAGTAGATTTGAATTTGCAAAAATTTTCAGAACATATTTGAGCAAATAACGGCATTAAAGAAAACAAAAAAAAAATAATGCAATAAGTTTGTCAGACGCTAAAAAGGAAAAGCTAAAATTTTTTATCAAGAGTTAAACTTACGTGGGGCGATCACCGACCTCAACAATAATAAAGTGGCAATTGCCTGATACCTTCTCTAATTCTTTTTCCACTACAGGCCATGCTGAAAAACAAATAAAATTGGCCTTAAGTCTTGCAATCCATTCCATTTTTATTTAAACAAAACCTAACCTCAATGACCCACTGAACAAAATCAGGTTTAAAAGTTGACAGAAAAAAAATTTTTCCTGACAGAAATTTTGGCCGAAAGAGTATATAGTCGGGGGTTTTTTCAAACCTATAGCAAGATTTTTGGTGATTTTGTTATAATTTGGCACACACTTAGGCATGACGGCATACGTTAGGCGTCGCGACGCGGCTCATTTTGACAACTATATTTCGGTCAAGTGAAAATATTTTAAAATTTTGGTTGAACCTCTTAAAAGGCTATGAAATGGCCTTTAATATAGTATGCAAAACATGATATTTTACTTCCGGTTGACTGCATAAAAAAATAATCAATTTGAAATTTAAAAAAATATATATTCTCTATTTATTAACGGGATTGTGCAAATTTATTTGTAAAAAGGTCCTAGCTATTCACCGATATTAAAAAAATGCAAAGTTATGGCACGGAAAAATTACAAAAAAATCGGAAATTGACGCATGTTCAGAAAATTTACAAAATCTCAATTTTTTTGTACGTACATGCAGGGACACCGCACACCTATCAGTGAAGCAACCAATACTCAGGCTTGTGATCCCCACTTGCGTGACTTGCGTTTAGTATTTAGTACTAACCACGGTGCTGTGTGGAGCGTAGTCAATGAAACCGGAATTTGGTCAATAAATACGCAAATTTTTATAACGTAATTTTCTTATTTTTTGTCACTAATAAATAAAAGCGTTTTATTGTCAACTGCTTAGATTTATCACTGACAACGTGTTATAATGAAAATAATAAGTAGAAACAAAATAAAAGCAAGTTCTCAAAATAAAATAATACATTCAAAAAACCAAAAAGATTCTCCCAGTCAAAAAAAAAATAAAGCAAATGTTCGAAAAGTCCTCCTTGCTCGGCTAGACAATATCCGAGCCTATTATAAAAACCCCTTCTAATGTTTCCAAGCATGTTAGGGGTGATAGTTTGAAAAGCTTCTTCGATTTTAATCCGAAGTCCTTCCAAATTATTAGCCCTTTCATGCCCGTAAACTTTATTTTTGATATAACTTCACAAATAGAAGTCATTAGGAGCAATATCGGGTGATCGAGCTGGCCATAAAATAGTTCCCCGTGTACTTATAACCCGATTAGGAAATACATTATCAAGATATTCCCTAACAAGGCCAACATTGTGAGCGGGACAACCATCTTGTTGAAACCATGTTTCACCAAATCTCACACCTAACAACTGCCTAGCAGTTGGAATAATATGCTGCTGCAGTAGATCCAAGTATCTAGGACCATTCAAATTGCCGTTAATAAAAAATGGCCCAATTACGTGTTCCCCTACAATACCCCCCAAACATTTAGTTTTTGGGGATACTGCGTTCTTACGTCAAAATACAAATGCAAATTTTCCCTCGACCAACCTCGAACGTGTGTTGGGTTATGACGATTCAATAATGGAAAAGTGCTTTCATCTGTGAAAAGAATAGATCTCAGAAAGTTTTCATCACGATTAGCCCTTTCCATCATTGTTTCGAAAAATTCCATACGACGATAGTTGTCCTCCGGAAAAATTTGATGCGTTTTTGACGCTTTGTAAGAATGATAACCATTCTTTTTGAGAACACGTAAGACAGTGGTTGAAGACGTATCAACTGCTTCCGCAATTTGGTGGGTGGTTAACTTTCGATTTTCCTCCACTGCTGCGCAAATCATCACATCTCGTACTTCCTGCTCGTCATTCAAAACAGTGAGTTTTTTATGGTTTCTTGGCGCTACACAACCAAACTTTTCAAAATTCTGCACAAACCTATAAATCGTTGATAAACTAGGTTGTGGGCGATTTACAAAATTCTCCAAAAAAAGTTCTTGAATAAATCTCAATGGTCTGCCTTGATAGTACCATTTGACCATTTGCACTTTTTCGGCAACTTCGTAGACATCCATTTTTAGTTTTAAAAATGTATTATTTCACTTAAGAAGTTACCAATCTGTTTCTCGAGCAAGGCAGAAATAAAACAAAATAATAAAAACAAAATCAATTTCCAAAAGATAAAACTGCAATGTGCTTCGTATCCACCTCGGTCGTACGGCACGAACAGTAAATTGGACTTGATTCCCCCTATGTTCGCAGTAGCCTGAAGCTCATTGTATAACAGCCTAGAATACTAAGGCACGATGGGCCCCCAAGTTTTAATAAAATTAAACAACATACATAAAAAAAGCTTTTTGTTAAAAACTAAAAAAATAACAAAAATTATGTCACGCTCTATATTTTGTCGTGTGTTTAGAAAGTTTCACAGGGGATTCCTAAAATTTTTACAGCTGCGTGAAGACAATGAAATATCCTTTTAAAAACACCAAACTTGAATCTTGAACGCCTTCAGGATTTTTGTCTGTGAGCTGTCAAACATAGAAGATTTTTACAAGTCATCCAATTTTACTTAAAACACCTTCTTTTGTTATTTTATTCAGTTTTGAGCAGATAAGTATTTTTTATCGGTGTGGGTGCACCGAATCGGCAATACGTATATAAAAATAACATTTATTACCGCCCCCTTTTCACTCGTCTCTCCCATTTGATGGTTTAATCCATAATAATAAATGGGAAGGGTCAGAAAATCTTGGACTGATTTAATTTTCTAATTACTTTTTTGTTCCTTAGCCGATTTTTATCAATTTTGGCATTTTAGGAAGTTAAAAGAACAAAGTTTACTATTTTTGTACAAAAGATGGAAAATGTCAAAGATTCAAGATGGCGGACGTAGTAAAAAATTTAGTCTGGAAGAAAAGATCTGAGACTTTTTTACGACCTCCCTCTAATTTTTTATTGCCAAAATACGAAACATGCCGTTTCACGTCTAACGCGGTAGCACAGATAAAATTCGGTTAGGTAGTACAAAAGTTGCATTGGCGCAAAATTTTGCATATTCTAACCACCCCAAAATAATGTCTCTTGTTGTTTCCCAAGAACTTTCTTATTTCTCATCGGATTTTTACAAATTTTATATTATTTCTGAAAAGATAAATAAACCGTCAAAATGTCAAATGTCAAAAACCCAAGATAACGAACATAGCAAAAAATTACTTTTTTTCGGTTAAGTAGTAGAAAAGTATAAGAATCGTCGTTTTCGTTAAAATTAGCGTTTTTGGAAAAGTAATTTTTGACTAGGTATGTCCGCCATCTTCGGTTTTTGACATTTGACATTTTGACTTGATTTATTTACCTTTGCAGACAGGATACACCTGTAAAAATCCGATGAGAAATAAGAAAGTTCTTGCTAAATAAAAAGAGGCATAATTTTTTGGTGGTAACATTATGCGATATGTTGAGCCAATGCAACTTTGGTACTACTTAACCGAATTTTATGTGTGGTACCTCGTTAGACGTGATAAGGCATAAGGTTTCCTATTTTGGCAATAAAAAATTACAAGGAGGTCGAAAAAAAGTTTCAGGTCCTTTTTTCCAGACTAAATTTTTGACTATATTCGTCATTTTGAATTTTTGAGATTTTACATCTTTTGTACAAAAATAGTAAACTTTGTTCTTATAACTTTCTAAAATGCCTAACTTTATCAAATTCGGTTAAGGAACAGAAAAGTAATTAGGAAATAAAATCAGTCCAAGATTTTCTGGCCCTTCCTATATATTATTATGGATTAAACCATAAAATGGGAGAGACGAGTGAAGAGGGGGCGGTAAAAATTTTTATTTTTATGTACATATTGTCTATTAGGTGCACCTACAGCGATAAAAAATACTTGCCTACTCAAAACTGAATAAAATAACAAAAGAAGCAATGGTTTTTTAAGTAAAATTGGACGACTTGTAAAAATCATCGATGTTTGACAGCTCACAGACAAAAATCCTGAAGGAGCCCAAGATTCAATTTTGGTGTTTCCTAAAGGATAATTACCTTCAAGCAGCTTTGAAATTTTCAGGAAAACCCGTAAAAAATTTCTAAATACACGACAGAATATAAAGCGTGACAGAATTTTTGTTATTTTTGAAGTTTTTAGCAAAAAGCTTTTTTTGTATGTTGTTTAATTTTATTAAAATTTGGGGGTCCATCGTGACTTGTTTATTTAATATTATAGAGTGTTATACAGCCTTTTAAAAAACATATATTGGCAGGTCTGTAAAAAGAATGTGAATTAAAAAATTTGAAGTTAAGCAGCCGGGGTCAAAAAATTGAGATTTTGTAAATTTCCTGAACACGCGTCAATTTCCGATTTTTTTGTAATTTTTCCGTGGCATGAATTTGCATTTTTGTGATATCGGTGAATAGCTAGGACCTTCCTACAGTTACTTTAAAATGAATTTGCACAATCCCGTTCATAAATAGAAAATAGATTTTTTTTTTAATTTTTAGAAAAAAAAAACTCATTTTTTTTTAAAATTTCAAATTGATTATTTTTTTTATGCAATCAACCGGAAGTAAAATATTATGTTTTGCATACTATTTAACCAAAATTTTAAAATGTTGTCACTTGACCGAGATATAGCTGTCAGAATGAACCCAAGTCCTAAAAAAAGTTTAGGGCATCGCGAAGTCTAACGTATGCAGTCGCCGAAAAAACTAATATTCATTTGGGGTCAAACCATATCAAATCAACCAAAAAAAAGGCACTTTTCGTTTTGACCATCTCCGATTTTGATGATTTTTGGTACACTTATTCTTCTGATCCAAAATTAAATTAAATTTTTTGGATAAGCGGTTTTTGCTTTATTGATTTTTGAAAATAATGAAATTGACCAATATGCCCTTGACAGGCACTTACAAAAATAGCAATATCTCAAAAACTATTGGTCCTATAGAAGCGAGTTATAGCTTATTTTGAAGATTTTTTAAAGTCCTTTTTAACCATGTAATTATTTGTTATTTTTTTTTTAATTTTTTTTTTTGAAAAATCTTGAAAACACCATTTTGAATTTTTTTCAAAAAATACTATTTTTTTTCAGTATTTTTTTAATATTTTTGGAAAATTTCAGGATGGAGAAGTTATTGGTTCTATTTTTAAAAAAATAATATAAAAAAACCTTGCAGGAAAAAACCATACATTTTTTGATAAATACCTATATATTTACTCTTTATATCTAAAAACTTGTCAATTGCTCCCAGTCTTGTAAATAAGATACATAAAAGGTTTTTCCAAACTTGTTTATTCCTGCAAAATTTTGAGTATTTCTTCAATTGTCCTCCCCTCCACCCAAGATCACTGCTTTTTGGACAAATGTGAGATATGCCCAGGAACTGAGAATTTAAAAAACTTTTTGAATGAAAAGTTCGAAGAAGCAATGATTGACAATGTGACTTTTAAGAAGTGGATATCTGTAGATAGATGCAATATGAAGACATTAATTAAACCAGCAGAGGACTACATTGAAGAATTTTCAAACGACTTGATTAAATTAAAATCTTATTCTTTTTACACTCACATGCAAAAAGAATACTACAATGAGGTAAAAGACAATTTAAAAAAGGGGGAAGCACTAATCACATGCGACTTCGCTGAAAATTATTCATTTATTTTGCAGGATGAAGTGCAGTTCTATCACTGGACAAATAGCCAGGCAACCCTACATCCTTTTGTAATATATTACAAAACTCCTGAGGGAAAACTGGGTCATTTAAATTATATATTTATTTCAGACTATTTGGTACACAACACTGTGTCATTTCATCTTTTTTTAAGCCACCTTATGCCTGAACTAAAGAGGCAAATTAATAATTTAGACAAAATTATCTATTTTTCAGACGGCTGTGCCGCACAGTATAAAAATAAAAAAATTTTGTTAATATTGCGTACCATCTCGAGGAATTTAAAATTAAAGCAGAATGGAATTTTTTTGCCACCTCCCACGGGAAAAGTGCATGCGATGGACTGGGAGGGTAAAAAGGTTGGCTGCTAAAGCAAGTCTGCAGAGACCATATATTGAACAGATTATGACCCCCGAAGATCTTTTTAAATTTGCAACAGAAAACATTCCTGGTATAACATTTAAATATTGTTCATTAAATGACTACCAGCAACATGAAGTTTTTGAAAAAAGATACCTGGAAGCACAATCAATACTTGGGACTCAAAAATTGCACACGATTATCCCCCTCAGTAATGAAAAAATTATTACAAAACCATTTTCACTAAGTAAAGAGGAAAATATTCAATGTCTTTTTGCAACCTGTGGTTTGTCAAACACAGAAATTGAAAACATCGACTCCGGTTTTGTAACCATAAACTATGATTGTCTTTGGTGGATAGGATGTATCATTGGCAAAAATATAGAAAGCGGGGAATTAAAAGTTAGTTTTTTACATCCTCATGGTCCCTATCCGTCTTTTTACTTTCCAAAGCCAAAAGCTGATATATTGGTCATAGATCAAAATTCTCTATTAAGACGGATCAACCTAAATACTGCCACTGGTAGGACATATACGCTAACTGCAGAAGAAATGACAGATTCCTCAAATATTTTACAAAAAAAATTGGCAACCTAAATATTTTTTATTGTCAATTTTCTATTATTCTTACTTTTCATTTTTTTGTTATACCCATATTAGGTAAATTAGCCCTGTATTAAATATCTTATTATTTTTTTAAAGTATGACTCCATTATTTCTTTATCCTAAAATTTTCCAAAAATGTTAAAAAAACATTGAAAAAAATATTTCTTATTTTTTTGAAAAAAATTAAAAAATGTGTTTTTGAGATTTTTCAAAAAAAAAAAAATTAAACTATATTGTGTCACACATCTTTAAAAATGTCTTTAAAAACCCTTCAAAATGAGCTATCACGCGCTACTATAGGATCAATAATTTTTGAGATATTACTATTTTTGTAAGTGTCTGTCAAGGACATATTGGTCAATTTCTTGATTTTCAAAAACCAATAAAACAAAAACCGCTTATCCAAAAAATTTGATTTTTTGGATTTTTGAGTTTTTTGATAAGACGAATAAGTGTACCAAAAATCATCAAAATCGGAGATGGTCAAAACTATTGCCTGGTTGACTTAATATGGTTTGACCCTTTGGTGGTCCTCGAAGTCATACCTAAGTGTGTACCGAAAATCTTCCTATACATTGGAAAAAAGATATAAAAAACCCCCGACTAGCAGGTAATTTCTTTACATTTTGGCCATGTCCTTAAAATTTGGGCCACCAGTAAACCTAGGTTGACATGCATTCGTTTTATTTTTCACTGTTTGCACCAAAGAATATAAACATAAAAAATTTGGTTTGCACTTTGACACTCTTGACGCTGAAATTTTGATAACAATATTATCAGCACACATGATAAGAAAAGAAAACTATGCGGCACCGGCCCAACTGTCTTTTTGGGGAGAAACAGAATTACCAAATGTCAAATCGGAAACCACCTGCTAGAGATAATTTTTGTTGGAAATGTTTTGTTGTTTCTCTTTTGTTTAGCGTCACTTTTTTGAGACCCGTAGACACTTTATACTTAATCGGACAAGTCATCAACTAAACCTTCAAACCCCAGACCAGAATTATCCCGTGGGATTTTGAATGAAGGAGTTTTGTGACTATGTTGGATTGATAGCTCTTTAGTGACACAATCGAATGATACCGGGTGTTTTGTTCGCATCCGTGTAGAAGGGGTCGATAAGACGTCATCTTTTAAGATGGCGGCCAAAAATCATAAAAAATACAACTTTTGCTACCGAGGCATGATTATACTCGATGCCATATAATTCGAGGACGAGAATTCCAAAAAATTTACTTCAAGGTCACCCCACCTTAAAATACCTTTAGAATCGCAAAAATCAATATTTTTGCCATTTTCTCTCCAAAAAATCTTAATAATTCGACGTTATGTCAGAGTAACTTCAGATATACCTCAAACTATTAGGCATATATGCCAAATTTGATCCTTGGACTTTGATGCAGTTTAAAGCTTTATGACCTTCAAAGATACCCCAGTAAAATTAACATATTGCAAAAATAACATACCAAAGAGCGCTATTAATCAACTATTAAAGCGAACAGGACCAAATTTGGTAGGAAAGATAAGAAGGTCAAGTCCAGTAACACTGTTAAAAAATTTGGTTCAGCTATGATGCGTTTCAATATGGCGGCTGATACATCAAAATGGCGACTTATAACCACATTTTATTTAATCCAATTTCGTAAAAAAGCAAAAATGACAAGGTGGCCATCAATTATTGTTGACTTATCGCCGCGTATTATGAAAACAAATTTTAGTTGATGTATGACCTTGATTGACCTTAAAAATACCATTTACAAGTGAAAAACCACCAGTGTTTTTTCCAATTAACCATTACGAAAAAACTTTAAGTGCCGGAGTTGAAATTAACATCTTAGCCATAACTAAACACATCATTTTAAACCTCCCTATCATTTTTTTTTTGATCTGTCGTCCAAGGTGTTTATAAAAACGACAGGCATATAGGTCATTTTTACCGGGGTATAGGATAGACATCTTGGACGCCAGATCAAAAAAAAATTAGAGGGAGATTTAAAATGAAGTTTTTAGTTATGGCTAAGATGTTAGTTTCATTTCCGGCACCTACAAGTTTTTGCGTAGTGGTAAACTGGAAAAATTACTACAAAAAACTGTTTTTTCACTTGTACATGGTATTTTCAAGGTCAATCAATTGATTCATGACATTGATTGACCTTGAAAATACCATGTACAAGTGAAAAAACAGTTTTTTGTAGTAATTTTTCCAGTTTACCACTACGCAAAAACTTGTAGGTGCCGGAAATGAAATTAACATCTTAGCCATAACTAAAAACTTCATTTTAAATCTCCCTCTAATTTTTTTTTGATCTGGCGTCCAAGATGTCTATCCTATACCCCGGTAAAAATGACCTATATGCCTGTCGTTTTTATAAACACCTTGGACGACAGATCAAAAAAAAAATGATAGGGAGGTTTAAAATGGTTTTTTCATAGTAAATTGTCATTTTTGCTTTTTTACGAAACTGGATAAAATAAAATATGGTTATAGGTCGCCATTTTGATATATCAGCCGCCATATTGAAACGCGTCATAACTGAACCAAATTTTTTTTTCACAATATTGTTGGATTTGACCATCTTATCTTTCTTACCAAATCTGGTCCTCGTCCCTTTAATAGTTAATGAATGGCGCCCTTTAGTATGTTATTTTTGCAATATGTTAATTTTACTGGGGTATTTTTCACACGTACATGCCTAATAGTTTGAGGTACATTTGAAGTTTGTCTGACAAAACGTCGAATTATTAGGATTTTTTGTAGATAAAATGGCAAAAATCTGGGTTTTTGCTATTTTCAAGGTCATTTAAGTTCGGATGACCTTAAAAGTAAATTTTTTGGAATCCTCGTCGTCGATTTATATAGAATTGAATATAATCATGCTCTGGTTGCAAAAGTTGTATTTTTTATGATTTTTGGCAGCCATGTTGAAAGATGACGTCATATCAATTTTTTTGTACATGGAGGCGAACAAAACACCCGGTAAAACTTGATTATGTGGCTAAAGAGCTATCGATCTCACATAGTCACAAAACTCCTGCACTCAAAATCCCACGTCTACCGACAGGGGAGTGTGTAATTCTATGGCCGCCTCTACGGGGTACCGACCCCAAGTAGGACCAAGTTACCTCTTCCCTGGTTTTTTTAACCTATTAAGTTTCATCCAAGGCGGCACAGTTTTTTAGAAAAAGTGTTTTAGGACTGGGCGGGGTTTGAACCCATGACATATTGGTAACAAAGAAAAGTAACTTGATGCAAATGTGAGTCAGTCAGGGCCGGTTTTTCAATAGCGAGTTAGAGTTAACTCGAGCAACATAACCTTATAAAAAGCAGGTTAAAATTAACTCCAGGGTAGCCAGGGCTTCAAGATGAGGGTAAGTTACCTTACATCAGAGTTAACTAAAAAAATATTGGCTTAAAACAGCAAAAACTGGGATTTACAGCCCGAGTTAATTTAACTCTATTGAGAAACCGGCCCTCAGCTAACTGACTACATTTGCTTTATTTTGAAAAGTTCATTCGACAATCAGCTCATATTTAGGGTTAATAGCACAAGCATGGAGTGTGCAGGCTGTTAGTTTGTTTATTTTTGGTTAGGCGGAGCCATAGGTTTTTACATAGCTTATAGTTTTCAAGGGATTTTTTCCAAGGGATTTTTTCCGGTTGGTATTTTATTTTTTTGAAAAGTTACAAAAAGAAAAATTTTCAAATGAAGTTAAAAAGAGAAAACCATATCTTGATATTTCAAGCCATTAGAGATTTTTCCAAGGGTTTTTCAAAGTTTGAATTTGTGTGGGATGGGGGACTAAATTTTTGCTGATGGTGATTTAGGCATATAGCCAGAGGAGTTGTTGATTGATAGAAAACTGTGTTGTCACACTTTTCTCTAAAGTTTGTAGCATTCTTGCTTCAAAAGTTATGAATTTACAAATATTATATTAATCTCCTCTGATCCCCCACTTAAAAAATTTTTGATTCCAAAATTAGGAAACATTACATAAAATTTAAATCTTAACAGCATGTTTAACCACACTCACTAACGTAATTTCTTAGTGAAAAAAATTGTTTTTCACAGAAAAAGTTATACAGGAGGTTGGATACAGGGCTTCGATAGGGCTTTTAGCTGTTACAGAAAAAGGACAATGCAGAATTTGTAGTGTCATTGTCCCTCTCTGAGAAATAGAATAGCATTTTTTGACCAAGCATGTCAGCGATAATGTCAAACCATCATCAAAATTAAAAATTGTCACACAAAATATACAACTCAACTTGAATGCACCAATAGTGTAGGTACAACATTTTTGAAACACAAAAGGGACATATACACATCATATTAACAGCCGTCTAAAATGAGGGTAATTATGCAGCATACGGTTTTCTGCCATTTTTGATTTTTTATGAAACATTCTTTATGGGGGCACCTACTAGGGTCCCTAGGGCCCCAAATCCGCCTGCGCCCGATTTTTTTTTTTTTAAAGAGGGGGACCAGGGGGGGGGGGGTTGTAATGTATTTTTTTTTATTGTTTTGGGTTGGGTTGGATTAGGTTGGGTTGGACTGTGTTGGATTGGGTTGTTTTACTGAAAATTTAAAAAAAAAAAAACCGTTTTGGGTCCTAGGGACCCTAGTAGGTGCCCCCATAAAGAATTTTTCATAAAAAATCAAAAATGGCAGAAAACCTTATACTGCATAATTACCAAAATGAGGATTTGAGGTAGCAGCCAAATCACTGAATCAACTTGAATGATGCACCCTCAAATGTGCCCAACATCTGCCTCTTCCTTTATTACTTTTGTTTTCTTAATTGAACCCTGATCGAGTGGCACCTCAAAAGAAAAGGTATATAAAAACTATACATACCTTTAACGCAATCGCTACACCAACTTTCTCCACTAGGTAGTTTAGAACCGGTGAAATATAGGTAAACATTTTCATCGCCAGCACTAAAATCTTTAAAGAAATTGCAGTATTCCTCATATCCCTTTAGATAGTGCTTGGAAATCATTTTATTAGGTTTTAAAAAATATGCCTAGTAAATTGTCCAACTTGTGCAACAGGACATAAGTTAAGAAAGATAAAAAAAAATGTACAACGTTCACATAGTTCACAATATAATTTGTTTAATTTGTTGGGTTAGGGTTTAAAGTCAGCTGCGTTCCAAAAAGGCGAGTTCGATTGAAAGCGGCGTTTACTCTGGGAGCATTAACAAACAGAATATAACTCAAAGATGTTAAGCCCGGTTCCCATCTATGCGTTTCTTATGCGTGGATCCCATGAATGCAGAAACTCCCCTGACTCAAAAAACAGGCATCACGTGGTTTAAACGAGATTTGAATAAAATCTATATGTTTGTGGCGGATTCATAATGTCGAAACTACTTTTTTTGGGTTTTTCGCCAATATAAGTTAAAGACATTTTTTCAAAAATATGGTAAACCCACTGCGTAAATTCCTAAAGAAAAAAATTTGTTCGTTTGTCAGTGGTTTTTAAATAAGATAAAAAATTTGCCTACACACACGCTTAACTAGAATCTAAGTACTTATCTGACTTTAACTTATCTTAGTTTTAAACGAGATTTGCCTATATAATATGTCTTCCTTTTGTCTGTACAAAAGCAAAGACTTCCGCTCGAATACCAAATATCAAATTCCAATCTCTGCGGTCTACCGTTGAGCTTTTTCATCAAGGTCACGTCATTTGCATGACGTTCATACATGACGCTAACCTACGTAGCACATCGTTTGCGGCATGTTGCTAACGTGAAGATGTCATCAAATACGCAGCGAGTTTTGCCGACAGAAAGCTAAAAATCAATAGACTAGCGGCCGAACCAAAAAAAGCAAGATAGAAATACATAATAATAAAATGTAATAGACGGTCAAAAAATTTCACGTATACCGCTGGGCACCTCGTACGTGTCATGACCAACTTAAAGTTTCTATTTACATCATGTGGAGTGTGAGTGAACACTCACGAGAAAGTGGTAAGTGGGAACTTTGGAAGTGGGGCCAAATTCTTGACTTGTGACGGATTATAATTGTAATATTCTTGTTCAAGCGGTCACCGATCATTCACCCAAAACCCGTGATAACTTGATCGCTTTTGGCCCGCGGCAGCCGAACATGTGTTTTGAGTGTTTTTAACTCTGCGCTAGGTTAGCCTTCCATTAAGAGATTTTCCGCGCGGATTTCAAGTTATCTTGAAAGTGCGCAAAAAGTCCAGCCTTATAGTTATCGTTATTTCTGCGACTGCGCAGTTGCCAAATGTCATTCCATAGTGGTTATTAACCATAACAGAGACTTTATAGTTATCGTTTTTTATTTACGTGTTTGCTTATTGTCGCCTTCACCTCCTTTAATTCGAAGAAAATCGGTAAAAATGTAGGGTAATATTTAACGTAAACTACAAAAGTGTATCTGACCAAAAACTCAATCTGTGACATTTATGTTATCGTTATTAAAAATAAGCATAACGATAGTCATATCTTCACCATTAAATGTACTAACCAAAAAGACCTTATTCAATTTGTTTTTGATAATATTGTTTTTCTTCAACGGGGAGCGTTCACTTCACAGAAGTGTACGTTCGTGCGCTTGAGATTATCATTATTTTTATTATGTATCAAGAATTTAGGCCCAGAGCAGCGACTCGAACCGCGACATGCTAACATGCAGTCAAGTACGGCTCCCGAGACGACTCTCTTTTGATGCTATTGGTGCTCTAAAAACCACGTGACCTAATTTTTAACCTCTTTTTATTGTTTTTGTTATGAGGAAATAGATTTTTCCAAGACTTCAATCCAACCTGAACCAAATCAACCCGACCTAACCTCGCCTGCCAAACCCGGCAAATATGGTAAAGCCATAGCGAGAAGGAACCGTGACCTTTTGCACCTCTTATAAAAAATCCCCGTTAGGTGACTTTATCGCTTAATAACGCGTTGTGACGTAGCTAATGTCACGTTATTCTTAAGACAGCATTTTTAGTTCTTGCACGCCGCCTTTGATTTGTTTATGACTGACTTTATACGGTATTTATTTTTATAAAAATTTACAAAAAGAATTTGTCCAATTATACTTTTCATTTAAAATATCTTATTCTTGTGATTTTTACGGTAAATTTTAATTATTATTCTTTAAAAACTGAAAAACATAACAGAGAAAAGGCAGGTTATGATAAACAGATCGGAATCACTTGTCATAATTGCGAATGCAAATCAATGTTTTACATTTCTTACGAAATTCTAGCCAGAGAAAATGATTAAACAAAAATTGACACTAATCTTTAAAATTGAAAAGAATACAGAACATATTTGCATTCAAAAATCAATTTAAATTTTTTGTTCTTCTACTTAACGTTTTACTGTCGGCAACAATGTCAATTATAAGGGATACGGTATTCTCCCGCAGGTAACGTCAAACTTTATCGGTTAGTAAGGGATTCCATTATTACCTCGTAACTGCGCATGCTCGAAATAACCGATAAAGTAAAAAGGCAACGAAATTATAGGTGCAAAAGGTCTCTATTGACTTTTACGCAGACCAAGCAAGCAATTAAATTAAGCAAACAGGAAATTGACAGTTGTGCATGGAAAATTGCCATAGAAATAGAAGGTATTGTTGTGTGTGTTTCCATACAGCCATTAGCAGATTTTCCGCGGGCATTTCAAGTAATGGTGAAGGTGCCCATCATTCTGTCACTGTTTCACTCACTGACAGAAAAGGTCAAATTTCAAAAACCGCGCGGAAAAAAAGCTTAAGTTAAGTTCAGCCTAAGATTAACTTTTCCGAATTGCTTGCCTACCAGCGTAAATCCGCCTTTAGCATAATATATCACAAATCCTTGCACTGAATTCCAAACGGAACTCCGCCATTAGGATCAGCTGGTCAATCAATTTTTATAATTTGTTCTGTGTTTGTGTATCTTTTTACTGTCGTTTTATATAATTTCATAATATATTTGGTACATAGGTACGTTGAAATGATACCTTTTAACCAGGAAATTAAGAAGCGCGCTGTGGGTAAAGTTTCGACAGTCCCAGATTTAAGGCCGGTTTCTAAATTTCTGTTTTCTAATATCAGCTAAAATCAATCGCTCCCATTTTGAAATCAATGAACCAAAATGTTTTCGGTGCTTTCTTCATATCGATAGTGCATACAGTTAAAATTAACCAACTTTTAAATTAAATGCACTGTGCTTATGAATTGTGAATTATAACTATGAAAAATTGGCTAAACACTTCTATTAAGAATGATGTATTTAAATTATGACTATGAATAAAATTGTGCTTAGATTATAAATTATCAATATGAAAAGTTGGGTAAACCCCCCTTTAGCCAACATCATAGTTGAGAAGGTGTTGCTCTAATGGCTGTACTTAATTTATGCAATATCCATTAGGTTACCTTACCTGATTTATAAACTTAACATTACCATTGTTTAACGATTTTAAATACTTCTTGGAACTGAAACTGAAACAATTTAATTTTTTCTTGCCAGGTAGAGATAATGGGTGAACTAGGAGAAGGTAACTCTGAGAATCAAGTAGCTAGCAGCCTGGAAGAACAGGCCATAAAAAGAAGAGAAAAACTATTGGCATTAAAACGTAAAAGGGCGAACAAAACAGGTTAGTTGAAACATTTTCAAAACATTTTTATTCGCTTCTTGCATGTATGTCAACAAATCTTGTGATGTATTTTAAACCTTCCAGTTAACTGAATGTTCTGTACAGGGTGATTGGTTATAAGTGTTCCTTGATATAACATTTTTTTTAATAGCTGCAGAAGAACCAAACAAAAACTGGGTGAAAGGGTCAAAATCATTAATAAAAATTATTCAGTTCAAGTAGTATACAGGGTGTGCCAAAAACTGTTTTCGAGATATTTCAATTTGATTACAACAATCAAAAAGCTTTCAAACTAGAACCTACTTAATTTTCCAAATAAACAGTTGGCTGTGAAAAACAAAAATAGCGGCGTTTTGACGGCAGGGCGTCATAAATAATACAAGTAAATTAATATCTAATTCAAATTCAAAAGCTAATTTTCTGGAGAATTCAACAGTGTCAAAATATGTAGGGTGTTACATAAGAAAAAAAAATAACTTTTTGGCACACCCTGTATTTTGATTTTGAGGGCCCTATAAAATAACCTTTCACCCAGTTTTTGTTTGGTTCTTCTGCGGCTATTGAAGAAAGAGTTACCTCAGGGAACACTTATAACCGATCACCCTGTAGACGTTCCGAAGTACATAAAGGAGAGTGTGTCTGAAACTAATTCTTTAAGCAATTTTCTACTTTTTAGTCGGTTTTAGAAAATGTGGTATTTATATTTAAAAAAATTATTACTCAATTTATACTAAATGGTATTTAACTAAATTTCAAAAAGAGTTTCAATTTCAATCAAGTTCAATTCTGGGTTCAATTCAATATTTTCTAATATTGAGTATGTGTTTTCCAAGGTGTTTTCTTTATTTATCTCAATATTTATGTCGATAGGTTCCGGAACTGACTCATCTAATAATGTATCAGAAGCTCTACCTGCACCTCTGTTTCGAAGCTACAAGCCCTTGGATAAACAGTTACAAGAAAGTACTTTGGATCAAATAAGGCCTGAAGATGTTAGTTCTCAGGTAATGGTTTTTTTTTTATTTACTTTCTTTTAGTTTCCCATTGTTATATAGGCCTGATATTTCACACTTGAATTCTTTGTGGGTTGTGCTAAAATTTGTTTATTTGTGCATCATGTACTTGGTGTTTAAGACTGCATTAGGTCTTTCAAGAACTAAATAAATGATTACTAACTAACTCATGACCCTTTACAAATTGTTGGAACAAAAAACTCTTAATCTTTTATGTTTTTTGTAAAATATTTTTGAAAAAGTAGATTGGGTTGGCTATACAGATGAAAATTTAAGAAATTATATACTAAAAATGCCATTTATTACATGGTTTGAATGCCATTAATCAAAACTGCTTAAAATTATACCAAATGTTGAGTTTGATTCTCAATGGATTTGAAGAATGGGTTGTTAACTAGAGTTTCAAACTTCCATTGTATTAATTTTTACTTTTTCACAATGTTGCAAATGCTTATGTATTTGCTATTGTCATCAGGAGAATACTAACAAAAACTAAGACTACCTAATCCACAAAATCAATTTTAAGTTAATGATAGCAACTACTTTAATTAATATTTTATGTTGGCAAAAGCTCTAACCTTCGTTTACTTTTTTACTCATTACTTTTTTATGATAGCAAACGAAAAAATAACCAGTTTTATGCTATAAAAAATGTTTAATCTTATTTTACTCAAAAGTAGTGTTATGTGGATTAGTTCCATTCATATCTAGGGCGACGATATAGTAGAATGTGTTCAGCTAACCATAAATCTAACTTATGTTCAGTGAACCATGAATACTATACTTGGTTAGTTTTGCTATTTCACAGTTGAAATCTGTTACCTCCGAAAAGTGTGGTTTTCCCGAGGGGTTTCCAAATATCCTTGATGGTGACGCTTGTTTGAGAAAATATATTCTGGTTCCTCAGGATAAATGCTGTTTCTTTTATTTTCTGCTTGAATAGATTTTCCTCCTTGGCGTCGATCTTTGCCTCTTTCCATTCCATATGATGTTGCGTTGTATGAGTTTTGGGTTTGTGTTCTGTAGGGCGACCTTTGATAGGTCGATGTAGATATCCCCACACTCGCATGGTGCCTGGTAGATGCATTTCTTGGTGTTGTGGCGTTGTGGTTTACTTTTTGTCAATTGACATATTATTGTTGTAGTCGTTTTGAAGACACTCCGAAGATGACAGTCCTTTGTGTTGGTGTGGTCTGAAGAGTTTTATTGATCATGTAGTTGGAGAAACCGTTCCTTTGCAGATTGGATCGAATTTTTGATTTTTCTTTATTTAAAGCTTCTTGTGTATTGCAGATGTAGCTCGAGATGTAGGTGGCTTGATCTATGAGAGATTTTGCAATTCCAAGTTTGGGTTGATGTGGAGTTGGAGAGAGTTGGTTTGTGTTGGTTGGGTTATTTGATAAATCGTCATAGGTGTTCGATGTGCCCTTTATACTGACAGTTTTTTCTTTACAGGTGAAAGAACAGCTGGATTCCGCCAAAACAGCAATTGTCATGGATCAGCTGGATGTTACCTCTTTGGCGCCTCGCAAACCAGACTGGGACTTAAAAAGAGACATCACCAAGAAGTTGGAGAAATTGGAGAGACAGACGCAAAAAGCCATTGCAGAGCTAATAAGAGAGAGGCTTAAGGAAAGAGGAGAAGACTTGGCTGAGATGGTGAATGCAGCCACCAGTGCTGATCATGTCAGGTGAATGGGACACTTTTTATTTTGTTTTGAATGAATGTAAATGTTAAGAAATAATACTTTTTAAAAAACGTTCGGCTTTGTAGACAAAAAAAATAAATATTAAATTTATGCTGTTAGTACCGGCGTATTGCTTGAAAATTTTTGAAAAGAAATTGAATTATTAAGAAATAAAGACCTCAATATTTTAAGATGTTTAACATATTATTTGTAAAGATTGAACGCGATAATATATTATAAAAAACGTTTACAAAATTTAAGATTATTTAGGATTTTAGAAAATACTAAATTAAATCAAGAAAAATAAATTTTTGATATTACTTTGTTTAAAGGGCTATAAACATAACAAATATAGTGTCTGTCTCTAAGAGGTATTTTGAGTATATTCGGACGCCTATATCTCAATAATAATTCTATCCCGTCAATAGAATTCTGACGTCAAAAAATAGCTGCTGTCAACTAATTTGTTCTTTATTACTCGTCCACTTTTAGAGATAACTTACCTTTTTTTAAATGGAACCAGCAGATTATTTTAATGAATCAGAACTTCTTCTCTCCAAAGAATTACCATGACTATGAAAATAGTTAAGGTACTCATCATTTTGTAGTTTTTCACATGACAGTTGACAATATAAAAGTGGCAAAATACCAAAGTATCAAGCTTTGGTTTCAGTTGCTTACTGCAAATAAAAGGTTTGGGTATTGGTCCATAAGCGTCGATTTTTTGTATAATTTTATTCATTTCTTGAGTTTTTCACATAAATACTTCACAAACTAATATTATACCATAGCTTAAAATGTATTAGCAGTAGCTGTCTTGTAACTCTAGAAACATAATTATATTCCAACTAGTTATCGAGATATAGGCAAATATGGTCAAAATATAATGCATCACCATGTGCTATAAAAAGGTCACTTTTTTCTAATTCTTATTGCCGGAATTTTTTACTTACCGTTTGGTATTATTTTTTAGTAATTTAGTTATTAAATTCTTTTCTTGATTAACATAAATAAGTCTAAAAAATATAATGTTAATAATTATTTAATATAATAAAAAGAGTTAAAAATTAGATATTTTCACCGAACAGTTTGCTAGTGATATCTTGTTATACTAAACCAGACTGGGACCTAAAATGAGACATAACCAAGAAGTTGGAAAAATTGGAGGGGCAGATGCAGAGAGGCTTAAACGAAGAAAAATATAACGTGGATGTTAATACTGGCTTATTTGGATTGTTAAGAAAATAAAACTTCAATAAATCAACATTTTTAATGTATTATTTTTTACAGATTTAAAGTAACGATATATTATATAAAAAACGTTTACAAAATGTTGGTTTGTTTAGGAAATCTTTCTGCTAACTGTTAATTGGTCCACTAAGAAAAACAGTTAATAAAAATAATACAAAAAAACTAAAGAACATTAAGAAAAATAACATTTAAAAAAAATATTTGGGAGCTATAAACATCTAAAAAATATTGTGTTGTAAAGTAACATTTTAAAATTTAAACAAACTCAATTAATAAGTTATGATCATAAAAAGAGTTAAAAATGAAATAAATATCTTGTTTTATTTAACCGGACTGGGTCTTAAAACGAGAAATCACCAAGAAGTTGGAGAGATTGGGAAGGCAGATGCAGAAAGCAATCGCAGAGCTGATAAGAGAGAGATACTGATCTCAGATGAAAAAATAAAGAGATATATAACAGTAAACAATGACCCTGATCAATCATCCATAAGGTTTGTTTTCCCATAAAATGCATGGTTGCCAATTTGCCGCGGGATTTTGTAAAAACAAAACTAAATACAGTTTTTGAATCGTTTTTTTAAATATATTTACTATGTTTAAATTTTCTAATTTAAGTAATTACTATAATTAAATTTTTAATTAATTAAAAAATATACAAACCTGCAACGTTGGATCAAAGAAAAACGGCAAATAAATTATGAAAAGTCTTTTTCGTTCACTGCTGATTCGGCAGTGTTTTTAACGGGATTTGGTGGTTTTTTGTAATTTTTGACCTTTATTTTAACTATTTAAAAAAAGAACTATATAAAGTCTTTTTGAGGACCAGCACAATGCGTGATATGAAAAAAAAAACAGAATATTTTTACCTAGAATTATTTTGAAGGTAAGAGATTGTGTCATTTTAGCTTAGTCATTGGCCTAGTTTTGTAGCTTATTTATATATTTTAAATCTAAAATTATAATCTCTTTGTGCAAAGTGTATTTTAACAAAACTTTGTACTGTGCTGCCGAGAACTCAGTTAATATCTAAAGAATTAATTAAAATTTGTATGGTGTCTCGTCGAAATACACCCACAATTTACTATTTATTTTTTAATATCATGGTGGTATGATGGGTAGTGAGCTTGCCTTACGAGCGGGAGGTCGTGGGTTCGATTCCCACCAAAGAAAGTTTTGTTTTTTTTTTCTTTTTTTTTTATATGCCACGTAAACTTTTCCCACTTGTTTTCAAAATATGCTCGCAATTATTTCATAGGTATTCAAAAGTTGTAGGTATGAGAGATTAATTGGAAGGAACCCAAAAAAATATCAAAATTTTCGACTCATTAGTAATGGGAGCAGTTTACACCAGTACATATATTAGAGTTCTGGCGAATGCGTTGGTAAAGTCAAGATTCCGAGTAGGTTCGTCCTTGGTGTCTCGTCGAAATACACCCACAATTTACTATTTATTTTTTAATATCATGGTGGTATGATGGGTAGTGTGCTTGCCTTACGAGCGGGAGGTCGTGGGTTCGATTCCCACCAAAGAAAGTTTTGTTTTTTTTTTCTTTTTTTTTTATATGCCACATAAACTTTTCCCACTTGTTTTCAAAATATGCTCGCAATTATTTCATAGGTATTCAAAAGTTGTAGGTATGAGAGATTAATTGGAAGGAACCCAAAAAAATATCCAAATTTTCGACTCATTAGTAATGGGAGCAGTTTACACAGTACATATATTAGAGTTCTGGCGAATGCGTTGGTAAAGTCAAGATTCCGAGTAGGTTCGTCCTTGGTGTCTCGTCGAAATACACCCACAATTTACTATTTATTTTTTAATATCATGGTGGTATGATGGGTAGTGAGCTTGCCTTACGAGCGGGAGGTCGTGGGTTCGATTCCCACCAAAGAAAGTTTTGTTTTTTTTTTCTTTTTTTTTTATATGCCACGTAAACTTTTCCCACTTGTTTTCAAAATATGCTCGCAATTATTTCATAGGTATTCAAAAGTTGTAGGTATGAGAGATTAATTGGAAGGAACCCAAAAAAATATCCAAATTTTCGACTCATTAGTAATGGGAGCAGTTTACACAGTACATATATTAGAGTTCTGGCGAATGCGTTGGTAAAGTCAAGATTCCGAGTAGGTAATTAAGCAGATACAAGGAACAACTTCCGACAGTTGACACCTCGGCGAATACCTTGAATTTTGAACTATTTAAAAAAAAAAACGAATTTTAAACTATTGCAGTGGAGACCTGTTAGTATTCTTCGCAGTTTAAGGGCCCGCTGTAGTGCTGTCCATGGAAGGCTTCTTTCTTCCGTGAGTAACGAAGTACGCACTTCGTAACGCACACACGCAAGTCTCCGCCACTGGTGATGGAAAAAGCGACTTTAAACAGTGTTGTCGTTTTATTCGTCCATCTTTTTTCTCCTCATGTATTCGTCTAGAAGGGTATTCGATTGTAAACATTAGAGAATTTTCAAAGGGACTGTTTGGTCTCTTCTTTAGTTATTAGTGTGAGATGGTGATCATGTTAGGTGAATGGGAACCTTCTGTGTTTTATGTGAATGTAAAATTTAAGGCCACAAAAACGGCATAGATTTGACAGCACTGCTTTACTATTTTTTTGGAAGATCAACAATAGGTGGACGAAACCATAACATTGTAGTTAACGGTAAATAAATTTCTATTCTATTCTATCACTAATGCCGTTTCGAGTGAGATCGTGCAGTGTTCAGAACACGGTGCGAACACCATGTGACGAAAAGTATAACTTATTAGGACTTATTAGGAAAGTAACAAATTTCCGTATTCTTATTTTTATCACTTCACATGTGTCACTTTATTGACCGAATGTTCTATCAGACAAGTGGCCGGTGGCTATGCGGAACCTGAATTCCAATACTCCATTCGAGCTCACTCAGTTTCCTTCGGCCCATCAAATTACGTGACCTTGGTGTTTTTAGAATTCCGGCAGAATCTTGCTTATAAAGAAAAAAAAACATAACTTTTTTGTTACCAGATAATAGGATTTATAAAAATGTACAACCGTATCCAAAGAATTTTTAAAAATTTGGTGTATTTTTTTTTAAATAAAAAAATCCAAAAATTGTCGTTACAGATTTCTGTATTATCAACGAGGTTAAAGAAAAAGCCAGGTAAGATTTTTGACTATTGTTAGCCCTACTTTATTTCGGGAATGAAAGAGTTCAGAAAAAAACTGTCTGGATATGGTTGTGAGGAATTCAAAAATAAACATTCCTGCCAAATTTCAATAGATTCCGTTTTCTCGTTTCCGATATTTTGCTCAGTAAAGATTGGCCCAAAAACAGCAAAGCAGTGTTGTCAAATCTATGCCGTTTTTGTGGCCTTAAGGCATACATTTTTAAAAAACACTGTAAACATTTAATATATAACAACAGCTGATTTGTCATAAATTTGTGTGATTTTCATTTTTTGTTAATGAAACTGGGAAGCAGCAAAAATATTTCCTAGACGAAAATAGCCAAATCTTAGTTATTTTATTATACTAATTAACAATCTGTCTTGCAAAGTTTATTGTGCCGTGACCTTCGGTCAAGTGACTGAAGGTCACGATTGATATGATTTTAAAAACGCAGATCATTATAGATTAAACCAATATTTTTCATCCATTGACTGGTATTCTCTTTTGATAGGAGATGTGGGAAGTTTAGTTGAAAAGTTTTTTAATATTCTTTTTGAGGCTTTTGATATGTATGTACCTATAAAACTCAATACTGTGAGTTCTTTTCCTGCCTGGTTTTCAAAAGAGCTGAAAAATCTTATTTTTAGCAAGAAACAAGCTCATATAAAATTTAAACAGACGGCAGGAAGATTATCCAATATTTTCTAATATAAGACAACAATGTAAAACGTTAACCGAAATTGATTATAACAAATTTATTGAAAGATCGGAAAACTATCAATAGCAACCCTAAAAATTTGTGGAATTTCATTAAAAACTAAAAAAGGTCCAAGTGATTGTCCCAAGATAATGAAATTTGGTGACAAAGTGGCAGAGAATGGAAATGACATTTCCAATTTATTTGCTGAATTCTTTTCTTCTGTTTATATTTCTGATTCACAAAATTTATATGACTGAATCAATTCCTGAGTTTGACCAGGAGTATTCGGATATATATCTCAGTGCACCTGAAATAGAAAAAGTATTGAATGAGCTTGATGTTTCAAAGCCTGTGGGCCCTAACGGAGTTCCCCCATCTATTTTGAGGCATTGTGCAAAATTTCTGTATTTACCTCTGTACATAATATTCAACAAATCGCTAAAAAATGGAGTGTTTCCAGAAGTATGGAAAAAGTCATTTGTTGTAACAATTTTCAAATCTGGGGACAAAAGAAATGTCTTTATTTCTAATGCAATGGTGGAGAGTGCTGAAGTTCATGCTATTTATATGGACTTCAGCAAAGCATTTGATAGAGTACACCATGGTGTTTTGATGTCCAAATTAAGAAAATATGGCATTACTGGTCCGTTATGGAAGTGAAAAGTTGAATCTCTCTGATGTATTTTTTGTCACCTCAGGGGTCCCTCAAGGGTCACATTTGGGACCTCCTTTGTTTAATATCTTTATAAATGACATTTGTTCTTTTTTGGAAGTTGCATACTTATTATTTGCTGATGACTTAAAGATATATGCCAGGATTGTGTCACAACAAGATCAAATAAAAATTCAAAATGATCTGAATAAAATTGATAGGTGGTGTACTATGAATAATATGACTCTAAATGGCGATAAGTGCCAAGTTATGCGGTTTAGTAGACTTAAAAGTAACTTTCCTATAACCTACACATTAGGAAATAAATTGTTAAAAGAGGTATCTGTAGTGAGGGATCTTGGTGTATATCTTGACTCAAAATTAACATTTTCTGGAAATTATGAAAAAATCATCGGTCGTGCAAATAAGATGTTGGGTTTTATAAAAAGGTCCTGTCAGGATTTTTCAAATATTAATACTCTAAAACTACTATTTATAAGTTTTATAAGATCAATTCTTGAATTTTCTAATATCATATGGTCACCATTTTTTAATATTTATATAGATCAATTTGAGAGTATTCAATCAACGTAAATTTATAAAATTTGCATGTTACAAACTTGGTAGGAATGGCATTTTTCTCTCAGTAGAAAATACATACAAGTATTTGCAATTCCACTTTGTGAAGGACAGAAGGGAGTATTATGATGTATGTTTTGCTTTTAATATCATTAATAATTTTATATGTAGTCCTAAATGCCTGTCTGTTTTACAATTTCATATTCCAGTTTACATAACTCGTAATACTCCACTTTTACATGTCCCACTGAGTCAAACTTATTACTTTATGTATAATCCAGTAAATAGAATTAGCAGAAATGTTAACAAATTTTGTGGTCAACTTGACTTCTTCATGGTTTCAAAAGAAAGGTTTAAAACTTCTGCCAAGAGGGTTATTCTAGGATAGATATTTTTATATCTATATCTTTTTGTATTTTCTTGTGAATACGTTATTAAATAAATAAATAAATTATGCTGTATCAATCTGGCATATCCGTCACACTATCCTTTTTTTTTATAAAATATTGTTAGGAATTAGTTTAAGGGAGTGAATTTTGTGGGTGTTCTTGAATTTTAGTAAACCAAGCCACTTGTGAAGGCCATGGACAAAGAAAGAAGGCCATGATTTTAGATATTTAATAGCAAAGTTCCCAAGAATCAGTGTCGCTAAAATTAAAGAGGGAATATTTATGGGTCTCCAGATTAGGAAACTTTTCGGAGATGCGCTATTCGATTCCATAATTCAAGGCAAGGAAAAAGACGCTTGGAATGCATTTAAGATGGTTGCAACATATTTTTGGGAAACACTAGAGCAGAAAACTATAAAGACCTGGTTGCCAAACTTCTTTTGTGTGTTACCAAAACCTAGGATGTTGAAAATTCATTTCTTGGAAATTGTGGTGATGTAAGCGACGAGCACGGTGAGAGGTTCCACCAAGATATTTTATACCTGAAAGAAGTTATGATGGACAATGGAACTGTGAGATGTTAGGCGACGACTTTCAAAAGGCAGGCTAAGAAGGGCAATATTAGTGTCTTAACTCTAGATCATAATCTGCTGTTAAGAAAACTTTATTGTTTGGGTTTCAGAGGGGTCATGTTTAAATTAATCAAAAACTACCCTACAAATCGAACACAAACAGTCACAGTAGGTAAAACAGTAAGCTCTAAATATGTCGTAAAGTGTGGTGTACCTCAGGGCACAGTATTTAGACCGATATTTTTTCTACTTTACATAAATGACCTATTGGACCATGAGCAGGATTTTCTTTCGGTAGCATTTGCCGATGATAAAGGATTGTTCATAAAAGGATCATCTTGGGAAGAGGTAAAAAATAAAGGTGAACGAGCTCTTAAGTGGGTAAAAAACTGACTTAAACTAAATGTCCTTAGCTTAAATTGTGATAAAACTAAATGTCTACCTTTTTTTATCAACGAAAGGACAAACCCCAATTTTAAAAGCCTATTTATACACGAGTGTAATAACGAACAAGATTATCATTGATCGGAAAATATTGAGGTAGTTGACATCCTTAAGTATTTGGGCTTATGGGCTTAAAATTGGACAGTCGACTCAATTTTATAAAGCACGCTGACAATACTAGCATCAAAGCTTATAAAAATAAATTTTATGTTCAAGAAACTTCATATTATCCGAAGTATCTCAAACCTTAGAACGATATATCATACAATCTTTGAATCAATACTTCAGTATGGGATACTCATCTGGGCAAGTAGTTACGACGCGTCTCTCAACAATTTAGACGTGCTCCAAAAAAATATGCAAAAAAATCAATTATATCCAACAGATAAACTTTTTCAAGACTTTCCAGTACTTAGATTAAGACAGTTATATGCAAGTAAAGTATTACGATATATACAAAAGTATTCTGACAATATACGCATCACAAACAAAAGATTAACTCAGAAGTGTATAACCTACATGGTACCAAAAATATTTAACCTTTTAACCGCTGATCAAAAAACGTCAATCTGTGGAAATTACAAAAATAAAAAAAAGTGTAAAACATTTATACCATCAATTAATTATGAAAGCTATTCAAAAATATCAAAAAACTTAAACAAGCAGAGTCACTTATTCTAATTCTACGGCCGCACTATGTTGGCCAAACGAGACGCTCTATTCAAACACGTTTTAAAGAACACTTAGCACACTTAAAATACGGAAGAACAGAAAAGTCAAGTGTTGCCGAGCATGCTTTTGACAACAATCATAGATTCACATTAGATAACCTAAAACTTCTAAAAAGTGTACCAAACAAAAGACTTTTGAATGCCTATGAAAGTATGGAAATCATTAAATCCAGAAATAGTTTAAATAAAGATAGAGGACCCATCCCGTTGAGTACACTTTATTCTTTGGTTGAGGGGAGATAGGAATAAAAATCGTGATCAATCACAAATTATTATTCTTATCTCCGCCCACTAAAGGATTGTATATAAGATAGAGCGTAGATTAATTTAGTTCATTGTTTATCGTCTCCTGATGATGCTAACGTTGTTAGCGAAACGCGCGTCGAATGCAAAAAATTGTAGTTTTGCTTTGTGGAAAACAATCATAATTTTGTTTTTCTTTTCGACCGTTTTTTTTTATATATAAACTTACTCTTAAGAAAGCATAATTAATATATTTAATATATCGCGCTAAAAGTAGGTATATATTGAAGAAAGTGGGAAAAGCTACTCTCTGGCAGAAGTACTACCTTAGATTAGCAATCCGTTCCTACTTTATTCATATTCCTTAAATTTTTATTTAATTAGATTTTATATTAATTGTAATTATTTTTTAGTGTGAATTTTTTGAATAAAGTATTCATTCATTCATTCAATAATGAAACTGTGCTATTTAATTGCATTTGTTAAGTTAAAAATATATGGCTATATGTTTTTTTTATACTCATTGTATGCGTATAAATTTTGTAACAAATAATATAGTTTTTTTGAAAGCCAACTTAAGTCTTGAATTGTTTTTTTTTTACTTGAGTTTAGTTCAATCCAAAAAAATAGTTTTTGTTTAGGAAATAAAAAAAAAGTTGTAATTTGTTCCCTCGGGTAATTTCTACAGTTTACAATCATTACTTTAGAAAGGCAACATGGGCGTAAGTAGTGAATAGTTGAAGCGATATAGTGAATTTTGACGTAGATAACTACCAACGTTTTCTCGCGGGTATTTTTCCATTTAGCCAATCCCTAAGTAAACATGTACGTAAACAGTAAGCATGTCTGCGCAAATAAGCCAAATATCTCAATATCTCCTCCAATCTTCTAAAAACTCGTAAAATATATTGAGATTTGAGGACACGACGTTTTTAGCTGAGATTTTTAATTTTGTATAATTTTAGATAAAGCGCAATTTCCAACAAGCCAATTGCAGTGCATAATTTAAAAGCTGGTTAACTTTAACTTTATCAGTGGCGCACCCAGGAATTGATTTCGGGGGGGGGGGGGGATTTTAAGGATAAATAATAAAAAAAACTTAATTTGAAGTAAAAATGTGACCATAACCAGGTTTCTCGGAGGGGGGGAGGGTTAACCCCCCTATCAGTGCGACACCGACTTTATGCACTATCAATATGAAAAGGAAAGAAAAAAATTTTGATTGGTTGATCTCAAAATAGGAGTGATTGATTTCAGGTGATTTTAAAAAACAGATATTTATGAAGAAGGAAGAATTCCTAACCGGTTGAGGTTAGGTAGAGAAATAGTAGTTTTAACAACTAGCGGCTAAAATAATGCTTTTTTTACAAGCGTGGGTTTTAATAACGAGCGCAGCGAGGTATTTCAAAACGCGAGTAAAAAAAGCACAGTTTAGCTGCTAGTTGTTAACACTATTTTTTTTTAATACCTTTATCAAGAAATTCAAGAAAAATAGAAAAATATTTTTAAAAATCTTGAGCGAAAAGCACTTCTCGCAACACACCATCTTTACACTATAAATCAAGGCGGCTGGTAAATGAAATAACAATCATTTCCATAGCGATGTGCTATATACTCGGTGACGTTCATTGTTGCGATATTTTAATCAATGACAGTTTGATATTTTGACGATGTTTTTAAATAATTTTTTCGTAAATACTTGGTGAAAACTGGCGGAAATGGTTTAATTTTTAGGCAAGAATAATTAGATTTTTTCAATATTACTATTTTCCGCTATTTCTCTTTAATTTTGGGTAAAAAACGGACAGAAAACTTTCTTTGCACCCGTGAACAAAAAAAATGTTTTTTTTGCATCGGTAACCAAAAAAGCCATGCTTTAGTTATCTGCAGACAGTTACTAAAATCATGTTTTTGATGAAGGTATAAAAAGAAAATTTTTTGTTCTTCTTCTTTGTCAATTTGGTATGTCAGTTGTCAAAATTGATGCTAAGGCACTCAGAGCCTTAATGCACTATACATATATGCTTATGAACCCTTAGATAAACAGGTGCTATTAAATTATGAATTAACACTAAAATTGTGCTTATCCACTACGAATTAAAGTTATGAATTATCAATATGAAAAGTTCGGTAATGCCGCCATTATTCATTACTTCAAAATTATCCTACACTGATGAAAATTTTTAACAAAGTGATTCTGCCTGGCGCCTATTTAGCCAAACAATCTTGCTACAATAAAAAAGTAACACCAATACAACAAGGATATTCAAATTCAAATTCAATTTTATTGGTCCAATAATCTTCAATATAGTACATATATGAGTTTAGACAAGTCGTATGTAAATTATATATATATATATCTAAAATTACCAACCTAAATATATTTTTTTATAAAAGACGTCAGATTAAAATATATAGTAATAAAAAATAAATAGAAAAGGACAAACTTTACGTAAACAATCAAATGAATATTCAGAACATTGGCATAAAAGTAACAACTGTTTCCTAATTTACTCAAAGATAAATAAAATACAATTGACACATATGTAAATGAATGGTCATATAAATCAAAAATACCAAATAAATAAATAAAACAAATTAAAATAAATAAATTAAGATAGATCAAAATAAAATCAACCCAAAATCTTATCCACATCTAGGTACTTTTATCAAAAAACTCTTGGATTGTGTAGGGCTCCATATCACAGATAAGTTTAAATATTATAATATTTAGTAACACTAGCAAAGAAAGCAGTTAGACTAGCAGAAAAAGTCTTATCTTGTAATTTTAGCAAAAAACTTTTTTGTTCTATCAAGATTATTTGGCTAAATAGGGGCCAGGCACAATCACTTTGTTAAAAATTTTCCTTAGTGTACACAAAGCACTTGAGTAAGGCATGCGCAGGACGAGAAACACTCTCGCTAAGCACTTGGCATTCCTGCAGCGCACCAACAGCTGATTCATTCTTCGCGCTTACGTTGAGATTTAAGCATCCAGTCAGCGAAACAAGTGATGACGACGGTTTTTGTTTCTTTAGTGTGCCATGTCTCTCTCGGTCGCATAGTGTGCCGCCGCGAAACCATATGAGATACCTCGGATAAAAAAAGACTTTCACCAAACACACCTTTGGATTATCTATTTTGTAAAGAGGTTAGTGATCCGAAAATACTTTTGTTTATTTTTTATTGGATGCCGAAAAAGGCTCCTCAGAGAGAGTTTTTCCGTTTTTTGTAGTTTTATTTTTGTTGTTTTTATACATGTTTGCGCGAATAAACCAAACACACCTTTATTATCTGCATGTTTTTAAAAGTGGCCATATAATCATGCGAATGTGGGATTTTTTATTTTAATTGTTGACAAAAATAAGATATGTTAGGAAATTTTCGCTTTTGTTTTTTTTAATAGTTTATTTATATTTTGGGTGTATCTACAATTGTCATTATAATTTTTTTGGTAATTATGCAGTATACGGTTTTCTGCTATTTTTGATTTTTTTTTGAAAAATTCTTTATGAGGGCACCTACTAGGATCCCTAGGACCCCAAATCCGCCTGCGCCCGATTTTTTTAATTTTTTTAAGAGAATAAAGGGTGCCGGGGGGGGGGGGGTTGTAATGTGTTTTTTTTATTGTTTTGGGTTGGGTTGGAATAGGTTGGGTTGGGCTGTGTTGGATTGGGTTGTTTTAGTGAAAAAAAATTAAAAAAAACACAAAAAAATTGAAAAAAAACCCAACCGGCGCAGGCGGATTTGGGGTCCTAGGGACCCTAGTAGGTGCCCCCATAAAGAATTTTTCATAAAAAATCAAAAATGGCAGAAAACCTTATACTACACTCGATACTGCATAACTACCATTTTTTTTTGTTGATATTGAAATTGCCCCAAAATACAGTATAAACATAAAGTAAGGAACTATACTTTATGGTATAAATTAAGTAGGATTTTTTACATTTTGTATCTCCAAGAATACTAAACCAATATTTTTGTATAGATAGCGTGTGTGTTCAGGCATAGATAAATTATATTATAAATAAAAAAAATGTTCAGGAAGGACGACACTTACTGTATTGTTGCAATTACAAGTGGATGGCCTCGGAGAAAAAACAACGCTATATTTTCTAAAAGTTTCTTGGCATGCATATTTAAACGCACCCCAAAAAATACGGTTGTTGTTTATTGCATTGGTTGGATATACAAAAAAGAGTTTTTTCAATCTGACGTTTGGTAATTTTGTTTCACTGTTTCTCCACACAGTTGGGCCAGTGCCGCATTGTTTTCTTTAATTTTCCCTAATAACCCACATGGTCGTCTTAAAAACGTTTTTAAAACGTCCCACTCGAAGTTACCGGACGTCCCGGGGACATACTCTTGGGACCTATATGTCTTAAAGACGTTTTTAAGACGTCTCGGGGACGTTTTCGTGTAGTGTTAGGATGTCTCGGAGACGTCCATCCAGAACGTTTTTTGAAAGTTAAAAAACTGATTTTGGACGTCCCTAAATTATCATTTTTCCCCGCTTTTATTAGAACGATCTCGGACTTTTTTAAGACGTATTTGGGACGTTCTTGGGACCTAAAAATAATTTCACAGAACACAAAAAAGACGTCCCTTGGACGTCTCTCAGGTACCTATTAAAGTTTTTAAGAGAGGTTTTTAAAACGTTTTAAAAACCTCTATTAAAATTTTTAAAACGTTTTAAAGTTTTAGTCGACTTACCGGACGCCCCAGGACGCACTCTTGGGGACTTCTGAAAGACTTTTTAACGACGTCTCGGAGACGTCCACCTTTCTTACACCGTGGGACGTCCACTGAGAACGTTTTTTTGCACGTCTTAAAATGAAACTGTAACTTTAACTTTTAATTCTAAAAAAAAAACCTTTTCAATTTACTTAAAAATGAGAAAATATCTTGCCACAAAAATGTTTTTAAAAAGATTGTAGACGGTCAGCTGCACCAAATCATATTTCTATTTTGTACGCCCATTTTGATCCAATTAAATAAAAACCCAACCTAATTTCTCCACGCTGCTTGAACTTTGAAGTTATCCGTTCCAATGTAAAAATTCTACCGAGTATTTTTTTGTTTATATAGTAATATCTATATGTGGTACTTTCTGGACAAAAAAGAACGTTTTTAAAACGGCAAATATTGAACGTTGTAAAAACGTCCAAAGACTTGGTATACTTTTTATGAGTTGTTGGATATGGATCTTTTGCTGAAAAAGTAAATACCTAATTATTATATTCTTAAAAATTTGAAGTATGAACATCCCAAGCAGCATTTTTCTGACTTCCGACTAATTACAACCTAACATGACGTCGGTTTTGGCGCAAATTTAGGTCGGCTGTTGGTTTGTCCATCAAACAACGTATTTTTTACTAAGACCTGACGTCGCCAACAACTAGTGCGTCAGTTGTGACGTCGATACTTACCAAAACTGACGTAGCCAAATGTTGGTGATACTCGCTACTTATAAGCGACGTAAATTAACGTTAATTTAGGCGACGTAATTTTTAGAATAAAATTTAAGGTCAGGCCAAAGTGAAAACGGACGTCAATAAATTTAGTTGTTGCCAAGATTTTCTGTAAATGGCAACACTGCAAATACGAAAATATTTTATAAATATACTTTACATGGACTTATGTTAGAATAGAAAGTTTTAAAAGTTTCTATTGTATAGTTTACAAAATAATCTTATAGGCCAGTCACCTTGGGACACCCGGTATAACGTCCAATTTATGAGACGTTATATTTAGTATGAGTTTTAAAGTAGAATTGTAATAAAATTGACGTTGCCAAACTTTTATTTATTAAATGTAACTATTCTGAGGTCCACCGACGTGGGTGCGTGACCTACAATTATACTACAATATTCGACGTCGGGTGGTTCTACAAGGCGACGTCGCAGGAGGTGTTCTTGTCCGAATAGGTAAATAATCATTAGAAATTTGGTCGGCGCCCGAAACGCCATTTTAAACGTTTAGCATCGATGCGCCATTACAATAGTACATTTTATTTTAAAGGCTTGATATGTAAATTAACTTATTTCTTGGCAACTAAAATGCATTTTTTAAATGCCTATAATGTTTTACTATAAGAAACGGGCTTCCTTGTAGAGATTTTATTTTTAAGTTAATTTTTTTCAAAATAATTTCTTAATATTTTTGAATTATTTTTGTGGGTTTCTGTTTTTTAATGTCTATTTTAATTATATTTATCAGTAAACCGACCTTCGTTGGAAGATTTGCATCCATAGAATGTGTAAAACTAACTTTTTTCAGTTACCTACAATAACTAAGATAATAATCATTGTCATTTTTTTTTTACCTAATAAGTTTAAACTTGGTGTGCACAGTAAAACTTTGGGTCGTGGGTCTACGTAATTTGACGTAATATTTGACCAAAACATTGTGCAGCACCCGACGTCGAAACGACTCGAATTTTGATTCCCCAGTTAGGTGCTAAATCGAGTCCTCAGGAAGACTGATGGACGTCGGAGCCGACGTCAGGTATTTCTTGCCCTACGTGACCATAACGTAATATAACGTCCAAATGCTTGTTGGGATCCCTAGCTCTATAAGTACCTACTTAAAAAATACATTTTAAGTATGTCTAAATTTGACGTTTTTAAAACGTCGAATTCGGTACATTTAAAAAACGTTCTTGGACGGATTTTTTGAGAAGAAGCAAGTCTCCAAATTACGATAAGTTAAAAGTGTACAAATATTACCTGGTATTTTTTTTTGTTTATAAAATGAAAAACTCTCTGGACAAAGGACGTTTTTAAAACCTCAAAAATTGAACGTTATAAAAACGTCCAATACATTACATTTTAAAGACTTTTTAAGAGTTGTATAATACGGATCTTTGCTTAAAAAGTATATTTTTAAAAATTTCAAATAAAAGCTTTCTAAACTAACTACTAACATTTTAAATTTTTGGGTCGTAAAAATGACATTAAGTATGTCTAAATTTGACGTTTTTAAAACGTTCGAAAAGTACGTTGTTAAAACGGGACGTCGGGACCTAATGGGACCCAAAAAGGATGTCGTCATGTGTTATTAGGGTTACTTTTATGCGCGTTGGCCGTTGATAATATTGTTGTAAAGATTTCACAAAACCATTGTTTGGGCATTTTTTTATCTTTAAATTCCTAAAATGTTGGCCCTTATTTCCTGCTTTGTCTAGCCAAAAATAATGATTGTTATAACATGTCAGTGTTAAAAAGCGCAAAAAAAAATGCGTGCCAAACTATCTTTATTGGTGGCACAATTGTAAGATGTTTTTAAATAATTTTATTTTCACCAGTCTCCCATGGAAAAATGTAAACAAATACTCTTTCCGCCAAAACCTAACCTGAATACTTGTGATGTGACAACAGCAACAATATATGTTTTTTTTTTGTGTGGGTCATTGACGTTAGGTTTTGTCTAAATAAAAATTGGGCGGAATGTACGTAGCATCGCATGATTTCTAAAAAATATAAGAATCATCAAGAAAAGATAGCCTCCTTTCCGTTTTTTTTTTCGAATTTGTATGTATTGCAAATGTATTTTTCAATGCAAATAAGTATGTACCAAAACAGTATAGAAGTGTTTGTTTTTATTTTTTAATAGTGTTTGCTGATAGCGGGTTAGTGGACTGATTCATTAAAAAATAATAAAAAATACAGACCCGGATGTCAGATAATTTTTGTATGGGATTCTATGCAGCATTTTTGGCAAGAAGTTTAAATTGCGTATATAAGAATTATATTTTTATAAAAATAAAACGTGCCTTATCCGAGCAATAAAAAGTATATATTCTACGTCGTGCTTAATGTTTATATATGTAAAATTACGTAGGAGTACCAATTGTATCACCACTGTATTCCCCACCTATGCAACTACGGGTTTTATGGTCTATTTATACAGGGTTTTTTAACGAAAAGGTTTAACAAGGACTTTTTCGGGTATTTCTTTTTGGAACAACCCCAGCACAATATCGGCACTGTAAACATGATCCCTCTGTGTAAAGTTTTAAGGGGGAAAAATATCACACTGTATTTTTTTTTTGGTTCAATATACAGGGGTTCCAAATTCGATGGTCACCATATTCGTTGCTAATTGATCAATACTAAAAAAAAGTTTACAAATTCCGGAATCTCCATTTTTAGTTTTTATTTTTTGAGATTTGACATTTCAGTATGACAGGGGCACTGTCAAGTTCATTTTTTCGTGTCGTTTGGCTCGTAAATTTAAACTTACTTAAGATATTTTGGAAATCCGATAGCGGTACCTTTTTTGACAGTTTAAAAATGATGATGTTTGGCCTAATATTTTGAAAATGCATTTTTTCTTTGTTTTCCATTCCTAAATTTTATTATTACTTCTTATTAAAACTTAAAGTAAGTAGAACTTTTAAACTAGAATTTAAAAATTAAAAACAGAGTAAAAACATATTTTAAAAATATTAGGCAAAATTACTTTGTTATAACAAAACGTCAAAATTGTCATTTTTAAAATGTCAGAAAAAGTACTGCATTCGGGTTTCCAAAATATCTTCAGTAAGTTAAGTTAAAAATTGAATTTGGGCTGATGATGGTCAATTAACCCAAAACGACAGGCGACGTCAAAATACGGGTGTAAAATATTATCGGTTTTCCTTCATGATCGAAACGATAGGGAAAAGAAGAACTTGTCCATAAAAGACATGAACTCGATAGTACTCCTGTGATACTGAAATGTCAAGTCTCTAAAACGGACCTATTAGGTAGATTTGTTGTTGAAGCGTTGTAGAAAAATTTAAACAGTGGTTAGATATCATTAATCTAAGAAAAGTTACGTGATTATTTTGTTTAAATTTCAGTGTTTAGGAGTAAAATATTCATAGTTTTTGACAATGACATGACATGTTTTAGAGTTTTTCTCAAACATTTTGAAGTTTTGTTTTCAAAATTGATGTTTCTACCACGTAGTAAAGGGTGCTTCTCAGAAAACATTAACAATTTTTAAATGCAAATATTTTTGGAACGAAAAAGTTAATAAAAATATATTTTACTAATTCTTGTTCAGAACAACAAATTCTACCTACAGTTAAAGCATTTCTAGGGAATTTTGAATGACCCTGTATGTGTGTATACTAATGGAATTAATCTACATAAATTTAAAATCGGTTTTTCGAATTAATATAATTCAAATTTAATACTTTGACAAATGACTCAAAAATGAGTCAAAATACAATATACAAGACAATAAGATTTTGATGTTGATTGAACTACTAGAAGAAGTCTGGTCTGTCTGGTTACACTGGTTGTTTGAGTGCAACATCTACAGTAGGGAAAGGGAAGAAAGAAATCTGTGTTGCCAATTTTAAGAACAGAATTAAGCAACAAAAAACTTATCAAATTTGGATTAAATTTTGACGCTTATTTATTAATTAATTAATGAGTTTTAAGATATATGTTGAAAAAGCTAATATACACAATATATAATACTCACAACCTATTTAAAACTTTCGACGTTTTTTGAAAATATAACATCTGTTTTCCTTAAACAGCTTCTTTTGTAGTCCACGTGGCAACATTGATTGTTGGTTGCGGTTTCTCGATTTTTCCTGGAATGTCATTATTGTTTTGAAAGTGAAAGTTTTAGCACTTGCACAATAGTTTTTTTTTTGATATTTTTGTGAAAAGTTTGTGGCGAAAAATGGTTCCGAAGTGTATTATTATATGCAAGTGAGAAACAGAAGCCGGGGGACCGCAGTATTTCGTTTCACAGGTACGTTAAATTAAAATATTTACTAAATATTAGGTTAGAATTCGTCATATTTGGCCATTCTTGGTAAACAAAGGCAGGAAATCTGTGTTGCCGGCTTGTCATTAATTTCAGTGAAATGGGATTTCCATAGCACCTTTTTTTTAGGTTTCTTTTTTATAGAAACATAGATTTTTATTACTATATCTAGACCATTTAATTAAACGGAACTAAAAATTATTGAAGGTATTTTAAATAATATTAAAAACAGGGGAAAACGTATTAGGTTAACATGACAACAATCGGATGAAGATGTTGAACTCAAACACCCTGCCAAAGCTCCTTCTAGTAGTTCAATTTTCTAAGGTTAAAATGTAGTATTTTGTTCTTGTTAATCCACACAGCAGTTACGGTTTCTCGTATTATCTTGGCATATGTTGTTATATTTTGTCCTGTATAAACAGATCATTTTGCCATACAACATGTATGATTATTAATTTATTATTATTAGAAATAAATGCAAACGTATGCTTAACTGCAAAGGAGTGTAACTAGTGCTATGTTTTCATGGATATTGAATTCGTTTTCAAATCGATTTTGAATCGATTTGAAAACGAACTCAATTCCCATGAAAACGTAGCATAGATTTTGCTTATCGTTGCTTACCCGAACATTTTTAATTCCCTCCATGATTATTGTTTATTTAATTGTTGGAATTTTAGGAGTTTTAAATAGATTTAAGTAGTTGTAAAAGTTCCATTTAGTCACTTATGCATATAATTATTTCTAGACATTTATTTGTTTAAAATAGATAAGAAGTTTGTCACTTATCTGTAATAATTGATTAAAATGCGATAAAATACCGGTATCGTTACCTAAATTTGTGTTATTTAATAAAAATTTAGGCTTTGATAGATAGTTACTCTGTATATGCCATTGCCGTTGTAGTAGGATTTTTAGACCCTCGGCTTAACATTAGTGCCCAAATATATGCGAGGTGTAAAAATATTACTTTTTCTCTCAACAGACAGAAAAACTGAAGTAACTAATAATAATAATATAATAATAGCCCGTTCAAAAAAAACATGCTTTACTTACCAAGGAAAATAATGATAAAAAGTAATCAACCAAATATATACAGGGTGTCACAACTTATGTATAAAAACCCACTAAGCAAGGTCTGTTACATTACAAGTTTTCAACGTTGAAAAAATGTAGAATTGATGTAAATTTGTATACCTGAAGAAAAATGTTTAAAAAAAGTAAAATGTAAGTTCAAAATTAACATTCTATGTGAGAGTATCGCTGACAAACGAACACACGAACGCTAATTTTACGTGAATATAATCTTGGATTTAACAAGAATTGTAAACGATAAAGTAACCGAAAAATAACATTATTTGAAGTTTAATAAATGTCAGTGTCGAAACAAATTTGCTTCTTTACAGTTGCATGGTATTAAATAATATTGTAAGTTTTTTGAATGTCAAATTTAAAACCAATTCGGTTCTTTATTGTGACATGACAAAATACAATATCGTAAGTGTAATAAACATCAAAGTTGAAAGAAGTTTAATTAATGATGATGATGTTTGATAAGGAAATTTTGGATCGCTTAAAATTTTGACAGCCGCTCTGGTAGTGTTTAAAAACCACTACCACTACCACGCATCGATTTTACCAGAGTTTTTGGAACACATTAAAAACTGTCACTTGTAAAAAAAATGTATAGATGAGAAAAATAAGTTTTGCTTAATTTTACAAAATAAATGTTTTATGTGTTGGAACCTGGTAATATTTTATTATTGTTAAAATTAATTGCGCCATAATTCTCTAAAATTAACCAGAAAAATAACCACAACCACAATGAAATGGATTCGTAGCTTACGGCAGTGGTAGTGGTTAATTACCACAACGGAATGAGGTTTAACTATTGCGCCGACGCAGTAATTAGACACTTAAAGTAAATATTTTAACGCATAGGTATCGGTATACGTAACGCGTTCGAAACAAAGTCAAAATACACTACATTTTTGACTTGTTCATGCCATGTTTCGAACGATGCCTGCTCCTTTGACGGGAGTGATGACAGAATCTCGTTGCGTACGGAAGGATGTACGTATCGTTACGGACCCATGAACATACGCAACGATTTCAATCAGCAGTTCTGTCATCGCAACCTTCAAGAAAGCGGGCATCGAAACACAGAATTAACTTCAAACACATCATTGTCTCAAACATTCAAACAAAACGGGCATCGTTCAAAACATCGCATAAAAAAGTCAAAAATGTAGTGTATTTTGACTTTGTTTCGAACGCGTTACCTATACCGATACCTATGCGTTGAAATATTTACTTTAAGTGTCTTTTTTTTACTTTAAATGACATACAACTATTTATTTCTTGGGAAATTAACCAGCAAATTAGTGGATGTTGTTTTAATTTAGAATAACGAAGCACAACAACCCGCCGCCAGGGTCGTGTCAAACGCCCCCGCCTTCACGGCATATTGGAGGCCTGTTAGCCGCCTTGCCTTTGAAAAAGCAGAAAAAAAAGAACATAATATATAAAAACAAAGTACTTAGTTGACGGAATCAGCTTAGTGGAGCGCAAAAAATGAAACTAGCTGAAAAAAAGGAAGAAGAAAGAAAAAGATCCCCAAAATTGACAAGTTTTTCCAAAAAAATGTTTTACCGCTTGACACACCATCAACATCTGCATCATCAGTGTCTAAAGATGATGAAACTAATAGTAAACCGAGCAATAAAGGCACCGAGGCTGTTGTCGAAAATGAGGATTGGGATTTGGACAAAGTTGTAGACAAGACGTCTATATCATCTTTAATGTTTGTTTGAAAGTAGAGGCAATGATGTATTTGAAATTAACTCTGTGTTCCGGACTTCCATTGTCAACATATAAACCTAAGCTCTGGCTAAGATATGTTGATGATACTTTTATTGTCGGGACAGGGAATGACCAACAACTTTCAGAATTTCTTCACCACCTGAATAACATAAGACCCACCATTAAATTCACAATGGACTTGGAACAAAATTGTCAAATTTTTCTTGATGTACTTGTCAAACGAGTAGAAAGCGACATCAGAAAATCGTAAACCCACAGGACGTCTATCGTAAACCCACAGGACAATATTTAAATCAAGGTTCAAATCATTCTGCTACAACCAAACGAGGCATAATTAGAACTTTGTATAATAGAGCCGTTCAAATTTGTAACAATTCTCATTACTTGAAAATCGAAATAAGAAACATTAAGAAGGATCTACAGCAGAACGGTTACAGCCTTATACTTATAACAGATACTATTGCTGAATTTCCAGGAAAATATTCTCCTTACAATTCCATACATTAAAAAAATATCAGAGAAAATTCGAACAGAAGCGAACAACTTTAATATTAAAACAGTTTTAAATCTAATAATACAATTCGAAGCCTTCTAAGTAAAACAAAACCGGAGAAAAAACAAAATAAGGAATGCATTTACCAAGTTCCTTGTGGTGAATCATACATAGGTGAAACGAAAATACCACTATCTGTTAAGCTTAAAGAACATCAGACGAATACCCAAAGAGGTGAAACAACGAAATCAGGAATCGCCGAACACGCATGGTCAAAACAACACCGAATGAAGTGGACAGAAGCAAAGGTTTTTCACAAGGAGTCACACTGGAAGAAACGAAAATTCCTTGAAGCTGCCTTTATTGGGCAGAATCAGGGTGTTTTCAGTAAACCAAGTGTTGAAATTCCAAATATTTGGAAGCCCCTCCTTGGGCGGAGCCAACTTCTTAAACTTCACGGTTGAGTGATTTCCCATAGTATATAAGTACGTAGCCTTAGGAATAGATTGTAGTTTGCACCTGAAGACGATCAGAGATTGTACTGATCGAAACGTCGTGTATAAATAAAATATAGACAATGAAAGTCCGAAACACAGAGTTAATTTCATCTTTAACGTTATTCGGTAAAAGTCCCCACTGATCATCAATCAATTGATTGTCGAGATTAAAGTTCATGATTTACAGATTATATAAATCAAACACAGTAATTAAGTTTCTTTCGTTGGTATAAACAGAATATATAATTATATTATAAATATAAAAATCTCGTTTGTTGTTTTCTTTCATAGTTAGTTTTATTATATAATATAAAACTATATTACAAACATTTGTAATAATAAAATATAGGCGAAAAACAATAGCTGTTTTACAAATTTTTTTTTTTTGGGGAAGGGGGGGGCTCAGAAAAATTTGACATGCTTGTGCCCGCCGCAGAAGCATAGCGAATTTATTCCTGTGTTGTGTACTTTTAGTGGTAAATTCATGTCTTGGAAAAATGTTCCCTAATTGAAACATTTTTGAGGCTTTTGAAAACGACGCAATCGTTTTTTTTTATATATTTTTGTATTACTTGCAGGCTGCTTATCACGCACTAAATGCTTCTGACATAAGTTGTGAAACTACTGGCGGGGTTTGGGGGTTAAATCCCCCCACCTCCGAGAAGCCTGGTTATGGTCACATTTTTAATTCAAATTAAGTTTTCTTTAACCCTGTATATAACAGGAAGCGATTGCGAATGAGGAGGAGTTGATGATTTAAGGCAACCGATGGATGTCATATCATGAATAATTGAAAAAGATCGCCAAATAAGTAAACCGAAGGAATAAGAACGGATTTTCAGTAATTCATGGTCAACATGTCTAAGGAAACTAACAGAAATACTGAAAATACCACAGACCTTGCTCTCGGTCTGTGGAGAATACAAGTAGCCAGTTATTAGTAGCCCAACAAACACGGTTCTCTCGGGCCTTCGTCGGTCCGATGTTGATTGCCGAATTTGTCGTCATCGGCACGGCTTCGATTTACGACATCGGACCAGCAGTATTTTTTGTCCGCTTTGCGATGTGGGCCCAATGTATGTTTGCCGATGCAGCGTTAGACTGTGGCCCGTCGTCGGACCAATGGTAAATTTTACTTTTTGCTGACATCGGCATACAATTAAGGTCCGATATGCATAACTGCTTAATTTGGTCGGTCTAACGTAGGCAAGCTGGTATCGGCCCGACATCGGCAAACTATTCAAGTCCGACATTGGTTTCCAAAAGCGGTCCAATGTGGTAGCTTAAAGCGGCCCGACATTGGCAAACTACAAAGTTGCGATAATGCGGGTGCTTATCCAGTCGGGCTGGTTTGAGTGGCAGAAGAGGTGATTCTTGTAGAGAAGTACCACCATATTGTCAAGTCCGCATTCTAGTTTTGAAATATCTTTGCTTATTATATATATAATATTATCTTCCAATGTACAGGGAACACAGTGACATTAGCGCCATCTCTACATACTAGGAAAAAACTGTTAAGCAGTTTAAAAATTTTAAGGTGACGTAATCGGACCATCGTCATTTACCGATTCTCGTCCGATTAAACAAAGTTCCAATCGGACCGTCGTCGGCCTTAAAGCAGATAAAGTGGGCGTCGACATTAAGTCGACTATAGTAAATCGGACCATCGTCGACCCTAACGTGGTGTCGGCATAAAGTCGACTGTAGTAATGTGGACCTCTAACGTTGTCGACATTGGTCCGATTCAATGTCGACGATTTGTGTTTGCTGGGGTATTGGGTATACCGATACCGATGCGTTAAAATATTTACTTTAAGTGTCTAATATCTTCAGCCCTCTTCTCCCACACCAAATGGTATTAAATATTTTTAATATATGCCCATATGCAACTAAAAAATTGGTCCGATAAATATTATTACTATATGCATGGTAATAAACTTATTAAAATTATTCTTCATTTACATTTTAAATCTCAAATTAACCTCAATTCAGCAGTTTATACACATACTTCATGTTTTTATTGATGATGAAAAACGTGTGACAAGCAGATTTAAAAATATACTTTGTCAAGTCATTAATTCCCATATTCAGGATTAGTCTGGGTAATTGATTGGCAAAGATTGGCTTGATTTTACTTTTAAATGAAGAAGAAAAATCCGATTTGTAGAATTTTTGTTTGTTTTTTTCAGCACCACGCCAAAACTACTGAACGAATTTTGGTGAGATTTTCACTTCTGGCTCCTGGGCAGACATTTTTTCATAAAAATCGGTTTACGGAAACAAAATGTATGACCATTAAAGAGAACAAACATAAAAAACACAGGCACAGGGGGTATCTGACTAAGGAAAGGTGAAAGTTGGGTTGGTGCAGTGGCGCGCCGAAGAGGGGGGGGGGGGTTGGGGTTAACCCCCCCCTAATAAGCCTGGTTATGCTCACATTTACTTCACCCCCCTCCCCTAAGTCAATTTCTGGGTGCGCCACTGGACTGGTGTACAAAGTCTAATATCATTTCTCTCAGTGTCTGACGAAGAAGGGGGAAACATACAATTTTAAACACGCGAACGAAGTCGCGGGCAGCTTTAGTATGGTTTAAAAATATACACCGAGGAAAATTTTGAGCAAAGTGATTCTGTCTGGCGCCTATTTATTCAAACAATTTTGCTAGAACAAAGAAGGTGTTTTGCTAAAATAACGAGAAATACTTTTTTTGGTAGTGTTACTAAACCTTCTTGCTGCATTGTAGCTACTTTTCTGTTCTAGCAAGATATATGTTCCTCAGTCTACTTTGTCGTGTCATTAATTCCATGTTAAGGATTAGTCTGGGGTAATTTTGATTGCCGGAGCTTTGGTTGCGCTACCAACTTTTCGATTGAAACCAGTATTTTAGTTCTTTTGTTTTATTTTTTGAACCTACGCTATTTTTACCACTGAAACATTTTTGTTTTGATGTTGGAAAAGTGACAAAAATATAAGATATTTAAAAAAGAGTAGTCCACAACGCTACAATACGCACTGAAATCGCGCATTTTAAATATAAATAAATTCCCTCGAACACGTCGATGTGTTCTTTAAGGGGGGCAGTTTTTGTGTTTACTGGAATTTTCGTTGGACACACCCCTTTGGAGGGGAAATGGCCATTTTCTAATTTTAATGGTGCGTCGGTGATGATTCTGTTCCCACTTGGTACACAAGTAACACTCACCTCAAGAATCACCGTAAAAATAATAATTTCGTCAGCCTCGGTTTTGATCAGGCGTCGCGACGCTTTAAAAATTTGCGTTGACGCCTTCTCCTTAGATCCGCTATATCTCTGACAAACATCAACTTTTTTAAAATCTGTTTGCATCAGTCTGCATTTAATAGGCTTTCATTCAAGACCTATTTTAGAACAGGCAGTGGAGTACGTCATATTTGAGAGTTAACCAAACCTCAACTTTAATAAAATTTTAGCTAATTTTTCTTTTCATAATTTTTGAAAAAAAAAAATCTTGCATCTGTAATTTCACTTCAAATGCAAAATTTTTTACTCAGATATTATGCTCGGAGTGTTGTTCTTCAAGATAAATTATTCTCCGAGAGATTTGAGTGAGTATAGAGAGCAAACATTTTTTAAAAGTGGTGCATGCTGTTTTTCTTAATTCTCAGATTGGACACATTTGCGTACAAAACCTACGATTTCTCGCCGAATGGTCGAGATATTTGCAATGTACAAGTTTTGAGAGAGTATAAAATAGCAATAAATCCTGCAATATGGCGTTGTTCTATTCTATGCAGTTGGACAGGAGCAGGTTTGATAAAAATTACAAAAACGTAGACAATTCTGCACGGCCTTACATTTTGGATTATCACTTACCTATATTCTAGGTAATTTTCATCTGTCATATATCAGCTTCCAGCCCATGAAATGCTCTTTTAAAATTGGTATTGCACTTCTCTTTTTGTTGGGCAGATTTTGATAGAATTTAAGTCAAACTGACAAGATTTTTCACAGCACGGTTGTGTTGGAAGGTAATAGACGATAATTCTTGCTAGAGTTAATTAACCTTCAAAATACCGAACTAACATTTTTTTGCTATAGGAAAACGTAATTTTTATAAATTAGGTTTCTACCCCCCCTCTTCCTCTCCCCCACCCCTCCCAGATACGTTTTTCAGATCTTTGCGAGTGCAGCTTGATTTAGCTGGCCCTAGGATAAACTTCGATCAATGGGTTTTTTCAGTGCAGTTGATTCACCACTGGCGAATCAGGGGGCGGGGGGAGGCAGATGTGCTTGCCCCCTCCTCACTAGCCTAACCGCATTGATGACTAATCCTAGAAAATTGGGATTTTTTCAAGAAAAAAGGTTAGGTTAGCAAATAAGAGTAACTATTTAGCAAATTTTTGTAGAGTTTAGTTTTATAGAAAAATCTTGGTGCAAAAAAGTTCAACACAATCGACATGATTTGACCATTTTCTTCAACTTATTTTATTTTTGTATAGAAACTATAAGTAACTACAGCACAGTTGTGTTGGAAGGTAATAGACGATAGTTCTTGCTAGAGTTAATTAACCTTCAAAATACCAAACTAACATTTTTTTGCTATAGGAAAACGTAATTTTTATAAATAGGTTTCGACCCCCCCCCCTCTTCCTCTCCCCCACCCCTCCCAGATACGTTTTTCAGATCTTTGCGAGTGCAGCTTGATTTAGCTGGCCCTATTATAAACTTCGATCAATGGGTTTTTTCAGTGCAGTTGATTCACCATTGGCGAATCAGGGGGCGGGGGGGAGGCAGATGTGCTTGCCCCCTCCTCACTAGCCTAACCGCATTGATGACAAATCCTAGAAAATTGGGTTTTTTTCAAGAAAAAAGGTTAAGTTAGCAAATAAGAGTAACTATTTAGCAAATTTTTGTAGAGTTAAGTTTTATAGAAAAATCTTGGTGCAAAAAAGTTCAATACAATCGACATGATTTGACCATTTTCTTCAACTTATTTTATTTTTGTATAGAAACTATAAGTAACTACAGCACAGTTGTGTTGGTAGGTAATAGACGATAATTCTTGCTAGAGTTAATTAACCTTCAAAATACCGAACTAACATTTTTTTGCTATAGGAAAACGTAATTTTTATAAATTAGGGTTTTACCCCCCCCCCTCTTCCCCTCCCCCACCCCTCCCAGATACGTTTTTCAGATCTTTGTGAGTGCAGCTTGATTTAGCTGGCCCTAGGATGAACTTCGATCAATGGGTTTTTTCAGTGCAGTTGATTCACCACTGGCGAATCAGGGGGCGGGGGGAAAGCAGATGTGCTTGCCCCCTCCTCACTAGCCTAACCGCATTGATGACAAATCCTAGAAAATTGAAATTTTTTCAAGAAAAAAGGTTAGGTTAGCAAATAAGAGTAACTATTTAGCAAATTTTTGTAGAGTTTACTTTTATAGAAAAATCTTGGTGCAAAAAAGTTCAATACAATCGACATGATTTGACCATTTTCTTCAACTTATTTTATTTTTGGTAATGGTAATAGACGATAATTCTTGCTAGAGTTAATTAACCTTCAAAATACCGAACTAACATTTTTTTGCTATAGGAAAACGTAATTTTTATAAATTAGGTTTCTACCCCCCCCCTCTTTCTCTCCCCCCCCTCTTTCTCTCCCCCACCCCTCCCAGATACGTTTTTTCAGATCTTTGTGAGTGCAGCTTGATTTAGCTGGCCCTATTATAAACTTCGATCAATGGGTTTTTTCAGTGCAGTTGATTCACCATTGGCGAATCAGGGGGCGGGGGGGAGGCAGATGTGCTTGCCTCCTCCTCACTAGCCTAACCGCATTGATGACAAATCCTAGAAAATTGGGATTTTTTCAAGAAAAAAGGTTAGGTTAGTAAATAAAAGTAACTATTTAGCAAATTTTTGTAGAGTTTAGTTTTATAGAAAAATCTTAGTGCAAAAAAGTTCAATAAAATCGACATGATTTGACCATTTTCTTCAACTTATTTTATTCTTGTATAGAAACTATAAGTAACTACAGCACAGTTGTGTTGGAAGGTAATAGACGATAATTCTTGCTAGAGTTAATTAACCTTCAAAATACCGAACTAACATTTTTTTGCTATAGGAAAACGTAATTTTTATAAATTAGGTTTCTACCCCCCTCCTCTTCCTCTCCCCCACCCCTCCCAGATACGTTTTTCAGATCTTTGTGAGTGCAGCTTGATTTAGCTGGCCCTAGGATAAACTTCGATCAATGGGTTTTTTCACTGCAGTTGATTCACCACTGGCGAATCAGGAGGCGGGGAGAAAGCAGATGTGCTTGCCCCCTCCTCACTAGCCTAACCGCATTGATGACAAATCCTAGAAAATTGGGATTTTTTCAAGAAAAAAGGTTAGGTTAGCAAATAAGAGTAACTATTTGCAAATTTTTGTAGAGTTTAGTTTTATAGAAAAATCTTGGTGCAAAAAAGTTCAATACGATCGACATGATTTGACCATTTTCTTCAACTTATTTTGATTTTGTATAGAAACTATAAGTGATCCAAAAAAAAGTTGTAACGTTTTTTTATCGAAAATATGTTTTCTCTCAGGTTCCCCATCGCTTTTTCAACAGCATTCAAATTCAAAATGTGACAATTTTTTATAAAAAATGGTCGAGTTTTAAAAAAAATGCCTATGTGACTTTTTTTGTCTAGAATGGAATGCTCTATAAGCCAAAATTTTTTATTTTTTAAAATTATTGTTTTTTTACATTTTGGAAAGAAATTACATATTTTTGACAGGTTCTGACAGTAGGACGTATATGGAAGATTTTAATTTTTGTCAGAATAACTATTTAGGGACGTCATCTACACAAAAATATACCTTTCAAAAAGAGTATATTTTTTCTCAAAATCAATCAAAAAGTGAACAGTGCAACAAAACGTGCATGATTCCATGATACCTAAAGATATTAGGGAAATTTTGGAATGCTTAAAATTTTGACAACTTTGACAGCCGCTGTGATAGTGTTTAACAACCACTACCACTACCACGAATCGATTTCAGAGTTTTTGGAATACGTTAGAAGCTGTCACTCGCAAAAAATTTAGCGATGAGAAAACGCGCAAAATTGGGCTTTATTTTACAAGTGTTTTATATGTTGGAATTGTGCCAAAATTTTATAAAATTAACCATATAAATAAACGCAACCACAACGAAATGGATTTGTAGCTTACGGCAGTGGTAGTGGTTAGTTACCACAACGGAATAACGTTTAGCTATTGCGCAGGCGCAGCAATTACCACAACCGCTACGAAGTGTCAATAAAGCGTTCCAAAATATCCCTATCCCCTTCATAAGTTTAGGTTTTTACATGTTTGTTTCACATACCGCACGGGCAAATTGAATTGAATCGAATTGAATTGTATATTTGCGGACAGGAAATTTTATACATAGGTACGTTAATATATAAACAAATTAAAACACAAACAAAGAACCGAAAAGAAATCGTGATGCATGGTGCGTGCATTCTTATTATTGACTATGCATTTATTAAAGAACCGTTTTTAAAGACATAAAATAAAACGAAAAAAAATAATAACAATACACGAGTCTGCAAAAAGTGAAGGCGAATTATGTAGTGCGGTCGACATGAGGATGACGTGTTAAAAAGTGATTGTGCAAGTTGAAAAAGAAGACAGAATAATTGATTCGCCGTAATAACTGAAGACCGAATAAGAAATTAAAGAGTAGAAAAAAGAAAGTAGCATCTAATACAGAATGTTAATAGCCATTATATAGCATTAGTTAAAAAGTGAATGACAGCTTAGTAATTAATATTCCTATTTAGGATTCGATCTTCTTATACTGGGTGTCCCAAGGTGAGTAACCTATTAGAATATTTTGGAAACTATACAATGGAAACTTTTCAAACTTTCTATTCTAACATAAGCCCATGTAAACTATATTTATGAAATACTTTTCTTATTTTAAATTGAACACCCTGGTATATTTTTGCATTATTGGATTCTACAAAGTATTTTAGGTACATTTTATGTATATTGTCCTATACCTATGTTGAACTGTTTTTAAAATAGTGACAGGTGAAAATTGACATTTTTTAACTTCGACAGCCCGTAACATCGAAACGGTTAAGGATAGAGCAAAACGGTTTTCCTGTCTTGGTTTTTCACAAGCTATCATTTTATATCTAAACCCAGGGGTAAAATATCCCAAGGTTAGTTTAACTCTGGGTTAAAAATAGTATAAAACGATAGCTTGTGAAAAACCGTTTCGCTCTATCCTTAACCGTTTCGATGTTACGGGCTGTCAAAGTTAAAAAATGTCAATTTTTCACCTGTCAATATTTTAAAAACATTTGAACATAGGTATAGGACATTACACATAAAATGTACCTAAAATATTTTGTAGTTTTCCTGCAAATGACTTATGTTAGAATAGAAAGTTTGAAAAGTTTCCATTGTATAGTTTCGAAAATATTCTAATAGGTTAGTCACCTTGGGACACCGGATATATCTCTACGTTTTCACGTTTTCGTGAAAACGCGGCGAATCGAACTTTTTTTCGTTGGCCCTGCCCAAGTTCAATATGATGAAATTTTGACTTTCCATAATTTTGTCAAAAATGAGTTACTAAGGTTCCAAAACATCTTAATCGACGTAAAAAAAAGTTTTCTGTCGGTCTGTTGTCTGTCTGTATACACGATAACTCAGGAACGCCTTAATCGTTTTTAACGAAATTTGGTACAAAAATCCTCTATCGGCTGACCATAAACTGATTAACTGTTGGGTAGGGTGGTGGGGGGTTGAAGGAGGGAAAAGGGGGATAAAATATTAAAAAAAATTGTAACTTTAGAACAAAAACCAGTAGCGATATACGGTGTTCAGATTTAAGTTTCCATGGATATGGACTACAAATTTTGTTATAAAGTCCAAATTCGTGAGAGTTTTAGTTTAGAATTATTTGAAAAAAACCTTAAAATATATAAAAAAAATCATAACTTTAGAAGTAAAGCAGCTATTGATATGCGGTTTTTATATTTTGGTTTTCGTAAATATTACCCAAAAATTTTGTTATAAGGTTCAAATCTTTTAAAGCTACAGTTTTCAAGATATTTTCATTTCCCTTCATCATAAAATAATTGATTGTATGGTGGACTATCCGTGCTTTCTAGAACCAATTTTTTGGGATCGTATCCCAAGGAACAATTTGTCGACTGTTTAACGTTGCCAAAGGCGACTTAACAATTTGGCGGAGATTTTTTGAGTTTTTTTGACGTTGCCTGCGACTAGAGTCGCGTGCAACGTTTCCACAACGTCGCCGAAGTGACTACGACAGAAGCGCCCTCTGGATAATATTTTTATTATTATATTTAATTTGAAATAAAGACTTCCACGTCTGCAACCATAAATGAACTAATTTCCACCATAGAATGGATATGGACTACAAAGTTTGTTATAAAGTACAAATTCGTGGGAGTTTTGGCTCCCGAATTATTTGAAAAAAACGTTAAAATATATAAAAAAATCATAACTTTAGAAGTAAAGCAGCTATTGATATGCAGTTTTTATATTTTGGTTTTCGTAAATATTACCCAAAAATTTTGTTATAAGGTTCAAATCTTTTAAAGCTACAGTTTTCAAGATATTTTCATTTCCTTTCATCATAAAATAATTGATTGTATGGTGGACTATCCGTGCTTTCTAGAACCAATTTTTTGGGATCGTATCCCAAGGAACAATTTGTCGACGTTTTAACGTTGCCAAAGGCGACTTAACAATTTGGCGGAGATTTTCTGAATTGTTTTGACGTTGCCTGCGACTAGAATCGCGTGCAACGTTTCCACAACGTCGCCGAAGCTACTACGACTGAACGACCCTCTGGATAATATTTTTATTATTATATTTAATTTGAAATCAAGACTTCCACGTCAAATGGACTAATTTCCACCATACACTGAAAAAAGACCTCTCTCCTGACAAGAAAATTTATTCTCTTGAAATGTATTACCTTGTCACAAGTATATTTTCCTTGATCAAAGATAATTGCTCTTGACCAAAGAAATCCTAAGTTCTTCGTTCAAAATCCTCATTCTTTTGACACTTTATGGTCTTTGTAAAAGATCTACACTCTTGGTAATAAATAATCTCTCCTCTTCAGAAATAGGGATTTTGGATTAAGAAGCTGAAATTTGGGTTCGATATTTTCAATGGCGTCTTCAAAGCATTCACTATATTATGCGTTCTTATGCAATTTTGTGGTTGAAAGTAAATAAGCTAGAGTTGCAGACAAGTCGTCATCTCTTCTCATCGCTTTATATTATACTGGTAGGAGGTATAGGTATACCAGAGAGGAGTTCCCTGCTGCTGCCTGCAGCTCTCGATTTATTGCTCCATGTCAAGCCAGCTTTATTACATGTAAGACGCGAACCTACGTTCAGTTAAATTGAGGTCCATAAGCCAGAGTATGGACGTCAATGGTTAGTTCTGAAATGCCAAAAAAATCCCCCTTGCAGCAGTATCCTGGACCTGGACCTATCCTAAGTGCGTCCAGCAACCAGCGTCGACATGCCTAGCTCGTTTTGGCGTGGTTGCCAAACTTCTTGATTTTTTCTCTTCTCTTTTTTTAAAATTCATATTGAGCATTGAGCATCTGAGGTCATACTTACCTATCTCTTTTGTATAACGTACCCCACTTATCGTGGCACAAAAACTTTAAGTTTAAAATTATCGTTCGAAAAATAAAAACCTACATTATTTGAGTGAACATAATCTCAAAAATTTGAGACAGCAGAAACTCGACAATATCCAAAGATCGATTTTTTTCACTCCCCCCTCCCCGCCGTACAAAAACCCCCAAAAGTAAATTTTATGGTGTCTCTTTCTTATGCAAATAAAACTGCTTGTCCTCCAGGCACCATATGTGACACACTCTAAAATAATAATTAAACTACATAAACCTTTCACTTTGGTATGTTACATAATTTTTACGAACCCTAAACAGAGGAAGTGATTACTATTAATATTTTTTTTGTGGAAAACCATCCAAGTAATTATTTTTTATTTTATATAATTGTATTTCAAATTCAATACGGCAACATGGATTTTGCCCTCTTTGTTGTAGTGTGGAGGATTGACGCCTTGCGGCTGCGCGTCGCATTCCGAACGTTGTCTTGCTCTAGCTCGTTTTTACTTTGTACGCTCGTTGTTAGTGCAAGCATCGTAGATCGGTTCGATAATCGATAATCTCCTCGGTTGTTTGACGGTCATAGAGTGCGCGAGTGTGATACCGAAAAAAAAGCAGCAAAATGGAGCAGCAGCAGTGGATGGATTTGTTAATAACATACAAATTGGACCATTTAAGTTGTACGTTGCTCGGTAAGTTTTTTATCGTGGTTCTTATTTGTGAAGCCGGGATTGCTCCGGATTTTTCAATTTGGTGTTGGCGGCTAGGTACAATACAATTTTTGTTTATTATCTAAACTTATTATCACTGTCTCTTTTTGCCCCACAACTTCCTCAATTTGGGTTAAATATTCAATGCCATCCCTGGTAAAATGAGGGTAAAACTGACTTTATATGGGTTTTCACCATCGATGGTTTTCACCCACTGGCGATAAATATGGCGTCTCATTTTTTTGGCAATGTAACATTTTCTTGTGCCAATATCAATTTTCTTCTCACAAGAGATTTTGGCCTTGCTCTAAAATCTTGCTGAGACCAATGACGCGCCTTATGTCATTTTTAGAGGGAAAAGTCAGTTCATTTTTAGTCCTCAGGTTTTACAGATCTGGTAAGCAAATACTTTTGAAACACTTTGACCAGAATTAAGGTACCCAAGTATCTGGTTGATTGAGTTGTGTTCTAGAGTCAGGTAAACTTTATGGTTTGCCTTATGCTTGGTTTACTTATCAAATAAGCATAATTCTATGAAAAATTCTTTATGAGGGCACCTTCTAGGGTCCCTAGGACCCCAAATCCGTCTGCGCTGGTTGTTTTTTTTTTAATTTTTTTTGTTTTTTTTTTATTTTTTTTTCACTAAAACAAACCAAACCAACACAGTCCAACCCAACCTAATCCAAACCAACCCAAAATAATTAAAAAAACACTTTACAACCCCCCCTGGGCACCCTTTTTTCTCGTTAAAGAAAAAAAAAATCGGGCGCAGGCGGATTTGGGGTCCTAGGGACCTTAGAAGGTGCCCCCATAAAAAAATTTTCAAAAAAAAACCCAAAATGGCAGAAAACCGTATACTGCATAATTACCAAATTCTTTATGGGGGCACCTTCTAGGGTCTAGGGCCCTCTCGTAAAAAAAAAAATTGGGCGCAGGCGGATTTGGGGTCCCTAGGACCTGCTCCCGTTTTTTTTTAAAGAGGAAAAAGGGTGCCCGGGGGGGGGGGGGGTTGTAATGTGTTTTTTTTATTGTGTTGGGTTGGATTAGGTTGGGTTGCACTGTGTTGGATTGGGATTAAAAAAAAAACAAAAAAAACGAACCCGCGCAGTCGGATTTGGGATCCTAGGCACCCTAGTAGGTGCCCTCATAAAGAATTTTTCATAAAAAATCAAAAATGGCAGAAAACCATATACTGCATAATTACCGCAATATATCTTGCAATTGCCTGCAATTCGGGGTCATTCTAAAATAATATGTCACAAACTTTTTGGGGTTTTTTTCACTCCTCGCTCTTAATGTCACAATTTCTCTTGTTTTGTTTGTTATGTTTCCCTTTCCCAACACAAATTGAGAAATTAGGAGGAGGGAGTAAAAAAAATCATAAAAATTTTGTGACATTATTTTAGAATAACCCCAAATTGCAGGCAATTGCAAGTTATATTGCTCAATGTCAAGCGGGCTTTAGTAGAAGTGTTTACCCAAGTTACCCAACCTATACCTGTCTTTTTTTTTTTAATTTTGTCAAAAGAAAATGACAAATATAGGTTTAAATTAGACTTAGAACAGGTGTTTGTAATTTGATATCTTTAATATCCATCATCACACATTGTTAGAGGGGTAAATTTTTCAAAGTGTTCTGTTTGTTCTCACCCATTGAAAGGACCAAATAATCTCAGTTTGATTATATAAAATATTTTTAACTTTCAAGAAAGGGAGTAAGGACAAGCAGAACCAATAAAATAACCATATGGGTGTTCAATCAATGTCCATGAACAGATTATTAACAAATATCATATTTTTAAGGTAAACTAAACTTCACCAAGGAAGAAAAAGATGCACAGATCTGGCTCAAGAATAACCGAGAACCTACAGATGAGGTGCTAAAGAGATGGGAAAAATCATATCCAATCAGAAAGGATTTCAGAGAAAAAGATGCTAAAATTGCTGGTTTCTTGGAAGAGTGGCCAATTCTTTTGGGAAAAATAGCTCCAGAATTAGTAAGTCTCATTATTTTTTTGTGTTTCAGATCACGCAGTTCAATGGTTTTAATTTTAATTATAAATATATAACACATTCTCAAAAATTGGTCATGAGGCGAAGTTTAGAAATGCTTTACATTTAACCTCAAGAAAAAAATAATAAAATTGTCAAAAAACTTTGTAACCAAAAATTTACCATTTAATTGTGGTGATTGGAGAAAGTTTGTGTTAAAACAAATAAAAAACAAAATTGAAATTCATTGTCTAAGATACCTTTTACAACGTTTTTGAAAAACATTTATTTGCACCATATTATTTATTCATTTAATATTATTTTCTGCTATTTTAGGTCAAATGGGACTTTAAGCAAATGTTCGATGTGCCCGACTGTGATTTAGAAAATACATTCAGTAATTTTTTTGAAGATATCCTGAGATTAAGAAACAAGACACTGTCTGGGTCTGACAACACTATTTTGCAGCTTCTTAAAAATGGAGTAGATTTAACTACTGGTAAGTTAAGAACGTAGTATATTACCTATACCAAAAACTAAAAATATATTTTTTATACAGTCATCATTACTGACTGCAAATAACAAAACCATGGCTTTTGTCGGTTAGCAATGTTTTCCTTAGGGGTGCAAAAAAATCTGTTCTTTTCGTTTGTCCGTTCTTTTTTATTCTTTGTTCAAGGTATAAAAAAAAATCGCGTTAGCAACTCGCGGCTAAACTGTGATTTTTTACTTCCCTTGCTAAGGAAAAGTCCGGATACTCTCTTGAAAAGTCTGGAAACACTCAGGAAGTCAGGTTAAACTCTGAAAGTCTTGAAAGACCCTGGAAAAGTCTGGATACAACCTGTAAAGTGGATACATCCAGGAAAAGTCTGGATACATCCTGGAAAAGTTTGGAAAGAATCTGGAAAAATCTGGAAAGACCCTGGAAAAATCTGGGTACACTGGTAAAGTCTGGAAAGACCCTGAAAAAGTCTGGATACACTCTGTAAAAGTTTGGAAAGACCCTGGAAAAGTCTGGATACACTCTGGAAGTCTGGATACACTCTGGAAGTCTGGAAAGACTCTGGAAAAGTCTGGAAAGGCCCTGAAAAAATCTGGAAAGACCCTGGAAAAGTCTGGAAAGACCCTGGAAAAGTCTGGAAAAACCCTGAAAAAATATGGAAAGACCCTGGAAAAGTCTGGATATGCTCTGGAAAAGTCTGGATATGCTCTGGAAGTCTGGAAATACCTTACCAAAGTCTGGAAAAGTCTGGAAAGACCCTGAAAAAATCTGGAAAGGTTGGAAAAGTCTGGAAAGACCATGGAAAAGTCTGGATACACTCTGGAAAAGTCTGGAAATACCTTATCAAAGTCTGGATACACTCTGGAAAAGTCTGGAAAGACCCTGGAAAAGTTTGGATACACTCTGAAAAAATCTGGAAAGACCCTACAAATGTCTGGATACACTCTGGAAAGACCCTACAAAAATCTGGATATACTCTGGAAAAACCCTGGAAAAGTCTGGAAATACCCTGGAATAGTTTGGATACACTCTGGAAAAGTCTGGCTACCCTCTGCAAAAGTCTGAAAAGTCCCTGAAGTTTAGATACACTCTGGAAAAGTCTGGAAAGACCCTGGAAAAGTCTGGATACACTTTGGAAAAGTTTTAAAAGACCCCGGAAAAGTCTGGAAAGACTGAAAAAGTCTGGAAAGACCATGGAAAAGTCTGAAAGCAACCGGGAAAAGTCTGGATACACTCTAGAAAAGTCTGGAAATACTGGAAAAGTCTGGAAAGACCCTGGAAAAGTCTGGATACACTCTGAAAAACTCTGAAAAGACCCTACAAAAGTTTGGAAAGATCCTACAAAAGTCTGGATACACTCTGGAAAAGTCTGGAAAGACCCTTTAAAAGTCTGGATATACTCTGGAAAAGTTTGGAAAGAGTCTGGTAAAGTCTGACTACACTCTGGAAAGATCCTGGAAAAGTCTGCCTACATTCTGGAAGTCTGGAAATACCCTGGATTAGTCTGGATAGACTCTGAAAAAGTCTGAAAAGTCCCTCGAAAAGTCTGGATACACTTTGTAAAAGTCTGGAAAAACCCTGGAAAAGTCTGGCTATACTCTGGAAAAACCTGGATACAGTCTGAAAATGTCCAAGTACACCATGGAAAAGTATGCATACACCCCTGATCAGTGAGGATACACCAAGGAAAACTCTGGATATACCCAGAAAAAGTCTTACCGACCCAATCTAATCCATGTGTATACAAGTAGTGGTTTTCTATTTATGTTCTTGAGCGAGGGAAGTTTTAGAGTAAACCTTTACTCGATTTATTTAACTCGCGATTTTATTATTCTTTATTGAAACAGTTGAATGCTAGGGATCATTTCTAAACGTTTTTTGCATGCAAAAGCTTCAATAAATAAATAATTTTTGTTTGTTTTGTAGATTCCAAGGCTGCTATACAAATATTCTTGCTGCCTGCCCTCGTGCCTCCGAAAGGCCGGAAGGTGCTAAGCGACCAAAAATCGTGGAAACCTTCAATCACAGAGGCAAGAGATGGGTTAATGGTCCATGTTAAAATACCAGGAGATATGAAAAAAGCCAAAGCCGAACAGGTGAATTTCAGCTTTAAAAAACAATTAACGTTGCAGCCTTATATCCTCATAGTGGGAGAAAGTCTTAGCAATATAACAACTGCTTTTGTTATTGTTAATGAAAACGAGTATAAATGCCTTAATGTTCTTGATGCCATCGACTTTTGCTTTAAACTGTACCACTTTTTTGATGCCAAATACAATTATGCGTGCCGTCAAAAATCAAAACTAAATCTGACCCCAAAGCCGTTCTGGAAATTCAGGACTTATTGTAAATTTCTAAAATAAAATTAGACAACCATGTTTTAAAAAATTAGAAACATGAATAATAGCATACAAACTTGTTTTAAGTGTAACTTGTCTTTTTTTTCTTCAAAAACTTTGCTTAATCATATTAAATTGTCTCACCCATATTTACCAAAGTATGAATGTACTGATTGTTTAAGGGACGAACATGTATCAGACAAATCACAAATTTTAATTTCTCAAAAAACACAAATGGACAGTTGTATTAATTGCCCAGATCAAACAGATTCCAGAACGAAACAACCCCTTAGTTTAAACAACACTGATTCTGTTGGTCCATCCAATAACGTTATTTGTAATTCAGAAAGTGAAGTTCAAATTGATGCAATAAGTAATGTCGACAATTTAGTAAGCACTTATTTAACCAAACTTTATGCCAACTCTTCCTTAAATAGGAAAGCCGTACAGGAAGTAGTTAATAACAGCAAAGAACTTGTTGATAACCTTTTTATGTTTATTAAATCAAAACTCAGTGAGAGTGAGGACTTTGAAGTTGGTCATCTTGATCAATACTTTAATGAAATAATGATGGTTTTTTCAAAATTTTCTATAGAGTATCAACGATTTAACTATTTAGAAACAAAAAATGTTTTCATTAAATCAAAGCCTTATTATATAGGCTCTTCAACTGTTTTAAACAAGATAAGTACTTCCGAACAGCCTCAGGTAGCCACAAGGGAGGATAATGGTCAGACTATTTCCTTATCATGTTTGTTGAAGGCTTTTCTACAGTTACCTGGTGTCTTTGAAGGAATGGAAACGTTTATATCAGATGAGGAAAAAACTCCTCCAGGAATCTATACAAGTGTTTTTCAAGGAACTCTGTGGACAAGTTTGAAATCTAAGTTTTCTGGAAAACAAGTATTCCCTATTTTCTTGTTTTTTGACGATTTTGAACCACTAGATCCCTTGTCAAGTCATGCTGGAATCCATAAAATAGGAGCTGTTTATATATCTTTAGCTTGCATACCACCACTCTATGCATCTTGTTTGGAGAACATTTTATTATCTCAATTATTCTACTCATCTGACAGAAAAGCTCATGGAAATAAACAAGTGTTTTCGAATATAATTGAACAATTGTTAGAACTTGAACAAAATGGTATTTCTTTAAATATTGAAGGTACAGAGAAGCAAATTTATTTTACGCTCTTATTATTACTGGGAGATAACCTTGGCCTAAATTCAATTTTAGGATTGACTGAGTGTTTTATTTCTAAATATTATTGTCGTTTTTGTTTGACATCAAAAGAGCAAATTGAACTTAGTCTAGATGGTCGAGGTGAGGAATGTGTTTATCGTAATAAGGACAATTATAAATTAGATTATGAAACTCTGTCTCATGGTGTGAAGGAAGAATGTGTCTGGCATCAACTTCTAAATTTTCACCTTACTCAAAATGTATCATGTGACCTGATGCATGATTTTTTAGAAGGGGTTTTTAGGTATTCAATGGCAAGCATCATTAGCAGTTTAATTAAGCAAAAATATTTTACATTAGAACATCTCAATGATCGAATAGAGTTTTTTACATTTTCTTCAGCAGATGCCGGTAACTTAATGCCGAAAGTCAAACAAAATCAATTAAAAGAGGGTCAACTGATAATTAGTGCTTCAGAAATGATCAGTATGTGTGTATATTGTTTAAAATAATCCTTAATATCTATAATATATACACAAGAATCCATTTTGTGTGGGGTCTTTTGTCGCGTTTTAATGTAAGATGTTATCTTTTAGTAGTAATATAGGGTAAATCTAAATCAAATTAACCAAAAAAGGTCATTATTCAATCTCTGGAGAACCTTTTTTCGTATTAATAGTTTTGGTGTTGATTTTTAAAGATCGTATAATTGGCCAATTTTGTTCTTGCAGCTACTTGTTTCTATGTGCCATATAAAATACGTACAGCAGAAGTTAGCTGCAGATATATTTTTTCTATCCTTTGTCAATCCTGAAACTCGGTTAATATTTTTGTAAAACTTAAAAAAATATTTGAAATAAACTGAAATGGGTGTTTTTAAATTAATAAAAAAAAACATACGTGATGTGATAGATTTTCAAGATTGTATGTACTTACAAGGCGACCTTTCAAACAAGTCGTCGATCGTTAATAGCTGCTAGAGCCGAATTAGTCAATTTTGTAATCTGAAATTTTGAGTTTTAAAATTTCCATGGATACATTGGAGTTCGTTGCCTGGTGGATTTGATATATATTTACCCTAGACTGAAATGTGTTAAGTTAAGTAAGTATTGCTCAAAGATCTTTTTTTTTTTTAATAGATACGTTGTGAGTGCTCATTTTTCATTACATATGATCTATGATTTAATGTTTTTATTTTATGCCATGTTTTTTATTATTACCTATGACAGTTTTTTCTTGTTTTCATTTATTTAAGCTAGTATGTATGGTAGGTAATCGTATTTATTTTATTAGTTAAATAATATGTAGTAAGTTACTAAAACGTTTTCACTTAAGGCCGCAGTTTCTTCCTAGATTTTTGAAATATTTTTTAGGGTGCTCAGAGAAAACTCAGAATTCGCTGAAATTTAGTTTTTCCTGGGCGCCCTAAAAAAGATTTCAAAAATCGGGGGAGAAATCCTTAAATAACTATTTTTTTTTTATTTGATGCATTTTAGCAATAAAACTTAAATGCAATGTTTTTATATGTTTTATAGTTATATAATAAGTAACACGAGTAAACTAAAACTTGTTAGTTAAGCAACTATTTTTCATCAAAGATCTTTTTTTATATTGGATGCATTTTAATAATAAAACTTAAATGAAAATTTCAGACGTTTTTTTTTTGACGATTTGATTACCCTACCTGTATATTGAATGGATCAGTCAAAACTAAATTCAATATAGTTGTTTCTTGAGATTTTTTTTATTGTTATTTGCAGCATAGAAGAAAGGAATACCTTGAGGACGACTAAATATGGTTAGCATAAAAATGGATCCCTTAAAGGGACAGTTCACCAAAATGACAAGTCGTGTTTATTAGATGGCATTTTTTTACAACCATTGGTGAACTTTGTTTGATTTTAGGAAGCCCCTTAAGGAGATTATTTTTTATTAAATCTCCCTGTAAAACATGTAGCCTAAAAAACTGACAGTGACTTTTTTACAATGTTCATAATGTTTTAAATATAAAATCTTGATATCTAACAATCAGTGAACTAAGAAAATCGGAAAAATAGCGCAATTGGTCAATTTCGAAAAAAACATGAATAAAGTGTGCACTGCACGTGCTACAAACGTGTTTGTATCTCATTAACGAAGCTGCATAGAAAAAAACAAAGATCGCCGTTCAATGTAAAAAAATGCGATCGAATAAGCCCAAATTGTGATTTTGTTGAACTGCACCTTTAAACAATATTATTCTCTTAAGAAATTTATCCTCTTGAGCAAAGAAATAGTGAACTGTGGTTAAGAACCATGGTTTTTTGGATCAAGAGAAGTTGCTCTTAAATTAACAACATCATTCTATTTGGTAAAGAATCTGACAGGTTACTTTAAAGAAGCGTTTTCTCAAACCAAGAGAAGTTAGTCATAAATCAAGAATCTTCTTCTCTTACATAAAGAATCTTCACGATTCTAGGAACTTATTTCAAATAAGCGTTTTTTTGGGGCAAAAAAATTTTGAAGTTGACCGAAAAACTAATAGTCTTGAAGTGAGAGATCAATTTTCTTGAATTAAGTTAATTAAACTCTTCCTCTAAGAAACTGATGCTTGTGACAACGAATTTTATTCTTGAATCGAACAAATATTTGTCTTGAGGAAGAAGTATGCGATCTAGTGCACTAAATGTTCACACTTAAAACAAGATACAATGTTCTTGTGGTAAGACCTATAAGTCAAGGAAATGATGTTCTTCATTCAAGAATTGAGGGGGGTTGGACCTATTCAAAGAAATGGTTTTCTTGAGTCAAGGTCATTTTGCTTTGATTTAAGAGATCCTTTTTTTCAGTGTAGAAACTGCAATACCATTTATTTATATAGGTAACTTACAGTTAATTGATAACATTAAAGTATAGTATAGCAACCCACATAGCAATTTGTCATCCTTAGCATGTGCATAGAATATCCTCAAGAAGAAAAAGAATATGCTAGGGATGTTCTAAATTAACATTGGAACATCCTAAGCATGTGGTAAGAATAGATAACGTTCGGCCCTAATCACATGCTATGAAGGTTCTTAGGAATAAATATTTTTATCAGATAATTGGCATGTGCTAAATCTATAGTAGCGCAAAAACAGTATAACTCCTAAAATATGGCTTTAAATAAAATAAAAAATATATTTTTGAGCTCTAAAAACCATGTCCTATCACAATACATGCTAAGAGAAAAAATAAAACAAATAATGAAAAAAAAGTTCGACGCGCCGACGGGGTTCGAACCAACAACCTATAGATTGATAGACCAATGCTTTATCCACTGTAACATGCGCTTATAAAGAAATAGATTGAAACCGCGGATTATAAGCGTTTTGCCGGATTTTTATAGGTCGACTGAAAAGTGTAAATCATTATTAAAGCTTATTCAGAGAATTTTCGCGTTTGGTGGATATACAGACCGCTTCAAGCTACTGCGAACATAGGGCGGAAGAAGTCTAATTTGCCAGTGTACGTACATGCAGAGACACCGCACGCCTATCAGTGAAGCAACCAATACTCAGGTTTGCGATCACCACTTGCATGACTTTCCTTTGGTATTTAGTACGCCGCTAACCACGGTGCTGTGTGGAGCGTAGTCAATGAAACCGGGATTTGGTCAATAAATACGCGAATTTTTATAACGTAATTTTCTTATTTTTTGTCACTGATAAATAAGAGCGTTTTATTGTCAACTGCTCAGATTTATCAATGACGACGTGTTACAAGGAGAAACAAAATAAAAGCAAGTTCTCAAAATAAAATAATACATTCTAAAAACCAAAAAGATTCTCCCAGTCAAAAGAAAATTAAAGCAAATGTTCGAAAAGTCCTCCTTGCTCGGCTAGACAATATCCGAGCCTACTATAAAAACCCCTTCTAACGTTTCCAAGCATGTTAGGGGTGATAATTTGAAAAGCTTCTTCAAAAACAGATAGAAGTCATTAGGAGCTTACACCAAATCTTACACCTAACAACTGCCTAGCAGTTGGAATAATGTGCTGCTGCAGTAGATCCAAGTATCTAGGACCATTCAAATTGCAATTGCCGTTAATAAAAAATGGCCCAATTACGTGTTCCCCTATAATACCCCCCCCCAAACATTTAGTTTTTGGGGATACTGTGTTCTTACGTCAAAATACAAATGCAAATTTTCCCTCGACCAATATCGAACGTGTGTTGGGTTATGACGATTTGACCATTTAACCATCTGCACTTTTTCGGCAACTTCGTAGACATCCATTTTTGGTTTTAAAAATGTATTATTTCAATTAAGAACTTACCCATCTGTTTCTCGAGCAAGGCAGAAATAAAACAAAATAATAAAAACAAAATGAATTTCCAAAAGATAACACTGCAGCTTGCTTCGAATCCACCTCGGTCGTACGGCACGGAGAGTAAATTGGACTTGATTCCCCCTATGTTCGCAGTAGCTTGAAGCGGTCTGTATATGGACAACCATCTCTAAACCAAGGGTTACCGGGTTCCTTTCCGGTCATCGATTTGTTTTTGAGCTTTTTTAACTTATTTCATAATTGGTATATTATTTGCATATGCTTAAGATGTCCTAATAGTAACCTTCTTTAGTGATATTTCATTTGTATATGCTAACGAAATACTAGAATAACATTCTTTTGATGTTCTTTTACGGTACCAGAATAGCTTGTGCGCTAAAAGGAACAAATAATGTGCCAATAAGTGATATATATTCTTTGCATATGCTAAAGATGTTCTAATAGTAACTTTTTTTAATGGTATTTCCTTGGTATATGCCAAGAAAATACTTAGAAGCTCATTCTTTTGATGTTCTTTTATGGTATCAGAATAGCATGTGCTCTAAACGGACAAAAAATGTTTTAAAATTGATATAATCTTTGCATGTGTTAAAGATGGACTCAAAAGGACCTGCTCAAATGGTACGTATGCTATGCATGTAAATGTTCTTTCATTGCTATGTGGGAAACCTATTTTTAAACCGTAGCCAGTCTAAAAGAATACTTGAAAATTATTAAAACTAACTAAAAAATCATCAAAATCCAGCAAAAAACAAGATTTTTTTAACGATTTACACACATGACGTAGCAGCGCAAATCAAGAAAAGAAAACAGTATGGCGGTAATAATTATTTCTTGGATTACTGAAAACCTAACCGTTTTACGACTAAGGAGGTGCCCTCTATAGTGGTCAGATACCGTTATATTTTGAAATTAGCCCCAACTGTGAGACGTCCCACACTGGGGTCCCCTAGTTTTTGTAAATTTTCTTGGAATTTTTAAAAATATTAAAATACATCAGTAATTCACGTAAAATATTGAAACCAAAACGTGGTTTAAATCGAACAAGTTACAGAGAGAAAATTCATCTCGTATTAAGGGTGTTGACAGAGTTATTTTGGGAAAGAAATGCATTGCATACAGGCGTCGTTCATAAGGGCTATATTTTCACACGCTTCTAGTGACTATAAAAAGCAAAGGCACGGCAAAGCGTGGATCACTTAAAAATCAAATTTCATCCAAGAACGAAGCGCTGCCAGTCATCTAGTTAATCAACAAATAAAGTTTCATAAGATAATTATTTTGCACGAGAATATATTGACACAAAATTTGAGGCTACAAAGAATAAAAATCAAGTATTTTAAACGTTTCAGCAACAATCCAGCATGAAGCCGAATCTACAAAAACTACGCCAATTTTTGCCAGGTGTGTAAAAGAAATTGGGGGAGGGAATTATTTTATAAGAAAAAAGGGGACTCAACGTTTTTATCAACTTCTATTCTGCTCTATCTCTTTTTAAACTCGTTATCGAGATGTTATCTGTCAAACTTGCAAATAAATCATAAGGGCATATTTCTAACACGTGGAACCTATTGTGGTTTAAAAACATTAAATAAGTACTAACGTATCAGCACGACTTTTTAAATAGATTTTCAAACTGTTCTTCGAGCCTAATAGACAATATCGTAGACTGGGAAATATTTCATTATTAATTTTTGTTTTCTTTTTTATTATTTCTGAGATATTTTTTTTTAATTAAAAATCCACGTTCCCAGAAATTAAGTAACACGTCGGAGACAAGAATTGGTTTCCTATGGCACAAGTAGTGTGGACAGCATGTGCTCCCTTCAACGTGGGAGACCTCCAGGTTCGGGACTGTCCAGGCATGTCATGACATGACCTGTGGGAGCGGGGAATACAACTTTAGCCTTTTCAGGGGAATTCGGGGGTTACTTACTTATCTGGGAATATGGTCCAAGAAATTGTTTAAATCTATTTTGCTCGAAGATTTCGTGTATTTAAGTTATTTTCGAAAATATTTTCTTACAATATGTAGGAAAACAGACTTAGATACGGTATTGACAATATTAAATGTAGATTAATTAAACAAAGGTGTTGCTACAAATTTGGTAGTGGGTGTCAGACATTACCAAGGATGATAGCAATACTAATTAATGAATTCTATTTTTTTTGGTGTTGCAATGACGCGATCTAGATAATAAGAAAATAACCTCCCGAAATAATGCAAGAAAATTAAGAAGGGAATCTTTAACGTTTTTCATAATAAAAATTATTTTCTAATCTAGTTTTCCTACCACGGGTAGAAAAACAGAACTGGGTACGGTATTGACAATAGCAAAGGTAGATTAATGAACATAAAGGTATTGTTACAAAATTGGTTGTGGGTGTCAGACACAATCAAGGATGATAGCAATACTAATTAATTAATTCTATTTTTTGGGTGTTGTAATAACGCGCTCTAGATAATACGAAGATAATTTCCAATTTCTTACAATTAAAATAATGACCGTGCTGGTAGGTTTCTTTTGTTCGTTGTCATGTGCCAAAATTAAAGCAAATAATTATTTCTAAATAAAAATAAGTAAACAGCATAAAATCGAAATGTTGTTATTTATTTGTGCAGTTAGATATTTTGATACGGTGTTTATTTGAGCAACCGGGGAATGCTACGGGGGAGTATTTTTTCACAATTGTCTATAAGCACAATTATGTTCAATATGTTTCTTGATGGTAGTTCCTTAGATTGCTTATTTAAACAACGGGATTAAGATTGTTCAGCATACCAAAATTTTATTCCAATAACAAAAAGAAAGAACGACCCTAAAAAAAAAGAAAAAGAGAATAGATAAGATCTAAATGGTAGTGGTTCCAGTTTGACAGATAGCAAAAAAATCGTATCAGTTAAGATGAACAATTTCTTTTATCAGCTCTAAAGAATCTTGGGTTAAAACAACATAACGTACAGGCTCCACCAAAATAATTATTGCTATTATTTTTATTGTGGGTTCATTTCGATAAAAATTATAACAATAATATTATAGACGATCATAGCTTGGCCTCTAATTATGGATTCTAAATAAGGGACCCGGTTTGGAGGTGTTTTCCTCATTGATTATTTGGCCACAATTGTCTCTTAAAGAGAAACGTTGAAAGAACGTAAGTTAATTAACTCTAGTTAATTATCAACGTTTTGAATTGAAAACCCCACAATATTCCAGTAAAATTAAACGTTGTTAAAGGGGTGCCAAATTTACGGGTGTGTCTAAAACATTGACCGGTCAATTGACCACTGACCAGACCCTTCTGGTGGTCCAATTTTAACCAAATTTGGCAGAGACAATTCAACTGCATAAACAAACACATCCAGTAACATTTTACTCCCCTCACCCCCAAATAAGGGTGGTAGAGCGAAAAAACACGATTGACCAGCGAAAAAGTTGTTGACCGGGCCCTTATCTTTATGCGATTTTGATCAAACTTGGTAGAAATGTAAACTTACCCAAAGTACATGTGCTGCTAAAATGTTACCTTCCTCACCCCTTAAATAAGGGGGTTAGAGCGAAAAAATGATCAGCGGACCGGTCAATTGACCACTGACCAGACCCTTCTGGTGGTCCAATTTTAACCAAATTTGGCAGAGACAATTCAACTGCATAAACAAACACATCCAGTAACATTTTACCACCCTCACCCCCCAAATAAGGGTGGTAGAGCGAAAAGACACGATTGACCAGCGAAAAAGTTGTTGACCGGGCTCTTATATTTATCCGATTTTGACCAAACTTGGCAGAAATGTAAACGTACCTAAAGTACACGTGCTGCTAAAATGTTACCTTCCTCACCCCTTAAATAAGGGGGTTAGAGCGAAAAAATGATCAGCGGAAAATTTGTTGACCGGGCCTTTATCTTTATCCGATTTTGATTAAATTTGGCGGAAATGTCAGCGTGCCTAAACTGCACGTGCTGTAAAAATTTTATCCCTCTCACCTCCCAAATAAGGGTGGTCGAGCGAAAAAACAAGATTGCCCAGCGAAAAAGTTGTTGACCGGGCCTTTATCTCTATCCGATTTTGATCAAACTTGGCAGAAATGTAAACGTACCTAAAGTACATGCGCTGCTAATTTTTTTTTACAGCAAGTGCAAGCAACAACTTTTTCGCTGGTCAATCGTGTTATTTCGCTCTAACACCCTTATTTAAGGGGCGAGGGAGGTAAAACTTTTACAGCCGGTGTAATTTAAGTACATTTACATTACTGCCAAGTTTAATCGAAATCGGATAAAGATAAGGATCCGGTCAACAACTTTGTCGCTGGCCAATCGTATTTTTTCCCTCTAACACCTTTATGTAAGGGGTGAGGGGGGTACAGTACAGTACAACAGGTGTACTTTAGATACGTTTACATTTCTGCCAAATTTGATCAAAATCGGATAAAGATAAAGGCCCAGTCAACAACTTTTTCGCTGGTCAATCCTGTTTTTTTAATCTATCACCCTTATCTGGGGGGTGAGGGGGGTTAAATTTTTACAGCAAATGTGCTTCAGGTACCTTTCCATTTCTGCCAAATTTGATCAAAATCGGATAAAGATAAAGGCCCGGTCAACAACTTTTTCGCTGGTCAATCGTGTTTTTTCGATCTAACACCCTTATTTAAAGGGTAAGGGGGGTAAAACTTTTATGGCATGTGTACTTTCGGTACGTTTATATTTCCGCCAAATTTTATCAAAATCAGATAAAGATAAAGGATCGGTCAACATCTTTTTCGCTGGTCAATCGTGCTTTTTCACTCTAACATCTTTATTTAAGGGGTGAGGGGGCTAAAATCTTTACTACACGTGTAGTTTAGGTACGTTTACATTTCTGCCAAGTTTGATCAAAATTGGATAAAGATAAGGGCTCGGTCAACAACTTTTTCGCTGGTCAATCGTGTTTTTTCGATCTACCACCCTTATTTAAGGGGTGCGGGGGGTAAAACTTTTACAGCAAGTGTACTTTAGGTGCGTTTATATTTCTGCCAAATTGGATCAAAATCGGATAAAGATAAAGTCCCGGTCAACAACTTTTTCGCTGATCAATCGTGTTTTTTTGCTTTAACACCCTTATTTAAGGGATGAGGGGGGTAAAATCTTTACATCGCGTGTAGTTTAGGTACGTTTAAATTTCTGCTAAGTTTGATCAAAATTGGATAAAGATAAGGGTTCGGTCAACAACTTCTTCGCTGGCCAATCGTGTTTTTTTCGCTCTAACAACCTTATTTAAGGGGTGAGAGGGGTAAAATCTTTACAGCTCGTGTTCTTTAGGTACGTTTACATTTCTGCCAAGTTTGATCAAAATTGATTAAAGATAAGGGCCCGGTGAACAACTTTTTCGCTGGGGGGTGAGGGGGGTAAAATGTTACTGAATGTGTTTGTTTATCCAGTTGAATTGTCTCTGCCAAATTTGGTTAAAATCGGACCACCAGAAGGGTCTGGTCAGTGGTCAATTGACCAGTCAATATTTTAGAACTATCCCAAATTTACCCTAGTTAATAACAACGGTATGACGTCGTTTATTTCTCGTCCATCACAGCTGCCGTTGCACAAATGGCTAGTTTTTGTACTTTATGCATGGTCAATTTTAGTGTATTTCTTAGTTATGGCAACTAAGGCAACTAAAAATTCTTACTTGGGCCTTCAAATCTGGACAAATTTGCCAACCATTGCTATGTTTTCATGGGTATTGAGTTCATTTTCAAAACTCATTCTATCTTTTTCTTTTATATAGCGTGTTCTTGGTCTTGATAAAGAACACGCTATATAAAAGAAAAAGATGCAATGAGTTTTGAAAACGAACTCAATACCCATGAAAACATAGCACATATTTGTTAGGTATATTGCACAGTTTCCAACAACAATAGCTTCATATTGTTTCTTTCATATAAGCATCATAACCTAAATTGGAATTGATCATTAATCAATCTGAATACAGCACACACAAAAATCACTCTCCCGTAACAATGAGAAAGATTTATCGTGTTAACTGGTGTTATTGGTCGAATAAAAAATAGTTTCAAAAAAATATAATGTATCTTTATTAGCAATAAGTTGAAGTAATCTGATGAAACACATACATAATCTCAGATCAAAGCACTCAATATCTTGCATTGACTTCATTTTGTTCCACTTTTTAGAATATCTGAGTAAGACCAAACAAAGCACGTGCTGTAAAAAAAAACAAATTGCCGTAACTAAACAAACTAAAGGTTAGTAACGTCATTAATTAAAAATGGCATAGTTTTATGAGCATGAGCGTCATAAATTTACTAAAATCATGGATAACCACATAATCGGATCGGCATTTTGTTTTTCAAATAAAATTATAGTCAATACGACCAAACCGAAAACTTTCACACTCTTGTCAAATCTGTCAGTTTCCACACTTTCAGATTGGCTTCATGAGACAAAATATATGTAGGATCACAAAATCGTCGTGTCTAAATAAATAGGCGAGGCAGTTTAAGTAGACAATTAAAAGCAGACATACAGACCGCTTCAAGCTACTGCGAACATAGGGCGGAAGAAGTCTAATTTGCCAGTGTACGTACATGCAGAGACACCGCACGCCTATCAGTGAAGCAACCAATACTCAGGTTTGCGATCACCACTTGCATGACTTTCCTTTGGTATTTAGTACGCCTCTAACCCATAGATTAAGGAACTATAGATCCGTCACTTCACCCTTCCCGCCAATAATTATTTTTCGCGAAAAGTGCGGTTATGTTTCCGCGTGCAAAGGTACTGCCAACATAATAATATTTAGGTTGGCAATATTCTTTCTAGAAATCTGCAGCTCCTCCTCTTACCCCTTCTAGGGTTGTCCGTCAGAGGGCACATTATGACAAAAGTGACAGAATGTCGGTTATGACTCATAACTTATGAGTTCCATTTTGAAAACTGAGGTTTGCCAAGGTTTTTAAAAAGTGATTTTGTGATTATTCCTGTTCAAAAAATTGTGATTTTATCCGTCGATTACAATGGCTGAGAAACAAAGAGTTAGAGTGTGTTGTATTCAAAGCTGCGGAGACCGTGCCATGATCCCAATAAAAAAACGGGGAGACATCGTTTCCCCAAAGGCAATCCTGTAATTTTTCAGAAGTATAATGAAGCCGTTAAACGCGAATAAACTAAGTGCTGATGAAATATATAACAGATTTTACGTGTGTAATAAATATTTTGCTCCAGAGGACATTTTGCAGACTGGACGCAGAGGTCTTAGAGAGTGATGTCCCACACTTGCATTTGGACTCCATTTAACTATTTATATATAGTGTTAAAACACCCTTTCCTTATTTCATCAAGTTTATTATGCCTAATTTTTGTGGATATCAATAATAAGTTAGAAAATGCGACACTTGTGTATTCCAAACCAGGGGTATTAATATTATTTAAAATTTTTGAGATTAAAATTATTTTTTTTTTCACAAATTTAGTTTGGAATACAAAAGAGTGGCGTTTATTGTTTTTATATGTACTAAAAACAAGATAGGTATAAACATTTTAAAGAAAATTATTTAATATTTAAAAAAGCACAGACGAGATCATATTGTAATATTTTCTTTATTGTGAAAAATATAAACTAACATGTTTCGAAATATGCCATAATCTTTTATAATAAAACAACCAGAGGTTTTGTACTACAAGTGCATTATGGGTAATTTGTATTTATTTCTTAAAAATATGCTTTTTTATTTTAACTTAACATAAGTAACAATTTTGTTTTGTGTCTAGTAAAAAAGCATATTTTTAAAAACTAAACAAAAATTGCTTGCAAAGAAAGAAACCTACACAAATTACATTGGAAATGGCTATTGGCTAAATGTCATAATTTTTTTATATGTTGTAGTACTCAATAAACAAAGCACAAAAATAAAAAACCGAGATACGAAGCAGGATTACTTTCTGAGATATGGCGCTTTAAAGTTGACGTGTTTTAAGGCTATATCTTTGGACATGTTCTAATTTTTTTTTCACAACTTTGTTGATTACCGCCAAAATAAAATAATTCGTTTCTGTATTTGTCGTGAATGAAACACCCTTTCCATCCAAGTAAAAATGTCCTTTGGTACCACCAACCAACCGGCGGTAATCAACAAAGTTGTGAAAAAAAAACTTGTACCATGTACAAAAATATAGCCTAAAAACATGTCAACTTTAAAGCTATATATCTCAGAAAGTAATCCTGCTCCCTATCTCGTTTTTTTTTATTTTTGTGCTTTGTTGATCGAGTACTACAAAATATAAAAAAATTATGACATTTAGCCGACAGCCATTTTCAATGTAATTTGTGCAGGGTCCTTAAAAAAAAAGCGAAAATTTAAGCGAGCACCATCTAGTGGTCATATTACAAACAAACAAAAAATCGATAGTACGGTTATAGCGAATTTAACCGTGAGTCATCTAGTGGTCGTATTACAAATTAAAAAAGAAAAATCAATATAAAAGTATGGTTATTGGTCGCGTGCATATCTGCGCAGACTCGCCAAACTCCAAATAGTTCCGAATCGTTTAACACGTAACTGTCGTATCTATTGTAGCTCCTTAACCTATGCCTCTAACCACGGTGCTGTGCGGAGCGTAGTCAATGAAACCGGAATTTGGTCAATAAATACGCAAATTTTTATAACGTAATTTTCTTATTTTTTGTCACTGATAAATTAGAGCCTTTTATTGTCAACTGCTCAGATTTATCAGTGACGACGTGTTACAATGAAAATAATAAGGAGAAACAAAATAAAAGCAAGTTCTCAAAATAAAATAATACATTCTAAAAACCAAAAAGATTCTCCCAGTCAAAAAAAAATTAAAGCAAATGTTCGAAAAGTCCTCCTTGCTCGGCTAGACAATATCCGAGCCTACTATAAAAACCCCTTCTAACGTTTCCAAGCATGTTAGGGGTGATAATTTGAAAAGCTTCTTCAAAAACAGATAGAAGTCATTAGGAGCAAGATCGGGAGATCGAGCTGGCCACAAAATAGTTCTCCGTGTACTTATAACCCGATTAGGAAATACATTATCAAGATATTCCCTAGCAAGGCCAACATTGTGAGCGGAACAACCATCTTGTTGAAACCATGTTTCACCAAATCTTACACCTAACAACTGCCTAGCAGTTGGAATAATGTGCTGCTGCAGTAGATCCAAGTATCTAGGACCATTCAAATTGCAATTGCCGTTAATAAAAAATGGCCCAATTACGTGTTCCCCTATAATACCCCCCCCCCCAAACATTTAGTTTTTGGGGATACTGTGTTCTTACGTCAAAATACAAATGCAAATTTTCCCTCGACCAATATCGAACGTGTGTTGGGTTATGACGATTTGACCATTTGACCATCTGCACTTTTTAGGCAACTTCGTAGACATCCATTTTTGGTTTTAAAAATGTATTATTTCAATTAAGAACTTACCCATCTGTTTCTCGAGCAAGGCAGAAATAAAACAAAATAATAAAAACAAAATGAATTTCCAAAAGATAACAGTGCACGGAGAGTAAATTGGACTTGATTCCCCCTATGTTCGCAGTAGCTTGAAGCGGTCTGTATGTAGAATGGCCCATAAAAAACAGCACATTTTTTTGAGGGTACCTATAACTTCGTTACGTTACCACTTGTCCGATTTCAAAATTTTTTATTTTACTGGAAAGCTTAAACTTCAGACCTGTCAACAGGACTGACATTTCGTCAAACAAAACATTTGGGTTGTTCAACGCCAACGCAACATTAGGGAATTATTGAAATACGGCCGCACTGGATAGTGCCTACTTAGCGCCGACCTTAACACAGGCTGTGCCTGGTTCTAAAAGGTGCAAATTATAGAATTATTGAACGCGCCTCTAGCAAAACGGTGACGATACGACTTTATTTCTAACCTACAAATAATGCTGCCTGTATTCGAAATTCTGTGTTATTTTTTTTATATTTTGAGTAATCAAAAGCATGGGTGATGTGTTGGAAGCAGAGGTCTTTGTGGAGGGTGGAGAGAAGGACCATTTAGAGTTCTGAAGGGATTTTATTGAACTACTTCTCGTAGCAAACAAATATTGTCTTCATCGGCAAAACGAAATATTTGAGCCTTGCTTTTTTTAATTTTCTTGTGCTGTGTCATCCGATTTCATAAAAATATAACTATTTTGTCCCAATTTTTGGTTTTTTGGCCGTCACACCACAAAAAATTCCCGAAAGTAGGGTTAAGGTAAAAAAAATGGCGAATAGTTGTCAAAAACGTCAAATACGGCTAGACATAGCCAAGATGCGGCCCAGTATAATTCCTCCACAAATAAGGGCAGGTCCTAACCTTATTAGTGTCGGCACAGTGTCAAAATACTGCCTGGCCTTATTAGTGCCGGGCCCTAACTGCGTTTCAATAATTCCCTATTGCGGAAAAAAATTCAACTTTACTGTTACATAGACAATAATTAAGTAGACCTTTATTTTACCTTTCAGATTACCTCAATGAGACAAAACATGAACAGTCCAGGCTGTCGAAGTACAATCGCCGTGCCTAAGCAAATAGGCAATTCAAACATACCTTTACGTAGACAATTAAGTAGACAATCTTCTAGTCCAAATGTCGCGGTCACCAGGACGTCGCTTAGCGATCCGGCTCATCGATGGAAGCAAAAGTACGAAGAGAGTGAGGAAAAAAGGAAAATACTTCTGTCGGAAAAGGAAAAAGGTAATAATAATACAGGTTAAGGATGTAAACAGAATTTACATTTTCATATTTTTCTTTATCCACAATTATTTTTTATAAACATAAATAACAAATTTCATTTCTTCCTTAAGAGCCATGCTCTCTTCGGTCCTTGGCTATCATCAGATCAAAATGATTTGAGCCTTATCTCCTGTCTTTCTGGAAAGTCGTTATACTAGTACCTCGACTAGTAACATCCTATTTCCTAAGATATTACCCAGGCAGCAAAGTTACGTGCGGTACGTACACTTGATTTCAAAAAAACGCACACATGCAGTCACAAAATTGACCTTTCTGAAAGTGTATAATATATACGGACTGCCAGCTAAAGTTCCTAATAACTTCAAAAGTACGACAATTTGTCATATTGTTTAAAAAAGATCTCTAAAACTGAAAATATTTTTTTACTTAAGTTAAAGGCAACCTTATTTTTATATTAAAGTTTGCATAATCCTAAAAAATCAGCAAAAATAATGTGTTAGTAAAGTCTTTATTGAACAATATCACTTGATTTCAAAAAAAAATCATACATGCATTTTTTCCTATGCCACAAAATTTAGCTTTTCATAAGGCACCACCAGCTGAGTATGCCTGACAGCTTAAAATTCAATGTGACATTCTTAAAAAACTCATACATGCATTTTTTCCTATGCCACAAAATTTAGCTTTCCATTAGTGTATACTATTATAAGGCACCACCAGCTTAGTATGCCTGACAGCTTAAAATTCAGTGTGCCATCCTTAAAAATGCCACAGATATCAATATTTACAAAAGTTCAAATTATCACTCGAGTTATAGAAGACGGCTGGTCTATAAGAAGAGCGGCTATTTTGGACTTGATAAAATGACGATAATGCGATGGAAAAAGCGCAGGATTGAAAATAATTCTACGGATAGGAAAGATGGATCAGGCAACACCTGCTTAACTAAAAAGCCAGTTTAGTATCCTTTAGCCTACTATAGCGGTCATATTGACACACAACTGACAGAAAATCCACGTTTTACCTGTCAATTTGGTTATATAAATGGCGGCAATCTTTGGCTAAAGGGCACTGAAGAGATAAGAGTAAACTGGCTTTTTAGTTGAGGACGGTGTTGGATCAGGACGACCAAAAGTAAGTTCTGAAGTGCAAGATGAGAGACCTATTAACCATCTCAGACAAAATCCTTTTTCAACGTCAGTTGAAGCAGCTAATTTAACATTATTTCCGGGTTCTTTAGCAACAGTAAATAGAAGAGTAACGAAATCAGAAGTCTCTTGTCGAGTTGCTGCAAAGAAGCCTTTTCTAATAGAACAAAAACAGGCCAGAGTGATTTTTGCACTGAACGTGATAATGACTTCTGGGAGAGCAACAGCAGGAGAATTTTAGTTTATCGTCCACCAAATTCTAGATTTGAACCCGAATATACAAACCAAATTAAAAAAGCTGGACATTTTTTTGTAAACATGTGGGGCTAGTTTAGTGCTAGAGGTTTGGTTTTTTTTTGAAGAATCGAAGGAAGATTCAATAGTGAACGATATATTGAAATCCTTTAAAACGTTATGCTGCCATCTGTACAGGCTTTACATGAAAATAATGACTTCGTTTATCAGCAGGACAACTGTCCAGTATACACGGCTAATGTTGTTCACCAATGGTTTCAGAATAATAATATAGAAACACTTCCTTGGCCAGCCAACAGCCCTGACCTTAACCCATTGGAAAATATATGGGGTCGAATGGTTAAAATAATATACCAAAGGAATTGGAGACCTCAGAAGACCATCAGTATTTTCAAAATTTAACCTTTTCAATGCCCAGACGTTTGCAGCTTGTAATAGACAAAAATGGTGATCCTATTAAATGCTAAATTATTTATTTTAGTTCTTTTTTAAGTTAAAATAATTAGTATTAAGTTTACCATCGTTTTTGCCCTAATCCAAGTTTCCTATTCGTCTAATTGTTTTCAATCCAGCGCTGTTTCCATCGTATTATTGTTATGTTATCAACTCCAAAATGGGTTACCGCCCTCTTTATAGAACAGCCTTCGTCCGTTACTCGAGTGATAATTTGATATTGTTCAATAAAGACTTTACTAAAACATTATTTTTGCTGATTTTTTAGTATTATGCAAAATTTAATATAAAAATAAGGTTGCCTTTAATTTAAGTAAAAGATATTTTCAGTTTTAGAGACTTTTTTTAAACAATATGACAAATTGTCGTACTTTTGAAGTTTTTAGGCATTTTAGCAGGTAGTCCGTATACAGACCGCTTCAAGCTACTGCGAACATAGGGCGAAAGAAGTCTAATTTGCCAGTGTACGTACATGCAGAGACACCGCACGCCTATCAGTGAAGCAACCAACACTCAGGCTTCCGATCGCCATTCGCTGCCGTTCGCCGCCGTTCGCCTTGTATTTAGTACGCCTGGTGCTGTGTGGAGCGTAGTCAATGAAACCGGAATTTGGTCAATAAATACGCAAATTTTTATAACGTAATTTTCCTATTTTTTGTCACTGATAAATAAGAGCGTTTTATTGTCAACTGCTCAGATTTATCAGTGACGACGTGTTACAATGAAAAAAATAAGGAGAAACAAAATAAAAGCAAGTTCTCAAAATAAAATAATACATTCTAAAAACCAAAAAGATTCTCCCAGTCAAAAAAAAATTAAAACAAATGTTCGAAAAGTCCTCCTTGCTCGGCTAGACAATATCCGAGCCTACTATAAAAACCCCTTCCAACGTTTCCAAGCATGTTAGGGGTGATAATTTGAAAAGCTTCTTCAAAAACAGATAGAAGTCATTAGGAGCAAGATCGGGAGATCGAGCTGGCCATAAAAGAGTTCCCCGTGTACTTATAACCCGATTAGGAAATACTTTATCAAGATATTCCCTAACAAGGCCAACATTGTGAGCGGAACAACCATCTTGTTGAAACCATGTTTCACCAAATCTTACACCTAACAACTGCCTAGCAGTTGGAATAATGTGCTGCTGCAGTAGATCCAAGTATCTAGGACCATTCAAATTGCAATTGCCGTTAATAAAAAATGGCCCAATTACGTGTTGCCCTACAATACCCCCCCCAGACATTTAGTTTTCGGGGATACTGTGTTCTTACGTCAAAATACAAATGCAAATTTTCCCTCGACCAATATCGAACGTGTGTTGGGTTATGACGATTTGACCATTTGACTATCTGCACTTTTTCGGCAACTTCGTAGACATCCATTTTTAGTTTTAAAAATGTATTATTTCAATTAAGAACTTACCCATCTGTTTCTCGAGCAAGGCAGAAATAAAACAAAATAATAAAAACAAAATGAATTTCCAAAAGATTACACTGCAGCGTGCTTCGAATCCACCTCGGTCGTACGGCACGGAGAGTAAATTGTACTTGATTCCCCCTATGTTCGCAGTAGCTTGAAGCGGTCTGTATATTGTACACTTTTAGAAAGGTCAATTTTGTGACTGCATGTATGCGTTTTTTTTAAAATCAAGTATACATACATAGAGGTGAAGTTAAATAAAAGCTTGTAATAAAAAGTACGCAAAATTAAAAGCCGGTCCTACATTTTTAAACGTCTAGATTGAATGTCAATCCATTATATTATTTTTCGGGTGGCTTCGCTCACCAGTCTGGGTCTCTCTCAGGCATATTGGGTCTGCATCGCGTTTTCTTTGTTATGTTCTTTATACAAATAAAAACGATTATCATAAGCGCTTTAAGGGCCCAATTACATCGTTAAACTGGCAACGCTGTTGGGTCCGTTTATTAGGCAATTCTTTTTCCGCATATTTCTCGGAAACGGGACTTCCAAATGGCCTGAAATTTTGCCTAAATTGTTTATTGGACTATGTTTTTCCATCAAATCTTGGTACTTTTTTAAAATTTTGTTTATTTTTTGAAAAAAACTGTTTTAGCTTTTGTGGTGTTTCAAAATTGCCGCGTCCATATTACGTCAGAAACAGTCAGAAATACCCTTTATAGAGACCTGTAAAACTAAATTGGAAATATTTGTAATTTTCCAAATAATGGACACCTAATTTCAAAAACTCTCTAGATTGTATTAATAAGCTTTGTAATCCTCTTCCTCTAATAAAAAACAAATTGAGTATTATTTTCCTCTAAAGCTAAAACATGCGGAAATGTAAAAACATGGACTATAAGGGTTACCTATCAATATTAGTTATATGCCTAGCAAATTACTTAAATGGTTATATTATAGATACCGCCACCATCAAAATTAACCACCCACGTCTTTTTTTTTGTGAGCTTACCCTAGGCATAGTTTCTAGTGTTCTCCTTTCCTAAATGTATTCGGCTAAGAGAGATCTAGCATATATACCTAGGTAACACCCCTTACCAGGAAAAAAAATTTATGCCATGCAAACATCGAAATTGGTCGACTCACTGTATTTGCAACTAACCAATGTCAGTGTGTCTGCCTGACATTCTTCATAACCTTAGTTTTGTCCTTTTGTTTTGGAGTTCGTCGGCCTGGTTTTTGTGTTTTATTTAATAATTTTTCCTTTGGTGAAAAGCTACTTTTTAGAACCCTTAAGTGGTCTGTGTGTATGACCATTTGACTAGTTGTCACTGCTCTCAATTCGATCACCTAGGTGATAAATAAATAATCCCTCATAAGGTCACTGGATCCTGAGACCTGCGGTCCCAGCCGCAGGTTTTAGGATCCAGTGACCCTAATCCCCAATGATTCGCGGCGCAATCTGTGAACAGGAGAATACAGTAAAGAAACCAGAGATAGATAATGAGTGGTAGATGACGTATTGAAATCGATTGACAAATTTATATTATCTCTGGATTGTTCTTGCGCCGTTAACCGGCATATTCATTTTTCATTCATAAAAGTATCCCTGGCATCATGTTGTTTCACTCTGGTGCATTTGATTCATATCAAAGCTTAATATAAGGAGTTATTCGGAGTGATTTAAGGTTGGCAGTGTTAGGGTGTTTGATTTTAACTTAAAAATCTGGTTTTTGTTCTGTGGAAAATGAGGTTAGATTTTGTCTAAATAAAAATGGAATGGACTGTACCATGTACGTACACTTGTGTACATATCAAAGTATGTACTTTGTATGTTCTGTGGTGGACCAAAAAAAGACGTAAATACGAAGTACGTACAGGGGATGTTTTTAGTACGTACCTTGGAGGGCGCAAATAAATAAACTAAAAAATGTTATTTTATGTCTAGGGACTGTCCATTCCAAATTGGTGCGGATTAGTTTTTTGACTCCATTTAGCTTCTGTGTTTAAATGTCAGCCACCATATTGAAATTGGTCCGGAGAATTTAGAATGATGTATAGTCATATATCTATTAACTTAAATGTACGCCCTTCCAATGGTTTTAGTATACACGAAGTTGTAAGCGAGATGTCCCTCTGCTTTCTCTCTTATTTATCTCCCTTTCTCTCTCTGTTATCTCGTTTGTTTTAATAACGCTGTTCTGCACATGCGCCGCGTCAGCGTCATCGGCTAAGACCCGAAGCCACGAAGGCAGCTCTTCATTTTTGTTTGATAGAAAGAATTCGGCATTTGTTAAAAATCCTGGATTTTAGTATTTTTTTCGAAAAAAAAGGGGTCCCAATGAGGAAGAAACACATTCTCGTTGATGTTTTTTAACTGCAGATTTCCAAAACAAAAAGAGCTACTTAACTAACCTCTGGACTTTCTCCACTCGACATCTCAGATGCTATCGCTTCTCTTTCGTTGTCGAATGTTCTCCATAAACACAACATGCCTTTTTTACGTAGCGGGATCTTTCAGCTTACTTTTTCCTAAATTTTAATAGCAAAAGAAACGCGCATTACAAATGAAAACTCGGAATCAAAACGTGGCTGCGAAGCCAGCCGAAATTGTGCACAAGGTCGGAGCTAAACAAATGTCTTTTGTTTTGATATTTCCATGGCTGGCTAGATTATAGATATTGCTTACAAGTTTGGTCTGGTAAGGTTCTTCTGTTCTGCTGCACGTAAAATCCCAGATTATGCTCCTCCCTGCCTTCCAAGACGTAGACGATGGTTTTCCACTAACTTTTTTAAATATTATATATAATTTCAGCCCTCCGAAGTCTGAAAGATTTGGATAAAAAGCACCTGAACCTTCAAGTAAAACACGAGCACTTAGAGACTGAACTTTTTGAGAAGAACGAAGAATTTAGCAAACTCTCCACTGCCTCGAAAAATTTGTACAAAGAATACGAAACTCTTAAAAATCAATATGAAACAGAGACTGGAGCTATGGCAAGGTAATAAAAACAATATACAGAGTTTTTCAATGCTACACCTAAGGAACAAATTGTCGACGTTTTACCGTTGCCAAAGGCGACTTAACGTTGCGTGAAAACGGCGTATAAACTTTCTAGTAACTCAATTTTGCACCAATTTGGTGGAGATTTTTTGAGTTGTGTTGACGTTGCCTGCAACTAGAGTCGCGTGCAACGTTTCCACAACGTCGCCGAGGTTACTACGACTGGAGTGCCCTCTGGATAATAATTTTATTAATGTAATTTTGAAATCAAGACTTCCACGTCTAAAACCACAAATGAATGAATTTCCAAACACCATTTATTAATAATTCTAAAATACGTAGCTAGGTAACTTATAGTTAATTTTTACTAAAATTACTAAAACTGAAACTATAAAATAATCAATATCCAGCAAAACAAACAAGATTTTATTAACGATTTACACAAATGGCGTAGCGGCGCAAATCAGAAAAAGGAAACAGTATGGAGGCAATAATCCTTTCTTGGTTTACTGAAAACCTAACCGTTTTGCGATTAAGGTGGTACAATGGCATTGATTATTTGGTCACAATTGTCTCGTACAGAGAAAACGTTGAAAGAACGTAAATTAATTAACCCTAGTTAATTAATTATCAACGTTTTGGCGTTGTCAAACTTACCCTAGTTAATAACAACGATGTGGCATCGTTTTCTCGTCCATTGTAGCGGCCGTTGCACAAATGACTAGTTTTTATACTTTATGCAACGTTAATTTTAGTGTATTTCTTAGTTATGGCAACTAAGGCAACTAAAAATTGTTACTAATTTGTTTATTCTTGCTGTTGAGGTAAAAGTGAACGCGCGTATCTGACTGTTCATGTTCATCACGCTCATCCATAAGCTGAAGTAGCTGGATTCACTAGCATTTAAAAAAAAAATCAAAATTTAAAATAACCAAGAGAAAACGAAGAGTTAAAAGATGGTTAGAACACAACCCAGCCCAGGAGCGTTCCTTTATTTCGATTAAATCCATTTACTCTGTCGCCACGTGACTTAAAATTGCCCGGTTCACCAATCTCTCAGATTTCTAAAGTCAAAAAATTTACCTAAAAAAAGTTTTCATAAAATTTACGTAATATTTACATATCATAACTTATGTTCCTTTAATTACATTATATTTACGTAATAAGCGCATGGCATTATATGCAGAATATGGAAGTTACTTTTTACCTTATTGTAACATTAGAAGTATATACATATTATGTACACAATATGACTTTAATTTTACATAAATGTTACATGCAATATTTATGTAATATTTATGTTATAAATTTATATAATAGCTACATAAAGAGTATGTAATTTACGTGACGTCAAGTTTACCTTGATGTTAATTGTAAGAAATATAAATATTATGTAACCAAATTTACCCCAATTTTACCTTTCGATTTACTTTCTCGTTACTAGTGAATCAATTTGCCGTTTCTCAATTTTTTGTTGCAGTGTATTACTTACGTTATTTTAATTACATATTATTTGCGTAAAAAGTAGGGAACATTGTACATGGCATGCATTATGCGTTACTTATTTAAAAAAAAAAACAAATACATACACGGACTAGCAGCTAAAATGCCTAAAAACTTCAAAAGTTCGACAATTTGTCATATTGTTTAAAAAAGGTCTCTACAACTGAAAATATTTTTTTACTTAAATTAAAAGCAACCTTATTTTTATATTAAATTTTGCATAATACTAAAAAATCAGCAAAAATAATGTTTTAGTAAAGTCTTTATTGAACAATATCAATTATCAGTAACGGACAAAGGCTGTTCTATAAAGAGGGCGGTAACCCATTTTGGAGTTGATAAAATAACAATAATACGATGGAAACAGCGCTGAATTAAAATTATTTAATTATTTTAACTTAAAAAAGAACTAAAATAAATAATTTAGTGTTTAATAGGATCACCATTTTTCTCTATTAAAAGTTGCAAACGTCTGGGCATTGAAAAGGTTACATTTTGAAAATACTGATGGTCTTCTGAGAGCTGATCCAATGCGCGATAAATATCATCGCTTAACTCTTCAGTATTTCGTGGTTTTCAATTCCTTTGGTATATTATTTTAACGACTCGACCCCATATATTTTCCATTGGGTTAAGGTCAGGGCTGTTGGCTGGCCAAGGAAGTGTTTCTATATTATTATTCTAAAACCATTGAAGAACAACATTAGCCGTGTGTACTGGACAGTTGTTCTGCTGATAAACGAAGTCATTATTTTCATGTAAAGCCTGTACAGATGGCAGCATAACGTTTTCAAGGATTTCAATATATCGTTCACTATTGAATCTTCCTTCGATTCTCCAAAAAAAAACCCAAACTTCTAGCACTAAACTAGCCCACATTTTTACAGAAAAATGTCCAGCTTTTTTAATTTGGTTTGTATATTCGGGTTCAAATCAAGAATTTGGTGGACGATAAACTAAAATTCTCCTGCTGCTTGAAGATGATTGAAAAATTTTTTCGTCAGTGAAAACCACGCTCTCCCAGAAGTCAAGATCACGAAGAACGTTGTTCAGTGCAAAAATCACTCTGGCCTGTTTTGGTTCTTCTGTTAGAAAAGGCTTCTTTGCAGCAACTCGACAAGAGACTTCTGATTTTGTTACTCTTCTATTTACTGTTGCTAAAGAACCCGGAAATAATGTTACATTAGCTAATTCAACCGACGTTGAAAAAGGATTTTGTCTGAGATGGTCAATAAGTCTCTCATCTTGCACTTCAGAACTTACTTTTGTTCGTACTGATCCATCTTTCCTATCCGTAGAATTATTTTCAATCCAGCTCTTTTTCCATCGCATTATCGTCATTTTATCAACTCCAAAATGGGTGGTCGCTCTTCTTATAGACCAGCCGTCTTCTATAACTCGAGTGATAATTTGAACTTTTGTAAATATTGATATCTGTGGCATTTTTAAGGATGTCACACTGAATTTTAAGCTATCAGGCATACTAAGCTGGTGATGCCTTATAATAGTATACACTAATGGAAAGCTAAATTTTGTGGCATAGGAAAAAATGCATGTAACAAAGTAATCATGTTTTGTAACTTTTATGTAGTGTTTACGTAACGGTGTTGGCTGGAAAGGTCCCGGTCAGAAAAAAAAAGAGTGTCTATACTATTAATAATCTTCTTTTAGGGCACTTAAAGACGCTTCCCAATGGTACAAAGAAAACAAAGAGCTCAAACGAAAAACGTTCCTGCTGCCTGACAAGGACGCAGTAGACGAGGGAGTGGACACGGGCGAAAATGGCGGCGACGCCGACATAGAAAACTTAAATAAAACTATTCGACAATTAAGTGCCGAAGTGGCCGAGTTACAGACCGAACTGGATTCTCTGAGGCAGTCGGAGTTCCACGTTCAGGAACAAAATGTGAAAATTAGTGAGGTAAAGACTTTGGCTTTCTTTTTATTTTGTCTACATTAATGGTAAAGCCATGATGGTAATTTAAGGCTTAAAATATTTTAGCATAATTTTAAAGCTTTCTTTCCAAACTTTCGATTTCTAGAATAAAACACTCACATTTTTCAAGTTTTTACTGTTTTCTTAAAGGTTCATTTTTATACAAAGAACAGCAAAAATTTTAATTGTTCAAAGGGTATCCTTTAGCAAAAAACGTGTCCTACTATAAGTTAGTTTAGCACATCTAAAATAATTTAACAGGTATGTAACTATAGTAATTTACGTTACAAGGCCAGAAAATGCTCTATTATAGTAGAAGTCTAGATGTTTACGGACAAGGCGACGAAGGAGCTGAGGCCGGAATTTCTAGACGAGTACTTTAATGACATTTCACGGTCGTGTAGTAGGAAATCCATTATTTTATTCTTATTTTTTTAGTTACTTTACCGGACTAGTAATGTAGTGTATCATTTCCCGAACTGAAATATCGATTTCAGTCCGGGAAAATGACTTTCCCGAACTAAAATCGATAACGTAATGGAGTATATTACAATAGAGTGTGAACAGATAACTAAAGTATCGGTTTTTTGGTTACCGATGCAAAAATTTTTTTTTGATCACGGGCGCAAAAAAAGATTTCTGTCCGTTTTTTACCCAAAGTTAAAGAGAAATAGCGGAAAATAGTAATATTGAAAAAATCTAATTATTCTTGCCTAAGAATTAAGCCATTTCCGCCAGTTTTAACCAATTATTTACGAAAAAATCATTTAAAAATATGGTCAAAATATCAAGTTGTCAAATATTAAAATGTCGCAACAATGAACGTCACCGAGTAAAAAGACAGAGATTTATAGTGTAAAGATGGTGTGTTGCGAGAAGTTTTCTTCGTTCGAGATTTTTTAAAGTATTTTCCTGTTTTTCTTGGATTTTTTTGATAAAGGTATTAAAAAAAAATAGTGTTAACAACTCACGACTAAACCGTGCATTTTTTACTCGCGTTTTTGAATATCTCGCTGCACTCGTTATTTAAACCAACGCTTTTAAAATAAAGCACTATTTTAGCCACTAATTGTTAAAACTATTGTTAAGGTTCATCATGGCTCTACCAATAAGTTGCGTTTTTTCCGCAACGTTGCGGTGGAAATTTCGACGTAATTTCACCAAACCAACACCAAGCGTTGCGAACATGGCGAAAAGATTTGATGATAATGATAGATGAACTTTTTTATAATAATGGTTTTTGCTTTGGTTAGATCGTGACAGTACTTGCGCGATCGAACTTTTTACTCAAGCCGATCCAAAAGGTTTATGCGTTCAGATGTAAACGTAGTCGTGATCGAGACGAATGGGTATGCCACTGGTAGTGTTTGTTTGTGTATTGTAGGTTTTGGAAATAAAAAATATGGCTATCTTTGTTTCACTTGTTCTTATTTATGTATAGCTATCTTTGTCATACATGGAAATAATTAGGGGTACTTGTACTTATAATAGTTAGGATTAAGGTGTAGTATTTTTTAAAAAAAATAATAAAATGTGTTTATGTGTAGATATGAGTTTCCTTTATTAAAAAACAAAAAAAAAAGTTTATACAAATAAAACCATAACTCAACACACAAAGCCTATTTGTAAGTTGCAATTTTACTGATGTGTTTCTTTTTCTACTTCTTAAACTCGGCGATTTCTATTGGGCTCCTTAAATAAAAATTCAATTTCCTGTCAAAATTAAAATTTTCTAAAGAGAAAGACGACGACGATTCAACCAAATCTTGTAAAATTAAAGGCAAAAAAATTATAACCAAAAAATTTACTAGCCAGCGCAACGCCAACGACTTTGAGAGCTGATGGATAACCTAAAATTTAAATTTTTGGTCGGGAAATGCTTCTTTCCTTTACCAATAGCATGTCAAAAAAGAGTCAGAATGAAAATAACGACGATTTTTCGTAATTCTCGAACATACCTCTTTTTGACAACGGTACCCAATTCTGATGAATTCTGATAAATTTGACAATGTTTGATTTAAAAAAATAAAAGTACATAATATATTTTGGAGTATTTGTTTCAATTTTAGTTTTTTAATAAATTTGTTTCAGGAGTTGGAATTACAGAAAAAAAACAATAAAGAACTAAGATCTGAATTGGACAAGCTCCAGCTGGACCATCAACAGTTGATACGAGTTTGCGACGTTATGAAAAAGGAGATGGAGAAACTTAAAGAGGTTGAAGAGCAACAAAGAACCTCTCTGGAGGAAATGAGGTAATAACTAGCTACTCTTATTATATAGGGTGTGCCGAAAAAACGCACTTTTTTAAGTAATTATAAATTAGCGGGAAATTGTCCGATTTTAATAATATTTAACTTTTTAGAAAGCCAAAGCTTTAAAATATGTAGGAATAATGCCAATAATTCGTACCAGAAATAAGGAAGTTTTAAATATTTATATAGACCAGAGTTTTACCTCAAAATTAAGCATTTTTTTTTAATAAGCTTGATTTCGCATGCAAACTATGGTCTATATAAAGATTTAGAACTTTTTTTTTATTTCTTTTACGAATTTTTTAAATGGGACTTTGATGTGCCTGGAAAGAATGTGACTTTGTAACCGATGTTTGAGATTGAATACAGTGTCGCCGAAAAAGTTTTTTTGAGGGGGGTGAAATATGCCTCTTTTTTAAATAGGGCCGCCATCTTGGATTTTTACTAAATCAGCCATTTCAAGCACTTTTTTCACAAATGAATCGAATTTGTGTACTTTGTTTGGCATGTATGCTATATTTAGTGATAAAGTCTAAAAATACAAAAAGTTAACCAAATAATAATTCAGTTAATCTTCTGTCGCTCCTTGTTTCGCGTCGGGAAAACTGAAAATTTGCACAACGGAGGTTACAAACAAGAGAAGTGAAATTTATTTTTTTCCTGTTTGACCCAATTATGTGCTAAATGGGTTGGAAAATAAAGTAATATTTAATATGATGGGAAAGCAAATAGGAGGGTCATAAAAGAGTTCCATTTAACTTGTGCGAATTCTTGTTTTTAAATTTATTTGAATCTAAAATAGTGCACAATGGAAGTAACAAAATTTCTTTAAAGCAACATATGTTTTGAAAATGTAATTGTTTGTCTAAAATTTAAAAATTATTTTAAATTTACAAAATTTAACTTGAAACTAAACGTTTTATAATATCAATAATATTTAATGATATTTTTACAAGAAACACATTTCTACAACGGAAAAATAATTCTAGAGATGGGTATGGGCATCTTGGTTAATATGAAATAATGTTTAAAACGTTCTTTTTTTGCAGTTTTTAAAAAAATCAAGTTTACGTCATATGTAAGTAAAATTTGAAATTGTGACCAATTTAGACAAAAAAAAAACACTGAAGGATTTTTTTTCAGATTTATCCTTGTTGGCTTAAATATTATTTTATGTTTTTAAATTTTTTTAAGTTTTAAAAACAATTTTTTATTTATTTGTTTTTTTTTTCATAACGGAGGTTACAATTTTACTTTTGAAAAAAAAAAGAATGAGACGAGGGCAATATTTATTTACGAAAAAAATTGGGCATTAATTTTGTATTTTTCAAGTTCGCCAAAAAAACCTTGAATTTCCATTTTTTGCACAACGGAGGTTAGACTGAGTCATCTGGTCAATAAAAAATAATTTTACTATTAAATATTCATACTTTTTCAAAAATTAAAATTGAAAATGCTTCAGAATTGATGATGCAACAAATAAGAAATAATTTCTCTAATTTTTTTCATGTTTTGTTTTGGATGGATATACATAAACATAAAATACTTTAATCTATACAAATGTTAAAAATTGTATTTCTTTGTAAGAGAAAAGTTAAATTTAGAACTAAATTCAAATATCTTGAGTTTAAATTTTAATCTCTGGTTGACTTTTTCATGGAATAGCTGAAATGTCAGTTTTATCATTAGTTGTATAAATTTTGAAGCTTGTTGAAACTTATTAAAATCGATCAATTTTTGAAAACACGTAGATTTAGATCTTATTTAAAAATTGCAAACTTCCGTATTTCTTGACCGAATTTTTAAAATGATATATCGATGTGCTTCGAAAGAATGTGGCTTCGTAGCCGATGTTCCAGATTTATTACAGTATCGCACACAAAAAAATATCTGTGGGGGGGTTAAAAATGTCAAGTTAAACATTGGTCCTATAAGTTATAATTATTTTAAAAAAATTGCGGTTTTTTTTTGGTACACACTATAATAATTCAAGCACAAATAAAAAGTTTTAAAGACTGTTTACCCCATTTTATAAGCCCGTTTATTAATAGGCGAATATCGCCGTCTCAGAAGCTGAAAAATCACCCTTTATTAAAGGCGGTTTACTCCATTTTGTAAGCGCGTTTATTAATAAGCGAATATCGCACTCTCAGAAGCTGAATAATCAACCTTCAAAAACCGAAAATTTACCTTGTAAGAACTGATAAAATCGTTCTCCGATAACAATCAGCAGGTATATCGTTGTCCAACTACTTTTTTTGTAAGTCTAATGTCTATCTATTCGGTTAATAATTCGGTTAATAATCCACAAAGTGCCTCTCGTGACGCAAAAGTCGCTAATGGATAATTTTATTTCAGAAAAGAGGCAGCTGGATGTAGAAAAGAACGTAACGTACTAGCTCATCAAAGTACCCTCCTACTTCAAGGGCTAAACGAAGAAAACGCAACCGAGTCGTTGTTTTTGTTGCAAGAAATTGAAAAATTAAAGGCCACCATCGAAGACGAACGAAACAGATATGAGGAGGAAATAATACAGCTTCAGGTTGGCTTTCTTCTTCTTGTTTTTTCGCTCTTTTTTTATCGTTCTTCTGCTTCCTATTCTTTTGATTCTTTATTTCTTTATCAGCACTTTTTGGACCTTACCTACTACTTTTACAAACAGTATCGTCGTACTAACAACATCCCATCCACGACTTATTTAAGAGGTTCTGTGAGCTTTTCATGTTGGACTCAATCGAAAGCTTTCTTATAATCTATAAAACAAACATCCTACTGGCCCTTCTTCTTTCTTCTTAAAGTGCCATGCTCTCTCCGAACGTTGGCTTGTGTGTGGCCAAAGTATTCAAGTTTTCGTTTTTTGATGGTAAATCAAACTTCAATATCTTTATTTATTGTAAGCAAAACATCCAGATTTGTTACTCTGTTCATCCAAGATATCCTTAGTATTCTACGATAACACCATATCTCGAATGCCTCCAACTTTTTGCACATAGCCTCAGTCATTGTCCATGATTCCATGCCATAATATAAGATGCTAAAAACATAACACCGCAACACACGAATTCAGAGAGTGGTATTAAGATCGCGACTACACAACAATGATTTAATTTTCTTAAAATATGATCTGGCTTGTTCAATTCTTTCATGAACTTCTTGCATGTTGTCACAGTTATGAATCCAGGCGTTCGACTTGCTGTCCATTTACTTCTAACATCCCTCTGATGTTCTTTTCCTTGGATATGACCATCCATTTTGGTTTTCCAACATTTGCGAACTTTTGGTAGATTCAACATTTCTTGCAGGCCTTCCAGCGTGTCTGCTATTATGAAAGTTATGAAGTCCATTCTCTATTATTTTGTTACTATAGATATTAAACAACAGCGGATATAATATACAACCTTGGCGCACACCTCTTCTTATTTGGACCTCTTCGGACATTTGGCCATCAACCTTTATTTGAGCAGTTTGATTCCAGTATAGATTAGCGATTATCTTTCGATCTCGGTCATGTAGAACAACTTCTTTTAGCAATTCTATGAGATTTTCGTGTTGGACTCGATCAAACGCTTTTTCATAATCTATGAAACAGGCATATACTGGCACCGAAACATACCTAGACCGCTGAACTAAAACTTGAATGCTAAACAGGGCCTCTCTTGTTCCGAACCCACCACGAAATTATTCGCATATATTCTTTTATGTATATAAATAATCTTTAGAAACATTTTTAACATATTAGGCTGATTAGGCGGTAATCACTACACTTCTTTGCTGAATATTTTTAGGCAGTGTAACAACCCAATGAGCATTTTTGTCTATATAAAAGTTACAGCAAATAATATAAAAACTTCACAAAATAACCAAAAGTTATATTATTTAGTGTTGGTGATAATTTTATAACTCTAATATATCTCTTAAATGAGTAAAAAAGACTTGAAATACAAATGTTCAACACCAGCTTATAAAAATTTATGGTACATAGTAATGGATAGAAAAACAACATATAGATTTTATAAAACTTCCTTATGAGCCCTCAAGTATAGAGATTATTATAAAAAGGTTTTGCAACTGTTCTAACAAAACTACATAACAAATTAAAGGTTTTTATGGATTTAGAAATATCAATTTTCCATCTTTCTTCCCTTTGCTTGTTATGTATTATTCTTTTTCTTTTTACAATAAAAAAATTTATAAAATGGTGTTTAGCAATCTTCTAAAATAAATAAAAATGAAAGTGAGATATACTGAAGCAGGAATATGAATATTTATATACTATAGTCAAATAAAAGCTGTTTTTCAAGTCATCCTAGTCTGAAAATCAGCTGCGGTCCCGTGTGTACTGTATAGTTTTCGAATACACTCACGTAAATTTCATGGGCTCAAAAAATACTAGAGAAAACGGGGCAAAAATATTCATTTAAATATCAGTTTTTTTTTCATACCCGTTTTTTTCTTTCTGGGACAAATATTGAATTTTGTATGTTGTTCTTAACCCTAACAAGCAATATTTCGATTGAAATACATGTTGAAACCCCATAAATAGGCGAAAAACCTATTTTTGTAATCCAAAATGGCGAAAATTTCCGACAATTCTATAAAAAAACAATACAGCTATACCACTGTTTACCCCCTCAACCTCTATTTTATGACCCTTTTAAAAAATGATGCTACTTGGAACAAAGGGCTGCAGATGGCGCAGTGTTGAACACCGATGGTCCGTTTCTGCGAGCTTAACATAGTTACCATTGTTCTCTTTTCCTAAATGCATTCCTCGAGAGATCCAGCATACTACACATACCAGGAAAAATAACCGCCTCCATACACTTCAAGCCCGCATAACTGTCAGAGGTAACTATCTCAAGTTAGATTGCGGAGTCGAAGAGTGTACAGGCGAGTATTTTCCGGGATGTTCACATTTGCCGCCGACCAGCAGTATCAGTGTATACGCTCGACGTTTCACGGTGCGTTTTTGCGACCTTAACAGGGTTACTATATTGTTCTCTTTTTCTACAACACGGTTCCCATCTATGCGTTTCTCATTCGTGGGTCCCTAGAATCAAAACACGTATCACGTGGTCTAAGCGAGATTTGCCTATACAAGTTCATGTCGGACCACGTGATGAGTTTTTTGAGTCAGGGTGACTGCGCATGGGAAACGCTGGTGGGAATCAGGTGTAAAATGCATTCGATCTTGATATCTGTCATCGGCAACTATCTCAAGAAGATTTGGATCTCTTATCTCTCTCAGATTGATGTAATTAAAACAAGATAATAATGGTATGGTATCTCGCAAAAACGCGCCTTTTGATATTGCAAAAACGCTCCTTTTGATGTCGCAAAAACGCGCCTTTTGATGTCACAAAATTAACCTTAAAAAATCTTGTTTGTTTTGTTATTATAATTGCCAAAATAAATTAAAATTGTGTTTTTTTGTTCTAAAAACAGTTGTATTATAATCACTATATAAAGAAATTAATAACAACATTATAGAAAAAAACCTTATGGGAAAAAAGGTTTATGAATAAGTTCATAAGAATATTATAGACACCAATTTATATAACTATTGTGTGTGAGTTCCCAAGTTTTTATAAGTGTCTCTCGAAATATTTTCAATCTTATCTTATATAAATTTGTTGTTGGTTAATTAAGTTTGGTAATTATGCAGTATACGATTTTCTGCCATTTTTGATTTTTTATGAAAATTTTTTTATGGGGGCACCTACTAGGGTTCCTAGGACCCCAAATCCGCCTGCGCCGGTTGAGTTTTTTTTTATTTTTTTTTGTTTTTTTTTATTTTTTTTTCACTAAAACAACCCAATCCAACATAGTCCAATCCAATCTAATCCAACCCAACCCAAAAACCATCAGAAAAACACATTACAACCCCCCCTGGGCACCCTTTTTTCCTTAAAAAAAAAATGGGCGCAGGCAGATTTGGAGTCCTAGGGACCCTAGTAGGTGCCTCCATAAAGAATTTTTCATAAATCAAAAATGTAAGAAAACCGTATACTGCATAATTACTTCAAGTTTTATAAGTGGGTTGATAGCAACTTTTAAAAACCAATCTATTATATATCTTTAATTGATAGTTACTTACGGTTTTAAAGGTGTGTTGACAGAAATATTTCAAACACCAATTTATATAACTTTTGTCACTGATGACTTATATTTTTATAAATATGTTGGTGGAAACATTGTTAACACCAATTTATATAACATTTGTTACCGATGACTTTAATTTTTATAAAGATGTCTGTGGAAATATTGTTAACGCCAGTTTTATGTTACTTTAGGGTATCATCAATTTAGAGCCTTTAATAAAACAAATATACAAACTCAATTCTTGTAGGAAACTTCTAAATACCCTAGGGTATCAATGGAATCCTCTTTATAATTTTTATATAAATATTTTTGAAAGGTTTTCTGTTTTTAGCTGAAGATATTGCATGTTGTACTTCCTCTGGTGTTCTATCTATGCCTTGGTTTGAGAATTCTTCTGGCTGTTCGGACCGGTTATCGGTAAAGATATGTTCTATGTAGCTACACCATTGTTTTAGTTTTTCTTTGGTATCCGGTATGATTTTGCCGTGATTGATCGCAAGGATTCCAGCTTGTCTTTTACTAAATAATTCTACTGCCCCTGCTTTGCCCCAAATACATAAAATAATTTAAAATTATTATCAATCGCTACAAATATTCTCCTTCTTTTCAGGAAAAATTGGAAGATAAAGAAGAAAACTCCCACGTAGAAATAATGGAGGAAAGACTAAAGTTGGTGGAAGCAGAATTGCAAGCGGCGATAGCCAGAGCGGAAGAGGCAGAAGCGAAACTGAAGGCGCCACCTTTACCACCGCCTCCGCCACCTCCGCCCCCCGCACCACCTCTACCCATGACCGATCCCAGTGTACGTCCCGTGGTTCCTCTAAGGCGAAGAAAAAGTCGAGCTACGGTTCAAGAGCTGGCCGAGACCATCGGCGTCCAGGAAACGGTTTGTGAGGCTAAACCTGCGCCCCCTGGTGTGAATAATGACATTATTAACGCCATCAAAGAGGGGAAATTTACGTTAAAAAAAGCGAAAAAAGACAAGGACGCATCGGGTAAAGAAAAGGAGGCTCCCAAAGCAGTGTCGGAACTCTTAAATATTTTGGGGAGTTTGAGAAGAGCGCCAAAGAAGAGACAAAGTTTGGTGACGAATAAAAACGATGTTGTACAGTTGTAGCTCATAATTTTTCATTGTAATATTTAATTTACTTTTTTATGTGACTTATTATATATTTTATTAAAGTTCTTTTAAAAAACACATATTTTCTTTTTTTCAAAAACGTTTTATCACTTCACCAAAACTTAATATTTTAACTCCATCAAGAAGATTAAAATTAAGCAACTAGGACCATTGACATACCAAATATATTTACATTTAAAACAAAAAAGAAGTTAAAAAACCTCCAAATTAGTTACTTCAACCGAAAACAAACCAAAAAACCAAAGATCTTGGGTGGAAATAACGAAAATTCAAACTTGGATGAGCACAAAAGAACAAAACGAAAAGAGAAATGATTAAACGATGTTTCGCCCTATCAGTGGTTTCAATGGTCACCCTCCACCACACATCATTAAACACCACCATACACTTTGATTTCCAACTTCCAACTCACCCAGCCCACGCTGGTTATCCAGGACGAAACATCGTTTAATCATTTCTCTTTTCACTTTGGTCTTTTGTGCTGATCCAAGTTTCAATTTTCGTTATTTCCACCCAAGATCTTTTGATCTTTTGACATTTACATTTGTTGGACTTTTGTGTTTCACTGTACAAACCCTTCTAATTTAATAATTTCAAACACAAAAACCTATTTTATTTAAAGGTTTTATAGGTTTTTAATGTTCTACTTGCAGATTTTATCAACTTCAGATTCTCTTTTTCTATAAAGTTATCTTTTCCGGGAACTATTTCTAGAGGCCCATCAAGTCTGTCCCATTTGTTATCTGTCACAATGGTTGATACTTAAATTCATGACTTCATCAAATGTATTAATCTTATCCTTTCTTAACACACTTAAATTTTTTTTATTTTGGGCCTTTTGTGATAATGGAGAATTCAGACACCTACAGACCTGTTTCATCCTTATTAGAGATCATCAGGGAGTCATAGGATTGCACCTGGCAGTTGAAGCTACACAGGCAACCATTCTCCATTAGACCTTGGAGGTCTGGTCGTAATGAAGTGAGAAAACGCTTTGTCCGATATGCCACGAGTGTTACTTTTAATAAGTTTTTTGATCTTTAAATAAAAAAATATACGATTTTTTTGTTATTAAATTTCTTTGGAGGAAACTTGAAAAAAAAATTTCTAATGTCTAAGGTTACTGACAAAAAAAAAAGAATCTGCTTTTAAATTTGACATTCCATATTTTATGAAAATCTTTTGCGAATTAAATAATAGAAAGAAAAAGTCGGGGAATTTTAAAGATCAACCTCAACTTTTTGTCTAACAATTGGGATAATTATGAAACTGACATTACCCATAGATACGAAAATTTTCAAACCAATTTACCTGTTCATACCGATACTAAAATTCTCAAAATAAATGATTTAAAACCTGACAAAATTAAAAATTTATAACTAATATGTTGTTTTACCATAAATTTTTCCTTTCTTTAATTACCATACAGAGTGTTATGAAATTAACATCAAATATTTATGTGAATATATACTGAAGAACAAAAAAAAGGCAACACCATGAAGAAGAAATATTTTTAAAGTAATATTTATTTATATATTAATACAAGGAGATTCCTTCATGACAGTCATCAGAAAATTAATAATGAGTGACTCCTCCATGGTTATTTTTGTTTTATGGGGTATTGACAAAATAAGATAGTCTATATCATATTGAGGAACACTCATCCAAATCCTCCTTACGGCATGCCAGAGTTCATCTAATTTTCCAGAGGGTCGTGGTAATCGACTAAGATTGCAACCTATCATATCCCATACGTGTTCGATAGGCGACAAGTAAGTCCATTGTTTCAAGAGCAATATGCGGTCTGGCATTATCTTGTTGAAAGATCGCATTTGGGATAGTTTGTAGGTATTAGGGATGTAAAACTGGCTGCAGCACTTCATCGATATATCGCCGAGCAGTCAGATTGCCGTTTATGAGGACTAGAGGTGATCTGCTTCCTAAACATATAGCACTCCATACCATGATACTTTGCTGTATCACGTTCAACAGCGAAGTCTACATTTCGTCTCCCATCTCGAAATCGCCTAATCCTCATGCGTCCATTATGGACGCCTACACAAAACCTGGATTCGTCGCTGAAGCTTATGGTATTCCATTCGTCATTCCAGTTTGGCCGAGTTCTGCACCACTCCAAACGGCGAGCCTTATGTTGTGGGGTCAAAGGTAGCACCAAAAGCCCTCAGCCCCATATCAAGCAATCTTCGATCAACTGCCATCCTTGAAAACATTCGTCCTGTAGCTTCAACTAGAACATCTCTTACTTGGCGTATACTGTCCCGTCGATTTCTGAGAGTAAGAAGTCTAAGTTGCCGTAAATCACGACCTTTTAATAATCTAGGGCGTCCAGAACCCGCATGACGTCTATAAGTCTCATCATTGGACCTCCTTCTCCAAACTCTTAACACTGTTTATGGATTGGCATTAACCCTTCTTGCAATTTCTCGTAAACCAAGCAATCTTCGATCAACTGCCATCCTTGAAAACATTCGTCCTGTAGCTTCAACTAGAACATCTGTTACTTGGCGTATACTGTCCCGTCGATTTCTGAGAGCAAGAAGTCTAAGATGCCGTAAATCACGACCTTTTAATAATCTAGGGCGTCCAGAACCCGCATGACGTCTATAAATCTCATCACCTTCTCCAAACTCTTAACACTGTTTATGGATTGACATTAACCCTTCTTCGATCAACTGCCATCCTTAAAAACATTCGTCCTGTAGCTGCAACTAGAACATCTCTTTGTTAGCGTATACTGTCCCGTCGATTTCTGAGAGCAAGAAGTCTAAGATGCCGTAAATCACGACCTTTTAATAATCTAGGGCGTCCAGAACCCGCATGACGTCTATAAGTCTCATCATTGGACCACCTTCTCCAAACTCTTAACACTGTTTATGGATTGGCATTAACCCTTCTTGCAATTTCTCGTAAACCAAAACCAGCCTCTTTTATGCCCACGATGCGTCCTTTCTCGAAGTCATTTAAATGATGAAATTGTTGGCGACTGCGAACTCTGGACATTTTTGTTTTTTAAGTCAACTGTAAGCAATCCAAAAAGACCAAAAACTCGAGAAAAAAGATTTAAAATTTTCAGAAAAGGTCTTTTATGTGTTGGTTGTTTTTGAACATGAATAGAAAAAATCTGTGAAAAAAGGAAAGATTAGACAAAAAATTTATCAAATATTTCTTTTGAGGTATATAATTATCCATATACATCGTCTTGCATTTTTTTTGTTCTCCAGTATATATAAGAATCAGACAGGATGAAATTATATACTCTTATTGCCACCTAATATTGAGAGCTGATAACTTTCAGAACCAAATTACCACAATTTCAACAGGTCCGCAGCTTTTTTTTTAGTTGGACAGCTGTTTGAAAAAGACGCGAGTTCACAAAGAAAAAACAGAATAGAATGTTAATTAAAAAGGTGAAATTTGTCTAGTCGTTTGTACCTACAGCCTTTTATTAAGTTATGTTTAAATTGCTTACTTGCTTCTCAGTATAATCGAGGACCACCTCAAACACGTAATTGCGTATTCTTCCGGCGTTTGGGTTCTACTCCTATCTAGTACAAATTGACAAACATTTCTTCGTTCGGAGTAATTTCAAGAAATTTGTCTCTCCCTCTCTCTCTCTTTTTTCGATCCATTTTTAGTACACCATACCAATATGAATTTTATGAAAAATGAGTTACAAAGGTTCCAAAACACCTTAATCGACGAAAAAAAAAAGTTGTCTGTCGGTCTGTTGTCTGTCTTCATACACGATAACTCAGAAACGCCTTAATTGATTTTAACGAAATTTGGTACAAAAATCCTCTATCGGCTGATCATGAACTGATTAAGTTTTAGGTAGGGTGATGGGGAATTGAAGGGTGAAAAGGAGGATAATATATTTAAAAAAATATACGGTTTTCAGATTTAAGTTTCCATGAATATGGAGTACAAATTTTGTTATAAAGTCCAAATTCGTGGGTGCTTTAGTTTCCGAGTTATTTGAAAAAACGTTAAAATATATAAAAAAACATCATAACTTTAGAAGTAAAGCAGCTATTGATATGCGGTTTTCAGATTTTGGTTATCGTAAATATTACCCAAAAATTTTGTTCTAAGGTTGAAATCTTTCAAAACTACAGTTTTCGAAATATTTTTATTTCCTTTCAATATAAAATATTTAAGCAAGAATAAATTTATAGTTATCGTTATTTTTATTTACTTTTTTTCGCAATATTTTTGAAAACCCTATTTATAAAATTGCCAAATTTACTGAAAAGGTGCTTTATCATCTCTTTAATTCGAAGAAGATCGGTAAAAAAGCAGGGTTATACTTAACTTATACAAAAGATCAAAAGATCTAGGGTGGAAATAACGAAAATTCAAACTTGGATGAGTATCCCACAAGGAACACACAAAAGATCAAAGCGAAAAGAGAAATGAATAAACGATATTTCGCCCTGGGTGACCAGTGAAACTACTGATGAGCCCACGCCACTATACATCATTAAACACCATCATACACTTAGATTTCTAACCTTGAACCACTCACAAATAGGCATCGTTCCGCACTGGTACTTACTTATCCAAGTTACGTAATACGAATTCGTCCTGGCGTGTTAATATTTCCAGTAGGACTTTTTTAACTTCTTCTTTGTTTTAGTTGCCTTAAGAGCATAATCCTACTGGAAATATTAACACGCCAGGACGAATTCGTATTAGGTAACTTGGATAAGTAAGTACCAGTGCGGAACGATGTCTATTTGTGAGTGGTTCAAGGTTGGAAATCGTTATTTCCACCCTAGGTCTTTTAATCTTTTGTGTTTTTTAGTTTCTTTTTGGTTGAAGTAACTGATTTGGAGGTTTTTTAACTTCTTCTTTAAAAAAAGTTATATTTAACGTAAACTACAAAAGTGGAACTGACCAAAAATTCTTTCTGCGAACATTCCGTTATCGTTATTAAAAAGAAAAATAAGCATAAACCCAATAAACGAAAGTTTTGGCCGGCAACGATTAAACGAACATCGCGTATAACATTTGCAAAATAAAAAAATCTTAAAGATACCGTAACGTATTTTATTAAAAAACAATATTTTATTTAAATATAAAAGGGAACGAAGATTTTCCTCAAACCATAATTTACTACTGAGAAGGCATCGAGCAATTATGGAATGGTTCTACGTATATCTGGTATGTGCTTTTTTCAGCACTACCATGGCAATAGGTAAGTTTTTTTTGCAGTGTTAGTTTCTTTTAATTTTTATGTTTTAAAATTTAGAGATGAAAAGCTTGTTATCATATAACTATGGGATACTATCATGGCCAAAGTGTCGTAAAATGTGTAACGAAAATAACTTTTTATACGACTGTCTTGAAAAAGGAGGTTTTGCGCACGGAGAACACGATCTGAAAACGGCATTTTGCGCACGTCGTGTTCAAAACGTTTTGCATACGCTTACGTCATTTTTGCACACGGGTCTCCCGTCATTGTAATTTTTGTTGTTGTCACCCAACAATATAAGTTGTCTGAGCTCCATAGCAACCGTCACGGCTCCTTTGTTTTGTTGATTAGATACTTCAAATAGAATATTATACATTTTATTATCAAAAATGAGAAAAATAAATTGAAAGGATCTTTTGTTATAATTTCGATTTTAGAGCTTTTTAAATGCATTGGGGTTGTTTAAAAGTAAAATGTATCCGATTTGATTAAGTAAATATTAGTAGAAAAATGCACAACAACATCATCAACATTTTTCGCTCTGGGAATTTTTGCACAACTCACCATGGTCGAAAAGTTTATTTTTTTGACGAGGTGTGGTTTCGCCATTTTGTTAATGTTATGATGACCCTTAAAATAATTTAGTTAAATACCTGTTAAATGATTTTTAGATGTGCTTAAATACACTTATAAGTAGGACACATTTTTTGCTAAATTTAAAGACTGTAAAGAACTTTGATTGAAATTAATTAATACCACCTTATGGCTCACACCATCGACGTACTAACTACATCGATGGCTCACACACTTAGTACTTTGAAAAATTACAATTTCTGCTGGTTTTTTGCATAAAAATGGCAAAATAAAAATCATATGCACGACACCACTCAGAAATTTTTATTACAACAACCTTAAATATTTTTGCACTTCAATAAATTATCTCTCCATCTACCTCTAAAATTCTGCCCTCTCTCTCTAAATATTTATTTTGCCAGTACTTTTTTTGAACGCTAAAAAAACAGTGAAAACTTAAAAAAATTAAGTGTTTTATTCTAGAAATCGAAAGTTTGGAAAGAAAGCTTTAAAATGTGAGCAAAATTATGACATAAAAGCCCCAAGAGACCCAAGAGCGCTTGTATGCCCAACTTTTATGGAAAAATTTAAAAAATAAAGTCTAACATAGTACCGAGCAAGTGGGTTCTCTTTAAAGAAAGTCACAGATTGACTTCAACTCTATAATTATACTCACACTCACCTCAAAGACTCTGGTTTTTGTTTTCTAATCTTGTTTTGCCCATATTTATATGGATAATTTTTTGAATGAAAATTATTTGGATATATACCTTATCTCAAAAGAAATATTTGATACATTTTTTTTCTTTTAATATTTCGTTTTTTCACAGATTCTTTCTATTCAGTTTACGTAAAAAATAAAAATGTCAAGAGTTCGCGGTCGCCAACAATTTCATCATTTAAACGACTTCGAGAATCCATCAACAGTGTTAAGAGTTTGGAGAAGGTGGTCCAATGATGAGATTTATAGACGTCGTGCGGGTCCTGGACGCCCTAGTTTATTACAAGGTCGTGATTTACGGCATCTCAGACTTCTTGCTCTCAGAAATCGACGGAACAGTATACGCCAAGTAAGAGATGTTCTAGTTGCAGTGTTTTCAAGGATGACAGTTAATCGAAGATTGCTTGGTATGGGGCTGAGGGCTTACCGTCCGCTTTTGGTGCTACGTTTGACCCATATAACTATTAGATGTATAAAGGACCAGGATGCGAGAAAATCGTCGCGGCAACGCTCAAAATATAGATGGCCATAACATGGCCAATGGGCTAAAGACGGCTCGATCTGAGCCTGCGCGAGTTCGTAACGTCGAATCACCTCATTTCTCGTTCAGCGCACTTCCAGCTGACGCATGCGCATTGGAGCCCGTCTTTAATCCATTGGCAACGGCCAACTTGGTATTTCGCAGGGGTTTCCGTGACGCTTTTTATCATAGGGAAATACAGGGGCAGGGCCTTTATATCATCTTATAGTTATATGGTTTGACCCCACAAAATAAGGCTCGCCGCTTGGAGTGGTGTAGAGCTCGGCAAAACTGGAATGACGAATGGAATACCATAAGCTTCAGCGACGAATCCAGGTTTTATTTAGGCGGCCATGATGGACGCATGAGGGTTAGGAGATTTCGAGGTGAGAGACGAAATGTAGACTTTGCTGTTGAACGTGATACAGTAAGACAGCAAAGTATAATGGTATGGGGTGCTATATGTTTAGGAAGCAGATCACCTCTAGTCCTCACAAACGGCAATCTGACTGCTCGGCGATATATCGATGAAGTGCTGCAGCCAGTTTTACATCCCTACCTACAAACTATCCCAAATGAGATAATGCCACTTGTTACATGAACTTGGCATAGGGACTTTGGAATGGCCAGCAAGATCGCCTGACTTGTCGCTTATCGAATATGTCGATTACCACATCCCCCTGGAAGCTTAGCTGAAATCTGGCATGCCGTAAGGAGGATTTGGATGGCTGTTCCTCAATGTGATATAGACCATCTTATTTTGTCAATGCCTAATAGCCACGCATTATTAGTTTTTTGATGATTATCATGGAGGAACCTTCTTGGAAATGTAATCAATTACTAAGAGCACCCTAATGTATTAATATACAGGGTTCCTAAGCAAATCCTTAGAGGGCCAAGCAGCCGTGTATAAGACGCAGACAAACGGAAAAGCACATTAGGCAGAAAAGGATGGGCATGGGGCGATGTTGTTACTACATCTTACACGTAGTAGTTTTCTAATGTTTTCCATTTTCATACCTTTAGGACTGGAATAAAAATTGTTTTTGCTCGACTTTACTACCAAACTGATGAAAGATATCGTAAAAAAAAAAATATTTTTCGGCTTTTCATTTTGTAACCATTGTCCTTACGCACTGTTTACAGGCTGGGGACTGAGATACATGCAAATGCCTAACCTAAAGCGTTCATACACGGCCGGAGAAATCGACTGAGATATTTCCGTAGAAACTTTATCAAGCAAATAGGACGGGTTGACGCCTTCGAACGTCCAACCTGGGTTTGCACTTTGATTCGAAATCAAAAAGGAGGAACAGTCAGATGTGGGGCCGTGCACAAATTACGTAACGGTGATTTTACCAATTTTTGACCCCCTCCATATATAATGTTTTGTAACGGTTTGGCACGCCACTCCCCTAATATTACGTAACGATTTCAAGACCACTACCCCCCCCCCCCCCAAAAAAAAAAAAAACTTTTTACTTATTTTCATTCCAAATTTTCTTAGTTTCACACAAATGCAAACGCTGTCGAAAACCCCCCTCCCCCCTACGTAACGTTTTGTAACCCCCCTATAACCATTACGTAATTTGTGCACGGCCCCTGTAGTCCCAGTGGAGGAGGGCGAGAAAATTGATATTTTTTTCTTAAAAATTATACTCTTTAGACCTATTTCTTTGCGTTCCCGAAATTACGTAATTTTTGAAAAAAATTGTAAGCGGCGCCATTTTTATTTCATGCTTTGTTTTTCTAACATTTTTGCGTTCGGCTAATTTAATTGAAAAATTTTTGCCTGCGGCGCCCTTTATCTTCTCACTCGAAACTAAGATCCCCCGTTTTAGGAAAACTGATCCCGTCTCTGTTTCTAAATTTTTTCGAATAAAAGTAGAGTATGACCATGGGGGAAATAATTTTTTTCTACGGTATGGCGAAAATTTCGAGAAAATTGAAGAAAAAAGTGGCAGAGCTCAAGTTTTTCGTAAAAAAAACGTTTTTTGTAAAGAAACAGAGCGAAATAAATCTTTTCATCCCTTTTTGGGTGTTACAAATATTGGCAGCCCCTTATTTTTCGCTTTTACCCTCCCGCTAGTTTTGAAGAATTGGTTCGCTACATATTTCGAGATCATGTCATAAAACAACTCGAAAATATCAAATGTAGTGTAGCTTTATTTAAAATCAATAATATCGCAAGCAAAAAGCTCTGCAGGAAAAATAGCGCCGTTTATTGATTTCTTTGGCTGCTAGTGCTAGCTGCATGGTTTGGCCGTTTCCGGATAGATGTCACTAGTAGAATAGAATGGAAAGAAATTTAATTAAAAGCGAAGATATTTCTTTCTAATGTTAACAACCTCACGAGTTTATCGCTTAGTATCGTAAATAATGGACCCTACCGCCTCCTTTAAGCAAGAAAAAGCTGTGGTTTGGACCTGAAAACACAAAATTATTTAAGATTCGTAAGAACTGCTGGCTAAATGCACGAATAAAAAAAATTGTGTCCTGTCAGTGGTTTGTTTTTTAGCTTTTGTTGTATCTTTTTTATAAAAGACATATAGAAATATAGCTTCAAACTTGTGGATAAAGCCTATTTTAGCTGCTAGTGTTAATTACTACTATTTTGCTCTTGTATTAACTTTTAGTTGCTGAAAGACCCGCCTGGAAGACGGATGGTGCCGAACAGATTTGCAAGCAGGTAAACTTAAAAATACCCAAGTAACACAAGGTGCTGAAAAACTTTTGCAAAAACGTTGCGACACCAAAACTCCTCTACTATTGTATTTTATTTGTTCTCTGCCACAACGTCTTGAAAGTGTTGATAAAACCATAGAGTACCGTTGGTAGGTGATCCGTGATAAAACGTCGCCCAGCCCAATTTGGCCATCATTTTTTGATCACTGCAATGACCATTGCAGCACTTTTTGCAACCAATATAGCTTTTTCAGTTAACTTAATTTTAAAAAAAAACATTTTTTACAAAACCAATAGAAAAACTGGCAAAAAATGCGGTACAACACAAGTACGGATGTATGGGTGATGGGAATATTTATTTATACACACACTTAATATCGAATTTTTGGCTTCAACCCTCGACCAAATTGACATGCGAAGGCTTGCAGTTTACTGATAATATTTATCACAAAACCTCACCAAAACATGCGCGCTTCACATATAAAAAATTTGTAAAGTTTTTTTTTAATTTAATTTTTAGGTTGCATTTTTTTGTTTTTGGATTGGAGCCAAAAAAACCAAAAAAGATTTATCTCTACGTTAAAAATAGTTTTAGTTTTAAAAATTCCACTCTTTTTATAAATAATAATATTAAATAATGTTTTCTTTTAATGTTGTTTTCGTGTAATGGCCGCCATTGAAACTAACAACGCGACCTAACTCGATTTCGCTCACATAGTTTGTACTGTACTTTAGCAAATAATGTTTTTTTTTCACTATTGTTTCCGAACCGAAAGAACCTGACGGCTAAAATTACTGTGTTTTAGCTGAAAATGTTTTTCTCTAAATATTTTTACAACTTCCTGCATAGAAAGCGCATTATTGTCGAAACGATCCGAAAAAACCCGACATCTAAACTTTGTGCATTATAGCCAAAAATATTATTTGCTGTTTTTACAACTTTATTGGTCCAATTTCGTTTTTATTGATGTCAGAACTAATTAAAAAAAGCTACAAAGTTTGGCTTTAATGTATAGCCTACATTCTGCACATCTTTCTGCTCAAAGAATAGTATTTTTGAGGAAAGTTTAATAAATACTTTTGCTTTTAATACCAGTATAGTCATCAAAATGGATTGCGCTCACATTATGAAAGCAAAAAGTATTACAAAAACTAAGCAAGCTAATTTACAAAAACTAAGCAAGCTAATTTACAACCAAAAAGGTGCTGACAAAATGTTTTGACAGCTTTACTTTGGTCATAAATTCTAATATGTACAATGTGTTTTACTTGGGATGAACCGATGCAGAGTAGTGGTCCTTTTTTTCTGTCAGTGTTTTTGGAGTCAAGTCAAGTTTAAATTTCTCTATTGAAATGTGTCACACTTCGCAAAAACGCAGTTAACGGCGCAAGAACAATCCAGAGATAATATAAATTTGTCAATCGATTTCAATACGTCATCTACCACTCATTATCTATCTCTGGTTTCTTTACTGTATTCTCCTGTTCACAGATTGCGCCGCGAATCATTGGGGATTAGGGTCACTGGATCCTAAAACCTGCAGCTGGGACCGCAGGTCTCAGGATCCAGTGACCCTATGGGGGATTGTTTATTTATCACCTAGGTGATCGAATTGAGAGCAGTGACAACTAGTCAAATGGCCATACACACAGACCACTTAAGGGTTCTAAAAAGTAGCTTTTCACCAAAGGAAAAATTATTAAATAAAACACAAAAATCAGGCCGACGAACTCCAAAACAAAACGACAAAACTAAGGTTATGAAGAATGTCAGGAAGACACACTGACATTGGTTAGTTGCAAATACAGTGAGTCGACCAATTTCGATGTTTGCATGGCATACATTTTTTTTCCTGGTAAGGGGTGTTACCTAGGTATATATGCTAGATCTCTCTTAGCCGAATACATTTAGGAAAGGAGAACACTAGAAACTAGGGGCCTAGGGTAAGCTCACAAAAAAAGACGTGGGTGGTTAATTTTGATGGTGGCGGTATCTATAATATAACCATTTAAGTACTTTTTGATGCTAGGCATATAACTAATATTGATAGGTAACCAGTATAGTCCATGTTTTTACATTTCCGCATGTTTTAGCTTTAGAGGAAAATAATACTCAATTTGTTTTTTATTAGAGGAAGAGGATTACAAAGCTTATTAATACAATCTAGAGAGTTTTTGAAATTAGGTGTCCATTATTTGGAAAATTATAAATATTTCCAATTTAGTTTTACAGGTCTCTATAAAGGGTATTTTTGACTGTTTCTGACGTAATATGGGCGCGGCAATTTTGAAATACCACAAAAGCTAAAACAGTTTTTTTCAAAAAATAAACAAAATTTTAAAAAAGTACCAAGATTTGATGGAAAAACATAGTCCAATAAACAATTTAGGCAAAATTTCAGGCCATTTGGAAGTCCCGTTTCCGAGAAACATGCGGAAAAAGAATTGCCTAATAAACGGACCCAACAGCGTTGCCGGTTTAACGATGTAATTGGGCCGTTAAGCAAAATTTAGGCCCTAATTTTTTAAAAACGTATACTTTGATACATTGTACCTACGTAAATTCGTATAATGCTTTTGCCACCTCGTTTCTTCTTAAAGCCACAAAAATGGCATAGATTTGACAAAACTGCTTTGCTGTTTTGGAGGAATATTTATTTTTGAATTCCTCACAACCGTATCCAGACAGTTTTTTGCTGGACTCTCTCATTTTCGAAATAAAATAAACACGCCTAACAATATTCAAAAATCTTACCTGGCTTTTTCTTTAGCCTCGTCGATAATACAGAAACCTGTAACAGCAATTTTTGGATTTTTAAGTTTTTTGAAAAAATACAGCAAAGTTTGAAAAATCCTTTGGATACGGTTGTAGATTTTTATAAATCCTATTATCTGATAACAAAAAAGTTATGGTTTTTTTCGTTGCAAGCACTATTCTGCCGGAATTCTGAAACAAGAGGTCACGTAATTTAGTAGGCCCAAGGAAACTGAAATGAGTATTAGTGATGCCACCTATTGTTGATCCTTCAAAAAAATAGCAAAGCAGTGTTACCAAATTTATGCCGTTTTTGTGGCAAAAAAGTTTATTCTACCACTTGTAGTAACTTATGTTGAAACTTAAATTAGTATTTCTGTGTACTGGTGTTGGTCCGTGTCTTGCTAAAGAAAAAATCGGTATTTTTAAAAGTATAAAGTATAATTTGAAAATTATTTTATTTTTAAAACAATTTGGTGTGGATTTGTGGAATTTGTTTTTTTGATTTTCGACTGTCTTTTAATAATTGTTTTTAAGCAAACTCTGGGCATATCCAAAATATTAAAAGTAGTGACTGTTAGCTAAATACACGTAGATATACAAATAAAACTAAAAAAACATTTCATAAAATTAATAAAATATAGGTAAAACGTTGTTATAAGGAGGTAGAACAAAATCTATCGTGGGCCAAAAAATTTGTAACTTTTTGAACGCACTATAACTTTGGACCCAATCGCCCGATTTTCGAAATTTTTAGCAACTTTTATAGACAAAAGTTAAAACTTTACCGACGCGACTCAAAATTTGACATATGTCAAAAATCAAAGATGTCGAAGAGCTTTACAAAATTGATAAATTTCCCCTTTTTTGCGAAAAATTTGTGTGCGACCCTGGACTTTTTGTCAATGAAGCAAAAGTCCCATACTTTCTATGTCTACCAAGGTATCACTTATCTAAATCTTAGGCTTGTTGATGAAACATGAGATGAGTTTTTGCTAAACTGACTCAAAATTTGACATACGTCAAAAATTCAAGAGGGCGGAGAGCTTTAAAAAATGGGTAAACTTCTCCACCCTGCGAAAAATTTGTGCGCGTCCCTGGACTTAATTTTTGTCAATGAGACAAAAGTCCCATACTTTCTTCGCCTACCTAGGTATTAATTATCTAAATTGGTTATGATATAAAAAAGTTATAAACATTTAAAATCAGCAGTATTTAGACCAAAAATTTAAAAAAAAATCTAAACAGTGCACCCTTCTTACAGACGTTAGAATTTTTGGTCTAAATACTCCTAATTTAAAATTTGTATAACTTTTTTATCTTATAACCAATTTAGATAAGTGATACCTCGATAGGCGAAGAAAGTATGGAGGTTTTGCCTCAAAAATCAAGTCCAGGGTCGCATACAAATTTTTCACAGGCGGTGAAATTTACCCATTTTTTAAAGCTCTCCGCCATCTTGGATTTTTGACATATGTCAAATTTTGAGTCGTGTCGTGACAAATTTTTTGACCCACTCTATATAAATAAAAGCGTAATTTTACAACTCTAAATTCAACAGTTAAAAGTATTTAACTTTCAAACAGTATGCATGGGCAAAATAATATATCACAGTTAGGATTGTTTTCCACAAACCAAAACTACACTTTTTTGAACTCGACGCGCGTTTCGCTAACAACGTTAGCATCATCAGGAGACGATAAAAAATAAACTAAATTAACCCACACTTTATCTTATATACTATCTTTTAGTGGGCGGAGATAAGACTAATAATTTGTGATTGGTCACGCTTTATAATACTATCTCCCCTCAACGAAAGAATAAAGTGTACTAAACGGAATGGGACCTCTATCTTTATTTATTCAAAAGTCTTTTTAGAAGTTTTAGGTTATCTAATGTGAATCTATGATTGTTTTCAAAAGCATGCTCGGCCACACTTGACTTTTCTGTTCTTCCGTATTTTAAGTGTGCTAAGTGTTCTTTGAATCATGTTTGAACAGAGCGTCTCATTTGGCCAACATATTTTTTTTTCACAGTCTATGCAACTAATTTGGTAAATTCCACTTTTTTCTAGAACTGTAGTTTTATCCTTGGTATCCCTAGTAAACTTCTTATTGTGTTTCGGGATTAATATACTAATTTACGACCGGTGTTATTAAATACTTTTTGTAATCTTTTCGTATAATTAGGATTATAAGGAATTGATAAAAATTTAGAGTCGGAGGTATCTTTTTGTCTGAAAAAAGTGGAATTCCGAAAGGTCTTTTAAAAAGAATGTCTATTTATCAGCTTATTTATCAAGCCTTCGTCGTAACCGTTTTCGCCAGCTATATTCCTAATACTATTCTTTTCTGCTTCAAATCTTTCTTTGTTTAAGGAAAAATTTACTAATCTATATGTTAAAAGGTGCAAACTTGCAAGCTTATGTTGTAACCAATGAAAAGAGTCATTTGGAATATACCTGTTGATGACCGTTCCTTTTCTGTATAGGTCGAATTCTAATTTATTTTTATTTTTTATAACTAAAGTGTCAAGAAATGGCAGTGTACCGTTGTTCTCTGTTTCATAAGTAAATTTAATTGTGGGAAATTTGTTATTTATTTTTTCCATAAAATTTTCAACACTAATTACTTTAGTGTTAAATACTGCAAACACATCGTCTACATATCTGAACTATACTCTGGGAAAATACTCAAATTCTTTACTTATATCTGATTCAAATTTGCTCATAAAGGGGTTTGCAATAAAAGGTTATAAACTATTACCTATTGTGGTTCCTTCTAATTGTTGGTAGTAGTTATTTTTATATTGAAAGTAATTTTGATTCATGCAGAATTTTATTAAAGATAATCCGTTTAGTACACTTTACTCTTTAGTTGAGGGGAGACCGATCACAAATTATTAGTCTTGTCTCCGCCCACTAAAAGAGAGTATATAAGATAGAGTATAGGTTAATTTAGTTTATTGTTTATCGTTTCCTGTGGAAAACAATCACAACTATGTTATAGTGCAAACAAAGGTTCCAAATTCCCAACATAATAAAGTAATATACATTATTTTTTATTTTAAGCGATGCGAGAAATATCATAAATCACCGTACCAAGGTCTTTCCTTCCGAGCAAACCAAACGTCAGGGCTTTTGGTGATATCAAACGAAACAGCACCCGTAGCCGTCGTACTGGACATCAATAATGACCTTATTCTTCTTTGGAATGGTAAGTTGGTATAAGGGCGAAGAATTTCCTTAAAAAAATAAGACGTACTAAGGATGTCTTAAATGCTTATCATTTACTTAGCACATTAATAAACGTTAAGTTACATACCAAGTGAATTTTCAGGGGGGCTCCAGGGTGTTGGAAAAAGAAAATTCCAAGAATTTCCAGAAAGTAAATGTCCGGGATATCTAATAAGGACATTCTTAGAACAGCCAAATAAAGACATCTGGAGAATTTCCCGAAAAATAAACTTTAGGAGGATATGGATGTCAAAAGTGAATAATATTGCATAGATGTTTATTAAGTTTACCGTTTAAATAATTTTGCTCTCTATATGTATATTAATAGCATCTACAATAGAGAAAAAAACTTCAAACTAGCGCCATATACCCACAATTACTCTAAAGGCGGACAGATGGGATCTTCCGAGGAAGATATTCTCAGAATGTCCAGAAAGTACATCAATGGGATATCTTAAGAGGACGTTCCCAGAATGTTCAATTGAGGACATTTGGAGAATATCTCAAATAGGACATTTCTTATAATATTCCGTTGTTCCGAATAACTTTACGATGACATGTGTTATATTAGGCTTAGGCTAGCTTCTGAAAATATATTATTTAGCATGTGCCAAGCATGTACTCAAAACAAAATACTATTAATGTCTTTAGGCGTCATTTCATATTCATATTATATACTTTGCATATTCAAAAGTTATACTAAAAATATTCTTGGCATGTCTTATGCATGTTTATATAAGTACATCTGCATGTCTTTTTAACTACAAAATTGTATGTAGCCAGCATATGCCAAACAAGTACTGTAAGGAACATCCTGTAAAGGAGGTTAGACGCATATTGAACGGTGTTGCTTCGTACTAGAATATAGAATTAGTTGTTTATTATTATTAGCTATGTAATTACTTTATAACTAGATTGAAACGCAAAGATTTTGAAAGTACCTATAGTTTAATCTGTTATAATAAGACATACCTATAGATAAAAAGTAAATAATATATAATGTAAAAAAACGATAAGCAAATGTCTAATGTGTCCTTAATTATATGACGGACTTCTTAATTTTCATGAAACGCTAATGAACATGGCAATAATATTGGGTACCCTAAAAGAGACAATTTGACTGACATTGACTGGAGAAACCACTATCAACAGATGATTGATAGGCTATAATTATTTACCGAAGGTCACGTTTTAATGGATATCGAGGAACAGAGTTCGGCAAGTCTCCCCAGGGAAATCCTGGATGCCGCCGAAGAGGCAAAGAAGGACCTTTTGCCGGCGAAATCCAGAAAACTTTACGAAAAGATATATAAGGACTATTTTTTGTGGTGTTCAGATAAGAATATTGCTGAAAGTGGATGCCTAAACCTAAAAGAAGACACTTTGCTGGCGTACTTCAGCGAAAAGGAGAAACGAAACAAACCGTCTTCTCTTTGTAGCTATTACAGTATATTGAAGACCGCTATTAGTTTTAACAACAACGTTGACATTAGTAAATTACGCAGAAAACACGATGGAGAATCAACTGAACGATACAAGCCGCCAAATACTGCAATAACCAGCACTTTTGACACCGCCAGCGCCGGTCCATCTTAATGCACTTCGAGAAAATGACCATCCCCATCCCCTTATGAATTTTTCAAACTTCAGCAACTGCATCTTTAATTTTAGGTTGGATTGTACTTTTAATTATGTAATTTGTTCATAAAACATATCTAGGTAAAAAATCCCTTTGTTTGGAACGAACAAAATGCAAGCCAAACAGAAAAAGCTACATTAGTAGTAGTAGTATAGAGGCGGCCCGTGGGCCTGGCAATTAGGCCTCTTCATAGGCCCTTTCTGCCATACCCCGTTCCTTACCCCTATGCCCCTACTTTCGCTGCACCTCTCTTTTCGGCCCTCCCTGTCTTCTTTACGAAGTTCAGTATGTCAGCCCATTTGAGCGAGTGCAGCTCTTCTCCCTCTATCGTGGGAAATCCCCACTTCAGCTGCCTTGATCTGGCATATGCGTCACACTGTGCTATCAAGTGCTGCGCCAATTCCTCTTCGAGCCCGCAAGCGAGACACACGGGATCTCCTGCTACTCTTATTTGGGTCAGATGTTTGTTCAGTCGATTGTGCCCAGTCAGCATTCCTGTCAGCAGTCCAATGTCATTTCGGGTCTTGCCTAAGAGCCATTTAGTTCTGGCTACATTCGGACCATCCACGAATAGCTTGGACTGTCTGCACTTTGACTCTTGTCTCCAAAACGTCTTCAGTTCATTGTTCGCCCATTTGTTGATCTCACTCTGTAACTGTTTCCTTGTTATTCCCAGAAGAGACTCCGGTCCAATGTATTGGGTTTCGGTCCCTAGTCTTTCAAGTTTGGCCGCTTTCTCGTTCCCTGGTATTCCCTCATCACCTGGGACCCACATCAGTGTCACCCTTTTGTCTTGAGCCAGTGTTTGCAGTGCTTCAGCGCACTCCTCCACCAGACTACTGACTATTTTGGGTGCACTTAGAGCCTTGAGGGCAGCCTGGCTGTCGGAACATATGTATATGTCCCTCCTGCCATTCCTGACCTCGGGTAGGGTTGCTGCCATGATAATGGCATACACCTCCGCCTGAAACACCATAGCGTGTTCTCCAAGTGGGTAACTCTTCTGAACTTCTGGGCTTTCTGCGTACACTCCTGCGCCTGTTGTCTGCCTGGCTGACAGTTTAGAGCCATCCGTTTAGCAGACCGTCGCCTCTCTGCTTTATTCCGTTCGGATTTCTTCCCTTTGCCACTCATTCCGTTCCGGTATTATGACCTTGAAATTTGTATCGAAGCTCCATGGTTTAAGCGGTGCTTTTACTGGCAGTCTTAGAAAGGGGAACTCTTTCGTCACCAGTCTCTCGACTGCCAGATGGCCCTCTCTTTCCTCCCTGCCCTTCCACAGTCCTGGAAAGCTAAATTACTTACTATCTAATTTCGCCAAAATTCACTTTAACGCTCGCGGGCGTTAAGTGAGCTCTAGGGCATTAAAATTCCACTTATCGCTCTAAAACGGTAAAAGGCATTTTAACGCCCGGTTGTGCATAAATCTTATTTATTTAGATGTTAATATAGTAACCTCATATTATAAGAATAAAAATTGTTATTATAGGGACGACAGGATTAAACATTCTTATAGACTATAAAAATAAACGTGCTATTGTCATAACTCCTGAAGCAAATTCCATTGCTTGGAAGAAAGGTTTACACTCAGATCCAGATGGCGACTTTTTGAGAGTAACTCCGTCTCTGAAGATTTATCTTAAGATTCAAGGAGGAAGAGTATACAAATTATCAGACCTTCCAAAGAGTATTTTGGACATTATTAAAATTATATTTGAATACTTGGTAATTATATTGGATCTAGTCTAACTATAATATTTAAAGCTAAGGTCTATTTTGAAGTAGATAACCTGAAAACAGCATTTCATGTTTCCGCGACGTATTTTAAAGAGTCGGCAACTGGACCATAGTTTTGTGGACGTTGTAAAAACGAGCCAGTTTAGACTAATTTGAGGAATAGATTTTAAGTTTTTACAACGTTGACATCTTAACTACAGTCGGCAGGTAGTCGCTGGTTTACTAAACACAACCCTTGCTGTTCAAAAATGAGTCGATAGTTTCTAAATACTTAATACACACTCCATATTAAAAACACTTAAAAAACCAGTTTCTAATTAATAATTATCGTAAAAAATACTTAGTTAGGTATTTGATTCTGAAAAAAAAGCACATTTCCTAATATTCGACGCAAGCCAGTTTACTGTCAGTGAGTAATATTTGAAAATAAGAAAAAATTAATTTATTGATAAAAACTGCAGGTGCTAGTGGTACTAAAAATAACAAAAGATTTTTAATAAAACTTTTAACCAAGTATCTCTGGTCTAAAAGACAAAAGATCAAAAGATCTTGGGTGGAAATAACGAAAATTCAAACTTGGATGAGCATCCCACAAGGAACACACAAAAGATCAAAGCGAAAAGAGAAATGATTAAACGATGTTTCGCCCTGGGTAACCAGCGTGGGCTAATCAGTAGTTTCATTAGTCACCCTCCACTATACATCATTAAACACCATGATACACTTTGATTTCCAACCTTGAACCACTCACAAATAGGCATCGTTCCGCACTGGTACTTACTTATCCAAGTTATCTGATACGAATTCGTCCTGGCGGTTTAATATTTCCAGTAGGATTATGCTCCTAAGGCAATTAAAACAAAGTAGAAATTAAAAAACCTCCAAATCAGTTACTTCAACTGAAAAGAAACTAAAAAACAAAAGATCAAAAGATCTTGGGTGGAAATAACGAAAATTCAAACTTGGATGAGCATCCCACAAGGAACAAACAAAAGATCAAAGCGAAAAGAGAAATGATTAAACGATGTTTCGCCCTGGGTAACCAGTGTGGGCTCGTCAGTAGTTTCACTGGTCACCCTCCACTATACATCATTAAACACCATGATACACTTTGATTTCCAACCTTGAACCACTCACAAATAGGCATCGTTCTGCACTGGTACTTACTTATCCAAGTTATCTGATACGAATTCGTCCTGACGTGTTAATATTTCCAGTAGGATTATGCTCCTAAGGCAATTAAAACAAAGAAGAAGTTAAAAAACCTCCAAATCAGTTACTTCAACCGAAAAGAAACTAAAGAACAAAAGAACAAAAGATCTTGGGTGGAAATAACGAAAATTCAAACTTGGATGAGCATCCCACAAGGAACACACAAAAGATCAAAGCGAAAAGAGAAATGATTAAACCATGTTTCGCCCTGGGTAACCAGCGTGGGCTCATCAGTAGTTTCACTGGTCACCCTCCACTATACATCATTAAACATCATGATACACTTTGATTTTCAACCTTGAACCACTCACAAATAGGCATCGTTCCGCACTGGTACTTACTTATCCAAGTTACCTGATACGAATTCGTCCTGGCGTGTCAATATTTCCAGTAGGATTATGCTCCTAAGGCAATTAAAACAAAGAAGAAGTTAAAAAACCTCCAAATCAGTTACTTCAACCGAAAAGAAACTAAAAAACAAAAGATCAAAAGATCTTGGGTGGAAATAACGAAAATTCAAACTTGGATGAGCATCCCACAAGGAACACACAAAAGATCAAAGCGAAAAGAGAAATGATTAAACGATGTTTCGCCCTGGGTAACCAGTGTGGGCTCATCAGTAGTTTCACTGGTCACCCTCCACTATACATCATTAAACACCATGATACACTTTGATTTCCAACCTTGAACCACTCACAAATAGGCATAGTTCCGCACTGGTACTTACTTATCCAAGTTATCTGATACGAATTCGTCCTGACGTGTTAATATTTCCAGTAGGATTATGCTCCTAAAGCAATTAAAACAAAGAAGAATTTAAAAAACCTCCAAATCAGTTACTTCAACCGAAAAGAAACTAAAAAACAAAAGACCAAAAGATCTTGGGTGGAAATAACGAAAATTCAAACTTGGATGAGCATCCCACAAGGAACACACAAAAGATCAAAGCGAAAAGAGAAATGATTAAACGATGTTTCGCCCTGGGCAACTAGCGTGGGCTCATCAGTAGTTTCACTGGTCACCCTCCACTATACATCATTAAACACCATGATACACTTTGATTTCCAACCTTGAACCACTCACAAATAGGCATCGTTCCGCACTGGTACTTACCTATCCAAGTGACCTGATACGAATTCGTCCTGGCGTGTTAATATTTCCAGTAGGATTATGCTCCTAAAGCAACTAAAACAAAGAAGAAGTTAAAAAACCTCCAAATCAGTTACTTCAACCGAAAAGAAACTAAAAAACAAAAGACCAAAAGATCTTGGGTGGAAATAACGAAAATTCAAACTTGGATGAGCATCCCACAAGGAACACACAAAAGATCAAAGCGAAAAGAGAAATGATTAAACGATGTTTCGCCCTGGGTAACCAGCGTGGGCTCATCAGTAGTTTCACTGGTCACCCTCCACTATACATCATTAAACACCATGATACACTTTGATTTCCAACCTTGAACCACTCACAAATAGGCATCGTTCCTCACTGGTACTTACTTATCCAAGTTACCTGATACGAATTCGTCCTGGCGGTTTAATATTTCCAGTAGGATTATGCTCCTAAGGCAATTAAAACAAAGAAGAAGTTAAAAAACCTCCAAATCAGTTACTTCAACCGAAAAGAAACTAAAAAACAAAAGATCAAAAGATCTTGGGTGGAAATAACGAAAATTCAAACTTGGATGAGCATCCCACAAGGAACACACAAAAGATCACAGCGAAAAGAGAAATGATTAAACTATGTTTCGCCCTGGGTAACCAGCGTGGGCTCATCAGTAGTTTCACTGGTCACCCTCCACTATACATCATTAAACACCATGATACACTTTGATTTCCAACCTTGAACCACTCACAAATAGGCATCGTTCCGCACTGGTACTTACTTATCCAAGTTACTTGATACGAATTCGTCCTGGCGTGTTAATATTTCCAGTAGGATTATGCTCCTAAGGCAATTAAAACAAAGAAGATGTTAAGAAACCTCCAAATCAGTGGTCTATCTATTAAAATTGTAGAAAATCTTGTGTCAGTTTGTCATTTCCGTAAATACATAATAAAATAAATTTATTAATATATGAAATTATGCAAGATTTTTTGAACCGTAAAATTAAATGACGCTATAGGTATTCTTTGCATAATATCTCACAACTCTACCATGAAAATTCTTAACGTTAGAGGTAATGTTAATGCAAAAACGTAAATAATGTTGACATATGTCAGGGCGGCTGTCAGTCAGAAAGGTTTAAAAATAATGTGTCCCAAAATTTGTTTACAAATATTTCTTGTACGCCTTTGGTTTTAAGAAAATGAGACGTGTAAATTTGAGACTTTATGCAGTTTGTTTCCAATGTTTTTAGTAAAGCTGTGCCAAGTTTGGTGTCTTTAGATTATACAAGTGCGGAGTTACTGCCAAAAACCCGTTTTAACACCATTAATTTGTGGTTAAAACGACGGCCATCTTTGATCACGTAATAGACACCCTTTGCACAAAATGTCGTTACTCCATCATGGAAATTATTAATTGTGGAAGCATTTTCTACAAAAAAAAAGTATGCCACAATGCGTCTAAACATACGTGCACACGGGACGCATGATTTTTAACACAGGCTCCAGGACAATAATATAATCAGTTTAACCCAAAAAACACGCGCGCTCTTAATCCAAGGTGTTTTTAAATAAACAATTTATTTTGCAAATTTTTACAAATATATTTTAAAATTAACTTGGGTTGTTTAACAATAAAAAATGGCCAAGTCGTATTATTACAAAAGAACTACCTAAATAAATCGACGGACTCTTCAAATAAATAACACCAACTGCGTAGAAATTACAAATTGCCTATTTAGTAAGAGCCGTATTAATAATCCTTCCTTGAATAAATAGTATTCATATTCCTAGGTCGCATTGAGGAAGCCTTAAGAACTTCTTTTGCCAAGGGAAATGAAATCAATGTCACCCTTTAAGAAAGAACTATGAATACGGCCATAAAACATCAGATATTTTCTTTTTAGCTCGGCGGGCGACAGGTAAGAGGAAGAGACGGTCTGGATGGTAATATTGAACTTTCGAAAATCGTCATAAGGGTCCTCAATGGTCCATTACGAGGCATTCTTCCATTTTTAAATCGAAAAAGGATTAGAGGCAACGGAGACCGCTGGCCCGGAACTTTGATAGCCTTGGGAAGAATTGCAGACAGTAAGTAAAACATAAATGCCAACTTTTAAGAATAGTACCTAAGTAACTTAGCGGGTATAGAATGTTTAAAAAAACGCATTTATGCGTTTTTCCTATCCCCAAAATTTACTTTTCGAATAGTGTATGTATTATGGTCAAGGGGATAAATGACGATTCTTACCATAGTAGATTTTATGGTGTCATATGAAAGCTGAGACTCGCCAGATTATGAATCTGCCGGATGACATCTCGTAAATGTTGAGCGTTTTGAGATATTTAGCAAAATATCCAAGATGGCGGGATGGAGTAAATTCGATTTTTCTATTTTTTGTCTACATTCAAATTCATGGTGTTTGATATTAATTTATAGGTTTCGAATACGAGGAAGAAAACTACCTAAAATGAAATTTGACAGATTTTTTACAGCCATTTGGTACAGAAAAATGGATATTTTTGAAAAATTATTTATTTTTTATTTCTTTTACGAGAATTATTGACTTTTAATAAAGTTTTATAGGTTCTTTGATGTAAGACACTTATATCCGCCATCAAAAACTGCATTAAATGATATTTGACAGTTTTTTGACAGCACGTAAAGCAAAAAAAACACAAGAATAATATTTTTTTAAGTATAAGGCTACTCCTAAATGAAGAATAAGATTTTTTTGGTGTATAATTATACGGATATATTTAAATAATAGCTAAAAGTATACTTCAACAAAATCCAAACGCTCTAGATTATTGCTGTTGTCAATTTTTTTTTGAAGTTTTCAGGATACGTTTTTTCTGATAAAAATTTTGGCGAAAAGAGTATTTGTTTACATTTTGGTTATGGAAGACTCTATTTAAAAATACTTTACAATTGTGTCACCAGTAAACCTAGTTTGACATGCATTCATTTTATTTTTCATTATTAAAGAAAATTATGCGGCACTGGTCCAACTGTAACCAACTGTCTTTTTAGGGAGAAGATTTGACGTCAATTAAATCTTAATTAAATTAAATTTGTTGGTCTACGGTGTCCCCAAAAAATAAAAAAATAAGAATTGAAATTGTTTGAAACTTAATTAATCTATTCTTTTGCAGATGATTTCTTCAACCCACCTTCAGATTAATCCCAATTCATCAAAAGTCACTATATTTATTGTAAATGTAAAATCAAAATAAAATGTTTAAAAAATATCTATTATGTTTTTTATTCATCATGGAAGTCGCGTGATAAAAAAAAACACACAAACAGCTTAGTAAATAGGTATATTTTGCAACGCCAAAAATTTTGACAACTTTGACAGCTGCTGTGGTAATGTTTAACAACCACAACCACTACCACTCATCGATTTTACCAGAGTTTTTGGAACACATTAAAAACTGTCACTTGTAAAATAATTTAAATATGAGGAAAAATAAAAAATTTGGCTTAATTTTACAAAATAAGTGTTTTATATAACAACAAAAGATCAAAAGATCTTAGGTGGAAATAACGAAAATTCTAACCTGGATGAGCATCCCACAAGGAACACACAAAGAAACAAAGCGAAAAGAGAAATGATGTTTCGCTCTAGGAAACCAGCGTGAACTCGTCAGTGGTTCCACTGGTCACTCACAAATAGGCATCGTTCCGCACTGGTATTTATCTGGTACTTATCCAAGTTACCTGATACGGATTCGTCCTGGCGTGTTACCAATGTTCCGAGCAAATATGAAGGTTACATTATATTCGCATCACTATCCCTTACTCCCCTTCTTATACCATAATAAAAGCGATGAGAGCAAATTAGAAATTTTATTTTTACGGTGACAAAGAGAGAACTATAAAAGAAGAACTAAATTCCTCTTCTATTCGAATGATAAACATAATGCTTTCATCTAAATAAGCTGAGAACGGGTGAAGTTGCCGTGCTTTCCAAGCCTTTGAAAATGGCCTTAGGTTATAGGGTAATACAACTGTTTCTTGGTTGAATCGTCGATGTGACCGATATACGATACCCAAAGTTAAAATTTTTAATTTGCTCTATTATGGTATAAGAAAGATAACAAAATTATTTTCTACTTTTGAGTGCATTGAATAAAAGCTTGTTCTTTAAAAGTTTTTTTGAATAAAAATATACCTAAGAGGTCGTTTCACTGAGTTTGTAAAGATTCGCTTGACTTAATTTCCTTTGTTTAATGGGTTCCTTTGGTTTAATAGTAAATGGTGGGGTTGGGCTCCCAGCAAACATGGTTTCCTAGGGCCTTCGTCGGTCCGATGTCGATTGCCGAATTTGCCGTCATCGGCACGACGTCGATTTTTTGTCCGCTTTGTGATGTAAGCACACGGCATCGGCATACCGTCGCCGTATGATTAAGGTAAGATATGGTTTAACCACATGGTACGGACCATCCGCCCATAACTGTTTAATTTGGTCGGTCTAACGTAGGCAAGCTGGTCTCGGTTCCACATCGGTAAACTATTCAAGTCCGATATTGGTTTCCTAAAGCGGTCCAACGTCGGCGATTGACGAAGGTCCGTCGGTGGTAGCTTAAATCGTCCCGAGAATGGCAAACCACAAAGGTCCGATAAAGGGTGGATAATAAGGCCCCACATCAGCTTTTCAAAGCGGCCCGACGTAGGTGATTGACGAAGGTCCGTCGGTAGTTGCTTGACATGATCCAACATTGGCAAACTACAAAGTTTCGATAATGCGGGTGCTTAAACATTCAAACTAGTTTAAGTGGCAGAAGAGGTGATTCTTGTAGAGAAGTACCACCATCTTGTCAAGTCCGCATTCTAGTTTTGAAATATCTTTGCTCATTATATATATAATATTATCTTCCACTGTACAGGGAAACATAGTACTAGGAAGGAACTATTAAGCAGTTTAAAAATTTTAAGGTGACGTAATCGGAACATCGTCAATTGCCGATTCTCGACCAATTAAACAAAGTTCCAATCGGACCATCATCGGCCCTAAAGCAGATAAGGTTTGCGTTGGCATAATGTCGACTATAGTTAATCGTGCCATCGTCAGTTGCCAATTCTCGTTCAGTTAAACAAAGTTCCAATCGGACCGTCGTCGGCCCTAAAGCAGATAAAGTAGGCGTCGGCCCAAAGTCGACTATAGTAAATCGGGCCATCGTCAGTTGCCGATTCTCGACCGATTGAAGAAAGTTCCTATCAGACCATCGTCGGCCCTAAAGCAGATAAGGTTTGCGTTGGCAAAATGTCAACTATAGTAAATCGGGCCATCGTCAGTTGTCGATTCTTGTCCGATTAAACAAAGTTCCAATCGGACCGTCGTCGGCCCTAAAGCAGATAAAGTAGGTGTCAGCTTAAAGTCGACTATAGTAAATCAGGCCATCGTCAGTTGCCGATTCTCGTCCGATAAAACAAGTTCCAATCGGACCGTCGTCGGCCCTAAAGCAAATAAAGTGGGCGTCGGCATAAAGTCGACTATAGTAAATTGGACCTCCGTCAGTATCCGATTATTGACCGAAAACTGAAAATCGCAATCTGTCCAACATCAGGCCAGAGTGTAGTCGCCGATGCCGATACACTATAAACTATTTAAAGTCAAAGTTTTATTGGTTAAAGATAGATATGAGTAGGAATAGTTATAGTGCAATGGCTTATAACCTATAATCAGAGTAGTCACTTGTAACATAAGTGCCTAAAAATTAGGTTTTTGCAAAAAAATACACTTTGTTAGTAATAGGCAACTTTTTATTGGGTTTTTAATGGAAAAAGTGTGAATTCCCACCATGGGCGTAGGCAGGTTTTCCCTCAGGGTGGGGCATGGGCTGAGCAAGAAAACGAGAAAACGCACTATAAAATATTTATTAAGCATTCTAAAACGTCAAAAGTATATTTCAGTCAACATAAACATATTTCAACATTAACCTAGAGGATTCTGGATAAGCCTTGATAATACTTTTTTTAAAATTTATCCTTAGCGTCAATAACTCTTTTTCTATGCACACTCATCATACAAGTCCGGTAAGTTCGTTTTCTGTCATTTGATTGCAACCAAGTTTTAACCCTAAGGAAAGTGCTGAAGGATCGTTCGATTGTGCACGCCATGCATGAGTAGAAAAAAACTTTTAAAAAAATGATTAAAAAATCATTTTTAGTTTTTTTTTTAAGTGTTTTTCACCTGTTGTAACGTCCTAATTTAAGTTTAGCAGCGACTCATCTATGTCGCTCAGAATTCCAGTGGTCAGATTTTTTCGTTTTGTAGCAGCCAACCCTGACAACGATGCTAAAGATGCCTGAGAAATAGGCAAAAGATCCACATCGGCTACTAATATTAAAGATTTTTGCACGAAATAGACATTTTTTCCACTCCATCCTAATTTTTTTATTGGCTTCAATCCCTTGTTGATGGGCAGAAACCAACTGTACGTCAACAGGTATATTTTCCACAAAACATTTTGCTGCTCTGGCCGCTGATTTATGGCACTGAGATGGAGCTTGGACTCTCCAATATCCCCCCAAACAACGCTTACATTGAAGAACTTTTGTCTGAAACTAGAGAACGGGAACTTCGGCAATTCAACGTGATTATTGCAAATTTACCAGACCACCACATTTACCAGCAAGCTTACGTGATGAACTCAAAAATCGTCAAGAAAAGGGCGAAAGTAATCTAACAATTCGCTATATTAGAAATACTCCCACAATCGCATTGGTTGATAATCCGTAAAAGTCAAACTCAAAACGAAACCATAACATTACTTTCTCACCTGAGAGCGATAACAGATCACAAGTTAAAAAAATAAATGGATTACCGACCTCATCTGCAAATGTAACTCAAAATCAATAACAACTTCTGAGGGTAGTCATATGGAACATGGGTGGTTTTAAAAATTTAAATGATCTCGCTGATTATCGTGATTTTGATGATTTAATCTGTTTGCGTGAGACATGGGTACACACCCCACTAGAGTGCCCTCCTTCAGTAAAAAAGTTTTATAACACAACATACGTCAAAACAGAAAAAGAAGCCTCAAGAGGCCGTGCGAGTGGCGCCTTAGCGATTCTAACTAAAAAAACTTTGCGTACCGAGGTCTTGAAACCTGTGATTGGTGGATTATATTAAGGGTTTCAGGTTCGAGTTTTTTTTTTGGTTTGTTTTGTGTATTTTAAACCCACCCTTAATCTTGAAATAACACACAAATGTACCTCTGTTTGTCTGTGGCGACTTCAATGCGCGTATTGGTAACTCAAATATATTTATCGAGGACTTGATAGAGGGATCAAATCTATTGTATCCATCTACAACTAGTGAACTAATTATAAGCACCAGAGGGCGAAAACTATTAGATTTTATATCCATCAATGAGCTGGGCGTATTAAATAGCAGAACTGTCGGCGATCACCCAGCTTTTTGCGCTGCACAAGGAAATAGTGTGGTTAATCTGTTTTTGACAAATATTGAAGGGTTATTCTCGGTCGCCGATCTTCAGGTTTTAACTGAGGTAGGAATATCCTCTCACTTCCCAGTTTGCTTAAGCTTGAACTTTGGAGGCAGTACAACCCAACCTGTCACAACAAGCTGCGGTCAATCGTCTCGGCTCTTACGCTGGGACGAATTGAATTTCTGCGGGCAATGGCCTACTCAAATAGATCCTCTTTTATTGAAAATATCGATGCTTGTGTTCAAAACTTCTATGAAGTAGTTTACAGCGCTTGTAAGGCCAGCGACCTGGTTTCATATGGTAAAAAAGTGTCTATTCTATCAGCGAGTCGGCCATGGTTTGATGCTGAATTTCATCGCTCTAAAAAAGAGCTTCATCTTGCTCTAAAGAACCTCAAAAAGGCCAATTCGGGTAGTGATAAAGCTTAATATCTTGGAATTAAAAAATCATACAAAAAGCTAATATCAAGTAAAAAGCACATTTACAATCTTCACATTACGGAAAATTTATCAAGAACACGCGACCTAAAAACATTTTGGAATTGCATTAAAAAGTTTCGAAACATACCCCCAACGTACAAGCTTAGCAGAGAAACCTGAGAAAACTTTTTTGTAAACATCTGTACACAATGTATCCCAAACAAAACTATGTTTTTTGGAGCTTTGAGTGAGTTGAATTCCATCATGTCACATTGTAAAAATAATAAAGCGCCGGGGTCAGATGGAGTCCCTTGTGAGTTTTTGAAATGTTTACCGGAGAATTGGCAATTATACCTATATACTTTGTTTTCAAATATTCTGAAGACGCATAGGATTCCTGAGACCTGGTGCCAAATTCAATTTTTTATGCTCCACAAGAAAGGCGATCGTGAGAACCCTGATAATTATAGATCAATTGCACTCGTAAACTGCTGTCCAAATTCTAACAAATCGACTTACTATTGGGCTGGACCAGAATCAGGTAATTCCTGAGGTACAATCAGGCTTCAGAAAGGGCCGCGGTTGTTGAGACAACGTATTCATTTTACACTCACTTATATCAAACCATCTTCGTTTAAAAAATCGGAAAATATTTGCAGCTTTTATAGATTTCCAACGAGCTTTCGACTCGATATCACATTCCCTTTTATGGTCTAAATTGCTTGATTTTGGTGTCAGCTCCTGTTTCATTACTATATTAAAGAGCCTCTACGATAGGGCAATGGTCCAGATTAAAGCTTCTGATGGTCTGTCTAAAAAGTTCTATATTAATGGCGTTTTGCAGGGAGAAACTTTGAGCCCCCTGCTCTTTAATTTGTTTATCGCGGACATCGAGGATTTCTTTTTGAAGCACGAGATCTCCGGACTAAGTATCGATGCAAGAACCTTAATTATGTTGCTGTTGTACGCAGATAGTTTTTGCTGACTCTGAAATGGATCTGCAAAAAAAACTGACTCACCGTTCTTGAAAAATATGCAAAAATAAACCAACTCACTGTTAACGAGGCAAAGTCCAAGGTTCTTGTAATTTCCAGATCTGGGAGTCCCTATCGTGGAGACTTCTTGTTCAAGATTAACAACAAGCCGTTGGACGTGGTAAGCCACTTCAGATATTTGTGTGTTACATTCTCCTCTTCGCCTTGCTTTCGCAGAATGGCGGAAACTACCGTTTTACCTTCGAGGCAGGCAGCTGGGGCGCTGCGGCTAACGTAAAAATGGGTGGCCTCTCTTGCTGCTTCAATCATCTGTACTCAACACATTCACTTCATGCCTACCTGGTTGGGGGCTTGGATATATCGAAATACTTGAAACAATCCAGACATCCTTTCTCAAGCATTTGCTACTTTTACCTAGGACCACCTCATCTGCTTTGCTTCGAATAGAAACCGGCTCTCACCATATGGCAGTGTTTGTTTTTAAATGTGCACTACTTTATCAATTTACTAAGTATGCCTGAATAAAGGCTACCAGGCCAACCCAAAAAATGTTTGCAACGTCAAATTGTTACCGGTAACAGTATTTCTGAATTATGGTCCCTTCATCCATATGTTCTAAAAAAAAAATTCAAAACTATTATAGGGAGAGTGGAAAGAAATTATTTTAACCATGACCTTGCAATTGCGCAAAATTCTACCTACACTTTTTTCTTTTCCTCGCTCAATCACTCTTCGTTAAGGCCAAATTACTTATCATATAGTATACCTAGTGTTGAGATTTTTGGCCTAGATTCGCCTGTGCAATAAATTTTTCTGTAAATTTAGCTTTACGGGAATTTCTTATAGACTAAACCAATAGGAGTTATGTACACTATCGGCATCATAAAAGTGGTTCACAATATATTTTGTTGTAATACCTTGGTCTATTTTTACAAACAAAGTCACCCATTATTGTATTTGTCTTACACTGTCAAAGTATGTCATTCTGTATTTCAGTCTAAAACAAAATTATGATTGTTTTCCACAAACCAAAACTACACTTTTTTGCACTCGACGCGCGTTTCGCTAACAACGTTAGCATGATCAGGAGACGATAAATAATGAACTAAATTAATCTACGCTCTATCTTATATACAATCCTTTAGTGGGCGGAGATAAGACTAATAATTTGTGATTGATCACGATTTTTAATCCTATCTCCCCTCAACCAAAGAATAAAGTGTGTGAGGGGAGATAGGATTAAAAATCGTGATCAATCACAAATTATTAGTCTTATCTTAGTCTTATCTCCGCCCACTAAAGGATTGTATATAAGATAGAGCGTAGATTAATTTAGTTCATTGTTTATCGTCTCCTGATGATGCTAACGTTGTTAGCGAAACGCGCGTCGAGTGCAAAAAAGTGTAGTTTTGGTTTGTGGAAAACAATCATAATTTTTTTTTAGTGCAACCAAAGGTTCCAAATTCCCAACATATTTCAGTCTGACAAATAAATAAAAAATGCCTCCACAAATTTCTTTATTTGATAAAGCCTAACTCCTGGCAAAACTACAACTAGGATGGTCAATTAGGGACATGGCTAGACATTATGGACGCAGTAAAACCACGATTATAAAAATTAAAAAACGATGGGAAGAAGATCAGACAGTAGAGAGAAAACAAGTGACTGGTTTATTGAAAGTTTCAACTGATGAACAAGATTATGACCTTATCGCTTTTATCGAAGAAAACCCTTTTGCATGGGGTTGGATTTCTGCTAGAGGTCATGATGCTCTATTTCGAATCAATGGAAGACTCACAGCACAGCTTTACGTGGACATTTTAGAGAACACCATGTTTCCAGCCGTCACAGAACTTTATGAATACCAGTTTATTTTTCAACAACACAACTGCCCTGCTCATACAGCCAGAATTTGCCAAACTTGGTTTCAGGAGCAAAATGTTCCTTCCTTGGCCTGCGAAAACCCCAGACGCCAATCCTATGGAAAATATCTGGGGTTTAATTTCAAAAAAGCTGGAAAGCTTTAATATTGTGCCGGGAAATTAACATCACTTGGTCCAGTTAATAGTCAATGCTTATGAAGAAGTTATTGATGAAAATGAAAACCTTTTTGAAATTTTGGCTGATTCTCTACCAAGAAGGTTAAACGGTATAATTGAGGTGAATCGCGCAATGACTAGATATTAAAATTTATATATCTAATAATTTGTTTCTATTGCTTTATAATTTTCGTTACAGTTGTGTTTTTTAATTTTTGTTACAGTTGTTTTATATAAAAATTATTTTTGAAAGCCATCTTTGATGTCAATATTTTCACATTTTAGTACTAGTCTTTCACAATATATAATCCGGTAGTTAACCATACAATTTAAAAAATACCTATGATTGTCACGTAGCACTTTTATGATGCCGATAGTGTACTGTCTGTAATATGCATGTACCAGAGTCCCTTATCCACCTACTATTTTATTGTACGTTTTACAAAAATCTTCGTCCAGCAAGCTGGTGTGATCCCGACAGTTTTGTCGTCTTGTCGAATGATCTTACACCTAATCTGGGGAATGAGATCTGTAGAAAAACTCTAAGTATTTTAAAACTACGTGCGTTTCTTAAAAACGAGTAGTATACCCACGGCTACCTTCATATAGTCAATATATTAAATAAATGTTATTTCAGTTTTTTTCTCATGTTACTTACTATACTTATTCTTTTAACTATAATGTTGTTTTTTTTTTGGTTTTTGTTACTATTAAGTAATCTTTTTTAGGTCTAATTATTATTTACATACTTATTTCTTTCTGTAGTGTTCTTAACTGGATTTTCTCGTTATGAAAATGTAATTGGTGCATATCTTTGTAGCGTGTAAAAGGTCTCACTACGAATGAGCCTAGTTACTACACCCTGCACATTGTTTGCAATTTGGTAGAAATAATACACGTTAAATGCGCCATTCAATTTCTTAGAATATGCCAAATAGTATATTACATAACGAGAGAAGAAAGTGACACATTTCACACGAGCGTGAATGTGGTCAGCGAGGCGCTAGCCGAGTGAAACAACACGCGAGTGTAAGAAAGTTACTTTCTATCGAGTTGTGTACGCTATTTTTCCTACGACCACTTTAGGATTTATTTCGTATTTTTATTACTATTAAATTTTTTTCGTTTTCATCTCATTGTTTGGATGGTTTGCTGTCATTCATTTTCGTCACTAGAGAAGAAAACATTTTCGTCTCTAGAGACGAAAATAAAATTGATATGCGTGTGAAATATAAAACTTTCTGAGGCGTTATAGATTGCAGATTTAGTTATTTTCGTGTGTGGTCGTAGGAAAAAATTATTACATATTAAAAATTTTGGTGCGCTAAACCTCTGTTTCTAATATCCATTATCACTCACAGTCATTGGTTGACACTTATGATATATAAAGAACTCCGCTTGGAATTAACATCATTAAGGAAAGAACAGATATGAGGAATTAAGCCCCGTTCTCAGAAAAAGTATAATTTTACCAAAAAAACCGTCCCCGGGCGGTCCCGCGATGGTACCGTACGTTCTCGAGACGCACACAAAGTCCCGGTGGGACGTTTGAAAAACCTACTTGTGGTATTAGGGTACATACCTATGTGAATCTTGAGTGGGAAGAAAAATAAATTAATATTATTGTTTATATTTTAGTGTATTTTTTTTAGGTCGGTCAATTTTTTTTCAACTTTACTATGGCAAAAAAGAATGAGTTTAAAGCATTTAGCTAGTACTATAAAAAGATTAAAGAAAATATTATAGTACCGGATATAATAGTTTAGTTTGTCGACCTTTCAACCTAAATTGCTCTACCTGCTTATCGGTTCAAATTTTTTTCTAAAGTTAAGGACTGACAAAATTTATAATTTATGGCTCATTTTGCTTTTTCATAAATATCCTTTTTTATTGCGCACACAAGGTTTTATATAATTAATATAAAATAGTGTTATATGCTGCATAGTACACGAAAAATATTACACCATGTATGCGATGCGATGCGAACAACCAAAAAACTCTTTAAGATAAGGTCGGTACTCCATTAAAAAGTTTGTTGGTTTTTAAATATAAAAAGGAACAAGGACTTCGAGACAATCAAAATTTATTAAGAAGCATTATTGTTATCAAGCCATCATGGAATGGTACTACGTTTATTTGGTGGTGACTTTGTTAGGAACCACTATTGGTAAGAATAGACAAAATATAAGGTGTTTCAAAATAACCTAATTTTTTTAAAAACATGCCATTTTTTAAAATAAAGATGGTGAACGTTTTCAAAAAATTGGCTTTTTTTGAGTATTCTGTAAAATTCCTTTATGCGACTATTATGACACTGCAATGAAAAATTAAGTCCGTCAGACGTTCACAATAGCATTTTGGCAAACTGACCATTTTTTCATACATCAAAAAATTAGTGTAGAAAAATATTGTTGTCTAGAAGAGGTTTTAGGAAATAAAGGAAATGAAAACCTACTTGTGAAACATTTATTATTATTTCAAAGTTCTCTTTATTTTTTGCCCAAATGAACTGACTTTAGTAGGTATAGCAAATTTAAGGGTTTCAACCTTCAACTAATTTTTTATGAGACATCAGCACAAAAATCAGTAACCTAAATTGTTTAGTAAGGACAGACAACCCTAAAATAGGCGTAGGCACTGTCCTGAAGTGTACGATTAACCACGTTTATTTGGGCACTTTTGGGGAGTTTAGATACTTCCACAGGAAAGATAGAAAAAAAAATGACTCCCACGTGCAAAGCTTAATATTTAAAAGAAGTTTAAAAGTGGAAACCATATTCTTGATATTGTAGTAAAACACACCTACCCAGGTTCGTTTAACAAATTAAAAATTAACGAACCAAAATAAATAAAAAGCCCTACGTTGTTAACCCCATAAAATCAACATAATTTTACTTGCCCAGAATGCGCCTGACAATAACAAATTTAGGGAGACTTGAGGTAAGGTGTGATGTAAAATAAACACAAAATTTGAAAAATACTCCTAATTTATTAATTCGAAGAAAAATCAATAGTAGTGCCGTACTCAGCCTGAAATTCACGAGGGGAAAGAGCACGGCAGAGAAACCCTCAATCTCAATTCCAAAAATCGAGTCATGCTGTGCCAAACATTGAATTACAAGTAATAATTAAATTACTTGAAAAATTAAAATTACTGTCTCAGTACTAAAATTTGTCGTTCTACATTTATAACAATACATTCAAAACTGAAGAGTTTGTGGTTAGTTAGCCGGACATCGCCAGAAGGTACTGAGGTCCCATACGGGAGGCTACTCAGCTAATAGTTGATATTTTGGGCTAATATCTCTAGACTATACTTTGTTTTTATTTGCTAGGATATTCGCTCAATCAGGGAAGGAAAATGTTAGTAGATTCACCAAGGCCCTTTCTCACATCCTGAATCATACCAAAAATATATGATATATCTATTTCATACATCTTTGGGCATACGTCATACAAACTAAAATCCCAGCACAAAAGACAGCAAATGTTTTAATTTAAATCTGCATGGTTCACAGCATAAAACGATTCTATCTAAATATACACATGTTATAAACCAACACATTAAATATAATAGAAATAGAAGAACCCTTTGTTTGGAATATAATAATTTTTAAATACGCATTTTACTGACCTGTAAACAATTCGTTGTACCGTCAACCAAACAGCTCCAACTACTATCTCCTCATTCCCAATCTCGTAAAAACACACACACACACAAAAATGCATGCTTCTTTTTTATGTAGCTGAAGTTCTGAACGTTCAGTGAATGACAAGGCCTCTCACATTAAGAGGCTTGATCAAAAATTTTTCTAAAATACCTTAAAATGGCTCTTATAGTGGTTTCGTGCTATTGAAATGTAAATATTACTTGCTTAACTGCAAAATCAATTTACATATTTTGCTATTTATTTATAGTGTATAAGGACACTAAATCTGCAGCATAAGTTTTAACCACTCGAGTTGCTACTAACGGCGCATAACTCACCCAAACAATAAAACGCTAAATTTAATATAAAACTGTGATGCCCCTCCCAAAAACTGTTCGTGTTTCACCGGTTGCTAGGCCTAAGGTCACTAATATAGTGTTAATTTTAACCTCTAAAATGACTACGAAAAGTCAAGACACCCAAAAAATAGAACGCTACATTCAACATATGAACGTGATGCCCCTCCCCAAAAATTGTTTTTCTTTCACTACGTTAAGGTCACTAAATCTACAATATAAGTTTTATCTTTTGGAATTGCCATAAAGGGTGCAAACAAACAGTAAAACGCTAAATTCAGCATATGACCATGATGCCCCCAAAAATTGTTTTTTTTTTCATCGTTTGCTAGACCTAAGGCCACTAAATCTACAGTATAAGTTTTATCTTTCGGAATTGCTATTAAGGGCGCAAAATGCACCTAAACAGTACAACGCTATATTCAACATATAACCGTGAGGTCCCTCCCCAAAAATCGGTTTTATTTCACCGTCCTCTCGGTCTAAGGTCACTAATCTTACAGTATAAGCTTTATCTTCCGGAAATGCTACTAAGGCCGCAAAATGCACACAAACAGTATAACGCTAAATTCATCATATGACCGTGATGCCCCTCTCCAAAAATTATTTTCTTTCACCGTTTACTAATTCTAAGGTTACTAAATCTACGGTATAAGTTTTATCTTCCGGAATTGCTACTAAGGGCGCAAAACTCACACAAACAGTAAACCGCTAAATTCATCATATGACCGTGATGCCCCTCCCAAAAAATCGTTTTTCTTTCACCGTTTGCCTGGTCTAAGGTCACTAATCCTACAGTATAAGTTTTATCTTTCGGAATGGATACTAAGGCCGCAAAGGCACACAAACAGTAAAACGCTAAATTCATCATATGACCGTGATGCCCCTCCCCAAAAATAGTTGTCGTTTACCGTTTACTAGATCTAAGGTCACTAAATCTACGGTATAAGTTTTATATTCCGGAATTGATACTAAGGGTGCAAAACGCACCTAAACGGTACAACGCTAAATTCAGCATATGACCGTGATGCCCCTCCCCGAAAATCGTTTTTCTTTTACCGTTTGCTCGATCTAAGGTCACTAAATCTACGGTATAAGTTTTATCTTTCGGAATTGATACTAAGGGTGCAAAACGCATCTAAACGGTACAACGCTAAATTCAGCATATGACCGTGATGCCCCTCCCCAAAAATCGATTTTCTTTCATCGTTCGCTCGATCTAAGGTCACTAATCCTACAGTATAAGTTTAATCTTCCGGAATTGCTACTAAGGCCGCAAAACGGACACAAATAGTAAAACGCTAAATTCATCATATGACCGTGATGCCCCTCCCCAAATATCGTTATCGTTCACCGTTTACTAGACCTAAGGTCACTAAATCTACGGTATAAGTTTTATCTTCCGGAATTGATACTAAGGGTGCAAAACGCATCTAAACGGTACAACGCTAAATTCAGCATATGACCGTGATGCCCCTCCCCAAAAATCGATTTTATTTCACCGTTCGCTCGATCTAAGGTCACTTATCCTACAGTATAAGTTTTATCTTCCGGAATTGCTACTAAGGCCGCAAAACGCACACAAATAGTAAAACACTAAATTCATCATATGACCGTGAAGCCCCTCCCCAAATATCGTTGTCTTTCACCGTTTACTAGATCTAAGGTCACTGAATCTACGGTATAAGTTTTATATTCCGGAATTGATACTAAGGGTGCAAAACGCACCTAAACGGTACAACGCTAAATTCAGCATATGACCGTGATGCCCCTCCCCAAAAATCATTTTTCTTTCACCGTTCGCTCGATCTAAGGTCACTAATCCTACAGTATAAGTTTTATCTTCCGGAATTGCTACTAAGGCAGCAAAACGCACACAAATAGTAAAACACTAAATTCATCATATGACCGTGATGCCCCTCCCCAAAAATTAGTTTTCTTTTACCGTTCGCTCGGTCTAAGGTCACTAATCCTACAGTATAAGTTTTATCTTCCGGATTGCTACTAAGGCCGCAAAACGCACACAAATAGTAAAACGCTAAATTCATCATATGACCATGATGCCCCTCCCCAAAAGTCGTTTTTCTTTCATCGTTCGCTCGATCTAAGGTCACTAATCCTACAGTATAAGTTTTATCTGCCGGAATTGCTACTAAGGCCGCAAAACGCACACAAATAGTAAAACGCTAAATTCATCATATGACCGTGATGCCCCTCCCCAAATATCGTTGTCGTTCACCGTTTATTATATCTAAGGTCACTAAATCTACGGTATAAGTTTTATCTTCCGGAATTGATACTAAGGGTGCAAAACGCACCTAAACGGTACAACGCTAAATTCATCATATGACCGTGATGCCCCTCCCCAAATATCGTTGTCGTTCACCGTTTACTATATCTAAGGTCACTAAATCTACGGTATAAGTTTTATCTTCCGGAATTGATACTAAGGGTGCAAAACGCACCTAAACGGTACAACGCTAAATTCAGCATATGACCGTGATGCCCCTCCCCGAAAATCGTTTTTCTTTTACCGTTCGCTCGATCTAAGGTCACTAAATCTACGGTATAAATTTTATCTTCCGGAATTGATACTAAGGGTGCAAAACGCACCTAAACGGTACAACACTAAATTCAGCATATGACCGTGATGCCCCTCCCCAAAAATCGTTTTGCTTTCACCGTTCACTCGGTCTAAGGTCTCTAATTTTACAGTATAAGTTTTATCTTCCGGAATTGCTACTAAGGCCGCAAAACGCACACAAATAGTAAAACACTAAATTCATCATATGACCGTGATGCCCCTCCCCAAAAATCGTTTTTCTTTCATCGTTCGCTCGATCTAAGGTGACTAATCCTACAGTATAAGTTTTATCTTCCAGATTACTGCCAAGGGCGCAAAACGCACAAAAACAGTAAAACGCTAAATTCAATATATAACCGTTTTGCCCGTCCCCAAAAATCGTTTTCTTTTCACTCTTTGCTGGGCTTAAGGTCACTAAATCTACTGTATAAGTTTCATTCGCACGAATCGCTACTAAGGGCCCGAAACTCACCCAAACACTAAATTCAACATAAAACCCTCTTCAAAAATCGTTTTCCTGTCACTGTTTGCTGGGCCTAAAGCCAATAAATTTACAGTATAAGTTTTTATTTGCCGGAATTGCTAGTAAGGGCGTAAAAAGCACCTGAAGGCCCTTCCAAAAAATTAGTTTTCTTTAACCGTTCGCTCTAAGTTTTAACTTCCGGAATTTCTACTAGGGGTGCAGAACGCACCCAACCCGTAAAACGCTAAATTTAACATATGACCATGGTGCCCTTCCCAAAAATTTATTTCAGATAATATTTTAGGTAGTAGAATTACAATTGCATTCTTCCAAGAATCAGGAAATTTTGGGAGAACATATCTGAACCTGTAGCATTACTTTTTATGGACATCAAAGCTTTCCTGACTTCGAGCTCTGTTACTTCATTAAAAGAAAATATTAAATTTCGGTTTAATTTATTATTTTTATACTTATTAAGAAGGACTTTTGTAATTTCTAACTGTAAGTGAATTTCATGTGGTTGTAGAACATTTTTTTCGTCCAAAAAGTCCAAAAAGGCCCTTTTTTCAGATTTTATTTACTGTTTACTTTTTTACAATTTTTATAATATTCCCAACGGGCGGGTTCTTTGGTTCTGAAATCACTTAAGGGACGTCTCTTATAGCCATCATAATCATGGGGCTAGTGGTTTGGTTATATGTAAGCATTTTAATGGTGCACACTTAACAAAAACAAAATTTAATTATTATTAAAAAAATCTACCATTTTGTTCAAAACATTAAATTCAAAGATCAGATTCCAATATATAGTAGAAAGAATTTGTTTATATTCCTGAAATGAAAACTGCGAAAATCCCTATATTTATGATATTTTATTTCGGTAGGTAATTATTTTTTAAATTACAAACAATTTCACAGTGATCCTTTAGTCTATATCTTATTTAATTTAATTTAATGTTTGGGTGTTACTTTTTACAAAACAATGAAATTAAAATTATAATAAAAGTCAACTATAGAAAAAACTAAAAAAAGAAAGAAAGAGAGAAAAAAATTAAACACAAAGTATAATACATCAGAAATTTCTAACCACTTACTGAAGTCGTGCATGGCAACAAGGATGTATTGATTGCCTTTCTCAGTCTCGTTGAATGGCCCAGCAACATCAGTTGCTCTACATTCAAAAGGCAGCCCAACATTATACTGTTTCATTTGGGGTCTTGATCTAGTTTTATGTCCTTGACTTGCCGCGCACCATCTTTTCACGTCTTGTTGATTCCAAGATGAGCTCTAGTTCTCGTGTACGTCCTCTAGTACTTGAGAAACTCTACTTCTAGAAACTATTAATTTTGATGAATTATTTTCCATCCGTACTTTCCCAGATATTTTTCAACAGACCATTATCCACTCACAGTGAATTCCATTGTGGCTTCAACTATGTCCTTATCTTCCAGTTGGGCGGATCGAAATTGTTACGAAGCCCATTCTTTATTGGTGTCACAAGTAGTTCTCCGCACCTAAGTAATTCCTTCTTTTTGGTCTATCTTTCTGCAAGGTCTTCTTGATGGAGCATATGCATTGTTATGCATCTTTCCAGATCGGTATTTTACATTAAAGTTATATTTCTGTAGCTTCTCTATTCACCTTGTTACCTGTGCCTCAGGTTGTTTAATTCCTAGATGCCACTTGAGTGCCGCATGAGCGGTTATTATTAGGAATTTATGTCCATATAGATATTTGTGGAAATGTTGATAGAAATTTTACTATTGCCGGAGTTCCTTTCGTGTTACACAATAATTTCGTTTTAGCTTGGAAAAATTGCGTCCAATATATTCGATGACTCTCTCTTCTTCATCCTGGATTTGCCAAAGTACTGCTTTAATACCAAAATTGCTTGCATCCGTGTCCAGAAGAATAAATCGTCCTTATTGTTGAGGATAACTTAAAACCGGAGCGCTTTTAACTTTCTGAAAGCTTAATCACTCGGTATTCTAGTAATAGACTATACCTGGTCTTTAGTGAGTCTATCTAATGGAGCGGCTATGTTGGCAAAACCTTCTACGAATCATCGGTAGTATGCACATAGACCCAGAAAGATAAATCAGTCGATTTCCGTATCGTAATTTAATAATTACCTAAAGTTTGTACATAATCTACAAATAATTTTTTTATTTAGTAGATTTAGTGACCTTAGATCTAGTAAACGGTGAACGACAACGGTATTTGGGGAGGGGCATCACGGTCATATGATGAATTTAGCGTTTTATTATTTGTGTGCGTTTTGCGGCCTTAGTAGCAATTCCGGAAGATAAAACTTATACTGTAGGATTAGTGACCTTAGACCGAGCGAACGGTAAAAGAAAACTAATTTTTGGGGAGGGGCATCACGGTCATATGATGAATTTAGTGTTTTACTATTTGTGTGCGTTTTGCGGCCTTAGTAGCAATTCCGGAAGATAAAACTTATACTGTAGGATTAGTTACCTTAGATAGAGCGAACGGTGAAAGAAAAACGATTTTTGGGGAGGGGCATCACGGTCATATGCTGAATTTAGCGTTGTACCGTTTAGATGCGTTTTGCACCCTTAGTATCAATTCCGGAAGATAAAACTTATACGGTCGATTTAGTGACCTTAAATCTAGTAAAGGGTGAACGACAACGATATTTGGGGAGGGGCATCACGGTCATATGATGAATTTAGCGTTTTACTATTTGTGTGCGTTTTGCGGCCTTAGTAGCAATTCCGGAAGATAAAACTTATACTGTAGGATTAGTGACCTTAGACCGAGCGAACGGTAAAAGAAAACTAATTTTTGGGGAGGTGGCATCACGGTCATATGATGAATTTAGTGTTTTACTATTTGTGTGCGTTTTGCGGCCTTAGTAGCAATTCCGGAAGATAAAACTTATACTGTAGGATTAGTGACCTTAGACCGAGCGAACGGTAAAAGAAAACTAATTTTTGGGGAGGGGCATCACGGTCATATGATGAATTTAGTGTTTTACTATTTGTGTGCGTTTTGCGGCCTTAGTAGCAATTAGTCATATGATGAATTTAGCGTTTTACTATTTGTGTCCGTTTTGCGGCCTTAGTAGCAATTCCGGAAGATAAAACTTATACTGTAGGATTAGGATTAGTTAGGATTAGTGACCTTATCGACAAAATCGATTTTTGGGGAGGGGCATCACGGTCATATGCTGAATTTTGCGTTGTACCGTTTAGATGCGTTTTGCACCCTTAGTATCAATTCCGGAAGATAAAACTTATACCGTAGGTTTAGTGACCTTAGATCGAGCGAACGATAAAAGAAAAACGATTTTCGGGGAGGGGCATCACGGTCATATGCTGAATTTAGCGTTGTACCGTTTAGGTGCGTTTTGCACCCTTAGTATCAATTCCGGAATATAAAACTTATACCGTAGATTTAGTGACCTTAGAACTAGTAAACGGTGAAAGAAAATAATTTTTGGAGAGGGGCACCACGGTCATATGATGAATTTAGCGTTATACTGTTTGTGTGCATTTTGCGGCCTTAGTAGCATTTCCGGAAGATAAAGCTTATACTGTAAGATTAGTGACCTTAGACCGAGAGGACGGTGAAATAAAACCGATTTTTGGGGAGGGGCCTCACGGTTATATGTTGAATATAGCGTTGTACTGTTTAGGTGCATTTTGCGCTTTTAATAGCAATTCCGAAAGATAAAACTTATACTGTAGATTTAGTGGCCTTAGGTCTAGCAAACGATGAAAAAAAAACAATTTTTGGGGGCATCATGGTCATATGCTGAATTTAGCGTTTTACTGTTTGTTTGCACCCTTTATGGCAATTCCAAAAGATAAAACTTATATTGTAGATTTAGTGACCTTAGCGTAGTGAAAGAAAAACAATTTTTGGGGAGAGGCATCACGTTCATATGTTGAATGTAGCGTTCTATTTTTTGGGTGTCTTGACTTTTCGTAGTCATTTTAGAGGTTAAAATTAACACTATATTAGTGACCTTAGGCCTAGCAACCGGTGAAACACGAACAGTTTTTGGGAGGGGCATCACAGTTTTATATTAAATTTAGCGTTTTATTGTTTGGGTGAGTTATGCGCCGTTAGTAGCAACTCGAGTGGTTAAAACTTATGCTGCAGATTTAGTGTCCTTATACACTACAAATAAATAGCAAAATATGTAAATTGATTTTGCAGTTAAGCAAGTAATATTTACATTTCAATAGCACGAAACCACTATGAGAGCCATTTTAAGGTATTTTAGAAAAATTTTTGATCAAGCCTCTTAATGTGAGAGGCCTTGTCATTCAATGAACGTTCAGAACTTCAGCTACATTCTTTTTTGTTGTTTTTTTTTTATTAACACCTAAATATAGGGTGCTACAAATCCGAATAAAAGATTTAATATTTTTTTAAATAGACGGTTTTCTACAATATGTACACTTCTCTCCACGTAAAACTGGTACAGTAGAAGGTAGCTTCAAATACGATTTTTTATATTTTCCTATGTGCAACACTGACTTTTTGGCTATGTCATTTTAGGTTATATTTTTGGCATATATAAACTTTTTATAAGGAGATTGCTTGTTTATATTCTACTAATTCAAAACATAAAGCCGCTAAAAAAACACATTTTTTCAAAAAAGCAAAAATGTTTTATTAACTAAACAAATAAAAAAATACTTATTTTTAATAGCGCGTCATTGCACCGTTCGCTGCAATGATGTTTTAAAATCTTGCCACTAAATTGGCGAAATTTTCAAATAGGTTTCGATTTTCAGCAATAACTTCCCTATATGCCCTTACTTATTATTATTACGAACTGGACAGTTATCTTGTTGGAATACAAAATGATCTGGATAAAGGACCCTCACCTCTGGAAGCATTACATTTTCCAGCATATTAACGTAAACTTGTAATCGCCCAATAAATCTTCCAGCCTGGTTTTCATTTCCAGCAATATATCGTTCTTCGTATCTGGTTCTTGGCGGTCGATAACCCAGAATTTGTTTTTTATTCCTCCAGATAATAATTTAATGCAAAAATTAATCGAGACTGCTTCTTGTCCTCATTTAGTTAATTTTTTTGCCGCAATGCGACACCTTAACCTCGAACGTTTAATCCTCCTGCCTAATGTCTTTAAGGATCCTGGAAAATTTTTTACTTCTTTCGCTTTGGAAAACGGATGATTTTCCAGAAAATTGATTGCTCCTTGGTCTTCCTCTGGGCTAGTAACTTTCGTCAAACCGGTGCCTTCCTTTCGGTGGATAGTTCCCTCTTCTTGAAATCGGCTTTTTATGTTTACTATCGTAGACTGGCTTCTCCCATAATGAAAAGCTACTTGCCGAATAGACCAACGACCGTCTATTTTTGCTAAGATTTGAGCTTTATCAAATTCGGAAAGATGTTACCAACGACCGTCTAGTTTTGCTAAGATTTGAGCTTTATCAAATTCGGAAAGATGCGGCGGCATTTTTTAAAATTTGGATGACACTGACATGCAAAACATGATGTTGTCAGCAGTGTGTGACATTGTCACTTATAGGAAGATAATGCCGTACTATAAAAATTTTAAAAATTAAACAGGCACCTACCCAACACCGTTCTCAACTAAAAAGCCAGATAACTCATTTTCGTTTTAGTATCCTTTGGCCTATGATCGGCACCATATTGACACCAAACTGATAGAAAATCCATGTTTTACTTGTCAATTTGGTTATAAAAATGGCAGCCACAATAGGCTAAAGGGCACTAGGAGTTAACAGGCTTTTTAGTTAAGTACGGTGTTGACCTAACTTATGCTGTACCAGTTTTATGTGGAGAGAAGGTAAAGCCATTTTTGACCTACGGGGGCTTTCTGAAAAATCTGCATTTTGCGATGTAGTTTACAACATAAAGTTTTTTCTTATGGAATGCCGCTTTTTTATATGATTTTTACACAAATCTTTACATTTAATTTAAAATGATGTAGCACACTTCGTTTTTTGTATTTTTATATAATTTTTTGTTTCTTTAGCAGCTACTTTTAATATTTTTATTTTTTTAAGTTTTTTAATTTCTAATATTGTAAAAATTGAGTGAAAAAAGTAAATAAGGTAGTATCACAGAAAATAAGTGACAAATGAGCAATAGAAATAATAAAAATATAAAAAATACAAAAGATAACATATACGTATTCAAAAAAACAAGATGGTTCATAATTGTTAAAATAATATTCATGATAAAAGTTATCCATACCCTCCCCTATACCATGTTGCAAGAGCCTTTTTTAAAGGGGCGAGGGCGGTTAGTAGGTATTGGTTTGGGTTAGTCACGTCTTAATTCCAAAACCATGTGTCTTAAATACGCCGCATGCGAAAATCTTGAGAAAATTATGCTAAAAATGTAATTTTTTACGATAAAACTAATATTGTGACAATCAATGACAAAAACAGAAACAGATACCATCATTTCAAAGTGGGTTGGGTGCTGCAATGTAGGTGTGAGATATTCGTATAGCCTTAAATATATATTTTTTATGAAAATCAAGTTAGAAATATATGCGCCGCAGGCAAATTTTTTTTACAAAATTACACTTCAATCTGCTATTTCTTACAAGTTTTTAAATCTTGTTGACAAAAATATCTCAAAATTAAACTAAACATACAACAATCAATAAGGTTGTAGCGCCGCATGCTGAAATTTAAGCAACTTTTGAATATTTAGCCAAAAATTTTGAGCTCGTTTTGTTTTAACTGCAAGTTTAGGTCTTGAAATCCCTGACACTGCAGCTTCTTAGCTTATTGCATATCTTGCTGTGTGCCTTCCTAATCTAAGAGGTTTGACGACCTCGCGAGGAACAGCAGCCCCTTTATTAGGTTTCTCTGGCAGTTAGCTTCCCTGGAGGGGTCGTCCTCCAGGAGGTTTTGTGTTCTGCAGAAGGTTAATGCTGGGAACACAGATATGATGTGAGCGGCTGATCCTCATCGCATAGTCTGCACGTCTCTATAGATTCCCATCCTATGCAAGTGTTCTCTCAATGCGCAATGACCGGTTAATAGCCCCGTCACTCGTCTAATTTCTTTCCTATTCAGTTTAAGGATTTCACAGGTGAGTGGTGTTGAAGGGGATGCCACCATTCTTTTGCTGTGGTTGTAAATGGTCTTTCTGATCCTCTCCTTGCTAGAGAAATAAATAAATAAATAATTCTTTTATTTCCTTAGACAATTTTTAACAATTGTATGGAACATGACAGTTATTTAAGTAGTCTAAAAATAACAAGAACAAACACATATAACAATTCATATAAAAAATATAAACTTTTGTCAATTATAGTGCGCAAAATAGTCAATGATCTTGGGTACATATTTGTGAAAGTCCATGAATTGCTACGAAAGATAGTCTTATATCATTAAACTTAAAAACTAACAAAAAAAAAATAAAAAGACGCATAAAATATACAAACATTGTCACCTAAATCTTTGTGAAAAATATTCTTCAATTGAATAAAATGAATATTTTAGTAATAATCCTTTTAATCTTTTACTAAATATATTGGGAGCCCGTGTTCATTTCCTGCTACCCCTGTGTGCCCCGGCACCCACGCAATGGTGACTCTATTGTGTGTTATATCTTTGTTGAGTTATCTTCTTCTCAGGTTTTCCCGCAGACAAGTCTCTATGGCATATATTTCAGCTTGGAATACTGTGGTATGTTTCCCCAGAGATGCAAACCAATTTGATCTTGGCGCTAGGCCATATACTCCCGCTCCTGATCCACTGTCCATCTTGGATCCGTCGGTATACCATACTAATTTTCCTGACTGGACTAGTGATTTCTCCGTCTCGTTTTCCCAGGATAGTTGGGTCTTAAACAGCTTGTTCGTGTTGATTTTTGGAGTCATGATGTCACTCTTTATCTCTAGCAGCGAAATGGTAACAATGCTCGCAATCTTGGTATGTCCCAAATGGTTATCATACCAGTTGTCATTGCATTTTAGTCTGTATGCTCCCATTCTCACCTCCGCTTTTTGAGCTTGTTTATGTTTTCGTCAAATTTTTTTAAAAAAAGGTGGTCGCCACCCTTCGCCTTGCATGACAATACATACCGATAGTTACTAAATAGTAGCAGTGGTGCACCCAGAGAAATATTTTGAATGGGGGCTAAAAATGTGACCTAGGTGATTTTTTTAAATAACTTGAATCAAGGGAAAGTGGTTATAAGATTTTGTGTTACCTGTTTACCTAAAACTTGGCAAAACATGTTTTAAATCTGCCACAGGCGAAAAATTGTAAGAACTGAACGTGTCATTTAAAACAAGTTGTCAAGGTTGGTTGATAAAAATTGTGTAAATTTAAAGTAAAATCGCAAAAAAGAATGATTTAGTAGCCCGCAGGCGAGATTTTTTTAAATGTTACCTTTAGACTTGATGTTTCAATGATATTAGTGTTGGCTGATTATTTGGTTTGAAAATAAAATAGAAACAAAACAAAAATGTTTATTACTGAATATTGTTGTGATATGTTTAATAGAGTATAGAGTAAAGAACTTCAAAAAAGGGTACACTACTCTCAAAAAGAGCATAAATGGTCACACTATATGTTATACCAAACAGAAATTTTCACAAATAAAAAAGTTATAGATCCCATGCCAAAAATGCAGACTTCTCTTATCAATTAAGCCCCTAAATTAAGTGGGGGTCAGTTTTGGAAGTATACCTTAAACCTATCAAAAGTACCCAATTTGAAACGCTCTGTTCCTGTTCTTGTTTTGAAACAAACACTGTTTTTTTTAATCTTAAATAAACGTAGGTATACTTCTTCAAGAATTTACAGTATTGGTGTGTTTTAAAGAAGTTTTGCTATTACATTTAGATAAGAAGCTACATTTTTTTTTCTTGTTATAATGTAGGTTGTGAAGGACCAGCTTGGGACATGGACGATCCAGAAATAGCTTGCGAAAAGGTAAACTTAATTAAGATGATACACCTTTCAGATAGCAGTTCACGGTTTAGTTTAGTATGTACAGTTTTATGATCGTAGGGAAGATGCCCTCTGTATATTAATTAAAACATGTATTTTTAAAACTTAAAAATAAGGCTTTAGTTTTTATTTAATATTTTTGTTTATGCGATAAAATATTTCGAAGGTACTCCCTCGCAGTTTTTCACCAATCACAAGTCAAAAGCTGTTAGTAGTTTCGCAAAAGCCAAATAAACATGACCGCATAGACAAACTACTTGTAGCCAGACCGAACCCAATTTTTTTTCTGTACATGACCGGTCGATACCCGACTCACCATTTGCTCTGAAAAATCTACTTTTGTGCGGAGCAGAAGTATTTTTCGAGAGAATCAGATAACCACCGGTCGTGTTTATTTCGATTGGTACAAATATGCGATTTTTTTCTCTCACTTCAAGAATAGAGGCCCAGGGATCAGTAAATGTTTTGGATAAATGTTGACTATGCGTGTTTTAATTATAAATTTAAGCTGTATTTCCCCAACTTCAAAAATACTCAATAAACAATTTTTACAAATAACAGAAAAAATCAACCGTCCAATTTTGAAGGCATGCTTTAGAGAAATTGCGTTGCCCCGCGCTCCCCCTTCCGGGATGACCAAGATTTAAGTTTGCAGCGTAGAGGTTTGCAGTCCACAATCGACCCATCAACCAATCAAAAAGCGAAGCGTTTATCAGCTATCTCTTAGATTCAAAAAAGAAAAGAGACCTGGTCAAACAAAAACTCCTTTGCAAATAATATCCACTATTTATTTACAAAATTTGCCAACACACGCCAAAACCAAAACAATGAGTTGGAATAAATTCCATATCCATCCATCCATAGAGAGGGAAAGCGACGGAGATATGTAGGGTGTGACGCAGAGGGAGTATCGGATTTTCCGCGGTCTTTCTTGAACTGTGAGCATGCAATTGATGTGCTTTGGCTGTAGAATGATGCAAATTCTTCAATGACGTCATCATAAATAACGTGTATGCCCTGGCAAACTCTGCAGAAGTTTATTTTCAATGGACGAAAGCGATATTTGCGAAAGTCTCTCCTGACTGTTGCATTTCTCATGAAATTTTTTATACATTTAAGCGTTGAAAAACCCTTTATTATTAAGACAACACCACACATTCACACACAATCTTCTTACTTAAGTCCGTAATGTCTTCTATATCGCACACTGTACACACCGATAGACGTTTAAACCTGCAAATAACCTTTCACGGCCGTTAGTAAGCACAGAACTAGAAAATTTCTAAAATGGAGGGATTAAAATCCTAAAAGCTTAATATTTGAAAAGAAAAAACTTCATAAAAAATATAAACAAACTTTCTCTCAGGATGACTACAATAAATTCTCTCAGTTAACAACTGCCTCCAGAGACTACTCAAAAGTTTCCTATCAGAATCATATAAAAAATAAAAAAGGCTTTAGGTAGTATGTAAGGTCAAAAAAATATAATAAAGTTCTGCTGTGCAATATGTATTTTAACGATGAAGAAACTATTTCACCCGAGGAAACAGTCGAACTTTTTAAAAAATTCTTTTCTTCAGTATATTCAGATTATCCTAATGTAGATAAAAACTTCAATCACATTAAAATTTCCTCCAATTTGGCAAATTTTCAAATTTCTGTTACTGATTATGTTCGGAATTTGGAACATTTGGTTGCACTAAAACAAAGTTTTTTATCATCTCCTGATGATGCTAACGTTGTTAGCGAAACGTGCGTCGAGTGCAAAAAAGTGTAGTTTTGGTTTGTGGAAAACAATCATAACTTTGTTTCTGTTACTGATGTTTATAACAAAATAAAATCTTTAGATAATAGTTTAACCTGTGGCCCAGATGGTTTACTAGTAATTTTCATAAAAAACTGTAAATTTTTCTTGTCCAGTATTTTGGCTAAAATTTTTAATAGATAATTTTTTACACGACATTTTCCAAAAGCGGAGATAAGTCAAAAATTAAAAACTACAGAGGTATTTAAAAAATTTCTTTATTTCCTAAACTGTTTGAAGCAATAGTCACAGATAAAATTACAGCATATTTTCAAAACATAATTATAAACCACCAACATGGGTTTTTAAAAGGTAAATCAACAATTACTAATCTCTTAAAGAAACTTTGTTGGAAGCCTTGGAGAGTAAATATCAGGTAGATGTTATTTATACCGATTTGTCCAAGGCTTTCGACAGGGTCGATCATAACCTAATACTTGATAAACTTAAAGGTATCCATGGCTCAGCTTTCAACTGGTTTCGGAGTAATCTAACTGAAAGACGCCAAGTGTCCTCCAGGGGCGGACGTTTGTCTCCATTGTTATTTAAAGCATTTATAAATTATATATCTTCCGTTTTAGAAAACTGTAACTTTGTGCTTCTTGCTGATGATCTAAAATTCTTTAGAGTTATAAGAAGTTTAATTTATCCCTGAATGTTGACAAATGACAACAATGACAAACAAATTTTTATAGAAAATTAAACCATTTCACTTATCAGTTAGATAACTTCAATTTGGAGAAACTATCATGCGTGACTTGGGTGCCTTTTTTGATAGAGGACTCAGTTTTGTTGAACACATATATATTATTGCAAATAAAGCTATGACATTGCTAGGATTTTTGTTTAGAATATTGAAAGGCGTAAACAACATTTTTACATTGAGAAATGCTTACTTTGTAAGTGTAAGGTATGGTTGTACTATTTGGTCTCTATATTATGAGATTCATAAAAATCGTTTGGAAAAAATACAAAGAAAGTTTTTGTGCTTTATATGTTATAAATTGCGCATACCTGTTGTGTCAATTGATCATGACCAGCTGATGTTGAGTCTGTTGAACTTAACAAATCTAGACAATCGTAGAAAGTACAATGATCTTGTCACTCTGTTTAAAATACTAAATAATGAAATTGACTCTGTAGAGTTACTATCATTAATCAAGTTTCATGTGCCATCACGGAACACAAGAAATCATAAATTATTTGCAACTCGACATCATCACACTAACTATGGTTTTAACTCCCCAAACACCAGACTCAGTAGGCTCGGTAATGAATCGATTGAACCAACTGATGTCGATTTTTTTAACACTACATTAGCAAAATTTATTAAAATAGTAAAAAGTCAAGTATTTCTCTCTGTTTAACTCAGTTGTTTTTTTTGATCTTAATTACTGTGATTAATTGTACTTTCGATATCTATACCTGTGATAATTAAGAAATTTTATTTTGTTAGTTAGTTAGTTAGTCTTTACAAATTTATTTACTATGTAAAACTGTAACTGGCTTGTCCGTAAATATAATAAACTCAAATAAAACTAAACTAGGCCGCCTAAAGCGACCGCGACTCGATGCTCGATGCATTTAGCGGTTCAATGACGTCTCGACGCACATGAAACCTGACATACTGCTGCTGCCGCCGTATTAAAGTTGCAGGCTATGAGAACCTAGCAATAGGGATAGCTTTTATTGAATTTTTCTCGAGTAGTGAAGAGCTGCGCGCACACGACACGCGGTGCTGTGACTCGGTTTGATTTAATTTTTAGGATTTTTAATGCAATCTAAATTGTTTTCTATTTCAAAGATTACATGAGGAGAAGCACTTCTTTCCTTGCTTCCATGGACCGCACGACCCTGTAAGCTCTAACCCATGAACTCCACCACCAAAAATAATATTTAAATATCACACTTTCGTTGCAACATAAAATAATAAAATAGAGTGCGCTGGAAGATTTAAAAATTGCCAAAATAACTTTTAGCCAGTAAAATCGATGACTAAGTTAAAAATTGGCCAACTGCGCGAACCGTGTGATTAAACATAAGTGTGGCGTTTATTTGTTCTAGCTTTATTTATTCTTAAGATCTTTTTTCTTTAAATGGTTCTTTATATCTTTTTTTATTCAGCGTTGCGATAGTAATGATAAACAACCATATCTCGGACTTGGATTTAGATCAAATGAAACTTCAGGGATTCTAATTCTATCGAACCAAACAGCACCTGTGGCTCTCGCTGTGGACTTGAATAATGATATTATTCTTGCTTGGAATGGTAAGTTTTAGTAGGCTTTTAGATTTCGATTTCGAGAATCCCCCTTTCAAGCAATTAAATTAAATTACCTCTTATAAATCCAAATTGTTCTGGATTAAAAGTGCCCCTATAGCTCCATGTCAACTTTTTGCCAACTAAACAATCAAGCATCTTGGATTGGTTACAGACATCACGATATGTCGCTTCTTGCACCTAATTATTATTATTTTTCTGTTACTTTTTTTTCTTTCTTTTATATTATAATAATTGTTTGTTTGAAAGTTTGAGACAATGATGTGTTTGAAATTAACTCTGTGTTTAGGACTTCCATTGTCTATATTTTATTTATAGACGACGTTTCGATCAGTAAAATTAAATAAACAATAAGAAGTATATATGAGAAATGTTAAGAAAGAGCCTTAACAAGACAGAGATTACAAGACCAAAACCAGGCAAATGCATTCCTTACAACTTCATACATTGTGCGTAGTATCAGAGAAAATTCGTAGCGAGTAGCGAATAACTTTAATACTAAAACAGCTTTTAAATCTAATAATTCAATTCGAAACCGTCTGGGTAATAACAAATCGGAGAATAAACAAAATAAGGAATGCATTTACCAAGTTCTTTGTGAGTGGTGAATCATACATAGCCGAAACAAAAAGACCACTATCTATTAGGCTTAAGGAACATGAGACGAATACCCAAAGAGATGAAACAACGAAATCAGGAATCGCTGAACATGCATGGTCAAAACAGCACCGAATGAAGTGGACAGAAGCAAAGGTTTTGCACATGGAGTCAAACTGGAAGAAACAAAAATTTCTTGAAGCTGCCTTTATTGGGCAGAATCAGGGTATTTTTAGTAAACCAAGCGTTGAAATTCCAAATATTTGGAAGCCCCTTCTTGGGCGAAGCCAACTCCTCGAAACCTCGTGTATAAATAAAATAGACTATGGAATAATTGTTTTTATAGGTACCACAGGATGGACCATTGTTACGGACTATAGAAATGACCGAGCTATCGTCGTGACCCCTGACGAAACATCCCTTGTTTGGCCGAGAGGTTCAAGATCAGATCCTGATGGTTACTATTTAAGAACAACTCCGTCTCTTAGTATTTACTTTAATGTTACAAATGGAACTGTATATAAACTGTCACAACTTCCGGATAGTACCTTGGACCAAATTAATGCGATAGCTGAACACTATGTAAGTAGATGTTTTAGATCCAGGTAACTTTTTAGGATAACGAGGGGCTTAACATTGAGGTAATATAAGCAAACTTAAAGGTTGAAGTTTCCCATTCTTTTATCTATCACACCGGTGAATGGTGGTGTACTAAGTTAAAATAATTATTCTAGTTTAAGAAAAAATATTGTTTCAAAAAGAACCACATACAAACTGGACTATATTAATGCAGTAGCTGAACACTATTGGCCAATTCAGTGCGACGTCACAAGTTGTCAGCCATTAAGTGCGTGGGGCAATCAAATCGTTTTCCCATAAGTCATAATGTTAATACAAACGTAAATTTTAGAAAAACGACAGCCGATGTAGTTTCAAAAGAGGTAATATTTTAAGTACCTACTGATCTTCCTTTCATATGGGAAAAATGCGATTTTTGCAAAATATTGAAAATTAAGCTAGAAAATTGCTATTCTCATCTCTTACGCACTTATAATACTGTAGATAATCTGGAGAAAGAAAGTGCTATCTACAGTGGTATAAGATAGTAAAGATAGAAGTAGCGGACATAGCCTTATTTAACAACAACTTGCCAGCTTATTTTTAAATATTTTGCGTATAATGCATTTTTTCCACATGCACAAATGACCACTTCTTAAAATAGTACCTCTTTTGAAACTACGTCGGTTGTCGTTTTTTTAAAATTTATATTTTTGTTACTATTGTGGCCTATGGGCAGATGATTTGGTTGCCCCATGCATAAAATGGCTGACAACTCGTGACGTCACCTCGAATTTTTATATATAATTTAAGTTTTCGTTAACATTGCGGAAACAGATTTTTTTGCCCCAAGCAGACGTCAACATAACCTCAAAGCCACATGACCCGAATTGATCTATGTAAGTAGATGCTTATTTTAGATCAAGATATAACTATTTAGGACGACGAGAAATGCCAAACATTAATTTAAGGTATTAGAAGCAAGCTTGGACAATGTTAGCAAAAACTACACATTTAGGAAAAAAATTTAAAAAGCGAAAGATTTAATCAATACATAATAATAAATCTCAAGATAGACTATGTCTGTACATTGAATATTTTTGGAATATTTTTGATGTTAGCTTTTAACCGAACGATATAGATAACAAATATCTAATTTTTAAAATTTTTGTTTGTTTGTCTGTCTGTCTGTTTGTTCCAGCATTCAGCAAAAACCAACGGACCAATTTTGATTGGACTTTCTCTACTGTATTCCTTGGATTCCTGGACAGGACATAGAAGAAAGGATGTGACGTTTTAAAGCAAGTGAGACGGGAAAAAACGAGTAAAACCGCAGTAAAAGCTGCGGGTATTCAGCTAGTTTAGTTTTAGTGGGTTTTTTAGAGAGAAAATTTTAATTGTATTCCCCCATTTGATGTTAAATTTAAAATTTTATAAAAACTTTTGAAAAATACAGGCATATAAGATTTCCTCTCTAGTTTCACCAACTAAGGAGGTAGTACGGACACTTAAATAAAATGTTTCATCTTCCCTATCGCACAGTCTACAGATATATAGTGAAGGGGCATGTGTAAGCCCGTGGGATTTTGAATGAAGGAGTGTTGTGACTATGTGGGATTGATAGCTCTTTAGTCTTTCAAGATGGCGGCCAAAAATCATAAAAAATACAGCTTTCGCAATCGGGGCATGATTATACTCGTTTCCATATAATTCGAGAACAAAGATTTCAAAAAATTTACTATCAAGGTCACCCGACCTTAAATGACCTTGAAAATAGCAAAAAAAATATTTTTACAATTTTCTCTTCAAAAAATCTTAATAATTCGAGGTTTTGTCAGTTCAACTTTAAATCTACCTTAAACTATTACGCATGTATGCCAAATTCGATCCTTACTAAAATGAACATGTTGCAAAAATAACATACTAAAAGGCGCTATTCATCAACTATTAAAGCGAAGAGGACCAAATTTTGTAAGAAAGATAGAAGGTCAAGTCCAACAATATTGCTAAAAAAAAGAGCGACCTATAACCACACTTTATTTTATCCAATTTCGTAAAAATGCAAAAACGACAAGGTGGCCATTAATTCTTGTGGACTTATTGCCGCTTACTATGAAAAAAAATTTTAGTTGATGCATGACCTTAATTGACCTTGAAAATAACATGTACAAGTAAAAAACCAGCTTTTTGTGAGGTTTTCTTCAATTTACCACTACGCAAAAACTTTAAGTGCCGGAGATGAAATTAACTTCTTAGCCATAAACTAACACTTAATTTTAAACCTCACTACCATTTTTTTTTTTGATATGGCGTTCCAGATGTTTATGCTATACCCCGGTAAAAATGAGTTATATGCTGGATGTTTTTATTAGGTTACGGACCTCTGAATTTTATGTTCTACTCACTTGTCTAGCCAACAAAGTCATTTAAATAACCTAGGAAAGGGTTAGCTGAACTTAGATATATATTATCATATACTGGCCAGTGGTTCTAAAGCCATTTTCCAAAATGGCGGTCGAAAAAGCATAAAAAAGTCTAATTATGCCAGTAGGGCATGACTACACTTGTTTATTAGCATTCATAATAAAATTCAAGGATGAGGATTTAACACACATTTATGTGCCACCGCATTCCTGTAGAAGTTCCGAAACTTAAGAAAAACGGCAGGCGTATAGGTCATTTTTAACGGGGTATAGCATAATCATCTGGGACGCCATATCAAAAAAAAATGGTAGATAGGGTTAAAATGAAGTTTTTGTTTGTGGGTAAGATGTTAATTTTATCTCTAGCGCCCAAAGTTTTTGCATATTGTTAAATTGGAGAAAACATCACCAAAGATGGTTTTTTTACTTGTACATAGAATTTTCAAAGTCAATCAAGGTCATGCATGAATTAAACTTTTTTTCATATTAGGCGGCGACAATTAAACAATAATTGATGGCCACCTTGTCATTTTTGCTTTTTTTCGACATTGGCTAAAATAAAATGTGGTTATTTGGTCTTCTTCGCTTTAATAGTTCATGAATCCCTTCATCCCTTTATTATGGTATTTTTGCAATGTGTTAATTTTACTAGGCTATTTTTCAAGGTCATTAAGCTTCAAACTGCATCAAACTCTAAGGATTGAATTTGGTATTTATGCCTAATAGTTTGAGGTACATTTGAAGTTGAACTCACAACACCTCGAATTATTAAGATTTTTTGAATAAAAAATGGCAAAAATCTTGTTTTTTGCGATTTTTAAGGTCATTAAAAATCTGATGACCTTGAAAGTAAATTTTTTGGAATCATCGTTCTCAAATTATATAGAATCGAGTATAATCATGCCCCGGTTGCAAAAGTTGTATATTTTATGATTTTTGGCCTCCATCTTGAAAGATGACGTCATATCAATTTCTTCTACACGGATGCAAACAAAACACCAGGTAACACTTGATTGTGTGACTAAAGAGCTATCAATCCCACATATTCACAAAATTCCTTCATTAAAAATCCCACGGTATAGAAATTATCGACATATGCCCCTACACTAATAGGGTCCAGGTCCATGGAGCTACAACACGCATTTGAAAAAAAAAATTTAATCTAGAAATTAGGGTCTAATTATCTACCGCAAAAAATTTTGGGCTCATCTCGTTATCTGATTGTTTTTAGAGTTTAGAATGCGGGGTGCAGCTGCATGTGCAGCCCTACCCGCGACCATTAATAATAGCATTACTCCATTTTTACAAGCTTTTATTGAACTTCACAATGTTTTTTTTATAGTTTGTTGAAAAGCTAAATCTTTTTAGTCAATTTTAATTCGATAAAGTTGAAATTTGGTATGCATTGAGTTCCGGTGATAATACCATTTTTTTGAAAAAACTACTTAGTTTTTAATTTTAAAGGAAAAACTATATTGGTGGGGGTTGGTTGAATTAAATTCATATCTTTTTAACCAAAGATCGATTGCGTGAGAGAGGTGGTTAAGCGGGTAATAAGTATTATCTTTTTTTTATATACTGGATCTTTTCAAAACAAATAAAAACAATGTCAGAATTACGGGCTAATCATCTGCGGCAAAAAAATTTGCGTTCATGTCCTTCCCTGATTTTTTAAAAGATCGGAATTTGGGGTACAGCTGAATAATCAACAAAGCTTGTAAAAATGGGGTAAGGGCATGAGCCCAAACTTTTTTGCCGCAGATGATTAGCCCGTAATTCTGACATACTTTTTGTTTTAGTACTGCTATTAATAATGTGTGGGGCTGCACATGCAGCATGCAATGCATCTGGTACGCCATATAAAAAAAAAAAAATGGTAGTGAGGTTTAAAATTAAGTGTTAGTTTATGGCTAAGAAGTTAATTTCATCTCCGGCACTTAAAGTTTTTGAGTAGTGGTAAATTGAAGAAAACCTTACAAAAAGCTGGTTTTTTACTTGTACATGTTATTTTCAAGGTCAATGAAGGTCAGGCATCAACTAAACTTTTTCTTCATAGTAAGCGGCAATAATTCTACAAGAAATAATGGCCACCTTGTCGTTTTTGCGTTTTTACGAAATTGGATAAAATAAAATGTGGTTATAGGTCGCCATTTTTTTTAACAATATTGTTGGACTTGACCTTTTTATCTTTCTTACAAAATTTGGTTCTCTTCGCTTTAATAGTTGATGAATACCGCCTTTTAGTATGTTATTTTTGCAATATGTTAATTTTACTGGGGTATTTTTCAAGGTCATTAAGCTTCAAACTGCATCAAACTCTAAGGATTGAATTTGGTATTTATGCCTAATAGTTTGAGGTACATTTGAAGTTGAACTCACAACACCTCGAATTATTAAGATTTTTTGAATAAAAAATGGCAAAAATCTTGTTTTTTGCGATTTTTAAAGTCATTTAAAATCTGATGACCTTGAAAGTAAATTTTAAAATTTGGGGTACAGCTGACTTATCAACAAAGCTTGTAAAAATGGGGTAAGGGCATGAGCCCAAACTTTTTTGCCGCAGATGATTAGCCCGTAATTCTGACATACTTTTTGTTTTAGTACTGCTATTAATAATGTGTGGGGCTGCACATGCAGCATGCAACGCATCTGGAACGCCATATCAAAAAAAAAATGGTAGTGAGGTTTAAAATTAAGTGTTAGTTTATGGCTAAGAAGTTAATTTCATCTCCGGCACTTAAAGTTTTTGAGTAGTGGTAAATTGAAGAAAACCTTACAAAAAGCTGGTTTTTTACTTGTACATGTTATTTTCAAGGTCAATCAAGGTCATGCATCAACTAAACTTTTTTTTCATAGTAAGCGGCAATAATTCTACAAGAAATAATGGCCACCTTGTCGTTTTTGCGTTTTTACGAAATTGGATAAAATAAAATGTGGTTATAGGTCGCCATTTTTTTTTTGACCTTCTTATCTTTCTTACAAAATTTGGTTCTCTTCGCTTTAATAGTTGATGAATACCGCCTTTTAGTATGGTTTTTTTGCAATATGTTAATTTTACTGGGGTATTTTTCAAGGTTATTAAGCTTCAAACTGCATCAAACTCTAAGGATTGAATTTGGTATTTATGCCTAATAGTTTGAGGTACATTTGAAGTTGAACTCACAACACCTCGAATTATTAAGATTTTTTGAATAAAAAATGGCAAAAATCTTGTTTTTTGCGATTTTTAAGGTCATTTAAAATCTGATGACCTTGAAAGTAAATTTTAAAATTTGGGGTGCAGCTGACTTATCAACAAAGCTTGTAAAAATGGGATAAGGGCATGAGCCCAAACTTTTTTGACGCACATGATTAGCCCGTAATTCTGAAAAACTCTTTGTTTTAGTACTGCTATTAATAATGTGTGGGGCTGCACATGCAGCTGCACATTACACCTTTAAAAAAATCAGGTAAGGGAATGAGCACAATTTTTTTGCCGCAGATGATCAGCCCGTATTTCTGACATACTTTTTGTTTTAGTACTGCTATTAATAATGTGTGGGGCTGCACATGCAGCTGCACATTACAACTGTAAACAAATCAAACAAAATCATTTAAGGGCATGAGCACAATTTTTTTTGTCGCAGATGATTGGCCCGTAATTCTGACATACTTTTTTTTTGGGTAATGCATTTATTAATGGATGCACATGCAGCAGCACCCCGCATTTTAAACTTCAAAAAACTCAGATAAGGAGATAAGCCCAAATTTTTTTTTGCGGTAGATAATTAGCCCGTAAATAGTCCGTAATTCCTGCATAACAAAAACTTTGTATTTTTTGAAAGTATATTTTCAATTTCTTTTTAGGTCGGCGGTGAGCCAGTTAGTGGCAGAGATGGTGTGGATAATATTATTCAACTCACAAAAATCGTCACAAAAGTCCTCAATGGTCCCTTAAAAGGCATTATTTCATTTTTGGATCGAAAAAAGATTAGAGGAACCGGGGTACACTGGACTCAGACTTTGGAAGTTGTTGGCAGGATTGCTGATAGTAAGTTAAATATCAAAAAAATTTATTAAGTCTACTTCAAATTAGATTTATTTTGGAAGAGATAGTGATAGCCTCGTGTGCCAGAAAGTGAAAAGTGCTTTTTCCATGTCAAACACGTTTAGCACAGAAGTAGAACACAAAGGAAAAAAGTGAAATATTTTGTTTTGTTTAACTTACGTAATATTTTTGGATTCTATGTTCTTTTTATTTTTTGCAGATGATTTTTACAACCCGCCATCAGATTGATCCTAAGTTATCGAATGGCACTGTACAACAAAGTATACCGCTAATTTATTGTAACAGTATGTGAATGTAAAAAAGGGAAATATATTATATTTCAAAAATATCACATTTTCTTTCTTTTATCGAGAGCAAAACGAAGACTTTGCACAAAATCAAATCTTTCGCCTGATCATTCGGTTGAAATTTTTTCGACAACTTCTGTTTTATATTAAAATAAATCGTTTATTTCCCAACAAGCCTTAAGGATTATTACAGGGAAGTAACTAAAAAGATTAAAAATAAAGCAAAAAGCAAACTTAGCAATTATATCAACAAGAACCAAAAATAAATAGATTGTATAAAAGTCGAAATAAAAATATTTCGTTTTAATTAATTTTCGAAATAAAGTTAATTTAAAAAATATATTTTTAATGTTTCTTAAATAGATGTAAATGGTTTTTAAGTTAAATTGTATTGGTTGATGTTGATTATTTTGTCTAGTAAAGTTGTTATCTTTTTGAGTTTTGATATTTGAATATTTTTGATCAAAGAATACTGCGTTAATAAATATACTTATTTTAAGTTTATATAGGTCAGTCAATTTCAGATAACCAAGGGGACGGTATAATTAATAGTCGGCTCGAGAAATAAAAGTACATGAATACATTTTATAATTTTGTTTTGCGATTTCATAAATCGATTTAAAATGTTTTATTAGCAGAGCCTCAAATTAAAATTAAGTATTTGATTTTTTATTAAAAAAATTAAGAGTAAATATTTTAAATACTTTAAAGGAATATAATATTTTAGTTTATACATTATTCCTATTTAATTAAGGCGATAGATTTACTTAAATTTTTATCGATCCATAATCTTAAAACCGAGTAGACTTTTTATATTTAATTTCTTTTTGTCTAATGTCGTTTTTTTTTTACATAAATATGTATGATTAACGTTATCCATTTTTCTATGATGTTTAAATCAATTTGAATGTTTTCTTCCCTCTTAATTTTTTTGCAAATTAAATAATAGTTGTATCATCCTCAAATAATTTAATTTTATTTTCCCAATTGAATTAATGCAGTTTAAAAATAAAATTGGCGCAAGAACTGATCTTTGAGGGATATCACATACCAATTAATACAAGTTGAAAAAGTAGGTACCTATTAATATTCTGGCACCTCCAACGTAAACCACACAAAATTAATAGTATCTACAAATGGTACTTAACATTTTGATCTTAATATGGTGGGACTGTCACTGTGATCATTAGTTTTTTTCGAAATGTACAGGACTTTTCCAATTCTTTTACCAAACGAAAGTGACATAGTAACTTCATTACTTCGATTTAACAAATAATCTATATCCAGTGATACCCAGAACACCATCCAGATTATTACTAGCTTTGGAGTTTACGATTTTATCAGCGAGAGGATTATGAACTTTTTTTTATCTACAGGCAAATTTTTCTTTCTGATCATTAAATTTAAATTTTTTGGCAGCTTCTGTATCTTGATAAGTAGCAACTTTGGTAAAGTCATTATCATCGGTAATAATAACTTAGGAAAGGAAGATTATTCTGACGGCACACGTTTTGGAGAACAGAATATACGAAAAGATTGAAGATGGACTGCGTTCTTTTTAGTAACGTCATTTTTATTTGGATTGCAATAAAATAGTGCAGGTCTTAAAAAAATTAATTTTCTAAATTGCGTTAAACTCGACATCTAAATAAAGTACAGGAATTTTTTTATTATACAAGTACATTTTATTAAAATATCAAAAGAACGGAAACCAAGCGAATAAGTAAGTACTCTAAAAAGTATAAAATACCATGATGGGTATTTCAGCTTACCTAAGAAACAGAAACAAAATTCATTGTACAAAAATACGAAAAAATTGTCCATATATTTACTTAATATTTTATTCTTAAGATGGTTGGACTATCAGTTTGGTCATCACTCCGATTTAACAAATAGTTTAGATCCTGTGATATACTGCCCAGAACACTATTTAAATTGTCACTAGCTTTAGAGTTTAAACTTTTAGCAACCACAGGCTTTTGAGCATTTTCTTCATCTACAGGCAAATGTTCCTCCCGATCATTAGGCTGATTTTTTTCGGAAGGTTCTGTGTCTTGATAAGTAGCAACATCGCTAAAGTTATCATCATCATCGGTAATAATTACCTTGGGAGGAAACATTATTTGGACCGTCTTTGGTTCTGTAGATTTTTTTCTTTCACAGGTCTTTCATTTTCTGATTTTGGTACATGCATATTTGAAGCTACCAAGTCAAATTCGACGCACATTTTTGATGATATACACCTGATATACAGGTGAAAAATTTAAGTCATCATCATCGGTGGGAGGGAACATTACTCTGACTGTCTTCGGTTCGGCAGATTTTTTTTCTTTCACAGGTATCGTTTCACATTCTGATTTTGGTAAATGAATACTTGAAGCTACTAAGTCAAATTCGGCGCATATATCAACAGTATATGAAGTGAAGGGGTGGTTCCAGTTTGTTTTTGGGAAGATTGGACATTTTAGTTAGTATAGAAGAAATTAATTGTCTAAATTGCGCTAAACTCGACATCTAAATAAGCTTCAGGTATATTTTATTATACAAGTACATTTTATTAAAATGCCGAATGAACTGAAACACATCTATTAACATATAATAAAATACAAGCGAATAAGTTAGTATTAATACTCTGGTACACCTAAAAAGTATAAAATAATAGCTATTTCAGCTTACCTAAAAACCAAACAAAATTCATAGTACAAAAATACGAAAAAATTGTTCATATATTTACCTAACATTTTGTTTTTAAGATGGTTGGACTATCAGTTTGTTCAATATTAGTTTTTTTCGAAATGGCCGCCGCGAATTTTGGAATTTTTTTTACTAAACAAAGGTGACATTGTTACCTCATCACTCCGATTTAACAAATAGTCTAGATCCTGTGATATACTGTGCAGAACACCATCCAAACTATCACTAGCTTTAGAGTTTACAGTTTTATCAACCACAGGCTTTTGAGCATTTCGTTCATCTACAGGAAAATCTTCCTCCCGATCATTAAGCTGATTTTTTTCGGCAGGTTCTGTGTCTTGATAAGTAGTAACATCGCTAGTCATCATTATCGGTAATAATTACCTTGGGAGGGAACATTATTCTGACTGTCTTTGGTTCGGTAGATGTTTTTCTTTGACAGGTACCGTTTCATTTTCTGATTTTGGTAAATGCATACTTGAAGCTACTAAGTCAAATTCGATGCACATTTCAGTATATCAGGCGAGCGGCTTTTACTAGTTTATTTTCGAAAAGATTGGAGATTGAATGCGTTTTTATTTGGAGACGTCATTTCTATTTCCATTACAAAAACTAGTGCACGTCCATAATAAATTAATTGTCTAAACTGCGCTAAACTCGTCATCTAAATAAAGTACAGGTATATTTTATTATACAAGTACATTTTATTAAAATGCCAAAAGAACTGAAATACATCTATTAACATATAGTCAAATACAAGCGAATAAGTTAGTATTAATACTCTGGTATACTTAAAAAGTATCAAGTAACATGATATGGGTATTCCAGCTTACCTACAAACCAAACAAAATTCATAGTACAAAAATACGAAAAAATTGTCCATATATATACTTAACATTTTGTTCTTAAGATGGTTGGACTATCAGTTTGGTCATTAGATTTTTTCGAAATGGCCGCCGCGACTTTTGGAAGTTTTTTACTAAACGAAGGTGACATTGTCACTTCATCACTCCGATTTAACAAATAGTCTAGATCCTGTGATATACTGTCCAGAACACCATCTAAACTATCACTAGCTTTAGAGTTTACAGTTTTATCAACCACAGGCTTTTGAGCATTTCCTTCATCTACAGGCAAATCTTCCTCCCGATCATTAGGCTGATTTTTTTCGGCAGGTTCTGCATCTTGATAAGTAGCAACATCGCTAAAATCATTGTCATCGGTAATAATTACTTTGGGTGGGAACATTATTCGGACTGTCTTTGGTTCGGTAGATTTTTTTTCTTTGGCAGCTACCGTTTCATTTTCTGATTTTGGTACATGCATACTTGAAGCTACCAAGTCAAATTCGACGCACATTTTTGATAACAGTATATCAGGCGAACGGGTGTTACCAGTTTGTTTTCGAAAAGATTGTGGACTATTTTTGTAAGATTCAATTGGAGATTGAGTGCATTCTTGTTTTGTCACGTCGTTTTTACTTCCGTCGCAAAAACTTGTGCTGGTCTGGAGGCAACTTTCAAATGCATTCGAGAAGCTTTGAGCTTTACTAAGGCTGCCGGTTTTCTTGTTTTCGAGTGTTATGTCTAGGTTTGTTCTAAAAATGTCTTCTTCTGCTTGCCTTCTTGTGAGAACTAAAATTAAAAATGCGTCTGTGATATAAGCCACTTAATTTGCGTAATAGTTTTTTGAAGCCGTTCGTATAGAAACCAACGCTCACAGTTCAAAAATTTAGGCCTAGGAGAGCTAAAAAAATGATTTCCCATTGCGAGGCTTAACTGCATTGTGATTTTTGCTGGCATTTCGATTTTTTTTCAAAATTGTTTTTGGTAAATAAATCATCAAAAACCTTTCTACACGAACTTAACTATTTAAAGTGCTCAATTTAAAAATACATTGCCTTATAGGTTTTTAACGATTTTTTAAATGTTTTTTTTTAACTTTTTTATGCTTACAGTTTAGGAGATCACTGTCATTCGAGTTGGTTCTTTGGACTAAATCATTTTTATCTGCTTTTCTCATTCTAATTTTCCTTTCGGGAAACACTATATAACAGACAAATAAGCTGGTACTCTGAAACAAAATAGATAGTAGTATTATGTTCCGAGATGAAAAGTGATTCATCAGGTCCTACTGAGAGGTTTTTATGCAAGTTTATTGTCCTTTATTTTTATAAAAGGATCAGTGTTAAATGTTTATTTTGAACCAACATTTCACCTACCATCAATAATGTTGCTGTTAGAAACTGGTATGCATTCCATATGTAAATGTTGAAGTTAACATATAATATGCTACTGATAGTATAAACTAATATGGTTGTATAGAGCCATCCCGCTCTCCTTACAAGTGATATCCTAAAAAAAGATTAAGATTTACAGAAGGGCCATGATGGTAATTTAAGGTTTAAAATATATTAGTATAATTTAAGGGGTAGCGTCTTTGTTTAACCAAATTTTTCAATGTTTTTCAGATTTTTATGACATGATTTTGCTAAAATTTTAAAGCTCTCTTTCCAAACTTTCGATTTCTAGAACTGCCAAAAATAGTTTTTCTCTGTTAAAATGAAAAATATTTAAGATTGTTGAAGAGAGACAGAAGGCTATTAAAAAGTATTTTAGAGAAAGATGGATGGACAGGGTTTTTGGTAATTTTAAAGAATGTAAAGAACTTTACGCTTTAAACAATTACTATGTTTACACGCGCCGAAAAAAAAATAACTATAAAATAACAATAGATTTTTTCGTTTAACCCGGGGTTGAGTATTTCTTTACGTTGGAAGCACTGCGCTGAAACGTTTGTAAAGTATTTATACCTGCCCCAAAATCAGTTTTAAAAGGATAAAAAACGATTAAAAAGGTTTGAGTGGTGTTTATAGGAAAACATTTTTTTTGGCAGTACTTTTTTGAGTGTCGTTCATACAAGGCATAACCTTATATAGTCTTTGACATAGGTTTAGTCACAGTTCTAAGGAAAAGCTGGAAACTTTCAACTTTTATAACTAAAATTACGACTATTACTATAACAAGTATAAGTGCGCATGCGCGAGTCCAAGTTTTAAGTGTGGCACCTAACTATGTTGACACGAATGAAATCAATAATTTCAAAAAAATTATACAGGCAAATTAAAAGCATAAAACAGGTTGCTAAGTGTTTTGTAGGTTCCAGAATAAAAAATTGATTCTATTAAATCTTATTTTCTATAAAATCAAACTACAAAAAATAAAAGGAAATAAAACAAAATATCAAGAAAGTGAGGTTAATGCCACAAAAACGGCATAGATTTGATAACATTGCTTTGCTATTTTTTTGAAAGATCAACAATAGGTGAGGAAAAATATAACTTATTAGGAACGTAACCATTTATTAATGCTTCTTTAAAAGGTTTTGATGCTTGGTTTCATGCTTCATGGATTGCAATGTCTCATAGTTAAAAAGAATCAAAAGAAAAATCATTATTCAACATCAAAAAAATTTCCGTATTAATTTATCACTTGACATGTTTTGGTTTATTGGTCGAATGTTCCATTAGACAAGTGGCCGGTGGCTGTGCGGAACCTGAATTCCAATAGTCCAATCGAACTCACTTCAGTTTCCTTGGGCCTACTAAATTACGTGACCTGGGCGTTTCAGAATTCCGGAAGAATATTGCTTATAAAGAAAAAAACCATAACTTTTTTGTTATCAGATAATAGGATTTATAAAAATCTACAACCGTATCCAAAGGATTTTTCAAAATTTAGTGTATTTAAAAAAAAAATAAAAAAATTTAAAAATTGCTGTTACAGATTTCTTTATTATCGACGAGGCTAAAAAAAAGCCAGGTAAGATTTTTGACTATTGTTAGCCGTGTTTATTTTATTTCGAAAATGAGAGAGTTCAGCAAAAAACTGTCTGGATACGGTTGTGAGAAATTCAAAAATAAAGATTCCTGCCAAATTTCAACAGATTCCGTTTTGTCGTTTCCGTTATTCTGCCCGGTAAAAATTGGCCCAAAAACAGCAAAGCAGTGTTGTCAAATCTATGTCGTTTTTGTGGCCTTAAATGCACTTGATTAGTGATCGTTATAGCTATACCAAAGACAAGTATGATAAAACCAAATACTAATCAAGTTACTAAACCTATGCCTTGTATGAACGATACTTTAAACGCTAAAAAAAACAGTGAAAACTTGAAAAAAGTGAGTTTTTTTTACTCTGCGAATCGACATCTTGGAAAGAAAACAATTGGTACTGCCATGACGAACCTTAAAATAATTTAGTTAAATACCTGTTAAAATGTTTCTATAGGTGAACAATTATTTTACGCTGTTGCCATAACACTAAACCAATTTTTTTTATAATTCTTTATTTACTTTATTACCATAAAATATATCATTATATAATAAATACATACAGGGTGTCCCAAAAGTCTTGGTCCCCCCCTATATCTCCAAAAGCATTTAAGACATTGTAACAATACTTTGGGAGCTTCAATAAGAGGCAAAATGAAAAAAATCTAGATGAGCAGTATTGCCGTCCCTTTTCTGAGGCGGCCTGGGGGCGGCATAATAAAAAAAATTAAATGGAAACACATATCCAGTTGCACCACATTTTAATGGTCTCCTAAAATGCTTTATCCTAACATTAATATTATTGACATCTGTCACTCCTGTCAAAAGTTATTGAGATCAATTTGATATATCAAAAAGTCTTAGTCCCCCCCCTATTACTCCAAAAGCTCTTGGGATATTGTAACACTACTTTAAGAACTTTAATGAGAGGCAAAATGGAAAAAATTTACAATGGCGGCATTGCCACCCCTATTTCTGAGGCCACTGGGGGCGCCATATTGAAAAAAATTAAATTAAATGGAAACACATATCGAGTCGCACCTCATTTTAAAAGTATCTGAAAATGCTGCATACCAACATCAATAATATTGACAGACGTCACTCCTGTCAAAAGTTATTTGAAACAATTTAACATATCAAGCAGTACCTTCTTGGTTTTTCCGTTTAAGGACTTACATCTAGTAGACCGATTCCATGGCATCATAACAAAATAAAAGAAAATCCTGTCAAAAAAATATTACGTAAAATTCAAAAATGTTTTTTATTCAAAATGCGTCGTTCGAATAAAGACAAAGTAGAAATTGTTCTTTTCTATGGTCAGACACGGACTTACAAAGGTGCAATGCGTTTATTTAACAATGCTTTTCCATCCCGACCAGTTTCAAAAAGTTATGTGAAGAAAGTGGTGCGAAAATTTATAACAACATTTGAAGTATTGGATTCTTCCCGGTCTGGCCGCCCGAAAACGGCAACAGAAGAAATTCAAGAACAAGTTCTTGGGACAATGTTCGTGGAACCAAAACAATCGGTAAGAACAGTTGCTCATGACATTGATATCCCCAAATCAATAGTACACAGGATTTTAAAACTCATAAATTTCACCCCTTCAAAGTTAGGTTAGTTCAAGAACTAAATGAAGGTGATTTCGATCGAAGAGTTCAGTTTATAGAAGAAATAACGAGCTTAATTACCGACGAGCCAGATATTTTGACAAAGATATGCTTTAGTGAATTTTTTTTTTTGAATGGAACCGTAAATAGACACAATTGTCGCTATTGGGCTAATAAAAACCCACACTGGCTTGATGAGGCGCACATCCAAAATCAAGAAAAAATTAATGTTTGGACTGTAATTATGGGCGATCGAATAATTGGTCCCTTTTTTGTTGACGGTAAGCTCAATCGCGATGGGTACCTTAGGCTTCTGGAGGAGCAGATTATTCCTGCTATAAGAGAAACTGAAAACGAAATTGGTGATTTCGGCAGTTGCATATTTCAACAAGATGGGGCACCTCCACATTTTTATCTACCTGTTAGACAATTACTTGCCATCCAATTTCATCGGTGGATAGGTTGCCGGGGCACAATTGAATGGCCGGCTCGGTATCCTGACGTAATTCCTCTTGACTTTTTTTTGTGGGGCTACATTAAGGAGAGGGTCTACCGGACAAAGCCGAGAGACTTGTAGCAGTTAAGACAACGAGTAATTCAGATTAGTCGATCTATTACTCCTGAGATGCTAAGAAATGTCCGAGGCAAATTCGAAAATAGACTTTACTTTTGCCAAGAAGTTCAAGGAGGTCACTTTCAGCAGTTTTTGTAATTTAATCAAATGTATTCTCCCTAGATTTGTAAAATAAACGTTATGGTGTTGTCTTTACAATAACCCATTATTAATGTTAATGGTTTTAATAATTAATTTACCCTAAATTACTTTCGACGGAAGTGATATACGTCAATTATATCGATGATAATATTTAGTATTTTTAAAGACCTTTAAAATGAGGTACGACTCGATATGCGTTTCCAGTTAACTTTTTTTTAGTAAGCCGCCCCTAGGCCGCCTCAGAAATAAGTGCGGTGATATGGCCCCTCTAGATTTTTTTTCATTTCACCAAGTTTCCAAAGTATTTTTATAATACCTTAAGAGCTTTCCCATTCCCAATAACTTTTGACAGGAGTGACAGATGTCAATAATATTGACGTTAGAACAGAGCACTTTAGTAGACCATTAAAATGTGCTGCAACTCGATATGTGTTTCCATTTAACTTGTTTTAGCATGCTGCCCCCAGGCCGCCCCAGAAAAAGGGGCGGCAATACCGTTCCTCTAGATTATTTCCATTTTGCCTCTTATTGAAGTTCCCAATGTATTGTTACAATATCTTAAAAGCTTTTGGGGATATAAGGGGGGACTAAGACTTTTGGGACACCCCGTATTTATTTAGTTCAGCATTTTCTGGCAAAATTATTTATACAGTTGGTTTAACATATTTTCAGTATAAAGAAGATATCATTCAAATTTATTTAAAAACAAAATCTTTTTATTCTAGTCGACAAATTATAACAGATCTCCATCCTTCTCTAAAATACTTTGAACTTCACTAAATTACCTCCATCTACCTCTAAAATTCTGCCCTTTCTCTCTAAATCGTTTTCATTTTAACAGAGAAAAAATGTTTTTAGACTGTACTTTTTTGAACGCTAAAAAAACAGTAAATACTTTTAAAAAATATGATTTATTCTAGAAATCGAAATTTTGCAAAGAAAGCTTTAAAATTTAACCAAAATCATGGCATAAAAATGTAAAAACATAGAAAAAAAATGGTTAAACAAAAACGTTACGCCTTAAATTATGCTAGTTATTTAAACAACAAGGTTTGAAAACGACTCTTTGCGTACGATCACGACAGTTTAAGGATTTTCGATTATAAAAATTGGTCCCGGTTTTGGTTGACAACTTTAACATTGTTTTTTTGACAACGGTCCTAAAATAAATTGTAGGGATTATGTTTGCAAGCAAGGGGCCGAACCAACCTCCTAGGCTGGTTCTCAAATTTCATAACCAGGTTGCAACTGTGACGTCATTGCTTTAAATCGAAAGGTTCAGCCAGAACCAGGACCAATTGTAAATCGAAAATCGCCTTCGGCTCGGTCCACAAGTCGAGGGAGTGTGTAAAGAGGTTTTCAAACGACTTTTTTACGATACTTTTTATACGACTGCAAATAACCAGAAAAATCAAATTTCAATTTTACTTGGTTTTACCAATAAAATGTATAATATTCTATTTGAAGTATCTAATCAACAAAACAAAGGAGTCATGACAGTTGCTATGGAACTCAGACAACTTATATTGTTGGGTGACAACAACAAAAATCACAATTATGGGAGACCCGTGTGCAAAAATAACGTAAGGGTGCGCAAAAATGACGTAAGTATGTGCAAAACGTTTTGCACACGGCGTGCGCAATATGCCGTTTTCAGATCGTGTTCTCCGTGCGCAAAACCCCCTTTTTCAATACAGTCGTATAAAAAATATTTTAGGCCTTAAATTACCGTCATGGCCATACCATTCAAATTTTTAAAATCTCTTATTTTTACGTCCCTTAAATTTTACCTTTTTTCGATTACTTTGCGATGTTTCTCATGCAACATCCATAAATCCTTGAGTTTTTTCGTGCTCGTGGCATAAATAAATATAAACATGGCAAATATTATGGACAGCACGGTTACAAAAATGGTGGTGGCGAGGGTGTTTCCCAGTAACCACCAGGAGAGTAATTTGATGTTCATAGTCCGATAGGCCAAATGATTGCCAAATACGGTTATAACAGGAACTCCTAAAATTGGTGAATACTTCTTTGTAAATTTTATTAAGAAGAAAAAAAAATATTAACAGAATTTCTTAGATAGGCCACTACCTATTTAGTTTTTTGTTAGAATTCATCTGATGACGATTACAGATACATACGCATTCGAAACGTTGTTAAAAAGTAAAAATAAAGATAGAAGAAGTATTTAGTTTTCAGTAGATGAATTGATTTAATTACTTTGATTGTAAGGACCTGTATTTCAATCAAACAATCCACCATCTTCAAAGAATCCACTCAAAACTCAACAAAAGCTGACCTTACAACACCTAATAGAGATTATTTACCTTTTAACTAAACCCTTAAAGAAATAAAACTACCCAGCAAACACGGTTCCCTCGGGCCTTCGTCGGTCCGACTTCGATTGCCGAATTTGCCGTCATCGGCACGACGTCGATTTACGACATCGGACCAGCAGTATTTTTTGTCCGCTTTGCAATGCCGACGCAGCGTTAGGCTGTAGCCCGCCGTCGGACCAATGGTAAATTTTACTTTTTGCTGACATCGGCGCTTAAAGCGGCCCGACAATGGCAAACCACAAATGTCCGATAATGGGTAGATAATAATATAATATTCTCTTCCACTGTACAGGGAACATAGTGACTTTAGCGCCATCTCTACATACTAGGAAGAAACTATTAAGCAGTTTAAAAATTGTAAGGTGAAGTAATCGGACCATCCTTAGTTGCCGATTCTCGACCAATCAAACGAAGTTCCAATCGGACCATCGTCGGCCCTAAAGAAGATAAAGTGGTCGTCGGCATAAAGCCGACTATAGTAAATCGGGCCATCGTCAATTGCCGATTCTCGACCGATTAAACAAAGTTCCAATCGGACCATCATCGGCTCTAAAGCAGATAAGGTTTGCGTTGGCATAATGTCGACTATAGTAAAGCGGGCTATCGTCAGTTGCCGATTCTCGTCCGATTAAACAAAGTTCCAATCGGACCGTCGTCGGCCCTAAAACAGATGAAGTGGGCGTCGGCATAAAGTTGACTATAGCAAATCGGGCCATCGTCAGTTGCCTATTCTTGACCGATTAAAGAGAGTTCCAATCGGACCATCATCGACCCTAAAGCAGATAAGGTTTGCGTTGGAATAATCTCGACTATAGTAAATCGGGCCATCCTCAGTTGCCGATTCCCGTCTGATTAAACAAAATTCCAATCGGACCGTCGTCGGCCCTAAAGCAGATAAAGTAGGCGTTGGCATAAAGTCGACTATAGTAAATTGGGCCATCGTCGGTTGCCGATTCTCGACCGATTAAAGAAAATTCCTATCGGACCATCATCGCCCCTAAAGCAAATAAGGTTTGCGTTGGCATAATGTCGACTATAGTAAATCGGGCTATCGACAGTTGCCAATTCTCGTCCGATTAAACAAAGTTCCAATCGGACCGTCGTCGCCCCTAAAGCAGATAAAGTTGGCGTCGGCATAAAGTCGACTATAGTGAATCGGGTCATCGTCAATTGCCGATTTTCGACCGATTAAAGAAGGTTCCATTCGGACCATCATCGACCCTAAAGCAGATAAGGTTTGCGTTGGCATAATGTTGACTATAGTAAATCGGGCCATCGTCAGTTGCCGATTTTCGACCGAATAAACATCGGACCATCGTCGATCCTAAAGTGGTGTCAACATAAAGTCGACTGTAGTAATGTGGACCTCCATCAGTTGCGGATTATTGACCGAAAACTGAAAATCGGAATCTGTCCAACATCGGACCAGAGTGTAGCCGCCGATGCCGACACACTGCCGACGTTGTCGACATTGGCCCCATTCAATGCCAACGATTTGTGTTTGCTGGGTAAACAGTCATTCCGTTCCAATGGAGGTTTCGTGATTGCTAAATTAGATTTAGGAGCATTTTGCACAACAGAGGTTACACAAAAAAGACCCTATTTTTATATTTTTCCTATTTGTACCAAATCTCTGATAATTATATTAATGAAGCAAATAGTATTTATTATGATGTGATCTGAAAAAGCAAGGAATAAAAAGTCTTGATTTGAGTTTCACGAAATGCAGCCTGTTTATTTAGTATAGTCCAATTTTTTGATGAGCCAAGTGACGTCATATTTTTCGATCTTTACTTGATACATTGGTTTAGACAGCGACAATAAATATGTAAAAAAAGTCATGTCGTTGATTGTTTCAACTATTACTTCAAATTGACAAAAACAAATTATTTGACATGCGAACTGTTGGCAACACAGAAATACGTTCAGAGGCAAAAATTACGTCAGTCTGCTCATCAAAAAATTGGACTATAGTAAACTAAATACTGTACAACGGAGGTTACAAAATTCCTTAATAATTGTAGAGCTGAGCGTGTAATGACCATAACATGCTAGTTAGTATACTTTACTTTACCTACGACCGATGAAAATGTTTGATGACGTTTTCTCGAAAACGTCAAAACAAATAATACTAAAATTATATTGGATTTATTTACGTGTAATAAATATTTAACGTTTTAAAAATATAGAAAAATAATTTACATTTTTGCGTCAATTATTGCTTTTATAAAATAAAGTTTCATCGCTTGTCACGCCATCTCGTGGTTGACGTCTAAGCTTTGTTATTATCCTAGGACAGTAAATGAGCCATTAAAATCGTGTTGAGATGGCTGTAAAATTAGTTTTATTCATTGGTCGTAGGTAAAAAAATTACACAAGCTTCGACGTCAGAAATAAAATGGAATGACTGCAAACCTACCTGATATAATTCCAATCACTGTGAACTTTGACGTATTCGGTTTTGGAATCTGAATTAGTTCAGTAAGGACTATCAATAATTTACTGAGATGGCTTGACATAGCCAGTAAAATAAACATTTCCAGAAACGTCAAGAAGACCATGAAGTATTGCTAAAACAGTTAAAAAATAATTATAAAGGTAAAGCTGATTAATAGGTTAATGTATGATATTTTTGAACTCCAAAAAATGACTGAGAGATAACGGCGTAAGTTTTTTAAAGAAAAGATTAATGCAGCATATTGCAGCATACCAAAACTAATAAAATGTTCGATACTCAAAAACTGAAACCTTGGGTTATGTATGAAACCCGGCCCAAAATTGTTGAAGCTAGGTTTATTGTTTAATTTAATTTCTAAGATATCTCACCAAAAATAAGAGGAAAAGTTGAAGTATCCCTAAACTTTGGATTATTCATAACAGTACAAGACTGTTAATAATCCCAGGTAGGTACAGGGTGTTCCGCTATATTTTGACGCCCCAGTTAGCGCCGTTATTATTAATGTTAAAAAAGAGTTACTTGTCTAAAATAGCTTAATGTCATTGCAAATGTCTGTATATTCTAAAATTTAAAATTTAAATCGTTTTTCGCCCTTTCCTTTCTAATTTCAAAAATACCAAGCACAGCTTTATCTATATTAATTTCAAGAAAAAGGCAATAATTCTCACCTTAAGCGTAACGTATTAGAGAGAGATTAAAGCTTAGATTATTTTCTCCCTAGCACATTAGCCTTATGGTAAGGATTTTGTCACTTTTCTCGCAAACTAATATGGGTAGAGGTAACATATTTGGTATCAACCAAAAAAGAAGTTAAAAAAACCTCCAAATTAGTTACTTCAACCGAAAAGAAACTAAAAAACAAAAGATCAAAAGATCTTGGGTGAAAATGACGAAAATTCAAACTTGGATAAGCATCCCACAAGGAACATATAAAGGACCAAAATGAAAAGAGAAATGATTAAACGATGTTTCGCCCTGGGTAACCGGCGTCAGTGGTTTCACTGGTCACCCTCTCCATACATCATTAAACACCATCATACACTTTGATTTCCAACTTTGAATCACTCACCAATAGGCATCCTCCGCACAGGTACTTATCCAAGTTACCTCATACGTATTCGTCCTGGCGTGTTAATATTTTTTTGCGCCAGGAGAATAATCCTATCGGATATATTAACACGCCAGGATAAATCCGTATCAGGTAACTTGGATAAGTACAAGTGCGGAACGATGTCTATTGGTGAGTGATTCAAAGTTGGAAATCAAATTGTATGATGATGTTTAATGATGTATGGAGAGGGTGACCAGTGAAACCACTGATGAGCCCACGCTGGTTACCCAGGGCGAAGGATCGTCTGATCATTTCTCTTTTCATTTTGGTCCTATGTGTGTTCCAAGTTTGAATTTTCGTTATTTCCACTCAAGAACTTTTGATCTTTTGTTTTTTAGTTTCTTTTCGGTTGAAGTAACTGATTTGGAGGTTTTTTAACTTCTTTTTTGTTTTAATTGCCTTAGGAGAATAATCCTATAGGAAATATTAACACGCCAGGACGAATCCATATCATGTAATTTGGATAAGTACCAGTGCGGAACGATGCCTATTGGTGAGTGATTCAAAGTTGGAAATCAAAGTGTTGGTGTTTAATGATGTATGGAGAGGGTGACCAGTGAAACCACTGATGAGCGCAAGCTGGTTACCCAGGGCGAAACATCGTTTAATCATTTCTTTTTCCATTTTGGTCCTTTGTTTGTTCCTTGTGGGATGCTCATTCAAGTTTGAATTTTCGTTATTTCCACCGAAGATTTTTTGATCTTTTGTTTGATATTTGGTATAGTTGGAATCAGAAAGGAACGGCCGATTCAAAAATTTTATAAAATACAGGGTGTTTTATTTAAAAATTCAAACTTGCTCTTAGAAATTATCTTTTGTAATGACACTTATTTTTGACAGATATTTTTTTAATATGTAAAAAATTAAATTTGAAGTTAACCTTAACATAACATTAATTTATAATAGTTTATAAAGACAGATTAAATCCTAGTGCTAAAGCTTTAATTTAATTAAACTTAAAACAGGTTTTTAAAAAAAAATAAGTTAATTAAATAGTCCTGATAGAACAGAATATACACAAGAGAATATGCTTTATTGTAATCTTATTGCCAATGAAATATACTAAATAAATTAAAGCGGTATAAAATTTGGGTTTTTTATGAGACTTCAATCAAAACAGAAGTTATTTTCTAATGTAAATTTCAAAATGACGCCAAACACGAGTACGAAAGGAATTCTGGAGTAATCATGAAACGCTAATACTAAAACTTTGGGTTATTCATAAAACTCCAGGTAAAAACTAAAATCATGATTTATTATTAAGCAACAACGAAGTCTTTGATGTGTAGAAATAGATAAGGTACTTATCGAAGTTACCTCATACGTATTCGTCCTGGCGTGTTAATATTTTTTTGCCCTAGGAGAATAATCCTATCGGATATATTAACACGCCAGGATAAATCCGTATCAGGTAACTTGGACAAGTACAAGTGCGGAACGATGTCTATTGGTGAGTGATTCAAAGTTGGAAATCAAATTGTATTATGATGTTTAATGATGTATGAAGAGGGTGACCAGTGAAACCACTGATGAGACCACGCTGGTTACCCAGGGCGATGGATTGTCTAATCATTTCTCTTTTCATTTTGGCCCTTTATGTGTTCCAAGTTTGAATTTTCGTTATTTCCACTCAAGAACTTTTGATCTTTTGTTTTTTAGTTTCTTTTCCGTTGAAGTAGTAACTGATTTGGAGGTTTTTTAACTTCTTTTTTGTTTTAATTGCCTTAGGAGCATAATACTATAGGAAATATTAACACGCCAGGACGAATCCATATCATGTAATTTGGATAAGTACCAGTGCGGAACGATGTCTATTGGTGAGTGATTCAAAGTTGGAAATCAAAGTGTATGATGGTGTTTAATGATGTATGGAGAGGGTGACCAGTGAAACCACTGATGAGCGCACGCTGGTTACCCAGGGCGAAACATCGTTTAATCATTTCTCTTTTCATTTTGGTCCTTTGTGTGTTCCTTGTGGGATGCTCATTCAAGTTTGAATTTTCGTTATTTCCACCGAAGATTTTTTGATCTTTTGTGTGTGTTGATATAGTTGGAATCAGAAAGGAACGGCCGATTCAAAAATTTTATAAAATACAAGGTGATTTATTTCAAAATTCAAACTTGCTCTTAGAAATTATCTTTTGTAATGACACTTATTTTTGACAGATATTTTTTTAATATGCAAAAAATTAAATTTGAAGTTAACCTTAACATAACATTAATTTATAATAGTTTATAAAGATAGATTAAATCCTAGTGCTAAAGCTTTATTTTAATTAAACTTAAAACAGGTTTTTAAAAACAAATAAGTTAATTAAGTAGTCCTGATAGAACAGAATACACACAAGAGAATATGCTTTATTGTAATCTTATTGCCAATGAAATATACTAAATAAATTAAAGCGGTATAAACTTTGGATTTTTTATGAGAATTCAATCAAAACAGAAGTTATTTTCTAATGTCAATTTCAAAATGACGCCAAACACGAGTACGAAGGAAATTCTGGGGTAATCATGAAATGCTAATACCAAAACTTTGGGTTATTCATAAAACTCCAGGTAAAAACTAAAATCATGATTTATTATTAAGCAACAACGAAGTCTTTGATGTGTAGAAATAGATAAGGTACTTATCCAAGTTACCTCATACGTATTCGTCCTGGCGTGTTAATATTTTTTTGCCCTAGGAGAATAATCCTATCGGATATATTAACACGCCAGGATAAATCCGTATCAGGTAACTTGGATAAGTACAAGTGCGGAACGATGTCTGTAGGTGAGTGATTTAAAGTTGGAAATCAAATTGTATGATGGTGTTTAATGATGTATGGAGAGGGCCCACGCTGGTTACCCAGGGCGAAGGATCGTCTAATCATTTCTCTTTTCATTTTGGTCCTATGTGTGTTCCAAGTTTGAATTTTCGTTATTTCCACTCAAGAACTTTTGATCTTTTGTTTTTTAGTTTCTTTTCGGTTGAAATAACTGATTTGGAGGTTTTTTAACTCCTTTTTTGTTTTAATTGCCTTAGGAGCATAATCCTATAGGAAATATTAACACGCCAGGACGAATCCATATCATGTAATTTGGATAAGTACCAGTGCGGAACGATGCCTATTGGTGAGTGATTCAAAGTTGGAAATCAAAGTGTATGATGGTGTTTAATGATGTATGGAGAGGGTGACCAGTGAAACCACTGATGAGCGCACGCTGGTTACCCAGGGCGAAACATCGTTTAATCATTTCTTTTTTCATTTTGGTCCTTTGTTTGTTCCTTGTGGGATGCTCATTCAAGTTTGAATTTTCGTTATTTCCACCGAAGATTTTTTGATCTTTTGTTTGATATTTGGTATAGTTGGAATCAGAAAGGAACGGCTAATTCAAAAATTTTATAAAATACAGGGTGTTTTATTTAAAAATTCAAACTTGCTCTTAGAAATTATCTTTTGTAATGACACTTATTTTTGACAGATATTTTTTTAATATGCAAAAAATTAAATTTGAAGTTAACCTTAACATAACATTAATTTATAATAGTTTATAAAGACAGATTAAATCCTGGTGCTAAAGCTTTATTTTAATTAAACTTAAAACAGGTTTTAAAAAAAAATAAGTTAATTAAATAGTCCTCATAGAACAGAATATACACAAGAGAATATGCTTTATTGTAATCTTATTGCCAATGAAATATACTAAATAAATTAAAGCGGTATAAACTTTGGGTTTTTTATGAGACTTCAATCAAAACAGAAGTTATTTTCTAATGTAAATTTCAAAATGACGCCAAACACGAGTACGAAGGAAATTCTGGAGTAATCATGAAACGCTAATACTAAAACTTTGGGTTATTCATAAAACTCCAGGTAAAAACTAAAATCATGATTTATTATTAAGCAACAACGAAGTCTTTGATGTGTAGAAATAGATAAGGTACTTATACGTATTCGTCCTGACGTGTTAATATTTGTTTGCCCTAGGAGCATAATCCTATAGGAAATATTAACACGCCAGGACGAATCCATATCATGTAATTTGGATAAGTACCAGTGCGGAACGATGCCTATTGGTGAGTGATTCAAAGTTGGAAATCAAAGTGTATGATGGTGTTTAATGATGTATGGAGAGGGTGACCAATGAAACCACTGACGAGCGATGATCCTAGTTCTGTTGGTTAAAAAAAAATCACTTAAAGGGCGAACAAAATGGGGAAAGTTTTAAAAAAATCGCATGGTGGTCTGACGTTTCAAAATTTTACGTATTTTCAGTTAAATTTAATTAGTATAATTAATTTACAATTCAAAAAAGTGCTTCCCGATTTTCTAAGAACATGTTTTCTGTTGACTATTTTAAAGACCCTAATTCCTTAATTCAAAAACTTTACCTGCGGGAGCTTCGAGACAACTGCGAAAACAAACAAAACCTGGAACAGCAACATGGAACCGGCACATTGTAATTTTAGTATCAGAAAGCAGGATTTGTTTGTTAAAAAGCAAAATACTCCCAGACAAAACGTTGTTAATAACGTTAGAGCGATCCCCAGCAAACAACCGGCCAAGATCATGTAGCTTTGGGGGTCGCTCGAGCTTGCAGCCACTACCTAAAAAATTTAAAAAAAATCGTACAAGGTGATTTTTTAAAAACGTACTTTGCCCAACTTTTTTACTGTTTGTAGTAGAAAGTTAAAAAAATATTTTTTTCTCTTTTAGAATATGCAAAAAAACTACCAGATAATACTTTGATTCTGCCATTGGTAACTTACGATATTTACAAATAAGTAATAAAAATTCTTGAACTCTTAAGGCGCATTTACACAGACAAACTTTCCTTTGATGTTGAAATGCCGACAAACATTTACACGAGCCTCTTGAGCAAAATGGTCAAAGAAATGTTCGAGCAAAATCTCGTCCAAAAAAACACACGTAAATTTTGGAGAGAATGTTGAGCCAAATTTGTTTGAAGAATTGGGGGTATAAAAATTTCTTTACAAATTCAAAATATATATTGTTATCGGAATTCATTGAACTTAACTGAAAATAGAAAAACAAAGTTTTGAAATAAGGTATTTTTATTCAAGTGCTTTCCGACGGAAAAACGATTTGATGCCGAAATTCACATTTTACCTCATAAGCAACTTCGTTTGATCTGATTTTTATAGGGGATATGCCAGTATACTTGTAACTTTTTTGGGGTTGTAAAAAAAACGGGAATAAAAAAAATAATAATTGGCACTTATTTATTGTTGCTGCCTGTAAAATATAATGATAAAAATTTACGTTTAAAAGAATATCCCTTTATTTTACTTCCTAGTTTAGTCTTTTACAATAATAATTAAGTGAAATTAAAAAACCTATATACATTTTATTAAATCTCAAATATATGAACAAAAGCACGTTCGGTTTAAATAATACCCGTTTATTACCCACTTTTACAACCCTACGAACCCGACCCTTGTCCAAAAAATATAATTTAGCAGTCATTTAGTAGACTGTGTCGCCGATCTATCATCCCGCGTTTTGGATTTCGCAGGTATTAGGCCGGCCACCCTTTTGAATCGCAATGTTGCCCTTTGCATATTGTTGGTTCAGTGTCACTAATCGACCTTGACTATTACATTGAATTGACAGTAAATATCTATATCTTCAGCATTTTCATGAACCTTTTGCTTTTTTAAGCAACCCTTGGGACCTTAAACTAACTAGGTAAATCTGGTGTGAGCAATTAAAAAACAAATATAAAAGCTAAAGGCAAAGTAAAGTTACAAAAATATTTTAAAAAAAATCCCCCTCCCCACCACCCCTCATAGTCATGAGGCGCGGATTACCGCTTTTTTGGAAAAAATTTTCCTGGGTTTTTTTTTTTGACTTTAGGAAAAAAACCCTTGGAAATAAAAAAAACTCGCAAGAAAATCCAAAAAAAAAACCCCGGGCAAAAAAATCCGGGTAGAACCCTAAGAAAAAAATATTATAAGTAACCCTAATCCATGTGACAAAACTGATAGTAGAGCCAATAATAATGTTTCGCTTGCAGTCGGCTTTTTTTCACAAAAGTTTTAAATAAAAGTTGGTGTTCCATTTTTTTAAAGAATTGAGATCACTGATCACTGATTTGAAATTTGATTTATTCTCATCTTTAAAAATATGCTTCCAAAATAGATAGCAATAATTTGCGCAAAAATTTACCCGAACAAAATGTTCAAAGAAAAGCTCACAAAAATGTTCACGCAAAAAATTTTAGATCTTTTGCACGAGTTTTTATTTGAGCATGTTCTTCTGTGTAATTGCGCCTTTAGATCAATGAATCTAAACCCTATAGATTCTTTTCATTTCAACGTTAACTTTACATTTTTATTGTTAATTAAAAAATTCTTAATTCATGTTGATCTGTGAAGTGAAAGCTGTAGAAAATTGTTAAAGCAAGCAAAATGGGAAATGATCTAATAAATAGAAGAGATCGAAAAAAAATAACTTTAAAAGCAAAAGTATCATTGCTTTTTCAGCGCTCTTAGATTTACCTGCCAAAAAAAGCTAATTTCATCATTGCAAATTTCAAATTTAGATATCAAGTTTGTATTTTTAAAAAGCACCCCATAGGTATATAATATTATATTTTGGAATCGTCAATATTTGCATTCTGATTTTAAAAACCTTACCGCATAATTTCTCTCTAACCAACATAGATAGAAATAATATTAAACTATTTACCTACGACCAACTAATAATACTATTGACGCAATAAATAGGGGAGTAAGGGGTAGTGATGCGAATATAATGTAACCTTCATATCTGCTCGGAACAGTTGGAGACCGTGCTTACCCCGACTGGGCATGGGACCAGAGGTTTTCGATCGGTATGATGCATATCCAGATGCCAACCTCACCTTCTCGTGGTGCTCCCTGTCTAAAACAGACGAGGCTCTGGCGACCGAATATGGCTGGTATAGCCCTATGGGGAAGTTGAACTAGACCCACTAACGACTAGGAACTGCTCGATTAAGGACCTGTACAAACTCGTACAGGGAAAAATTTAATGGTGTGGTTAAACTAGAATCAACACTAGGAACTGCTCCATTAGGGACCTGTATAAACTCGTACAGGGGAATGGAGTGATTAAACTAGGATCAAAGGGTGCACAATAAGCTAGTAATGGCTGCAGTGCAGTGACTAGGCTGGTCGGAGCCACAATTGGGGGGTTTTAGTCGGTAGGAATCCGACACTACCCGGGCTCTCCTGGTAGAGGAGGAATGACTCGGGCAGGAAAGTAGTCCGGAAAAAAAGACAATAAATATTTACTAAACGTAAGTAAATTCAATATAATTTTAGTACCTAACCTTAAATTGACATATTACGCATTTTTAAGAAAAAAAAAACAGGTTATGAAGATTGTTGACTTAAGAGTGCTCGCGTTTGATATTTTTAATAATTTCTGATATTTATGATGTCATTTTCATTGGTCGTGGGTAAAGTATAGTATACTAACTAAGACAAATTAAGACACTCGTCTGCGGCTCGCGTCTCAAACTTTGTCGTCGCCATTAATGGCCATCATAACATGCTCTCCCAGATAGAGAGGACTGGACGACAAACCGAATAAGTTTCTCAAGTGAAGGTAGCTGCTGGTACACTGACGGATCCAAAATGCCTTCAGGCGTTGGACCCGGAGCTTATTGCAGCAGGGAAAATATCAGGATTATACATAGTCTTGGACGAATGGCTACAACTTTTCAGGCGTAACTCTTCGCCATTGAAATGAGCGCACGTTGGATGATAGATATAATGCAATAGATTAAGGCGCTTGAATCCTACAGGTGCTCATCTAGAATCGTTAGGAGCTACCAGGACACACTGAATGTCGCTGGTATGGATTGCGGGACATTCTGGGCATCGGGAAAATGAGACTGCCGACCAGCAGGCGCGCGAATCGGCCTCTGCCATCTTTATTGGCCTCGAACAGCCCTTGGAATAGCATCCTCTCTCAGGCGGGATGGAAAACAAGTTCCGCCGATACTGGAGAGAATGGCCGGGACTGGCAAATTCCAAAGAGTTCATTACAGAATCCTGCAGGAAAGAGGGCCGGGAAACTCATTGAGCTCACCAGGTAGGACATCCGGACAATGGTTGATCTATACACCGGACACTGCAGGCTGAAAGTACCATTACACAGAATGGGTCTAAGTGAGGACACCGAATGTAGGCTCTGTATGGAGTATGATGAGACGGCCAGACCCGTGCTGTGTGAATGTCCGGCCATTGCACGTCAGCGTCAACGTATCTTCGGTAAACCACAGATCAACGAACTGGATCTGAATGATGCTTCACCAAAGTAAGTTGCGAGCCTCTTTAGCAACAAAAAATGTTAAAAGTGAGCCACAATAGACCCAATAGTGGTTGCAGTGGACAGTGGCATACTGGCACACTACAAACGAATCAATCAATCAAATTATAACATGATTGTTATGTAAACTACTATTAAAAACACCAAAACAAAGCTTTTCTGGCAGAGGTTAATCTAGAGGCTCTCAAAAAACTATCAAGCTTTTGCATTCAAATGTTTTTTTTTTTATTTTTCCTATTAAACGAGTTAATATGATATTTAAGATATAATGAATCACCCTGTACATAAACATGCTTTACCTCGGGCTGCGAAACAATCAACAGCAGGACAAACGATCCGTATTTGGAGCAAGTGCACCGTGTTCTAACTTCATCCAAAACTTCCGTGTTGCAAGTGTACACGTCCCAAGTTTCGCCGAAAGTCGTCGAATCTGCATGACCGCATTTAATGGTCCACTTTTCGTTTTCCGTAAGGTTTAGTTTGTCTGTGGTGATTTTGTGCGAGAAGACAATCATAAAAGAGTTGGCGTCGTCTGTCAAATCGTTGGAAGTTAGGTCGATGAACGAGATTATTTGGGAGAATAGCTCGTACTCCACTTCAGATCCGTCCCTTAAAATAAGGTAATACTTGGTTGGTTTACGATTTGTTGCATTGAAAGATGTTGATTGTATTTCAAATGTCCCAAATAGACACTAAGTCTAATATCAAATGGTTGCATCTCCGTGACAGGCTGGCATACACTCACTATATTTAATGAATTTTTTATGTTGATGTAACAAAGCTACAATTTAATGTACATGCATCTATGGCAAAGCACTATGCAAAAAGACTGGCGATTATGCTGGTTACAAGTGACTGACGGGCGGGAAATTTTCTTTAAAAAAAGTTTTTTTTTAATAAAAATTAGGTACCTATAAAATAAAAAAAAATGTATACAGGTAATTTTCATTTTAAAAGAGCTTTTTAGCAAGGTGCTATAAGTACTATCATGCCGTTTCAAAAAATCAAATGTGGTTGGGTTTGGCCCTCTAAAAGGGGTATTTTTTTTTTTAATTTCGATATTTTTTTAAATTACCCAGTAAACACCGTTATGTAAATATTACGTAAAATTTACATAGATTTATCTTGTTATATAAATTTAAGGTCACTCAGAGGTCACAATAAGGTAAATTTTAAGTCACATTAAGGTGCTAAGACTCTGCATAATGCCATGCGCAAAGTCCACCTAATTTTTATATAAATGTGATGTAAATAAAATGACATACCTTTTACATAAATATTACATCCTTGTTACGTAAGAGTTAAGTAATAACTACGCGTATTTTACATAATAGGTTTGCCTTGTTATGTAAATTTAAGGTCACATAGAGGTCACAATTATTTGTTATTAAGGTAAAATTTACGTCACATTAAGGTGCGAAAACTCTGCATAATGCCATGCGCAAAGCCCAGATAATTTTTACATAAATGTGATGTAAATAAAATGACATACCTTTTACATAAATATTACATCCATGTTACGTAAGAGTTAAGTAAAAACTACGTATATTTTGCATAACAGGTTTACCTTGTTATGTAAATTTAAGGTCACAATTATTTATTAATAAGGAAAATTTAAGTCGCATTAATCTGCATAACATGCGCAAAGCGTCAACTATCTAAGCCCGACATGAACATGCAGCTTGAGGCGGGCCAACAGAAGGCCCGTTCAGGTCTTGACACGGTCCGACATTGGCAAACTACAAAGTTAACCAGACGGGCTGGTTTAAGTGGCATAATATCTTGTCAATACCTCAACATCGTGACATTAGCGCCATCTCTACCTACTAGGAAGAAACTATTACGCACTGGTAATTTAGATGATATAAATATTACATTAAATGTTTTATACAATAGTTATGTAACATTTGAAATGGAAACTTATGGTTCAATTGACTATATAATAATTGTATAAAATTTAGGACTTTAGTTTGATGTAAATAATATTACAGGGAATTTACATAACTTGAATTATATAACAATTATGTAAAATTTCAAATATAAACTTAAGGTTCACATTGTTTCATAATATTTAGGTACATTTAAAAATTTTAATGTGACGTAAATCATGTTATAGAGCGTTTACGTAATTTAGATGACATAAATATTACATAAAATGTTTTACATAACAGTTGTGTAAAATTTTAAATGTAAACGTAATGTCTAAATTTTTACATAATAGTTATGTACTTTTTATTACTTTCATTTAAAGTAAATAATTTTATGTACCGTTTACGCAAATTGGATTACTTAAATATTACATATAATTTTTTATATAATAGGTATGTAATATTTTTTATGTAAAAATAAGGTCCCACTATTTACGTAATATTTACGTAAATTTTAAGAATTTATGTATAAAGTCATATTATTTACGTCAAATTAACATTGCTTATAATAACTTAAATGTACAGTCAAAGTTTTGACGTAATGTTCACATAATTTGTTTTATAAAAATATTTTTATGTGAGATTTACGTTAATATGATTTATATAAATATTAGGTTAAAGTCACAAGTGTGTTTACTGGGTATCTTTACTTCATTGCATTTTTTCAGAAAAATAATTGAGGTGCCCCCCCCTGACCTAACCTCAAATCTCAAGTCCCCTATAGACAAAAAGGAGTATTAAGTAAAAGTGGATTTATCCCCTTAAATGTTCAAACAAACGTGATAAACACTATTATTCCCCTGCAAGCTTCTGTCAGTCACTTGTAACCAGCAGATTCGCCAGTCTTTTTGCATAGTACCTTGCCATAGATGCACGAACATTAAATTTTAGCTTTTTTATAGCAACATAAAAAAATTAATCAAATGTGAGTATATACCCGCCTGTCACGGAGATGCAACCATCGAAATTGCTTGTCTATTGTTTTTTGATATCAGACGTAGACACTATAAAACATATTAAAATTATAACTTAATTTTTAGTTTCTTTTTTAATTTTAAACAATTAATTTTTCAAGGACGCCACCCGGTGTGGTTTGGCACGTAACATTTTTATTAACGACTATTTAAACATATGCGTTTACAAAACTCTAGCCTTGTTAAAACACCTTAGTCAATTCGGCCGCTGGCTCCTATACTATTATGAGAAAAGACAATCATAAAGGAATTGGTCGTCTGTCAAATCGTTGGAAGTTAGGTCGATGAACGAGATTATTTGGGAGAATAGTTCGTACTCCACTTCAGATCCGTCCCTTGAAATAACATAATAATCAGTAAAAAGAAAGGTTTTCAATTCATTGCCTCCAAGATCTGATGGATAGTCCAGAAACCTACAGGTCTGTTTCATCCTTGTTAGGAATCATCAGGGTAACATAGGACTGTACCTGGCGTACGAAGCATAATATAAACAACCACACCCAGCGAATTTAAACAACTTTCGTCGTCAAACAACTCGGGATGTTGGATGGCTATACGCGCCGCCTATAGGAATAAAGCGAAAAGCAAAACGTTAAAGATGCAAATTTGCCAGCAGGACAAAAAAAAAGAAACCTGCGAAACGGACCGGTTACTGAGAGAAGACCGTTCAAAATACGACGTTCGCAGCAACTCCACCCCCAATTGGAGTTTATACTACGTCGCCTTATATTAATTGGCTCAGCAACAATCACTCCGGTGGTGGTTATGCTTCATACGCCAGGGGTCTGATTTTCGAATCCATACGAAAATATCCGCATACGTATACTGAATAATCAACAATTTTTATGTCAGTCTCTTTCTATACCGTGTGAAATGAGAGGCGAAAGATAAGCCGGTATGTGTGGACCGCGTTCGAATTCGACTGGTTTAACGCAATATTGCACGAGTGGGTGGAGGCATTCGTGTTGTTTCGCATGAAAAACCGGGTATTCTTGCACGTACTATCCATGAATCAGCATATCGGCATATCTTTTGCCTCCTTTTCTATACGGTATAGGAAGAGACGGAAGTAGTCGCATGCGAATAATTTCGTATGGTTTCGAAAATACGACCCCAGGTACAGTCCTATGAATATAACTATGAGATAATATAATGGCCCTCTCCTTGCTTTTTCCGAGAAAAATGCGTACCGATAATAACTCTCCTAATCAAGTTGGCCTGGAAAAAACCCATAGAAGAGGAGTGTAATGGGCAGGCGCGTCAATTGCAAAGCAACTGACAACCATCTGACAGCAAAAATGTATGTTATGTTTAATATTTTTGTTTATTTTTGTGAAAAAAGCAAAATGTCTGTCCGATATGCCACAAACCTTTCTTTTTATTTATTTTTCACGGACAACAAATTCATTTTTTAAAAAATAATAATTAGTTTGCTTACGCATTGATTTAAACTGAATTCGATTTATTTATTGCATTAGAAGATGATTATTATATTCTCAATGTGCTAAATACAATTTTTCCTACAGTATTTTTAATCTAAACAAAGTATTTCCGTCACGTTTAGTTTATCTGTGATAATCTTATGCGAGAAGACAATCATAAAGGAATTCGCGCCGTCTGTCAAGTCGTTGGAAGTTAGGTCGGTAACCGAGATTATCAGAATCAGAATCAGAAAAAGCTTTATTATCGAAAGATTATAATCTCATTAACAGAGCAGTCTTAAGTACCTAATTTATACTAAAATGTCATATTAAAAAATTAAAATAACAGTATAAAAAATGTTTCTATAAACAACAATAATAAAACAGTAACACATTTAGTGTATAAAACCAATAAAAATATACAATACATACATGGTATAAAATGACAACAAAGTTCGATCAGTCAAAACATTATAAAAAAGAATATTAAAGAGAAAAACTTTGCCCCAGATGTCACACATTTATCTATTTTCTGTATAAAAATCCTGTAAGTCGTAATAATTCTTATCTAGCAAAAAGTCCTTAACTACATTCCTAAATTTGGTATAACTATCTAATTCTTTTATTGCCAAAGGAAGACTATTGTACATTTTTCTGCTTTCATAAATAATAGACTTCTTTACTAGTGTCGTAGTAGGTATAGGAAAATGGAGAACTGGCGATTGTCTTGTATTATAATGGGGTACATTAGTGTATCCAATTTTATCTCTAGTTGTGGCATACTGACTCTAGAATATACAAACCAGTTAAAGTTAAGATTTTAAGGTTTTTAAAGTGAGGTTTGCAAGAATCCATTTGTTTTACTTGACACAAAGACCCTATGGCCCTTTTCTGCAAAAGAAAAACATATTTAAAAAGGCCACCACTGCAAGAAGACCAAAATGCTAAGCTATAGCGTAGGTGAGACTCAACCAAGGCATAATATACATTTTTTGCCATTTCGACTCCAAGCTCTTGTCTTACAGCAAAGCACGCTGACGAAATCTTTTTACAGTGTTGGGATATGTAAACTTCCTAATTTAGTTTTTCGTCAATAAATAAACCAAGAAATTTGGTATAGTTTTCTTGCTTAAGGGGATTTTCAGACAGCACTAAACCTTTCATAGATCATTTAAATACAATAACTTTACTTTTGCTAATATTAAAAGAAAGCTTATTTGCATTAAACCACTCCTTAATTTGCTCCAGACTAGTGGTTCTAGTATTTTTTAACTCCTCATCTTCTATAGAGTGCCAGAAACAAGTGACATCATTTGCAAAAACTGCCATCTCCCCTCCAACATCTATTTGACATAAGTCATTAATATAGATGAGGAAAAGAAGAGGACCAAGCACCGATTCCTGGGGAACGCTGCAGGTTATGTCTCTAAATTGAGAGTATTGGTCGTTGGAAAAAACTCTTTGATTGCTGTCAAGCAAAAACGACATAATCCAATTCAGAGCCAACCCTCTAAAACCATAACGCTGAAGGTTAACCGCAGGATTCTGTGACTTGCACAGTCAAATGCTTTTGACAGATTACAGAAAACTGCAGCCGCCACCTCACCCTGGTTCAAAGAAATGTAGGCGTCCTCCAAGAAATTAAAAATTGCGTCACTTGTGCCTTTTTTTACCTGAAATCCAAACTGGTTTGAGCTTAGAATATTATTTTCTATTAAAAATGTAGAGATCCAGATAATTATTTTGCATTAAAAGATGTTGATTCAATTCAAAATGTGCCAAATAGACACTATTTTAATATTTTTAACCTTTTTGTTTTCTGTCATGTTTAGTTTCTCTGTGGTAATCTTATGCGGAAAGACAATCATAAAGGAATTCGCTTTGTCTGAGAAGTCGTCGGAAGTTAGATCGATGAACGAGATTATTTGGGAGAATAGCTCGTATTCCACTTCAGAGTCGTTCTCTGAAATAACGTAATAATTAGTTGGTTTACGCGCTGATGAAAATTGGGTGTATTTGTTGCATTAAAAGATGTGGATTGTATTCCAAACGTCCCAATTAGATACCTACTATATTTTTATATTTTTAATCTAGGCAAAGTGATTTTTGTTTTCTGTCACGTTAGTTTTTCTGTGGTATATAATCATCAAAGAGTTCGCGTCGTCTGTCAAATCGTTGGAAGTTAGGTAGATAAACGAGATTATTTGGGAGAACAGAGCGTATTCCACTTCAGATCCTTCTCTTGAAATAACATTGTAATTAGTGAGGGTCCGCACTGAGTTAAATTGGGTTCGATTTAATACCGGATTTATTTTTTAATCTAAACAAAGGATTTCTAGCTTATTTGTGGTAATCTTATGCGAAAAAACAATCATTAAGGAATTCGCATAGTATGTCAAATCATTGCAAGTTAGGTCGATGAACGAGATTATTTGGGAGAATAGCTCGTATTCCACTTCAGAGCCGTCCTCTGAAATAACGTAATAATTAGTTGGTTTCCGCGCTGATGAAAATTGGGTTTGATTAACTACAGGGTGAATTTGTTGCATTAAAAGATGTGGATTGTATTCCAAACGTGCCAAATAGATACCTACTATATTTTTATATTTTTATCTAGGCAAAGTGATTTTTTTTTCTGTCAGTTTTTCTGTGGTATATAATCATCAAAGAGTTCGCATCGTCTGTCAAATCGTTGGAAGTTAGGTAGATAAACGAGATTATTTGGGAGAACAGCGCGTATTCCACTTCAGATCCTTCTCTTGAAATAACATTGTAACTAGTTCGTTTTCGCACTGAGTTAAATTGGATTCGAATTAATACCGGATTTATTTTTTAATCTAAACAAAGGATTTCTAGCTTATCTGTGGTAATCTTATGCGAAAAAACAATCATGAAGGAATTCGCATCGTATGTCAAATCAACGAGAACGAGATTATTTGGGAGAATAGCTCGTACTCCACTTCAGATCCGTCCCTTGTAATAACGAAATAAATAGTTGGTTTACATGCGAATGAAAATCGGATTTGATTAACTACAGGGTTTATTTGTTGCATTAAAAGTGATGTGTGTGTTCCCCTTTTTTAACGTCGACGATTGTTATTGGGCTCTTTTAACCTTTAATGAAAATTCAATGTCCCGTCAGAATAAAAATCTTCTAAAGAGGAAAACGACGACGAGTCTTAAACCATTTTGGCCACATCAAGCACTACCCTGCCAAAAATACCGCGTCAAAACTCGTAAAAAAAACTAATGAAAGTTCAGGAGTTCTGGTGGGTATTTCATGCGGTTTATGAAGCACCACTTTCGGGTGAAATTTCATGAACTTTCAATGTTGGAGAGAGATTCAAAACTTGTCATCATCGTGAGTTTTGAAAAGTTTTTAAACGAATTTATGACAAGAGTTAATAAGATTTTACCAGTATTTTAAAGGTCCTTCCACTGGTTTTGTTAATTTTTGAGCAGATTTTACCAAAAATTTAAATCAAAGTTAATAAGATTTTACAAGGTTTTATGAGAATACATATTTTTCCATCCTCCATGAGATTTCACAAGATTACATGAAAAAATCCACATGTTTTTAGCAAGTTGATAATGTTTCAATGGTTTTGACAAGTTCACATGTTTTCAGAAGTTTTGAGTAGATTTTAACAGAAATATAAAATAAAATTAATAAGATTTCACCAGATTTCATGAGATTGCCCATGTTTTCAGCAGTTTTTAAAAGACTCACCTTCCATCAGATTTTATAAGATTACATGAGAAAACGGTCTATTCTTGAATCGAGAAAAAATTTGCAAATTGAGTCAAATTCTCAAGCTACTATGCATCTCATTGGTTCAAATCTTCGGTTTAAATCAGTTTCTCTCACTTTTGCCCGATATTGATCGAAAGTAATTCTCTTAGTCAAGACCAATAGAATTACTTTCGATCAATATCGGACAAAAATGAGAGAAACCGATTTAAACCGAAGATTTGGACCAATAGGGTGCGTAGTAGCGAGATAATTTGACTCCCTGGGAGCAAATTTTCTCTCGGTCCAAGAATAGACCCCCTGGTAGAAATAATTAACGCTAAACAATGTCCGAAAATTTAAAGGTTTGGTCATAGAATGCTTCTTTCCTTTACCAATAGCATGACAAAAAAGAGACAGAATTAAAACAATGACGGTGGGGCTGGTCCAGATCAAATTTAATAAATTCCGATAAACTTAACATTAGCTGCCCTATTTGACAGACGAAGACGATTAAAATATATAAAAGTAATAGTGCGATCACAGTCTCATAAATGATTTTTAAATTAAACTGGAAAAACAAATAAAAAAAGCATTCACCGTGTTCAACAACAACGCAACGTTGCGGAGAAGAACGCGTTAATTTTAAGTATAAAACCCCAAGATGCGACAAAATCATTCCACCAACGGTGCATATCGAGATTGCCAAGTAACACAGCTTCGACAATATAGACTTTAAAACCAAGTCAATACCGCAAAAACGTTAGTATAGCTCTCTTTTTGCTTTTAAATAGCTAGCTTCGTTTAATCTGTAATTTTAGCTGTTAAAATTGTTTGACTACTAAATTTACATTCAAAATAACTTCTATAGCGAATCAACTTTTAAAGGTAAAACTTGTACCTAAAAATATGCTAAAACTTAATTAACAAAATAGTTGCGATCTTATCTTTTTTTCCTTAAAATACAACTGAAAAAAATGCAAAGATGGCAACGGCAGTTATTTGTTGTGCCCTAGTGCAATTTTTATTAAAATGCAGCTGCTTTCAATACTATTTAGCATTTGAGAACAAGCGCCCTCTACCGCTAGGCTGGGACTGTGAGCCCACAGCAATAACGCCAAGATTTGTTTTTGTTTAAAATTTATTGTTTAAAAAAGTGCAAAGGTGCTTCGTTGCACGGGCGGGCGAGCTACCATGTTTTATATATTATGGCGAAACATAACCTCCTAAAATCTTTCAAAATTACCTATATATGATGTTTTTCCTTTAATTCTGGATTAAAATTTAAAAAAATTAAAAATTTATAATTAAAAAAATTCTTAATATCTCAAATTTTTGAAGGTTTAACGAGGTATAATTACAGTTTTCGTCATCAAACGGGCCTTCGCACAAAGATTTGACTCTTGGGAAGTCGGCAAAATGCGTATTTTTGATTGAGAGTTTGTTAAACATCGGTAATCGGTTTTATGTTGGCGGAGAATTTTGATTTAATTGCTATTTTTAAATACATTTTTTGTCAGAGAAGTTAAATTTTAAACAACATTGCTTTCGTGTGCAAAAATGCTGTATTCTCAGCTGCCGTAGACGTTGTCATAAGCAAAAAATATTCCTCAAAATAGCTGTGACAAATTTTCATGACATTTGCAAAACGTTGTGGCAGAAGACAGCAAAAGCATTATTGTCATATTTTTTGCTGCGAAAACGTTATCCCAACTTATTTACAGCACGCTGTGTTACTTGACTCGTCATGACTTCGAATAACATCCAATGAAGGCTCGATCTGAGTCTGCGATAGGTTGGTAACATCGACTCTACTCATTTCTCTGGCCAGCGCAATTCCAGCTGACGCATGCGCATTAGAGCGGTTTAGTTGGTGATTGATAGCGTTTTCCTTTTAAATCGCTGTGACTCTCGGCCAACTTGATATTTCGCAGGGTTGGCAAGACGCTTTTTAACATAGAAAAATACACAGGCAAAACCGTTATGCTTAAGAATACTTACTTTATTCTAAGAAATGATTTCGGTGGAAAAAAGTTTGCCAAACTCTTAAATATTATTCCCGAGTACATCACGTTAACTTCGGGCTGTTGACTTTCGCTTAGCAGCAGCGTTGTGCCTGGCCATGTTGGTTTTCTATAAGAAGAAAAATTTTACCGATTTATTTAATATTTAAAAATATGTATTAAGTTTTCTAGAACATTGTTTCATCAAAAATAATTCATTTTTTAAAAAGTTACGTAAGAAAACCTTTAGTAAAACCACAATTTATTAAAATTTTAGTATATGAAAAACTACTTGACTGATTTTAGTAAATAATACTTTTTTTATCATGCAACAGTCAGACTTTTTACCGGTTGTTATTCGTTCGTGTAGCTTTTAACTTTTCCTTAAAAATATTGAACGAAAGCAGAAGAATTTTTTCGCCATATGTCCGCCATCTTAAATTTTAAGATGGCTACCATAACATATATGCTTCTAAAAGTCTCATCAATCGTCTATGCAACATAAAGCAACTTTTTGTGAGCTTACTGTAGTTACTATTGTTCTCTTTTTTTAATTGCATCGGTCTGAGAGATTAAGCTTACCAGAAAATACTCCCCCTGCACCCCTCTACCCATGAAAATATATATAACTATCTCCTTGATATCGGAGGGTGTACAGGCGGTTCATTAAAAAAAAAAGAGAACAATAGTAACTATAGTAAGCTCACAAAAATTTGCTAATAGTTTACAAACAAAGTCACTTGCAAAATAATTTTGTCCGTTTTCTTATGTTCACCGTACCTGTTTCTCCAATTTGAATATGGAATTTGCAGAAACTTGTTATTTTTAGGGAGCAATGTGACGTCAATTTCCTCGAGAGAGAAATTAAATGATTGAACGTTTTCCATAATTAACATGTAGAGGCTGAATATTTTCAGCTGTGTCACTATGACTTCGTGTAACAGCCTTATACCCTAAACAGTAAAACAAAATATTAGAGAACTGTTTTTAATGACTTAATAAAAGTGTTGTCAAACACTTTTATTCAAAATAATTTATTTTTGATTATTAAGGTCATTTTTCGACAATTTGTTTCTTTTTGGCAATGTAAACATTTCAAATAAAAAATAAAAGTGCAATGATTTTTACAGTCATTTGGCAACAATGCCTTTATGCTAACAAGACAGATACATAAGCATAAGGGTGACAAAAAAGATGGTAGTTTTTTCTTTTAAATATCCCCCTTATGGTGTTGGTAATCTTTACACAATCAATATGTTTAATTTTATACATGTTTTTTTTTCTAGGTAACTGAAAAATTTTTCCGGTAGGCCACTTTCGTCAATGATTAACGAAAAGAGGCTCAGGGTACCAAATTATAATTTATTCCTAATTAATAAATTAGTGGACGCCAATAAAAAAATTGAAAATATCTAAGTAGTTTTCTTTAATTTTTTTAAATCTACTGTGACTATCATAAATATCATAAATGCACTTTTGTTGTTTTGCTTGATTTGTGTTGATTTATTTTAATTATTAAAATATTTATTATTAGGTACTTTCAAAACATTAATAGTCAATCAAATTAGAAGACTTCTAAAAACAAAATAATATTTAATAATTATTTATAAACTCTGGCATACCTTAACTACTATATAACGAGACGCGCAGACTCTCGTTTTGCACTATTTTAGGTATCTATATTATTATGATACTTACATGTGGCGGTACCACCGAATCAGGAATCGATACAATTTTATCCACTATTTTGAGCACCATATTTGTTATGTTATTTAACGTTTTGTTATCCATTTTCACCGTCTCCATAAATTCGATTACATTTTTTGCCAAAGACAATATTTTGGCTCCCTCGTTCGGCAATAGAGACGTCTTACGATTGCGTATAAAATACGTTAGGTAGTTTTGAAGAACTTCTTGGGGCGATGTCTGTACATAGCCGATTTTGTACCTTTCAAACTAAAAAAAATATATATAAATATCAAAAAATTATCGAAGAATCATGACCGAATAGTAAAAGTAGCAAGTCAGGCTTAACGTCGTAGCAGGTAACTAAAAGTAGGGGTTATAAGCCACAGCACGTAACTCGACGTAGCGTAAGTTTTGATCAAGTGCGCATGTGCAGTAAACTCCAAACGGACGATACGCTTTACGTGCGGTGTACCGTTACACCGCGTATCGTACGTAAATGCGTAACCCCAGATCAAAAGAAAATTGTTTAATATAAGCATGTCTGGTGTTCCCAGACATTTATATAGCGAGGCGCTGAAGTACATTTGATTTAAAAAAAAAACTCATACATGCATTTTTTCCTATGCCACAAAATTTAGCTTTCCATTAGTGTATATTATTATAAGGCACTGCCAGCTTAGTATGCCTAACAGCTTAAAATTCAGTGTAACTTCCTTAAAAATGCCACAGATATCAACATTTACAAAAGTTCAAATTATCACTCGAGTTATAGAAGACGGCTGGTCTATAAGAAGAGCGGCCACCTATTTTGGAGTTGATAAAATGACGATAATGCGATGGAAAAAGCGCTGGATTGAAAATAATTCTACGGACAGGAAAGATGGATCAGGATGACCAAAAGTAAGTTATGAAGTGCAAGATGAGAGACTTATTGACCATCTCAGACAAAATCCTTTTTCAACGTCGGTTGAAGCAGCTAATGTAACATTATTTCCGAGTCCTTTAGCAACAGTAAATAGAAGAGTAACGAAATCAGAAGTCTCTTGTCGAGTTGCTGCAAAGAAGCCTTTTCTAACAGAAGAACAAAACAGGCCAGAGTGATTTTTGCACTGAACAACGTTCTTCATGATAATTACTTCTGGGAGAGGGTGGTTTTCACTGACGAAAAAAATTTGCAATCATCTTCAAGCAGCAGGAGAATTTTAGTTTATCGTCCACCAAATTCTAGATTTGAACCCGAATATACAAACCAAATTAAAAAAGCTGGACATTTTTCTGTAAACATGTGGGGCAGGTTTGGGTTTTTTTTAGAGAATCGAAGGAAGATTCAATAGTGAACGATATATTGAAATCCTTGAAAACGTTATGCTGCCAACTGTAAAGGCTTTACATGAAAATAATGACTTCGTTTATCAGCAGGACAACTGTCCAGTACACACGGCTAATGTTGTTCGCCAATGGTTTCAGAATAATAATGTAGAAACACTTCCTTGGCCAGCCAACAGCCCTGACCTTAACCCAATGGAACATATATGGGGTCGAATCGTTAAAATAATATACCAAAGGAGTCGTTTTTGTCTTAATCCAAGTTTCTTATTCGTCGAATTGTTTTCAATCCAGCGCTGTTTCCATCATATTATTGTTATTTTATAAACTCCAAAATGGGTTACCGCCCTCTTTATAGAACAGCGTTCGTCCGTTACTCGAGTGATAATTTGATATTGTTCAATAAAGACTTTACTAAAATATTCTTTTTACGGATTTTTTAATATTATGCAAAATTTAATATAAAAATGAGGTTGCCTTGAGGTGTACGGGTGTTTTTCAAACCTAAATAGTGTCAGACACTCAGGTTTCGCCACCTCGTTAAAGTTGAATCTTTCATAACGGGCTGCTCTATTCCCGAGAGCAGCGCCTCCACGAAGAATTTCGATGATGATGGCATCATCATTACATTAAGAATGTCTTCCATTTTTGAAATATAAAAGAAAATAAAAAACATAACAATTTTTAGGTTATCCTATAAAAAAACAAAGCAAATGAGAGCGCCCTCTGCTCAACTACTTAACCGATTTACAAGATACGCAAGAAGCGTTGCTTTAAGCCTTTTTTAGCTCATCGTAACTAGGCGACGTATCCTCTGTGCGTAACGTACGTTGCGTTTACGCGATGCTGTGGCTTATAACCACTAGTAGCGTTAACCAATAGTTAATTGTACGGAAGCCCGGTCCGGCAATTTCGATTTCACACTTCCGTCTTCCTAGTTCTGACTTTGTAAATAGGATGGTAATCCTGTTTGTCGCTAACTTCTATATTTTTTTTTCTTTGTTAAAAAGAGTGAGAGGGCAATATTAACTTATTTCCGCACATTCAGGCAGCCCGCATAACCACTTTTATCACAGAGAATGATCGCTAATGGCGGCGGCCATGATGAGAATATTTTTTTTTATATCTTCATCAAAAACATGATTTTAGTGACTGTCTGCAGATAACTAAAGCATGGCTTTTTTCGTTACTTTTTTATTGATCACGGGTCCAAGAAAAGATTTCTGTCGGTTTTTTACCCAAAATTAAAGAGAAATAGCGGAATAATATAATATTGAAAAAATCTAATTATTCTCGCTTAAGAATTAAGCCATTTCCGCCACGTTTCACCAAGTATTTGCGAAAAAATAGTTTAAAAATATCGTAAAAATATCAAATTGTCAAAGATTAAAATGTCGCAACAATGAAAAGTAAAAAGACACATCGCTATGGAAACGATTGCGAGATTTTTAAAAGTATTTTCCAGTTTTTCTTGGATTTTTGGATAAAGGTATTAAAAAAAAAGTGTCAACAACTCGCAGCTAAACTGTGCTTTTTTTTACTCGCGTTTCTAAATACCTCGCTGCGCTCGATATTTAAACGAACGCAAAACGAAATTAAAAAAAAGTAGCGGAAAATAGTAATATTGGAAAAATCTAATTATTCTTCCTCAAAATTAAGCCATTTCCGCCAGTTTTCACCAAGTGTTTACGAAAAAATCACTTAAAAACAAAGTCAAAATATCAAACTGTCAAAGATTAAAATGTTGCAACAATAAACGTCCCCGAGTAAAAAAACCCATCGGTATGGAAAATATTGGTATTTATTTTAATTTATTTCTGATTTGAGTATCTTGATTCCCTCAAAAAGGAGCAAAAGTCTTATAACACCAAAAATTAGCCTTGCTATTCAACGAGGCAATGCGGCGCCAGTGATAGGGACCATCCTTCATGGATCAGGTATGAAAGAATTGTTTTATGCTTTGTAATTCTTTTATTTGACTATTATTTATTTATTTATTTTACTTTATTTACCTTCTTTTAGTTATTGTGAAATTAATAACGTAAAGATTTACAAATAAAAAGCATAGCCTCCTTGATTTATAGTGTATATATGGTGTGTTGCGAGAAGTGCTCTTCGTTCGAGATTTTTCTATTTTTCTTGGATTTTTTGATAAACGTATTCAAAAAAAGAGTGTTAACAACTCGCGACTAAACTGTGCTTTTTTTACTCGCGTTTTTAAATAGCTCGCTGCGCTCGTTGTTTAAACCAATGCACTATTTTAGCCATTAGTTGTGGAAACTACTATTATTAGTGAAGTTAAAATCTTACCTGTTCATAGAATTTGAATAAGAAATGATTTATGCAGTCTTCAAAATTAGGCGTGCTCCATGCCGGTTTCTGCCCGTCTCTCAGCAAGCATTTCCGGGTCGCCAGTCCGGAATAGTTGGCCGGACATTCCAAAATACTCTCTGTGTCGGGAGCTGCCTCCGGCCAAATCTAAGACAATTTAATTCTGTAATAGGGTTTCATAGGGACTTATTGGAATACGACCCACCGCTATTAGTGCCGACCTAGTGGCCTAAGGGAGTATGGCGTTAACCCCCTTTCCCCCCGACAAGAGCCTTGAATTTAATTTTTAACAAAAGTCTTTAAAAAATCATAAATTAACAAATTAAAGGTAAAATAACTTAAATTCACAAAACTCCATCAATATATTTACGATTTTAAGGTTAAGCATGATTTTGACATCAAATTTTGAGTAAATAAACAATTTTAAATTTGGTTGACACCCCCCTCCCTCTATAATTAAGCCCAGGTCCGCGCTTGTAAGCACCTATATCCTTGTATCAATTATGGTCAGATTTTTAATTCAAATTGAGTTTTTTTTATCATTTATCCTTAAAATCCCTTCGAATTGACATGGTTGCCGGCAGTAAAATGTTAAGTAGAAAAATAAAATATTTAAATGGATTTTTGAATGCAATGTCCTTTATTCTCTTTGATTGCATGGATAAGTATCAATATTTGTGTAATCATTTTCTTTGGCTAGAATTTCGTAAGAAATGTAAACCATTGGAAACTGTGACAAGTGATTCCAATCTGTTGTGTTTCGGAGTTTTTTAAGATTACTATTAATTAAAATTCATCGTGAAACACAAGAATAAGATATTTTAAATGAAAAATATTATTGGAGAAACTCTTTTTCGAACTCTTGATAATAACATATAATTAACGTATAAAGTCGGCGTGCAAAAACTAAAAATCCTGCCTTAAAAATGACGTGACGTTACCTACGACACAACGCTTTATTAAGCGATAAAGTCACCTAACGAGAATTCTTCATAAGAGGTACCGTGCAAACGGTCTTTATTAGAGACATTTTGCACCACTTATGAAACACAAAGAAATACTTTTCGCTACACAGACATATCACATATTTACTATTTTTTACTACTTTAAGAATAAACACTGGACTTTAGCCACAGTGGTATATTACATTTTGCAATATAAATTTTTCTAGAAATAGGATATTTGTAAAATTGTAAAATTAGTATTTGTATGTAAAATTGTAAAGTTAGTATGTAATTAGATGTGTAAATATACCCATATAACAACTAAACGTTCCTGTAATGTAATAGTCATATAAATAGAGAACAAAGAATGTTATAGGAATGTTACATTTTACCACTGGGAATATTACTAAGATATACCGGCAATAAGTTATGTTCTAGCTCATAGAGGTGATATAAATGTGATAGAAACGTGACGTGAAACATAACTATAATAAGACCAGAATAGTTTTTTTAAGGAATACCTAGGCACTGACTGTAATATCCGAGGATAGCAAATACAGGGTTCCTAAGATTTTCCTTAGGGATAGGATTTCAATAAATCAAACAGAAATGGCATAGAAAGTTCTGCGCGCACAAAAGAAAAAGGTATATTGAGCAATGGTGCCAGTTTGTTATTATCTCCGGACTGCTTTCATGAGAAAAAATTGTCGCCACTCTTTCATTGTGAGCATAAATCATAGTTGCAATAATAACCGTTGACAAGATGTCTGCAAATTCCGCTAGATGGCGGCCACACATCTAATCTAATTAAAAATTAGATGTTTTCAGGTCCAAACCACCGCTTTTTCTTGCTTAAAGGAGGCGGCAGGGTCCATTATTTACGATACTGAGCGATAAACTCGTGAAGTTGTTAACATTAGAAAGAAATATCTTCGCTTTTAATTAAATTTCTTTCTATTCTGTTCTACTAGTGACATCTATCCGGAAACGGCCAAACCATGCAGCTAGTACTAGCAGCCAAAGAAATCAATAAACGGCGCTGTTTTTTTTGCACAGCTTTTTGCTTGCGATATTATTGATTTTAAATAAAGCTGGCCCTACACTACATTTGATATTTTCGAGGTGTTTTACGACATGATCTCGAAACATGTAGCGAACCAATTCTTCAAAACTAGCGGGAGGGTAAAAGCGAAAAATAAGGGGGTGCCAATATTTGTAACACCCAAAAAAAGGTGAAAAGATTTATTTTGTTCTGTTTCTTTACAAAAAACTTTTTTTTTTTACGAAAAACTTGAGCTCTGCCACTTTTTTTATTTTTTTCTTCAACTTTCTCGAAATTTTCGTCATACCGTAGAAAAAAATTATTTCCCCCATGGTCATACTCTACTTTTATTCGAAAAAATGTAGAAACAGAGACGGGATCAGTTTTCCTAAAACGGGGGATCTTGGTTTCGAGTGAGAAGATAAAGGGCGCCGCAGGCAAAAAATTTTCAATTAAATTAGCCGAACGCAAAAATGTTAGAAAAACAAAGCACGAAATAAAAATGGCGCCGCTTACAATTTTTTTTTAAAAATTACGTAATTTCGGGAACGCAAAGAAATAGGTCTAAAGAGTATAATTTTTAAGAAAAAAAAATCAATTTTCTCGCCCTCCTCCACTGGGACCGCAGGGGCCGTGCACAAATTACGTAATGGTCATAGGAGGGAGGGGGGTTACAAAACGTTACGTAGGGGAGAGGGGGGTTTTCGACAGCGTTTGCATTTGTGTCAAACTAAGAAAATTTGGAATGAAAATAAGTTAAAAGTTTTTTTTTTTTGGGGGGGGGGGGTAGTGGTCTTGAAATCATTACGTAATATTAGGGGAGTGGCGTGCCAAACCGTTACAAAACATTACTTAGGGAGGGGGTCAAAAATTGGTAAAATCACCGTTACGTAATTTATGCACGGCCCCAAATCTGACTGTTCCTCCTTTTTGATTTCGAATCAAAGTGCAAAACCCGGGTTGGACGTTCGAAGGCGTCAACCCGTCCTATTTGCTTGATAAAGTTTCTACGGAAATATCTCAGTCGATTTCTCCGGCCGTGTATGAACGCTTTAGGTTAGGCATTTGCATGTATCTCAGTCCCCAGCCTGTAAACAGTGCGTAAGGACAATGGTTACAAAATGAAAACCCGAAAAATATTTTTTTTTACGATATCTTTCATCAGTTTGGTATTAAAGTCGAGCAAAAACAATTTTTATTGCAGTCCTAAAGGTATGAAAATGGAAAACATTAGAAAACAACAACCTGGAATGGATTTACTACGTGTAAGATGTAGTGACAACATCGCCCCATGTCCATCCTTTTCTGCCTAATGTGCTTTTCCGTTTGTCTGCGTCTTATACATGGCTGCTTGGTCCCCTAAGGATTTGCTTAGGAACCCTGTATATATCCCTATTGAATATTGCATGGATATGATTTTGTGATTAAACATGTCCAGATGGCCACGGGATGGATATCCTAAGATATGCAGTGGATATATATCCACATGAATATCCACCAAATATGCATTAGTCTTCCACTAAAATGCAATTACGGAGTAGCCTACAGAGACAACATAATGTAGCCTATGGATATAGGTATAACAATGTATCATCATTATGTTGATGTACTACTTGAGATTAGTTATGAAAAGAATACCTATATAACTTTTTGCTCTCTTATATTTATAATAATATTACCTGCTACATAGAGAACATATTGATTCCAGTGCCATCTACCTACAATAGATGACATTAAACTAAATTATAATTATAAATCATGTAAATCGTGTTATTTTCACAAGATATATATTTTCAGCAATCATGCCAAAATCCTGACAAAAATAATTGATAAGTTTTCATGGGAATTGAGTTCGTTCTGAAAACGATTTCAATCCGATACCGTCCATGAAAACGCCTGTTTTTCCAGTATTCAAATCGATTTCAATCTAGATCCGACCCTGAAAATTTTTAGGGTTGGATCAAGATCGTATTGAGATCGAAATACCAATTTCTCATGAAAACGGGGATTGAGTTTACACATGCGTATTGCGTCGGATTACCAGACAGCTGCCAAATTATATTTTATTGCTCTCACTCTTTTTGAGAGAGAGAGAGACAGAAATAGAAGTGAAACTGTGGAACCGGCATTTCAAAATTTGGTGGAGTGTATAGAAAAAAGAAGATTAATAACATAACCTTACTTAAATAACTAAAGATTTGTTTTTTTAAAGACTTTAAAAAAATGAATTATGGAAATTAAAAGAAATATTTGGCTCGAAAGTGCATGTTCTATGCACATATACCAGTCGATTCAAAATTAATTTGAAAACCTGTCATGAAAACTCATGAAAAAAAAGTTTTCAAAGCATATTGAAAACGAATTCAATATCCATGAAAACATAGCAATTATTTTTGGGAATATATATAGAAATGACTTGATTATCACGTTATCATGAGAATATTATTATCTTATTACCAAAGAAATATAAATATCACAAACTCTTAAAGAATATTCAACAAAAAATAAGCCTGGAACATTCCTGTCATATTCAAAATAGAATATTCTCAAAATCACTTTGAGGGAATATATCTATAACACGAATATTCTGCCAATGTTATGTGGGTACTTTGTAGGAATAAAAAATAAGTAGAAGAAGAAAATGAGTTGGGTAATTTTTGAAAAAGGTATGTTTTGTACTTTTCATACATTTTTTTTCGGTGTAGATGTAGGAGGCAGAGAGTGGTAAAGTAAGCCAATGAAGGCCAATCGAACGTGTATATTATCATATCAAAAAGCGAGGTGTTTGCTCTAACAGGAGCACATTCATCTTCTTCAAAAAAAGGGGGGTTTGAAGAACTTCTAATAACGATGTATAATTTCAACCAAAAATTATTATTAAAAATTAAAAATTTAGAGAGATAATTTTTTATTTCAAAAAATGAAAAAGAAATGGTGTCTCAGGCCAAAATATGATTTCAGAAATTTGTCCCTAATAAACTATAACATATCCATTTAATTTGCTGATTCAAAAAAAAATATCATGTGGTATAAAGCCACTTACCTGTCCTAAATAAGTTTCTTCGAGACAAGTTCGAACTTCCACTCGATCAATTACGTAAACTTGTGCTATTTTCTCTGCACGAACAATGCCGTCTTGTACTAAACAGGAGTATTGTATATCTCTCTGAAATTAAAATATCGTACGGTGTTTTGAATTGGTATACATACATGCAGTCACAAAATTGACCTTTCTAAAAGTGTATAATTTACAAACCGCTTCAAGCAACTGCGAACATAGGGGGAATCAAGTCCAATTTACTCTCCGTGCCGTACGACCGAGGTGGATTCGAAGCACGCTGCAGTGTTATCTTTTGTAAATTCATTTTGTTTTATTATTTTGTTTTATTTCTGCCTTGCTCGAGAAACAGATGGGTAAGTTCTTAATTGAAATAATACATTTTTAAAACTAAAAATGAATGTCTACGAAGTTGCCGAAAAAGTGCAGATGGTCAAATGGTCAAATCGTCATAACCCAACACACGTTCGATATTGGTCGAGGGAAAATTTGCATTTGTATTTTGACGTAAGAACACAGTATCCCCAAAAACTAAATGTTTGGGGGGGGGGGTATTGTAGGGGAACAGGTAATTGGGCCATTTTTTATTACCGGCAATTGCAATTTGAATGGTCCTAGATACTTGGATCTACTGCAGCAGCACATTATTCCAACTGCTAGGCAGTTGTTAGGTGTAAGATTTGATGAAACATGGTTTCAACAAGATGGTTGTTCCGCTTACAATGTTGGCCTTGTTAGGAAATATCTTGATAATGTATTTCCTAATCGGGTTATAAGTACACGGGGAACTATTTTATGGCCAGCTCGATCTCCCGATCTTGCTCCTAATAACTTCTATCTGTTTTTGAAGAAGCTTTTAAAATTATCACCCCTAAAATGCTTGAAAACGTTGGAAGGGGTTTTAATAGTAGGCTCGGATATTGTCTAGCCGAGCAAGGAGGACTTTTCGAACATTTGCTTTAATTTTTTTTTGACTGGGAAAATCTTTTTGGTTTTTAGAATGTATTATTTTATTTTGAGAACTTGCTTTTATTTTGTTTCTCCTTAATATTTTCATTGTAAGACGTCGTGACTGATAAATCTGAGCAGTTGACAATAAAACGTTCTTATTTATCAGTGACAAAAAATAAGAAAATTACGTTATAAAAATTTGCGTATTTATTGATCAAATTCCGGTTTCATTGACTACGCTCCACACAGCACCGTGGTTAGAGGCATACTAAATACAAGGCGAACGGCGGCGAACGGCAGCGAATGGCGATCGGAAGCCTGAGTGTTGGTTGCTTCACTGATAGGCGTGCGGTGTCTCTGCATGTACGTACACTGGCAAATTAGACTTCTTTCGCCCTATGTTCGCAGTAGCTTGAAGCGGTCTGTATACGAACTACCAGCTAAAATGCCTAAAAACTTCAAAAGTACGACAATTTGTCATATTGTTTAAAAAAGGTATCTAAAACTGAAAATATTTTTTTACTTAAATTAAAGGCAACCTTATTTTTATATTAAATTTTGCATAATACTGAAAAATCAGCAAAAATAATGTTTTTGTAAAGTCTTTATTGAACAATATCAAATTATCACTCGAGTAACAGACGAAAGCTGTTCTATAAAGAGGCGGTAATCCATTTTGGAGTTGATAAAATAACAATAATACGATGGAAACAGCGCTGGATTGAAAACAATTCGACGAATAAGAAACTTGGATTAGGACAAAAACGATGGTAAATTTAATACTAATGATTTTAATTTAAAAAAGAACTAAAATAAATAATTTAGTATTTAATAGGATCACCATTTTTCTCTATTACAAGCTGCAAACATTGAAAAGGTTAAATTTTGAAAATACTGATGGTCTTCTGAGGGCTGATCCAATGCGCGATAAATAGCATCGCTTAACTCTTCAGCATTTCGTGGTCTTCAATTCATTTGGTATATTATTTTAACGATTCGACCCCATATGCTTTCGATTGGGTTAAGGTCAGGGCTGTTGGCTGACCAAGGAAGTGTTTCTATATTATTATTTTGAAACCATTGGCGAACAACATTAGCCATGTTTACTGGACAGTTGTCCTGCTGATAAACGAAGTCATTATTTTCATGTAAAGCCTGTATAGATGGCAGAATAACGTTTTCAAGGATTTCAATATATCGTTCACTATTGAATGTTCCTTCCATTCTCCAAAAAAAAACCAAACCTCTAGCACTAAACCAGTCCCACATGTTTACAGAAAAATGTCCAGCTTTTTTAATTTAGTTTGTATATTCGGGTTCAAATCTAGAATTTGGTGGACGATAAACTAAAACTCTTCTGCTGCTTAAAGATGATTGGAAAATTTTTTTCGTCAGTGAAAACCACTCTCTCCCTGAAGTCATGATCACGAAGAACGTTGTTCAGTGCAAAAATCACTCTGGCCTGTTTTTGTTCTTCTGTTAGAAAAGGCTTCTTTGTAGCAACTTGACAAGAGACTTCTGATTTCGTTACTCTTCTATTTACTGTTGCTAAAGAACCCGGAAATAATGTTACATTAGCTGCTTCAACCGACGTTAAAAAAGGATTTTGTCTGAGATGGTCAATAAGTCTCTCATCTTGCACTTCAGAACTTGCTTTCCTATCCGTAGAATTATTTTGAATCCAGCGCTTTTTCTATCGCATTTTATCAACTCCAAAATGGGTGGTCGCTCTTTTTATAGACCAGCCGTCTTCTATAACTCGAGTGATAATTTGAACTTTTGTAAATGTTGATATCTGTGGCATTTTTAAGGATGTCAAACTAAATTTTAAGCTGTCAGGCATATTAAGCTGGTGGTGCCTTATAATAGTATATACTAATGGAAAGCTAAATTTTGTGGCATAGGAGTTTTTTTTGAAATCAAGACTTTCAGGGGCGGCATAAAATAACTAACCTAAACTATTCAAATCATTAAATTTGTGAAAGTTAGGGTAGAGCCCTCTTTAAAGCCATGATGGTAATTTAAAGCTTAAAATATTTTAGCAGAATTTTACTATTTAAACAATTTTTAATATGTTTTCTACATTTACAAAAAAAGTACTGCCAAAAAACATTTTCTCTCTGTTAAAATGAAAAATATTTAGAGAGAGAGAGAGAGAGAGAGAGAGAGAGAGAGAGAGAGAGCAGAATTTTAGAGTTATGTATGTATGTATTCAAAACTGGTGGTTAGCTCTCTACCGAAGACTGAGCCATGCACTGCTGCCTCAAATGGGCCTATTGTGCCCAGGTATCTACTGAGATTTTAAAGATCGCAATTTAAACACATACCACCCAGGAAACTAAAAAGTCTTGCAGACTAAAAAACTTGATACTTTGTCTTCAACTTATCCCAGTTGAAGCTTTAGTGAAAGCCACAATTTTTTTGTTGAAGAGAGACAGCAGACTATAAAAAGGTATTTTTGAGAAAGATAGAAATAATTTAAGGCAATTGTTTGATAAAAATTTCTGTTTTGTCATCTGCCTATCATCTTTAGTGGTGTCGTTTGTTGGCATATGATTTTTGTTTTGCCATTTATATTCAAAAAACAGCAAAAATTGTAATTGCTCAAAGCGTAAAGTGTGTAAAACATAAGCTGGTATTAATTTCTTTCAATCTAAGTTCTTTACAGTCTTTAAATTTACTAAGAAATGTGTTCTACTCTAAGTGTATTTTAGCACATCTTAAAATAATTTAACAGGTATTTAACTAAATTATTTTAAGGTACATCATCGCTTTACCATTAATTTCCTTAAACTTATCTGTAAAATTTGCTTACCTCTGCCTTGAAAACTTGTAAAATCGTGCCTGTAGGGTAAAGTATTTCGTATCTCTCCAATGCAGTTTTGATCGGCAGCAGCTCTTTGTTTTTAGTCCAACTGTAAGTGTACTTCTTGCCATTAGCTCCATCATCTTCCGATGTGATACATTTGAAGGTAAAATTGTCACCCTAAAATATAATATTTTAAGAAACAAAAGGAAGATGGTTGTGGCACTGTAAATCTAACGAAAAAACAGTAGTTTTTTGTACTTCAGTGCAAAATGAACTTTCTAAATTTCGACTGCTCACACAAAGGGTGGAACCTATAAATACGCCGCGCCGTTTCGTCCTTATTAGGGACTTATCAGCTAGGTGTACCACAATGACATAGAATTTCTTCCTCTTGAGACGTAATCTTTGGTACATAAGCGCGATCAAAATTCTCTGTCATTGTACAGGGTGATCGGTTATAAGTGTTTACTGGGATAACTTTTTTTCAGCCACAGAAAAACCAAACAAAAACTGAGTGAAAGGGTATTTTATAGGAACGTCAAAATCATTAATAAAAATTAATCAGTTTAAGTAGTATACATGTTGTGCCAGTTTTTTTTCCTTATGGAACACCCTTTATATTTTGAGATTCTCTAAGTCTCCAGAAAACTAACTTTTTAAAATATAGTATTAAAATAAGGTTAAGAAGTTGGTTTACTGAAAATATCCTGATTCTGCCCAATAAAGGCAGCTTCAAGAAATGTTCATTTCTTCCACTGTAAAAGAATTGCTGCACCATCTAAATAACAAGGCCCACCATTAAATTCACAATGGAGTTGGAGCAAAATTGTCAACTTCCTTTTCTTGATGTACTTGTCAAACGAAAAGGATGCGACATCAGAACAACAGTCTATTATTGTAGACCCACTCACACAGGACAATATTTAAATAAAGGTTCAAATCATTCTGCTACAACCAAACGAGGCATAATAAAAACTTTGTGTAACAAAACCGTTCAAATTTGTAACAAATTAAGAAGAAGAGTCTGCAGCAGAATGGTTACAGCCTTAAACTTATAACAGACACTATTTCTAAATTTCAGCAAATAGGACCGATATTACAAGACCAAAACCAGGCAAATGCATTCATTACAATTCAATACATTAAAGGAGTATCAAAGAAAATTCGAAGAGTAGCGAACAACTTTAATATTAAAACAGCTTTTAAATCTAATAACACAATTGGAAGCCTTCTTGTGCGTGCGGTGAATCATAGCTACAAAACAAAAATACCACTATCTGTTAGGCTTAAGGAACATCAGACCCAAAGAGGTGAAACAACGAAATCTGGAATCTCCGAACATGCATGGTCAAAACAACATCGAATTAAGTGGACAGAAGCAAAGGTTTGGCACAAGGAGTCACACTGGAAGAGACGAAAATTCCTTGAAGCTGCCTTTATTGGGCAGAATCAGGATATTTTCAATAAGCCACGTGTTGAAATTCCAAATATTTGGAATTTGCACCTGAAAACGATCAGAGATTGTACTGATCGAAACGTCTTGCATAAATAAAATATAGACAATGGAAGTCCGAAACACAGAGTTCACTTCAACCAAAAAGCTATCAAACTAGAACTTATTTAACTTTCCAAATAAATAGTTGGCTGTGAAAAACAAAAATAGCGGCGTTTTAACAGCAGGGCGTCGTAAATGACTCAGGTTTTATATTCTAATACAATAATACCAGTTAATTAATATCCAATTCAAATTGAAATATCTCGAAAACGGTTGCATGCAGACCTACACTATATTGTATTTTTAAAAAGCTAATTTTATGGTCAATTCAACAGTGTAAAAAATATATAGGATGTTCCATAAGAAAAAAATAACTTTTTGGCAAACCGAAACGTCTTGCATAAATAAAATATAGACAATGGAAGTCCGAAACACAGAGTTCATTTCAACCAAAATGCTGTCAAACTGGAACTTATTTAACTTTCCAAATAAATTGTTGGCTGTGAAAAACAAAAATAGCGGCGTCGTAAATGATTCAGGTTTTATATTCTAATACAATAATACTAGTTAATTAATATCTAATTCAAATTGAAATATCTTGAAAACGGTTGCATGCAGACCTATACTATATTGTATTTTTAAAAAACTAATTTTATGGTCAATTCAACAGTGTAAAAAATATATAGGATGTTCCATAAGAAAAAAAATATTTTTTTGGCATACCGTGTACACTATTTGAACTGAATCATTTTTATTAATCATTTTGAAGACCCTATAAAATACCCTTCCACCCAGTTTTTGTTTGATTCATCTGCAGCTATTAGAAAAAAAGAACACTTATAACCGATCACCCTGTACATCTAGCTGATGAGTTCCTAATAAGGACGAAACGGCGTCGTCCTAGGTTCCACTCTCTGTGTAAGCAATCGATATTCAGGAAGTTGAATTTGCACTGAAGCTGAAGTACAAAAAACTCTTGTTTTTTCGTTATAATATTGTACTTGCGTTTTTTTCTGCAACATCGCGGTGGAAATTTTGACTTCAATCCATCAAATCAACACCAAAACGTTGCAAATATGGTGATAACGTTTAACAATACGTTTGTATATGCGGTTTCAGCAAGTTGAAAATAGATTCTACTTTTTCTCTAAAAACACAATCATCGACTTCTTTTTATAATAATGGTTTTTGCTTTCGTTTTTTTGCCCTAGAAACCGCGACAGGCGGTTAGGTCGTGGCAGGTACTTACGCGATCAAACTCTTGTTCAAGTGTAAACGTAGTTGCGATTGAGACGAGTGGATATGCAACTTGTAATGCTTGTTTGTGTATTGTAGGTTTCAGAAATAAAGACATGACTGTCTTTGTTGGACGTGTTGTTTATTATGTATGGCTATCTTTGTCATATGGTTACGACGAGTTCGTCTTAGTTAGGATTAACGTCTATAATTTAAAAAAATTGAATAAAAGTTGGATGTTTGTAGATTTGAGTTTACTTTAAAACAAAAAAAATATAAAGTGATTTATTTAAATAAAACCAAAATCAACACACAAAACCCATTTGTGGGCTGCAATTACTGCTTCCTTTTTTTATGTGTTCCTTTTTCCAGTTCTCTTGACTTGCTCCAGGACATAAATGATACTAAAGATTAATGCCTTTCCCGATAAAAATAGGTAGAGAAAAAACGTACCTTTTTCACCGTCAAAGTCATAGGCTCTATTTTCACCGTCGGCCTCCGCCTGATCTTAACAAATTTCGACATGCATTGCTGAATACTAAAGTCCTCCACTTGACACGTGAATTTGCCTTCGTCGTATTTTTGCGGTCGCCTCACGGCCAAAAGAGCCGTATACTGGTCAGTCACGTGCGGGTCTTTTATCAGCTTCACCCATTTGTCACTATAAAAGAGAAATTTGTTATGCGCCGGAAAATATAACCCTTTCCGGTGTAAAGTTTGATATCGGTCCCTATTATTTGTAACTTCGATATTGGCGTCAGTTCCGGTCCTGTGCATACAGGGTGGTACAATTTGTCGACGTGTTAACGTTGTCAAAGGCGACTAAACGTTGGGCGAAAAAAAAACGATCTAGCAGCTCGCTTTTAGAAACCTATCGTCCTATTTCTCTTACAAGCTGTATCAGTAAAGTATTTGAAAAATTAATGTATACTCAAGTAACGTCTTTGTTGCAAAATCAAAAAATTTTAAGCAAATTTCAGCCCGGATTTAGAGCAAACCTCTCTACTGAAACTTGCAACGGTGGAGTTTATTCAAAATATTTATAGCCATATGGGTGTGGGCGAGTTTTTTTTTAGGGATTATGTTTGATCTTACGAGAGCGTGTGATACTTGTAACGAAGTTACTAATTTTATTTATTTATTTTAGCTTTTTTTTCTTTAGGTACTTCATGTCTCATGATTTCTGTAATTTCTATGACGTTTTATTATTTGCTATTCTTAGACTCTAGACATCGCTTTGACTCGCCACGTTTCCCTTTCCTGCTATGCTGCACGGTCAGGGAGCTATACCCCACCGCTTTGCGTGCACAGCTAGCTCGACGGGAGTATGGTAGGTGGGGATACGCGAGGCTATTTAAAGCGATGTCGAGCGCGTTTCATGGCATTCATTCTACCGACCGCCCGCTATAAACAACTCACGCACACTCGCACAACCGGTGCCGCTGTCCCCTAGGGTTAAAAGGAAGCTGGTTGTCTCGCCGGGGGAGGTCGAGAAGATCATTAAAAGCCAACCAAACAAAAAGGCGCCCGGCCCCGACAACATAACAAACATACTGTTAAAAAACCTACCTAGAAAAGGACTAGTTCAAGTTTCCTATATTCTTACATCAATGTTAACGTTACAATATTTTCCTGCACCGTGGAAACAAGCTATACTTGTCCCAATCCCCAAGTCCAGGAGAGATCCCCAGAACCCAAACAATTATAGGCCTATATCCCTATTAAACACCCTATCCAAAGTTGCAGAAAGGGCCATGCTGTAAAGAATCTCTAACGTCGACCAGAAATGGAACATTATCCCCGATTATCAGTTTGGGTTCAGACCAGGCCATAGCACTACACTCCTAACTGCGAAAGTAGTCCATGAAGCTCAGCTTAAGTTTAGCCAGGAACAGTGTACGGTCTTTACCATGCTTGACATGGCCAAAGCATTAGACACTGTCTGGCATGATGAGCTGATCTTCAAACTACACCGCATTCTTCAAATCCCCAAAAACCTGGTCTCACTATCAGTTTCTTTTCTTCAAAATCGAACTTTCCTTACACGGATCAACGACGAACTTTCCCTTCCGGAACCGATCGGTGCAGGTGTCCCCCAGGGCACAGTCCTAGCTCCGAAACTTTTCACACTCTACATCGCTGATATGCCAACACATCCAAGAACTAAACGTGCGGCCTTCGCGGACGACGTCGGCATTACCGCATCATCTTTCTACGCAGAAGCGGCAAACAGACAAATCCTGTTTCACCTTCGCCTACTTCTCCCCTATTTCCAGAAATGGAAATTAAAAATCAATGCGGAAAAATGCGAGCAAATCGTTTTTACGAAAAAACGTAAAAACGCTCGCATTATCCAACCCCCAATCATTGAAAACACATCAATCCCAACAAAGGACTGTGTCAAGTATCTAGGCGTACACCTAGACCGGAACCTAAGTTTTATCCGACACATCGACAACAATATATCCCAAGCAATCGGAGCTATCCACTTATTATATCCACTAATCAACGCGCAATCGCCTCTTGATCTTGAAAATAAAACTGTTATCTATAAAACTATGATTCGTCCACTCCTAACGTACGCTTGCTCGCTTTTCACTCATATATCTAACTTTCAAATGCAGCGTCTACGTACAATACAAAATAAATTCCTCAAAAATATCCTTGGCATTACATATAACAGAATAGCATCCAACGCCCGCATACAACAAATGACGGGACTGACCGACCTACAAACTTACATACTAGAACAAGGACAAGCTTTTTTCACTAGTCAAATCCTAAATTCCGTACTAACTAGAGACATGACGTCTAACCGACGACATAACTCTAACTTGCGGTACAAGCCAATCTATCATAAACTTCCGGTTTATGGATAGATTGGATTGTTGTCCGGCGGTACTCATAGACGAAGGGGTCAACTTCCGCGAATTTCCTAGAAATTCGTAGTTTTTGGCGCCTTTTATATGACTCCGCCTACCCACAAAATACTGACCAACTACAACACACCCAGACTACAGACGACGGACGACATCCGATGAGTGTGAGAAATGGGTTTTTCGCAGTTTTTCCCATAAATCACTTCTAATTTCAAATGGCCATACAGCAAAATTCTTCCGTCAGGGCAAAAAGGGATTCAGCTCGCTGAGACCCTGCTGTGGTACCCCGAAACCTGCATGCAACCACGGTGGCAGGTAGCAACCCGAATTGGAAAGTTGCAATTGCGCGTGTGGACCGGGGCGCATGCGCGGAGAGCCCGCGCACCAACCCTAGTTTTAAGCGTGTACATTATTGTAACTATATTTTTTTAGACAGTAAGGTGTATAGGATTAGGTTTTAGTTTTAACTTGTAAATATTTACTTATTTATTAAGTTTTTCTAAGCTATTCTGTACATACCTTAGCAATAATAAAAGCCTTTTTAAATCAAATCAATCAATCAATAAAAAACTCCACCTGGCATTCATTCCGACCGACCGCACCGAAGAAACATCACCTGCCAGAACCCGATAGGTAAGCACCTGACCACTATAGCGGGGTTTTCTATACATACCGTAAAATGTAGTTGTCCGTATGGTAAGTAGAGGTGAGATGGGTTACCGCTGGCTCGGAATACGGGTAACACATCTCTCTCTCTAGCACCAGGCAAAGCTATTAATGAGTTGTTCTTGCGCTGTATGACCGCTTAGTGAGTGAGAGGGAGACAGTGCTATCGCTGGATCGGATTACCTTTAGGACTGTCTTTGCCACTCTGCATCTCTCTCTAACACACGGTTTGACAGCGTATGGAGTAATTCATTGAGAAGTAGCGCCACCGGATCGTTTATTTAAGTATGTGACGACAAAGGCACTGTAATTGGAGGTTAGATGTATTATCGCTGGTTCGGAATACGGGTAATACATCTCTCTCTCTCTCACACACATGGCTAAACTACCTAAGTAGGTCGATCCTGTGTTGTTTGACCGGTTAGTGAGTGAGACAGTGCTATCGCTGGATCGGATTACCTTTAGGACTGTCTTTTCCTCTTTGCATCTCTCTCTAACACACGGTGGAACAGCATATGGAGTGATTTATGGAGTAGTGGTGCTATAAAGGTATCTTTGTCTGACACACTAATTTCTTATTTCTCTAAACCTGCTATGAATTCTATATATATGTAAATTCCGCTATGTTGGGGGTGCCGTATTAAGGAGTTTTCTACCGTTAACATTAAATATGAAATACCGGAGTTTACCGTAAACGTTAAAATGAGTTATAATAAATCCGCCATGCTGGAAAATTGGTTGTTTTACTCGTGTTTCTTAGGTTAAGAATCGAGACAGCTAGAGCCCTGGTTTAACCGTCTCCACTGTTTAAAAGCTACCCGACGCTGTGGGCCCTCTATCACATAAATCCAGAGGGTGGCGCCCGAGATGCTTGTTGGATTATCTCTCAGAGGAGTAGTTAATCCAACAGAAACCGATGCCTACGGCTTTAGAACATAAACAATGTTACATACTGTTAGCCCAAAGTTCGCTTCTCTTAAAATTGACCAATTTTTTATCAAAGGAAACATCAATAAATAGCTAACATCTCTTCTCACTAACAAACAATTTAGAGTAAAGATTGGCAATAACTTATTAAACACTTACAAATCTGAAATTGGCACCCCCCAGGGTAGTACCCTTGGACCACTGAATTGGTCAAAGCGAAACTGAAATATTGGAAAAGGTCAATTAGATCTTGCTTGCATTCTCAAATATAACAATTTAATTTTTAATTATGAAAAAACAGTGTGCCTAGAATTTAAAACCAAATCAAACAAGGCACTTGATGTTCAATTTACTTTTAATGGTGTCCCCATTCCTTTTTTTAATAGTGCTAAACTGTTTGGGGTTACTTTCGACAGCAACGTACATTTCAACAAACACATTGAGCAGCTTTGTTCCAAAATGAACAGAAATATATGCGCTCTCACTTGGTTAAAAAACTCCGTTGGCAAATCCACATTGCTAACATCTTACTTTGCAAACGTGCACTCAAATATTGGATATGAAATTCTCCTCTGGGGTCAGTCTTCGGATTTGGATAGAGTTCTGATCTCCCAGAAACGTGCATTGAGAATAATCTTTGATCTGGGACCTCTGGACTCACGTCGACAAACTTTTACAGAAAACCTTATTCTCACCATTGTTTCCTTATATATTTTTAAACTTCTGACGTACGTACATAAGACTAATAGTACATTATAAACCTAGAGGCTAAAGTGCCACATTTATTCCCGCGGTCGGGCGTTTTGGCCTCGTTGATCTGTCGTTCATTGCGGTCGTTGAAAACCCCACAATATTCCAGTAAAATTAAACGTTGTTAGAGGGTTTCCAAATTTACCCTAGTTAATAACAACAAATGACTAGTTTTGGAACTTAATGCAACGTTAATTTTAGTGTGTTTCTTAGTTATGGCAACTAAGACAAGTAAAAATTATTACTTGAGTATCCGGTTGAAATTTGTGTTTTTTTCAAAAACACTTGGCACTGAGATTTTTTATTGCTATATTTTTATACTTTTTCACTATCAGCACTTTGTTTTTAAATGTTCATATTTTTTTTATCAGTGCTGGCATGAAACAAGTTGTTTTCAAAACTTGTTGTTTTATACGATACGAAGCGGCGTTTGTAGTGCGGTAAACTTACTTAACACTACGTACAACATTTGAGTCGAAAAATTTTACTTTAAAATAAAAATAAAAACATTACAAGTGGTTCATTAGCAAAGCCAAACAGTTTTACATGAGTAAAGTACGTTATATACCTTAACATTTACAAGGAAAACTCAGGAGCCTTTCTTCACTTGGTATTACCCAAGGGTATACATCGGGGCTATACGTACGGGGCGTACCTTAAAAGTTAGAAAACCTTAATAATAGACACAACTTATTTTAATTTATTGCGTGGCATAAGTCAGGTTAGCTCTATTTGTTTGATAATAAATACACAAATATTTTGCCTTTTGAATAAATATTTGAATCAAAAAAATATTTGTTGGTTCATTGTACCAATCTCTTATTTCTGTGTAATATATTTTTCACTTATGGGATTGGTCCTTATCAAAATTTTTACAAAAAAGAAAAACAGCCGGATCATACTAGTCCAACAAAACTGACACAAAACTAAATCATCAATCATTAGACACTTACAATGGGATTTGCTAAGATCTAAAATAGTAGCCCCCACAGGTCTAAATATTTATACCTGTGTGGGGTACTAAATTTTAAAACCAATTTTCAAAAAACACTTACCCATACAGAAAGAACACAAAGCTATTGATTTTTTTGTATTGTTATTGCAAAATACCACTGAGAAACTGCTTTTTTCTCAAAATTTACCATATTTTAGGAAAAAATACTCTAAAACTAATTTTTTTTGACAGGTTTTAAAATGGCAAAAATTTGGCACATAATAGTTTCATTATCTGTGTTTGAGGTTATAAAGTTGTTTATTTTTTAGACCATCTCTGGGGGGTGGTTTAAATTTATAGCCCGCAGCAAAGAGTTCATTTATAATTTTCCTAAGTAACCGTTTTTTACAAGAATTAATTTACCTTATTTAATATCTCAAGTTGTTCATTGATCAATAAAACACCTCCAATTTTGTCCAGAAAAACACCATATTTTGAACCCGTTTTCAGCACAAAAAATATATTTATGAGGGCACTACGAAACATAAGTGAAGGTCACTGATTATGCACGAAAATTGTTTCCAATGAAAAAAATCCAAAACAACTGGTACCTATTCATTTATTTACAAACTGAAAATAAAAGTCTTAAAGCTGCAGTTTTCATCGTTACTTCGCTAATGGCCATTTTCTCATGTTCTGCCAGGGAACCGGGCACCGACCAGACATGACTCTTTTGTGAACGCATCAGTTGGATGCAAGTCTGTTTTTAACCGCATTTGTTTACATGACATCCTTTGATTTTTATTTGTCAAGTTTTTCCATACTTTCGATTAACAAAAACCCCTTTTAATTAAATACAAAGTTAACCTATTCCTTATTTTATGATTACATATCGAAATGGTTTTGTGACAGTGAGTATTAATCGCAAAAATTAATGAACAAGGGTGAGTTTTGATTAAAGTGACATATAACGTCAATTTTAATTTGCTCAACAGAGTATTTACCATTTAGATTTCCCATAGGGTTAAAAAAAACTTCTTTTACATTAAAACTTTCTTCTTAAATCCAACAAAAGCTTGTGTTAAGATGGAAGTTGGTATAATATGCCTAAAACCATCAATTTCAATTAAACTTAGGACCTGTCTAAAATAGGCTAGAACCTTTTAGTAAATCCCACTGCAAAAGTTGCACAAATAGAGAGTGCTTAATCGTAATTGTACCTCAGTGCGCATGCTCAGAACCTCGCTCAGAACCGATACGTCGTATAACAGCGACTATATCTCACCTATCTCTACGACCACCCTTGCAGTATGCGTACGTAGCTAGTGTATCAAAACCATTTTGTTATCTGTGGATTTTCATAAATGCCTGATCATCAGTTTCACGCCTTCTATTTTCCATTCTATTGCCCTATCACGTTTCTCGACAAGGAAGGAAATAGAAGTGAGCGGCAAGAATTAAAACTATGCATCAAACACTGAATAAGAATTGGTTTGGTTACGTCGTTTTGTAAGCACAACTTTAACTCTTTTTTTAAGGACGCTTTCACAAACGCATCACAGATACGCTAGCAACAAGGGATCAAAAATAGCTTTCTAACTACATTATATCAAATTATATTTTCTTAGATAGCTTCACTAATAGTAGGTTGCCAAGATTTTGGGTAACAAGTGATATACTTACAAACAACTTCATCGTCAAGATTTAGAAAGTTTCTAAAATTTAAAAATAATGGACATCGACGAGGCTCCAGCGGAAGTGATAAAGGCGTTACTACCTGCAAAATCGCAGAAGATTTACGAAAAATAATTTTACGATTATCCCAGCAGTGCGAAACACACCAATGTAATTTAACCGCTAAGAAGTGAGAGAAAAGAGTGATCCCGGGTGCAATTCCTCTTACAAAAACACATCTGATTTCTTTCAGTTTCGGCAGCAATGACATCAGTTGTGAGTGATTTTGTTCTCCTACCGAAATGCAAAAGCCTTATTTTACCCTATAGGACCTACCTATAAAACAACTTATAAAAAATAAACATTTTTACATAAAAATCTTGTGTTATGGAATAGAATAGAATAGAATACATTAGAATATAATATAATATAATATAATATAATATAATATAATATAATATAATATAATATAATATAATATAATATAATATAATATAATATAATATAATATAATATAATATAATATAATATAATAGAATAGAATAGAATAGATTTTTTTCCTATTGATTATAGTTTACAAAATCGAAATTGCCAATTAAAATAAATAAAATAAGGTTTTAGTAAGTTTACAAACAAGATATAAGTCAGAAGTTTACACACATGTAATAGTAGTTTACATAAGCAGCATGTTATGATGATCATTAAAGATGAAGTTTGAGACGCGATACGTAGGTGAGTGTCTTAATTTATCTGAGTGTCTAATGACCATAACATGCAGGTAAAAATACCAAACGCGAACACTCTTAAGTCAACAATATAACAAAACAAATAAGGTTATTAAGGGACTTCTTATATATCTTTCTAAAAACAAGGTTTTTTCTTAAAAATGCGTAATACGGAAATTTAACTGGACCTATTTTTCGTTAGGTACTAAAATAATATATAAAGTTTCATCGCTTGTCACGCCATCTTGTGGTTTACGTCTAAGCTTTATTATTACCCTAGAACTGTAAATGAGCCAATAAAAACGTGTTGAGTTGTTCGTAAAATTAGTATTATTCGTTGGTCGAAGGTAAAATAAATTGTCAATATAAAAAGTAAAAACTTAATATTTATCAGGTACAGTCCATATAATAGTGATTGTCAGTTACTTAAGATCCCAGTAACTGCTAAAATAAAAAATAAAAATTTGACCCGAATATACTTTAAACCCTGTTTGACTTTTCCTTCAAAAGCTGTCTTGGAAATTGCAAAGTTTGCATAAACTTTCCGAAAGTGTTTAGCCGACAAATTTCGATAAATTTTAATGAACAAACACATAGTTCATTTGCGACGAACCGCTAATTTATTTAGTGTTAAAATCATATACCCGGTGTCCCAAGAAAGTTAAGGTCACACCTGTCACTGGAGCCCTGGCTTTAGGATGCAGTGACCCTAAAGAGGGTATTATTACCTTTACTTCTTTTGCCCCCAATTTTTAAAACAAACACATTAAAGTTGGTAAACTTATAACGTTTAAAATAATTGCTGTCAATGTAGATATTTTTTATATACTGACATTTCGGTCTATTGTAAATCCCTGTCCCCATATTTGACAAGCTGAGTTTAGTATGAAGGTTTGAGACAATGATGTGTTTGAAATTAACTCTGTGTTTCGGACTTCCATTGTCCATATTTTATTTATACACGACGTTTCGATCAGAGATTGTACTGATCGAAACGTCGTGTATAAATAAAATATAGACAATGGAAGTCCGAAACACAGAGTTAATTTCTAAGTTTAGTAGTTTTGGGTGTTTAAAGAAGTGTCTGTTTGGTGTTAAATTATTTCTCCATTATTTTAGTTTTTTTAAATCTAATAATCTTTTGAATCCAACTCTACACTGTTTATCATTAATCATGTATTGTTCAGATTTTAATTATTTTTCATAACAAAATATTTTTTTTATTTTAATAGTCAATTGTAGAGTGTTCGGAGCAGTTTCTTTGTTCCGTATTTAAATCAAAAGATCACGAGTAAATTTTGCAATGTTGTTAGATCAACTAAATCATCTAAAATAGTAACTAAAATTGTGCTTTTTTTACAAGCGTTGGTTTAAATAACGAGCGCAGCGAGGTATTTAAAAACGCGAATAAAAAAAGCACAGTTTAGCCGCGAGTTGTTAACACTATTTTTTGTAATACCTTTATTAAAAAATCCAAGAAAAACAGGAAAATACTTTTAAAAATCTCGAACGAAGAGCACTTCTCGCCACACACCATTTTTACACTATAAATCAAGGCGGCTGGTAAATGAAATAACAATGGTGGTTTTCATGGCGATGTGCCTTTTTATTAGGTGACGTTCATTGTTGCGACATGTTGATTGATGACAATTTGATATTTTGACGATGTTTTTAGCTGATTTTTTCGTAAATACTTGGTGAAAACTGGCGGAAATGGCTTAATTTTTAGGCAAAAGTAATTAGATTTTTTCAATATTACCATTTTCTGCTATTTCTCTTTAATTTTGGGTAAAAAACGGACGGAAATCTTTTTTTGCACCCGTGATCAAAACCAATGCTTATGGTAAAATGCTTTAGTTATCTGCAGACAGTTACTAAAATCATGTTTTTGATGAAGGTATACAAAAAAGGATTTTATATCTATAATATACGGAACTAAAATGTCTATGGTTAAAACCCAGTTCAGTAGAAAGTTCTTGTTTGCATGAGTTTTCCATTAAATGTAAATATAATATATAAGTTAAACTTTTGATTATTATACTCTGCACAGGTTCTCTAATCATTAAAACAGCTTGACTGCTTCCTCGCCAAGTGACGCGACAAATTCAAACAGCAGCAGACGACTTTGTAGACTACTGCAATAAATGGAAAATGAAAATAAACTCCGATAAAACAAAAGCCATCTTATTTAGCCGTAGACGACAGGGACCTGTCGACGTTAAGTATCTTGGGGTTACTTTCGACAAGCGTCTTACTTGGGGGTTACACGTCAAAAAAACACGCATTAAAGCCATGTACACCTACAAAAACCTATACTCCCTACTTCGCGGTAATAGTAAACTCTCACACAAAAACAAACTACTACTACTTAACACAATTATTCGCCCGATCCTATCCTATGCATCAACCGCCTGGGGCTATGCCGCGCCAAGTCATCTAAAACTCATACAAAATCTCGAAAATCGCTACAGACTAACGCCCTTGACCTTCCCTGGCATACATCACATACTCGCCTCATGAGAGACAACAATCTTACCCCACTAACGACCTTTATATCCGAAAGAGCCCAAAATGTTTATCAAAAAGCAGACACTCATTCAAATCCCCTTATTCGACAGGCCGTCAACTATGATGAGGACATCCGACATCGTCACAAGAGACCCCGCCTTCAGCTAGCTCTCTAGCCTTAAGCTAGCGAGCTAGTTTTCATTTTCCTTCCTCCTCCAAATCCCACTTCCCTCTCCATCCCCCTCCCCAGCAACAACAACAAATAGTTCTTTAGAACAGTCGTGACATTTAAGCCCTTCAGGCAGCTAGTCTCCCCAAAAACCGACAAAACTTAGGCTACCTAGCGGTAGGGAGAGTTTCAGAGGTCCATTTGAAGGTCAAGTGGGGGTGGAACGAAAGATTTGGCAGAATAATTAGTAAACACAAAAGATCAAAAGATCTTGGGTGGAAATAACGAAAATTCAAACTTGGATGAGTATCCCACAAGGAACACACAAAAGATCAAAGCGAAAAGAGAAATGAATAAACGATGTTTCGCCCTGGGTAACCAGCGTGGGCTCATCAGTAGTTTCACTGGTCACCCTCCACTATACATCATTAAACACCATCATACACTTAGATTTCCAACCTTGAACCACTCACAAATAGGCATCGTTCGGCATTGGTACTTACTTATCCAAGTTACCTAATACGGATTCGTCCTGGCGTGTTAATATTTCCAGTAGGATTATGCTACTAAGGCAACTAAAACAAAGAAGAAGTTAAAAAAATCTCCAAATCAGTTACTTCAACCGAAAAGAAACTAAAAAACACAAAAGATCAAAAGATCTTGGGTGGAAATAACGAAAATTCAAACTTGGATGAGTATCCCACAAGGAACACACAAAAGATCAAAGCGAAAAGGGAAATGAATAAACGATGTTTCGCCCTGGGTAACCAGCGTGGGCTCATCAGTAGTTTCACTGGTCACCCTCCACTATACATCATTAAACACCATCATACAATTAGATTTCCAACCTTGAACCACTCACAAATAGGCATCGTTCCGCACTGGTACTTACTTATCCAAGTTACCTAATACGAATTCGTCCTGGCGTGTTAATATTTCCAGTAGTATTATGCTCCTAAGGCAACTAAAACAAAGAAGAAGTTAAAAAAATCTCCAAATCAGTTACTTCAACCGAAAAGAAAATAAAAAACACAAAAGATCAAAAGATCTTGGCTGGAAATAACGAAAATTCAAACTTGGATGAGTATCCCACAAGGAACACACAAAAGATCAAAGCGAAAAGAGAAATGAATAAACGATGTTTCGCCCTGGGTAACCAGTAACCATAATTAGTGTCAGCGCACATAGATGTCCGCTTACACTAAGGATTCTTCCAGATTGGGCCCTCGAACCGGGTGTTGTTGTTGTTGTCTGCACAGGTTCTATACCTGCACCCATTTTAAAGTAAGGCACACACTTAACAATGACTTATTTACTTTGTTTACACGTAAATAAAAAATATTTCAATTTTAATTTTTGTAGACAGTTTTTGTGAAGAAACTTTTTTTACATAAAAATTTATTAAGCTTATTTGATATTACCTCCCATAAAACAACCAAATTCTACTTACTTTTTCAGTAATTTAAAACGAGAAAACAGTCCTTTTCTGACAACACCCCAGGCTTAGATTTTGCTGTACTTTTCATGACACTTTTTCAGTCCTGAGGGACATTTGTGTCCGGGACTTGATTATACTTTATTTTATTTACTAAAACGGCTGCCCTTCGTGTCATAAAATTGTTTGTTGTGTAAATACCTAACTTTGGGAGATTTATTGGAATCTGTAAAAGTTTAATTTTCAGTTCAAAATACGTCAAATAACGCCAACGTTTTTAAAAAAATATTTAATTGTAAAAAGGGATTTAGTGAGGGTGAATAAATAACAAAATCAATGAATAGCGAGCTTTCCTTCAAAAAAGGTAATGGCAACCGTAGATCCGGATTTCGCACTTGTGGTGCTCATCAGTACGGTGCTAGGAATTAGGTGATGAAATGATGATGGAAAAATATGACATCATGTAAAAGACAACCATCTGCCGATTCTGCAATTTGACAGATGGTTGTCTCTTACATGAATCCTGTGTCATATTTTTCCATCATCATTTCATTATTTCATCTCCTAATTCCTAGCACCGTACTGATGAGCACCACAAGTGCGAAATCCAGATCTACGGTTGCCATTACCTTTTTTGAGGGAAAGCTCGCTATTCATTGATTTTGATATTTAATTGTGTTTTTAAAATTATATTTCTGTTATTGACTAAACAGTAAGTATCGGAAAGACCAAAACTTTTAATACAAATCATGTAGCCGATTTCATGCACAATTGCTTATGGCAGTTTCATCAGAGAATGCTCATGTGCAATCTACCACGTTAAGTTGGACTGTAGCCAAAATAATGGCTTTTTACTACTTTTGAAAATATTTCCACCTACCTTTATTGCTTTAGGGATCCAAATTTGTCCTTAACGGTCTCTTTTTGCACCTATTTTTAAAGATTTTCACCATTTTCCAACGTTACGCGCCAGTTGAAAGAACACTATGAATCTCGGCGGCAGGGCCGGTGTCAGCTTTATTTTTAGTACCTATTTTGTCACTTTGTATTTTAACACTTTATAATTTTTTAAGCTTTTTATTTTAACTGAGATTTTTAGATAGACTGCATGAATCAACCCGACAGCGTTGGTTTTAGTAATGGCATTTCACACTTCTCTTATCGCGACAAAAAAAACAAACAAACAGCATAAACATTGGATACTGCATGAGGCATTTAGTGGTGTAATGAACTAAAACGAGCCATCCATAAATTATATTTCACGGACTCTTTCGGCCATATTTTCTCCACCCTCCTCTTTTCACAAATCGTCACGTTTCTGGTGATCCGCTTAAAATTAGGTCACAAAATTAAAACACCCCCCCCCTCTTATCAAAAAGGAGCTAAAAAAGTTTAAAACATTTTTCTAGAGTGAGAAACAAATGTCCAAAAAAATGTGCTACCACCGATACGTACCTGCCTACTAACATTAGTTGATGTGATGAAGGTTTTGGACATTTTTTTAAATTTTTGTATCTAAAAAACTAACACAACCAAAGTAGTATGTGGGGTATCTTTAAACGGGTACACTCATTAGAACGCAAAAACTTTGTTCCAACTAAAATATATGCAAACAAAATATTAATGTTTCATAAGAAATGAAATCAAAAAATTATATTTAACTTAAAATCAAAGCACGTAAAGAAAAGCAATATCATACCATTTTATTATATCTAGCGAAAAGAAACATATTTTGCCACTCTTAATTTTAAACTACTTTTAGTTTAAGAGAAAAAACACTTTCTAAATCCGTGATTTTTCTCTGCCGGTTTTTGATGTCTCATGAGTTACCAATTTTTGGTAATATCCTGGACTTTGAATAAAAAATTAATATGATTTTATTTTTAAATTGTTCAGATAATCCCTTTACACTAATATCTTAAGAGAGAGAAAAATGAGATAAAAACATTTATTATATAAGATTTGCCCCATGAGTTATCATGGAATTTCCCAATACCAAGATTGGAGATCTTAAGTTTGGTGGACAGGGGGGGGGGGAGTCAAGAGTTGGCAAATATGGTGTAAAATAATTTATGGCTCTGAGTGCACTCCATAAATTATGAACACAATTTTTGCCAAATTTGGACCCCCGCCCTCCACCTTGTCATAAATCATTACGTTTCTGATGACTGACACCAAAGTAACGTCCCAAACTAAAATCTACGTCTCCTTATTTTTATTCCAATTTTGGTAATGTTAAATAATGGTGTCCATTTTATCATTAGAGTGTGGGATCGGTGGTAGCATGGCATCATAATTCTTTTTCGGTCTTTTGTTTCTTGCGGCAAAGAAAAATTGTCGATATTTTAACCGCTCTTTTTTTAGAATTCAAGGGGAAGATATGTTTTTTGTAACATAATTTTAAGGTGGTTAAAATTTGTCCAAAATGATGACTCAATTTGTGACTGGCCCCCTTATTTTATTTTACCTGGCTCAGAACCAAACGTTAATTAAAATCTATTCAAGTATCTTTATTGTTTAACTATTGTTTGTTTTTTTGGTGGTGATAAGAGGGGTGCATGTGAAATGTGATTGGTAATAAACCATCCAGTGCATTCGTGTTGATTCAGACAGTAGTATTTTTATATTATTGTTGAAAAGTAGGAATAAATAAATAAGAAAACGAAAAAACAAGAGTTTTTTGTATTTCAGTGCCAAATTTTGTTTGTATGCCACAGCCATCTTCCGTTAGTTTTTTTAATTAATGAAAGACTCGTAACATAAGCCAGTTTTATATAAAAAGTTAAAAAAAATACAGTGTTAAAATATTCGTAGTGTAAGTGAAAAAAATCTAAAAAAATATGAAACCGGCACTGCCAGAAGGGATTGACCGCGTTCTGTCGTGAATGTTTTCAATAGTTAAAAAAAAGTAAAAATCATAAAAAATAAGTGGAAAAAGAGCTGTTGAGGACAAATTTAGATACCTAAGCGATAAAGATAGGTGGAAAATGGGTGGAAATATAATAAAAGTAGTAAAAAAGTCATCACTTTGGTACATGACCTTCTAGATTGCACTTAGGAATTCTCTGAGAATGCAACAAGCAATTGTGCATGAAATCGGCTACCATGAGTCAATTTAAAATTCAAAGAAAAAACTGCACAGTAAAAACAACGACCATTTCTTCAGTTTTAAATAATTGATGATTATTTTTGTTAGGATTACAAACATTTTTTAAGTAAAGTAATTAGAAGTAACACGCTTTCTAAATACAGATGTCAGGGGGTTTGAGATATTATTATGATTTTTTTTACTGTTTGTGGTCCACGAATTTTTTTCAAGCTCCAGCATCCATGGGTTATCTCACTTGAAGGTGTGAACTTATCATCCACGTCTAGAATAAACCTATCCCTCCAAGAAGTATAGATATCTATGGCCCCCTACCCGCTCACCGGACCGGTCTGATGAACACCCCCTAGGAAGACAGTTTTTTTTTCCTAGAAGGATTTAATTTAGATCTAAACCTCTTTGTCGAGGCAAGGGATCTTTAACGTGCTCCGCTATCTAACACGACCTACTCCGTTCCAGACGGCGTTTTACTTAATTTCACAAAATTATGTAATTTTATAGTAAAAAGTCCAAACAGACTACCTACGATCCCGGGGATCGAACCCGGGTCTCTTGGTTAAATTATGATTATTAATTAATAATAAAAACTGCCAGAGTTAGCGCCATTCCATATTTGTACTTGAAAGCTTTAAAGAGCAGGCGGGCCGGTCTTTACTATCCTGTGTTTTGCACTACAATATATTCTTTTAACCAGCACTCGTTCGATCGTTTAAAACTGGAAATTGGATGTTTTCTTTTGATCGTTTATCCTTCGGCGAACGGACCTAACTAAACACACTCTTTGGTCTTTTTTTTTCATTAGAATAACAAACTGCTAAAGGCAGTATCCGGCAAAGTTGACCAGAGTTTATATCACCGAATTAAAAATTAGAGTGTTGTTGGAACATAAAGTGCCTTTGTCACGGCGTTACATATTTAGAAAGACCAAGACCTTGATATTTTAAGTTTTATGTGGAAGCGAAATGCCGACAAACATTTACACGAGCCTCTTGAGCAAAATGTTCAAAGCAATGTTCGAGAAAAATCTCGTACAAAAAAACACACGTAAATTTTGGAGAGAATGTTGAGCAAAATTTATTTGAAGAATTGGGGGTATAAAAATTTCTTTACAAATTTAAATTTTATAGTTTTATGGGAATTCATTAAACTTAACTGAAAATAGAAAGACTAAGTTTTAAAACAAGGTATTTTAATTAAGTGCTTTCCGACGGAAAAACGATATGATGTCGAAATTCACGTTTTACCTCATAAGCAACTTCGATTGATTTGATTTTTATAAGGGATATGCCAGTATACCATAATTGGCACTTATTTGTTGCTGATGCTGGGTTAGGAGAAGGTAAAAACTGTAGACTAGTGAGAGGGGGTTTTGGTCAAATGAACATTGACACACAAAATTACATGACAACAAACAAGGGTCAACGCAGTTTTTTTATGAAAGTTTTAGAACAAATCTTTCCATAAATAAAGGGCTCTCCGACGCAAAACAAAGAAATTCGTTTTATTTTATTGACGCGTAGAACTTGCGTTTCCGATTTTTTAAATATTGAAATTTTTGGCGATTTTTACAAGCTTTTGTTTATGTATGTTTGTATGTTCGGCTCAAATCTTGCAACTCAAATTTGGTATTCAATTTCAGTTTTCGGTGTGTATTTATAGTTGCGGCGACAATACAATAATATGGTATTATTAGGCACCCCCTCCCGCTAATGATGAAAGTGGAGGAAGAAAAAGATTTATTTTTTTCGATTTCAATCAAAATTGGCATACAGGGGTTTTTAGGGAAGAGAATTATCGAAAGGATGGATTTATGATAGTCTAAAAATTAAAAAATTATTTTAAATAAAAAGAAGCTTTTATAAAATATAAAGTGCACTAAAAAGTAGAAAATAAATTTTAGCATTCTCATATCATAATAATAAAAGCGACGGGCGCAAACTAAAACTAAAAATGTCCATCCATATAGCAGAGAAACGTAGAGTAGTTTGGGTCGAGTTGGGTTGGATTTACTTCACAAAAAATTGAACTTATAATACCAGATAAAGAATTCTTTATATTTACACGTCGTAGTTGTGGTGAGAGTATTTTTTGTACTTATGGTATTTATTGTCTTTTTGATACGTTAGTTATAAACGCCTTACCACTCATATCTCTTTATATTACTTCCTAGTTTAGTTTTTTACAATAATAATTAATTCAAATGAAAAAACCTATTTATATTTTATTAAATCTCAAATATATGAACAAAAGCACGTTCGATTTAAATAATACCCGTTTATTACCCACTTTTACAACCCTACGATCCCGACCCTTGTCTAAAAAATATAATTTAGCAGTAATAGACTAGACTTTTGAATCGGAATGTTGACCCTTTGCATATTGTTTGTTCAGTGTCAGTAATCGACCTTGATTATTACATTAAATTGACAGTAAATATCTATCTTCAGCATTTTCATAAACCTTTTGCTTTTTTAAGCAACCCTTGGGGCCTTAAACTAAGGAGGTAAATCTGGTGTGAGGAATTAAAAAAAAAACAATCAAAGCTAAGGTTAAAGTAAAGTTACGTTATGTTAAAAAAAATGTATGTTTTAAATATATGGTTTAAAAATAATCCCCTCCCCACCACTCCTTTTCCTGGGTTGTTTTTCGAATTTAGGAAAAAAACCCTTGGAAAATAAAAAAAACTCGCAAGAAAGTCCCAAAAAAACCCCCGGGCAAAAAAATCCGGGAAAAACCCTAAGAAAAAAATATTATAAGTAACCCTAATCCATGTGACAAAACTGATAGCCAATAATAATGTTTCGCTTGCCGTTGGCTTTTTTTCACAAAAATTTAAAATAAAAGTTGGTGTTCCATTTTCTTAAAGAATTGAGATCACTGATCACTGATGTGAAATGTTATTTATTCTCATCTTTAAAAATATGTTTCCAAAACAGATAGCAATAATTTGCTCAAAAATTTACCCGAACAAAATGTTCAAAGAAAAGCTCACAAAAATGTTCGCGCAAAAAATTTTAAATCTTTTGCACGAGCTTTTGTTTGAGCATGTTCGTCTGTGTAATTGCGCCTTTACATATGGTGTTCGCACCGTGTTCTGAACATTGCACGATCTCACTCGAAAGGGCATTAGTGACACCACCTATTGTTGATCTTTCAAAAAAATAGCAAAGCAGTGTTGTCAAATCTATGCTGTTTTTGTGGCCTTAAAGTTTTCAGATTACGTTTTTTCTGACAGAAATTTTGGCGGAAAGCGTATTTGTTTGCATTTTGGTCATGGAAGGCTCGTGAAAATAAAATTGTCTAAAAATACCTTGCAATATTGTGCGACCAATAAAACTGAGGCGATTCTCACATTGAACCAGTTTTGAATTTTTTTTTTCAATAATTACGTTATTGATTAGTGACGTCCAACTCTAAAATTTAGTGTTATTAATGCTCAAAAACCATCTACAACCAAGTAAATTCTGAATTTCTTCCCAAAAATTTAGTAAAATTCGCGTAAAGTTGAAAAGGTTTTGCTTTTTAAGTATTTATAGAATTATTATAAATATAAATTTTTCCCTCTCGTTATCAATGACATCACTTTTCCACCAATTTAAAAGGTTTCGAAACGAGCTTTTTGTTCGTTTTGATTTAGCGCATGCGTCTTTCGCGTAGACTCCACATTGAAACTTTTTGCCGCTGCCTTCTATTCCTAGTCACTCTTTTCGACAAAGAGAGAAGTAGAAATCAGTGGCAAGACGTTGGTCTGTAGACTATGCATTAGTTACGTCAAATACTGTAGTTCAAATCTTAGTGTCTTTATTTTTGTTTTTCATCTTTTCCACAAAGATTTTTTATATAAATAAATTTGTGAAAAGATTCCTTCTATATTTTGAGGTGTTCGGAGATGGAGCCGATAAAACATTCGTTTATTCCAGCCACAAGCGCCTTATCATACTTTACATATACATATACTTACTTAACTTTTTTGAAATAGTTGCGAATGAGAAAACGTCTCTGGTTTGACACGTACCGACATGTTATAACAAAATGTATCGTTATTTTTGACTATACAACGCTGGAAATGTCGAAAAACATTTTGAATTAATGCGTTCATGAATGTGATGATTTTACGCCTAAAATAATAGATAAAAAAGTGTGCAAAAATAGTAATTTTTACAACTAGTGGCTAAAATAGTGCTTTTATTACAAGCGTTGGTTTGAATAACGAGCGCAGCGAGGTATTTAAAAACTCGAGTAAAAAAACACACTTTAGCCGCGAGTTGCTAACACTATTTTTTTAATAGCTTTATCAAAAAGTCCAAGAAAAACGGGAAAATACTTTTAAAAATCTCGAACGAAGAGCACTTCTCGCAACACACCATCTTTACACTATAAATCAAGACGGCTGGTAAATGAAATAACAATGGTTTTCATAGCGATGTGCCTTTTTACTCGGTGACGTTCATTGTTGCGACATTTTAACCTTTGACAGTTTGATATTTTGACGATCTTTTTGAATGATGTTTTCGTAAATACTTGGTGAAAACTGGCCGAAATGGCTTAATTTTTAGGCAAGAATAATAAGATTTTTTCATTATTACTATTTTCCGCCATTTCTCTTTAATTTTGGGAAAAAAACGGACAGAAATATTTTTTTGCAGCCGTGATAAAAAAGAATATTTTTTTGCATTGGTAACAAAAAAAGCCATGCTAAACGTCAGGGGATCTATTCTTGAATCGAGAGAAAATTTGCTACCAAGCCACACGGAAAAAAAGCTCTTCTTGGAACAAGATTATTAATCTTGATCCAAGAATAGCTTCATCTTCGATATCCTCAACTCTAGTTATTCTTTATCCAAGTAATATCCTATTCTTAAATATAATGCATGACTAGCGTTGAGACAAGTGTAATTTATATGATAATTCAAATATAGGTCTATACTTATTTTAAGTCAATGTAATTTTTTACTTTAAGCGGACGCTATACTAAATTTAAATTTTTTCTTTGCTTGTTTCGAACACTGCTTAAGTTGTATTGATGTCAAATGCTATTCGAACGAGAATAACATGTTTTTAACGCAAAAGTAACTATACTTCTATCAAATAACATTTTATACTTATTAAGAAAAAATTATACTTATCTCAAATAGTTCTTATACTTGACTGAAACCGACCTTATATTTCACTTAACACCAATTATTGTAATTAAAATAAAAGTAGCATATATATAATATATGCTAATATAATAATGTTATTTTACTATAACGTAGCGTAAGCCCGTCACTTGCAAAATAACCCTTCTCTTATAACCATGCTGATTCAGTCCCGTAGCAGAATCAAATCAACACGATTATTGGATACAAATTGAAAAGACTCACATTTCCATAGGCGGATTATGTGTGTGTGTATATCAGAAAACTTCCGCAAGCTGCCAGCGAGATGTTATGACCACAATTTCGAACCTACTCTCGCGACAGCACACTCTGAAGCGCTCTTGCAAAAGAGGCGGTCAAGACCGTGCCAAAAAATAGGTGCTTTCGCCACTTCATCCACACTTCTTAACAACCGTGGGTATACATAATAATACTCTGTTTATCCTATTAATATAAGGGAAGTATTTAACTTTTTAGGCGTTTATAATAATCCGAACCTTTAAACTAAAGATATAGGAGTATAGTTTTACCTATATTAAATGATAGATGTTGAGATAAAAAACTGAAGGCGATTAAGTCTTTGTTGCCCCCACCAAACAACAAAGAGGGAGAATGGATTAGCCAAGCGGTCTTACGGTGCGATTCGATATTGGGATATTTCTTGTTTTTAGTACAGCTCAAAATAACTAAGGCTTTATAGAAATAATAAAAGGACTTGATCCAAATTAAACCTTTGTAGTTAAACTAAGTTTAAAGTATGATTCAATCAATTCGTAACATATTTTAGGTCAAGATTTATCTTTTTCTTGTGACAAGTTTTTTTCTACTTGGTTTTAATATGTTTTCGCTTTCAAAGAAGAATTTCTGGTTTTAGTGTAAGTAAACTACCTGTTTTTTGAAAGACTAATAAACTCTTATCGGTTTACCTCTAGAAGTTATTTGATTTAATAGTAGCTTTGGTTTTGATTTAAATTACCGTCTCTTCTTATTTAAAGTATATTTGGTTAATTCTAATAATCCCTATTCTTATACTAAGAATAATATACTTAAAGCAAATGTAATTTTTCAAGAATAGAGCTATTCTTAAATATAAAATAGATTTTTTTCCGTGCAGGGAGTCCAAATCTTTGGTTCGATATTAATCGAAAGTAATGCTAAATTAAAGACCAATAGACTTACTTTCGATCAATATCGGGTAAAAGTTAGAGAAACCGATTCAACCCGAAGATTTGGACCAATGAGATGCACAGTAATCTTCTCTCTATTCAAGAATAGGAGCACAGATCGATAATTCTCGCTGACAGCTGACGACAATTAAATCTGTATAAACTGCTGGTAGAACGGCCCTGGAAAGCTTTTGGCTTTGCATTTTTTCTAGGCTAAATTGATTAAGAGAGTTATTATCGAATAATGTAGGACGGAAAACGTTCTCAAAGCCAAAAGACGTTGTGATGGATAAAAGCCAAAATCATATGGCTGCAGAATTTGGCTGGAAAAAGGTTTTGCCAACAGCAACTTGTGCTACTTGAAATAGACGTAAGAAAAATAGAGGCGAAGAACAATATTTATCAAAACCCTAAAAAAGCTAGAATGCAAAATTCGCCTGTCCTCTATTATGTTTTATATATGCCTGACTAGAAGTTTGTTTAGCATTCAACTAAACAAACTCAAGTTCTCGCAAAAGACGTTATCGAATTACGTCGTAACCCTTAAGGAATTTGTCCAGTACACGTATAAAGGGACTCCAACGTATTTTTACCTCGGGAGTTGGCTCAAAATCAATAACATGTCAACAAGTGGCTCAACAAAGGTCCGAAGCACTTTGGCCCGTGCGCCGAGATTATCAAAGGCACTATAATTTTTGGGGGTAATACCACTGCTGCACTGGGGCTCTAAAATAACTAATAACACAGGCTTGCGTGAAATTTGTGATGACGTGATGTTTGTTGTGTTAAGCTAAGTTTTTCTATAGAAATAACTAATTTAAATACAATTTAAAAATGATAGTATTTTTATCAAAATAATTTTGCCTAATATTTTGAAAATACATTTTTTTTTGTTTTTATTTCTTATACATAATATATTTTATAACTTATCCTATTAAAATTAAGTGAATTTAAACAACATTTTTAGATTTTAAACGGTTAAGACCATAAAGCTGAATTAAGTAGGCAATTTTGGAGTGGTGTGCCCATATAACTATGAGATACTATAACGGCCCAAGTGCCGCAAAATGTGTAACAAAAATAACTTTAAAAAAGAAAGAAGAAAATTATTTTTTTTTACGGTGGTGTCCACGCTTAATAGATTTGCCAAAAGTAAACCAAAATATTAATTAATCTACGCTCTATCTTATATACAATCCTTTAGTGGGCGGAGATAAGACTAATAATTTGTGATTGATCACGATTTTTATTCCTATCTCCCCTTAACCAAAGAATAAAGTGTACTAAACGGGATGGGTCCTCTATCTTTATTTAAACTATTTCTGGATTTAATGATTTCCATACTTTCATATGCATTCAAAAGTCTTTTGTTTGGTACACTTTTTAGAAGTTTTAGGTTATCTAATGTGAATCTATGATTGTTTTCAAAAGCATGCTCGGCCACACTTGAATTTTCTGTTCTTCCGTATTTTAAGTTTGCTAAATGTTCTTTAAAACGTGTTTGAATAGAGCGTCTCGTTTGGCCAACATATTTTTTGTCACAATCCATGCAACTAATTTCGTAAATTCCACTTTTTTCTAGAACTGTAGTTTTATCCTTGGGATTTCCTAGTAAGCTTCTTATTGTGTTACCGGATTGATATACTAATTTAAGACCGGTGTATATAAGTATATAAGCTTATAAGCTGATAAATAGACATTCTTTTCAAAAGACCTTTCGGAATTCTACCTTTTTCAGACAAAAAGATACCTGCGAATCAAAATTTGTATCAATTCCTTATAATCCTAATTATACGAAAGGATTACACAAAGTATTTAATAACACCGGTCTTAAATTAGTATATCAATCCGGTAACATAATAAGAAGCTTACTAGGAAATCCCAAGGATAAAACTACAGTTCTAGAAAAAAGTGGAATTTACGAAATTAGTTGCATGGATTGTGACAAAAAATATGTTGGCCGAACGAGACGCTCTATTCAAACACGTTTTAAAGAACATTTAGCACACTTAAATACGGAAAAAACAGAAAAGTCAAGTGTGGCCGAGCATGCTTTTGAAAACAATCATAGATTCACATTAGATAACCTAAAACTTCTAAAAAGTGTACCAAACAAAAGACTTTTGAATTCATATGAAAGTATGGAAATCATTAAATCCAGAAATGTTTTAAATAAAGATAGAGGACCCATCCCGTTTAGTATACTTTATTCTTTGGTTGAGGGGAGATAGGATTAAAAATCGTGATCAATCACAAATTATTAGTCTTATCTCCGCCCACTAAAGGATTGTATATAAGATAGAGCGTAGATTAATTTAGTTCATTGTTTATCGTCTCCTGATGATGCTAACGTTGTTAGCGAAACGCGCGTCGAGTGCAAAAAAGTGTAGTTTTGGTTTGTGGAAAACAATCATAATTTTGTTTTAGTGCAACCAAAGGTTCCAAATTCCCAACATAGTACATTTTTGGTGTCAGATGGTTGTCAGTTGCTTTCACTAATGACGCAATCGACGAGCCTGCCCATTACACTCCTCGTCTATGGGATTTTTCCAGGCCAACTTGATTGGGAGAGTTATTATTGGTACGCATTTTTCTCGGGAAAAGCAAGGGGAGGGCCGTTATATTATCTCACAGTTATATGGTGTGTACAAAGCCAGTGGTACAGCCAAAAATTGACTTCGAGTGATGTGACCATAATCAGGTTTCTCTGGGGGGGGGTTAACCCCAAATCCCCCCTCTTGGTGCGCCACTGACAAGGCGTATTACCTCCAACATATACCTAAGAACACTCCCGAGAGCTACATACACATAGACAGACGTGGGGGTTGAAGTTAAAAGGTGACTGGTTTGGGGTTGTGTTTTCATTTTGGACCACCCTGTACAGAATAACTTACCGAGCGGTCGTTAAGTTAACAAACACTCCGTCTTTGAACCAACGGAACGTTATGGATGGAGAGCCGCGGGCGACGCAGCTTAAAATAAATTCGCTGTTCTCGTTAATCTCTCCAGGTTGGTTGATGTCTAAGCTCTGCAATAAAGAAAAAAACGGGGGCTATAAAAGAGACAGGTTACTCGAAAATTTCTCATAATTTACAAAAAAAACTTGTGCACGCGAGCACGTCTACAAACCTGCAGTCCGTTCCATTTTTATTTAGACAAAACCTAACCTCAATTAGTTAGTTGTTGTCACATTTGAAGTTTTTAGGTTAGGTTTTTTCTTACAGAAATTTTGTCGGAATGAGTATTTGTGTGTATTTTGGCCATGGAGGACTCGTGAAAATAAAATTATTTAAAAATAACTTACAATTCATAATGTCGAAACTACTTTTTTTTTGGTTTCTCACCACCAAATTAAGAAAAATTTTTCAAAAATATCTTAAAAACTACTGCATAAATTCCTAAAGAAAAAAATTTGTTCGTTTGTTTGCTGTGCTTTGCCGACTTTCTTCACCCACAAGCCAAGCACAACCTAAAGTGATTGAGACAGAATTCTCTGTCCATATCGTTCTAACGTCGTTTAAAAGGATAAAAAAATAGTCGATATTTCTCACCTTTGTTTTGTTGTGATTTTATTTGTAAATAAACAGTGGTTATTATTTGCCAAAGAGTTTTCGTTGGACCAGATATCTCGTCTCTTTTTAATCTAAGTTTCGACCAGTAAACCTACTTTGACACGCATTCGTTTTATTTTTTTTTAAGTGATGCTTTCATCCTTAAAATTATAGATTAAAAAGGTGTGCAAAAAAGTTTTATGAAATTTTCATAAAAATATTATCAGCACACATGATATAAGTCAAATTAAAGAAAACTATGCAGCACTGGCCCAAGTGTAACCAACTGTCCTTTTAGGGACAAAGAAAAGTTACAAACGTCAGATCGAAAATTTTCGCTGACAGTTAACGTCAACTAAATCTGTATAAACTTCATAGAACAAGGAATTTCTGTCAGTTTGGTGGTAATATGGCCACGATAATATGCCAATAAATGTTTTTTATATATTTCTACATGTAATTTATATTTTATAAAATTTTTATGGTTTACAGTGATATTACTTTTACTAATGTGTGCGATATTGTGTTCGTCTTTTTAATTTAATTCTAGACACCTGCTTTGTCAATTAAAATTTCTATTTTATATCAATAAAGCTTTGTTGAAATTGAACTTAAACTTGAACTTGAAAGGATACTTAAACGATAAATAGCTAACTGGCTTTTTATTTGAAACTGTGTTGGTCAAGATCCATTTATTTTGCCTGTCAAGTTCGTATTTTTTTTTATAATAGTTTACATAAGAAGCATGTTATGATGGTCATTAAACGCGAAGATGAAGTTTGAGACGCGAGTCGCAGGCGAGTGTCTTAATATATCTGAGCGTGTAATAACTATAACATGCGAGTTAGTGTACTATACTTTACCTACGATCAGTGAATATGTCATCATAAATATCAGGATTTTAGTGTGCCGATCCCCAATCCTTACAATACCTGGAGGAACTACTTAGAAAACACAATCTAGAAGACAAACAGACTTTAGAATACCTATCTTTAACAAAACTCTGCATGAATCAAAATTACTTTCAATATAAAAATAACTACTACCAACAATTAGAAGGAACCACAATGGGTAATAGTTTATCACCTTTTATTGCAAACCTCTTTATGAGTAAATTTAAATCTGATATAAGTAAAGAATTTGAGTATTTCCCCAGAATATGGGTCAAGTATGTAGACGATGTGTTTGCAGTATTCAACACTAAAGTAACTAGTGTTGAAAATTTTATGGAAAAAATAAATATCAAATTTCCCACAATTAAATTTATGAAACAGAGAACAACGGTACATTGTCATTTCTAGACACTTTAGTTCCAAGAAATAAAAATAAATTAGAATTTGACCAATACAGAAAAGGAACGGCCACCAACAGGTATAATCTAATTGACTCTTTCCACTGTTTACAACATAAGCTTGCAAGTTTGCACTTTTTAACATATAGATTATTAAATTTCCCCTTAAACAAAGTAAGATTTGAAGCAGAAAAGAAAAGGATGAGGAATATAGCTGGTGAAAACGCTACGATGAAGGCTTAATAAATAAGCTGATAAATAGACATTATTTTCAGAAGACCTTTCGGAATTCCACTTTTTTCAGACAAAAAGATACCTGCGACTCTAAATTTGTATCAATTCTTATAATCCTAATTACACGAAAGGATTACAAAAAGTATTTAATAACACCGGTCTTAAATTAGTGTATCAATCCGGAAACACAATAAGAAGTTTACTAGGAAATCCAAAGGACAAAACTACAGTTCTAGAAAAAAGTGGAATTTACGAAATTAGTTGCATGGATTGTGACAAAAAATATGTTGGCCAAACGAGATGCTCTATTCAAACACGATTCAAAGGACACTTAGCACACTTAAAATACAGAAGAACAGAAAAATCAAGTGTGGTCGAGCATGCTTTTGAAAACAATCATAGATTCACATTAGATAACCTAAAACTTCTAAAAAGTGTACCAAACAAAAGACTTGAATGCATATGAAAGTATGGAAATCATTAAATCCAGAAATAGTTTAAATAAAGATAGAGGCCCCATTCCGTTTAATACACTTTATTCTTTAGTTGAGGGGAGATAGGATTATAAAGCGTGACCAATCACAAAATATTAGTCTTATCGCCGTCCACTAAAAAATAGTATATAAGATAGAGTGTAGGTTAATTTAGTTTATTGTTTATCGTCTCCTGATGATGCTAACGTTGTTAGCGAAACGTGCGTTGAGTGCAAAAAAGTGTAGTTTTGGTTTGTGGAAAACAATCATAACTTTAAGTTAAAACTTTCAAATCAGTCACATCAACCGAAAAGAATCTAACAAAGAAAAGATGAAAAGATCTTGGGAGGAAAGAACGAAATTTCAAAATTGGATGAATGTCCCCCAAGATCTTTTGATCTTTTCTTTGTTTAATCATAACTTTATTATAATGCAACCAAAGGTTCCAAATTCCCAACATAATAAATATCAGGAATTATTAAAAGATATCAAGTCAACAAACTTCATAACCTGAAGTTTCAATGACGTTTTATCTAAAACGTCAAAACAAATAAAGTTACTAAGGGACTTCTCATATATCTCTTTAAAAAAAAGGTTTTTTTCCTAAAAATGCATATTATGTCAATTTAACGGGACCTATTTTTGGTTAGGTAGTAAAATTATTTTGGATTTATTTACGTTCAATTAATACGTTTATATAATATATAGAAAAATAATTCACATCTTCCCGTCAATTATTACTCTTAGAAAATAAAGTTTCATCGCTTGCCGCGCCATCTTGTGGTTTACGTTTAAGCTTTATTATTATTCTAGGACTGTAAATGAGGCATTAAAATTACGAGATGATGGTTAAATTAGTATTGTTCCTTGGTCGTAGGTAAAAATATTTAAACGCTATTACAAAAATAGATCTTTAGGTTAAAATTTCGGGGCAATTAGGAATTAACTGCCCTTAATAATTAAAACCAGTTTGAGCAGTCAGATTGATCTTGGACTTTTTAAACTCCAGTTTGGGGGTTGATTTCCCTTGAATCTATATCCTCAGACAAGGACAATTCGTAGTAGATACGGAATCACTTAGTTGAGTTTTTTTCCGCAACGTTGCATCGGCATTGGAATGTGTTCACACGCGTCTTAAAAACGTAAAAAAAAACTTAAAACAGTTCTCTAGTTTATTCCTAAAATCCTATGTGAGACTGTGATAGAGCTATTACTTTTATTTATTTTAATCGTTTTCGTGTGTTAAATAGGGCAAATATTGTCAAATTGGTCAGAATGAATTAAATTTTATGTAGATCAGCCTTTGTTATTATAGATGACGATGTGAAAAAGAAGTATGTCCAAGAATTACGAAAAGTTATCGTTGTTGGCATTCTGTCTCCGTTTTGTTATGCCATTGGTAAAAGAAAGAAGCATTTCCCGTCAAAAACTTTAAATTTGCGGACATACACTCGCGTCTTCACCAGTTCTCAAAGTCGTTGACTTTGCGGTGGCTGGTAAATTTATTGAAGGGCAGTGCCTTATTTGGCCAAAATTGTCGTCATCGCGTCGTCTTGCTTTCTAGAAGATTTTAATTTTGACATTTAAAAAGTGGAAAAAGGAACACAGCACAAAGGGAAAACTCAAAGAGGACACTGGAGTGAAAGCTGATCCAAAGAAGATAGATGTTATACAAAACTTTAAAAATCCCAAAAATTTGACGGAGTTAAGATCCTTCATGGGGTTAGTAAATCAACTTGCATCCTTTTCAGCAGAAAGCACTTATGCATCGCTACTGAGAAATCTATTGAAAATTAAAAACCAGTATTTGTGGACAAGTATTCATGAAGTAGCTTTTCAAAACCTGAAGCATCCAGTGACTCAGCTACCCATTCTGGCACATTTCGATCCATCCGGACCCACTGCTATCCATACTGATGCATGTAGACTTAATGGATTGCGATATTTTTTAGGATTTATTTACACGGTCTAGATAATTTCATACTATGTATGGACCACAAACCCTTGGTTCCAATTTTAAACGACAAAACATTCAATTCAGAGATTAAAAAAAAAATCAAGTTACCAATTCTAAGCAGTATGGAAAAAAGGAGTTCTAATCTTATTCCAGATCCATTATCAAGGTGCCCTGGTATGATAATTCATAAAATATAATTAGCAGATAACACAGAAGATGGTCTTAAAATATGTCATTTGGAAGATCCGTTATTAAAATCAACTGAAGAAGCAGCACGAATCGATTCAGAGTGCAAAAAATTAAAAAGTCAAATAAAAAATGGATTTCCTTGCGGTAGAAATCATTTGGACATATCGTTGCATCCATTTTGGAACACAAAATTTGAACTAAGTATAGAATATGATTTGATTTCAAAAGATTGTCAAATTCTTATCCCAAAGCCGATGAGAAAAATTATTTTGGAGCGTTTGCATTACTCACACCAAGGAATTGAGAAAACAAGATTAAGAGCAAGACAAACCGTATTTTGGCCAGCTATCAATGCAGATATAAAGAACACAGTTGAAGCTTGTAGCCATCATTACCGAAAGAAACCGTGATTTGCGAAGAATTGCCAATATATCCAGTCCAAGAGATGTCAGCAGATTTATTTTCAGGTGGTAGAAAACACTTTATGGTATATGTCGATCCATGACCCAAACAGTGCTATGATTATTGATTGTTTTAGAAGAATGTTTTCAGATACGGGCGTACCTATACGATTCAGATCGGATAATGGACCTCAGTTCAGTTCATAAAAAACCCAACAGTTCCTAAGAAACTGGAATGTTAAATATTCTCCTTCAACTCCTCATTATCCGCAAAGTAACGGCCATGCAGAGGAAGCGGTGAAAGCAATGAAACATCTCATTTTAAAATGTATGGAAAACCAAAAATTGAACGAGGATAAATACAATAAAGAACTGCTTGAATTCCGAAATACAGCAAAAGCAGATGGAAGTTCTCCTTGCGATCATTGGTTCTGGCGAGACATAAATCATTTTGCAGTAAGTGAAAAGATAGTGCTAACGTGAGAGAAAGAAAACAAATCAAAAACTTCAAATGAAGTACTACTACAACCAACACGCAAGAGACTTAAATCCTTTATCGATTGGAAGTAGGGTATATATTCAAGATTACCGGATGAAAAGGGGGGGGGACAAAATTGCTGAAGTCACGGAAACCGGTGAAAATATAAAGTATGTTGTGAAGCTTCCCAGTGGGAAATATTATGTAAGGAATAGAAGATTTCTTCGTCAAGCTTTCCCGAAAAATGAAGAAGAAAGGGGAGAAAGATAGTGACGAAATCATAAGGATTGAAAAGGTGAGATGTAGAGACCTTATCGTATAGACATTTGAGTGACTTTATATATGAGTTTGACATTTATTTGTCAATGTAATGTAAAATAAAGATATATATATATATATATATATATATATATAATTTATTCATAACAGAGAAATGGTTTTTTTTTATTATATATATATATATATATGTATATTCAAATATTCGATCTTAATCTAAAACACAGTACAACTCGTCCTAATTAATCCCATATGACAAAGATAGCCATACATAATAAATAACAGGACAAACAAACAACTACAAGTTGTATATATACTCGTCTCTGTCACAACTACGTTTACATTAGATCGCTAGACGTGACAACCAAAAGCAGCGGAAGTCAATCCAATGCATTTTGTAGTGTGTGGGCCCCTTTAAAATTGGCTGACTTTTATTCTTACCTGCAGTGACAGTAATGTTGTTATCGAATCATCCTTTTCCGATACAGTCACGTTCCCAACGAAGCCACGATGCAGCCACTTGTTTAAAATGCTTCTGACTCTCTTTTCGTCATTTCTAACAGCCGAAATTTGCAGAGAGACGTCAGCTCCCGACATGTAGTGACTAAAAACAGTTAAAGAAAAATTATAGTGCGATACTTATTATTAGGGACTATAGTTTAAAGAAAGTTTCGGTTGAAGGTTGACATACACATGGGGTATCTAAAAATTAATTTTAAATTGAACCATACCGCTTTTCATAAGATATTTTTGGAATGAGACACGAAAGGCCATTTATTCTTAAAACAGTTCAAATGATCTTTAAAAATTAATAAAATCTGGGTAAACAAGAAATATGAAAACTGTAGACTACCGCCAGGAGGGCTTATCTACTTTATGTTTCAAAATGTAATTTTAAATTATTTTATTTTGAAATAATCAAACACCAGGCTTTTTTTTACTTTAGTTGGCTATTCCGGCCCGAAATTAAAACATATAGTGAATGGATATCCCAACCGAACAATGTAAAAAACGGGGTAACCATACGATTGACAGTTTAAGAGCTAAAAAGGCATAACGGTTGGGGAAACTTCACTTTTTCTATGCTTTGACACAAGAGGTTGACAACGGCTTTTCAAAATGGCGTATTTTATTGTTGTTTTCATGGCAATAATTTTCTTATTTACGCTAGCTAATGAGTTTAGAATTAAAAATAAATACAATGTATTATTATTCGTTTATTCTGACACAAAGGCAGAAATTTAAGCTAAAGAATTAACGTTTAGGATACCTCATCTGTTCTCTGCAGAAAATACTTCGTCGGACCAGAGATCAAACTTACCCTGGGAATATGAATTTATCTAACCGTTATTCCTCTCAGATTGCTCCATCCGCTCGTTCAAAATGTGCCACTTTTGATTTGGTGATATCCATTCGCTATATTATGTTCTATTTTCCCCGCTTTAAGTTAATTTCAAGAGATCACTGCTCTCTTAAATAAAAAAAAGCCTTTCACATATAAGTTTCAAATTAATTTAAAGTAATTCAGGAGAAAAATTCGCGGTAAAAGCTTTGCGCTTTATATGCTAGCGCGGTAAAATATCGCGCTGCAAAAAATTTGCGGTATTTTTTTTGCGGTACACTAATGCTTGTGCTGTTTGGTAAGCAAAAACCGCGCATGACATTGCAGTATAAATGTGATCATGTCCACTTAAATAATGCCTATAACCAAAGGGCCGTGGCTTTAAGAGCACACGCAAGTAAAAAATGCACTTTTGAGTTGTTAGGGATTCGCCTCTTTTTTTTTGTTTTGATTGTCGTTTGCGATAAATTCTTGCGCGCTAGGAGCCGGAAAAATAACGTGGTTTTAACAATTTTACTAAATTTCGGAGATTAAGGGTAAGGGTAAGGGTCAAACTCATAACTCGCCTCTTTTTTTTGTGTCGGTGATTAAAAATAACGATCGTTTGAAAGGTTCTCTCATTTATAAAGGGTGTCTAAAAAAAAACGCATTTTTTAAAATGACTATAACTTAGCGGGAAATTGTCCGATTTTAATAATATTTAGCTTTTTAGAAAGCCAAAGCTCCAAAATTTGTAGGACCGATTTCAAACTCGGTTCTCTCATTTATAAAGGGTGTCTAAAAAAAAACGCATTTTTTAAAATGACTATAACTTAGCGGGAAATTGTCCGATTTTAATAATATTTAGCTTTTTAGAAAGCCAAAGCTCCAAAATTTATAGGACCGATTTCAAACTTGGTTCTCTCATTTATAAAGGGTGTCTAAAAAAAACGCATTTTTTAAAATGACTATAACTTAGCGGGAAATTGTCCGATTTTAATAATATTTAGCTTTTTAGAGAGCCAAAGCTCCAAAATTTATAGGACCGATTTTAAACTAGATATTTGTTGTGTGGGACACTGTAATAAATCTGAAACATCGGTTACGAAACCACATCCTTTTGAAGCACATCGATATATTATTTTAAAAATTCGGAAGTAATAAGGAAGTTTGCAATTTTTAAATAGACCAGAGGTTACCTGCAAAATCAAGCTTATTCAGAAAACATATTTTTGTTTAAATAGCAATAACTTTGTCAAAAATTGATCGATTTTAATAAGTTTATACTTGTTAAAAGGCACAAGCTTCAACATTTATATAAATAATGATAAAAATGGGCATATATCACCCCTTAGAAAAAACTTTTTCTGCGACACTGTATTCAATCTCAAACATCGGTTACAGAGCCGCATCCTTTCCAAGCACATCAATGTAACATATAAAAAATTCGTACAAGAAATAAAGAAGTTTTAAAATATTTCATTGGTGTGCTTGGCAAGGATGTTTTGTAATCGATGTTTTAGATTGAATACAATGTTTCAGAAAAAGTTTTTTTTAGGGGGGGTCAAAAATGCTTGTTTTTTATATAAGTCCGCAATCTTGAATTTTTAACAAATTTAATTTTTGACACGAGTTCTATAAATTTTGAGGCCTGTGCCTTTAAAAAAGTTTTACTTATTAAAATCGATAAAATTTTGAAAAAGTTATTGCTATTTAAACAAGTAGATTTTTTCTTAATGAGCTTGATGTTGCAGGTAAACTTTGATCTCTTTAAAAATTGCAAACTTCCTTATTTCCTGTCCGAATTTATAAAATGTTACGTCGATGTGCTTCGAAAAAATGTGGCACACAAAAAATATCTAGGGGGGTTAAAACTGCCTTTATTTCAAATAGGTCCCCCATCTTGGATTTTTAGAATTTGTCAATTTTTACATTGGGCCCATAAATTCTGAAGCTTTGGCTTTCTCAAAAGCTAAATATTAATAAAATCGGATCATTTCCCACTGAGTTATAATTATTTAAAAAAGTGCGTTTTTTTTGGCACACCCTATATATGGATTAATTTAATGTAAAAAGTGAAATATGCGGTATTTTAATTGGGCTCAAAACATTGGGTAGCCGAAATTCACTAATAAAACCTTGTTTATTCATGAAACTGTATAGTAATTATAACACGATCTCCATAACATTGTATGTTAGCTTATGTAGCTGAAAATCATTAATGCACCAACAAGTGGGCTAATCAAACTCTGGTATTTTAAAGGCTGACCCGATATTGAGAGACACACATATAAGACACGGCTCGGAGCACTTTTTTGATTTTTCATCATGATCAATTCGAAATATTCACAATCGATGGCGTTAGAAAGAAATTATAGCTTGAAATTAACTCTGTGTTTCGGACTTCCATTGTCTATATTTTGTTTATACGCGATGTTTTGATCAGTACAATCTCTGATCGTCTTCAGATGCAAACTACAATCTATTCCTAAGGCTACGTACTTATACACTATGGGAAATCATTCAACCGGAAAGTTTAAGAAGTTGGCTCCGCCCAAGGATGGGCTTCCAAATATTTGGAATTTCAACACTTGGTTTACTGAAAATTCGCTGATTCTGCCCCATATAGGCAGCTTCAAGGAATTTTCGTTTCTTCCAGTGTGACTGACCTTTGCTTCACTCGGTGTTGTTTTGACCATGCATGTTCCACTAACAAGGAACTTGATAAATGCATTCCTTATTTTGTTTGCTCTCCGGTCTTGTTTACTAAGAAGGCTTCGAATTGTGTTATTAAATTTAAACTGTTTTATTATTAAAGTTCTTCATTACTCTTCGAATATTCTCTGATATTCCTTTAATCTACAGAATTGTAAGGCTTTGATCTTGTAATCTCTATCCTCTTTGCTGAAATTTAGAAATAGTATCTGTTATAAGTTTAAGGCTGTAACCATTCTGCTGCAAATCCATCTTAACCAGGCAAATGCATTTCTTACAATTCCATACATTAAAGGAGTATCAGAGAAAATTCGAAGAGTAGCGAACAACTTTAATATTAAAACAGCTTTTAAATCCAATAACACAATTCAAATCCTTCTTAGTAAAACAAAATCAGAGAACAAATAAAATAAGCGAATCATACATAGGAGAAACAAAAAAACCACTTTCTGTTAGGTTTAAGGAACATCAGAAAAATACCCAAAGAGGTGAAACAACGAAATCAGGAATCGCCGAACATGCATGGTCAAAACAACATCGAATGAAGTAGAAAGAAGCAAAGGTTTTGCACAAGGAGTCACACTGGAAGAAACGAAAATTCCTTTACGCTGTCTTTATTGGGCAGAATCAGGATATTTTCAGTAAACCAAGTGTTGACATTCTAAATATTTGGAAGCCCATCCTTGGGCGGAGCCAACTTCAAATATTTGGAAGCCCCTCCTTGGGCGGAGCCAACTTCTTAAACTTCACGGTTGAGTGATATCCCATAGTATATAAGTACTTAGCCTCAGGAATAGATTGTAGTTTGCAGCATAAATAAGATATTGACAATGTAAGTCCGAAACACAGAATTAATTTCAAACACATCATTGTCTCAAACTTTAAAATAAATTATATTAGTGAAGGGGCATGTGTAAGTCCGTAGGATTTTTAATGAAGGAGTTTTGTGACTATGTGGGAATGATAGCACTTTAGGCACACAATCAAGTGTTAATGGGTGTTTTGTTCGTATCCGTGTAGAAGAGGTTGATATGACGTCATCTTTCAAGATGGCGGTCAAAAATCATAAAAAATACAACTTTTGCAACCTGGCCATATAATTTGAGGACGAGGATTCCAAAAAATTTACTTTTAAAGTCATCCGACCTTGACAATTGCAAAAAAACAATATTTTTGCCATGTTCTCTTCAAAAAACCTTAATAATTCGACGTTTTGTCAAACCGACTTCAAATGTAGCTCAAACTATTAGGCATGTATGCCAAATTCCATCCTTAGAGTTTGATGCAGTTTGAAGCTTCATAACCTTGAAAAATACCCCAGTAAATTTAAAAAATTGCAAAAATAACATACTAAAGGGCGCTATTCAATTTAAGCGAAATTTGTCAACAAAGATAGGAAGGTCAATTCCAACAATTTTGTTAAAAAAAAAATTGTTCAGCTATGACGTGTGTCAATATGGCGGCTGATGTATCAGAATGGCGACCTATAACCACATTTTATTTTATCCAATTTCGTGAAAAAGTATAACCCCGATTGACCTTGAAAATAGCATGAAAAACTTTAAGTGCCGGGGATGAAATTAACATCTTAGCCATAAACAAACACTTCATTTTAAATCTCCCTACTATTTTTTTTGACCTGGCGTTTCAGACGTTGGTGTAAAAAAACGTTAAATTATGGAGATTTTTTTAAAGAGAAAATGGCAGGAACGTGTTTTTTGCGTTTTTTAAAGTCATTTGAGGTCGGATAACCTCGAAAATGATTTTTTTTGGAATTCTTGTCTTCGAGTTATATGAAATCGAGTATAATCACGCACCGGTTGTATTTTTTATAATTTTTCGACCGCTGTTTTGGAAAATGGCATCTAAAACACCTGGTCCAGAATATGGTAATGTACATCTAACTTCTGCTAACTCTTTTCTAGGTAATTTGAATGACTTTGTTGGCTAGACAAGTGAGCAGAACATAAAATTCACAGTTCCGAAACTAAAAACAACAGGCATATAGGTTATAGAGGTTTAAAATTAAGTGTTTGTTTATGGTTAATATGTTAATTTCATCTCCGGCACGTAAAGTTTTCGCGCAGTTGCAAATTGTAAAAAAACACTACAAAAAGGTGGTTTTTCAATTTTACATGGTATTTTCAAAGTCAATCGGGTCATGCATCAACTAAACTTCTTTTTCCTAGCAAGCAGAGATAAGTCAGCAAGACTTGATGGCCACCTTGTTATTTTTACTTTTTTACGAAATTGGATAAAATAAAATGTGGTTATAGGTCTCTATTTTGAGATATCAGGCGCCATATTGAAATCTTTGTTACCCAATTTGGTTCTCTTGGCTTTATTAATTGATGAATAGCGCCTTTAGTATGTTATTTTTGCAATTTGTTAATTTTGCTGGGGTATTTTTCAAGGTCATTAAGCTTCAAACTGCATCAAGCTCTAAGGACCCAATTTGGCATAAATGCCTAATAGTTTGAGGTACATTTGAAGTTGGTCTGGCAAAACGTCGAATTATTAAGATTTTTTGAAGAGGAAATAGCAAAAACCTTGTTTTTTGCGATTTTCATGGTCATTTAAAGTCGGATGACCTTGAAATATAATTTTTTGGAATCCTGATCCACAAGTTATAAGGAATCGAGTATAATCATGCTCGGGTTGCGAAAGTTGTATTTTTTATAATTTTTGACCGCCATCTTGAAAGATGTCGTCATATCAACAGGGATGCATACAAAACACCCGATAACACTCGATTGTGTGACTAAAGAGCTATCAATCCCACATAATCACAAAACTCCTTCATAAAAAATCCCACGGGATAGAAATTATCGACATATGCCCCTACACTATATAGCTTATTGGGCAAAAAATCAAAAAGTGATCCGAACCGTGTATTATAATGTTTTCCTTTTGACGCATTGGTGCGCACTGAGGGCAATAATCGTTTTCCATTTGACTACCCGAGTTTTGCAATTCCATTTAAAAACGAGTGCAGTTTATTTTGCACTGACGGCACGTTTTCTTGCATGATCGTCAATAGCTCGTGGAGCCTCAGGGTCGAGTATAACAAACCAAGGAGTAGCGACAGCTCGGGTACACTTTTTGAGAGCGCATGTGCGAAATAAAGTTCATTAAAAGATTCTCTATTTGGTCCGGGAGTTTATGACTTTTTTTATTTTCTAGCAGTCGAACAGAAAACTAGCAGTAGGCCAGGAGTTAGGCGTTAACACCCATTTGCACCAACATATTTAGGGGTCACCTAGCATTAGGCGGCACCTAAATCTAGTTTAGTTTTAGGTTAGGGGAACGCTAGGCGACCAAAAACGGGCCCCTAGATTTAGGGATCACCTAAGGTAGTTTAGGGGAGTTCTAAATACAAACGGAACTCTCTAATCTAGGGCACCTTATTCTAGGTGACCCCTAAATAAGTAAATATGTTGATGCAAATGGCTGTAATAGGTTTAAATTTAGGGTTTGTTAATTGATTTATTTAAGGGAACTTTCGGGGGATTATTATCTTCACCAGAAAGATAGATAGAGTATATTTATACGTTTAAAAAAACTTTTACCTTAAAGTTTGAGAAAATCTCCACGGGAAACCAAATTTCTTATCAAATTTTAAAATTATTAGTACGAATTAATTTAATTATGAATGTCCAAACTTTCCCAAATAATTTTTAATTAAATTATTTTTAGGGATGAAAATTTTTTATAGCTTAAAATTTACCAATCGGGAATTGAAAAATAAAGTATTCTACCGAAAAGCTGTTAGAAAATTAACAGTGGGATTTACCAAAATCTAAACAAGTACCCCCCAAAGGTGTAAATATTTACACCTACGGTGAATACTATATTTTAAAACCTATTTTCAAAAAACACTTACCCATACAAGACACAAAGTTATTGATTATTTTGTATTGTTATTGCAAAATAAAATTGAAAAACTGCATTTTTTTAAAAAATGCACCATATTTTAGGACAAAATGCCCTAAAAATATTTTGTTTTGACAGGTTTTAAAATGACAAATGGTGAATACCCAAAAATTTGGCACATAATAGCTTCATTATTTGTGTATATAAAGTTGGTGATTTTTTGGACCACCTCTAGGAGGTGGTTTAAATTTATAGCCCCCAGAAATGATTGTTTTGTGGCAATTGGTAATAAGTTCATTTATAATTTCCCTAAGTAACCGTTTTTACAAGGATTAATTTACCTTATTTAATATCCCACGTTGTTCATTAACGACTAAACACCTCCAATTTAAAAATTTATTTATGAGGGCACTACGACGCAAAACAAACGTAAGTGATGGTCACTGATTATGTACGAAACATATACTAAACAGAAAAATCCAAAACCACTATATTAAATTATTTACAAACTGAAATTAAAACATTAAGGTTATATAAAATCTCAGTAAAGAAAACTTTCCTTACTGAAAGCCCACACATTTAAAAGCTGTAGCTTTCATTAGTAGAGGTTGGTACAAGCCAAGGTATAAGCAGAGACAAGAGATCCGTACTCGCTGTGTGTGATTTAAACACAGATAATATTATGAAACTGGTATTTCGACTGTGACATAAATATAAACAAAGTTTTTAATAGATTTCGTAAATAAAAACACTTTTTAAATAAATAAAAAATTAATCTACTCCTCATTTTGTTATTACTTAATTTTAATTTGTCTATTTTTACCCCGCGTGGGTTTAAATTTTTTAATTATCTTATCTTCTAAATCGAAACTTTCTTCTTAAATCCAACAAAAGATTGTGTTAAGATTCAATAAACAAATTTATTAAAATTCTTCTTATAAATTAAAATATGACCAAAACTCAAGAAGGGCCGTTTTAAAATGCTTAAAACCAAAAATTTCACTTAAACTTAGGAGCGTTCTAAAATAGACTAAAGCCTTTTAGTAAATCTCACCGTAAAAGTTTTATCCCACATTTAGTATGATGTTTTTATTTGTACTAAGTAAGTACGTGGTTTCTTACAAGATTGCCTAATACACATTTTATGCATTACAAAAAAAAATTGATCATATTTTTATTAAAATGTCCAATATTATTAAAAAAATTATTTTTTAAACGTGTGTGATGATGAAGATAAAGAGTTTTTTAAAGAGGAGCCTGTCGATGGGGATGACCATTTTAATTAATTTATGATTGCAAGTAAGCAAACATGTCTGGTTACAATATCTTCTTTTACTGTCGACTTAAGCTGGTTTTATATAGGACATAAAATAAGACAAGAAATAAGAAAATGGGAAACTAGATCACTTCTATCGAAGTTGATGTTTTACTTCCTTTTAATTCAATTTTTAGCATCATTTGGGAATTGCGGGATTTTAAGTCTCTCCGTAAAAAATATGAAATCTCTAAAGCCCGGAAAATACTCTTTTTTTGGGTTACCCATAAAATATGCTCTTAAACCCATGTTCATATGCCATTTGCAATGCAATGCGCATCTCGGCGTGACGTCACTTTTTGACCCCGATATATGGAAAAGGTATTAATTTTCCTTGAGGTGTTTTTTGGTTGGCATGGGTTGACTTGCGTTTGTTTAAGGTAGGTTTGATTGATTTAGTTTAACTCGGACGCGGATTAGGGGTCTTAAGACCCCTAGTAGGTGCCTCCATAAATAATATTTTATACTAAATAATTCTCAAATATAATTATAATAAAATGTATTAAGTGTATTTTTTTATATAATGGGTCTGCTGCTAACTTTTCAATTAGTCTGCTGCTAACTTTTCAATTAAATTTGGATTTTCATCAACGATCTCTTCATAATCTCTAACTATTAGCTCCATCAAATGATTAGCATTCCGTGAACGAATATTAAATTTTGATAACTTTTTTGCAATGAACTCCACGTTATTGATGGGATTAAACATTTTTTCTTCGGTAAAAGCTACCTGTCGCCAAAATTCGTTTTTCTGTCTCGAAAAAGTAATCTGGTTTGCTTTTTTCTTTACCGTATCTTTTTAGCTGCAACACGACATCTCAGCCTCGACTTCTTTATTCGTCTTAGTGCAGTTTTTACCGTAGCAGGAAAATAAACTGTTCATTTTGCTTCTCTGGCTGTGGAAAATGGGTGTTCTTCCAGAAAATTAGTGACTTGCTGATCCTGTCGGGGTGTGCTGACTTTGGTCAAGCCAGTTCCTTCCTTTCGTCGTACAGATCCTTTTTCTTTGTATTTTCCTTTTAGTCTTACTATAGTGGACTTGTCTGGTCCATAATGATCGGCAACCCGACGAACAGACCAACCTCCATCTAATTTTGATAAAACTTAGTTATCGAATTCTAAAAGCTGTCGTGAACATGACAATGAGTGGAGTCTGACACTTTGTGAAAGAACAGGTCGCTAAATCGTAAAGGAAATATTGCATGTAAAATCGGCGTATGCGTTTTGTGTGTCACGAAGTGTACCTAGTGTAGCCAAGTGGTTTTCAAATTTAAAGACAAACACAAAATATATATGCACCTAGCCAACACCTGCTTAACTAAAAAGCCAATTAACTCTTTTTCGATTTAGTATCCTTTAGCCAACTATAGCGGTCATATTGACACCCAACTGACAGAAGATCCATGTTTTATCTGTCAATTTGGTTATAAAAATGGCGATAATCTTTGGCTAAAGGGCACTGAAGAGATAAGAGTTAACTGGCTTTTTAGTTGAGAACGGTGTTGACCTAGCCAAGTTTCAAACTCGGAACCTGCCGTGCTGCAGATAGATATGTTACCCACTTTGTACATGAGTTAAGTGTAAATTATATTAAGACAGATTAAAAAAATGGTGCTGTAACGTACTTATCTATGTACAGTACACAAAGGGTACCTATCTATTTAGGTTTTCAAATTCAGAGACCTCAACTACTATATATCTGTACCATAAAGGTAAACTTTACTAAGTCTATTTTCGACCAAAATGAGATTGACTTTATTTTATCGTTTATTTGGCACGCAATTTTCCATTTAATTTCTAAATCTTTTTCCCTTGGTAATCTGAGGTATTTCAAGTTTTTGTAATTCTGTCATAATTTTAACATCCAAAAACAGCGCACTGTTGTAATAATTGTAAATAATTATAAATAAATTTTGGCACAGAAATAATGATTATCAAACAACAAAAAGTTACTTGCACAAGTTGTCTGCTGGTATCCTAGAAGTCAGTCTCTCAATCAAATCGTATTAGTTTTCAAATAGAGCATGATACAAATATATCAACGCAGTGAACTCATTCTCTCTTGACGTCAGTGTCTGATTGTACAGAAGGCGTCGGAATTTAGCATAAATAGTAGCATACCGTGTTAAGTGTATCGTGGATATCACATGACTCGTTTTGAAACTCACTTTGACATTTCCTGAGCTAAGGTCACTAACAGAAAAAAAATCTTTACTGTTAATATAAATCTGTTAAGAAAGTAAATAAAATCAGTTTTAAATATCAATGTATTGTTGGAAAAAAATGCCACAATTCTTTGGATTCTCATTTTTTAATGGACTGGTCATTCTGACCGATAATGAGTGCTAGTATTATAAAAAAAACAATTTTAAAATCTTTTTAAAATAAATCATTCGCAGCACAACAAAAGAACCTATAGGATAGCGTAACATTATATTTTACCGGGGCATTGAATTGACGTATTACAATTGGTTTGAATTACACAATGGTCTGGACAAAATAACAAGGTCCTCGCTACTGTATAAGATAAATGGACTACTAAGAATGAAACACAATGTGGAAATAGTAGCTTTTACGACAAGGGTCTAAAATGGTGTTTTTTTTTACAAACGTTTAAATAACGAACGTGAGTTAAATCGCGACTAAAAAAAGCACAGTTTAGCCGCGAGTTTTAGACACCATTTGTTTTTGTACCTTTCTTAAAATACCAAAAGAAAAACTACAAATTTTTTTCATAAAACTCGAACAAAACAAACACTTACGAAGCCACCATTTTTATACTTTAAATCAAGAGTGGCTATGAATGACACAAAAGCATATACATCACGCAGGTTATTTCAAGGCCTACTTCAATTTCATCAAATTTCGAGCCAACCCATTTAACTATTAGGTATATAAAGGCTCAGGATGCCAGAACATCGTAACGGCAACGGTCAAAATCTAGATTGCCATGACATGGCCAATGGGTTAACGACGGCTCGATGGCTCGATCTGAGCCTGCGCCAGTTGCTGACACATGCGCATTGCAGACCGTAATTAATCCATTTTGGCAGGGGTTTGTGCTACGCTTTTTATCGTAGGGAAATACATGGGCAGGGCCTTTATAGTATATCATAGTCATATTAGCCAACACTGAACCAAAAAAGGCACCGTTTTCTAAAAAAATACATTAAGCCAATTTTGGCGATTTATTAATATCATAATTAAGTTTACATAAATTTTATAGCCTAAATGAGTTATTCATTTTACTACTGCAAGACACAGTTTCAAAAAAAAGTTGTTACAATATAAAAAGTCTTTAAGAATGATTTTTATGAAAAATGAATGTAGTAAAAGACTGTTACGTGAATTTCATAACCTTGTTTATGTATTTTGTATGCCCGTTTCATAGTTTTCATAATCTTATGACAATTTTTGTAACTTTCCTCCGATTTTTGTAACATTTACGTGTTATTGATGTACAAATATCTATAAAAAATTACTATGTACGATATTTCGCGCTTTTAGAAATTAGATTAGATTTTCAACTTCTATGTCTCCATTTTTTTACCAAAAACGATCTAACAAACAATTTTAAGCCCTAAAATTTTATTTTATTAACTTAAATTTTATATTATTTATTGAATTATATTTTGGTCCCCCAGGCTCTAAAATTTAAATCATGCATTTTTTGCGTTTTTTTGGGTTTCTGGCTTACATATAGCTGTATACTGGTTTTTATGCATTTCCAAATTATTTGCTGCATGCTTTTGTTAAAACCAGAGCTTGTAAAAAGACACTATTTGAGTTACTATTTAAAAACTCTATTTTTTTTTGTCAAAACTATAATAGAACATCATTACACTAACGATTGGGCAATATTTCCACGACAAGGTCGAGTCCTGTAATGAGCCTTCTTTTATATCCAAAACGTTCAGAACAACATAGCCCAGTTGCCAGTGGCGTACGCAGAAATTATATCTGGAGGGAAGGCTTTAGGTTCCTTGCGTGATTATGAATAACAGAACAGCATTTTATTGGGGCTTTTTGAGGAAAATTCAACCTTTAGGAGTCGATCTATAACGGCTGTGGGTTTAGGGGAAGCTTGAGCCTCTAAGTCAGAAATTATTTTTGGAGGGAAAGCTTTAGGTTCCTGGGGGGAGGCATGAATAACAAAAAAGCATTTTATTGGTGCTTTTTGGGGAAAATTCAACATTTAGGAGTCGATTTTTAGTGGCTCTGAGGTTAGGGGGAAGCTTGGGCCTCTAAGTCCCTGCTGCATTTGCAGCAGGGACTTAGAGGAGTTTTTTATAAATAAATTGTAAAAAAAAAAACTTCTAAATCAGTTACATCAACCGAAAAGAATCTAAAAAAAAGAAGATCAAAAGATCTTGGGAGGAAAGAACGAAAATTCAAAATTGGATGAGTGTCCCACAAGGAACACACAAAAGACCAAAGCGAAAAGAGGAACAATTAAACGGTGTTTCGCCCGGGGTGACCAGCGTGGGCTCGTCAGTGGATTCACTAGTCACCCTCAATCCAGACATCATTTAAAATCATCGCACACTCTGACTTCCAACTCTGAAATACTCACAAATAGGCGTGATTCCGCATGGTACTTATTATAAGTCACCTAATGCGGGTTCCTCCTGGCGTGTTAATCTTTCCAATAGGAATATGCTCCTAAGACAATCAAAACAAGAAGTTAAAACTTCCACATCAGTTGCATCAACCGAAAAGAATCTAAAAAAGAGAAGATCAAAAGATCTTGGGAGGAAAGAATAAAAATTCAAAATTGAATGAGTGTTCCTCAAGGGACACACAAAAGACCAAAGCGAAAAGAGGAACAATTAAACGATGTTTCGCCCGGGCTGACCAGCGTGGGCTCGTCAGTGGATTCGCTAGTCACTCTCAATTCAGACATCATTTAACACCATCGCACACTCTGACTTCCAACTCTGAAACACTCACAAATAGGCGTCGTTCCGCATGGTCCTTATTATAAGTCACCTGATGCGCTTTTTAAGTTGTCTTGTATAACGAGATTTTTTTAACTAATGATGGTCATTAGGCCCGAAACAACAAGCTCCCTGTTAAAACTATGTTTCAAAATGATATTTTCCTTGCTTCCTAAACAAAACGACCAGAAAAAAAAGGATGTGTCCATAAGAAAAAATGAACTTGACAGCGCTCCAGTCAAACTGAAATGTCAAATCTTAAAAATAAAAAGCTCGTCTGGTAGATCTTAAAAAAGTGCCTGTAGAAAGTTTTAAGCATTTTTTGACAAAAATAAAAAGTAAAATTAAAAATTTCGGTTTTTTTCGCCTATCTCCGGAACTACTCGGATTTTGTAAACTTTATTTTTAGTTTTGAGTAAAGCATTAGATTGCGCAACTTTGCCCTAATTTAAATCTTTTCGTGTCTCCTACCGTTTAGGAGATCTCCATGGTGAGCATCGAATTTAAAACACTCTGTATATATATAAATATATATTTTTGTATTACCAGTGTTGATTTTTTTTTCTCCCAATGTCTAGACTGATTGTTGTTAAATAAGCTTCTTTGAATTTTGGTCGAATTTTTTTATTACAGTCACTACAAATAGCATAAATTTAGTGACCCTATTCTTTATAATGGTCATTTTATTTCAAATAAGCATAAAGTAGGTTGGGTATTCGAAGGGAAAAAAAGTCATGTACTAACATATTGCTTAGTTCATAGTGATCATGTCTAATGTAAAGACCTGCCCCCCACCCCCGCCCGTAGACTGCAACCAACGGATAGATGTGCAGATCATGTGACGTAGTCTTCTTATTACTTATAGTAGAGCAATAATCTTGTAACACAATTTAGAAACGTATTAAGTTTTGTCCCTGAGTAGTGTATAATGTTATGTATAACTTTTTCGATCTTGGTAACGAAACCTCAGATTCGCCTCAAAAATTACGTAACGCTAGCACCTTTGGTCAACCAAACAAAAACAAAATGAAGGGAAAATTTAGCGCCGTAATAAATTTACAGAAAATATTTGTGGCGTAAAGGGCAAAGGGTGAGGGAATAAATCGGAAAAAAGATTTTCCTCGACCAGGATTTGAACCCGAGACCTCTAGAATACCAGTCTAATGCTCTAGCAACTGAGCTATCGAGGAACTGGGGTTTTAACTGGCTATACGGAAATCCTTTCGTCCGATTCATTTGTTAATAGTGGGGAGATCTTTGAAGCCTACTGCGGCTTTAAAAACCTAGACATGTTATAACCCCAGTTAAAACCCCAGTTCCTCGGTAGCTCAGTTGGTAGAGCATTAGACTGGTATTCTAGAGGTCCCGGGTTCAAATCCTGGTCGAATAAAATCTTTTTTCCGATTTATTCCCTCACCCTTTGCCCTCTACGCCACAAATCTTTTCTGAAAAAAAAACAAACTTTGTTATGTAATAAGTAATAGTAATACCAGTCAATCTAGCAAAAAAATGGAAAAAATAACTCATCTTTGATTTTTAGCATAGAGCTTTAGAATATCTTCACAAACAACATACCGAAAGTCCTCTAATATCCCCGGGATCCGAGGTCCTCCATATTCAAAGATCGAAAGATTTTTGACATTTATTTTTTTGATATCGTTGTTTATGGGTGTAACTAGCTAAAATTTGGTATGTAGGTACCCATTGGGTCCTAATATGAAAATCCAAGATGGCGTCCTGCTAATATTTTTAAGATATGCTTAAAAAATGCTTTTCAATGATGTGCCATATATCAGTGTTAAAATGTTTTATTTTCAAAACTGTTAAGTTGAATTCTGACAATTTTGACAGCCCATATCTCAGAAAATATAAAAAATAGGTCTGTAGTGTAATGTATTTTTAAAAAGCATATTTTAAGAAAAATTTATATTTATAATAATTTGGACGAAAAGTCAATTTATAAAAAGTTCTTCACTAGGGGGGACAGAGAGGGGGAGATATGTTATTATAACTTAGAACTTAGAAAGCTGTATTTTTAGTCCATTGTTAAGGGCTCTACTAGAAACTGCTGCTGCAGCTGGCCGTAATTTTTGACATATGACATCTGCATCCCAATTTTCAAATTAAGACATTTATGATTAGCCTGTGCACTGAATCTAATGATCCTGGCTAAACAGATTAGGAAGTTAGGTCAATGATAATGAGAGAAGATATTTTCAAATATGGCGGACCTATTTTTGACATAAGCAAGATGCCATCTTGGACTTTAATATTAGGCCCGAATGAGTATCTACGTTCCAAATTTCCAAAAAAATCTGTCATTTTTTCAATATGGCGGACCTCGAATCCTGTGAATTTTAGGGGACTTTCGGTATGTTGCTTATGAAAGTGCCACTTTTTTGCTAGATTTACTGGAGTAAAATGTATGATAAACAACGGGTTTTACGAATTCCGAATACGAATTTTAAAAATTTCAGGTTTTATTAAAAATTAGTTTTACAAATTACAAGTATGATATTAAATGAGTTTGATAAACAATGTTTCGATTAAAAACGGGTCTTATAAATTTCGAGTTTGTTATTGAATGGGTTTGAAGAAATAAGGTTCGGATAAAGAATTGGTTTAACAAATTGCAATTTTTATAGTGAATGATTTTATGATGGAACTTTCTTTTACTTAACGGGTGTGATTTTGCATATTTTGATAAACCGTGGGAGTCCCATAATAGCCACTTATAGTGCAGATCGTAGATAAATAATAACATTTTTTTCGATATTCTTTTGCATTCAGAGGCGCGCATATGTAAAATGTTGTTGACCCGGCGACACCCAAATCGAAATTTTGCGCTTTCAGATATCACATTTTACTTACATTAGATTTACAACTTCTACGTTTTCCACTTTCGGAAATTCCGCCCGGAGATGGAACAGAATCTGAAAGAAAAAAATCGATAAGGACACATGTTTGGTTTTATGCGATTTAATTTAATATTTTTCAATTTTAAAGGAAGATCTTATAGAAAGCTAATGTTCGAACGACGACGGGGTTGATCCCGATGTACAAAAATAATGTTATTGAGCTAAATGTTAAATAAAAAGTCAATGTTTAAATTCAGGGGCCCAATTCTTGAATCACTCGAGTTTCAGTCGTATACGGACCACATTTTAGCAAAAAATTGACGAAAAAAGGGACGAATTTTCTCTTATCCACTTATTATGCACACACAACATTGAACGTTCTATTTTTCCCGCCAAAAATGCAATATTTAAATTATATTATATTATAAGTAAATATTGTGCATTGTGCATACGAGTTAGAATTTTTGAGCATTATTAGTATCTGGATTAGTAAAAATTGATTTTTTTTCGACAATTTTTTGCTAAAATGTGATTCGTCTCTATGACTAAAAGTCGAGTAATTCAAGAATTGGGCCCCAGGTCGCGCCTTATCTCCTCACAAAATTTTATTCAAATCGGCTTAGCCATTTTTACGTGATTGAGGAAAAAACACACACAAACTTTCCCGTATTTGTTATATTTACTAGGTTTTCACGTGCAACTGAATACTTTTTTAATTCACTTTTGGGTTTTAATGAAACGAATCAAACACGTTTTGAACACGATTTGTGGTCTGGTGGCTCGAGGTAGAGAAGCTGACCATATCCAAAAAGCTCACGAGCCTACAAGGGCTCTTCTGCAGAGGAATAACCGGCGCAATGAGTCTGACCCCCATCCAAGCCCTGGAAACAATCTTGGGTCTCCCCTCGCTTCCAACTTGGATCGAGAAGGAGGCGATGGCGACGCACCTGCGATTAAGGGACCAGGGACTATGGAAGGGCAGAAAGGAAAGAGAGGATCATCTGGCGGTCGAGGGACTGGCGACGAAAGAGTTGCCCCTACTAAGACTGCCAGTGAAAGCACCGCTTAAACCATGGAGGTTTGATAAAAAGTACAAAATACCAGAATGGAATGAGTGGCAAAAAGAAGAATTCCTAACGGAATTAAGCAGGGAGGCGACGCGACGCCGAAGAAAAGTTATCCACTTGGAGAACACGCTACAGTGTTTGATGGCAGCTACACTACCGGAAGTCAGGAATGGCAGGAAGGACATATACATATGCTCCGACAGCCAGGCTACCCTCAAGGCTCTAAGTGCACCTAAAATAGTCAGTAGTCTGGTGGAGAAGTGCGCTGAAGCACTGCAAACATTGGCTCAAGACAAGAGGGTAACACTGATATGGGTCCCATGTCATGAGGGAATACCAGGGAACGAGAAAGCGGACGAACTTGCCAAAGTAGGGGTCGAAACCCAATACATTTTACCGGTACATCTTCTGGGAATAACAAGGAAACAGGTGCAGAGTGAGCTCAACAAATAGGCGAACAATAAACTGAAGACGTCCTGGAGGCAAGAGTCAAAGTTCAGACAGTCCAAGCTGTGTGTCCCGGTTGCGGGCTCGAAGAAGAATCGGCGCAGCACTTTATAGGAGAGTGCGATGCATATGCCAGATCACGGCAGCTCAAGTGGGGATTTCCGACGATAGAGGAAGAAGAGCTGCACTCAATCAAATGGGTCGACATACTGAACTTCTCAAAGAAGACAGGGAGGCCCGGAGAGAGAATTGTAGCGGAATAATAGGGGTAAGGAACGGGGTATGGCAGAAAAAGTCCATGAATAAGCCTAATTGCCAGGCCCACGGGCTGCCCCTATACTACTACTACTACTGAACACGATTCGAGCGTTTGACATTGGCCTGATGTACTGTGAGGTTAGTTTTTTCCAATTTTACTTCTTTGTGTGCTTTTTTAAGGCCAATAAGTTTACAGCACTATAATATCAGTAAAATAAAGGTATATGACTATGTTTTGCAAAAATATTGGAAGTTCTAACAGCTTATTGGTTTCATCAGTCAGTTCGGTACGGTTACCGTTTTCCTGCAGTTGGATCCCGATACGATCTCAAAAAAGCGGTAATGAACTTGGACAGGGCCAACGAAAAAAAAAAAAATGATTCACCGCGGTTTCATGGAAGGTATGAAAGGAATAGTATTGAAAACGAATTCAGTTTCATGTGAAAACGTAGTAATTATATAGTGTATTAGATTAAAGTCACTTGAGTGCGGTAATTACCTGTGTTTTGACGTAATTTTTTAACAAATCTTGTTCCAGGTTGGGTAGATTTCCAAAATGAAGTGTGGTAGTAAATCCAGTTTGAAGATCTAAAAATCAGAATAAAAATGCAATATCCCACAAAAGAATTAAACATACCTGTATTATAATAGTTAAGTTGTTGTTACATAATATGAAGGTAATATTCCACCATAGCAAATATGGATATCTCTATTGAATATTCTATGGATAAGATTTTGTGATTCAAAACATGTCCAGATGGCCACAAGATGGATATCCTAAGATATACAGTACATATCCACATGAATATCCACCAAATATGCATTGGTCTTCCACTAAAATGCAATATTGAACAAAAAATTGGTCTGTGACATTCCTGTCATAATTGCAATAGGATATTCCAAAAATCACTTTGAGGGAATATTCCTACAACATGAATATTCCTCCAATGATATGTGGGATATAGGTTCTTAAGTATAATATAAAGAATGCCAAATGGAAGGCAATATTTTAAAAACCGCAAATAATAGAATTATATGCATGCGGGGCTAAATAGTGTTTCTTGACGAAAATTTGACCTGAAAAAATAAAGAGTAAATGGCAATAAAAAGAGAATTTTACCCCAATTTGCACAAAAATTTTTTTATGTGTCCTTTACCTGAAACTCTTTTTTTTTAACATCAAGTGCGAAAAAGACGAAAACTCTATCCATCTCTTTCCCTCTCGTTTATTAATGGACGGTTTAGTTAATGGATACAGAAAAATGAGTCGGCGCACATAGGGGTTAATTAATTAAATAAAAACTTTAACATATTGAATTCGCACTAATGGTGCTCATCAGTACGGTAAAAATCTTACTTGCGTGATTTTTGCGACCCAATTTAATTTATAGTTTATGTAGTTTGTTGAAATAGGTCTCCAAAAAACACAGAGAGACCATAAAGATTTCTGTGTTTGCTTGAGAACTCTTCCAACAAACTTCTTCTTCTTCAAGTGCCATGCTCTCTTCGAACGCTGGTTATCATCAGCGCGATCTGCACCCTGTCCATTGCTTCGGAAAAATGTCGTAGTACTAACACCATACAATTGTCTAAGATTTTTAAGCCATGATATCCGTCTACGACCTGGACCTCTTCTGCCCTTATTTTTGCCTTCTATTATCAATTTTAAAAGTTTATATTAGTCATTTCTCAAAATATGGCCAAAATATTCAAGTTTTCGTTTTTTGATGGTAAATAAAACTTCAAGCTCTTTATTTATTCTAAGGAGAACATCCACATTAATTACTCGATCTATCCAAGATGTCCTTAGTATTCTATGATAACACCACATCTCGAATGCCTCAAACTTTTTGTACATGGCCTCAGTCAGTGTCCATGCTTCCATGCTATAATATGAGATGCTAAAAACATAAGATCGCGACTACACAACACTGATTTCATTTTGATAAAAGATGATCTGGCCTGTTATCCCAGTTCTCATTGAGGAGACAACCCAAGTATTAGTATGAATCCACGCGTTTGACTTGCTGCCCATTTACTTCTAACATACGTTTTTTTACAACATTTAAGTTAAGCCCGAATTGCAAAATTTTGGCAGCAATTTGATTCAACGACTCTTGCAGGCCTTCCAGCGTGTCTGCTATTATGACAGTTTCGTCGGCATATCGTATGTTGTTGATTTTTATGCCGTTTATGGTCAGTTACTATAGATATTAAACAACAGCGGAGACAATATACAAACTTGGCGTACTCTTTTTCTTATTCTTATTTGGACTTTTCCGGACAGTTGGTCATCAACCTTTATTTGAGCAGTCTGATTCCAGCATAGATTAGCGATTATCTTTAGATTTCGGTCATCTAGACCAACTTCTTGTAGCGATTCTATGAGCTTTTCGTGTTGGACACGATCAAATGCTTTTTCATAATCTATGAAACAGGCATATACTGGCACCGACACATCTCTAGACCGCTGAACTAAGATTTGAATACCAAACAAGGCCTCTCTTGTCCCGAACTCACCACGAAATCCAAACTGCGCGTCGTCCTTAGAAATATTTCTTAATATATGCGGTAATCACTACACTTTGCTGAATGTTTTTGAGGCAGCATAACAAAGGTTGATTTTAGCCAGTCAGCAAGGATTTTACCGCTACGATATATCAAGTTAAAAAGTTTGACCAGCGTATTTAGCGAATCCTCGTTTTTATTAGCTTTAAAACCTCAGTGTATACTTCGTCTTGCCCTACCTCTTTTCTGTTTTTAGCTGAAGATATTGCGTATTTTACTTCCTCTGGTGTTATATCTATGGTTGTCGGTAAAGATATGTTCTATGTAGCTACACCATTCTTTTAGTTTTTCTTTGATATCCGGTACGATTTTACCCTGATTGTCCACAAGGATTCCAGCTTTTCTTTTATTAAATAATCCGGCTGCTTCCTTTATATGTGAATTGAAAGTGTCATGTTTAGCATCTAGATCTTCTATTTCTTGACATTGCTGTGTTATCCAGTCTTGTTTTGCTAACCTTATCTTATTTTTTGCTTTTTTATTGCGTCTTTTATCCATCAACTCCAGGATTTCATTGGTCATCCAAACTTTCTTTTTATTTTTCGTTTGATCCTTGCCTAAGGGTGTTGTGCTTTCGACTATGCCACTTCTAACCTTTGCCCAGACTATTTCTGCATCTTGTTCGGTAGACTCATTAATATCTTTAAGCTTTTTGTTAAGTTAGACTTTAAGTTTAGTTGCTATCATGTTATATTAAAGTTCGTCCAACCTGGTTCTGGGTTTGTTATTTGGGGAACCATTTTCTACGTCTGCGCCAGGATAAGTTTTTGCAGATTTAATAATGTCTCTAAATCGTTTATTAATTAACATGAAGTCTATCTGGTTTCTTATGATACTCTCAGGAGTGTCGAATTTAGAAGTCCAAGTATAAAGGCGTCTAGCTGAAAGTTTAAGGAAAGTATTTGATACGAGAAAATCCTTTTCCTGACAGAAGTGAAAAAGGCAATCTCCACGGTCATTTGACGTACCAAGACTGTACAATGTCTTCTCTTGGGGCGTTTCCCAGTTTTGCGTTGAAGTCCCCCATAACAATGGTGACTTCTTTTTTTTTGTAAAATTAAGGGCAGTCTGAACTTGGTCGTAGGTAGTCATCTGAATATTTACTTGTTGGAGCGTATACTTCAACAAACTACCTCAACTAAATATTTTTCTTTTACCTTTTTAAAGTAATGCTGGCCACTCTATTTACTTTAGTTTTGGTTTGTTTAATAAAGTTTAATTAATTTAGTGGCGTGCAACAGAAAACAAAACGCTAAACAAATTGGACACGGTAAAAACAAAAAGCTTTACAGGCAGGTAAATTTAATTTGTGGCTCGGTTAAAAATGTTTAGGCATATGTTTACACTTACATATTTGCTTCGAGTGTTCTTTTTGAACCTGGTAAAATATTGAGTGTGTTTTAATCAGATATGGGTGTAGAATCTTTTTTTTTGGTTATAGATTAGATGGTTAATACCTACTGAATCGCAGGATTTTGCCATGATTACCAACAATTGAAGAAATTTGAATATCAGAGCATATTTTTGTAAGAACGCCTGTTTCCTTATAGGTCACTAGTTACTTTGTGGTAACAACATTTCGTAAGTTAAAATACATATGAATTAAAAAAAAAACAAAAGATCAAAAGATCTTGGGTGGAAATAACGAAAATTCAAACTTGGATGAGCATCCCACAAGGGACACACAAAAGATCAAAGCGACAAGAGAAATGATTAACCGATGTTTTGTCCTGGGTAACCAGCGTAGGCTATTCAGTAGTTTCACTGTTCACTCTCCACTATACATCATTAAACACCATCATACACTTTCATTTCCAACCTTGAACCACTCACAAATAGGCATCGTTCCGCACTGGTACTTACTTATCCAAGTTACCTGATACGAATTCGTCCTGGCGTGTTAATATTTCCAGTAGGATTATGCTCCTAAGGCAATTAAAACAAAGAAGAAGTTAAAAAACCTACAATTCACATCAGGTAACTAGGATAAGTAAGTACCAGTGCGGAACGATGGTTCAAGGTTGGTTCAAGGTTGGAAATGAAAGTGTATGATGGTGTTTAATGATGTATAGTGGAGAGTGAACAGTGAAACTACTAAATAGCCTACGCTGGTTACCCAGGGCGACACATCGTTTAATCATTTCTCTTTTCGCTTTGATCTTTTGTGTGTCCCTTGTGGGATGCTCATCCAAGTTTGAATTTTCGTTATTTCCACCCAAGATCTTTTGATCTTTTGTTTTTTTTTTAGTTTCTTTTCAGTTGAAGTAACTGATTTGGAGGTTTTTTTAACTTCTTCTTTGTTTTAATTGCCTTAGGAGCATAATCCTACTGAAAATATTAACACGCCAGGACGAATTCATATCAGGTAACTTGTATAAGTAAGTACCAGTGCGGAACGATGCTTATTTGTGAGTGGTTCAAGGTTGGAAATGAAAATGTATGATGGTGTTTAATGATATATAGTGGAGGGTGACCAGTGAAACTACTGATGAGCCCACGCTGGTTACCCAGGGCGAAACATCGTTTAATCATTTTTCTTTTCGCTTTGATCTTTTGTGTGTTCCTTGTGGGATGCTCATCCAAGTTTGAATTTTCATTATTTCCACCCAAGATCTTTTGATCTTTTGTTTTTTTTTAGTTTCTTTTCGGTTGAAGTAATTGATTTGTAGGTTTTTTAACTTCTTCTCTGTTTTAATTGCCTTAGGAGCATAATCCTACTGAAAATATTAACACGCCAGGACGAATTCGTATCAGGTAACTTGTATAAGTAAGTACCAGTGCGGAACGATGCTTATTTGTGAGTGGTTCAAGGTTGGAAATGAAAATGTATGATGGTGTTTAATGATATATAGTGGAGGGTGACCAGTGAAACTACTGATGAGCCCACGCTGGTTACCCAGGGCGAAACATCGTTTAATCATTTTTCTTTTCGCTTTGATCTTTTGTATGTCCCTTATGGGATGCTCATTTAAGTTTGAATTTTCGTTATTTCCACCCAAGATCTTTTGATCTTTTGTTTTTTTTTTAGTTTCTTTTCGGTTGAAGTAATTGATTTGGAGGTTTTTTTAACTTCTTCTTTGTTTACATATGAATAGTTCCGGTTCTTAGACTTAAAAAAATATCTGGTCCAACGAAAACTCCTTCGCAAATAATAACCAAAACAAAGGTGAGATATATTGATTATTTTCTATCCTCCTAAACGAGGTTAGAACGATAGGGACAGAGAATTCTGTGTCAACGACTTTTGGTCGTCAGAGCGCAGTCGGTCAGATGATATTTTTATGGGCATAAGCTTTTTCGTGTTATTTATTTTAAAATTTCAGGATGTTTTAAGCAGTTCGGGAGTTGTTTTAAAACTTTTTTAATATTTTTTACCAGTAGGAGAAAATATCAGTATATTTAAAGAAATATTTTAGCAAAAATCGTCGAATGTTTTGAAAACAAAGGGGGAACAAGTGAAATCAGTCAGTGGCGGTACATGCCGGTAGATACACAGAAAATAAAAAAAAGTTTTAGAAATTTACTTAAATTAGTAGACTCTTAGATTGAAATATCAATTGATGAAATAGTTAATATAAAGACGATAAAATAAAAGTAGGTAAAGTCCTTATGTAAACTTACAAACAACAATAAAATTTAATTCACATGTGTTTAGGTTTGTACGAATATTGAATTCCTACCTCTTATCTGAATATAAAGGTTGATTTATACTGCCGCTGTTGCCATCTGCGCTCGCTGCGCGCTGTTCGAATTGATATTTGAATCTTTTTGTCTGCTCTAAATGTCTCTATACAGACCGCTTCAAGCTACTGCGAACATAGGGCGAAAGAAGTCTAATTTGCCAGTGTACGTACATGCAGAGACACCGCACGCCTATCAGTGAAGCAACCAACACTCAGGCTTCCGATCGCCTTTCGCTGCCGTTCGCCGCCGTTCGCCTTGTATTTAGTACGCCTCTAACCACGGTGCTGTGGGGCGTAGTCAATGAAACCGGATAAATACGCAAATTTTTATAACGTAATTTTCTTATTTTTTGTCACTGATAAATAAGAGCGTTTTATTGTCAACTGCTCAGATTTATCAGTGACGACGTGTTACAATGAAAATAATAAGGAGAAACAAAATAAAAGCAAGTTCTCAAAATAAAATAATACATTCTAAAAACCAAAAAGATTCTCCCAGTCAAAAAAAAATTAAAGCAAATGTTCGAAAAGTCCTCCTTGCTCGGCTAGACAATATCTGAGCCTACTATAAAAACCCCTTCTAACGTTTCCAAGCATGTTAGGGGTGATAATTTGAAAAGCTTCTTCAAAAACAGATAGAAGTCATTAGGAGCAAGATCGGGAGATCGAGCTGGCCATAAAATAGTTCCCCGTGTACTTATAACCCGATTAGGAAATACATTATCAAGATATTCCCTAACAAGGCCAACATTGTGAGCGGAACAACCATCTTGTTGAAACCATGTTTCACCAAATCTTACACCTAACAACTGCCTAGCAGTTGGAATAATGTGCTGCTGCAGTAGATCCAAGTATTTAGGACCATTCAAATTGCAATTGCCGTTAATAAAAAATGGCCCAATTATGTGTTCCCCTACAATACCCTTCCAAACATTTAGTTTTTGGGGATACTGTGTTCTTACGTCAAAATACAAATGCAAATTTTCCCTCGACCAATATCGAACGTGTGTTGGGTTATGACGATTTGACCATTTGACCATCTGCACTTTTTCGGCAACTTCGTAGACATCCATTTTTAGTTTTAAAAATGTATTATTTCAATTAAGAACTTACCCATCTGTTTCTCGAGCAAGGCAGAAATAAAACAAAATAATAAAAACAAAATGAATTTCCAAAAGATAACATTGCAGCGTGCTTCGAATCCACCTCGGTCGTACGGCACGGAGAGTAAATTGGACTTGATTCCCCCTATGTTCGCAGTAGCTTGAAGCGGTCTGTATACCCTAAGCGTTATTTACTTTTTATTGTGTGCCAAAGAAGTCAGTTTAAGTAAGTTTCTGCTAATGACCAGAAAAAATAACAAAATTTTGGGCATCTCCAATTGCGAACTTAGACGGCGACAGCATAAGTCTTTGTGATACAAAGATGAGTGTCAGGAATAGTAAGTTGTTGTTATGTTGTTCAATGAATATCAAACCATATTTTTATTTTGTTTATATTTTAACTTTTAGTATGACATTTTTGGGGACATAGCTTTATGTCTGGTATAACAAGAATCTGATTTAACTTAAATTTCGCACACATTTTTATAGCCGTTGATAATATAGTAAATTATTATACTATATAATTTTTTAAAATTTTTCTTTATTTTCAGTACTTCTAAGACTTTTTGAAATCATTTTAATGATAGTAAAAATTTTGAACTAAAATCACAGTTGGTGCCTCACTTTGCTCAGGTTACAAATTTTTTCCCTCCCATTCTTCATTCCCATTATATACCTTAATTTAATTCTTAAACTTGCACATTAGTATAAGATATATACCAGTTTACTCCCTATTGATATGTGCTGGGTTGGTTTTGTCAATAGAAGTAAACTTTAGTTAAAACTTGACTCTTTAGAACAAGGTGTTAGTGGATTTTAGATGTATTACTTACTTATATTATTGTAGTTTATTAATTCATAGACGAGCGCAAAAATTACAATGTTTTATCTTATTTATAAATACCCACTAAAATTTTCTATTTTTACCTATATGTTTATTACATTATTTTTTTTCTTGAAGTTCCAGGTGATGTGAACTCTGTTTATTTTAATCTGTGGCAAAATTTTATTTTGTTAAAAATTGAAATTGCATTAAATCATATACAAACTTTGTAATAAATTTTTTTTGTTGTTTGTGTATTATAGTAAAATGTTAATAATATAATTCATGTGTAAATTTATATTTAAGTAGTTACGCCACTGGTGTGTTTACTGTATAAAACAGAAAGGTAAACATTGTTCCATATAATAATATAACCAAAGTCTCGGTAAGAGTCAGGTATCTTGTCTCTTTTTAATCTAAGCTCCGGTCAAAAAAAAAATGTAGTGTCTGGTTGTTTGTGAGTATTAATTTTAAAACTAAGCACATCCCCTTTGTAACACTATCTGATGCATTCTAAAACAGATGAAATACCCCATGCAGCCTACTTATAAAAAAAAAAATAAAAATAAACTAAATACCTATGCTTTTTTTTATAAATCCATCACGCCTTAGATAAATTACTACATTCGCTTTTTTTTTGTCCTGGGACTTTCTCATAACCAAGTGTTTTTACAAACTTAAAGACAATCATAAAATATACATCCACCTAGCTGGGATTCTAACCCGGATCCTTTCATGCGCCAGACAGATAAGCTACCCACTACGCTGCAGAGGCCGGCTAGTTTTTTTGCGTCACAGGCTTAACACAAAATCGTTTTCAGATGTATACAATAAGCTTATTTCCTAAATATACAGGGTGTTTCACAACTTATGTCAGAAACTTTTAGAGCGTAATAAGTGCACTGCAAGTAATAAAAAAACATATAAAAAGTTTTTATTAAAAGAACAAGCTTTTATTAAATGCACTCAAAAGTAGAAAATAATTTTTTATCTTTCTTATACCATATATATATATAATAAAAGCGATGGGCGCAAATAAAAAATTTTAACCTTAGGCATCGTATATATAAGGACATTTTCAAAGGCTTGGCAAGCACGGCAATCTCACTCGTTCTCAGCTTCTTAAGATGAAAGCATTATGTTTATCATTCAAATAGAAAAAGAATTTAGTTCTTCTTTTTTACCGTAAAGTAAAAATTTTTAATTTGCGCCCATCGCTTTTATTATGGTATAAGAAAGATAACACTTCTGAGTGCATTTAATAAAAGCTGGTTCTTTAAAAGTTTTTTTTTTAAAAAATGTATTCTTTAGTTTTTAGATTTTTACCCTAACTCGTCCATTTTGAATCCGCCATATTTACATTTTAAAATCTGATCAGAAATTCACATCCTCTTCGCGAAAAACCTCTGTATGCCAGTTTTGATTTAAATCGATCAAACTAAGTTTTTTCTCTCCTCCACTTCTTGGAAGTGTGTACCTAATAATACCATTTTTTTCTATTGTCGCAGGAACTATAAACGTATACCAAATTAGAACACACACCCTTAATTTTTAGATTTTTACCCTTATTCGTCCGTTTTGAAACCGCCACATTGTATAATCCTTCTGCTTAAAAACCTCTGTATGCCAATTTTGATTGAAATCGAACAAACTAAATCTTTTTCCCCCTCCACTTCCCTCGTTAGAGGAAGGTGGGTACTATATTATTGTATTTTCACCGGAACTATAAACTCATACCAAATTTGAACACAATCGGATGTGGATAATTCAGTTAAAATTGGTTAGCCAAACATGACCGAAAATCGTCCATCTTGAATCCGCCATATTGAATTTCCAAATCTGATCAAAAATTCGCATTCCTTATCCCCAAAAGCCCCCGTATACCAATTTTGGTTGAAATTGGACAAACTTAGGTGTTTTCCACCTCCACTCCCCTCGTAGGGGAGAGGGGTGCCTAATAATGACATATTATTGTATTATCACCGGAATTATAAATGCATACCAAATTTGAAGGCAATCGGATGTGTATAAGTTAGTTAAAATTGGTTAGCAAAAGATGACCAAAAATCGCCATATTGAATTTTCAAAATATGATTAGAAATTCGTTATCTCCATCCCCAAGTGCCTCAACCCACCAAATTTCAACGAAATCGGGCGTACTTCAACTTTTATCCTCCTCCAGCCCCTTCGAGTAAGCTGTCAATTTCATCACACTATATTTTTGTGTTGCCACCGCAACTATATAAGCATGCTAAATTTGAAGCCGATCGGATGTCGAAAAGTTGGTCAAAATTAAGTTGCAAAATTCCGCCCGAACAAACATAATTACAATGATTTGCACGTCGGGAACATTTCTCTAAGACATGACTCTACCGCTATGATACATATAAAGTGACAAAAACCCCGAATCGCTAAATATAACTAAATATAAAGCTCAATTAATGACGAACCTCTATTAATATAAGGGGACACTTTTGCGGCGGCGGCGGTTAGTTGTGCTTCGTTATAAATTAAAACAATATCCACTAAATTGAACTGAAATGAAAAAGGTTTCGTCTTTTTTGTACATTTTTTTTATTTAAACATTTACATCAAGTGCCAACGATTCGATCCTAATCCGGATCATCTTTAGGGCAAGATGCTTCGAGATTTACAACCATTTTTACTCTTGTAAATCTCGAAGCATCTTGCCCCGTAGATGATCCGGATTAGCATCGAAACGTCGGCACTTGATGTAAAAGTTTAAATAAAAATAATTGTCCAAAAAAGCTGAAACTTTTGAAATTTCAATATCCACTAATTCGCTGCTTAGTTTCATCATATTTTACAAAACTCACTCACTCACAAAAATCACTAAAAAACTAATACTCTGCGCCAGAACGCGACGTGAGATTCAAAACTGAATCAGCTAATATTGACTAGTTTACACAAAAGATTTGTGGCGTAGAGGACTGCTCAGTTGGTAGAGCATTAGAGTGATATTCTAGAGGTCCCGGGTTCAAATCCTGGTCGAGGAAAAACTTTTTCCGATTTACTATCTCACCCTTTGCCCTCTATACCACAAATCTTTTCTGAAAATTTAAAAGGGCGCTAAAATTTTCCCTTCATTGCATAGTTTGTTTACTTTCTGTGGTACAATACGGAGATAAAAGCGGGGCGGGTAATGCACTTACTTGCTTGATGATTGCCTTTTTGTTTCGTACTTTGTTTATCAGCTTCAATGTACAGTTAATCTCAGATAAAATGCGTGCACAATCGGCATCATAAAAGTGGTACGTGATAAACCAACACCGTTCTTAACTAAAAAGCCTGTTAACTCCTATCGCCTCAGTGCTCTTTAGCCTATTGTGGCTGCCATTTTTATAACCAAATTGACAAGTAAAACATGGATTTTCTGTCAGTTTGGTGTCAATATGGCCCCGATCAGTACCTTCTCCATATAGGCCGATCAACTACTACCGATTTAGTGTTCTTTAATCCACCTTCGCCGCCATTTTCACTCAAAAGTGACAGAAAATCCATTAGTTTTCTGTCAATATGGCGGCGAAGGTCGAGAAAAGGACACTAAAACGGTAGGAGTTGATTGGCCTATGTGGAGAAGGTATTGCCCCGATCATAGGCCAAAAGATACTAAAAACGAAAATGAGTTAACTGGCTTTTTAGTTGAGAACGGTGTTGGATAAACATAGGTATTTTTTAAATTGTATGGTTAACTACCGGATTATATATTGTAACAGACTGGTACTAAAATGTGAAAATATTGACATCAAAGATGGCTTTCAAAAATAATTTTTATATTACAATAATACGCTAACGCATAAAACAACTGTAACAAAAATTAAAAAACACAACTGTACGAAAATTATAAAACAATAGAAACAAATTATTAGGTATAGAAATTTTAATATCTAGTCATTGCGCCATTCACCTCAATTATACCGTTTAACCTTCATGGTAAAGAATCAGCCAAAATTTCAAAAAGGTTTTCATTTTCACCAATAACTTCTTCATAAGCATTAACTGGACCAAGTGATGTTGATTTCCCGGCACAATATTAAAGCTTCCCAGCTTTTTTGAAATTAAACCCCAGATATTTTCCATAGGATTGGCGTTTGGGGTTTTCGCAGGCCAAGGAAGAACTTCAATATTTTGTTCCTGAAACCAAGTTTGGCAAATTCTGGCTGTATGAGCAGGGCAGTTGTCTTGTTGAAAAATAAACTGGTCTTGATAAAGTTCTGTGACGGCTGGAAGCATGGTGTTCTCTAAAATGTCCACGTAAAGCTGTGCTGTGAGTCTTCCATTGATTCGAAATAGAGCACCATGACCTCTAGCAGAAATACAACCCCACATATTTACCGAAAATCTTCCAGCGCGATCGTTGTTACCAGCAATATTTCTTTCCTCATAGCGCGTTCTTGGTAGACGATATACCCAAATTTGTTTTCTGTCACTACAGGACTGGAAAACTTTTTCATCGGAAAATATTACCTTTCGCCAAAACTCTGGTTCCTTTAGAGAGCAATTAAGGACAAAAAGTAACCAGGCCCGGTTTTTTTTCATTCGTAAGTTTAATTTTTTTAGCAGCTACACGACATCTTAAATTAGAGCCTTTCCTTACGCGATTTCGTGCCACTCTTAACATCCTGGAAATTGGGTTAATCTCTTTGCCTGGGCAAGAGATGCAAAAGGGTTTTCTTCCATAAAAGCGATAAGGTCATAATCTTTTTCATCAGTTGAAACTTTCAATAAACCAGTCCTTGTTTTCTCTATATTGTCTGATCTTCTTCCCATCGCCTTTTAATTTTTATAATCGTGGTTTTACTACGTTCATAATGTCTAGCCACGTCCCTAATTGACCATCCTAGTTGTAGTTTTGCCAGGAGTTGGGCTTTATCAAATAAAGAAATTTGTGGAGGCATTTTCTATTTATTTGTCAGACTGAAATACAGAATGACATACTTTGACAGTTTAAGACAAATACAATAATGGGTGACTTTGTTTGTAAAAATAGACCAAGGTATTACAACAAAAAGTATTGTGTACCACTTTTATGATACCGATAGTGTACATGGAAAAACAAAATACAACGTTTTTTTCTTCGCATAGATTTCACACTATTCATTTTGTACCCGTCATATATCATGACATATTTTATTTTTGATTTAAGTCAATCATTGTCAATAATTTTTGACTTTAGTCAAAATTACTTTTTTTAAATGGTTCCGCAACTTTCGGCTTTTACGAAATCGCAGATAATAACTCGACTGCAAGATGGATGGTCAGTAAGAAGGGTCGCCGAAAATTTTGACATCAAAAGCCACTGTGGTTAGAATTTCGAAACGATGGCAAGAACATCAGTCTTTGGAGGGAAAGCGGGGTGCCGGTTTGCAAAATAACGTGAGCAGAGAGGAACAGGATGGACAATTACTGAATAATTTGCGAGATAACCGATTTTCCATAGCTGTCGAAGCCATCAATACAATTGGTTTTCCGGGTTTCCGATCTACAGCATGCAGACGAGTGAAAAATTCTGAACTTAAATTTCGCATTGCAGCGAAGAAGCCCCTCTTGACAGAGCAACAAAAATAAGCACGACTTATCTTTGCTCTCAATCACGCTGCAGAGGATGAGGAATATTGGGACAGGGTGATTTTTACTGATGAAAAAATTCTTTTTCGGGTAGCCGAAAAATAAAAGTATCTATATCGCTCACCTCGAGGTCGGTTTATTAAGCGATATACCCACCAGGTTAATAGAGCAGGACACTTCTCAGTGAACATGTGGGGTTGGATGTCTGCTAGAGGGTTAGGTGTTTGCTGGCAAATTAAAGGAAGGTTTACCGCAGTGAGATATTTGTAAATTTTAGAAGGGGTAATGGTGCCGTCAGTTAATTTATATCCAAACAATGTTCACACAGCTAATGCTGTGCGTCGCTGGTTTCAAGACCAAAATATAGAAGTGCTGCTTTTGCCATCGAACAGTCCCGACCTTACCTCCATCGAAAATATTCAGGGAAGATTAGTCAAAATAATATATGAACATAATTTTAGGCCCCAAAATGCCGAAGAACTTTTAAAAATATATGTAATGCATGGAATTTGATTTCTAATGATGAAGAATATTGTCGAAATTTTGCTTATTCCATACCACGTCGATTGGAAATGGTTATTGAAAAAAATGGAGCCGCTATTAAATATTTTTCCTTTTTTTTCATCTTTATATTACATGAAATTAAAATAATTGGTTTGTTTTTGAAAACGCATATATAAACAATTCGCTTTTTACTAAGTCCATGAACTTGCCTTGCTCTTGTATACAAAGAGTTGTTCTTTAGGCTCATTAAAAATACTATTTTTTATTGCTAAGAAGTGTAAATTATATACTGACAAAATATTACTAATAATCCTCCAAGAGTTGCAGTTTTTAATAAAATTAGGTTAATTAAATTTTTTAAAAAATAATAGGTAAACTATAACAATAATAGAAATATTTTACCTACACTACAATTAGCAAGTAGTGCCTCAGGTGCATACTAAAAAGCATAGGTATAGCTAAATACACTGAAAAAAAAAACGTTTTTTATGTACGCATTTTATGTGAAACCAACTGTACAGTCGAAGGCGAAGAAAATGTTTAAGCACATTTTTGGTTGTTTTTTGGGAAAAATTTTGTACAAATTTAAGCGAAATGAATTGTCATTTCAAACACCGACTGGTATTAGGAATTACGTCTTTAATTTTTATACATAATTTGTGAAACACCCTGTATAGGTATTTGTAAATCACTGTGTTAATTTATATTGAACGCGACTGTACTTTAAACCCTTCTATTTACTTACTCGTTTCTCCTACTTCTTTACGCAAACATTTACAAGCGTTCTCCAATCTGCCGTCGAAAGTGCAAACTGATGAAACGCCTACAAAGAAGAAAAAAGTGCTAAAACCACATAAAGTTTTTGTAGCAGTCTTAAAAAAATCATCCTAAGCTAGAACGCAGTAACTCTAGATTTTGGAGTTACTACGCTCCTGACGGGCCTTGAGCTTTTTTCTTTCAAATTATGTTATTTTAGTTGTAGGAGTCTTTAACATCGATTACAAAACAGATGAGTCAAAAACTTTAAAATAAATTCTTGTAGATCCTAAAAACGTTGTTTTTACTACAACTTGCTCTGGTAGAGATATTATTATTATTATTATTATTATTATTATTATTATTATTATTATTATTATTACTATTATTATTATTAGGCATTTATTGAGTATTATGATTTACAATCGATCAATACAACAACAGTTAATATTTATAATACAATAATAATAAATACAAATTACTCCACAAGAGTATTCTTGTGCTCAATTATACAGGGTTCCTAAGATTTTCCTTAGGGATAGGATTTCAATCAATCAAACAGAAATGGCATAGAAAGTTCTGCGCGCACAAAAGAAACAGGTATATTGAGCAATGGTGCCAGTTTGTTATTATCTTCGGACTGCTTTCATGAGAAAAAATTGTCGCCACTCTTTTATTGTGAGCATAAATCATAGTTGCAATAATAACCGTTGATAAGATGTCTGGAAATTCCGCTAGATGGTGGCCACACACAAAATAACCGCTATTGGTCCCGCGAAAATAAACATCTGCTCGCAAGTGTTAGAACGCAACATCCTCAAAAATTAAATGTTTGGAGCGGTATTGTCGGGGATTACATTATTGGACCCTTTTTCATTGAAGGGAATTTGAATAGCCAAAAATATGTTGATCTTCTCCAACACCAGGTTTTACTACGGTTGAGGGAACTCAACATAAGTTTGGACGAATTGTGTTTCAGCAAGATGGCTGTTCATCCCACAATTCACGCCAGGCTACAAATTACTTTGGTCAGGTATTTGGCGATAGAATTATTTCCACGTATGGAAATATCCGATCACCAGATCTTACGCCAAATGACTTTTTCCTATGGGGTTGTTGGCACGACAAAATTTTCCAACACCCTCACTTACGGCCTGCGACTATACAGGAGTTGGGGGCGAAAATTTTGGAGGCGGGCAACTCTATCGCCCCTGAAATGTTGGCTGCTACGCGCCAAGAGTTTTACAATAGATTGGGATATTGTGAGGCTCAAGAAGGGGACATATTTGAACATCTAATCTAATTAAAAATTAGATGTTTTCAGGTCTAAAGCACAGCTTTTTCTTGCTTAAAGAAGGCGGCAGGGTCCATTATTTACGATACTGACCGATAAACTCGTGAGGTTGTTAACATTAGAAAGAAATATCTTCGCTTTTAATTAAATTTCTTTCCATTCTGTTCTACTAGTGACATCTATCCGAAAACGGCCAAACCATGCAGCTAGCACTAGCAGCGAAAGAAATCAATAAACGGCGCTGTTTTTCCTGCAGAGCTTTTTGCTTGCGATATTATTGATTTTAAATAAAGCTGGCCCTACACTACATTTGATATTTTCGAGGTGTTTTATGACATGATCTCGAAACATGTAGCGAACCAATTCTTCAAAACTAGCGGGAGGGTAAAAGCGAAAAATAAGGGGCTGCCAATATTTGTAACACCCAAAAAAGGGTGAAAAGATTTATTTTGCTCTGTTTCTTTACAAAAAACGTTTTTTTTTACGAAAAACTTGAGCTCTGCTACTTTTTTTTATTTTGTTCTTCCACTTAAAATTTTCGTCATACCGTAGAAAAAAATTTCTCCATGGTCATACTCTACTTTTATTCGAAAAAATTTAGAAACAGAGACGGGATCAGTTTTCCTAAAACGGGGGATCTTGGTTTCGAGTGAGAAGATATATATATATAAGGCGCCGCAGGCAAAAATTTTTCAATTAAATTAGCCGAACCCAAAAATGTTAGAAAAACAAAGCACGAAATAAAAATGGCGCCGCTTACAATTTTTTTTCAAAAATTACCTAATTTCGGGAACGCAAAGAAATGGGTCTAAAGAGTATAATTTTTAAGAAAAAAATATCAATTTTTTCGCCCTCCTCCACTGGGACTACAGGGGCCGTGCACAAATTACGTAATGGTCATAGTGGAGAGGGGGGTTACAAAACGTTACGTAGGGGGTAGGGGGATTTTCGACAGCGTTTGCATTAGTGTGAAACTAAGAAAATTTGGAATAAAAATAAGTGAAAAGTTTTTTTTTTGGGGGGGGGTAGTGGTCTTGAAATCGTTACGTAATATTAGGGCAGTGGCGTGCCAAACCGTTACAAAACATTACATAGGAAGGGGGTCAAAAATTGGTAAAATCACCGTTACGTAATTTGTGCACGGCCCCACATGTGACTGTTCCTCCTTTTTGATTTCGAATCAAAGTGCAAAACCCGGGTTGGACGTTCGAAGGCGTCAACCTGTCCTATTTGCTTGATAAAGTTTCTACGGAAATATCTCAGTAGATTTCCCCGGCCGTGTATGAACGCTTTAGGTTAGGCATTTGCATGTATCTCAGTCCCCAGCCTGTAAACAGTGCGTAAGGCCAATGGTTACAAAATGAAAAGCCGAAAAATATTTTTTTTACGATATCTTTCTTCAGTTTGGTATTAAAGTCGAGCAAAAACAATTTTGATTCCAGTCCTAAAGGTACGAAAATGAAAAACATTAGAAAACAACAACCTGGAATGGATTTACTACGTGTAAGATGTAGTGACAACATCGCCCCATGCCCATCCTTTTCTGCTTAATGTGCTTTTCCGTTTGTCTGCGTCTTATACACGGCTGCTTGGCCCTCTAAGGATTTGCTTAGGAACCCTGTAGATTTAGTGCTAACAAATTCTGATCACTTGTTTAAAGCTAATGTTATTATTGCCTTAAAAGTAACTGATGATTACATGATTGAAATATTACATACTTAAGGTTAGTCCTAATTTGACTAAACCTATTGATATTAGAGAAAGAAACATTGTTTTTTTGAGTAATAACCAAATATACGCAATTGTGAGTTTACTTACTATCATTCTCACATAAACCATAAGTTTAGCAGTTTTGTGTCAACTATTTTTGGAATTTTAAATTTAGTTGCTCCAATAAAAACCGCTAAAATTTTTCTTATATATAAAGATGACAAGATGAAATAATAGGGTTGAAGTGGCATTGAAAGAACAAGATTTTAGTAGAGTTCAAGCTTTTAGAGTAGAGAAACGTCAATTCTACAGAGAGAAATATGTCAAAATAAAAATAATCTCACAGAAATGTAGGAAACTTTGGAGATTTTATTACCTTTAAAAAAAACAGTAGATAAAGTTGTGTAGTTAGTGATAAAGACGGGTTACCTAATAAACTAAATAATTTTTTTGTCGATAGTATTAAAGACATACTGCAGGTTATAGATCTTGGAGATTTTCCATTGGCTCAATATAACGATTTACCTATTGAGAGTATAAAGTATCCACTTTTAAATTTAGTTAATTCTTCGTTAGAAATAGGTCAAGTTCCTGATTTGTTAAAAGTTTCCAGTATATTCCCGATTCTTAAAGTAGCTAAATCAAAATCTGCCAGTGAATTGCGTCCAATGACTTTACTTTGTACTATTGACAAAATTTTAGAGAAAAGAGTGTATTTAAAACTTGTTAAGTATATAGATTAAAATAAACTATTAAGTAATTTTCAATACGGGTTTCAAGTAAAATTTAGTTACGAAACTGCTCTGCAGGTGTCTTGGCAACTGGTGCCATTTTTTATGACTTACGAAGGGCACTTCAAACTGCAAACATGAACAGGTTAATAGTAAAGCTAAAAAGCATAGGTATTAAGGGATTAGATTGAAAATAGTTGGTGAGCTACCTAAGTTACCGTAAACAAATACTTAGGTTCAATAACATATTATCAGAAGACATATCTAATGATTTTGGCACCCCTCAAGGGAGCGTGTTAGGACCTTTCCTATTTATTAAATATATATATATTATAAATATATTTAGGACCTAATTTAGAACGTCAAAAATTGTAACATTTATCTTTTTGCTGACGATGCCTTATTCTGTTTTTCCAAAAAAAGATTGGTCCAGCTTCGAAATATTTGTGCTTCTTTAGCTATATCTATAAACTTATTTTGCACTCGTTACAACAAAATATAAGTAGCTCTTATGATATAAAAAGAATGTCGACAGTATAGGGAATATTTTACACAAGTACGCGGTCTAGTTATTAAACGAGTAGCTGTTGTGTTAACTAAACACTGCAGTACATTAAATGCTATGTTGATAAAAGTAACACACATTGTACACATTAGAATTTATGACCAAAGTAAAGCTGTAAAAACGGTTTGTCAGCACCTTTTTGGTTGTAAATTAGCTTGCTTAGTTTTTGTAATACTTTTTGCTTTCATAATCTAAGCGCAACCCATTTTGATGACCATACTGCTATTCAAAGCAAAAGTGTTTATTAACCTTTGCTCAAAAATACTATTCTTTGGACAGAAAAATATGCAGAATGTTGGCTATACATTAAAGCCAAACTTTGTAGCTTTTTTAAATCAGTCCTGACACCAATAAAAACTAAATTGGAGCAAGTCGGTTTTTTTCGGGTCGTTTCGACATTAATGCGCTTTCTTTGCAGGAAGTTGTAAAAATAGTTAGAGAAAAACATTTTCAGCTAAAGCACAGTAATTTTAGCCGTCGGGTTCTTTCGGCTTGCTTCGCGAACAAAGCCCCGCCCCTTATTCATATAAAGTAGAAAAAATAATGGCAAAAACATTATTTACTAAAGTACAGCAATATTAGCTGTCGAGTTAGGTCTTACAAAAAACATATTTTTTCCAAAATAAAATCAAAAATTCTATAATTAAAAAGAGTAGATTTTTGAAACTAAAACTAGTTTTAAGGTAGAGATAAATCTTTTTTGGTTATTTTGGCTCCAATACAAAAACAAAAAAATTTAAACTAAAAATTAAATAAAAAACTTTAAATATTGTTAATATTTGGTGAGGTTTCATGATAAGTATTATCAGTAAACTGGCCTTCGCATGTCAATTTGGTTCAAGGATGAAGCCAAAAATCCGATATTAAAAGTGTGTGTAAATAAATATTCCCATCATCCATACATCCATACTTGTGTTTTCAAAATCGCAACAACCATTTATTTATACAAAAATCTATTTTTGCTTTTTTTCCATTTTTCCTTTGGGCTTTTTAACTAAGTTAACTGAAAAAGCTATATCGGTTGCAACAAAATTATTGCCAAATTGGGCTAGGCGATGTTTTATCAACACTTTGTAACTTGACAGACAACAGCAAAAACACAATAGTAGAGGAGTTTTGCTGTTGCAACGTTTTTGCAAAAGTTTTTCAGCACCTTGTGTTACTTGGGATATCAAGTAATAGTGTACGTTTCTAAACGGTCACATGTACGTCTTGTTGCGACCTGAGAGACGTCCCATTGGATGTAGTCGCAATGTCCCGGGCAAAACTTTTGTTTCAAAGTAAAATCAACAGGTACTAAGGATTACATTTTTACATTGTAAAATTGCCAGTGTTACATATAATAAGAAAAAATATCTAATATGAGAGTTTAAATAAATGTTGTAATGAAAATGAAGCTGATCTGTAATAGGCATTTACGTTACTAGACTGGATGAATGACCTGTAAATCTGTGGAGACCTGTAAGGTAAGTTTCCGGTCATGTATCGTACTTTTTTTTCAGACCACTAATATTCGCCTATTTTTAAAGGTAGAAAAAAATAAAAAAAAATTAAAAAACAAAAAAAAAAGTTTTAAAACTGACTTGACTTGAAAACTTGACTAAAAATGAGTCTGGAAAATAGAACATAGACCGGAAAAAGATCATTTTTCGCCCTTTTCTGCCTTTTCCGGTCTGTTTTATTTTCCGGTCCCCTATTTGTACCCATCTTTGTAAAGTAACATTTTCTGTATAAAAAATTGTACAGAAAGTGTGCACTTTCCGGTCTGTTGAAAAAAAAATCTAGAATCAATATCCAGCATATGCTGTTTTATCTGCGCCGTCCCATTCGAGCCGAAAAATAGTAGAACAAAAGCTCCGGTTTTCTGTTAGATTATGAAGTGCAATTCTGCATTTTCAACGAAAGTTAATTATTTTTTAACGTAACCAACAATAGTGTCGAATATTTTATCTTGCTGCTGCTCTAGAAAGCCCCGCCATTTAAGAGTGAATAGCTGCCGAAAATTACATCCTTTATTCGTTGCTGGTTCATTAAAGAGATCTACTTTGCCGGGTAGCCCAGTAAAATCCCCAGTATTTATGTGGCCTACCGATTAAATGCGGAGATTTCTGTGAAAGCGTAATTTTATACATAAAGAGTTTATTATCTTCTTGCGGCATTATTTCTACTGTAGTGTATATGAATAATATCCAGGATGTTTTACTGTTATAATACAGAGTGCGTATAATTGCTTTGACTTATTTACTTTTATACATAACGTTTCTGTTAATAAGTATCGTTGGAACCGTTTTCAAAGTAGTGAAGGGGCATGTGTAAGTCCGTGGGTTTTTTTATGTAAGACTTTTGTGACTATATGGGCTTGCTAGCTCTTTAGTCACAAAATCAAGTGTTACTGGGTGTTTTGTTCGCATTCGTGTAGAAGTGGTTGATATGACGACATTTTTCAAGATGGGGGCCAAAAATCATAGAAAATACAACTTTCGCAATCGATTCGAATCGAATACTCGATTCCATATAACTCGAAGACGAGGATTCCAAAAAAAATACTTTTAAGGTCATCCTACATTAAAAGATCTTAAAAACTGCAAAAAAAATAATTTTTTTGCCATTTTCTCTTCAAAAAATCTTAATAATTCGACGTTTTCTCAGCGCAACTTCAAATGTACGTCAAACTATTAGGCATGTACGCCAAATTCAATCCTTAGAGTTTTAAGCAGTTTGAAGCTTCGTGACCTTGAAAAATACCCCAGTAAAATTAAGATATTGCAAAAGTAACATACTAAAGGGCGCTATTCATCAACTGTTAAAGCGAAGAGGACCAAATTTTGTAAGAAAGATAAGAATATCAACACCAATAATATTGTTTAAAAAAAGTTGGTTTAGCTATGACGCGTTTCAATATGGCAGCTGATATATCAAAATGGTGACCTATAACCACATTTTATTTGATCCTATTTCGTAAAAAAAATTTGTTGACTTATCGCCGCTTACTATGAAAAAAAAGTTTAGTTGATTCATGACCTTTATTGACCTTGAAAATACCATGTACACATTAAAAACCAGCTTTTTGTAGTGTCAATCTTAATTTACCACTACGCAAAAACTTTAAGTTCCGGAGATAAAATTAATATGTTAGCTAGATAAACTATTTATTTTAAACCTCCCTACCATTTTTTTTTTGACTGGCGTCCCAGATGTTTATGCTATGCACTATGAACTGTTATGTTCTACTCACTTGTCTAGCAAACAGAGTCATATAAATTACCTACAAGAGAGTTAGTAGAAGTTAGATATTCATTGCAATATTCTGGACCAGGTGTTTTAGATGCCATTTTCCAAAATGGCGATCGAAAAATCATAAAAAATACAATTGTTGCAACCGGTGTATGATTATACTCGATTTAATATAACTTGAGGACAAGAATTCCGAAAAAATTAGTTTCGAGGTCATCCGACCTCAAATGACCTTGAAAATCGCAAAACACGCAATTTTTGTCATTTTCTCTTTAAAATGAGATGTTTATCTATAGCTAAGATGTTAATTTTACCTCCGGCGCTTACAGTTTTTGCGTAGTGGTAAACTGGAAAAAAACACTACAAAAAGCTGTTTTTTTACTTTTACATGATATTGTCAAGGTCAGTCAAGGTCATGAACCAACTAAACTTTTTTTCATAGTAAGTGGCGATAAGTGAACAAGAATTGATGGCCAACTTGTCATTTTTACTTTTTTACAAAATTGGATAAAATAAAATGTGGTTATAGGTCACCATTTTTATATATCAGCCGCCATATTGAAACACGTCATAGCTTAACCAAATTTTTTTGACAATATTATTGGACTTTACTTTCTTATCTCTCTTACCAAATTTGGTCCTCTTCGCTTTAATAGTATGTTATTTTTCCAATATCTTAATTTTCATAAAGCTTCAAACTGCATCAATCTCTAAGGATCGAATTTGGCATATATGCCTAATAGTTTGAGGTACATTTGAAATTGGGCTGACAAAACGTCGAATTATTCAAATTTTTTGAAGAGAAAATGGCAAAAATCTTGTTTTTTGCGATGTTCAAGGTCATTTAAGGTCGGATGACCTTAAAAGTGAATTTTTTGGAATGCACGCCATCGAGTTATATGAAATTGAGTACAACCATGCCCCGGATGCGAAATTTGTATGTTTTATGATTTTTAGCCGCCAACTTGAAAAATGTCGCCATAGTGCATAATAGTTTGAGGTACATTTGAAATTGGGCTGACAAAATGTCAAATTATTAAAATTTTTTGAAGAGGAAATGGCAAAAATCTTATTTTTTGCGATGTTCAAGGTCATTTAAGGTCGGATGACCTTAAAAGCGAATTTTTTGGAATGCACGCCCTCGAGTTATATGAAATTGAGTACAACCATGCCCCGGATGCGAAAGTTGTATGTTTTATGATTTTTAGCCGCCAACTTGAAAAATGTCGTTATAGTGCATAATAGTTTGAGGTACATTTGAAATTGGGCTGACAAAACGTCAAATTATTAAAATTTTTTGAAGAGAAAATGGCAAAAATCTTGTTTTTTGCGATGTTCAAGGTCATTTAAGGTCGGATGACCTTAAAAGCGAATTTTTTGGAATGCACGCCCTCGAGTTATATGAAATTGAGTACAACCATGCCCCGGATGCGAAAGTTGTATGTTTTATAATTTTTGGCCGCCAACTTGAAAAATGTCGTCATAGTGCATAATAGTTTGAGGTACATTTGAAATTGGGCTGACAAAACGTCAAATTATTAAAAAATTTTGAAGAGAAAATGGCAAAAATCTTGTTTTTTGCGATGTTCAAGGTCATTTAAGGTCGGATGACCTTAAAAGCGAATTTTTTGGAATGCACGCCCTCGAGTTATATAAAATTGAGTACAACCATGCCCCGGATGCGAAAGTTGTATGTTTTATAATTTTGGCCGCCAACTTGAAAGATGTCGTCATAGTGCATAATAGTTTGAGGTACATTTGAAATTGGGCTGACAAAACGTCAAATTATTAAAATATTTTGAAGAGAAAATGGCAAAAATCTTGTTTTTTGCGATGTTCAATGTCATTTAAGGTCGGATGACCTTAAAAGCGAATTTTTTGGAATGCACGCCCTCGAGTTATATGAAATTGAGTACAACCATGCCCCGGATGCGAAAGTTGTATGTTTTATAATTTTTAGCCGCCAACTTGAAAGATGTCGTCATAGTGCATAATAGTTTGAGGTACATTTGAAATCGGGCTGACAAAACGTCAAATTATTAAAATTTTTTGAAGAGAAAATGGCAAAAATCTAGTTTTTTGCGATGTTCAAGGTCATTTAAGGTCGGATGACCTTAAAAGCGAATTTTTTGGAATGCACGCCCTCGAGTTATATAAAATTGAGTACAACCATGCCCCGGATGCGAAAGTTGTATGTTTTATAATTTTGGCCGCCAACTTGAAAGATGTCGTCATAGTGCATAATAGTTTGAAGTACATTTGAAATTGGGCTGACAAAACGTCAAATTATTAAAATATTTTGAAGAGAAAATGGCAAAAATCTTGGTTTTTGCGATGTTCAAGGTCATTTAAGGTCGGATGACCTTAAAAGCGAATTTTTTGGAATGCACGCCCTCGGATGCGAAAGTTGTATGTTTTATAATTTTTAGACGCCAACTTGAAAGATGTCGTCATATCAACCCCTTCTACAGGAATGCGAACAAAACACCCGGTAACATTTGATGCTGTGACTGAAAAGCTATTAATCCCACATAGTCATAAAACTCCTTCATAAAAAATCCCACGGGATACAAATTATCGACATATGCCTCCAGAATAAAGGGTGCAAAAAAAATTCCAATATTTTTTTTAAGACTAAATAATTAAGTGTGAAAACATTAAATGGCCAGGCAGTACCCCCTCCACAAAAGCCATTCAACACACACAGTGTCCTTTAATCCACCTTTGCCGCCATATTCACTCAAAAGTGACAGAAAACCCATTCGTTTTTTGTCAATATAGCGGCGAAGGTCGAGAAAACGAGAAAGAAACACTAATCATTCCTTATTGAGTAAAAAAAAGCGCTTCTTTATAATTCTGGACAATATTTTTTCTTCTACCTTCTTCGAAAATTACATTTTCGACCCGAAAAAGAGGGAAGAAAATAGCGCTTTGCCGGAGACAAGGGGGAAAAAATTTTCCGATCGGCTAGCAGGGAGGAAATTTTTTCCTCCCCGTACCGCATCTGAACATATTAAATGATATATATTTTTGATTTCTTTTTTTCCCTCCCTCTAACGCAACCGAGTTTCTTTAGATAAATTCAGGTTCGGGTGGTAGATTACTTTTAAATAATATTTTATTCAGACTGCTTTACATTACCAACTTAGCAGGTGTCAGTAAATTGTTATAAAATACGAGGGTGGTTTCAACAGTTCAGCAAATGAATATTTTTTAACAGAATAATTTTTTTTTCCAATTTTTGAAACTAAAATGCATTTCCTCCCGTGGATTTTAATGCCCTTCGCTACGCGTCGGGCATCAAACCATCTGCGGGAGGAAATGCTGCATTTTTCTCCCTTGGTATGTAAATAACATTAAGTATTTCAGTAAAAATGAAGTAATGAAAATTATTTTGAATGAAAAATAACTCATTTTTTTTGTTTGATAAGATCAAAATTTTTGGTTTAAAATTATCTGTAACATTATTAATTGTTATTTTGGTTCCATGTTATGCATTTTTTGTCGAAAACAACTAAAACGTGTAAAAAATGCTTTGTGTCTTTTACAAAATATTTTTTGTGCAAACCAACCCCACCCTACCAAACCGCCTACCCCTTTCAAAAAAAGGCTTTGGTGTGGGGCCTGCCTATAAGAGTTTAATAGATTAGGTTAGGTTTGTTATGAGTGGTGCAATCTACAGCTCCCTCAACTGCGACCTGAGAGATCTATTGTAGCTCATTCCCCCCCTTACCCCAATCACCAGACCGGTCTGATGAGCATCCCCTAGGAAGGCAGTTTTCTTTTCCTAGAGGCATTTAGACCTAAACCCCTTTGTCGGGGATAGGGATCTTTAACGTACTCCATTATCAATATATGGATCACACGAGACCGTCCTCTTAACGTCCTCTCCCAGGGACGGTATGGAATCGAATTAGCCTGTCTTCTAGCTCACTCTGCCTACTCCGTTTCATACTGAGTTTTACCTTAATCTTACAAAATTCTGTAATTTTATAGGAAAAAGTCCAACTAGACTACTTGCAAGACCCGGGGCTTGTACCCGGCATCTCCTGCTTGAAAGTCGAGCGTTAACCCCGGCACCAAGCAAGCAGGCCTTTAATACATATCAATTAAGGTAAGTCATGCTCTTTCCAAACTTAAATGAAAACAAATTAAAATGGGAGACCTCGGAAACACAAATATACAAACGACCTTTGCGAAATAATAAACCCTGACACTTTTGTAAAGCATATATAAAAGTGATGTTAATTCTATTTAAAAGCTCTTATATCAGTTAACGTTTGCCTCTAAAAAGCGCAGAGCGACAAGAAATAGGCTTTTCAAAACAGCGCTAGGCTAAATTTCGTTTGAGATGAAAAAGGCATGAAACCTTGCTGGCCGTGAAGTGACATATCTTTTAAAAGAATAAAAGGACGTGTGAGTGGCGCTTAATTCCTTTTGTAAATGAACCTATTTTATTTTTAACCGGCCTAAAAAAAACACGTTAGTTAGTTAGATGCGCATTTGCTTGTGTTTGTTTCTTTTTTAATTTGATTAAAAAGATCTTTAATTTAGCGTCAACCTATTAGAAACTTACTTCCCAACCACTTTTACGACAAAAGAATAAACAAATCTTTTATATATAAAAGGTTCATTATGAAAGCCGAAATAGCTTTTAATTAATTTTGGTTAAATGTTATGCAATTTTTGTCTACAAAAACTATGTGCTTTTTACAAAATATAAAAATTTTCAGCTGGGGCGCATTTAAGACATGATTATTGCAATAAATCTTGAATTGTGACTAGATCTGCCATGAGAAAGCACCAAATATGGTGCACAGTTAAAGTTCGAAATCACTTCGAGTCGGGCAAACATATTGCTCGATCAGTTTATTTTGCCCTAGTGGAATCCCATTTGCGGTATGGTCTTCCATTTTGGGGGAGCTGTAGCAACTATATGTTTCAGTCTGTTTTTATACTTCAAAAAAGGGCTATTAGGTTTTTATGCCAAGTACAACCATTGTAAACCACTTTTTATACAGAATCAAATATTTACACTTCCATGTCTTTTTATTCTTGAAACAGCGTGTTTCATAAAAATCGATTACACTTTCCACAACATCAAAATGATCATTTTAAAAGGCAAATAAATCAAGTTCCCCTATTCCTCAATTCGCCATTTACAATAAATTTTCAGCCAATATGAGATTTCAAAAATTAAAGCAATTTCAAAAAACTGTTAAACTTTTTTTTAATACAAAAAACTTTTTACACTGTGGAAGAATTTCTTCAAGATAATGCAGTAGTCTAAAAATGTAGTTACCAATTTACATATTTTATTTGATAACTGAAAATTGATATTATTAAGATCAGTGTATGTATAAGAATAAGTTTAAGGTTTTTGCTTTGTCAATAAGAAACATTTTGTCTTGTACAAATGTTTTTTGGAAAATAAAGCATGTTTTCATTCAGTCATTCATAAATAATAATTTTTTTTTCGTGCACACTAGCCCAACCCGAAATCTACCAAACCGCCCGCCCTCTCCTATAAAAAGTTGTGGCCGCTCCTGCTTAAGCATTTAGTTTATACCAAGGTAAGACATGCACTTTCCCGACTATTCGCAAACTTTGAACAAACAAATTGAAATTTGTCTGACAAGATAACTTTGGGAGCCTCAGAAAAGACAAATATCCAAACAACCTTTAAACTTTTTTGAAATAATAAACCCTGACACATTTGGAAAGGATAAAAATGATGTTAATTCCATTTAAAGTTCTTAGCTTTGCCTCTAAAAAGCGCAAAGAGACCTTAGAGAAAAATAGGCTTTTTAAAACTGTGCTAGGCTAAACAGCCATGCCACTTTCTTATGGGGAATGTGTTTCGGTTAATTTTTTGTATATTTTAATATGTTATAGAGAGGGTCCCAATGAGCAATTTTCGTCATGTTCACTTCCCTCAATATGCACAGGGTGAGCAAGAAATTAGACTAATTTTTACAAAAATGGCCGTTTTTTAGTTAACTTTACCTTCGTTTACGACAAAGATAGGAAGATAATGACAAAGTAGACCTATAGATTTTTGATATTAGTACTAATATCCATATGTCTACAGGCTAAGCCTAAAAATGCTCAAAATCTCTTATTTTAAAAGCGCATTTGACGCTTGTAAAGGCAGTGAAGAAAAATAGTTTTTGATACCCTAAAAAGAATGGACCTTTTCAAATTGTTCTTACAAGGAAACTACCAATCAGCCAACACTAATTTATTTGTTTTTGAAAGTTTGAGACAATGATGAGTTTGAAATTAATTCTGTGTTTCGTACTTCCATTGTCTATATTTTATTTATACACGACGTTTCGATCACTACAATTTCTGATCGTCTTCAGTTGCAAACTACAATCTACAATCTAACAATCTACAATCTAAGGCTACGTACTTATATACTATGAAAAAATGACTTAACCTTGAAGTTTAAGAAGTTGGCTCCGCTCAAGGAGGGGCTTCCAAATATTTGAAATTTTAACACTTGGCTTACTGAAAACACCCTGATTCTGCCTAATAGAGGCAGCTTTAAGGAATTTTCGTTTCTTCCAGTGACTCCTTCTGCAAACCCTTTGCTTCTGTCCACTTCATTCGGTGTTATTTTGACCATGCGTGCTCGGCGATTCCTGATTTCGTTGTTTCACCTCTTTGGGTATTCGTCTGATGTTCTTTAAGCCTAACGGTGATCAGAATTGAGCTAATCAATATTTAATTTTAATTATTAATAATTTTAAGTGGCGCAAAAGAAATCATGATATCATTTAAAGCATAAAAAAATTAAATACGCAACTGAATGAGACAGAAATACCTGTTAATCCATTCCAGTAATACCCAGAGTGCGCACTCAGTATTTAGGGCTCTTCTGGGGCTGAGCCTGTTGTCAGCCAGATGTTGCTTCTTCAAAATTAAAAATCAAAAGAGGTCGATTTCTTGATCGGCAAAAGTGAGGTTATGTCCAATTGTCTTCTTCTGTACAGTGGACCAGTCAAATTCAGTTGTTTTACATTGATAAAAGCGAGTGGCACATTTTAATTTAATTCTTTTAAGCTACTTTGGTATATTTAAACCCAGATCACAAATATAGTTTAAAACAAAAAAAATTAAAATTAAACAATCATATAGTGTTCTTCACACTTACAAGAAACTTGGTAAATGCATTCCTTATTTTGTCGGTTCTCCGGTTTTGTTTTACTAAGAAGGCTTCGAATTGTATTATTAGATTTAAAAGCTGTTTTAATATTAAAGTTGTTCGCTACTCTTCGAATTTTCTCTGATACTCCTTTAATGTATGGAATTATAAGGAATGCATTTGCCTGGTTTTTTTCTTGTAATACCTGTCTTGTTCGCTGAAATTTAGAAATAGTATCTGTTATAAGTTTAAAAGTGAAATTCCAAATATTTGGAAGCCCCTCCTTGGGCGGAGCCAACTTCTTCTTAAACTTCACGGTTGAGTGATTTTTCATAGTATATAAGTACGTAGCCTTAGGAATAGATTATAGTTTGCACCTGAAGACGATCAGAGATTGTACTGATCGAAACGTCGTGTATAAAGAAAATATAGACAATGGAAGTCCGAAACACAGAGTTAATTTCACTAATTAATTTTTTATGTTATTCTACGGACCACAACTAACATTTTTTACCTTAATTTTGGTACAGGGTGAGCCAGGAAATACCTTTGAAATTGCTCGAAATCGCTTATTTCTAAACAGAAACATTTAACCAACAATAGAACCATCGAGTCATTAAGGATTTTGAAAAACAATTTGGTTATAGCTTCAAACGTATACAGAGTACGCCAAAAAGAGGTTAAGCAATCACGAAATACGCCTTTTTAAAGTTAACTAATTCTTCAGACTTTAAGTATTTTCAGACTCATTTTTTGGCTAACCCTGTACACATACGGACATTTTTATAACTTTAAGTCTAATTTCTAGCTCATCCTGTACATATTGGGGAAAGTGCCCATGACAAAAATTGCTCATTGGGACCCCCTTTATAACATATTAAAATATCAAAAAAAGTTAACCGAAACACATCCCCCATAAGAAGATGGCAGGGTTCTTTATACATTTTTGCAACTCGGCTATAGTCAGGGGTTCTTTATATCTTTTTTCCAATGTATAGGAAGATTTTTGGTGATTTTTTTAAAACTCGGTACATACTTAGGTATGACTTCGGGGACCACCAAATGAATAATAGTTTTTTCGGCGACGGAGAACGTTAGGCGTCGCGCCGCCCTAAACTTTTTTTAGGGCATAGGATCATTGTGAAAGCTGTATCTCGGTCAAGTGTCAACATTTTAAAATTTTGCATGCGAAACATGATATTTTACTTCCTATTGATCGCAAAAAAAAATAATCAATTTGAAATTTAAAAAAATTATATTTTTTTTTTCTAAAAATTTACAAAAAAAAATCTATTCTCTATTTATGAACGGGATTGTGAAAATTCATTTTGAAGTGGCTATAAGATGGTTCTAGCTATTCGTCAATATAAAAAGCTGCAAATTCATGCCGAGGAAAAATAACAAAATACTCCAAATTTATTAATCCACATTCCCTTTACAGACCTGCCAAATATGTTTTTTAAAGACTATAAAACATGCTAGAATATTAAGTCGCGATGGGCCCCCAAGTTTTAATAAAACATACATAAAAAACCTCTTGCTAAACACTTCAAAAATAATAAAAATTATGTCACCCTTTATATTTTATCGTGTATTTAGAAATTTTTTTAGGGGATTCCTGAAATTTTTACAGTTGCTTGAAGACAATGAACTATCTTTTCAAAAACATCAAACTTGAATCTAGGACGCCTTCAGGATTTTTGTCTGTGACCATAGATGATTTTTACAAGTCGTCCATTTTTATTTATTGCTTCTTTTGTTATTCTATTCAGTTTTAAGTAGGTAAGTATTTTTTATCGGTGTGGGTGCAAGTAATCGGCAATACGTACATAAAAATAACATTTTTTAGCGCTCCCACTCCACTAGTCTGTCTCATTTGATGGTTTAATCCATAATAATATATAAGAAAGGTCAGAAAATCTGACTGATAATTTTTCCTAATTACTTTTTTGTTCTTTAGCCGAATTTTATAAAGTTTGGCATTTTAGAAAGCTTAAAGAACAAAAATTTATTTTTGTACAGAAGATGTAAAATCTCAAAAATTCAAAATGGCGAACGTAGTCAAAAATTTAGTGTGGAAAAAACGAACTGAAACTTTTTTTTGACCTCCCTGTAATTTTTTATTACCAAAATAGGAAACCTTATGCCTTTTCATATCTCTAACGAGGTACCACACATAAAATTCGGTTAAGTAGTACAAAAGTTGCCTTTTTATTTATCAAGAACCTTCTTACTTCTCATCGGATTACAGGTGTATCCTTTCTGCAAAGGTAAATAAAATAAGTCAAAATGTCAAATGTCAAAAACCCAAGATGGCGGACATACCTAGTCCAAAATTACTTTTCCAAGAAAAGCTAATTTTAACGAAAACGATGATTTTTATACTTTTGTACTACTTAACTGAATTTTATGAGTGATATCTCGTTAAACGTGAAATGCCATTTTAGATTTGCAATAAAAGATAACAGGAAGGTCAAAAAAAGTAATTTTTTGCTATGTCCGTTATCTTGGGCTTTGACATTTGACGTTTTGACGGATTATTTATCTTTCCAGAAATAATATAAATTTGTAAAAATCCGATAAGAAATAAGAACGTTCTTGGGAAACAAAAAGAGACATTAATTTAGGGTGGTTGGAATATTATTATGTACGTGTTGCCGATTAGGTGCACCCACACCGATAAAAAATACTTACCTGCTCAAAATCGAATAAAATAACAAAAGAAGCAATGCTGTTTTAAGTAAAATTGGACGACTTGTAAAAATCTTCTATGTTTGACAGCTCACAGACAAAAATCCTAAAGGCATTCAAGATTCAAGTTTGGTGTTTTTAGAAGGATATTTAATTTTCTTCAAGCAGCTGGAAAAATTTCATGAATTCCCTGAAAAAAATTTCTAAATACACTACAAAATATAAAGCGTGACATAATTTTTGTTATTTTTGCAGTTTTTAGCAAAAATCTTTTTTTACGTATGTTGTTTGATTTTATTAAAACTTGGGGGCCCATCGTGACTTGTTACATTTAATATTCTAGCGTGTTATATAGCATTTTAAAAAACATATTTGGCAAATCTGTAAAAGGAATCTGGATCAAAAAATTTGAAGTTAGGCAGCTGGGTCGCGATTGTTCAAAAACCGGCAGAAAATCTCGCCTTTACAAAAAATCTGACGATTTTTGAACACAAGTTTAGACTTAATGCTTTTTTGTCCGGACTATTTGCTAATATTCCTTAAAATTTAGTGTCTTAATATTGTTCTAGTAAATAAACAATATGTCAGTTTTAATTTTTGTAGACTGTTTTTCTGAAAACCCTGTTTTTTATTTAAAAATGTACGTTATTAAGCTTATTTTTATGTGTACACAAACCTTTAAAACTTTTAACATACAAAACAATAGATAGCCATGGAATATTTCGCTGTCACTGTTCAGAAAAGTCACTCAAATTCTGTCTTTCCTTTTACATGGTGAGAATTTTCGACACTTTTTGACGTTTATTGGTACACGTAGTAACAATTTAGATTCGCCATAAACTAGTCCTGCCGAAAACATTAAATTTACAAAATGTTATTAAATAAATGACGCAGTTTCTCTTACAATGTTAGAATAAATACGAAGGTCGCTGTGTTTTTATTTTAAATGAGGCGATAAGTAAAAATCGCCACTCTCAAGGATTCTGACGGGTGAGATTTTCTGTCGTTTCTGATGAATTGCGACCCCGCTGTCAAAAAATTGAGATTTTGTAAATGTTCTGAACTTGCGTCAATTTCCGATTTTTTTGTGATTTTTCCGTGGCATGAATTTGCATTTTTTTAACATCGACGAATAGCTAGGACCTTCTTCCCAATCCCGTTCATAAATACTGAATAGCATTTTTTTTGTAAATTTTTATAAAAGAAAATAAAATTTTTTGAAAATTTCAAATTGATTATTGTTTTATCCAATCAACTGGAAGTCAAATATCACGTTTTGCATACCATAATAAAGGCCATTTTATAGCCTCCTAAGAGGTTTAACCAAAATTTTAAAATATTGATACGTGACCGAGATACAGCTGTCAAAATGACCCTATGTCCTAAAAAAAGTTTATGGCGTCGCGACGCCTAACGTACGCCGTCGCCGACAAAATTTATATTGGTGGTCCCCGGAATCATGCCTAAGTGTGTGCCAATTTAGAACAAAATTACCAAAAATCTTCCTATAGGCTTGACCCACGACTACTAGTACACATTGCTTCACACCACGGTACCTAGAATAGATACGGTCTAGCAATTTTGCCCCACTCTTCGACCCGATGACTTCAGAAAGATAGCAGCTTAAAAATTGTATGAAGGCTTTACAAATTAAATTAACTTTTTGGATTTTTATTTTTTTTTGTTTAAATGATTGATGCAAGACCTATTTTTTGCTTGTATCTTTTATTATAACTTTTTCTGTATAAGTAAATATAATTTATTTTTGGCCTGCATGCATTGATCCTTCACCAAATAGAAATAAAGATCATTAGTTGGTAATCGATTCCGTCAAGAAACTCATCAGATGAGTTGTAGTTGGTTCGTGTTCGTAGTTAGGTTATGTAGTTGTTATTTTTCCTGTTTTAGAGGCGCTATTTCATTTTGTACTTGATTTTTGCCAGGCATTTTTGGGAGATTTTTTTATTTAGAAGAAAAGACTTGTTGTGCATACTTTATGCAATGATTGCAAATTTAAAAGTATAAGGTGCCTTGTTTTTTTGGTATTTAATGCTGAGCCTTTTCATTTAAAAAAACGCATAAATGCAGCTACCTATGATGAAAATAATATAAGTAATATCACAAAGTATCTAACTAGAGCCAGAAGAAAAAAATGATGAACAAATACACTTTTTATTACAAAAATTTATGCAAAAGTGTCAGCCATCAAAAAAATAAAAAAAAAATTACTAGACCGTGTTTATTCAAGGGATCGTGGCTTCACACAACACCCAGGAACGTTCTCAGAGCTTCGACGTGTCGCTGGCTGCCGCTGGCAGAGTTAAATTTATTTCAGGAGAAAAAGTCCTGTAGCCGCGACAGTAGCCATATTTAGTGAATTTTTTCATGTTTTTGTTCCAAATTGTTTAGTTTTTTTAGAATTTCTTCTGCGGGTATTTGTCTGTTTTTGTCTCTTTTACGCCAAAGATAAAAAGCAATTGAAATATTTCCTTTAAATAGTGTCATTAATTAAACAAAACTCTAACCTAAAAATAAATATTTTGCGCCATCCAGCGGCAGTGGACGACAGTCGGTTGAGAGTGGAGAAGATTGTCGCGACAAGACGAAGCTCTGAGTACGGGGCTTGAGCATTTTTACGGTCTACGTTGTGCATAGAATGAACGAATGAATGTAATAATGCGGGCGGGACAATTCCTATGTACGTAAGCCACCTTTCTGGGCCCATTACACGCCAAATATCCATCGTTTAGCCCTCGAAGCCTGCCTCTTTCGCAAAAGAACATATTTTTCTGGGCAACCTGCTTACATCGCCTGGGGCCAGCAGATAGTTCCCCAGGTGCGACTCTCTTTACCTGGCCAGAGCCGAACACTTTAGCAAGACATGCAAGGACAATTTCTCGTCCTCCATGCACCATCGACACTCTGAGTCTTTGGCAATTTCCAGCGTCTCTAGGTGCTTGTAAAGGCGACAGTATCCCGTTAGGAGCCCTGTTGCCAGTCTCACATCCTTCCTACCTAGATTGAACAAGGACTTTGTTTTTTTGGCACTTACCTCACCAATCAGGAGTTTGGCCTGTCTCATGCCCTGTGTGCTATTCCAGAGGTCCTCAGAGCGCCTGTCTAAGTCACTTTTTAGGGCCGTTATGACTTGGCATGCCGGAGTACCTAGTATGGGTTCCAGACCTACCGGATCGGTTCATGATCCTTGTATAGCCAATCTATCGGCCTCTTCATTTCCCGGTACACCTTCACGTTCCAGGAGCCAGAGGAGATTGACCTTGTTACGACCTGTCATAGTTGTCAAGACAAGGGCAGAGTTAACCCTGTCCGACCTGATAGCAGACAGTGCAGCCCTACTATCTGAGCAAATGTAAATATCCTTGCGGACATTTCCAGATTTTTAGCCACACATCAGAATGCCATATACCTCAGCCTAAAAAACAGTCGCGTACCTTCCTAGGGAGAAGTGGAATTTGTTGCCCATTTTTGAGCTGTCTGTGTACCAGATTGTCCCATTCGGGAGGACAAGGGACACACATCCATTCCTTCCATACTTCCTTATTGGGCGTGTAAAACCTAATTGGAAGCTTCGAACTGCTTTGTATCGGTATTCTGTCATGGTTTTGTTCATGCGTACCACTGAACAGATCTTCGTTACATTCGTTGCGCATAGAGTAAAAACAACGAGGTAGAAGTAGGCACGGTTGACACTGGACGGGAAAAGTTGTGAGACTCAAAAATGGACGGCCAATTTATTATTAATTTTATGTTTTTTGTGTTTTCGGTCATGAAAAAATTCCCTAAATACCGAGTGTTTTTGTTTGCTTAATGTATTCCTCGGGCGGAGTCATAATTTCTTTTTCGATAATTTTAAAACTGCAGTGCTGTCTAACTCTAACGATAATTTTGGTGATGCAGGTTCATGACAATTTAGCCAGATATGTTACCGTCGCCAACGTTTGTGTAAGGTAACAATAAGGTTGTATCCCCAGCGTATATTTATTTAAACACGAGTCGGAACTGAAATGGAGAAAGAAACGTCACTACTTATGTATTAAGATTGTTTACTGTTCTACTTCAGGCAAACCATTACTGCTGATGCACGGCAGGCTGGAACAAGAGGTCCTGCAAATGTTGACAATATTTAGACGTATTGGCAGTATTAGTTGGCAACCACTGACAATGAATTATTTCTTTTCTTACTGCGTTTATACGCGGCATAAACCGCTTTTATATAAGGACGGTTTTTAAATAAAATATCCTTATCCAAGTGTTTAAATAATGTTATTAAATGACAGTTTAAAACAAAAATGAATAAACCAACTAAGTTAAAAACAGATTTTTCGATAAGACGTTGAGTATTTCCTTAAGTTGATCCCAACATTTACAATATGGCGTTGTGACGTCACGAGGGTACCAATTGAAATTTTATCCTACGATACTATATCCAGTTTTTTTTGTAGTTTGGCGTTTCTTCTTTGCTTTTAATATTTTACAAAATTGCTAAAATATACATATATATATATTGGTTGGAAGCGCACCACCATAAACAATCATATAAGACAAAAAACAAAAAACGGTCAAAAACGTGAAATAAAAGTTTTTGACTGTTTTCTGTTTTTTGTATTATGTGCTTGTTTATGGTGGTGCGCTTTCGCGCCATTAGCTAAATTTGTGAGAGTTTTACTGACCAATATAAAGGGTGGGCCAAAAAATTTTGCACAAGAATTTTTAATAGTGGATTTTACTAAGATCAGTATAATTTTAATAATATTAAATATTATTAATATCGATCAAGAAAAAGAGTAACAAAAATAGATCAAAAAGATTTTTTATATTTTATCCATTATTAACATTTTTAATATCAACCTTACCATTTTTCTTGTCAAGGATTGAAAAACTGTTCGGGGAATTTATAAAAAATGTGTATTTTGTTTAGTTGTCTTCCATCTTCAGTCTTTTATGATGGCGGATAATTTTGATATAATTGCAATTTTTAAATACATTTTTTTATCAGGGAAGTTTCATGTGCAAAAGTACTGCATTTTCAGCTGCCGTAGATGTTGTCAGAGGCAAAAAATATTCCTCAAAGTAGCTGTGAAAAAATTTTCATGACGTTTTCAAAACGTTGTGGCAGAAGACAGCAAAAGCATAATTGTTATATTTTTTGCTGCGAAAACGTTATCTTAACTTATTTACAGCACGCTATGTTACTTGGGACCACAACGGAAATTATTTTCAGTGCGCTACGGCCCTGTCCTTCGTGTAAAGGTGGATCTGAAAATGAACTTTTAACCAACCTTTGCTGGAAACGGGCTCCGCTGGGACCTCGCAAGTATTGCCGGTAAAAAGTTTAGAGCAGTGACACTTGATGGCTGAGATCCCCACGTGCCTGAAAAGAAAAAAAACGTTTTGTTTGATTCCTTTTTATGGTGAAAACGTTCGAATAGAGAAAGAGTTCATCGTATAAATATAACTAATCAAAGTGTGTTGAGTTGAGTGCTCTGCACATGACACTAAAGGTGGGCAATTAGCCCTCAATTACAAGTAACATTTAAATTTTAATTAACAAAACATTATTTTAAATAATATTGACAAAATACCAATAAATCCGAATACAAATACCTATCTACAAATATTCTAAAATAAAAGAAACTTAAAAATTTTCGTGCCCTGATGATGGACCAATAAAGGACCGAAACGTCGTCATAGAGACCATAAAGATTTCTGTGTTTTCTTGAGACCTCTTCCAACAAACTATATCTCAAATAAATTTTTGTTCGTTTGTTAAAACCTGTTTTTTATATATAGGGTGGCCCCAAAAACTTCAAAAGTTTTTGTCCGATTTGAAAAATGTAAAAACCAAAATTGACAATTTTTAAAACTCCAAGATTTTTACCCCGGATTTATCCTATTATCTCAGGCAAATCGTTTAGCAGGCTTAGGGCCGGTTTCTCAATAGCGAGTTAGCATTAACTCGAGCAACATAACCTTTTAAAAATATTTAAAAAGAGGGTTAGTAGTAGTAGTAGTAGTAGTAGTAGTAGTAGTAGAATAAGAGGGGGCTCCCGGCCCGGCGCGACAACTAGGCTCTACGCGAGCCCTTCTCGCCATCCACCAGAGCTTTCCCCTCACGCTCCCACTCCACCACGGTCGAACCTTTCCTTCCTTTGGATAAGGGTCAGGATATCCAACCATTTCAGCTTTAGAAGGTGTTCCGGCTCGAACACTTCCTCTCCAAAGATTCCCTCTCTGATTCCTCTGTAGGCCGGACACCTTGCAAGATAGTGGTGTGAGGATTCATCCTCTTCCCAACACTCTCCGCAAGTTGGGTCTCGCACTACATCCATTCTTTTTTTTGCTAAAGCCCTGGATGAGCTCCTTGACTTGCCTGGCGTCCCCTGTGTGTTGCTACTCCTGATTTAGTCTTGTGTGGGTCCATTCCTTGGTGGCAGATTTCATCTGACCTCTGGTAAATCCCAGACACGGTTCCGGTTTGACGTATGCTTGAGCTGACCCTTTCCTTGCAAGGTCGTCCGCCACCTCATTACCTGGGATCCCCATGTATCCTGGAACCCAGAAAGTTTTACCTCTTTTTCCCCTGCTAGATCTTGGAGGGCATCCGCGCATTCCTGGACAAAGTGCTTTTATGGCAGCCTGGCTGTCCGTGCATATATAGACCTTATCTTCTGCTCCGGTCCTTAATCCTTCCTCTCGTGCGGCTGCCAAAATGGCAGATAAGTCCGCCTGGAAAACCGTCGCGTACTGACCTAGTGGGTAGCTCTTTTTTATCTCCCTATTTCCTATGAATAGACCTGCTCCTGTTGATTCCTTGTCTGCTAGCCTCAATCCATCTGTGAAGCAGATCATGGCATTACCTGAAAGGTCGACTTCGTTCCTAGTCCATGCCTCTCTAGGTGGTATAGTTAGCCTGTACTTCCTCTTTTCCCTGATTTGGTATTCTGGGTTTTCGATCCTGTATGCTGAAAGGGGTATTTTCCTTTCCGCCATTCCGGCGATGGCCAGGTGCCCGACCTTTTCGCTCCCCCTTTTCCACAACCCCGCATCCCTGATTCTTAGGTGCGTTTCCATCGCTTCCCCTCTGATCCAGAGGGGGAGAAGCGGCAGTCCCAGGACAGTGTTTAGAGCTGAGGTTGGGATCGTCCTCATTGCGCCAGTTATGCTTATGGCTGCCAGTCTTTGCAGGCTGTCTAGCTTCCTAGCATTTTTATCGGTACTGGTTCCTTTCCACCAAACCACGGAACCGTACTGGATCCTTGGATAAAAAAAGGGTTAAAATTAATTCCAAGGTAACCAGGGCTTTAATGTGAGGTTAATTTATCTTACTTTAGGGTTAACCTAAAAAAATATTGGCTTTAAACTGAAATTTATAGCCCGAGTTAATTTAACTCACTAAGTAACCCGCTATTGAGAAACCGGCCTTTAGGAGGTTCAAATTCAAATAAATAGTCCCTGAAGTATTCGCTTTTCCCCTGTTTTTTTATCATCTTGGATGCGCTTAATTCAATCCATTGCCCACTTATAGCACAGCAGTCGGTGACAGCAGAAAAAACAAATTAGACATTTAAAAATTTAGGGCGAGTTAAAAACCGTCAGCGAGCTACAGATTGTTGAGACAGGTGGCGGTTAATTACGTTATTTTTCTTTCTTCTTTGCCTGTTTATGCCCAGTCGACAACTGCAAATAAGGTTTGACTTGGAAAAATTAATACAAACATTTTTATACCCTTTTTGTTAAAGAAAACGTTTTCCGAAATTTGACGGCTGGAAATGGGTTATTTTCAAAATGGAAGCTAAAAATATTGGTTTCTGTGTAATAAAAATAAGTATGTAGTACAGTTTTTGGCTTCTTGTATAAAAAATGCAATTTTGCTTATTTACGTTCAATTTTTTCGAATATTGAATATTTAGGCATGGTTACTAGGGAAAATATTATAAAGAATTACATTATCAACGTTAGGGACTTATCGGTACATAAATTTGGCAACGGAATTAATAGACACTTACAGTGAGATTTAGCAAGATCTAAAATAGTACCCCCCACAGGTCTAAATATTTACACCTGTGGGGGGTACTAAATTTTAAAACTAATTTTCAAAAAACACTTACCCATATAAAAAAGACACAAAGTTATTGATCATTTTGTATTGTTATTGTAAAATACCACTGAAAAACTGCTTTTTTTCTCAAAATACACCATATTTTAAAAGAGTATGCCACAAAACTAATTTTTTTGACAGGTTTCAAAATGGCAAATACGCCAAAAATTTGTTACATAATAGCTTTATTATTTGTTTTAGAGGTTATACAGTTGGTGATTTTTTAGACCACCTCAGGGTGGTGGCTTAAATTTATAGCCCCCAGAAAGGATTGTTCTGTGTCATTTGGTAATAAGTTCATTTATAATTTCCCTAAGTAACCGCTTTTAAAATGAATAGTTTACCTTATTTAATATCCTAAGTTGTTCATTACCCGATAAAACACCTCCTATTTTGTCCAGAAAAACGCCAACACGTTTTGAGCAAAAAAAATATATTTATGAGAGCACTACGAGGCAAAACAAATAAAAGTGATGGTCACTGATTATGCACGAAAAATATACCAAACAAAAAACCCAAAAAAACTATATAAATTTATTTACAAACTAAAAGTAAAATATTGAGGTTATCAGTCAAAAAAACTTTCCTTACTCAAAGCCCACTTATTTAAAAGCTGTAGCTTTCATCAGTAGAGGTTGGTGCAAGCCAAGGTGCAAGCAGAGGTAAAAGATCCGAACTCGCTGTTTGTGATTGAACGCAGCGCTAATATTTTTAAACTGACATATTTTGACAGTGACAGAAATGTAAAAAAAACTTGCATTTTAGTTTTTTAATACATTTCATAAATAAAAACACTTCTTAAATAAATACAAAATTAATTTACTCCTTATTTTATTATTATTCATCTAAATCATTGTGCGACATCAAGTATTAATTGTAAAAATAAATTAACAAAGGTAAGTTTTAATTAGAGTGACATATAACGCAAATTTAATTTGTTCGATAGATTGTTTACTATTTAAACCCCGCGTGGGTTTAAATTTTTTAATTTTCTTTTCTTCTAAGTTGAAACTTTCTTCTTACATCCAACAAAAGGTTGTGTTAAGATTATTATTCAATAAACTGATTTATTAAAATTCTTCTTATAAATCAAATTATGTCCAAAACTCTGGATGGTTGGTTTAAAATGCTTAAAACCAAAAATTTCACTTAAACTTAGGACCGTTCTAAAATAGACTAAACCCTTTTAAAGTAAATATTTCAACGTATCGGTATCGATATACTTATCGCGTTCGAAATAAAGCCCAAATACACTACATTTTTGACTTGTTTATGCGATGTTTCGAACGATGCCCGCTTTCGCAATCGATGCGTGCGTTAGGATGGACGTAACGATACGTTCATCACTCCTTACGCATCGATTGTTGTCAGCTTTTGTGTCATCGCACCCGTCAAAAAAGCGGGCATCGTTCGAAACATGGCATGAGCAAGTCAAAAATGTAGTGTATTTTGGCTTTATTTCGAATGCGATACGTATACCGATACCGATGCGTTGGAATATTTATTAAGTGTGATTTTAGTCAAAACGGCACTATTTAGAACGCCTGTACCACTGCATATGAATAGATTGATAGCGCCTTCGGTTTAATTAGTCTCAGATTCATTCGGAGTAGAGTGGTGACGTCACGAATCTACCCGCGAGTGCTCTGAACCCCAACCGGAGTGCACGCGTAGAGACTGCTTATCGAACACGCCATTTGCTTGAAAAATTACATTTTAACCTCACTTTTTTGTTTATTTTTGAAATTGGAAAGTCGTTTGAAAAAGACGCGAATTCACAAAGAGAAAACCGAACAGAATATTAATTAAAAAAATAACAGTAGACTAGGCATTTGCACCTAGCCTTCAAAATTATTTTTTTTGCTTACTCGCTCCTCAGTATAATCTTTTGAAGGCTACCTCCATCGAGTTCAAGTTGGACAAACATTTCTTCCTCCTCGGAAGAAATGGAAGAATTGAAAAAAAATTCTTTAATTTCATTAAACTTTTTTTTCGATCCATTCTTTCCTGTTTTTTCTCACAAAAAGTTTGCGAACAGTAAAAAGACAAGATAAAAATGTTACTAAAAAAGTTGGGTTATGACACTGTTTTGTTCCAATCATTTACTCTCGCGATTTTGCCGGAGCAGAAAGACCGATAGGCGTACATGGGTAATTTTCATTTAAAAAAAAACCATGTCTCTAGCTTTTTCTGGCTTTAGAGTATATTTTTTTAGATAAACTTAATACTTAAGGTGAATTAAATTTAGAAACAATAATACTTTTGTCAATATCTTGCTTTAAATATTTTTATTTCCGTGTCCTCAGCAAAAAAACTGTTCATTTAAATTAATTTTGCACGCAATAACCAATAATTTATCACATAAAGAAAACAGTATATGTGACAACAAAATGAAATATTTTTGCGTATCAAGATATAAGTTCGGGTGTCCCTAGAGTACTGTGTTATGTCCTCTCCCAAAGGTTTGTACTTCATTTATTAATTTATAGGCAGCGCTACAAGTTGCGTAGTACCTGCTTAGAAATAGCAGTGCGTATCGATCTTTTCAGCCATCAAATGCTTTTCTGTGACTGTGATGTGTTTTGAGTGATAAAAGTTAAAAAATCAGCAAAAGGTATGGAATAAACTATATTTTGTCGTTCCTGTCCCTTGGCAAAAAACTACGAGATGTGTTCTTTAATGTTAGTTTAATATTTTATTTAAGAAAAAGACAGGTTCTTATCAAAATGGTGCAAAATCTCGTGCACTTTATAACCTCACTTTTCTAGAATATCAACATTTTTCAAATAACCCATAAAGTTTTTTGTGTATAAAAATTTTTTTAAAGTCATATTAACTAAATTTTTATTTCGGTAGGTCATATCTTAAACAAAAATTAAACACAAAATAATATTTTCGAAATATTGGGAGAAACGGCATAGGGACGGGAATGATATTTTAAATGTTAATAATATTTTGCCACTGACTGGCTAATATTAATCATTTGAAATTTATGATAAAACTCGTTTCCCCTAAGAATATTATATTTAAACTACTCTTTCAATCTAAAGGATGGGCCAAAAAATCTTGCAGACTTTTGAATTTGCTATAATTTTTGATCGAATCGGTCGATTTTAAAATGTTTTGACTTTTTGGAAAGACAAGACACGAGACTTTTCCGAGCCGGTTCAAAATTTCACATTTCCTAAAAATTCAAGATGGCGGACCGTTTTAAATAACGGGAAATTTTCACCCCACCTGCAAAAAAATATGTGCGGCACTAAAGAAAATCTAAGTCATTGTGACATTTCTTAATTAAATTGGTTAAGAAATAAAAATAATACGGGCTTTTATATTGAGTGGAGTTGTTTGCTGTAACTTCAACAATTCTCAAAAATTCATGATGGCGGACATTTTTAAATAATGGGTAATTTTCACCCCCCCCCCTCACCCACTCTACCCCGAAAAAAACATTATGTTTAGTACCTATACTAAACAAAATGTAAATTAATGCGACCCTGCTGGTATCATTAAATTAAATCTTTTAAGAAATTAAAAAATTGATCATCAAGTATGTTGACATAAATTAAATGCCCCTTTGCTTAAAATTTGCCTGTTTATGCATATAGGAAAATGTCGCAGATTTTATTAGGCCCAAAGAGTGGCCTGCTAACATCCCCGATTGAATCTGGACAGCCATTATTGGAAATAGCCGGAGCTACGGCGACATTAACGGAATGTGTCAAGGCATCACAGAGACCCATCGAAGTTTGCCCCTAACAAACATTACCAATGCTTTTAATAAATGGCGTAAGGATTTGCGTAATGTCTTAAGAACACATGGGGATCAGCTTAGAAAAACTGAGTAGCCCGATCTAGATTATTATACGTTAACTTATGGTTATTTTTATTTAAAAGTGTAAGTGTGCAAAAAAATTTATAAAATACATAAGTATTGGATGATTAATAACAAAGTAAACTTAGCTTAAGCTTGGCCAAATAACCAATACATTCCACTCTAGCTAAAAAATCAGTAGTTTAAAACCACAGCAATTTTTTTAATTTTATTACAAGTCACAATTTTTATTAAAAATGCTGGAAATAATGACACTAACTTGTTCTTAATTGATTTAAGCAAGTGATACCTCCATATACCTAGCGGAGATGGGAGGTAGAATAGACTTCATTTTGTTTTGTTACCTTTTTAGGGGAGTGAAATTACCCAATGGTTAAAGCGTGTTAAAGCTGTCCGCCGTCTTAAGGCGTATTTACACAGACAAACTTTCCTTTGATGTTGAAATGCTGACAAATATTTACACGAGCCTCTTGAGCAAAATGTTCAAAGAAATGTTCGAGCAAAATCTCGTACAAAAAAACACACGTAAATTTTGGAGAGAATGTTGAGCAAAATTTATTTGAAGAATTGGGGGTATAAAAATTTCTTTACAAATTTAAATTTTATAGTTTTATGAGAATTCATTGAACTTAACTGAAAATAGAAAGACTAAGTTTTAAAACAAGGTATTTTAATTAAGTGCTTTCCGACGGAAAAACGATATGATGTCGAAATTCACGTTTTACCTCGTAAGCAACTTCGATTGTTTTGATTTTTATAAGGGATATGCCAGTATACCATAATTGGCACTTATTTGTTGCTGATGCTGGGTTAGGAGAAGGTAAAAACCGTAGACTAGTGAGAGGGGGTTTTGGTCAAATGAACATTGACACACAAAATTACATGACAACAAACTAGGGTCAACGCAGTTTTTTTATGAAAGTTTTAGAACAAATCTTTCCATAAAGAAAGGGCTCTCCGACGCAAAACAAAGAAATTCGCTTTATTTTATTGACGCGTAGAACTTGCGTTTCCGATTTTTTAAATATTGAAATTTTTGGCGATTTTTACAAGCTTTTATTTATGTATGTTTGTATGTTCGGCTAAAATCTTGCAACTCAAATTTGGTATTCAATTTCAGTTTTCGGTGTGTATTTATAGTTGCGGCGACAATAATATGGTATTATTAGGCACCCCCTCCCGCTAATGAGGGAAGTGGAGGAAGAAAAAGATTTATTTTGTTCGATTTCAATCAAAATTGGCATACAGGGGTTTTTAGCATTCTCATATCATAATAATAAAAGCGACGGACGCAAACTAAAACTAAAAATGTCCATCCATATATCAGAGAAACGTAGAGTAGTTTGGGTCGAGTTGGGTTGGATTTACTTCACAAAAAATTGAACTTACAATACCAGATAAAGAATTCTTTATATTTACACGTCGTAGTTGTGGTGAGAGTATTTTTTGTACTTATGGTATTTATTGTCTTTTTGATACGTTAGTTATAAACGCCTTACCACTCATATCTCTTTATATTACTTCCTAGTTTAGTCTTTTACAATAATAATTAAGTCAAATGAAAAAACCTATTTTTATTAAATCTCAAAAATATGAACAAAAGCACGTTCAATTTAAATAATACCCGTTTATTACCCACTTTTACAACCCTACGATCCCGACCCTTGTCTAAAAAATATAATTTAGCAGTAATAGACTAGACTTTTGAATCGGAATGTTGCCCCTTTGCATATTGTTTGTTCAGTGTCAGTAATCGACCTTGATTATTACATTAAATTGACAGTAAATATCTATCTTCAGCATTTGCATAAACTTTTTGCTTTTTTAAGCAACCCTTGGGGCCTTAAACTAAGTAGGTAGTGAGGAATTAAAAAAAAAACAATCAAAGCTAAGGTTAAAGTAAAGTTACAAAAATATGTTTTAAAAAAAATCCCCTCCCCACCACTCCTCATAGTCGTGAGGCGCGGATTACCGCTTAAAAGTGCAATTTTTGAGTTTTTTGCCGATATTTGAAAAATTCAAAAATTTTTTGGAAAAGAAAAATTTTCCTGGGTTGTTTTTCGAATTTAGCAAAAAACCCTTGGAAATAAAAAAACTCGCAAGAAAGTCCCAAAAAAACCCCCGGGCAAAAAAATCCAGGAAAAACCCTAAGAAAAAAATATTATAAGTAACCCTAATCCATGTGACAAAACTGATAGCCAAGAATAATGTTTCGCTTGCCGTCGGCTTTTTTTCACAAAAATTTAAAATAAAAGTTGGTGTTCCATTTTTTTAAAGAATTGAGATCACTGATCACTGATGTGAAATTTTATTCTCATCTTTAAAAATATGTTTCCAAAACAGATAGCAATAATTTGCTCAAAAATTTACCCGAACAAAATGTTCAAAGAAAAGCTCACAAAAATGTTCGTGCAAAAAATTTTAAATCTTTTGCACGAGCTTTTGTTTGAGCATGTTCGTCTGTGTAATTGCGCCTTTAGATCTTCGAAAAATATCAAAGTCGCAAGCTTTGTTTACCCAAAAATGTAAAAATGTTTAAAATCAAGTAATCCAATCAAAAGTTAAAGCAAATGCAAAAATTGCCATTTTTTTGCAAATGGCAATATGGAGTCAAAAACCACTATTTCAGAGGTTTATAGTTTTCTTATCTCTTAACTGATTTAATTAAGTAATGCCTTGGTATAGAAAGCATACATAAGGCTTTTGTCGCAATGACTTAGCTTTTCTCCAGTGCCGCACGTGTTTTTTTGGCAGGGGGGTGAAAATTACCGATATTCAAAACGGTCCGCCATCTTGGATTTTTGCGAAATGTCAAATTTCGAACCGGATCGGAAAAGCCTCATGTCTTGTCTTTCAAAAAAGTTAAAAAAATCTGAAATCGAGCTATTCGGTCAAAAGTTATAGCAAATTTAAAAGCGTATAGTTCGCAACCAAAAAAACAAAAAATTAAAAATCTTGCAAAATTTGCCAATTAAAAAAAAAATGAAAGTTACCCACATAATCGAACATCCAAATTCTTTTCGGATCGATCTTGGAATACGAGAGAGTCATTTTAGAGCAATAAACGAAAGCGCTATAAAAATGTAAAGACAAAATAACCCTTTATTTTTACTGAGAAAATATCACCTTAAAAAAATTGGTGCAAAACTGATGAATCGATCTTAGAATAACGTTGTATTTTATATTGACACTTACAGGCACGTGGCTCCGTTCTTGCAGGTGGGAACGCCTCCAGCATAGCAATACGACTTGGGCCCCTCTGAACAGTTTGGACCAGTAAAACCGGGAAAACAGTGGCATGTAAATTTCCTGTAACAAGAGAATTTATTTTAATTAGCAGGCGGGCCGTCCGAAACACAAGTTTTCTGTAAAGTAAACGCGCTCAAGCAAATTGCATGACAGTAGAATTGTTTAAGTAGACAGTTACTACGTTTTTACATGCAACCGAATACGTTTTCAATTCATCCTTTAATATTTTGCTTTTTACTTTCTTCCGACAGGCAGCGCGCTGCATAAAGCCATACTAACGTCCCGCGCTATTTGAACGACGAAAGTTGTTAGGTACTAACTGTCCTATGTAACCCTGATGATTCCCAACAAGGATGAAACAGGCCTGTAGGTTTCTGGACCATCCATTAAATCTTGGAGGCCTGCCACGAACCTTTTTTTGAAAATATATTTTAAAGATAATTTTATTAAGTTTAAAAACGTGGGAGTATTTCTTTTCAATTATTTTTTTATTAGACTTAGAATAGATTTGTTACAATTTTACAGTTTTATCATGTGTTTTAAAAATAAATATACATATTTTACAAAATATTTTTAGAACATGAATATTTTAAAATTTAATACCAGCTTTTATTAAATAAAAAAAAATATATTAAAAAGTCTTTTAATAAAATATATTTTTAAAAATCAAACGCGAACCTATTTAAACCTAAAATAATTTTATTACAATTTTTCCGTAGAATATAAAATTGTTAGACTTAGAATACTTTCCAGATATTCGACTCTAAAATTAGATTAATTATAATTTTACAGTTTTATCATGTGTTTTAAAAATAAAAATACATATTTTACAAAATATTTTTAAAACATGAATGTTTAAAATTTAATACCAGCTTTTATTAAATAAAAAAAAAATATATTAAAAAGTCTTTTAATAAAATATATTTTTAAAAATCAAACGCGAGCCTATTTAAACCTAAAATAATTTTATTACAATTTTTCCGTAGAATATAAAATACTACAAGTGAAAGCAAAATATTTTAAAAATCAATCTAGTAAAATTTGAAATTTTAAAAAAGTGTCATTTGATATTCAATCGTGGGACGCGATGGATGTGTCTTGAACGTGTCCGTGTACGAAAAAAAAAAAATCTTTTGTTATACCCGGTCTACGGTAGTATAGGCAGTGTATACGATTTTTGACAGTAATTGTTTTAGCAGAGGTAAGCAACTGGATTTGACTGTTGTTAGGGATATATTTGATATTGTGTGTTGGCAGATTTTTGATTAAGAAACTTCAGGTTTAAAATATAGATACCTATTATTTACATTTTTAATATCTACCGTGTGTATTCACTGTTTGTTTTTGTTTTTTGAGAGGGCAATATGAGTTGCGCACCTCTAGTAAAACAACAATGTCAAATATAGTGCGTAGAAAAAACTAACAGTTTGAGAAGTTTTGAATTATTTGCAAAAACTCTTAGAAGATTAGCAAATGCCAGAACTTTTTGCCGAATTTCAAGGTAGGTTTTGAAACAGATCGAGACACAAATAATTTTTTTTCTTATTTTTTAAATTTACCATAGTCGTACCGTTCGATGACGTCGACGGTGGGAAACTTAAAGGGTTAAAATGTGTGGTTTAGCGTTTTTGTGTTGCGTAAGTTAGATCATATTTTTCTTTCATAATATGAGTACAACATGATTCAAGTTATATGGAAATAAAATGCTAAACAAACTATTTCTTTTATATAAAAAATTTAATGACATTTTACTCAGGTAACACTCATTTTAAAAAACAATTAAAATAATTTTTTGTCAAGAAATTATATTATTCTGTCTTTTTTTAGGACAAAATCTAACCCTGACTTGGCTTTGTCTAATCTTAACAAATCATATATTTAATCTTAATATAAAAGAAATTTAATGCTAATATATGATTTTTTTTTAATTAAATAAAATAATTTTTTTTATTTTTAATAAAATACATTTTCAACCTTAAAATACGATGGATTTTTATATGTAATATGCTGAATTTTAGCAGCTAATATATTATTGTAATATATTTTTATAAAACTTTTTAAAATCTTGGATTTTTGTAACATATATTAATAAATAATTTATTAGATTTCAATATATTTATATTTATTTTTAAAATACTTTTTTCCGTGTTAAACGTTGACTTTGTCGCATAAAGTGTCTGTAGCGCCTTTGTAATTGTATGATTTAAGCCGAGACTGATGCAATATGTCGGTTTATGTTCCCTTTGAGTCATTTACCTAGTTTACACGGCCCGCAAACCATTTTTATTTTGGAGCCGGTTTATCAATAGCGAGTTGGGCATCTAAGGCCATAGTGTCTCCTCATACATTTAGGAAAAAACTAGAACTGGTTGTAGCCTTTTAAAGTTGATTTTTTTTGTTTTTTTTTGTGATAAGTTTGGTTGCGTTTGAGAAATGAAAGAAAAATACCAAGTAGTGATCAAGAGATCAACGACCTCGAAACAGCAAGTCTTCGGCTTAGTTGTATGTTTTTGTAAAATATGCGCACACAAATTGACCTTTTTAATAGTCTTATGGCAGGTTTACTCAACTCATAATTATGCTTAAGCATAAATTTGTGCTAGTTCTGTATGTCTGTCTTTCTTTTGGCTTTTTTATTTATGCTGAAGCATAATTATGAGTTGGGTAAACCTGACATTCTACGCAAAAAACTTTAAAGTAAACAGTATTCCATGTTTTAAAAACATTCCTTTACTCTTTAACCAATGCATCTCAGCGAATTTTCTTTCAATTTTATTTCAGGAAGATAAACCATCCCAGACTGAAAGCTAATGTAGGACCGCAGCATACTGTATTTGCTCCATAATGATGACAGCTTCAGTTTTTCTGCCAGAATGGAGAAGTACACAAGAACGTTATTTTTCCCCATATATTTCTGAAACAGGCCATATTCTTTTTCATACCTTTCTCTTGATTTTTAGGGTAGCAAATCCAGAACGATAAGCTTCGCTTTTTTGTCCATATCTTGGTTTTCTTCAAAAAATTCAATGTTTTAGAGATCGACGAACTAACACAGGTGAATAAACAACGCTCTTCATAACAACCAATAGTGTCCTAGCAACAAGCACACTAGATTGAATTTTTTCATTTAATGTATGCATAGTGTTTTTTAATTGTTGTCAAACAACAATACTTTACCTCACCGTACCGGGTAGTGATCCTTGTCGAAAATCGGGAATTGAGGAAATCGGCCGGAAGTATTATTTTGTTAGTGCATCTATTATTAGGTCGTAGATAAAATCAGATGCATGCCTCTGAATTAAAGCGCATTTCCTTCCTTGGTTTTTAATGTCCTCCTAACGCCGGGCATCACAAAAACCGCAGGAGGAAATTTGGCACTTTCCTCCCTTGGTATGTAACTATTTTTGCCATAGCCAAAATGTAAAAAAATACTTTTTCGCCAAAATTTCTGTCAGAAAAAACGTAACCTGCAAACTTCAAATTTGACAACCACAATAATCTAAGGCGTTTTCTACTTTCAAACCTGGTTTTATGTTGGGAATTTGGAACCTTTGGTTGCAGTATAACAAAGTTATGATTGTTTTCCACAAACCAAAACTACACTGTTTTGCACTCGACGTGCGTTTCGCTAACAACGTTAGCATCAGTAGGAGACGATAAACAATAAACTAAATTAACCTTATATACTATCTTTTAGTGGGCGGAGATTAGACTAATAATTTGTGATTAGTCACGCTTTATAATCCTCAACTCTCTCCCCTCAACTAAAAAATAAATAGTACTAAACAGAATGGGGCCTCTATCTTTATTTAAACTATTTCTGGATTTAATGATTTCCATACTTTCATATGCATTCAAAAGTCTTTTGTTTGGTACACTTTTTAGAAGTTTTTGGTTATCTAATTTGATCTATGATTGTTTTCAAAAGCATGTTCGTCCGTATTTTAAGTGTGCTAAGTGTTCTTTGAATCGTGTTTGAATAGAGCGTCTCGTTTGGTCAACATATCTTTTGTCACAATCCATGCAACTTTTCGTAAATTCCACTTTTTTCTAGAACTGTAGTTTTATCCTTGAGATTTCCTAGTAAACTTCTTATTGTGTTTCCGGATTGATATATTAATTTAAGACCGGTGTTATTAAATACTTTTTGTAATCATTTCATATAATTAGGATTATAAAGAATTGATACAAATTAATTTTTTCTGAAAAAAGGTCTTTTGAAAAGAATGTCTATTTATCAGCTTATTTATTAAGCCTTCTTCGTAACCGTTTTCGCCAGCTATATTCCTAATCCTATTTTTTTCTGCTTCAAATCTTTCTTTGTTTAAGGGGAAATTTACTAATCTATATGTTAAAAAGTGCAAACTTGCAATCTTATGTTGTAAGCAATGAAAAGAGGCAATTGGAATATACCTGTTGGTGGCCGTTCCTTTTCTGTATAGGTTAAATTCTAAATTTGTATCAATTCCTTATAATCCTAATTATACGAAAGGATTACAAAAAGTATTCAATAACACCGGTCATAAATTAGTATATCAATCCGGAAACACAATAAGAAGTTTCCTAGGAAATCCCAAGGATAAAACTACAGTTCTAGAAAAAAGTGGACAAAAAATATGTTGGCCAAACGAGACGCTCTATTCAAACACGATTCAAAGAACACTTAGCACACTTAAAATACGGAAGAACACAAAAGTCAAGTATGGCCGAGCATGCTTTTGAAAACAATCATAGATTCACATTAGATAATCTAAAAGTTCTAAAAAGTGTAACAAACAAAAGATTTTTGAATGCATATGAAAGTATGGAAATCATTAAATCCAGAAATAGTTTAAATAAAGATAGAGGCCCCATTCCATTTAGTACTCTTTATTATTTAGTTGAGGGGAGATAGGATTAAAAAGCGTGACCAATCACAAATTATTAGTCTTATCTCCGCCCACTAAAAGATAGTATATAAGATAGAGTGTAGGTCAATTTAGTTTATTGTTTATCGTCTCCTGATGATGCCAACGTTGTTTATCGAAACGCGCGTCGAGTGCAAAAAAGTGTAGTTTTGGTTTGTGGAAAACAATCATAACTTTGTTAAACTTGCTTTTGTTCAGTGGATCATTAAGGTTAGGTTTTGTCTAAATAAAAATGCAACGGACTGTAAGTGTATACGTTTTAAGAGATCCATATAAACTAAGAAGTTTAAATACTTACGTGTAGTGGTCGTAGCAAATACCCGTAAATCCACAATCCATCATCGTGCAAGAGGAGGCTCGCACGTCCTTACTCGTAATCTCGTAGGTAATGTTAAAGCCGTAAACGTCTAGGAATTTATCCAGCACCCTAAGATTAAGATTAAGCTTTAGTAATTACAGTGTATACCGAGAGGTATACCTGGATTTCCTCTAAAACTGATCAAGATTTTAAAAAATTCCAAAACACGTTGGTATTTTTGTAGTATGCGGTCTCCTTTCAAGGGGCGAGCCTCACCCTTAAAATTTAAATGGGAGAAGAAGAAGGCTCAAAATTTATTCATACAATTTGAGCCTATTTGCCAGCTTTTTTTAAATTTTAACATTGTTAAGGCATTTGAAAGACCTTTAAAAGACTGTAATAGGTATTTACGTAACTAGACCGAAAATTGGTCTTTACAGGTCGACGCAGGAAATTTACAGGCCGAGCCGCAGGCGAATCCTGTAAACCTGCGGAGACCTGTAAAAACACTTTCCGGTCGTGTATCGTACGTACTTTTTTTTTCAAACGATCAGAAAAAACATTTTAGTATCTATCACTTTCGTCGACGCCTAGCCGTATTGCGTAATTTATGAACAGTCCCCTGATATTTTCTGCTTCTTGTTGGGTAGATAGCCATTGCCGCTAAGGCCGGTAGTTTTTAAGATGAAAACTAAGAAAAACAAGTAAAGTTTTGAGGTTAGAAATGATTTTTGTATTTTTAACTTGTGCAAAATTGTATAAAACATTAGAAAAATTATAGTGTAGTGCTTATTAGCTTCACAAAGCTAAATCACTGATGACCACAGACCTACAAATATTTGTAGTCATCCTAACTCGCACTTTATACAATATCTTTTCCTCAAAGTGCAAGAGAAAAAAAGATACAATGTATCTGAGCAAGTATGCGATGTGAAAATGATTACATATATGTAGTATATAAGCTCGTGTTCCCCAAATGATGAGAGAATAGTAGGATAAAGCCTTGTTGCCAACTTGAGGTCACTTTCTTGTTGGTTCTGAAATTTTTGTGTGGCATGATGGAAATATCAAAGGCGGACACTCTCCAACCTACGACATTTTCATGCGTGCCCGCTCTCGCGTCACATGACTATCATAACATTTTATATTGACATCATGTGAAGCGTAAGTGAGCACTCACGAAAAAGCCGTAGGTGGGAAATAAATCGGGTGTTAGTCAACAACCTACATAAACTGAAAGCCTTTTGGTTGAAACACGGTGATACCCAGGCTCATTTTTTAAGCAAAGGCTTTATAATGATCAGCATTCTCTCTCCCGAAGTTTGTAGAAAGCCTATTATTGTTGGCCCACTGAGTAAGATTTGGACATTTTTCTGACCAGGTAGTAGACAAAAGGCCTGTAACCATTTTCTGACAGATATTTATATAACAACTTAAAGACCAAGGGCCGCCCTTAGTTTCCGAGCTGTTATTAATTACTTTTTATTTGAAATTGCTGTTGGAAAATCAAAAACTATATACTTCAATTATAGGTAACAACCGCTTAGCTCTTAAAAGAGTTAAAATCGAAGCTTTTGTTGCCGATCTTTTATTTTTAGAAGGCAGAATTTTGTTCATATTTTATATACTAAAGAACAAAAAAAAATGCAACACCATGTATGTATACACCATGTGTACATGGATAATTATTTAAATGCAAATTATTTGTGTGTATATCTTATCTCAAAAGAAATATTTGATGATTTTTTTGTCTAATCTTCCTTTTTTTACAGATTTTTTCTATTCATTTTAAAAAACAACCAACACATAAAAAAGACATTTTCTGAAAATTTTAAATCATTTTTGTGGTAGTTTTTGGTCTTTTTGGATTGCCTACAGTTTACTTAAAAAATTAAAATGCCAAGAGTTCACGATCGCCAACAATTTCATCATTTAAACGACTTCAAGAAAGGAGACATCGTGGGCATGAGAGAGGCTGGTTTTGGTTTACGGGAAATTGCAAGAAGGGTTAACGCCAATCCATCAACAGTGTTAAGAGTTTGGAGAAGGTGGTCCAATGATGAGACTTATAAACGTCGTGCGCTTCTGGACGCCCTAGCTTATTACAATGTCTTGATTTACGGCATCTCAGACTCCTTGCTCTCAGAAATCGATGTCAAAGAAGCAGCATCGTTTGAAACATGGCATGAGCAAGTCAAAAATGTAGCATATTTTGACTTTGTTTCGAACGCGTTACGTATACCGATAGGGATGCGTTGAAATATTTACTTTAAGTGTCTAATACCAGACCGCATATTGCTCGTGAAACAATGGACTTCTTACATGAACTTGGCATAGAGACCTTGGGGTGGGCAGGAAGATCTGGACTTGTGGCCTATCGATCACGTCCCCCTGGAAATTTATATAAACTCTGACATGCCATAAGGAGGATTTGGATGAGTGTTCCTCAATATGATATAGACCATCTTATTTTGTCAATGTCCAATAGAACAAACGAGTGCATAAATAACCATGGAGGAGCCACTCATTATTAATTTTTTGATGATTATCATGGAGGAATCTTCTTGGAAATGTAATCAATTACTAAGAGCATCCTAATGTCTTAATATATAAATAAGTACTTGTGTACCATCAATTGTGTGGCATGAATGGACGGTCTCACGCATTGGGATATTGATGGTCTATAGGTGAGATTACATGGTCTAAAATAGTAGAGTGCGTTTTGACGTTTCAACCTATTATGCTAGAAACCAGCAGAAAATTTTTCGCCTATTTACTAACTTCAAGTTCCGCGATGTCAAGTCAAATTGCTACATTCAGAACTATTTTTATTTTTATATCATCGCTTTTTTTATTTTCGAATTTTTCTCTTAAAATGTACCCTACGTGCCTACAGTTGTGATGTGAATCAGTGTGGTTATTATCAATAGTGAAAGAACAAGAAGTACAAGGTAAATAAGTATTTCCCACCAGTAGCGGAACCTTAGATAACAAATAAGCTTTCTTCGCCATATATTTTGAGCATAATTCTAGACAAAATATAAAATTAAAAAAAAATATAAATATAAAAACATAACCTCCTCGCCGAAACGCCGCTTTTTGACGGATAAAAATTTAAATTTAGCGGAATGGGCCAATCAGAGGACTACGATTCAAAAAATTCCAGCCTACTATTTTAGGCCATGTAATCTCACTTTATATCAGGCATGCTGGCAGAAAATATCGGGGTCCCGGACCGGCATCTTTATTGGCCCGAGGGGCATTTCCGTACTTTTTTTAGACCGAGGCCCCATATACCCATTGACAAAAGGCCATTTCTAGCCTGATGCTGGGCTTGCATTAGGCTGTCACTTTTTTATAACGATGGTCTATTGTAGTTGCATTGACGGTCTCACAGATTGGGATATTGATGGTCAATGTCAGGCATGCCGGCAGAAAATACCGGGGTCCCGGACCGGCATGTTTATTGGCCCGAGGGGACATTTCCGTACTTTTTTTGGACCGGGATCCCATAAACATATATTGTTAAAAGGCCATTACTATGGCTGTCCATGATTCTGCAACAGGCCAACAATGAGTCGTAGTTAAATTGTTTAGTGGGTTGCTAAGGGACTTTTTATATATCTTTTTAAAAACAAGGTTTTCTTTTCTTAAAAATAAGTAATATGTTAATTTAGCTTATTTTTGTTTCGGTGCTAAAATTATATTGGATTTATTTAAGTTTAATAAATATTTATTGTCTTAAAAATATAGACAAATAAAATAATTAGCATTTTTACGTCAATTAGTACTCTTATAAAAAAAAATTTCATCGCTTGTCACGCCATCTTGTGGTTTACACCTATGCTTTATTATTATCCTAGGACCGTAAATGAGCCATTAAAATCGTGTTGAGATGGTCGTAGAATTAGTATTATTCCTTGATCGTAGGTAAAGGTATTTTCCCACTTTCCTTACTTAATTTTAGGGGGTGATGCTTACACCTTGAAGGAGGGTGAACTCAGGGTGCCCAGCAAAAAATCATTGACCAATTTTTAGTTCTTTCCAGGTCATTTTAAACTGTTTCCCGCTCCTTTTAAATTTTTTTTCCACAGCATTATTTTATTTTATTTAACACGTACTTGGGCGCAAGGGCGAACCTAGTCTCAAATCTGGAGGGGATAGGCAATAACATGCTTTAAAAGCAAACGCGGATCCTCAGCCCAATCTAGTATTGCAAAAATTATATCTTAAATGCTCCATAGACGCAAAATTACAGAAAATTATACTAAACATTCAATTTTTAACACTAATAAATGCTGTTAACAAAAATTGCGTCAAATTAATCTAAAATTGTAACAGTCAGTGATGTTATAGTGCCGCAGGCAATCTTTTTGTATTTTAAGCCGAAAATTCTTCTTCTTAATAAATTCGTTTCATTTTGTGAAATATTTAGAAAAAACGTAGGTAGCTGTCAAGGGGGAGTTAAGTTGGGGGTGGGCTCTAGTCTCAATGACAGGTAAAAATTGATAAGTTTTTCTAGAGTTCCAACGGAATTTTTTATTCTACCTTAGCTACATTAAAATTTACTTATGATCCAATTTGATTATTGGTTAAAAATAGTTTTGATCTGTCGATTTAACAGAGAAAGTAAAATTTGCAACTGGGTGTTTTATTTAATATGGATACAATTCTATTTCCAAGTTATCCCGGATTTTCCGTTTGCTGGAAACCCTAAATCTCTACAAAAAATCTTATATAGTCAAAATATGTCACCTGAAAGACAAATCGATGTGTTTTGGATTATTTTCTAATTTTGATTAGTTTTCGAGGATATCCAGGTGCATTCTTCTGCACCCAGTCAAAAAGACATCTAAACCAGTGTTTTGGTTTTAATTTTTTGTTGGAGACTCTCAAAATATGGGTTGTGGGATATCAAACTTAAGGAAATAGAGTTTTTTTTAAAGAGAAAATATATAAAAATCATAATTAATATTTTGCATAGGTATATATTTTTCTAGAACCTATTTGTATGAAATAAATTATAAACTCAGTCTATTATCAGACCCCGTCCTTGTTTGCTTAACTAAGTATAAATTAAATTTGAGAAGCAAAAGAGCATCAAGTGAACACAAGACTGAGAAAAGCATATCCACCGGGAATGTTAGATGCTTCGCCTGCTGCAGCTAAATAATTAACTTCAGAAATGATTAAATAACACAATGGCAAAAACAACAATAGAGTCATATAGGTGTTATAAATACGCGAAGAGCATAACAATATAGTGTATTGGCATTGTTTAATATACAGGGTGTTTCATAGTCGCTAGAAGGAAAGAAAGTCCTGTATGCTCCACAAATATTTTATTTCATTAAACACGACGCGTTTCGATTTTTTCTTTAAAAAATCATTTTCAAGTGTGCATTCTGTAATACAATAACAAAACGATGGTTTTAAAATTAAATTTAAATAAAAAAACTTCATTCAAACTGACAGATGAAGGATCATTTGCAACTTCGCTATTTCAAAATTTTCAAAAAAATTCAATTTCCTGGCCTTGTGATCATCATGTAACATTTTAAAGTTATTTTCCAAATTAAACGTTTGACCCGTCTCTCGCAAATGCATGCCAAACGCCGAACGCTTATCAGATGGATGTTTTTGAGAATTTAACGGTGGGATTAGTCTATTTTAGAACGGTTTTAAGTTTAAGTAAAATTTCTGGTTTTAAGCACTTTAAACCAACCATCCTTGAGTTTTGGACATAATATGATTTACAAAAAGAATTTTAATAAATTTGTTTATTGAATAGTCATCTTAACACAATCTTTTGTTGGATATAAGAAGAAAGTTTCAATTTAGAAAAAAAAAGAAAATTAAAATATTTAAACCCACGCGGGGTTTAAATAGTAAACACTCTGTAGAACAAATTAAAATTGGGGTTATATGTCACTCTAATTAAAACTTACCCTTGTTAATTAATTTTTCCAATTAATACCTGATGTCACATAAAGATTTAGATGGGTAACAATAAAATAAGGAGTAGATTAAGTTTGTATTTATTTAAAAGGTGTTTTTGTTTATGAAATGTATTAAAAAATTTAAATGCAAATTTTGTTTACATTCCTGTCACTGTCGAAATGTTAGTTTAAAAATATTAGAGCTGCGTTCAATCACAAACAGCGAGTTCGGATCTTTTATCTCTGCTTGCACCTTGGCTTGCACCAAGGTAAGCTTTCTTGACTGAGCTTTTGGCGTATTCACCACTTTCCATTTTGAAACCTGTCAAAAAAAAATTGTTTTAGGGCATTTTCTTCTAAAATATGGTATTTATTTTTACAAAAAAGATCTTAGTAAATCCCACTGTAAGTGTTTTCGAAGTCTAACACGAAAACTGCGTCCAGTTTAGCCAAGATATTTTGCAGAGCAAGAACCACAAGCAAGCAAATAAACACCACTCTTTTCTAAAGTTTAGACTGTATCTTTTAATCTATAAAACAAACTTTTAAGGTTGAAGAAAGAATTATAAACTAATTTGATGTTATTATTCAGAGAATTAAGAACATTACCCACTTTTAAAGAGATATCTCCCAGGTAAGTTAATTTGACATATTTTGGTGGTTGAAATGGTAAAATAGATACGTCTTTTGGTGCTCACAAGGGCAGGAAATTAAATTCAATGTTTTGGAGAATTTTGAAATAGCGAAGTTGGAAAATGATCCTACATCTGTCAGTTTGAGTGAACCCAGCAACGCACACTATAAAGAGATAGCCAAAGTTATCAATAATTTTAACTGGTTTTCTTATTTTTTATCTTTGTTTTGTCTCGACAGTATTATTTATATTTTTAAATTAGTTTTTAAATTGTTAGATGCCGCTCGTTGTTTCGTTTCGAATTTTATTTATTATTCTCGTTTCCTTTGTCTTTTTTTTAAAATTTGTTGTTAGTGTATATTTGACTAAGTTGTTTTTAATTGGCCAACGTGTTTTATTTATTAATTTAATTATGTGTAGTTTGTGTCCTAAATTTTGCCCTTAATGATGGATTATCACGTTCTGTAAGTACTTTTTTTTATTTTTTATTTAAATTTAATTTTGAAACACTCGTTTTGTTATTGTATTACAGAATGCACACTTGAAAATGATTTTTTAAAGAAAACATCGAAACAGGACTTTCTTTCCCTCTACCTACTATCATTCAACTGCTTCACCCTGGAGAAATCTACGATTCTATATGATTTATTTCATTTAAATTTGTCCAAAAGTTTTCCTAAAAATAACCGACTGTAGATTGAAGCTTACACAGGGTGTAAGCGATATACGTCATTATTTAAATGGGTGATAGGGGGGGGGGGAACAAGCAAAAAAGTTCATATAATATGGGCGTCAAAACTTAATGGTTTCGGAGAAATACGACTTTTAAGTTAAACACAGTTTGGCAACAATGCGTTTTTAGTAGCAAGAAAATTAAAAAAAACCATGATAGCACGGATCACCTACCGACTGATAGAGTGGCGCGGCGCGGCAGGCTGCAACGTAAATATCAACAAAGAGTATACCACCTTTAAGATGGTTTTTTTTATATATCTTAGAAATTATTTAAAAATAGTAAAACGCAAAACAATAAATGTGTACCCACCGAAAATTGGTTTTAGCGCTTCATGTGGTTGTAAAAGTTTATTTAAAAGTCCTTTTCTGTATCGAACGAGGTATCGAAATGAATTTTTTCTTGATCCACTTTTATTATAAAAAAGTACGACACCTGTCACACAATTTTCAAAGGTCTTTTTAATTTGTAAAAAAAAATTATTATTTTTTTTGGGAAACACTCTTCTTTTAAAGCTCTAGTTTTTCCCCAGATTTTAAGTAAAAAAAGGTACAACTGGCAACGCCTTGTTCTTTAATGTTTTAATCTTTTGCCAGAGTGCCCAGGGAAAACGAAACATCAGAATTAGCTGAAATTTTACAGGGGCGGTCATTTTTAAATGCTTAATTTTTTTTTCAAATTCTCAATTATTTTTTCTTCAAAATAAAAGCTTTGGTGCTGTCATCTATCCCAAAAGCCTCAAAATAATTGCGGTTTAGAACAAACCCGATTTATAAAAAAATAGAGAAATACTCACAATTTCCTCTGGATTACATTTTTCCCTTTTATATTTCCTTGCTTTAGCGATAATAAAAACTAAGTTTCCTTTTTTCTAAAAGCCTGTGCACTACGGCAAAGAAAACCGATCATTCAATCATAAACGTTTACACTTCATTGAATTTGGGAGACACACGCAGTTCAAGTGTTGGCTGATAGATCGCAGAATTTATACGATTCCATGGTAACTGCAGGTGTTTTGACAACAAAATTTAAATCGGGCCGCAGTGGAACAGAAGAGTATGTTTACGTTTTCTGACAGAAAACCATTCGAGGTTATGTTTATCTTTCAAAAATGTGTTTTCAAAAACATTATTCTAAAACAAATATGAAACCACACCGCGTGTGCGGTCGCCTGCCGAAAAAAGCCTATCGCTGCGTGGGCATTACCCCGAGTCTATCAAGGAACCCAGAGAAGTCAGTAAAGATCCATTTAGAGGTTGGAAAGACTCTTGCTAGTCGTTCACACTCCTGTTTAAAATAGAACACGATTATTTCGTCTAGCGCCAGTAGCCGATTTTTAAATCTGCATGCTTTTAAGTTAACCTATTGTCGGTATCAGGTAGCGGGAGTGTTTCCAATTTAATTATAAATGAACCTGTAAATACAACCTTATATATTTTATATTTATGTGCTTTAGCACCGCAGAACGCGAAAAGTCAAAATAAGTAACCTAGCCTCAAATTTTTGACCAGGTGCTAAAAAATCTGTGGTGTCCCACTGTGGATAAACATAAATAACGTCTCCGCGTTGCTATGGAAAACAAATTCAATGACGTAAAATTTTGCAAAAAAATCAGTTTGACATAGTTAAATTGATTTCCCGTACAGTGTTGCTAAAAACAATTCTCCAGATTCTAACTACGACCTTAAGCATTTGTTTGTACACTTGTAGGGCACACTCCGTTTTTTAAAAATTAAAGACACCTGTCACATAGTTAAAGTAACACTCGTGGCACAGTTTTTAATTTGAAAAAACTCTTTTTTTATTTTGAAAAATACTCAAGAAACCGAGCAAAAAACACTTCTTTACCCAAGTAACATTTTAGGTTGCTACATAGTTTTATTATTTTTTAATTTTTTTATAAGGGGTTTATAGGGGTCGTGAATATTTATAACAATATTTATAAGAAAACTTTAACATGTTAATGTTTATAAAGGTAATGGAAAAACCAGACGAGTATTACTCTTCTAAAATTAGCAATCAGAATATTCTTATTACTATATTTATAAAACTTTTGTCTTAGTTTTATAATATAGCAAAAAAAATATTTTACAAAGCCTCCCTATAAATCTTTTGGTTTTTGGGTTTTATAATTTAGCAATCAAAACCTTTTGACGAAATTTCTTATAAAACTTTTAGTGTAAAGTTGACAAGTTTTATAAGATCGTAATCAAAACCTTTTAAAAACTATTCTAATAAAACTTTTAGCTTAAAGTGGTTCAAGTTTTATAAAATAGTTAGCAAATCATTTTAAAAACTCTTCTTATAAAACTTTTGGTTTAAATTCGTTTAAGTTTTATAAGATAGAAATAAAAACTTTTTAAAGATAATCACTACAAAACTATTCGTGTCCATACGTGGATGAAATGTCTAACATTTTGTTCAATTCCGTCTCGGCCGCATCATAATCTTTAAGCAATTCTCTTTTTTTTACGAGGGTAGGTTTTCCACCCCTGTGAAGGCTTGGAGTTGGGATCATATATTAATTTCGTCTGCCGATATGGCGGGGGTCATGATAGAATTCCGTGGTTTTCCCGCGCATGTGGAACTATTGTTAGTTTATTTTTATGTTGTTCGCGCGTGTGCACGATTTTAAAGCCATACGTTTTATGGATTTTATTTTAAAAAAACAAATTTTTCTGGCGAAATTATCCACGCGCACTGACAATGACGGAAGATGCTGTCAAATATCACAGAAAACATTTTGGTTAGTTAAAATGGCTAAGTGGCCACTAGGACTACAGTTTACCAAATAATTAATCACTATCGATGGAGACCAGTATAATGGTAATTACAACTTCTTGGGATTCTATAAAGGTTTTGATAACCCTTATAAAACTTGACGTAAAATATCTGACTGGCAGCCATTTTCTTAAACTGTTTCATAATTCAAAAATTTTGTATATTTGTCTTTAAATTCCAAACAGTATAATAAGTTATGTAATAATAGTTGATTTATTAATCGTTCGACCTGCATTTTGTTATTTGTTCACTATTGTTTGAATTACAGGAACTTTAATAAAACTAACCTTACTTTTTTCTTCATAAATTTGGTTAAAATTTCTGGAAATTACGGTTTTTTTCAATCGCGCATGTTTTTAGTAGGAAGAAATGAATTCTACACGATAAAGACGACGTGGCTTATAGGATTTCTCGTAGAGAATCGATATAAACATCAATAAAATATTATAATAATATAGCCTATAAATATTTGTCGAAATTAATATCCATCAAAAGTTTCGTCATTTCTGTAAACATTTTACTTAATGCATTTAGACAAAGATGAAATTATAAAAAAAACGCATGCATTGTAACTTTAAAAGAGGAAAGCAAATACGATATATATTATTTGGTTAAATCAATAAGGGGCGGGGTCAAATTGGACACGCTAAAACCCTCTGACAACCATTTGAAAACTACTTGTAGTTGGCTTGAGATTTTATAAAGGGTTAGAGAATGTTTTTAAAGATATTTTTTATAATATCTTTTAATATGAATTCAGGAAATATAAATGAAACAAAACTAATTTGAGTAATTTCCATTTAATACTGACTATCTGTTGAAAAGCATACAGAGCAAGGACAAGCGTCGAGGGGCATACAAAAAACAGTTGTTTGATAAAGAACTTAGTAGGGAGTTTTTACGTTTAATTTTAGTCACATATTTATGTGAAAGTAGTAATGTATCCCTTTATAAAAACTGACATTTAAGACGTATAAGGGGTTTACAAGAGTCCTGAAAAGGTTCTAAGGAGAACCTAATAAAACTTTTTGTTTTATTAAGTAGTTGCCAGAAGGTATTGATGGCCATTATAAAAAAACTAATGTTACTTGGGTACAGCCGCTGGGAAAATCTGTCGCAATACATTTGATCTATTTGAGTTTCTACGAGCTTCGCTATACAGGGTTCCTAAGCAAATCCTTAGGGGGCCAAACAGCCATGTATAAGACGCAGACAAACGGAAAAGCACATTAGGCAGAAAAAGATGGGCATGGGGCGATGTTGTCACTACATCTTACACGTAGTAAATCCATTCCAGGTTGTTGTTTTCTAATGTTTTCCATTTTCATATCTTTAGGACTGGAATAAAAATTGTTTTTGCTCGACTTTAATACCAAACTGATGAAAGATATCGTAAAAAAAAATATTTTTCGGCTTTTCATTTTGTAACCATTGTCCTTACGCACTGTTTACAGGCTGGGGACTGAGATACATGCAAATGCCTAACCTAAAGCATTCATACACGGCCGGAGAAATCGACTGAGATATTTCCGTAGAAACTTTATCAAGCAAATAGGACGGGTTGACGCCTTTGAACGTCCAACCCGGGTTTTGCACTTTGATTCGAAATCAAAAAGGAGGAACAGTCAGATGTGGGGCCGTGCACAAATTACGTAACGGTGATTTTACCAATTTTTGACCCCCTCCCTATGTAATTTTTTGTAACGGTTTGGCACGGCACTCCCCTAATATTACGTAACAATTTCAAGACCACTACCCCCCCCCCAAAAAAAAAATTACTTATTTTCATTCCAAATTTTTTTAGTTTCACACAAATGCAAACGCTTTTGAAAACCCCCCTCCCCCTTACGTAACGTTTTGTAACCACCCTCCCCCCTATGACCATTACGTAATTTGTGCACGGCCACTGTAGTCCCAGTGGAGGAGGGCGAGAAAATTGATATTTTTTTCTTAAAAATTATACTCTTTAGACCTATTTCTTTGCGTTCCCGAAATTACATAATTTTTGAAAAAAAATTGTAAGCGGCGCCATTTTTATTTCGTGCTATGTTCTTCTAACATTTTTGCGGCTAATTTAATTGAAAATTTTTTTCCTGCGGCGCCCTTTATCTTCTCACTCGAAACCAAGATCCCCCGTTTTAGGAAAACTAATCCCGTCTCTGTTTCTAAATTTTTTCGAATAAAAGTAGAGTATGCCCATGGGGGAAATAATTTTTTTCTACGATATGACGAAAATTTCGAGAAAGTTAAAGAAAAAAATAAAAAAAAGTGGCAGAGCTCAAGTTTTTCGTAAAAAAAACGTTTTTTGTAAAGAAACAGAGCAAAATAAATCTTTTCACCCCTTTTTGGGTGTTACAAATAATGGCAGCCCCTTATTTTTCGCTTTTACCCTCCCGCTAGTTTTGAAGAATTGGTTGTGTTTCGAGATCATGTCATAAAACACCTCAAAAATATCAAATGTAGTGTAGGGCCAGCTTTATTTAAAATCAATAATATCGCACGCAAAAAGCTCTGCAAGAAAAACAGCGCCGTTTATTGATTTCTTTGGCTGCTAGTGCTAGCTGCATGGTTTGGCCGTTTCCGGATAGATGTCACTAGTAGAACAGAATGGAAAGAAATTTAATTAAAAGCGAAGATATTTCTTTCTAATGTTAACAAACTCACGAGTTTATCGTTCAGTATCGTAAATAATGGACCCTGCCGCCTCCTTTAAGCAAGAAAAAGCTGTGGTTTGGACCTAAAAATATCTAATTTTTAATTAGATTAGATGTTTAAATCTCATGGTGTGGCCGCCATCTAGCGGAATTTGCAGACATCTTCTCAACGGTTATTATTGCAACTATGATTTATGCTCACAATGAAAGAGTGGCGACAATTTTTTCTCATGAAAGCAGTCCGGAGACAATAACAAACTGGCACCATTGCTCAATATACCTGTTTCTTTTGTGCGCGGAGAACTTTCTATGCCATTTCTGTTTAATTTATTGAAATCCTATCCCTAAGGAAAATCTTAGGAACCCTGTATCCTAATAGAATGTCAGCGTATTCCTAATTGGAGAAGTTTTTAATTCAGTTTAATTTCACACCAAACAACGAACAGCGCAAGATGCACTATTCGCTGTGCTGTAGAGAGCAGAGAGGATCGGAGGTCAGAGACTAGTAGAACAGAATGGAAAGAAATTTAATTAAAAGCGAAGATATTTCTTTCTAATGTTAACAACCTCACGAGTTTATCGAAGTATGCAGCGAATTGCGTTGGTGCCAAGTGTTTTTTAAATCTTTAACTCAAAGGAAATCATAATTTAATAGCGCTAAAGTTAGACATGAATATTTATAAAATTCGGGTAGATATAAGCACCTAAATTTTTCAACTTCAAAGTCGTTTAGACAAAAATTTGTTGAGTTTTGCCCCATAAGTCATATTAACTTTTTGACTGGTTTTGACCCCCCATTTCATCAATCAAAAGGATGACTATGATATTGTTTACACCCTGTATAAACAAAGTGTCTAACAAAAAACTATGTAGTATTAGCTATTTCAGTTTTGAATGTCACGTCGGGTTGTGGTGCGGAGTATTAGTTTTTTTAGTGATTTTTTTTTGTGTTTTGTGTTTAATGTCATACAACTATTCATTTCTTGGGAAACTAACCAGCGAATTAGTGGATATTGAAATGAAAAAGGTTTCAGCCGACGTTTCGATGCTAATCCGGATCATTTTCGGAGCAAGATGCTTCGAGATTTACAAGAGTAAAAATGGTTGTAAAATCTCGAAGCATCTTGTGCTTACAACGTACGACGTAACCAAACCAATTCTTGTTCGGTGCTTGATGCACAGTTTTACTTCATGTTCACTCTATTTCTTTCTTCTATTTCCTTCCTTGTCGAAAAAAGTGAGACGGCAATATAATGAAAAACAGAAGGACTGAAACTGTGGATTGGGCATTTATGAAAACCCATAGAAAACAAAATGGTTAGGATAAGCTAGCTACGTACGAATACTGCAAAGGTGATCGTAGAGACAGGTGATACGTAGTCGCTGTTGTACGACGTATCCGTTCTGAGCATGCGCACTCTCTGTTTGTGCAACGTTAACCGTGAGATTTACTAAGATCTAAAATAGTACCCCCCACAAGTCTAAATATTTACACCAGTGGGGGGTACTAAATTTTAAAACCAATTTTCAAAAAACACTTACCCATACAGAAAAGACACAAGGTTATTGATTATTTTGTATTATTGTTGCAAAATACCATTGAAAAACTGCTTTTTCTAAAAATATACCATATTTTAGGAGAAAATGCCCTAAAACTAATTTTTTTTGACAGGCTTCAAAATGGCATATGGTGAATACGCCAAAAATTTGGCACATAATAGCTTCATCATCTGTGTTTCAGGTTATAAAGTTGGTGATTTTTTAGACCACCTCTTTTGTGGCAAGTGGCAATAAGTTCCTTCAAAATTTCCCTAAGTAACCGTTTTTACAAGAATTAATTTACCTTATTTAATATCCCAAGTTGTTTATTAATCAATAAAACACCTCCAATTTTGTCTATAAAAACGCCATATTTTCAACCCGTTTTCAGCACAAAAATATATTTATGAGGGCACTACGAGGCAAAACAAACATAAGTGAAGGTCACTGAATATGCACGAAAAAATTTACTAAACAAAAAATCCAAAACAATTAACTATATTAATTTATTTACAAACTGAAAGTAAAACATCGAGGTTATCTAAAAGCTCAGTCAAAATAACTTTCCTTACTCAAAGCCGACTCATTTTAAAGCTGTATCTTTCATCAGTAGAGGTTGGTGCAAGCCAAGGTGCAAGCAGAGGTAAGAGATCCGAACTCACTGTTTGTGGTTGAACGCAGCGCTAATATTTTTAAGCTGACATTTCGACAGCGACAGAAATGTAAAAAAAACTTGCATTTAAGTTTTTTAATACATTTCATAAATAAAAACACCTTTTAAATAAATACAAAATTAATCTAATCCTTATTTTATTATCACCCACCTAAATCGTTGTGTGACATCAAGTATTAATTAGAAAAATCAATTATCAAGGCTAAGTTTTAATTAGAGTGATTTATAACCTCAATTTTAATTTGTTCTATAGAGTGTTTACTATTTAAACCCCGCGTGGGTTTCAATTTTTAAATTTTCTTTTTTTTTTAACTGAAACTTTCTTCTGTAATCCAACAAAAGAGTGTGTTAAGATGATTATTCAATAAACAAATTTATTAAAATTCTTCTTATAATTCATACTGTGTCCAAAACTAAAGGAGGGTTGGTTTAAAATGCTTAAAACCAAAAATTTCACTTAAACTTAGGACCGTTCTAAAGTAGACTAAACCCTTTTAGTAAATCCCACCGTAAGTGTCTATTATTGGGCCATTATAGTATCTCATAGTTATATACATACGATGTGTCCTTGCTGTTTTCTGTTCTAAGTATTAAATAATAAAAACTTTTGCTACAATCCTGTCGGAATTGCGGTACGGTTTATTTAATAGTTGGTGCACTTGCGATGGTCTTTCCTACCAGAAGTATATTTAATTCGAACCAAGTTTTTGGCACAATTGCAGTCCCATTTATTTTCTATGCATAAATGTTAACAGCCATATTGAAATTGGTCCGGAGAATTCGAGTCGTTTTTTGGCGTGAGAAGATTTCGAAACCATTTCGAAATCATGCACGAAATGTTATTTTGGCGATAAACTGGTGACGTCACGGTTCAACACATTTCAATGAATTTCAGAACCGCTCCTCGGAATGTTTCGAAAGCGCTTCAATCACGATTCCAATATGGCGGAAGTTGTCATTTCTCAAAATACGCGGGTAGTGTCGGGTTTTGGAGCACCGGCTATTTTTTTGTTTTTTCAATAATAAAATGATGAAGTCTGATGTGGTAATGTGCCAAATTCAATTGGGATAATTCGGGTCCCTATAAAAAAACCCGAAACCATATTTGGCAGAAATATAATTTTTCAGAATTTAAAAGAAAAGAAAATAATTGTCTCAAAAATTCAAGAACCACAATCTGACCGAAAATAATTTGAACCGATAGCCGCGAATTCAATTGCTACGTTCCCAAGCTTACGACAGGGAAGAGTCGAAGTAAGTTGTGATATTGTATTAATTTACCCCCTTTACATTCTTCAACCACCCTCCAAATTTCTTCATAATATTGTATCATCGGACCTACATTACAAAAATGAATCGCAAAATTTCATAGACAGTTAGAGAGCCAGACACTGAAGTTAAATAAAATCGTTTATTAAAAAAAATCCCCGTGTCATCTTCCAAATAGAGAGATTTAAATATGACGCATGCCCAAATGCGATTCGGCTGGATTTGTGGGTCGGGTGTTTTTCGTTTCTAGACAATTATTTGTTCGTATTTCTTTTGGGACGTTCTATTTTCTGTTCAATTATGTTTTGGTTTTTGTAAATTCAGCTTTTTTTGGGTTCCCGATAATTCCTCTTGTAGGTAGATTCGAACACTACCAGGCAGATTTCGTCATATAAGTTATTTAATGGTGGGTTTATACATCAAAATAACAAAATAACCCCGGATTTGTAAACCGAGGATAGGAAAAAAAACAAAACGCTAACAAAAATTTTATAGCAATAGGTTAGGTTAGGTTTTCTAAAATTGTCACTGGGAAGTGCATTTTGGCGTTAGCAAGAACCGATGAAGTTGTGGTTGAACCGGTGATGTCACATTTCGAAATCACGCAAGCACAGTGTTCTACGCCAAAAAACGACTTTGGAATTAACCAGACTTTATAGTCTAATTTTTTGATGAGTGGACTTACGTCATTTTTGCCTCTGAAAACGTATTTCTTTGTTGTCAACAGTTCGCATGTCGAATTATTTGTTGCTGTCAATTTAAAGTATCATTTGAAACAATTAACGACATATCTACATATTTATTGTCGCTGTATAAAACAATGTATCAAATAGAGATCCAAAAAAATGACGTCAGTCTGCTCATCAGAAAATAGCAACCTTGCATAATAACGAAGATTCCAAATATTTGCTTCAAATTTGGTTTGTGTTCTAGACGCTACTTAAGTAGGTAAACAAAATACGTGACCTTACCTAAGATGGGCGGAATCAGTTGACTGTAATTTTAGCTCAATTACAAGATAGCTTTGGTAGGTTTGAACCCATCGTAGACGACTGATGTTGGTCTCGTTCACTTTGTGGATTAACTTTGGATTAATTTTGTAATCGTTGCCGTAAAGTTGGTATTCGGTGAAGGTTAGACCTATAAGAAAAAAGAAAAATTGACATACATATGATTATTATGTAGACAAAGTTAATGACCATGCTGTACAAGAGTTTGGGGTTTAAAACATGGGTGCTGCCAAGGGGAGGCTTGTGGGTCTTAGGCTCCTTCAAAGCACACTGAAATTAGTACTATTAGGTAAAGTCAGTTAGTCATAATAATTTAAACCTTAAAGGAGTTCTCCATCAAAAAAAACGAGAAGGGATTATTTTGTAGTAGTTTTTGATATCACTTCTAGTAATCGAGATATTCAATTTTGAAAGTTAATTCCTCCTACTTTGGATTAAAAAAATAAAATCACAATATAAAAGAAGATATTTTACAGAGTTATATCAACTGTACACTGAGAAAAATGGTGGGCTACGAGAACTCAAATATGTGTTCTCCTAGACCCAGCCGTATTGCCAATAGAGGAAAGCCCAGACCAAAATATGCATAAACACTGAATGTATTTTTTTGGTCATTTGGGCTGCCAGAACTCAACATCTAAGTTGTGGTGACTCATCATCTGGGCTGGGAGAACCCTGCCTTTTGGCTACCAGAACTCAGCATCTGAGTTGTAGTATATACTAGTATTTTGAAAAAAAATAAATATTATTTTTATTTTTTATTTTATTTTTATAAAAAACCACAAGGTTAAAAATGTTTTAGTCAACGAAATAAATGCGAATGCAAAAAAAATAATAATTTTTATGTCCAGCATGAACGCTACTACAGAGAAAAGATTTTGTGATTTAAAAATAAAATAAAATCCAACGAAACCTTGACTCTCAAGTCTCCCCGGGTGACTGTATACAAAATATAATGAATAAATAGCTAACTATACAGCGCTATCCACTATAAACAAGTATAGAATTTTTGACCCTTGATATAAGATTAAAAGAGCATTCAAAAGAAATCATCACTTTTTCTGCCAAATTTGATATTAGAATACTTAGGCTTTGTACATGTATCTTGTTACTTTAAATAAAACACCCTGTGTTTTGTGTAATTTTTATAGCTTAGCAGGCTTTATCTTTGCTCACAATGCTAAATAACTCAAAAACTAAAAAAAAAGCACACAATAAACAAGGTGTTACGTTGAAAATAACAAAACATATTTAAAAGGGTTTAACTGAATTTTTTTAAACACTGTAAAGAACTGAAGAAAATGCTGATTTTGTTTTTAAGGGGGATATTTTTTAGCTCTTGAAAAACTAATCGATATATCTTCGAAATTTTTACACAATTGTCAAGACATTCAGGAGACCTTCAAAACAAGGTATCACTCGACCCACCTTCCCTATTTAAAATATGGCGGCAAAGTTTACCCCTCAAAGAGGATGCGCGCTATAAAAATTTCAAGCCAAAAAATGTCCCCTTTACAAACAAAATCGATGTGCTTCAGCATTTTCTCCCATTCTTAATAGTTTTTGAAAAAATGTAGGTGAACCTTTTTAAATGGCCAACCCTGTATATGCCATGAACCCTTGCTTTAATAAAACCATATCTATAATTGATACAGGTAATTGCTCTTTACATACATACATACATTGTGCACGCATAATATACAGACCGCTTCAAGCTACTGCGAACATAGGGCGGAAGAAGTCTAATTTGCCAGTGTACGTACATGCAGAGACATCGCACGCCTATCAGTGAAGCAACCAATACTCAGGCTTGCGATCACCACTTGCATGACTTTCCTTTGGTATTTAGTACGCCTCTAACCACGGTGCTGTGTGGAGCGTAGTCAATGAAACCGGAATTTGGTCAATAAATACGCAAATTTTTATAACGTAATTTTCTTATTTTTTGTCACTGATAAATAAGAGCGTTTTATTGTCAACTGCTCAGATTTATCACTGACGACGTGTTACAATGAAAATAATAAGGAGAAACAAAATAAAAGCAAGTTCTCAAAATAAAATAATACATTCTAAAAACCAAAAAGATTCTCCCAGTCAAAAAAAAATTAAAGCAAATGTTCGAAAAGTCCTCCTTGCTCGGCTAGACAATATCCGAGCCTACTATAAAAACCCCTTCTAACGTTTCCAAGCATGTTAGGGGTTATAATTTGAAAAGCTTCTTCCAAAACAGATAGAAGTCATTAGGAGCAAGATCGGGAGATCGAGCTGGCCATAAAATAGTTTCCCGTGTACTTATAACCCGATTAGGAAATACATTATCAAGATATTCCCTAACAGGCCAACATTGTGAGCGGAACAACCATCTTGTTGAAACCATGTTTCACCAAATCTTACACCTAACAACTGCCTAGCAGTTGGAATAATGTGCTGCTGCAGTAGATCCAAGGATCTAGGACCATTCAAATTGCAATTGCCGTTAATAAAAAATGGCCCAATTACGTGTTCCCCTATAATACCCCCCCCCCCCAAACATTTAGTTTTTGGGGATACTGTGTTCTTACGTCAAAATACAAATGCAAATTTTCCCTCGACCAATATCGAACGTGTGTTGGGTTATGACGATTTGACCATTTGACCATCTGCACTTTTTCGGCAACTTCGTAGACATCCATTTTTGGTTTTAAAAATGTATTATTTCAATTAAGAACTTACCCATCTGTTTCTCGAGCAAGGCAGAAATAAAACAAAATAATAAAAACAAAATGAATTTCCAAAAGATAACACTGCAGCGTGCTTCGAATCCACCTCGGTCGTACGGCACGGAGAGTAAATTGGACTTGATTCCCCCTATGTTCGCAGTAGCTTGAAGCGGTCTGTATAAGTGGTTTCAATCCTATACGTTAGTATTACGTATTCTGTATTGGGAATAATAGACACTTAAAGTAAATATTTCAACGCATCAGTCTCCGTATACCTAACGCGTTCGAAATAAAGTCAAAATACACAGATTTTTGACTTGTTTATGCGATGTTTCGAACGATGCCCGCTTTTTTGAAGGGTACGATGACAGAACTGCTGATTGAAATCGTTGCGTACGTTCGTGGGTCCGTTACGATACGTACATCCTTCCGTACGCAACAAGATTCTGTCGTCACACCAGTCAAAGAAGCAGGCATCGTTCGAAACATGGCATGAGCAAGTCAAAAATGTAGAGTATTTTGACTTTGTTTTGAACGCGTTAAGTGTCTAATATCTAAATGTGTGTAGAGGCTTTTTCGGCAAGCGTGTGGAAAATGTGATTTAAAGGGAATTTTAAGCTGATTAAAAAAATGAAATAAAAAAGAGTAATTTCTGAAGAAAAATACTTTGTATTATATTGTTTTTGATGTTGGTGGCTTATTGGATCTGCTACTTTTTTGAAGTTCCCAGCGTTTCGAAAAATATATTTTCCTTCTCAAAGTTTCGAAAAATGGAAATAAACAAAAAGACAGTTTATTAAAATTTAAATTATTTAAAAAGTTAAAGACTTAAAAACCCGTAAAGAAAACAAAGAAAATGATACAGATATAAAACGGGACTCCTATATCTGTAACAGTTTCTTTGTGTTTTTACGGGTTTTTTACGTCTTCAACTTTTTAAAATTTTTATAAAAACAAATCGTAACAATGGTTAACTTGCCCAGTTTTTTAACAACTTAACTTCTTTTTTCTTAAATCATTTAAATTCTAATAAAGTGACTTTTTGTTTATTCCATTTTTAGAACCCTTGAGAAAGAAGGTACATTTTTCGAAACGTTGGGAACTTCAAAAAAGTAGTTTCTTTTACAGCTCCAATAAACCACCAACATCGAAAACAGTTTATTAAAAAAAGATCCTTAACATTTTCATAATTAATTTGTATTATATCTCAAAACCTAAAAGTGACAGATGAAATCCATTTAGACAGTCGAAATCTGTTTTAAAAAATGTACAAAAAAGCCATGTTTACCAAAGAATTTTTCACAAATAAAAAAGTTATAGATCCCATCCCAAAATGCAGACTTTTGAAAAAGCCCACGTAGCTCGAAAATGGCTGGACATATGAAGAAGCGGTTTTCAACTTTTCACAAAAATTAAGCCTCTCAAGTGGGAGTCAGTTTTTTTCCATCTCCTGTGAAAATAATTCAAACCCTTCAAAACCATCGAATTGTATCCTGTAGCCCCTGCCCCTACGTTTAAAAACTAAATTAAACCGTCTATTTTCTTGCATTACATTTTAAATCCCCAGATAAAATTCTTTGACACACTTCATGATAAAAGACGTTACATCGATGTAAAGATTTAATTTATCATGATCCAATATTATAAAATATTTTACCTTCCAGCAGGAACAACTGCGTTAGGTAGACAACGATTGATGTATTTGATGATAAAGCGTTGCTGCCATCTATGATCCATTGGCATCGAATAGGAACATTAAAGGGATCTGGAAAATAAAATATACAAAGTGCTTAAGCTGAGTTTATATAGGTAGGCTCATGCATACAGAGCGCTTCAGGCTACTGCGAACATAGGCCGAAAGAAGTCCAATTTTCCAGTGTATGTAAACGCAGGGACACCGCACACCTATCAGTGGAGCAACCAACACTCAGGCTTGCAATCACCGCGGCTTGCGTTTAGTACGCCTCTAACCATGGTGCAATGTGAAGTGTAGTCCATGAAACCGGAATTTGGTCAATAAATATGCAAATTTTAATAACGTAATTTTCTTTTTTTTGTCGCTGCTAAATTAGAGCGTTTTATTTTCAACTCCTCAGATTCATCACTAACAACGTGTAACAATGAAAATAATAAGTAGAAACATAATAAAAGCAAGTTCTCAAAATAAAATAATACATTCTAAAAACCAAAAAGATTCTCCCAGTCAAAAAAAATTAGAGCAAATGTTCGAGAAGTCCTTCTTGCTCGGCTAGACAATATCCGAGCCTATTATAAAAACCCCTTCTAACATTTCCAAGCATATTAGGGGTGATAGTTTGACAAGCTTCTTCAATTTAAATCCGAAGTTCTTCCAAATTATTAGCCCTTTCACGCCCGTAAACTTTATTTTTGATATAACTTCGCAGATAGAAGTCATCAGGAGCAAGATCGGGTGATCGAGCTGGCCTTAAAATAGTTCCCCGTGTACTTATAACCAATTGGGAAACACATTATCAACATATTCCCTAACAAGGCCAACATTGTGAGCGGTGTGGAACAACCATCATGTTTCACCAAATCTCACACCTAACAACTGCCGGGCTAGCAATTGGAATAATATGCTGCTGCAGTAGATCCAAGTATCTAGGACTATTCAAATTGCCGTCAATAAAAAATGGCCCAATTACTTGTTCCCCTACAATACCCCCCCCCAAATATTTAGTTTTTGGGGATACTGTGTTCTTACGTCAAAATACAAATGCAAATTTTCCCTCGACCAATATCGAACGTGTGTTGGGTTATGATGATTCAATAATGAAAAAGTGCTTTCATCTGTGAAAAGAATAGAACTCAGAAAGTTTTCATCACGATTAGCCCTTTCCATCGTTCATATATATATCATCAAAAAACAGTGGGTTTTTTATGATATCTTGGCGCCTCACAACCAAACTTTTTAAAATTCTGCACAAACCTATGAATCGTTGATAAACTAGGTTTGGGCGATTTACAAAATTCTCCAAAAAAAATTCTTGAATAAGTCCCAATGGTCTGCCTTGATAGTACAATTTGACAACCTGCACTTTTTCGGCAATTTAGTAGACATCCATTCTAGTTTTAAAAATGTATTATTTCACTTAAGAACTTACCAATCTGTTTCCCGGGCAAGGCAGAAATAAAATATAGTAATAAAAACAAAATAAATTTTAAAAAGATAACACTGCAGCATGCTTCGATCCCACCTCGTTCGTACGGCACGGAGAGAAAATTGGACTTGATTCCCCCTATGTTCACAGTAGCCTGAAGCTCATTGTATAACTACTAGGTATTTAAAGGTCCAAAATCTAGATTGCCATGACATGGCCAATGGGATAAAGACGGCTCGATCTGAACCTGCGCAAGTTTGTAACGTCGAAACACCTCACTTCTTATTCAGCGCACATCCAGCTGATGTTTGCGGATTGGAGCCCGTCAATATATACATTGGACCCGGGATTTCCGCTACGCTCTTTATCATAGGGAAATACACGGCAGGGCCCTTATAGTATCTTATAGTTACAGGGTTCCTAAGATTTTTCTTAGGGATAGTATTTCAATAAATCAAACAGAAATGGCATAGAAAGTTCTGCGCGCACAAAAGAAACAGGTATATTGAGTAATGGTGCCAGTTTGTTATTATCTCCGGACTGCTTTTATGAGAAAAAATTGTCGCCACTCTTTCATTGTGAGCATAAATCATAGTTGCAATAATAACCGTTGACAAGATGTCTGCAAATTCCGCTAGATGGCGGACACACATCTAATCTAATTAAAAATTAGATTTTTTCAGGTCCAAACCACAGCTTTTTCTTGCTTAAAGGAGGCGGCAGGGTCCATTATTTACGATACTGAGCGATAAACTCGTGAGGTTGTTAACATTAGAAAGAAATATCTTCGCTTTTAATTAAATTTCTTTCCATTCTGTTCTACTAGTGACATCTATCCGGAAACAGCCAAACCATGCAGCTAGCACTAGCAGCCAAAGAAATCAATAAACGGCGCTGTTTTTCCTGCAGAGCTTTTTGCTTGCGATATTATTGATTTTAAATAAAGCTGGCCCTACACTACATTTGATATTTTCGAGGTGTTATATGACATGACCTCGAAACATGTAACGAACCAATTCTTCAAAACTAGCGGGAGGGTAAAAGCGAAAAATAAGGGGCTGCCAATATTTGTAACACCCAAAAAGGGGTGAAAAGATTTATTTTGCTCTGTTTTTTTACAAAAAACGTTTTTTTTACGAAAAACTTGAGCTCTGCCAGTTTTTTTATTTTTTTCTTCAACTTTCTCGAAATTTTCGTCATACCGTAGAAAAAACTTATTTCCCCCATGGTCATACTCTACTTTTATTCGAAAAAATTTAGAAACAGAGACGGGATCAGTTTTCCTAAAACTTGGTTTCGAGTGAGAAGATAAAGGGCGCCGCAGGCAAAAATTTTTCAATTAAATTAGCCGAACGCAAAAATGTTAGAAAAACAAAGCACGAAATAAAAATGGCGCCGCTTACATTTTTTTTTCAAAAATTACGTAATTTCGGGAACGCAAAGAAATAGGTCTAAAGAGTATAATTTTTAAGAAAAAAATATAAATTTTCTCGCCCTCCTTCACTGGGACTACAGGGGCCGTGCACAAATTACGTAATTTTCATAGGGGGGAGGGGGGTGACAAAACGTAACGTAGGGGGGAGGGGGGTTCTCGACAGCGTTTGCATTTGTGTGAAACTAAGAAAATTTGGAATGAGAATAAGTGAAAAGTTTTTTTTTTGGGGGGGGGGTAGCGGTCTTGAAATCGTTACGTTAATATTAGGGGAGTGGCGTGCCAAACCGTAACAAAACATTACATAGGGAGGGTGTCAAAAATTGGTAAAATCACCGTTACGTAATTTGTGCACGGCCCCACATCTGACTGTTCCTCCTTTTTGATTTCGAATCAAAGTGCAAAACCCGGGTTGGACGTTCAAAGGCGTCAACCCGTCCTATTTGCTTGATAAAGTTTCTACGGAAATATCTCAGTCGATTTCTCCGGCCGTGTATGAACGCTTTAGGTTAGGCATTTGCATGTATCTCAGTCCCCAGCCTGTAAACAGTGCGTAAGGACAATGGTTACAAAATGAAAAGCCGAAAAATATTTTTTTTTACGATATCTTTCATCAGTTTGGTATTAAAGTCGAGCAAAAACAATTTTTATTCCAGTCCTAAAGGTATGAAAATGGAAAACATTATAAAACAACAACCTGGAATGGATTTACTACGTGTAAGATGTAGTGACAACATCGCCCCATGCCCATCCTTTTCTTCCTAATGTGCTTTTCCGTTTGTCTGCGTCTTATACACGGCTGCTTGGCCCCCTAAGGATTTGCTTAGGAACCCTGTATATGGGTAGGCTATACAGAATTTGGCAATTCTCATCTAGGGTGCCGAAATGCATGGATCTGAGTAACAACGCTATTCAATTCAGATGCACTGAAGAGAGATGCTGGCTAGGCAACATTGTCAAGCAAACAGTTCAGGAAATCTTTCAGCGCTTTAGTCTGTTTTGTTCGAAGAGGCGGGCGTGAAGGAGATCGCAGACGTAATTTTTCTCAATTAATCACTTAGAAGATCTAAAGATTATTTTTATTTATTTGATATTGAAGTGATGCAACTAAAGTACCGCCATGTAGCGCCAGTCCTGACCCGAACGACCTTCAGTTTTAACCCCAGTAAACTTCCTCACCCTCGAACCATTGACTGCACCACCCGATGAAAATCTGATTGCAATATTAACCGTCTTACCAGATGGCAACTTGTGCAATACATGCACCAACACTTTTGGCGACGTTGGCAACGACAATATTCATATTCATATTCATATTCATATTTCTTTATTGCCATGTTATTTATACATATAAAATACATATATATACAGGTATCGTCAGCCTAATTGAATGTTATAAAGTTATAGATTAATAAAATAAATAGGTAGCATATTAATATAAATATAAATAACCATTGGAAATTGTCATGGTATTGTGGATTTCTTTTTGAACAAAACAGAAAATTAAGCGTATAAGTTATAATTAAATTGTACAAGCAGATTTTTTTTTTTTTGCAATAGACAACGTACTAACATTTAAGTGTACAAAAAAATTATTTTATATTTTGACACAGGATTAAAATAAGATAGGAACAGCATTGTTACCTGATGAAAACAACATAGATTAAAATAGGTATAAAAAGGAACAAAATATCTGTACAAGCGATTTTCCTAAAATAAATCAACATAAAACATCAAAATGTAAATAAAACAATTCGTTTATACAGAACGACAAAATGGACATAGACACGTTTATGTATGAAAGAAAAAACAGAATTTAAATTAGAGTTTTACCTGGTTTTCTTGTTTAAAAACTCTTCAATGGAGTTCAATCTCACAGATGTACTCAAAACAATGTTTTTTAAACGGTTTGACATTTAAAATGTTTTGAAACTTTTTTGGCAAATGATTGTACAACTTTAACGAGGTGTAGATGGGGCCTTTTTCTGTTGTTTGTAATCTATGATGTGGGTAGATGTATAGTTCATTTTGATTTCTTGTGTTGTATGTGTGGTTAGAGAGGTATTGTTTGAACATATCGGGATTTCTTTTTAAGAAAAGAAGGCACTCGAATATGTAGACGCCGACAACAGTTAAATATTTGTTTATTTTAAAAATACCACGACAGCTTTCTGATACTCCCATTTTAAACATTATTCTAATTAATCTCTTTTGAACCTTAAAAACATCTTCCAGATGACTGCTACTACCCCATAGTGTGACGCCGTACCTTATGTTTGAATAAAACATTCCGTAATATATTGATCTCATAGAATTAGTGTTTCCAAATGTCTTTACCAACACTCTAAAAGCGTAGCACGTTCGACTTAGTTTTTTACATAAGGTTTCAATATGAGCGTTATATGTTAGGTTAGTATCTAGTGTTATACCCAGTATTTTTGCAGTTTCTACAAACTTAATTTTGTCGTCCTTAAAGGTAAGTGTGTCGAGTTTATTAATATTAATATTTGAAAACAGCATTAACTTTGTTTTTTCCGCGTTTAGTACTAGTTGGTTTTTTTCTAGCCATTCATCAGTTTTTGTAAGTGTAGTCGTTAGTTTGTCTTGCAAGTCATCATGCTTACTTATTGGAACAATTGTATTTCCGTCATCCGCAAAGTTTACCATGACGTTTGTTTTTTCGTTTGTGTCTATTAGGTCATTGAGGTAGATATTAAAGAGAATAGGCCCCAATATGCTCCCTTGTGGAACGCCGGTAGTTATCGCCGCAGGCTCCGAAAGCACTGTGTTGTTGTCTCTACTTATAATGGTCCGCTGATATCGTTCAGTAAGATATGAATGAAACAGATCCTGTGGAACACCTCTGACCCCATACGCGTTTAGTTTCATTATAAGTATTTTGTGATTAATGGTGTCAAAAGCTTTCGAAAGGTCCAGCAGCACACCACAGGCAGCAGATTTTGATTCCAAAAAACTTAAAATGGTTTTATTTACGTCTAATAGTGCTGTTTCTGTGGAACGTTTTGGTAGAAATTCATGTTGAAAGTTGTTAAATAAGCAGAACTTTTGAAAATAATTTAGCAATCTATGGTGGAGTAAGAGTTCAAAGAGTTTTGAAAATGACGATAGTAAGCTAATTGGTCTGTAGTTGCTAAAATCTTCAGGATTGTCTTTTTTGTAGATAGGAATGACATGCGCCAACTTTAGGGCGCACTTGCAACAGCGAAACAAGCGGGATAAACCAGAAAACCCCCCCTCCCTCCTTTGCAATGGGCACTAGGTCGGATTATTAAAATTTACGCCAGCCCTGACAAAATACCACGTATTGTACAAGTACGTACCAGAAAGGGTGTACTTGACAGGCCCCTGGTAAAAGTTTGTCTGTTACCTGGACATTAAAAACACAAAACCAGTTTCATCAATTTTTGTTTGTGTTGTATTTTGTGGGTAATAAGCACTTCCTTTGCTTAGAATTAAAAAGGGATTTGCTGCAAGGAAGAATTACATTTTGGTTTTTTTATTTGTTTTGAATTTTTTTTTTCTCATAAAAATTGGGAATTTTTATTGTGGGGTAAATTTTAGGCATCACTATTATAGAACTTTTTGATTTTGGTAATTTAAATTTGTTTGAGAAACTCTGGTTTCTTTATTAAAGTACTCATGTGACTTTGTTTGGGAATATTTGGGTCATGTGACTTTTTGAATAAGCCTGCGCGAAAAATACCACGCTGGGACTTTAGTGCGCAGCCGCGCACAGAAAGACAAAAAAAACGTCGTTTTTTGGCCACTTCCAAAAAATTGGTTGAAGGTGAAACAGAAAAACTTCATTTCTCCTCCGGCCGTTAGTTTGGTGCACCAAGACTCCAGCCACATGTTTGACGGGAGAAAAATCCGGTAAGTCTTAGCATGGGTCGATTGTTGTCTTTTTTGTAACTTAATTATTTTGAATTTTTCCATTTTTTTGTCTCCCAAAAATGACTTTGGGGTAATTTACAATTTGAATTAGTTTTGAAGTTAAACAAGACGTGAACACGGTTACAAAAAGTGTTCTAACTAGAAAGAGTAGTTGCGATGGTTTTTTTTTTATTCTTTTAAAAAAGTTTAATTTTCTTTTAAATTTATTTCAACAAGATATTTCGTGAGAACGCAAGGCTGCTATGATAAATTGTCGCGTAGAGTCGGGACTTTAGCGTAATTGATTATGGGAGGTCAGGCTCAGACTTTTCGCAGCTTTGTTGAATCAGTAGTAAAAGTTTGTGGACAAATGGGCATTTTAATTAATTTAGGGAATTCTAATTCATAATCACGCCCTTTGAAGGCAACATTTATCGTTAAATTTGACGGGACCCTACTTGAGAATCTTTTAGTTAATTGTGGGTGACATCGGCAACAGCGTATCGGTTTCTCAAGTTTATTTATTTTTTCGCTCTGCTCTCATTTACTAGCCATTGCACTTCTTTTTCAATACATGCTATTTCGTCACCCCAGACAAGAACTGTCAAACCCTGAATATTACTATAAAGGGAGAAAAATACTGGCTCTTAAGGCGATCGTTTCCCCTCAGATATTTGAGAAAAAAACTGCACCTGGCTACGTTTTTTTTTTATGATTTTGCCACGGTGCCTAGGGCGAACTAAACTTCAGAATAAGCTGACATTTTTCATGGTTGTTCATTCTCAAATTCTTAAAAAAAGTATCTGAAGGATTTATTAAAATTTTAAATAATTTTTTTCGATAACAAGAAGCTCTTGTGATAACATCTTTCTAGAATTGGATACACAGTTTAAGTTGATCATAGGACGTACGCGTAAACGTGGACTGTAGCGAAATATTCTGTCTTTTATCTGTAGAAAAACAAAGACTTCCGCTCGAATATAGACATCAGAATCCAATCTCTGCGGTCTAGCGCTGGGCTTTTTGATCAAGGTTACGTCCGACTCAAGCTTCTGTCTGCTCTAATGCTCTATGTTGCTAACGTAGATATATGAGGGAGACAGAAATACATGGTAATAATATGTAATAGACAGATCCGGCAAATTTCAGGTTTACTGCTAGGCACCTCGCACGCGTCATGACCAACTTAAACTGACTATTATTATTAAGAAGTTTCTGCGAATTACATTATTCCTTTTTATTACAAGCTTTTATTTAACTTGCAATGTACCTATCTATTTATCTATGTTAATATCTATGTTCGGATCGGCTTCAAATTTGGCATGCTTATTTATTAGTTGCGGTGACAATACAAGAATATAGTGTGGCGGATTCAAGATGGGCGATTTTTGGTCATCTTTTGCTAACCAATTTGAACTAACTTTTACACATCTGATTGCCTTCAAATTTGGCACGCATTTATAGTTCCCGTGACAATACAATTATATGTCATAATTACGCACTCCTCCCCTTTACGAGAGGAGTGGAGGGGGGAAAACACAAAGTTTGTCTGATTTCAAACAAAACTAATATACGAGGGCTTTTGGTGATAAGGAATACGAATTTTTGATCAGATTTTAAAAATTCAATATGGCGGATTCAAGATGGACGATTTGTGGTCATGTTTTGCTGACCAATTTTAACTGACTTCTCCAACTCCGATTGTGTTCAAATTTGGTATGCGTTTATAGTTCTGGTGAAAATACAATAATATGGTATTCTCAGGTACTCACCTCCCTCTAACAAGAAAAATGGAGGGGAAAAAGATTTAGTTTGTTCAATTTCAATTAAAATTGGCATACAGAGGTTTTTAAGAAGGGGGATTATAAATATTTGATCAGATTTGAAAATTTCAATATGGCGGATTCAAAATGGACGATTAAGGGTACAAATCTCAAAATTAAAATTTTTTTTTTTTAACTTTTAAAGAACAAGCTTTTATTAAATGCACTCAAAAGTAAAAAATAATTTTTTATCTTTCTGGTATAATAAAAGCGATGAACGCAAATTAAAAATTTTAACTTTACGCTGACAAAGTGAGAACTACAAAAGAAGAACTAAATTATTCTTCTACTCGAATGATAAGCATAATGCTTTCATCTAAAGAAGCTGAGAACGGGTGAGATTACCGTGTTTGCCAAGCCTTTGAAAATGTCCTTATCGTCGATGTGACCGATATACAATACCTTAAGTTAAAATTTTTAATTTGCGCCCATCGCTTTTATTATGGTATAAGAAAGATAAAAAATTATTTTCTACTTTTCAGTGCATTTAATAAAAGCTTCTTTAAAAGTTTTTTTTAATAAAATTTTTTATATTTCCCTGCCTGAGACAAAAAAAAACTAGGTTTCCTTTTTTCTAAGAGCCTGGGAACTCCGGCCAACGAAACCAATGATCGATAAAGCATATAAGCGTTTGAATTTCATTGAATTTGAGACACTAAATGCGTACAAGAAAATATCGGTTTCGGTCCATGCAGGCTTAGTAAGAGAAGATGTGCACGTAAAAATTAAAATGAGATTTAAAATAAAAATAACAAAATATTTCTATAAAACATAAAGGCAAGTATTCCTAAAACAATCTTGGGATTTATTTACTGACCGACAGGAAAAAAACAAAAACAATCAATTTCTTTTGTTGTATGGTATATAGTACTGATTTGTGAGAAACTACATTGATTGATTAACTGCTTTTGTCATGCACAACAATAAGCAATAAATCTCTAAATGATTGCCGGCTTTCCTATTCTGAAAGTGCCCTAAGGCGCAATTTTACAACTCATAGTTAAACCTCGAACCTCAGTTTAACCCACGGATGTCGACTTTTTTACGTTTTATAGTTGCAGTATACCAACAAACTTCGGTTTAATCTGGGTGTGGGTTAAACTTAAGTTTAATAGTTACCGAAAGATTCTAACTTCAAAACAGTAAATAACAATTTATTGTAAACTGTAAACTGTAAGTATTTAGTGAAATTGCTATGATCAATGAATTAATTTTTGATCAACTGGATGAAGATGATGACGAAGTGATTGACATTGTCGAAGCACCAAGAAGACCAACCAAAAATTATTCGTCCTAGCATAAATCCCTACGAGAGAAGTAGGAGTACGAATGATGTAGATTTAAAAAAAAGATTTAGATTATCTAAAGAGACACGCAAAATTGTGCACGAGGAAATTCGACAAGAGTTGGAATATCCCACAGACCAGAAGTTTTATTCTCATACCGAAGTCACACGAATATCATACAGACCGCTTCAAGCTACTGCGAACATAAGGGGAATCAAGTCCAATTTACTCTCCGTGCCGTACGACCGAGGTGGATTCGAAGCACGCTACAGTGTTATCTTTTGGATATTCATTTTGTTTTTATTATTTTGTTTTATTTCTGCCTTGCTCGAGAAACAGATGGGTAAGTTCTTAATTTAAATAATACATTTTTAAAACTAAAAATGGATGTCTACGAAGTTGCCGAAAAAGTGCAGATGGTCAAATGGTCAAATCGTCATAACCCAACACACGTTCGATATTGGTCGAGGGAAAATTTGCATTTATATTTTGACGTAAGAACACAGTATACCCTAAAACTAAATGTTTGGGGGGGGGGGTATTGTAGGGGAACACGTAATTGGGCCATTTTTTATTAACGGCAATTGCAATTTGAATGGTCCTAGATACTTGGATCTACTGCAGTAGCACATTATTCCAACTGCTAGGCAGTTGTTAGGTGTAAGATTTGGTCAAACATGGTTTCAACAAGATGGTTGTTCCGCTCACAATGTTGGCCTTGTTAGGGAATATCTTGATAATGTATTTCCTAATCGGGTTATAAGTACACGGGGAACTACGAATGACTTCTATCTGTTTTTGAAGAAGCTTTTCAAATTATCACCCCTAACATGCTTGGAAACGTTAGAAGGGGTTTTTATAGTAGGCTCGGATATTGTCTAGCCGAGCAAGGAGGACTTTTCGAAAATTTGCTTTAATTTTTTTTTGACTGGGAGAATCTTTTTGGTTTTTAGAATGTATTATTTTATTTTGAGAACTTGCTTTTATTTTGTTTCTCCTTATTATTTTCATTGTAACACGTCGTCACTGATAAATCTGAGCAGTTGACAATAAAACGCTCTTATTTATCAGTGACAAAAAATAAGAAAATTACGTTATGAAAATTTGCGTATTTATTGACCAAATTCCGGTTTCATTGACTACGCTCCACACAGCACCGTGATTAGAGGCGTACTAAATACAAGGCGAACGGCGGCGAACGGCAGCGAATGGCGATCGGAAGCCTGAGTGTTGGTTGCTTCACTGATAGGCGTGAGGTGTCTCTGCATGTACGTACACTGGCAAATTAGACTTCTTCCGCCCTATGTTCGCAGTAGCTTGAAGCGGTCTGTATATATTGTATATATTTGCTGCATTTTTTGTTGTGGCGCCTGTCTGTATGTCTGTCTATAATCAATGCTGATATCTCAAAAACTACTTCACTGATTTTTATCAAAGGACCACGCGCTATTTAAATGGAAAATTGTTTCCCGTGATATTTGGATGAGGTTTAAGTATGTTATATAGAACACACCAACAAAAATTTTTTACTATGGGTATAATCTTGGATCTATGACAGGGGAGCCGAAAATAGCTGTCAAAGTTTGACATGTAATATCCAAAAGCAAGGTGTCAATCCCTACTAAGTTGAGCAAGCTGGATCCAAAAAGGCTAACCATTTTGACCTGTCAGTTCCTATCAAAATGACGGCGCGGCATCTATTTTTTTTAGTTTTTGATATTTTGTGACATGTGATATAACCTTTTATACTTTTGTCGGAACCCTGAGCCCAAACATTGAATTAAAAGTGATAGCTGTTGTTTTAACTAACGAAAGTGCTCAATTTGGTTTTTATTTGAAATTAACTCTGCGTTTCGGAATTCCATTGTCTATATTTTATTTATACACGACGTTTCGATCAGTACAATTTCTTCAGGTGCCAACTACAATCTATTCCTAATGCTACGTACTTATATACTATGGGAAATCACTCAACCATGAAGTTTAAGAAATTGGCTCTGCCCAAGGAGGGGCTTCCAAATATTTGGAATTTCTACACTTGGTTTACTGAAAACACCCTGATTCTGCCCAATAAGGGCAGCTTCAAGGAATTTTCGTTTCTTCCAGTGTGACTCCTTGTGCAAAACCTTTGCTTCTGTCCACTTCGTTCGGTGTTATTTTGACCATGCGTGTTGAATTGTAAGGAATGCATTTGCCTGGTGTGCCAGTGTATAGACTTTCTACACCAATGTCCCGATAAGAGAATCGATAGATATTATTAGACAGAGACTGGTCGATGACGAACCCTGCAAGGAGGGAGTGATGGAGCTGTTGGAGTGCTGGCTACATAGCTCTTATTTTCAGGTTTTATGCTCAGAATGACGGTCTGTCAATGGGTTTATCGCTTTCACCAGTGGTGGCCAGTATTTACATGGAGTGGTTCAAATCACACGCGGTTGATACTGCAACATATAAACCTAAGCTCTGGCTAAGATATGTTGATGATACTTTTATTGTCTGGACCGGGAATGACCAACAACTTTCAAAATTTCTTCACCACCTAAATAACATAACTCACCATTAAATTCACAATGGAGTTGAAGCAAAATTGTCAAATTCCTTTTCTTGATGTACTTGTCAAACAAGTAGGAAGACATATCAGAACAATAGTCTATCGTAAACCCACTTACACAGGACAATATTTAAATCAAGGTTCAAATCATTCTGGTACAACCAAACGAGGCATAATAAGAAATTTGTATAATAGAGCCGTTTATATTTGTAACAATTCTCATGACTTGGAAATCGAAATAGGAAACATTAAGAAGGATCTGCAGCAGAATGGTTACAGCCTTAAACTTATAACAGATACTATTTCTAAATTTTAACAAACAGGACAGAGATTACAAGACAAAAACCAGGCAAATACATTCCTTACAATTCCATACATTAAAGGAGTATCAGAGAAAATTCGAAGAGTAGCGAACAACTTTAATATTAAAATAGCTTTTAAGTCCAATAATACAATTCGAAGCCTTCTTAGTAAAACAAAACCGGAGAACAAACAAAATGAGGAAAGCATTTACTAAGTTTCTTGTGAGTGTGGTGAATCATACATAGGTGAAACAAAAAGACATTTATATGTTAGGCTTAAAGAACATTAGACGAATAACCGAAGAGGTGAAACAACGAAATCAGGAATCGCCGAACACGCATGGTCAAAACAACACCGAATGAAGTGGACAGAAGGAGAGGTTTTGCACAAGGAGTCACACTGGAAGAAACAAAAATTCGTTGAAGCTACCTTTATTGGGCAGAATCAGGGTGTTTTCAGTAAACCAAGTATTTGGAAGCCCCTCCATGGGCGGAGCCAATTTCTTAAATTTCACGGTTGAATGATTTTTCATAGTATATAAGTACGTAGCCTTAGGAATAGATTGTAGTTTGCACCTGAAGATGACCAGAGATTGTACTGATCGAAACGTCGTGTATAAATAAAATATAGACAATAGAAGTCCGAAGCATAGATTTAATTTCAAATACATCATTAGACATTTAACGCGTTCGAAACAGAGTCAAAATACGCTACATTTTTGACTTGCTCATGCCATATTTCGAACGATTCCTGCTTCTTTGATGGGTGTGATGACAGAATCTCGTTGCGTACGGAAGGATGTAGGTATCGTTAGGGACCCACAAACGTACGCAACGATTTCAATCAGCAGACCTGTCATCGCACCCTTCAAAAAAGCGGGCATCGTTCGAAACATCGCCTAAACAAGTCAAAAATGTAGCGTATTTTGACTTTGTTTCGAACGCGTTACGTATACCGATATGGATGTGTTGAAATATCTACTTTAAGTGTCTCTTGTCTCAAACTTACAAACAAACGTTGATTTTTATTTGTTGCACAAATGGTTTATTAGCAATAAGTGAAAAATCTATTTGCAAGTGACAGATTTGGACATCTACCAATGCCTGTCAAAATGACTGCACCCATTTTTTTAGTTTTTGATATTTGTGGGGACCTGTCATTTGTTTTATTTAAAAAAAAGTTTATTAATAACTAATACAAGTAACAATCAATTTACAAGTGATGTTTTTTAAAAGATGTCAAAATCTGCCACTTCTTAATAGATTGTTACTTGTATTAGTTATTAATACACTTTTTTTAAATTAAATAAAACCTAAGTTGGATACTTTTTTTTAATTAAAACAAATGATAGGTCTTCACAGCTGTCACTTTTTTAAAATTTTTGGACTCAGGTTTCCGACAAAAATAAAAAAGGTCATATGACATGTCACAAAATATCAAAAACAAGCATTGACAGATGTCAAAATCTGTCACTTGTAAATAGATTTTCACCTGTATTTATTGCCAACAAACTATACAAAAACAAATGACAGGTCGCCACAGCTGTCAGTTTTAATCCAATTTTTGGACCCAGGGTTCCGAGAAATATATCAAGAAGTAAAAAAAAGAAACCCTATATGCCAAGAAAATGTAGTCATTTTAAAATTGAAAAAAACTTGTTGTGCTCTTAATCCTACAGCAAATCCAATTGTTCTTCTTTTAGTCCTGGCCGTGGTGTAACTGCGACTAATAAAATTGAGCAACTTTGTTATCAATAGTTTAATCCAAAGATTAAACGGAAGTTTAAACTATGGTGTAATCTGGAGTGTTACCTTTGGTTGTGACTTTTCTGCATAGCACCACAATATAAAGCTGAGTTTTTCATTATATATTAAGTACATGTAAAGTTTGTTTTTTGCCATCTACGCCGGTACCGGTACAGATGGATGACAACAAATATGTCTACCTCCGAAAAAAATGGGTTTCATCAGCAACATCAATACCGTCATCAACATCTCTTTCCGACTACTTATACAGAATGAATCATCGTTACTTAGCAAAAGACTTAACTACGCCATTGCATCTATCACCATCTATCCATCAAGAGATAGAGTACAAGCAGAGGAATTTAGATGGAGGGTCCGAACACACACACATAAAACACAGAAGATACTTTAACGATACTGAAAAGAGGAAACGCATATCGCACTGCATCAAAGCACCACATATGTATGGACTGCCGAAAATTAATAAAGAAAACCTGCCTCTTGTTAAATATACTCTAATAATCATTCAGGCCCTTCAAGAAAATACACCATTATTCATCAGAAATTCAAAGAACTTCGTGAACCTTCTTCAAAACTTTGTACCCAAACGTATCACCGGAAAAATCACTCTGAATCATTGAACAGAAGCTACATACTCAAGTACAACCATCTCTGTGACAGAACCAATTAATCTACCAATCAATGCGATTATGGATTTGCTGAAATGCTATCTTCAGAATTCTTACATCTAGGAAACGAAAAGATATTTTTGACAGGAAGACGGTCCCCCAACCCATGAGACCTCCACTTTCGCCGGTTGCGCCCAACATATTTTTCGAATCCTTTGAAAAAAAAGCTCTACGAACATCATGGCTAAGGTATTCAAAGAAAAGGACAACAACACACTAGCACAATTCTTCAATCGTGTCAAAAGCATAAGAAAGTGCACTAAATTCACTCTGGAAAAAGAAGAAAGTCGTCAACTCTTATTTCTCGACGTTCTAGTTACCAAAAATAATTCAACCATAATCACTTCCGTATATCGCAAATCAACTCATACTGAACAATATCTTAACCTTAAATGAAACTAGTCCACATTAATCAAATTTGCAAACTTGGAATTGCAAAATCCCTCATAGATCCAGCCACATTCAAATTCAATCCGATCTGCGAAGGAACGGGTTTTCTAACTACACAATCAATAAAACTCTTCAGACAACACCAGCAAAAGGACGACAGACGTAAATACTGAAAGAAAGGTGACAATTATAATTCCAAGGATTCCACAATAATAAGAAATCAATTAACAAAAAACAAAACCACAACTCTACGACATCGGAAAAACCAGCCGACCAATGAAAGTTCGCTTCACAAAACACAAACGCAAAACTCGACAAGGGAACACATCCTGATGAACCAGAATGTATTTTCTCAACAAATTTTTTCGAACAAGAATATTTGGAAACCCATACTTTTCGGAGATAACAGATTTCAATTACGAAACAGCGGAACCAACAAAGTGTAAACCTCATGGTTCACTGAACAAAAGTTAGTTTTATGGTTCACTGAACATATGCTATATAAGATTAGATAGTGTTAGTTTTTTTTGGTATGACCTACACCTCATTTAAAATTCTCCAGAACAATTTCAATATGGCGGCTGACAATTAAATACAGAAGCTAAATGGAACTACTATATTCCGAACAACACAAGGTCTCAATTTACACTACATCATAGCAAGCCTCCTCATCTATACGGACTTTCCAAAATTCACAAAGATGCAATGCATTTACGCCCAATCACAAGTCCAAGTTCCAAATTCTCCAACAAGCAATCTGCCCAAATTCCTTTTGAAAATTATTCAACTTCTTGCAAGCAAAACCGTATTATTTGTAGAAAATTCCAACCATTTTGTTAATATTCTTAAATCTTTTGTTTTAGGAACCGAGGATAAATTTGTCAGTTTTGATGTCGATAGTCTTATACACCAATGTCCCGATAAAGGAATCGCGAGATATTATCAGACAGAGACTGGTTGATGACGAATCCTTTTATGAACGTACCATTCTGCCGCTGGAGGGAGTGATGGAGTTGTTGGAGTGCTGGCTGCATAACTCTTACTTTCAGATGAAAGATAGGTTTTATGCTCATAATGACGTTCTGCCAATGGGTTCATCGCTTTCGCCAGTGGTGGCCAATATTTACATGGAGTGGTTCCAATCACACGCGGTTGATAGCGCAACATATAAACCCTAAGCTCCGGCTGAGATATGTTAATGATACTTTTAATTTTCTCACCACCTAAATAACATAATACCCTTCATTAAATTCAAAGTGGAGTTGGAGCAAGATTGTAAAATTCCTTTACTTGATGTACTTGTTAAATGAGTAAAAAGCGACATCTAAACAACAGTTTATCGTAAACCCACTCACACAGGACAATATTTAAATCAAGGTTCAAATCATTCTGCTACCACTAAGCGAGTCATAATAAGAACTTTGTATAACAGAGCCGTTCAAATTTGTAACAATTCTCATAACTTAGAAATCGAAATAAGAAACATTAAGAAAGATCTGCAGCAGAATGGTTACAGCCTTAAACTTAAAACAGATACTAATTCTAAATTTCAGCAAACAGAACAGAGATTACCAGACCAAAACTAGGCAAATGCATTTCTTACAATTCCATATATTAAAGTAGTATCAGAGAAAATTCTAAGAGTAGCGAACAACTTTAATATTAAAACAGATTTTAAATCTAATAATACAATTCGAAACCTTAGTAAAACAAAACCAGAGAACAAACAAAATAAGGAATGCATTTACCAAGTTCCTTGTGAGTGTGGTGAATCATGCAAAGGCGAAACAAAAAGACCACTATCTGTTAGGCCTAAGGAAAGTCAGACGAATACCCAAAGAGGTGAAACAACGAAATCAGGAATCTCCGAACATGCATGGTCAAAACAACACCGAATGAAGTGGACAGAAGCAAAGGTTTTGCGCAAAGGGTCACACTGGAAGAAACGAAAATTCCTTGAAGCTGCCTTTGTTGGGCAGAATCATGATGTTTTCAGTAAAGAAAGTGTTGAAATTCCAAATGTTTGGAAGCACATTCTTGGGCGGAGCAAACTTTTTAAACTTCACGGTTAAGTGATTTCCCATAGTATATAAGTCTTAGGAATAGACTGAACACGATCAGAGATTGTACTAATCGTAACGTCGCGTCGTGTATAAATAAAATATATACAACGGAAGTCCGAAACACAGAGTTAATTTCAAATACATTTTGGTCTCAAAAATATCATTGTCAGTGTCAAAAAACTGGTCCGCAGCAATTTGGAATGGAGTGTAGTTTACTTTCACATTTTATTCAGAATCCCTTTTCATCCATTCTAAACTGCTATAAAGAAAATCCTAAATAAAATAATTTTTAAGGCCCGATTATAAATTCCACCCTTAGTGACTAAAAAACTGGCTAAGTCAGCATTAACGCAACATAATTTCTCAAGTGTTATTATACTAAAGTAAACTTCAAGTACCTGGAAAGTTTGGAGTAGACAGAATGCCTCTAGCAGCAGTGTATGTGCCTCCGCATGCTTTTCTCGCTCCCGAAAATGGAATTTGCAGGAATATTGTAATTGTTATGAAGCAGAAAACAGGTCGTGGCCACATTGCGGATTTGAGTTCAGCTGGCGTCAGAATTTTTCCATCGTGTTATCTGAAACAATTTTGCGTGTGCTAGAAATTTAATATAGTAACAGGAAAATATATTAAACGACAGCCATCTCTCATTTTTAATCGAATTACAAAGACGAGCGCTTAAGTTTACGGGCAATAACTGCCAAAAAGCTCGAAGAGAAAATAAAATGTCCGAAACGAAATATGAAAGAAAGTAAAACACCCAGAAATAATAAAATATAATGGATCCGAATATAATTTTATAGAATTTAAGATAAGGGAACCCCACTATATAGCACCACCACAATATGACAACATTTGTTTGAAAAATTAATATTTAGGTTATTTTATCCATCACTGACAAAGTCGCACAGAAATAAGGATACTTTATTCACAAAGTTTTCAGCCACTATCATGTTAGGTAAACTGATAATCAGGTTTTTATTTATTTTTGGTTTATAGTTGAAATAAAAGTGTAGACAAACCAAAATTCAGTGTTTCAGACACCTTAAACACTGGTTGCCATATTGTGCAAAATAACAATTTTAGTTTTATGGAAATCATAACCAAATGAAGAATACTGGAGAAATGATATTTTGCATACAAGCCTAAAATTTCAATTCGAAATGCGCTACAGAGAGCTTTTTTAGAAAATAAAAAATTATTAAGAAAAAAAATCCAAAATTAGGATTTGACGTATTGGGTTCTGTAGCTTAATTGGGAGTCACAGCAGCAAAATTTCAGCTCTCTAGCACTTTTTGTTTGACCAGGATTTCCAGAATACGATTTGGCCTGGGGGTCATGGTTTTTAAATTTATTTGATCCTTAAAAGGCCACCCTTCCCACCTCAGCCTCCACCCCTCCAACTCAAAACATCACCTCAAACCTAACCCGCTACTAAACTACACAGCGCCCTCTTGAAGAAACTAAAATAAAGTCTCCCTTCCTGAAAGCATTGTCAAAAATTTAACCTCCAAATAACCACGCAGATCTCAAAAATTAAAAAAACGAACTGATCCGGGATTTTCTCGTTATATGTAATGTGTGTCTTAAAAGAAAATAGTCCCTTGACTTTTACACCACCTGTATTCTTGTATTCACCAAGTGCCAATACCTGGCTTGACAACTTTTCCAAATTGTTAGTAACATCATATTATTAGCTTAATTTTCTGTACCCTTACAATAAATATTTTTTAGCACCTATGATGGCGCATACCTGAACCGAAACCGGTCTGATAAGAATAAAATTTTGCACGAAATACACAATTCACGTGCACGCAACCACTCCCCTCCTTCAAACTACTCCCCTCCTTCGATTATAATTTTCCCGAACCTTAAAAAGTCAGAAATATAAAAACGAAAAACACCCGAATTCCAAATTGATAGAAAATAATATGCTCAATCCTTAAATGAGCGGAACCACAATCCATCCGAATCCCTATTGGGCATGCATCAAATTTAAATCTCTAGAGCGCCGTAGGCCCTGGATTTCGGCGTTGACAAGTTTCTCTATTTGGAAGATGACACGGGGATTTTTTTAATTAAACGATTTTATTTAACTTCACAGTTTCTGGTTGTCTAACTGTTTATCAAATCTTGCGATTAATTTTTTAAATATGGAACAGTTGTAGGGGGTGGTTGAGAGATGTAAAGGGTGTAAATTAATACAATATCTTGACTCTTCCCTGCCGTAAGCCTGGCAACGTAGCAATTGTATTCGTGGCTACATATGGGTTTCTAATCATTTTCGGACAGATTGGGGTTTTTGTTTCTATTAAATTTTCGTTAAAAATATTTTTGTGTGTTTCTGTAAAAATATGTTTCGTTTAAATTTAATTCTCTGCATATATTTTCTAGCGATTTGATTTTCCCGTCATTTAATTTTCGAGACAATTTTTTTTAACCAATTATTTCCTTTTCTTTTAAATTCTGGCAAATTATGTTTCTGGCAAACTTGGTTTCGGGTTTTTGTAGGGACTCACGTTTTTATTTAATTAAAGTGACCGTTAATTTCACTCAGCTTTATTAGAAGACATCGAAAAAAACTAAAAAAATCTAATAATGTGTAAAAGAACATTATGAAAGCCGGACAGAGCTGTTACCATAAGAAACCTGGCACCACCAAAATTTTTTGTAAAAAATACATTATTTGTCAAGAGATAAAAGAAACTTATTGATGTAAAGTCACTATTTTTGACAAATCCGCACGCAACTATTAATTACAGGAACAAATCCTTACATTTTTCGTATGAATCCCACCTCCCCCCTTTATAACCTTATGCTATTGTATATATGCATTATAGGATTACACTGTATAGTACCTATATGATCATTTAAAAAGTTATTTTCACTTATGTCTATGACTTGTCTAGCGTGACCATTTATAGTATTTTTTAGAGTAGGTACTGTACTCCTTTTTAGAGCTTTGTACTCTATCTCTATTAGCTTAGAACTATACTCTTTTTCCCCATATCACAGAAAATGGACTCGGAAATGGTCAAATTTTCAAATCAAAATAAAAAATTCACATCCAACGCTAATAGTGCACATGTAAGTCTAAAGATAGCATTTAAAAAAATTTAAAAATTTTGCGCTATTAAATTATTATTTTTTACAATTTGAGTTAAATTTTATACTAATTTATACTAATACTTTTCATACTAATACTAATAGCCTCGCTTATAGCATTAACATACTCTGCCAGTTCATGGGCATCGAAGCTCACACGTTTAGTATTACCTATTTTGGTCCGTGATAATGTCCTCCCTATGTTTTGCCCCCTTCCCACTCTCCTCAAATAAATTTTTGTTTAACCCTTACAAAAAAAAATTACATTCCTCAACAAATTTTTTGCCCCCCCCCCTTAAAAAAAATGTCACCCTCTCCCAAAACTTTTTTGCTAATCCGCCTCCCCATTATATCGCATGATATGCGGCATTTTCTCTATTAAAATAGTGAATACTCTAAAAGTTTATTAGTTCACAATAATTTTCCTACAAATCAAATATCCCCGCTAGTGACTAAAGATGATGTTGTATTTTGTGCTGTATTTGCTTATTTAATGTAGAAAAAATTCTTGCCGAAGAAGAAATCCGAGAAAATTAAACAACAATCGCTTTGTAAACTATAAATGGGGCAGACGTGTCTTCATTTCTAGGTCACAATTGCAAAAGACATGAAACCATTTTCATTATTAATATAATTTTGTTTGAATTTGCAAATGACACAATTACTTCAGAAAACCTTATTATGCCCCAACTCAAAAGAATTAAACCCTCGGGATTAAAAAAAAATAATAAATATTTTTTAATTTAAATTGGTGAGTTTTATAGCAGGACTACATTTAACAGTTAATTTGAAATTCATTTATATCATTTTTGTCATCACTCTTACAAAATTTTGGTAAGTATGCTTTTACATTACCTTGAAACATTATTGAAATACAAAAATCGTTAACATTTAATTCTGTTTTCTTTTATAACAGATCTAGAAACTATTAAAAAATAATTTCAATCTCTTAAAATAACAAACATGCCGCCATACGCCTGTCAAACGTATCGGCCTCATGGGCGATAATTGGCTTTCCGTAGAGATGGTGTTGTTTAGATAAATCCTTTAAAAGATATCTTTCACAAGCCTTAAGATGGTTGGACGTTATTTGAACATAAACACGATATACAAATTAGAACTTTCTGGGAGCAGCCCTGTGTTTAAATATATGTGTATGCGTAGTGCATATTTCGTTGTATTCACAGAATTTATGGCTGATTTACATTTAAATTTTGTTATTTGCATCTATTAATTATTAATGTCCAACTTTAGGTTCAATTTCAGCCTTGAATTGAAAACGGCTTTGCGTTCTTCTATGCATGGAGTTTCAAACAATAAAATAAGAAAGTACAAGTAGACCGATATTTTATCAAAGTACTATTTAAATGATTTGAAATATAATATTATAATAAAATTATTTGAATAATTTATTAAACAGTTTAACCGCGAGTTGTCAACACTATTTTTTTAATACCTTTTTCAAAAAATCCAAGAAAAGCATGAAAATACTTTTAAAAATCTCGAACGAAGAGCACTTCTTGCAACATCTTTACACTGTAAGTAAATCAAGGCGGCTGGTAAATGAAATAACAATCGTTTCCATAGCAATGTGTCTTTTTACTCGGTGACGTTCCTTGTTGCGACATTTTAATCTTTGACAGTTTGACATTTTGACGATGTTTTTAAATGACTTTTTCATAGATACTTGGTGAAAACTGGCGGACATAGCTTAATTTTTAGGAAAGAATATAATTAGATTTTTTCAACATTACTATTTTCCGCTTTTCTCTATAATTTTGGATAAAAAACGGACAGAAATCTTTTTTTGCACCCGCGATCAAAAATAATAGTTTTAACATCTAGTGGCTAGAATAATGTTTTCTTTAGAAGCGTTGGTTTAAATATCGAGCGCAGCGAGGTATTTAAAAACGCGAATAAAAAAAAGCACAGTTTAGCCGCGAGTTGCTAACACTATTTTTTTTAATACCTTTATCAAAAAATTCAAGAAAAACATGAAAATACTTTTAAAAATCTCGAACGAAGAGCACTTCTCGCAACATCTTTACACTGTAAGTAAATCAAGGCGGCTGGTAAATGAAATAACAATCGTTTCCATAGCAATGTGTCTTTTTACTCGGTGACGTTCCTTGTTGCGACATTTTAATCTTTGACAGTTTGACATTTTCACGATGTTTTTAAATGACTTTTTCATAGATACTTGGTGAAAACTGGCGGACATAGCTTAATTTTTAGGAAAGAATATAAATAGATTTTTTCAACATTACTATTTTCCGCTTTTCTCTATAATTTTGGATAAAAAACGGACAGAAATCTTTTTTTGCACCCGCGATCAAAAATAGTAGTTTTAACATCTAGTGGCTAGAATAATTCTTTTTTTAGAAGCGTTGGTTTAAATATCGAGTGCAGCGAGGTATTTAAAAACGCGAATAAAAAAAAAGCACAGTTTAGCCGCGAGTTGTTAACACTATTTTTTTTAATACCTTTATCAAAAAATCCAAGAAAAACATGAAAATACTTTTAAAAATCTCGAACGAAGAGCACTTCTCGCAACATCTTTACACTATAAGTAAATCAAGGCGGCTGGTAAATGAAATAACAATTGTTTCCATAGCAATGTGTTATTTTACTCGGTGATGTTCCTTGTTGCGAAATTTTAATCTTTGACAGTTTGATATTTTGACGATGTTTTTAAATGATTTTTTCGTAGATACTTGGTGAAAACTGGCGGACATAGCTTAATTTTTAGGAAAGAATATAATTAGATTTTTTCAACATTACTATTTTCCGCTTTTCTCTTTAATTTTGGATAAAAAACGGACAGAAATCTTTTTTTGCACCCGCGATCAAAAATAGTAGTTTTAACATCTAGTGGCTAAAATAATGCTTTCTTTAGAAGCGTTGGTTTAAATATCGAGCGCAGCGAGGTATTTAAAAACGCGAATAAAAAAAAAGCACAGTTTAGCCGCGAGTTGTTAACACTATTTTTTTTAATACCTTTATCAAAAAATCCAAGAAAAACATGAAAATACTTTTAAAAATCTCAAACGAAGAGCACTTCCCGCAACACACCATCTTTACACTACAAGTAAATCAAGGGGGCTGGTAAATGAAATAACAATCGGTTCCATAGCGATGTGTCTTTTTACTCGGTGACATTGTTGCGACATTTTAATCTTTGACAGTTTGATATTTTGACGATGTTTAATGATTTTTTCGTAAATACTGTGTATATATAAGTGCTTTGCCCGCCCCGCTCTTATCTCCGTATCGTACCCGACAAAGTAAACAAACCATGCAATGTAAACTAATTCAGTTTTGATTGTCACGTCGCGTTGTAGTACGGAGTATTAGTTTTTTAGTGATTTTGTTTTGTGGTTTGTTGCAAAAAATTACATATAACCTTAGATTAAAAAGAGACAAGAAGCCTGACACTTACGGAGACTTTGGTTCTATTATTATATGGAACAATGTTTACCTTTCTGTTGTTTACAGTAAACACACCAGAGGCGTACCTACCTACTTAAATATAAATTTACACATGAATTATATTATTAAAATTTTACTCTAATATGAAATTTGCAAAATAATTTGCTATATGATTTATTACAATTTCAATTTTCAAAACAATAAAATTATGCCAAACATTAAAACAAACACAGTTCACATCACCTGGAACATCAAGAAAAAAAATAATATAATATTACCTACTACCTGAAAATTATGTTATTGTGTTTGTGAAATGTTCCTCATTCAAGCAAATATCATTTTAAAATCTCCTGTATAGCACAGAGGACCTAGGTAATCTGTGGTTATAGGGGCCTTTTTTAAATGGGAAACTATATGATTTTGTGTATATTGAATTCCAAAAAAGCAATATTTTATTTGAAATAGAAAATTTAAGTAGATACTTATAAATAAGATATAACATTGTAATTTTTGCTCTCTTGATCCATGACTTAATAAACTACAATAATATAAGTAAGTAATACATCTAACACCTTGTTCTAAAGAGCCAAGTTTTAACTAAAGTTTACTGCTATTGAGAAAACAAACCCAACACATATCAAGAGGGAGTAAACTGGTACCTACATCTTATGCTAATGTGCAAGTTTAAGAATTATATTAAGGTTTATAATGTAGGTATGTATCCTACTGTCTAGAGGCAAAAAATTTGTAACCTGAGCAAAGCGAGGAACCAACAACACAAAGTCTTGGAATTACTGAAAATAAAGAAAATTTTTTAAAAATATTCAAAGCATTTTTGTTTCATAGTAACATATTAATACTAAAAGTTAAAATATAAACAAAATAAAGAACACCTTAACCTAAATACATGTACTTATTATCTCGCTTAATATGATTTGATTGAAACACTTATGCTGTTGACGTCTAAGTTCGCCGTTGGAGATGACTTAAATTTTGTTATTAGCAGAAACTTACTTAAACTGACTTTTTCAGTACACAATAAAGTCAATAATGCTTAGGGTATACAGACCGCTTCAAGCTACTGCGAACATAGGGGGAATCGAGTCCAATTTACTCTCCGTGCCGTACGACCGAGGTGGATTCGAAGCACGCTGCAGTGTTATCTTTTGGAAATTCATTTTGTTTTTATTATTTTGTTTTATTTCTGCCTTGCTCGAGAAACAGATGGGTAAGTTCTTAATTGAAATAATACATTTTTATAACCAAAAATGGATGTCTACGAAGTTGCCAAAAAAGTGCAGATGGTCAAATGGTCAAATCGTCATAACCCAACACACGTTCGATATTGGTCGAGGGAAAATTTGCATTTGTATTTTGACGTAAGAACACAGTATCCCCAAAAACTAAATGTTTGGGGGGGGTATTATAGGGGAACACGTAATTGGGCCATTTTTTATTAACGGCAATTGCAATTTGAATGGTTCTAGATACTTGGATCTACTGCAGCAGTACATTATTCCAACTGCTAGGCAGTTGTTAGGTGTAAGATTTGGTGAAACATGGTTTCAACAAGATGGTTGTTCCGCTCACAATGTATTTCCTAATCGGGTTATAAGTACACGGGGAACTATTTTATGGCCAGCTCGGTCTCCCGATCTTGCTCCTAATGACTTATATCTGTTTTTGAAGAAGCTTTTCAAATTATCACCCCTAACATGCTTGGAAACGTTAGAAGGGGTTTTTATAGTAAGCTCGGATATTGTCTAGCCGAGCAAGGAGGACTTTTCGAACATTTGCTTTAATTTTTTTTTGACTGGGAGAATCTTTTTGGTTTTTAGAATGTATTATTTTATTTTGAGAACTTGCTTTTATTTTGTTTCTCCTTATTATTTTCATTGTAATACGTCGTCACTGATAAATCTGAGCAGTTGACAATAAAACGCTCTTATTTATCAGTGACAAAAAAAAAGAAAATTACGTTATAAAAATTTGCGTATTTATTGACCAAATTCCGGTTTCATTGACTACGCTCCACACAGCACCGTGGTTAGAGGCGTACTAAATACCAAAGGAAAGTCATGCAAGTGGTGATCGTAAGCCTGAGTATTGGTTGCTTCACTGATAGGCGTGCGGTGTCTCTGCATGTACGTACACTGGCAAATTAGACTTCTTTCACCCTATGTTGGCAGTAGCTTGAAGCGGTCTGTATGGATACATCTAGGACAGACAAAAATATTCAAATACCAATTCGAAGGGCGAGCGCAGATGGCAACGGTGGCAGTGTAAATCAACCTTAATATTCTAATAAGAGGTAGGAATTCAATTTCTCACCAACCTGAACACATGTGAATTACCTTTTATTGTTGTTTGCAAGTTTGTTTAAGTATTTTACCTACCTTTATTTTATAGTCTTTATAAAAAAACCTTCGAAAATATCTCATTTGCGCATTAACTTATTTCATCAAATTTATGCTTTATTTTATCGCCTTTATAAAAAAAAACCTCGAAAAAAACCTGACAAAAACCTTCGAAGATATCTCATTTGATGCATTGAAATTAAAAAAAAAAGGATTTATTAATTTAAGTATATTTCATAAACTTTTTTTTACTGACTGCTTAAAACATCTTGAAATTTTAAAATAAATAACACGAAAAAGCTTATGTTAATAACAATATCATCCGACCGTCTGCGCTCTGACGACTTTGATTTTATTTGTGAATAAACAATGGTTATTATTTTCGTTGAACCAGATATCTTGTCTCTTTTTAATCTAAGCATATAACCATTCATTTTTTGGGAAATTAAACAGCGAATTAGTGGATATTGTTTTCATTTATAACGAAGCACATCAACCCGCCGCAAAAGCTTACGAAATTTATTTCGGTGTACCTTTTTATTTAGTTATGAGAATATTCAGCGATTAGGGGTTTTTATCACTTTATATGTATCAACGAATCAATCAGTGGTACAGTCATGTCTTTTGAAGAGACTTTTTAAAACAGGATCTTTTTTTTCCAATATGGTATGGGGGACTATTAAAATCGTCAAATTTTTACTTTTCTTAATTTTATCAAAAATGAGTTACTAAGGTTCCAATACACCTTAATCGACGAAAAAAAAGTTGTCGGTCGGTCGGTTGTCTGTTTGTATACACGATAACTCAACAACGCATTTATCGATTTTAACAAAATTTGGTACAAAAATCCTCCATCGGCTGACAATGAACTGAATAACTTTTGGGTAGGGTGGCGGGGGGTTGAAGGGGGGAAAATGCAAAGCAAGTAGCGATATATAGATTACAAATTTTGTTATAAAGTCCAAATTCATTTGGGAGATTTAGTTTCCGAGTTATTTGAGAAAACGTTAAAATATATAAAAAAAAATCATAACTCTAGAAGTAAAGCAGCTACTGATATGCCGTTTTCAGATTTTGGTTTCTGTAAATATTACCCAAAAAGTTTTTTATAACGTGTAAATCTTTCAAAGCTACAGTTTTCGAGATATGTTCATTTCCTTTCAACATAAAATAATTGATTGTATGGTGGACTATCCGTGCTTTCCAGCACCAATTTTTTTATATACAGGGCGGATTCTTTAAACGGAACGGTGCCTCTAGCTGGTTAGAATTTGGTTCTACGAAAAAATCGAAAAACAGGTCAACTGAGATTTTTAATTTTCTTTAATCGTGCTATCTTGGATTTTTTTTATGTCATTTTGTTTACGAGGTAAGGCAAAAAAATATATTTTTTTAAATAAGACACCCTGTATAGTTTTTCATTTTTGAATTCTACAAAAAATTATCTTTTTAACAATACCACACACTAATACTATATTTTATTTATACACGACGTTTCGATCATTGTACTAAACGAAACGTCGTGTATAAATAAAATATAGACAATGGAAGTCCGAAACACAGAGTTAATTTCAAACATATCATTGTCTCAAACTTTCAAACACCACACACTAATACTCTATCTCTTATGGTTTCCAATATAGAGGCATTCAAACTTGCATGGAATTATTGTCTATGCCTTGTTTTACGGGAGATATTTGAATGAATAGCGACATAAAGCTATTTGTAACTCATCGCCGTATACGTATCCGCATCTAGCGAGAACCAAGCACATTAATTGGTCAGAAACTTGTACCACGTTCGAAAAGGTGTTCTTGAACGTGATAGGTGTTGAGATGCGTTAGGTATCACGTATCGTTACGACACACGTATTGTATCTCAGCACCTATTGCGTTCAGAAACACCTTAAATTAGCATATATCTGCTCTTTTCGAACGTGGTACAAGTTTCTAACCAATCAATGTACTTGGTTCTCGCTAGATGCGGATACGTATACCGCGATGAGTTACAAATAGCTTTATGTCGCTATTCATTCAAATATCTCCCGTAAAACAAGGCATAGACAATAATTCCGTGCAAGTTTGAATGCCTCTATCTTGGAAACCATAAGAGATAGAGTATTAGTGTGTGGTGTTTGACAGTTTGAGACAATGATATGTTTGAAATTAACTCTGTGTTTCGGACTTCCATTGTCTATATTTTATTTATACAGGACGTTTCGATCAGTACAATGATCGAAACGTCGTGTATAAATAAAATATAGCATTAGTGTGTGGTATTGTTAATTAGTGGTTGGTATTTAAAAAAATATATTTTTCCATTATCGTAAAAGATAGATTCTGCTGTGTAGTATTGCTGAAGAGAGAATTGTATGAAGATTTCAAAAATTTTAAAATATACAGGGTGTCCTATTTAAGAAAAAAATATTTTTTTGCCATACCTCGTGAACAAAATGACATAAAAAAAACCAAAATCTTAGTTGACGTGTTTTTGGATTTTTTTTATTGAACCAAAACTTGCGTTTAAAGAATCCATGCTGTGTATTTTTGTATTACTTGCAGTCAATTTAATATGCTGTAAAAGTCTCTGACATAAGTTCTGTATATTATTAAAACTTTTGGTTGATACGATTTGAGCTTGTGGATTTTTTTGCTTGCTTTTTTTTAATTAAATAAAAATAAACGAATAAAAAAGAACGGGGAAACTTTAAAACTTTTAAATCGCCTAATTAAAACTTTCATAAACGTACAATATTCAAGTTATAATTATAAGAAAACAAATGATCATTAATTCTTCGTAATTAATCAGCATTTTTAGGTCATTATTTATTATCGGGCCTTATGTTATTTATATGCTTTCAGTCAGAAAAAGTTTATTTTATTATAACAAATAACCCATTTTTCAGTCAGGGGTCCAAATTTTTAATGGGATTTTCTACTCTGTTTTATCAAAATATAGATAATTTCGTAAAGGGATTTTTGATGTTGGTTTAGATTTTCTCATTATTTTGAATTTTACCGATGACCTGAAATCAGTCAAGTAAAAATCCAACTCCGCCACGAAAATGAAAAAAAAGCCTATGTTACAAATTTCTCATTTTTGTTTTATTTTTCACTTAATGTTATTTGACAGATGTCATTGCACGAAATATCTAGCAAAAAGTAGCCATCTTTAAATCCAGATCACATCCTATCTTTTTACCGAAATTCATCCAAATCTGTCCAGACATTTTGGCGTGCTTGAGGGACAAACACACATCCCAAGCAGCAACTTAGGTTCAGTAAACCATTCTTAAAGAAGTCCTTATCAAATTAATTTGGTAAGGTGTGCGATTTTTCCTTCAATTAGACCTTATAGGATAAGGGAGGGTTTCGAGCATTATACATATCATCTTTTTTACTGCTTGTCCGAAAATAGATCAAGTATGGGCTAATTTGCCTCAGTTCTGTCCCCACTTGGTAGAACGCTCGGATTTTTGATGTAATTTAATCCTTACCCAGCTAACACCGTTATGTAAATATTACGTAAATGTTACAACACATGATTAAAAAAAGTTACTTTAACCAAAAAGAAAATAAAAAACAAAAGATCAAAAGATCTTGGGTGGAAATAACGAAAACTCAAACTTGGATGAGCATCCCACAAGGAACACACAAAGGACCAAAGCGAAAAGAGAAATAATTACACGATATTTTGCCCTGGGTAACAAGCATGGGCTCATCAGTGGTTTCTTTGGTCACCCTCCCCATACATCATTAAACGGCTTCGTGTTAATATTTCCAATAGGATTATGCTCCTAAGGCATTTAAAACAAAAAAGAAGTTAAGAGAGAAGCATTTTAAGGTTTAAAATAGTAATAAACTTTATGGGATATATCATGTTTGGATCAAAAATAACGGGTTAGTTCGTGAAGTTAGAGATGCCGGTTTTAGACCAAATGAAAATACAGAAAAAAATACATATTATAGAGAAATTAATTAAAAAAATCGTATTTTTGGAGTATATATGTCTCCCAAACACCACAGAATTTATGTAAAAGATAAAAAAAATAGAATAAAAGTTAGTAAAACCTACCTAAGTAATCTGCCTAGTAATTTTAATATCTTTCTATATTTTTCTACATTAATTACTTATTAAAACATTTAATAATACATGTACAATAAAACTAACGTCATATCTGCATTGTAGAAAAATCGGCAGATATAAACCCATTGAATGAATAGAATGCTTTACGTGTAAGAAATGTTTTTAATGCTTTTTTAAGTTTCACGGTACTAAGATTACCGATTTGCAAGGGCAAAGCATTGTAAAACTTTATGTGGTAGTAGTTGGTATTTCGTTTTGTGTTCAATCTAGGAAATGGTTGCACCAAATCTGTTTCTAGTTTGATGACTACTGACAGAGCCAGGACACCCAAAGTGGAAAATTCTTCTCTACATTCGTCATAATAGCCCAAACCAGCAATTATTCTGATTTCCCCGGAGAATAAGAGCATAGGATAGACAAGAATGAATAAGACCATAATAGCAAATCAGACATACACAAACACACTCACACAAATAAACTTTCCCATTAATAATATTAGTAGGGTTTCTTTTTTTAAAGTTGTGATACAGAAAATATACGTCAAGAAATTTTTTTGGCAAATATTAGATTTAAGAGCAGATATTCTTTTTTTCTGTCAGTGACCTTACTTAGGAAATTTCGAACTGACGTTTTAAAAGGGTCATCGTTTTGAACGTTACTTCGAGATTTCCTGAGCTAATTTCACTGCCAGAATAAAAATAATATCTTCTCTTAACGTAAAAAATAAATAAAAAAGAAATGTAAGAATGCAGATTTGTATGCTTTTAGTTCTGTGCCTGCGTCCAAAAGTAACTTTTAATTTTTTCAGAAAGTCTTTAATTATTTTTCAGAAAAATATGCAAAAATAGTACATTTTAAATCTATCAATTTGTTACATACGCTCTTTTTACTTCAACGGCGTTAGCACTGCTCTGTAAAATTGACTTTTTTCTTCAATCTGTGCTGCCAGAGCCGGAAGCTGAATATAGCCGATAAAAAAGATATTGAGCTGGTCGGAGTTTTATGAGCCTCAAACTTTGATTGTTAAAGGATTCCTCGTTTGAACGAGGGTACTGTTAGTGCAGTGCAGTCGATTGAACCGCTTTTTTTGACAGATCCAGGACTGCCATTTAAAAAAATTTCACGCTAAATTAAAAAAATAGCATAAAGAGAAGATAAAGAGAGGTTATGTTAAAACCATCCAGCGACCGGCATCGCCTCTTTAAGCCGATAGGACTTGCTGGCTGCTTGATTGATTGCTGAATTTACAAACCCACCCAAGTTCTTCATTATCAAAATGGGACTCTTTACAATAAAAGAGGAACATATTTTCAATTTTGATGAGGCACAGCAGCTCTATTTTGTGCATTTCACATAACCAATGAGTTAAACATTTTGAGAGCCGGGTGAGGCCACAACTTGTCTTGGGTCCATCCTTACGTGTACAAAGTGGAAGATTGATCCGATAGAAAGAGGCTGCAAACGAGTTTGTAAGGTCGTGATTGGTTGGCTTTCGGGAACTTGTGGCAGAGTAAGGGATAGATATACCAACAAATATAGCATTTTTGTTTCAGTATACCAATATTAAAGAAATACTTACATAATTAGGTAAGATGTTACCATTTTTTAGGTTTCAGGTACTATGCTGAACAGAAAATATGTCAAATTTTGGCTATAATTTGACGACAAAATTTTTACTTAGATTTAGGGACGAATTTTAAACAAGTAGTTCTCACATTAGACATTTTTGAATACCCGCGGTAGTTGCAAATTACATATTATTGACCCAAATGTTAGATGATCGAGTTTGTTAGCTTTTATCTAAAAAATATATCTATATAATAAAACAAAAAGAAAACAATATTGAATGGTGCAAAAATATGAATCAATGATATCTAACTATTGTTAAAATCTTTCTAGGGAATTTTGAATCACTCTGTATTACTCATGACCTGACAAAAAATGCTGCTTGGGTGTTAACTAAAGCCCCGTTCTCAGAGCTCGGACGTGTATTTTAACCTTCTTCTTCTTCACTTCTGTCCACTGCTTTTCGGAAAAGTGTGAACATTTTAGACAATCATATCTCTCTATGACCGGGACCTCTTCTGCCTTCAATTTTGCCTTCTATTATCAATTTTAAAAGTTTATAATTGTCATTTCTCAAAATATGGCCAAAATATTCAAGTTTTCGTTTTTTGATGGTATTCAATTCAAAACCTTTATTTATTCTAAGCAATACATCCACATTAGTTACTCTGTCCATCCAAGATATCCTTAGTATTCTACGATAACACCACATCTCGAATGCTTTAAACTTTTTACACATGGCTTCAGTCAGTGTCCATGCTTCCATGGCATAATTTAAAATGCTAAAACATAACACGAATTCGGAGAGTCGTATTAAGATCGCGACTACACAACACTGATTTTAGGGAGGCCACCCAAGTATTTGTATGAATCCACGCGTTCGACTTGCTGCTCATTTACTTTTAACATGCCTTTGATGCTCTTTTCCTTGGATATGACTATACATTTTGTTTTCCTAACACTTAAGTTAAGCCCGAATGACGAACTTTTGGCAGCAATTTGATTTCTTGCTTTGCAGGCCTTCCAGCGTGTGTGCCATTATGAAAGTCTCGTCTGCATATCGTAGGTTGTTGATTTTATGCCGTTCATAGTCAGACTCTCTTCGCAGTTATAAAGTGCATTCTCTATTATTTTGTTACTATAGATATTAAACAACAGCGGAGACAATAGACAAACTTGGCGCACACCTCTTCGTATTTGGACCTCTTCGGACAGTTGGCTATCAACCTTTATTTGAGTAGTCTGATTCCAATATAGATTAGCGATTATGTTTAGATCTCGGTCATCTATACCAACTTCTTTTAGCGATTGTATGAGCTTTTCGTGTTGGACTCGATCAAACGCTTTCTCATAATCTATAAAACAGGCATATACTGGCACCGATACATCACTAGACCGCTGAACTAAGACTTGAATGGCAAACAGGGCCTCTCTTGTCCCGAACCCACTACGAAATCCAAACTGCGTCTCGCCATAAAGGATTCGCATTTTCCATATTTAAATTGTTTTTTTTTCAAACGACCGGAAAATAGCCACTTTCCGTACGATTTTTCATACGAAAAGTTCTACATTACAAGGCATGTTTTTTCGAAATATTTCCACTCTCCAGAAAGGACCTTTTTGTTCAATTTTCCGGTCTCTTGATCCTTTTCCGGTCCCATTTTTGGCCAAGTTGGCTATGACTTCTTGTTGACAGCTTTTAGCTTGTTTTTTTGGGCAGTTTTGACACTTCTAAAAAAGCTGTTTTAAATTTGTTTCAAAAGTTTCGTTTACAAAAATGGACTCAGATCTAGAAAATGAGTTGAATCCGGAGAAAATAATAAAAGCTGCTTCAAGAGTCACATACACCGAAAAATCGACCACACATTTTTAATTCTCAAAGTAAGATTATAATATAAATATAGGTAAATAAAGAACAAACCTAGAAATCTGCTTCTTATGAGCTCTTTTATCATTATTTTGCTTGATAAGTTGGCCATGGTTGGCCATAACTGGTCGTCAGTCAACACTGATTTAGCTGTCTGAAGCTAATAGTCACTACACTATAATTTTTCTAATGTTTTATACAATTTTGCACAAGTTAAAAATACAAAAATCATTTCTAACTTCAAAACTTTACTTATTTTTCTTAGTTTTCATCTTAAAAACTACCGGCCTTAGCGGCAATGGCTATCTAGCCAACAAGAAGCAGAAAATTACACAACACGGCTAGGCGTCGACGAAAGTGATAGATACTAAAATGTTTTTTCTGATCGTTTGAAAAAAAAAAGTACGTACGATACACGACCGGAAAGTGTCTTTACAAGTCTCCGCAGGTTTACAGGACTCGCCTGCGGCTCGCCCTGTAAATTTCCTGCGTCGACCTGTAAAGACCAATTTTCCGGTCTAGTGACGTAAATACCTATTATGGATAATCTCTAGAAATATTTTTAACATATGGTTCATTAGGCTGATTAGGCTACTACTACTACACTTCTTTGCTGAATGTTCTTTAGGCAGTGTAACAAAAGTTGAATTTAGCGAGTCATCAGGGATTTGACTGATACGATAAATTAAGTTAAAAAGTTTTACCGGCGTATTTAAAAAATATGGAAAAACTCTAAATATGGCGACTGTCGCGGCCACAGAAGAAAAAGTTGAAATAAATTTAACTCTGCCAGCAGCAACCAGCAACAGATGAGTAGGGGGAAATAGGGGAAAAGCTGCTTAATTGCTATTGGTCAACGAAGTGTTGCTCGCGATATGTCGAACCAATCCACATAGGCCAATCAACTCCTACCGTTTTAGCGTCCTTTTCTCGACCTTCGCCGCCATATTGACAGAAAACTAATGGATTTTCCGTCACTTTTGAGTAAAAATGGCGGCGAAGGTGGATTAAAGGACACTAAATCGGTAGGAGTTGATCGGCCTGTATGCAGAGGGTACTGGTCGAACCTCTGAGAACGAGGCTTTATTCCTTAACCTGAATCCACATGCATACGTCATACGCATCCGTTGTGTACCACGTGATCAATATCAACCAACCGAAAAATCCGTCATTTTATTCCTTTCAAATTTCATTAGTTGGAATTGATCACGTGGTACAAAACAGATGTTTATCACGCATGGCTTAATGGTTGAGAGAGTCAAATTCTCTCGATACTATGCATCTCGTTGGTCCAGATCTTCGGTTTAAATCGGTTTCTCTCACTTTTGCCCGATATTTATCGAAAATAATTCTATTGGTCTTGACTAAGGGAATTGCTTTCGATCAATATCGGGAAAAAGTGAGAGAAATCGATTTATACCGAAGATTTGGACCAATAAAATTCATAGTGGCGAGAAAATTAGACTTCCTGGGAGCAAATTTTCTTTCGATTCAAAAGTACTGCGCACTAAGAAGTACAAAAACATGCTGATGAGAATGCAATGGAAAGCCTTGCTAAGCGTAGCCTGCGGCTACTATACTTTAACGGAAGCTATTCAGGTTATAACAGGAATCCCGCCCATAGACCTAATTGTCGAAGATAAAAATGGGCACAGTGAAGAAAATAAAGAAACTGCAAAAGAGAAATAAAGTATAATACCGGAAAAGGACAATGGATAAAAATAATTATTCCCGACATTAAAACATAGATACAATGCAAACACAAAAAAATGGATTACTGTATGACAAAAGGTCTAACGGGACATTGATCAGGGAAAATGGACGATATAGGTATGTCGGTACTGTCCAAGAATTGGAGAATTACTGCGAAACAACAAGACACGATCTACAGATAGAGAATATGACCATAGAGAACCTCTTCAAAGAAATCATACAACACGTAGATAAATGGTACTAGGGACATGATAGGTTAAGAACGATTCTAAAAATAAAACATGAAGACAAACGCATCTAAGAGACCAAGATGGTGACCGCCGAAATAGTCACGTTATATTCCTGAGAATGGTTTCGCTATTACAATCAAATCTGCAGGGGAGGGATTTATTCTGCGGGCACCTTCAAGAGAGGATTCGCACATTTAGCGGACCACCAGAGGCCCGTCGCTATATAAAAAAAGTCTCAATGATAGGACCCTAAAATTGAGCCTTGCTAAGCGTAGCCTGCGGCTACTGAACGATATCAACGGAAGCTATTCAGGTTATAACAGGAATCCCGCCCATAGACCTAATTGTCGAAGATAAAAATGGGCACAGTGAAGAAAATAAAGAAACTGCAAAAGAGAAATAAAGTATAATACCGAAAAAGGACAATGGATAAAAATAATTATTCCCGACATTAAAACATAGATACAATGCAAACACAAAAAAATGGATTACTGTATGACAAAAGGTCTAACGGGACATTGATCAGGGAAAATGGACGATATAGGTATGTCGGTACTGTCCAAGATTTGAGAATTACTGCGAAACAACAAGACACGATCTACAGATAGAGAATATGACCATAGAGAACCTCTTCAAAGAAATCATACAACACGTAGATAAATGGTACTAGGGACATGATAGGTTAAGAACGATTCTAAAAATAAAACATGAAGACAAACGCATGTAAGAGACCAAGATGGTGACCGCTGAAATAGTGACGTTATACTCCTGAGAATGGTTCCGCTATTACGACCAAATCTGCAGGGGAGGGATTTATTCCGCGGGCACCTTCAAGAGAGGATTCGCACATTTAGCGGACCACCAGAGGCCCGTCGCTATATAAAAAAAGTCTCAATGATAGGACCCTAAAATTGAGCCTTGCTAAGCGTAGCCTGCGGCTACTGAACGATATCAACGGAAGCTATTCAGGTTATAACAGGAATCCCGCCCATAGACCTAATTGTCGAAGATAAAAATGGGCACAGTGAAGAAAATAAAGAAACTGCAAAAGAGAAATAAAGTATAATACCGAAAAAGGACAATGGATAAAAATAATTATTCCCGACATTAAAACATAGATACAATGCAAACACAAAAAAATGGATTACTGTATGACAAAAGGTCTAACGGGACATTGATCAGGGAAAATGGACGATATAGGTATGTCGGTACTGTCCAAGATTTGAGAATTACTGCGAAACAACAAGACACGATCTACAGATAGAGAATATGACCATAGAGAACCTCTTCAAAGAAATCATACAACACGTAGATAAATGGTACTAGGGACATGATAGGTTAAGAACGATTCTAAAAATAAAACATGAAGACAAACGCATCTAAGAGACCAAAATGGTGACCGCCGAAATAGTCACGTTATATTCCTGAGAATGGTTCCGCTATTACGACCAAATCTGCAGGGGAGGGGTTTATTCCGCGGGCACCTTCAAGAGAGGATTCGCACATTTAGCGGACCACCAGAGGCCCGTCGCTATATAAAAAAAGTCTCAATGATAGGACCCTAAAATTGAGCCTTGCTAAGCGTAGCCTGCGGCTACTGAACGATATCAACGGAAGCTATTCAGGTTATAACAGGAATCCCGCCCATAGACCTAATTGTCGAAGATAAAAATGGGCACAGCGAAGAAAATAAAGAAACTGCAAAAGAGAAATAAAGTGTAATACCGAAAAAGGACAATGGACAAAAATAATTATTCCCGACATTAAAACATAGATACAATGCAAACACAAAAAAATGGATTACTGTATGACAAAAGGTCTAACGGGACATTGATCAGGGAAAATGGACGATATAGGTATGTCGGTACTGTCCAAGATTTGAGAATTACTGCGAAACAACAAGACACGATCTACAGATAGAGAATATGACCATAGAGAACCTCTTCAAAGAAATCATACAACACGTAGATAAATGGTACTAGGGACATGATAGGTTAAGAACGATTCTAAAAATAAAACATGAAGACAAACGCATCTAAGAGACCAAAATGGTGACCGCCGAAATAGTCACGTTATATTCCTGAGAATGGTTCCGCTATTACGACCAAATCTGCAGGGGAGGGATTTATTCCGCGGGCACCTTCAAGAGAGGATTCGCACATTTAGCGGACCACCAGAGGCCCGTCGCTATATAAAAAAAGTCTCAATGATAGGACCTTAAAATTGAGCCTTGCTAAGCGTAGCCTGCGGCTACTGAACGATATCAACGGAAGCTATTCAGGTTATAACAGGAATCACGCCCATAGACCTAATTGTCGAAGATAAAAATGGGCACAGTGAAGAAAATAAAGAAACTGCAAAAGAGAAATAAAGTATAATACCGAAAAAGGACAATGGATAAAAATAATTATTCCCGACATTAAAACATAGATACAATGCAAACACAAAAAAATGGATTACTGTATGACAAAAGGTCTAACGGGACATTGATCAGGGAAAATGGACGATATAGGTATGTCGGTACTGTCCAAGATTTGAGAATTACTGCGAAACAACAAGACACGATCTACAGATAGAGAATATGACCATAGAGAACCTCTTCAAAGAAATCATACAACACGTAGATAAATGGTACTAGGGACATGATAGGTTAAGAACGATTCTAAAAATAAAACATGAAGACAAACGCATCTAAGAGACCAAAATGGTGACCGCCGAAATAGTCACGTTATATTCCTGAGAATGGTTCCGCTATTACGACCAAATCTGCAGGGGAGGGATTTATTCCCGGGCACCTTCAAGAGAGGATTCGCACATTTAGCGGACCACCAGAGGCCCGTCGCTATATAAAAAAAGTCTCAATGATAGGACCCTAAAATTGAGCCTTGCTAAGCGTAGCCTGCGGCTACTGAACGATATCAACGGAAGCTATTCAGGTTATAACAGGAATCCCGCCCATAGACCTAATTGTCGAAGATAAAAATGGGCACAGTGAAGAAAATAAAGAAACTGCAAAAGAGAAATAAAGTATAATACCGAAAAAGGACAATGGATAAAAATAATTATTCCCGACATTAAAACATAGATACAATGCAAACACAAAAAAATGGATTACTGTATGACAAAAGGTCTAACGGGACATTGATCAGGGAAAATGGACGATATAGGTATGTCGGTACTGTCCAAGATTTGAGAATTACTGCGAAACAACAAGACACGATCTACAGATAGAGAATATGACCATAGAGAACCTCTTCAAAGAAATCATACAACACGTAGATAAATGGTACTAGGGACATGATAGGTTAAGAACGATTCTAAAAATAAAACATGAAGACAAACGCATCTAAGAGACCAAGATGGTGACCGCCGAAATAGTCACGTTATATTCCTGAGAATGGTTCCGCTATTACGACCAAATCTGCAGGGGAGGGATTTATTCCGCGGGCACCTTCAAGAGAGGATTCGCACATTTAGCAGACCACCAGAGGCCGGTATCTATGAAGATTTCCCGTCGCTATATAAAAAAAGTCTCAATGATAGGACCCTAAAATTGAGGTGGCTGCGACTCTATAAATTTTGCACTACCTATATTAATTTAACTACAAACTTGTCTAGTGGGAATCGCTCGACTGCACTCCAATTTGCATACGCGCTGGGAGCGTCACATCTGTAATTCGCCCGATGTGCAATATGCATCAATTTACTGTTTGTTTAATTTTATCTGGAAATAACATTATGTATACATACGAGAATATACCTATGCATACGGTTTTTGTATGTTATAAAATTTGCATATTTTTTGTTTTGATTTAAATTTTGTCCGTTTTTTTCAAATTAATTAAAATTCGTTTTTATTGAGACTCTGGGGGCTATTTAGGTTATTTGTTATCGGATTATCTAAATTACCTATATTGTGTTTTTTTAATAATTCTGTTGTTGCGTGTGGTTTGTTTATGAGTAGATTTTTTTTTCTGTCAGTGACCTTAGCTGAGGAAATATCGAAGTGACATTCAAAACGGGTCATGTGATATCCATACTTTTTGTAGTCAAACAAGTATCAGAATTGGCTGAACGTTGAATGGAAGGCGCATTTTATAAAGGCTAAGGAACGGCTCGGAATACCTTTTTGATTTTTTGCCGAATAAGCTTAAAATTGATTTGTAAGACCATCAATTCGAAATATTCCACAATTTGAGTCGGTGGCCGTAGAAACAAATATTAGCTTATTCGGTACAAAATCAAAAAATTGCTTTTACAAAGCGTGCCTTCCTTTCAAAGTTCATCCAATTCTGAGGTTTATTTGACTCCAAAAGGTATGGACATCGCACGAACCGTTTTGACCATCAATTCAATATTTCCTAAGATAAAATAGGTATTTACGTCACTAGACCGGAAAATTGGTCTTTACACGAAGTTGATTTTTGTACTTTTAACTTGTGCAAAATTGCAAAAAAGATCAGAAAAATTATAGTGTAGTGCGTATTAGCTTTACACACAGCTAACTCAGTGATGAGTGACAACCAGTTATGGCCGATCATGGTCAACTTCAAGCAGAATAGTGATAAAAACAATTTATGAAAGGCAGATTTCTCGGTTTGTCCTTTATTTATTTGTAGAGTATAGATTCCACAAGCTTGATGACTTTAATGTGGTTGATTTTATATATATATGTATATATATATATATATATATATATATATTTATGATTATTAATTTTCTTAACACTTTCCGCTCTTTAGATTTTTTAGGGAGCCATCGACTTCACTGTTAAAGCATCTTCTAGAGGATTATTCACGACGAAATTTATTTATTCTTTTTGTCAAATATACAGTGTGATTTATAAAAATATTGCAAAAATAAAAACGGACATATCTCCGAAACCAATAAACGTATGTACATTAAATTTGGCACACATAAGAAGCCCCAAAAACCTACTGCTACCATTGTATAAAAAATAAAATTCCAGGTCCGGACTAAAAAAAGTTTAGTTTTATAAATTTTTGTTAAAAACAACACACAGTATACTGCAATTTGGAAATTTTGGTATTACCACATAAAAGCTAAAGAATGGTGCTATAATACCCTTAGATTGTATTTAACGCGTTAAGTTTCAGTTTTTCATAAAAAGAATAAAAACATCCAAATTCCAATCCTGAGATATTAGGGTTACAAACAATATCACGTTTTAAATTCCTAAAAACGTATTTTTAGGTTAAAACTAATTTGGGCATAAATAAATCAACACCCACCCTACCCAAGCAAAAAACATACTTTTAATTTATTAATAAACCCTATTTTAATTTGAACTCCGTTTTCGGAATTGATTTGGAGTCGTAGTCAAATCATTAAAATTTCAGACCCGGACTAATATTTATTTGGTTTTATTTGTCCTTCGATTCGATAAAATATAGGATGTTTTATTAGAAACCTTATGTCCACATTTGACATTTGCAATGACACTTATCAACTTTGCTGGAAAAAGTTGTACCAGCAAGTGGCGGTGGCATTTACGGTAGATCGGATCACCCTACAATATCCCCTGCTTGTAATCTTTGAACGATTTTGTAGATGATGATCAATTTAAAAAAATACTTATAGCATCATCCCTTGGCTTTGTATGTTGTGATAATCATCAAATGTTGTGTTCTAATAAAGACAAATAAAATCAAATAAATATTAGTCCGGGCGTGAAATTTTAATGACTTTATTAATAAATGAAAAGTATGTGTTTCTATATTTTATAAAAATAAATTAAAAAAATATTAATCCGGACCTGTATCAGCCTGTTTTTTGCTTGGGTAGGGTGGGTGTTGGTTTATTTATGCCTAAATTAATTTTAACCTAAAAATACGTTTTTAGGAATTTAAAACGTGATATTGTTTGTAATCCTAATATCTCAGGGTTGGAATTTGGATATTTTTATTTTTTTTATAAAAAACTGAGACTTAACGCGTTAAATAAAATCTAAGGATAATATTTAGCTTTCATGTGGTGATAACAAAATTTGCAAATTGCAGTATAGAGGGTGTTGTTTGTAACAAAAATATATAATACTAAAAATGTTTTAGTCCGGACCTGGAATTTATTATTTTTATACATTGGTAGAAAGCTTTTCGAGCTCCTTATGTGTCCCAAATACGTTTATTGGTTTCCAAGATATGTCCGTTTTTATTTTTGCAATACTTTCATAAGACACAAAAAAATTTGCATTTCGTCGTGAATCACCCTGTATTATTTCCTCCGGATTTAGCTTATTTTCTAGATCTAAAAGCTGTCAACAAGAAGTCATGGCCAACTTGACCAAAAATCGGACCGGAAAAAGATCAAGAAACAGGAAAATTGAACAAAAAGGTCCTTTCTTGAGAGTGGAAATATTTCGAAGGAACATACCTTGTAATGTAGAATTTTTAGTACCAAAAATCGTACGGAAAATGACTATTTTCCGGTCGTTTGAAGAATCTTTAATTTAACAAAAAAAATCTCAACCAATATAACTCCATTCCACAAAAACTGAAAACAAATGTCAGTTAAAAATATTAATTTTTTGGTATGACAAAATCATTTAGTATATATTTTTGATTATTTTTTTAGTATTACGCGCTATAATTATACCACGATAAATATTTCTATTTTATTTTATTTTTCACTTATACTTAAGAAAAACTTTTTACGTCAATAATTTAAAGATTTTGATAGGTATTTTTTCCGAGAATTTAATTATTCTGCGGTCATTATAGGTAAATTTTGAGCTGTCGTTAATGCTAATAATCACATTTCTCAAGATATAATTAAAATTTGCTCCAGTTGGGGATGGTATGTTCTATTTTAAATAAGTAGGTATGCTTTTATTTGTTTTTGGTTTGTTTCTTATTGTGTGTGAATTACGGAATTTAAAGCAGTTATAAAGCAAAGTTATGGAAAATGTTCAGCAAAGTGACACAACGCCTAGAAGGTGTTTATGCCCAGGTGAACGCTGTTTAAGTATTAGTATAAGTATAAGTCAAAGGAATATGTTACCCTCAAAGCTATTCTAGAAAAGATAAAGGAAAAACAACTTTTAACAACAGTTTGTCCAAAATTTTAAAAGAGATGGGCGTTAAATATAAAAAAAAACGAACAACAGAAAAGTGCTTTGCGAGCAATCCAATATTGTGTCAAAAAATGGCAATTTTTATAAGATTACATAATAGGCATCGTTCCGCACTGGTACTTACTTATCCAAGTTACCTAATACGAATTCGTCCTGGCGTGTTAATATTTCCAGTAGGATTATGCTCCTAAGGCAATTAATTGCCAATAAAGTACCAGTGCGGAACGATTCCTATTTGTGAGTGGTTCAAGGTTGGAAACCTAAGGGTATGATGGTGTTTAATGATGTATAGTGGAGGGTGACCAGTAAAACAACTGATGAGCCCACGCTGGTTACCCAGGGCGAAATATCGTTTATTCATTTCTCTTTTCGTTTTGATCTTTTGTGTAGTCCTTGTGGAATACTCATCCAAGTTTGAATTTTCGTTATTTCCACCCAAGATCTTTTGATCTTTTGTTCTAATATTTTTTTATCATTTTATAATTCTTCAATTTATTTTAAATGGCATTGACGATACGTACGTTCCTGCCACAGTGTTCAGCGTCGCCTCAAACAGAGACAACAAGCGAACCTCGCGCATCGTGCGTGCTTGTCGTGGCCCATTTACTTAATAATCGGACTCCACCTCGTTAAAGTGCCAATATGAGATAATAAGGGTTTTTTTAATCATACATTTTTTTTTATTTTAATACAGAATTAAAGGAAAAATATCATGTCTTTCATATTTAGTTAATTTTGAAAGAATTTCAGACTTAGATTTGAGCATATTTATGTGAAAAATATTATTTTTTCACAAATTTTTGAGAGGTTATATTTCGCCATAATATAAAACATGGCCGTTCGCCCGCCCGTGAAACCAAGCAACTCTTGGCGTTATTGCTGTGGGCTCACGGTCCTAGCGGTAGCGGTATTCTCAAATGCTAAATAGCATTGAAAGCAGCTGCATTTTAAGAAAAATGGTACTAGGATACCACAAATAACTGCCGTTGCCATCTTTTTTCAGTTGTATTTTAAGAAAAAAAGTTAAGATTGCAACTATTTTTTAGTTAAGTTTTAGCATATTTTTAGGTATAAGTTTTATCTTTAACAGTTGATTAGCTAGATGATATAGCTATAGAAGATATTTTGAATGTAAATTTAGTAGTCAAACAATTTTAACAGCCAAAGTTACAGATTAAATGAAGCCTAGCTATTTTAAAGCAAAAGGGGAGCTGCACTAACATTTTTGCAGCATTGACTTGGCTTTAAAGTCTATTTTGTCGAAGCTGTGTTACTTCGGGTTACAATGGAATGTCTAAACTATTTTATGGTAATTTTCGATAATGAATAGCGCCATGCCCAATAAGCATTTTTGTCTATATAAAAGTTACAGCAAATAATATAAAACCTTCATAAAATAACCAAAAGTTATATTATTTAGTGTTGGTGATAATTTTATAACTCTAATATATCTCTTAAATGAGTAAAAAAGACTTGAAAAACAACTGTTCAACACCAGCTTATAAAAATTAATGGTACATAGTAATGGATAGAAAAACAACATATAGATTTTATAAAACTTCCTTATGAGCTCTCAAGTATAGAGAATATTATAAAAAGGTTTTACAACTGTTCTAACAACACAACAAAACAAATTAAAGGTTTTTATGGATTTAGTAATACAAATTTTCCATCTTTCTTCCCTTTGCTTGTTATGTATTATTCTTTTTCTTTTTACAATAAAATAATTTATAAAATGGTGTTTAGCAATCTTCTAAAATAAATAAAAATGAAAGTGAGATAAGCTGAAGCAGGAATATGAATATTTATATACTATAGTCAAATAAAAGCTGTTTTTCAAGTCGTCCTACTCCGAAAATCAGCTGCGGTCCCGTGTGTACTGTATAGTTTTCGAATAAACTCACGTAAATTTCATGGGCTCCAAAAATACTTGAGAAAATGGAAAAAAAATATTCATTTAAATATCAGTTTTTTTTTTCATACACGTTTTTTTCTTTCTGGGACAAATATTGAATTTTGTATGTTGTTCTTAACCCTAACAAGCAATATTTCGATTGAAACACATGTTGAAACCCCATAAATAACGTTTTTATTTAGGCCAAAAACCTATTTTTGTAATTCAAAATGGCCAAAATTTCCGACAATTCTATAAAAAAAACAATACAATTATACCACTGTTTACCTCATCAACACTATTTTATGTCCCTTTTAAAAAATGATGCTACTTGGAACAAAGGGCTGCAGATGGCGCAGTGTTGAACACTGATGGTCCGTTTCTGCGACCTTAACATAGTTACCATTTTTAGAGTGTACTCATTCCGATTACGGGGCCTCGGATGAGTCCCGTATCGTTATTTTTCGTCACTACCTCCCCGTGCCGGGAGTGGGTAATTTGCGCGCCTGCTGCCTTCCTTGGATGTGGTAGCCGTTTCTCAGGCTCCCTCTCCGGAATCGAACCCTGATTCCCCGTTACCCGTTACAACCATGGTAGTGTTCGCTTTTCCTAAATGCATTCCTCGAGAGATCCAGCATACTACACATACCAGGAAAAATACCCGCCTGCACACACTTCAAGCCCGCATAACTGTTAGAGGTAACTATCTCAAGAATATAGTTAGATTGCGGGGTCGAAGGGTGTACAGGCGAGTATTTTCCGGGGTGTTCACATTTGCCGTCGACCAGCAGTATCAGCGTATGCGCTCGACGTTTCACGGTGCATTTTTCGCGACCTTAACACGGTTACTATATTGTTCTCTTTTTGTAAAACACGGTTCCCATCTATGCGTTTCTCATTCGTGGGTCCCCCGAATCAAAACACGTATCACGTGGTCTAAGCGAGATTTGCCTATACAAGTTCATGTCGGACCACGTGATGAGTTTTTTGAGTCAGGGTGACTGCGCATGGGAAACGCTGGTGGGAATCGGGTGCAAAATGCATTCGATCCCGATATCTGTCATCGGCAACTATCTCAAGAAGATTTGGATCTGTTATCTCTCTCAGATTGATGTAATTAAAACAAGATAATAATGGTATGGTATCTCGCAAAAACGCGCCTTTTGATGTCGCAAAAACGCTCCTTTTCATTTCGCAAAAACGCGCCTTTTGATTTCACAAAATTAACCTTAAAAAATCTTGTTTGTTTTGTTATTATAATTGCTAAAATAAATTAAAATTGTTTTTTTTGTTCTAAAAACAGTTTTCTTTATATAGTGATTATAATACATAATCACTATATAAAGAAATTAATAACAACATTATAGAAAACACCTTATGAGCAAAAAAGGTTTATGAATGAGTTCATAAGAATATTACAGACAACAATTTATATAACTATTGTATGTGAGTAAGTTTTTATAAGTGTCTCTCGAAATATTTTCAATCTTATCTTATATAAATTTGTTGTTGGTTAATTAAGTTTTATAAGTGGGTTGATAGCAACATTTTAAAAACCAGTCTATTATATATCTTTAATTGATAGTTACTTACGATTTTATAGGTGGGTTGACAGAAAGATTTCAAACACCAATTTATATAACTTTTGTCACTGATGACTTATATTTTTATAAATATGTTGGTGGAAACATTGTTAACACCAATTTATATAACATTTGTTACCGATGACTTTAATTTTTATAAGGATGTCCGTGGAAATATTGTTAACGCCAATTTTATGTTACTTTAGGGTACCATCAATTTAGAGCCTTCAATAAAACAAACATACAAACTCAATTCTTGTAGGAAACTTCTAAATACCCTAGGGTATCAATGGAACCCTCTTTATAATAATTATATAAATATCTGTTACCAGAAGTTTCTGAAAATGCTCGTTGGGTGCTTTCACAATATGCTATTGCTTATTATATAGGGTGGTCAAAAGAACGGGACTTTTTTGGCTCTCCATTTCTTAAAATTTTTTAGTGCGATTTCAAAATTTTTATTCATTTCTAAGAGCCGAGACTTTAAAAGTTAAAAATTGGATGCCGAAATTGATAATCTATTAAGGCGCATTTACACAGACAAACTTTCCTTTGATGTTGAAATGCCGACAAACATTTACACGAGCCTCTTGAGCAAAATGTTCAAAGAAATGTTCGAGCAAAATCTCGTACAAAAAACACACGTAAATTTTGGAGAGAATGTTGAGCAAAATTTGTTTGAAGAATTGGGGGTATAAAAATTTCTTTAAAAATTCAAAAGATATATTGTTATCGGAATTCATTGAACTTAACTGAAAATAGAAAAACAAAGTTTTGAAATATGGTATTTTTAATCAAGTGCTTTCAGACGGAAAAAATTCACATTTTACCTCATAAGCAACTTCGATTGATCTGATTTTTATAGGGGATATGCCAGTATACTTGTGGCTTTTTTGGGGTTGTAAAAAAACGAGAATAAAAAAAATAATAATTGTCACATATTTATTGCTATTGCCTGTAAAATATAATGATAAAAATTTACTTTTAAAAGAATATCCCTTTATTTTACTTCCTAGTTTAGTCTTTTACAATAATAATTAAGTCAAATTAAAAAACCTATATACATTTTATTAAATCTCAAATATATGAACAAAAGCACGTTCGGTTTAAATAATACCCGTTTATTACCCAATTTTACAACCCTACCAACCCGACCCTTGTCTAAAAAATATAATTTAGCAGTAATTTAGTAGACTGTGTCGCCGATCTATCATCCCGCGTTTTGGATTTCGCAGGTAGTAGGCCGGCCACACTTTTGAATCGCAATGTTGCCCTTTGCATATTGTTGGTGCAGTGTCAGTAATCGACCTTGATTATTACATTAAATTGACCGTAAATATCTATATCTTCAGCATTTTCATGAACCTTTTGCTTTTTTAAGCAACCCTTGGGACCTTAATCTAACTAGGTAAATCTGGTGTAAGGAATTAAAAAATAACAATAAAAGCTAAAGGTAAAAAAAATATGTTTAAAAAAGATCCCCCTCCCCACCACTCCTCATAGTCGTGAAGCGCGGATTACCGCTTAAAAGTGCAATTTTTGAGTTTTTTGCCGATATTTGAAAAACTCAAATTTTTTTTGGAAAAGAAAAGTTTTTTTTGACTTTAGGAAAAAAACCCTTGGAAATAAAAAAAAAACTCGCAAGAAAATCCCAAAAAAAACCCCGGGCAAAAAAATCCGAGAAAAACCCTAAGAAAAAAATATTATAAGTAACCGTAATCCATGTAACAAAACTGATAGTAGAGCCAATAATAATGTTTCGCTTGCCGTCGGCTTTTTTTCACAAAAATTTTAAATAAAAGTTGGTGTTCCATTCTTTTCAAGAATTGAGATCACTGATCACTGATGTAAATTTTATTTATTCTCATCTTTAAAAATATGTTTCCAAAATAGATAGCAATAATTTGCTCAAAAATTTACCCGAACAAAATGTTCAAAGAAAAGCTCACAAAAATGTTCACGCAAAAAATTTTAGATCTTTTGCACGAGCTTTTATTTGAGCATGTTCGTCTGTGTAATTGCGCCTTTAGAAGGCGAAAGTAATGAATTGTTCAAATAAGTGCGTTTGGTGAATCAAATTCAGTCAGAACACAAACAAATCTTGAATATTTCGAATAAAAACGTCAATATTATTATAAAATTGCAAAATTTTTAGAACCTGGCTTTTTACGATAGTCAGCATATTATCGGACAAATACATCCGAAAGCAAAGCCAAGTAAAAATAATTTGGCCTGACTAAATTAGGTTCACTAAAGAGCAATTCCATGCTAACTGACGGAACAAATGTTAAGTAATTAATTTTGTGATCTCATTTTTCTCTCTTTTAAAGATATTCCAGAACGACCACATCTTAATGCATTACGGAGAGGGTTTGTCAGAATAATTTAAAAGTAACGACAAATTAATTTTTTATTTAAAATCCAAGATATAACAAAAATTTCATGATAACTGACGCGACATGAAAAAATGACAATGAAAAATAATGGACTTTTCCTCTTAATCACTTCAGGGACTAAAGTGCTAGTTTATTCTTTGAGGGACTAAAGAAAAAAAAGGTAACATAAACAGGTTTCTTATTTTCTCTCTTCGGTCAGGCTACAAACTTTTCGCCTCGGGATAAAAAGTTACACTTTAGTCCCGGTGTATAATATACTATTTGATATCCTAAAGGAAACAATTCCGCCAATTTTCTTTTATTAGCTGAGCAATATAGCACCCTCCTTTTGGAACAAAACTCCAAAACTTTTAAAGCCGTATCTATCGAAAACGTCAGCTTTATCACTGTTTCCTTTAAACACACTGAAGAATGGCAGAACTTTCAAAACTTAAGTTTATATGCCTTAAAATATATGGCCTAGACTGACTCAAAATATTTTCTCTTTACTTTGTACCTTAACATTACCAAAGTTTTAGAATTTTACTTTTTTGCTTTTGATCTGGTGTCGTTCCGTTCTTTTTGGACGTAAACATTGCTCTTCGCCAAATTAAATTTATGATATTTTATGATTTTTTACTAGGGACTTTTTACTAGTGAAAGTAAAACACATTTTATCATATTTCACCAGCAAGTTGGTTTCTAAAAGTTTACAATATATTATGATTTTTAATATGACAATTCCTCATAAAAGTTTAAGATATTCTCTAAGATCTTCTTCATTCTAAAATAAAAAATGTGTGTGTAGTGCTAGTGGTAGTAATAGTGGTAGAAGTAATATAATAAGGATTAATACAGGCAAGCGTGTTTACGACAGATGATGAGAAAGGAAAGAAGAAAGAAAGCAAGAAGGGTTAATACCAATCCATGAACAGTGTTAAAAGTTTAGAGAAGGTGGTCCAATGATGAAACTTATAGACGTCGTGCGAGTTCTGGACGCCCTAAATTATCACAAGGTTGTGATTTACGGCATCTCAGACTTCCTGCTCTCAGAAATCGACGGGACAGAATACGCCAAGTAAGAGATGTGTTAGTTGAAGCTACAGGACGAGTGTTTTCAGGGATGACAGTTAATCGAAGATTGATTGGTATGGGGCTAAGGGCTAACCGTCTGCTTGAGGGGTGCAGAGCTCGGCAAAACTGGAATGCAGAATGGAATACCATAAGCTTTAGCGACGAATCCAGGTTTTGTTTAGGTGGCCATGATAGACGCATGAGGGTAAGGCAATTTGGAGGTGAGACAGCAAGATAGCAAAGTATTATGGTATGGAATGCTATATGTTTAGAAAGCAGATCACCTCTAGTCCTCATGAACGGCAATCTGACTGCTCGGCGATATATCGATGAAGTGCAGCAGCCAGTTTTACATCCCTATCTACAAACTATCCTAAATGCAATCTTGCAGAAAGATAATGCCAGACCGCATATTGCTCGTGAAACAATGGACTTCTTCTTCTTCAGCAAGATCGCCTGACTTGTCGCCTATCGAACATGTATGGGATATGATAGGGCGCAATCTTAGTCGATTACCAGGTCCCCCTGGAAACTTAGATGAACTCTGGAGGATTTGAATGAGTGTTATTCAATATGATATAGACCATCTTATTTTGTCAATGACCAATAGAACAAACGAGTACATAAATAACAATGGAGGAGCCACTCATTATTAATTTTTTTATAATTATCATGGAGGAATCTTCTTGCAATTGTTATCAATTACTAAGAACATCCTAATGTATTAATATTACTTTTAAAATATTTGTCCTTTCAGGTGTTGCATTTATTTTGTCCTCCAGTATATATTTTCAGTATGTTTCACTTACTAGTATAAGGAAATATACTAAGTATAGGATCCTTAATTAGTTTTTAGAAGGGCAAAGACAACGGAGTTTTTATATTCTATGTTTTAAAGGCCTTAACCATGTAGTATGTACAAGATTATAAAAACTCTGGCAAACCAATAAAAATTGTGCACTATAAAAACGCCTAATTTTGTCCGATTTCAACCAAGATGGACGATTTTTGGTCATGTCACCAATTTTAACTGAGTTATACACATCCGACTGTCTTCAAATTTGGTATTCGCTTATAGTTCCGGTAACAATACAATAATATGGTATTATTAGGTACCCCCTCCCACCTCTAAGAAAGAAGTGGAGGGGGGATGATTTTAACCAAAATTATTATACGGGTGTTTGTGGGGATAAGATATACGATATTTTTTTTAGTTTGTTCGCATACAGAAGTTTTTAAGTAAGGGGATAATTTTTGATCAGACCTGAAAATTTAAATATGGCGGATTCAAAATGGACGATTTAGGGTACAAATCTAAAAATTTTAAAATAATTTTATATAAAAAAAGCTTTTCAAATACAAGTTTTTATAAAAAATAAAGCGCACTTAAAAGTAGAAAATAATTTCTAGCATTCTGATATGATAATAATAAAAGCGATTGGCGCAAATTAAAACGAATACATATAGAAGTTTTTAGGGAAGGAGATTATGAATTTTTGATCAGATTTGAAAATTTTAATACGGTGGATTCAAAATGGACGATTTAGGGTACAAGTTTAATAATTTTATATAGATAGATAGAAAGATAGATAGATTTTATTTACCATATTAAATATATAAACTTAAATTATATACATGTGCCATGTCAGTCACTAATACCTAAGGAGTTGAGGCAGTAGACAATAATATAATATTAAGTGTCCTTTTTTAATATCACAATACTGATTTCGCAGCCTGTCAACTACACCTACTTATCATTTCATTAAACAATTATATAAATTTAAAAAGTGAAAAAGCAATACGACTAAGTATTTTTATAACCTACAAAGAGAACACCCAATAATACAGTTACAATTAAAAACTTTAATTGATTTAAATTGGTTTAAAAACAGGTATTACTTTAATTACTAAATTATAAAACTGAAAAAATATGTAGGATTGTACGATCAATATAATAAAGTTACAATCAAAACCTCTAAAATGGTAAAAACTCAAGTAAACCATCAAATTTAAAATATATAAAATTAATTTTAATGACTGGACTAAGATTTAATTGGTTTAAATGAGTTTAAAAGCAGGTATTATTTTAATTACTAAATGATAAAACTGAAAAAATTTCAGGGATTCTACGATAAATATAATAAAGTTACAGTCAAAAACTAAAATTTTAAAAACTCCAGTAAAACATTAAATTTAAAATAAATAAAATTAATTTAAAAGAATAGACTAAAATTTTATTGGTTTAAATTGGCTTAAAAACAGGTAAAAAAATATTAAGGATTGTACGGTAAATATTTTTCTAATGTGTATGGTTCTATTTCGCACACAAAGTAAAGCATACTTTTTTAAATTGCTGGCAGCTATTGATTGCTCTAATTGTTTTCAAATATAAGCTTTTATAAAATATAATATAAATAAATATAAAAAATGACGACCGAGCCACCCCTCGAGCTTTGATCAAAATGGCAGCGCACATTGTGTTTGCAGAAATTTGAAAGCGCACTTGTCTACAATCGTCCTATTCCTCTCCAATTTCTATTGCTCGAAAACGCCTTATATCGGTCAAATGTCATATCTAAATAATTGATAAGAAAAGGGGGCGATGACGTGAGATAATGTATAATATTGTCATAAATACCATAAACTGAAAAGGAGGATACAGTAAAATCACCAATGTCGGTTATAAAAGAATTTTGAAATGAGTTTTTTTCCTTTTCCCGAGGATCTGCGACGTACATATCTTCCGATATCGGTAATTTCCTGCAAGTAGGAATATTTTTAAAATAAAAGTTGCCAAACTTGCATACGGAAATAAGTGTACGGCAAGGCAAACTTTTATTACTTTTATGCGGAGTCGAAAGAAATACAAAACGTTCAAAAGCGTCAAGATTTTTATATTTTTAAATATCTCTTGTCTAAAGGCTTCTTCGATTGCTTTTTACTTCGTCAATGACTTCATCATAAAAACATGGATGCTCTGAAAAGCTTTGGAGAAGTTTATTTTCAATGGAGAAAAGCGATATTTACGAAAGTCTCTCCTAAGCTGTTGAATTTCTCACAAAATTTTTTACACGTTTAAGCTTAGATTAAGAAGAGACAAGATATCTGGTCCAACGAAAACTCCTTGGCAAATAATAACCACTGTTTATTTACAAATGAAATCACAACAAAGCAAAGGTGAGAAATGTCGATTATTTTCGTGATTTGCTTGTGGGTGGGGAAAGTCGGTAGAGCGCAGACAGTCGGATGATATTTTTATTGACATAAGCTTTTTTGTGCTATTTATTTTAAAGCCGTTTATAAGTCGTTTCAAAACCACATTTTGTCAAAAAACGTTTATAGTGTGTTTTTTTACCCGTAGGAGAATATTTCAGTGCATTTAAAGTGATATTTTGGAACAAATCGTCCAATGTTTTGAAAACAAAGGGAGAGCAGGTCAAATTAGTCAGTGGCGCTACATGCCGGTAGGTACACAGAAAATAATTTTTTTTAATGAAATATACTTAAATTAGTAGATCCTTAGATTAACATATCAACAAATACGTTTTTTTCTTTTTTGATGAAGTTGTTAATTCCCAATGCGCCAAATGAGATATTTTCGAACGTTTTCATAAGGTTTTTTTAGAGGTTTTTTTTATAAAGACGATAAAATAAAGCACACTTTTGATGAAATAGTTAATGCGCAAATAAGATATTTTCGAAGGTTATTTTTTATAAAGAATATAAAATAAAGGTAGGTAAAGTCCTTATAACAACTTGAAAACAACAATACAAGTTAATTGAAATGTGTTCAGGTTTGTAAGAATATTGAATTCCTACCTCTTATCAGAATATGAAGGTTGATTTATACTGCCGCCGTAGCCATCTGCGCTCGCCCTTCGAATTGATATTTAAATCTTTTTGTCTGTCCTAGATGTCTCTATATATACCCTAGGCATTATTGACTTTACTGTGTACTGAACTAAAGAAGTCAGTATAAGTAAGTTTCTGCTAATGACCAGAAAAAAATAACAAAACTAACAAACACAATAACATAATTTTTAACTAGTAGGTAATATTTTTTTTTCTTGATGTTCCAGGTGCTATGGACTGTGTTTCTTTGCTTTAATTTTTGGCATAATTTATACTACATTATACTACAAATATTTATTGTTAGAAAGCTTCCAAAGCTCAAATTGGCAGAATTATTTTATGCATGTTTTTTAAATTATTTTGCAGATTTAATAATATAATCCATGTGTAATTATATTTAAGTAGGTACGCCACTGGTATGTTTACTGTAAACAACCGAAAGGTAAACATTGTTCCATATAATAATATAACCAAAGTCTCCGTAAGTGTCAAGTATCTTGTCTCTTTTTAATCTAAGCGTTTAAGCATTGAAAAACCCTTTATTATTAAGACACACACCACATATTCACACACAATCTTTTTACTTTTTTTTTGAATGTCCGAGTCCGCATTGTCTTCCATATCGCATGAAACACGTACACTGGAGACACCGATAGCCGTATAAAACCTGCAAATAACCTACTCCAATGATAACTTCCACGCCCGCCTAAAACACGCGACCGCGACTCGATGCTCAATGTATTCAGCAGGTTCAATGACCTCTGGATGCACACGAAAACAGGCATACTGCTGCTGCCGGCGTATTATAGCTGCAGCCTTCAGAGAACCCAGCAGCTGAGCTGGCTTAGGGTCACTGGATCCTGAAACCTGAGATTTTAGAAGTGTTCTATGCTGTTCCCAGCTTAATATATCATCCAGTTGAACGCCTAAGAATTTGGTGGAACTGGTTGTAGGGATAGTTTTTTGTTTCAGTTGGACATAAAGAGATGATTAAGTATTTTTTTCGTATGCTGAAAGTTACTAGCCGGATTTTGTCTTTGTTCAAATTATTATATAAACAAAAAAATACTAGGTGGAATTTTTACACTGGAATTAAGATTTAACTTCAACTTCAAAGTTCAAACAGCGTGGGGAAGTAAGGTTAGGTTTTTGTTTAAGCTGATCGTCTATAATCTTTTTAAAGACATTTTTGTGACAAGATATTTTATCATTTTTAAGTAAATTGAAAAATGTTTTTTTATTTAGAATTAAATTGCATTACTAGAAAGTTACAGTTACAGTTTGGAAAACGTATCTTAATGTCGTGTCAAAAACCATTTTAGGTCGCGCAAAAAATGTTCTCAGTGGACGTTCCATGGTGTAAGAAAGGTGAACGTATCCGAGACGTCGCTAAAACGTCTTTCAGACATATAGGTCCCCAAGAGTACGTCCCTGGGGTATCCGGTAAGTCTGACTAAAACGTTTTAGAAACCCTTTTAAAAACTTTAATAGAGGTTTTAAAATCCTCTTTTAAAAACTTAGGTCTCTGAGAGAGAGACGTCCTTTTTTGTGTCCTGAGAAATTCTTTTTAGGTCCTGAGAACGTCCGAGTACGTCTCAAAAAAGTCCGAGATAAAAGCAGGAAAAAATGATAATTTAGGAACGTCCAAAAACAGTTTTTAAACCCTCAAAAAACTTTCTGGATGGACGTCCTCGAGACGTCTTAGGACTACACAAAAACGTCCCCAAAACGTCTAAAAAACGTCTTTAAGACGTACAGATACCCAAGAGAACGTCCTCGGGACGTCCGGTAAGTTTGACTGAGACGTTTTAAAAACGTTTTTGAAACGACCATGTGTTGTTAGAGACGGACTATATCAACTTTAGCTGTGTGTGTGTGAATGTGTGGTGTGTATCTTGATAATAAAGGGTTTTTCAACGTTTAAACGTATAAAAAATTTCGTGAGAAATTCAACGGGTCAGAAGAGACTTTCGTAAATATCGCTTTTGTCCATTGAAAATAAACTTCTCCAAAGCTCGTCAGAGCATCCACGTTTACGTTTTTATGATGACGTAATCCACGATTTTGCAAAAAAACACATTTGCGTGCAAACAAACAAAAATCGTACCCCTGAAAAGAATAGCTTTTATTCCTGGCTTGCGGAGAATCACCCAAATACCTACCCGGGATTTTTGAAATATATATTATGTCATCCGGCAAAGTAATATATTTTAGAGAAATTTGGTTTCATCCGGCTTTGCAAGTCCTCTCTTTTATGATTTCCCCGAACGAGGATCATTTTGACTTAATTAAATGTTCAAATGGTAAAGATGACTTGATTAAGGAAAATTGGCTTCAAACTTCGGTTAGTTTTCAAGACAATATTATAAAGGGAGGGTTTCGAGATTTAAGGGGTTTTTTAATTAAATAAATTAATTGAACATAGATCCCAGCAAACACAGTGGATGTGGCCCGATGTCGGATATCGGCACGATGTCGGTAACCGACAATTGCCGACGTGGCAAAGTTCATCGCCAGTATACACACAAAGTAAATTTAACCAATATATAAGTATTCTAAACTTAACCTAAAAAAAACTATTAAAGATATTACCACTCATATAAAGCATATTTGAGACTCGCACGAGCTGTACATATAACTAATAAAAAATTGCACTCGTATAAGTAAATATTTGGTATGGGACAGGGTGAGAGAAATGTTATTTAGGAATTTTAAACGATACATGGTTAGTTTGAATGAGTCGCACACAGTGGCAGATCCAGAAATTTCACCAGGGGGGGCGCAAGCCATAAAACTTGTGTAGGCCGGATCAAGCGACTACGAACATAGGGCAAAAAAGTCCTTTTTATGGTCATTGTTTTTAGGGGTTTGGCTAGAGGTTGGTTAGTGATTACCTGACCCCCCCACCACTAACCAAACAGTTTCGACCTACATATGTTCGTAGTTGCTTGAGCCGTTAGTGGTGATTAACATATACTACCTGATACAACTAATTTATTTTGACAAAGTCAGCGCTAAACTGCTTAAGTATTTTCCAAGTTATCGCGACATTGCGGAGTTAAAAAAAAATAATTAACCAACAGTCAGACTGCCAGTTCTATTGATTAATACTAATTTATGAAAACTTTTTTGTCTTATGTTTTAATTTACCCACCTTTTTCTTTACGTTCTGTAATGAACTTTTTAGGCAAAACAGTTTTTTGTCCTCCAACTAAGGTCTTTGAAAAAAATAATACTGCATTATTTACAAAATAACCCTTGACTTAAATCTTATTTAAAAAAGTTATCTGACATAACTTTGGTACTACAGGCCGAATTGTACGATTACAAAGAATTTGCTATAGCGCTCCACACACGCGCTGATTTTTTAATTTTAATTCGGATCTGCTCAAAAAAACTTGGTTTTAAAATGAAGCCAATTTTAATGTTTTTAAAACTTTGATAATGTCCAGGGGGGGCGTGCGCCCCCCGCGCTCCCCCTGGATCCGCCACTGGTCGCACATAGCGTTCGCAGCGCTCTCGCGTTAAATCCGTGGGTATAATCGTAGAATTTCCTCTATCTACGGTATTATTTCTGTCTGAGTTTTTTTGCGCCATGCTAATTGGCCCACGTTTAACTGCTGACGCCGACCTAACTTTTTTTATATTTTACTTGGCTTAGTTTTGCGCAACAAGCCTTTTCCACCGGAGTGATTGTTGCTGAGCCTTAATATAAGGCGACGTTTTGGGAGTTGCTGCGAACGTTGTATTTTGAACGGTCTTCTTTCAGCAACTGGTACATACTTTCAGGTTTCTACTTTTTGTATCATTTTTGCAAATTTCATTCTTACTGATATTTGCATCCATCCATTTTGCTTTTCGTTTTATTTTGACAGGCAGCGCGCTACATATAACCATATCCACATTCTGCGTTATTTGAACGAAAAAATTTGTTTAAAGGAGGAGGCACTAAATACATTGTTTACCGGGATGCGTCGGATGAGCTGAATTTCAGATATGTTAGAGTCCTAACCTTCTTGATATTTTTTCCAAAAAAAATTGGGGGGGTCATCGGTCTGGTTTTCGAGCAATGTTTATTCGAAAGGGCGACACTGGAATCTTGATAATAGAACTTTTTACAGTTTTTCTATAATAACTTCGTACAAAAAAGAGATAGAAATCTAAAACTAGTTTTATTTTGTAGATGAGGAACATATTTCAAGAAGGTAGTGAGAGTTTAAAAAATGTGAGCGTCTTAACGTTTCTTATATATTTGATGAAAAAAATTACGTTTTTGATAAATAATTATTAAAAGGAGAGCTACTGGAATCTTAATAATGGAACGTTTTACAGTTTAATTCTTCTAGAGTCTGTAGGTGGGTAATGCGAGTAATACTAACCCTAATCTAAAAAATAAAAGTAGGTAGTTTCAACATTCTATTTTTTTTTATAAAAAAGGTATTGGAGAAAAACTGTAATAAGTCATATAATTACAGAGCCAATGGCATCCCCTCAAATAAATAATGATCGACAATGAGCCCACTTCCTCAATTTTTTCTGAAAAAATAGCGGGAAGGCCAGGATATCTCAAATTCAACTTCACTAACTAATCCCTGTATATTAAGATATAGGCATTTAATATAACTATTTTAAAATATGTTTGAGTCACCCTGTAAGTTTTTGACGTGCCCAATTCGTACAAATCGTCATAATATATTCATTACGCGGTGTCAACTTTCATTACGCATTGTAAACTTTGTACTATATTTGCATATTTTATAATGTTCTTTTTGAGAGCACCATGCAGATAGGCAATTCCAAATATTTTATAAAAATCACGCTTCCTTCTGGAAACGTGTTCATTATCTGCAAAATAAAACTATTTTTAGCTTCCTATCTCTTTGTTGTGCGAAGTCATAATAGAAAAACTGCAAAACTTTCCATTATTAAGATTCCAGTGTCTCTCCTTTTAATAATTATTTCTCGAAAACGAAACAGATGACCACCCCAATTGTTTTCGTCAAATATATAAGAAAGGTTAAGGCTCTAACATATCTCAAATTCAGCTTTTGGAGGGCATCCCTATATTCGAAGTATACAGGGTTCCTAAGCAAATCCTTAGGGGGCCAAGCAGCCGTGTATAAGACGCAGACAAACGGAAAAGCACATTAGGCAGAAAAGTATGGGCATGGGGCGATATTGTCACTACATCTTACACGTAGTAAATCCATTCCAGGTTGTTGTTTTCTAATGTTTTCCTTTAGGACTGGAATAAAAATTGTTTTTGCTCGACTTTAATACCAAACTGATGAAAGATGTCGTAAAAAAAAATATTTTTTGGCTTTTCATTTTGTAACCATTGTCCTTACGCACTGTTTACAGGCTGGGGACTGAGATACATGCAAATGTCTAACCTAAAGCGTTCATACACGGCCGGAGAAATCGACTGAGATATTTCCGTAGAAACTTTATCAAGAAAATAGGACGGGTTGACGCCTTCGAACATCCAACCTGGGTTTGCACTTTTATTCGAAATCAAAAAGGAGGAACAGTCAAATGTGGGGCCGTGCACAAATTACGTAACGGTGATTTTACCAATTTTTGACCCTCTCCCTATGTAATGTTTTGTAACGGTTTGGCACGTCACTCCCCTAATATTACATAACGATTTCAAGACCACTACCCCCCCCCAAAAAAAAAAAAAAACTTTTCACTTATTTTTATTCCAAATTTTCTTAGTTTCACACAAATGCAAACGCTGTCGAAAACCCCCCTCCCCCCTACGTAACGTTTTGTAACCCCCCTCCCCCCTATGACCATTACGTAATTTGTGCACGGCCCCTGTAGTCCCAGTGGAGGAGGACGAGAAAATTGATATTTTTTTCTTAAAAATTATACTCTTTAGACCTATTTCTTTGCGTTCCCGAAATTACGTAATTTTTGAAAAAAAATTGTAAGCGGTGCCATTTTTATTTCGTGCTTTGTTTTTCTAACATTTTTGCGTTCGGCTAATTTAATTGAAAAATTTTTGCCTGCGGCGCCCTTTATCTTCTCACTCGAAACCAAGATCCCCCGTTTTAGGAAAATTGATCCCGTCTCTGTTTCTAAATTTTTTCGAATAAAAGTAGAGTATGACGAAAATTTCGAGAAAGTTGAAGAAAAAAATTTAAAAAAGTAGCAGAGCTCAAGTTTTTCGTAAAAAAAACGTTTTTTGTAAAGAAACAGAGCAAAATAAATCTTTTCACCCCTTTTTGGGTGTTACAAATATTGGCAGCCCCTTATTTTTTTCTTTTACCCTCCCGCTAGTTTTGAAGACTTGGTTCGCTACATGTTTGGAGATCATGTCATAAAACACCTCGAAAATATCAAATGTAGTGTGGGGCCAGCTTTATTTAAAATCAATAATATCGCAAGCAAAAAGCTCTGCAGGAAAAACAGCGCCGTTTATTGATTTCTTTGGCTGCTAGTGCTAGCTGCATGGTTTGGCCGTTTCCGGATAGATGTCACTAGTAGAACAGAATGGAAAGAAATTTAATTAAAAGCGAAGATATTTCTTTCTAATGTTAACAACCTCACGAGTTTATCGCTCAGTATCGTAAATCTCATGGTGTGGCCGCCATCTAGCGGAATTTGCAGACATCTTGTCAACGGTTATTATTACAACTATGATTTATGCTCACAATGAAAGAGTGGCGACAATAACAAACTGGCACCATTGCTCAATATACCTGTTTCTTTTGTGCGCGCAGAACTTTCTACGCCATTTCTGTTTGATTTATTGAAATCCTATCCCCAAGGAAAATCTTAGGAACCCTGTATAAGGATAATCATTACGGTACTTATTTGATATATTTTGAAAAATATTTGAGACACTCTGTAAGTGTTTGACGCGACCCAATCTGCATAAGTCGTCGTAACATATTTAGACGGACTAATAGTAAATATGTTTGAACTACTTTTTAATACGGATTTTCAGTCTTCTGTACAATAATCGCAAGTTCTGAGACAACTTTTCTGTTTATATGATATGTATTTTTGAGTCTACCCTGTAGGTAGGTAATGCAAAATATTTTTTTAAACTCTCACTACCTTCTTGAAACGTTTTCGTTATCTACAAAATAAAACTAGTTTTAGCTTTCTATCTCTTTTTTGTACGAAGTTATTATAGAAAAACTGAAAATAGTCCTATTATCAAGATTCCAGTGGCGCCCTTTTGAATAAATATTGCTCGAAAACGAGACCGATGACCTCCCCAAATTTTTTTGGAAAAAATATCAGGAAGGTTGGGGCTCTAACATATCTCAAATTTAGCTCATCCGACGCATCCCGGTAAATAATATATTTAGTGCCTCCTCCTTTGCTGGTTGCGCCAGGTACAGTCCTATGTTATCCTGATGATTCCTAACAAAAATGAAACAGGCCCATAGGTTTCTGAAGTATCCATTAGATCTTATACATAGAGAAAGTAACGAGCAAACACAAATCGTCGGCATTGAATCGGGCAAATGTGGACAACGTCGGCGTGTGTCAGAATCGGCGACTTTATGCCGACACAACTTTGTTTAATCGGTCGAAAATCGGCAACTGACGATGGCCCGATTTACTATAGTCGACTTTATGCCGACGCCCACTTTATCTGATTATGCCAACGCACACCTTATCTTCTTTAGAGCCGATGATGGTACGATTGGAACTTTGATTAATCGGTCGAAAATCGGCAACTGACGAAGGCCCAATTCACTATAGTCGAATTTATGCCGACGCCCACTTTATCTGATCTGGGGCCGACGACGGTCCGATTGGAACTTTGTTTAATCGGACGAGAATCGGCAACTGACGATGGCCCGATTTACTATAGTCGATTTTATGCCGAAACGCACTTTATCTACTTTAGAACCGACGATGACCTGATCAGATTTTTGTTCGATGGTACGTCACATTAAAATTTTTAAACTGCCTAATGGTTTCGTCCTAGTATGTAGAGATGGCGCACATGTCACTATATTCCCTGTACAGTGGAAGATAAAATTTTAATATAATGAGCAAAGATATTTTAAAACTAGAATGCGGACTTGACAAGATGGTGGTGCTTCTCTACAAGAATCACCTCTTCCGCCACTTAAACCACCCCGACTGGTTAAGCACTCGCATTATCGGACATTTGTGGTTTGCCATTGGCGAACCGCTTTAAGCTACCAACAATGGACCTTCGTCAATCGCCGAGGTTGGACCGCGTTAGGAAACCAATGTCTTGCTTGCCTACAAATTAAGCAGCTATATGGGCGGATGGTCGATACCATGTGGTTAAACCATATCGGACCTTAATCGTACGGCGACGGTATGTCGACGTCAGCAAAAAGTAAAATTTACCATTGGTCCGACGGCGGGCTACAGTCTAACTTTGCGTCGGCCTATATCGCAGAGCGGACAAAAAATACTGCTGGTCCGATGTCGTAAATCGACGTCATGCCGATGACGGCAAATTCGGCAATCGACATCGGGCCGACGAAGGCCCGAGGGAACCATGTTTGCTGGGTAATAGCTACGCGAGAGTGACCAATACTGTGTTATGCTTGGGGAACATTGTTTAACTGTGACACGAGCGCAGCAGGTGGCTACAGAAAGGAACTACTTGTACAGGGTGGTCCAAATTCGAGGGGCCTCTATAGCTTTTGCAGCATAGTTAGCCCAAAACTAATATACATTTTACGCGCTCGATTTTCAAGAGAAAAGGAAAACTAAAAACTGCATTGCGATATTTCAAAGCGTTTCTGAGCTACAGGGTGATTCTCAAAAATGTGCGTTTCTAAAAACCCTCTACAACTTTTTTATTTGTAAAGATGTAGATTTTCACTAAAAACATTTTTTGAAGATTTTTTAAGGACAAATCTACCTGTTTCACCGATTTTGTCTTAAAGCCTTTAGTTCACGAGATATAACACAAAGTTACATTTTTTAAAATGGAATACCCCAATTTTTAAAAAAAAATTAGTTTTCTAATAAAATTTCCTGTTAAACGATGAATGAATGAATGAATTTTTATTAAGTAGTTAAACAGATATCTGCAACAAAAACAAAATTATGATTGTTTTCCACAAACCAAAACTACACCCTTCTGCACTCGACGCGCGTTTCGCTAACAACGTTAGCATCATCAGGAGACGATAAACAATGAACTAAATTAATCTACGCTCTATCTTATATACAATCCTTTAGTGGGCGGAGATAAGACTAATAAATTGTGATTGATCACGATTTTTAATCCTACCTCCCCTCAACCAAAGAATAAAGTGTACTAAATGGTATAGGTCCTCTATCTTTATTTAAACTATTTCTGGATTTAATGATTTCCATACTTTCATATGCATTCAAAAGTCTTTTGTTTGGTACACTTTTTAGAAGTTTTAGGTTATCTAATGTGAATCTATGATTGTTTTTAAAAGCATGCTCGGCCACACTTGACTTTTCTGTTCTTCCGTATTTTAAGTGTGCTAAGTGTTCTTTAAATCGTGTTTGAATAGAGCGTCTCGTTTGGCCAACATATTTTTTATCACAATCCATGCAACTAATTTCGTAAATTCCACTTTTTTCTAGAACTGTAGTTTTATCCTTGGGATTTCCTAGTAAGCTTCTTATTGTGTTACCGGATTATTATTATTGTTTTGAATGATGTTTTGAGAGATCTGATATCGGCAAGCATCTCGCACATAGCCCTTTGTACCTTCTGAAAGATAAGAGACTGAACTTTCAATATTTGCAATAATATCACTTAAATTAAATGTAACAATATTATTACTGATAATATTAAATATAAACTACAAGTAAGCAATCCCACTATGCCCAAACTGTATTGTCTTCCGAAAATCCACAAGCCTGGAAAATCGGTTAGACCTAGAGTTTCTGCTGTAGGATCACCTACTTACAACATTTCGAAATGGCTAGCAAACGAGTTTGAAAATTTACCGATAAAGGAAAAAGGTTTTTCTGTTCAAAATTCCCTTGAATTTATCAACAAAGTTAAAGATATTTCACTCCAAGAAGGTGAAATTTTAATCTCGTTTGATGTTAGTTCGTTGTTCCCTAGTGTGCCGATCCCCAATACCTTACAATACCTGGAGGAACTACTAAGAAAAAACAATCTAGAAGACAAACAGACTTTAGAATACCTATCTTTAACAAAACTCTGCATGAATCAAAATTACTTTCAATATAAAAATAACTACTACCAGCAATTAGAAGGAACCACAATGGGTAATAGTTTATCACCTTTTATCGCAAACCTATTTATGAGCAAATTTGAATCAGATATAAGTAAAGAATTTGAGTATTTCCCCAGAGTATGGTTCAGGTATGTAGACGATGTGTTTGCAGTATTCAACACTAAAGTAACTAGTGTTGAAAATTTTATGGAAAAAATAAATAACAAATTTCCCACTAATAAATTTACTTATGAAACAGAGAACAACGGTACACTGCCATTTCTAGACACTTTAGTTATAAGAAATAAAAATAAATTGGACTTTGACCTATACAGAAAAGGCACGGCCACCAACAGGTATATTCCAAATGACTCTTTTCATTGCTTACAACATAAGCTTGCAAGTTTGCACTTTTTAACATATAGATTAGTAAATTTCCCCTTAAACAAAGAAAGATTTGAAGCAGAAAAGAATAGGATTAGGAATATAGCTGGCGAAAACGGTTACGACGAAGGCTTAATAAATAAGCTGATAAATAGACATTCTTTTCAAAAGACCTTTCGGAATTCTACCTTTTTCAGACAAAAAGATACCTGCGACTCAAAATTTGTATTAATTCCGTATAATCCTAATTATACGAAAGGATTACAGAAAGTATTTAATAACACCGGTCTTAAATTAGTATATCAATCCGGTAACACAATAAGAAGCTTACTAGGAAATCCCAAGGATAAAACTACAGTTCTAGAAAAAAGTGGAATTTACGAAATTAGTTGCATGGATTGTGATAAAAAATATGTTGGCCAAACGAGACGCTCTATTCAAACACGTTTTAAAGAACACTTATCACACTTAAAATACGGAAGAACAGAAAAGTCAAGTGTGGCCGAGCATGCTTTTGAAAACAATCATAGATTCACATTAGATAACCTAAAACTTCTAAAAAGTGTACCAAACAAAAGACTTTTGAATGCATATGAAAGTATGGAAATCATTAAATCCAGAAATAGTTTAAATAAAGATAGAGGACCTATACCATTTAGTACACTTTATTCTTTGGTTGAGAGGAGGTAGGATTAAAAATCGTGATCAATCACAATTTATTAGTCTTATCTCCGCCCACTAAAGGATTGTATATAAGATAGAGCGTAGATTAATTTAGTTCATTGTTTATCGTCTCCTGATGATGCTAACGTTGTTAGCGAAACGCGCGTCGAGTGCAGAAGGGTGTAGTTTTGGTTTGTGGAAAACAATCATAATTTTGTTTTAGTGCAACCAAAGGTTCCAAATTCCCAACATAGATATCTGCAGTTTTAATAATTACCATGGTAGGCTGTGTTTAACTCTAACCTATGCAATTTTAGGGTATCTATCTAGGTAGCTATGATCAAATAAGAACAATTGCCATGATAAACGAGCCCAAGTATCAAAAGTGGCTTCTTCGTCAAGATATGAAAATGTGTGAAAACTTTGAAAATTACGACATGATAAAATGTTATATTTAAAGTAACGAAAATCGACAGACGGCGTTAAATCTATATTTCCAGAGATATCCGGAAAGAAGGCAACCTAGCTCAAAAATATTTTTGAAGTTAAAACGTCATCTACAAGAATACGGATCCTTTACAAAACCGCGGCCTAGGACGTATAGAAGCCTAGCCAGAGATAGAGAGTGGGAAGAACTAACGGTTCTAGGAGAAATAGAAATTAACACTGGAAAACACTGGAATTCCACGCAGCAATGCCGTTCGGGTGCCTAAAAAACACAAGTTTAGGCCCTATCGACCCCGACGGGTGCACCAATTACGGCAACGAGATTTTGCTCCAAGACGTGCATTTTGCAGGTGGTACCTAAATAAGAGCCAAAAGACCCCGATTTTTCCAGAAAAAGTTAGTTGGACGGATGAGGCAACGATTTCTAGTGATGGAATATTCACCAGATAAAACTGCTATTACTGGAAACAGCAAAATCACTATATTATGGTGGAACAAGCGAATCAGGGAAAGTTCAGTTTTAAGGTATGTGTAGGCATCTACAGAGGAAAAATTATTGGGCGTTATATTTTTGATGGAAATTTAGAGGCCGATAGATACCAACAAATTTTAGAAGAGCAGGTGATTCCGTTTATCGACAATTTGCCACTTTAGCAAAATAATGAGCTATACTTTCAACGTGACGGTGCACCTCCTCACAATGCACGAGACATTACTAATTTGCTAAATATTATATTTGCCGAAAACTGGATCGGAAATAATGGTTCTATATATTGGCCGCCCAGGTCTCCAGGCCTGACCCCTTGCGACTTCTTTTTGTGGGAGAGAGTAAAAGACCTTGTATTTCGAAATCGCCCAACTACTAGAAGGGAATTGGAAGATGTAGGATATGTTTACAAGAAAAGGGCCGTCAATTTGAGCATTTGTTGTAGAATTAAAGAAAATAGTTAAATGTAGATTTTAGGTGTTACATAGTTTAATTAATAAAAATTTTAAATGAAAACTTTCAATAATTTTATTTTTGTTTCTTATTTTAGGGTTGCTAATTATAGTAAACTAGAAGTTAAAGTTCGAGGTTGCTGTGTCCCCTCGTGTCGTAGCCAACTTGATTTTGTATGAAAAAAAGACAATAAAATTTTATTTACACATTTAGGGCGCGCACAGCGCCTACTATGGTAAATATCAAAATATGCAAATATCTTTTAAACTATTTAATAAAAATAGGTGTATAGCACATCGTTCGACAGGAAATTTTGGGTATCCCATTTAAAGAAATATAACTTTGCATGATATTTCGGGAACTAAAGGCTTTAAAAGAAAATCGGTGAAACAGGTAGATTGGTCTTTAAAAAATCTTCAAAAAATGTTTTTAATGAAAATCTCTATCTTTACAAATAAAAAAGTTGTATAAGGCCTTTAAAATCGCACATTTTTGAGAATCACCTTGTAGCTCTGAAACACTTTGACATATCGCAATGCGGTTTTTAGTTTTCGACTTCTCTTAAAAATCGAGCCCGTAACATGTATATTAGTTTTGGGTTAACTATGCTGCAAAAGCCCAAAGCTATAGAGGCCCCTCGAATTTGGACCACCCTGTACAGCCAGATGCATAATAATATAAAAATATTCTTTTAACAGGTGCCGTTTTTCCATACTTTTTAGTGTTAAAAAGTAATGCATCCGTGAAAGGTTTTAGCTCTATACAAACCTTAGCCAACTTTGTACTGTTCCATGCAGCTAAAATACTTTCTTTAGCTTACAAAAAGTTTTTTGAACCCCTTAAAAATCTAAAATAGGAGGAGGGCATTATAACTATGTTGAGGAATATTATCAAAGATTAAAGGTAACCTCAAATAGTCCCAGGCTAGCTTTCATGGTAGTGATCCAGCCGGATTTCGATTGCATTTTCGACTTTACAATAAGTTGTTAATCCACTTACTTAGATAATCTTAGAGGCCCCGTATACTATTTTTGATAGTTATTGTTTCACCAGAGTTGAGCAACTGGATTTGACACTTGTTATGGAAATGTTTAAAATTGTGTGTTGGCAATGATAGTTGGTAACCCCTGACAATAATTAACTTTGTAGTTAGTAGTAGTAGTAGTAGATGGGCGGCCGTTTTCTTTCTCTAAGAGGACTTAATTTTGATTGACACCTCTTTGTCGAGGGCAGGGATCTTTAGACTGCGTAGCAAGTATACACAGGGGACCGCCGGCTTTACACCCCCTCCGAAGGGTGGTCCTGCTACATGTTAGACTTACATCAATCTAACATCGCTACCGTCTCAGTAGAACTTGGTTGACGGTAGACTTTTCTCCCCAGCAGCCCGCCGTCATATAGGTTGACCCGAAAATCGAGGTACCGGTTTCGCTGGTCGAGGTCACCTTCGGAGTCTTCAGATGCATCTCTTTGGAGTGGTCCTGCTACCCGAAGGTGGTACCACCTCTTCTAAGTCACCTTCTGTCGACTCCCGCTACCAAATCTGTCGGAGTCCAGCCGCGTCCCATGGAGTCCCGATCTCGGAGAAGTCCAGGTCGTTCTTTTTTGGGTCACCGGCTAGTCTTCTCTGCCCAGTTTTCGGTGCAGTGTCAACCGTGCCGCCTACTTCTACCTCGTTTGTTGTTACTCTATGCACAACGTTAACTGCGGAGCTGTTGAGAAGTGGGGCCGCCCGTCGTCATCTCGTATCGCATTCTGTGTTGTGTCATAGATTAAGGAACTATAGATCCGTCACTTCACCCTTCCTGCCAATAATTATTTTTCGCGAAAAGTGCGGTTATGTTTCCGCGTGCAAAGGAACTGCCAACATAATAATATTTAGGTTGGCAATATTCTTTCTAGAAATCTGCAGCTCCTCCTCTTACTCCTTCTAGGGTTGTCCAAAGGGCACATTATGACAAAAGTGACAGAATGTTGGTTATGACTCATAACTTATGAGTTCCATTTTGAAAACTGAGGTTTTCCAAGGTTTTTAAAAAGTGATTTTGTGATTATTCCTGTTCAAAAAATTGTGATTTTTATCCGTCGATTACAATGGCTGAGAAACAAAGATATAGAGTGTGTTATAGAGGGAGACATCGTTTCCCCATAGGCAATCCTGTAATTTTTCAGAAGTATAGTGAAGCCGTTAAACGCGAATAAACTAAGTGCTGATAAAATATATAACAGATTTTACGTGTGTGATAAATATTTTGCTCCAGAGGACATTTTGCAGACTGGACGCAGAGGTCTTAGAGAGTGATGTCCCACACTTGCATTTGGACTCCATTTAACTATTTATATATAGTGTTAAAACACCCTTGCCTTATTTCATCAAGTTTAGTATGGCTAATTTTTGTGGATATCAATAATAAGTTAGAAAATGCGACACTTGTGTATTCCAAACCAGGGGTATTAATATTATTTACACCAAGACTTTTTCTAATGTGTGGGTTTACCATAAATTGGCCCACATATACAGTAAAATTTTTCTGAGATTAAAATTATTTTTTTCTCTTTCACAAATTTAGTTTGGAATACAAAAGAGTGGCATTTATTGTTTTTTATGTACTAAAAACAAGAAATAAACATTTAAAAAAAAATTATTTAATATTTAAAAAAGCACAGACAAGATCATATTGTAATATTTTCTTTATTGTGAAAAATATAAACTAACATGTTTCGAAATATGCCATAATCTTTTATAATAAAACAACCAGAGGTTTTGTACTACAAGTGCATTATTATTGGTAATTTCTATTTATTTCTTAAAAATATGCTTTTTTATTTTAACTTAACATAAGTAAAAATTTTGTTTTGTGTCTAGTAAAAAAGCATATTTTTAAAAACTACACACAAATTGCTTGCAAAGAAAGAACCCTACACAAATTACATTGGAAATGGCTATTGGCTAAATGTCATAATTTTTTTATATGTTGTAGTACTCAATAGACAAAGCACAAAAATAAAAAACCGAGATACGGAGCAGCTTTCTGAGATATGGGGCTTTAAAGTTGACGTGTTTTAAGGCTATATCTTTGGACATGTTCTAATTTTTTTTTCACAACTTTGTTGATTACCGCCAAAATAAAATAATTCGTTTCTGTATTTGTGCTGAATGAAACACCCTTTCCATCCAAGTAAAAATATTCTTATATGGGGTCCTTTGATACCACCAAACAACCGGCGGTAATCAACAAAGTTGTGAAAAAAAAACTTGTACCATGTCCAAAAATATAGCCTAAAAACACGTCAACTTTAAAGCTATATATCTCAGAAAGTAATCCTGCTCCCTATTTCGTTTTTTTTTTTATTTTTGTGCTTTGTTGATCGAGTACTACAAAATATAAAAAAATTATGACATTTAGCCGACAGCCATTTTCAATGTAATTTATGCAGGGTCCTTAAAAAAAAGCGAAAATTTAAGCGAGCACCATCTAGTGGTCATATTACAAACTAACAAAAAATCGATAGTACGGTTATCGCGAATTTAACCGTGAGTCATCTAGTGGTCGTATTACAAATTAAAAAAGAAAAATCAATATAAAAGTATGGTTATCGGTCGCGTGCATATGGGCGCAGACTCGCCAAACTCCAAATAGTTCCGAACCGTTTAACACGTAACTGTCGTATCTATTGTAGCTCCTTAATCTATGGTGTTGTGTGAAGCAATGTGTACTTGCCGAGATCCGATCCTGCGATCTCTATTCTGCAGGCTAAGGCGCTGTTCACTGGTCTACTGCGGCCCCCCGATTTTTGATTAAGAAACGTCAGATTTAAAAAAATGGAATTTTGCTGTATCAAAAACTGTAAAAATACGTACCTTGACGAATTTGTATTGTTCCTTTGTCCAACGGAAAAAGTGAAAAGAAAGAGAAAACATGCATTGGCCAAGTTGGAAAATAAATAAAAATTGCCGAATTTGCGAGTTAAGTGAGCTACAAGCAGAAGGGAAAAACATACGCATTTAGCATGTACTTCGTTAATAAAAAACTCATTATGTTTCCATGTTTTGTTATAAGAAAAAAAGCGGCAAAAATATAGATCATAGGAGTCTTTATATTTTACCCATTATTTACATTTTTAATATCTACCGTGTGTATTTACTGTTTGTTTTTGGTTTTTTTGTCAAAGCTTGACATATTTTACTGACCAAAAAAAATCAATTTTTTAAAAACTGTCTTGGGAAATTATAAAAAGAGACAACAATGTTGGAATATTAATTTAATTTATATACATAGCAAAAAGTAACAAAAATAAAAATGTACTTACGCTTAAATGATCATAGCATGTATATAAAACATGTGATACTATATACAGTATCGATTAAATATATATATCGAGTGATGAATCACTTTTCTTTTGTTTAAGAACGAGTACAATAATACATAGAAGATAAGAATTTTTCCTTTGTCTGAAGAATAAATAAAAACAGTTAATAGGACACCTCTGCGTTTCATTACAAACAAACCTCAATATTTTAACAAACAAAACATCAGTCCATTTTATAAAATCCGTTTTACATGCAAATATGAAACTGGTAAAACAACAACTGTCAAATGTATAGAGGGTTTCTAGCTATTCCCATAAACTCGCGCGATTTCCAACCAAAACTGATTAAAATAACTCAAAATTTATTTTAAAATCTAAAAAAACCGCTTGCCAGGCTTGACAGTCCTTGACAAGTGGTGGCAAAAACCGGCAGGTACAACATTAAAATTGTGTGAAATATATTTCCACATGTTTTATGTTCATATAGAAAAAATATGAACGGGACAAGGTAGGTGTTTACTTAATACAAGCATTACTTTCACTCTCCGCTGTGCGCTATGCGCTACAGGAACGTAATTTGTGCGCGGCCCTATCTTTCTGTTAGTCTCCGTAAGTTATTATTGCTATGTTTTCATGGGTATTGAGTTCGTTTTCAAAACTCATTCTATCTTTTTCTTTTATATAGCGTGTTCTTGGTCTTGATAAAGAACACGCTATATAAAAGAAAAAGATACAATGAGTTTTGAAAACGAACTCAATACCCATGAAAACATAGCATATGTTGTCTCTGATCTTGGAGGCCTGGTCGTAATGAATTAAAAAGAAAAATGTGTGTCTGATATGCCACGAATCTTTCTTTTTATATTTGTTTTATTTTGCGATTTGTTAGGGTATACTTGGAAAAATCTGAGTTTTGGCCAATAGTTTTAAGAAAATTAATGAACTACAATTTTACTCAAGATACGAACAGTATTGGCAATGTACAGGGTGTTCATTTTAAAACTTCTGACTTAAGATTTACTTATTCTGAGTCTGGTTTTAGAGAAACGTCTTTTTTGTTATTCGAGGGGTACACATTTGGGCTGGCTTGACATTTTTGTAGCGTTGGAAACTTTACCCCTATGTTTTGAATACAGAAAATGAGTCAATGATACCTTCCCACATAGCAAGCTACGGATATGTATATCCCATGGATATCCGTCGGCGTATATACATTCGGACAACATCCATGGATGGATGTGACAATGATATTCTTTCCATGGACATACATTAAGGTACCTCAAGGGGATGTTTAATTTTTATCCCATTCATGAACATACGATTTTGAATATCCATTGAATGTTAATTAATTGATATGTTTTTCGGTAATGTATATGTGCTCCATAAATAAATAATAAATTAAAGTAAAACTCGTGGCATATCGGACAAAGCGTTTTTTGTTTCTCACTTCATTACGACCAGGCCTCCAATGTCTTATGGAGAATCCAGACAACTACAGATCTGTTTCACTCTTATTAGGAATCATCAGGGAGTCATAGGATTGTACCTGGCAGTTGAAGCTACACGGGTACCATGCACACCTCTCGAATTTAAAACAAAAAGCTTGTAATCCGCGGAGACGTAATAACTGTGTGCTTCACCTGTCGAATAAACTGAGAAATAAAAACATCAAAATTGAAAAGTGCAGAAGACCGTAAATACAGAATTCTGTACCTTTCATCAAATTATAATGAAGAAACCTGTTAAAGAATAAGGTCACTGTAACATGACTCTTAAAAAGAGGTAACATTCGCAGCAGCCTGATGATTCCTAATAAGGATGAAACAGGTCTGTAGGTGTCTGGATTCTCCATTAGACATTGGAGGCCTGGTCGTAATAAAGTGAGAAACAAAAACGCTTTGTCCGATGTGCCACGAGTGTTACTTTAATTTTTGTTTGCGGACACGAGATTCAGCTTGTTGTTTTTTAAATATTTTGACATTTTAGTTCTGCACAACAAGCCTCCTCCGGAGCGATTGCTTACTGATGCCTTAAAATTAGGGCCACGTAGTACGAAGCTCCAATTGGGGGCGGTGCTGCTGCGAACGTTGCCTCTTTTTAAGAGTCATGTTACAGTGACCATATACTTTTACAGGTTTCTTCTTTATAACCTGTTGAATTACGGTCTTCTGCACTTTTCAATTTTGATGTTTTTGTTTCTCAGTGTATTCGACAGGTGGCGTACACAGTTACTAAGTCTCCGCTGATTACAAGCTCTTGCGTGTTCGCGCCTTTAGAAATTAAATATTATTTTTTTTTATAGTCAAGCAAAAATTTCTTGACTTAGAATTATTTTTCTTTTTACTTAAATCATAGGTTTTGGGGTTAAATAATCATATTAAAAATGTGTAATTGAATTGGACTTATTTGCAAATAATTTAGTTGCTTGTTATTAATGGCCATTTTGATACACCTTGTATATATCAGCGATAATATTCTCTTCCGCCATCAGAGGGCTAAAAATCGCGAGTTTATCCGAAAAAAAAATCATATTAAAAATGCAAAACCAGACCCAATTTGACCAGTGATAAGGAAAGTTATTATATTTTTTCTTTATCGGTTTTCGGTGTTCTCAAAATTTAAAAAACTGTCGTTATTATGGACTAAATAATTGCGTAAAAACAAACTTTGATTAATGTAAGTGTATTCAAAACATTAGAACTAGGTTGTAGTGGAATGGTTATGGACAATAGAACTGGAATGTTGCATGAATAAGAGGCCTCCTAGGTAAAACATCTGAAGACGACTTGTAAGTACCCCCTGATTAATTATTATGATATATTTATCACTGATTTTTGTAATAATTCATTATCGTTAATTAATCTTTAATTTGAGGATTAAAAAATCATAATTTTTATATTTGAAAGTCGCAGTCCACTAAGTTTTTCCACAAAAGGCTATAAGGGAACACAAGCTTTTTGTTTCAAATTCTAGAAGTGTGCATGGTGCCTGTGTAACTTCAACTGCCAGGTACAATCCTATGACTCCCTGATGAATCCTAATAAGGATGAAACAGGTCTGTAAGTGTCTGAGTTCTCCATTAGACATTGGAGGCCTAACCTGAGCTTTCAGTAAGCCCTATTAGAACCTTTAGCAGGCGAAGCTGCCCTCCCCCAGTCTAAAAATATATGTTTTAATATCAACTTGAACTTTCCAGTAAGAGATTCTGTGATTTCCTAGTAAGCGGCCTCTTTCCTGTAAAGTAAAGAATTCCGTATATATATATCAATTCGACTTTTATGCCATGGGAATTTGAAACGGCGACGACTAAATTTATAAGAGTTTAACGAAGATTTACATCTAGACTTACTAACACAAATTTGGCGGAACGTTGCTGAAAGAACGGTTAGGGGCAATATTAAAAGCCATAAAATAGCCGTTTTAAATGATTTGTGTTTTTATCATGGAAATGTTTTATTTTGAGAATAATCGCACTCCGAAATTTTTAAAAACTTATAAAACCTTTTAACTAATCCCAAGCAGTATTTTAAGTTCAGTAAACCAGTCCCAAATGAATCCTTACCGAATTATGTGTAACGCGTTACCGTTTTTTCTCCAATAAGAGAGAGTTAATAGACCACTAATTTATCGTCACCTTATTTGCTTAACCTATTACCATAACTGAGTAGTAAAAGAGTTTTTAAACCACAAAAACAAATTACGGTAACCGTAACAAACGGCCAATGTAAATAGAATAAAAAGGAAAACATCAATTCCTGTCTTTGCAAATTGACTTTCTCAGAAAAATGAAAAACCTTACCAAACAAAAAAACGAATAAATCTGGTTGGTTAAAAAAAATAACCGAGCGGGCCCCGTTAAGCCTCCGTAAGCAACGTATTTCGGTCCGGTTATTTTTGGATACGGGAGAAAAATAACCGATTTTGCCTACGGTAGTACGGTATCACCAATTTCGATGGTCTATTAACGCTCTAATATGATCTACTATTAGAATAAGCTTAGATTAAAAAGAAACAAGATATCTGGTCCACCGAATACTCCTTGGCAAATAATAACCAGTGTTTATTTACAAACAAAATCACAACTAAACAAGGACTATAGGGACAGAGAATTCTGCTTCAACCGTCGTGATTGGCTTGTGGGTGAGGAAAGAGGAGTGCAGACGGTCGGATGATATTTTTATTGACATAAGCTTTTTCGTGTTATTTATTTTAAAATTTCAGGATGTTTTAAGCAGCTTATAAGTCGTTTTAAAATCACATTTTGTCAAAAAACGTTTATAGTGTGTTTTTTTACAGGTAAGAGAATATTTCAGTGCATTTAAAGTGATATTTTGGAACAAATCATCCAATGTTTTGAAAACAAAGGGAGAGCAAGTGAAATCAGTCAGTGGCGGTATATACCGGTAGGTACACAGAAAATAATAAAAAAAAAGTTTCTGAAATATACTGAAATTATTAGATCCTTAGATTAAAATATCAAAAAACATGTTTTTTTTTTGATAAAATAGGTAAGACCCAATGCGTCAAATGAGATATTTTTGAACGTTTTATAAGGTTTTTTTCGAGGTTTTTTCTATAAAGACGATAAAATACAGCATACTTTTGATGAAGTAGTTAATGCGCAAATAAGATATTTTCGAAGGTTCTTTTTATAAAGACTGTAAAATAAAGGTAGGTAAAATCCTTGAACCAACTTGCAAATAACAATAAAAGTTCCTACCTCTTATCAGAATATTAAGGTTGATTTATACTGCCGCCGTTGCCATCTGCGCTCACTCTTCGAATTGGTATTTAAATATTTTGGTCTGTCCTGGACGTCTCTATATACCCTAAGAATTATTGAATTTATTGTGTACTGAAGAAGTCAGTGTAAGTAAGTTTCTGCTAATGACCAGAAAAAATAACAAAATTAACAAACACAATAACATAATTATTTTTAATTATTTAATTTTTTTTTTCTTGATGTTCCAAGTGCTATGAACTGTGTTTCTTTGTTTTAATATTTGGCATAATTTTATTGTGTTGAATATTGAAATTGCTATGAATCATATATAAACTTTCTAATAAATTTATTTTGTATAAAATTCTACTCAAAATATTTATTGTTAGGAAGCTTCCAAAGCTCAAATTGGCAGAATAATTTTTTGCATGTTATTTAAATTATTTTGCAGATTTCATATTATACTAAAATTATAAAATATAATCCATGTGTAAATTTATATTTAAGTAGGTACGCCACTGGTCTGTTTACTGTAAACAACAGAAAGGTAAACATTTTTCCATATAATAATATAACCAAAGTCTCCGTAAGTGTCAGGGATCTTGTCTCTTTTTAATCTAAGAGAATAAGCAACAAAACTCGACCTTCTCAGATCTATTTCTTCTTCCCTGATTTGCTAGAACTACAAAACAAGTGGCAGTCCCGTCCTTGTCATGGAACACAGAAGCTCTGCCAGTGTGGACATTCTAGGTCCCCCAGTAAGGCCCTGGTTCTAACTAGGCCTTTCATTGACATGGGACATGTAATGAGGTTTCTTCCTCTTTCTTATTGAGTTTGCAGTGATCTCTTAGGAGCCCCACAATTTGTCTGAAAACCTTCCTTTCCTTACTAAGAAGTTCTGCAGTCAGCTTTGGTGAACGTTCTTTAATGAACTGTTTGGTCTGTCTTTGTCTTTGTTTGCTCCCACAGACCGTTCGTCTGTCAGCCCCTGTTTAATAGATTGTTTGGCTCTGGCCTTAGCAATCCCACAAAAAGGTTCAAGCCCCCTGAACCTTGTTGCCGAGCCTTGTCTGACCAATTCATCAGCTTTTTCGTTTCCAGATTGTCCCCAATGTCCTGGAACCCAGGTTAGAGTCACCCTTTTGGTGCTTGCCAGCTTATTTAGAATTGTTCTGCCGTCCCAAACCAGTTTGGACGTCAGTTGCACTGCTACTAGAGCTTTAAGTGCAGCTTAACCTTCTGAATATATAACTACGGAATCAGAATTTTCCTCTACTCTTTGTACTTGTTCGGCACAGTGATGTATTGCCGCTACTTCAGCTTGGAACACTGTGCAATCGTTTGTTAGGCTAATAGGGACTAAAGTCTTGTATTTTTGCCCGTATATGCCAGCTCCTACACCCTCATCGGTCTTGGAGCCGTCTGTGTACCAGATAGATTCCACTCCGGAAGGAAGACCTCCCTACCAGTCGTCTGTATCTGGAATTTTGACTTTGTATTTCTTTTCGAAATTGTACTTGCAAACCATTACGTCGTTTTAGGCTACCTCTTGTGCTTCTGCCTAAATGAAGACATGTAGAGGTGACAATGGTATGGCAATGCATCCACGTGAAAATTTTTGTAAGCAAGATTAATCCTCTAAATCCCGGAGGCTATGAAAATTTTTGGAATTTCAGCCGTTTTACGCAATAAATGCCACTTCATACGTTGATAGAAGTAGTGTTTATTTTTCAGAAACCAAGCAGTTTTCGTTTTCGTATGGAAAAATATGTGCCGCCCAAAATAAAAATATAATCCTATGGCGTTTTTAATCGCTTTTTAATGATCGAAAAATTAATAAGATGTGAAAGTGCCAAGGCAGATGTTTTCCCTCGATGATAAAAAAAAATTTACAGGTACAAATAAACAGACGGGTAAAAGTATTTAAATGTCTGCCATAAATATAGACGATAAAGTAAAATCACAGTACACTATAGTGTGTGTACTGTGAGTAAAATAAAGAACCGAAAAAACACATCACCTTCGGAATCAAAAATCAAAATAAACAAAAATGGCGTCAGGAATAACATCATTCCAACGCAAAACGGCCGTAAAATCCTATTATGACCTACTTGATCATGATATGTTGCTAGGGCGTGTATATTAAGTTTATAAGTATATTTTTGCAACGGTTTATCTTGGTTTGGTGGAATGAGGTCAAAATATCCACCGTAATGTTGCGGAAAAAACGCAACTTATATCTAGTCTTACTAACCATGCGTGATACATCAATTTTAGATTTATCAAAATAAATCTTAATGATAGTTCCGGTTATGGCAGAGATTGTAATGGTCGGACCCGCCGCAGGAATACTAAATAATAGTAAATCCTCTTAATACTGTGTGTATAGCTAAATAGCTGTGTAAACTTTGGAAAAGCACTTCATTGCGAGGTTAATCACTTAACAGAAACTTCAACTTTATGAGAAATGCGCGTTAATTTCAATCCAGCATGGCATGTATGTAGGCCGGTTCGAAGTAATAACGACTAATACGAACTAATTCGATTACCAGGGTCGAGCACATGCTTGGTTTTCGGATCAGGACTTCGACTCATTGCATCTTTATTGGACCGAAAGCTGACGACTTAAGAAGGAAGGTCAGTGGCTAGGTGGAAAAGGTAAAAAGGTTGACGTGACATGTAAAATAATAGGTCACAAATGCCTATTTGCTGCTGGAATTATTTTCTTTTCAATAGGTAGGTAATAACTAAAGTTAATCAACATTGATAAAAAGGTTGTTTGATACAGTCTTAGTCAAAAAAATGTTAAAAACACTACTATTTATGAAAGTGTTTATGCAATGCTTTTAATTTTATGCTTTATCATAGGTTTGGTCACAGTCCCAAAAAGTACTGCACACAAGGAAGTACAAAAACATTGTAATAATAATGCAATGGAAAACCTTACTAGGAGTAACCAGGAATCCCGCCCATAGACCTAATTGTCGATTAAATTGCATATAAAGATAAAAATGACCACAGTGAAGAAAACAAAGAAACTGCAAAAGAAAAAAAACTGGAATCCTGGCAAGCAAGATGGGACCGAATTAAAGAAAAAAGACAATAGACGAAAATAATTATTATTATTATTTTACTACATGGATAATACACAATACACAAATTGTAACGGGATATGGATCTTTTAGAATATACACAAATCGAATAGGGAAAACGGACAACATATGTTGGTACTGTCAAAGAATAGTTTACTGTCCAAGATTTGGGAACTACTGCGAAACAACAAGACACGATCTGCAGATAGAGAATATGACCATAGAGAACTACTTTAAAGAAATGATACAACACGTAGATAAATGGAACTTAAAATCAAACACGAAGACGAACGCACCTAAGAGACCAAAATTGTGAACGGCGAAATTATATTCCTAAGAATGGTTTCGCTATTTCGACGAAATCTACAGCAGCGTAGGGATTTAGTCCGTAGGCATCCTCAAGAGAGGATGAACCTTGCACATTCCGCAGACCACCACAAGCCCCTGTCTGTGAAGATTTTTCGTTGCTACAAAAAAAAGTCACAGGCCCAAGAAAAAGTTGGGAGCTTTCAACTTTTCTAACTAAAATTATGACTTTCACTATAACAGATGAAATTGCGCTTGCGCCAGTTATAACAACATGAAATTTTTATGTTTGCAAGAGAAGAGAAAAACAAGTACCTTCTTTTAGTGTTTTATAGTCCCAATATAAATAATTTTCTTTTAGAAATTGATTTTCTTTAAAAAAAGAACACAAACAACAAAATTTAAAAAAGCATAATGTCAATAAAGTAAAGTAAAATTAAATGAAACCAAAATTGGTTTAGTGATTGTTGTGACTATGGCAGAGACGAGTATGAACAGTGTACAGTTTTTATGTCTAAAGCTAACTGACCTTACGACACAATATAGAATAGTGGGTACCCAAGGAACAATTTGTCGACGTTTTGACGTTGCCATAGGCGACTTAATAGACACTTAAAGTAAATATTTCAACGCATCGGTATCGGAATATCCAACGCGTTCGAGTAAAACCTAAATACACTACATTTTTGATTTGTTTATGTGATGCTTCGAATGATGCCCGCTTTTTTAAAGGGTGCGATGACAGAACTGCTGATTGAAATCGTTGCGTACGTTCGTGGGTTCGTAACGTTACGTACATCTCTCCGTACGTAACGACTGGAATTAGCTCTTCTATTATCGCACCCGTCAAAGATGCAAGTATCCTTCGAAACATGATCCAAACAAGTCATAGTAGTGTATTTTCGCTTTGTTTCTAACGCGTTAGATATACCGATATCGATGCGTTAAACTATTTACTTTGTGTCTAATGTTGCGTGAAAACGGAGTATAAACGTTCTAGCAACTCGCTTTTGCACCAATTTGGCGGAGAATTTTTCAGTTGTGTTGACGTTTTTTGCGACTACAATCGGGTGCAACGTTTTCAGACCATCGCCGAAGCGACTATGACTGAATACTGTGGATAATATTTTTATTAAAATAATTGATTTGAAATCAAGACTTCTACGTCTGCAACCACAAATAGACTAATTTTCAAACACAATTTATTAATAATTCCAAAATACGTGACTAGGTAACTTACAATTAATTTATAGCATTAAAGGCGCATTTACTCTGGCCAAGCAAGCAATTAAGCAAGCAGGAAATTGACAGTTGTATATTGAGAATGGCACTTCTGCTTGACATTTGCGAGCGTGAAAGGTTGTGTGTATTTTCATAAGGCGAGCTTTTCCGAATTGCGTGCTTTCTTGCTCGCTTACCAGCATAAATCCGCCTTCAAGTGGCACTAAATTTACCAACGAAACTTACTTTTCCGTCGTACTAAGACCTAGGATCCAATATGGATCCATCGTCTGGCGGCCGGCAGTGGAGAGGATCACCATATCCCAAAAGCTCAGAAGCCTGCAAGGGCTGTGCATGGGAATAACCGGCGTCATGAGGACGACACCAATCCAAGCACTCGAGATCATTCTGGCACTGCCTTCGCTACTGACTTGGATCAAGAAGGAAGCGATGGCGACCCATTTGCGTCTGAGAGACTCTGATCAGTGGAGAGGAAAAGGGGAAGCAGTTGGACACCTAAGGGTCGCCCAAATGGCCACCAGGGAGATGCCACTTGCGTCCTTTGAGATCAAGGCAACCCGAATTCCCTGGATATTCAATAAGAGATACAAAGTCAAAATTCCCGATAGGGAATTCTGGCAGAGGGAGAACCTCCACCAACAGTTCGAGAGGAACGCTATGATATGCTGCACCGATGGCTCCAAGCTATGGGAGAGGCAGACAACAGGGGCGGGGGTCTACGTGCAAGACCGAGAAGAAGTTCGGATGAGCTACTCGTTCGGAGAGCAAGCTACGGTCTTCCAAGCCGAGGTATACGCCATTATAATGGCGGCGACACTAGAAGAGGTTCGCAATGGTCCGGAGGAGCATGTGTACATATGCTCCGACAGCCAAGCGGCCCTAAAGGCACTCAGTGCTCCAAAAATTGCAAATACTCTGGTGGAAGAGTGCGTAGAAGCACTGGAAGCCTTGAGTCAAGACAAAAGAGTTACAGTGATGTGGGTATCGGGACACACGGGAGTGTCGGGCAACTCGCTCGGATCGGGGCCAGCACTCAATACGTGGGGTCGGAACCACTTTTAGGTATAACAAGGAGACAGCTGCAAAGTCGACTCATTAAATGGGCTAACGATGCACTGGCAGACTCCTGGGAGAATGAATTAGGATGCAGACAGATAGAATTCATCGACGGATCGGACGCGGCCAGACTCAAATGGCTCCTGGGAAGGACACGAAAAGATATTGGACTACTGGCAGGGATACTGACCGGCCACAACCGACTCAGTAAGCATCTGACTCGCATCGGGATCGGGAATGACTCCATCTGCCGTGCCTGCGGGAGGACGGAGGAGACATCCCGGCACCTCGTTGCGGAGTGCGATGCCAAAGTACTGGACTTCATGAAGAGAACAGCAAGGCCCGGAGAGCCCACTACCGTACAAGCGGTACAGGTTGTGGATTAGGGGGCTGGGCTGGGGTAAGGTAAAAAGGGACCGCTTGGACCTACTTGCAAGGTCTTGGGCCGCCCTCTAGTTACTACTACTACTACTACTAATACTTGTTCTTCAAAAACAGATATTTTAGCTTTAAAAATTAAGCAGGCATTCAATCCTTCTTATTTTTTTGCTAAATTAATTTTTTTATTTAAATACTAAAATTTTTAAAAGTGCTTTTAACCTATTTTAATTTGAAGCCAGTCTACAAGAATCCTTAAAAATACTAAAACTAACTACAAAACCATCAAAATTCAGCAAAAAAACAAGATTTTTTTGACGAATGAAGACAGTATGGCGGCAATAATAATTTCTTGGTTTACTAAAAACCTAACCGTTTTGCGACTAAGGAGGTGCCCTCTATAGTTGTCAGATACAGTTATATTTTGAAATTGGCCGCAACTGCATTGATTATTTGGCCACAATTGTCTCGTAAAGTGAAACGTTTAAAGAACGTAAATTAATAAGCTCTAGTTTATTATCAACGTTTTGGCATCGTTGATGCGTCGTTCGTTGCGGTCGTTGAAAACCTCACAATATTCCAGTAAAAATAAACATTGTTAGAAGATTGTCAAATTTACACAAGTTAATACCCAACAAGCATTTGGACGTTATATTACGTTATGGTCACGTAGGGCAAGAAATACCTGACGTCGGCTCCGACGTCCATCAGCCTTCCTGAGGACTCGATTTAATACCTAAGTGGGGAATCAAAATTCGAGTCGTTTCGACGTCGGGTTCTGCACAGTGTTTTGGTAAAATATTACGTCAAATTACGTAGACCCACGACCCGAAGTTTTACTGTGCACACCAAGTTTAAACTTATTAGGTAAAATCTTTTATATGTCTAAACAAACAAATCCCAATGAACTGTGGATGACAATAATTATTATCTTAGTTATTGTGGGTAACTGAAAAAAGTTAGTTTTACACATTGTATGGATCCAAATCTTCCAACATAGGTCTGTTAAATTAAAAAAAACAGAAACCCACAAAAAGAAATAAGGAAGCCCGTTTCTTATAGTAAAACATTATAGGTATTTAAAAAATGCATTTTAGTTGCCAACAAATGAGTTAATTTACATATCAAGCCATTATAATGAAAAAATAAAATGTACTGTTGTAATGGCGCATCGATGCTAAACGTTTAAAATGGCGTTTCGGGCGCCGACCAAATTTGTAATGATTATTTACCTATTCGGACAAGAACACCTCCTGCGACGTCGCCTTGTAGAACGACCCGACCTAGAATATTGTAGTATAATTGTAGGTTACGCACCCACGTCGGTGGACCTCGGAATAGTTACATTTAATAAATAAAAGTTTGGCAACGTCCATTTTATTACAATTCTACTTTAAAACTCATACTAAATATAACGTCTCATGAATTGGACGTTATACCGGGTGTCCCGAAGTGAGTGGTCTATAAGATTATTTTGTAAACTATACAATAGAAACTTTTAAACTTTCTATTCTAACATAAGTCCATGTAAAGTATATTTATGAAATACTTTCGTATTTGCAGTGTTGCCATTTACAGGAAATCTTGGCAACAACTAAATTTATTGACGTCCGTTTTCCCTTTGGCCCGACCTTGAATTTTATTGTAAAAATTACGTCACCGTAATTTACGTTAATTTACATCGCTGATAAGTAGCGAGTATCACCAACATTTGGCTACGTCAGTTTTGGTAAGTATCGACGTCACAACTGATGCACTAGTTGTTGGCGACGTCAGGTCTTACTAAAAAATACGTTGTTTGATGGACAAACCAACTGCCGACCTAAATTTGGGCCAAAACCGACGTCATGTTAGGTTGTAATTAGTCGGAAGTCAGAAAAATGCTGCTTGGGGTAACAATGGAGTGGTGTCGTTTTCTCGTCCATCATAGCGACTGTTGCAGAAGGAACTAGTTTTTGTACTATATGCAACGTTAATTTTAGCGTAGTTCTTATTTATGACTAAGCTAACTAAAATTCAATAAACTAAAAATTGTTTTTTTTTCAAGGGTCTCAAGGAGAAATCTTGCATAAGACGCCCGAACTAAATTGTTACTTGGGTACATTGTTACAGTCGTACCTAACGCGTTAAAAGCAAAGCAAAACATTTTAGACTTATTTACGCCATTTTTCGAACTAGACTCGATTTTATGGTGAAGGCTGACTGAAATCGATACAGCTGTGGTCGGAACGTTACGTTCATCCCAACGTACGAAGTGAAGTCAGCATTCACTATGGAAACTGCAATTCGTTAAACCAATTTTTTAGCCGAACCTTATTTCTTCAAGCAAACCTATTTAATAACAAATTCGAAATTTATAAATTTTTTATTGAACTATTGTTCATCAAGCTCATTTAATATCAAACTCGTAATTTGCAAAACCCATTTTTAATAAAAACCGTAACTTGACAAACCATTATTTTTCAAACCCGGCATTTATAAGACCCGTTGTTTATCAGAAATTTGTTCTTAGCTGGAATGCAAGTGACATCTATACACAAACTATTGAACGCTACGTGTACAAGTAGGCGTGCGTAGCCGCGAACAAAGCATCGAAACACCGCGCCAACTGCGTGTACGCCTCCCGTTCATGTATTATTGACGAATGCGCAATCAATTTAGCAGAAATTTCTGATAAACAACGGGTCCTACGAATTCCGGTTTTGAAAAATAATAATTTAACAAATTTTCGGTTTTATTAAAAATGGATTTTACAAATTACGCCTTTGATATTAAATGAGCTTGATGAAAAATGGTTCGATTAAAAACGGGTGTTATAAATTTCGAATTTGTTATTGAATGAGTTTGAAGAAATAAGGTTGGGATAAAAAATTGTTTCCTCAAATTGCAGTTTTTATGGTGAATCGTTCTAACGATGAAAATTTTTATTAAATACGGTCTGATAAATTCCTGGTTTGACAAACCATAGGCGTTCTGTTTCCATAATAGGTAAATGTCCTTGCTAATCAAATGACTAAACCTATGAAGGATACATTACTATTCAATACGCTTTCCATAATAACAATTCACGCGGAAACCGAAACTATGATTACGGTTTAATCTGGTAAACTCAATATTGTGTATTACGTGTGCCCAAAGCCGTCTGCATAAAGTGATTGTTTACAGAGAACTACTTGGAATTTGTTTTAATAATAAAGTGGCTCAAATAAACGAGGATATGCTAAAATTTTAAGTTTGGAGTAAAGAATAACTCATTTTCAGTTTCAATTTTAATTAAAAAAATTGGTGCTAGAAAGCACGTCTACCATACAATCAATTATTTTACGTTGAAAGGAAATACAAATATCTCAAAAACTGTAGCTTTGAAAGATTTGACCTTAACAAAATTTTTGGGTAATATTTACGAAAACCAATATCTGAAAACCGCATATCAATAGCTGCTTTACTTATTTCGTTATGATTTTTTTAATATATTTTCAAGATTTTTCAAGTAACTCGGAAACTAAAGCTCCCACAAATTTGGACTTTACAACAACATTTGTAGTCCATGTTCATCGAAACTTAAATCTGAAAACCGTATATCGCTACTTGCTTTTTTCCAAAGTTACAATTTTTTAAAATATTTTATCCCCCTTCTCCCCCCTTCAATCCCCCACCTTCTTACCCAAAAGTTAATTAGTTCATGGTCAGCCGATAGAGGATTTTTGTGCCAAATTTTGTTAAAATCGATTAAGGCGTTTTTGAGTTATCGCGTATACAGACAGACAACAGACGACAGGCGACAGACGAAAGACGATAGACGACAGACGATAGACGATAGACGACAGACGACAGACGATAGACGACAGACGACAGACGATAGACGACAGATGACAGACGAAAGACGACAGACGACAGACGACAGACGACAGACGACAGCCGACAGGCGACAGGCGACAGGCGACAGACGACAGACGACAGACGACAGACGACAGACGACAGACGACAGACGACAGACGACAGACGACAGACGACAGACGACAGACGACAGACGACAGGCGACAGACGACAGGCGACAGGCTACAGGCGACAGGCTACAGACGACAGACGACAGGCGACAGGCTACAGACGACAGACGACAGACGACAGACGACAGACGACAGACGACAGACGACAGACGACAGACGACAGACGACAGACGACAGACGACAGACGACAGACGACAGACGACAGACGACAGACGACAGACGACAGACGACAGACGACAGACGACAGACGACAGACGACAGACGACAGACGACAGACAAAAGACAAAAGACAACATACAACCGGAAACCGACAACAGACAACAGACGACAGACGACAGACGACAGACGACAGACGACAGACGACAGACGACAGACGACAGACGACAGACGACAGACGACAGACGACAGACGACAGACGACAGACGACAGACGACAGACGACAGACGACAGACGACAGACGACAGACGACAGACGACAGACGACAGACGACAGACGACAGACGACAGACGACAGACGACAGACGACAGACGACAGACGACAGACGACAGACGACAGACGACAGACGACAGACGACAGACGACAGACGACAGACGACAGACGACAGACGACAGACGACAGACGACAGACGACAGACGACAGACGACAGACGACAGACGACAGACGACAGACGACAGACGACAGACGACAGACGACAGACGACAGACGACAGACGACAGACGACAGACGACAGACGACAGACGACAGACGACAGACGACAGACGACAGACGACAGACGACAGACGACAGACGACAGACGACAGACGACAGACGACAGACGACAGACGACAGACGACAGACGACAGACGACAGACGACAGACGACAGACGACAGACGACAGACGACAGACGACAGACGACAGACGACAGACGACAGACGACAGACGACAGACGACAGACGACAGACGACAGACGACAGACGACAGACGACAGACGACAGACGACAGACGACAGACGACAGACGACAGACGACAGACGACAGACGACAGACGACAGACGACAGACGACAGACGACAGACGACAGACGACAGACGACAGACGACAGACGACAGCCGACAGACGACAGACGACAGACGACAGACGACAGACGACAGACGACAGACGACAGACGACAGACGACAGACGACAGACGACAGACGACAGACGACAGACGACAGACGACAGACGACAGACGACAGACGACAGACGACAGACGACAGACGACAGACGACAGACGACAGACGACAGACGACAGACGACAGACGACAGACGACAGACGACAGACGACAGACGACAGACGACAGACGACAGACGACAGACGACAGACGACAGACGACAGACGACAGACGACAGACGACAGACGACAGACGACAGACGACAGACGACAGACGACAGACGACAGACGACAGACGACAGACGACAGACGACAGACGACAGACGACAGACGACAGACGACAGACGACAGACGACAGACGACAGACGACAGACGACAGACGACAGACGACAGACGACAGACGACAGACGACAGACGACAGACGACAGACGACAGACGACAGACAAAAGACAAAAGACAAAAGACAACATACAACCGGAAACCGACAACAGACAACAGACAACTTTTTTATTTAATCGATTAAGGTGTTTTGCAACCTTAGTTTTTAATTAATTTTTGATAAAATTAAGAAAAGTCAAAATTTTACGATTTTAATAGTCCTCCATACCATATTGGTATGGTGGACTAAAAAAGTAACGTACCTAAAGTGGCCAAATACGATCCGCAGTCTCACTTTGACCAATTTTCCAAAAAATATTTGTTAGCGTATAATATGCGTTTCTTAAAACAGTTATCAACTTTTAAGTGCCTAAGTGGCAGCCCAATTTTTTATCGACAGTATTTCTGTCTGTTCAGAAATTGAATTGAAGAAAAATATATCCAACCTTTAAAAAAATGCATATTTTTATTTTAAAAAAGTGGTTAAAAATAAATGGTGCTAGCATATAACTAAGAGATACTTACAGAGGTTGAGACAGGAAAAAAGTACAAAAAAAGAATCGTTTTTTGGCGTGAGAAGATTTCGAAACCATTTGGAAATCATCCAAGAAATGTCATTTTGGCGTTGAACTGGTAACGTCATGGTTTAAAACGTTTCAAAGGATTTTAAAACCGCTTCCCGGATTATTTCGAAAGCGCTTCAATCACGATTCCAGTATGGCGGGTGTTATCATTTGTCAAAATACGCGTGTATGTTATAGAGCACCTGTTTCTTTTTTTTTCTTTTCTCTCGTAGAGGTGGATTCGGACACTGCTAGACAGCTTTCGTCAGATAAGTAATGAAATGGTGGGTTTATACATCAACATAACAAAATAACCCTGAATTTATAAACCGGGGATAGGAAAAAAAAACAAAACGCCAATAAGTTAGGTGAGGTTTTATAAAACTGTCACTGGGAAGTGCATTTTGGCGATATCTGGGACCGATGAAGTTGTGGTGGAACCGTTAACGTCACATTTTGAAATGACCCAAGCACCGTGTTCTATGCCAAACACGACTAGGGTCTAAAAGTTAGCATTTGTTCCCCAATTTTTTCAAGCAACAAGAAATTATTTAATGAACTAAATTAAATGCAGCCAGCCTTCCTACAATAATATTTGCTACAATTGGGACGAAGAAACGCTAAAAGCAGAATCTATCCTTTTAAAGAGGCTAATTACCAAAAAACCGGAAATCAAAAAAATACCACAATTTTTAAAGCTGATAAAAGAATATTAGTCAGCTTTTAAACATTCCTATTTGTTAACAAAAATTGCTATGGCGATATCCGCATCAATTGCGTCTTCAGAAAGATCATTCTCTTGTTTAAGCAGATTAAAGACGTGTACTGAAGGATGCCCACGGTTTATCAGAATCTGTAAAATCAAACCCGTTAAATAAAAGAAAGCTCATTAACAGCAATTCGTTAAACCAATTTCTTCAAACCCATTCAATAACAAACTCGAAATTTATAAGACCCAATTTTAATCAAACAAATTATTTCTCAAACTCATGCAATATAAAACCCGGAATTCGTAAAACCCGTAATGTATCAGAAAATTTTTGCTAAATTAATTGCGCATTCGCCAATACCACATAAACCGGAGGCGTACACGCAGGTGGCGCAGCGGCGCGGCGTTTTGATGCATTTGTTACTGTTACGCGCGCCTACTTGCATTCGTGTGTTATTGGCGAATGCGAAATCAATTTATCAAAAATTGTCTGATAAATTACGGGTTTTATGTTCGATTAAAAATGGGTCTGTTAAATTTCGAATTTGTTATTGAATGGATTTGATGAAATAAGGTTCGGATAAAAAATTGGTTTGGCGAATTGCAGTTTCTATGGTTAATCGTTCTTAAGATGATTTTTTTTTATTAAATACGTCCTGATAAATTTTTGGTTTGATAAACCATAGCGCTTTAGTTTGTTTTATTCGAAGACGCGGGCGTGAAGGAGATTGTAGACATAATTTTTCTTAATTAATCACTTAGAAGATATTAAGATTATTTTTGTTTATTTTAAACTGAAATGATGCAAGTAAAATACCACAAAATATATTTTATATAAGACCTGACGAGTAGGCGTCCTTCGCGACTGTGTACATCTGAGAAGGGAAGAGGAACCCCGTTTCTTTGGCAATTTTTATAAAATAAAAGAGCCTACAAGAATCAGAATTTAAAAAAAAAACACCACTCTGTTAAAAAATTTGATAACAGCTTGAAATTCGTGGCGTAGTGGACAGCGTGTGTGCCTGCCACACGGAAGGTGTCCAAAAAACTTAATACTTGACTCTCACTTTGGCAACACTGGGCGGTTGATCCTAGAATGGATGGAAAAGCCCCAGTATTAAAAAAAAATAACAAAAAAAAAACAAAAAAAATCATTTTAAAGTTAAACAAGACGTAAAGACGGTTACAACAAGTGTTCTAAGTACAACTAGTAGAAGGTTGCAGATTAAGAGACTTCGCTACATTGTTTTAATTTATTTATTGGCGGTCCGGCTCAGACTTTTCGCAACCTTATTGAAAGAGCAACGTCAATCGGCAGTAAAAGTTTATGGATAAATTGGCATTTTAATTAATTTAGCTGATTCTAATTTCAAACTAAAATAAGAAAATACCCATAATCACTGTTTATCGTTAAATTTGACTTAGAAATCTTTTAGCTAATTGTGCATGGGTGACATCGGCAACAGTGTATGGGTTTTTCAAGTTTATTATCTCTTTCGCTCTCATTTAATAGCCATTGCGCTTCTTTTTCAATACACGTTATTTTGGCACCCTAGACAAGAACCGTCGAACTCTGTATAAGTTAATACAAATGGAGTAACATAATTATTATTGGTATAATTTTTCTGGCGTTCTCTGCCCTCCCTAACAGAAAAGACTGGGGTGTCGTCGCTGGTTAAATAGTCTTTTTGATGCAAAAAAGTATACAAAAGACATTACCTTACATTATTTTTATAAATAAATTCAAGAGATAATATAATATACCGTTAAATCCATAAATTAGGATGAGGTTTCAATAAAACGAGCTGCAAGCAAACTACCGAATTTGTGGCTGCTAAGGGCATTATTAATTTAAATTGCAATGTTGGCATCGGACCAAAGATGTTGGAGGATTTAGAATGAGCATGGGACCGAAGAAATTAAAATAAACTAGAAAACGCATAAAAATCACACATGTATCTAGGCTGAAATTCCAGGTCAGTTAAGCCACGCCCCCTCCCCTCCCCCTCGAAAGATATTCGAGTTTTGATATTCTTATAATTTTGAACCAATTTCGAACTAATCTTGAACCACTTTTAAAAATTTTAAACACACACCTTTCTGGTTACTAGTAGATTTTTCGAAATTCTTAGATAGTTGCTTTTCATTTTTCTCTTCGCTTTAAATGAGGGGGTGTAGATTAACGTCCAACTGCACCCCCATTTTGAATATAAAAAAAATCAGGAAGAAGTGTGGTTCAAAATTTTTAAAAGTTTAAAAGTGATTTTTAAATTATGAGCATGTGAAAATTCGAATCTTTGGGGGGGGGGGTGTGGCAAACAAAATACAGACCGATCAAAAACTGATGAAGCAGTGGGGCAGGAATATTCGGGGAGAGACCTAGGAGAGATCTGCATTTCTCACTGGGATTTTACTCGACAGTTTTCCAAGCAGAAATCTTTGCCATCCTAGAAGGCACACGAGAGAACAGTAGAGTGGGATACTTCAGTCAAACCCTATTTATATACTCAAATCGCTAGACAGCAGCCCTTAGGGCGCTTATGTGCCCAAAGGTCACCTTATAGCTAGTGTGGGAATGCCTTGCTGAACTAATGAAACTGGTGGAATATAATAAAATCAAATTAGTATGGGTGCCAGTATATAGAGGTATCCAAGGCAATGAAAAAGCTGACGAACTTGCAAGACAAGATTGTCAAAAAATATATTGAACCAGAACCAGCCCTGGAGGTAACAAAATGTACAAAATAGTGGGATATTTCAGTCAAACCCCATTTATATACTCAAATAGCCAGACAGCAGCCCTTAGGGCGCTTATGTGCCCGAAGGTCACCTTATAGCTAGTGTGGGAATGCCTTGCTGAACTAATGAAACTGGTGGAATATAATAAAATCAAATTAGTATGGGTGCCAGTATATAGAGGTATCCAAGGCAATGAAAAAGCTGACGAACTTGCAAGACAAGATTTTCAAAAAAATATATTGAACCAGAGCCAGCCCTGGAGGTAACAAAATGTACAAAAGAGTGGGATACTTCAGTCAAACCCTATTTATATACTCAAATAGCCAGACAGCAGCCCTTAGGGCGCTTATGTGCCCGAAGGTCACCTTATAGCTAGTGTGGGAATGCCTTGCTAAACTAATGAAACTGGTGGAATATAATAAAATCAAATTAGTATGGGTGCCAGTATATAGAGGTGTCCAAGGCAATGAAAAAGCTGACGAATTTGCAAGACAAGATTGTCAAAAAAATATATTGAGCCAGAGCCAGCCCTGGAGGTAACAAAATGTACAAAATAGTGGGATATTTCAGTCAAACCCCATTTATATACTCAAATAGCCAGACAGCAGCCCTTAGGGCGCTTATGTGCCCGAAGGTCACCTTATAGCTAGTGTGGGAATGCCTTGCTGAAGTAATGAAACTGGTGGAATATAATAAAATCAAATTAGTATGGGTGCCAGTATATAGAGGTATCCAAGGCAATGAAAAAGCTGACGAACTTGCAGGACAAGATTGTCAAAAAATATATTGAACCAGAGCCAGCCCTGGAGGTAACAAAATGTACAATAAGGTCCCAGGTCAAACTCTGGATAACGGAAAAACATAAAAAGCTACTGGCTAGAAATACTGGGACTAAGACACTGCAGAGCTTCTATCAAAGGGCTGAATGCCAAACTAACGAAATACCTGCTAAGCTATAGTAGGATGCAAGTGAGAACTATAATAGAAATCATGACCGGCCATATGGCGGTTAAAGTTCACCTACACAACATGGGTCTGTATCACGGAGACCTGAGCTGTAGACTATTCAATCAGGAACCGGAAACAGTAGAACTTGTAATATGCCAATACGAGGCACTGGATCGCAAAAGGCACCTAATATTTGGGGAAGTTGAACTAGATTCAATATCGACTGGGGACTACTCCATTAAGGACCTGTACAAACTTGGACAGGGGACAAAATTAATGGAATGGTTTGCCTAGGAACCAAGAGGGTGCACAATAAATCATTCGAGAGGTGTGTATGGTGCCTGTGTAGCTAATAAGGATGAAACAGGTCTGTTTGTCAGTCATTGGGGGCCTGGTCGAAATGAAGTTAAAAAAAAAAACGCTTTGTCCGATATGCCACGAGTGTTAGTTTAATAAATCTTTTACGTTGGCGCATGCTGTTATCGCATTATCACGGATTAGACTGAGAGAGTGATTTCAATCAGGAAGCGGAAACAGTAGAACTTGTAATATGCCAATGCGAGGCACTGGATCGCAAAAAGCACCTAATATTTGGGGAAGTTGAACTAGATTCAATATCGACTGGGGACTACTCCATTAAGGACCTGTACAAACTTGGACAATATGCCACGAGTGCTAGTTTAATAAATTTTTACGCTGGCGCATGCTGTTATCGCATTATCACGGATTAGACTGAGAGAGTGATTTTTGTGTGTGTATTTGAATTTTATAATGGAAATATTGTTAATCTACATTCATTTTTAGTTTTAGATCCTTCAAATAAAATATAACTTCCGTTACATATCAAACTTGGCTTATTTAAAAACTTCGTTAAAGCTATGATTCGAGATCTTACTGCCTTTCAATAACATAAAACAAAAATTTCCAAGAGTAAGTGAAGCCAAGATTAAAAAGGGAATAACAAATCTCCTCGTGGATTCGGAAACGCTGTGCTTGAGGGAAAAAAGAAAAAGGGGCATGGGAAGCCTTTAGAATAATGGTGACGAAATGGTTGGGAAATAGAAGAGCAGAAAATTATCCAGATATTGTAAACAAACCCCGACAATCATATGAAAATATGGAATGTAATATGTCCTTAAAAATACACTTTCTAAACTCTCAATTAGGTTACTTCCCCGAAAACTGTGGAGGTGTAAGTGACGAACGTAGAGGACGATTCCATCAAGAAATTGCAAATATGGAAAAAACATACCAAGGGAATTGGAATGTTTCAATGTTAGCGGATCACTGTTGGACGCTTTGTCAAGAGGAATCAGAGGCTGTTTATAAGAGAAACTTAATGAGACATTAAAAAAGTGACTACTAGTTTAATTTGTCAATATTTTAATTAGCTATAAGTTACTTATATTTAATATCAGACTAATCATTAGGTATAGTAGTTCTTATAATATATAGATATATTGTGGTTCTATAGAAAAATTTTCAAAAAACATTTTGGTCATAAGCAATCGAGAAACTCTATTTTTACCCACGACCTTTAAAAAAATAAATTTGTTGCCTAGTGTAATCTGACAAACAGGGCGTTGTGCGTGTTTCAATCGTACAGACTTGTGTTAATTGTGTGGGATTTTTGCAATTTTTACTTTTATATTTTTGTTTTAGGACTTATAAGTTTAAGTCGCAGCAACCATTTTTTCATGGCTAAGTAACACTAGATTGTATTAAACTGACTAATTTTAAATTGCGCTTTAGAACCAACTCCAGGAACAATTTGTCGTCGTTTTAATGTTGCCAATGGCGACTTAACGTTGCGCGAAAACTGCGCCTAAACCTCAGATTAATAAAAAAAATGAGATATAACAGTAAACAATATTACCCCGATCAACCAGCCACAATGTTTATTTCCCAAAAAATACATGGTTGCCAATTTACCGCGGGGTTTCCCTAGAAACAAAATAATTCATAAACTTCTTGAAGCTCTTTTGATAATATTATTGATTATTTGACATATTTTTATATAGGATAATTTTTCTTATGCTAATAACTTAATTCTTAGTCCTAATTTTTAGTCTCAATAATTAACTTTTTTTAATTTTTAATAAGTAGAATTTCGAGATTTATAAAAAAGAACACAAGCCGGCAACGTTTTTTCGACGAGCCGCGAATAAATGCCGACATGTTTGGTTGCAGCTGACGGCGTTGTTGTTAACGGGGGTTTGTGTTGTTTGGTGATTTTTGAATTTTATTGTGACTATTTGTGAAAAAAGAACTGTATCAAGCTATTTTGAGGACAAACAAAATGGTTTACCATTGCCTGGTATGCAATAAAAGCGGATATTCCAGCCCAGAACTAATATTTCGGAGGTAAGAAAGATCCTGTCATTTTACGTTAGTCATGGGCGTAGTATGAGGTAAAAAATTGCGTAAAAAGCTTATGATTATACTATTAATACATCAAAAATCTAAGACTAATACTAATCTTTTTTAAGAAACAAAAGTACCAGATAATTTTGCTCCTTTTGCAGCATGTAAAATATTTATTTATTATAATTTATACATAACAAGAGAAGACAATAAGACCAAGTGCTGATAGTCAGGTACTGGGGCAGGTATTTTTTGTATTTTAATGGGTACCTGGGTACTTTCTATAATGTGAATAAAACCGTTTTGGAGATATTTACTCTGAGCCAATCTTATTTTTATTTTCATTATTATTTATTATTTATTTTTTTGCCTTTTGACTCCTGTTTCCTGAAAAACTACTAGTAATTAATTTTTTACCTCTTCCTTAAATTTTCCTTGTGTTCTGTATTCAGAAATGAACATGCAGCCAATGTGTAAAGAATAAAATTTGTTGGCCTTAAAATTTTCATAATTAATATCACAAAAAGTTCTCTTAATTTGATAAATAAAGTTTATATTCCACTAAAGAAAACTAAAAGAGACATTATTATCATAGTGAAAAAAACGCTTAATAAGCCATTTATTAGCGTGTTTTTTTTTGGACAAAAACGTTATAAAACGGGTTATTAACCGTTTTTTTTTGCTATGAAAATATTTTTTTTACTTTTGTTTTTTGGGATACTGCACAATTAAAAAAAATATATAACAGCCATCTTGAATAATTGACCTAAAAATCATTTCAAGTGCTCTTTGGTAAACTTTTGATCTGTTCGTAAATACCTACATTCCTCAAACTAAACTTTATCCTTGAATAAATCTATTTTTTGTGGTTATGCAAGTTCTGGCAGTTAATTCTTTTGAATAAGAAAATCCGACCAACCCTACCTTATATCTCGTTTTCACATTTATATATTTAAATTAAAATTAACGCCGCCACTGGTAATGGGAAAAGCAATTTTTGACAGTGTTGCCGTTTTATTGCTCTATCTCTTTTCTGTTCATATAATCGTCCAGAAGGGTGTTGGATTGTAAACATTAGAGGATTTCAATAGGGAATGTTTGGTCTCTCTTTAGTTATTAGTCTGAGGCATAAACGTTCTAGCAACTCGCTTGGCGGAGGTTTTTTGAGTTGCGTTGACGTTGCCTGCGACTAGAGTCACGTGCCACACCGTCGCCGAAGCGACTACGAATGAAGCTTCTTCTGGATAATATTTTTATTAAAATATAATTTATTTGACACGAAGACACATTCTGCAACCATAAATGGACTAATTTTCAAACGCCGTTTATTAATAAATTCTAAAATACGTAGCTATAGGTCACTTACAATTAATTTACAGCATTAAAGTGGCTTTTTGAAGTTTCCATCCACTAAATTTACTAACGCACCTTAGTTTTCCATCAAAAATGGATATATTAGCTTTAAAAAATAAGCGGACCTTCAATTCTTCTTATTTTTTTGATAAATTATATTTTTATTTAAATACTCAAAATTTAAAAAAACTTTAAACCTATTTTAAACTGTTGCCAGTCTAAAAAAATCCTCGGGTATATTGGAACATTTTTAGAATATTCAGTAAAAGTTCGACGCACATTCGTAGAATGTGAAAGGAATAGCTTACAGCAAGGTGTTTTCACGTGATTAAAACATTCTTAGAATGTGAAATAAATATTCTTCGAACATGAAAATAATATTCTTTGGAAAAATTACTGAAATACTCCTCAAATTTTTTCTAAAGAATATAATGGAACACTCTTAGAATAATCCGTAAAAGTTCTACGCACATTCGTAGAATGTGAAAGGAATAGCTTACAGCACGGGGTTTTCACGTGATTAGAACATTCTTTAAATTAAGGATCTATTTTTGGCATATTTATCAAAAGATTATTGAAGACAATTTTTATAAAATAAAATATATAAAAATAATTGCTGAATGAACTTATAAAATAATTTTATTATAATCTGTTTCACTATCAGGACATTTAGAAAGCATTCGTAGAATATTATTACCAAGAACATTCTAAGAATATTTATCCGGGATATTCCACGAATATGCTATTTATCTTCCTTTAGAGAAGATATAATTTTGGAGATATTATTGAAGAAAATTTTATAAAATAAAACAAATAAAAGAAAAATAATTGCTAAATCAACATTAATATTTTAATTCTTATAATCTTCAAACATATGTATTTTATGAATATTTTGTAGGACTATATGCTTTATATATATCTATATATACATATATATATTTGAAATTTCTCTAATTAAGAATATACATTATTAAAATTAAATATGGCTCGCGAAAATGTCTATATAGAATCTGTTTAACATTTAGAGTAGATTCACTTAATATTACACAAGGACATATTCTAAGAATATATTGGCGGGACATTCAATGAATATGATATTTATGTTCTTTTAAAGAAGTCCTAATTTTTGAATATTCTTAAGGATTATTAAACATTATTTTCGCTTAATGTAACATTTTATGGATTGAATGTAATATAGGGATAAAATCAGTAAAAAATATGTATTTATAAAAACATTCTTAGAATAATTTGTAAGAGGAATATTCTTTTTAAAATATACTTAGAATATTCTTAAGAAAATATTCCAAAATCGAATGTTCTTAGAATATACCGAAAATAACATCCAGTTTAGAATATTCCTAGAATAATACAAGAATGTGACAAGAATATACGATAATATTCTTAGAATATTCTTACTGAAATATTCTTAGAATATATCGGAAGAATATTCCATAAATGTAAATATGCCGCTTGTGTTTACTGCGAAATTACTAAAAGTAATTGAAAAATCATCAAAAACCAACAAAAAATATTTTAAAATTGGCCGCAACTGCATTGATTATTTGACCACAATTTTCTCGTAAAGAGAAACGTTGAAAGAACGTAAATTAATTAACTTTAGTTAATTATTATCAACGTTTTGGCGTCGTTAATCCATCGTTCGGTGCGGTCGTTAACAACCCCACAATATTCTAGTAAAGATAAACTTTGTTAAAGGGTTGCCAAATTTAACCTAATTTAACCGTTGCAAAAATTACTAGTTTTTGTACTTTATTCAACGTTAATTTTAGTGTATTTCTTAGTTATGGCAACTAAAAATGGTTACTAGCGAATTGGAACTTCGCTCTGTAATATAGGCATGGTGGTCGAACGCAATTTCCCTAGATATGGTTACTGATTTAGAAAAATTTCCTTTAATACTATATTTTATTTCAGTTTCTTTGATATGGGACCACTGCGCCTCCACTGGCGTAATTATCGCAGCATATTGAAGACAATACAAAATGAGTTGCAAAATGAGTTGCAGAGGGCAAAAAATTCATTAATTCATTATTTTTAACCATAGTCATTTTACCATAGGCAATTTAGATGTAAATTTTCGGAATAGAGGAAAAAATAAAGACCCAAAATTTTTTTTCATTAACAACTAAAAGTTCTCATTCCTAACTCCTCCAAAAAAAAGTTTTTTCTTGGATAAGTCCTAAACGGCGACAGACTGTCAAAAGTGATGAATGGGAAAAATGTTGCAAATTTAATTTTCTATCAATAAGTATATTGTAATAGTATAGCTTAAACCACTTCTTCTAACAGAAAAATTGGAAAAACCCAAGCGAAAATGATGCCAATTTTCATTAAGATTTTTTACCCTACGAGTACCAAACTTGGCACGGTTGATCTAAGAGCAATGACCTAAATTATCTCAGAAAATTAAATTTTTCCGGTGGCGCTACAAAATTTCAATATGACCCAAAACTCTTTGATACGCCACTGTTATTGACAATGACTGACACAATGTTTTCAAATCATAATTTTGTATATTTTTTTGACTAAATTTCTTAAATGAAAGAGCTAAGGTCCCCTACTTTTCCAATACCAATTATGACTTTAAAAAATTCTTATCTTACTACTGGAAGCAGCAAATACAAGCGAAAGATGTCGTTAGAAATAAAATTTTATCTAGAATAAGATCCTGTGAAAAGCTAGTAAAGTTCTGAAACTGAAGGGGCTTCAAACAGAACAAGCAAGCAAACTCTTTCTACAAACATCCAACATCTTTGGGTCGGACGCGTCCGGAAAAGTTGCAAGACTTATCCGCTACACAATGCCGGTATGGCGGCCGCTTCAAACCAGATAATCGAATTTTAATGTTCGCTTCCCAAAATAACTTTACAACAGGATTTTTTCGGGACTCGCCGTTGGAAAAAGAAAACTTAGGTACTTAGTCAGGGATGCCTCTAAAAAGGGCAAGGAAAGTAATTACCCCCTTTCCCCAGAGCCACAAAAATAAGTAAATAAGTCTATGCATAAAGGATGGTCAAACATCCACATTCTTTAGATTATATATACAGGGTGTCTCAATAAAAATAGCCTCTGGATTTATCTCGGAAACCACTAACGCTAGAGAACTTCAAGAAAAAAAATCGGGTCTTAAGAATTCAGTAAATATGATTTGGTTGTTCTGGTTGCTCCCTAGGGGGCACCAATCACATTTCCCAGCTAAAAAAGCACATTCACTGAGAAAAATGGTGGGCTACGCGAACTCAAATATATGATGATCTTGACAGTGCTCCTGTCACACTGAAATGTCAAGTCTCAAGAACGGACCTTTCACTAGGCAGATTAAAAAAAGTGTCTGTAGAAAGTGTTAAGAATAAGGGCGCAGAAAAATAAAAAACTTCTGTTATTTGCGCCTATCTCCGGAACTATCCGGAATTTTGAAACTTTTTTTTAAGTTTTGAGCAAAGCATGAAATTGCGCAACTTTGCCCTAATTTAAACCTTTTCGTATCTCCTACCGTTTAGGAGATCCCCATGGTGAGCATCGAATTTGAAACACCCTGTATAGCATAAAAATCTATGTCGATAAAACACTTTTCAGCCCACATATTCCTGAAAAATTCCCGAGGGTTTAAAAGCTCTAAAGGCTTTTAATGCTTCGCCTGGTTTTGATTTTGATTATTATGATGTTTCCGCGGCTGGGGAACTTTTGTGCGCTAAATAAAACGAGGTACATTTTTTTTTTAACGTTGGAGTGCTAGTCTTTTAGCTAGCTTTTAGAACTCTAAACTGTAAAAAATAATATGTCCAACAGTGTAAGTGGAGTTCTAAGATCACTGAATGAAACTTTATAACTCAGGCTTATCAATATCCGGCGAGTAAAATGTTCTCATGCCAGTGGCGTACGCAGGAATTGTTCCTAGGGGGCGGGGGGCTGGATTAACCGAATAGGCTCAGATTACCATTTTATTGGTCATTTTTGGGAAATGCTCAACCTTTAGGAGCCGATTGTCAGTGACTGGAGGGGGGGGCGCTTGAGCTTTCAAGCCCACCCCCTGAAAAGCAATGGCGACCTGTCAGTGGTTTTTGTGATCGACTCTTTTGGAAGTAGGTATTTTCCGGTTTTTGAGGTTTAAAAAAGTATACGTTTTAGACCTGCGGCTTAACTGGGCTGTACGCGCGTTTGTAAAGTATATATATATATACTATATATACATATATATATATATATATATATATATATATATGTCTATATATATAATAGATACGACAGTTACGTGTTAAACGGTTCGGAACTATTTGGAGTTTGGCGAGTCTGCGCAGATATGCACGCGACCAATAACCATACTTTTATATTGATTTTTCTTTTTAATTTGTAATACGACCACTAGACGACTTGATGAAATTCGCGATAACCGTACTATTGATTTTTTGTTAGTTTGTAATATGACCACTAGATGGTGCTCGCTTAAATTTCTGCTTTTTTTTTAAGGACCCTGCACAAATTACATTGAAAATGCCTGTCAGCTAAATGTCATATTTTTTTTATATTTTGTAGTACTCGATCAACAAAGCACAAAAATAAAAAAAAACGAGATTACCTTAAAACACGTCAACTTTAAAGCTCCATATCTCAGAAAGTAATCATGCTCCGTATCTCGTTTTTTTATTTTTGTGCTTTGTTTATTGAGTACTCAACATATAAAAAATTTATATGACATTTAGCCAATAGCCATTTCCAATGTAATTTGTGTAGGGTTCTTTCTTTGCAAGCAATTTGTGTTTAGTTTTTAAAAATATGCTTTTTTACTAGACACAAAACAAAATTGTTACTTATGTTAAACTTAAAATAAAAAAGCATATTTTTAAGAAATAAATACAAATTACCCATAATAATGCACTTGTAGTACAAAACCTCTGGTTGTTTTAATATAAAGGATTATGGCATATTTCAAAACATGTTAGTTTATATTTTTGACAATAAAGAAAATTTTACAATATGATCTTGTCTGTGCTTTTTTAAATATTAAATAATTTTCTTTAAAATGTTTATATCTTGTTTTTAGTACATAAAAAACGCCATAAATAATAATAATAAATGCCACTCTTTTGTATTCCAAACTAAATTTGTGAAACAGAAAAAAAAATAATTTTAATCTCAAAAAATTTTTACTGTATATTTGGGGCAATTTATGGTAAACCCACACATTAGAAAAAGTCTTGGTGTAAATAATATTAATACCCCTGGTTTGGAATACACAAGTGTCGCATTTTCTAACTTATTATTGATATCCACAAAAATTAGCAATATTAAACTTGATGAAATAAGGAAAGGGTGTTTTAACACTATATATAAATGGTTAAATGGAGTCCAAATGCAAGTGTGGGACATCACTCTCTAGGACCTCTGCGTCCAGTCTGCAAAATGTCCTCTGGAGCAAAATATTTATCACACACGTAAAATCTGTTATATATTTCATCAGCACTTAGTTTATTCGCGTTTAACGGCTTCACTATACTTCTGAAAAATTACAGGATTGCCTTTGGGAAAACGATGTCTTCCCGTTTTTTTATTCGGATCACGGCATGGTCTCCGCAGCTTTGAATACAACACACTCTAACTCTTTGTTTCTCAGCCATTGTAATCGACGGATAAAATTACAATTTTCTGAACAGGAATAATCACAAAATTACTTTTTAAAAACCTTGACAAACCTTAGTTTTCAAAATGGAACTCATAAGTTATGAGTCATAACCGACATTCTGTCACTTTTGTCATAATGTGCCCTCTGACGGACAACCCTAGAATGGGGTAAGAGGAGGAGCTGCAGATTTTTAGAAAGAATATTGCCAACCTAAATATTATTATGTTGGCAGTTCCTTTGCACGCGGAAACATAACCGCACTTTTCGCGAAAAATAATTATTGGCGGGAAGGGTGAAGTGACGGATCTATAGTTCCTTAATCTATGCCGCGCTGCACGCTGGCTGGTTACTGAAACCAACGAACGCACGTAAAGGAAACAATTTTTTTTTCTTTTTTTTATGCGATGTTTTGAACGATACCCGCTTTTTTGAAAGGTGCGATGACAGAACTGCTAACAGCAATCGACGCGTGCGTTGGGATGGACGTAACGATACGTTCATCACTCCGTACGCACCGATTGCTGTCAGCTTTTGTGTGATCGCACCCGTCAAAAAGCGGGCATCGTTCGAAACATGGCATGAAATGTAATGTATTTTGGCTTTATTTGGAACGCGATACATATACCGATACCGATGCGTTGAAATATTTACTTTAAGTGTCTATTATTTTAACCCCTTGTATAACGTAAAAGTCAAGGGTTTGCCATGCCATGGGGTTAAAAAAGCAAAATATTAAATATTGTGTATATTTTTCTTTCAGCCAGACTGTTTTAAAAGAGGCGGTGGCAACGCTTTTACAATTTTTGATGGAAAATAAAATTCGAAAAAAAACAACGCATTATTCAGTAAAAACCCCGTTTTACTTTTTTTAAACGCAAAAGCTAAATCATCTTTGTCGAAAAAGCTTTTAAAATATTCGCGAATCGATAACTCGTTTTAAATTTCACTTGGTTTCTGTGTACCTCTAAAGCGCTGTTTACTGTCAATTACTACGTTTATACGCGCCCAAAACCGGTTTTATCGCTTTCTCCGAGGGTTCACACGCTCATTAAACGTTAATAAATGTCAGTAGGGTAAAATATTTCTTTAGGCTGAAAGAAAACCCTAAAATCGGTTTTAAAGCAATAAACTGCTTTCTTAAATCGCTTTAAAATGAAATCGTCTTTAAAGCAATAAACCACTTTCTTAAATCGCTTTAAAATGAAATCGATTTAGTGCTTAAAACGGTTTTAGTGGTGTTTATACGACACAATTTTTAAAACTTACTTACATAAAAGCGCTTTAAGAGACCCGTATAAACAAAGTTGCCAATTTACAAGATTTCCCTTTTTGATTTTCCTTTGCTTAGTCAAGCAATCTTATTAAGAGGTCTGACCAAACTTGTTCAACAGTCGTCTTCGTCTTGCTCTTTCGCAGATTTTTATTCTAACGGGACCTCAGACTAATTACTAAAGAAGAGATCAAATATTGCCTTTGGAAATTATCTAATGTTTACAATCTTACACCCTTCTAGATGAACACATGAGGAGAAAAGAAATAGACGAATAAAACGGCAACACTGTTTATATAGAGTCGCTTTTTCCATTACCAGTGGCGGCGACTTTTGCGTCCGTCAACCCACTTCACTTCAAATCATAAAATAAAATAAGGTGGTAGCCAAGATTCAAATACTAGGTACCTAATTAGAGTTAAGCCTTACATGGACAGCAATACAACCGTGCTGAATTTTTCCCATCGATTCTCATAAAACAATGATAGAATTCTTGTATGATTTTTTATCGGGATTTGGGTCAGTTTTGGAATAGATTTCGATGAGATCCTAGGATATTTTATTAGGTCTATCGGTCTATGATTTTGGCGGAGATTATATATGAGTTGTTATGAGATTGGTTTCTAAAAGATTTGAAGAGCTTTTATCGTTATGGTGATATAAAGAGATTTTATTAGGTTTTTTGTCGGTTTTGAAACAGATTTCGATGAGATCCTAGAAGATTTTATCAGGTCTGAAAAATTAGCTTCTTGAATTAACTTGCCTTAAGTATACTTTTGAAATCATTGTTATACTGATAGAATCTCAACAAATATCCTAGAAACATATTCAACAAGAATCCATAGAAACTTGTCCAAAATCATTCCTTATAGAATCTTCTATAATCACGATACTGATAGAATCTTATCAAATATCCTAGAAACTGATCCCACAAGAACCCATAAAAACTTCTCCAAAATGGACATGGACAGCAATACAACCCTGATGAATTTTTCCCATCGATTCTCATAAAACAATGATAGAATTCTTGTATGATTTTTTATCGGGATATGGGTCAGTTTTGGAATAGATTTCGATGAGATCCTAGGATATTTTATTAGGTCTATCGGTCTATGATTTTGGCGGAGATTATATATGAGTTGTTATGGGATTGGTTTCTAAAAGATTTGAAGAGCTTTTATCGTTATGGTGATTTTAGAAGAACCTATGTATAAGGAGATTTTATCAGGTTTTTTGTCGGTTTTGAAACAGATTTCGATGAGATCCTAGAAGATTTTATCAGGTCTGAAAAATTAGCTTCTTGAATTAACTTGCCTTAAGTATACTTTTGAAATCATTGTTATACTGATAGAATCTCAACAAATATCCTAGAAACATATTCAACAAGAATCCATAGAAACTTGTCCAAAATCATTCCTTATAGAATCTTCTATAATCACGATACTGATAGAATCTTATTAAATATCCTAGAAACTGATCCCACAAGAACCCATAAAAACTTCTCCAAAATCGTTTCTCATAGGATGTTCTAAAATCACGATACTGATAGAATATTATCAAATAGCCTAAAAATCGATTCCACAAGAACCCATAAAAACTTCTCCAAAATCATTGCTTATAGGAACTCCTAGAATCGCGATACTGATAAAATTTCCTCAAACATCCGCAATACCCCAGTCCCATCAAATATCTTCTGTCTTATAAAACATCCCTGATTCTCATAAAAGTCTTCTATAATCTTATAAATTAATCTAAAACTACAAGCTGATAAAATATAATATATTTCCTATATAATCTCCTCTGCTTCTAGAAGATTATAAAATATTATAGAAAAAAATATTGGCCTTCTCATTGAATCTTATAGAACTTATAAAAGCATGATAAAAACGTCCCCGTTCTGGATGAGATTTGATGGGAAAATTTCAGCAGGGAAGGCCCTTAAACTTTTTAAATTCGTTTTATTAAATAGTTCAAAATTCAAGGTATTCGCCGAGGTGTCAACCGTCGGAAGTTGTTCCTTGTATCTGCTTAATTACCTACTCTACTTGGGATATCGAGTTTACCAACGCATTCGCCAGAATTTTAGTATACGTACTGGTGTTGCGTTTGAAGTTTGAAGTTTTCGGCCTTAGATTAAAAAATATCCTATTAATAATGAGTCGAAAATTTTTATATTTTTTGGGTTTCTTGCAATTAACCTCTCTCCAACAACTCTCGAATATATGTGTATAAATAAAATATAGACAATGGAACTCCGAAACACAGAATTAATTTCAAACACATCATTTTCAAACAAACTTTTGAATACCTATGAAATAATTGCGAGCATATTTTGAAAACAAGTGGGAAAAGTTTAAGAAGCATATTAAAAAAAAGTTAAAAAAAAAAACAAAACATTCTTTGGTGGGAATCGACACAAGACCTCCTCCTTTAATAACACCGGTCTTAAATTAGTATATCAATCCGGTAACACAATAAGAAGCTTACTAGGAAATCCCAAGGATAAAACCACAGTTCTAGAAAAAAGTGGAATTTACGAAATTAGTTGCATGGATTGTGACAAAAAATATGTTGGCCAAACGAGACGCTCTATTCAAACACGTTTTAAAGAACACTTAGCACACTTAAAATACGGAAGAACAGAAAAGTCAAGTGTGGCCGAGCATGCTTTTGAAAACAATCATAGATTCACATTAGATAACCTAAAACTTCTAAAAAGTGTACCAAACAAAAGACTTTTGAATGCATATGAAAGTATGGAAATCATTAAATCCAGAAATAGTTTAATTAAAGATAGAGGACCCATTCCGTTTAGTACAATTTATTCTTTGGTTGAGGGGAGATAGGATTAAAAATCGTGATGATTCACAAATTATTAGTCTTATCTCCGCCCACTAAAGGATTGTATATAAGATAGAGCCTAGATTAATTTAGTTCATTGTTTATCGTCTCCTGATGATGCTAACGTTGTTAGCGAAACGCGCGTCGAGTGTAAAAAAGTGTAGTTTTGGTTTGTGGAAAACAATCATAATTTTGTTTTAAGACAATAAATAATAATTAAAGGTAAATAAATCCAATATAATTTTAGTACCTAACCAAAAATAAGTCCCGTTGTATGGAAATATTACGCATTTTTAAGAAAAAAAATTTTGTTTTTCAGAAGATATATGAAAAGTGCCTTAGTAACCTTATTTGTTTTGACGTTTTAGAAGAACTTCAGGTTATGAAGGTTGTTGGCTTAAGAGTGTTCGCGTTTGATATTTTTAATAATTTCTGATATTCATGATGACATTTTCATTGGTTGTAGGTAAAGTATAGTTCGCTATATCGCACACGCTCAGATAAATTAACACACTCGCCTGCGGCTCGCATCTCAAACTTCATCTTCGTGTTTAATAACCATCATAATATGCTTGTTATGTAAACTACTATTAAATAGAACACCTTGCATATTGCGTCACTTTTGAGATCTCTGTCAAAAGACCGCTCGTCTTTATAAAAAGATTCTTAAAAACCTTCTGAATACTTTCCATTTTTCAACATTTTCTGGGACCTCAAAAAAAAGGGGTGAAAAACGCAAAGTCGTGCCGAGTGAAACATTTTTATTTACTTTGTTGCAGCGGGGTTGCAAGTCATCGAAATCAATTATTCACTGTAGCAAGGAAAAAAGAAATAATTCCGCTTTTATATTCAAACCCTCGAAAGTTAGTGAAAAACAAAACGATTTTGCTGCAAAATTACGGTTCTGATTTGCTAGAAGGCAGTAACAGACATTATTTTGTTTTTAATTTTTACTGCTTAAATAATTGGATTTAGGACCAGCGCCGGATTTACCACTAGGCACATTAGGCAATTGCCTAGCGCTTTAGATTTTTAAACCTGGGAAAACCGAAAAACAAAAAAAAACAAGTAACTTCACAACTACACTGTCGGCATTCGGAAAATCAAGTGGAATGCGGCGTTGCGCAATGTATTTCTATAGAAAGGTTGTCTGGACTTACTCTTTAATATTTTCTATTTACACGCAATTCATGATTATACGGTGTGTCATATTGTAACTATTGCTTGTAGTCATCGATTTTTATTAATATATTCATTATTGTCACGTCTATTATGAAGAAAATTTGTGCAGGGGTTTTTTGGGTGTATTGTTATGCAGAAAAAAGTTAGTACCTTATCAGGTAAAACAAAATAGGCATTAGATTCTTATTTTTCACCTTCACCCCAAAACCCCCCTGTACAAATTGAAATTGAAAATTGAAGGGAACAATCGTGTGATAATGCTTCAAGTATGTTAGTGGTTTATAGTGGTCTTTAATAAAAAAATTAATCGTTTTTGGAACCTTTGTGCCCTGCGCTGCACCTTCGTTAAATTTGTGTTGTTTGGTTGCAATTTGCATATTTTATGTTTGCCCAAAAGGTAAATACATTTTTTTCTACATCTACAGGGAGATGGAGTATTTTTAAAAAAAAAGTAGAACAGGAAAAGCAATTACAAGAAACAAACCCGTCCACAGAAAGTAAAACCTCTAAAATTGTGCGTCCCAAAGGTGTATCAATAATTCGTCAGTCAACGATATTAACTATATCTAAAAACAATTCTGAAAAAACAGTAACAAAACCGGAGGCCAAGTGATTTCTTAAGGATTTTAATTCATTAAAAATGGGAATTGTAAGTAAGTCGCTAGAAACTGTTGATACAGATTTATTTACTTCAGTAAAAATTTATGAGTCTTAATAGAGTGTTTTTGATCTACCACAGATATCTAATTATAATTTTTATGAAGAGAGGGGAAAAATGTATGCAAAAGAAATAAGTAACGAAAAAGACCAAGGAAGAAAAAACCCAAGAAAATGACAATTTGATGAAGGCGCTGGCTGGGATTAACGTTTATAATAATATTTTGGACTTCTTCAATCAAGAACTGAAGCGTCGAGTCAAAGTATATAATGAAAAAAAAAATGGGTTTTTAAATAACATAAAAACTATGGATGATGCTGCTAGTTCAGAATTATTGCAAAACATCCCATGATTTAGATAATGGACGATTAAGGGTACAATTCTAAAAATTAAGGGTGTGTGTTCATATTTGGTATGCGTTTATAGTTCCCGCGACAATAAAATAATATGGTATTATTAGGTACACATTCCTTTCTAACGAGGGAAGTGGAGAGGGGAAAAGATTTAGTTTGTCTGATTTCGGGAAGGGGATATGAATTTTTGATCAGATTTGAAAATTTAAATATGGCGGATTCAAAATTGACGAGTTAGAGTAAAAATCTAAAAATTAAAAAATTAACTTTTGCCAGAACAAGCTTTTATTAAATGCACGCAAATGTAGAAAATAATTTTTGATTTTTCTTATACCATAATAAAAGCGATGGGCGCAAATTAAAAATTTTAGCTTTACAAAAGAATAACTAAATTCTTCTTCTATCATTCTATTCGAATGATAAACATAATGCTTTCATCTAAAGAAGCTGAGAACGGGTGACATTGCAGTGTTTACCAAGCCTTTGAAAATGTCCTTAGATTATAGAATAATATAGATGATTCGTCGACGTGACCGATATACGATACCTAAAGTTAAAATTTTTACTTTGCGCCCATCGCTTTTATTATGGTATAATATAAGAAAGATAAAAAATTACTTTCTACTTTTAAGTGCATTTAATAAATGCTTGCTTTTAAAAGTTTTTTTTAATAAAAATGTTTTCTCTTTAAAGAATATTTTTTTTTGAATTAAGTTTGGCCTGGTAAAAGTTATAGCAAATTGAAAAAGTATGTATTTTTATGATTTTTTCCAATGTTAAGCTTATAACTTTTACGTCAATATATACGTCAACAACGAGCGTCTATAGTAAAAGCTTTAGATTTTGTTCAGTGTCGCACTTAAATTTTTTTCAGGGTGGTGAAAATTACACATTTTTTAAAACTGTTCGCCATCTTGGCTTTTTGAGAAATTTTAAATTTTTAACTAAATCGAAAAAGTATCACGTTTTATCTTTCTAAAAAACCAATAACTTTAAAAATCGAGCACTTATGTTGTGGCCCACCCTATATAAAGGTCCCTAGTGGCGCAAAAAGTTTAACAAAAAGAACTTTAAAATAAAAAGAAAATAACGTAAGAATCAGAGTTGGCCATCGGCAGGGTAAAAGACGAAAAATCTACTGCGCATGCCTGCATTTCTAAATAAAAACTAGGATTTTTTTTAAAATCAGGAAATGGTAAAATATGCTTAATTTTTGAAGTTGGAACTGTTCGCTTACCTAACTTTTTATGAAACAAAATGACTAATAAAAAAGAGAATTTTACCCACAGAAAAACCATTGGATTTTTGGTCTCCTCCACTAGTACTACCACTGAACCAGCAAACATGATTTAAAAAAATATTACTTTTTAGGCACTTGCTTTCCGAGCTGCTTAGTTGGCCTTGATTTGGAACAACGGTCTGCATCAGGCCAGCATGTATATATTTAGTACAAAAAAAGTTGTACTTTTACTTTAATGTTTTCTTTGTGCTTTTTTAATAATGGTAAAACAATAACGGACAAGTAATAAGTAGAAAAAAGTCTCAAAACAAAAAAATAAAAATTATATAAAAATAAAACAAACAACATAATCTCACACCCTTACATGTCCGAAATGATCCATTTGGGATGTTCAAAATTTCAAAATATCCCAGAGATTTTCTAAATGTCCCACAGAAGTCCATTCAGGTCAAATCTCAAGTCGCATAATTCCAGAAGAGGATAATGATTCTTGGATGTATCACCATATTTCCTAATCTTCTTGATAATAATTCTCAAGTTCACATAGTTCTATAGAAATGTATCTTCTGTGGAGAAAAAATATTAAAGATAGGCTAACTATTTTGTAACAAGATATAAGTGTTTTGTACAATACTCGCTGATTTGTATCTCTGTTGTACATATTTGCCACTACTAATAATATGCTTGATTTTTTGTATTTTTTTTTGTACAAATTTTTACATGATCTATTTTGCTTCCGGAAGTTTATTTACTTTTTGCTTATAAAAAAATGTTTTAAATCACTTGTTTGGATATACTTAGAGAAGGTTTTATTGCCATTACCTCTGGTTGCACTAAGATTTTTTTAAAAATAACGTGCAATTTCTTGCTTTATTGAAAACAAAGTGGTAAAATGTTACTTTTTTGGGCACTTTTTTAAAATATGCAAACTCTACCATATAAAAATAATAACCAAAATGCACATCATTGCCAGTGCCAGCAGTTGTGAGCGGTCAAAGTACAATATTAGTAAAGTACTAGAAGATCGATGTTTGCTGGGGACTGATCGATAGCAAAAAACAAACTATACAAAATACACCAGAATACCACAAGAATACATCCTGGGTGCGACTTGGAGACTAGACGCAAACACGTGTTTCAGCCATGTAGAGGATCATCAGTGAGATATAGGTTTTTATAGACGATGAGAAATAAATTCCCAATTCCCAATGTCCATATGGAGGTAAATATAAATAAATGTCTGAAATCAGTCAGAGGTAGAACTAGTGGAGGAGGCCAAAAGTCCAACAGTGGGATTTACTAAAAGGGTTTAGCCTATTTTAGACAGGTCCTAAGTTTAAGTGAAATTGTTGGTTTTAAGCATTTTATATTATACCAACTTTCTTGAGTTTTGCACATAGTTTGATTTATAAGAATAATTTTAATTGTTTTTTTTAGTGAACAATCATCTTAACACAATCTTTTGTTGGATTTAAGAAGAAAATTTCTATTTAAAAGAAGTTTTTTTAAACCTAAGGGGGGATCTAAATGTTAAACACTCTGTTGAGCAAATTAAAATTGAAGTTATATGTTACTCTTATGACAACTTACCCTTGTTTATTGATTTTCGCGATGAATACTCATTGTCACAAAATCATTTCGATATGTAATCATAAAATAAGAATTAGATTAACTTTGTATTTATCTAAAAGGGGTTTTTATCTATCAAAAGTAGGAAAAAACTTTACAAACACAAACACATCGCAATCGCAAACCACAAATAAAAATATTTTATCAAAGTAGGTCATGAAAAAAAATACGGCTAAAAACAAACCTGAATCCAAATGATGCGTTCACAAAGGAGTCATGTCGGCTCAACAAACTGTTCGGTGCTGCAGAGTTGAGACCTTTGAGTGCGATCTTTCAGACGAAAGCTTTGTTTGATGATTAAGGTTTTAGATAAACTCAATGTTTTAATTTCAGTTCTGTTTGTAAATAAATGAATAGGTACAGTTGTTTTGGATTTTTTTTATTGAGACAGTTTTCGTGCATAATCAGTGACCTTCGCTTATGTTGGTTTTGCCTCGTAGTGCACTCATGAATATATTCTTTGTGGTGAAAACGGGTTCAAAATATGGCATTTTTCTGGACAAAATTGGAAGTGTTTTATAGAGTAATAAAACACTTGGGATATTAAATAAGGTAAATTAGTTCTTGTAAAAACGGTAGCTTAGGGAAATTACAAAGGAACTTGTTACCAATTGTCACAAAACAATCCGTTCTGGGGGCTATAAATTTAAACCACCCCCCAGAGGTGCTCTAAAAAATCATCAACTTTATAACCTCAAACACAGATGATGAAGCTATTAGGTGCCAAATTTTTGGCGTATTCACCATTTGCCATTTTGAAACCTGTCAAAAAAAATATTTTTAGGGCATTTTCTCCTAAAATATGGAAGGAGAAAAAAGCAGTTTTTATGTGGTATTTGGCCATAACATTACAAAATAATCAATAACTTTGTATCTTTTCTGTATGGGTAAGTGTTTTTTGAAAATGGGTTTTAAAATTTAGTATCCCCCACGGGTATAAATATTTAGACCTGAGGGGGGTAATATTTTAGATCTTAGTAAATCCCACTGCAAGAGTTTTTCTGTTGACAAAATTACCTTTTTTATTTATATTTACGTTCATATCGACATTGGGAACTTATTTCTCATTCTGTTAAAATAAAAAATGCCTTGAAAATCAAAAAACTTGTCTTGCGACCTTTTATCAAACGACGGGCACAAAACGATTTCGGTGGAGAGTTTGATTGGTCTGAATGAGTAATGATTATATCGTTAAGGGGGTAAAGAGTGGTTATAAAAGGGATCTTAAAGGCTTCCTTGTGCGCTCTCAAATTATTTGCTTTGAAAATTATTACCATATTTCGCTCTTTGATTAATGGAAAAATGTTGAATTGCGCAAGTTTATTTTTTTTAGGGAAAAACGATTTCAGAATTAATGGAAAATGCATTTTAGATTTCGTGGAGGGTTTGGGACAAGAAAGGCCAAAGGTAGTTCAATTCTGCCAAAAAAACGGGGTCAAATCTCTTTAAAAAAAATTGACAAGGTTTTATAATGTTTTATCAGGTTTGGTACGTTTTCTATGCGGTATGTGGAACAAACTTGTAAAGACCTATAGAAAAATCTCATAAAATACTGATTTTTTTCTATATCGTTTTACATTTAAACCCATAGCTTGTGAAAAAAAATGTAAAAACCGTTTTGCTCTATCCTTAACCGTTTCGATGTTACGGGCTGTCAAAGTTAAAAAATGTCAATTTTCACGTGTCAATATTTTAAAAACAGTTGAACATAGGTATAGAACATTATACACAAAATGTACCTCAAATATTTTGTAGAAGGGTGTTTAATTTAAAATAAGAAAGTTGTTGCCAAGTTTTGAACTTATTTTAGAACAGAAAGTTTGAAAAGTTTTCATTGTATAGTTTCCGAAATATTCTAATAGGTTGGGACACCCGGTATAATAATAATAATTTAATATAAAGTGTAAAAAATGTATTACTACAGCTGTTATGAATGGAAATGAATTTTTAATAGCATTGAGGTTGCCTTCCGCCATTTATGACCTTTCACAATTTTTATTTTTTTTTATTCTGATGAAAGTGCGCTCAGCTTCTGCACCGCTAGGACTCGTTATTTGGTATAATTTAAAAATTTTTAGGAAGCTGTTCTTAAAACTATTTTTTATCATAAATGGCAAGATTTCTACAGGTTTCAACACACCATATTTATTTATAGTAGTACACTGAAAGAAAAATTTTGGCCTAAATTAACTTACTACCCAGATCTGAACTACAAAATAAAATTAAGGCAGCGAGACATTTTAGATTGTTTACTGATCTAGATCTAGATCTACGCTTGGGTGAGCATCGTATAGCCTAAACATTGGTGAGTACTAGTTTTTTTCCGTATTGCGAGCATTTCGAAACAAATAAATTAAGTTTTTGAACGGTTTTGTCTCAACGCTTTCCAGCAACCTTTTTCACAAGATAAACACTTTTCTGTCACTGTTTCAAATCATTGGAAAATCAAGAAAAACATTTTTTTTCACGGCAAAAGTGAAAGACTTCCGATTATCATTAACTCATTTCGGCGCGTGTAACTAACGTTTATTATAAACTGCTTAGAAATGATCTTTATTTGTGGGCGTCTTTAAAATATAAACTGCTTAAAATAAAACTGATTTTTTACTTTTGTTTTATATTATTGTAATGTTTGTTGTCACAGGGCGCTGAGACCCAGAGGGCGGAGAAGGCGAGGAACCCCCCTGGCCTCTCGCACGCTACGCCGCTGCTCGTTCTAATTATTTTTTCATTTTTACAGAGGAAAAAAAATTGACAGTACTTTTTTTAAACGCTAAAAAAACAGTGAAAACTTGAAAAAAGTGAGTTTTTTATTTTACGAATCGACATTTTCGAAGGAACACTATAAAATTTGAGAAAAAATTGTTTAAACAAAAACATTTACGACACTGTCATAATTTTAGACTCGCTGAAAGGTAAGTCCGCAAGAGCTGTTAAATCAAATTTCAATCCAAAGTACGTAATTTTGGCTTAACTTGATTGCTGGACAAACAAAATGGATGGTTATGCCAAGAAAAAAAACATTAAGGTAAAGTTTAAATGATCAACAAATCGAACGTCCAATCGTAAAACATTTAAAAAGTTCGTTCGATAATTAAACACAATACAATCAGTGTTGTGCAATCGCGATCTCAAGACCTCCCTCCGAATTCGTATGCTCTTTTGTCATGTGTTTATCGTAGAAGTCTCAGGATATCTTGGAAAATGACAGATTGGATAAGGATCTTGCACTTTTATTTATCAACAATAGCAACCAGTTGCCAATTAAGTACAGCCGCATTATCAAGTTTCAACGTAAAATGTCCAAGATTTTGAAAGATCACGTTGCGCGTCGTTCTCTTGCCTGCAATGTCATTTAAACTTTGAAATTAATCATCCTATTGTATTTAATTGGTTTTAGCTTCCATTGATTATTCAGTGCCTGAAATGCTCCTGAATAGTGGGCAAAGTCATTTAATTGAGTAATAATGCAACATCTGCGGAAATCATCAGCTAGGCAGCTCATTTACAACGTAGAAATAACACAATAGACACTACACAGAAAAAAAGTACTTAATTTTAAAAAATACATAGTTTACTCAAGCAAATAAGTTGTTGATGTAGAGCAACTACACATTTTGTCGACTGCATTATACAGTGACGGTCTCAGCCATTTGAAAAGGGGGGGGGGCGGTTTCGATACGAAAAAAAACTAGAATAAAGAATAGCTTTTATGAGGAACATATCGATATATGCAAACAAAACTTAGTAACTAGAAGCGCGGGTAAAAAAAGGCAAATTTTTAAGAAAATTGCACTGAAAATGCATTTTTTGATTCCAAATTAAACTAAAATTGTAAATATATCAATGCATTCCAAGCGCAGCAGGCTAAAATTTTTAAGAAAGTGACACTACAAATGCCATGACTAACACAAAATTAAACTAATACCGTGATTATCAATGGTGTTATAGCGCCGCAATATTTTCATAAAAACATTTAAATCCAGTGGGGGGGGGGTTGATTACCCCCCCCCCTCTGAAATCCGCGCTTGAGTAACTACTAACAAACAAAACCAAATACTAAATACTTTTTTTTGTACCTGTCTGCAGAAAACTAAAGCATGGCTTTTTTGGTTACCGACGCAAAATACTTTTTTTTTTGATCACGGGTGCAAAAAAAGATTTCTGTCCGTTTTTTACCCAAAGTTAAAGAGAAATATCGGAAAATAGTAATATTGAATAAATCTAATTATGCTTGCCTAAAGATTAAGCCATTTCCGCTAGTTTTCACCAAGTATTTACGAAAAAATCATTTAAAAACAGCGTCAAAATATCAAACTGTCAAAGAATAAAATGTCGCCACAATGAAACAGAAATCTTTTTTCGCATCCTTGATCAAAAAAGAAGTTTTTTTGTATCGGTGACCAAAAAAGCCATGCTTTAATTATCTGCAGACAGTTACTAAAATCATGTTTTTGGTGAAGGTATAAAAAAAGTATGTAGCTATTAGGTTTTGTTTCAGGTTTGTTTGTTGTCTATGTTTTTTATAACTGAAAAAATTATACGTAGTTACTCAAGCGCGGATTTCAGAGGGGAAGGGGAGTAACTAACCCCCCCGCCCACCCTGGATTTAATTTTTTTACAAAAATATTTAGAAAATCAAAAGTAGGGCATAATTTTCGGCGCTATAACACCTCTGATATTCAGGGTATTAGTTTAATTTTGAGTTGTGAGTTGTTGTTAATAAAAAGGCACATCGCTATGGAAACCATTGTTATTTCATTTACCAGCCGCCTTGATTTACAGTGTAAAGATGGTGTGTTGCGAGAAGTGCTCTTCGTTCGAGATTTTTAAAAGTATTTTCCTGTTTTTCTTGGATAGTGTTAACAACTCGCGGCTAAACTATGCTTTTTTTACTCGCGGTTTTAAATACCCCGCTGCGCTCGTTATTTAATCCAACGCTTGTAAAAAAAAGCAATATTTTAGCCACTAGTTATGAAATAAAAGTTTAAAAAAAAGAAATCAAAAATACCTACCTAAATATCATTCTAATATGTTCAGGTGCGGTACGGGGAGGAAAAATGTTCCTGCCTGTCTCCGGCAAAGCGCCATTTTCTTCCCTATTTTTCGGGTCGAAAAAATAGTTTTTGTTCAGGAAACAAAAAAACCAGTTGGAATTTGTTCTCTGGCGTAATACAGAACCTTCAAAGTTTGCTTCGTATATAAGCATATTTTGAAGCCTTTGTTTTGTTGCTCCACTTTTTAATATATATTATGTTCGAAGCCTTGATTTTGTTATTCCATTCTGCACGTATCACCTCGTTCTCATTTTCTCAAACCTTGTTATACAGCTTTTCTTTATTTACGTAACCAAAACAAGCAAGATTTCAAGCGGGATTTTGTAAATGATTTAGCATTAGTAACGTATGTCTTTATATGTTAGGGAGAAGTTTCTCCATTTATTTTTCCTCTTTGCTCATCATTCTCGCAGCCCAGTTTTTTTTGTTTGAATGTGGATTATTCCGTCAAATTTTGCCTTGTTTGCCGAGGGGATTTAAAGTATGATTAAATAAAGGCAGCTGGTGTTAAAATGGAAATTTTATATTTGAAATTTTTTACGTATTAACACAAATAAAGCAAAATTAGTTTTCTGGTATTTCTTATGGGTCCCCGGTATAAAGGATGTCGCCAGCCTTCCTAGGAGAAGCAGCATACAAGAACTGAAGAAAAAATCAAGAAGAAGAAGAAAAGTTTTGATTAAAAAAAATCAGGAAACGAACAAATCATTTACATACAAAATCAATTTAAACACAGTCGTATCGGGTTGCTTGCGAGTTTGTTGGTTTGTTGAAAATGTGTTGCCTGTCTACAGGGTGATCGGTTACAAGTGTTCCCTGAGATAACTTTTTGTCTAATAGCCGCAGCAGAACAAAACAAAAACTTGGTGAAAGAGTATTTTTAGAGGGACCTCAAAATCATCAATAAAAATTATTCAGTTCAAATAGTATACAAGGTGTGCCAAAAAGTTATTTTTTTTTCTTATGGAACACCCTATATATTTTGACACTGTTGAATTCTCCAGAAACTTAACTTTTTAAAAATACCATATAGTATAGAGATATAGAGATATTTCAATTTGAAATAAATATTAATTAACTTGTATTATTGTATTATAATAAAACCTAAGTAATATATGACGCCCTGCCGTCAAAACGCAGCTATTTTTGTTTTTCACCGATAACTATTTATTTGGAAAGTTAAGTAATTTCTAGTTTGACAGCTTTTTGATTGTTGTGATTATACATATTATTATGTATTTGTTTTAATTATAATACAATAATACGAATTAATTAATATCTAATTCAAATTGAACTATTTTGAAAACGGTTACATGCAGACCAATACTATATGGTGTTTTTAAAAACCTAATTTTCTAAAAAATTCGAAAATGTCAAAATATATAGGGTGTTCCGTAGGAAAAAAAACTTTTTAGCACACCCTGTATACTACTTACTTACAGATACTAAGTGAACTTTTTAAAAAGCACAGCTTAAAGCTTAATTTTTGGGAATAAATATATAAGATGAAAATAGTACCCCACACAGGTCTAAATATTTGTACCTGTGGGCGTACTAAATTTTAAAACCAATTTTCAAAAAACACTTACCCATACAGAAAAGACACAAAGTTATTGATTATTTTGTATTGTTATTACAAAGTACCACTAAAAAACTGCATGTTTTCTCAAAATGCACTTTATTTTAGGAGAAAATGCCATAAAACTAATTTTTTTTGACAGATTTCAAAATGGTAAATGGTGAATACGCCAAAAATTTGGCACATAATAGCTTCATTATCTGTGTTTGAGGTTATAAAGTTGGTGATATTTTATACCACCTCTAGGGTGTGGTTTAAATTTATAGCCCCCAGAAAGGATTGTTTTGTGGCAATTGGTAACAAATTCGTTTATAATTTCCTTTATTAACCATTTTTACAAGGATTAATTTACTTTATTTAATATCGCAAGTTCTTTATTAACCAATAAAACACCTCCAGTTTTGTCGAGAAAAATACTATATTTTGAACCCGTTTTCAGCACAAAATATATATTTATGAGGGCACTACGAGGCAAAACAAACACAAGTGAAGGTCACTGATTATGCACGAAAAATATAACACACCAAAAAACCCAAAACAAGTATATTAATTTATTTACAAACTGAAATTAAAACATTGAGGTTATCTAAAAGCTCAGTTAAAGCCCACTCATTGCAAAGCTGTAGCTTTGCAAGTCAAGAGATCCGAACTCGCTCTTTGTGATTTGAACGCAGCTAATATTTTTAAACTGACATTTCGACAGTGACAGAAATGTAAACAAAACTTGCCTTTGAGTTTTTTAAAAGATTTCATAAATTAAAACGCCTTTTAAATAAATACAAAATTAATCTACTCCTTATTTTATTGTTACCCATCTAAATCGTTGTGTGACATCAATTATTAATTCCAAAAATTAATTAACAAGAGTAAGTTTTAATTAGAGTGGCATATAACCTCAATTTTAATTTGTTCTACTGAGTGTTTACTATTTAACCCCGCGCGGGTTTAAAATTTTTAGTTTTCTTTTCTTCTGAATTGAAACTTTCTTCTTAAATCCAATAAAAGATTGTGTGAAGATGACTATTCAATAATCAAATTTATTAAAATTCTTCCTATAAATCAAACCAAGGAGAGTTGGTTTAAAATGCTTAAAACAAAAATTTCACCTACACTTAGGACCGTCCTAAAATAGACTAAATCCTTTTAGTAAATCCAACCGTTAGTGTCTAATATCCTCTGGAGCCGTATTCATGAACGTCTGGGAAGGGAACTGCTCCCGGGAATGTTCCTGGGATATCAAAGTCACCTTTACTCCCGTGTCGGTATTCTTGAAACTCCGGTAATGCGTAAATGAAAATTTGTAAAAAATAATTTATTTTACTCTTTTATGTCACCCACCGTTAATTTTTCACTTCTTTTTATCCTTATTGTGCAAAAACAAATGTACAATGAACAAAATTTAATTTAATTGAAGTAAAAAAGAATGCGGGAATTGGCGTTCTCCTGCCTAAGAGGTGGAAAACGCGAACTCCCGGGAGTATTCCCATTTACTTTCACGTTTTCAAGGATACGCAGTGTGTCTTTTTCCACTTTTGTTCTCCTCCCGGAGATTCAAGAATAAGCGTCCTGTAACTTTTTGGGATTGTCACGATGGTTTTTGATCAGTGGGTCTATTCTTGAATCGAGAGAAAATTGGAAAGTAATTCTTCTTAGTCAAGACCAACAGAATTACTTTTAATCAATATCGGGCAAAAGTGAGAGAAACCAATTTAAACCGAATATTTGGACCAATGAGATGCATAGTAGCGGGAAAATTTAACTCTCTGGGAGAAAATTTTCTCTCGATTCAAGAATAGGCCCCCTAGAGATCAGGGAAAACAAAATAGTTCCTCACAAATGCGCAGTTCTCATTGGTCGATGCCGCTGATTTCTCACACAAATGACACTATTTTTAATAGAAATTGGCATCTTTTATTTCTCTCACTAAAAACCAGTAGAAACAAATTTCATCAAAAGTCATGTTATTAGTGTCATTTTCGAGGGAATCGGTGGCGTCGTGCGTTTCAGGGGAGATAATTGTTTTCCCCTGACTTCAAGAATAGCTACGCAGTTGTACACTTCTTTCCACAAAAAACTGCTACAGCAGAAGTTAGCATCCTGTTTAATTTTTAAAATTTTTATAGTACGGCACAACACCACCTCTACGGAAAGCCAATTATCGAAAACAAGATGGCCGCCCATGAAGCCGATACGTTTGACGGGCGTATGGCGGGATGTTTGTTATTTTAAGAGATTGAAATTATTTTTTAACAGTTTCTAGATCTATTATAAAAGAAAACAGAATTAAATGTTAACGATTTTTGTATTTCAATAATATTTCAAGTTAAAGTAAAAGCATACTTACCAACATTTTTTAAGAGTTCACAAATGCGGCATATCATGCAATATAATGATGGGAGGGCGAGTTACCAAAAAAGTTTTGGGAGAGAGTGAATTTTTTTTTAAGGGGGGGTCAAAAAAATTTTTTTTTTGTAAAGGTTAAGAAAAAAATCATTCGAGGAGAGGGGGGGCAAAAAATAGGGGGGACATTATCGCGGACCAAAATAGGTAATACTAAACGTGTGAGCTGAGTATTTTAATGCTATAAGCGAGACTATTGGTAGCTGCTAAAAATTGTGTAAAATATAACTAAAATTGTAGAAAATAATAATTTAATAGCACCAAATTTTGTTATCTTTAGACTTGCATGTGCCCTATTAGCGTTGGATATGAATTTTTTTACTTTGGTTTGAAAATTTGACCATTTCCGGAACAATTTTCTGTGCTATGGGGAAAAAGAGTATATTTCTAAGCTAATAGACCTAGAGTACAAAGCTCTAAAAAAGAGTACAGTACCTACTCTGAAAAATACTATAAATGATCACACTAGATAAGTCCTAGATTTAAGTGAAAATAGTTTTTAATTAATTAAAGTAGCATAGGTAAGAATATCTTGTTGAAAATTAAATAATAATATTCTAAATCTCATATGTATCCATTCTGTGCCACAAATGTATGAAATTCATATTTCTTATTCAAAATTCCCTAGAAAGATTTGAACAGTGCTTATACAGACCGCTTCAAGCTACTGCGAACATAGGGGGAATCAAGTCCAATTTACTCTCCGTGCCGTACGACCGAGGTGGATTCGAAGCACGCTGCAGTGTTATCTTTTGGAAATTCATTTTGTTTTTATTATTTTGTTTTATTTCTGCCTTGCTCGAGAAACAGATGGGTAAGTTCTTAATTGAAATAATACATTTTTAAAACCAAAAATGGATGTCTACGAAGTTGCCGAAAAAGTGCAGATGGTCAAATGGTCAAATCGTCATAACCCAACACACGTTCGATATTGGTCGAGGGAAAATTTGCATTTGTATTTTGACGTAAGAACACAGTATCCCCAAAAACTAAATGTTTGGGGGGGGGGTATTATAGGGGAACACGTAATTGGGCCATTTTTTATTAACGGCAATTGCAATTTGAATGGTCCTGGATACTTGGATCTGCTGCAGCAGCACATTATTCCAACTGCTAGGCAATTGTTAGGTGTAAGATTTGGTGAAACATGGTTTCAACAAGATGGTTGTTCCGCTCACAATGTTGGCCTTAGGGAATATCTTGATAATGTATTTCCTAATCGAGTTATAAGTACACGGGGAACTATTTTATGGCCAGCTCGATCTCCCGATCTTGCTCCTAATGACTTCTATCTGTTTTTGAAGAAGCTTTTCAAATTATCACCCCTAACATGCTTGGAAACGTTAGAAGGGGTTTTTATAGTAAGCTCGGATATTGTCTAGCCGAGCAAGGAGGACTTTTCGAACATTTGCTTTAATTTTTTTTTGACTGGGAGAATCTTTTTGGTTTTTAGAATGTATTATTTTATTTTGAGAACTTGCTTTTATTTTGTTTCTCCTTATTATTTTCATTGTAACACGTCGTCACTGATAAATCTGAGCAGTTGACAATAAAACGCTCTTATTTATCAGTGACAAAAAATAAGAAAATTATGTTATAAAAATTTGCGTATTTATTGACCAAATTCCGGTTTCATTGACTACGCTCCACACAGCACCGTGGTTAGAGGCGTACTAAATACCAAAGGAAAGTCATGCAAGTGGTGATCGCAAGCCTGAGTATTGGTTGCTTCACTGATAGGCGTACGGTGTCTCTGCATGTACGTACACTGGCAAATTAGACTTCTTCCGCCCTATGTTCGCAGTAGCTTGAAGCGGTCTGTATATCAGTAATTTAACAAGAGTTACGTGATTATTTTGTTTAAATTTCATCTTTTTTTCTCTGACTTTAGGAGCTAAATAGTATCTTTTTGAGAATTGCTTTTAAAATAATTTATCAAACAAGTCTACGTGTGGCTGACAATGACAAGTATTAGGGTTTTTGGTCAAGCATTTTGAAGTTGTCAAAGTTTTGTTTTCAAAAATTGATGTTTCTACCTCTTATTAAAGGCTGCCTTTCAGAAAATATTAACAATTTTTAAATGCAAATTTCTCTGAAACGAAACAGTTTAGCAAAAAATATATTTTACTAATCCTTCTTCAGAACAACAAATTCTACCAACAGTTAAAGTCTTTCTAGGGAATTTTGAAAAACCCTGTATACCAAGTGTTGCTCATAGCAGGTAAAATTTAATTATTATAATAAGTAGCATCTGTGTGTAATAATTAAACAAAAAACAGCAGGTACCTATACCTACTTTTTTAGTCGGGGCTTTAAAAGCGGAACATCCAAAAGATCCCGAGAATTTGTGAAAAATTTTCTTGAAAGTTCAACCTAATTTTCTTTAAAATGTAGTTCACATAGTTAACAAGTACACTATCGGCATCATAAAAGCGGTACACAATACTTTTTGTTGTAATACCTTGGTGTATTTTTACAAACAAAGTCACCCAAAACTACAACTAGGATGGTCAATTAGGGACGTGGCTAGAAATTACGGACGCAGTAAAACCACGATTATAAAAATTAAAAAACGATGGGAAGATCAGACAATACAGAGAAAACAAGGGACTGGTTTATTGAAAGTTTTATGGAAGAAAACCCTTTTGCATCTGTTGCCCAGGAAAAGAGATCAACCCAATTTCCAGGATGTGTAAGAGTGGCACGAAATCGCATAAGGAAAGGATCTAATTTAAGATGTCGTGTAGCTGCTAAAAAAATTAAACTTACGAATGAAAAAAAAACAGGCCAGGTTACTTTTTGTCCTTAATTACTCTCTGAACGAACCAGAGTTTGGGCGAAAGGTAATATTGTCCGATGAAAATGTTTTCCACTCCTGTAGTGACAGAAAACAAATTCGGGTGTATCGTCCACCAAGAACGCGCTATGAGGAAAGATATATTGCTGGTAACAACGATCGCACTGGGTTGGATTTCTGCTAGAGGTCATGGTGCTCCATTTCGAATCAGTGGAAGGCTCACAGACATTTTAACACCATGCTTCCAGCCGTCACAGAACTTTATCAAGACCAGTTTATTTTTCAACAAGACAACTGCCCTGCTCATACAGTCAAAAACTTGGTTTCGAGAGCAAAATATTGAAGTTCTGCCTTGACCTGCGAAAACCCCAGACGCCAATCCTATAAAAAAAGCTGTAAACCTTTAATATTGTGCCGGGAAATCAACATCACTTGGTCCAGTTAATAGTCAATGATTATGAAGAAGTGATTGGTGTAAAGGAAAACCTTTTTTAAATTTTGGCTAATTCTCTACCAAGAAGGTTAAATGGTATAATTGAGGAGGGCGCAATGACTAGATATTAAAATTTATATACCTAATAATTTGTTTCCATTGTTTTATAATTTTCGTTACAGTTGTGTTTTTTTAATTTTCGTTACAGTTGTTTTATGCGTTAGCCTATTATTTGTAATATAAAAATGATTTTTGAAAGCAATCTTTCATGTCAATATTTTGAAATTTTAGTACAAGTCTGTCACAAAATATAATGCGGTAGTTAATTCGGATAATTTAAAAAATACCTATGTTTATCCATTACCCTCTCCACATAGGCCGATCAGCTCTTATCGTTTTAGTGTCCTTTTATCCACCTTCGCCGACATTTTGACAGAAAACTAATGGATTATCTGTCACTTTTGAGTGAAAATGGCGGCGAAGGTGGATAAAAGGACACTAAATCGGTATGAGTTGATCGGCCTATCTGGAGAGGGTACTGGTCTATCACGTACCACTTTTATGGTGCCGATAGTGTACAACACATTTTAAATTACCACAAATTTTACTACTTTTGTCACTTCTTTATCTTACTCTTGAACTTTTGTTTGGGGTGAATTTTTCACGTTTAATTGCATTCATCCATTTTTCTGTTAGTCCAGCACTATTTGGAAATTAAAACACATATTTGGTCCATTATTTTTGTCATGGCTCTTGCAATTCCGCACACAACAAGAAGTAAGCATTTTTAAAAAAAGAACATAAAATATTTATACCAAATTCATTTGTTACAAAATAACACATAGGTACCTATAAACAAAAAATCTCTAAATTATATGTCCAAGCACTTTTTCGAACAAATTTCCTATTTATACCGGCGAAAAATTGTTCATAACCCTCTTAATACACGACCCGACCGGCCATTTGATAAAATCTCTGATCCTATTTACCACAAAAAACACAGGCTTTTTCGCAAATTTTGATACAAAAACAATAAGTTACCTGTTATTTAAACATTTAAGAAACTGTTTGCAAGGTTTTAGTAATATTTAGATAAATAATTAACCGCTAAAAATAAAAAATAAAACCTTCTTCACCGAATGTAAACAAAGCACGGAGTAGGCGGCACTCGCCGCCATTATGACGTCATGAGGCATACGATATCTCGCCCGTAGTAGAAGTCGTTTTGTACGGCATTGTCTTCCTGTAACAATGTCACAGACTCCTGACAAAATCATATTTTGCATGTCAGTGTCATCCATATTTAAAAAAATGCCTCCGCATCTTTTCGAATTTGATAAAGCTCAAATCTTAGCAAAACTAGACGGTGGTTGGTCTATTCGGCAAGTAGCTGTTCATTATGGGAGAAGCAAGTTTACAAGAGTACTCATAAAAAACCGATTTGGAGAGGAGGAAACTATCCACAGAAAGGAAGGCACCGGTTTGACGAAAGTTACTAGCCCAGAGAAAGACCAAGAAGCAATCAATTTTCTGAAAAATCATCCGTTTGCCAAAGCGAAAAAAGTAAAAATTGAATTAAACATTCCAGGATCCATAAAACATTAGGCAGGAACATTAAACGTTCGAGGCTAAGGTATCGCATTGCGCCAAAAAATAATTAAACTAAGTGAGGAAAAGAAGCAGTCTCGATTAATTTTTGCGTTGAATTATTCTCTGAGAGACGAAAAATTTTGGGAGCAAGTGCTTTTCACAGATGAAAAGATCTTTAAGTCCAACAGGGATAAAAAACAAATTCTGGTTTATCGACCGCCAAGAACCCGATACGAAGAACGATATATTGCTAGAAACGAAGACCGGGCGGTAAATGTTTGGAGCTGGATATCGATTAGAGGACATGGCGCTCTATTTAGAATTAATAGGCGATTTACAGCCGAAGTTTCCGTAAATATGCTGGAAAATGTAATGCTTCCAGAGGTAAGATCCAGAACATTTTGCATTACAACAAGGTAACTGTCCTCATAAGGCCAGGATTACGCAGCGATGGTTCCAGGAAAATAATATCGCAGTTTTGCCTTGGCCTGCAAAAACACCTGATGCGAATCCAATAGAGAACGTTTTGGGACTTTTCGCAAAGAAATGAGCAAGCCAGGAATTCAGAACATCTACTGGAACTTATCGTAAGGGCATATAGGAAAGTTATTGCTGAAAATCCAAACTTATTTGAAAATTGAGTCAATTCGATGCCCAACGGTGCAATAACGCGCTATTAAAAATAAGTATTTGTTTATGTTTTGTTTTTGTAATTTTTTTATAACTCGATCTGTCCTTTTAATTGTTTTGGGCTAGAATATAACTTTCATCAAACTGAGGCCTTCCTTTTGAGCGACAGTTCCTTCTTGAAATCGATTTATTATGGGTACTATCGTACACTTTCATAATCAGCTAGTCGAATAGTAAATAAAACATTTTTTTCTTTTTTGAAATGTCGTTTTTATTTTTAATGGCCTTATATTTTGAATTAGTAAAAAATAATAAGCCGCCTCCTTATAAAAAGTTTATACAGGGTTCCTAAGATTTTCCTTAGGGATAGGATTTCAATAAATCAAACAGAAATGACATAGAAAGTTCTGCGCGCACAAAAGAAACAGGTATATTGAGCAATGGTGCCAGTTTGTTATTATCTCCGGACTGATTTCATGAGAAAAAATTGTCGCCACTCTTTCATTGTGAGCTTAAATCATAGTTGAAATAATAACCGTTGACTAGATGTCTGCAAATTCCACTAGATGGCGGCCACACCATGAGATCATCTAATTAAAAATTAGATGTTTTCAGGTCCAAACCACAGCTGTTTCTTGCTTAAAGGAGGCGCCAGGGTCCATTATTTACGATACGGAGCGATAAACTCGTGAGGTTGTTAACATTAGGAAGAAATATCTTCGCTTTTAATTAAATTTCTTTTCATACCAGCCAAAGAAATCAATAAACGGCGCTGTTTTTCCTGCAGAGCTTTTTGCTTGCGATATTATTGATTTTAAATAAAGCTGGCCCTACACTACATTTGATATTTTCGAGGTGTCTTATGACATGATTTCGAAACAGGTAGCGAACCAATTCTTCAAAACTAGCGGGAGGGTAAAAGCGAAAAATAAGGGGCTTCCAATATTTGTAACACCCGAAATGGGGTTAAAAGATTTATTTTGCTCTGTTTCTTTACAAAAAACGTTTTTTTCACAAACAACTTGAGCTCTGCCACTTTTTTTATTTTTTTCTTCAACTTTCTCGAAATTTTCGTCATACCGTAGAAAAAAATTATTTCCCCCATGGTCATACTCTACTTTTATTCGAAAAAATTTAGAAACAGAGACGGGATCAGTTTTCCTAAAACGGGGGATCTTGGTTTCGAGTGAGAAGATAAAGGGCGCCGCAGGCAAAAATTTTTCAATTAAATTAGCCGAACGCAAAAATGTTAGAAAAACAAAGCACGAAATAAAAATGGCGCCGCTTACAATTTTTTTTAAAAAATTACGTAATTTCGGGAACGCAAAGAAATAGGTTTAAAGAGTATAATTTTTAAGAAAAAAATATCAATTTTCTCGCCCTCCTCCACTGGGACTACAGGGGCCATGCACAAATTACGTAATGGTCATAGGGGGGAGGGGGGTTACATAACGTTACGTAGGGGGGAAGGGGTTTTTCGACAGCGTTTGCATTTGTGTGAAACTAAGAAAATTTGGAATGAAAATAACTGAAAAGTTTTTTTTTTTGGGGGGGTAGTGGTCTTGAAATCATTACGTAATATTAGGGGAGTGCCGTGCCAAATCGTCACAAAACATTAAATAGGGAGGGGGTCAAAAATTGGTAAAATCACCGTTACGTAATTTGTGTACGGCCCCACATCTGACAGTTCCTCCTTTTTGATTTCGAATCAAAGTGCAAAACCCGGGTTGGACGTTCGAAGGCGTCAACCCGTCCTATTTGCTTGTTAAAGTTTCTACGGAAATATCTCAGTCGAAAACATTAGAAAACAGCAACCTGGAATTGATTTACTACGTGTAAGATGTAGTGACAACATCGCCCCATGCCCATCCTTTTCTGCCTAATGTGCTTTTCCGTTTGTCTGCGTCTTATACACGGCTGCTTGGCCCCCTAAGGATTTGCGTAGGAACCCTGTATATGCCAAAAATATAACCTAAAGAGACAAAGTCAAAAAGTCAGTATTGCACAGCTACCTTCTGTTGTACCAGTTTTATGTGGGGAGAACTGTATATATGTAAAATGCGACCAATATGCTGAGGTGTCTCAATGGTGTTCAAGAATACTGTTTGGAGCACGTGTACTGTGGGTTATGGCTATCAATATACAAGGCTACAAATAAACGAAGCTATGGAAGTTGCCGCATGAAGCTGACACGCATGTTTTTTTGTCGCATTATTGCCATCTCGAGACAAGGTTTCTAAAGCAATCATTATAGCACAAAAATTCTCTTTAAAAACTCTGATGCTTTTGTTGTTTCGCATAACCAGGAAATATTGGTTATTAATTTCCTTCTCAGAACCGATTCTCGAAAAAACGTAATTATATCTTTGATAGTCCCAACGGTATTCCGGATGTCGGGCAAGGCATTTAGATAATTGACCAGATGGAGCGTGTGTGACGGGCAATGAAAAAATAGTGCTTTTTTATATTTTTTACTAATAATTGCACTTCCTGATCCTGAGAACCTATACAAAACGTATTTGAAAGGTTCGAACAAAAAAATTATTTTCAGAGTTTTTCCAACTTTCACCCGCAGGGCTTTTTAGGACAGATAATATACAGGGTATTATGTAATTCGTGTTATATACTAATTAATTAATAAGAAAAAATCCCTGTGGTTCCGTAGTATTTGGTTTTTAAAGGGAAAAAAACAGACATTTCAAGGTGAACTCAGTATTCACCTGACGACGATTGCAGATACATAAACATTCGAAACGTTGGAAGAAACTAAAAATAAAGACAATGGAAATTCGAGAGCTTAGTTTACTCCCAAATTAAAATATATGGCACACGATTTTCGTAACACCCTGTGTAGCGAACGTGACATCAAATGCTACCGATTTTTAGAAAAATACCGGTCAAAAATTTTTTGATTACATTTTTTCAATGCTTGTCAAAGCCAGGTTTTCTCGTCAAATTTTTGTTCGAAAATTTTTATAATCTAACCACCCTTTGTGATCGTTTTTAAAGCCTAAAACTAGGTCTGTTCGCAAATATTTAAATTGACAATAGGCCAAACCAAGTTGTACGATTTTTTTTGTTATATCTTTTTTAGAAATCACAGGAAGTTAGTTTGGTAAGAGTAAAAGGATTATTTTGGGATTTACATTATTATCTCTGAGGAACTAGAACTAGAATTTATTAAAAGGGTTTAGTCTATTTTAGAACGGTCCTAAATTTAAGTGACATTTTTGGTTTTAAGCCTAGAGGGCGCTAAAATCAATCATTTTCTGGTAAACCCTCCCGCCGACTGTAGTTGCAACGTCGTTACGATTTAAAAATGTATTCCCCAAATTAGTGCAAAACTTGGTTTTTACAACGTCCACATAACGTTGACTATAGTCAAGTCGCCGACTTCTTAAAATACGTGGCCGCAACGGTCAAATGCTGCTAGAGTGCTTTCGCACAGAATAAAGGCAAGAGTGACGATGCAGCTTAAGAGCGGATCTAAAGATCTCGGTCACTTTTATTACAGTTAACAGTGTTCCACATCGACAAAAGATAAGGTAATTAAGTAGGAAAAACCTGACCAAAATCACCGTATTAACTCCAATTTTTTTTAGTATTCTTTTATAGATACTAAAATATTTGTTTTTGGCGTAATAAAAATATAAAATTATCTGGTGATAATCTATCAACTGAAAGTAAAGTAAATATTGATTTGCTGCAAAAAACCTCTAATTTTGTTGTAATTAATTACTCAGCATTTAATACGTCAGCAACAGGGCCAACAAAATTGATTAATTACTATTGCGCTTACGGATAATTAGAAAATAATTTAAAAAATTAGTAGGCAGATACCGAGGCAGATACTTTAGCCAAAGCTGAGTTTATACAAATAATAAAATAACATAAAATTAGAATATAACGAAATAAAATGAATAGTACGGAAAATATACAGGCAAATAAAATAAAATAGGAAATCATTTTAATTATAATTCCTCAAGTCTCCAAAATTAAGCGGCCTTTACTTGGTGCCGGTACAATATTAATATATTTTAATACAGGGTGTAAACGATATAACAGTAATTATTTAAATGGGTGATAGGGGGGCCCAAAACAAAGAAAAAACTTCATATAATATTGGGGTCAAAACTTAGTGGTTTCGGAGATAAACGAGTTTTAATTTAAACACGGTTTGGCAACAATACGCTTTTAGGTGCGAGAAAATTAAGGTCTTAGTTACAATTTGGGGAATTGTTTTTAGCAACACTATACGGGAAATAAATTTAACTATGTCGACCTGATTTTTTATGCAAAATTTTACGTCATTGAATTTGTTTTCCATGTCAACGCGGAGACTTTATTTATATTTATCCACAGTGGGACACCAGAGATTTTTTAGCACTGGGCCAAAAATTTGGGGTTAGGTTACTTATTTTGACTTTTTGCGTTCTCCGCCGCTAAAAAACCAAGTAAAATACTAAAATAAAAGAAAACCATTTATTGCAGAATTACTTGCTAAAGAAACGCTACCCAACTACGTATTAAAGTAACTGAGTGTAATGTTTAAGGTTGCATTTACAGGTGCATTTATAATTGAATTGGAAACACTCCCGTTAACTGATACCGACAACAGGTTACCATAAAAGCATGCGGATTTAAAAATCGGCTACTGGCGCTAGACGAAATAATCGGATTCTATTTTAAACAGGAGCGTCAATGACTAGCAAGAGTCTTTTCAACCTCTAAATGGAGCTTTACTGATCTGTTTTGTTAGTACTCAAGTATCCTTGTATTTTTGAAACTGAGCTTCTAAAATCTATCCTTTGGACTCCAAGATTTCACTAGTACACTTGCACATGACTATGCCGCAAAAATTTAAATAAAAAAGAAAATGGTTGAATCAAAATAAAAACAAAATTATGTGGGGTTATGAGCGCCGAATGTTTTATTGCGAATTCCTAGTAATCCCAGCGAGCCAGTATAGTTCTCTTGGTTCCTTGATAGACTCGGGGTAATGCCCGCGCAGCGCTAGGCCTTTTTCGGTGGGCGACCGCACATGCGGAGTGGTTTCATATTTGTTTTAGAACAATGTTTTTGAAAACACATTTTTGAAAGATAAACATATCCTCGAATGGATTTCTGTCAAAAAATGTAAAAAAACACCTGCAATTACCATGAAATCGTATAAATTCTGCGATCTATGGGCCAACACTTGAACTGCGTATGTCTCCCAAATTCAATGAAGAGTGATTGATGGATCGGTTTTCTTGTCCGGAGTGAACAGGCTTTTAGAAAAAAGGAAACTTAGTTTTTATTTTCGCTAAAACAAGGAAATATAAAAAGGAAAAATGTAGTCCAGAGGAAATTTTGAGAATTTCTCTATTTTTTTTTGTAAATCGGGTTTGTTCTAACCGCCATTATTTTAAGGGAAGAGATGACAGCACTAGAGCTTTTATTTTGAAGAAAAAATTATTGAGAATTTTGCACACTGTTAAAAGATTACAAAATTAAAGAACAAGGCGTTGCCAGTTGTACGTTTTTTACTTAAAATAAATAATAAAAGAGACCTCACGATAGAGTGGCGTGGCGCGGCGGTGCGGCGGGCTGCGACGTAAATAGCAACAAAAAGGATTAGTGCATGGGCTACGCGTGAAAAAGCGGCGTTTTGTGATAAAAGCAACAAACTTTGCACAGTTGTTCTTTAAACCAAAACAGTAAATTTGACCCGCAGCTCTTCTCCCAAAACTTGTGCAGGCACGGTGGGGAGGGGGGGTAAAAACTCGAGGGGTATCATAAACTCAATGTATGGGATTTCGATGATGGTCAAACCGAAAATTATCACCTCCCTTCATTTTAAGTCGCCTCTAAGGGGTGTTAAAGCTCCTATTTGGGCATTTTAATAATAAAAGTGTAGGATTTTAAAAAAATCTAAAAACTTGCGTAGAATTGTTAATAATTTTAATATTTTAACTTACTGAGTTTAATTTAATTTTTACGCCCCTCCCTTTCCACCTGCCCAACAGGATGGAAATCTTTGGTAAAAAATTGAGTGATATAAGTTAAAATATTAAAATTATTAACAATACTATGCAAATTTTTACTCTAATCTTACACTTTTTTTGTTAAAATGCTCACATTGGAGCTTTTATCCCCTCACCATCCCTTAAGGAAACCGCAAGATGAATGAAGGTCGTTATTTTCGGTTTGGTCATCCTCGAAAACCTGTAAATCAATACCCATGTCGATAATATCCCAATAGGATGAAGATTTTTGATCAAAAATTAAGTGACATAAGTTTTTATTTTTTTAAGTCCTGCACTTTTATTATTAAAATCCTCAAATAGGAGCTTTAACACCCCCTTAACGCCTTAGGAGCACCTTAAAACGAATGGAGGTGGTAATATTCGATTTGGCCATCATCGGAAACCTATAAATTAATATCAATGATGATTATATACAACAAAATAAAATTTAAGTTTTTACTTTTTTGTAAAATATTTTTCTTATTTTAAAAAACACTCAAAAAACCGAGCAAAAAACACCTCTTTCAAGCCGCTGGGGAATTCTGTCCCGATATATTTGAGATGCGAGATTTGAGTTTCTGCGAGCTTTACCGTATACTAATAGCATATCAGCTTTTCCCTGATTTGAGAACATCTTTAGTTCAGTTTAATTTCAGACCAAACTGCAAAAAACTCGCGAAAATAATAGCGTCAGGTAGACTGGCGCGACTGACAAGCTTCACAACGAACAGCAGAAGATGCACTATGCACTGTGCTGTAGAGACAGCGTTGCCACCACTAAATGAAGAAAGTATCTGGCAGTGATGCCAAAAATATCGATATTTCTTGCATACATACAAAAAAAGACAACCCACAAAAAATAACGGGGACGGAGAATCCCGTATAGTCGAGAGGATCCTCCGCTACGTGAATTAAAAGACGTTTTCGAAGTAAGGTAATATTTACATTTTTATTTTTAATTAGAGGGATCAGCACTCATTAAACAAAATAAAATAATTTAAATCTGTTTGTTAAATTGATTTCTTACAGTAAGAAGAAAACCGGCAAAGAAGTTAAAAAATTTTAAGTCCTAGAGTGAAAAAATATGTTCCAATTATGGATTATGTTACACATTATCGTTTAAATCAATTTTAAGGAAAAATTATGTTACAGTTCCATAATTATGTTACAAGTGGCAACGCTGTCTAGAGAGGAGAGAGTGTCGGGGCCAGAGACTCACGTATGCAGCGAATTGCGTTGTTTGCTAGTGTTTTTTAAATCTTCAACTCGAAAGAAATTATCATTTTTTTTTATTAATTTTTTTTAATTTAGAGGATTGAGAGGAAATGCTTATTTTTAGCGTTGTGTCCAAGTGTTTTTTAAATATTTAACTCGAAAGAAATCATCATTTTTTTTTATTATTTTTTTTAATTTAGAGGATTCAGAGGAAATATTTATTTTTATTTATTTGGAAATAGCCCTATTGTAAAATGGTTAAAGTATAATCACCTATATTTTTCAAATTTAAAGTCATTTAGATCAAAATCTGTTGAGTTTTGCCCCATAAATCATTTGAAGTTTTTGATTTGTTTTGACCCCCCTCCCCCTGTCATCAGTTAAAAGGATGACTTTGGTATGGTTTACACCCTGTGTTACTGACGCAAATACGAATAAAATAAAAATATAAAAATGCTAGAATTTTTTTTTCAGTTTGTATAGGAAGCAAAGTCCTTAAACCCTACTATAAAACTCCTTAGGACAGGGCATAGGCTTTCAAAACTTTTCTCATTGACCCTTTTTTGTTCGCCTAAGCAGATTCAAATTCCTTTCACACTTAAGAGAGAGGAGTAGGCATAAATAACTCTCGCTTTTGTTTGAAGTTACTTTATAAGTTCGTGGAAGGTAAACAAAGGTTTATTTAGCCCACTTTCTATCAGTTTTAACTGAAAAGGTTAAACTGCTGAAAACTGTAGGTTTTTTCCACAACGTTGCGATGGAGATTTGGACGTTGTTCTACCAAACCAACAGCAAACGTTGCAAATATGCTAAAAAAGTTTAAAACTACGTTTTTATGAGCAGTTGCAGCAAGTTGAAAATAGATTAGAATTTTTATATAAAAACACAATGATCGATGCACTTTTTTTAAAATTACGGTTTTTTGCTTTTGTTGTTGTGCCCTCGCAAACACAAAGGCGGTTTTGTCGTGACCTTAGTTTAAAAAGAAACAAGATATCTGGTCCAATGAAAACTCCTTGGCAAAATATCGATTATTTTTCTATCCTTTGATCAGATTGGTCCCCTAAAAAAACTTAAGTTTTCGACCTTGGGGAGAGGGGGGGGGTGAGCTTATTCTGCCATATTGGATTTAGTGTGCATAAATTTGTATTTTTTTAAATAACACGAAAACTGTAAACTTTCAGACAAAAAGTCTTATTATGAGATTGAAGAGGATAAAATTTCCTATAACTTTGATGTACACATTTTTTTTGTAGCTGTTAGTTGTAATGAGCTAGATTTGTTCTGTTTGTTTTTTTAGTTTATCCTGATTAAAAAGCGAAAAAACTTATCTATTTTATTAACATATATCACACAAAAATTTAATATTATATATAATATATATTATAAGTACATGACAATGACTATATATAATAACTATACATAATAAACACTCATTTACACACCACCAAGAGGTAGAGTAAAAGGCGTGTTTTTTTATTCTAATAATTCCAGTAGACCTAACCCACATACAACATTAGCTAAAGCAACAAATATTGATTCTCATTACATGGATCTTCTACAATGTCTATTTCATTTTCATCTTCGTTTTCAATAGAAAAATGTTGGTCTCGCCTGTCCATTATAAAATCCACAAACAACCGAAAATTTGAGGCCCGCTTTTCGGCAACCACAAGCTCCGGTGTCTATCATTTCAATTGGAACCATCAACTCAGGCTTTGTTTCCAGTCCCAATCTTCTGGGTCTTTTTTGTTACCGCTCCATTTTTGGATTTGGTGGTATGTTCGCAATTAATGGTAACGGGCAGCATCTTTTGTAGGTGGTAACGATGCAAGGTTGACTTAGGATTTTATTGAAGATTTGATAGGTATCAGACTTTCTCTAAGCTGTAAGAAATATTACCACCATACAATACTACCAGGAGTCGTTCGCCAGCTTTTGCAACTTCGTCAGGATTAGCATCTGGGTTGTTAAAAACTTTAATATCAGCACAAAGACTTAATTTTCTTTTACTAGTCTATTTAGTTCCCTAACCAATTGGTGAATACATTTTCTCTGATATCTTTCCTTTCCCTGGCTTGAGAAGGAAGATGTTGCCTTGATTTGGAGCCAATGCCGATAGCAGAACTAAAAGATCAATATCTTCACCAGCAATAAACACAGAACCATGATCTGAGCAAAGCGTGGCGTATACTTTAGTGTAAAGATTCATGGAGACTGACTGCTGCTGACTAGAGGCCCTGTATACAACAAAACATCAGTCCATTTTGTAAAATCCGTTTTACATGCAAATATGAAAAAAACTAGAAAGAGAGGAAAATATGAGTTGCTCACCTCTAGAATAACAATAACTGTCAAAAATCGTATACAGAGCCTCTACTGCTGACCTGATGGCCTAAACTGACAAAAGCAAATCTCAGCAGGGCATGTATTCTTGACGACCAGAAAGTTACATGGCCAACATGTGATACGTTCATCATTTAAGACACGTGAAGAATCTGCTTCTTGTTTGTTATCCAATTATTCTGGACACTTTTATGATGAACTTCGGTTACACTCTTCTAATGTGGAAGGATTTGACAACTGCTGGTCATTTTCTCGAAAAACCGTAACTTTGTATGTCTCGTAGTATATATATAACTGGTTATATATATAATATATTGAAATATGTAAAGTAGATATTATATTATTATATTAGTAATGTATTGTAATTCACCGTCAGTCGTCAAAACCATAAAAAATTTATGCAAAACCTAAAAAAACCCCAACTTTTTTTCAAAAATCTGGCTTTCTAAAGCTGTAGCTCATTACAGCCAACAACTACAAAAAAATATTTGTACATCGAATTTGTAGGAAATTTTATTCTCTTTCACCTTCTAATAAGTCTTTTTGTCCTAAAAATTTTTTTAAAGAAAACAAATTTATGCACACTCGAATTATTTTTTAGAGGCCCAATCTGAATATCATATGTCAAAATCCCTACTACCCCACCTTTGCAAGCTGATAGTCTTTTTTAATCTCCAATGACTGGACTAAAAGATGAGTGTGAATAATGGTATGTTTGATTGTTCAATGTATATCAAATCATATTAAGCGAGATAATAAGTACATGTATGTGAATTGAGGTGTTCTTTATTTTGCTCATATTTTAACTTTTAGTATGAAATTGTTGGGGAAATTGCACTATGTTTAGCATAGTAAGAATTTGATTTAACTGAAATTTAGCACACATTTTTATAGCCGTTGATAATATAGTATATTATTTTAAGGTACTATAAAACAAAAATGCTTTGAATATTTTTTAAAATTTTTCTTTTATACTATGTTGGGAATTTGGAACCTTTGGTTGCATTAAAACAAAGTTATGATTGTTTTCCACAAACCAAAACTAAACTTTTTTGCACTCGACGCGCGGTTCGCTAACAACGTTAGCATCATCAGGAGGTGATAAATAATAAACTAAATTAACCTACGCTCTATCTTATATACAATCTTTTAGTGGGCGGAGATAAGACTAATAATTTGTGATTGATCACGATTTATAATCCTATATCCCCTCAACTAAAGAATAAAATGTACTAAACGGGATGGGTCCTCTATCTTTATTTAAACTATTTCTGGATTTAATGATTTCCATACTTTCATATGCATTCAAAATTCTTTTGTTTGGTACACTTTTTAGAAGTTTTAGTGAATGTGAATCTATGATTGTTTGCAAAAGCATGCTCGGCCACACTTGACTTTTCTGTTCTTCCGTATTTTAAGTGTGCTAAGTATTTTTTAAAACGTGTTTGAATAGAACGTCTCGTTTGGCCAACATATTTTTTGTCACAATCCATGCAACTAATTTCGTAAATTCTACTTTTTTCTAGAACTGCACTTTTATCCTTGGGATTTCCTAGTAAACTTCTTATTGTGTTACCGGATGGATATACTAATTTAAGACCGGTGTTATTAAATACTTTTTGTAATCCTTTCGTAAAATTAGGATTATAAGGAATTGATACAAATTTTGAGTCGCAGGTATCTTTTTGTCTGAAAAAGGTGGAATTCCGAAAGGTCTTTTGAAAAGAATGTCTATTTATCAGCTTATTTATTAAGCCTTCGTCGTAAGCGTTTTCGCCAGCTATATTCCTAATCCCATTCTTTTCTGCTTCAAATCTTTCTTTGTTTAAGGGGAAATTTACTAATCTATATGTTAAAAAGTGCAAAATTGCAAGCTTATGTTGTAAGCAATGAAAGGATCTATTTGGAATACACCTGTTGGTGGCCGTTTCTTTTCTGTATAGGTCAAAGTCCAATTTATTTTTATTTCTTATAATCAAAGTGTCTAGAAATGGCAGTGTATCGTTGTTCTCTATTTCATAAGTAAATTTAATTGTGGGATATTTGTTATTTATTTTTTCCATAAAATTTTCAACACTAGTTACTTTAGTGTTGAATACTGAAAACACATCGTCTACATACCTGAACCATACTCTGGGTAAATACTCAAATTCTTTACTTATATCTGATTCAAATTTGCTCATAAAGAGGTTTCCGATAAAAGGTGATAAACTATTACCCATTGCGGCTTCTTCTAATTGTTGGTATTAGTTTTTATATTGAAAGTAATTTTGATTCATGCAGAGTTTTGTTAAAGATAGGTATTCTAAAGTCTGTTTGTCTCCTAGATTGTTTTTCCTTAGTAGTTCCTCCAGGTATTGTAAGGTATTGGGGATCGACACACTACGGAACAACGAACTAACATCAAACGAGATTAAAATTTTACCTTCTTGGAGTGAAATATCTTTAACTTGGTTGATAAATTCAAGGGAATTTTGAAAACTTTTTTCCTTTATAGGTAAATTTTCAAACTCGTTTGCTAGCCATTTCGAAATGTTGTAAGTAGGTGATAGCAGAAACTATAGGTCTAACCGATTTTCCAGGCTTGTGGATTTTCGGAAGACAATACAGTTTTGGCATAGTGGGATTGCTTACTTGTAGCTTATATTTAATGTTGTCAGTAATAATATTGTTACATTTTTTAATTGTGTTTTTAACTTCGTTAATTATTTTTAGTAAGGGGTTCTTTGGGACTTGTTTGTAGGGTCCATTTTTTATTAGGTTATCTACCCTTTCGAAATAAACTGAGTTATCTAATATGACAACTTTATTACCCTTGTCAGCCTTTAGATAGAAAACATCTTTTTCTCCCAAACTTTTAATTGTTTTATTGTAATTTACTGTACTATTTTTGTTGTTTTGAATGATGTTTTTAGAGATCTGATATTTCACTCCAAGAAGGTGAAAATTTAATCTCGATCCCCAATACCTTACAATACCTAGAGGAACTACTAAGAAAAAACAATCTAGGAGACAAACAGACTTTAGAATACCTATCTTTAACAAAACTCTGCATGAATCAAAATTACTTTCAATATAAAAATAACTACTACCAACAATTAGACGGAACCACAATGGGTAATAGTTTATCACCTTTTATCGCAAACCTCTTTATGAGCAAACTTGAATCAGATATAAGTAAAGAATATGAGTATTTCCCCAGAGTATGGTTCAGGTATGTAGACCGGTCTTAAATTTGTACATCAATCCGGTAACACAATAAGAAGTTTACTACAGTTCTAGAAAAAAGTGGAATTTACGAAATTAGTTGCATGGATTGTGATAAAAAATATGTTGGCCAAACGAGACGCTCTATTCAAACACGTTTTAAAGAACACTTAAAATACGGAAGAACAGAAAAGTCAATTGTGGCCGAGCCTGCTTTTGAAAACAATCATAGATTCACATTAGATAACCTAAAACTTCTAAAAAGGGTACCAAACAAAAGACTTTTGAATGCATATGAAAGTATGGAAATCATTAAATCCAGAAATAGTTTAAATAAAGATAGAGGACCCATCCCGTTTAGTAAACTTTTTTCTTTAGTTGAGGGGAGATAGGATTATAAATCGTGATCAATCACAAATTATTATTCTTATCTCCGCCCACTAAAAGATTGTATATAAGATAGAGCGTTGGTTAATTTAGTTTATTGTTTATCATCTCCTGATGATGCTAACGTTGTTAGCGAAACGCGCGTCGAGTGCAAAAAAGTTTAGTTTTGGTTTGTGGAAAAAAATCATAACTTTGTTCTACATTATATACCTTAATATAATTCTTAAACTTGCATTAGCATAAGAGTTTACTCCCTCTTGATATGTGTTGGGTTTGTTTTCTTAATAGCAGTAACCTTTAGTTAAAACTTGGCTCTTTAGAACAAGGTGTTAGATGTATTACCTACTTATAATATTGTAGGTTATTAAGTCATGGATCACGAGAGCAAAAATTACAATTTTTTATATTATTTATAAAGTACCTACTTAAATTTTCTATTTCAAATAAAATATTGCTTTTGAGGAATTAAATAAACATAAAATCATATAATTTTACCTATATGTTTCCCATGTCAAGAAGTCCCCCATAACAACATATTACCTCCTCTGTGCTTGAATGATGAACATTTCAGAAACACAATAACATATTTTTTAGCTAGTAGGTAATATTATATTATTTTTTTTGTTGATGTTCCAGGTGATGTGAACTGTGTTTGTTTTAATGTTTGGCATAATTTTATTGTGTTGAAAAATGAAATTGCAATAAATCATATGCAAATTTCGTAATAAATTTATTTTGTATAAAACCACTATAAACATTTATTATTAGCGAGCTTCTAAAGATCAAATTGGTAAAATTATTTTTTGTATGTTATTTAAATTATTTTGCAGATTTCATATTATATTAAAATTTTAATAATAAAATTCATATATGTTTAAATTTATATTTAAATAGGTAGGTAGGTACGCACGCCATTGATGTGTTTACTGTAAACAACAGAAATGTAAACATTGATCCATATAATAATATAACCAAAGTCTCCGTAAGTGTCAGGTATCTGGTCTCTTTTTAATCTAAAGTCGTGACAGTACTTGTGAGAATGAACTTTTTACTAGAACGGATCCAAAATGTTTATGCGTTCATATGTAAACGTAGTTGTGATCGAGACGAGTGGATACGCAACTTGTAGTGCTTGTTTGTGTATTTTAGGTTTTAGAAATAAAGACATGGCTGTCTTTGTTTGACTTGTTGTTTATTATGTACATCTTTGTTCATCATCATCATTTGTTACATGAAATTACTTAGGACAAGTTGTAATATTTAAAAAAAATAAATAAATGAAACGTGTTTGTTGGTAAATTTGAGTTTAGTTTATTATAAAACACAAAAAAATAATGTGATATATTTACTCAAAGCCAAAATCAACACACAAAGCCCATTTGTGAGCTGCAAATTTACTGCTTCCTTTTTTCTTTGTGATGTGTTCCTTTTTCCATTTTTTCAACGTCGGCGATTCTTACCAGGTGCGTCGGAGAAAAAAATCTAAAAAGCAAGACGACGACGATTCTTGAACCATTTTGGCCACCTAAGACACTGATTGCTCAAAAACAAAAAAATTCTAACCAAAAAATTTACCGGTCACCGCAACGCCAATGAAGAGATCTAGTGGAAATAATCAACGCTAGAGTATGTCCGCAAATTTAAAGTTTTGGTCAGAAAATGTTTCTTTTCTTTACCAATAGCACTCCGTAATTCTAGGACATACCACTTATTGACATCGGCACCCATAATAATAAAGGCTGATCTACATCACAGTATGTGCCTGTTTCATAGATTATGAGAAAGCATTTGATCGGGTCCAACACGGAAAGTTCATAGAATCGCTAAAAGAAGTTCGCTAATCTATAGAATTCAATTCAATTCAATTCAATTCAATTCTTTATTGGCGTTATCATACTTAAAGCACTTACGCAAGTCAAGAAATACAATAAAGTAAATATTAAACTTAAATAAATATAAAAAGGTTATCAGACATAAAATAAGTATTATAAAAATAATATGACTTAACTTAACACAAATGAATTTCATATTATATTGCATGGCTCACGCTTTATAATAAAAATTTGCCACATTAATTACTTATAAAAAAACACACAGAATCAGTAATTAACAAACAAAAAAAATCAAAATAACAGAAAAACATGACAAATTTACTTGTTAACACATATTAGAGAGATCTGCATCAAGAAAGTCATTGATATCATAAAATGCATGTTTTACCAAAAACTTTTTTAACATAACTTTAAAATGTTTGGCATCGAGATTTATAATGTTGCTTGGAAGAAGATTGTAAAATTTAATACCATAGTAGTCGAAGCCAATTCTTGTTTTTTCTAGCCTTCTAAATGGAATAATTGGTTTGTTACTATTTCTGGTGGGAATATTATGAATGCTACTATGAGTTTTAAACTCTTTAATGTGATGTTTCACATGCAATAAATACAGCAGAATATATTGAGAAGGTAAAGTAAGGATATTTAACTGTTTAAAAGCAGATTTACAATCGTCTCTATAACCCAGATTTGCCAAAATCCTTACTGCCCCATGCAATCAGCGCATAGGACAAAACAGAGTGAATTAAGCCAAAATAACAAGTAATAAGTGTTTTAATACCGACTATCTTTGACAAACATCTTAGTAGGTAGATATTTCTGGACAACACCTCAACCAAACTATTGGCATGATGCTCCCAAGTCAGCTTTACATCTAGTATTACGCCTAAATATTTTACATATGAAGATAATTTAATGCCTGAACTATTATCAAACGGTTTCAAAGAAAAAACAATATGTTCGGTTTTTTTCTTCATTTAGACTCAGTTTATTGCAGGCAAACCAGTCCTTCAAGGCATTCAGGATATTAGACGCTCCACAGATAAGCTGCCTGCTGCATGGGTTGGAGTAGACAGGAGTTGTGTCATCCGCGTAGAGGAAAATACTATTTTGTGGACAAGCTTGATAAATGTCATTAATAAAAATAAGGAATAACACAGGCCCCAAAACGGAGCCCTGAGGAACTCAAATAAAGGTTGATTGCTGTCCGAAGAGCACCAAATAATAAGAGGAGTACGCCAAGGTTGTATATTGTCTCCGCTGTTGTTTAATATCTATAGTAACAAAATAATAGAAAATGCATTTCATAACTGCGAACAGTGTCTGACCATAAACGGCATAAAAATCAACAGCATACGATATGCCGACGACGCTGTCATAATAGCAGATACGCTGGAAGGCCTGCATGAGTTGTTAAATCAAATTGCTGCCAAAAGTTTGCAAAATGGATCGTAATATCCAAGGAAAAGAACATCCGAGGCATGTTAGAAGTGAATGGGCAGCAAGTCGAACGCGTGGATTCATATAAATACTTGGGTTGCCTTCTCAATGAGAACTGGAACATGCAAGAAGTTCGTGAAAGAATTGAACAGGCCAGATTATCTTTTATCAAAATGAAATCAACTCTTCGAATTCGTGTGCTTCGGTGCTATGTTTTTAGCATGCAGCATATTATGGCATGGAAGCATGTACGCTGACTAAAGCAATGTGCAAAAATTATTCGGGATGTAGTGTTATCGTAGAATACTAAGGATATCTTGGATGAACCGAGTAACTAATGTGGATGTTCTGCTTAAAATAAATAAAGATCTTGAAGTTTTTATTTACGTGTTTTTTAGTTTTTAATATTCAGTGGTGTCTGGTAAATTTTCGCAATATTGTATTTTAGTTAATATTAATTGCTTCAACTTTTACATATACTGTTTTTTGACGTAAGCCTTTTTTGACAGAAAGGCGAACCAAAACCCTCCAGATTTTAATAACGGCCAAAATTTTGAAGTTTTCCATTTCAATTTTCAAAGATAAAAAGTCTTGAACAACCGTTTCGTGATTCTTGATTTGAATACACGGAAATGTTTCATATTTCATGCCTTTGAAAACAGTATACATACCATCGGTTGTGCCTTTTCAGTGACATAGAAAATTGATCCATTATTAGAACCAACCTTAAAATGTCCGGTGCGATTGTGCAGATTATGCTTCAAGTCAGAACCACTACACGTATTAACCTTTTTTGATCGATTCTGATTGCTGCAAGGGTATATTAAGATTGATTGGACCCTAATATCCTTGGGCAAATTGAAGATGGCATCCATAAAAAAAAACAAAAATTACGAAATATAAAATATAGCCGTGTTATACATCAAATTAGGGGATTTTCGACCTCCTGAATTCTTTTTTGGAATTAAGAAAATTTACGGAGGTAAAATAAAGATCCTATGGGAGCTTCAAAGGTAAAAGGTTTTAAAAACAAACATGTAGGTGGGTACACAAAAGGCAAAACGAGCCTAATTAAACACATTGGAATGGCTTTACAACCATCTAAAAATTTCGGAAATCTATAAATAAATGTTTTTTTGTATATTTTTTAGTGTGTCTTTTAGAAATAAGAGTCACTGCAAAATTTTCCTTTGATCTTTGATAAAATATCAATGAAAGTGTTCCAATTTTTGTCAAGAATTTATATAAAACGACATAAAGATTTTATTTTTTTCCTACAGCCACACACGAGAGTAACCAAATCTACATTCAATAACGCCTCAGAAAGTTTTATATTTCACACACATATCAATTTTATTTCGTCGGTAATGGTTTCTTCTCTAGTGACTAAAATAAATGACAGCAAACAATCCAAACAATGTAGGTATCAGGTAGGCTATGATTTGTAGAAGCGTCGGACATAGACCGAAACCATTTTCGTCTCTAGAGGAGAAATTAGTTTCTTCTCTTGAGATGATAATAAAAAATATTTAATAATAATAAAAAATACGAATCCTAATGTGGTCGTAGGAAAAATAGCGTACACAACTCGATAAAAAGTAACTTTCTTACACTCGCGATTTGCTTTACTCGACTAGCGCCTCGTTCACAACATTTCCGCTCGTGTGAAATATGTCACTTTCGTCTCTCGTTATATAATCTACTATTATCGCTGCGTGTTAACTTTGAAGAGAAATATCTAGAATAAAAATCTATAATAAATAGACCAAAGACCTCTAAAACAATTAAGGTATCACTCGACCCACATTCCCTATTCAAAATATAGGGGTTAAGTGTACCCTTCAAAAGGAGTGTAGTATCCCCCTCGAATAAAATAACGACGTGTTCGAGGATTTTTCCAAAATATGTGAAAACGCCTCTATTTCGTTTTCGTTGGAACACACTGTAGGGTATAGCTAGTAAGTATTCATCAAGTAAATCAGTATAGATAAGTAATTATGTCTCTTATTTGGTTGGTACATTGCACCACCCACATATTAACGTCGTACTAAAAATCGGTTATAGGTATCATTGTAAAATTAAAAATATTATTTAATAATTAATTAAAAATATTTAATTACGCTCACCTTTTTTAATTTGGGTGCCTGTCTACCTACATACATGTTCGTTTTTAAAATCATTTACCTTAAGGCTTACCCTTGGGAATTTTTTTAACCCCAAAAAAAGATTCAGGGGGTCAAAACACAGCTAATTCGATATATAACACACTTACATTTTATATTTCGTAATTTGTGTTTTTTTAATGGAGGCCATCTTGAATTTGCCCAATCTAAATTTTATAATATACCCTCGTAGCAATCAGAGTCGCTCAAATAAGGTTAATTCGTATGGTAATTCTGACTCGAGGCATAATCTGCTACCTCGCACTGTGAGTGCAACCGGACATTTTATGGTTGGCGCCTCTAACAATGTTTCAATTACACACAGTCGATGGTATGCACATCGTTTTGAAGGGCATGAAACATGAAACATTTTCGTGTATTCAAATAAAGAATGACCAAATGGTTGCTAAAGACTTTTGATCTTTGAAAATTGAAATGGAAATCTTCAAAAATTTTTCTGGAGGTTTTTGGTTCGCCTTTCTGTCAAAAAAGGCTTACATCAAAAAACGATATATGTAAAACTTGAAGCATTTAAGATTACCTGAAACACAACGTTAACTTTATCCAAAAGTAGCAGTAGTTGGCACTGGTTTGATATAGCCTCTGGAATTCCTAAAAATTGCCAAAATTTACCAGACGACATGCGCACGCCACTGAATATTAAAAATTCAAAAACACGTGACCATCTGTAAAGGTATGCTATGTTGGGAATTTGGAACCTTTGGTTGCACTAAAACAAAATTATGATTGTTTTCCACAAACCAAAACTACACTTTTTTGCACTCGACGCGCGTTTCGCTAACAACGTTAGCATCATCAGGAGACGATAAACAATGAACTAAATTAATCTACGCTCTATCTTATATACAGTGGGCGGAGATAAGACTAATAATTTGTGATTCATCACGATTTTTAATCCTATCTCCCCTCAACCAAAGAATAAAGTGTACTAAACGGGATGGGTCCTCTATCTTTATTTAAACTATTTCTGGATTTAATGATTTCCATACTTTCATATGCATTCAAAAGTCTATGATTGTTTTCAAAAGCATGCTCGGCCACACTTGACTTTTCTGTTCTTCCGTATTTTAAGTGTGCTAAGTGTTCTTTAAAACGTGTTTGAATAGAGCGTCTCGTTTGGCCAACATATTTTTTGTCACAATCCATGCAACTAATTTCGTAAATTCCACTTTTTTCTAGAACTGTAGTTTTATCCTTGGGATTTCCTAGTAAGCTTCTTATTGTGTTACCGGATTGATATACTAATTTAAGACCGGTGTTAATAAATACTTTGTGTAATCTTTTCGTATAATTAGGATTATAAGGAATTGATACAAATTTTGATTCGCAGGTATCTTTTTGTCTGAAAAAGGTAGAATTCCGAAAGGTCTTTTGAAAAGAATGTCTATTTATCAGCTTATTTATTAAGCCTTCGTCGTAACCGTTTTCGCCAGCTATATTCCTAATCCTATTCTTTTCTGCTTCAAATCTTTCTTTGTTTAAGGGGAAATTTACTAATCTATATGTTAAAAAGTGCAAACTTGTAAGCTTATGTTGTAAGCAATGAAAAGAGTCATTTGGAATATACCTGTTGGTGGCCGTACCTTTTCTGTATAGGTCAAAGTCCAATTTATTTTTATTTCTTATAACTAAAGTGTCTAGAAATGGCAGTGTACCGTTGTTCTCTGTTTCATAAGTAAATTTAATAGTAGGAAATTTGTTATTTATTTTTTCCATAAAATTTTCAACACTAGTTACTTTAGTGTTGAATACTGCAAACACATCGTCTACATACCTGAACCATACTCTGGGGAAATACTCAAATTCTTTACTTATATCTGATTCAAATTTGTTCATAAATAGGTTTGCGATAAAAGGTGATAAACTATTACCCATTGTGATTCCTTCTAATTGCTGGTAGTAGTTATTTTTATATTGAAAGTAATTTTGATTCATGCAGAGTTTTGCTAAAGATAGGTATTCTAAAGTCTGTTTGTCTTCTATATTGTTTTTTCTTAGTAGTTCCTCCAGGTATTGTAAGGTATTGGGGATCGGCACACTAGGGAACAACGAACTAACATCAAACGAGATTAAAATTTCACCTTCTTGGAGTGAAATATCTTTAACTTTGTTGATAAATTCAAGGGAATTTTGTTTTGATCTGTAAAGGTAGTAAGTACATGAAATAAAAGGTAAGAGTGAGTGTCAAAAGTGTTAAAAAAATCACTCGTAAGTTTTTAAATTATAGGGTTTTGGAATTTTGCTAATTATTTTAGAAAAATAAAACAAAAATATTTCAATATTTTTTACTTTACGATTATTATTACATTAAATTTTTTTCATACAAAATATTTCAATACCTTTTTTAAATGGCAAATTTCTTCTTCTCTGTAATTTTATAGTTCCATTTTTTGGTTATTTACCTTTAATTTAATACAGTCAATGTATCATGAATAAATGATTTTGCATATATACTATTTGTAAAACACTATAACACAAAACTTGACCTAACAAAAGCTCTGGCAAATCAACATTTTGGTTTCAAAAAGTCAATACTTGCTATTTTCGTTCAAAAACATAGCAAACTGCTTTAATAAATAACATTTTAGATTGACTTTTTCTGTTTAATATTTATGTCAATAAATTGAATTGAATTAAGTACGCTTTATTATTACACTATAAAATAAAATTTACAACTTAAAAACAAAAGGATCAAAAACAGTACAATTGGACAGTAAGACAATCTAGTAGAAGAAATACAATAGAAAATAAAATTTATAAATCTTTATCACTAAAATATTCATCCACGTCTCATAATTATAAGTAAATTCTTTGTAGGAATTAATCGCGCAATAGGCAGAGATAGGTTTCTACACTGTCTTGTTGTTCTATTTAAATTAACAGAACCTTCATTTTTTTGTGCATCAAACACGGTTTCTAAAATAAATAAAGATGGTCAAGACAAAATTTTTGACGATAAAATCAGTAGTTTATAGTGTTCTCTGTTTTTTCTTAAACAAGTACCAAAATTGCCCGCTTCTGAATTAAAAAAATTGATTGATAAGTAAGTTGAAGGACAGTTTGTTGTTTTTTTCAAACGCTAAAGCAAAGGCAATTACTGTCGCATCAATCTTTGACATCTTTTATGTCTTCGGAAATAATAATTGGAAGGAGTAATGTTGAACTTCGCCATGGTATCGTCAGCAAACTGTGCAAATGTAGCGAAACAAAATCCTCCACATAGATGGTGAACAAAAGTAGGCCTATAATCAAACCCTGACAACGCCTCTTGGGTTTAATCGAAAATTAGAATTGGAGGTTTGAGAACCTATAACTTGGAGACGACCAGAAACAAGTTCACATTTTAGCGACAATATTCTGTAATCCACGCAATGGCTTTCGAAAAATCGCAAAATGTTGCCGCTACAGCGAATGCAAGCTATATACAATCAAACATGTTAATGCAGTAAAGTCAGAAGTATCCTAAGAAACATTTTTAGCAGTGTATGGGAGAACTGCTTGATTTATTTACTCTCCACTTCGATCACCAGCATCAGTTCTATTGTGACTCACCTTTAAGTTTCTTCTGTATGTTTAGCTCCTTAAAGAGGCTTGCAACTTGCTTTGGCAAACCATCATTTAGATCCACTGCGTCCAACAGCATGTGGTTTGCTGGATATAAGCTGACGGTGACGTGAAATTGCAGGACATTCGCAGAGTGCACGTCTAGCCATCTTCTTAATCCCCATACAGACTCTGCAATTTGTGCAATGGTTCTTACCTACATTGTCCAGATCGCATGCCAGGTTTTCTGGTTCTCTTTCTTCAGGGTCCTATAATAACTCTTTCCTCGATTCTTTCTCTCCAGTACTGGTGACACATATTGTCCATCCAGTTTAAGAGTGCAGTTTTAACCATGTTCTAGGCTGTTCCAATGGCTGATTCGGGGCCAATGAAGATGGTGGGAGCCGTTTATGCCATCAATGCAATGCAATTATCGCAATAAGAAGCTTTCCAGGTCTCCTAACAACTATATTACGTCGTTAGCTATTTTAATATTTAATTATTTAACATATTACAACATTGGAAAATGTATACAATTAGTCAAATAGTTTTGTAATAAGTATTTATTCCCAACCAACTTAAGTAGTTCATTACAGGGAATAAAAAAAACATTATAAACATTTGGGTACAACATGCATTAAGGAAATATTTGTAGATATTATTAAATTTAAATTATATTAAGTGTAAAAATGGTAATAAATAAATTAATAAACAAATTGATTTAAAAAAAATATATAATAAAAAGGTACTAATAATAATAATACTATTAAAAACCGAAAATACAATAATTACATCGAGAACTACATCATTTTAAAAGATGTCTTTTTTTTAAATTTAATTTTTATATTCTTATTTTTTATTTCTTCTGGGATTCTATTGTATATATTAATTCCATCACAAATAATCGATTTTTTACCAAAATTATGATTATGATGCGTTGCAAGTAAGTTTTCAGTTATTTCTTTTTCCATATGAGTGGTTAACATTACTTGTAATTAACTTAATGTTAGATTTTTTACTTTCAAAGTAAATTGAATGAATTAAAATGCAAAATTTTAAAATATGTTGTTATATTGTTAATATCAAGGTAGCCCTTTGGTTTATAAATGTTTTCTGTGGGTTTTAAGAATGGAAATTTATGAATGCATTTGATTGCTTTATTTTTTAGTTTTTTTAATGGTTTTATTGTGTTTTTATTTGCAAACCCCCAAATACATATCATGTATTGTAATTTGGAGTAAATTAAAGCATGATAAATGTTTTTTAGGTGTTTTAACGGTATGTAATGTCTTATTTTGTAAAGAACACCATATAAGGAGAAATAGAATTTCCTAAATATTCAATATATTTATCCCAGCTTAATCTCTCATCGATGTATAATCCCAAAAATTTTATAATAAAATTTCTCTATTTAATTTCATTGTTATTAAATTTGATTGGTTCTATTTTTTGATTAATTTTCTTTTTATTAATAAAAATATAAGATGATTTATTATAGTTAATTGTTAGAGTTGCAAAGTGAATATCACTATAAATTTGGGAATAATTATTTGCAAAATAAACTATTGTTGTGTCATCAGCAAATAATTTTATTTCACCTTTTAGACCTAAATTTGTGATTGAATTGATATATATTAAAAACAGAATTGGACCTAGGGATGAACCTTGTGAAACTCCGCAAATTATTTTTCCTTTACAACTTTTATGATTGCTAATTTCCAAACCATAAAAGAGCTTTGCCTCGAATTCCGATGTTGTTTAGACAATTTATTAAAATTTCGTGATTAACAGTGTCAAACGCTTTCCACAAATCTAAGGATACTATGCAGCACTTTTGGTCAACATTATGTTGAATATTAGTTACCATGTCAGCTACTGCTATTTCAGTATCTCTAAATTTGCGGAAACCGTATTGACATTTCAATAATAATTTTTTAGATTCTAAATAATTTTGAATTCGGTTAATCATAATTTTTTCTAAAATTTTTGACATTATTGGAAGTACTGAAATAGGCCTGTAGTTATTGATATTGAACTTTTCGTTATTTTTATAAACATGTAAAACTTTAACAATTTTCATATTATTGGGAAATTCACCTTTTTCAAATAACAATTTTGATCATTTTAAAATTATTGGAATTACATATCATTTAAGCTTTATAAGAATTTTTACAGAAATGTTGTCGTACTCATCTGAAATAGTAGAAAAATGATATTATAAAATATAATAATTTATTTGTTACGAAAAGGATTTGTTTAAATCTTAATCCATTTTTTATTACAGTTTTTTATTACAGGTCCGATCTTATCCAAGGTTTATGTTTAAATTTAAATAAATAAAGTTTATTATGTTAAGAAAAAAAATTAATTTCGCTATGCTATAAAAAGCTTGATTAATTTAAAAAAAAAAACATTTTAGATTTGAATTTCATTAAAGGTAATTTTTTTATTTCGGTAAAGAGTTTTTTAAAGAATTGAATACAGTAATAGTTTGACCCAAATTTGCTCGCTTTAAGGCGGAAGAAGTCAGTTCTTAGGTTGTCATTGTGATGGGTGCTGTAGCTATGAATTGAGTTGGACCTCATAAATAAATCCTGGTTTTCACGTGCAAAATTTAAACAACTATAAATAAATAGACTTGGCATTGTTTAAATTTTTAGATCTACAAATTTTTGTTTGACATCTCCTCTGTATTTTAGGTTTGTCATTATTCTTACAGTTTTGCGTTGCAGTCCAAAGATTCTTGAAGCAGAGGCTGCCTGTCCCCAAACAGACATACTGTAGGTGAGATGCTATTAAAGCATGATATGTCAGTAGAATTTGATTTTCTACTTGATTTGATTTTCTACTGTACCCTTTAGGCGTCTGATGACAAAGATGTTTGTTGATATTTTTTTTGCTAGGTGGCCGTGAAGGGACCAGTTTAATTTTGGATCTAAGAAAACTCCAAGAAATTTATCACAGTCTTCATTTTCTACCCCATGGATATAACAAATATAAATAATATATTATCCACGCCCGATCTATTTTGGAAAGTCGTTTACAATCCAATTATATAAAGAGGAGTAGCGTTAATTGGAATAAACAATCCCCATATACGCCCAATCGAAAATGTAAACAGAATATGTGATGACAGTTCGGACGATATTACGAGGTTTAACTGGAAAAAGGATATCCACTAACGCAAAGGTATTTTTAAGAACGGGATTTTTTGCCAAGGTGAACCCGAGAAAAACATATAAAACAATAAGTTAAACATAGTTACAGCGGCACCGCTACAGTTTTTGAAAGTAAAAATATTTTTTTTTAACGTTGACTTCTACACTTTGATAGCAATTAAATTATTGGAAAACCTTTCTATCGAGAGAGAGAAAAATCTCAAAAAAGTTTTTGAGTTTTGAAAATCTTAAGGCTATCTGAAAATATCAAGACAAGCTTCTCATAAAATATCTCTACCCCTACATCTTTTATAGAGTCAACTGCCGTGGTATAAGGGTATCGATACTAGAGCGTTAATAGAACATCAAAATTGGTGATACCGTGGGCAAAATTAGAAATTGTTGTTTTCTTTTCTATTCTAATTTGTGTTTGTGGTTTAAAAACTCTTTTTAGCATCTAAATTACGGTAATACGGTGATCAAATAAGGTGACGATAAAGTAGTGGTCTATTATCTCTCTATTGACTCTCACCTTGGTTGGGTGTGATTTCCGGTCAAAGCACTTTTGGTGATTGGATGTCTGCGAACGTACTATTTGTAATGATTATTGTGACAAAATTGATGTTAGACGACGCTCTTCTTGGTTGCCGAGGCTATTCGAAAACTACGTCCGGGCTATCTGGCCAGAGATATTTTTTCCTCCCACAGAATAAGGAAGTAATAATAAAATGTCAGATTTATTTTATTATTTGTAATGTTTCCGAAACTTCCTATTATTAGTTGTCCGGCTTAAGTCCCAAATAGCAATCAATTGTTCATTTTGTGCAGAAAGCATATAATTTGGCATACTTATTCCTTGGACAATTCTTTAAAATTTTGGTCGAGGAAATCGATGATCGAATACATAAAAGCCAAGATGGCGGCGATTTTTTTCAAAATGGACGTCTATTTTTTTTTTAAATTGTAGGTTTGCCATGAAAACAAGATTATACTTGAATCCATATAATTCGATAGAGAGGAATTGAAAAAAAATGGTTGAATTGACGTATGATCTTTGTCGTTCTTGAAAAGTAACATTTTATTTATTTAGTAAGTCGCGACAGGTCTTTTGTTGTAATTTTATAATTTAGAAAGAACATCAAAATAACTTTTCTAATTGACATTTTGCTTACAGTGTGATTGGTTTAGTTATACCAGACCAGTCAAAGTAAGAAAAAATATTAAATTTGGTACGATTATTTCAATTGTCAAGGTCAACTGATATTCTAAAAAATTTTTGGAAAGGTGGCGCTGTGGATGACGGGGCACCCAAATTTCAGATATTAAATTTGATAAAAGTTCATATTTTTTTTAAAAGCTTTGATAAGACATGCATATTTAATAAAATAATCGTCATCTATACATAGATGAAGTATGTAGATTTTTACATCGCATGTTAATTTTTTCCGGAAAGCACTAAATTTGGTACACTTACTTTCTCAACAATTTTTTAGGATCATGGTCAAGAAACTTTTTAATGGCATGTACAGAAACCAAGTTGGCGGCCAATTCTTCAAAATGGCGGTCTTAAATCTAAAGTTACTTATCAAAAAAAAAATTATACTTGAATCTATAGACCTTCATGAAAAGAAATTTGACAATTCTAGTTAAATTGACGTACAACCTCCAATGACCTTGAAAAATGTCATTTTACTTTTAAAAAAATACTTTTCCAGATCATTTTTTTAAAATGTTTTATAATTCTGAAAACGGCGACAGGTCTTGTTTTATAATTTTAATATGACATCAACACATCTCTCCTACTTGACTTTTTGCTTACAGGGTGATTGGTTTAGTAATATTTTTTTAAAATCCACATTATTATCTATTTTTTTTTACTTTTTAAAGTAGAATATTCAAATTTGTTACGATTACTAGACAGTTTTTGGGCGTGCCCAAAATGCCCGACGATTAACGCAATTTGACACTGTTGACGTTTCCTCAATCCTACTGACGATTAACGAAAGAATTTGGACGTACGTGGCGAGCTTTTATTAAATTCCGCATCATTTCGGACCGGGTGGCGTTGCCCTGAGTATCAATGACGCACCCAAGCGTGTTTCTCTGTTTGAGCGTCCTTTTATGTATAATTAAATAGGTAACTGCTTCAAACGCATTTAAATAAAAGCAATAAATTTAACAACAACCGCACCGTCGACGTAAAACCTGTACCAAATAGGCTATTTTGAACTGTCGATTAGTGTTAGAGTTATCGTTGTTGGCGAAGTTATCGGGATGTAAATTAGCACGACAAAAAACTATCTAGTAATCGTAACAAATTTGAAAATTCTACTTTAAAAAGTAAAAAAAAAACATGATAATGTGGCTTTCTTTTAAAATCTTACTAAGCCAATCACCCTGTAATCAAAAAGTCACTTGTAGGAAAGATGTGTTGATGTTAAAATTATAAAACAAGACCTGTCGCCGATTCCAGAATTATAAAAAATTTTAAAAAAGGTTCTGAAAAGTATTTTTTTTAAGTAAAATGACATTTTTCAACATCATCGAAGGTTTTTTTGATAAGTAGCTTTCGATTTAAGGTCGACATTTTGAAGAATTCGCCGCCAACTTGGTTTCTGTACATCCGATCACAAATTTTCTTGACCACGATCCTCAAAAATTGTTAAAAAAGTAAGCGTACCAAATTTGGTGCTTTCCACAAAAAATGAACAATCGGGTACATTAGAGTACTATTCGGTGCGACTAAACACATGTTGGGTCAACTTAACTGGCTTATAGCGTAAAAAAGGACCCGATAGAATTTGTAATTTCATATCTGAATCGATTTCTTGGGGCCTTTTAATTCATTAGAAGTCATCAAAGTGTATATCCAGCCAAATTTTTGGTCGCTAGGAAAAATTGAAGAAAACATTGAAAACCCCGGTTTTTTTACGCACTCAAAAAAAAAATTTAGGCGACCAAACTAAAATTATTTTTCTAAAAATCTACATACTTCAACTATGGATAATTAACTACTAACTAACTAACTACACTTTTTTGCACTCGACGCGCATTTCGCTAACAACGTTAGCATCATCAGGAGACGATAAACAATGAACTAAATTAATCTACGCTCTATCTTATATACAATCCTTTAGTGGGCGGAGATAAGACTAATAAATTGTGATTGATCACGATTTTTAATCCTATCTCCCCTCAACCAAAGAATAAAGTGTACTAAACGGGATGGGTCCTCTATCTTTATTTAAACTATTTGTGGATTTAATGATTTCCATACTTTCATATGCATTCGAAAGAAAATTTATATCAATTCCTTATAATCCTAATTATACGAAAGGATTACACAAAGTATTTAATAACACCGGTCTTAAATTAGTATATCAATCCGGTAACACAATAAGAAGCTTACTAGGAAATCCCAAGGATAAAACTACAGTTCTAGAAAAAAGTGGAATTTACGGATGTAGTTGCATGGATTGTGACAAAAAATATGTTGGCCAAACGAGACGCTCTATTCAAACACGTTTTAAAGAACACTTAGCACACTTAATAGTTAATTAGGATTATAAGGATTGATATAAATTTTCTTTCGAATGCATATGAAAGTATGGAAATCATTAAATCCGGAAATAGTTTAAATAAAGATAGAGGACCCATCCCGTTTAGTACACTTTATTCTTTGGTTGAGGGGAGATAGGATTAAAAATCGTGATCAATCACAATTTATTAGTCTTATCTCCGCCCACTAAAGGATTGTATATAAGATAGAGCGTAGATTAATTTAGTTCATTGTTTATCGTCTCCTGATGATGCTAACGTTGTTAGCGAAACGCGCGTCGAGTGCAAAAAAGTGTAGTTTTGGTTTGTGGAAAACAATCATAATTTTCTTTTTATCAAAGCCATTAAAAAATATGAACTTTTATCAAATTTAAAATCGAAAAGTTGGGTGCCACGTCGTCCGCAGCGCCACCTAACCAAAAAAGATAAATAAAATAATAAATAAAAAAGATACGAATGATAATGTAGCTTTTTTAAAACATCTTACTTTGACTGGTCTGGCATAACTAAACCAATCACCCTGTAAGCAAAATGTCAATTAGGAAAGTTATTTTGAAGTTCTTACCAAATTATAAAATTACAACAAACGACCTGTTGGGCTTACTAAATTATAAAAAATTATCAAAAAAAAATTCTCAAAATCCATTTTTTTTAAAATAAAATGTCGCTTTTCAATGACGATAAAGGTCATACGTCAACGTAACCACTTTTTTTAATTCCTCTCTATCAAATTATATGGATTCGAGTATACTCTTGTTTTGATGGCCAACCTACAATTAAAAAAAAATAGACGTCCATTTTACAAAAATCGCCGCCATCTTGGCTCCTATACATCTAATTTAAAGAATAAGTGTGCCAAATTTCATGCTTTCTGCACAAAATGAACAATTGGGGACTTGAGCAGGACGACTAGGCACCGCGTCAAAATTAGATGACTATTTAAAATATTTCGTGTACTCCTGTCTGTTTGCTGTTCCTTGTCGCTCTGGTTCGTGATGCATTCGCGGGTTTAGCGACTTTATAAGAGCTTTTATTTATAATTTTTCTGTTGTATTAATTTAACAATTGTTATGATGAACATTTTCGCGGTAGAGTACTTGAAAAATTATTTTAGCTCTTTGAGTCTGGATCAAAAAATTGAAATAAAAAATGCCGGTAGACCTAAACCCGAACTTGACTTGGCGCAAACAACAAGGCCGAATTACTGTCAATTTTTCATAGATCACGAGCCGCCACTGGTCGACTTTGATAATGCTTGTTTCGTGATTTTTGCCTTAACTTTTGAGTGCATTTAATAAGAGCTTGTTCTTTGAAAGTTTTTTTTTAATAAAAATTTATTAATCTTACGGTGCAACGTGCACACTAAATAAACCAGCTGATCAAGTCTAAATTTTCTATGGTTTTGAATTAAAAATTTGATTTGACCGCTAATAATAAAATTATCTAAACTTGGATTTTAAAAATGGTTCACCTGGGATTTTAATGAATATAAATTTAAAAACTACAAAAATGGATCCCCAAAATCACAAAAAATTACACTTCTATTTAGGACGAGTTTGTAAATTCACCGATAAGCTCACCGATGAGTTTGTAAATTCACCTATGATTCTTAGTGATATTCGTCGGGTTATTAAATTATCCGATTGATTTCACCAATTCACCAATTGATGAATGTCATTAACGTCATTTAAACAGCTGTTTTTTGTTGTTATTTGTTGTTATATTTGTGAGCATGTGATCACGTTTGACCAGTCGCAGGGCTAATGCTCATTTCTTGTTTTATATTATTTTTTGTATAAACCCGGCATAAGGCGATAAGTAAATCTTCAATTTTGTCTGGTATAAGACGAACATAAGTTTTATCCTCTCCATATCCTCCTGAAGCACAAATTTCTCAATTGGAAAAAAATAAAAACAAATCTAGTCTATAGCTAAATTCTGACTGATTTTGATCGCGTTTTTTTTCATTTTCGATGGCTCATCGAACTCAGCGACATGGAATGTCAGATTAAAGTCATATTTCATTTGTCAAAAGGTGACGATGACATGGGTGAAAAAAATCTGATGGATTTAGAAACTCGCTTTAACGCAGTTTAGGATTGTTTTTATCTTGCACAGGCGCGGAGTTCAAGGGGGTAGAGGAACAATTACCCCCCCAGCCCGTAGACCCTAATTTTTCACAAAAAAATAATAAAAGCGTCAAAAAATTTAGAGAACTTCATCTTCCAGGGGAAACTCAAGTACAAGTTTTTCGTAACACTGAAGCCTCTAAAGTTTATTTTTACTTACTTTATATTAATCATTGGCGTACGTAGAAATTGGTCCTGTGGGTGGGGGTTGGGAATATGATTTTCTTGGTGATTTTTGGAGGAAATTCAACCTTCAGTAGTCCATTTTCAGTGAATTTTTAAAAACGGGGGGAGGCTTGAGCCCCTAAGCCCTTCCCCTGCTTACGCCGGTGTATTAATAAGCTTCTTTCTCGTGATATATAAGATCATATTTTTTATGGAATGTTTTCTGTCGTGTGAACAATAAGCTTAAATGGCTAGGTGAAGGAAAATTCTTCTTTTTAGTATTTTTGTGCAGTATTTAATAATTAATAGCAGGCAAACGCTTTCGGAGACATTTATAATTTTCCTGTGGGTGGGGGTTGGGAATATGATTTTATTGTTGATTTTTTGAGGAAATTCAACCTTCAGTAGTCCATTTTCAGTGAATTTTTAGAAGCGGGGGGAGGCTTGAGCCCCTAAGCCCTTCCCCTGCTTACGCCGGTGTATTAATAAGCTTCTTTCTCGTGACATATAAGATCATATTTTTTATGGAATGTTTTCTGTCGTGTGAACAATAAGCTTAAATGGATAGGTGAAGGAAAATTCTTCTTTTTTGTATTTTTGTGCAGTATTTAATAATTAATAGCAGGCAAACGCTTTCGGAGACATTTATAATTGTCGACATTAGACGAACACTATTGGAGCGCCTTCAATTTTAATGGATCATAATCTTCTATAACCTGACAAGTGAGTATTATAACATTAATATTAAAATTAAATAACTAATTCCACCCACAGAGGACCCTGATGATGAACTAAGTCCGAAAACGCTGGCCTGCTATTAGTTAATAACTACTGCACAAAAAAACAAGAATTTTCCTTGACCTACCCATTTCATATTTTTTACACGTTTTTACTTACCAAGTAGAACACAGTTCTTGTCTTATTTTGATAAAAATCTGAAAAAAAAAGGAAATGGTCAGTATCTTCTAACAAAATGATTTACCACCAAAATATTGAAACTTAACGGTATAAATTATAATAACAACCCTCCCGATTTTGGCCTCATCTTTTTCGGGAAATATTGCAGGAATTTTTAATCGAATATCGACGGCTAATAGGGATATTTCGGAACGCTTATTTGACAGTTCGTAGTGGTTGTGGTAATTACTGCGTTTGCGCAATAGCTAAACGTTATTCCGTTGTGGTAATTAGCCACTACCACTGCCGTAAGCTACGAATGCACTTTGTTGTGGTTGTGGTTATTTTTCTAATTGATTTTAGAGAATTTTGGCACAATTAATTTTAAAAATAATAGAATATTACCAGGTTCCAACATATAAAACACTAAAATAAGGCCCAATTTTGTGCTTTTGGCGACGGTTTTATTACTACTATACAGTGTTGCCAGATTATTTATACCAATTTTCTTCAATTTAACCTCAAAAATTCTTCGTATTTCTGCAGAGATGTTAAACGTTAATGAAAGGTACTGCAATGATTTGCTAGCGCCATCTCGAAGTCCAAATTTGCCAACACTGACTGATCTGATCTCAATTTCCTGCGTGCATACAAAACAAGTAAAATAAATTAAGGCCACAAAAACGGCATAGATTTGACAACACTGCTTTGCTATTTTTTTGAAAGATCAAGAATAGGTGGCATCGCTAATACCATTTCGAGTGAGATCGTGCAGTGTTCAGAACACGGTGCGAACACCATATGTGAGGAAAAGTATAACTTATTAGGAACGTAACTATTTATTAACGCTTCTTTAAAAGGTTTTGATGCTCGGCTTCATACTTCATGGATTGCAAAAATCATTATTCAACATCAAAAAAATAACAAGTTTCGTATTATTTATCACTTGACATGTATCAATTTATTGGCCGAATTTTTCATTAGACAAGTGGCCGGTGGCTATGCGAAACCTGAATTCCAATACTTCGATCGAACTCACTTCGGTTTCCTTGGACCTACTAAATTACGTGACCTTGGCGTTTCAGAATTCCGGCAGAATATTGCTTACAAAGGAAAAAACCATAACTTTTTTGTTATCAGATAATAGGATTTATAAAAATCTACAACCGTATTCAAAGGATTTTTCAAAATTTGATGTATTTTTTCAGAAAATAAAAAAATCCAAAAATTGCTGGTAAAGATTTCTGTATTATCGACGAGGCTAAAGAGAAAGCCAGTTAAGATTTTTGACTATTGATAGCCGTGTTTATTTTATTTCGAAAATGAGAGAGTTCAGCAAAAAACTGTCTGGATACGGTTGTGAGGAATTGAAAAATAAACATTCCTGCGAAATTTCAACAGATTCCGTTTTCTCGTTTCCGATATTCTGTTCGGTAAAGATTGGCCCAAAAACATCAAAGCAGTAATGTCAAATCTATGCCGTTTTTGTGGCCTTAAATGCACTTAAATAAATGTTAAAGTAGCGTTAAAAAATTAGGAAAATAGTAAATTTGAAAAAATTCTTCATGCACTGTTACTATACCTCGAGGTATTCACCGCTTTGGAAATGCATTGCGGTTATACCACTACGTCGCGATGATAATAATTGTTCTTGATATAGAAGTTATATCGTCGCGGGTAGTAAACGGGCACGTTATCTCGATGTCCCGTTTACCACATAAAGTGGTATTTCTGACTTTATAGGCTTTGTATAGGTTTTCTCTTTCCCATATTATTAATTGAAAATATGTTGATCTTTTTCTAAATTAGAACAGGACACACAGCATAAAATATGTGAAGACATTACAAAAAACAAAAACATTATCTACATCATAACCTATACCTAATAATTACCATTTTATTAACCACTTTCTTGAAGTTAAAACATCTTAAATTTATAAACGCATAGAACTTTACTGATTAAAAATCAAATCATGTTTTTGCAGTTTACCTAAAAAATAAAAATACCAAGAGTTCGTGGTCGCAAACAATTTCATCATTTAAACGACTTCGAGAAAGGACGCATCGTGGGCATGAAAGAGGCTGGTTTTGGTTTACGGGAAATTGCAAAAAGAGTAAGTGCCAATCCATCAATAGTGTTAAGAGTTTGGAGGAGGTGGTCCAATGATGAGATTTATAGACGTCGTGCGGGTTCTGAACGTCCTAGATTATTACAAGGTCGTGATTTACGGCATCCCAGACTTCTTGCACTCAGAAATCGACGGGACAGTATACGTCAAGTAAGAGATGTTCTAGTTGCAGCTTGGTATGGGGTGCTATATGTTTAGGAAACAGATCACCTCGGCGATATATCGATAAAGTGCTGCAGTCAGTTTTATATCCCTACCTACAAACTATCCCAAATGCGATCTTTCAACAAGATAATGCCAGACCGCATATTGCCCGTGAAACAATGGACTTCTTACATGAACTTGGCATAGAGACCTTAGAATGACCAACAAGATCGCCTGACTTGTCGCCTTTCGAACACGTATTGAATATGATAGGACGCAATCTTGGTCGATTACCACGTCTCCCTGGAAAGGAAGATTTGGATGAGTGTTCCTTAACATGATATAGATCATCTTATTTTGTCAATGCCCAATAGAACAAACAAGTGCATAAAAAACCATGGAGGAGCCCCTCATTATGAATTTTTTGATGATTATCATGGAGGAATCTTCTTGGAAATGTTATCAATTACTAAGAGCATCATAAGTTGCATTTTTTCTGTCCTCCAGTATAGTTATAAAGTGGAATATATTACTTTCGAGTATAGCTTTATATTTTTACGACACTGTGGTAATTTTTTAACCGTTATGTGTGTGTGCAAAATAAGTAATAGTACTGACATTTTTGCTATAAATAGTTTTTGTATGAAATATTACTACGCTTTAACCTATTTTTGGTAGCAATGACAATGGCACCATTAAAATCGGGTAGTTCAACAAACCGCTTTTCCATAAGTAATAAAATAGAAAGTTTGACAAAGTGGAAAAACACGCAGATTATTTATAGAGTAATCGTTTCTGAATCGGGGAAAAACAAGCATTTTGCCGAAATTTTAACAATAAGCTCAAAATTTTCAATTAAACGGGGAAATGTTCCTCTACCTATCTCTGTCACACCAGTATAATTATAGATAACGTCATCTCTCTCAAATCAGATAGCGAAACTGTCTCTCTTCAAGCCGACATTGCCTCTTTAAACTGCGAATTTTAAGTTTATTTCTAACATATTGGCAAAATGCTGATTTGTTCCCGATTCAGAAATGATTACCCTATAAAATCACTTTGTTTAATCTGCATTAATGCTGCATTTTGTTAGACAGCCTTACGGGTTGGGTAACATAATCATTTGTACGCGTTTGTAAGCTAAAAATTTAATACGAAATTTAAAACAATATATATTTTTAGATTGTAAAGTTGGACCATTCGATGTCGATCCTGCTCCACTCTACGTTCTATCGGGCACAAGCATAGAAATAGAAGGGATTAAAGAATGGGCTTTAACCTGCGCAATAGAATCAACAAAGAGGGCAGCCATTTTCAACTACACCAGAGAAAAACAGTTGGTTGGATGTGTTGTTTCAGCATTACACTGTTTACATCGAAACTTAAATAAAATTAAGAATAAACAAATGATCCATTTTAACTAAAATTTTTACAGTGCTTATTATAGAAATGGTAAAATTTTGTAATTTGATCATTAAATCATTAATTAAAAGTTAGATTTGACAATTTTACTTTAATTTATGTAGTTAATTTAAAAGTTGAAGTCTATTTGAACTTTGTTTGTAAACAAGATTAGGCCTTCTTGACAGGCGGGAAATTTAAATTTGCAACAGATGTATTCATCAAATTATATTTCTATTTTCTTTTCCAAAGTAAACAAAGTGTATTATTTTGGAGTGCGTTAATGAAAAGAAGTTTGTGGATGTTTCAATAAACTGAATGAAACTAAAAATTTAAAAATGTTAAGCTCGCAGAAACGCGCCTTAAGTCTTTCAAAAGCCATGCAGTTACCCAGGTAAAAGATTCCTATATTTAAATATTTTGTTCTATATTTGACTAGAGTATTTAGTTCATTTTGTGAATGGGATTGCCCTGTTCAAAATATTTACCTTTTATTGCTGTTAAATTATACTAAAATCATGATTATTTTAAATGGATGCATTTTATTCTAGTAAACTTTTAAAATATACTGAAATATTTCAAATAAAGCTTTGTTTTCAAATAAATTTTATTTATACACGACGTTTCGATCAGTAAAATCTCTGATCGTCTTCAGGTGCAACGATCAGAGATTGTACTGATCGAAACGTCATGTATAAATAAAATATAGACAATGGAAGTCCGAAACACAGAGTTAATTTCAAATACAACATTGAAATCTTCCTAGTAAACATGTGAAGTTAATTACCAAGTATATTAAATAAAATGTATTAGGAAAATAACTATACAAAGTCAAACTTTTTCTAATATTTATTAACTAATTATCCAGTCAAAGTCAAATGGAAATTTATCCAATAGTCAAGTTGTACACATCTCAAAAAGGTTGCTCTGGCCTCCGCAGTATCCTGAAACAAAGAAAAACAATATAACTTAAGACCCTGTCGGTCATCCTAGCTCAAAGTTCAAACTCATTAGAAGAACCATGTCAATTCTTAAAACCCAAAAATAAAGAAGATAATAATACATTATAGGGACTTATCGGTACATAAAGTTGGCATAGCCTGACTCGGCACTATTTCTGACAGTTGTGCACGAAGGTTGAAAGGTTTCTGACAGTTTCGTCATGTAAACTTGTCATCTAAACATGCTCATATAGTGCCATTCTTCAAGTTGACAAATTAAAGTGAATGCCGTCCTTTATTAAAGGCAGGCACAAACACTATGAAAATCGACATTATTTTGATAGCAAAGATGACATATTTAGACAACAACAATGTCAGAATTCCTTTAAACTTTGTGCGGAATTGTCAAAAATAGTGCCATCTTTATTAAAAACAGGCTATGCCGACTTTATGTAGCAATAAGTTCCTAATGACTTAGTTTTCTTGTGTAGGTACTTACAGAAACTGGTGTCCGTCCAGTTCTTTGTTGTCATAGAAATAGAAGAGTTTTGCTATTGTTCGTCCTTGAACTTGTATATAGTCAAGGACTCCTTATATTTTCTAAAAATAACAGAAGCAAGTTTATTACAAACATTTGGGCAGTTTACGAAAATAACAACTTTTGTGGCTATCATTATTTGACAAGCCATCAGGAATAAAGTTATTTCAGTTATTTTCCTAGCTATTTCTACGCTTACCTATAAAACAATATATTCAGTGTCTCCCTCAATCAAAAACTAACGATTCTAAACAACATTTTGAAAAAAATTGCCAAAAACACAAAGACTTTGAAACTGATTGACAGAAGAATATGGAAATATGCATAAAAATTTTAGATAAAGATAAACAAGGTGCTTATTAGCTGTTTTTTGTTGTTAACTTTATTTTGTTTATATTCACTTCTGTCAATCCATGTCAAAGTCTTTTGCTATTTTGCTTTATACCTAGGTAAGCATAAAAACAGTTGGGAAAATAAACCGTAATAACTTTATTGTTGACTGTTTGTCAAATAATGATAGCCAAAAAAGTTGTTGTTTTTGTATCCTTTCAAAAAGTTCCTAATATGGTATTGATTATACAAAATGGCTTTCTTTTTGTCGTCAATTGACAAAACACCCACCTGTTAGATCAGTTTGGATGTCAACAGTCCTTGACTTCCCTATGGAGCATTGTCCACTCACTTAGAGCTCGGCCAGATTAAGTTTGGAGTGTCTTGCGTCTTTGTGCTTGTTTTCCACTTTAATTTTATAATATTTCCTGCTCTATATACTTGGGTTTTGCCCACATCATTGGGTAACATTTTGAATGTTCTTTGCTTTATTTATCTGGGTGAGGCAACCATCTACCCATAGAAATAAAAGGGGGACTTCTTCTATTTCTATGCATCCTCCATTTTACCACTCGGTACTGACCTAAAAGCACAAGAAATATGAAATAAAGAAGGTTTAAATTAATTTTAAAGAGGTAAACAAACATCAGTTTTGAGATAGGTATTTATCAAAAATCCGTACGGTAGCTACACCGGTGTAATCTGTGACTTACCTAGATTATTTTTGAAGGCTTTTAGAGCCGGAAGGTGGTCTTTTTTTGGCGAAAATAAGTAAATAATTTTAGCATTTGATTGTTTGTCAAAATAATATGACAAACTTCAACTAGAGTATAAAAATTGGTTTGTTATACTCGGTGTGGCTAACTGCAAAAATAGGCGATTCTACCAATTTTGTTCTATGGTGTAGTTGGAAATGGCTGACTCCTTTGCGTTCCTCGAAAATTGGATGCGCAGTCGTCTTTGCCCATTCTCAACTTCTTCTATTTCTATGGGCACAAGTGACTGGCTGTATCCGAAACCTTACGAGTCTACTTTAAAATTCCCTTTTAAACAAAACGTCGACTTTATTTGTCCCAACGCTAACGTGATTGTGCGAAACAAAGTGTACAGTGCAACATTTGTAACGGGTTACTGTCGGAAAGATAAAACTTTTATGCTGGACGGTCAAGAAGTTCGATGGGATGAAATTTTATGCCGCCGATTTCCGTGGAGTTCGATCAGAGCAAACGTTCTGTACTGTAATCAGGGTAAGTAATAATTTTTTGACACAAAGTAAAGTACAGTGGTGTCCTATTAATATAAAGAATGGGCATTTATTATACAATGCAGCATTTGTAACTGATTATTGTCAGCAAGATTTAAACTTTTAAAGGGGCCTACATTTCTTGAAATACGTACGCGCGTACAAATCTGTGCGTACATATCTCTTAGTGTGTGGGCAATATCTGCCCAAAATATTTGTCGAAGATGTATTCATTCGCCGCTTAAAGATTTGTACGCGGTACAAGTTACACGAGTTTTTGTTTAGAGTGGTTTTATTTGGCGTAAACCATGGCAACGGATAGCAGAAATTATTCAAGAGTTTCTTACAGAGTTCATTGAGCTTTTTAAATCTTACCCATGTTTATGGAAAACTTAATCCAAAGACTATATAAATAAAAATTTAAAAAAGATGCTTTTACAATATTGATAGAAAATACCCATTTACTTCCGTAGCTTTCGTTTATTTAATAATCGTTTTTGTTTCTTTTTTATTATGCACTCACACGCCACTGCTAATAAATTTAAGTCACTGCGTGTGTAGACAATTCCACTAAACGTACATATACGCACAGATTCGTACGCACGTACACTTGATTTAAAAAAAAAATCGCATACATGTAGTCACAAATTGAACTTTCTAAAAGTGTATAATATATACGGACTACCAGCTAAAATGCCTAAAAACTTCTAAAGTACAACAATTTGTCATATTGTTTAAAAAAGGTCTCTAAAACTGAAAATATTTTTTTACTTAAATTAAAGACAATCTTATTTTTATATTAAATTTTACATAATACTAAAAAATCATCAAATATAATACTTTAGGAAAGTCTTTATTGAACAATATAAAATTATCACTCGAGTAACGGACGAAGGCTGTTCTATAAAGAGGGCGATAACCCATTTTGGAGTTGATAAAATAACAATAATACGATGGAAACACCGCTGGATTGAAAACAATTCGATGAATAGGAAACTTGGATTAGGACGAAAACGATGGTAAAGTTAATACTAATTATGTTAACTTAAAAAAGAACTAAAATAAATAATTTAGTTTTTAATAGGATCACCATTTTTCTCTGTTACAAGCTGCAAACGTCTGGGCATTGAAAAGGTTAAATTTTGAAAATACTGTTCGTCTTCTGAGAGCTGATCCAATGCGCGATAAATAGCATCGCTTAACTCTTCAGCATTTCGTGGTCTCCGGTTCTTTTGATATATTATTTTATTGTCCATTAGGTTAAGATCAGGGCTGTTGGCTGACTAAGGAAGTGTTTCTATATTATTATTCTGAAACCGTTGGCGAACAACATTAGCCGTATGTACTGGACAGTTGTCCTGCTGATAAACGAAGTCATTATTTTCATGTACAGCCTGTACAGATGGCAGCATAACGTTTTCAAGGATTTCAATGTATCGTTCACTATTGAATCTTCCTTCGATTCTCCAAAAAAAACCCAAACCTCTAGCACTAAACCAGCCCCACATGTTTACAGAAAAATGTCCAGCTAGAATTTGGTGGACGATAAACTGAAATTCCCTTGCTTCTTGATTGAAAAATTTTTTCGTCATTAAAAACCATCCTCTCCTAAAAGTCATTATCACGAAGAACGTTGTTGAGTACAAAAATAACTCTGGCCTGTTTTTGTTCTTCTGTTAGAAAAGGTTTCTTTGCAGCAACTCGACAAGAGACTCCTGATTTCGTTACTCTTCTATTTACTGTTGCTAAAGAACCCGGAAATAATGTTACATTAGCTGCTTCAACCGACGATGAAAAATAATTTTTTCTGAGATGGTCAATAAGTCTCTCATCTTGCACTTTAGAACTTACTTTTGGTCGTCTTGATCCATCTTTTTTATCCATAGAATTATTTTCAATCCAGCGCTTTTTCCATCGCATTATCGTCATTTTATCAACTCCAAAATGGGTGGCCGCTCTTCTATAACTCGAGTGATAATTTAAACTTTTGATATTGTTAATATTTGTGGCATTTTTAAGGATGTCACACTGAATTTTAAGCTGTCAGGCATACTAAGCTGGTGGTGCCTTATAATAGTATACACTAATGGAAAGCTAAATTTTGTGGCATAGGAAAAGTGTACATATCTCAAGATTTTCGGGTATCTGTAGGCCCCTTTAGGTAATATCTGCCTAAAATATCTGTCAAAGATGTATTCAGTCGCCGCTTGAAGATTTGTACGCGCGTACAAGTTACAAGGACACTTCTCTCCGTGTGTAGGCAAAACACGCCGATAATATTAGTGCGGTTCGTGTTTTAGTTTAGAGTTGTTTGGGCTTTTTAAATCTTACCAATATTTATGGAAAACTAAATCCAAGGACTATATGAATAAAAGTTTAAAAAAAAGATGCTTATAAAATATGGGTAGCTACTACTTCGTAGCTTTCGCTTATTCAATAATCGGTTTTGTTTCTTCTCACACACGCCACTGCTAATAAATTTATGTCACTATTACAATTATCTTGGCGTGTTAGGCCATTACACTAAAGGTGCATATACGCACAGATTAGTACGCGCGTATATATCTCAAGAAATGTTCGATGGGATGAAATTTTACGCGGTCTATTTCTCTGCCGTCCTAATTCAATATTCATTCATTTTTAAATTAGTTGCCCAACTAGCAATTTGTCGATAACTCAACGTTGTGCACCACAAGGTCAGTGGCGGTCCCAGCCATTTGAAAGGGGGGGGGGCGGTTCCGATACGAAAAAAAAACTAGGATAAAAGCATAGCTTTTATGAGGAACATATCAATATATGCAAATAAAACTTAGAACTACAAGCGCGAATTTGGCCTCAAATCTAGGGGGGGGGGGGTTACTCAGATTTTAATTTTTTTATTTTATACATTTTTTATTTTAAATGTGTCAAAAATTTTTGAGAAAACTACATTAAAAATGCAATTTTTGAGTCAAATTAAACTAAAATCGTGATTATCAACGATATCATATCGCCGCAGTCGAAATTTTTTAAGAAAATTGCACTAAAAATGCATTTTTTGATTTAAAGTTGCGTACTTCTAAACAATATTGTTTCCAAATACTGACTTCTCCCAATAAAACTTCAAGAATTTGTGTTTTGGATTAATCAAACAGTTTATAGTATTTGCAATTTGGAAACGACTTTAGTTAATTTTGCCTTGATTTTGGCTTCTCGTTGTATAAAACTTGGTATGAATTATGAATATGTTCAGGTCAAAAATACTTTTTTTATGGCCGAAGTGATTTTGTATAAAACTTGTTTATAAATCAGATACTCTATAATACCGTTCTGTATTTCCAATCTTGTGGTTTTCGCAGTAAGTACTTCATGCGTTTTTTATTCTTGGTGTGACGAATTGAAGATCAAACTGTCCCAAAATACTGTGGAGGGATTCTAGAATGTCTTTAAAAGAGGATTGGCTGCCCAGTGAGTAAGCCACCCACATAAAAAAAACCCATAGAGCTTTTTTAAAAGTGGGTTTTTTCATTATTAATAAAGTAAATAAACGTAAAAAAGGTATGTTATTACCAGTCGTTTGAATATGATCGTAAGATTCGATAAACTTTGACCAAATGCATAACGTTTTCTAATCCCAAACAATTTCCTATTTTATTATTCAAAGTCAGACCGTAAGTTAAAAAATGACTTTCAATGGATGCTGCACTAGCTGCACAGTCCATTCTGAAGTACTCTTTCTACCGCTACTCTTAGGCATTTTCCTGTTAAAAAAATGGTTTAGAGTTAATAACCTCGAAAAAAACAAAAACTTGAATCGTATTGTATCATATCATACTCAGTAAACAGGTACTTACAGTGTAATAGGTACACAAACTCCAAAAATAATTTTCTTTATGTTTGTTTACATTAAGAAGCGCTGGTCAAACTAAACCAAAACTGCTTTGATTTATTAACAAACAAACAAACTGTCAATATTTGTATTCCACCTATACTACGATCGCAAGAATAAGTCCTACTTTTAAAGAACTACAATTTATATATAACTTAAAAAGAAAATCATAAAAAACGCAATAAAACCCATTTATAAAACCCAAAAAAGCCGAGTGGGGTGGGTTTTTATATAAAAAAGTCGGGTTTTTTTCCAATCCTGCCACCAGCATCTTTGCTGTCTACTTTTTCTGGAGAAAAGGGGGGGGGCGATCCCTTGCCCCTCCCCTGGGACACTGCACAACGTTTAAACACGACCCTCTTTTGGAGTAAATTTGGTGGATGATTTTTGATTGAGTCAACGATGCGATTCCGACTCGAGAATCTGTTAAAGTGGTAGTTAACTGGGTTCTGGAGTGCAATTTTTTGTTTAAAATATATATTTATTACCTAAACTGATAAATAAATGAGATTTTAGCCCTGAAGGACATGCGCGCTTTCAATTTACGATAATTCTATGAAATAGAAAAAAAGTATAATGAATTATATATGGCTTGAAAAATGCTTTAAAGGTGTTGTTTAAGATTCCTAAGCACAAAATATCTTCTACGTGCAAAAAGTTCCAAATGTTTAAATTTTGTTCACAAATTAACGTGTCATAGCGTCTTACCAATTTGATCGAATCAATCATGGCGGCATGTGTCAGTTTTTATGACAACCAAAACATTCATGTATCTTGACGGATTGAACTACTATACTGTATTTGATACGAATCCTCGGCTAACAGACGCGAAGGCGCCTTAATTTTGTGCTAAACTTAATAGGTATTTACGTCGCTCGACCGAAAAAATCAGATCGAAACGATCAGAAAACATTTTTTTTACCTACCACTTTCGTCAACGCCTAGCCGTGTTACGTAATTTATGAACAGTCCCTTAATAAGAAAATGTTAGCTTTCTGCTTCTTCTTGGCTAGATAGCCAGTACCGCTAAAGCCAGTAGTTTTTAAGATCAAAACTAAAGGAAAACAAGTAAACTTTGGTTTTGGACTTTTAACTTATGCAAAATTGTAAAAAACAGTGTAGTGCCTATTAGCTTCACACCCCTTCCAAAAATACCGCATCAAAACTCGTAGAAAAAAACTAGAGAAAGTTCACGAGTTCTGGTCGATATTTCATGCGGTTTATGAAACACCACTTTCGGGTGAAATCTCATGAACTTTCAATGTTGGAAAGATATTCAAAACTCATCAAACATCATGAGTTTTGCATGAGTACTGCACTCCGTTTTTAAAAGAATTAATGATAAGAGTTGATAAGATTTCACCAGTATTTTAAAGGCTCTACTTCCAGTTTTTTTAAGTTTTGAGCAGATTTTAATAAAAATTTAAATCAAATTTAATAAGATTTCACAAAGTTTTATGAGAATACACATGTTTTCAGCAGTTTGGGACTTTTAACTTATGCAAAATTGTAAAAAACAGTGTAGTGCCTATTAGCTTCACACCCCTTCCAAAAATACCGCATCAAAACTCGTAAAAAAAAAACTAGAGAAAGTTCACGAGTTCTGGTCGATATTTCATGCGGTTTATGAAACACCACTTTCGGGTGAAATCTCATGAACTTTCAATGTTGGAAAGATATTCAAAACTCATCAAACATCATGAGTTTTGCATGAGTACTGCACTCCGTTTTTAAAAGAATTAATGATAAGAGTTGATAAGATTTCACCAGTATTTTAAAGGCTCTACTTCCAGTTTTTTTAAGTTTTGAGCAGATTTTAATAAAAATTTAAATCAAATTTAATAAGATTTCACAAAGTTTTATGAGAATACACATGTTTTCAGCAGTTTGGGACTTTTAACTTATGCAAAATTGTAAAAAACAGTGTAGTGCCTATTAGCTTCACACCCCTTCCAAAAATACCGCGTCAAAACTCGTAGAAAAAAACTAGAGAAAGTTCACGAGTTCTGGTCGGTATTTCATGCGGTTTATGAAACACCACTTTCGGGTGAAATCTCATGAACTTTCAATGTTGGAAAGATATTCAAAACTCATCAAACATCATGAGTTTTGCATGAGTACTGCACTCCGTTTTTAAAAGAATTAATGATAAGGGTTGATAAGATTTCACCAGTATTTTAAAGGCTCTACTTCCAGTTTTTTTAAGTTTTGAGCAGATTTTAATAAAAATTTAAATCAAATTTAATAAGATTTCACAAAGTTTTATGAGAATACACATGTTTTCAGCTGATTGGGACTTTTAACTTATGCAAAATTGTAAAAAACAGTGTAGTGCCTATTAGCTTCACACCCCTTCCAAAAATACCGCGTCAAAACTCGTAAAAAAAAACTGGAGAAAGTTCACGAGTTCTGGTCGGTATTTCATGCGGTTTATGAAACACCACTTTCGGGTGAAATCTCATGAACTTTCAATGTTGGAAAGATATTGAAAACTCATCAAACATCATGAGTTTTGCATGAGTACTGCACTCCGTTTTTAAAAGAATTAATGATAAAAGTTGATAAGATTTCACCAGTATTTTAAAAGCTCTACTTCCAGTTTTTTTAAGTTTTGAGCAGATTTTAATAAAAATTTAAATCAAATTTAATAAGATTTCACAAAGTTTTATGAGAATACACAAGTTTTCAGCAGTTTGGGACTTCTTTTAACTTATGCAAAATTGTAAAAAACAGTGTAGTGCCTATTAGCTTCACACCCCTTCCAAAAATACCGCATCAAAACTCGTACAAAAAAAGTAGAGAAAGTTCACGAGTTCTGGTCGGTATTTCATGCGGTTTATGAAACACCACTTTCGGGTGAAATCTCATGAACTTTCAATGTTGGAAAGATATTCAAAACTCATCAAACATCATGAGTTTTGCATGAGTACTGCACTCCGTTTTTAAAAGAATTAATGATAAGGGTTGATAAGATTTCACCAGTATTTTAAAGGCTCTACTTCCAGTTTTTTTAAGTTTTGAGCAGATTTTAATAAAAATTTAAATCAAACTTAATAAGATTTCACAAATTTTTATGAGAATACACATGTTTTCAGCTGATTGGGACTTTTAACTTATGCAAAATTGTAAAAAACAGTGTAGTGTCTATTAGCTTCACACCCCTTCCAAAAATACCGCATCAAAACTCGTAAAAAAAAACTAGAGAAAGTTCACGAGTTCTGGTCGGTATTTCATGCGGTTTATGAAACACCACTTTCGGGTGAAATCTCATGAACTTTCAATGTTGGAAAGATATTCAAAACTCATCAAACATCATGAGTTTTGCATGAGTACTGCACTCCGTTTTTAAAAGAATTAATGATAAGAGTTGATAAGATTTCACCAGTATTTTAAAGGCTCTACTTCCAGTTTTTTTAAGTTTTTAGCAGATTTTAATAAAAATTTAAATCAAATTTAATAAGATTTCACAAATTTTTATGAGAATACACATGTTTTCAGCAGTTTGGGACTTTTAACTTATGCAAAATTGTAAAAAACAGTGTAGTGCCTATTAGCTTCACACCCCTTCCAAAAATACCGCATCAAAACTCGTACAAAAAAACTAGAGAAAGTTCACGAGTTCTGGTCGGTATTTCATGCGGTTTATGAAACACCACTTTCGGGTGAAATCTCATGAACTTTCAATGTTGGAAAGATATTCAAAACTCATCAAACATCATGAGTTTTGCATGAGTACTGCACTCCGTTTTTAAAAGAATTAATGATAAGAGTTGATAAGATTTCACCAGTATTTTAAAGGCTCTACTTCCAGTTTTTTTAAGTTTTTAGCAGATTTTAATAAAAATTTAAATCAAATTTAATAAGATTTCACAAATTTTTATGAGAATACACATGTTTTCAGCAGTTTGGGACTTTTAACTTATGCAAAATTGTAAAAAACAGTGTAGTGCCTATTAGCTTCACACCCCTTCCAAAAATACCGCATCAAAACTCGTAAAAAAAAAACTAGAGAAAGTTCACGAGTTCTGGTCGATATTTCATGCGGTTTATGAAACACCACTTTCGGGTGAAATCTCATGAACTTTCAATGTTGGAAAGATATTGAAAACTCATCAAACATCATGAGTTTTGCATGAGTACTGCACTCCGTTTTTAAAAGAATTAATGATAAAAGTTGATAAGATTTCACCAGTATTTTAAAGGCTCTACTTCCAGTTTTTTTAAGTTTTGAGCAGATTTTAATAAAAATTTAAATCAAATTTAATAAGATTTCACAAATTTTTATGAGAATACATATGTTTTCAGCTGATTGGGACTTTTAACTTATGAAAAATTGTAAAAAACAGTGTAGTGCCTATTAGCTTCACACCCCTTCCAAAAATACCGCATCAAAACTCGTAAAAAAAAACTAGAGAAAGTTCACGAGTTCTGGTCGATATTTCATGCGGTTTATGAAACACCACTTTCGGGTGAAATCTCATGAACTTTCAATGTTGGAAAGATATTCAAAACTCATCAAACATCATGAGTTTTGCATGAGTACTGCACTCCGTTTTTAAAAGAATTAATGATAAGAGTTGATAAGATTTCACCAGTATTTTAAAGACTCTACTTCCAGTTTTTTTAAGTTTTGAGCAGATTTTAATAAAAATTTAAATCAAATTTAATAAGATTTCACAAATTTTTATGAGAATACACATGTTTTCAGCTGATTGGGACTTTTAACTTATGCAAAATTGTAAAAAACAGTGTAGTGCCTATTAGCTTCACACCCCTTCCAAAAATACCGCGTCAAAACTCGTAAAAAAAAACTGGAGAAAGTTCACGAGTTCTGGTTGGTATTTCATGAGGTTTATGAAACACCACTTTCGGGTGAAATCTCATGAACTTTCAATGTTGGAAAGATATTGAAAACTCATCAAACATCATGAGTTTTGCATGAGTACTGCACTCCGTTTTTAAAAGAATTAATGATAAGAGTTGATAAGATTTCACCAGTATTTTAAAGGCTCTACTTCCAGTTTTTTTAAGTTTTGAGCAGATTTTAATAAAAATTTAAATCAAATTTAATAAGATTTCACAAATTTTTATGAGAATACATATGTTTTCAGCTGATTGGGACTTTTAACTTATGCAAAATTGTAAAAAACAGTGTAGTGCCTATTAGCTTCACACCCCTTCCAAAAATACCGCGTCAAAACTCGTAAAAAAAAACTGGAGAAAGTTCACGAGTTCTGGTCGGTATTTCATGCGGTTTATGAAACACCACTTTCGGGTGAAATCTCATGAACTTTCAATGTTGGAAAGTTATTCAAAACTCATCAAACATCATGAGTTTTGCATGAGTACTGCACTCCGTTTTTAAAAGAATTAATGATAAGAGTTGATAAGATTTCACCAGTATTTTAAAGGCTCTACTTCCAGTTTTTTTAAGTTTTGAGCAGATTTTAATAAAAATTTAAATCAAATTTAATAAAATTTCACAAATTTTTATGAGAATACATATGTTTTCAGCTGATTGGGACTTTTAACTTATGCAAAATTGTAAAAAACAGTGTAGTGCCTATTAGCTTCACACCCCTTCCAAAAATACCGCATCAAAACTCGTAGAAAAAAACTAGAGAAAGTTCACGAGTTCTGGTCGGTATTTCATGCGGTTTATGAAACACCACTTTCGGGTGAAATCTCATGAACTTTCAATGTTGGAAAGTTATTCAAAACTCATCAAACATCATGAGTTTTGCATGAGTACTGCACTCCGTTTTTAAAAGAATTAATGATAAGAGTTGATAAGATTTCACCAGTATTTTAAAGGCTCTACTTCCAGTTTTTTTAAGTTTTGAGCAGATTTTAATAAAAATTTAAATCAAATTTAATAAAATTTCACAAATTTTTATGAGAATACATATGTTTTCAGCTGATTGGGACTTTTAACTTATGCAAAATTGTAAAAAACAGTGTAGTGCCTATTAGCTTCACACCCCTTCCAAAAATACCGCATCAAAACTCGTAGAAAAAAACTAGAGAAAGTTCACGAGTTCTGGTCGGTATTTCATGCGGTTTATGAAACACCACTTTCGGGTGAAATCTCATGAACTTTCAATGTTGAAAAGATATTCAAAACTCATCAAACATCATGAGTTTTGCATGAGTACTGCACTCCGTTTTTAAAAGAATTAATGATAAAAGTTGATAAGATTTCACCAGTATTTTAAAGGCTCTACTTCCAGTTTTTTTAAGTTTTGAGCAGATTTTAATAAAAATTTAAATCAAATTTAATAAGATTTCGCAAAGTTTTATGAGAATAACAAGTTTTCAGCAGTTTGGGACTTCTTTTAACTTATGCAAAATTGTAAAAAACAGTGTAGTGCCTATTAGCTTCACACCCCTTCCAAAAATACCGCATCAAAACTCGTAGAAAAAAACTAGAGAAAGTTCACGAGTTCTGGTCGGTATTTCATGCGGTTTATGAAACACCACTTTCGGGTGAAATCTCATGAACTTTCAATGTTGGAAAGATATTCAAAACTCATCAAACATCATGAGTTTTGCATGAGTACTGCACTCCGTTTTTAAAAGAATTAATGATAAGAGTTGATAAGATTTCACCAGTATTTTAAAGGCTCTACTTCCAGTTTTTTAAGTTTTGAGCAGATTTTAATAAAAATTTAAATCAAATTTAATAAGATTTCACAAAGTTTTATGAGAATACACATGTTTTCAGCAGTTTGGGACTTTTAACTTATGCAAAATTGTAAAAAACAGTGTAGTGCCTATTAGCTTCACACCCCTTCCAAAAATACCGCATCAAAACTCGTAGAAAAAAACTAGAGAAAGTTCACGAGTTCTGATCGGTATTTTATGCGGTTTATGAAACACCACTTTCGGGTGAAATCTCATGAACTTTCAATGTTGGAAAGATATTCAAAACTCATCAAACATCATGAGTTTTGCATGAGTACTGCACTCCGTTTTTAAAAGAATTAATGATAAGAGTTGATAAGATTTCGCCAGTATTTTAAAGGCTCTACTTCCAGTTTTTTTAAGTTTTGAGCAGATTTTAATAAAAATTTAAATCAAATTTAATAAAATTTCACAAATTTTTATGAGAATACATATGTTTTCAGCTGATTGGGACTTTTAACTTATGCAAAATTGTAAAAAACAGTGTAGTGCCTATTAGCTTCACACCCCTTCCAAAAATACCGCATCAAAACTCGTAGAAAAAAACTAGAGAAAGTTCACGAGTTCTGGTCGGTATTTCATGCGGTTTATGAAACACCACTTTCGGGTGAAATCTCATGAACTTTCAATGTTGGAAAGATATTGAAAACTCATCAAACATCATGAGTTTTGCATGAGTACTGCACTCCGTTTTTAAAAGAATTAATGATAAGAGTTGATAAGATTTCACCAGTATTTTAAAGGCTCTACTTCCAGTTTTTTTAAGTTTTGAGCAGATTTTAATAAAAATTTAAATCAAATTTAATAAGATTTCGCAAAGTTTTATGAGAATACACATGTTTTCAGCAGTTTGGGACTTTTAACTTATGCAAAATTGTAAAAAACAGTGTAGTGCCTATTAGCTTCACACCCCTTCCAAAAATACCGCATCAAAACTCGTAGAAAAAAACTAGAGAAAGTTCACGAGTTCTGGTCGGTATTTCATGCGGTTTATGAAACACCACTTTCGGGTGAAATCTCATGAACTTTCAATGTTGGAAAGATATTGAAAACTCATCAAACATCATGAGTTTTGCATGAGTACTGCACTCCGTTTTTAAAAGAATTAATGATAAGAGTTGATAAGATTTCACCAGTATTTTAAAGGCTCTACTTCCAGTTTTTTTAAGTTTTGAGCAGATTTTAATAAAAATTTAAATCAAATTTAATAAGATTTCGCAAAGTTTTATGAGAATACACATGTTTTCAGCAGTTTGGGACTTTCAACTTATGCAAAATTGTAAAAAACAGTGTAGTGCCTATTAGCTTCACACCCCTTCCAAAAATACCGCATCAAAACTCGTAAAAAAAAAACTAGAGAAAGTTCACGAGTTCTGGTCGGTATTTCATGCGGTTTATGAAACACCACTTTCGGGTGAAATCTCATGAACTTTCAATGTTGGAAAGATATTGAAAACTCATCAAACATCATGAGTTTTGCATGAGTACTGCACTCCGTTTTTAAAAGAATTAATGATAAGAGTTGATAAGATTTCACCAGTTTTTTAAAGGCTCTACTTCCAGTTTTTTTAAGTTTTGAGCAGATTTTAATAAAAATTTAAATCAAATTTAATAAGATTTCGCAAAGTTTTATGAGAATACACATGTTTTCAGCAGTTTGGGACTTTTAACTTATGCAAAATTGTAAAAAACAGTGTAGTGCCTATTAGCTTCACACCCCTTCCAAAAATACCGCATCAAAACTCGTAAAAAAAAAACTAGAGAAAGTTCACGAGTTCTGGTCGGTATTTCATGCGGTTTATGAAACACCACTTTCGGGTGAAATCTCATGAACTTTCAATGTTGGAAAGATATTGAAAACTCATCAAACATCATGAGTTTTGCATGAGTACTGCACTCCGTTTTTAAAAGAATTAATGATAAGAGTTGATAAGATTTCACCAGTTTTTTAAAGGCTCTACTTCCAGTTTTTTTAAGTTTTGAGCAGATTTTAATAAAAATTTAAATCAAATTTAATAAGATTTCGCAAAGTTTTATGAGAATACACATGTTTTCAGCAGTTTGGGACTTTTAACTTATGCAAAATTGTAAAAAACAGTGTAGTGCCTATTAGCTTCACACCCCTTCCAAAAATACCGCATCAAAACTCGTAAAAAAAAAACTAGAGAAAGTTCACGAGTTCTGGTCGATATTTCATGCGGTTTATGAAACACCACTTTCGGGTGAAATCTCATGAACTTTCAATGTTGGAAAGATATTCAAAACTCATCAAACATCATGAGTTTTGCATGAGTACTGCACTCCGAATTAATGATAAGAGTTGATAAGATTTCACCAGTATTTTAAAGGCTCTACTTCCAGTTTTTTTAAGTTTTGAGCAGATTTTAATAAAAATTTAAATCAAATTTAATAAGATTTCACAAAGTTTTATGAGAATACACATGTTTTCAGCAGTTTGGGACTTTTAACTTATGCAAAATTGTAAAAAACAGTGTAGTGCCTATTAGCTTCACACCCCTTCCAAAAATACCGCATTAAAACTCGTAAAAAAAAACTAGAGAAAGTTCACGAGTTCTGGTCGATATTTCATGCGGTTTATGAAACACCACTTTCGGGTGAAATCTCATGAACTTTCAATGTTGGAAAGATATTCAAAACTCATCAAACATCATGAGTTTTGCATGAGTACTGCACTCCGTTTTTAAAAGAATTAATGATAAGAGTTGATAAGATTTCACCAGTATTTTAAAGGCTCTACTTCCAGTTTTTTTAAGTTTTGAGCAGATTTTAATAAAAATTTAAATCAAACTTAATAAGATTTCACAAATTTTTATGAGAATACACATGTTTTCAGCTGATTGGGACTTTTAACTTATGCAAAATTGTAAAAAACAGTGTAGTGCCTATTAGCTTCACACCCCTTCCAAAAATACCGCGTCAAAACTCGTAAAAAAAAACTGGAGAAAGTTCACGAGTTCTGGTCGGTATTTCATGCGGTTTATGAAACACCACTTTCGGGTGAAATCTCATGAACTTTCAATGTTGGAAAGATATTGAAAACTCATCAAACATTATGAGTTTTGCATGAATACTGCACTCCGTTTTTAAAAGAATTAATGATAAGGGTTGATAAGATTTCACCAGTATTTTAAAGGCTCTACTGCCAGTTTTTTTAAGTTTTGAGCAGATTTTAAAAAAAATTTAAATCAAATTTAATAAGATTTCACAAAGTTTTATGAGAATACACATGTTTTCAGCAGTTTTTAAAAGACCACATGTTTTAAGCAGATTTGAGCAAATTTTAAGAGAAACAAATTGATAAGGTTTCAATGGTTTTAATAAGTTTACTTGTTTTTAGTAGTTTTGGGCAAATTTTAACATAAATATAAAATAAAAAATAAGATTTCACAAGCTTTCATCAGATTGTCCATGTTTTCAGCAGGTTTTAAAAGAGTCACCCTCCATCAGATTTCGCAAGATTACATGAGATATTCCACATGTATTGAGCAGATTTTAATGGAAATATAAAATAAAGTTAATAAGATTTCATGAGATTGCCCATTTATGTTTTCAACAGTTTTGAGCAATTTTAAAAAGACTTAGCCTCCATCAGATTTCACCAGTTTACATGGAAAAATCCAACATGTTTTTAATAGATTTTAAGAGAAACAACATTCACATTCACCAATTTTCAGATTGACACATTATTTTAAAAACTATTCCTTTTAAAAAATTGTTGTAATGCTTGTTAATCCCGCTTATTATTTTTAAATCTCATAGCATCTTGTTAAAGCTTATCAAATTTGATAAGATCATAAAAAACATGATAATTTTTAATGTTTTGGTATAATTGTCCCTTCTATTAATTCCTTCTTATATAGGTACTCATACAATCCTTTCTATTCTCATTAAAAAACTTGCTTGTCAAGAAACTGCTATTTTCTACACTTGACATAACTCTTCATTTGTACTTTTAAAATCTCATCAAAATCCTGCTTGCTAAATCTCATGAAATCTCCTGTGTCTGATATAAAGTTTAAACGAAATTTCTTAAAATATCTTGATAGTTAAATCTTTGTTATATATTCTTTTTAATTTATGTTTATAGGTATTAATAAAATCTTTTAAATTATCATCTTGCTTGTCAAATCTGTTTGGTGCCTGTCTATTTTCTACACTGAAATACTTATATAATCTTGTCAAATCTTCACAACTCTTTGCCCTATTTCTTGAATGAAATCTTGTAAATCTTCTAAAAACGTCCCTTCTTTTAGACTCGTGAAATCTAGTAAAATCTCATACACAGCTTGCTTGCTAAATTTCATGAAACCTGTATCTGATATAAACTTACGGAATCTCGAAAAATCTCTTGCTATAGTAAAATTTTGTTAAATATATATCTTTATAATATATTATTTTTCATTTATTTTTATGAATACTCATAAAATCTTTTTAATTCTCATCTTGCTTGTCAAATCTGGTTTTGCTTGAATGTCTATATTCTACACTTTAATACTTATATAATCTTGTCAAATCTTTACAACCCTTTACCCTATTTCTTATGAAATCTTGTAAAATCTTTTAAAAACGTCCCTTCTTTTAGACTTGTGAAATCTTGTAAAATCGCATTAAAATCTTGCTTGCTTAAACCTCATGAAATCTCATGTGTCTGGGGTAACATAACGAAATCTTTTAAAACATCTAAACATGAAATTTTATTGTCTTTAAGATCTTTTGAAATCTTGCGAGTTTTCAATAGTCAGAAATTATTTGAAAATGGTTGTCATGAAACATCATAAGAATTTGTCAGTTTTCATGTGACATACATTTTTGCCAGGTCAATTCTCTTCAAATCGATAAAATCTCTTAAAATCTTATCAAGACTTGATCAGTTTTTAAGAGTTTTGAAGTGATTTTTTTGGCAGAGACAGCTTATTCAGTGATGACTGACAACCAGTTATGGCCGACCATGAAAGGCAGATTTCTAGGTTTGTCCTTTATTTATTTGTAGAGTATAAATTATACAGTCTTGATGACTTTAATGTGGTCGATTTTTCAGAAAAATATAAATACCAATACATCTTCATTAATTTCAGATCTGAGTCCATTTTTGTAATTAAAACTTTTGAAACAAAGTGTCTAAACTGCCAAAAAAAACAAGAGCTAAAAATCTGTCAACAAGAAGTCATGGTCAACCAAAAATGGAACCGGAAAAGGATCGAGGGACCGGAAAATTGAACAAAAAGGTCCTTTGTTCAGAGTGAAAATATTTCGAAAGATTATGCCGTGTAATATATAACTTTCCGTACGGAAAGTGGCTATTCTCCGTTCGTTAAAAAAAAATTTTTTGGTTAGGTGGGCAATATCTACAAGTAGGATTTGAAGTTGGCGACGGAAGGTTCCTAACCTCTTTAAGTGTCTGTTTTAATAGAACCTCACAAGTTGCCAACCACGTCTTTCATAGCATGACCAGCGCGAGCAATCAAAGAGTGCTGGGAACGCCCAGGGCCGGTATTCTCGTAACTAAATACGCTCGGCGTTTCGTACTCGCTGACCGTATGATAACGTAATATTCGCATACCACGTAACCAAAGTAACAAAAATGGTATTCACGTATATTGAACGCAGGGCGTCGACGAAGTGCGCTCAGCGCGTGGCGACCGTTTGAGAAACACCTACCATTTGCCAGCTGTTTTGCCCTCCGCGCGTACGATTTTCCTACCCTACAATACTTTGTAGAGTGCTGCATAAAATATAGTAGTTTTTTCAGTTTGCGTTTTTATTAATAATAAGAAAAATAAAAATCTCTTATTAGTAGCTTGGGAACCGGTGACAAACACGTACACATCAACCATACTATTTGATGCTCGATGTAAGACAACTTTTTTTCCAAAAAATTGCAACAAAAACTTTTCTTATCAAAATCGACATCGAAATAATTGAGCATCCGTATAATACTAGAAATAGAAGCAATCAAAATTCTGTAAAACCAAGGGTAAATAAAGCCATTGGTCAGCGGTGCTTTTTGTATCTTTTATCGGATGTGTACCAAAAAATATCTGGTTTTGTTAGGCTCCTGCCCACATTTATTGTTCTCTTTCAAAAATAAACTAAAAGCTTTTATAAAACATGAAATTAGCAAACATGAAATAAATAGCTTAATTGATATAAAAAATAATTAGTAAACAATATAAGTAACTACCTTTATTTCTGTGTTTTCGTCTGTATTTTCTTTACTTTTCTGAAATATCACATTTGTCACACTAATTACCATTTTTATGTTTTTTATCTTTTGTCATTTTATTTATTCATAAATGTAGTAAATTTACTATTTTCTTTTTTTAATTCAATAGTTCCATGAAAACATACATTTTTCCACACGACAGGTTTCTCTTGTGCATGTATGAATTCTGTGTTTGTTGTTGAATTGGTTAGGTTATTTTTTGGGTAACAAATACCTTAAAGTTTTATTTTCTGTTTCTTAAAATGTAGAATACGCATGTTCACTATAATTAAAAGGTATAACTTACTAGATATATAAGTAACTATTGTGAAACCATTTTAACCATAAATTTTACATAATAAAGTATCAATATCAATATACGATCGTGCCGGAAACACCACTTTCCCTGACTGAGTGCCGGAATAAATTTAAACTTTCCCGCACTGAGTGCGGAATTTTTTTCTAGGTGTGCGGTTAAGTCTCGGGGTAAACATTTTCCCGCACAGTGTGCGGGTCAAAGGGCGGGTTTAACTGAGCTAAACCAAACCACCAAGTAATTTTTTAAAGGATCAACATGCACTTGTGCAAGTCACCATTTGATTTACCCCTTCTGATCTACGGATCGAAATCGATCACGTAATGGCCTCTTTCTTACACATAGAAAAAGAAAAGGAACGACAAGACTAACAAAAAATAAAAATGCAAAATTCGGTGATGCCAAGATGTGCTAAGCGAATTTGATTCTGTCTGCTCGCAGGGCAGCGCGTTCGGCAGAGCGAATATGAAAAGTCGTCGGTCAGCGTGCCGCTGAGCACGCTGTTCGCTATTCGTTTCGCTTAGCGACTTCAAAACGTTACGTATTACGAGAATACCGGTCCAGGCCTGCGTGGAAGCAAGGTTCAGGGATTTACAGTATTGGTACAGTCACCAATCCTTATCTGCGTAATAATCAGAAGAGAACTGTCAACACCTTGTTAGGTACCATACTTAGGAGAAAAATACTGGCCCACAAGGATTCAAAAGTGGAACGGTAAAGTTGGCTGTGGTCGTGAGAAACTCAAATGGTAGTAACGGAAATGCGCGAGTTTTGCTGCGGCAAGGCAACCCCGTAACGGTTGCGAAGGAAGAAGGAACGACCGATGTTGGCAAGTGAAACGTTGTTAAAATATAAGGGAATTTCCACATACCCAGCAAACACATCTGTTTAATTAACATAGCATTTACGTAAATCTAAAGTAAAAGAAATTACATAAAAAAAGTTTCCATAAAATTTACGTAATATTTATTTAACATCACTTATGTTTCTTTAATTCTACTTTACTAAAGAGTACGTTATTTAAGTGACGTGAAGTTTACCTTAATGTTACTAGTAAGAGATATATTTACTAGTTAATCGATATCTGCCGTTTCCCAATTTTTTGATGCCATGTATTATTTACGTTATTTTAATTACATATTATTTACGTAAAAAGTAGGAAACTTTGTGCATGGCAAAATGCATAACATGGAAGTTACTTTTTGCCTTGTTGTGACTTCCAGTTTACATAGAATTTATGTAACAAAGTAATCATGTGACGTAACTTTTACGTAATATTTACATAATGGTGTTTGCTGAGTAGTGAGTGCCTAGGGTAATTAGAAAGACATTTAACTAAAATAGACCCATCAAGTAATTTATAAATTGCTTTGAAACTCGATCAGTAGATAGATTTAGGGAAAACCATTGTCCTCTCCACTGGCAACGTGCATCAGGCAATACCAAGCAAGCTCCACCTCACACATGCTCCTTACAAGCTTCATTCCACTAAAGCGGCAACTCCGACGACAAATAATGAATGAGGCAGCGTAATACATGGTTATACATACAATGAGCTTCAGGCTACTGCGAACTTAGGGGGAATCAAGTCTAATTTACTCTCCGTGCTGTACGACCGAGGTGGGGTCGAAGCACGCTGCAGTGTTATCTTTTTGAAATTTATTTTGTTTTTAATACTTTGTTTTATTTCTGCCTTGCTCGAGAAACAGATTGGTAAGTTCTTAATTGAAATAATACATTTTTAAAACTAAAAATGGGTCTCTATGAAGTTGCTGAAAAGGTCCACATGGTCAAATGGTACTATCAAGGCAGACCATTGAGACTAATTCAAGAACTTTTTTTGGAGAATTTTGTAAATCGCCCAGAACCTAGTTTATCAACGATTCTTAGGTTTGTTCAGAATTTTGAAAAGTTTGGTTATGTAGCGCTAAGAAACCGTAAATAACCCACTGTTTTGAATGACAAGCAGGAAGCACGAGATGTGATGATTTGCGCTGCAGTGGAGGAAAATCGAAAGTTAACTAGCCACCAAATTGCCGAAGCAGTTGATACGTCTTCAGCCAGTCTTAAGTGTTCTCAAAATGAATGGTTACCATTCTTACAAAGCGTCAAAAACGCATCAAATTTTTCCGGAGGACAACTATCGTCGTATGGAGTTTTGCGAAACAATGATGGAAAGGGCTAATCGTAATGAAAACTTTCCGAGATCTATTGTTTTCACAGATGAAAGCACTTTTCCGTTATTGAATCATCATAACCCAACACACGTTCGATATTGGTCGAGGAAAAATTTGCATTTGTATTTTGACGTAAGAACACAGTATTGCCAAAAACTAAATGTTTGGAGGGGGGTACTGTAGGGGAACACGTAATTGGGACATTTTTTATTGACGGCAATTTGAATGGTCCTAGATACTTGGATCTACTGCAGCAGCATATTATTCCATCTACTAGGCAGTTGTTGGGTGTGAAATTTGGTGAAGCATGGTTTCAACAAGATGGTTGTGCTTGTTAGGGAATATCTTGATAATGTATTTCCTAATCGGGTTATAGGTACACGGGGAACTATTTTATGGCCAGCTCGATCACCCGATGTTGCTCCTAATGACTTCTATCTGTGGAGTTATATCAAAAATAAAGTTTATGGGCATAATATTTTGGAAGAACTTCGGATTAAAATTGAAGAAGCTTTTGAAACTATCACCCCTAACATGCTTGGAAACGTTAGAAAGAGTTTTTATAATAGGCTCGGATATTGTCTAGCCGAGCAAGAAGGACTTTTCGAACATTTGCTCTAATTTTTTTTTGACTGGGAGAATTTTTTTGGTTTTTAGAATGTATTATTTTATTTTGAGAACTTGCTTTTATTTTGTTTCTTCTTATTATTTTCATTGTAACACGTTGTTAGTGATAAATCTGAGCAGTTGAAAATAAAACGCTCTAATTTATCAGTGACAAAAAACAAAAAAATTACGTTATCAAGATTTGCGTATTTATTGACCAAATTCCGGTTTCATGGATTACACTTCACATTGCACCGTAGTTAGAGGCGTACTAAACGCAAGCTGCGAACGGTGATCGGCAGCCTGAGCGTTGGTTGCTCCACTGATAGGTGTGCGGTGTCACTACGTGTAAGTATACTGGCAAATTGGACTTCTTCCGGCCTATGTTCGCAGTAGCCTGACCTGCTACAAGTGCGTCAATATATATTGGAAAATTAAAATATTATTTTTTTTCTGTAAAAATATGAGATATTTGATATTTCGACCGAAAAATGAGAGATATGTATTTAAAAAAAAAACGGTGGTACTACGTACCTAAATGTCAAATACGGGTCCCCTTTTTTATGAACAGATGTGTATGAATTTTTTATTGAATTAAAATTGTGAATATTTACATATATATATGTATACAGGTGAGCCCAACATTTACAAGATGGCGTTTTGTCGTTACGTGGGTACAAAAATATATTTTTTTTTCTCATTTTTCACAATAAATTTTATTTAAATTCATATTTAATTAGAATCACCTCACATCACGGGCCGTCATGAATAAGCGTACTGGGCCCGTATTCTTCACAGCCTGTGAGGTGAGTAGCCACCGGTAAGTATTTGCCTCTCCCACTTTTCACATGGTTCAAAGCAGGTGAGAAGTGAGAAATTTGTTCACACTCACAGGCAAGGGGGGTCAAGTATACAGGCCCTGATTTTCAAGGCAGGCTGATCTGTTACTAACTTTAAACGAAATTTAAATCACTTTTAACCGAACGGCAATCCTGCCACTGGTATACAAAGTGTTTCAAATTCGATGCTCACCATGGGGATCTCCTAAACGGTAGGAGATACGAAAAGTTTTAAATTAGGGCAAAGTTTTAGGAGAAAATTCCCTAAAACTATTTTTTTTTACAGGTTTTAAAATGGCAGATGGTGTGATGCGCCAAAATTAGGCATATAATTATAGCCCCGAGAAAGGATTGTTTTGTGGCCTGTGGTATTAAGTTCGTTTATAATTTCCCTAAGTAACCGGTTTTACAAGGATTATAACCATTAAAACACCTTCAATTTTGTCCAGAAAAACGCCATATTTTGAACACAAAAAATATATTTATGAGGGCACTACGATTGTATGCACGAAAAAATAATATACCAAACAAAAAACCCATCATAAATATATTAATTTATTTACAAACTGAAATTAAAATATTGACGTTATCTAAAAGCTCAGTCAAGAAAACTTTCCTTAATCAAAGCCCACTCATTTCAAAGCTGTAGCTTTCATCAGTAGAGGTTGGTGCAACCCAAGGTACAAGCAGAGATAAGAGATCCGAACTCGCTGCTTGTGATTTAAATGCAGCTAATATTTTGAAACTGACATTTCGACAGTGACAGATATGTAAAAAAATCTTGCATTTAATTTTTTAATACTTTCCAAAAATAAAAACACTTTGTAAATAAATACAAAATTAATCTACTCCTTATTTTATTACCGATCTAAATCGTTCTGTGACATCAAGTATTAATTGGAAAAATTAATTAACAAAGTTTTAATTAGAGTGATATATGATCCCAATTTTAATTTGTTCTGCAGAGTGTTTACTGTTGAAACCCCGCGTGGGTTTACATTTTTTAATTTTCTTTTCTTCTAAATTGAATTTAATAAGCAAATTTATTAAAATTATTCTTATAAATCAAACTATGTCCGAAACTCAAGGAGGGTTAGTTTAAAATGCATAAAACCAAAAATTTCACTTAAACTTAAGACCGTTCTAAAATAGACTAAACGCTTTTAGTAAATCCTACCGAAAAAGTATAAAATTAAGTACATTACCCTCAATTAATTATTTAAACAATATTTTAATTAAAATCATTACCCTCTCGCTTGTCACATAGGTCTTAACCGGAAATGGGTTAAAAGCAATCTTGGAAGTTGATAATTGTATGACATTATAATAGCTCGTCTCAAGAGTTTTGAAACGTTAATTATAACTTCCTAAAGACTTTTGAACTAGTATTTACTAATCCAAGCTAATTTAAACTAATAATAAATATTTTAGTTCAGCGAAGATAAATTAAAAACGTGAAGTTGAGACCAACCGACGTGGTTGGTATAGTGGGTACATATACCTGGTCTATCAACCAGTGGACTTTTTCTTATAAAATTACATAATTTTAGGATTTAGGAAAACGCTGTATGGAGCGGAGTAGGCCGTGTTAGCTTGGAAGAGGGTACCGTCTTATACATATATTGAAAGTGGAGCACGTTAAAAATCCCTAGCCTCAACATGTTTAGGTCTAAATTAAATCCTTCTAGGAAAAGAAAACTAACCGACCTGGTTGGTATAGTGGGTACATATACCTGGTCTATCAACCAGGAGACCCGGGTTCGATCCACAGGGACGTCGTGGACTTTTTTTTATAAAATTACATAATTTTGTGAGATTGAGGAAAACGCTGTATGGAGCGGAGTAGGCCGTGTTAGCTAGAAGGCAGGCTAACACGATTTTATACCGTCCCTCGTATAGGAAGTTAGGAGGATGGTACCGTCTGATCCATATATTGAAACTGGCTTCCTAGGGGGTGCTCATCAGACCGGTCTGGTGAGCAAGTAGGGGAGGGCATAAATAATCTATACCTCTTGGAGAGATAGGTTCATCCTAGACGTGGATGATAAGTTCACACCTTCAAGTGACATAACCATTAGCGCACCCAGAAATTGGCTTTGGAGGGGGGGGTTAAGATAAATAATAAAAAAAACTTAATTTGGAGGAGGAAATAGATGCTTACAAGCGCGGACCTGGTCTCATATGTAAGGCGGGAGGGTGTTAACCATAATTTTTGACTTAAGATTAAACTAAAATCATCTAACAACGTAAACTCCCAACGTTTTGTTGCCATTGACGACGTTGCACCGTCCGCAAATTATTACATAGGCTAGTTGCTACTTACCTCCCGGAGCGTGAAGAATACGGCCTCTGAAACAAGACAAACACACACGTCATTAAAAAATATTTTGAACATACCTAAAAACATGCAAGTTTTCCCGGGAAAAGGGTAAAGAAATTGTAACATTTAGGAGATATACAAATGAAGTACAAAGAGAACAGTTTTCTTGCTCGTTATTTCCTTTTGAAAATTTAACTTAGAGACAGACACACTCGACCCTACAAAAGATTACAAAGCTTTCTAGATCTCGATTTAGTTTGTTTTTTTATTTTAGGCAAGAAATGAATTTTATTAATGAAAAGCCGTTCAAGAGAACTGTATAATTTAATTTGTCTTGGTTTTAATTGAATTTGGTAAATCTTGTTAATGGGGTTCGTGCGTTAAAACCATTATTTTATTATATTTTCGAGACCCTTAAATGACTGAAAAGTTTTCTCACAACATTTTTTTTCTGCTTCTTCATTCATTCATTCATATTTGTGGCGTAGAGGGCAAAGATTGAGGGAATAATTCGGAAAAAAGTTTTTTCTCGACCAATTTGAACCCGGGACCTCTAGGATTTTTCTAATACTCTACCAGTGCAGTTTTTCAAGAGGTTTAACTTTAAATGCGTTTTCTTCACTTATATATTTATTTTTTCAAAAAAAAAGTAAAGATATGGGTCGAATATTTTTACGTAGTTTCTAAAGACTGAAAAATATGTAAGAACCTTATTTTCACATTTGTGTAGATCATATTTAATTGGATCCAAAAAAAAATTCATATGTTATGGTGAAAATACACAGTTTTGGCCAGAGGCGTAGGTAGAAATTGTTTCTAGGGAAGGTGCTTGTGTTAAATATCGATCAATTTTATTCGAGTTTTTTTACCAAAATTCGATCTTTTGGAGTCAATATTCAATGCCTCTGGGAGAAGGCTAAGCCCCTAAGCCCCCCTCCTTATATATCGTTTGCGCGCACCATGCACCTGAAGATTCCTTTTGTTGTAAAGAAATGTCCTTTGCGGTTTTATCAAATGGACGCAAAGGGACACTACTTGACCCTCTTCCAACACAATCACGATAATCGATAATAAAACCTTACTCAGGAGCAGTTTTAAGCGTAGAAATCAGAGAGGAATAGAACGATTATTTAGCAAACTTCCATTCAAAATTTTCCTGGAATTCTACGAGATGCAAATATTCAAGTACGCGACCTAAATTTTTAACCATATTTTTTGTTTTTTTTTCCGAGAAGAAACAGATTTTTTAACAGTGTTTTTCCAATTGAATCCTACCCGACCTAACTCCACTAAATCCAGTCAAACCCGGTTAAGCAATGCAGATGTTTTCGGGACGGGGTTTATCCGCGACTTAAGTTTTTTATAAACTTTTCTCTAACTCGACTTTTCCAAATTTACTGTACATTTCTCTAGAATGAAAATGATTTCATTTTAGTTGGATGATAATTTAAAATCACAAAGATGTTTTAGTAAGTTAAGTTAAGTTAGTAAATTTCTATATCCAACATAATCTTAGCTAGAATTGGATCTGAAAAACAGTTCTTAGACAATTTGGAGGATTAGGAAAAATTAAAAAATCTATAAATAAAAAAAAATAATTATATAGAAAATCGCCCGACTGCTAAAAATAAAAATGCAGGTAGTTGGATGCACGTGGTCACACTTACAAACGATATACCTATAGTTTTCAACATAAACGGCATGTGACTGCGTACGTTTTCGAAGTAGAGTAATCTTTTTATTTAATTTATTTTTATCTAAATTTATCTAGTTATTATATGTTTGTTTTAGGTTCACCGGGATTAGAGTGGTGACCCTTGTTTGAACGTTTGCAGAATCTGGATTTACCTAATTTAGTAATTTTAGAGACAATTTCAAGCGGATATGTAATTGATCCCGAAAAATACGACCAACATGCATTAGATACTGCTCGTTTACATGTCAAATTATACCATTGGCACTCCATGACACCAAGTATGCACAAAATCCTTATTCATGGTGCCGCTATAATAAAGAATGCATTACTGCCCATTGGTCAGCTTTCCGAAGAGGCCGCGGAAGCGCGAAGTAAACATTTTAGATCATACCGCGCGAAAATTCTCCTGGATGAGCATCCTACAAGGAAAACACAAAGGACCATAGCGAAAAGAGCTCAAGGCGAAACATCGTTTAATGATTTCTCTTTTCGCTTTGGTCCTTTGTGTGTTCCTTGTGGGATGGTCATCCAGGTTTGAATTTTCGTTATTTCCACACAAGATCTTTTGTATCTTCAGGTGGGGGCCCCCATCTCATTTTTCTATATACTTATATTAGATTTATTTGACAGAAACACAATATTAAATCCTGAAATTTTTATAAATATGTCAATGTTTAAGTCAACTAAAAAAGCTGAAAAAATTAATTTAAATAAATCTTTTTTTTATACCTTCATCAAAAACATGATTTTAGTAACTGTCTGCAGATAACTAAAGCATGGCTTTTTTGGTTACCAACTCAAAAAAAGACTTCTGTCCGTTTTTTACCCAAAATTAAAGAGAAATAGCAGAAAATAGTAATATTGAAAAATTTTTAATTATTCTTGCCTAAAAATTAAGCGATTTTCACCAGTTTTCACCAAGTATTTACGAAAAAATCATTTGAAAACGTCGTCAAAATATCAAACTGTCAAATATTAAAATGTCGCAATAATCAACGTCACCGTGTAAAAAGGCCCATCGCTATGGAAACCATTGTTATTTCATTTACCAGATTTATAGTGTAAAGACGGTGTCTTGCGAGAAGTGCTCTTCGTTCGAGATTTTTGAAAGTCCGTTTCTCTTGGATGGAAATGTATTTAAAAAATAGTCTTAACAACCCGCGCTTAAGATGTGCTTTTTTTATTCGCGTTTTTAAATACCTTGCTGCGCTCGTTATTTAAAGCAACGCTTGTAAAAAAAACACGATTTTAATTTTAGCCACTAAGAGTTGTAAAATCTACTATTTTTTTACCATTTACCGTTGCAAACGCTTGCATAGCAAAATTCATATTTAACAATAAGTTTAGGAAAATCTAAACAACTCCAAGACGAAGAATAATTTTTATTACCAAAGAATCAATTTAATATATTCAGAAATATGTCTGATTTAAACAAAGGGTTGGTAAAACTAATGAAATCAAAATAATAGTTTTAACAACTAGTGGCTAAAATAGTGCTTTTTTACAAACATGGGTTTAAATAACGAGCGCAACGAGGTATTTAAAAACGCGAGTAAAAAAAATCATAGTTTAGCCGCGAGTTGTTAACACTATTTTTTTTAATACCTTTATCAAGAAATCCAAGAAAAACAGAAAAATACTTTTAAAAATCTCGAACGAAGAGCACTTCTCGCAACAAACCGTCTTTACACTATAAATCAAGGCGGCTGGTAAATGAAATAACAGTCGTTTCCATAGCGATATACATATTTAATCTTTGACAGTTTTGACAACTGGCGGAAATGGCTTAATTTTTAGACAAGAATAATTAGATTTTTTCAATATTACTATCTTCCGCTATTTTTATTTAATTTTGGGTAAAGAACGGACAGAAATCTTTTTTGCACCCGTGATCAAAAAAAAAATTTAGGATTTCAACCTCATTTACAATTTTGTCAGTTTTTTTACTACACATACCATTTCTGAAATAGAAAGTCTGTGGTTGAAGCACTTCTCTCCTAAACGGATGCTAGACAGACTGAGAGAGAGAGATGTGCATACCGGAATACCGGATATCTTTTTCTATCATTTTAGGTATCTCATACCTATTTATGCATGAATGATGAGTTCTGGCTTTTACCGGTTTTCCAGAAAGCGGCTTCTTCTGTATGCGTATACTTGGTGCTTTTATCTTATCACTGCCAAAGTCCCGCGTTCCATCTCTTAGAACAGTTTTACGAGATTTTTTATTATGTTTTAACGGGTTTTATATGACTTCTATGCGGTATGTGAAACAAACTTTAAAATCTCATGAAGTAGGAATCAGTTTCGCCGAGAAAAACAGCTTGGCTCGTAGAACCCTTCAAACAGCATAAAAACTCAAACTCACCAAATTTCATAAGAAGCTATGCGGTTTTAGTACCTGCGATAACTTAGAGTAGGTTTTTTTGGATAATTGTGTACATGTGAGATCCCAAGGGAGCCTTCCGTAACATGGCGGACCGCCACCCCCCCCCCCCCGCCCCCCTTCAGTACGCCACTGCCTTTTGGGTGAAAGAATACAGCAAGGGACAATAAGCAATCAGCTGCAGTGTCAGGGAATAACTAAACCTTACCTTGCTGTATAAAGTAAATTAATCAATCAATCAACCATCGCCTCTAACTAAGCAAACCAATGATCATACTGTGGTTCTTTTGCTGACTTCACTCACCTTCATTTTGGCTGGTTGTGGTTACAAATGCGACTTTAGGTCCGTTTCTGAGAGCTTAACATAGTTACTTTGTTATCTTTTTCTAAAAGCAGTCGTCCGAGAGAGAGAGATCCATCATACCAGGGAAATACCCTCCTGTATATAACTTCTTGAGATAGTTACCTCTGACAGTTATGCGGGGTTGAAGGGTATGCTGGATCTCTCAGACGAATGATTTAGAGAAAGAGAACAATAGTAACTATGTTAAGCTTGCAGAGACGGACCTTTTGTGTTTGTTTTGGATTTTCTTTGTCCTGTTTTTTTAGACTTTTTTTACCTTATTTTTAGTATAACACCTGTTGTGTCTTATTTACATAAAATTTTACGTTTCGTACGTAAGTTGCGTTATTCTTTTGTTACTAAACTGCAGAAAATAACAGTTAAAAAACAAGCATTAAAATCAACAGCACTTAAAAAAGTGAGGTTAATTTGCCGATTGTTAAGTATTTTCCATCAAAATGTTCGCCCAACAAATCTCAACAATCGCGCAAATAGTTATCTATTACCGTTTCCTATATCTATGGTTTTAACACAAGAGATCATAAAAAATAGCCGCAAAACCGTGTAGTATAGCGATTCCTTATGGGATCTCAATGATAAAACTCTTTTTTTATTATAGCCTTGTTTATGATAGGTATAGTAAAGTTATACAACCTCATGGACAAAGTTTGCATAACAAGCTTTTATTTAACTTTACCTCTATGTATGTATGTTTGTATGTCCGTGTCAAATCTTGCAACTCAATTTTGACTAACTTCTATATGATGTCCGATTGAATTCAAATTTGCTATGCGATTATAGTTCCGGTGACAACACAATAATATGTTATTATTAGGCACCCCTCCCCCGTACGAGGGGAGTGGAGGGGGAAAACTCCTAAGTTTGTCCGAGTTCAAGCAAAATTGGTATACGGTGGTTCTTGATTTTGATCAGATTTTATAAATTCAATATGGCGGATTTAAGATGGGCAATTTTTGGTCATGTTTTGCGATCCAATTTTAACTGACTTATACACATCCGATTCTCTTCAGGTAAGCGTTTATAGTTCCGGTGACAATAGAATATTATTGTAACAAAATCAATAAATAGCGAGCTTTCCCTCAAAAAGGTAATGGTAACCGTAGATCCGGATTTCGCACTTGTGGTGCTCATCAGTAAATTAGGACATGAAATGATGAAATGATGATGGAAAAATATGACACAGGATTCATGTAAAAGACAACCATCTGTCAAATTGCAGAATCGGCAGATGTACCTTCATTTTGAAAGAAAATTAAGCGTCTCTACGGAGACAGATATAATTATCTTTACAGATATCCTAAGCTCTGGAGTTAGTAAATTTAAAAAGGGATTTAGTGAGGGTGAATAAATAACAAAATCAATGAATAGCGAGCTTTCCCTCAAAAAGGTAATGGTAACCGTAGATCCGGATTTCGCACTTGTGGTGCTCATCAGTACGGTGCTAGGAATTAGGAGATGAAATGATGAAATGATGATGGAAAAATATGACACAGGATTCATGTAAAAGACAACCATCTGTCAAATTGCAGGATCGGCAGATGTACCTTCATTTTGAAGGAAAATTAAGCGTATCTACGGAGACAGATATAATTATCTTTACAGATATCCTAAGCTCTGGCGTTAATTAATTTAAAAAGGGATTTAGTGAGGGTGAATAAATAACAAAATCAATGAATAGCGAACCTTCCCTCAAAAAGGTAATGGTAACCGTAGATCCGGATTTCGCACTTGTGGTGCTCATCAGTACGGTGCCAGGAATTAGGAGATGAAATGATGATGGAAAAATATGACACAGGATTCATGTAAAAGACAACCATCTGTCAAATTGCAGAATCGGCAGATGTACCTTCATTTTGAAGGAAAATTAAGCGTCTCTACGGAGACAGATATAATTATCTTTACAGATATCCTAAGCTCTGGAGTTAATAAATTTAAAAAGGGATTTAGTGAAGGTGAATAAATAACAAAATCAATGAATAGCGAGCTTTCCCTCAAAAAGGTAATGGTAACCGTAGATCCGGATTTCGCACTTGTGGTGCTCATCCGTACGGTGCTAGGAATTAGGAGATGAAATGATGAAATGATGATGGAAAAATATGACACAGAATTCATGTAAAAGACAAACAGCTGTCAAATTGCAGAATCGGCAGATGTACCTTCATTTTGAAAGAAAATTAAGCATATCTACGGAGACAGATATAATTATCTTTACAGATATCCTAAGCTCTGAAGTTAATAAATTTAAAAAGGGATTTAGTGAGGGTGAATAAGTAACAAAATCAATGAATAGCGAGCTTTCCCTCAAAAAGGTAATGGTAACCGTAGATCCGGATTTCGCACTTGTGGTGCTCATCCGTACGGTGCTAGGAATTAGGAGATGAAATGATGATGGAAAAATATGACACAGAATTCATGTAAAAGACAAACAGCTGTCAAATTGCAGAATCGGCAGATGTACCTTCATTTTGAAGGAAAATTAAGCATATCTACGGAGACAGATATAATTATCTTTACAGATATCCTAAGCTCTGAAGTTAATAAATTTAAAAAGGGATTTGGTGAGGGTGAATAAGTAACAAAATCAATGAATAGCGAGCTTTCCCTCAAAAAGGTAATGGTAACCGTAGATCCGGATTCGCACTTGTGGTGCTCATCCGTACGGTGCTAGGAATTAGGAGATAAAATGATGATGGAAAAATGAAAAGACATGAAAGACAACCATCTGTCAAATTGCAGAATCGGCAGATTTACCTTCATTTTGAAGGAAAATTTAGCGTCTCTACGGAGACAGATATAATTATCTTTACAGATATCCTAAGCTCTGGAGTTAATAAATTTAAAAAGGGATTTAGTGAGGGGTGAAAAAGGTCAAAAAGGTAATGGTAACCGTAGAACCGGATTTCGCACTTGTGGTGCTCATCAGTACGGTGCTAGGAATTAGGAGATGAAATGATGATGGAAAACCTTTTTGAGGGAAAGCTCGCTATTCAATGATTTTGTTATTTATTCACCCTCACTAAATCCCTTTTTAAAAATATTATTGTATTTTGTTCGATTTCAATAAAAATTGGCATACAAGGGTTTTTAGGGAAGGGGATTATTAATTTTTAAAATTTCAATATGGAGCATTTAAAATGGACGATTTAGGGTACAAATTTTAAAATTAAAAAATAATTTTATATAAAGAAACATTTTGAATAACTTTTGTAAATTATAAAGTGCACTAAAAATTTAAAAATAATTTTTAGTATTCTGATATCATAATAATAAAAGCGATGGACGCAAATTAAAACTAACAATTTCCATCCATATATCGGAGTAAACTTAGAATAGCTTGGGTCGAGTTGGGTTATATTTACTTACCCTTGCATTTCTCTGCTTTATAATGAATTCGTGAATTCGTGTCAACAATCAAATTATAATCAGTAACAGAAATTTATCGGGTCAACATTGCCAAACTTCCTATAATGCGCCCATCGCTTTTATTATTATGAAAACAGAATGCTAAAAATTATTTTATACTTTGCTATTGTATTTGAAAAGCTTTCCATCCATGATTTTGTCCGAAAAAGTGTAAGCTGTTTTTTCTATATGAGGTTGTGTAACTTTTTGATATAATAAAGAATGCTTATAGTTAACACTAAGGGCAGTATAAATTTTAAAGCAGGTTTTGATTTTCGGCAAGTTAGAATAATTTTTTTGTTGTTGGTTGTTCCGATTCTGAAGCGAAATCTTTTGTCATATAGTTTTCTTTGTTAGTACGCTTTAATTTATTTAAAGTCTAATTAGTATTTCCAAAGAAATCATACAAGGTTACAAAAAATACGTAACTTTTAGTACAAAACTTTGAATCATACAAAAAAAAGACAAAAATTATATTAAAATTAAAATCAAACAAGTAATATTTTTTATTTATGTCTACTCTATCCGGCATCGTAAGAGCAACTAAACTGACTCTCGTGACTTATAACCTATAGACTATCCACTCAAAGAAACTGCGTCAAATGTTCTGGAAAAATTTTACGAGATTTTATGATGCTTTATATCAGTTTTTACGAAGAAGATAGCCTGGCTCCTAGAATCCTTAAAACCCTATATGCAGTTTTTTGTTCAAATGTATGAGTATAGCACTGACTTTTTCCACTTTAATTGGCTCATTTTTCTTGGTGTGTGTCAAACACATATTTTTTTAAACAATTAAGATAACGTTGTCTGGAAATTCTCGAGAGTTTTCCAATTTTCGCCTCTCGGATAAATGTTTTAAGATCAACTGGAAAATTTCTCACACAGCGCCGACTTTACGCTTTGGTAAATTAATTTAAACTCAACAAATGAGACAGTAATTTATCTTAAAGACCAATACCAAACTTAACCCTTGTCATGTCAATGGGTGATTTGGGCAAGACCTACTTTTTTATAAAAGGGGTCATTGTTCAAATTTTAAGGATAGGAAAGCATAGGCAAAAACCCTTATTGTAAACCATTTATTATTGCACTGTAGGAAAAATATTGACAAAATGAAATGCGCTGTTTTATTTTAATTTAAATAACTAATTAATTTTTCATATACCGGGTGGGCCATACAAAACCGGACAAAACAGTTTGCACTGTAGGAAAAATATTGACAAAATGAAATGCGCTGTTTTATTTTAATTTAAATAACTAATTAATTTTTCATATACCGGGTGGGCCATACAAAACCGGACAAAATGGTTTCCGTTATAACTTTTAAACCATACCACCGATTTTAACGCAACAAACTGTTCTTTGCAGGGAATTGAGCGAGAATTTGATTAGAAATGTTTTTTTTTCCGCCATCTTAAAACCTAAGATGGCGGACAGAAACAAACTTTACCCTTCAAAGAGCCTCGTTTATTTTTATGTTACAGAAATTATTCGGAATTTTTTTATGAAATCGTAAAAAAGATTTGTTTCTTCCACGCAGAACGAGGTGCGAATCATTAATATCGGTTAAGTGGTTCTTAAAAAAAAAACATTTTTAATCAGTGTTTTACGAATTATGCGATTGCCGTCTTAATTCTGCCTGCATACATTTTCTAATATATTCATTTTTTGATAATAATCTAAAAACCACATTCTTTTAGCAGTTTTGAAATTTGAAAAATATAATAATAATTAGCGAATAGGCTAAAAACCACATATTTTTATCGGTTTTTTGCTTTTAATAAATTACAAAAAGACATAAGACAAAAGGCATTACAGAAACACGCTAGACAAAAGGCGATACTTTTTTTGAGCGCAGCTGACATTTTTTGATAATAATCGAAAAACCACATTCTTTTATCAGTTTTGAAATTTGCAAAAAATAATAACAATTAGCGAATAGGCTAAAAATCACATATTTTTATCGGTTTTTTTTATTTTAAAAAATTACAGAAAGGCGTAAGACAAAAGGCGATATTTTTTTTGAACGCAGCTAATGTATTTTAATATTAATCTAAAAACAACATTTTTCTATCAGTTTCTGGATTTGCGAAAAATAATAACAATTAGCGAATAGGCTAAAAATCACATATTTTTATCGGTTTTTTTGATTTTAAAAAATTACAAAAAGACGTAAGACAAAAGCCGATACTTTTTTTGAACGCAGCTAATGTATTTTAATAATAATCTAAAAACAATATTTTTCTATCAGTTTCTGGATTTGCAAAAAATAATAATAATTAGCGAATAGGCTAAAAACTACATATTTCTATCGGTTTTTTGCTTTTAAAATATTACAGAAACACGCTAGACAAAAGGCGATACTTTTTTTAAACGCAGCTGACGTTTCTTGATAATAATCTAAAAACCACATTCTTCTAACAATTTTAGGATTTGCAAAAAATAATAACAATTAGCGAATAGGCTAAAAATGACATATTTTTATCGGTTTTTTTTATTTTAAAAAATTACAAAAAGATGTAAGACTAAAGGCGATACTTTTTTTGTATGTATTTTAATAATAACATAAAAACAATATTTTTCTATGAGTTTCCAGATTTGCAAAAAATAATAACGATTAGCGGATTATTTTAAAAAATTACAAAAAGACGTAAGACAAAAGGCGATAATTTTTTTGAACGCATCTAATGTATTTTAATAATAATCTAAAAACAACATTTTTTCTATCAGTTCCTGGATTTTCCAAAAATAATAATAATTAGCGAATAGGCTAAAATCGACATATTTTTATCGGTTTTTTGTTTTAAATAATTACAAAAAGACGTAAGACAAAAGGCGATAATTTTTTTGAACGCGAATAGGCTAAAGTCCACAAATGATTATCGGTTTTTTGCTTTTAAAAAATTACAGAAACATGCTAGACAAAAAGCGATACTTCTTTTGAACGCAGCCAACGTTTCTTAATAATTATCTAAAAACCGCATTTTTCTATCAGTTCTTGGATTTGCACAAAATAATAATAATTAGCGAATAGGCTAAAAACCACATATTTATATCGGATTTTTTTATTTTAAAAAATTACAAAAAGAGGGATGACAAAAGGCGATACTTTTTTTTACGCAGCTAACGTTTTTTATTAATAATCTAAAAACCACATTTTTGTATCAGTTCGTGGATTTGCAAAAAATAATAATAATTAGCGAATAGGCTAAAAGCGACATATTTTTATCGGTTTTTTGGTTTTAAATAATTACAAAAAGACGTAAGGCAAAAGGCGATCATTTTTTTAAACGCAGCTAACGTTTTTCAATAATAATCTAAAAACCACATTCTTCTATCAGTTTTGGGATTTGCAAATAATAATAACAATTAGCCAATGGGATAAAAATCACATATTTTTATCGTTTTTTTTTTATTTTAAAAAATGACAAAAAGACGTAAGACAAAAGGCGATACTTTTTTTGAACGCAGCTAATGTATTTTAATAATAATCTAAAAACAACATTTTTCTATCAGTTCCTGGATTTGCAAAAAATAATAATAATTAGCGAATAGGCTAAAATCGACATATTTTTATCGGTTTTTTGGTTTTAAATAATTACAAAAAGACGTAAGACAAAAGGCGATAATTTTTTTGAACGCGAATAGACTAAAGTCCACAAATGATTATCGGTATTTTGCTTTTAAAAAATTACAGAAACATGCTAGACAAAAAGCGATACCTCTTTTGAACGCAGCCAATGTTTCTTAATAATTATCTAAAAACCGCATTTTTCTATCAGTTCCTGGATTTGCACAAAATAATAATAATTAGCGAATAGGCTAAAAACCACATATTTATATCGGATTTTTTTATTTTAAAAAATTACAAAAAGACGGATGACAAAAGGCGATACTTTTTTTTACGCAGCTAACGTTTTTTATTAATAATCTAAAAACCACATTTTTGTATCAGTTCGTGGATTTGCAAAAAATAATAATAATTAGCGAATAGGCTAAAAGCGACATATTTTTATTGGTTTTTTGGTTTTAAATAATTACAAAAAGACGTAAGGCAAAAGGCGATAATTTTTTTAAACGCAGCTAACGTTTTTCAATAATAATCTAAAAACTACATTTTTGCATGAGTTCCTGGATTTGCAAAAAATAATAATAATTAGCGAGTAGACTAAAAACCACATATTTTTATCGGTTTTTTTTATTTTAAAAAATTACAAAAAGACGTAAGGAAAAAGGCGATAACTTTTTTGAATGCACCAAACGTTTTTTAATAATATTTTAAAGACCACATTTTTCTATCAGTTCCTGGATTTGCAAAAAATAATAATAATCAGCGAATAGGCTAAAAACCACATATTTTTATCGGTATTTTTATTTTAAAAATTACTAAAAGACGTAAGAAAAAAGACGATAACTTTTTTGAACGCACCAAACGTTTTTTAATAATTTTTTAAAGACCACCTTTTTCTATCAGTTCCTGGATTTGCAAAAAATAATATCACTTAGCAAATAGACTAAAAACCACAAATGATTATCGGTTTTTTGCTTTTTAAAAATTACAGAAACACGCTAGACAAAAAGCGATACTTCTTTTGAACGCAGCTGACGTTTTTTGATAATAATCTAAAAATTGCATTCATTTATCAGTTTAGGGATTTGCAAAATATAATAATAATTAGCGAATAGGCTAAAAACCACATATTTTAAAAAATTACAAAAAGACGTAAGACAAAAGGCAATACTTGTTTTGAATGCAGCTATCGTTTTTTAATCATACTGTAAAAACTACATTTTTGTATCAGTTCCTGGATTTGCAAACAATAATTAGCAAATAATTTAGAAACCACATATTTTTATCGGTTTTTTGCTTTGAAAAAATTACAAAAAGATGTAAGACAAAAAGCGATACTTTTTTTGAACGCAGCTAACGGTTTTTAATACTAATCTAAAGACCACATTCTTCTGTCAGTTTTGGGATTCGCGAAAAATAATAATAAATAGCGAATAGGCTAAAAAACCACATACTTTTATCGGTTTTTTGCTTTTAAAAAATATATAAACACGCTAGACAAAAGCCGATACTTTTTTTGAGCGCAGCTGACATTTTTTGACAATAATCTAAAAACCACATTCTTCTATCAGTTTTGGGATTTGCAAAAAATAGTAACAGTTAGCGAATAGGCTAAAAATCACATCTTTCTATCGGTTTTTTTTTATTTTAAAAAATTACAAAAAGACGTAAGCTTTTAAAAAATTACAAACAGACGTAGGACAAAAGGCAATACTTGTTTTGAACGCAGCTAACGTTTTTTAATCATAATCTAAAAACTACATATTTGTATCAGTTCCTGGATTTGCAAAAACTAATAACATTTAGCGAATAGGCTAAATACCACATATTTTTATCGGTTTTTTGCTTTTAAAGAAATATCTAAACACGCTAGACAAAAGCCGATACATTTTTTGAGTGCAGCTGACATTTTTTGATAATAATCTAAAAACCACATTCTTCTATCAGTTTTGGGATTTGCAAAAAATAGTAACAGTTAGCGAAGAGGCTAAAAATCACATCTTTCTATCGGTTCTTTTTTATTTTAAAAAATTACAAGAAGACGTCAGACAAAAGTTTTTTGAATGCAGTTAATGTATTTTAATAGTAATCTAAAAACAACATTTTTCTATCAGTTTCTGGATTTGGGAAAAATAATAACAATTAGCGAATAGGCTAAAAATCACATATTTTTATGGGTTTTTTTATTTTAAAAATTTACCAAAAGACGTAAGACAAAAGGCGATACCTTTTCTAAACCCAGCTAACGTTTTTTAATAACTATCTAAAAACCACATTTTTCTATCAGTTCCTGGATTTGCAAAAAGTTATATTAATCAGCGAGTAGGCTAAAAGCGACATATTTTTATCGATTTTTTGCTTTTAAAAATTACAAACCGACATAAGACAAAAGGCAATACTTGTTTTGAACGCAGCTAACGTTTTTTAATCATAATCTAAAAACTACATTTTTGTATCATTTCCAGGATTTGCAAAAACTAATAATAATTAGCGAATAGGCTAAAAACCACATATATTTATCGGTTTTTTGCTTTTAAAAAAATACAAAAAGGCGTAAGACAAAAGGCATTACTTGTTATCAAAGCAGCTGACGTTTTATTGATAATAATCTAAAAGCCACCTTCTTCTATCAGTTCCTGGATTTGCAGAAATAATAATAATTAGCGTATGGGCTAAAAACGACATTTTTTATCGGTTTTTTGCTTTTAAAAAATTACAAAAAGACGTAAGACTCAATGCAATGCTTTAGGCTAAAAGCGACATATTTTTATCGTTTTTTTTCTTTTAAAAATTACAGAAAGACGTAAGAAAAAGGCAATTCTTTTTTTGAACGCAGCTAGCGTTTTTTAATAATAATCCAAAAACCACATTTTTCTGTCAGTTCCCGGATTTGCAAAAAATTATATAATCAGCGAATAGGCTAAAAGCGACATATTTTTATCGATTTTTTGCTTTTAAAAATTACAAACAGACATAAGACAAAAGGCAATACTTGTTTTGAACGCAGCTAACGTTTTTTAATCATAATCTAAAAACTACATTTTTGTATCATTTCCAGGATTTGCAAAAACTAATAATTATTAGCGAATAGGCTAAAAACCACATATATTTATCGGTTTTTTGCTTTTAAAAAAATACAAAAAGGCGTAAGACAAAAGGCATTACTTGTTTTAAATGCAGCTGACGTTTTATTGATAATAATCTAAAAACCACCTTCTTCTATCAGTTCCTGGATTTGCAAAAATAATAATAATTAGCATATAGGCTAAAAGCGACATTTTTTATCGGTTTTTTGCTTTTAAAAAATTACAAAAAGGCGTAAGACTCAAGGCAATACTTTAGGCTAAAAGCGACATTTTTTTATCGTTTTTTTGCTTTTAAAAATTACAAACAGACATAAGACAAAAGGCAATACTTGTTTTGAATGCAGCTAACATTTTTTAATCATAATCTAAAAACTACATTACACTACAATAATTAGCGAATAGGCTAAAAACCACATATATTTATCGGTTTTTTGCTTTTAAAAAAATACAAAAAGGCGTAAGACAAAAGGCATTTTAAACGCAGCTGACGTTTTATGATAATAATCTAAAAACCACATTCTTCTATCAGTTTTGGGATTTGCAAGAAATAATAACAATTAGCCAATAGGCTAAAAATCACATATTTTTATCGGTTTTTTTTTTATTTTAAAAAATGACAAAAAGACGTAAGACAAAAGGCGATACTTTTTTTGAACGCAGCTAATGTATTTTAATAATAATCTAAAAACAACATTTTTCTATCAGTTTCTGGATTTGCAAAAAATAATAATAATTAGGGAATAAACTAAAAATCACATATTTTTATCGGTTAGACGGTTAGACGTAAGATAAAAGGCGATACTTTTTTTGAACGCAGCAATTTTTTCATAATAATCTAAAAACCACATCTTTTTTCAGTCCCTGGATTTGCAAAAAATTAGCGAATATGCTAAAAACCACATATATTCATCGGTTTTTTTTTTATTTTAAAAAATTACCAAAAGACAAAAGGCTATACTGTTCTGTATTTCCAATATCGTGTCCCAAAATACTGTTTTTTCTTAGACTTCAGGGTTACCACCAGAATCTTTGTTGTCTACTGTTTTCTGGAGCAAAGGGGGGGGGAAGGGATCGCCCGTCCCCCTGGGGCCGCCAATGTATCCGATCAGCAGAATGTCATCTGAGGCGTTTTCTCGCGTTGAAATTATTTTGAAATATTATTTGAAACTATTTAGATGTGACGTCATCATTTAGAACCGAGAAAAAATGAGTAGTTCAAAACGCTGACGTAGTTTAGTGTAACCTCACTTTTTTTTCGTTTTTCTGTTTATTTTTTTGGTGTTAAAAATTAAAATGGATCAACTACTGGTTTATCTAACAAAACCTTCGAGTGTACGGCCCGTTTTAGTAGCATAGATGGCAAGCAATGGAAGCTACATGGATAGTGAAGTTTTTTTATTTACTGTTCTTTTAAGCCCAGAGAATCATATAAGACCACAGGGATACCATGAAGAATGGCTAACAAGATATCTAGAATACGATTTTTCATACATTTTCACGCAAAAACAAAAAAAAATCGGTTAAAACAAGAATGTAGAATTTTGACGTATCTTATACGCAGGCGTCAGTTTTGAAACTAGAGTGGATTCCGTTTCAAAATATTTTTAACCCGTTTCGATGTGACGTCACCGTTGCAACGCGAGAAAACAAATGTTTCAAACTTTTTAAAAACATTTTAAACAATTTCAACGCGAGAAAACGCCTCTGGTCAGCAAATTAGGCATTCCCGCACGAAACTTTCACATTTAATATTTTCACGGACATGAACTCATTGCTTTTAATACAATTATTGTAAAAAATCGAATTCTGTACATTAAATATTTTCTAATAGTACAGGGTGATTCAGTGTATTGTCACAGTAGGGTTTCGATGTGACGTCACCGTTGCAACGCGAGAAAACAAATGTTTCAAACTTTTTAAAAACATTTTAAACAATTTCAACGCGAGAAAACGCCTCTGGTCAGCAAATTAGGCATTCCCGCACGAAACTTTCACATTTAATATTTTCACGGACATGAACTCACTGCTTTTAATACAATTATTGTAAAAAATCGAATTCTGTACATTAAATATTTTCTAATAGTACAGGGTGATTCAGTGTATTGTCACAGTAGGGCTCTACCCTACTTCTATAGAACTACTCGCTTGGCTTTGCGGGATCGCACCACACCCTTGAAGGGGCTTATTTCTTGACCTACTAAAGGCCTGTTTTTGGTTCTAAGACATTCTAAACGATTTTAGGAACACAATAATTTTATTTAAAAATTATACAGAATTAATCTACAGCCACACTTTCTTAAATGACAGATGATACACCAAAATTACGTACGTATGATGGTCGCCGCTCATCGGATCTCTTCGACCGGAGAAATTGGAACAAGTTCAAAGTTAGACTCGCAGAAGACCGATTTTTCCAATCTGATCGTTCTGTCGGACTATTTTTGACTGTCCTGACTCTTGCCAATTTTCCTACCTCAAGAAACTCCGAGCGTTTTCCTACCTTTCTCTTTTCCAAATCGTCACCAATATTTGTTTATTATTGGGAGCCAATTAATCAATTGATTATCTTAGAGGGGCCGCCCGTATTCGGACTTTCGCCATTTTTATTATCTATTTTCGCCTATTTTACTTATCGCCGTAGCCATACGTAAAATAGGAGGCGGTCAATCTTATTGTTATGATTTGTTAAATCCCACCTACTTCGCAGCCATAATTGTTGATTTCTTGATACTCGCCTAATTAGCTGAAGTTGCAAAACGTGCCTTGTCCGCCATGATTTTGTACAACTTCCGCCAAAGGTGAAATACCTGGAAATCAACACTCGCATAACAATAACATTATTGAACCCAAGAATAAACATGGTAAAGATCTGAATAACAGAGTTCGATAACCACACGTGTCAGTATTTCGAACTTCCTGTTAGCGCCTTTAATACTGATAATAGAAAAAATGTTTATGTATGAAAGTAATATTGATTTTACATCGACTTTTTTATTTTAAATAGAACGCCCTCGCTGTCTATTACTGCATTTTTGGAATGCCCATTTCTTCCTAAATTTAAAAAATGTATTATGCGTAAGTATGTCCTATGACGAGTGGTTTTAAAAATACACAATAAAAACTTTTACGGTACAGCTTTATTTTACTATACAGGGTTCCTAAGCAAATCCTTAGGGGGCCAAGCAGCCGTGTATAAGACGCAGACAAACGGAAAAGCACATTAGGCAGAAAAGAATGGGCATGGGGCGATGTTGTCACTACATCTTACACGTAGTAAATCCATTCCAGGTTGTTGTTTTCTAATGTTTTCCATTTTCATACCTTTAGGACTGGAATAAAAATTGTTTTTGCTCGACTTTAATACCAAACTGATGAAAGATATCGTAAAAAAAATATTTTTCGGCTTTTTATTTTGTAACCATTGTCCTTACGCACTGTTTACAGGCTGGGGACTGAGATACATGCAAATGCCTAACCTAAAGCGTTCATACACGGCCGGAGAAATCGACTGAGATATTTCCGTAGAAACTTTATCAAGCAAATAGGACGGGTTGACGCCTTCGAACGTCCAACCCGGGTTTTGCACTTTGATTCGAAATCAAAAAGGAAGAACAGTTAGATATGGGGCCGTGCACAAATTACGTAACGGTGATTTTACTAATATTTTACCCCCTCCCTATGTAACGTTTTGTAACGGTTTGGCACGCCACTCCCTAATATTACGTAACGATTTCAAGACCACTACCACCCCCCCAAAAAAAACTTTTCACTTATTTTCATTCCAAATTTTCTTAGTTTCACACAAATGCAAACGCTGTCGAAAACCCCCCTCCCCCCTACGTAACGTTTTGTAACCCCCCTCCCCCCTATGACCATTACGTAATTTGTGCACGGCCCCTGTAGTCCCAGAATTATACTCTTTAGACCTATTTCTTTGCGTTCCCGAAATTACGTAATTTTTGAAAAAAAATTGTAAGCGGCGCCATTTTTAATTCGTGCTTTGTTTTTCTAACATTTTTGCGTTCGGCTAATTTAATTGAAAATTTTTTGTCTGCGGCGCCCTTTATCTTCTCACTCGAAACCAACATCCCCCGTTTTAGGAAAACTGATCCCGTCTCCGTTTCTAAATTTTTTCGAAGAAAAGTAGACGAAAATTTCGAGAAAGTTGAAGAAAAAAATAAAAAAAGTGGCAGAGCTCAAGTTTTTCGTAAAAAAAACGCTTTTTGTAAAGAAACAGAGCAAAATAAATCTTTTCACCCCTTTTTGGGTGTTACAAATAATGGCAGTCCCTTATTTTTCACTTTTACCCTCCTGCTAGTTTTGCATAAAACACCTCGAAAATATCAAATGTAGTGTAAGGCCACCTTTATTTAAAATAAAAAAACAGCGCCGTTTATTGATTTCTTTGGCTGCTAGTGCTAGCTTCATGGTTTGGCTGTTTCCGGATAGATGTCACTAGTAGAACAGAATGGAAAGAAATTTAATAAAAAGCGAAGATATTTCTTGCCTGCCGCCTCCTTTAAGCAAGAAAAAGCTGTGGTTTGGACCTGAAAACCTCTAATTTTTAATTAGATTAGATGTTCAAATCTGTCCCCTACTTGAGCCTCACAATATCCCAATCTATTGTAAAACTCTTGGCGCGTAGCAGCCAACATTTCAGGGGTGATAGAGTTGCCCGCCTCCAAAATTTTTGCCCTCAACTCCTGTATAGTCGTAGGCCGTAAGTGAGGGTGTTGGAAAATTTTGTCGTGCCAACAACCCCATAGGAAAGTCATTTGGCGCAAGATCTGGTGATCGAGGAGGCCATCGGATATTTCCATACGTGGAAATAATTCTATCACCAAATACCTGACGAAGGTAATTTGTAGCCTGGCGTGAATTTTGGGATGAACAGCCATCTTGCTGAAACCACAATTCGTCCAAATTTATGTTGAGTTCCCTCAACCGTAGTAAAACCTGGCGTTGGAGAAGATCAACATATTTTTGGCTATTCAAATTCCCTTCAATAAAAAAGGTTCCAATAATGTGATCCCCGACAATACCGCTCCAAACATTTAATTTTTGAGGATGTTGCGTTCTAAGACTTGCGTGCAGATGTTTATTTTCGCGGGACCAATAGCGGCTATTTTGTGGATTGTGAGAGCTATGAAGCTCGTCACTAAACAAAACTTTTGATAGGAAATTTTTGTTCCTGTCACATTTATTCCTCATAACCTCACAATATTCTAACCGGCGAAAATAATCACCTGGTTGCAATTCCTGCGACTTCCCAATCTTAAACGACTTGTAGCCGTATTTTTTTAGGATCCATTGGCAAGTACTGTTGGGAATATCCAGTGCCTCCGCAATCGTGCCTCAATGTAAGCGCATACCATTTCATCTCGTTCCACCCTGTTTGGAAGAACGGGATGCTCTGGTATTTCGCCGTCGTGGTAACACTTTCTACAACCATTTATGCACCCGTACCTTTCAAAACGATGATAAATGTTGTAGACAGTTTGAGCCACAGGAACCGGTCGATCTGGAAACGCAAAAACAAAAAGCCCAATGACCTCGTCCGCACTGCCACATTTTTTAAAAACACAAAATTTACGAAACTGAAGCGACTCGAAAGGAAATAAAAATGCAATTCCTGTGAATCCCCGTTTTTCCTCGATTATCTCATGGTGTGGCCGCCATCTAGCGGAATTTGCAGACATCTTGTCAACGGTTATTATTGCAACTACGATTTATGCTCACAATGAAAGAGTGGCGATAATTTTTTCTCATGAAAGCAGTCCGGAGATAATAACAAACTGGCACCATTGCTCAATATACATGTTTCTTTTGTGCGCGCAGAACTTTCTCTGCCATTTCTGTTTGATTTATTGAAATCCTATCCCTAAGGAAATATCCATTCCTACTGCATACGTCTTACTTTTCACTATGAACCGCAACATGTTAATTTTGCGTCATACGTCATCTTACTACTTACGTTACGGAACCTCTGAATCCAGCATATGCTAACAGGTCCAAAGTCCCACCTCAACTGGCTGTCCAGAATGCGTGAAAAGTTTAAAAATATCTAAAGAATAACTATTAATAGCGGCTACACTGAGAACCTGCCATTTATAAGGGAGGGCAAATATTTTAGGGACGCGTAGGGGTGCGCTAAAGGGTGGTACAAATGAACAGTGGTTCAAACGTAGCTAGCCCAATTTCAACATTTGGTTTACTGAAACACCCTGATTCTGCCCAATAAAGGCAGCTCCAAGGAATTTTCGTTTTTTCTAGCGTGACTCCTTGTGCAAAACATTTGCTTCTGTCCATTTCATTGTTTCACCTCTTTGGGTATTCGTCTGTTGTTCTTTAAGCCTAACAGATAGTGGTCTTTTTGTTTCACCTATGTATGATTCACCACACTCACAAGGAACTTGGTAGATGCATTTCTTATTTTGTTTGTTCTCCGGTTTTGTTTTACTAAGAAGGCTTCGAATTGTATTATTAGATTTAGATTTAGAATCTGTACTGTAATAAATCTAATTTTAGATTCAAATATCTGCAAGTGTTGTAAGTCTAATATACAAATATATTTAAAAAAAACACTTCCACGTTTTTAAGCTTAATAAAATTATATTTAAAATAAATATATTTTCTTTAAAACACAATTTAATAAAAAATCAAATTAATTTTTTTTCAAATAGGGAGCAGCGACCCTGACCTGTGTACTGCGCTTGCGTACTTACTGCTAAAAATATTGCAGGCCCATTCCAATTCAACTCAAACGTTTCTCTAACTACCGCATATTACATATTCCTTAAAAGTATAATTTAAAAGCAGGAAAACATTGTACCTCCCTTGAAATGCTTGCCTAAACACTGTCTCAAATTATTACTATTTCCTCGCCTTTGTGAAAATTTACCTCGCTTCTTTTGGGATAATTTCATTTTGTGTGCAGTGTAATTGAATTCGGGCTTTATGATGGCGGTATTACGAGATTAGTCGAGTGCACTTAGATGCAAATTGTGAGATGTCAGACTTCAGAGCCTCCTTTTAGAGGTAAATTATAGGTGCGAGGCTCTCTAACCTTTTAAGTAAAAAAAGTACAACTGGCAACGCCTTGTTATTTAATTTCTTAATCTTTTGCCAGAGTGCACAGGAAAAACTAAACACCAGAGTTATCTGAAATTTTGCAGGGGTGATCATTTTTAAATGCTTAACAAAAATATCTGAAGGATTTTTCAAAATTCTCAATTATTTTTTCTCCAAAATAATCTATCATCTATCCCAAAATCCTCAAAATAATTGCGGTTTGGAACAAACCCGATTTACAAAAAATAGAGAAATACTCACAATTTCCTCTGGATGTTTCCTTTTTTCTAAGCCTGTGCACTCCGGAAAAGAAAACCGATCAATTAATCACACTTCATTGAATTTGGGATACACAGACAGTTCAAGTGTTGGCCGATAGATCGCGGAATCTATACGAATCCATGGTAACTGCAGGTGTTTTGTCAACAAACTTTAAATCGGGCCACAGTGGGACAGAAGAGTATTTTTAGGTTTTCTGACAGAAAACCATTCGAGGTTATGTTTATCTTTCAAAAATGTGTTTTCAAAAACATTTTTCTAAAACAAATATGAACCCACTCCGCGTGTGCGGTCGTCTGCCGAAAAATGCCTAGCGCTGCGGCCCGAGTCTATCAAAGAACCAAGAGCACTTTACTGGCCCGCTGGGATTACTAGGAATTCGCATAGAAACATTCGGTGCCAATAATCCCACATAATTTTGTTTTTATTTTGATTCAAACATTTTCTTTTATTTAAATTATTGCGGCATAGTTATGTGCAAGTGTACTAGTGAAATCTTGGAGTGCAAAGGATAGATTTTAAAACCTCAGTTTCAAAAACACATGGATACTTGAGTACTAACAAAACAGGTCAGTAAAGCTCCATTTAGAGGTTGGAAAGACTCTTGCTAGTCGTTGATGCTCCTGTTTAAAATAGAATAGCGCCAGTAGCCGATTTTTTAAATCTGCATGCTTTGAAGTTAACCTGTTGTCGGTATCAGCTAGCGAGATTGTTTCCAATCCAATTATAAATGTACCTGTAAATGCAACCTTAAACATTACACCCAGTTACTTTAATACGTAGTTAGGTAGCGTTTTTTAGTAGGTAATTCTGCAATAAATGGTTTTCTTTTATTTTTTAGTATTTTACTTGGTTTTTTAGCGGCGCAGAACGCGAAAAATCAAAACTGGTAACCTAACCCCAAATTTTTGACCCGGTGCTAGCTAAAAAATCTCTGGTGTCCCACTGTGGATAAACATAAATAAAGTCTCGGCGTTACCATCGAAAGCAAATTCAATGACGTAAAATTTTGCAAAAAAAATCAGGTCGACATAGTTAAATTGATTTCCCGTACAGTGTTGCTAAAAACAATTCCCCAGATTGTAACTACGACCTTAAGTCAATAAAAATGCGCAGAGCTGCCACGAACGACGCGTATAACAGGAGCCGTTTTGCTGGAGCCGAAGAGACTAAAAGGAAAGCTGCTGACGACAGTCAGTCGGGTCGGGTGGAAGTCGAGATGGTCGCAAACTTAAAAACTTCGAAAACGACGGTGAAAATGCTAAAACATCAAAAGTTGAGTATCAACATTGTGCTAAAAAAACTGAAAACTTGATTCAGTGTGGAAAGTGTCTCAAAAGTTTCCATTCAGCCTGTCTAGTACAGTCTGAGCAAGAAAAAGAACCATACAAGATGGTAACAGCTGTATTAGAAGAAAAGAACGCGGTTTTGTTGGAAAACAATCGTCTACTAGCTGAAGAAAATGGAAAACTTAAAAAACTCCAGGAAAAATCCAAAATTGAGGTTAGGACACCAGTTTCCCGCCAATCTGTAGGTGATGTAATTGAAATTGACGTTTTTCCACCCAATTACAATTCAGGCCAATCGGCCAGCACCCAACAAAAACAGAAGAAGAGTGGTAGTTCAAGTGCACAAGAGAGACGCATGGGCATAAAATCGACAAATGACAGCAAGGTCAACGAAAATGCAAAAAATGAGCAATTCGCCCTAAAAGTTGCTGCAAAAGAACCTGAAACATCCTGGATCTTTGTGTCAGGGCTGGTACCAGAAACGACTCCTGACGAAATACAAAATTATATGAAAATAACTGGCTTAGAACCCATATCGTGTGACAGTTACAAACCAAAAAACAACACATTCGAAGTTCATTTAAAGTGTGTTTTGCCAAGGAATCCGAAGAAACATCACTAGATGCCAATTTTTGGCCTAGAGGCATAGTTGTCAACAATTTTTTAAAATTAAAGAGAACCTCACCAAGAAAGGTCAAGGAGGGAACCGCACAAGTCCCCCAGAAAAGAGCAAGCATTCATCAAATTCACTAAAATCTGTAGTCCACTGCTCACAATGCACTTCAAAGTCTGATAGATTCCAAAGAAAACTGTGTAGCAGTTTGTGTAACAGAACATTGGAAAACTCAGTTGCAATTAACAAACTATCATTATCAGGTTTCCAAGTTGCATCTGCTCATTGCCGAGGAGCAGGTGACCATGGAGGTGCAGCAATCTATATAAAGGACGAGTTCCAGTGGAAAGAAAGACAAGATATTACAGAAGAAGCAATCCCCAATGTTTTTGAGTGTGCTGCAGTAGAGGTTAAACTACAAAAAACCAAAGCCATAATAATATCTATATATCGAACAGACAACAGCCTGTTGCAAGATTTTTTAAATAAATTAGAATTAGTTTTAAGCAGGATTTGTCAAGAAAATTGTTTAATATTTATTGCAGGTGATTTTAACCTAGATCTCTTGGATTATGAAAGGAACTCAACTGATTTTGTCTCATTACTCAAATCATTTAATTTAACCCCTTCTATTTTAGAACCCACCAGAGTGTGCAGCACCAAAAAAAGCTGCCTTGACAACATAATCACAAATCCTAGCCAATTTGAGGCACAAGTTTTTGAAGCACATCTGTCAGATCATAAAGGTCACATTATTTATTTTGAAATTCAGGTGAGTGGGATAAAAAGCAGTATCCAAAGACGTATATTTAATGCAACAAATAAAGAAAACTTTAGGCTTCTTCTGGATGGGGAGTCCTGGGAAGGCATTTCCAGTCTGCCAGAGCATGATGTAGATAAACAATGGATAAGCTTAATTCAAACTAGCACTCAAATTTTTAGCCATTGTTTTCCTTTAAAAAACGATAAATTTAAACGCCAGAAAAAATAAACAAAAAACTAAAAATCCTGACATTCTGGCATGCAGGCGTGATGTATCAAAAACAAAAATCTATGTTTTAAAGTTTATATATCTTTTTTCTTAAAACCCCTCTCTAGACCAATTGTGATGTGGGGTGATAGAATTACTAGGAGCAGGTTTCTAGAATATCTTTATTTTCCCATAGTCAATTTTCATTTTTTGGCAACCGGTTTCAGAGGAATCAAACCTCTATCTTCAGGCCGCAATGACTTAAGATATAGAGGTTTGATTCCTTTGAAATCGGTTGCCAAAAATAAAATTTACTGTGGGAAAATAAAGACATTCTACAAACCTGCTCCTAGTTATTCTATTACCCCAACATCACATTTGGTCTAGAGAGAGGTTTTAAGAAAAAAGATATATAATCTTTAAAACATACATTTTTATTTTTGATACATCACCGTAAAAAGTAAAATCCCCTATGTAGCCCTTTTCTGTGGGGCTATTTTTGGAAAAAAAACCTTAAATAGTAACTTCCTATTTTGACTTCACATTTTAATTCTCGCTGAAATTCTCTTTCCAATGGTACCCCAGATCATAAGGTTTGCTTTACTAATTTTCGAGATATTGGCTATCAAAAAGTCAAAAATTCAATTTTCAAAACTAGAAGTTAGAAACTAAACAAAATATCTCTATTGTGTTTATTATCGATTTTGAGGGTTTTATAAGCGCAAATAAAAAATGACAATAGTTTGACGTTTGCACATTCCTATTTACAGTTTATTGATTTTCAGTGATTTTGACTATATTATTCCAAAAATATGAAGTAGAAGGTCAGATTGTCAAACTGTTGTCATTTTTTATTTCCTAATAAAAAACCCCTAAAATCGATAATAAACACAATACAGATATTTTCTTTCGTTTCTAAGATATACCTTTGAAAATTGAATTTTTGACATTTTGAAAGTCAATATCTCGAAAATTAGTAAAAACCTTAAAACCCCTCTGTGACTGTGACATGGATACTTTAGAAGATGTTTAAAGGAACTTTCTGCAATTTCTCGTTTTTTCTCCAAAGACTTCAGGGTTACCATGAGCAGCTTTATTGTCCACTTTTCTCTGGAGCAAAGAGAGGGGCGATCCTCCCCGCCCTGGGACCGCCACTGGCATACAAATAAACAAGATATTTTAAAAGATCTTACTGTCAGAATTTTCCTAAAGTGTCAGAATAACGGTTCGTTTTCGAGAAATTGTGGCCGCTTTTTAAAAGTATTTGTATTATTGTCGATACTTTTGCTCCGCCTTTGATGTGGCTAATACATCTGTTACTGCAGAATATAAAATAAGTAATAAATTTAAATTTGTGTAGGAAATGGCTTTGTTTAATTTGCAGCAATGAATTTAATTTCCTATATTTTTATTTGTTAAAATGATCAAATTCTCATTTGGTTTAAAAAAGTATAAAGGTAACAAAGCAAAGTAATTATTTTCTGAATTCAGTTTTGACCTGGGATAAAACAAAATTTTGTCTTAACTGATCCAGATATTTTTTAAATCGATTGTATAATACAACACAGATATTCACATTACTTTAAATAAGTAATAGATATAAAAACTTAATTTCTAAAAGTTCCGACTGGTATAATTTAAAAAAACCGCTACAGACCTGGTTTTACGTACAGTGAAACATGTTATATAGAGTGATTCAAAATCCATTATCAAGATTTTAAGGGCTTTTTTCCAGATCAACAAAGAGTGTCAAAGTTTCAAGATTTTTCTTTATAAGTTATTAAAATATTTAGATCAAATTTAAAACACAGGTTACATTTTAGTTTTGATATCATTCAGCATGTCAAGTGATTGTAAGAGTTTACAGGGAGATATTTTTTTAAAAGTCAAGTCATTTTTCGCCCAATTAATCTTTTTGTGATGGGCCGCTGGTGGATTCTACGAAAGTGGAGAACCTTTTAAATTTTAATGCCTTATAGAATTAGAAAAAGTTTTTTGTGACTTGAAAAACGCCCTTAAAATCATGATAATAAATTTGAAAACACCCTGTATTTTAAGACGTTTATCAAAAGTCGAAAATTGCTGACGCCCTGGCCTGAAATGAAACCGGGACTTAATTAAGTCAAGCGACTCGAAAATTATATTTTCTTTGCGTTTCCAGAAAACTATTTTATCCTTTTTCGAAACTTTCAGCAAACAAATGAAAATTCATAATGCGCTTGGTAAGATTTTAAATATTTACGTTTTACTTTGATGCCTCAAAAAGTTAATGCGGTTTTTAATTCAGTGGGGTGTTTTTTTTTAATTAACCGAACCATAATAGAGGCGCTTTCGAGCTCAGGCAAGACCAGTCCCAAAATGGGCAAATGCAAAATTCTATTAAAGCTTTAGCTGGTCGCATACCATGTAAAAAAATTGGTGCTAGAAAGCACAGCTAGTCCACCATACAATCAATTATTTTATGTTGAAAGAAAATGAAAATATCTCGAAAACTGTGGCTTTGAAAGATTTGAACCTTATAACAAATTTTTTGTTTAATATTTACGAAAACCAAAATCTGAAAACCGCATATCAATAGCTGCTTTACTTCTAAAGTTATGATTTTTTTTTTGCAAAGGGCGTTACGAATCATAGAAGACTGGTGTCAACAAAACGGTCTCCCTGTCAATCCAGCAAAGACAGAGATGATCCTGTTCACTAGAAAGAGGAAAATGGAGGGATTCAGAGCACCCAAGATGTACGGGAGACCCCTGACTTTGGTTTTAGAACTGAAGTACCTAGGGGTCACCCTAGACAAGGGGCTCACCTGGACACCACACGTTGCGAAATTGACCAATAAGGTGCAGGCAACGATGTGGCAACTGCGTCGAGTGGTTGGCCGCACCTGGGGTTTGAGCCCTATAAACCTCCACTGGATGTACACGGCAGTACTAAGACCAAGGATCCAGTACGGATCCATAGTCTGGTGGCCAGCAGTGGAGAAGGTCACTACTACCCTCAAGCTTAGGAGCCTACAGGGAACCATATGCAGAGGGATAACCGGCGCTATGAGGACGGCACCTATACAAGCACTCGAGACCATTCTGGGACTGCCGCCGCTTCCGATCTAGATCAGAAAAGAAGCGATGGCGACCCACCTCCGGCTGAGAGATACAGGTCAATGGAGAGGAAGAGGGAAGCTGCGGGGCATCTTAGGATTGCCCAAATCGTCAAGAGAGAAATCCCTATGGCAGCGATTAAAACACAAAGACCAAAAAACTCCTGGAGATTCAACAAGAGGTACAAAGTAGTCATCCCAGACAGGGAACTATGGCAGACTGAAAACCTCCGCGAACAGTTCGAGGAGAACGCCGTGATTTGCTACACCGACAGGTCGAAACTGTCGGAGAGGCAAACCACCGGATCGGGGGTTTATGTGGAAGACCAGGAGGTTCGAAAGAGCTGCTCGCTCGGAGAGCAAGCCACGGTCTTTCAGGCAGAGGTGTATGCCATAATAATGGCTGCAGGCATGGAAGAAATAAAGAACGGTAGGGAGGAGCATGTTTATATATGCTCCGACAGCCAATCAGCCCTAAAGGCACTAAAAGCGCCCTGGTGGAGGAATGTGCGGATGCACTGGAATCCTTGGGAGAGGGCAAACAAGTGACACTTATGTGGGTACTGGGACATATGGGGGTGCCGGGTAACGAGATGGCCGACGAGCTCGCCAGGATCGGGGCAAACACCCAGTATGTAAGGCCGGAACCACTCCTAGGAACAACCAAGAGGCAATTGCAAAGTCGACTCAACAAATGGGCCAACGATGCCATGACGACCGCTTGGAGAGCAGGAACAGGCAGAGGAGACATCTCGACACGTTATAGCGAACTGCGAGGCATACCAGAGGACGAGACCTGGTATCTCGGTTTCCCGACCCTGGATGAGGAGGACCTGCACTCGCTCAAATGGGACAAAATACTGGACTTTGCAAAAAGAACAGTTAGACCAAATGAGCAAACTGCCAGACCAGTGGTGCAGGCGGTGGATTAGGGGCAGGCTCGGGGTAGGGCAGAGAGGGCCCAGGGAGGCCTACTTGCCGGGCTTCGCGCCGCCCTTTCTCTACTACTATGATTTTTATTAATATATTTTAAGTTTTTTTCAAATAACTCGGAAACTACAGCTCCCACGAATTTGGACTTTATAACAAAATTTGTAGTCCATATTCATGGAGACTCAAATCTGAAAATGGTTTTTGATTCAAAGTTACAATTTTTTAAATATTTTGTCCCCCTTTTCCCCCTTAAACCTCCCACCACCCTTCCCAAAAGTTTGTCAGTTCATGGTCAGCCGATAGAGGATTTTTGTACCAAATTCCGTGAAAATCGATTAAGGCTTTCTTAAGTTATCGTTTATAGAGACAGACAACAGACCGACAGACCGACTTTTTTTTTCGTCGATTAAGGTGTTTTGGAACCTTAGTAACTCATTTTTGATAAAATTAAAAAAAGTTATAATTTCACGATTTTAGTCCCCCATGCCATTGGTGGACTACAAATTAGGTAAATCCAAAAACACCTCTTTTACCTGGCCCTAAGCTTATGGAAGACACATTTTACTGTTTAGTATATTGGCGAAAGGCACACTTTATTGTGAATTGCTCTTCCAATCAAGTAAGCCTAGAAAAAATGCAGAACCAAAAAGTATCTGGGCCCTAGGAGACTGCGTGAGGTAAGCGCAGTAGTTTTTTCGCCTTTAGGCTTACTCAGTGCCCTCCCCGATTGTTACATTGTTTTTTAAAAGTTATTATCGTTTCACATTTTGTGATCTTTGGGCCTATATTATCTCATAGGTATATGGGTTGAGATAGGAATAAAAAATTCCGTTTATGGATCGATTACCAGAAAGTAAACGTAGTAACTCACAAAGATGCTTATACGCATCCGTTCATAAATGCTATATATAGTAACAGATCCGTTTTATTGTAAACACAGTGAGATCGGGTAGGATTAAAATAAGAATAAAAATAATCCGTTTTTGGATTGATTACCAACAAGTAAACGTCGTAACTTACAAAGGTGCATAGACACGTCCATTATAAATGCTATTTTAGAGAAGTAAAATGCCCGCTTTATTATGAACACTATGGGATCGGATCGGCTTGAGATAAAAATAAAAAAATCCGTTTTGATTACCAGAAATGAAACCTCTAAATAAATATATCGCATAGACTGCTGCCGGAGGCACCAGGCCACTGCCTCATCTGCTTTTAGTTCATCTTAATGATATTTCCGGTATCTTTTGTGAGGTTTTTCTTTAATAAAACCGCCGGAACATATTATCAAAAATAGGGCTGTCTAACAAATTGTCAAAGTGAGACCCTAATCACGTGAACAAACCGATTTTCCATAAGACATAATGCTAATAAAAATGAAAATTGTGGGAAAGTGGAACAATATGCAGATTAAACAAAGTGACTATTTTCTAGAGTAATCCTTTTTGGATTGAATGTTAGAAATAAACTCAAAATTCACAGTTTAAAGAGGCAATGTCATGTACTTTTATTTCTCTTGCACTTACACAGTGTGGATAGGCATTGTCTCTCTCAGTTCAGCCTGAAGATCGGGCCAAATCGGCTTGAAGAGAAACAGTAAAGTTACGCTATCTGATTTGAGAGAGTTGATGTTATCTGTAATTACACGGGTGCGAAAGAGATAGGTAGAGAGATATTTCCACGTTTAATTGCGAATTTTGAGTTTATTGTTAAAATTTCGGCAAAATGCTTGTTTTTGACCGATTCAGAAAGCATTACTCTATCTTCGTCTTTTTCCACTTTGCCAAACTTTTGATTTAAGTTAGCATTACGTCTTATGGAAAAACGGTTTATTTATCTTACACCAACCATATTGGAATACCTAATCTGTTTTTCCCTTGTTATTTTAAATATGGCATGAGAGTACTGCATGCTCTCGGTGTGCTGTGACGCCAATCTCAAACAGGTGCGCTAAAAGGGTGGCGCTCAGTACAGAGTTGACGACACTTTATTTTTCAAAAACACTTTTTTTTTACTGAAATAATAATTTTTACTTGAACTAATTGAAATGTAAAATTAATCAAACATTTTTGCTCATCTTCCGTTCAAAAATATTCTTTTTATAGAAGAGATACCAATATTTTTTTAAGTCCCTCCTTTACAGCTAGACCTACCAACTTGAGGCAGACATAAATTTATCAACATTCATTATTTTTAGCTAGATGTTTGATCGGAACTGCGTGGATGGTCCATAGCTCTCTAGAAGTGAGGAAAGCAAATGATTATATTCTTCTATTTGTCTGTATTACCTTCTGTTTTCTTCTTCCAAAAACGTTTTGTCGTGCAAACCAGAGTTTACTACTCTATATGCTAGTTATATGTAGAGTAGAGCTAAAAAGTAATAAATTTTAAATAACGGCCACTTTATCAACTTTATCGCTACATTTTGTTTTGTTATATGACCCCACGCAACTCAATTTATCTCTTGATGTCATTTCTCTCTAGGAAAGATTTTATTGGAGAATGCTGTTGATTATCCGCCTGGAAAACCTAATACTTTACAACAAGTATCCTACTTTAATTAACACTATGCTTTGCTTAATTAGCTTTTATTTTCTATGAAACATCCTGCATAGGATTAGGACCATAGATAAAGAAGAGGGAATAGATAGCTTCTCTTCTACCTCAACAAGCGTCGAGATTTGTTGGGCGACCATTTTTATATTAACTTCGTCACAATAGGCAGCCTAACCTAACCTTTTGTGTGTGCAAACCTCTAAGGACTCTAATTTATATTTTTTTATAGTTCACGATCACACTGATGATAATTTATGATCGCTTTTCTCTGTATTTTTTCTTTTTGAATAAAATACCAAGGCAATTTTACAATACAAGGTATAAAATTCCCAATACGTGTTGAATTTAGCTTTCTGAAATGTAAAAATATGTTTTATCAATGTAAAACTACAATTTTGTGTATAGAAATCGCCCACGTGATAACGATGTGCTTTGAATGACAGCAGCCTCTACATTTCCGCCATTAAGGCGTCTAGTGGTATAAGTGTTGACGTTTTGTGCAAGTTTTTTCTTTTTAGTGAGTTTTTTTTAGAAAAAGAGTGCTTGGGTAAGCAGTTAAATAAGAATGTGTCTGTTTAAGTTATGTGAAAAGGTATTTATTTTAATGAAAAATTATGAAAAACAACATTTTTTACCAAAATGGTAACTTTGATATGTTTTATGGTTACCGCACGGACTGTGGGATACAATTTTAAACATTTCAAAGTTTTAAAACTTATACATCGGTTTCACTATTACCAAAATCTGGCAAAGGACTGCAGTTACTATTAATTGTATTGCCCCTTACGAGAAATTTGGTTTTAAATTTCTTTTCAATTTTCAAATTATTGCTTTCAGATACTCAAGGAGAACTTAAGACTTGGAGTATGTCTATCATTTGTTTAGTTACCAGAAACTTTGGGGTTTATTTTTGTTTCAATCTTCTTATGTATTTTAAATAAAATATTGTTCTTTTTTGCAAGAAAAACTCAAGGGCCTTTCTCCACTTGGTATTACCCAAAACCAAAAACATACCACTAATCCCTATACTGTACCAATTAATTAGAACGTTTTTATGATGGGGTTAAATCCGTATTAAAATCACTGTATCATTCGTTAGAGCTATAAAAAGAAGACGCAATAATTTCAATACAAAACCGCAAAGAAAATTACAAGGTTAATTCACAATCCAATGCAGCAAGTAATTAAGTAAGTAAACTTCAAATTAAACTGCTCCACATCAACCAAACTAATGAGGCAAAAATTTAATGGAAAACCGCAAAGAAAATTACAAGGTTAATTCACAATATTTTTGTAAAATCAAATGCAGCAAGTAATTAAGTAAGTAAATTTCAAATGAAACTGCTCCACATCAACCAAACTGGGAATTACAAAATCTCTCATAGATCTATATCTGAAATATAGAGGAAGCTTTAAATAAAGAAAAGGCAAAAATTCGATACGATATGCGAAGAAACGGTTTCTCCAACTACACGATCAATAAAAAAAACTCTTTAGACCACATCAATACAAAAGACGTCAGACGTAAATATTGAAAGAAAGGCGACGCTTATAATCTCATATATCAAAGAAATCTCAGAAAAGATATATAAGAAGAATAGGCAACTAATACCATCTTTGGACTGTGTTTAAAACGACCACAACAACAAGAAGTTAATTAATAAAAACTAAACCATATCGTCACAACACTAAGAACTGTATCTACTAGGTACTATGCGAGTTTGAGAATATCTACATCAGAGAAACCAGCCAACCCATGGAAGTTTGTCTTACAGAACACAAACGCAAAACTCGACAAGGGGACACAACTGGATCAAAAATATCTCAAAATTGCTGGAAAAATCAACATCATATGGAATGAAAAGAGGCAAAAATCGTCGCCAAGGAAGAAAATCTATTCAAGTGGAAGTTCAAAGAAATTCATACAGACGAACCAGAATGTATTTTCTCCACAAAGCGTCACCATCATATCAAGAATATTTGGAAACCCATACTTTTCGGAGGTAACAGATTTCAACTGCAACTATTTTAACAAGTTAGACAGAGAGTCCTACGACTAGAATTATAGAGGGCGCTGGTAGATACTATGAATATTTTATCTTATATACCGGATTCTTCTTGTTCTTCAAGTGCCATGCTCTCTTCGAACGTTGGCATACCATTGTCTAAGATTTTTAAGCCATGATATCCGTCTATGACCCGGACCCCTTCTGCCTTCAATTTTTCCTTCAATTTTAAAAGTTTGTCTTTATCATTTCTTAAAATATGACCAAAATATTCAAGTTTTCGTTTTTTGTTGGTAAATGAAACTTCAATATCTTTATTAATGTTAATCAGAACATCCACAATAGTTGTCCATCCAAGACATCCTTAGTATTCTACAATAACACCACATCTCGAATGCCTCCAACTTTTTGCACATGGTCCATGTTTCCATGCCATAATATAAATAACATAAAACCGCAGCACACGAATTCTAAGAGTAGTATTAAGATCGCGACTACACAACACTGATTTCATTTTGACAAAATATCATCTGCCCTGTTCAATTCTTGTACGAACTTCTTGCATGTTGTCCCAGTTCTCATTGAGGAGGCAAGCCAAGTATTTATAGGAATCCACGCACATTTAAGTTAAGCCCGAATTGCGAACTTTTGGCAGAAATTTGATTCAACAACTCTTGCAGGTCTTCTGGCGTATCTGCTGTTATGACAGTATCCTCGGCATATCGTATATTGTTGACTTTTATGCCGTTTATAGTCAGACCCTCTTCGCAGTTATAAAATGCATTCTCTATTATTTTGTAACTATAAATATTAAACAACAGCCCAGACCATATACAACCTTGACGCACACTTCTTCTTATTTGGACCTTTTCGGAGAGTTGGCCATTAACCTTTATTTGAGCAATCTGATTTAGCGAACCTACGAGCTTTTCATGTTGGACTCGATCAAACGCTTTCTCATAATCTATGAAACAGGCATATCTCTAGATCGCTGAACTAAAACTTGAGTGCCAAACAGGGCCTCTCTTGTCTCGAACCCACTACCCATATACCGGATTGGCATGCAAAATTGCTTTTAAGTTTTTGATTTACGAGACTAATTAATATTTACGAGGGTATACGCGGATAAATAACACACGGCCATTTTATTTCAAAAGCAATTTCCAAAAATAATTTTTTAACCTGACGCTGACAACGAACGGAAGTTATTTTTCCAGAAGTTGAAAACAACAATAGCGCCACAATTTGAATCCAACAAAAGGTTGCTGGCACACACAAATTTGATATTTATTGTTTTATGCGTTTAGGGTAATAACGGTCCGTTTTTAATTTCGCCCGCAAGTCAATTTATTGGAGGGTAATAAAATTACTCTTTTTAATTTGGCTAGGAATAATTCCACGAAATAATGGGGTAAAATGATTTTATGGACTTTATATACTTAGTATTTGTATTATGGTAAGTAGGTAACTTTAATTTGAAATATTTCTGACATTTTCCTTTACTTGCAAAAGTATATTTAAATAAATGATTTGTATTTCTATTAGACTAATGGTCAAGACATGATGGTAATTTAAGGCTTAAAATATTTTAGCATAATTTAAGGGGTAACGTTTTTGATGACGTAATTTTTGACTATGTTTTTCACATTTGTATGCCATGATATTGCTCACATTTTAAAGCTTTCTTTTCAAACTTTCGACTTCTAGAATAAAACACTCAAATTTTTCAAGTTTTGACTCTTTTTTAAGAGTTCAAAAAAAGTACTGCCAAAAAACATTTTTTCTCTGTTAAAATGAAAAATATTTAGAGAGAGAGGGCAGAATTTTAGAGGTAGATGGAGAGATATTTTAGTGACGTGCAAAAATTTTTAAGGTTGTTTGAAAAAGACAGCAGGCTATAAAAAAGTATTTTAGAGAATAATTTAAGTCAAATGTTTACTCAAAATTTCTGTTATGTCATCTGTTTGTCATCTTGAGTGGTGTCGTACATATGAATTTTATTTTGCAATTTTTATGCAAAAAACAGCAAAAATTGTAATTTTTGAAAACGTAAAGTGTGTAAAATATAAGGTGGTATTAATTTCTTTCAATCAAAGTTCTTTACAGTATTTAAATTTACCAAAAAACGTGTCCTACTAAAGTGTATTTTAGCACATCTAAAAATAATTTAACAGGTATTTAAGAAAATTATTTTAAGGGTCATCATGGCTTGACCATAACGCCATTAACTGTGAATTGTTTTGCGGAGTCTGCTTCACTTATTATTACTAGATAGTTTTCGGTGCCAATATACAATCCGATAGCTTCAACGACAACGATAACTTTAAAACTATTTGGCAGTTCAAAATAGCCTTTTTGGGATATTTTATTAGTTTTTGTTTTTAATTTTCAAAGTAAAATTAGGTTACAGTGTTTAATGATGTATGGGGAGGGTGTCCAGTGAAACCACTGATGAGCTCAAGCTGGTTACCCATTTCTCTTTCCGCTTTGGTCCTTTGTGTATTCCTTGTGGGATGCCCATCCAAGTTGAATTTTCGTTATTTCCACCCAAGATCTTTTTATCTTTTATTTCTTGGTTTCTTTTCGGTTGAAGTAACTGATTTGGAAGTTTTTTAACTTCTTTTTTTTTGTTTTAATTGCCTTACCCAATGAGCATTTTTGTCTATATAAAAGTTACAGCAAATAATATAAAACCTTCATAAAATAACCAAAAGTTATATTATTTAGTGTTAGTGATAATTTTATAACTCTAATATATCTCTTAAATGAGTAAAAAAGACTTGAAAAACAACTGTTCAACACCACCTTATAAAAATTTATGGTACATAGTAATGGATAGAAAAACAACATATAGATTTTATAAAACTTCCTTATAAGCCCTCAAGTATAGAGATTATTATAAAAAGGTTTTACAACTGTTCTAATAACACTACATAACAAATTAAAGGTTTTTATGGATTTAGAAATATAGATTTTCCATCTTTCTTCCCTTTGCTGGTTATGTATTATTCTTTTTCTTTTTACAATAAAAACATTTATAAAATGGTGTTTAGCAATCTTCTAAAATAAATAAAAACGAAAGTGAGATAAGCTGAAGCAGAAATATGAATATTTATATACTATAGTCAAATAAAAGCTGTTTTTCAAGTTATCCTACTCTGAAAATCAGCTGCGGTCCCGTGTGTACTGTATAGTTTTCAAATACACTCACGTAAATTTCATGGGCTCCAAAAATACTTGAGAAAACGCGAAAAAAAATATTAATTTAACTATCAGTTTTTTTTTCATACGCGTTTTTTTCTTTCTGGGACAAATATTAAATTTCGTATGTTGTTCTTAACCCTAACAAGCAATATTTCGATTGAAACACATGTTGAAACCCCATAAATAACGTTTTTATTTAGGCCAAAAACCTATTTTTGTAATCCAAAATGGCGAAAATTTCCGACAATTCTATAAAAAAAACAATACAACTATACCACTGTTTACCTCGTCAACACTATTTTATAACCCTTTTAAAAAATGATGCTACTTGGAACAAAGGGCTACAGATGGTGCAGTGTTGAACACTGATGGTCTGTTTCTGCGAGCTTAACATAGTTACCATTGTTCTCTTTTCCTAAATGCATTCCTCGAGAGATCCAGCATACTACACATACCAGGAAAAATACACGCCTCCACACACTTCAAGCCCGCATAACTATCAGAGGTAACTATCTCAAGAATATAGTTAGATTGCGGGGTCCAAGGGTGTACAGGCGAGTATTTTCCGGGGTGTTCACATTTGCCGCCGACCAGCAGTATCAGCGTATGCGCTCGACGTTTCACGGTGCGTTTTTGCGACCTTAACACAGTTACTATATTGTTCTCTTTTTCTAAAACACGGTTCCCATCTATGCGTTTCTCATTCGTTGGTCCCCCGAATCAAAACACGTATCACGTGGTCTAAGCGAGATTTGCCTATACAAGTTCATGTCGGACCACGTGATGAGTTTTTTGAGTCAGGGTGACTGCGCATCGGAAACGCTGGTGGGAATCGGGTGTATAATGCATTCGATCCCGATATCTGTCATCGGCAACTATCTCAAGAAGATTTTGATCTCTTATCTCTCTCAGATTGATGTAATTAAAACAAGATAATAATGGTATGGTATCTCGCAAAAACGCGCCTTTTGATGTCGCAAAAACGCTCCTTTTGATTTCGCAAAAACGCGCCTTTTGATGTCACAAAATTAACCTTAAAAAATCTTGTTTGTTTTGTTATTATAATTGCCAAAATAAATTAAAATTGTTTTTTTTTGTTCTAAAAACAGTTATATTATAATCACTGTATAAAGAAATTAATAACAACATTATAGAAAAAACCTTATGGGCAAAAAAGGTTTATGAATGAGTTCATAAGAATATTACAGACACCAATTTATATAACTATTGTGTGTGAGTTCCCAAGTTTTTATAAGTGTCTCTCGAAGTATTTTCAATCTTATCTTATATAAATTTGTTGTTGGGTATTTAAGTTTTATAAGTGGGTTTATAGCAACATTTTAAAAACCAATCTATTATATATCTCTAATTGATAGTTACTTACGGTTTTATAGGTGGGTTGACAGAAAGATTAAAAAACACCAATTTATATAACTTTTGTCACTGATGACTTATATTTTTATAAATATGTTGGTGGAAACATTGTTAACACCAATTTATATAACATTTGAACCGATGACTTTAATTTTTATAAAGATGTCCGTGGAAATATTGTTAACGCCAGTTTTATGTTACTTTAGGGTACCATCAATTTAGAGCCTTTAATAAAACAAATATACAAACTCAATTCTTGTAGGAAACTTCTAAATACCCTAGGGTATCAATGGAACCCTCTTTATAATAATTATGTAAATATCTGTCACCAGAAGTTTCTGAAAATGCTCATTGGGTAGGAGCATAATCGTATTGGAAATATTAACACGCCAGGACGAATCCGTATCAGGTAACTTGGATCAGTACCAGTAAGTGATTTAAGATGGGAAATCAAAGTGTATGATGGTGTTCAAAATAGCCTTTTTGGGATATTTTATTAGTTTTTGTTTTTAATTTTCAAAGTAAAATTAGGTTACAGTGTTTAGTGATGTACGGTGAGGGTGGCCAGTGAAACCACTGATGAGCTCAAGCTGAATACCCAGAGCAAAACATCGTTTAATCATTTCTCTTTTCGCTTTGGCCCTTTGTGTGTTCCTTGTGGGATGCTCATCCAAGTTTGAATTTTCGTTATTTCCCACCCAAGATCTTTTGATTTTTTGTTTGTTTTTAGTTTGCTGTGGTTTTCCATTCAAAACCAAAATTTACACCTGCTCAATTAAAGTCGTTTTTTGGCGTAGAATACGGTGCTTGCATTATTTTGAAATGTGACGTCACCGGTTCAACCGCAACGTCATCGGTTCTGGCTATCGCCAAAATGCACTTCCCAGTGACAGTTTTACAAAACCTAACCTAACTTATTGCTATGTTGGAAATTTGGAACCTTTGGTTGCACTAAAACAAAATTATGATTGTTTTCCACAAACCAAAACTACACTTTTTTGCACTCGACGCGCGTTTCGCTAACAATGTTAGCATCATCAGGAGACGATAAACAATGAACTAAATTAATCTACGCTCTATCTTATATACAATCCTTTAGTGGGCAGAGATAAGACTAATAATTTGTGATTGATCACGATTTTTAATCCTATCTCCCCTCAACCAAAGAATAAAGTGTACTAAACGGGATGGGTCCTCTATCTTTATTTAAACTATTTCTGGATTTAATGATTTCCATACTTTCATTCATGTTAGTTCGTTGTTCCCTAGTGTGCCGATCCCCAATACCTTACAATACCTGGAGGAACTACTAAGAAAAAACAATCTAGAAGACAAACAAACTTTAGAATACCTATCTTTAACAAAACTCTGCATGAATCAAAATTACTTTCAATATAAAAATAACTACTACCAGCAATAAGAAGGAACCACAATGGGTAATAGTTTATCACCTTTTATCGCAAACCTATTTATGAGCAAATTTGAATCAGATATAAGTAAAGAATTTGAGTATTTCCCCAGAGTATGGTTCAGGTATGTAGACGATGTGTTTGCAGTATTCAACACTGAAGTAACTAGTGTTGAAAATTTTATGGAAAAAATAAATAACAAATTTCCCACTATTAAATTTACTTATGAAATAGAGAACAACGGTACACTGCCATTTCTAGACACTTTAGTTATAAGAAATAAAAATAAATAGGACTTTGACCTATACAGAAAAGGCACGGCCACCAACAGGTATATTCCAAATGACTCTTTTCATTGCTTACAACATAAGCTTGCAAGTTTGCACTTTTTAACATATAGATTAGTAAATTTCCCCTTAAACAAAGAAAGATTTGAAGCAGAAAAGAATAAGATTAGGAATATAGCTGGCGAAAACGGTTACGACGAAGGCTTAATAAATAAGCTGATAAATAGACATTCTTTTCAAAAGACCTTTCGGAATTCTACCTTTTTCAGACAAAAAGATACCTGCCACTCAAAATTTGTATCAATTCCTTATAATCCTAATTATACGAAAGGATTACACAAAGTATTTAATAACACCGGTCTTAAATTAGTATATCAATCCGGTAACACAATAAGAATCTTACTAGGAAATCCCAAGGATAAAACTACAGTTCTAGAAAAAAGTGGAATTTACGAAATTAGTTGCATGGATTGTGACAAAAAATATGTTGGCCAAACGAGACGCTCTATTGAAACACGTTTTAAAGAACACTTAGCACACTTAAAATACGGAAGAATAGAAAAGTCAAGTGTGGCCGAGCATGCTTTTGAAAACAATCATAGATTCACATTAGATAACCTAAAACTTCTAAAAAGTGTACCAAACAAAAGACTTTTGAATGCATATGAAAGTATGGAAATCATTAAATCCAGAAATAGTTTAAATAAAGGTAGAGGACCCATCCCGTTTAGTACACTTTATTCTTTGGTTGAGGGGAGATAGGATTAAAAATCGTGATCAATCACAAATTATTAGTCTTATCTCCGCCCACTAAAGGATTGTATATAAGATAGAGCGTAGATTAATATAGTTCATTGTTTATCGTCTCCTGATGATGCTAACATTGTTAGCGAAACGCGCGTCGAGTGCAAAAAAGTGTAGTTTTGGTTTGTGGAAAACAATCATAATTTTGTTTTAACTTATTGCTGTAAAATATTTATTACCGTTTTTTTTTCCAATCCCCGATTTGTAAATCCGGGGTTATTTTGATGTATAAACCCACCATTAAATAATTTATCTGACAAAAACTGCCTGGCAGTGTCCTGTGATAACCCCTGTCATAAGGGATTATTGAATTGTTTCTAGTTGTATGAATAGTAATAGTTAGATGATATAAACTATCGCTTGGCCTTTCCGATCGGTAAAGAGAGGTCTATATGGGAGCTTAACCTTATAACCAAGGGCGCAGGAGAGTAATGTTGGATTCGTTGTTGTTCTCTTGATCGATTAGTGAAATTAAGCAAAAACTTTCATAGATAAGTTTACGACACTTTATTAGGAATCAATTAAATTTCATCAAGTCCAACTTCAATGCAAAATCTTTTTTCAAAAAAAATTTAATAAACATCAACTTTTAAGTCAAAAATTAAGATTTTTATCCTATGCAATAAAACATAATGAATATTTTACCTAAAAATGTTGGGTTTTCACTTCGTCCTTGAAATGGTCATTCTGACCGTTGATCAGGTGTTTTAACAACATTGAATTCAATCTTCAATTTAATGGTTGAAATTGACTGCTTACCATATGGGAACCCACAGAATCATTTACATTCGAAGTTGACTTTGAATTGAATCCAATATAAATGATAATATGCGTTTGTCATATGGTAAGCTGTCAAAATTCAACATCAAATTGGAGATGTAATTCAATGTAAATATAGCTTTACTAATAGAATCTAATATTACATAAATTCTAAACTGCGTTAAGAGGATTCAAAGAGAGTTGTAAATTACCCATTACAAATATTCTTTAAAATCCGTTTTTGACAGCCTTGACCGAACTACCAATTCAATAATCTACTAAATTATTTTAAACAGGTTTAAGAAATAAAAACAACCACAGAGTATACTTGATTACATTTTCTATAAATTATGGGACATTTAGGATTAAGTCTTTCGATATTTACGACGAAAAGTAATCATTTTAGTTTCTTTCCAACATTAACCCAATAAATTAAAATGGATGTATAAAATAACCCCATGTTTAATAATTGGATAAAGTTACGTTTCAAACCACCTCACTGAATTTTCTTTTTCTTTAACAAAAAGACACCCACTGAATATTATTTATTTTAGTAAAGGGGAGTGTATAAGTCCGTAAGATTTTAAACGAAAGGAGTTATGTGACTATGTGGGACTCTTTAGTCACACAATCAAGTGTTACAGGGTGTTTTGTTCGCATCCGTGTAGAAGGTGTTGATATGACGCAATCATAAAAAATACTACTTTGGCGACAGGAGCATAGTTATACTTGATTCCATATAGCTCGAGGACGAGTATTCCAAAAAATTTACTTTTAAGGTCATCCGACCTTAATTGACCTTGAAAATCGCAATAAAGAAGATTTTTTAAATTTTTTCTTCAAAAATTCTTAATAATTCGACGTTTTATCAGACCAACTTCATATGTACCTCAAACTATTAGGCATATATGCCAAACTCGATCCTTAGAGTTTCGAGCAAGTTTGATGACTTTAAAAAATACCCCATTAAAACTAACATATTGCAAAAATAACATACTAAAAAACCCTATTCATCAACTATTAAAGCGAAGAGGACCAAATTTGGTAAGTCACAGAAAGATAAGGAGCGTCCAACAGTATTGTTAAAAAAAATTAGGTTCAGCTATGATGCGTTTTAATATGGCGCCTGATATATCAAAATGGCGACCTATAACCACATTCTATTTTATCCAGTTTCGTAAAAAAGCAAAAATGACAAGGTGGCCATGAATTTTCATTTACTTATTGCCACTTAATATGAAAAAAAAAAGTTAAGTTGATGCATGAACTTGATTGACCTTGAAAATACCATGTACAATTGAAAAACAAGCTTTTTGTATTGTTTTTTCCAATTTATTACTACTCAAAAACTTTAAGGGCCGGTGATGAAATTAACATCTTAGCCATAAATAAACCATTCATTTTAAACCTCTCTGCGATTTTTTTTTTTGATCTGTCGCCACAGATGTTTTATCTCCGGCACTTACAGTTTTTGCGTAGTGGTGAATTGGAAAAAAAAGCACTATAAAAAGCTTGTTGTTCACTTGTACATGGTATTTTCAAGGTCAATCAATGTCTTGCATCAACTTAACCTTTTTTTTATAGTAAGCGGTAATACGTAAACGTAAATTGATGGCCACCTTGTCATTTTTGCTTTTTTATGAAACTGGATAAAATAAAATGTGGTTATAGGTCGCCATTGTGATATATCATATTGTCATATTGAAATGTATCATAGTTGAACCAAATTTTTTTAACAGTATTTTTGTACGTGATCTTCTTCTCTTTCTTAGGAAATTTGGTCATCTTCGCTTTAATAGTTGATTATGTTATTTTTGCAATAGGTTAATTTTACTGGGGTATTTTTCAAGATCATGAAGCTTCAAACTGCATAAAACTCTAAGAATTGAATTTGGCGTATATGCCTAATAGTTTGGGGTACATTTGAAGTTGGTCTGACAAGACGTCGAATTATTAAGATTTTTTGAAGAGAAAATGGCAAAAATCTTGTTTTTAGCGAGTTTCAAGGTCATTTAAGGTCATGAAATTCTTGAAATCCTCGTCCTTGAATTTTTTATTATTTTTGGCCGCCATCTTGAAAGATGACGTCATATCAACCCCTTCTACATAGATGTTAACAAAACACCAGGTAACACTTGATAGTGTGACTAAAGAGCCTATCAATCCCACATACTCACAAAACTCCTCCATTCAAAATCCCACGGGATAGAAATTATCGACATATGCCCCTACACTATTTTTAATTTTTCTGTACTTAGACACTGATATACTTATAATGAGCGTTAAGAAAAAACTGTTCTCTCCTGATTTGGTGGGCGAGCCTTTTATAGAATATGAAACTTGAAAAAATTACTCTTTGACAAAAAAAAAACTTCTAGTTAATTTTGAAGGTTTTATTGCATTTTGATACACACACACACACACACACACTTATTCTTATTCTTCTTATTAATTTGTTGTTATTCTTGTTTTTTTACTTGATATTTTTAAATGTTAATCTTAATGTACTGTCAACGGAACTCAAAATCTTTTTACTTGTAAGGATTAGTATTTAAGTTTGCTTTGTTTATGAGATTTGGTCAGATCTTAAAAAACAATAAAGCGATTTTTTATTTGATTTGATTATTTCAAATAATTGTCCAAAAAAATTGAGCCTTTCATTTTTATTGCCGCCACAGGGGTGATACACAGGTGTGATTTTAATACACACCTGTAATCTTAGGTAGGTGAGTATAAGAGGAATTCTCCCAATTGAATTGGAGACATTACCAAATCAGACTCCTCTCTCTCATTTTATCATTGAATGAATTAATTAATTAACATTAGTCGTCGGGCGTTTTGAGCACGACTAAAAACTATCTATTTACTAGGTAATAAGAGTTTACTAAGGTGCCGCCGGGGAATATGCCCAGAATAGCATATCAATCGGTTATCGATAGATGGCACCACAATCGGTTAAGAGTGTTGTGCTAACGTGACCAGGATCTGAGCATTGGCACTTGAAGAAAATGTACCTATAGTATTTTAAAAAATTATACAGATTAAATTTAATTGACATCAACTGTCAACGAGAATAAAGAGACAGTTGGTCACAGTTGGTCCAACACTTTTTTACCTAAAATTCTGGGGATAAAACCATCATTTTTATAAACCCAACAATTCAAACTCTTTTCCCATATTTCCGGCTTTTTGTAGCCAAAAATAAGGATATATACTACTACTAGGTTGGAATGAGACCAAAATTGACCCAGGGAGGGGTTAAAAGTCCATATTTTTAATTGTTGTATTGAAAAAGGCGAATGTTCGTCGCAATGGAAAGAAGCAGTTATGTTGTCGCTGCCTAAGGTCTCCAATCCTCGTAGCTTTTCCGATTTAAGGCCCATCAGTTTGCTTTCCTACTTATATACAAGCAGGTTATAAAATATTTTGTTGAAAATAATTTTGTTTCCTAAAAGCTATCTGGTTTTCGTCAAGGTTATAGCACAGCGTCGGCTCTACTCAAGGTTTTGTACGATATTATTTCCGCGTTTGACAGCACTCGTGCTTATTATTTTTACTAGATTATATTATCTTTTTTTTAATGTTCATTTTGCATTTATTATTATTGTAATTTGTACTCGGTTAAGTTAACAGCAATGCTGCCCTTCGCCGAGGTTAAAATAAAGGCCTTTTTATTTATTTATTTATTTAATACGCCTTCTTGGTTGCAAAGTTCTTTATTTTGATACCCAGATGGGTCGGACGGATTGATAATACTCTAAACAATATCAGCGATTATATCGTAACCTCAATTATCCCTACTAACTTATAAAATGTAGCTTAAAGAATAGAAATCCTACCTGTAAACAATATCAGCGATGACCAGGCCCTCGTACACCCTGTGATGGATTTGGGAGAAGAACCTGAGGTTCACCACGAGTTTTAATTACAATATTACAACGGGGTGGATTTTAGCGGTGTGACACTATGGCGGAGAAATTTGACAGGACGCTTTCCCCGGATTCAGCGCGCATCGCATTTGTATTGGTTACGGGAGTAAGTCGGCAGGTAGAGGGTCGTTTCAGTTCAGCACAAGACATGTTTTAAAAAAGACTGTCACAACCTCAATTTGCTCATATGCTCACCCCAAGTTCCGGTAATTTGCACCTAATGTTTTTATTAAATACATACTGAATTTTTTTTTAAATGTCAACTCACAAAAGTCGGAAAATAAAAAGTCAGTGGAGTCAACTAGAACCGGACAATGCCTTGAATGAAAAACTCGGCCTCCAAAAGATTTAATATTCCTAGGAGAACATTAAAACGATACTTGAAAAAGCTGACAGCGCAAAATTGGCGATGGGACATAAAACTGTGTTAAGTTTTAAGGCAAAAAAATAACTAGTCCAGAGGATAACAACGTAGGCATGTATTGACCTAAACAATTTTAAGAATCTGTTTTTAATTATTGCAAGGAAAATAATATCCAAACCATTTAGTAGCAAAAGCAGGAATGGTTTTTTAAAATATGTCCTCAATTTGCTCATATGCTCACCCCAAGTTCCGGTAATTTGCACCTAATGTTTTTATTAAATACATACTGAATTTTTTTTTTTAAATGTCAACTCACAAAAGTCGGAAAATAAAAAGTCAGTGGAGTCAACTAGAACCGGACAATGCCTTGAATGAAAAACTCGGTCTCCAAAAGATTTAATAATCCTAGGAGAACATTAAAACGATACTTGAAAAAGCTGACAGCATAAAATTGGCGATAGGACATAAAACTGTGTTAAGTTTTAAGGCAGAAAAATAACTAGTCCAGAGGGTAACAACGTAGGCATGTATTGACCTAAACAATTTTAAGAATCTGTTTTTAATTATTGCAAAGAAAATAATATCCAAACCATTTAGTAGCAAAAGCTGCTCACCCCAAGTTCCGGTAATTTGCACCTAATGTTTTTATTAAATACATACTGATTTTTTTTTTAAATGTCAACTCACAAAAGTCGGAAAATAAAAAGTCAGTGGAGTCAACTAGAACCGGACAATGCCTTGAATGAAAAACTCGGTCTCCAAAAGATTTAATATTCCTAGGAGAACATTAAAACGATACTTGAAAAAGCTGACAGCACAAAATTGGCGATGGGACATAAAACTGTGTTAAGTTTTAAGGCAGAAAAATAACTAGTCCAGAGAGTAACAACGTAGGCATGTATTGACCTAAACAATTTTAAGAATCTGTTTTTAATTATTGCAAGGAAAATAATATCCAAACCATTTAGTAGCAAAAGCTGCTCACCCCAAGTTCCGGTAATTTGTACCTAATGTTTTTATCAAATACATACTGAAATTTTTTTTTAAATGTCAACTCACAAAAGTCGGAAAATAAAAAGTCAGTGGAGTCAACTAGAACCGGACAATGCCTTGAATGAAAAACTCGGTCTCCAAAAGATTTAATAATCCTAGGAGAACATTAAAACGATACTTGAAAAAGCTGACAGCATAAAATTGGCGATGGGACATAAAACTGTGTTAAGTTTTAAGGCAGAAAAATAACTAGTCCAGAGAGTAACTACGTAGGCTATGTATTGACCAAAACAATTTTAAGAATCTGTTTTTAATTATTGCAAGGAAAATAATATCCAAACCATTTAGTAGCAAAAGCAAGAATGGTTTTTTAAAATATGTCCTCAATTTGCTCATATGCTCACCCCAAGTTCCGGTAATTTGCACCTAATGTTTTTATTAAATACATACTGAATTTTTTTTTAAATGTCAACTCACAAAAGTCGGAAAATAAAAAGTCAGTGGAGTCAACTAGAACGGGACAATGCCTTGAATGAAAAACTCGGTCTCCAAAAGATTTAATATTCCTAGGAGAACATTAAAACGATACTTGAAAAAGCTGACAGCACAAAATTGGCGATGGGACATAAAACTGTGTTAAGTTTTAAGGCAGAAAAATAACTAGTCCAGAGAGTAACTACGTAGGCTATGTATTGGCCAAACCAATTTTAAGAATCTGTTTTTAATTATTGCAAGGAAAATAATATTCAAACCATTTAGTAGCAAAAGCAAGAATGGTTTTTTAAAATATGTCCTCAATTTGCTCATATGCTCACCCCAAGTTCCGGTAATTTGCACCTAATGTTTTTATTAAATACATACTGAAATTTTTTTTTTTAAATGTCAACTCACAAAAGTCGGAAAATAAAAAGTCAGTGGAGTCAACTAGAACCGGACAATGCCTTGAATGAAAAACTCGGTCTCCAAAAGATTTAATATTCCTAGGAGATCATTAAAACGATACTTGAAAAAGCTCACAGCACAAAATTGGCGATGGGACATAAAACTGTGTTAAGTTTTAAGGCAGAAAAATAACTAGTCCAGAGAGTAACTACGTAGGCTATGTATTGACCAAAACAATTTTAAGAATCTGTTTTTAATTATTGCAAGGAAAATAATATTCAAACCATTTAGTAGCCAAAGCAGGAATGGTTTTTTAAAATATGTCCTCAATTTGCTCATATGCTCACCCCAAGTTCCGGTAATTTGCACCTAATGTTTTTATTAAATACATACTGAAATTTTTTTTTTAAATGTCAACTCACAAAAGTCGGAAAATAAAAAGTCAGTGGAGTCAACTAGAACCGGACAATGCCTTGAATGAAAAACTCGGTCTCCAAAAGATTTAATATTCCTAGGAGAACATTAAAACGATACTTGAAAAAGCTGACAGCACAAAATTGGCGATGGGACATAAAACTGTGTTAAGTTTTAAGGCAGAAAAATAACTAGTCCAGAGAGTAACTACGTAGGCTATGTATTGACCAAAACAATTTTAAGAATCTGTTTTTAATTATTGCAAGGAAAATAATATTCAAACCATTTAGTAGCAAAAGCAGGAATAGTTTTTTAAAATATGTCAAGAACACGTGATTTAGGAAATGAGACTGTGCATTGGTTGTCTTTTATATGTCCACAAGAAGTGTGTCGCACTTACAAAGGACGACAAATCAAAGTTTATAGAAAAGATTTGTGGCGTAGAGGGCAAAGCGTGACGGAATAAATCGGAAAAAAGTTTTTCCTCGGCCAGGATTTGAACCCGAAACCTCTAGAATACTAGTTTAATGCTCAACCAACTGAGCTATCGAGAACATGGCATTTGACTAGTAGAAATCCTTTCGCCCGATGCATTTGTTAATAGTGGGGAGATCTTTGAAGCCTACTGCGGCGCGTTTTATTGGAGAAGTCAGATGGCTAATTTCCAACTAATAATTTCAGCCAAACATATTTACAAAATGAAGGGAAAATTTTAATAAATTTACAGAAAAGATTTGTGGCGTAGAGGGCAAAGGGTGAGGGAATAAATCGGGAAAAAGTTTTTCCTCGTCCAGGATTTTAACCCGGAACCTCTAGAAAACTAGTCTAGGAGGACATGAGTTATTGACTGGCTATTCGGAAATCCTTTTTTCCTATTTATTCCCTTACCCTTTGGCCTCTACGCCACAAATCTTTTTTGTAGATTTTTTAGAGCGCTAAAATGTTCCCTTCATTTTGTAATCAAAGTTTGGTTGTCCGGATTGCTAACAGTTTATTTTTTTAAACTTAAATTATTTATTTTAATTAAGTTATTTTTGTTTCCTTAGGTTTAGTTAAGTTTTTAGTTAAAACGAATTATTAACTGATTACTATATTCCTTAAAGAGGTTGTTAAATTGAAAGATTGAATGAAAATAACCTACGTACTTATTGTTACTTCCTACGCAATATTCTGTATTTTTAGTCACAACTAATTAAAAGTAAACAGTCTCTTTTACATATTTTTTTTATTTATATTTCTCATAGGTACTTTACAAGAAAAATATTATTAAAACCCGGGCCAAATTACCGACCTACCAATGGGTGTATTCCCAGCACGGGTTGGTTATATGTGCATTTGCATACATTTAAAAAAAAATCAATAAATCATGAATAGTTTGACAAAAAATTTTCTTTCTTGTTTAAAAATAACATTTAAAACTTGGGATGCACCAAATTTGGGTGTATTTTGTTTTCCTTTTATTTTTAAATGAACATTTTCCTTAACATGGGCGTATTCACCGACGGTACCTAAAGGCGCATTTACACCGACAAACTTTCCTTTGATGTGGAAATGCCGAAAAACATTTACACGAGCCTGTTGAGCAAAATGTTCAAAGAAATGTTCGTAACAAAAAAAACACACGTAAATTTTGGAGAGAATGTTGAGCAAAATTTGTTTGAAGAATTGGGGGTATAAAAATTTCTTTACAAATTCAAAATATATATTGTTATCGGAATTCATTGAACTTAACTGAAAATAGAAAAACAAAGTTTTGAAATAAGGTATTTTTAATCAAGTGCTTTCCGACGGAAAATCGATTTGATGCCGAAATTCACATTTTACCTCATAAGCAACTTTGATTGATCTGATTTTTATAGGGGATATGCCAGTATACTTGTAACTTTTTTGGGGTTGTAAAGAAAACGAGAATAAAAAAATAATAATTGGCACTTATTTATTGTTGTTGCCTGTAAAATATAATGATAAAAATTTTAAAAGAATATCCCTTTATTTTACTTCCTAGTTTAGTCTTTTACAATAATAATTAAGTCAAATTAAAAAACCTATATACATTTTATTAAATCTCAAATATATGAACAAAAGCACGTTCGGTTTAAACAATACCCGTTTATTACCAAATTTTACAACCCTACCAATCCGACCCTTGTCTAAAAAATATAATTTAGCAGTAATTTAGTAGACTGTGTCGCCGATCTATCATTCCGCGTTTTGGATTTCGCAGGTAGTAGGCCGGCCACACTTTTGAATCGCAATGTTGCCCTTTGCATATTGTTGGTGCAGTGTCAGTAATCGACCTTGATTATTACATTAAATTGACCGTAAATATCTATATCTTCAGCATTTTCATGAATCTTTTGCTTTTTTAAGCAACCCTTGGGACCTTAAACTAACTAGGGAAATCTGGTGTGAGGAATTAAAAAACAACAATAAAAGCTAAAGGTAAAAAAAATATGTTTAAAAAAGATCCCCCTCCCCACCACTCCTCATAGTCGTGAAGCGCGGATTACCGCTTAAAAGTGCAATTTTTGAGTTTTTTGCCGATATTTGAAAAACTCAAATTTTTTTTGGAAAAGGAAAGTTTTTTTTGCCTTTACGAAAAAAACCCTTGGGAATAAAAAAAAAACTCGCAAGAAAATCCCAAAAAAAACCCCGGGCAAAAAAATCCGAGAAAAACCCTAAAAAAATATTATAAGTAACCGTAATCCATGTGACAAAACTGATAGTGAAGCCAATAATAATGTTTCGCTTGCCGTCGGCTTTTTTCATAAAAATTTTAAATAAAAGTTGGTGTTCCATTCTTTTAAAGAATTGAGATCACTGATCACTGATATAAATTTTATTTATTCTCATCTTTAAAAATATGTTTCCAAAATAGATAGCAATAATTTGCTCAAAAATTTAGCCGAACAAAATGTTCAAAGAAAAGCTCACAAAAATGTTCACGCAAAAAATTTTAGATCTTTTGCACGAGCTTTTATTTGAGCATGTTCGTCTGTGTAATTGCGCCTTTATAGGTTTAATATTTTACTTTTATTAAAGCCATTATCCTCCGGTTTATATACGGCTCTTCTTTTATCAGACAAGCTGTTACCCACGAACTGTAATAAAATATAGAATAATTACTAAGCATACAGCGTTTCGTATATTGTCGGGGTCGACAGCGTCCAAATCATAGAAATCGCAGGGAAATAGAATGATATTTTTGACAAGTGCCACTCAGCAGTTACGTACCAGGTATGTACCACGTATCTAAGCCTTGGAAGAAGAGTACGTACGCTAACTCCATTGTACATACTGAGGGCGTAAATATTACGTGCACTTTCCAACGCTATGTACGTCTTAGGTACGTATTTGTGTACGTACCAAGTACGTATTTTTTATGCCCTACGGCGAACCAATAAAAGATGTGAATTGGAAGTAAAATGTACCATGTACGCATGGGGCATGTACAGGGGACGTAAATAAATAAAATACAAAATATATTTTAAAGTCGAAAACTCCTCAGTACTTCTCTCTCCTGGTTCACCTCTCTACTCTACCAATTATTTTAAGAGAATGAAAAATACTTATGCAAAAGTTTGCGGTAGAAGTGAGAAAAATATTACATAAATGAACTAAGCCCAAGGTATGACAATTTAACAACAAAGTAAGTACTATATTTTGAGTAATTTTTAACACAACCTGGAGCAGTTTTCACACAATATTGAGTATCGTTTGAAAAGTACTGAATTCAAAAAGTACAGGTGATAATTTATAAACTTATGCGCACCGTAACTCTATTATTATTTATCTTGAAAAAAAGTAAATAACCTTATAAACTTAGTTCACCCTAGACCAAGGGAGTACATTTTTTAGTAAGCATAGTAAAAGAACACTAAAAAAGAAACTAAACTTTTAGTCAAGCCTTTTAAATGAGATTTTTTTTTCGGTGCAATAAGATTTTTTTATATGGTAGAGATGTTGTAACAAATAAATTTTCCATATTCCAATTAATCCATATGGTATTTTATTAACAGTCACCTTATGCAGGGTTAGTAACTATATTATACCCCCCCCCCAGTGTTAATTTAAATGACTTTTTGATTTTAATTAATATGTAGTAGTGGATTATAAAATAAAACAACTTATTCCTAAAGAACAGTTTTAAAACCTAATCGTCCAAGCGAAACTCAGTACGTACAAGTAAAAAATATACCTTTGATTACTCAGAAAATTTATTGTTAAAAAACTGACTTTAAAATATAAAAATAACATAACTTGTTCCTAATGAACAAAGTTTTGAAAATGAATAATTTTTTGCGCGAGGTTTTGCTCGAACATCTTACCATATAGGCTCGTGTAAATGTTTGTCGGCACTTTGAACATCAAAGCAAAGCTCCTCTGTGTGGATGCTACTTAAAGATATTAACACAATCGATTTCTCCTTCTGCTGTCAATCAGGACCGGGCAGGACCGAGATTAATCGAAACTCTCCCCTGACAGAAAAGCAAGTGAGTGTTGTGTTCAAAGAAGAAAAATTATGTTTCTAGATTTTGTATCATGGAAAAATAATGAGAAAAGTTATCTAACAGTAGTAGTAACTAGGGGGCGGGGCGATCTCTTTTTACCTTACCCCAGCCAAGCCCCCTAATCCATCATCGGTATTGCTTGCTGTATTGGTAGTGGGCTCCACGAAGTCCAGTACTTTGGCCCACTTGGGAGCTCGTAGGTTTTTTGCATTCAAAGAATTTAAAAAAAAAAATCAAAAATGGCAAAAGTAAGATTTATAAGTAATAAGTTCAAAAACAAAGCTATGATTGTTTCCACAAACCAAAACTACACTGTTTTGCACTCGACGCGCATTTCGCTAACAACGTTAGCATCATCAGGAGACGATAAACAATAAACTAAATTAACTTACGCTCTATCTTATATACAATCTTTAAGTGGGCGGAGATAAGACTAATAATTTGTGATTAATCACCATTTTATAATCCTATCTCCCCTCAACTAAAGAATAAAGTGTACTAAACGGGATGGGTTCTCTATCTTTATTTAAACTATTTCTGGATTTAATGATTTCCATACTTTCTTATGCATTCAAAAGTCTTTTGTTTGGTACACTTTTTAGAAGTTTTAGGTTATCTAATGTGAATCTATGATTTTTTTCAAAAGCATGCTCGGCCACACTTGACTTTTCCGGTCTTCCGTATTTTAAGTGTGATAAGTGTTCTTTAAAACGTGTTTGAATAGAGGGCCTCGTTTGGCCAACATATTTTTTGTCACAATCCATGCAACTAATTTCGTAAATTCTACTTTTTTCCAGAACTTCAGTTTTATCTGCAGTTTATCCTCCCTACTCCAAGAAGGTGAATTTTAATCTCGTTTGATGTTAGTTCGTTGTTCTCTAGTGTGCCGATCCCCAATACCTTATAATACCTGAAGGAACTACTAAGAAAAAACAATCTAGAAGACAAACAGACTTTAGAATACCTATCATTAACAAAACTTTGCATGAATCAAAATTACTTTCAATATAAAAATAACTACTACCAACAATTAGAAGGAACCACAATGGGTAATAGTTTATCACCTTTTATCGCAAACCTCTTTATGAGCAAATTTGAATCAGATATAAGTAAAGAATTTGAGTATTTCCCCAGAGTATGGTTCAGGTATGTAGACGATGTGTTTGCAGTATTCAACGCTAAAGTAACTAGTGTTGAAAATTTTATGGAAAAAATAAATAACAAATTTCCCACAATTAAATTTACTTATGAAACAGAGAACAACGGTACACTGCCATTTCTAGACACTTTAGTTATAAGAAATAAAAATAAATTGGACTTTGACCTATACAGAAAAGGAACGGCCACCAACAGGTATATTCCAAATGACTCTTTTCATTGCTTACAACATAAGCTTGCAAGTTTGCACTTTTTAACATATAGATTAGTAAATGTCCCCTTAAACAAAGAAAGATTTAAAGCAGAAAAGAATAGTATTAGGAATATAGCTGGCGAAAACGGTTACGACGAAGGCTTAATAAATAAGCTGATAAATAGACATTCTTTTCAAAAGACCTTTCGGAATTCCACTTTTTTCAGACAAAAAGATACCTGCGACTCAAAATTTGTATCAATTCCTTATAATCCTAATTATACGAAAGGATTACAAAAAGTATTTAATAACACCGGTCTTAAATTAGTATATCAATCCGGTAACACAATAAGAAGTTTACTAGGAAATCCCAAGGATAAAACTGCAGTTCTAGAAAAAAGTGGAATTTACGAAATTAGTTGCATGGATTGTGACAAAAAGTATATTGGCCAAACGAGACGCTCTATTCAAACACGACTTAAAGAACACTTAGCACACTTAAAATACGGAAGAACGGAAAACTCAAGTGTGGCCAAGCATGCTTTTGAAAACAATCATAGATTCACATTAGATAACCTAAAACTTCTAAAAAGTATACCAAACAAAAGACTTTTAAATGCATATGAAAGTATGGAAATCATTAAATCCAGAAATAGTTTAAATAAAGATAGAGGACCCATCCCGTTTAGTACACTTTATTCTTTAGTGGAGGGGAGACAGAATTATAAAATCGTGATCAATCACAAATTATTAGTCTTATCTCCGCCCACTTAAAGATTGTATATAAGATAGAGCATAAGTTAATTTAGTTTATTATTTATCGTCTCTTGATGATGCTAACGTTGTTAGCAAAACGCGCGTCGAGTGCAAAACAGTGTAGTTTTTTTTTGTGGAAACAATCATAGCTTTGTTTTAGTGCAACCAAAGGTTCCAAATTCCCAACATAACAAAGTAATAAGTTGACAAATAGTACAACAATAAGTAAATATAATGCATGTTAGAAAATGGCTTATAGGTAATTAACACAGAAAAATAGCGTTAACAAAAAAATTACTCAAAAATGAGCGAAATTTGGGTAAGACAATCATGTAGGCTCCGCACAAGCACTTAACTTGAAAATGGCGGAAAATCTGTGCGAGATTTCCCTTTCTCAATCCATAAATATTTGCGTAATCACTTAATATTTGACTTTATTAAATATACATCAACTGAGCCCTGATTGTTGTTCACTTTTTAAGATATATTTCTCAAAATAAGGAAGGATCCTATCAAATTTTAATGAAGCTTTCTGTGAAAATAATGGTTTAAAAAGCAAATTATTTAACCTGTTTCTGTCAAGTAAGCGTATGAAATATCCTCTACTGTGTGACACCACACTTTTTTGCAATTAAAATCGAGTTTATAAATTAGTTTGGCTATTTTTACCAGCATTTGCAAAAACCCGAAACTTCAGAAAAACTCAAAAATATGTTTTTTTTATAAATTACACAAAATGGATTAAAACTAAGATTATTTTATGAATCTTAAAAAAATGTACTACAAAATTCACTCCATAATTTTTTTACTTAGAAAATGTTGCTAATTTTCACCATTAGTTTTAATGGTATTTTTTACTGTGCATAAGTGCCGCCATTGTTATGAAAGCTTCTCCTAAAATTCTACTTTGACCGCCATAGCTTCATTCGTTTGCTGACTTCGCTCGCGCCCATTTTCGCTTGTTTTAGTTTCAACTACAAAAGGTACGTTCGAGTAATGTTAAAGAGTACGAGTGAGGTGGTGTAGGAGTGGAGTGAGAGTGGAGTGGCATTCTAATAGCTGAACGCGACGGAGTAAAAACTGTAAGTCTCCTAGAATGGTGGACCAGAAACGAACACAAATGCCATTGGAACCAGACACTAGCAGTGAGATTTACTAAGATCTAAAATAGTACCCCCCACAGGTCTAAATATTTACGCCCAATTTTAAAAAAAACACTTATCCTTACAGAAAAGACACAAAGTTATTGATTATTTTGTATTGTTTTTGCAAAATACCACTGAAAACCTCCTTTTTTTCTCAAAATATACTATATTTTAGGAGAAAATGCCCTAAAAGTTTCAAAATGGCAAATGGTGAATACGCCAAAAATTTGGCACATAATAGCTTGTTTGAGGTTAGAAAGTTGCTGATTTTTTAGACCACCCATTTTTTTACATTAAACTATTAATTTTCTAAAATGTATTGGTACATTTATTGGTAAATCTCTAATTCCTGTACATTGATTATTTTTTAAGCCAAAGAATATAAATGCCTATAGCCTTATATAGTCAATATACATACTGCAATACCTACAGCTATCAAGTAGAGGTGACCAAGCTTTTTATCTTCAAATTTTTCTCTTTCATCACTCTATCAAAATAGCAATAGCCATACTATAAATAAGGCGGTCGTGTTATTTTTAATACCCATAAACAAAAACTTAGTAGGTACCGGCTATGTAGTAATCTAGAACTCTATTTTTAGCCATCCATACTATAGTATAGGCTAATGGGATCAGCAAAAAGAAAGACCTAATTATAAAATTTTTTGATGGTGTCTGTCTGTCTGTTTGGGAGACAATTAGGCAAAATCCACTGAACCGAAATTTTATGAAATTTGGAAAAATGACCACTTATACCCCTGAGTATAATTAGTTGATTATCTATACATATAATCTCTAAAAATCTCTAAAAGGACCATTTCTGTACATTGAATTGTACATTGACTATTTTTTTTATATTTTATTGTTTGACCAAACGAGATACCAAAAATGCAATTTTTACAATTTTTGTCTGTATGTATGTCTGTTTGTTCCAGCATCACACATAGACCGACCAGCCGATTTGGATGGGACTTTCACTATTGCATTCCTTGTGTTCATAGGCATTTATTTCATCAAAATCGGTTTACGGAAACAAAAGTTATAGCATTTAAAGGAATAAAAGCGGGAAAAATGGGTAAAATTGCAGTCAAAGCGGCGCGGCGGTGTCTAGGGTGTAATAAAAGTAATATGTCTAGTGGATAATATAAGTAATATTTGGAGGAAAATGTTCTTTAAAAAAAAAGTGACTTTTAAACAGTTTTATAAAAAATTTTACAAAATTACTAGTTGGACATAGAAAAGGGAAGAGGGGTAATATAGCGCCGCTGTTTATTGTAGGTAGGTAACATTATTAATTTTTAACCTCAGCTAGTCAGGGGATAGGGACATAAGTAAATATAATACTTTGTTCATTTATTGAAAATATCGACTGTCCGCATTTTCACGAAATAACTCCCATGGTTAAATTTGGTGTGTTCATGCCATCTCTTTCATGTGTGCTCGAAAATATCTACCTATCTCTGTGTACGGTACTATAACTTTTCTAAAGGTTATTAGTAAAGCAATATATAAGATTAAGAAGGTAAATTATTTGATATAATTTGTCCATGCAAGCGAAGTAATGCTAAAAGTAAGTGCTTTTTGTCACTTAGAAAAAAGGCTCTAATTTCTTCGTAATTATAATAAACCAGAATCAGCGGATCAGATATAACTACTATAGTATCTTGTTAATTTATCGCTAATACCACTGAATACACTATTGACTGTATGTATGTATGCAAATACAAAATTACCACATTTTTTTCTTCCCCAAGTTTTATTTTGTCCATCTTTGGTACCCAATCAACTCTAATTTTAAAACTAAAGCATTTTTGAACTTATATTAAGAAAAAACGGAACTTTCTTGGTTAATACAAAAGAAATATGTAAGGTGGATCTTTTAACATGTTCAAAAATTGTGCAAGAGGGTCTATTATCACCAATATTTGTTTAAAACATTAAAGAAGGTAAATTATATTAAAAAGCGTGTACCAAAAAATATTGTTAACTATTTATCTGTAAAATATCCTGTTCTGCATTATCTATGGAAAAAAATTCACTACAGCTGCAATGCAACGACGACTACACTACCACAGTCTATCTGCACCTTTACTTTGGGTCTTTGCTAATTCTCTGACAGCCTTTTGAGCCAATAGCGAATTGAATGACAGCTATTATAGTCATATAACAAAAGGGCCGTTAAATTCATAACTGTAAAGGCGCAATTACACAGACGAACATGCTCAAATAAAAGCTCGTGCAAAAGATCTGAAATTTTTTGCGCGAACATTTTTGTGAGCTTTTCTTTGAACATTTTGTTCGGGTAAATTTTTGAGCAAGTTATTGCTATCTATTTTGGAAACATATTTTTAAAGATGAGAATAAATATAATTATACATCAGTGATCAGTGATCTCAATTCTTTAAAAAAATGGAACACCAACTTTTATTTTAAACTTTTGTGAAAAAAAGGCGACGGCAAGCGAAACATTATTATTGGCTATCAGTTTTGTCATATGCAATGTTAAAATAGTTAATAATGGAGGTAATAACATTTAATTATTTTCTCTAACTTTTTTGTTTTTCTTTCATTACAAAAAGAAAACGGAAATGTCTTCGAAGTAATTACTTTTTAAAATGCAGGTGGATATTTTTAGAGAACTGTTCTGGAGAGTAGTTACTTGTTCCCTGGGGGAGGGATAGGGAGGTTTAGACAGTCGGAACGCAGCGCTGTCAAACACTGCTGTAATTTTGTGTGTCAATGTTCATTTGACCAAAACCCCCTCTCACTAGTCTACGGTTTTTACCTTCTCCTAACCCAGCAACAGCAATAAATGAGTGCCAATTTTTTTTTTTTTGATTCTCGTTTTTTTTACAACCCCAAAAAAGTTACAAGTATACTGGCATATCCCCTATAAAAATCAGATCAATCGAAGTTGCTTATGAGGTAAAACGGGAATTTCGACGTCAAATCGTTTATCCGTCGGAAAGCACCTTGTTTTAAAACTTAATCTTTCTATTTTCAGTTAAGTTCAATGAATTCCCATAAAACTATAAAATTAAAATTTCTAAGAAATTTTTATTACCAACATTTCTTCAAACAAATTTTGCTCAACATTCTCTCCAAAATTTACGTGTGTTTTTTTGTACGCGATTTTGCTCGAACATTTCTTTGAACATTTTGCTCAAGAGGCTCGTGTAAATGTTTGTCGGCATTTCGACATCAAAGGAAAGTTTGTCTGTGTAAATGCGGCTTAACACCCTGCATGTTGTGGTTGAGTATGGTTTGATTTGATATATTTACGGCACTATTTCATTTTGAAACAGGTCAGACGATTGATAAAAGCGATGTATTTCAAGAAAAATGTGGTATGCTCTTAAGGGTAAAATTTATATTCGAGATTTGAGGCTTTTCCGCGCCTTAATGCTTTCTTTGGTCCAAAATTATTACATAGTCATCAAAGGAATGCTTAAGGATAAAGTAGGATCTGATTGAGCTAACTTAAGATTAAATAGATTGACATTTTTGGTTTGGTCGATTAAAAAGTAAGAATTTTAGTTTTTTTTTATAAAATGCAAGAGAAAATCGACGATTTTTTATTTTTTGCATTAAATTGACACTACCTTTTTTTTATGTCATAAACGGATATATTTTTATCAGATCATACAGGCTTCGTAAAATGGACTCGTCGACAAATTGCGAGCAACCCTTAACGAAGGAACGCCTTAAGACTCGACTGTAAATTCCACCCTAAAACCATCCTGTTAAATGTAACAGTTTAAAAGATCTTTATACACAACTTTAATTTTAAGAACTTTGAGGAAAATGTCCTTAGATGTTTTTTAGGTGAATCGTCGAGGTGACCGGTATACGATACCTAAAGTTAAAATTTTAAATTTACTCCCATCGCTTTTATTAGAGTATAAGAAAGATAAAAAATTATTTTCTACTTTATTTGAGTGCATTTAATAAAAACTCTCCTTCCCGAAAAACCCCTGTATGTCAATTTCGATTTTAATCGAACAAACTAAATCTTTTCCCCCCTCCACTTTTCTAGTTAGAGGGAAGTGTGTACGTAATAATACCATATTATTGTATTGTCACCGGAACTATAAACGCATACCAAATTTGAACATAAACCCTTATTTTTTAGATTTGTACCCTTAATCGTCAATTTTGAATTCTCCATATATTTTCAAATCTGGTCCAAAATTGATAATCCCCGCCTTAAAAACCCCGGTATGCCAATTTTGATTGAAATCGAACAAACTAAATCATTTTCTTCCTCCACTTCCCTCGTTCGAGGGAGGTGGGTAACTGAGAATACCATATTATTGTATTTTCACCGGAACTATAAACGCATACCAAATTTGAACACAATCACATGTGGATAAGTCAGTTAAAATTGGTTAGCAAAACATGACAATAAATCTTCCATCTTGAGTCTGCCCTATTAAATTTTTAAAATCTGATCTAAAATTCGTATTTCTTATCCCCAAAAGCCCCCGTATACCGATTTTGCTTGAAATCGGACAAACTTAGGTGTTTTCTTCCCTCCACTCCCCTTGCAGGGGGAAGGGGCGCCTAATAATGACATATTATTGTATTGTCACCGGAACTATAAACGCATACCAAATTTGAACATAAACCCTTATTTTTTAGATTTGTACCCTTAATCGTCAATTTTGAATTCGCCATATATTTTCAAATCTGGTCCAAAATTGATAATCCCCGCCTTAAAAACCCCGGTATGCCAATTTTGATTGAAATCGAACAAACTAAATCCTTTTCTTCCTCCACTTCCCTCGTTCGAGGGAGGTGGGTAACTGAGAATACCATATTATTGTATTTTCACCGGAACTATAAACGCATACCAAATTTGAACACAATCACATGTGGATAAGTCAGTTAAAATTGGTTAGCAAAACATGACTATAAATCTTCCATCTTGAGTCTGCCCTATTAAATTTTTAAAATCTGATCAAAAATTTGTATTCCTTATCCCCAAAAGCCCCCGTATACCGATTTTGCTTGAAATCGGACAAACTTAGGTGTTTTCTTCCCTCCACTCCCCTTGCAGGGGGAAGGGGTGCCTAATAATGACATATTATTGTATTCTCACCGGAACTATAAACGCATACCAAATTTGAACATAAACCCTTATTTTTTAGATTTGTACCCTTATTCGTCAATTTTAAATTCGCCATATATTTTCAAATCTGGTCCAAAATTGATAATCCCCTCCTTAAAAACCCCGGTATGCCAATTTTGATTGAAATCGAACAAACTAAATCCTTTTCTTCCTCCACTTCCCTCGTTCGAGGGAGGTGGGTAACTGAGAATACCATATTATTGTATTTTCACCGGAACTATAAACGCATACCAAATTTGAACACAATCACATGTGGATAAGTCAGTTAAAATTGGTTAGCAAAACATGACTATAAATCTTCCATCTTGAGTCTGCCCTATTAAATTTTTAAAATCTGATCAAAAATTCGTATTCCTTATCCCCAAAAGCCCCCGTATACCGATTTTGCTTGAAATCGGACAAACTTAGGTGTTTTCTTCCCTCCACTCCCCTTGCAGGGGGAAGGGGTGCCTAATAATGACATATTATTGTATTGTCACCGGAACTATAAACGCATACCAAATTTGAAAATAAACCCTTATTTTTTAGATTTGTACCCTTATTCGTCAATTTTGAATTCGCCATATATTTTCAAATCTGGTCCAAAATTGATAATCCCCTCCTTAAAAACCCCGGTATGCCAATTTTGATTGAAATCGAACAAACTAAATCCTTTTCTTCCTCCACTTCCCTCGTTCGAGGGAGGTGGGTAACTGAGAATACCATATTATTGTATTTTCACCGGAACTATAAACGCATACCAAATTTGAACACAATCATATGTGGATAAGTCAGTTAAAATTGGTTAGCAAAAGATGACTATAAATCTTCCATCTTGAGTCTGCCTTATTAAATTTTTAAAATCTGATCAAAAATTCGTATTCCTTATCCCCAAAAGCCCCCGTATACCAATTTTGGTTGAAATCGGAAAAACTTAGGTGTTTTCTTCCCTCCACTCCCCTTGCAGGGGGAAGGGGTGCCTAATAATGACATATTATTGTATTGTCACCGGAACTATAAATGCATGCCAAATTTGAAAGCAATCGGATGTGTATAAGTTGGACCAGGGGTCGTATTTTCGAAACCATACGAAAATATTCGCATGCGACTACTTCAGTCTCTTCCTATACCGTATAGAAAAGTAGGCAAAAGATATGCCGATATGCTGATTCATGGGTAGTACGTGCAAGAATAACCGGTTTTTCATGCGAAACAACACGAATGCCTCCACCCACTCGTGCAATATTGCGTTAAACCAGTCGAATTCGAACGCGGTCCACACATATCGGCTTATCTTTCGCCTCTCATTTCACACGGTATAGAAAGAGACTGTAGACGGTATAGATAGATATAAAAATTGTTGATTATTCAGTATACGTATGCGGATATTTTCGTATGGATTCGAAAATCAGACCCCAGTACCCTCTCCAGATAGGCCGAGCAACTCATACCGATTTAGTGTCCTTTTCTCCACCTTCGCCGCCATTTTCACTCAAAAGTGACAGATAATCCATTAGTTTTCTGTCAAAATGGCGGCGAAGGTGGAGAAAAGGACACTAAAACGATAAGAGCTGATTGGCCTATGTGGAAAGGGTAGTGGTTGGACCAAAAATCGTCCATCTTGAATCCGCCATATTGAATTTTCAAAATCTGACTAGAAATTCGTTATCTCCATTCCCAAGTGCCCCAACACACCAAATTTCAACGAAATCGGGCGTACTTCAACTGTACCCCCCTCCACCCCCTTCGAGTAGGGGGGGAGCTGTCAATTTTATCACAGTATATTCTTGTATTGTCACCGCAACTATATAAGCATGCCAAATTTGAAGCCGATCGGATGTCGGCAAGTTGGTCAAAATTAAGTTGCAAGATTACACCACAACAAACGTAGTTCGTTATTACGTATATTGCAAGTTAAATAAAAGCTTGTAAAAAACGGACATTTTTGTAATTTAACTCTTTTCTAGCTCAACCTGAACATATTGGGGAAAGTGCCCTTGACAAAAATTGGTCATTGGGTCCCCCTCTATAAAATATTAAAATATAATAGTACATTATAAACATAGGCACTAAAGAGCCACATTTAAACCTTAGGGAGGGCTACAATTCGCTAAGGGATTAAACGACACTTTAGTCCCGAGGTTTATATACTATTTTATGCACTTTAGGAAAATATCTTTGTTAAAATTACGTTATTTCTACGCCAAATGGTTCCTAAACTACAAGAAAGGGTGCTAAGAATGAAATCTTGGCCAAGAGCAAATGCTGTTTGGCTTGACTTGCCATAAATTTAATTACAATTTTCCAGGGATTAGTTTTTTTTAATCCCTGAGAGATTAAATTTACTTCTACTCCCTAAGCTGAGGCATTAATTTTTTTTAATCCCTTAGGGATTAAAAGTGTCACTTTAGTCCCTAAAAAGAGGGATTAAAAGTACCTATTTAATCCCTGAAGTGCATAAAAAAATTAATCGAAACACATCCCCCGTAAGAAAATGGCAGGGTTCTTTACCGTCACTACCAAAAAAGTCTCCGAGGCGCCGCCCTCAGCCGAGAGAGTCCATAGGGCTCGACTCTAATCTCTGCCCTAAAATAATCCCGTTAAATGGAATATTGTAAAAATCCTTTATACGCAACTTTTGTTTTGAGAACTTCGTGGAATTTTATTGAAAAAGTTTTTCAAACGCTTTTGTCTTGAACATTTTTTAATAACATTACTCTCAAGGCGGCGGCATGGCCCCGCATAATTTTCCTACGAAACCGTAAAGGCCACAATCAGTTTTTAAATAATAATCAAATTATACCGACAAAAAAATCCTTGAAACGCTGATTTGGGTTTTAAATTTGGTTTTAAAACATCTCATAAATATGTATTTTCAGGTATAATCTGGTAAGAAAAACAACTGTGATAAAAGAAAGGGAGAAAAAATAAACAAAGTGAACATCGTATCCACAAATAAAAATTAAAGTAACACTCGTGGCATATCGGAAAAAGCGTTTTTGTTTCTCACTTCATTACAACTAGGTCTTCAATGTGTAATAGAGCATCCAGACACCTACAGACATGTTTCATCTTTATTAGGAATCATCAGGGAGTCATAGGATTGTACCTGGCTACACAGGTAACCATGCCCACCTCTCGAATTTTTATTTGCGGACACGAGATTCACTTTGTTGTTGTTGTTAAATATTTTAAATTAGGGCCACGTAGTCTGAAACTTCAATTGGGGGTGTTGCCGCTGCGAACGTTACCTGTTTTTAAGAGTCATGTTACAGTGACCTTATACTTTTACAGGTTTCTTCCTATAACCTGCTGAACGGTACATGATTATGTATTTACGGTCTTCTGCACTTTTCAATTTTGATGTTTTTGTTTCTCAGTTTATTCGATAGGTGGCACACACAGGTACCACGTCTCCTCGGATTACAAACTTTTTGTTTTAAATTCGAGAGGTGGTTACCTGTGTAGCTTCAACTGCCAGATACAATTCCTAATAAGGATGAAACAGGTCTGTAGGTGGTGTATGGACTCTCCATTAGACACTGGAGACCTGGTCGTAATGAAGTGAGAAACAAAAACACTTTGTCCGATATGCCACGAGTGTTACTTTAAAAAAATAAAGTCAGAGTTTGTATTATTCGCAAACGACGCCATTCTATGGGATGTCGGAAAAGGTTTCCAACCTTTTCTAACTAAGTGTTTGAAGGTGGTATATAATAGTTTTGTTCAGAGACAACCTAATAACTTACGGAGACTAACAGAAAGATGGTGCCGCGCAAGAACTACGTTCCTGTAGCGCATAGCGCGTTGCGGCGGAGAGTGAAAGTAATGCTTGTATTAAGTAAACACCTACGTTGCCCCGTCCATCTCTTCCTATATGATCATGAAAGAAAGACAGAACATTTTTCAATGTCCAAATATATTTCACACAATTTTAATTTAGTTTAGTTAATTTTTTTAGATTTTCAAAAGTGAGTTACTTTAATCAGTTTTGGTAGGAAATCACGCGAGTTTATGGGAAATCAGGCTGGATCACTACCATTAAAGCTAGAGTGCATGAGACTATTTGAAGATTGCCAAAAATTGGAGTTCAGATTTTTGCGAACCAAATCCCTGAAGAAAATATTGTGATGATTTATACAGAGTTAAGCAAGAAGATAATAGGTTAAAATACAACAAAAAAAAAAGAGATATAGGTTAAAACATTTATAAAATCTCTAAGACTTTTATACTGAGGTTTTTTCTTAATTAATAAAAGAAAATAACATAATAAATTGTTTTCACCTTTAATATTTGATAATATTCCTCAACATAGTTATAACTCCCTTCTCCTATTTTAGATTTTTAAAGGGGGTCCAAAAAACTTTTTCTAAGCTAAAGAAAGTTTTTTAGCAGCATAGAACAGTACAAAACTGGTTAAGGTTTGTATAGAGCTAAAATCTTAACATCTTAACTTAATCTTTTTAACACTAAAGAGTATGGAAAAACTGCGCCAGTTAAGTTTTTTCATATCTTTTTATTATTAAATAAGCAAGTGTCTGTAAAAACTTAACCAAAAGAATATATGTATTTTATTGTGCGTCTGGCTGTACAAGTAGTTTCTTCCTGCGCCCGTGTCGCCGACAAACAATATTCCCCAAGTATAACACAGGGCTGCGTTCAGAATGCCCACACTCAGTGCATAAAACGCACCGCTGCGTGGTATGCGCCGTTCAGGAAGATGAAAAATACCGATGCGTCTCATTTTCGTCGTTCAGGAAAGGTGGTGTGTCTACTGGTGCTTTTATAACGTCATTAGCAAGGCCACTGACATGCGGCAATAAGTGTCAAAATTGGACATATTTATGTCAATTTTAGTGAACTTATCACACCACATCGTCACCCCAGTCTCGACTTGGGCGATGATTGGTGTGCTTGAATGAGGTTATGATATGGTGAAATTTGGTTAATTTTGAACGACAAGACTGTTTAAAAATTTAATTTGATATCTTATTAGTCTAGTATACAGGGTATTCCAAATTCGATGCTCACCATGGGGGTCTCCTAAACGGTAGGAGATACGAAAAGCTTTAAATTAGGGCAAAGTTGTGCAATTTGACGCTTTGCTCAAACCCCCCACAAAAAAAGTTTACAAATTTATATATATATATTTATTTTTAGTTTTTTTTTCTGCGCTCTTATTCTTAAAGCTGTAAAAAAACGCTTAAAACTTTCTACAGGCACTTTTTCAAGATCTACCTAATAAGATGTCCATTTTCCAGATTTGACATTTCAGTGTGACAGGAGCACTGTCAAGTTCATTTTTTCTTATGGACACATGCTTTTTTTCTCCTGCCGTTTGGTTCATAAAGGATGACTGATATTTTACAACCTCATTTTGACAAGTACCTGACGTTTTGAGTTAATTGACCATCATCAGCCCAAATTCAAAGATTAAAAAAACGTATTATTAAAATATTAGTTAAAGTTATTTCGTTATAACAAAATATCTTGAGTAAGTTAAAAGAAAAAATTAAATTTCTGCTGATGATGGTCAATAAACTCAAAACGTCAGGTCACTTTTCAAGATAAAGTTGCAAAATGTTATCTGTCATCCTTTATGAACCAAACGGCAGGAGAAAAAAGGACGTGTCTATAAGAAACCATGAACTTGACAGTGCTCCTGTCACACTGAAATGTCAAATCTCGAAAACGGACCACTCACTAGGTAGATCTTAAAAAAGTGCCTGTAGGAAGTTTTAAGAGTTTTTTGACAGCTTTAAGAATAAGGGCGCAGAAAAATAAAAACTAAAAATGAAGATTTCGGTTTTTTCCGCCTATCTCCGGAACTATCTAGAATTTATAAACTTTTTTTTTAGTTTTGAGCAAAGCATCCAATTGCGCAACTTGCTGGTTAGATGGAGACCACAAAGTGGATCAATGACTATGTGACAAAAATCCTTCATTACGCCAATATATTTTTGTTACTGATCCAGCAACGTTTTACCATTAGACCAATGATGTGGTATATCGGGTAAGGGACTGATGGGCCAGTATCCCCAAGTTAGACAAAAAGTTAACGGCTAGACATCTGCTACCTTCAAGGGTCCAGTGAACGAATAACTGAAAATTTATATTCGGCCAATATTTATCCGTCACAAACTGTTTATAGGGTTGTTACTATTTTTCTATTCACGATATTTTAAAATTTAATTTTGTGGAAATAAAATTAAACTCTCAAATTGCTGTTCAACTTTTAGATATTATTATTTATTTCGACATAAACCTACCTATATATTTTTTTAATTAAAGAGAAACATAACCGACAGTATACATTATACAAATTTGGAATAACGTGTGAATGCATTTACAAAAAATACAGGCCAGTCAGTTATTTGTTTATACGGCCCCCTTAAAGCACTTTTATATAAGGACGGTTTTAAAAACATAAACACCAATAAAAACGTTTTAAGCACTAAATAGATTTTATTTTAAAGCGATTTAAGAAAGCGGTTTAAACATTTTACAATTAATAGTACTCAAGCCTTGTTTTACCGTAAAAATCTGTTGTTTGGAAGTTTGAGCCAATGATGTGTTTGAAATTAACTCTGTGTTTCGGACTTCCATTGTCTATATTTTATTTATACACGACGTTTCGATCAGTATAATCTCTGATCGTCTTCAGGTGCGAACTACAATCTATTCCTAAGGCTACGTACTTATATGCTATGGGATATCACTCAACCGTGAAGTTTAAGAAGTTGTCTCCGCCCATGGAGGGGAGCCAAATATTTGGAATTTTAACACTTGGTTTACTGAAAATACCCTGATTCTTCACAATAAAGGTAGCTTCAAGGAATTTTCGTTTTTTTCAGTGTAACTTCTGGTGCAAAATCTTTGCTTTTGTCCACTTCATTCGGTGTTGTTTTGACCATGCATGTTCGGCGATTCCTGATTTCGTTCCCAACTAGCAATTTGTCGACGTCTCAACGTTGTGCACCGCGTGCCAACGTTGCGTTTTACTTTTACTCAAACACCACCCACTTTTTCCCCAATTTGTTGGATGATTTTTTGGTTGAGTCAACGTCGCGATCGCGACTACAGTTGAAGTAATAGTTCAATGGGTTTTGGAGTACAATTATTTGTTCAAAATATTATTCACTACGTCACATGATAAATACACTATTCGACTACAAATTAAATTATTTCTAACACCATAATATTATTAAAATAAAATGATATTCTACGTCATATTCTACACATGCGAACCAATGCCAAAATATATAAACAGACGTTAGTTTACTGTTAAATGTACAGTTCGTAGCTCTGAAAAACAAGCGCGCCCCTGATTAAAATGATTTTATGAAATTAAAAAAAAAATCATGATTTAAAAATCGCTTCGAAAATTTTCTAAAGATGTTGCTTAGGATTCCTAAGAACAAAATACGGATTTTTATATGCAAAAAGATCTTAGTTTTTTGTAGAAAAAAGCAAAAAAATAATTTTTAATGTTTGTTTACAAATTAGCATACATGGGTTTTAACAATCAATCATGGCGCCACTTATTAGTTTCTATGACAACCAAAGGAATCCTGTGTCTCGACTGCTTTAACTACTTAACTGTGTTTTAAACGAATCCCCTAACTTAAAAGACGCGAACACGCCTCAATTTTTACACAATCGAAATTGCTCCACAGTTTGGCTTTCTGCTGCTCACTTAATTTCCGTCCTTGTTGTTTACACAGGACCTTCCTCTTTTTTTCTGACACACTGGGGAATCACCTTCAATGACAGCTGTCACCTCTCAAAATATCGAAGAATATTTATACCTTTTGTTCCTTTTTATAAAGCAAAATGTTCGAACAAAACTAATAGAAACTTTACAAAACACTTCTTAGTTACGTTTACTGAATTAATTGACGTTTGTATGACAGATAGCAGTTCTCCAAAATCGGTTTGTTGCAAACATAACAGAAAAATTGGTTAGATGAAAACAGGCACGCCCGCATCTCCAACAAACCTGCCAGAAAACGTGGAGTAAATTGATCAATTTTTGGTTTAGCACACACCGGTTTGTAGTCGGCGCCTTCACAACTAAGGAATTACTGTTAGTACAATAGACGGTCATAAATAGTTGTGATGGCGACTGAAGTTGTGATAAACGTTTAGGCGTCGTATCTGTAAAACAACGTTTAAAAGTAGTAGTTCTAATTTTTACAACTTGCACAACTAAAAATTGCTAGCTGGGTTGTTTCACCTCTTTGGGTATTCGTCTGACATTTTTGCAAATTTTTGATAAAAACAATATGGTATGCACTTATAATTAATTACCCCATCTTTAAATATCCTATGTGAGTAGCAAAAGAGTGTAAGAGGTGCATATGATATTTATTTATAACTACATTCACAGTTTTGCTACTATCTGTAGTCAGCTTATTTTTTCTGCCGAGATTTGTTTATACATATTACAAGCGTTCCCAGTATAAATATAAATTTTTAAAATATTATATCAGACAGAGGATAAAGAATGTATGTTTGTTACAACTTTTTATTTATAATATTTACATAGGTAGATACTCCACATAAGATTTTTTTGTATTTATTTATTTATTATAGTAGAGTGTATAAATTTTGCCTAAACAGTGCGGAAAGTGATACTTTTCTGCAAGCGATGGCCGTTAAGGGCGAAAAAGGCATTTTTGACACGGTTTTAGTACAATAATTTTCTACTAAGGTTATGTGTATTTGGTATTTTTGAAATTAAAACCAAAACATAATTTTGTTTTCATTTTTAATTTATTCAAGTTTATAAATGCATCTAAAAAGACCAATAAGACTTAAAATTCACGCCGTGCTAAAAAAATACTTTTACCTATGCTAATTTTTTAATAAAGTTTGGCAGGTCACTTGACATTAAATAAGTAAAAAAACAACTTACAAAATGCGCGTGAAAAAAAACTTTTACATATTAATTTTAATGTGGAAAGTTCAACTTCCTACACGCCGTGCGTAAAAAAAATTAACACGGCGTGCATAAAAAACTGTCCTAACGTGCGTTAAAAGTTTTTTCATTTTTTCTTAAATGGTTCTTTATGGGCCACATTTTTAAATTGTGAGTTTGAAATGTGTGTTCTAAAAACTATTTTTGATCAAGAAAGTCATCATAAACACTCGTAGAAAAAAATTGTACCTAACCCTTGCGGAAGTGCCTTTCCCAGTTGAACTCCTCCCGTGCGTAAAAGTATCACTTTGCGCACTAGTTAGGCAACTAACTATCTGGAGAACATTTAAAAAACTAATATTTTCGATGTTATTTCATTGCATAAATATTTTCACAATGACAAATATAATATCTCTCCATGCCTCGGTATCAATTATTAGGTACAAAAAAATTAAAGATGGTATTTCCAAAAATATTTGACAAGTCTAAAAATAAAGACCGAACCTTTTTACATTTATAAATAACGAGCCGCTTCTGGCCGCTGGTAAACATGACGTGGTATTACCTGGGCCAGCGTTGCCAGTGGAAGATAAAATGGTTTTCCCTAAGTCTAACGACTGATCGCGTTTCAAAGTGATTTATGAATGACTTGATGGGTCTATTTTATTTGAAAGTTTGAGACAATGATGAATTTGGAATTAAATCTATGTTTCAGACTTCCATTGTCTATATTTTATTTATACACGACGTTTCGATCAGTAAAATCTCTGATCGAAACGTCGTGTATAAATAAAATATAGACAATGGAAGTCCGAAACACAGAATTAATTAGGGTCTATTTTAGTTGAATGTCTTTGGTTTTGACCAATTTCTGTTTCTTCGCTTTAATATTTTAGCCCGTTACTGAAAGTACATTTTTTCATTGCATTGTTTTGCTAAATAATAGGCATTCCTTTATTCGAGTTACATTATGTTTAAAACAAAAATCCAAATCGTAAAGGCGTCATTCGTTAAAACTTTCCGCTTAAAATATGGCATATTTTAGTGAAAGCAGTTTAATTTGAAATTCTGTCACTTGCTCCTCTATTGCACCAACTTCAAAATGGGAATTTAACACTGGACCTGGTCTTTTGTAATTTAAATCCTGGAAAGTTCTGCAATTTCGTGAAAACAGCGAAAGCTTCGTATAGCCTTCAACGACGGACTGGTAACACATTTCTTTAACGTTGATTAAAAAATATGGTATTACCTTACCTCTACCTAGAGGCCGTGTATACGATTTTTGACAGTTATTATTTTACCAGAGGTGAGCAACTGGATTTGACAGTTGCTAGGGAAATGTTTAAAAACAAATTGTGTGTTGGCAATGATAGTTGATAACCCCTGATAATAAATAATTTTGTCACTGTCAAATTGTTGATTAAGAAACGTTCGGTCTAAAAATGGAATTTTGCTGTATCAAAAACTGTAAAAACACGTGCCCCGACGAATTTGTTTTGTTCCGTTGTCCAACGGAGAAACTCAAGAAAAGTGGAAAAAAACATGCATTTACCAAGCTGGAAAATTAATAACAATAGCCGAATTTGCGAGGTAAGTGAACAAACATACGCATTTAGCATGTACAGGATAATTCACTATATTTTGAACCCCTGGTTAGTGCCCTTATTACTGATGATATATATATATAGTTTTTAAAAGCTAGTTTTTAAAAGCCTTCTAACCGACATGATAGATATTGTCAAATGTCATTCCATATATCAAAATTTGACATCAACTTTCTTATGTTAAATGGAACACCCTGTATATTTTTTAAAACTTCGACTGATCTTTTAGTTTATTTAATTTAGAAAAACGTTGCCATAAGAGCAACGTGTTGAACAAAGATCCACCTAAACTATTTTTCCTTGGCTAACACATTGCCCTTATGGCAACGTTTTTCTAAGTTTGTTCAATAACCGTTCAAGACAAAAAATAACATATGGTATATTTTTGGAATCAGGAAGAAAAAATCTATCGAAGTTTTAAAAAATATACAGGATGTTCCATTTAATATAAGAAAGTTGATGTCAAATTTTGACATATGGAATGAAATTTGACAACATCTCTTATGTGGGTTGGAAAGCTTTTAAAAAACCATAAAACTTTTCTATTTAAACTTCTAAAAAGAAAAAGAGAAAAAAAATATAGATCAATATAGGAGTCTTTATATTTTACCTATTATTTACATTTTTATTATCTTCGCTTGTATATTCACTGTTTGTTTTTGTTTTTTTTGTCAAAACTTGACATATTTTACTGACCCAAAAAAATCAATCTTACAAAAACTGTCTGGGGAAATTATAAAAAGAGACAACAAAACATCAGTCCATTTCATAAAGTCGTCTTTACATGCAAATATGAAAAAAAACTAGAAAGAGAGGGCAATATGAGTTGCCCACCTCTGCTAAAACAATAACTGTCAAATCAGTACCCTCTTCATACAGGACGATCAACTTCTACCGATTTAGTGTCCTTTAATCCACCTTCGCCGCCATTTTCACTCAAATGTGACAGAAATTCCATTAGTTTTCTGTCAATATGGCGGCGAAGGTCGAGAAAAGGACACTAAAACGGTAGGAGTTGATTGACCTATGTGGAGAAGGTATTGGTCAAATGTATAGAGGGCCTCTACCTCTACCTATATCAATAAGCAATGGGGTTCGTGTGTTGAAAAAATGACGATTTTATTCTTTTATTATATTTTGAGGTGTCTTCAATTATCGAAAAGTTTTCTCACAACATTTTTTTTCTGCTTCGTCATTGTGCAATTTCATTTCAAACTTCGGACCCTTGAAAAAACCGTCCGGGAGACATCACTGGTGCCTAACGTTGCAAGCTTCGGAGTAAAGCTACGTTTACATTGAATTCGATCTCCAATTTAATGTTGAATTTGACAAGCTTACCATATGAGAACCAACAGAATCATTTACAACGGCGTAGCGACGTTGTTAAATGCGACCCGACGTTATGATGCGACGTCGTTTTAGCCAACATGCCGACCCGAATTTACACCAAAATGGTGGATGATTTTTGAGTCCTTACGTCGTTGTGCAGTGACTGTGACACTAGCGCCCTCTGTGTTATTGATTTTTTGGTGATATTTCACTACCCAAAATGTTGCTCAAACTTTGGGATTTTCGGTTACTAAAATGAACTTATTTTTATAAACTTTAGACAATGGCAAACAAAAAATGATAATTTGATAATTACCGTTTATTAAATAGTATTTATATGGGCACTATGGGAGCAAAATTTAAAAACGCAATTCGGCTTACTGACAAATATGCTTAGAAAAGGAATGAAAAAACACGCGCACCCTTGATTTGTTTGTGTTTAAACGAAAACTATTATATACTCGCCCGGAACATAAAACGTCTCCAAAATGCAATTCGATGGTGTTTGTAGTATTTTTTGCCGTTTTTAGTAAATATAAACAATGGCAGCCACTTCGAACATAAACGACGGCATCAAAAATGGCGAATATTATGAGAATCCCAAAAAATATACGTAAATGGACTACAGTCGTCAAACATTCCCAAATGAACCACTTTCCACGACCCAACATGCGACTGGAAAGCGCTTCAACAATTCCACCGATGACAGTCCCCATAACCTTACTTTTTATTCGATTTTTCTAAAATAAATGGTCAGTGAACTGTGAAATAAAATTTAGTTTTTTCAAATATGGCAGGACACTTCCAAGATCCTACTTCTTGGAAGCAAAAGCAAAAAGTATTTTTAGTGAGCGACAAGAAGTGAAGCTGTGGATCAGATATTACTATTTAAAGAGCACCAGTCTTCCTTTTTCGCCCATATACTTGTAGGATAATGTCATCTCTCTGTCAGGACCCTAATTCTTGAGCAGGAAACGACATAGATTTATGTCGAATAATCCCACGTCGAACGCATTTTGTATTCTTGAGCGGCGATCGCTCATTTCATTCTATCAAAATTTGGGTGTTCCCGCTCCCCGACTCAAAGCCCATTTCTCAGGCAAGCATATGCGCCGGGATTGATCCCTTCTCTTGAGGGATCGATCCTTCTCTCGAGATTCAAGAATTAGGCCCCTGACCAGTTGAGCCAGTTATTTAAAATCTAGAGAGAGATAGGGCGATCTGCCGTACATAAGTGCAGCAGAGAAGGAGAATGTAATGCCTTTCCTTTGGAAACTTTTCTTCTTCACAAGAAAAGGGCACTTAAGTTCGTCAAAACTCCGGCCAGAAACTTCGCAAGTTCACGTAATGTGAAAGTTGTTTAGACGTTGATACGTCGGCAGAACGTAACTAGAGTCTCATAAAAACGTCCACACGAAGTCACTGGTTTACTAGACAATGCACCAACGCGTGACAGGTCAGCTAAAAGTTGGGTAGACGGTAACAATGTCACTGCAGTATTATCTAACGTTAAAGCAACGGAATTTTGTCGTAATATGCAAGACCGTCTGAAGATCACTAATTTCTACACCCAAATTAACGTCCATTGAGGTGAAGTATGTGGTCATTGGTCAGAAAATTGTTGCTTGGGTTGTTCTTGGAAAAGGAATTTCAATGTAAATGTAGCTTAAATACGGCCGATTTTTTTTGCTAGCAGCCCAAGATTACGGTCAACTAACCAATTGATAGGTTCTGCCTAGCACAGGTTCATAAAGGGTTCCTAAGCAAATCCTTAGGGGGCCAAGCAGCTGTGTATAAGACGCAGACAAACGGAAAAGCACATTAGGCAGAAAAGGATGGGCATGGGGCGATGTTGTCACTACATCTTACACGTAGTAAATCCATTCCAGGTTGTTGTTTTCTAATGTTTTCCATTTTCATACCTTTAGGACTGGAATAAAAATTGTTTTTGCTCGACTTTAATACCAAACTGATGAAAGATATCGTAAAAAAAAAATATTTTTCGGCTTTTCATTTTGTAACCATTGTCCTTACGCACTGTTTAGAGGCTGGGGACTGAGATACATGCAAATGCCTAACCTAAAGCGTTCATACACGGCCGGAGAAATCGACTCAGATATTTCCGTAAAAACTTTATCAAGCAAATAGGACGGGTTGACGCCTTCGAACGTCCAACCCGGGTTTTGCACTTTGATTCGAAATCAAAAAGGAGGAACAGTCAGATGTGGGGCCGTGCACAAATTACGTAACGGTGATTTTACCAATTTTTGGCGCGCCACTCGCCTAATATTACGTAACAATTTCAAGACCACTACCCCCCCCCCCCCCCCAAAGAAAAAATCTTCACTTATTTTCATTCCAAATTTTCTTAGTTTTACACAAATGCAAACGCTGTCGAAAACCCCCCTCACCCCTACGTAACATTTTGTAACCCCCGTCCCTCCTATGACCATTACGTAATTTGTGCACGGCCCCTGTAGTCCCAGTGGAGGAAGGCGAGAAAATTGATATTTTTTTCTTAAAAATTATACTCTTTAGACCTATTTTTTGCGTTCCAGAAATTACGTAATTTTTGAAAAAAAATTGTAAGCGGCGCCATTTTTATTTCGTGCTTTGTTTTTCTAACATTTTTGCGTTCGGCTAATTTAATTGAAAAATTTTTGCCTGCCGCGCCCTTTATCTTCTCACTCGAAACCAAGATCCCCCGTTTTAGGAAAACTGATCCCGTCTCTGTTTCTAAATTTTTTCGAATAAAAGTAGAGTATGACCATGGGGGAAATAATTTTTTTCTACGATATGACGAAAATTTCGAGAAAGTTAAATAAAAAAATAAAAAAAGTGGCAGAGCTCAAGTTTTTCGTAAAAAAAACGTTTTTTGTAAAGAAACAGAGCAAAATAAATCTTTTCACCACTTTTTGGGTGTTACAAATATTGGCAGCCCCTTATTTTTCGCTTTTACCCTCCCGCTAGTTTTGAAGAATTGTTTCGCTACATGTTTCGAGATCATGTCATAAAACAGCTCGAAAATATCAAATGTAGTGTAGGGCCAGCTTTATTTAAAATCAATAATATCGCAAGCAAAAAGCTCTGCAGGAAAAACAGCGCCGTTTATTGATTTCTTTGGCTGCTAGTGCTAGCTGCATGGTTTGGCCGTTTCCGGATAGATGTCACTAGTAGAACAGAATGGAAAGAAATTTAATTAAAAGCGAAGATATTTCATTCTAATGTTAACAACCTCACGAGTTTATCGCTCATTATCGTAAATAATGGACCCTGCCGCCTCCTTTAAGCAAGAAAAAGCTGTGGTTTGGACCTGAAAACATCTAATTTTTAATTAGATTAGATGTTCAAATCTGTCCTCGATCATCTCATGGTGTGGCCGCCATCTAGCGGAATTTGCAGACATCTTGTCAACGGTTATTATTGCAACTATGATTTATACTCACAATGAAAGACTGGTGACAATTTTTTCTCATGAAGGCAGTCCGGAGATAATAACAAACTGGCACCATTGCCCAATATACCTGTTCCTTTTGTGCGCGCAGAACTTTTTATGCCATTTCTGTTTGATTTATCGAAATCCTATCCCTAAGGAAAATCTTAGGAACCCTGTATAATAGAGCACTTTGGAATGCTTATATGACACTTCGTAATGGTTTTGGTAATTTTTTCGGTTAATTTTAGAGAATTTTGGCAAAATTAATTATTAAGTTATAAAATATTACCAGACTCCAATATATAAAACACTTATTTTGTAAAATAAAGCCCAATTTTGAGTTTTTTCTCTTTTAAATGTTTTTACAAGTGGCTTTTTTTAATGTGTTAGTGGTAGTGACAGTAGTTGTTAAACACTACCATAACGGTTGTCAAAATTGTAAGAGTTCCAAAATTTCTCTAATATTTGTTTACCACTGTTTTTTGTTCCTGAAAAAGTGCTTCAAATTTTATTTCATATACATAAATAATCTGTCGCTTCAAAATGCAGTGTTGCGGTCCTGGGGTTCTATTTTCGAAACCATATGAAATTATTCGCATGCGACTACTTATGTCTCTTCCTATACCGTATAGAATAGGAGTCAAAAAATATGCCGATATGCTGATTCATGGGTAGTACATGAAAGAATAACCGATTTTTCATGCGGAACAACACGAATGTCCTTCACCTACTCGTGCAATATTGATTTAAACCAGTCGAACTCGAACGCGGTCCACACATACTGGCTTATCTTTCGCCTTTCATTTCACACAGTATAGAAAGAGACTGACATAAAAATTAGCTATTATTTAGTAACAAGTATGCGGATATTTTCGTATGGATTCGAAAATCAGACCCCTAGCTGTTGGATATTGTAGCAATCGCGCGGTTTTGGTCCGCGCGGTTTTGGTTTGCTACAATATAGGCATTAAGAGTAATTTTCTATTAAAAAAAATCGCATGCAGCTTTTATACAGTTATCTAACTTTTAACCTTAATGCAATATCATCCTAAGTAACATTTTAGGTTGCTACATAGTTTCATTATTTTTGAACTTTTTTATAAGGGGTTTATAGGGGTCGTGAATATTTATAACAATATTTATAAGAAAACTTTAACACGTTAATGTTTATAAAGGTAATGGAAAAAACAGACGAGCATTATTCTTCCACAATTAGCAATCAGAATATTCTTATTACTATATTTATAAAACTTTTGTCTTAGGTTTTATAATATAACAAACAAAACATTTTAAAAAACCTCCCTATAAAACTTTTGGGTTTTATAATTTAGCAATCAAAACCTTTTGACGACATTTCTTAATAAACTTTTAGTGTAAAGTTTTATAAGATCGTAATCAAAACCTTTCAAAAACTATTCTAATAAAACTTTTACCTTAAGGTGGTTCAAGTTTTATAAAATAGTTAGCAAAACATTTTAAAAACTCTTCTTATAAAACTTTTGGTTTAAATTCATTTAAGTTTTATAAGATAGAAATAAAAACTTTTTAAAGATAATCACTACAAAACTGTTGGTGTCCATAGCTGCACAAGCTTTTATATATATATTAATTTCGTCTGCCGGGATGGCGGGGCTATTTTAAATTCATACATTTTATGGATTTTATTTTAAAGAAACAAATTTTTCTGGCGAAATTATCCGGGCGCACTGACAATGACGGAAGATGCTGGCAAATATCAAACAAAACATTTTGGTTGGTTAAAATGGCTAAGTGGCCACTAGGACTACAGTTCACCAAATAATTAATCACTATCGAGGGAGACCAGTATAATGGTAATTACAACTTCTTGGGATTCTATAAGGGTTTTGATAACCCTTATAAAACTTGACGTAAAATATCTGACTGGCAGCCGTTTTCCTAAACTGTTTCATAATCCAAAGGTCTCCCCACTACTAACAAATGAATCGGACGAAAGGAACCAGTTCTTCGGTAGCTCAGTTGATAGAGCATTAGACTGGTATTCTAGAGGTCCCGAGTTCAAATCCTGGTCAAGGAAAAACTTTTTTCCGATTTATTCCCTCTCCCTTTGCCCTCTACGCCACAAATCTTTTCTTTAAATTTATAAGGACGCTAAATTTTCCCTTCATTTTGTAAAACATTTTAGTCCGTATTTACCTTTTTGATCCTGATGATGGTATCTACGAGAGGAAATTTAATATCGGATTAATTATTATTTTTACTATTAACCTCTTTTTCCTAAGCCTAAAGAGTACTGACTGGAATGTGGATTTCCTTTACGAGAGTTTCTCTAACAACATGTCCAAACTTTTATAAAAACTTGGTAAAATTGATAAAATTATAGGTTAAATTTCCAAAAAAAAACGTCTTTTCTTGTTGTTGGTAAAACAATCAGAACAAGAAAAAAAAATTTTGACATATATCATGTCGATCGTTCGACTCTGATTAGGATAACATTTACAAAAAGTTTTAGAAATCAATCGGTAAACAATAGTCATCATTTTGGGAGTTACGAGGATTTTTGATTAGCTTTTACAGCGAAACTAAAAGCAATTTTTTTTTACGTTTTGTCACGAAGATATCGAAATAGTAGTTTTCACAACTAGTGGCTAAAATAGTGCTTTTATTACAAGCGTTGGTTAAAAAACGCGTGTAAAAAATCACAGTTTAGCCGCGAGTTGTTAACACTATTTTTTTAATACCTTTATCAAAAAATTCAAGAAAAACACGAAAATCTCGAACGAAGAGCACTTCTCGCAACACACCATTTTTACACTATAAATCAAGTCGGCTGGTAAATAAAAGAATTATGGTTTCCATGGCGATGTGCTTTTTTACTCAGTGACGTTCATTGTTGCGACATTTTAATCTTGAACACTTTGATGTTTTGACGATGTTATTAAATTATTTTTTCGTAAATACTTGGCGAAAACTGGCGGAAATGACTTAATTAATTTAATTAATAATTGCACGATATCTTTCTATTTTTCTTCGGTTTGTTTTTCCATTGGACAATGGAACAATACAGAGTGGTAAGCGCAAGTATTTTTACAGTTTTTTATACCGCAACATTCGATTTTTAAACCGCATGTAAAAATTCGAATTTAAAATTTAGTATACCTACGTGTATTAATCAAAAATGTGACACTGACAAAATTATTTATTTCCAATGGTTGCCAACACACAAAAAAATTATGGGGTGTCTCTGCAATAATGGATTTTTTGGGAGAACTATATAAGTTTTTTCAAAAAACTTATGTAGGATCATTTAAGGAAAAAAGGCGGTTTAGAAAAATATACCCTTTTATACAGAGTGTCCCAAATATAAAACATGACACAAACTTATCTTTTTTTAAATTAGACACCCTGTATATTATCTCATTTTCTTAATCCTTCAAAAATAAGCTTTTCAAAAATTTAGTTAAAAAAAGTTGGATTTTATACATACAAATAAAAATTATTTTAATTATACTCTTTAGTGTATTTTTTTAAGTTGGTACTATTTTTGTTTAATTTTGGATAATATAGCAAACAAAATTCAAAATGCCAGAGACGAAAAAACATTGTAATACTCAAGTATTTTAAATAGAGATTTCTTTCACTTCAGTACATTAAGAAAACATTAGAGGCAAAAAACCGGCGGATTTTTCGAGCTTCTCACCTGCCACAGATTCAGTGAGCTATATGTACCTAATGATCTGATAATAATAACCGGAAAGAGTCCCAAAAGTTTACTTTTGCCCTTTATAAAAGTTTGTAAAGAACATCAAAAATTCTTTACAGAGGTAATGTGTCTAACGATCTAAAAATATTTTTTTTTAAATAAAAATGGATTTTTGTATAAAATTGATAAAATTTTAAATTCTAATTTATTATAAATATATATACAGGGTGTTCCAAATTCGATGCTCACCATGGGGATCTCCTAAACGGTAGGAGATACGAAAAGGTTTAAATTAGGGGAAAATTGCGCAATTTTATGCTTTGCTCAAAACCAAAAAAAAAGTTTACAAATTCCGGGTAGTTCCGCGAAAAAAAACAGAATCTTTATTTTTAAAACTTTCTACAGGCACTTTTTTAAGATCTACCTAATGAGAGGTCCGTTTTAGAGATTTGACATTTCAGTGTGACAAGAGCAATATCAAGTTCATTTTTTCTTATGGGCACATGCTTTTTTTCTCCTGCCCTTTGGTTCATAAAGGATGACAGATATTTTACAACCTCATTTTGACAAGTACCTGACGTTTTGAGTTATTTGACCATCATCAGCGCAAATTCAAAGATTAAAAAACAAAGAAAAAAACGTATTTTTAGAATGCTAAGTAAAGTTATTTTGTTATAACAAAATGTCAAAAAACTGTTGTTTTTAAAATGTTAAAAAATTACTGCAATCGGTTTTCCAAAATATCTTGAGTAAGTTAAGAGCAAATATTAAATTTGGGCTGATGATGGTCAATAAACCTAAAACGTCAGGTGACTTGTTAAAATAAGCTTGCAAAATGTTATCTGTGGTCCTTTATGAACCAAATGGCAGGAGAAAAAAAGAATGTGACCATAAGAAAAAAAAAACGGACCTCTCACTAGACAGATCCTAAAAAAGTGCCTGTAGAAAGTTTTAAGCGTTTTTTGACAGCTTTAAGAATAAGGGCGCAGAAAAATAAAAACTAAAAATGAAGATTTCGATTTTTCCCGGGAACTATCCGGAATTTGTAAACTTTTTTTTTTGTTTTGAGCAAAGCATAAAATTGCGCAATTTTCCCCTAATTTAAACCTTTTCGTATCTCCTACCGTTTAGGAGATCCCCATGGTGAGCATCGAATTTGAAACACCCCGTATATACGGTGTGTTCACTTTAAAGGTAGTGGAATACTCCGGTAAAAAAAGAGGTCATAATTGCAGTGAAAAAGAGATCCAATTTCTTCACAAATTTTGTGAACATAAATAATGTTTGTATTAATGATACTTCTTACGTCCTATTTCTGATTTTATTTTATTCAATATTTTTAGGATTTAACCAGTTACAGTCATGTTTTAATTATTTTTAATTATCTTTTATGAAAACAATGCTCTTACAAAATTTAATAATAATTTTTTTTATTTTAGTTGTTGTGCCTTATGAAAATTAATCTTGTTCTCTTGCGTGGGTATACCTTAATAACAAAAAAGCAAAATGAGAACTGTACCAATGGTAATTGTAATTAATATTTAAATATAATTAAAAAGTATAAAATGCAGTCACCTGGTTAAATAGATAAGAACCGCCCAAAACTGAAAAAGAAGAATTAATATTTCAATATTCACTTTAAATAAAAGAAAACGAAATACAAGATATAAACGTTTTAAAATTTATACTTAGATGGCGCTAAACAAAATTTTATAAAAACGAAAATTAAAAGGTTAGAAAAATTGCACTATCATCGCAAAATAACAAAAACTCTTTATAACAATAAGACTTAACAAGAAGAAATTAAAAATTGTGATGTGCAAAATACAAAGCTTTTTCAATATTTTGACAATTCTTGGAGCATTATTTTTTTAAGGTGAGTTCTTGTAGAGAGTACGATTGGTTGGTTAATTAATAATATTGTAATTTTGTTAATAATTAATTTGTATCTTCACTTGTAGTCATTGGGTCTGATGATGAGGATGTAATTAGCTTCGAAACCGGTCACCTTACGAAAATTTGACTGTGGGAATTAAAAAAGACATACCACTTTGTAAAAAGTTGCTTTTTCATTTCATTTAAATTATTTTCTCCTTTTAAGTACATTTAATAAAAGCTTGTTCCTTAGAAGTTTTCTTTAATAAAAATGTATTTTTTAGCATTTAGATTTGTGTAAATCGTCCATTTTGAATCCGCCATATTAAAATTTTCAAATCTCATCAAAAATCCATACCCCTTCCCGAAAAACCATGTATGCCAATTTTGATTCAAATCGAAAAAACTAAATCTTTTCCCCCCTCCACTTCCCTCGTTAGACGGAAGCTTGTACCTAATAATATCATATTATTGTATTGTCGCCGGAACTATAAACGCATACCAAATTTGAACACAATCGGACGTGGATAAGTCAGTTAAAATTGGTTAGCAAAAGATGACCGAAAATCGTCCATCTTGAATTCGCCATATTGAATTTTAAAAACCTAATCAAAAATTCGTATTCCTTATTCCCAAGAGTTTTCCCCCTTCCACTCCCCTCATAGGGGGGAAGGGTGCCTAATAATGACATATTATTATATTGTGTGCCAAATTTGAAGGCAATCGGATGTGTGTAAGTTAGTTAAATTTAGTTAGCAAAAGATGACCAAAAATCGTCCATCTGGAATCCGCCATATTGAATTTTCAAAATGTGATTATAATTTCGTTATCTTCATCCCAAAGTGCCCCAACACACCAAATTTAAACAAAATCGGGCGTACTTCAATTGTACCCCCCATCCACCCCCTTCGAGTAGGGGAGAGCTGTCAATTTCATCACATATGTTGTCACCGCACCTATATAAGCATGCCAGATTTGAAGCCGATCGTATCTCGGGTAGTTGGTCAAAATTAAGTTGCAAAATTCCACCCGAACAAACATATCTCGTTATGTAAATAGATAGATACATACATTGTAAGTTAAATAAAAGCTTGTAAAAACCTGCAAGTCCGGGAGTTTGAGCGGCTCTAAGCTGCAACAGATTATGAGCTTTAACTCTCGAAGTATCCAATAAAGTTCCCCCAAAACAAAATCGACCTGTCTAAAAGGTTTTGGAATTTATTTAAAATAAATACCTCAAAAAGTCTTTGTTACCATTTCGTTAATATAATAAAGCAAAGAAGGTGGTACACGGAGAACAAATTTCGGAATTTTTTTACACAAATTTTAACTGGTCACAAAATTGTGTAACAAAATTACAATTTATTGTATATTTTACATACGGTTCTGTATGTTTTATACACAGTTGTGTAATAAGTCTTACACAGGTATTTTTTTCCGTCTACTTTATTTTAAAATTTCTTACTTACCAGAAATCAAAAATGCAGTCTCTTAGCTTGTTTTTACACTGAAAAATTTTCTTTACCTATCACCGGCATTGAATAATCCTCGAAATTTACAAAAGATTCCCGAAAAGGTGAACTCTCACCTCTATAAATTGAATAGCAATCGCGAGTAAAAAACCGGCAAATCCGGGATTTTCGAGAGGCGAGCGCGATATTTTAAACGCCACGGGAAGCTGACGGATAGAGAATGAGCGGAGAACAAACGTCGGCCCGACAATGCCGCCTCTAAAAAGCGGAGCTTACCCTGCTGCGAGATGGAGCCGTTTGGAGGACGGCTACTGCTCACAGGATAACAGACTGGACCCTATTGCTTCCATTAGGACTAATTTTACAACCAAGTTTAAAACTCCAGATTAAACCATAGTTTAAACTTCAGTTTAATATTTGGACTAAACCATTGATAAACAAGTTGCTCAATTTTATAAGTAGCAGTTAAAACAACGGCCAGGAAGAAAAGAAGAGCCTTGCTGTTAGATAAGCTGTAGGATTTAGGAGCACAACAAGTTTTTTTTCTAGTTTTAAAAGAGAGGTTGATTATTTTAACCATATCCTTAAAACGGCACCAACTAGAGTCAAACCCAAACTATGAACGCAGTATTAGCACTATAGCGCTGGATGATAGAAATGCTTTTACCTCTGCCTCGTAGCTGAAAATAGTAGAAAGACTAACAGACACTCGTATACCCCAATATCTTATAAATACCGTAATTAGCTACTTCAAAGAACGATACATACTTAACGAACAAAATAAAGTTATCAGCAGGCATCCCCCAAGAATCGTTATTAGGGCCTCTACTCTGGAATATATACTATGACCCCATACTTAGACTAAAACTCCCTAGGGGCGTAGGCATAGTAGAATACGCGATTGACCTAATGGTAATAGTCAGGGCTGACACAGCGATATATCTTATGCAAAGAGCAAACGAGGCAACAAGACTTATTAACGAATGGATGACAAACAACCACCTAGAATTAGCATCAGAAAAAACCGAAGCCGTTATACTAAGCGGAAAAAGAGACCGCCAAAACATTGAGTTTCGACTAAATGTAGTCCTCATAAAACCGCAAAAGACCGTACGATATCTGGGAATCCACATCGGTGAAAACCAGAAATTCGGAAAGCATATAAGGAGTAACCACTAAAAAGGCAACTAAAAGGCTAGCTGAACTACAAAGACTTATGCCCAACATAAACAGCAAGAGGCAGTTACTATACAGTTTCATTCAATCGTGACAAATGGTGCAGTGATATGGAGTCCAGTACTGCGAACAAAGTACAAAAACATGCCGATAAGAATGCAGCGGAAGGCCTTATATATATATATCCACGAAAGTTATTCAGGTTATAACAGGAATCCCGCCCATTGACCTAATTGTCGAAGAAATTGTGAGATAAAAATGGATACAGTGAAGAAAACAAAGAAGCTGTAAAAGATAAAACAGTGGAATCCTGGCAAGCAAGATGGGACCAAAATACTGAAAAAGGACAATGGACGAAAAGAATTATTCCCGACATTAAAACATGGATGGATTGCAAACACAGAAAAAATGATTACTATATGACACAAGCTCTAACGGGACATGGATCTTTTAGGACGTACACAAAGCGAATAGGGAAAACGGACGACATATGTCGGTATTGTCAAAGAATAGATGATGTAGAACATACGTCAATTTACTATGCAAGATTTGAGAACTACCGCCAAACAACAAGACACGATCTACAGATAGAGAATATGACCATAGGGAACCTGTTTAAAGAAATGATACAAGACGTAGACAAATAAAAACTAAACACGAAGACGAATGCACCTAAAAGATCAAAACAGTAAACGGGCGAAATAGTGACGTTAAATTCCTGAGAATCTACAGCGGAGGGATTTAGTTCAGAGACCGGTGCTATCAAGATTTCTCGCCGCTAACTAAAAAGAAACAAAAAAAAAATAAAAAGAGCCAAATCCAGCATAATCATCAGCAAATTTGATAAACATCAGTCGAGTAGTTTTTGAGACATCAGCGTTGGTTACGGACGGACATACAGCCACACGCCACAACAAACAATGTTCAGAATTGTCAGAAATATATACAGTATATACGTGTGAGCTCGGTGTGAGAATAAAATTTACTAGTCTGTGGGATGTTCCAACTCTTGTCGAGTTTCCTCGTGCACCATTTTGCATCTCTCTGTAGATAATCTCAACCTCTTTTTAAAATCCACATCGTCGTACTCCTCCAAAGAATTTTTTCTAGGACGAATAATTAATTTTTGATATTTTTGGCGCTTCGACAATGTCAATAATTTCGTCATCATATTCATCAATTTCAAATAAATTTTAATTAACTATTTTGAGGTTAAAATTTTTCGGTAACTATTGAACTGAAGTTTAACCCATCAAGTTATTCATAAATCGCTTTGGTTATATAGGTTGCGAGTGCGAGGTTGTCACAATGTGTAGGTTTTATTCCCAATGTATATTGGAAAATTAAAATAATTATTTTTTTGGTCAGATCTGATATTTCGACCGAAAAAATGAAGGATGTATATGTACCATAACAGGTACTATTGTAAAGAAGAAGTAAAAAAAAACTCCAAATCAGTTACTTCAACCGAAAAGAAACTAAAAAACAAAAGATCAAAAGATCTTGGGTGGAAATAACGAAAATTCAAACTTGAATGATTATTCCACAAGGAACACACAAAAGATCAAAGCGAAAAGAGAAATGAATAAACGATGTTTCGCCCTGGGTAACCAGCGTGGGCTCATCAGTAGTTTCACTGGTCACCCTCCACTATACATCATTAAACACCATCATACACTTAGATTTCCAACCTTGAACCACTCACAAATAGGCATCGTTCCGCACTGGTACTTACTTATCCAAGTTACCTAATACGAATACGTCTTGGCGTGTTAATATTTCCAGTAGGATTATGCTCCTAAGGCAATTAAAACAAAGATGAAGTAAAAAAACCTCCAAATCAGTTACTTCAACCGAAAAGAAGTTAAAAAACAAAAGATCAAAAGATCTTGGGTGGAAATAACGAAAATTCAAACTTGGATGAGTATTCCACAAGGAACACACAAAAGATCAAAGCGAAAAGAGAAATGAATAAACGATGTTTCGCCCTGGGTAACCAGCGTGGGCTCATCAGTAGTTTCACTGGTCACCCTCCACTATACATCATTAAACACCATCATACACTTGGATTTCCAACCTTGAACCACTCACAAATAGGCATCGTTCCGCACTGGTACTTACTTATCCAAGTTACCTAATACGAATTCGTCCTGGCGTGTTAATATTTCCAGTAGGATTATGCTCCTAAGGCAATTAAAACAAAGACGAAGTAAAAAAACCTCCAAATAAGTTACTTCAACCAAAAAGAAACTAAAAACCAAAAGATCAAAAGATCTTGAGTGGAAATAACGAAAATTCAAACTTGGATGAGTATTCCACAAGGAAAACACAAAAGATCAAAGCGAAAAGAGAAATGAATAAACGATGTTTCGCCCTGGGTAACCAGCGTGGGCTCATCAGTAGTTTTACTGGTCACCCTCCACTATACATCATTAAACACCATCATACACTTGGATTTCCAACCTTGAACCACTCACAAATAGGCATCGTTCCGCAATGGTACTTACTTATCCAAGTTACCTAATACGAATTCGTCCTGGCGTGTTAACATTTCCAGTAGGATTATGCTCCTAAGGCAATTAAAAGAAAGAAGAAGTTAAAAAACCTCCAAACCAGTTACTTCAACCGAAAAGAAACTAAAAAACAAAAGATCAAAAGATCTTGGGTGGAAATAACGAAAATTCAAACTTGGATGAGTATTCCACAAGGAACACACAAAAGATCAAAGCGAAAAGAGAAATGAATAAACGATGTTTCGCCCTGGATAACCAGTGTGGGCTCATCAGTAGTTTCACTGGTCACCCTCCACTATACATTATTAAACACCATCATACACTTAGATTTCCAACCTTGAACCACTCACAAATAGGCATCGTTCCGTACTGGTAATTACTTATCCAAGTTACCTAATACGAATTCGTCCTGGCGTGTTAACATTTCCAGTAGGATTATGCTCCTAAGGCAATTAAAAGAAAGAAGAAGTTAAAAAACCTCCAAACCAGTTACTTCAACCGAAAAGAAACTAAAAAACAAAAGATCAAAAGATCTTGGGTGGAAATAACGAAAATTCAAACTTGGATGAGTATTCCACAAGGAACACACAAAAGATCAAAGCGAAAAGAGAAATGAATAAACGATGTTTCGCCCTGGATAACCAGTGTGGGCTCATCAGTAGTTTCACTGGTCACCCTCCACTATACATTATTAAACACCATCATACACTTAGATTTCCAACCTTGAACCACTCACAAATAGGCATCGTTCCGTACTGGTAATTACTTATCCAAGTTACCTAATACGAATTCGTTCTAGCGTGTTAATATTTCCAGTAGGATTATGCTCCTAAGGCAATTAAAACAAAGAAGAAGTTAAAAAATCTCCAAATCAGTTACTTCAACCGAAAAGAAACTAAAAAACAAAAGATCAAAAGATCTTGGGTGGAAATAACGAAAATTCAAACTTGGATGAGTATTCCACAAGGAACACATAAAAGATCAAAGCGAAAAGAGAAATGAAAAAGTTACCCAGGGCGAAACATTGTTTATTCATTTCTCTTTTCGCTTTGATCTTTTGTGTGTTCCTTGTGGAATACTCATCCAAGTTTGAATTTTCGTTATTTCCACCCAAGATCTTTTGATCTTTTGTTTTTTAGTTTCTTTTTGGTTGAAGTAACTTATTTGGAGGTTTTTTTACTTCTTCTTTGTTTTAATTGCCTTAGGAGCATAATCCTACTGGAAATATTAACACGCCTGGACGAATTCGTATTAGGTAACTTGGATAAGTAAGTACCAGTGCGGAACGATGCCTATTTGTGAGTGGTTCAAGGTTGGAAATCTAAGTGTATGATGGTGTTTAATGATGTATAGTGGAGGGTGACCAGTGAAACTACTGATGAGCCCACGCTGGTTACCCAGGGCGAAACATCGTTTATTCATTTCTCTTTTCGCTTTGATCTTTTGTGTGTTCCTTGTGGAATACTCATCCAAGTTTGAATTTTCGTTATTTCCACCCAAGTTCTTTTGATCTTTTGTTTTTTAGGTACTATTGTGTTAAAAAAAAAGCGGGGGCATTCCGTTCCCAAATGTCAAATACCTGTCCCGTTTTTGTATGAACAGATGTGTACCTACACATTATGAATTATTTACTGAATTAAAATCGTGAACATTTGTGAATATTTGAATAAAAATTAAGGAGCCTATGCTCACAGGTGACGTCACATGGGTACCGATTGAAATTTTATCGTATGACACTATATCCAGTTTTTTTTTATAGTTTAATGTTTTTTATTTGCTTTTAATATTTTTTTGCAAAAATAGAACATACTCTTTTCTTGTTTTTCACAATAAAGTTTATTTAAATTCATATTTAATTAAAATCGTCACACACTACTTAATAAGTTTTTGCAAGACAAATGACAAAAAAGTTATAAAAATAATATCTCTGTAAAAATATTACGTGTAGGGATATAACTTACAGCGCAATCTGGCATTTTCGCCAAAATGTTTACCGTATGTCTGATCGCAATTGTGGTAAACATAATATCGTTATTTAAGTTATACCTTTATGCTTGGTCTCTATTTTTAAATCTGGATCCAGCCTCTTACACAGCAGAGGCAACGAATGTAGCTTTGCTGGAGTGGGGAGAAGCCTGGGCACTCCTACGAATGCGGAAACCGTTGATCTATGATCTATATGCCACATTATTATGTGTTTTGCAGTATAATAGGAAACAAAATAAAGAAGAAAGGAAAGGTGAATTTTTTTACTTTAAGCTCAGCCAAAAAAATTCACTAAAGTGATATTGGGCTTTGAAGTAAGGGATGGGAAAGAGGGTAATTACTATCCTAGAGCAACACCGTTCTCAACTAAAAAGCCAGTTAACTCATTTTCGTTTTAGTATCCTTTGGCCTATGATCGGTGCCGTATTGACACCAAACTGACAGAAAATCCATGTTTTACTTGTCAATTTGGTTATAAAAATGGCAGCCACATTAGGCTAAAGGGCACTGAGGCGGTAGCAGTTAACAGGCTTTTTAGTTAAAAATGGTGTTGCCTAGAGTTGAAACTAGACACGGGATGGATCAGTTTTTAGTAAAACTTGTCAAAATTGAAATTGCACACACTTTTCTTGCGTTTGTATTTTCGTTGACTGTGAATTTTCTGAATATATTTGAATATTCCATTCAAAGTTCAGCCAATTCCGGTGTTTATTTGACTCCAAAAAGTATGGATATCACATGACGGGTTGAACGTGACTTTGACATTTCCTGAGCTAAAGCCACTGACAGAAAAAAAAAAGAATGTCTACTCAGGTATATATTTTTACACAACATAACTCTGTTTCTTTACCGACTTCTTTACCTATAATTTTACACTAATGTAGAGTTGGTTGCATACCCTTTACCTCCTTTTTTGGTAAATATAATGCTGTAACTCGAAATATTATAGTATTCTTCTAATATTATACCTTAGAAGTCCTAAAATTTCACTCAGCCAGTTCGCTAATTCAAAATAAGCAGTAACAAAGCTTCGCAAATGATAACGAGTTCTTTCTAAAAATACCGATTTTCAAAAAGAACGCTCTGGCAACATTGCACAGGTCAAATTTGTTCTCAAAAGCCATCAAACTCATTTGTATGGCTGATTTGAAGATAACAAATATTTAATTAACATATATAATTTCTAGATTTTGGTTTACAACTCCAAGTGACAATATCCAAGTGCAAACTCGGTACAGGGTCGCTTTGAAAGTCGGTTCGCTATAAAAATAGCCTTGATTCAAGGTCATTTGGCGGATTTGCGGCCGTTTGATGCATGCAGTGTTGTTAAAAACTCTTTCCCTACATCGTTACTATAACCTTAAGCTTTCAAGTTGTCGCCCTAAAAAAGTGGGTTATAACCGTTCTTCGTGTAACCGTTTTCGAGAAAATCCATATATATTGAATCATTAAAGATTGCAGACCTGTACTATACACCATCAGTTTTCTAGAATTCGAAAACGTCAAAATTTATGGGTTTCATAAGAAAGAAACAAAATCATTGGCGCACCTAGGAATTATTTTTGGGGGGAGGGTTAAGGATCAATAATAATAAATAAGAAGTAAAAAGTGACCATACAAGGAAACAGGTGCTTACAAACAAGCCTGGACCTGTGATCAAATGAGGAGAGGGGGGGGGACCCTGAAAATGCAAGTTTATTTACCTTAAATTTGTTTGTAAAAATGCGAACATTTTTGATGTTTGACACCAAATCGCAGGCAAAATGCACGGAAAAAAATTTATTTTATTTTTAAGAATAGCTCTATTCTTGAAAAATTAGATTTGCTTTAAGTATATTATTCTTAGTATAAAAATAGGGATTATTAGAATTAAGCAATTACCTATTTTATAGCAAATATACTTTAAATAAGAAGAGGCGGTAATTTAAATCAAAACCAAAGCTATTATTAAATCAAATAACTTCTAGAGGTAAACCGATAAGAGTTTATTATTCTTTCAAAAAACAGTTAGTTTACTTGGACTAAAACCAGAAATTCTTCTTTGAAACCGAAAACATATTAAAACCAAGTCGAAAAAAAACTTGTCACAAGAAGAAGATAAATCTTGACCTAAAATATGTTAAACTTAGTTTAACTACAAAGGTTTAATTTGGATCAAGTCCTTTTATTATTGCTATAAAGCCTTAGTTATTTTTAAAATAAGAAGAGCTATCCTAAAAACAAGACTTATCCCAATATCGAATCACACCGTAATACCGGCTAATCCATTCTCCCTCTTTGTTGTTTGGTATGGGGGCAACAAAGACTTAATGGCCTTTAGTTTCAGGTTTTATCTCAACATCTATCATTTAATATAGGTAAAACTATACTTCCATATCTTTAGTTTAAAGGTTCGGATTATTATAAACACCTAAAAAGTTAAATACTTCCCTTAAATTAATAGAGAGAAAGAGTATCATTATGTATACCCACGGTTGTTAAGAAGTGTGGATGAAGGGGCGAAAGCACCTATTGTTTGGCACGGTCTTCACCGCCCCTTTTGCAAGAGCGCTTCAGAGCGTGCTGTCGCGAGAGTCGGTTCGAAATTGTGGTCATAACATCTCGCTGGCAGCTTGCGAAAGTTTTCTGATATATGCGTGAGCCGCAGAAACTCGGCACTGGAAGTACACCACGTAATTTGCCTATGGAAATGTGAGTGTTCAATTTTTATCCAATAATCGTGCTGATTTGATTCGGCTACGGGACTGAATCAGCATGGTTATTAGAGATGGGTAAATCGATCATTTTGTACTGAACGAATCGATTAGTGATTCGTTTCTAGAATGATCGAATCTTTTCAATCGATCATTGAATCGCTACGTTATAGTAAACTAAAATTATTATATTAGCATATACAGGGTTCCTAAGCAAATCCTTAGGGGGGCAAGCAGCCGTGTATAAGACGCAGACAAACGGAAAAGCACATTAGGTAGAAAAGGATGGGCATGGGGCGATGTCACTACATCTTACACGTAGTAAATCCATTCCAGGTTATTGTTTTCTAATGTTTTCCATTTTCATACCTTTAGGACTGGAATAAAAATTGTTTTTGCTCGAATTTAATACCAAACTGATGAAAGATATCGTAAAAAAAAATATTTTTCGGCTTTTCATTTTGTAACCATTGTCCTTACGCACTGTTTACAGGCTGGGGACTGAGATACATGCAAATGCCTAACCTAAAGCGTTCATACACGGCCGGAGAAATCGACTGAGATATTTCCGTAGAAACTTTATCAAGCAAATAGGACGGGTTGACGCCTTCGAACGTCCAACCCGGGTTTTGCACTTTGATTCGAAATCAAAAAGGAGGAACAGTCAGATGTGGGGCCGTGCACAAATTACGTAACGGTGATTTTACCAATTTTTGACCCCCTCCCTATGTAATGTTTTATAACGGTTTGGCACGCCACTCCTCTAATATTACGTAACGATTTCAAAACCACTACCCCCCCCCCCCAAAAAAGAAAACTTTTCACTTATTTCCATTCCAAATTTTCTTAGTTCCACACAAATGCAAACGCTGTCGAAAATCCCCCTCCCCCCTACGTAACGTTTTGTAACCCCCCTCCCCCCTATGACCATTACGTAATTTGTGCACGGCCCCTGTAGTCCCAGTGGAGGAGGGCGAGAAAATTGATATTTTTTTCTTAAACATTATGCTCTTTAGACCTATTTCTTTGCGTTCCCGAAATTACGTAATTTTTGAAAAAAAATTGTAAGCAGCGCCATTTTTATTTCGTGCTTTGTTTTTGTAACAATTTTGCGTTCGACTAATTTAATTGAAAAATTTTTGCCTGCGGCGCCCTTTATCTTCTCACTCGAAACCAAGATCCCCCGTTTTAGGAAAACTGATCCCGTCTATGTTTCTAAATTTTTTCGAATAAAAGTAGAGTATGACCATGGGGGAAATAATTTTTTTCTACGGTATGACGAAAATTTCGAGAAAGTAGAAGAAAAAAATAAAAAAAGTGGCAGAGCTCAAGTTTTTCGTAAAAAAAACGTTTTTTGTAAAGAAACAAAGCAAAATAAATCTTTTCACCCCTTTTTGGGTGTTAAAAATATTGGCAGTCCCTTATTTTCCGCTTTTACCCTCCCGCTAGTTTTGAAGAATTGGTTCGCTACATGTTTCGAGATCATGTCATAAAACACGTCGAAAATATCAAATGTAGTGTAGGGCCAGCTTTATTTAAAATCAATAATATCGCAAGCAAAAAGCTCTGCAGGAAAAACAGCGCCGTTTATTGATTTCTTTGGCTGCTAGTGCTAGCTGCATGGTTTGGCCGTTTCCGGATAGATGTCACTAGTAGAACAGAATGGAAAGAAATTTAATTAAAAGCGAAGATATTTCTTTCTAATGTTAACAACCTCACGAGTTTATCGCTCAGTATCGTAAATAATGGACCCTGCCGCCTCCTTTAAGCAAGAAAAAGCTGTGGTTTGGACCTGAAAACATCTAATTTTTAATTAGATTAAATGTTCAAATCTCATGGTGTGGCCGCCATCTAGCGGAATTTGCAGACATCTTGTCAACGGTTATTATTGCAACTATGATTTATGCGACAATTTTTTCTCATGAAAGCAGTCCGGAGATAATAACAAACTGGCACCATTGCTCAATATTCCTGTTTCTTTTGTGCGCGCAGAACTTTCTATGCCATTTCTGTTTAATTTATTGAAATCCTATCCCTAAGGAAAATCTTAGGAACCCTGTATTATATATATGCTACTTTTGTTTTAATTACAATTAGTGTTGAGTGAAATATAAGATCGGTTTCAGTCAAGTATAAGAACTATTTGAGGTAAGTATAATTTTTTCTTAATAAGTATAAAATATTACTTGAATGAAGTATAGTTACTTTTGCGTTAAAAACATGTTATTCCCGTTCGAATAGCATTTGACATTAATACAACCTAAAGCAGTGTTCGAAACAAGCAAATAAAAAATTTGAATTAAGTATAGGGTCCGCTTAAAGTAAAAAACCACATTGTCTTAAAATAAGTATAGACCTATATTTGAATTATCATATAAATTACACTGGTCTCAACGCTAGTCATGCATTATATTTAAGAATAGGATATTACTTGGATAAAGAATAACTGGAGTCGAGGATATCGAAGATGAAGCTATTCTTGGATAAAGATTAATAATCTTGTTCCAAGAAGAGCTTTTTTTCCGTGTGTTTTGATAACATTGTATATAACCTGGCTTCTCGGGGGGGGGGGGGTAACCTCAAACATCCCCCAATCTGTAAGCCATTGACAATATCCTATGTGCAGACCCTGTTGAATATTTGAACCGATTAAAAAAAAATACTGAATTTCAACAATCAATCATTGGATACCGCGTGGCCATAGTAGATACTGCAAAATTACTTGCTGTGTGTAATTTTACAAAAAGATTGTGAATTTACCTTAAAATTTACATTTCTAACTGTGTATATTCCCATTTCTTTGTGTAAATATACAATGTATGTAGAAAATGTAATTATAGGTAGATAAAATATAAATTTACATTTTAGGAAGTAAAATTAAACAGGTGGTAGGGATTATACCCCTTAATTTTAAAATTGCCACAGTATTACATTTAAAAATAAACATTACAAGATCTGATATAATTTTTGCCAGAGTTTACACAAATTGTGTAAAAAAAATATAGCTGATGTTCTGTAAAAAGCAATCGTAAATTTCCATACTTGCACGGAAAATATTTTCCGAATTTTTTTACACAAGTTGTAACTGAATGTGTACCGGTCACCAAATTGTATAACAAAATTACATGTTATTTTATATTTTACACAAAGTTGTGTTTATTTTATCCACAATTGTGTATTAAGTCTACTCAGTTTTTTGTTAAACAACTCAATTAAAAAATTACACAGGTTATTAGAAAATTAAAAATAGGAACTAAACCCAAACCAATGCATAAACGTAACATAGGTCTGAAATCCAGCGCTCTCATTGGTGAAAACCGGCAGAGGTGGGCGTTTCCACCTTGATTAACGCGATTTCAGCTACCGGGTCAGGCGGCGCGACGTAACGATACAACACTCGATCCGCGGGATTTCAGAGCTACGTTTACGCGGTGGTTTGGATTTTACTCCCTATTATCCCAGGGAACAGTTATAACCGATCACCCCGTATATACGCAGCGATATGGACCCCAGTTACTTTGCGACTTGACAATTCGCCGAAATATAAATTTATATGCAAATGAGAGCAGCTCCCATTTTATTTTATTCAACATTTACTTTTTCAACTATCTTGCTTGAACAAACGTTGATGCTTTCCGCAATATGCATGTATGCACATACACTATGTATGTGCACATACAGCGTCTCCCAAAAGCCTGAAATAACCTTTTATGATATAGCCACTATACCGGGTGTAGCAAGGGTACGACAACTTAGCCACCGGTGTAACTACGAGGAGGCCTGGGAAGGGGCATATGACAGGTTTAATAAGAGAAGAACATCCTTCATTTATTGTTTGGCACATAAACTAAAAGTTGTTGACGCATGTACAAAAGTTGCACCAGCAGCTTCTTTCTTTAACACATTGGAGGCATTATATGTGCATTTTTTACAACCAGGAAATCACGAGAAACTTAAAAAGGTTGCAGATACCTTGGGTATTAAATTTTGGGAAGTATCTAACCTTTCTACTACTCGCTGAGCACGTTGATCTGAAACTTGTACAGCAGTTTTATTAAATTTTGGGGCTATTAAAATGGCACTAGAAAGTGAAGTAACTGATAACTAGGATAGACATGCCGTTGAAGCTATTGTACTATTAGCATGTATTCAAAAAGCCGAGTTTTGCATTTGTCTGCGCATTCTATACACTGTTTTATTACGTATCAAGGTTTTCAGTCAGTAATTTCAGGGTAAAGATGCTACTCTCGGCAATGTAAATTTAATAATAGATGCCACGCTACAATCTATAGAAGAAACTGGAAACAGCTTTGAAAATATTTATTTTGAAATCCAAGACTTATAAATTTAATATTTCCTTAGAACCTATCAAAGTATCAAAACGGAAACTGCGAATTACTGCACAAACTAAGGATTATATAGTGGAAAGCAATCTTGGACGTGACAGCGCGATAGAATTTTCATCAGATGTAAGTTGCTTAGAACACTGTAAAATAAACATCCACTATCAAATAATCGCAAATAATTAATAATTTAGCAGCTAATTTTAGGGAGAAGTTTGCAAACTTGCTATTGGCCAAATCAGTAGATGCTTTATTTAAATTAAACATCAAAGAAAGTCAAGAAGAAAAATATGATTTCTTATTACTAATAGATTGTTTAGTTTTCTGGATCGATTTAATATACTAATATCAAACCAACATGGATTCAGAAAAAATAAATCGACAGAAACTGCGACAAACGACACCTTAAATGTAGTTTATTCTGAGCTTGACAAAGGTAAACATGTTGCTGGAATATTTTTTGATCTAAGTAGAGCTTCTGACACTTTAAATATTAAGTTTTTATTAACTAAACTTTATAACTGTGGTGTTAGAGGAGAACTTTTAGACTTTATAGCGACGTTTCTTAAAAACAGACATTTAAGAGTAAAGATGGAAGGGAAATTTTCAAAGGAGTACAAATGCGACACGGGTGTACCTCAGGGGTCTGTTTTGGGACCGCTGTTATTTTTGTTGTACATAAATGATCTTGCTCAATATAATAAACTGGGTTTCTGCACTATTTTTGCTGATGACACAACTATAATTATATCAGCAACTTCCTTAATAGAACTTGAAAATCTAATAAGTCAAGTAGTGTCTGGTTTTTCAGATTGGTGTTTCAAAAACAAGCTTATTTTAAATGCAAGTAAAACAGAAATTGTTTATTTTTCAAAAAGGCGAGCAAGACCAGAATTTGATTTAGCAAAAAATATTAAATTTACAAAGTCTGTTAAATTCTTGGGTACATATACCGATGAGAATCTATGCTGGGATCTTCAGATTGATTATATTTGTAGAAAACTTGTAGGTACATGCTATGCCATACGCCAACTTAAAAACTTTGTTACAACCAAAGACCTACTCACTGTTTATTACACATTAGGCTACTCATATTTAAGTTATAAAATACTTGCATGGGGAGATTCCTCAACTGTAAGTAGGGTCTTCATTCTACAAAAGAGATTAGTGAGAACTATATTTAATATAAATCCTAGGGAATCCTGCAAAAACTATTTTATTAAAAATAATATCTTAACAGTCTACGGTATATATATATAGCAATAAAATATGCTAGGTCAAAAATAAACAACTCTCCATCTCAGTTTACGAAAGTCTCTGATATCCACGAGCACAATACTCGAAATGGTCAACTTTTGCGCTTGCCAAAACATCAAAATTCATTTTTTAAGAAGTCTCCATACTACATAGCCATTAAATATTACAATACCTTACCAAATAATTTAAAATCTATAGTTAAGAATAGTATGTTTTATAGAGAAATTAAGAAATATTTAGTGGCGAAAGCTTTTTATTCATACAATGAATACTTAAAACAATAGCGCTTTTTTTTCCCTAATATTTTCGTTCTTCGTCACTTCTGCTTCTCTTGTATTTTTTGTTGTGTATATGTAATTAAAAAAAAAAAAATTCTTGTTACGTGTATTTAATTATACGAAAAAATAATTATGTTTCTTAAGCATGTAACTGTTAGTGCTGACTTTAAAAGTGTATTAGTCTATTTATTCATTTACAATTATGACACGGGCACACTGTGCTGATGTGAAGAGATTCTAAATACGTTTGTGTCATCCATATGTCATTTTGACAAATTTGAAAAAATATTTTTTCTACATTTTACGGTTTTTTTTCCAATATGTTTCGATTGACAGCAGTCAAAACATCTACCAATACCTACGGCTTAAAAGAATCTTTAAAATATAGGAGATATTGCTAGCTAAAGGTTTAATTTACATTTTTCTACTTCAAGATAAATGAAAACCCTTAGTTATTCCTACTTTTTCTGAAACGAAATTTTATTACACATCAGATTGAGTTTTAACTTATAAAAGGTAAAATATGTAAACTTATTTAATGTTTAATAAGTAGACGACACGGCACGTCATGTCATCTCCAATTCTGTCTTTTTTCTGGTTGACAGTGGCGTGCTGTCTACTTATTAAAAATGTAATTAGTTTAAATATTTTATCCCTCATTACTCAAGTAATTCTTATTATAAGTTAAATCGGACTGATGTGTAACAAAATGTCATTTCAGAAAAAGTTAGTGTACCACAAGGTTTCCATTCGTGTTAAAGTAGAAAAATGCAAATGAAACTTTGAGCTATTAATTTCTCCCGTATTTTAAAGATTCCTTTAGGGCCACAAAAACGGCATAGATTTGACAACACTGCTATTTTTCTGAAAGCTCAACAATAGGTGACATCATTAATGCCATTTCGAGTGCGATCGTGCAGTGTTCAGAACACGGTGCGAACGCCATAAGTGAGGAAAATTATAACTTATTAGGAAAGTAACAAATTTCCGTAATCTTATTTTTATCACTTGACATGTGTCAATTTATTGGGCGAAAGGCCAAATTAGGTAACCTTGGCGTTTTCAGAATTTCGGCAGAATCTCGCTGTTATCAGATAATAGGATTTATAAAAATCTACGACCGTATCCAAAGAATTTTTCAAAATTTGGTGTATTTTCTGTATTATCGACGAGGCTAAAGAAAAAGCCAGTTAAGATTTTTGACTATTGTTAGCCGTGTTTATTTTAATATAGGAATGAAATAGTCCAGCAAAAAACTGTCTGATACGGTTGTGAGGAATTCAAAAATTAACATTCCTACCAAATTTCAACAGATTCCGTTTTCTCGTTTCCGATATTCTGCCCGGTAAAGTGTTATCAAATCTCTGCCGTTTTTGTGGCCTTAAAGCCGTAGGTTCTTGTAGGCCTTTGCACTGCCGCCAATCGAAAAATATTAGAAAAAACTGTAAAATGTAAAAAAAATAAAAAATAAATATTTTTTTAAACTATCTAGGTATATACAAAATAGTGGCAAAACAGAAAACCGTTGTGCTTGCGAGCCCTCCAAAAGATGCAGTTAGCATATTTAGTAGATATATCAGTTTCGGAAACAGATTTAGTATGTTTTTATTTTATAGGTTCCTTTTTTTAATTTAAACCCCAGTACCCCTATGGACAACAGTCCTTGACATCATCCCAAGTTCAATTATCTATATAGTTTTATCATTATGAGGTATTACGTCATACAGATAAAAAAAATATCCAGTAGGTACTTAATTCTTTGTAGTCAGCTCCCCTACTATATAATAGAACTTAAACTTTTTTGCACCGCGTCTCAAAATAAAGTTTTACTATAAATTAACAATAAAATTAAGAAATCTATGAATTTAGGTTGTAGCAAAATAACGTTTTATAATAATTTTTACGATAATTTTGTAAATTTGAAAGTTTTTTAACATAGATTTTTTAAAACGGTAAATTTTTTGAAGTCTCAAATTCGCAAAAGAAGAGATGACGAATTGCACCTTAAATCTATTTTTTACATAACAGTGCGTTTAAATTAATTAATTACATACCTTCCGACTATCTTGATTGACTGCAATATATATATTTGATATTTCTGTTTAGTTCTTAATACTAACTTGGCAATAAATGGCAATGAAAAGATAGTAATTGGTTTAGAAAAAATTATTTTATTGTAACTTACATTTTTGTTGTATTTTGTTAAAAATGCGATATCACCAAATTTACGATTTTTTTTGCATGTTTCCATGTAAAAATATAATAGTCATTTTAATATACTATGTGTGGTAACTCGAAAAAAAAACAACAATTTTCATAAGAACTCAAAATCACCCCTAAAGTGTTTTATGGGGAGCAAAAAAATCCAAATTTGAATAATTTTCTCTCTTTTATATTTGAGCAAAATTCTAGTCTCTACAATTCGTCAAAAAACTTCAACATTTTGATTGAGGTTGTGATGCATTTCTAAGAACGGATATATACTAGCTGTCTAAAAGTGAAAACAAAATTTTTCTACTTATTTTTGATCTTGAGATATTTGGCCAAAACTAGATTATTGTCTGTCTTTAAGTTTGAGGCGCCGTGACGCCACTTATAAAGCGACGCCGGTCAAAACAATATATATTTCCAATATAATATCGTGTCCTCAAACACCGTGCCAAGTAATATCAAAATCACTCAAAAATTTAAAAAAAATAAAATTGACTGCCCGATTATATTGCATAGGGCCATATTACTACATTTTTTTTATATAATTTATCACTCAAGAAAAGATGATTTTCGCGCACCTCTTTCTTAAGTTACAGTCCACTAGACAAACCACAAGAATTTGAGCTATCGGAGTGAGACATTGGCTTGAATAAAAATGCTTTTGTTAGACTTTCGGGGCACACTGTATATTCGCTGCCGTATATTATTCGTAGATACTGCGTTTAATTTACTCGATGCAAAGTTTACTTGTTTTTAATACACAAAATACATTAAATATCTATCAATAGACTGATTAAAACAAAAAATTTTTTTCGTGCAAATTTACGCCGATATTTCCCTAATGTTAATTTAACTGAAAATTTTCAAAAATTAATAGGTGGAAATTGCATCCGTTTTGAAAATTGCATCTGGAAATATCCCGGGGATCATTGTCATTTTTGACATTTATAGTTTCAAAACATCAAAACAGTCGACTTGTCAAAATTTTAAATCAGCTTAAACTAAATTTTTCAAAATTTGGTCTTTAGCCAATTTTTTTTTAAAAAAGCATTCGTGCATTGTACCAAAGCAAAAATCCCTCACCCTGCGGGTTCGGGATTTTTTCAGGTGCAATGCACTCATGCAAAATTTTCAAAAATTTCCGGAAGTATTTCATGCACTAATTATATTTCTACTGGAAAAAGGTCAAAAATCCTCTCGGCCAGTTTGGCCTACAAAATTTTACACACTAACTTTAATTTAAATTTTTACCTCACAAAATTGTGTTTCGATTATGTGAAAAAACTTTTCTACTACCTCCTTCGAAAATGGCATTTTCGACCCGAAAAATAAGGAAGAAAATGGCGCTTTGCCGGAGAAAGGGAAGAAAAAAAATTTCCTCCCGGCCAGCAGGCATAAAAACATTTTCCTCCCCGTATCGTATCTGAATATATTGAATGATAGATATGCCAGAACAACATCTTCCGTAATTATCTGGATGTATTCTTTCTCCATCCAAATTTTAATTGGTAGTAGTTCCAGTGACACCATCTTTGCTGACTAAATAATCTTTGGTGGGATACCATATCGTCATCTTCTGAATTCGCAAAATCCATTTTTCTTTCAGAAAGAAGCGGCTTGTTACTTCCGTGGATACTGATGTTTGTAAAGAGAACAGAGATTCCTACTACCATAGCAACGCCAGGCACTTTGATTTTAATCTATCTTAAGACAGCCTCAGATTACATTTGTTATAAAATACTTGGGGTTGCTTCAACAGTTTGGTAAATGAATATTGGGTCAATGTCAGTTCATCGAAAACACACTCATCCAAAACATTTTCACCGACGACATTCTCATCGAAAACATTTGCATCGAATGATATTTCTATCGAAAAAATTTTCATCGAATGACATTTTCATCGAATGAGATTTTCATCGAAAACATTATAATTGAATGACATTTTCATCGAAATCACTTTTATCGAATGACATTTTCATCGAAATCACTTTTATCGAATGATATTTTCATCGAAATCACTTTTATCGAACGACATTTTCATCGAAAACACTTTCATCCAATGAAATTGGTTGTTGGTTTGTTTGTTGGTTTTAAAACCAACCAATGAAACCAACCAATCAAACCGACCAAACCAACCAATCAAACCCACCAAACCAACCAATCAAACCAAACAACCAAACCTACCGTCATTAGATGAAAGTGTTTTCGATGAAAATGTCATTCGATAAAAGTGATTTCGATTAAAATGTCATTCGATAATAATTTTTGCGATGAAAATGTTATCGATGAAAATGTCATTCGATGAAAATGTTTTTGATGAGAATGTCGTCGATGAATTTAAAAAATATTGTTCTAATTTTTGAAATTATTACAAAAGCCAGTATAAAAAATTAAATACATGCCTTTAGAGCATCAAACCATCCGCGGGAGGAAATGCTGCATTTTCCTTCCTTGGTATGTAAATAACTATTTCTACCAAAATTTTAAAAAGCGTCGACGGAGACATCTGCATTGAAAAACCGACAACACAACGGACTGGAGAACGGAAACTTAAATCCTCATTGATTTTTATTTCCATCCGTCCACTGAATTGCGTACATTGATTGTTTAACTTTTAACTCTTGCATTATATGGGAACTCTTTTACCGAGATGGCTCTGGTCACACGACTTGCAAGAAATCCCTTATTTCTTGTTCAGGGCAGTTAAGATTTTTATGCACTTCATTGAATAAAAGTGCACTTTTAATCCCTATTTTCCGGGAATAAAAGTGCACTTTTAATACCTATTTTCCGGGAATAAAGTAGGTCTTTTATTCTCTAGGGATTAAATTTTTACTTTTTCCTAGGGATTAAATTTTTACGTTTTTTCCCTAGAATTTTGGCCTTATTTTGCCCTGAAAATTGAATGCCACTAGTAAAACAGGTAAACATTCGTTTTGAACTATTCCTTTATTATACTAAAAACGTTACAAAATTTTTCAAAAAAGTTTATTTATACTAATTATTTTTATCATTAAAATTAATATTCAGATTTATATTTAAACAATTATTCCAGTTGAATACTGACTCCAAACGATTAAAGGCTTCAGCTTCTTTGATTTCCCGAAAAAGTAGGCCAAAAGTGCTTTTTCCTCAGACAAATTTTCACTTTTTGCTCGGCACACCAAGAGCGGTATTCTATGAACTGTTTTTCATAAATCTTCCGGGATTTCGATGGCAATAACTGACTTATAGCCGCTTCCGCAGCTTTCTCGACATCCATTTTTGTCAATTTGAATAACGCGATTTTTGCCGAATTTTCACTCTGTTAGCGTCACATGCATTGTTTATTGTCATAGCAACGCAGATGCATTGTTTATTTTGATAGCAACGCATGTATTTTAAAGTTTATGCACACTACGATGTTATCGATTTAACATCTAGTAATGTTGGTGTTCGTTTTGTTTTGACATTCAAGATTATTAGAGTACCTACAGTTGATGATTTTTTTAAAGATTTTTCACAATTTTTTTAATTTTTATTCTCCTGAAGTGCATAAAATACTGTATACACCTCAGGACTAAAGTGATTTTCAATCCCTCGACAAATTATACGGTCGGTTTAGCCCCTAGGTGTATAATGTACTATTTTAACCGACCAGAAAATCGGACCAAAGAAAATCTAGAAGAAATTTTATAAAAAGTTTGATTTTATGCTATGTTGTTTTAATAATTTAAGGTGGGCTTCTTTTGGAAATATGTCCTGCTATTAAGCATTGGTTTTATGTAGTCGCGTCGTTATTAACCTAACAAATATGAAAAGTGATACTTTTTCGTACGCACCGACCCTGGCCCGAACGACGCGCCAGCGGAGGCTTGTAGGAAAAAAAATATACTGGAGGACAAAAAAATGCAACACTATTTATATGGATAATTATTTGAATGAAAATTATTTGTGTATATTTTCAAATTCGTTGGCTAGCCATTTCGAAATGTTGTAAGTAGGTGATCCTACAGCAGAAACTATAGGTTTAACCGATTTTCCAGGCTTGTGGATTTTCGGAAGACAATACAGTTTCGGCATAGTGGGATTGCTTACTTGTAGTTTATATTTAATATTGTCAGTAATAATATTGTTACATTTTTTAATTGTGTTTTTTACTTCGTTAATCATTTTTGGTAAGGGGTTCTTTGGGACTTGTTTGTAGGGTCCATAAATAACAAATTTCCCGCAATTAAATTTACTTATGAAACAGAGAACAACGGTACACTGCCATTTCTAGACACTTTAGTTATAAGAAATAAAAATAAATTGGACTTTGACCTATACAGAAAAGGAACGGCCACCAACAGGTATGTTCCAAATGACTCTTTTCATTGCTTACAACATAAGCTTGCAAGTTTACACTTTTTAACATATAGATTAGTAAATTTCCCCTTAAACAAAGAAAGATTTGAAGCAGAAAATAATAGGATTAGGAATATAGCTGGCGTAAACGGTTACGACGAAGGCTTAATAAATAAGCTGATAAATAGACATTCTTTTCAAAGGACCTTTCGGAATTCCACCTTTTTCAGACAAAAAGATACCTGCGACTCAAAATTTGTATCAATTCCTCATAATCCTAATTATACGAAAGGATTACAAAAAGTATTTAATAAACCGGTCTTAAATTAGTATATCAATCCGGTAACACAATAAGAAGCTTACTAGGAAATCCCAAGGTTAAAACTACAGTTCTAGAAAAAAGTGGAATTTACGAAATTAGTTGCATGGATTGTGACAAAAAACATGTTGGCCAAACGAGACGCTCTATTCAAACACGTTTTAAAGAACACTTAGCACACTTAAAATACGGAAGAACAGAAAAGATTCACATTAGATAATCTAAAACTTCTAAAAAGTGTACCAAACAAAAGACTTTTGAATGCATATGAAAGTATGGAAATCATTAAATCCAGAAATAGTTTAAATAAAGATAGAGGACCCATCCCGTTTAGTACACTTTATTCTTTGGTTGAGGGGTGATAAATCACAAATTATTAGTCTTATCTCCGCCGACTAAAGGATTGTATATAAGATAGAGCGTAGATTAATTTAGTTCATTGTTTATCGTCTCCTGATGATGCTAACGTTGTTAGCGAAACGCGCGTCGAGTGCAAAAAAGTGTAGTTTTGGTTTGTGGAAAACAATCATAATTTTGTTTTAGTGCAACCAAAGGTTCCAAATTCCCAACATAGTTGCAGATACAGGACGAATGTTTTCAAGGATGACAGTTAATCGAAGATTGCTTGGTATGTGGCTGAGGGATTACCGCCCGCTTTTGGTGCTACCTTTGAACGCATAACATAAGGCTCGCCGCTTGGAGTGGTGCAGAGCTCGGCAAAACTGTTTGTTTTTGTTTAAGCGGCCATGATGTACGCATGAGGGTTAGGCGATTTCGAGGTGAGAGACGAAATGTAGACTTTACTGTTGAACGTGATACAGCAAAGTATCATGGTGTGGGGTGCTATATGTTTAGGAAGCAGATCACCTCTAGTTCTCATTAACGGCAATCTGACTGCTCGGTGATATATCGATGAAGTGCTGCCGCCAGTTTTACTTCCCAACTAGCAATTTTTAGTTGTGCAAGTTGTAAAAATTAGAATTGCACTAATTTTAAACGTTGTTTTACGGATAAAGAGTAGTTATCATGGCAACCGTCGACAACTTCGACTATTATACGACGCCTAAACGTTTATCACAACTTCAGTCACCATCACAACTATTTATGACCGTCTATTTTACTAACAGTAATTCCTTAGTTGTGAAGGCGCCGACTGCAAATCGGTTTTCTGTTACGTTTGCAACAAACCAATTTTGGAGCACTGCTGTCTGTCATACAAACGTCAAAAGTGTTTTATAAAGTTTCTATTAGTTTTGTTTCAACATTTTGCGCTATGGAAAGGAACAAAGTGTATAAATATTCTTCGATATTTTATCGTCGCAGAAGGCTTTAGCTAGCATTAGCTGATATACTGGATCAAAATGTGTCATCTTCTGTGTGGCGGAAAATAAAAAGGAAGGTCCTGTGTAAACAACAAGGACGGAAATTAAGTGAGCAGCAGAAAGCCAAACTGTGGAGCAATTTCCATTGGGTAAAAATTGAGGCGTGTTCGCGTCTTTTAAGTTAGGGGATCAGTTCAAAACAAAGTTAAGTAGTTAAAGCGGTCGAGATACGGGACTCCTTTGGTTGTCATAGAAACTAATAAGTGCCGCCATGATTGATTGTAAAAACCATTGTATTCTAACATGTAAACAAACATTAAAAATTATTTTTTTTTACCTTTTTCTACAATAAACTACGATCTTTTTGCATGTAAAAATTCGTATTTTGTACTTAGGAATCCTAAGCAACACCTTCAGAGGTTTTTCGAAGCGATTTTTAAGTCATGATTTTTTTTTAATTTCATAAAATCATCTTAATCGAGGGCGCGCTTGTTTTTTAAAGCTACGACCTGCACATTTGACAGTAAACTACCGCCTGTTTATATATTTTGGCATTGGTTCGCATGTTTTGATGATGCAAAACATGATATACGACATAGAATATCATTTTATTTTAATAATATTATGGTGTTAGAAATAGTTTAATTTGTAGTCGAATAGTTTAATTATCTTTTTACGTAATGAACAATCTTTTGAACAAATAATTGTACTCCAAAACCCATTGAACTATTACTTAAACCAAAGAATCATCCACCAAATTCGTGCAAAAGTGGGTGGTGTTTGAGTAAAAGTAAACGTTGCGACGCAACGTTGGCACACGGTGCACAACGTTGAGTCGTCGACAAATTGCTAGTTGGGTTACCTACCTATAAACTATCCCAAATGCGATCTTTCAAAACAATGGACTTCTTACATAAACTTGGCATAGAGACTTTATAATAGCCAGCAAGATCGCCTGACTTGTTGCCTATCGAACACGTCTGGGATATGATAGGGCGCAATCTTAGTCTATTACCACGTCTCCCTGGAAACTTGATGAACTCTGGCGTAAGGAGGATTTAGATAAGTGTTCCTCAGTATGATATAGACTATCTTATTTTGTCAATGCCCAATAGAACAAACGAGTGCACAAATAACCATGGAGGAGCCACTCATTATTAATTTTTTGATGATTATCATAAAGGAATCTGCTTGGAAATATAATCAATTACTAAGTGCATCCTAATGTATTAATATTTAAATAAATTACTTTAAAAATATTTCTCCTTTCTGGTGTTTCATTTTTTGTGTTCTCCAGTATACGTACAATACACGAGAGAAAATTTATTTTGCATCAGCTCTCCAAAGTTTTAATTTCTTGTGTATTCCTGTAAAGTTGACTTTTCACGTCTAGTAAGGTAAGTAGCTATTTTGAAAAAATGCTTGTTACGTGCACTGATTTTTGCCTTGCGTGCAGAGATCTTTGAAATATGGTTGTATGGGTTTATTTTATATTTTGTAAAATAGGGTGATTTTTGCCTTAAAAAAAAGTATCTACTTATCAGTTTTTCTTTATTTACAATTTAAGAACCTTAAAAATAACAGAAGTTCAAACCTCGAACACTTTGAAAAGACCTTCGTTGGGCATTATGACGTCACACTGTTTATGTGTTGCAAACTTTAGCATTAGTAGTACGCGCGAGTGTTGTGTGAGAATACTTGGTCCATATTTTAACAAAACTTTGACGAGTTGACTTTTTAGTAACACCTGGTATTATTATCCACGGTTGCTTTTGTCTCAAATGTTTGGGAGTTAAACTGAATTAAAACCAGCTCGTAAGTAACAATGGCGGCGGCTACCTAAAAAAACCATCAGATAATAACTGGGGGAACTAAAAGGGAGCAGTTTAGGGTTACTACTGGAAAAACTTAACTATAGATTTGCACCATTCTCACCCCCTTAACTTCGGGCCATCTTGAATCAAAGGGTTAAATCGATTTACTGCTGATAAATTCTGTTAATTTTGTACTGGAAAAAAAATCAAAAAAGCATTTTGCCTATTAAAATTATAGTAACTTTTTTGTTCATACTCAGAACTCCATTATGAGCATAATGATATCAGTTTTTTCGCTACTTCTAATTTCCTGTTACTTTGATTGAAAACATTTTTCAACAAGAGCAGAAAATTCTTTACATTTTATGTTTGAACATTTTTTTTCTTAATCGAATTCTTTTTGTTGTACACCGCGCCAAATGTTCAACAAACTTCAACGATCCTGTAGTCGCTCTGCGCTAGATTTAAAAATCGCTGGAGGGGGCGGTTTGGATACGAAAAAAAAACTAGAATAAAAGCATATCTTTTATGAGGAACATATCAATATATGCAAACAAAACTTAGTAACTATATACAAGCGCAGATTTGGTCTCAAAACTTTGGGGGGGGTACTCAGATTTTTAAGTCGTTTATTTCATACATTTTTTATTTTGAAAAACGTAAATGCACCGAAAATTTTTAAAAAAGTTACCTAAAAAATGCAATTTTTGAATCGAATTAAACTAAAATCCCAAATATCAACGGTAATATAGAGCCGCAAACGAAAATTTGGAGGAAAATTGCACTATAAATGCATTTTTTGATTTAAAATTTAAAGCCAGGGTAGTGGGGGTTAACTACCCTCCTATTGCCCTGAAATCCGCGTTACTACGTATAATTTTTTCAGTTATAAAAACATGGATAACAAACAAACCACAAACAAAACCTAATAGCTAAATACTTAATTTTTTGAGGTCTAAGAAGCTTTTTAAGTTGAAACATTACCTTTTATATTGCGTATCTCAAACATAATGGTCAAGTCATGATGGTAATTTAAGGCTTAAAATATGTTAGAATCATTTAAGGGGTAACGTTTTTGTTTAAGCAATTTTTACTATGTTTTTCACATTTTTATGCCATGATTTTGATGATTTCTAGAATAAAACATTCAAATTTTTCAAGGATTCACTGTTTTTTTAGCGTTCAAAAAAAGTACTGCCTAAATACATTTTTTCTCTATTAAAATGAAAAATATTTAGAGAGAGAGGGCAGAATTTTAGAGGTAGATAGAGAGATATTTTAGTGAATTGCAAAAATATTTAAGGTTGTTAAAGAGAGACAACAGGCTATAAAAAAGTATTTTAGAGAAAGATAAAAATAATTTAAGACAATTGTTTAATAAAAAGTTCTGTTTTGTCATCTGTCTGTCATCTTGAGTGGTATCGTGCTTTCGTGGATTTTTATTTTGCCATTTTTATGCAAAAAATTTACCAAAAAACGTATCCTACCATAAGTGTATTTAAGCACATTTAAAAATCATTTAACAGGTATTTAACTAAATTATTTTCAGGGTAATCATGGCTTTACCATAAAATGCGTATCTCAAAAAAAAATTCGTTTCCAGTTTTTTTGAGCAAACCGGTCTGTTGATATCCAGCAACGCTAAGCCCATCAGACGCAGTACTTATGTTTTCAATCTTCTGAGGCATGAGAAGCTTCTTTCTGACTAAGAATTACTTACTAGCAAACATCCAAGAATGTTTTTATCAACGGAAAAATATCGCCACACTTTTTTATGGCCTTAAAAACCTATTGTTTCCAAATACTGACTTCTCCCAATAACAGTTCAAGAATTTGTGTTTTGAATTAATCAAACAGTTTATAGTATTTAGAAACGACTTTTTAGTTAATTTTGCCTTAATTTTGGTTTCATGTTGTATAAAACTTGGTATTTTTTATGTCCGAAATGATTTTATCTAAAACTTTTTTATAAATAGAAACTCTATAATAAGTACTGTTCTGTATTTCCATTGGTTTTCGCGATAAGTATGTCATGCGTTTGTTTATTCTTGGTATGGCGAAATAGAGGGGGAGGGATTCTATATAGAATGTCTTTAAAGGAACTTTCTACAATTACTCGTTTTTTCTCCAAAGACTTTAAGGTTACCACCAGTATCTTTGTTGTCTACTTTTTCTGGAGCAATGGAGGGGGGGCGAAATTTTTTTAATCAGAGTAACAGAAAATTAAGAAACTGATATCATTATGCTCATGTATGAACAAAAAAGTTACTATAATTTTGAAAGGCATAGTCCAAAATTAACAGAAGTTATGACCGAAAAACTTATTTAACCCTTTGATTCAAGATGGCGCCGAAGTTAAGGTGTGATAATGGTGCAAATCTATAGTTAAGCTTTCTGATACCCTACCCACATGCAAAATTTTAGCTCGCTCGCTTTTAGCTCCCAGAAAAGCCTGGACTGAAGAAGAAGACTGTATAGGAGCTGCCATCCATATTTCTGGCATGCTTTTTCCTACAATAACAACTATATACTATATTTTATGAGTTTTGAGCAGTTTTCAGAAGTTCGAGGAGATTTGAGAAGACGGATAATGTTTCTCTTAAAACCTGATCAATTCTCCTACATTGATTTTAAAGAATCGAGAAGATTTTATGTGTTATGAGATGTTGCGAAATCATGGATCAAAACTCCTCAGATCTTCTTAAAACACGTATGATTTGAGGAGACTTTTTCAGAGAGCGATCAATCTGAGATAACTCCACAGATTATTTGAATATTTACAATTTATAACTGAAACTTTAACTGGATATGTTAGATGACATTCAGCATTCAGTTTTCACAGAAAGAACTAACACATATATGAGAAATGATGACATATACATAACTATATTATTTATTAAAAAATTTATAGGCATACAATGAATATACAAAATACATAAAACAATATGGGGACCCACAAATATTGCTCTTTAACCATCACTGATTCTGGGAAAATTTTATCATTAAGCGGAAATGGTAGTTTATGAAATCCGAATTGTTAGTTAAAAACAATCTATAATAATAAAAGAACGGTATTCAATATCAACTGTAAACGCATAGGTCAAGGCCCTTTGACCTACAGTTATAAAAATTTAAGGACATGTTGGGTTTGTGAGAACGTAAAAATAGAGGTTGAAATTTTAAAGAGGTTTTCTATATCTCGGAAACTAAAAGCCCCAGAGGTCTGAAAATTAGTGTGAAGACTCTACTTATATAATAAGTAAATACATGTTTTGACGTTTTTCCAAATTTCAACTGGGGGAAATAGGGGTAATTCGATTTTCAAGGGGGTAAAGGGTTCTTCTGTATTTCAGAAGAAAATAGTGACATAGGTTTAGGAATTAGTACTCCCAATATGGATGAGCACGTGTTTCAGCGTTTTTCTACCAACCCCCTATTAGTATCATATTCAAATTCTTGAATGCAGTGTCTATGCAATAAATGGCACTAAACTATTGTGGTCCTATTTTATATTTACGACCTAAGAAAATTTTTCAAAAAACATTTTGGGTCTATTTCCGTCATAAACAATCGAAAAACTCGATTTTTACCCACGACCCTTAAAAAAAATTAAAATTTGTTGCCTAGTGTAATAAAACATTTATTTAGTGACTTTTGCTTTTATTCTTGTACAACAGCATTTGGGACAACTTAAAATGTTAGGGATTCTTTATATATCCGCATACGTATACTGAATAATCAACAATTTTTATGTCAGTCTCTTTCTATACCGTGTGAAATGAGAGGCGAAAGATAAGCCGGTATGTGTGGACCGCGTTCGAATTCGACTGGTTTGACGCAATATTGCACGAGTGGGTGGAGGCATTCGTGTTGTTTCGCATGAAAAACCGGTTATTCTTGCACGTACTACCCATGAATCAGCATATCGGCATATCTTTTGCCTCCTTTTCTATACGGTATAGGAAGAGACGGAAGTAGTCGCATGCGAATAATTTCGTATGGTTTCGAAAATACGACCCTAGGTACCTACCAATCTAGTTAATTGGTTGGTAACATTTTAATATCTATTGAATGTTGTTTAAAAATACGCAAAGGAGTATCACGAAATTTGGTATAAAATTGAAACGGTTACATAACTGCTTACGGCAATGCGTATCAACAGGGTGGAAGGGTGGACAGTTTAAGTTGGTCATAGAACGTGTGCGTAAACGTAGAATATAAGGCAATATTCTGTCTTCATTTTATCAAAAAAAAAAAACAAAAACAGAGAATATCCGCTACAAGGTCCCGTTTTCAGCATGCATATCATTCAGACCAGACGCAAGCTTAGGTTCTATAACGTTTGCTCTAGGTTGCTAACGCAGAGATATGAGAAAAACCGCAGCCGATTTTTGCTGAACCAAAGAAAGCAAGATAGACCTTTAGAGACACTTTCCGGTCGTATATCGTACGTATTTTTTTTCAAACGGTCAGAAAAACACATTTTAGTACCTACCACTTTCGTCAACGCCTATCCACTTTATGAACAGTCCCCTAATAAGAAAACCTTAGCTTTCTGCTTCTTGTTGGCTAGATAGCCATTGCCGCTAAGGCCAGTAGTTTTGAAGATCAAAAATAAAGAAAAACAAGTAAAGTTTTGTCGTTAGAAATGAGTTTTGTGCTGCAAAATTGCAAAAATCATTAAAAAAAATATATATAGTGCCTATTAGCTTCATACATCTAATTCAGTGATAACTGATGACCTGTTATGGACGACCAAGGCCAACTTATCAAGCAGGCACCCTGTGGAGGGGTGCAAAATGTAAGGGGAGGGTAATTTAAAAAACTAATATGCTTGTCAGATATCAACACAACAAAGAAAGGTTGTAGGAGGTGAAAACCTTATTTCTAAAGATTCTGGAAAAAAAATTACTTTGTCGCGATATTGTTATGGTTTTATAGTTTTTCGGCCGTAAGAAATTCAATAAAAAGTAGGTCAAATCATTTAGGTACTTCCCAGGCTTGAAGCATCATATTTTTTGGATTTATGTTGTATTTTATATAATTATAATTTTTTTGGTAAATTACTATTAATTTACTCGCTCCAACGCTTACTAAGTAAAGGTATTCTTTTTAACAAATTATAAAGTTTAGTGACCAAAACTAAATTTTACCGGGTCAGTTATTTAAAAAATAATACATAATTACCTTGTCAAAGTTCCAAAGATTTTTTGTTGAGATTAGGTAATTCAGAAATCCAAAAAACATATATTTGATAATAATAATAACAATGTTAAAATTTTTTTTAATATAAATGAAACTCCACATTTGGAATTAGTTTTGGTCACTTAAATTTATAATTTGTTAAAAAAAATATTCTTACTTAGTACACGTTGGAGCTAGTAAACGAATAGTTATTACCAAAAAAATTATAATTATAAAAAATACAATATAAATCCAAAAAGTATGATCCTTCAAGCTAATGATTTGACCTACTTTTATTGAATTTCTTGTACCAAAATCGCCACAAAGTAATTTATTTGCGTTAATAACCCCAAAATTATTTGTGCCCCCCCCCTTTACACCCGACGGGAATTTCACTATGGTTCAACACACTCTATAATACTTAAATAAACTAATATACACAAATTAGGCAAAATAATGAGTCATATTTTTATCAAAACTGATGATTTTGCCAAAAACCTTTAAAAATTACATTTTGCCCCTCTCCCCAAGGTCTCTGCACGAGAAATCGTGATGGTGGCTCGACTCAAATCGACTATTTTGGTCTAAAGAGCAAATGTGGAAAGTTTGTTACTTTCATCACGAAGTGCCGCGTGTTTTTGTGTAGACGGCCGACTAATAGTAATAAAACAACTCATATGAAAGGCAGATTTCTAGGTTTATCTTTATTTATTTGTGGAGTATAGATTCCACAAGATTGATAACTTTAATGTGGTCGATTTTTCCAAAAAAAATGTGCCACCCATACATCTTTGGCTATTTTCCGTTCGTTTTGAAAAAAAAAAGAAAGTAGCGGTCCGTTCCGGCAAGTTCCACGTCTACCGCTAGGCAACTCGTACGTATTATGAACAACTTAAACTCTCTATTAAGTATTATAGATTGACGTCGACGTGTCACCTGCTCAGACAGAAATGTCTTTAGTGACTGTGTTTGTAGTCACGGATCAGGCGCGCGTGACGAGTTCTCCCTCGACATAACTTAAAATGTAGTTAAATATACTTACACTTAAAACGAGCCGTTTAGATAATATAAAGAATGCGTGCCCAGTTAGAATAGGAGGTGTTATGTGTATTTGCCAGGATAGCCTTGCAACCTAAAAAAATTTTTTTATTTACTGACCATAAATAATTTTCCTCCAATCGTTTACAGAGTAAACATTTTGTTTTACCTACAAACAATGAATACTAATAACCCACCAGATGGCGCGCCATCGGCGTGAGAAGTAGGGTTGCCAGGTTTAAAAATCTAGTACCTAGTGGGTACCTACATATTTAAGGAAGGGAAACAAATTTTTTCTTAAATCCTACTTTTTATATTTATAGGAACAACAGTTTTAACTACTAAATGTAATAAATAAAATAAATCTAATAAATTCCCTTAAAAAATTTGCTAAAAACCTTATTTTCATCATCGAACTAGTCCCAAACATTTGCGAAAACCTTATTTTTATAATTCAAAAATATATGCTGGTTCTAAAACTGGTACTAAGCGTTCGATTTTGCTGCTCTCTCAATAATTTTATATTATTTTTAGCATAAACATAAAAATATTTGCAACAAAATATGTAGTTTACTTTGATCTGCAGTTCAGAAATTACATGTTCTATTGTCAGCCTATTGCGATCTTCTCGCCATGCTGCTGCACATAATGAAAATATTCTCACTAATTCTGCATTTGATCGAAAAATGCTAGACACAAATTGTAATAAAAAACAAAAGATCTTGGGTGGAAATAACGAAAATTGAAACCAGGATGAGCATCCCACAAGGAACACACAAAGGAACAAAGCGAAAAGAGAAATGACTAAACGATGTTTTGCCCTGGGTAACCAGCGTGGGCTCATCAGTGGTTTCACTGATCACCCTTCACCATACATCATTACCATCATCATCGTTCCGCACTGGTACTTATCCAAGTTACCTGATGCGGATTCGTCCTGGCGTGTTAATATTTCCAGTAGAATTATGCTCCTAAGGCAATTAAAACAAAAAGAAGTAAAAAAAAACCTCCAAATCAGTTACTTCAACCGAAAAGAAACTAAAAAACAAAAGATCAAAAGATCTTGGTTATAAATAACGAAAATTCAATCTTGGATGAGCATCCCACAAGGAACACACAGAGGACCAAAACGAAAAGAGAAATGATTAAACGATGTTTCGCCCTGGGCGCTGGTTACCCAGGGCGAAACTAATCGTTTTTCTTTTCGCTTTGGTTCTTTGTGTGTTCCTTGTGGGATGCTCATCAAGTTTGATGAAGATCTTTTGATCTTTTGTTTTTTAGTTTCTTTTCGGTTGAAATAACTGATTTGGAGGTTTCTTAACTTCTTTTTATTACAAGTTGTACTATTGTAAGCAAATTTTTAAATTCCGGATTGGACTCAAAAATTTGATCCATTTCTTTATTGTTCCTGGTAATTTCCTACTGTTGCAAATTTCTGGCAGTATTGGTTTCAAAACAAAAAATTCTTCATAGAGTTGATCTACATCCACATTAAAAGAAAAGTCTGTAGCAATTTTAAGCAAATCTTAAAAAGTGAATGGTGTTTTCAATGAAAATCATTTAAATTTTGCACAAAGAACAAAATGTGCCATCTGTAAAAAACGTATTTTCTTAGTGGAGTGTTTTACGGGACATTTGGCGTCCTCGAAAGAGTCTTTCCAGGACGCAGGATACAGGGTCAGAAAACGAGACAGTCCTGGAAAATCAGGACACCTGGCAACTTTATTTTATAAGGACACTAATTGACGCAAAAATGTGAATTATTTTTCTAATTTTTTTAAGGCAATATATATTTATTAAACGTAAATAAATCCAATATAATTTTAGTACCTAACCAAAAATAAGTCTCATTAAATTGACATATTTTTAAGAAAAAAAAAACCTTATTTTTAAAAAGATATATAAAAAGTCCCTTAGTAACCTAATTTGTTTTGACGTTTTAGATAGAACGTCATTGAAACTTCAGGTTATAAAAGTTGTTGACTTAAGAGTGTTCGCGTTTGATATTTATGATGACATTTTCATTGGTCGTAGGTAAAGTATAGTCAGTACCCTCTCCAGATAGGCCGATCAACTCATACCGATTTAGTGTCCTTTTATCCACCTTCGCCGCCATTTTCACTCAAAAGTGACAGATAATCCATTAGTTTTCTGTCAAAATGGCGGCGAAGGTGGATAAAAGGACACTAAAACAATAAGAGCTGATCGGCCTATGTGGAGAGGGTAATGGTATAGTACATCAACACCGTTCTCAACTAAAACGCCAGTTAACTCATTTTCGTTTTAGTATCCTTTGGCCTATGATCGGTGCCATATTGACACCAAACTGACAAAAAATCCATGTTTTACTTGTCAATTTGGTTATAAAAATGGCAGCCACGGTAGGCTAATGGGCACTGAGGCGGTTCGAGTTAACAGGCTTTTTAGTTTAGAACGGTTTTGAGTACACTAACTGGTATGTTATGGTCATTACATTACTAAGATAAATTAATATTTTTAATAATCAAACTTTATCTTCGCGTTTTATCCATCATAACATGCTTGTTATATAAACTACTATTTTTGAAAGTATCGAGCTTAGTGTGGTGGAATTAGATCTGGATGGGCGCTTTGTTTTTGTAGGAGACTTTATTATACCAGGGGTGGTTCACATTAACGAAAGCATTAATTTAACACAAATTGAAAACATGTATATGCAATTTATAAATTTTCTAGGAGTAAACCAATTCAATAATACATTAAATAACTTAAATAGAATTCTAGATTTGGTAATTAGTAATTGTGACATAGACTTAGAAAAATGCGACTGGAGCTTGGTGGAGGAGCACGCCGATCACCCTCCTTTATTTTTTCAAATAAAAATTTTGTCAGCGTTAAACAACCCAATTAAAACATTCAGTGCCCAGTATAGCTATAAAAAAGCAGATTTTGTAAAACTTTATCATATATTAAATCAGGTAAACTGGGTCGAATTAACGATACCTAATGACGTTAATATCGTCACACAAACGTTTTATAAAATACTTTATGGGGTCATCGATTGATGTGTTCCTCTTGCCAGGCAAAAATCCAGAATATACCCACCCTGGTACACAAAAGAGATTATACTTTACATACAAAAAAAAGATAAAAGCACAAAAACTTTAAAAAATTTAATCGAGAGTATTATCTCCAAACTTTCCTTTACCTACGGTCAAAAATAAAAAGGGACGTTAAAGCAGCACATGCGCAATACATTCAGCGCGTTGGGCATAGTGTTCGGGCTGACTCGGCGGAGTTCTGGCGGTTTGCTAAAAACACACGCTCGGGCTCTAAAGGTTTGCCTGGATCTATGGTGTTTGAAGGGGAACAGATTGACGGGAATGTTCAAATAGCCAATAAATTTGCAGACTATTTTAAAAGTGTGTATACGAGTACTAAATCATCGTACAACACTGATTTTAGCAATAACTTAATGCTCACTAATAAAATTTTAAAAATTGATTCCGCGTCCGATAAAGATATTTTAGATGCCACAAAAAAGATGAAACCTAAAAAGTCAGTGGGCCCGGATAAAATCCCTCCTTATATATTTAAGGCTTGTATTCATCAGCTTCTGCAACCATTGAAAATAATTTTTAATCTAATCTTAAAAACTAAAGAGTACCCAACTGTCTGGAAAAAGTCCAAAGTTTGCCCTATTTTCAAGAATGGAAAAAAATCAGAGATTAATAATTATAGACCTGTGGCAATCATTTGTGCTCCAAGTAAAATTTTTGAATCTATCCTGTATAAATATATTTTTTCCCACATTTCAGAAGTAATAGATCAGAACCAACATGGTTTCATGCCAGGAAGGTCGACAGAGACAAACTTAACAAGTTTTTTGCATAAAATAAGTGAATCCTAGATAACAATATACAAGTAGACGTTATATTTACAGATTTCTCGAAAGCGTTTTATCGAGTTGATCACGACGTTTTCTTAAGAAAAGTGGATGCCTTTGGTGTCTCTGTCGATCTTCTAAAGATATGTGTATCTTACTTAGAAGAAAGAGTAATGTTTGTTGTGGTTAATGGTGTAGATTTTTATGATTTTCAGGTGTTCCGCAGGGATGAAATCTGGGTCCACTGTTCTTTCTCTGTTTAATTAATGATCTGCCTGGTGTTCTTGACAGTTCTGAGTGCGAATTATTTGCAGATGACTTTAAATTTTATAGAATTATTGAGAGTATAGAGGACTGTCATCTACTCCAGGAGGATATAAACAGGGCACAAAATTGGGGTGTTGAAAATAAGTTATCGTTCAATGTGCAAAAATGCTTTAAAATCACATTTACAGGAAAAAAAATCCAATAAATTATGAATATCATCTTAACAATATTATACTAACAACAAAAAATAAAATTACAGATCTAGGCGTTACTTTAGACGTAAAAATTAGCTTTGAAACGCACATTAGCAATATAACGAAAAGAGCGTATGTAATGTTAGGCTTTATTCTTCGAAACGGATCGAACTTCACACAAATAAAAACTTTTGAAACTTTGTACAACACACTAATGAGAAGCATAATTAAATATTCCTCGTTTGTCTGGTCCCCCTTTTACTACAAATATATTGAAGAACTCGAAAAAATTTTTACGCTTTTTGTACTACAAAAAGTACGGTACATATCTTTGATATACCGTATCAAACTTTACTTCAAAAGTTTCGTTACGAAACACTAGAAACAAGACAGAAAAAGTGTGCACTAACGTTCTTTTTTAAACTAATTCACTATAAAATTGACTGCTCTTATCTCCTAGGTAATATTAGTTTTAACTTTAACCCTTATTTCACGAATAAAAGTACCATTTTTTACTTAAATAGGCCTCGTACTAATGTTGGTGTTAATTCTCCATTATACCGAATGTGAAACTTAGCAAAAATTGTAAAACATGAAACGGACATATTTAAATTCACTTTCATTAACTCATTTAAGAATCATGTTAAAAAAGTTAAGATTTAATACCTTGAATACAAAAATGTAGTACAAATCTGATTTTTCTTTGACTTTTCTCTTTTAGTATAATTTTTTTTACTTTGACTTTTGTTTCACTCTTAATTAGTTTCTATAAGGTAATTCCAACTAAAAAGTGAACTTTTTTTGCAATTATGTGCGGTAAACTTAGATAATATTTCTGTTTGTAATCTGTTATTGGGCTGTGAAGTCTGTTGATTACAAATAAATAAATAAATAAACTGTTATACCCATATTACCCATTCTCAAGTTTTGCTATATGATTAGATCATTGCCCCAGGTATCATTGTTGCAAATCCTAACGTCAAAATAGTGCGGCTTTGGCTAACAGCGTTCGGATAGTTCTCTATTAATTAAATTACCAACCTCTTCGTTGTAAACTTCAGATGGAACCAAATTTAAAGTTTCTAACGCAGCGATGCCCTCCTCATTAATTTTGCCACCCATAATTGACGTCAGAACGGTTCGAGATATTACAAAAGCAAACGAAAAAAAGAAGTAGATTGATTCGGCGATATTGTCTCTCTGCCTAAAAAAATCGCAATGAAATTCACTGGTTCGAAAGATACACAAACAGACAGGTATAGGGGACAAAATTATAACACCCCTCTGTTTAGTCGGGGGTCAAAAATGCAATAGGGCGGAACTAGTCCAATTTGCCAGTGTCCACGCAGGGACACTACACACCTATCAGTGGAGCAACCAACTGAACTCACGCTTGCGTTTGCCGTTCGCCTCTAACCACGGTGCGATGTGGAGTGTAGTCGATGAAACCGGAATTTGGTCAATAAATACGCAAATTTTGATAACGTAATTTTCTTGTCTTTTGTTACTGATAAATTAGAGCGTTTTATTTTCAACTACTCAGATTTATCACTAACAATGTGTAACAATGAAAATAATAAGGAGAAACAAAATAAAGCAAGTTCTCAAAAAAAATAATACATTTCAAAAACCAAAAAGATTCTCCCAGCCAAAAAAAAATAGAGCAAATGTGCGAAAAGTCGGCTAGACAGTATACGAGCCTATTATAAAAACCTCTTTTAACATTTCCAAGCATGTTAGGGATGATAGTTTGAAAAGCTTCTTCAATTTTAATCCGAAGTTCTTCCAAATTATTAACCCTTTCATGCCCGTAAACTTTATTTTTGATATAACTCCACAGATAGAAGTCATCAGGAGCAAGATCGGCTGATCGAGCTGGCCATAAAATACTTCCCCGTGTACTTATAGCCCGATTAGGAAATACGTTATCAAGATATTCCCTAACAAGGTCAACATTGTGAGCGGGACAACCATTATTTTGTTGCTGGCAACCAAAAGATCAAAAGATCTTTGGTGGATAAATGTTCATCCAAGTTTGAATTTCGTTTTTTTCCACCCAAGATCTTTTGATCTTTTGGTTTTTAGATTCTTTTCGGTTGAAGTAACTGATTTGGAGTTTTTTGTTTTTGGGGATACTGTGTTCCTACGTCAAAATACAAATGCAACGCTGGCGATTTTCCGCAATCTAAAGGAATAGCTCTATATTTAAATAACAATCTGTACAATTTTTCGTGTAATTGACCTTCTTCATTTTTCATGCAATTAAGTCTGGTCTTAAGAGTTTGGCAGTATCGTTCAGCTTGACCATTGGTGACAGGATGTCCTGGAGCAATGTACTCTTAATCTATACCATTCCTTTTGCAGAACTGCGTAAATTCGTCAGATTTAAAAATCGATGCGTTATCACTAACCAAAATTTCAGGCAGGCCATGACAACTAAAAATCTGTCTTGGATGGAAAATTGTACTTGTTGATGTTGTAACGTTTTTCATCATGTGAATTTCTGGACACGTATAATTAGCATTTATCAATATCAAAAAAGAATGACCAAGAAATATCTGTTATCTTGTAATTGTCGATTTACAGTTATTTTGTAGTCAGCACAAATCCTAATATTTCCATTGCTTTTGGGAATAATTACTACTGGTATTCCCCATTCTGAATGATTAGTTTTTTCTATGATTCCTTGATTCTCTAAACTGACCAATTCTTTTTAAACTCTTTCTTGTAGAGCGTATGGTATGCGCCGTAGTTTGATAAATATTGATTTGGCATCTGGCTTAAGGAGTAAGGAGCATTTATAATTTGGAACTTCTACTACTTTCGGCTCGAAAATGTCTTTGAAATCGTCAAAAATTTATATTTCAACATTATTTACTTGAAGATCAAGATTTTCTATCTTTGAAAGCATGTTTAAGTTATGACTGCCATCTGCGTTCCATAATGACACTACCGTAATCAGGAACAATGGATATTTCTCCATGATATTCTTTATTTTCAAAAATTATTGGAACATCAACATATCCAATTGGTTTAAATAAATGTATACATTTACATTGGTTTCTTGAATTGGAATCTGCTTGGAAAAGTTGTTGGTTGGTTGAGGTATTTTGGTTAAATATGTCTATGATTTGATTTACTGAAAAATCTCCGTCATCTGTATTCTCAGAATCAGAAATATCGGAATGAATGTTGTGCAAACTATTTGCATTTTGTTTCTTGACTAGAGTACTGATGCATATCTTTGACATGTGACCCTTCTTTTGACACGATTGGCATGTTAGTTTCCTGCTAACGTAACATTGGTCTATTGAATGGTGGTTGAAACCGCAGTGTAGACACGACCCATATAATCCTAGTTTCTTAAGGTCTTATTGTTTTAGATTTCTCCAGTTGGATCTTTGAATGTTTTTTTTATTATAACCCGATGGTCCAGGTTGGTTAGTATTTATTTTGTTGATGTCTGCATTATTGTGTGTACTTTTGTATACCTCTCGGTTTTGAACTTTCGCTGCTTCAATTGCCAAAGCTGTTTCTTGTGTCTTCTTAAAGGAAATATCAGACTGTTGTAGGATTTTTTCTCTTATATCGGTGTCTTGTAAACCTCTTATAAACTGAGCTCTTAAAAGTTGATCGATTAAATTTGTAAAACATGCATTTGTCTGACATTGTGTGGTAAAATTGTAGTTTTTTATCATTTGTTTTAGAGCAACTATATAGTTGGAAGTATTGATGTTTTTCAGTAAGGATATTACGTTTAGGAGCTAGATGCTTTGTTAAAAGTTGAATTAATTCTTGATAGGTTCTAGAAGCAGGTATATCTGGAGATGTTAGACTAACTAATAGTTTGTATAGTTTAGCGCCTAGACAATTAATGAGAACCATCTTTTTTGCTTCATTAGATTCTGCTTCATTGTTTTGTAATCCCTTAAGTTTAAAGAAATTTTCTGATCTCTGTGGATAGTTTTTAAAGTGTTCAACATTCTCATCAAACGGTTCAAAATGTAAGATCTGATTTTGTAATTCTTCTTTAATACTCACAGGTCTTTGTTGTGTCTGAATATTTTGTAAAATTTCGGTTAGTAGCTGGATTAACTGAGATGTATCCTCTTGGTTTCCCATTGTTTTTTTTGTATGTTTTTAGGTGTACAAGTCTTGGTGGATCTTACTTCAGTGGCTGGAATAAAGCTTGATCCTCGTCGCCAATTTATAGTATCTGATATAAGTAGTGTTTATTAGATTTAATAAGAAGAATAGGTTTGACAATTTTTGTATATTTTGACATGTACACAAAATATGTACAGTCCGTAGGTATATGCTTTGTAGACATATATTTTTAAAACTTGTCACCATGATGTGACAATAACATAGGTTAACAAATAAGGGAACTAATACATAACATCATGAGCAAGACCAAAGGCAAAAAATCTACTGCGTATGACTGACACAGTCTGCTCACGCCCAGAGGATTTTTTGGCTCTGCATTTTTTCCAGGCTTTTTTTTTGAAAAATGCATAGGCAGGACCGTTATAATCGTACATGGGTAAATTTATATTTGTGTATCAGTCTGATAAATAAACTTACTTTATACTAATAAAGAGTTGGATCAAAATGAAAAATAAGTTGCTTGCATAGGAAAAAAATATCAAGTCTGAAAGCAGGGTATCTGCTTTTCTATTGAGAATGCTAATTTTGTTGTAGTGTTCTCTTAGGTCTCTCCAAAATCTTATGTCGGGTTTCTAAAAAAAAAATATTAAAAGGATATTTTGGAGCCATATCCATAGTCTTTTCTTCGAGAAACAATGCGCCCTTAAGGTGGGTCAAAATAGTATTCATAGTCGGGTAAGATCGCCTTGAGGAGTCCCTGTCAGGAAGTTCAAAATTGAAGGACGCCTTAGGCAAGAAAACTTTCAGGCTCCCTTTAAGGCAGGACTATGAATACGAGCCTTAGTCACTTAGGTAACTCCTCTTTTCTTTTTAGCACATACACACCAGTAGCACACCCAGGAATTGACTTCGCAGGGGGGGGGTTAAGGATTTAAGGATAAATAGTTAAAAAAAACTTATCTGAAGTAAAAAGTGACCATAACCAGGCTTCTCGGGGGGGGGGAAGGGCTTAACCCTAAACTCCCCCTCTGGGTGCGCCACTGCACACATACAGCGTGTATTCTTTAAATCGCAAGAAAGGCCGTAATCTGATTCTGACTAGTGGCAAGACGACGGATGCGATTGTCACATATGCAGAAGGTTTCCACTCCTTTACTGGTACAAATCAAGGGAGTATACTCCATAGTGCGTGACAACCAAAACGAAACAGAGGCATTTTCGAGTAGTTGGAATACGATTTAAAAAAATACTTAGATTAGTTAATTTGTTTTAACACCAAAATTTTAATAGAAAAAGTAAATTTAATTTTAAAGTTCTTTTAAATGCCTTTCCAAGTGCTAATATTTTAAAAAACCTTGCAATTGGTTTTTAAGATATTTAATTTTTAAAGCTGTATTTTTAAATCTGCATGAACCCATGCAATACCAGTAGCGCACAGAGCTTATACCGCGCAATGTCAAAAACGGCGCAAGGCTTAAAACGTGGTATTAATTTAAACTAACCTAACCCAACCCGGCCCTGGTAGAATCTTTAAACTTACCTCGGCTGGTTCTAACGGCGAAGATATTTCAAATATTTTACTTTTCCTTTTAAACTGAACCAAATTTAAATGCGACTGTATTGCTCGTCTTATATCCTTGTATTTTTCGGCCAAAATTAGGCTTACGCTTATTATAAAAATGTCGCCAGCGGACCAGACTACTGAAGCTATATAACTTTGGATCTAAAAATAATTTTACAAGTATTTCGTGTCCTTACTTTTTACAATGGCAAGCCGCACCCAACGGGAGGCTTCCCAAGCCTAAAAATTATTTATCATCATATAAATCATCAGAATTGAAATACTTAATTAAAAAATAGTAGTTTTCAAAACTAGTGGCTTTTTTTTAATACTTTGTCTTAAACTTTGCAAAAACTTGGCTGAAACTACTGGGCATTGATGCTGGAAAGTCCCAGAAAAAAAACTAGTGGCTAAAATAGTGCTTTTTTTGCATGCGTTGGTTTAAATAACCAGCGCAGCGAGGTATTTAAAATCGCGAGTAAAAAAAGCACAGTTTAGCCGCGACACATCCAACAAAAATACTTTTAAAAATCTCGAACGGAGAGCACTTCTCGTAACACACCATCTTTACACTATAAATCAAGGCGGCTGGTAAATGAAATAACAATGGTTTCCATAGCGATGTACCTTTTTACTCGGTGACGTTTATTGTTGCAACATTTTAATCTTTGACAGTTTGATATTTTGACGATGTTTTTAAATGATTTTGTCGCATTACTTGGTGAAAACTAACGGAAATGGCTTAATTTTTAGGCAAGAATAATTACATTTTTTCAATATTACTATTTTCCGCTATTTCTTTTTAATTTTGGGTAAAAAACGGACCGAAATCTGTTTTTGCACCCGTGATAAAAAATAGTAGTTTAACAACTAGTGGCTAAAATAGTACTTTTTTACAAGCGTTGGTTTAAATAACGAGTGAGGTAAATCCAAGAAAAACAGGAAAATACTTTTAAAAATCTCGGACGGACAGCACTTCTCGCAACACACCATCTTTACACTATAAATCAAGGCGGCTGGTAAGTGAAATAACAATGGTTTCCACAGCGATGTGCCTTTTTACTCGGTAACGTTCATTGTTGCAACATTTTAATCTTTGACAGTTTGATATTTTGACGATGTTTTTAAATGATTTTATCGCAAATACTTGGTGAAAACTGGCGGAAATGGCTTAAGCTGGCTGGAGGGCCCTAACACAAAGCTGGCTGGGCGCGTTGCGTGCTTATTTCTGTCCGATTAAACACTTAACGCTTTTTTCGCCCTAAAAAACTACTAGACCAATTTCTAGGTAGTAATGAACCACTTTCCACCCCGGTATGTATGTTAACTTACCCATAATAAAATTCCTCCTGGTGTACTGTAAGGAAAGTAAATGAAAAACGACCGAAACTGCTTTTTTAGGTAGTTCTGATAACCGATGCTGCTGCTCTGGCAAGTTTGAGAAAAGATCGTATTAGCTACAGATAAAGTGTGTTCAACTAAAACACAAATAAAATAATCAGAGTTTAGAATATGGTATTTGTTTACCAAGAATCATTTTAAAACTCCAATAAGTGTTAATCATAATTAAAGCCTAATCGGAGAATTTTCATGTTGGTGCATAGGGACATAAAATTTATTAATTCCGTTATACAGTGTGTCCCAAAAGTCTGAAATAATGAATTTTTTAGGAGAACTATGGGTTTAAAAAAATCTTATACAAGATCATTTTAGGTAAAAAAAAGCGGTTTCGAAAAATGTATACCCTTACACAAACTTATCTTTTTTTTAAATTAGACACCCTGTAGTAATATTTTTCGCACTCGGCTGGCGCCTCGCACGGAAACTTTTACACTCGTGTCAATTATCTCACTTTGTTCCCTCGTTATTCTAGAGTTATTATTACGCTTAGATTAAAAAGAGACAAGATATCTGGTCCAACGAAAACTCCTTGGCAAATAATAACCACTGTTTCCTTACAAATAAAATCAAAACAAAACAAGTGTGAGAAATATCGATTATTTTTCTCTCCTTTTAAATGACCCCCGACGTTAGAACGATAGGGACAGAGAATTCTGTGTCAACCAATTTAGGTCGTGATTGGCTTGTGTGCGGGGAAAGTCGGCAGAGCGCAGACGGGTCGGATGATATTTTTCTTGGCATAAGCTTTTTCGTGTTATTTATTTTAAAATTTCAGGATGTTTTAAGCAGTTTGGAAGTCTTTTTAATACTACATTTTGTCAAAAAACGTTTATAGTGTGTGTTTTTCCCAGTAGGAGAATATTTCAGTGCATTTAAAGTGATATTTTGGAACAAATCGTACAATATTTTGAAAACAAAGGAAGAGCAAGGGAAATCAGTCAGTGGCGGTACATGCCGGTAGGTACACAGAAAATAAAAAAAGTTTATGAAATATACTTAAATTAGTAGATCTTTAGATTAAAATATCAACCAACACGTTTTTTTTTTAATTTTCAATGCATCAAATGAGATATTTTCGAAGGTTTTCTTATAAAAGACTATATAATTATTTGTTCATATTTTAACTTTTAGTATGAAATTGCTGGGGAAATTGCATTTTGTCTGGCATAATCTGATTCAACTGAAATTTAGCACACATTTTATAGCCGTTGATAATATAGTATATTATTATAGGGTACTATAAAACAAAAAGGCTTTGAATATTTTTTAAAATTTTTCTTTATTTTCAGTAATTCTAAGACTTCTTGATATAATTTTAATGATAGGTAAAATTTTGAAATAAAATTACAGTTGGTTCCTCGCTTTGCTCAGGTTAAAAATGTTTTGCCTCAAGAGAGCATATAACACATTATATACCTTAATATAATTCTTAAACTTACACATTAGCATAAGATGCGATATGTGTTGGGTTTGTTTTCTCTATAGCAGTAAACTTTAGTTAAAACTTGGCTCTTTAGAACAAGGTGTTAGATGTATTACTTACTTATATTATTGTAGGTTGTAGGCAAAAATTACAATGTTTTATCAAGTACCTACCTAAATTTTCTATTTCAAATAAAATATTGCTTTTGTGGAATTAAATAAACATAAAATCATATAGTTTTACTTATATGTTTCCCATGTAAAAAAGGCCCCTATAACCACAGATTACCTAGGTCCTCTGTGCTATACAAATGAGGAACATTTCACACAATAACATCATTTTTAGCTAGTAGGTAATATTATATTATTTTTTTCTTAATGTTCCAGGTGATGTGTTTGTTTTAATGTTTGGCGTAATTTTATTGTGTTGAAAATTGAAATTGCAAATTTTGTAATAAACTTATTTTGTATAAAACCACTACAAACATTTATTATTAGGGAGCTTCAAAAGTTTAAATTGGCAGAATTATTTTTTGCATGTCATTTAAATTATTTTGCAGATTTCATACTATAGTAAAATTTTATTGATATAATTCATGTGTAAATTTATATTTAAGTAGGTAGTTACGCCACTGGTGTGTTTACTGTAAACAACAGAAAGGTAAACATTGTTCCATATAGTAATATAATGTAAGTGTCAGGTATCTTGTCTCTTTTTAATCTAAGTTAATAGGTATACAATAAATGAGTTGTTTTGAATACCGTTTTCGCTTTCAGTTCGAATTAAGAACTGATTTTCACACACTTCGTTCACGTGCTTCTGCGCTTAAATGCTGTAGTTTGCATGATTAATTTATAACCTAGTTTTACAAAAATGGAGCATGGATATTTCTTTTCATTAAATATTTAAAACCATATACTTGAAGAGAGATGAGAATAAACAGGCCTTTACAAATATTTTATTTACTATACGTATACAATGACTTAGTTGAATACCGTTTTTGAGTTTACATGATAGTTTTCAGATCGGTTTGAATTCGATTTGACATCTGGTTTTCACATTTTTTAAATCGCAGTCGCTCTTTTTGCGTCCAAAACAGCCGCAAATTTGATCACTTGATTCTATAACCGCTTACATGAAAATATTTCTTAATATAAGATTTCAAATTTTGGCAAATCAACCTTGGACTTGCAGTCAATCTTATGCCGTCTAATACATGCATGGTCTCAGCCTTGCTAAAGCAATTCCCCCTAGACCCAACCAAGTTAGAAAATACACCACTTACCAACAGAGGCTCCACACAACAAAGTCGAAAAAAAATATATCCTACGTCTTATGTTTGTTGCTTTATCCAGAGCGTAATTGGGAACCACTTGTGCCTCAACTTTGGTGGCATAATGAAGAAAATTGGGCCAATTTTTTGCAATTCTTACAAAAATTATAAGACCCACACAAGAGCTTAAGTAAAATGATGGAGAACCTAAAAAGGCATCGTTATTATTAAACTAGGTATAAGAGCCCTTCATTCCCATTATTTTTACAAATTATTGGCGGCCCGTAGGCCTGGCTTTATTATTATATTATTATTATATTATTTACATCCCCTTCGAAGGGTGCTCCCGCCATTCTTGCTTCTATCTTACATAGCTACCCTCCCAGCAGAACTTGGTTTACAAGGTATAATCAAATCAAAAAAATACTTTCGGTACATGTTAGAAGCCAGATAATTCATTATATTCACAAATCACAAACCACTTACTTTCGCATTTACAAAAAAATCAGATAATATCCCACCACGACAAATTCGATAACTAGATTTTATTAGTCAGTTTAGTACTGATACAAGATATACTTCTGGAAAAGATAATATTGTTGCAGACGCATTTTCAATAATTGAAACCATAGATATCACAAATACATCAACTAACCTATTACCTGTTTAAATGCCCAACACCAACACTAACATTTATTGTAATACATCTGATAATAAAAATCCACTTCCTCCTTATGTTCCTGAAAATTTACGAAAATAAATCATCAATCAAGTACCGGCTATAGTAAGAATAGCTCTTAAATTAATGAAATCAAAATATGTTTGACTTGCATTAACAAAGACGTAAAAACTTGTTGTCTGCCTTTGATCTAAAATTACCAGACATGTAGCCAGTCCAAATTCAACGTATGAAATTCCATCTTGCCGATTTGATCATATTAATATTGAAATACTTGGAACTTTACCTCTTTCTGATAGTTTTATCTATTGTCTCACCTGCATTGATATTGATAGATATTCACGCTGGTCTGAGATTTTTTCCATGAAATATATCACTGCAGAAACTATTTCTAAAGGTCTTTATAGAGGATGAATATCTTATTTTGGCGTTCCTACGTTGATATCGACTGATCACGGAAAGCAATTCGAATCACATCTTTTTCAGTCACTATCTAAACTTCTTGGTTTTAAGCACTGCCGTACCACACCCTATAAACCAAACTCCAACGATCTTATTTTTTATTTTTTATACTGGGACTGGAGTGTTAGCGAAGTGAAAGCAAAGTGAAAGACAAACACAAAATATCCATCCACCTAGCCGGGATTCGAACTTCCGTGCGGCAGGCAGATACTCTGCCTACTGCGCTAAGGCGGCCGGCTTATTGAAAAATATCAGAGGCAAATAAAAAGTGCTATTATGTGCCATGCCGATGAACACTGGACAGAAGCTTTTCCAACGCTATACATACAAACATCAACAGCTGAATTAGTTGGTGGGACACCTCTCACAATTCTTGGACAACTTATTACTTTATCTCCATCTGACATACAACCAACTGAATTTCTTCGAAAAGTTCAAGAACATATAAATAATATTGGTCCCAGAAAACCATCTGATCATGACACATTAAAGAAAATATATTCAAAGAACTAAAAATATTTCAATTAATAGACTAAAACCTGCATTTTTAGAACAGCCTGAAGATCATAATAATGGCAATACAATTACAGGACCGGCCATTACATCTCCGCAGCAAACTTCCAACCAGGATTTAGCTCGTAAAGAGTATTTTACGAAAAGTGGTAGAAGAGTAAAGTTTTTATGTTGAGAGGGGAGTATTGTGGAACCACAGTCATATCCTTATGCCCTTATTGTAAGCTTTTTGTTGTTTTTACTTTTTGAATTGTAAAAGTCGTTGTTATTGTCAAGTGACTTTGAATTGACACAAAAAATATAAAACGAACTACAAAAATTTTCAAAAAACTGTTTCCTTTGTGGATAGACACCCGCACTTCTATTGGATTTATCTAGAGTAGAGTAGAAAATTACATTTAAGAAAATGATGTTTTTCCAGGGGAAGCACCGATTCCCTTGAATCCATACCGCACGCCGCGCGCCGCTTTCCTTGATATTAGCGTATATGATGGTAAAGCAATGATGGTAATTTAAGGCTTAATAAGTTGGATAAAATATTTTAGCATAATTTAAGGGGTAACATTTTGGTTTAAGCAATTTTTACAAGCTTTTAATTAACTTGCAATGTATGTAAGTACGTTTGTTCGGGTGAAATCTTGCAACTTAATTTTGACAAACTTTCCGACATCCGATCGGCTTCAAATTTGGCATGCTTATATAGTTGCGGTAACAACACAAGAATATAATGTGATGAAATTGACAGCTCCCCCCTATTCGAAAGGGGTGCAGGGGGTATAGTTGAAGTACGCCCAATTTCAGTGAAATTCGGTGTGTTCGGGCACTTGAGGATGGAATTTATAATCAGATTTTGAAAAATCGATATGGCGGATTCAAGATGGACGATTTTTGGTCATCTTTTGCTAACAAATTTTAACTAATTGGCATGCATTTATAGTTCCAGTGACAATACAATAATATGTCATTATTTCCCCCCCCCCTACGAGGGGGGTGGATGGAGGAAAACATCTAAGTTTGTCTGATTTCAACCAAAATTGGTATACGGGGGCTTTTGGGGATAGAGAATACGAAGTTTTGATAAGATTTTAAAAATTCAATATGGCGGATTAAAGATGCACGATTTTCGGTCACGTTTTGCTAACCAATTTTAACTTAGTTATCCGCATCCGATTGTGTTCAAATTTGGTATACGTTTATAGTTTTGATGAAAATACAATGCGAATATTCTCAGGTACCCACCACCCACTAACGAGGGAAGTGGAGGGGGAAAAAGATTTAGTTTGTTCGATTTCAATTAAAATTGGCATGGGGTTTTTAAGGAGGGGGATTATAAATTTTTGATCAGATTTTCAATAAGGCGGATTCAAAATGGACGATTTAGAGTACAAATCTAAAAATTAAAAAATAAATTAAAAAAAAACTTTAAAGAACAAGCTTTTATTAAATGCACTCAAAAGTAGAAAATAATTTTTTGTTTTTCACATTTTTATGCCATGATTTTGCTCACTTGCTTATTGGTCCAATGTAGGTTAAAGCTTTCTTTCGAAACATTCGAGTTCTGGAATAAAACACTCTAATTTTTGAAGTTTTCACTGTTTTTTAAGCATTCAAAATTGTACTGCCAAAAAACATGTCTTTCTCTGTTAAAATGAAAAATATTAAAGGTTGTTGAAGAGAGACAGCAGGCTATAAAAAAGTATTTTAGAGAAAGATGAAAATAATTTAAGGCAATTGTTTAATAAAAGTTTCTGTTTTGTCATCTGCTTGTTATCTTTAGTCGTCGTCGTGCACATGATTTTTATTTTTCCATTTTTATCCAAAAAAACAGCAAAAATTGTAATTGTTCCAAGCGTAAAGTGTAAGATGGTTTTAGTTTCTTTCAATCAAAGTTCTTTTCTTAGGTAATCCCTAAATCTAGGAGCCCGTTTTTGGTCCCCTAACCTAAAACTAAACTAGATTTAGATGTCACCTAATGCTAGGTTACCCCTAAATATGTTGGTGCGAATGGCTGTAAATTATTTTAAGGGTCATCATGGCTCTACTATTAGATGAGATTTTTTAGTATGAGTAGGAAGAGTGCAAATCGCGTTATGGGAGAAAGGGCCCATAAAGCGGCCTAATTGCCAGAGCCGCTCTCCTACTATTACTCCTACTACTACCCAGTAAACATCGTTATGTAAAAATTACCTAACTCTACTACGTAAATCTAAGGTCACTCAGAGGTCACAATAAAGTAAAATTTAGGTCACATTAAGTTGCGAAAACTCTGCATAATGCCATGCGCCAAGCTCACCTAATTGCTACATAAATGTGATAATAAAATGACATCCCTTTTACATAAATATTACGTCTATGTTATGCAAGAGTTAAGTAAAAACTGCGCATATTTTATATAACAGGTTTGCCTTGTTATGTAAATTTAAGGTCACAATTATTTATTATTAAGGTAAAATTTGGGTCACATTAATGTACGAAAACACTGCATAATGCCATGCGCAAAGCCCACCTAATTCTTACATGAATGTGACGTAAATAAAATGACATAAATATTACATCCATGTTATGCGAGGGTTAAGTAAAAAACTACGTATATTTTACATAACAGGTTTACCTTGGTATGTAAATTTAGGGTCACAATAAGTTATTAATAAGGAAAAATTTAAGTCACAATAATTTGCATGACATGCGCAAAACGTCCACTATCTAAGTCCGACATGAGCATGAAGCTTGATGCGGGCCAACGTCGATGATTTACGAAGGTCCGTCGGTGGTTGCTTGACATGGTCCGACATTGGGAAACTACAAAATTAACCAGACGGGCTGGTTTAATTGGCGGAGGTGGAAGAGGTGATTCTTATAGAGAAGTCCCACCATCTTGTCAATACCTCAAAGTCCGCATTCTAATTTTGAAATATCGTTGGTCTTTATACATATATATATATATATATAATATTATCATCATTTCTTTCATTTTCATAATATTCTTGTAAATTTTAATGTGACGTGAATCGTGTTGATTGACACGATATAAATATTACACAAAATGTTTTGTATAGTAGTTATGTAACATTTGAAATGTAAACTTATGGTTCAATTGACTATGTAATAATTATGTAAAATTTAGGACTTCAATTTGACGTAAATAATTTTACAGAGAAATTACATAACTTAGATGACATAATTAACACATAATAAAATGTATGTAACAATTATGTAAAATTTTAAATGTAAACCTAAGGTTCACATTGTACCATAATATATATGTAAATTTCAAAATTTTAATGTGATGTAAATCATTTTATAGAGCGTTTACGTAATTTAGATGATATAAATATTACATAAAATGTTTTTCATAATAGTTATGTAAAATTTTAAATATAAACGTAATGTCTAAATTGTTACATAATAGTTATGTAAATTTTATTACTTTCATTTAAAGTAAATAATTTTATGTAACATTTACGTAAATTAGATTACTTAAATATTACATATAATTTTTTATATAATAAGTATGTAATATTTTTTGTGTAAAATTAAGGTCCCACTATTTACGTAATATTTACGTAAATTTTAAGAATTTATTTATGAAGTCTTATTATTTACGTAAAATTAACATTGCTTATGATGACTTAAATTTTCAGTCAAAGTTTTGACGTAATGTTTACATAATTTTTTTTATTAAAACATTTTTATGTGAGATTTACGTAAACATGATGTAACATATTTTACATAAACCTTAGATTTATATAAATATTAGGTTAAAGTCACAAGTGTGTTTACTGGGTCCTTCTGTGTTATTATACTTACTAAGATAATGAAAAAATGTTTGTTCCGAAACAGCCCTTCCCAGTGAAGTGGCAAAACAGAGCGACGTGCCAACCAAAAGGATCGCAGTGTAGAACATCTTGGGCGACAGCCACTTGAAAGTCACCTCATGTGATTTTGACGAACGAAGGTTGTGTAATGGCATTAGGCCAAAAAGCTGTCCCACTAGTATTATCTTTTTCATTGAGTTGTGCATGGTGTTGGGATTAGATTTCAATTTTTGCATGTCCGGTTTTATAGGTTTTACAATTTGCGGAGGTGGTGCCTTTTGGTCCACAAAAAAGGATTTTATAGCCTTTATAATCATGAGTTTGCCACGATACCCTTACAAAAATAAATTGACCAAATTTTTTGTACGCTTTATTTGTCAAGACTAGGGTAAATGTTTTCGTTGTATCGGAATTTAGTTAAATATGTTTAAGGCTCAATTTCTTCCGCGAAAAAATAATGTTAAATTGACAACATAAACACGAATTACCTTAATTTGTTTTGGTTCGAATTTTTGTCAACAACTAGATGTTTTTACAACATGAAGATATGGTTTTTTTGTTTTTTTTTTAACGTTGTTAAGCTTATTAAAAATAGAAAAAAACATGTTTATGTTTGAGCTTGCAGTAAAGTGGCATAGATAGGGGATCTCGTAAAAAAAATAGACAAAGAAAAATATTTATCAAATTAAAGTCAACTTAAAACTTACGACAGTGGTTACTAAATAATAAATTCATTTTAAATTAGGTCCCTATAAACAGTTTGTGAAGGATAAATATTGTCCCAGTATAAATTTTCAGTTATTCGTTCAATGTCCCACTAAAGGTAGCAGATGTCTGACCGGTAACTTTTTGTCTAACTTGGGAATACTGGCCCATTAGTCACTTAACCGATATACCACATCGTTGGTCCAATGGTAAACCGTTGCTGGATCAGTAACAAAATTATATTGGCATGATGAAGGATTTTTGTCACATAGTCATTGGTCCAATGTATGTGGTCTCCATCTATCCAGCAACTTTTAGATGTAACTAGTTACTTAAATCTTAAAATATGGCCTTAAATAAAAATAAAATAGTAGTTTTCACAACTAGTGGCTAAAATAGTGCTTTTTTTACAAGCGCTGGTTTAAATAACGAGCACAGTGAGGTATTTAAAAACGCGAATAAAGAAAGCACAGTTTAGCCGCGTGTTGCTAACACTAGTTTTTTTAATACCTTTATCAAAAGATCCAAGAAAAACATAAAAATACTTTTCAAAATCTCGAACAAAGGACACTTCTTACAACACACCATCTTTACACTACAAATCAAGGCGGCTGGTAAATTAAATAACAATGGTTTACATAGCTACATGACTTTTTACTCGGTCACGTTCATTGTTGCGACATTTTAATCTTTGACAGTTTAATATTTTAACGATGTTTTAATGTTTTCGTAAATACTTGGTGAAAACTGGCGGAAATGGCTTAATTTTTAGGCAAGAATAATTAGATTTTTTCAATATTACTATATTCTGTTATTTCTTTTTAATTTTGGGTAAAAAGCGGGCAGAAATCTTTTTTTGGACCCGTGATAAAAAAAAAAGTTTTTTTGAATCGTTAACCAAAAAAACCTGCAGGTTAATAAAATCATGTTTTTGATGAAGGTATAAAAAAAATATATTCTTGTGCGTCAAAAACCATGACAAAAAGTGGGACGATGACGGGATTCGAACCGTTAACCTCCACTGTACCATTGCGGCTATAGCAAAATTTCTATTTTTTCGATATATTAACGTTTTGGCTAAAGATAGTTAGTGAACAAATATCAGAGAGATGTAGTTTTTTTCTGTAATGATCCGGAGCGACGTAGTTTTTTCTTCAATGGCTCAACAACGAAGTCCATTGTCCGTTGTATTTAAGATGAAGATTCTTCTCCGTCGATTCAACATCGAATTAGTATTAACAAAACAACTGTGTTGGCACACCAACTGAAATTATTCAGTGAGCCAATAATGTATGCTCCAGTATCGGAGAGATCTGGTTTTTCTTCAAGGACTCAACAACAAAGTACGTTGTTTTTAAGATGAAGATTCTTCTCCGTCGGCTCAACATCGAATCGATCGAGAGATGTAGTTTTTCTTCAATGGCTCAACAACGAAGTCTATTGTCCGTTGTATTTAAGATGAAGATTCTTCTCCGTCGATTCAACATCGAATTAGTATTAACAAAACACCTGTGTTGGCACACCAACTGAAATTATTCAGTGAGCCAATAATGTATGCTCCAGTATCGGAGAGATGTGATTTTTCTTCAATGACTCAACAACAAAGTAAGTTGTATTTAAGATGAAGATTCTTCTCCGTCGGCTCAACATCGAATTAGTGTTGGCAAAACAACTGTGTTGATACACCAACTGAAGTTAGTCAGTGAGCCAATAATGTATGCTCCAGTGTCGGAGAGATGTAGTTTTTCTTCAATGGCTCAACAACGAAGTCCATTATCCGTTGTATTTAAGATGAAGATTCTTCTCCGTCGATTCAACATCGAATTAGTATTGACAAAACAACTGTGTTGGCACACCAACTGAAATTATTCAGTGAGCCAATAATGTATGCTCCAGTATCGGAGAGATGTGGTTTTTCTTCAATGACTCAACAACAAAGTACGTTGTATTTAAGATGAAGATTCTTCTCCGTCGACTCAACATCGAATTAGTGTTGGCAAAACAACTGTGTTGATACACCAACTGAAGTTAGTCAGTGAGCCAATAATGTATGCTCCAGTGTCGGAGAGATGTAGTTTTTCTTCAATGGCTCAACAACGAAGTCCATTATCCGTTGTATTTAAGATGAAGATTCTTCTCCGTCGATTCAACATCGAATTAGTATTGACAAAACAACTGTGTTGGCACACCAACTGAAGTTAGTCAGTGAGCCAATAATGTATGCTCCAGTGTCGGAGAGATGTAGTTTTTCTTCAATGGCTCAACAACGAAGTCTATTTTCCGTTGTATTTAAGATGAAGATTCTTCTCCGTCGATTCGACATCGAATTAGTATTGACAAAACAACTGTGTTGGCACACCAACTGAAATTATTCAGTGAGCCAATAATATATGCTCCAGTAACGGAGAGATGTGATTTTTCTTCAATGACTCAACAACAAAGTACGTTGTATTTAAGATGAAGATTCTTCTCCGTCGACTCAACATCGAATTAGTGTTGGCAAAACAACTGTGTTGATACACCAACTGAAGTTAGTCAGTGAGCCAATAATGTATGCTCCAGTGTCGGAGAGATGTAGTTTTTCTTCAATGGCTCAACAACGAAGTCCATTATCCGTTGTATTTAAGATGACGATTCTTCTCCGTCGATTCAACATCGAATTAGTATTGACAAAACAACTGTGTTGGCACACCAACTGAAATTATTCAGTGAGCCAATAATGTATGCTCCAGTAACGGAGAGATGTGATTTTTCTTCAATGACTCAACAACAAAGTAAGTTGTATTTAAGATGAAGATTCTTCTCCGTTGGCTCAACATCGAATTAGTGTTGGCAAAACAACTGTGTTGATACACCAACTGAAGTTAGTCAGTGAGCCAATAATGTATGCTCCAGTGTCGGAGAGATGTAGTTTTTCTTCAATGGCTCAACAACGAAGTCCATTATCCGTTGTATTTAAGATGAAGATTCTTCTCCGTCGATTCGACATCGAATTAGTATTGACAAAACAACTGTGTTGGCACACCAACTGAAATTATTCAGTGAGCCAATAATGTATGCTCCAGTATCGGAGAGATGTGGTTTTTCTTCAATGACTCAACATCAAAGTCCGTTGTATTTAAGATGAAAAATCTTCTCCGTCGATTCAACATCGAATTAGTATTGAAAAAACAACTGTATATGTACCTACGGGTATAGTAGGTGATCTGATGACTTAGGGGTCTGTTATAAGTTTTTTGCTACCGTTGCGACTCTAGTGACTCGGTCTCGAAGCTTGAATTAGGGTAGCGGGCGCCGGCGCCGGGAAATTTGAATTCCGGTATTTTTTAAAGTATTTCATTCATTCATTCATCAATAATTAATTTTATTTTCCAAAGCATTGTTGATTCTAATGATTATCAGTTCAAGAAATTAATCAAATGTGTCGTATATGATATATTATATTATTCTTTTAAGAAGATATACATATCGAAACTATTGTATTTACTATTAATTATATTTAATTGGTCAATAGTAGCAGTTTCTTTTAAGAGTTTTCTTCATTTTCAAAATATTCGGTGTAACTAACCCATCAGCATTTTTGAACGGAATGGGCTACAAAAATGTTACTTAAGGAGGCTTAACGGGCTTAACGGGATCTGCTCGGTTATTTTTTGCAATTAACTAGATTTTTTGTTTAGTTAGGTTTCCATTTTTTTTTGTGCAAGTTAATTTGCAAAAACAGGAATTGTTGTTTTCTTTATGTGTATGTGGGCAAAAGAAGACGGTTAGGGTAATTTGTAATAACCATTAAAATCTGTTTCAGACTCTGGCGGTAAATGCAAGGATGGAATTACATGCCGCATTAGAAGGATTCGTCCACAGTTTTTTGAATAGTTTTCTGCTTTAAAATGTCGGGTGCATACTCTAAATCTATAAGGCGTTTTAGATGGCAAATCAATGTCTTTGGAGAGCTTATCTCTAGGGTGTGGAAAGCGATGAAGCAGAGGACCACTGGGACATTCTGGGGCACAACACTTGGGCATAGTTTTCCAATTATACTTATTACAAAAATTCAAGAAATTACTGTACCAGTCCAAAAAAGGCCAAAAACACATAAAAATTAAAAACTTGTTTTTTGCGATGCCCTTGGTAAGAGTTTTCTCTAAGTTTGTTGTATTGGCAAATTAACTGATGTTCTTCAGTTCTGTCTTGATCCCACATAAATGAACAAAGAGAAAGCATGAATTAACTAAACTAATCTGAATTTTTACGGTGCATCTGGGGGTAAATAATTTCTGTCACAGTCACTCAAAAGTCATTCAGTCATCCAACCAATGAAGAACCATCAGAAATCCGTCACATCCTGTTTATAGGGGTATCAATTCAATTATTCATGAAAGAACGTTTAAACAGAAAAACACGCTTGGGTGTGTCTTGGGTATACTGAGCGGAACGCCACCCTGTCGGAAATAGGTGCAGAATTTGATGGAAGCTCGCCAAAACACAATTCCTCATGTCAACGTCAAAATTCTTATGTTAAGCGTTCGTCCGTTTGCGGCGTTTCACGACAGCCCCAAACCATATATGATATTCAAATGTCAACATTGTCAAATAGCGTTAATGGTCGGACTTTTTTGGTACGACCAAAAACTATATATTTACTTGCGATTTTGAGTTTTGGTGTGTTTATGTTTTTAATTTTTAGGTTTTATTTTTTTTTTAAATGCCTGCTATTCTGCTGCTGATAGAGAGGAAGAGACATAATATTCTCCCCGTCTATTCTCAGCATAACCCTCAACTTTCACTACTAGATACATGGCCTCAAAAAAATTTTAAACAAAAAACTTGTTCGATAATTTCAATAAATCTAGATTATTCGTCTGCGTACTAAAGATGTTATTTTTTTAAATGGAGGCCCTGTGTATTTTGGCAAATATAAATAGAGCTTTTCTTCCTGACGGTTTTTAATTAAAATGTATTTTCTGTAATATAATTTTGTTTTGATTTTTAAAACCAAAATTACTAAGACAGTACTCGATAGTTAAATATCAACAATAAATATATCTACAAAATTTAAGCGTAATAACTGGTATTTAGGTAATAACAACCTCTGGGAAAAAATCTGCTCACCGTATAAAGGATTTCACTTGACTTTTGATCAAATTTAGCCTGTAGGTAATATGTATAGGACCGACCTTAAAACATTTAATAAAACGTATGCATACTGAGTTATTTGATAGTCGGTTGAGCATGTCAGATCTTATCGTTTTCTTACATGTGTTGGCTCCCGATCCATTATATTTTGAATTATTCATTATACGATACAAACAAACAAATCAACTATCAAATAAATATTCCAAGAGTAGCAGCACATATTTTAGCTGGCTAATGCAGGCTACATTTATTTTATTCGACTTAAGGTCGTAGTTACAATCTGGGGAATTGTCTTTAGCAACACTGTACGGGAATTCAATTTAACTATGTCGACCTGATTTGTTTGCCAAATTTTACGTCATTGAATTTGTTTTCGACGGCAACGCGGATACTTTATTTATGTTTATCCACAGTGGGACACTAGAGATTTTTTAGCACCGGGTCAAAAATTTGGGGTTAGGTTATTTATTTTGACTTTTCGCGTTCTGTGACGCTAAAAAACCAAGTAAAATACTAAAATAAATTAAAAATTGCAAAAAATGTGCATTTATAATTGAATTGGAAACACTCCCGCTAGCTGATACAGACAACACGTTAACTTAAAAGTGTGCAGATTTAAAAATCAACTACTGACGCTAGACGAAATAATCGTATTCTATTTTAAACAGGAGCGTCAACGACTAGCAAAAGTCTTTCCAACCTCTAAATAGAGCTTTACTGACCTATTTTGTTAGTGCTCAAGTACCCGTGTGTTTTTGAAACTAAGGTTCTAAAATCGATCCTTTGCCCTCCAAGATTTCACTAGTACACTTGCACATAACTATGCCGCAATAATTTAAATTTAAAAAAAATGGTTGAATCAAAATAAACACAAAAATATGTGAGGTTATGGGTGCCGAATGTTTCTATGCGAATTCCTAGTAATCCCAGCGAGCCAGTAAAGTTCTCTTGGTTCTTTGATAGACTCGGGGTAATGCCCGCGTAGCGCTAGGCCTTTTTCGGCGGGCGACCGCACACGCGGAGTGGGTTCATTTTTGTTTTAGAACAATGTTTTTGAAAACATATTTTTGAAAGATAAACATAACCTCGAATAGTTTTCTGTCAGAAAACGTAAAAATACTCTTTTGTCCCACTGCGGCCCGATTTAAAGTTTGTTGACAAAACACCTGCAGTTACAATGGAATCGTATAAATTCTGCGATTTATCGGCCAACACTTGAACTGCGTGTGTCTCCCAAATTCAATGAAGTGTGATTGATTGATCGGCTTTCTTTTCCGGAGTGCACAGGCTTTTAGAAAAAAGAAAACTTAGTTTTTATTTTCGCTAAAGTAAGGAAATATAAAAAGGAAAAATGTAATCCAGAAGAAAGTGTAAGTATTTCTCTATTTTTTTTGTAAATCGGATTTGTTCTAAACCGCAATTATTTTGAGGCTTTTGGGATAGATGACAGCACCAGAGCTTTTATTTTGAAGAAAAAATAATTGAGAATTTTGAAAAGTCCTTCAGATATTTTTGTTAAGCATTTAAAAATGATCACCCCTGAAAAATTTCAGCTAATTGTGACGTTTAGTTTTCCCCGTTCACCCTGTCAAAAGATTAAAAAATTAAGGAAGAAGGCGTTGCCAGAAGTTAAAACTTCCAAATCAGTTACATCAACCGAAAAGAATTTAAAAAAGAGAAGATAAAAAGATCTTGGGAGGAAAGAACGAAAATTCAAAATTGGCTGAGTGTCCCACAAGGACCACACAAAAGACCAAAGCGAAAAGAGAAACAATTAAACGATGTTTCGCCCGGGGTGACCAGTGTGGGCTCGTCAGTGGATTCACCTCAATCCAGACATCATTTAACACCATCGCACACTCTGACTTCCAGCTCTGAAACACTCACAAATAGGCATCGTTCCGCATGGTACTTATTATAAGTCACCTGATGCGTTGCCAGTTGTACTTTTTTTACTTAAAATCTGGAGAGAAACTATAGCCTTAAGAAAATATGATTTTTTAAAGTTGATTTTTGTGGCAGTAAAGAGCACTTTACCTAAAAAATATGCCATTTTTTGAAGTATTTATTCTAAAAAAACACAAAAAATGGCTTTAGCCTTCGGTTGTTCAATCAAAATTTGAACTGAACTCAGTTGACTGAAGCTTAACTGTTAACCTACTTTATTAAAAGCAATTATGAACTGGTCAACTGTAATATTTTTGCTTTATTTGGTATTGTTTAAAACAGCGATTGTTTTTTTTTTAAATTTGCAGTATCTCTTCTTCGGTTTGGCCTGGATGGATGAAACTTGGATATACTTAGTAAGCAGATTGCTGCAAAGACTCTCCACACTACTATTCTGGCTGTACTTTGGTATACGCTTATAAAATTAGCAATTGTGATTAATCTCTGTTGGTGTCAAAGAACGATTTCGAAATAAAAAAAAAGTATTTAATAAGGCACAGGCTTCAGGCTAGTGCGAACATAGGGGGAATCAAGTCCAATTTACTCTCCGTGCCGTACGACCGAGCTGGATTCGAAGCACGCTGCACTGTTATCTATTGGAAATTTATTTTATTTTGATTATTTTGTTTTATTTCTGCCTTGCTCGAGAAACAGATTGGTAAGTTCTTAAGTGAAATAATACATTTTTAAAACTAAAAATGGATGTCTACGAAGTTGCCAAAAAAGTGCAGATGGTCAAATGGTACTATCAAGGTAGACCATTGAGACTTATTCACGAACTTTTTTTGGAGAATTTTGTAAATCGCCCAGAACCTAGTTTATCAACGATTCATAGGTTTGTGCAGAATTTTGAAAAGTTTGGTTATGTAGCGCCAAGAAACCAAAAAGAAAACCACTGTTTGAAATAACGAGCAGGAAGTACGAGATGTGATGATTTGCGTTGCAGTGAAGGAAAATCGAAAGTTAACTAGCCACCAAATTGCCGAAGCAATTGATACGACTTTAGCCACTGTCTTACGTGTTCTCAAAAAGAATGATTATCATTCTTACAAAGCGTCAAAAACGCATCAAATTTTTTCGGAGGACAACTATCGTCATATGGAATTTTGCGAAACAATGATGGAAAGGGCTAATCGTGATGAAAACTTTCTGAGATCTATTCTTTTCACAGATGAAAGCACTTTTCCAATATTGAATCGTAATAACATTCGATATTGGTAGAGGGAAAATTTGCATTTGTATTCTGACGTTAGAAAACAGTATCCCCAAAAACTAAATGTTTGGGAGGGCATTGTAGGGGAACACGTAATTGGGCCATTTTTTATTAACGGCAATTTGAATGGTCCTGGATACTTGGATCTGCGGCAGCAGCATATTATTCCAACTGTTAGGCAGTTGTTAGGTGTGAGATTTGGCGAGACATGGTTTCAACAAGATGGTTGTCCCGCTCACAATGTTGGCCTTATTAGGGAATATCTTGATAATGTATTTACACGGGGAACTATTTTATGGCCAGCTCGATCACCCGATCTTGCTCCTAATGACTTCTATCTGTGGAGTTATATCAAAAATAAAGTTAAGAAGCTTTTCAAACTATCACCCCTAACATGCCTAGAAACGTCTAGCCGAGCAAGGAGGACTTTTCGAACATTTGCTCTATTTTTTTTCTGTTTCTCCTTATTATTTTCATTGCAATACGTTGTTAGTGATAAATCTGAGCAGCTGAAAATAAAACGCTCTAATTTATCAGTGACAAAAAACAAGAAAATGACGTTATAAAAATTTGCGTATTTATTGACCAAATTCCGGTTTGATTGACTACGCTCCACATGGCACCGTGGTTAGAGGCGTACTAAACGCAAGCCGCGAACGGTTATCGCAAGCCTGAGTGTTGGTTGCTCCACTGATAGGTGTGCGGTGTCTCTGCATGTACGTATACTGGCAAATTGGACTTCTTCCGGTCTATGTTCGCAGTAGCCTAAAGCGCTCTGTACATATATGATAAATGGAAGATTAAAGCCCGCTGGTTATGGTGCAATAAATTATGAATTGCATGCAAGTTGTTTCATCCCATTTAATAAGTCCAAAGAGAGAATTTTATTGTTGTTGAAAAAATGTGAAAGCTCGGTTTTTTTGTAACAGTTTTACAATAAAAGGTATTTGACCACCAATCCGTAAATTGGTCTAAAAAACCTCCAACGTTCATTAAACAAAAAACTAAACATAAATTCATTCACACAAGTTACCGCAAAAGCTTACTGGATATGAACCTTACTGGATATGAACCTTACGACCTGTTTCAAAAAACGGCGTAACTTTATTTACTGTCTATTGAAATACCTACTGCTGAGTTTGGTGTTGGATTATTTCTCCAATTTGACCAACGAGAAACTTCACCCCATCTTTGGTAAAGCGTCACTATCACCATCGTCCATAAAAATTCACCTTAACGGCCCAATTACATCGTTAAACCGGCAACGCTGTTGGGTCCGTTTATTAGGCAATTTTTTCCGCATGTTTCTCGGAAACGGGACTTCCAAATCGCCTGAAATTTTGCCTAAATTGTTTATTGGACTATGTTTTTCCATCAAATCTTGGTACTTTTTTAAAATTTTGTTTATTTTTTGAAAAAAACTGTTTTAGCTTTTGTGGTGTTTCAAAATTGCCGCGTCCATATTACGTCAGAAACAGTCAGAAATACCCTTTATAGGGACCTGTAAAACTAAATTGGAAATATTTGTAATTTTCCAAATAATGGACACCTAATTTCAAAAACTCTCTAGATTGTATTAATAAGCTTTGTAATCCTCTTCCTCTAATAAAAAACAAATTGAGTATTATTTTCCTCTAAAGCTAAAACATGCGGAAATGTAAAAACATGGACTATAAGGGTTACCTATCAATATTAGTTATATGCCTAGCATCAAAAATTACTTAAATGGTTATATTATAGATACCGCCACCATCAAAATTAACCACCCACGTCTTTTTTTTGTGAGCTTACCCTAGGCATAGTTTCTAGTGTTCTCCTTTCCTAAATGTATTCTGCTAAGAGAGATCTAGCATATATACCTAGGTAACACCCCTTACCAGGAAAAAAAATTTATGCCATGCAAACATTGAAATTGGTCGACTCACTGTATTTGCAACTAACCAATGTCAGTGTGTCTGCCTGACATTCTTCATAACCTTAGTTTTGTCGTTTTGTTTTGGAGTTCGTCGGCCTGGTTTTTGTGTTTTATTTAATAATTTTTCCTTTGGTGAAAAGCTACTTTTTAGAACCCTTAAGTGGTCTGTGTGTATGACCATTTGACTAGTTGTCACTGCTCTCAATTCGATCACCTAGGTGATAAATAAACAATCCCTCATAGGGTCACTGGATCCTGAGACCTGCGGTCCCAGCCGCAGGCGCAATCTGTGAACAGGAGAATACAGTAAAGAAACCAGAGATAGATAATGAGTGGTAGATGACGTATTGAAATCGATTGACAAATTAATATTATCTCTGGATTGTTCTTGCGCCGTTAACCAGCAGTTTGGACTGGCACAAATGTCATACAAGACATGAAATAACAATATTTTTTGGAACGCCAAAATTTCAGCTAAACTATACTTTTTTATTTTCAAAACGCTCTTTTAGACAATAACAACATTTTTTTTCTCCTTTTTAAACAAAAAAAAACTGTTTTTTTATACCGAACTTCCGCTTGAACCTTTAGAAATGAGCGTTCAACTGAACTAGGTTAAAGATCGCGGGAAAATTGCGTTTAAGTTTTGAACCAACATGGAACAATCCTAATAGCACATAAATATCCCCGAACATTCTGAATGTTCCCTCAAATCCTCTAAGCATACCAGGGATGTTCAGGGAATGTTCTGTGTCCGCAATTTTGATATTCCTAGAATATCCTGGTAGAACATTCATAGAAATTTAAAAAAACAGCGATGGGATTCGAACCCTCAACCTTCTGGCATACATATAACGCTTTTCCAACGGCTTAACCTTTTACGCTACGCTACGCACGCTACGTTTTCCGTTAGAAAAGCACCGTGAATTTTTTTTTTACATAAAATCAGGATCACTCCTGAAGGGCTCAACGGATTTTCATAATTTTTTTTTATTGGATAAAAATATTACATGCCTCCACGAATCCTCCCAAACGGTAGTGGAAGGGGATTATGTTATTTGTTCTATGCAGGATAAATCCCGAACGGCTCAACCGATTTTCAAAATTATTTTTTTATTGAAAATAAATATTAGCCTACCCTAACAAGCTTTTTGAACAAAATAAAACCTTAAATTCTGCTGCGTAAGCATAATCGTAGATAGAAAAATATTATTTCCTTAAATGTCATAATTTGATGACGATGATGATGAGGAAGGAAATTGACAAAACATTCTCGGAATATTCTGCATGGAATATTCGCCGAATGTAATGTCCAGGATATCCTAATAATGTTTGTAAATGTGCTGTCAATGTCCAAAAAAAGGACATTTTTCGAACTTTCACAGAACATTCCTGGAATACTCTGTATAGAATTTTTGCTGAATTTACTAGGTAGGATATTCTGAGAATGTCTTTTAAATGTGCTGTTCATGTGCTAACTTGAGAGTTATTCAGAGCACGTTTTTGGAACAACCTTACTGGCACATCCCTGGAATATCCTGTGCTATTAGGGAACTTACTATTTTCCTTAAACCAGGTTCAAACACTGAACTGAGTTTGAACGGCCATTGAACAACCGGGCCTTAGAGGGTAAAAGAAAAAGAGGTTTTATTTTTTAAAGGTATACTTTAATAACGTTTTAGTAAATACTTGCCTACATGATAAAACATAATAATAAAATGAAGGGAAAATTTAGCGCCCTAATAAATTTACAGAAAAGATTTGTGGCGTAGAGGGCAAAGGGTGAGGGAATGAATCGGAAAAAAGTTTTTCCTCGACCAGGATTTGAACCCGGGACCTCTAGAATACCAATCTAATGCTCTACCAACTGAGCTACCGAGGAACTGAGGTTTTAACTGGCTATTCGGAAATCCTTTCGTCCGATTTAAGCGCGCAAGGCAAATATTCGAGACCCTCTATATACGATATTTATCAGGGAGAGGCTTGAGGGTTGAGGGGGCCTGAGTAACCGAAGTCTTAGATTGCCGTTATATTGGTGATTTTTGGGGGATTTTCAACTTTTAGGAGCCAATTCTCATTGGCTCTGTGTCCCTAAGGTCCCTCTCATACGTACATTAACTGATGAAAAAAAATGTCGTGGTGGATGAATGATCATCCTATCTTTATATTAACAAAGAAATTAAAATCCTACGTTTTTTAAATTAAGATTAGATCTACCTTCTCTCTAAATCTCTAGTTTTCTTTTCTTTATGCGTTAATAACAACCCGTCTTATTTGTTCTTTTCTCCATTTTTTCAAACGTTTCTTCGTTAAATTGTATAAGGACCAATTCGTAGGTTACAATCGCTGCTGCTACCTAAAAACATAACAAGTAACAAAAAAAACAAAGTATTTTTATTGACATAAGCTTTTTCGTGTTATTTATTTTAAAATTTCAGGATATTTTAAGCAGTTTGTAAGTCGTTTTAAAACCACATTTTGTCAAAAAACGTTTATAGTGTGTGTTTTTTTACCAGTAGGAGAATATTTCACTGCATTTAAAGTAATATTTTTGAACAAATCGTCCAATGTTTTGAAAACAAAGGGAGAGCAAGTGAAATCAGTCAGTGGCGGTACATGCCGATAGGTACACAGAAAATTAAAAAAAAAGTTTATGAAATATACTTAAATTAGCAGATTCTTAGATTAAAATATCAAAAAACATGTTTTTTTTGATGAAGTAGTTAATTCCCGATGCGTCAAATGAGACATTTTCGAACGTTTTTATAAAGTTTTTTTCGAGAGGTTTTCTATAAAGACAATAAAATAAAGCATACTTTTGATAAGTAGTTAATGCGCAAATAAGATATTTCCGAAGGTTTTTTTTATAAAGACTGTAAAATAAAGTTAGGTAAAGTTCCTAAACCAACTTGCAAACAACAATAAAAGTTAATTCACATGTGTTCAGGTTTGTAAGAATATTTAATTCCTACCTCTTATCAGAATATTAAGGTTGATTTATACTGCCGCCGTTATCATCTGCGTTCGCCCTTCGAATTGATATTTAAATCTTTTTGTCTGTCCTAGATGTCTCTATATACCCTAAGCATTATTGACTTTATTGTGTACTGAAGAAGTCAGTATAAGTAACCTTCTGCTAATGACCAGAAAAAATAACAAAATTAACAAACATGTTATTTTTAGCCAGTTGGTAATATTTTTTTTGAACTGAATTGTGTTTCTTTGTTTTAATGTTTGGCATAATTTCATTGTATTGAAAATTGAAATTGCTATAAATCATACACAAACTTTGTAATAAATTTATTTTGTATAAAATTATACTACAAACATTTATTGTTAGGAAGCTTCCAAAACTAAAAGTAACAGAATCATTTTTTGCATGTTTTTTAAATTATTTTGCAGATTTCATATTATAGTAAAATTTTAATAATATAATGCATGTGTAAATTTATATTTAAGTAGGTACGCCACTGGTGTGTTTACTGTAAACAACAGAAAGGTAAATATTGCTCCATATAATAATATAACTAAAGTATCCGTAAGTGTCAGGTATCTTGTCTCTTTTTAATCTAAGGTACTCACCTAAAATTGGTTTTAGCGCCTCTTCTGGTTGTAAAAGTTTATTATTTAAAAGTCCTTATCGAAATAAAGTTTTGCTGTGAAAACAATGTAAAGTTTTATTATAAAAAAAAAAGTACGACATCTGTCACACAATTTTCAAAGCTCTTTTTAATTTGTAAAAATTAATTATTTTATTTAACACTCAAAAACATTTGTTTGTACACTTGTAGGGCACACTCCCCTTTTTTAAAATAAAAACACCTGTCCAACAACTTTTTAATCTGTAAAAACTCTTTTCTTATTTTGAAAAATAGTGATAATACCGAGCAAAAAACACTTCTTTTTAGCCGCTAGGGAAATCTTTTTCGATACATTTGAGCCGCAAGATTCAAGTTTCTGCGAGCTTCACCGTATACTAATAGCATGTCAGTTTAATTTCCCACCAAAACTGCAAAAAACTCGCGAAAATAATGGCGTCAGGTAAACTCACGCGACTGACAACCTTCACAACGAACAGCGGAAGATGAACTATGCTGTAAGATGGAGAGAGGGTCGTAGGTCAGAGACTCACGTACGCAGCGAATTGTGTTGTTGCCAAGTGTTTTTCAAATATTTAACCCAAAGGAAATTATTATTATTTTTTATTAATGTTTTGAAATTTAGAGGATTTAGATAAAAATATTTATTTTTATTTATTTGGAAATAGTCCTATCGCAAAATGGTTAAAGTTAGACAAGAATATTTATCAAACTCTGGTAGATATATTCACCTAAACTTTTCAAATTTAAAGTCATTTAGCCAAAAATCTGTTAACTTTTTTACTTGTTTTTGACCCTCCCTTTCATCAGTTAAAAGGATGACTATGGTATTGTTTACACCCTGCATAAGAGATTATACTTACACTTAAAACCAAACCTTTCCTTAGAGAGAAAAAATTTCTGCCAGTTAAAGTCGGTGGACTAACATGTATCTGCCATATTAGCCGGACTATCTAAAAATTATTAAGAAGAAAAAATAACTGCGGTGATGGTCAAAGTTATCTTTTCGTAATTTTTACTACGATTATTATGGTTTCCCTGTTTTTATTTAGCATTTTCTAGGCGCCCTGTATTTATATCATTTATTGAAAAAAAAAAGTCGCAACAATCTCTTCAAACTCACGAAAACTGGCACTTTTTCGTTATGTTATTTTCTTGTCAAAATGGCAGAAATGTTATCGTTACACCAAGATACTTGCTTGAGAGAGTAGAGCGAAAATAGAACATATCTGTACCTCAGAGTCAGTGTTAAGTCACTTGATGATTTTAGTAAAAACTAAAAATTTTAGGTCCAATTTGGTTCATTGGTATTTTTATATAGTTAGTGAGATAACACGTAAACATAACAATGAGCCAAATTGGACTTAACATAGTCTGGCTCTGAGGTATAGATATAGAAAATGGAGATCCCAACCGACCAATCTAAAAAATTAGGGGGTAACGATACGAGTGATAGTTTCATAGCTAAAAAGGCATAACGATTGGGGAAACGTCACTAATTCTATGCTTTGACACAAGGGATTGACAACGGCTTTTCAAAATGGCATATTTTATTGTTGTTTTCATGGCAATAATTTTCTTACATTTTTTTTTTAATTTTGGGTGATTTACGCTAGTCAGTGAGTTTAAAATTAAAGAAAATATATTACAATTCGTTTATTCTGACACAAAGGGAGGATATTAAACTACTAATTAACCATAATAGGTAGAAGGAAAGAAAGTCCTGTATGCTTCACAAATATTTTAATTCAATAAACACGACGCGTTTCGATTTTTTCTTCAAAAAATCATTTTCAAGTGTGCATTAGAACGTCAAAAATCCATCATTAACGGTAAAATGTAGGACACAAACTACACATAACTAAGTAAATAAATAAAATATGTCGGACAGTTAAAAAAACGTTGTTAGTGTATGTTTGACTAAGGTGTGTCAAACCATGCAGCTAGCACTCGCAGCCAAAGAAATCAATAAACGGCGCTGTTTTTCCTGCAGAGCTTTTTGCTTGCGATATTATTGATTTTAAATAAAGCTGGCCCTACACTACATTTGATATTTTCGAGGTGTTTTATGACATGATCCCGAAACATATAGCGAACCAATTCTTCAAAACTAGCGGGAGGGTAAAAGCGAAAAATAAGGGGCTGCCAATATTTGTAACACCCAAAAAGGGGTGAAAAGATTTATTTTGCTATGTTTCTTTACAAAAAACGTTTTTTTTTTACGAAAAACTTGAGCTCTGCCACTTTTTTTATTTTTTTTTCAACTTTCTCGAAATTTTCGTCATAGCGTAGAAAAAAATTTAGAAACGGAGACGGGATCAGTTTTCCTAAAACGGGGGATCTTGGTTTCGAGTGAGAAGATAAAGGGCGCCGCAGGCAAAAATTTTTCATTTAAATTAGCCGAACGCAAAAATGTTAGAAAAACAAAGCACGAAATGAAAATGGCGCCGCTTACAATTTTTTTTCAAAAATTACGTAATTTCGGGAACGCAAAGAAATAGGTCTAAAGAGTATAATTTTTAAGAAAAAAATATCAATTTTCTCGCCCTCCTCCACTGGGACTACAGGGGCCGTGCACAAATTACGTAATGGTCATAGGGGGGAGAGGGGTTACAAAACGTTACGTAGGGGGGAGGGGGGTTTTCGACAGCGTTTACATTTGTGTGAAACTAAGAAAATTTGGAATGAAAATAAGTGAAAAGTTTTTTTTTTTTTGGGGGGGGATAGTGGTCTTGAAATCGTTACGTAATATTAGGGGAGTGGCGTGCCAAACCGTTACAAAACATTAGATGGCGGACAGAATCAAACTTGACCCTTCAAAGAGGTTCGTTTATCCATATTTTCTGAAAACATTTTTATTTTTTTTTATTCGTAGAAAAGTTCTGCTTTCACCAACAACGAGGCATAAATCATTAAAACCCGTGTAGTGGTTCCTAAAAAATTAATTTTGGTTTCCATCATTGTTTTCCAGATTATACAATTGCCTTCGCAATTCTGTGTGCATTAATTTCTTCATAAATTCATAATTACTGAACCGACTTTCATTGAACTTTAAAGACTACTATTGAAATTTGTCGTAATTTGTAAACCAAGATTGCGGACAAAAGCAAATTTGACCCTTCAAGGACGAGAACCTTTTCGACTTTTTTAAATTCGTAAAAAAGCTCTGTCTCCTCCGAGTACAACTAGATACAAATCATTAAAAACTGTTTAGTGGTTATTAAAAAATTAATATAAATATAAAAAATGGTACAAAAATTACTCGTAACAAAAAAAAAGAGCGGCTTTTTTAAATGGTGGCAAATTTCAATGGCGACCTTTAAAGAGAAATCGATTCTTACCATGATGTTTTTATTTTATCAAAATCAGTTTAGTAATAATGAGTTTATAAGGAAACAGTGGTTAAAACAAAAATTAATTTTTTGAGAAACACTAAACCGATTTTAATGATTCGTACCTAGCTATGCGGGTTGAAACCTAAGAATAAACGAGCTTCTTTGAAAAGATACATTTAATTGTATCCACCATCTTGAGTTTCAAAATGGCGACAAATTTCGATAGTGATCTTTTAAGAGTTTTTGATCTTCGCCACGATGCTTTTTATTTTATTCAAATCGGTTAAGTATCAATTTGAGAAGGCAATCGTATAATCTGGAAAAGAGTGATGGAAACAAAAATCAATTTTTGGAGAACCACCAAATTGATTTTGATGATTTATACCTCGTTGTACGTGGCGAAAGCAGAACTTTTGTACAAATTTAAAAAAGTATTTAAAAGTTTACAAAACATATGAATAAACGAGCCTCTTTGAAAACTCAAGTTTGATTCGGTCTGCCATCTTAGATTTCAATATGGCGGCAAATTTCAATAGCAGTGGTTAAAGAACAGTCGATTTTCGCAATGAAGCTTTTTATTTTATCAAAATCGGTTTAGTAATAATGAATTTATGCATAATCCGTAAAACACTGATTGAATTTTTTTTATTTCTTTTGGGAACCACTTAACCGATTTTAATGATTCATACCTTATTCTGCGTGGCAGAAATATAGCTTTTTTACGAATTCATAAAAGGGTCCAAAAATTTTGCGTAACATAAGAATAAACGTGGCTCTTTGAAGGGTAAAGTTTGTTTCTTTCCGCCACCAATTTTAAGATGGCGGACAAAAAAATATTTTTGCTCAAAGTCTTGCTCAATTCCCTGTAAAGAGCAATTTGTTACATTAAAATCGGTGGTATGATTCGAAAGTTATAACGGAAAACATTTTATCCGGTTTTTTATGGCCCACCCGGTATATTCTATTTTCCCTCTATAGCATAGAAAACTTTGATTGGATTGTCGCGTCTCTATTTTATCAAAATGGGTGGGTTTGTAAACTCAACACTTGAGCAACTGCTGCCAGAAAGTGCGTTCCTGAAAAGTTTCGCTCTAAGCAGCTGATACCAGCAAGCAGCCAGCAAATCCCATCGGTTTTAAGAGTCGATGCCGATGGCGGAATGGATCTGTCAAAAACAGCTGTTCAATCGACTGATTAAAAGACCTTGCCCAATATTTCATATTCATACAGGGTCTCTAGCCTTTCCAGTTTTTTTTGAAAGGGGAAAATTACGCTTTTATTACTATGGGAAAAAGTAGTAAAAGCGTATAAATCAAGAGGAGTAGATTTTCGATGAGTGCCAAATTTAAGCAAATATCATGAGTGCCGCCATTTTGATCGCAGGTTCACCTGAAATCCTCCTTCGACCGTCATTAACCAAAGACAGGTGATTTATCTTCGGTATATGCCGCGGTTTTTCTTTTAGTTGACAACTTTGACAGTAAGTGTGACGTCATATCCCCCCACCTTTAGAATCAAAAATGAATGATATGGGTCGCTGAAATGCATTGGCTCAAAAGTAAAGGAATAATGTAGGGTTATGTTTTTGTTTTTTCTTACTTTTAATAAATATTAGAACATGGAATACTGTTTATTTTAAATTTTATACACTAACTCAACACATATTAAAAATCTGCCATAGGTATAGGTAGCTGACTTTTATTAAATGATGAAACCCCCACTAGAGTCGATTTCTCGCTACGCCATTGTTATTATATTATAGTGGGTTACGTCATCGTAGTTTATAGTTTAGGTTGGGTTATAATTTAGTTGGCCTGTATTAATCTATATTAAATTACTTCTACTCCTATTACAACTGCTACCACTGCTAAAGTTGTGCCGTCAATTTTTATTTTAGAATGTTGCAGATTGGTCTTATGGAATCTCTTAAACATTTCTGACGAATTGTCATATTAAAAATCATAAAATATTGTAAACTTTTATCCAACTGACTGGTGAAATATAATGAAATCCTATGCCGGATTTGTGTTTCACATTTACTAGTAAATAATTATAAAATATCATAAATTTATATGTTATTTTTTATATATTTTATGAGGTTTTTTTTTGGCAGGGCCCCAAAAACAAGCCAAAATGGCCGCACGTAAAGTTAGCAAACCAACCACAGATAAAGGTTGGTTGGTTTAGTGAATAATGATCAAAGGAGAATTTCAGGCCAAGCTACTATTACTAATATTTGGATGCACACTCCTCGAGAATCGTTTTCTCCCGTCTAAAAATTCTCACTTCATCATTGTACACCTCTGTAGGCACGGCGTTTAGAACAGCCAGTGGAGATTTGCTCGCTTCGAACATACAACCTCCAAAGATCGAAATAAAGGCGATCCTGCATACGACAAACCCCAAAGAAAAGAAAAAGTAAACATTTTCCAGGATGGTGTCCTTTTCCCTAAAAACAAAATAAACTTTTAGGCGTAGGGAAGTATTGTGACTAAAGAAGAGAGAGAAACGCCAAATATTCCTTTTTCGGTTTTGAGAAGGTACCAAACACCTACATGGTGAAGGAGAAGATTATTGTACATAGTGTAGGGGCATATATATGTCGATAACTTCTATCCCGTGGGATTTTGAATGAAGGAGTTTTGTGACTATGTGGGATTAATAGCTCTTTAGTCACACAATCAAGTGTTACCGGATGTTTTGTTCGCATCCGTGTAGAAGAAGTTGATATGACGTCATCTTTCAAGATGGCGGTCAAAAATCATAAAAGATACAGCTTTCGCAACCGAGACACAATCCATTTCATATAATTTGAGAACGGGGATTCCAAAAAACTCAATTTCAAGGTCATATGACCTTAAATGACCTTGAAAAATACAAAAAAAACAAGATTTTTGTCATTTTCTCTTCAAAAATCTTAATAATTCGAGATTTTGTCAGTCCAAATTTAAATATACCTCAAACTATTAGGCATATATGCAAAATTCGATCCTTAGAGTTTGATGCAGTTGGAAGCTTAATGACTTTGAAAAATACCCCAGTAAAATTAACATGGCTAAGATGGTTATTTCATCTCCGGCTCTTAAAGTTTTTGCGTAGTGGTAAATTGAAAAAAACATCACAATAAGCTGGTTTTTCACTTGTACATGGTATTTTCAAAGTCAATGAAGGTCATGAAACAACTAAACTTTTTTTTATAGTAAGCGGCGATAATTCAACAAGAATTGATGGCCAACTTGTCATGTTTGCTTTTTTACGAAATTGGATAACGCCATATTGAAACGCATCATCTATGTTGGGAATTTGGAACCTTTGGTTGCACTAAAACGAAGTTATGATTGTTTTCCACAAACCAAAACTTTGTTTTTTTTTAAACGCATCATATCTGAACCTATTTTTTTTTGGACTTGCTCTTCTTTTATGTTTTACCAAATTTGGTCCTCTTCGCTTTAATAGTTGATGAATAGCGCCCTTTAGTATGTTATTTTTGCAATGTGTTAATTTTACTTCATGAAAAGGATCGAATTTCGCATATATGTCTAATAGTTTGGGGTACAATTGAAGTTGGACTGACAAAACCTCGAATTATTAAAAAAAAAATAAAGAGAAAATGGCAAAAATTTTCAAAGTCATTTAAGGTCGGATGACCTTGAAGGTGAGTTTTTTTGGAATCCCCGTTCTCGAATTATATAGAATCGAGTATAATCATGCCCCGCTTACGAAATTTGTATCTTTGATCTTGAAAGATGAACGTCATATCAACTTCTTCTACACGGATGCGAACAGAACACCCGGTAACAATTGATTTTGTGACTAAAGAGCTATCAATCCCACATAGTCACAAATCAAAATCCCACGGGATAGAAATTATCGACATATGCCCCTACACTAAATAGGTCATTGTTATTACTTACTTAATGCTTATAAACAGTTGCAGCAGAATATAAACCAGGTTAAAGCTGTATGATAAAAGAACAAGGTCTGCTAGCATAACGTCCAAAGTTTTGGACGTGTTGCTGAGTTTACTATAGTCTTCTCTGATTTGTTTCCAAAAGATATTGCCATGTTCCTGGAAAATATAAACTAGCTATATTATTGGCTGGGAAATTATGAATATCTGTAAGCTTATATATGTGCCTAAACAAGGGTTAGCTCCGCGCGACCTTTTGCACAAGCCCGAAAATTTATCGATCCGAGGATTTTCGGTCGGCTTCGCGGCCACGTCATACGTCTTCAATCGAGGCGACACGACGCCATTTTTGGTGTTTAATTATTTTCATTCCAAGTTTTCATTTGTACGGCGCTTTTTTTTTTGCTGTTAAAAATGAAAAAATAGTAAATTAAAAGATCTCGCTACGTAAAAAAGACATGCTGCGTGTTTATAAAGAACATCAGACAACTGAAGAGGATCGATAACATTTGAGGTATTGAGCGGAGAAAGTCCAGAGGTAGCTCTTTTTTTTGGAAATCTACAGTTAAGCTTCAACGAGATTATGTTTCGAAAAAAAACAAAAATCCAGAATTTTTGAGAAAAGTAAAGAAATAAATGACAAATGCCGAATTCTTTCGCTAAAACAAAAATGATCAGCTGCCTTCGTGGTTTCGGGTCGTAGCCGATGACGCTTAGTGAACAGAGATACTAAGACAAACGAGATAATAGAGAGAGAAAGGGGGATAAAGAAGAGAGAAAGTAGAGGGACATCTTGCATGCTAAAAGCATTGTAAGGGCGTATATTTAAGCTAATAGATATATGGGTGGGAACAAATTAACATCCTTTCCCAGCAATTTTAGCTATTTTTGATCCAGTTGTGTCCCCTTGTCGAGTTTTAGGTTTGTAGTATTAGTATTACAAGAAAGACAAAAGTCACCATTGGTATGGGGGACTTCAATGCAAAACTTGGAAACGCCCCAAGAGAAGACATTGTCCGCAGGTACAGTCTTGATACATCAAATGAACGTGGAGATCGCCTTTGCTAGTTCTGTCAGGAAAGGGGTTTTATCGTGTCAAATTCTTTCTTTAAACTTTCAACTAGACGCCTTTATACTTGGACTTCTAAATCCGATAAACCTGAGAGTATTATTAGAAATCAAATAGACTTTATATTAATTAATAGATGATTTAGGAACTGTATTAAAACTGCAAAAACTTATCCTGGTGCAGACGTAGTTGTAGCGAATATTAAAGTTACCTTCGTTCCCCAAATAACAAACTTAGACTCAAGTTGGACGAACTTCAAGATGATTGGTAGCAACTAAAAATAAAGTCGAACCTAATAAAAAGCTTTAAGATATTAATGTGCCTACAGGGCAAGGTGCAGAAATCGTTTGGACAAAGGTTAAAAGTGCCATAGTCGAAAGCACAACACTCTTGGGCAAGGATGAGGGAAGAAATAAAAAAAAAGTTTGGATGACCGATCAAATCCTTAAATTGATGGATAAAAGATGCAGTAAAAAGGGCAGGGATAAGTACCATGAGATCAATAGAGAAATAAAAAATAAGATAAGGTCAGCAAAACAAGACTGGATAACACAGCAATGTCAAGAAATAGAAGATGCTAAACATGACACTTTCAATTTACACAAACGTATAAAGAAAGCAGCCGTATTATTTAATAAAAAACAAGCTGGAATCCTTGTGGACAATCAGGACAAAATCATACCGGATACCAAAGAAAATCTAAATGAATGGTGTAGCTACATAGAACATCTCTTTACCGATAACCGATCCGAACAGCCAGAAGAATTTTTAAACCAAGGCATAGATATAACACCAGAGAAAGTACAACACGCAATATCTTCAGCTAAAAACAGAAGAACGGTAGGGTAGGACGAAGCTAATGAAAAACGAATATTCGGTAAATACGCTGGTCAAACTTTTTAACCTGATTTATCGCACTGTATTGATAAGACAAATAAGCCTTTTGAAAAAAAAAGCTTTGCCGACGTATTTAAATCCAAGGTGGTGCATAAAATCAAATGCGCACCTTTTTTTAAACTTGTATTTTTATTTTTTTAAATTATTTATATTTATAATCTAACTCAAGCTTATGCAATAAATTCGTAAGGAATTGGAGCCAACTGGATGGTTACCACTGACAATGTGTGCTGGCCTTGATTGAACAGGTTGTCTCCTAAGTTGGACTTTAACGTCCTTTTCTTTGGCTTCAATACGAAGTTTTTCATTATTCTTTTACACGGTGTAAATGTTAATTTTTGACATACAAAACAAAGTATTTCGAAAAAAAATGGCAACATATAACAAAAAGTGGTTTAAAAAATGTAGGCAGTTGATTTTCTCCGTCATCTTGTTTTAAATATGGCGCAAAGCGAATGTTTTTTTTTCAAAAGGCTTATATGTCTTATCAATACAGTTTTTTTCGGTTCACCCAGTATATTCATATAATATATCTTGGTTTTCCAGGTCTACTATACATATAGTAGGTAAATATAAATGGTCTTAAAAAATTAATTAAAGTAGGACAGTGCCGTACCGGAAAAAAATGCACTTAAGATGATTTTTTTTCGAGATCGAAACATCAAAATAAAAAAAATACCGGGTGGGCCTTAAAAAACCTGACAAAATGTTTTCCATTATAACTTATAAGCCATACCACCGATTTTAATGCAACAAACTTTTCTTTGCAGGGAATTGAGCAAGACTTTGATTAAAAACTTTTTTTTCCGCCATCTTTAAATCTAAGATGGTGGACAGAAACAAACTTTACCCTTCAAAGAGTCTCGTTTATTTTTATGTTACGGAAACTTTTTGGATTTTTTTATGAATTCGTTAAAAAGCTTTGTTTCTGCCACGCAGAACGAGATGCGAATCATTAAAATCGGTTAAGTGGTTCTCAAAAAAAAAAATCAATCAGTGTTTTACGGATTATGGGATTGCCGTCTCAATTCTTTCTGCATACATTTTCTCATAAATTCATTATTACTGGATCGATTTTGACGAAATAAAAAGTCTTATGGCGAAAATCGATTGTTCTTTAACTACTGCTATTGAATTTTGTCGCCATCTTGAAATCCAATGTTCTGTAAACTTTTCAATATTTTTTTCAATTTGTACAAAAGTCCTGCTTGCAAAAATTAATTTTTGTTTCCATCAATTGATACTCAACCAGTTTCAAAGTAAAAAAGCATCTTGGCGAAGATCAAAAACTCTTAAAAGATCACTATCGAAATTTGTCGCCATTTTGAAACCCAAGATGGCGGACACAATTAAATTTATCTACTCAAAAATGCCCTTTCTCCAACGCGAATAGCTAGGTACGAATCATTAAAATCGGTTTAATGGTTCTCAAAAAAATAATTTTTTAATAACCACTAAATCGTTTTTAATGATTTGTACCTAATTATACGCGGCGAAGACAGAGCATAAGAATAATCAAGCGTCTTTGAAGGTTTAAATTTTATTTTGTCCGCAATCTTGACTTTACAAATTACAACAAATTTCAACAGTGGTCTTTAAAGCTCAATCAATCTTTGTCATAATGATTTTTATTAAATTTAAATCGGTTCAGTAATTATGAATTTATGAGGAAATTAATGCAGACGGAATTGAGAAGGCAATCGTATGATCTGGAAAACGGTGATGGAAACAAAAATTAATTTTTTAAGAACCACTAAACCGGTTTTATTGATTTATACCTCGTTGTGCGTGGCGAAAGCAAACCTTTTCTACGGATAAAAAAAAAACTTAAAAAGTTTTCAGAAAATATGAATAAACGAGCCTCTTTAAAGGGTCAAGTTTGATTCTGTCCGCCATCTTGGATTTTAAAGTAGCGGCAAATTTCAATAGCAGTGTTTAAAAAAAAATCTATTTTCGCCATGATGCCTTTTATTTCATTAAAATCGGTTTTCTAATAATGAATTTATGAGAAAATGTATGCAGACAGAATTGAGACGGCAATCGCATAATCCCTAGAACACTGATTTAAATTTTTTCACTTTTTTTGGGAACCACTTAACCGATTTCAATGATTCGTACTTCGTTCTGCGTAGCAAAAACAGAGCTTTTTTACGAATTCATAAAAAAAAAACAAAAATCTTCGGTAACATAAGAATAAACGTGGCTCTTTGAAGGGTAAAGTTTGTTTCTTTTCATCATCTTAGATTTTAAGATGGTGGACAAAAAATATTTTTACTTAAAGTCCTGCTCAATTCAGTGCAAAAAGCAGTTCGTTGCATTAAAATCGGTGGTATGGTTCAAAATTTATAACGGAAAACATTTTGTCCGGTTTTTTATGGCCCACCCGGTATTTTATTATTAAATAAACTTTAAAAAAAAACTAAAATATGAAATGAAACATTTTGGTCCATAGTTAACTTTTTGATCCTGATAATGGTATATATAAAACGTAACGTCGGATTAAAATTTCGAAAAGACCATTGTATTTTTTTAAAAAAAGTTCCCACAGACATGTAACGTCTTAAATTAAGGGAGATATCATCAAATGGTAATTCAATAAAAACGGAGTTTCCCATTGAATCCCATGGAAAATGGGACACCCTGTACACAGGCAGGGCTATTAGATAAGGTGATCAACCGTCCCGGTTTGGCCGGGACAGTCCCGATTTTTAATCATTTGTCCCGGGGAAAAAATCCGTCCCGGATAGTCCCGATTTTTCAGCAAAAGTTCCGGTTCGCTCCGGTTTTGATACTACTGTATTTTGTAACTTTAAAATCACTGCAATTAAAAAAGCGGATGTTCTCTGCCACCTATAAATTTGAATTGAAACCTTACTTAAATTATTTTTCTTTAATAAGTATTTTGGTAAATACATCTTAATATTATTAGGGGAACATATAAGAAAAAATACATGATTTCCCAGCAAACACAAATCGTCGGCATTGAATCGGGCCAATGTCGACAACGTCGGCAGTGTGTCGTCATCGGCAACTACACTCTGGCCCGATGTTGGTCAGATTGAGATTTTCAGTTTTCGGTCAACATTACTATAGTCGACTTTATGCCGACACCACTTTAGGACCGACGATGGTCTGATTGGAACTTTGTTTAATCGGTCGAAAATCGGCAACTGACGATGGCCCGATTTACTATAGTCGACTTTATGCCGAAGCCCACTTTATTTGCTTTAGGGCCGACGACGGTCCGATTGGAACTTTGTTTAATCGGACGAGAATCGGCAACTGACGGTGGCCCGATTTACTATAGTCGACATTATGCCAACGCAAACCTTAATTGCGTTAGGGCCGATGATGGTCCGATAGGAACTTTCTTTAATCGGTCGAGAATCGGCAACTGACGATGGCCCGATTTACTATAGTCGACTTTGTGTCGACGCCTACTTTATCTGCTTTAGGGCCGACGATGGTCCTATTACGTCACCCTAAAATTTTTAAACTGCTTAATATTTTCTTCCTAGTATGTAGAGGTTGCGCCAATGTCACTATGTTCCCTGTACAGTGAAAGATAATATTATATATATACACAGACCGCTTCAAGCTACTGCGAACATAGGGCGAAAGAAGTCTAATTTGCCAGTGTACGTACATGCAGAGACACCGCTCGCCTATTAGTGAAGCAACGAACACTCAGGCTTCCGATCGAGATTCGCTGCCTGTCGCCGCCGTTCGCCTTGTATTTAGTACGCCTCTAACCACGGTGCTGTGTGAAGTGTAGTCAATGAAACCGGAATTTGGTCAATAAATACGCAAATTTTTATAACGTAATTTTCTTATTTTTTGTCACTGATAAATAAGAGCGTTTTATTGTCAACTGCTCAGATTTATCAGTGACGACGTGTTACAATGAAAATAATAAGGAGAAACAAAATAAAAGCAACTTCTCAAAATAAAATAATACATTCTAAAAACCAAAAAGATTCTCTCATTCAAAAAAAAATTAAATCAAATGTTCGAAAAGTCCTCCTTGCTCGGCTAGACAATATCCGAGCCTACTATAAAAACCCCTTCCAACGTTTCCAAGCATGTTAGGGGTGATAATTTGAAAAGCTTCTTCAAAAACAGATAGAAGTCATTAGGAGCAAGATCGGGAGATCGAGCTGGCCATAAAATAGTTCCCCGTGTACTTATAACCCGATTAGGAAATACATTATCAAGATATTCCCTAACAAGGCCAACATTGTGAGCGGAACAACCATCTTGTTGAAACCATGTTTCACCAAATCTTACACCTAACAACTGCCTAGCAGTTGGAATAATGTGCTGCTGCAGTAGATCCAAGTATCTAGGACCATTCAAATTGCAATTGCCGTTAATAAAAAATGGCCCAATTACGTGTTCCCCTACAATACCCCCCCCCCAAACATTAAGTTTTTGGGGATACTGTGTTCTTTCGTCAAAATACAAATGCAAATTTTCCCTCGACCAATATCGAACGTTTAGTTTTAAAAATGTATTATTTCTATTAAGAACTTACCCATCTGTTTCTCGAGCAAGGTAGAAATAAAACAAAATAATAAAAACAAAATGAATTTCCAAAAGATAACACTGCAGCGTGCTTCGAATCCACCTCGGTCGTACGACACGGAGAGTAAATTGGACTTGATTCCCCCTATGTTCGTAGTAGCTTGAAGCGGTCTGTATATATATATATATATATATATATATATATAATGAGCAAAGATATTTCAAAACTAGAATGCGGACTTGGCAAGATGGTGGTACTTCTATACAAGAATCACCTCTGCTGCCACTTAAACCAGCCTGACTGGTTAAGCACCCGCATTATCGAAACTTTGTCAATCGCCGACGTTGGACCGTTTTAGGAAACCAATGTCGGACTTAAATAGTTTACCGATGTCGGGCCGAGACCAGCTTTCCTACGTTAGACCGACCAAATTAAGCAGTTATGGGCGGATGGTCGGTACCATGTGTTTAAACAATATCGGACCTTAATCGTACGGCGATTTACCATTGGTACGACGACGGGCCACAGTCTAACGCTGCATCGGCAAAGCGGACAAAAAATACTGCTGGTCCAATGTCGTAAATCGACGTCGTGATGATGACGACAAATTCGGCAATCGACATCGGACCGACGAAGGCCCGAGGGAACCGTGTTTGCTGGGATACAATACATTGAATGGCCGGAGTGTCCCGGTTTTGCCCCTTTAGGAGTTGGTCACCTTATATTGGAGTATCCTAAAGTTAAGTATATGACGATTAGAACCAAGCTTACCCCGACATCTTTTTTGTAGATTGTCACAAATTTGCCCTCTGGGGTCGCAATAACTGAAGAGTAAGCTTCTATTCTTCGTGCAATTTGCTTAAAACGCTGAGCCATAATGTAGCTTACTGCCAATATAAAAGCATCGCTGAAGTTCCATACAAAAGCCGCTAACAACCTAACAATCTACAAAATAAAAAATAATAATACATTTTTGGTGCGAAAATATTGAGTGGATTTTTTAAAACTCAACTAAATTGTAAAATTTAGTAACTCCAGTTTTAGTAAGTGGTTTTTTTTAAATTTGGGAAAGATTTTTTAAGGCCACAAAAACGGCATAGATTTGACAACACTGCTTGCTGTTTTTGTTTATTTTTCAAATCCTCACAACCGTATCCAGACAACAATAGTCAAAAATCTTACCTGGCTTTTTCTTCAGCCTCGTTGATAATACAGAAATCTATAACAGCAATTTTTGGATTTTTTTACTTTTTGAAAAAAATACATTAAATTTTGAAAAATCCTTTGGATACGGTTGATGATTTTTATAAATCCTATTATCTGATAACAAAAAAGTTATGGTTTTTTTCTTTGTAAGCAATATTCTGCCCGAATTCTGGAACACCAAGGTCACGTAATTTAGTAGGCCCGAGGAAACTGGAGTAAGTTCGATTGGGATATTGGAATTCAGGTTCTGCATAGCTACCGGCCACTTGTCTATGAAACATTCAGCCAACAAATTGATACATGTCAAATGATAAAAATAATACGGATATTTGTTGTTTTTTCTTCTGTTAAATAATGATTTTTCTTCTGATTCTTTTTAATTTCGAGACATTGCAATCCATGAAGCATGAAGCCGAGCATCAAAACCTTTTAAAGAAGCATTAATAAATGGTTATGTTCCTAATAAGTTACACTTTTCCTCACATATGGTGTTCGCACCGGGTTCTGAACACTGCACGATTTCACTCGAAATGGTATTAGTGCCACCTATTGTTAATCTTTCAAAAAAATAGCAAAGCAGTGTTGTCAAATCTATGCCGTTTTTGTGGCCTTAACTAAGAGAATTGTGTAAAAATATTAGTTTTTTTAAACCTTCGAAATCCAAACCATTTACCGAACTTTACATATCGCAAAATGGTAATATTATGGTAGAGCCATGATGGTAATTTAAGGCCTACAATATTTTAGCATAACTAAAGGGATAACGTTTTTGTTTTGATTTTGCTCACATTTTAAAGCTTTCTTTCCAAACTTTCGATTTCTAAAATAAAAGACTCACTTTTCTGAAGTATTCACTGGTTTTTTATCGTTCAAAAAAACTGCCAAAAAAAAAACATATTTTCTTGTTGTTGTTAGAGAGAGAGGGCAGAATTTTAGAGATAGATCGAGATTATTTAGTGAAGTGCAAAGTATTTTAGGGAAGGACGGAGATCTGATATAATTGGTTGCCTAGAATAAAAAAATTAACTTTACCAAATCAAATTATTTTAGAGAAGGTTTTATAAATAATTTTGCTAGAAAATGCTACACTAAGTAAATATGTATTTATTAATGATGAATTTTATGATAATAAGATAAACAAGGAATTCCAGAAAAAAATGGTTTAGTGTTATGGCAACAGCGTAAAATAACTTTTCCCACAAGGCATATTATTTTTATTTTCCATTTTTCTTCAAAAAATTTTATATTTTTGAACGCTCAAAGGGTATATGAAGCCTTAGACTAGTATATTGACTTGTTTTTTTTTTTGAATATCAAGTTCTTGAACTCTTTAAAATTAACAAAAAACATGTACATACCTTAAATATTTCAACAGGTATTTTACTAAATTATTTTAAGATTCATCATGGCTCTACCATTAGAAAAATATAAATTTTTGATCTCAAAATTAAGCGTTTTCCTCGAGTATTCGCAAAAAAAGTCATTTAGCAAATACCACAAAATAACAAACTGACAGAAATTAAACAGTGAGATTTACTAAAACCTAAAATAGTACCCCCCACAGGTCTAAATATTAACACCTGTGGGCGGTACTAAATTTTAAAACCAATTTTTAAAAAACACTTACCCATACAGAAAAGACACAAAGTTATTGATTATTTTGTATTGTTATTGCAAAATACCACTGAAAAACTATATTATAGAAGAATATGCCCTAAAACTAATTTTTTTGACAGGTTTCAAAATGGCAAATGGTGAATACGCCAAAAATTTGGCACACAATAGCTTCATTATTTGTGTTTGAGGTTATAAAGTTGGCGATTTTTTAGACCACCTCAGGGGGGTCCAGAAAGGATTGTTTTGTGGCATTTGGTAATAAGTTCGTTTATAATTTCCCTAAGTAACCCCTTTAACAAGGATTAATTTACCTTATTTAATTGAATTGAATTGAAATGTACTTTATTATCATATAAGAATAATGACAATGTATCAGTCTCGTTGACAAAGCATAAGATAATCCTATTATAACTACTTATATAAAAAATACAGAGACTGAGTTAAAAAAAAACTAATAACAGTAAATTTATAAAATTAAGTAAAAAAAAACATTAACATAACAGTAAAATGAATAAAAAGAGAAAGTAGTTCATACATGATGGAATAGAGTACAAATAAAAACAAAAAACACTACACCAAAAGGCGTGAAATTAATCAATCACAAAATAAAAAATACAAAATAACCCTATAGTAGTTGGTCATCTAGAAACTCGCTTACATTGTAATATGCCTTGTTCTCCAACAACCCTACAACAGACCTTCTAAAAAGCTTTAGACTCACCATATTTCTGAGGTTTATTGGAAGGTGGTTGTAAATTTTAAGGCTCTCATAAATTAAAGAATTTTTTGTGAGGGATGAGCGGGGAATTGGTAGTGGCAGATTTCTGGCCTGTCTGGTGATTCTGCCTCCATCTTTATAATTCCTATACTTTTTATGGACAAGACAGACAGTCTCTAAGACAAAAAGTGAGGGAAGAGTAAGTATCTTAGAAGAAATAAACAATGGTCTGCAGCGAGGTGTGCAATCCAAAACGTGATTTTCTAAAGCAATTGGCTCCATAGAAAGTTTAAATGACAAAATACATGTTTTAGAAATGTTGAAGCATAAGCGGTTGATATCACACCAGTTTTTTATTATTTTTATATCCTCAGGGATAATGTTATTTAAATTAGTTTTAGGACCGCGCCAAAGAGCGGTGGTATCGTCCGCAAAACGCGTAAGTTTGCAACGAATAGGCAGTTTTGAAAGGTCTTCTACATAAATTGAAAATAAAAGAGGACCAAGGACTGATCCTTGAGGAACGCCCCTGTGGTTGATTAGAGGACTTGACAATATTTTGTTACAAGATACAAACTGAATTCAAGAAGAAAGAAGTAACGCGATCAAAGACAATGAATGCCGGCGAAAGCCATACCTGTCAAGTTTCTGCAGCAGTATTCTGAGATCCCATATCCCAAGTTGTTCATTACCCAATAGAACACCTTCTATTTTGTCCAGAAAAACGCCATATTTTGAACCCATTTTCAGTACAAAAAATATATTTATGAGGGCACTACGAGGCAAAACAAACATAAGTGAAGGTCACTGATTATGCACGAAAAATATACCAAACAAAAAACCCAAAACAACTATATTAATTTATTTAAAAACTGAAAGTAAAACATTGAGGTTATCTAAAAGCTCAGTCAAAAAAAATGTCCTTGGTTGGTTGGTGCAAGCCAAGGTGCAAGCAGAGGTAAAAGATCCGAACTCACTGTTTGTGATTGAACGCAGTGCTAATATTTTGAAACTGACATTTCGACAGTAACAGAAATGTAAAAAAAACATGAATTTCATAAATAAAAACACATTTTAAATAAATACAAAATTAATCTATTCCTTATTTTTTTATTACTCATCTAAATCGTTGTGTGACATCAAGTATTAATTAGAGTGACATATAGCCCCAATGTTAATTTATTCTACAGAGTGTTTCCTATTTAAACCCCGCGTGGGTTTAAATTTTTTAATTTTCCTTTCTTCTAAATTGAAAATTTCCTCTTAAATCCAACAAAAATGGTGTTAAGATGATTATTCAATAAACAAATTTATTAAAATTCTTCTTATAAATCAAACTATGTCAAAAACTCAAGAAGAGGTGCTTTAAAATGCTTAAAACCAAAAATTTGACTTAAACTTAGGACCGTTCTAAAATAGACTAAACCCAGCAAACACAAATCGTCGGCACTGAATCGGGCCAATATCGACAATGTCGGCAGTGCTGGCCCGATGTTCGTCAGATTGCGATTTTCAGTTTTCGGTCATTATTCGGCAACTGACGGAGGTCCACATTATTACAGTCGACTTTATGCCGACACCACTTTAGGACCGACGATGGTCCGATTGGAACTTTATTTAATCGGTCGAAAATCGGCAACTGACGATGGCCCGATTTACTATAGTCCACTTTATGCCGAAGCCCACTTTATTTGCTTTAAGGTCGACGACGCGCGACGGTCCGATTTAATCGGACGGGAATCGGCAACTGACGATAGCCCGATTTACTATAATCGACATTATGCCAACGCAAACCTTATCTGCGTTAGGGCCGATGATGGTCAGATAGGAACTTTCCTTAATCGGTCGAGAATCGGCAACTGACGATGGCCCAATTTACTATAGTCGACTTTAGGCCGAAGCCTACTTTATCTGCTTTAGGGCCGACGACGGTCCGATTGGAACTTTGTTTAATCGGACGAGAATCGGCAACTGACGATGGCCCGATTTACTATAGTCGACATTATGCCAACGCAAACCTTATCTGCGTTAGGGCCGATGATGGTCCGATTGGAACTTTCTTGAATCGGTCGAGAATCGGCAACTGACGATGGCCCGATTTACTATAGTGGACTTTATGCCGACGACCACTTTATCTGCTCTAGGGCCGACGATGGTCTGATTGGAACTTTGTTTGATTGGTCGAGAAACGGCAACCGACGATGGTCCGATTACGTCACCGTAAAATTTTTAAACTGCTTAATAGTGTCTTCCTAGTATATAGAGATGGCGCTAATGTCACTATGTTCCCTGTACAGTGGAAGATAATATTATATATATAATGAGCAAAGATATTTCAAAACTAGAATCCGAACTTGACAAGATGGTGGTACTTCTCTACAAGAATCACCTCTTCTGCCACTTAAACCAGCCCGACTGGTTAAGTACCCGCATTATCGAAACTTTATAGTTTGCCAATGTCGGGCCGCTTTAAGCTACCATTGACGGACCTCCGTCAATCGCCGACATTGGACCGCTTTAGGAAATATCGGACTTGAATAGTTTACCGATGTCGGGCCAAGACCAGCTTGCCTACGTTTGACCGACCATCAGCCCCTTTTTATAAGTTTTTTCCTCAAAAAAAAGTCTTTACAACCCGCGTCTATACTGTGATTTTTTTACTTGTCAGTCAGCTGTTCTACCATCGCATCCACCATAAGGCCACGTTCGAAACATGCCAAAAAGAAGCCAAAAATATAGTGCCTTTTAACTTTTTTTTGAATGCATTAGGTATAAGATAAGATAAGATAAGATTCGTTTAAATAATAACCAAATTTCCATAATTGTTTTATTCCTTAAAATAGGTTACTAACCACTAAAACGACTGCCCAAAAGGGATTGTAAGGAAACACTGCAAATACGTAATGAAAATGTTTCTTGGCATAATACTCAAACCCGGAAGCAGTGTTCTGACATTTTGTTGTCATTGCTTGATTTAAACTACTTAAAATGTGCACAACTAAAAACAAGAGAATAAATAATTATTAAATATTATTTATCAAAAGCCCGTCAAATCGGCAACAATCTTTTGTAGATATATTTCATATGCTTTACATTTCGCGGGTTTCTTCTTTTCGGCATTCATGCAAATTTGTTTTTAGAAAAATCCAAAAGCCTGTTAACTAATATTTTTAGCAATAAAAATTTTCGACTTAAAATTTTTGTGAACCTATCCTCTTTTCAAAGGAAAAAACAAATTTCCATCCCCCCTAGGGCAGTTCAATGTTTTGAGAGCTGGATTTGACACATAGATTGAGAAATGTCAAAGCAAAACACGCGAGCGTGTTTTGCTTTGACATTTCTTTTTCTTTTTTGATAAGCTTTCCAACAGGGTGCCACAAGCGAGGTTTTCTCATTTGTAAAAAAAAAGTTCAATTTGAATAGATCCCTTTCTGAAGGTCCGTTCACAAACGTATTATGCCGATAATCTTAATTGCCAAAAATACTAGTTGACGTATTTTTGGATTTTCCTGGAAAACGAATTTCCAACTCGCTAGGGGAATGTTCCAAATGTTCCATTTGAAGACCAACACAACGATTACTTGAGGATTTTACAGCAGCGTTTTTCTTTTTCGATAAGCTTTCCAACAAAGTGCTACAAGCGTGGTCTTCTCATTTGAAAAAAAATTTGTATTTGAATAGACCCTTTTTTGTCCGTTCGCAAAAATTTTTTGCCGAAAATTTTAGCGGCTAAAAATCTTCGTTGACGTGTTTTTGGATTTTTTTTAAATTTTAACCCGCTACGGCCAATATTCCATTTAAAGTCTCCCCCTGTTAGGGTGGAGCGATTTTTTCAATTTTAGAATCTGATGATGCCTGGTATCGGAATAAATGTTTTTTAGGGTGAGTATAGACCAAAAAAAATATCACTCTTATCAAACTTAATCTTCAGGTTCCTAGGAGGGGGGGAAATTTCTCATTATCATTAGTTTTTGTAACTTCGAATTTTAATTCTATAACATATTTTTTGTATAGTTTTTTAATCTCTAGTGTTACAAATTATCTTATTCTCTTCTGAAATCTCATAAAAATTACAACACAAGAATCGAAGCATCCGTCATCATCAAAATGCTTATTACAAACGCTGTTTTAAAAGATTTGTGATTAATAACTAAAGAGGACATTACTAAAATTATAGACAGATCTAAAATTAGAAGGGAACGCAAGAAATGTAGGACGGGTCTTATTAAAAAAGAGACAGATGACGAGCTTTCTTCAACTTTTGGAATTTACTTTGACGGGAGAAAAGACAGAACCTTAGTTTTTGAAAAAACAGAGTCAAGTCAACGTACCAAATCGGTTACTGAAGAGCACATCGTCATATTGGCTGAACCCGGCTCTAAATACGTGGGACACGTATCTCCAGAGAACGGTAGTGCGAAGTCCATTAAAGACAGCATCACAAAGTTCTTAAAAGACTCATTGGGTGATGATTTGAGTACTATTGAAGTTATCGGTTGTGATGGGACCGTTGTCAATACTGGTTTAAAGAATGGGGTTATTAGACAAATAGAACTCTACCGCTCTGCCATTTAGTGCAACAGTTAGACGGAAAAACAAATGATCCTCGTGGCTTTACAGGTACTATCGGAAAACTTCTTGATCGATGTGCGCAAATGGCAGTTGTTGACTTTGAGAAAATAGATTCTGAGTTTCCTGTTGTGAATACAGATGAACTAAGCACGGATCAAAAGTACCTTTATGAAATGTGCTTAGGAATCAAAAGCGGTCTGGTTTCGAGGCAGCTTGCAGAAAGGCAACCTGGAAGGATATCTCATTCCAGGTGGCTAACAACGGCTAATAGGATACTGCGTTTGCATCCGAGAGTTATCTTTACGTCGCATATTAAAGTGCCGATCAGAGAATAGAGACGAAAGTGTTCCACCTATTAATTTTGATGCCCAAGAGTATTTTGACTTGGTAGACTGGCAGTAACAGAGCCTCTATAATCAAAAACGTAAGTGATGATGAACTTTCAGAAATGATTTTACACTTTTCTGATGAGATTGATATACTTAAATTTCCCTGCCATAGGCAAACGGTTGAACGGCATATAAAGTTGGTTACCGAAGCTTCTTCGTTAGTTTGTGGCACAACATCACGTGACGGATTGATAAGAGCTAGAATATCATCGAGACAAAAATTGCCAAAAGTTGAAACCAAAAAACATTTCTGTGAGCAACTTCGAAATACGTATTTAAGGTACCTTTACGTTTTGTTTTGTTTAGTTTTGAAGATAAATTGGGAGGGTGGGAATGGGTGGAACCCGATTTGCAGCCACCTCCCCGTGGTGACTTCTGGGTTGTTGTAGTAAACTAGTAAAATAAACAAAATTATTTGGTTATTTATACATTTTTTATTTTAGGTAAATTTTCGTGGTCATCTGCCATTACATTAACCACCTAAAAAGACACCAATCGAGCACACAGGTCAAAAGAAAAAAATTTTCTTGTATAAAATCGCTCCACCTACTATATATGATATCTTCTAAAACAAAAACGTAACATACTTAAACCAGAAAGAAGAGTTATCCATACTATTGCATTTATGTTTCTACGCATGTTAGGCTTTTGTAGAGGATACTTTTTGAGAAAAATATGATCCACTTCGTTCACCTCTTCGATAAATTGTGGCCACTTTTGAGCAATCTTCAAATAGACCAGTATCATCAGAAACACCGTTAGGAAAAACAGTGGCGACACTAAAAAAATACAGAAAAATGTGTTGTTCGCATGTAACATTTTAGCCTTGAACGAGCAAACAAGAAAGAGAACTCCGGAGGTCAGTCAAGCCGCACACACCCCCCCGAAAGATATTCGAGTTTTTATATGCTTATAATTTCGAACCAATTTTGAACCACTTTTAAAAATTTTGAACCACACTCCTTCCTGGTTTTTTTTAATATTCAAAATGGGGGATGCGTAGAGAAAAATGAAAAGCAACTATCCCAAAATTAAGAACTCATTTCACTACTACACTGTTAATTTAAGGTTCTGTAGCGTGACCGTTGAACTCGTGTGCGTACAACGAGTATCTCTGAATTATTGAATTCAAATTTTATTTATTTATACTTTTTAATTAGTGTAAATTTCTGAACTAACCGTTATATAGCAATAGGTAATTATTTTGAATACGTCGTACACATAGGTAGGTAATACTAAATTGCGGTTATGACGGGCCCATTTTACAAAACAGAGACATAAAGCTATTTGTAACTCATCGCGGTATACGTATCCGCATATAGAGAAAACCAAGCACATTGATTGGTCAGAAACTTGTAGCACGTTCGAAAAGAGCAGATATATGCTAATTTAAGGTGTTTCTGAACGCAATAGGTGCTGAGATACGATACGTGTGCCGTAACGATACGTGATACCTAACGCATCTCAACACCTATCGCGTGCAAGATCACTTTAGATTAGCATGTATCTGCTCTTTTCGAACGTGGTACAAGTTTCAAACCAATTAATGTGCTTGGTTCTCGCTAGTTGCGGATACGTATACCGCGATAAGTTTCAAATAGCTTTATGTCTCTAATAAACAACGCACAATCCGCATCAGGTAATCGTTTACAATATAAAGCCGAAAGGATAGAGTCCGGTTAAGAAGTAAATAGGCTAGCTAAGGAATGTGCGTAAAATCCCATTTTCGCTTGAAGCCCGCCCACTTAGCTCGCCATTTGGAGACATAGGCGTAGACGCTCTGATCTATATATTGCACTTAATTTTCCAAAGCATTTTACTGATTTTACTATTTTATAATTAAATATCTCTTTTTTATAAAGCACCCCTTGTCAATTTATTATTACTTTTAACACTAAAATTATACATAAATAATGCGCATGCGCATATAGTTAGTCTAACATCCATTCAAAAAAAGTAAATTTAAATATTAATACATGAAGGGTACACTATACACCTGGAGCTCTCCTGCTGACAGCAAAAACCTACCCTGGCGCAGACGTAAATTCAGATTATAATCCAGTTTTAGCCAAAATGAGATTTACCTTAAAGAAAAATCGCCCAACAAATAACAAACCCAGACTCAGGATTGACAAACTTCAAGATACCATGGAAGCAGCTGAACTAAGAGACGAACTGAACAAAAAAAACTTAGAGATATTGAAACAAGATGCAGAAATGCTCTGGACAGATGTCAAAAATGCCACAGTTGAAAGTACAGCACGCCTATGCAAGGGTGAACCAAGGAAAAAAAGAAAGTTTGGATGACCGATGAAATCCTGGACCTAATGGATAAAAGGCGCAATAAAATGGCACCGCTCAGTACAAAGAAATTCATAAAGAAATAAAAAACAAAATCAATTAAGCAAAACAAAAATGGCTAACACAATAATGTCAAGAAATGGAAGATCTGGATGCTAAACATGACATTTTTAATTTACACAAACGTATAAAAGAAGCGGCCGGTTTAGTTAATAAGAGACAAACAGGAATACTTGTTGACAGTAAAGGAAAAATCTTACCTGATACCAAAGAAAAACTAAAAGAATGGTGTAACTACATAGAAAATCTCTTTAGCGATAATCGGTCCGAACATCCAGAAGAATTCTCAAGTCAAGGCTTAGATATAACACCGGAAGAAGTACAACATGTAATATCTTTAGCTAAAAAGAGAAAAGCAGTAGGGCAAGACGAAGTATACACGGAAGTTTTAAAACTTATCAAAAACGAAGAGTCGCTAAATATTATTGTCAAACTTTTTAATCTGATTTATCGCAGTGGCAAAATCCCAGCTGATTGGCTAAAATCAACATTTGTTACATTGCCTAAAAAACATTCAGCAAAGAAGTGTAGTGATTACCGTCTAATTAGCCTAATGAGCCATATGCTAAAAATATTTTTAAAGATTATTCATAAGAGAATTTATAAAAAATGCGAATTCTTTATGGACGATACGCAGTTCGGATTTCGTGGAGGCTTCGGGACAAGACAGGCGTTATTTGGAATTCAAGTCTTGGTTCAACGGTCTAGAGATGTGTCTGTGCCAGTATATGCCTGTTTTATAGATTATGAGAAGGCCTTCGACCGAATCCATCTCGAAAAGCTTATGGAATCTCTTAAAGAAGTTGGTCTAAATGATAATTGCCAACCTATACTGGAGCCAGACAGCTCAAATAAAAGTTGATGGTCAACTGTCCGGAGAAGTCCGAATAAAAAGGGGTGTTCGCCAAGGCTGCATATTGTCTCCGCTGCTATTTAATATCTATAGTAATAAAGTCGTCGAGAATGCACTTTGCAACTGTGAGGAGGTTCTAACTATAAACGGCATAAAAGATAACAATTTGAGATATGCTGACGACACCGTCATAGTTGCGAATACGTTGGAAGGCCTGCAAGAGCTGATAAATCGAGTCGCAGCCGAAAGTTCGCAATTTGGGCTTGACTTGAATGTTGGAAAAACAAAATGGATGGTTATAGCCAAGCAAAAAAACATAAGAGGCATACTGGAAGTAAATGGCCAACAAGTCGAATGCGTAGAATCGTATTAATACCTGGGCTGTCAGCTCAATGAAGCTCAAGAATTGAACAGGCTAGATCATCCTTTGTCAAAATGAAATCAGTGTTGTGTAGTCGCGATCTTAATACTACTCTCCGAATTCGCGTGCTTCGTTGTTATGTGTTTAGCATTTTGTATTACGGCGTAGAGGCATGGATTCTAACTGATTGGTGGACAAAGTACGTAAGGTGGATGTTCTTCTTAGAGTGAATAAGAACCTTGTAGTTTTATTTACCATGAAAAGACGTAAACTTGAATATTTGGCCATATTTTGAGAAATGACAAATATGAACTTTTAAAATTAATAATAGAAGGAAAAATTGAGGGCAGAAGAGGTCCGGGTCGCAGACGTATATCATAGCTTAAAAATCTTAGACAATGGTATGGCGTTGGTACTACGACACTTTTCAGAAAGGCAGTGGATAGGGTGCAGATCGCGCTGATGATAGCCAACGTTCGAAGAGAGCATGACCCTTGAAGAAGAAGTGTACACGGAAAAAGGGCGGAATGTCCATTTTCAACTTATTTGAGAAAAGACGTTCTTTAACTTTCAATCTATTGCTACTCAAAAAATATTTATATTACAGTACGTAATAGTTTTTTTGTGTTTAATCATCATCATCATCACATTATCTGTCGATCATTCTGTAATCTGATTTTATTTATGTTTCCATTGTTTAAAAAGTATTTTGTTAAGATGAAGTCGTAGTCAAAAAATGTTTCGAGTAGAATACCTTTTAAATTCATTAAACGTAATTGGAGTCCCTGATTTTTACAAAAAATGTGAAATAGCGAATTTTTTTCTTAGAACTTGAAATGTCAAAAAATTAATGACCCTCCAATAAATTTAAGTAATTTTCCACAAAATTTATTTGAAGCATTTTTTTATTAAGTTGATAGGAACGGCTCATTTTTATTTCGCGTTTTACACCTGTATGGTATCCTCTTAAATAAGTACAATTATTTTTCTGCAAAAAGGAGGAAAGCTCAAAAATTAAAAGTTATTTTTCATAATATTATCATTTTATTTGAGAACTCAATAAAACATGAACTAACCCAAACAAAATTATGATTGTTTTCCACAAACCAAAACTACACTTTTTTTGCACTCGACGCGCGTTTCGCTAACAACGTTAGCATCATCAGGAGACGATAAACAATGAACTAAATTAATCTACGCTCTATATTATATACAATCCTTTAGTAGGCGGAGATAAGACTATCTCCCCTCAACCAAAGAATAAAGTGTACTAAACGGGATGGGTCCTCTATCTTTATTTAAACTATTTCTGGATTTAATGATTTCCATACTTTCATATGCATTTAAAAGTCTTTTGTTTGGTACACTTTTTAGAAGTTTTAGGTTATCTAATGTGAATCTATGATTGTTTTCAAAAGCATGTTCGGCCACACTTGACTTTTCTGTTCTTCCATATTTTAAGTGTGCTAAGTGTTCTTTAAAACGTGTTTGAATAGAGCGTCTCGTTTGGCCAACATATTTTTTGTCACAATCCATAATTTCGTAAATTCCACTTTTTTCTAGAACTGTAGTTTTATCCTTGGGATTTCCTAGTAAGCTTCTTATTGTGTTACCGGATTGATATACTAATTTAAGACCGGTGTTATTAAATACTTTGTGTAATCCTTTCGTATAATTAGGATTATAAGGAATTGATACAAATTTTGAGTCGCAGGTATCTTTTTGTCTGAAAAAGGTAGAATTCCGAAAGGTCTTTTGAAAAGAATGTCTATTTATTAGCTTATTTATAAAGCCTTCGTCGTAACCGTTTTCGCCAGCTATATTCCTAATCCTATTCTTTTCTGCTTCAAATCTTTCTTTGTTTAAGGGGAAATTTACTAATCTATATGTTAAAAAGTGCAAACTTGCAAGCTTATGTTGTAAGCAAGGAAAAGAGTCATTTGTATATATTTCACTGTATAGGTCAAATTCCAATTTATTTTTATTTCTTATAACTAAAGTGTCTAGAAATGGCAGTGTACCGTTGTTCTCTGTTTCATAAGTAGTGGGAAATTTGTTATTTATTTTTTCCATAAAATTTTCAACACTAGTTACTTTAGTGTTGAATACTGCAAACACATCGTCTACATACCTGAACCATACTCTGGGAAAATACTCAAATTCTTTACTTACCCAACATAGATGAACTAACCCAATTCAGTATTGAAATGTATAATATGTAAATAAATTAATCAACTAACCAAATTCAAAATAACGGCTTTAATATTTTTTATAGATCTCAATCTCAATAAGCTTTATTGTCTCAAAATAAACATATTTCATTGACAAAGCAATTGTTATTATAAATAGGTAAGTAATTAAACTCTAAATCATGCAATACTCTTATTAAGAATTTACATTGTGGCTAAAAATTTAAAGAAAAGTATAAAACAAAAAATACAACATTTAAAAATAATGATATGCGCTGTAAAAGACAATTAAATAAACACACCACAAATAGTGTTATTAGTTAAAGTTTAAAAGAAGCAAGACATTTAAAACGAAATTATATTATTTACTAAGTTATTCAGTTAAGATAATATTCAGTCAAGTTATAGATAATATTCAGTTAAGTTATAGAATGCTTTGGTTGCTAGAAATTTTTTAACTGTAGTGCGAAATAATTTGTAATTGTTAATGATTTTAATATCTTGGGGCAAGTGATTAAATATTTTGATGTTTTCATAAATTAATGATTTTTTTGTGAGTGTTGTTTTTGGAATTGGCAATGGCAAGTTATTGTATCTAAAATTATAATTTCTTTCATATGAATAACCAAGGAATTTTTTGTATACTAAGCAAACTGATTCTAATATAAAAATGCATGACACCGTTAGTATTTCCTCCTGCTTAAACAGGGGCCTGCATGACTCTCTGTATCCTTTTTTACACATACAACGAACAGCCCTTTTCTGTAGAATGAACACTGAATGTAACAGACTGTCTGTTGTGCTACCCCAGAAAGCTATACCATAACGTATGTGTGCATCAATTAAAGCGAAGTAAGCCGCCCTCGCTGCTTGTTTGCCAAGCTCCTGTGCAACTACTCTTATGACGTAACATCCTTTGGCTAGTTTTTTTGTGAGTTGGTCTATATGAATATCAAATTTTAGATGTGTATCGATGTGAATGCCTAAGAATTTTATTGTTGTTTTGTTTTCGATAGTCTCGTCTTTTAGTTTTATGTCAGTCAAACCACATTTAAAGGTAATGATGTTTGTTTTTTTTATATTAAAGCAGAGTTTGTTTGCTTCACACCATTGACTTATTAAAGAGAGATCTTTTTCTATAGTGGTACAGAAATTAATTAAAGACTTTGCAGTCCATAAAACATTTGCATCGTCAGCAAAAGCAGCAACCACCGCTGAGATTGGCAAGGATAAGAGATCGTTGATGTACAATAGGAACAGAACCGGTCCTAGGGCAGAGCCCTGAGGAACCCCCCGACTAATCGTCTGAACCCCTGATGCACTTTCATTAAAACTAACGAACTGGTCTCTTCCTGAGAGTAAAGATGAAAACCAAAATAATGGCGTATAGATATCAAGTGAACGCCGCGCATCGTCTGAGCTTGTCGTGGCCCATTTACTTAATAATCGCAGTCTACTGATAAGCGATAAAAGTTAACACGCCTTTTATGAAGATTGACTTAAAATTACCACCTCAAAACATAAAAAAAAAATGTCGATTTACCTAAATATTTACAAGTATAGGTAGGGAAACTGAAATTTGTTTAAATAAAACAAAATCAAACAAGCGAACGAACTATACTACTACTATAGAAACTAGTACGGCTCTGTCTAGCCGAACCTAATCCGGTCCCGCGTTCTCTGCCAAGCCACCGAGGTCACCGAGAGCCGACGTGCGCAGAACGCCCAAAAGAGAAGAGTTTAAATATTTTGTGCCCCACCTTATTAAACTATATACTTACTTAAGGCGTATATCACAAATTTACTGTTAAAAGCTTTCACAAACGAAAGAACAAAGCAAAAAATGCAGCCAAAAGCTGTTAACAAACTATACGCTGTACTGAACGATAACCACTTGAAACGCAACTTGTTTACGTTATTTTGCCGAACGTTTTGTACACAAAAAATGCCAAAGAATTGGGCCCACCATATCGGACTTTTTAGAAGAGAATGAAAAGTTTCGATTTTGTAATATCTGTAATCTGTAACGTTTTCAAAGTTGTTCAGTATTTTTGGACTAGACAAAGGTGGAAAAGTTTGACATCTGTTTCTAGTTTTCATAATTTTTCCGATATTTAGCGGTAATTGTTTAAATTTCATTTAGGAGCGGGTTAATATATACGCGGCTCTATGAAAACAATAACAAATTATTCTTTCTCGGTTTGAAAACATGTTCGTGACTGCGGTAATTACTTTACAGTTTAAAAATATGTACCTTTACCCATATTTTTCATTTAGGTATATTAGCTTAATGGTCTGTTAAACTTTGTTGTAATTTGTTTTGATTTGGAATAACTATTAAATATAAAAAAGAAAATAATATTAACTACATATGGTCAAGTGGTGTAAAAAGGCGATTCCCGAAATTTTGGGTAAAAATGAGTCGTTTTCTTTGTACTGAAAGTGAATTCACTAAAATGAAAATAATAAATAAATAAGAAAAATAGTAAGTTAGGTACTAGGAAGTTAATAATTAGACACTTACGATTGGATTCACTAAAAGGGTTTAAGTCTATTTTAGAACGGTCCTAATTTTACGTGAAAGTTTTGGTTTTAAGCATTTTAAACCAACCCTCCTTGACTTTTTGACGTAGCTTGATTTATAAGAACATCTTAGGCGTTTTCTCGCGTTGAAATTATTTTAAAATATTATTTGAAACTATTTAGATATGACGTCATCATTTAGAACCGAGAAAAAATGAGTAGTTCAAAACGCTGACGTAGTTTAGTGTAACCTCACTTTTTTGTTTTTCTGTTTATTTTTTGGACCAAAGGGATACCATGAAGAATGGCTAACAAGATATCTGGAATACGATTTTTCATCCATTTTCACGCAAAAACAAAAAAAAATCTTAGGTTAAAACAAAGATGAATTTTGACGTATCTTCTACGCACGCGTCAGTTTTGAAACTAGAGTGGATTCCGTTTCAAAATATTTTTAACCCGTTTAAATGTGACGTCACCGTTGCAACGCGAGAAAACAAATGTTTCAAACTTTTTAAAAACATTTTAAACAATTTCAACGCGAGAAAACGCCTCTTAACACAATCTTTTGCTGGATTTAAGAAGAAAGTTTCAATTTAGAGGCAAAGAAAATTAAAAAATTTAAACCCACGCAGGGTTTAAATAGTGAACACTCTGTAGAACAAATTAAAATTGGAGTTATATGTCACTCTAATTAAAACTTACCCTTGTTAATTAATTTTTCCAATTAATACTTGATGTCACACAACGATTTAGATGTGTAATAATTAAATAAGGAGTAGATTAATTTTGTATTTATTTAAAAGGTGTTTTTATTTATAAAATGTATTAAAAAACTTAAATGCAAGTTTTGTTTAACTCGGTTACTGTCGAAGTGTCAGTTTCAAAATATTAGCTGCGTTCAAATCACAAACAGCGAGTTCTGAGCTCTTACCTCTGCTTCTACCTTGGCTTCTACCAACCTCTACTGATGAAAGCTACAGCTTTGAAATGAGTGGGCTTTAACCTTAATGTTTTAATTTCAGTTTTGTTTGGTATATTTTTCGTGCCTAATCAGTGACCTTCACATATGTTTGATTTGCCTCGTAGTGCCCTCATAAATATGTTTCTTGTGCTGAAAACGGGTTCAAAATATGGCGTTTTTCTGGACAAAATTGGAGGTGTTTTATCGGTTCATGAATAACTTGGGATATTAAATAAGGTAAATTAATCCTTGTAAAAAGGGCTACTTACGGAAATTATAAACAAACTTATTACCATTTGCCACAAATCAATCGTTTCTGGGGGCTATAATCTTAAACCACCCCCCAGAGGTGGTCTAAAAAATCACCAACTTTATAACCTCAAACACAGATAATGAAGCTATTATCTGACAAATTTTTAGCGTATTCACCATTTTCCATTCTGAAACCTATCTAATGAAATTAGATTTAGGGCATTTTCTCTTAAAATAGGGTGTATTTTGAGAAAAAAAAGCAGATTTTCAGTGGTATTTTTCAATCACAATACAAAATAATGATTAACGTTGAGCCTTTTCTGTATGAGTAAGTGTTTTTTGAAAATTGGTTTTAAAATTTAGTACTCCCACAGGTGTAAATATTTAAACCTGTGAGGGGTACTATTTTAGATCTTAGTAAAACCCATTGTTAAAGTTAGCAAACTATTTTTGATTCCTTGTTGTTAGGGTATCTTGATTGTGAAAGCGTCCTTTAAAAAAAAAAAAAATTTTCTGTTTCCAATGGACTTTGAGCTCCACATCCATGGGTTGTCTCACTTAAAGATGTGAACTTATCATCCACGTCTAGGACAAACCTATCCCTCTAGAAGTATAGATTATCTATGCCACCCCCTACCCGCTCACAGGACCGGACTGATGAGAACCCCCTAGGAAAGCAGTTTTCTTTTTCTAGGAGGATTTAATTTAGACCTAAACCCCTTTGTCCAGGCTAGGGATCTTTAACATGCTCCACTATGAATATATCGATCACACGGTACCGTGATCTTAACGTCCTTTAGAAGGAGACAGTATGAAATCGTTCTAGCTAACACGGCCTGCTCCGCTCCATACGGCGTGTTCCTTAATCTCACAAACCTCCTTAGGTACGATAAGTGTCTATTTAAAGTTAATTTTTGGTTTTATCAGCGTTCGTATTATTATCTCTATCGAGTCGACCTATCGAGCAGGTGCACTTTTAAACTAATGTCGAATGCGTCACAGCTCCAGCTGATCAAATGCGTCAAAACATCGTTTCGTATGCAGGGACGGTCGTAATGGTACGACTCCCTTATCGTACCTAACGAGGTTTTTGCACGAAAGTAAAAACAAAAGTGGAATGATAATACCCTCTGAGAAATTTCACAAAAATGACCGCCTTATGCAGGTGACAGTTATGAGCCTAAAAGAACGTAGTCACATCAATCGAATCGATTTGACATTCTTTTTTGTTTTTGGTGTGTCTTTTCCACAATCAGTAATTGGTATTTTTTACCATGATTTTTCATAATATATTAAAATTTGTTTTTTAAAAATTTTTGTTAATAGAAAAAGTAAAGTTATATCATTTTTAGATGGGTTTCAAGTCCCCCTGTAAACATGATATATATTTGCCTGCTTTTTTTATTAGCCACACACTTGTTTGAACCAAAACAAAAGTTACTAGGATGTTACTCCGTTGTTTTTTTAGTCAAAATAAAGTGTTTTCGTTTTTTTTCGTGTTTTTGCTAAAAATATAGTGTTGTGATTTGTTCAGTGCTGTTATACAACCGGAATAACTTAGTTTTTTGCCTTCCATAAGTGATGTGCGATAACCCTTTTTAGTATTAGCATCAGAGTTAGGGGAATTTTGTCAATACCAACTTATTTAGGCTCACAAATGTCAAGTACATGTAGCGGTCATTTTATTTACAGGATATTATCATTCCACCTTTGTTTTTACTTTCGTGGGTTTTCGTGAATTTAATCAGCTGGAGCTGTCACGCATTCGCCATGATTTTAAAAGTACACCTGCTTGATTGGTCGACTTACATAAAAAATATTTTGTGGTATTTTAGCGAAGGGACGCCTACTCTTCAGGTCTCGCATAAAAAATATTTTGTGGTATTTTAGTTGCATCGTTTCAGTATCAAATAAATAAAAATAATCGTAAGATCTTCCAAGTGATTAATTGAGAAAAAATACGTCTAGGATCTCCTTTACGCCCACGCCTTCGAATAAAACGGACTAAAGCGCCCTAGCCGGCATCTCTCTTCAGTGCATCTTTTCTTTAAAAAAATTTTTTAATGCCAAACGTTTGCTGTGTCATTAATCGCAATCATTATAGGTACGGGACAAAGTTTTCGGTGTTTGCCTTTCCAAATGATCTCGATGAACGTTCCATAGAATTTTTGTTGAAATCTATTTTATGCCGTAACTTGTCACGTATATTCAGTAGACCTTTAGTTAATGGGTACTACGTTAATAACATTTTGCCATGTTGGCTTGATTTTTGCCCTTGATCCTTCGTACTAGAATATAGAATTAGTTGTTTAACATTATTACCTATGTAAATACTTTATAACTACTAACTAGATTAAAAGATAAAGATTTGAAAAGTACCTGCTTAAATTGTTTCTTTATGATAATAAAACATATCTATAGGTAAAAATTATTACTTACTTTATAACTAGATTGAACCGCAAAGATTTTGAGGTACCTACTTTATACTGTTTCAAAGTCAATAATAAATGATATAAAAATGCACTTATAAGCAAGTGTTCTTGATTGTATGCCGGACTCCTTATTTTTCATGAAACGCCAATGAACATGACAATAATATTGGGTAACCTAAAAGAGACAATTTGACGGACATTGACTGGAGAAACCACTATCAACAGCTGATTGATAGACTATGATTAGTGACCGAAGGTCACGAAGCAACTGGATTTGAAAGTTGTTAGGGAAATATTTGAAATTGTGTGTTGCCAATGATAGTTGGTAACCCCTGACAATAAATAACTTTGTCACTGTCAGATTTTCGATTAAGAAACGTCAGGTTTAAAAATTAAATTTTGATGTATCAAAAACTGTAAAAATACGTGCCTAGACGAATTTGTATTGTTCCGTTGTCCAACGGAGAAAGAAACTCAGGAAAAGTGAAAAGAAAACATGCATTCACAAAACTGGAAAATTAATAAAAATAGCCGAATTTGCCAGGTAAGTAGGTACAAACATACGCATTTAGCATGTACTTCGTTAATAAATAACACATTATGTTTCGATGTTTTGTTGTAAGAAAAAATATAGATCATAGGAGTCTTTATATTTTACCTATTATTTAGATTTTTAATATCTGCCGTGTGTATTCACTGTTTGTTATTGTTTTTTTTGTCAAAGCTTGACATATTTTACTAACCAAAAAAAATCCAATCCTTTAAAAACTGTCGGGGGAAATTATAAAAAGAGACAACAAAACATTAGCCCATTTCATAAAATCCGTTCTCAATGCAAATATAAAAAAACTAGAAAGAGAGGGCAATATGAGTTGCTCACCTCTGGTCAACACCGTTCTCAACTAGAACGGTGTTGCTCTGGTAAAACAACAACTGTCAAATGTAAAGAGGGGCTCTAGCCTGACTATAATAAAGTTAGCACTATTTTTGACAGTTCCACACGAAGTTTAAACGACTACTACATATTTTTAGGCACCTACTAATCTGTTATGAAAAGACTGGATCAAATCGTCACATTTTTCAGGAAAGTTTTGCTTAAATTTTCACGTGTAAGTGCCAATTATAAAGAAAAAACACAGAACACAGTTATTTTTATTATGACTAATTACTATGACAAAATTAAAGTCAGACCTCGCTCTTCTTGGTTGCCTGAGCAGATTTCTTTTTGTCGTGGTTACGGTTAACTTTGGTTTAAAATTTCCCAGGAGAATAAGCAAAAGAAGGAGACCTCGATTGCCTAATATCGTCGAACATTGTTTAAATTTAAACACAATAAACATCATATATTTTAAAATTAACCAATTTTAAACAATGTTCGACGATATTAGGCAATCGAGGTCTCCTTCTTTTGCTTATTCTTCTGGGAAATTTTAAACCAAAGTTAACCGTAACCAGAACGTAATTTTACATTTAAATTTACAGATAATTGATGATATTTAAATATATATATCTAAAAAACAAAAGATCAAAAGATCTTGGGTGGAAATAACGAAAATTCAAACTTGGATGAGCATCCCACAAGGAACACACAAAAGATCAAAGCGAAAAGAGAAATGATTAAACGATGTTTCGCCCTGGGTAACCAGCGTGGGCTCATCAGTAGTTTCACTGGTCACCCTCCACTATACATCATTAAACACCATCATACACTTTTATTTCCAACCTTGAACCATATATATCTAGTCAAAAGTTTCTTATTTTTATGAAATTCTAGATTGTACTTAAATTTTCAGATGAATATTGCTATGACGTCACCTTTCCATGCCTTGAGAATTGGAACCTATCGAGCAGGTGCACTTTTAAACTAATGTCGAATGCGTCACAGCGCCAGCTGATCAAATGCGTCAAAACATCGTTTCGTATGCAGGGACGGTCGTAATGGTACGACTCCCTTATCGTACCTAACGAGGTTTTCGCACGAAAGTAAAAACAAAAGTGGAATGATAATACCCTCTGAGAAATTTCACAAAAATGACCGCCTTATGCAGGTGACAGTTATGAGCCTAAAAGAACGTAGTCACATCAATCGAATCGACTTGACATTCTTTTTTGTTTTTGGTGTGTCTTTTCCACAATCAGTAATTGGTATTTTTTACCATGATTTTTCATAATATATTAAAATTTGTTTTTTTAAAATTTTTGTTAATAGAAAAAGTAAAGTTATATCATTTTTAGATGGGTTTCAAGTCCCCCTGTAAACATGATATATATTTGCCTGCTTTTTTTATTAGCCACACACTTGTTTGAACCAAAACAAAAGTTACTAGGATGTTACTCCGTTGTTTTTTTTAGTCAAAATAAAGTGTTTTCGTTTTTTTTTCGTGTTTTTGCTAAAAATATAGTGTTGTGATTTGTTCAGTGCTGTTATACAACCGGAATAACTAGTTTTTTGCCTTCCATAAGTGATGTGCGATAACCCTTTTTAGTATTAGCATCAGAGTTAGGGGAATTTTGTCAATACCAACTTATTTAGGCTCACAAATGTCAAGTACATGTAGCGGTCATTTTATTTACAGGATATTATCATTCCACCTTTGTTTTTACTTTCGTGGGTTTTCGTGAATTTAATCAGCTGGAGCTGTCACGCATTCGCCATGATTTTAAAAGTACACCTGCTTGATTGGTCGACATACATAAAAAATATTTTGTGGTATTTTAGCGAAGGGACGCCTACTCTTCAGGTCTCGCATAAAAAATATTTTGTGGTATTTTAGTTGCATCGTTTCAGTATCAAATAAATAAAAATAATCGTAAGATCTTCCAAGTGATTAATTGAGAAAAAATACGTCTACGATCTCCTTTACGCCCGCGCCTTCGAATAAAACGGACTAAAGCGCCCTAGCCGGCATCTCTCTTCAGTGCATCTTTTCTTTAAAAAATTTTTTTAATGCCAAACGTTTGCTGTGTCATTAATCGCAATCATTATAGGTACGGGACAAAGTTTTCGGTGTTTGCCTTTCCAAATGATCTCGATGAACGTTCCATAGAATTTTTGTTGAAATCTATTTTATGCCGAATATCAATATAATGCCAAATTTAAAGAGAAAAAAATTGATCACTAGTCCACAGGATAAGGGGTCAAACCTTGCAAAATAATATTAAGTAATGTAACTTGTCACGTATATTCAGTAGACCTTTAGTTAATGGGTACTACGTTAATAACATTTTGCCATGTTGGCTTGATTTTTGCCCTTGATCCTTCGTACTAGAATATAGAATTAGTTGTTTAACATTATTACCTATGTAAATACTTTATAACTACTAACTAGATTAAAAGATAAAGATTTGAAAAGTACCTGCTTAAATTGTTTCTTTATGATAATAAAACATATCTATAGGTAAAAAGTATTACTTACTTTATAACTAGATTGAACCGCAAAGATTTTGAGGTACCTACTTTATACTGTTTCAAAGTCAATAATAAATGATATAAAAATCCACTTATAAGCAAGTGTTCTTGATTGTATGCCGGACTCCTTATTTTTCATGAAACGCCAATGAACATGACAATAATATTGGGTAACCTAAAAGAGACAATTTGACAGACATTGACTGGAGAAACGACTATCAACAGCTGATTGATAGACTATGATTAGTCACCGAAGGTCACGAAGCAACTGGATTTGAAAGTTGTTAGGGAAATATTTGAAATTGTGTGTTGGCAATGATAGTTGGTAACCCCTGACAATAAATAACTTTGTCACTGTCAGATTTTCGATTAAGAAACGTCAGGTTTAAAAATTAAATTTTGATGTATCAAAAACTGTAAAAATACGTGCCTAGACGAAAAATTCGTCCGTTGTCCAACGGAGAAAGAAACTCAGGAAAAGTGAAAAGAAAACATGCATTCACAAAACTGGAAAATTAATAAAAATAGCCGAATTTGCCAGGTAAGTAGGTACAAACATTCGCATTTAGCATGTACTTCATTAATAAATAACACATTATGTTTCGATTTTTTGTTGTAAGAAAAAATATAGATCATAGGAGTCTTTATATTTTACCTATTATTTAGATTTTTAATATCTACCGTGTGTATTCACTGTTTGTTATTGTTTTTTTTGTCAAAGCTTGACATATTTTACTAACCAAAAAAAATCCAATCCTTTAAAAACTGTCGGGGGAAATTATAAAAAGAGACAACAAAACATCAGCCCATTTCATAAAATCCGTTCTCAATGCAAATATAAAAAAACTAGAAAGAGAGGGCAATATGAGTTGCCCACCTCTGGTCAACACCGTTCTCAACTAGAACGGTGTTGCTCTGGTAAAACAAAAACTTTCAAATGTAAAGAGGGCCTCTAGCCTGACTATAATAAAGTTGGCATTATTTTTGACAGTTCCACACGAAGTTTAAACGACTACTACATATTTTTAGGCACCTAATCTGTTATGAAAAGACTGGATCAAATCGTCACATTTTTCAGGAAAGTTTTGCTTAAATTTTCACGTGTAAGTGCTCTTATCCAACTATAAAAAAAAACAGAACACAGTTATTTTTATTATGACTAATTATTATGACAAAATTGAAGTCAGACCTCGCTCTTCTTGGTTGCCTGAGCAGATTTCTTGTTGTCGTGGTTACGTTTAACTTTGGTTTAAAATTTCCCAGAAGAATAAGCAAAAGAAGGAGACCTCGATTGCCTAATATCGTCGAACATTGTATATTTTAAAATTAACCAATTTTAAACAATGTTCGACGATATTAGGCAATCGAGGTCTCCTTCTTTTGCTTATTCTTCTGGGAAATTTTTAACCAAAGTTAACCGTAACCAAAACGTAATTTTACATTTAAATTTACAGATAATTGATGATATTTAAATATATATATCTAGTCAAAAGTTTTTTATTTTTATGAAATTCGAGATCGTACTTAAATTTTCAGATGAATATTGCTATGACGTCACCTTTTAGCTGAAATGATCAGAAAAAATCGATATAGATACCGCATCCCGTCATGTTCCATGCCTTGAGAATTGGAACCAGCCTACTTTGCTGGTTCAGAATGATTGCGGTTCTCGAGGTATGGACTTTCACAGGATGTGCTATCTAAGTCCATTTTTTCTGTTAATGTCAGGTGATAGGTGACGTCATAGCATTTTTGATGTACAATTCCGAAAATCATAAAAATTAAAAACTTTTGATGGCATATATATATATAAACATAAACAATTATCTGTAAATTTCAACAATACTCAAAGATATCACACAATCGAGGTCTCCTTGTTTTGATTATTATTCTGGGAAATTTTAGAACCAAGGTTAACCGTAACCGCGACAAAAAGAAAACTGCTCTGGGCTATCCGGCCAGAGGTTTTTTGGGCGCGGTACTGTCAAAATAATGTCGACTTTTATTATGTTTGTGCTAAGGTTTGTGCCGACCTTTAATAAAGGACGGCTTTAACTTTAATTATGTCAACTCTATGTAGGTGGCACGATATGAGCATGTTTAGATGACAATAATGTCAGAAATAGTTGCAAAGTCGTTAGGTAATTAACTTAGGAATCATCCATAAATTACCTAACGCAACAAGATCGGAGGAGAGGGGTAGGTGTAAGTATAATAAAGTCTTACAAGTGCGATGGAGAGAGATTCATACGAAAAAAGCGAGGATTTGTTCCAGTAATTTCATAGCATGATACAATACAATACAATAATTTTTTATTTCCAAAAGATAATATTACAATTTTACTTAAAAGTTGTAAAACTTCAAGAAATATAAAAAGTAAATAACAAACTTAGACAGTTCAAAATAAACACAACGTTAACAAACAAAACATGAATAATATTATTTTGCACAAAAAAACTCCTCCAAGGTATAAAAACATTTTTCTGATAAAAACTTTTTTACATCGAATTTGAATTTATTTAAGGAATTGGCGGTTTTAATTTTTTGTTGTAGGTGATTGAATATGTTTATTCCAAGTAAATCTGGAGATGTTTTGCCTACATTAGGCCGGTTACCAGGTACTCGAAAATTATTATTTTGGAATGGAGTATTAAAGCCAGGTGTATTATTATTTAGGGGATTTGATAATTTTTGGTGAAGCCAGGTTTAAGTTAGTAGTTGCGTGCGGAGCTGACAGAAATAGTGCCGACTTTATTAAAGCCTATGACCTAGTAACTAAACCAACTCGGCATAAGAATAATAGGCTCTAAATCTTCTGGGTAAACAAGCATTTTTATTCAACTATTTTAAACACTATCCTTTTTACACATGAATGGCAAAAAATATTTTTATATAGGTATTTTAACAAGTTATTTGTGGTTCAGCAGCACCCTGCTGATCCATTTTTGCTAGGGTTTCTTCATTAAATTGAATCAATACCAATTCGTAGGTAACAATAGCGGCAGCTACCTAAAAAAAAATATTTACAAATAACATTTGATACATGGTATTATTACCTCCCACGATCGAAAAGAAATTTAGGAAACAATCACGTAGATAAAAACCCTGTAAAGGTAATATCCATAAAACAAATCCTAACTGACACTCAAAGGCATATATGTCTTCTTAATTACAATTGGCAGGTCACGTATGTCTTGCTGAAATCAGTTGCTTTCTTATGATCACGTGACCTAAGATAATTTAATGTATACTAAGAAAAAACATAGCCATTACTAAAACTTGTAAAATATGGCATCGGTTATTAAGGACAGTCATGCATTTGAGTGTCAGTATGTGATAGCCCTCTTCTAGCAGTGATTTTTTGCTGTTGATAGCACGGGTTTTACTTTTACAGAGTTTTTACCTATATACGTGGAAGCATCACTAGATTCAACGCTATGGGCAAGTTTGTAATTTCACCGATGATCTCTCCGATGAAAACAATCGAGTTTGTTAATTCATCTATGATTCTAGGTGACATTCATCGGGTTCTTAAATTACCCTATTGATTCCACCAATCGATGCTCACCGACTCTGGGGGCCGGTGAACCTTCCCGATGAATGTCATTAACGTCATTTAATCAGCTGTTTTTTGTTGTTATTATTTTTTTTTCAATTTTTTGGATGTTTTTGTAATAAAGATTGCCGACTATGTTGGGAATTTGGAACCTTTGGTTGCACTAAAACAAAATTATGATTGTTTTCCACAAACCAAAACTACACTTTTTTGCACTCGACGCGCGTTTCACTAACAACGTTAGCATCATCAGGAGACGATAAACAATGAACTAAATTAATCTACGCTCTATCTTATATACAATCCTTTAGTGGGCGGAGATAAGACTAATAATTTGTGATTGATCACGATTTTTAATCCTATCTCCCCTCAACCAAAGAATAAAGTGTACTAAACGGGATGGGTCCTCTATCTTTATTTAAACTATTTCTGGATTTAATGATTTCCATACTTTCATATGCATTCAAAAGTCTTTTGTTTGGTACACTTTTTAGAAGTTTTAGGTTATCTAATGTAAATCTATGATTGTTTTCAAAAGCATGCTCGGCCACACTTGAATTTTCTGTTCTTCCGTATTTTAAGTGTGCTAAATGTTCTTTAAAACGTGTTTGAATAGAGCGTCTCGTTTGGCCAACATATTTTTTGTCACAATCCATGCAACTAATTTCGTAAATTCCACTTTTTTCTAGAACTGTAGTTTTATCCTTGGAATTTCCTAGTAAGCTTCTTATTGTGTTACCGGATTGATATACTAATTTAAGACCGGTGTTATTAAATACTGAAGGAATTGATACAAATTTTGAGTCGCAGGTATCTTTTTGTCTGAAAAAGGTAAAATTCCGAAAGGTCTTTTGAAAAGAATGTCTATTTATCGGCTTATTTATTAAGCCTTCGTCGTAACCGTTTTCGCCAGCTATATTCCTAATCCTATTCTTTTCTGCTTCAAATCTTTCTTTGTTTAAGGGGAAATTTACTAATCTATGTGTTAAAAAGTGCAAACTTGCAAGCTTATGTTGTAAGCAATGAAAAGAGTCATTTGGAATATACCTGTTGGTGGCCGTGCCTTTTCTGTATAGGTCAAAGTCCAATTTATTTTTATTTCTTATAACTAAAGTGTCTAGAAATGGCAGTGTACCGTTGTTCTCTGTTTCATAAGTTAATTTAATAGTGGGAAATTTGTTATTTATTTTTTCCATAAAATTTTCAACACTAGTTACTTTAGTGTTGAATACTGCAAACACATCGTCTACATACCTGAACCATACTCTGGGGAAATACTCAAATTCTTTACTTATATCTGATTCAAATTTGCTCATAAATAGGTTTGCGATAAAAGGTGATAAACTATTACCCATTGTGGTTCCTTCTAATTGCTGGTAGTAGTTATTTTTATATTGAAAGTAATTTTGATTTAGTTCATTATTTATCGTCTCCTGATGATGCTAACGTTGTTAGCGAAACGCGCGTCGAGTGCAAAAAAGTGTAGTTTTGGTTTGTGGAAAACAATCATAATTTTGTTTTTAATAAAGATTGCCGACTTGATATGAGGTCGCGTTAAAACTATTTGAAAGACAGTTTTCTAGGAATAATGCTGGGTTTATACAGCAAAATAAAATAATAATAAGATCACCTAACAAAAAACCCACATTTGTAATCACATGATCACTGTTGACCAATTCTTATTTTACTTGCTGTATAAGGGAATGCAGTACGCCGATGACAACGTCGTTATCCTCGTGATACAGAGGAAGGTCTACAGCTGGTAATCAACGCATTTAACCAAGCCTACAAAAGCATTGGCCTAGAGGTCAATCTTGGCAAAACGCAAATTCTTCACCAACCAGAACCAGGTACGAATCCCCAAGCTCCAAACACTTCCATAAATGGCCATCCTCTGCAGAACGTGGAACATTACCCATACCTTGGGAGCCACCTATCATCAAATACAACTATTGACGCAGAAATACAGTATCGCCTAAAATGTGCTAGCGCAGCGTTTGGACGGCTTTCGGAGAGGGTCTTCAACAATCACGACGTCAATGCGGAGACCAAGCTTCGTGTCTACAACACAGTTATAATACCAACTCTAACATACGGATGCGAAACGTGGACCACCTACAGAAGGCATATCAAACGACTAGAAAAATATTACCAAAGTTGTTTAATGAATGAATGAATCCTGAGAATGAGAATCAAATGGCAAGACCGACGAACAAACATAAGTGTTTTAGAAGAAGCCAGAACAACTAGTATAGAAGCCCTTATCTTCAAGCACCAGATTCGTTGGACTGGTCACGTTATCCGCACGCCCGAAACACGTCTCCCAAAGCAGATATTTTATGGACAATTGAAGGAGGGAAAGAGAAATCAAGGAGGTCAACGAAAAAGGTACAAGGACGTTCTCAAAGGCACTATGATGAAGGGTCACATCGATATAAACAACTTCGAGACCACGGCAAACGATAGGGCTTCATGATGCCGAACAGTCCATGAGGGAGCAGAAACTTTTGAAGAGCAACGACGTAGACTAGAGACGGAAAAGAGAGAACTTAGAAAGGAGCGACAAATAGGAAGAATGGATGACCAACAACACCCGGCTGCTGCCGGAGACTGGGTGTGCCAGGACTGTGGAAGGGTGGGACAGATACCGACGATACAGAATAGAGGAAAATCATCCTCGGTATCGAATAATTGCCTATGATGATGATGAAATCCAGCATAAGGAGATAAATAAATTTTCAATTTGGGCTGATATAAGATAGACATGCGTTTTATCCTCGCCATGTCATCCTGAAACGCTACGAGGATTTTTCGTTCGTCCTTATTGTAAAATATGAGATTTTTTCGAAAAAGCAGTTCTCAGTTGAGAACAAATCAAAAAAAAATCTAGGCTATAGCTAAATTCTGACTGATTTTTATCGCGTTTTTTTAATTCTCGTTTGCTCATCGAACTCGACGACATGGAATGTGATATTAACGTCATATTTCATTTGTCAAAAAACCGATTTACAAACTCGCCCCATTCTCCGGCTGCGGACCATGCAATCGGGAACAAATGATTTTCATGAGATCCGTAAGATCGGATCATCGCTCAATAATATATTGTTTTCGTCCCATGTGATTGTACGCCATAGATACATCCCTGTTTAAGAAATGCAACTTAAGTTAGGGCAGTCACGTATCGAGGGGGAAAAAAGCAGGAAGTCAAAACCTTTAAAGGTGTCAACAAAAATAACAACATACGAACATCTCAAATTATGTTCAATTAAATCTTCCTCAATATCTCATTACGCCACTGCTTAAGACAAAAGGTATTTATTTAGTAATGACCCTTTGGAATATTAACTTGTCAAGAAAGCCAAGCCTTTTACGTTGATGAATAGTTTTCTGGGATCAATTCAACCCTAGATTAGGTAAACCAGAACAGAACAGCTTTTACTGAAATTATAACCTAATATTGCTCGCGGAAATTTGAGCTTACCATATGCTGTAATAGCATAAAAAAATATCAATTTGTCGTACAAAAACTAGTGCCTAATAGTATGATTAAAATTAAATGAAAAATTTACCTACACTAAGTACTAATCCCTTTGTCACAATAAAGAAGTTATGCCCCGTCAGAACTGGTGGTGAAATATGTATTTGCCATATGAGTCGAACAATCTAAAAAGTAAATGAAAGCGCTGTTATTAATTATCATGTACTAAGAAATAAAAATATAATATTATTAGGGACTTTTTGGCCAGTGATTTTGTAATTTCTGCGACTGCGCAGTTACTAAATGTCATTCCCTAGTGATTCTTAACCATAACAGAGTCCGGTATTTAAGGAAGAATAACTTTAGAGTTATCGTTAGTTTCATTTACTTGTTTTTTCAATATTTTTGCAAAACTTATTTATAAAACTGCTAAATTTACTGAAAAGGTGCTTATCGTCGCCTTTATCTTCTTTAATTCGAATAAAATCGGTGAAAAAGTAGACTTATATTTAACAAAAAAAGTTACGTTATATTTAACGTCAACTCCAAAAGTGGATCTGAACACAAACTATTTCTGCGAACATTCCGTTATTGTTATTAAAAATAAAAATAAGCATAACAATAGCGATAACTTCGCCGTTAAATGTTTTGACCAAAAAGACTTTATTAGGGAATTATTGGAACGTAATTTCGACGTAAGAATTTGCAACACTGTAGCAAAGGACTGATCAAAGTCTACCCCCAAATGTCTGATCAGTGCCCTAATTATTATAATTAATGATATACGAAACAGAATGAAAAACAAAAAATTATGCAAATAAAATCGAAACCATTGCATTAAAAAAATTATAGGTAGTAGCAAAAAATACGAATAGAAATAAAGTTTGAAAATTAATTGTTTAAATTCACTCAGCATCAATTTTTTATTTATAAAGCCCTTTATTAATCAAATAATTGTTCATAAAATATCCATTTAAAATCATACTTAGAATTTATAAAACACATTTATCTAAACACCATGGTTTGTCAAATCCATTCAAAATCAAACCCGAAATTTGTAAAACTTGTTTGTAATCAAATCATATCATATAAAACATATATAGAAGGATGGGTTTACAGATTACGAGTACGATTTTAAATAAATATGAAAAACAATGGTTAAAAAAAAGTAAGGGTTTTATAAATTCCAAATTTGATTTTCACTGGATTTGATGGTTTGATTAAAAACAGGTTTTTCAAATTTCAGCAGAACTAAAAAAATTAAGGCTCGGATAACAGAACCGATTGACGCATTGCAGTTTTTATTACCCGGTTTGATTTGGCACATTTTGATAAAGCGTGGACGCTCGTTAAACTAATGTATGTACAGCTCATTCCATTTTTTTTATAAATGATGGCTAAAAGTAACCGTGGCGTCATAATAAGTAGCCCAAACGCCCTCGAGGAAATAGTAGTTTTTGCAAGTAGTGGCTAAAATAGTGCTTTTTTTACAAGCGTTGGTTCAAATAACGAGCGCAGCGAGGTATTTAAAAACGCGAGTAAAAAAAGGACAGTGTAGCCGCGAGTTGTTAACACTATTTTTTTAACACTTTTATCAAAAAATCCAAGAAAAACAGGAAATTACTTTGAAAAATCTCGAACAAAGAGCACTTCTCGCAACACACATCTTTACACTTTAAATCAAGGCAGCTGGTAAATGAAATAACAATGGTTTCCATAGCGAAGTGCCTTTTTCCTCGGTGACGTTCGTTGTTAATCTTCGACAGTTTGATATTTGACGATGTTTTTAAATGATTTTTTTGTAAATACTTGGTGAAAACTGGCGAAATAGCTTAATTTTTAGGCAAGAATAATTAGATTTTTTTAATATTACTATTTTCGACTATTTCTCTTTAGTCTTGGGTAAAAAAACGGACTGAAATCTTTTTTTGCACATGATATTAAAAAAAAGTTTTTTTGCATCGGTAACCAAAAAAGTAGTAGTAGTAGTAGGTTATAAAAAAAAATGATTAAGTAGCACATTAAATTTAATTAAGTAGGAAATGGTTCTGTTTACATAGAACCATGATAATAAGGTTCAATTTTAAAAATCTATATTAACTCTCAATCGTTTGGTGTGAAAAATCCTTAATAATTATTTTCTAAATTCTATTTTAATCTGGGGTAAAACAAAATTACCAAAACTGTTATCAGCTGATTTTCGATGACAGTAGATGTTTTGTCAAACTGATCCGGAGATCTTTCGGCGGCTGACATTTTGAAACAAAAACTAAATAGAACTATCATTGTCAGTGTCAATAAACTGGTCAAAATTTACCTCATCGTTATAGATTTCTGTTGGCACCGTATTTAAAATTAACAATGGCGCTCTGCTCTGTTCCAACATCCACCCTCCAAAAATCGAGACTGTCGCTGTTCTTGAAACGACAAAACCAAATGACAAAAAAAAGTAAATTGTTTCTATGGCGGCTCCTTTTAACCTAAAACCAATGTTTACTTTGTTTATACTTATTATATTATACAGGGTTTCTAAGCAAATCCTTAGGGGGCCAAGCAGCCGTGTATAAGACGCAGACAAAAGGAAAAGGCAGAAAAAGATGGGCATGGGGCGATGTTGTCACTACATCTTACACGTAGTAAATCCATTCCAGGTTGTTGTTTTCTAATGTTTTCCATTTTCATACCTTTAGGACTGGAATAAAAATTATTTTTGCTCGACTTTAATACCAACTGATGAAAGATATCGTAAAAAAAATATTTTTCGGCTTTTCATTTTGTAACCATTGTCCTTACGCACTGTTTACAGGCTGGGGACTGAGATACATGCAAATGCCTAACCTAAAGCATTCATACACGGCCGGAGAAATCGACTGAGATATTTCCGTAAAAACTTTATCAAGCAAATAGGACGGGTTGACGCCTTCGAACGTCCAACCCGGGTTTTGCACTTTGATTCGAAATCAAAAAGGAGGGACAGTCAGATGTGGGGCCGTGCACAAATAACGTAACGGTGATTTTACCAATTTTTGACCCCCTCCCTATGTAATGTTTTGTAACGGTTTGGCACGCCACTCCCCTAATATTACGAAACGATTTCAAGACCACTACCCCCCCCCCCCCACCAAAAAAAAACTTTTCACTTATTTTCATTCCAAATTTTCTTAGTTTCACACAAATGAAAACGCTGTCGAAAACCCCCCTCCCCCCTACGTAACGTTTTGTAACCCCCCTCCCCCCTATGACAATTACGTAATTTGTGCACGGCCTCTGTAGTCCCAGTGGAGGAGGGCGAGAAAATTGATATTTTTTTCTTAAAAATTATACTCTTTAGACCTATTTCTTTGCGTTCCCGAAATTACGTAATTTTTGAAAAAAAATTTTAAGCGGTGCCATTTTCATTTCGTGCTTTGTTTTTCTAACATTTTTGCGTTCGGCTAATTTAATTGAAAAATTTTTGCCTGCTACGCCCTTTATCTTTTCACTCGAAACCAAGATCCCCCGTTTTAGGAAAACTGATCCCGTCTCTGTTTCTAAATTTTTTCGAATAAAAGTAGAGTATGACCATGGGGAATATAATTATTTTCTACGGTATAACGAAAATTTCGAGTTGAAGAAAAAAATAAAAAAAGTGGCAGAGCTCAGGTTTTTCGTAAAAAAAAACGCTTTTTGTAAAGAAACAGAGCAAAATAAATCTTTTGACCCCTTTTTGGGTGTTACAAATATTGGCAGCCCCTTATTTTTCGCTTTTACCCTCCCGCTAGTTTTGAAGAATTGGTTCGCTACATGTTTCGAGATCATGTCATAAAACACCTCGAAAATATCAAATGTAGTGTAGGGCCAGCTTTATTTAAAATCAATAATATCGCAAGCAAAAAGCTCTGCAGGAAAAATAGCGCCCTTTATTGATTTCTTTGGCTGCTAGTGCTAGCTGCATGGTTTGGCCGTTTCCGGATAGATGTCACTAGTAGAACAAAATGGAAAGAAATTTAATTAAAAGCGAAAATATTTCTTTCTAATGTTAACAACCTCACGAGTTTATCGCTCAGTATCGTAAATAATGGACCCTGCCGCCTCCTTTAAGCAAGAAAAAGCTGTGGTTTAGACCTGAAAACATCTAATTTTTAATTAGATTAGATTAGGTGTGGCCGCCATCTAGCGGAATTTGCAGACTTCTTGTCAACGGTTATTATTGCAACTATGATTTATGCTCACAATGAAAGAGTGGCGACAATTTTTTCTCATGAAAGCAGTCCGGAGATAATAACAAACTGACACCATTGCTCAGTATACCTGTTTCTTTTGTGCGCGCAAAACTTTCTATGCCATTTCTGTTTGATTTATTGAAATCCTATCCCTAAGGAAAATCTTAGGAACCCTGTATAAGAACGGTTTGAAAATTTTGTCGTATAAAGACCACTAAAACCGCTGTTGTTAACTTAATTATTTTATATTTCCTTTCTTTTCAAACTTACATTTAATGACATTTGATTTAGGACGTATAAACCGTCCTGGTATTAAACCGGTTTTACGCGCGTATAAACGTAATAATTGTTACAGCAGAAAAAATGGTCAAAAAGAGTACCTAATTGACCGACATCCGCAGGGAGAGGGCTTAGGGGTCAGAGCCACTAAAAACGACTCCTAATTCACCAATAAAATGATAATCTGTTAATCAATTTCATGTTTACTGCAACCAGATACCAAAATTGGTTTGACATTTGACGTGTCAACTATGTATGATATTTCTTCGTTCGACACCTCCGATCAACAACCTCTCAACAAAGACCTCTTAGTGACTCCTGTTTTAGTAATTTTTGGTCTAAATTGACGACCATTTTGACAAGTAAGTTACGTAATAACTGTCAATAGTATCAAAAATCGTGGCTGTTTAGGACTAAAAGGGTACTAAATCAGAAGTATAGTGGCCTATATCCCGGAGATTACGGCCTAGGTTTATATTTTTAATCCAAGAGCTGTGATTCTTGAGTTTTGAAGGAACGTTTTTTTCAACAAATAAACAGGCTTTAATTGTAGGAAGCACGGATGTCTTACTATTAGTTAGTAGTTACCTTATACTGCTAAATAACTGAATTAAAATAAACAGCAGGTTGAAACTGTATGAAATCAAAACGGAGTTCGATAATATATTATCCAAATTTTTTGATATGTAGGTTAGTTTGGTATAGTCTTCTCGGATGGATCTCCAAAATAAAGAATTTTCTTTCTAAAAAAAAGCGGTGGTAATAGTGCAGGGATTTAAACAACGAGTTCTCCTAAACAGTAAGAGAAACAGTTTTAAGTTTAAGGCCACAAAAACGGTATAGATTTGACAACATTGCCTTGCTATTTTTTTGAAAGATCAACGATAGGGCATCGCTAATACCATTTCGAGTGAGATCGTGCAGTGTTTAGAACACGGTGCAAACACCATATGTGAGGAAAAGTATAACTTATTAGGAACGTAACATTTTATTAATGCTTCCTTAAAAGGTTTTGATGCTCGGCTTCATACTTCATGGATTGCAATGTCTCGAAATTAAAAAGAATTAATAGAAAAATCATTATTTAACATCAAAAAAATTACAAATTTCCGTATTATCTTTATCACTTATCACTTTCCATTAGACAAGTGGCCGGTGGCTATGCGGAACCTGAATTCCAGTACAACAATCGAACTCACTTCAGTTTCCTTGGGCCTACTAAATTACGTGACCTTGGCGTTTCAGAATTCCCGCAAAATATTGCTTACAAAGAAAAAAACATAACTTTTTTGTTATCAGATAGTAGGATTTATAAAAATCTACAACCGTATCCAAAGGATTTTTCAAAATTTGGTGTATCTTTTCAAAAAATAAAAAAATCCAAAAATTGCTGTTACAGATTTCTGTATTATCGTCGAGGCTAAAGAAAAAGCCAGGTAAGATTTTTTACTATTGTCAGCCGTGTTTATATTATTTCGAAAATGAGAGAGTGCGGCAAAGAAACTGTCTGAATACGGTTGTGAGGAATTTAAAAATAAACATTTTTGTCAAATTTCAACAGATTCCGTTTTCTCGTTTCCGATATATATTCTGCCCGGTAAAGATTGGCCCATAAACAGCAAAGCAATATTGCCAAATCTATGCCGTTTTTGTGGCCTTAGAGGGCAATATTCGTATTCCATTTGATTGCACTACTCGAGTTTTGCCATTCCATTTGAAAACGAGTGCAGTTTATGTTGCTCTGAGTGCACATTTTCTTGCATGATAGCCAATAGCTCATGGAGGGTCAGTGAATATTTATTTTTATTGTTTTTTTGAGATTTTGAACATACCTTTGTTTGAAATGTCCAATCAGTGGCGGTCCCAGCCATTTGAAAAGGAGGGCGGTTTTGATACGAAAAAAAAACTAGAATAAAAGCATAGCTTTTATGGTAAACATATCAATATATGCAAATAAAAAGTAACTATAAGCGCGGATTTGGCCTCAATTCTAGGGGGGGTACTCAGATTTTAAGTTGTTTATTTCATACATTTTTTATTTTAAAAAATGTTTCGATGAGCCAAAAATATGAGAAAATTATATTAAAAACGCAATTTTGGAATCAAATTAAACTATCAACGTATCATAGCGCCGCAAACGAAAATTTTTAAGAAAATTGTACTGAAAAATGCATTTTTTGATTTAAAATTTAACAACAATTGTAAATATATCAATGGTTTCAAAGCGCAGCACGCGAAAATTTATAAGAAAGTGGCACTACAAATGTACTACAAACATAAATATCAAAGGTGTTATAGCGCCGCAATTTATGCCCCACTTTTGATTTTCTAAATATTTCCGTAAAAATTTAAATCCAGGGTGGGGAAGGTTTATTACCCTCCTACCACACTGAAATCCGCGCTTGAGTAACTACAAAAAAAACATAGGTAACAAACAAAACCTAATAGCTAAATACTTTTTTTTTGAAATCTAAAAAGCTTTTTAAGTTGAAACATTACCTTTTATATTGCGCATCTCAAATATAAGATGCATATCTCAAAAAAACGTTCGTTTTGGGTAAACCGGTCAATGACTCGCTCAATGTCAATTTCAATATGTCTATTGATATGCAGCACAACACCGTACTTAACTAAAAAGCCTGTTAACTCCTACCGCTTCAGTGCCCTTTAGCCTATTGTGGCTGCCATTTTTATAACCAAATTGACAAGTAAAACATGGATTTTCTGTCAGTTTGGTGTCAATATGGCGCCGATCATAGGCCAAAGGATACTAAAACGAAAATGAGTTAACTGGCTTTTTAGTTGAGAACGGTGTTGTGCAGCAAGGCTAGGCCCGTCAGACGAATTTACGTCATAGTGCAAGTGTTTTTAAGTACTTATATTTTAAATCTTCTTTCTTTGAAGCTTCTTTCTGACAAAGCATTACTTACTTACATACATCCAAGAATGTTTTGAGCAACGGAAAAATATCGTCACACTTGTTCATTGCCTCGAAAACGTTATCATATGTGTTTTGATTTAAGCTTTTGCCTACTTCTGACCAATATTGTTTCCAAATACTGACTTCTACCAATAAAAGTTCAAGAATTTGTGCTTTGTTTTAATCAAACACTTTATATTATTTAAACATGACATTAGTTAATTTTGCCCTGATTTTGGGTTCATGTTGTATAAAACTTGGTATGAATATGTTCAGGTCAGAGTCTCGTTATTGAACCTTGATTTTATGTCCGAAAAATACGTTTTTTTTCCAAATACCTACTGTTGCCTACTTTTTTTCTGGGGCCGCCACTGGTCCAATATTATTAAAAAATGTGTATTGATAATGTGTGTGATCTTATACCAGCCAAATTGAAGATTTATTTATCTCCTCATGCTGGGTTTATATGGGAAATAAAATAAAACAAGAAATAAGGATTAGCCCTGCGATTGGTCAAGCGTGATCATGTGATCACAAATATGGTTTTTTTATTGAGTGTTCTTATTATTATATTATTTTATTTCGCTGTAAAACCCCAGCATTAGTCCTCGAAAACTGTCTTTCAAATAGTTTTAACGCGACTTCTTATCAACTCGGTAATCTTTATTTAAAAAACATCAAGAAATTTCAAAACAAAAAAAAATCAACAAAAAACAGCTGATTAAATGACGTTAATGACATTCATCGGGAAGACTCACCGGCCCCCAGAGTCGGTGAGGATCGATGCCATAATTTGGTCAATTGGTGGAATAAATCGGGTAATTTAAGAACCCGATGAATTTCACCAAGAATCATAGATGAATTTCGATTGTTTTCATCGGTGAGCTCATAATCTGACTTTTATTTTACACCCAGCGCTACTAACTTGTTCGCTGCCCTTGTAAAAAGGCAACACTGTTCCTTCCGAATTGGAAACTGATAGAGAATAATATTTCATTTTCAACGTGATTTGCTTGTACTTCTGTCCCATAACGTAACACATAACGATGATAAAAACATCATTATAAATCCATATAAACGTCGCAATCCAACTTTTGACCTGTTAAAATATATTGTAGATTAATATAAACAAAAATTGTATACTCCGATATCTTTTAAATGTTACCAGTTGCATTTTTTTGTTTTTTTTTGTTTAGGTTAGAACTAACCTAAAAATAACTGCGGCTTGCTATTCTTAATAAACCTGTAGTTTTATGTTTTTATATTTATTGCTACTATTAAAATAAAGAATCTTTAAAATAAAAAGGGCCTTTAGTTTAGATCTTATTAAAAATGACTGCTTGCAATAAACCTGTACTTTTTATATTTTTATATTTATTGTTATTATTAAGATAAAGAATCTTAAAAAAAAAGAGTCTTTAGTTTAGATCTTATTAAATAATTTTAGGTAATGTTTAGATAAAGAAGGAGAGTGAGAAAGAGAGATAGGAAGGAGAATGTAAGAAGAAAAGGAAAGAACTTACTTACCGACAACAATAGTCCACCAAACACGTTGTATGAGAAATGGTTAAAAATATATCCAAAATGCTTTCTAAAGTAGAACTCAAAGCTGCTAGAAATATTTTTACAAGGTGACGGTGGAGAAGCCAAAAGTATCGTCAGAAAGATATGCTCCACTAAAAAATTACGCATGTCTTAGAACGAGAATTACATGAAAATTTGTCGATAGTACAAATAAATAAAATCAATAAAATATTAAAATTCTAGTCGTCCTGCACGTAACGGCCCTACAGAAAAATGTTACACAACCTCATGGTGAAACAATTGTTTATTTTTGAAACGTTTATAGTCAGACCTTCGTCGCAGTTGTGAAGTGCATTATAGTTATTTACCTAACAAGTGCGGAAAGTGATACTTTACCGTACGCGACGGCAGTTGACCGAACGAAGCGAGCGTTCGATCAAGCCGGCAAGGGCGGTAAAGACACTTTACGCATGTGTTCGGTACAAGATTTTACCTACAAATATCTGTATTTTAATTTTCTGAAATAAACGTAGTCACATTAAAGCACGGAGTGCGGTAAAGTGCCATAACGTTTACTTGAGCGCACTGAGTGCGGTAAAGTACTACTTTCCGCACGCAAATGTGTGCGCTGCATCGAAGACAAGTACAATAGTAGCCTTGACGTGTACCTCTCGTTATTGGGAATTCAAAAAACACCACACTTTTGTCAACGGCAATTTGCCGAACTATTTCCACTCTACAACTGTTTTTGTATACAATCACTCGACAAAAATAGCGTAAAAAACTACCTCTAATCTTACGGTTACGGTCCTTTTCCATAGCTGCGTTGGCGTTGCACAACGCGAATGTTTTTTTTCTTTGGTGTGTATTTAAACGCGACTAAAAAACATGTTTAAACAGTTTCGAAGTTTATTCTTGAAATAATTTGCGAGACAGTGATAGAGCTATTACTTTTATTTATTTTAATCGTTATTATTATTAATTAAACAGGGCAAATATTGTCAAATTTATCGGAATTCAATTAAAATTAAAGGAGTATCAGAGAAAATTCAAAAAGTAGCGAACATCTTTAAAATGAAAACAGCTTTTAAATCTAATAATACAATTCGAAACCTTAGTAAAACAAAACCAAACAAGGAATGCATTTACCAAGTTCCATGTGAGTGTGGTGAATCATACATAGGTGAAACAAAAAGACCATTATCTGTTAGGCTTAAAGAACATCAGACGAATACCCAAAGAGGTGAAACAACGAAATCACGAATAGTCGAACACGCATTGTCAAAACAACACCGAATGAAGTGGACAGAAGCAAAGGTTTTGCACAAGGAGTACCACTGGAAAAAGCGAAAATTCCTTGAAGCTGCCTTTATTGGGCAGAATGAGGATGTTTTTAGTAAAACAAGTGTTGAAATTCCAAATATTTGGAAGCCCCTCCTTGGGCGGAGCCAACTTCTTAGTCTTCACGGTTGAGTGATTTCTCGTAGTATATAAGTACGTAGTCTTAGGAATAGATTATAGTTTGCACCTGCAGACGATCAGAGATTGTACTGATCGAAACGTCGTGTATAAATAAAATATAGACAATGGAAGTCCGAAACTTTAACTGCGTCATTTATAACAACCATTAAATCCTTTTTTTATAGCGATAAAAAATCTTCATATACTACCGAATGTGCCCGATTCGTCCTGTCTAGAGGACGCCCACGGACTAAAACCCTCCGCTGTAGATTTGGTTCAAATTGCAGAACCATTCTCAGGAGCATAACATCATTATTTCGCCGTTTACTGTTTTGATCTCTTAGGTGCATTCGTCTTCTTGTTTGATTTTTAGAATCGTTCTTATCATATCATGTCCCTGGTTCCATTTGTCTACGTGTTGTATCATTTCTTTAAAGAGGTTCGCTATGGCCATATTCTCTATCTGTAGATCGTGTCTTGTTGTTTGGCGGTAGTTCTCAAATCTTGGACAGTAAATTAACGTATGTTCTGATTCATCTATTCTTTGACAGTGCCGACATATCTCTGTTTTCCCTATTCGCCTTGTGTATGTCCTAAAAGATCCATGTCCCGTTAGAGCTTGTGTCATATAATAATCAATTTTTTTTGTTTTTGCAGTCTATTCATGTTTTAATGTCGGGAATAATTCTTTTTGTCCATTGTCCTTTTTCGGTTTTTCGGTCCCATCTTGCTTTCCAGGATTTCAGTGTTTTCTCTTTTGCAGCTTCTTTGTTTTCTTCACTGTGTCCATTTTTATCTTCATATACAATTTCTTCGACAATCGACTAACCTGAATAGCTTCCGTTAACCATTAAATTCTGGATTTCATTATCAACAGTTTTAACATCTGTCCAGACCATTTTTGCATCATGCTTAGTAGATTTATTAATATCCAAAGTTTCTTCTTTAGTGTGTCCCTAAGTTCAATTGCTTGCATGGTGGCCGTCTCCACGCCCTATCCCTAATAGAGTTGTGGCATCATATCATGGCGACGGTTTTACTATTCTTTTTACTTGATCTTTTTCTAAACTATATTATAACAGACACCATAAAATATACAATGGCCATACAGACTACTGCCAACATAGGGGGAATCAAGTCCAATTTACTCTCCGTTTCGTACGACCGAAGTGGAGTCGAAGCACGCTGCAGTGTTATCTTTTTGAAATTTATTTTGTTTTTATTATTTTGTTTTATTTCTGCCTTGCTCGAGAAACAGATTGGTAAATTCTTAAGTGGAATAATACATTTTAAAACTAAAAATGGATATCTACGAAGTTGCCGAAAAAGTGCAGATGGTTAAATGGCAAAGGCAGACCATTGAGACTTATTGAAGAACTTTTTTGAAGCATTTTGTAAATCTTCCAGAACCTAGTTTATCAAAGATTCATAGGTTTGTGCAGTGCAGTGGAGGAAAATCGAAAGTTAACTAGCCACCAAATTGCCGAAGCAGTTGATACGTCTTCAGCCACTGTCTTACGTGTTCTCAAAAAGAATGGTTATCATTCTTACAAAGCGTCAAAAACGCATCAAATTTTTCTGGAGGACAACTGTCGTCGTATGGAATTTTGCGAAACAATGATGGAAAGGGCTAATCGTGATGAAAACTTTCTGAGATCTATTCTTTTCATAGATGAAAGCACTTTTCCATTATTGAATGGTCATAACCCAACACACGTTCGATATTGCTCGAGGAAAAATTTGCATTTGTATTTTGACGTAAGAACACAGTATCCCCAAAAACTAAATGTTTGGGGGAGTATTGTAGGGGAACACGTAACTGGGCCATTTTTTTATTTACGGCAATTTGAATGGTTCTAGATACTTGGATCTACTGCAGCAGCATATTATTCCAACTACTAGTCAGTTGTTAGGTGTGAGATTTGTTGAAACATGGTTTCAACTAGATTGTTGTCCCGCTCACAATGTTGGCCTTGCTAGGGAATCTCGATAATGTATTTCCTAATCGGGTTATAAGTAAACGGGGAACTATTTTATGGCCAGCTCGATCACTCGATCTTGCTCCTAATGACTTCTATCTGTGGAGTTATATTAAAAATAAAGTTTACGGTCATGAAAGGGCTAATAATTTGGAAAAACTTCGAATTAAAATTGGAGAAGCTTTTCAAACTTTCACCCCTAACATGCTTGGAAGGGGTTTTTATAATAGGTTCGGATATTGTCTAGCCGAGCAAGGAGGACTTTTCGAATATTTTCTCAAATTTTTTTTTTGACTGGGAGAATCTTTTTGGTTTTTAGAATGTATTATTTTATATTGAGAATTTGCTTTTATTTTGTTTCTCCTTATTATTTTCATTGTAACACGTTGTTAGTGATAAATCTGAGCAATTGAAAATAAAACGTTCTAATTTATCAGTGACAAAAAACAAGAAAATTACGTTATAAAAATTTGCGTATTTATTGACCAAAAAGGCGCGAACGGTGATCGCAAGCCTGAGTGTTGATTGCTCCACTGATAGGTGTGCGGCGTGCCTGCCTGTACGTACACTGGCAAATGGGACTTCTTCCGGCCTATGTTCGCATGTTAAATGTCTTTTCAGTTTTAATATGTTTTGTTAACTAAATATTAATTAAAGTAAGACTCGTGGCATATCGGACAAATCATTTTTGTTTCTCACTTCATTACGACCAGGCCTCCAATGTCTAATGGAAAATCCAGACACCTCAGACCTGTTTCGTCCTTATTAGGAATCATCAGGGAGTCATAGGATTGTACCTGGCAGTTGAAGCTACACATCTCGAATTTCAGACAAAAAGTTTGGCAATGACAATTACTATAATTGTTGCTTGGGTTTGGTCAAGGATATTAAAAGATTTGTTCGAAAAAAATGGCAACAGTTTTGTTAATAAGGTTGTATAATTTTCTTGTATTAAACAATGGTTTGTTTCATCTCAGGATAACTTAGAAAGTGTTGGGGTGACCATTTCTAATTTGTAATAATTCCTTTCCAATTTTATTTAATAAAAGTAATATCTCACCTGTTCCAAACAAATATACAGTCAAAGCTATGAGATTAACATTTCTTCTGATCCTATTATTTACCAAAGGGTACTTTCTCATAAGCGTTTGCTCAATTGTGTAAACTTTTTTGATAAATCCCGGCCATCGTTTGGCGATTTTTATAAACACCAGGATGTTTAAACATACACAGAGATAAAATAAGGGCGCAACTAAAATAAAAATAAAAGTTTGCTTTTTCGCACTTTTGACACAAAACGTTAATTTTTTATGCCTAATTTTAGGTAATAAATTGCCACTTTTTATACCATTGGCTAAAAAGTAAAATCGGGATAAAACAATAAAAAAGAGGGATAAAAAGTAAAAAGATGGGATAAAAAGTAAAAATTACAAGAACTATCTAGAAAGTTTTTGACATATATGAATGTCACACACACTTTTCTCCTTGGGACAATTTAGTCCCTTAGTTTATAATATACTATTTTTATAATATTTGAAACTTTCATAATTACGCACGGTGAAATGTTAGAGCCACGTTAAGCACAAAAATTTGTGATGTTTATTTATTTCTACTATTATTTCATTTTGTGGTTTATTTAACTTCAAATTCCACGTAACCTGGTCGCTCAGTATTTCAGATTTGGTCAAATTCAAAATAAATAAGGCGCCATCTTGCCAGAGAAGCAAGCGAAGAAATTCTCAAGTCTATTTTATGTATCTTTAGATAAGGAACTAATTGGCTCTGTTTTATTTTGGCCTTCTATAAAATAAAGCAAGGTAGTTAAATGATAAATTATAATTTATTTTAAAAGTGTAATCTTTGATATAATTCACAAGACCTCTAAAAATTTACAGAGTGTTTTAAAATGAGTAACAACGGTTATTAAATACCTATTATTTAAGTAGGCAAAAATTACAAATATTCACACAAAGAACTAACATGGAATCAAGTTTGACTTAAGCTAAAAGTAAAAATTACAAATATTTACACAAGGAAACTAACAGGCAATTAAGTTTGACTTATACTGAAAGTAAGGGAAAGAAAAAAAAATCAATTAGGATATTTATGGCGCTATGCGAATACGCTTAGATTTTAATTCCTTATTAGAAATTCCCTGAGTCGAGAATACAGTAAGCATTACTATACCTAAATGTTACTTGTGTAATGATTTATGTTTATTATTATGTCTTAAGTATTCCTTCCCGAGCTTTCCCTTACTTTTGGCTTAAGTCAAACTTTATTCCATGTTAGTTCCTTGTGTGAATATTTGTAATTTTTGCCCATTTAAATAATAGGTATTTTATAACCTTTGTTACTCTTTTTAAAACCCTGTGTAAATTTTTAGAGGTCCTGTGAATTATATCAAAGATTACACTTTTAAAATAAATTATAATTTATCATTTAACTGTGTATTTTATACTTTTTAAATATGAATTCTTTCCTGTCTTTCAAATTGTAGGTATTTATTAAAATCACAGCTGAAGTTATCTTTGGGTTTTTTTTATACACATTTGTAGAATTTTCAATGCTTTCTGGTATTTTTTATAAAAAATGAAAAAACTACCAAAAATACTTGTGCTGTTTTGAATCCAAGCACAGCTGTTATAGCATCAAGCAAAGATATAAAAGTTGTTTTTTTAATAAATATTATTATATATATATTTTGTTTATAAAATAGTTGACAAAGGTTCTTGGTGCAATGCAGATTACGTAAATGTAAGCAAGTTATTTATATAACATTAATTTATCTGCATTTGAGGTAGATGTGTCCTTGCCCAAAAAGAGCGTGACTGTCCTACCTCGAACGCGGCAGGTCAGTCAAGCCACCCCCCCCCCCCCCGAAAGGTATTCGAGTTTTGATATGCTTATAATTTTGAACTAATTTCGAACCAGTGGCGGTCCCAGAGGGGAGCGGGGGCGATCGCGTTCCTTTAAATACATTCTATAATCCCTCCACAATATTTTGGGACGGTTTGGCCTTCAATTCGTCAGACCATGAATATACAAACGCATGACGAACTTACCGCGCAAACCATTGAAAATACAGAAAAGTATTACAGAGTTTCTATTTATATACAAGTTTGAGACAAAATCAATTCGGACATAAAATGTATGTTTGACCTGAACATATTCATACCAAGTTTAACATGAAGCCAAAATCAAGGCAAAATTAACTAAAGTCGTTTCTAAATACTATAATCCGTTTTATTAATTCAAAACACAAATTCTTGAACTTTTATTGGGAGAAGCCAGTATTTGGAAACAATATTGGTCAGAAGTAGGCAAAAGCTTAAATCAAAACATTCCTGATAACGTTTTTGAGGCAATGAACAAGTGTGACAATATTTTTCCGTTGATTAGAACATTCTTGTATGTTTACCAGTAAATAATGCCTCATCAGAAAGAAGCTTAAAAAAGAGATAAGATCAAAAGATCTTGGGAGGAAAGAACGAAAATTCAAAATTGGATGAGTGTCCCACAAGGAACACACAAAAGACCAAAGCGAAAAGGGGAAACAATTAAACGATGTTTCGCCCGGGGTGACCAGCGTGAGCTCGTCAGTGGATTCACTAGTCACCCTCAATCCAAACATCATTTAAGACCATCATACACTTTGATTTCCAACTCTGAATCACTCACAAATAGGCATCGTTCCGCATTGGTACTTATCCAAGTTACCTGATACGGATTCTTTCTGGCGTGTTAATATTTCCAATAGACGAAGGACGAGGAAAGAACGAAAATTCAATTGATTTTTCGTTTTTTTTCTCCCAAGATCTTTTGATATTATCTCTTTTTTAGATTCTTTTCGGTTGATGTAACTGATTTGGAAGTTTAACTTCTTGTTTTAATTGTCTTAGGAGCATATTCCTATTGGAAAGATTAACACCCCGGGACGAACCCTTATCAGGTGACTTATAATAAGTACCATGCGGAACGATGCCTATTTGTGAGTGATTCAGAGTTGGAAGTCAGAGTGTGCGATGGTGTTAAATGATGTCTGGATTGAGGGTGACTAGTGAATCCACTGACGAGCCCACGCTGGTCACCCCGGGCGAAACATCGTTTAATTGTTTCCGCTTTCGCTTTGGTCTTTTGGGTGTTCCTTGTGGGATACTCATCCAATTTTGAATTTTCGTTCTTTCCTCCCAAGATCTTTTGATCTTATCTCCTTTTTAGATTCTTTTCGGTTGATGTAACTGATTTGGAAGTTTTAGAAAGAAGCTTCTCATGCCTCAGAAGATTAAAAACATAAGTACTCAAAAACACTATGACGGAAATTCGTCTGACGGGCTTAGCGTTGCTGCATATCAACAGACATATTGAAATTGGAAATATTTTTTTTTAGATGGGCATCTTATTTTTGAGATATGCGATATAAAAGGTAATGTTTCAACAAAAAACTTTTTACACCTCAAATAAAAAGTATTTAGCTATTAGGTTTTGTTTGAGGTTTGTTTGTTATCTATGTTTTCTATAACTGAAAAAATTATACGTAGTTACTCAAGCGCGGATTTCAGGAGGATAGGGGGGTAGTTAACCCCCCCTACCCTGGCTTTAAATTTTTTATGGAAACATTTAGAAAATCAAAAGTAGGGCATAAATTGCGGCGTTATAACACCTTTGATATTTACGGTATTAGTTTAATTTTGTGTTAAAAATGGCATCTGTAGTATAATTTTCTTAAAAATTTTCGCCCGCTGCGCTCTGAAACCATTGATATATTTACAAATTTAGTTTAATTTCAAATAAAAAAACGCATTTTTTACAGCAATTTTCTTAAAAATTTTCGCCTGAGGCGCTATAATACCGTTGATATTTACAATTTTAGTTTATTTCGACTCAAAAATTAGTTTTAATGTAATTTTCTCTAAAATTTTCTTAAACATTTTTTAAAATAAAAAATGTATGAAATAAACGACTTAAAATCTGAGTACCCCTCCCCCTAGACTTGAGATCAAATCCTCGGTTGTAGTTACTAAGTTTTGTTTGCATATATTGATATAGTAACACGGGACGGAAAAGTGTTATTAATTTTTCACAAATTTTACTTGAAATCCCCGAACGGTTTCGACTAAAATGTCATTATCAAGGAGGGAGTCGAAAAACATGCTAAAAATAATTAATTAAAAAAAAACTTACTTAACACATTCACAAAGTGCGGTATATAACACAGTAACATACACACATTTTAAAAACAGAAATTTCTTAACATTACAGGACTATTAAAATTAAAACATTTACGTATTAAAAACAAAACAAAACTGAATGCGAATCAATTGGTATCGTCGACAGAGTACTGCTTGTGTTTAAAAAAAACAAAATTTTTTTATATAGCCGCGATAATTATAAATAAAGTAGACTAAACAACAACAATAAAATGCTCATTTTTGTGTGACGGTTTTAAAAAATCAAACTGGGAAAACTGGGATATTAAAAAGGATTAAAAAAAATTACTACGACTAAAACAAATCACCCTAACAAAAAAACCAAGAGGAAACAGATCCAAAAGAAGGAACCAAGACAAATGAAAAAAAAAACAACAAAATAATAATTTTGGACTTAAAAAGATTTGCTATGTAAAATGACTTTGTATGGGGTCGTTAAGAGAAACAATATCCCGTGCAATCTCAAGTCTGGCAATCTCAATATTTTCAAGAGCATTAAGTTTAGAGCCTTTTGAGGTTTTGTGTAAAATATTTAGGTTGTATTTATTTCAAAGTTATGTGACTGCTCAAATGTAGACCAAAAGCTGATTTATTAATGTTAGGAGATCTAAGGGTAGTTATATATTCACTAATCCGTTTTTTAAAACTTCTGCCTGTTTGACCTACATATTGAGAATTGCAATCATTACACAAAAGCTTGTAGACCCCACTGCCATCCAGCGGCTCTCTCTTATCTTTAGTACGACAAAAAATCGTCGAAAAAGAGCATGCTCTGAATAACATTGGCAATTTTTAAAGATATTGATCCTAAAAATGTTAAACATATGTAAAGGTTGCCGTAGCAAATCTTTTTAAGCCCTAAATTATTCTTTTGTTGTTTTTTTTTCATTTTGTCTTTTGGATCTGTTTCCTCTTCGTTTTTTTGTTAGGGTGATTTGTTTTAGTCGTAATAATTTTTTTAATCCTTTTTAATTTCCCAGTTTGTTTTTTTTTAAACCCTCACACAAAAATGAGCATTTTATTGTTGTTGTTTAGTTTTTTTTTAACACAAGCAGTACTCTGTCGACGATACCAATTGATTCGCATTCAGTTTTGTTTTGTTTTTAATACGTAAATATTTTAATTTTAATAGTCCTGTAATGTTAAGAAATTTCTGTTTTTAAAATGTGTGTATGTTACTGTGTTATATACCGCACATTGTAAATGTAAATGTGTTAGGTAAGTTTTGTTTTAAATTAATTATTTTTAGCATGTTTTTATTTCGGTTTTACTTTGACAGATTTGTGATCCAACTCCCCCCTTAACAATGACGTTTTAGTCAAAACCGGTCGGGGATTTCAAACAAAATTTGTGAAGAATTAATAGGACTTTTCCTTGCCGTCCTATTATGAATAATCTTCACTCTGGAGACTTCACTCAACTTATATATTGCTTGCTTTTATTCTTTTTTTCGTATCGAAACCGCCTCCCCCCCTTTCCAAATGGCTGGGACCGCCAATGCAAACTAATTTTGAACCGCTTTTAAAAATTTTGAACCACACTCCTTCCTGTTTTTTTTTAGCTTGACGTCCGAAGGCACCCTCCATTTTTAATATTAAATAATAACAGGAAGGAGTGTAGTTAAAAGTTTTTAAAAGTGGTTCAAAATTAGTTCAAAATTATATGCATATCAAAACTCGAATATCTTTCAGGAGGGGGTGTGGCTTGACTGAGCGTTACTCTTAAATGAACCTTTCTTTAGTCTTAATTGGTATGTTTACAAAATTCTTAAAAACGCTAACGAATATTCAAAATCTGTTGAGCTCCCTGAATGAGATACTCGGTATTAGCCCAAAGACTTTTATAATTATTTTCACTATGTTTTTATTAGAACTTTACCGGCCACAAATAACCCAGCATTGGTCCTTAACGCATTTACAAAAGAAGCACCACAACAAAATAAACATCCGCAAAATAGGCCTATGGAGTAGGCCAATCCAAGCGAGATCCATTTGAAACAAACGTCGTTTACGTCTGAGGTGATATTTTGCAAGCAGAATATTCCCATAAACTGAGCCAATACAATCAAATCTTTGAGATAACCATGTATCGTCTCTCTGGTATAAACATGAGTTTTACGGAGATTATTTTTTCGTATTACTGTCCGCGTTTTCAAGTATTTTTTGTTGCCCACCATTTCTTTCTTACTAATAAAAATCTAAAAAATGTTTTTTTTATTATTTGTCATCAGTGTACCTGAACAAAAACATGCAATTACCGTTAACCGGCTTTTTATAAATATTTTATTTACGACTCCAAAACGACCTACACTGTATAATATGTTTTTATTCTATTATTTAAAATTTGAACCTAGTGGTCCCGGGTGTCTCACTATACAGGGTGTAAACTATATTATAGTCATTATTTACATGGCTGATAGGGGGGGGGGCAAAACAAGCAAAAAAGTTCATATAATATAGGCTTCAAAACATATAGACTAAGAGCTGTTGGGCTCGAAAATTCAACGATAAGACCTCCGGCTGAAACAACTTTGTGAGGTGGTTGGGGGAACCGTTCCAAAAAATTGAGCAAAAAAAAACGATCTTACCTCCGGCTGAAAATTTTCATGGTAGTTACCTAGAGGTCACGAAGAAACTATGCAAATCGTCAGACACCTAGCAGAGGCTAAAGGGGTGTCAGACGCTGCCAAAGTTTTTTTATGAAAATTTATCCATCTTACCTTCGACTGTCGTTTTAACAAAATATTTCGCAGAACATCCCCAGTACATTTTGTAATCATCAGACGAAAGTACTACTGCGTTCGTCCGCCATGTTGGATCAAACATGGCGGAGAGGGGTATTTTCAAAGCTACCTAACATTTTTATTATTTAACCAACTTTCCTCAAATAAAATTTTATTTGCTGGTGCTCAACTGCTCTTCTGTAAACATTATCAATAATATAGTTTTGCGATGTTTATATACCTACCGAAAATAAATTATTTTCTAAAATTCGCGGTATTATTTTTACCACCAGCATTCAAAACGTGTAATAAATGACCTTCTTAGTATTATTTTTGTTCAAATTTTCATCTGCGGCTCATCATTTATGATTTGGCAACAAATCTATATATAAATGAAAAAGCTTTGGTCATTTTCCACTGTTTTATTGAAAAATCACCCAACATGTTTCAACAGTATAGAGTGTCATCTTCAGGGGGTTTACTGTAAGAACCCAAGAAAACTTATTGTAAAATTGATATTTGATATTTGTAAAATTTATACAGGGTTCCTAAGCAAATCCTTAGGGGGCCAAGCAGCCGTGTATAAGACGCAGACAAACGGAAAAGCACATTAGGCAGAAAAGGATGGGCATGGGGCGATGTTGTCACTACATCTTACCCGTAGTAAATACATTCCAGGTTGTTTCATACCTTTAGGACTAGAATAAAAATTATTTTTGCTCGACTTTAATACCAAACTGATGAAAGATATCGTAAAAAAAATATTTTTCGGCTTTTCATTTTGTAACCATTGTCTTTACGCACTGTTTACAGGCTGGGGACTGAGATACATGCAAATGCCTAACCTAAAGCGTTCATACACGGCCGGAGAAATCGACTGAGATATTTCCGTAGAAACTTTATTAAGCAAATAGGACGGGTTGACGCCTTCGAACGTCCAACCCGGGTTTTGCACTTTGATTCGAAATCAAAAAGGAGGAACAGTCAGATGTGGGGCCGTGCACAAATTACGTAACGGTGATTTCACCAATTTTTGACCCCCTCCCTATGTAATATTTTGTAACGGTTTGGCACGCCACTCCCCTAATATTACGTAACGATTTTAAGACCACTACCCCCCCCCCCAAAAAAAAAAAAACTTTTCACTTATTTTCATTCCAAATTTTCTTAGTTTCACACAAATGCAAACGCTGTCGAAAACCCCCCTCCCCCCTACGTAACGTTTTGTAACCCCCCTCCCCCTATGACCATTACGTGGGGCCGTGCACAGCCCCTGTAGTCCCAGTGGACGAGGGCGAGAAAATTGATATTTTTTTCTTAAAAATTATACTCTTTAGATCTATTTCTTTGCGTTCCCGAAATTACGTAATTTTTGAAAAAAAATTGCAAGCGGCGCCATTTTTATTTCGTGCTTTGTTTTTCTAACATTTTTGCGTTCGGCTAATTTAATTGAAAAATTTTTGCCTGCGGCGCCCTTTATCTTCTCACTCACTTACAAATAAAAGTAGAGTATGACCATGGGGGAAATAATTTTTTTCTACGGTATGACGAAAATTTCGACAAAGTTGAAGAAAAAAATAAAAAAAGTGGCAGAGCTCAAGTTTTTCGTAAAAAAAACGTTTTTTGTAAAGAAACAGAGCAAAATAAATCTTTTCACCCCTTTTTGGGTGTTACAAATATTGGCAGCCCCTTATTTTTCGCTTTTACCCTCCCGCTAGTTTTGAAGAATTGGTTCGCTACATGTTTCGAGATCATGTCATAAAACACCTCGAAAATATCAAATGTAGTGTAGGGCCAGCTTTATTTAAAATCAATAATATCGCAAGCAAAAAGCTCTTCAGGAAAAACAGCGCCGTTTATTGATTTCTTTGGCTGCTAGTGCTAGCTGCATGGTTTGGCCGTTTCCGGATAGATGTCACTAGTAGAACAGAATGGAAAGAAATTTAATTAAAAGCGAAGATATTTCTTTCTAATGTTAACAACCTCACGAGTTTATCGCTCAGTATCGTAAATAATGGACCCTGCCGCCTCCTTTAAGCAAGAAAAAGCTGTGGTTTGTACCTGAAAACATCTAATTTTTAATTAGATTAGATGTTCAAATCTCATGGTGTGGCCGCCATCTAGCGGAATTTGCAGACATCTTGTCAACGGTTATTATTGCAACTATTATTTATGCTCACAATGAAAGAGTGGCGACAATTTTTTCTCATGAGCAGTCCGGAGATAATAACAAACTGGCACCATTGCTCAATATACCTGTTTCTTTTGTGCGCGCAGAACTTTCTATGCCATTTCTGTTTGATTTATTGAAAACCTATCCCTAAGGAAAATCTTAGGAACCCTGTATGTAAAAAACAGTTATGCTTGGTCTGCCCATCCATCAGAAACAAGCACAGTGCCAACGATCCAATGGGAAGATGGAAGAAACGCACAAGGGAAGGCCACCACCGAGCCAGTGACCCAACCAATGGACAGACCAAGCATAACACAAAATTGAAACCCTGAAAACCTTAAAATCTAGTCTTTAACAAAACTTACCCTAGGGTGGGCTACAAGTATGGCGACATCTGGTGTCTATGGGAATTTAAGCAGTTACATGGAGAACTGAAAACAAAGAGAGTGGCCTCAGGAAACACTCAATAATTATAAAGTAGGAACAAAAAATTATAAATTAGGAGCAAAAAATTTTAAGAAGTAGTAAGACATACCGAATTTTTTTTTTTTAAACTAATGTAAAATGTAGTAAAAAAAAATTTTGGGTTGGGGACTTGAACCTCGTCATTAACGAGGGTCAGGTATTCCCTGAAAATTTAGAAAAAAGGCGACGCATTTTAATTATAATTAGATAATTTAATTTAATTAGACTAATTCCACGTGTTGCGTCCCGAACAAATGACAGGGGCCAGGGAAGGTAAAACATTTTTTAAAATGGTTATTTGTATGTAAGGGTGTTATAGAAGGAAACTATCCAAATATCAGGACATTATGAGCATCTGCATCCTAAGGTCACTATTACTTTGCTACCTCCGTAAACTACACAGTACAATATTTCAGATAAAAGTTAACCTTTTTTAAAATAGAAATTCAAAATAACACTAACCTAGTTTTACATCATGAAAAACTCATCGAGTAGCCCCTCCGTATCCTATAAATAACCTCAACTATAAATTAAATAACCGTTGGGAAACAATACCGAAAAGGTGGTGAGGGAAGTCCTGTCGCATGTTCAATTTGAAATCTTTATATACCACCGCAACCCATTCTTGGCGTCTAACCCAATCTACTCTTTTACAAATATTTTACAAAAAGCCGAAACGGTCAAAATTTTTAGAGATTTTTTTTTTTCTCAAAATTTTCGCCTGGGCGGTATACCAATATTAAATATTATTACAATTTTCTTTAATGTTAAACAACTTTTTTGTCAACATCATTTGAAATATTAAAAAAAATCTGCAAAATGAGACTTGCTTTTAAAAATAAGAATTTTTGAAAGTAAAACTCGTGGCATATCGGACAAAGCGTTTTTGTTTCTCACTTCATTACTTATTAGGAATCATCAGGGAGTTGTAGGATTATACCTGGCAGTTTAAGCTACACAGTGACCATGCACACCTCTAGAATTTAAAACAAAAAGTTTGTCATCCTTGGGGACGTAGAGAAACAAAAACATCAAAATTGAAAAGTGCAAGACACCGTAAATACAGAATCCTGTACCATTCAGCAGGTTATAAAGTAGCTTCAACTGCCAGGTATAATCCTATGACTCCCTGATGATTCCTAATAAGGATGAAACAGGTCTGTAGATTCTCCATTAGACATTGGAGGCCTGGTCGTAATGAAGTGAGAAACAAAAACGCTTTGTCCGATATGCCACGAGTTTTACTTTCATTTTTATTTGCGGACACGAGATTCATTTCGTTGTTTTTTAAATAAGTATTTTTGTTTCATATACACCAACTCAACACCTTTTAATCTGCCCCTCTTCCCTCCCTTCAGTTCAAGAGCTCAAGCAATAAACACCTACCTAATTTTTAAATATTTTCCATAGGTATTTGCCCCCCAGAGTCGATTTCTGGCTACGCCACTGAATTTTAGGGTCGTTAAACTGAAAAACGCGTTAGCGCGTTGCTTTCGATCTGAAGAAGTACTCATATCTGGTTTTACCGAAAAATCTGTTGTTAACTTAGTTGTTTAACTGACATATTGAACGACATTTAATGAAGGATGTATAATAAACCCTCGGAGAAAGCGATTTTAGTTAGAACCGTCCTTATATAAAAGCGGTTTTAGGTGCGTATAAACGGAGTGAATGATTATTTTATTGATAAGTTTGGCCTACTAGATTTTCTATGTTCAAACTGACACGGATGGAGGGTCGCTCACTATGAGTAACTGAGGACAATGCTAGACTATACCTAAACCATTACGTTTTTTTGCGTATTACTCCAAAACCGCGGAACCCAGAGCTAAAGTAGTAACCAGAGTTAATACATCTTAAAAATGCGCATGTTTCTTTATAAAATATTTTTTTGTAAAATCCCTACTTTTTTTTAAATCAGAAAAAAAATCTAAAAAAAACTAATTTTAGATAATAATTTATTTTCGGTATAGAGACATCGCAAAGACAAAGTATTAAGAGTGTTTATTAAAGTGCATTTCAGCGCGAGCTAACCAAAATTTATTTGAAGAAATTCTGGTAAATAATAAAAATGTTAGGTAGTTTTGAAAATACCCCTCTCTGACCTCGAAAATCGAACATGGCGGACGACGAAGAATGTTCTGCGAAGTAATATGTTAAAACGTCAGACGGAGACAGCCCTTTAGCAGAGGCCTAAGTGTCTGACGATTTGCATAGTTTGTCTCTGACCTCTAGGCAACTACCATGCAAATTTTCAGCCGGAGATAAGATCGTTTTTTTTTGCTCAATTTTTTGCAACTTTGAGGCGTCTGACGTCGCTTATGCAGAGGCCTTGAGCCAAATCCTTGCAGATGACACTTCTTGATGGTTCCCCCAACCAGCTCACGAAGTTTCAGCCGGAGGTCTTATCGTTGAATTTTGAGATACACTTAATATAGCCTTTAAGATGGTTTTTTTTTCACATCTTCCAAATTATTAATTATTTAAAAATAGTAAAAAGCAAAACAATAAATGTGTATAAAATAAAAAGGAAGTTAAAAAACCTCTGAATCAGTTACTTCAACCGATAAGAATCTAAAAAAAAAAAGACCAAAAGATCTTGGGAGGAAAAAACGAAAATTCAAACTTGGATGAGTATCTAACAAAGAACACACAAAGGACCAAAGCAAAAAGAGAAATTATCGAATTGCGCGAGTAATTCGATTCTTTTCCTGCAGAACGTGGTAGAATATTTGAATTGGTTTTTCTTTGGCATTATTAGCACAAACATGTACCGCTTGCACGAAAATATAAAAAGTAAGTCTAATTTTGACTACTTTGGGTTGGATTCCAAACCCTAATATTGAAACGTTGCAACGGTGGCAGCACAGGCGTTGAACCGTCGTCAGAAAACTTTACTAACACAAGTACTACAAGTTCAGACGTCGGGCTAACGTCTTACTCTGTACTACTTGCAAACGTTCTTCTTAACGACGTCGAAGCGTTCTCGGGAATCCGCATTAGGCTACACACAATGGCTCCAAACGTTATCTCGACGACTTACGTCCGTCTACACAAGCTAAGACGTCGTGACAACGAAAGATAAAGTATAAGACATGACTTACACCACTAAAGTCGTCAACGACTATATTTTATTCTCCCTCTGAAGTTAGATGCGGTACAAAACTAGTCGGAAGATGGAAAAATGCTATTTGGGCTACTTAGCGCCGACCTTAAAACAGGCTGTGCCTGACCGTAAAAGGTGTAAATTATAGAATTATTGAACTCCCTAACGAAACGGTTACTTTATTTCTAACCTGCAAATATATGCTGCCTGTTTTCAAAATTATGTGTTGTTTTTTTTCACATTTTCATATTTAAAAGTGTTTTTGAGTGATTGAAAAGCATGGAAGATGTGTTAGAAGCAGTGTTCTTGGTGGAGGGTGAAGATAAGGACCTGGAGAGACCTGATTAGAAAAATAACTATGCTTTTTTGACTGTCACAACACAAAAAATTTACCGAAAGTAGGTTTACGGTAAAAAAAAATGACGAATAATTTTTAAAAACGGTCAGACACAGCCAAGCATCACCATCCTCAACTAAAAAGCCAGTTAACTCATTTTCGTTTTAGTATCCTTTGGCCTATGATCGGTACCATATTGACACCAAACTGACAGAAAATCGATGTTTTACTTGTCAATTTGGTTATAAAAATGGCAGCCACATTAGGCTAAAGGGCACTGAGGCGGTAGGAGTTAACAGGCTTTTTAGTTAAGAACGGTGCTGAGTCAAGACACGGCCTAGTACAATTCCTCCACAAATAAGGACAGGCCCTAACCCATATAACTATGAGATACAATAACGGCCCTACCCTGCTTTTCCCGAGAAAAATGCGTACCGATAATAACTCTCCCAATCAAGTTGGCCGGGAAAAAACTGATAAACGCAGATTGTAAACGGGCAGACGCGTCGATTGCGTCAGCAGTGGAAGTGTCATTAAATTATCGTAAGGTCACTACGACGCCAGGAATGGATTTGTAAGTGCATGAGCAGTAGATTTTTGGTTTATGGCCTGGTGACCCAAACAGTTTCAAAGCCAACCGCGATCTTGAATTTTCTCCTTTGTTTTTCAAAGTTATTTTCATTACATATTTTGGAGCATTTGGGCCATTATAGTATCTCATAGTTATATGCCCTAACCTTATTAGTATCAGTACTAAATGTGGTCGTTCTTGCACATGCGTATCTGTTAACAGCGTCAAAATAGTGCCTGGCCTTATTAATGCCGGGCCCGAACTGCATTTCAATAATAATAATAGAGATAGTAACCGAGCGCAGAACTCTAAACTGGTGATATATTATGTGGCTGACTATTTTGACATATTAAGGGGGAAGGGGCAAGGCCCCCCTACCCACGCCTATTGTCTGAGCTACAATGGAAACTTTGAAACAAAAAAATTAAACCGACTAAAAGTACACCAATGGTATAAAATTAAAAAAAATTCTAAAATTTAAATTAAATTTAAAATTGGGGAATCATAAAGAATGACAGATAACATTTTGCAAGCTTATTTTGACAAGTCACTTGACGTTTTAGGTTTATTCTAATTTTTGCTTTTAACTTACTCAAGATATTTCGGAAATAACAAATAACTTTACCTAATATTTCAAAAATAACGTTTTTTCTTTGTTTTTTAATCTTTGAATTTGCGCTGATGTTGGCCAATTAACTCAAAACGTCAGGTACTTGTCAAAATGAGGTTGTAAAATATCTCTCATCCTTTATAAACCAAACGGCAGGAGAAAAAAAGCATGTGTTCATAAGAAAAAATGAACTTGACAGTGCTCCTGTCACACTAAAATGTCAAATCTCGAAAACGGACCTCTCATTACGTAGATCTTAAAAAAGCGCCTGTAGAAAGTTTAAAGCGTTTTTTGACAGCTTTAAGAAAAAGGGCGCAGAAAAATAAAACCCTCAGAATAAATATTTTGGTTTTTTTCGCCCATCTCCGGAATTTCTAAACATTTTTTTTTGGTTTTGAGCAAAGCGTCAAATTGCGCAACTTTGGCCTAATTTAAACCTTTTCGTATCTTCTACCGTTTAGGGGATCCCCACGGTGACCATCGAATTTGGGACACCCTGTATAATAATAATAAACTCGGTTTAATTTGTTTTTTAGTTTTTGTTAACATAAACTTTACCGGCAATAAACAACACCGTACTGCTGCTTAAACCATTTATACAATAAATACCAAAAGCAAACAAACATCCACAAAATAGTCCCATAGAGTAGGCCATTCTAAGTGAAACCCATTTAAAACAAAGGTCGTTTACATCCGAGTTAACGTTTTGTAAGCAGAATATTCCCAGAAACTGAGCCAATATAATCATGTCTTTAAGATAACCATGCATCGTCTCTTCAGTATACATGGCTAAAAGTTTTATAGTAAATATTATTTTGTTTTTAATATTTTTCACTGCCCACCATTTCTTTGCGTACCCACTATACTACTAACAAACGTGTAAAAATCGATTTGTTTATTTTTAACATCAGTGTATTTACCTGGAAAAACACGTGCAATTATGTCGTTAAGTTGTTTTGGTTTCCTCCGCTGGATTGACGTGCATGCATAGTGGTAAATACAACTTAAAATTTGTTAAAGCAGCCAGAGGGTTAGAACTTTGTTTTTCAAAATATTAAAAAAGAACATGTTTATCTACATTCTACAACCACTTAATAATACTAAGGTAACTCGAATATCTCCACAAAGTAAGACCTCCTATGATACGGCCTCGTTTTTAAAAATATTACAACGCAGTTTACCTAGGCAGTAGTAAAAGATTTTCTTATTATATATATTTATTATTTGTTTATTATAGTTTTTTGTATTTAATTTTTATATGCTTATATTTTTCCAATTTTACACAGTATACAAAATTGGATGGAATATTGGATCAAAACCGGCTCAACTAAAAAGCCAGTTAACTCCTATCGTCTCAATGCCCTTTAGCCTAATGTGGCTGCCATTTTTATAACCAAATTGACAGGTAAAACATGGACTTTCTTTTGTTGGTGTCAATATGGCATCGATAGTAGACCAAAGGATACTAAAACGAAAATGATTTAACTGACTTTTTAGTTGAGAACGGTGTTTATTGGAGGAATTTACGCGAAATTGATAGGTATAGTCTTTTTGGATCTCTATTTAGTACATTGTTTTATGGCAGAGCCATGATGAACCTTAAAATAATTTTTTTAAATACCAGTTAAATTTTCAGATTTGGTAAAATACACTTTAGTAGGACACGTTTTTTGGTAAATTTAAAGACTGTAAAGAATTTTGATTAAAATAAATTAATACCACCTTATGTTTTACACCATTGTTTTTAATATTTTTCACTGCCCACCATTTCTTTGCGTACCCACTATACTACTAACAAACGTGTAAAAATCGATTTGTTTATTTTTAACATCAGTGTATTTACCTGGAAAAACACGTGCAATTATGTCGTTAAGTTGTTTTGGTTTCCTCCGCTGGATTGACGTGCATGCATAGTGGTAAATACAACTTAAAATTTGTTAAAGCAGCCAGAGGGTTAGAACTTTGTTTTTCAAAATATACTTAATAATACTAAGGTAACTCGAATATCTCCACAAAGTAAGACCTCCTATGATACGACCTCGTTTTTAAAAATATTACAACGCAGTTTACCTAGGCAGTAGTAAAAGATTTTCTTATTATATATATTTATTATTTGTTTATTATAGTTTTTTGTATTTAATTTTTATATGCTTATATTTTTCCAATTTTACACAGTATACAAAATTGGATGGAATATTGGATCAAAACCGGCTCAACTAAAAAGCCAGTTAACTCCTATCGTCTCAATGCCCTTTAGCCTAATGTGACTGCTATTTTTATAACCAAAATGACAGGTAAAACATGGACTTTCTTTTGTTGGTGTCAATATGGCATCGATAGTAGACCAAAGGATACTAAAACGAAAATGATTTAACTGACTTTTTAGTTGAGAACGGTGTTTATTGGAGGGATTTACGCGAAATTGATAGGTATAGTCTTTTTGGATCTCTATTTAGTACATTGTTTTATGGTAGAGCCATGATGAACCTTAAAATAATTTTTTTAAATACCTGTTAAATTTTCAGATTTGGTAAAATACACTTTAGTAGGACACGTTTTTTGGTAAATTTAAAGACTGTAAAGAATTTTGATTAAAATAAATTAATACCACCTTATGTTTTACACACTTTACACTTTGAAAAATTACAATTTTTGTTGTTTTTTGGATAAAAATGGCAAAATAAAAATCATATACACGACGTCACACAAGATGACAGACAGATGACATAACAGAAATTTTTAGTAAACAATTGCCTTAAATTATGTCCATCTTTCTCTAAAATACTTTTTTATAGCCTGCTGTCTCTCTTTAACAACCTTAAATATTATTAAAAATGTTTTTTGGAGGTACTTTTTTTGAACGCTAAAAAACAGTGAAGACTTGAAAAATGTGAGTGCTTCATTCTAGAAATCGAAAGTTTGGAAAGAAAGTTTTAAAGTGTGAGCAAAATCATGGCATAAAAATGTGAAAAACATAGTAAAAATTGCTTAATCAAAAACGTTACCCGTTAAATTATGTTAAAATATTTAAGCCTTAAATTACCATCATGGCTTGACCATTACACAGCGACAAAAAATATGTAAAAACAAGTCATGTCGTTGATTGTTTCAACTGTCACCTCAAAATGACAACTACAAATTATTTGATATGCGAGTTTTGATAACAAAGGAATTCGTTTTCAGAAGCAAAAAAGACGTCAGTCTGCTCATCAAAAAATTAGACTATAAAACATGGATTTTCTGTCAATTTGGTGTGAATAGGACCGCTATAGTAGGCTAAAGGATACTAAATCGAAAAAGACTTAACTGGCTTTTTAGTTGAGACGGTATTGATCAAATATTATTTGTCATTGTTGACATTTTTATGATTGCCACATAAAGTTTTACCTCCAATCAAAATTTTGACGGGGAAAATCAAACGAAAAGTTTTGGCAGAATACCAGAAAATTTGTAGTGAACATTCCACAATGTCCCAAAAACAAATCAAGACCAGGAAATCAACGAATTCTGTAAGTTTCTTTTACATATTATAAACATTGTTTGAAAGTTTCAGACAATTATGTGTTTGAAATTAACTCTGTGTTTCGGACTTCTGTCTATATTTTGTTTATACACGACGATTCGATCAGTACAAGCTCTGATCGTCTTCAGGTGCAAATCACATTCTATTCCTAAGACGTACGTATTAAATTCACAATAAAAATGGAAAAAGATTTTCAAATTTATTTCCTTAATGTACTTATCAAACGAGTAGAACGCGACATCAGAACAACAGTCTATCGTAAACCCACTCACACAAGACAATATTTAAATCAAGGTTCAAATCATTCTACTACAACCAAACGGGGCTGTAAAACAGAGCCGTTCAAATTTGTAATAATTCTCATGGCTTGGAAATCGAAATAAGAAACAATAAGAAGGATCTGCAGCAGAATGCTTACTGCGCCTGAAACCTATAACAGATACTATTTCTAAATTTCAGCAAACAGGACAGAGATTACAAGACCAAAACCAGGCAAATACATTCCTTACAATTCCTTACATTAAAGGAAAATCAGAGAGAATTCGAAGAGTAGCAAACAACTTTAGTATTAAAACAGATTTAAATCTAATAATACAATTCGAACCCTTTTTAGTAAAACAAAACCCGAGAAAAAAACACAATAAGAAATACATTTAACAAGTTTCTTGTGAATGTGGTGAATCATACATAGGCGAAACAAAAAGACCACTTTCTGTTAGGCTTAAGGAATATCAGATGAATACCCAAGGAGGTGAAACAACGAAATCAGGAATCGCCGAACATGCATGATCAAAACAACACCGAATGAAGTGGACAGACGGAAAGGTTTTGCACAAGGAGTCACACTGAAAGAAACGAAAATTCCTTGAAGTTGCCTTTGTTGGGCAGAATTAGGGTGTTTTCAGTAAATCAAGTAATGAAATTCCAAATATTTGGAAGCCCATCCTTGGGCGAAGCCAACTTCTTAAACTTCAAGGTTGAGTGATTTCTCAGTTTGCACCTGAAGACGATCAGAGATTTTACTGATGGCGACGTCGTGTATAAATAAAATATAGACAAGAGGGGGCATGTGCAAATTTTCCCTCGTTTTGGACTTAGAGTCCATATTACGGGCAAAATTAAACTCACCTTTTTTAGGAAGAAAATGTTAATAGCGAGGAGTACATAAAGAAACTGGCCCAGCCGAAAAAACATATCATGGCCGGTTACGAAGATAATCCAAACCTTTTTAAAGTAAAACAGAGTACTTTAAAATACAAAGGTAAAATTATTCTCACCGGCGTTCTCTTGGGGAGGGAACCTCCCCCTCCCCCAATGTTACTGTCAGTTACTTACAGTTGGGCAATATGAAGGTTCAGTTCGGATCGACGGTGGATATGATATCTCTCTTACATATTCATTATAAATGCTAATTAATACCATCATAATCATTAGTTGTTCGGAGTATGAAGATCAATAAAAGAAGGTTGTAAAGATCTGAGTGTTTTAGGTGCAGATTTATAAATACGTAAATTATATATACAACATAAAAACATTGGCATTTATTTGGCCTCTTGCTGGATATCAATAAATGCTTATCTGCTTCTTCTTCAAGTGCCATCCACTCTTCAAACGTGGGCTATCATCAACGCGATCTGTACCCTGTCCACTTCTTTTCGGAAAAGTGTTGTAGTACTAAAACTTTACCATTTTCTAAGATTTTTAAGCCGTGATATCCGTCTACGACCCGGACCTCTTCTATTTTAAAAACTTATATTTGTCATTTCTCATTTTTCCTTTTTTAATGGTAAATAAAGCTTCAAGATCTTTATTTATTCTAAGCAAAACATCCACACTAGTTACTCTGTAGATATTCTTAGTATTCTACGATAACACCACATGGCCTCAGCCAGTGTCCATTCTTCCATGCCATAATAAAAGATGCTAAAAACATAACAACAAAGCACACGAATTCAGAGAGTGGTATTAAGATCGCGACTACACAAAACTGATTTCATTTGAATAAAAGATGATCTGGTCTGTTCAATTCTTGCACGAACTTCTTGCATGTTGTCGCAGTTCTCATTGAGGAGGTAACCCAAGTATTTGTATGAATCCACGCATTCGACTTACTGCCCATTTACTTCTGACACGCCACTGATATTCTTTTCCTTGGATATGACCATCAATTTTGTTTTTCCAACATTTAAGTTAAGCCCGAATTGCCAACTTTTGGCAGCAATTTGATTGAACAACTCTTGCAGGGCTTCCAGCGAGTCTGCTATTATAACAGTGTAGTCGGCATATCGTAGGTTGTTGATTTTTATGCCGTTTATGGTCAGACCCTCTTCACAGTTATGTAGTGCATTCTCTATTATTTTGTTATATAAATATTAAACAACAGTGGAAACTTCTTCGGACAGTTGGCCATCGACCTTTATTTAAGCAGTCTGATTCCAGTATATATTAGCGATTATCTTTAGATCTTGGTCATCCAGACCAACTTCTTTTAGCGATTCTATAAGCTTTTCGTGTTGGATTCGATCAAACGCTTTCTCATAATCTATAAAACAGGCATATACTGCCACCGATACATCCCTAGACCGCTGAACTAAGACTTGAATGCCAAACAGGACCTCTTTTATCCCAAAGCCACTACGAAATCGAAACTGCATGTCGCCCATTAAAGATTCGTATTTTTCATAAATTCTTTTATGGATAATCTTAAGAAATTTTTATCATATGGTCTCATTAGGCTGAATACGCTGTAATCACCACACTTCTTTGCTGACTGTTTTGTAGGCAGTGTAACAAAGGTTGATTTTAGCCAGTCTTCAGGGATTTTACCGCTGCGATAAATCAAGTTAAAAAGTTTGACCAGCATATTTACCGAATCTTCGTTTTATTTATTAGCTTAAAAACTTTAGTATATACTTCATCTTGCCCTACCGCTTTTCTGTTTTTAGCTGAAGATATTGCATACTGTACTTCTTCTGGTGTTATATCTATGCCTTGGTTTGAGAATTCTTCTGGCTGTTCGGATCGGTTATCGGTTAAGAGATGTTTTATGTAGCTACACCATTTTTTTAGTTTTTCCGTTAGTTAGTATCCGGTATGATTTTGCCCTGATTGTCCACAAGGATTCCAGCTTGTCTTTTATTAAATAATCCTGCTGCTTCCTTCATGCGTTTGTGTAAATTGTTTAGCATCTAGATCTTCTAATCTTCTTGTTTTGCTGACCTTATCTTGTTTTTTATTTCTCTATTGATTTCATGGTACTGATTGCTGCCTTTTTTACTGCGTATTCCATCAACTCAAGGATTTCATTGGTCATCCAAACTTTCTTTTTATTATTTCTTATTTCATCCTTGCCTAAGAGTGTTGTGCTTTCAACTATGGCATTTTTAACCTTTGTCCAAACCATTTCTGCATCTTGCCCGATAGACTCGTTAATATCCTGAAGCTTTTTATTAGGTTCGACTTTATGTTTAGTTGCTACCATTCATCTTGAAGTTCGTCCAACTTGAGTCTAAGTTTGTTATTTGGGGAACGAAAGTAACTTTAATATTCGCTACAACTACTTCTGCACCAGGATAAGTTTTTGCAGTTTTAATACAGTTCCTTAATCGTTTATTAATTAATATAAAGTCTATTTGGTTTCTAATGATACTCTCAGGATTGTCGGATCTAGAAGTCCAAGTATAAGGACGTCTAGCTGGAAGTTTAAAGAAAATATTTGAGACGACAAAATCCCTTTCCTGACAGAACTGCAAAGGACGATCTCCACCTTCATTTGATATACAACGACTGTACCTTACAACAATGTCTTCTCTTAGGGTGGGGTATTTCCAAGTTTTGCACCATAACAATGGTGATTTCTGTCTTTTTTGTAAATCTGCTTATCGGCAATAAATAATAATTAATTTATTAGATCTATGGTACTACTATAAATACACCTTTCCGCACTCGTTTGCATGCGGAAAGTAGTATTAAAAAGTTTTATGTCGGACAAAAAATTTCAAAGTTTTAAAAAGCTATTTTGTTATTTAAATGATTAGAAAAGCAATCCTACAAATGTTATCTTATCCATCCGGTACAAGTTGTCGCCGTCAACTGGGCACGGCCCTCTACCCACTAAAACAAAAAAACGAGTTTTATTACTTTCCCGCCCAGCTGACCGTGCCCACCTGACTTTGCATCCAGTTTTCTTCGCGCCCACTTGGCTTAGTAAAACAATATTTTTTTAGCAACAAAAAGGATCCTACTCTTATCAAAGCCCAAACACATAACGAAGAAAAAGGTTGATAGGGAAGAAGAGGACGAGCTCCAAAGCGTACCGAGTGTTACTCCCAGTGCGCTCAATTACAGACCCACAAGGCGTATTCTTGAACTTGCTACACCTAAATAAGAAAATACTTATTATATTGACTTAAGCTACCTAATAAATGCTTTTGAGCAACCACCACCTAAAAAAAAGGAAAATTTTCCTTGCTAAGGGAAATGTAGTTTATTAGACGTCGGATTACGTCGGACCTACCTAAAAATAATTGAACCTGACGTTGGTAGCCAACTAGTAGTCGACGTTATTACGACCCAGTTCTAAACTAATTTATCGTCACCTTATTTGCTTACCGTATTACCTTAATTGCAATGCAAAAAAAAGTTTTTAAACCACAAACACAAATTACCGTAACCGTATACTTTTGCCCACATACAAACTGCCAACGTAAATTGAATAGAAAATAAAATAACAATTCCTGGTTTTGCAAATTCACTTTCACAAAAAAATTAGAGACACACAGAGGTGTGGTAACCTGCAACTTTTGCAGAGAAATTAATCTGGTTGGTTGCGAAATAAAATCGAGTGGGTCCCGTTAACCCTCCGTAAGTAACGTATTTCGGTTCGGTTATTTTTGGATATGGGAGAGAAAATAGCCGATTTTGCCTACGGTATCACCAATTTTGATGGTCTATTAACTCCCTATTACCAAAGTCAACCGACGGAAGTTCGTTTGTACTTGTCGGCATGCTGCGTTTTGTTAAGCAACGCTGATACGTAGCTCCAAGTAATATAGTCCATAAGCCAGCTCGCTAAATATAGAGAAATGGTATAATTTGGGGATACCGATTTTCCTTCTTACCACAGTTAGACACATACAGGGTTTCTAAGCAAATCCTTAGGGAACCAAGTAGCCGTGTATAAGACGCAGACAAACGGAAAAGCACATTAGGCAGAAAAGGATGGGCATGGGGCGATGTTGTCACTGCATCTTACACGTAGTAAATCCATTCCAGGTTGTTGTTTTCTAATGTTTTTCATTTTCATACCTTTAGGACTGGAATAAAAATTGTTTTTGCTCGACTTTAATACCAAACTGATGAAAAATATCGTAAAAAAAATATTTTTCGGCTTTTCATTTTGTAACCATTGTCCTTACGCACTGTTTACAGGCTGGGGACTGAGATACATGCAAATGCCTAACCTAAAGCGTTCATACATGGCCGGAGAAATCGACTGAGATATTTCCGTAGAAACTTTATCAAGCAAATAGGACGGGTTGACGCCTTCGAACGTCCAACCCGGGTTTTGCACTTTGATTCGAAATCAAAAAGGAGGAACAGTCAGATGTGGGGCCGTGCACAAATTATGTAACGGTGATTTTACTAATTTTTGACCCCCTACCTATGTAATGTTTTGTAACGGTTTGGCACGCCACTCCCCTAATATTACGTAACGATTTCAAGACCACTACCCCCCTCCAAAAAAAAACTTTTCACTTATTTTCATTCCAAATTTTCTTAGTTTCACACAAATGCAAACGCTGTCGAAAACCCCCCTCCCCCTTACGTAACGTTTTGTAAACCCCCTCCCCCTATGACAATTACGTAATTTGTGCACGGCCCTTGCAGTCCCAGTGGAGGAGGGCGAGAAAATTGATATTTTTTTCTTAAAAATTATACTCTTTAGACCTATTTCTTTGCGTTCCCGAAATTACGTAATTTTTGAAAAAAAATTGTAAGCGGCGCAATTTTTATTTCGTGCTTTGTTTTTCTAACAATTTTGCGTTCGGCTAATTTAATTGAAAAATTTTTGCCTGCGGCGCCCTTTATCTTCTCACTCGAAACCAAGATTAGGAAAACTGATCACGTCTCTGTTTCTAAATTTTTTCGAATAAAAGTAGAGTATGACCATGGGGGAAATAATTTTTTTCTACGGTATGACGAAAATTTCGAGAAAGTTGAAGAAAAAAATAAAAAAAGTAGCAGAGCTCAAGTTTTTCGTAAAAAAAACGTTTTTTGTAAAGAAACAGAGCAAAATAAATCTTTTCACCCCTTTTTGGGTGTTACAAATATTGGCAGCCCCTTATTTTTCGCTTTTACCCTCCCGCTAGTTTTGAAGAATTGTGTCATGTCATAAAACACCTCGAAAATATCAAATGTAGTGTAGGGCCAACTTTATTTAAAATCAATAATATCGCAAGCAAAGAGCTCTGCAGGAAAAACAGCGCCGTTTATTGATTTTTTTGGCTGCTAGTGCTAGCTGCATGGTTTGACCGTTTCCGGATAGATGTCACTAGTAGAACAGAATGGAAAGAAATTTAATTAAAAGCGAAGATATTTCTTTCTAATGTTAACAACCTCACGAGTTTATCGCTCAGTATCGTAAATAATGGACCCTGCCGCCTCCCTTAAGCTAGAAAAAGCTGTGGTTTGGATCTGAAAACATCTAATTTTTAATTAGATTAGATTAGGTGTGGCCGCCATCTAGCGGAATTTGCAGACTTCTTATCAACGGTTATTATTGCAACTATGATTTATGCTCACAATGAAAGGATGGCGACAATTTTTTCTCATGAAAGCAGTCCGGAGATAATAACAAACTGGCACCATTGCTCAATATACCTGTTTCTTTTGTGCGCGCAGAACTTTCTATGCCATTTCTGTTTGATTTATTGAAATCCTATCCCTAAGTTTCATAAAATCAACTATATTTTTTTTGAATGTTAATGAGTAATTTAAAGAAAATATTTTTTTTAATTTTCCTGCGATTTTTGTTTAAGAATAGTAGGAAATGTTTATTAGAAATGTTTTGAATAAGAAATGCAATAAATGAACTAGTTTTTAATTTGGTATATTGGAGAGCAACTTAGTAGTTCTAATACTGCCTCAGGTGCTGGTGATCGAGTCATCCACTTGATGTTGATCATATTATCTTCATCTAGCATCCAACCGGGATATTCTAGCTGTCGAATTTCTGGATAGTTAACCAAAGATCGCCTCTAAATTGCGATTTGATAATTAGTAGCTCGTTTAGTACGAGTATGTTGATATAAGCAATCCTCAGACTGAGGAAGTTAAGCTGAATCCACTTCTTGACCTTGCCGATTTTAGAAATTATGGTACCTGAGTTCGTTAACGTTTTCTATTTTGGTGTTTCGTGACTATAACTGACAGAATTTGAAAATGTAAACTCGTATGCAAGTCGTGCAAACAACAAGTGAAATTCTGCATGGGTTTGTAACAGTTTGAATTCTTTGATCTTTCCTTGTCCAGAAAATGCACTGACTATATCGCAACCTGTCCTGTAAGCCAGGTAATGCTGATGCACGGAATTTTTGGTCGGTGTCAAGCTGAAGCACTTGAATTTATTAATTAATATCAGAAGAAGCCCGCGAAGTTGAATTGGTTGAAGTGGTTGAAGTTTTCTCAAAGCCTTGATATGGGTAAAATTGGCTCCACATTTACGATGGTGTTTTACAGTGTCAAAATTTCTTAGTAATGAAGCGTTGTACAACGCTGCCCAAACCTACATATGGTACATACAGTGTGTTCCAAATTTAATGCTCAGCACGGGGATCTCCTAAACGGTATGAGATACGAAAAGGTTTAAATTAGGGCAAAGTTGCGCAATTTAACGCTTTGCTCAAAACCAAAAAAAAAAGTTTACAAATTCCGAGTAGTTCTGGAGATAGACGAAAAAGACCGAAATCTGTATTTTTAGTTTTTACTTTTCTGCGCCCTTTTTCTTAAAGCTGTCAAAAAACGCTTAAAATTTTCTACAGGCACTTTTTTAAGATCTACCTAATGAGAGGTCCGTTTTCGAGATTTGACATTTCAGTGTGACAGGAGCAGGACATGCTTTCTTTCTCCTGCTGTTTGGTTCATAAAGGATGACAGACATTTTACAACCTCATTTTAACAAGTACGTGACTTTTTCAGTTAATTGACCATCATAAGCGTGTTTTTAAAATATTACGTAAAGTTATTTGCTATTTCCAAAATATCTTGAGTATGTTAAAAGCAAAAATTAAATTTGAGCTGATGATGGTCAATAACGTCCAAAACGTCAGGTGACTTGTCGAAATAAGCTTGACAAATGTCATCTGTCATCCTTTTTGAACCAAACGGCGGGAGAAAAAAAGGATGTGTCCAAAAGAAAAAATGAACTTGACAGTGCTCCTGTCACACTGAAATGTCAAGTCTGAAAAACGGACCTCTCACTAGGAAGATCCTAAAAAAAGTGCCTATACACAGTTTTAAGCGTTTTTTGACAGCTTTAAGAATAAAGGCGCAGAAAAATAGACACTAAAAATGAAGATTTCAGTTTTTTCCGCCTATCTCCGAAACTATCTAACTTTGCTCTAATTTAAACCTTTTCATATATCCTATCGTTTAGGGGATCCCCATGGTGAGCAACAAATTTGAAACACCCTGCATATGAGATTCGTTTTGCATATTTTCACGATCTTCTTTATTTGTGTCAGCACTAATTTTCGTTGGAATTTCAATTGAATTGGTTGATCACTAATTTGTGCTCATGAAAATTCCGAACATAAAAAATTATTTTTAGGTGCCTTTATACAAGGGGGGTTGCTTTATATAGATACTGCCATCAGTAATAATGATATTAAAATTATGGAGGCACCAGCAAATGAAAGACAAACTGGATAAACAACAACAAACACTAAAACTACTAAATTTAATTTCCCGAATACGGATTTCTTATGAGCATGTAGTTGCAACAAACGAAAGCTATTTAAAGGTATTAAACACTTAAAGTAAATATTTCAACGCATCCGTATCGGTATACGTAACGCGTTCGAAACAACAACAAAATGTTTCTAGTTCTTTAGCTAGGCACAGAATACCTACCTATACAGCTTCACTAAAAAAAAGAAAAACACAATTAATACAGGTCGTAGAAAAAAAATCTGAAAAAAAAATTAAAAAAACATATTTTTTAAAAAATTACTAGATAACAGTTTTGTAGCACACATAAAGGGCTTTCATTAAAAAAAAAGAATTATGAATGATGACAGATATAGTTGATTTTATAAAACTCAACATCCGCCATCTTGGATTGGCCGCCATTTCTATTAGCCACCAAAATTGGTACACCCAAATTATACCGACATGTTGACTGGCCCATGTTTTAAAATTTTTAAGGAGTCTGCGCCTTGAGGGCTTCCCAAGCAGCAATTTAACGGCGTAGCGACGTTGTTAAATGCCAACATGCCGACCCGGATTTACACCAAAATGAGTCCTTACTTCGTTGTGCAGTGACTGGAGTCAGAATAGTAATCGTTCTTGTTACGTCGTAAAATACAACTCAAAATGACTACACTAGCTATTGATTTTTTGGTGGTGTTTCACTACCCAAAATGTTGTCCATCTCAAACTTTGAGATTTTCGGTTACTAAAATGAACTTATTTTTATACACTTTGGAAAATGGCAAACAAAAAATTATAATTTGATAATTACCGTTTATTAAATAGTATATATATGGTCACTATGGGAGCAAAATTTAAAAACGCAATTCGGTTTACTGACAAATATGCTTACAAAAGGAATGAAAAAACACGTGTGCCCTGGATTTTTTTGTGTTTACACGAAAAATATTGCTTTTTTTAATGTAAAAAAATGGATGCTACTAAAGCCCTCTTTTCCTTGGTCAAATACCTATCTCGCCCGATACGTAAAATGTCTCAAAAATGCCATTCAATGATGTTTGTAGTATTTTTTGCCGTGTTTAGTAAATATAAACAATGGCGGCCACTTCGAACATAAACGACGGCATCAAAAATGGCGAATATTATGAGAATCCCAAAAAATATACTAGAGTCAAACATTCCCAAATGAACCACTTGCCACGACCGTTGGTTACTATCAACCCAACATGTGACTGGAAAACGCTCCAACTATTCCGCCGATGACAGTCCCCATAACCTTACCTTTTATTCGATTTTTCTAAATATGGCAGGACATTTCAAAGATCCTAATTCTTGGAAGGAAAAGCAAAAAGTATTTTTAGTGAGCGGCAAGAAGTGAAGCTGTGGATCAGACATTACTGTTTAAAGAGCACCTGTCTTTCTCTTTCGCCCATATACTTGTAGGATAATGTCATCTTTCTTGACTAGTTGAGCCAGTTATTTAAAATCTAGAGAGAGATAGGGCGATCTGCCGTACATAACTGCGGCAGAGAAGGAGAATATAATGCCATTAGTTCCTTTAAAAACTTTTCTTCTTCACAAGAAAAGGGCACTTAAGTTCGTCAAAACTGCGGCCGGAAAACATCGAAAGACCGGTCAGAAACGTCGCAAGTTCACGTAATGTGACAGTTGTTTAGACGTTGATACGTCTTCAGAACGTAACTAGATTCTCATAAAAACGTCCACACGACGTCAATGGTTTACAAGAAAATGCACCAACGCGTGACAGGTCGGCTAAACGTTGGGTAGACGGTAACAATGTAACTGTAAGACCGTCTGAAGTCTAATTTATAAACCCAAATTAACGTAAAGTATGTAGTCATTGGTCAGAAAATTGTTGCTTGGGTTATGTTTAACATGGAAACAGACACCTTATTAAATCAACTTTTATTGTTTAGAACCATTTTGCGCAGATATTTTACATTTGTTTAGTCCACTGTTAAGCACTATTGTTGGTTAAAAATGTAAAACAAACCGTGAGAAAGTTTTTTTTGCGACTTCTTATATAGTTGAAGAAGTTTAAGTCGATAAGATCACGTCAAAACTATGTGAAGTTGTAGTGTAACGTCATGCTGAATCGAAACCCCCTGCAAAGATATATAGGTGGTGGAGGGGAGTGTAGATCCAAAGCGCCATAAATAATCCGGGAAGGTAGGTCAGAAAATATAGTCTTAAAATTTTCTTTGCCAAGAAAGACGAACTCTTTTTATTCCTAAAGTAATAACAGTACACTTATTAATATTAACTCATAATTAACATAGGCTACTAATCTCGCTCTTTGGGTTTTGCCATCTCCAGGATACGCGGTGTAGCTTTGTAAGTGAGCGCTTTTTTCGAAATGGCCCAAGGATCGAAGTCGTCTTCAATTTCGTTGTTCTTTGTTTGCTTAGGTTGTGCCAAAACGTCAATTCTTGGAGTCGCTGAAAAATTGTATAGATGTAATCAGTGCGTTTATTTTGATTTTTTGAACTGTCCTGTTTAGTTGCCCTCTACGCCAAAACAATCACCTCGAAAATAGTAAATTCGGGTGGCTGGATTGGGGCTAAAATGAATTACATGAAAAACCAAAATGTTTTTATACATATACCATACATACCCTTGTATCTAAGGGCGCTCCTCTTTACTCTTCCCGGGATAAGAGGTTTGGGAATGTTCAAAAATCTGGGTGGAATTTTGGCCAACCGCAACACGTTTTCGGTGGGCTGGTAAGTCAAGGCGGCGGGGTTGACGTCAAGCGTTTTCGGCGGTTGGATGACGCACGGTTTGGGCAACGCCAAATCTTCCAGTCGATCGTAGTTCGAGAAGATCTTGGAAGGTTTTCTCTAAATAAACGAAAATTATTATGTATTGTATTGTATTGCATTGTATTGGGTTGTATTGTATTGGGTTGTATTGTATTGTATTGTATTGTATTGTATTGTATTGTATTGTATTGTATTGTATTGTATTGTATTGTATTGTATTGTATTGTATTGTATTGTATTGTATTGTATTGTATTGTATTGTATTGTATTGTATTGTATTGTATTGTATTGTATTGTATTGTATTGTATTGTATTGTATTGTATTGTATTGTATTGTATTGTATTGTATTGTATTGTATTGTATTGTATTGTATTGTATTGTATTGTATTGTATTGTATTGTATTGTATTGTATTGTATTGTATTGTATTGTATTGTATTGTATTGTATTGTATTGTATTGTATTGTATTGTATTGTATTGTATTGTATTGTATTGTATTGTATTGTATTGTATTGTATTGTATTGTATTGTATTGTATTGTATTGTATTGTATTGTATTGTATTGTATTGTATTGTATTGTATTGTATTGTATTGTATTGTATTGTATTGTATTGTATTGTATTGTATTGTATTGTATTGTATTGTATTGTATTGTATTGTATTGTATTGTATTGTATTGTATTGTATTGTATTGTATTGTATTGTATTGTATTGTATTGTATTGTATTGTATTGTATTGTATTGTATTGTATTGTATTGTATTGTATTGTATTGTATTGTATTGTATTGTATTGTATTGTATTGTATTGTATTGTATTGTATTGTATTGTATTGTATTGTATTGTATTGTATTGTATTGTATTGTATTGTATTGTATTGTATTGTATTGTATTGTACTGTACTGTACCGTATTAGTATAAATTTGACTTCTGTGGGCCTTTCGATAAAGATTTTACAAAATTTATTTTAATCGATTACTAATATACCCACCAACACTGTCTAACTTGTTAACAGCCTCAAAAATGCTGCAGTCAAAATGAAGAGCTAGGGTGTCAATTTTTTTTCTTAAATTCAGACGGTTTGAGCTAAAGCAATGAAATTCTGCAGGTATGTTTACCTTCCGGCAAAGTACCCTCGTTTGTCATAAAAAATTACATATGTGGCCCCTAGGGGGTAACCGGGGCCAAAATGTATTTTTAAACTATCTGACAGTTTATGCTATTACCTACAAGTCTACTTTACCAAAAAAATGATCATAGCTGTTAACAAGGCCCCTAGGTTAGGGGTTAAAAATGTTGTCAATTTTAACGGCCCAATTACATCGTTAAACCGGCAACGCTGTTGGGTCCGTTTATTAGGCAATTCTTTTTCTGCATGTTTCTCGGAAACGGGACTTCCAAATAGCCTGAAATTTTGCCTAAATTGTTTATTGGACTATGTTTTTCCATCAAATCTTGGTACTTTTTTAAAATTTTGTTTATTTTTTGAAAAAAACTGTTTTAGCTTTTGTGGTGTTTCAAAATTGCCGCGTCCATATTACGTCAGAAACAGTCAGAAATACCCTCTATAGAGACCTGTAAAACTAAATTGGAAATATTTGTAATTTTCCAAATAATGGACACCTAATTTCAAAAACTCTCTAGATTGTATTAATAAGCTTTGTAATCCTCTTCCTCTAATAAAAAACAAATTGAGTATTATTTTCCTCTAAAGCTAAAACATGCGGAAATGTAAAAACATGGACTATAAGGGTTACCTATCAATATTAGTTATATGCCTAGCATCAAAAATTACTTAAATGGTTATATTATAGATACCGCCACCATCAAAATTAACCACCCACGTCTTTTTTTTGTGAGCTTACCCTAGGCATAGTTTCTAGTGTTCTCCTTTCCTAAATGTATTCGGCTAAGAGAGATCTAGCATATATACCTAGGTAACACCCCTTACCAGGAAAAAAAATTTATGCCATGCAAACATCGAAATTGGTCGACTCACTGTATTTGAAACTAACCAATGTCAGTGTGTCTACCTGACATTCTTCATAACCTTAGTTTTGTCGTTTTGTTTTGGAGTTCGTCGGCCTGGTTTTTGTGTTTTATTTAATAATTTTTCCTTTGGTGAAAAGCTACTTTTTAGAACTCTTAAGTGGTCTGTGTGTATGACCATTTGACTAGTTGTCACTGCTCTCAATTCGATCACCTAGGTGATAAATAAACAATCCCTCATAAGGTCACTGGATCCTGAGACCTGCAGTCCCAGCCGCAGGTTTTAGGATCCAGTGACCCTAATCCCCAATGATTCGCGGCGCAATCTGTGAACAGGAGAATACAGTAAAGAAACCAGAGATAGATAATGAGTGGTAGATGACGTATTGAAATCGATTGACAAATTTATATTATCTCTGGATTGTTCTTGCGCCGTTAATTAAAAAATTATATTTGACTTATCTTTCACCCTATGTCAACAAAGTGCACCACTAGGGGCGCAGTGGACCTATTCTTAATATTGAATACCCCAACTTTGTAAGCGGGCGAGAACTAGTTTTTACCATTTTCATATTCCAGAAAACACTCCATATGCACATATGCACACTTTTCTGGAATATAGAAATGGTAAAAATCTTGCCAACGTACAGCCTCTAGGGGTTGAGGCAAAGTTTGATGTAAAAAAATAGGCTCTTAAATCTAACAGTGACATTTACTCAGATCTAAAATAGTACCCCCACAGGTTTAAATATTTACACCTGTGGGTGGTACTAAATTTTAAAACCAATTTTCAAAAAACACTTACCCATACAGAAAAGACACAAAGTTATTGATTATTTCGTATTGTTATTGCAAAATACCACTGAAAAACTGATTTTTTTTCTCAAAATACACCTTATATTAGAAGAAAATGCACTAAAACGGCAAAAATTTGGCACATAATAGCTCCCTTATTTGTGTTTGAGGTTATAAAGTTGGTGATTTTTTAGACCACCTCAAGGGGGAGGTTTAAATTTATAGCCCCCAGAAAGGATTGTCTTGTAGCATTTGGTAATAAGTTTGTTTATAATTTCCCTAAGTAACCGGTTTTACCAAGATTATTTTACCTTATTTAATATCCCAAGTTGTTCATTACCCAATAAAACACCTCCTATTTTGTCCAGAAAAACGCCATATTTTGAACCCGTTTTCAGCACAAAAAATATATTTATGAGGGCACTACGAGGCAAAACAAACATAAGTGAAGGTCACTGATTACCCACGAAAAATATGCCAAACAAAAAAACCCAAAACAACTATATTAATTTATTTACAAACTGAAAGTAAACCATTGAGGTTATCTAAAAGCTCAGTCAAAAAAACTTTCCTTACTCAAAGCCCACTCATTTTAAAGCTGTAGCTTTCATCAGTAGAGGTTAGTGTAGGCTAAGGTGCAAGCAGAGGTAAGAGATTCGAACTCGCTGTTTGTGATTGAACGCAGCGCTAATATTTTTAAATTGACGTTTCGACAGTGACAGAAATGTAAAAAGAAACTTGCATTTAAGTTTTTTAATACATTTCATAAATAAAAACACCTTTTAAATAAATACAAAATTAATCCACTCCTTATTTTATTATTACTCATCTAAACAAGGGTAAGTTCTAATTAGAGTGAAATATAGCCCCAATGTTAATTTATTATACAGAGTGTTTTCTATTTAAACCCCGCGTGGGTTTCAATTTTTTAATTTTCTTTTCTTCTAAATTGAAAATTTCCTCTTAAATCCAACAAAGGATTGTGTTAAGATGATTATTCAATAAAAAAATTTATTAAAATTCTTATAAATCAAACTAGGTCCAAAACTCAAGGAAGGTTGGTTTAAAATGCTTAAGACCAAAAATTTCACCTAAACTTAGGACCGTTCCAAAATAGACTAAACCTTTTTACTAAATCCCACCGTAAGTGTTTTCACTCGAACTTGTAATTTCCAAAAAATATTGCACTTTTTGAATTTGGTATAGTAAATTTTGAACAAGTTGTTCGAGATTTAAAATTTTTAGTGGTCGGAGTTAGAGAGATTTTTATATTTGATAATATTTGTTACACCAAATTCATGAGTTAAATATACATTACCCTAGGGGCTGGGGCAAAGTTGGGGTTATTTAAAATTAAGAAATGGTCCACTGCACCCCTGGCGGTGCATTTTTGTGGTAAAGGTAAGTAAAATATAATTTTTTAATTGAAATCGACAAAATTTTGAGCCCCTAACCTAGGAGCCTTGTTAACAACCACGAAATTTTTGTCGATATAACACACTTGTAGGTAGTGATATGAACTACCAACCGACTGAGATTCAAAGGTGCAGGTGCATTAGTATGGAAGGTATCAGGGATAGTTTAAAAACACATTTTGGCCCCTGTTACCCCCGACGGGTCACATATGTAATTTTTTGTCTTTTTGGGGCTGTTAGCAGTTTAGGCACTGTTGGTGAGTCCATTAGTAATCGGTTAAAACAGGTTTCGTAAAATCTTCATCAGAAGTCCCACGGAATACACTATGCCCCTTAAGTATTACATTTATTATACTAAATCTGCATTTTATTCTTTCCGTTACAGTTTTTTTTTAACTTAATTACCATCTACAGAGGGGCAGGTGATTTTATTTCAAATCAAGCAGTTTTAAAAACTGTCTAAACTCGTGGGCGGCTAAACTAGGGAAACTCGGAAGTTTCCTTTTAACTCAAACGTTTTTTTTTTACTTACTTTTATTGGTTCCGGTTTAAAAACGGGTTTGGGTTTCGCAAGTACGTCATACCTCTTAAAATCCTTCTTAACTTTTTTATCTTTGTTTTTCTTTTTTTCTTGACGTTGCTTCCTAAAATTTAATTTTAATTAATATATGTTTGAATTTTAAAATACATGGTGTACCAGGTACTCCGTGGTTATCCATTATAAATTTTACCCCCTCTTTTCTCTGTTATTATACATTTTACAAAAAATAGTCTTTAACGGCCCAATTACATCGTTAAACCGGCAACGCTGTTGGGTCCGTTTATTAGGCAATTCTTTTTCCGCATGTTTCTCGGAAACGGGCCTTCCAAATGGCCTGAAATTTTGCCTAAATTGTTTATTGGACTATGTTTTTCCATCAAATCTTTTTTTTTAAATTTTTGAAATTTTGTTTATTTTGTGAAAAAAACTGTTTTAGCTTTTGTGGTGTTTCAAAATTGGCGCGCTCATATTACGTCAGAAACAGTCAGAAATACCCTTTATAGAGACCTGTAAAACTAAATTGGAAATATTTGTAATTTTCCAAATAATGGACACCTAATTTCAAAAACTCTCTAGATTGTATTAATAAGCTTTGTAATCCTCTTCCTCTAATAAAAAACAAATTGAGTATTATTTTCCTCTAAAGCTAAAACATGCGGAAATGTAAAAACATGGACTATACTGGTTACCTATCAATATTAGTTATATGTCTAGCATCAAAAAGTACTTAAATGGTTATATTATAGATACCGCCACCATCAAAATTAACCACCCACGTCTTTTTTTTGTGAGCTTACCCTAGGCATAGTTTCTAGTGTTCTCCTTTCCTAAATGTATTCGGCTAAGAGAGATCTAGCATATATACCTAGGTAACACCCCTTACCAGGAAAAAAAATTTATGCCATGCAAACATCGAAATTGGTCGACTCACTGTATTTGCAACTAACCAATGTCAGTGTGTCTGCCTGACATTCTTCATAACCTTAGTTTTGTCGTTTTGTTTTGGAGTTCGTCGGCCTGGTTTTTGTATTTTATTTAATAATTTTTCCTTTGGTGAAAAGCTACTTTTTAGAACCCTTAAGTGGTCTGTGTGTATGGCCTTTTGACTAGTTGTAACTGCTCTCAATTCGATCACCTAGGTGATAAATAAACAATCCCCCATAGGGTCACTGGATCCTGAGACCTGCGGTCCCAGCCGCAGGTTTTAGGATCCAGTGACCCTAATCCCCAATGATTCGCGGCGCAATCTGTGAACAGGAGAATACAGTAAAGAAACCAGAGATAGATAATGAGTGGTAGATGACGTATTGAAATCGATTGAAAAATTTATATTATCTCTGGATTGTTCTTGCGCCGTTAAGGCTATAGTTTTTCTCCAGATTTTAAGTAAACAAAAGTACAACTGGCAACGCCTTGTTCTTTAATTTTTTAATCTTTTATCAGAGTACACAGGGAAAAGTAAACATCAGAATTAGCTGAAATGTTGCAGGAGTGATCATTTTTAAAAAATATCTGAAGGATTTTTCAAAATTCTCAATTATTTTGTCTTCAAAATAAAAGCTCTGGTGCTGTCATCTATCCCAAAAGCCTCAAAATAATTGCGGATGAGAACAAACCCGATTTACAAAAAAAAAATAGAGAAATACTCACAATTTCCTCTGGATTACCTTTTTCCTTTTTATATTTTCTTGCTTTAGCAAAAATAAAAACTAAGTTTCCTTTTTTCCCGATGTTGCGTCATTGAATTTGGGAGACACACGCATTTAAAGTGTTGGCCGATAGATCGCAGAATTTATGCGATTCCATGGTAACTGCAGGTGTTTTGTCAACAAACTTAGGACGCAGTAGGACAGAAGAGTATTTTTACGTTTTCTGACAGAAAACTATTCGAGGTTATGTTTATCGTTCAAAAATGTGTTTTCAAAAACATTGTTCTAAAACAAATATCCAACCACTCCGCGTGTGCGGCCGCCCTCCGAAGAAGGCCTAGCGCTGCGCGTGCATTAGCTCGAGTCTATCAAAGAACCAAGAGAACTTTACTGACTCGCTGGCACATAATTTTGTTTTTATTTTGATTCAACCATTTTTTTTAAATTTAAATTATTGCGGCATAGTTATGTGCAATAGTACTAGTGAAATCTTGAAGTGCAAAGGATAGATTTTAGAACTTCAGTTTCAAAAACACACGGATACTTGAGTACTAACAAAACAGGTCAGTAAAACTCCATTTAGAGGTTGGAAAGACTCTTGCTAGTCGTTGACGCTCCTGTTTAAAATAGAATACGATTATTTCGTCTAGCGCCTGTAGTCGATTTTTAAATCTGCAAGCTTTTAAGTTAACCTGTTGTCGGTATCAGCTAGCGGGAGGGTTTCCAATTCAATTATAAATGCACCTGTAAATGCAACCTTAAACATTTGGGTAGCGTTTTCTTAGCAGTTAATTCTGAAATAAATGGTTTTCTTTCATTTTAGTATTTTATTTAAAAAAAAGTAACTTAAGATAAACTGTAACTGTAACTGTAGATAAACATAAATAAAGTCTTCGCAGTGCCATGGAAAACAAATTCAAAGACGTAAAATTTTGCAAAAAACTCAGGTCGACATAGTTAAATAGTAAAATAAATATCTGAAGGATTTTTCAAAATTCTCAATTATTTTTTCTTCAAAATAAAAGCTCTGGTGCTGTCATCTATCCCAAAAGAACAAAACCGATTTACAAAAAAAACACACTACTACTACATTTTTCCTTTTTATATTTCCTTGTTTTAGCGAATATAAAAACTAAGTTTCCTTTTTTCTAAAAGCCTGTGCACTCCAGAAAAGAAAACCGATCAATCAATCACACTTCATTGAATTTGGGAGACACACGCAGTTCAAGTGTTGGCCGATAGACAGCAGAATTTATACGATTCCATGGTAACTGCAGGTGTTTTGTCACCAAACCCTAAATCGAGCCGCAGTGGGACAGAAGAGTATTTTTACGTTTTCTGACAGAAAACCATTCGAGGTTATGTTTATCTTTCAAAAATGTGTTTTCAAAAACATTGTTCTAAAATAAATATGAAACCACTTCGCGTGTGCGGTCGCCCGCCGAAAAAGGCGGGGGCATTACCCTCAGTCTATCAAAGAACCAAGAGAACTTTACTGGCTCGCTGGGATTACTGGGAATTCGCATAGAAACATTCGGCGCCCATAATCCCACATAATTTTGTTTTTATTTTGATTCAACCGTTTTTTTAAATTTAAATTATTGCGGCATAGTTATGTGCAATTGTACTAGTGAAATCTTGGAGTGTAAAGGATAGATTTCGAACCTCAGTTTCAAAAACACACGGATACTTTGAGTACTAACAAAACAGGTCAGTAAAGCTCCATTTAGAGGTTGGAAAGACTCTCGCTAGTCCTTGATGCTCCTGTTTAAAATAGAATACGATTATTTCGTCTAACGGCAGTAGCCGACTTTTAAATCTGCATGCTTTTAAGTTAACCTGTTGTCGGTATCAGCTAGCGGGAGGGTTTCCAATTCAATTATAAATGCGCCTGTAAATGCAACCTTAAACATTACACCCAGTTACTGTATTACGTAGTTGAGTATCGTTTTTTTAGCAGGTAATTCTGCAATAAATGGTTTTCTTTTATTTTAGTATTTTACTTGGTTTCTTACCGGCGCAGAACGCGAAAAGTGAAATAAGTAACCTAACCCCAAATTTTTGACCCGGTGCTTAAAAATTTCTGGTGTCCAACTGTGGACAAACATAAATAAAGTCTCCGCGTTGCCATGGAAAACAAATTCAATGACGTAAAATTTTGCAAAAAAATCAGGTCGACATAGTTAAATTTATTTCCCGTACAGTGTTGCTAAAACAATTCTGCAGCAGCATATTATTCCAACTGCCTAGCAGCTGCAGTAGATCCAGATATCTAGGACCATTAAAATTGCCGTCAATAAAAAATGGCCCAATTACGTGTTCGCCTACAATACCCTCCCAAACATTTAGTTTTTGGGGATACTCTGTTCTTACGTCAAAATACAAATGCAAATTTTCTCTCGAACGTGTGTTGGGTTATGACGATTTAAAAATGGAAAAGTGCTTTCATCTGTGAAAATAATAGATTTCAGAAAGTTTTCATCACGATTAGCCCTTTCCATCATTGTTTCGCAAAATTCCATACGACGATAGTTATCCTCCGCAAAAATTTAATGCGTTTTTGACGCTTTGTAAGAATGACAACCATTATTTTTGAGAACACGTAAGACAGTGGCTGAAGACGTATCAACTGCTTCGACAATTTGGTGGCTAGTTAACTTTCGATTTTCCTCCACTGCAGCGCAAATCATCTCATCTCGTACTACACAACCAAACTTTTCAAAATTCTGCACAAACCTATGAATCGTTGATAAACTAGGTTCTGGGCAATTTACAAAATTCTCCAAAAAAAGTTCTTGAATAAGTCTCAATGGTCGGTCGGCAACTTCGTAGTTAAGTTTCACTTAAGAACTTACCAATCTGTTTCTCGAGCAGGGCAGAAATAAAGCAAAATAATAAAAACAAAATAAATTTCCAAAAGATAACACTGCAGCGTGCTTCGAATCGACCTCGGTCGTACGGAACAGAGAGTAAATTGGACTTGATTCCCCCTATGTTCGCTGTAGCCTAAAGCTAATTGCATATTTTATATACATATCAACTTCTAGCTTTGTTAAATAAAATTAATAGGCCAATAAAGCATTGCTAACTAACTACTACTATATACTATTTATCTTGCCTGAGCTTCCTGTCCTTCTCATTTTTCCTATAATAATTGTAAATTGAATTCCAGGCCTTGTTGATACTTTTGGTGATCGTCCTTCGGTAACTTTTTTTGTTTACTTTTGTATAGAGCCTCCTGTTGATGTATAGGTCCCTAAAAAATAACACTTATGATAGCTATTATAAGGACTTATTGGAATAGTGACTACTACTACTACCACCATTAGTACCGACCTTACATTAATAGTAGGGATATTTTGCAACGCTTATTTGACACTTCGTAGTGTTTGTCGTAATTACTGCGTCTGCGCAATAACTAAACGTTATTCCGTTGTGGTAATTAACCACTACCACTGCCGTAAGCTATGAATCCATTTCGTTGTGGTTGTGGTTATTTTTATAGTTAATTTTAGAGAATTTTGGCACAATTAATTCTAAAAATAATAAAATATTACCAGGTTCCAACATATAAAACATTTATTTTGTAAAACAAGGTCCAATTTTGCATTTTTTCGCATCTGTATATTTTTTATGAGTGACAGTTTCTAATGTGTTCTAAAAACTCTGGTAAAATCGATGCGTGGTAGTGGTAGTGGTTATTAAACACTACCACAGCGACTGTCAAAGTTGTCAAAATTTTAAACGTTCCAAAATTTCCCTAGTGACTATGACTCTAAATTGCTTGTGTTATTAAAATAGCGGCTCTGTGATGGCGTTATTTATAACCTAAAACCTTTGGTTATCCTCTTTTTTTATTTTATTATTTTTATTTATTTTCAGATAAACCGTCCATTTTTTTTACAAAAAAATTATCAAAAACAAAATTTTTTAACAGTTTGTTAAAATCTTAAATATTAAAATCCCTAGATATTTTGGTCATCCCTTGAAAGTTTCGACATTTTTAGATGTAAGTTAATTCAGCCTTGATTACTGCTGTGTTTTTAAGTTATATTTTTCAAAATATCCAAATAAGGACGGGATGTATCCGATTTTAAAACTAAAGTTAGGCCGTAACACTTAACGGCGTTAAATCTTATGTCTACTGCGCACGCGTATCTGTCAACATTGTCAAAATACTGCCCGACCATAATTGTGCGTAAATAAAAGTCGCTAATAAATCTCTAGATAGACCATTGGCTTCTAACAAAACCTTATAGACAGAATTTTTGTCTGTTTGTTTTTTCTGTTTATATACTAGCATCACGCAAAAAGTAATGGACCGCTTTTAATGGGCTTTTTACTAGTTCCATGGCGGCCAGAAAAACGGGAAAAAAATGGATAGAACCGCAAGCGAAGCTAGTGTAGTACTAACTTTAGTCTAGGTCTAGCCATTTGATCAGCAAAGAACTTTTTTTCGTCGTTCAGGACGGGCGGTTTTCTTACTTCCGGTGGGAACTTGGGTTCGACGTACTTCTTCCGTTTTCTTCCCGGTCTCGAAAGTTCTTCGATTCTCCAGTTGTACTTATATTTTTCTAGAATAACAATCTTAATGAGAACTGTTACGATTGGCTTATTAAAAACAAGTTATGGTAGAGCCATGATACACCATAATTTAGTTAAATACCTATTAAATTACCCGCGCTTCCGATCTGGATCAGAAAAGAAGCGATGGCGACCTACCTCCGGCTGGAGGAGAGGAAGAGGGGAAGCTGCGGGGCATCTTAGGATTGCCCAAATCGTCGAGAGAGAAATCCCTATGGCAGCGATTAAAACACAAAGACCAAAAAACCCCTGGAGATTCAACAAGAGGTACAAAGTAGTCATCCCAGACAGCGAACTATGGCAGAGTGAAAACCTCCGCGAACAGTTCGAGGAGAACGCCGTGATTTGCTACACCGACGGGTCGAAACTGTCGGAGAGGCAAACCACAGGATCGGGGGTTTATGTGGAAGACCAGGAGGTTCGAAAGAGCTACCCGCTCGGAGAGCCAGCCACGGTCTTTCAGGCAGAGGTGTATGCCATAATAATGGCTGCAGGCATGGAAGAAATAAAGAACGGTAGGGAGGAGCATGTTTATATATGCTCCGACAGCCAATCAGCCCTAAAGGCGCCCAAGATCACCAACACCCTGGTGCGGATGCACTGGAATCCTTGGGAGAAGGCAAACAAGTGACACTTATGTGGGTACCGGGACATATGGGGGTGCCGGGTAACGAGATGGCCGACGAGCTCGCCAGGATCGGGGCAAGCACCCAGTATGTAGGGCCGGAACCACTCCTAGGAACAACCAAGAGGCAATTGCAAAGTCGACTCAACAAATGGGCCAACGATGCCATGACGACCGCTTGGAGAGCAGGAACAGGATGCAGACAGACCAAAGACTTCGTGAAGGGCCCGGATGTAGCCAAACAAAAATGGCTCCTGGGGAGATCGCGAAGGGATGCTGGTCTGCTGACAGGTATCATAACAGGTCACAACCGACTAAGGAAGCACATGACCCGGATCGCGGTGGAGAATGCCGGGCCTGCGGGCGGGCAGAGGAGACATCTCGACACGTTATAGCGAACTGCGAGGCATACCAGAGGACGAGATACCAGGTATTCGGTTTCCCGACCCTGGATGAGGAGGACCTGCACACGCTCAAATGGGACAAAATACTGGACTTTGCAAAAAGAACAGTTAGACCAAATGAGCAAACTGCCAGACCAGTGGTGCAGGCGGTGGATTAGGGGCAGGCTCGGGGTAGGGCAGAAAGGGCCCAGGGAGGCCTACTCGCCGGACTTCGCGCCGCCTCTTCTCTACTACTACTATTAAATTATTTTCCTACAAGCCTGCGGAAAAACGCTTTTCTCGCACTTATTTCCGTGCGGAAAGTGCCACTTTTCCGCACGCTGTGCGTGAAAAAATATTTCCCCATGCCGTGCGCGAAAAAAAATTTTTACGCACGCTGTTGAGCAAAAAAAAATTTCACGCACGCTGTTGTTCAGTGATGAATCGGGAAGACTTGAAGTCGATGATGGCATTAAGCAACATGAGCAGTGGTCCTTTCAATGTTATCGTGATTAATAATTACCGTAAAAATTAATTTTTTACGCCTGTTAAAGTTTAGTTCTGAATAAAACATAAAATTCGTAGTTTTGACTATTTTTTCATTTTTAGTCTGCTAGGTTTAACTAAAATAATGACAAAATATTTTGATATTCCGCACGCTTGTAGGAAAAATGTTGTACTTAACGCATGCGGAAAGTATTTTCCGCACTTACAGCTTGCCCGAACTCCGCTGGCGCGTCGTTCGTGCAAAAGCCGGTGCGCGCGGAAAAGTATAACTTGCCGCACTTGCTAGCTAAATAACTATTACCTACTCGCGTGCAAGTGCACTTTACAACACTCTTTTGGATGTGTAAGATTATACTTTACCGCATATTGTGCGCAGTGGCGTAGCATGGAGAGCAGGGAGATTTCCCCCCCCCACTCGCCCTCTGGGTCTTGGCGCCCTTTGGTTGCCCTCAGCTATGTATTAAAACAATAATCATGACAATAACAAAAAAAAGTACAAAAATATTTTTATTTTAATTAAGCAGTTATTTGGAAGCAGTGTATAATAAACGTCAGATACGCGCGCCCCAAAAATATCTCACAATTAATGACCAATGAGTAAACGATAATAGGAAGTCTTTCTCGTTTGCCGTGAAAAAGGAAATATGTTTTTCTTATTTTCCCAATGATTGAAACAGTGGCAGAAAAGTGGTTATCCTCCTGTAATTTATTGCAAAAGAAATTGAAAATGAATTGTGGCACGTCAAAAAAAAAAACAGGAAATGTTTCGTTTGGAAAAGCGAAAAAGTTCGCTGGAAAGCGTTGGGACTAAACAGTCCAAAAACCTAATTGATTTTTTTGAAAATGATCGTATTGTAGAAGAAAACGTAAGTGTCCAAATCCTATTTATTCCTACATTTAAATCTTTGCTATATTGAAATCTGGTTAGGATAGGTAGGTAGGTACCTTCTATTATTAGTACTCCACAATGTTTGCGCACTCAAAAAAAAAAATCTCGAAAGGAATAAACTCTAGGTTTCACATTTTTACAATATTGTGAAAGTCAAGACATCAAAAATAATCATATCTACAATTTTCTACATTTTTCTACACAAAATAAGTACAAAGAATATTAGAAACTCTATGCAAAATTTCGAGTAGTCCAGTTCAGACGTCAAAATTTAAGAAAATTAATGCTCCCAAAGACGACTGTGTAAGCGAATATTTAAGAAGAAATCGAACGTATGTAAGTACCTTCGTATTCAAGCTTCCGATTATGTTTTTGTTCACTGGCTTCACTCACCACCAAAAGTTAGACAAAGAAGAATACAAATCTCTTGTAAAATCTAATGGTTCATATGCTACTTCAGTAGCAGTTGTAGCTATTTCCGAGCTCTACAATTTGAATTTTAGAATTTTTCGACCTCCGGCTTGTTTGGAAAAGAATATTTTAATATTTTCAAGTAACCCAACCATAGTAAACAAATCCACACTCGAAAATTGAATTAATTTACTTTTCTCTGGAAACAAACAATGTTCACTTTACAAAAAGTTTTTTTGTGACGACAGTGGTCTCAAAATTCATCTAAATTCCAAACACAAATTATAAAAATTTTGAATTGTCATCAAACATTATTTATAATTTGCTCTACTCACTTCGTCAAAACACTCGAATTCTAAAACGGTTTCCCAAAAGTGCGCGAAGATTTTTTGCTCAAGAATTCAGCAATTTGATAAAAAAACTGTTTAAAGGCAAATTCTACACTATCTTGGATTGTTTTGTTTGTTTTCCTTTACAGTGCTCTGCGTGTTCCAGTGAAGTCAAAAACAGAAAAATATCTTACCTTTTTATGCAAACAAAATTCAAACATGTGACAAACATAATTCCTTGTTGTTTCAAAAATATTTACCTAAACCTAAAGCTATTTGAAACTACCAACAAGAAACATAATTTCTTAGCATTAATGATACTTTGGCCCCGAATGATGATTCCACCTACGAAAAACTACAAGAAAAAAATACTCCACCTCTTTCTACCAACCCCTCAAATAGTAATATTAGAAAAAGAAGTGAAAATTGCAATCTCATCTTTCAAACCTGGTTCTGCAGGCGAAATAGACTCTCTTAGTCCCCAGCACCTGAAAGATATGACTAACGAAGCTTCAACATCTTCATTGGACTCTTAAAAATCAAAAACTTTAAGAGGAAATAAACAATGTTCACTTTGCAAAAAGTTTTTTTGTGACGACAGTGGTCTCAAAATTCATCTAAATTCCAAACACAAATTATGAAAATTTTGAATTGTCATCAAACATTATTTATAATTTGCTCTACTCACTTCGTCAAAACACTCGAATTCTAAAACGGATTCCCAAAAGTGCGCGAAGATTTTTTGCTCAAGAATTCAGCACTTTGATAAAAAAAACTGTTTAAAGGAAAATTCTATACTATCTTGGATCCTTTTGCTTGTTCTCCCTTACGGTGCTCTTCGTGTTCCAGTGAAGTCAAAAACAGAAAAATCTCTTACCTTTTTATGCAAACAAAATTCAAACATGTGACAAACACAATTCCTTGTTGTTTCAAAAATATTTACCTAAATCGAAAGCTATTAGAAACTACCAACAAGAAACATACAAGAAACAATTTGGCAAAAAAAGTACTGTAAATCAAAAACTTTCCTTTGGAGATGTCCAAGGTGCAATACGTCTTCTTAGCATTAATGATACTTTGGCCCCGAATGATGATTCCACCTACGAAAAACTACAAGAAAAACATACTCCGCCTCTTTCTACTGACATCTCACCAGAAGATTCCTGGTTCGACATCCCTCAAATAAAAATATTAGAAAAAGAGGTGAAAATTGCAATCTCATCTTTCAAACTTGGTTCTGCAGGCGGAATAGACTCTCTTAGTCCCCAGCACCTGAAAGATATGACTAAAGAAGCTTCAAAATCTTCATTGGACTCTTAAAAATCAAAAATTTTAAGAGGAAACAAACAATGTTTACTTTGCAAAAAGTTTTTTTGTGACGACAGTGGTCTCAAAATTCATCTAAATTCCAAACACAAATTGGTTAACACGGGAGATTTTTCTCTAAACAATTTTAAAATAATACTTCATATAAAAATTTTGAATTGTGTTCAAACATTATTTGTAATTTGCTCTACTCACTTCGTCAAAACACTCGAATTTTTTTTTCAATTTCAACGATTTGATAAAAAAACTGTTTAAAGGCAAATTCTACACTATCTTGGATTGTTTTGTTTGTTTTCCTTTACGGTGCTCTGCGTGTTCCAGTGAAGTCAAAAACAGAAAAATCTCTTACCTTTTTATGCAAACAAAATTCAAACATGTGACAAACATAATTCCTTGTTGTTTCAAAAATATTTACCTAAACCTAAAGCTATTAGAAACTACCAACAAGAAACATACAAGAAACAATTTGGCAAAAATGTACTGTAAATCAAAAACTTTCCTTTGGAGATGTCCAAGGTGCAATACATCTTCTTAGCATTAATGATACTTTGGCCCCGAATGATGATTCCACCTACGAAAAACTACAAGAAAAATATCCTCCGCCTCTTTCTACTGACATCTCACCAGAAGATTCCTGTTTCGACAACCCTCAAATAGTAATATTAGAAAAAGAAGTGAAAATTGCAATCTTATCTTTCAAACCTGGTTCTGCAGGCGGAATAGACTCTCTTAGTCCCCAGCACCTGAAAGATATGACTAACGAAGCTTTGGGAGACACTTCAGCTACCCTTTTACAAAATTTGTCCAAATTTATCAAAATGTTAATTGAAACTAAAGTTCCTGATGTTATTAGACCCGTTTTCTTTGGAGCAACCCTCTGTCGCTGAAGAAAAGGGATGGCGGACTGTGTCCGATCGCTGTGGGCTGTACACTTAGACGGCTGTCTGCTCAAAAATAGATGAGGTAGCGGGTGATTATTTACGCCCAGTTTAGTTAGGTTTCAACACAAAATGCAGTATTGAGACAGCTGTACATGCTACTCGTCTTTTTATTTCCTTTGAGCACCAAAACGAGAAATTTTTGCTAAAAATAGATTTCTTAAACGCTTTTAATATGATCTCAAGACATTCTCTTTTAACAGAAGTATCTAAAATTATTCCAGGTTTTTTTTCCAGTGATACCTTAATCCTTCTTTACTAGATTTTAACGACCGTACTATTCTTTCCCAACGTGCTGTGCAGCAAGCGACCCTTTAGGTCCAGCTTTATTTTCGTTGTGCTTACAACCAATCATCAATTGTTTAAAAAGTGACCTTAACATATGGCACCTTAATGATGGTACACTATGTGGATATCATAACTCGGTTCTAAATGATTTCAAATTTTTAATTGAACATTGTTCAAAAATTGGTATGGAAATAAATTTCAGTAAATGTGAGGTATCTTTGATTTCCACAGAAAATTTCTGTAGTCGTGATATCTCATGTTTCCAGGAATTTATTTCTATCGCCCCAAATATCAAAATTATTAAGAAAGATCAACTTCACCAGAAGTATAGTTTATTTATTGATTTGGAAAACAAAATTTCAACTCTCAAAACTTTCGCAAAAAATTTAGAATTTCTGTCTTCTCATTCGGGATTTTATATATTGAAAAAATCATTTGCAATCCCTAAAATGTACACCACTTCTCTATACCTATGATATTATTTTAAAAAATACTTGTGAGGTTATTACAAACTGCAATTTCAATCCCTCTGCATGGTCATTTTGTAAATCACCAGTAAAATTTGGAGGTTTAGGGATAAGGGACATTTCTTGTTTATGTTTATCTGCCTTTATTGCTTCAAATAACGACATTTCCGAAACAATTAAAACCCTTCTTCCTTTATCCATTCAGAATTCTCCAGATGAATAATATTCGGTAGCTTGTAAAAATTGGTCCATTTTTTGTGAAAATACAATTTCTCCTGACATTTCTTTAAAACAAAAATATTTAGATAAACAACTTTGTAATTTTAGAAAAATTTTTAGCAAATACATTTGAGCCCATAGATAAGGCTCGCATTTTGGCTTGTAAGTAAAATCTTGTCTTGCCCTTGCCAGCTTGACCGAACTCGCGTGCGGTAAAGTATTACTTTCCACACTTGTTATGGTCAAGCCATGATGGTAATGTAGGACTTAAAATATTTAAGGATAATTTAAGGGGTAACGTGTTTGATGAAGAAATTGTTTACTATGTTTTTCACGTTTTTATACCATGATATTACTCACATTTTAAAGCTTTCTTTCCAAAGTTACCATTTCTAGAATAAACACTCACCTTTTTCACGTTTTCATTTTTTAGCGTTCAAACAAAGTACTGCCAAAAAACATTTTTTCTCTGTTAAAATGAAAAATATTTAGAGAGAGAGTGCAGAATTTTAGAGATAGATGGAGAGATATTTTAATGACGTGCAAAAATATTTAAGGTTGTTGAAGAGAGACAGCAGGCTATAAAAAAGTATTTTAGAGAAAGATGGATATAATTTAAGGCAATTGTTTACTAAAAATTTCTGTTATGTCATCGGTCTGTCTTTGTGAGTGGTGTCGTGCATATGATTTTTATTTTGCCATTTTTATCCAAAAACCAGTAAAAATTGTGTAAAATATAAGGTGGTATTAATTCCTTTGAATCAAAGTTCTTTAGAGTTTTTAAATATACCAAAAAACGAGTCCTACTAAAGTGTATTTTAGCACATCTAAAAATAATTTAACAGGTATTTAAGAAAATTATTTTAAGAGTCATCATGGCTTTACCATTAGGTAAATAACTATTTTAGATGTGCTAAAATACACTTATAGTAGGACACGTTTTTTGGTAAATTTAAAGACTGTAAAAAACTTTGATTGAAAGAAATTAATACCACCTTATATCTTACACACATTACGATTTGAACTATTACAGTTTTTGGATAAAAATGGCAGAATAAAAATCATATACGCGACACCACTAAACATGACAGACAGATGACAAAATAGGAATTTTTATTAAACAATTGCCTTAAATTATTTCCATCTTTCTCTAAAATAATTATTTATAGCCTGCTGTCTCTCTTCAACAATCTTAAATATTTTAGAGACAAAGTACTTTTTTTGAATGTTTAAAAAACAGAGGAAATTGGAGTTTTTTATCATAGAAATCGAAAGTTTGGAAAGAAAGCTTTAAAATGTGATCAAAATCATGGCATAAAAATGAGAAAAACATAGTAAAAATTGCTTAAACAAAAACGTTAACCATATATTATGCTAAAATATTTTAAGCCCGAAAGCCCGAAATTACCATCATGTCTTTACCATTAGGCAAACGATTCTTACTTAGTATTTTCAGTAATTTTTCTGGAATTTCGGGTCCTATGGATATCGCAGGAGGGGGAATGGTGGGCGAGGCAGTAATTCCGAGATAAACGTATTCATGGCCTGGTAGTTCTTGATGCATTGTAAATGAGATGAAATGGTTTCACGAAAAATTTTGATGTTGACGCTTTTCTTGAGAATCGTTGACAGTGATTGACGGAAGATAACATTGTTCAGGTAAAATTGTAAACACCATATTATAAGTAATAGGAAAAATAGAGGAAAAAATTAGAACCCCAATTTTTTTTATTAACAAACTTGGGAAGGTCCACCCTTTAACATACTAAAAGCCACCATTCCTACCTAAGGACACTAATTCTAGAGCAAGCTTGCTCTAGGATGAGTGTCCTTATTCCTACCTCCTCGGGAACTGTCCTTTCTAACCTGCAAAAAACTCCAAAAAATTGTTTTTCTTCGATTACTCCTAAACAGTAACAGACTGTCAAAAATGAGGAAAAGGAAAAATGTTGCAAATTTAACTCTCTATTGATAAGTAAATGATAATAGTATACCTTAAACCACTCGTTCTACCAGAAAAATTGAAAACACTTAAGCAAAAATGATGCCAATTTGAACAATTTCTTGCATATACCTTTTTAGCATTTTCATCAAGATTTCTCAACCAAGCGTACCAAACTTGGCAGGGTTGATCTAAGAACAATAACCTAAATTATAACTGAAAATTAAATTTTTCCAGTGGCGTGGTCCGATTTTCTTAACTAGCAAATTTCAAAATGTACCAAAACTTTTTGATACGCCACTATTACTGACATATACAAAAAACCGCCCCGCTTTTTATTGAATATTATACTAGATAAAATTGCATTTCCAACGACACCTTCCGCTTGTATTTGGTGCTTCTAGTAATAAAATAAGAATAAATTAATAATAAAGAAAACCATGATAACTGAGATATATTCGATATCTAAAGGGTGGCCCATAAAAAACCTCACATTTTTTTATGGTTAAAATTCGTGCTCACTTGTCCGATTTCAAAAATATGGTTTTCTTGGAAAGCTAAAGCTTTAAACTATAGGATCCTGTCACCAGAGTCGACATTTCACTAAAATTGAAGATGGCGGACACTTTTGAAAAATGCCAATTCTTCGTTCCTCTTGCCAATTTTTTGTGCGCCCCACTGTCTTTCCTGACTAACTTCAGTTAAAAAGTCACATCCTTGGAGTATTTAAAAAGGTATCACTTGTTAAAATTGGTCATGAAATACTAAAGATGGAATAATATTAACAGAGTGAGTTTTTAGCCTCCTATTAAAATTTGTTGGGTATTTTTGACATTACATTGACACTAGATCCCAATCCAGGTTTTAGCAAAAATTAAAAACTACTCCCTTGACTATTGGTGCGACAGTGATCTACTGTAGTACTGTGTACTATAGGAGCACCGTATCCTTAAACACAAAATTGGTTTTTTAGAGCCCAAAAACTCACACTGTTAATTTTATTAAATCTTTCGTATTTTATGACCAATTTGAACAAGTGATACCTTTTCGAACACGTTAAGGGTGTGGCTTTTTAACTAACGTTACTCAGGACATACAGTGGCGCACATAAAAAATTGGCAGGAGAACGAAAAATTTGCATTTTTCAAAAGAATCCGCCATTTTGAATTTTACCGAAATGTCAATCCTGGTGACAGGATCCTATAGTCTGAAACCTTAGCTTTCCAGTAAAACATGTGGTAACGAATTTATACCCTAAAAAAAATGTGCGGTTTTTATGGGCACCCTATAAAAACTTTATTACACATCAAAATTATTTTAGTTCGAAGCACAGCCACACGCTCGTGAATTTTCTGAAACTCTTTGTCGTTTGGGGCAACAGGTAACCCGAGCTGAAGCAAGGGGCAGAAGGACTGGGCTGGGAGTATATTTCCAATTCTTGGCTTTCGATTCAAGAGCTTCGATTCTCTCATTAACACAGCACTGGCAATTCTGTGATTCAAGCTCTCTTTCTACATCTCCGGGACAAATCTTAAGTTTTGGAGGAAACGAGCCGTATTTCCAATTTTGCGATCTAGCAAAAAACATCGTGGGCTGTCTGGATTTAACAATCTTTTTCGTTGGTCTAATGGGCTTGGAAAGTTGGCTAAATCTCCATTTGTAATAACACTTGCATTTTCTAAATGGATTTATTAGATCACAGCATCTAGGAGTACTTACTGCAGGACAACCAGGCACAGGAAAACATTTAAAATTTACTTGCTTTTTAGAATTTCGGAATTTATAACAAGAGCCTGAGCTAGATATTTGTTGGCCTGGGCAATTACTTAGGGCCCAGTTAATTATCTTTTTAAGGTCTAGAAATTTGCTACAGGAGTTGTGTGTTCTACCCAAACAACGAGGGGTAAAATGACATTCCATGTTATTTAATTTATTGTTGCAACTTCCGAAGTTATCACATGAGTTGGAAGTCTTGGTGGAACAAGACGGTCCTACAAAACATTCGAATTTCGTCGGTTTCGTGCAATGTCTAAGTCTCTCACAAGAATTATAAACCTTGACCTGCTTTTTTGAAATTCGGAATTTATTACAAGAGTTGTTCATTTGGGCAGGGCATCTAGGTGGAGGTGCGCGAGGGCAGTTGATTAGATTTTTAGGGTCTAGAAATTTGCCACAGCAGTTGTGGGCTCCAGCTAAACAACTAGGAGAAGGAACGCATTTACTTAATTTATTACAACTTCTGAATTTTTCACATGAGTTGGTCGTATTGCCTCGACAAGTAGGAAAGGGAAAACATTGGAGTTTGTTTGGTTTTACACAATGTCTAAATTTGTCACAAGAATTAGAAACCTTGACCTGCTTTTTAGACGTTCGGAATTTATTACAAGAGTTGTTCAATTGGGCGGGGCATTTAGGTGAAGGCGCGCGAGGGCAGTTCGTTAGATTTTTAGGATCTAGAAATTTGCCACAGCAGTTGTGGGCTGTGGCTAAACAACTAGGAGAAGGAACAAGTTTACTTAATTTATTACAACCTCTAACTTTTTCACATGAGTTGGTCGTAAAGTCTCGACAAGTAGGAAAAGGAAAACATTGGAATTTGGTTGGTTTTATACAATGTCTAAATTTGTCACAAGAATTTGAAACCTTGACCTGCTTTTTAGAAGTTCGGAATTTATTACAAGAGTTGTTAATTTGGGCAGGGCATTTAGGTGGAGGCGCGCGAGGGCAGTTGATTGGATTTTTAGGATCTAGAAATTTGCTACAGCAGTTGTGGGCTCCGGCTAAACAACTAGGAGAAGGAAGAAATTCACTTAATTTATTACAACCTCTAACTTTTTCACATGAGTTGCTCGTAAAGTCTCGACAAGTAGGAAAGGGAAAACATTGGAATTTGGTTGGTTTTATACAATGTCTAAATTTGTCAAAAGAGTAAGAAACCTTTAATTTTCTAAAGTTTCCGGAGCTGCAAGTTTTAACGAGACACTTCTTATTTCCCCCACAAACTTTTGAGCGGTATTTGCGAGTTTCAGCTGGAAACTTAGGCAAACGTAAACAGACGCAATCTCCTATTGTTTTTACCACTTTTTTGAAATTCCTGGATTTACAAATTTTGCCGCAGGCACAGCGGGAGTGGGAGGTTTGTACCGGATAACTGATCTTGGGTAAACATGAGGTTTCGGTTAACATTTTGCCGGTTTTGTTGTTGCATCCTTTGGTGTTACAACTAGAAGTAATTTCAGCGCATTCGATGTTTAGATGAACGTATTCAGTTTGTGAGTTGGGTTGTTGCATGTTTTGTATTAAAATATTGAAACTATGTTTTGAAAGAAATTTTGGTGGTGTTATTTTGAAACATGTGACAATGACTGACAGAAATACGGTTAAACGAGCCGTATTTCCAGTTTTGCGATCTAGCAAAAAACATCGTGGGCTATCTGGATTTAACAATGCTTTTCGTTGGTCTAACGGGCTTGGAAAGTTGGTTAGATCTCCATTTGTAATACCATTTGCATGTTCTAAATGGATTTATTAAATTACAATATCTAGGAGTACTTACTGCAATTTACTTGCTTTTTAAAATTTCGGAATTTATAACAAGAGCCGAAACTAGACATTTGATGGGCTGAGCAATTAGGTAGGGGCCAGCTAATTATCGTTTTAGGATCTAGCAATTTGCTACAGGAATTGTGAGTGATCACATATCTTGGTGGAACAAGAAGGTGGTTCTAACAAACATTCGAATTTCGTCGATTTCGTGCAATCTCTAGGTTTGTCACAAAAATTAGAAACCTTGATCTGCTTTTTAGAAGTTCGGAATTTAATACAAGAGCTGCTCATTTGGGCAGGGCATTTAGGTGGAGGCGCGCAAGGCCAGTGGATTAGATTTTTGGGATATAGAAATTGGCCACAGCAGTTGTGGGCTCCGGCTAAACAACTAGGAAAGGGAACAAATTCACTTAATTTATTACAACTTCGAACTTTTTGACATTAGTTGGTCGTAAAGTCTCGACAAGTAGAAAAGGGAAAACATTGGAATTTGGTTGGTTTTATACAATGTCTAAATTTGTCACAAGCGTAAGAAACCTTTAATTTTCTAAAGTTTCCGGAGCTGCAAGTTTTAACGAGACACTTCTTATTTCCCCCACAAACTTTTGAACGGTATTTGCGAGTTTCAGCTGTACACTTAGGCAAACGTAAACAGACGCAATCTCCTATTGTTTTTACCACTTTTTTGAAATCCCTGGATTTACAAATTTTGGCGCAGGCACAGCGGGAGTGGGAGGTTTGTACCGGATAACTGATCCTGGGTAAACATGAGGTTTCGGTTAACATTTTGCCGGTTTTGTTGTTGCATCTTTTGGTGTTACAACTCGAAGGAATTTCAGGGCATTCGATGTTTAGATGAACGTATTCAGTTTGTGAGATGGGTTGTTGCATATTTTGCATTAAAATAATAAGATGATATTTTGTAAGAAATTTTGGTGTTGTTATTTTGAAACATGTGACAATAACTGATAAAAAGACGGTTGAATTTTCTGTCACTTATTACTAGACACTTACGGTGAGATTTACTAAAAGGGTTTAGTCTATTTTCGAACGGTCCTAAGTTTAAGTGAAATTTTTGGTTTTAAGCATTTTAAACCAACCCTCCTTAAATTTTAGACATAGTTTGATTTATAAGAAGAATATGAATAAATTTGTTTATTGAATAATCATCTTAACACAATCTTTTGTTGGATTTCAGAAGAAAGTTTCAATTTAGAACAAAACAAAATTAAAAAATTTAAACCCACGCGGGTTTTAAATAGTAAACACTCTGTAGAATAAATTAAAATTGGGGCTATATGTCATTCTAATTAAAACTTACCCTTGTTCATTAATTTTTACAATTAATACTTGATGTCACACCACGATTTAGATGGGTAATAATAAAATAAGGAGTAGATTAATTTTGTATTTATTTAAGAGTTGTTTTTATTTATGAAATATATTAAAAAACTTAAATAAAAGTTTTGTCTACATTTCTGTCACTGTCGAAATGTCAGATTCTAAATATTAGCTGCGTTGAAATCACAAACAGCGAGTTCAGATTTCTTAACTCTGCTTGTACCTTGACTTGCACCAACCTCTACTGAAGAAAGCTCTACAGCTTTGAAATGGATAGGCTTTTAGTAAGGAAAGTTTTCTTGAGTGCGCTTTTAGATAACCTCAATGTTTTAATTTCAGTTTGTAAATAAATTAATATAGTTGTTTTGGGTTTTTTTGTTTGGTATATTTTTCGTGCATAATCAGTGACCCTGGATTTATAAACTGGACTATATCTGCGAACGACGACGTTGTCGGCAGCGGTGTTGGTGTGGTTAAGCTTTCCATTCATAAACTGGTCGACGACGGCAGAATCAGACAGAGATAGGGACAAACCTACCTAAAATTGGTTTTCATTCAGTGTTTGTTTTTTTTTAATTTTTTTGGAAAAAAGAGAAAATATGGATACTAAAACCCAGATGTTGGGTTTAGTGAGTGTTTTTTTGTGTTTATCCGTGGCTTACATGCTAAAAAAGAAAAAAAGAAGATTTAAAACCAGCCCTATTCACAGAGAAAGAATTTAAAAAAAAAACAAAAATAGCAGAAAACCGTTTAAATAATTACCAAAGAAAGTAACCAAAGTACTTCCCAACTAACAATTTGTCGACAACTCAACGTTGTGCACCGCGTGCCAACGTTGCGTCGCAACGTTTACTTTTACTCAAACACCACCCACTTTTGCACCAATTTGGTGGATGATTTTTTGGTTGAGTCAACGTCCCGATCGCGACTACAGTTGAAGTAATAGTTCAATGGGTTTTGGAGTACAATTATTTGTTCAAAATATTGTTCATTACGTAAAATGATAATTAAACTATTCGACTACAAATTAAACTATTTCTAACACCATAATATTATTAAAATAAAATGATATTCTATGTCATATATCATGTTTTGCATCATCAAAACATGCGAACCAATGACAAAATATATAAACAGACGGTAGTTTACTGTCAAATGTGCAGGTCGTAGCTTTAAAAAACAAGCGCGCCCTCGATTAAGATGATTTTATGAAACTAAAAAAAAAATCATGACTTAAAAGTCGCTTCGAAAAACCTCTGAAGGTGTTGCTTGGGATTCCTAAGAACAAAATCCGAATTTTTACATGCAAAAAGATCGTAGTTTATTGTAGAAAAAGGTAAAAAAACAAATTTTATGTTTGTTTACATATTAGCATACAGTGGTTTTTACAATCAATCATGGCGGCACTTATTAGTTTCTATGACAACCAAAGGAGTCCCGTGTCTCGACTGCTTTAACTACTTAACTGTGTTTTGAACGGATCCCCTAACTTAAAAGACGCGAACACGCCTCAATTTTTACCCATTCGAAATTGCTTTCTGCTGCTCACTTAATTTCCGTCCTTGTTGTTTACACAGGACCTTCCTTTTTCTTTTCCGCCACACAGAAGATGACACATTTTGATCCAGTATATCAGCTAAATGCTAGGCTAAAGCCTTCTGCGACGATAAAATATCGAAGAATATTTATACAATTTGTTCCTTTTCATAGCGCAAAATGTTGAAACAAAACTAATAGAAACTCTACAAAAAACTTTTGACGTTTGTATGACAGACAGCAGTGCTCCAAAATTGGTCTGTTGCAAACGTAACAGAAAACTTGGTTACATGAAAACAGGCGTGCCCGCGTCTCCAACAAACGGGCCAGAAAACGTGGGGCAAATTGATCAATTTTCGGTTTAGCACACACCGATTTTTAGTCGGCGCCTTCACAACTAAGGAATTACTGTTAGTAAAATAGACGGTCATAAATAGTTGTGATGGTGACTGAAGTTGTGATAAACATTTAGGCGTCGTATAATAGTCGAAGTTGTCGACGGTCGCCATGATAACTATTCTTTATCCGTAAAACAACGTTTAAAATTAGTGCAACTCTAATTTTTACAACTTGCACTACTAAAAATTGCTAGTTGGGTTACCTTCATCATCCTCCATTTTACTCTCAAAATCCAAAACAAATCGAAAAAAAAAAATTAAAAAATTTATTGAAAAACAAACCAAAAACAAACAAAGCCCTTGTCAAAATGAAACGTCAAAACAGGCAGCGCCGTAGTATGATATCACGTGGTAAAAACCGCGACCTTTCATTGGTCGAATATCTGAACGCGCTCTCGACGTTGTCGGCGAAAATAAAGTTGGTTCATCTCGGCCTACCGATACCGTCGTACCGATAACGGCAAAAACTTTATGAATGGTATGATGGCATTTCCATTGTTGATCTTCTTGCGATAACAGTAACGTCACCGTTCGCCGATATAGTCCAGTTTATAAATCCAGGGTTACTTATGTTTGTTTTGCCTAGTAGTGCCCTCATAGATATATTTTTGTGCTGAAAACGGATTCAAAAAAAATTTAAACCCTCGCGGGCTGTATAACAAATTAAAATTGGGGTTATATGTCACTCTAATTAAAACTTACCCTTCATAATTAATTTTTCCAATTAATACTTGATGTCACACAACGATTTAGATGGGTAATAATAAAATAAGGATTAGATTAATCTTGTATTTATTTAAAAGGTGTTTTTGTTTATGAAATGTATTAAAAAAATTTAAATGCAAGTTTTTTTACATTTCTGTCACTGTCGAAATGTCAGTTTAAAAATATAAGCGCTGCGTTCAATCACAAACAGCGAGTTCGGATCTTTTACCTCTGCTTGCACCTTGGCCTGCACCAACCTCTACTGATGAAAGCTACAGCTTTAAAATGAGTGGGCTTTGAGTAAGGAAAGTTTTTTTGACTGAGCTTTTAGATAACCTCAATGTTTTACTTTTAGTTTGTAAATAAATTAGTATAGGTTTTTTTGTTTCGTATATTTTTCGTGCATAATCAGTGACCTTATGTTTGTTTTACCTCGTAGTGCCCTCCTAAATATATTTTTTGTGCTGAAAACGGGTTCAAAATATGCCGTTTTTCTGGAAAAAATTACAGGTATTTTATTGGTTAATGAACAACTTGTAAAAATGGTAACTTAGGGAAATTATAAACGGACTTATTACCAAAAGCCTTTCTGGGGGCTATAAATTTAAACCATCCCCCTGAACACAAATAATGAAGCTATTATGTGCCAAATTTTTGGCGTATTCACCATTTTCCATTTTGAAGCCTGTCAAAAAAAAAAAGTTTTAGGGCATTTTCTTCTAAAATATGGTGTATTTTGGGAAAAAAGCAGTTTTTCAGTGGTATTTTGCAATAACAATACAAAATAATCAATAACTTTGTGTCTTTTCTGTATGGGTAAGTGTTTTTTAAAAATTAGTTCTAAAATTTAGTACCCCCCAGAGGTGTAAATATTTAGACCTGTGGGGGGTACTATTTCACATCTTAGTAAATCTCACTGTCATTTTTTAATTATTTTTTGCAAGCCTTGCTTAATTTTTGCCCATGCCTTTATGCTAGATCAACACCGTTCTCAACTAAAAAAGTTAACTTCTACCTCTTCAGTGCCCTTTAGCTCACTGTTGCCGCCATTTTTATAACCACATTGACAGGTAAATCCTGGATTTTCTATCAGTTTGGTGTCAATATGTCCGCTACAGTAGTCTAAAGGATTCTAAATCGAAAAAGAGTTAACTGGCTTTTTAGTGGAGAACATGTTGGCTAGATGTATGGAGCAACACCGCTCTCAACTAAAAAGCCAGTTAACTCATTTTCGTTTTAGTATCCTTTGGCCTATGATCGGTTGCCATATTGACACCAAACTGACAGAAAATCCTTGTTTTACTTGTCAATTTGGTTATAAAAATGGCAGCCACAGTAGGCTAAAGGGCACTGAGGCGGTAGGAGTTAAATGGCTTTATATTTGAGAACGGTGTTGTATGGAGGACGTTGGTGTACGCACCATAAAAAACTTGCCGAGAGTGTTAACCTTGCTTTATGTACTGTCAATCACTGTCATCATTTAAAAAAAAAACAACACCAAAATTTTTCGTGTAATATCCTCCTATTAAATGCCAAAGCAACACCCAAAACGTGTTCATCTAAAAACCAACTGCGAAAATTCAATGTCCAACTCAAATAGCTGTGGCGATGAAGCTAATTGTAAAAGCAAAAATATAGTACCAGTCAAATATTGTCTTATGACACCGAAAAAAATTCGGCTAACTGAGGTCTAGGGTTGTTCGGAGGGGTTTGAAGGTAAGTGCTTCATTTTTAATTTTCCCCACTCCTCAGGAACCACCTGGGTTTTGTATATTTTGGAGAGTGGAGGGCGTGAACCTCGATGTCATACACAGAATTTTTCACCCGAGGTTTATACAGATTTAATAGACGTCAACTGTCAGCGAGAAAAGCATCACTCTCATCCTCTCGGCCCTGGACAATTGGATGAAAATCTCAAATCTCCAATCTGTCCCAGATATATTTACAACTTCGCAAAAAGAGTTTGACAAGGTGACCTCCGGGGAAATAGTGTGGCGTGTTCTTTTGGACTGCGATATCTTAAGAGTTAAAGCCAGATATCTCGCTCTTCAAGAGCTGGAAAGTAATTCTTGGCTTAATGCTCTCCCATCTTCTCCTTTGGGTACTCTTCTGGATAATCAGACCTTTCGTGTTTCCGTTGCTTTGAGGCTAGGCGTTACTGTAAACAGTAGATATTTATGGCTATCACGGCCTGAGCTGTCACAAGAGTGCAGGAAGCATGACTCGCCACAGCACGTTAAATGTCATTCTTCCACGGGCTTTAGCTTCTGCGCCTGCGAGATTTCCTTCGGTTCTCGAAACGAGCGGACGGAATGACCAGATTTGCATGGAAGTTTGGCAAACCTCTCCTCTGGGATGTAACATGCAAAGATACTTTGTGACAATCTTACATTGATTTGTCATCAAAAACAGCAGGTGAGGTTTGTAATCTGGGAGAGGAAGCATGAGGAACTCTTGGATCGCTCACGCCCTTTTCCGTTGAAACCTTAGGACCTTTAGGACCTGAAGCTAAAAATTTAACAAAATCGGTCAACTTATAACGGGTGTAGTGGAAGGCGATTCCAGAGGTAAATCATTCATTACCCAAAACATAAGTTAGAAGTTCTGAGGAGCAACCCGGTATCAGTTCTCGTGACTTTACCTTGCCAAAAAGGTATGGAAGAAATGTTTTATGTTTAAAATTATTGCTATTTTTGTACATTTTCAGTTCACTTTTTATATTGTTGTTATATTTAATGTACTTTTTATGTTTCTTTTGAGTTTCATATGTACTTCGATATTTTTTTAATTTAAAAATTATTAGCAGTTATTATTTTATGCAAGAAGTTGGTTTATCAATTCACATTTCCAGCCTTATCGTGCCAAAAATAACGATACATTTTGTTATAACCACTAATCATATACCTACAGACAGTACCCGTAGGTATATATTTTGTGGTTAGGTTTACTGGTGGCGTCTTCCAAAATTTCTGTCTTCCAAAATTTCTGTCAGAAAAAACCTAACCTAACAACTTTAAATGTGACAACAACCACAACAATCTGGGGCGTTTGGATTCCTGTCTACTTTTAAACCTGGTTTTATTCAGTGGGTCATTAAAGTTAAGTTTTGTCTAAAACCGAATTTTTTTGTTCCAAGGGTACGAAAAAAAAGAATTTTTAAGTGGTTAAAATACAGTTAAGCTTTTTGGTAAGTTCGGTGCTCTCTGTCTTTTTAGAAACTAACTAAGTTCCGAGGGTGGGGAAACGCAAACTTGGGGATCTTACCTTCCCCCTGGACGACATGCAAAAAACCCTGCCGGATTTTTTTTGATGAACTTGCTTTATTTGACTGTGCCTATACTAATACCTAGAGCTCTCGTATGTATAACATTTTTTGAAGAAAAGCAGCGACGACAACGCCTTTAAAGACTGACATTTTTATAATAGACCTGAAATTAACTCTGTGTTTTGGACTTCCATTGTCTATATTTTATTTATGCACGACGTTTCGATCAGTACAATCTCTTCAGGTGCAAACTATAGTCCAATTTTTGATGAGCAGCCTGACGTCATATTTTTTGAATCTCTATTTGATACATAGTTTTAGGCAGCGACAATAAATATGTTCAAATTGACAACAACAAATAAATACTTTTTACAATCTATGGAGGGGCTTCCAAATATTTGGAATTTCAACACTTGATTTACTGAAAATACTCTGATTCTGCCCAATAAAGGCCAAGGAATTTTCGTTTCTTCCAGTGTGACTCCTTGTGAAAAATCTTCGATTCTGTCCACTTTATTCGGTGTTGTTTTGACCATGCATGTTCGGCGATTCCTGATTTCGTTGTTTCTCTTCTTTGGGTATTCGTCTGATGTTCCTTAAGCCTAACAGTTAATGGTCTTTTCACACTTACAAGGAACTTGGTAAATGCATTCCTTACTTTTTTTGTTCTCCGATTTTGTTTTACTAAGAAGGCTTCTAATTGTATTGTTAGACTTAAGGACTGTTTTAATATTAAAGTTGTTTGCTACTCTTCGAATTTTCTCTGATATTCCTTTAATGTATGGAATTGTAAGGAATGCATTTGCCTGTTTTTGTCTTGTAATCTCTGTCCTGTTTGCGGAAATTTAGAAATAGTATCTGTTATAGGTTTAAGGCTGTAACCATTCTGCTGCAGATCCTTATTAATGTTTCTTATTTCGATTTCCAAGTCATGAGAATTGTTAAAAATATAGCCGTTCAAATTTTTAACTGTTATACAAAGTTATTATGCCTTGTCTGGGACGCCCACCCAGAGAGCACAAATTGTCCATCGGACAGCAATTTTTTGTCCAAAACCGCCCGCATTGTCCATGGACCATTTATGGACATCCATTGGAAAGGTTTTTCCTGCTACAGTGGATGACAAAAAAACTGAGTCCAAAGGACTTGTAATTTTGATCCATAAAGAACTGCTTTTTATCACTTAGTTTTTGGATATTCAATGGATAACGATGTTTCTTGGTCCATCGGACCAAAAATAAACTATATCCGGAGGACGTCCATTTTGTGTCGATGTCCTGCATTGACTAAACATTGAATATTTATCAAAAAATCTATGTCAATCGGGCTTGGCCTAGTTGGCACATTAATAAATATTTATTTTGTCCGAACTGTTTTGGATATCCAATGGATCATGTTTTTTTTTCTTATTTATTACCAACAATAACATTTCTCTCATATCTAGCCGAATCATTTGTATATTATGGGTAAGTAACTCCATCCTCAGGGATCTACAATCAGACTTATGATGTTGGAGCGGTTTTGACAAAACTGTCCAACGGACAACAGTGCACCATAAAGATACTTTTTGGATAGCCAATGGATAACTTTTGGACAGAATTCCGTTCCACTGGATAACCATTGGATTTAGTATAGTGGTACAATAATCAAAATATTGAAACTTTTGGACATTTTTGGGATGTCCAAGAGCCATCCAACGTTTTGACAATTGTATTATCCAATGGATATGCCTTAGACAAAATTTCTTACAGATTTGGTTTTCGAATTTACTGCTGCAGTGTCAGTGACAGAGTAAATAAAAAAAAGTTCAATTATAAAATCATTTACTATAGGAACAGTAATTCGTTAAACCAATTTTTTATCTTCAAACCCATTCAATAAAATATTCGGAATTTATAAGACCCGTTATTCGTAAAAACCGTAATTTATCAGAAAGTTTTTGCTAAAATAATTGCGCATTCGCCAATACCACATGAAGCGGACCGTACACGCAGGTGGCGCAGCGGCGCGTCGTTTTGATGCATTTGTCGCTGTTACGCGCGCATACTTACAGGTTGCCCTGAATAGTTTGTGTATACAGGGTTCCTAAGCAAATCCTTAGGGGGCCAAGCAGCCGTGTATAAGACGCAGACAAACAGAAAAGCACATTAGGCAGAAAAGGATGGGCATGGGCGATGTTGTCACTACATCTTAGACGTATTAAATACATTCCAGGTTGTTGTTTTCTAATGTTTTCCATTTTCATGCCTTTAGGATTGGAATAAAAATTGTTTTTGCTCGACTTTAATACCAAACTGATAAAAGATATCGTAAAAAAAAATATTTTTCGGCTTTTCATTTTGTAACCATTGTCCTTACGCACTGTTTACAGACTGGGGACTGAGATACATGCAAATGCCTAACCTAAAGCGTTCATACACGGCCGGAGAAATCGACTGAGATATTTCCGTAGAAACTTTATCAAGCAAATAGGACGGGTTGACGCCTTCGAACGTCCAACCCGGGTTTTGCACTTTGATTCGAAATCAAAAAGGAGGAACAGTCAGATGTGGGGCCGTGCACAAATTTCGTAACGGTGATTTTACCAATTTTTGACCCCCTCCCTATGTAATGTTTTGTAACGGTTTGGCACGCCACTCCCCTAATATTACGTAACGATTTCAAGACCACTACCCCCCCCCCAAAAAAAAAAAAACTTCACTTATTTTCATTCCAAATTTTCTTAGTTTCACACAAATGCAAACGCTTTCGAAAACCCCCCTCCCCCCTACGTAACGTTTTGTAACCCCCCTCCCCCCTATGACCATTATATAATTTGTGCACGGCCCCTGCAGGCCCAGTGGAGGAGGGCGAGGAAATTGATATTTTTTTCTTAAAAATTATATTCTTTAGACCTATTTCTTTGCGTTCCCGAAATTACGTAATTTTTGAAAAAAATTGTAAGCGGCGCCATTTTTATTTCGTGCTTTGTTTTTCTAACATTTTTGCGTTCGGCCAATTTAATTGAAAAATTTTTGCCTGCTGCGCCCTTTATCTTCTCACTCGAAACCAAGATCCCCCGTTTTAGGAAAACTGATCCCGTCTATGTTTCTACATTTTTTCGAATAAAAGTAGAGTATGACCATGGGGGAAATAATTTTTTTCTACGGTATGACGAAAATTTGGAGAAAGTTGAAGAAAAAAATAAAAAAAATGGCAGAGCTCAAGTTTTTCGTAAAAAAAAAAACGTTTTTTGTAAAGAAACAGAGCAAAATAAATCTTTTCACCCCTTTTTGGGTGTTACAAATATTGGCAGCCCCTTATTTTTCGCTTTTACCCTCCCGCTAGTTTTGAAGAATTGTCATAAAACACCTCGAAAATATCAAATGTAGTGTAGGGCCAGCTTTATTTAAAATCAATAATATCGCAAGCAAAAAGCTCTGCAGGAAAAACAGCGCCGTTTATTGATTTCTTTGGCTGCTAGTGCTAGCTGCATGGTTTGGCCGTTTCCGGATAGATGTCACTAGTAGAACAGAATGGAAAGAAATTTAATTAAAAGCGAAGATATTTCTTTCTAATGTTGACAACCTCACGAGTTTATCGCTCAGTATCGTAAATAATGGACCCTGCCGCCTCCTTTAAGCAAGAAAAAGCTGTGGTTTGGACCTGAAAACATCTAATTTTGTCGTCGATCATCTCATGGTGTGGCCGCCATCTAGCGGAATTTGCAGACATCTTGTCAACGGTTATTATTGCAACTATTATTTATGCTCACAATGAAAGAGTGGCGACAATTTTTTGTCATGAAAGCAGTCCGGAGATAATAACAAACTGGCACCATTGCTCAATATACCTGTTTCTTTTGTGCGCGTAGAACTTTCTATGCCATTTCTGTTTGATTTATTGAAATCCTATCCCTAAGGAAAATCTTGGGAACCCTGTAGATGTCACTTGCATTCACCCGTCTTGCATTCATGTGTTATTGGCGAATGCGCAATCAATTTAGCACAAATTTTCTGATAAATTACGGGTTTTACGAATTCCGGGTTTGATATTGAATGAGTTTGATAAAGAACGGTTCGATTAAAATCGGGTCTTTTAAATTTCGAATTTGTTATTGAATGGGTTTGATGAAATAAGGTTCGGATAAAAAATTGGTTTGACGAATTGCAGTTTCTATGGAGAATCGTTCTAACGATGAATTTTTTAATAAATACGGTCTAATAAATTTCTGGTTTGATAAAACAGGCGTTCCTCGTTTGGTGGTAGCAGAATGATTTGAACCTTGATTTAAATATTGTCCTGTGTGAGTGGGTTTACGATAGACCGTTGTTTTGATGACGCTTTCTACTCGTTTGACTAGTACAATAAGAAAAGGAATTTAATAATTTTACTCCAACTCCATTGTGAATTGATTAGTGGGTCTTATGTTATTTAGGTGGTGGAGAAATTCTGAAAGTTGTTGGTCATTCCCGGTCCAGACAATAAAAGTATCATCAACATATCTTAAACAGAGTTTAGGTTTATATGTTGCGATATCAACAGCGTGTGATTTGAATCACTCCATGTAAATATTGGCCACCCCTGAAAGCGATAAACCCATTGGCTGACCGTTATCCTGAGCATAAAACCCTTCCCCTATCTTTCACCTGAAAGTAAGAGCTATGTAGACAGCACTCCAACAACTCCATCACTCCCTCCAGCGGTAGGCTTTGTCTAACAATATCTAGCGATTCCTTTATCGGGACATTGGTGTATAGACTTTCGACATCAAAACTGACAAATCTATCTTCGGGTACCAAAACAAAAGATTTAAGAATATATTAACAAAATGGTTGGAATTTTCTACAAATGATGCGGTCTTGCCTGTATATAAGAACGTATCCTTAGAAATAGGTTGTAGTTTGCACCTGAAGACGATCAGAGATTGTACTGATCGAAACGTCGTGTATAATAAATAAAATATAGACGATGGAAGTCCGAAACACAGAGTTAATTTTAAAGACATCATTGTTTCAAACTTTCAAACCTTTTTACCGGGATTATAAATCCAAAAAGTCCGCAAATGTAGAAAAATAATATGGTAAAAAATTACTTTATATTTAAAGTGAGATCGACCACAGTGCCACCGAAAATCAACAATTAAACACATTTTGTTAAAAAAGTAAACAATTTCGGATTTTTTTTTCTAATTTTTCGACGCCTATGAATTAAAAAAGACGGAAGGTGCCTATCTCTCTCTCTCTCTCTAAACAATAATGCTAGAGTGTAGTGGACGGATATTTCCAACCTTTTTAATAAACTTGATGTTAATGGAGTTGTCGCGTTTCATCAAAATATGTCATACATACACAGTCTCCACTAATACCGATACAAAATTAGTAGACGAAAGCTTCAGTTTAACGAACACATGTATTCTTCTACCTCCCTGCTTCGACAAAACTTGTTTGGGAAAAATAAACACCATAAGCGAGGGCATTTGTATACCCATAAATATATGTCCACTAGAAATTCCGAAGAAACAAGAAAAGTTCAAATGTTTTCCAAAGCCCACTTGTCAAGATGACGCCGTAAATAAATGTTTAGCAGAAACAGAAACTCCCAAGAAAAAAGTAAATTTCAAATGTGTTCCAACGCCTACGTGTCCAGCTTCCAATTCAAAACAATCCATCGAGTCTTTTTCCGACCCTATTTGCCTAGCTCAAGCTACCAGCACTTGTGATATAAAACCTTGTACAGTTAAAAAATGCAAAAAAATGGTAAAGCAATTTAAGAAATGCAAATGTTCGAGTGAATGGAGGATAAACCAACTTTCAAAACCCATTCGAACGTCAAAAAAATATACTGCTTTAAGACCTCCGACCCTGTTCTTTGTCAAATCGAAAAACTGGAAATATACGTCGTTTCCCAAACCTGCGATCTACCCTAAAAACATCTTGAGAGACCCCAGAAAACAATCAGGTAAATTTAATTTTAATTTTTTTTTATCGGATATGGAAATCACCGAATAATTGGATTTAGGTAGTCATAATCCGCACAAAATACACTAAAAAATTATTTCGGCGATAGTATGTTTTAGTGGGTTATGAGATACGAAAAATGCGTGAAAAAATGTCTAGTTCTAGAGATATAGATGGCCAAAGTTTTAAAAAAAAAACGTCATTTTGGGGTATATTGGGCACGCTCTAAAAGGCACTTCCTGGCCTATTTAAAATAAGCTATTGACAAATATGGGTTACTGAGGGACCACAAATGAACTTTCTCATTATTAGGGAAATTTTGGAACGCTTAAAATTTTGAGAACTTTGACAGTCGCTGTGGAAGTGTTTAACAACCTTGTTTAATAATAATACCACGCATCGATTTTATCAGAAGATTTGGAATACGATAGAAACTGCCACTCGTAAAAAAATTTAGAGATGAGAAAAAACCCAAAATTTGGCTTTATTTTGCAAAGTAAGTGTTTTATATGTTGGAGCCTGGTAATATTTTATTATTTTTAAAATTAATTGTACCAAAATTCTATAAAATCACCCATAAAATAACCACAACCACAAAAAAATGGATTCGTAGCTTACGGCAGGGGTAGTGGTTAATTACCACAACGGAATGACTTTTAGCTATTGCGCAGGCGCAGTAATTACCACAACCACTACGAAGTGTTGTGTATGTTGGGAATTTGGAACCTTTGGTTGCACTAAAACAAAATTATGATTGTTTTCCACAAACCAAAACTACACTTTTTTGCACTCGACGCGCGTTTGAATTTGAAATGTTGGTGAAATGTTAACAGGTTGTATATAGGGGCTATTCAAAATCATTTTTTGACAATTTTTTATTTTCTTCGATATAAAAATAAAAAAATTATTTTTGAGCCACTGACTTTGACTAGTACTCAATAGAGCAATTATCCATAATCATAATTTATAGCATATTGTTTGTTTGATAAGTCAGCCCCACCAAAAGTGTTATTATTTAGTTTAGAGAACCTTGAGAAACCTTTAAAAAATCGTAATGCCCCACACAAAACAAAGAAATGGTAAAAAATTGTACTCTGTGTTAGATAAAAGTATGATAAAGGCATACGCAAAATTAAATTAAAATCTCTCGATCAGTTTTGACCATGTAAATAAAAGCCCTATTTAATTTTATACAGGGTTCCTAAGATTTTCCTTAGGGATAGTATTTCAATAAATCAAACAGGAATGGCATAGAAAGTTCTGCGCGCACAAATGAAACAGGTATATTGAGCAATGGTGCCAGTTTGTTATTATCTCCGGACTGCTTTCATGAGACAAAATTGTCGCCACTCTTTCATTGTGAGCATAAATCATAGTTGCAATAATAACCGCTGACAAGATGTCTGCATATTCCGCTAGATGACGGCCACACCATGAGATGATCGAGGAAAAACTAGATGTTTTCAGGTCCAAACCACAGCTTTTTCTTGCTTAAAGGAGGCGGCATTTACGATACTGAACGATAAACTCGTGAGGTTATTAACATTAGAAAGAAATATCTTCGCTTTTAATTAAATTTCTTTCCATTCTGTTCTACTAGTGACATCTATCCGGAAACGGCCAAACCATGCAGCTAGCACCAGTAGCCAAAGAAATCAATAAACGGCGCTGTTTTTCCTGCAGAGGTTTTTGCTTGCGATAATATTGATTTTAAATAAAGCTGGTTCTACACTACATTTGATATTTTCGAGGTGTTTTATGACATGATCTCGAAACATGTAGCGAACCAATTCTTCAAAACTAGTGGGAGGGTAAAAGCGAAAAATAAGGGGCTGCCAATATTTGTAACACCCAAAAAGGAATGAAAAGATTTATTTTGCTCTGTTTCTTTACAAAAAACGTTGTTTTTACGAAAAACTTGAGATCTGCCACTTTTTTTATTTTTTTCTTCAACTTTCTCGAAATTTTCGTCATACCGTAGAAAAAAAAATTATTTCCCCCATGGTCATAGTCTACTTTTATTCGAAAAAATTTAGAAACAGAGACGGGATCAGTTTTCCTAAAACGGGGGATCTTGGTTTCGAGTGAGAAGATAAAGGGCGCCGCAGGCAAAAATTTTCCAATTAAATTAGCCGAACGCAAAAATGTTAGAAAAACAAAGCACGAAATAAAAATGGCGCCACTTACAATTTTTTTTCAGAAATTACGTAATTTCGGGAACGCAAAGAAATAGGTCTAAAGAGTATAATTTTTAAGAAAAAAATATCAATTTTCTCGCCCTCCTCCACTGGGACTACAGGGGCCGTGCACAAATTACGTAATTGTCATAGGGGGGAGGGGAGTTACAAAACGCTATGTAGGGGGGAGGGGGGTTTTCGACAGCGTTTGCATTTGTGTGAAACTAAGAAAATTTGGAATGAAAATAAGTGAAAAGTTTTTTTTTTTGGGGAGGGTAGTGGTCTTGAAATCCTTACGTAATATTAGGGGAGTGGCGTGCCAAACCGTTACAAAACATTACATAGGGAGGGGGTCAAAAATTGGTAAAATCACCGTTACGTAATTTGTGCACGGCCCCACATCTGACTGTTCCTCCTTTTTGATTTCGAATCAAAGTGCAAAACCCGGGTTGGACGTTCGATGGCGTCAACCCGTCCTATTTGCTTGATAAAGTTTCTACGGAAATATCTCAGTCGATTTCTCCGGCCGTGTATGAACGCTTTAGGTTAGGCATTTGCATGTGTCTCAGTCCCCAGCCTGTAAACAGTGCGTAAGGACAATGGTTACAAAATGAAAAGCCGAAAAATATTTTTTTTTACGATATCTTTCATCAGTTTGGTATTAAAGGCGAGCAAAAAAAATTTTTATTCCAGTCCTAAAGGTATGAAAATGGAAAACATTACCAAACAACAACCTGGAATGGATTTACTACGTGTAAGATGTATTGACAACATCGCCCCATGCCCATCCTTTACTGCCTAATGTTCTTTTTCGTTTGTCTGCGTCTTATACACGGCTGCTTGGCCCCCTAAGGATTGCTTAAAAACCCTGTATTTTTTTGGGACAGAAAGGGAGCAAGCGTATTTTATGTTGCAAAATCACAGCCCTCCCCCTTTGCATGAGACCGTAGTAACAATATGTCGATTTTACAACGTTACTAAATGGCGACATAACGTTACTTAACAGCACCTGACTTTTACACGAATTTGACAGAGTTGCATGCGACCACAGTCCTGTGGACGTCGCTAAAGCGACTATGACTCAAGCGCCCTCTGGATAATGTTCTTCTTCTGACACATTTTGACCCTAAAAGGACTTATTTTTGACCACCATTAATAAAACGATTAAGGCGACTGGAACCTCGGGTCTAAATGAATAAAAACCTTTTACCACATCACCAAAACATTAGATTGTTGTTTTAGTCTTCTGTTAAAAATGTTTTTTTTTAATTCACAGAAGCGCAAAAGCCATCAGAAACCTTCCAGTGCCCTTGTAGCGAAAGAATTTTGAGGCTTTCGAAACCTGTACGACCATGCAACAAATATGTCAAAAATAGACTTCCAAGATTGTTATTCTCTGCATCCAACAACTGCAAATATACGACAAATCCTCCTGATTTAGCTCTGCTGACATGTCTCGAAAAGAAAGAGACTCTGGTAAAATCGTCTATTTATGGATGCCCTTGCAACTGAGCCATAGGGAACGTAACACTAATTCACTCTTATTCAAGATGCCAGTGGTTTTCATTTTGACTTTGAGTAATCCTCTTGTAATATTAAGCAATTGCAGAATAAAGGAAATAACACTAGACAATAAATTTTATTGCTTTTTAAAGGTCGAAGATAAAAATAGAGTTTTTCGATTGTTTATAACTGAAATAGAGCCAAAATGCTTTTATTCTTGTTTTAAGTTTCTCTTATACACAGAGTGCAGAAATTGTAATGTTTCTTTCATATAAACAGATTAATAATACCTAGTACCTAAATTCAAATACACACAGAAAAAGCACTCTCTCAGTCTAATCCGTGACAAATTCGTTAACAGCATGCGCCAGTACGGTGGCCCCTATCCGCCTGCCCACTTCTCACTTCTCGTTTCGCAATTATGACGTTAGAATCAAACTCTTGACGTCACAAATAGGAAATTTCTCACGTGTTACATGCCCCTACCCGCCAGCTTACTTCACAGTTCCAAATTTCTTTATTATTGCGTTTTCCAATTGTAATTTTTACTGTGGTGGGTGAGTTGCATAGAAATGGAAGTTGAGAATGGGTAAATTATCTATTTCTGCAGCACTGTCGTGGCTAAACAGTTTTTCAATGTTGTTTTATTTAAAATATTTAAGTTTATTTTAAAAGTTTACTAGAATATAAAGCATCCAATTAAAATAATCATAATTTTAATATAAGATTCAATCTCAGTAACAACCCATTCACCATGATTTGTAGAAAGTAACCACAAAATGAACAACATATTTTACTCAAATGTAGAAAAAATTATTCTTGGTAACCATGGCTTTTAAAGACTTATTATTTAGTTATATTTTGAGAGAAATTTGTTTTATTCAATTTATTAAAACCTCTAAAAACTTATCTTCGTTTGAACTTCAAAATAATAACTTTTTGTTTAGTTTTTAGAAAATAGAAATATAATTTGTCAAGTAGTCCTACCTTGTTTACAAACGAAGTTCAAATTGAATTGAACTTTTCAATTAACTATATAAATTAAAGTAAAGATTGTAAAATCTAACTTTTAATTAGAGCTTGAAAGAACAAATTACAAAATTTTACCATTTTTTATATGATAAAAGTAAACCATAAAACAGTGGTTAATATTTGCCCAGGAGTTTTCGTTGGATCAGGTATCTTTTCTTTTTTTAATCTAAGCAATTAAGCACGCAACAATACTTTACATAACAAGCATGTTATGATGGTCATTAAACGCGCCTGCGGCTCGTGTCTAGGAGTGTAATGACCAATGAAAATATCATCATAAATATCAGAAATTATTAAAAGTATCAAACGCGAAATTTTCTTCGTACTTATTATGTTAAATACTTACGTTATTCTCAATAGAAGTGTATACCCAAGTTTTCATAGTTATAATTTACAATTCATAAGCACAGTGCATAATTTAAAACTTGGTTAATTTTACCTTTATACCCTATCAATATGAAAAAAGCAAAGAAAAAATTTTGGTTGGTTGATTTCACAATGGGAGTGATTGATTTTAGCTAATATTAGAAAACAGACATTTAGCAAGAGGAAAGAATACACTACTAATGCACTATGCTTATAAACTCTTGGATAAACAGGTGCTCTTAAATTATGTATTAACACTAACATTGTGCTTATACACTATGACTTAAAGTTATGAATTATCAATATGAAAAGTTGGGTAAACCTGCCTATAACATGAAGTTTCAATGAAGTTCTATTTAAAACGTCAAAACAAATAAGGTCACTATATAGAGGCGCATTTACACAGACAAAATTTCCTTTGATGTTGAAATGCCGACAAACATTTACACGAGCCTCTTGAGCAAAATGTTCAAAGAAAAGTTCGAGCAAAATCTCGTACAAAAAGACTCACGGAAATTTTGGAGAGAATTTTAAGCAAAATTTGTTTGAAGAAATGTTGGTAATAAAAATTTCTTACAAATTTAAATTTTATAGTTTTATGGGAATTCATTGAACTTAACTGAAAATAGAAAGACTAAGTTTTAAAACAAGGTATTTTTAATTAAGTGTAACTTTTTTGGGGTTGTAAAAAAAACGAGAATCCTAAAAAATAATAACTGGCACTTATTTATTGTTGTTGCCTGTAAAATGTAATGATAAAAATTTACGTTTAAAAGAAAAGCTCTTTAGTTGACTTCCTAGTTTAAAACAATACAATAATATTTAAGTCAAAAAAAAAATTAAATCTCAAATATATGAACAAAAGCACGTTCGGTCTAAATAATACCCGTTTATTACCCACTTTTACAACCCTACGATCACGACCCTTGTCTAAAAAATATAATTTAGCAGTAATAGACTAGACTTTTGAATCGGAATGTTGCCCTTTGCATATTGTTTGTTCAGTGTCAGTAATCGACCTCGATTATTACATTAAATTGACAGTAAATATGTATCTTCGGCATTTTCATGAACCTTTTGCTTTTTTAAGCAACGCTTGGGGCCTTAAACTAACTAGGTAAATCTGGTGTGAGTAATTAAAAAAAAAACAATCAAAGCTAAGGGTAAAGTACAGTTACAAAAATATGTTTAAAAAAAAATCCCCTCCCCACCACTCCTCATAGTCGTGAGGCGCGGATTACCGCTTAAAAGTGCAATTTTTGAGTTTTTTGCCAATATTTGAAAAACTCAAAAATTTTTTTTAAAAGAAAAATTTTCGTGGGTTGTTTTTCGAATTTAGGAAAAAACCCTTGGAAATAAAAAAAAATTCGCAAAAAAATCCCAAAAAAAACCCAGGGCAAAAAAATCCGGAAAAACCCTAAGAAAAAAATATTATAAGTAACCCTAATCCATGTGACAAAACTGATAGCCAAGAATAATGTTTCGCTTGCCGTCGGCTTTTTTTCACAAAAATTTAAAATAAAAGTTGGTGTTCCATTTTTTTAAAGAATTGAGATCACTGATCACTGATGTGAAATTTTATTTAGTCTCATCTTTAAAAATATGTTTCCGAAACAGATAGCAATGATTTGCTCAAAAATTTACCCGAACAAAATGTTCAAAGAAAAGCTCACAAAAATGTACGCGCAAAAAATTTTAGATCTTTTGCACGAGCTTTTGTTTGAGCATGTTCGTCTGTGTAATTGCGCCTTAAGGGACTTTTCATATATCTTTTTAAAAACAAGTTTTTTTTGTTAAAAATCCATAAATTTCAATTTAACGGGACTTTTGGTTAGGTACTAAAATCATATTGCTGGATTTATTTACGTTTAATAAATATTTATTGTCTTGAAAATATAGAAAAATAATTCGCATTTTTGAGGCAATTACTGCTCTTATAAAATAAAGTTTCATCGCTTGTCACGCCATCTTGTGGTTTACGTCTAAGTTTTATTATTATCCTAGGACCGTAAATGAGGCATTAAAATCGTGTTGAGATGATCGTAAAATTAGTATCATTCGTTGTTACTAGGTAAATAAATTGGAATAATACGAACAATTTATGAGAAGGGTGATTTATTATAAAAGTTTATCAGTCAATGATGATACATAAATGTGCAAAGAACATAATTTTGGGAGATACTAGGTAAACTACTAGATACTAAATTTTGGGATCGGTTGGAGTCAATTTGGCAAATTGTTCGGAGAGCTCCCACAACTTTTTCGCTTTGGATAGGTCTGTTGCGCCACTGCTAAGGCCGTGTTCTTTGCAATCCATAAAATACTTTCCTGAAACGTTTTCAACTTCTTCCGAGCAGGCCAGGAATACACTGGTTTGACAACCTGAAACAATTCATAAAATTTTAGTACCTACAGTGATACCGGTCGAGGTATTACTCAGAAGAATAGTTTTTAACGATTTTTAATATTATCCGCGCAAATTCTTTAAAAATACACAATATAAATAACCACAATAACAACGAAAGACATTAGGGAGTTTTTGGTCAACATACAAAAATAACAACCACAAATAATAAAGTTATTTTGATTTATTTTCCTAACTATTTTACGCTAATTATTAAAGCAGTATATTGTGCATCTTTCTTAATGTAAAAGCAACGATTCTAAACATTCTTTAAAAAAAAAATTCAAAAATACAAACACTTTGACGTGAATTGAGAGAAATAACTTTGACGTGAATTGAGAGAAATAAATACAGGGGATTTAAAATTCCCTAGAAGGGCTTTAACTGTAGGTAGAATTTGTTATTCTGAACAAGAATTAGTAAAATATATTTTTGTAAATTTTTTTCAGAGATATTTGCATTTAAAAATTGTTAATATACGTGGTAGAAACCTCAGTTTTTGAAAACAAAACTTTGACAACTTCAAAATGCTTGACAAAAACCCTAAAACATGTCATTGTCAGAACACGTAGACTTGCTTGGTAAATTATTTTTTCTACGAGCGTGCGGAAAGTGTCACTTTTCCGCACGCATTATAGTTTTGAAAGTGCCACTTTTCCGCACTACTTTTCCGGAGGCGCTTGAAAAATCTGAATCGGTACCTTAATAACAATTTTTTCTCAAATAGTTGTCAAAAACTAGTCAAGTCACAATTTTAATGCCCATGGCAACAAAATGGATCTAATTGTAGTTTCACTATCAACATTACCAATAAACAATAGTTATAGGCACTTATTATTATAAAACTATAGATCAATAAACGTTTCTTTAATTCTTTATAACTTTATTTTTTACTTTTTCCGCACGCTCAAAGACAAAATAGCGTTCCTAACAAGTGCGGAAAGTGACACTTTCCACACTTATTAGGAAATATAATATTTTCTACGAGCGTGCGGAAAATCGCATTTTCCACACTATTTTTAGTGCGGAAAATTCGTTTTTCTGCACGGTGTAAAAACATTTTTCCGCACAGTGTGGAAAAATTTTTCCGCACCGATATGTCAAATTTCGAAAAACCTGTACTGATTCGAAGTTTCTGTTCATCATATTGCCTATGAAATGCCTTGGTTGCTATAGTGGGACTAACCAGTTGTTTATGCATTTATTTGTCAGTGGCAAAAAACCATTTTCAGTGTATTTTCCTCACCCTCGTAGAAAAACAATTGTTCCCAACACGTGGGAAAACCTTTTTTTTCGAACTTAACTTTTTGACAGAACTCCGCTGCGCGTCGTTCCGACAACGGTAGTTGCGAGCGGAAAAATCGATTTTTCGCACTTGTTAGACGATTCCCAAAAAATGCGAAAATTTTACTCCTAAATTCAGAGAAAAAAAATATGAAATTTAAACAAAATAATCACGTAACTTTTCTTAGATTAATGATATCTCACCACTGTTCAAATCTTTCTAGGGAATTTTAAATCACCCTGTATAAACAAAATAAAGTTAACCAGTAAAAGTAATGTAGAATGTAATGTAGAAGTAATGTAATAAGCACGCCTTATGGTTAATTACAACGATTTTTGTAGTTAACTTTATTTTGTTTATATTTACTTTTGTCAATATAAGTCAAAGTGTTTTTGTTTTCGAAAAATTTTGCAAAAAGAAATGGTTACTTTTTGGTGAAGGAGATGCAGAATATATTGCTTTATGGGTAAGCGAAGAAAAAGCTGGGAAAATAAGCCGAAATAATTTTATTCTTGCAGCTTGCAAATAACAATAACCACAGAGGTTGTTATTTGTGTATGCGGACTAATAACTCCCTATTCATAGCTTTTACGGCAGTGGTAGTGGTTGATTATGATTGAATAGTTATTGCGCAGGTGCAGTAAGTACCGCAACCACAATGATATAGACACAAAGTTGGCAAGCTATTTTTGATTTCTTGTTAGCGTATGCATTTGTGAAAGCGTCCTTAAAAAAAAGGAGTTAAAGTTGTGCTTACAACATAAGACGTGATCAAACCAATTCTTGTTCAGCGCTTGAAGCACAGTTTTACTTCATGCGGCTCACTTCTATTTCCTTCCTTGTCGAAAAAACTGAGAGGGCAATAAAATGGAAAGTAGAAGAGGGAAACTGTGGATCAGGCATTTATGAAAATCCACAGATAACAAAATGGTTAGGATACGCTAGCTACGTAAGAATACTGCAAGGGTGGTTGTAGAGATAGGCGAGACGTAGTCGCTGTTGTACGAAGTACGATTAAGCACCACGAATGTAGAAACCTTGGATTGTTAATACAATTGTGGAAAAATCACTGCCGCGTGTCTTCCGCCATTTTCGCCGCCATGTTGTGGAGATTTGGGTTGGCGAAATTCGTTTCCTTAATTTTAAATAGTAATGTGGGAACCCTGACTATCAACAGTGTCAAAAAATGACGTTTCTATGAAAGATTATTTTTTTGTTGTTTTTTAATTAAAAAACAAAAAAGTGAAGAACCAAGCAATAAAAACCATTTAAAAGACAGACAAATGCTCGAACGGCCACGCCATGGTAATCTCTCTCATTTGGTCTGGGGAATGTGCAAGTTTTAAACAAATAAATCACAACATGGAAACATTCCCCCAATTTATAAACTCAAAGGGTACTGTCAACCATTGCTGCTGACGCTCCCGCTCAAGATAAACCTTCATTAAGTTGATCTGAATCTGAAACTGGAACTAAAACGGCTAGGGACAGATATGCGCCAACAGTTTATAAATCCGAGGTTGTTATAGGTCTGAAAGCCAGAGCGATGGCAAGCGATTACAAAAAAGTACTTCTTTGGCACATGGAGTTTTACAAAATTAGAACAATACTTCATCAGTTTTAAAAAGAACATTAAAAAAATTGTTTTATACAATTAAAGAGTTCCTAAACCACCAATCTTAATATTAATTTTACTAGTATATTTTTTTTCTTTTTCTTGTTGTCATTTCCATGTTTGTAACTTTCTATATGTAATTTTAAGTAAGTAGTTTAAGATTTCGTTGTCAATTTTTGTGATATTGTAGCCAGTATTTTCTTTGAGATTTTAAGACCAGTAATTATAAGATGTTTTACATGTTTACTAGAAATAAAGAAAAATCAATATTTATTTTTTAATCTTTATTAACAAAATGTTAATGTTAACATTCTTTAATATTTAAATGAAATTTTGAAGACATTCTTAGGTTAAATTTACCTTAATGTTAATTTTTACTACCACATTTTGACGCTTATTTATTCAATCTTGACAATGTTTTTTGTTGGTTAACAATTTTTGTAATAAAAGTTTTCTGTTTCTGAAGACCTCAGCAGAAAAAGTTATTACGAAGATATCCTTGAGTTTGGTAAGTTTTCAGCATTTGACATTTTTTTGTAGATTCGTCTTTTATAAAGGATAATGCACTTTCCTTAAGGAAACTGGCTTTCTTGGATTTTGCTTGTCTTGATGAAAAACTATTGTAATCAATATACCCATTTTAATAAAATCAACAAAAATGGCTAAAAATTTTACAAAAGTTTTTGGTTTAAAGCATGTTTGTTAAATACTAAGTGGTAACATAACAATTGAAATTTGCCTTTTGTTAAAAAGGTGTTGACGCAACCTATATTTTTCTGCTACTTATTCTTAGACTACAATTTGGTTCATAAACATTACCTATTTACATTTTCACAAAAAGTGCAAAAAACTGATTTTAGGGAAAAAACCTGAATACCCAAATGTTTAACTTTGATCGCAGTATCTCGAAAACCACAGACCAGATCACTGTGGAGCAATGATAGATTTTTATCAGGACAATGAGACCTACAACATATGCAATTTTGAGAAAAATCCCACATCCGTTATAAAAGATAGAGGATCAAGGATATCTTAATAGATATCTTAATAATAACTTGTTAACTTAGAGAAGGTATGGTCGACACAGATTTTAGTTAATAGATTTTTCCGCCAAGGTCTTCAAATATTGTAAAACTCCATGCTCGACTCCATGTGCCAAAGATTTACTTTTTTTGTGATCGCTAAATGTTGCTTGACTTGCCATGGCTCGGTATCTCCCTCTATTAACTTATTTTTTATTACTGTATCACGTTGGTGCATCTGTTCATAGCTGTTTTAGTTCCTGTGCAGATTCAGATCAACGTAATCAAGGGTATCTTCAGGGGGAGCACCAGCAGCAATGGTTGAACTGAGCATTTATAATTTATAACGTGTGGCTTGACAGTACCCTTTGAGTTTATAAATTGGGGGGCTACTCCAGCACAAATGAGAGAGATAAATGCCGTGACCGTTGGAGCATTTGTTTATGGCTTGTTTTTTTACTTTTTTGTTTTTGTATTAAAATACAACAACAAAAATAACCTTTCAAAGAAACGTCAAATTCAATCATATTTTGACACTGTTGACAGTCAGTGTTCCCACACTACTATTTAAATTAAGGAAACCAATGCCGCCAACCTAAATCTCCACAACATGGCGGCGAAAATGGCGGAAGACACGCGGCAATAATTTTCATGAAAATTTTCCATAGGTATTAGCAATCCAAGGTTTCTACATCCGTGTTAAGCACTCTCTATTTGTGCAACTTTTTTATTATTAACGTAAGGTCGGCACTAATAGTGCCACTATTAGGCCGTATTCCAATAAGTTCCTAATAAGGAATTGCTTTAAAACTATTTAAAATTTGGTTATTTTTTGTGGTTAAAATCGACAACTCTGCGTGGTTTGAGACACGGACTTATTGTATCGATTTTGCCATTTTGCCATTTTGCCAAGCTTCGGAAGCGAGTTTGTGTATTTTGCGTCATTTTCAGTGTTTTTAAAACTCCAATGTTGTGGGAATGCATTTTATGCAAAAAACTGGAAGTGTTACATTTTCGTTACGCGGGTAAGTGTTAGAGTAGGCTTTGATTTGACGAAACTAGACCTTAGTATTTGAATGAGGGTGCAGTGTTGCCAGAGAAGTTGTAAAAACTCTGACCCTTATCTGGAACGCTTTTTCATAATTTTTGAAGTATTTGTCATGATGCCCAAGAAAATTTCGCACTGTTGTTCATTTTAAAATTCCTATTTATCAAAATTTTCATTTTTTTTCAATAAAAAAACCTTTGTTGCTGTCATATTTTTTAAACGTTTCAAACTAAGGGAGGTTTAGAACAAACCCGAATAAAACAAAATGGAGAATTATCAAGAAGTTTCTGTGGTTTGCATTATTCATATTTTTACTTCCCTGCTGGAACTGGAGTTTCGAACTTCAATGTCTTTATTTTTTACTTTTTCACGACGTTTCTCCAACTACACGATCTCTTCAGGCCACACCACACCAACACAACGATAGACGTAAATACTGAAAGAAGACGACACTTATAATTTCATACATCAAAAGAAATCTCAGAAAAGATAACAAGAATAGGCAACCAATACCACTGTCTTCGAAACAACCACAACAATAAGAAGTCAATTAAGAAAAATTGAACCATATCGCCACAACACCCAGGACTGCATCTGCCAAGTAACACAAACGCAAAAACTCGACAAAGGGCCACAACTGGATCAAAACTAGCCCAACATTGCTGCAAGAGGCAAAGATTGTCGCCAAGGAGGAAAATCTATTCAAGCGGAAGTTCAAAGAAATAGCATCCATACAGAAGAACCAGAACGTATTTTCTCAACAAAGCATCACCATCAATGATATTTGAAAACCCATACTTCTCGGAGATAACAGATTTCAACTGCGAAAGGGCGAAACCAACCAAATGTAAGCTTTATCGTTCACTGAACACATGCTGATATAAAAAATTGAGTAGTCTTAGTATTCACCTGATAACGATTGCAGATACATAAGAATTCGAAACGTTGTGAAAAAGTAAAGCTCAACATTGGCTATCAACTTTAAACCACCAAAAAAACTAAGTTTTATTTTTTATAAAAGCGTGGGAAAAACATTACATTATTTAAAAACTAACGTAACACGGCTCAGAGAACTTTTTTGATTTTTTTCCCAACAAGCTAATCTTTAAAAAACAAAAGATCCCACAAGCAACACACAAAGGACCAAAGCGAAAAGAGAAATGATTAAACGATGTTTCGCTCTTGGTAACCGGCGTGAGCTCATCAGTGGTTTCACTGGTCACCCTCCCTATACATCATTAAACATCATCATACACTTTGATTTCCAACCTTGAATCACTCATAAATAGGCATCGTTCCGCACTGGTACTTATCCAAGTTACCTGATACGGATTCGTCCTGGCGTGTTAATATTTCCAATAGGATTATACTCCTAAGGCAATTAAAACAAAAAAAAAAGTTAAAAAACCTCCAAATCAGTTACTTCAGCCGAAAAGAAACCAAAAAATAAAAGGGTGATCAGTGAAACCACTGATGAGGTCACCCAGAGCGAAACATTGTTTAATCATTTCTCTTTTCGCTTTGTTCCTTTTGTTGTGAACAACGGGTTATTTCTAAAGTTCGAGCGGATAACTTTTAACTCCTTAAGAGACGCCACAATTTTTCTTAGACTGTTTTGGACATGAGCGTTTTAGTGTGCATAGTAATATTTAATTTTTGGGGATGTACAAACAGACACCTCGATTTTTCAGAAATATAATAGGTATTTTATTGCAATTGTTAAATTTCAAATCCATTGTGATATAATATTCGGTTAAACAGTTCTACACTAATACAAGTATTTTGCATGAAAATTTACCCCATTACTCAAAATCTGACCGATACAGTAGTCCAGGAAATTTCCGGCTTACATCCTGCCTAATCACTACACTACACTATTTTACATTTTGACATTATTCGTCTTAACTTCTGTATGACACGTTTTATACCGGGTTTCCAAAATTTTAGCATTTTGAAGTGTTTTAACCAAACAAACTTCACTTTTTACATTCTAACTATTTTCTTTAGATTGAAGCTGTTTTGGTTAAGAATTTTAGAACTTTCTTGGCTTGGAATTTATTTTGAACTGTTCTCTTTGAGAATTTATTTTGAACTCATCTTTTTGATAATTTATTTTGAACTCCCTTCTGTTTAAGCTAAATTTTGCTTTTATACCAAAATGTTTGCGTGGAACGTTCGACGTAAGAGGCGAAATTCTCAGAAAAACGCGCTTTCGTGCTGGAAGTCTATTCCTGAACAGAGAGCGGCATAAAAAGCGCCAATAAATCGCTATAAGAATACATGTCCTATCAACACGGTCCTACAGTGATCTCGCGATCATGTGATGAAAAATTCTTGTTAACTGACGCGACGTAGGTATGGTTTTTCGGAACTCTGCAAATTGAATTTAGTTTTTAACAATTTTTTGACGGAGCAACAACTCGGTAGTGCGCGCTATGCCTATAGACATAGAACAGTGGGTGTTGGGACTTAGAGACTTTTGTGTGATTGTTGGTTTTTTAAATTTAAATATTGTTTTTTTTATTTTAGGTAAGAAATATTTCTTTAGAATAAATTTCCCGTTTTTTACAAAAGAAAATGTTGAACAAAACATTTATTAAAATTTTTATGAAAATTTTTTTGGGAAACTTTATTAAAACTTTTATGAAAATTATTTTGGAAAACTTATGAAAGAAAGAAAAAAATATTTTGATTATTTAAATTTTCAAAATCATTAACTTAAATTATTATGACAATCTTTTAGGTTGGCTGCTAAAAAGAAAATATTTTTGAAAAAATATCGAAAGAAAACCAAAATATTTTGAAATTTCTCATACCTAGTTCTTTTTCTTAACTTATTTTTTATTTATTTTACTACTTCTGAAACAAAAAAAAAATCTTTTAAAATATTAATTTATTTATAGTCACTTTTGTGGAAAGAAAATCTTTTGCCAGTTATAGTTAGGATTGTAAGAAAAATTCTGTTTTAAGTTTTTTTGTTTCTTTTAACGATTTTTGAATATTATTTTTTTTTAACAAAACGTATTAACTTTTTTTTTAAACTAAATAATTTTATTTGACATTTTCGACCTTTCACCGTATGTTCCCTGTGGGATGCTCATCCAAGTTTGAATTTTCGTTATTTCCACCCAAGATCTTTTGATTTGGAGGTTTCTTAACTTCTTTTTTTGTTTTAATTGCCTTAGGAGCATAATCCTATTGGAAATATTAACAATCCATGCGCCAGGACGAATCCATATCAGGTAAATTGGATAAGTACCAGTGCGGAACGGTGAGTGATTCAAGGTTGGAAATGAAAGTGTATGATGGTGTTCAATGATGTATGGGGAGGGTGACCAGTGAAACCAATAATGAGCTCACGCTGGTTACCCAGGGCGAAACATCGTTTAATAATTTTTCTTTTCGCTTTGGTCCTTTGTGTGTTCCTTGTGGGATGCTTATCCAAGTTTGAATTTTCGTTATTTCCACCCAAGATCTTTTGAGCTTTGGTTTTTTTTTCTTTTCGGTTAAAGTAACTGATTTGAAAGTTTTTTAACTTCTTTTTTTTGTTTCTTTAAGCTAATATTTCTTTCTAAGGCCTCCGATTCAAATGTTTAAATATTTCAAATTGGTGGCCACATAACTGGCTTATTACCTTGAACTGGAGTTTTGAAAAACAGCTTGACAATCGCCTGCAACGGCCAACTTAGAGGGACTGGCACGTTTCTCCAGATGCCGCTGTCGATCATTCCAGGATGCAAACAATTGGCAGTAACTTTCGTACCTTCCAGCCTTCTAGCCAACTCGTTGGTAAAGCAAATGTTGGCATATTTAGACACGTAGTATAGATACGCAGGGCACCAGGAACTTGACGGATTGATATTGTTTAGGTCTAGGCAGGCGAGCCTGTACAACTCCGAAGCGACTATCACGATTCTCGATGGTGCTGATCTTTTTAATAAATCTAGAAAAAAAAATGGAATAATTACTACGTTTATACGCACTTAAAGATCTTTTATATAAGAACGGTTTTAAATAAAATCGCTTTCCCCAAGGGTTTATAAGTCCTTCATTAAATGATTAAATTAAATATGTCAGTTTAAAGAAAAAACAAATAAAACAACTTCGTTAATAACAGATTTTTCGGAAAATCAGGGTTGACTATTTCTTTAAAATCGGTTTTAAAGCGACAAAACGCTTCCTTAAATGACTTTAAAATAAAATCGATTTAATGCCTAAAACGGTCTTACCCACTAAACATCAAAATCGTATTAAACGTCAAATACATGTTGAAAAAAAAATGTTTTTTTTCAAACACTAAAATGTGTTAGAATTAATGCATCTTTTGGAATTTAAAAAAAATGTAGGAAAACTTACCTCAAATTTTAAGCAAAAGCATGACTAAAAATATATATTATAAAAAACATTAATAAACAAACATTTAAAGAACGTTAATTTTATTAACATTAAAGAAAAGACCATTAATATATGTTTATTTTTGATATGTCATTAACCAGAGAATACTTCGAACATGAATTTAGGATGGAATAAGGGTATAAATATAATTGTTTTTTTGACATTAAAAGGCCACCATAAAAATTTGTTTATTTAATGAATGTTTTTTTCACTTTAAACTTTTTAATAAAAATTATTAATTAATGTATGGGATTAACTAAAATTTATTTATAACATCCAAAAAAGTCCATTAAGATATGTTTTCTTTTAATTGTTTATTTTCTAGCGAAAAACGAAATAAAAAGACCCTTCTAAAACATTCTGAATTACTTCAAAAATCAGTTAGGTATGATTATTTAAATTAAAATGATTTTTTATAATCTAAAAGGTTCTTTTATACAACCTACTTCTTTTTAATATTGTTATCGTATGACAACTTCTTATTTATTTAATTTCTACCAAAATGTTATTAAAAACTCGATTTGTTTAATTTTGCATTTTATAGGCCCAGCAGTCATCAGCTGATTCTCTTCAATTTCGCCTCCTAGTTATCGCGCAGGCCGGAAAAAAACGGTACTGATCCAGTGGCCCAGAAGGTCCTTATTTTCTTCATTTTCTTTTCTTAATATCTCGATCAAATCCTAGAAAGTTCAACTATACTATTTCTTATGCTGCACTTTTATTCACCTTAGTTCTTTTTCTTCGAATTCAAGATATTATTTCTTGCCTATTTACTTTTCTGTACATTGGTGTTTAGCAGACTCTGCTTTCTGGCCTTAGCTTTAGTCGCCACGGCTAAAGATAGAAATAAAAGAGAACATGATTTTTGATTGATAAGAAATTGTAACCTCAATTTTTTTGACTTTTGACCTTTGTTTCTTCCTGTTTCAAAAAATTATTCTGGCATTATTTCAAAAATCAGTTATGTTTATTTAAATTAAAATTATTTTTTATAATTTTCGAATTAAATAGATTACGATTGCCTAAGTAGTTTTTGTGATGGATAACCCTCTGATGAAAGGTATGTTCTTTTTATATATTTCTTTTAGATAGAAGTGTGGTTATGGCAGAAAACCATATACTGCATAATTACCTTATTTTATTATCTGAACTATTCTTCTAAGAGTGTGTACTTTGTATTGAATAGGGTGCTCCGTAGATTCCTCCATGGATTCCATTGACGATATCTCTGAAAGTCTCCCAAAACGTTAAGACATTTTTCTGATAGACATGCCTTCCCTATGTGAGTCAACTATCACCCATGGCAGCCTACTTTACCTGATGATGCTACAGACCTACCTCCAGAGGTGCTGCTTAGAACCTGCTGTGACCAATGCCCTTGTCATGCCTGTGTTGGACAGCTTTGAGAGGCTTGCCATCAATTGCAGAGTTTTGTCTACTGAATGTCATAGACTCAGGCCTGTATTCCTACCTACCTTTGGAAATGTATACCCCATGTTGTGTGTTTTCTGTGCTTTTTATTCCGTGTTTATTTAAACTTTAAGCTATTAAACCTAGTAAGTACCGAAAAAGCACATTACCTAAAGTTAAAATTATTTAACTGTACCTTAGCAAAATGTTACCTTTCCTTAATTTACCCTTATAAATATTAAGTTTAATTACTTTAACCTTAAATTAACTTACCTACAATTCCCAGGTGTACCTTTGTTGATTTTATGGCGGCGACTAGATGTCATGATTCCCTGATACCTCGAAGAAAATGTAAGAAAGTATTTATTTTCTTAAGCCCCTAAGTTGTGCACAATTTTCGACGATTCTACACAATTGTAGAAAATTTTTAGACAACATTCCTTCCCATGTAAATATATTTTTTTTTTTAAATGTTATATATTGGCAATTGTAAATAAAATGACATTTTTGATTTTAAACATTCCTGCCGTAGGAATCTTTAGTTTAGAAACAAGGTTATTCCACTTAGTTATAGTTTATGGGATGTTTTTTTTTTGTCTAAGAATAGTTGACTATTTAAAAATAAGCGACAATGAGAAAGTTAATTTTTTTGTATTTAATTAAAATGTTTTAAAATAAAATGTTTATTTTTTTTGACTCTCTTGTTTTAACCAAAAGTTATTTAACTACCAGCAATAATAAATTTTCTTTAAATTAATTTAAAAAAAATTGTTACTTATTTAAACAATAATATTTCTGTATTTTAGTGTCCTGACTTACAATTATTATTTTAATATAAACACAGTGGCGTTCGTTACATACTAATTTTTTTCCAAAACATATGCCCCACACCTTTAATTGTTCATGCTAGTTTAGCTACGGTTTAGTGTTAGTGTTAGTTATTTCACAATGTTATGGCAGTAACTTTACAGACACATCTAGATATGTATCGATTGCAGTCAGCTGTTAGGGCCTCATTATAAACATGCCATATAAATCAGAATCCTAGTGTATTTTGGCTTTGTTTCAAACGCGTTAGGTATACGTATGAGAATACATTTAAATAATCTGCTTTTTCTGTCTAACTGTAAGTATTATGTACCTATTTAAATATGTTAAATGTTAAATTTATTTTAACAATAATGGCATTTTTTTAAATAATTTTCTTAGTTTTGTTAAGTATATGCGGACATTGACTAAAATCGAGTTTTTGAAGGCATAAAAACGGATTTAATAGTTATATTATAGCTAGGAACTAAAGTGACATAAAATTTGTAGCCTGAACAAAGCAAGAGCTACATTTCGCTGAGTGATAAAAATGCGTGGTAGGTTTAATAATTATAATGTATACTATTTTTTGCACTTTTACGTAAAGGGTTCAAGGTCACCTTGTTTTTAGTATATTTTTTAAATTAAAATTTACTAAATTTAATTTTAACTCCCTAAAATTTTATTGTCCCTAAAATTTTATTTTACTCTAAAATTTAATTTTAATCCCTAAATTTGATTTCTTTGCTTCTTGCTTTACCAAAGAACTATAAATAAATCAAAAGTGAAACATTGGTCCAGTGCAAAAAAGTTTTTATGAATAACATTTTCTTCTTTGTCACGTTTTTAGTCCCAGAAGTGCAAAAACATTTTTATCTGGTTAAAAGTATTACCAAGTTAACCAAACATTGTTTAATAATTTGAAATTAACTCTGTGTTTCAGACTTCCATTGTTTATATTTTATTTATACACGACGAGACCTTGCAAACTAGTTTGCACCTGAAGATGATCAGAGATTAAACTGATCGGAACGTCGTGTATAAATAAAATATAGACAATAAAAGTCCGAAACACAAAGTTAATTTCAAATTGTTTAATAATGTTATAAAAACATTTTTTTGTCAATGTTAGAAAAACATTTTTTTTCCCATGTTAAAAAAACAAATTTTTTTCAGTGTTATAAAAACATTTTTTTTCCAATGTTAGAAAAACATTTTTTTTTTAATTATTAGAAAAACATGAAGTTATTTTTCTAACGTCAGAAAACAGGTTATTAAGCGCATTTTTCACAGTGAATATAACGTTAGAACTAACATCCAGGCTAACGTTATGTTTTCCGACTATATGTTATTTAAACGTTATTAAAATGTTTTTTTGTTTAGTGGGTAGTGGTGTTTATAAGACAACATTTTCAAATCATCCTTATATAAAAGCGCTTTAGGGGGTCCGTATAAACAAAGTAATTGAATTATCAATACAGGTTTGTTTACACACAAAAATAAGCTTAATAATATACATTTTTACATAAAAAAGGGTTTTAAATAAAAACTGCCTGCAAAAATTAAAATTGAAAGGTTTTTTCTATACCGGAACAGTATTAAGAAACTAAATTTTAATAAATATTAGCAAATTACTCGTGACAAAAAAGCAGTTAGTGTAAACATTTTTTATAAAGGCGAGATTTTCTGTTGGTTTTAAAAAATAATTCCTTTTCATCTGTGTGTAGAAAGCGTATTCTTTCTTAGGACTTTCCCTGAAGGTTAGGCTCCAAACGGAAAAAAAAAACTGCATCGATATCGGTTCACTGGTTCAAAAGATACATACGCACAGACCTAAAGGTCATAACACCACATTTGTTCGCATTAATTAAAAATTAAAAATAGAACATTAAATTCGAAACTCATTAGATAGTAAATAGTCACTAATTTACAATACGCACATAGATCAAGATAAAATAAACATGTAAAATAAATATTAAAAACAAGTACCGAGATAAAAATCAAAATAAATAATAATTATAAAAATAAAACCGAAAGGGACAAAAATAAAAATAAAAGGACTTCTTAAACATTCAAACAGGTCAATTTCGATAATGTATAGAGGCCCCAACACAGATCCCTGGGGAACGCCTGTTTCAATTTGTTCCTCCGGATAGCAGCTCTTTTTGTTATCAACTACCCAGCTTTCTACCAGTCAAATATGAAAGCAACCAATCTTGGAAGAAACCTCATGAACCTAGAGAATAAACTAAACAGGAGAAGCTTTCCAATTCCATACATCAAAGGAATATCAGAAAAGATAAGAAGAATAGGCAACCAATACCATCTTCGGACTGCCTTCAAAACGACCACAACAATAAGAAGTCAATTAACTAAGCCACATCGCCACACATGAAGAACTGCACATACCAGGTATCATGCGAGTGTAGGGATATCTACATAGGAGAAACCAGTCGACCCATAGAAGTTCTTCTTACAGAAAACAAACTCAAAACTCGACAAGGGGACTCAACTAATTCAAAAATATTTTGGGAATGGGTAATAGTTTATCACCTTTTATCGCAAACCTCTTTATGAGCAAATTTGAATCAGATATATGTAAAGAATTTGAGTATTTCCCCAGAGTATGGTTCAGATATGTAGACGATGTGTTTGCAGTATTCAACACTAAAGTAACTAGTGTTGAAAATTTTATGGAAAAAATAAATAATAAATTTCCCACAATTAAATTTACTTATGAAACAGAGAACAACGGTATACTGCCACTTCTAGACACTTTAGTTATAAGAAATAAAAAAAAATTGGACTTTGACCTATACAGAAAAGGAACGGCCACCAACAGGTATATTCCAAATGACTCTTTTCATTGCTACAACATAAGCTTGCAAGTTTGCACTTTTAACATATAGATTAGTAAATTTCCCCTTAAACAAAGAAAGATTTGAAGCTGAAAAGAATAGGATTAGGAATATAGCTGGCGAAAACGGTTACGACGAAGGCTTAATAAATAAGCTGATAAATAGACATTCTTTTCAAAAGACCTTTCGGAATTCCACTTTTTTCAGACGAAAAGATACCTGCGACTCAAAATTTGTATCAATTCCTTATAATCCTAATTATACAAAAGGATTACAAAAAGTATTTAATAACACCGGTCTTAAATTAGTATATCAATCCGGTAACACAATAAGAAGCTTACTAGGAAATCCCAAGGATAAAACTACAGTTCTGGAAAAAAGTGGAATTTACGAAATTAGTTGCATGGATTGTGACAAAAAATATGTTGGCCAAATGAGACGCTCTATTCAAACACGTTTTAAAGAACACTTAGCACACTTAAAGTCAAGTGTGGCCGAGCATGCTTTTGAAAACAATCATAAATTCATATTAGATAACCTAAAACTTCTAAAAAGTGTACCAAACAAAAGACTTTTGAATGCATATGAAAGTATGGAAATCATTAAATCCAGAAATAGTTTAAATAAAGATAAAGGCCCATCCCATTTAGTACACTCTATTCTTTGGTTGAGGAGAGATAGGATTAACAATCGTGATCAATCACAAATTATTAGTCTTATCCCCGCCCACTACTGATGATGCTAACGTTGTTAGCGAAACGCGCGTCGAGTGCAAAAAAGTGTAGTTTTGGTATGTGGAAAACAATCATAACTTTGTTTTAATTCAAAAATAGCTCAACATTGGAGGCAAAGATCGTCGCCAAGAAGGAGAATCTATTTAAGTGGAATTTCAAAGAAACACTGAACAGAATGTATTTTCTCAACAAAGCGTCACTATCAAGGATATTTGAAAACCCATACTTGTCGTTAACAGATTTCAACTGTGAAAGGGTAGAGCCAACCAAGTATAAACTTCATGGTTCACTGAACACATGCTAGTATACAAGATTAGGTTGTCTTAGTTTTTGTTAGTATTCATCTGATGACGATTGCAGATACATAAGCAGTCGGAACATTGTGAAGTTCGAAACTCTAGTTTATTCTTAAGGTCAACATTGTCTACTTCGTTCAAACAACACTACTGAACATCATTGTCGAAATTTTTTTATATGTTAAATTGATATTAGACCGATCGGATTAAATCATCTTGCGAGAAAAAAATAAAACATTTTTAATAGCATTTTGGTGAGTGGAAATGGTAAAGGGACTTCTGATATATGTTTTAAAAAAAAATGCGTGAGTGGGGCTCTTGCGGGTTGGATTTGATGGGGGGAAAAGGGGGAGAAAAATGGTGTTATTGCAATTTCCGGCAAAACTGAACGTCTTAGATTAAAAACTTCAATACAAAAGTTGTAGACGGCGCAAAGATCTACAAATTTTGTAAATGTCACTTTTTAACATAACCTCAAAATTTTCGAGAAAAATGCAAAAAATCGTAATAATTTAATTTTTTTGTTTTTTATTTTTCATTTCCACAAAAATAATTGCATTGTCACGAAACTCAGTCAAAACATACTTCTCTGTGTCCTTAACTCCCACAATTTTTTTTTATATAAAAAGGTTAAACATTTTTTGAGACATTAATTTTTTTCCGTCGAAATTTTGTTTCAATCAAAAATTCTACTCAGGAAAATTCTTGTAGTATTTTTTGACGTTGCTCATTTTTTTTGCTTTGACATATACTTTTTGGTGGGATAATAAAAAATTATAGTTACAATTGAAAAACATGCTCAGAAATGCAAAAAAACAAATAATGGCTTTTGCAATAATGAATTTTTCAGCAATTTTTAATAATTTCTTTCAATTTAAAAAAAAATCAACAACCGATTACACCATCTATTTTTATGGAAAAAATTCAAAGGAGACGGTATTTAATTTACTATGTTTATACGCGCCTAAAACCGGTTTTATATAAGACCGGTTTTAAATAAAGTCGCTTGCTCCTTCATTAAAATCGTTTTCTAACAGCTGATCGATGTACTGTCAATCGTAGTACCTTACAGTTTCCCAAAAATAATATATATATATATATATATTGTTATATTAAAAAAAACCTTATATTGCATTTTTTTTAAATGCAAACAAAACAATTGGCATGCCTAGGACAAACATTTTCAAACCGTCATTTGTTTAAATTCGCTTTAAGAGTACTGTATAAACAAAGTAATTGTTTGACCTAAAACTTTATTTTTGTGCAGTATTGCTATGAACATCTTATTTCGATCAATAAAGTATCACACATAAACAAAAATTGTTCGTAGAATCGATTGGTGCACCTAATTTTTATTTTATTTAAATAATTAAAATTTGTTTTCTAATATATGATTTAAAATTATTTTTTTTAACCTTATAAGTAAATTTCAATGTAAATTCCACGTCTTTATGAATGTAACTTTTATGAAAGAAAAATTAAGAAATGAAATGCCCATTTTTTTAATAAATTATTTCAAATTCCGATTTTTGCTTTCAAAAATAGTATATTTTTCTAAACTTTTGCAATGGTTATTTATATTACTGGCTCACAAAAAATCGTAAGGTAATCTATTAGAGCTTAATAAGCCGGAATTGTAAAAGCAATTGTCGTTTTCAATATTTATTTATTTTTTTATTTTAACGATAATTTAGAATTTTTTGACATTGCTCATTTTTTTTTGTTTTGACATGTACTTTTTGGTGAGATAATAAAAAATTATAGTTCAAATAAAAAACATACTCAGAAATGCAAAAAAAATAATGGCATTACCAACATTTAATTTTTTAGTAATTGTTTATAATTTATTTCAATTAAAAAAATCTAGAATCGATTACACCATTCAGTTGTATTTTTGTGCAATATTGCTAGGGGCTTAGAATTCACTTTTTTTTGGTAATTTTAGTAAATATGTATTTTTTTATCTACACTGCTTTCCCTGAAAAAAAACCTTTTATTGCCTTGTTTTTCAAATCAGGATAATATGAGAGGCGTATTTTTTCTATTTCTATCAAAATAATTATTGGACGAAAATAGCTCAAAATTTTAGCTTCTTGTTGGAAATTAAAAAATAAATAAATATTCGAAATGACAATTGCTTTTCCAATTCCGGCTTAATAAACTCTAATAGATTACCTTACGATTTTTGGTAAGCCAGTAATATAAATATCCATTGTAAAAATTTAGAAAAATATACTATTTTTGAAAGCAAAAATCGGATTCATCTTTTTCACATAAAAATTACATTTATATAAACAGGAAATTTAGATTAAAATTTAACTATAAGGTAAAAAGTGCCCCAATTGACTCTACGACAAAGATTTTTTTTATGTATGACACTTTATTAATCGAAACAATTACTTGGTTTATACAGTACTCTTAAAGCGCTTTTAAACAAATAACGGTTTGAAAATGCTCGTCCTAAACATACCATTAGAATAATTTCAAATACTTTATCAATTATATTTTAAACAAAAAAAAAATGTTAACTTAGTTGTTTTATTTGCGTTTAAAAAAATGTAATATAAGGTTTTTTTAATATAATAATATATATGTTTCAATTTGTGAGAAACTGTAAGGAAAGAGGATTGACAGTACATCGATCATCTGTTAGAAAACTATTTTAATGAAGGAGAAAGCGACTTTATTTAAAACCGTTCTTATATAAAACCGGTTTTAGGCGCGTATAATCGTAGCAATTTATAAACCATCTCCTTTGTATTTTTTCCGTACAAATAGATGTTGTAATGGGTTGTTGATTTTTTTTAATGGAAAGAAATTATCAACAATTGCTGAAAAATTCATTGTTGCAAAATCCATTATTTGTTTTTTTGCTTTTCTGAACATGTTTTTTAATTGTTTCTATAAGTTTTTACTATCCCACCAAAAAGTATATGTCAAAACAAAAAAAATGAGCAACGTCAAAAACTACTACGAGAATTTTCCTGAGTAGAATTTTTTATTTAAAAAAAAAGTGATTTGAACCGAAAAAAAATAATATCTCAAAAATTTTTTAACTTTTTTACCTAAAAAAAATTGCAAGCATTAGGGACACAGAGAGGTACATTTTAGCCAAGTTTCGTGAAAATATAGGTATTTTTGCGGAAATGAAAAATAAGAAACGAAAAAATAAAAATATTACGATTTTTTGTATTTTTCTCGAAAATTTTGAGGTTATGTTAAAAAGTGACATTTACAAGAGTTGTAGATCTTTGTACCGTCTATAACTTTTGTATTAAAGTTCAGTTTTGCCGGAAATTACAATAATACCATTTTTCATTCCCCCCACCAAATCCACCCCGCAAAAGCCCCAATCACGCATTTTTTTAAAAAACGTTTATCAGAAGCCCCTTTACCATTTCCACTCATCAAACCGCTGTTAAAAAAAATGTTTGTCTTTTATTTTAATTTGGTTGGTCTATATTAGATATCAGCCTTATGAGTTATATATGTTAAACAATATTGTAAAGATCATCCACAAAAGAATTTATGGGAAATGCGAATCCTTTATGGGCGACAGTTTGGATTTCGTGATGGGTTCGGGACAAGAGAGGCCTTGTTTGGCATTCAAGTCTTAGTGCAGCGGTCTAGGGATGTGTCGGTGCCAGTATATGCATGTTTCATAGATTATGAGAAAGCATTTGATCGAGTCCAACACGAAAAGCTTATAGAATCGCTAAAAGAAGTTGAGATCTAAAGATAATCGCTAATTCATACTGGAATTAGACTGCTCAAATTAAGGTTGATGGCCAACTGTCCATAGAGGTCCAAATAAGAAGAGGAGTACGCCATGGTTGTATATTGTCTCCGCTGTTGGTTAATATCTATAGTAACAAAATAATAGAGAATGCACCTCATAACTGCGAAGAGAGTCTGACCATAAACGGCATGAAAATCAACAACATACGATATGCCGACGACGCTGTCATAATAGCAACACGCTGGAAGGCCTGCAAGAGTTGTTGAATCAAATTGCTACCGAAAGTTCGCAATTCGGGCCTAACTTAAATGTTGGAAAAAAAATTGATGGTCATATCCAAGGAAAAAAACATCCGAGGCATGTTAGAAGTAAATGGGCAGCAAGTCGAACGCGTGGATTCATACAAATACTTGGGTTGTTTCCTCAATGAGGACTGAGAACCATGCAAGAAGTTCGTACAAGAATTGAATAGGCCAGATCATCCTTTATCAAAATGAAATCAGTGTTGTGTAGTCGCGATCTTAATACCACTCTCCGAATTCGTGTGATTCGGTGTTATGTTTTTAGCATCTTATATTATGGCTTAAAAGCATGGACACTGACAGAGGCCAAGTGCAAAAAGTTGGAGGCATTCGAAATGTGGTGTTATCGTAGAATACTAAGGATATCTTGGATGGACCGAGTAACTAATGTGGATGTTCTGCTTATAATGAATAAAGATCTTGAATTTTTCTTTACCATCAAAAAATGACAAATATAAACTTTTAAAATTGATAATCGTAGGCAAAATTGAAGGCAGAAGAGGTCCGGGTCGTAGACGGATATCATGGCTTAAAAATCTTAGGCAATGGTATGGTTTTAGTACTACGACACTTTTCCGAAAAGCAGTGGATAGGGTACAGGACCGGTATTCTCGTAATACGTAACGTTTTGAAGTCGCTAAGCGAAACGAATAGCGAACAGCGCGCTCAGCGGCACGCTGGCCGACGACTTTTCGTATTCTCTCTGCCGAACGCGCTGCTCTGCGAGCAGACAGAATCAAATTCGCTTAGCACATCTTGGCATCATCGAATTTTGCATTTTTATTTCTTGTTAGCCTTGTCGCTCCTTTTCTTTTTCTATGTGTAAGAAAGAGGCCATTGAGTGATCGATTTCGAGCCGTATTTCAGAAAGGGTAAATCAAATGTGACTTGTACAAGTGTTGATCCTTTAAAAAATTACTTGATGGTTTGGTTTAGCTCAGTTAAACCCGCCCTTTGACCCTGTGATATAAACTCGTAGCACGTTCCCGCCCAGTGTGCGGGAAAAAGTTTACCCCGAGACTTAACCGCACACTTACAAAAAAATTCCGCACTCAGTGCGGAAAAGTTTAAATTTATTCCGGCACTCAGGGAAAGTGGTGTTTCCGGCACGGTCGTATATTGATATTGATACTTTATTATATAGCATTTATTGTTAAAATGGTTTCACAATAGTTACTTATATATCTAGTAAGTTATACCTTATAATTATAGTAAACATGCGTATTCTACATTTTAAGAAACATAAAATAAAACTCTAAGGTATTTGTTACCCAAAAAATAACCTAACCAATTCAACAACAAACACAGAATTCATACATCCACAAGAGCAACCTCGCGCGTGGAAAAATTTATATTTTCATGGAAGTGTTGAATTAAAAAAAGAAAATAATAATTTTTAGTACATTTATGAATAAATAAAATGACAAAAGATAAAAAAAATAAAAATGGTAATTAATGTGAAAAATGTAATATTTCAGAAAAGTAAAGAAAATACAGACGAAAACACAGAAATAAAGGTAGTTACCTATATTGTTTGCTAATTATGTTTTATATCAATTAAGCTATTTATTTCATGTTTGCTAATTTCATATTTCATGAAAGCTTATAGTTTATTTTTGAAAGAAAACAATTAATGTGGGCAGGAGCCTAACAAAACCAGATATTTTTTGGTACACATCCGATGAAAGATACAAAAAGCACCGCTGACCAATGGCTTTTTTTACCCTTGGTTTTACAGAATTTTGATTGCTTCTATTTCTAGTATTATACGGATGCTCAATTATTTCGATGTCGATTTTGATAAGAAAAGTTTTTGTTGCAATTTTTTGGAAAAAAAAGTTGTCTTACATCGAGCATCAAATAGTAAGGTTGATCTGTACGTGTTTGTCACCCGTTCCCAAGCTACTAATAAGAGATTTTTATTTTTCTAATTATTAATAAAAACGCAAACTGAAAAAACTACTGTATTTTCTGCAGCACTCTACAAAGTATTGTAGGGTAGGAAAATCGTACGCGCGGAGGGCAAAACAGCTGGCAAATGGTAGGTGTTTCTCAAACGGTCGCCACGCGCTGAGCGCACTTCGTCGACGCCTTGCGTTCAATATACGTGAATACCATTTTTGTTACTTTGGTCACGTGGTATGCGAATATTACGTTATCATACGGTCAGCGAGTACGAAACGCCGAGTGTATTTAGTTACGAGAATACCGGTCCAGATCGCGCTGATGATAGCCAACGTTCGAAAGGAGCATGGTACTTGAAGAAGAAGGTATTAGATGGTGTCGCAACGGAAAATTGTTTTTTTTTTCAAACATTCATGTCAGTCACAAACAGAAATGTAAGAAAAAGTTCAGTTAGTACAATTCTGTTAAAAACTGAATTTCGAGTATTAATTGTGTTTTTGACCACCCGGTTGGTACTAACCGTCTAACTCAAGGGGTCCGTTTTTGCGAGCTTCACATAGTTACTGTTGTTCTCTTTTTCTAAATGCATTCGTCTGAGAGAGATCGAAAATACCGCCTGCATACCCTTCGACGCCGCATTTATCTGTCAGGGACAACTATTTTAAGCAGATTAGTTAGATATGCGGGGTCAAAGGATGTACAGGCGGGTATTTACATGGTATGCTGGAATGCTCTCAGACGAATGCATGTAGAAAAAGAAAGCAATAGTAACTATAATAACCTCGCAGACACGAACCAAAAGAAAGTTAACAAGAATACTACTGAAAGAGCAAAAACCAAGATTACTCACCAATTAAAAGATGTGTCAATAAAAACGGACCAAAGTGATTGGTGGCCATTGTCATTTCCAAGTCGTCTTCCGTCTTTTTAAATCTGGTTTCGGCCGTCCCAGCGTTATGGATAAGGACGTCCAACTTTTGCTCGGTACGTAGGATGTCGGCAGCAAACTCTCTTATAGACTTTTGAGATGACAGGTCCAGTTTCTTGACGATCACGTTCTCGTTCTTGGTGGACTTTATTATTTCATCTAAAATATATCTACACTTATTAAACATTCGTGATATAGCAATGAGCATAAAAAGGTGTTATTCAACCCAAGCAGCATTTTAACGTTGTGACGACGTATTTTAAGAAGTCGGCGACTTGACTGTAGTTGTCTGGTCAACGTTTTGTGGACGTTGTAAAAACCCAGTTTTGCACTAATTTGGGGAATACATTTTTGGGTCATAGCGACGTTGCAACCCTAACTACAGTCGGCCGGAGTGGTTGGTTTAAGGTCGTGGGTTTTCCAGAAAACGACTAAATTTAACGCCCTCTAGGCTCAGTTTAGCAGTCCAAAAATTATTCGTGCCAGTTTCTAATTAGTATACAGTCCAATTTTCTAACTATCTAGTCGTAAAATAAATAATGCAGTAAAAATATTTAGGTGTTTCATTCTGAAAGAAAACACATTTTTTTACTATCAAATGCCTACTTTCACCTCAAACACACGCGCGCCCTAAATCCAATGTGTTTCTAATTTTTAAATAGTAGTTTTTTATACCTTCATCAAAAACACGATTTTAGTAACTGTCTGATGATAACTGAAGCATGACTTTTCTGGTTAACGATTCTCAAAATTAAAGAGAAATAGCGGAAAATAGTAATATTGAAAAAATATAATTATTCTTGCCTAAAAATTAATCCATTTCCGCGTGATAGTGATAACAACTCGCGGCTAAACTGTGTTTTTTTTACTCGCGTTTTTAATTACCTCGCTTGCGAAGTGCGATGCGTACCTAAGGATGAGGCATCAGGTACTCGGACAACCGAACCTGCGGTACAAGTACAAGCGGTACAGGCGGTGGATTAGGGGGCTGGGCTGGGGTAAGGTAAAAAGGGACCGATTGGGGCTACTTGCCAGTTCTTGGGCCGCCCCCTAGTTACTACTACTACTAAATACCTCGCTGCGCTCGTTATTTAAACCAACGCTTGTAAAAAAAGCACTATTTTAGCCACTAGTTGTGAAAACTACTGCACCACTTTCCCAATAAAACCGTTTCTGACAATATTGACCAGGTTCACTTTTTGCCGCTCACTTCTATTTAGTCGTTTGTCATCTTTCTTCCCTCTCACTCTTATCAACAGAGAGAGATATAAAAATGAGCAGCAAGAAGTGAAACTGTGGGCCCAGAATTAGTAACATATCAGCATCTGTAAAAGTTGTTTTTTTTTAGTTCTTTTAACAAAAAATAAAATCTCTAAATAGTGTTTTGCCTAAACGTTGTTTAACGACTTAAAAAAAAGATGACGTTTCCTTAACGTCACGGACAATCCCAATACACCACCAATTCTCAGTTCGTCGTGGAAACCTTTCAGCAACGTCGGTATTTAACGGAGGTCGCACACGTAGTTAATGCGTCGTTGTTAAAACGTTTAAAACTTGGTCATAATGTGGTTAGAATCGGAAAAATGTTACTTGGGAAGTACTCACAAAAAAAACCTTTTGAAAATACGTGAAAACCTAAAAATCGATAAAAAATTGGAAGACAGAAGCAAATATTTTTAAATTTGAGGAGTTACAAGGTTTTTATGCTGCAAATTGGAAGCTAGGAGGATATTTTTTTCGTTTTACGAGAAAAATAAATAAATGTTTAACGGAAAAAGTTTAGGATATTGAACAGAGAATGCTCTTTTACCAATTTTGACATATAAATCAGATTTAATCAAACTGGGAGTTACGAAGTTTTTATATGATAGTATCGATATTCTAATAAATCGTGGGCCCACGATAAGTGCCCATTCCCGACTGAATCAAATAATGTTTTATTACCTTGAACTAGTTTAGCGTTGTCCACATTCCTGCAAGCCATGATTACTCTAGCTCCACGTTGCGCTAGTTCCCTGGCAGTTTCTTTTCCAATTCCACCAGTAGCTCCGGTTATCAGGACTGTTTTGCCCTGCATTTTCGCTTTTCCCCTGAAAATAGTAATTTTAAGAATTTATGTTCTAAGATTAATAAGAAGAATGTTTAGAAGGATTTATTTACTACGTTTTCAAGTGGAACTGAATACGTTTCCAATACGATTCACGATTTCGGTTTTCATGAAGCGATTTGAATGCGTTTTGAACACGATTTGAGGTTTTGATATTTGCCCGAGTTGTTTATTTTAGGAGGGGAAATCTAAGAGCAAAAAGAGGCCATGTGTTTCGCATATTTATTTAAATAACCCATGCAATCACAGAAAATACCGCCACAAAATTTTAAAACACGAAAACACCACAATAATATAAACAAAATGGCAAAACCACACCTCGTCAAAAATGTAAAATTTCGATGAGGCCGAGTTTTCTTAAGAAGTGGGTTCGGCATTTGGGTGCCATGTTGTTTTTCAAAGTTGATTTCCAAATTTTTTATATATTATAGTTTATAATCTTTGTTATACATTTTGCGACACTTGGGCGTTATAGTATCCCATAGTTATATGTTTTTTACCAATTTTACTTCTTCGTTTGTTCCAATAATTTTACAGGACAATATTATTATTAAAACAAAGCTATACAGGGTGTTTCAAATTCGATGCTCACCATGAGGATCTCCTAAATGGTAGGAGATACGAAAAGGTTTAAATTAGGGCAAAGTTGCACAATTTGATGCTTTGCTCAAAACTAAAAAAAAAAGTTTATAAATTCCGGATAGTTCCGGAGATAGCCGGAAAAAAACGAAATCTTCATTTTTAGTTTTTATTTTTCTGCGCCCTTATTCTTAAAGCTGTCAAAAAACGCTTATCCAGATCATTTTGTATAACAGCACTAAACAAAACACTATATGTTTAGCAAAAACACGCAAAAAAGCCGAAAACTAAAAAAACAACGCAGTAACATCCTAATAACTTTTGGTTTGTTTTAAACAAGTGTGTGGCTAATAAAAAAAGCAGGCAAGTATATATTAATTGGGGCGGAGACTTGAAACCAATCTAAAAATGATATAACTTTACTTTTTCTATCAACAAAAATTTAAAAAAACAAAATTTTTATATTTTACGAAAAATTATGGTCAAAAATATCATTTACTGATTGTGGCAAAGATACAAGAGAAAAAAGAATAATGTCAAGTCGATTCGATTGATGTGAGTACGTTTCACATTTCACCTATTTTTACTTTCCTGGCTGCGATGAGAAATATAACTAAAAGTCCGAAAAGTTAGCTGTGTGGTTTTAGAACGGAGCTAGAAAATCGATGCTGTTGGGTATTTAAAAAAAAAAATCGTGATATTCTTTGGGTTTTTAAATAGCAAACTGTATTTATTTCCTGAACTGATCACTTACTTTATGACGACAACACTTCTAGTTAATTCTCAATTTAAAAAAAATTGACTAAATCTTGTTCAAGGTACATTTTGTCCTTTTCACTACCTACTTACTAAATAAAACATTAATGGACTATCATTATAGGTCGATTATTAAACATCTATAGTCATTAAGTCGATTGTTAAACATCTATAATAATTAACCGCAAACTGATGATTTTATTTGTTGTTTGTAATGAGCGAACATTTTCAGGTAAAACTACAAAAATATATTTGGAACATTTAGCAGTTTAACAGATCAAATACTAAATAAGACTATTTTTTTGTATGGCAGAAAGGACCCTTACTACTACTACAAGTAAAATTAACTGAAGACCTCGCGAAAACATCAAAACAAAAAAAAGTTTCGTGGCATATCGGACACATTTTGCTTTTAAATTCATTTCGACCAGCCTCCAAGATCTAATGGATAGTCCAGAAACCTACAGGCCTATTTCATCCTTGCTAGGAATCATCAGGGTAACATAGGACTATTAGTCTGAGCATAGGACTATACCTGGACCGGTATTCTCGTAACTAAATACGCTCGGCGTTTCGTACTCGCTGACCGTATCATAACGTAATATTCGCATACCACGTGACCAAAGTAACAAAAATGGTATTCACTTATATTGAACGCAAGGCGTCGACGAAGTGCGCTCAGCGCGTGGCGACCGTTTGAGAAACACCTACCATTTGCCAGCTGTTTTGCCCTCCGCGCGTACGATTTTCCTACCCTACAAATATTGTAGAGTGCTGCAGAAAATATTGTAGTTTTTTCAGTTTGCGTTTTTATTAATAATTAGAAAAATAAAAATCTCTTATTAGTAGCTTGGGGACGGGTGACAAACACGTACACATAAACCTTACTATTTGATGCTCGATGTAAGACAACTTTTTTTTTCAAAAAATTGCAACAAAAACTTTTCTTATCAAAATCGACATCGAAATAATTGAGCATCCGTATAATACTAGAAATAGAAGCAATCAAAATTCTGTAAAACCAAGGGTATTTGTATGTTTCATCGGATGTGTACCAAAAAATATCTAGTTTTGTTAGGCTCCTGCCACATTAATTGTTTTCTTTCAAAAATAAACTAAAAGCTTTCATGCTATATGAAATTAGCAAACATGAAATAAATATCTTAATTGATATAAAAAATAATTAGTAAACAATATAGGTAACTACCTTTATTTCTGTGTTTTCGTCTGTATTTTCTTTACTTTTCTGAAATATCACATTTTTCACATTAATTACCATTTTTATGTTTTTTATCTTTTGTCATTTTATTTATTCATAAATGTACTAAAAATTACTATTTTTTTTTTAATTCAACAGTTCCATGAAAACATACATTTTTCCACGCGCGAGGTTTCTCTTGTGGATGTATGAATTCTGTGTTTGTTGTTGAATTGGTTAGGATATTTTTTGGGTAACAAATACCTTAGAGTTTTATTTTCTGTTTCTTAAAATGTAGAATACGCATGTTCACTATAATTAAAAGGTATAACTTACTAGATATATAAGTAACTATTGTGAAACCATTTTAACCATAAATGCTACATAATAAAGTATCAATATCAATATACGACCGTGCCGGAAACAACACTTTCCCTGACTGAATGCCGGAATAAATTTAAACTTTCCCGCACTGAGTGCGGAATTTTTTTTGTAGGTGTGCGGTTAAGTCTCGGAGTAAACATTTTCCCGCACACTGTGCGGGAACGTGCTACTAGTTTATATCACAGGGTCAAAGAGCGGGTTTAACTGAGCTAAACCAAACCATCAAGTAATTTTTTAAAGGATCAACATGCACTTGTGCAAGTCACCATTTGATTTACCTTTTCTGAACTACGGATCGAAATCGATCACGTAATGGCCTCTTTCTTACACATAGAAAAAGAAAAGGAGCGACAAGACTACCAAGAAATAAAAATGCAAAATTCGGTGATGCCAAGATGTGCTAAGCGAATTTGATTCTGTCTGCTCGCAGGGCAGCGCGTTCGGCAGAGCGAATAGGAAAAGTCTCAGCTCAGCGGCACGCTGACCGCGCTGTTCGCTATTCGTTTCGCTTAGCGACTTCAAAACGTTACGTATTACGAGATTACCGGTCCTGGCGTATGAAGCATAACATAAGCAACCACACGGACAACAAATCTACTTTTTAAAAAAATGCTTCTATAGATAACACTAGGGCACAAATTCAAACTTTTTTTTTCCTAAACAAAAACGACCAGATGGTCTGACACTTATTCCATTTAAATGCGGAAAATCTTTGGTTTGGGACGTCACTATCGTAGACACTTTAGCAGAATTCTAATTAAAGAAGACATCTTTGGAAAACAATAAAGCCGCGGAAGAAGCAGAAATCAAAAAATGCATTAAATACAGAATGCTGTCCAATAAATACCCAGCAAACACGGTTCCCTCGGGCCTTCGTCGGTCCGATGTCGATTGCTTTGTCGTCCCAGCAGTATTTTTCGTCCGCTTTGCGATGTAGGCCCAATGTATGTTTGACTGTGGCCCGTCGTCGGACCAATGGTAAATTTTACTTTTTGCTGACCTCGGCATACCGTCGCCGTACGATTAAGGTCCGATATGGTTTAACCACATGGTACCGACCATCCGCCCATAACTGCTTAATTTGGTCGGTCTAACGTAGGCAAGCTGGTCTCGGCCCGACATATAAACTATTCAAGTCCGACATTGGTTTCCTAAAACGGTCCAACGTCGGCGATTAACGGAGGTCCGTCGGTGGTAGCTTAAAGCGGCTCGACATTGGCAAACTACACAAAGTTTCGATAATGCGGGTGCTTAACCACTCGGGCTGGTTTAAGTGGCAGAAGAGGTGATCCTTGTAGAGAAGTACCACCATCTTGTCAAGTCCGCAATTCTAGTTTTGAAATATCTTTGGCTCATTATATATATAATATTTTCCACTGTACAGGGAACATAGTGACATTAGCGCCATCTCTACATACTACTAGGAAGAAACTATTAAGCAGTTTGAAAATTTTAAGGTGGCGTAATCGGACCATCGTCGGTTGCCGATTCTCGACCAATCAAACAAAGTTCCAATCGGACCATCGTCGGCCCTAAAGCAGGTAAAGTGGTCGTCGGCATAAAGTCGACTATAGTAAATCGGGCCATCGTCAGTTGCCGATTCTCGACCGATTAAAGAAAGTTCCAATCGGACCATCATCAGCCCTAAAGCAGATAAGGTTTGCGTTGGCATAATGTCGACTTTAGTAAATCGGGCCATCGTCAGTTGCCGATTCTCGTCCGATTAAACAAAGTTCCAATCGGAGACGTCGTCGGCCCTAAAGCAGATAAAGTAGGCGTCGGCATAAAGTCGACTATAGTAAATCGGGCCACCGTCAGTTGCCGATTTTCGACCGATTAAACAAAGTTCCAATCGGACCTCCGTCAGCTGCCGATTATTGACCGAAAACTGAAAATCGCAATCTGACCAACATCGGGCCAGAGTGTAGTCGCCGATGCCGACACACTGCGGACGTTGTTGCTGGGTATGCTTTTAAGCTATTGAGTTTTGAAACATTAGGTGGGGAAGGGCCTGTATGTAGGCAGTTTTAACATGAAATCTCCAAAATACTCATTGAAGCAAAAAAAAGCAGAAAAGAAGGTGATTGGCTGTATCAGCGTCTTAGCATAGCTATTCAACGAGGAAACGGAATCAGCGTTTTGGCGACGAAAGAGCTTGAGGCAGACGAGCCCAAAGAAAATTAAGTTATATTAAACAAAAACGCTCTGCCCGAGTATTTCCCTATGATAAAAAGCGTATCGGAAACCCCTGCAAAATATCAAGTTGTCCGGGGCCTCAGCTAATAACTAAAATAGAGACCAAATATGCCCTTTGGAAACTCTCTAATGTTTACAAACCAACACCCTTCTAGACGAATACATGAGGAGAAAAGAGATAGACGAATAAAACGGCAACACTGTTTAAAGTCGCTTTTCCCATCACCAGTGGCGGCGACTTTTGCGTGCGTCAACCCACTTCACTTCAAATCATAAAATAAGTTTGTTACGAAAGCGTAGAAGTGCCACAAAGCAATTTTTATTTTAATTCCGGCTTTGAACTCGGAATTCCGACTTTAAACTCAGAATTCCGACATAAAACTCGGAATTCCGACCTTAAACTGGGAATTCCGACTTAGAACTCGGAATTTGACTTAAAACACCCCCAAAAAAATAAAACAATAAAAAAATACAATTTTTTTATAACCCGAGATAATTTTTTGTCATAATCCGTTAAATATAACTTTCGAAAAATGACAGAAATAAAAAAAAATATTTTTTTTCCAACATTTTTCCAATATATTATTTTTTTAATATATATTTTTTTAGTACTGTAAATGTCAAAAATCAGAAAGGGCCGGTGTTATGAAAGTTAGACTTTTGAAAAACAATAACATTTATAATATCACGGACTCTTCATAACCTATTCTTCTGGGTGTTTTTAAATTTTTTATCTTTTGTAGACCTTTTCTGGAAAACTTTCAGTGGGAAGAGTAGATTGCCCGAATCGTATTGAGAATTCCAGTGTTAATTATATTAAATTTTTTTCTTTATAAAGTTTAAAGAGGGGGGATTTACTTTTATTTTTTTTATGTTTTTTTTAAACTGGCGACCAAAATATTTAAAAAAATCATAGTATTATAACACTTTCGATTTGGTTTCTCGTAAGCTATCTGCAAATTTCGTTTTTCTGGGGGGAAAAATAATCTCTGGCAATTTAAAATTATCCCATAGGCGCTTGGTTGATATCGGAGAGCACTAAGACCTTCAAATAAGTGCCTGAATCCCTTACGTACCTTCTCTGAAAAACTGGCAGGAGAGGGTCTTTTTCTTTAATCGACTAATGACCTAGATTGCCAGAATTTGGATCTCCAACCTGGATCTGTTTTGCATTCGAAAATATTTTTAAAAAAATGAAGGGGGGCCACATCGGCTCCATCAGATTTTTTTTGTATCTTTGGCAACAGTCGTATGCTATGACTTTCGATTATGTCAACCATTTGTATTTGAAAAATTACGCTCATCCCTCCCCCCGATATTTTTTTGTTGTCCAACTAGCCCCATTATGGTTGGCAAAAATACACATTCTTTAATCATTTTTTTTCAACGCTACTCGCTTATAAACTTTATAAAATACATTTTTAATATAATGAGGACTGGAATTCTCAATACGATTTGGGCAATCTACGACTATGTCTAATAATGAATATGATTTTTATTAACCACCCCCCCCCCACCGCCAAAAGATTAAAAATTTAAAAACATACAGAAGAATAGGTTACGAAGATAATATAAAAATTATTATTATTCAAAAGTCTAACTTTGATAACACTGGTCTGTAATTTTTTTGAAATATCCTATATTTTACGGGTTATGAAAAAAAAATTATTTCGAGTAAATAAAAAGTAAGAGAAAAAAAATACTATTAAATGTATTTTTTCCCCATTGAAAAGACTTTCATCGTTTTTGTTGTAAGTGTAACAGTTTAAGAATCAAAAAAAAAAACAGTTTTGGACGTCCCTCAACTTTTTGGGGTGTTTAAGGTCAAATTCCGAGTATAAAATCCGAATTCCGAGTTTAAAATCGGAATTCTGAGTTTTAAGTCGGAATTTCAAGTTCTAAGTCGGAATTCCGAGTTTAAAGTTGGAATTCCGAGTTTAAAGTCGGAATTCCGAGTTCTAAGTAGGAATTCCGAATTTAAAGTCGGAATTCCGAGTTTTAAGTCGGAATTCCGAGTTATAAGTCGGAAATCTGAGTTTAAATTCGGAATTCCGAGTTGTAAGTCGGAATTCCGAGTTCAACGTCGGAATTCCGAGTTTAAATACGGAATTCTGAGTTGTAAGTCGGAATTACGAGTTCTAAGTCAAAATTCTGAGTTTAAAGTCGGAATTCCGAATTGTAAGTCGGTATTCCGAGTTCAAAGTCGGAATTAAAATAAAAATTGCTTTGTGGCCCTTCTACGCTTTCGTAATTCCACCTAATTATACTTAAATTTAAAGTGGTGTCCAAGGCTTTCTACTTGGTTATTCATGGAAGGAACCCTTGCATGGACAGCACTACAAGGCCTTTAAATCGCGACGAATACTAACAGCGCTCCACTGCAATAGTTTAAAATTCAACATTCAAGGTATTCGCCGAGGTGTCAACTGTCGGGAGTTGTTCCTTGTATCTGGTTAATTGCCTATTCTACTTGACATCTTGAGTTTACCAAAACGCATTCGCCAAAATTGTAATATACGTACTGGTGTTTTGATAATGATTTAAAACATTTTGATTTAAAACAGTTTGAAGTTCTCGGCTTTAGCTTAAAAAATATCTATAAAACTGCTCCCATTACTAATGAACCGAATGATATTTTTTTTGGTTTCTTGAATACCTATGAAATAATTGCGCGAGAAGTTTAAATGTTTTGATTACCGATGCAAAAAAAAACTTTTTTTTTATACCTGCATCAAAAACATGATTTTTAGTAACTGTCTGCAGATAACTAAAGCATGGCTTTTTTAGTTACCGATGCAAAAAACTTTTTTTTTATCACAGATGCAAAAAAAGATTTCTGTCCTTTTTTTACCCAAAATTAAAGAGAAATAGCGGAAAATAGTAATAGTGAAAAAAATTTACTTATTCTTGCCTAGAAGTTAAACAATTTCCGCCAGTTTTCCCCAAGTATTTACGAAAAAATCATTTAAAAAAATCGTAAAAGTTTCAAACTGTCAAAGAATAAAATATCGCAACAATGAACGTCACCGAGTAAAATAGCACATCGCTATGGAAATGATTGTTATTTTATTTATCAGCCGCTTTCATTTATAGTGTAAATATGGTGCGTTGCGAGAAGTGCTCTTCGTTCGAGATTTTAAAAAGTTTTTTTCTGTTTTTCTTGGATTTCTTGGTAAAGATATTAAAAAAAAAATAAGTTATAACTAAACTGTGCTTTTCTTTACTCGCGTTTTTAAATACCTCGCACCAACGCTTGTAAAAAAAAGCACTATTTTAGCCGCTAGTTGTTAAAACTACTATTGCTGTTCCCCAATGTAATTAATGTGTGCGATATTGCATACATTTAAAAAAAGGTAAAAACTTTACCCTGTGACCTTAATTTTCCAAAATACGAATAAGTAATAATGTTAGGAAAAAAAGTTATTGCAGTTGGACAAAAACATAATTACCTTTTAAAATAAAACAGTAAAATACGCATATTTTTCAAATAATAAAGTTGTTTCACGAGCTTTCACAACTAGTACCTAGCTAAAATAGTGGTTTTTTTCCAAGCATTGGTTTAAATAACAAGCTCATCGAGGTATTTAAAAACACGAGTAAAATAAAGGACAGTTTAGCCGCGAGTTGTGAACACTATTTTTTTTAATACCTTTATCGAAAAATCTAACAAAAACAGGAAAATACTTTTAAAAATCTCGAACGAATATCACTTCTCGTAACACACCATTTTTACACTATAAATCAAGGCGGCTGGTAAATGAAATAACAATGGTTTCCATAGCGATGTGCCTTTTTACTGGGTGACGTTCATTGTTGCGACATTTGAATCTTTGACAGTTTGATATTTTGAAGATGTTTTTAAATGATTTTTTCGTAAGTACTTGGTGAAAACTGACGGAAATGGCTTAATTTTTAGGCAATTTTCAATATTATTATTTTCCGCTATTTCTCTTTAATTTTAGGTAAAAAAACGGACAAAAATTTTTCTTTGTACCCGTGATAAACAAAAGTTTTTTTGCATGGGTAACCAAAAAAGTAATGCTTTAGTAGTTATCTGCAGACAGTTACTAAAATCATGTTTTTGATAAAGGTATAAAAAAAAAGTGTTTTGGCCTCGATAACCAAAAAAGCCATGCTTTAGTTATCTGTAGACAGTTACTAAAATCATGTTTTTGAAGAAGGTATTTTATAAAAAAAAACGTAGTTTCAGCAATATGAATCCCCCACAAATCTTAATGATTTTTCTAGTCACCTCTTAAAATATTTGGTCTCTAACCAATTACCTACACTTTGTATCATACGAGAATAAATTACTGTTAACTTTTAACTGTTATTTTCCTATTGATAATAACAATTAAGATATTCATTATACAGGGCGATTCGCCTACAAAGTTGATGTAGCTTATTCAGCAAAAAATCTAAAAAGTGCTCCGAGCCGTGTCTTATGGTAGAGCCATGATCTCTTTTGAATGAACTTTTTGTAGTGATTTTTCCAATTTAGCCCGAGATGAAATTAACATCTTAGCCATAAATAAACAACTCATTTTAAATCTCCCGACAATTTTTTTCAATCTGGCGTCCCAGATGTTTATGCTATACCCCATCTTCTCCTCACTTGTCTAGCCCACAAAGTCATGAAAATTACGTACAAGAGAGTTAGCAGAACTTAAATATACATTACCATATTCTGAACCAAGTGTTTTGGCGGTCTAAAAAGCATAAAAAATTCTAATTATGCCAGTAGGGCATGACTATACTTGTTCATTAACATTCATAATAAAATTCAAGAATGAGGGTTTAACAGCTATTTATTCGCACATTCATGTGCTACCGGGAGTTTTGTTCACATCCGTAGAACATAAAATTCACAGCATTTAAAGTTTTTACGTAGTGGTAAATTGGAAAAAACACTATAAAAATCTGGTTTTTCACTTTTCACTGGTACTACTCGTACGAACATGGTATTTTGAAGATCAATCAAAAAAACTTTTTTTCTCATAGTAAGCGGCGATAAGTCAATAAGAATTGATGGCCGATGAAATAAAATGTGGTTATAGGTCGCCTTTTTGATATATCAGAATTGACCTTCTTATCTTTCATTTCAAATTTGGTTTTGTTCGCTTTAATAGTTGATAAATAGCGGCCTTTAGTATGTTATTTTAGCTATATGTTAATTTTACTGGGGTATGTTTCAAGGTCATGAAACTTCGCACTGCACCAAACACTAAGGATCAAATTTGGCATGCATGCCCAATAATTTAAGGTACATTTAAAGTTGGTCTGACAGAACGTCGAATTAATAAGATTTTTTGCGAGAGAAAATGGCAACAATCTTGTTTTTTGCGATTTTCAAGATCACTTAAGGTCGGATGACCTTAAAAGTAAATTTTTTGGAATCCTTGTCTCTGAGTTATATGAAAACGAGTGTAATCTTGCCACGGTTGCGAAAGTTGTATTTTTATGATTTTCGGCCGCCATCTTGAAAAATGACGTCATATTAACCCCTTCTACACAGATACGAACAAAACACCTGGAAAACCTTGATTGTGTGACTAAAGAGCTATCAATCCCAAATAGTCACAAAACTCCTTCATTCAAAATCCCACGGGATAGAAATTATCGACATATGCCCCTACACTAATTAGTTTTTACAAAATGTGCCTTCCATTCAAAGTTCAGCCAATTTTGATGTTTAATTGACTCCATAAATATGAGATAATATAATGGCCCAAGTATCGCAAAGTGTGTAACAATCATAACTTTAAAAAACAAAGAAAATAGTAAAAATCAGGGTGAGCCCTGGGCAAGGCCAACTTGATCGGGAGAGTTATTATCGCTACCCATATAGCAATGAAAGAACATAAACCTGCTTTTGAGGATGTACATCTTTAGCATATGCTTGGTACATATTATTTAAGTATATGCTATTAAGGATATCCATAGCAAATGCTATGAATGTACTATTTGAGCAGGTGCTTTTGAGTACATCTTTAACACATACAAAGAATATATCAATTTTAAAATATTTTTTTGTCAGTTTAGCGCACATGCTATTCTATTACCATAAAAGAACATCAAGGATATACCATTAAAGAAAGTATATTTCACTTATTGAAACATTATTATTTGGTCCTTTTAGCTCACATGCTATTCTGGTACTGCAAAAGAACATCAAGAGAATTATGGTACAATATTAAGTACATCTACAGACCGCTTCAAGCTACTGCGAACATAGGGGGAATCAAGTCCAATTTACTCTCCGTGCCGTACGACCGAGGTGGATTCGAAGCACGCTGCAGTGTTATCTTTTGGAAATTCATTTTGTTTTTATTATTTTGTTTTATTTCTGCCTTGCTCGAGAAACAGATGGGTAAGTTCTTAATTGAAATAATACATTTTTAAAACTAAAAATGGATGTCTACGAAGTTGCCGAAAAAATGCAGATGGTCAAATGGTCAAATCGTCATAACCCAACACACGTTCGATATTGGTCGAGGGAAAATTTGCATTTGTATTTTGACGTAAGAACACAGTATCCCCAAAAACTAAATGTTTGGGGGGGGTATTGTAGGGGAACACGTAATTGGGCCATTTTTTATTAACGGCAATTGCAATTTGAATGGTCCTAGATACTTGGATCTACTGCAGCAGCACATTATTCTAACTGCTAGGCAGTTGTTAGGTGTAAGATTGGGTGAATCATGGTTTCAACAAGATGGTTGTTCCGCTCACAATGTTGGCCTTGTTAGGGAATATCTTGATAATGTATTTCCTAATCGGGTTATAAGTACACGGGGAACTATTTTATGGCCAGCTCGATCTCCCGATCTTGCTCCTAATGACTTCTATCTGTTTTTGAAGAAGCTTTTCAAATTATCACCCCTAACATGCTTGGAAACGTTAGAAGGGGTTTTTATAATAGGCTCGGATATTGTCTAGCCGAGCAAGGAGGACTTTTCGAACATTTGCTTTAATTTTTTTTTGACTGGGAGAATCTTTTTGGTTTTTAGAATGTATTATTTTATTTTGAGAACTTGCTTTTATTTTTTTTCTCCTTATTATTTTCATTGTAACACGTCGTCACTGATAAATCTGAGCAGTTGACAATAAAACGCTCTTATTTATCAGTGACAAAAAATAAGAAAATTACGTTATAAAAATTTCCGGTTTCATTGACTACGCTCCACACAGCACCGTGGTTAGAGGCGTACTAAATACAAGGCGAACGGCGGCGAACGGCAGCGAATGGCGATCGGAAGCCTGAGTGTTGGTTGCTTCACTGATAGGCGTGCGGTGTCTCTGCATGTACGTACACTGGCAAATTAGACTTCTTCCGCCCTATGTTCGCAGTAGGGCGGAACGCAACTTATTCTTAGCACATACTAAAGATGTTCCAATGTTAATTTAGAACATCTTTAGCATATCCGATTTCTTCTTGAAGACATTCTATGCACGTGCTAAGGATGACAAATTTTTTCGGAAAATGCAAGGACAGGGCCGTTATAGTATCTCATTGTTGTATGCCAAAAAGTATGGATATCACGTGACCCGTTTTAAACATCATCGTCACTTCGACGTTTTTTGAGCTTACAGTCACTGACAGAATAAAACGAATATCTAAGGCGTTTTCTCGCATTGAAATTATTTTGAAATATTATTTGAAACTATTTAGATGTGACGTCATCATTTAGAACCGAGAAAAAATGAGTAGTTCAAAACGCTGACGTAGTTTAGTGTAACCTCACTTTTTTTTCATTTTTCTGTTTATTTTTTTGGTGTTTAAAATTAAAATGGATCAACTACTGGTTTATCTAACAAAACCTTCGAGTGTACGGCTCGTTTTAGTAGCATGGATGGCAAGCAATGGAAGCTACATGGATAGTGAAGTTTTTTTTATTTACTGTTCTTTTAAGCCCAGAAAATCATATAAGACTACAGGGATACCATGAAGAATGGCTAACAAGATATCTAGAATACGATTTTTCATACATTTTTACGCAAAAACAAAAAAAAATCGGTTAAAACAAGAATGTAGAATTTTGACGTATCTTCTACGCACGCGTCAGTTTTGAAACTAGAGTGGATTCCGTTTCAAAATATTTTTAACCCGTTTCGATGTGACGTCACCGTTGCAACGCGAGAAAACAAATGTTTCAAACTTTTTAAAAACATTTTAAACAACTTCAACGCGAGAAAACGCCTCTACTCTTACCGCTTAATATCTTGATATTAACTTTTTAAACACCCAGTAGATTATTATGTAGACTTACCGGTAATAACCGCAAGTCACAACCGCATAAAATTTCAAAAGAGCGACGACTGTGAGGAAGCCAAACACCGCCAAAAGAATAACTGCTTGCAGTAGAGGACAAATTTCTAGCCCTAGTATGTTCATCCTAGAACAAAAGAGAGGAGACATAAATAAAGAAAAAATACATACAGGGTGTCCTAAAAGTTCAAGTCTACCCTAATATCTGCAAAACCAAAGAGGCAGAGAAGTAAAATTTCATATAATTAGATGGTTTATCTAAAAGTATCAGTGGGATTTACTAAGATCTAAAATAGTACCACCCTCAGGTCTAAATATTTACACCTATGGTAGGTACTAAGTTTTAAAACCAATTTTCAAAAAACACTTACCCATAGAGAAAAGACACAAAGTTATTGATTATTTTGTATTGTTATAGCAAAATACCACTGAAAAACTGCTTTCTTCTCAAAATATACCTTAGGAGAAAATGCCCTCAAAATATTTTTTTACAGGTTTCAAAATCGCAAATGGTGAATACGCCAAACATTTGGCACATAATAGCTTCATTATCTGTGTTTGAGGTTATAAAGTTGGTGATTTTTTAGACCACATCTGGGAGGTGGTTTAAATTTATAGCCCCCAGAAAGGACTGTTTTGTGGCAATTGGTAATTCGTTTATAATTTCCCTAAGTAACCGTTTGTACAAGGATTAATTTACCTTATTTAATATCCCAAGTTTTTCATTATCCAATAAAACCAATTTTGTCCAGCAATCCGTTTTCAGCACAAAAAATATATTTATTAGGGCACTACGAGGCAAAACAAACATAAGTGAAGGTCACTGATTATGCACGAAAAATACACCAAACAAAAAAAGCCAAAACAACTATATTGATTTATTTGCAAACGGTTATTTAAAAGCTCAGTCAAGAAAACTTTTCCTTCTCAAAGCCCACTCATTTCAAAGCTGTAGCTTTCATCAGTAGAGGTTGGTGCAAAAGCAGAGGTAAGAGATCCGAACTGGCTGTTTGTGATTTGAACGCAGCTAATATTTTGAAACTGACATTTCGACAGTGACAAATGTAAACAAAACTTACATTTAAGTTTTTTACTGCGTTTCATAAATAAAAACACCTTTTAAATAAATACAAAATTAATCTACTATTTATTTTATTATTACTCATCTAAATCGTTGTGTGACATCAAGTATTATCTGGAAAAATAAATTAACAAGGGTAAGTTCTAATCAGAGTTCTACAGAGGGTTTACTATTTAAACCCCGCGGAGTTTTAAATTTTTAACTTTCTTTTCTTCTAAATTGAAACTTTCTTCTTATGTCCAAAACTCAAGGAAGGTTGGTTTAAAATGCTTAAAACCAAAAATTTCACTTAAACTTAGGACCGTTCTAAAATGGACTAAACCCTTTTTATTTAGTAAATCCCACGGTGGTATATGTTTAAATGCTAATCATCGCACCGGTCATTAAGGTGGTAGAGCTAGGGCGGCGACGATACTTTTTTTCAATGAGATATGCTATAAATTTTGAAAAATTTAAATAGAGCTTTTTCTTCTGTTTCCAAACACGCCTAATACGTTACTTTTTTCTCTAACGGTTTTTAAATAAAATTGGAAAATCGTTTCCATAAGACCAATGAGTTAAACAAGACCACAGATATTTGGTGATTTTTTGTCCTGATGATTGCTCTTATTTAAAAGTTTTTTTCATTTTATTTAAAAACCGTTACAGAAAAAGGTAACATATTAGGTATTTTTGGAAACAGAATAAAATGCTCTATTCAAATTTTAGAAAATATACAGGGTTTCCCATTTAAAACAAGTATTGTCTCTGCCCTAGCTCCCCTTAACGAATGGCGGCACAATTAGCATCCAACAAGTTACTTTTTTGTAAACCGTTTAATTATGTGAAATTTTACTGCTCACGCTTTTTTATTTCTGGAGATATTAGGGTGGACTCGGATTTTTAGGACACCCTGTATATAAAATCGCTAAAAACTTTTCCCGTGAATTTTAATATATAATATTAAAAACTAAAATCAAGATCTTCACTGATTTCATCACTTGATTACCATATACCTGGTGTCCCAAGGAAACTTTTCAAACTTTCTATTTTAACATAAGTCCATATAAACTATCTTTATGAAATACTCTCATATTTGCAGTGTTGCCATTTGCAGGAAAACTTGGCAATAACTTTCTTATTTTAAATTGAACACCCTGTATATTTTTGCATTTTCGGATTCTACAAAATATTTTAGGTACATTTTATGTGTAATGTCCTATACCTATGTTAACTGTTTTTAAAATATTGACAGGTGAAAATTGGCTTTTTTTTTAAATTTGACAGCTTGTAACATCGAAACGGTTAAGGATAGAGCCAAACGGTTCTTACATTTTGATCTTGGTTTTTCACAAGCTATCGTTTTATATCTAAACCCATGGTTAAAATATCCCAAGGTTAGTTTAACCCTAGGTTAAAAATAGTATAAAACGATACCTTGCCAAAATCCAAGATAGGAATGTAAAAACCGTTTTACTATATCCTTAACCGTTTCGATGTTACGGGCTGTCAAAGTTAAAAAATGTCAATTTTCACGTCTTATTTTTATAATACTTTATAAACAGTTGAAATAATATTTTTCAGAATACGAAAATTCAAACATATACAGGGTGTTCAATTTAAAATAAGAAAGTTGTTGCCAAGGTTTCCTGCAAATGGCAACACTGCAAATATGAGAGTATTTCATATAGAAAGTTTGAAAAGTTTCCATTGTATAGTTTCCAAAATATTCTAATAGGGTACTCACCTTGGGACACCCGGTATAATATCATCAATAAATACATTACCAAAAAAGTTTTAAATAGAAGTTTAAATTATATTTTTATGGCATATACTTTGGACTTTTCTAATAATTGATAAGAAATTGACAAATGAGTAATGATGGTTCAGGCTAATTACCCCGGAATATTAATTCGCAGGCTTTTTTTATGAGCAGGACTCATACTGTCTGGCAAAAAATACCTACGCGAATTACTTTTGAGGTACTACTATATCAGTTAAGAAATAGAAAAGTTATAAACTTTTTGATTAACTATGAGTTACAAAATTTGTTGAGTTTTTGAAAAGACAAAATATGGGACTTTCTTTAATAAATTCAATATTTTCCAAAAATCCAAATTGACAGTCAGTTGTAAAAAATTTCTTTATTTCTTAATATCTTAATAAATAAAAAAAAAACTAAAGCTTTTTAGTACACCATACCAATATGATATAGGGGACCATTAAAATCGTGAAATTTTGACTTTTCTTAATTTTATCATAAATGAGATAGTAAGATTCCAAAACACCTTAATCGACGAAAAAAAAAGTTATCTGTCGGTCTGTTGTCTGTCTGTATACACGATAACTCAAGAACGCCTTAATCGATTTTAACGAAATTTGGTACAAAAGTCCTCTATCGGCTGACCATGAACTGATTAACTTTTGGGAAAAGGGGGATAACCTATTTTAAAAAATTGTAACTTTGGAACAAAAGTAGCGATATACGGTTTTCAGATTTAAGTTTCCATGAATATGGACCACAAATTTTGTTAGAAAGTCCAAATTCGTGGGAGCTTTAGTTTTCGAGTTATTTGAAGAAAACATTAAAATATATTAAAAAAATCATAACTTTGGAAGTAGAGCAGCTATTGATATGCGGTTTTCAGATTTTGGTTTTCGTAAATATTACCCAAAAATTTTGTTATAAGGTTCAAATCTTTCAAAGCTACAGTTTAGAGATATTTTCATTTCCTTTCAACATAAAATAATTGATTGTATGGTGGACTATCCGTGCTTTCTAGCACCCAATTTTTTTTATGTATTTTAACGTTTTCTCAAATAACTTGGAAACTAAAGCTCCCAAGAATTGTTCATGGAAAGTTAAATCTGAAAACCATATATCGTTACTTGCTTTTGTTCCAAAGTTAGAAATTTTTAAATATTTTATCCATCTTTTCCCTTGTTCAACCTTCCACCACCCTACCCAAAAGTTAACCAATTCATGGTCAGCCGATAGAGGATTTTTGTACCAAATTTCGTTAAAATCGATTAAGGCGTTTTTGATACAACAGACCGACAGACAGACTATTCGTCGATTAAGGTGTTTTGACACCTTAGTAACTCATTTTTGATAAAATTAAGAAAAGTCAAAATTTAACGATTTTAATAGTCCCCCATACCATACTGTTATGGTGGACTTAAAATGGGTACCTTCGTTAAATACCCATATTTTTTTTATTTATTTCTTAAATATGAAAAAAACTAAACCTTTTTTAGTAGTAATAAAGCTTTTTTTAGTGTCGCTTACAAATTTTTTAAGGCATGTAAAACTTTTAAAACTGTCCGCCTTTGATTTTTCAAAAATTTCAACTTTTGAACAAAGTCTTTGTTATTTTGTTTCTTCAAAAAAATTTTAAATTAAGTTATCACATCAAAAGTTAAAGCACAGTTTAAAAGTTTGTGATTTTTTTCAATCTTAGGCCAAAACACTCATATTTAAAAAATGTATATAGCTTTTTCGTTTCCAAACCAATTTAATTTTACATATAATACCTCAATATACAGAAAAATAAAAAAAAAATAGTTTTTTCATAAAAGCGTAAAGAGTTTATTCAGTGTCGCGCATAAAAAAAACTAAAAAAAAACAAACATTTTCAGTTTCTAAGTCAATGTTAAAGGAAATTCAAAAAGAATGAAATTTTTCTGGCTCACCCTATAATATAATATAATATAATATGTCAAAAGATCGCACGTACCGTTTAACGAAAATCACACAAGTAATACACCAACTACAAAAGGGTCGACTACAAAATAAGTGAAGTACAGAGAGAACCTTATTACCACTCTCATTTACCTTAAACCTAATAACCTAAACCTCCTTGAAATGTTTCTGATTACACTGAAATACCGATATTGAACTCACAACAGGTAACACGTTTTTAAGACCACTAACCTTACAGAGTGATCAAGTGTCTTCCTTGGTCAGCAGAAAGAAAGCTTTCACCTTGACTTGCGTGTAGTTATTAACTAAATGAGTAGTACCGTACGACGAATAAACGTATAAAAGTTTATTTTTATAATAAAAGGATGTAGTACTATCATGGTCATTAGAAATTCTCACATAACAATTAAATATTTCTGTAAAGTAATAGTCATATACTTAGAGAACAAAGAATGTGATAGGAATGTTACATTTTACCATTGGGAATATTACTAACACATGCCGGCAATAAGTTACGTTCTAGCTCATACAGGTGATATAAATGTGATAGTAACGTGACGTGAAACATGACTATAATACGACCACAACGTTTTTTTAAAAGAATTATAGTAATATACCTGGACACCGACTATAATATCCCACATAGCAAATATTATCCTTATTGAATATTGCATGGATATCATTTTGTGGATGGATATCCTAAGAGATGCAGTGGATATATATCCACATGAATATCCACCAAATATAATATGCATTAGTCTTCCACTAAAGTGCAATAACGGAGTAGCCTATGGATATAGCTATATCAATGTATCACCATTGATTAACTAAATAACTTTTTGCTTTCTTATATGTATGATAATATTGCCTGCTACATAGAGAACATATTGATTCCAGTGCCATCTACCTACAATAGATGACATTAAACTAAATCATGTAAATCGCGTTTTTTTCACAAGATAGTAATATTTTCAGCAAACATGCCAAAATCGTGACAAAAACATTCTTTTCGGGAATATTCATAAAAATAAATTGATTTTAAACTTCCAAATCAGTTAGATCAACCGAAAAGAATCTAAAAAAGGGAAGATCAAAAGATCTTGGGAGGAAAGAACGAAAATTCAAAATTGGATGAGTGCCCCACAAGGAACACACAAAAGACCAAAGCGAAAGGAGAAACAATTAAACGATGTTTCTCCTGGGGTGACCAGCGTGGGCTCGTCAGTGGATTCACTAGTCACCCTCAATCCAGACATCATTTAACACCATCGCACACTCTGACTTGCCACTCTGAATCACTCACAAATAGGCATCGTTCCTCATGGTACTTATTATACAGGTTCGTCCTGGCGTGTTAATCTTTCCAATAGGAATATGCTCCTAAGACAATTAGTATAATAATAATATATATTAATTGTCTTAAGAGCACATTCCTATTGGAAAGATTAACACGCCAGGACGAACCTGTATCAGGTGACTTATAATAAGTACTATGCGGAACGATGCCTATTTGTGAGTGATTCAGAGTGGCAAGTCAGAGTGTGCGATGGTGTTAAATGATGTCTGGATTGAGGGTGACTAGTGAATCCACTGACGAGCCCACGCTGGTCACCCCGGGCGAAACATCGTTTAATTGTTTCTCCTTTCGCTTTGGTCTTTTGTGTGTTCCTTGTGGGGCACTCATCCAATTTTGAATTTTCGTTCTTTCCTCCCAAGATCTTTTGATCTTCCCTTTTTTAATAAATTGATTATCAGGCTATCATCCCAAGCAGCATTTTTCTGACTTACGACCTAACCTGGCCAATGCGACGTCGTATTTAAGTTGAATTTGGGTTCCCTGGTGGAACACACCGCCTTAAATCATGATCCAACGTCCGGTTTGACTAAAAATTACGTTGCAGTTACAAAAAAGAATTGAACCAGACATGGAGACGACGTCAGCTATTGTAATATAGTTTTAAGTACAGGTTTCATCGACCCATTGACGTCGGTCAATAGCCCACCTTAGTCCAGTTCAATTATTAGTGTACTCTTAGTCGTTGGACGGACGTCCTTATGTCTAACATATTTTTAAGAATTTCCGCCAACTACAAATAACGTCCGGTAGAGTCCCTAATAAATAAAAGTAAAATTAAGGCAAGATAAAGACGATGTCCCATCGTCAACAGATACGACGTAGTTTTAGGTGGATTTGCCAGTCATAGGTATATCGCCGACGATATATACCGTTGGCCTGTACGACGTATTTTTTTGTATTTATAACGTACGTATAATAACGTCCGCTAGATTCCTACTGGTGTCTTCTGGTTGCCGAAGGCAAAATGCCTAACGATGGATGAACATCAATTTACGTCGACATTTGGCCTACCATCTAGCGTCAAGTGGATAGTTCAAAACAGTAAACAAAGGTTCTTTTAAAGACGCCAAAGAAAAATTCATTCAGAAATACTCACTCATTGTTTTTTGCGATTTTGCCGAAATTTGTTCACTGTTCACTGCTTTTGTATTGCAAGAAATATTTGAAAAAACGGTTAGGATTATTTCGACATGGTTGACATTTGACGTTTAAGCACAGTTACTGGATTCCGAGCCGTCGACGATCGGACGAATTCCACTTAGGTCGACGGACCATTGGGCCATCGTCGTACCTATATGGAAGCCGCACCCTACGAATGAAAAAAATTGGACGTCGAGTCCAGAGTTGTCCGCGGGATGTATACCTTGACCCGACGTCAAAAATGCATTAGAATAAATCAATTTATCACGGATCGAGTAAAGACCATCTACTAAACTTGGAGATCCGGTCCAAACTGGTTATTTTTTGGGCCTCAACGGAAATCCGGCATACTTACGAATTAGCTGTCTTCCGCCATTAGACAAACGCAGGTTAAATTTTCCAATTACGTTGATATTGACAATCAAAAATGGTCAATACTGCAACCAATATGTCTTTAGAATATAGCTTAAACTAAGAAATGTCAAATAGGTTTGCAAATTAAAAAAAATATATGTATATTTTTTGTTTTTAGTTTTTTTTTCTATAAAATCTAAGAAATTTTGAGGCGCATGTATTTTTCGGAATTATCTTATCGATGTTTATCAGTAAACTAATCTTCGTTAGTAATTTTACATCCCCATCGTGCGTTAAAGGCCTGTCTTTTTATATAGGTAACTTGTATTCACAAACAAGTTTACCCGATGGAACTAATAAGATATAAATAGGTATAATGATATTACCTCTACCTGCTCCACCTCGGCTAAAACTATATTTTACGTTGGCGACTACTCCATCCTGGACATTTTGTAGAAACCTAGGTAATTCCGATGGCGGTCCAACATCGTACGATCGACCCGTGTACCTATTACCCCCAGGTCAGTTTAAGTACATCGATAGACCCTAATAATTAAAGTGTTCGACGTCGACACGACTCGCATTTGAATGTGCCATATAGGTGCAAAAAGGAGCCGGTTCGAGGTCAAACGGACGTTGGGCACCGACGTCCGATTATTAATGCGGACGAACGCACAACGTCATATTGCGTCAAATTGCTACTTGGGATGGGCATATTATTATCTTATTACCAAAGAAATATAACTATCACAAACTCTTAAAGAATATTCAAGAAAAAATAAGTTTGCAACATTCCTGTCAAATTCGCAATAGAATATTCCAAAACTAACTTTGAGGGAATATTCCTATAACATGAATATTCCTCCAATGTTATGTGGGAAAGGACCCTCACCCTGTGAAGATGAAGAGGAGAAGCAGAGGCGTGTGAAGGCACCGGCGATCCCTTGGGTGGGGGGGTTGCTTGCAGTTGGGGAATATGATGGTTCAGTTGAGAAATATGAAGGTTCAGTTGTGAAATATGTAGTTTCAGTTGGAAAATTTAAGTACATTTTACAAAAAATTTTGTATTTGTAATTTCTTCAAACAACAATAAAAAAATCTCAAAATTTCCTCTCCAATCAAATGCCTTCGGATCGCCGGTGTGTGCAGGTTTGTGGGCGTAGGGTACCCTAAAGAATTTAATTGCAGCGTCATTGTAATCTCAAATCTAGGAAAAAAAATTGGTGCTAGAAAGCACGAAAACGAAATAAAAATATCTCGAAAACCGTAGATTTAAAAGATTTAAACTTTAAAACAAAATTTTTGGGTAATATTTGCGGAAACCAAAATCTGTTTTAATATGTTTAAGTTATGATTTTTTAAAATATATTTTAACGTTTTTTAGAATAACTCGGAAACTAAAGCTCCCAAAAATTTGGACTTTATAACAAAATTTGTAGTCCATATTCATGGAAACTTAAATCTGAAAACCGTATATCGCTACTTGGTTTTGTTCCAAAGTTACAATTTTTTAAAATATTTTATCCCCCTTTTTCCCCCTTCAACCCCTCACCACCCTACCCAAAAGTGAATCAGTTCATGCTCAGCCGATAGAGGATTCTTGTACCAAATTTCGTTAAAATCGATTAAGGCGTTCTTGAGTTATCGTCTATAAAGACAGACAACAGACCGACAGACCGATAAACAACTTTTTTTTTAATAGTCCCTAATACCTTATTGGTACGATATACTAAAAAATTGATGCTGGAAAGCACGGATAGTCCACCAAAAAACCAAAATCTGAAAACCGCATATCAATAGCTGCTTTACTTCTAAAGTTATGTTTTTTTTATATATATTTTAACATTTTTTCGAATAACTCGGAAACTAAAGCTCCCACGAATTTGGACTTTATAACAAAATTTGTAGTCCATATTCATGAAAACTTAAATCTGAAAACCGTATATCGCTACTTGCGAATTTTTTTAAATATTTTTTCCCCCGTTTCCCAACTTCAATCCCTGACCATCCTACCCAAAAGTTAATCAGTTCATGGTCATACCATATTGGTATGGTGAACTAAAAATAGTATCCAGGACGCTTATTCTTGAACGACCGTGAAGTGAGGTGAGCTTTTTTCAACACCTTTTTCCACGAGTAATTTCGCTCACCTCACCTCACGGTCGGTCAAGAATAAGCGTTCAGGTGATGTTTCAATATGGCGGCAAGCCAAATTTTTGGCTCTCCTGTGACTATAGGCGTCTTGAAATAAGGTGTTTCTCCATGTTTCAAAAAGAGAGAGAATTTGCATAATTGCAGCTAAATGATAAAAAAGTTGTAAAAATAATAAGTTTGTAAAAACATTACGTGCAATCTGGCATCGACGCCAAATTGTTTAACTTATATCTGATGGCAACTGTGGTAAACATAATGTCTCTATTTTAGTTATACCTTTATAATTTTATCTTATTTTTTAATATAAAACAATTCATTTTTCCGGGGGGTTTTTTTCCGTTTTTTTTTTCGTTTACCGTAATCTCAATGGTTAAGTGGCCATTTCACGAAAAGGTCAACCTGTTTTTCAAATTGTGTAAAAATTTAACTTTAAATTTGATAAAGAACCCGCCATTTCTTATGTAGCGAGGGCACCCGTTAAATTTTTTCAAATTTTAATATGTTATGGGGGGGTCAGACAAATATTTTTTATCATTGCCACCCCTCCTAATGGGTACAGGGTGAGCCAGAAAATAAGGTTAAAGTTCAAAAATTGACTATTTTTACGGAAGCTATGAAATGGAAAAAAGTGTTGTTTAGTAAAGGACAAGTTCAAAAGCACAAATTCACTTTTCCGCACGGTTTTGCGTCCGGAAAAGTGCACTTTTCCACACTAGTGTAACTTTACGCTACTTTTTCGCACTCAACCAAAAATAAAAAATAAATATATTGCTATATTTTTAAAAATTTTCTTTTTTGTGTTAGTAAAATATTTAAGTCGCGATAAATAAAGCACAACATTTTTAAAATTCCTATTATTGCAAGCGAGTAGAAAAAATATTGTACGCTTACGCGTCGTTCGGCCATCTGGAATCGCGTGCCGAAAAGTGGCACTTTCCGCACTAGTTAGGTAAACTACTGTAGTTAAATACCTGTTAAATTATTTTTAGATGTGCTAAAATACACTTATAGTAGACACGTTTTTTGGTAAATTTAAAGAATGTAAAGAACTTTGGTTGAAAAGAATTAATACCACCTTATGTCTTACATAATTTACGCTTTGAATAATTACAATTTTTGCAGTTTTTTAGATAAAAATGGCAAAATAGAAATCATATGCACCACACCACTAAACATGACAGACAGATGATAAAACAAAATTGTTTCAGCCTTAAATTATTTCCATCTCTCTAAAATACTTTTTCATAGCCTGCTGTTTCTCTTCAACAACCTTAAATATTTTTCATTTTAACAGAGAAAAAATGTTTTTTGGCAATACTTTTTTGGAACGCTTAAAAAAGAGTGAAAACTTAAAAAATTTGAGTGCTTTATTCTAGAAGTCGAAAGTTTGGAAAGAAAGCTTTAAAATGTGAGCAAAATCATCGCATAAAAATGTGAAAAACATACCTAGTAAAAATTGATTAAACCAAAACGTATCCCTTAAATTATACTAAAATATTTTAAGCCTTAAATTACCATCATGGCTTTACCATTAAATGGTATAATTTATTCATTTATTGAAAGAATCATTTTTTCTGTCAGGCTTTGTACATACCTTCAACTAGACATCATTAAACGGATATCGATTGCTATTAGCAAATGACGCCTGCAATTTTTTTTCTAATTTATGTTGTCATTAGACAGAAAATCATCAAAAAACCATTAATGCCAAACTAAGTTTTTATAACCAGAGCTTCCTCCAATATCTAAGATTATTTACCTCATACATTTTTTTACTTTGACACAACGGAAAAAATAAACTCGTGCAATTTTCAAAAAAAAACATTTTTTTCAGAATTATCGATAATTCTCGAAGCACTTATGGTATTGCCCCCGATAATTTCCCCATCCCTTAATAAATTACTGTAGATAATTTTCAGCAATTCATTGAGAGCATTGAATTTTTCTCTAGTAAATTCTTATTTAACTTTCGATAGGACTGGATTGGGGCACAGTGTAGAATAAAGGAAGGGGCGTAGGCAGAAATTATTCCTGGGCGGGGGTTGGGTAAAATAGCAATGGATTGAGTCCTTCTTTAGAATTCAAATTTAATAACTCAAGGTCCCTAAGCCCTCCCCCCCTCCTTCTGCGTACGCCAACTAGGCAACTATTTTTTTTTTAACTTGCTTATAGAAGTAAGTAAGAAGCTACGCAAAGGTCAAAATTTAATATTCGAAAATAGTAATTTTTGCAACTAGTGGCTAAAATAGTGCTTTTTTACAAGCGTTGGTTTAAATAACAAGCGCAGCGAGGTATTTAAAAACGCGAGTAAAAAAAAGCATAGTTTAGCCGCGAGTTGTTAACATGTTAACATTTTTTTTAAATACCTTTATCAAAAAATCGAAGAAAAACAGGAAAATCCTTTTAAAACTCTGGAACGAAGAGCACTTCTCGCAACACACCATTTTTACACTATAAATCAAGGCGGCTGGTAAATGAAATAACAATGGTGGTTTCCATGGCGATGTGCCTTTTTATTCGGTGACTTTCATTGTTGCGACATTTTAATCGATGACAGTTTGATATTTTGACGATGTTTTTAAATGATTTTTTCGTAACTTGGTGAAAACTGGCGGAAATGGCTTAATTTTTAGGCAAGAATAATTAGATTTTTTCAATATTACTATTTTCCGCTACTGCTCTTTAATTTTGGGTAAAAACCGAACCGAAATCTTTTTTTGAACCCGTGATCAAAAAAAAAGTTTTTTTGCATCGGTAACCAAAAGACCCATGCTTTAGTTATCTGCAGCCAGTTACTAAAATCATGTGTTTGATGAAGGTATAAAAAAATATATATTTCGTTTTTTTTTTGTTAAATTATTTAATGAAATATGGGTCAAGTCAGCTGCGATCACCCCTCCCCTGTATCCGCCCGTCTTTAATACCATTTTTTTTAACTCATGGGAGGTGTTTTGAGAAATTGAAGGCAGGAAAGGTTCGGATTGCGGAAAAAATCTTAGAAAATCGTATGGTGCTAGCCGAGTATAACAGGTGTTAGGTTTGTTATACTCGGGTACTACTACGGAACTTTTCAGAAAAGCATTTTGAGATAAGGTGCACTTAAAAAAGAAAAAAGATCCATATGTGCCCCGGTTAATATGTCCACCAGTTTATACGATACGATTTCATACGAAAATTTGACGAGGATTCCCGAGCCGTAAAAATAGAAACAAATTTAATTTACCCAACAATCTCAAGACCATAGTTATAAGTAAATATGAATAGGCTGCATAAAGATCACAGACAAATTTTTTTAAGACGACATGAAGTGCGGGCATTATTTCGTATTACTTAACGCTCGTTATAAAACAGATACAATGTTGGGTTGGTTTATTTTAACTTTAATCGAGAGATAACAAAAATACTGATTAAACTTTCACAATAAAATAAGTATCAAGACGAGTTATTAAAAACGCGTTTAAAGTTTCTTTTGTGAATAAATAAAGGTTCCGAAATAATAATAATCAACATCTTTTTTTTATGTTGTGGTAAACACCTGCTCTGTAGTAAGTATAGTAGGTAATGTTTTTTCCCGTATATTTCGGTGGATATTTTGACGTCATTTACCAAATAAACATTTCAAATACAGTGAAAAAGTTAAAAAATCAACGTTTACATGTGCATTTTCAGCAACTGGAAAATAATATGTTTTTCCTCAAAGAAAAAAATTATCAATGTATTTTATATAGTTTCAAATTTTTGCTTTTAATTGTTGTTGCGCTCTCTAAAATGCAATGACGTTTAGGTTGTGACGTCATTGCTCGTTTGCTTGATTGAGTTCTATAATCGAATGATCCAAGGTTATGAGTATTCCACATGTAAACGTAGTAATATGATCCAGGGACAATGCAACTCTGCTGCTTCATTTTTCTTCTTATGTTCTCCAGTGGCGCACTCAGAAAAGCGTCAAGGGGGTGGATCAGAATTTGTTTAAGTTACAATAGAGTTGAGTGTTTAGTTTATTTTATTTTTGTAAAGACAACATCGGTATGGCCTCAAATGTATAGGAAAATTTTTAGGAAAGTGCTTTTTTCAAACGATTTTATTTAGCTTCACATGGTAAAGAAAATAAATATAAATTTAACAAATTTATTTAATTTTACACCAAAATGTTAACAACCTTCATATACCTTCATCAAAAACATGATTTTAGTAACTGTTTGCAGATAACTAAAGCTTTTTTGTCCGTTTTTTATCGAAAATTAAAGAGAAATAGCGAAAAATTGTTATATTAAATTTAATTATTCTTGCCTAAAAAACGAATTTTCCGCTCTAAAAAAAGTGTGAAAAATGCGGTTTTCCGCACGCTCGTAGGAAAAAGTATTTTCCTGTTTAAGCACTATTTTAGCCACTAGTTGTGAAAACTACTATTTTAAACCTTCGTTAGAAACACGATTATCGTAACTGTCAGCGCTTTTCCGGGTACCGATGCAAAAAATTTTTTTTGGTCGATAAATAATTGCTATCTATTTTTTTCCCAATTTGAAAAAAAAAAGAGTAAAATGGTAATAGGTATTAAGAAAATCTAAAAATAAAGACAAGACACCATAGAAACCATTGTTGTATCATGTCATTTATAGATAAACATGTCGAGTGAATTTTGACTAAATTTTTTTCCTGCTTTTTTAGGATTTGTTGACAAGGGTACAAAAAAAATGTGTTTACAGCATCTCGCGTTTTTAAATCGTTTAACCGGAACTTATTTTTTTTAATAGCGAGTGAACACATCTTAATTTCAACAAAAAAAAACGAACCGTTGCAGAAAAAATAACTGGGACCAACTTTTCAGTGCCTTGTAGTGCATTTAGCCAATACATGTTTCACCGACGTGAAAGACTGAATTTTTGCCAGAAATCACCAATACACGGGAATAATTTCTGCGAACGCCTCTGCCTAGTTCAGTCACGAATTATTACCTATAAAATATTAGCCTTGGACTTTACTCGGAAAGTGACAACACCGATCAAATATACTGGAGAACAAAAAAAATGCAACACCATTTATATGGATAATTATACCTTATCTCCAATCTCTTCTAATCTTTCCTTTTTTCACAGATTTTTTTATTCATTTTCAAAAAACAACCAACATATAAAAGACCTTTTCTGAAAATTTTAAATCATTTTTCTCGTATTAAACGACTTCGGCATCGTGGGCATGAAAGAGGCTGGTTTTGGTTTACGGGAAATTGCAAGAAGGGTTAATGCCAATCCATCAACAGTGTTAAGAGTTTGGAGAAGGTGGTCCAATGATGAGACTTACAGACGTCGTGCGGGTTCTGGACGTTCGTGATTTACGGCATCTCAGACTTCTTGCTCTCAGAAATCGACGGGACAGTATACGGCAAGTAACAGATATTCTAGTTGCAGCTACAGGACGAGAGTTTTCAATGATGACAGTTAATCGAAAATTGCTTGGTATGGGGCCTAGGGCTTACCATCCGCTTTTGGTGCTCCCTTGGACCCCACAACATAAGGATCGCTGCTTGGAGTGGTGCAGAGCTCGGCAAAACTGGAATGACGAATGGAATACCATAAGCTTCAGCGACGAATCCAGGTTTTGTTTAGGCGGCCATTATGGACGCAATCTGACTGCTCGGCGATATATCGATGAAGTGCTGCGCCCAGTTTTACATCACTACCTAATGCAATCTTTTAACAACATAATACCAGACCGCATATTGCTCGTGAAACAATTCTTTTCACATAGAGACTTTGGAATGGCCAGCAAGATCGCCTGACTTGTCGCCTATCGAACACGTATGGGATATGATAGAGCGCAATCTTAGTCGATTACCACGTCCCCCTCAATATGATATAGACCATTTTATTTTGTCAATGCCCAATAGAACAAACGAGTGCATAAATAACCATAAAGGAGCCACTCATTAATAATTTTTTGATGATTATCATGGAGGAATCTTCTTGGAAATGTGCTCAATTACTAAGAGCATCCTAATGTATTAATATATAAATAAATTACTTTAAAAATATCGGAAATTGCGCCTGCGCATCTCTCTATTTATGTCCCGCTGTTTGCCGTTAACTTTTCTATAATTCTCTAATAATAATTAAAATTTGGCATGAAATTTTGCCCGTTTCATGCCAAAATTTCCTGGCCAGTAAAACAACACGGATCCTAAATTCGAATGGGTTGTATGTGCTTTTTGTCACTGTCGGTCTTACTCGATACCCATATATCGGTCTTTTTTTATACGCATATTTCCATATCTAGACTTTCACTGTCTCACCCTGTATAGATGTAAGTTTCTTTGTTATGACCACATAGGTCTAAATAAATTAGGATTATACAAAGTAATATAAACAAACGCCTATATTAGATAGATTTTGGTCTTGCCAATTTACAGTTCGATAACGTCCCTGCCAACGATAAGTTCAACACTATTCAGTTCAAAATAGCCTGTTTGATGTAAGTTTTACGTCGACGACGCGACGGTCCGTTTACTTGACGTTTGAGATAATATGATTTTCCGTTATAAGACCACACACACTCAGAAAACCATCCCAAGTGAAGTGTCTACTTAGCTTTTTTGTTAGTGGTAAGTGAAGTTTCCATTAGACCCGAGTTTGCTAACCCTTGGTTCACTTAGGATTAGTGAACTTTTCTACTAGTTTATTGACCCTTAGTGATTTATCTAATTACCAGTATGCGACAAGTCACTTAAGTTTCCCTTCACTTAGGGTTAGTGATTTTTCTACTAGGTTGTCGGTTCGAACCCCGCCGGCGCGTCGCGCTTTTTTTTATTATTTGTTTTTATTTTTTTTTTCTTATGGTGTATTGTAATAGAGAGAGCTCAAAAATATATTTTCTACTTTATTTAAGAGTTTTACTGGTTTTGCGCTACTATAGATTTGCTAACGGTTAGTAGATACTTCACTTACGGTAAGCGAAGTTTTTACTTATGGTTAATATTAAATGAATGAATTCTTACTTAGGATTAGTGGATATTTTTCTCAGTGCAGTCTATCCAACAAACAGTAAGCTCATTTCTTTGATATCTCGAAAAAGCCGACATTTTTTGCGAGGGACAATAATCCGTTTACGAGGTTATTTTGATATTATTACTTCACCTGTAGGTATACGAGGGTTGATCCAGAATGCTTTATTTACATGCAGGATAAAAACAACATGATGTTAAATATATATTTTTTTTATTGACTTACAGAATTAAAACTTACACAATTCAAATTACAAGAACTTGACTGTAAGATAACTACAGATTGGACCGGTATTTTTGAAGATACAGCATCCATTTTCAAACGTTTCCCGGATGTAGTGAACGCATCTTTCTTAAAATGGAATGCAAAGTTTGATGCGGATGGAGCTTCAGATGTGAAAACAGCATTTATGGTCTCCAGTAAAACCCAAAATTTCCTTTCATTGTTGACACCTATAAAAATAACAAAAAATTTATCATAATATCTCAATTTGAATTTATTAAACACTAAGTATGTTTTATAATACGAGTACTTGTAAATGAAAAAAAATAGTAGTTTTCACAACTAGTGGCTAAAATAGTGCTTTTTTAGCGTTTGTTTAAATAACGAGCGGAGCGAGGTATGTAAAAGCGCGTGTAAAAAAAGCACAGTTTAGCCACGAGTTGTGAACACTATTTTTTTTAATACCTTTATAAAAAAAATCCAAGAAAAACAGGAAAACACTTTTAAAAATCTCGAACGAAGAGCACTTCTCGCAAAACACAACATCTTTACACTATAAATCAAGGCGGCTGGTAAATGAAATGAAGTGACGTTCATTGCTGCGACATTTTAATGTTTTTAAATGACTTTTTTCGTAAATACTTGGTGAAAACTGGCTTAATTTTTAAGCAAGAATAATTAGATTTTTTCAATATTACTATTTTCCGCTATTTCTCCTTAATTTTAGGTAAAAAATAGACAGAAATCTTTTTTTGCACCCGTGATAAAAAAAAGTTTTTTTGCATCGCTAACCAAAAAAGCCATGCTTTAGTTTTCTGCAGACAGTTACTAAAATCATGTTTTGATGAAGGTATAAAAAAAATATGTTTTTATTAGATAAAATTATTTTAACAAATATTTAACTATTTTCTTTGTGATAATCAGGTATACGGGTTCCTAAGATTTTCCTTAGGGATAGGTTTTCAATAAATCAAACATAAATGGCATAGAAAGTTCTGCGCGCACAAAAGAAACAGGTATATTGAGCAATGATGCCAGTTTGTTATTATCTCCGGACTGCTTTCATGAGAAAAAATTGTCGCTACTCTTTCATTGTGAGCATAAATCATAGTTGCAATAATAACCGTTGACAAGATTTAAACATCTAATCTAATTAAGAATTAGATGTTTTCAGGTCCAAACCACAGCTTTTTCTTGCTTAAAGGACTCGGCAGGGTCCACTATTTACGATACTGAGCGATAAACTCGTGAGGTTGTTAACATTAGAAAGAAATAACTTCGCTTTTAATTAAATTTCTTTCCATTCTGTTCTACTAGTGACATCTATCCGGAAACAGCCAAACCATGCAGCTAGCACTAGCAGCCAAAGAAATCAATAAACGGCGCTGTTTTTCCTGCAGAGCTTTTTGCTTGCGATATTATTGATTTTAAATAAAGCTGGCCCTACACTACATTTGATATTTTCGAGGTGTTTTATGAAATGATCTCGAAACATGTAGCGAACCAATTCTTCAAAACTAGCGGGAGGGTAAAAGCGAAAAATAAGGGGCTGCCAATATTTGTAACACCCAAAAACGGGTGAAAAGATTTATTTTGCTCTGTTTCTTTACAAAAAACGTTTTTTTTTACATAAAACTTGAGCTCTGCCACTTTTTTTCTTCAACTTTCTCGAAATTTTCGTCATACCGTAGAAAAAAATTATTTCCCCCATGATAATACTCTACTTTTATTCGAAAAAATTTAGAAACAGAGACGAGATCAGTTTTCCTAAAACGGGGGATCTTGGTTTCGAGTGAGAAGATAAAGGGCGCCGCAGCCAAAAATTTTTAAATTAAATTAGCCGAACGCAAAAATGTTATAAAAACAAAGCACGAAATAAAAATGGCGCCGCTTACAATTTTTTTTTAAAAACTACGTAATTTCGGGAATGCAAAGAAATAGGTCTAAAGAGTATAATTTTTAAGAAAAAAATATCAATTTTCTCGCCCTTCTACACTGGGACTACAGGGGCCGTGCACAAATTACGTAATGGTCATAGGGGGAGGGGGGTTACAAAACGTTACGTAGGGGGAGGGGGGTTTTCGACAGCGTTTGCATTTGTGTGAAACTAAGAAAATTTGGAATGAAAATAAGTGAAAAGTTTTTTTTTTGGGGGGGTAGTGGTCTTGAAATCGTTACGTAATATTAGTGCCAAACCGTTACAAAACATTACATAGGGAGGGGGTCAAAAATTGGTAAAATCACCGTTACGTAATTTGTGCACGGCCCCACATCTGACTGTTCCTCCTTTTTGATTTCGAATCAAAGTGCAAAACCCGGGTTGGACATTCGAAGGCGTCAACCCGTCCTATTTGCTTGATAAAGTTTCTACGGAAATATCTCAGTCGATTTCTCCGGCCGTGTATGAACGCTTTAGGTTAGGCATTTGCATGTATCTCAGTCCCCAGTCTGTAAGCAGTGCGTAAGGACAATGGTTACAAAATGAAAAGCCGAAAAATATTTTTTTTTACGATATCTTTCATCAGTTTGGTATTAAAGTCGAGCAAAAACAATTTTTATTTTAGTCCTAAAGGTATGAAAATGGAAAACATTAGAAAACAACAACCTGGAATGGATTTACTACGTGTAAGATGTAGTGACAACATCGCCCCATGCCCATCCTTTTCTGCCTAATGTGCTTTTCCGTTTGTCTGCGTCTTATACACGGCTGCTTGGCCCCCTAAGGATTTGCTTAGGAACCCTGTATAATACGACAGAAATAGAACCCTTTATTAAAGTCTGTTTCCAGATTTTTTTAATTAACCTGAAGTCGTGCTTAACCCAAATCAAAACGGTTTTACACTTCTGACGGTTTATACTAACTAATTACAAAAAGGCAATATTAACAAAATATTAAGAGCGACTGCACAAATATCAAAATTAACATCGAATTTAATACTGCTACATATTGTATTACTAGTGTATATGAAACTTTTTTAAATAAAAACTTACGTACCTTGCCAGATCTCTCGGAAATCGAAAAAAATTAAACATTCTGATTACTTGTCAGTCTTGCACCAATCCACCGAACAGTAATGCTCATTGGTCATTTTATTTTGCTTGCTCTATATACTCCGTTTTTGTTCACACTGTATATAAAACACACATATACACTGTGATAAGACTAAATTTACTTCTCCTTAAATAAATTCCAAGAAAAAGTAAATACTACTAGCCAAAGGATATCGCCCTTTTTAAATGGAAATTTTTATTCGGTAGAATTGCCTGATTTTTTTGTAGTTAAAGTACCTACGCGTCCTAAGAAGATTTTTGTTTCATTGCGCCAACTCTCTACCCCTCCCAGAAGTACCCGAAAAGTGACTTTTTGAATTTTTGAATTACCTATTGTACTGACCTTATTTGCAAATCGACCAGATTCTAATTTTCTTTTTTGAAATTTCCATAATAATAAAATTTTAAATGTCAAAATTGCACTGCCATCTTGGATCCGCCATATTAAACTTTTTTATTTCTTATCTGATTTAAACGAAACTTTCTCTAAATTATAAAACGTTTCCAAGACACCTAACTGTGACAGAAAACTGACAGATGTCGGCCATATTGTACTTCGATATTGTTTGTCCGATTCAAAAAAAACTTTTTTCAACAATATCCAATTTTAATCAAAAATTGACATATGTCAGTAGCCATCTTACAAGATTATGTGCAAGATTTATGTGCAAAATTGTATATTGTTAAAAACGCTTTAGATGCAAAAAAGTTTTGTTCAAATCGGACAAAAACCAACGAAGTTCAATATGGCCGACGCAAGATGGCTACTGACATATATCAATTTTAGGTCCTGTTTAAGTAATATTAAAAAACCTTAAAATATATAAGAATTATGTTTAAATTGGGCAAAATATAACGAAATTCAATATGGCCCTTGTAAAATGGCCACTGACATGTCAATTTTGGATCAAAATTGGATTTTGTTGAACACGCTTTATGTGCAACAAAAGTTTTGTTTAAATCAGACAAAAAATAACGAAGTTCAATGTGGCCGACGCAAGATGGAGACTGACATCTGTCAGTTTTCTGTAACAGCTAGGTGTCTTGGAAAAGTTTTATAATTTGGAGAAAAATTCGGTTAAATCAGATAATAAATAAAAAAGTTTAATATGGCGGATCCAAGATGGCAGTGCAATTTTGACGTTTAAAATTTTATTTTTAAAAAGTTATGGCATATTCAAAAAAAAAATAGATTTTGGTCGGTTTGCATATAAGGCAGTATTATTAGGGTAGATCAGTTTATTGCAAATACATTTAGTGTTATTAATTTTAGAAAGATACGAACGATCTATGACAACTACAAAAGAAAAACTATCTAAGCCCTATTTTGTTTTAGTACAATTAGGGATAAGAAATTAAGCCATGGAGTTTTTGATCGGGGGCACCGCCGCCATGGGGGCAGGATTATTCTCAAATCCCTTGGAAGTTCTCAAAGTTCGAATGCAGTTACAGGGTGAACTAAAAGCTAGAGGAAAACATGCAGTCTACTATAAAAACATCTTCCACGCAGGTTACGTTGTCGCCAAACACGATGGTGTTCTAGCTCTTCAAAAAGGATTGGTTCCGGCCCTGTGGGTGCAGTTGATTATGAATGGCACTAGACTGGGTAAGATATAATAGATAAAACGTATAGCTTAGATCGAAGCAAAGGTCCCCATCGGGTAAAAGTCACCTTCGGGAAGATGGTCGCAGTTTGGTAAATTTTCTCAACGAAACTCATCGCAATCCTACCCCATCCACAACATTTGGTACCCTTTGATTTTTTTCTAAATTTTTTTCCGCGGAAAGTTGGCCGTAGTTGGAACAAAATTTGGATCAGAAATATGCTCTGGAGGTTTGGTATCCAGTTTTTTTCGTTTGGTGGCCTCCCTATTTTCTCGAATTTAAAAAAATATGCCATTCATCAAGCACTCTCAACAAAAAGCGACATCCTAATAGACAAAACAGGCTTTACGTAAAGACCAGGGGAGGTAGGACTAGGTAATAACATTCAATAATGGTTTTTTATTGGGTTTTCTTATGTTATGTGCTATATAAACTTAGCATAAAAATCGCTTAAGGTCGTAGTTACAATCTGGGGATTTTTTTTTAGCAACACTGTACGGGAAATCAATTTAACTATGTCGACCTGATTTTTTTGCAAAATTTTACGTCATTGAATTTGTTTTATATGGCAATGCGGAGACTTTATTTATGTTTATCCATAGTGGGACACCAGAGATTTTTTAACACCGGGTTAAAAATTTGGGGTTAGGTTACTTATTTTGACTTTTCGCGTGCTGCGCCGCCAAAAAACCAAGTAAAATACTAAAATAAAATAAAACCATTTATTGCAGAATTAACTGCTAAAAAGACGCTTCCCAACTATGTATTAAAGTAATTGGTGAGTAGTAACTGTTTAAGGTTGCATTTACAGGTGCATTGATAATTGAATTGGAAACACTTCCGCTAGCTGACACCGACAACAGCTCTAGGTTAACTTAAAAGCATGCAGATTTAAAAATGTAGTGTAAGAGTCTTTCCAACCTCTAAATGGAGTGATGGAGTTGTTGGAGTGTTGTCTACATAACTCTTATTTTCAGGTAAAAGATAGGTTTTACGCTCAGGATGACGGTCTTCCAATGGGTTCATCGCTTTCGCCAGTGGTGGCCAACATTTACATGGAGTGGTTCGAATCATACGCGGTTGACACTGCAACATATCAACTTAGGCTCTGGCTAAGATATGTTGATGATACTTTTATTGTCTGGACCGGGAATGACCAACAACTTTCAGAATTTCTTCATCAGCTAAATGACATAAGACCCACCATTAAATTCACAATGGAGTTGGAGCAAAATTGTCAAATTCCTTTTCTTGATCTCGTCTATCGTAAACCCACTCACACAGGACAACAGTTAAATCAAGGTTCAAATCCTTCTGCATAACCAAACGAGGCATAATAAGAACTTTGTATAATAGAGCCGTTCAACTTTGTAACAATTCTCATGACTTGGAAATCGAAATAAGAAACATAAAGAAGGATCGGCAGCAGAATGGTTACAGCCTTAAAGTTATAACAGATACTATTTCTAAATTTCAGTAAACAGGACAGAGTTTACAAGACTAAAACCATGCAAATGAATTCCTCACAATTCCATACATCAAAGGAGTATCAGAGAAAATTCGAAGAGTAGCGAACAACTTTAATATTAAAACAGCTTTTAAATCTAATAATACAATTCGAAGCCTTCTTAGTAAAACAAAACCGGAGAACAAACAAAATAAGCAATGCATTTACCAAGTTCCTTGTGAGTGTGGTGAGTCATACATAGGTGAAACAAAAATACCACTATCTGTTAGGCTTAAAGAACATCAGACGAATACCCAAAGAGTTGAAACAACGAAATCAGGAATCGCCGAACACGCATGGTCAAAACAACACCGAATGAAGTGGACAAAAGCAAAGGTTTTGTACAAGGAGTCACACTGGAAGAAGCGAAAATTCCTTGAAGCTGCCTTTATTGGCAGAATCATGCTGTTTTCAGTAAACCAAGTGTTGAAATTCCAAATATTTAGAAACCCCTCCTTGGGCGGAGCCAATTTCTTAAACTTTACGGTTGAGTAAGTTCCCATAGTATATAAGTACGTAGTCTTAGGAATAGATTATAGTTTGCACCTGAAGACGATCAGAGGTTGTACTGATCGAAACGTCGTTTATAAATAAAATATAGACAATGGAAGTCCGAAACACAGAGTTCATTTCAAATACATCATTGTCTCAAACTTTCAAACAAACTCTAAATCGAGCTTTACTGACCTGTTTTGTTAGTACTCAAGTATCCGTGTGTTTATGAAACTGTGGTTCTATCTATCCTTTGCACTCCAAGATTTTACTAGTACACTTGCACATAACTATGCCGCAATAATTTAACTTTAAAAAAAGTAGTTGAATCAAAATAAAAACAAAATTATGTGGAGTTATGGGCGCCGAATGTTTCTATGCGAAGTCCTAGTAATCCCAGCGAGCCAGTAAAGTTCTCTTGGTTCTTTTATAGACTCGGGGTAATGCCCGCGCTTGGCGGGCGACCGCACATGCGGAGTGGTTTTATTTTTGTTTTAGAACAATGTTTGTGAAAACACATTTTTGGAATACTCTTCTGTCCCACTGCGGCCCGATTTAAAGTTTGTTGACAAAGCACCTGCAGTTACCATGGAATCGTATAAATTCTGCGATCTATTGGCCAAAATTTGAACTGCGTGTGTCTCCCAAATTCAATGAAGTGTAATTGATTGATAGGTTTTCTTTTCCGGAGTGCACAGGCTTTTAGAAAAAGGGAAACTTAGTTTTTATTTTCGTTAAAGCAAGGAAATATAAAAAAGAAAAATGTAATCCAGAAGAAATTGTGACTATTTCTCTATTTTTTTTTGTAAATCAGGTTTGTTCTAAACCGCAATTGTTTTGAGGCTTTTGGGATAGACGACAGCACCAGAGCTTTTATTTTAAAGAAAAAATAATTGAGAATTTTGAAAAATCCTTCAGATATTTTTGTTAAGCATTTAGTGATCACCCCTGCAAAATTTCAGCTAATTCTGATGTTTAATTTTCCCTGTGCACTCTGGCAAAAGATTAAAAAATTCAAGAACAAGGTTGCCAGTTGTACTTTTATTTACGTAAAATCTGGGGAGAAACTATAGACTTAAACCATTTTTGGCACCAGATCTTATCGGATTTTGCTTTTTTTTGATGCTGGGAATACTTGATGGTTTTTTTTTATGGGAATGCCTAATATGTAAAAAATACGCGGGTAAAAAGGAGGATATAAACAAGTCTTGTTTACAATTCAAACAATACAAAAACGCTGTTCTCTTTTTTGAAAGCTACCTCACCAAAGAATTTTCAGTCACTTGTTTTTATTATGTGGATGTCGATTTTTGTCGAGAGTGCTTAAACGGCGTATTTTTTTTAATGCTGGAAAATAGGGGACCCACTAAAAGGAGAAAACTGGATACCAAACTTCCAGAGCATATTTCTGGTCCAGAAAGCTATGTTTCTGTTAAATTTTGTTCAAACTGCGGCCAACTTCCCACGGAAAAAAGAATATTGATTTTAGAAAGGACTAAAGGGTACCAAACGTTGTGGATGTGGTACCAACCACTTCCATACGACCACCAAACGATTGCGATGAGTTTCGTCGAGAAATTTTACCAAACTGCGGCCATCATCTTCCCGGAGGTGTAAAAGTTTGCACAGTCGACTCTATGGCCCGGTTGATCAATGGCGGTTTAAACTAGGTTTGGGGTTTAAACTTGGGTTAAGTTTTTGGAAGTTCTTGGTTGAGCCTTAAACCGAGTTTAGAGGTATGTCCAGTTTTCCCAAACGATCAAATTTTTAGGATTAAAGCAAGTTTTAAATAAAAAAAATCATGTTTTATAGAAATCGTTTATGCTTTTATTACAGGAAAAAGGTCATATTTTGTCTAAAGAACCACGCACTAAATTGCTTTATATTGTAGTATGTTGTAACCCTATGAATCCTCTTCAAATAAAAGCAAAAAAAAATGGGAGTCAGTGGGGCCATTTGGGAGCTACGGCCTTTTAAAGTCGCCACTGCAGGGCCCCTTTAAAATTCATAGAAAGTCAATAAGAGCGTATGTAGGAGTGTGATATGTCAATTCAGGGCTTTTTAGGGATATCTAATCAAATAATGATATTTTTGTTTAAATATTTTGGCTTTTAAGTGACAGAAACCAATATGGCCGCTATAGTTTAAGTCATTATTTTTATTTAAATATTTTCAAGTTAAGGGGTGTGATATAGTTGAGAGACAAAAGGCGATACTTTTTGTAAACGCAGCTAACGTTTTTTGATAATAATCTAAAAACCACAATCTTTTATCAGTTTTGGGTTTTACAAAAAATAATAATAATTAGCGAGTAGGCTAAAAGCCACATATTTTTATCGGTTTTTTTGCTTTTAAAAAATTATAGAAAGGCGTAAGACAAAAGGTGATACTTTTTTTGAACGCAGCTAACGTTTTTTGCTAATAATCTAAAAACCACATTCTTCTATCAGTTTTGGGATTTGCAAAAAATTATAATAATTAGCGAATAGGCTAAAAACCAAATATTTTTATCGGTTTTTTGCTTTTAAAAAATTACAGAAACACTCTAGACAAAAGGCGATACTTTTTTTAAACGCAGCTAACGTTTTTTGATAATAATCTAGAAACCACATTCTTCTATCAGTTTTGGGATTAGCAAAAAATAATGATATTTAGCAAATAGGCAAAAAACCACATATTTTTATCGGTTTTTTGCTTTTAAAAAATTACGGAAAGACGTAAGCGAAAGGGCGATACTTTTTTTAAATGCAGCTAACGTTTTTGATTATAATCTAAAAACCACATTCTTCTATCAGTTATGGGATATGCAAAAAATAATAATAATTAACGAATAGGCTAAAAACCACATATTTTTACCGGTTTTTTGCTTTTAAAAAATTACAGAAAGACGTAAGACAAAAGGTGATACTTTTTTTGAACGCAGGTAACGTTTTTTGATAATAATCTAAAAACCACATTCTTCTATCAGTTTTGGGATTTGCAAAAAATAATGATATTTAGCAAATAGGCAAAAAACCACATATTTTTATCGGTAAACGTAAGCAAAAGGGTGATACTTTTTTTAAATGCAGCTAACGTTTTTGATAATAATCTAAAAACAACATTCTTCTATCAGTTATGGGATATGCAAAAAATAATAATAATTAACGAATAGGCTAAAAACCACATATTTTTACCGGTTCTTTGCTTTTAAAAAATTACAGAAAGACGTAAGACAAAAGGTGATATTTTTTTTGAACGTAGCTAAGGTTTTTTGTTAATAATCTAAAAATGATTTTAAGTGTAATAATTTAAGATGGCGGACAAATCACATTATTGCGTGTCAACTGGCAGTATGATGCGTCCGAAGAACTATATTATTATTTTAAGTATATTAGGTATTCGACTATTTTATACTTTCGAGTGTCAGAAAATATGAAGGACGCCTGTGGGCCATTGCCAAAAGTGATCGCGTAGCAGTTATTTCCCCAACAAGTTCAGAAAGCGGCACTTTTCCGGACACGATGGCAGTTGCAGGAACGACACGCAAGCCACCTAGGGGGAAAAGGCACTTTACCTTGCACTTTACGAATGTTATGTATAAGCAATAAGATTTAAGCAATAAGCTTCAAATATTCGGGTGAAAAAAAGTAAAATATCAGTATTTCAATTTTCTAAAATAAACGTAGTCACTCACGTTACCGCACCATCTTGCTACCTAGGTTTTTAACGGCACCTTTTGCCTACGCCTGTTTTGGAGATGTCCCTTTTTTGTCTAAATTTTTAGTTTTTGCATGCGACATAAAATAGTTAAATAGTATGTTTTAGAATAATAATATAATTCTCCGAATGCATCCTACTGCCAGTTAAAACTTGTAACAACATCAATAATGTAAATTTTCCGCCATCTTAAATTATTCCATTTACACGTCAAAATAATTAAATGACAAAACAATTTTCCTACTTGGCGTCCATTAAAATCCCTCAGCTACATCACACCCCTTAACTCAAAAATATTTAAATAAAAATGACTTAAAGCGGCCATATTGGATTATGTCATTTAAACATCAAAATATTTAAATGAAAATATCATTATTCGATTAGAGATCCCTAAAATCCCCTGAATTGATATATCAAGGCGCAATTACACAGACGAACATGCTCAAACAAAAGCTCGTGCAAAAGATCTAAAATTTTTTGCGTGAACATTTTTGTGATCTTTTTTTTGAACATTTTGTTCGGGTAAATTTTTGAGCAAATTATTGCTATCTGTTTTGGAAACATATTTTTAAAGATGAGAATAAATAAAATTTCACATCAGTGATCAGTGATCTCAATTATTTAAAAAAATGGAACACCAACTTTTATTTTAAATTTTTGTGAAAAAAAGCCGACGGCAAGCGAAACATTATTCTTGGCTATCAGTTAGGTCACATGGATTAGGGTTACTTATAATATTTTTTTCTTAGGGTTTTTCCCGGATTTTTTTGCCGGGGGTTTTTTTGGGATTTTCTTTTCCAAAAAATTTGAGTTTTTCAAATATCGACAAAAAACTCAAAAATTGCACTTTTCAGCAGTAATCCGCGCCTCACGTCTATGAGGAGTGGTGGGGAGGAGATTTTTTTTTAAACATATTTTTATAACTTTACTTTACTCTGAGCTTTGATTGTTTTTTTTTTAAATTCCTGACACCAGATTTACCTAGTTAGTTTAAGGCCCCAACGGTTGCTTAAAAAAGCAAAAGGTTCATGAAAATGCTGAAGATAGATATTTACTGTCAATTTAATGTAATAATCAAAGTCGATTAATGACACTGGACAAACAATATGCAAAAGAGCAACATTCCGATTCAGAAGTCTAGTCTATTACTGCTAAATTATATTTTTTTAGACAAGGGTCGGGATCGTAGGGTTGTAAAAGTGGGTAATAAACGGATATTATTTAGACCGAACGTGCTTTTGTTCATATATTTGAGATTTAATAAAATGTATATAGGTTTTTTAATTTGATTATTATTGTATTGTGTTTTAAACTAGGAAGTAAAATAAAGAGATATTCTTTTAAACGTAAATTTTTATCATTACATTTTATAGGCAACAGCAATAAATAAGTCCCAATTATTATTTTTTTAATCTCGTTTTTTTACAACCCCAAAAAAGTTACAAGTATACTGGCATATCCCTATAAAAATCAGGTCAATCGAAGTTGCTTATGAGGTAAAATGTAAATTTCGACATCAAATCGTTTTTCCGTCGGAAAGCACTTAATTAAAAATACCTTGTTTTAAAACTTAGTCTTTCAATTTTCAGTGCAATGAATTCCCATAAAACTATAAAATTTAAATTTGTAAGAAATTTCTATACCAACATTTCTTCAAACAAATTTTGCTTAACATTCTCTCCAAAATTTCCGTGAGTCTTTTTGTACGAGATTTTGCTCGAACTTTTTTTTGAACATTTTGCTCAAGAGGCTCGTGTAAATGTTTGTCGGCATTTCAACATCAAAAGAAAGTTTGTCTGTGTAAATGCGCCTTAAGACTATCATAAATCCATCCTCTCGATAATCCTCTTCCCTAAAATCCCCTGTATGCCAATGTTGATTGAAATCGAACAAAATAAATCTTTTTCTTCCTCCACTTCCCTCATTAGCGGGAGGGGGTGCCTAATAATACCATATTATTGTATTGTCGCCGCAACTATAAATGCACACCGAAAACTGAAATTGAATACCAAATTTGAGTTCCAAGATTTGAGCCGAACATACAAACATACATAAATAAAAGCTTGTAAAAATCGCCAAAAATTTCAATATTTAAAACATCGGAAACACAAGTTCTACGCGTCAATAAAATAAAACGAAATAAACAAATTAAAGCGTACTAATGAAAATTTCTTTGTTTTGCGTCGGAGAGCCCTTTTATGGAAAGATTTGTTCTAAAACTTTCATAAAAAAACTGCGTTGACCCTTGTTTGTTGTCATGTAATTTTGTGTGTCAATGTTCATTTGACCAAAACCCCCTCTCACTAGTCTACGGTTTTTACCTTCTCCTAACCCAGCATCAGCAACAAATAAGTGCCAATTATGATTTTTTTTGATTATCGTTTTTTTTACAACCCCAAAAAACTTACAAGTATACTGGCATATCCCCTAGAAAAATCAGATCAATCGAAGTTGCTTATGAGGCAAAACGTGAATTTCGACATCATATCGTTTTTCCGTCGGAAAGCACTTAATTAAAATACCTTGTTTTAAAACTTAGTCTTTCTATTTTCAGTTAAGTTCAATGAATTCCCATAAAACTATAAAATTTAAATTTGTAAAGAAATTTTTATACCCCCAATTCTTCAAACAAATGTTGCTCAACATTCTCTCCAAAATTTACGTTTGTTTTTTTGAACGAGATTTTGCTCGAACATTTCTTTGAACATTTTGCTCAAGAGGCTCGTGTAAATGTTTGTCGGCATTTCAACATCAAAGGAAAGTTTGTCTGTGTAAATGCGCCTTAAAGGGCCGTAGCTCCCAAACGGTCCGATTGACCCCCATTTTTTTTTGCTTTTATTTGAAGAGGCTTCATAGGGCTACAACATACTACAATATAAAGCAATTTGACCGTGACCGGTTTTCAATGTATTTAGTGCGTGGTCCTTTGTGAAGTTTATATATATATAGGGTGGGCTTTAAAATTTTGGACTGTTGGAATTTTTATTGTAAAGTTAACAGGTTGCTAACAAAAAAGGTGCAGATCTGTTGTTGAAAATCAATTTTTGTTGAAAACACGCTAACTATATAAAAATCTGATTAAAAATTAGAAAGTTATTTAAAAAAAAAAACATTTTTTGATATTTAGAATAGCTTCTGTATTTCATTGATGAAGGTATAAAAAAACATTTTTTGGTATTTAGAATAGGTTTTGTATTTAGAGGAAATTTGAACACACGTAACTTTGGCATAAGTAAACCGAATTTTATGAGTGGTGCCTCGTTAAACGTGAAATAGCGTCAGCTTTCTTACCTTTATAAAAAAAATTACAGAGTGGTAAAAAAAATTGCAGCTTTTTTTTAAATATGATATTTATTTTTTTCCGCCTTCTTGGATTTCTGATATATGACAGTTTTCGTTAAAAAATTATAAAAATCTGTGTAGTTACCTTTCCAAAAAGCTCACATTGATAAAAATCGGTTAAGGAACAAAAAAGTTATTACAAAATCAAAAGAGTCCAAAATTTTAAAGCCCACCCTATATTTTCTTTATTCGGTAAATATTGACAAGTGAACTGCACTCAGCTGATTTTGGCTTGTGTTTGGTCGTGAAAATAAATGATTTTATGTTCAAATCTTTGCATTCTCTTAGGATTTATGAAGGGTAGTAGTAGACTTTATTTAATCAAAATCGGTTTACGGGAATAAAATTTATGACCATTTAAAGCAAAACATAGAAAAAAAATTGGGTTCGGTCTGTCTGGCAGAAAGTAGTTTGTCTATGAAGCAAAAAGACGAAAAAAAACTGCTGGCAAAGCGGGATTCGACTGTATGAAAGGGTTTGATCTCACAAAGTGATGAGGGAATGGGGCGGGGTTGGATGCTTGAGCTGGAGGGGAAGAAACTAAAATTTTTTGATTGAAATTTTAAACATGCGAATAAAGTCTCGGGCAAAATAGTGATATATGTTATTTTCTGTTTTAGGTGTGTATGACTACGCAAAAACACACGGTTACCTAACAGACAGCAACGGGAATCTGATCTTTGCACAAAGTATAGTTATCACAGGTATTGGAGCAGCCACTGGACAATTACTAGCTAGTCCGTTTTTTCTCGTTAAGACTCATATGCAGGCACAATCGGCAGAAGCCGTTGCAGTAGGATATCAGCGTCATTATAACAGCTCGTTTCGCGCCCTGGTCAATATTTTTAAGGCAAATGGAGTAAGTAATAGTGTTTTCCTTTTCTATTTTGTATCAAAATAAATGATAGAGATACACTTAGTGCGTACTGGTGCAATAAAAAACGAAATTACTGTTAGATTCTTTCACAAAAGGACCGTTTCTGCGAGTTTAATATAGTTACTATTGTTCTCTTTTTCTAAATGCATTCGTCTGAGAGAAGCATACTAGGGAACTGCCCGCCTGTACACCCTTCGACCTCACAATCTAACTGCTTGAGATAGTTACCTCTGACATTTATGTGAGGTTGAAGGGTGTGCAAGTAAATATTTTTCGTGGTATGGAGAAAAAGAGAACAATATTAACTATGTTAAGCTAGCAGAAACGGACTAAACTAAGTTCATACAACAGGTCCGTTTTTGCCAGCTTAACATAGTTACTATTGTTCTCTTTTTCTAAATAATGCATGCGTCCGAGAGAGATCCAAGACACTACCCATACCAGGGAAAATATTCGCCTGCACACCCTTCTTGAGATAGTTGTCCCTGACAGATATGCGAGGTCGAATTTTAAGATTATACAAGTGGGTATTTTCCTGAGCCGCGTTCGAGCTTAGGTGCAACTAGCCCTGAGTAACTAAAATTTTGATAAGGCGTAAATGATTTTCCATATAAAAAAAAAAGATAACAACATAAGCGTCACAAAATTGAGTTAGACGGGGTCTAAGCTTTCCTTGCCAAAAAACCGCATTAAACCTCATAAAAAACAAACCTAATTTTTATCAGTTTTTATACGGTTTATAAGCTTTTGTGATGCAAAATTTTAGGATTATAAAAGTTTGTAATAGTTTATGAGGTATGTCTTTGATTTTGGTAAGAATTTATGTAGTTTCATATAAATTGTTTTAAAATTTAATAAATGCAGTTACTTTTTTTAACAAATTTTATGGTTTTACAAAAAAAGCACCATTTCCTAAGAGATTTGATAATCCAACCATCAACTTTTATGGGTTTCTATAATTTCATTATTTTTCTTTTATAATGTATTATGAAATTGCATAAACCGCTGTTTTCTGAGAAATATTATATTCAAAACAACTCGTATCAAAGTAATAAGATTTTACCTGTCCTAACTTATATGTCCTTTGAAACAAATATTTTAAGTCGTCGCCCTCCGGAACTTATAAAATCTTATAAAAAAACTTTAATCACATCATCTGTCGTAAATACTTTTACAATAAAAGAATAGTTTTTGGCTTATGAAATCTTGTAAGATTTTATAAACAATAATGCCTCAAACAATCTCATAGGAATTTATTAAAGTATCATCTCTCCCACAGCTCCTGACGATAAATAAGTACTTATACGCGAACAATTTTCTATTAGATATGTAGATATTATGCAAGTACAAGGAGTGTTATTGAATTATAGTGGGTTAGGTCGACGTAGTTTATAGTTTAGGTTATGTTATAGTTTAGTTTGCTTGAAAACCGGTGTGATAAAGCCCCAAATATTAGGTAGGGCAGTTGCGGGGAACAGGCGGAAGTAACTGTGGCACATTTTTTCACGCGCGCAATCAAAGATTGATCAAAAACGGACGTGTACTACATGTCTCAGATATACGGCGTTTAGGACTGCGTTCAAAATAATGTTTTTTCTTATTATTTATCGTAAATTTTGTTTATAAAATAGTTAAAAATGCTTACTGGTGCAATGCAGATTACGTAAATGTAAGAATATATTTATTGTTTATTTAAATTACGTTAATTTATATGTATAAGGCCTACTTCATTTGAGGGGTTTATACTTGCGCAAAAAGAGCGTGAGTGACCTAGCTCGAACGCGGCTATGTGGTATGGTGTAGTATGCTGTATCTCTCTCAGACGAATACATATAGAAAGAGAAAACAACAGTAACGTATGTTAAGCTCGCGAAAACGGACCTAACGATATAACTAAAAGCAAATAGCAATGCACCAAAAACCCTAGACTGCCAACTGATAACAATAAATACCACTAGATGCGTCAAGACTCAAATTAAGGGTAGTTACAAAAAGAGTAAAAAAAACAAAACGAAGCCATTAAATTATCTCTCGACGTCAAAACAAGTATCCCAAGCAGAATGTGGATCATAAGAATAGATGGTTTGGGACTTTCCAGTTTACAGTTTACATAGTGCCAATTAAGTCAAGTGGGTACGAACGCGCGGTGTTTAAAACCAAGTTGTTGATTATACTCAAAAACTCAATTCAAATCAAGTACTTAGTTAGTTCCCAACTAGCAATTTGTCGACGTCTCAACGTTGTGCACCGCGTGCCAACGTTGCGTCGCAACGTTTACTTTTACTCAAATACCACCCACTTTTGCACCAATTTGGTGGATGATTTTTTGGTTGAGTCAACGTCGCGATCGCGACTACAGTTGAAGTAATAGTTCAATGGGTTTTGGAGTACAATTATTTGTTCAAAATATTATTCATTACGTAAAATGATAAATACACTATTCGACTACAAATTAAACTATTTCTAACACCATAATATTATTAAAATAAAATGATATTCTATGTCATATATCATGTTTTGCATCATCATAACATGCGAACCAATGCCAAAATATATAAACAGACGGTAGTTTACTGTCAAATTTACAGTTCGTAGCTCTAAAAAACAAGCGCGCCCTCGATTAAGATGATTTAATGAAATTTAAAAAAAAATCATGATTTAAAAATCGCTTCGAAAATCCTCTAAAGATGTTGCTTAGGATTCCTAAGAACAAAATACGGATTTTTATATGCAAAAAGATCTTAGTTTGTTGTAGAAAAAAGCAAAAAAATAATTTTTAATGTTTGTTTACAAATTAGCATACAATGGTTTTAACAATCAATCATGGCGACACTTATTAGTTTCTATGACAACCAAAGGAGTCCTGTGTCTTGACTGCTTTAACTACTTAACTGTGTTTTGAACGGATCCCCTAACTTAAAGACGCGAACACGCCTCAATTTTTACCCAATCGAAATTGCTCCACAGTTTGGCTTTCTGCTGCTCACTTAATTTCCGTCCTTGTTGTTTACACAGGACCTTCCCCTTGTTTCTGACACACTGGGGAATCACCTTCAATGACAGCTGTCACATGTCAAAATATCGAAGAATATTTATACCATTTGTTCCCTTTCATAGTGCAAAATGTTCAAACAAAACTAATAGAAACTGTACAAAACACTTCTTAGTTATTTTTACTGAATTAATTGACGTTTGTATGACAGACAGCAGTGCTCCAAAATTGGCTTGTTGCAAACATAACAGAAAAATTGGTTAGATGAAAACAGGCGCGCTCGCGTCTCCAACAAACCGGCCAGAAAACGTGGAGTAAATTGATCAATTTTTGGTTTAGCACACACCGGTTTGTAGTCGGCGCCTTCACAACTAAGGAATTACTGTTAGTACAATAGACGGTCATAAATAGTTGTGATGGCGACTGAAGTTGTGATAAACGTTTAGGCGTCGTATAATAGTCGACGTTGTCGACCGCCGCCATGATAACTATTCTTTATCCGTAAAACAACGTTTAAAATTAGTGCAATTCTAATTTTTACAACTTGCACAACTAAAAATTGCTAGTTGGGTAGTTAGTCAGTTAGTTATTTATTACAACGTAAAAATACAAATTTATATGTATACATGGTTTATCAGATTATTCTAAATAAAATGATTTTAAAAGATAAAATATTTGAAATATTTAAATACTTAAAGTACACATTACACACAATTAAATTGTGAAAAACGCATAAAATAGAGAAGATTAAAACAAACACGCATTAAAGCACATACAAAGTACAAATTAGTTTAAATTCGTGAGCTCCTCTGAATATAATGATTTTTAAGGAAAAAAATTTTTGGATACTTAGATATTTAAAGTACACAGTACACTCAAGATTAAAATTTAAAATAAAAAAAAAAACATAAAATATAGAACAATAGTAAAACAAACAAAAATTGACAAAGTAGAATAAAATCGTAAAAAAACGACTCATCACTCAATCAATCAAATTTTATATATAATTTTAAAATGTGGGCAAAACAAGCTGTTTTAAAAGTTTTTAAATTTTCCATATTTTTAATGTTCTTTGATAGGGGGTTTAGAAGGTATTATATATTGCAGCATAAAATGGGCTTCTTTTTGTAGAAGTAAGCCTGTATTTTGGGTAATTATAGTTATATTCCTGATGATTTGTAGAATAATTGTGGTCTGGTTTTGGGTGCATAAATCCTGCAGGATTTTTTCTTAGTAATAGAAAACACTGGAAAATGTAAACACCCATCACTATCAGTAATTTATTTCTTATTCGCAGATAATCCATAGGCACTATAATTATATTATCGGTGTATTTTAAGAATATATTAGGTTTGTGCACTCCAACTTTTTAAATTTTTTAGATTAAAGGTATTTTTCGAGGAGCTACTGCCAGCATACCACGATCGTTCATAGGAGGCTCAGCCCAGTTGTTGTCCTTTGACTATGCCAAAGAAGTTATAGAGTATTACAATCTAGTCGAAAACCGATTTCTTAAGTCATTCTTGGGAAGCATGGCTGGTGGCGTCGCTCTGACCCTGGCGATGACGCCTTTCGATCTCATTTTGACTAGACTATATAATCAACGTAAGTTTATATTGTTATTAGTTTAGCCAGTTTAAGTTGCTCATTTATCTGTAAAAAAACAAAGACGTAAGAAGAAGTGAGACTAGATTCGCCACAGAATCCGCCTTTACTTTTAAAAATAAGTATATTTGTTTTGTTAGACACTAATCCAACACCTACCTACTTAATTTTTAAAAATTTAATAGGTACGTAGTTAATTTTTATTAAATGATGTAACTCTCCAGAGCCGATTTCTGGCTACGCCACTGATAAACCGGTCGTATCTCCTTAGCACTTACGGTGCGTGCCTTAGGCTAGCCCTTCATTAGCAGATTTTCGATGCGGATTTCAAGTTATGGTGCAGGGGCCAATCGTTCTGTCACTGTTTCGCTCACTGACACACAAAGTCAAATTTCAAAATCCGCGCGAAAAAAAAATCTTATGGAAGTCCAGCATTAGAAGAGTCAAAAACTGTTGAGTAGAATTACAATCTTAATAATTTGATAATTCTTTTAGCAATCGACAGTCAAGGAAAAGGAGTATTATATAAGAGTTACTTTGATTGCGTCGTGAAAATATACAAGTCTGAAGGAGCTCTGGCGTTCTACAAGGGAATAGGACCGATGTACGTTCGAATAGGACCCCACACAGTACTGTGCTTAGTGTTTTGGGACGAACTAAAGAAAGTTTGTGACGATTATTTCCTAGTAAATTCCAATCGGGTAGATACGGAAAAGTTTGCTAGTTAATTATAGTTTTTTGTTAAATCTGTTGTACATATTATGGTTTTCGTTCCTGTTAAAATAAAATATATATTTTTTGTAATACATATGCATTATTTAGAGTTCGTTTTCTGATTATACCGAATGCAATTTTACGTCAAAACCAGGCAATGACTGCACGGAAAAGTTGATAATTGAACGGAAAATCGATAACTGCACGGATAATCGAAGATCTATTTCTTAGTAAATACTAATCGGGTGGATTAGGCAAAGTTTGCTACTTAATTATAGTTTCTTCTTAAATGTGTACATAAGATCGTTTTTTTTCCTGTTTTACAAACGATATCTAGCTAGGTATCACCTAATTCTAGGCGTTAAACAAGGGTGTGTTATTGCGCCCACCCTACTCTCTATATAGGTCTACAGCTAGTAATCAACGCATTTAACCAAGCCTACAAAAGCATTGGCCTAGAGGTCAATCTTGCCAAAACGCAAATTCTTCACCAAACAGAAGCAGGTACGGATCTCCAAGCTCCAAACATTTCTATAAATGGCCATCCTCTGCAGAACGTGGAACATTACACATACCTTGGAGCCACCTGTCATCAAATGCAACTATTGACGCAGAAATACAGCATCGCCTAAAATGTGCTAGCGCAGCGTTCGGACGGCTTTCGGAGAGTCTTCAACAATCACGACGTCAATGCGGAGAACAAGCTTCGTGTCTACCACACAGTTATAATACCAACTCTAATATACGGATGCGAAACGTAGACCACCTACAGAAGGCATATCAAATGACTAGAAAAATATCACCAAAGTTGTTTAAGACGAATCCTTAGAATCAAATGGCAAGACCGACGAACAAACATAAGTGTTTTAGAAGAAGCCAGAACAACTAGCATAGAAGCCCTTATCTTCAAGCAGCAGCTTCGTTGGACTGGTCACGTTATCCGCATGCCCAAAACACGTCTCCCAAAGCAGATGTTTTATGGACAAGTGAAGGAGGAAAAGAGAAATCAAGGAGGTCAACAAAAAAGGTACAAGGACAAAGGCAATATGATGAAGGGTCACATCGATATAAACAACTTCGAGACCACGGCAAACGATAGGGCTTCATGGCGCCGAACAGTCCATGAGGGAGCACAAACTTTTGAAGAGCAACGACGTAGACTAGAGACGGAAAAGAGGGAACGTAGAAAGGAGCGACAAAATAGAAGAATGGATAACCAACAACACCCTGCTGCTGCCGGAGACTGGGTGTGCCAGGACTGTGGAAGGGTGTGCGGCTCGCGAATTGGCTTATATAGCCATCAAAAAACGCACAACAGATAGCTACAATACAGAATAGAGGAAAATCATACTCGGTATCGAGTGATTGCCTATCAATTCTAGGTAGACCCTAAGGTGTCGCCTAATTCGAAATGGCTTGCTGGAGAAATTTCTGACATATCCTAGTTAGGTATAATTTACATTTGGCATCGTCGCATTTTTGTGGCTAACGAGTGGCAAATCCCGGCAAATACAACTAACCTTTCTTTTTAATTATGCCTAAAGTCAAAATTTTTTGTTTTAAAATTTTTCGTGTGAAGAACCGGAATGAATCTAAATAGCTATATCTTTGTTAGTTCTTTACCGATTTTAACGAGTGATAACTCTATTAAAAGCGCATAAAATTCCCCTTCATAAACTTAAAAAAGTTGGCGGCCATCTTAAAATCAAACATGGTAGACATTGTCAAATGAACCACATATTTCAACTCGTTTCTTTTTAAGGAATCCACCTAAATAAAATTAAAATATTAACACTATTCAAAAGCCTAGTCTCTACCAAGGCGATCCACATATCGTTTATTAAAATCGTTTAAGTACATTAGAATTTATACGCAAAAATTTGAAAGAAGTTCCATATCGCCGCAACTTTCTTATTTCTTAACCGATTTTAATGAGTGATAGCTCGTATCAAGCAAAGTCTCGTCTCTGCCAGCCAAGGCGATCGATATATCGCTCATTAAAATCGGTTAAGTAGGTACTTTAGGATTTACACCCAAAAATTTGGGAGAAGTTCTAGTGCTCTTTATGAATGATTTTAATGAGTGATACCTCGTTTATTCGAAAAAATAAATTTTCCTGTGGCAACAAAAAATATTGGCGGTTATTTTTAAATTCAAGATGGCGGATTTTACATGAGGTAAAGCATATTTAATCTCGTTTATTTCTTTGGAACCAACTCAAGCGAAGTAACGAGTAATAAAACCGCCCACAGCCTAATCTCTGCCAAGGCGATCCACATATCCTTCATTAAAATCGGTTAAGAAATAAAAAAGTTGCGAGTAACTCCTCCCAAATTTTTGGGTATAAATTCTAAAGTAGGTACTTACACGATTTTAATGAGCGATATGTAGATCGCCTTCATTTAAGTGGATTCCTTAAAAAGAAACAAGTTGTAATATATGCTTCATTTTGACAATGTCCACCATCTTTGATTTTAAGATGGGCGCCAACTTTTTTAAATTTGTCAAAGGAGAATTTCATGCGCTTTTAATAGAGCTATCACTCGTTAAAATCGGTAAAGATCTTACAAAGCTATAGCCATTTAAAATCATTTTAAAACGGCAAGGAAAAGTCTTATTAATTTTTCACAAATTTTATTTGAAATCTCCGACCGGTTTCGACTAAAACGTCAATTACTTAGTTTACACGGGTCCGTTAAACTGTTTAAATTACAAACCGTTTTCCTAAAACGCTTGTATAAAAACTACCTAAACCGTTTTAAGAGGTCCGATGCGCTAAATCGTTTTAATTAGCGTTTGTAAAACCGTTTAAAAGTTCGTATAAACCCTCAAACGGTTTTTGAAGCCAGTGCTGCCAACCTAAAAGTTCAAAATGAGTTCAAGGTCGATTCCGATGTGAAACCAGATATGTACCCACTATACCAACCAATCGGCTTTTGGTTGCGTCAAGGTTGGCAACGCTGGAGCATCTGATCCGAAAGCGGTAGTAATTGTCAAGGGGGGTGTTGGATCACAAATCTGTCAAACAAAAAACCGAAATAAAAACATGCTAAAAATAATTAAATAAAAAAAAACTTAACTAACACTCACTCGACATTTAAAATCATTTCGGTTTTTTTGGGCCACCCATATTGAAGAAATAAAATTGTACAGGGTTCCTAAGAAAATCCTTAGGGGGCCAAGCAGCCGTGTATAAGACGCAGACAAACGGAAAAGCACATTAGGCAGAAAAGGATGGGCATGGGGCGATGTTGTCACTACATCTTACACGTAGTAAATCCATTCCAGGTTGTTGTTTTCTAATGTTTTCCATTTTCATACCTTTAGGACTGTAATAAATATTGTTTTTGCTCGACTTTAATACCAAACTGATGAAAGATATCGTAAAAAAAAATATTTTTCGGCTTTTCATTTTGTAACCATTGTCCTTACGCACTGTTTACAGGCTGGGGACTGAGATACATGCAAATGCCTAACCTAAAGCGTTCATACACGGCCGGAGAAATCGACTGAGATATTTCCGTAGAAACTTTATCAAGCAAATAGGACGGGTTGACGCCTTCGAACGTCCAACCCAGGTTTTGCACTTTGATTCGAAATCAAAAAGGAGGAACAGTCAGATGTGGGGCCGTGCACAAATTACGTAACGGTTATTTTACCAATTTTTGACCCCCGCCCTATGTAATGTTTTGTAACGGTTTGGCACGCCACTCCCCTGATATTACGTAACGATTTCAAGACTATTACCCCCCCCCCAAAAAAAAAAAACTTTTCACTTATTTTCATTCCAAATTTTCTTAGTTTCACACAAATGCAAACGCTGTCGAAAACCCCCCTCCCCCTACGTAACGTTTTGTAACCCCCCTCCCCCCTATGACCATTACGTAATTTGTGCACGGCCCCTGTAGTCCCAGGGGAGGAGGGCGAGAAAATTGATATTTTTTTCTTAAAAATTATACTCTTTAGACCTATTTCTTTGCGTTCCCGAAATTACGTAATTTTTGAAAAAAAATTGTAAGCATTTTTATTTCGTGCTTTGTTTTTCTAACATTTTTGCGTTCGGCTAATTTAATTGAAAAATTTTTTCCTGCGGCGCCCTTTATCTTCTCACTCGAAACCAAGATCCCCCGTTTTAGGAAAACTGATCCCGTCTCTGTTTCTAAATTTTTTCGAATAAAAGTAGAGTATGACCATGGGGGAAATAATTTTTTTCTACGGTATGACGAAAATTTCGAGAAAGTTGAAGAAAAAAATAAAAAAAGTGGCAGAGCTCAAGTTTTTTGTAAAAAAAAAACGTTTTTTGTAAAGAAACAGAGCAAAATAAATCTTTTCACCCCTTTTTGGGTGTTACAAATATTGGCAGCCCCTTATTTTTCGCTTTTACCCTCCCGCTAGTTTTGAAGAATTGGTTCGCTACATGTTTCGAGATCATGTCATAAAACACCTCGAAAATATCAAATGTAGTGTAGGGCCAGCTTTATTTAAAATCAATAATATCTCAAGCAAAAAGCTCTGCAGGAAAAACAACGCCGTTTATTGATTTCTTTGGCTGCTAGTGCTAGCTGCATGGTTTGGCCGTTTCCGGATAGATGTCACTAGTAGAACAGAATGGAAAGAAATTTAATTAAAAGCGAAGATATTTCTTCCTAATGTTAACAACCTCACGAGTTTATCGCTCAGTATCGTAAATAATCTTAGGAACCCTGTATAATACTACACCAGCAGTTTCAAAAATATTGGCATAAGGATTCCCCGGTGAAGGGTTTATGGTGGATTTAAAATTCCGTAAAATAGGCAGCACAGTAAGAAGCCATACGACTATCTATGAACGATATTGTTTGTTTCTTAAGCAATCAAAAACCATTTTAAATATCCAGGGCACATTAAAAATTAAAACAGCTGGCATATGAAAAAGATTTAAAAAATCATCTTCAACGGCAAGCACAGACGAAACCGGCGACAATATGAATCATTTATTCCTGCTTACAGCAATAGATAGGTCCATGAAATCCTCACCTACAATTTCCTAATAACCAGAGGTCATCATCAAACCCCTTCACAACGTTCAAAATGTTGATTATTACGCAAAAAAATACTAAAACGCCCTCAAAATTATTTTTTTGGCAGACGTAAGGTAAGGGTTATAGGGGACCGATATCGACTCCCTACATTGAGGGATCAACTAGAGGGTTTAGGGGTCACCACGAACGACGCGGAGCGGAGTTCGAGCAAGCCGTCAAGGGGGGTAAAAGCACTTTACGCATGTGTCAGGTAAAAAATTTTACCTAGCGCCTTCTACCCTTTGAAAATACATAATAATTTGAAAAATTCTAACAATTTTTTTTCAAGATTATTCATTTTAACAAGAATATACATTGTAAAACTGTAAAACCTAGATTTGCACTTTTTTTGGAGATTTTCTATTGTTCCATAGTCCAATAGAAAAAAAAGAAACGCAAGAAAAATGAAGTAAGAACGGAAAGTAAGATGTTTTTTATGTTTTATTTTAAGAAAAAGAGTAACAAAAATATAGATAAATAAGATTCTTTCTATTTTACCTATTTTATTAACATTTTTAAAATCATTATTTCAAAAACAGTTTGCGGAAATAATAAAAACAAGAAGATTTCATAAAATCGATTTTACATGTAAATATGAAAAAAAAACTAGAAAGAGGAGGCACGCAATATGATTTGCTTAACTCTGGTAAAACAACGACTATACCGCATGTCATTTTTCTATAGTAGGTATAAAAATGCCAAGAGGAGAGAGGACATGTCCAATTACCGCTAAAACAGGGCAATGATATTGCACGAAAAAGAGAGAAAGAGAGATTATTGCACAGACCAATCGCTAATTGCAAAGGAAAAATTATTGCATGAACAAATCAACAATTTTCCGGATATATCGATAACTAGACGATACTATCACCGACATGTACTTTTTTTCGACTTAAACTGTGACATTTGAATTGGGATGAAAAAAAAAAGAAAGACTCTAGAAACGTATTTAAAACTCAAGTTTTAATATTACAATTTTTGTTCAATTTTTTTTAGTTAAAATTTATAAGAAATTAGTCTAGCATTAAAACAGCGGCACACATTTTATGAGTTTCCTCCAAAATTGCCCCTCTAAAATTGCTGGGTACAAGATTTCAATTTTTATATTAATTTAACTAAATAATAAAAATGTTTAACTAAATAATAAAAATATATCGGTAAGTCTTTCTTGCACACTGGATCAGATAAAGGATATCAAAGTTTTTGTACAGACAAAAAAAAATCCAATGTTTGGACTGGAAAGAAAAGAACGTAATAAATCAAGTGGCAAAACGATGGGTTAATGCGACATAAACAAAAAACCTTAAGTCTTATCAATAAAGAAAATTATGTAACTGCCACAGAGATATGTGTGGGCGGAATTGGCAGAATGTATAGCAAGATGCATATCTTACAATTTTAATCTTTTGTCAAAAAATAAGGGTCGTTAACCATCTTCCTGGGTCGCAGAAAGTTCATTTTTTAGCACTGCTTTTTTTTATCTCGGTACAAGAAAAACACACTCTTCAGCTCTGAAAACACAATAGAATTAAACACAATAAGGAGTATTTAAGTAAAAGTCCAAACAAAATTAATAATGAATTTGTCTTAGCCCACAACATAATATAATGATCGAGAAATTTTGGAAATCATAAAACGATTATCCTTTGTAGGAAAGGGGTATTTTCTATCTGTTCTAGTATAGAAAAAGGGAAAGGGGACCCCATTTCCAAGAGTAATTGCCTTTGCATAAAGAAGTGAGTGTTTGAATTTCCTCCCTGTGGGTCTATTCTTGAATCGAGAGAAAATTTGCTCCCAGGGACTCAAATTCTCTCGCTCCTATGCATCTCATTGGTCCAAATCTTCGGTTTAAATCGGTTTCTCTCACTTTTGCCCGATATTGATCGAAAGTAATTCTCTTAGTCAAGACAATAGAATTACTTTGTAAAATGTCACAGTCAGGTTTTGTTATTGTCATACGCTTATATTTAAAAATACCCCAACTGAACGAACTCGAAGAAACTCAAATTTTGGCAAAATTAGACGGTGGTTGGTCGGTTCGAAGAGTAGCAGCCCATTATAGACGAAACAAGGCTACAATTGTAAGAATAAGAAGAAAGTATCAAGAAGAAGGAACTGTTCGACCAAGGCGAGGCACTGGCTTGACCCAAGTCAGTATGCCTCAGCAGGATCAGCAACTGATCAACTTTCTTGAAGACCACCCGTTTGCGATGGCCCCAGAGGCGAAAATTGAGGCACATTTTCCTGGATCCATAAGAACGACGCGCAGACGTATAAGCCGTTCTAAACTTAGATCTCGCGTTGCTGCCAAGAAAATCTTACTTAGTGAGGAAAAGAAGCTAGCTTGGTTAATTTTTGCACTTAACTATTCACTACAAGAAGAAGAATTTAGCAACAAGTGGTCTTCACGGATGAAAAACTCTTTCAGTCCCACAATGACAGCAAACAAATTTTGGTATATCGCCCGCCACGAACACGCTATCTGGAAAAATATATTGCTGGGAACGAAGACCGGGCTGGAAGATTTTCCGTGAATGTGTGGAGTTGGATATCGGTGAGAGGACATAGGGCTCTTTTTAGAATCCATTCCAGAAGCAACCATTCTTCATCCAGAAGGTTTTGTGTATCAACAGGATAACTGTCCTATCCATACCGCAGGCATTTCTAAACAGTGGTTCCAGCAAAACAACATCGAGCTTTTGCCATGACCGGCAAAACCTCCTGACGCCAATCCCATGGAAAATGTGTGGGGCCTTATAGCAAAAAAAATAACACAAATGAATATTGTTCCCAGAAATTCCGACCACTTAATCGAGCTCATAGTCAGAGGGTACGACGAAGTCATTGTTTCAAATCCAAATTTATTTCAAACGAAACAATGTCAAAAGATCTAACCTGTAATTCGAAAACATCAAAGTCACTTACAATAAGCAACGCAAGTAGCAAAACTTAAATTCAAAAGACTTGCAGCTAAATTCTGCTGTACGCATTTTATGTGGCCGGAAGTGTATCTTCGCTTTAATAAAAACGATGCCCAAAACTGCAAAAAATAGTGCAAAAAATAGTATATATACCATGTGAGTAAAGTGTCTTTTTATCCCTCAGCGAAACATTTCGCCTCGGGATAAGAAGTACCACTTTAGTCCCTAGGTATATAATGTACTATTTATGTTTTATTTATAGACCAATTTTTTGATGAGCGAACTGACTTCATTTTTATCTCTGTAAACATATTTCTTTGCTGTCAACAGTTCGCATGTCAAATAATTTGTTGTTGTCAGTTTGAAGTAACGGTTGAAACAATGAACGACATGACTTTTTTTACATATTTATTGTCGCAAGCAACACCGTTCTCAACTAAAAAGCCAGTTAGTATCCTTTAGCCTATGATCGGCGCCATATTGACACCAAACTGACAGAAAATTCATGTTTTACTTGTCAATTTGATTATAAAAATGGCAGCCACATTAGGCTAAAGGGCACTGAGGAGGTAGGAGTTAACAGGCTCTTTAGTTTAGAACGGTGTTGGTCGCAAGATTCTTTTACCTGTAATGTATCAAATAGAGATCCAAAAAAATGACGTCAATCCGCTCAACAAAAAATTGGACTATACTATTAAAATTTTCCGTGAACCTTACTGTTTTTTTGTTTTGTCAAAGCTTGACATATTCATTCATTTCATAAAATCAGTTTTACATGTAAATATGAAAAAAAACTAGAAAGAGAGGACAATATGAGTAACCTCTGATAAAAAAACAACTGTCAAATGTATAGAGGGGAGCAATTTCTACCAAGGTTTCTACCCACGCTTCCGTGTCTTTGGTCTGCCACGAGTCATCAATTTAGATGTCTGACTGCAGAACACGCGGTGATCATTTTTGCGGGTCAAAGTATGATGTCTGGCACAAATTGTTTTGATGAAATGGCAAACGGAATTATTTGTTTACTTATCTAAAAAATTATGAAACCCGCAATATTTTGCTAGTACTTTTCTATTTTGTAGGATGTTTTCCTAGGAAAACAAACTAATTGAACAGGAGTAAATAATTTACAGGAATTTATGGTCAGACTTTGACCAGATTTCCTCCCAATAACATCAAATTCCTCCTATGAAAAATGTTATACAGGGTTGCCTCGATTTAGGGGTAGGATTTTCGTTTTTAACGAACATTTCTATATTTTTTCCACTTATAAAACCCTTTGTTCACGAATATAAGTATTTTTATTTTGTTTAAGCCCTTTCCGATATATCTGTTTTCGGGAGCTGTAATTTCTAGTTTTCTAAATTTTGAAACGATTTTTTTTACGAACGTGTATCAAAACATATACTAATATTCGATACTTTATAATCTGTTTAAAAAATATTACATTCCTGAAGTAAAAAAAGCACAAACGTATATATAACAAAAAATAACGAACACTACCTCTATACATCTTTATATCTGTGGGCGGTAGAGGAGGTTAAAGCAAACAAAAGGGGGAAATAAAGTAAACAAAACTCTCCTTGGAGGTAAAGTATACCGTTACCCCTCCCCCCCTTTAGCGGGTTGAAAATGTAATTTTATTATACTTGATTATATGTTAGCAATAATAAAAAGCAGAAGTTATTGCATGGCATTTGAATCCCTTGCAAGGTACAATTATGGCATTTTAAATAGTTCATTTTATTTGATAACCCAATATTTATTGCCTTTATACTTTTGGCCCCTCCAAAAGAAATCTGCTATGTAAACTGGGTATGGGTTCTAGTTGGTCCTATTTCGTGGTTCAAGTAGCGTAGGTATATAAAAGTCTGCTTGGGGGGGGGGGTTCGAAAAATTAAATTAAATTTTAAAGTTATGATTTTTTAATAGATATATTAAAAATAGGGGAGAAGCAAGGACGAACCTGTTAGCCCCTAATCTTGTCCCCCCCCCACTGTATACTCCACTAATTTTCTGACAAAGTCTAGCACAAAAAAACAAGAACGTGTCCAGAAAAATAAGCGGAACTAAATGTTTTTTTTTAACTAAAAAAAGAAAGTTTTCTGAACAATCTTCTTAGACGACGGCCAACTTGCATTCGTAAGAACGCTACAAAGAGTTTTTTGGAGAGGGCAAAATTTAAAAATAATAAAAAAAAAAGAAAGTGTTCTCCGAGAAGACAGGGGGGCTAAATTAAAAAAAAAAGAATGCTTGCCACCTCTATAGGTGCAAAATTATAGTACCGGGTGGCCCAAAAAAAACCGGAATGAATTTAAATGGCTATATCTTTGTTAGTTTTCTACAAATTTTAACGAATGATAACTTTATTGAAAGCAAATAAAATTCCCCTTCTATTATTTTAAAAAAGTTGGCGGCCATCTTAAAATCAAAGATGGTGGGCATTGTCAAAGTGAAGCATATATTTCAACGAGTTTCTTTTTAAAGAATCCACGTAAATGAAATTAAAACATTAACTCTATTCAAAAGTCTAGTCTCTACCAAGGCGATCAACATATCGCTTATTAAAATCGTTTAAGTACTTTAGGATTTATACCCTAAAACTTAGGAGAAGTTCCAGTGCTCTATATGTAAATAATGAATATATTCATATCGCCGCAACTTTTTTATTTCTTAACCGATTTTAATGAGTAATAGCTCGTTTGATCAAAAATTAAATTTTCCTGCGACGACAAGAAAAAATTGTCGATCATTTTTAAATTCAAGATGGCGGATCTTATATGAGATAATCATATTTAATCTCGTTTATTTTTATGGAACCCATTCAAGCAAAGTACCAAGAATAAGACTATTCAGAAGCCTAGCATCTGCCAAGACGATCGACATATCGTTCATTAAAATCGATTAAATACTTTAGGATTTACACCTCAAAATTTGGGAGAAGTTCTAGTGCTCTTTATATGAATAATGCATATATTCATATCACCGCAACTTTTGTACTTCTTAACCGATTTTAACGAGTGATAGCTCATTTATTCAAGAATTAAATTTTCTTGTAGCGACAAAAAAATTTTTACATGAGATAAAGCATATTATATCTCGTTTATTTTTTTGAATTTATTTAAGTGGATTCCTTAAAAAGAAACGAGTTGAAATATATGTCTTATTTTGGCAATGTCCACCATCTTTGGCATCTTTTAAGATGGCTGTCAAATTTTTTAAATTGGTCGAAGAGAAATTTCATGCGCTTTTAATAGAGCTATTATTCGTTAAAATCGGTAAAGAACTAACAAAGCTATAGACATTTAAAATCATTCGAGTTTTTTTGGGCCACCCACATTCCAGCCATATACCATCTACAATATTAATGCTTAACCTCCAGACTATCTTAGACCTCTTCTTATCACAAAAATTCTTCACACTCCCACTACAACAACATTAGTAATGGCAAATTTTGGAATTTTTCCGTCTGGATTATATAAAGACCCAATGCGACTGTTTTTTTTCATCAGAAATCAGTTGACAGTGTAACAAATTTGTACTCCATATTAACAATAAAAATGGAGTTCGTTATCGGGGGCTTAGCAGCGACCACTGCCAGTGTTTTAACCAACCCGGTGGAAGTTGTGAAACATCATATGGAAATCAGCAAAAAAAGCCAGTACAACGGCAAATATAGGAATTTTTTCAACGTCGGTTTTCGTTTGGCCAAACAGCAGGGGCTCAAGAGTTTGCAAAAGGGCTTGAGTCCGGCCCTGGGTGCCCATTTGATGTGTTATGGAATAAAGTTAGGTAAGAGCAGATCTTTATATTTTCTCAAATAATAAAATATTTTTTTTCTATACCTTCAGCAAAAACATGATTTTAGTAACTGTCTGCAGATAAGTAAGCATGACTTTTTTGGTTACCGATGCAAAAAACTTTTTTATCACGGGTGCAAAAACAGATTTCTGTCTGTTTTTTACACAAAATTAAAGTTAGGTAAGAGCAGATCTTTATATTTTCTCAAATAATAAAATATTTTTTTTCTATACCTTCATCAAAAACATGATTTTAGTAACTGTCTGCAGATAAGTAAGCATGACTTTTTTGGTTACCGATGCAAAAATCTTTTTTATCACGGGTGCAAAAACAGATTTCTATCCGTTTTTTACACAAAATTAAAGAGAAATAGCGGAAAATAGTAATATTGAAAAAATCTAATTATTCTCGCCTAAAAATTAAGCTTTTTCCGCCAGTATTTACGAAAAAATCATTTAAAAACATCGTGAAAATATCAAACTGTCAAATATTAAAATGTCGAAACAATGAACGTCACCGAGTAAAAAGACACATATCGGTATGGAAATCATTGTTATTTCATTTACCAGCCGCCTTGATTTATAGTGTTGCGTGAAATGTACTTCGTTCGAGATTTTTAAAAGTATTATTCTGTGTTTCTTGGATTTTTTGATAAAGGTATTAAAAAAATTAGTGTTAACAACTCGCGGCTAAACTGTGCTGGTTTTTTAAATCAAAGCTTGTAAAAAAAAGCAGTATTTTAGCCACTACTTGTAAAAACTACTATTAAGAGTTTAATCAAAAACTTTAAAATGCTTTTTATGGAAACCTTTTGTTTGTATGTTTATTTTATGATCGCGTAATTTTAAACACCAAAAAGATATTTACTAAATTTTCTGTGACCCCAAAATAATAACAAATCAATTAATTATTGGTAATAATTAAAAAGCTTTTGCGGAACTTATTTATTCCTTAGGAAATCTATTGGGATCAAGACCTAAAAACGGTGAATAATATGTTTAAAATAAAATAAAAGGGGAACAAATATTTTACTATAACTTTGAAGCTTTTGGTGTGATGGCCCAGCAAACACAAATCGTCGGCATTGAATCGGGCCAATGTCGACAACGTCGGCAGTGTGTCGGCATCGGCGACTAACCGCTGGCCCGATGTTGGACAGATTGCGATTTTCAGTTTTCGGTTAATAATCGGCAACTGACGGAGGTCCACATTACTACAGTCGACTTTATGCCGACACCACTTTAGAACCAACGATGGTCCGATTGGAACTTTGTTTAATAGGTCGAAAATCGGCAACTGACGATGGCCCGATTTACTATAGTCGACTTTATGCCGACGACCACTTTATCTGCTTTAGGGCCGACGATGGTACGATTGGAACTTTGTTTGATTGGTCGAGAATCGGCAACTGACGATGGTTTGATTTACTATAGTCGACTTTACGCCGAAACGCACTCTATCTGCTTTAGGACCGACGATAGCCTGATCAGATTTTTGTTCGATTGGTAGTGAGTATGTAGATATGGTGCTAATGTCACTATGTTCCCTGTATAGTGGAAGATAATATTATATATATAATGAGCAAAGATATTTCAAAACTAGAATGCGGACTTGACGAGATGGTGGTACTTCTCTACAAGAATCACCTCTTCCGCCACTTAAACCACCCCGACTGGTTAAGCACCCGCATTATCGTGACAAACAACCACCGACAGACCTTCGTCAATCGCCGACGTCGGCCCTCTTTGAGAGACCAATGTGGGGCCTTATTATTATCCACCCATTATCGGACCTTTGTGGTTTGCCATTGTCGGGCCGCTTTAATCTACCACCGACGGACCTTCGCCAATCGCCGACGTTGGACCGCTTTAGGAACCCAATGTCGGACTTGAATAGTTTACCGATGTCGGGCCGAGACCAGCTTGCCTACGTTAGACCGACCAAATTAAGCAGATATATGGGCGGATGGTCGGTATCATGTTGTTCAACCATATTGGACCTTAATCATACGGCGACGGTATGCCGATGTCAGCAAAAAGTAAAATTTACTATTGGTCCGACGACGGCCTACAGTCTAAAGTTGCGTCGGCAAACATACATTGGGCCTACGTCGCAAAGCGGACAAAAAATACTGCTGGTCTGATGTCGTAAATCGACGTCATGCCGATGACGGCATATTCAGCAGTCGACATCGGGCCGACGAAGGCCCGAGGGAACCGTGTTTTCTGGGGGATAACGTTTGGGAATTTGAGAATGTACAGAGTCATCCATTATAAATGTTAACCTCCCTTTTTGTCTGTTATTATGCATTTTACAAAAAATACTCTTTGACACAGGTTGCATAACTTTCACTAAACTATAAAACTATAAAAACCAAAAGATGGCGAGCTTTCTCTCAAAAAAAGGTAATGATAATCGTAGACCCGGGTTTCGGACTTGTGGTGCTCATTAGAACGGTGCTAGAAATTAATTGCAAAATCGGTAATTTGACAGATGGTTGTTTTTTACTTGATCCTGTTTCAGATTAATTCCTATCACCGTTCTGATGAGCACCTGAAGTGCGAAACCCCTGTCTACGGTTGTCATTATCTTTTTAAACCACCCCGCTATATTTTTTTTTTATTTATTTTTAAATTCATACAATTATATATTATCAAATGTCATCGCATATGTCAAATTTTGACATCAACTTTCTTATTTGAAATAGAACTCTCTGTATATTATTTTATTTTTAAATTCTATTGCTTTTGCTAATTTCAAAAATGTATAACATGTATGTGCTAAAGTAAACAACTCTATAAAACTTATATTGTTCCTAACATATAACTATGGGAGTATCCCATAATGGTTCTGGGGGTCTATTCTTGTGAGAAAATTTGCTGCCAGGTTGTCGATTCTTGAATTCCAGGGAGGTAGGGAGCGAGAGAAGTAGGCGTGGTTTCACCTAAAAATGAAAACACTGTATTCTTGAAATAAATGCAGAGACAAGCGAATGGTCCCCGGGGAGTCGGGGAGCAGATATGCTCTCCTACCCGAAACCAAGAGAGAGTGAGTATTCCCCGGGTTTTCTAACCTATGTTTTTACGCAAAATTTATTTTTTCCGAAGTTTTTTGGCAAAAAAAATTAAAAATGGATTATTATTGGTTTATTTTTATGGTATTTATGGTAAATTTGTTAAGTTATTTCGCCTGACGAAAAATTTAACGGAATCTGTCATAAATATGGTAACACCCTAGCTCCAACAAAAAAAGACAGGCTAATTGCTCCTCGGGAGTGCTCCCTACTCCCTGATTCAAGAATCGACACCCAGGAAGTTAAATTCTCTCTCTACTATGCATCTCATTGGTCCAAATCTTCGGTTTAAATCGGTTTTTCTCACTTTCGCCCGATATTGATACTAAATAATTCTATTGGTTTTGACTAAGAGAATTACTTTTCATTAATATCGGGCAAAAGTGAGAGAAACCGATTTCAGTAGCGAGAGAATTCGACTCCCTGGGAGCAAATTTTCGCTCGATTCAAGAATGGACCCACTGCTCTTGCATTTTCAGAAAAAAAAAACACTGTAGCGTCACCAATCAAGTTAGCCTGGTAAAAATGCAGATTCAAGAACTCTTCTGGGGGCTTATTCTTGAATTTCGTAGGAAAGATCGCACGGGAACGGTCCTCTCCCTGATATCGACCAATAATAAGCTTTGAGGCGATCACGAGTTATCCGAAACTTATCCGACCACGACCGAAGCTCACCCGATTGCTGTGTATCGTAGGAACTTTCCTACACTTTCATACATCTAGTCCGGAGGCAGTTCCTACGATACACGGCAATCGGGTGAGATTCGGTCGTGGTCGGATAGGTTTCGGATAACTCGTGATCGCTTCTAAGCTTATTATTGGTCGATATCAGGGAGAGCACCGTTCCCGTGCGATCTTTCCTACGAAATTCATGAATAAACCCCCTGGCGAGCAAACTAGAGATGAGTAAATCGATCATTTTGTACTGAACAAATCGATCAGTGATTCGTTTTTAGATCTTTTCGATCGATCATTGAATCAATCATTTGAAATTAAAAATGGTCTATTCAGGATGCAGCTAAATACGAAATAGTCTGCTGACTAAAAAATCTATTAGGGTGTGAAAAAAAGCAGAGCATTTTTTATTGTATAAAAGGAATCCTATACCCAAAAAAACAAACGGTAATCACGGTTTTTGTATTTTTCAATAGTCCCGATTCCTGGCTGAAAATTAAACGAATATGCTATTCCGATATCCTCTCTCGTCCATCTCTTGCTCGATTTAACTTATTGCTTAATTGGCTGTCTCTTTCAAGATCCACTCACGCTGCTCACTGCTTTCATTCAACCGGTTGCATCAATCTGTCCGCCTGTCTCTCTTCGCGTCGAGTTTTGAGTTTCATTTAATTCGTTTTCTCTCCGTCGGTCAGTCAGTCATTTGATCTACTCCGATTCGAATCACTCGTTTGATTCATTCTGTCTTCGTCGGTCATTTGACTCAGTTGACTGATTGAATCATATCGAGCATGATTCGATCATTCAATACTCGCAGACTGCACAGTAGATTTTTCGACATTGATGATTTGATGGCAAAGTCACCGTATTTATTTACTTTAGCCTGTACATGTTATACACTCTTAAAATTATCAAATGTAATAGAATTTAAAAATAAAATAATATACACAGTGGCGGTCCCAGGGGGATCGGTGGGTGCGATCGCTCTTCTTTCGAGAATTTATTTAAAAAATCGCCGATTTTTCATAAAAACAGTAAAATTTTTGATAGTTTTTCAAAAATTTTCGCCTGCAGCGCCCTATTGGGTCGAAAGCACAAACCTTATAACCAAAAAAATAGACTGCTAATGCTTATGGGTTTTCTCCCAATAAATGACTGCCTCATGGAAGTGACAGTTTGGTGTTATTGGAACCAGAGTAAACCGACTTGAGTAAAATTTGTTGTGGTTGCAAACTCAATATTTTAGTATTTGATGAATATATAACAAGCACTGCTTGACGAAATTTAAGAAAAAATATAAAACCACGGTTTCTTGAGTATTTAAAAAAATTTATTTAGAAAACTGTTCGAATTAACTAGATTTCAAAGGGGCAGTGTAAACAGTGTCATGACGTGACAACTTATTTTCTCTTTATCCACGTTTTTGGTTGGTAGCACTGCGTTTGACGGTCTTGACGTTAGTAGATTCGCCATTTTCTTTATGTCTGTAAAGACGCGAATCCATAGTAACCGAGAAGAAGATGAAGAAGTTTTTGCTTAACGTGTTCTGTTTTTAATATACTTTTTCTGTGCCCTTTTGCATCATGAAGTGCTTTGTTGTCGGCTGCAACAACAGCAATTCTGCGAGTGGAAATACGTTTTCCTATCACAGGTAAGGGTAAATAATTCCTATTTTTGCCAATTTTCTTTAATACTTCTGCGATCATTGCCTGTATTCTGAAAGGCCCATGAGGTGGTTACAGCTCACCAGTGTGGGGAATCAACATTGTTGACAGGAGAAAGAAAGAAACATAAATTCTTTAAAAGAGATTTGTCAAAAAATTGCAACACTTAAAACTATGAGCTTAAAAACTTATTTAATCTTAATAAATTTAACCTTATAGTTCTTATAATTACTGAGATAGCAATAGTGTCCCATGTTAATTAGGACACCCTATATTAGCAGTATGCCTTATGAAAAAGGGTTTATTTTTCCTAAGGCAACCATGTTGAATCGCTCATCAGTTGATGGCAGTATTATTAAGTATCGTAATAATGAAAAAGTCTAATTATTGTTTTTCTATTTCTTTCAATAGGTTTCCACCAGATGCTGCTATTAGTAGAAAGTGGTTACTGAGCATTTGAAGACTGTTATTAAATACCAAAGACTCTGTTTTGACCAGCTTTTAGTTGAAGCAATCATTAAAACATACAGCACTTTGAGGAGTCATAGCTCTGCAAATAAAATTAGTGAAAGTATATCTGGAGAAAAGGTCCGAAAAGTTTTAACAAAACTTGTATTGTTTAAACAACATGTTTTATATATTATCTTTGATTAAAAATAAGTAGTTTCTGTTTGTAAATAAGTTACTTTTAAGTATTTTTTGTATTGTAACTTTTTTGATGGTATTTTGTAAATAATTATTTTCTACAAATAAAATTTAAGGCTGGGTTTATACAAGCAAATAAAAATTAAAGTAACAAAAATTAAAATAAAAATAAATAATTTTGGTTTATACAGCTGAATAAAAATAACTTGGCAAAATTTTTTAACGATCCTATTTTTAATTTTCTTGTAGCTGTATGTTTATGGGTTGAGGGATCTTGTTAATGAAATATCCTTTTTTTGAAGTGCCAATGTTTCACAAAATTTATATAAAAATAAATTTTGCAAAACGTCGGCATTTCAATATATAAAAATAAATTTTGCGAAACGTTGACATTCCAAAAAAAGGACGTTTTATTAACCAAATCCCGTGACCCATACACATACACCTTCTAGAAAATAAAAATAACTGAACCAATCAGCACACAGCTTCAATAATTGAAATAATTAAACTAAACTCAATCATACTGTTTTCTTAAATAATAGGTATCTGCCTAAACCAAACCAAAAAATGAGTGAGGTTATGTGCAAATTTTTTTCAGATAATAAAAGTTGCCCATCTTCCTATTTTTATTTCTGCTGTATAAACGCCTACACTATTTCCCATAAGCTCAACTTTTATTTGAATTATTATTTTTATTTGCCTGCATAAATAAAGAGTACCAAACAGACAGGGTGATTTTTTTTAAGGGGTCATTCATAAACTGGTGTAGATACTTAAAGAAGGGGAACTTTCCTAAAGATAAAATGTACTTTACCCATTTAAAAAATTCATATTTTAAGGGAAGGGGGGGGGGCTATTATTTAAGATTATCGTTAAAAAAATTGCAAATTTATTATGTCAGAGCCTTTTTTACAATTAGCCGCGTCTAGTGTTATTTGTGCTTCTCAGTTGGTAGTTATAGGGATTTTGGTGCATTGCCAACTGCTTCTGGCACCAAACTGTCAAATACATGAAGCAGTCATTTCTTAAAGCAACATCATCAGTCTATTTTTGTGGTTATAAGGTTTGTGGTCGAAAGTAACATTGATTTTAGAACTTCTGCATAAAACTTTTTCTTTGCTTTTACAAAATTTTGACCTCACCCCCCTCCCTTTTGAGAAAGCTGCGACCGTCACTGATATACATACAATGGAACATATACTTATAGACTTAATATACAAACCCTGGAAGTGGCAATGAAGTAGTCCAAGTAGGCCATGAAAATAACGATATACGACCGTTTTGCGCAAGTGCGTTGGTTTGATTGTTATTCCTGACGCCATTTTTGTTTGTTTTGATTTTGTATTCCAAAAGTGTTTTTTCGGTTTTTAATTTTACTGACAGTACACACGCTATAGTGTACCGTGATTTTACTAGTAATAGTAGTAGTAGTAAACATGCTTTATTGTCCAAAGATTTTCTACATCCTTATTGACAAAGCTTAAGAGGCTTAAGTCTAATTTCATACAATATTAACATAAATTAACATTAAAATTAACTACCTGGCAAAGGCAGGCACGACACAAGATAAAAAAAAAAACAGATCAGTTGGTAACAGAGATATGGTAAAAACATAATGAAAATAGAACAAACAGGTTAAGTAAAATCTAAATAAATATATGCACAACAGATAAACATTTAAAGCAAAAAATACAAACAAGTTGAGTAAAGTAAAAAAAGTAAAAAAAAATACTAAATAAATATATAGGTAAAAAATTTTAGATCACAGACAATTTAATAAATCTAGTTGTTTTGGCATAGGGTTGTTGTAACACAAGCAAGAGAAATCCTAGAAATTAATTTAATTGTAAAGCTATAGGAAATAAAAATGCAAAAATGGCTACTTAATTGGACAGGGTTAAAAATAAATTTTAAAGTAAGATAAAAAAAAAAAAAAAAAAAAAAAAAAAAAAACTTTATCTTCTATGTTTATGGCAGGCATTTATACAAAATAAAGTTATTTATACAGAGAAAAACAAATACCTGTAAAATTTTTGGTATCATCCAGAGAAAACATTTGACTTGAAAGAGCAGAATCGAGTTCACTGGTGGGGGACCAGTTTTACCAATGGGAACCGCTATTAGCAAAATTTTTAAAAAATCGGGTTAAATGTGCTAATATTCACAAAACAGGCTTTTTAATACTTTCAGTGATTTTGTGTTAATTTAAACGTACTATATAGGGACATACCAATTTGGAGCAAACAGAGGCATTACAAAAAATCCCGATGGTGCGACCATTGTAGTAAAGAGTGTCTGTCTAAGCGGAATGGGCGGGATGATAGGTCAGTTCTTGTCCAATCCTTTCTACTTGGTCAAAGTGCAACACTACGTGGAACATCAAAATATGAACCAAGACAAAACGCAGACTTACTCGGACACTGCCAAGAAAATTTTCAAAGAAAATGGGGTAAGTTTGCTTCCTTGCAAATCTTTTAATGGAAGGATGCAAAAGAAAAGGGTCAAAAACCATTTGTTAAGAAACATAACTTTTTCTGGTATTTAAAAGAGGTCCCCAGGTATACATAACAAGAACATATCAACCCTGTGTAATTTGTATTTTTAGGGGAGATCTCGCATATCTCGACCCCTTAGGCAATCGTCTAGTTTGAGCTAGAGGCCCTGTATACGATTTTTGACAGTTATTGTTTTATCCGAGGTGAGCAACACCGTTCTTAACTAAAAAGCCTGTTAACTCCTATCGCCTCAGTGTCCTTAAGCCTATTGTGGCTGCCATTTTTATAACCAAATTGACAAGTAAAACATGGATTTTCTGTCAGTTTGGTGTCAATATGGCACCGATCATAGGCCAAAGGATACTAAAACGAAAATGAGTTAAATGCCTTTTTAGTTGAGTACGGTTTTGAGGTGAGCAACACATTTTTGATTAAGAAACGTCCAGTTTAAAAATGGAATTTGGCTGTATCAAAAACTGTAAAAACACGTTCCTTGACGAATTTGTATTGTTCCGTTGTCCAACGGAGAAATAATCTCAAGAAAAGTGGAAAGAAAACATGCATTTACGAAGCTAGAAAATTATTAAAAATAGCCGAATTTGCGAGGTAAGTAAGCTATAAGCAGTAAGTACAAACATACGCATTTAGGATGTACTTTGTTAATAAATAACATAATAAATAAATAAATAACAACAAATAAAATCGGTTTTACATGCAAATATGAAAAGACTAGAAAGAGAGGGCAATACGAGTTGCCCCCTCTGGTAAAACAATAACTGGCCGACATTTCTCTAACAAATTTTAATATAATTATCGTATAGCAGTCTTTGGAAATCAATCAATACCTTGTATGTTTGAGCTCAGTCAAGCTACACCCCCTCAACGAAACTCAATTTGGATATTGTAAAAGTTATGTACTAATTATGTATTAATTAGTCCCCTCTTAAACAATTTTGTACTTAATGGATAACGGAGTTATTCGCACTTAAACGGGGGGGCTTGGCGCTAGGCTGCACCCCCCATGTCATAATTTTGTACTAATTATGTACTCTTAAAGAAGGGTACTTTTAGTTTACAAAACCCATCGGTTCCTAAGATGTTTGTTTGTTATGGGGTGTGTAGCTTGATATCAAGGTACACCCTCCTCTGCTTAGAAAAGAGATTAGACCAAAAGTAATTGTACCATAACTTGCTAATAAGTATGTACTAATTTCTTTCCCTTCTAGAAAATTGCCTATTCTCAAGATAATTTCATTTTTTTTGTTTTATGGGGTGTGTAGCTTGATATCAAGATACACCCTCCTCTGCATAGAAAAGAGATTAGACCAAAAGTAATTGTACCATAACTTGCTACAAATTATGTACTAATTTCTTTCCCTTCTAGAAAATTGCCTATTCTCAAAATAATTTAATTTTTTTGTTTTATAGGGTGTGTAGCTTGATATCAAGGCAGTTGGGGGCAGAAGGCAGAGGGTCCGTAAAAAATCATTTCCAGCTTTTTTAAAACCTCTTCCCCAAAGCCTCTAGAAGCACCGTTCCATTTAAAAAATCCACCTTGTATATATATTCTTTATTGGCAAAAAGCCGCCTTAAGGCTTCCTCAAGGTAAGCTTGCGCAATTATAATACTAGACACTTAAAGTTGGCAAGATATTTTTGATTCCTTGTTGTTAGCGTATCTTTGATGCGTTTGTAAAAACGTCTTTAAAAAAAGAATCAAATTTGTGCTTACAACGTAGATCGTAACCAAAGCAATTCTTGTTCAGTGCTTGATGCACAGTTTTATTTCATGCAGCTTACTTCTATTTCCTTCCTTGTCGAAAAAAGTGAAACGGCAATAGATAACAAAATGGTTAGGATACGCTAGCTGAAACGTAGTCGCTGTTTTATAAGACGTATTAAGCACCCTCTATTGTGTCTATTGTTTCGGCACTTGAAGGAAGGACTAATTTTGATCAATTTCCTGTTTGTATTTCAGGTAAAAGGATTCTTCAAGGGAGCTAGCACTTGCGTTCCAAGAGCTTTCCTCGGCACTTCACAGCTGACGTCTTTTGCAGTGACAAAAGAAGGCTTGACAAAGTTGGAAATCGACTCGTTTGTCGCCACCATTTTGGCCAGTCTTGTCGCTGGCGCAGCTTTAACGATAACTATGACTCCTTATGAGGCTGTGCTGAATAAAATGTATAAAACAGGTAAATAACAATAAGATACTCTAATGGCCCAAGAATTGCAAATTGATCGCAATTCTTTTATCGTATATCGGTCACATCGACGATTCTCCTAAGAAACAGTTGTATTACTCTATAACCTAAGGACGTTATCAAAGGCTTGGCAAGCGCTGCAATCTCACTCTTTCTCAGCTTCTTTAGATGAAAGCATTATGTTTATCATTCGAATAGAAGAAGAATTTAGATCTTCTTTTGTAGTTTCCTCTCGCTGTCATCATAAAGTTAAAATTTTTAATTTGCGACCATAGTTTTTATTATGGTATAGGAAACCTAAAAAATTATCTTCTACTTTTGAGTGCATTTAATAAAAGCTTGTTCTTTAAAAGTTTTTTTCAATAAAAATTCATTTTCATTCAATTAATATCCCCTACCCGAAAAACCCCTGTATGCCAATTTTGATTTAAATTGAAAAAACTAAATCTTTTCCCCCCTTTACTTCCCTCGTTAGAGGGAAGTGTGTACCTAATAATACCATATTATTGTATTGTCGTCGGAACTATAAACGCATACCAAATTTGAACACACACCCTTAATTTTTAAATTTGTACTCTTAATCGAAGAAACTAAATCTTTTTCCCCCTCCACTTCCCTCGTTAGAGGGACGTGGGTACCTAAGAATACCATATATTATTGTATTTGCAACGGAACTATAAACGCATACCAAATTTGAACACAATCGGATGTGGATAAATCAGTTAAAATTGGTTAGCAAAACATGACCGAAAATCGTCCATCTTGAATCCGCCATATTGAATTTTCTAATCAAAAATTCGTATTCGTTATCCTCAAAAGCCCCCGTATACCAATTTTGGTTGAAATCGTACAAACTTAGGTGTTTTCTCCTCTCCACTCTCCTCGTAGGGGGGAGAGGTGCCCAATAATGACATATTATTGTATTGTCACTGGAACTATAAATGCATGGCAAATTTGAAGGCAATCGGATGTGTATAAGTTAGTTGAAATTGGTTAGCAAAAGATGACCAAAAATCGTCCATCTTGAATCCGCCATACTGAATTTTCAAAATCTGAATAGAAATTCGTTATCTCCATCCCCAACTGCCCCAACACACCTTCGAGTAGGGAGGAGCTAGCTATCGATTTCATCACACTATATTCTTGTGTTGTCACTGCAACTATATAAGCATGCCAAATTTGAAGCCGATCGGATGTCGAGAAGTTGGTCAAAATTAAGTTGCAAGATTCCACCCGAACAAACATATCTAGTTCGTTACATATATACATAGATACATTGCAAGTTAAATAAAAGCTGGTAAAAACATGGAAAAATCTTGAACGAAGAGCACTTCTCGCAACACACCATCTTTACACTTTAAATCAAGGCGGCTGGTAAATGAAATATTATGACATTTTAATCTTTGATATTTTGACGATTTTTTAAATGATTTTTTTAACATTAAAAAAAAAAGTGGAATCTTGCAACTTAATTTCGACCAACTTCCCGACTCGGCTTCAAATTTGGCATGCTTATATAGTTGCGGTGACAGCACAAGAATATAGTGTTATAAAATTGACAGCTCCCCCCTACTCGAAGGGGGTGGAGGGGGGTACAGTTGAAGTACGCCTGATTTCGTTGAAATTTGGTGTGTTGGGTCACTTGGTGATGGAGATAACGAATTTCTAATCAGGTTTTGAAAATTCAATTTGGCGGATTCAAGATGGACGATTTTTGTTCATGTTTTGCTAACCAATTTTAACTGACTTATCCACATCCGATTGTGTTCAAATTTGGTATGCATTTATAGTTCCGGTCACAATACAAACTCCCCCCTACGAGGAGAGTGGAAATGGGAAAGGAAAGGAAACCCAATTTTTTATCAGATTTTGAAAATTGAATATAGCGGATTCAAGATGGACGATTTTCGATCATGTTTTGCTAACAAATTTTAACTGACTTATCCACATCCGATTGTGTTCAAATTTGGTATGCGTTTATATAGAAAATACAATAATATGGTATTCTTACCCAAGCAGCATTTTCCTGACTTCCGACCTAATCTGACCAATGCGACGTCGTATTTAAGTTGAATTTGAGTTCCATGGTGGAACACACCGCCTTAAATCATGATCCAACGTCCGGTTTGACTAAAAATTAGGGTGCAGTTACAAAAAATAAATGAACCAGACGTGGAGACGACGTCAGCTATTGTAATATAGTTTTAGGTACAGGTTCCATCGACCCATTGACGTCGGTCAGTAGCCCACCGTAGTCCAGTTCAAATATTAGTGGACGCCCAGTCGTTCGACGGACGTCCTTATGTCTAACTTATTTTTAAGAAGTTCCGCCAACTACAAATAACGTCCGGTAGAGTCCCTATTAGATAAAAGTAAAATTAAGGCAAGATACAGACGATGTCCCATCGTCAACAGAGACGACATAGTTTTAGGTGGATTTTCCAACGATGTAGCGACATCCGTTGATGTCCAGGAATAATCATAGGTATATCGCCGACGATATATGCCGTTGGCTTGTACGACGTATTTTTTTGTATTTATAACGTACGTATAATAACGTCCGCTAGATTCCTAGTGGTGTCTTCTGGTTGCCGAAGGAAAAATGCCTAACGATGCATGCACATCAATATACGTCGGAATTAGGCCTACCGTCTAGCGTCAATTGGATAGTTCAAAAAAGTAAACAAGGGTTCTTTTAAAGATGCCAAAGAAAAGGTCATTCAGACATTCTCACTCATTGTTTTTGCGAGTTTGCCGAAATTTGTTCACTGCTTTTGTATTACAAGAAATATTTCAAAAAATCGTTCGATTATTTCGACATGATTGACATTTGCCGTTTAAGCACAGTTACTGGATTCCGAGCCGTCGTCGATCGGACGAATTCCACTTAGGTCGACGGGCCATTGGAGCATCGTGTTTCCCTGTGTTAAGTAAAGACATGTACCAAAATTGGACGTCGGGTCCAGAGTTGTCGACGGGACGTTGAGCCATCGTCAAGCCTACGTATAAGGTGTATACCATGGCTTGACGTCCAAAATGCATTCGAATAAATCAATTTATCACGGATCGAGTAATTTTTTAGGCCTCAGCAGAAATCCGCCATACTTAGGAATTAGGTGTCTTCAGCCATTAGACAAACGCAGGTTAAATTTTCTAATTACGTTAATATTGATAATCAAAAATGGTCAATATTGCAACCAATATGTCTTTAGAATATAGGTTAAACTAAGAAATGTCAAATATGTTTGCAAATAAAAAAAAATATATGTATATTTTTTTATTTTAGTTTTTTTCTATAAAATCTAAGAAATTTTGATGCGCATGTATTTTTATGTATTATCTTATCAATGTTTATCGGTAAACGAATCTTCGTTGGTAATTTTACATCCCCATCGTGCGTTAAAGGCTCTTGTTATCATTAACATAAACTGCTTCTAAAGAATAATATTCCTTGTTCTCCATATAGGTAGCTTCTATTCACAAAAAGGTTTACCCGATGGAACTAATAAGATATAAATAGGTATAATGAGATAACCTCTACCTACTCCACCTCGGCTAAAACTATATTTTACGTTGGCGACTACTCCAGTTAATGATGTCGATGTGTCCTGGACATATTGTAGAAACTTAGGTAATTCCGATGGCGGTCCAACGAACGTCGTACAATCGACCCATGTATTACCGCCAGGTCAGTTTAAGTACATCGCTAGACCCTAATAAGTAAAGTGTTCGACGTCGACACGACTCGCATTTGAATGTGCCATATAGGTGCAAATAGGAGCCGGTTCGAGGTTAAACGGATGTTGGAGACCGACGTCCGATTTTTAATGCGGACGAACGCACAACGTCATATTACGTCAAATTGCTACTTGGGTAGATACCTACCTCCCTCCGAGCCTCCCTCTAATGAGGGAAGTGGAGGGGGAAAAGATTTAGTTTGTTCGATTTCAATCAAAATTGACATACAGGGGTTTTTAAGGAGGCGGATTATGAATTTTGGATTAAATTTGAAAGTTTCAATATGGCAGATTGAAAATGGACGATTAAGGGTACAAATCTAAAAATTAAGGGTGTGTCTTCAAATTTGGTATGCGTTTATAGTTCCGGCGACAATACAGTAATATGGTAACGGGGGAAGTGGAGGGGGGAAAAGATTTAGTTTGTTCGATTTAAATCAAAATTGGCATTTAGGGGTTTTTCGGGAAGGGGATATGAATTTCTGATCAGATTTTAAAATTTCAATATGGCGGATTCAAAATGGACGATTTAGGGTACAAATCTAAAAATTAAAAAATAAATTTTTATTAAAAGAAACTTTTGAAAAACAATCTTTTATTAAATGCACTGAAAAGTAGAAAATATTTTTTTATCTTTCTTATACCATAATAAAAAATTAAAAATTTTAACCTTACGGTGACACTGAGAGAACTATAAAAGAAGAACGAAATTCTTGTTCTATTTGAATGATAAACATAATGCTTTCATCTAAAGAAGCTGAGAACGGGTGGGATTTCCGTGCTTGCTAAGCCCTTGAAAATGTCCTTTTTTAAATTTGCGCCCATCGCTTTTATTATGGTATGAGAACGATAAAAAATTATTTTCTACTTTTGAGTGCATTTAATAAAAGCTTGTCCTTTAATTTTTTTTTAATAAAAATTTATTGAAACTTAACGTGTTACTACCGGCAAAATCGCCTACGTTACTATCGGGATCGTTATTCCGCCATAGGTAACGTTGAACTTTATCGGTTAGTAAGAGAAATCGTTATTTCTTATCAAGTGCGCACGCTTCAAATAAGGGATAAAGTGAAACTGGACCAAAATAATTTACAACGGTTTTTCGTTAATTTTTCAGCCGAAACTTCAAAATCAATCTTCAGCGGCTACATCGATTCAGCCAAAACTCTCTACCAAAACGGCGGACTTCGTCATTTCTACAGGGGAATCGGCCCTGCCTACGTCAAAATAGGACCGCACACTATGCTATGTCTGGTACTCTGGGAACAGTTCAAACAAGTGTACGATCAAAACGAATTTTCCCTAACCCCACTTTATGATTTTGCGTTTGGTGATGATCAATTTGAGTACGACTCCAGTAACGAGTTACATACAAATAGTGATATATTTCAGAAATGTGACGTGTATTGGAACTAAACCTTTTTCTTTATTGATATTTATTGTTTATATTTTTGTGTTATTACTACTTTTATATTTTTTATTCTGTTTTTGTATATTAGGCACTTTTAGCTGTGCAAAACGCGTAAACGTTACCGTGGAATATAACGTCAAAATACGTCGTGTGTTGGCGCCTTTACCCACTTTATCTAGCGGAGATTGGCGTCGACTCTAAACCGCCAATGTAGCGAGTTTTGCGAAAACGAAACAGGGGTGTTTTTATGTATTTAGGTCGCGAATTTTCAAAAGACGGCAGAAAATCTCGCCCTTACACAAAATCTGACGATTTTTTACACTTACTGCTTTTTTGTCAGCACTTATTTGTTAATATTACTTAAAATTTTGTTTCTTAATACTGTTCCAGTAAATAAAGAATATTTCAGTTTTAATTTTTGTAGGCAGTTTTGATGAAAAAAAAACCTTTTTTTACTTAAAAATGTATTTTATTAAGCTTATTTTTGTGTGTAAACAAACCTTCAAAACTTTTAACATACAAAACCATAGATAGCCATGGAATATAATATGTCGCTGTCACTGTTCAGAAGTCACACAAATTCTATCTTTCCTGACGTTTATTTGTACGCGTAGTAGCAATTTAACTCCGCCGTAAAACTAGTCCTCCAGAATATATTTAAAATATTAAATTTACAAAATGTTATTAAAAAAATAACGGATTTTCTCTTACAACGTTAGAATAAATATTAAGGATACCGTGTTTTTATTTTAAAAGAGGCAATAAGTAAAAATCGCCACTTTCCAGAATTATGACGGGTGAGATTTTTTGTCGATTAACTTAATCTGCATTAATAAAAACGTGTTTATTTATATTATTATTTATTTAGTAAATAAGTAAGTAAGTAACACATTGTTTCTTACCAAGTGGTTTTTTAAATAAGTAATTTTTCTTTAACTTTTAGAGGCAAAAATATTTATTTTTGTTAAATCATCTTTTGTACTTTAAAAATGAACGGTAAAATACAATACCTTTTAGTATACCACTGTAGTATATCGAAGGAAAATTGAATTTATTACCACACTGTGTGCCTTTGATCTATTTTTCTTGCGAAAAAGCGTTTTTAAGATAAACTTTTTTTTTAATGTAAACGTTTTTTTAAATTCAGGCAAAAAAATAATGTCTGTATTGTTGTCTATGCTTTTAAGGTCAGGATTCATAAGAATGTAGGTACAGCATATTGTTGCAGAGGTGTCGGTTAACTCTTAAGTTAACAGTGAGTATTTAATATATTTATTTATAATTAAGTATAAAATAAAATATTTAAAGATATAGTTTGTTTCTTTTTGTAAAGTTTGTAAATAAATAAGTATATTTCGTTATTTAAGAGGGCAAAAATTACGTTGGTGGGGGAGAAAAGTGGGTGTGAGGGGTTTGATATATTTCAAAACTCACTACTTAATAAAGTTAGCCAATCAGCACATTTTGTTCCATGGGACAGTCATTTTTTGACCATTTATGGACTTCCATGTCTTTTAGCTGACTGGTTTTGGAGGTCCACTGAATTTTTTTTTACTCCACCGGACACCAAAGAATCATTGTCCATTAGATAAAGTTTTAACTGGATAGAGATAAAGAAAGTTTGTTGGATAAAGTTGCCCAAAAGAATAATAAATAAAAATTATTGATGCTTTCGGACCTTCATGGGATGTTCTAGAAGGGTCCGACGTTTTGACATTTGTATTATCCAATGGACAAAATTTCTTTCGGAAGTGTGTGTGTGGACAGAGGACAGTTGCATTGTCCAGAAACTTCCCTTCACTGGACATCCAACTCCATACAACAACACAAGTTGTGGTGTCTGGGTAATTGGATAAGCACAGAATGTTTTATTGTGAAAAATCGTTTAAAGCAAACTTTAGCTTTAAACGGTTTTATTTTAAACATTACGGTAGGTAAAAAGAAGAAAAACAAGTTAAAATCCGAATCGGTTACTTCAAGCGAAAAGAATCTAAAAACAAAAGATCAAAAGATCCTGGGTGGAAACCACTGATGAGCTCACGCTGGTTGCCCAGGGCGAAACATCATTTGATCATTTCTCTTTTCGCTTTGGTCCTTTGTGTGTTCCTTGTGGGATACTCATCCAAGTTTATATTTTCATTTTTTTTCCACCCGGGATCTTTTGTTTTTAGATTCTTCTCTTTTCTTTTTTCTTTTTCTTCTTTTTGTTTTAATTATCTTAGAAGCGAAACTTTATTGGAAATATTAAAACGACCCGTATCAGGTAACCTAGATTAGTGCCAGTGCGGAACGATGCGTATTTGTGAGTGATTCAAGGTTTGAGATCAAAATGTGTTGAATGATGTTTGGAGAGGGTGACCAGTGAAACCACTGATGAGCCCACGCTGGTTGCCCAGGGCGAAACATCATTTGATCATTTCTCTTTTCCCTTTGGTTCTTTGTGTGTTCCTTGTGGGATACTCATCCAAATTAATATTTTCGTTTTTTTTCCACCCAGGATCTTTTGTTATTACGGTAGGTGTTGAAGAGATGATTTTTTTAATAATAATATATATAATTGTATTTTTTTAGGGAATAGTGAATGCCTGCCAACTTGATTGTTTACTTATTGAGTAGCAGCAAAACACTCGGCTACCCTTGGTTGTTAGAATTTCCAAAAATAAGAAAATTTTAAAAAATGTTAAAACTTCTGAATTTTACAAAATTTATCATTTTCGAAGAAAATTCATAATAATATGTACACTCCGTTCCAAATTGGTGCGGACTAGTTTTTTGTCACTGACAATGACAGTTCGTTTTGGTCTGGAGAATTTGGAATGAGGTGGAGAATGCTAGAAGTTAAAGGACTTAAGTATGGTTTATAGGATACACTGAGAAACATTTTTTACCATGGGCACAACCTTGTTTGACAGTTTGACATGTAAAATCCAAAAGCAGGCAAACCATGACCGATTTTGATTAACAAGGTATCAATTCCTACTAAGTTGAGCAAGCTAAATCTAAAAATTCTAACCATTTTGGCAGCTGTCAATTCCTATCAAAATGAGGACACCTATTTTTTTAGTTTTTGATATTTTGTGACATGTGATATAATCTTTTATACTTTTGTCGAAACCCTGAGTTTAAAAATTAAATTAAAAGTAACAGCTGTGGTCATTTGTTTTAACTAAAAGAATTGTCCAATTTGGCTTTTATTTAATATCCAAATAGTTTATTGGCAATAAATACAAGCGAAAATCTATTTACAAGTAACAGATTTTGATATTTGTCAATGCCTGTCAAATGACAGCTCCAATTTTTTTAGTTTTTGACATTTTGTGACATTTCATATGACCTTTTTATACTTTTGTCGGAACCATAAGTTTAAAAATTGCATTAAAAATTACACCTGTGGGGACCTGTCATTTGTTTTAATTTAAAAAAGTGTCCAATTTAGCTATTTTTTATTAAAAACAGTTTATTAATAACTAATACAAGTAACAATCAATTTACAAGTGACATTTTTTGAAAGCTGTCAAATCCTGAAAATAGGATAAAGGCGTTTTTTTAATTTTAACAAACAAATTTTACACTTTTACTGGCACTGACTATAAATTGGACAACTTATTTAGTTAAAACAAATGACAGGTCCCCACAGCTGTCACTTTTTTTCCATTTTTGTATTCAGGGATATCACGAAAGTAAAAAAGGTCATATTACATTTCACAAAATATCAAAAACTAAAAAAAAACGAGGGCTGTAATTTTAACAGGCTTTGACATATGTCAAAATCTGTCACTTGTAAATAGATTTTCACTTGTATTTATTGCCAATAAACTATTTAAATATTAATTAAAAGCCAAATTGGACACTTTTTTTAGTTAAAACAAATGACAGGTCCCCACAGCTGTCACTTTTAATTCAATTTTTGGACTCAGTGTTCCGACAAAAATATAAAAGGTTATATGACATGTCACAAAGTATCAAAAACTAAAAAAAATAAGCGCCGTTATTTTGACAGGAATTGAAATCTGTCAAAATGGTTCGCATATTTAGATTCAGCAAGCTTAATTTAGTAGGAACTGATACTTTGTTAATCAAAATCGGCCATGGTTTGCCTGCTTTTGGATATTACATGTCAACCTTTGACAGTCATTTTCGGCTTCCCTGTCATAGATCCACGGTTGTGCCCACGGCAAAAAATATTTCTTAGTGTGTGCTATATAACATACTTAAACCGCATTCAAATATCACGAGGAACAATTTTTTTTTAAACTCATGACATACTGTTCCGTTTGTTCAAAAAAATAAAACAAGCTGTGGAAATTACCAAAGCCTGCTGTGTAAGTTCTCGAAACACATTATAAATGAGAGTTAAATCATCAAACATTCCACAAAATCTTATACAAATAATAAAGGAATATTAGAACACTTTTTTCAAACGAAAAAACTTTTACTCTATTCGGAGGCAAAAAACTTTGTCTTGTTCACCAATAAGTTATAGTTTTGGAATGTGACGAATTACATTTTCTAAATAATAGTAGTTTTTACATTTAGTGGCTAAAATAGTGCTTTTTTACAAGCGTTGGTTTAAATAACAAGCGGAGACAAATTTTTTTTTTATACCTTCATCAAAAATATGATTTAAGTAACTGTCTGCAGATAACTAAAGCATGGCTTTTTTGGTTACCGATGCAAAAAAAAATTTTTTTTGATCACGGGTGCAAAAAAAGATTTCTGTCCGTTTTTTACCCAAAATTAAAGAGAAATAGCGCAAAAAAGTAATATTGAAAAAAATCTAATTATTCTTGCCTAAAAATAAAGCCATTTCCGCCAGTTTTCACCAAGTATTTACGAAAAAATCATTTAAAAACATCGTAAAAATATTAAACTGTCAAATATTAAAATGTCGCAGCAACGAACGTCACCGATAAAAAGACACATCGCTATGGCAACCATTGTTATTTCATTTACCAGCCACCTTGATTTATAGTGTAAAGATGGTCTGTTTTGCGAGAAGTGCTCTTCGTTCGAGGTTTTTAAAAGTATTTTCCTGTTTTTCTTGGATTTTTTGATAAAGGTATTAAAAATATTAGTGTTCACAACTCGTGGACAAACTGTGCTTTTTTTACTCGCGTTTTTAAATATCTCGCTGCGCTCATTATTTAAACCAAAGCTTGTAAAAAAAAGCACTATTTTAGCCACTAGTTGTGAAAACTACTATTTTTGCATCGGTAATTAGGAAAGTCATGGTTTGGACATTTACCTTAAAAATCATATAAAGTTAATAAAAAATAATTAGATAAAAAAAGATTATTTCTTAGCTTTTATAGTATTTAGGCAAATTAGCTTTACGAATTCTTTTTTATAAAGTATTGGTTCTAAAAAGAACCGATATTGCAGTCTTGCGATAGAACGCACCTACTTATAAATGCATACTAAAAATAGTCTTCGTCTGCATCTGAAATATCATCCATGCTTTCAGAATCATTATCATCCGTAATAATTAACGGTCTTACTTCGTCTATAACCTGTTCTGTCTCATAAGATTCAAAAATAATTTTTTCCGTGTGTTCAATGCATTTCCGCCATTCTTCTTTGCCCACTTTGCTAAGTGCCTCCTCCCACAACTTTATAACGCTAGGCTCACCGATATTTTTACAGGCATGTTTTTCATAATAATTTTTGCTAATACCCCATACCAATTCAATTGCGTGGTAATCGCAATGGTAGGGTGGTCATCTCAAAACTTGATGTCCATATTTAAGGGCTAATGCGTCAACAATATATTTTTTTTAATGGCTGCTCTTTACACTTGCTTAAAAGATCACTTTTTAAAAATAAATTTTCATTGTTTATGTTTTTCTTTGACAACCACTCTCTTATTTCCTCTTTTTTCCAGCTGCTTGTAGGAAATTTCTCTTCGAGTTTCGTATGGTAAGACGCATTGTCCAAAACAATTAAGAAAGGGTTTTCTAAACTTTTTAAAAGTTTTTCCTCAAACCAATGCTCAAAAATGTTAGCATCCATATTGCCGTTATAATCATCAGTTTTTTTTGTTGATGAAAATATTAAACTGGCATTTGAAATAAACCCTTCTTCATTGCCTGCATGTATTATTATATATCTTTTTCCATTACTTGCACGGGTACTGGAATAGTAATGTTTCGTCAAGAAATACAACTTGCCTTGGCAATTCCGATTTTTTGTTTTTTACGTAATCTCTCAAAAATCGCCATCTTCTTGACACAATATTGGATTGCTCGCAAAACACTTTTCTGTTGTTCGTTTTTTTATATTTAAAGCCCATCTCTTTTAAAATTTTGGACAAACTGGTAATTCCAATATCGCAAAGTTATTTTTCCTTTATCTTTTCTAGAATAGCTTTAAAGGTATCACATTCCTTTGACTTATACATATCATAAACAATATTTCTAATCGATAGTTTAATACCTTGGGATAGATCAAAGGTTTTTTAATGCTGTCGAACCCTTTTATATGGCCTGTCCAATTCCTCTTCACTCTGTTTTCGAAGTCTTTTTAAGGTCTTATCTGAATGCCGCAAGCATCAGACGTTCGTTTTTGCACTGCCAAAACAGACACTAACGGGCCCGAGTTATTTTTTTCTAACGTAAAATAACGTTCCACTTGTAATACCAAACGGCGTTCACCTGGACATAAACACCTTCTAGGCGTTGTGTCACTTTGCTGAACATATTCCATAACTTTGCTTTATAACTGCTTTAAATTCCGTAATTCACACACAATAAGAAACAAACTAAAAGCAAATAAAAGCATACCTACTTATTTAAAATAGAACATACCATCCCCAACTGGAGCAAATTTTAATTATTTCTTGGAAGCAATAAAATCTATTTGCGGTGATTATTAGCATTGACGACAGCTCCAGATTTACCTATAATGACCACAAAATAATTAAATTCTCGGAAAATATACCTGTCAAAATCTTTAACTTATTAACGCAAAAAGTTTTTTAAAAGTATAAGTGGTGAAAGTGTAACGCGTTATTCTTAAATAATTTTGTTTTAAGACCGCTGATACATACAGTGAATCAGTGGGATGTCTGACACGATCAAGTACAGCGAGGGCATTCTAACTTAACTGACTTACTGTTCAAAAATTAATAACATTTTTTGGAGATTTAATCCGATATCGGACTTCATACAGCGAACCGCCTTGCGGACAAAGTTCTACTTTGCCACCTAATAAAATAAACTACTGTTTCCGTATATTTAAAAAAAAGAAATACTTAATTACTTGCTCTATTCTTTCGAAAAATTGTAAAATACTTATTAAATTTTGCCAAACGAAGTCGTCGAGTAAATCGTTGTTAATCTAATTTTAACAGTCATCAAGTGCGAGAGAACGTTAACTCAACTAAAAATATATTTAGGTTCAAAAAATAGTCTATAATGACTTGTGAATTTGTGTTGTGATGAATAAAAGCACTTCGTAAAAATTGGTTTGGAAATAAAGGTATGGCATCGAGTTTTCTAATTAATTATACCATATACTTTCAAAAAACCATTTCTTAAAAATAGTTATCTAAGCAACGGTAAGTTTGGATTTTGTGATAGAACATTTAAGTTAAAGAACTTAGTGGCAAAAAACCCAAAAAAGTGTCATTATTTTGAATCCGCCACAAATATACAGATTTTATTAACATTTATACAGTTATTTATACCGAAACATCACTAATAAATAATCAGAAAGCCCACACCATGGTGTGGATGCGCGCACTTTTGTGTCATACCACCTATAATCTGTCATTCTTGTCCATATAAATATATAAATAAGCATCTTAAACCAACCCAGCTTTTTTTTAGTATTTCATAAAAAACGCGAAAAATATGAACATTTTTAAAGAATGTTCTGCTTAAACTGCAAAAAAGTGACATTTTCAGCATATTTTTTTTTTTAATTTTTGCCTTAGCAACAAATCTATTATTGAAACCAGCTCTCACCCTAGTTTTTTTTAATATTTTATAAAAATCACAAAAAAGATCTAAATTTTTGAAGAATAGATATCAAAATACGCGTAGAGAGTTAAAAATACATAGTTAGAAATAACGTTTTATAATAGAATAATTAACTAAACTCCATCATACTGTTTTCTTAAGTAATATCTGCCAAAAACAAACCAAAAAAATGCAAAAAAAACCGAAGACCCATTTAAATGACAATAACAAATAAAACATTGGTTATGTAGGTCAATGCGTTAAAAATTGCCCATCTTTTTATTTTTTTTAATTTTATTTTTCCGCTATATAAACGCTTACACTGTTTTTCATAAGTTCAACTTTAATTTTAATTATGTTTTTTGTGAAATATATAGAAAAAGGTGGCTTGGGGGGAGGAACAATCCCCTCGACTTGTGACCGCCACTGTTAACTGCTGTTTGGTCAGTGTTTTTGACTATTTGCTAAATGTCATTCCGTAGTGGTTATTAACCATAACGGAGTCCGGTATTTAAGAAACCATGCCAAAACACCCGCATCAAAACTCTTAAAACCTGTTCTCTTCAACAGATATTAGGAGATTTGATTGGCTTGACCAGCCAGATTTTTGCCTCGTGAAAACTTGTGAAAACTGATCAGCTTTTACCATATTTTCACGAGAAATAATTTTTGGCCCTGACGAATAATTTTTGGCCCTCAAGAATTGACAAAATTTTAAGTCCTATGAGGGATGTTTCATAAACCGCATCAAAAACATATTAAATCTCCAAGAGATTTGATGCAGTATTTTTGGCAGAAGAATGACTTTATATTTTCGCAATATTTTTGAAATCCCCATTTATAAAATTGCTAAATTTACTGAAAAGGTGTTATCATCGTCTTCATCTTCTTTAATTCGAAGAAAATCGATAAAAAATTAGGGATATATTTAACAAAAAAGTTTGGTATATTCAACGTCAACTACAAAAGTGTATCTGACCAAAAACTAGACACTTCAAGTTACAGCATTCCATTACCGTTACCCAGCAAACAGTGGTGGTCCGGGTTATGTCCGGCCGAGTGCCGTCAGCTGTATCTGCAAAACTATACCGGCCCACTGTTTTTTTACATATGAGCTACCGGTCCGGATAAGGAACGCATGGGCCAGTAATGGCCGTTTATTTTCAACGCCGGCGTATAAAATTTAATCAGGAATAAAAAAGATGTAGGAAAAATAAACACGACCTTTTTTTAAATAAAACAGATATTTCAAGAATACAGGCCTATAGGTAATAGAAAACGAAGCCCTCTGCAAATCAGGTTTTTTCCGCTTTCGCAATATGCAATCTTGATTTTATTTGGTTTTTTAAAATAATCGATATTTTTTAAATGTCAACAAGAAATTTTTAAAATTATTCAAAATATGTCAAAAATATGTAAGCGTAAGCGTATGTTGCAGTAGGGTAGGTTAGCCACTTTCAAATAAAATGAGGAGATGAGGGTGGGCGTGGCCAAACCCCCCTTCCCCCCTTTACCCCCTTTACCCCCTTCACCTCTTTAACCCCTTCACCTCTTTACCCCCGTCACCCTCTCTTCCCCCCCCACCCTCTCTTCACCCCCCCTTTCCTGTTCATTCCCTCTCCTCTTCTCCCCCTCCTATTTACCTACACTCTTCACCCCCTGCTCTTTACTTATCCCCTCTACTTATCCCCTCTACTTTTCTCCCACCACTACTTTAGTTTCTAGCGAGGAGGGGATGACATTTTCCTCCTCCACTATTTTTTGAGCTAGGTGGGGATGCGGCACATATAAGTCGCAGTAAAAAATAATGTCTCTTTATAGTTTTATATTTGTTAGAGTATTAACAAATATATTGATTTTAATTTAAATTAAAATGAGTGGTTTTGATTTAAATAAAAAAGCACCAAAAATGAGTGCTTTTATTCAGTTGCTTTCGGGTGTGTTTATGTTTTTCTTCAAGAAATATGAAGATATGGTTACATGTAGAGAGGAGTTGGTGATTGACAGGGATGTCAATAGTTTCATTAATCCCTTGGAGGAAGAAGACTCCGATAATGATGAGATGTTCGAAAAGAGCACATGTGCTACATCCGGCCTCGTAAGAATGCGGGACATTAAAGCGGGTAAAACCGTGAAACCGGGGTACCGTGAGAAGACCATGTGTGTTACGCAGTCTTACGTGGCAATCAAAATCGGTGAGGAACAATTTGTTGCGTTATGTTGTGAGTGTTATTTTAATCAAGGGATTAACACTCCTATGGGCCACAATAAACACGTCAATCTGCATTACACAGACAAAATGAATTGTAGTCATTTGACGTGTGCCATATGTGAAGAAAAACTGTACCAATTAATTTACCCAGAGACGTGCCTAATATGCCTTGGTGGGACCGAAACAAGCATAACAAATCATAGGTTACGTCACGAATAAAAAAGGCTTTTTTTTACTCATTATTTTCAAATTTAAAATAGTGGGGGAAGCAAAAAAAAGAACATATAAATGAATAACAGGTCCAACGCAGCATCATAACTAGTTTAAACGTTGGAAACACAATAAAAATGAAAATTGATAAAAGTTTTTTGTGTGATTTTAATGCCATGTTAAATGAAGAGAAAAACATGTCACTGGAAGTGAAAACATTTTGCAAGTTAAATGTGGATCAAGCTTACGTAATAGAAAATATGCAGCAAATTAGCACTAGATACGGAAAATCAATTTTGGTGACTTTATGTGACAGCTCGACAGAACACAAGTTTAAAACGTTTTTACCAAAAAGAGTGGTGGAAAAATTTAGCGACGACTTTATTTCAGCTGTAAACAATTATCAAAAGTGTACTTTAACATACCTTGGACAGAGTGAACCTAAATTTATTGGGGCCCGTACACAGTCAAAACTAAAGATTGATTTTGTCGAATAAAATTAATTGGTTAAAAAATGACTTTAAATATTAGTTTAGTGACAACTTATATCTCCGAACTGTATTGGTTATACATAACAAAAGCAGAAGAACTTAATTCGAATCCACAAGTTACCAGTGAGGAACTAGAAAACGTAAGAAGATATTTGAGTGGAGCGTTGTTTTGCCAGCAGTTTATTTATGGATTATTTACCGAATCTACATTCTTTCAATTGATGTTACAAGAAAACCTACAAAAAACTCTTTTTGTGATTCCGCACTTTAGCAGATATCTTTCAGAAGCTGACGAAATGCTAAATAGTAAAACGTAGTGACTTTGCAAGGAAAATGTCTTGGTTTGATTCCAAAGAATACAAAGAATTTCACGACTTGCAAGGGGCCATAGAGTATATTTTCGAGTTATTTCGAGATAGGTGTTTTGAAGCTGAAAATGCCGAAATGCGGGGCGGAGGCCCAGGTTTTTGGAACGTAGAAGAATGTTTTTTAATGAAGAAAAAATACAAAAAAAGCAATATTTCTCTGTGTTGAATACTTTAAAGACTTGAATTTGAACACATTAGTTAACGGATTGATTGGGTTAGAATTATGGAGTGAACTTTTTTTGATATTAAGACGTTCCTGCCCAAATATATTTTGGACAAAGTTGTAAAACTTGCATCAGATTTAGAAGAAAATTAATAAAAGTGTATGTACCTATTATTGATGTATTATTTCACAAGATGATTTACTTTAAATAGTGATTAATTCTAAATCTATTCAACATTAAAAACATGCTGTACTAACCACTACACGATAGGTTTTTTTGCGCTTTAATAATTCATTTTATATTTGTTTTGGCTACCTTATAAAATTATGTTTTTTTTTTGGAATGTATAGGGGTAAGGCTGTATATATTTATATGTATCAAAATAAATTTGTCTTAAAAATATAAACAAATTGTGCTGAGAAAATATGTGTTTTACTTTTTTACAAGAAACAGCCAACTCTGGGCCCATATTTGCGTGATTAAAAAACGCAAAGCGCTGCCAAGATAAATGGTAAAACAGCAAGCAAAAACCATAGCAAAAGCTTAGTGTTCTACCATGCGTTTTTAATGGGAATACAAATATTCCTACAAAGTTAAAAAAAATGTAAATATTACTTAGGTTAAAAATTCAACGCTTTTAAAATAGAAAAGATGTATTTATTTGCGTTTGTGTGAGGTCGAAACTGTAGAGTAGCTTTAAATCACCATGCGGGTGGTCAAAAAAAAGCCGCATATTGACTTAATGTGTAGGTAGGTATATGATTTAGGTGGCGATATTATATCCGTCCCAAGCATATATGCCTAGCTTTTTTTTTCACCCTAAATGGGTAGATTTTGTCTTTTAATGAGCATCCCTTTGTTGTGAGACATAAAAATGCACTTAACTTTTTCGGTGAATGGTAGATTTCTTCGCTAAGATTAATGTTTGTTATGTTAGTAAGCGGCTTTTCTTAGAAAAAAGACCACACGTATGAAAATGTGCACTATAGGCGGTAACTTGTTGGGGTGAGATTATGCTAGAATAAGGATTTTAATACGTTGTGAAACGAGTGTATACAGGATGAGGTAAATGAACAGTGGCATGTATTGCTCTTTTTTTTTTAAATTATACAGAGTCGCAAAAGCATAGTTGGGGATATATATTAGTTTTAATTTCAAAGAACCAAAACGCAACAATAAAAGTAGCTTGCAATAATTATTAGTATCTAGAACAACTTGATTATAATATTATATTAAAAAACAAGGTTAGAAATCAACTCTTAGGACACAATCGAGACGAAGTTGGTAATCTGAGCCGAAGGCGAAATCCATAATTTGAGCAAAGACGTTATTTACTGTATTATTTCTGCGACTGCAAAAAAAAGCACACAATTGTATTTTTTTTTTAATTTACTTATTTTTTTGACGTTGTTAGTCATCATCAAATAACATTAATAATGATGCGTGATGTGCAATGTTGACATATCTGTGTACAAAGCGCTACTTTCAGGACTTGCTTTTCAATAGCGAGTTATGCGTTAACCAACTAGTTAAAGAGAAGACAGCTGAAGCTAACTTAAAGGTTAAATTCCTAACTCGCTATTGAGAAACCGTCCCTAGAGTGAGTTTTCCTTGTGAAAAACCTCATTTTATATAGCAGTCGTATAAAAACATTATTATTATTTAGTTTTAACTGCTAGCATTAGGTACCTTTTAATGGTTTTTTGTATTTTTTTAAAAATATTCATTTGGTTTTTTTATATTTTAATGATCTACTTATTACACCGTACTGTTAAACCTAGACAAGAAACTTAAAATACCAAAGTGCCAAATTCTAAACACCGGTTTAATTTAAACAAGGTTTAACATTGCGATGCAAAGTTCGGTTTTATGCAAAAACAAATAATACACATAGATATGAAAAATTAAATATTTTTATTAAAAATTAAAATTAAGAAAAAAACTACATTAAGGTTAAAACTACATACATAAAACTAAAAAATTAAAACTAAATTTACAATATATATACACTTTCCCTCTATAGAATTAAAATTAACAAAAAACTACATTAATTAAAACAAAATTTACAATATGTACTTTCCCTCGATAGGGAAAACGAAAAGAAAAAAAATCTTAGAATCCTGTTCTTTCCAAAAATTTTCTCTCTTTTTCCTTTTCCCTATTAAGGCGTATTTCGGATTCCTCCAGTTCCCGACGAAGACGATTAGTTGTGGCCTCCGCGTCGCCAACAGCCTGACGAATCTGCAACCTTTGATTCCTGACGCGCTCCATGGCGTCGATTTGCGACGCCGTAAAAAAATCGTCTTCATCTGGAACTGGACGAAGTACCGGAATTTGAATTTGTGGGTCCCCCACAAGCCGAATTTCCACAGGGGTTCCCCCTTGTGTGTGGAACATTGGGGTTGGAGGTGGGGCAACTGTTCCTCCCAGCTGTTGTCTTCCAGCAAACCTGTAAAAATAAAAAAAAACTTTAAAAATTAACGTAACAAAATATAGGTAGTAAACTAGCTGAATAAAAGAGCTTTGCTTGGGTTTTTTAAACCGATTTTGATTAAATAAAGCATACATAAAGCCCAGAAATTCAGTAGTAAAACTCCCATTAAATTTAGTTCAGCATTTTTTTTTTTACGTGATCGACGGTGGAATAGTCAAACGAACACACGACAGACTCAAAAAATAAACTTTTGGTATCTATGACGTTTGGTTAACTAACAATTTCTATTTATAGATTTATTATAGGTATATATAGGTAAAAGCAAATGCTACTTTATTTAAAAAAATAATTTAAATTGTAAGTGTATTTACCTTCCAGGCCGCACAACTCGGTCCTCCAGCACCTGAATTTTTCTGGGTGGTTCATCAGCTGGACCACGGAACGAACAGCTGGGCTGTGGCTCATTAAATCTATAAATCAAAACAAAAAAGAAATTTATATTTACATATTAAATTGAACGTCCAAATATCCAAAGAAGACTTGTCTTTAAATGTGAACCAATTTCTAATAGATTTAAAAAACAGACAATATACTTTTTTAATTTTAGAGAGAATTCCTTAAGTAATATTAATAACAAATTTTTACCTTCTTTCTTCGGCTCTTCCCGTCCCTACAGCTCCCGCCATCGAAGCAGCCCCGGATGAGCCAGCCGAATTGTCAGTCACATTGAATCTGTAAAACAAAAAATTTTTTTAATTTTATCAACAAGCAGGCGGTAATATATGTGCGCTTTAGCATACTTATTTGAGTGCGGTATTAAAAATATAACACTTAAAAATCTTGCGAGAACGTTCTGTCAAAACCTACTACTACCCTAATAAAAAATAATAACAAAAAAAAATATATATTTTTTCTACGAGCGTGCAATCGCATGTTCCATACTTTTTTTTGTGAAATAATTAATTCTACGAGGCTATTGCGTCTTGACTTGCGACATTCTAATTGCTAAAATTGAAAACGTTATGTTTTTCTGGTTTTTTAGAGAATTCTTTACCAAGATTATAAATCATAATTGATAAGATATTTTTTTTGCATTTGGGGATCTAAATATCTTTTTCGGTTTTAAAGAGAAAAGAAAGAAAAAGGTAGTATCACAGAGGAATTTCTTAGGTAATTCCTGTGTGGTAATATACACAATAAATTACAAATTTTTTACCTTCCAAACGACGCCGGCGTAACAAAATTCCTAATCGGCTGGTAGTTAGGAATCTCTTCTTCGTCGTCTGTTTGCGTTATAAGGTCTACCACGTCCTCGACTTCCTTCTCGGCGACCTCCTGGGCGACCTCCTCGGCCACCTCCTCGGCGTCCTCCTCGTCGTCCGACCCTTGAATATCCCAAAGTTGTGAGTTATAATCAAGATCGGACGCCTCCGCCCACATCCTCGCTTCGTCATCGAAGTACTGTTCTAAATTAAAACTTTCTTCGGCCATTTTTTAACACACACAACTAAAAAAACTCGGTAACACTTCAAAAAGTCTTTCAATTTTGGCAACTAAAGACAGACTAACTTGCTATATCCGTAGCTGCTTTAAATGAAATCTTTGGTTTACCACCCTCTCATTTTTTAGCTCCTCCCTTTGACTTCGCTGCACCAATTCCTAGGGAAGTACCTTTTTTCTCTTTTTAGAGCATGGTCTAACGCTCTCCTTTTAGAGTATTAAGACACACAGAAAAAATATTCTAAGGGTGACATAATAATACCAATTTAAAATATTAATTATAAATAATATTTTTTTTGCGACCGTGCGAGAAACAACACTTTTCCGCACGTATTTTAGTTTGTAAAGTGGCACAGTAGTACGGGAAATTGTTTTTTCCGACTATGACTTTTTTATTATCGACTTTTTACGTAAAGTATCTTTTCCATCTTTTCGCACTAATCAGAATAATAAATATTTTCTACAAGCGTGCGGAAAATAACGCGCACGCATTTTAATTCAAAAAAAAATAATATTTCCCGTACAGGGAATAAATTTGCTTTAAGACTTAATAAATGCACCCATTTAATCCCGCTTTTGCGGGAATAAAGTGGGTCATTTATTCCCTAGGGAAATAAAGTAAAATTTATTAACATAGCGACGCATATGTTTCTGCGTTTCGGCATACTGGATGTTATCGTTTGACATAAAGACAGAGCGATGGTACATGTGGCGGTTTGTCTACAGAGTGCGATTTTTTGAAAAATAAATAAAAAAATATAGTATTTTTTTTTACTTTTCTGCTTATTCTAAAGTGTATAAAATAGTATATAAACCTCAGGAGTAAAGTGATGCTTAATCCCTCGACAAATTATATTATATAAACTTTTTTGCCTCGGGATTAAATATACCACTTTACTCCCTAGGTTTATAATGTACTATTATTATCGGGTTTTTTTTATTATTCTAAGTGATTCTAACTCTGCATCTAACGGTTGTCCCGTCGCAAAAAAGAATAACTTTCTGCGCTAGTTAGGTAAATAACTATTTCCGGTGCTGTAAATATATTTGCTATAAGACTTTTCTACCTTACATTTTTTAATATCGGATTTCTTGTTGCATTAATTTTTTTTGCTAACTATGCATCTAACGGCTGTCTCGTGCGTCGAAGAAAGACTTTCTACATTGTTTAGGTAAATAAGTATTTTCTACGGACGTGTGGGAAACACCACTTTCCCACACGCATTTTAAGCCAGAAAGATTACACCGAGTTTTTCCCCGCACTCGGACTTTTTATTATAAAGTCAACTGCAGTCGCGTGCGGGAAAGCTTAACTTTCCGCACTAATCAGAATAATAAATATTTTCTAAATGTGTACGAAAAACAACCCGCACGCATTTTGATTTAAAAAAAATGGGTATTTCCAGTACTAATTTGGCTTTAAGACTTTTCACCCTTAAATTAATTTTTTTATTATCGGCTTTTTGTTGCATTATTTTTTTTTTGCTTTTCTAAGTGATCCAAATAAAAAAAAAATATTGATCCTAACCCGTTATGAGGATAAGGTTGATTATAGCATCAATCATTCAAAAACACTCTATTACAATGTAACTTTCGAACTTTAACTTGCCATAATATTTACAATAAAAGCTGTCCCTAGATTAATGTTGATTGAAGCTTTAGTTCCTGAGAAAAAAAAAATATTCGAAAAAAAATCAAACAGAATGGGTACTATTTTTAACATGCTCTAAATGCTATCAAATGAAATAGCCGCGATCTTTTAACGTTATAAAATTTAAAAAAATTGTAAGGGGGAAACGCTGTGCCCCCCCCCCCTCCACCCCCTCACACCCCCCCCCCTCCACAGCTTTATTTACTTTGGACAAAATTCTTAACTTTTCCTTATCGCCTGGAATGATGTGTTTAATCCTCCATTCAATTTTGTCAATGGATATTTCGCCATCAACTTCACCAATGTAACTGTTGCTAAATGTGTGTGCCAAAACTAGAATTAACTCATGTTTTTGATTAAAAATTCCTCTTGTATAGTCTTCAGCAAACCCCATTAAATATTTGAGCGGTAATCGACCACTAAAGGTGTGGCTTGTCTTATCCAAAATAAATTGATCATTTTCACTAAGTCCCCATCCGTAGGTATTTAAAGTTTTTTCTTGACGACTTCCAAAGGAAACAAGCGTTTTTAATGTCGAACTGATACCCGGCTTTCTAACCACACAAATTTGTTCACTACCTATCTCGTAACGTATTTCATCAAAAAGAAAAGCCAGTGCGTTATTTGATAGGTAACATTTTTTAGTGGTATCATTTGGAGTAAATTTGCCCTCGATGTAGATATAACTGTTAGAAATATCCAATATTAAATCCTGAAATTGAATTGGAATTCGAATTGCATCAGAATTTTTAAATGATGGGCTACCAAATGGCTTGTAGCTGAATTCCTCCAGGCTTATTATTGAATTTTCAAAAATGGGTTCTCCAAAAACTTCCAGTTTTTCACTTGTTGATGTCATTTTGTCGATTTTTTATTCGTAGTCCAAGAGCTGTTAAAGACTTTTTTTGTCTGCACTTGATTTTATCGATTTTTTTATTCGTAGGCCAAGAGCTGTTAAAAACTTTTTATCTTCAGTTGATAGTTTAGAACGTTCTCTCGTTATGTTTCTAACACAACTGACTTTATTTCTAAATTTACGCTTGTTTTTATTTATTTGTCTGTTTATCTGGGTGGATTCGTGTTGATGACATCGAATTTTGGTATGGTAACAAAATCCCATTCTCTTTTAAAATATTTATGAAATTTTCTTGAGCTCCAATTTAACAATTATTTTTTCTCGTTGAAAATTTATCAGCTGATTATTATCATCCAAGATCCTTAGTGTGATGTTGTCGATGTACTGACGACCTTCTGGAAAAATGGGCATATAAATAATGTTGTTTGGTTCTTTACTTAACTTATATCCAGGTTCTACGTCAATATCGAATTCATATAGTGTGTGAACTTGTTGAGAGTTTAAGAATGCTCCTGCCGTAATATTTGAGTCAACTCGTATTAGTCTTACTCGAGAAATATCAACCATTGATGATGAAATATGATTGTCGTTCGGTTTTAAGCGTTCCACCATTCCAAATCCCAGTATCTTTCCAATAGAGTTGGGATGATTAAAATGTAGATAGTATTTTGACTTAATTTCACATTTCAAAGTATTATTGTTGGCATTTAAACTAAAAATGGTATCATCAAGGTCTTTGGCTGCTTTTTGAAGTGCCTTTAGCATAGCATTGCTAATTTCAGATATTTCATATGCCCCTGGTGGTATTTTTATCAACACTGGTCCTTTCCATTGCTGTTTGCTATAACCAAAACAATTATTTGTTTCATCTACATTAAAAATTGAATTGTAGGAATAAAATCCCACCAATCCTAATCCATATTTTTCTCTTTTGTCCAATTCTAAAGGAGGATAAATATTTGCATGAAGCACACTTGTGTCGCTATGTAAAGTAAAGGTGTGCGACATTTCTTTATTGTGTTTTACAACAAGTCGACAGTAGACTACAATCAACACTTTCTTCAGACTTTAAAATTCTAGATCCTTCTATGTTACACAAACAACAATAAATTTTCCTCGGAGGTGGACCATCTATCTGATCTTCTGTGGAACTGCTTACCGAGTAGTGGTCAGTACAATACTGAAACTTCAACACATCAATATCACTTTTAAGTTCTTCCGGTAATCTATCCCACACTAAAGCTATTTCATTGGGAGCGCAGGCAATCATTACTTCTTTCGGCATATCACTTAATTCTTCTTTCGTCATTTTCAGTAAACTTCCACATATACTAAAAGCCCGCAAAGATTTATGCATTTTCTTTAAATTTTCACGTTCCGACTTTGGATTTGAAAAACAATTCATTTTACTACTGCTAAAAAGGGTTCTTTCTCATTAAAAACTTTAGGCATAAGTGACCACACCAAACTGTGTCGTAGTTCTGTTCTTTTGTATATGTATAGCGAATCTCAGTGGCAGAATGTGTGCCAGTGCGCATGTATCTCACAAACTCTAGGGGTGGGGGTAAGTTTCCAAAGCTATCATAATATACAACATTTCCTCCTTTCTTTCTGTAAGCGGTCCAGTGACTGCCCATTTGTTGGAAGGTCTCCAAGTTAATAATCCCGGATTCATCCTTTTTTGGCCCGTTTTTGGGCAGTGTGTCACGCATAAAAATACCTTTAAAATTGGCGATTTTATATTTCTTTGCATATTTTTCTAGATCAAAATTTGATAAAGCCCTTCTTGGTAAGGGCTTTAGTGGTTTTTTGAGTTTTTTAAATACAATCCAAGTCCGGTGCGAAATGGTTTCAAATAGAGTCCACTTCCATTTTTACTTTCTGATAATGTATGTTGCTTTTTATTGTTAATAACACTATCCTTATTTTGGGCCACACTTTTAACTGCCCTCGCAATACCTGCTGCACCTCCTGCTAAACTTCCGATCGCGGATAACGCTGAGAATAAAGGAATAAGAGCAGGCAACGCAAATGGTAAAAATCCGCCTGTTCGAGGTATAGGAATAATTCTCGGTGTTCTAATAAACTTTTTTCCACCATATGCTTTTATATGCTTTCGTGCTGCAGCCAATGCAAGTTTTGATATAGTTGATACGTTTTGATGTTTTTGTTTATTGGTTTTTCGGTAGGATTGAAGTTCCGATCGAATTTTTCTTACAGCAGCACCCAACGCCACTTTTTTTACATTCTTTCCTTTTTTAACACTTTTAGTTTTTTTGCGTTTATGGCCCATTCCAAATGTTTGCTTTGTTTTCATAGATTTTCCTTTTTTTACTTTTCTGACATTTTTCCCGTTTTTTGTTCCTCCTGTGATTTTGTATTTCAGCCCCATTCCAAACCTCTGCTTTACTTTCATAGCTTTTGCAACAAACCAAGCAGCAGCCTTCTCTTTGAGTCCTGTATTGGTCGACTTCACAATTTGTTCTGCCGCGTCTTGCAGTTGCTTATCAGCTTTGTGTCGTTCTTCTAAATTATTCAAATTATTTGCGTAACTGATATCATGTTTTTTGCAAGCTTTATCTAATTGATTAATTCCAGGGTCACCCCTAGCTAATCTCTTATTTAGACGAGTGGCTGGGCCACAGAATTGGTAAAAAGGAAGGTGTAGTTCAACTGGTAACTTATTTATCAGAGAATTAAAAATACCATAACCTTTCTTTTTGTTGCACTGTCTTTTGCGGTCGGGTAACAACATTTGAATGAAAACAATTATATATCTACCTTAGCTTAAATACAAATTTTAGTCTCTATCGTCATGCGTCTCGTGCAACAACAAGATAAAATTTCTGTTATTAATTTAGATGAAAAAATTGGCCATGGTAGCATTAAGTCTCGCCATGGAAAACTACTACCGAATTCTATTCGAGGTCTTATAATAGGACCATCAAACTGTGGAAAAACCAATGTTCTTATTACACTTTTAACACACCCTCTTGGTTTACGTTTTGAAAATGTTTATGTCTACTCTAAATCACTTTTTCAACCAAAATATGAATATCTAAAGAAGATTTTGACTCCGATAAAGGGATTAGGATATTACACGTTTGATGACACCTCCAACGTCATACATCCAAACGAAGCAAAAGAAAATTCTGTCTTTGTATTCGATGATGTAATTTGCGATAATCAGGATATTATAAGAACATATTACAGTATGGGTAGACATAGAAATATTGATTGTTTTTATTTAGCCCAAACGTATTCTAGAGTGCCAAAACAACTGGTTCGAGACAATGCAAATTTTCTTGTAGTGTTTAAACAAGATGAAACAAATCTCAAACACATTTTTTCCGACCATGTTTCACCAGACTTTACATTTTCTCAGTTTCAAGAAATTTCTGGAAAATGTTGGAGTGATAAACATGATTTTTTAGTGATTGATAAAGACGCTGATTTAAACAGTGGAAGATATAGAAAAGGTTTTGACAACTACATATATTTATAACATATTCACATTCTTTATTAGTTGCAAGTTGAATGAACGGAAGCACACATCATAATCATGTCAATTAATGATATATCTTTAAAACGTGAACTTGTTTTAATGACTGACGCTGTAAGGAAAAAGTTTAAAGCTCTGAAAAGTGAGCAGTTACATGACAAAATTGGGTTGGATAAATTTTATGGACCCATTTCCAAACCCCTAGTCTCGATTTCAGAAAATGTTGCGAGCATCAAGAAAAATAAAAAACCTGCAGCTGTCTCAATATCAACAAATACAAGGAATAATGATCTGGAGAAAGAGGAGGGAACTGAAAATGTCAGCGAAAAATTATTTGGGAAAGAAAATTTAGAATTATATCCAATTAGTCCGCCATTAACAGGCACGCCCTCAAACAATTCAAAGTTGACCGATAGGTCACCGAATACAACAGGGCTGACTCATAATGATATATCTTTTATGCGAAGATCCGGAGGAGAATCACAAGCTATAGCTATGACCTATATATATGGGTTAAAAGATAATCCAACAAGGTATGATACTGTGTATGGAGTCCGATATAATATTGCTAATAAGAAGATGTATATAGGAGATGTAATAATAAGATTTCCTGGTGGAATGATAACATTATGGCGTGGAAAACATAAACTCGGAGAATACATCGGATCTCGACAATTATATGACTTACTGTTTTTAAAGAAACCGCATGAATCCAGCATAAACGAAATTGATCAGAATGTTCTCAGCGATTACAAAGATATTCTTCAAGTTTCTAATGCCTACTTTAATCGATACGATAAAATAAATGGAATAAATAAAAGTAAATCTGCTAAATTTACCAATTTTATTAAACCGCTTATTTTTGAAAAAACAGGATCTGGTCTTAAAAAGCGACAAAACATAAATTTAAAAAATAAATTACTTGGCAATAAAAAAGTTGAGTATGTGTACTGGAATACAACGCAGGAGTTGGTTGCACGCTTGCGACTATTGTGGAGTTCTAAAATGGCTGGGCATACAGGGCACGATAGTGAAATACTGTCCATTATTGAAGAGCTCAAAGAAGAAGGTGTTATATATTAATTTTAAAAAAAAAACATTTAAAACCATGAATATTTTTAATTTAGTGTTAGTTGTTAAATGAAATGGTTGGTGTGAACACTATAGATAAGTTCGGACGCTTGGGTCATAGTTCTAAAGTAAAGATTATAAAAGGGCTGAATGGAAACGGTTTTAAATTGACTTCAGACCAACAGTTTGATATTGATAATAAGCGGTTATGCAACGTTGGAGATGCGATAAATGAAAACGATGCAGTTAATTCGAAGTTTTTGGAAAACCGTCTAGGAAAGATTGTAGAAGACTTAAAAGCAGCTATAACAGTAGCTGTTAGTCTTGTTCAATCCAATTTAGAAGACTTTATAAAGAACAAAAAACCAACAGTTGAAGATTTAGATTCTGAGGTATGGTACAAATTTCAACATTTGCGTATAAGAATCGAAAAAATTGAAAAAATTGTTTTATTACATCATCCAGGCTCAACTGTGTAAAAAATTACAAAGAAGCTAAAATGGTTAGTCAGGAAAAACTAAGTGTAGTTAATGAGTTGCACAGAACAGCAAGGAAAAATTTTCCCAGAAGAAAAACTATAATTAAGGGATATAATGATTTGTGGCAAATCGATTTGGCTGATATGCAACAGTATTTAAAAGAAAATAACGGTTATCGATATATTTTGGTCTGCATAAATTGCTTTTCTAAATTCGTGTGGGTCAGGCCCTTACGGACCAAAACAGGACCTGAAGTTCATGACGCAATGAAAGATATATTTAAAGAGGCAAAATGTTTCCCTAGCAATCTCCAATCTGATCAAGGAACAGAATTTTTTAATGCTAATTTTCGAGCACTTATGAAGAAAAAAAGAATTAATCATTACTGCACGTATAGTACTAAAAAAGCAGCTATCGTTGAAAGGGTAATTAAAACAATAAAAAACAAATTATTTAAGGAGTTTTCTGCTAGGGGTAGCTACAAATGGATTGATATTTTAGAACAAATAGTTAATAAATACAATAGAACAGTACACACCACTATTAAAATGAGACCAATTGATGTCAAGCCAAACTCCCATATTAGAGCATTTCAAAACATAAAAATTGCGCCGAAAAAGTTTAAGTTTAAAGTTGGAGACAAAGTTCGAATAAGTAAATATAAATCAATTTTTGAAAAAGGATATACTCCATCGTGGTCTACAGAGCTGTTTATAATTGATAAAGTTAATTTTACAAATCCAGCCTCATATATTTTAAAAAGTCTTGATGGAGAACCAATACGTGGAGCATTTTACGAATTAGAACTACAAAAAACCAAAAATCCGGATGTATATTTAGTAGAAAAAATACTTCGAAAACGAAAAATGAACCATAGAAATGAGTATTACGTTAAGTGGCTGGGTTTCCCTGAAAAGCACAATTCATGGATTAACGCTGCAGATATTGTATAAAGTTTATGGTTTTAAAATTTTGCACATCACTTTTCTACTGGCTACTCTATTGTAAATATGTTTGTTGACGTACAAGGATTTAAGGCTCACAATAACAAATTTATACCCAAAGAATTGGCGGCTTATGATGGTTTAAAAATAGCTCATTACGTTTTTAAACCTCCATTTAACATTAGCAAATTGGATTTAAAATATAAGAAACAAGCCAATTGGATTATGAAGTACCACCACTGCATAAACTGGTCTAATGGATTTACCAATATTGAAGATTTTAAAGATATTATACAGCACATTTCAAGTCTGTCAGAATTTGTGTATGTTAAAGGGCTGGAAAAAGCCAATTTTATCCGAAAATATATTTCCAATGTTATTGAACTTCCAGAACATCCTCCGCTGCCCAAAGGAAATCCTAGCTGTTTATATCACAACAATAAAAATTTATCTATATGTGCTTTATCCAATGTAAAATTTTTAAAAAATTTATTAAATGGTAATACTGCCTAGTTTAAACATGGTCTTTTGATTTGTTTTTTTAGGTTAAGGTAGTAAATAAAAAAAAAACACTTAAATAAATACATAAATGTATTTTTTTATTACACAAATAATAACAATTGCTAATATACATGGTTTACTACACAACATTATAACGGTAACATAGTTCTTTCTATTCTAGCCAAATCATTTTCATTTAAAGATCTAAGATAAGATAGCACTTCTAAAAACTCTTGGCATGATTTAATTTCTGAATGACCCCAAGGTAATGTACTCGTAGTGCCCGGTATTAAATAACGTTTGTCATCGTGGGAAGACAGAGCTACTTTATTTTTTGTTTCGGTGTAGATATTATGTAATTCACTCTTGAATGTTTTCATTTTACGAAAAATTAAACCGCCCTTTTCTACAATATTTTTATAATCCTCAATTGACATTTGTTTTTTAATAATCGATTTTTTTATACCTTTTGCCTTTTTAGTCTCTTTTAAAAGAGACTTTATACAATATGCCTTCGCGCCAGTACCATAAAAAGCCATTATTGGATTTCCAGGAAATTCATCTTTCATTTTTCCCAACACCGAAGGACCTTTTATAATGCCAAACCTATTATTGATATCATAGTTAGACGTGTCAAAATAATTCGGATTATCAACCATATATTTATAAAAATCATTTGTTATGACTTTCATTACTAATGAATCGGTATCCATGTATAAGAGAGACGCTTTATCTTTGAATTGTTTTTTCATAACATTATAGAAAAAGTCATAAATAACTGTTTTTGACAAGTCCAAGATACAAAAACCAAGATAAATTGGTTTGTCGTACACAACCTTTAGCTTTCCCATGTGAAGAGCAACAAAATTGTCGGAAAATATTGAGCTGTTCTTGAAATTGGGTCGCGCAACTAATGCTCTAGCACCAACTTTTCGACCAATAGTTTCCCAACTTGTGACTAATTTTATGTCCTTGCGATTTTCTACATTCTCCATAGTCTTACCATATATGGAGTTTGTAGAAAACTTAAAAAAGTCACTCTCAAAAGGAGTTTTTGCCTTATTTCTTAAATCCGTGTTAAAATCAATGTATCTTTTTAACCAAGGAGATTGATTAAACTTTAATATTCGATGGGTTTTTATAATAATAAGGCCATGTTCAATGGCTTGTTTTAAAGTCCTATAGTGAACAACATACTTTTGTTTGTGGTTTAAATTTGGGATAAGTTTTTTAATTTTTGACTGGGATTCAGGGGGAATTAAATTTTCAACCAAAAAAGGGAGGTCTGAATGAGAATTGTGTAAATCAAGTGGATAATAAATATCAACCTCAAGTACATATCCAATAGGACTATTTTCTGAAATATCAGAAATATTTAATTGCAAGATTTCCTGTTCTGTAAGCCATTCAAACCCATCAGTGGGCAAAGGTTGAGACATGCTATGGCCGTATAAATTTGTTGCGTCTAAGTACATAATGAAAGATGAATCAACATTGGGGTCAAACTCTGGAAGATACTTATTATTCGCGATATGTTTTCGATCTGTACATTGGCTTACACCCCCCCGAATACCGTTTTTAAAGAAATGTATCATATCGATGTCGGTTAGTAGCTCTAATTGAACTTTAGTCATTCTAAGCATAGCATCAAAGGACAGTGAGGGTAGTGTGTAATATTGCGCTGGATCTAATTTATAGGCTTTTAATGAATTTAAGCGAAATGCTTCGTAACTGTCACAAAGAGTCAGTACGTCCCCAGTTAAATAAAAATTTGCAAATTCGCCCAGATTTCTACATCCAAATGTTTTCCAAACTTTTTTTGCTCTTTCATAGTCTTCATCGCTAATATGTTGTTCGTTTAGATTATCATAAAATTGATTTTTTGTTGGTAATTCACAAACATCTAATTTTTCAAGGCTTGTGACAAAACTATAAGGAAAAACACCTTTTTGCCTCATCAAATTAAACTTTTCTGGGTCGGGAAAATACTTTTTAGTCTCAAAAAATGACTCAGAATCTAATCCTTTGCTTATATTTTCCAGCGAAGTGCTTAAGAATTTAAAACTATCAATAAATCGAAGTTTTAAATACTTTTTCTTTATTTCTCCCTTATAGTTTGTGTAGTCGTGCATGTATATGGATTTGGTAAAAGAAATGTATTTTTCTTTATTTTGGGCAATAACATCGATTTTATCCCCATGGCGACACAGTTCCTTGATAAACATGTGACAATCATAGCCGCTCAAATTATGGAACACAATGGGGACAAAATTAGGCGTTTTATAATTTAGATTGCACTTACTATGTGCGGCAATAAAGCGTTTTCGTCCCGTTATATGACAATGGTCAGTTACCTTTGTATCAAAAGTCTCAAAATGTTTTTCACATATACCACATTCACTTGCTTGTTCCATTTCAATCAGTTCCTGATCGTTTAAAGGTGTCATTGGCACTATATCCTTTAAATATTTGTGATATAGCTCTCTTAAGTCAGATTCTATACGCTCAACGAATACTTTCGCAGCATCAGAGCCTCGATAGAGCACAAACTTTGAAATGGATCTATCAAAAGAACACTTTATAATATAAGCAAATGAATATGGTTTATGTATAAAATTTCGTTCCGTAAATGATCCTTTGGGGTTGGGCTCACAACTTTGTATTGGTGCTAAGATGGATTCAAAATCTGCGTAAACTACAAAGGGTACTTCCATTTGCTTTTGAATATTTTGAAATTTTAAAATATTTGAGGGAACACTGTTCCCGAACTTATCTATACGCATATCGGTCGTAGGAGCGACAGTAAAGATATGTGTGCAATCGTTTTGTTGATGTTGATGTAGATTTTTTGGAGATCTAAAATGGATTAAACAACCATCACAAAAATATAATTTGTGGCCATTAGAAGAAATTTGTTTAGACACTAAAGCCGAAAAATTTTTTATCCAACAATAATGACTTTTTTGGCAATTATCACAAACGTGGTTCTTATCTTTTGACTGACAATCCTGCAAAACCAATAATAAGTTAATGTGAAAATTCTTTTTTTTTCTTGAGTAATAATAAGGACCTACAACTTCATAATTCATTTTACCATTTTCGAAAAAACTTTCGAGACCATACACATTAATAGAGATATCATTTAGCTCCTCAAACTTTGATATGTCGTGTAATTTTACTGGAAACTCCATACCTGTCACATTAATCACCGAAGAATAGTGTGGGTATGATGAAATTAGGTTAGGATTCTGATGAGCGGGTCGCAATGCTGATACTATCGCCCAGGCAAAGCAGGCTTGATCTTCATTTTTGACATTTATGACAGCGTGCTTATTCTCAATGGGTTTGGGTAGCTTGATGTATGAGGAGCCTCCAACAGGGTTACATTTATTGATGTTCACCTCCAAATATGAAATTTGTTGTAAGGCCCATCCTTAAAAAGAGAAAATAAATAAATATAAGTAATCGTAGGCCAAAAAATTTTAAAAAAAAAAGCTATTTAAATTTACATTATTTTTAAAAATATTAATACCTACCAGAATTACGTTCTTCAAACTCTGAAGTTTGGTTCATCAATTTATCGACAAAATCATTATAGATCTCATTTAAGTCGGAGCCTTCATGCACAATTTGATTTTGTGTGTTAAACGACTTTTCTTCACATTCTTCATTTTTGGGCATCACAAATAGAGCAAATAATTCCAGATTAATTTTAATTACATAGTATTCTTCTATTGATCTCTGCAACAATTCGCATACTTTGTTTTTAACATCTATAAAAAATTGTTTATAGTTTGTGCCCATTGACTCAGGGTGAATCCTGTAATTAGCAATCTTCTTTCCGAAAGCACTTCATATTAAACTGACCCCGTCCGATAGCGGAACGCATGCATTTGTGCGGTGTTGTTGTGTTCTACAATGTGCAGCCATTAAACGTTTTTGTACATATACATTACATGTTGGACACATTACTTTTTGCACATCCTGGTCACAAGCGGTTGATGTTGATGGCAAACTATTCGCAATCATAGTCGACTGTCCACTATTTTTCACATTTTCTTTTAATTTTAGTCTTTTAGCCGGAGATGCATCGGAAGTTGTAACTGGTGTATTTTTACATGCCGTGCGTTGATGCCTCTTAAGATTATCGACACGAGTAAAATTTTTTCCACAAAACTCACACAAATTCATTTTCGTATCGTGCACTATATACTCCCAAAAACGAACTATTTTATAACTTGATAAAACACGGCTATTTATATACCGATACTCTCCCACCAAAAAATGTATGTACTAAGAGAGGGGAGAAATCACTCTTCCGTTGTAGAAATACCGACTTAAAGAGAGATATCCCCTCCTGGCTAAAAACTAAAGTAGTGGTGGGAGAAACTTAGAGGGGTTAAGTAAATAGAGAGGGGCGAAGAGAGTAATGGTAGGGGAAATGAAGAGAGGAGGAGTAGAGGGGGAGAAGAAGAGAGGGGGATATATGAGAGGGTCAAAGGTCGAAGGTCAAATATCAAGGGTCAAAGGTCAAGGGTCAAAGGTCAAAGGTCAAAGGTCAAGGGTCAAATATCAAGGGTCAAAGGTCAAAGGTCAGAGGTCAAAGGTCAGGGGTGAGGGGTTGAAGGGGGTGGCCACGCCCACCCTCATCTCCTCATTTTATTTGAAAGTGGCTAACCTACCCTACTTGTTGCGTACGGAAGGATGTACGTATCGTTACGGACCCACGAACATACACAACGATTTCAATCAGCAGTTCTGTCATCGCACCCTTCAAGAAAGCGGGCATCGTTCGAAACATCGCATAAACAAGTCAAAAATATGTGTATTTTGGCTTTATTTCGAACACGTTACGTATACCGATACCGATGCGTTGAAATATTTACTTTAAGTGTCTAATATAACGGCAGTCCCCTTGCTTTTCCCGAGAAAAATGCATACCGATAATAACTCTTCCAATCAAGTTGGCCTGGAAAAAAACCGATAGACGAGGAGTGTAAAGCCCTGTTCTCACTATGCAACTTTTTCATGCTTCTCAGAAAGATGCATGCATCTTGTGTGTTCACACTATGAAATTCGTCGAAAAAAGACGCATGCTGCAAGATGCCCTAAAATAAAACATGCTCTATTTTTTATCAGAAAGTTGCATGCATGCTGGGGAATTTCTAGTTATCTTTTGATTACCAACCGTTTTTTTGTATGTTGTCAAGTTGCTGATCAGCTGTGAATTTTAGGTTACGAGTTTTATTTTCAATATTTTTTAATCACCTTAAAACTTTCTAAAATTCTTGTTTGCCAATGCTCACAATCTGCAAGTTCTAATTCCCACTCCAAGCCTGTCAATCCTATTTATTTAATATTTCTTATCCTAGAACAATCCAGAATTTTCGACTTTTCCTTTTTTCAAAGAATTCTTTATTTCTAGAATTCTTCAAGGACACCAAATATTCAGTCGTGAAAGTATTGCTGGTTGCATACTTAAACTTTTAGCGAATGCGCTAGAAAAGGGTATAAGAAAAAAATAAACAAAGCAGTTAAACATCTAGGGCCTTTTTGATTTTTTTTAATTAGTGATTTTTTTATGTTGGCTAAAAATGGCATTTCCTCTACAAAAAAGATGCATAGTGTGAACACCCACCACAGCTCCATGCTCCATGCATGTGTTTGATGCATAGTGAGAACAGGGCTTAATGGGAAGGCGCATCGATTGCGTCAGTAGTGAGAGCAACTGACAACCATCTGACAGCAAAAATGTAGGTTTATGCTTAATATTTCTGTTTACTTTTGGAAAATCTATCTTAAAAGAGAGGAGACTACCATAAAAAAAATTGAAAAAGTGTTTTCTAGTGTTTCTCGTAATAATAACGCACGCAATTACAGAAAATACCGCCAAAAAATTTTAAAACACAACAACTCCACAATTAAATAAACAAAATGGCAAAACCATACCTCGTCAAAAATGTAAACTTTTCGGCAATGCCCAGTTTTCTCAGGAAGTGGGTTCATGTCCTCGTGTGACGGGTTTACCATAGAAAAAAAATTGGGTTCGGTCTGTCTGGCAAACCAGAATGTTATCTGCTGTACTGTGCTACGGAACTAATTATGACCTTGGCGCCCGACATAGAAATAGTTCAGTGAAACACAAATAGATGGAGCACCACACATGATAACCACAAAAATTAATACTACAAAAGAATATTGATTTTTCTTGGCATAGCAAAAAGGACCACAATTGCTATGTTTTTATGGGTATTGAGTTCGTTTTCAAAACTCATTGTATCTTTTTCTTTTATATAGCGTGTTCTTTATCAAGACCAAGAACACGCTATATAAAAGAAAAAGATAGAATGAGTTTTGAAAACGAACTCAATACCCATGAAAACAGCAAATATGCCCAAAAAACAAAAAAAGTGTAAAAGATAAATCAAAAGTTGATGTTTTTGTGAATTTTTTAAACTTTTTTTGTCTTTGGGTGCACTGAACTTAAAAGACAAATGTGTACTTTTGACCCAAATGAAATGTTATGAAAAAAACATTTTGCCTTTTAATTTCATAGGTGAGGTCCTTTTACAAAACCCTTTATTGTATAGTTTCATTGAGAATTTAACTTATAAAAGGTTGGGTAAAAAGATAAAGACAGATGATAAATAAGTATGTGTAATTAAAAAAAAAATTGAAGTACATTTCCCAAATACAGGTTTAAAAACAAAACAAGGGTTCATTATATTTTTCACTGCCTTAACTCATTATTGTAGTGTTGAATACAAGAATTCCTTTATTTTTTTTACAAAGTTTAACATTTGTTATCCCTCCAATGCTAAGGGAGTAAAAAGGAGGTGAAAAATATAATGAATCATCTGGTAAAATAAGTAAAAACATAAAATATTACCTTATAGTAAAAATCGAGGTCAAAATTATTTAAAAAGAAGATAAATGACCTAGAAATAGTTATTGTTAAAATTATTCCACAGAGAATTGTGAGGATAATTGCCTTTAGTTATAATTTAGTACAAAAAATTCAATATAAAGCCTCAAGAAAGAAAACATAATTTTTTTCAAATCATTTTTGTTTGGCTTTATAAAATGCTGATTTCTTTTAATTATCGCAATAATCTCCTCTTTTTAGACTTTTAGAAAATCTTACAAATTTTATTAACTTGCTTACACCACCAGAACAAACCCCTAATAATTAACTTTATTATTGTGGTTAGTTTAGGGATTAAGAAATATAATAAAGTTTGTGTCTTGCCAAATAAAAAATTAAAGTATGTTCCTGGTTTTGTCAACTTACTGTTTTTATACTGCAAGGCATTAATAAATTCATTGAAAACATCATTATCATGAATTATAATTAAGTTTACTCCTGCAAACTTCACAAACAGTTTTTTACTTTTCTACTTGGCAAAGCGAAAATCTTAGACAATAGCCTGTACGTCTTACCAATTGATTTAAAAATACTGAGGGAGAGAATCTTTTCTTCTAAAGTAAGTCTTCTGGCTTTAGGTTTCTGCTGCTGTACTCTAATCTGGCATATAATAAGCATTTTCTGCGAATGCTAATTTTCTCTAGAATGATTGCACATAACTGGTCATTTTATGCAATCGCTTACTACTATCAATAACTTTCCTATAGAAATGTCATGCTTTTGTTGTGAGATCAGCCTGTCTGGGCACATTGACTTCAATAGGAATTAAAGAGCGCCTTCTTTTAACTGTAAAAAGAAATAAAACAAACATTAGCTAATTAGTTAAAATTATAACATTTATAAATCATTAAATTTGTAAAAATGTAACTAAATCAAACAAATTGATCATTCTCAGGGTAACCACCAGTTGGGGTGTAATTTTCTTTTATAAATTTGTGACCAAATTTTCAAAATTTTATGATTTTATGACTGGTGGTCACCGTGCTTTCTCCACTGAATTTATTTTAAACCCGACATGTTTTGGAAGCTCAGGCTGCCATCATCAGGAGTCCCTATCAAAGTTTTATTAAGGGAGACTAGGCCAAATTAATGGACCAGTCTTCCATATTGGAAAAAGAAAGAGAGGCTAAAACCTTGTTGCTTGTGTATTGAAACTCTCGAGTAAGGTTAAACTTGCGGTAGGAGATGTTTTATCCATAATAGAATAAACAAACGGCGTACTGAAGGGGGAGGGGGCGCTCCGCCCCGGGCCCCGGGTCGCAGTTCCCCCCCTTGGGATCTCACAATTATCCAAATATCTGTTATAAGATAAAAGCACCAAGTATACGCACACAGGGACGACCACCATAGACAAACTACTTGTAGTTTGTAGACCTTTTTCTCTTATGGAAAAGCCTAGGTATAATTATTTCGGAGTCTAGTATTTTTTTTTTTAATAGATGGCGATAGTAGTACAAAAATTCTAAATTTGTCATATCTCTCCCTTAGCTGACGCCAACGCGTAGAGGCGGATTTATTGATTTTTAGCCAACAACGACAATGGCGTTTGTTGAGGTTATTTTTGGTTTTTTGAAAAGAAAGAATTATTACAAGCCACAGGCTTTTATAGTGTACGATGAGTAAAATAAAGTGTAGTATGAGGTGTAGTACAATCGTATATCAAATTTAAGCTATGTTTTATAAAATATTAGAGACGACACCATGATGGGGCAACCCAGAAAGAAAGGCAGGTAAGTTTTTTTTTTAATTTTAGTAGATACCAAAACTGTTCACAAAAATATTATAGCCCTGGTCAAAAAGTATTGAGAAGTTTTGTTTTACTCTGTAAAGAGGGACTAATCTTCTGTGTCTTTAGTGCTCCTGCCTATACATTAAAGCGTCGTATGTATGGCAAGCTGATCATAAAGTGAGCATATTTTATCTTATAAAATTAAAAAAAAGGAAGTGTCTAAAGAGCCGGCAATTCGGCTGAATAGACGTGAGGCTAAAGAGCCGGCAATAATTATTTATTATGTGTTTTTCATATTTCGTTTCTTTTTTAATTTTTTTAAACTAAATTAACCCAACCTAACCTAAACAGACTCAAACCAGTACCCTCTCCAGATAGGCCGATCAACTCATACCGATTTAGTGTCCTTTTCTGGACCTTCGCCGCCATTTTCACCCAAAGGTGACAGATAATCCATTCGTTTTCTGTCAAAATGGCGGCGAAGGTGGAGAAAAGGACACTAAAACGATAAGAGCTGATTGGCCTATGTGGAGAGGGTATTGCTCAAACCAACTAAATTAACCCAACCTAACCTAAACAGACTCAAACCAACTCATTCAAAGTCAAAACAACCCAAAAAAAAACACAATTTAAACTAAATGAACCCAACCTAACCTAAACAGACTCAAACCAGCTTATTAAAAGCCAAAACAACCCAAAAAAAACACAATTTAAACTAAATGAACCCAACCTAACCTAAACAGACTCAAACCAACTAAATTAACCCAACCTAACCTAAACAGACTCAAACCAACTCATTCAAAGTCAAAACAACCCAAAAAAAACACACTACAGCCCCTACATCTTTTTTCGGCTTGTTTAATTAGGTTAAGGTTGGGTTAATTTAGTTTAAAGTGTTTTTTTTTTGTGTTGTTTTGTCTTTTAATAAGTTGGTTTGAGTCTGTTTAGGTTAGGTTGGGTTAATTTAATTTTAAAAAAAATTAAAAAAAAAAGAAAATATGAAAAACCCATAATAAATAATTATTGCTGCCTCTTTAGCCTCACGGCTATTCAGCTGAATTGCCGGCTCTTTAGACACTCCCTAAAAAAGAACCTGACTATCCCAGTACTTAGAACTGTTTACAGTACCTACCTTAAACTGAGGCTTAAACAAAAGTCAGGCTTAGTTTTCTTAGTACCCCCCAAAGTCTATCCATGGCATAATTAAATAACTATAATGTATTGCATATTTATATGTTTATTTTGTTTTTTAAATTTTAAAGTTTTTCTCGCAATGGGTTGTAGCCTCCCTTTCTTTTTCCAATATGCAAGACTGGTCCATTAATTTGGCCTAGTCTCCCTTAATAAAACTTTGGTAGGGACTCCTGATGATGGCAGCCTGAGCTTCCAAAACATGTCGGGTTTAAAATAAATTCAGTGGAGAAAGCACGGTGCCAAATTTATAAAAAAAATTACACCCCAACTGGTGGTTACCCTGAGAACGATCAATTTGTTTGATTTATTTACATTTTTACAAATTTAATGTATTTATAAATGTTATAATTTTGACTAATTAGCTAATATTTGTTTTATTTCTTTTTACAGTTAAAAGAAGGCGCTCTTTAATTCCTAATGAAGTCAATGTGCCCAGACAGGCTAATCTCACACCAAAAGCATAACATTTCTATAGGAAAGTTATTAATAGTAGTAAGCGATTGCATAAAATGACCAGTTTTGTGCAATCAATCCAGAGAAAATTAGCACTCGCAGAAAATTCTTATTATGTGCCAGATTAGAATACAGCAGCAGAAACCTAAAGCCAGAAGACTTACTTTAGAAGAAAAGATTCTCTCCCTCAGTATTTTTAAATCAATTAATAAGACATACAGGCTATTGTCTAAGATTTTTGCTTTGCCAAGTAAAAAAGTAAAAAACTATTGATGCCTTGCAGTATAAAAACAGTAAGTTGACAAAACCAGGAACATACTTTAATTTTTTATTTGGCAAGACACAAACTTTGTTATATTTTTTAATCTCTAAAGTGTCCACAATAATAAAGTTAATTATCAGGTGTTTGTTCTGGTGGTGTAAGCAAGTTAATAAGATTTGTAAGATTTTCTAAAAGTCTAAAAAGAGAAGATTATTGCGATAAATAAAAAAAAATCAGCATTTCATAAAGCCAAATAAAAAAGATTTGGAAAAATTATGTTTTATTTCTTGAGGCTTTATATTGAATTTTGTGTACTAAATTATGACTAAAGACAATTATCTTCACAATTATATGTGGAATAAGTTTCACAATAATTATTTCTAGGTAATTTATCTTCTTTTTAAATAATTTTTACTTCGATTTTTACTATAAGGTAATATTTTATGTTTTTACTTATTTTACCAGATGATTCATTATATTTTTCACCTCCTCTTTACTCCTTTAGCATTGGAGGGATAACAAATGTTAAACTTTGTAAAAAAATAAAAGAATTCTTGTATTCAACACTCCAATAATGAGTTAATTAAGGCAGTGAAAAATATAATGAACCCTTGTTTTGTTTTTAAACCTGTATTTGGGAAATGTACTTCCATTTTTTTTTTAAATTACATATACTTATTTATCATCTGTCTTTATCTTTTTACCCAACCTTTTATAAGTTAAATTCTCAATGAAACCATACAATAAAGGGTTTTGTAAAAGGACCTATGAAATTAAAAGGCAAAATGTTTTTTTCATAACATTTCATTGGGGTCAAAAGTACACATTTGTCTTTTAAGTTCAGTGCACCCAAAGACAAAAAAAGTTTAAAAAATTCACAAAAACATCAACTTTTGATTTATCTTTTAAACTTTTTTTGTTTTTTGGGCATATTGTGGTCCTTTTTGCTATGCCAAGAAAAATCAATATTACATTACATTTGTAAAGTAATATTGATTTTTATTTAAAAATCAATATTCTTTTGTAGTGTTAATTTTTGTGGTTATCATGTGTGGTTCTCCATCTATTTGTGTTTCACTGAACTATTTCGATGTCGGGCGCCAAGGTCATAATTAGTTCCGTAGCACAGTACAGCAGATAACATTCTGGTCTGCCAGACAGACCGAACCCAATTTTTTTTATTAGTAATAGGTATAATGGTCCTAAGATGATAGAAAAAGACTTCCGGTACTCACGATCTCCCTCTCAGTCTGTCTAGCATCCGTCTAGGAAAGAAGTGCTTCAACCACAGACTTTCTATTTCAAAAATAGATCAAAGTTATAGTTTAGTTTTTGTAAGATATAAAAATCTTACACTTGCTTATTTCATTACTTGAAGAATATTATTGTTCCCAAGGCTTAAACCCTAACAAATATATTTTTGATTTTATTAGTTTTAGAATCCCTTTGTTTAAACCAAACATAGGTATTTCTGAATATATTAAATTGATTCTTCGGTAATAAAAATTAATATTCGTCTTGGAGTTGTTTAGATCTTCTTAAATAAGGTGACCAACTCCTAAAGGGGTGAAACCGGGACACTCAATTCAATGTGTTGTATATCATGTATTTTTTCTTATATGCACCCCTAATAATATTAAGATGTATTTTCTAAAATACTTATTAAAGAAAAATAATTTAAGTAAGGTTTCAATTCAAATTTATACATTGCAAAGAACATCCGCTCTTTTAATTGCAGTGATTTTAAAGTTACAAAATACAGTGGTATCAAAACCGGGGCGAACCGGGACTTTTGCTGAAAAATCGAGACTATCCAGGACGGATTTTTTCCCCGGGACAAACGGTTAAAAATCGGGACTGTCCCGGCCAAACCGGGACGGTTGGTCACCTTATCTTAAATTTATTGTTAAATATCAATTCTATCAATATCAAAATCGTAAAATTTTGACTTTTCTTAATTTTATCAAAAATGAGTTAATAAGGTTCCAAAACACATTAATCGACGAAAAAAAATGTTGTCTGTTGTCTGTCTATATACACGATAACTCAAGAACGCCTTAATCGATTTTAACGAAATTTGGTACAAAAATCCTCTATCGGCTGACCGTGAACTGATTAACTTCGTGGGAGCTTTAGTTTTCGAGTTATTTAAAAAAACGTTAAAACAAATTAAAAAAATCATTACTTTAGAAGTAAAGCAGCTATTGATATGCGGTTTTCAGATTTTGATTTTCGTAAATAGGTATTACCCAAAAATTTTGTTATAAGGTTCAAATCTTTCAGAGCTACAGTTTTCGAGATATTTTCACTTCCTTTCAACATAAAATAATTGATTGTATTGACTATCCGTGCTTTCTAGCACCAATTTTTAAGTCTGAAACTATTTATTAAATTACATACAGTTTCTCGAATTTAAAATTAATTACAAATTATTTGCGCTCCACAATGACCCAAGAACGGATAACAAGTTTGGCGATTTTATCCATTGAGATCGAAGTGGACATCTATTTTAATGAAGTTATCCAAGCGTTTGCAACGATAAAGGGTAAAAAAAAATTTATTTAAATTAATTTTTCAGCTTTTTTTAGTTGGCTTAACTTTTAACTTAATTTCAGGATTTAATATTGCGTTTTTGTCAAATAAAACTAACATAAGTATATAAAAAAAAAATCAGAGGGGGGCCCCCATTTGAAGATACCGCCCCGGGCGACACTTTTTCTCAGTACGCCGCTGTAAACAAATTCAAAGTTTTAGGACAGATGCTGTCGTTGTCACTGTCATTCAAATTAATACCTTGTAATTAAATTATCGTAAGGTCACTACGACACCAGGCAACACCGTTCTCAACTAAAAAGCCAGTTAACTCTTATCTCTTCAGTGCCCTTTAGCCAAAGATTGCCGTCATTTTTATAACCAAATTGACAGGTAAAACATGGATTTTCTGTCAGTTGGGTGTCAATATGACCGCTATAGTAAGTTAAAGGATACTAAATCGAAAAAGAGTTAACTGGCTTTTTAGTTAAGCGGGTATTGCACCAGGCATGGATTTGTTAGTGCATGCGCAGTAGATTTTTCGTTTATGGCCTGGTGGCCCAAACAGTTTCAAAGCCAACCGCAATTTTGAATTTTCTTCTTTGTTTTTCAAAGTTATTTTCGTTACACATTTTGCGGCTCTTGGGCCGTTATAGTATCTCATAGTTATATGGGTTGCCCTTTCAAGAATCAGTTTTATAGGTTTGACTATAATTTTAATTGAATTAATTGATCCCGAAAGAACTCTTTTAAACACACAAAATAATTGAGAATTAACTTTTTTAGTAAAACGAATCCAAACTAACATAATTAACCCTTGTTATATGCCAATAAGCACATTATTTCTAGAAAAAAAATATAGTTAAAAACTTATTTTTACACATGTTTTTTTTATTAAAAACTGAAATTATTCCAAGAGCCTCCTCGCCTAAACCAAAAGCAAAGTGTTCAGTACACTTTAGATTTAATCAAAAATATAGCACTGTTAGGGTCGTATAAAATATAGAAAAATTAATTCGGTTAGTTTTTTTGGAGTATATAGCTCAAAATACTTGTTATTTAGGTAAACCAACTAAATAATTAACAAACTTGTATATCGGCTAATTTAAGGCCGTTTTAAAAAAAGTAAAGGGCCAGCATGTGGCCATTGTTATAGATAGCATTGGCCTACATCTGGCCGGCAAAGCATCTGTTACCCGGTCCGGGATTCTCAACGGCCCGGACCGGCAATCTAACTGTGGCTCTATACCGTGAAGTCCGGGAGACAAGTATCGGGCCAACACTAAGCCATCAATTTTTGTTTGTTGTGGGTATTAAAAATAAAAATAAGCATAATAGCGATAACTTCGCCATTAAATGTACACCAAAAATTCCCTAATAACTATCACATGATTTACTTTTACACGTGCTAATTTTGAGTTTGCGCTGTTCAACCAGGGCTGTTATCGTTTAGCCGCGAGATTCCTTTTTACGCAAGCGAAAACGTAAATATAACCTCACGGGTCAAAGATCGATTTTAGCGTTATAGACCAGTCATTTAAGACTATCAATTCACAATAATTCCAAAAGTCTTCAAGTTTTTGTCTTCTGAAAACCGCATAAAAATTAACAACCCCCCATTTGCAGTAGTTTTTTTATATTTTTTTTGCAAAAAAATCTGCAAAAATCAATTTAAAAAAAAGTTCGGTTTGGACACTAAAAATGGTTGCAAATTTAATACAGCCTACAAAATATTTATTTACATTTGCAAAAACTTATACATATATTTTAGAGTAAAAACCGGGAGGGGGTACCAAATTAAAATTACAAATTTTTATACCTATGTTTCCTTTCACATATGGTCTTTTCTTCCTCTACGACATAACCACGCCAATAATTGTTAAATTTTGTATATATAGTTCAGAATGACTGGTCTATCACTAATGCTCGTAAAACGATGCGACCCGTTTTTATTCATAAATCCCTGATCAAGTATTACGGAAGGTTGTGTAATATATTTTGCTAGGTTATGAGTATAATACGCCAGTAGTACAAACGTTTACTTAAGTTTCATCATTTTAACATAAACGTAAGTAAAAATTATAATTATTGAAATGATGGTTTGTTTTGGGTTTTCGAAGTTATTTGAATAACCATGATTTAAGCATGCTTGCGATATGTGTATGCGTTGGGCGGACATTTGTGTACCGGTATTTTTAGTGTGTTTAGTGGTTTTATTTATATACGCTATTTTTCGCATTATTCCGATACTATTTCTGTAACCTATACCTACTTCTAGTATTGTTTATTATACGTAACCTATATTTTCACTTTTATTTTCACTTCTACACACTGTTTTGCACCGAATCACGTTACCTACGCTTAAAAACCAGTCGGCGCTCCGGAGCAGTCATATTTCAAACGTTTTTGTAAACAAAAAAAGGCGCTAGACTTGTTGTGTATGATTTTTTGTTTTCAAAAAATAATAATGGTGGGTTTACCCAACTTTTCATATTGATAATTCATATCAATTTTGGGGCGGAGTTCTGGAAAACCGTTTAGAACCACTTGAAGTTTTACAGAAATGGCTTCTTAAAATAATAATGGGTAAAGATCAGAGAAATTTATCAGATGGAGTGTAAAATTTTTGATATAAGCGCCCTTGCCACACACGAATTAAAAATCAAACGGGACGCCTACCACAGGATAAAACAACATTAGGTTAAAGCTCCTTTTTTTATATAAGCCACAAAATAAACGCCAAACTACCCCATGCATTTAGCAAAGTTAAAGACAAACACAATATATCCTTGCACCTAGCCGGGATTCGAACCCGGGACCTTCCGTGCGGTAGGCAGATACGCTGCCCACTGCGCTACGGCGGCCGGCATTTAAAAAAAAAACAATTTAAAAAAATATATATTTCAGATAACATAAGACTTCATCTTGATATTAATGTTTGCTGATTTTATATGCTCCAACCCAATATTGACAATATACCCGATCTTGACAATTTACCAGACCTTGAAACTGCCTGATTCGGACATTTTTGCGACTTACCGATTATGAAAATAAATATATAGTTGCGTTTTTTCCCCAACTTTTCGTTGGCGTTGAACTTTTTTTGTTTGGTGGAATTAAGATGTGTTTGCACGCGACTAAAAAACGTATTTTTTAACAGTTTTCAAGTTTGTTCTCAAAATCATTTGGTAGAATGTGAAATAATCATTACTTTTATTTATTTTAATCGTTTTCGTGTGTTGAATGGGGCAATATTGTCATATTTATCAGAATTTGTTAAATTTTATGTAGATCAGCTTTTACTATCATGGGTGCCAATCTCAAAAAGAGATATGTGCGAGAATTACCGAAAAACGTCGATGTTTTAATTCTGTTTCTTTTTTATCATACTATTGGTAAAGGAAAGAAGTATTTTTTGGTTAGAATTTTTCGAGTTTAAGTTTCAGTGTCTTAAAAGATTTTCTGACGTGACATTGAATCTTTATTAAAGTAGTTCGATAAGTATCGTATATTTCTTGGCATTGTGTATTGACTTTGGTTTTATTTAATAATTTTTTTTAATAAAGTAGACTCATATCTACGAAAACCTTTTATTATAATTTTTTAATTTTAGACCCTAATCCTAGCTAAGTACAGCTCGTCCTAACTAATATAATAAATAAATACATACATACATAATAAAATAATACATAATAAACAATCGCGCAAGTACTGTCACGACCTAACTGACTTTTGCGGTTTCGAGGGCGCAATAACAAAAACAAAAATCCATATAACTACAAAAAAAAAGCACATCGAGCATAGTGTTTCTAGATAAAAATTTGCAACGTTTGGTGTTGGTTTGGTGGAATGACAACAAAATTTCCACCGCAACGTTGCGAAAAAAACGCAACTTATATGTCCTTTTTCATTTTGCAACAGCATTTTCCAAATAATAGAGAGTTAATAGACCACTAATTTATCGTTACCTTATTTGTTTACCGTATTACCGTAATTGAGATGCTGAAAAGAGTTTTTAAACCACAAACACAAATTACCGTAACCGGTATATATTCTTTTGCCCACATACAAATTGCCAATGTAAACAGAATAAAAAAGAAAACAACAATTTCACAAGAAAATTAAAAACCTAACTAAACAAAAAAACGAAGCTATACGCGTAGCTTTTGCAAAGAAATAAATCTGATTGGTTGCAAAAAATAACCGAGCGAGTCCCGTTAAGCCACCGTAAGTAAAGTATTTCGGTTCCATTATTTTTGGATACGGGAGAAAAATATCCGATTTTGCCTACGGTATCACCAATTTTGATAGTCTATTAACGCTCTATTTACCCTAATATTTTATGTTATGTATTCTCGTTAGGAGTTTAAGTAGTTTTGCTTACTTAGTAGTAACCACTAACAAACCAAGTAGAATTTATCCGTCTTCCAACCTAATCTGTCATGAAGCGACGTCACATTAGGTACAAAATAAAGTTGTCTACTAGTAAGTTAAACGACAAACGTCTTTTGTAATTAAATCCGACGTTTACGTTGTCAGGTACACATATATGCGAACCTTAAACGACGTCAAAATAGGCAACGTAATTTGTACAAATATTTGCTCAGACGCATTCACATGCATACCTAAATCGACCACGAAACATCGTCGGTCTTGTTACCTTAATCGACGAAAGAAGGATACTTAACCTACAATTTTCCATCTGGGACATGGACAATTTGTTGGCTTACTGCCAACCAAAAATCTGATGACCTTCAGGTCGCACTTATGTTTCTTCCAGCCCACTTTGTCTGGAGCATTAGTGGGGTCACACTGATATTGTTTAATATCGCTTTTTTTGATGGGGGACCAACAATTATCATCCTCTTCCCACCTCTCCGGGACAGATTCGAGCTCATTCAGTGCTTTAATAAATACAATTTTAAAATAATCCATGTTTTTAAGTAAAAAACAGAAAGTATTTTTCTAGGTTATGTTCAGCTGAAAGAATGAAGTCGGATTCCGAACCTTTGCACATATTACGTAGTTTAACGTTGGCTGGTTAGATTTGTATAGAATTAGATCTGCAAATCGGTGTCCTTGTCCAAATTGGTGATAAATTAGTAAAAGTACTATAACAGCCCAAAGTCGGTCATTTTGGAGTTGCAAGCCATTATTGACAACAATTTTTTTCTTCTTTTTCTTGAAAAAAACAATAAAAGAGACTTAATAATGTCTTAAAGATGCGTTTAGTATTATTATTCTTGAGTGATTTTAGTATTAATTAAAACCGAATTAAAACCGAATTCAGTGCTTTAATAAATACAATTTTAAAATAATCCATGTTTTTAAGTAAAAAACAAGAAAAAACAGAAAGTATTTTTCTAGGTTATGTTCAGCTGAAAGAATGAAGTCGGATTCCGAACCTTTGCACATATTACGTAGTTTAACGTTGGCTGGTTAGATTTGGATAAAATTAGATCTGCAAATCGGTGTCCTTGTCCAAATTGGTGATAAATTAGTAAAAGTACTATACCAGCCCAAAGTCGGTCATTTTGGAGTTGCAACAATTTTTTTCTTCTTTTTCTTGAAAAAAAACAATAAAAGAGACTTAATAATGTCTTAAAGATGCGTTTAGTATTATTCTTGAGTGATTTTAGTATTAATTAAAACCGAAATAGTGCCTAAAAAAATATTTTTTATTTTTGCTATTTTGGGCTAATTTGGAAGGGGGGGGAGTTATTTTTTGCCCTATCTTGACCAACTTTGTCAGTAAAGTGGCCCGCGCAGAAATATTTTGCTCTAGATTACTCGATAAAGTGCCGTTTTTAATAACATAGCTTTTATTTTTAATGAAATAAAAAGATAGTAATTGGTTTTTTGTGAGTTATATTTCTTTAATATATATTTCAGCTAAAATTTACTAAATAAGTACCAAATTAGGTAATCAATTAAATAATATAAATTTACGTAAGCTGTCGGATGTATTATCACGACTTCATAGGTAAACTACTATACCATTGAAGTATAATTAGCGACGTCGAACCGACCCGAATTTGTATTCCCCATTTAGGTCGGATTGGGATCGTAGGGAATGAGAATTGTATTCCGCTTGTCAACTTTTTTAAAGTTTTAAGCAACCGAGTAGAGGACGTAGTTTTTGTGTATTATTATCACATAAGAAACTTTTTTTTTAGATTTTCTACAAAAATGGACTTTGTAATGGGCGGCTTAGCCGCGGGCGGCGCTACCATTGTCAGCAATCCGTTCGACGTATTGAAAACAAGAATGCAACTACAGGGCGAACTCGAAGCCAGAGGAAAACATACAGTATTTTACAAAAACGTGTTTCACGCCGGGTATGTCGTTGCAAAACACGAGGGTTTAAGAGGTTTACAAAAAGGTCTTGGCGTTGCTATATTTCTTCATGGAGGCAGGAATTTTTTCAGGCTAGGTTGGTTTATTTAACAAATTGTACAGTACCCGCAGTAATTTTTTTCCAACGTTTTTAAGAGGCAACATAGGAATTCTACTGTATTTTCTTTCCTTTACTTTTTAAAACGTTTCTTGCACTGTGATTTTAAGGTCATGTTTTTTTGGAAAACGCAGCTGCAAAATGGTCCGCTACATTCTTTTTTTTTGTTGTTTGCAGTTACCTAGTGGAAACTTGTGTTTAAAAATCGTGCAAAATCGCGTCCCACCTGTCAATTTTTACGGGAAAAATTTGACAAGTTGTCACACAAAAGGTATTTTGGTCGATAAATTTATTTTTTAATTGTGTTTTTCAATTAATGACGTAGCCAGAAATCGACTCTGGGGGGGGGGTTCATTATTGAATAAAAATCAACTATGGAAAATTTTTAAAAATTAGGTAGGTGCCTATTGCTTGAGCTATTGAACTGAAGGGAGGGGAGAGGGGCAGTTTAGTAGGTGTTAAGTTAAGGTATTTGCAGATGTTTTTAAATTAACCCTTAAAATTTTGAAAAAATTACATTAAAGTGCTATTTTTGTTTGTACGGTAACGATATTCCATATTGGTATAGCGCCGCAGGCGAAAACTTTAGCAAAAAAAAACCAAAACATTCATTAAAAATTTTGTTCTTTTAGGGTTTTTGTAAAATATTTTGTAAAAATATATTTTATATTTTTTTTTAAATAATTTTTATTATTTAAAGTAGATTGGGTTAGACGCCAAGAAGGGGTGGGTTGCGGTGGTATAGACCGCAGATGAAAATTTTAAGAAAAATTATATTAAAAATGCCATTTAAATTTAAATAATTATTACACGTTTTAAATGCTAAAATTGTTGTTAAAATTAATAACGTCAGAGCACCGCCGGTAAAATTTTTAAAATTTAAGATATTACACCAAACACACGTCATAAACCGGAGTAAAGGGTCAAAAAAGTGGGGAAGGTATAGCTCTCTCTGTAGATTGGGTTAGGCCAGGGGGAGTTTTAACCCCCAAAACACCGCCTGGCTACGCCACTGTTTCAAGTCATGAAATAATCTTACCAATGCGTCCATCTAATTTTTCCTGTGAAAAATTCAGATGCATGCAGTTGTGAACGCCATTTTTCCTACGAACACTGATGAGTTGCAGTAATTTTTGTAAAAATTAGTCCTTAATTTTGCACAATCAAATTAAAACTGCTTTTCCGCACTTGTAAGGAAAAGTACTTTTCCTACTAGCGTGAGTAAAAGTGAACTTTTACACACGCATTTACGTGTGGGAAGTTGCATTTCCCGGGAACGGATTTACCCTGTGTCTTTCGCGCACGGCGTACGAGAAAAAAATTTTCCGCACGCATTTTTTTTATTATCATTATTTAAAATAAAACTTAAATAACTATTTTACGCAAGTCCGAAACATTTTGTAGCTGACACGTGCGAAAAGTGTCTTTTCGGCCCTTGACGGCTGGCCCGAGCTACGCTCCATGTCGTTCGAGCAACTGCCGTCGCGTGCCGAAAAATGTCACATTCCGCAGTTGTTAGGTAAATAACTATTTCCTACTAGCGTGCGTTTGAGTACACTTTTACGCACGAATTTGCGTGCGTGAAGTTGCATTTTCCGCACGCCGCCGCCGCCGTGCGGGAATGGATTTAATTTGTGTCTTTCGCGCACGGCTACTTTTACGCACGCTTTTTTTACCGATTTTTTAGGTCAAATTCGACTATTTAGATATACTTTTTAACTTATATGTAAAGAAAATGCAAACAAAAATAGTTCTTTTTGCTATTTTAATACCTAAAAATAAAAATATAATGTTGTCTAGAAGTTTTGTACCTGAATCGTGCGAAAAGTGTCTCTTCCGACCTTGAAGGCTTGCTGTCAACTGCCGTCGCGTGAGGAAAAGTATCATTTTCCGCACTTGTTAGGTAAATAACTATTGCAACACATGTGCGGAAAAGTATGGTGACACTTACGTCATCGAACATTTTTCCACACACAAATTTAACGTTTTTTGAGGATGCAAATCATGTGAAATCAATCATTTTTCATTCATTCATATGTGGTCGTAGGAAAAACATATTACAGAAATAAACTTTAACTACTCACGTCTGCATATCTACTGAAACTGAAAAATGCCCAAATCTTTCAGAATCCGTCGAATTTGCACCACCGTGAACAGTTTTATAAGCTTTAATTTGGATCGAAACGAGACATTTTTAGTTTTCAGGTACCTACCAGGCAATATTCAGAACGGGATATTTACAAGATAAAAACGGCGACTCCATAATATACCGCTCAGCACTCGCGAGTGCGTTCGCAGGCGCGTTCGGCGCTTTTATGGGCAGTCCTTTGTTCCTAATCAAAACTCAGATTCAGTCGCAGTCGGCGAAAGATATTGCCGTTGGACATCAGCACGGACACAAGGGCGCTGTCGAGGCGTTAAGGGTTATTTATTCACGTGAAGGGGTAAGTTGTCAATATTGCCCAAGTAACAATTTTTAGTTGCCATAACTAAGAAATAAACTAAAACGAACGTTGCATAAAATACAAAAACTAGTCGTTTGTGCAACGGCCGCTATAACAGACGAGAAAACGCCACAGCGTTGTTATTAACTAGAAAGTTTGAGACAATGATGTGTCTGAAATTAACTCTGTGTTTCGGACTTCCATTGTCTATATTTTATTTATACACGACGTTTCGATCAGTACAATCTCTGATCGTCTTCAGGTGCAAACTACAATCAATTCCTAAGGCTACGTACTTATATACTGTGAGAAATCACTCAACCTTGAAGTTTAAGAAGTTGGCTCCGCCCAAGGAGGGGCTTCCAAATATTTGGGATTTCAACACTTGGTTTAGTGAAAATACCCTGATTCTGCCCAATAAAGGCAGCTTCAAGGAATGTTCGTTTCTTCCAGTGTGACTCCTTGTGCAAAACCTTTGCTTCTGCCCACTTCATTCGGTGTTGTTTTGACCATGCATGTTCGGCAATTCCTGATTTCGTGGTTTCAACTTTTTGGGTATTCGTCTGATGTTCCTTAAGCCTAACAGATAGTGGTCTTTTAGTTTCGCCTATGTATGATTCACCACACTCACAAGGAACTTGGTAAATGCATTCCTTATTTTGTTTGTTCTCCGGTTTTGTTTTACTAAGACGGCCTCGAATTATATTACTAGATTTAAAAGCTGTTTTAATATTAAAGTTTTTCGCTACTCTTCGAATTTTCTCTGATACTCCGTTAACGTATGGGATTGTAAGGAATGCATTTGCCTGGTTTTGGTCTTGTAATCTCTGTCCTGTTTGTTGAAATTTAGTAATAGTATCTGTTATAAGTTTCAGGCTGTAACCATTCTGCTGCAGATCCTTCTTAATGTTTCTTATTTCGATTTCCAAGTCATGAGGAAATTTGAACGGCTCTGTTATACAAAGTTTTGATTATGCCTCGTTTGGTTGTAGCAGAATGATTTGAACCTTGATTTAAATATTGTCCTGTGTGAGTGGGTTTACGATAGACTGTTGTTCTGATGTCGCTTTCTACTCGTGTGACAAGTACATCAAGAAAAGGAATTTGACAATTTTGCTCCAACTCCATTGTGAATTTAATGGTGGGTCTTATGTTATTTAGGTGGTGAAGAAATTCTGAAAGTTGTTGGTCATTCCCGGTCCAGACAATAAAAGTATCATCAACATATGTCAGCCAGAGCTTAGGTTTATATGTTGCGCTATCAACCGCGTGTGATTCGAACCACTCCATGTAGACTGGTTGATGACGAATCCCTTTATGAACGTACCAGCCTACCGCTGGAGGGAGTGATGGAGTTGTTGGAGTGCTGCCTACATAACTCTTATTTTCAAGTGAAAGATAGGTTTTATGCTCAGGAAGACGGTCTGCCAATGGGTTCATCGCTTTCGCCAGTGGTGACCAATATTTACATGGAGGTGGTTTTAAACGTTTAGGTTTTCAGTAAACCAAGAAATGATTATTTCCGCCATACTGTTTTCTTGTCCTGATTTGCGCCCCTACGCCATTTGTGTTAGTTTTAGTAATTTTTAAAATCTCATACCTCATCAATTATTACAAACTTTTATAATCCTAAAATTTTGCCTCACAAAAGCTTATAACCTTATAAAAACTGATTAAAATCAGGTATGTTTTTTATGAGGTTTTCAAGCCGGTTTTTCTGGCAGGGTATTTAGACCAAAATTGGCATGTTTATAGGAAGGTGCACTGTATAGTATAGCTTGCGACTTAGTCGTCCGATTTTAAAAATTTTAGGCCTGTTAATAAGAGAAGACACGAGTTCTTGCTAATCTGGCTCAAAATTTGACATATGTCAAAAATCCAAAATGGCAGGGAGCTTTAAAAAACTCCTGATTTAAAATTTGTTTAACTTTTTTTACATTATAACCAATTTAACCTCGTGATCGTCCCCCAAATGACAAACCCAAACCCAGGTTGGACGAACTTCAAGATAACATGATAGCAACTAAACTTAAAATCGAACTTAATAAAAAGCTTAAAGATATTAATGAGCCTAATGAACAAGATGCAGAAATGGTCTGGACAAAAGTTAAAAGTGCCATAGTCGAAAGCACAACACTCTTAGGCAAGGATGAAACAAGAAATAAAAAGAAAGTTTGGATGACCAATGAAATCCTGGAGTTGATGGATAAAAAAAAGCAGTAAAAAAGGCAGCGATCAGTATCATGAAATCAATAGAGCAATAAAAAATAAGATAAGGTCAGCAAAACGAGACTGGATAACACAGCAATGTCAAGAAATAGAAGATCTAGATGCTAAGCATGACACGTCCAATTTACACAAACGGATAAAGGAAGCAGCTTGATTATTTAATAAAAGACAAGCTGGAATCCTTGTGGGCAATCACGGCAAAATCATACCGGATACCAAAGAAAATTTAAAAGAATGGTGTAGCTACATAGGACATCTCTTTAACGATAACCGATCCGAACAGCCAGAAGAATTCTCAAACCAAGGCATAGATATAACACCAGAGGAAGTAAACCACGCAATATCTTTAGCTAAAAACAGAAAAGCGGTCGGGCAAGGCGAAGTATACACTGAGGTTTTAGAGCTAATAAAAAACGAAGATTCGGTAAATACGCTGGCCAAACTTTTTAACTTGATTTATCGTAGCGGTAAAATCCCTGCTGACTGGCTAAAATCAACCTTTGTTACGCTGCCTAAAAAACATTCAGCAAAGAAGTGTAGTGATTACCGCCTAATGAGTCATATGTTAAAAATATTTCTAAAGATTATCCACAAAAGAATTTATGGGAAATGCGAATCCTTTATGGACGACACGCAGTTTGGATTTCGTGGTGGGTTCGGGACAAGAGAGGCCTTGTTTGGCATTCAAGTCTTAGTTCAGCGGTCTAGGGATGTGTCGGTGCCAGTATATGCCTGTTTTATAGATTATGAGAAAGCATCTGATCGAGTTCAACACGAAAAGCTCATAGAATCGCTAAAAGAAGTGCGTCTAGATGACCGAGATCTAAAGATAATCGCTAATCTATACTATAAACGTTGATGGCCAGATGTCCGAAGAGGTCCAAATAAGAAGAGGAGTATGCCAAGGTTGTATATTGTCTCCGCTGTTGTTTAATATCTATAATAACAAAATAATAAAGAATGCACTTCAAAACTGCGAAGAGGGTCTGACCATAAACGGCATAAAAATCAACAACATACGATATGCCGAAAACCCTGTCATACTAGCAGACACGCTGGAAGGCCTGCAAGAGTTGTTGAATCAAATTGCTGCCAAAAGCTCGCAATTCGGGCTTAACTTAAATGTTGGCAAAAAAAAATGGATGGTCATATCCAAGGAAAAGCACATCCGAGGCATGTTAGAAGTAAATGGGCAGCAAGTCGAACGCGTGGATTCATACAAATAATTGGGTTGTCTCCTCAATGAGAACTGTGACAACATGCAAGAACAAAGAAGAAGTTAAAAAACCTCCAAATCAGTTACTTCAACCAAAAAGAAACTAAAAAAACAAAAGATCAAAAGATCTTGGGTGGAAATAACGAAAATTCAAACTTGGATGAGCATCCCACAAGGAACACACAAAAGATCAAAGCGAAAAGAGAAATGATTAAACGATGTTTCGCCCTGGGTAACCAGCGTGGGCTCATCAGTAGTTTCACTGGTCACCCTCCACTATACATCATTAAACACCATCATACACTTTGATTTCCAAACTTGAACCACTCACAAATAGGCATCGTTCCGCACTGGTACTTACTTATCCAAGTTACCTGATACGAATTCATCCTGGCGTGTTAATATTTCCAGTAGGATTATGCTCCTAAGGCAACTAAAACAAAGAAGAAGTTAAAAAACCTCCAAATCAGTTACTTCAACCAAAAAGAAACTAAAAAACAAAAGATCAAAAGTGGTGGAAATAACGAAAACTTGGATAAGTAAGTACCAGTGCGGAACGATGCCTATTTGTGAGTGGTTCAAGGTTGGAAATCAAAGTGTATGATAGTGTTTAATGATGTATAGTGGAGGGTGACCAGTGAAACTACTGATGAGCCCACGCTGGTTACCCAGGGCGAAACATCGTTTAATCATTTCTCTTTTCGCTTTGATCTTTTGTGTGTTCCTTGTGTTTGAATTTTCATTATTTCCACCCAAGATCTTTTGATCTTTTGTTTTTTAACATGCAAGAAGTTCGTGCAAGAATTGAACAGACCAGATCATCTTTTATCAAAATGAAATCAGTGTTGTGTAGTCGCGATCTTAATACCACTCTCCGAATTCGTGTGATTCGGTGTTATGTTTCTATCATCTTATATTATGGCATGGAAGCATGGACACTGACTAAGGCCATGTGCAAAAAGTTGGAGACATTGGAGATGTGGTGCTATCGTAGAATACTAAGGATGGACCGAGTAACTAATGCGGATGTTCTGCTTAGAATAAATAAAGAGCTTGAAGTTTTATTTACCATCAAAAAACGAAAACTTGAATATTTTGGCCATATTTTGAGAAATGACAAATATAAACTTTTAAAATTGATAATAGAAGGCAAAATTGAAGGCAGAAGAGGTCCGGTTCGTAGACGGATAACATGGCTTAAAAATCTTAGCAGTGGACAGGATGCAGATCACGCTGATGATAGGTAACGTGCAAAGAGAGCATGGCACTTGAAGAAGAAGAAGATACCTCGGTAGGCGAAGAAAGTATGAGGCTTTTGCCTTATTAACACGCTAGTAGGAAAAGTTCAGGGCGGCACACTAATTTTTCGCAGAGGGGAGGTGAAATTTATCCATTTTTTTAAAGCTCTTCGCCACCTTGGATTTTTGACATATGTCAAATTCGGAGTCGCGTCAGTAAAATTTCAACTTTTGTCTATAAAAACTGCCAAAAATTTCGAAAATTGGGCCGATTGGGTCTAAAGTTATAGCGCGTTCGAAAAGTGACAAATTTTTTGGCCCACCCTGCAGATAAGCTTTGCTAATATTTTTAGCAAAATTTATTGTGTAATAATCATTACAAATATGGATTTCTTTTTCAGATAAAAGGTCTGTGGAGAGGAGCAACAGCCACAATGCTACGAGCCGTGGTCGGGTCATCGGCACAACTGACCACTTTTGCCGTATCCAAGGATTATATCAAAAAGATTCATGTATTTCGAGACCATCCCATCCTAATCTCGTTTACAGCTAGTATATTTAGTGCCTTTATGCAGACTGTGATGATTAATCCATTTGACGTCGTTTCCACCAGGCTTTATAATCAAGGTAAAAGGCCGGCAGTCAAAGTGAATACCTACTGACCAAAGCCAAAATGATAGAAATCACATTTGAAGATATCATCGGTTAATTATTTATTTTTATAGTTTTTTTATGCGTTGCTTTTATATTGGCTGATGATCCATACAATTGTTATTTTACTTGCTCTATAATCCAGTCTAAGAGTGTGGAAACATGATATTTTTCGGCTGCAGTAGTTTGAACAAAATCCCCAAATACTACTCACGCTTGAAAAACATAGTTAATATTACCCCTGTTCTACCAACTTAAAACCTTCATTCATTTCGCTAAAATAACTCTTTGTTTGAGACAACGATGTGTTTGAAATTAACTTTCGAACTTTCCTTGTCTATATTTGATTTATAGGTGTGGTACCGTATAGGACTTAGGGACAAAATTCGATATTTCACAGTCTAATTAACCAATTGGAATTCTGTAATCGCTGGTTGATTTCTTGCTAAAAGGTCCAAATCTTGTAAAAATTATGAATGTATATACAGGGTGATTCACCTCGAGTGGCCTATTGAAAGTTTGAGTTAGAAGTTTGAGAAGAACTAAAAAAGGGAACATTTACAAACTTGGCATGTGGCCGTAATTAGTAAAAATCTATATTTCAAAAATAATTTCACACCGTTGCCAGATATACTTTAAACCATGGTATCACGTACGATACTTATCTCATCACATAGCTCGTAAAAAGTTAAGACAGGAAAGGATATTCATTTTTCTTCCGATATATATGGAATATTGAAAGTAAAATGCTATTTTTTAAATGTTTCTTCGTTAATTGAATTTATTTAATTTGGCAGAACAACAAATACACTATACATACTACTATAAACAGAAATATAAAACAATAAAATAAAAATTTTAACCAAATTGGAAACCTTCTCAATAAGCTAATTTATTTACAATAACATAACAAATACACTCTACCTAGCTCTACTTATAACCTTTAAAATTTGATATCATATACCGGGTGTGTCCCTAGCAGGTGGCTCACCACCATAATTTTTTTTTTATATTGAAACATAAACAAATGAAATTTGGTACGTAAGTATATCACTTACAGATGCATTGTTACATGTATTCAGTTCTTTTCTCTCACTTATTCCGGTTTAACCGGTACCAAATTTAATTTATTTATCTTTTAAAATAAAAAAAAAATATAGGCTTGATCCACCTGCTAGGAACATCCTGTATAAACATATAATAATAATACTACAAAAAATATTACAATAATTAATCTATTCTGAATCTGAGCATTCCTCATTAATTTCAAATAAATTCAGTTCTAAATCTAAACCGTTCATCATGTTTCAAATACTTTAGTACCTTTTCATTTACATCTGCATTTTTTTTGTTTGCCACCTTTCTTTTCGATGAAATGAAGGGGTCCGAGTTAATAAGAAAAATACGCAATAAATCGCTATTTGTAGCTGTTCTAGAGCATTTTCTGGTATGAGATAATCGAAGCTTTCTGACTTCTTTATGCCTTGCCTCAAGCGCGTCCTCGGAGAGTTCTCTCACTTATAAAGAGATATATACACACGTCTAGCAATACCCTAAACTTATCCAGATCAATGGCATTACAACTAGCTAATACTCACATTTACTAGCCATCTTTAATCCAAACAACTGACATTTCATTGCTTTATGTTTTACATCTTTAGAAGGTTCGTCCACTTCAATTAGAGACAATATTTTCTCATAGACCATCTGTTTTCGTAATCCTCGCAATCTCTATTTCTGTCGCAGCTTTTTTTATTCGCAACCACCGGCCATTAAAATTTTTTCTCATAAATACTGATTAATTTTTAAACCACATATCAAAAAAAATCAAAGGTGATTTTTTTTAAAGGCCAAAAAAAATCGAAATTAAAAAAAAACATAAAATGTGGGAAGACTTTAATATGAAAAAAGGCCTAAATATAAAATAATATAAATGACTTTGCTGCGCTGGAGTACACAATACAAAGCCAACTAAATAAAGTTATTATATTTAAATATTATAATGAGCCATACTCTGTTTAATAACAGTTCAAAAATTTTAATGCTCAAAATTTGGTTTAAGGTGAATTTTGTCCACATGACCCCACATTGTGCGACGTTTCGATCAGTACAATCTCTCATCGTCTTCAAGTGCAAACTACAATCAATTCCTAAGGCTACGTACTTATATACTGTGGGAAATCATTCAAACATGAAGTTTAAGAAGTTAGCTCCGTCCAAGGAGGGGCTTCCAAATATTTGGAATTTCAACACTTGTTTTACTGAAAATACCCTGAATCTGCCCAATAAAGGCAGCTTTAAGGAATTTTCGATTCTTCCAGTGTAACTCCTTGTGCAAAACCTTTGCTTCTGTCCACTTCATTCGGTGTTGTTTTGTTCTCTGGTTTTGTTTTACTAAGAAGGCTTCGAATTGTATTACTAAATTTAAAAGCTGTTTTAATATTAAAATTGTCTTCGAATTTTCTCTGATACTCCTTTAACATATGGAATGCATTTGCCTGGTTTTGGTCTTGTAATCTCTGTCCTGTTTGTTGAAATTTAGTAATAGTATCTGTTATAAGTTTCAGGCTGTAACCATTCTGCTGCAGATCCTTCTTAATGTTTCTTATTTCGATTTCCAAGTCATGGGAATTGTTACAAATTTGAACGGCTTTGTTATACAAAGTTCATAATATTATGCCTCGTTTGGTTGTAGAGGAATGATTTGAACCTTGATTTAGATTGTCCTGTGTGAGTGGGTTTAGAATAGATTGTGGTTCTGATGTCGCTTTCTACTCGTTTGACAAGAACATCAAGAAAAGGAAATTGACAATTTTGCTCCAACTCCATTGTGAATTTAATCGTGGGTCTTATGTTATTTGCAAATTATCTTGCTACTATGCATCTCATTGGTCCAAATCTTCGGTTTAAATCGGTTTTTCTCACTTTCAGCAATTCTCTTAGTTGAAGGCAGTTTTTTTTTATAATTTTAGGGCTAGACGAGCACGGTCGGGGACTCCTGTACAACGACCTGGGTGACTGTTTCAAGAAAATCTACATGAAAGAAGGTTTCCTCGGATTTTACAAAGGAGTGGTGGCCAATTACATGAGAATGGCCCCCCACGGCATGTGCTGTCTGGTACTGTGGGACATACTTAAGGATTTACAGAAAAAACATTTAGAAAACGACAAAAGGACTGTAGTTAACGTAATTAGGTACTAGTAGTTGAGCCAGTCATTACTCATCAGTTTTTAATAATAATTTTCATCGTTAAAATGAATCACCGTAAAAAACTTCAATTCGTTAAACGAAGTTTTTGACGTTCTAATAATGCGTGTGAAAAAAACACACGCATTATTACAACGTCACTTTGTAAAACATGTTGCATCTCCACCATTTTCTTTAAATTCATATTTCTCCATTTCTTTTCCAATTTTTTTAATGTCACATTTGATTAATAATAGCGTTTTCTTTTCGATGCACTGGGGCAAAACTAAACCTGACCTGGTGTTGTCAGAAACTTGCACTGTTGCATGATTAGTGCATTGCAAAGCACGGTTTGAGAGGAGATTTTTTTAGGTTAACCGGGCTATTCTTAAAATAACGTCCAAAACGGTTTCCCAGCTGCTAATCAACTTTTATTTCGATAATCTCCATAGATTTTTAATTTTTTTGTTTTTATATTTTCATATTTTAAAGTTGTTAATGTCTTCACTCATACGTTGTTCTGTTTATGGAATATTTTTGGTCCTTAAAACATCCAGAAAATACTTTAATATATTTTTTATTTAAAGAAAAACTGAAAACATTTAATTTTTCAGCAAAGAAGTTATCATATCTTAATATGGATCTTTAAAAAAAAATATAGGTGTCTTTACTTTATGCTTTCAGTTTTAAGGCCACAAATATGACATAGATTTGACAACACTGCTTTGCTATTTTCTTTGAAAGATCAACAATAGGTGGCATCACTAATACCACTTCGAGTGGAATCGTGCAGTTTTCAGAACACGGTGCGAACACCATATGTGAGGAAAAGTATAATTTATTAGGAACGTAACCATTTATTAATGCTTCTTTAAAAGGTTTTGATGCTCGGCTTCATGCTTCATGGATTGCAATGTCTCGAAATTAAAAAGAATCAAAAGAAAAATCCTTATTCAACATAAAAAAAAACACAAATTTCCGTATTATTTTTATCACTTGTTCCATTAGACAAGTGGCCAGTGGCTATGCGGAACCTGCATTCCAATACTCTAATCGAACTCACTTCAGTTTCAGAATTCCGGCAGAATATTGCTTACAAAGAAAAAACCATAACTTTTTTGTTATCAGATACTAGGATTTATAACAATCTACAAACGTATTCAAAGGATTTTTCAAAATTTGGTGTATTTTTTTTCAAAAAATAAAAAAAATCCAAAAATTGCTGTTACAGATTTCTGTATTATCGACGAGGCTAAAGAAAAAGCCAGGTAAGATTTCTGAGCATTGTTAGCCGTGTTTATTTTATCTCGAAAATAAGAGAGTCCAGCAAAAACTGTCTGGATACGGTTGTGAGGAATTCAAAAATAAACATTCCTGCCAAATTTCAACAGATTCCGTTTTCTCGTTTCCGATATTCTGCCCGGTAAAGATTGGCCCAAAAACAGCAAAGCAGTGTTGTCAAATCTACGCCGAGACCAGAAATTTATTTGGCTATTATTAATGAGTTGGTGCTAATTTTTGACATATTGTCAGTGGGTAGCTTCCATTTTAGTTTGTTATTTTTGCGTAGCCAGAAAAAAAAGGTGAGTGTGCGGGTTTTTTATGATTTTTGTTCAAGTTCATGTTAAAAAAAGGCAAGTGTCATGCCTATATTCTCAGTTTTGTTGCTTGATTATTATGAAAACTAATTAGAAGTTAAAGAAATCAGTATTGTGGAGTTAGAACCTGGAATGCATTTTGTGGGGAAAAAACGAGCGGGAAATCTAAACGTTTTTCTCAGTTTTGTTAACATCAGTTCGGTTAACATTGGTGTTAACAAAACTGAGGTAGTGTTAACAAAATTGATAGTTTTTAACAAGTTGATGCTAAAATTAAAAAGCAGAATAACGAAGATAGAAAAATGCAAGGAATTAAAAAAAAACTTAAATGCTTTCCGATTATGGGAATTTATGTTTTACATAGAAATCTTTAAAGGAACTTTATCTATCCGGGAGCTGATATCTAAATCTAATAATAATCTTGAAGGCAGAAAACTTGGGCTGATACACTTTACGAATCTTTTATCATTTGTAATCAGCTCCAAAATCCACACGTCCACTAAACAAGTATAACTTGCCTTCTTTATCAGATTCTGTCTCTTCAGTTGTACCTCCAAAAAATCTGAACTACAGCAATATTTATCCCAGCTCTGATGATGATAATACAAAGCAATAATGTGTTTAAAAATCATCCCTCATTCAAAATTTTGAAAAAATATTTTCTTTAAAAATGTATTTTGTTTGTACTACTTCGTTTAAAATAAATCAACTCGTTAACTAACTCATTGGATTGTATTATTATCATTCCTTTAACACCTTCTCAGTTTTGCTAACAACACATACTTATTTTTACAGTTTTCTGAAAAAATAAAAAACATAAGGCTTGACCACTATTTTTGTTAGACCGTAGATGCATTAAATTTAAAAAAAAAACTTTAAAAAATCTATGTTTAAAAAATATCTCTCGTTTTCAAAAATGCACGTTAATTTGAGAATAGTCCAACCCGAAAAAACGTCTAGGGCAGGCTAACAAAAATAATATGGCCGCTGTAGAGTAAACCAACCGTTTTTCCATAAGAGGTAATGCTCTCTTTAATCAAAAGTTTGGCAAAGTGGAAAAAAACGGAGATTAAGCAAAGTGATTTTTTTTATAGAGAAATCCTTTTTGAATCGGGGAAAAACAAGCATTTTGCCGGAATTTTAACAATAAACTCAAAATTCGTAATTAAACGTGGAAATGTCCCTCTACCTATCTCTGTCGCACCCGCTTGATCAGAGATTTATTTATTTATTTATTTATTTATTTATTTATTTATACATATATCAACAGCAAGTTGCCAATTACAGATATCCACTTAGATATAGAAAAAAAAATTAGAGTAACATGTATATTTACTAATTTCTAAGGAGATTGATATCGATACACTAAAAAATTACAATAAATGAAAATGATAAAATGGAGATCGGTAACCTAAATTAATCAAAAAACCAGGACACCTACAATCACTAAAATAAAATATTACCATAGTACAAAATAAAACAATACAAAAATAAAAGACAAATCAGATAATGTTAACTTAGTTTCTTATACTGTTATTACGCAGTTTGTCGTCGATAATTTTTTAAAATTTAAAAATACTAGTATTATCAATATCAATGTCTGAAGCGTATAAATTAAAAATTGAACACATTTTCTATATTGGTGAATTTTTGTATAAATTAGTTATTGGAAAAGCTAAATAAAAGATGTTTGTATTGCGAGAATTTACTCGATTTATCGCAAAGGAAAACTGACCAAGAATATCAGGACTATATATTTCACCCGTCAATAATCTAAACATGAAACAAAGAATTATTTTATGACGTCGTTTCTCCAATGCTCATTGTCACCCTCTTTGCGGATAAATACCGTGCTTTCTAAAGTATAGGCCTCGGTATAGACATTTTAGGAACTTTCTTTGAACTTTTTCAATTATGGTAATCCACGCGTTACATTGTGGAGACCAAATTATTGAGACATATTCCAATATAGGCAAAACCAAGCTGTCAAAAAGGTGTAGACTAACATCTAAATCAAGATCTTTTATATTTCTTACTATAAAACCAACTACTTTTTGAGCGCTCTCAATTTTTTTAATAATGTGATCAGTAAACGTAAGAATAACATCAAAAACCACTCCCAGGTCTTTCTGTATGACATCTCTTTTTATTTTGAAATTATTGTAAGTGTAGTCATACTGTAAAGTATGCTTATTGAGAGTGAATGACATGCACATGCATTTAGCTACATTTAAATTGAAACTGTTAGTATTACACCAGTTACCTACTTTACAAAAGTCACAATATGGAAACACTTAAAATCGTCCGCAAATAATAGGCCTTGAACATTTTCCAAATTTGTAACAATATTATTAACAGCTGTTAAAAAAAAGACAGGACCGAGATTAGAACCTTGAGGAATCCCTGAAGTACTTTTGTACAGCACGAATTTACAACCCTTCATTTTAGTGTATTGCTATATATGGCTGAGATACGATTGAATTAAATAAATTAAATATAGAGAAACATCCATTACGCAGTGGCTTACCCGATCAAAAGCTTTCTCCATGTCTGTACAAAAATTAATTAAATTTGTAAAAGTAGATCTTTTAGGAAAAAACAAACGATCAAAAACAATAAGCTCAAAAACTTTTGAGATCGCACACACAATACTTATGGGACGGTAATTTTTTATGTCGTATCTAGAGCCAGACTTGTAAACAGGTATCACTTAACTAGTTTTCCATCTATCAGGGTAACTGGACGATCTTAAAATTATGTTAAACAAAAATTCAAGAGGCAAAAGTAAAAACTCACATCATCCCTTCAAAATATACGCTGGCATCAGGACCTATTGCTTTGTTGCCTTTAATATCACAATTTCGGCCTTCCCAATGAGCATTTTCAGAAACTTCTGGTGACAGATATTTATATAATTATTATAAAGAGGGTTCCATTGATACCCTAGGGTATTTAGAAGTGTCCTACAAGAATTAAGTTTGTATATTTGTTTTATTAAAGGCTCTAAATTGATGGTACCCTAAAGTAACATAAAACTGGCGTTAACAATAATTCCAGGGACATCTTTATAAAAATTAAAGTCATCGGTAACAAATGTTATATAAATTGGTGTTAACAATGTTTCCACCAACATATTTATAAAAATATAAGTCATCAGTGACAAAAGTTATATAAATTGGTGTTTGAAATCTTTCTGTCAACCCACCTATAAAACCGTAAGTAACTATCAATTAAAGATATGTAATAGATTGGTTTTTAAAATGTTGCTATCAACCCATTTATAAAACTTAATAAACCAACAACAAATTTATATAAGACAAGATTGAAAATATTTCGAGAAACACTTATAAAAACTTGGGAACTCACACACAATAGTTATATAAATTGGTGTCTGTAATATTCTTATGAACTCATTCATAAACCTTTTTTGCCCATAAGGTTTTTTCTATAATGTTGTTATTAATTTCTTTATATAGTGATTATAATTTTTAGAACAAAAAAAAACAATTTTAATTTATTTTGGCAATTATAAAAACAAAACAAACAGGATTTTTTAAGGATAATTTTGTGACATCAAAAGGCGCGTTTTTGCGACCTCAAAAGGAGCGTTTTTGCGACCTCAAAAGGAGCGTTTTTGCGACATCAAAAGGCGCGTTTTTGCGAGATACCATACCATTATTATCTTGTTTTAATTACATCAATCTGAGAGAGATAAGAGATCCAAATCTTCTTAAGTTGCCGATGACAGATATCGGGATCGAATGCATTTTACACCTGATTCCCACCAGCGTTTCCCATGCGCAGTCACCCTGACTCAAAAAACTCATCACGTGGTCCGACATGAAGTTGTATAGGCAAATCTCGCTTAGACCACGTGATACGTGTTTTAATTCGGGGGACCCACGAATGAGAAACGCATAGATGGGAACCGTGTTTTAGAAAAAGAGAACAATATAGTAACCGTGTTAAGGTCGCAAAAACGCACCGTGAAACGTCGAGCGCATACGCTGATACTACTGGTCGGCGGCAAATGTGAACACCCCGGAAAATACTCGCCTGTACACCCTTCGAACCCGCAATCTAACTATATTCTTGAGATAGTTACCTCTGACAGTTATGCGGGCTTGAAATGTGTGGAGGCGGGTATTTTTCCTCGTATTTGTAGTATGCTGGATCTCTCGAACAATGGTAACTATGTTAAGCTCGCAGAAACGGACCATCAGTGTTCATCACTGCGCCATCTGCAGCCCTTTGTTCCAAGTAGCATCATTTTTTAAAAGGGTCATAAAATAGTGTTGAAGAGGTAAACAGTGGTATAGTTGTATTGTTTTTTTTTTATAGAATTGTCGGAAATTTTCGCCATTTTGGATTACAAAAATAGGTTTTTGGCCTAAATAAAAACGTTATTTATGGGGTTTCAACATGTGATTTCAATCGAAATATTGCTTGTTAGGGTTAAGAACAACATACAAAATTCAATGTTTGTCCCAGAAAGAAAAAAACGCGTATGAAAAAAAAACTGATATTTAAATGAATATTTTTTTCCCGTTTTCTCAAGTATTTTTGGAGCCCATGAAATTTACGTGAGTGTTTTCGAAAACTATACAGTACACACGGGACCTCAGCTGATTTTCAGAGTACGATGACTTGAAAAACAGCTTTTATTTGACTATAGTATATAAATATTCATATTCCTGCTTATCTCACTTTCATTTTTATTTATTTTAGAAGATTGCTAAACACCATTTTATAAATTTTTTTATTGTAAAAAGAAAAAGAATAATACATAACAAGCAAAGGGAAGAAAGATGGAAAATTTATATTTCTAAATCCATAAAAACCTTTAATTTGTTATGTAGTGTTGTTATAACAGTTGTAAAACCTTTTTATAATAATCTCTATACTTGAGGGCTCATAAGGAAGTTTTATAAACTCTATATGTTGTTTTTCTATCCATTACTATGTACCATAAATTTTTATAAGCTGGTGTTGAACAGTTGTTTTTCAAGTCTTTTTTACTCATTTAAGAGATATATTAGAGTTATAAAATTATCACCAACACTAAATAATATAACTTTTGGTTATTTTATGAAGGTTTTATATTATTTGCTGTAACTTTTATATAGACAAAAATGCTTATTGGGTTGTTAATTAGGTTTTCGCCAACAAGCCGATCTGTCCCGATCTCCAGGCTGAACTGAGAGAGACAATGCACATACACACTGTGCAAATGCGAGAGAGATAAAAGTACATGATACTGCTTCTTTAAACTGCGAATTTTCAGTTTATTTCTAACATTTCGGCAAAATGCTCCTTTCTCCCGATTCAGAAAGAATAACTCTATAAAATATTCACTTTGTTTAATCTGAATCTTTTTCCACTTTCCCAAAATTTTCATTTTTATTAGCATCACGTCTTATGGAAAATCGCTTTGTTTACCCTACAGCCACCATTTTTAAAGGGCCGTCACGTGATTAATGGCTGACTACAGGCCTATTTTCCGGGATTTAGAGATTTCATATTTCATGACGGAGATGGATTTCAAATTCCACAATTCCCAAATGATACTTTAAATTAAATTAAAAGGGAGTTAAACATCAAAAGAGCCCCGATGGAAGTGATCTGGTTTCTCATTTGCTTATTTCATATCTTATGTTATTTCCCATATAAACCAGCGTAAGTGGACAGTAAAAAAAATGTTGTAACCAGATATATGTGCTTAGTTGTAATAATAATAGTAATAACATGCGAGTTAGTGTACTATACTTTACCTACGACCAATGAAAATGATGATAAAAAATATTGAATGCGAGCACTGTCAACAACCTTCATAACCTGAAATTTCAATGACGTTCTATCTAAAACATCAAAACAAATAAGGTTACTAACGGACTTTTCATATATCTTTTTAAACACAAGATTTTTTTTTCTTAAAAATCCGTAATATGCTCGAAAATATGTCAATATAACGGGATTTATTTTTGGTTAGGTTATAAAATTATATTGGATTTATTTACGTTTAATAAATATCTTAGAAATATAGAAAAATAATTAAAATTTTGGCGTCAATTAGTGCTCTTATAAAATAAAGTTTCATCGCTTGTAACGCCATCTTGTGATTTACGTCTAAGCTTTATTATTATTTGTTGCTCGTAGGTAAATATTTTTTTCCAACTTGGAAACAAGAAAATATATTGAAAGACAGCTAATTTCTTCATTTATTTCGATCTTTAAAAATAAAATAAAAATATACAAACTAGAAATTACTTTCTAAATGTTTCGAACCCAAAGCATACACCAAGAAGATAGTTTCTTTGGCAGAATGTCAAAAAAAAAAAGATACCTTTTCGGAAAATTGCTGCTTTTTCTGAAGAAAAGTTAAATTATTCAAGCAAAAAAATGTGATTTGTTTGCTAAAAGACGTAATAGAACTAGAAAATGTGACATAATTTTTGGTTTTAAAATAACCAAAAAAAAAACCTTTTATGTTAATTGAATATTTTGTCGGGCGGTAAAAGGTGCTTTTTAGACCCTCTGATGAAAAAATTCTCAGTTTGGGCATATCTTTTGACATTCTGCCCCTCATTTGGATACACAAATATATTCTTTACGCATTTCAATTCTAAATAGAGTTCGTCATTCACAAATAGAACCGCGAAAATGAGCTAAAAACAAGAAAGCAGCTCAATAATGTTTCAAAACATTTTTAAGAGATGTTAAAAAAAGGAAACCGCATCTTGATATGTGGAGTCGTTTTTGAGGTTCCATGGTTTTTTTTTAAGTTTGAATTTTGGGAGATAGTCTATAAATTTGAGTGCTTCTCTTTTACTTACAAAAATAAAACCACCACCAGTGCTTTTTGGTGGCAAAACAAATTTTTCTTTTCACAACAGTTGGATGAAAGCAAAAACGTTACACAACATACCGCCAGGGGGTCGATTTAGCGCATCTAGACAAATATTTTTTGACAACTTTTTTTATCTACTATTGGTACAAGCTGGCTACGCCGCAAAATCAAATTACTACAAACAAGAAACTATCAAGCAGACCATGACCGATCGGCCCAGAAATGTCAGGTTATATTTTTATGTAAATTTATCATTTTGCATTTAATCATTTATCAAAATATTTTGTCAATTTGTAATACCTACTAATTGCTTTCAAAATAAAAAAAAATGTGGTCGAGTCTTAAACTCGCCATCTTTTGCAAGAATCAATCGAGTGTTAGGCCACAGCCTCTTTCCCGAAAAATTCCTTATCCAGTATAGGCTCAAAAGACGAGCATGGCCAACTTGATTAAAAATTGTGGATTTTTAAAAGTAGAGAAAAATAGTAGATAAAAATGTGACAACATTGCTTTAATCAGACGAAGTTTGCTTGCTTCTGTACTTCGTGTGATTAAATCAATTAACATGGCTTTTTTACCGCATTCTAATAATTAAAAAATAATTTAGTGCTAGTTATAAGTAAAACTAAAACATAACAAACTGAACAGGTAAACTAAGTCAAGAAATAGTAGCTAAAAAAAATGTCGACAAATATTCTCCATGAATCGCTGTTCTCGATTTTTATCGAGGTTTCAATTTAATTAAATTTCGTTGCTTCAAAAAATATTCGTTTTTTTCTCCAGAATAGAATAGGTTGCCTATAGGTTGCTACACATTTTCGCGTGTTTCACTCTTTCTCGCCGGCGTTGCACTAGAATATTTTACACTAAAAAACTAGTTTACTTTTATACAATACACTACATAACCTCTTCTTCCTATAGGGGAAGCCGGGGCATAATGGGGTACAGGGGCATAATGGGGTAGCACCATCTTAGCTGAATTCCATTCGATTTAAACCGCCAAATCTCAGGCGCCTTATCCCCACTACCAGTTTACTTTACTGCAATAGTCGCGGCATGAATTTGTCGAGCGTTAGTTTGATTTTGTCCGTGATAGTGTAATAAACGTCGTATTTTGTAAAAGTGGCTCTTGCATTTAACTAAGGTAAGTAGGATTTTCGAAGAATTTTGGACGTGTTGTTCATATTAGGTTTTTAGTGTCCTTATAGAGCACGCCTCAACAAAAGCACGGCGTAAAAATAATAGTTGTTCACTGTGTTTTTGTTTGTTTTATTCTAGTATGTGGTTGGGGTAATACGGGGTATTAATAACGGGGCAAAACAGGGAACCCCGTTTTGCCCCAAATACCGAGTTTGGATGATGATATACTTGAATGCATTTGTTTTCAGATGGTGCGAAAGTACACAAGAACAACAACTCGCCAAAGCTGGTCTGCAGAGTCGATGAAAGAAGCAGTACAAGCGGTTATTACAAGAACCATGGGTTATAAAAGAGCAGCGCAGCAGTTTAAAGTACCTCAAACGACATTGGAGCGTTATGTTGCAAAAGCAAAAAGAGAACAGGGGACAATGTTTACAGTCGCACATTTAGGAAGTGTCAGAAATGTGTTTACTGAAGCTCAAGAGTTAGAGATTGTCAAGTATGTAAAGGATATGGAATCAAGGTTATTTGGCTTCACCATGACAGAATTAAGAAAATTTGTTTACCAATTGGCGGTCGCAAATGGTGTTGCAAACAGGTTTAGTCAAGATACTCAAATGGCCGGTCCTGACTGGATGGAGCATTTTCTTCGAAAACACCCGACTATAACTTTAAGAAAACCAGAAGCTACATCAGGAGCTCGAGCCATGGGATTCAACAAAGTAGCTGTAAATCAGTTTTTCGGTTTGCTTCTAAGTATTATAGATAAGTATCAATTATCCGCCGACAAAATTTATAATTGTGATGAGACAGGACTCACTGTAAATCCAAAAGGACATTCCAAGATACTGGCCCTTAAAGGTAAACGCCAAGTGGGTGTTCTCACGTCTGCAGATCGAGGTGAAACAGTAACTGTGAAAATTTGTTGCTCAGCTTCTGGAAGTTATTTTCCTCCCTGTCTCATTTTTCCCAGGAAAAGGAAGCGTCCAGAATTTGAACTTGGTTTGCCACCGGGGTGTATGGTCGAAACAAGTGAATCTGGTTGGGTGACAAGTGACATTTTTTTTCGATGGTTTAAAAAATTTGTGCAATTTTCTGGAGGTTCAAAAGATAACATCGTACTATTAATTTTCGATGGGCATGCTACGCATACGAAAAATCTGGACCTTATCAATTATGCCAAAGAGAATGGAGTGGTTCTGCTTTGTTTACCTCCTCACTGCTCGCATAAACTTCAGCCACTTGACGTTGGATTTATGAAACCTCTCAGTACCTACTACGAGAATGAGGTAAGAGTTTGGTTACGAAGTAATCCTGGAAAAGTAGTAACACTTTGACAAATATCGTCTCTTTTTGGCGCTGCCTATATCAACACAGCAACGATGAAAAATGCTATGAATGCTTTCAAAAAAACTGGAATTTGGCCCCCGAATCAAAATATTTTTGAAGATAGTGACTATCTACCAGCGTCTACGACCGATATTCCCATAAACAATGAAGCCGATGAGGCCTATACCCAGACTAATCAACAAGATGAACAGCCATCCTTAGGTGATGTCCATCAAACGCCAGAAAAAACCATTCATCATCAAACACCAGAAAAAGTTTCAATTCATAAAAGAAAGGAAGAGACAACTCCGCCGCCATATGTGACCAAGAGAAATATCAACAATTCGTGGATGCCTGATGCGCCTCCTCGAGAGCCGAATAATGAGGAAGTTCTAAACGTGTCAAACATATTTCCCCTCGCATCGCCGCAGGATTTGCAGCCAATTCCTAAAGTAACTATTACTGCAAAACGCCCCCAGCGAAAACGAGGAAAAACGGCGATTTTAACGTCTACTCCCTACAAAATGGAACTGGAAAATTCAATTAAACAGAAAAACGAAAAAGCTAAAGGCTGTAATGTTTTTTTAGTCAAAACATTACAAGTCAAATTAATAAAAGCAAACCTACCAATTTTCTCAATACCTCAACCTGAATTCCTACACTAATCTTGCTATTTACTCCAGCATGCTACAAAATCGTCGCAAAGCCGGTTTTTACTAGCCTAATCAACGTATGCGAAAGCCATCCATCTAGTTGTCTTTGTCGAACATACGTAAAAAGGTACAGGAATCACATACGTCGAAGCAGATAATGCGAGAGAATATCTATCCTTTTTCATCTTTCTCCATGTAATAAAGACAGCCTACGTAGAACGGTAATCTTTACTATTTAAAATTTTAATATTATAAATGCATTTAAAGTGTTAAATTCGACGAAGCAGTCGTCTTGGTTAGTGTAAAAAATTTAATAAAAAACAGTCAAGTCGGAGTGTAGTTGGGGAACCAGTGAATTTTAAGGGGTCCCGGGGTAAAGGGAGTGACTACTATAAAATAGAAAGACACCAAAAGATGAGCTTTTTTCAACACTAGAAATGCAGCACTAAGTGGTGTCCAAAAAAATTAACAACAAAGTGAAAAATGTAATCTGACAGATTCATAAGCCAGAACAACCGGCTTTAAGGGCGAACCGTCTACCAACTTTAAGGGCGAACCGTCTACCAACTTTAAGGGCGAACCGTCTACCAACTTTAAGGGCGAACCGTCTACCAACTTTAAGGGCTAACCTTCTACCAACTTTAAGGGCTAACCTTCTACCAACTTCAAGGGCTACCCTTCTACCAACTTCTAAGATCACCTTTCTACTGACCACACTTCTCATAATGACCACCTAGGCTTAAACTGCCACATCATGGTTTAAAGCCTACGACCAACTCTTTAACCAGCGTTTCCGTCAAGCTACTTTCCATCTTTTTACTTCTACGATGAATTAAGACCAAGTTCAGAGATTTCCAATCCAATCATCCAACTTCCTGTGTCCACCCGGAGTTCTTGAGTTTCCATGTGGCATGGATTGCGTCAGCAGTTTTATCGAGAGTCCAGGGAGGGGTACTGATGTCTGGTGCGATTAGGATCTACGGTTAAAAGCTAAGTACACCTGCTTTTATTCTTACTAACTTTCCTTGCGTCTTAATTTCTTCAACTCAAGCGGTCAACATGGTCAAATTTGCCTTTTTCACAATTTTTTGGATTTTTTTATAAATTTTTTTGGCACTTATATTTGGAAGTGGTGAAGCCAAATATATTTAAGTTTCGTTATTTACGGAGTGTAACTAACTATTGTATAGTTTAGTGTGTTTACCTACACCCATAAATGTTGGTTTATAATTCCTTCAGAATTATAAACCGTGTGACCTTTTTGGTTTTATTTAACCTTTGTTTTGGTAATATAGTTTTGCAGTTTATTATTTTTTTTGATAAATGGATACTGGGTGGAGTTATATACTTTTAAATTTAAGTAATTAACCTAGAGTATGACTATTTATAGTGTGTCCATTCATACTCCTAGGGTTGGTTATGCCAACTTGGTATAGTGCGTTAATATGTTCTTAAGAAGGCATATGCATGATCTAGTATCACAATAACTTTTCATAATTCTGATTTTTGGAAGGCCAAGGATGTGTTTAGCACGTTACAGATTATGTAGGGGTTGTTGATGTGCTAGATTGTTTCTTTGGGCAAATCTGCCTACCTAAATTTGCTGTTTTAAGATCTGGCAACACAATATTTTCTATAGTCAAGTTTTTCTGTACTACAGAAACTAGGTGTTTAGCACGTTATTTGACTATAAGAACTTATTGATGTGTCAAGATTGCCCAGGCAACTTATTTTTGTCCTTAAGTTGTTTTCCTTTGCCTTTATTGGTTTTAAACCATGTTATGTATGTTTTTTTGTGGAAAGACCACACTTCTTACCTTGTGTAATATATTTATGCATTTTTTTGTGGAAAGACCACACTTTATTATCTTGTGTAACATATAAGTTTCACTTTACATTTATTTTGTGGAAAGACCACACTTTATTATCTTGTGTAACATATAAGTTTCACTTTACATTTATTTTGTGGAAAGACCACACTTTATTATCTTGTGTAACATATAAGTTTCACTTTACATTTATTTGGTGGAAAGACCACACTTCTTACCTTGTGTAATATATTTATGCATTTCTTTTTTGTGGAAAGACCACACTTTTGTGTTAAGTTAACTATATTAATTAATATGAGATTTTAGTCATTGTAAATTATTTATTGATTTTTTTTCAAATCTTGTTAATTTTTTTATAAAATTATTTTGTTAATACATTTACTAGTTGAGATATTTTTGTTTAATTTCATAATATGAATCTTTGAAAATAGATTTTAAGAGGCTCAACTTAAAATCGTACTCTGAAATAAATATTTGAATAAATTGAGCAGTTCAATTTTCTGTCTTTGCAACTAATAGACAGGGCGCCCACAAAATAGTTTGGTAAAAGATAAAATTAAAGAAGATACAACCTGTTACTTAAGTAAAATTTTTCAAAATTAATATTAAAAATTCTTATTTCAAAATTCCTTTTTTATATTTGCAACTTAGGTTTGAACCCACGCCCTGTGCTCTCATTACAAAACATTGAGTCATACCTAGGCATTTAATTAAAAGAAAGAAGGAATAAATTCATTTTTATTATTATAAAATACAAAGAAATAGAGTCAAATTTTAACAACAATTTTTCCTTTTTCTAAATAATTTCCCTCGAGTAAATAATTACAAATGGCGCTGTAAACGTGGGGCGTTGTTTTTTTTCCTAAAGTTTTTTGTAATCTTACAGGTATTTTTCTGAGTTTTTATTTCCCTTGAAAGGGGGTGTTTGTAATGCCTTTGTAAATTTAAAGACATTCCAAGTTTAAAGTTTACGTAGAACAATTTACTTAAGTACTTATAGTGGCTGGGTATCTTATACCAAACTCAACAAAATATCTCAACGTTTTAATTTAAATTTTTTTGATCATTATTGTTCAACTTTCATTAAATTGATAAAATTTTCCCTGATTTTCTATTACTGAGTTGTCTTTTATTCACATTTTTGTAACGATTTTAGATAAAATGGAACCCTCATACCTTTTGATTGACGAATTGGATTGGGAGCTGATGATCAGATCCAGAGACACTCAAGGTGAGCGGAAAGAAAAGAACAAGTTGCTGAGAGAACTTCGGAAAACGGAAAAAGCAGGACCTATCAACTACCCAGAAGTGAGCCTCGACTTTGACAATGAGAATGGCCTATGCAGGGATAAGCTGGAAACATTGGAGAGTATGGTAGTTAAGTTTAATCTCACCAAGCGCCATACTAAATATCGGGTTATAACAAATCGCCTAGCGCATATTCTAAACCGAATTTCAAGGTTCCCTGAAGCAAAATCAGAAACCAAACAGGAACTTTCTTCGAAAGTCTCCTTCCTCTTGACAGTTTTAAATCAAAAGGCCAAAGCCAACAAATCTTTATTATTATTAAAATCCCCAAGCTTAAGAGAATCTATAATTGAAGAAGATAACTATGAATCTGAAGTATATAAAGATAGTGAGACTGAAAGTGTGCATGACTCGTCAGATGACGAAAATCTCGAATTGGTTTTAATGTCAAGCACCCAACATGTTTCTCCTTTAGACGACGGTACGGAAAATCAAGTAGAGTCAACCCCCCAGAATATTTCTCAATTAGACCTCTCCCAAATATTAGATAGAATTGCTAGTTATACCAAAAAAGACCCGAAACCTAACATTCAAATTTCAACCCAAAGTATACCAGGAACAAGTTTAACTCCAACAAATCAGCCCACATCGCAAACAGCTGGTACATCGGCACCAAACTCCATGTCAAGTCCATGTCAAAATATGTCAAACCCAAGTCAAACGAGTCAAAGTTTAAATTTTAATCAACCCTTGCAAACATTGCCTTTAAATAACCCCATTAATCCCATGGCCAATGTAAACCCAAACAATATAGGTCAAAATTCCATGTCAAACCCGTGTCAAAATATGTCAAACCAAAGTCAAACTGGCCAAAGCTTAAATTTTAACCAACCTTTGCAATCCCCGTCTATAAACAACCCGATCAACACCAATGCTAATTTAAATCAAAATAATTTAGGTCAAAATTCAATGTCAAACCCATGTCAAAATATGGCAAACCAAAATCAAACTAGTCAAAGTTTAAATTTCCATCATCCCTTGCAAACGCTGCCTATAAATAACACCATTACCCCCAACTTTAACTTAAATCAAAGCAATGTAGGTCAAAACCCGATGTCAAATCAATGTCAAAATATGTCAAACCAAGTTCAAACTATTCAAAGTTCAAATTTTAGTCAACCTTTACAAATTATGCCTATGAATAACCCCAATACAAATTTAAATCAAAGCAATGTAGGTCAAATTTCAATGTCAAATCCAGGCCAAAATATGTCAAACCAAAATCAGACTAGTCAAAGCTTAAATATCAACCAACCCTTACAAATACAGGCTATAAACAATCCAAACAACCCCAACGCCAACTTGAATCAAAGCAATGCTGGTCAAATTTTAAACTATCAATCCATGATGGGCTCAAATTTTTATCAACCATGTCAAAATCAAAACCTTGGTAATCAAAATATCAACTACCAACCTACTTTAAGTAGCGGTATAAATCCAGCCTCTAATTTTTTACCCAATTTAAATTTAAATTCAAACCAAAACCAGTTATATAATCAGACGTCAGGTTGTCCACTTAACCCTCAGGTCAATTTTAACCAACAATTATCAAACCCAATAGGTAATTATCAGACCAACCCAACCTTGAACAACTCACAACATTTTTCCAACCAAAATTTAAACTTTCAGCCTGCTACCAACCAAATACCTAGTCAACAGTTTACCCATCAAACATTTGGTCAAACTCAATTAAACTCTCAGCATCAGATTTTATCTAATCAAAATTTTAATTCTCAAAATTTAAATACTAATACTTTTTCACAATTTCCTTTAACCAGTAACCACCCAAATTTTGTTCCACGTCAATACTTTCAAAACAACAATAATAATTTAAATTTTGCCAATCCCTTGCCTCAAGTTCCTACTCAACTACCCCAGTATGGGATCCAACAATTTTCTCATTCAAAAAATTATTCTGGTCAACATAGCAATGATGCGAATTTATTCAGAAAAATAGGTTATATTCATCAAAACAATATTAAATTTACTGGTAGTGGGAGTGTACTGACATTTTTAGATAAAGTCGAAGAGTTTGTGTTGTCATACAACATTGATAAAAATCAACTTCTAACATTTGCACATGAATTTTTTGAGGGTCAAATTAGAACTTGGTATCGACAAATAAAGCAAAGAATAAATTCTTGGGACGATTTGGTTAAGGAATTAAAAATAAACTTTTTACCGACTAATTTTGAAAATCAACTTTGGCAAGAAATACATTCTAGGACTCAGGGACCTAACGAAAGGCCAATCATTTTCATTAGTATTATGCAAACTTTATTTACTCGCTTAACGAGACAAGTTAGTGAATGGGAACAGGTCCAAATTGTAATAAAAAATTTGCAACCTTACTACCAGAATCATTTGGCATTGAAACAAGTTATGAACCTCGATGAATTGACTTATTTGTGTAGAATGATAGAGGAAACAAAAATTAGATCACAAAACTTTCAGACTCCTTCTACAAATAATAATATAAACTTAATGGCACCAGAATTAGCCTATCAACGACCAAAGAACAATTTTAAGATTAATGAAATTTCCTGTGATGATCCTTTTTACCAAAATCCAAGTCTTACCAATGAAAATTCTCAAGGTACAAGCGTTTCAACTTCTAATATTCAACTTCAATCAAATTCCCCAAGTCAAACTGAAAACCTTGAACCAAACATTAGTGCCCTAAACAGTTTAATTTGTTGGAATTGTGGAGAAAAAGATACCCATACTTTCCAAAAATGCACCAAACCCAGAACGAAATTTTGTTATAAATGTGGTTACAAAAATAAAACAGTGCGTGAATGCCCGGTGTGTTCAAAAAACTTGCCCAGCGCAGCTCCAAGGTCGGGTGGGACTGCGAATGCATAAAAAATACCGACCAAACTGGTCAAAAAATCATTACTTCCACTGTTTCCACTCAAACTATTTCCTTTACATCAGCGCAGACCCAAACAGAAAATATATCCCCTCAAATAAGTTCTTTACAACCCCTTGACCGTACACAGCATAAAAACTTTACTCACAATAAAAAAACTCAAGGTGACAAAAGTAAAACTTATTCTGACCAAAATAAAACTCAATATGATAGCCGAAATTTCTTCAAGCAAAATAAATGGTCAGAATGGCTTCAATTTGTTAAAAACTTTTCTTTAACCAAGAACCTACCAAATAACGACTTAAAATCCTCCCAAAAAGACCATTTTCTCAATAAAAATAAACCTTCAAAATTTCAAACTAAAGCTCAAAAACCCAATCATAAAGAATACTCCAAGCAAAACAACTGGTCGGAATGGCTTAATATTGTCAAAAATTTTTTTCTTAACAATCAAATTTCACCGCTTTTCCTTCAACATGGTAACGACTTGAGGCCATATATATCCATTCAATTCAAAAATTTAGATATTTCAGCTTTATTAGACACCGGAGCTATGAAATCTGTCTTGGGCAAATCGGGATATGAGTTAATGCTAAAAAATAAAATACAAATCTTGCCACATAATTACAGTTCTGTTAGCACAGCTGATGGGAATTCTCAAGAAGTAAAGGGTCGGGTTATTATTCCTATTTCTGTTGAAAATCACACAAAAAAACTTGAGTTTTTAATAGTGCCCAGTATAAAACACAAAATGATTTTAGGGATAGATTTTTGTAGAAAATTTAATTTATATCTTAATTTTGCGGATAATTCTTTTTGTTTCAATGAAACATCACAAGATAATCAATTATCATCCCTAAACAGTAATAATAAAATTAAAATAAATCAAAATTTGTCACCAGTCCCTCAAATTAGAAATACCCCTGGCCATTCTCAAATTTCTTCCATTTCTCAACATAAAAACCCTAGCTTTAAATATGATTGTCAATTCTTATTAATTAAAGATATAGTCAACAATTTTTTTAAAAATAATCCTATCAGAAATGAAAAGATACACACAACAAGCTTAATATTTCCTGAAATAAAATTTGAACAGTCGATCAGTAAACCACCCTCTACCAATGACCCTATATTGGATTTACTAGACCTTTTACAAAATGAAAATTTTTTTGATGACATTGATGAAATTTTATCTCAGATCTCCATTGACGAAATTGTTGTTCAAGAACAGAAATTTAAAGCTTGTATTCAGTCTGAAAGTGATTTAAACCCTGAACAAAAAACGAAATTGGAGTTGGTTATAAAGAAATTTGAAACCTTAGTGTCAGAAAAATTGGGTTGCACTAACCTAATAACTCATAAAATTGAAGTTACCACCCCAGAGCCATTTCGCAAAAGACCATTTCTCTTAAGTCCTTATATGCATAAACATGTTAACGATGAAATTGACCGGATGTTAAAGTTAGATGTTATTACCCCCTCTCGTAGCCCTTACAGCTCAAACGTTCTTCTTGTGCCTAAGGCCAACGGGGAAAAGAGGTTATGTTTTGATGGTCGGGATCTTAACAAAATTACTAAGAAAGACCGATATCCATTACCAAATCTAACCAGAATCCTGGATAAAGTTAAAAACGCGAAATATCTCTCTTCTATTGACCTTAAACATGCGTTTTGGCAAATTCCGTTACATGACCAGGATTCAATGGAGAAAACAGCTTTTAGCGTGGTTGGTAAAGGTCATTTTATGTTTACAAAAATGCCCTTTGGTCTTTGTAATTCAGCGCAAACTTTACAGAGGCTAATGGATACCCTTTTTGACCCATCAATTGAGAATGATATTTTTGTCTACCTTGATGATCTGGTGTGTTGTACGGATACATTTGAGAAACATGTTGAAACCTTGACAAAAATTTTTGAAACATTAAAATCCGCGAGTTTTACTATTAACTTAAAGAAATGTAAATTTTGCCTTCCATCATTGGAATTTTTGGGATATGTAATTGATAGAAATGGTCTACATGCTAACCCGGAAAAGGTATCTGCTATTGTTAAATATCCAAGGCCTCAAAATGTCACTGAAGTTAAAAGATGGGTAGGAGTCACTGGGTGGTACAGACGGTTTATAAGGGGTTACTCTGATTTAATTTGTCCTTTAACCAAACTAATGCAAGGAAAAAATAAAAAGCAAAAAATTGACTGGACGGATGAAGCTGAAAAGTCCTTTCAAGAACTTAAAACCCGCCTTATAACCACGCCGGTATTGGCCAATCCCGATTTTTCAAAACAATTTATTATTCAGACTGATGCCAGCAATTTTGCGGTTGGCGCTGTGCTTGTGCAGGGTGAGGGTGATGATGAGAAAGTGATTTGTTATGCCTCTAAAACTTTAACGCGTACTGAGCAAAATTGGACGGTAACTGAGCGAGAGGCTTATGCAATAATCTTTGCCGTAACTAAATTCCGGCCTTACATTGAGGGAAGTTTTTTTAAAATTTATACTGATCACCATGCATTACTTTGGCTGTCAAGAATTCAACAACCAGTGGGACGGTTAGCTAGATGGTCTATCTTTCTTTCTCAATTCACATATGAGATCATTTTTCGAAAAGGTAAAAATAACATTGTACCGGATGCTTTAAGTAGAATTGAAATATCCTCCTTTGAATGTTACACAGACAGGTGGTATGACAGAATGTTAAAACAAGTATCTGATGACCCTTTAAAATTCCCAAATTACTCAGTACAAGAAAATCAGTTGTATAGGTATATAGAGTCTTCTCACGGGATTAATACCAACTTAAAAAATTGGAAATTAGTGATACCAAAGTCAGAGAGAATTAATATTATTAAAAATCATCATGATTCCCCTTTATCAGGCCACTTTGGCGTAAATAAAACTTATAATCGTATCTTAGAAGAATATTTCTGGCCAGACTTGAAAAAGGATGTAAAAAGATACGTTTCAAAGTGTGATATATGTAACCAACAGAAAGCTTCACAATTAGGCCGCCTTGGTGTAATGGGGGTTGGAAAACAAGTTGATATGCCTTTTCAATTAATATCTATGGATATCATGGGTCCGTACCCTAGGTCCAAGTCAGGTTTTTCATATCTGTTTGTCGTTGTCGATTGGTTCACTAAATTTACAATTTTACATCCCTTGAGACGTGCTACCGCTCAAGAAATTTGCAAGTTTGTCGAGAATCATATGTTTTTGACATTTGGTACTCCTATGACTATTGTCTGTGATAACGGGGCCCAATTCATTAGTAACGAGTTCAGGGACCTTATTTCACGGTATAAGATTAAGCATATTTGGTACAATGCAAAATACCATCCTCAGATAAATTTTTGTGAACGTTATAACCGCACTATTAAAACTTGTATTCGATGTTTTTTAAATCAAAACAAACATAAAGAATGGGATAAATATCTTTACCAAATCATGAGTGCTTTGAATAATTCAGTAAATTCAGTTACCAAATATAGTCCATCTTTTCTGGTGTTCGGGCGGATTGTACCGATTTACGGTGATTATTATGGAAAACTAGAAAATATGTATCAATGTCCCTATAAATTTGCTAACGCTGAAACATTGGTTGGTGAATTGGCTAAACTACCAGAGATATACCAAAAGGTTTCTGTTTTGCTTCAAAAATCACACCAAACGAATGAAAAATATTACAATCTCCGAAAGAGAAACATTGAATTTCAGGTGGGTGATACGGTTTACAAGAAAAATTATGTTCTCTCCAGTGCGTCTAAAGCTTTTGCTGCTGGACTTGCTCAGCGTTTTATTAAATGTCAAGTTACCAAGAAAATCAGTCCTTTAATATATGATCTTCTGGACGGTAAAGGTCAGGTTTTTACCCGGATCCATGTTAAAGACTTAAAACCAACCTTGAGTGAATCGGACTCTGAAAGTGAGCATCCCTAGCCTTTAAGTCAGTTAGTTTGTACTAGTAACTAAGTAATTATAAGAAAACCTAAATGATGTACCCTTTTAACTATTATTTTGTAAGTGTCAAAGGCAAATCTTATTTTTTCGTAGAAGGGGGGTATTTGTAATGTTTTTTTAGTCAAAACATTACAAGTCAAATTAATAAAAGCAAACCTACCAATTTTCTCAATACCTCAACCTGAATTCCTACACTAATCTTGCTATTTACTCCAGCATGCTACAAAATCGTCGCAAAGCCGGTTTTTACTAGCCTAATCAACGTATGCGAAAGCCATCCATCTAGTTGTCTTTGTCGAACATACGTAAAAAGGTACAGGAATCACATACGTCGAAGCAGATAATGCGAGAGAATATCTATCCTTTTTCATCTTTCTCCATGTAATAAAGACAGCCTACGTAGAACGGTAATCTTTACTATTTAAAATTTTAATATTATAAATGCATTTAAAGTGTTAAATTCGACGAAGCAGTCGTCTTGGTTAGTGTAAAAAATTTAATAAAAAACAGTCAAGTCGGAGTGTAGTTGGGGAACCAGTGAATTTTAAGGGGTCCCGGGGTAAAGGGAGTGACTACTATAAAATAGAAAGACACCAAAAGATGAGCTTTTTTCAACACTAGAAATGCAGCACTAAGTGGTGTCCAAAAAAATTAACAACAAAGTGAAAAATGTAATCTGACAGATTCATAAGCCAGAACAACCGGCTTTAAGGGCGAACCGTCTACCAACTTTAAGGGCGAACCGTCTACCAACTTTAAGGGCGAACCGTCTACCAACTTTAAGGGCGAACCGTCTACCAACTTTAAGGGCTAACCTTCTACCAACTTTAAGGGCTAACCTTCTACCAACTTCAAGGGCTACCCTTCTACCAACTTCTAAGATCACCTTTCTACTGACCACACTTCTCATAATGACCACCTAGGCTTAAACTGCCACATCATGGTTTAAAGCCTACGACCAACTCTTTAACCAGCGTTTCCGTCAAGCTACTTTCCATCTTTTTACTTCTACGATGAATTAAGACCAAGTTCAGAGATTTCCAATCCAATCATCCAACTTCCTGTGTCCACCCGGAGTTCTTGAGTTTCCATGTGGCATGGATTGCGTCAGCAGTTTTATCGAGAGTCCAGGGAGGGGTACTGATGTCTGGTGCGATTAGGATCTACGGTTAAAAGCTAAGTACACCTGCTTTTATTCTTACTAACTTTCCTTGCGTCTTAATTTCTTCAACTCAAGCGGTCAACATGGTCAAATTTGCCTTTTTCACAATTTTTTGGATTTTTTTATAAATTTTTTTGGCACTTATATTTGGAAGTGGTGAAGCCAAATATATTTAAGTTTCGTTATTTACGGAGTGTAACTAACTATTGTATAGTTTAGTGTGTTTACCTACACCCATAAATGTTGGTTTATAATTCCTTCAGAATTATAAACCGTGTGACCTTTTTGGTTTTATTTAACCTTTGTTTTGGTAATATAGTTTTGCAGTTTATTATTTTTTTTGATAAATGGATACTGGGTGGAGTTATATACTTTTAAATTTAAGTAATTAACCTAGAGTATGACTATTTATAGTGTGTCCATTCATACTCCTAGGGTTGGTTATGCCAACTTGGTATAGTGCGTTAATATGTTCTTAAGAAGGCATATGCATGATCTAGTATCACAATAACTTTTCATAATTCTGATTTTTGGAAGGCCAAGGATGTGTTTAGCACGTTACAGATTATGTAGGGGTTGTTGATGTGCTAGATTGTTTCTTTGGGCAAATCTGCCTACCTAAATTTGCTGTTTTAAGATCTGGCAACACAATATTTTCTATAGTCAAGTTTTTCTGTACTACAGAAACTAGGTGTTTAGCACGTTATTTGACTATAAGAACTTATTGATGTGTCAAGATTGCCCAGGCAACTTATTTTTGTCCTTAAGTTGTTTTCCTTTGCCTTTATTGGTTTTAAACCATGTTATGTATGTTTTTTTGTGGAAAGACCACACTTCTTACCTTGTGTAATATATTTATGCATTTTTTTGTGGAAAGACCACACTTTATTATCTTGTGTAACATATAAGTTTCACTTTACATTTATTTTGTGGAAAGACCACACTTTATTATCTTGTGTAACATATAAGTTTCACTTTACATTTATTTTGTGGAAAGACCACACTTTATTATCTTGTGTAACATATAAGTTTCACTTTACATTTATTTGGTGGAAAGACCACACTTCTTACCTTGTGTAATATATTTATGCATTTCTTTTTTGTGGAAAGACCACACTTTTGTGTTAAGTTAACTATATTAATTAATATGAGATTTTAGTCATTGTAAATTATTTATTGATTTTTTTTCAAATCTTGTTAATTTTTTTATAAAATTATTTTGTTAATACATTTACTAGTTGAGATATTTTTGTTTAATTTCATAATATGAATCTTTGAAAATAGATTTTAAGAGGCTCAACTTAAAATCGTACTCTGAAATAAATATTTGAATAAATTGAGCAGTTCAATTTTCTGTCTTTGCAACTAATAGACAGGGCGCCCACAAAATAGTTTGGTAAAAGATAAAATTAAAGAAGATACAACCTGTTACTTAAGTAAAATTTTTCAAAATTAATATTAAAAATTCTTATTTCAAAATTCCTTTTTTATATTTGCAACTTAGGTTTGAACCCACGCCCTGTGCTCTCATTACAAAACATTGAGTCATACCTAGGCATTTAATTAAAAGAAAGAAGGAATAAATTCATTTTTATTATTATAAAATACAAAGAAATAGAGTCAAATTTTAACAACAATTTTTCCTTTTTCTAAATAATTTCCCTCGAGTAAATAATTACAAGGCGTGAAAAGAAAAATTAAGAGCCTAATGAAAAATACTACGAAAAAAACAACTAAAAAGATTAAAGAAATCAAGCAAAAGAAAGAAAACGATAAAGATTCATCAACTGACGAAGACGAAGCAATATGTTTTTACTGCGATGAATTTTACAGTACTTCCACTGAGGGATGGATTTCATGTTGTCTCTGCCATAAATGGGCACACAATTCGTGTGCAGGAATCGACAGCGATGACGATGAGACTGTATTCCAATGTGAATTTTGTAAACAATAAACATTTTTTTAAACTTTTCTGTACTAAACATAACAATATATTTTTATGTTAATTATTTCTGTACTAAAAGTAAGAATACGTTTTTATGTTTGTTTATACTAAATATACATTTATTTTCCTCAAGTCTTAAAAGCTAGTTGTTTTAATAAATAAAATTAGTTTAGCTGCAATACTGCGTTTACATGAAGTATCCCATTTTACCCCGTATATATTCCCCATTTTGCCCCGTGTACGGGGCAAAATGGGAAAACATTTAATGTACAATAAATGATAAAATAATTGGGTAACAGTATAAAATTGCTTATTTAGTAAGTTAAAGTCTAAACATAGTGTATACAGTTATCTAAATTCAAAATGTTCAAGACAAATTATTTTTCTTTATAATAAAATCTGGTTTATAAAGTTAGATACCCCATATTGCCCCGGCTTCCCCTATAACTTACTTTTTGAAAACCTTAAACCTTACACCGAAAAAACCATATAACTATAGAGATATTATAGCGGCTCTGCGTTATTATTTACTATGTTTTCACGTGAAACTGAATACGTTTTGATGAAGCGATTTGAACGCGTTTTGAATACGATTTGAGCTTTTGACATTTGCCTGATGTATTTTGAGGTTAGTTTTTGCAAATTTTACTTCTTTGTGTGCTTTTTTAAAGCAAATAACTTTACAGCAAAATAATATAATTAAAATAAAGGAATATACATACTTTTTGCAGGAATGTTTTCATGCAGTTGGATCCCGATACAATCCCAAAAAAAGCGGCATTGAAAACGTATTAATTTCCACGTAAAAATGTAGTCATTGTTAAGGCGGATACAGAGTTCCATAAGGAAAGCAGTATGAGGTATGCGGTAAGACGCAAGCAAAATAAACTATACAGGGTTGAAACTGATTTTCAATTTATTAATAACCTGACTTTTCCAGGTTTTCCCTGGCCACAAATACAAAAAATTCAGGTTATTTTACAAGTTCCAATAAGTACATTAAAAAAGTTATTTTTATTTAAATGTTTACGCCCTGAAAACGTTTTAAACAAAAGGTAATTACAAGCTTGTGGACCTATCTATCAAATGTCATAAAAGTACCGTAGGCAAAAATTTTTAGAAAAGTATACTGAAAAATATAGCACTAAATTCTTGAAAAGTGATGATATTTTTACTTTTTTGTGAAATATTGCAATTTAAGAAGGAAATTTTTTAAGTTTTGATATTTTTCATGTTTTTTGCAAAATCTAGAAAAACAAAAATAAACATTTAAGAACAAAAGAAAAAATAACTGTGTTTTTGGCATTATATGAGGAACAGAGTGAGGAAAGCATAAAAGATAAAAACCATGCTGTAAAAATTCTCTGATTTCCATGACTTGGGACCCATTCTCTCTGACTTTTCTAGATCACTTTTTAAATTCCTGGACTTTTCCAGATTTTCCAGGTTTTCCTGACCAGTTTCAACCCTGCTCTCTATTGTTTATTTTCATTGTGTCTTACGGCATACCTCATACCGCTTACCTTACAGAACTTTGAATCCGCCTTTACACATTTTACGATCCTTGATCCATTATAGTATCTCATAATTAGATGTAAAAAAAACTAACTTTTTTTTGTTACCTACTTTTTCCCAAACTTTAAATCGACACAACATTTAAAAATAACACCGGTACGGCTATTTCGACAGTCAAAACTGTTTTTTTTAACCGCCATATAATTGAGATTTTCTTATTACAATCTGAATTTGAAGATAAAAAGCTACCGGGTTTTTATCTAACGGTTAAAAAAAAATATTTTAAATATCACAGAGAACCAGGCACCATTTAAAAGAAAATCGGGTCTCAGTGGAATTTGAACGCCGTTTAAGTATGTTATTGGGACAGTCCCTGACAGCATCTTGTCTCATGGGCCCAGGTCCAAGTAAAATTCTGGTTAAAATTTGGTAAAATATTCCCGAGTTAAGCTAGTAATTTTTTCTTATGAAAAACTGGGAGGTCAAAAAAGAGGGAAATTTCCCGCCTTTTTACCAAAGTGGGGACAAAAACCAAGGTAATTTCGTGTACACATGTACACATCTGCATAAATGCTCAACCTAATTTGTGTCCTATTGTACACAATGCCCTCTCAGTGCCCTCTTGTTTTTTCTGTGATTGAAGAGCCCTCTACGTGTCAGAATAGAAGAAGATGAAAACATTTTTAAATGAAAATAAAAAAAGAGAAAAATAATAATTATGTCCATGGCGTACAACTTTGGAAATAAAAAATGGTGTACTATTTTAAACTATTAATGGGAGGAAACCGATATGCGCCGAAAATTTTTTTGTTGAATTGTTTACTTTTACTTCCATAAAATTCACGCGCCCATCGAAACATGCAGTTTTAACCAAAAAATCACCAAAATTATGCTTCGGCAAAATACTAATTAAATATTTCCAATTTGTAACCATAATTTAATATTTGGGTATGAAACAAGTGTAGGCAAATTATTTCCATAAAGATTTTCTAGTTTTTTTTTCAATAAAAATAATAAAAACTTGTTAAAAAACAGAAAAAAACATGGCGCCTTACCTTTTTCTGGCGACCGTGCCCTAGAAGTCGTGTTAACCATGTTTTTTTCACTCAAATACAAAATTTCAAATGTTGAAATCAAAATTTCTTATTAATTTTTTCATCAAGGACGGTTTATCCATTTTTCGAATTAATTGTCAATCGTTTACGCTCGCAAATGTCATAACTTGACATATGACATTTGCGAGTGTTAACGATTGTGTATATTCCCATTGGTTGTGTTCGGCACTTGTAGAGATCCACTAGGACTTGTTGAGTCCCCACTATCACTTTTAATTTCTTTGGCTTTTCTGTAAAAACTGCTTGATGCTGGGAAAGTTTTGTTTCTTTTTTCTTTTCGCATGTTAAAACACAAAACTGTCACGATCACCACTACTAGGTAGGTACTTTAACACAGAATATCCTTTTTGACGATCAACACGTGAATGCACACGATCGTTTACGATCGTAAATGTCATAACTTGACATATGACATTTGCGAGCGTAAATGATTGTGTGTATTCCCATTGGTTGTGTTCGGCACTTATAGAAATCCACTAGGACTTGTTGGATCGCCACTATCACTTTTAATTTCTTTAATTTTTCTGTAAAAACTGCTTCATGCTGTGAAAGGTTTCTTTCTTTTTTCTTTTGGCATGTTAAAACACAAAACTGTCAGGGTCACCACTACTAGGTAGGTTGACGATCAAAACGTGAATGCCCTCTCTTCCTTAAACCCAAATTTTACCTAAAGATCTACTTTCTTTGTTTGAATTTTGAGCTTCCATCTGATTTTTCCTATCCCTTTTTATGATAGGAGGGTAGGCATCTAATACCCCAAATCCAAACAAAGGCTGAAGATACAATAGTAATTAAGGAAATATCTTATAATTTGGAAATACCGAGAAGGAACATGAAACTTATGATTATTGATTAATCTAAACAGCTGATCATGACAGTTCGTTAGAGGACAAGTGAAGCAAAGGAGTTTTCTTGTTTTCTACCAGAACTACTTTCTTCCCATCAAGAAAAACAAAACTGAAGTTTTAACCTAATCAAATCTTAATATTCCATATGGTTAAATCGAATAATTTTCCATAAAGTTCGAACATATTTTTAGGTTGTACTTATTTGGTCAAAAAACAAAATTTTTGTCCTAAAAATTATTCCAAAAAAAAACCCCAACTTTGAGGAATAACTGTAGGTCAAAAATAAGTAACTTTGAGTTCAGTTTTAAACCAAAAAAGTTCTTAACATTGAGGGATTGAAGCAATGTTGACCAAGAAATGCCCAAACAAGGCGGGGACCTCAAAGTAGAATCTCAAGTCAAGTTTACCATCAATTTACCTTCTCTTTTAACTTTATATTCAAAACAACTTTGAAGACATGATACGAGGAAAATAATTCGAAAAATATCCTAAAAGAAAACCTTTAAAATATCGTCTATATAATGACCGTTTCTTAAGGTTATTTGTTCCAATTTAAAACCTATTTTCAAACCTCAAACTACAAAGTAATTTTCTAAAGAAAAATGGGGGATGTTTTGACGTATGATTGGTTATCTTAACCTTCCAACTAAAATGTTACTTGGGGGTGCCGATATCTACAGGGTGAGTCAATAATAGCTGCCAAAGTTTGGGATGAGCTTATTATTATCATGCTTATGATGACCGATATGGGCAAAAAAGCATTAATTCCCACTAAAATGAAATCTCTGAATTTAAAAATAAATGTCCTTTCTAAATTCAGCGTTGTCATTTTAGTGGAAATTGATGCTTTGCATGATAATATAATAAGCTCATCCCAAACTTTGACAGCTATTATTGGTCGTCAGTGTATTCACCTGATGACGATTTATTGGCTCACCTTGTAGATATCGGCACCAGTGCCCATGATACAAAATACTCTCAGGGACTGTCACAATAACATACTTGAACGGCGTTGAAATCCCACTGAGACCCAGTTTCCATTTAAATTATGCATGGTTCTTTGCGGAAGTCCCGTCTATACGTAGAATGGCCAATTAGGGACTTCTACGGTCTGGCTGATTCCACATTTTCGTTTAATTACATTTGATTTTATGTAAAAACTCAGAAATATTAAATCAGCCTGTTTGAAGCAGTTTTCTCGAGCCACATGTGAATGTATGAATATTAATTTTTTAATCTACTAATAAAAAGATATTTAAGTAACAAATAATAAATACATGAATCACTTCATATCAAATCAACCATCAGAATCATCTGAATAACTACCAAAAAAATATAAAATGTTGATTTTGAATCCAATATAAAAAATTATTTTAGTTGAAGCATGTGGAATTGTTATATAATTTTGAAAATATTTTTCCTACTTACGTAAAAATTAGCAAGTTTTTATTAAAGTTTTGAGTTTTTGGGATAACAATAGGAATAGCTATACTTTTTTAAATTTTCAAGTAAATGGTTATACATCATTATAAAAAAAAATCGCGTGCGTAAAAGTATGCAAGTAGGAAAAATACTTTTCCATAAGTACAAACAACCATTTTATGGTCAATTTGTCCAAAAGATCTATCAATATTTTAAGGAATATACAGTGTACTCAATTTAAAACAAAAATAAGTTTTTCATGTCTTATTTGGGGAAAACTTATATGAAATGTCATACATTTTTTTAATCTTTTCTTACACCTAGAGTTCTCTAAAAAAAACCGAATATTTCTTACTTTTGAGACATACTCTAGAAGGTTTTAAAATATAAAAAGGTTTACTCCAGAGTTTACACCACCAGTGGCGTAGTAACGTGGGGGGACAAACCTTCTCTTCCCCCTGAAACTTGTCACTAACTTTGCAAAAGATGCCATTTGTTTATTTTGGAGATGTAATCTTTAGAATACTTTTATACTGACCCCCCCTCGAATTTTTTTCTTAATACGCCACTGTACACCACAGCCAGAAATACCAAAAAAGTTTAAAATTAACATTTTTGTAAAAAAATACTACAATACTTTGGTTGACATGATATGGAATGACCTAGCTATAACATTTGCTGGAATATTTATAACAAGAAAGTACTCTTACCATAGTTAACAGAATACTGAGGTCGTTCAGAACTGTACCCAATTGCTGTTTGAACCAGGTGCTTGAGGTTGTGTACTAAAAAACAAATAATACACTAAAATATTATATATGGGGTTGCCCAAAAAACGGGACGGTGAATACTATTCACCTGATGACGATTGCATAAGCATTCGAAACGACGTGAAAAAGTAAAAAATAAAGACAGTAGAAGTTTGAAACTAGTTTACTATCATTTCTTCGTTTTAAAAAAATTTTGATAGATTTGGTTAGTCAAATTCTTCAAATTAGGTGGTGGTCAAGCTTAAAAACCCTTATATGGGAAAAAATACCTCCATTGACCTAACGACCCCACCTCAAGAATATCAAAATTTAACCACACCATAATTATGTGCTAATTTCGTCCCGAATTAAAAAATTTTGTGCGCCTCTGGTTTCTGAGAAAATCGAAAAAGAAAATGGGGTAGCTACGTTAATATTAACTTAGCAACCCCATCAGGAAATATGGCGCCAAACTAAAACAAAAATATTTTAAAATTATGTGCTCCACGAATATGTAAAAAATCGAATTTTTATTTTAAATTACGGTTTTTTTTTAAAGAAGGGTGGGGTAGCTAGGTTAATATTAACTTAGCGACCTCACATGTTTAGGTAACACGGAATTTAAAAATTTCAAAAACCAGTATTATCTGAAAATTATGTGCTAATTTCGTCCATGATCAAAAAATGTTGTTCTCGTCTGGTTTCAGAGAAAATCGAAAAAGAAAGTGGGTTAGATAGGTTAATATTAACTTAGCAACCCCACCAGGAAATATGGCGCCAAATTAAAAATTATTGGTTTTAAAATTATGTCGTAAGTCTCACACATATTCATGGAGCACATAATTTTGTAATAATATATTTTTACTTTAGAATCATACTTCAGATTGCTAATGCTAGGTTATTTTGCAAATGATGTAATCTAATATCCTTTTTATTGATTTTTTTTTCTAAGATTTTTGAAGTAGAAAATTTTCTGATCATGGACGAAATTAGCACATAATTTGCAGATAATAATGGTTTTTGAAATTTCTAAATTCCGTGATACCTAAACATGTGGGGTCGCTAAGTTAATATTAACCTAGCTACCCCACCTTTTTTTTTAAAAAATCTAATTTAAAATTAAAAATTCGATTTTTTTCTTATATATTTGGAGACCACATAATTAGCACATAATTTTAAAACCAAAAATTTTTAGCTTGGCGCCATATTTCCTGGTGGGGCTGCTAAGTTAATATTAATCTAGCTACCCCATTTTCTTTTTCGATTTTCTCAGAAACCAGAGGAGCACAAAATTTTTTGATTGGGTACGAAATTAGCACATAATTATGGCATAACTAAATGTTGATTTTCTTGGGGTGGGGTCACTAGGTTAATGGAGGTGGAAAAAATCCCGCCCAAAAAAATATAGGCCCACATTTAGGGTCAAAATTGGACTAATTTTAATTGTTGTGGGCTCTACTTTTTGCAAGTCAAAGAATACATTTGACCAAAAACTAGTTTAAAAAAAATAATAAATACATATTCATTTAGTTTAGAACAGATATAAAAATCGGTCACACAACAAAGTGCTCTGGTGCTATTAGTGTGCGTGAATGAGAGACAACAAACAATTGTAAAAAGAAAAAGTACACAAACAGAAGAAAAGAAAAAACCAGAAGCAAAGCGAAAATAGTACCGATACCCAGCGGTGCAGGGTGTACTGAGAAAAAGTGGGGCCCGGGGCGGTATCTTCAGATTGGGGCCCGGGGCGGTATCTTCAGATGGGGGCCCCCCTCTGATTTTTTCACATACTTATATTACTTTTATTTGTCAAAAACACAATATTAAATCCTAAAATTTTTATAAATATGATATTTACAGGTATCTATTTACAAATAAGAAAGTTAAGCCAACTAAAAAAAGCTGAAAAAATTAATTTAAATAAATCTTTTTTTTACATTTTATCGTTGCAAACGCAAAATTCATATATTTAATAATTAATTTTTATAACCAAAGAATCAATTTCATATATTCAGAGATATGGTTGCTTTAAACAAAGGGATGGTAAAACTAATAAAATCAAAACTATATTTTTTAGGGTTTCAACCTTGGAGAAATACAGTTTGACATTCCTCCAAGGTTGTTTCAACCTTGGGAACAATAACTTTCTTCAAGTTTGTCAGTTTTTTTTACTACACATATTGTTTCAAATTACTAAACAAAAATTAAACCTTAACTTGAATCTATTTTTGAAATAAAAAGTCTGTGGATGAAAGATTGGGCGTACCGGAATACCAGATATATCTCTTTCTATTATTTTAGGTATCTTATACCTATTTATGCACGAATGATGATGAGTTCTGACTTTTACCGGTTTTCCAGAAAGCGGACACCATATACTTAGAGTAGGTATTTGAATAATTGTGTACATGTGGGATCCCAACGCGGCCCCCGTCACCCGGAACGGACCGCCCCCCCCCCTCAGTGCACCACTGCCGATTGCAGGTTACCTTCGAGTCAGACAATCTTGGAATCAACAGACGAGCTGGCGAATTGCTTCAGAAAGGAGCAAAGGCAAAAAAATCAAGACAAAGAGAGAGAGAACAAAGGGTTCTAAGAAAGTTCAATAAATTGTCATATAAATGAAATTTCGTAAAGTTTTAGAGTAAATGAGCTAAGCAGCATTAAGACCCCAAGTAGCATGTATGAGTCATCCAACCTAATCTGTCATAAAGCGACGTCGTATTAGGTACAAAATAAAGTATGTTTACTGCTAAGTCAAACGACCAACGTCTTTTGTAATAAAAGCCGACGTTTACGTAGTCAGGTACGCATAGAACCTTAATCGACGTCGCATTTTAGGGCCCTTATTTGGATACCTACCAAAAAACTAACTAAGAAAAAGAATGATACTTAACCTACAATTTTGCATCTGGGACATAAAATTGCACAATTTGTTGGCTTGCTGCCAACCAAAAAAAAATCTGATAGACTTTCAGCTCGCACTTATATTTCTTCCAGTCCACTTTATCTCGAGCATTAATGTCGCTTTTTTTGATGGGGAACCAACAATTGGTCTCCTCCTCCCACATCTGCAGGACATGTTCGAGCTTATTCAGTGCTTTAATATACACAATTTTAAAATAATCCACGATTTTAAGGAAAAAAACAAAGAAAACCCGAAAATATTTTTCTAGGTTATGTTCAGCTGAACTGTCATTCTTCGTTTTCAGTTTTGGTTACATGGCCAACGAAAAAGGGAGGCGAATTCCGAACGTTTGTACATATTACGTAGTTTAACGTTGGCTGGTTATAACCGATGCACACCAACGCGTGTCCTTGCATGCCCACGCATGGCATCACGTGACTCTGCATTTAAAACCATTGGAAATATATGTCCAGTCACATGGTGCGTTTTTTGAAGCAGCGTGGGCACGCGTTGGTGGGCACAAGCCTTTAGATTTGGATGAAATTAGGGCTGCAAATCGGTGTCCTTGCCCAAATTGGTGATAAATTGGTAAAAGTACTATAGCAGCCCAAATTCGGCCATTTTGGAGTTGCAAGCTTGTGTAGCCATTATTGACAACAGTTTTTTTCTTGTTTTTATTGAAAAAAAAAACAATAAAAGAGACCTAATACTGCCTTAAAGATGCGTTTAGTATTATTCTTGAGTGATTTTATTATTAATTACAACCGAAATAGTGCTTTAAAAAAATATAATTTTTTAAAATATTTTTTTGAGATTTGTAGTCTGCTGCTTGCCAACGTCGAGGTTTTTAAGCCAACGAGTAGAGGACGTAGTTTGACGTCCAAATGCTACTTGGGACGGTTGCCAATAAGATTGAGACACCCTGTTCATTTTTATTAGAAATCAATTTAAACAAAAACTCACCTAGTAGGCGCCGATTTGAACTCTCCCCAAGAATCCGCGCTGACGTTTGGTTCTTGAGTGGCCGAGTGGGAAGGCGAGCCGGCGGGCGAGAGCCCCGGCGGCGCTGGTAACTTTCCGCTCGGAGGTGGGGGTAATATTCCCAAACCGCCCGATGTTTTTGGTTTCGATTTGCCGTCTGATCCGTCTTTTTTCTGAAACAAGTAAAATTAAAAACTTTTAATACCCTCGGCAACTTTCAGCATACACCTTCTCCCTCCTATTTCCTCCGACCCTGAAGTGATTTATTTTAACCTGACAGAACCAAAATAAACTAGTGCGTAATCTAAATGTACACAGTAAATTTCATCAAAATCGTCATAATGGACGCGATTCTTCAAAAACCGTCATAAAATCACGCCTTTACACAAAATATCTACACAACCTCTTTCTCGCGGCGAGTTCGCAACGGTTGAAGTTAAAAGACAGATTTGATATACAGGGTTCCTAAGCAAATCCTTAGGGGGCCAAGCAGCCGTGTATAAGACGCAGACAAACGGAAAAGCACATTAGGCAGAAAAGGATGGGCATGGACGCGATTCTTCAAAAACCGTCATAAAATCACGCCTTTACACAAAATATGACGATTTTTAAATACAAGTTTACACTAACTGCTTTTTTGACAAGAGTAATTTGCAAATAATTCTTAAAATTTAGTTTCTTAATACTGTTCAAGTAATTAAAAAAATTGGTGATAGAAAGCACGGATTCTCCACCATACAATCGATTATTTTATGTTGAAAGGAAATGAAGATATCTCGAAAACTGTAGCTTTGAAAGATTTGAACCTTATAACAAAATTTTTGGGTAATATTTACGAAAACTAAAATCAATAGCTGCTTTACTTCTATAAAGTTATGATTTTTTTAATATATTTTAACGTTTTTTCAAATAACTCGGAAACGAAAGCTCCCACGAATTTGGACTTTATAACAAAATTTGTACTCCATATTCACGGAAACTTAAATCGGAAAACCGTATATCCCTACTTGCTTTTGTTCCAAAGTTACAATTTTTTAAAATATTTTATCCTCGTTAGGGTGGTGCGGGGGTTGAAGGGGGGAAAGGGGGATAAAATATTTAAAAAAATTGTAACTCTGGAAAAAAAGCAAGTAGCGATATACGGTTTTCAGATTTAAGTTTCCGTGAATATGGACTACAGATTTACTATACAAAGACTAAATTCGTGGAAGCTTTAGTTTCCGAGATATTTCAAAAAACGTTAAAATATATTAAAAAAATCATAACTTTAGAAGTAAAGCAGCTATTGATATGCAGTTTTCAGATTTCGGTCCTCGTAAATATTACCCAAAAATTTAGTTATAAGGTTCAAATCTTTCAAAGCTACAGTTTTCGAGATATTTTCATTTCTTTTCAACATAAAATAATTGATTGTATGGTGGATTATTCGTGCTTTCTAGCACCAATTTTTTTATTAAAGCTTGTTTTTGTGTTTAAACCAACATTTAAAACTTTTAACATAAAAAAACCCTAGACAGCCATGGAATATCTCACTGTTACTGTTCACTGGCAAACCAGGAGGTGGCGGTAAATAGTCGGCCTCTAAGTGATATCGGCGGATTTCTGACGGGACGTATTGGAACTTGCAATGCAGCCACTATACAGACCGCTTCAGGCTACTGCGAACATAGGGGGAATCAAGTCCAATTTACTCTCCGTGCCGTACGACCGAGGTGGATTCGAAGCACGCTGCAGTGTTATCTTTTGGAAATTCATTTTGTTTTTATTATTTTGTTTTATTTCTGCCTTGCTCGAGAAACAGATGGGTAAGTTCTTAATTGAAATAATACATTTTTAAAACTAAAAATTGATGTCTACGAAGTTGCCGAAAAAGTGCAGATGATCAAATGGTCAAATCGTCATAACCCAACACACGTTCGATATTGGTCGAGGGAAAATTTGCATTTGTATTTTGACGTAAGAACACAGTATCCCCAAAAACTAAATGTTTGGGGGGGGGGTATTGTAGGGGAACACGTAATTGGGCCATTTTTTATTAACGGCAATTGCAATTTGAATGGTCCTAGATACTTGGATCTACTGCAGCAGCACATTATTCCAACTGCTAGGCAGATGTTAGCGCTCACAATGTTGGCCTTGTTAGGGAATATCTTGATAATGTATTTCCTAATCGGGTTATAAGTACACGGGGAACTATTTTATGGCCAGCTCGATCTCCCGATCTTGCTCCTAATGACTTCTATCTGTTTTTGAAGAAGCTTTTCAAATTATCACCCCTAACATGCTTGGAAACGTTGGAAGGGGTTTTTATAGTAGGCTCGGATATTGTCTAGCCGAGCAAGGAGGACTTTTCGAACATTTGCTTTAATTTTTTTTTGACTGGGAGAATCTTTTTGGTTTTTAGAATGTATTATTTTATTTTGAGAACTTGCTTTTATTTTGTTTCTCCTTATTATTTTCATTGTAACACGTCGTCACTGATAAACCTGAGCAGTTGACAATAAAACGCTCTTATTTATCAGTGACAAAAAATAAGAAAATTATGTTATAAAAATTTGCGTATTTATTGACCAAATTCCGGTTTCATTGACTACGCTCCACACAGTACCGTGGTTAGAGGCGTACTAAATACAAGGCGAACGGCGGCGAACGGCAGCGAATGGCGATCGGAAGCCTGAGTGTTGGTTGCTTCACTGATAGGCGTGCGGTGTCTCTGCATGTACGTACACTGCCAAATTAGACTTCTCCAGCTCGATCTCCCGATCTTGCTCCTAATGACTTCTATCTGTTTTTGAAGAAGCTTTTCAAATTATCACCCCTAACATGCTTGGAAACGTTGGAAGGGGTTTTTATAGTAGGCTCGTATATTGTCTAGCCGAGCAAGGAGGACTTTTCGAACATTTGCTTTAATTTTTTTTTGACTGGGAGAATCTTTTTGGTTTTTAGAATGTATTATTTTATTTTGAGAACTTGCTTTTATTTTGTTTCTCCTTATTATTTTCATTGTAACACGTCGTCACTGATAAACCTGAGCAGTTGACAATAAAACGCTCTTATTTATCAGTGACAAAAAATAAGAAAATTATGTTATAAAAATTTGCGTATTTATTGACCAAATTCCGGTTTCATTGACTACGCTCCACACAGCACCGTGGTTAGAGGCGTACTAAATACAAGGCGAACGGCGGCGAACGGCAGCGAATGGCGATTGGAAGCCTGAGTGTTGGTTGCTTCACTGATAGGCGTGCGGTGTCTCTGCATGTACGTACACTACCAAATTAGACTTCTTTCGCCCTATGTTCGCAGTAGCTTGAAGCGGTCTGTATATAATCCTTTATTTAGCTAAAAAGAACTAGTAAACCATAAAAAAAGGACAATTTTAAGTCCTAAAATAATGTATACTTATAAGCTATTATAACTTAATAAATAGTTAAAAATGCAACATGATGAATTAACAAATATCACAAAATTAATATACAAAAAGGACATAAAGCACTACACAAATTTAAATAAGGAACAAAATAACAAGTACAAACTTAGATCAAATAACATAACTAACCCAGTACAATGCCATTAAACAAAAACATATTATTCATTAAAATGTATATTAAATGTACTATAATCGTCCTGTATTTCGTAACGTATTTCGAGCTCGCTAATTCGAATTCATTCTGAGGTTGGTTAAACTCCACCAAAATGCGCTTTCTAACGAGTAGGTTCTTTGCTTGCTGAAAAACGCCTGACCGTGTTGTCGCTTTGCAGGCGCCAGCTCTACACAACCTCTTTCTCGCGGCGAGTTCGCAACGGTTGAAGTTAAAAGACAGATTTGATATACAGGGTTCCTAAGCAAATCCTTAGGGGGCCAAGCAGCCGTGTATAAGACGCAGACAAACGGAAAAGCACATTAGGCAGAAAAGGATGGGCATGGGGCGATGTTGTCACTACATCTTACACGTAGTAAATCCATTCCAGGTTGTTGTTTTCTAATGTTTTCCATTTTCATACCTTTAGGACAGGAATAAAAATTGTTTTTGCTCGACTTTAATACCAAACTGATGAAAGATATCGTAAAAAAAAATTATTTTTCGGCTTTTCATTTTGTAACCATTGTCCTTACGCACTGTTTACAGGCTGGGGACTGAGATACATGCAAATGCCTAACCTAAAGCGTTCATACACGGCCGGAGAAATCGACTGAGATATTCCCGTAGAAACTTTATCAGGCAAATAGGACGGGTTGACGCCTTCGAACTTCCAACCCGGGTTTTGCACTTTGATTCGAAATCAAAAAGGAGGAACAGTCAGATGTGGGGCCGTGCAAAAATTACGTAACGGTGATTTTACCAATTTTTGACCCCCTCCCTATGTAATGTTTTGTAACGGTTTGGCACGCCACTCCCCTAATATTACATAACGATTTCAAGACCACTACCCCCCCCCAAAAAAAAAAAAACTTTTCACTTATTTTCATTCCAAATTTTCTTAGTTTCACACAAATGCAAACGCTGTCGAAAACCCCCCTCCCCCCTACGTAACGTTTTCTAACCCCCCTCCCCCCTATGACCATTACGTAATTTATGCACGGACCCTGTAGTCCCAGTGGAGGAGGGCGAGAAAATTGATATTTTTTTCTTAAAAATTATACTCTTTAGACCTATTTCTTTGCGTTCCCGAAATTACGTAATTTTTGAAAAAAAATTGTAAGCGGCGCCATTTTTATTTCGTGCTTTGTTTTTCTAACATTTTTGAAAATTTTTTGCCTGCGGCGCCCTTTATCTTCTCACTCGAAACCAAGAACCCCCGTTTTAGGAAAACTGATCCCGTCTCTGTTTCTAAATTTTTTCGAATAAAAGTAGAGTATGACCATGGGGGAAAAAAATTTTTTCTACGGTATGACGAAAATTTTGAGAAAGTTAAAGAAAAAAATTTAAAAAATGGCAGAGCTCAAGTTTTTCGTAAAAAAAAACGTTTTTTGTAAAGAAACAGAGCAAAATAAATCTTTTCACCCCTTTTTGTGTGTTACAAATATTGGCAGCCCCTTATTTTTTGCTTTTACCCTCCCGCTAGTTTTGAAGAATTGGTTCGCTACATGTTTTGACCTCATGTCATAAAACACCTCGAAAATATCAAATGTAGTGTAGGGCCAGCTTTATTTAAAATCAATAATATCGCAAGCAAAAAGCTCTGCAGGAAAAACAGCGCCATTTATTGATTTCTTTGGCTGCTAGTGCTAGCTGCATGGTTTGGCCGTTTCCGGATAGATGTCACTAGTAGAACAGAATGGAAAGAAATTTAATTAAAAGCGAAGATATTTCTTTCTAATGTTAACAACCTCACGAGTTTATCGCTCAGTATCGTAAATAATGGATCCTGCCGCCTCCTTTAAGCAAGAAAAAGCTGTGGTTTGGACCTGAAAACATCTAATTTTTAATTAGATTAGATGTTCAAATCTCATGGTGTGGCCGCCGTCTAGCGGAATTTGCAGACAACTTGTCAACGGTTATTATTGCAACTATGATTTATGCTCACAATGAAAGAGTGGCGACAATGTTTTCTCATGAAAGCAGTCCGGAGATAATAACAAACTGTTTCTTTTGTGCGCGCAGAACTTTCTATGCCATTTCTGTTTGATTTATTGAAATCCTATCCCTAAGGAAAATCTTAGGAACCCTGTAGAAGTCTCGTGGCCTGTTGATAGAGTATCACACTCTCACACGGGACGCGCAAGTTCGAATCCCGGTTGCGTCCAGACCACGTTGTATTTGTTGGGAGAAAAGTCACAAATTCTGTCATTCCTTCGTAGTGTTTTGGAAGCTAGAATCTATTAATTTATTTACCCTTCTAAAAATACATTTTTTAATTATAAAAAAGAATATAATTTTAAAATTTGAATTTGAGCTACTTATTATTACACGCTGAGGTCGTTAAAGCTGTTTTTGACTGAGGTACATACAACATTTTATGCACTATGAGCATGTTTGCATTTTAATATTTAAAAAATAATTTATAATTTTGTTATGACATTGGTCAAAAATACTTCAAAAACTTGACAAGTCCCTTAAAACAACAACAAACTATTTCACAACTGACCGCAAACGTGCACTTTAACGCCCGCGGGCATAAAAGGCGCACTAGGGCGTTGAAGTACTACCTACTTAACGCTTGAAAATACGGGCGTTAAAGTGCACTTTTACGCCCGTTGTGCATAAAGTAATAAAATATTTTTTATATGAACGTGGACTTTTTTCAAAAAAGCAAATATAAACAAACACTAACACACATATTTAACTATATTTTTGACATGCTGAAATATTTTTTAAAATATCGTCTGCTTCTCCGCTTTACTTCTAACTTTATGATTTTTTTAATATATTTTAAAGTTTTTTTAAATAACTCGGAAACTAAAGCTCCCATGAATTTGGACTTTATGAGAAAATTTGTAGTCCATATGCATGGAAACTTAAATCTGAAAACCGTATATCACTACTTGCTTTTGTTCCAATTTTTTAATATATTTTATCTCCCTTTCCCCCCCTTCAATCTCCCACCACCCTACCCAAAATTTAATAAGTTCATGGTCAGCCGATAGAGGATTTTTGCACCAAATTTCGTTAAAATCAATTAAGGCGTTCTTGAGTTATCGTGTATACAGACAGACAACAGACAACTTTTTTTTTCGTCGACTAAGGTGTTTTGGAACCTTAGTAACTCATTTTTGATCAAATTAAGAAAAGTCAAAATTTCGCGATTTTAATAGTCCCCCATACCATATTGCTATCTATGGTGGACTAAAAATAAATTCATGCTCCGATTGCCTATAACCTCAAGCAGGCATACTTTGCTTCGTGTGATCACTTTGGCTCGACATTTTAGTCTAAGATACGAGAAAAAAATTTCACATGATAATTTCATACGATTCAGGTGACCTCTACCTCGAAACGAACGTGGCATGCGGCAAAAATTTGGTCCAGAAGTCAAAGAGGTATGTCCGAGAATTACGGAAAATTGTTGTTGTTTTCATTCTGTCTCTTTGTAGTTATGCTATTAGTAAAGCAAAGAAGCACTTGCCAACCAAAACTTTAAATTTGCGAACATACTCTAGAGTTGATTGTTCCCACCAGCTCTCAAAGTCGTTGTTTTAAATTTTATGTAGCCAAAATGGTTCCAGACTCATCGTCGTCACAAAGGATTTTTAATTTAAGTGTAGTGTTCTCGCCCAAACAGCTACTGCATCAGCTTGAAAGTGCCCATGGCTACTAAGCAACTTACCGTAATTTTCATGTTAATCTTAATAGTTTCGCCCTCCTTAAATCCCAAATCCAGAGAGGGTTCCGACTTTTCTTCAGCGATTTGTTTTTCTTTCTTCGCCCATTTAAAGTGATCCTGCAATGCTACGTTCAAATCGAAAGAGTCCGACCTGTCTCCGAAGCCAATACCGATAAATGCAGTGCGTCCTACAAAAAAACACATTCAAGTTTTACTGGAGGTCCTGTATACAACTTTTGACAGTTAAAGGCCTCTGGCCCAGAGCTAGGGCGGCGATGTTATTTTTTTAAAGCCTGTACATTTTGGCAAATTTGAATACCTAATATGTTACCTTGTCTTTAACTGTTTCTAAATAAAATGTCAAAATCATCTCCATGTCTCTGTCAGTCTAATCAGTTAAAGAAAAAAATTATAAAAAAAACAAAATCAATGAATAGCGAGAATTCTCGTACTAAAAAGTTTTTTCCATTTTATTTGAAAACCATTAGAGAAAAAGGTAACATATTTTGGAAACAGAATTAAGTAAAGCTCTTTGTAAAATTGCCAAGTATGTCATATAAAGGAAGTAATGTGCTGCCACAGATGCTGCCCTATCTTCCCTTAATGACTTCTGGGACACCATATACAATGTGCATTTCAATAGGGTGGAAAGAAATTAATATTATAAGGATTTAGATATTGCAATGTTGTGACTCTTCTCTCATGGCGGGTAACAAAACTGACTTCTATGGTACGCTATTCAATTATTGCATTGAACAACAACTTGCTCTAAGTCAGTTGGATTTTAATGCCAAATATTTATTTAGGGAATAGTAATTGGTTTAGAAAAGTTTTTATTATGTGGGTCATTTCATATGAAATCAACCAAAAAAAAGGGAGGATATAATTTTTGGTACATTTATTCTACTCATAAAGGGAATGAGTAATACCTTGTTTTATAGGTATTTTCTACAGGAACTATTTATTTTTATGTTATAATATCTAGGTAATTACTTTGTGAAATATTATCATAAGTTAAAAGTATAAAATAACAGTTAGAACAAAAATTAAGTAATTAAATACAATTTTATATATCAAAAAAAAAAATAACCAATAAGTCTTTGAAATTTTAAAATGTAACAAAAACAGGCATTGTTGTAAAAAGAAAATGCCAGGATTTTTACAACATAAATCATAACAAGACAAATTAAATTCTTCTCAACCTATACCCATATTTTCCTTGCTATACAAAATTTTGTGAATATTTCACAGTATCTATTATTATTACTGTTTACCATTATCATCTTGTATCCTCAAGACAAAATATCTGGAGGAGTCACTCACAGACTCAATGGCCACCCCAGGATAGGATTCAATGGGGCATTTGGCAAACAGTTCTCCCGAATTTTTGTCTTCCAGTTTTATTGCAAGTTCATTGCCTTTTGACATGAGTCGCATTCGACCTGTCCATGCCGGTTCTGCAAGGTTCCAATCTGCTGCCCTAAGTAAAGAATAATCTCAGAATGTTACCCTAAAATACCTCAAAAAACAATAACTCCAACCTATCATTAACTTTTATGAAAAATTTTCTCAACTTTCCTTGGTTAGTCCTGACTATCTAGCTAAAATTTCCCTGAAAAATATTTAAAACAGGTGAGAACAATTATATAAAATTTTAAAAAAGGCATTAGAGCAAAAACTTTTTGACCATATCACAAAAGGTAAAAATTTTTAACAAGATTTTTAAGGCTCCACATGCAATTTTGTAAAATTGGTAAAGGCAGGTGTCATACAAATGAAAAGTCCTAAAAATATGAGTGATACTCTTGCCCTTACCAGACTAAGTCAGGCTTACTTAGTTTTTAAGCCTTGCAGGACAATAAACGGTAACCAATCAGCGAAGATAAGCAGACCCTAAATTATCATGATTTCCTATAGGGATATAATTCCTCACTTTTCTTACCTGTAACTTCGGTTGGAAGCTCTAGGGGGAATATTGAATACAAACACTTCCGGTTTGACCAGCACAATACTTTCGTATGTATCCATTTTATTAAAATTAATTAATTAATTAATACAAATATAATTAAAAGGGGTGGACAAAAATGTTTAAAAAATTATCAACATCAACAATTTTTTTTTGACGTACGATGATAACCCCAAAAATATGATGGATGACGTCACGTTCAACGGTGGATGCTTTCAGAATCATGGGTAGGGTCAGTTCAGTGTAACCTAGGTCCTTATTCTTGAAAACAAAAGTAATTACTTTTAATCATGTTTCAAATATTTTACTTATCCATATACGTATGGAACTGCGCATGTGCAGACTTCATACGGGTCAGTCCTTACGTTACGGTCAACGTATTGCTACGACCACTGCTCCGTAGGTAATCAGTAATTAATTGTTTTGCGGCACTTTTGCACCGACTTTTTTTTAATTGTCCTTTAACTAATTCACTTTTTAACAATGAGTACAAAAGAGATGCCAGATGTTTCCATCTCTTACGTACCCATTGATAAAGAGAGAATTAGTTAAATGACAATAAAGTTTATGAAGCGTTAATAGACAATCAAAATTGATTTTACAGTAGGTAAAATCGGTTATTTTTCTCCTATACTCCTATATCCAAAAATAACCGAACCGAAATACGTTACTTACGGAGGCTTAATAGGACCCGCTCGGTTTTTTTTGCAACCAACCAGATTTCTGTTCATAAGTTGCAGCTGGTAGGTGATAATTCGTCTTTGGTTTTTTTGTTTGTTTAGGTTTTTTATTTTTTTTTTGTGAAAGCGAATTTTTGTTTTCTTTTCTATTACATTTACATTATTGACAGTTTGTATTTGGGCAAAAGAATATGGTTACGGTAATTTGTGGTTTAAAAACTGTTTTTAGCATCTCAATTACAATGATACGGTAAGCAAATAAGATGACGATAAATTAGTGGTCTATTAACTCTCTAATTTATGGATACTCCATTATTTTGCTACTCGGCAAGCGTGTTGGCATAGCTACACTGGCACTGGCGTTCATGCGTGCTGCGTGCTGTGAATCCGTCTTTACGGATTGGAACTGACTTCACGATTCGCTGCAAGCGGTGTTCCAGTCGAACGCGTTCACGATGGACGTCTTTTCTGTCAAATTTTGGACTCATAAACACATAACCAAACTTTTTTCAAAATTTTGACATTTTTGGTGAAGCTGTTCTTTTTTTAGAATTAACTCGCTTATATGCTTTTTAAAACCGATTTTTTTTATTAACTTTTAAAGATGTCCTCCCTTAAGGTTGTAGAAAATGAAGCGCCCGACTTCGAGGAGGAGGACAAGGCGGTAGAAAACGGTCAGGATGATGGGGCGCAGGCCGCCGCCAAGAAAAAAAAGAAAAAGAAGAAGAAGGCAGCCAGTGCTAGTGGTAAGTATTTACCCAGGATTTATAAACTGGACTATATCGGCGAACGACGAGGTGGCTGATTCGGTGGAAGATCACCTATTAAAATGCCATCACACCATTTATAAACTTTTTAGCGCGATCTTCCACTGATAACAGCAACCTCGCCGTTCGCTGATATAGTCCAGTTTATAAATCGAGGGTTATGGCTTTTATAAGCTGATTTTCAATGTGGTGCCCCCTCAAGTATCCCAAAATTGGCTTGGCAATGAAAGGTACAATGTGGTACCTACAAGGTTGCATTAGTATATGCCTTATAGTTTATTTGATGGTCATGAAGTGCTTAGTAAAAGATGCAAGTGACAGTGAACTAAACTAACTACAAGACAGCTAGTATTGGTAGTTTCAAAACATCTGCATTCATTTTTCTGTACATTTGAGAACTATTTTGGGTCGTCAATTTTAACTAATACTACCAATCCTTTGGAAAGAGTGGGAGGAAGGGGCTCTTCACTTATAGATAAAAAAAATGAGCAAACGTCTAAGGGACATGGAAACTGGTTAAAGAATAAAATTAGGCTTGTATTCATTACCTACTCAAAACATCAGTGGCAACTCAGATGGGTAAGTAATGTTTTGCTCCACAGCATGGGACTCTTTCTTTTTACAGAAGCTTGGTAAAAATGTTTTTGTTTAATTTTGATTTAGGTACGTTTTAGTTTTAATTAGTGTTTTATTGTTAATAAACTTTAATATTATACAGGGTGTCAAATACTTTTTTACCTATATTAACAGTAAACATATAATAGTTTTTGGGTACAAACCTGCTCACTTAAACAAGAGTTATCACCATGTGGCACATTTACAATACATGAAAAGCAATAGTGGAGGTTTTGCATTGTTATTGTTTTGTATTATATTTTTTTCATGAAAATGTCTCCAGTTTTTATGACTAATAACAAATTAATAGACATAGTTTTTATTTACGCATTATTTGGGCAAGTGGCATTCAATATAGCTTGGGAATATGCTGAAACTTTTCTAGAATGTTTGTCCTTCGGAGAGGGCATTGGTGTAAGTGTGAACTATGGCCCTTAAGGGTTATTTCTAAAGTTCGAGCGAATAACTTTTAACTCCTTAAGAGAGGCCACAATTTTTTTTGACACTGTTTTGGACATGAGCATTTAAGTTTGCATAGTTATTTTTAATTTTTTTTTTGGGAATGTACAGACAATTTAATTTTCAAAAATGTAATAGGTGTTTTATTGCAATTATTAAAGTTCAAATCCATTGTGATATAATATTCGGTTAAACATCAAGCCCTACACTAATTCAAGTATTTAGCATGAAAATTTGCCATGACACAAAATCTGGACGATACAATAATCACTCCACTACACTATTTTAAATTACTCATTTGAGTCTTAACTTCCAGATACTTTTAATACCGGGTTTCCAAAATTTTAACATTTTGAAATACTTTCACAAAACAAACTTCACTTTTTACATTCTAACTATTTTCTTTCAAACTGTCTTGCACTGTTTTGATGAGTCTTGGAACTCATTTGGATTTCAACTGTTTTCTGCCTTTGTGAATCTTGGCTTTAATAGCAAGGTGGGATGTGACTTTTGCCAAATTAATTAAGGTGTGTGTATTTTTTTATAATTAAAATTTTTCTTGGTGTGACAGAAAAATGACAAATGATGATTGGATTTCTAAGAAATTACGTGCCTTGTACAAATTTGTTTACCTATGATCGTTTAGCGCGGCGACAAAATAAGGATGCAAATACGTGACTTCTTTTAATTAGGTGAGCAAATATAGTCAAATTTTCCTGAGCTCTGGAGAATCAAATTTTAGTCTTTAAGAATTTTGAGAATCATCAGAAAGTGCATGCTAGCTAGACACCACCTAGAAAATAGTTGATGTGTGGACTTAAAAACTTTTTTTTTAGTGATTGTGGAAATACTTGTGTTGTTTTTGAATTTAAATATTTGTTATTTATTTTGGGTAAGAAATATTTGTTTAATTGTTTTATTATGTTGGAAACTTTATTAAAACTTATAGAAAATTATTTTAAATCTTATTTTACAACTTTTGAAATAAAAAAAATATTTTAAATATTTAAGATTTGGAAATCATTTAAGTAAAATTATTATGGAAAAGAATGACAATATTTTTGGTCGGCTGCTGAAAAGGACATATTTTCAAAAAGTATCTCAAGAAAAAAAAGATTTTAAAAGTTAGTTTTATTTGAAAAAAAAAACAAAATTACTTTTAAATTTGTTTATAATTTTGGGATTTTAAATGAAATTCTCTTTTAAAAATTTTTTTTAAGGACTTTTGAAATATTATTTTCTTTTAACAAAAATTAATAACCTTTTTTTTAATCAAATAATTTGATTTTAACTTTTCGATTGTCCACATAAGTGATCCAAAAAGTTTATTGAATGTTCTTTTTGCCAGCGATGTATCTGAATTTTTAAGCGAAAGTTTTGAAAATCAGTTGCAGAATACCTGTTGGGTGGCAACCCAGATCACCAGATCTTAATCCACTGGATTTTTGTTTTTGGGGGTGGATAACTAGTTTAGTTTACAAAACCCAGATAACTACAGGTGAAAAAATAAGCCAAAAAATTTGTGACCTTGACAAAATAATCTGTAATATGTAATGTAATCTTTTGTAACTGTTTAGTATTATTTTTTTCATTTGTTGCTATTAACTACTTTTTGGGTCATTCTTGAAAACATTGCATTGGTTTGTAAATTTAAAACCACTTATCCTTTTGAAAACAAAGTAGGAGGATACTTAGTGTACTCAAAGGCTAACATTATCCAGCAGTAATGAACTCTCCAAGAAATGTCTCCATGGAAGAAAAGTTGTTCACACCATGTGACATGTCACATGGTGTGATCTGTAATTTTCAAAGTTAATAGATTCAGATATAACAAAAAAACACTTTAAAAACTCAAAAATTCAATTCCTAAAAAAAATATCTTCATCAAAAAACAGTCACAGATTTTTTTTTAAATCTAGCATCACTGCATACAACACCCAACTCATTCACCTAAAAATGGAGAAGCACGGAAGGCACAGTTTAGAAGTTTTACATGAAATGTGTTACATAATTCAGTTTTTGTGAAATTTTGGGGGTTTTAAAACAGTATTAACATTTTGGTCAAGATAAATATCACATGTGTTTCTATATATATATATACAGACCGCTTCAAGCTACTGCGAACATAGGGCGGAAGAAGTCTAATTTGCCAGTGTACGTACATGCAGAAACACCGCACGCCTATCAGTGAAGCAACCAATACTCAGGCTTGCGATCACCACTTGCATGACTTTCCTTTGGTATTTAGTACGCCTCTAACCACGGTGCTGTGTGGAGCGTAGTCAATGAAACCGGAATTTGGTCAATAAATACGCAAATAACGTAATTTTCTTATTTTTTGTCACTGAAAAAATAAGAGCGTTTTATTGTCAACTGCTCAGATTTATCAGTGACGACGTGTTACAATGAAAATAATAAGGAGAAACAAAATAAAAGCAAGTTCTCAAAATAAAATAATACATTCTAAAAACCAAAAAGATTCTCCCAGTCAAAAAAAAATTAAAGCAAATGTTCGAAAAGTCCTCCTTGCTCGGCTAGACAATATCCGAGCCTACCCCTTCTAACGTTTCCAAGCATGTTAGGGGTGATAATTTGAAAAGCTTCTTCAAAAACAGATAGAAGTCATTAGGAGCAAGATCGGGAGATCGAGCTGGCCATAAAATAGTTCCCCGTGTACTTATAACCCGATTAGGAAATACATTATCAAGATATTCCCTAACAAGGCCAACAATCTTACACCTAACAACTGCCTAGCAGTTGGAATAATGTGCTGCTGCAGTAGATCCAAGTATCTAGGACCATTCAAATTGCAATTGCCATTAATAACTAAATACAGAGAAAACTGGTCTGGTGACATTTAGCAAAAGCAGGACTGATGAATCTCTCTATGTAACAGTCAACAGTAAAACTATAGTCGAGCAAGACAGTGTAAAATTTCTGGGGATCTATTTAGATTCAACCTTAAACTTTGAGAATCACACTCAATATATATCAGCAAGACTTAACAGCTACTGCGGCTTAATAAGGCGCATAAAGCACCAAGTTTTTCTAGAAACAGTAAGATTGTTTTACTTCTCAAATATTCAGTCAATCATAACATACGGACTCCTAATATGGGGTTCTGGTAGAGATGCTCAAGAAGTATTTGTTTCACAGAAAAGGATAATACGCTGTATATTTGGTCTTCATCCCAGAGTTTCATGTAAACCATATTTCTCTAGATTGGGTGCTCTAACAGTGCCATCACTTTATTTTTTGGCTCTAGTTATATTCGTCAGGAAAAATCCACAAAATTTCAGAACAAATTTAGAGGGATACTCTGAAGAAATGACAATTGTTACCAGGAATAGGAACGCTCTTGGTATACCCTCCCATAAATCTACTTTCTTTGAGAAAGGCCCTGTTTATAGGGCAACCAAGGCCTATAATATGCTACCCATTGAAATACGGCAGACTCAAAGTCTGCAAAGTTTCAAATCAAAAACCAAAAATTTTTTAGCAGAAAAAATGTTTTATTCTTTTAAATTTGATTATTAAACTAATACATATTTCTTCATGTTCAAATTTTGTTCCATTTTACATATTTTTTGTCTAAATGTTGTCTGTTAATTATTATTTATTGTCATATTTTATACTTTAACCTTTAAGATGTTTTAATGACTTTATTTTTTATATAGATGATATAATCTTAAGACTTTGTGCTAAGCTAGTGTTAAGCATTTACATAAATGTAAATTTCAAGTAGGTCATTATGTGTACTAAAAATTTGACGTTGCTTTGTCTGTATAAGATATAGTTGGCAAATAAAGGATATTACAAATATTACAAATAAAAAATGGCCCAATTACGTGTTCCCCTATAATACCCCCCCCCAAACATTTAGTTTTTGGGGATACTGTGTTCTTACGTCAAAATACAAATGCAAATTTTCCCTCGACCAATATCGAACGTGTGTTGGGTTATGACGATTTGACCATTTGACCATCTGCACTTTTTCGGCAACTTCGTAGACATCCATTTTTGGTTTTAAAAATGTATTATTTCAATTAAGAACTTACCCATCTGTTTCTCGAGCAAGGCAGAAATAAAACAAAATAATAAAAACAAACTGAATTTCCAAAAGATAACACTGCAGCGTGCTTCGAATCCACCTCGGTCGTACGGCACGGAGAGTAAATTGGACTTGATTCCCCCTATGTTCGCAGTAGCTTGAAGCGGTCTGTATAAGGAGTGAATCGTAAGATATTTACTTTCAAAAATCTGATTTAAGTATGAAAAGTAGGCATTTTACTAACATTAAAATTCAAAAGTAGTAACTTTTTAATTTTTTTTTGTTATTTAGACATTTTGCTAAATATGTCACTAGTGTGAACGTCACTGGTGTGATCTTTCAGAATATTTTATTGATAACACCTATGAAAATTTTCACTTGTAATTAAAAAAACTCAATAACTTTTAGAAAAAAATGGCAAAAACTAGAAAGTCTTTTCCAAAAGCACCAGAAACGAAAAAGGAAATAGACAAAAGAGAGAAAAGAAGAAATAAGTAAGGGCATATTATGTATATAGCAACATATTATATTTACTTAAAAAGTGGTAAATCAATTTTTGTTTTTTTAAAAAACTATTATACCAAATGTTACCACCATTTTTCAAGAACAACCCAGCTCTAAAGATTCTTGATTTTGGTAAAATAGGTATAACTGGTGTTAGCTGGCTATCACCTGTGTTATCAGTTGAATTTACACACTTAAAAATAAATCAAGAACTAGTGAATTGTTATCTCGCCATATAGCACATTTAAGTCCAACCAACTACAGCAACATTTACTAATTACCAAAATTCAAAGAAAACTAATTTGGTTTTTTTTAAATTACCCCTTGAAATGTTACCTTTTTTCAAGAACGACCCTTTTACTAAAATAATGTTAAAGTTAAAACTATCTTTTATTAGCTAATTTAAATAATTAAAGACGTGACTATATAAAAACCACTTACTGTTTAATATTTATTTTTAGTTATTAACAATAGATAGCGTAATCTTACTTTTTAACTTTTTATATAGAGTTATTTGTTAACTTAGCAATTACAATATTTCTATTTTTGTAATTATAGTAAGCTTTGTCCACAAAACGACTTGTACTGTTTTTTATGACAATAAAGCACATTATCTATCTTGTCTGACTCAATGGTCACTTGGAATCCGTGCTATTTTTCTTTGCTTCTGTTTTTTTTTTCTTTTTACAATTGATTGCATTCATTCTCTCATTCATAAACATCAATATTACCATAAAAAAGTTAAAAAATGTAGTAGTAGTTAATTAATGTACAAGTTAAGATAAAGAACCTGCATTTATTATTTTTGTTTGTTTTTTTTTTCTCTCTGTTTTAACAACAAGGTTTTTGTTTTAAAAGGAAAAGATTTACTCTACAGCTAATTCTTTAGTTCTTTGCATTGAACAAAATAGAGATAAAAGTTTAATTTACTATGTTGGGAATTTGGAACCTTTGGTTGCACTAAAACAATCATAATTTTGTAAAAGTTTAATTGGATAAATTCAGTGCTGAATATGCCTGGACTGTACTTTTATTTGTTTTAAGAACTTTTAAGTATTTTTTATGAAAATGTTTTAATATTTCTTCTTTTTTGATTTTTAAGACTAGTCTTATTTAAAATAGTAATTTCTTTATGAACAATAAACAATACCTTCCATTGTAGTGAAAAATCAAGACAAGAATCTTAAATTTAATGTTATTTAAATAGTTCTTTTGTCTGACAAAAGTGGAAAAAATCTGAGAGCATATAAATCTAAATTATATGCTCTCTGATGCTCTCTAATAATATCTAACAAGAGGTTGTGCCATTTTAATTATTGATATAAACATAAAAGTTGCTTACTTTATGATATAAAATTTAAAAGCAATTTATTAATAGTAGTTTTAACAACAAGTGGCTAAAATAGTGCTTTTTTTACAAGCGTTGGTTTAAATAACGAGCGCAGCGAGGTATTTAAAAACGCGAGTAAAAAAAAACACAGTTTAGCCGCAAGTTGTTAACACTATTTTTTTTAATACCTTTATTAAAAAATCCACGAAAAACAGGAAAATACTTTTAAAAATCTCAAATGAAGAGATCCTCGCAACACACTATCTTTACACTATAAATCAAGGCGGCTGGTAAATGAAATAACAATCGTTTCCATAGCGATGTGTCTTTTTACTCAGTGACGTTCAATGTTGCGACATTTTAATCTTTGACAATTTGATATTTTGACGATATTTTTAAATTATTTTTTCGTAAATACCTGATGAAAACTGGCGGAAATGGCTTAATTCTTAGGCAAGAATAATTAAGATTTTTTCAATATTACTATTTTCCGCTATTTCTCTTTAACTTTGGATAAAAAACGGACAGAAACCTTTTTTTGCACCCGTGATCAAAAAAAAAGTTTTTTTGCATCGGTAACAAAAAAAGCCATGCTTTAGTTATCTGGAGGCAGTTACTAAAATCATGTGATGAAGGTATTAAAAAACAAACAAAACTAAGACCTAAAACAGTTACCTGTTTTAGGTCTTAGTTTTATCTGTGCTAAAAACATAAAGAACAAAAACAAAGTTTTTCCAATTTGAACAATAGGATTATAATATATTTTAGGTCAATTCTTTCCTTTAATTTTAAAATTTATTATTTTGTATCAGTTATCTGGCCACTATTATTATTGTTATTTACCTAGATTGAATTTGTCCTGAAATAAAATATTTCAGGGTCAATTCACGGCTTTTACAGCTATGGATAAGTGTGCAGTAATCTTTATTTGGCATTTTAGCCATATTCTTACTTCATTAGTGATTTTTCCACTAATTTTTGTTTAAAAAATGTTTCAATAGCTCCTTCATTTAAAAAATACAAAAAAATATACACTGCATATTTAATTTCACAAGTATACAAGAAAAAAAAGTTAAAAGAAAGAAAAGTTAGCTATGGATAAGTGTGCAGTAATCTTTATTGAATTTACCTTCCTTTATCTAAATTGTTGCACAATATACACTAAACGTTATGTTAAGTGGTTTTTCTTTAATTGAAAAGCTAACTAACCCCTGCAATGTCATTTTTATGGCAACTTGTCTTGTTTTTGTTCAAAATTAATATCATAATGACAAAATAGGAAATTCTTAAAAAGATGTGAAGAAAGATTGGAACAAATTTAAAAATTAGACTTTCAGCATTCTCAAAATTTTCCTTCCTTTGGCTCCTTCAAAATTTCATGATGTTACGAAAAATTCGTAAAATTATGCATTACTTTAAGTTTCACATGCAGAGCGATGTTTTGCCATTTTTTTGTGAAAATGCTTCACCAATTTTTAACTACAAGATTTTTTTGGTTAAATTTTATTATTATACCATAGATTTTTACGAAATTTTCTTTGTCAAACTCTCACTTTTTATTACTTAAAGAAAGTTGATCAAACTGAGTATGTACGCTGTAGCATTTAATGTATCCCAGTATCATTGCTTTCGACGATTTCAAAAGTCGTAGAGAAATTAGTCAAGAAAAGAATGTTAAAGTACCTAAATAAACATAATATCTTAAGTAATATTCAGTTCGGATTCCCACCATCCAAGAATTTTTAATCTTTTAGATCAGGTTTTCACGGCTTTAAATGGGAATGAGGTTGTCGCTACAGTATTCTGTGACTTCTCTAAAGCCTTCGACTGCGTAAATCATGAAATTATGTTAAAAAAACTGCATGTTTATGGCTTTAGAGGAGTCTCGTTTTTGTGGTTTGAGTCTCATTTTTCAAAAAGAGAACAGTATGTAAAAGTTGGTTCCACAAATTCATGTACTTTAAGAATAATAAATGGCGTTCCTCAAGGATCCGTTCTCGGGCCGATGTTATTTTTGTTATATCTAAATGACATGTTCAGACTGCCAATTCAGGGTCAATTCACGGCTTTTACAGATGAGAATACCCTTTCTTGGAAAGGAACCAATGTTGATGTCCTACAGGCTACATTCTCAACAGATTTAAAAACCATTAAATATTGGTGTGACGCAAATTCATACAAAAAAAAAACCTCATGAAATTTAAATTTATTTATAATGATATAAAAAAAACAAAATTATGATTGTTTTCCACAAACCAAAACTACACTTTTTTGCACTCGACGACGAACTAATCTACGCTATATCTTATATACAATCCTTTAGTGGGCGGAGATAAGACTAATAATTTGTGATTGATCACGATTTTAAATCCTATCTCCCCTCAACCAAAGAATAACGTGTACTAAACGGGATGGGTCCTCTATCTTTATTTAAACTATTTCTGGATTTAATGATTTCCATACTTTCATATGCATTCAAAAGTCTTTTGTTTGGTATACTTTTTAGAAGTTTTAGGTTATCTAATCTGAATCTATGATTGTTTTCAAAAGCATGCTCGGCCACACTTGACTTTTCTGTTCTTCCGTATTTTAAGTGTGCTTAGTGTTCTTTAAAACGTGTTTGAATAGAGCGTCTCGTTTGGCCAACATATTTTTTGTCACAATCCATGCAACTAATTTCGCAAATTCCGCTTTTTTCTAGAACTGTAGTTTTATCCTTGGGATTTCCTAGTAAGCTTCTTATTGTGTTACCGGATTGATATACTAATTTAAGACCGGTGCTATTAAATACTTTTTGTAATCTTTTCGTATAATAAGGATTATAAGGAATTGATACAAATTTTGAGTCACAGGTATCTTTTTGTGTGAAAAAAGTGGAATTCCGAAAGGTCTTTTGAAAAGAATGTCTATTTATCAGCTTATTTATTAAGCCTTCGTCGTAACCGTTTTCACCAGCTATATTCCTAATACTATTCTTTTCTGCTTCAAATCTTTCTTTGTTTAAGGGGAAATTTACTAATCTATATGTTAAAAAGTGCAAACTTGCAAGCTTATGTTGTAAGCAATGAAAAGAGTCATTTGGAATATACCTGTTGTTGGCCGTTCCTTTTCTGTATAGGTCAAAGTCCAATTTATTTTTATTTCTTATAACTAAAGTGTCTAGAAATAGCAGTGTACCGTTGTTCTCTATTTCATAAGTAAATTTAATTGTGAGAAATTTGTTATTTATTTTTTCCACAAAATTTTCAACACTAGTTACTTTAGTGTTGAATACTGCAAACACATCGTCTACATACCTGAACCATACTCTGGGGAAATACTCAAATTCTTTACTTATATCTGATTCAAATTTGCTCATAAATAGGTTTGCGATAAAAGGTGATAAACTATTACCCATTGTGGTTCCTTCTAATTGCTGGTAGTAGTTATTTTTATATTGAAAGTAATTTTGATTCATGCAGAGTTTTGCTAAAGATAGGTATTCTAAAGTCTGTTTGTCTTCTAGATTGTTTTTTCTTAGTAGTTCCTCCAGGTATTTTAAGGTATTGGGGATCGGCACACTAGGGAACAACGAACTAACATTAAATGAGATTAAAATTTCACCTTCTTGGAGTGAAATATCTTTAACTTTGTTGATAAATTCAAGGGAATTTTTATCAGAAAAACCTTTTTCCTTTATAGGTAAATTTTCAAACTCGTTTGCTAGCCATTTCGAAATGTTGTAAGTAGGTGATCCTACAGCAGAAACTATAGGTCTAACCGATTTTCCAAATAAATAACAAATTTCCCACAATTAAATTTACTTATGAAATAGAGAGCAACGGTACACTGCCATTTCTAAACACTTTAGTTATAAGAAATAAAAATAAATTGAACTTTGACCTATACAGAAAAGGAACGGCCACCAACAGGTATATTCCAAATGACTCTTTTCATTGCTTACAACATAAGCTTGCAAGTTTGCACTTTTTAACATATAGATTAGTAAATTTCCCCTTAAACAAAGAAAGATTTGAAGCAGAAAAGAATAGGATTAGGAATATAGCTGGCGAAAACGGTTACGACGAAGGCTTAATAAATAAGCTGATAAATAGACATTCTTTTCAAAAGACCTTTCGGAATTCCACTTTTTTCAGACAAAAAGATACCTGCGACTCAAAATTTGTATCAATTCCTTATAATCCTTATTATACGAAAGGATTACAAAAAGTATTTAATAACACCGGTCTTAAATTAGTATATCAATCCGGTAACACAATAAGAAGCTTACTAGGAAATCCCAAGGATAAAACTACAGTTCTAGAAAAAAGTGGAATTTACGAAATTAGTTGCATGGATTGTGACAAAAATTATGTTGGCCAAACGAGACGCTCTATTCAAACACGTTTTAAACACTTAGCACACTTAAAATACGGAAGAACAGAAAAGTCAAGTGTGGCCGAGCATGCTTTTGAAAACAATCATAGATTCACATTAGATAACCTAAAACTTCTAAAAAGTGTACCAAACAAAAGACTTGAATGCATATGAAAGTATGGAAATCATTAAATCCAGAAATAGTTTAAATAAAGATAGATGACCCATCCCGTTTAGTACACTTTATTCTTTGGTTGAGGGGAGATAGGATTTAAAATCGTGATAAATCACAAATTATTAGTCTTATCTCCGCCCACTAAAGGATTGTATACAAGATAGAGCGTAGATTAATTTAGTTCATTGTTTATCGTCTCCTGATGATGCTAACGTTGTTAGCGAAACGCGCGTCGAGTGCAAAAAAGTGTAGTTTTGGTTTGTGGAAAACAATCATAATTTTGTTTTAGTGCAACCAAAGGTTCCAAATTCCCAACATAGTATAATGATATAGTTAAATCTCATATTCGTTATGGCATGGCCTTCTGGGGAAGCTGTCCACAAACACTTTTTGAGTCTGTATTTGTTTTACAAAAAAGGGCGGCCACTATTCATAAGGCATGAAATTCTAACAGTTTATTGTGTTTTTATAATATATAATTTTACGATCTTTTAGATCATGCAAGACCTTATGACACTAGACAGATTCCTTTGCCAATACCGAAGTTCTCTTTGACACAGTACTCAGTGATTTATAGTAGTAAAAAACTATTTAACCACTTACCTTTTTATAGTTAAGGAAAATTGAGGATTTAAAAAAGTTCAAAGCAGCAGTAAAGAGTTTTTTTATGTAAAAAAGCTTATTATAGCATTCAACAATTTTTTGATGATAATTGATAATTATCAATTATTTAAGACTGATTAAATTTTAACTATATTAATGGATATTGTAGACAAATTTATTTTTATTTGAAACTTGTGTATATAGTTATATTGTTTTAATTGTGGTGCAGTTCTTTTAAATTAATTTTTAAGAGTATGTAGTAACTTTTTTTGATAATTTAATTGGAATGTAAATTTAACTGGTTGTTTGTGATTGTCCCAACTACATAAAAACTTGTCGTATCCGAGGGGTCAACAGCTGGCCAAAAATTTGTACACCCACTGTCAAGAACTAAAATATTGTAAAGTATTGTCCGGGATTGTTAAGTATTGTCCAGTATTGTTAAGTATTGTCCAGTATGGCCCAATATTGTCTCCAGTATTGTCATGTATTGTCAAGTATTGTCAGGTATTGTCAAGTTTTTTTAGGTATTGTCATGAATATTTTTTATAATTCTTGAAAAATTACAATCAATAAAAGTAAAGACAGAAGAGAATGAATATTATCTGCTCCTTGATCTACGATCATAACATCGATAAAGATAAATACAGTAGGATCTAACAAACCACAATTTGCCCATTTCTCTTTAGTAAATACAGACGACTTTTAAACAACTACTCCTCTGTTGAGGCAAACGAGTCTATGTATTTAGAGAGAAATGGGCTAATTGGGTTTGTTTAAACTCAACCTCTATTATTAAAAAAAAATTATCTAAAAATATCTTACATCACATATAAATCAATTCGGTAAATAAAAATCGACCATAATAACAAAATTTTGGCGGGAAACTCGACTATATTCGGCAGCGATTCGGTTGCGCGCGCTATGCATATAAATAAAGAGTGCATTTGAGTTGACACCCCAAGCGCGTTCTCTCTCTCCCTCTGTTTACAAAGCAAGGCCATTTTAAACAAAGTTAAAGAGTACCTCTGGGCTTGGAGTGTCAACTCTAACTAACCTCAACCATAACAAACATTGGCGGGATTTTTAAAAACAAGAAATAGAGAAATATCTCAGTGTTGCAGTAACTGTCTTAATAGAATATGCTACTAATTTCCTTTGTTTGCATTATTTTCGTTTTTTTAAAAGTATTGTCTCGACTATTGTCAGGTATTGTTAAGTATTGTCCAGTATTGTTAAGTATTGCCTCCAGTATTGTCAAGTAATGTATTGTCAGGTATTGTCAAGTATTGTTAAAGTATTGTCAATGATTTGTACACCTACTGTCTGCAGCTGATGACCCAAAGTCCCAGTATAAACAAAAACATTGCGTGTGTACGGTTCTAAATTATAGGTTTTTTTTTAGCTGAGGATGGGACTCCTTTAAAAGAAGCCCAAGCTAATGACCAAGTCAACCAAGACAACGGCACCAAAGAACTAGAGGATGCCGAAAAGAAAAAGAAGAAAAGAACTCGTAGAAAAGGTTAGCAAAACTTCCTTTTGGTTTCTTGCCTTTCGCGCAAACAAAATGTTCTAAGCTTAAGAAATAGTTTAGGATTTCAATAAGAATAATTAAGAAAAACCAAACAAAAAAACAATTACCATTATTTCAACTTCCAAAAACATTTGAGGGTACATAACCTTACAAATTTTAGTGCCCTTTTACTTTATCTACCCTTGTGTAGCAGGACCACTCCAAGGAATGCGTCTGAAGACTCCGACGGCGACCTCGACCAGCGAAACCGGGTCTAAACGTCGATTTTCGGATCAGACTATATGACGGCAGGCTGCTGGGGAAAAAAGTCTACCGTCAACCAAGTTCTACTGGGACGGTAGCAATGTTAGGTAGATGCAAGTATAACATGTAGCAGGACCACCCTTCGGAGGGGGTGTAAAGCTGGTGGTCCACTGTGTATACTTGCTATGCAGTTTAAAGATCCCCGCCCTCGACAAAGAAGAGGTGTCAGGCAAAAATTAAGTCCTCTTAGAGAAAGAAAACTTGCATCCTAAGGAGCATATGCATCAGTCGGTGTTGCACGGGGGGTATAGCAGAAAGGGTCCAGGCCTACGGCCGCCCATCTACTACTCCTACTTATCTACCCCCGCCAATAGGCCAAAAATCCAAGAGTTTTCTCTTATAGTAAAGTTCTATCTTTGTTAAATATTTTTCCGATTCTAGGTGGCAAAGCAGTTCAAACCGACCCGCCGACCGTAGCAATAGCCGAACTGTTCCCCGACGGGGCCTTTCCCATTGGCGAGATCCAAGAATATCGAGTGCCGAACGACGACCGTACTGCCAAAGACAGATTCACGTCCGAAGAGAAGCGGGCTTTGGATCGCATGCATAACGACATATACAACGAAGTCAGGCTGGCTGCGGAAGCCCATAGACAGGTAACTAATGGGTTTTTAACATATATGGGGTCGTTCTACCAGAACTGTACATTTTTTGTAGTTCAATTCAATTCAATTCAAAAAGTACTTTATTGTCAATATGGTTTTCGACAAAGCAGGCTATATACTAAAAATAATATAGTCAAAGAAGCCTAACTAGTTATCTACTTATATCTAGAATATTATGGAAAAATATAAATGACTTTTTGTACCTAATTCTACTAGATTATAAAAAAAAATAGATTATTAGATTCATTTATTATTAATTTAACAGAATTAAAAAAAAAATAAGAATTAAACCAAAGTGATAAAAAAGTCAGACAATTATTAAAAATAAAAAGAAAAACATTACACCACAGTGATAAAAAACGTCAGACAATTATTAATAACAAAAAGGTAAACACTTATAAAAATATTCTGATATTAGCCGCCTGTCTAATGGTTAGTGGCAAATGATTGAAAATCTTTCGACCTTCATAAATAAAAGACGCTTTGAGTTAAGGCACTGTGTGGAATTGGCAATGGCAAGTTACCTGTCTGCCTTGTGAGCCTTTGATTTCTGTTATTCATTATAGTACTGGCATTCTTAAATACCAAACTAGAGGTCTCTAATATAAAGAGGGATGTCAAAGTCAGGATCTTATGTTTAATGAAGAGAGGTCTAAAGGATTCCTTTTGGTTTACATTACTTATAAACCTAACTGCTTTTTTTTTGAAGGACGAAAATTATTTTCAACAAATATAGACAGGTTGCACCCCAGAACAATACTCCATACCTCAAATGACTCTCAAATAGTGAAAAATAGGCTGTCCTGGCTACATCCTCGCCCAGCTTAGACCTCAAACATCTTATTGCAAAACACCCGGAAGACAGTTTTTTGCTCAATTTAAAAATGTGGTCCTCAAATTTAAGTTCATTGTCTATGTGCATTCCTAGAAATTTGTTCACTGTAAGAACTTGCACTGGATCATCTGCAAGATTTATATTTTGTAAGTCGCATTTAAAGCACAAAATATTCGTTTTAGTGACATTAAAGCAGAGGCGATTTGCATTACACCAGCTTTTTATTTTGGCAAGATCTTCAGATATTATGCTTTTGAGCATGTTGATGTTTTTATGATGCCATAAAACACAAGTGTCATCTGCAAATAACGTAAACAAACCTGTGATTCTAAGGCGTGCAATATCATTAATATACATTAAGAACAGTAATGGCCCGAGCACAGATCTCTGAGGTACACCACAACTTATCCCTAGGGAGGAGGAGCGCATTTTTGAGAGTATAACCGATTGACTACGATAACATAGATATGATTTAAACCAAGAGAGAACTTTTCCTCAACCCATAACGTTCCAGCTTTCTCAGCAGTATACCGTGATCAACGCAGTCAAATGCTTTTGATCACAGAACACCGCTGCGACAGCCTCACCGTCGTTAAGATTAGAATAGACTTTATCAAGGAATGCAAACATTGCATCAAGAGTGCTCTTGGAAGCCTGAAAGCCGTATTGTTTAGAAGTTATTAGTTTATATTTGGTAAGATAGCTCCACATTCTTTTCTCAATAATTTTTTCAATGACCTTTGACAAAGTTGAAAGGAGGGAAATTGGACAGAAGTTAGAAGGAATAGTTTTCAAACCTCCCTTGTAAATCGGAATAACAACTGAGGATTTTAAACAATCTGGGCAAGATCCTCTGTCGAAAGAGTCATTTATGGCACGGCAGAGAGCTGAAAGAGCACTTTCAGGTAGTGTTGTTAAAATTTCAGCTGATATTTCATCTTCTCCACTAGATTTTTTATTTGAAATGTCCCTACAGGCGTCAATCATTTCTTCAGGAACAACAGGATAAAATTCAAATGAACTAGATGGACGGACACTTACGGTTTCAGGGGAACTGAATCAAAATGGTTTCACTCTTTCTTCACAAAGAGAACTCAAAGTGTTACAGCAAATAATAAGCGCTCTTCAAAACATACCATTGATTTTGGGGTACCACAAGGTTAGGTTCTAGGGCCAATTCTGTTTCTTCTTTATGTCAATGACCTTTTCCAACTTAATATCTCTGGTGTTTTTGCAGCTTTTGCTGACGACGCAACGGTCACATGGCATGGCGAGAATTCAGAGCACCTAACTCAAAAAATATCAAGGGATGTGGTAACAATTAAACATTGGTGCGATGCGAATGGTCTATTGTTTAACTTCAATAAAACTCAAGTTCTTGGATTCAAGTGCAACATTAATGATATTGTTTGTGATGAATTTCTTATTAAAAGTTCTCCTCTCACCAAATTTCTAGGGCTACAAATAGATGTTGAGTTGAAATTTCAAAATCACATAATACCACTTAATAAAAAACTGGCGTCTGGATGCTATTGCATTAGAGCAATAGCAGAAAATTTAGGTGAAACCGCAGCAAGAACAACATACTATGCAGTAATACAGTCCCATCTTACCTATGGCCTACCTTTCTGGGGATGCTGCAGTCAGTACCTTTTTGACACAGTTTTTAAACTTCAAAAACGAGCGATTCGTTCCATTGCCAGAGTTCCAACTCAAACTCACTGTAAGCCCCTGTTCATTGCCCATAAAAATCTTCACCTCTTTCCGGTTCGTCAAACTAATCGCACAACTCGCCAAAGCAATAAAATACCTCTCCCAATTCCTCACTCCACGCTAACTCAAAAATCTATTATCTTCAACGGCATAAAAGCCTATAATCATCTTCCCACACATCTAACGGAACTAACTGATCTCTCGAAGTTTAGGAATACCCTCAAGGAAGTACTGGTGTTGCAAGCTTCTTATTCAATCGATGAGTTTTTCCAATACTCATTTTAATTAATTTTTTGTCTTTTTCCAAGCGGCTACAACAACTATTGTTTGTCTCATCTTTCAAATTATCAAATTTAATTATAAATCGATAAAACAGCCAAAGATTTCAATTATACCTTATATTTTTTTTGTTTTTATACTTATATGTTGTAACTACCTTATAATGTCTCTATGTATTAGCTGTGTTGAATATGACCCTATGTATTAAATTTTAGTAAACAAAGAATATTTGTCCTTAGAGATTAAAATTAACATAACATTATATTTGGCGTGTATCTTTGACTTGATATTAATATCAAAATTTAATTTTTGATGTTGTGTTACTTTTTATTATCTCTTATTATATATTATTTTTTATCTCATTTTATATTGTTGTTGACAAAACGCGGGCTAAAATCTTCTACATCTTTTACCTTTTGGATAGCTATATAAAACCAAGACACGTTTTGTATTAGATAGGTAACCTAGCTATTATTCTGTGTGACTTTTACCTGCTATATAAATCTATTTCTAGGCTTAAGTAGTTTTAAGATTTGCTTTGTCAATAAGTTTAATGCTTGGACAATAAAGCACGTTTTCTTTCTTTCTTTCTTAGATACACATATATCGGACAGATACTTAAGAGGATCTTTATTAGAAGGAAGATCCTTTGTTAAAATTTTGGATATGCGACAATAAAATTTGTTTAATTTGTTAACATCGATGTTTATGTCTTGGGATCCTTAAGATTTATTACGTATATTATTAATGATGTTCCAACTTTCTTTCTGTTTATTTTTTGCGTTTTTTATTTTATTTTTATAATATTTTTGCTTTGCTATTTTGTTTAATTTTTTATTTAATTTTTGGTAGTTATTGCAGTATGCACTCTTCCCTAAAACATTTCCTTAGATAAATTAAGCAACGCAGGTTTTTTGAAGATACTTTTAGCCCTCTGGAAAGCCAATGCTTTGAATTAAAGCGTTTGGGCTTTATCCATCGTAAAAGAACGGCTCGCTTAAAATTATCCAGCACTACACGATGAAAAGTCTCTTAAGGGATCTGGTGCTCTACCAACACCATTCCAATCGACATTATTGCAATTATTTTTAAAATTAACAAAGCTTTGGTTATTATAAATTCTTTTTTGTTGTCGGGGCATTTTTTGAGCTGGGAACTTCAGAGTGAACACGGATCTGACCGCCTCGTGGTCGGACAAACCAGACGAGAAAATTGAGCAAACTCCCTCATTAAAGTTTGAACAAACATAGTCAATAGTAGGGGCACTTTTGTCTGTAATTCTTATAGGTGACTCAATATGCATAGAGAGGCCATATGCCGTCAAAATATTTAAAAGCATTATAATGTTCCTACTGTTTTTAACATTAAAATCAACATTGAAGTCCCCTGCAAGAATGATTCTTGCCTGAGAAGAAACTGTGCCAAGTAAAGTATCAAGTCGTCCTAAAAAATCTTTGAAATCTGAAGAGGGCGAACGGTATAGGCAAAATACGAAAACGTTCAATTTCTCGCAGAAAGAAGCAAATATTTCAAATGTTACATCTTTTAAAAGATGATCAAACTTTGTGACCTTTACAAAATTAAATGCCCCATTTGACAAAATCAAAGTACCTCCGTGGAGGGAGTTTTTTCTGCAGGATAAAGAGACCGCCCGATAGTTTGGAATATAAAAACATTCGTCTGGATGCAACCAGTGTTCTGTTAACAGGACTAATTCAGGAAAACCATTAGATTCTAAAAAAGAGAAAAGCTCATCAGTTTTGTTTCTCAGAAATCTGATATTTTGGAGGATTAATGACAGGTGTCTAATATCTAGGTTCCCTTTGCTGGAGGGCTTTTCAATAAAAAATTTTGATATAGCTTTACACCTATTTGTTATTTAAGAACCTAATAATTTTTTACTAATGCATCTATAACAAAGAAACATAATTTAAGTTACTATTACAGTTTTAAATTATGCTTAATAATAAATAAAAAACTAAATATAGTCAAAAGTCCATTCCCCTGGCTGTAAGGCAACTAATAAAAATTTTGAACGAAAAGTTCTATGTCATAATATTCAAATTTTTCTCACAAGTTACACAAATGAAAGGAAAAAGTTAAAAACTAAGAAAAACACCATTTTTATGATGTTATGTATTGTCATACTTAAAGGTGTCAGTTCCCCTGGCCAACTTTTACACTTCCCCCCTGATTACAGTTGGCACCTTAGGTTCAGTTTCATTATACTGGTGACTTTGGTAAATCTATATGCCACTACCTGGCTTGACAACCTAGGGTAATTCACCAATGATGGCTCACACCTGAGCCGAAACCGGTCTGAAACAATAAAAACATTGCACAAAATACACATTTGTTCTTCATTTGAAAGTCACGTGCACGCAACCATTTGCCCCCCTTCAATTTTCTGTTTTTGCTTAGGACACTGTAACATCATTCATTATTACAATTTAAGTAGTACACAGAAATCTCAAACCTAGTTAAATTTAAAATTAAATCAGCCAAGAAAAAAAACTACTCAGATGAGTTCCAAAAATGTTCTGGTAACCCAAAAAAATATGGCAAACTATAAATAAAATTTTAACAAATCAGGAAAAGTCCCGCCATTACACATGAAGGTGTGACAACACAGCACTCCAATCTAATCAGTGAGTGCCTTAATGATTTCTTTATTAAGATTGGAGAAGAGTTAGCCTCGAAATTAAGTCACCAGGATATCGACCTTTCACTTGAGAAATATGAGTGTGGTAGTATGTATTTTAGGGCTTAATATAAAAAAGGTAATGGGATGTGATAAAATACAGGCAAAATCTGTAAACAGTGTAAACTGTGCTTACCAAAATAATAAATATGTCGTTGTTAAAAGGTGAAGTGCCTTGCATGATGAAATATGCTAGAGTACCCCCATCTTTAAGGACGAAAATAAGAGCTGTGCCAGTAATTATCGACCTGTGTCAATTTGGCCAATCTTCTCTAAGATTTTGTAGAAGATAGTGAATGTAACACTACTAGGATATTTGAATAAAATAGATTTTCTTGTATAAGCATCAATATGGCTTTCGTAGGTCGAGTGATACTGGAACAGCAGCTGCAATGTTAGAAATAAACTCAAAACTTAGTCACAGAACTTCAACAAAATATTAAACGATAAAAAAAATGCCCTTGTATCGCTTGACCTGCAACCAGTTCTAATAAAAATGTCACATGTGGTGTACCTCAAGGTACAATATTGGGGCCCACACTTTTCTTAATATATATAAATTCATTGTCAAATATAAAACTCTAAGGAAGAATAAAACTATATGCTGACGATCAAATTATAGTATATTCCAGTAACTAGTTGAAGATATAAAGGTTGACATGCAGGAGGACTTAAAACTCATTTCTAGTAAACTTACTTTAAATATAGATAAATCGTCCTTCATAATAATCTCTGGGAATACAACCCAGACCACTGGGAATATTGCGGTTGGTAATTATGAGCTTAAACATTCCTCAGAAATAAAATATTTAGGACTTTACTTAGACCCAACGTTATCATAAAAAATAAGTGCCCCAGTAAGTATCTTAAAACGTTCATCATGGTATCTTCCACCATTTTTAAAAGGATCAGTATATTTTTGTTTGGTTCATTGCCATCTGCAGTATTTGACGGTGATCTGGTTCCCCGCCTGCGAAAAATATATAAAAATTATAAAAACTCTTTAAAATAAGGCAATAAAAAATATTTATTCTTTACCCTACTTATATCAATCTAGTGACCTCTATAAGAACTTCAATATTTTAAACCTTGAAAAACTGTACTCTTTGCAGATATGTAGACATATTCATGAAACAATAAAAAACAACAAGTTTTCAAATCTATCCTTTAATTTTTGTAATGAATTGAATTCATGCAATACGAGACATAGTTTAAATTTATACATCCCAAATGTAACCACTAATACCTTTAAAAAGTTAATTTATTCCCAAGGTGTTCAAATTTACAATAATTTACCTAAGTATCTTAAAAATAGTGACTGCAGAACCTTGTAAAAAAACATTTTCTTAGTTTAGATCCGTAGAATTGCAACATGTCTTTTTTGTCTTCTAATTCTTGACTATATTTTTCTTTTATTAATTAAGAACTACCTGACTATTTTATTGTAATTAAGTACCTGCATGATGATAGAAATAAATTTAAAAAAAAGAGGGAGATTCGAGTATGGTTATATAAAATTAAGTACATTTAATATGACACGTTGCGGGTACGGTTTCTTAGGGGTTTTGGGGGTAGGCTGAGTTAATGGAAAAAGAGATTTAGCAGTTTGACGAATCGTTTATTCCAAATAAAAAACCTAATCGACCATGCACAAAAGTTTGTTCAAAATAATAATTCTAACCTCTTTTTTATAACCAACGTATATAATAATTGTGATTTTTCTTGGTTCAATAAAGGCTTTTACTATAAAAAAGTGGAATGGCCTCCCAATGAGCATTTTTGTCTATATAAAAGTTACAGCAAATAATATAAAACCTTCATAAAATAACCAAAAGTTATATTATTTAGTGTTGGTGATAATTTTATAACTCTAATATCTCTTAAATGAGTAAAAAAGACTTGAAAAACAACTGTTCAACACCAGCTTATACAAATTTATGGTACAGAGTAATGGATAGAAAAACAAATATAGATTTTATAAAACTTCCTTATGAGCCCTCAAGTATAGAGATTATTATAAAAAGGTTTTACAACTGTTCTAACAACACTACATATCAAATTAAAGGTTTTTATGGATTTAGAAATATAGATTTTCCATCTTTCTTCCCTTTGCTTGTTATGTATTATTCTTTTTCTTTTTACAATAAAAAAATTTATAAAATGGTGTTTAGCAAACTTCTAAAATAAACAAAAATGAAAATGAGATAAGCTGAAGCAGGAATATGAATATTTATATACTATAGTCAAATAAAAGCTGTTTTTCAAGTCATCCTACTCTGAAAATCAGCTGCGGTCCCATGTGTACTGTATAGTTTTCGAATACACTCACGTAAATTTCATGGGCTCCAAAAATACTTGAGAAAACGGGAAAGAAATATTCATTTAAATATCAGTTTTTTTTCATACGCGTTTTTTTCTTTCTGGGACAAATATTGAATTTTGTATTTTGTTCTTAACCCTAACAAGCAATATTTCGATTGAAACACATGTTGAAACCCCATAAATAACGTTTTTATTTAGGCCAAAAACCTATTTTTGTAATCCAAAATGTCGAAAATTTCCGACAATTCTATAAAAAAAAACAATCCAACTATACCACTGTTTACCTCGACAAACACTATTTTATGACCCTTTTAAAAAATGATGCTACTTGGAACAAAGGGCTGCAGATGGCGCAGTGTTGAACACTGATGGTCCGTTTCTGCGAGCTTAACATAGTTACCATTGTTCTCTTTTCCTAAAAGCATTCCTCGAGAGATCCAGCATACTACACATACCAGGAAAAATACCCGCCTCCACACACACTTCAAGCCCGCATAACTGTCAGAGGTAACTATCTCAAGAATATAGTTAGATTGCGGGGTCGAAGGGTGTACAGGCGAGTATTTTCCGGGGTGTTCACATTTGCCGCCGACCAGCAGTATCAGCGTATGCGCTCAACGTTTCACGGTGCGTTTTTGCGACCTTAACACGGTTACTATATTGTTCTCTTTTTCTAAAACACGGTTCCCATCTATGCGTTTCTCATTCGTGGGTCCCCCGAATCAAAACACGTATCACGTGGTCTAAGCGAGATTTGCCTATACAAGTTCATGTCGGACCACGTGATGAGTTTTTTGAGTCAGGGTGACTGCGCATGGAAATCGGGTGTAAAATGCAATCGATCCCGATATCTGTCATCTCAAGAAGATTTGGATCTCTTATCTCTCTCAGATTGATGTAATTAAAACAAGATAATAATGGTATGGTATCTCGCAAAAACGCGCCTTTTGATGTCACAAAATTAACCTTAAAAAATCTTGTTTGTTTTTTTATTATAATTGCCCAAATAAATTAAAATTGTTTTTTTTATTCTAAAAACAGTTGTATTATAATCACTATATAAAGAAATTAATTACAACATTATAGAAAAAACCTTATGGGCATAAAAGGTTTATGAATGAGTTCATGAGAATACTACAGACACCAATTTATATAACTATTGTGTGTGAGTTCCCAAGTTTTTATAAGTGTCTCTCGAAATATTTTCAATCTTATCTTATATAAATTTGTTGTTGGTTAATTAAGTTTTATAAGTGGGTTGATAGCAACATTTTAAAAACCAATCTATTATATATCTTTAATTGATAGTTACTTACGGTTTTATAGGTGGGTTGACAGAAAGATTTCAAACACCAATTTATATAACTTTTGTCACTGATGACTTATATTTTTATAAATATGTTGGTGGAAACATTGTTAACACTAATTTATATAACATTTGAACCGATGACCTTAATTTTTATAAAGATGTCCGTGGAAATATTGTTAACGCCAGTTTTATGTTACTTTAGGGTACCATCAAGTTAGAGCCTTTAATAAAACAAATATACAAACTCAATTCTTGTAGGAAACTTCTAAATACCCTAGGGTATCAATGGAACCCTTTTTATAATAATTATATAAATATCTGTCACCAGAAGTTTCTGAAAATGCTCATTGGGCTTCTTACACATTTTTTCAGCTACCGCATATTTTGGAAACTGAGTAAAAAAATATAAATAAATAAATATAAAGAAGTAACTATAAGCGGAGAAAAATGCGTTTAAAGTTAAACTTCTTGAGAAAACTGTTAAGTCGGCCATCATGCTGTGAAGTTAGCGCGCCAATGATCTTGTTTACCCTTGAATGAATGAATGAATGTATAAGTGCGGGCGGGACAATTCCCATGTACGTAGGCCACCTTGCTGAGTTTACGCCTGGAAGCCTGCCTCTTTCACAAAAGAACAGATTTTTCTGGGCTGCAACCTTCTTACATCGCCTGGGACTAACAGATAGTTCTCAAGGTGCGACTCTCTTGACCTGGCCAGAGCCGGACACTCCAGCAGGACATGCAAGGACGATTCTTCTTCCTCCATGTACCATCGACTTTCTGAGTCTCCGGCGATTCCCAGCGTCTCTAGGTGCTTGTTGTGGCAACAGTGTCCCTTTAGGAGCCCTGTTGCTGGTCTCACATCCTTCCTGCCTAGGTGTAGCTAGAGGCCCTGTATACGATTTTTGACAGTTATTGTTTTACCAGAGGTGAGCCAGCGCCACCTAGAGGAGAAATTTTTTTCTCAGCACCACCTAGAGGAGAAATTGTTTTGTCAGAAAAAAATTTCTCCTCTAGGTGACGCTGGGCGAGCAACTGGATTTGACAGTTTTTTAGGGAAATGTTTGAAATTGTGTGTTGGAAATGATGGTTGGTAACCCCTGACAATAAATAACTCTGTCACTGTCATTTTGTTTACATCAGCGGCGTCCTTAGGCGCCCCTGATGCGTTTGTAGAGTGTCCAATGGGTACCTATTCGGTTCCCTGTGTTGCCTCCTGGTTGTGGGAAGGTCCTTCTGGAGTTACCTCACAGACGAGTAAATCGGCTAGAATCACCTCCCCAGCACTTTGGGGAAGGGGCTTTATACAACAGGATACGCCTGGTTCCCTGAGGAAGGTTTTTATTGTGGTGTCTCATTCACGCGGTCCTGGCGTTTAAGCCAAGGCCCCCACACCCGTCTCCGATCCACCATTCAGAGAAGTCGAGAGCGAGCCAGAGTTGGGTTCACCTAACCGCTTCCTATCTCCGGCTCACTGACCCCAAAGAGCTGCGTTCCAGGGGGGTGCGGATGACGTTCCCCAACAGGATTTAGTCACCGACTTATTCAGACGGGTCCACCCCCGCGACTTGGACGCAACTGTTGAGATTTACCCAAGTGGGATTCAGAGAAGGGAGCTCTGGGTTCCCTTTGGCCGGGTTAATGCTTGTTTCTTGCGAATCCAACCCAACAAAGGCTTTGTTTGCCCTTAGCCGCTAAATTATTTTTGATGTGTTCCACTTTGTAGTTAAATAAAATAAAAACTGTGTTAAAGACGTTTCCTTTCTTAGACTCGAAAACACATTCAGCAATTTATGAAGCCCGGCATGACCATGATTCAGATATGCGAAGAACTGGAAAACACTGCCAGGAAGCTGATCGCGGAAGACGGACTTAAAGCTGGGCTGGCGTTTCCAACAGGATGCTCTAGGAATCATTGTGCGGCACATTACACACCCAATGCGGGTAAGATTTTTAACATATTAAGTATGTTGGTAAATTTCAAAAAATCCCTATTTTAAAAATGCTCCAAAAGAGCGAGCACACCCATGTGTTTCATATATGTGCAAGATAAAATGAAAAAAGTTGGCTAAATTTTCAAAATCATTCAAAAAGGTTGAAAATGAAATTAACTCTGTGTGTCGGACTTCCATTGTCTATATTTTATTTATACACGACGTTTCGATCAGTACAATCTCTGATCGTCTTCAGGTGCAAACTACACTAGTTGCAAACTACACTAGTTGCAAACTAGTGTAGTTTGCACTATCATTATCCGTAATAATTAACGGTCTTACTTCGTCTATAACCTGTACTGTTCCGCCATTCTCTTTGCTAAGTGCCTCCTCCCACAACTTTATAACGCTAGGCGCACCGATATTTTTACAGGCATGTTTGTCATAATAATTTTTGAAAATACCCCATACCAATTCAATTGCGTTGTAATGGCAATGACAGGGTGGTAATCTCAAAACTTGATAAATTTTCATGGTTTATGTTTTTTGACAACCACTCTCTTCTTTCCTCTTTTTTCCAGCTGCTTGTAGGACATTTCTCTTCGAGTCTCGTATGGTAAGACGCATTGTCCAAAACAATTAAGGGTTTTCTAAACTTTTTAAAAGTTTTTCCTCAAACCAATGCTCAAAAATTTAAGCATCCATATTGCCATGATAATCGTCAGTTTTTTTTGTTGATGAAAATATTAAACTGGCATTTGAAATAAACCCTTCTTCATTGCCTGCATGTATTATTGTATATCTTTTTCCATTACTTGCACGGGTACTGGAATAGCAATGTTTCGTCAAGAAATACAACTTGCCTTGGCAATTCCGATTTTTTGTTTTTTTATGTAATCTCTCAAAAATTGCCATCTTCTTGACACAATATTGGATTGCTCGCAAAACACTTTTCTGTTGTTCGTTTTTTTATATTTAAATCCCATCTCTTTTAAAATTTTGGACAAACTGGTAATTCCAATATCGCAAAGTTGTTTTTCCTTTATCTTTTCTAGAATAGCTTTGAGGGTAACATATTCCTTTGACTTATACATATCATAAACAATATTTCTAATCGATAGTTTAATCCCTTGGGATAGATCAAAGGTTTTTGAATGCTGTCGAACCCTTTTATATGGTCTGTCCAATTCCTCTTCACTCTGTTTTCGAAGTCTTCTTAAGGTCTGATCTGAAATGACGCAAGCATCAGACGTTCGTTTTTGCACTGCCAAAACAGACACTAACGGGCTCGAGTTATTTTTTTTCTAACGTAAAATAACGTTCCACTTGTAATACCAAACGGCGATCACCTGGAGATAAACACCTTCTAGGCGTTGTGTCACCTTGCTGAACATATTCCATAACTTTGCTTTATAACTGCTTTAAATTTCGTAATTCACACACACTAAGAAACAAACTAAAAGCATACCTACTTATTTAAAATAGAACCAACTAGAGCAAATTTTGATTATTTCTTGCAAAATAGTGATTATTAGCATTGACTACAGCTCCAGATTTACCTATAATGACCGCAAAATAATTAAATTCTCGGAAAAAATACCTGTCAAAATCTTTAACTTATTGACGCAAAAAATTTTTCAAAGGTATAAGTGAAAAATAAAATAAAATAGAAATATTTATTGTGGTATAACGCGTAATTCTTAAATAATTTTGTTTTAAAACCGCTGCTTTAGCCCACTCATATTTTGCCGATTACAGTGAACCAGTGGAGACAGCGATGGCATTCTAACTTAACTGACTTACTGTTCAAAAAGCGATAACATCTTTTGGAGATTTAATCCGATATCGGACTTCATACCACGAACCGACTTTAGTGTAAACTTGTGTTTAAGAATCGTCAGATTTTTTGTAAAGGCGAGATTTTCTGCCGGTTTTTAATAGCGGTTCAATAGAGGTTTAAACACGATTAGGAGTTTAAACTTGTGTTAAGTTTTTGGAAGAGTTGTTCCATCTGGGATGAGCTTTTCCCAAACGCCCAAATTCGTAGGTTTAAACTATGTTTTAAATAAAAAATCATGTTTTGGCACCTCCACCATGTCACAGTAGGGCTCTACCCTCCTTCTATAGAACTACTCGCTTGGCTTTGCGGGATCGCACCACACCCTTGAAGGGGCTTATTTCTTGTCCTGGGCCTGTTTTTTTGGGTCTAAGAGATTCTAAACGATTTTTGGAACACAATAATTTTATTTAAAAATTATACAGAATTAATCTACAGCCACACTTTCTTAAATGACAGATGATACACCAAAATTACGTACTTACATTAAATAATCGCTGAAATCAACCCGGGTGCTGTCTAATGTTCTTTAGGCTGGTCGCCGCTCGTCGGATCTCTTCGATCGAAGAAATTGGAACAAGTTCAAAGTTATACTCGCAGAAGACCGATTTTCCAATCTGGTCGTTCTGTCGGCCTTCTTTTGACTATCCTCCCTCTTGCCAATTTTCCTACCTCGAGAACCTCCGAGCGTTTTCCTACCTTTCTCTTTTCCAAAATCGTCACCAATATTTGTTTATTATTGGGACCCAATTAATCAATTGATTATCTTAGAGGGGCCGCCCGTATTCGGCCTTTCGCCATTTTTATTATCTATTTTCACCTATTTTACCTATCGCCTTAGCCATACGTAAAATAGGAGGCGGTCAATCTTATTGTTATAATGAGATGGCTTCGCGGGTCCTAATGCGCACAGAACCTAAAGTTCAAGTATCCTATTGTGCATTCATCCTACTCCAGTTCGGCGGCATACGTCGACTTTCGGGTAACGTCGTCCACAATTTTTTAGGGAATAATATCTAAAGGCCGCGAATATTTGAAACGTCGCAAATTCATTTAAAGTCGAGATTTTGTAGAGGTCAGAACTAAGACTGCTCTGTTTTAAGCGTTAATCGGGCACTTAAGATGATGTCATACGGCCACGGGAATTAATTCCGTTACTCTCCCGATGTTTGCTGGGTAGCTTTCGCGCGTTCTGTTTTCCCCTCTTTGTAGCGCTGAGTCAACCCACATTTTTTTAAATAATTTTCAAAAAAATACGAAAAAATATAAAATTTGCATCTTAAGTTTGATTGTTATAATTTTAGTTTATATCCGGTTTCACAGCAAATTTTGCCTGCGGCGCTACAACACATTGATTGATTGATTAACTAAAAAAATATTATATTTTTACAAAATTTTAATTTGTGGTACATTAATGACATTATTACAGATGCCAATCCAGTTTTTTTTTATTTCATAAAAAAACTTAAAAAAGATCAAAATTTCTGAAGAACTTTCTTCTTAAACTGCTAAAAATTTTGCCTGCGGCGCTATGATACAAAAGTATATTTTTACTAAATTTCCACCTACGACACATTTATGACACGATTTTACCAACAAATCTAGGATCAGAACCAGATCCATACCCAGTTTTTTTTATGAGTTGAATTAAATTTTTTATACTGCCCTTCCCCCCAAGTAAAAATCGTGTCTACGCTCTTGTTAAATCTTCTTTTAACTTGCTTATTACGAGAGATCGAAAAAAACTTTGCAAACGTTTTATAATTTTTTAAGTGATTTTAGATTTACCTGCCAAAAAAAATTGTATTTTTAAAATCAAGAAGGAAAGGGCGATCGTAAATTGCAAGAAATACTTCGATTTGATTAAATTTCGGCTCTATTGCAGAACGAAAGGAAAACAATAATATCTATACATATTTGTGTAAACTGTTAACGAAAAAAAAATTGTCCTGGAGGCGGGAAAAAAGAAATGGTTCTGTAAACGCGTTTATTTTCAGTCAGTGACCTTACGCCACTGTCCGATTTTATTTTTTTTACGTTTCTTATTTACTCGTGTTTTTATGAAAACGACAATAGCATGAGCCCACCAAGAACTGATTTCTGGAAAATCCTGATAAGTTATGATTTTCACATTAAGACTCAGTAAGCCATGACAACTCCTGAGAAACAGTTGAAACCCCAAAAATGTCCTGAGAAACGATACTAAAGTGGCGATTCGGTTGCCTGCAGCAGCATTTATTTTAGATATATTTTAGTAATTCCTTTTCCGCAAATTTTCATCTGCTGCGCCATTTTCGATAATTTTTTTAAAGCTTAACATTATTTTTCTGCAATTTTTTGCCTACGGCGCGAGAGAGAAAATAAGGAAAAATTTTTGTTTCGTAAATTTATCATTCGTGTCCCAAATTTTCGTCCTGGCCCTGTTTTTATTCATTTTTTAAAAATAAACACTATTTTCCTGCAGATTCCTTTTTCAGTCAAGATTTTAAGACAAGGTTGCATATTATAATTTCCACAAAAAGATTTCTTTTCGCTCCCACCCTCTTTTGGGAATTCCGCTACCGCTGCCCCTGCCGGAGAAGTGAATTAATACATGTGTTTTATTTTCATTTCTAATTGGTCATGATCACTTTTTCACTTGGGCTTGTGAAGTCCTGAGAAGTCCTGATTTTTCAATCTTAAGTTTTGGTGGGCACCCTGTTGAGGAAAAGGTCCAATTTTTAGTAAGGAATAATTAGCATTTCTCAATGTTATCATTTTGCGCTGTTGTTTTAAATTTGGTTATAACAAATGGATTAGAATCTTTTTTTGCACCCGTGATAAAAAAGTTTTGCATCGGCAAGTCAAAAAGCCATGGTTTTTATTACTTTGCGGGGTATAGGTAAAATCGTGTTTTTGATAAAGGTTTAAAAAAATATATAGGTTGTTCTTAGTGGATGGCTATATAACGGCCCCATTTTAAAAAGGTGCTTAGGTATGCAAAAAATATGGGTAGGTAATGTAATCTTATGTAAAACTCTATTCATATTTTGTTACATAAGGATTTTAAATGGAAATTTGTATTCGGTAGAATTACCTGACTTTGTTATATGTTGAAGTACTCTCTACCCCTCCCAGAAGTACCCGAAAAGTAACGTCAAAGTCGTCGATTTGGCACTTTTAAGCAATTTTTGAATTATTGTACTGAACTTATTTGCAAACCCATCAAAATATAAAATTGTACTGCCATCTTGGATCCGCCATATTAAACTTTTTTATTTCTTATCTAATTTAAACGAAACTTTCTCTGAATTATAAAACGTTTCCAAGACACCTAACTGTGATAGAAAACTGACAGATGTCAGTCTCAATCTTGCATCGGCCATATTGAACTTCGTTATTTTTTGTTCGTTTTAAACAAAACTTTTGTGGCCCATAAAGCGTTTTCAACAATTCAAAATTGACATATGTCAATAGCCATCTTACAAGGGTCATATAGAACTTTGTTATATTTTGCCCGATTTAAATATAACTATTTATACATTTTAAGGTTTTCTAATATTACTTAAATAGGACGCAAATTTGCCATATGTCAGTAGCCATCTTTCGTCGTCCATATTGAAGTTCGTTATTTTTTGTCCGATTTAAACAAAACTTTTGTGGCCCATAAAGCGTTTTCAACAATTCAAAATTCACATATGTCAGTAGCCATCTCACAAGGGCCATATTGAACTTTGTTATATTTTGCCCGATTTAAGCATAATTTTTTATACATTTTAAGGTTTTCTAATATTACTTAAATAGTCGGCCATATTGATCTTCATTAGTTTGAACCAAACTTTTTTGCACATAAGGCGGTTTTAACAATATCAAATTTTTTCCCAAAACTGACATATGTCAATTGAAATCATTGCGTACGTTCGTGGGTCCGTAACGGTACGTACACTCTCCGTACGCACCCATCAAAAAAGCGGGAATCGTTCGAAACATGGCATGAACTAGTTCAAAAAAAATTTACTCTATTTTGACTTTGTTTTGGACGCGCTAGGTATACCGATACCGATGCCTTGAAATATTTACGTTAAGTGTCTATTATTTTTAACCTTTACCGTACCATATATTTCCATATTTAACTAGGAAAAACAAACTGAAAAAAACCTCGAAGAAAAAACGGAAAATGCTCTCCAAGAAAATTTTTTTATAATAACTAACCCAAACCCACTGAAGCTACCGAACCCAACCCAAAATAATTTTTATTTCATACTCCATTACGTTATCGGTTTCAGTCCGGGGAATGATAGATTACATCACTAGTCTGGAAAAATAATAATGGATTTCCCACTTACAGTATGAAATAAAACGTTGTACGATACACGGCCGTGAAATGTCATGAAAGTACTCGTCTAGAATTCCGGACTCGGCTCCTTCGTCGCCTTGTCCATAAATTTTAATTTAAAAAAGAACAAAATGAATCTCGTGTCCCCAAATAAAAATGAAAGTAACACTCGTGGCATATCGGACAAAGCGTTTTTGTTTCTCACTTCATTACGACCAGGCCTCCAATGTCTAATGGAGAATCCAGACACCTACAGACCTGTTTCATCCTTATTAGGAATCATGAGGGAGTCATAGGATTATTATACCTGGCAGTTGAAGCTACACAGTGACCATGCACACCTCTAGAATTTAAAACAAAAAGTTTGTAATCCTTGGGGACGTAGTAACTGTGTGCGCCACCTGTCGAATAAACCGAGAAACAAAAACATCAAAATTGAAAAGTGCAGGACACCGTAAATACAGAATCCTGTACCGTTCAGCAGGTTATAAAGTAGAGACCTGTAAAAGTATAAGGTCACTGTAACATGACTCTTAAAAAGCGGAGCGGAGCGGACACGAGATTCATTTTGTTGTTCTTTAAATATTTTGTCTTTTTAGTTCTGCGCAACAAGCCTCCTCCGGAGCGATTGCTTGCTGATGTCTTAAAATTAGGGCCACGTAGTATGAAGCTCCAATTGGGGGCGGTGCTGCTGCGAACGTTACCTCTTTTTAAGAGTCATGTTACAGTGACCTTATACTTTTACAGGTTTCTACTTTATAACCTGCTGAACGGTACAGGATTCTGTATTTACGGTGTCCTGCACTTTTCTCGGTTTATTCGCACACAGCTACTACGTCCCCAAGGATTACAAACTTTTTGTTTTAAATTCTAGAGGTGTGCATGGTCACTGTGTAGCTTCAACTGCCAGGTATAATCCTATGACTCTCCATTAGACATTGGAGGCCTCGTCGTAATGAAGTGAGAAACAAAAATGCTTTGTCCGATATGCCACAAGTGTTACTTTCAATTTTAATTTAATCCGTGTATTTTAATAGAGCATTTCCCGGCCTTTTTACGTAAATTACTGTTTTTGACGAATTTTTTAATATGGTACACTCAATTTTTTCCTGGGGTTTTTATCTGAAATTTTCTTTCCGAGAGGGTTTTTGTCCGGAAAATTTTTTTCGGATTACTAATATTAACATTGGTCAAAATTTTACTTCGTGTGTGTGAGCAGTTTGAAATTGTTCTGAGAATCGAATGAAATTAAAAGGGTCACTCGAGATGTTTTGTAATATGACACTGTGTTTATGTGATTTTTATAAATGCTAAGGCTTGCAAGGAAGATAACGCACAGCAAACACATGGTATTTTAAAGACAACTGAATAGCACAAGATCTCACTGCAAGATATTTACGTTCATCTGTGGCTTGACTATCAATAGTGTTTCAGCAGCGTTGGCTATTAAAATATGCACCGCAAGTATCTACCCCCCCCCCCCACTAGCAATAAGGGTGCATTTTTTTTTAATAATGTTACTTTATATATGCTAAAGATTTTGATTTCATTCACTTACTTTTTAGTTAACGTTTTGACTTGTTTTTCCTCTGAAATAGTTTTGTCGAATATTATTCGAGAAAATATTTTGTGGAGCTATTTTTTTCTGGTAAGTATATTATTCAAGTTCTTATATTATTAAAGAAAAAATAAAAAACCAGCATTTTTTTATTAAAATAGTGCCTCACAAAAGAACCCAAAAGGAAGTCTTTAAGTAAGAGTTTTCACAGGTTTTGGCTTAATTTAGACCATGCCTTACTTTACTATAAAAATGGATGCTAGGAATCATGGATAGTCTATCATATAAAAGCGCCAAAAATCTAAAAATGTTTTTTTCATTGAATGATTTTTACGAATTACAACGCAATCTTGCAGTAGGAACTTAGACTATAGTATAAACCTTATTTTGGATAAGAGAACCTAAAAGCGTAGAATTGCCACCACCGACTTTTTTTATTTAAATATTTAAAAAATACTCGTGAATTCACACATTTTTACGAAATAAAAAAACTTAAATTTAAAAACTATACTTTTTTAAGGAAATTTAGTTTAAAAAATTGACACTTATGAAATTTCGTAAAAATGTGCGAGTTGCAAATCTTTAAACGCGAATAGCATAAGGCTACGGCTACAGGGTGAGATATTTTGTAGTTTTGACAAAAAATTAAACGATAAACCCCTTTTTTAGCTCACCGTCGAGAAAAACGATTATTCGCGCTAATCTAAGTGTTCGTATTAAGAATGTATTTACACTGATAAATTTGAACCAAAAAATTAGTAAGTTAAGCTACGGAGGAAAAATAGAGGAAAAAATTAGAACCCAAATTTTTTTTTTATTAACAAACTTAGGAAGGTCCACCATTTAAAATACTAAGGGCCGGTTTCTCAATAGCGAGTTAGCGTTAACTCGAGCCACATAACCTTGTCAAAAATCTTTAAAAAGCAGGTTAAAATTAACTCCAGGGTAACCACGGCTTCAAGGCGAGGGTAAGTTACTTATCTCAGGTTTAATCTAAAAAAATATTGTCTTAAAACAGCAAAGAACTGGTATTTATAGCCTGAAGTAATTGAACTCTCTGGTAACCCGCTATTGAGAAACCGGCCCTAAAAGTCCCCATTCCTACCCCTTCGGGAACTGTTATTTCTTACCTCCAAAAGAATCTATCGTTTTTCTTGGATAACTCCTAAAGTGACATATGGGAAAAATGTTGCAAATTTAATTCTCTATCAATAAGTTACCAGGGATAGTGTAGCTTAAACCACTCCTACCAGAAAAATTGAAAAAGCCCAAGCGAAATGAAGCCCATTTGAACAATTTCTTGCATATTCCTCTTTAGCTATTCCATGAAGATTTCTTAACTTATGAGTACCAAACTTGGCAGGGTTGATTTAAGAGCAATGATCTATAGTACGTTTATTTCTTTAAAATTAAAAAAAAAATGTATAAGATTGTTTAAACTTTTATGACATAACACCTTGACTATATTACAATCAAAAGTCAAATAATTTCGACCTACGTCCCTTGGGGGGGCGGTTACCGAATTTTTAATGGAAAAGAGGAAATTCTCAAAAACTAAGACACCCACTTAAGAACGGTTTTCATTTCCAGAAAGCCAAATCATTGGTTTATTTAAAAAGGTATTCGTTTTTGTTTAAAAGTAAGTGGTACGAAAACAGTAGCGGCTCGTTTTGGAAAAATTTTAAAATTACAGCTTTTTCGACCTCTTTGCAAGTTATTTTCCTTTGTTCTGGTTTTTAGGTTTGAATTCCGAAATTATATTTATACCTTTCTTTTGCTGCTTTTAAAAATATTTTCTGGTACAGATTACGCTACGCTTTTTAGCACAAAGGGTACCGAAATAATTGTTTTTTTTTTTTTTAATCTGCAGCCTCAGAGCCTTTTTTTTCGCCTATAGATATGTTGCCATTTTTGTTGTTATATATATTTTTCGAATAACGTTTAAATATGCCTTTTAATCTTGTCACAGTTTGTTGTTTTTTTCAGTAGCGTCCTCAGCAACGGTTAAATTTGAGAAATCCACTAATTCAAAATTGTGAAAATTTTCTTCGAAAAATAACAACGCAATATCTCTCGCTGCCATTTCTACAAAATTTGTGAGATTTTGATAAGGCTATATTTTTTTTAGCTCTTTTCATTCCCTTTTAGGGCTGCTATTAAATTGGGATGATGCTATGCTAGAGAGGTTCATCTATACCCATGCTAGTCAAAAGTTTGTACGAAAATCGCATAGGTGAAACTTGCATGCATAATAAGTAAACCCTTAGATAATTTTTGATAAATGTTGCTAACATAAAGTTTTCTGAAAAGCGCCCCTATTTCCGAAAATAACACAAAAATTGTTAAAGGTTTAGAAATTATGGTGGACTGATGAAATTTGGCACAAATGGTCATTGACCCCGCAATTCTTTTTTGTCGTGTGTTACTTATTCGAGGTCTCTTGCCTAGGAACCCAATTCTCGACATTAAACAAAAAATAGGAAAATATTAATAACAGCTATCCAAAAAGTGCTATAACTATCAGATTAAGAACAAATATTTGCCGCTATATTGGCTTAAATTAAAAAATGTTTTATGTAGAGGGCCCCAATTCTTGCCCCATTTTTCTTGTGAAATGCAAGGGCAGGGCCGTTATATCATCACATAGTTATATGGGTTATACAGACAACTATGGGGGTAATGTTATTTTTATTTTAAGGGTTAAATTTATTAATTTGGACAAAAAATGTAATTTAATTTTTTGTTATGTATATATACCGTTTTGTAAATATGTTTTCCTACAAGCGTGCGGAAAAGTTACTTTTCTGCACGATTTTTCATTTTGAAAGTTGAACTTTTTCTTGCTACTGCTGAAAAGTTACTTTTCCTCACGATTTTTGTATTGTTAAAAATGAAGATATTCAAGACCAATTAAATGATTTATGTAACTATTCTATCTTGTGCGTCATTTTGTCGCATTATTATAAAATCTTTACGTATTAAAAACATTTCCTTTCTTCGTCGTTCGTGCAACAGCCGTCGCGTGCGGAAAAGTACCACTTTCCGTACTTGTTAGGTAAATAACTATTTCTTAGGAACGTGCGGAAAATCGTATTTTCCAGACTATTTCTATTGCACAAAGTCACTTTTTTATATGAACGTGCGGACATTAGTACTTTTCCGTGCGATTTTACTTTTCCGCTCAATTTTTACTTTTGCGCACGATTTTTCTTTTCTTTTTATACCCGATTAGATAGATATAGAGTATAGATACAAAAATAATTTATTCTCTATTTCATATATTTTCCGTTCTAGAGAAGAAAATATTTTTATAGAGAAATGTTTCGTCCCTAGAGAGAAAAATACTCTTTTCTCTTAAGATAAAGTACTAGGCGTCTAGGTAAACTAGATGAGCAGAATGTCTAGTAATTTTAAAACTAATTGTTAAATAAACCCGACAATAATACAAAAGTTGTTTTACTTTTGAAAATATGGGCCCCTGTTCTACTAAAACATGATCTGTTAGTTTGCAGCTTTTTGGCGTTAAAAGTACATTTTTTAAATTAACTTCGGGATTAAGTAATCTTGAAACTTGAAGAACTGGGGCCCTCTACATAAAACTTTTTATTCTTTAATTTAAGCTAATATAGCGACAAATATTTGTTCTCAATCTGATAGTTCTATCACTTTTCGGATGGCTGTTATTAATATTTTCCTATAATACCTCGAATACGACAAAAAAAATTGCGGGGTCAACCATAATTTCTTTTACAATTTTTGTGTTATTTTCAGAAAACTTTACATTAGCAACATTTATCAAAAATTATCTAAGAGTCTACTTATTATGCATGCCAAGTTTCACTGCTGAATTATTATTTTTTCTTAATTAAACTTCTCATCTTCTGACTAGCATGGGTATAGAAAAACCTCTTCAGCATAGCCCGACCCCAATGTTTTTGCATATGAACTAGCAGGCCTAAAAGGGAATTAATAGAGCTACAAAAGTTTGTAGAAATGCCAGCGAGAGATATTGCGTTGTTATTTTTTGAAGAAAATTTCTACAATTTTGAATTAGCGGATTTTTAAAATTTAACCGTTGCCGAGGACGCTACTGAAAAAAAAATTGAACAAACTATGACAAGATTAAAAGGCATATCTAAAAGTTACTCGAAAAATATACATAGCAATAAAAATGGCAACATATCTATAGGCAAAAAAAAATAAAGACCCTGATACTGTATATTTAAAAAAAAACAATTATTTCGGTACCCTTTGCGTTAAAAAAGCCACGGGTAGCGTAATCTGTACCAGAAAATATTTTAAAAAGCAGCAAAAGAAAGGTAAAAAATAATGTGTCAATTTTTAAAGTTAATAAATATAATTTCGGATTTCAAACCTAAGAACAAAGGAACGTAACTTGTGAAGTTGAAAAAGCTGAAATTTTTACATTTTTCCAAAACGAGCCGCTACTGTTTTCGTACCATTTACTTTTAAACAAAAACGAATACCTTTTAAATATATAAATGGACTACTAAATTATATCAGAAAATTTAATTTTTGCACATTTTGCCAGAAATAGAAAAACGCGGGTTTGGTGGTGCAAATAGGCAACAGTATTGGAACTCTTTATTTTTCGTCCTTTGTTTTAGTTGTTTTAAAATTCCGATTAAGTGGACTAACTAGAAAATTTCAAAAAGTACCAAAACTCTTTGATACGCCACTGCTACTGCCTTATATAAAAAAGGCCCCGCTTTTCACTGGATTTTATACTAGATAATAAAATAAGAATTTTTTAAAGTCATAATTTTTTATATTTTTTTTACTAAATTTGTTAAATGAAAGAGCTAAGGTCCCCTACTACTTCCAATATAAAAAATTATGACTGCGTGACGTTATACATATCTATATTTTGTTTCTTTTCTAAAACGTAAGAATTTCTTGTAGAAATTGGAGGTCGACAATATATTTTTTATTTTTTATATACTTGTATATTTTTTGTCCGTAGTAATTTTATTATTAAATTCGACAGATAAAACACTTTCCAGTTTCCATTTAGGAATATGGATGGTAACACGTTAGTGAACCCCCACTTAAAATTAAAAAAAAATTATTGGAATTGATTGCGCACTTTTTTCGCAATATCGCGCAACCACTTTTATCATTTCCGCAGCAACCGTCTGAAAACTGTAGGCATTTCTTTGTGGGTGAGGCCAACTTTAAGCTAGAATTTTTTTAAATTTTTATCACTCAATGAGATTGAACACGGAATAGCGTGAAGTTGGCCCCTTCACTTAAAAATTTTTCAATATCAAATAGTGTATTCACTATAGTATTCCTTTACTCAGCATTGGGCAGCCAATAAGAATTTTTGCGCAGCAACTCCAAAAAAGCTACATCTTTTTTAGTGGGTGGGCAGTAAGTATGTTAATTTTACCTGGCAAAATAATATTTACATCTGACATTTTACCTGTATTCAACTTTTAATATCCACTATATAAATTTTCCAAACCACAGCTTCATTATCGCACATTTTGTCAAAAAATACAGTTTTTTGAATTTCTTGACCTTAAATGATACCAAAATCCACGCCATTACCTGTGTTCAACTTTTAATAGTTTTTACATTTTTCTCACGCCCCCTCCCCCTTTTTTACTTTAAACAATCAAATCTCAACTCATCTGTGCCTCAGAGAACGTTTCGTCCCACTAAGGCAAATGTCAGGTGTGTATATTATTTTGCAAGGTTGAATTAGCATACTTACTTCGCAATCACTAAAACAGACAAACTTTTTTGGAGTTGCTGCGTAAAAACTTTTATTGGCTGCGCAATGCTACGCACACGGAATACTAGTAGATACATTATTTGGTTTTAAAAAAAATTAAGTGGGGAGTCAACTTCATGCTTTTATCCATAGTTTCGATACGGTTGCTTCGCAAAAGATAAAAGTGTTTGCGCAAAATTTATTTTTTTTTAAAGTGGGGCGCAGCTTAATTGACCTGAAGGCTACAATGTTTTTTCTGTGCAAGAATAGCGGTTCAGGACTATTATTTGAAAATACCAATATAAATTCCTTATCTTTGTTTAAATAGCCCATATAAATAAAATTGAAAAATATTCATTTTTGTTTTAAAAATTATATTTTTGCTGTTAGGTTACAAGCATTATTAATTTTAAAATATAATATAAATACTATTTTCAAAATAAGCATATAAAGCCAAGTATATATCTTAAATATGAAATAATACATATTTGATTTAAGATGCGAATAAGAATTTTCTGTTTAAGAAAGGCATATGTTCAAATAGAAAAATAACTAGGTGTCGCTTAAAACTTTGTAATACATGTATTAAAGATTAGTGTTTTCAAAACAAAATTAAAAAACAACAAAATTGAAATTTTTAATATTTCACTTCAAAAAATATTATTTTAAGAATAAGGTGAAGCCGTAAAATTAAAATAAAATTATGTCGTTTTAAACCGAGTAAGATAATTTGAGAATGTAATATTCTTAAGTGAAACTTCACTCTATTTTCTACAGTGTGTGATCTAAAAAAAATAAACTTTCCTTAGCACTGCCCCTGCATTCAATTATGGCCAAACTCCTATTTGGGTCAAACTATACCCTGAATATCTCATGAAAATATATCCAGCGTATTGATTTTTCAAAATTTTCTTTTTAAAAAAGCAAGCTACTACTACATACATTCAGGTAAAGTGAAATGATAGCTTTTATAAATTTCCAACTTTATTATGAATGACACAATCGAAATAAAATATAAGTCAATCGATCTGCCTACGTATAAAAATTTTCACGGTCATGCTTTCTGGAGAATACCTATCTAGCCCAGCGTTAACCTACTACCTACTAGCCAGACGGCCAGACAGGCTGACTGTCGACTTGCACATAGTCACAGTCTATTGATGTGCTCGCGAAAATTGTCTTTTTATTGAAGAGAAAGCCAAAATCATGGCAATACTGCATTAGAGTTGTAATCCCACTTTTGCAACATTTTCAGGCGGTGCGATTCCCCTTTCGTACCATTTTCGGGCGGTCCGTGGGTGGTCTTTAGAGTAGGATGAATGAACATTAGGATCAACGTGGTTTTCTCGTTATAATTTGTTAAATCCCACCTACTTAGCAGCCATGATTGTTGATTTCTTGATACTCGCCTAATTAGCTGAAGTTGCAGAACGTGCCTTGTCCGCCATGATTTTGTACAACTTCCGCCAAAGGTGAAGTACCTGGAAATCAACACTCGTATAACAATAACATTATTAAACCCAAGAATAAACATGGTAAAAATCCGAATAACAGGGTTCGTTAACCACACGTGTCACTTTTATTACCAAGAAAATGTTCATATTTTGTATAAATTTTTGAGTTGTGAACACAGCGCAAACAGCTGAAAAAATTGCGTTCTTCTCACTATTAAACGAAAATTCGATTTTTCCAAGTATCCTCCTTTTTTGCTGGCGTTTTCGCCAGATGAATTAAAATCATTTCCTCTTTTGGTAAAAGTTTAGAGCACGCTTTCCTGGTCATTTTTTTTGGTCAAAAACTTTTTTTAAAGGCGAGATTTTCTGACGGTTTTCAATAGCGGTTCAATAGAGGTTTAAACACGATTAGGAGTTTAAACTTGTGTTAAGTTTTTGGAAGAGTTGTTCCATCTGGGATGAGCTTTTCCCAAACGCCCAAATTCGTAGGTTTAAACTATGTTTTAAATACAAAAATCATGTTTTATAGAAAAATTAAATATAGAAATCAGTCGCTTATGCCTTTATTACCAAGAAAATGGTCATATTTTGTATAAATTTTTGAGTTGTGAACACAGCGCAAACAGCTGAAAAAATTGCGTTCTTCTCACTATTAAACGAAAATTCGATTTTTCCAAGTATCCTCCTTTTTTGCTGGCGTTTTCGCCAGATGAATTAAAATCATTTCCTCTTTTGGTAAAAGTTTAGAGCACGCTTTCCTGGTCATTTTTTTTTTGGTCAAAAACTTTTTTTAAAGGCGAGATTTTCTGACGGTTTTCAATAGCGGTTCAATAGAGGTTTAAACACGATTAGGAGTTTAAACTTGTGTTAAGTTTTTGGAAGAGTTGTTCCATCTGGGATGAGCTTTTCCCAAACGCCCAAATTCGTAGGATTAAACTATGTTTTAAATACAAAAATCATGTTTTATAGAAAAATTAAATATAGAAATCAGTCGCTTATGCCTTTATTACCAAGAAAATGGTCATATTTTGTATAAATTTTTGAGTTGTGAACACAGCGCAAACAGCTGAAATAATTGCGCTCTTCTCACTATTAAACGAAAATTCGATTTTTCCAAGTATCCTCCTTTTTTGCTGGCGTTTTCGCCAGATGAATTAAAATCATTTCCTCTTTTGCTAAAAGTTTAGAGCACGCTTTCCTGGTCATTTTTTTTGGTCAAAAACTTTTTTTAAAGGCGAGATTTTCTGACGGTTTTCAATAGCGGTTCAATAGAGGTTTAAACACGATTAGGAGTTTAAACTTGTGTTAAGTTTTTGGAAGAGTTGTTCCATCTGGGATGAGCTTTTCCCAAACGCCCAAATTCGTAGGATTAAACTATGTTTTAAATACAAAAATCATGTTTTATAGAAAAATTAAATATAGAAATCAGTCGCTTATGCCTTTATTACCAAGAAAATGGTCATATTTTGTATAAATTTTTGAGTTGTGAACACAGCGCAAACAGCTGAAATAATTGCGCTCTTCTCACTATTAAACGAAAATTCGATTTTTCCAAGTATCCTCCTTTTTTGCTGGCGTTTTCGCCAGATGAATTAAAATCATTTCCTCTTTTGCTAAAAGTTTAGAGCACGCTTTCCTGGTCATTTTTTTTGGTCAAAAACTTTTTTTAAAGGCGAGATTTTCTGACGGTTTTCAATAGCGGTTCAATAGAGGTTTAAACACGATTAGGAGTTTAAACTTGTGTTAAGTTTTTGGAAGAGTTGATCCATCTGGGATGAGCTTTTCCCAAACGCCCAAATTCGTAGGTTTAAACTATGTTTTAAATACAAAAATCATGTTTTATAGAAAAATTAAATATAGAAATCAGTCGCTTATGCTTTTATTACCAAGAAAATGGTCATATTTTGTATAAATTTTTGAGTTGTGAACACAGCGCAAACAGCTGAAAAAATTGCGTTCTTCTCACTATTAAACGAAAATTCGATTTTTCCAAGTATCCTCCTTTTTTGCTGGCGTTTTCGCCAGATGAATTAAAATCATTTCCTCTTTTGGTAAAAGTTTAGAGCACGCTTTCCTGGTCATTTTTTTTTTGGTCAAAAACTTTTTTTAAAGGCGAGATTTTCTGACGGTTTTCAATAGCGGTTTAATAGAGGTTTAAACACGATTAGGAGTTTAAACTTGTGTTAAGTTTTTGGAAGAGTTGATCCATCTGGGATGAGCTTTTCCCAAACGCCCAAATTCGTAGGTTTAAACTATGTTTTAAATACAAAAATCATGTTTTATAGAAAAATTAAATATAGAAATCAGTCGCTTATGCCTTTATTACCAAGAAAATGGTCATATTTTGTATAAATTTTTGAGTTGTGAACACAGCGCAAACAGCTGAAAAAATTGCGTTCTTCTCACTATTAAACGAAAATTCGATTTTTCCAAGTATCCTCCTTTTTTGCTGGCGTTTTCGCCAGATGAATTAAAATCATTTCCTCTTTTGGTAAAAGTTTAGAGCACGCTTTCCTGGTCATTTTTTTTGGTCAAAAACTTTTTTTAAAGGCGAGATTTTCTGACGGTTTTCAATAGCGGTTCAATAGAGGTTTAAACACGATTAGGAGTTTAAACTTGTGTTAAGTTTTTGGAAGAGTTGTTCCATCTGGGATGAGCTTTTCCCAAACGCCCAAATTCGTAGGTTTAAACTATGTTTTAAATAAAAAATCATGTTTTATAGAAAAATTAAATATAGAAATCAGTCGCTTATGCTTTTATTACCAAGAAAATGGTCATATTTTGTATAAATTTTTGAGTTGTGAACACAGCGCAAACAGCTGAAAAAATTGCGCTCTTCTCACTATTAAACGAAAATTCGATTTTTCCAAGTATCCTCCTTTTTTGCTGGCGTTTTCGCGGTAAAAGTTTAGAGCACGCTTTCCTGGTCATTTTTTTTGGTCAAAAACGACCAAACATCCCAAAAAAACACCCACTTAAAATTCTTGTCAAACGTCAAAATGAAGATGGTTATCAAGTTTAATACCTAGATAGCGTTACATTGCAGAGTGATCTTATTCTGGTTTAAACTTGGTTTGAACCAAACTTGGTTTACATTTGAATTGAATAACCGCTCACTGAAAATAAACTTGGTGTGGAGAAAAACTAAGTTTAAGTTAAACTAAGTTTAAACCACTATTTGACAACCGGACCTATGTGTAACACCTGAACTGTTCATTCGATTATGATCAAATTTGGTGTGTAGATGTAGCCTACTTTGTTTCAGTTCTATCATGTAAAAAAATCACCTCAGGGAAGGAGCAAATTGGGGTAGTTTTCAGAAAAATCCGCATAGGTTGTTGGGGGTTTTAAAAAAATTTTAATTTTGGCTCAATACATTTTATTGCTTTTTGCAGGTGACCCGACGGTACTAGAATACGACGACGTAGTTAAGATCGATTTCGGCACACACATTAACGGTCGTATTATCGACTGCGCCTTCACACACACGTTCAATCCGAAATACGACAAACTGGTGGAGGCGGTCAGGGACGCTACAAACACCGGCATCAAGGCTGCAGGTTTGTATTTACAATACAATACAATACAATAAATCTTTATTTTCCGTAGATTACTTTACAAATAATATGGAACACGTCAAAAAATAAAAAATTCTAAAGAGGTAACAAAATTAAAACAAATCGACTAAAATAATATTAAATAATTTTTTTTTTAAATTTTTACAGTCACAATTATCCGAAATAGTATCGTCAATAACTTAATCTAAAAATTATAAACTAAAAACTACCTGAAAATATTCCTGCATATCATAAAAAGCGTTATGTATCAAAAAAGCCTTTAAATCATTTTTAAACTTATGTCTTTTCTCAATCTCCTGTATTCTCTTTGGCAGTTTCATGAAAACCCTAATTCCTACTGTTAAGGGCAGATTGTTACCTAATTTGGTTTTATGAAAGGGCACCCTATATTGGTTTTTTTGCCTTGTATTTACATTATGTACATTAATATTACGAATTAGGGTTGATTTTTTTGAAAAAACAAAATTACACAATTCATACAAATAGAGACAGCACAAAGTTAAAATTTTGATCTTTTTAAAACTATCACCACATGTTTGCATAGGAGGCAGTCCTAGCATGCATCTTATTATTCTTTTCTGCTTAATAAAAACTTCCTCCCAATTTGTTGATCCACCCCAAAAAATAATGCCATATCTCAAACGTGATTCAACCTGACCATGATATATTACTTTAAGTTTGTTGATATTTAAGACAGTTTTAAGATTTTTAAATAAAAAATATGAGGATCCTAAACTGGTATTTACCTTAGCACAGTGATTTTTCCAATCCAGATTTTCATCCAAATGGACACCCAAAAATTTTACAGTTTCTTTATTTTCCAGTACAGTATCCTTAACTAAGATAGATAGATCCAAATTTCTTCTATTCTGGGGAAAATGAAACCTTAAATAGTGAGTTTTGTCTAGATTTATAAACAACGAGCTCCTGTCGAACCAGTCCGTAATACCAGACATCGCCAAGTTGCATTTATACTCTACAATTTGTTCTACTTTGTCACTTACCGTGACTGTGGAATCATCACAAAAAGACACCAGTTGAGTATTTCCCGTAGCTAAATTGATATCTTCCGTGTATAAAATAAACAATATTGGCCCCAATACAGATCCTTGTGGGACTCCAGAGGTGACTTCAAGTTTTGTCGACACCACTTCTTTTTTAATTTGGGAAGAAAAATCGATTAACGACACATATTGCTTTCTCGGCCTTAAAAATGTTTTAACAAAGTTTAATGGACATTCTTTTATTCCAAAACGTTCTAGTTTATTAATTAATAGGACATGATCAACGCAATCAAACGCCTTACTCAAGTCACAGAAAATCCCTGCTGGACATTCTCCTTTTTCCATGCAAGTTGTTATGTTTTCTATGAGACTATTAATTGCATCAATCGTAGAAACACCATTCCTGTACTGGTTCGAAGAAACTATCTGATGCTTCTCTAGATACGGTTCCAGTCTATATAGAAAACTATACTCAAATACTTTGGAAAACACCGATGTAAGAGACACTGGTCGATAATTATCAGGATTGGCTGAATCACTTTTTTTGAACACTGGTATTATTTTATTTAATTTTAACCTTTCTGGAAACTCTCCCAAATCAAAAGATTTGTTTACCAAACATGTCAGTGGAGAAATAATTAAATCCAAACATTTAACTACCAAATAGCTTGGAACATCATCAAATCCACAAGAAAATTTCGATTTAAGCCTTTTTTTAGTAAATATAATAACTCAATTTCGGTGAAACTCGTTAGGGAAAAAACGTCATTAACAAGTTTTGTTGCATTTTTTTCGTCCGTTCGTAATGTGTGTGGTGTATTTTTTCAGTGCAAATAAGTTTTTTTTATAAATACTATACACGGTGTTTCAAAATTCGGTATTTGCAGATCAAAATATGACGTTTTTTTCCTATAAACATGTGCACGTAAGAGCTTTAAAGTTTCAATATTTTTTTAGTTTTTGAAACATTTCACGGTTAACATCATTCAAGCCCTTTTTCGTCCCATAAACTTTTTTGTGGTGCGCCGCTGGAGGATTCTGAAATATGAAATGAATTCTTTGTTTTGTTTAGAAACTTTTTCGTCTCCTGTGATTTTTTGTCATCTGCGATCATTAGGGTGAAAAACAATTTAAATCATTCATCATAAAATATGTTTTTAATTTTCTGTCATAAGCTCCGCTGAAGCTAGCAGTACAAAAAGGTTTTTTTTAAGAAAAAATCTTAATTTAGCCTTGTTAATGTAAATCATTCGCATTGCTATCTTTTTTAGGTAGCTAGTAGTGGCGACCATATCTTGAAAACAATAAACGCCCTATATTTGGGAATAGGACCCTTAATTAGCCCTTAATGATGAGATAAAAAAAAACCCTTGCACTGCTCATTTTGAAACCTCCGGTATGTATTACATTTGTCTTTTGTCTTATTATTTTTATTTAGGTATCGATGTGCAACTATGTGAAATTGGTGCCCAAATCCAAGAGGTGATGGAATCTTATGAAGTCGAATTAGATGGAAAAACGTACCAAGTCAAATCTATTCGCAATCTTAACGGTCATTCGATATCTCCTTATCGTAAGTATTTATCTTTGTTAAGTAGTCTATACTTTGTGTTACTTCAGAAAAAGTAAGAAAAAGTCCTTATAGCACTGTGTTTAAATATCGGTCACCATATGTAAATTGGACCTAAGAATTTAGAATAACACTTTATGCAGGTTTACTAAAAAATAGCCCATTCCAAACACCAATTAGCCTTTATTTTAATCATAGTTTCTTTCTTTCTTCTATTCAAACACGTTTTAAAGAACATTTAGCACACTTAAAATACGGAAGAACAGAAAAGTCAAGTGTGGCCGAGCATGCTTTTGAAAACAATCATAGATTCACATTAGATAACCTAAAACTTCTAAAAAGTGTACCAAACAAAAGACTTTTGAATGCATATGAAAGTATGGAAATCATTAAATCCAGAAATAGTTTAAATAAAGATAGAGGACCCATCCCGTTTAGTACACTTTATGCTTTGGTTGAGGGGAGATAGGATTAAAAATCGTGATCAATCAGAAATTATTAGTCTTATCTCCGCCCACTAAAGGATTGTATATAAGATAGAGCGTAGATTAATTTAGTTCATTGTTTATCGTCTCCTGATGATGCTAACGTTGTTAGCGAAACGCGCGTCGAGTGCAAAAAAGTGTAGTTTTGGTTTGTGGAAAACAATCATAATTTTGTTATAGTTTCTTTGCTTAGCGTGATTAAAAATTAAAAAAAAAAACGGGTTCGACAACCAAAATAAACACTGGCCTTGTTGCAAATTCAATTTTTTATAGTTTTTTTTTGTTTTGGTTTGCATTTTTGCATAAAAATATCCATGGGCCGAATTGTTTCGCCCTAATGACTTATCAGGAATCATGTAGCTATTGTGATCAAATGGATTCAAATTCTATTATAAACCTAACCTTACTTTGGTTGTCTTGTTTTCTGGATTAGTAGGAGACATCCACTCCTAACACATGATAGTGTAGCGTCCAAATATCTTAAGTGCTAACGTCACGTTATTTTTAAGGTGCCATTTTTAGTTTTTGCACGCCGCCTTTGATTTGTTTATAGACGACTTTATACGGTATTTATTATTATGAAGATTTACAAAAAGAATTTGTCTAATGATATTTTTCATTTAAAATATCCTATTATTATGTTTTTACGGTGAATTTTAATTATTAGCAATCTTCAAAAAGTTGAAAACACAACAAAGAAAGGGAGGTTATGATAAACAGATCGGAGTCACTTGTCACAGTTACCAGTGCAAGTCAAATTTTAGCCAAACAAAAATTGACCCTAATCTATACAATTAAAAAGAACACAGAACATAGTTGCATTCAAAAATCAATTTAAATATTTTGTTTTTATACTTAACGCTTTACTGTTGGTAACCATGTCATTATAAGGGATACGGTATTCACCCCCAGGTAACGTTAAACTTTATTGGTTAGTAAGCGATAAAGTAAAAAGGCATAAAATTATAGGTGCAAAATGTATCTGATGTTTTTATTTTTATGTACCGTCACGAAATCTTTTTTTTCATTAAATTGTAACCCTGATTAAGTAGCTTTGGTGTATACGGGTATTAGCAGAACGCGAATTTTTGAGCACCTTTGGTCATGGACAAATCGGGGAACGTGTGCTCATTGTAAACGATTTTGGACAAGTCATATTAACCTCATTTTGTTGTTTATGTTAAATTTTATTGAAAAAATATCATTGGGATGGGAAGCAAGCGATGATTTATAATTAAAGGTACAGTTCAGCAACATGACAAGATGTGCTTATCGGCTTATTGTGTTTTTTGTTTTTTTTTCCATGAAAATTAAGTGACAATTACAAACAGTGTTTCTTACACAGCTCTAGAGGTAGACGGAAAACACGGCCCCCATAATAAATACGGTCTAGTAATTTTGTCCCACTCTTTGACCTGATGACGACACAAAGATAGCAAGTCTTGACAAATTACATTAACTTTTCGGATTTTTCTTTTTTTTTTTTGTTTAAATAATTTATGTAAGACCTATTTTTCGTTTGAGACAACGATGTATTTGAAATTAACTCTGTGTTTCGGACTTCCATTGTCTATATTTTATTTATACACGACGTTTCGATCAGTATAATCTCTGATCGTCTTCAGGTGCAAACTACAATCTATTCCTAAGGCTACTTATATACTATGGGAAATCACTCAACCGTGAAGTTTAAGAAGTTGGCTCCGCCCAAGGAGGGGCTTCCAAACATTTGGAATTTCAACACAAGGAATATCAGAGAAAATTCGAAGAGTAGCGAACAACATTAATATTAAAACAGCCTTTAAATCTAATAATACAATTCGAAGCATTCTTAGTAAAACAAAACCGGAAAACAAACAAAATAAGGAATGCATTTACCAAGTTCCTTGTGAGTGTGGTGAATCGTAGATAGGTGAAACAAAAAGACCACTATCTGTTAGGCTTAAGGAACATCAGACGAATACCCAAAGAGGTGAAACAACGAAATCAGGAATCGTCGAACATGCAAGAAGGTGAAACAAAAAGACCACTATCTGTTAGGCTTAAGGAACATCAGACGAATACCCAAAGAGGTGAAACAACGAAATCAGGAATCGCCGAACATGCATGGTCAAAACAACACCGAATGAAGTGGACAGAAGCAAAGGTTCTGCACAAGAAGTCACACTGGAAGAAACGAAAATTCCTTGAAGCTGCCTTTATTGGGCAGAATCAGGGTATTTTCATTAAACCAAGTGTTGAAATTCCAAATATTTGGAACCCTCTCCTTGGGCGGAGTCAACTTCTTAAACTTCAAAGTAAGTAGCCTTAGGAATAGATTGTAGTTTGCACCTGAAGACGATCATCGATGATCGAAACGTCGTGTATAATAAAATATAGACAATGGGAGTCTGAAACACAGAGTTAATTTTACCTATTATTTTTTATAACTTTTTGTGTATAAGTAAATATAATTTATTTTTGTCCTGCATGTATTGATCTTTCAATCGATTCCGTCAAGAAACTCATCGGACGAGTTGGAGTTAGTTCGTCCTCGTAGTTCAGAAGTTAGGTTATGTAGTTGTTATTTTTCCTGTTTTGTACTCGATTTGTGCCAGGCATTTTCACTAAAAATCGCATAAATGCAGCTACCTATGACAAAAATAATGTTAATAATATCACAGGGTATTTAATTAGGACCAGAAGAAAAGAAATGATACAAATACAATTTTTATTACAAAAATGTATGCAAAAATAATATAACCCCAAACGTCACCCATCAAAAAAAATCAATAAAGAAAGCAGGCTGATATCTTTGTGTTTATTCTAGAGACCGTGGACGTAAAAGGGGAATCCTCGGGGGAATCGTCCGACTTGTTGGGACTCGTTTTTTTGGCAAATCTGACTCGGTGTTTAATGCAAACGACGCTGGTCGCGCCCGACGCCATTTAAAACTGAACACACCCCATGTAGAAAATTGAAACCTCGCCATTTTGCATTCTAGGAATTCATGCCGGCAAAACCGTACCAATAGTAAAAGGCGGCGAAGCCACGGTGATGGAAGAAAACGAATTCTACGCCATAGAAACATTCGGGTCCACCGGCAGAGGTGTCGTGCACGACGATATGGACTGTTCGCATTATATGAAAAACTTCGACGTCCCTTATGTGCCACTTAGGTATGTATTCGCTTTTCACAAAAAGAAATCACGTTTACTCCTTTATTTCAAGCAATAAACAAGTTTAAAGCTTTCGAAGCTCTTTTTGTGCTAAGCTGACGCGAACATCTATTTTGACAGATCTTTCCTACAACTTACATTTACTGGTTATGAGTAAGCCCAATGAGCATTTTTGTCTATATAAAAGTTACAGCAAATAATATAAAACCTTCATAAAATAACCAAAAGTTATATTATTTGGTGTTGGTGATAATTTTATAACTCTAATATATCTCTTAAATGAGTAAAAAAGACTTGAAAAACAACTGTTCAACACCAGCTTATAAAAATTTATGGTACATAGTAATGGATAGAAAAACAACATATAGATTTTATAAAACTTCCTTATGAGCCCTCAAGTATAGAGATTATTATAAAAAGGTTTTACAACTGTTCTAACAACACTACATAACAACTTAAAGATTTTTATGGATTTAGAAATATAGATTTTCCATCTTTCTTCCCTTTGCTTGTTACGTATTATTCTTTTTCTTTTTACAATAAAAAAAATTTATAAAATGGTGTTTAGCAATCTTCTAAAATAAATAAAAATGAAAGTGAGATAAGCTGAAGCAGGAATATGAATATTTATATACTAAAGTCAAATAAAAGCTGTTTTTCAAGTCATCCTACTCTGAAAATGAGCTGCGGTCCCGTGTGCACTGTATAGTTTTCGAATACACTCACGTAAATTTCATGGGCTTCAAAAATACTTGAGAAAACGGGAAAAAAAAATATTAATTTAAATATCGGTTTTTTTTCATACGCGTTTTTTTCTTTCTGGGACAAATATTGAATTTTGTATGCTGTTCTTAACCCTAACAAGCAATATTTCGATTGAAACACATGTTGAAACCCCATAAGTAACGTTTTTATTTAGGCCAAAAACCTATTTTTGTAATCCAAAATGGCGAAAATTTCCGACAATTCTATAAAAAAAAAACAATACGACTATACCACTGTTTACCTCGTCAACACTATTTTATAACCCTTTTAAAAAATGATGCTACTTGGAACAAAGAGCTACAGATGGCGCAGTGTTGAACACTGATGGTCCGTTTCTGCGAGCTTAACATAGTTACCATTGTTCTCTTTTCCTAAATGCATTCCTCGAGAGATCCAGCATACTACACATACCAGGAAAAATACCCGCCTCCACACACTTCAAGCCCGCATAACTGTCAGAGGTAACTATCTCAAGTTAGATTGAGGGGTCGAAGGGTATACAGGCGAGTATTTTCCGGGGTGTTCACATTTGCCGCCGACCAGCAGTATCAGCGTATGCGCTCGACATTTCACGGTGCGTTTTTGAGACCTTAACACGGTTACTATATTGTTCTCTTTTTCTAAAACTCGGTTCCCATCTATGCGTTTCTCATTCGTGGGTCCCCCGAATCAAAACACGTATCACGTGGTCTAAGCGAGATTTGCCTATACAAGTTCATGTCGGACCACGTGATGAGTTTTTTTGAGTCAGGGTGACTGCGCATGGGAAACTCTGGTGGGAATCGGGTGTAAAATGCATTCGATCCCGATATCTGTCATCGGCAACTATCTCAAAAAGATTTGGATCTCTTATCTCTCTCAGATTGATGTAATTAAAACAAGATAATAATGGTATGGTATCTCTCAAAAACGCGCCTTTTGATGTCGCAAAAAGGATCCTTTTGATATCGCAAAAACGCGCCTTTTGATGTCACAAAATTAACCTTAAAAAATCTTGTTTGTTTTGTTTTTAAAATTGCCAAAATAAATTAAAATTGTTTTTTTTTTGTTCTAAAAACAGTTGTATTATAATCACTATATAAAGAAATTAATAACAAAATTATAGAAAAAAACCTTATGGGCAAAAAAGATTTATGAATGAGTTCATAAGAATATTACAGACACCAATTTATATAACTATTGTGTGTGAGTTCCCAAGTTTTTATAAGTGTCTCTCGAAATATTTTCAATCTTATCTTATATAAATTTGTTGTTGGTTAATTAAGTTTTATAAGTGGGTTTATAGCAACATTTTAAAAACCAATCTATTATATATCTTTAATTGATAGTTACTTACGGTTTTATAGGTGGGTTGACAGAAAGATTTCAAACACCAATTTATATAACTTTTGTCACTGATGACTTATATTTTTATAAATATGTTGGTGGAAACATTGTTAACACCAATTTATATAACATTTGAACCGATGACTTTAATTTTTATAAAGATGTCCGTGGAAATATTGTTAACGCCAGTTTTATGTTACTTTAGGGTACCATCAATTTAGAGCCTTTAATAAAACAAATATACAAACTCAATTCTTGTAGGAAACTTCTAAATACCCTAGGGTATCAATGGAACCCTCTTTATAATAATTATATAAATATCTGTTACCAGAAGTTTCTGAAAATGCTCATTGGGAGAGAACGGGTTCTCCTGAAAAGCGGCATTAGAGTAGACTGTACGGGCTCCGTAAGAGCTTGGCGCGTCGTCACAGCTTGGAAGCCCTTTACTTTGTTTATACGGGCCTCTTAAAGCAGTTTTATAAAAGGACGGTTCGAAAATTTTGTCGTATAAACACCACTAAAACCGTTTAAAGCACTAAATCGATTTTATTTTGAAGCGATTTAAGAAACCGGCTTTTCGCTTTAAAACCCTTTTTAGGGTCGGTATAAACCATATAACTATGAGCTAATATAACAGCCCTTCCCTTGCTTCTTCCGAGAAAAATTCTAATAACTCACCCAATCAAGTTGGCTTGGAAAAAAAACCCAGAGACGAGGATTGTGATGGGTAGGCGCGTCGATTGCGTCAGTAGTGAAAGCAACTGACAACCATCTGACTGCGAAAATTTAGGTTTATGCACGATACACTTTGTATCGTGTGTTTATGTTTAATATTTTTGTTTACTTTTGGAAAATTTATTAAAGGAGTGGACACTACCGTAAAAAAAAATAAAAAGTATTATTCAGTGTTTCCCGTAATTTCGTATCAATAGACAATTGGATTCCTCTAGATTCAAACAAGATTCTTCTTCAAGTGCCATGCTCTTTTCGAACGTTGGCTATCATCAGCGCGATCTGTACCCTGTCCACTGCTTTCCGGAAAATTGTCGTAGTGCTAACACCATACCATTGTCTAAGATTTTTAATCCATGATATCCATCTACGACCCGGACCTCTTCTGCCTTCAAGAGAGTGGTTTTAAGATCTTGACTATACAGACCGCTTCAAGCTACTGCGAACATAGGGGGAATCAAGTCCAATTTACTCTCCGTGCCGTACGACCGAGGTGGATTCGAAGCACGCCGCAGTGTTATCTTTTGGAAATTCATTTTGTTTTATTTCTGCCTTGCTCGAGAAACAGATGGGTAAGTTCTTAATTGAAATAATACATTTTTAAAACTAAAAATGGATGTCTACGAAGTTGCCGAAAAAGTGCAGATGGTCAAATGGTCAAATCGTCATAACCCAACACACGTTCGATATTGGTCGAGGGAAAATTTGCATTTGTATTTTGACGTAAGAACACAGTATCCCCAAAAACTAAATGTTTGGGGGGGGTATTGTAGGGGAACACGTAATTGGGCCATTTTTTATTAACGGCAATTGCAATTTGAATGGTCCTAGATACTTGGATCTACTGCAGCAGCACATTATTCCAACTGCTAGGCAGTTGTTAGGTGTAAGATTTGGTGAAACATGGTTTCAACAAGATGGTTGTCCCGCTCACAATGTTGGCCTTGTTAGGGAATATCTTGATAATGTATTTCCTAATCGGGTTATAAGTACACGGGGAACTATTTTATGGCCAGCTCAATCTCCCGATCTTGCTCCTAATGACTTCTATCTGTTTTTGAAGAAGCTTTTCAAATTATCACCCCTAACATGTTTGGAAACGTTAGAAGGGGTTTTTATAGTAGGCTCGGATATTGTTTAGCCGAGCAAGGAGGACTTTTCGAACATTTGCTTTAATTTTTTTTTGACTGGGAGAATCTTTTTGGTTTTTAGAATGTATTATTTTATTTTGAGAACTTGCTTTTATTTTGTTTCTCCTTATTATTTTCATTGTAACACGTCGTCACTGATAAATCTGAGCAGTTGACAATAAAACGCTCTTATTTATCAGTGACAAAAAATAAGAAAATTACGTTATAAAAATTTTGCGTATTTATTGACCAAATTCCGGTTTCATTGACTACGCTCCACACAGCACCGTGGTTAGAGGCGTACTAAATACAAGGCGAACGGCGGCGAACGGCAGCGAATGGCGATCGGAAGCCTGAGTGTTGGTTGCTTCACTGATAGGCGTGCGGTGTCTCTGCATGTACGTACACTGGCAAATTAGACTTCTTCCGCCCTATGTTCGCAGTAGCTTGAAGCTGATTTCATTTTGATAATTGTTGTCCCAGTTCTCATTGAGAGGACAACCCAAATATTTGTATGAATCCACGCGTTCGATTTGCTGCTCATTTACTTCTAACATACCTCTGATGTTTTCTTTGGATATGACCATCCATTTTGTTTTTCCAACATTTAAGTTAAGCCCGACTTGCAAACTTTTGGCAGCAATTTGATTCAACAACTCTTGCAGGCCTTTCAGCATGTCTACTATTATGACAGTGTCGTCGGCATATCGTACGTTGTTGATTTTTATGCCGTTTATGGTCAGACCCTCTTCGCAGTTATGAAGTGCATTCTCTATTATTTTGTTACTATAGATATTAAACAACAGCGGAGACAATATACAACCTTGGCGCACAACTATTCTTATTTGGACCTCTTCGGACAGTTGGCCATCAACCTTTACTTGAACAGTCTGATTCCAGTATAGATTAGCGATTATCTTTAGGTCTCGGTCATTTAGACCAACTTCTTGAAAATTGAGTTCCCCCAGATTAAACATGAACGAAACAATTATATAAGATTAGAAAACAAAAAGCAGAATCTTTGAGGCTTAATTGGTGAGTCTTTTAGTGGGTAGGTAATTTTAGGAGGGAGGTCGAAGATGCAGAAAAAAGCCATGTGCTTCGCATATTTATTTAAATAACGCTCGCAATTACAGAAAATACCGCCACAAAATTTTAAAACACGAAAACAACACAATTAACATAAAATGGTAAAACCACACCTCGTCAAAAATGTAAACTTTTGTGGGTTCGGCACTTGGGTACCATGTCCTCGTGTAACGGGTTTACCTTGTGCATTGAAACTCTCGAGTAAGGTTAAACTTGCAGTTGGAGATGTTTTATCCATAATATATAACAAATAAATTAAATTAAATAAAATAAAAGTTTTCGGACAGATAATATCGTAGTCACTGTCACTCAAATTAATACCTTATCATTAAATTATCGTAAGGTCACTAAGACACTGGTGGCCCAAACAGTGCCAAAGCCAGTCACGATTTTGAATTTTCTTCTTTGTTTTTCAAAGTTATTTTCGTTACCATAGAGAAAACAATAATAAAGAGAGGATTCGATTCAATGGTGTGAATCTGGCAACAAGTTTGGCTCGATGCAACACCGTTCTTAACTAAAAAGTCTGTTAACTCCTACCGCCTCAGTGCCCTTTAGCCTACTGTGGCTGCCATTTTTACAACCAAATTGACAAGTAAAACATGGATTTTCTGTCAGTTTGGTGTCAATATGGCACCGATTATAGGCCAAAGGATACTAAAACGAAAATGAGTTAACTGGCTTTTTAGTTGAGAATGGTGTTGCTCGATGCTGGCACCTCCATTGAGAGCGTAGAGAAACAAAAGTCGTTTTTATGGTGGGCTTTTTAAAATTTTGTTTTATGATGCAGTGACCCTATTTTGTTTGAATAAACAATGCCCTCCTTAAACCAAACTAAAACTATAAAAATAAAGATATACAATTTTTGTGCTCTTTATTTTGGTTTTTAAGGGCATTGATTTTAAAGTATTTGCTATCAGAATCAATAACTAGTCTTTTTTTGGTACAAAAAATCTTTACATTTAATCTTTAAATAACAATAAATAACAAAATAGGTCTCTTTGCTACCTTTGCTCAATTACGAGTTAATTTTCATCAATTTTGAGTTAAATATTTTTTTTGCCTCAAGTTTTTTTTTACCTAAAATTAAGTTAAACCCGTAATTCAGCAAAGTTTTACTCATTTTTTACTGTGTAATAGATTTTCACACAACATAAGAGAAGTGGGGAGGAAAATTACACCGAAAAAATATTTTTTTTTTCAAAAAGGTGCCCCGTGCAAACCCCAAGATTTCTTGGTTTAAAGACGATATATTAAATGCACTCAGTTTGTACGCTTCTGACATGAAACATTGAACAGAAAATAATGCAGAGGTTGTTAAGTTTTCCAAACTTAGCTTTTATTGATTCTTGAGGGCCATAATCTCTGTTTCCGTATAACAAAAACTTATTTTATGACAAACTAAATAATAAAAAGTTAAAAATCTAGAACGTTTTGATTGATAGAACTTTTTGAAAACTGTTGACGTCGGGCCTTGTCAATACAGTTTTAAAAACACCAGCGCCTCCATGCGCTACATATCGACTCCGTAACACATTAGACGTGTTTCCCTATACTTTAAACTATCTCTTTATTTTTCTTTTATCTCTGTTCGTTACACATTTTGCGACACTTGGGCCGTTATAGTATCTCATAGTTATATGGCTAACCCAAACACCTACTTCAACAGATCTTTCCTACAACATGCATTTACTGGTTATGAGTAAGAGAACGGGTTTTTCTAAAGAGCGACATTCGAGTGACTCTGTGTGGGCTCCGTAAGAGCCTGGTATGTCGTCACAGCTCTGGAGCTTTCTCATTGGTTAAAATAAAGGAGCGACCGTTCCCTAACTTTAACAAAAGTTGCATAATTTGAAGTAAACTATAAAACTATGCATGTGAAAATTGTTTAATGTCATCGCATATGTCAAATTTAGACATCAACTTTCTTATTTTAAATGAAATTTGAAAGTGGATTCCTTAAAAAGAAACGAGTTGAAATATACCCAAGTAACATTTTTGGTTAAAATTTGGTCAAATATTCCTAAGTTAAGCTAGTAATTTTTTCTTATGAAAAACTGGGAGGTCAAAAAAGAGGGAAATTTCACGCCTTTTTACGAAAGTGGGGACAAAAACTAAGGTAATTTGGTGGGATAAAATAGGTAATTAAATTTTTTTTTCCTGAAGGTGAATTTGCCCAGAGGACACTTTTTGTCAACTTTTGGGACACATGTACACATCTGAATACATGCTCAACCTAATTTGTGTCAATACCCTCTCAGTGCCCTCTTGTTTGTCTGTGACTGAAGCGCCCTCTACGTGTCAAAATAGAAGGAAATGAAAACATTTTTAAATAAAAATAAAAAGAGAAAAATAATAATTACGTCCATGGCCTACAACAACTTTGGAAATAAAAAATGGTGATGAAAAATCACAGTTATATTATTATATATATTATATATATATATTAACTATTTTAAACTATTAATGGGAGGAAACCGACATGCGTCGAAAATTTTTTTGTTGAATTGTTTTACTTTTACTTCCATAAAATTCTGGCGCCCATCGAAACATGCAGTTTTAAGAAAAAAATCACCAAAATTATGGTTCGGGAAAACACTAATTAAATATTATTTCCAATTTGTAATCATAATTTAATATTTGGGTATGAAACAAGTGTACCGTCTTACTTCCAATGTTGATGTTCATTTTGCATTAAGGACAGTTTATTCATTTTTCGAATTGCCAATTGTTTTCCGCACACCCCCTGCCCATTGTTCGGTTGTCAGTTGTCATGTTGATTGTTAACATAAAGGCGGATTTACTCTGGTGAGCAATTCAGCAAGCAAACAATTCGAAAAAGTGTATTCCCATTGGTTGTGTTCGGCACTTATCATCATTTTTAATTTCTTTAATTTTTCTGTAAAAACTACTTCATGCTGTGAAAGGTTTCTTTCTTTTTTCTTTTGGCATGTTAAAACACAAAACTGTCAGGGTCACCACTACTAGGTAGGTTGACGATCAAAACGTGAATGCCCTCTCTTCCTTAAACCCAAATTTTACCTAAACATCTAATTTCTTTGTTTGAATTTTGAGCTTCCATCTGGTTTTTCCTATCCCTTTTTATGATAGGAGGGTAGGTATCTAATAGCCCAAAATCCAAACAAGGGTTGAAGATACAATAGTAATTAAGCAAATATCTTATAATTTGGAAAAACAGTTGATCATGACAGTTCGTTAGAGGACATGTGACGCAAAGGAGTTTTCTTTTTTTCTACCAGAACTACTTTCTTCCCATTAAGAAAATCAAAACTGAAGTTTTAACCTAATCAAATCTTAATATTCCATGTGATTAAATAAAATACAATAATTTTCCATAAAGTTCGAACATATTTTTAGGTTGTACTTATTTGGTCAAAAAAACAAATTTTTGTAGGTCAAAAATAAGTAACTTTCAGTTCAGTTTTAAACCAAAAAAATTCTTAACATTGAGGGATTTCTTCAGGACATTATTGAAAACTTTTGACAAGCAATGTTGATCAAGAAATGTCCAAACAAGGCGGGGACCTCAGAGTAGAATCTCAAGTCAAGTTTACAATCAATTTACCTTCTCTTTTAACTTTATATTCAAAACAACTTTGAAGACATGATACGAGGAAAATAATTCGAAAAATATCCTAAAAGAAAACCTTTAAAATGTCGTGTATATAATGACCGTTTCTTAAGGTTATTTGTTCCAATTTAAAACTTATTTTCAAACCTCAAACTACTAAGTAATTTTCTGAAGGAAAACGGGGGATGTTTTGACGTATGATTGGTTATCTTAACCTTCCAACTTCCCAATATGCCCTAAAATGTTACTTGGGTATGCTTCACTTTGACAATGTCCACCATCTTTGAAATTAAGATGGCCGCCAACTTTTTAAAATTTATCGAAGGGGAATTTTATGCGCTAATAAAGCTATCACTCACAAGATATAGCCATTTTTTGGGCCACCCGGTAGTAGGTAAATAGAAAGTAAATCGGCAGGTAATGAATGTTAATGAACATTTATAATGGATAACCCTGTACCATTGGTGGGGCGATTTTCCTGCATCTTGAACCTTTAATTATATGGGGGCGACGAACTTTATGTCCTCACTGTATAGTTATTACTTAACGTTGTAAATTTGTCTAGGTTACAATCATCCAAAGCCCTCCTCAACGTCATCAACAAAAACTTTAGCACGCTGGCGTTCTGCAAACGGTGGCTGGACCGCGCCGGCGCCACCAAGTACCAGATGGCGCTCAAGGACCTTTGCGACAAGGGCGTGGTCGACGACTATCCGCCCCTTTGCGACATCAAAGGCTGCTACACGGCCCAGTTCGAACACACTCTCGTGCTAAGACCTACGTGTAAGGAGGTAATTTCGCGCGGGGACGATTATTGAGTGTACCTAGATCGTAGATAGACACTTGGACCGCATTTACAGTAACTTTTCGACGCGCGTTGGAACTGTTAAAACATTTTTGCAGTTTTTTCTTTTACTTTCGTTTTTTTAGGATGTGCTTTTATTTGTAAGGGAAGTGTAATGTTTTATTTGATTTTTTAAACCATTTATTTTGTTTACCACAAAGAAAAAAAGCACGTAACCTAAAATATTTGCTTCATTTTTGTACAGTTGTACAGAATTTCGCGTATAACTTTTTTTTATTAATGAAAATTTCGAGAAAAGTTTCTTATTTGTGTAAATCACTTTTCTATAAATGATTTAAAGTAGAATATAGTTGTCAAACTAGATTTTATCTGTTCAGTTTTCGACATATAACACTAAATTTGTATTTTTCTTATGGAATGGCATATTTTTTACTCGATTTTTGAAAGCAGCATAAAATTTACTTTCATTGATATTTAATTTTTTTAGTATCTATTTTTATTTTGTTTCTTTTATTTTTCTTATTATTTACTTTAACTTCAACTATAGGTAGAATTTGTTGTTCTGAACAAGAATTAGTAAAATATATTTTTGTAAACTCTTTTGTGTCAAGAGGCATTTAAAAATTGTTAATATTTTCTGAGAAACCTCAATTTTTGAAAACAAAACTTTGATAACTTCAAAATGCTTGACAAAACCCTATAACATGTCATTGTCAGCACACATATACTTGCTTGGTAAATTATTTTAAAGGCGATTCCCAAAAAAATGCTAAAATTTTACTCCCAAATTCAGTTTGGAGATGAATTCTACTTTAAATTATTTATAAAAAAGCAACTTACACCAAAAATATATTTTCATCAATAAAAAAGTGACAGACTACTACCATCCACCATATTGACATATGTATTAGTCCTCTCAATCTCCCTTAGAAATACCCAAAACCCCCCAATCCCCTCCTAACACTTCATTGCTTGCGTTCAAGCGAAATTTGTTGTAAATATCTGTATGCGTTTTTCATTAGCCAAACCTTCATATATACCGCTAATGACAAACGCCAAAGATGTTGTAAATGCGGTCTTAAAACACGTTAACGTGAAATTTGTTGGTTCTGACGTCTCTGTCGTTCGTATTCAGTGCCAGTATTTTTATCTTGCTTTCTTTCGTTCGACGTGTTCGTGTCACCGTTACGCTTCGGGCTTCAGTCGGCAAAACGCGGTGCGCTAGCGGCTTAGACTAAGACCCTAAACTATGTAAGTAAGTGGCCTTGGCGAATAAAGCTTACGCGAGAGGACAGCGGCGGGATTCCGTTATTCGTATTCGGGCAGTTGAATATTTTTTTAAATAAAAGTCAGAATTAAACGTTACATTCTACGTTAACGTGTTTTGTACAACAAGTGTCCAATAGTACACTTAAAGTGCTTTATTATGTTTTGAAAATGTAATAAATTGTTTTTTGGCAATCAGAAATATAGTTTTTTTTGACTCGCATGGGCAAATTGGAGAATAATACGATACGGTTTTTCAATTACTACGTTTATGCTCAAGTAAAACCGGTTTTATACAGAGTGATTCAAAATTCCCTAGAAAGATTTGAACAGTGGTTAGTTAAGTTACGTAATTATTTTGTTTAAATTTCATATTTTTCGTCTCTGAATTTAGGAGAAAAATTTTCGATTTTTTTTGGGAATCGGCTCTAAAATAACTTACCAAGCAAGTCTACTTGTGCTGACAATGACATGTTTTAGGATTTTTGTCAGGCATTTCGAAGTTGTCAAAGCAGTTTAAACTTAATATAACGTTGCTTACTTATCACTAACCATATACGATGTATCCTTTTTCGGTTCGTCTGCGAAACTTTTTATGCGATTTCGAAAATCTCCCCTGCAAAATCTGTGGCATTATCAATCAATTATCAAATGAAATTTGCACCATTCAATATTTCTAAAAAAAAATGAGGCAAAATTTTGGACCACTGTGTACTTATATACTATGGGAAATCACTCGACCGTGAAGTTTAAAAAGTTGGCTCCGCCCAAGGAGGAGCTTCCAAATATTTGGAATTTCAACACTTGGTTAACTGAAAATACCCCGATTCTGCCCAATAAGCAGCTTCAAGGAATTTTCGTTTCTTCCAATGTGACTCCTTGTGCAAAACCTTTGCTTCTGTCCACTTCATTCGGTGTTGTTTTGACCATGCATGTTTGGCGATAACTGATTTCGTTGTTTCACCTCTTTGGGTATTCGTCTATGTATGATTCACCACACTCACAAGGAACTTAGTAAATGCACTCCTTATTTTGTCTGTTCTCCGGTTTTGTTTTACTAAGAAGGCTTCGAATTGTGTTATTAGATTTAAAAGCTGTATTAATATTAAAGCTGTTCGCTACTATTCGAGTTTTCTCCGATACTCCTTTAATGTATGGAATCGTAAGGAATGCATTTGCCTGGTTTCGGTCTTGTAATCTCTGTCCTGTTTGCTGAAATTTAGAAATAGTGTCTGTTATAAGTTTAAGGCTGTAACCATTCTGCTGCAGATCCTTCTTAATGTGTCTTATTTCAATTTCTAAGTCATGAGAATTGTTACAAATTTGAACGGCTCTGTTATACAAAGTTCTTATTATGCCTCGTTTGGTTGTAGCAGAATGATTTAAATATTGACCTGTGTGAGTGGGTTTACGATAGACTTTCTGAGGTCGCTTTCTACTCGTTTGACAAGTACATCAAGAAAGGGAATTTGACAATTTTGCTCCAACTCCATTGTGAATTTAATGGTGGGTCTTTTGTTATTTAGGTGGTGAAGAAATTCTGAAAGTTGTTGGTCATTCCCGGTCCAGACAATAAAAGTATCACCAACATATCTCAGCCAAAGCTTAGGTATCAACCGCGTGATTCGAACCACTCCATGTAAATATTGGTCATCACTGGCGAAAGCGATGAACCCATTGGCAGACCGTCATAGGTTTTATGCTCACTTCTTTGTGAGTGTGGTGAATCATACATAGGCGAAACAAAAAGACCACTATCTGTTAAGGAACATCAGACGAATACCCAAAGAGGTCACAGTTGGTTTAGAGACAGGTTTTAAGAAAATAAATATACCATCTTTAAAATATAGATTTTTGTTTTCGATACATCACCAACCACCATTTAGCGTAAAAAGTAAAATCCACTATGTAGCCCTTTTCTCGGAAGCTATTTTTGGAAAATATTCTGAAAACTTTAAATAGCAACTTCATATTTTGACATTATATTTGAATTCTCGCTGAAATTCTCATTCAAATGGCACCCCATATCATTAGGTTTACTTTACTGGTTTTCGAGATATTGGCTTTCAAAATGTCAAAAATGCAATTTTCTAAAGAAAATATATCTATTGTGTTTCATATCGATTTTAAGGGTTTTTTAAGAGGAATTAAAAAATGACAGCAGTTTGGCGATGGCACATTTCTATTTATAGTTTATTGATTTTCAGTGATTTTAACGTTATTATTCAATAGATAAGAAGTACAAGGTCAAATCATGAATTTATTGTCATTTTTTAATTCCTCTTAAAAAATACTTTAAATCTATATCAAACACAATAGAGATATTTTCTTTGGTTTCTAAGATATGGGCTTTTGTAAATTGCATTTTTGACATTTTGAAAGCCAATATCTCGAAAGCTAGTAAAGTAAACCTTATGATATGGGGTACCATTGGAATGATAATTTCAGCGAGAATTCAAATTTGAAGTCAAAATAGGAAGTTGCTATTTAAAGTTTTCAGAATAGGGGATTTTACTTTTTAAGATAAATGGTAGTTCGCTATGTATCGAAAACAAAAATCTATATTGCAAAGATGGTATTTTTTTTTCTTAAAAACCCTCTCTATACCAACTGTGGGTGAAACAACGAAATCAGGAATAGCCGAACATGCATGGTCAAAAGAAGCAAAGGTTTGCACAAGGAGTCACACTGGAAGAAACGAAAATTCCCGCAAGCTACTTTTATTGGGCAGAATCAGGGTATTTTCAGTAAACCAAGTGTTGAAATTCCAAATATTTGGGAGCCCCTCCTTGGGCGAAGCCAATTTCTTAAACTTCACGGTCGAGTGATTTCCCATAGTATATAAGTACGTAGCCTTAGGAATAGATTGTAGTTTGCACCTGAAGACGATCAGAGATTGTACTGATCGAAACGTCGTGTATAAACAAAATATAGATAATGGAAGTCCGAAACACAAAGTTAATTTCAAACTATGTTTTCCTGTGGAATTAACAGACTGCGAATCTTTGGCAAAATACGGTTTAATAAAAATTGGGTATCTACGTACTTATATCAACAATTTAAACTTATTTACTTATCACCAATCAAGCTGCACAGCCTGTTTAACTGTTCGTTGACATATTCGATGTATTCTTGCTTTCTCGGTTCGTCGGAGAGCCATTGTTGTGCAATTTCCTCTACGAAATTTTTGCATGCAGCTAAAATTTCGAACACCCTGCTTTTTTTTTCCAATAAAAAAATTATCAGCGTACTTATCAGCACTTTAAACTTAATTTACTTATCAAGCTGCATAGCCTGGTTATTTGTTCGTTCACATATTCGATGTATCCCCTTTTCTTCGGTTCGTCGGCGAGACATTTTTGTGCGATTTCGAACATTTCCCCTGCGAAATCTTTGTCGTTCTCTCTCCAACTTCCAACAGATGTGTCCAGAAGAGGGGCGATGTTGCCATCCTGGCACGTTTTCAACACGTGGGTGACCTAAAATCAATAAAGTAATGTAAATAGGGCCATATGGAAAGCATCAAGCAATCAAAGCACTTCTTTATTGTTCTGTTTACATTTTATATCCCAAATATCCCCCAAATATCCCCTGTAAAACAGGGCATAGACAACAATTCCATGCATGTTTAAATGCCTCTATCTTGGAAACCATAAGAGATAGAGTATTAGTGTGTGGTATTGTCAAAAAGATAAATTTTTTTAGAATTCAAAAATGTCAAACTATACAGGGTGTCCTATTTAAACAAATATATTTTTTTTGCCATACCTCGTTAACAAAATGACATAAAAAAAATCCAACATAGCACGATTAAACAAAACTAAAAATCTCAGTTGACGTGTTTTTGGATTTTTTTGTAAAACCAAATTCTAACCCGCTAGAATCACCGTTCCGTTTAAAGAATCCACCCTGTATATTTCGGCTAAAATTTACTAGACAAGTTCCACATTAAGTAATCAATCAAATAATATAAAATTACGTAAGCTGGTGGACGTTTTATCACGTCGTCATAGGTAAACTACTATAACATTGAAGTACAATTAGCGACGTCGAGCCGACCCGAAATTGTATTCCCCATTTAGGTCCGATTGGGTTCGTATGGAATGAGATTTGTAGTCCGCTTGCCAATGTCGGGGTTTTTAAGCCAACAAGTAGAGGACGTAGTTTGACATCCAAATGCTACTTGGGCAGGCCTCAGAATAGATAGATAGAATTCGAACAATATCAGTGAGATTTACTAAGATCTAAAATAGTACACCCCACAGGTATAAATATTTACACCTGTGGGGGGTACTAAATTTTAAAACCAACTTTCAAAAAACACTTACTCATACAGAAAAGACACAAAGTTAATGATTATTTTGTATTGTTGTTGCAAAATACCACTGAAAAACTGATTTTCTTCTCAAAATACACCATATTTTAGAAGAAAATGCCCTAAAACTTATTTTGTTTTAACAGGTTTTAAAATGGCAAATGGTGAATACGCCAGAAATTTGGCTCATAATAGTTTCATTATTTGTGTTTGAGGTTATAAAGTTGGTGATTTTTTAGACCACCTCAGGGGGGTGGTTTAAATTTATAGCCCCCAGAAAGGATTGTTTTGTAGCATTTGGTAATAAGTTCGTTTATAATTTCCCTAAGTAACCATTTTTAGAAAGATTATTTTACCTTATATAATATCCCAAGTTGTTCATTACCTAATAAAACACCTCCTATTTTTTCCAGAAAAACGCCATATTTTGAACCCGTTTCCAGCACAAAAAATATATTTATGAGGGCACTACGAGGCAAAACAAACAAACATAAGTGAAGGTCACTGATTATGTACGAAAAATATACCAAACAAAAAACCCAAAACAACTATATTAATTTATTTACAAACTGAACTTATCTAAAAGCTCAGTCAAACAAACTTTCCTTACTCAAAGCTCACTCATTTTAAAGCTGTAGCTTTCATCAGTAGCGGTTGGTACAAGTCAAGGTGCAGACAGAGGTAAAAGATCCGAACTCGCTGTTTGTTGCGCCAATATTTTTAAACTGACATTTCGACAGTAACAGAAATGTAAAAAAACTTGCATTTAAGTTTTTTAATACATTTCATAAATAAAAACACCTTTTAAATAAATACAAAATTAATCTATTCCTTATTTTATTATTACCCATCTAAATCGTTGTGTGACATCAATTAATTGGAAAAATTAATTATCAAGGGTAAGTTTTAATTAGAGTGACATATAACCCCAATTTTAATTTGTTCTACAGAGTGTTTACTATTTAAACCCCGAGTGGGTTTAAATTTTGTAATTTTCTTTTCTTCTAAATTGAAACTTTCTTCTTAAATCCAACAAAAGATTGTGTTAAGATGATTATTCAATAAACAAATTTTTTAAAATTATTTTTATAAATCAAACTATGTCCAAAACTCAAGGAGGTTTGGTTTAAAATGCTTAAAACCAAAAATTTCACTTAAACCTAGGACCGTTCTAAAATAGACTAAACCTTGTTAGTACATCTCACCGTTAAAGTTTAAAAAATATTGAAGGAAAAAGTCAAGTGTCTCTTTTGACAAGAAGTGCGCCACTGGTGCAATTTTTGTATTCTTTTGGGAAACAGTGCAAGTTTTTTTGTTCTATTGAGCAACTAATAAACCCTGTGTTGTCTTCAGTGCACATTTTTCGGAACGAGCTATAAGAGCTCGTTGCGCATTCAATTTTTAAGTTTTTATAAAAATGGCGGCAGACGCAGTTTGGCAACGACAAGGACGATGTGTGGCACACTAATTTTATCAAAATAATTCCTTATAAATGTATAACAATGCTCAAGAAGAGGTGAACTATATATAGCAGAATGTGGTAGTTCCACAGTATTTTCCTCTACTTACTATATCTTCCCTGTCAGTATCGGATGAAGCCAGCAAAGAGAGTAGTTCCAGCAAGACCACTCCATAACTGAAAATGTCCAGCTTCACGGTCACTTTGTACTTGCTTGCAGAAGCCTCTGGCGGCAGATAGATGGATTTGCTGTTAGAGGCCAGAGTCAATCCGAAGTCACCTAGCTTGAATTGGTACAGTTGTAATTAATAAATATTTCCCTGTAGTTTTATGTGAAGTATATATAATGTACACTTGGTTGCAAAGAAAACAGCATACAATGAGCTTCAGGCTACTGCGAGCGTAGGAGGGAACTAGTCCAATTTTTGCCCGAGAAACAGATTGGTCAGTTCTCAAGTGAAATAATACATTTTTAAAACTAAAAATGGATGTCTAGGAAGTTGCCGAAAAAGTGCAGATGGTCAAATGGTACTATCAAGGCAGATTATTGAGACTTATTCAAGAACTTTTTTGGAGAATTTTGTAAATCTCCCAGATCCTAGTTTATCAACGATTCATAGGTTTGTGCAGAATTTTGAAAAGTTTGGTTGTGTAGCGCCAAGGAACCATAAAAACCCACTGTTTTGAATAACGAGCAGGAAGTACGAGATGTGATGATTTGCGCTGTAGTGTAGGAAAATAGAAAGTTAACTAGCCACCAAATTGCCGAAGCAGTTGATACGTCTTCAGCCACTGTCTTACGTGTTCTCAAAAAGGATGTTTATCATATGGTCGTATGGAATTTTGCGAAACAATGATGGAAAGGGCTAATCGTGATGAAAACTTTCTGAGATCTATTCTTTTCACAGATGAAAACACTTTCCCATTATTGAATCGTCATAACCCAAGACATGTTCGATATTGGTCGAGGGAAAATTTGCATTTGTATTTTGACGTAAGAACACAGTATCCCCAAAAACTAAATGTTTGGGGGGGTATTGTAGGGGAACACGTAATTGGGTCATTTTTTTATTGACGGCAAATTAAATAGTCCTAGATACTTGGATCTACTGTAGCAGCATATTATTCCAACTTCAACAAAATGGTTGCCTCGCTCACATTGTTGGCCTTGTTAGGGAATATCTTGATAATGTAATTTCCTAATCGAGTTATAAGTACACGGGAACTATTTTATGGCCAGCTCGATCACCCGATCTTGCTCCTAATGACTTCTATCTGTGTAGTTATATCAAAAATAAAGTTTACGGGCATGAAAGGGCTAATAAGTTGGAAGAACTTCGAATTAAAATTGAAGAAGCTTTTCGAACATTTGCTCTAATTTTTTTTACTGGGAGAATCTTTTTGGTTTTTAGAATGTATTATTTTATTTTGAAAACTTGCTTTTATTTTGTTTATCCCTATTATTTTTATTTTAACGCGTTGTTACTAATAAATCTGAGCAGTTGAAAATAAAACGCTCTAATTTATCAGTGACAAAAAACAAGAACATTACGTACGCAAGCCGCGAACGACGAACGCAAGCGTTGGTTGCTCCACTGATAGGTGTGCGGTGCCCCTGCGTGGACACTGGCAAATTGGACTAGTTCCGCCCTATGTTCGCAGTAAACTGAAGCTCTCTGTGTACTGTTCCTTAAAAATTTTCTGGTCCAATTTCAATATGGCGGTTGACATGTCTACACAAAAACCAAATGGAACTCTCATTGTCAGTGTCAAAATACTGGTCCGTTTAAATTTGGAATCAAGTGTACACTCGAGTAACATTATCTCAACTAAAAAGCCGGTTAACTCTTTCGATCTAGTATCCTTTAGCCCACTAAGCGGTCATATTGGTACCAACCTGACAGAAAATCCATGACATATTACTGTCCAACTTCTTCGGCTAGTGCCGATATAAAATCTCCCGACTAGTCTTAAAAACTAAGCATTTACTTACCTTGGAATTATTTTGTGAATCCAATAAGATATTTGAAGGCCTAATATTTCTATGAACTAGAGGTGTTTTGAATGCTGTATGTAGATAGTGGATTCCTCTTGAAGTATGCAACGCAATTTTTAGTCTGTCTTTCCAATGAAGCTTTCTAGAAGAATCCTAAAATGTATACCTAGGATAAAATATTGTTTTCAAATTAAAAATCAATAAAATGAAATCTTGCTTACTTGCAACCTATCTTGAAGAGAACCTCCTTCAAGAAATTCCATAACCAAACAAGCACTAGCTCCATCTACCGAATATCCTAGCAAAGACACCAAGGTATTGTGTTTGTATTTACTGAGAATGCCCATATCCTGTTTAAATTGTTGAGCGTCCATATCATCACTTAATTTGATTTTTTTAACAACAGCGGGTTGGCCTGCCAATCCAACCGCCACATACACTGAACTAAATCTACCTGAGCCTAAAAATCTACCATTTTCCAAATTTTCAGGACTAAAAGGGCTTTCGTTAAACTGCCTTGTCGCACTTTCTATTTCCGAATAACTAAAATGTGGCAGTTCAATACTTAATGATAAATTATTTCTTTTAAATTGTGTACTTTCTTTAGCTGACATCAGTTCTGACAATTGTGGAATAATACCAAAAGATTCTGTGTGATCTGTTTGCCCCATAAGTTCAGATAAATCAGAAGATAATGCAGCATTATTTAGACATTCTGATTTTGGTGTAATTTGACTGCTGGGTGATAAGAGCTCTGAAATTTCAGGTAGGCCAATGTCAGATTTAGTTTCGACTTGTTGGTCGTCATTAAAGCTTAACAAATTACTGGGAACAGCATCAGAATCATCTAAAAGAACAAAAAAATATGGTTTCAGACAGACTTTTTTTATATACCGGGTCCACAGTATGTGATTTCAATAAGATGGAAAGAAATGTCTTAAGGATTTAAAAGCTCTAAATAAAAATACATGCATTGTCCCAACTACTAAAAATGGCCTTCATTCTTAACTTTAGTTAATCTGGTGCATTTTCACTGATTTCGCGCGGCTAACCCGCCTTTGCGTATCCTGTTTAGTTTAGAAGTTTTTTTAGGTATTCTAGGTAATGGATAGATGTTTCTTCGTCACTTTGTTAATGTGCCTGTAATCAACACAGAATCTAGTACTTGAATTCGTTTTTTTTTGATGACCAAAACAACCGAAGATCACCAAAGTCTTTCTTAACAAAAAACATGACATCACAAATTCAAATTATGCGTGTTTAAAAAGATGTTTTATCGGTTAGAACAATAAGAGCAATCTCGATACCGAAAAAATTAGCAAAAAAATAATACCTACTAAGACGTTCTGCCAATCTTGACGTATTGGCCTCTGATTCAACCACAGCTGACGATTCCTCAGAATAATCTGTGTTGGTTTGATTATCGCTTGACACATAACTACTTTCGTTATTGGTTGTTGTACTGTCCGTTACACCTGTGTTAGCGTTAATCAGTGAAAAATTCGGCATGTGTGCATTTTCTTGTTCACTATGATCGATATATACAGCTTCGACGTTTCCAGCATCACTATTGCGCATAAGCAACGACAAATCTGGATTTGCGGTGTCTATATCTACTGAATTAGTTCCATTATTTTGAATCGGAATTTCATCTAAAATGTATAAGGTAGTCGTAAATTCGAGAACACTCATTTACGAAAAAAAAAACCTTTTTGAAAATCTTGTTTTAACATTGGAAGCCATACTGTATTTATATAAACTGATATGCTAGATATGCATTCATCTTCTCGTAGATAGATGCAAGCTGCTTCCTTCATTTTTTTTTGTTTAATTTTATCAGGTACTTTCTGTAATATATTGGTTTTCTCTCACATTACTCTATGATTATTCAATGTTGGCAAATTCTAGACCTCTCCTAATCTCCCCTTCTGAGATACTCCTTATGGTAAATTATTCTAACTTCAAGTGACCTTGAAGTTTCTCCTATATAAAATTTACCACACTCACCAGGAATTTTATAAATGACATTTTTTAAGTATTCAGCATTTAGTATTTTTGTTTTTTTTCTAAATTGATCTAAGAGTATTTGATTTTTGTTTTAATTGTTCTTATATTATAATTATAAACGATTTGTTTGTTTAATTTTATCCGAAATAACTGGTCAGGGTTCCCACCAAATTCTGATTTCCAAATTCCCTGACTTCCAGATTTTCCCTGACCATTTTTTAAAAAATTCCAGGTATTTTTTGGATATAAGTTGCTTGTCTACGTACATACCAAGTAAATGTAGACTTTTACCATGACAATTTTTGAAAGCTCAAATTTAGAAGGTATTTATATTATCGAGATAAAAAGGTAATAAGCAGATAAATAAGATGAGAAACTTTGTTCGAAACTTTATTTGAAGACAAAAATCACAGGAACCGAATTCGTTAAATCCTAAAAACAAATCAGGTACTTAACAGAATTAAAAATAAAAGACGAATTTGCCTAGTTCTACCAACATTTTTTTGGATCATGTAGCAAGTTATAAAACTAAATTGCACGAAGTGTTAATATATATGCACACGTGCACATGCACACCATAAAGAAGATCATTATAAGCTGGAATACGGAAAAACTCAAGAGAGAACAAACACAGGAAATATACCAGAAACCAATTACTCAAGAAATAAAAGAACCGCAATGGGGCTACAATGTAAACGAGCTCTGAAAGAACATCTAAGAAACAGTAACTAGCGGGGCTAGTCAGGTGCTCGACAAAAACAGAAAACAAAGAAGGAAGTAGTTTGATGACGACTGTAGTAGAGCGACGGGATGGAATATGGCCAGGAAAAAAATGCTTCAACACCCAAAATCGTCTAATATAGAAGAGTATACACAACAAAGATCTGAAGGACGTAGAATGATATAAACGAAAAAGAGAATAAAAGAATACTGTCAGGGAATAACAAAGCACAATACATGATACCAACCCAGAACCGAAAACTTCCTCTCAACAAACAACGGACAACTGATAACCAACGAAAAAGAGATCCTAATCGCATGGAAGAAATACTTTTGCGAAGTACTCAACGAAGCGGTAAATACCGATACTACACCCATAAGCATATAGACCAGATTTTCACCGTTAGACAAATAATGGAAAAATGCTGGGAATTTGACAGAGAACTTCACCAGATCTTTATTGAGTTTTAATATTATTATTATTATTTATTAAGCAATGCAGGAACAAACAGGAAAAATGTGTACAGAGGATACAAGGTGCAAGATAAGGGCGGAACAGAGCTACTCTGATTTCTTTGGTACCAACAATAGGCTTAAGCAGAGTCGTGACTCTATTTCACCCCAACTCTTCAACATAGCATTAGAATATGTAATTAGGAAAGCAAAGATTGAGCCACCAACGGCTATGTTCCACCAGGAAGGACCCAACCTACTACTGGCCTTTGCAGATGATGTGGACATAATTGGCAACAGCAGGATTAATCTTATATACTCCTTGCACCACAATATTTCTGCATCCATAACTGATTGCTTAATAAGAAAAGATTACAAAAAAGGAGTAGAACCCTTTTTGGCAGTGTAAGCAGTTGCTGTGGAGGTTCCTTCACTTCCAGTAGTTGGTGTAGATATAGGTCCATTGTGATTTTGGTCCAAGACTGATAGTGTATCAGTTTTCCTGATTAACAAAGTAAATTTTCTTAATTTTTTTTCAGCCTCGTATATTACCCAATATTTTTTACACAAAGCTTACAATATGCTTAATATTTATTGGTTTCCACAGCCTGTAGACACTGCCACTCTGGTGGACTTATGGAAGGACTTATCCAGTCTAAATTACCAACTGTTTCTTTCAGCATTTTGGATTCTTGCTCTTAAAAAAAATTGAAAATTCTCGAAATCTCGCATCGCACTTGCACATCATTTAAAGTAAACACAATCTTCCACCCTAGATAATGACGCGGTTCTTGTCCTACACATTTTAAAAAGCTTTCCTCTCTCTTTTCTCTTGCTCTTGGATTTTAGGTGGACTGGAACTGATTCAGTACAAAACAGATTGAGCATATATTCGAGGTGAGCAGAAGAACTCACATAATATTTTTTACAAAGTTCGTTTAAAAAATAGGTTGAGAAAAGGAAATTCCAGGTTTTGTGTGCCAATTCCCTGACTTTTGAGGATTTCTTGGTCATTCCCTGACTTCCAGGTAGCTCTCAAAATTCCCTGACTTTTCCACATTTTCCAGTTCAGTGGGAACCCTGCTGGTATAAAAAAGATTATTTAATTTTTTGATTGTATCTTGGAAATTCGATCTGTCTAGTACCTGCAAGACCATAATAAATTTTTTTATTTCTAAAATTTCTTTATGAGTTTTTATACTTTCTTACCAATATCTTCGGTTTCCAATAACTCGGATATCGCAATCTTGGCCCCGGGTCCTGTTAATGGCCTGGAAGGAGCAGGTATCTTCAATATTTGCTGTGCAACATAAGAATCGACAACATGTAGGTCTGCTTTTTGGAGAATGTACCTAAAATGATATAAAAATATTAATAACAGGATTGTGCGATTTTTGTAAAAACTGGAAGAGTAAGAGAGAGTCTGGAACGCTGTCACAAAAGTATTTAAAAATGATTTTTTTAAAAATAAATAAATCATGTTTGCCATCATGGAAACCCGGGAAATGTTAAAGAATTCAACTAAGGTTTTAGATAAAACATTACTGAGTCAATTCCTAAGAAAAATATAAAAAATAATCTTTTGCAGTAAGCTTAATATACAGCCTATCTGAAAGCGAGGTTATATACCTTCACCACTCACACCATTTTACTCACTTACATGTTTTTTATGTGTGTTGTTTATGTTAAAAATTTAAATGGCCAACAGTAAGAATAAGGTGCAAAATTGGGTTACTTTGCAGAAAGGGCTGGGTTTCGAGGAGATTTAGCCTTAATTCTAAATTTGTTTCAAAATTTTTCTTAAAATTAAACTAAAATTGTAACAATCAATGATGTTATAGAGCAAAAAAATTAATTTGTAAATGATATTTTCAAACTGAAGCAAGGGAAAAAAATAACAAAATAAAATGTGGAGGTGATGTATTAATCCAAATTATTTTTCAAGCTAAATATGTGAAATAATAAGTGGTGGTGTTTTCCAGGTTTTTCAGTAGCATATGAACCCTGAGTCAAATTCTCCCAAAGTCAAGCCGATTTAAAACATATATAAACTAGTAATTGAAACACTTACCTCAAGTGACCAATGGTGGGTCGTATTTTTCCAGATGTGCCCCATTCATCAAGTAGAATTTTAGTACATGACGTGTCAAGTTTTTTTGCCTCCTTTTCTATAAGTCTAGACAGAAAATAAAATTTGACAAAGAGTGTTTAGCCTCTAAGCAGTTATAAATTTGATGTGATTTCTCTTACTTGTAAGATGTAATATTTACACGTTTATGCAATTTTCTGTTTACACATGTTAAAATAAATAAGATTTTATGCTAAATTTAGGATCTCACTTTTTATTTGATACAGATTTTATTCAAAAACCTATCTAAAATAAAATCTGTGTTAAATGAAAAGTTCACTCATTTGGTTCAGGATATCTAATGATTTCCCTGCAGAAAAAGTCTCCACAAATCTCATGTGTTTCTCACAGAATCTCATACTGATTTTTAGAAGATCTGAGGAGTTTTGGGATCTTCTGGTTTCTTTAAGACAAAGGTTCTCGCAACAGTTTTATGAGAAAAACTGCTAAAAACTCAAAATGTGATATGAGATATTTTTAGCAGGGTTGGACCAAAAAAGTGACAACTGTTTTGTCCATAATAAGGTTGTGTGACTTTAATTCCTATATATTAAACAATTACACAACAAAGGAGAATAACAATTTACCTACTCAGTAAAATGCCCTCCAGTATTTTTAATAAATTTTGAGTAAATTATTAGGTATTACACTTGTATGGTTAACACAACCTTGACTTATCTTGTAGGTAAGTAACTATTCACTTATTCTCTTACATTCTATGATCTGCATTGTATTTTGGCCTATTATTTTCATCAACAGAAGTAAAATTTTCCCTCTCCAATTGTTTGGGAATATTGTCTATTAACACCTGCCATTGGTCGCCAAAGTCCAACAATTCTGAAATTTTCTGGACATGGCTTGTTTGTAATTTGCGAATTTCAAGTGTTTCTTCCATGGGCAGTACCTATAATCACAAATAAAAACAAACAAAGAGTTTGTATAAAGGGTCATAGATATATTGTTGTTGTTGTTGAATCCTAAATATAAGCTTGAATACAAATCAATATGTTCTCAAATTCTACTCACTACATATTGAAAATATTATTATTCTTTCATAGAGCATGTTCTCTGTTCTGAAAAAGAGTGTGATATAAGAAAGAACAAGATGCTTGATTTTCAATATGTATTGAGTAAGATATGAAATGATACTAAATGGTTCATTGCAGAAAATAAGCAGGTAATTATGCAGTATACGGTTTTCTGCCATTTTTTATTTGTTTTGAAAAATTCTTTATGGGAGCACCTTCTAGGGTCCCTAGGACCCCAAATCCGCCTGCGCCCGATTTTTTATTTTTTTTTTATGAGAAAAAAGGGTGCCCAGGGGGGGTTGTAATGTGTTTTTTGATTGTTTTGGGTTGGTTTGAATTAGGTTGGGTTGGACTGTGTTGGTTTGGGTTGTTTTAGTGAAAAAAAATTTAAAAAAACCAAAAAAAATCAAAAAAAAAACAACGCAGACGGATTTGGGGTCCTAGGGACCCTGGAAGGTGCCCCCATAAAGAATTTTTCAAAAAAAATCAAAAATGGCAGAAAACCGTATACTGCATAATTACCAATAAGCAAGATAGTAGGCAACAGTAACATCAGAATATAATTTACAATATGTGGTTGTTAGAAGCTGCCACATTACTCCCGACTTATAAACTTGACTTTAGAATTCAAATACTGCTCCTTTTTACTAAAGGAGTTATACTCCACTCTAGTTAGTTCATAAACTGACCTTTAGGCTCCAGCAGTAGCGAAAATCTCTCCTGTAAAACTATAAAAATTTGTGGTGTAAATATTTACAAATAAAAAAAAATACAAAGACTGAAAAGAGAGGTTATGATTGGGCAGTACCCTCTCCAAATAGGCCGATCAACTCATACCGATTTAGTGTCCTTTTCTCCACCTTCGCCGCCATTTTCACTCAAAAGTGACAGATAATCCATTCGTTTTCTGTCAAAATGGCGGCGAAGGTGGAGAAAAGGACACTAAAACGATAAGAGCTGATTGGCAATGTGGAGAGGGTATTGGATTGGGCATAGATAAAAAGTTCTTTACAGCTGATTTTGACAGATATTTCAACTGACCAAAATTTTTCTTTTGGTCAAATTTGAGGTTATATTTAGGTTTTAATTTTTTTTTATAAGTTGTGGATTTTTGTTGTTTTTTTTAAATTTGGTAAGTATTCTCGTAAATAGAAAATACCCCTATTTACGGTATTCTCCAGTTCCAATTTGCAGTAAAAAGCAGGGTTCACTTCTATTCTATATAATTAAAAAATGGGAATCCTCAAGAATAAACTTCATTAAGTAGTATCTTCAGGAGTCCTTTTTTCCTACACAGTGTCGAAGTCACATAAAATCACGCCACAAAGTGATTACACTTTTTATCCAAATCAGAGAACAATTTTTTGCTTGGATTTTGAGGTAAGTAAATGGTCCTTATTTAAAATGTGCAATCACTTGGGCTTACTAAAACTAGAGGCCCTATATACAATTTTTGACAGTTATTTGACACTTGTTAGTGAAATGTTTGAAATTGGGTGTTGGCAATGATAGTTGGTAACCCCTGACAATAAATAATTTTGTCACTGTCAGATTTTTGGTTAAGAAAGGTCAGGTTTAAAAATGGAATTTTGCTGTAAAAATACTTGCCTCAACGAATTTGTATTGTTCCGTTGTCCAATGGAGTAAGAAACTCAAGAAAAATGAAAAGAAAACATGCATTTACAAAGCTGGAAAATTAATAAAAATACCCGAATTTGCAAGGTAAGTGAGCTACAAGCAGTAGTTACAAACATATGCATTTAGCATGTACTTACGCAAGAGCCAGGGTGCAGACAGTTCAAACTATTCATGGATGCAGCCAAAACTAAATGGCTTGGCATCTGCTAGGAAAGTGTTACACCTGGTTCCCACCTACAACTTTTTTGTGCGTGTCCGGGCATGCGTCACATGACTGTCATAACATTTCATATTGACATCATGTGACGCGTGAGTGGGCACTCACGAAAAAGTCACAGGTCATTTCATTTAAATACCCTTCTAATATTAGAAAAAATATTCAGAAAGTCCTAACATTAGCCGGTAGTCAATTTTATTAGGGGAAGGTTAAAATAGATGCATTTTATAACAGAAAAATTACCTGAACTGTATTGTTTGAATATTATACATAAAATCAACATTAAATATTAGTCTTCTGTTGAGTTTCTTTTTTATTTATTTATTTATTCTCATAAAGTATCAACAGCATTGCCAATTACAGATACTGACTTAACTCTAATATAATTAAAAACATGTACATTGTATTGTAAAATTAAAATAACAAAATCACTTACTAATTAAAGTAACAAACAGGCTAAAATAAATTACTTATTTCTCAACTTCCCATCAATTAATTTTTTAAACTGGTTAAAGCTAGTCAGATCAATGTCAATGTCAAAAGCATACAAATTGAAAAGATTACACATTTTATAGATTGGAGAATTTTTAAATAGATTTTTTCTTGGATATGTAAGGTAGAATGTTTTCGAATTACGCGAGTTTAACCGATTTACAGCAAATGGCAATTGGCTTAAAATTTCAGGACTATCTATATGACCCTTTAATAATTTAAACATTGTACATAGCAAAGTCTTAATCATTTGATCACCCAGGGATAATCTATTAAAAACACCCAAAAGATATGAGTTATCACATCCCCTTTGTGGATAAACATTAAACATTCTAAAAAAAAGACATTTTAAAAATTTTCTTTGCACATTCTCTATTAGTGTTATCCAAACATTATATTGTGGTGACCAGATAATGCTTCCATATTCTAAAATTGGTACAACTAAGATATCAAAAAGATGAAGACCTACTTCAACACTAAAAGATTTAGTTTCTGTGTATAGATAAAAAAGTGTTTTTAAGAAAGAAAATGTCGAGTCAAACGCGCCGGAATTGCAAAACTTCTCCTGACAGATTTTGTGACATTTGTGCTAGGCCATTTTCTGAAAATGTTAAAAAAGCCTACTTCAAATATTTTGGTGTTTTAATTGGAGATCAAGATAAGCCGTAGGCTCCCCATGTGTGCTGTGTTAGTTGTAGCATCTCATTGGTGGAGTGGATGAAGGAGAAGAGAAAAAGCATGCCTTTTGCAGTTCCAAGGGTATGGCGAGAATCCACTAATCATTTTGACGATTGCTATTTTTGCCTGACAAAGATTAAAGGTTATTCCAAAAAGGGAAAGCACAAGATTGGCTATCCAAATTTGCAGTCTGCCATACGACCTTTTCCTCATAATGCAGATTTACCAGTGCCCATTGCGCCTTTAGATCCGAGGAACTGTGTACCGACCTTATTTTGACTCCAGGTCCCAGTTCTGGTGAGCCACATTTGATTGTTCAAAGTGAGTTAAATGATTTAGCACGTGATTTGGGGTGATCAAAGCAACAGTCAGAACTTCTTGGTTCCCGTCTTAAGGAATGGAACTTGTTAGCCAAAGAAACCAAAATTACAACTTTCAGAAAAAGAAATGCTATGTTTTCTGCATTCTACAGTATGGAAAATTCGTTGTGTGCGTGTACTGATATCGTTGGTTTAATGCAGGAACTTGATATTGAGCATTCTCCCGGTGTGTGGCGCTTATTTATAGACTCGTCTAAATACAGTTTAAAAGCTGTGTTATTGCGTAATGGAAATTTAAAACCCTCTATCCAGTTGCCCGTGAAAGAAACTTATGAAATATGCGGACACTTTTAAATAAAATAAACTACAACAGGTGTAAATGGCAGATATGTGGAAATCTAAAACTTATAGGAATTTTAGTAGAACTTCAGGGAGGATTTACAAAATATTGCTGTTTTCTTTGTTTGTCTGACAGTCGTGCAGTAGATCAGCATTATGCAATAAAAAATTGGCCAGAAAGAAGTGAATTTCAACTGGGATCTCAAAATGTTAAGTTTGAACCTCTTCACATTAAACTTAGGCTGACAAAAAACTTTGTGAAAGCAATGAATAAAGACGGTGATGGATTTAAATACCTAAGACAAGTCTTCCCCAGTTAAGTGATGCGAAATTAAAGGAAGGCAATTTTATTGGGCAACAAATCAGAAAACTACCAACAGTTTAGATGCCTACAAATCGCTTGGTGCCCGAATGTCATTAAAAATTCACTTCCTCCATTCCCATCTGTCATTTTTTCCTGAAAATTTGGGAGCTGTCAGTGATGAGCAGGGTGAAAGGGTCCACCAGGATATGAGGACAATGGAAATGCGGTATCAAGGACGATGAGATTCAGCCATGATGGGTAATTACTGTTGGTTCTTGAAAAGACAAGATTCGACGCCTCATAAAAGGAAAAAATAATAAAACTTAATTAGTGTGGTCAGTTAATATTTTTAATTTTTTAATGTTTGTGTTAAAGAAAAAGTTTTTTTTGTCGGTCAGTGAATTATAGTATCTCAAAGTTACATGCCTAATACCTACGAGGTTTCTCCAACAAGAATCGTGAACTGCGATAAAAATGATGTGAAGAAAAGTCAGAGGTTTATTCTTAGCACAGATTGGCATAATCAAATTATGAAATTAAAAATTTGTTTAGCAGAAAGCTCGAATCTTGTTTTACAGTAAAACCACTTATTTTTCCAGGAGATTTGTTTGAATTGAGAAAGTTCTTGAAAAATTATTTTTGTTTATCTCACTTCGTTTTAAAAATTTAACAAATACCGTCTCTTGATACATTTTTTTTAGATTTAATAAAAATGATGTAAATAAAAGTCAGAGGCTTATTCTTATCACAGATTGTTCATAATCAAATTATAAAATAAAAATAAAAAGTTTATTTACCAGAAAGCTGGAATCTTGTTTACAGGATGTATCACTTAAAAGCCGCTTTATTTCCAGGAGATTTTTAAGTTTGATGACAAAGTTCTTCCAAAGTTATTTTTTTTATTTATACTGGTTTTAAAAATTAAACAAACCAACGTCTTCTGATAAATTTTATTTTAATTTGTGCTCTGGTTAGCGTCATTTTTTTTCTTGTCAAACTGGAGAGCGCCTTTATGAAATAATTAAATTCTCAAATATCTGGTTAGATGGGAAGGTTGGGTTTGGGGTACAAATCTTATTCAAAAAATGTATAGCTTTTTTTAATTGAAAAATAAACATTTTATATACATACAGTCGAATATATAGGGTGGGCCAAAAAATCTTGCACACTTAAATTTGCTATAACTTTTGATTGAATAGCTCGATTTAATTTTTTTTTTAACTTTGTTGAAAGACTAGACATGAGACTTCCGATCCGGTTCAAAATTTGACATTTCGCAAAAATCCAAGATGACGAAGGCATTACTTATTAAATCGGTTAAGAGATAAGAAAACTATAAACCTCTGAAATAAGTGGTTTTTGACTCAAAATTGTCATTTGCAAAAAAAAATTGCAATTTTTGCATTTTCTTTACCTTTTGATCGGATTACTTGATTTTAAACAGTTTTACTTTTTTAACCATTGGGTAATTTCGCTCCCCTAAAAAAGTAACAAAACAAAATCAAGGCCATTCTACCTCCCATCTCTGATAAGTATATGGAGGTATCACTTGTTTCAATCAGTTAAGAAGTAAACAAGTTAGTGTCATCATTTCCAGCGTTTTCAATAAAAATTGTGACTTCTAATAAAATTAAAGAAATTGCCGTGGTTTCAAACTACTGATTTTTTAGCTAGAGTGGCATGGATTGGTTATTTGGCCGAGCTTAAGCTCAGTTTACTTTGTTATTAATCATCAAACACTTTAATTTTTTCTAAATTTTTTTGCACACTCATACTTTTAAATAAAATAACCATTAGTTAACGTGTAATTATCTAGATCGGGCATTTTCTAAGCTGATCCAATAAATAAATCTCCCCAATAATGGCTGTCTACCAGATTCAAATCGGGGCTGTTAGCAGGCCACTCAATGGGCCTAATAAAATCTGCGACATTTTCCTATATGCAGAAACCGGCAAATTTTAAGCAAAGGGCATTTATTTATTTTGATGATCAATTTTTCATTTCTTAACCAATTAAATTTAGTGATACCTTCACATATGCAGCAGGGAGAGAACTTTTATCGCGTTAATTTAGATTTTGTTCAGTATAGATACCAAAAATATTTTTTTTTTCGGGGAAAAGGGGGGGGGGAAATTACCCATTATTTAAAAATGTCCGTTATCATGGATTTTTGAGAATTGTTCAATTTAGAACCGCAACATAACAGCCTTAGGTCTTTTACTTCTATCTAAGGTTACAGCAAACAACTCCACTTAATATAAAAGCCCTTATTTTTTTTATTTCATAAACGATTTAATTAAGTAATGCCTTGATATAGAGATAATACATAAGACTTTTGTCACAATGACTTAGATTTTCTCCTGTGCCGCACATATTTTTTTTGCAGGGGGGGGTGAAAATTTCCCGTTATTTAAAACGGTCCGCCATCTTGGATTTTTAGGAAATGTCAAATTCTGGACCGGATCGGAAAAGTCTGATGTCTTATCTCTCCAAAAAGTCAAAACATTTTAAAATCGACCGATTCGATCAAAAGTTATAGCAAATTCAACAGTGTGCAAGATTTTTTGGACCACCCTTTACATCAGATTAAATTTGGTGATAAAATAAATAGTGCCTGAGTGTTTCATTTAAATCATTTTAAATCGTACAATTATTTTCATGAATATTTCAAATTATATTACACTTTTTTTTAAAGAAGAATAAATATATTTTCTATCCTAAATCATCCTTTATATTTATTTATTTATTTATTAACTTAAATATCAACAGCTAAAGCCAGTTACAGTACAGAAAGTACAGCGAAGTGAATATAGCTACCCATTCAGTACACAATATAAAAACATTTAATTTAATATTTAACATGCTGATGTGAGAAATATTGGATAAAATAGGCACTATTCTAAAATAATTACTGATTATTGTTATTTTGCAGCTTTTGTTCAATAATTTTTCTAAACTTTGGTATTGTAGCGGTATCAATATCAATATCAGAAGCATACAGATTAAAAAGATGGCACATTTTGTAGATAGGCGAACTTTTAAAAAGGTTTGTACGAAGAAATGAAAGATAAATGTATTATTCTTAGAACATTGAACTACTAGAATGAGCTTTTTTTCAGACCTAGGGCAGAGTGTTTGAGTTTAACATCTTCATCCCATTATTGTCATGTTAACCTAATACGTTTTCCCTTGGTTCTAATATTATTTAAAATACCTTCAATAATTTTTAGTTCCGTTTAATTAAATGGTCTAGATATAGTAATAAAAATCTATGTTTCTATAAAAAAAAAACCTTAAAATGTATTCAAGTAGTATGTACAACTATAAAAATAAGAAAAAGGTGTTATGGAAATTCCTATTTACACTGAAATTAATGACAAGCCGGCAACATAAATTTCCTGCCTTTGTTTACCAAGAACGGCCAAATATGACGAATTCTAACCTGATATTAAGTTAATATTTTAATTTAACGTAACTGTGAAACAAAATACTGCAGTCCCCCGGCTTCTGTTTCAACTTGCATATAATAATACACTTCGGAACCATTTTTCGCCACAAACTTTTCACAAAAATATCAAAAAAACACTATTGACAAGTGCTGAAAGTTTCACTGTCAAAACAATAATGACATTCCAGGAAAAATCGAGAAACCGCAACAAACAATCAATGTTGCCACGTTGACTACAAAAGAAGATGTTTAGGGAGAACACATCCTAAATTTTCAAAAAACGTCGAAAGTTTTAAATAGGTTGTGAGTATTATATATTGTGTATATTAGCTTTTTCAACATATATCTTGTCATGTATGTCAGGGCAGTAAATATTATCTCTTAAAATATTAAAAATAGTATACAAAAAAATTTTTCACTTTGACTCATTGAAATTCTAGCAAATATCTCAAGAAGGTACTTATTATCAAATCCTCTTTGCGGATAAACACCAAATTTTCTCTGTAATAAAACATTTTAGAAATTTTCTATGGACTTTATTTATTATTATTTTATTTTTAATATGTGTGTTACAAGGGTATCAAAAAGATGCAAGCTTGTCTTAATGTCGAAAATTTTTGTGTTTCTTGCTATAAATCCTGAAATTTTTTGAGCATTTAGTTATTATATGATTTGAAAATGAAAGAGTGGTGTCGAATATTACACCCAAATCTTTTTGCTGGGTCACCCTTTGTAATTTACTATTACTAAGTGTGTAGTCATATTTAATATCTAAATTAACACTCGTGGCATATTAGACAAAGCGTTTTTGTTTCTCACTTCATTACGATCAGGCCTCCAATATCCAATGAAGAATCCAGACACCTACAGACCTGTTTCATCCTTATTACGAATCATTAGGGAGTCATAGGATTGTACCTGGCAGTTGTAGCTACACAGGCACCATACACGCCTCTCGAATTTAAAACAAAAAGTTTGTAATCCGCGGAAACGTAGTACCAGTGTGCGTCCCCTGTCGAATAAACTGAGAAACAAAAACATCAAAATTGAAAAGTGCAAAAGACCGTAAATACAGAATCCTGCACCTTTGAGCAGGTTATAAAGAAGAAGAAGAAGAAGAAGAAGAACACATTGGAGCTTCATACTACGTGGCCCTAAGCCGAAGGAGGCTTGTTGCGCAGAACTAAAAAGCCAAAATATTTAAAGAACAACAAAGTGAATCTCGTGTCCGCAAATAAAAATTAAAGTAACACTCGTGGCATATTGGACAAAGCGTTTTTGTTTCTCACTTCATTACGACCAGGCCTCCAATGTCTAATGGAGTCTGTAGGTGTCTGGATTCTCCATTAGAATTGGAGGCCTGGTCGTAATGAAGTGCTTTGTCCAATATGCCACGAGTGTTACTTTAATTTTTATTTGCGGACACGAGATTCACTTTGTTGTTTTTTAAATTTAGTTAATAACATTACTTCTCTTAGAGTAAATTAGAGCCAAATAAATTCTGTAACACTAAAAAAGCGGTTAAATATTTTTTTTTAAATTTATTCGGTCGTAAAAACGTGGTTTAATTTAGAATGATGATTGTTTATTACGTTTGTGCATACACTATGTATAGGATATATTTACGTCACACTATAATTTTTGGTCATTTTAGAAATGACGCAAGGTGTATCCTTATCTATCATGTTATTATAGTTATCATTGATTGACGTATTAGTTAATGCGCCAGTTATTTGGCGCTCCAATATTATTTGTTGTCTTTGACTAAATTGTGATATATTTTTTTTTAAGTAAGTACATTGAGATACATGGTTAGCAGTACGAATAGGCCCCGTTTGTTCGGGAATGCGAGGTATGCAATTTTCTCAAATTTACAGCGGTAAATGCATTGTAGCAAAAAGGTAAAAACATAAAAATCTTGCTTGATTCCCTCTGTATAATATATACGTACAATTATAGCAACTCCAATTTTAATTAATAAATATTACTATTTCGCTTTTTGTACACACCATTATTAGTTCTGTTTAAAAATAACAAACAGGTAGCTTTTTTAACCCAAGGCGCCACAGACTAATAACTAAAAAAGCGCTCTAAAATAGAGTGAAGCAGTGACGTGCGGTGTAATTTCAAGTAAGGGAAACAATTTTGAAAAACTTACTTTATTTGTAATGCAATTTACTTTTCGACCACTTTTTGCAAATTCGTCATCATAAAAACGTGGAGGCTCTGACAAGCGTTGGAATTTTTTATACATTTAAGCGTTGTATGAACAGTTTGAAGCGTTGAAAAATCCTTTATTATTAAGACACACACCACACATTTAAACACGACTGAATATTTCTCGTTCGAAATAAAGACTGTTTGATATGACCAAATTTAATTTCAAAGTAATACCTGTTTTTAATTCTATTCACGATTATTCCAGTTCGGCCTTTCAACCTCATTAAGGAATTTTATGGCCGAGACGAGCGTAGAGTCATTCCATAAATGAGCCACACACAACCAAAAGTGGCTGACTTCGATTTTGATGATTTCTTGTATACGAGAAATAAAAACCTTGAAGGCCTCAAAAACTTTGATTTTTTTTGACAGCTGTCCTTCTCTATTTTTGATATGAATATAAAAGTCGTTTCCTTGTAACTTGCAAACCCATTTTCGAAAATTTGTATTTCTTGTCCTAATAAAGCTGGCGTTTTTAAATAAAGTTTAGTCAATTAGTAACACCCCGAGGTACATTCACGGCGTCTACTTAAAATCTGCAAAAATTCTATATCCCCTAGGAACTGATTTGAAAGTAATGCATTATTTTTATTTTTCCATATTTGAAGGCCTTGTTGCCATACTAATTTGCAAAATGACAAAAAAAATTAATCTGTAAAGAACCCTGCACCAATTACATTGGAAATGCCTTTCGGCTAAATGTCATAATTTTTTTATACTTTGTAGTACTCGATCAACAAAGCACAAAAATAAAAAACGGGATAGGGAGCGGGATTACTTTCTAAGATATAAAGTTGACGTGCGGCTATATTTTTGGACAGGGTCCAAGTTTTATTCCACAACTTTGTTAATTACCGCCGAAATAAAATGATTCGGATCTTTATTGGTCTGGAATGAAACACCCCTTCCACCCATATAAAAATGTTTTTATATAGTTTCTTTGGTACCACCAGAAAAGTCACCGATTTGCAAGCTTTAAAAAAGAAAGAAAATGACCATTTAAAAAAAAAATGACAATTCTCATTTTCTTTAAAAGGAACGGCCAGATTTAAAAAATGTTCACATATGTTATTAAAAATAATGCCACTTGGCTAAAGAAAAAATTTTTAAATATAAAATCGGATTTAGTGAAGGTGAATAAATAACAAAATCAATGAATAGTGAGCTTTCCCTCAAAAAAGAGGGAAGCTCACTATTCATTTGAGTGAGCAATTTGATTGGTCCAATACATGTACCAACATATTCGTATCAAGCTTAACCTACCCATAAGTTATTTTAAATCACTTTTCGTATTTCACCAATATTTTAAAAATATTAGAAAGCATTAAAGGTACCTACCATTTTCCCAATTAATGGTACCACTCAAGCAAAAATGTTTTTTTAGCTTCTAGCATTATTTTTATTAACAGATGTAAAAACTATTAAAAATAACATTGGTTATTCCTCCAAGCATAAGATCCACTGTTAAATTTGCAATGGAGTTGGAGCAAAATTGTCAAATTCCTTTTCTTAATGTACTTGTCAAACGAGTAGAAAGCGACATCAGACCAATAGTCTATTGTAAACCCACTCACACAGGACAATATTAAAATAAAAGTTCAAATCATTTTGCCACAATCATAATAAGAACTTTTTATAACAGAGCCGTTCAAATTTGTAAAAATTCTCATGACTTGGAGATCGAAATCAGAAACATTAAGAAGGATCTGCAGCAGATACTATTTCTAAATTTCGGCAAACAGGACAGAGATTACAAGACCAAAACCAGGAAAATGCATTCATTACAATTCCATACATTAAAGCAGTATCAGAGCTTTTAAATCTAATGATACAATTCGAAGCCTTCTTGGTAAAACAAAACCGGAGAAAAAACAAACAAAATAAAGTCCCTGTTAGGCTTAAGGAACATCAAACGAATACCCAAAGAGGTGAAACATCGAAATCAGGAATCGCCGAACAACGAAAGAAGTGGACAGAAGCAAAGGTTTTGCACAAAGAGTCACACTGGAAGAAACGAAAATTTCTTGAAGCTGCCTTTATTGGGCAGATTCAGTGTATTTTCAGTGTACCAAGAGTTGAAATTCCAAACCGGAGAACAAACAAAATAAAGAACGTATTAACCAAGTCCCTGTTAGGCTTAAGGAACATCAAACGAATACCCAAAGAGGTGAAACATCGAAATCAGGAATCGCCGAACAACGAAAGAAGTGGACAGAAGCAAAGGTTTTGCACAAGGAGTCACACTGGAAGAAACGAAAATTTCTTGAAGCTGCCTTTATTGGGCAGATTCAGTGTATTTTCAGTGTACCAAGAGTTGAAATTCCAAACCGGAAAACAAACAAAATAAAGAACGTATTAACCAAGTCCCTGTTAGGCTTAAGGAACATCAAACGAATACCCAAAGAGGTGAAACATCGAAATCAGGAATCGCCGAACAACGAAATAAGTGGACAGAAGCAAAGGTTTTGCACAAGGAGTCACACTGGAAGAAACGAAAATTTCTTGAAGCTGCCTTTATTGGCCAGAGTCAGTGTATTTTCAGTGTACCAAGAGTTGAAATTCCAAACCGGAGAACAAACAAAATAAAGAACGTATTAACCAAGTCCCTGTTAGGCTTAAGGAACATCAAACGAATACCCAAAGAGGTGAAACATCGAAATCAGGATTCGCCGAACAACGAAAGAAGTGGACAGAAGCAAAGGTTTTGCACAAGGAGTCACACTGGAAGAAACGAAAATTTCTTGAAGCTGCCTTTATTGGCCAGATTCAGTGTATTTTCAGTGTACCAAGAGTTGAAATTCCAAACCGGAGAACAAACAAAATAAAGAACGTATTAACCAAGTCCCTGTTAGGCTTAAGGAACATCAAACGAATACCCAAAGAGGTGAAACATCGAAATCAGGAATCGCCGAACAACGAAAGAAGTGGACAGAAGCAAAGGTTTTGCACAAAGAGTCACACTGGAAGAAACGAAAATTTCTTGAAGCTGCCTTTATTGGGCAGATTCAGTGTATTTTCAGTGTACCAAGAGTTGAAATTCCAAACCGGAGAACAAACAAAATAAAGAACGTATTAACCAAGTCCCTGTTAGGCTTAAGGAACATCAAACGAATACCCAAAGAGGTGAAACATCGAAATCAGGAATCGCCGAACAACGAAATAAGTGGACAGAAGCAAAGGTTTTGCACAAGGAGTCACACTGGAAGAAACGAAAATTTCTTGAAGCTGCCTTTATTGGGCAGATTCAGTGCATTTTCAGTGTACCAAGAGTTGAAATTCCAAACCGGAGAACAAACAAAATAAAGAACGTATTAACCAAGTCCCTGTTAGGCTTAAGGAACATCAAACGAATACCCAAAGAGGTGAAACATCGAAATCAGGAATCTCCGAACAACGAAAGAAGTGGACAGAAGCAAAGGTTTTGCACAAGGAGTCACACTGGAAGAAACGAAAATTTCTTGACGCTGCCTTTATTGGGCAGATTCAGTGTATTTTCAGTGTACCAAGAGTTGAAATTCCAAACCGGAGAACAAACAAAATAAAGAACGTATTAACCAAGTCCCTGTTAGGCTTAAGGAACATCAAACGAATACCCAAAGAGGTGAAACATCGAAATCAGGAATCGCCGAACAACGAAAGAAGTGGACAGAAGCAAAGGTTTTGCACAAGGAGTCACACTGGAAGAAACGAAAATTTCTTGAAGCTGCCTTTATTGGGCAGATTCAGTGTATTTTCAGTGTACCAAGAGTTGAAATTCCAAACCGGAGAACAAACAAAATAAAGAACGTATTAACCAAGTCCCTGTTAGGCTTAAGGAACATCAAACGAATACCCAAAGAGGTGAAACATCGAAATCAGGAATCGCCGAACAACGAAAGAAGTGGACAGAAGCAAAGGTTTTGCACAAGAAGTCACACTGGAAGAAACGAAAATTTCTTGAAGCTGCCTTTATTGGGCAGATTCAGTGTATTTTCAGTGTACCAAGGGTTGAAATTCCAAACCGGAGAACAAACAAAATAAAGAACGTATTAACCAAGTCCCTGTTAGGCTTAAGGAACATCAAACGAATACCCAAAGAGGTGAAACATCGAAATCAGGAATCGCCGAACAACGAAAGAAGTGGACAGAAGCAAAGGTTTTGCACAAGGAGTCACACTGGAAGAAACGAAAATTTCTTGACGCTGCCTTTATTGGGCAGATTCAGTGTATTTTCAGTGTACCAAGAGTTGAAATTCCAAACCGGAGAACAAACAAAATAAAGAACGTATTAACCAAGTCCCTGTTAGGCTTAAGGAACATCAAACGAATACCCAAAGAGGTGAAACATCGAAATCAGGATTCGCCGAACAACGAAAGAAGTGGACAGAAGCAAAGGTTTTGCACAAGGAGTCACACTGGAAGAAACGAAAATTTCTTGAAGCTGCCTTTATTGGGCAGATTCAGTGTATTTTCAGTGTACCAAGAGTTGAAATTCCAAATATTTGGAAGCCCCTCCTAGGGCGGAGCCAACTTCTTAAAATTCACGGTTGAGTGATTTCCCATAGTATATAAGTACGTAGTCTTAGGAATAGATTGTATTTTGCACCTGAAGACGATGTACTGTCACTGATCGTAACGTCGTGGAAGTCCGAAACAAAGAGTTAATTAAAAACACATCTTTGTTTCAAACAATTGTTTTTCCTATTTACGTGACGAAGGAACTTTTTTTTACAGGCGAATCTCGGAAGTAGTATTATTAGTTATTAATGGACCATAAGGAGAAAGACGAAGTGCCACTTAATTATGAAAAGCCGGAAAATGGTCACGACCAGCATAAGATACACGAGTACACAACTGTAAGTTATAAATATACACCCTTGAATACGATTGGTTGGCAAGGAAGATCTTTTTGGGATAAAAAAAATATTTTTAATATGTTTCAAGTATATGCTAGAAACTAAAAAAAATAGCTAGAGATTAAAAGATTTTGTAATTTTTCTCGCAAACTAATATAGATAGAGGTAACATATTTGGTATTTTTGGGATCAGAAAGGAACGGTCGATTCAAAAATTTTATAAAATACAGGTTGTTTCATTTAAAATAAAATAATGTACAAAATTTGATAAAAATCTGATTAACAGTTTTTTAGATTAACTAATTGGAAAAAGCACTAACTGGGGTGTAAAAATATAGCGGAACACCCTGTACCAACTCTCAATGCTCAAAGAAGTAACGTTAATAAATGTCAACACTGCTGCATATCACTCTTTTCAATGATAATGGAATTTTCCATGGAATCCCATCGAAAATGGAACTTCTTGTAGAGGGTCATCCATCATAAATTTTGCCCCCCCCCCACTTTTCTCGGTTATGCATGTTACAATAAATAATCTTTGACAAAAGATGCATAGTGTAAACTATAAAATGTCAGATGTCATCGTATACGTCAAATTTTAACTTGCTTATTTTAATTTATTATTATAAATTATGTGGTAAAGTAAAAAAAATACGGTGATTTTCTCATGTTTTACATTTATGTAATATAAGCTTCATATCTCAAAAAGTGTTTACTTTAGCAAATACACGTTATAAATTTTTAAAATTAGTAAAAGAATTTAAATAATATCTATTTAAAATAAGAGAGTTGATGTCTAAAACTTATGCAACTTTTTGGATTAAAACTGAGACACGTGCCATGATATGTTTTTTTTTGTAGGAAACACCAACATCTGACTCACGATGGACCAAAATGTTACTCCTAGCAGCAGTAATCACAGTTTTGGGCGGTTCAGGGCCTCTTGGATACAATCTCGGTGTCATCAATTCTTCAGCTGAGGTAAGTAAATCCATATCACTATAAGATACTATAATGGCACTGCCTGTGTATTTCCCACATATCTATTAGCTTAAATATAGGTCCTTCCAATGCTTTCAGCATGCACAAAGTTGTAAGCAAGATGTCCATCTTATTTATCTTCCTTTCTCTCTCTATTATCTCGTTTGACTTTGTAACACTGTTCTGCACTTGTAAAGTATGTAAAGTCATGGCAATCTCTCTGTGGACTATTGGTGGGACGATTTCCTCCCATCTTGGGCCTTTTTCTATCCTATAAGTATATGGATAATTCTTTGTTTGTGGGTAATTTTAAAACAACTTTGTAAAGAAACTATCTATATCATGTGGTCGTTTTCAAGACAGTCCGAAGATGATATTGGGTGCCTATTCTTCATATTTTTTCTGAGATTCCTTTGATATAAGTGTCGCCTTTCTTTTAGTATTTACGTCTATTGTCCTTTGTATTGGAGTGGTTTGAAGAGTTTTCTTGATCGTGTAGTTGGAGAAACCGTTCCATCCCCAGAGCTTAAGTATCTGGGGTCATACTGGGCAAAGGACTCACGAGGAGACAGCATGTTGCCAAATTGACCGAAAAAGTCTAGGCAACAATGTGGCAGTTGCACCAAGTGGTCGGTGGAACCGGGGATCACCCCCAGGAACCTATATGCTATATGAATCCAATATGGGTCAGTGGTCTGGTGGCCTGTAGTAGAAAAACTCTTCTGCAGGGGAATAAGAGTCGCAATGAGGACTACCCCCATTAGAGCCCTAGAAACCACCTTAGGTCTCCCCTCGCTTCCAACTTGGATCAAGAAGGAAACGATGCCGACGGACCTACGCCTATTACCTATGGAAGGGTAGAGGGGAAAAAGTGGGTCATCTGGGAATCTAAAGATGCCAATAGGGACTCCTTCGAAACCATGGAGGTTCGACAAAAAGTACAAAATCACAATACCTGAATGAAATGGGGGGCAGAGAGAAGAATTCCGAAACGAATTAAGTAGAGATGCGACGGTCTGCTACACTGACGAATCAAAACTATCAGCCAGGCAGACAACAGAAGTGTATGTGAAAGACCTAGAAGTTCAAGAAAGCTACCCGCTTGGCGAGCACGCTACGGTCTTTCAGACTGAGGTATACGCCATTATCATGGCGGCATAGGTCAGAAATAACAGGAGGGACGTTTTGCATATGCTCCGACAGCCAGGCTGCCCTCAAGGCTCTTAGTTCACCAAAAATTGTCAGTAGCTTAGTGGATGAGTCCGTTAACGCGCTACAGACATTAGCTAAAGACAAGAGGGTGACACTGATGTGGGTCTCAGGCCACGAGGGAATACCAGGGAACGAGAAGGCGGACGAACTTGCCAGAGCTGGGGCCGAAACCCAATATATTGGACCGGAGCTGCTCCTGAGAATCACAAGAAAGCAGGTGCGTGAGTGGACCGGACGCAGCCAGAACTAAATGGCTTCTGGGAAAAACTCGCAAAGACTGTTAGTAGGAATACTGACAGGGCATAATCGGCTGCGTAAACACTTGACATGCATCGGAGTTTTAGACTACTCCGCCTGCCAAGCATGTGGGTGGGCGGAGGAATCAGAGGTGCACCTGATAGGAGAGTGTGATGGATACGCCAGATTGATGCAGCAGACGTGGGGTGTTCCCACAATAGAAGAGGGGGAGCTACACTCTCTAAGATGGGCTGGCGTGCTGACCTTTGTAAGGAAGGCAGGCAGGCCCGAGGAGCGAGAGGCAGGACGTGTAGAGGGAGTGAGATGATAGGGGTGCGAGACTACTACTACGTCTTCTGTATTGCAGATGTAGGACAATCAGCTCTCCTGTAGTCACCATCAAAGATATTTTGAAATTCACACTTTTCGGAGGTAACATACTTCAATTGCAAAACAGCAGAACCAACCAAGTCTAAACTTCATGGTTCACCAAACACAACTTGGTTTTATGGTTTACTGAACACATGCTAGTATATAACATTCGGTATTCTTAGAGTTTGTTAGTATTCACCTGAAGACGATTGCAGGTACATAAGCATTCGAAAAGTTGTGAAAAAGTAAAAATAATGACAAAGGAAGTTCAAAACCCCAGTTTACTCTCAAGTTCAACCTACCAGTTTCAAACAACAACATCGCAGGGGAAAGTGCCTGACTGGCACACTAACAAATGAATCAATCAATCGATCTTTATTCCGCCAACGATATTTCATTCTAATTGGGTTCCGTTTTTTATTTTTAGGTGGTGAAACAATTCGTCAACGAAAGCGTCTACACCAGGTACGGCACTCGGGTAAACCAAACCCAGTTAGATAACTTATGGGCATGCATAGTCTCAATCTTTTTAATTGGAGGTTTGTTTAATGTTTAATTTATTTATTTTGTAATTTGCCTGAAACTAGAGTCTATAAAGTAATATTTACTTAAAAACTGTGCGGACTTGTTTTTCCATTAAACTTCTCACATAAAAGCTTCCTCTTCTTCTTCATGATCTCTTCAAATGTTGACTATCTGAAATAATAATAATTCTTTATTGTCCATTTTAAGTGATAAACAGTCCGGTTTCGTAATAAAGATACGTTAAAAAGAAAACCTAATCATACAAATTTGACACTAAATACAATAGTAGTAAAATAAAACAATAGACTTCTATTGTTTGAAAGTTTGAGACAATGATCGTCTTCAGGTGCAAACTACAATCAATTCCTAAGGCTACGTACTTATATACTGTGAGAAATCACTCAACCTTGAAGTTTAAGAAGTTGGCTCCGCCCAAGGAGGGGCTTCCAAATATTTGGGATTTCAACACTTGGTTTACTGAAAATACCCTGATTCTGCCCAATAAAGGATTTTTGCTCCAACTCCATTGTGAATTTAATGGTGGGTCTTATGTTATTTAGGTGGTGAAGAAATTCTGAAAGTTGTTGGTCATTCCCGGTCCAGACAATAAAAGTATCATCAACATATCTTAGGTTTATATGTTGCGGTATCAACCGCGTGTGATTCGAACCACTCCATGTAAATATTGGCCACCACTGGCGAAAGCGATGAACCCATTGGCAGACCGTCATCCTGAGCATGAAACCTATCTTTCACTTGAAAATAACAGTAATTCTAGATGACGCCAGTAAAGCGCTTATACGGTCCCAAATCAGCTTTCATCGCTGGAACAAGTCCTTACTGACAGAAGAACTGAGACAACGGTTTCAGGAGATTCGAGAATATACTATGGAGGAAGATTATCAACCGATTCTGGACAAAATTACACGAACCTGCGACCATCTACGACAGACTTGGCAAGCAAAGCACAAAAGGAAATTCGTCCATCAACAGCCACAAAACCAATCGACCACCGACGTTGTAAGAACCATCGTTAATGGGTCAAAGAAGACATTGACACCCATAGAAGAAAACTTACTTGCCAAAGGACTTAACTTTTCCATCGCTCCTAAGAAGATACCTACCATCGATATCATCACCGCCATAGAAGGTCATCCTCTTCCACGACAAGACGCCGACGAGTTCAGACATCAGGTAAGGACCATTATTGACAAACCTATTAAGCATACCTCTAATATAAGCAAAACAGAGGAAATCGCGTTGAAGAATCTTCAAAAGGACAAATCAATTAAAATCTTACCGGCAGACAAGGGCAATGCAACAGTGATTTTGGATACGGAAACCTATGACCAGAAAGTTGAAGAGGTACTTGCTAAAGGAAACTATAAACTTCTCTAAGTAAGTAAGTAAGGTTTATAGAATTTTGAAAAAGTATTCCAGATATATTCTGGACAATACAAGATCTCAACTTACACCACATTATAGCAAGCCTCCTCATCTATACTGACTTCCCAAAATTCACAAAGATGCAATGCCCTTACGCCCAATTACAAGTTCCAGAAATTCTCCAACAAGCAATCTGTCTAAATTCCTTTTGAAAATTATTCAACCTCTTGCAGGCAAGACCGCTTCATTTGTAGAAAATTCCAACCATTTTGTTAATATTCTTAAATCTTTTGTTTTCGGAACCGAGGATAGACTTGTCAGTTTTGATGTCGAAAGTCTATACACTAATGTTCAAATAAAGGAATCGCTAGATATTATTAGAAAGAGACTGGTTGATGACGAATCCCTTTATAAACGTACCAGCCTACCGCTGGAGGGAGTGATGGAGTTGTTGGAGTGCTGCCTACATAACTCTTATTTTCAAGTGAAAGATAGGTTTTATGCTCAGGATGACGGTCTGCCAATGGGTTCATCGCTTTCGCCAGTGGTGGCCAATATTTACATGGAGTGGTTCGAATCACACGCGGATGATACCGCAACATATAAACCTAAGCTCTGGCTGAGATATGTTGATGATACTTTTATTGTCTGGACCGGGAATGACCAACAACTTTCAGAATTTCTTCACCACCTAAATAACATAAGACCCACCATTAAATTCACAATGGAGTTGGAGCAAAATTGTCAAATTCCTTTTCTTGATGTACTTGTCACACGAGTAGAAAGCGACATCAGAACAACAGTCTATCGTAAACCCACTCACACAGGACAATATTTAAATCAAGGTTCAAATCATTCTTCTACAACCAAACGAGGCATAATCAAAACTTTGTATAACAGAGCCGTTCAAATTTGTAACAATTCTCATGACTTGGAAATCGAAATAAGAAACATTAAGAAGGATCTGCAGCAGAATGGTTACAGCCTGAAACTTATAACAGATACTATTTCTAAATTTCAACAAACAGGACAGAGATTACAAGACCAAAACCAGGCAAATGCATTCCTTACAATCCCATACGTTAAAGGAGTATCAGAGAAAATTCGAAGAGTAGCGAAAAACTTTAATATTAAAACAGCTTTTTAATCTAGTAATACAATTCGAAGCCTTTTTAGTAAAACAAAACCGGATAACAAACAAAATAAGGAATGCATTTACTAAGTTCCTTGTGAGTGTGGTGAATCATACATAGGCGAAACTAAAAGACCACTATCTGTTAGGCTTAAGGAACATCAGACGAATACCCAAAAAGGTGAAACCACGAAATCAGGAATTGCCGAACATGCATGGTCAAAACAACACCGAATGAAGTGGGCAGAAGCAAAGGTTTTGCACAAGGAGTCACACTGGAAGAAACAAAAATTCCTTGGAGCTGCCTTTATTGGGCAGAATCAGGGTATTTTCAGTAAACCAAGTGTTGAAATCCCAAATATTTGGAAGCCCCTCCTTGGGCGGAGCCAACTTCTTAAACTTCAAGGTTGAGTGATTTCTCACAGTATATAAGTACGTAGCCTTAGGAATTGATTGTAGTTTTTACCTGAAGACGATCAGAGATTGTACTGATCGAAACGTCGTGTATAAATAAAATATAGACAATGGAAGTCCGAAACACAGAGTTAATTTCAATAGACTTCTACTTCATACAGGCAAAAAGTAATATAAACTAACCAAGAAAATGATTGAATTTTGGATCGATATTAGGTGAGTAGAATTTGTGCAGGACTATAATGTATCGCTAAGAAACCCATCAATTGAGTAGTAAGGTCTTAAGTAAAGGAACTTCTTGAGTTACAGCAAGCATTCTTTGTTGCATAACTATGATTTTCCCCATTTATAACAAACATTGCAATGTGTTTCTTAACATGACTACTCACTTTCAGGATGTACATTCCAAAAAAGGTTAAAATATTCTTTTCGGCAAAGATGGTTCTACACGAACCTTTATTTTTAATATTCAAAATTAGTCTGACCAGTCTTTTTTGGCTGAACAGAGTTCTGTTACTCTGTGAACTACCCCTACAAAGCACCGCATGATATGACATTGCCGAATATATCATAGCATAATACCCCTGAAGTACACCCTGCGACACATCACTTCTTAATGTGTGTACTGTTTAATTTTTTGGCTGTATCTTCAATTTGATTTTTCCATAAAATTAATACTGGATCAATGTGGCTGATTTTCATTTTGCAAAAAATAAACGTACTTAGTTTTTTTAGGATTTAGCATCAACCTATTTGGTTGCCATGTCCTGCAGTTTTCTTTATTTTATCAATTAATTCTGGAAGCGATGCTTCTGCCATCCCGACAGAAATATCATCCGCATAATTAGCAATTATGTTATTTAAAACGAACTCCCGCAGATCAACGGTATACAATGAGAAGACGAATGGGTCAATTATGGATCCTTGGACAACTCCCGTGTGAACTGTGAACGCATGTGAGATAGTTCCATCTATTGCTACTTTAAGAGTACATTCATCTAGGAATGATTTGATGCAATGCAACACGAAGTCTCTTACTCCAAACGCATGCAGCTTTTTTTCATCAAATTTTTTCGCAACTCTTTTCTAGAAATTATACAAAATCTGCTGTTGCTGTTTTTGTGGATCTGTTGTTCCTATAACCGTGTTGGCAATCAGGCAGAAGATTATATTTGTCAGCAAACAGTACTACTATTGTGTTCACCAGTTTGTCATAGACTTTTGAGAATACCCTAAGTATGCATCATAGCTTTGGGATGGTTTCGCTTTTGAAAATTTACCTTCTAGATGCGGTTGCTTTGACTAATGTTGTTTCAAACTCATCGAAGCCACACGTCATCTTCTGTAATATGTGCAAATACCATAGTGTGACTGTTTATTGTGGTTGTAGTACAAACGTTATAAGGCCCATCAGGAAAATGTTGCTGTGGATTAGTTTTTACTGCTGTTGTGAAGTGTTCTGCAAATTTGTCAACAATTTGCTTTTTATTGATGGTAATTTGGTTTTGTTATACAATGCTCTCAACTTTAGGAGCTTTTTTTATTCAATTTCTTATTAACTTCTGGCCAGACTTGTTTAATTTTGCTTGTGGAATTACTGATTCTATGTCCTATGGGATTTCTTTTAGCAATAGATAACGCTTTGCCGTAATTTTTTTCTTTTGACGGTGTAGATTTTTTTTAACTGCATTCTTGGTTATGTGATACATTTCATATGCAGTCGTTAGCTTGCACTCGCACACACAAAGATGAAAAGTTTGTTGAAGATTTTTAAGTTACTTTTTCTTTCATATTAATTTTAAGACGTTATATTTATCATTTCTAAAAATATGCTAAACACTTAACAACGAAGCATACGCCGTCTTCATATGAAGATGTTTTAATTTTGATTTTAGGTGCAGCTGGCTCATTTAGCGGATCTGTCATAGCCGATAGAATTGGTAGAAAAAATGGACTGATTGTATCGACGGTGCTTGGTATCGCTGGCGCGATAATGTTTATCATCTCCAAGTCGTGTAATTCGGTCGAGGTGATTTTATTGGGAAGGTTGCTGGTCGGCCTATCAGGAGGTACGCGAGAATCACACTATGCAAGCATTTTTCACTATATCTCAAACTTTGAGTTTTTATTAGTGTATACTCAAACACACTACAGCATTAAATTCGGCCCCTACATGAAAAAAATTCCTTAATTTAAAAGAAATAACTTTATTACCCGACTACGGGGGTTTGAGTTGTATGATACCAAAAATCGCTATTTAAACAGCAAATAAATTTAAACACGATCTTTATTGCAAAAGAGTAATTATCACTTGTGTTACAGAAGACAGCTGGTCTATAAAAAGAGCTGCCATTCATTTTGGGGTTGACAAAATTACGATAATAAAGTGAAAAAAGCGATGGATACAAAATAACATAACGGATTCGAAACAACCAAATATTAAATATCACTTAAAACCACAACAAAAATTAGTATTTAGTGGGCACACCATTCTTTTCAATAACACTCTGTAAACGCCTGGACATTAAAAAACTTAAATTTTGAAAATATTCATGATCTTCTGAGAGCACCTCCAATGCGCGTTGAATTGCATCGCTTACTTAACTCTTCAGCATTTTGTGGTCTCCATTTCTCTGATTAATAATTTTGACAATTCGGACACATGTATTTTCTATTGGGTTGAGATCAGGGCTGTTGGATGGCCAAAGAAGAGTTTCAATATTATTGTTTTCAAACCACTCGCGAACAACATTAGCCGTGGGCACGTGACAGTTGTCCTGCTGGTAAACGAAGTCGTTGTTTTCGTCAACAATCTCAACATATCTTTGACTGTCAAATCTTCCTTCGATTTGCCAAAACATACCCAAACCTTCAGCGTTAAACCAGCCCCACATATTCACTGAAAAATGTCCAGCTTTCTTAATTTGGTTGGTGTATTTTGGGTCAAACCTAGAATTTGGTGGACGATACACCAAAATCTTTTTATCTGTGATGACCACCCTCTCCCAAAAGACATCATCATGAACAACATTATTTAATGCAAAAATGCCCTGGCCTGTTTTTGTTCTTCCGTTAAAAAAAGGTTTTTTTTCAGCAACTCGACAGGGAATTTCAGACTTTTTATTCCTTTTTTAGTTGATAAGGAACCTGGGAACAACGTAACATTAGATGCTTCAAAGAATGTGGTAAAAGGATTTTGTCTCAGTTCATCTTGTTTCTCAGAACTTACAGGCTTTTTTTTAAACAAGAGGACACTTCCGGGATAATAAAAGTGGTACACGCTACTTTTTGCTGTCATAACTTGGTCTATTTTTCCAAAGTCACTCAGCATTATATCTGTTCAAAACTGTCAAACAACTGTCATTCGGGGTTTCATTCTGACAAGTAAATAATTATTTGATAAAGCCCTACTTCTGGAAAAACTGCAACAAGGTTGGTCAATTAGAGACGTGGCTAGACATTCTGGACGCAATAAAACCATGATTATGAAAATTAAAAAACGATAAGAAAAAGATCACACAATAGAAAGAAAGCAAGGGACTGGTTTATTGAAAGTTTTAGCTAAGTAATAAGACCAAACCCATACAGTTGTGTTTTTAAATTTTCGTCACAGTTATTTTTGCATTAGTTAGTATTATTATAATATAAACAGTATTTTTAAACACAATATTTTGATCTCAATATTTTAAGATTTTAGTCCAGCATAGTATAAAAGTCAGTGTCAAAATATAATTCGGTAGTTAACCATGTAATTTAAAAAATACGTATGTTTTTCACGTACCACTTTTATGATGCCGATAGTGTACATATGTAGGCTTTATTACTTTATAGGTTTACGGAAATAAAAGTTATGTCCATTTAAAGCAAAAAGTGAAAAAGAAATTCTTAAGATGATTCTAAAGCCTGTTTTACACTGACAATTAATCCATGGATTTATTCATTGTGAAAAATTTTAAGCTTGATTTCAGAAATGTAATACATAAATTGATGTCGAACAAAATTTTCAAATTCGTTCATGGAATACAAAAACCACTGTCAATAGAGTGCCAAACTGTTACCTTATAGTCCTGAAAATTGAGGCGAACCAAAGTAAATCCTCTCTCCTTTTCTATATTTTTTTTGTGATGTTAACTCTGAAGGTATTTGTTTTTTTTACACTGCAGCAATACAAAAATTGCCTTTAATAAATTAATTCATAAAGAAATCCATGGTTAATAAAAATTGTCAGAGTACAATATGCTTTATTGTATGATTACTTTAAAACCTCAGTTTAATACATTTTTAGGTTTGGTAACCACCGTTATGCCAATGTACGTGATGGAACTGTCACCGGACTCTCTTAAAGGTGCCACCGGTACTCTCTGTCAGTTGGGAATCACGACGGGGATATTGATCGGACAAATCTTGTCCATGAGCAGCGTATTAGGTAAGATTTTTGTCAGAAAATTACTAACAAGGAGGGAAAATAATCTTTACCTCCATAGAGAATCTTGCTTACTTTACCTTCCATTGGGACTTTTGTTTATTTTACCTCCCTCTACCGCGCTGGTCTAATAATTGGTCCCCGTAGCTTATGTAAATATTTTATTGTGTCAAAACAGACCATACACTTTTGTAAGAGTGTCGTACATTTTGATATTTTATTTGGAACTATTTTTTAGAATAGAATAGAATAGCGTATATATTTCAAAATGATTATAATTTTACAATATAGAAATCATCACAAAAAAGAGATATAATGTTAGTATATCTAAATCTAGGGTTATTTACACATTTATCTCTTTAGGAAAAAAAAGAGGTTGTCCTAAAATACAACATAAAATAGTATACTTAATTAGTTTTAAGTCACGTTAAAATTTAAGATTGGCACAAATTAAACAGAACATTAAACCCAAACTCGAAAAGGTCAAGTTATGCTAAAATTTAAAGATTGGTACAGACACATTAAAAAAATCACTAGTTTTACTACAAGAAAAAATCTTGAATACTATAAGGAGTATAAGGGCATAGCTTTATAAGTTTTAACTTAATATTTTTTTAAAACTTGTCATATTATTTATGCTTCGCATTTCTGTAGGTAATTTGTTGTATAGTTTAATACCACAGTATTCACAGAACTTCACACTATGTTTATTCAATCTAAAGTTGAGCTTAAACCGATTTTGTGATTTAAGATGGACAAAACTTCTTACCTTTTTGCAATTTTCCACACAACTAAACTGGTCGACGAATTAACCGATGCGAATTATCCTGTATGAAAATGTACAGGACAGTACTTTAAGATAATGAAGAATATACAAACTTTTAAGGATATTTTTTAAGCAAAAAAACACTCTTTTGAAGAATAAAACCCTTTTTTTGTTCTTTTTTTTGCAATTTCTACTTACAGTTTAAAAAGGAACTTATGAATCACCCTGTATACAGACAAATCTGTATTTAGTGGTGTCATATTTTAGGTAACGCTGATCGATGGGAATACTGCCTCTCAGTCGTTGGTATCCCCCAACTTATTTGTGCCTTGGTAATTCCGGTTCTTCCGGAAAGTCCTAAATACTTGTATGTGATTAAGAAGCAATCTCAATTAGCAATTAAAGGTAAGATAGAACGACAAAAAAAAGTTTGGAAATATATGCATGACTTAGCTTAATATAAAGTAATGGTTTTTTTAGTTTTTTCAGTATTTTTTGATGGATTTGGTCTGAGAATGGATAATTTTTCAACCCCTTAGTGTGTCTTAATATAGAGACAAACAAGTACACTTTCATTTTTCTTCGGTATTTTTTATTCATTACACATGGTCCTAAGTATTTCTTTAAGGGTAGGATTTCAAAAAAGAAACAGGTATATTGAGCAATCCTTTTTATTATCTCTGGACTGCTTCCCTGAGAAAAAGATTGTCGCCACTTTTGCATTGTGAGCATACGTCACAGTTGCAACAATAACCGTGTATAAGATATGTCTGCCAACTCTAGTAGAGGGCGGTAACGGTCGAAAAAGTATATACCCGACCCTGGACTGTGTGCTGTAGGTACCGTGGAATCTGTTTGCTACACTGGCATCGGGGTCGCGTCATGTTAGGAAAATTTGGTGTTTTAAAAAAAAAATAGGTGGAATGATAAAATACCCCCTCAGAAATTTCACAAAAATGACCGCCTTATGTAGGTGACAGTTATGAGCCTAAAAGAACGTAGTCACTTCAATCGAATATTTTTTTTTATGTGTCTTTTCCACAGTCAGTGAATGATATTTTTTACCATGATTGTTCGTAATATATTAAAATTTTGTTTTTTATTAATTTTTATTGATAGAAAAAGTAAAGTTATTTATATCATTTTTATGGGTTTCAAATGCCCCTGTAAACATGATATATATTTGCCTGCTTTTTTTATTAGCCACACACTTGTTTGCATCAAACCAAAAGTTACTACGATTTTACTGCGTTCTTTTTTTAGTCAAAATAAAGTGTTTACCAATATGGTATGGGGGACTATTAAAATCGTGAAATTTGGACTTTTCTTAATTTTATTAAAAATGAGTTACTAGGGTTCCAAAACACCTTAATCGACGACGAAAAAAAAGGTGTCTGTCGGCCTGTTGTCTGTCTGTATATATGAAGTGATTAACTTTTGGGTTGGGGGTTGAAGGGGGGAAAAGAAGAATAAAATATTTTAAAAAATTGTAACTTTGTTTTCAGATTTAAGTTTCCATGAATATGGACTACAAATTTTGTTATAAAGTCCAAATTTGTGAGAGCTTTAGTTTCCAAGTTATTTGAAAAAACGTTAAAATATATTTAAAAAAATCATAACTTTAGAAGTAAAGCAGCTATTTATATTTGGTTTTTGTAAATATTACCCAAAAATTTTGTTATAAGGTTCAAATCTTTCAAAGCTACAGTTTTCGAGATATTTTCGTTTCCTTTCAACATAAAATAATTGATTGTATGGTGGACTATCCGTGCTTTTTAGCACCAATTTTTATTATTAGCCTCAGAGTTAGGCGAATTTCGTCAATACCAAATGATTTATATATTAATATATGTATACTCGGGTAGAAAATATTTGTAATATTAAAAAATACATAAAAAGTGACAGTGCGGACCAGGTCATTAGACGTTTTGTTTTCGAGTTTCCTGTGACTCAAACTGTCTACAATATCTATCATCTTTTTGAAACATTCGGGTGCATGTTGTGGAAAATGTTACCACGATGGCGAAGTACCATATATCATTCCGTTCCTCCACACACGGTGGAATGAGACGAAATGGTAGGCGCTTACGTTGAGGCACATGAACCACGTTCAACGAAACCGATTGCGGCAGTACTGGATATTCCCAACAGCACTTATCAATGGATCTTAAAACGGCTACGAGTCATTTAAGATTAGAAAGTCACAGGAATTGCAACCAGGTGATTATTTTCGCCGGTTAGAATATTTTGAGGTTACGAGGTATCAATTGAGAGAAACGAAAATTTCCTATTAAACATTTTGTTTAGAGACGAAAAGACATAGCCCTCATAATCCACAAAATAGCCGGCATTGGTCCCGCGAAAATAAACATCTGCCCGCAAGTAATAATAGTGAGTTTTTGGACAGCATACAAAAATAACACCCTTTGTGGTTATCGTCATTTGACAAGCCGTCAAGAATAAAGTTATTTCGGTTTTTTTTCTAAACTATTTCTACGCTTACCCATAAAGCAATTTATTCTGCATTTTCCTTAATCTAAATGTAATAATTTTAAGCTTTGGTTCTGCAAAATTCGCCAAAAACAAAAACTCTTTGACGTAAATTGACAGAAGTTAATATACACAAAATAAAGATGACTTCAAAAATCGTTGTTGATGACCACCAGGTGTGCTTATTACATCCAAAATTACATTATTTTTGTGGTTATCTTTATTTTGTTTATATCTTCTTCTATCAATCAACGTCAAACCGTTTATGTATTTGAAGAATTTTGCAAAAAGAGCTTAGAATTGTTACTTTTTGGTTAAGGAAGATACAGAATACATTACTTGATAGAAATAGTTAGGAAAATAAACCGAAATAACTTAATTCTTAACGGCTTGTCAAATAACGATAACCACAAAGGTTGTTATTTTGTATGCTGTCCAAAAATTCCCTAATAGGGATATTTTGGAACGCTTATTTGACACGTCGTAGTGGTTGTTGTCATTAGTGCGTCTGCGCAATAGCTAAACGTAATTCCGTTGCGGTTATTTTTCTGGTTAATTTTAGATAATTTTGGCTTAAATAATTTTAAAACTAATAAAATATTACCAGATTCCAACATATAAAACACTTATTTTGTAACATTAAGCCAATTTTTTTATTTTTTCTCATCTCTAAATTTTTTTACAAGTGACAGATTTTCATGTGTTCCAAAAACTCTGGTAAAATCGATTAAAATTAGTGATGGGCACATCGAAAGAAAACATCGATGTCAACATCGAAACTCATCATCGATGGTGAAAAAACATCGGAATAAAAACATCGATGTTTCTGAACATCGATGTTTTTTTTGCTTTTTTTTAGAGAGTATTCCGTTATTCAAAAAATCGCAGAGAGTTTTTTGGTCAGATACACTCTTGTTGTTGACGTTAAATATAACCTAACTATTTATGTTAAATATAATAGTATTTTTTACAGATTTTATTCGAATTAAAAAAGATGAAAGCGATTATAAGCACCTTTTCAGTAAATTTAGCAATTTTATAAATAGGTTTCTCAAAAATATTGCGAAAATAAGTAAATAAAAATAACGATAATTGTAAAGCTATTCTTCCTTAAATACCGGACTCCGTTATGCTTAACCACTCCGGAATGACATTTAGCAACTGCGCAGTAGCAGAAATAATGATAAATATGGCGAAGAGTCAAAAACACTGACCAAAAATACCCTATTGTTAATGTTCTTAATGTTACACAATACCTATAATAAGTATTTAATAATCGATACATGATATACAAATGCTATTAAATATCTTAGGTAAAAAACAACCAAGAAAATATGAGTAGTACATTCAAAAGAAACTATATATTTTATAAAATGTTGTTCTCATTGAAGCACACCCTTAGAGGTCCCAAAAGCTTTTTCGTAATCTTTGTAGAAACAATAATTTATTGAGCGTTGGGCCATTCCATCGATTCCTTCTTTCAGTGAGGGTTTGGTCAGCTTTTGAAAACAAGCACTCTGATGCGGTGAGTTACAAGTTTAAACTTCTAGACACACTATTTCCTATAATTTTTTTTGTATCGATGTTCGATGTTCCGATGTTTAAAAAAAATATCGATGTTTTAGCATCGATGATTTTTTATAAACATCGATGTTAAAAACATCAATGTTGAACAAAAAATATCGATGTTTTGGCGTTTAATTTTTTAGCGCTCGAAAAAGTAAGAGAAAAAAGCGAGGAATATCTAGTGCACGAAATTAATGTCCTTAAAATCGAAGAGAGGGACAATATGGAGCAAGGCGAACAGTGGAGCATATCCAAAGTGCTCAAGGACCGACATCTGTTATTGCCCGTACTTCTGGTTTGCTCTCTCCAACTTGGACAACAGCTAAGCGGTGTCAATGCAGTGAGTAACTCCACCTATTTATAAAAAAGTGCCCAAATTTTTTTTTATATATTTACAGGGTTTTTAGTAAAGTCTCTTTTTTCCATTAAAACTTCTTTTTTCGATGGTCCCTCAAAGTTCATTTTTTAAGGATTTAGTCCCTAAGTTTCCTTATTTTGTGAGATAATAAGAAACTGAGGAGGTTTTCAGGTTTTTTGGCCAGTTCAATAAAACCTAAATTTACCCAAGTACCATTTATCCGTCTTCCAACCTAATCTGTCATAAAGCGACGTCGTTTATTAGTGAGTTAAGCGTCAAACGTCTTTTGTAATAAAATCCGACGTTTACCTAGTCAGGTACGCATATGCGAACCTTAAACGACGTCAAAATAGGCAACGTAATTTGTACAACTATTTGCTCAGACGGATTCAAAGCGATGGCGACCCACCTCCGGCTGAGAGATACAGGTCAATGGAGAGGAAGAGGGGAAGCTGCGGGGCATCTTAGGATTGCCCAAATCGCCGAGAGAGAAATCCCTATGGCAGCGATTAAAACACAAAGACCAAAAAACCCCTGGAGATTCAACAAGAGGTACAAAGTAGTCATCCCAGACAGGGAACTATGGCAGAGTGAAAACCTCCGCGAACAGTTCGAGGAGAACGCCGTGATTTGCTACACCGACGGGTCGAAACTGTCGGAGAGGCAAACTACAGGATCGTGGGTTTATGTGGAAGACCAGGAGGTTCGAAAGAGCTACCCGCTCGGAGAGCAAGGCACGGTCTTTCAGGCAGAGGTGTATGCCATAATAATGGCTGCAAGCATGGAAGAAATAAAGAACGGTAGGGAGGAGCATGTTTATATATGCTCCGACAGCCAATCAGCCCTAAAGGCACTAAGGGCGCCCAAGATCACCAACACCCTGGTAGAGGAATGTGCGGATGCACTGGAATCCTTGGGAGAGGGCAAACAAGTGACACTTATGTGGGTACCGGGACATTCGGGGGTGCTGGGTAACGAGATGGCCGACGAGCTCGCCAGGATCGGGGCAAGCACCCAGTATGTAGGGCCGGAACCACTCCTAGGAACAACCAAGAGGCAATTGCAAAGTCGACTCAATAAATGGGCCAACAATGCCATGACGACCGCTTGGAGAGCAGGAACAGGATGCGGACAGACCAAGGACTTCGTGAAGGGCCCGGATGTAGCCAGACAAAAATGGCTTCAGGGGAGATCGCGAAGGGACACTGGTCTGCTGACAGGTATCATAACAGGTCATAACCGACTAAGGAAGCACATGACCCGGATCGCGGTGGAGAATGACTCGACCTGCCGGGCCTGCGGGCGGGCAGAAGAGACATCTCGACACGTTATAGCGAACTGCGAGGCATACCGGTTTCCCGACCCTGGATGAGGAGGACCTGCACACGCTCAAATGGGACAAAATACTGGACTTTGTGAAAAGAACAGTGAGACCAAATGAGCAAACTGCCAGACCAGTGGTGCAGGCGGTGGATTAGGGGCAGGCTCGGGGTAGGGCAGAAAGGGCCCAGGGAGGCCTACTTGCCAGGCTTCGCCCCTTCTCTACTACTACTAGTATTTCTTCACTTGATTTAGGGTTTGTGAATCTCTAATGTTCCATTAGGAATTGACATACTTGTAAACCCAGCCAACGCCGTTACGTAAATATTACATAAAAGTTACAACACATGTTTACTTTGTTACATATATAAATTCTACATAAACTGGAAGTCACAACAAGATAAAAAGTAACATATGTACATGTTCTGCATAATGTCATGCACAAAGTTCCCTACATGGCCACAAAAAATTGGGAAACGGCAATATCGATTAACTAGTAAATCGAAAGGTAAAATTAGGGTAAATCTTTTTACATAATATTTATATCTCTTACAAGTTACATCAAGGTAAACTTGACGTCACGTAAATAACGTAATCTTTATGTAACTACTATATAAATTTATAACATAAATGTTATATAAATATTACGTAATGTAATATTTATATAAAATTAAAGTCATCTAATGTCACAACTAGGTAAAATATAACGTACATGTTATGCATAATGTTATTACGTAAATATTATGTAATTAAAGAAACATAAGTTATGTTATGTAAATATTACGTAAATTTTATGAAAACCGTTTTGACTTTAGATTTACGTAAATACTATGTTAATGTAACACATGTGTTGGCTGGGAAAAAAGTGCGCTAATAATTAATGTTTTCTTCCGGGGTAGTGCCTGATTCTCTTTCCAATTTAATATACCTATTTAATACCTAAGGTGTTGTTCCTAATATTTGCGGAGACACCTTAAATATATGTAGTCAGAAAGAATTTTAGGTTACAAGATTCCTTTTTTGTATCTTATATCGTAAGGTTTTTGAAATTATTTTAAATGAGATCGATAAGCCACACTACATCCAATCTATGTGTAAAAAAGCAATTACGTTTTTTAAAAAACATTTTTCAGCCGCCATTTTGGTAGAGGATGTTTTCCCTTTTTTGCAGCTAAAACTCTATAACTTTATTTTAGAAGTATTTTAGAAACCATTCAAATAATGTATGTTTCATAACTTTCCTATGACCTATATTTTCTTTTTAAAAGAATTAAAATAAAAACAAAAAAAAATTCAACATCTCGATTTTCGATATTTGAAGATGGATTTTATTTTTGTTCCAAATATTTAGGTATTTTACTATTCCTCCACCATATTCAAAGAGACCAAACTGTCGGTGACCAGCAGCGAACTGGCGACAATCGGAACTGGTATCTGTAACATATTAATGGCCGCCATATCAGTGCAAACGATGACGTGGTTTAAAAGAAGAGTCCTACTGCAAGTCAGTTTGCTTACGTCGATTTTTTTCTTGGTTATATTGGGAATCTCGATCACTTTCATGGTAAGTCGACTATTGTTATTCCATTCCGTTGTTTCCATTGGTAAAAGTCGTGCACCACCAGTGCACAACAGAGTCGGTGCAGCTGTTCTATTCCAAGTTCTGATAATTTCAGTTTTGCACTAAGTGCAACTTTTTTCGCACCAAACTGAGGGCTCGTGTCGCACCGAAATTTTTTAATCTTTCTTCTTCCAACTTCCAAATCCCTTTAGTTCAAAACTAATGTGTGTGGAAAAAGAAAACAAGTGTTCTGAACTAGTAGCTGTGATTTAGACACAAAGTTTATAATCAAAAATCACGAAACCACCAAAAAAAAGTATAATAGCACATTTTCACTTAAGAATAGTAGACGTGAGTAAAAACTAGTAGATCTACTATTAAAATAGTAGCGTTGGTCGGGCTGGTTATTCCTATAGAAAAAGTAATTGCTACGCGAGAGTGACCGATACTGTGTTATACTTAGGGAACATTGTTTGACGACGACACGAGCGCAGCCAGTGGCTACAGGAAGGAACTACGTGTACAGCCAGACGCATAATAAAATAAATAAAAGATATGAAAAAACTTAACAGGCGCCGTTTTTCCATACTTTTTATTGTAAAAAAGCAATGCATTCGCGAAAGATTAACATATATAACATATAAACATTAACCAACTTTGTACTGTTCCATGCAGCTAAAAAACTTTCTTTAGCTTACAAAAAGTTTTTTGGACCCTTTAAAAATCTAAAATAGGAGGAGGGGGTTATAACTATGGTGAGGAATATTGTCAATTATTAAAGGTAACAACATTTTATTATTTTATTTTCTTTTATTAATTGGGAAAAAATCCCAGTTTAAGTCTTACAAATTTTATAAATGTTTTAACCTATATCTCTTTTTTTTGTTGTATTTTAACCTATTATCTTTTTGCACTTTGCACACACAATTTTCGGCACTCTCCAAATAGTCCCATGTTTTCTCGCTTTAATGGTAGTGATCCAGCCTGATTTCAATGGCATTTTAGGCTTCACAATAATAACAACTTATTGTTATATATAGCTATATAGCTAATCCCATAAACTCGTGCGATTTCCCACCAAAACTGATTAAAATAACTCACTTTTGAAAATCTAAAAAAAACCGCTTGCCAGGCGTGACAGACTTTGACAAGCGATGGCTAAAACCGACAGGTACAAAATTAAATTTTGTGAAATATATTTCGACATTTAAAAATATTCTGTCTGTCTTTTATGATTATATAGAAGGTAGTTCCTGCGCGGTCCTATTTTTTTGTTAGTCTCCGTAAGTTAAGTTGTCTCTGGTTATTCCCACCCTAAGAGACGCTATGCTCTCGCCCTTATATACCGGCGCCCTCTATATGAATAGTCGACAACCAAGAAGAATAGTACACACTCCTGACGGTGGATTGTTGTTGTCGTAAATGAAATGTATTTTTTTTTCTTAATAAAAAACAAAATTTGGCCTAAAAAACTATTTCTTTGGGCAGTATGGCAAACTGAGGAGGCAATTTCCTTCTCTCACTTATAATATTATACCAACTGATATGGCAAGCATACAAAATGTGTGCTCGATCCCGTTACTAGCGCCCTCTATGTAAACAGTCGACAACCAACACGAATAGTAACTTCTGCTGACAGTAGATGCCTGTTTCCGTAAATTAAATGTGACTTCTTTATAAAAAAAAACCATTGGTCTTAAACTATTTCTTTTTCTTTCAGAAAACAATCAGTTGGATGCCCTATTTGTGCATCACAGCAGTGCTGAGTTACGTGTTATGTTACGGCCTCGGTCTGGGACCGATACCGTATTTCGTCGGGTCTGAACTGTTCGAATCGGGCCCTAGGTCGAGCGCCATGGCGTTAGGCAGTATGGCGAACTGGGGTGGCAATTTCCTGGTCGGGTTGGCTTTTCCAACGCTGCGAGACGCCATCGGGCCGGTGGTGTTTTTCCTATTTGCCATCATTGTGTTTGCGTTGTTTTTGTTGGTTAGGTAAGTGACTAATTTTTAAGGTCACAAAAGGGATTTTCAATTTAGAATTTGGTCCTGGTTCTGGTTGACATTATTTTAACAGAAATTTTGACAACGGTTCTAAAACAATGACGTCATATATAATCTTGTAAAGAAAGCTTTGATGTTACCAAAAAAAAAAAAATTTTGTATTATTTTAAAGGTTACGTTTACAACCAAAATACCAAACCAACCTCCTAGGCTGGTTCTAAAATTTCATCCGGGTTGCAAATGTGACGTCATCGTTTTAAATCGAAAGGACCGGTTCCGGTTCTGGTTCAACCAGAACCAAGATCAAATGTAAATCGAAAATACTTAAAGACGAGTTAGGGACGACATTGCATCATTGGGTTTGCGTTGTTTTTGTTTGTAAGGCAAATTGTGCTCCCCAACCAATAGATAGAGCCACGTGTTGTAGTTTTGGCCGTTTTTGACGTGGATATGTTTCACGTTTCTATTTTTCATAACGACTTTAACATATTTTTAATAACCAGACAAAATTAGGCTTCTAAATAAAAAAAAAGACTTTTTTTAATTAAATAAAAGGATTTATGAAAATTGTCGTTACAGTTTCCTGTACGGCCATTTGCAACAAATAATTTAGAGTATCTCTAGTATTAGGGAGCCCCTAAATTTAGGTAGGTGCAGTTTTCGTTTGCTTGAGTTTTTAGGTAAACACTCATCTAGGTGATCTCTAAATCTAAGGAGTCGATATCGGCCCTCTAACTCTTACCTAACGTCTACCTAGATTAGACCTAACCTAAAAAAAAATGATTTTAAGGGTTTTAATTTAATATTTTTTTGCATAATAATCAACATTTTGAAGCATGTGAAGGAGTTTGATGATGACCTCTGGTTATTAGGAGATTGTGGGTGAGGGATTTATATTGTCAATATTTTGACGTTTGCCCATAATTAAAAAGGAAGGCAAATACAACTATTTGCTGGGATTTGCCACTTGTTAGCCACAAAAATGCGACCTAACTACTACTACTAAACTACTACCTAACTAAGGATATGTCAAAAATTTCTCCAGCAAACCATTTCGAATTAGGGGGCGCCTTACGGTCTACCTAGAATGCTGGGGCTCGGTTGGTGTAAATGACTAAAGGCCGAATAAATTTGACAAGTAACCAATACACACAACGTAATAAATATTTTTAAAATTTTAGTACTCTAACGTCCAGGGTGGAACAGGTTGTTAAAGTTGCCTGGCCGTACTACTGCTGAGAAGTTGGGTACGAGGAATCATTTTAGCATTTATCTAATTTTTATTTTATAGGTTCTACCTACCAGAAACAAAAGGAAGAAACCCCAGCGAAATCTATCACCTGGTTGAAAACGGTTTCAAATCAAGGCCTTTGCGTAGAACGTAGCGCATGACGCTTTTTAGTCGAACGCAACACAAGACCCAGCAGTTGTGACAAATGCGCAAAGTATTATTGCGCACTGTTTCCATTTCATATTAGTAAGTAAGTAGGTAGGTAGGTTAAGTTTACAATGTTGTACTTAAAGCGCGACTTTTACAACGTTTCATGAAGCTGCACATGATCTGAACCCAGTTTAAATATGTACCTTAACATTTTTATTAAACTCTGATTACGATACATTCACGGTATGCATAGAAAAACAACAGAAAGTAGGCATTTTATTATTATTCAGCTTTCCCCTTGCTTCCATGTTGGTCAATGCTGCCGCCTTGCTCTCCTTTTCGCCATGGGTTACTGCTACCTTTACCAGCCCTTATGTGATTTTTATCTTAATGTAATTCTATTTAATGGATAGTTTTTGGTCGTGCCAATTTACAGCCCGATATAATCAGCTACTTAAACAATATTTGACAGTTCGAAATAGCCTTTTTGGTACAGGTTTTATGTCGACTGACGCGCGACGGGGAGGTGGATGAGGTTTTTTTTCTTAAAACAATTTAACGGGACTTATTTTTGGTTAGGTACTAAAATTATATTGGATTTATTTACGCTTAATAAATTTTTATTGTTTTAAAAATATTTGACGTTTGGGATAATTTATTAGTTTTTGTTTTTAATTTTCAAAATAGAATTAATTTACTGTTATTTTCGCAAAGACATTATTTTCCATTCCAAGACAAAATTAATACCTTCTTAATTAGGTTCCAAGAAAAAGTAGAGTAAACTACCCAAATTTATTGCTTTTATCTCGGCTTTCATTTAAGTACACTTTAAGGGTGAATTTGACTTAATCTAAAAAACTGTTAATCAAATTTGTATGAAATTTTGTACGGTAAAAGCATAATTTTAAGTTTTTTACATAACTTTACATATCCTAAAAATGTTTAATTCACGGTAAAAATTATCGATTATTTTAAAAAACTGAATAAAACAAGACATATATATTTTTTTGAAAAACCACGCTAATGGTCTGTGGGGGATACCAGAAGCCTCCGCTGTGCAAAATGTTGTTAATTTTTGATGTGCGGTTTATCTATTTAAGTAAACGAACTGTTCTTGGGATTCAAATTCACTTGTAAAGCAGAAAAACAAGCTTGAGTGGGTGGCGCGCAATTTAATACAAGCTCGTCAAAACACAAATGCGCATATCCTTCGGACGTCGAAACTCTTATGTTAACCTTCCGTAAGTTTATGGCGTTTCACTGCAGCCCTTTATTTATGACGGTCCAATGTCCACAGTGTCAAATAGCGTTAATGGTCGGCCGTTTTAGGCACGACCACAAACTATATCTATTATATCAAAACCTTGCTAAATTTACAAAAGATAAAAAAAAACTAAAACCATCAACAACGGCAACAACAGCTGAGGTTGGCAGGTGCTAGCTAGAGGCCCTGTATACAATTTTCTGACAGTTATTGTTTTACTAGGGCCCGTATTCTTCAATTTCGGGGAATGGAATGCTCCCGAGAATCAGAAACGCACCTGATTGGTCGAAATCTCAGTTTTCTATTACTATTCTCTGTTTTGGTACTAATGACTTTGTTCGTGAGCAGTTCCGTCAGTTTGTTCTTCTCGTATAAGGAAGGAGAGCAAAATCGCTCACAACTAATGTCATTAGTGTCAAAACTGACAGAAATGTGACAAAAAAAATGAGAATTCGGCCAATCAGGACCCGTATTGTTCAATTTCGGGGAATTAGAAACGCACCTGATTGGCCGAATTCTCATTTTTTTGTCACATTTCTGTCAGTTTTGCCACTAATGGGATTAGTTGGGGGCGATTTCGCTCTCCTGCCTTATACGAGGAGAACAAACTGACGGTAAAACCCTCAAGAACAAAGTCATTAGTGCCAAAACAGACAGAATAGTGAGAGAAAACTGAGATTTAGACCAATCAGGTGCGTTTCTCATTCCCGGGAGCATTCCCTTTCCCGAAATTAAAGAATATGGGCCCAGATGCGTTTCTAATTCCCGGGAGCACTCCCTTCCCCGAAATTGAAGAATACGGGTCCAGAGGTGGCGATTTGGCAGTTGTTGGAAAATGTTGATAATTTTTTGTGTGTCGGCAATCATTGGAAATAAATAATTTTGTCAATGACACATTTTTGATTAATAAACGTAGATACCAGAAATTTTAAATTTAATTATTTATATGCGGTTTCAAAATCTAATATTGCGGTATAAGAAACTGTAAAAATACTCGCGCCTAATACGACCTTGTATTGTTTCATTGTTCAATGGAAAAAGAAACACAAGAAAAATGGAAAGGGATCATGCATGTGCCAACCTGGAAAATTAATAAAAAATAGTCGAATTTGGGAGGTAAATAATGATAAAGCCATGATGGTAATTTAAGGCTTAAAATATTTTAGCATAATTTAAGGGGTAACGTTTTGGTTTGAGCAATATTTATTATGTTTTTCACATTTTTATGCCATGGTTTTGCTCACATTTTAAAGCTTTCTTTCCTAACTTTCGATTTCTAGAATAAAACACTCAAAATTTTCAAATTTTCACTGTTTTTATTTTAAAAAAGTACTGCCAAAAATCATTTTTTCTCTGTTAAAATGAAAAATATTTAGTAAGAGAGGGAAGAATTTTAGAGGTAGATGGGAAGATAATTTAGTGAAGTGAAAAAATATTTAAGGTTGTTGAAGAGAAAATAATTGAAGGCAATTGTTTAATAAAAATTTCTGTTATGTCATCTGTCTGTCATCTTGAGTGGTGTCGTGCATATGATTTTTATTTTGCCATAATTTTTCAAAGCATAAAGTGTGTAAGACATAAGGTGGTATTAATTTCTTTCAATCAAAGTTCTTTACAGTCTTTAAATTTTTACCAAAAAACGTGTCCTACTATAGGTGTATTTAAGCACATCTAAAAATCATTTAACAGGTATTTGACTAAATTATTTTAAGGGTCATCATGGCTTTACCATAAGATTATTTAAATAGAGGAAATAAAAAGATAGATCAATAATATTTTTTTTCATTTTACCTACTATTAACATTGTTAAATCTCTCGTGAAGCTTACTGTTTTTTTTTTGTCAAAGCTTAACATATTTTACTAACCAAAAAAGTCATCATTCAAAAACTGTCTGGGGAAATTATATTCAAAACATCAGTTTTACATGCAAATATGATAAAAACTAGGAACAATATAAGTTGCCCTCCTCTGGTAAAAAAAACAACTGTCAAATGTATAGAGGGCCTTTAGTGCTGGCTAATCAATTTTTAATGAAAAACCCTAGCACCATCCCGTGATTGTACTTCAAAGCTTTTATTAAGTGGCGGCAAAACTTTTGTGGCTAGTATTTTTTTTCCACTATTTCCGACGAGTTTTGTAACCTGTGTGTCGTCACTTAAAACAAGGCTGATTTTAGACCCTAATATTATGGAAACGTTGTAATAATATGTTCGACCAAGACAACCCCAAGTAAGGCTGACTTTTTTAAAACTGTATTGAATAAACTTGTTCTGTTTTAAAAACACATTTCTTTATTCAATAGGTACTAAAATTAAGGTTAAGAATAAATTAATAAAAAAAACTTAGTTTGAAGTAAAAATGTAACCATAACCAGGCTTCTCGGGGGGGGTTTTAACCCCAACCCCCCCGCCTGCTCTAAGTGTAATTAATATTCATTTTACCTATCCCATGATTTACAATATTTAACCTAAAAATAGAAACCTAGGAAACTCTTTTTTCGTACCGAAGAAGTTAACAGGGTATTAAAAATTACTATGACCTTTTCCGTAAAAAAATACTAGTAAGTTATTTACATATACTTCCAATAGGAAGAAAGAAATAATAAAGGCGGATTCTAGCCAATACAAGAATAGGAGGAATTTGATTGGACAGCTGACAAATTAAAAAAAAAAATAGCAAAAATCAACAGCTAGTTAACAAATATTTACGAACACACTAAATTCTCCCTAAGTTAGGTTAAATCAAAGAGGATATTATATCCTCGTTGGTTAAATTGCGTTGAATTAAATTAGGTTAGGTGCTGTTGGAATCCACCTTAAGTTTAGAAATGTCTTAAAATTCAGTCAGGCTACGCTACATTAGATTGTAATCTGTTTGGTTGCGACCACCCGGCTTGTAAAGCTTTCAGTTGGTCCCAGAATATAAGACAGAGCATGGTGTGGGGTCCTATCCTAAAGTACATCGGACCAATTCCTTTATAGAAAGCCAGCGCGCCCTCTGATTTGTATATTTTGACTACGCAGTCAATGTAGTTTTTGTAGAGGGTGCCTTTTCCATTGGAATCGGTAGCTAAAAAAAATGTGACATGTTTTTTAAATCTTCTTTTTAGTTATTTAGACTGGGGGGTGACTGGGTGGTGCGGCAATTAGGTGTACAAGAAAAGTACATTGCATGCCATTTTGACAAATTCTTTCTCTCGATTTTTGAATTTTTATATGGGGAGAACAATAAGCAAACCAAATGGTGAGGCAATACCCTCTCCACATAGGCCGATCAGCTCTTATCGTTTTAGTGTCCTTTTCTCCACCTTCGCCGCCATTTTGACAGAAAACTAATGGATTATCTGTCACTTTTGAGTGAAAATGGCGGCGAAGGTGGAGAAAAGGACACTAAATCGGTATAAGTTGATCGGCCTATCTGGAGAGGGTACTGGGTGAGGTAATAAATTTATGGGTTTTCTGGTTAATTTGATGTGTAATGACCTTCCCACTCTTTAAAACTATACCGGAAACTTTCTTTAGAGTAAGGTCTGTACTAAGACTTACGTTGGTTATAAATCCTGGTCAAAATGAGGTCAAATGGTGTCCCGACAATGGTAAGAGCCAATCCCCCCACCATACTGCCCAAAAACGACTTGAGGAGCGGCTTGTCATTGACGTACTTGTACCTCTCCAAATGTATTTTGGCGTATTCGAAAGATATCAGCTGCACCGGACCTCCCACCAGTATTCTCGGCACTGATGCGGATGCGCCTCTAAATAATCCTTTTAACTGAAAAATAATTAAACTAATGAAATTTAAAAACAGATATTTAAGCAAACTATCAGAAAAAACTGCAAAAAATAGTTATTTTATCCCGTTTTTTTTCGAATCTTCTATCATGCTTAGTTTAGCCTTATAATGGATCTCCCTGTACAAATACTTGGGTTGCCAGCTCAATGAGAACGGCGACAACATGCAAGAGGGAATCGAACAGGCCAGAGCATCTTTTATCAAAATGAAATCAGTGTTGTGTAGTCGCGATCTTAGTCCCACTCTCCGAATTCGCATGCTTTGTTGGTCGGTGTTTGCTAAGATGATTATATGTTGCCATGTGCGAAAACTTAAAAGCATTCGAGATGCTATCAGAGAATGCTAAGAATATCTTGGTTGAACATAATACTTGCATAGATATTAAAAATATGATCTTTCAAACTAACATAGAAGGAAAAATTGGAGTCCAAATACACCACATTCCAAATTCTCCGGACCAATTTCAATATGGCGGCTGACCATTAAACACAGAAGCTATATATAGGTACACGGCATTGAAATGCATCCCCGTGCATGCGCGATGCCCTTTACTGTGATGGCCAATAGCATATGAATGTCACGTTGACACTAGTGGTTTAAAAACCAAGCAGTTTTCGTTTTTTACGTAAAAATATGTGCCGCCCAAAATAAAAAATGTAATCTTATGACGTTTTTAATCGCATTTTAATAATCGAAAAATTAATAAGATGTGAGAGTGTTAAGGCAGATGTTTTCTCTGGATGATACCAAAAATTTTACAGGTATTTGGTTTTCTCTGCATAAATAACTTCCCAAGTAACATTTTTGGTTAAAATTTGGTAAAATATTCCCGAGTTAAGCTTTTCTTATGAAAAACTGGGAGGTCAAAAAAGAGGGAAATTTCCCGCCTTTTGACCAAAGTGGGAACAAAAACCAAGGTAATTTGGTGGGATAAAATAGGTAATTAATTTTTTTTTTCCTGAAGGTGAATTTTCCCAGAGGACACTTTTTACCAACTTTTGGGACACATGTACACATCTGCATAAATGCTCAACCTAATTTGTGTCCTATTGTACACAATGCCCTCTCGGTGCCCTCTTGTTTGTCTGTGACTGAAGCGCCCTCTACCTGTCAGAATAGAAGGAGATGAAAACATTTTTAAATGAAAATAAAAACAGAGAAAAATAATAATTATGACTATGGCCTACAAGAACTTTGGAAATAAATACGGTGATGAAAAATTAATCATAGGGGTTAAACTACTATTTTAAACTATTAATAAGAGAAAACCGACATGCGCCGAAAATTTTTTTGTTGAATTGTTTACTTTTACTTCCATATAATTCATCGAAACATGCAGTTTTAACAAAAAAATCACCAAAATTATGCTTCGGGAAAACACTGATTAAATATTATTTCAAATTTGTAATCATAATTTAATATTTGGGTATGAAACAAGTGTAAGCAAATCATTTTCATAAAGATGTTGTAGTTTTTTTTCAATAAAAATAATAAAAAGAGAAAAAACTTACCTTTTTCTGGGGACCGTGCCCTAATGCGCAATTTTACAACTCATAGTTAAACGTCAAACCTCAGTTTAAACCACAGATGTCGACTTTTTTACGTTTTATAGGTGCAGTTTACCAACAAACTTCGGTTTAACCGTTACCGGCGGTCTGGGTGTTTGTTAAACTTCAGTTTAGTAGTTACCGAAAGATTCTAACCTCAAAAAAGTTATTAAAAATTTGTTTTTGGTAAAAAGACTGTAAGTATTTAGTGAAATCGCTATGATCAATGACTTAAAATTTATTTTTGATCAACTGGATAAAGAATGACGAAATTATTGACATTGTCGAAGCACGAAGACCAAATATTATTTGTCCTAAAACAAATCCTTTGGAGGAGTCCGACGATATGTAGATTTTAAAAAGAGGTTTGAATTATCTAAAGAGATATGCGAAATTGTGCACAAGGAAATTCGACAATAGTTAATTGGAACATCCCACAGACCAGCAGGTTTTATTCTCACATCGAGCTCACACGTATATATATACTGTATATCTTTTTGACAAATCTGAACATTTTTGTTGTGTCGTCTGGCTGTATGTCTGGCTGCATATCTGTCTGTAACCAACGCTGATATCTCAAAAACTACTTGACTGATTTTTATCAAGTTTGGCTCTAGTTGGTGCCATTTTGGTTAAAATAATCAACCCTATATATGTAAAGAAAATGTAGTCTTTCTTCATGGCCGTGGTTTAACTCCGACTTATAAAATTGAGCAACTTGTTTACCGATGGATTAATCCAAAGATTAAACTGAAGTTTAAACTATGGTTTAATCTGAAGTTTTACCTTTGGTTGTAAAATTAGCCCTAAAAGTCTTATTAATTTTGCATCAAGGACTGTTTATCCATTTTTCGAATTCATTGCTAATTGTTCCCCGCACAGCCCCTGCCCATTGTTCGGTTGTCAGTTGTCATATGGGAATACACACAATCGTTTACGCTCGCAAATGTCATAACTTGACATATGACATTTGCGAGCGTAAACGATTGTGTTTATTTCCATTGGTTGTGTTCGGCACTTGTAGAGATCCACTAGGACTTGTTGGGTCCCCACTATCACTTTTAATTTTTTTAACTTTTCTATAAAAACTGCTTGATGCTGTGAAAGGTTTGTTTCATTTTTCTTTTGGCATGTTAAAACACAAAACTGTCAGGATCACCACTACTAATTAGGTTCTTTAACACAGAGTACCCTTTTTGACGATCAAAACGTGAATGCCCTCTCTTCCTTAAACCCAAATTTTACCTAAACATGTACTTTCTTTGTTTGAATTTTGAGCTTCCATCTGGTTTTTCCTATCCCTTCCTTTTTTTGGTAGGAAGGTAGGTTCTAATATCCCGAAATCCAAACGAGGGTGGAAGATACAATAGTAATTAAGGAAATATCTTATAATTTGGAAATACCGAGAAAAACAGCTGATCATGACATTTCGTTAGAGGTCACGTGACGCAAAGGAGTTTTCTTGTTTTCTACCAGAACTACTTTCTTCCCACCAAGAAAAACAAAACTGAAGTTTTAACCTAATCAAATCTTATTATTCCACATGGTTAAATAAAATAGAATAATTGTCGATAAAGTTCGAACATATTTTTAGGTTGTACTTATTTGGTCAAAAACCCAAATTTTTGTCCTAAAACTTATTCCAAAAAAACCCCTAACTTTGAGGAATAACTGTAGGTCAAAAATAAGTAACTTTGAGTTCACTTTTAAACCAAAAAAGTTCTTAACATTGAGGGATTTCTTCAGGACATTATTAAAAACTTTTGGCAAGCAATGTTGACCAAGAAATTCCCAAACAAGGCGGGGACCTCAGAGTAGAATCTCAAGTCAAGTTTATCATCAATTTACCTTCTCTTTTAACTTTATATTCAAAACAACTTTGAAGACATGATACGAGGCAAATAATTCGAAAAATATCCTAAAAGAAAACCTTTAAAATGTCGTGTATATAATGACCGTTTCTTAAGGTTATTTGTTCCAATTTAAAACTTATTTTCAAACCTCAAACTACAAAGTAATTTTCTACAGGAAAACGGGGGATGTTTTGACGTATGATTGGTTATCTTAACTTTCCAACTTCCCAATATGCCCTAAAATGTTACTTGGGTTTATTTTGTATAAATGCCTGCCATAAACATAGTGTGTGTACTGTGAGTAAAATTAAAAACCGAAAGAACACACCACTTTCGGAATCAAAAATCAAAACAAACAAAAATGGCGTCAGGAATAACATCAATCCAACGCACTTGCGCAAAATGGCCATGTAACAAAATTGCCACTTCCAGGGCGTGTATATTAAGTTTGTAAATATATGGGTCCGCAGCAATTTGGAATGGACTGTAGACCTAAAAAATCTTGACAATGCTGTGTTGTTAGTGCCAGGAAACTTTTTAAAAAAGCAGTGGACAAGGAACAAAAACAAAGTAATATTGTGTGCGAAGGTCTTTCTGAGCTCTTACCCCGTTTTCGGCATAAATGCCCCTTAACGCCATCCATAGACCCGTGTGATTACGTTGATGACCTACGGCAATAGCACTGGTTGCTTGGGCTTGAAGATGTGTCTTGACTATAAAAGGAAAAATACGGGTTTCAACTAAAAAGCCATACCGTTATCCTCTTACCGCATGCCCTTTGGGTCCTTTTAGGGACCTTTTGCACCTCTTATGAAAAATCTCCGTTGGTTGACTTTATCGCTTAATAACGCATTGTGACGTAGCTAACGTCACGCTATTTTTAAGGCAGCATTTTTAGTTTTTGCACGCCGCCTTTGATTTGTTTATACACTGGCGCACCATGATAAAAGTAAAACAGATATGATATAGCGCAGAAGTAGGCGTGGCTAACTGACGTCACCTGGTGAGAGATAGCATTCAGTCATTATTTTTATTACGAGGTAGTCATTTGTTTACAATCAGTTTTAATAATTCTTCAGTGGAAAAAAAAAATAACAAATTGAGGTGCTGTGTACACGGATGTGGTGGTGGCGTGACATTAAGTTTTTCAGATTTCCAAAAGGAAATGGAAGGTATATGGAAGCATTTTTGTGGACGGGCTACACGCTAAAAAAAATTTTGCTGAAAATTTTAGCTGCTAAAAATCTTAGTTTATGTGCTTTTGCATTTTTCTAAAAGACAAATTTCTAACCCGCTAGGGCCAATATTTCATTTGAAGTCTTACACAATCATTTTTTGGGTATTTTTGACACATGGATTGACAAATATCAAAAAAAAAATCCTGATCGTTTTTCCTTTTCGATAAGCTTTCCAACAAAATGCCACAAGGGGGCCTTCTAATTTGAAAAAAAAAAGAGTGTCCGTGCCGAAAATTTTAGCTGATAAAAATCTTTGTAGATATGTTTTTGGATTTTTTTTAAAACAAATTTCTAACCAGCTAGGGCCAATATTTCATTTAAAGTCCCCACCTTCCCTTCCATCTTACCTCGTCATACCGCTACTCTGAATCCAGCTTTACTCCCTCACCTTCGGTTGCTTTCCACACTGCATTTCGTTTAATTTAAAACATTGTAGTACTTTTTGCCGGAAAACCATTCCTATCTGCAACCCCCTCCCCCACCCTAAATTGTTAATATTGAAAAAAAAAAGATTCCTGGCTTTGTTTCCTTTAGTTTGGTATTCCACAACCCATAATTTGACAGATTAAAATATTTATCGGATACAGGGGGGTGGTTGCAACCACCCGTTCAAATTTTCCAAAAATCAAAAAACACCTATTCGGTAACTTTTCAAGAACGTAAATGCGAATTTTTAGCTCGACTTTTATAACTTTAAGTAATTGTGAGTTATTTGTAGCCCCTTCAAAACAGACTCACCCCTATTTGTCCAACCCTGTCTGAATTTTTAAAAATGAATACGTGTTTACTTATTTTATTAGTAGAATCCACATATCAATTTTCAAACTTATGTTGCTTTTCGTTTTTGAGATACAGAAAATCCTGTTAAAATTAAAACCCCTATTTTTACCCCTTCAGGGGTAAAATAATCAAAAATATTTTCTTGGTGAGCTCCACCGTTATCAACCCAAATTATCCTGAAATTTTCATGTTTGTAGGTGAACTGGTATCAGCTGTGCGTAGATAGTTCCCTGTTCGTGATGTGACCATAACCAGACTTCTCGGGGGGAGGAGGGGTTAACCCCAAACCCCCCCCCCCTCGGTGCGCCAGTGGTTTATAGACGATTTTATACAGTATTTATTATTATCAAGATTTACAAAGAGAATTTGTCCAATAATATTTTTCATTTAAAATATCTTATTCTTGTATTTTTTACCGTGAATTTTAATTATAAAAATCATTTTAAATATTTTGACAACCATGTCAAATATAAGGGATACGGTATTCACCCACAGGTAACGTCAACCTTCATCCGTTAGTAAGGGAAATTGTTATGTCTTATCAAGTGCGCACGCTTCAAATAAGGGATACAGTGAAATTGGGCTAAAATAAGAGGTGCAAAAGGTCCCTAAAAACAGTGATGTAAGCAAAAAAGCGGCAGAAAACATAGAAAGAAATGAAATGGCTGCCGATTTTTAAGGACAAAAAAACTGACACAGGCAACTACACCTCACGAAGTTTCCCATTCCGAATGCACCAGTAATTGGTGAAAATCTGGGAAACTTCGTTTCTATCGAATCAAGAGACAGTTACTTTGTTTATACGGCTCTCTTAAGCGCTTTTATGTAAGGACGGTTTAAAAATTTTGTCGTATAAACACCACTAAAACCGTTTTCAGCACTAAATCGATTTTATTTTAAAGCGATTTAAGAAATAGGTTTATTGCTTTGAAACCGATTCAGAGTCGGTATAAACTCTTTAAATTGCTTCTAACCCAAAGAAATACTCAACCCTGGTTTCACCGAAAAATCTGTTGTTAAATTAGTTGTTTTACTTGGTTTTTTAAACTGACATATTTAATGATATTTATTGAAAGGCATATAAACACTCGGAGAAAGCGATTTTATTTAAAACCGTCCGTATATAAAATCGATTTTAGGCGCGTATAAACGTAATAAGTGAGATTCTTACTTAAAAAGAATGGACTGGCCAAAAATTGTCCCATACAACCTCCCAACGCGGTTGCGCAGACGCATTTGTAGAAGACTAACTTTCCTTTGGCATCTTGGATAAGGCCTCTGGATTCTGCGAACTGATAGGTCCCTGAAAAGTTAACAAAATATATATAAAACTTTAAATTTAAAATCAAATAATCTTTATTCCTTCAACTCTATTTTAATTTACTGAGAAATATTTTTATGGCGAGGTTCTGGATTCTAATGCTATACTTCTCGTCCTCTAGGTGGTAAACTTATAATATAAAAGTAAATGTTACGGTGTTCTTTCTTAAAATTGGTTACGACCAACGAATATTTTTTTGTATGGACCTGTAAAAACATGCAAAAAATATTAAAAGTAGGTACTGACCAAGCCTTAGTCCATTCATAACCAGTTGCACCATAAGAGCTGGCCCAAGACCTTGTTGGAGGGCTTTAATCCCGTCGTTTTTGGCTATGACATATCCCGAATGAAAAATGTTCCTAAAATTTAATTATTATTCGTTAAAAAAAATAATTTCATAATTCCACAGGCCAACTTAAAATTTGTGATAGCGTGGTTTTAGTTTTTATATAGAAATAACTAAAATTAAAACACAATTGGTCTTTATCCCCACAGAAAATATAAAAAAATCTTATAAGTAATAGGCGCTTTAACAGGTTTTAAAATGAATTATTTCAAATTCTAGGTATTAACCTAAAAACGATTTTCTGTGGTGCTTTTCAAGAAATTTATTAAGTAGGCTCTCACTACCCGAGGTAAATCTTTTATTATGTATTAATTGCTAAATTTATGATAGTTTGAACATGATTTTTGGGAATTTTGACCTGCCTCTTATTTTATAAATATTTAAAAAAAATTAAAAATTATTTTTTTTCCTCGTGTATTAATTAATATTAGATGTAGTATGTCTAACTAGTAGGTTTGCTTTGTTTTACTATCTTCCCGTTATCCTTAAGAAGGTTCGTCAAATTTAATTGCTTGCAACCCCTAGAATCTCTCGAGGAGGTTTTCGCGTAACCGAATTAGCCCCCCCCATCCTTCCCGGACAATATATTTTTTTAAAGTTTATAGGCAAAAATTCTGATTTTACACACTTGTTTTAAAATTTTGCACACCCCTGGATTCTCACAGTAGAGATAAAGAGCAAAGAAAATTTATTTAAATAACACTTGTATTGTTTGTTATAACATGTCGATAATTTCTATCCCGTGGGATTTTGAATAAAGGACTTTGTGACCATGTGGGATTGATAGCTCTTTAGTCACACAATCAAGTGTTACCGGGTGTTTTGTTTGCATCCGTGTATAAGGGGTTGATATGACGTCATCTTTTAAGATGGCGGCCAAAAATCATAAAAAATACAACTTTCGCAACATGGCATGGTTATACTCGATGCCATATAACTCGAGGAAGAGGATTCTAAAAAATTAACTTTCAAGGTTATCGACCTTAAATGAGTTTGAAAATCGCTAAAAATAAGATTTTTGCCATTTTCTCTTCAAAAAATTTTAATAATTCGACTTTTTGTCATACTGACTTCAAATGTACCACAAACTATTGGCATATATGCCAAATTCGAGTTTGATGCAGTTTGAAACTTTATGACCTTCAAAAATACCCCAGTAAAATTTCAACCAAATTTTATTTTATCCAATTTCGTAAAAAAAAACAAAAATGACAAGGTGGCCATCAATTATTGTTGACTCATCGCCGCTTACTATGAAAAAAAAGTTTAGTTGATGAATGACCTCGATTGAACTTAAAAATATCATGCACAAGTAAAAAACCAGGTTTTTGTATGTAGTGTTTTTTCCAATTAACTACTACGGAAAAACTTTAAGTACCGGAGATGAAATTAACATCTTAGCCATAACTAAAAACATCATTTTAAACCACACTATCATTTTTTTTTATCTGGCGCCAAGGTGTTTATGCTATACCCCAATAAAAAAGACCTATGTTTTGGAACGGTGAATTTTATGTTCTACTCACTTGTCTATTCAACAAGGTCATTTAAATTATCTATAAGAGAGTTAGCAGATGTTAGATATACATTACCATATACTGGACCAGGTGTTTTAGATGCTATTTTCCAAAGTGGCGGTCAAAAAAGCATAAAAAATTCTAATTATGCCAGTAGGGCATGACTATACTTGTTTATTAACATTCTTAATAAAATTCAAGGGTGAGGTTACAGCTATTTAGTCACACATTTATGTGCCACCGGGTGTTTTGTTCGCGTCCGTGTAGAAAGTTCCTAAACTTAATAAAAACGACAGGCATATAGGTTATTTTTACTGGGGTATAGCATAAACATCTTGGACGCCAGATAAAAAAAAATGATAGGGAGGTTCAAAATTAAGATGTTAATTTCATAACCGGCACTTAAAGTTTTTGCGTAGTGGTATATCATTTAAGGTCATGCATCAATTAAACTTAAAGTAAGCGGCGATAAGTCAACAAGAATTGATGGCCACCTTGTAATTTTTGCTTTCTTACGAAATTGGATTAAATAAAATGTGGTATTTTGATATATCAGCCGTCATATTGAAACGCGTCATAGCTGAACCAAATTTTTTTTTAACAGTATTTCTGGACTTGACCATCTTATATTTGTTACCAAATTTGCTCCTCTTCCCTTTAATAGTTGCTGAATAGCGCCCTTTTTGCAATATGTTAATTTTACTGGGGTATTTTTCACGGTCATAAAGCTTCAAACTTCTTTGATTTCATTTGAAGTTGGTCTGACAAAACGTCGAATTATTAAGATTTTTTGTAGAGAAAATGGCAAAAATCTTGTTTTTTTACGATTTTCAAGGTCATTTAAGCTCGAATGACCTTGACAGTTAATTTTTTTGGAATCCTCGTCTTCGAATTATATGGAATCATGCCCCGGTTGCAAAAGTTGTATTTTTTATTATTTTTGGCCGCCATCTTAAAAGATGACGTCATTTCAACCCCTTCTACATGGATGCGAACAAAACACCCGGTAACAATTGATTATGTGACTAAAGAGCTATCAATATTACATAGTCACAAAACTCCTATATTCAAAATCCCACGGACTTACACATGTCCCTTCACTATATTATAAAAGGTGTTTTTAAAACGTGTTTTTGTTTGTAAAAGCCAAATTTTGATTTTTGTTTGCGAATACTGAGGGGGGGGGCAATTTCCCCCCTCCCCCCAATTGACGCCGCTGCTTTTGAACAAACTTAAAAGAAATGAATCGTTCAAAACATAAGATGTTAAAAAAACCCTGTATATAGGATTATTTTGTGTAAAAAACGCTTTAAATAAATGTATACCCTTTTATACAGAAATAAAATATGCCACAAACTTACCTTTTTTTAAATTGGACACCTATTAATTATATCATTTTCTTAATCCTTAAAAAGAAGCTTTTAAAAAATGCCAGTCATTTTTTCCAAGATATTCAAGATTGAATTTGCGGGAAAGAGAAAATTAGGTAAAATAGTGGGTAGTTAATTTCGATTTTCCTATCTCTTCCATACAAATTTACACTTAAATATCTTGGAAAAGATAAAAGATATACACGCCTTTGGTACTTATTTTGAGGACACCCTGTACAAAAGGGTATAGATTTCTTTTAAACCGCTTTTTTTACCTATAATGATGTTTTTTTTTTTAAACCTATAGTTCCCTCACAAATCCACATTCGCTTTACGTGATAATTTCCTACCTGTAATGAACTTGATGTTTGCCTTTCTTCCGAAGTTCTCCCTGAAGTTGCATACGCGTCTTGATGACTTCGAGGGGGTTGGTAAAAACACAGGCGCCCATTGCCGCCAGGCCCCCCGTTGCGAATTCCATCGTGGCCCGTTAAATGCTGAAATAGTAGTTTACCTAACGAGTGCGGAAAGTGACACTTTTCCGCACGCGACTGCAGATGCGGAGTTTGGCCAGCAATCAAGTGCGGAAAAATCACTTTACACAAGGATTGGGTACAACTTTTTCCTTACCTGCTTAAAAAAAATTTCAGACCAGTAGTTTTTTTATTAATTTTTAAAATCAAACAATTTGTCAATTTTTCATGAATATGCACGGCTCAAGCCGAAGAAATCCTGACAGGATTTCTTCCGCGACCGCAATTATCTGTCATTGTGGTACACCTAGCTGATGAGTCCCTAATAAGGACGAAACGGTGTGGTCCTAGGTTCCACCCTCTGTGAGCAATCGAAATTCAAGTTCATTTTGCACTGAACTACAAAAAAACTCTTCTTTTTTTCGTTAGATTTACAGTGCCACAGCCACCTTTCGTTTGTTTTTTAATAAATAAATTATTTGAAGTGGCTTTGCTTTTTTAAACAATTTTACCACTATTATGCCCACAAAAATTTAAAAACGGTCGAAAAAGGGACGGGTCACGGATCGAGCAATTTATTATTTTGATTAAATTTAATGCCCAAAGTTAAAAGTTGCCCAACTTTATCGATTATATCCTTTCTACATTAAATTTAAGAATAACGCATTAAACATGGAGTAAACAGCACCATTGGTTTCCATATATTTCAATTTAAAAATTAACAATTTAGCAATATCCATTATTGTTTATTAGCCTTTAGTGTATAGGCCTTTATTTTTTATACCTTTATTACGACACGATTTTCCCACTGTCCGCTAATAACAAAACTATAACTTTTTAATTACTGATGCAGAAATTTTTTTTAGTAAAACCGTAAAACGGTGCTTTATTTATAAATTTTACATAAAAATGAATGGCGTAAAACTGATAAAACTATATATACATACTATAATAATTATACTAGGTATTAGAAAAAGAGATATGTTATTGCTTATTAACCCTTTAAGTCATGATGTACACTCAGGTGTACGTCTATTTATATTGTGGCTAACTGACCTTGCTGCCTTTTGATAGCTTTCGGTAATATAGAACACTGCACTGTCATAATGTATATTTAATTTGCTAGATGTCGCCAGGAGTACAAATACAGGATTTTAGGCAGTTTTTATGTTTCTGTTTACAGTTGCCCGGCATTCTTTCGACACGCACGTATTTGCTGGTTATTTTCAAAGTTATTGAAGCAAATTTTGTTACTAAAGGGTGTTAAATATTTTTTATGTGTTCATTATTATTCAAGGTAAGTACTAAACAATAATGTGTAAAAAAAAGTACATATACAGACCGCTTCAAGCTACTGCGAACATAGGGGGAATCAAGTCCAATTTACTCTCCGTGCCGTACGACCGAGGTGGATTCGAAGCACGCTGCAGTGTTATCTTTTGGAAATTCATTTTGTTTTTATTATTTTGTTTTATTTCTGCCTTGCTCGAGAAACAGATGGGTAAGTTCTTAATTGAAATAATACATTTTTAAAACCAAAAATGGATGTCTACGAAGTTGACGAAAAAGTGCAGATGGTCAAATGGTCAAATCGTCATAACCCAACACACGTTCGATATTGGTCGAGGGAAAATTTGCATTTGTATTTTGATGTAAGAACACAGTATCCCCAAAAACTAAATGTTTGGGGGGGGTATTATAGGGGAACACGTAATTGGGCCATTTTTTATTAACGGCAATTGCAATTTGAATGGTCCTAGATACTTGGATCTACTGCAGCAGCACATTATTCCAACTGCTAGGCAGTTGTTAGGTGTAAGATTTGGTGAAACATGGTTTCAACAAGATGGTTGTTCCGCTCACAATGTTGGCCTTGTTAGGGAATATCTTGATAATGTATTTCCTAATCGGGTTATAAGTACACGGGGAACTATTTTATGGCCAGCTCGATCTCCCGATCTTGCTCCTAATGACTTCTATCTGTTTTTGAAGAAGCTTTTCAAATTATCACCCCTAACATGCTTGGAAACGTTAGAAGGGGTTTTTATAGTAGGCTCGGATATTGTCTAGCCGAGCAAGGAGGACTTTTCGAACATTTGCTTTAATTTTTTTTTGACTGGGAGAATCTTTTTGGTTTTTAGAATGTATTATTTTATTTTGAGAACTTGCTTTTATTTTGTTTCTCCTTATTATTTTCATTGTAACACGTCGTCACTGATAAATCTGAGCAGTTGACAATAAAACGCTCTTATTTATCAGTGACAAAAAATAAGAAAATTACGTTATAAAAATTTGCGTATTTATTGACCAAATTCCGGTTTCATTGACTACGCTCCACACAGCACCGTGGTTAGAGGCGTACTAAATACCAAAGGAAAGTCATGCAACTGGTGATCGCAAGCCTGAGTATTGGTTGCTTCACTGATAGGCGTGCGGTGTCTCTGCATGTACGTACACTGGCAAATTAGACTTCTTCCGCCCTATGTTCGCAGTAGCTTGAAGCGGTCTGTAGATATAATATATGAACTTACCAGAATATGTAAATTGTAGTGTACACCATGACTGACAGATATTGGGAAAAACCATTGACAGAAAGGGAGTTATTTGATATTCTCAATGGAGATGACTCAGAATTAGAGGAATTGGATTTAGATGAACATGATGGCTGGAACGAAGATGATGAGGTGCAGATAAGAGGTAAATAAAAGCTTATTGTACGCTAGATTACAATTTTATCACAATTTTTTTTTACATGAATTGTTTGCTGCGCCCACTAGTCCTGTTCCCGATGAAATAGAAGAGTTTCCACTAATTGAAACCGTTACTAGTTCAAGAGCAAAGGCCAAAAAATTAGACGTTGCATCTAGCCAGACCTCCCAGGAGTTTGCGACGGAGTATTTGAACGCGACAGAGAAAAAGGATATAAAGTGGATAAAAGGAATTTATGAAATGCCCTCCACCATCCAGTTTTTCCAGCAGCCTACCCAACTAGCAATTTGTCGACGTCTCAACGTTGTGCACCGCGTGCCAACGTTGCGTCGCAACGTTTACTTTTACTCACACACCACCCACTTTTGCACCAATTTGGTGGATGATTTTTTGGTTGAGTCAACGTCGCGATCGCGACTACAGTTGAAGTAATAGTTCAATGGGTTTTGGAGTACAATTATTTGTTCAAAATATTATTCATTACGTAAAATGATAAATACACTATTCGACTACAAATTAAACTATTTCTAACACCATAATATTATTAACATAAAATGATATTCTATGTCATATATCATGTTTTGCATCATCATAACATGCGAACCAATGCCAAAATATATAAACAGACGGTAGTTTACTGTCAAATTTACAGTTCGTAGCTCTAAAAAACAAGCGCGCCCTCGATTAAGATGATTTTATGAAATTAAAAAAAAATCATGATTTAAAAATCGCTTCGAAAATCCTCTAAAGATGTTGCTTAGGATTCCTAAGAACAATATACGGATTTTTATATGCAAAAAGATCTTAGTTTATTGTAGAAAAAAGCAAAAAAATAATTTTTAATGTTTGTTTACAAATTAGCATACAATGGTTTTAACAATCAATCATGGCGGCACTTATTAGTTTCTATGACAACCAAAGGAGTCCCGTGTCTCGACTGCTTTTAACTACTTAACTGTGTTTTGAACGGATCCCCTAACTTAAAGACGCGAACACGCCTCAATTTTTACCCAATCGAAATTGCTCCACAGTTTGGCTTTCTGCTGCTCACTTAAAGGATTTTCGATTTAAGAATTGGTCCTGGTTGACATTATTTTGACATAAATTTTGACAGCGGTTCTAAAGTAATGACGTCATTTAAAATATTATTAAGATATCTTTGATTTTACTCAAAAAAAGATCATCTATAATTTTGCAAAATTTTATGGGTAATGTTTACAACCAAAGGGCCGAACCAACCTCCCAGGCTGGTTCTAAAATTTCATAACCGGGTTGTAACTGTGACGTCATTGTTTTAAAACGAAAGGATCGGTTGCGGTTCTGGTTCAACCAGAACCAGGACCAATTGTAAAACGAAAATTCTTTTAATTTCCGTCCTTGTTGTTTACACAGGACCTTCCTCTTTTTTCCGACAGACTGGGGAATCACCTTCAATGACAACTGTCACATGTCAAAATATCGAAGAATATTTATACCATTTGTTCCTTTTCATAGTGCAAAATGTTCAAACAAAACTAATAGAAACTTTACAAAACACTTCTTAGTTATTTTTACTGAATTAATTGACGTTTGTATGACAGACAGCAGTGCTCCAAAATTGGCTTGTTGCAAACATAACAGAAAAATTGGTTAGATGAAAACAGGCGCGCCCGCGTCTCCAACAAACCGGCCAGAAAACGTGGAGTAAATTGATCAATTTTTGGTTTAGCACACACCGGTTTGTAGTCGGCGCCTTCACAACTAAGGAATTACTGTTAGTACAATAGACGGTCATAAATAGTTGTGATGGCGACTGAAGTTGTGATAAACGTTTAGGCGTCGTATAATAGTCAACGTTGTCGACGGTCGCTATGATAACTATTCTTTATCTGTAAAACAACGTTTAAAATTAGTGCAATTCTAATTTTTACAACTTGCACAACTAAAAATTGCTAGTTGGGTAGTTCTGCAGCAATAAATTTGCCGTCACCTCTGAATTTTTTTTATAAGTATTTTACAAATGAGTTACTGGAGTCCTGTGCAGAAAAATCAAACTTGTATGCCGTTCAGAATTCTGTAGCAAACTTTCCAGCAACAAATGTATCTGAACTAAAGACATTTTTTGGAGTCGTTATAATAATGGGGAATTTGAGTTATCCAAGAGTGCGCCTGTACTGGGAGCCAAAATTTGCTATTTCTCTTATAGCAAAAATATACTAGTCAATCGATTTTTTAAACTTAGAAATAACATGCACTTTACTACAGAAGAGGACAAAAATTCTTCAGATCGGATATGGAAAATACGGCCTTTGTATAATACCATAAGAGAAAGATGCAATTCGTTGGATCCCGAAGAAGTTTACAGCGTCGATGAGTAAATGGTTCCATTCAAAGGATCCCTAAACATCAAGCAATACATCAAAAACAAAACCAACAAAGTGGGGCGTAAAATTGTTTTTATTGTGTGGAGTGTCTTGAACCATTTAAGACTTTATAATTTATCAAGGAGCTTTCACTGAATTAAAAACTGAATATATGTTATTTGGCCAAGGACCTGCTGTTGTTATACAGTTGTCAGAAAAAATCCATTGTATTCTAAACTCTTTACTGGCTACTCTCCCTCCTCCTCCTTCTCTCAATAGACCTTTTATTTCTCCGGGAACCAGTAAACAACGAAGGCCTGTGACATATGTCCGTTTTGATAATTTTGACGATTTTCCCATATTTTGTGAGAAAATAGGAAGGTGCAAAGAAGCTAGGTGCAAATCTCGAACGTACATACAATGCACAAAATGTAACGTATCGCTTTGTATTTCAAGAGAAAAAAATATATGCAGCTGGGACAATTCGAAAAGATCGCTTTTCTAAACCACCGTTTACGGAGCGCCAGGACAATAATAAAAAGTTAGAAAGAGGCTTTAAGGAAAATGTCATTTGACAAAATTCTGCTGTTGTTCTGACCAAATGGGTAGACAGTAGTGTGGTAACACTTGGTTCAAATTTTGTTGGAGGGGCTCCACATGATATGTGTCAGAGATGGGACAAGAAGTCTAAACAATATATAGAAGTACCACGCCCAAAGGTAGTGTCACTTTACAATAATGGAATGGGTGGAGTCGATAAGTGTGATTTTCTTATCGCCCTTTACAGATCGTTTATCAGATCCAAAAAGTGGACAGTCCGGCTTATTTCACATGCCTTAGATATGGCAGTAGTCAACTCATGGCTAGAATACAGAAAAACTGCTCAAAATCTTGGCGTTCCCGCAAAACACGTCTTAGATCTAATACACTTTCGACAAAACTTGGCTGAAGCCCTTATATTATGTAGCAAATTGCCTACAAAGAAACGAGGAAGACCGACGACATCCTCGGGTTCAGCGAGTCCTGCTCTCAATGGACCTTTTATTTCTCCGGGAACCAGTAAACAACGAAGGCCTGTGACAGATGTCTGTTTTGATAATTTTGGCGATTTTCCCATATTTCGTGAGAAAATAGGAAGGTGCAAAGAAGCTAGGTGCAAATCTCGAACGTACATACAATGCACAAAATGTAACGTATCGCTTTGTATTTCAAGAGAAAAAAACTGTTTTCATTCTTTCCATACTAAATAAATAATGATTTTGTGAAAACCTGTTTGGTGTTTTTTTGTTGTTGTAATCTTTCCATAGTCATCATGTACACTACAGTGTACATATCTGACCTTGAAAACTCGAGGAAACACAGACATGCAATTAGGCTTAAATTAATGTAAAAAAGATACCTAACTGATAAAGCACAAAAAAAAATATTTCCCAAAGCTTTTATAATTCATGACTGAAAGGGTTAAACTTAAAAACGCCTTAACCTCGAGATATTTTCTATTCAAAAACATGCTCATTAAAAAAGTTATGGAGGAAATTTTTTTAAAAAATGTTTTTTTTTATACCTTTATCAAAAACATCATTTTAGTAACTGTCTGCAGAAAACTAAAGCATGGCTTTTTTGGTTACCTATGCAAAAAAACTTTTTTTTTTTTGATCACGAGTGCAAAAAAAGATTTCTGTCCGTTTTTTACACAAAATTATAGAGAAATAGCGGAAAGTAGTAATATTGAAAAAATCTAATTATTCTTGCTTAAAAATTAAGCCATTTCCGCCAGTTTTCACCAAGTATTTACGAAAAAATCATTTAAAAAAAATCGGCAAAATATCAAACTGTCAAAGATTAAAATGGCGCAACACTGAACATCACCGCGTAGAAAGGCTCATCGCTATCGTTCCTGTTTTTCTTGGATTTTTTGATAAAGGTATTAAAAAAAAAGTGTTCACAACTCGCGGCCAAACTGTGCTTTTTTTTACTCGCGTTTTTAAATACCTCGCTGCGCTCGTTATTTAAACTAACGCTTGTAAAAAAAGCACTATCTTAGCCACTAGTTGTTAAAACTACTATTTTTTACAAGCGTTTTGGTTTAAATATCGAGCGTTGTGAGCGATTTTAAAACTCAAATACAAAATCCACTGACAGCTCGCACTATTTTTATATTGTAAATCAAGGCTGATGCGATAGACAGATGAAAATCGCGGTTATTTTTAGTCGGTCACCTCGCCATTTTAATTTCTGACAGTTGGCTCACAATTGATCTAGAGAGGGGTTTTAAGAAAAAAAAATATAATCTTTAAAATACACACCTTTGTTTTTGATTCATCGCTAACTACTATTTAATGTAAAAAGTAAAATCCCCTAGTAGCGCTTTTCTGGGGAGCTATTTTTGGAAAATATTTTGGGAACCTTAAATAACAACCCCTATTTTGACTTCATATTTGAATTCTCTCTGAAATTCTCTATCCAATGGTACCCCATATCATAAGGTTTGCTTTACTAATTTTCGAGATATTGGCTTTCAAAATGTCAAAAATTCAATTTTTAAAGGTCTTCTTAGAAAGTAAAAAAAAATATCTCTATTGTGTTTATTATCGATTATGAGGGTTTTATAAGAGCAAATAAAAAATGACAATAGTTTGACGTTTGCACATTCCTTTTTACAGTTTATTGATTTTCAGCGATTTTGACGATATTATTCCAAAAATATGAAGTAGAAGGTCAGATTGTATTTAATAGGATCATCGATTTTTCTCTATTAGAAGCTGCAAACGTCTGGGCATTGAAAAGGTTAAATTTTGAAAATACTGATAGCCTTCTGAGAACTGATCCAATGTGCGATAAATAGCATCGCTTAACTCTTCAGCATTTCATGGTCTCCAATTCCTTTGGTATATTATTTTAACGATTCGAACCCATATATTTTCTATTGGGTTAAGGTCAGGGCTGTTGGCTGGCCAAGGAAGTGTTTCTATATTATTATTATCTGATAAACGAAGTCATTATTTTCATGTAAAGCCTGTACAGATGGCAGCATAACGTTTTCAAGGATTTCAATATATCATTCAGTATTGAATCTTCCTCCGATTTTCCAAAAAAAACCCAAACCTCTAGCCCTAAACCAGCCCCACATGTTTACAGAAAAATGTCCAACTTAATATTTGGTTTGTATATTCGGGTTCAAATCTAGAATTCGGTGGACGATAAACTAAAATTCTCCTGCTGCTTGAAGATGATTGAAAAATTTTTTCATCAGTGAAAACCACCATCTCCCAGAAGTCATTATCACGAAGAACGTTGTTCAGTGCAAAAATCACTCTGGCCAATTTTTGTTCTTCTGTTAGAAAAGGCTTCTTTGCAGCAACTCGACAAGAGACTTCTGATTTCGTTACTCTTCTATTTACTGTTGCTAAAGAACCCGGAAATAATGTTACATTAGCTGCTTCAACCGACGTTGAAAAAGGATTTTGTCTCTGTCTCTCTCATCTTGCACTTCAGAACTTACTTTTGGTCGTCCTGATCCATCTTTCCTATCCCTAGAATTATTTTGAATCCAGCGCTTTTCCCATCGCATTATCGTCATTTTATCAACTCTAAAATGGGTGGCCGCTCTTCTTATAGACCAGCCGTCTTTTATAACTCGAGTGATAATTTGAACTTTTGTAAATGTTGATATCGGTGGCATTTTTAAGGATGTCACACTGAATTTTAAGCTGTCAGGCATACTAAGATGGTGGTGCCTTATAATAGTATAGACTCATGGAAAGATAAATTTTGTGGCATAGGAAAAAATGCATGTATGAGTTTTTTTTAAATCAAGTGTACAACGAAAGCTTCAACATGAAGTTTATTTCTCTCTCTATTCACGTAGGTATATATAGTTCCAAATTAATAAAAAATATGCCTTGTACTATTCTTTTTCTACTCGTGTGCGGGAAGTGGCACTTTGCTAGATTTTGTTCATTTTTTGGACTTATTAAGGACTTCCTATATAAATGTCCAACGGTCCACTTTTTTATTATACACTGAATATTTAGAATGGACGCAATGGAAGAATGGAAGTAATGTTCAGATAACATCTATTTTAAATATTCAGTGAATAATAAAAAAGTGGACCGTTGATCATTCACAGGACATGTTTTGAACATTCCGAATGTTCCAAGTATATTCACGCAATATATACGACCAATATTCGTGCTATGTGGAGAGAAATCTAAAATTTACTTCATTCCCAAATCGTAAAATAAAGATTTTAGATTTATAAAATGTTACGGATATCAGAATTTAAAAGACTGCATTATTGATTGTCACTTTTGGCAAAATTTTGATTAGTGAGTGCTTTTTTTACGCGGGTAAGAAAAAAGACCATCTGCAATCGCGTGCGAAAAAGTGAAGATTTTTGTACTTCAGTGCAAAATGAACTTGAATTTCGATTGCTCACATAGAGGGTGGAACCTAGGACCACACCGTTTCGTCCTTATTAGGGACTCATCAGCTAGGTGTAACACAATGACACATAATTCCGGTTGCGCTAATTATATGCCAAAGATTACGGAGCTCAACCGAAAGAAATCCTGTTAGGATTTCTTCGGCTTAAGCCGTGTATTCATGAAAAATGGACAATTATTAAAAATTAATAAAAAAACTACTTGTCTGAAAATTCTTGAAATTTGGGATTTTTAATCCTCTTTATGAGTATAATAACTGTACTAAAACGGCCACCCAGAAGGGAGAATACCAAAATCGGATTTGTTTTTTGATACTGATGGGACAAACAAAGTCAAACAAACTGACAAACACATAAACATTCCAAAAGTTGGATTTTTGATCTATTTCGTTTGGTTAGAAGTCGACATCATCAAAAAATTTACTATGTAATAACGAACTGTTTGTTCGGGTGGAATCTTGCAACTTAATTTTGACCAACTTCCCGACATCCGATCGGCTTCAAATTTGGCATGCTTATATAGTGGCGGTGACAATACAAGAATAATAGTGTGATGAAATTGGCAGCTCCCCCTACTCGAAGGGGGTGGAGGGAGGGTACAGTTGAAGTACGGCCGATTGATTTCGTTGAAATTTGGTGTGTTGGGGCAGAATTGGGGATGGAGATACGAATGGCGGATTCAAGATGGACGATTTTTAATACACAATACAATAATATGTCATTATTAGGCAACCCTCCCTCCCTAAGTTTGTCCGATTTCAACCAAATTTGGTATGCGGGGGCTTTTGGGGATAAGGAATACGAATTTTTGATCAGATTTTCAAAATTCAATATGGCGGATTAAAGATGGAAGTGGGGAAAAGATTTAGCTTGTTCGATTTAAATCAAAATTGGTATACAGGGTTTTTTCGGGAAGTGGATATGAATTTTTGATCAGATTTGAAAATTTCAATATATTAAAAAAAAAAATTTTTAATAAAATTTTTTTTTAAAGAACAAGCTTTATTAAATGCAATCAAAAGTAGAAAATAATTTTTTATCTTATACTATAATAAAATAGAGGGGTGCAAATTAAAAATTTTAACTTTAGGTATCATCACATCGACGATTCATCTATAAGAAACAGTGTTATTACTCTATAACCTGTATAGATTATCACTTTGTCGACATTTCCATCAGCGAGGTTTTTTCAAAGCATCTTTTTGAAAAAAAAAATTATGCTTTTTCAAAACTTTATGATATATATATCAGTATTTTGGATTATTTATAACTTAATTAACCTATAGGTACTTACCACAAACAAGAAAAACATATAAATTTCATATTACACTTCAGGAGAGAAAAAAACAAAAGAAAAGCACACCGCGGGAACCCGGCTAAAGCCTCCTAATCTGAAGTGAATGTCACGGCCAACCAAGAGGAGAGAACAGGTGCCAATGGTTAAAGACATGTAGGTGAATAAAGGTGCTATGTCACAATTACACTAAAGTTATTGGTATTCACTAGAGAATAGTTGTATTAACATTTTCATAAATAACAGCTTAATTTTAAAAATAATTTTTATTTTGGCTTTTACTTTGCATTAACGCAGGATTTTCATCGATGTAATTAGGAAACTCTGCACAGGTCATATTAAAATTTATACAAATCGGTATCTCTGACTTAATTAGTTTAACACTATCGTTTCTAATATTTGACCATTTGAAATTCATCAAAGACAAAATTCTTTCAACAGAAGCATTAGATGCAGGAATCCTTAAAATATATAAAATTATTTTAAACAGCTCAGGAAATTCAGATGTCACATGGCGGCAATAATGTTAACTGTGTAATGTTGTAAATATCCAATGCTAATTTTAAAAACATATGAAAATACGGGACTTTTATTCTCCCTTAAGAACCCATAGCGGGACACGGGACTTGGTCTAAATACGGGACGATCCCGTAAAAAACCAAACCAACCAAAACATTCCTACTATAAAACTGTATTTTAAACGGTTTTCCGTCTAACAGACGCGACCACGCCCAATGGAAATTGACACGAGGCAGTGCTCCGAAATTGATTAGTTTTATTGAAAACATAACATAAAAATTGGTTAGACAAAAACAGTAGTGCCTGCGTCTATACAACAACCCGTCCAGAAAACGTGGCATTCATAACTTAGAAACCGCTGGAAAAATGGTTAGTAAAATAGACGGTTACGATCAACGTTTAGTAGACTTCAGTTTTCAAGACAACTACTATTTGCCTTTGTTTGTTTGTGTGTTTGTGTATTTCGGACTTCCATTCTCTATATTTTCTTTATACACGACGTTTCGATCAGTACAATATCTCGTCTTCAGGTGCAAACTATTCCTAATACTATACGCTATACGGGAAATCACTCAACCGTGAAGTTTAAGACGAAATGTCGAAAGTCTATACACCAATGTCCCGATAAAGGAATCGCTAGATATTATTATACAGAGACGTACGTAAACGTACCAGCCTGCCGCTGGAGGGAGTGATGGAGTTGTTGGAATGCTGTCTACATAACTCTTATTTTCAGGATGACGGTCTGCGAATGGGTTCATCGCTTTCGCTACCGCAACATATAAACCTAAGCTCTGACTGAGATATGTTATTGTCGTCTATTGTCTTCATAATTTCTTCACCACCTAAAAACATAAGACCCACCATTAAATTCACAATGGAGTTGGAACAAAATTGTCAAATTCCTTTTTTCGATGTACTTGTCAAACGGGTAGAAAGCCATATCAGAACAAAAGTCTATCGTAAACCCACTCACACAGGACAATATTTAAATCAAGGTTCAAATCATTCTGCTACAACCAAACGAGGTATAATAAGAACTTTGTATTACAGAGCCGCTCAAATTTGTAACAATTCTCATGACTTGGAAATCGAAACAAGAAACATTAAGAAGGATCTGCAGCAGAATGGTTACAGCCTTAAACTTATAACAGACACTATTTCTAAATTTCAGCAAACAGGACAGATTACAAGAGCAAAACCAGGCAAAAGCATTCCTTACAATTCCATACATTAAAGGAGTATCAGAGAAAATTCAAAGAGTAGCGAACAACTTCAATATTAAAACAGCTTTTAAATCTAATAACACAGTTCGAAGCCTTCTTAGTAAAACAAAACCGGAGAACAAACAAAATAAGGAATGCATTTACCAAGTTCCTTGTGAGTGTGGTGAATCATGCATAGGCGGAACAAAAAGACCATTATTATAAGAGGTGGAACCCCACATAAAAATGAAATCAGGAATCGCCGGACATGCATGGTCAAAACAACACAAAATGAAATGGACAGAATCCAAAGTTTTGCACAAGGAATCACACTGGAAGAAATGAAATAGATTGTAGTTTGCACCTGAAGTCAATCAGAGATTGTACTGATCGAAACGTCGGGTATAAATAAAATATAAACAATGGAAGTAAAAATTGCTATTTGATGGACACTAGATGTTTTCTGGTATGTTGGGAGAAGAGTTTGTGTCTAGTGAGGTCAGGGGAACCTTCTTGGTTTGTCTAACCGCCAGTATCTGCTAGTTCATTTAGCGTTACCCAGGGTGCACCACGAGGAGGCGAACTAGCTTTACACCCCCCTACTCTTCGGTTTATCTAATTTTATTAGTGCAGTATAAGTGGGTATTCAAAAAATTACAAAAAATCTGCCCATCTATTCGTATAGAGGGATATACTCATATAAAGATGCGAGAAAATCATACTTATATCTCTGGTCAGCGCACTTCCCGCTGACGCATGCCCATTCGATCAGTTCATTGGTATGTAACTGAGTCTTCGCCGATCGGCCAGCCTGATATTTCGCAGTGTTGGCGAGATATAGGGAAATAAACGGACAGGGTCATTATAATCTTATAGTTATATATGGATATAACAAACAGCAAGAAAATATGAAATTGTGACTCTAGGGACTTTTATCCACTCTTCGTATGTCTTCAATTAGAATGGAGTAATTATCACAGATTTTAACAAACTATTATTCTAGCGTGCATAATTTTAATAATAATAGTTTAAATATTAAAAAGTCAATTAAATCTATCATTAAAATATAACAAGAAACGCAATTGACATGGCTAGATTACGTAAATGCAAAATCCTTGAATTGAAATATTTTTGCTTAAAAACCCTAAAATAGGAAAAAAACTGAATTTATTTGAAAGTAATTCATTCATTCATAGATAGATACTAATTACTATTTATTTTAATTTGTTCTATTTGTAAAATAGTCGTGCCTCCGGAAATAAATTCATACACTAAAGAGGGACAATAACCGATAATTTTCCTATAAAACGTGGTCTGCAGGAGTTTTTGTTTTTATATTTTCGCACACAGGTCCTAGTATAAACAAGTAATTTACTATGTTTTCACGTGGAACTGACAACCGTTTTCAATTCGATTCACTTTTCGGTTTTCATGATTTGAACTCGATTTGAGCTTTTCACATTTGCCTGCGATGTATTTTGAGGTTAGTTTTGCCAATTTTACTTCTTTGTTTCCTGTACTTGGCCAATCGAAAAAAGAAAACCACTGATCGAAAGATAATTTCTTTCTGCGTTTTATATATTATGTTCTATGTCTATTAAAGATAAGGATTGCCATGGAAACCAGATAAACAGGATGGTTACACCAAATTATGTAAGTTTTCCAAAAAAATTCGCACATTCAAGATAACTTTTCCGATTTGATTTATTTTTAGGGATTTTATTCCTTAAGCCAAGATAAACTTTATTTAAATCAACGTAATTTTCAATATTATACAGGATGTCCAAAAAACGACTTTAAATGCAAGTTTTTAAAATATTCGTTTTACCATTTTCCTGTAATTGTACAGGGTAAGCCAGCAATGAATGGTAAAGTTCTAAAAATGGCCGTTTTGGACCTTGGTTTTTTTTGACATAATACAAGCCATTGTAAAATATATATAATTTATGTACAGGGTGAGCCAAAAAAAGACCTTAAAATTTAAATGAATTATAAATCCCATTTGCAAATATTATCCATTTTTTTTTAATTTGTAAGGTTTCTATTTTGTACAACTTACCGAAGCTGTAAGGTTTCTATTTTGTATAACTTACCGAAGCGTATTAAGTCACCCTGTATAGACGTTCAAAATACTAAAACACCATCATACATTAATTTGTGTTTTTTGCTAAATAAGGGTTAAAAATCTGACCCTGTCCAAAAATTTTAAGATTGTTACCTATGGAAAAAAAAATATTTTCAAACGTTTTTTTTTGGGTCACGCCGAATATATACAAAGATAAGTGCCAAATGAAAATTGTTGGTAATAATAATATAATATATAGATTTATTTGCAAAAAAAAAAAATTATGATACAATATTAGTTGTTAAATATAAATACAGGACATGCAAAAAGGAGCCAAAAACAATTTAAAACTGATCTAGTTTGACCCCCAAAAAGTGTACGTATGGATAATATCTTAATATTACAAAAAAAAATAACACATACCTTGTCAGACACACATGATACCATATTATTCACACAGAAACAACAAAAAAACACAAAAACAACAAAACGGCATGGCATATATAATCATATTTCGACGGGAGTTTTTTTTATAAACCTTATAGTTTTTTCATAAACTAAGGTCCAAAACGGCCAATTTTGGAACTTTACCCTTCATTGCTGGCTCACCCTGTACAATTCCAGAAAAATGGTAATGACAAAAAATGTTTGTTAGGACCTTCTCTATCACATATTAAAAAATTGCAAAAATTGACCAATATTTTAAAAACTTGCATTTAAAGTCTTTTTTTTGGACACCAGGTATAATATTGAAAATTACGTTGATTTCAATATAGTTTATCTTAGCTTAAAATCCCCAAAAAAAATAAGTAAAATCATCTGGTAGTTTTTTTGGAAAACGTACATAATTTGGTGTAACCATCCTGTTTATCTCGGTCTCCATGGCAACCCTTATCTCTAATACAGATAAAGCATAATACCTAAAACGCAGAAAAAAATTATCTTTCGATCAGTGATTTTCTTTTTTCGATTGGCCAAGTACTTTTTGATATTAAGCCTTTTTCCACAAGGGAAACACACAAAAAAATGCAAATTTTAAGCTTTTTAATACAAAAATGCAGGGTGGTCAATAAAATAGTTTGGCTCGGGTGATCAATGTCTATCGAAGATAGATTACTTCTACAATCATCCAAAAACATGAATCAAAAGTCAAAATCTAGGGATCTAGAATTTTTTTGCGGGGGTATACGATATGGGGGCTACTACTTTTGCAGGAATATTGGAAGTGCTGACAGCTTATTATTGGTGTCATCAATCAGTTCGATACGATATCCGTTTTCATGCAGTTGGATGCCGATCCGATCCCAAAAAAGCGGAATTGAACTTGGGCAAGGCCAACGAAAAAAAAAGTTCGTTTCGCCGCGTTTTCATGGAAGGTTTGAAACTGAATCGAATTGAAAACGTATTCAGTTCCACGTGAAAACGTAGTAATAGGTTGCATAAAAATTACTTCAAAACGTGATATTTTCAATAAATACCGTTTCCTTTTTATAACATTTTGCACACATAAAATAATATGTAAACCGCAATGTGGTCATAGCCAATATTAGAGTCAAATTATGTGACAAATAACAGTGAAAAAAAAAGAATCGCTACAAGGTTTTCAAATGGTAAAGCTATGATGGTAATTTAAGGCGTAAAATATTTTAGCATTATTTAAGCAGTGTTTACTATGTTTTACACATTTTTATGCCATGATTTTGCTCACATTTTAAAGCTTTCTTTCCAAACTTTCGATTTCTAGAATAGGACTCACATATTTTTCAAGTTTTCACTGTTTTTTAAGCGTTCAAAAAAAGTACTACCAAAAAACATTTTTTCTCTGTTAAAATGAAAAATATTTAAGGTTATTAAAAAACTATCGGAGAGGCAGACAGCAGGGGCGGGGGTCTACTTGCAAGACCGAGAAGTTCGGATGAGCTACCTGCTCGGAGAGCAAGCTACGGTCTTCCAAGCTGAGTTATACGTCATTATAATGCGCATGTGTACTTATGCTGCGAGAGCCAAGCGGCCCTAAAGGCATTCAGTGCGCCAAAAATTGCCAATACTCTGGTGGAAGAATGCGTAGAAGCACTGGAAGCCTTGAGTCAAGACAAGAGAGTTACAGTGATGTGGGTACCGGGAGTGTCGGGCAACGAAAAGGCGGATGAACTCGCTCGGACCGGGGCCAGCACCCAATACATGGGGCCGGAACCACTCTTAGGTATAACAAGGAGACTGCTGCAAAGTCGACTCATTAAATGGGCTAACGATGCACTGGCAGACCCCTGGCAGATATTGGACTACTGACAGGGATACTGACCGGTCACAACCGATTCAGTAAACATCGGGATCGGGAATGACTCTATCTGCCATGTCTGCGGGAGGACGGAGGAGACATCCCGGCACCTCGTTGCGGAGTGCGATGCATACCTAAGGATTAGGCATCAGGTACTCAGACAACCGAACCTGGATGCAGAGGACCTACGAGCTCTCAAATGGGCCAAAGTACTGGACTTCGTGAAGAGAACAGGAAGGCCCGGAGAGCCCACTACCCTACAAGCGGTACAGGTGGTGGATTAGGAGGCTGGGCTGGGGTAAGGTAAAAAGGGACCGATTGGGCCTACTTGCCAGGTCTTGGGCTGCCCCTAATTACTACTACTACTACTAAGGTTTGTTAAACAGAGACATCAGGCTATAAAAAAGCATTTTAGAGAAAGATGGAAATAATTTAAGGCAATTGTTTAATAAAAATTTCTGTTTTGTCATCTGTCTGTTATTGTTATCCAAAAAACAGCAAAAATTGTAATTGTTCAAAGCGAAAAGTGTGTAAGAAATAAATTTGTATTAATTTCTTTCAATCAAAGTTCTCTACAGTCCTTAAATTTACAAAAAAACGTGTCCTATAGGTGTATTTGAGCACATCTAAAAATAATTTAACAGGTATTTAACTAAATTATTTTAAGGTTCATCATGGCTCTACCAAAAAGTCACCTTCGATTAAGTGTTGTTATAAAAAATTAACTTTGAGCAGTTCCATTGGCGTGACAAGAGGTATTTTAAAAAAATAATTTTACAGTATTTTTAACCCGTTTCTACAGATTTAATTGATGGCAACTGTCAGCGAAAGTTTTCGACTGTTTGGTAATTTTTTTTCTCCTTAAAAAGACAGGTGGGCCAGTGTCGCATAGTTTTCTATAATTTGACTTTTATCATTTGTGGTGATAATATTGTTATTTAAATTTCATAATATATACGTTTTGTTTCTCCTTAAAAAGACAGGTGGGCCAGTGTCGCATAGTTTTCTATAATTTGACTTTTATCATTTGTGGTGATAATATTGTTATTTAAATTTCATAATATATACGTTTTATTTCACCAGTTCTTCATAACTTGATTTCCTATTCCAGTCCATAACTAATTTCGTCTTTTTTCCTTTTGCCCTAGGGACATACTTTCCTAGGTCCCAATAAGGTTCTTTCTGAGACACACTAAAGTAATTTGGCTCTCACATTCTAATGACCAATAAAGAAGGCTTGACATTATTTGGATAGACTTGCGAAGATCCATGATTGTATTGACTAGCATCTAAAAATTCGTTCGGTTGCAGAACTCTTCTAATCAAATTCTATTTAATTTAAAACACGACATTAATTTCGTCTTTTTTCCTTTTGCCCTGGGGACACACTTTTCTAGGTCTCAATAAAGAAGGCTCGACATTATTTGGATAGACTTGCGAAGATTGCAGAAAAATCAAATTCTATTTAATTTAAAACACCGCTTACACATTAATTTCGTCCTTTTTCCTTTTGTCCTGGGGACACACTTTCCTAGGTCTCAATAAGGTTCTTCTTCAAATAAAGAAGGCTTGACATTATTTGGATAGACTTGCGAAGATCCATGATTGTATTGACTAGCATCTAAAAATTCGTTCGGTTGCAGAACTCTTCTAATCAAATTCTATTTAATTTAAAACACGACATTAATTTCGTCTTTTTTCCTTTTGCCCTGGGGACACACTTTTCTAGGTCTCAATAAAGAAGGCTCGACATTATTTGGATAGACTTGCGAAGATCCATGAATGTATTGACTAGCATCTAAAAATTCGTTTGATTGCAGAAAAATCAAATTCTATTTAATTTAAAACACCGCTTACACATTAATTTCGTCCTTTTTCCTTTTGTCCTGGGAACACACTTTCCTAGGTCTCAATAAGGTTCTTCTTCAAATAAAGAAGGCTTGACATTATTTGGATAGACTTGCGAAGATCCATGATTGTATTGACTAGCATCTAAAAATTCGTTCGATTGCAGAAAACTCTTCTAATCAAATTCTATTTAATTTAAAACACGACATTAATTTCGTCTTTTTTCCTTTTGCCCTGGGGACACACTTTTCTAGGTCTCGATAAGGTTCTTTCTCAGCCATATTAAAGTAATTTGGCTCTCACATTCTAATGACGAATAAAGAAGGCTCGACATTATTTGGATACTTGCGAAGATCCATGAATGTATTGACTAGCATCTAAAAATTCGTTTGATTGCAGAAAAATCAAATTGTATTTAATTTAAAACACCGCTTACACATTAATTTCGCCCTTTTTCCTTTTGTCCTGGGGACACACTTTCCTAGGTCTCAATAAGGTTCTTCTTCAAATAAAGAAGGCTCGACATTATTTGGATAGACTTGCGAAGATCCATGATTGTATTGACTAGCATCTAAAAATTCGTTCGATTGCAGAAAACTCTTCTAATCAAATTCTATTTAATTTAAAACACGACATTAATTTCGTCTTTTTTCCTTTTGCCCTGGGGACACACTTTTCTAGGTCTCGATAAGGTTCTTCCTCAGCCATATTAAAGTAATTTGGCTCTCACATTCTAATGACCAATAAAGAAGGCTTGACATTATTTGGATAGACTTGCGAAGATCCATGATTGTATTGACTAGCATCTAAAAATTCGTTCGATTGCAGAAAAATCAAATTCTATTTAATTTAAAACACCGCTTACACATTAATTTCGTCCTTTTTCCTTTTGTCCTGGGGACACACTTTCCTAGGTCTCAATAAGGTTCTTCTTCAAATAAAGAAGGCTCGACATTATTTGGATAGACTTGCGAAGATCCATGATTGTATTGACTAGCATCTAAAAATTCGTTCGATTGCAGAAAACTCTTCTAATCAAATTCTATTTAATTTAAAACACGACATTAATTTCGTCTTTTTTCCTTTTGCCCTGGGGACACACTTTCCTAGGTCCCAATAAGGTTCTTTCTGAGACACATTAAAGTAATTTGGCTCTCACATTCTAATGACCAATAAAGAAGGCTTGATATTATTTGGATAGACTTGCGAAGATCCATGATTGTATTGACTAGCATCTAAAAATTCATTCGATTGCAGAAAAATCAAATTCTATTTAATTTAAAACACCGCTTACACATTAATTTCGTCCTTTTTCCTTTTGTCCTGGGGACACACTTTCCTAGGTCTCAATAAGGTTCTTCTTCAAATAAAGAAGGCTCGACATTATTTGGATAGACTTGCGAAGATCCATGATTGTATTGACTAGCATCTAAAAATTCGTTCGATTGCAGAAAACTCTTCTAATCAAATTCTATTTAATTTAAAACACGACATTAATTTCGTCTTTTTTCCTTTTGCCCTGGGGACACACTTTTCTAGGTCTCGATAAGGTTCTTTCTCAGCCATATTAAAGTAATTTGGCTCTCACATTCTAATGATGAATAAAGAAGGCTCGACATTATTTGGATACTTGCGAAGATCCATGAATGTATTGACTAGCATCTAAAAATTCGTTTGATTGCAGAAAAATCAAATTGTATTTAATTTAAAACACCGCTTACACATTAATTTCGCCCTTTTTCCTTTTGTCCTGGGGACACACTTTCCTAGGTCTCAATAAGGTTCTTCTTCAAATAAAGAAGGCTCGACGTTATTTGGATAGACTTGCGAAGATCCATGAATGTATTGACTAGATTCTCAAAATTCTATTTACTTTAACACATCTCTTCTTCACTTGATTTCCTTAATATCAAGTACCGTTTTCCCCTTATTTTGAGGTCAAGGGAAGTTCAAAATAACAGATCTATTAGCGTGTAAAGGGTAAACAATTTTGGGAAAATTATATTTGAAATAGTATTATTTTTACATCATCATACTTAAAATTATTATTCTTACCCTAACGTTTTAAAACTTATCCTGAAATAAAAATAAATTATTCGTCGCCGCCACGGCTATAATATTTTCCATCGGATGCCACGCGGTATGCAGAATTTTTTTATTAAAATCTAAACAGTCCACACTAATCTCGTCTTTTTTCCTTTTGCCCTGGGGACACACTTTCCTAGGTCTCAATATGGTGCGGGGTTTCGCCACGTCCCTGGAAGCTTCTAGCGTCACCTCTCGCTTGCTGGTCCTGTCGAAAATTCTAAAGAAATTGTTATATGAACCGGTCATTACAGCTGTGTCGTTCCCGTTCCAACAGCACTCGAACTTGTCGAATATGCAGTCGTTTTCATACAGGGAGCACAGTTTCGCTCTTAGGTACTCGTGCACCTGAAAGAGAGAGAAATAGAAGAGTTTACCCCATACAACTATGAGATATCATGGCCCTGCCCATGCATTTTCCGAAAAGAAGCCGTACGAATAACTCTCCTAATCAAGTAAAAAAACTAATAAATAATTATTATTTAGGTTTTAGGCGCCTATCATAACGCTAAACAAATACACTTGGCAAGGGACTAGGGAAAGAATTTCTACTTTACTTTTTTACTTTTATTTTGAGACATTTAGAATATTTTTGGAATAAAATAAAGGCTGGTTTACCCAGAAACACAATGGACAATTCAAATCTCTAATGCATAATGACCTTTTCTAGCAAATGGTGACAGGGTGGTGAGAGAATGAGATAGCTCTATATAAATTATGCATTAAATATGTGAATTGTCCATTGCACACACTGCGCCAGGTCTGAATAATTAACAAATAATAGATTTATAAAACAACAAATACAGAATCCTGTACAGTTCAGCGGTTATAAAGTAGAAACCTGTAAAAGTATATATGATATGATGATATGATATGATGCCTTAAAATTAGGGCCACGTAGTATGAAGCTCCAATTGGGGGTGGTGCTGCGGTGAACGTTACCTCTTTTTAAGAGTCATGTTACAGTGACCTTATACTTTTACAGGTTTCTACTTTATAACCTGCTGAACGGTACAGGATTCTGTATTTACGGTGTCCTGCACTTTTCAATTTTGATGTTTTTGTTTCTCGGTTTATTCGACAGGTGGCGCACACAGTTACTACGACCCCAAGGATTACAAACTTCTGCCAGGTATAATCCTATGACTCCCTGATGATTCCTAATAAGGATGAAACAGGTCTGTAGGTGTCTGGATTCTCCATTAGACATTGGAGGCCTGGTCGTAATGAAGTGAGAAACAAAAACGCTTTGTCCGATATGCCACGAGTGTTACTTTCATAATAGATTTATGTTTTGTCAGTTAAAATAGTTAGGTATATTAACTTTTAATGAGTGCAACAATGCACAAAGCTTAGGACGGTTTTAGACACATCTTCAAAAATTATCACAATTTATGACTTTATGACAAGTGGTCACCCTGTAACAGTCTAATTGCAGCGATCGACTAGAGAAGGCATTTGTTATCCTAGCGAAACTTCGGTTAAAATGGCATCATATACTTATGCCATTATTAAGAAGTTACTTAACGGTGGGGAACAATTTTTGAAACAAGATAACCAACGACAAATTTTCCTGCAACTAACTTGTCAAGCAATTTTGCAATGTGAGGATTTATTTCAGAGTCACAGTCACATTTGCCATTCTGAAACCTATTTAGTTAGGTCTCTTGCAAGGCCAATGACAAAGATTCTTTTGAAAAACTATGTTAAAAAAAGGAATGATGTTATGGACCCCAAAAAGTATATGCCTAGTTTTGGAAATCAAAATAAGAAAAGCGCCCTCTAACCTAAAGCCCCCAACTATCCTAAGGCCCCCGATGCCATGGCAACTGCAGGTGTTTTGTCAACAAGGGCCGCAGTGGGGCCGAAGAGTATTTTTACGTTATCTGACAGAAAACCATTCGAGGTTGTTTATCTTTCAAAAATATGTTTTCAAAAACATTGTTCTAAAACAAATATGAAACCACTCCGCGTGTGCGGTCGACTGCCGAAAATGGCCTAACGCTGCGCGGGCATTACCCCGAGTTTATCAAAGAACCAAGAGAACTTTACTGGCTCGTTGGATAGAAACATTCAGCGCCCATAACCCCAAATAATTTTGTTTTATTTTGATTCAATAATTTTTTTTAAATTTAAATTATTGCGGCACAGTTATGTGCAAGTTTACTAGTGAAATTTTGGAGTCCAAAGGATAGATTTTAGATCCCAGCCTCAGTTTAAAAAGCACACGGATACTTGAGTATTAATAAAACAGGTCAGTAAAGCTCCATTTAGAGCTTGGAATGACTCTTGTTAGTCGTCTGTTTAAAAATAAAATATGGCATGCTTTTTAAGTTAACCTGTTGTCCTTAAACCGGTGGTAGCAGCTAGCAGGAGTGCTTCCAATTCAATTATAAATGCACTCGTAAATGCAACCTTAAACATTACACCCACCCAATGAGCATTTTTGTCTATATAGAAGTTACAGGAAATAATATAAAACCTTCGTAAAATAACCAAAAGTTATATTATTTAGTGTTGGTGATAATTTTATAACTCTAAAATATCTCTTAAATGAGTAAAAAAGACTTGAAAAACAACTGACCAACACCAGCTTATAAAAATTTATGGTACATAGTATTGGATAGAAAAACAACATATAGATTTTATAAAACTTCCTTATGAACCCTCAAGTCTAGATATTATTATAAAAAGGTTTTACAACTGTTCTAACAATACTACATAACAAATTAAAGGTTTTTATCAATTTAGAAATATAAATTTTCCATCTTTCTTCCCTTTGCTTGTTATGTATTATTCTTTTTCTTTTTAAAATAAAAAATTTATAAAATGGTGTTTACCAATCTTCTAAAATAAATTAAAATGGAAGTGAGATAAGTTGAAGCAGGAATATGAATATTTATATACTATAGGTTAAATAAAAGCTGTTTTCCCAGTTATCTTACTCTAATAATCAGCTGCGGTCCCGTGTGTACTGTATAGTTTTCGAATACACTCACAAAATTTTCATGGGCTCCAAAAATACTTGAGAAAACGGGGAAAAAAAATATTCATTTAAATAATACTTTTTTTTCACATATGTTTTTTGCTTTCTGGGAGAAATATTGAATTTTGTATTTGGTTCTTAACCCTAAACAAGCAATATTTCGATTAAAGCATATGTTGAAACCCCATACATAACGTTTTAATTTTGGTCAAAAACCTATTGTTGGAATCCAAAATGGCGAAAATTTATGACAATTCTATAAAAAAAACAATACAATTATACCACTGTTTACCTCTTTCAACACTATTTTATCAACGTTTTAAAACATGATGCTATTTGGAACAAAAGGCTGCAGATGGCGCAGTGTTGAACACTGAAGGTCCGTTTCTGCGAGCTTAACATTGTTACCATTGTTCTCTTTTCCTAAATGTATTCGTCTGAGAGAGATCCAGCATACTACACATACCAGGAAAAATACCCGCCTGCACACCCTTCAACCCCGCATAACTGTCAGAGGTAACTATCTCAAGAAGATAGTTAGATTGAGGGGTCGAAGGGTGTACAGGCAGGTATTTCCCTAGTATGCTGGATCTCTCTCAGACGAATGCATTTAGAAAAAGAGGATAATGTCAAACTCGCAGAAACGGACCTTGAGGCTGCGTTCCGTCGCGTCGTAAGGTGATGTGTTCACAATTGCCGCCGACCAGCCGTGCGCACTGTATGCACTCGAAGTTTCACGGTGCATTTTTGGGAATTTAACACGGTTACTATATTGTTCTCTTTTTCTAAAACCCGGTTCCCATCTATGGGTTTCTTATGGGTGCGCTCCCCGAATCAAAACACGGATCACGTAGTCTAAGCGAGATTTGCCTATACAAGTTCATGTCGGTCCACGTGATGAGTTTTTTGAGTCGGGTGTAGAATGCATTCGATCCCGATATCTGTCATCAAAAACTATCTCAAGAAGATTTGGATCTCTTATGTCTCTCCTCAGATTGATGTAATTAAAACCAGATAATGATAGTATGGTATCTCAAAAAAACGCGCCTTTTGATGTCGCAAAAACGCACCTTTTGATGTCACAAAATTAACCTAAAAAATCTTGTTTGTTTTGTTATAAATTAAAATTGTTTTTTTGTTGTAAAAACAGTGGTATTATAACCACTATACAAAGAAATTAATAAAAACATTACAGAAAGAATGGGCAAAAAAGGTTTATGAATGAGTTCATAAGAATATTACAGGCACCAATTTATATAAGTGTCTCTTTGTTGTTGGTTAATTAAGTTTTTGTAAGTGAGTTGATAGCAACATTTTAAAAACCAATCTATATATCTTTAATTGATAGTTACTTACGGTTTTATAGATGGGTTAACAGAAAGATTTTAAAAACCAATTTATATAACTTTTGTCACTGATTGACTTATATTTTTATAAATATGTTGGTGGAAACATTGTTAACACCAATTTATAACATTTGTTACCAATAACTTTAATTTTTATAAAGATGTCCCTGGAAATATTGTTAACACCAGTTTTATGTTACCTTAGGGTACCATCAATTTAGAACCTTTAATAAAACAAATATACAAACTCAATTCCTGTAGAAAACCTCTAAATACCCTAGGGCATTAATGGAACCCTCTTTATAATAATTATATAAATTTTTGTCACCAGAGGTTTCTGAAAATGCTCATTGGGCAGTTACTTTAATATGTAGTTGGGTAGCGTTTTCTTAGCAAGTAATTCTGCAGTAAATGGTTTTCTTTTATTTTACTATTTTACTCGGTTTTTTATGAAAAAAATCTTGTATGTAGGCACTTACTAGCGGCCCTAAAGAGTTCAAATTTATGGGCCCTGGAATTGCTAAAAAAAGTGCTGGGTTGGTTTGAGTTCAGGGTTTGGTTGGTTTAGTTCCCGCTTTAGTTAAAAAAGAAATTAAAAAAGAGACTTCACTGGTAAATTTGAACTTCCTAGGGGCTCAGGTAGTGCCGGGTTTTCGTAGTCTTTAAGCACACCAAGGGGCACATGTATCGCATTAGCAGAAACCGAGTCACAAACAGAATAGAAAAACTTATTGTTTTTGTCTGAAAAAATCAAAATAAACACGCGGTCACATGGACCTAGAGAGTTATTTGCGCTGTGGTACGGTACAGCGGCGGTAATGACGGTACGGCAAGTTCAGGCTACAGCAACGCACCATGACTTACACGGACGCGTGCCAGACTGCAGACACTTTACGAAAAAAGCGAAAGTAAAAAAAATGTATGTGCTTTAGCGGCGCGGAATGCGAAGTCAAAATAAGTAACCTAACCCCAAATTTGTGACCCGGTGCTAAAAAATCTTTGGTGTCCCACTGTGGATAAATAAACTCTCCGCGTTGCCATGGAAAACAAATGCAATGACGTAAAATTTTGCAAAACAATCAGGTCGCCACAGTTAAATTGATTTCCCAATACCTTCCTAACCTGGGCTGCGTTCAGAAAGCCCATGTGTGCACACTATGGTGTAGCTGTGCGAACTCGGTGTGTCCGCAAGCGTACCCACCACCTATAATCTGTCATTCTTGTTTAATGTCAGCTGATGAACAAAACAAAGGGATGTTGGGATAAATGTTAACATAGGCTATTTGTTTCCTCTTATTTTCGAAAGTTGGGTTGGTTTCTGGGGTTGCTTTTCTTGTGTCACATTATCTAATAAAAAATGAGCCAAAAACATATGCAAGAGGGTAGAAAAATGTAAAAATGCTTTTTGACCTCTCTTATTTTTGAATGCTGGGTTTTTGGGTTGGTTTCCTGCGGCATGTTTTCAGGCTACAAGTGAGCAGGAAAATGTTGGGTAGTTTTTAGAACCATCTCCACCACTTTTTTTATTTCTTAACGGATCATTTAAGTATGAGGTCATGAAAATGCTACATAAACATCCCAAAATTCTTCTATTGAAAAGTATATATACTAGACGAATAAGACATCACATTTAGAAATAGAAAGAATAATAAAAAAGTCACGTTTTTTTACTTCCTATACTTATTAGGTGTATGGCTCTAGAAACAAAATCATAAAAACCATATATTACACAGAGTTAGTTATAAAAAAGTTTAATAAAATTAAATTTTTAAACAGTCTTGTCGTTAAAATGTATTAAAATTTCACCATATCACAACCTCATTCAAGAACACCAACCATCGCCCAAGCCGAGACTGGGGTGACGGTGTGGTGTGATAAGCTCACTAAAATAAGACATAAATGTGCTATTTTGACCCTTATTGCCGCATTTTAGTGGCCTTGCTAATGACGCTATAAACGCACCAGTAGACACACCACCTTTCCTGAACGACAAAAATTAGACGCACCGGTCATTTTCATATTCCTGAACGGCGACACACCACGCAACAGTGCGTTTTTTACACTGGTTGTGGGCATTCTGAACGCAGCCCTGAAATTATTTGTTGCTAAAAGTTGTGAAACACACTTTTTCTATTATACTAGGTAGGCACTAAGCGGTATATCTTATTCATGTATTTATCACCCGGTAGCTTGAAAATGAATAAAACCTCCTTTATAGGCTTTATGGTATAAAGTTAAACTTGCCTTATTTTCAATAATAATTTTGGTTATTCACTGCACTTATTTTATATTGTTGGACACAAAATAGGGTAGGCACAACACATTTTTACCAAATATTTTGTTGTTTATTCACAATAAAATTAAAAACACTCCTTAATTTATGCAATTTCTTTTGCTTCATTTTTTTTCACTACAGACGAGCATAATTACACTGAAAATTCAACTAGGGTTTCCCTTGCAATTAAAAATTTAAAATTCAAACCAAAATTCTGAAAAAAAAGCAAAAAATCCGTCGAAAAAAAAACTAAAAAGGCAGAGGTTATGTATTATTTTCTTATATGTTTCTTCTTCTTCCATTTGTTATGACGAGATCGGCCAAAAGAGTGTACATGGTGTTGGTCCAACTACACGATCAATAAAACTCTTCAGACCACACCAACACACAGGACAAAAGACGCAAATACTGAAAGAAAGGTGATACTTATAATCTCATACATCAAAGGAATCTTAGAAAAGATAAGAATAGGCAACCAATACCATCTTTGCACTGTCTTCAAAACGACCACAACTATAAGGAGTCAAAAATTAACTCTGTGTTTCGGACTTCCATTGTCTATATTTTATTTATACACGACGTTTCGATCAGTACAATCTCTAATCGTCTTGATGTACTTGTCACACGAGTAGAAAGCGACATCAGAACAACAGTCTATCGTAAACCCACTCACACAGGACAATATTTAAACCAAGGTTCAAATCATTCTGCTACAACCAAACGAGGCATAATCAAAACTTTGTATAACAGAGCCGTTCAAATTTGTAACAATTCTCATGACTTGGAAATCGAAATAGGGAACAAGGATCTGCAGCAGAATAGTTACAACCTTAAACTTATAACAAATACTATTTCTAAATTTCAACAAACAGGACAGAGGTTACAAGACCAAAACCAGGCAAATGCATTCCTTACAATTCCATACGTTAAAGGAGTATCAAAGAAAATTCGACGAGTAGGGAAAAACTTTAATATTAAAACAGTTTTTAAATCTAGTAATACAATTCGAAGCCTGCTTAGTAAAACAAAACCGGAAAACAAACAAAATAAGGAATGCATTTACCAAGTTCCTCGTGAGTGTGGTGAATCATACATAGGCGAAACTAAAAGACCACTATCTGTTAGGCTTAAGGAACATCAGATGAATACGGAAAAAAGGTGAAACAACGAAATCAGGAATCGCCGAACATGCATGGTCAAAACAGCACCAAATGAAGTGGGCAGAAGCGAAGGTTTTGCACAAGGAGTCACACTGGAAGAAACGAAAATTCCTTGAAGCCGCCTTTGTTGGACAGAATCAGGGTATTTTCAGTAAACCAAGTGTTGAAATCCCAAATATTTGGAAGCCCCTCCTTGGGCGGAGCCAACTTTTTAAACTTCAATGTTGAGTGATTGCTCACAGTATATAAGTACATAGCCTTAGGAATTAATTGTAGTTTGCACCTGAAGACGATCAGAGATTGTACTGATCGAAACGTCGTGTATAAATAAAATATAGATAATGGAAGTCCGAAACACAGAGTTAATTTCAAACCTAACTTCAAGGTTTTCCCTGACCATTTTTAAAAACATTTCCTGATATTTTTGTCCATGTTACACTTTTTCAAATTTAATCTCAAAGTCTCATTTTTTTTCCCTTGTTAGTTAAGTTATTATTTGAAAAAACTGATACTACCGCCTTCACCAAACTATAAAATACAAGAAAAATTTTTTTCAACGCATTCGCCAAACCTTTAACATTGTTGTAATACCTTAAGGCCACAGAAACGGCATAGATTTGACAACACTGCTTTGCTGTTTTTGGGCCAATTTTTACCGGGGAGAATATCGGAAACGAGAAAACGGAATCTGTTGAAATTTGGCAGGAATGTTTATTTTTGAATTCCTCACAACCGTATCCAGAGTTTTTTGCTGGACTCTCTCGTTTTCGAAATAAAATAAACACGACTGACAATAGTCAAAAATCTGTAACAGCAATTTTTGGATTTTTTTATTTTTTGAAAAAAATACACCAAATTTTGAAAAATCCTTTGGATACGGCTGTAGATTTTATAAACCCTATTATCTGATAACAAAAAAGTTATGTTTTTTTTCTTTGTAAGCAATATTCTGCCGGAATTCTGAAACGCCAAGGTCACGTAATTTAGTAGGCCCAAGGAAACTGAAGTGACTTGGATTGGAGTATTGGAATTCAGGTTCCGCATAGCCACCGGCCAATAAATTGATACATGTCAAGTGATAAAAATATTACGGAAATTTGTTATTTTTTTTGACGTTGAATAATGATTTTTCTTTTGATTCTTTTTAATTTCGAGATATTGCAATCCATGAAGCATGAAGCCGAAGCATGAAAACCTTTTAAAGAAGTATTAATAAATGGTTACGTTCCTAATAAGTTATACTTTTCTTACATATGGTATCCATACCGTGTTCTGAACACTGCAGGATCTCACTCGAAATGGTATTAATGATGCCATCTATTGTTGATCTTTAATAATTTTGTGAAAATGGAGATATAGGCAAGTAACGTCTCCACCAAACTATAAAACTCAAGCAAATTTACTTTTTTCTAACGCATTCATCGAACCTTGATAATTGAGGCCTCTAGCATCAAAACCTGCCAAATCCATTTTACCAAAATGTTCAAAAAGAGACAAAAACTCTAACTTATGGTAACAATTTTGGATTAGGTTTGGGTTTATAACTTTTTTAACAACTCGAGGACCTTTTAGTACAATAAAAAATAAAATAAACCTTGTCAAAAAGTTAGTAATCGTAAATAAAACATGGATTTAGTGGACTTTGATACCAACTGTTTGATTTGGTGACAAACTGGACTTGGTGTCGTTTGACACAAAGCTAATTTATTTTCAAATTATTATAATATTCTTACAGCCAACAAAAGAACAAACAATATTAGGCTTAAAAGTAAAAAATTAAACAATTAAATCCGGAATCACTTCTACTGCTTCACAAAGGTCGTTATGGTCCTCCACATCACTTTCATTATTTTCTTCCCCATTATTCTTCTAGATATTTTTCCAACACATGCGTATAACAATCCAGTCTAGCAAAATCTTTCCATTGTGCTCCGTAGTGTTTAGATAAATAGATTTTGTTTTGTTTTTTCCTTTTTTCAAGTTAAAAACGTGAAAAACACCACTAACCACTAATATCGAACGATAACGACTGGCAAGAAGAAAAATAATAATGGCCTTCTATTGTCACGTGATGACTAGTTATAATCTGATTGGTTAATTTGGATTTGGCGGCGTTTGAAAATAAACAATGTTGAATTTGGCAGAATTTGAATCTAGCCTGAATTTTCAAACTGTATTTTAAGAGAGATTAGGTAGTTTTTGCAACTGTAGGACTATTCACATTGATATATGTTAAATAGGAGAATATTTTGCTGTATAGATCAAATTTTTGATCAAAACTGGATTTGATCCTAGCCACAACCTTCATCAAACATAAAATATAAGCAACCCCTGTAGCAATTTTGAAAGTAAGACAAGATACTAGCTCAAAGAATATATAATGCAGATCTCGGAAAAACGAGCAATAATTATTATGTTGCGAATGTTCTTGACTTCAAGATTCCTAAGAAGGAAGTAATAAATATTAGGATTATCAGAAAAATTGTTATTGTAGAGTTTTCTGGATAGAATATCGATGTAAAGATAATGGAGAAAACATCTAAAAACTATGGGTTGTATTTCTCCTACCTCTCCACAAGAACACAGATTACTTTCGCAAGCGCACTGGAAAATGTCCGTCTGTCTATTATTAATCTTTGGTAGCAATCTTCCTGGGTTTGCCATACTGTCTGCCTTGTCGTTCTGTTTAATCTGAGTATGACTGGGAATCCAGCACAATTCGACCACTTTTTCCGTCCTACCTGACCAATTCCAATAGATTTTTTAGGAGTCTCCAACATCAAATCTGATCTGACTAAAATTTATGTTCTTGCATGTTTCTGTAGTGTGCTAAGCTCAAAATTGGCTCGACATTTACCCCCAGATGCATCGTAAAAATATTCGGATTAGTTCAGCTAATCCATGCTTCCTCTTTGTTCATTTATGTGGGATCAAGAGAGAAAAAGAATGGATTAGATATCCAATCGCGATTAAGTGCCTAACTAAATGAAACTGTCAATGTCGTTAACAAAAATTGAACTGTCAATGTTATTTTCAAAAACTTGATTCGCTTCGATTGGGAAACAACTTGAGGACGACAATTATTATACTTACTGGATATACTTCAATAGGCTTGGTTTCCATGTGCAGGTCCCACACTTTCACCGTCAAATAGTCCCTAGACACCATATACCGGCCGTTGTTGGCAATTTTCACGTCGCTAATGCTGGAAATTATTTCGGAGAAAAAACTCCTGTTGGTCGGATCTTCAGGTTCTTCAAACAACTTCGAATGTTTGTCGCATAAGGCAGAGGCTCTCATATCACATAATCTGAAAAATAAAAAAGGCTGATAACGACACGTTGAGTAAGCATTTTGTTTTTAAGTTTAAGAAATCAATTATCTCCCTGAAACGCACAGATCCTATTGGTCGACACCACCGATGAAAGGACCACCCACGGATCTTATGGAAAAATAAAAATTATACGATTGTCATGAAAATATGATCCTATGACTAGTTTTGGAGATACAGGGGCGGGTCGGTGGGGTTGTGCCGAAAAAACAAATCTTATTCTTACTACAAAACTATTCAACAAAAAGTGGTCGGGATGATTTATATACTAAATATTTGAGTAAAACGCTGTTATATCAGCGAAGTGTCATATGCTGGGTACGGGGGGGGGGGGGGGCATGGCCCTTTATGAGATTCCTAAAAATGTCTTTCTTGTCGCTCTTTATGATTGGTAGAGCTGTATTCGCTCCTGGGTAGGCACATTCAAAACGCAAAATAACAAATAATGGCATTTTTGACAGTTTAACTGGCGCGTACCATCATTTCTTCTGATGTACCATCCATTTGGCGACACTGAATGGAATGTCCAGACCATCGACTTATTAACTATAGACCCGACAGTCCATTCATAAATCACTTTTTGTTTTGACCCCACAGTTTCCACATAGCCAGACAAAGACAGAGTTTCAGGGTACCTGTGGCAACACCGCAGGCACGCCCGAAAACGTAGGTGTAGTCTTGGTGCAGCGCAAAGCAGTGACGTCGGATATAATATAATATGGATTTAATTTCAATCTAAAAAAAGCATTACATTGATAATAAGTATATATCCATAGTAAAGAATGTAAAAAGCATTATTTTTGTTATTTGTTTCACATTCCATTGGAGGGTTTAGTCTTAGACAAAAATGTTCTGCAAAATGTACCACAGTCTTCTTGGGAAGAAGAACTAGGATAGGTACCATGTGTATATTTCTATAAAAAATACTCAAATAACATTTCAAGTCTTTATTTTTCATCACATATTAGACATTATTTCTCGTTTAATTTTACATTTTTATTCATATGCTAGTCATAATTTTTTAAAAAATCTCAAAAATTTCACTGTTTTTATGAGAAACCGACGATTTTTAAATAAAATATCGAAAAAAGGGGGGCCGATTGCCCTCACCGCCCCTCCACCCTGGAACCGCCACTGGCTTATGTCGTGACTAGGAAATTAGTTATTTGCAACATAACAGTTATTGGAATAGCGGATCTGCGATCGGCATTATTACTAACCTAATTTTTTTTAACGGCCATAAACTGCCTGGCTTGAAAAAATCTCCAATAGGTCCTTCTTATTTTCATATAATTCCTTATCTTCCCACAAAATTGTAATAACGATTAAATAAAAGAAAATATAACTACTTTCTCGCACTGAAACTAAAAAAATCCGAATTACAGTAGTATAAATTAAGCTTCTAGCAATCTACGGCACTGTTTATTAAAACTCACAAAAACGCGCGTAAATATTTATTTTAATTGTCAGCAACACTGTGGAAAAAAATTACGCACCACTAAGCGAGCAACTATGTGAATGGACGTTCGGAAAACCGATTCGATGAGGGCGGTTGCCGAATGCGCCGATGATAACTAAAAAAAAATCAATATCCACCATACCAATAGTGGTCAACTAATCTCTAATAATTAACAAAAAACCAATACCCATAGTATTCCATTATATAACCGTGAAAATTTAAAATAATACCTTTTATATATTTTCTATACATTAAACCGAGGATTAAACACATATAATTAGTATTAGTTATTTTATTTATTTATTTTATAGTTAGTTTTTTTTTGCCCTACCTGTTCCCCATGAATTTAAAAATAAGTTATATTGGGCGATAATATTAAAATTTAAAAAAATATAAGAAATAATTTATGCAAAACTTGTCAAACGCACTTTTATAATTTGAAATTAGACAAAGACCAGTGCTTGACAAGGACGGATTTTTTTCCAAGACATACGTTTCGTGAGATAGCTTTGTTTATAAGGACACTAATCCTAGAGCAAGCTCTAAAGGAAGCGAAGCGTGACATTACTTTGAAAGTTTGAGTGGTCATTTTTGATTTGTTTGCCTCGCTTTTGCCATGGGCGGCTTATTTTAAATATTTTAATGAATGATAAATACAATAAGTATTTTTCGAAATCACGACTAGTTCATTATCATACAGTCGCGAGTTACTAAAGTAAAAAATATACGCAAAAATTATAAATCTAACAGATTTTACTCTTAGTCCGGGTTCTCTGTATTTTGATAAAGAAGTAAAACGACAGGCATTCAGAACTACTAAAGTTATGAATAAATTATCAATACAAAAAGTTGGGTACACCCTCTGTAAAACCGGACAACAACATTTTCAGGTAAGTACTATTCACAGGAACTAAAATCTGGAAACGTATATTGATATCTGCTTCTTTACTTCAAAAATTATGTTTAAAAAAAATATATTTTAACACCTCTTTTAAATACTCCAAAAATTAAAGCTCTCAGTAATTTGAACCAAACTGCAGAAAAATGTTTATTTCAAAGTTACAATTTTTTCAACTATTTCACACTTTTCTCTTCCTAAACCCCCATGATTCTATCCAACATTTACTTGATGGGTGGCCAAAAAAACGCTTTGGTACCAAATTTTGGTTAAAATCATAATACATAATGCCTTCTCTATCATGCGTGCAGACGGACAGAAAATCGTTTTTTGTTTTTGTAGATGTAGGTGTTTTAGGACCCAAATAGCAACTAAATTTTTGATGAACTACCGTACCATACGTTGGTATGATGATGGTGTACTAATAACACATTTTTAGTCACTGTGTTTCAAGTAAGAATTAAAACAGTTTTTTTCTTTCTTTTGACTATTATATTTATACTTATACGTAAAAAAAATAATTATACCGTAATATTTACAGAAAACTGATTAAAGTTATCTAAATTATTCAAATGAACTTAAAACTACATTAGATTTATAATGTTTAAAATCTTTTACCAATACAACGCATTCTTACCACAGTACCTATATGTTACCGTTAAAACCCGGTTTTTCCTAGTAAAAACTAGTTATAACTGTTAACTCTATATTAGATTAGCTTAGACTAAATTATATAAGTTTAGATTAGATTTTAATCTGACCTAATCCAACTGACCTAATCTAAACTAGTTTTTCCTATGAATACCAGGTTGTAACTGAAATCGGGATTTTACGGTAACATATATACAGGCGAATACTTGCCCCAAAAGAAGTACTTGAATTCTTACCATAAACTAAATAACTATATAGCTATATCTTTAAAAAATTATTTTTTTTACCAAGAATAGCTAAACTCGACTAAAGATCAACTTTCACAACGCCGTAATAATTTTTTTACTAATTTCGGATATAAGATGGGACACACAAGTTCACACACCACGCAAATACACAAGAAATCGAATTTATACTTCCACTTTATTAAGCACTATCGTCGGGGCAAAAATAGGTACTGTTATAAAACTTGCCCCACAAATCCTTAAATTTTCGTGCTGCTTAAGGTTTTGTCCGAAGGCTTCCAGCCAAGCTCTCCTTCTATTGCTGTTTGATTTTCCTAATAAAAATACTTCTTCACTCATTATAACTTACCTTAATAGGTACTTGAAAGAGCTGAACTCCGTCGCAGGACTATTTTTTGCAGCCTGGCACACAACAGGAATAAATAATAAAATTAAATCCTTTGATAAAAAAACTATTTATAATAATAACGAGCCGCCGATGACGAAAGCGAGGCAAACAAATCAAAAATGACAACGCAAGTGTCAAAATAAATGTCAGGCTTCGCTTCCTTTAGAGCTTGCTCTAGGATTAATGTCCTTATTTGTTTATATTGACATCAACATATTTTGGACGTTCCCTATCTAAGGTTAGTATATCGATGGTCCAAATCTTAGTTAGGAATCATCAGAGAGTCATGTATCACTGTATACAGACCGCTTCAAGCTACTGCGAACATAGGGGGAATCAAGTCCAATTTACTCTCCGTGCCGTACGACCGAGGTGGATTCGAAGCACGCTGCAGTGTTATCTTTTGGAAATTCATTTTGTTTTTATTATTTTGTTTTATTTCTGCCTTGCTCGAGAAACAGATGGGTAAGTTCTTAATTGAAATAATACATTTTTAAAACTAAAAATGGATGTCTACGAAGTTGCCGAAAAAGTGCAGATGGTCAAATGGTCAAATCGTCATAACCCAACACACGTTCGATATTCGACCAATTTGCATTTGTATTTTGACGTAAGAACACAGTATCCCCAAAAACTAAATGTTTGGGGGGGAGTATTGTAGGGGAACACGTAATTGGACCATTTTTTATTAACGGCAATTGCAATTTGAATGGTCCTAGATACTTGGATCTACTGCAGCAGCACATTATTCCAACTGCTAGGCAGTTGTTAGGTGTAAGATTTGGTGAAACATGGTTTCAACAAGATGGTTGTTCCGCTCACAATGTTGGCCTTGTTAGGGAATATCTTGATAATGTATTTCCTAATCGGGTTATAAGTACACGGGGAACTATTTTATGGCCAGCTCGATCTCCCGATCTTGCTCCTAATGACTTCTATCTGTTTTTGAAGAAGCTTTTCAAATTATCACCCCTAACATGCTTGGAAACGTTGGAAGGGGTTTTTATAGTAGGCTCGGATATTGTCTAGCCGAGCAAGGAGGACTTTTCGAACATTTGCTTTAATTTTTTTTTGACTGGGAGAATCTTTTTGGTTTTTAGAATGTATTATTTTATTTTGAGAACTTGCTTTTATTTTGTTTCTCCTTATTATTTTCATTGTAACACGTCGTCACTGATAAATCTGAGCAGTTGACAATAAAACGCTCTTATTTATCAGTGACAAAAAATAAGAAAATTACGTTATAAAAATTTGCGTATTTATTGACCAAATTCCGGTTTCATTGACTACGCTCCACACAGCACCGTGGTTAGAGGCGTACTAAATACAAGGCGAACGGCAGCGAATGGCGATCGGAAGCCTGAGTGTTGGTTGCTTCACTGATAGGCGTGCGGTGTCTCTGCATGTACGTACACTGGCAAATTAGACTTCTTTCGCCCTATGTTCGCAGTAGCTTGAAGCGGTCTGTGTAGGAGTTGAAGAAACATAAACAACCACACCTCTCAAAATTAACTTAATGAATTCTATCGAAATTCGTCGTCGTCGTCGCACAGGTTAAGTACATTATTACATAACATTATTATAAGTTGTAAAATATACGTACACGTAAAACATAGCGCAATATTCTGTCTTTTCACCTATAAAAAAAAAAAAATTCAGGAAACTCGTGACAGCGCCTAGCTGTGCGAAGGGTGAAATCTGCAAGAATTTTCTATCAAATCAAGATTAAGGGGATAGTATATGGAATATACTGATACTTACCTAATAGTTCCTTTGCTACTAGTATATAGAAATAAATTAAACTTGGTGGGATAAAAATCACTTCCGTCAGCTCCTCTATATTATTCGGCTTAATATCGACGATATTAAAGCTTTGATCGGTTATCTCGCTGTGCCACAGATTGATCCAAAGAGCGTCGGCCGACACATATGTTTCCTGATCCGAATTGATCAAAATCGACGATAGAAAGGGGTACTCCTTCACCGATTTCCACCAATTCGCACTTACCATATTTCGATCAAAACATCTATACTAGCCCAAATTGTAATAGTAATCCTGTGATGCGTGGAAATCTGCGAGAATCAAATCAAGAATAACGGCCTACAGTATGAAAAATGCTGTTACTCACCTAATAGTTCCTTTGCTACTACTATATACAAATAAATTACACTCGGTGGGATGAAACTCGGCGGCTGTAATCACTTCCGTCAGTTCCTCCATGTTGGTTGGCTTGATGTCGACGATGTTAAAGCTTTGATCGGTTATCTCGATGTGCCACAGATTAATCCGAAGGGCGTCGGCCGACACATATGTTTCCTGATCGGAATTGATCAAAATCGACGATAGAAAGGGGTACTCCTTCACCGATTTCCACCAATTCGCACTTACCATATTTCGATCAAAACATCTATACTAGCCCAAATTGTAATAGTAATCCTGTGATGCGTGATTGGTTGGCTTGATGTCAACGATGTTAAAGCTTTGATCGGTTATCTCGCTGTGCCACAGATTGATCCAAAGAGCGTCGGCCGACACATATGTTTCCTGATCGGAATTGATCAAAATCGACGATAGAAAGGGGTACTCCTTCACCGATTTCCACCAATTCGCACTTACCATATTTCGATCAAAACATCTATACTAGCCCAAATTGTAATAGTAATCCTGTGATGCGTGATTGGTTGGCTTGATGTCGACGATGTTAAAGCTTTGATCGGTTATCTCGCTGTGCCACAGATTGATCCAAAGAGCGTCGGCCGACACATATGTTTCCTGATCGGAATTGATCAAAATCGACGATAGAAAGGGGTACTCCTTCACCGATTTCCACCAATTCGCACTTACCATATTTCGATCAAAACATCTATACTAGCCCAAATTGTAATAGTAATCCTGTGATGCGTGATTGGTTGGCTTGATGTCGACGATGTTAAAGCTTTGATCGGTTATCTCGCTGTGCCACAGATTGATCCAAAGAGCGTCGGCCGACACATATGTTTCCTGATCGGAATTGATCAAAATCGACGATAGAAAGGGGTACTCCTTCACCGATTTCCACCAATTCGCACTTACCATATTTCGATCAAAACATCTATACTAGCCCAAATTGTAATAGTAATCCTGTGATGCGTGATTGGTTGGCTTGATGTCGACGATGTTAAAGCTTTGATCGGTTATCTCGCTGTGCCACAGATTGATCCAAAGAGCGTCGGCCGACACATATGTTTCCTGATCGGAATTGATCAAAATCGACGATAGAAAGGGGTACTCCTTCACCGATTTCCACCAATTCGCACTTACCATATTTCGATCAAAACATCTATACTAGCCCAAATTGTAATAGTAATCCTGTGATGCGTGATTGGTTGGCTTGATGTCGACGATGTTAAAGCTTTGATCGGTTATCTCGCTGTGCCACAGATTGATCCAAAGAGCGTCGGCCTACACATATGTTTCCTGATCGGAATTGATCAAAATCGACGATAGAAAGGGGTACTCCTTCACCGATTTCCACCAATTCGCACTTACCATATTTCGATCAAAACATCTATACTAGCCCAAATTGTAATAGTAATCCTGTGATACGTGGAAATCTGCGAGAATCAGATCAAGAATAACGGCCTACAGTATGGAAAATGCTGTTACTCACCTAATAGTTCCTTTGCTACTACTATATACAAATAAATTACACTCGGTGGGATGAAACTCGGCGGCTGTAATCACTTCCGTCAGTTCCTCCATGTTGGTTGGCTTGATGTCGACGATGTTAAAGCTTTGATCGGTTATCTCGCTGTGCCACAGATTGATCCAAAGAGCGTCGGCCGACACATATGTTTCCTGATCGGAATTGATCGAAATCGACGATAGAAAGGGGTACTCCTTCACCGATTTCCACCAATTCGCACTTACCATATTTCGATCAAAACATCTATACTAGCCCAAATTCTAATAGTAATCCTGTGATGCGTGGAAATCTGCGAGAATCAAATCAAGAATAACGGCCTACAGTATGGAAAATGCTGTTACTCACCTAATAGTTCCTTTGCTACTACTATATACAAATAAATTACACTCGGTGGGATGAAACTCGGCGGCTGTAATCACTTCCGTCAGTTCCTCCATGTTGGTTGGCTTGATGTCGACGATGTTAAAGCTTTGATCGGTTATCTCGATGTGCCACAGATTGATCCGAAGGTCGTCAGCCGACAGATACGTTTCCTGATCGGAATTGATCGAGATCGAATTGATGTGGTATGTGTGAGCGTTGGCGAATATCCTTCGGGGCGACGCCTCCACCATCAGTTCCATCGGTTTGATCACAGGCACTCGCAACGCGTTGATGTTGGTTGGATCGATCAGCGAACCTGAAACATTAAGAGATTCGACATTGTCTGTCTTTGCGGGAAACTGTCAAAAAAATAAGAACAACCAGTGGAATATGACTTGGTTATACAGGGTGTTTCAAAATTCACTATCAAGATTTTGAGGGCGTTTTTGTAGGTACAAACAGGCTTACATCATCCCAGCCTGTCCCATAAAGCGTTATGTGGTACCAGTAGATCCTAAAATACGAAATTAATTCTTTGGTTTGTTTAGAAAAATTTTTGCCTTTCGTATCTGCAACCCTTATCAAGAAAAAAAAATTTTTTTACAGAACTATGGGTGAATATATTGAGATATCCCAAAAGTTCCAACAATTATTTTTGGTTGTTTCACTGTTGGTCTAGAATGGGATTTTTTACGTAGGTTAGAAAATAAGGCTAATTTAATACTAAGTACAAGTTTTATTGAAAGAAAATGTTTTAAAATGATACTGAACTAAATAAAAACTGTTTATAGAAAATCTACTAAGCTTAAAGATAGACAAAAAATGTAGGGAATTGATTTAAAGTAGTGTAAGTTTTTGTCTTTCTTTTTGCTTTTTTATGATTAAATTGATCTGCCTTGTCTAAAATTTTACTTTTTTAGAAAGAATGCATAACATTTTTCTAAACTTTATAAATATTTATTCACGGAAGTTACAATTCTGTATGTATTTTTTAGTGTCAAGATTTTAGCCTGGTCTTAATTTATTCTTATTTTATTTTAAAAGAAAACGCAGATTTAACTTTCACTATTTTTATTATTTACTTTTAATTGGGAACTCACAGTCTATTCGCGGTTCTTGTTCTTACTCTCTTTCTATCCTATTGAAAACTTTTTTTTGAAGCTCTGCTATCCGGCGTATTTATATGTGCCGATATCACTTTCGACTCACCCAGAACATTCTGGTGTTTGTCTTACTCATCTAGACGTATCTATATCTTTCTTGAATATTCGGGAATGGTCGCATCAATTCTTTTTTTTGTGTTAAGCGCCGCTTTGCTACTTAGTTTAATCTAATTTCGCTAGATGAATAGAAGATGAAGAATAGAATATTGTTTTATTTTCTTAACATTTAGACATTGCTTTGTAAATTTAACAAAATTTATTGTGTCTATTGAGACCTTAATATTTTCTAATAACACATTTGCACATACATAAAATGTTTATAAAAAAATCTACTTATTTAGATATATTACCCTTCACAGAGGATAGGTTTGTAAGTGGAAAATTAATAAACTGCAACAATTTTAACTAGGTCAACTTAGAGAAAGTAACAGTCATGGAGGATAGGTTCTAAACTTGGAAAATATTGTAAAAAAATTGAGGTTCAAAATCTGGAACTTGAGCTCTGATATGTACTTAATTATAAACAATCAAAACACAAAAGTGGAAGTCAAACTCATTTAGTTTGAGTAATATCAAGATACAACACCATAACAGCTGTCAAACAGTAAAAAAGTTATGGCAAGGTACAAAAAAATCAACATGTACAACATAAATACTTTTTTTATTCTTACCATTTTCAGATCGCGTATTATATCCCTCCACCTTCTTGTCTCTTTCCGACACTTTCCACAATTTAATGGTCTTGTCATTGGTCGACAACAGGAAATGTGCCGAATTCTTCCGTTTTAACCACCTAATTTTGTTAATTTTTTCTTCGATTTCCAGACTTTTCAGGTAATCGAACTCTGGCTCATGGCTCTGAAATGTAAAATGGGTATTTTTATATAGCATGTCCCGAAAATAGTAAGTCAAGTGGCGTCTTAATAACGTAATTCTATCTAGTCAATAAGGTTTTGTGTGAACTTTTCCATAACAGCATACCCGATTATAAAGGAATATTGGTTTGTAATTTCAACGTATTTTAGTTCATTTAAAGTGAGCGTGTTGGAATCAATTTATTACTTAAGCAACAAGCTCTAGCAACCGCCTAAAAATCAATTTGTAGTCAGTCAAAATATAAATACATCAATTTAGTTTTTTTATACCATTCAATGCATTGGTTTCATTTCTATAATATATATCTTTTTCTCAATTAATTTGTGTTATTGTGAATTTAAAAAAACGCCTATTTTTATTATTGTTGGCGGGTCACCTGACTAGATTTCCACTATTATAAATGTTGATATTTTTGTATAAAATATTAGGAAAAAAATTAATTGAATTAATTACATGGCATTTTTAGTCAAACTTTTGGTTTTTATATTTATAATAAAACTGTAAAGAAAAAAATGGAATGTTTTTCACATTTGGGACACATTCCCTGACTTTTAGATTGAGTTAAATATTCCCTGACTTTTCCAGCTTTCCTTGACTGCTAACAACCCTGCATATGGCACAAACATGATGCATTGTCAATTTATTTACACAGGTTTTTGTGATTTTTATTTTTAACAGTATTTGGTCTTCACCTCAGCCTACAAAAAATAGTAGTCTTCACAACTAGTGACTAAAATAGTGCCTTTTTTACAAGCGTTGGTTTAAATAACGAGCGCAGCGGTTTTTAAAAACGCGAGTAAAAAAAATCACAGTTTGGCCGCGAGTTGTATTTTTTTTAATACCTTTATCAAAAAATCCAAGAAAAACAGGAAAATTTAAAAATCTCGAACGAAGAGCACTTCTCGCAACACACCATCTTTACACTATAAATCAAGGCGGCTGGTAAATGAAATAACAATGGTTTCCATAACTATGTACCTTTTTACTCGGTGACGTTCATTGTTGGGACATTAATCTTTGAGAGTTTGATATTTTTACGATATTTTTAAATGATTTTTTCGTAAATACTTTTTTTAGGCAAGAATAATTAGATTTCTTCAATATTACTATTTTCCGCTATTTCTCTTTAATTTTGGGTAAAAAACGGACAGAAATCTTTTTTTGCATCCGTGATAAAAAAGTTTTTTTTTGCATCGGTAACCAAAAAAGCCATGCTTTAGTTATCTGGAGACAGTTAAAATCATATTTTGATGAAGATATAAAAAAACATATTCTTAAAGCCAAAAATCAATTCGATCCCGATTTAAAATGTTGGCCTTCTGAACTCAATCAATGAACACGCCAAGTTGTAAATTTTTAGCAAAAAAAATTACAAATAATGACAAATGACAGATAACACATCTGTCATGCCATTTAAGAACATAGTAAGTTGACTTACTAAATTAATCTTTTTTATTTTTTTTTCAAGAACTGTAGGAGGTCTGCAAATTTACAAAAGGTTTAAAAAAATTCTTTAATAATTTCCATGTTTAGAAAAAATATTTTTAAATTTTTCAATACTTGCAGCTCTTTAAAAATTACAAAAAATGTTGAGTTTAGTAAGTTGACTTACTCGGTTCTTGAATTGCATGGCAGACATTTTTAATACAAATCCTATTTTAATTTTATTTCCTGTATAAACCACCAACAAGTTTTTTTTCTGTATAAACTCCGCTAAAAACATAAAAAAACAATTTTTTTAATAAAATATTTTATCATTAACATAACAACGCGCTTATTATTGTAAATAGTTGATGTATTGATATTTTGACTATCTACAAATTGATTTTTAGGCAGTTGCTAGAGCTTCGGGTAGAGCTTCGGGAAAAATTTAAAATGATGGAAAAAATTAAAAAACAAAGCTCAACCAGAAAGAAGTTCAACAGAATGAGAAATAAATTCCCAATGTCCAGAGTGGAGTTAAATATAAATAAAAAAGAGAATTTTACCAACAGAAAACTATTGGATTTTTGCACCCTCTACTAGTCCTACCACTGACTGGATGTTTTTTTTATCTCCATTATATATGTGTTATAATGTACATAAAGAATGGTTTAAATTTTGTCGAAAAAATAAAGGCTTCCTTATATATGAATACATGGATAATTGGTGTCAAAATAAACATATGTAACTTACCATACCTAATTTGTACATTTTATCATTCGCCAAATTCCTTGGTTGCTCGATTTATAGAATTTCTTGAGCAGCAGATAGAAGGAATAGCAACTTGGCTTTTATCAGTTGGTCAAGGAAGATACAAGGGTAACAAGTACCGCAAAAACCAAAATAGATTTAATCTTTGCAAACAATAAGGAGTTGCAGTATAAAGTAATTGAAGTTCCAAAGATATCCGAGCAAGCAAAAAAACATTCAGGTATCATCTAGGATCAAAAGAGATTTTAAAAATTTGAATGTAGGAAAGTTTCAGATAACTTTCACTAACCTAATTTGGCAAGAATCAAATGAGGTGAACATTGTAGCACTTAACTTTATAGAAAATATTAAAAAAAGCTTAGATTTACATGCGTCCTATAAAGTGGCAAAAACATTTAATAATTTTAAATTAAAAGTTTGGTTCTCGCAGAGGGTAATGAATTTAATAATGGAAAGAGACAGGATGTATAGAGAAGCTAAATATGATACAACATAAAAAAGTGAAAAGAAAAGAAATGAGGTTACATCTGAAATTCTAAAAGAAATAAAAATCTATTATGAAAACTTAATTGACGAAAACAAATCAGATAATAAAAAAATGTGGTAGCAGTTAAAAGAAATCTTAGGAAATAAAAAAAACAAACTATAGGGAACAAATTGAATTTAATGGAGAGATATTAGATAATAAAAGAGACATCGCTGAGAGCTTTAATTTCTATTTCACTGATAGTATTGATAATATTGTAAACACAATAACTCGTTTTAATAATTTTAACTACGTCATTAGCTATCCAGTAGCAGCAAAAGTAGCTTTAAAGTCGTTTCGTGAAACAGAAATGCTAGAGTTAAAAGAAATATTTTTTTCAATAAAAAAAATACATTTGTTTGAAAGTTTGAGACAATGATGTGTTTGAAATTAACTCTGTGGTTCGGACTTCCATTGTCTATATTTTATTTATACACGACGTTTCGATCAGTACAATCTCTGATCGTCTTAAGGTGCAAACTGAAGACGATCAGAGATTGTACTGATTGAAACGTCGTGTAAAAATAAAATATAGACAATGGAAGTCCGAAACACAGAGTTAATTTCAAAAAAAATACAGTAGATAATGATGGTTTAGACCTTAACATAATCAAAGCTATGTACTCAGTAGGTAAAAATTTTTTAGATTTAATTAATTTAATCTTAAGAATGTGTAACTTTCCTGATTACTCGAAAACAGCAACAGTAACTCCAATAGAAAAGGTTAAAAATACCATGCGGTGTTCGGAGTTTCGCCCGATAAACACATTACTAGTATATGAAAAAATACTAGAGCTTACATTAAAAAAACAAATTTTAGAGCACATTGAAAAAAATGAAATACTTCATCCTCAGCAATCTGGTTTCCGCACATCACATTTATGTGAAACAGCTCTTCAATTTGTTCGTTCTAGTTGGAAAACGGATATAAGGGCCATTTCAAGCAAATGTATTTAAAAAAAAAAGAAAAACACTTTAACAATCTACTGGTTTTTGTTAAAAATCTTGAAATAACTTCAAGTCATAAAACCTCTATGAGACTTTTTCTTGGTATGTAAAAAAGCCAAAATATACAAACAGTTTCAGACCTAAAGCAAATAATATTTTTTCAATTATTGTATTTTTTGTCCCGTCCAACCCAAAAGAAAAGCTTAACTGGTTCATGGTTCACAATAAGTTTTACCATAAATGTTAACAATATGCTTTCTCCTTTAATTCCAATGCCTTTTGGTTCATTTGGAAAAGGCATGAAAAAGTATTTTTCTAAAAAATTGAAATATTTAAAGGTAAGAATTTTCTAAAAGTAAGTTTTGGTTTTTCTTGTCTTGTCCAACCCAAAGTTTAAAGGTTCACCCTATAAGCTCTGGTTACAACTTATTGTTTTAAACTATTTTATTGCATAACCTATGGTTTTAGAAAATTATTTATTAAAAAATATAGTCATAATTTTAATCATATAGAAGTCACAGCTGGTTTTTCTAGTAATGGGTAACTTTTTTGTCCCGTCCGACCGCTTGAAATGGCCGATAAGCCAAAAGAAAATAATAGGCGCGGTTTTTATCGATATAAGGCAGGCGTTTGAATGTGTAAATTTGGACTTACTTATACTTAAGCTAGAAAGATATGGGATTATTGAGGATGCTCTTAAACTAATAAATAGTTTTGTAGGACCTAGAGACCTAGAAAACTGCGGACAGGGCATGGTGTTCCACAAGGATCAGTTTTAGGTTGTGTGTTGTTCATTTTGTTTATTAATGATATTGTTAAGCACATAAAATATTGCAAAATAAAACTGTTTGCTGACGATGAGCTGCTCTACTTCTGTGGAACGCCCAAAGAAATCGAAAAATTTATTAAACATGATTTAAATAATATTTTTCAGTGGCTTTGCGATAATGGTTTATCTCTTAATATAGACAAAACAAAATTTATAACTATTTCCTCTAAACATCAACTAAATAAATTAAAACAAGATAATATTAAATTTAACATAAAAGTAAAGAATTGTCAAATAGAAGAAGTTACCAGTCACAAATATCTTGGTATTATTATTGATAAACAAATAAATTTAAAACAACACTGTGCCTATGTTAAGAAAAAAGTAGCAAAAAAATTTACTTTTTGTATTGATTAGATTGATTATAGCCCCTCATTTTGACTACTGTTCAACATTATTGTATTTCCAAAATACTGAAGAAATAAAATCGCTTCAAAAGATGTAAAATAGGGCATTAAGGGCTGTACTTATGTGTAAGAGAAGAACGCATATAAAAGACATGTTCGTTAAACTCTTTTTAATGAGTAAAAACCAAAGATTAACATATAACATGATTATTTTTATTTTTAAATTAAAAAATAAAATGTTACCTTCTTACTTAAGTGAAGAATTAACTTTGACACGAAATATTCATTCCTATAATACTAGATCTCATGCCATTAAATGATTTTTATATTAGTTCTTTAGATAATAGAGTTGAAACAATTTTTAGTAAGGGATTGATCCTATTTAATAGTTTGCCAGTTGAACTTAAGGACATGCAATCCATCCATAAGTTTAAGTTAAAATGTAGAAAATATGTCTTTGAAAATGTTGCTATTCAAGCTTAATATAGTTAGCATAATTTAGTTTTACATTTAACAGTTGCTTATGTAATTTACTGAAGAGCTAAATTGATAGTTAATAAAGTGTTTATATATATATTAACCTAGCAACCCCACCTTAAAAAAATCAAAATTTAGTCACACCATAATTCTGTGCTCCTCTGGTTTCTCAGAAAATCGAAAAAAAAAATGGGGTAGCTAGGTTAATATTAACTTAGCAACCCCATCAGCAAATATGGCACCAAACTAAAAATTTTTGGCTTTAAAATTATGAGCTCCACAAATATATAAAAAAAAATCGAATTTTTCATTTTAAATTATGTTTCAAAACTAGGCGATCGCACATGATTAGGTATCATGGAACTTAAAAATTTCAAAAACCGGTATTATCTGCATATTATCTGGAATCTGGTTTACGAGAAAATCAAAAGAGAAAGTGGTGGGCTAGGTTAATTACTCCAGTAAAAAAGCTGCACTAAAAACGAATAATTCGGATTTTTCTTGCACATATTTATGGATCACATAATTTTGTAATAATATATTTTTAAAGTAACACTCATGGCATATCGGACAAAGCGTTTTTTGTTTCTCACTTCATTATGACCAGGACTCCAAGGTCTAATGGAGAATGCAGACCCCTACCTACCTGTTTCATCCTTATTAGGAATCATCAGGGAGTCATAGGATTATACCTGGCAGTTGAAGCTACACAGACACCATGCACATGTCTCGAATTTAAAACAAAGAGTTTGTAATCTGCAGGGACATAGCACCTGTGTGCGCCTCCTGTCGAATAAAGTGGGAAACAAAAACATCAAAATTGAAGTGCAGAAGGTCACTGTAACATGACTCTTAAAAAGAGGTAACATTAGCAGCAGTACCACCCCCAATTGGAGCTTCATACTACGTGGCCCTAATTTTAAGGCATCAGCAAGCAATCACTCTGTAGGAGGCTTGTTGCGCAGAACTAAACAGCCAAAATATTTCAAAAACAACAAAGTGAATCTCATGTCGGCACATAAAAATTAAAGACCTTATACTTTTACAGGTTTCTTCTTTATAACCTGCTGAAAGGTACAGGATTATGTATTTACGGTCTTCTGCACTTTTGAATTTTGATGTTTTTGTTTCTCAGTTTATTTGACAGGTGGCACACACAGGTACTATGTCTCCGTGGATTACAAACTTTGTTTGAAATTCAAGAGGTGTGCATGGTGCCTATGTAGCTTCAGCTGCCAGGTACAATCCTATGAATCCCTGATGATTCCTAATAAGGATGAAACAGGTCTGTACGTGGATTCTCCATTAGACCTTGGAGGCCTGTTCATAATGAAGTGAGATACAAAAAATGCTTTGTCTGATATGCCACAAGTGTTACTTTAATTTTTATTTGCGGACACAAGATTCACTTTGTTGTTTTTTAGTATTTTTTTACTTTGCAATCATACTTTAGATTGCAAATAATAGGTTACTACAAATAATGTAAAAATATCCTTTTTATTGATTTTCTCAGAAACCAGACAAGTAAAATATTTTCTGATCATGGACAAAACAGATTCTCAAATTTTTAAATTCTGTGATACCTAAACATGTGGGGTTGCTAAGTTAATATGAACCTAGCTATCCCACCCTTTTTTTTAAATATAGTGTAAAATGAAAAATTCTAAATTTTTCTTATATATTCGTGGAACACATAACTAGCACATAATTTTACAGCATTTTTAGTTTGGCGCCATATTTCCTGGTGGGGTTGCTAAGTTATTATTAATCTAGCTACCCCATTTTCTTTTTCGATTTCCTCAGAAACCAGAAGAGCACAAAATTTTTTGATTGGGGACGAAATTATCACTTAATTAGCACATAATTACGGCATAACTAAATTTTGATTTTATTGGGCTGGGGACGCTAGGTTAATGGAGGTGTTTTTTACATAAAATAATCAAGATATCATCATTATAAAATATTACCTGTATTTTTTACAAATGGTCAAGAAAAACCAAACTATATGAACCCTGAAGTTGTATCCAAGTTACTTGCCTGAAACGTGGAATAAACATTGTAGTCGCCTCTCCTGGGTAAGGCAGTTTTCGAAGAAGGATCCCTCTGGAAAATAACCACGCGGCCACCTTTATCGCCCGTCGCCAACAGTTCGCCGTCGTGGTTGAACTCCACACACGATATGATATCGGCCTCAGTGACGTCATCGTCTAAGGTTCCTTTGACTTGCGAGAAACACCACTGGACATCCGCGTTCCCTACGGTGAAAGAAACATATACCTATTGAACACCTATGGCTTATCAATTCATCGTAAGAACGATTCGCCACAAAAAGTTAAACCAATTTTTTTATCCAAACCTTATTTCCTCAAAACCCATTAAACAACAAATTCGAAATTTATAAGACCTGTTTTTAATCCAACCATTGTTAATCAAACTCATTTAATATCAAACTCGTAATTTGTAGAAGCCATTTTGATTAGAACCTGCAATTTGTCAAACCATTATTTTTGAAAACCAGAATTCGTAAAAACCATTGTTTAGCCAATATTATATGAACCGGAGGCGTACACGCAGGTGGCGCGGCGGTGCGGCTGTATTTACTTTTTATTATAACTTGTAAATATTATTTTTTAAATATTATGCTGGTTTTGTACTACTAATTAAATACTAGTATATTTTTAAATACATTTGTGTAGGAAGTAATATTTTAAGAATAGCACCTCATTAATTTCTTATTAATAAGGAGGCCAAACCTTGCCTCAGGGTCAACTTTTTTTTGTATGCTGTGGGTACTTTTTTTCTTACTTTTTTTTTATTTTCTAGAAAACAAGCCTCAAATTCTCACTGGAAGACTGATTTACGAGAGAAAGAGAAGAATTTGAAAATCTAACTTTTTTTAAATAAAACAAGTAATTGAAGTTTAAAACCGAACTCAATGCATTTTTATTATTTTTAATAAAATATTAAAGGTAAAGTCTCAGGAAGTGTTTTTTTTTAAAACTACATATTAAGTTTATCAAGGCTCATCTAGAGAAAATGACTACTTACTTTCTCTGGAAATAAAAAAACATAATTTTTTGCTCTTATGTTATGAAGTTATGAAAGAAATAATCTTTTTACTGGCTGCGCTGAAATAATTTTACTTTCAATAAGAAAGACTCAATCTTATTATAAAATTTTCAAGAAAAAACAAGCACAAGCATAAGTTTGATGGTGACTTATCACAGTGCAGAAGTTTGGATGTTTTTTGTTCCAGATTCACTATAAATTTATACATAAAATATGAAGAAAAAATATACTTACCTATACTTATAAGGCAAACAATTTTCTAAATTTCTATTTTATAAACGTAAGCTGGGTAAACCAATTTTATGCCATGATTTTGGTCACGTTTTAAAGCTTTTCAAGGTTTATTTTCTATTACAATTTCAAGTTGGGAACATGCCACGGGAATGACATTTGGGGGATAAAAATAAGTAAATCAAACAAATATGGTCTTATTTTTCAATATAAAAACCCGACATGTTTCGGCAGTTTAGACTACCATCATCAGGGGCTCTGAAAAAACCCAAATAAGAAGAAATAGACTTATTGTCTTATGAAAAGTTGTAGCAAAGAATAAAGTTACTCATCCTTTTCTTTAAGTGTTTTTTATATTATTATTATTACCTATATTTTTATACAAAGAATTGATTAATTTTGTTACCAATTTGTTTTTTCTGTACCTCTAAGAATTTAACTTAATTTAAAAGGATAAGTTACCTTTCATTAATTCTTTAAAAAAAACCATTACCCAAAGAAGAAGAAATAAACTTATTGTCTTAGGAGAAGTTGTAGCAAAGAATAAAGTCACTCATCCTTTTATTTAAGTGTTTTTTTTTATTATAGTATTACCTATATATTTTTTTTTTTGAATAATTTTGTTACAAATTTGTTTTTTCTATACCTCTAAGAATTTAACTTAATTTAAAAGGATAAGTTACTTTTAGTTTAGGGCAATGGTAGAATGATAAATAGATGTCTATTTAGACTATTGCAAAATTAAATTCCATTGAAACTGCACTAGGTAACCGTTTCTACAGCACTAAACAGGTGATACTGCACAATGAGTGGCAGACTCATTTCAACAATAGAATATGCTATGTTATTGAGAAGATGCAAATTTAAAACAGAAAGTTTATAAATTAATTTGAGACAGAATAGAACTATGAGATACTGTAACTGCCCTGCCCTTGCATTTTTCAAAAAAGTCATAGCAAATAATAACTCTCCTAATCAAGTGAGCCAGGAAGAAATGCAGAGTCAAAAACTCTTCTGGTCGTAAGAGACTGCATATGGCATGTGCAGTAGATTTTTTGCTTGTGGCCTTGCCTAGGGTCAACCCTAATTTTTACATTATTTTCTTTGTTTTCCAAAGATATTAAGGCAGATTCAGAGTTCTGTAAGGTAAGTGGTATGAGGTATGCAGTAAGATGCAAGGAAAATAAACAATGTTGCTGCTGTTACTGCCTGCATCTTACTGCATACCTCATACCTTACAGAACTCTGAATCCTCCTTTATTATTAGGTAACACATTTTGCAATTTTTGGGCCATTGTAGCATCTCATAGTTACATAGGCTGGCATAAATCCAGTCCTTAGACCAGGCCACTTAATGCGTTTCACAAGTCAAAAAGATTTAACAGCAATTTTTTCAAAAAACTTTGCAATAACAACAGACAGGATTGACATTAAACTGTCATTTGCAGGGTTATTTGAAGGTTCTGAGTTTGCAAATAAACTCTGCCCTGACATACTTATTTGCTTATTTACCAGCAGTCTACTAGATTCTAGAGACTTACCTTCCATTATCCTATCCTCTTGTTTTGATATTTTTTTAGTGGTTGGTGGTTCCAAGAAGGAGCAAGAATCAAGGGAGGCCAAGAAATTACAGAAATAAGAAAAAACTTGAAGCTCATAACAGGCATTTAAGCGTCATCCTAGAGGAAGAAGACTATGTAGCTTTTCACAAGATATTTTTTTACAAGATTTGTCTTAGTTTTTCACACAAAAAACAAATTAATGGTGTACGGCTTGGGGAAACCATTCGACTTTTTGGTTAGATTTGGACATTCATTCGTTTCCAAATGAAAATTTGCGATAAGCATAGTGCCATTCTTTCTAGTAGCTGTGGTCGGATGAAGACGGAAAGAAATTCGTTTGGCCCGAACGGAAAGGTATTCCAGTCCGCTCAATTTTGCTGTTTGCAATTCCTGAGATCGGTAGACAGGTGTCCGTGCACTCCGTGCATACAACCAATGATCGTGCCGCGCAAAAGAATTTTTGTTGTTCAGGCGCAGGGTCTCTATTCCTGACTTCACCATGTGCGTATTCACGACAGAAACTGACGCGATCTTCGTAAGCCAATACGTAGATGTTCAACGTAACTGAAAAATAGCTAGCTAGTTAGAACCGTTCGTAAAAAGTTCAACTTTACGAACATTGTTTCCGAAAATCCAATATGGCGTTTCGATCGCTAATTGGTTGAAGCTCCAGATAGCGGTGTACGGATTCTTGCGTTAGTTTCTGTATCTAATCGGCGAGCGGAGCCGAGCAATAGGATCTGAGTGTTTCAAGGAAACAATTTATTTGACTCAAAAAGTATGGATATCACATGACCCGTCTTGAACGTCGACTTCTCTATCTACTATAGTCTAATTTTTTGATGAGCCGACTGACGTCATTTTTGCCTCTGAAAACGTATTTCTTTGTTGTCAACAGTTCGCATTTCAAATAATTTGTTGTTTTCAATTTGAAGTAACAGTTAAAACAATTAACGACATGACTTCTTTTTACATATTTATTGTTGCTGTCTAAAACAATGTATCAAATAGAGATCCAAAAAAATGACGTCAGTCCGCTCATCAAAAAATTGGACTATAATAATATTTTCGTTAACCCAGAGGTTCAAACACTGAACTGCCTTTGAACGATCACTGAACAACCGGGCCTTCAAGCCGTATTCATAGCCCTTCTTTGAAGAGAGCAAGGTTTCTTTTTCGAAGATGGCAAGCGTTCTTCGATTTTATATTGCTTTGTTCAATTTCAATATGGTGGATGCCATTTTTACACAGAAACTAAACAAAACTGTCATTGTTATGTTGGTATGCACCATTGTACAATTTCTCTGATTAAGACTTTAGCCGTGATTACATAATATTTTTCTTAGGCACCAAGCGTTTTTTTCTCCTAATCGGCAATTAACTTTAATCGCCCGATGACCTAGAATTGAGGAACAGGTAACCGCGGCTAGTTAATTAGTGAGGTTATGTTTGGTTTTTGTTTACAAATATTTATAAAAAAACTGAAAAAAATACTGTGTGAGAAATAATAATAATAATACTATAAAATGCCTACATGCTCTGGATAACCTTGACTGATTTTAGCTAATGCTTGGTTTATACAGCAAATAAAATAAAATAAGAAATAAGAATCTGTGTTTACGGTTTTTTATTGGGTGTTCTTATTTGTTATCTTATATTTTATTTTGCAGTATAAACCCAGCAAAAGTCATTATTGGAAATCAGCTCGAAAATCAGACATCTTATAGTCACATTTATACACATTTGTACCAACTACATTATTACAAATGTGATTTAAATCTAACTTTAACATTGTACGCATTTTATTTGAAATCCACAGTATAGTGGTATTACGCACCTACTAACAAGCTAAATACTAATACAGTACTAAACTGCATGTATTTTAGATTATCACATTTTTTGTTGTTTTTCAGGAACAATCCAATTACCCCCATAAATAAATGGACACGAAATAATTTATTCATCCCTAATTGCACCGTAGACACATAATCGCGATTGGCTATCTAATCCATTCTTTTTCTCTCTTGATCCCACATAAATGAACAAAGAGCAGGAAGCGTGGATTAGCTAAACTAATCCGAATTTTTTTTACGGTGTATCTGGGGTTTAATATGAATAGCTAGGAAATTTGCGACGTTGCCAACTGCTTTCTGCTGACACTGATTACCAAATCATAATTAACTAATTTGAGTACAAAATCCTTTGGTGCATGGTACTGACTATTTAGCCGTGACTACATAATTAGTCTCGTGATTATAACTAACTACGAAAATACGTGAAAATGGTGCATACAGTGATGCAAGAGACCAGGGAAACGGTGACTACAGGAGTTTATTTCTAACCTACAAATATATGTTGGCTATTTTCGAAATTTTGTGTTGTTTTTTCACATTTTCATGTTTAAAAGTGTTTTTGACTGATTGAAAAGCATGGAAGTAGATGTGTTGGAAGCAGTGGTCTTTGTGATTTTTTAAATAATATGAGAAACGAAAAACCCATGCATTTGGGGTTAAGAAAGGTGGCAAACAAATATTGTCTTCATCGGTAAACCTTGTTTTTTTCATTTTCTTCCGCCATGTCACCCGATTTAATAAAAAACTATTTTGTGCTCAATTTTTGCCAAACACAGCCAAGATAAGGCCCAGAGAATTCCTCTACAAAAATTAGTGTCAGCACTAAATGTGGTTGTTCTTGCACATGCGTATTTGTCAACAGCGGCAAAATAGTGCCTGGCCCTAACTGCGTTTCAATAATTCCCTAGTGTTTGGCGCAAGGATACTTACAAGAATGACTAGTTGCGTTCTTTTTCAATTGAACGTAAATTCACCTTAATATGTGTAGAATTTTTGAACACGCCCCGTGTTACGTAACCAACCTTTTGTTCTGTCATCTCGTGACAGTTACCTTAACCTCACTTTTCCGTCCTTGACATTTTTTTAAAATTTGGAAAAATTTTACCAAATTTTAATTTTAAGACTCCAAGTCATGTCCACGCAATTGTCAAAAGGTATCTATGTGGAGGAGGAATTGGGCCAAAGATGGGACAAGTGTATTTCTGATACACTCATAAAGTTTGGTGAGCTTTCTACTTTTTTTTAACTTTTTGTGTTTGGTGTAGGTGTAGTGTTAGGTAATTTCTGAATAAACTCTGTTATAAATAATCTTGTTTGAAGGTATCTTTGTATTTTGGTATTGACTGAAATAAAACTAGGCAAAAGCATACAAATACACTGGTTACCCTGGTACTACCATGTTAAGCAAAAAGACAGTATCTGCTTTGTTGCATGTGGTAAGCTTTCTAACAACAAATTATTTGCCTTGCCCCAAAAATTCAAAGTACAGTTATGGTTTATATGGTTAACATAACAGTATTTTCTGTCACTACTAGAGTGGTAGTAATATGTACCACCCTAGGTAATAAGTATCTATACAGTGGAAAGAACCCTTACAATTCTGACAGGTGATGATATTACCTAAATAGTACGTATATATACAATTCCAATAACTACCTAAATTGTAACCAACAAAATCTTGAATATTAGTCAAGAATAGTTATTTGCAGCAAGTGCAGAAAGTGATATTTTAACGCACTCGACGGCAGTTGTGTGTTTGTCAGAAAATATTGAAAGTTTCAGCAGTTTAACAGTTTAGAAGTAATAGATTTTTGAATTCATTTAATCATTATTATTCTAAGCATTTGTAAAATTTATCAAGATAAGTGCAAAATATGTATGTTGATGTGGGATGATCCTTTACTAACCCATTCTTACTACTTTTTGGCACTTTTTCCATCCTTGAAAGCTATAATTAATATTGTTTTCAAGTTATCTCTTTTTTTTCAAGAATTTGAAGTGTTTTTTTTTCAAATCAATAAAAGATGTCTTCAAAGTGGATTGAATGCTTAAATAAATTGATATTAATGGTCATCATCTGAAAAACTATTGCAAAGTGATTGAGGGTGATCCATACTCAAAGAAATATTTAGTTTTTTTTTGGAGTAAATTTTGCACAAGTTACTGCAAATTTTGACTGATTTTACTAAATATCCCAATTTTTTTTTTAGGTGGAGGCCTGGTTTTAGGAGGCACATTTTCCCTTATCTTCTTCAAGAGACGAAGCTGGCCAGTGCTAATGGGCGGTGGCTTTGGTATAGGCATGGGATACTCCAACTGCGAAAAAAGCTTAAATACCCTACTTAAGTCGCAATAAAGTTAAGTTTAATTACTCATAGTGTAGTTAATTAGGTTTCCAATCGTTAATTATATTTTTTGTTTTAAATTTTTAATTTTTTTAATTTAACGGATACAAGCATAGCAAATACATGGGCTCTAAAATTAGAGGGTAATAATTTTACCTTCTGCTAATATGGGGCAAGGATGCTGAGATAAACCAGGATGTTGCAATAGAAAAATCTGGTAATTCTTCATTAGTCAACATGAAGATGGAATTAGCACACAACTACAAAAATTTTAAAAAATTAAAATAGCCTGGAATAAATTTTCATAATTTTTTTTCATTATTGTGGCAGCATTTTAAATGATTTTGGGTTCCTTTTCATTAATAAGAAAAATAAAGTTTCTTTGGAGAAAATGTTTTCAAAACCCTCCAATTATAATATTTGTAAGTGATCTTATTTATTTTCAAGGGCCTTCCCTAAGAGTTGTATCAAAAATTTTATATTCCCAATAGAGATTAGCCAGAGTGACATATTTATGCTTTATGTACATACATTCTTTATTATATAAAAAAGGGATTTTTTTAATTTTTACTTTAAAGATTTTTAATTTTGAAATTAAGAGGGTGGTCACATGCACTTTCAAAAAAAATTAAGACGTAGGTAATTTGTATTTAGTGTAAAATATATTTCTTTTACTTAGTTAACATGTTTTCGACACTTACAGACTGGAGGTAATCTAAAAGGTTGAAAAAAAACAATGTTGTAACTTAAAAACCAAACTAACACTTAAATTAACATTGTTACTTAAAATAAAAATGTACTTACAATTTTATGATTCCAGTCACAACAACAGGATGAAACACATTAAAAAATGGGGAATACATTTAAAATACATTAAGTTAAATCATAAAATCGAGCTCCAGTTCGCGCTTTATTTAATTTAATTTTTAAATGTAAACGTCTCCATTTTTTAAAGTGTTTGTTTCGTCCTGTTGTTGTGAATGGAATCATGGAATTGTAACTACAATGTTAATTTATTGTTATTTCTTTTTTTTCAACCTTTGAGATTACCCCTAGTCTGATGATGGCCTGTAAGGGTTGAAAACTTGTTAACTAAGTAAAAGAAATATATTTTGCAATACATACAAATTACCTATGTCTTCATTTTATTTTTAATTTTGTTTCATTAATGTCTTGTGGAAGATCGTTATAAATACCTACACCTTTAAATTAAGTGGCAGTATTCTTTAAACGCTGGGTTTTTTGTCGCCCTCCTTCTTTTGGAGGAGTGGTATTCAATCCTGCATAAAACATCAACTTTTTTTCAAAAAACGTGGCATAAAGTTATATATTTTTTGAATGTCATTTATATAGTAAAGTTTAACTAACTATGGACGCTGTTATAAACTAGAAAATAGAGGAGTTAATTAATATTTATCAGTTTATTAGCTGAAAATTGAGCCTGTACAATAAAGTATCTTGTATTTAGATAACTTCAGTCTGTGGAATAGTTATCGTGGCCGCGATCAGAGGATTTCGGTTCCGATCTTTTATCACAAACAGTTTTAACATGCGCTTATTGTTGTTCAATGGCGTCTGCTGTTGGGCTAAGTTTTCCTGAATTCGTAATTGAAGTTTGTAAGTTAGGCCTGGAGGGATTAGTGGCACCTAAAAACAATTTCATTTTTGTCAAGTCTATAAGAGGGTGTTTCACAATTCAGTATCAAGTATTCAATATTTTTTGAGTGATTCTAAGAATGTACAGAAATATTTTTTTCAGGGATTAAGATCTTTTTTGGTGGTGAATTCTAATATACGAAATAAATTCTTTGTTTTGTTTAGGAACTTTTTTGTCCCCTGTGTATTTTCGCATATGCAAAAGTTCCCAGAAATAAAATAAAATAATTTTCCTGGTAAGTTGTTGTATCTTGGATCTCTCTCAGTCGAATGCATTATTTAGAAAAAGAGAACAATGGTAACTATAGTAAGCTCATAAAAAATTGCTATTTTTGGCTGCCAATTCGAAATATTAGACACTTTAAGTTCCTTTTATCTATAAAAACGCAAAGACTTCCGCACGAATACGGATATCAAAGTCCAATCTCTGCGGTCTACCGTTGAGCTTTTTCATCAAGGTCACGTCTTTAGCATTTATAACGTTCAGATATGATAAAATACGCAGCGAGTTTTGCCGACGACGGTAATAGAATGTAAAAGACAGAAACATCGGAGCCGGAAAATTCCACGTATACCGCTGGGCGCCTTGTACGTGTCCTGACCAACTAAAATTTCTATTCAAACTTTTCAATCGGTGGCTGTAGAAAGAAATTTCACCTTAGTTTTGAGTAAACGCCTTGTATATACGTACCGTCATTGAATATTTTTCGACCAGAAATTGGGTCTGATTGACGTGGACATAAACAGTGAGGTTTACACTGGGTGTTTCGCTAATGTTCCTTAGATTTAGCATCAGAATAAATTTTGGTCCCAAGCCTAAAATCTATAAAAAAAGTGACGACATAAAGCCATAAAAAATGTAATTATCTCGATAATATATGTTTACAGTTCCATAAGATTTTGAAAAATTTCAGCGATAGATTTTTTAACTCACGTCAAGCGATAAGAATTATACTGATAACTTTTTACTTGGTTACCATACGACGTTTGTCAAATATTCCAGTGCTATGGTGTAGACAACAGACCTGTCCACCTTGACCTTCTCAGATCCATTGTGGTTCCCCTTTCTCCTTCCCTGCTTTTCTAGAAGTACATAACAAGTTGCAGCTAGCCCTTTCCTTGTTATGAAACCCAGAAGCTTTGCCAGTGTGCCCTGTATATAGCTTTCTGGCCTTACTGGTCCTCCAGTAAAGCCCTCGTTCTACCTAGACCTTCACATTGACATAGGACATGCAGTTAGGTTTCTTTCTCTTTCTTGCAGAAGCGGCATGTAGCATCTTCTACCAATCCCATTGCATACAAGTGCTTATTGAGTTTGCAGTGACCTATTAGAAGCCCCACTATTTGTCTGACAAGCTTCCTTTCCTTACTAAGAATTTCTGCAGTCAGCTTGGTTTCTTAATGAACTGTTTGGCCTGTCTTTGTCCAGGCGTTTGCTCCCACAGACCGTTCGTTTTTTTTTGTGAGCCACTGTTTAATAGATTGCTTGACTCTGGCTTTAGCGATCCCACAAAATGGTTCAGTCTCTGTGAACTTTATTGCCGAGCCTTGTCTGGCCAATTCATCGGCTTTTTCGTTTCCAGATTGTGCCCTGTATATAGCTTTCTTGCCTTATTGGTCCTCCAGTAAGGCCCTGGTACTACCTAGGCCTTCACATTGACATAGGACATGTAATGAGGTTTCTTCCTTTTTCTTGCAGAAGCGGCATGTAGCATCTTCTACCAATCCCATTGCATACAAGTGCTTATTGAGTTTGCAGTGACCTATCAGAATCCCCACTATTTGTCTGACAAGCTTCCTTTCCTTACTAAAAATTTCTGCAGTCAGCTTTGGTGAACGTTCCTTAATGAACTGTTTGGCCTGTCTTTGCCCAGGCGTTTGCTCCCACAGACCGTTCGTCTCTTTCGTGAGCCACTGTTTAATAGATTGCTTGACTCTGGCCTTAGTGATCCCACAAAATGGTTCAGGCCCTCTGAACTTTGTTGCCGAGCCTTGTCTGGCCAATTCATCGACTTTTTCGTTTCGAGAGTGTCCCCGATGGCCTGGAACTCAGGCTAGCGTCACCGTTTTGGTGCTTGCCTATTTAGAGCTGTTCTGCAGTCCCAAATCAGTTTGGACGTCACTTGCACTGCTTCTAGAGGTTTAGGTGCAGCTTGGCTATCTGAATATATAACTACCGCGTGAGAGTGTTACTCTACTCTTTGTATTTCTTCGGCAAAGTGATATATTTCCGCTACTTCAGCTTGTAACACTGTAAAGTCGTTTGTCAGACTTATAGAGACTAAAGTCTCGTATTTTTGCCCGTATATGTCAGCTCCTACACCCTCATCAGTCTTGGAGCCGTCTGCGTACCAAATGGATTCCGCTCAGAAAGGAGAACCTCCCACCCAGTCGGCTCTATCTGGAATTTTGACTTTGTATTTCTTTTCAAAATTGTACTTGCAGACCATTACGTTACTCGGCAATCCCAGTATGGGATCTTTTTTGAGCTTGTTTTCAAGTCTTTTATGCTCAGTTCCATGTAAACTGATAATGGGTGCTTGACCCCGCGTTAGCCTATAGGCCAGCTCTCGTGCTTCTGCCTGAATGAAGACATGCAGAGGTGGCAAATTCAGTAGAGCTTCCAAAGGTGCCGTTGGGGTGGTCCTCATAGCACGGCCCCGGCATTTTGGTTCTTGTCCACCAAGCCACCGAACCATATTATGGGCCTTACCACCTTTGTATATAATGTATATATAGTGCTATGTTTACATTGTTATTAGACAAACACTGCTCTCAATTTATACCATCTAAAAAATTATTTAAACCCAAGTAGTTGCCGTTTTTAAAATAACAATAGAAATCCTAAATGGAGAGACTGTCTTTTACTTGTTTCTTAGGGATATTTTTTAAAACGCACTCATACCTTTCATGATCTCTAGCTAAACTTAATTCTACACTCTTACCATTTGTAAACATAAGATCTAGGAACACTTTTCGACCGTTAGGAAAATAGGCATTTGAAATAACTGAAGGAATGGGCAATCAACTTGCACATCAAATTCATCATTGCTTCTGTTAAATTACTATTAAATTAAATTAACTTAAAGTAATCACCGAAAATATATACCTTCTAGGATGTGTTTATATGTAGGTATCACACTTTCCACACCAACACAGTAGGTGTTATCAAGATAAAATAGGCATACCATATGGGATATACAGGGTTCCTAAGCAAATCCTTGGGGGGCCAAGCAGCCGTGTATAAGACGCAGACAAACGGAAAAGCACATTAGGCAGAAAAGGATGGGCATGGGGCGATGTTGTCACTACATCTTACACGTAGTAAATCCATTCCAGGTTGTTGTTTTCTAATGTTTTCCATTTTCATACCTTTAGGACTGGAATAAAAATTGTTTTTGCTCGACTTTAATACCAAACTGATGAAAGATATCTTAAAAAAAAATATTTTTCGGCTTTTCATTTTGTAACCATTGTCCTTACGCACTGTTTACAGGCTGGGGACTGAGATACATGCAAATGCCTAACCTAAAGCGTTCATACACGGCCTTTATCAAGCAAATAGGACGGGTTGACGCCTTCGAACGTCCAACCCGGGTTTTGCACTTTGATTCGAAATCAAAAAGGAGGAACAGTCAGATGTGGGGCCGTGCACAAATTACGTAACAGTGATTTTACCAATTTTTGACCCCCTCCCTATGTAATGTTTTGTAACGGTTTGGCACGCCACTCCCCTAATATTACGTAACGATTTCAAGACCACTACCCCCCTCAAAAAAAAACTTTTCACTTATTTTCATTCCAAATTTTCTTAGTTTCACACAAATACAAACGCTGTCGAAAACCCCCCTTCCCCCTTCGTAACGTTTTGTAACCCCGCTCCCCCCTATGACCATTACGTAATTTGTGCACGGCCCCTGTAGTCTCAGTGGAGGAGGGAGAGAAAATTGATATTTTTTTCTTAAAAATTATACTCTAGACCTATTTCTTTGCGTTCCTGAAATTACGTAATTTTTGAAAAAAAATTGTAAGCGGCGCCATTTTTATTTCGTGCTTTGTTTTTCTAACATTTTTGCGTTCGGCTAATTTAATTGAAAAATTTTTGCCTGCGGCGCCCTTTATCTTCTCACTCGAAACCAAGATCCCCCGTTTTAGGAAACCTGATCCCGTCTCTGTTTCTAAATTTTTTCGAATAAAAGTAGAGTATGACCATGGGGGAAATAATTTTTTTCTACGGTATGACGAAAATTTCGAGAAAGTTGAAGAAAAAAATAAAAAAAGTGGCAGAGCTCAAGTTTTTCGTAAAAAAAAAACTTTTTTTGTAAAGAAACAGAGCAAAATAAATCTTTTCAACCCTTTTTGGGTGTTACAAATATTGGCAGCCCCTTATTTTTCGCTTTTACCCTCCCGCTAGTTTTGAAGAATTGGTTCGCTACATGTTTCGAGATCATGTCATAAAACACCTTGAAAATATCAAATGTAGTGTAGGGCCAGCTTTATTTAAAATCAATAATATCGCAAGCAAAAATCTCTGCAGGAAAAACAGCGCCGTTTATTTATTTCTTTGGCTGCTAGTTCTAGCTGCATGGTTTGGCCGTTTCTAGATAGATGTCACTAGTAGAACAGAATGGAAAGAAATTTAATTAAAAGCGAAGATATTTCTTTCTAATGTTAACAACCTCACGAGTTTATCGCTCAGTATCGTAAATAATGGACCCTGCCACCTCCTTTAAGCAAGAAAAAGCTGTGGTTTGGATCTGAAAACATCTAATTTTTAATTAGATTAGATGTTCAAGATCTCATGGTGTGGCCGCTATCTAGCGGAATTTGCAGACATCTTGTCAACGATTATTATTGCAACTATGATTTATGCTCACAATGAAAGAGTGGCGACAATTTTTTTCTCATGAAAGCAGTCCGGAGATAATAACAAACTGGCACCATTGCTCAATATACCTGTTTCTTTTGTGCGCGCAGAACTTCCTATGCCATTTCTGTTTGATTTATTGAAATCCTATCCCTAAGGAAAATCTTAGGAACCCTGTATAAGCCTGCAACTATAAACTTTAATACCATGTAAACACACCAAACAAAAAATTATTTTTCAACATTTAATTGGTGTATTTAAATGCTTGAAGATTCAATGGGTTTTCTTACATAAATAAGACCACCTCCACTACTAGCGTTTAAACTTGTCAAATTAGACATATTACTACGAAATAAATTGAAATTTACGCATTCTAGCTCACTGTCCAAAAAATCACTATTTAAATATGTCATATGAGGAATTATTCACAACCTAAGATTATCTTACTTAGTACGTAGACCGCTAACATTTTCGTAGTACACAGTTAGTGGGCTTAGGTTTCCTGATGTTATCCCTTTAATGTACTTTATTACAAGGTCCTCACTCTCACCGATTCTGGAAGTAAGTTCCCCTTTAGCTGCCTTATAAGCCACCTGCTGAATTTTTGTAGAGTCATGTGCTATTTTGTAGCTACATGACTTTCCGGAGTTTTTTCCTTGAACCTACTGCTTTATGTGTAATAGGAGTTATTTCAGACAATGTTTAATGGTCTTTTCCTTCCATCTCCTCTCTGCCCTACTCATATAACCTTCATTATTGAATGCACCTCATTTTGATAGCCCAAGTTCTTAAAAAATAGATAATCTTGTACTGCAGCCTAAAAACAGTTGATCGGGGTGCATCATAACCATAACTTTCTTAGACCGAATATAGCGCTCATGAGTTTCATAAAGTACTAGCTTGCTCTGTATTCGATGTTGATGGCGAAGATTTGACCACTTCTCTCTTTCTTAAGATTGGCCATCTCATTTTGAAGCTCCTGAACTCTCCTAATCGCCACTGGTGCCACTTTAAAAGCATCCCGGTACTCCATACAAAGGATAAAGGTCCTTTTCTGGAGCACTACAGCCCTAATTTCTGACCCACAAAGGTCTGAACCGGCTTCACTCACGTCAAAAGCGACTTTAAATTAAATTTGATTTGGTACTTTTAGAAGTATTTTAATATCTTGGGAATATTATATATACAAAAAGTTCATAATATTTGAGGTGTTCTGTTTAGATTTATACTTATTCTTTACCTGTGCAAATATCTGAAGTTCCTTCGAGTTAATTGCCTCCGATTCGTGTAAATTAGTGCTTAAAAGGGTCCTGGCTGCTGTTAACTTTAGATTTAGCACATCTTCTTGGAAACGCTGTTGAATTTCTAAAAATTAGAATTTTATAAAAAAGGGTAATCATACAAGCTCACTGAAATTATTTTTTGTTTTTTTGCCACTAAGTTAAAGAAACATTATTTCAAAAAGATGTTCCATGTCAACAAATAAATTCCAAACTAGTGTGGAACTGCCTACAGCTCCTAACAACCGTAGCCAACCACAAGGTCGTAACACTTGCAGGGGTGCCGGAGCACACGGGGGTGGCTGGCAATGAAAATGCAGATATCCTAGCTAGGAGAGGATCTTGAAAAACAGTTCATAGGACCTGAACCTGTGTTGGGTATACCAAAAACCTCAGTACATGGCCTCCTAGAACGGTGGACCAGAAACGAACACAAGACCATTGAAACCAGACTCCAGGACAACAACACAGCAAAACCATATAGAATAGTGACAGGACTCTTGACCGATCATTGCTCACTTCTAGAAGAGGCATCTTTTCAGGAGGGAGGCTCTCAGAGGACACTTCTGAAGAGGGTGCTGAACCTAGCCAAAAGCCAACAAGTAATAATACAGCAAGTACAAGGATTTCCTAAACCTTACCTTGCTGTATAAAGTAAATCAATTAACCAATCAGGCAACCAAGCAGCACTTAAAGCCCTAGAAGCAGTACAAGTGACATCCAGACTGGTATGTGACTCTACGAAGGCTTTAAGTAAGCTAGGAAATAATGAAATTCTGACACTACCCTGGGTTTCAGACCATCAAATTCACTCATCAAAGCTGAATTTTAACATCAATTAACTTTTAATCGTTAATCACTAAAGTATTTCTAATTATTTCGTATACACCAAACATATTTTTTTACTAATCGACTGTTTTAACTAATCCGCTAATGGCCGGCTAACAATCGAGGTTATGCGTGAATACTTGTTATTTAAAAAAGTGAAAAACCGACGAAAAATTAATGGAAGTTGAGGATATATTGTTGGAAGACATTCGCAATATTGGACACAACAATTAGATAATTATAAAAGCATGTAAATTGCTGCATATAGGCATTAGTAAACGAAAAATTGATGAACTGGTCAGACAATGCTCGGCAATGAGGGGGTTACAGGACCGGAACCCTTCTGCCCTTCTTTATGGAATCCTTTAAAGAATAAACTCTGCGAACGCCATGTTAGAGGCCCACACTATGGCTACGATACATGGGCACATTCTAGAAAAAGAAGAAAATTATCAGATCCATTTTCTCGATGAACTAGTCACCAAAAAGAATTCAACCATAACCACTTCCGTATATCGCAAGCCAACTCATACTGGACAATATCTAAATTTCAAATAAAACCACTCCATATCAACCAAACTGTGAATTGCAAAATCTCTTATAGACCGAGCCACCTACATCTGCAATACGGAAGAAGCTTTAAATAAAGAAAAGGTAAAAATTCGATCCGATCTGCGAAGGAACGGTTTCTCCAACTACACGATCAATAAAACTCTTCAGACCACACCAAGAAAAAGGGTGACAGACGTAAATATTGAAAAAAGGCGACACTTATAATTCCATAAATCAAAGGAATCTCAGAAAAGATAAGAAGAATAGGTAACCAATACCATATTCGGACTGTCTTCAAAACGACCACAGCAATAAGAAGTCAATTAACAAAAACTAAACCATAAACCACAACACCAAGAACGACGAAAAACCCAAAAAATATGAATCCGTTTAGCAAGGTCAAACAAGTTTAAATGATCCTGAATTTTAAAAAAAATGCATAATACCATACCTGAAGCAGTATTTTTATCTTTCAACGATTGATCGGCTGTATTTAGTTTGTTACGCTTTGGTAACGCCAAAGATTTTACGGAAACGTTTTCTAAAGGTTCTTCTTTTTTCACCAGAAATTGTGCCGTTCGTTTTAAGATTTTAATTATGATCGATCCACCTAAAAAATATACAGGGTGCAAAAGATATGAGTGTAAACATTTTAATGATTGGCAAGGGATGCCAAAACAAAATAAAAAGCTCATATTTCAACTTGGAGGTCGAAACATATGACTTTTCAAGATATTTAACACTAAATCTCGAATACCTTTTTTTTTAGCATAAACACACGGCTCACCATAACCATTCATTTTGTGTTTTTGGAGACCTTCCTCCAATTATAACAGTGTCATACATACAACATATCCTAGATTGTTTGAAAGTTTGAGACAATGATGTGTTTGAAATTAACTCTGTGTTTCGGACTTCCATTGTTTATATTTTATTTATACACGACGTTTTGTTTAATATTAAAACAGCTTTTAAATCTAGTAATACAATTAGAAGCCTTCTTAGTAAAACAAAACCAGAGAACAAACAAAATAAGGAATGCATTTACCAAGTTCCTTGTGAGTGTGGTGAATCATACATAGGCGAAACTAAAAGACCACTATCTGTTAGGCTTAAGGAACATCAGACGAATACCCAAAAAGGTGAAACCAAGAAATCAGGAATCGCCGAACATGCATGGTCAAAACAACATCGAATGAAGTGGGCAGAAGCAAAGGTTTTGCACAAGGAGTCACACTGGAAGAAACGAAAATTCCTTGAAGCTGCCTTTATTGGGCAGAATCAGGGTATTTTCAGTAAACCAAGTCCCTCCTTGGGCGGAGCCAACTTCTTAAACTTCAAGGTTGAGTGATTTCTCACAGTATATAAGCACGTAGCCTTAGGAATTGATTGTAGTTTGCACCTGAAGACGATCAGAGATTGTACTGATCGAAACGTCGTGTATAAATAAAATATAGACAATGGAAGTCCGAAACACAGAGTTAATTTCATATCCTAGATTGTTAATTTATAACAGCTTATGGGTTTACCTCCGCAACATAGGGATTTTATGCATTGACAAAAATATTCGTACCGTAGATTGTTACAGAATCAAAACCACTGATAATGTCAATTTTGTACTGTCAAGAAATTGTCAGGAAGATTTCAACTTGAAATGAACCACTACACCACTCAAAAAAAAAGAATATAGCAGATCATTTTGCAGCTTCAAAAAGTTTCCAGTAATTCACACTGCATCTAGGAAGAAATGTTTTATAACGGGAGTAAACAACCCGGCACACCGTTTAGTAAGACCCTCCGTTGTAAAAATAAGTATTATTTTATTACTGTAGATATTAGTACCACCATTAGTACCGACCTTATACCACAGAACGGCTGCATTAGATAGTGCCTACTTGGCGCCGACCTTAACACAGGCTGTGCTAAAAGGTGATTTCATAAAAAATAACTATTTTGTGCTCAATTTTTGCTGTTTTGACCGTTGCAAAACAAAAAGTTCACGAAAGGAGAGTTAAGGTAAAAAAAAATGGCGAATAGTTGATAAAAACGTCAAATACGGCCAGACACAGCCAAGATACCGCCCAGTATAATTCCTCCACAAATAAGGGTAGGCCCCAACCTTATTAGTGTCGGCACTAAATGTGGTCATTCTTTCGCATGCGTATCTGTCAACAGCGTCAAAATAGTGCCTGGCTAAATCGCTTGGCTTTTGGAGTAGTGGATTTGCGATCGGCGTTATTTATAACCTAAAACAATTTTCGTCGCTGGTTTTGATTATTTCCTTTTTTATGTTATTTATTTCTTTTTGAAAAAAAAATATTTTGGTAATTATTTGAAACTTTACGTTAAGTTACATTTTTCTAATTTTTAAAATAGCTATGGGATGTATCTGACTTTAAAACATCTCGTCCCCTGTGTTGTTAATTGTGTCCCTAAGTCTGATGACAAGTATCGATTCTGCGTAGATTATAGACTCCTTAACCGAGCTTCAAAGAAGGACGCTTATCCAATCCCGTATATTTCGTCCATTTTAGACCGTGTGAAAGACATCAGCTTCATGAAAATAAGTTCTGTTTACTGGTGGAATAAAATAAAGTTGAGCCGTAACACTATTACGGCCGGTGTCAAAGTACTTCCCGGTCATAATAGTGCCTGGCTGAAAAAAATATCCAATAATAAGTCCAAAGAAAAACTTAACTTTAAAAAGCCAAAAATAACTTACCCATCGTTACAGTAACCAAAACATTTTCCTCTTGTCCCAACTGTCCAAATAACACCACAGATGGTGCTTCATTCACTGACGTACAGTCGGCTACGTCTTTCCCTAGATAGAATACTATCGTGGCATTTCTGAGACCCACTGCTAGTAACTCTATGCCGGTGCTTGGCACCTTCAATACGCACATACAAGTTATAGAGGCCGATGTGTCTGTGGACCACAGTTTTTGTCCCTAAGAATAAGACTATATGGTAGTGGTATTCTTCAAAAATCAATCATCTCAACCTTAGATTAAAAAGAGACAAGATACCTTAAACTTACCGAGACTTTGGTTATATTATTATATGGAACCTTTCTGTTGTTTTCCGTTGTGAACACACAAGTGGCGTACCTACCTACTTAAATATAACACATAAATTATATTATTAAAATTTTACTATAAAATGAAATCTGCAAAATAATATAAATAACATGCAGAAAATAATTCTGCCAATTTGAGCTTTGGAAGCTCTCTAATAATAAATGTTTATAGTGGTTTTATACAAAATTAAGTTATTACAAAAATTTTCAAAACAATAATATTATGCCAAACATTAAAACAAACACAGTTCACATCACCTGCAACATCAAGAAAAAAAAATATAATATTACCTACTAGCTAAAAATTATCTTATTGTGTTTGTGACATATTCCTCATTCAAGTAAATTTCATTTTAAAATCTCCTGTATAGCACAGAGGACCTAGGTAATCTGTGGTTATAGGGGCCTTTTTTACATGGGAAACATATAGGTAAAACTATATACTTATGTTAATTTAATTCCACAAAGTAGGTACTTATAAATAAGATAAAACATTTTTGCTTTCGTGATCCATGACTTAAATGACTTAAATTTAAAAAAAAAACAAGAAAACGTTTCTTCATCTCATTGCCCCGTCAGCCTCGATAATGTTTGCCAGTCTTCGTGGCATGGAATCTGCTAAATTCTGAAATAAATTTGGTTTTGAAACAATGACTTCGTCGTACTCTCTGACTATGAGCTCCATTAAGTGGTTGGAATTTCTGGGAATAATATTAATTCGTGTTAACTTTTTTGCTATAAGGCCCCACACATTTTCTATGGGATTGGCGTCAGGAGTTTGTGCCGACCATGGCAAAACCTCGATGTTGTTTTGCTGGAACCACTGTTTAGAAATGCGTGCGATATGGATAGGACAGTTATCATGTTGATACACAAAACCTTCTGGATGAAGAATGGTTGCTTCTGGAAGCATAATATTTCTCATCATATCAACATAAACCTCAGCCGTAAATCTTCTATGGATTCTAAAATGCCCATGTACTCTCGCCGATATCCTACTCCACAAATTCACGGAAAATCTTCCAGCCGGGTCTTCGTTCCCAGCAATATATTTTTCGAGATAGCGTGTTCGTGGCGGGTGATATACCAATTCTTCTGGATCCAGGAAAATGTGCCTCAATTTTCGCCTCTGGGGCTATCGCAAATGGGTGGTCTTCAAGAAAGTCGATCAGTTGCTGATCCTGCTGAGGCGTACTGACTTGGGTCAAGCCAGTGCCTCGCCTTCGTCGAACAGTTCCTTCTTCGTGATACTTTCTTCTTATTCTTACAATTGAAGCCTTGTTTCGTCCTTAATGTGCCGCTACTCTTTGAACCGACCAACCACCGTCTAATTTTGCCAAAATTTGGGCTTTTTCGAGTTCGTTTAGTTGAGACATTTTTAAGGCATTTAAAGCGTATGACAACAACAAAATCTGACAGTGACATTTTTTGTCAATTTCAAATACCTAAAAGGTTACTGAGTTGCGAGGTCCATAACACACCATACCGCCGCTTCAAGCTACTGCGAACATAAGGCGGAAGAAGTCTAATTTGCCAGTGTACGTACATGCAGAGACACCGCACGCCTATCAGTGAAGCAACCAATACTCAGGCTTGCGATCACCACTTGCATGACTTTCCTTTGGTATTTAGTACGTCTCTAAACACGGTGCTGTGTGGAGCGTAGTCAATGAAACCGGAATTTGGTCAATAAATACGCAAATTTTTATAACGTAATTTTCTTATTTTTTGTCACTGATAAATAAGAGCGTTTTATTGTCAACTGCTCAGATTTATCAGTGACGACGTGTTACAATGAAAATAATAAGGAGAAACAAAATAAAGCAAGTTCTCAAAATAAAATAATACATTCTAAAAACCAAAAAGATTCTCCCAGTCAAAAAAAAATTAGAGCAAATGTTCGAAAAGTCCTCCTTGCTCGGCTAGACAATATCCGAGCCTATTATAAAAACCCCTTCTAACGTTTCCAAGCATGTTAGGGGTGATAGTTTGAAAAGCTTCTTCAATTTTAATCCGAAGTTCTTCCAAATTATTAGCCCTTTCATGCCCGTAAACTTTATTTTTGATATAACTCCACAGATAGAAGTCATTAGGAGCAAGATCGGGTGATCGAGCTGGCCATAAAATAGTTCCCCGTGTACTTATAACCCGATTAGGAAATACATTATCAAGATATTCCCTAACTCAAGATATTCCCTAACAAGGCCAACATTGTGAGCGGGACAACCATCTTGTTGAAACCATGTTTCACCAAATCTCACACCTAACAACTGCCTAGCAGTTGGAATAATATGCTGCTGCAGTAGATCCAAGTATCTAGGACCATTCAAATTGCCCCTACAAATGCAAATTTTCCCTCGACCAATATCGAACGTGTGTTGGGTTATGACGATTCAATAATGGAAAAGTACTTTCATCTGTGAAAAGAATAGATCTCAGAAAGTTTTCATCACGATTAGCCCTTTCCATCATTGTTTCGCAAAATTCCATACGACGATAGTTGTCCTCAGGAAAAATTTGATGCGTTTTTGACGCTTTGTAAGAATGATAACCATTCTTTTTGAGAACACGTAAGACAGTGGCTGAAGACGTATCAACTGCTTCGGCAATTTGGTGGCTGGTTAACTTTCGATTTTCCTCCACTGCAGCGCAAATCATCACATCTCGTACTTCCTGCTCGTCATTCAAAACAGTGGGTTTTTTATGGTTTCTTGGCGCTACACAACCAAACTTTTCAAAATTCTGCACAAACCTATAAATCGTGGATAAAGTAGGTTCTGGGCGATTTACAAAATTCTCCAAAAAAAGTTCTTGAATAAGTCTCAATGGTCTGCCTTGATAGTACCATTTGACCATCTGCACTTTTTCGGCAACTTCGTAGACATCCATTTTTAGTTTTAAAAATGTATTATTTCAATTAAGAACTTACCAATCTGTTTCTCGAGCAAGGCAGAAATAAAACAAAATAATAAAAACAAAATGAATTTCCAAAAGATAACACTGCAGCGTGCTTCGAATCCACCTCGGTCGTACGGCACGGAGAGTAAATTGGACTTGATTCCCCCTATGTTCGCAGTAGCTTGAAGCGGTCTGTATAAAATCGGCGTACGCATTTTATGTGGCCGCAAGTCTACATCTTATGCTAATGTGCAAGTTTAAGAATTATATTAAGGTATATAATGTAGGTATATTATATATTGTCTTGAGGCAAAAAATTTGTAACCTGAGCAAAGCGAGGAACCAACTGTGATTTTGTTTCAAAATTTTTACCTTAAATCATTAAAATTATTTTAAAAAGTCTTAGTCTAATGTGCAAGTTTAAGAATTATATTAAGGTAGTTATTATTTGCCAAGGAGTTTTCGTTGGACCAGATATCTTGGCTCTTGTTAATCTAAGATCCCAACTGCAGAACAGAATCTACCAGGGACCGCACTGTGCCTTAGACCCAACCGAGGTTCAGCTAATATGTTTTCCGGTGCAAGAAAAATCCAGAGAACAAAATCACCCTTTATACGAAGTCTTAATAGATCTAGTAAAAGCATTTTATTCGGTCAAAATTTCGGCCATACGAACACTATCAAGGGTATAAGAAATCATCTTCGAAAGTTCGTCGATTTTGTAACGTACACACTGGTTAAAAATATTGACATTGTGTAATTTAGGGACAGAAACAAATAAAATAATAGACACTATAAAAGTAATGTTAGTATTTTTGTAATGTCCCCTGTTGGATTGGCTAACTGTGCTAAAATTTGTTTTAAGCATGTCCACAAAATATGTGCCTCTGTAGGTATATACTTTGTGAGCATGTCAGCGGATTGTCAACACCGACCACAATATCATTTTCCCCAGTGATAATCTCCATATATCGACAATTTCATCGGATATTTCTGCCAAGAATTTGCCTTCATAGCCTTCTTTTTTTCAGGCAAAATATTCAGCTGGCTTTTGTTGCGATTTGCATTTTAAAGTCTACTAGAGTGGTTCGAGGTTTGAAATTTTAATTTTTTTCCAGAATTTTACTTTTTTATAAACTTTTACGATCAAATGCCTAGATTCTTGTTTGATTTATTAAACTTTAACCGAAACAAAGGATTTTACAAGAAAACGAATTGAAAGAAAAGCAACGGTAATGTTTACTATTACCCTTTTACCTTTCTTGTGAAGCATGTCAGACGATTGTCAACGCCGGCCACAACGATATGATTTTCGCCGGTGATAATCTCCATATCGACAATGTCGTCAGATATTTCTGCCAGGAATTTTCCCTCGTACCACTCTTTTTTCAGGCAAAATATTCGACTGTCTTTGGTTGCGATTATCATTTCAAAGTCGATCGTATAAAGTCCGGTGCATTTAATAATAAGTGGGGAGACTATGGAACTGTCTGCATTGGCCTAAAATATAAAGGTAGTTTTTACAACTAAACCGATTTCGATGCGGCTTGTGTTGTGTTTAAAGCCTGTCCTGCACTTTTGCCACATGGAAAAAAATGCAAACTAAAAGTTATAAGGAAGATACTACTACTGCACCACAGATGACGATGTGTGCCTCCTTCGGGATTTGACAGTGCACATAATAGCAAAAATTTTCGTTATTTCCACCCAAAATCTTTTGATCTTTTGTTTTTAGATTCTTTTCGGTTGATGTAACTGATTTGGAGGTTTTTTAACTTCTTTTTTGTTTTTAATTGCCTTATGAGCATAATTCTATTGGAAATGTTAACACGCCAGGACGAATCCGTATCAGGTAACTTGGATAAGTACCAGTACGGAACGATGCCTAATTGTGAGTGATTCAAAGTTGGAAATCAAAGTGTATGATGGTGTTTAATGATGTATCGGGAGGGTGACCAGTGGAACCACTGACGAGCCTACGCTGCTTGCCCAAGGCGAAACATCGTTTAATCATTTCTCTTTTCGCTTTAGTCCTTTTGTGTGTTCCTTGTGGGATGCTCATCCAGGTTTAAATTTTCGTTATTTCCACCCAAGATCTTTTGTTTTTGGAACAAAAGCTTAAACCAAGCTTAAGGTCTAAACAAGGAAAAGTCGCTAGTGACAGGCTTTTCAAATTTTAGAAGGTGGTGCATTTGCACACCGTGCACATTCGAGGCAGTAGCAGCTCTGCACCAAACGGGAAGTCAAAAACTCTTCTAGGTTCTTTCTTCTTTTATGCCTATTGAAGCACTGACCATAGAGAACTTTTGCTGTGCGCGACAGTGGCTTAGTGCAATAATCACAATTACCTGATGCAATATGCTAAAATTGTGCGGATCAATCACATAAATATTTCCCAACTCTGTGGCTGTCACAAGGCAAGTTATAGCGTACCGGTCACTTTTTGACTTTTTTAAAACTGCTATGCATGTAATTTGAGCCTCTATTCGAGGTATGGTCCTGGGAAAACTTTTGAAGCATTCTTCTCTTTTAACGACTGGTGTTAGCAGCAGATGTTTTGATCTAAAAAAAAATTAATATTGCGTACATTTCTTCTGATTAACGTTCGTTAACAAATAAATACGTTATAGAGATGGCACAAATTAGATGTCGCTATCATCTTTTGGTTGGAATGGCACAAATTAGATGTCGTTATCATCTCTTGGTTGGAGAAACTGATTCAGTCTCTAAGCTTGCTTATATTACCTCAATAAAACATACGAATCTTCAATTTGTTATGTCTTATTTTTTGTCTGTACTGCTAAACTGACCTCTTACTTAACAATTCTTGTGGCGCCTTCGACAATTCTTCACAAAGACTATTAACGGACCAACTCGGATTTTCTAGGGCGCTTCTCCAAGCATCTATCTCCTGTTGCGTGAGCGGACAGTCTGGCAACTGAAGTTTATGAAAAGGCTTTAGATTTTTGTAGAAATATATTTTTGATCCGCAGGCCACTGCTAACACTAAAACAGGAAAAATGGAAAACACAAAGTAAACTACCTGATTTTTGTCTGACGAAATAGGGGCTGAAAGGTGGAACAAAGCGGTTTCGCCCTTATCAGAGACTCATCAGCTAGGTGAAAACCAAGATGAAAAGTACCTAGGTACTGCTGCTTGTAGGTAGATGGTGTCTTTTGACATTTAAACAGAGAAATGTAATCATCAAAATGTGATTGTCAAACACGTACAAAAGAGAAATATTTTTATCAAAATTTTACCTCTACGTAGCAAAATTTACCTGGTAATCCAAAGATAATGGAGATGGCAGCCATTTTGATTCTAGGCACGGAAAACAGAATGGTTGGTTCACTCGTCATTGAGTACTACATGTACATATCAATTTTAAAAAGATTAGCGTTTAATTTTTTGTTCAATTCTGTCTAGTTTTTTAAATTAGAACGTCATTCAACGAGAAATTATTAAAACTACTATCCAAAAGAGCTCAGTTCAGTCTTTGTTATTGGTGTCGCTCGTTCAGAGCATATGCCAGCCAACACCGTTCTCAACTAAAAAGCCAGTTAACTCATTTTCGTTTTAGTATCCTTTAGCCTATGATCAGCGCCATATTGACACCAAACTGACAGAAAATCCATGTTTTACTTGTCAATTTGGTTATAAAAATGGCAGCCACAATAGGCTAAAGGGCACTGAAGCGGTAGGAGTTAACAGGCTTGTTAGTTAAGTACGGTGTTGTGCCAGCTCACTTCGGTGGATTTTGGGGTTATCTGACTTTTGTCACCCATTATTCTTCTGTTTTTTATCGCTCTTCTGATTTTTTTTTCCTGATTTTCTGGCCGTCCTCGGTTTTTGTTCTTCTTCTTTTTTTTGTTTTTTCTTTTACTTTTACTTTATTTTCGCAGTTTTGTTAGTCATTCATACAGCATTCGTACTACATATTTAAAAAAAAAATTAATTAATTTATTTCTTTTTTTTTTTTAAAAAAAAAGGAGATTTTTAAGTGTCCGTACTTTTACTAGAGTTTTATTTTTTTTCTAAAAAAGCTAAGACTAGCTTCATTTTGTAGGGGGAGGGTTCCCTTAAAACATTACTAATTGAAAGCGGTCGAGATAGACCTGTCTTTGAGAGGGAATCATATAAGTCAAAATTGGTTATTTTATTTATTGGACAGCCAAAGAGTATGTGGTTAAGATTTTCAACCTGACCACACTCACAGAGGGGGGAGTCTTTGATGTTTAACCTATGTAAATGTTGTGCTTCAAGACAATGTCCAGTTCTCATTCTACTAAACGTTGTTATGTGTTTTCTGCCTATGTAATTAATTATTTCATATCAAGGCTTGCATGGAAATTCTTCCCGCATTTGTGAGTACCAAGATTTTCTCTCTTGATTTTGTTCTTTCCATTTTTCTTTGAAATAATCAATTGACCTTTTTGGTACTCCCAGATTTCTTCCAACATTTGCAAGTTTGTCCACTACTTCATTCCCTTTGATTCCACTGTGTCCTGGATTCCAGGTTAAGTATATTTCTGAGTTTTGATTTGCTAAAATTATGTTTTGTTGAGCTTTTCAAGTGCACTTTTTGAGTCTGTGTATATTATGAAGTTCTGTATATTTTCTTCTAAACATATTCTTACTCCTTCGTAAATGGCAATTGTTTCTGCTGTGCATATGTTTGTGTTATTAGGCCGTCTTTCAGAGAAATTAAAATTTATTTTGGGGATATGGATTCCATATCCCACTTTTTCTTTAACCCTTGATGCATCTGTATAGACAAACATATATTTCTTCTGATATTTAGTGGTCTTTTCTATGAATTCCTGATTTACATATTCTTGTTTTTTTTCTTAAATTAAGTTCTAGAATTGGTATATGCTGAAGCTGCATCTCATAATCTTTCCTAAGGCATTGTAGTGTGTCCACTTCCATAAACATATCTATTAGTAAGGTTTATTTTGTATTGTTTATGTTTTTTTTTTGTATTATGACATTTTTGTAATACTCTAAAATGTTAATCAATGGGTTATTTAAAGTAGTGGCCAAAAGAGCTGTTCATATAACGCCAAAAGTAATGGGCAAAAACAAGCTATGTTAAAGACTATGGCGCCATCTATACCAAAACACACAACTTAACAGCCTGTCCATGCCATGCTTTGCCTAAACAGCTGATTTCCATAACCTTGATTGATTGATTGATTTACTTTATACAGCAAGGTAAGGTTTGGAGATTCCCTGACATTGCAGCTGATTGCTTATTGTATCTCTTGCTAGAGTTGGGAAAAACGGTTATTTTCGAGTAACCGGTGTAACAGCGACAGTGATTTATAAATAACCGGTGATTTTTAACAGTTATTTTAATAACTGCTGGTTTAGATAAATTCAAATTCTCGGTCAGTAATTTTGGTGAATTGTAACTCCCAAAAAACAAGCCGAACAAAAAAAAATCGGCGATTAAGGTTATTTTGAAAACGAGGCCATCTATGTTACCAACTGTAGGAGAAAATTGGATTTAGGAGTTCTCCAGGACGTGTATTCTTGAATCGGGAGCGGCATAGATCTATGGCGAATGATCTCATGGAACGAAAACGTTATATTCTTGAGCGTTGATCCGATCTTACGGATCTCATGAAAATCATACGTTCCCGATCGCATGGTCCAACACCGGGGAACAGCGTCGAATCGAATTTAAATGTTTTGCTTCCCAAACTATTTTTCATTCGTGAGAGGTGATAGATCCCATGCGATAGATCCCATCGCACGAGAGAAAGACCGGATCGTATGACTTTCAAGAATATACGTGCAGTAGTTAAGTGCCTACAAATGAGTTCTTCCTGGAAAATTCCCATTGTGTGCAGGTGCTTCTTCAGTGCGCGAATCCGACCTCTCGAGGGCTTAAGTATCTCCTCGGCCAGTGATGCCGATGGACATTTCACCATTGTTTTGCTGTGTTGTTGTCCTGGTTTCTGGTTCCATTGGTCTGTGTTTATTCAGGTTGAGGTCCCATGAACTGTTTTTCAGAACCTTTACTAGCTAGGATATTTGCATTTTTTTGCCAGCCACCCCCGTGTGCCCTGGCACCCAGGCAAGTGTTACCTTATTGTGCTTGTTTAGGGTTATGAGGAGATGTAGGCAGTTCCACACTAGTTTGGAATTTATGTGTTGATATGCTAAGGCTTTTATTGTCTTGTCAATAACCTTGAATGAATTTTTGTTGGGTAAAAAGAAGTACCTAATCTATGGAGTTGAAAATTAAGCAAACCCAAAACAAAAGAGTTGTGGACAATTTTATACTATATGGCTGTCTCAAAATGGCTGCGATTCGTACCACAGAACAACACTCGTGCGTCCCACGAAATTTGGATGCGCAGTGGTCCCATGCTCATTTTAAAATCTCCAACATCTTTGTGGTAATCGCGGCTGAAAAAAACTTATTACAACTGCGTCCCCTTGTAAACCTTGATTATGCTATTTTCTTTGGTTTTTAGATCGTCGTGGCGTATGTAAAAAAAAGGGTTTTACCAACAGAAAACTGTTGGATTTTTCGCCTTCTCCACCAGTTCTACCACTGACTGGTTTCAGACACAGTCCATCCACCAGTCGGGCTTCCTACTATGACGAATCGATAGCAAAGAAAACGAACTTTATAAAATACACCGGAGTACCACAAGAATACATACCGGGTGCGACTTGGAGACTAGACGCAGACGCGTGTTTCACTCTTGTTAGAGATCATCAGTGCGACATAAGTTTTTATAGTCGAATAATATGAACGATCAAATCAACAAGTCATGGACAAATGTTCGGCAAAACATTAGTTAACAGAATGAGAAATAAATTGCCAATAAGTGAATCTCGTGTCCGCGACTAAAAATTAAAGTAAGACTCGTGGCATATCGGACAAAGCGTTTTTGTTTCTCACTTCATTACGACCAGGCCTCCAATATCTAATGGAGAATCCAGACACCTACAGACCTGTTTCATCCTTATTAGGAATCATCAGGAACTAAAAAGCCAAAATATTGTTGTATTTTAAATATTTTGGCTTTTTAGTTCTGCGCAACAAGTCTCCTCCGGAGCGATTGTTTGCTGATGCCTTAAAATTAGGGCCACGTAGTATGAAGCTCCAATTGGGGGTGGTGCTGCTACGAACGTTACCTCTTTTTAAGAGTCATGTTACAGTGACCTTATACTTTTACAGGTTTCTTCTTTATAACCTGCTGAAAGGTACTGGATTCTGTATTTACGGACTACTGCACTTTTCAATTTTGATGTTTTTGTTTCTCGGTTTGTTCGACAGGTGGCACACACAGCTTCCACGTCCCCGCGGATTACAAACTTTTTGTTTTAAATTCGAGAGGTGTGCGTGGTTGCCTGTCTAGCTTCAACTGCCAGGTACAGTCCTATGACTCCCTGATGATTCCTAATAAGGATGAAACAGGTCTGTAGGTGTCTGGATTCTCCATTAGATATTGGAGGCATGGTCGTAATGAAGTGAGAAACAAAAACGCTTTGTCCGATATGCCACGAGTCTTACTTTAAATTCCCAATGTCCATAGTAGAAAGCCCGACTAGTGGATGGACTGTGTTTTAAACCAGTCAGTGGTAGAACTGGTGGAGAAGGCGAAAAATCCAACAGTTTTCTGTTGGTAAAACCTTCTTTTTTACATATATTTAACTCCACTATGGACTAGTGATGGGCACATCGAAAAAAACATCGACGTTTTTTTTTGCTTTTTTTTAGAGAGTATTCCGTTCTTTACAGAAACTGTTTTATTTAAGTCTCATTGCTAATGTTACATAGTACTTATAATAGGCATGCAAATAAGAGATTCATAATAATAATCGGTACATGATATACAAAGGCTATTAAATATTTAAGGTAAAAAACAATAACAAAAATATGAGTAGTACATTCAAAAGAAACTGTAAAAAAAATCTTGTTCTCATTGGAGCACACCCTTAGAGGTCCCAAAAGCTTTTTTCTACTGATTGTAGAAACAATAATTTATTGAGGGTTGGTCCATTCAATTGATTCCTTCTTTCGGTGAGGGTTTTTCTCGCTTTTGAAAACAAACCGCTTTGATACGGTGAGGTATAAGTGCAAACTTCTCAGACAAATTATTTCCTATAATTTTTTTTGTATCGATGTTCCGATGTTTAAAAAAAGTATCGATGTTTTAGCATCGATAATATTTTATTAACATCGATGTTAAAAACATCGATGTTGAACAAAAAGCATCGATGTTTTTGAAACATCGATGTTTTGTGCCCATCACTACTATGGACATTGGGAATTTTTTTCTCATTCTGTTATCATATATGTTTTGATTGAATATTGTTTCCAAATACTGACTTCTCCCAATAAAAGTTCAAGAATTTGTGTTTTGTATTAATCAAATAGTTTATAGTATTTGGAAACGACATTAGTTAATTTTGCTCTGATTTTGTGTTGTGTGATGTTCAGATCAAACATACTTATAGTCTCGTTATTGAACCTTGATTTTATGTCCGAAATGATTTGGTCTAAAACTCGTTTATAAATTGAAACTCTATAATACTGTTCTGTATTTCTAATATCGTGGTTTTCGTCTGTTTCAAACTATCCCAAAATACTGTGGAGGGATTCTAGAATGTCTTTAAAGGAACGTTCTGCAATTTCCCGTTTTTTCTCCAAAGACTTCAGGGTTACCACCAGCATCTTTGTTGACTACTTTTTTCTGGAGCAAAGGGGGGGGGGCGATTGCCTCCCAGCCCTCCCCTGGGAACGCCACTGAATTAATAAGGTCCAGATAAAATTTGGATTTTTACAGTGAAAAATTCTTGGTTAGATATAACTGCGATAAATCAATCTACCTACTGTCAGCAGTATAGGTTACTCTTTCTCCTGGTTCTCGTCTGTTTACATGTAGCAAACTCACCTGGCAATCGCGGCTGAATTTCGTCAGAATAAAAACTCATTATACAAGTGGGAATGTCTTTCAGCATGATACTGTCGACCAACTGCGTTCCCTTGTAGACCTTGATGATGCTGTTTCCTTTGGTTTTCACGTCGACGTCGACCAAAATCAAACGGTATTCGCCGTCGCCAACGGCGTCGCACAAAACCGCACATCGTGGATGAGTTTTAACTTTGCCAACTTGGTCTGTGAAGGCCTCGAGCCACTGGGAACCCAAGTAACTAAAATGGTATGCAAAATACTAAACGGTGGGTGAAGTCTCCAAGGTGAAGATTGTTCATTATAACGAATGAAAAACGTCCATCATCAGGGTAGGAGATATCAAGAAGAGTATAAGGGTGTCTGTACTTAGTACGGCTACTTAAAACACGAAATTGCACACAAAAAATGACAGGAAGTATTTTTTTTAAATGCAATTTTGTGTTTGTGCAGCTATGTACCTGACATTACACTATTCAATTTGTTGTTATGTTAGGTAATTGTGAATGGACTTTTTTTGACGTAGCGCAAACATAATATTTAAAAAAAAAGACGAATCTCAACTAGCAATTTGTCGACCACTCAACGTTGTGCATCGCGTGCCAACGTTGCGTCGCAACGTTTACTTTTACTCAAACACCACCCACTTTTGCACCAATTTGGTGGATGATTTTTTGGTTGAGTCAACGTCCCGATCGCGACTACAGTTGAAGTAATAGTTCAATGGGTTTTGGAGTACAATTATTTGTTCAAAATATTGTTCATTACGTAAAATGATAATTAAACTATTCGACTACAAATTAAACTATTTCTAACACCATAATGTTATTAAAATAAAATGATATTCTATGTCATATATCATGTTTTACATCATCAAAACATGCGAACCAATGCCAAAATATATAAACAGACGGTAGTTTACTGTCAAATGTGAAGGTCGTAGCTTTAAAAAACAAGCGCGCCCTCGATTAAGATGATTTTATGAAACTTAAAAAAAATCATGACTTAAAAGTCGCTTCGAAAAACCTCTGAAGGTGCTGCTTAGGATTCCTAAGAACAAATTACGAATTTTTACATGCAAAAAGATCGTAGTTTATTGTAGAAAAAGGTAAACAAAAAATTTTATGTTTGTTTACATATTAGCATACAGTGGTTTTTACAATCAATCATGGCGGCACTTATTAGTTTCTATGACAACCAAAGGAGTCCCGTATCTCGACCGCTGTAACTACTTAACTTTGTTTTGAACTGATCCCCTAACTTAAAAGACGCGAACACGCCTCAATTTTTACCCAATCGAAATTGCTCCACAGTTTGGCTTTCTGCTGCTCACTTAATTTCCGTCCTTGTTGTTTACACAGGACCTTCCTTTTTCTTTTCCGCCACACAGAAGATGACACATTTTGATCCAGTATATCAGCTAAATGCTAGGCTAAAGCCTTCTGCGACGATAAAATATCGAAGAATATTTATACAATTTGTTCCTTTTCATAGCGCAAAATGTTGAAACAAAACTAATAGAAACTCTACAAAACACTTTTGACGTTTGTATGACAGACAGCAGTGCTCCAAAATTGGTTTGCTGCAAACGTAACAGAAAACTTGGTTAGATGAAAACAGGCGTGCCCGCGTCTCCAACAAACGGGCCAGAAAACGTGGGGCAAATTGATCAATTTTCGGTTTAGCACACACCGATTTGCTGTCGGCGCCTTCACAACTAAGGAATTACTGTTAGTAAAATAGACGGTCATAAATAGTTGTGATGGTGACTGAAGTTGTGATAAACGTTTAGGCGTCGTATAATAGTCGAAGTTGTCGACGGTCGCCATGATAACTATTCTTGATCCGTAAAACAACGTTTAAAATTAGTGCAACTCTAATTTTTACAACTTGCACAACTAAAAATTGCTAGTTGGGATGGACGTTTGAGTTAGACTTTTAAACTTTCAAAAACAGTATTTTTAAAAGCCCTGGTTATTTTGATCATTTTTGAGTATATTACTATAGAATTACTAAGTTTATATGCACCTAAAACCGCTTTTATATAAGGACGGTTTTAAATAAAATAGCTTTGTCGGACGGTTTATACGTGCTTCATTAAATATGTCAGTTTAAAGTAAAAAACCAATAAAACAACTTATGGTAAAGTCATAATGGTAATTTAAGGCTTAAAATATTTTAGCATAACTTAAGGGGTAACGTTTTTGTTTAAGCAATTTTTTCTATGTTTTTCACATTTTTATGCCATTATTTTGCTCACATTTTAAAGCTTTCTTTCCAAACTTTCGATTTCTAAAATAAAACACTCACATTTTTTAAGTTTTCACTGTTTTTTAAGCTTTCAAAAAAAGTACTGCCAAAAAAAAAATGTTTTCTCTGTTAAAATTAAAAATAGTTAAGGTTGTTGAAGAGAGACAGCAGACTATAAAATATTAGTTTAGAGAAACATGGAAATAATTTTATTTAAGGCAAAAATTTAACAGGTATTTAACTAAATTATTTTAAGGTTCATCATGGCTTGACAATAATATATTTTTTTTTAAATACCGTTTTTAAAATTTTATTCGAATTTCTAGCTTAGCTTAAACAAAAATTTGTGTTGATTAATGAAGTATTAAAATTTCGTAAAATTGGGTAAAAAACATATTTTTTACAGTATTAAAGACGAAGCAGAGTCACTAAAAAAGTACAATTAGTTTTAGACACATTTTTTATGACCTATAAGTACATACCCCTGAGTCATATTTTATTATAACGTAAAAAACTTTTGTAATCTTAATGCTTGTATTCCTGACTCGCCAACAAACTACATTTTACCATTTTGTTTCAATGTTTGTATTGATATGGTATTTGTTTTGGTTGCTAAGCAAGCAACTTGCTTGGAACACGTGTCCAATTACACTATACAAAAAAAAGATTTTTTTTATCACATCAGGATTTTTGGTTAAAACCAATTCCAAACTTTTTTTTTCCAGTTCAAAAATGTAACGTCGCACACAGGCGAAAATGACCAAAAACATGGTCAAAACCCGAAAAACAATATTTTATAATATTGGGCTTTACCCATCCTAATTTACAAGGGGGGGTACCTGCCTATCGCTAGCGACCCTTTTTGGTTCTATTATTGCAACAAGTATCAGACAAGTTTAATTTTGACTGTTGCCAGGCACTAAGTTAATGATATCAAATAGAGACATTAAACTAAATACCATGGACCCCATACCGGGGGGTAAGTACATCATAAAAATATTGTTAATTAATATATATTTCTGTTTATATTTTTTTGGCAATTATTTTCCCGTTATGTTAAAAATGTAAAATTTTCAATTAAAAAACCTATTTTTCGCATAGATCAAAAGTTGATTGGCCCGCGCTAATATGACTGTTTTATAAAAGCCTAAGCTTTCGTTTTTCAAGCCCTTTAATAATATTTTGCTTCTTTGCAAGATTATTTATAAGAGTTATTCAAAAATTAAAAAGTAGGTATATTAGACTTAATTTTAAGAAATTCATTCAAATTTATAAAAAGTCGAGCTTAAAAAAAGTGCGTAAAACATATTGAGCTCGAATTTTTATAAATTTTAATGAATTTCTTAAAATTTAAGTCTAATAAACCTATTTTTTATTTTTGAATAACTCTGCTGTTTGTTAAACACTGTATTACAATAAAATCAAAATCTTGCAAAGTAGCACAATATTATTAAAGGGCTTGAAAAACAAAAGCTTAGGCTAGGCTAAAAAATAGGTTTTTTTAATTGAAAATTTTAGATTTGTGACATAACGGGATACAATTATTAACACTATTTTTATGAAGTACTTAAGAAACTATTGTAGCTTCGGAAAAAATAAGCACAAACTTTAATGTCTCTATTTGATATAATTAACTCAGTGCCTGGCAACAGTCAAAATTAAACTTGTTGCAAGGCAATAATAGTTTAAATTGTAAATTAGGGTGGGTAAAACCCAATATTATAAAATATGTTTTTCGGGTTTTGACTCGGGTTTTGGCCACGTTTTTAGCCATTTTCGCCTGTGTGTGGCGGTTAAAGTTCACCTAAACAACATGGGCCTGTATCACGGAGACCTGAGCTGCAGACTACGTAATCAGGAACCGGAAACAGTAGAACATGTAATATGCCAATGCGAGGCACTGATCGCAAAAGGCACCTAATATTTGGGGAAGTTGAACTAGATTCAATATCGACTGGGGACTACTCCAGTAAGGACCTGTACGAACTTGCACAGGGGTTTTAATGGAACGGTTAGCCTGGCAACCAAGAGGGTGTACAATAAGCCAGTAATAGCTGTAGTGCAGTGACTGTAGCTTGACACCAGGGGGACTATTCTTGAATCGAGAGAACATTTGCTCCCAGCGAGTAAATTTTCTCTCGCTACTATGCATCTCATTGGTCCAAATCTTCGGTTTAAATCGGTTTCTCTCACTTTTGCCGATAATGATCGAAAGTAATTCTATTGGTCTTGACTAGTTTAGCTCCCTGGGAGCAAATTTTCTCTCGATTCAAGAATAGACCCACAGGCAGGTTGGAGTCACAATCAAGGGGTTTTAGTCGGTAGGAATCCGACACTACCCGGGCTCTCCTGGTAGAGGAGAAATGACGAGACCCTTGAAAAAAAAATCTTATAATTTCTAAAACTGAAAAAAAGTTAACCACCTCATCACATTTACATTTACTTTATCCGGACCTCTTAAAGTGCTTTTATATAAGAATGGTTTGAAAATGTTGTTGTATAAACACCTCTAAAACCGTTTTTAAGCACGATTTTATTTTGAGCGATTTAAGAAAGTGGTTTATTGCTTTAAGAAACGTTTTAGCGCATTGCTTTCAACCTAAACCCAATAAGCAGCACACACCCAAGCAGCATTTTCCTGACTTCCGACCTAATCTGACCAATGCGACGTCGTATTTAAGTTGAATTTGAGTTCCCCGGTGGAACACACCGCCTTAAATCATGATCCAACGTCCGGTTTGACTAAAAATTAGGGTGCAGTTACAAAAAATAATTCAATCAGACGTGGAGACGACGTCAGCTATTGTAATATAGTTTTAAGTACAGGTTCCATCGACCCATTGACGTCGGTCAGTAGCCCACCTTAGTCCAGTTCAAATATTAGTGCACGCCTAGTCGTTCGACGGACGTCCTTATGTCTAACATATTTTTAAGAAGTTCCGCCAACTACAAATAACGTCCGGTAGAGTCCCTAATAGATAAAAGTAAAATTAAGGCAAGATTCAGACGATGTCCCATCGTCAACAGAGACGACGTAGTTTTAGGTGGATTTTTCAACGATGTAGCGACATCCGTTGATGTCCAGGAATAATCATAAGTATATCGCCGACGATATATGCCGTTGGCTTGTACGACGTATTTTTTTTGTATTTATAACGTACGTATAATAACGTCCGCTAGATTCCTAGTGGTGTCTTCTGGTTGCCGAAGGAAAAATGCCTAACGATGGATGCACATCAATATACGTCGGAATTAGGCCTACCGTCTAGCGTCAAGTGGATAGTTCAAAACAGTAAACAAGGGTTCTTTTAAAGATGCCAAAGAAAAGGTCATTCAGACATTCTCACTCATTGTTTTTTGCGATTTTGCCGAAATGTGTTCACTGTTCACTGCTTTTGTATTCAAATCATTGCAAGAAATATTTGAAAAAACGGTTAGGATTATTTCGACATGGTTGACATTTGCCGTTTAAGTACAGTTACTGGATTCCGAGCCGTCGTCGATCGGACGAATTCCACTTAGGTCGACGGGCCTACATGAAAGCCGCACCCTACGAATGAACGTCTGAAACCTTCCCTGTGTTAAGTAAAGACACGTACCAAAATTGGACGTCGGGTCCAGAGTTGTCGGCGGGACGTTGAGCCATCGTCAAACCTACGTATAAGGTGTATACCATGGCCCGACGTCCGAAATACATTCAAATAAATCAATTTATCACGGATCGAGTAAAGACCATCTACTAAACTTGGAGATCCGGTCCAAATTGGTTATTTTTTGGGCCTCAGGAGAAATCCGCCATACTTAGGAATTAGGTGTCTTCCGCCATTAGACAAATGCTGGTTAAATTTTCCAATTACGTTGATATTGACAATAAAAAATGGTCAATATTGCAACCAATATGTCTTTAGAATATAGCTTAAACTAAGAAATGTCAAATATGTTTGCAAATTAAAAAAAAATATATGTATATTTTTTGATTTTAGTTTATTTTTCTATAAAATCTAAAAAATTTTGAGGCGCATGTATTTTTCTGATTTATCTTATCAATGTTTATCGGTAAACTAATCTTCGTTGGTAATTTTACATCCCCATCGTGCGTTAAAGGCCTGTCTTGTTATCATTATTATAAACTGCTTCTAAAGAATAATATTCCTTGTTCTCCATATAGGTAGCTTGTATTTACAAAAAGGTTTACCCGATGGAACTAATAAGATATAAATAGGATAATGAGATTACCTCTACCTACTCCACCTCGGCTAAAACTATATTTTACGTTGGCGACTACTCCAGTTAATGATGTCGATACGTCGATGTCGATAGGTAATTCCGATGGCGGTCCAACGAACGTCGTACGATCGACCCGTCTATTACCGCCAGGACAGTTTAAGCACATCGCTAGACCCTAATAAGTAAAGTGTTCGACGTCGACACGACTCGCATTTGAATGTGCCATATAGGTGCAAATAGGAGCCGGTTCGAGGTTAAACGGACGTTGGAGACCGACGTCCGATTTTTAATGCGGACGAACGCACAACGTCATATAACGTCAAATTGCTACTTGGGCAGGGTCAGAATTTTGCTGTAAAAATGTTTTCACAGATAAATCTATACCCTCCCAACTAGCAATTTGTCGACGTCTCAACGTTGTGCACCGCGTGCCAACGTTGCGTCGCAACGTTTACTTTTACTCAAACACCACCCACTTTTGCACCAATTTGGTGGATGATTTTTTGGTTGAGTCATCGTCGCGATCGCGACTACAGTTGAAGTAATAGTTCAATGGGTTTTGGAGTACAATTATTTGTTCAAAATATTATTCATTACGTAAAATGATAAATACACTATTCGACTACAAATTAAACTATTTCTAACACCATAATATTATTAAAATAAAATGATATTCTATGTCATATATCATGTTTTGCATCATGATAACATGCAAACCAATGCCAAAATATATAAACAGACGGTAGTTTACTGTCAAATGTACAGTTCGTAGCTCTAAAAAAAAAGCGCGCCCTCGATTAAGATGATTTTATGAAATTAAAAAAAAATCATGATTTAAAAATCGCTTCGAAAATCCTCTAAAGATGTTGCTTAGAATTCCTAAGAACAAAATACGGATTTTTATATGCAAAAAAATGTTCGTTTATTGTAGAAAAAAGCAAAAAAAAAATTTTTAAAAGACGCGAACACGCCTCAATTTTTACCCAATCGAAATTGATCCACAGTTTGGATTTCTGCTGCTCGCTTAATTTCCGTCCTTGTTGTTTACACAGGACCTTCCTCTTTTTTTCTGACACTGGGGAATCACCTTCAATAACAGCTGTCACATGCCAAAATATCGAAGAATATTTATACCATTTGTTCCTTTTCATAGTGCAAAATGTTCAAACAAAACTAATAGAAACTTTACAAAACACTTTTTAGTTACTTTTACTGAATTAATTGACGTTTTTATGACAGACAGCAGTGCTCCAAAATTGGTTTGTTGCAAACATAACAGAAAAATTGGTTAGATGAAAACCGGCGCGCCCGCGTCTCCAACAAACCGGCCAGAAAACGTGGAGTAAATTGATCAATTTTTGGTTTAGCACACACCGGTTTGTAGTCGGCGCCTTCACAACTAAGGAATTACTGTTAGTACAATAGACGGTCATAAATAGTTGTGATGGCGACTGAAGTTATGATAAATGTTTAGGCGTCGTATAATAGTCGATGTTGTCGACCGTCGCCATGATAACTATTCTTTATCTGTAAAACAACGTTTAAAATTAGTGCAATTCTAATTTTTACAACTTGCACAACTAAAAATTGCTAGTTGGGCTTTATGGTTTTTGCTGTTGTATTCTGCTACAACCTGTTTAAAGCTATATTAAAAGGTTATGGCAAACAGTGTGACACAACATCATTGCTTTGCCATTGTATTATAAGCATTCTTTCTGACAAAGTTTGGCTTTAAGTCCTAAAAAAGAACTGATTTTCAGGAAAATTGTTTATGACAGCAAATTTAAAGGATTTTGGTGAAAATATAGAAAATCGTGTATGATTTTATAAATGCGGAAATAAAAAAATATAATAAATATGGTGTAGAACAAAACATGAGAAGATCAAAAGATCTTGGGAGGAAAGAAAGAAAATTCAAAATTGGATGAGTGTCCCACAAGGAACAAACAAAAGACCAAAGCGAAAGAAGAAACAATTAAACGATGTTTCGCCCGGGGTGACCAGCGTGGGCTCGTCAGTAACACCATCGCACACTCTGACTTTCAACTCTGAATCAATCACAAATAGGCATCGTTCCGCATGGTACTTATTATAAGTCACCTGATACGGGTTCATCCTGGCGTGTTAATCTTTCCAATAGGAATATGCTCCTAAGACAATTAAACTTCCAAATCAGTTACATCAACCGAAAAGAATCTAAAAAAAGAGAAGATCAAAAGATCTTGGGAGGAAAGAAAGAAAATTCAAAATTGGATGAGTGTCCCACAAGGAACAAACAGGTTGATGTAACTGATTTGGAAGTTTAACTTCTTGTTTTAATTGTCTTAGGAGCATATTCCTATTGGAAAAATTAACACGCTAGGACGAACCCGTATCAGGTGACTTATAATAAGTACCATGCGGAACGATGCCTATTTGTGAGTGATTCAGAGTTGGAAGTCAAGAGTGTGCGATGGTGTTAATGACGAGCCCACGCTGGTCACCCCGGCCGAAACATCGTTTAATTGTTTCTCCTGTCGCTTTGGTCTTTTGTTTGTTCCTTGTGGGACACTCATCCAATTTTGAATTTTCTTTCTTTCCTCCCAAGATCTTTTGATCTTCTCTTTTTTTAGATTCTCTTCGGTTGATGTAACTGATTTGGAAGTTTAAGAACAAAACAAACACAGTATGCTGAGATAGCACAACTCAAAAAATTGGCATAATCTCCATAAGTTGTCCTTACCCACGCTCCTGACTTATAAGAACTTGTAAAAATTTAACATAGGATAACGAGTTAGAATAAATCCAAATGTGGGTAAGATAAATTGTTTTGAATTGAAAATGTGTATACGGTATAGTTAAGTGCATTATTCTCGGTGCTCTTTTAAAAAGTTTTTTTTTCAAACGGCTGTAAGCTTTGTATTTTCAACACAAAACGGTAATAAAGTGCTCCTTTGCCAACATATGGACTTTTCGGCGGCAGGCAACTAGATAGAGAGTTGGTGGCGGTAAAAAATTAGTCTATTATGTTAACGGCTACACCAAGGCGTGGGGGGAGTTTTTTACAGGGAGGCTTCAAAACTTCAAAATAATTGCTATGTGAAGTCATTTCATCCCCTTTCTGATTTGTGCTATTATGTTAAGGGCCACACCAAGATAACAAAAAAAATATTACACCTCTGGGTGGGGGCGTTTTTTACAGGGAGGCGACAAAACTTTTTATTATATTTTTTTATATTCTGTGGTAAGCTGTTCCACATTTTAATAGCAACGTACGAGAATGATTATTCCTAGTTTGATAAGGAGGTTTTCCTGTCGCTAATATTCTGTAGATAAATGTATACATATGCGTTTTTCTCCTGAGGACCATATTTAATATTTAATGTTGATTAAGGTGTCTGTAGGAAATTTTAAAAGAAACTCTCATACAACTGTTATGTATCTTTTGTCTTGACTTTTTTGTTAACCACGATAGAGAGTCGTTATACACAACATCGCCATAATCAAATAGTGAAAGCACGAGAGTATTGCAAAGGTAATATTTTTGCTTTGGGGGTAGATAATTTTTGTGTTTATAGATGTTTTTAAGTCTTAAGTAAGCAGCTATTAATTTTTATATGATGTTGAAAGGACCAGTCGCTATCAAAGATTACCCCTAAGTTTTTAGCTTTTTGAACAATAGGCACCATATACCTATAGAGGTCTGTATGTTCTGCTCAATGTAATTTCTAACGTTTAGGTCTTTATTTATTATTAAAATATGTGACTTAGATAGCTGTGAGTCATCAGCAAATTGTTTAAATTTACAAAATTTGATACAATTAGACATGTCAGCTACATAAATGGCAAATAATAAAGGAGAGGGAACCGACCCTTGAGGCACATTTTTGTATTCTGACTTTTCAGTATCCAACCCTTTGCTAACCCAAAACAATTATGACGATACTTAACAAGAATTTTCAAAAAAAAGAAAATTTGGGCAGCGTGACGTCACACAGCACACTATTTTTGCCTGTGTTAAAATGCCAGAAAACCTTAGTAAGGCTGGGGAGATTACTTTGTGTGCATGAACTCGTATCGATTACAAACAAAGCCACTTATTCCTTATCTTTAAAAAAGCCAAAAATTGCATACAGGCTGTTATTATTGACTAATAAATTTTTTATTTTCAATAGTAATTTTTTAAGTTTAGATAGTGAGGGTATAAATTCTCAAACATTAAAGCAAATATTCGTCGTCGATCTTTTTAAACCTTTTTGTGCAAAAAATATTTCTGCTTTTAAGAAGAAAATGACTAACTTCAATACGTTCGCAACTATGATGGTGGCAATTGTGGTTTTGTTGGTGATTTTTGCAAATAATGCAGGTAAATTAAACTATCAGCAGGGAAATTTTGGAACGCTTAAAAATTTGACAGCCGTTATGCTAGTGTTTAATAATAGGGAAATTTTGGACCGCTTAAAATTTTGACAACTTTGACAGCCGCCGTGGTAGTGTTTAATAACCACTACCTCGCATCGATTTTACCAGAGTTTTTGGAACACATTAGAAACTGTCACTCGTAAAAAAATTTCGAGGGAAGAAAAATAAAAAAAAAATGGCCTTTATTTAAGAAAATAAGCGTTTTATATAATTATATTATATGTTGTATAATTAATTGTGCCAAAATATTCTAAAATTAACCAACAAAATAACCACAACCACAACGAAATGGATTCGTAGCTTACGGCAGTGGTAGTGGTTTACCACAACCACGATGAAGTGTTTAATAAGCGTTCCAAAGTGGCCCCAGCATTGAAAGACTTGTTTGGAGCAAAACTACCTTCATCAAAAACACGTTAGCCTTACAACATAAAATTATTAACTCCAATATCGTTTAGTTAAATTGACTAGATATATTATTACAAACTGTTTGTCGACAAAAAGCCTCCAAAGTGAGTCTAAGTAGAAACTTAAAAAATAAAAATTATAGGAAAAAATAGTGAAACTAATGACAAGCCACAACAATTTTTGGCCTTTCTTTACCAAGAAAGATAAATTTATACCTAAAAGGGTTCTATTTTTTTAGAATGTAAAAAATCAAGGAACAAACTTACTATTACATATTAAAGGTTAAAAATTTATTATATTTTTTTACCAACACCCTGCTGAAAAACAAAGCCTGATGTCATTACATAGGTTTCAACCGATTGCTTTTATCCCCCCACCCAGAAGTTATTTCTAGAAATAAAAATATTCAAAAAGATAAATACATTTTTAAAAGCTTTAGGATTTTTCCACCTCAAAATGGGATGTTTCTGATATAATATTTTTTAAATTAAAAAAATGTACGTACGAAAAATACGTAAAAGTTCATTTCAAGAAACAAAAAAACGTTCAAATTTTATCTATGCAGTGTCAACATTCCTCTAAAACATTTTAAAACAGTCAAAAGCAGCACAACGAAGTTCAAAAGTAGCTGTCGCAAAGATTTTAACTATTTCCCGGAGCTTGGTATTTACGATTTATAAAACTCCATACATTCAGTTAGAATATTAAAACCCGTGGATGTTGTGTTCGAGATTTGAGTAGGTTTTTTTAATATTATCTGTCTGTAGACACCTTGCGTACGTTTTTGTTGATTTTGTCGTTGGTTTAAATAACGAACACACCATCTTTACATTATAAATCAAGGCGGCTGGTAAATGAAATGAAACTATGGTTGCCATAGCGATTTTCCTTTTTACTCGGTGACGTTCATTGTTGCGACATTTTAATCTTTGACAGTTTCATATTTTGACGAAATTTTTAAATGATTTTTAAAAAAATACTTGGTGAAAACTGGCGGAAATTGCTTAATTTTTGGGCAAGAGTAATAAAATTTTTCCAATATTACTATTTTCCGCTATTTCTCTGTAATTTTGGGTAAAAAACGGACAGAAATCTTTTTTTGCACCTGTGAAAACCTCGAAAAAAAGTTTTTTTGCATCGGTAACTAAATAAGCCATGCTTTAGTTATCTGCAGACAGTTACTAAAAATCATGTTTTTGACGAAGGTACAAAAAAAAACCATTTTTGATCTTGTAAATCTCGAAGCATCTTACCCTGAAGATGATCCGGATTAGAATAGAAACGTCGGCACTTGATGTAATAGCTTAAATAAAAATAATTGTCCAAAAACTCTGAAACATTTTTCATTTCAATTTTTAATATTAGTTGATAAAGGATAAAAAATAGTGTTTAGAGCTCGCTAGTATTTTGCATCCGTATCCAACAAAGACATGGTTTCTTTATTTGCGGACAGGGAGTAAAACTGTCGTTTTGATGAAAGTATAAAAAAAATGTTTATATTTTTAATTTAAGAATCTACAATATTTGTATTTTTTGCAGGAGCCAAGATATTGAAAAGAGAAATTGATGCCGACTTATTGGGGAGCCTTGCTGGGGGCGGCCTGGGAAAAAAGTAACCTTGCATGTAATTTTTAATTGTTTTGTTGTTTAAATAAAAGACACTACATAAATATATATTTTTATTAGTATTATTAGTAGCCCTGTTATGGATTAACTAAATCCACTGTCGACAGGGATCTGAGTGGGTCGAAAGAACACACAAAGATAGCAGCTGATTTTTGTCCAAGAAGGCTTGACAAATTAAATTAACTTGTCGGATTTTTTTTGTTTAAATAATTTATGATATTTATGATGACATTTTCATTGGTCGTAGGTAAAATAGAGTACACTAACTCCCATGTTATGGTCATTACACGCTTAGATAAATACTCTTCGCGTTTAATGACCAACATAACTAATCTCAATCTCAATATGACTTTATTGTCTCAAGAAACTTAAATCTTATTGACAAAGTCGTACTTAAAATAATAACATGATTTAAAAAAAATATAAACCATTAAAAATAAATCTATAACATTAGGTGGTCAAACTGAACATAAAAAAAATACAAAACAACAAACTAAGAACATAAAAAAGAATACAAAACAAGTAAAAATATTAAGATACTACAAGTTACAAATATAATGAAATAGAAAACAAAATACATAAAAAATATAATAAATAGGAGTAAAATATATTTATAAATTAAGTATCACAATAATCCGATTTCTGAAATCATATAGATATCCTGGAAGCAGTAATTTTACCTTCAACATCTCTTCTTAAGGTAAAGCAAGTTCTTAACACGATTAAAAACAAAACAAGCTCAGGTATTGATGGTTTATCCACAAAAAATTTGCAACACCTCCCAGATGATACCCTTTCCATTCTTGTTGCTCTTATAAATCAGTCTTTTCACATTGGTTACTTTCCAGATTGTTTAAAACAAGCTCTTGTTATGCCAATTCATAAGAATGGAGACCTGGAGGACCCATCGAATTTTCGCCCAATATCTTTGCTATCTTCTCTTTCCAAAGTTATAGAAAGAATTGCTAAAACAAGAATTACTAGTCACTTTGAAACTTTTAACATCCTTTCACAATCTCAATTTGGATTCCAACAAAAAAAAGGAACACATGACGCCATATTTGCTCTTTTGGAGGAGGTATACATCAATATTAATGAAGGAGACTCGGTAGCAGCAGTGTTTTGTGACTTCTTGAAAGCCTTTGACTGCGTGAATCACGAAATACTGCTGCAGAAGTTGATTTGACTTCAGACACTCCTCCTCTAGATGGGCGTCGTCTTATGACACAGGCAGATCACAGATAGCCAAATGCAATCAAGCTATACCAAACAGCAAACAAATAACCCGAGGAGTACCACAGGGATCCGTTCTGGAACCCATCTTCTTTGCCTACATTAACGACCTTACCTTCATCAACATCGATGTGAAATTTTATGTTTTTGCTGATGATAGCACTATACTCTGGACGGGTAAGAGGGGCGAGCTAGAGGCTATGATCAGGAGAGACCTTGAAAAAGTTAAAGAATGGTGTGATGCGAACCAGTTGTGTTTTAACATTAAAAAAACAAAAATTATCTCCTTGAGATTATCCATAAATTCCATACCCTTAAATGACCAGCTTATTGAGTCCCAAGAAAGTGTGAAATTTCTCGGTATAGTTCTTGATAAGCAATTGGATTTCAGGTAACATATTAACCAGCTTAAACCAAAACTATCACCTGCCTGTTTCGCTCTTAAAATAGTTATTAAGGAACTTAATCTACACTCTGCTAAAATGGCGTACTATGCCCTATTTGAGTCTCGTGGAAGATACGGAGTCGCCTTCTGGGGCTACTGTTCCAAAATCCTGAGACAGTGTTTCGTGTTCAGAAGCGAGCTATTCGAATCTTGAGTGGGGCACAAAAACTTAAGATTCTAACCCTGACTGCCATTTTCATCTTAGAGTATGTTTGCCTTATTCATAAAAAGCAAATAAAACCAAATGCTACCATTTCTGTCCCACAACGTTCCAGCAGGCAGACTACAAACCAACTTGTACCCCTTCCTATACCAAGACTAACTTGGACAAAGGAATTAATAATCTATGGGAGTGTTAAGTTATACAACCACCTACCACTCGAAATCAGGTCAATTAAAGTATTTAAAAACCCCCTGGAACTACCAAAAACAGCCTAAACATAATCACGGGTCTGGTGTATAGGCCATGAATAAAGTCGGTTCACTGTATGAAGTCCGATATCGGATTAAATCTCCAAAAGATGTTATCGCTTTTTGAACAGTGGGCTAAATCAGCGGTCTTAAAACAAAATTATTTAAGAATTACGCGTTATACTTATACTACGATAAATATTTCTATTTTATTTTATTTTTCAATTATACTTTTGAAAAACTTTTTGCGTCAATAAGTTAAAGATTTTGACAGGTATTTTTTCCGAAAATTTAATTATTTTGCGGTCATTATAAATACATCTGGAGCTGTCGTCAATGCTAATAATCACAATTTTCCAAGAAATAATTAAAATTTGCCCCAGTTGGAGGTGGCATGTTCTTTTTTAAATAAGTAGGTATGCTTTTATTTGCTTTAAGTTTGTATCTAATTGTGGTGACACATCGCCTAAAAGGTTTTTATCTCCAGGTGAACGCCGTTTAGTATTACAAGTGGAACGTTATTTTACGTTAGAAAAAAATAACTCGGGCCCGTTAGTCTGTTTTGGCAGTGCAAAAACGAACGTCTGATTTTGGACAGACCATACAAAAGGGTTCGACAGAGTTCAAAAACCTTTGATCTATCCCAAGGGATTAAACTATCGATTAGAAATATTGTTTATGATATGTATAAGTCAAAGGAATATGTTACCCTCAAAGCTATTCTAGAAAAGTTAAAGGAAAAACAACTTTGCGATATTGGAATTACCAGTTTGTCCAAAATGTTAAAAGAGATGGGCTTTAAATATAAAAAAAAACGAACCACAGAAAAGTGATTTGCGAGCAATCCAATATTGTGTCAAAAAGATGGCAATTTTTAAGAGATTACATAAAAAACAAAAAATGGGAATTGCCAAGGCAAGTTGTTTTTCTTGACGAAACATGGGTATTTGCGCACGGAACTTCAACAAAATCGTCTTGGCAGGATGAATCGAAACATTTCTATTCCAGTACCCGTGCAAGTAATGGAAAAAGATATATAATAATACATGCAGGCAATGAAGAAGGGTTTATTTCAAATGCCAGTTTAATATTTTCATCGACCAAGAAAACTAACGAATTTTTGAGCAATGGTTTGAGGAAAAACTTTTAAAAAGTTTAGGAAACCCTCCCTTAATTGTTTTGGACAATGCATCTTACCACACGATACTCGAAGAGAAATTTCCCACAAGCAGCTGGAAAAAAGAGGAAATGAGTGGTTGTCAAAGAAAAACATAAAGCATGAAAATTTATTTTTTAAAAGTGATCTTTTAAGCAAGTGTAAAGAGCAGCCATTTAAAAAAAAATATGTTGTTGACGAATTTAGCCCTTAAATATGAACATCAAGTTTTGAGATTACCACCCTACCATTGCCATTACAACGCAATTGAATTGGTATGGGGTATTAGCAAAAATTATTATAACAAACATGCCTGTAAAAATCGGTGAGTCTAGCGTTATAAAGTTGTCGGAGGAGGCACTTAGCAAAGTGGGCAAAGAAGAAATTATTTTTGAATCTTATGAGAGAGAACAGGTTATAGAAGAAGTAAGACCGTTAATTATTACGGATGATGATAATGATTGTGAAAGCATGGATGATATTTCAGATGCAGAGGAAGACTATTTTTAGTATGCATTTATAAGTAGGTGCGTTCTATCGCAAGACTCCCAATGAGCATTTTTGTCTATATAAAAGTTACAGCAAATAATATAAAACCTTCATAAAATAACCAAAAGTTATATTATTTAGTGTTGGTGATAATTTTATAACTCTAATATATCTCTTAAATGAGTAAAAAAGACTTGAAAAACAACTATTCAACACCAGCTTATAAAAATTTATGGTACATAGTAATGGATAGAAAAACAACATATAGATTTTATAAAACTTCCTTATGAGCCCTCAAGTATAGAGATTATTATAAAAAGGTTTTACAACTGTTCTAACAACACTACATAACAAATTAAAGGATTTTATGGATTTAGAAATATAGATTTTCCATCTTTCTTCCCTTTGCTGGTTATGTATTATTCTTTTTCTCTTTACAATAAAAAAATTTATAAAATGGTGTTTAGCAATCTTCTAAAATAAATAAAAATGAAAGTGAGATAAGCTGAAGCAGGAATATGAATATTTATATACTATAGTCAAATAAAAGCTGTTTTTTCAAGTCATCCTACTCTGAAAATCAGCTGCGGTCCCGTGTGTACTGTATAGTTTTCGAATACACTCACGTAAATTTCATGGGCTCCAAAAATACTTGAGAAAACGTGAAAAAAATATTCATTTAACTATCAGTTTTTTTTTCATACGCGTTTTTTTCTTTCTGGGACAAATATTGAATTTCGTATGTTGTTCTTAACCCTAACAAGCAATATTTCGATTGAAACACATGTTGAAACCCCATAAATAACGTTTTTATTTAGGCCAAAAACCTATTTTTGTAATCCAAAATGGCGAAAATTTCCGACAATTCTATAAAAAAAACAATACAACTATACCACTGTTTATCTCCTCAACACTATTTTATAACCCTTTTAAAAAATGATGCTACTTGGAACAAAGGGCTACAGATGGCGCAGTGTTGAACACTGATGGTCTGTTTCTGCGAGCTTAACATAGTTACCATTGTTCTCTTTTCCTAAATGCATTCCTCGAGAGATCGAGCATACTACACATACCAGGAAAAATACCCGCCTCCACACACTTCAAGCCCGCATAACTATCAGAGGTAACTATCTCAAGAATATAGTTAGATTGCGGGGTCGAAGGGTGTACAGGCGAGTATTTTCCGGGGTGTTCACATTTGCCGCCGACCAGCAGTATGAGCGTATGCGCTCGACGTTTCACAGTGCGTTTTTGCGACCTTAACACGGTTACTATATTGTTCTCTTTTTCTAAAACACGGTTCCCATCTATGCGTTTCTCATTCGTGGGTCCCCCGAATCAAAACACGTATCACGTGGTCTAAGCGAGATTTGCCTATACAAGTTCATGTCGGACCACGTGATGAGTTTTTTGAGTCAGGGTGACTGCGCAGCGGAAACGTTGGTGCGAATCGGGTGTAAAATGCATTCGATCCCGATATCTGTCACCGGCAACTATCTCAAGAAGATTTGGATCTCTTATCTCTCTCAGATTGATGTAATTAAAACAAGATAATAATGGTATGGTATCTCGCAAAAACGCACCTTTTGATGTCGCAAAAACGCTCCTTTTGATTTCGCAAAAACGCGCCTTTTGATGTCACAAAATTAACCTTAAAAAATCTTGTTTGTTTTGTTATTATAATTGCCAAAATAAATTAAAATTGTTTTTTTTGTTCTAAAAACAGTTGTATTATAATCACTGTATAACAACATTATAGAAAAAACCTTATGGGCAAAAAAGGTTTATGAATGAGTTCATAAGAATATTACAGACACCAATTTATATAACTATTGTGTGTGAGTTCCCAAGTTTTTATAAGTGTCTCTCGAAATATTTTCTATCTTATCTTATATAAATTTGTTGTTGGTTAATTAAGTTTTATAAGTGGGTTGATAGCAACATTTTAAAAACCAATCTATTATATATCTTTAATTGATAGTTACTTACGGTTTTATAGGTGGGTTGACAGAAAGATTTCAAACACCAATTTATATAACTTTTGTCACTGATGACTTATATTTTTATAAATATGTTGGTGGAAACATTGTTAACACCAATTTATATAACATTTGAACCGATGACTTTAATTTTTATAAAGATGTCCGTGGAAATATTGTTAACGCCAGTTTTATGTTACTTTAGGGTACCATCAATTTAGAGCCTTTAATAAAACAAATATACAAACTCAATTCTTGTAGGAAACTTCTAAATACCCTAGGGTATCAATGGAACCCTCTTTATAATAATTATATAAATATCTGTCACCAGAAGTTTCTGAAAATGCTTATTGGGCTGCAATATCGGTTCTTTGTATAACCAAAACTTTATGAAAAAGAATTCGTAAAACTTATTTGCCTAAATATTATAAAAGCTAAGAAATAATTTTTTTTTTACCTAATTATTTTTTTTAACTTTAAATGATTTAAGTACTGTTTACGAATGTCCAAACCATGACTTTCCTAATTACCGATGCAAAAAAAATAATTTTGTCTGCGCTTGTTATTTAAACCAACGCTTGTAAAAAAGCACTATTTTAGCCACTAAATGGAAAAACTACTATTATTTAGAAAATGTAATTCGTCATGTTCCAAATATATAATTTATTGTTTGAGAACCACCGAGTTTCCTGATCAAGAGGTTTTATTGCTTAGCGGACTTCTTACAACGAATGCACGTTAGAATTGGATTGACCAATACACCGATTTGTAGATTCTGTGAAGAGGAGCAGGAAACGCCAGTATACATCCCATGTCACTGCGTATAGGACTAATGAAAACAAGGGCAACACTACTTGACCCTGGGACAAAAGTGTCCCAAGACTTCGAGGAAGTCTCACCAAATAGACTGATTCAAAAATCAAAAAATTGGATACACTGCTGTGTAAATTAAAAACCAATGTGCCAAATCTTAATTTTGGAATTATTTTTTTGTTAAATAAAGTTTTTTTCTAAAAAAGCTCTCTGTAGCGCATTTGGAAGTGAAATTTTAGGCTTATATGCCAATTCTCATTTCTCCAGTATTCTTCATTTTGCTATGATTTCCATAAAACGAGAATTGCTATTTTGCACACCACTGTTTAAGGTATCTGAAACACTGAATTTTGATTTTATTTTCTAGATGTAAAATTTTTAAGCGAATTTCTTATTTCAAATTCACTTGGTTTGTCTACACTTTTATTTCAACCACAAACAAAAATAAATAAAACCTAGATTATCATTTTACTTAACATGATAGTGGCTGGAAACTTCGTGAATAAAGTATCCTTACTTCAGAAGGTGTCGCCAATATGGCAGACATTTTCAGTGCGACTTTGTCAGCACTCTGTTCACTGTTGTCATTTTTCAAACAAACGTTGCCATATTGTGGTTGTGCTATATAGTGGAGTTCCATTCTCTTAAGGATCAAATGATCGTATTCATGGCCGTTAACACGAGCAATGGCGGTAGCCACGTCGCTACGAATTTAAAAGTGGATTTAAGCGAAGCCTTTGCAAAGACCGCTCTGTTTGTCCTTGGCCAGGTAAAGTTTGTGAATGGGTACAAACGGTTTCCGTTGTGGAATTGCTATGGATGGTGAATTAAATGCAAGTAGTATGAGCATAGTGATAAAGTTGGACATACTACTGGATTATGTTTCAATTAGAAATAAGATACAAACAATAAATTCAAGGTTAATTTAAAACCGAGGGGGTAATCACTAGTTCAGAAAATGTGAGATGATTGCAAATTTTGTTGAATTGTCAGTGATTGCAGGGGACTGCCGCGAGATTTCTAAAGACTCCCAGGGTCTCTTAGGGTCTGCAAGCCAGGGTTTGGTGAGGTTTAGATAGTTGCAGGGGCTTCAAGGGACTGCGAACGGATAAGATTTGTGACATGATTGCCAACACTGGTTACCACCTCATTAAAAACCAACCTCGAAAATTGAAAAATCTCTTTCATCATTGGTTATATTTAATTTAAAAAAAAAACAACAATCAAATTCAAAACAATTAAAAAAAAATATATCATTTTGTCTTTTACTATTACAAAAACTTTTTAAATGTTTCTTTTTAACGTGTTCTTCATGTATATCTCTGTATGAATGAAAATAATGAAATTAAATGACAAATAAAGAAAATAAGAATCAAAGAAACTTAAGAATAAAACAAGAGACAACAAAGAAATCAAATGGCCAAGAGCCAGACTACCTTGGTTTCTTCCAGAAGTGTTCTGGCAGATTGTTCCAGAGAGGGACAGAGCCAATTCAGAAGAAAAAAGAAGGTAAAGTTTATGAATGGTTCTAAACATAAATAAATGAAAGTAGTACGAGCATAGTGATAAAGTTGGACACGCTACTGGATTATTTTCCAATTTGAAATAAAATACAGAAAATAAATTCAAGGTAAATTAAAAACCAACCTCGAAAATTGAAAAACCTCTTTTACTTTCATCATTGGTTATATTTTAAAATAAACAGATATCTAATGAGCAAATTTGAATCAGATATAAGTAAAGAATTTGAGTATTTCCCCAGAGTATGGTTTAGGTATGTAGACGATGTGTTTGCAGTATTCAACACTAAAGTAACTAGTGTTGAAAATTTTATTAAAAAAATAAATAACAAATTTCCCACAATTAAATTTACTTATGAAACATAGAACAACGGTACACTGCCATTTCTAGACACTTTAGTTATAAGAAATAAAAATTTTGACTTTGACCTATACAGAAAAGGAACGGCCACCAACAGGTATATTCCAAATGACTCTTTTCATTGCTTACAACATAAGCTTGCAAGTTTGCACTTTTTAAAATATAGATTAGTAAATCTAAGAATTTAGAAAAGAATAGGATTAGGAATATAGTTGGCGAAAACGGTAACGACGAAGGCTTAATAAATAAGCTGATAAATAGGCATTCTTTTCAAAAGACCTTTCGGAATTCCACTTTTTTCAGACAAAAAGATACCTGCGACTCAAAATTTCTATCAATTCCTTATAATCCTAATTATACGAAAGGATTACAAAAAGTATTTAATAACACAGGTCTTAAATTAGTATATCAATCCGGTAACATAATAAGAAGCTTACTAGGAAATCCCAAGGATAAAACTACGGTTCTAGAAAAAAGTGGAATTTACAAAATTAGTTGCATGGATTGTGACAAAAAATATGTTGGCCAAACGAGACGCTCTATTCAAACACGTTTTAAAGAACACTTAGCATACTTAAAATATGGAAGAACAGAAAAGTCAAGTGTGGCCGAGCATGCTTTTGAAAGCAATCATAGATTCACATTAGATAACCTAAAACTTCTAAAAAGTGTACCAAACAAAAGACTTTTGAATGCATATGAAAGTATGGAAATCATTAAATCCAGAAATAGTTTAAATAAAGATAGATGACCCATCCCGTTTAGTACACTTTATTCTTTGGTTGAAGGGAAATAGGATTAAAAATCGTGATCAATCACAAATTATTAGTCTTATCTCCGCCCACTAAAGGATTGTATATAATATAGAGCGTAGATTAATTTAGTTCATTGTTTATCGTCTCCTGATGATGCTAACGTTGTTAGCGAAACGCGCGTCGAGTGCAAAAAAGTGTAGTTTTGGTTTGTGGAAAACAATCATAACTTTGTTTTAGTGCAACCAAAGGTTCCAAATTCCCAACATAATCTAAAGTAGAGTATAAAGAACTTAGTTAGTCATAGGCTTGGACCAATCGAAGTCAAAGATCAAATGATCGTATCCATGGCCGTTAGACGAGCAAAGGCGGTAGCCGCGTTGCTATGAATTTGAAAAAGCAAAGACCGCTCTGTTTATCTTTGGCCAAGTAAAGTTTTTGAATGGTGAAAGAAATGCAAGTAGTACGAGCATAGTAATAAAATTGAACACAATACTGGATTATGTTTCAATTAGGACTAAGATACAAAAAATAAATTCAAGGTAAATTAAAAATCAACCTCGAAAATTGAAAATTCTCTTTTACTTTCATCAATGGTTATATTTTAAAAACAACAGATATCTAAAGTAGACTATAAAGAACTTAGTTAGCCATAGGCTTGGACCAATCGACGTTAAGAATCAAATGATCGTATCCATGGCCGTTAAGACGAGCAATGGCGGTAGCCGCGTCGCTACGAATTTTAAAGTGGATATAAGCGAAGCCTTTGCAAATACCGGTCTGCTTGTCCTTGGCCAAGTAAAGTTTGTGAATGGGTCCAAATGGTTTTACCAACTCCTCCAGATCGGTTTCGGTTGTGGAATCGCTAAGATTGGCCACGCGAATGGCGCTATTGCTGTCGTCTCTGCGCGGCATGTTTTGACCATCGGATCGCTTGGTTCCGCCGTCGCGCATACTGGGAGGCACGTACTTGGAGCCGCCCATGCCGCCTTTGCCGCCCATTTCAGCCCCGCCGCCCGGCGCACCTAAAAGGTATCATACTTTTAGTCAAAAATATTAAAATGAACTATAAGCTCAAGTTGGCACAGACTAAGTCCACGGTCTTTGACATAGGACAGTTTTTTTTAGATACGCATGCGCAAGAACGACAACATTTAGTGCCGACACTAGTAAGGTTGGGTTGCCCTTATTTGTGGAGGAATTATACTGGACCATATCTTGGCTATGTCTGGCCGTATTTGACATTTTTGACAACTATTCGCTTTTTTACCTTAACCCCTATTTTTTGTGTTGTGACGGCCAATAAAGCAAAAATTGGGGCTTATTGCTAGTTTTCGTTTCTCAAATTATTTAAAATCTCAAATTCCTCATCTCCACCCTCCATCATTACCACTTCTTCCAACACACCTTCCATGCTTCTCAATCATTGAAAAAACACTTTTAATTATGAGTGTTAAAAAAAAACACAGAATTTCGAAGAAATCCCTCAATGTTAAGAACTTTTTTGGTTTAAAACTGAACTCAAAGTTACTTATTTTTGACCTACAGTTATTCCTCAAAGTTAGGGTTTTTTTAAATAAGTTTTAGGACAAAAATTTGGTTTTTTGACCAAAAAAATACAACCTAAAAATATGTGCGAACTTTATGGAAAATTATTCTATTTTATTTAACCATATGGAATATTAAGATTGATTAGGTTAAAACTTCAGTTTTGTTTGGTAGAAAACAAGAAAACTCCTTTGCGTCACGTGACCTCCTAACGAACTGTCATGATCAGCAGTTTAGATTAATCAATAATTACAACTTTCATGTTCCTTCTCGGTATTTCCAAATTATAAGATATTTCCTTAATTACTATTGTATCTTCAACCCTTGTTGGATTTTGGGCTATTAGATACCTACCTTCCTATCATAAAAAGGGATAGGAAAAACCAGATGGAAGCTCAAAATTTAAACAAAGAAAGTAGATGTTTAGGTAAAATTTGGGTTTAAGGAAGAGAGGGCATTCACGTTTTGATTGTCACAAAGTTTTGTGTTTTAACATGCCAAAAGAAAAAAGAAACAAACCTTTCACAGCCTCAAGCAGTTTTTAGAGAAAAGTTAAATAAATTAAAAGTGATAGTGGGGACCCAACAAGTCTTAGTGGATCTCTACAAGTGCCGAACACACAATCGTTTACGCTCGCAAATGTCACATGTCAAGTTATGACATTTGCGAGCGTAAACGAATGTGTTTATTCCCATATGATGGAACTTTTTCGAATTGTTTGCTTGCTTAATTGCTCACAGAGGTGAGTCCCACTGACAACCGAACAATGGGCAGGGAGTGTACAGGGAACAATTGGCAATGAATTCGAAAAATGGATAAACCGTCCTTGATGCTTCAACATTGGAAATTTTGTATTTGAGGGAAAAAACATGGTTAACACGACTTTTAGGGCACGGTCGCCAAAAAAAAGGTAAGGCGCCAGGTTTTTTCTCTTTTTTAACAAGGTTTTATTATTTTTATTGAAAAAAAAACTACAAAATTTTTATGAAAATGATTTGCTTACACTTTTTTCATACCCATATATTAAATTATGATTACAAATTGGAAATAATATTTAATTAGTGTTTTCCCGAAGCACAATTTTGGTAATTTTTTTTTAAAACTGCATGTTTCGATGGGCGCGTGAATTTTATGGAAGTAAAAGTAAACAATTCAACAAAAAAATTTTCGGCGCATGTCGGTTTCCTCCCATTAATAGTTTAAAATAGTAGTTTAACCCCTATGATTAAAATAAAACTAATTTTTCATCATCATTTTTTATTTCCAAAGTTGTTGTGGGCCATGGACATAATTATTATTTTTCTTTTTTATTTTCATTTAAAAATGTTTTCATCTCCTTGGGCATTGAGAGGGCATTGTGTACAATAGGACACAAATTAGGTTGAGCATTAAAAAAAATTACTAGCTTAATTCGGGAATATTTTACCAAATTTTAACCAAAAATGTTACTTGGGAACGAGCGACTCGATAACTCGAGCAACATAATCTTGTAAAAATTCTTAAAAAGCGGGTTAAAATTAACTCCAGGGTAACGAGGACTTTAAGGTGAGGGTAAGTTACCTTACCTCAGGGTTAACCTAAAAAAAATATTGGCTTAAAACAGCAAAAAATTGGGATTTATAGCCCGAGTTAATTTAACTCTCTGGTAAACCGCTATTGAGAAACCGGCCCTTAGGCCCAGGCACATCCTATGTTAACGGCGCAAGAACAATCCAGAGATAATATAAATTTGTCAATCGATTTCAATACGTCATCTACCACTCATTATCTATCTTTGGTTTCTTTACTGTATTCTCCTGTTCACAGATTGCGCCGCGAATCATTGGGGATTAGGGTCACTGGATCCTAAAACCTGCGGCTGGGACCGCAGGTCTTAGGATCCAGTGACCCTATGGGGGATTGTTTATTTATCACCTAGGTGATCGAATTGAGAGCAGTGACAACTAGTCAAATGGCCATACACACAGACCACTTAAGGGTTCTAAAAAGTAGCTTTTCACCAAAGGAAAAATTATTAAATAAAACACAAAAACCAGGCCGACGAACTCCAAAACAAAACGACAAAACTAAGGTTATGAAGAATGTCAGGCAGACACACTGACATTGGTTAGTTGCAAATACAGTGAGTCGACCAATTTCGATGTTTGCATGGCATAAATTTTTTTTCCTGGTAAGGGGTGTTACCTAGGTATATATGCTAGATCTCTCTTAGCCGAATACATTTAGGAAAGGAGAACACTAGAAACTATGCCTAGGGTAAGCTCACAAAAAAAAGACGTGGGTGGTTAATTTTGATGGTGGCGGTATCTATAATATAACCATTTAAGTACTTTTTGACGCTAGGCATATAACTAATATTGATAGGTAACCAGTATAGTCCATGTTTTTACATTTCCGCATGTTTTAGCTTTAGAGGAAAATAATACTCAATTTGTTTTTTATTAGAGGAAGAGGATTACAAAGCTTATTAATACAATCTAGAGAGTTTTTGAAATTAGGTGTCCATTATTTGGAAAATTACAAATAATTCCAATTTAGTTTTACAGGTCTCTATAAAGGGTATTTCTGACTGTTTCTGACGTAATATGGGCGCGCCAATTTTGAAACACCACAAAAGCTAAAACAGTTTTTTTCAAAAAATAAACAAAATTTTAAAAAAGTACCAAGATTTGATGGAAAAACATAGTCCAATAAACAATTTAGGCAAAATTTCAGGCCATTTGGAAGTCCCGTTTCCGAGAAACATGCGGAAAAAGAATTGCCTAATAAACGGACCCAACAGCGTTGCCGGTTTAACGATGTAATTGGGCCGTTAAGGTCGGCGCTAAGTAGGCACTATCCAATGCGGCCGTATTTCAATATTTTACTATTATGTTCAGACAGTGTTCGAGCGGAATTTGATAAAGCTCAAATCTTAGCAAAACTAGACGGTGGTTGGTCTATTCGGCAAGTAGCTGTCCATAATGGGAGAAGCAAGTCCACCGAAAGGAAGGCACCAATTTCTGGAAAATCATCCTTTTGCCAAAGCGAAAGGCGTAAAAATTGAATCATATTTTCCAGGATCCATAACAACATTAGGCAGTAGGATTAAACGTTTGAGGCCAAGGTGTCGCATTGCAGCAAAAAAAATTAAACTAAGTGAGGAAAAGAAGCAGTCTCGATTAATTTTTGCCTTGAATTATTCTCTGAGGGACGAAGAATTTTGGCAGCGGGTGGTTTTCACAGATGAGAAGATCTTTAAGTACGATAAAAACAAATTCTCCAATAACCCGATACGAAGAACGATATATTGCTGGAAACGAAGACCGGCCGGGAAGAATTTCGGTAAAGGTTTGGAGCTGGATATCGGCTAGAAGACATGGCGCTCTATTTAGAATTAATGGGCGATTTACAGTTTACGTTAATATGATCAAAAATGTAATGCTTCCAGAGGTGAGAGTCCCTTATCCAGATCATTTTGTATTCCAACATGATAACTGTCCAGTTCATGCGGCCAGAATTGCGCAGCGATGGTTCCAGGATAATAACATTGAAGTTTTGCCTTGGCCTGCAAAAACCCATGATGCGAATCCAATAGAGAACATTCGGGGACTTATCGCAAAGAAATTGGCAAGTTTTAATATAATTCCCAGGAATTCAGAACATCTAATGGAACTCATCGTAAGGGTATATAGGGAAGTTATTGCTGAAAATCCAAACTTTTTTTTTACTATATTTTTTATGTTTTTTTTTAAATTTTAGTTATTTCGTTAACTTGATCTGGCCTTTTAATTATTTTGTGCTAATAACTTTCATCAAACCGGTGCCTTCCTTTTGAGACACAGTTCCTTCTTCTTGAAATCGATTAATTATGGTTACTATCGTAGATTTGTTTCTTTCATAATCAGCTATATGAATAGATCAATTACTTTGTAGCTTTAGTTTAGTGAATAAAACATTTTTGCTTTTTTGAAACGTGGTTTTTATTTTTAGTGGCCTTATATTTTAAAATAGTAAAAAATAAACAAGCCGTCTCCTTATAAAAAGTTTATATATGTCAAAAATATAACCTAAAATAAAAAAGTCAAAGAGTCAGTGTTGCACATAGGAAAATATAAAAAATCGTATTTGCAGCTACCTTCTGCTGTACTAGTTTTATGTGGAGAAAAGTGTACCTTCCCGACACATAAAACGCATACAGCAGAAGTTAGGCATATGTCTATATTTTAAAAATTTTGCTTGCTTATTGTTACCGACTTTTGTACCCAATGAGCATTTTTGTCTACATAGAAGTTACAGCAAATAATATAAAACCTTCATAAAATAACCAAAAGTTATATTATTTAGTTTTGGTGATAATTTTATAACTCTAATATATCTCTTAAATGAGTAAAAAAGACTTGAAAAACAACTGACCAACACCAGCTTATAAAAATTTATGGTACATAGTAATGGATAGAAAAACAACATATAGATGTTATAAAAATTCCTTATGAACCCTCAAGTTTTAACAACACTACATAACAAATTAAAGGTTTTTATCGATTTAGAAATATAAATTTTCCATCTTTCTTCCCTTTGCGTGTTATGTATTATTCTTTTTCTTTTTAAAATAAAAAAATTATAAAATGGTGTCTATCAATCTTCTAAAATAAATTAAAATGGAAGTGAGATAAGTTGAAGCAGGAATATGAATATTTATACATTATAGGTTAAATAAAAGCTGTTTTCCCAGTTATCCTACTCTGATAATCAGCTGCGGTCCCGTGTGTACTGTATAGTTTTCGAATACACTCACAAAATTTTCATGGGCTCCAAAAATATTTGAGAAAACGGGGAAAAAATATTCATTTAAATAATACTTTTTTTTCACATATGTTTTTGGCTTTCTGGCTTTCTGAATTTTGTATTTTGTTTTTAACCCTAAACAAGCCATATTTCGATTAAAACACATGTTGAAACCCCATAAATAACGTTTTTATTACAATTACAATTCTATAAAAAAAACAATACAATTATACCACTGTTTACCTCTTTCAACACTATTTTATCAACGTTTTAAAACATGATACTAGTTGGAACAAAAGGCTGCAGATGGCGCAGTGTTGAACACTGAAGGTCCGTTTCTGCGAGCTTAACATAGTTACCATTGTTCTCTCTTCCTAAATGTATTCGTCTGAGAGAGATCCAGCATACTACACATACCAGGAAAAATACCCGCCTGCACACCCTTCAACCCCGCATAACTGTCAGAGGTAACTATCTCAAGAAGATAGTTAGATTGCGGGGTCGAAGGGTGTACAGGCAGGTATTTCCCTGGTATGCTGGATCTCTCTCAGACGAATGCATTTAGAAAAAGAGGATAATGGTAACTATGTCAAACTCGCAGAAACGGACCTTGAGGCTGCGTTCCGTCGTGTCGTAAGGTGATGTATTCACAATTGCCGCCGACCAGCCGTACGCACTGTATTCACTCGAAGTTTCACGGTGCATTTTTGCGAACTTAACACGGTTACTATATTGTTCTCTTTTTCTAAAACCCGGTTCCCATCTATGGGTTTCTTATGCGTGGGCTCTCCGAATCAAAACACGGATCACGTAGTCTAAGCGAGATTTGCCTATACAAGTTCATGTCGTTCTACGTGATGAGTTTTTTGAGTCAGGGTGGCCGCGCATGAGAAACGCTGGTCGGAATCGGGTGTAGAATGCATTCGATCCCGATATCTGTCATCGAAAACTATCTCAAGATTTGGATCTCTTATCTCTCTTAGATTGATGTAATTAAAACCAGATAATGATGGAATGGTATCTCGCAAAAATGCGCCTTTTAATGTCGCAAAAACGCACCTTTTAAAGTCGCAAAAACGAGCCTTTTGATGTCACAAAATTAACCTAAAAAATCTTGTTTGTTTTGTTATAAATTAAAATTGTTTTTTTGTTGTAAAAACAGTGGTATTATTACCACTATACAAAGAAATTAATAAAAACATTATAGAAAGAATGGGCAAAAAAGGTTTATGAATGAGTTCATAAGAATGTTACAGGCACCAATTTATATAATTATTACCTATTGTGTGTGAGTTCCCAAGTTTTTATAAGTGTCTTTTTGTTGTTGGTAAATTAAGATTTTATAAGTGAGTTGATAGCAACATTTTAAAAACCAATCTATATATCTTTAATTGATAGTTACTTACGGATTTATAGATGGGTTAACAGAAAGATTTCAAAAACCAATTTATATAACTTTTGTCACTGATGACTTATATTTTTATAAATATTTTGGTGGAAACATTGTTAACACCAATTTATATAACATTTTTTACAGATGACTTTAATTTTTATAAAGATGTCCGTGGAAATATTGTTAACACCAGTTTTATGTTACCTTAGGGTACCATCAATTTAGAACCTTTAATAAAACAAATATACAAACTCAATTCCTGTAGGAAACCTCTAAATATCCTAGGGCATTAATGGAACCCTCTTTATAATAATTATATAAATTTTTGTCACCAGAGGTTTCTGATAATGCTCATTGGGTAGGTTAACGCTTTTAGACAACATAAACAAATTTTGTTAAGGAGATTGAAAGCATTTTTACCGATATTCACTGGTGCTTTAGTTTTAAGGTTGCTGTTCCGTATTATAGAAAAAAAAAGATAAAACACTTTTAAAACAAAATTTTTATTATAAATCAAGCAATTCAATCAAATTTTGGCAGAACTAGAAGAAGGTTGACCCCTTCGTCAAATAGCCGGTGAAAATGGACGAAACAAGTCCACTATACTGCGACTAAAATGAAAATACAAAGAAGAAAGAACTGGCAGGATTTGGGTTAAGAAAAGTGAATAAAAAAATAAAGAATATTAACTTCAGTATCTGGTCATTGCACCATTTGCTTGAATAATTTATTCTAAAGGCCTTGGCATGCAGCCTGCTGCTAACTTTTTAAATAAATTTGGATTTTCTTTAACGATCTCTGCATAAACTCTAACTATTAGAGCATTAGCATTCCGTGGATGAATATTAAATTTTGATAGCTTTTTGGCAATGAGCTCCCATACGTCCTCGATGGGATTAAATATTTTTTCATCGCTAAACGCTACCTGTCGCCAAAATTCGTTTTTCTGTCTCGAAAAAGTAATCTGGCTTGCTTTTCTTCTTTACTTAGCCGTATCTTTTTAGCTACAACACGACATCTCAGCCTCGACTTCTTTATTCGTCTTAGTGCAGTTCTTAGCGTAGCAGAAAAATCAACTGTTAATTTTGCTTCTCTGGACGTGAAAAATGGGTGTTCTTCCAGGAAATTAGTGACTTACTGATCCTGTTGGGGTGTGCTGACTTTGGTCAAGCCAGTTCCTTCCTTTCGTCGTACAAATCCTTCTTCTTTGTGTTTTATTTTTAGTCTTACTATAGTTGACTTGTCCGGTCCATAATGATCGGCAACCCGACGAACAGACCACCCTCCATCTAATTTTGATAAAATTTAGTTATCGAATTCCGATAGCTGTCGTGACATTTTTGAGTTGGACTCACTCAATATCAAACCCGGAATTCGTAAAACCCGTAATTTATCAGAAAAGTTTTGCTAAATTGATTGCGCATTCGCCAATAACACATGCGTGCAAGGCGGGTGAACGCAAGTGACATCTATACACAAACTTTTGAACTCAACCTGTAAGTATGCGCGTAACAGCGACAAATGCATCAAAACGCCGCGCCACCTGCGTGTACGCCTCCGGTTCATGTGGTATTGGCGAATGCGCAACTAATTTAACAAAAAATTTCTGATAAATTACGGGTTTTACGAATTCCGGGTTTGATATTGGATGAGTTTGATAAACAATGGTTTGATTAAAAACGGGTCTTATAAGTTTCGAATTTGTTATTGAATGGGTTTGAAGAAATAAGGTTCGGATAAAAAATTGGTTTAACGAATTGCTGTTCCTATAGTGAATGATTTTATAATTGAACTTTCTTTTATTTAACGGGTTTGATTTTGCACATTCTGATGAACCGTGGGCGTCCTACATGGGTATCTAAAAATTGATTTTAAGCCGAACCATACCACAATTGATAAGACATTTTTACCTGGATGGACGTCAAGATGCACTGAAATGAGACGCGCAAGACCATTTTTTCTTGAAACAAAATTTTTCGAATAAATTCATCGTATATTTTATAAGTATTATATTTAGAAAAAAATAAAATTCCAGACTTTTTAGATAAAAAAGTACAACTGGCAACGCCTTGTTCTTTAATTTTTTAATCTTTTGCCAGAGTGCACAGGGAAAACTAAACATCAGAATTAGCTAAAATTTTGCAGGGGTGATCATTTTTAAATGCTTAACACAAATATCTGAAAGATTTTTCAAAACTCTCAATTATTTTTTATTCAAAATAAAAGCTCTGGTGCTGTCATCTATCCCAAAAGCCTCAAAATAATTGCGGTTAAGAACAAACCCGATTTACAAAAAAAAATAGAGAAATACTCACAATTTCCTTTGGATTACATTTTTCCTTTTCATATTTCCTTGCTTTAGCGAAAATAAAAATTAAGTTTCCTTTTTTCTAAAAGCCTGTGCACTCCGGAAAAGAAAACCGATCAATTAATTACACTTCATTGAATTTGGGAGACACACGCAGTTCAAGTGTTGGCCGATAGATCGCAGAATTTATACGATTCCATGGTAACTGCAGGTGTTTTGTCAACAAACTTTAAATCGTGCCGCAGCAGAAAAATGTGTTTTCAAAAACATTGTTCTAAAACAAATATGAAACCACTCCGCGTGTGCGGTCGCCCACCAAAAAAGGCTTGCCGCTGCGCGGGAATTACCCCGAGTCTATCAAAGAACCAAGAGAACTTTACTGGTCCGCTGGTATTACTAGGAATTCGCATAGAAACATTCGGCGCCCATAACCCCACATAATTTTGTTTTTATTTTGATTCAACCATTTTTTTTTAAATTTAAATTATTGCGGCATAGTTATGTTCAAGTGTACTAGTGAAATCTTGGGAGTGCAAAGGATAGATTTTAGAACCTCAGTTTCAAAAAAACCCGGATACTTGAGCACTAACAAAAAAGGTAAGTAAAGCTCTATTTAGAGGTTGGAAAGACTCTTGGTAGTCGTTAACCCTCCTGTTTAGAATAGAATACAATTATTTCGTCTTTTAAATCTGCATGCTTTTAAGTTAACCTGTTGTCGGTATCAGCTAGCGTGAGTGTTTCCAATTCAATTATAATGCACCTGTAAATGCAACCTTAAACTTACACCCAGTTACTTTATTACGTAGTTGGGTAGCGTTTTTTAGCAGGTAATTCTGCAATAAATGGTTCTTTTATTTTAGTATTTTACTTGGTTTTTTAGCGGCGCAGAACGCGAAAAGTCAAAATAAGTAACCTAACCCCAAATTTTTGACCCAGTGATAAAAAATCTCTGGTGTCCCACTGTGGATAAACATAAATAAAGTCTCCGCGTTGCCATGGAAAACAAATTCAATGACGTAAAATTTTGCAAAAAATCAGGTCGACAAAGCTAATGCCCGTGTGCACGGGTTCGGCTTGACATGTAAGCCGAGCTTAAGCTTTAGTTTTGGTTTGCAAGGGTGTGGAATATCAGGTAAGTGGCACTTAAGCTGTAGTTAAGATAAGCCGTAGAATTACTTCGGCTTAAGCGCATTTTTAGGTTATGTGAGTAATTTTAATAATTTAATTAATGTTTTTAAACAAAAGCCATTAATTTATTCAGATTATAAAACTGTTCCGTTGCCTTTAAATATTTCTGTGATTGTAATAGTGGTCTGTGCTTAAAATGGAACTTCTTTGGGATTACGAAGAAGATGAAGATACCTTTTACAAAAGGTTTAGAATGTCCAAAAAAATCATGTTTTTTCTCTAAGCGAATAATTCACCTTTTTTTGAAAATTCGTTGTAAACAAACTGAAAAATGGGTTGGGTTGGTCTGGTGGTGTAATAATTAGTATGTTTTCAGATCGTATTCAATACGTATCGAAAATCAAGCATCTTGTTCTTCATATGTCACGCTCTTTGTCGGAAAAGAGAAGATTGATTACGATTTGAAAACATATACTAAATAAATAGTCAGGTTTTATAGTTAACCAATTATAGTAGATTTATTTGCCTTTTCCTCAATACAATCATAAATCATCAATAAAATTTTTTTTTTTAAAACAACCTCAAATTTTACGTGTTTTTTTTTTTGACAGCTGACAGGTAATAATCATGATCACCACACAAAAAACACAATAAAATGCAGATAACTGCCACGTTGCCAATAATTCCCTTACTTTTTCCAAGTGGAACATATTCGGAACCTTTGCAAACCAAGTAAATCTCAAGGGTCGCCCTCAGTTCAAGCGGCACTTGAACAAGTGGAAGAAGTAAGGGGAAGTGGTGCACACGGACATAAATTGATTTCCCGTACAGGGTTGCTAAAAACAATTCCCCAGATTGTGACTACGACCTTAATTGAGTATTCCAGTCGTCAATGCATAGGAACGAACGAGATCTTACTTTAAGTTGTGACAGGTTATATAACCTATTATTTCTTTTGTATGGCAGTGGTACGTCATTTAAAAACCTGTGTTGTCAGACTGTGCAGATATGTCAAAATGTACTCTTCCGCTTTAGTCCTTCCTTCAAGGCACACGACGCCCTCTCTTTCTAAATGTATTCGTATGAGAGAGATCCAACATAGTACACCATACCAGGAAAATACTTGCCTGTACACCCTTCGACCCCGCAACTCTGTCAGGGACAACTATCTCGAGAAGATAGTTAGACATGCGGTGTCGAAGGATGTGCAAGCGGATACTTTAGCTGGTATGGGTAGTATGCTGGATCTCTCTCAGATGCATGCTTTTAGAAAAAGAGAATAATACCTCGTTCTGCCAAGGAATACAAAATCTCAAGGCTTCCTTCAACGGCGGACTATGAATATGGCTCTAAAGTAGTGTAAACAACGAAATCAGGAATCGCCGAACATGCATGTTCAAAACAACACCGAATTTATTGGGCAGAATCAGGGTTTCAGTAAACCAAGTTTGGCGGAGCCAACTTCTTAAACTTCACGGTTTTCCCATAGTATATAATATATAAGTATAATAATAATAAACACATCATTAAAAAACAAAAGATTACAAGATCTTGGGTGGAAATAACGAAAATTCAAACTTGGATGAGTAACCCACAAGGAACGCACAAAAGATCAAAGCGAAAAGAGAAATGAATAAATGATGTTTCGCCCTGGGTAACCAGCGTGGGCTCATCAGTAGTTTCACTGGTCACCCTCCACTATACATCATTAAACACCATCATACACTTAGATTTCCAACCTTGAACCACTCACAAATAGGCATCGTTCTGCACTGGTACTTACTTATACAAGTTACCTAATACGAATTCGTCCTGGCGTGTTAATATTTCCAGTAGGATTATGCTCCTAAGGCAATTAAAACAAAGAAGAAGTTAAAAAAACCTCCAAATCAGTTACTTCAACCGAAAAGAAACTAAAAATTTTTCTTTTCGCTTTGATCTTTTGTGTGTTCCTTGTGGGATACTCATCCAAGTTTGAATTTTCGTTATTTCCACCCAAGATCTTTTGATCTTTTGTTTTTTAGTTTCTTTTCGGTTGAAGTAACTGATTTGGAGGTTTTTTAACTTCTTCTTTGTTTTAATTGCCTTAGGAGCATAATCCTACTGGAAATATTAACACGCCAGGACGAATTCGTATTAGGTAACTTGGATAAGTAAGTACCAGTGCAGAACGATGCCTATTTGTGAGTGGTTCAAGGTTGGAAATCTAAGTGTATGATGGTGTTTAATGATGTATAGTGGATGGTGACCAGTTAAACTACTGATGAGCCCACGCTGGTTATCCAGGGCAAAACATCGTTTATTCATTTCTCTTTTCGCTTTGATCTTTTGTGTGTTCCTTGTGGGATACTCATCCAAGTTTGAATTTTCGTTATTTCCACCCAAGATCTTTTGATCTTTTGTTTTTTAGTTTCTTTTCGGTTGAAGTAACTGATTTGGAGGTTTTTTAACTTCTTCTTTGTTTTAAACACATCATTGTCTCAAACTTTCAAATAAAAAACTTTTTGGGTCCTTAAAAACAATCGTTTGGGCATTGTGACGTCATACTGAAAAAAACAATAATAATTAATAACATAGCAACTTATTCTTTATCTTTAAAAAAAGATAAAAAGTGCATACAGGCTGTTATTAACTAATATATTTTTTTCAATTTCAATAGTACCTAGTTATTCTAAATTAATCCAGATAGTGGTAGAGTATAACGTCTCAAACATTAAGGCTAATATTCGAATTAAACGATCTTCAGAGCAAAATGACTAACTTTAATATGTTCGCAACTATGATGTTGGCAATTGTAGTTTTATTGGTGACTTTTTTAAATAATGCAGGTAAATTTAACTAACAGTATTAAAAAAATGTTTGAGGAACGAGAAAAAATAAAACCTTCAAATGCTACAAAGTAAATAGGTGAATTTTTTTTTTCGTTCACTTCAATTGATGATTTCTTTGTTTGGAGCAAAGCTTTTTTATACCTCCATGAAAAACACGATTTTATACCTTCATCAACAACACAGTAATTTTCCGCAATAAAGCAGATCATATTGAAGGGGCATGTGTAAGTTCGTGGGATTTTGAATGAAGGAGTTTTGGAATTGATAGCTCTTTAGTTACATAATCAAGTGTTACCGGGCGTTTTGTTTGCATCCCTGTAGAAGGGGTTGATATGACGTCATCTTTTAAGATGGCGGCCAAAAATCATAAAAAATACAACTTTCGCAAGCCGGGCATGATTATACTCGATGCCATATAATTCGAGGACGGGGATTACAAAAAATTTACTTGCAAGGTCACCCGAGCTTAAGTGACCTTGAAAATCGCAAAAAACGAGATTTTTGCCATTTTCTCTACAAAAAAATCTTAATAATTCGACATTTTGTCAGTCTAACTTCAAATGGACCTCAAATTATTAGGTATATATGCCAAATTCGATCTTTGGAGTTTGATGCAGTTTAAAGTTTCAGTAAAATTAACATATTGCAAAAATAACATACTAAAGGGCGCTAATATTGCAAAAATAACCTACTAAAGAGCGCGCTATTCATCAACTATTAAAGGAAAGAGGACCAAATTTGGTAAAAAAGATAAGATGGTTAAGTCCAACAATATTGTTAAAAAAATTTGGATCAGCTATGACGCGTTTCAATATGGCGGCTGATATATCAAAATACATAAGCGGCGATAAGTCAACAATAATTGATGGTCACCTTGTCATTTTTGTTTTTTTACGAAATTGGATAAAATAAAATGTGGTTGTAGGTCGCCACTTTGATATATCATCCGCCATTTTGATATATCAGCCGCCATATTGAAAGACATCATAGCTGAACCAAATTTTTTTAACAATGATACTGGACTCGACCTCTTATCTTTCCTACCAAATTTGGTCCTCTTCGCTTTAATAGTTGATTAATAGCGCCCTTAGTATGTTATTTTTGCAATATATTCATTTTACTGGGGTATTTTTCAAGGTCATAAAGCTTCAAACTGCAACAAACTCAAAGGATCGAATTTGGAATATATGCCTAACATTTGAAGTTAGTGTGACAAAACGTCGAATCATTTTTTTAAGAGAAAAATGGCAAAAATCTTGTTTTACGCGATTTTCAAGATCATTTAAGGTCGGATGACCTTAAAAGTTAATTTTTTGGAATCCTCGTCCTCGAATTATATGGCATCGAGTATAATCATGCCCCGGTTGCGAAAGTTGCATTTTTTATGATTTGTGGCCGTCATCTTGAAAGATGACATCATATCAACCCCTTCTACACGGATGCAAACAAAACACCCGGAACACTTGATTGTGTGACTAAAGAGCTATCAATCCCACATAGTCACAAAACTTCTTCATTCAAAATCCCACGGGAAAGAAATTATCGACATATTACCCACACTTAAAAATCACTTAAAACATTTTACCTTTTACAACTTATTTTTTACCCACACTTTGAAGAAAAACAGAGCTAAATGGTCATAATATATGCAGGCATATACAGGGTATCCCAAAAGTTAGAGTCCAGGCTTATATCTCCAAAACCAAAAGAGGCAGAAAAGTAAAAATTCACATAATTAGATGGTTTATAAAAAGGTATCTTTTTGGATGCTTATCATCGCACCCGCCATTAAGGAGGCGACGATACGTTTTTAATACACTGTATAATTTGGAAAATTTAAATAGAGCTTTTCTTTCGGTTTCCAAAAACTCCTAATGTGTTACTTTTTTCTCTAACGGTTTTTAAACAAAATGGGAAAATTATCTCCATAAGACCAATGAGTTAAACAAGAAAAGAGATATTCGGTGATTCCTTGTCTAAATCAGTGCTCTTATTTAAAAGTTTTTGTCATTTTATGTAAAAACCGTTAAAGAAAAAGGTAGTAGTAGTAGTAGTAACTAGGGGGCGGCCTAAGACCTGGCAAGTAGGCCCAATCGGTCCCTATACCTTACCCCAGCCCAGCCCCCTAAGTTCTCTTCACGAAGTCCAGTACTTTGGCCCACTTGAGAGCTCGTAGGTCCTCTGCATCCAGGTTCGGTTGTCCGAGTACCTGATGCCTCATCCTTAGGTATGCATCGCACTCCGCAACGAGGTGCCGGAATGTCTCCTCCGCCCGATCCCGATGCGAGTCAGATACTTACTGAGTCGGTTGTGGCCGTTCAGTATTTCTGTCAATATATTTTCGTGTCCTTCCCAGGAGCCATTTGAGTCTGGCCGCGTCCGGTCCGTTGATGAATTCTTTGGACTGTCTGCATCCTATTTTGCTCTCCCAGGAGTCTGCCATTGTTAGCCCATTTATGCCTGTGTGCACGGGTTTGGCTTGACATGTAAGCCGAGGTTAAGCTTTAATTTTGGTGTGCAATGGTGTGGAATATCATGTAAGTGGCACTTAAGCTGCAGTTAAGATAAGCCGTAGAATTACTTCGGCTTAAGCGCATTTTGAGGTTATGTGAGGTATTTTTTTAATTATGTTTTTAAACAAAAGCCACTAATTTAATCAGATTATAAAACTGTTTCGTTGCCTTAAAATATTTATGTGATTATAATAGTGGTCTGTGCTTAAAATGGAACTTCTTTGGAATGACGAAAAAGATGAAGAATTAGACTTTGTAATTAATGGAATACCTACCAAGAAAGATTTTTAAAAGAATGAGATGAAGATACCTCTTACAAAAGGTTTAGAGTGTCCAAGAAAAATCATGTTTTTTTCGCTAAGCGAATAATTCGCCTTTTTTGCAAATTCGTTGTAAAGAAACTGAAAAATGGGTTGGGTTGGTCTAGTGGTGTAATAATTAGTATGTTTTCACATGTCACGCTCTTTGTCGGAACAGAGAACATGCTCTATGAAAGAAAAAGAAGACAATCTTTTCAATACCTATTGGTTTTATAGTTAACCAATTATAGTAGTTTTATTTGCCTTTTCCTCCATACAATCATAAATCATCAATAAAATTTGTTTTTTTAAAACAACCTCAAATTTTACGTGGTTTTTTGACAGCTGACAGGTAATAATCATGATCACCACACAAAAAACACAAAAAAATGCAGATAACTGCCACGTTGCCAATAATTTCCTTACTTTTTCCAAGTGGAACATATTCGGAACTTTTGCCAACCAAGTAAATCTCAAGGGTCACCCTCAGTTTAAGCGGCACTTGAACAAGTGGAAGAAGTAAGGGGAAGTGGTGCACACGGGCATTAATGAGTCGACTTTGCAGCTGTTTCTTTCAAAAAGGTAAAATATTAGGTATTTTTGGAATAAAAAGCTCTATTCAAATTTTAGAAAATATTCAGGGTACCTCATTTTAAAAAAGTGCTTTCTCCGCCCTAACTCCGCTCCCTTAATGAATGGCGGAAAATATACATTTTTGTAAACCATCTAATAATATGAAATTTTATATCTCTGTCTCCTTTGGTTCTGGAGATATTAGGATGGACTCGAATTTTTGGGACACCCTGTATAATATAGTATAAAAATGGCGAGCCGTCAGTGGATGTTTTTTTCGAGTTTTTCGTAAGCAATTTCCTGTTTTTTAGGGTTTTTGTTGCAAGACAAGGGAGTACTCGCGTTTTTAAATTACGCGCTTGTATTTAAACCAACGCTTTTGAAAAGAAACACAATTTTAGCCACTAGATGTAAAAACTGAATTATTTTTATATCTTCATTTAAAAAAAAATGGCTTTACTTACTGTGCGCAAATAACAAAACCCTGACTTTTTGTATTATTTGTTTGCACACAATTAATGACAACCAATTAAATGGCCAACAGAAGGATATTTTGCAAAATTTGAAAACGGAGTAGCTGGTGGCAAAGCAAATTCTTTTGTGACCCAGTTTTTTCTGTTTTTTTCGTTTCTTGAACTTTTCGATGAGTTATTAAAAAAAAAATGTTTAATCAATGAAAAATAGTAGCTTTTACAACTAGTGGCTAAAATAGTGCTTTTTTACAAGCGTGGGTGTAAAGAACGAGAGCTGCGACTGATTTAAAAACGCGAGCAAAAAATAGCTGTTTAGCCGCGAGTTGTAAACACTATTTTTTTATAATCAAAAAATGAAAAAAACGGAAAAACATATAAAAACCTGACCCCTCCGTTTTCGAATTTCGCACCATTTAATTTTTTGACATTATTTGTGTCTGAAAAAAAATAATAAAATAATTTTTTTCGGTAACCATTTGTGGACGTGAGGAAATTGTGTTTTGGATGAAGGTATGAAAAAAATGTTTTGCATTTTTCACAATATTTTTAATTTATGAGTCTAAAATGTTTATATTTCTTTTAGATGCCGGGGTAATGAAAAGAGAAATTGGTTGCACCGTATTGGCGAGCCTTTGCGGGGGAGGCCTAGGAAAAAAGTAACTTTGAATTGTTTTTGTTGTTTTCAATAAAAATTACATATTTTTATGATTTTTTTTTTAAAATCCATGATTATCACAGTTAGCAAAAACTGTAGGTTGGCCAAAAAAACGGAACTTTTTTGATTGTCCGTTACTTGGAAAGTCTTTATCCGATTTCAAAAATTTTAACCTTATGCCAAATTTGACAATTTCTAAAAATGCAAAATGACGAGAAATTTTTAAAAAATTGTTATTTTTGATTAGTGAAAAACTTAACATTTAGGTGTGGAGCGTTACCTTGTTTAAGTTAGAAGCCCTCTCTCTCTAGTTTTTTTCATACTTGCATGTAAAACTGATTTTATGAAATGAACTGATGTTTTGTTGTCTCTTTTTATAATTTCCCCAGACAGTTTTTGAATGAAGATGAGTTTTTTTTGGTAAAGCCATGCTGGTAATTGAAGGCTTAAAATATTTTAGCATAATTTAAGTTGTAATGTTTTTGTTTAAGCAATTTTTACTATGTTTTTAACATTTTTATGCCATGATTTTGTTCACATTTTAAAGCTTCCGTTCCAAACTTTCGATTTATAGAATAAAACACTCAAATTTTTCAAGTTTTCACTGTTGTTTAGCGTTCAAAAAAAGTACTTTCTCTGTTACAATGAAAAATATCTAGAGAGAGGGCAGAATTTTAGAGGTAGATGGAGACATAATTTAGTGAAGTGCAAAAATATTTAAGGTTGTTGAAGAGAGACAGCAGGCTATAAAAAAAGTATTTTAGAGAAAGATGAAAATAAATTAAGGCAATTGTTTAATAAATATTTCTGTTATGTCATCTATCTGTCGTGTGTCGTGCATATGATTTTTATTTTGCCATTTTTATACAAAAACAGCAAAAATTGTAATTTTTCAAAGCATAAAGTGCGTAAGACATAAGGTGGTATTAATTTGTCAGATTTTTTCATCATCATTTCATCTCCTATTTGCTAGCACCGTACTGATGAGCACCACAAGTGCGAAATCCGGATCTACGGTTACCATTTGTTACTTTTTTTTAGGGAAATCGCCCTATTCGTTGATTTTGTTATTTATTCACCCTCGCTAATTCCTTTTATATTTATCAACTCTAGAGTTTAGGATATCTGTAAAGATAATTATATCTGTCTCCATAGAGACGCTTAATTTTCCTTCAAATTGAAGGTACATCTGCCAATTCTGCAATTTGACAGAAGGTTGTCTTTCACATGAATCCTGTGTCAGATTTTTTCATCATCATTTCATCTCCTACTCCCTAGAATCGTACTGATGAGCACCACAAGTGCGAAATCCGGATCTACGGTTACCATTTCCATTTTTTTCAGTCAAAGTTCTTTACAGTCTTTAAATTTACCAAAAAACGTGTCCTACTATAAGTGTATTTAAGCACATCTAAAAATCATTTAACAGGTATTTAACTAAATTATTTTAAGCGTCATCATGGCTTTACCATTTGTTTAGTAAAATATGTCAAACTTTCACAAAAAACATAAGGTAGATTCACAGATATTAAAAATATTAGCAGTGGGTAAAATATAAAAATTTTATTGATTTATCTTTTTGTTAGTTTAAGCAGAAAATGCTGGTTTGGTGTGGGATCTGGTCTCAATTCTTGATTTGTTGCCAAAATCCTGTCTCTAAACTAAAATTGTAACAACACTGTCGAACAATAAAAATGTTTCGGGCTCAAAAATAGCTAATTCTTAAGTATTTTCATCCACTGAATTCAAAAATCACCATAAAAATTAGAGATTAGCTCTAGTTTTGGAGATAAGGTGATATTTTACATTTTATATCCTCTAAAAGCATCGAAAGAGAAAATAATAGAAAGGGCAGAGAACTGGATAGGGTGGGGAGTTAGAAATAGTGGTACGCCACCATTGAACTTGACTATCGATAATATCGATAGAGATAAAACTACATAATATCGATAGTTTTAATTTAGCTATCGATATTTGCAATACAGCCCTACTATTCTCGATATATATAAGCGAGGACTCCCTCCTTTCCGAAATAATTGCGTATTTGCGCGTCTTTTTATTCAGGGTGATCGATACCTTACAGTTCAGTTTCATATTTCTAATCGAACGCACAGTTAATGTAGTGTGTATGGTATTGTTATAAAACTTGATACACGGAGACACAATATATCATCGCAAACTGACTATAGTGTTTATGCTGTAAATCTAAGGTTTACATTTTACATACAATATTTCTGTTTTGTTTAGTGCAAAATTTCTGGTTTTGGAGTGTTTTTAAAGTAAACCTTATTGTATTAACATGCCTCGTTAATTTGTAAATTCAGTTAACAATTTTGTTATATTTGTGGAGAAATAACGTTTTCTTCACAGAAACGCGATTTGATGTCTCTTATGAAGACTGCTTACCAACATTATTTTGGAATGAAGGTAGGAGACCAGGATAAGTCATGGGCTCCACATATATGTTGCAACTCGTGTTCAGTTCTATTACGAGAATGCTTAAAAATAAAAAACGATCGAGGCAATGAGAAAAAGAGGAACAGTTCAAAATCCGAATCTCCCATCTGCTATTCGACCTATACCACATTCAGACAGTTTACCAATTCCTACTCCTCCTCAAAACTATGAATTGCAAGTAGAGAGTGAAGACAATGTGGAAGATGAGAAATTAAACATGCCTTCAATATCACACGACCCTGATTTTGAAGAAAAAGATGATCAGCCACACAGATTGAGCCTGTCTGAGTTAAATGATCTCATTGGAGATCTTGACTTGTCATAGGAGAAGTCAGAACTTCTAGGATCAAGGTTACAGCAATGGAATCTTCTTCAACCAGATGTCAGGGTCTCTAAGTACAGACAGCGTCAGCGGAATCTGTTACCTTTTTTTAAGAAGGAGAATAATCTTGTTTTTTGCTGTGATATTAATGGTCTGATGAAAATGGAGCATAATCCAACTGATTGGAGTCTATTCATAGACTCTTCCAAGCTTAGTTTAAAAGCTGTATTGCTTCATAATGGCAATCGTTTTCCTTCTGTTCCTGCTGGTCACGCAGTTCATATGAAGGAGACTTATGCAAATATGGCAACCCTCCTCAACTCAATCAAATATGCTGAACATAAGTGGAAAATCTGTGGCGACCTAAAAGTCATTGCTATACTATTAGGAATGCAATTAGGGTACACTAAATACTGTTGCTTTTTATGTATGTGGGATAGTAGAGATAGGAGATCACACTATATCCAAGTAGATTGGCCTGCAAGGAATTTTAAAACTAGTGAGAAAAATGTCGTTTCCGAGCCTCTCGTGAATCCAAAAGATGTTCTTCTTCCACCCCTACATATCAAGTTCGGTTTAACGAAGAATTTTGTCAAAGGCTTAAACCAAGATGGTCAGGCTTTTAAATATTTGAGAGAAAAATTTCCCAAACTAAGTGATGCAAAGTCAAGGAAGGCATCTTCGTTGGGCCACAAATACGTGAACTGGTAAAGGATCCTGCTTTCGACCTAGTTCTGAAAGGAAAAGAAAAGGAAGCTTGGGAAGCTCTTAATTTTTAGGGAACAGAAGGGAGGAAAATTACACTCAATTGTTAAAAGTACTTCTAGAAAAGTACCATCAACTCGGATGTAATATGTCACTAAAAATATATTTTCTCCACTCCCATCTTGATTTTTTCCCACCCAGTTGGGGAGCTGTCAGTGACGAGCATGGGGAAAGATTCCACCAGGATATTTCTCTCATGGAACGGAGATATCAGGGCCGCTGGAATGAAGCAATGCTCGCGGATTACTGCTGGTTTATGTATAGGGATTCTCCAGAAATTACTTACAAGAGGAAAGCCAAAAGACAGCGATCTCATGAAGCCCCCAATTAATTCTTCTATGTTCAACCACCAGTGAGTGTTCTTTCTTCATTTATAGTGTGTAACTGTCATTAAAAATACACCTTTTAAAATTGTTAGCATACATAATTAATATTTTTCGTTACCTCATAATCCTTATTAAATGTAAAACTCATTATTTTTTATCACAGAAACTAGAGCTAATAAAAAATTTTCTTTGTCATATTCGTTTTTCGCAACCCAAAATTGGTAGGAATTAACTCATAACTTGAAGGACACAAAAAAAAAAAAATTTTGTTGTACAGTGCAATCAATGATATTATAGTGACGTAGACAAAAATTTTTGCAGTACCTATCTACAAGATGTCTTACAAGTTTTTCGTAATTATTTTTAAAAATTTGGGTTAAGAGACGCTGAGTTGGGGTGGGATCTAGTCTCAGATCTATATGCGTTGGTGAAAGGTCATAAATGCCGGCGGGCAAACATTTTGAAAGTTATTCTAAAAAAGCTATTTTTGTAAAACTGTTAACTAAAATTGTAACATTATAGCGAGCGCCACAAACAAATTTTGTTGAAACTTTTGGGTGCAACGGAATTGTCCACTGAAAAAACTTATCGAAACATTATGATCGAAACAAATACCACAGTGTCAAATTTTACAAAAAGTAGTGTGTAATATTGTATATTTAAAATTAGAAAAACCCGTAAAAATGTAAATATTTTATAAAAATATATTATTTTTAAATCGAAAGGTAGGGCTGCATGAGAAAATTTCATTGAAATTTATCTCTTTTTTTTTGATACTGGGTTTTTCATCCATAGTTGAATTAGATGGTTAAAAACAAACATAAAATATCCATCCCATCTGGGATTTGAACCCGGGACTTTTCGTGCGGCAGGCGCTAGGACGTCGGCAAAAAAAGTTATATGTAAATTTTTGATAGGTACAAGCCCTGCCAAAACAACCGCATAAAATTTATGTGGTTTCATATGTGTGTTTTTATCTGATCCTATAATCAGTCAGGCTTATAAATGTTTATAAAATTTGATAAGTGCAGACATGTTTTTTAACATATTTTATGTTTTTATAAAAGCACAATTTTCTAATAGATTTTATAATCAAACTTACACATCAACTTTTATGATGTATTATGGGATTATATAAACCGATGTTTTTATAGTTTTGTGACAGATTTTATAGTCAAACCAATTATTAACATTTTATGGGTTTCTATGATTAGACCCTTGTTTTTTTATAATGTTTTAAGAGTTTGTAAAAAAACGTTTTTTTATGAGATTTTGGGATATTTTATAATTAGACAAACTCATAAAATTTGACAGATTTCTATGAAAATGTATAATTTTCTATGAGTTGGTAAAAACAATTTTTTTTATAAGTCTTTAAATAGATTTTACAATCAGACAAAATTAGAACATTTTATAGATTTTTATATGCCCACCCTGCCAAAAAAACCTCATTAAATCTCATAACAAACACATATGATTTTTATCAGTTTTTTCGACCACCTGAAAACTAATTAAAAAAAGCTATTTACTTACTCACTTCTACAAAAAAATATTTTTTGACTCAGGATCCCATCTGATCAAAAATTCATAATCCTCCTCCTTAAAAGCCCCTGTATGCCAATTTTGATTGGAATCGAACAAACACCGGAACTATAAATGCATACCAAATTTAAACACAATCGAATGTGGATAAGTCAGTTAATCTTTGACACAAAATTATTGATTATTTTGTATTGTTATTGCAAAATACCACTGAAAAACTGCTTTTTTTCTCAAAATACACCATATTTTAGGAGAAAATGTCTTAAAACTATTTTTTTTTGACAGATTTCAAATTGGTAAATGGTGAATACGCCAAAAATTTGGTACATAATAGCTTCATTATTTGTGTTTGAGGTTATAAAGTTGGTGATTTTTTTAGACCACCTCAGGTGGGTGGTTTAAATTTATAGCCCCCAGAATGTTATAATTTCCCTAAGTAACCCGTTTTTACAAGGATTAATTTAATATCCCAAGTTTTTCATTACCCAATAAAACACCTCCTATTTTGTCCAGAAAAACTCCATAGTTTGAACCCGTTTTCAGCACAAAAAATATATTTATGAGGGCACTACGAGGCAAAACAAACATAAGTGAAGGTCACTGATTATGCACGAAAAATATACCAAACAAAAAACCCAAAACAACTATATTAATTAATTTACAAACTGAAACTAAAACATTGAGGTTATCTAAAATCTCAGTCAAAAAACTTTCCTTACTCAAAGCCCACTCATTTCAAAGCTGTAGCTTTTATTAGTAGAGGTTGGTGCAAGCCAAGGTGCAAGCAGAGGTAAAAGATCCGAACTCGCTGTTTGTGATTGAACGCAGCGCTAATATTTTTAAACTGACATTTCGACAGTGACAGAAATGTAAAAAAAACTTGCATTTAAGTTTTTTAATACATTTGATAAATAAAAACACCTTTTAGATAAATAGAAAATTAATCTACTCCTTATTTTATTATTACCCATCTAAATTGTTGTGTGACGTCAGGTATTAATTGGAAAAATTAATTAACAAGGGTAAGTTTGAGTTAGAGTGACATATAACCTCAATGTTAATTTATTCTACAGAGTGTTTACTATTTAAACCCCGTGTGGGTTTCAATTTTTTAATTTTCTTTTCTTCTAAATTGAAAATTTCCTCTTAAATCCAACAAAAGATTGTGTTAAGATGATTATTCAATAAACAAATTTATTAAAATTCTTCTTATAAATCAAGCTATCTCCAAAACTCAAGGAGGGTTGGTTTAACAAAAATTTCACTTAAACTTAGGACCGTTCTAAAATAGACTAAACCTTTTTAGTAAATCCCACCTTGACAGTTTCTTATACCGCAATATTCGATTTTTAAACCGCATGTAAATAATCAAGTTTAAAATTTAATGTACCAAAATTAATTATTTTTAATGGTTGCCAACACACAAAAAAATGATCCACATTTCCCTGCCAAATCGAGTTGCGTAACTCTGGTAAAACAATAACTGTCGAAAATTGTATACAGGGCATCTAGTCCAAGTGTGTTGATGTATTGCTTGTTAAGAAATAAAAAAGTTATGAATTGTCAGACCAAAAAGAAATCTTGAATTTTTTGAAAATGTCAATAATCATATAAAACTGTGAAATTTTAAAACCTTGGCTTTTCAAAATGGTCAGCAATATAAAAATCGGACTTTTTGAGAAAATAGGGACAGTGTACCAAATTGCATATTATTATTATTATTAAGAGTCTTTATTTAACAAACGAAAGATTACATTAGTACAAAAAAACAGAATACAAAAAGCGGGCAAATTCTAGCCAGAGGATACTCTACTTAACCCACCAAAAATACACTTATTTAATATTTTATAATACTAGAGAGTATTGCTTGAATAAATACAAAATAAGCTACAAAAAGAATGATACTTTAAGGCATGAAAATCAGCAGTTATTTGTTATTTTTGTAACAAAAACATTCAGATACTTAACTAACCTAGAAGCATAGTATACAGGTGATAGCTAACCCAAAAATAGCCCTTTAATCTCTTTTTTAAAGGATCTGAAACTTAATCGTTTAACATTATTACCTAATGAGTTATACAGGGTAGTTGCATTGTACGTAAAAGACCTTCTGTATATGAAAGTTTTGCATTGCGGTGTAAGGAGCCTATTTAAGAATCTCATCTCATGAGAATGCACATTTCTACTAAGCGTGAGTTTTTTCAGAAGGTAATCCGGACGGGAGTTATTAAGTAACTTTGCACAAAATTGGATAAGTAATATTTATAGATACCATCCATTTTCAACCACTTAAGCCCACTTAATTTATAAAGTTTTGCAATCTGTTATCGTGTTATAGCATCAAGGCAGGGGAAGTACATACACAATATTGGCATAGTTAAAAATCGAAAAGATTAAAGTTTCGCATAATTTTTTCCTTTATTGCATAATGAGATAAAGTCTCTAAGTCCTTGTTGATTTCCTTTTCGGCGTGTTTAAGATCTTTTGAGTTAATTGGATAAATTACCTGATTGTCGTCCGAAAAAGTACCGATCTCCGATTGTTTCACACAAGAAAAGATGTCTGCCGTATATATTGAAAACAATACAGGGCCAAGAATGGACCCTTAAGGAACGACAGAGGTAATTTTTTCCATTTCCGAAAAATTTCCATCGACAAGAACGGACTGGTTTCTATAAGTAAAATATTCACGAGAAAATTGATTTGAAATTTGGTCAAAGCCATAAAACTGCAATTTGGTACCCATTAGTGTATACAAAAAAACCGAGGTAGTACTATAACCTTCACGAAAGCCAGACTGCAGCGGTTTAATACATACACACTGAAAATACACAACGCGTTCCAAAATCTTTGAAAGACGGGCCTCAGGTCTGAGTATGATTTTGGATCGTTGGTCTTTGGAAGCGGTTTTATAAGTGAATATTTCCACACTTTGAGAAAATAGCCACTCTCTACACAAGAATTTATTAAATGCGTGATATGCTAACAAATAACGTGAAAGCACATTTTTATCATTTTTGTGGCGTTCGACTTTAAACCAAAAACAATTTTTTCAATTTCTTCACAGAAAGGAAAAATTAGACTCAAATTTGTGATTTAAAAAAAAGTTATTGGGAGGCTTAAAAACAGATGGAAAGTACTTATTAATTTTGTTTGGATCTGCAAGATGGTGTGGAATTTGTGGTGTGCTGTTAGTTTTTATGTTTAAATCACAATACTTTATTCGATTTATTTTGTTGATTCCTAAAATATTTATAAGAATTAAAGTCAGCAAGGTCTTTAGAGAGTTTAAATATGCCTAAAGCTCCGTCGCGATCCTTAATCATGGCTTTCAAAGCATGTGTAAGCCATGGTGCATAAGGGCATAAGGTTTTCAGAAGTAATTAGTCTTATACAGCGCATGCATATATGTGGTAAGGATACTTACCGGCAACAGGCTTTTTATCATCAGGCATCTTTCCACTGCCCAAAACGGTGTCCTTCCAGGGACACTTGGAGGTCCAATGATCCCCACTGCAGTTCCTACACTTGACCATGTTTTTGTCACCCAACGCTAAAAAAAGAAAAAAGCTATTAATCTATATAAAAAAATAAATCTTATGATTAAATTTAGCGTTTTCTAATGGTAATTTTTGTTTTTTTTTTCTGTTATTTTTGTGCAATATTGGTGTACATTTTTACAAACAATAATGGTCGCGATTTTTTAGAAACGACAAAAAATCTCACCCATTTATACAGCGTCCTTAATATTTATCGTAAAGTTGTAAAAATTTTAAATAAATTCTGGAGGACTAGTTTTCTGGCGGAGCTAAATTGCTACTAAACGTACCAATAAACATCCAAAAGTGTCGAAAATCTTCATCAATCATGAAAAAGGAATGACAGAATTTATCTGACTTCTGAATATTACTATCTATGGTTTTGTATGTGTCTTAAAGGTCTGTTTACAGTGAAAAAGAAGCTTAATAATAAATATTTTTAAATAAAAAAGGATTGTTACAAAAACTGTATTAGGAAACTAAATTTGAAGAATTATTAGCAAATTACTCCTGATAAAAAAAAAGTCAGCGTAAACTTATGTTTAAAAATTTGCCAGATTTTAGGAGCTTACACCTGGTACCGAAAACAAAAAAATGATGCTAGAAAATCCTAGTTCTAAGCTTTGTCTATTAACAAGGTGTCCACAGGTTTTTCGAGAAAAAAATTCCGTGGCTTTTCCCTGAACAGATTAAAAAATTCCCTGACTGATATTTTTAGCAGTCTCAAATAAGGAAACAATTTTTTTTAAATGGTTCACTTAACTCATATAAGATGCGAATTTATTAAAAAAGGGGAAAGAAAATCAGTCTCCACCACCCCTTAAGCTGAACATTCACCAACCAAGATATTTCTTTCCTCTTTCTTGTATTTGTACTAACTCAGTGGCGGTCCCACCCATTTGAAAGGGGGGGGGGCGGTTTCGATAGCATAACATGGCTTTTATGAGGAACATATCAATATATGGAAACAAAACTTAGTTACTACAAGCGTGGATTTGGCCTTAAATCTAGGGGAGGGGGCTACTCAGATTTTAAGTTGTTTATTTCATACATTTTTTATTTAAAAAAATTGTTTTGCGTCGAAAATTTTTGAGAAAATTACAGTAAAAATGCAATTTTTGAATCAAATTAAACTAAAATGGTGAATATCAACGGTATCATAGCGCCGCAGGCGAAATTCTTTTTAGAAAATTGCACTACAAAATGTATTTTTTAATTTAAAATTAAACTAAAATTGTAAATATATCAATGGTTTCAAAGCGCAGCAGGCGAATTTTTTTTAAGAAAATGACACTTCAAATGCCACTTTTAACACAAAATTAACACAAAACTAAACCAATACCGTAAATATCAAAGGTGTTATAGCGCCGCAATTTGTGCCCTACTTTTGAAAAATATCGCCATACTGTTTACAAATACTGACTTCTCCCAATAAAAGTTCAGAATTTGTTTTTTGAATTAATCAAACAGTTTATAGTATTTGGAAAACCACTTTAGTTAATTTTGCCTCGATTTTGGCTTCACATTGTATAAAACTTGGTATGAATATGTTCAGGTCAAAAATACTTGTTTATGTTCGAAATAATTTTGTCTAAAACTTGTTTATAAATAGAAACTCTAAAATACTGTTCTGTAGCTACGTTCGGTATATACATCCGATCAATCAGACTGCTCCAAATCGTTCGGCAATTCATAGCGGAGGTAGGGGAGGTAAATCTGGCGCGTTTGTTTTTAGACGGATTTTCCAGATTAATCTAAACTTTTAGGGTTATGTTTTTGTTTATTTTTATTTTTGTGGTTGAACTTTTTTGGATTTTAAGAAAAAGTAGTGGAAAATCAAAACCATTTAAGTAAGTTTACGTACGTAAGAAAACGCTCGCGCCATCGACAACGACTGGCGCGATTGAATCGAAAGCTGAGGGGTGATTTATAAACGAGTTGAGTTGAATGGCATATTCTGAAATGTTCTTTAAATTGCCTCTGTCTCTTAATAGTGAGAATTTTTCTTCAGCAAAGCCAAAGAGCTTATTGCAGTCTTCTGAACAGTTAACCTCATCATCATTGGTATACAAACACAAAAAATAAGTCAACAGGAGGAGAATGAAAATATGTAAGTATTGTTTATAATTTTTTGGTTTCAATTTTTGTGTTGTTTTACTTTGACAGCTTTGCAGTCTAGAGTTGCTGCATCGTAATTTAATGCATAATGCTTTTTTCTTTTCTATTTCTGTCAAATTTAATTAAAACTTGAGTAAATTTTTTGCTTACTTCTGTGAACTATAAACATCAACATTGATAACCCATAGTTCATTTTCCTTGTGTCCTATGGCTTACTTTTTATAGTGCAGCAACTCTAGACTGCAGCTTAACCTAAAAAGTCAGACAAGAAGAAAGTTCTAATTTTCTCTTGCTAAAATACAGTTCTTTGGGGTAAATTGTTGTTTTCCTAACACCCAACCAAACAAAGTACTATTGTTTTGTTACTATATTGTATTATTTTTTTTTTTACAGTTTCAAACAAAAAACTCCCCAAAAAGTCTTAAGAAAAATGATAGGCAAGGTATTCAAGGAACAACCTGCATATTGCCACCAAATTGTAGCTACACGGGACCAAAGAATAGCTTGAGAACACATCAGGATTTGTCATAAGAAAAATAATAGGCAAGGTATTGAAGGAACAACCTGCATATTGCCACCAAAGTGTAGCTACAGGGGACCAAAGAATAGCTTGAGAACACATCAGGATTTCTATAAGTTGGTTTATTAATTGGAGGTAAATAATATATTGGTCATTACTCAAAGAGGGTCTCCAGTAAAAATACAAGTTGTGTTTATTTTGTAGTAGAAATGATCCTAAAACTAGTGGCTTAATTGATTTTTTTATATCACTTTTAATAACTGAGAACTTTAATTCTAAAAATTAAAGGTGGTCAGTATTTGGTCGTTATAACCTTAGATTATAACCATCTGTTTATCTTTTTTAAATCTATTGTAGGCTGGTTTTTTAAGGTTAAGTGCCATATAGAAATGACAATAATAACATATTGTATTTATTAACTTATGTCAGTATTGCAACATGACATATTTTGTAAAGGCTTGTATAACCCAAAAGATTAAATTAGAAATAAATAAATATAATTAATATTAGGTTTAATCAATAAAAAGGATATTACATAACTCAGTAAAATTTGATATTATACAATACATACACTTATTTTTTTTTTTTGAATACAATACAACTTACAATTGAAATTGCAAAAGCTAGCCTATAACATTAAAAATCAAATTGCAAAAGATAGCCTACAGCATTAAAAAAGCTAAGTCTAAACATATCTGGACACTAGAGCTAAAGCTTAATTAAATGAAAGTTAATAAAAAAAAACGTACCAAAGTCACACAAAGATTTCTGTTCCACAGACCTACTAACAACATTTTCTGAAAAGATGACTATGCAGTAAACGTAAAGTTTGTATCTTTAACTATCTATACTTATTAAGCTAGTAGTAAAAAAAGGGAGGGGGGGGGCTGGTAATGATAGAAAAAATTGTCTGACCCTCTTCTATAACATATTAAAATTTGAAAAAAAATTAATGGATGCCCACGCTCCATAATAAATTGGAAGGAGTTCTTTCTAGGCCTTTTTATGTAAAATAACTTCTTGAGTCTCTATGGTTTTATCAGAATAATGTTCGTCATAACTAAGAACAATAAAAAATAAGTACCGTATTTTGTGAAACTCATTCTTTATCAAAAATGTAATTTGTAAAATTCTTTTTTTTTGCATTGTTTCAGATATAGCTTGATCAGGATTCAGCCTGCAGTAGGGTGATGAGTTCTGGAAAACTGCAATGTTCTTTTTTAGTGTGTTTGTTAAATGATATTTTTTATACACCACATCAAAGTGCCTGTACTAATTTTAAAGAATAAAAAAAATATATAAATTTGTGTTCCTTATTGTTGTAAATTGGACCGCAGTGTTAAACCTGGTTTGACTTGTAAAGGCACTTGTGTAATACTTACTAATAAAGAAACTAAACTAAACTTTGAATTTAATTGTGGTTTAGAATGTGCTCTCATAATAAGCTAAGTTAAACCTGGTTTGACTTGTAAAGGCACTTGTGTAATACTTACTAATAAAGAAACTAAACTAAACTTTGAATTTAATTGTGGTTTAGAATGTGCTCTCATAATAAGCTAAGGTATCACATTCTAAACATCAATTAAATTTAAACTAGGTTTAATATTGCGGTGCAATATGCAACGAATATTTGTATAAATCACTACATTTAATCCACATGCCTATGATACAAAAGTGGTAAAATCTGGATGGCCAAAAGTGGTAATCTCCTGTGGCTGATGTTCGGAATGAAGGCGGCACGCCCCAGGAAGCACCATACTTCAAGTGGGTATCCGACTCGTGGTCGCCTGGAGGAAGCGCGCCGCTTCGGAGGGTACTTTCGGCCCGAATCCGTCACTTCGGAAAGCCTTCAGTTTGGCAATTTCGGTCCATGGGGATTTGGTTTATTGGGTATCTTCAAACATTATTTGTTGTCCGTACACTACAGCACAAATAGCCTTTAAAACCATGTTATTCATGGTACCTTTGAGACTCAAAAGCCCATCAGCCGAAAAAAAAACAAAAATTTTTAACAAAAAAAAAACTTAGGTTATAAAGTTTAAATCTGAACCCGTTCGGTAATGCGACTTGCTCGGATTAATCGACGATCAGCTGATCAAAAATCCGTCTGATCTGCGATCTATAGCTACGTTCGGTATATACATCCGATCAATCAGACTGCTCCAAATCGTTCGGCAATTCATAGCGGAGGTAGGGGAGGTAAATCTGGCGCGTTTGTTTAATGAATCCAGATCAATCGGAGCTAGATCGATCTGCTCCAAATTTTAGACGGATTTTCCAGATTAATCTAAACTTTTAGGGTTATGTTTTTGTTTATTTTTATTTTTGTGGTTGAACTTTTTTGGATATTTAGAAAAAGTAGTGGAAAATCAAAACCATTTAAGTAAGTTTACGTACGTAAGAAAACGCTCGCGCCATCGACAACGACTGGCGCGATTGAATCGAAAGCTGAGGGGTGATTTATAAACGAGTTGAGTTGAGTGGCATATTCTGAAATGTTCTTTAAATTGCCTCTGTCTCTTAATAGTGGGAATTTTTCTTCAGCAAAGCCAAAGAGCTTATTGCAATCTTCTGAACAGTTAACCTCATCATCATTGACATACAAACACAAAAAATAAGTTAACAGGAGGAGAATGAAAATATGTAAGTATTGTTTATAATTTTTTGGTTTCAATTTTTGTGTTGTTTTACTTTGACAGCTTTGCAGTCTAGAGTTGCTGCATCGTAATTTAATGCATAATACCTAATGCTTTTTTTATTTCTATTTCTGACAAAATTGTGCATTATCCATTAAAACTTGAGTAAATTTTTTGCTTACTTCTGTGAACTATAAACATCAACATTGATAACCCATAGTTCATTTTCCTTGCGTCTTATGGCTTACTTTTTATAGTGCAGCAACTCTAGACTGCAGCTAAACCTAAAAAGTCAGACAAGAAGAAAGTTCTAATTTTCTCTTGCTAAAATACAGTTCTTTGGGGTAAATTGTTGTTTTCCTAACACCCAACCAAACAAAGTACTATTGTTTTGTTACTATATTGTATTATTGTTTTTTTTTACAGTTTCAAACAAAAAACTCCCCAAAAAGTCTTAAGAAAAATGATAGGCAAGGTATTCAAGGAACAACCTGCATATTGCCACCAAAGTGTAGCTACACGGGACCAAAGAATAGCTTGAGAACACATCCGGATTTGTAATAAGAAAAATAATAGGCAAGGTATTGAAGGAACAACCTGCATATTGCACCAAAGTGTAGCTACAGGGGACCAAAGAATAGCTTGAGAACATCAGGATTTCTATAAGTTGGTTTATTAATTGGAGGTAAATAATATATTGGTCATTACTCAAAGAGGGTCTCCAGTAAAAATACAAGTTGTGTTTATTTTGTAGTAGAAATGATCCTAAAATTAGTGGCTTAATTGATTTTTTTATATCACTTTTAATAACTGAGAACTTTAATTCTAAAAATTAAAGGTGGTCAGTATTTGGTCGTTATAACCTTAGATTATAACCATCTGTTTATCTTTTTTAAATCTATTGTAGGCTGGTTTTTGAAGGTTAAGTGCCATATAGAAATGACAATAATAACATATTGTATTTATTAACTTATGTCAGTATTGCAGCATGACATATTTTGTAAAGGCTTGTATAACTCAAAAGATTAGATTAGACTCTTTATTTGATTGAAGTTATATTTTTACCCATAGGGGTCGATTGTGTCAAGTACATTAAATAAATAAATAAATATAATTAATATTAGGTTTAATCAATAAAACAGATATTACATAACTCAGTAAAATTTGATATTATACAATACATACACTTAATTTTTTTTTGAATACAATACAACTTACAATTAAAATTGCAAAAGCTAGCCTATAACATTAAAAATCAAATTGCAAAAGATAGCCTACAGCATTAAAAAACTTAAGTCTAAACATATCTGGACACTAGAGCTAAAGCTTAATTAAATGAAAGTTAATAAAAAAAAAATGTACCAAAGTCACACAAAGATTTCTGCTCCATAGACCTACTAACAACGTTTTCTGAAAAGATGACTATGCAGTAAACGTAAAGTTTGTAACTTTAACTATCTATACTTATTAACCTAGTAGTCAAAAAAGGGAGGGGGGCTGGTAATGATAGAAAAAATTGTCTGACCCTCTCCTATAACATATTAAAATTTTAAAAAATTTAATGGATGCCCACACTCCATAATAAATTGGAAGGAGTTCATTCTAGGCCTTTTTATGTAAAATAACTTCTTGAGTCTCTATGGTTTTATCAGAATAATGTTTGTCATAACTAAGAACGATAAAAAATAAGTACCGTATTTTGTGAAACTCATTCTTTATCAAAAATGTAATTTGTAAAATCCTTTTTTTTTGCATTGTTTCAGATATAGCTTGATCAGGATTCAGCCTGCAGTAGGGTGATGAGTTCTGGAAAACTGCAATGTACTTTTTTAGTGTGTTTGTTAAATGATATTTTTTATACACCAAATCAAAGTGCCTGTACTAATTTTAAAGAATAAAAAAAATATATAAATTTGTTTTCCTTATTGTTGCAAATTGGACCGCAGTGTTAAACCTGGTTTGACTTGTAAAAGCACTTGTGTAATACTTACTAATAAAGAAACTAAACTAAACTTTGAATTGTGGTTTAGAATGTGCTCTCATAATAAGCTAAGGTATCACATTCTAAACATCAATTAAATTTAAACTAGGTTTTTAATATTGCGGTGCAATATGCAACGAATATTTGTATAAATCACTACATTTAATCCACATGCCTATGATACAAAAGTGGTAAAATCTGGATGGCCAAAAGTGGTAATCTCCTGTGGCTGATGTTCGGAATAAAGGCGGCACGCCCCAGGAAGCACCATACTTCAAGTGGGTATCCGACTCGTGGTCGCCTGGAGGAAGCGCGCTGCTTCGGAGGGTACTTTCGGCCCGAATCCGTCACTTCGGAAAGCCTTCAGTTTGCCGATTTCGGTCCATGGGGATTTGGTTTATTGGGTATCTTCAAACATTATTTGTTGTCCGTACACTACAGCACAAATAGCCTTTAAAACCATGTTATTCATGGTACCTTTGAGACTCAAAAGCCCATCAGCCGAAAAAAAAAACAAAAATTTTTAAACAAAAAAAAACTTAGGTTAGAAAGTTTAAATCTGAACCCGTTCGGTAATGCGACTTGCTTGGATTACTCGACGATCAGCTGATCAAAAATCCGTCTGATCTGCGATCTATATACCGAACTTAGCTTATATTTCCAATATCGTGTTTTTCGCGGTAAGTACTTCATGCGTTTGTTTATTCTTGGTGTGACGAATTGAAGGTCAAACTGTCCCAAAATACTGTGGAGGGATTCTAGATAGAATGTCTTTAAAGCAGGGTTGGCTGCCCAGTGGATAACCTAAAAATACCCACTGTGCTTTTTGGGTAAAACCCACTTAAAAAAACACATAGGGCTTTTTTAAAAGGGAGTTTTTTATTATTAATAAAATAAATAAACGTAAAAAAGGTATATTATTACCAGTCGTTTGAATCTGATCGTAAGATTCCATAAACTTTGACTAACTGCAAAGCTTTTTCTAATCCCAAACAATTTATTATTTTATTATTCCAAATAAGACCGTAAGTTGAAATGTCTTTCAATGCAAATTATAAAAAAAAAACTGATTCTGGTTCAGTATTTGCAAACTCTACTTTTATTACTGGATTCTAAAACCTCAGTCCATTCTGAAGCACTCTTTCTACCGCTACACATTTTCGTTTTAAAAAAAAAAGATTAGATTTAATAACCTCAAAAAAAACAAAAAAACTTGAATCATATACTATCATATCATACTAAATAAGGAGGTACTTACAGTGTAGTAAATACACAAACTCCAAAAATAATTTTCTTTAGGTTTGTTTACATTAGGAAAATATGATACGAACATCGCATCCGCATAAAGCGCTGGTCAAACTAAACCAAAACTGCTTTGATTTATTAACAAACAAACAAACTGTCGATTTCTGTATTCCACCTATTTGTATTATGTATTTTATAAAACTATTTTCTAAACTATCGCGAGAATAAGTCCTAATTTTAAAGAACTACATTCTGTATTCCACCTATTTGTATTATGTATTTTATAAAACTATTTTCTAAACTATCGCGAGAATAAGTCCTAATTTTAAAGAACTACATTCTGTATATAATTTAAAAAGAAAACCATAAAAAACTCAATAAAACCGATTTATAAAACCCAAAAAAGCCCAGTGCGTTGGGTTTTATATAAAAAAAAACCCGCTTTTTTCTCCAAAGACTTCAAGGTTACCACCAGCATCTTTGTTATCTACTTTTTTCTGGAGCAAAGGGTGGGGCGATCGCCCCCCCCCCCCGCCCCTCCCCTAGGACCGCCACTGACTAACTTTTCAAAAGCGACATGTAAGAAGTAAACAAAAAATTAAACAAACCTACACAAACCTAGTGTCTCTAAAGAACAAAGTAGAAATAGGTAGCTGAAAAAGCTTGTTAAGTTTTTGGTAAAATAGTAAACTAAAAATTAGAAATATTTCCGAGACAAATGGCGAAGCTTTTGAACGCTTTGCTTCTAATAAGTAGGAAGCAAACATAAAAATAAGATATACTTACATGTTTGCTTTTATCCTGAAAGGCAGTGCTACATACAATAGTTTATTCACTAAAGCACTGTGAAAAATCTCCTCGAATTACTCTCATTGCGGAAAATTACCTGACTTTCCCTGACCCATCGAAACTTTTCCTGACCAATTTCAAATTCCCTGACTTTTCCTTGACTTTCCAGGTTAAGGACACCCTGATTAAATAAAGGAATATAAAAAATATACATATTTTTCGTCTACACCTAGGACCAAAGTGACCTTGGCAACCATAATTTCACTTACTATAGTCCCTATTTTTTACCTTTAAGTTTGTCGATTCCTTCATCGTCCGGTTTGTTGTCCTCTTCCTTGCTGGTGATGTACTGCATGTAAACGTCTTCGCCTACTATGGTGGTGGCCGGGTTGGGCCCGGGTTTGTCGTTGGCCGACTCGCCGAACTTTTTCCACGTTTTTCTAGAACGAAAAGAACAACTCTCTTATTTTTCCAACATTTCTTTGTATAAAAAATGACATGTTGTTAATTTTTTTTTGAACAAAAAGAATAATTCGTATATTTTGAAAACAATGATCTTTTAATGATTCTCAGTGCAAGTGCAAGGGGAAGTTTGGTGAGGTAATATCTGAATGAACTCAGAGAGCACCAAATTTAGTGAATAACTGGTGCAAAAAAAAACAAATGCACACAACGCAAATAGTCCCATTTACAAATAAAAGAATACTACAGAGACGTAAATTCCCTACACCAAGGAGGTAAAATATCTAGGGGTCATATTGGACCAAAAGCTAACGTGGAAATCTCAGATAGTCAAGGTAGTCCAAAAAGCATCGATTGGATTGGGCAGATGCATGAAATTGTATGGGAAAAACTGGGGGTTAAATCCCAAGATTACTTTATGGTTATACAGGGTGGATTCTTTAAATGGAATGGTGCTTCTAGCGGGTTAGAATTTGGTTGAATAAAAAAATTCAAAAACACGTCATCTGAGAATACTGAGATTTTTAATTTCTTTTAAATAGTACACCCTGTATATATTGCAATTTTTGAAATCTGCAAACAATTCTCTCTTCAGCAATACCACACAGTAGGATCTATCTTTTACGATAATCAAGATATTTTTTATCTAAATCTGTGTGGAAAACTCCGATATTCATTCAAATATCCCCAGTAAAACAGGGCATAGACAACAATTCCATGCAAGTTTAAATGCCTCTATATTGGAAACCATAAGAGATAGAGTATTAGTGTGTGGTATTGTCAAAAAGATAATTTTTTTAGAATTCAAAAATCTGAAACTATATAGGGTGTCCTATTAAAAAAAATATATTTTTTTGCCATAACTCGTAAACAAAACGACATAAAAAATCCAAGATAGCACGAATAAAGAAAATTAAAAATCTCAGTTGACGTGTTTTTGGATTTTTTTATAAAACCAAATTCTAACCCGCTAGAAGCACCGTTCCGTTTAAAGAATCCACCTGACCAATTTCCCTGACTTTTCCAGGTTTTCCCGGACCATTTTTTAAAAAATTCCAGGTATTTTTTTTATATAAATATACAGACCGCTTCAAGCTACTGCGAACATAGGGGGAATCAAGTCCAATTTACTCTCGTGCCGTACGACCGACGTGGATTCGAAGCACGCTGCAGTGTTATCTTTTGGAAATTCATTTTGTTTTTATTATTTTGTTTTATTTCTGCCTTGCTCGAGAAACAGATGGGTAAGTTCTTAATTGAAATAATACATTTTTAAAACTAAAAATGGATGTCTACGAAGTTGCCGAAAAAGTGCAGATGGTCAAATGGTCAAATCGTCATAACCCAACACACGTTCGATATTGGTCGAGGGAAAATTTGCATTTGTATTTTGACGTAAGAACACAGTATCCCCAAAAACTAAATGTTTGGGGGGGGGGTATTGTAGGGGAACACGTAATTGGGCCATTTTTTATTAACGGCAATTGCAATTTGAATGGTCCTATATACTTGGATCTACTGTAGCAGCACATTATTCCAACTGCTAGGCAGTTGTTAGCTGTAAGATTTGGTGAAACATGGTTTCAACAAGATGGTTGTTCCGCTTACAATGTTGGCCTTGTTAGGGAATATCTTGATAATGTATTTCCTAATCGGGTTATAAGTACACAGGGAACTATTTTATGGCCAGCTCGATCTCCCGATCTTGCTCCTAATGACTTCTATCTGTTTTTGAAGAAGCTTTTCAAATTATTACCCCTAACATGCTTGGAAACGTTGGAAGGGGTTTTTATAGTAGGCTCGGATATTGTCTAGCCGAGCAAGGAGGACTTTTCGAACATTTGCTTTAATTTTTTTTTGACTGGGAGAATCTTTTTGGTTTTTAGAATGTATTATTTTATTTTGAGAACTTGCTTTTATTTTGTTTCTCCTTATTATTTTCATTGTAACACGTCGTCACTGATAAATCTGAGCAGTTGACAATAAAACGCTCTTATTTATCAGTGACAAAAAATAAGAAAATTACGTTATAAAAATGTGCGTATTTATTGACCAAATTCCGGTTTCATTGACTACGCTCCACACAGCACCGTGGTTAGAGGCGTACTAAATACAAGGCGAACGGCGGCGAACGGCAGTGAATGGCGATCGGAGCCTGAGTGTTGGTTGCTTCACTGATAGGCGTGCGGTGTCTCTGCATGTACGTACACTGGCAAATTAGACTTCTTTCGCCCTATGTTCGCAGTAGCTTGAAGCGGTCTGTATAAGATATATAAGACGAGAAACTTTGTTCGATAATTTATTTGAAGACAAAATCCACAGGTGCCTTGTGGTACCCTACCAAAAAAACCGCTTCAAATCTCTTAGTTTGGCGAGATTTTAAAATGTTTTATCAGGTTTTATATGTTTTCTATGCGGTATGTGAAAGAAACTTGTAAAAACCAAGACAAATCTCATGAAGTAAAGATTCTGTCTATCAGTTTTTACGAGCAAGACAGCCTGACTCGTAGAATCTTTTTTTACTAGGAAACCTACGTTTTTTTGGTTCATCTAGCAAGTCATAAAACTAAATTGCACAAAGTTAATATACAGACCGCTTCAAGCTACTGCGAACATTGGCCGGAAGAAGTCTAATTTGCCAGTGTACGTACAAGCAGGGACACCGCACACCTATCAGTGAAGCAACCAATACTCAGGCTTGCGATCACCACTTGCGTGACTTTCGTTTGGTATTTAGTACGCCTCTAACCACGGTGCTGTGTGGAGCGTAGTCAATGAAACCGGAATTTGGTCAATAAATACGCAAATTTTTATAACGTAATTTTCTTATTTTTTGTCACTGATAAATAAGAGCGTTTTATTGTCAATTCAAAAATAAAATAAAACATTCTAAAAACCAAAAAGATTCTCCCAGTCAAAAAAAAAATTAAAGCAAATATTCGAAAAGTCCTCCTTGCTCGGCTAGACAATATCCAAGCCTATTATAAAAACCCATTCTAACGTTTCCAAGCATGTTAGGTGTGATAGTTTGAAAAGCTTCTTCAATTTTACTCCGAAGTTCTTCCAAATTATTAGCCCTTTCATGCCCGTAAACTTTATTTTTGATATAACTCCACAGATAGAAGTCATTAGGAGCAAAATCGGGTGATCGAGCTGGCCATAAAATAGTTCCCCGTGTACTTATAACTCGATTAGGAAATACATTATCAAGATATTCCCTAACAAGGCCAACATTGTGAGCGGAACAACTATCTTCTTGAAACCATGTTTCACCAAATCTTACACCTAACAACTGCCTAGCAGTTGGAATAATGTGCTGCTGCAGTGCTGTTCCCCTACAATACCCCCCCCCAAACATTTAGTTTTTGGGGATACTGTGTTCTTACGTCAAAATACAAATGCAAATTTTCCCTCGACCAATATCGAACGTGTGTTGGGTTATGACGATTCAATAATGGAAAAGTGCTTTCATCTGTGAAAAGAATAGATCTCAGAAAGTTTTCATCACGAGTAGCCCTTTCCATCATTGTTTCGCAAAATTCCATGCGACGATAGTTGTCCTCTGCTTTGTAAGAATGATAACCATTCTTTTTGAGAACACGTAAGACAGTGGCTGAAGACGTATCAACTGCTTCGGCGATTTGGTGGCTAGATTAACTTTCGATTTTCTTCCACTGCAGCGCAAATCATCACATCTCGTACTTCCTGCTCGTCGTTCAAAACAGTGGGTTTTTTTTATGGTTTCTTGGCGCTACACAACCAAACTTTTCAAAATTCTGCACAAACCTATAAATCGTTGATAAACTAGGTTCTGGGCGATTTACAAAATTCCCCAAAAAAAGTTATTGAATAAGTCTCAATGGTCAGCCTTGATAGTACCATTTGACCATCTGCACTTTTTCGGCAACTTCGTAGACATCCATTTTTAGTTTTAAAAATGTATTATTTCAATTAAGAACTTACCCATCTGTTTCTCGAGCAAGGCAAAAATAAAACAAAATAATAAAATCAAAATGAATTTCCAAAAGATAACACTGCAGCGTGCTTCGAATCCATCTCGGTCGTACGGCACGGAGAGTAAATTGGACTTGATTCCCCCTACATAAAGACAAGCATAAGCTTGAATACGCAAAAACTCTAGACAGAACAAACAGAAGAAATATACCAGAAACCAATTACTGAAGAAATAAAAGAACCGCAATGGGGCTACAATGTAAACGAGTTCTGGAAGAACATCCAAGAAACAGTAACTAGGGTGGCTACTAGTCAAGTGCTCGACAAAAAGAAACAATGCAAGCTCATCCAAAATATTTGGAACACCGAAATGCTACCGGATCCATCCATAAAAAGGAGATAAAAGAAATGCTCAAATTATCGTGGAATAACTCTAAATATATGCTATAAGGTCCTCTCCAGTATCCTGTGAGAAAGAATTGAACCATATAAGGAGGAGAATACCAGTGCGAGTTTAGACCTAAAAGGTCCACTAGAGACCAGATTTTCACAGTTAGACAAATAACCAGATGTTTATTTATTTCAGACGGGCATTTGACAGATTATAAAGAGCAAAGTTGTGATACCAGGTATGTTGGGAATTTGGAACCTTTGGTTGCACTATAACAAAGTTATGATTGTTTTCCACAAACCAAAACTACACTTTTTTGCACTCGACGCACGTTTCGCTAACAACGTTAGCATCATCAGGAGACGATAAACAATAAACTAAATTAACCTACACTCTATCTTATATACTATCTTTTAGTGGGCGGCGATAAGACGAATAATTTGTGATTGGTCACGCTTTATAATCCTATCTCCCCTCAACTAAAGCATAAAGTGAACTAAACGGAATGGGTCCTCTATCTTTATTTAAACTTTTTCTTGATTTAATGATTTCCATACTTTCATATGCATTCAAAAGTCTTTTGTTTGGTACACTTTTTAGAAGTTTTAGGTTATCTAATGTGAATCTATGATTGTTTTCAAAAGTATGCTCGGCCACACTTGACTGTTCTGTTCTTCCGTATTTTAAGTGTGCTAAGTGTTCTTTGAATCGTGTTTGAATAGAGCGTCTTGTTTGGCCAACATATTTTTTGTCACAATCCATGCAACTAATTTCGTAAATTCCGCTTTTTTCTAGAACTGTAGTTTTATCCTTGGGATTTCCTAGTAAACTTCTTATTGTGTTTCCGGATTGATATACTAATTTAAGAACGGTGTTATTAAATACTTTTTGTAATCCTTTCGTGTAATTAGGATTATAGGAATTGATACAAATTTAGACTCGGAGGTATCTTTTTATCTGAAAAAAGTGGAATTTCGAAAGGTCTTTTGAAAAGAATGTCTATTTATCAGCTTATTTATTAAGCCTTCGTCGTAACCGTTTTCGCCAGCTATATTCCTAATCCTATTCTTTTCTGCTTCAAATCTTTCTTTGTTTAAGGGGAAATTTACTAATCTATATGTTAAAAAGTGCAAACTTGCAAGTTTATGTTGTAAGCAATGAAAAGAGTCATTTGGAATATACCTGTTGGTAGCCGTTCATTTTCTGTATAGGTCAAATTCTAATTTATTTTTATTTCTAATAACTAAAGTGTCTAGAAATGGCAGTGTATGGCAGTGTTTATCGTCTCCTGATCATGCTAACGTTGTTAGCGAAACGTGCGAGTGCAAAAAAGTGTAGTTTTGGTTTGTGGAAAACAATCATAACTTTGTTGGATACCAGGTGCAAGATAAGAGTGAAACAGAGCTACTGATTTCTTTGGTGGGCTTTCAATGGGCTTAAGCAGGGTGACCCTTTCACCCCAACCCTTTTAGAGCAGGATTAATCTTAAACACTCCTTTTACCACAATATTTCTGCATCCATAACTGATTGCTTAATAAGAAAAGATTATAAAAAGGAGTAGAACCCCTTTTGGCAGTGGAACAAGTTGCTGTGGAGGTTCCTTCACTTCCAGTAGTTGGTCCATTGTCACTTTGGGCCAAGACTGATCAGTTTTCTTGATTAACAAAGGCAATTTCCTTGAATTTTTTTCAGCCTCAACTTTCTTTACATGATTCAATATTTTTTAAACAAAGCTTACAATATGCTTGATATTTATTGGTTTTCATCGAGGTTTTCACATCCTGTAGACACTGCCACTCTGGTGGACTTATGGAAGGACTTATCCAGTCTAAATTAAAAACTGTTTTTTTCATCATTTTAAGGTTAGGAGTAAATACATTACATGATAAATATTGTCGGATTAGAAAACACGCACTCGACTACACTTGAAAGTTGTAACAGAAGATAGCGCAATGTGTGCTTAGAACAAGCAGAAATAATACCAGGTGATATTTATTATTTCGAAACGAAAACCAAATATGTTCAATAAACAAAAAAAGCTTCCTTTCTCTTTTCTCATGCTCTTGGATTTTGGGTGAACTGGAACTGATTGAACGTGAAACAGATGTTAAGCTTATATACGAGGTAAGCAGAGAAGAACTCAACATAATATATTTTACAAAGTTGGTTTAAATAGGTTAAGAAATAGAAATTTCAGGTTTTGTGTGCCAATTCCAGGACTTTTGCGGATTTTTTGGTCATTCCCTGATTTTTCCAGGTAGCTCTCAAAATTCCCTGAGTTTTCCAGATTTTCTAGGTCAATGGCAACCCTGCTGTATACAGACCAGTGATTATTCTCAGGCTGTTCCTTGGTAATTGCAGGAACTGCTTTGCGTTTGTCTGGCTTATTCAAAAAGGATTTAGAGTGCTGTTGTTCCGAAGTTGAGCGCCAGTGCTGCACTTTCCTATTGACCGTGGTTTTAGTTAGTCCAATGTAGGGCTCTGACCTAAGAACGCAGATTCCGCTCCTGCCTTAGCAAGAGAGTCGGCTTTTTCGTTTTCTTTAATTCCTGTGTGACCTGGGACCCATACAAGAGTGATTTTGTTGGTTCCACAGATCTTTAGCAGAGTTTGAAGGCAATTAAAGTGATTGGATCTTAATTGAGCTTATTGCTTTCAGAGCAGCTTAAGCTGCTAAAATCACGTCAGATAGTGAATTCACTATCTGACGTGATTTTAATGCTTCTGTTAGAGATGCCCGAGGAGATGCCTTTGTCGGGTATTTCTCTTGCACAGAGGTCTATGGCGTAAACCTCGGCCTGAAAGATGGTAGCAATGTTACCGAAACCAACTGAAATTACAGCTCTTGAACCCAATACACCCACTCCCACGCCATCCTTCGTTTTTGATCCGTCTGTGTACCAAACGTTAGCTTTAGTAAATTAATAATTGCCTGACCAGGATGCTCGTGATTTAAGCCATTAAATCTTGCTAAAGTTGCTCTTGCCTGAAGTTATGACTTTGCATGCTGTTCGTTGCACGCCTAATTGGTTTTGGACCAACAAGCTATAGAGCCATAAGGGATCATTCGGTCTTACTACTGTTAAATACAGCCAGTAGGTTTGCTTTGGTTTCATGCCCCACAACTTCCCAAGTCCAAAGAGCCATTTGTGCCTTCTGGATAACTTCAGGTGTGCATTCCATGTAAGTTTCTGGTGCAGTATCAGTCCCAGGTATTTCACTTCTTTTAGGAAGGGAATAAGTTTGCCTTACATATTATGTTAAACAACACATTAAGCGAGAAGCTGTGGTCAAATCGTCACCTTAGAGCAGAACTATCCTAACTGACATTTTGGTCATTTTCGGTTTTTTAGCGAATAAAATAATTTGATGAAAGGCGGAACTTTTGCATAAAAAAAATAAAAATTGCAAAAAACAAAAATACAGGGCATCACTAAAAAATGCTGCTGAATTTTGGTTGTCGTTATTCACAAAAAACGCTCTACTGAAAAGTTTACTTTTTTCAGATAGGATAGTTCTGCCCTAAGGCGACGAAGTGTCAGCTGCCAATCAATGTCAGTGTCTCATTAATGGTTTTTGACAATCACAGGGAAATGCAAACAGCTTTTCCAAGAACAAAACTACTTTTTGTGTTCTTGTTTTGTTGCTGCGCGAAATCCGAAACCTGCGCAAAAGACGGCTCGGACTCCAGCGGCAAGCACAAAGATCCGAATACCCAGGCCTCTAACATTGCCCAGAAAGCGGCTCAAGACGCGAAAGCCGCAGAAGACGCGATGCAGCAGGCCGGGCAACAGGCCGCGCGTCAAGTAAAACAACAGCTGGCCGAGAAAGCCGTCGAAGCTGCGAAAGCTGCCGAAGCTGCCTTAGCAGGGAAGGAAGAGCTGGTGGAGAAGCTGCAGGAGGAACAGAAAGAGGCCGAAATCGTAGTGAACGAGGAGTCGAGTAACCTGCAAAATCTCCAGCAAACCGTTCAATCGGCTATGAAAGCCGCTCAGCAGGCACAGGCCGAGTTAAAGCTCTACCAGACGTCGATGCAGTTGACGCAAGGTACATGAACAATAGTGTTTTATATGAATATGAAACGTCAGATAAAAAATCACTTCAGAGGTCGAGCAAATTGGGGTAGTTTTTACCACATTTTCCTTCTAGGTTCAAATCAATGGTAAATCGCTCTGGATATTTAATATCATGCAAGCTGGATGATGATACCAAATTGCCGACTGTATGTTTGCTTCACTTTCGTCAGGCTTCCATACTTTAAATTGACTTAATTTGCTGTCTCTAGGCAACGCAGCCAATTCTCAGCAAGCTCTCGAAGGCATCCAGCAGCAGCTCACCGACAAGGAACAACTCGTGGAAGCGGCCAAAGCAAGAGTGGATCAACTCAACAAGGAACTAAGGGGCGCCAAAGTCGAACTGGGCAAGACCAGGGAGTCTGCCAAAAAGGCAGACACCGCCGCCACCGAGGCCAAGCAGAACGTCAATAAAAACAGCAGACGAAGGCGGAAACGGGCCAGCGCTAAATTTATTCAGCAACTCTATGCCGAAAACTGAAGCAATCTCTATAGAAGATTGATTATTATATATTGTACAGTATAATTGTTTTATTTTATTTTTTAATCGATAACATTACATGCTATACAAACTAAATCATTTTATTAAAATTGAAATGGAAAAAACACCAAGACAGGAATGAAAACTTTTTATTATTTTTACTAGATTAGAGATTAGGTTAGAAGGTTAGGTTAACTAAGAAGTTCTGCAGTCAGCTTTGGTGAACGTTCTTTAAAAGCTGAATCAAAAAGCCAAGGATGTAAATCACTTGAACTTCTTTTTAAATTCATATGATCTTTACCAATTAGTTAATTTTCCAACTAGAGGCAAGGCGTGCCTGGATAATATTTATGTTAATTTTCACTGTGATAAAACTAACCTTATGCCTTATTGTCTGGAGGGAATTTCGGACCACCATGGAATAACTTTTGTCACACCAACACAGCAAACACCCTGCCGTAGCACACGACTGAGTTTTAGACCTATTACGGAACAGGGCCTTTCAGATCTATTTAATAATCTTAAAGTCTATGACTTTGGCCAAATTTTAAATACAAATCATCACATTGAAACCAAGTTTAAAACTTTTTTTAATATTATAACCTCTGCAATGGACATATGTTTACCGCTTAAGACTAAAATGGTAAAAAAAGGCTTCAATGGGCCTAAAATTCATTGGTTTGGCAGTGAATTGCGGGACATGAGGGACAGGCTTCAGACTTTAAGCATCTTAAATAAGCAAAATCCGGTTTTAGTACCCAAAAAAACTGTAAACGACTACAGGTGCCGTTATAGGACTGAAATATCCAAATCCAAGAAAGCTGCCTACGATAATTTTATTAATAATGCACCAAACAAGTCTCAGGCCATGTGGAGTGTTGTTAAATCCCATTCCAACTCAACAGCAGTCTCAGAAACAAGTAACCTTAATGCTCAGGTATTTAATGATTATTTTGTTAACATAGCGCAAGAAATTGTTGATAATCTGCCAACAACGCACACATCCTTTACTGACTGCTTGACAGGTGACTATTCCAAGAGTTTATTTAAATTTAATAAGGTATCAAATAACACTGTCCTTGAAAAAATCTCTAATTTAAAAAATAGTAGTAGTAAAGACTGCTTTGAAATTAATGCCAAAATCATTAAATATCTGAAGCTTATTCTGAGCAAACCATTGACTGACCTATTTAATTTGTGTATACAACACAGTTATTTTCCAAACATTTTAAAAATAGCAAAGGTAATACCAGTTTTTAAAAACAAAGGAAGCTCGGAAGACAAGAACAACTATAGGCCTATCTCACTCTTGCCTATTGTGTCTAAAATTTTTGAATCCATTTTAAAAGACCAGATAAATAATTATTTTGAGTTCAACAATATTTTTACGCAAAGTCAATATGGTTTCAGAAACAAAAAGTCTACTACATTGGCCATCAATAGACTAACTGAATTTGTTGCTCATGGTTTTGAAGAAAAGCTTGACACTTTTGCCACTTTCTTAGACCTCACAAAAGCTTTTGATTGTATATCTTATGAAGTCTTGTTTAGGAAACTTTGTTACTACAATTTTGACCAAAGTAGTGTAGCCCTTGTTAGGTCTTACTTAGACAGTAGAGAACAATATGTTTTTTTCGAGCATATGAGCTCTGAACGGAGGGGATTACGGCACGGAGTTCCCCAGGGCTCTGTGTTGGGTCCTCTTCTGTTTCTTATATATGTTAATGACCTTCCGGGTTTTTGTGATATTGTTGGCTTATTACTAATATTATTTGCTGACGACACAACAACACTTCAGCACCATCATCCATCAGATTCCATCCAACAAATTATTGCTGACAATCAAGAAAAAATTGAAAATTGGTTTCTTGCCAATAGGCTTAGTCTCAATATTAGTAAAACTCAAACTTTAAATTTTACCCTTAGAACTTCTCAGTCAGATCTGCAGGTGGCTGAATCAGTCAAGTTTCTTGGTGTTCACATAGATCCTGGTTTAACATGGGAGGCGCATGTCAACAAACTTAGCTCTAGGTTATCAAAAATAACTTATCTTATTAGAAACCTTGCAAAAAATGTATCCACTTCCACTCTTCTCACAGCCTACCATGGATACTTTGGCTCAGTCATGTCCTACGCAATTCTTAACTGGGGACATGCCCCCAAAGCATCACAGATATTTAAACTGCAGCGTCGCTGTACTCGTGTAATTGCAGGACTAAAATATAGGGATTGTTGCATAGGCAGTTTTAAACAACTCAAAATTTTAACTTTCCCATGTGTTTTTATTTTAAACTGTCTTATCTATGTCAAACAAAATCAAACTCTTTTTAAAACCCACAGTGATATTCATTCCTGCCTAACTAGATATAGAGATAATATAGTTCCCAACTTCCATAGATTGGAAAGAACAAAAAGAGGTTCAGACCATTATGGAGTCAAATTTTTTAATGTACTTCCCTTACATATTAAAAACCTTGATGAGTGCCAATTTAAACTTAAGGTTAAGGAGTATCTTATTAAGCATGCATTTTACTCTTTCAATGATTACCTCAAAAGTAACTTTGTTTTTGATTAGGTGATGTTATTTTAGTGTTGCTGTGATGTAAAAATTGTAAAAATTATATTTCTTTAGCATTTTTTAAAACTATTTTAACTTAAAATTTCGTTTTATATATACATTAAATGTTTAGGTATAAATAATATTTTTTGTCCAGTTCTTATAATTCTTTTAATGATATTCTTGTACTAGGTATTTTATTTTTTGTATTTTGACTTGTAAAAACACTATGTGTAATAATTACCAATAAATAAACTTTAATGGACTGTTTGGCCTGTCTTTGTCCAGGCGTTTGCTCCCACAGGCCGTTCGTCTCTTTGGTCAGCCAGTTTTTAATAGATTGCCGAGCCTTGTCTGGCCAATTCATCGACTTTTTCATTTTCCAGGGCGTCTGCGATGTCCTGGAACCCAGGCTAGTGTCACCCTTTTGGTGCTTGGCCGCCTATTTGGAGCTGTTTTGCAGTTCTAGAGCTTTAAGTGCAGCTTGACTGTCTGAATATATGACTATATAATGAGAGTTTTCCTCTACTCTTTGTATTTCTTCGGCACAGTAATGTATTGCTGCTACTTCAGCTTGGAACACTGTGTAATCGTTTGTCAGGCTTATAGAGACTGAAAGTCTTGTATTTTTGCCCATATATGCCAGCTCCTACACCCTCATCGGTCTTTGAGCCGTCTGTGTGCCAGATGGATTCCGCTCCAAAAGGAGGACCTTCCTCCCAGTCGGCTCTACCTGGAATTTTGACTTTGTATTTCTTTTCAAAAGCGTACTTGCAGACCATTACATCGCTCGGCAATCCCAGGATCTTATTTGAGCTCATTTTCAAGTCTTTCATGCTTAGTTCCATGTGTTCCACAATTTCCTGCATCTGCCCAATGCAATCAATACTTTTTGGGCCTCCTTGACTATGACCCCTAGATTTTTTTAATATTATTTTTACTAAGTCAGTTATGAAAAAAAGGATTTGGGTCGGGTTTTTTGGGATTTGGGGTATATTAAGTGCAATTTTTATATTTTTAAAAAATCTTTTTTATTTTCAGAGCTAGCTTTTGGCTATAAAGCCATCATCAGTGCTTTGTAAATATACCCCAGGACCTAAAAAAGCCTACCCAAAACCTTATTAATTTGAGGAAAGTGCACTCAGCATTCCACTCCGTTCAGTTATGAAAAATACTTGAGGCCATAAAGTTGTATTGATGGGTCAGACTAACCTTAAGAAGGTTCAAGCACCACTTATTTTACATATTTATAACAAAGTAGGAACAATGTGAAAGATTTGGTTTTCACTTATAGAAATCTAATTTACAAACATTTTTACCTCGCTATTTGTTTTGAAAAGTCTGTTATCTTATCACCTTATCAAAAGAAAACTATAACTAAAGGCTTAAGTTTGACAGGTTTAGCATTATAAATAGCAAATACCAGCCTTTTTTAATTTAAAATAATATTCTTACATTACTTTCACTGTTTATCTTGGAGACTGCAACTTTAATTCATAAAAATAAATTTCCAAATCATCAGCAAGCTTACCAGGTGTTAAGTCATACAACCACCTAACACTCGAAATCAGGGAGGAATGTTCACCCCAGGACTCATTGTCAGTCTTTTTTAATTTAAAATAATATTCTTACATTACTTTCACTGTTTATCTTGGAGACTGCAACTTTAATTCATAAAAATAAATTTCCAAATCATCGGCAAGCTTACCAGGTGTTAAGTCATACAACCACCCACTCGAAATCAGGTCAGTTAAAGAATTTAGAAGAAAATCATCCATTTATATTTTAAGGCTTGGCACAGCCTATATTATAGGTTCTTTTGGTTGTCAGTACATGACTAGAGGCTAGAATATGGGCCCTTTTTCCAAGAGGTGTAGAAAATTTGGGGATCAGTTCAACCCTCGCATGAACACTTTCATTTAATTAACTGATATTAGAAGCAGAATTAGTAAAACTGATACTGGAAATATTATACCTAGTATAACAAACTGTAAAAAAAAGACCATAACTAATTTCCAAAAGTTTAAGAACCAGCATTTTTAGGTTTGAAAACCACTGGGCGATGAATTTTAGGTTTGATAATATTTTTAGTATTTTGCGAGGTATTTAGTTTTTGCCAGGTTCAAAGGATTTGAAAATGATACATACAAAGTGATACATTACCTTACTTTAATTATCCTGAGCATAAGTAAAAACCCCTGACTTTACCTGGCTACCCTGACATTTTTATCTACCTTTTTTGACTGGTGAGCACCCTGTATAAATTTTGACAAGATGTTTACTCCTGATACTGTACTCAGACATTTTGCCCTACGTCACATTACTAGAACAATAGAGCTTATAGAGTAAGCTGCCAGGGGGTCTATTATTGAATCGAGAGAAAATTTGGGGTCAAATTCTCTCGCTACTATGCATCTCATCGGTGCAAATCTCCGGTTTAAATTCGTTTCTCTCATTTTTGCCTGATATTGATCAAAAGTAATTCTCTTAGTCAAGACCAATAGACCCACAGACCACAAATCCTGGCATCAATGACAAGTGTTTGCAGACCCCAACTGAGACCCCAACTCTTCTTTTACCTATATTTGTTTTCTAGAATATTTATAATATAAATAATACAAATTTTTTCAACCAAGTTTTCAACCTTTTCTAAATTTTCCATTACCCAAACTCACTTTGAATAGGGTACTTACCAAAATTTCAAAATTAGAAATCCTGAGTGGTCAACCAATCCAGCAAGGGTTGTATAAAATTTGGACTTGGCATGACCTGAGACAGCCCCTGTGTTCTCTTGGTAGGACTTATAGGTTCTGTTGGGTCCTAACTGAAAAAGGCCCATATTTCAGGTCCTCCCAGGTTTTGACAGGACCCATCAGGACCAAGAATATTGGCTCTTTTTGCAGGAAGTGTACAATTGGTTCATCTCTCAGAAAATCCTGACATCCTGTGACTTTTCCAAACCAAAGTGTATAAAAATCCTGATTCTTTTTCGATAAGTTTAAAAGACCATAACTAACTTCAAGTTTTGAAAGCATTTTGCATTCTGGTTCTGGAACCAGCAAAAATTGCAAAAGAAAGCCAGTTAATTCCTACCACTTCAGTGCTCTTTAGCCTACTGTTGCCAATTTTAAGAACCAAATTGACTGGTAAGACATGGATTTTCTATCAATTTGGTGTCAATATGATGGCTAAAATAGGCTAAAGGATACTAAATCGAAAAAGACTGGCTTTTTAGTTGAGAAGTTGTTCCTCAAGACTTCCTGATTTGTCCTTTACCCATAAAATAATACATAGGTAACCCAAGAAAAGACAGTCTTGAGAATTACTACAAAGCAAGTGCCAAGTACAGACGAGACGGTAATTATGCAGTATACGGTTTTCTGCCATTTTTGATTTTTTTTGAAAAATTCTTTATGGGGGCACCTTCTAGGGTCCCTAGGACCCCAAATCCGTCTGCGCCGGTTGGTTTTTTTTTTTTTTTTGTTTTTTTTTAATTTTTTTCACTAAAACAAACCAAACCAACACAGTCCAACCCAACCTAATCCAAACCAACCAAAAACAATTAAAAAAACAATTAAAAAAACACTTTACAACCCCCCCTGGGCACCCTTTTTTCTCGTTAAAAAAAAAAAAAAAAAAAAAAAATCAGGCACAGGCGGATTTGGGGTCCTAGGGACCCTAGAAGGTGCCCCCATAAAGAATTTTTCAAAAAAAATCAAAAATGGCAGAAAACCGTATACTGCATAATTACCGACGAGACAACCAATTTCAATCATTAAGTTAATAAACCCCCAGGAATCTCAAGGAAAAAGTGACATAAAAACAAATCCTGAAATCTCACCTGAGGGCAACAGACTTGGACACCTTACACTTCTCAATCTTGTAGGTTCTCACTATCTTAACCTTCTTCTGGTCCTCGTTAATCTTGTATTCCGTAACGATTTTAAGGCCGTTCTCAAATACTTCAGTGGGTGGGGGCAGCGCACCCCCTTCCATTTCCACCTCATCCGCCCAGCTACTTTTTACCTCATCGAGCGCAGGCATACTTATATGATATTTCTTTAGTGATTTATTAATATCAACAATTGGAGAAAAATTTTATATTCAAAAATAACCAAAAAATATGGCGAAGAGAAAAATCAGCAAAAAGAAATATAACCTCAAAATGACGCATCATGGATTCGAATTAGGCTTGGGAGTTGGGACAGAACGGACAGGGTTGCGTTCAAAAATTTTGTTGGCCAAGCACTAGCTATAGGCGAATTTTGGCGCTGTGCTTTCGACGTGTAGTTTTGCTCTGCACACGCACTACCTTCTTAAATTAAAAAAGCTTAGATGTAAAATTACAAAACATACGTTTCTTTCATTTTTTTATGTGCACCTACAAACTCTCTATATTATTTTATTAGTATAAACAAAACACACAAATACTTTTATGGCGCAGGCGGCCAGAAACATTTTAGGGATATTTTGGAACCCTTATTTGACACGTAGTGGTTGTGGTAATTACTGCGTCTGCGCAATAGCTAAACGTCATTCCGTTGTGGTAGTTAACCACTACCACTGCCGTAAGCTACGAATCCATTTCGTTGTGGTTGTGGTTATTTTTCTGGTTAATTTTAGAAAATTTTGGCCTAATTAATTTTAAAAATAATAAAATATTACAAAGTTCCAACATAACACTTATTTTGTAAAATTAGGCCAAATTTTTTATTTTTTCTAATTTTTTTACAAGTGACAGTATTTAATGTGTTCCAAAATCTCTGGTAAAATCGATGAGTGGTAGTGCTAGTGGTTGTTAAACACTACCACAGCGGCTGCCAAAGTTGTAAAAATTTTAAGCGTTCCAAAATGTCCCTATTTACTCCCTACTACTACTACTACTACTACTACTACTACTACTTCAATAAATACGGTCTACTAATTTTTTGCTCCGCCCATCTGATGACGACTCAAAGATATCAGGCTGCCTCCTTTATCAATTTTTGTTGTTGACATTTGGGGTTATGTTATTTTTGCAGAAGTTCTTGTCGTAAAAATTGTATTTGTTTATCACTTCTTTTGTTTATTTCGTACAAATTAAGTACACAACGATATCATTTACATTATTTTTGTCGTAGGTCGTGCATTTATGCATTTTTTTAGTGAACAGACTCATCATCAAAGAAGATATCAAAAAAAACAAGGTACCTTATAGTTTTAAATTTGCAATCAGATTTTTTGCCTATAGTATTCATAACAAGTCTGGCCTCTGAAATAATAAAATAATCACTCTTCCAAAAATACATGGCAAAACACAAATACTAAAAAAATGGCTTCCAAAACAGGAAAAATAACAACTACATAACCTACCTTCTGAACGATAAGTTCGAACTAACCCCAACTCATTCGATCGGTTTCTTGACGGAATAGATTACTAACTAATGATCTTAATTTCGATTTCCTACAAGATCAACTCATGCAGGACAAAAATAAATTTTGTTTACTTGTACACAAAAAGTTATAATACAAGATACAAACAAAAAATAGCCCTAGCATCTGTTGAGATTTAGCTGCCTTATTTATAGAAGAAACCTGTATATAGTTATTATTGTTCTACAAGTTTATTTTGACTTTGGGGAAACAGTTTTTGTCAGTTTTTTGAAAAGAATAAAAGTCTTTCAAGTCAAATTAAAATTTTATTAAAAAAGTAAAGCTTCTTTCCTCACAAACCACTCATCAATAATTTAAACAAAAAAAAAAAAAAAAAGAAAAATCCGAAAATTTAATTTAATTTGTCAAGCCTTCTCACAGTTTTTAATTGGCGGACAAAAATCAGCTGCTATCTTTGTGTCGTCATCAGGTCGAAGAGTGGGACAAAATTCCTAGAGCGTATCTATTCTACGGACCGTGGCCAAAAATGCTGATGGTCTGATGTCTGTTACTGACATCGTGCCTATGTCGAGGGCTGCGGCGACTGACTCCCATACTTTTGCTTTGCCTTTGCTGTGTATCTATTACATCATCAGTTATGTAGTAGAATTCGAAAGAAGCCTGTACCCTCTTTATACAGGCCCTTCAACTCCTACCAATTTAGAGTCCTTCAATCCACCTTCGCCGCCATTTTCACTCAAAAGTGACACAAAATGCATTAGTTTTGTGTCAATATGGCGCGAAGGTCGAGAAAAGAACACTAACCCTCAGATGCACCGTAAAAATATTGGAATTAGTTTAGCTAATCCATGTTTCATCTTTATTTATTTATGTAGGATCAACAGAGACAAAGAATGGATTAGATAGCCAATCGCGATTAAGTGCCTACGGTGTATTTAGGGGTAAAACGGTAGGAGTTCATTGGTCTATGTGGAGAAGGATTTGCAGAATCATGTAAGTATTAAATTTAAATTTGTAAAGTTTAATTAAGTAAGAAATGGCTTTGTTTACATAGAACCATGATAATAAGGTTAAAATTTGTAATAATTAATTTAATTTCCTATATTTTGGTTGGTCGTTAAAATTGTCAAATTGACAGCAGATGTTCTGTTTCAGCTTCTTTCTACGGCTTGCAGATAAAAAAATAGAAAACACGTTACGTTGACCAACGTGGAGTGGCTTTGCACGCTCAATCAGGGCCGGTTTATCAATATCGGGTTAGGCATTTAACCTCCGAGTTAACCTTCAGCTGTTTCATTCTAGCACCTTGTATATGTCAGCCATCTTTCTCTTTAATTCGAGAGTTAAATGCCTAACTCGCTATTGATAAACCGACCCAGGACGAAATGACAAAGGGTGCAGCTTGCTAGCCGGCTGACTTAACTGTAAATCTGCATAAATTTTGATACTGACACGATTGTGAACATCACCCTGAGAAAATGAGATAGGATGAGAATTCGAATTCGTTTTATCGTGTCAGATGTGCTTTGTTGGTTGCCTAACATCCTAAAATAAAACTATTCAAAATTTTTTAAAAGTTACAATAAAAATCAAAAATTTAACACATGTTGTAATTTTCCGGATGACACAACCTTGAGGACACTTTTACAACATTTACATTCTTTAATTATAGATAAAAAATATTTTTATAAAAAAAGTTGGTCCCTCCCAGCTCTCCCCTCCATCCTCCTACCGCTCCCCGAAAAAAAGATCAGATTTTCATGTTTTTATCTTCAAATTATCTGGTAAAAAACTTTTGAAAATATGTTTTTGATTGCGTAGAACCCAAAAAAAATGAAACTTGCACTGAATTCGAATGAAAGTTAGCAATTTTAAAGGAGATATCGCTTTTTTAAAGCGAGCGGCTTGTTAGGGAACGGAATTTCGCTGACATGTTTGTCGGCCATTTTGAATTTCCATAGCGGGGAGAAAAGTGAGGTGTGCGTTATTTTCCCAAGATTTGTGGTTGTATGGACTTTTTTTCAGTTTTTGAGTGATCTAAAGCATTTAAAATAATCAAATACACCTGTGTTCACTAATCTGAAGTGTTAAATTCGGCCCGGAGTCGCCCGAAATCCGGTAAAACGACGAAGAAGTCCACCAACTGGGTTGAAAATTAACAGCGTGGCTGCTACGGCTTCTCTTTGTGTCTGTTTGCCATTTGTTTGGTAAGTTTGTGCTTTTGTTTAACCACTGAAAATCAAGGGTGTCCGTCTTAAACAGTGTTCTGTTGTTTTGAAATGGGGAAAGACATGGTTTTCTTTGATGTTTTGGGTCCCCTGCATACATCAGCCAGTTATTATGCTAATGTAGTGAAATGTCAGCAAAATCATGCTTTTAAAATTATTGCATTGCATCTTTTAAATTCTGGTTTTGGTAGTTCTTCTACTTGGAAACAGTAATACCAATCTTTGACACATCCCTTGGGATTTTGGTTTCAAAAATTCAAAGTTTTATAGGTGATAGCTGCTTTCTTAACTCACTTCACTTAACTTAATGCATAATTCTTAAATTTAGTGCTTAATTTTATATTGCTACTTTTTTCCAACATAGTATGGTAGGAAAAGACAAAGATGAAAAATTAAGCGCTAAATTTAAGAATTATGCATTAAATTGCTGTGTGAACCTGCCCTATTCTGAAGACCCCCACCTGGTTAGAAATGCTTTATTAGCTGTGGTTAAAAGGAACTACTAAACTAGCTAACCATATTTAAAGTTTTTTAGTAGAAAATATGGAAGAATACATTTTGTCATGAGAAGAAATATAGAATTAGCATTTAATGCTTGATTTTATGTTTCTTTTTAATTCAATGCATAAAACAATATTGAATATTATGGATCAAACTTACCTCAAACCATTAAACTTACATTGGTATTGCTCTTAAGATTTTTTTGATAACAAGCTTTTAACTCTTTTTAAGTAATACATTAATTTTGGTAAATAAAAGTATCAGCCATTGCCAAATTGACTGAAAATGTGACCAGAGCAACAATCATTCCCTGGTAAAATAAAAAAAAGTTCTTTTTGAGAACTAAAGAAAAACTGCTTTCTGGGTTAAAAATATGACTAGAAAGTGCATACTTTCTTTACTGGTACCGCTAAGGTAAGATGACTAGCATGCAATTCTTGTTTTATTGCTCCATGTCAAGCAGGTTTAAGTCTTTGCATATTTGCAAGATATTGATGGCAATAAATGATTTATTTATTACAAATTTGAATGCCTTGTTAAAGCAGGGTTTTATTTTGTACCAAAGAAGAGTTTCTCAAATAAATTATTGCAATATAAAAATAATCTTGGTAAATGAATGAACAATTTAGTAATTTTTTTATCACTGTTGCACACTGATTTATTTAATGTTTTTTTTTTCCAGATATTGATCATTGTGTCAATATGGCAGGCAACATAAGTTGTGGAGCATAATCAACAGAAGCCTTCTACCGATTGGTATTTCCAGTCTCAGTGTATTTTCATTAAACAATGCTCTATACTTTAAAAGTGCTTTTAACATAAATTTGTCAAATAAATTTTACTTAGCGCATTATCTGCAATACCCACTTTATAAGTTGTATTTTAAAATTAAATGGACAAAAGAAAAATCATGAATAAAAGACCTAGATTTGAACCCCGCGGCCCCATCGCAAATGGACCTATGCAAGCCCGACCACTGGTTGCCTTGTTGGATGGACGTGACTGTTCCATTGAAATGCCAATATTGAAGGATGTTGCTACAGTTGCTTTCTGCGATGCCCAAAGCACAAGTGAAATACATGAAAAGGTACCTTTTAGAACTTTCCTCACAGTTATACCAAGTTTGTTGAATTGTTTTTCCATAAAAAAATGTTTTTCCAATAGGTACTCTGAGAGGTACTCTTTAAAAGTTCTTAAAAGCAAAGATAGGTATGAAAATAATATGTTCTCAAACTTTTGTAGTGATGCCAAGTGCACTATTTTGGGGTTCAAGGTGTCACTTTTTTGAGTTTTTTATGGTAACTGGATCTAGAGTTCTCTATTTCTCTATAATGAAATTGAAATTTCTCAGTATTTCTTTATCCCTGAAGCTCAGTCAAGCTACATCCCCCCGTCCACGAAACTGAATTTGGATATTGTAAAATTTATGTATTTATTATGTACTAATATAGTCTTCTTTTAAGAAATTTTGTACTTAATGAATAACAGAGTTATTTACTCTTAAAAGGAGGGATGTGGCTTGGCACTAAGCTGCACCCCCCCCCCCATGCCTAGGAGATAGATTTAATGAAAGTTGATGTTATAATTTTGAAACAATTATGTACTCTTAAAGTAGGGTACTTTTAGTTTACAAAAACCATCAATTCATAAGATTTTTGTTTATTTGTTATGGGGTGTCTAGCTTGATATCAAGGTAACCTCCCCTCTTATTAGGAAGGAGATTTGACCAAAGGGGGCTATGCCAGCCAGAATTTGGTACTAATTATGTACAAAGTTTTTTAAAAGGGTGACTAAATTTGTACATAATTTTTACAATATCCAAATTGAATCTTTTTGAAGGGGGGTGTAGCTTGACTGAGCTTATCAAATTACCACCAGAAATACATGAACTGTCTCCAGAGACTTTTCAAATTACACTGAGAAAGTACCTAAAATCTAAGAGGCGTTTTCTCAGGTTGAAATTGTTTAAAATGTTTTTAAAAAGTTTGAAACATTTGTTTTCTCGCGTTGCAACAGTGACATCACATCTAAACGGGTTAAAAATATTTTGAAACGGAATCCACTCTAGTTTCAAAACTGACACGTGCATAGAAGATACATCAAAATTCTACATTTCTGTTTTAACCTAAGATTTTTTTTTGTTTTTGGTGTGAAAATGGATGAAAAATCATATTCTAGATATCTTGTTAGCCATTCTTCATGGTATCCCTGTGGTCTTATATGATTTTCGGGGCTTAAAAGAACAGTAAATAAAAAAACTTCACTATCCATGTAGCTTCCATTGCTTGCCATCCATGCTACTAAAACTGGCCTTACACTCGAAGGTTTTGTTAAATAAAAAACCATTTTAATTTTAAACACCAGAAAAACAAAAAAGTGAGGTTACACCAAACTACATCAGCGTTTTGAACCACTCATTTTTTCTCGGTTCTAAATGTTGACGTCACATCTAAATAGTTTCAAATAATATTTCAAAATAATTTCAATGCGAGAAAACGCCTAAGGTTTTCTACTCAATTGAGAAAGTATTAAGCCATAACTTTAGCGATTTACTAGTAACCTAAAAGAAATATTTTTCACAGTGGTGCAACAGAGTAAATAAAATGGCTGTCTAGGATCTATATATGTATTTTAAGTATTTTAAATATGTAATTATGTCTCTTGAATATGTATTTGTCTAATATCCATTTGTACATTGTTCTGAACTATTTCAATTTTTAATGTTTTTAAAGTTTTTTAATTAGGTACCTATGTGCCATGTATTTATTACTAATTTTTTACTTTATGTAAATGCCTAACATGCTAAAAATTTTGTACTATTGATGTGTTAAAAAATTTTGTACTATTGACGTGTTAAAAAATTTTGTATTTTGATAACATGAATAAACTACTCTACTCTACTTTATCCCTGAACATATTGCAGCTCAGGCTACAAAATTTCCACCTCTGGTAAAAAGTGCCACTTTTATCGCTAGGTGTAAAATATATTATTACTTAATAATTTCCAGTTTCAGGTTTTTGCAGCAGTTTTCTAATTAAATAGTAAAAATTATTTATATTTTATCTACCTAGAGTAGAGTAGTAGAGAAGGGGCGGCACAAAGCCTGGCATGTACGCCTCTCTGGGCCCTTTCTGCCTGACCCCGAGCCTGCCCCTAAGCCGCCACCTGCACCACTGGTCTGGCAGTCTGCTCTTCTGGTTTTACTGTTCTCTTTGCAAAGTCTGGTATTTTATCCCATTTGAGAGTGTGCAGAACTGAATACCTGGTATGTTGTCCTCTGGTATGCCTCGCAGTTTGCTATAACATGTTGAGATGTCTCTTCTGCTCGCCTGCAGGCCCGGCAGGTCGAGTAATTTTCCACCGCGATCTGGGTCATGTGCTTCCTTAGTCGTCTTCATGTTCTCCCCAGAAGCCATTTTTGTCTGGCTACATCTGGGCCCTTCATGAAGTCCCTGGTCTGTCTGGATCCTGTTCCTCGTCTCCAAGCGGTCGCCATGGCAATGTTGGCCCATTTATTGATTCGACTTTGCAATTGCCTCTTGGTTGTTCCTAGGAGTGGTTCCGGCCCAACATACTGGATGCTTGCCCCGATCCTGGCGAGCTTGTCGGCCTTCTCGTTCCCCAGCACCCCCATTTTATCTACCTACTTTGCTACTAAAGATTTTAGCATTTAAAGGATTTTTTGTGGTAATACCTCAAAAAAACAAAAATTTTAACAAACCTGGGTTAGTTTTGATTTCGATTTAATTTTTGCACCTTGACTGTCAGGCTGGTCCCTTAAATTCTTTTCTGGGGTTGCACTGCCCCCCATGGGTCCAGCAAGTGATTTGCTCTCTTTGGATCTGCTGGTTGAGTGGGACCAGAGCAGCTTCAAGAAAGAATTTGTATTTTTTTTTTGTTAGTTATTCTTTACTGCCAACAAATTACAAAATGCAAAAGCAATTTTAAAAAAGTTTTAGATCCTTAATTATAAGGATTAATATTAACAAACATTAAAGATGTAAATATTAACAGATCCATAACCAAATTATAACAGTTAATAACCTAGAATTGAAAATTAAAGACTAGTATTGTTTCTCTAGGTATTTCTTTGGTAATTTCATCTATGCCTTAAAAGCTGTGGTCCCCTAATAAAAAATATATTTACAAGTTTAGTTTAAATATTAGTCAGGGAATTTTTTTTTAAATTATGCAGTCATTAACTAGTTTATTTTTTTACCGACACTCTGTTTTAAAAATGTTTTAGCATCCTAATACAGTTTTTTTGAAAAAATTCACACAGTTTTATCATATTTGATATGTGACATAAATTACTGGATGACCTCATTTTATCCTTTGGACTATGTGATAGCACAATTTTTTTGCTCTTTTTGTTGCATTTTTATTACTTACATAAGTATTCTTTAAAAATTAATCCTAAATTTTTGTTGTGAATGATTTTTTTATGAATTTTAAAATTAACCACTTTTAAATCTGGTTTGGGTTGTAGCATGGAAAGCCATTTTTTCCAGATTTAGATTGTCCCACTTCCTTCATAACATCTTGTCCTGAAATTAGTTAACACAAAATACATTTATATGTTATTTTTGTCTTTATTTTTGTTCACTTTTTTTGGTTGACTTAATTAGATTTTTGGATACCCTTTTGTTTCTGAATTTGCAGAGGTCTATATGAGAACAAATTTCCACCTTGATTTCCACACTAACTAGGAAAGAAAATTAAAATTTTTGATTCATATTTTTTTATTAAAGAGCAATTAAAAACTGTCAAAACAAACATTTCGCTCACTGACATTTGGAACAGAATTATACCTTCTTCAATAAGCTGTTGACATCTCAGTAAATGATTCCACCAATTTTGTAACATTTTCCTTCTCCTACCGCTCTGTAAATTAGGTAACGAATATTTTAAATAGTTTTTTGTTATAAAACTGACTAAAAAAATATTTTTTTTTATATTAGGTCTCACTTACCCTGTTTGGTGTAGGTGGAAATGGTTACGGTTTTGGCCTGCTCAGTAGCATAAGCAACATATGCAGGCTTTTTTCTTGATTTAGGAGGGCAGTGATCTCCGAATCAACAAATCAACGAATCAATAGGCTGGATAAACCACCAATATGATGATTTCTTTCCAGATTCTCATATATATGTCAGCCTTCAAACCAAACTTTCCTTAAACTATATAAATCTTCCGGTGAGATTTTCTGCAACCACTTAAATGGCATTTAACACATTAATTTTCTCTAGGTCTTAAATGAAGCGGTGGGTGCTCTTATGTGGCACACCATCATACTAACTAAAGAGGACTTGGAAAAATTCAAGACCCTGCGAATTATAGTGCGCATTGGTAGTGGAGTGGACAACATTGACGTCAAAGCTGCTGGAGAGCTGGGCATAGCAGTGTGCAACGTCCCTGGCTACGGAGTGGAGGAGGTAGCCGACACTACACTGTGTCTTATTCTGAACTTGTACAGACGGACCTATTGGTTGGCCAACATGGTCAGGGAGGGGAAGAAGTTTAACGGTCCTGAACAGGTAATAAAGTGTTAGTCCCCTGGTCTCTTTATCGTCAGAGGACTGACGCTAAAGAAATGATGAAATTTGTATGTTCCCTCAAAAGCAAGCAAGCAGATCAAATTTGGTTTGTTTTCATTTTAAATCGTGCCCCCCAGCACCATCTGTCATCTAGAAAAAAAACTTAAACCAAAGGAATGATTTAGGACGGAATGAATGAGAAAACAGTATGAAAAACAGACTTTAGAAAAAATAAACAAATGAAAATGCAATGTTAAGGTACAGCCAGGAGGGACTGAGTTTGACTAAAAAAGTACTTAACGAACTGAAAAAAATGAGAAAAAATTTGGTAGACATTCATTAAAGCAAACTAGAGTTTTGAACTTCCACTGTCTTTATTTTTACTTTTTCACAATGTTTCAAATGAAAATTCATAATTGGAATAGTCATTGCAATAGTTTTTGTTATAAAGCATGCCCAAGTAACATTTTAGGGCATATTGGGAAGTTAGAAGGTTAAGATAACCAATCATACATCAAAACATTCCCCATTTTCCTTCAGAAAATTACTTTGTAGTTTGAGGTTTGGAAATAAAGGTTTTAAATATAAAGTTAAAAGAGAAGGTAAATTGATGGCAAACTTGACTTGAGATTCTACTCTGAGGTCCCCACCTTGTTTGGGCATTTCTTGCTCAACATTGCTTGTCAAAAGTTTTTAATAATGTCCTGAAGAAATCTCTCAATGTTAAGAATTTTTTTGGTTTAAAACTGAACTCAAAGTTACTTATTTTTGACCTACAGTTATTCCTCAAAGTTAGGGTTTTTTTTGGAATAAGTTTTAGGACAAAAATTTGGTTTTTTGACCAAATAAGTACAACCTAAAAATAAAGAGAACAAGAAAACTCCTTTGCATCATGTGTCCTCTAACGAACTGTCATGATCAGCTGTTTAGATTAATCAATAATCATAACTTTCATGTTCCTTCTCGGTATTTCCAAATTATAATATTTCCTTAATTACTATTGTATCTTTAAACCTTGTTTGGATTTTATACCTACCCTCCTATCATAAATAGGGATAGGAAAAATCAGATGGAGGCTCAAAATTCAAACAAAGAAAGTAGATTCTATAACTTGACTGAATATTATCTTAACTGAATAACTTAGTAAATAATATAATTTCGTTTTAAATGTCTTGCTTCTTTTAAACTTTAACTAATAACACTATTTGTGGTGTGTTTATTTAAATGTCTTTTACTGCGCATATCATTATTTTTAAATGTTGTATTTTTTGTTTTATACTGTCTTTAAAAATGGGTTTAAAAAGAAACAAAACTTTCACAGATCATCATTTTTGGGTTTGAGGGAAAAAAAGATGGTTAACACGACTTTTAGGGCACGGTCGCCAAAAAAAGGTAAGGCGCCATATTTTTTTCTCTTTTTTAACAAATTTTTATTATTTTTATTGAAAAAAATTACAAAATCTTTATGGAAATGATTTGCTTACACTTCTTTCATACCCAAATATTAAATTATGATTATAAATTGAAAATAATATTTATTTTTTTGTTAAAACTGCATGTTTCGATGGGCGCGTAAATTTTATGGAAGTACAATTCAACAAAACAAAATTTTGGCGCATGTCGGTTTCTTCCCATTAATAGTTCAAAATAGTACTTTAACCCCTATGATTAAAATATAACTGATTTTTCATCACCATTTCTTTTTTCCAAAGTTGTTGTAGGTCATGGACATAATTATTATTTTTCTCGTTTTTTATTTTACACATAGAGGACGCTGCAGTCACAGACAAACAAGAGGGCACACAATACCCTCTATTGTTTACAATAGGACACAAATTAGGTTGAGCATTTATGAAGATGTGTCCCAATAGTTGGTAAAAATTGTCCTCTGGGAAAATTCACCTTCAGGAAAAAAAAATTAATTACCTATTTTATCCCACCAAATCACCTTGGTTTTTGTCCCCACTTTGGTAAAAAAGCGGGAAATTTCCCTCTTTTTTGACCTCCCAGTTTTTCATAAGAAAAAATTACTAGCTTAACTCGGTGATATTTTACCAAATTTTAACCAAAAATGTTACTTGGGTGCTCTGTGACTGTCTTATTAAGAAGAAAGATAGTGACAGAGTGTGCATTATAACAAAAATTTCGATTATTACAATGACTATTCTAATTATGAAAGATACTTAAGGTGAAAATAAAAGAAACAAAATCTTCTATAAATGATAAAATAAAAAAAGTAACAGAAATGGGTTGTTCTTGAAAAAGGTAACATTGCATGTAATTGGTTTGTAAATTTAAAACCACTTATCCTTTTGAAAACAAAATATGAGGATAGTTAGTTTACCCAAAGGCCAACATTATCCAGCAGTAATAAATTCTCCAAGAAATGTCTCCATCGAAGTAAAGCTGTTTATACTATGTGACATGTCACATGGTGTGATCTGTAATTTTCAAAGTTTAGATACAGATAGAACAAAAAACATTTTAGGGTCATAAAATTGATTTAGATAAACATTTAGATACATAAAAACTGAAAAATTTAAATTAAAAAAAAATTCCTTGATAAGTTTTTTGTCTTTATCAAACAAACAACACAAACAAAAAAAAAAACGTATAATTGATTTTGGTATCACTCATGTGATCACATGCAGTCACATATTTTTTTTACAATCTGTCATCACTGCATACAACATCCAACAAAAATGTGGAAGCACAGAAGACACAGTTTAGGAGTGTAACTTGAAATGTTTTACATAATTCAGTTTTTGTGAAGTTTTGGTGGTTTTAAAACAGTATTAAGTTTTGGCCGAGATAAATGTCACACATATTTCTATATATATAAGGAGTAAATGGTAAGATATTTATTTTCAAAAATATGATTTAAGTATAGTAGGCATTTTACTAACAGTAAAATACAAATTTAGTTTTTTTTGTTATTTAGACATTTTTGCAAATTATATCACTAGTGTGATCTTTCAGAATATTTTATTTTAACACCTGTGGCATTTTTTTCTTTTAATTAAAAAACTCAATAATTTTTAGAAATAAAATGGCAAAAACTAGAAAGTCTTTGGCAAAAGCACCAGAAACGAAAAAGGAAATAGAAAAAAGAGAAAAGAAAATTACAAGTAAGGGCTGTTATGCAAAAATTGAGGCAAAAGGTATATGAAAGTGTGATATAGTTGTCCCTCGTATGAACACAAAAATAAAAATTGCTCAAAAACTAGAGAAAAGCAGTAAATCAATTTTTGTTTTGTCAAAAACTATTACATCAAATGTTACCATTTTTCAAGAACAACCCAAATAGGTTATTTGCCTTATTGGTGAAAATGTAAACAGCTTTTAGAGTTAGAGTTTAATTGCTTAACAATGTACTTTTCTGGCAGAACTAGCCAACTATGTCTCCTTTTGGGCTGTTCCTCCTATCTGTTTTATTGCGCAGGTACGCGAAGCCGCTCAAGGATGCGCAAGGATAAGAGGCGACACGCTGGGCATAGTGGGCCTCGGTCGCATCGGCTCGGCAGTGGCGCTGCGCGCGAAAGCCTTCGGATTCAACGTCATATTCTACGACCCCTACCTGCCTGACGGCATTGAGAAGAGCCTGGGTCTGACCAGGGTGTACACCCTGCAAGATTTGCTGTTCCAGTCAGACTGCGTGTCCCTGCACTGCACCCTGAACGAGCACAACCATCATCTAATTAACGAATTCACCATCAAACAAATGCGTCCTGGTGCTTTTCTTGTAAATACAGGTAATGATTAAATTTATTTAGGGTTACTTGTTTTTGTCTTTATTATTTTTAGTAATAACTTGATTAATTACATTTTTTTGAAATAGAAGAAGAGTAATTCATATGATGGGAGAACTAAACATAGAACTAAGAATAAAGACCTTTAAACCAAAAATTGAACCAACTTCAAAAAAGTACAAAGTTGGCACCCATATGTACCTACCATATTTTAGTGGACTATTTAAAAAAAGTTGGATTTTATATATATACAAAAAAAATGATTTTATTTTATACTTTTTTGAAATTGGTTCAATTTTTGCTAGGCTTCTTCAATATAGGTACCACTTTCATATTACAGATTATTTTAGTTTTGTCTGAAAGTGGTGAGAAAAGTAATTTTTAATAAAACTGATGAATCGAATAAAATAATATTTATAAAAATTGATTATGCAGGAAATTCTATCTTGTCTTTTCATGACAATGACAACTTTTAGTCTTTTCCAATGATTATTTCATATTGTCGTGAAAGTGGTGGGGAAAGTATGTTTTTGAATAAAACTGTACCAAATCAAAGCTGAATCAAATAAAAAGATAATTATGGAGTTTGGTTGGGCCGTTTGAAAGTTATGCTGCAGGTCCTGTGTGAACACATCCTAACTCTACCAAATGAAAAAAACATTCATTTGGTCCCCAACTTTTATTTCAGTTACCTCAGATCTTTTCATAGAATATGTGGCTTTGAAGACTATGTACAGACTTCAAAGTCATTGTGACCTCAGGATCAATTCTGATCCTGAGAGTCACACAGCACTCCATAGGAATGTAACGGAGATCTGTCTGGTGCTAACCAGTTTGAAGTTTCCAATTAGGTTTTACATGCCTGATAGGGAAGTCTGAAAGGAATGGACATGTATCCCTTGTCTCCCGAATGGGACAGTCTGGTACACAGACAGCTCAAAAATGGGGGACAAGTCGGGGCCGGGAGTGTACTGTAAAATCACGGGGCCGAAGTTCCACTTCTCCCTAGGAAGGTATGCGACTGTTTTTCAGGCTGAGGTATATGCCATTCTTATGTGGATATAAAAATCTGGAAATGTCCGCTTCAGGCAAGGATATTTACATTTGCTTAGGAAGTAGGGCTGCACTGTCTGCTATCAGGTCAGACAGGGTTAACTCAAGGTCACAACAAGGTCAATCTCCTCTGGGTCCCGGGACATGAAGGTGTACCAGGCAATGAAGAGGCAAATAGATTGCCTAGATAAAGATCATCAAACCGATCTGGTAGGTCCGAATCTCATACTAGGTATTCTGGCTGAAAAGTGACTTAGGCAGGTGCTCTGAGGAGCTCTGGAATGGCACACCGGGCATGGGACAGGCCAAACTCCTGATTGGTTAGGTGAGCGCCAAAAAAACAAAGTCCTTGCTCCACCTAGGTAAGAAGGATGTGAGACTGGCAACAAGGTCGCACCTTGGGAACTATCTGTTGGCCCCAGGCGATGTAAGAAGTTTGCAGCCCAGAAAAATCTGTTCTTTTGCGAAAGAGGCAGGTTTTGAGGGCTAAACCATGGATAGGAGGTGTGCAACGGGCCCAGGGAAGGTATGCGACTGTTTTTCAGGCTGAGGTATATGCCATTCTTAGGTGGATATAAAAATCTGGAAATGTCCGCTTCAGGCAAGGATATTTACATTTGCTTAGGGAGTAGGGCTGCACTGTCTGCTATCAGGTCAGACAGGGTTAACTCAAGGTCACAACAAGGTCAATCTCTTTTGGGTCCCGGGACATGAAGGTGTACCAGGAAATGAAGAGGCAAATAGATTGCCTAGATAAGGATCATCAACCGATCTGGTAGGTCCGAATCTCATACTAGGTATTCTGGCTGAAAAGTGACTTAGGCAGGTGCTCTGAGGAGCTCTGGAATGGCACACCGGGCATGAAACAGGCCAAACTCCTGATTGGTTAGGTGAGCGCCAAAAAAACAAAGTCCTTGCTCCACCTAGGTAAGAAGGATGTGAGACTGGCAACAAGGTCGCACCTTGGGAACTATCTGTTGGCCCCAGGCGATGTAAGAAGTTTGCAGCCCAGAAAAATCTGTTCTTTTGCGAAAGAGGCAGGTTTCGAGGGCTCAACCATGGATAGCAGGTGTGCAACGGGCCCAGCACGGTGGCCTACGCACATGGGAATTGTCCCGCCCGCATTTCTACATTCATACATTACATCAGGTCTTAGATTAAATAAAGAAAAGATATACGATGCTTACAGAGACTTTAGTTATATGATTATCTGAGAAATTTAAAGAAAGAAAAGAAAAAAATAATTAAGCAAAAAAAAATTAAACACATTTATGTACACCTCTTCCTTATGACACTATTATATTCAATTCCAATTTCTTTTAACAATTTTTTATAAGTAAAGAATATTTGAATTGCATTGATGTTAGGTACTTAAAATCTAAACAAAAAATAGGAACATAAAATAAAACTATGTATCATTAGGTGCCTACTTAAAAACTACAAAAAAGTATCGAAACATAAGATATCGAAATATTATGTTTCGATATTAAAACCTATTTATTTAATGATGAATGTACGTTGACAGAGGTGCATTCTCATCGGAGTCTAATTCGATGATCCGACGTTCCGACGATTTGGGTATCTCTTGTTCGACTTCAGAACCCTCATGTTCTGAAGATATGTCATTTTCTGAAGACCAAGAAATATTTATTTTCGTTATTCTTCCGTTTTTGTTAATCATATTTAGGTTATATACAGACCGCTTCAAGCTACTGCAAACATAGGGGGAATCAAGTCCAATTTACTCTCCGTGCCGTACGACCGAGGTGGATTCGAAGCACGCTGCAGTGTTATCTTTTGGAAATTCATTTTGTTTTTATTATTTTGTTTTATTTCTGCCTTGCTCGAGAAACAGATGGGTAAGTTCTTAATTGAAATAATACATTTTTAAAACTAAAAATGGATGTCTACGAAGTTGCCGACAAATTGCAGATGGTCAAATGGTCAAATCATCATAACCCAACACACGTTCGATATTGGTCGAGAGAAAATTTGCATTTGTATTTTGACGTAAGAACACAGTATCCCCAAAAACTAAATGTTTGGGGGGGGGGGTATTGTAGGGCAACACGTAATTGGGCCATTTTTTATTAACGGCAATTGCAATTTGAATGGTCCTAGATACTTGGATCTACTGCAGCAGCACATTATTCCAACTGCTAGGCAGTTGTTAGGTGTAAGATTTGGTGAAACATGGTTTCAACAAGATGGTTGTTCCGCTCACAATGTTGGCCTTGTTAGGGAATATCTTGATAATGTATTTCCTAATCGGGTTATAAGTACACGGGGAACTATTTTATTAAGCTTTTCAAATTATCACCCCTAACATGCTTGGAAACGTTGGAAGGGGTTTTTATAGTAGGCTCGGATATTGTCTAGCCGAGCAAGGAGGACTTTTCGAACATTTGCTTTAATTTTTTTTTGACTGGGAGAATCTTTTTGGTTTTTAGAATGTATTATTTTATTTTGAGAACTTGCTTTTATTTTGTTTCTCCTTATTATTTTCATTGTAACACGTCGTCACTGATAAATCTAAGCAGTTGACAATAAAACGCTCTTATTTATCAGTGACAAAAAATAAGAAAATTACGTTATAAAAATTTGCGTATTTATTGACCAAATTCCGGTTTCATTGACTACGCTCCACACAGCACCGTGGTTAGAGGCGTACTAAATACAAGGCGAACGGCAGCGAAGGGCGATCGGAAGCCTGAGTGTTGGTTGCTTCACTGATAGGCGTGCGGTGTCTCTGCATGTACGTACACTGGCAAACTAGACTTCTTTCGCCCTATGTTCGCAGTAGCTTGAAGCGGTCTGTATACGAAGTTATTGTAAAATAATAAAAATGCAGGGAATCCCCGGATCACTGAGAATTAGGGGAACCACCGGATTATAAGCCATTCTATATTTGTAAAATGAAGACAACTGTAAACTGGACTAATCGCTAATTTGATTGGTCAAATAGTTAGTGGTCAATTGACGGTCAATTGACCATCCCCCACTCTAATGCTCACAGTTCAAGAATGAACGCGGCAAAACTCGCTCTGTTCATTTAGGCTTATTTTCCCGACTGCGTCACACTCTACATATCTCCGTCGCTTTCCCTCTCTAATGTTTAGAGTGATACGGAATTTAGTAACTCATTCTTTGGTCCGGTGTTTGCAAATTTTGTAAATAAATTGGTTAATATTTGCCAAGGAGTTTTCGTTGAACCAGGTATCGTTTCTTTATTGAATCTAAGCATCAGCCAGGAACAAAATCACTCCAGGGGCGGAACAAATGGGAATAGATTTTTAGGAAAATTCGCATGCATTTCGGGGGTTTTAAAAATTTTTAATTTGACTTATTTAATATTTGACTTTTAACAATTTTAGCTCGAGGGGGGTTGGTAGACGACGAGGCTCTTTCGCAAGCGTTGAAGCAAGGTCGGATCCGAGCCGCCGCCCTAGACGTTCATGAAAACGAGCCCCACAACGTGTGTATGGGCCCCCTAAAAGACGCCCCCAACCTACTCTGCACGCCGCATGCCGCTTTCTACAGGTATGCCACACTTGTTATAATTTGAAAGGGTCCGAGGAAAAAAGCAGACGCTGTTTCACATTTTACTATCCTTGGGCCAATATAGTATCTCTTAGTTATATGGCGCGAATTTTTCGGACAGTTGTGCATCAAGTTTTATTTCAGCTAGTTTCAACCAACTGCTGTAAGAGATTCTAATAAGTTTTGTGTTGGACCTATCAAAAACTTGCTCATAATCTGTGAAACAGATATTTACTGGCACCAACTTTGTAAAGATATTTTAATAGCCAATGCGGCAAAGAATTTTGCAATATTTTTAATTTTTAACACAATATTTTTCTTGTATGGGACCTATAATTAATAAAATTGAAATTGCAGTGACGCCAGCGCAACGGAATTACGAGAAATGGCTGCCAGCGAAATACGTCGCGCCATCATGGGAAGAATACCAGAGTGCCTACGCAACTGTGTCAACAAGGAGTACTTTTTGGGCCCTGGCGGTTATCCCGAAGGTACAGGTAATACGGTTTGACTATTCATTACCTAATCTCAAAATAATATATTTCCTAATTAGTGTGGAAAGTGCCACTTTTATTCATTAGTTGAATCCATTAAAGCCACCTCTATTTCATGAGCTGGGTCCATCTTGGGCACTAGTGTGGAAAAGTTGCACTTTAAAAACTAAAATGCTTGCGAAAAAATGACACTTTCCGCACGCTCATAGAAAAAAAACATTTACTCCAACCTTATTGTTAGCATGTCATATTATTTTTTTTGCATTGGCTTGTGGAGTACATTGTACAGTATATATGTCTACCTGGGCCCGTATTCTTCAATTTTGGGGATGGGAATACTCCCGGGAATCAAAAACGCACCTGGAGAGCAAAATAGCTCACAACTAATGCCAAAACCGACAGAAATGTGACAAAAAAATGAGAATTCGGCCAATCAGTTGCGTTTCTAATTCCCAGGAGCACTCCCTTCACTGAAATTGAAAAATAAAGTCCCTGTCAAGTTTTAACAGAAAATGGATGATAAACAGTGGTTTTTTCTTAGATTATAAATCTTATTCTAAAGTATATTACGATTTTTTATTAAGAGATAGAAAAAAAAAGTGAACACAAAATATTAACAAAGTTATTACAAATACTCAATCGAAGCAAGTAAAGAAAAGAAATATCATACCATTTTATTGTATCTAGGGAACAAAAATATATTTTAAAACGACTAATTTAAAGCCACTTTTGAAAGTACTTTTAATTTTTTCTGCCTGCTTTTGATCTTCCATAGTTCTCATCAATACCCTCTACATAATGCGTTAGGATGTGGTCGTGCTGGAATATCTTTAAACGAGATAAAAATGAGATCAAAACATTCATTATTTCAGATTTGTCTTATCTAAAAATTAAAAATAATTTACCTTAGCTGTGATCTTAAAATTAGTTTGTGATATTTTTCAGTGTCTGTTGATTGTTCTTGTTTTTGTTATTTATTTTGTAGTAATTATATTACTAGTCACATTTTTTATTAATCTGTTTTTGGATTTAGTGGTAAGTTTGTGTGTTGTGTTGTTGTATTTTATGTTTAACATTTTATTATTTGTTAAACTTTGTAAGACAATATTAAATAGGTATTAAAATTGAATTGTATCAGTTATATTGACTAAATAAAGGATTATTAATTAATTAATTATCTTTTCAGTTTCCCCGGCTGGTGTGAACGGCGGCTATTACCAGAGCGGCGCCGCCCTGCCGGTCCAACAGGCGCACTCGACCACTCCCCACGAGGCCCCGCACACGGTGGCGCCCAACACCGCTCCGCCGACACCCCAACCAGCTCCCCCCATCGGGCCGGTTGCCGTTCCCCATTCATTGGTAAGGGTAAGATCATTTTTATTATTACTATGTTATTACTATTACACACACTGCACCTTTTACACAAAATTAGCGTCGATACTCGAAACATTGCAAAGAAACGGTTGCTTCTTCTTTATTTTACTATTGACTTTGGGATCGGATGATCACCAGCATCCATAAATAAATGTCCACTTGGAAGTGTGGATTTGACATCCACGTCTAAGATAACCTATGCCTCTCAAGCTGTTTATTGGCTTACACTTGATTTGGTAATTGATTTGATCCATAGTAAACTACACTTTTGACTGTTTAATTTAGTATAATTTTATTTGTAATTAGACACTATTTTTAAATGATTTGAGGATTTTTTGGGAGATAAAAGCAGGATAGCAGTTACGTTGGAAAGCGGGTTCTACTAAGCAATTTCCTAATTTTTAGCACAAATAAATCTAAAAGCAGCTCAGCTAAGCTACACCCCCCTCCCTCAACGAAACTCAATTTGGATATTGTAAAAATTATGTACTAATTTAGTTCCCTTTTCAAAAAATGTTGTAAAATGTTATTCGCACTTAAAAGGGGGGGTGTGGCTTGGTGCTAAGCTGCACCCCCCCCCATGCTTAGATATATTTAATGAAAGTTGATATGTCATAATTATGTACTCTTAAAGAAGGGTACTTTTAGTTTACCAAAACCACCAGTTCCTAAGATTTTTGTTTGTTTCCCAATGAGCATTTTCAGAAACTTCTGGTGACAGATATTTATATAATTATTATAAAGAGGGTTCCATTGATACCCTAGGGTATTTAGAAGTTTCCTACAAGAATTGGGTTTGTATATTTGTTTTATTAAAGGCTCTAAATTGATGGTACCCTAAAGTAACATAAAACTGGCGTTAACAATATTTCCACGGACATCTTTATAAAAATTAAAGTCATCGGTTCAAATTTTATATAAGTTGGTGTTAACAATGTTTCCACCAACATATTTATAAAAATATAAGTCATCAGTGACAAAAGTTATATAAATTGGTGTTTGAAATCTTTCTGTGAACCCACCTATAAAACCGTAAGTAATTATCAATTAAAGATATATTATAGATTGGTTTTTAAAATGTTGCTATCAACCCACTTATGAAACTTAATTAACCAACAACAAATTTATATAAGATAAGATCGAAAATATTTTGAAAACTTGGGAACTCACACACAATAGTTGTATAAATTGGTGTCTGTAATATTCTTATGAACTCATTCATAAACCTTTTTTTTTTCTATAATTTTTTTATTAATTTCTTTATATATAGTGATTATAATACAACTGTTTTTAGAACAAACGATTTTAATTTATTTTGGCAATTATAATAACAAAACAAAAAAGATTTTTGAAGGTTAATTTTGTGACATCAAAAGGCGCGTTTTTGCGACATCAAAAGGAGCGTTTTTGCGACTTCAAAAGGCGCGTTTTTGCGAGATACCATACCATGATTATCTTGTTTTAATTACATCAATCTGAGAGAGATAAGAGATCCAAATCTTCTTGAGATAGTTGCCGATGACAGATATCGGGATCGAATGCATTTTACACCCGATTCCCAACAGCGTTTCCCATGCGCAGTCACCCTGACTCAAAAAACTCATCACGTGGTCCGACATGAACTTGTATAGGCAAATCGCGCTTAGACCACGTGATACGTGTTTTGGTTCGGGGGACCCACGAATGAGAAACGCATAGATGGGAACCGTGTTTTAGAAAAAGAGAACAATAAAGTAACCGTGTTAAGGTCGCAAAAACGCACCGTGAAACGTCGAGCGCATATGCTGATATTGCTGTTCGGCGGCAAATGTGAACACCCCGGAAAATACTCGCCTGTACACCCTTCGACCCCGCAATCTAACTTGAGATAGTTACCTCTGACAGTTATGCGGGCTTGACGTGTGTGGAGGCGGGTATTTTTCCTGGTATGTGTAGTATGCTGGATCTCTCGAGGAATGCATTTAGGAAAAGAGAACAATAGTAACTATGTTAAGCTCGCAGAAACAGACCATCAGTGTTCAACACTGCGCCATCTGTAGCCCTTTGTTTCAAGTAGCATCATTTTTTAAAAGGGTTATAAAATAGTGTTGACGAGGTAAACAGTGGTATAGTTGTATTGTTTTTTTTATAGAATTGTCGGAAATTTTCGCCATTTTGAATTACAAAAATAGGTTTTTGGCCTAAATAAAAACGTTATTTATGGGGTTTCAACATGTGTTTCAATCGAAATATTGCTTGTTAGGGTTAAGAACAACATACAAAATTCAATATTTGTCCCAGAAAGAAAAAAACGCGTATGAAAAAAAAACTGATATTTAAATGAATATTTTTTTTCTCGTTTTCTCGAGTATTTTTGGAGCCCATGAAATTTACGTGAGTGTATTCGAAAACTATACAGTACACACGGGACCGCAGCTGATTTTCAGAGTATAAATATTCATATTCCTGCTTCATCTTATCTAACTTTAATTTTTATTTATTTTAGAAGATTGCTAAACACCATTTTATAAATTTTTTTATTGTAAAAAGAAAAAGAATAATAGATAACAAGCAAAGGGAAGAAAGATGGAGAATCTATATTTCTAAATCTATAAAAACCTTTAATTTGTTATGTAGTGTTGTTAAAACAGTTGTAAAACCTTTTTATAAAATCTCTATACTTGAGGGCTCATAAGGAAGTTTTATAAAATCTATATGTAGTTTTTCTATCCATTACTATGTACCATAAATTTTTATAAGCTGGTGTTGAACAGTTGTTTTTCAAGTCTTTTTTAATCATTTAAGAGATATATTAGAGTTATAAAATTATCACCAACACTAAATAATATAACTTTTGGTTATTTTATGAAGGTTTTATATTATTTGCTGTAACTTTTATATAGACAAAAATGCTCATTGGGTTGCTATGGGGTGTGTAGCTTGATATCAAGGTACACCCCCCTCGGCTTAGGAAAGAGATTCGACTAAAAGTGACTATGCCAGAATTTGGTACCAATTATGTACTAATTTCGCCTTCTTCTTAAAAATTGCCTACTCTCAAGGTAACTTAATTTTTTTTTATGGGGTGTGGGCCTTGATATCAAGCTACACACCTCATAAAAACAAAAAAAATGAAGTTATCTTGAGAATAGGCAATATTCTAGAAAGGGACGAAATTAGTACATAATTAGTACCAAATTTTGGCATAGTCACATTTCGTCAAATCTATTTCCTAGGCAGACCCCATAACAGACAAACAAAAATCTTAGAAACCGATGGTTTTTGTAAACTAAAAGTACCCCTTCTTTAAGAATACATAATTAGTAAAAAATTATGACATATCAACTTTCATTAAATGGATCTCCTCAGCATGGGGGGGGGGTGCAGCTTAGTGCCAAGCCACACCCCCCACTTTTAAGTGCGGATAACTCCGTTATTCATCAAGTACAAATTTTTTTAAAAGGGGACTAAGTTCTTGACTAAATTAGTACATAATTTTTACAATATCCAAATTGAGTTTTGTTGAGGGGGGGGGGGTGTAGCTTGACTGAACTTCTAAAAGCCATGCTGAATTAATGATTATATGAGCTTTTTCATAGCTTTGGATGTAGGATTGGACAGTAGGTATTCCATATTGTATTGTGGATAATTGCCTGATGCAGTAGAGAGGACAATGGTTTTCCCTAAATCTGCGGACTGTTCGCGTTTCAAAGCGATTTATGAATGACTGATGGGTCTATTTTAGCTGAATGTCTTTGCGTGCCGCTCATGTTGCTATCTCTTTTTTTATATGGCAAGTCACTAAAGCCAAAATTTTGCAGTTTACCCTTTAGAAGCTAGTTACACCTAAGTTTTACCTACAATGTCAATTCGACTTAATTGTTAACTACTTATTAAAGCATCGTCTTTTTTATTTTCCAGCCGATAAGTACTCCCGAGGTCGCGGCGAACCACCACGTCTCGAAGCCGGAACCGTCAGAGGTACATTAACGGGATGAAAGAGCGCGAATGATGTGACAATTCTCGGACCTTGTGTTGCCAGTGGTGTGCGTGAGATGTATCTGACTATTACGTCATTTTTCCACATAATATTATTTCAGTTAAAAAAACAAAGGCATACATATTGAACCAACTGAGATAACTACATCACAAGAAGAAGAAAAAGAAAAACAGAAAAGTTATCCACACTTTTCATTTCTACTGCCTTGTTGTTGCATACTCTGTGGCTCATTTAGCAATCCAAAAAGGTCAATGTGTTTTGAATAGTATTTTATTTTTTTATTTTGTGTAAGTATTCAATAATTCTGTGAAAATATGTTTCTCTGTATATAAGTGTGGTGAAAAAAAAAGGTTTTAAAATGACAAATTTTTGTAGAGAATTATTGAAAACCAACTTGTGGGTTATGCGATGAGTCACTCTTCGATCGGTATGGTTTTGGCAAAGTTTTAGTGGCACGCTTACTGCTTGTGATATTATGTTAGAAAAAGTTCCTACTTAAAGAAAAAAAAAATCGTTGCAATAACAAATGGGTGGTGGGTCCGGTACAAAAAAATTGGGTGCAAGGTGATTGAAATTAGGCACCTTTGGGGGGTTTAATATATGTCCAGGAGAAACAAAAAAAAGTGACCCTCCACTTGCGAGACTCGCTAGCAAAATCCTTATTTTTCTTTGATTTAAAAAGAATCTACAAAATAGTGTTTCCACTTTGCAAAAATTGATTTAAATCTTGGTTTACTTCACTAAGTCAACTTCTAGGGTCAGACATAAGGATTAACCTTAAATTATCGTTATTTTCCGGATTTGCCACTTCTGTCACGAGTTTAGAAAAAGTTTAGTAGATAGTTAAGTGTACCAAATTTTCAGGTTCAGAAGTTGGCCACTAAAAATGTGCTCTCGACCATACCGCGCTCTCATTAATATGTCTTTAATATTTTAATTTGTAAATAACGGTAGATGACGCATTAAGTATAGGTTACGCTACACTTTAAGTATGAAGGTACCACAGAGCGAGACCCTATGTTTTGTCAGAATTGGTTTTGTCCGACCCCGAGAAAATTTCATCACAGAACAATTACTTTAAGCAATGTCAATCACTCATCATAATCAATTCTTCATGAGACCATTTTTTAACAGAACTGTAATCTTACGGAACGAAACGATCATCTGATTCAAGATCATACGGATCAGTTACGTATGTGACACTTTTTATGTGTCTGCCTCAATGAGGTCACATGGTTAGAAAAGGTTGTGCCAATTCAAAAACCTTGAATGTTGCCAACAGGGTGGCCACTTGTCATAAAATTTTATGAATTCATATTTCATTATTGTCATAAAATTTCGAAGTTGTCATAAAATTTATAAAATGTGGACACAAAAGTGAATATTTTAAGTTAGTTGTAAACAAACTTGACATTCCACCTACATTTTCACATGGGATACTTAGGCAACAGGTAACTCCTGATACAAAGGACACACACACCAAGAGTTTTGCCGTGCTTTTTAATATTACCCAATAGAAGTGCTCGATTTTGGTGGGCTTTTTTACTGCACCAATCAGTTGTACGCATACTTTTGTTGCAAGAAAGTAACCCTTATTATATCCTCGTAAAAGGTTTTGTTTTGTTTCCCAGTGTTTCACAATAGTGCATAAACTGTCTGCTCGAGAAACCAAATTTAATGCGGCTCGGAAACTACAGTATTCTTCGTTAATTTAGGGACTAAAAGACTAACACGGGATTTATAAACGCGTTCGCGTCCGCAGAGAGATCGCAGTTCAGAGATAACCAAATTGTATGTTGGTAGTTGGTGAAGTTCGCATCAACCAATGAAAATGCAGGATTTCATCACATGATACATCTGTCAACTGTCATTTCAGCCATTTTTGTTTGTTGTTTTTTTTTAAGAGAAATTTTTAGGTTTTTCTGCTTCACTTTGTGGGCTACATATATAAGAATTGTGGCCAAAAAAAGCCACACAGTTTTTGGAATTCTCTCAATTTTTTTCCAAAATGCTTATCAACAAGAGTCACTTTGAAATGGGCAAGAATTTTTCCGATTTTTGACTAGTTTATGATTTTGTCAGCTGTTATACATCATATTCACTTGACCTTGGAAAGACCAATCAAATGTCACCAACGAACTGTGTTTATAAATGCTGTTTTCTGAACTCCCAACTACGAACGCCGAACGCGACCTTCAACTGCGAACGCGTTTGTAAATTAAGCTTGTTTTTCTACTTACTTAAATTAGTGGATGTGAAATTAGGCTTTAGAAAAACTTCTGAAACTGGAAAAACCAGCTGCAGGTTCTAAATTTTCATGATAGATTTCTTTTTATGAATAAATTACTGGTACATACCGACTTGGAATTAAATTTTTAAAATATATTTACCATTTTAATTTTGATCATCACCTCCTGGAAAACTAAAAAAAGGCACAGTTTCTTATGAAAAAAACCTGACAAACTAATCCAACCAACCTGATTCAAATCAAATCAGATACTTAGATCATTTTAAGTGCCCCAAATCACCTCGAGGGTGATGATGGTTTCATTCTGTTACAAAACGGCTTATAAAGAATGGATGGTAAATTGTTCTTACAAAAAAATGGTCATGTCAACATTCTGACAAAGTATGGGTCCCCCACGGAGCTTTTGAAGAAGATTTTTTCGTCCTGTTAGTACGGCCGAAGTGACAATTTATTAATATATTGATACTTCCAAATTAGACCTTAATTACGAATATACATTGGTGATAACGAAATTAAAAATCTTTTTAATTTTAATTTATTATTTTTAGCGTTGTAAACTCGGTTTTTAGTCGCTAGAGGAAAATGTATTTTACTTTTGTAGAAATTTTCGAGGTGTTTTGAAAGCAGAGCTAATATCAAATTTGGGGGTATCAGAAGAGTAAGATTTTACCCATTTTTAACATTAAATGTCGTGTTAAGGATGGAGATTGAAGGATCGTTAGGATTTATTTTGGGGTAAAAATACAGACTTCACGATATTTCAATACCGAGACAGAGTGACATAAAAAATTGCAACGCCCAAAGATATTTCACATTTCGACGTCACTTGTTGTGAAATTGTGATTGTGAAATTTCGAGGTTGGGACGGCGGAAACGGAAAATGTGAAATAGGCGTGGGTTGTTGCAATTTCTTATGTCACGGCGTAGAAAATATTACTTGTATAATCCGCCGTCAAACGGTTCACATGTAAAATAACAAATTTAGAGTTACAATTTGGGAAAATTGTAGGAATGTTTATATATTATTTCTTTTGTAGTCAAGCTAAAATCGAGAAACTCCAAAGTGTGCTCAAAAAAAGTGTCGCAAGTGAAAATTTCTAAAAGCTATAGAGATATTTTAGTGCTCGATAGTGACATGACAGGACTTAAGGTGTTGGTGGACTAGAGGCGGTAATACCATTTTTTAATGTACAAAAGCTTGATTTTATACATTTACCTTAATTAGAAAAGCTTTCTTTCACTTAAAAATTATACAGTTATATTTTTAGCTGTGAAATAAAATAAAGTACTCTTGGAAATAAGTAAATTAGATCTATTTAGCGGTAAGACAAATTTCCCTTTTTTCCAGGATAGAGAAGTGTAAAATAAACATTTTTTTTGTGGCAGTTGAATACGATAATAATAATTATAAATTTACAGAGATTGGATTAAATTCGCTTTGCTTTTTTCATCAGTATGTTGCAGTAGTTTTTTACTGAGTTGCTCGTTTTTTTACGACGTTTTATAATAAGAAACTTTAAAAAAATAAACAAAATTAAAATATTTTTCCTATGATTTCCATTCTTTCCTCTGACAAGTCAGTGTCTTGAGGGAGCAGGAGGGTTTATAAAGGGTTCGACACTTGTCTAGGGTGCCGAAATAGCGTGTATTGAAAAAGAAGTAGTAGTAGTGGTAGATAGGCGACCGTAGCCTGGCAATTATGCCGCATAATGGACCCTTTTTGCCATACCCCCGTGCACCCCCTCTAAGAGGACTTAATTTTTGCCTAACACCTCTTTGTCGAGGGCAGGGATCTTTAGACTGCGTAGCAAGTATACACAGTGGACCGCCAGCTTTATACCCCCTCCGAAGGGTGGTCCTGCTACATGTTAGACTTGCATCTATCTAAAATCGCTACCGTCCCAGCAGAACTTGGTTGACGGTAGACTTTTCTCCCCAGCAGCCCGCCATCATATATATAGGTTGACCCGAAAATCGAGGTCCCGGTTTCGCTGGTCGAGGTCGAGTCTTCAGACGCATTCCTTGGAGTGGTTCTGCTACCCGAAGGTGCTACCGCCTCTTCCAAGTCGCCCTCTGTCGACTCCCGCTACCAAATCTGTCTGAGTCCAGCCGCGTCCCATGGAGTCCCGATCTCGGCCGTCCTTTTGGGTCATCGACTAGTCTCCTTTACGCAGTTTGGTGGGGTCCTCGGCCGTCCACCTTTGAGTCCCGCAAAGTTTTCAGTGCAGTGTCAACTGTGCCGCCCTACTTCTACCTCGTTTGTTGTTATTCTATGCGCAACGTCAAATGCGGAGCTGCTGAGAAGTCTCCGCCCGTCGTCGTCTCGAGTCGCATTCGGTGATGTATGAAACAATGTGTACTTGCCGAGATACGATCCTGCGATCTCTGTTCTGCAGGCTAAGACGCTGTTCCCTGGTCTACGGCAATGGCTAGTAAATGAGAGCGAAAGAGATAATAAACTTGAGAAACCCATACGCTGTTGCCGATGTCACCCACAATTAACTAAAAGATTCCCAAGTAAGGGCTAATTTTACAACCAAAAGTAAAACTCCAGATTAAACCATAGTTTAAACTTCAGTTTAATCTTTGGATTAATCCATCGGTAAACAAGTTGCTCAATTTTATAAGTAGGAGTTAAACCACGGCCATGAAGAAAGACTACATTTTCTTTACATATATAGGGTTGATTATTTTAACCAAAATGGCACCAACTAGAGCCAAACTTGATAAAAATCAGTCAAATAGTTTTTGCTTGCTGGTCTGTGGGATGTTCCAATTAACTGTAGTCGAATTTCCTTGTGCACAATTTCGCATATCTCTTTAGATAATTCAAACCTCTTTTTAAAATCTACATATCGTCGGACTCCTCCAAAGGATTTGTTTTAGGACAAATAATATTTGGTCTTCGTGCTTCGACAATGTCAATAATTTCGTCATTCTTCATCCAGTTGATCAAAAATAAATTTTAGGTCATTGATCATAGCGATTTCACTAAATACTTACAGTCTTTTTACCAAAAACAAATTTTTAATAACTTTTTTGAGGTTAGAATCTTTCGGTAACTATTAAACTGAAGTTTAACAAAAACCCAGACCACCGGTAACGGTTAAACCGAAGTTTGTTGGTAAACTGCACGTAAAAAAGTCGACATCTGTGGTTTAAACTGAGGTTTGACGTTTAACTATGAGTTGTAAAATTGCGCATAACTAAAAGATTCCCAAGTAAGATCCCGTCAAATTTAAGGTCACAAAAACGGCATAGATTTGACAATACTGCTTTGCTGTTTTTGGGCCAATCTTTACCGGGCAGAATATCAGAAACGAGAAAACGAAATCGATTGAAATTTGGCAGGAATGTTTATTTTTGAATTCCTCACAACCGTATCCAGACAGTTTTTTACTGGGCTCTCATTTTCAAAATAAACACGGCTAATAATACAGCAATTTTTTTATTTTTTGAACAAAATACACCAAATTGTGAAAAATCCTTTGGATACGGTTGTAGATTTTTATAAATCATATTATCTGATAACAAAAAAGTTATGGTCTTTTCTTTGTAAGCAATATTCTGCCGGAATTCTGAAACGCCAAGCTCACGTAATTTAGTAGGCCCAAGGAAACTTGAAGTAAGTTCGATTGGAGTATATAATTCAGGTTCCGCATAGCCACCGGACACTTGTCCAATAGAACATGCGGCCAATAAATTGATACATGTCAAGTGATAAAAATAATACGGAAGTTTGTTATTTTTTTGATGTTGAATAATGATTTTTATTTTGATTCTTTTTAATTTCGAGACATTACAATCCATGAAGCCGAACATCAAAACCTTTTAAAGAAGCATTAATAAATGGTTACGTTCCTAATAAGTTATACTTTTCTCACATATGGTGTTCGTACCGTGTTCTGAACACTACACGATCTCACCCGAAATGATATTAGTGATGCCACCTATTGTTGATCTTTCAAAAAAATAGCAAAGCAGTGTTGTCAAATCTATGCCATTTTTGTGGCCTTAATTAGAAATTTTGCTTTCAAAAGGCGTAAAATTTCAATCTTTCAATCTGCAACCCTCTACTCTCTACTTAGAACGCTTTTTGTAACCGTGTGTGTGGGTCTTGTTTAACGAATTTAAAGCTGTTATTAAATTTAATAACGGGTATTTTTTTTTAATTCTGATTCTTGTAGACTCCTTTATTTTACAAAAATTACCGAGAAAACGGGGTTCCTTTCCCCTCCTCAGATGCGCAGAGTCGCGAAGGGACCCCTGCTCTTCAGGTCTTGCATAAAAATATTTTGTGTTATTTTAGTTGCATCATTTCAGTATCAAATAAATACAAATAATCTTAAGATCTTCTAAGAGCTTGATTGAGAAAAATTACGTCTAAATAAAGGTGGAATAGCAATATCGTATAAATAAAATGACCGCTACCTGTACTTGACATATGTGAGCCTAAATCAATTGGCATTGACAAAATTCCCCTAACTCTAAGGCTAATAATAAGGGTTATCGCACAGCACTTTTAAAAGGCAAAAAACTAGTTATTCCAGTTGTATAACAGCACTGAACAAATCAAAACACTATAGTTTTTGCAAAATCACACAAAAAAAGCGGAAACATTTTATTTTTACTAAAAAAACAAGTGTGTGGCTAATAACAAAAGCAGACAAATACCACCCAACCCATTTAAAAATGATATAAATTTACTTTTTCTATTAAGAAAAATTTAAAAAAAAAACAAATTTTTAATATATTACAAAAAATCATGGTAAAAAATAACATTTACTGATAGTGGAAAACACATAAAAAAAAAATGTCAAGTCGGTTCGATTGATGTGACTACGTTGTTTTAGGGTCATTACTGTCACCTATATAAGGCGGTCATTTTTGTGAAATTTCTCATAGGGTATTTTCATTTCACCTTTATTTTTACCTCCGTGTTACGATCTCCTGCACGCCCGCATCTTCGAATAAAACAAACTAAAGCCAACGAGGATATAAGCTAATATATCCTCGTTGCAACAACGTTGCCTAGCCGGCATCTCTCTTCAGCGCATCTGAATTGAATAGCCTTCTTACTCGGACACATGCGTTTCAGCAGCCTAGACGAGAACTGTCGAACACTGTATAAGAAGGTTATTATTTTTATAAAAATAATATAAGGTTTTAAAATTGTTAGCCACTGAAATAAAGCTCATTTTTTGCTAAATATTCCAACTACCAACTATTAAATTTGAATAGTATAGCACACACTGATAATAAAAATAATTTATTTTTCGGTAAAAAAAACAAAATACAGTACATTACTTACTTAATATGGCAAAGTTTTTATTGTCTTAGGATTTATTATTGCAAACCTAGTTTGTGGTACCTGAAAAAATAAAAAAAAGTGTTATTTAGGAAAATAAAAGCTTTTTAAACAGGAAAGTATAGTGTTTGGTCGTGCCAAAAACGCCCTACAACCAAAAAATTTAGAGGAAACTAACATCTTTGCCTACAACGCTATTTGACAATGTTGAGATTGGAACGTCATATATGGTTAAGGCCACAAAACAGCATAGATTTGACAACACTGCGTTGCTATTTTTTTGAAAGATCAACAATAGGTGACATCACTAATGCCATTTCGAGTGAGATCGTGCAATGTTCAGAACACGGTGCGTAGGAAAGTAACCATTTACTAATTCCATTAGACAAGTGGCCGGTGCATGGCTATGCGGAACCTAAATTCCAATACTCCAATCGAACTCGTTTTTATCGGCCTACTAAATTACGTGACCTTGCATTTCAGAATTCCGGCAGAATCTCGCTTATAAAGAAAAAAAAACCGTAACTTTTTTGTTATCAGATAATAGGATTTATAAAAATCTACAACGGTATCAAAAATTGGTGTATTTTTTTCAAAAAATGAAAAAGTTGTTGTTACAGATTTCTGTATTATCGTCGAGGCTGAAGAAAAAGCCAGGTAAGATTTTTGACTATTGTTAGCCGTGTTTATTTTATTTCGGGAATGAGAGAGTCCAGCAAAAAATGTCTGGATACGGTTGTGAGGAATTAAAAAATAAACATTCCTGCCAAATTTCTCGGTTCCGATATTCTGCCCGGTAAAGATTGGCCAAAAAACAGCAAAGCAGTATTGTCAAATCTATGCCGTTTTTGTGGCCTTAAGGGCTGCCGTGAATCGTCGCAAACGTACAGACGGTTAACATATAAGAGAGTTAATAGATCACTAATTTATCGTCACCTTATTTGCTTACCGTTTTTTTTTCACTGAAGAAGATCGTACTAAAAATAGCAGAATTTGTAATAAATAAAATTATATAAATTTTTTTCTCTCCAAAATACTTTTCTGGACAACATATGGAAATTATTTGTAAGCCATACTTTGATTCTAAGTTTATCAGAATATTTTAATTTTTGAAATTTTGAAAAGGTAATACTGCTCTAGCTTAAGTTATAATTGCATGCTCAACTGGTTTTTTTTAAAGTTGATTTTTTTACAGAAAAGATAATAAGAAATATCTTAGGTTTAAAGAATATTACTTTAAGGACATATTTTTGGGCAACTATCAAAGATTCAGAAGCTATACCCCAACAGACAACACCATAGCTTATAAGATACTCAAACAATGCACAGTAAACTAATTTCAGTAGATCTAATGATAAAATCTCATAAAATTTAAAAACTGTCTTCCTGATTTTAGTTGTTACATAATTAATATGGAGATATGAAGCATCTTGCAGTAGCAAAATATCAATATCTGAGACAACTTTTATGTTCATGGCAAAATCAATAAAAACGGTTTTGTCTGTAGTACTGTTCCTTAGGGCACACCAATTCGTACTACAGTATACGTCCAGTTAATATAATTCAAACCTTCCAGCAAAATATTGTGGTCAACCGTATCAAACGCCTTTTTTAAGTCTAAAAATACTACCATTGGTTTTTGGTGCATATTGAAACTCTGTAATAAAAGTTTTCACTTGAAGTAATGCTTTGAAGTGAACTGTCATATAGCGTTAAAGTTATCGTTGTCGGCGAAGTTATCGGGCTGTAAATTGGCACGACCAAAAACTATCTAAAAACAGTAAAAATAAGTACTTTTGAGGTAATGGTTGTTAACCATAAGCAGAGAGCATATAATGCCCAATATTCCGATAAGTTTTAACAGTTTTGAGTGTGAAAGATTATTACGTGAAATTGAAACTGTGTTTTCATGAGAAGAAAAATACGAATGAACCATTTTTTAGTTTCTGATAAGATAACCACAAAAGTCGCAATTCTTATTTACCATAAATAAAGTTGGTTGGTTATCGTAAAAAATAGTGAATTATTGAAACGCAATTAGGGCCACCGACACTAATAAGGACAGGCACTATTTTGACGCTGTTGACAGATACGCATTCGCAAGACCGACCACCTTTAGTGCCGACACTAATAAGGTCAGGGCGTGCCCTTATTTGTGGAGGGCCTGAGCCGTCTCTTGGCTGTGTCTGTCCGTATTTTACGTTTTTTACAACTATTCGCCATTTTTTTTACGTTAACCCTACTTTTGGAAATTTTCTGTTGTGACGGTCAAACACGCAAAAATTGGGCGTAAAATAGTTTTTTTTTAATGAAATCGACTGACATGGCGGAAGAAAATAAAAAAAGCAAGGCTCAAAGACTTCGTTCTAACGATGAAGACAATATTTGTGTGCTACGAGAAGTAGTTCAACAAAATCCCTTCAGAACCCCAAAGGCATGGGTTACAATCCAACAAATTCTGCAGACAGTCTAACACATCTTTTCCATGCTTTTCAATCACTCAAAAATCTTTTAAATATGAAAAACAAAACTGTTTTCATAACACGTGGTACTAACTTAAATCAAAATTTTGGCTAAATGATCCAGTCACAAAAAAGTTTTGAATTTTTCTCAATAAAATAAAGGGAAAAATGGGTCAGATCTAAAAGTTTTAAAAATAAGTGCGAACATCGCAATTCACAAGGGAATTGTCCCTCCGACTAAATTTAGAGAGACAGTGTACTAATCTACATATAGTACAAACGTGCGAGAGAGCTAAAAGTAGGGTAAAGTGCTGTAAAAATGATAGAGATACTTAGATTTTGTAAAATCCTAAAATTAGGTACGAATAATATTTAGGCAAGTTAACGACCACTTCCAGAAAGCTCATGAGCCTGCAGGGGAATAATAGGCGCAATGAGGACTACCCCCATTAGAGCCCTGGAAACCATCTTAGGTCTCCCCTCGCTTCCAACTTGGATCAAGAAGGAAGCGATGGCGACGCACCTACGACTGAGAGACAAGGGCCTATGGAAGGGCAGAGGGGAAAAAGTGGGTCATCTGGCAATCGAGGAACTGGTAATAAAAGAGTTGCCTCTCCTAAAGATGCCAGTAGGGACTCCTTCGAAACCATGGAGGTTTGACAAAAAGTACAGTCACAATACCTGAACGGGATTGGTGGCAGAGAGAAGAATTCCGAAACGAATTAGGCAGAGACGCGACGGTCTGCTACACTGACGGATCACAACTGTCAGCCAGGCAGACAACAGGCGCAGGAGTGTATGCGGAAAACCTAGAGGTTCAAGAAAGAAAGCTATCCGCTTGGCGAGCACGCTACGGTCTTTCAGGCGGAGGTATACGCCATTATCATGGCGGCAACCCTACCAGAGGTCAGAAATAGCAGAAGGGACATTTGCATATGTCCCGACAGCCAAGCTGCCCTCAAGGCTCTTAGTTCACCAAAAATTGTCAGTAGCCTAGTGGAAGAGTGCGTTAACGCGCTACAGACATTAGCTGAAGACAAGAGGGTGACACTGATGTGGGTCCCGGGCCACGAGGGAATACCAGGGAATGAGAAGGCGGAAGAACTTGCCAAAGCTGGTGCCGAAACCCAATATATTGGACCGGAACCGCTCTTGGGAATCACAAGAAAACAGGTGCAGAGCGAGCTCAATAAATGGGCGAGCGATCAACTGAAGTCGTCCTGGAGGGAAGAGCGAGAGTGCAGACAGTCCAAACTGTTCGTGAGTGGACCAGACGCAGCTAGAACTAAATGGCTCCTGGGAAAAACTCGCAAGGACATTGGATTGTTAGTAGGAATGCTGACAGGGCATAATCGGCTGCGCAAGCACTTGACATGCATCAGAGTGTTGGACGACTCCGCCTGCCAACATGTGGGTGGGCAGAGGAATCAGCGGTGCACCTGATAGGAGGGTGTGACGGGTACGCCAAATTGAGGCAGCAGACGTGGGGTGCCCCCACAATAGAAGAGGAGGAGCTACACTCTCTAAGATGGGCTGACGAGCTGTCCTTCGTAACGAAGGCGGGAAGGCCCGGAGAGCGAGGCAAGAAATGTAGAGGGAGTGGGATAAGGGTGCGAGACGGAGTATGGCAGAAAGGGCCCATGAAGAGGCCTGCGGGCCGCCCCCTTACGACTACTAGGCAAGTTAACCATTTTATATTATTACATTACGTTTTGGGCATGAAAATCTTTTCAATATTCATCATTCATATATGATTACGCGCGCCCGGTAGTCCTGGCCTGGCGTATAACGGCCGTCTAAAATGTGTTTTATCCAGTGTCCGAATGAAAGTTGAGGAGCTAGAAGGAATTAGTCTGCTGAAACGGCTTTTTGGGTAAATATGAGACACGTCAAAATCAGTGGCGTAGCCAGAAATCGACTCAGGAGGGGATTTTATCATTTAATAAAAATCAACTGACAAATATTTGAAAATTAGGTAGGTGCCTATTGCTTGAGCTCTTGAACTGAAGGGAGGTTATTTTTAAAAGCCTCATCTAGTCTCATTTGCAGATTTTTTCAAAATGAACCCTTAAATCGCCGCAGGCAAAATTTTTATAAAAGTTACACTAAAATTCAACTTTTTACGCGTTTCAAATGTTTACAAAAAAATTGCTTAAAATTAAACAAAATTGTAACAATATTTAATATTGATATAGCGCCTCAGGCAAAAATTTGAACAAACAAAAACAAAAAATTCTTTAAAAATTTTGATCTCTTAAAAATGATACCTTTATTAAAAGATTACCCACGTCCTCTGTGTAAAATCTTTAGAAAGGGGTAGAATTCATACAAAAAGTGAATTCAGAATGATATTTTTCATTTTTTTTGTAAATTTCTAAATTTTTCTCTTATTATTTTATGGGGCCATCTACCATAATGCCACAGACCTTTTGCATGTAAATAGCGCACAAAATTGCATTGTCTCATATATTTCCCCACTACCCGTCTCTCAGCCAAAAAGCAGGGTAAAAATAAGACAGTTTTATTTTATTTTTTCAGTATATTTAATGATTTAATTAGATTGAATGTTCGCGAGAATCATTAAAGCCTCTAAACAATACTTTGCCAGTTCCTAGGGAGTAACCACCTAACAAAAATGTATACATCTATTTCCAAAAATTATAATTTTTCAAGTACTGCAAGTCAAAATGTAAAGGGGGTTAACCGCTCAGTCAGTTCTTTCTCAAATGATGACCCATCTTATTACTTACTCATGGAAGACATGGAAAACGTTGAATTTCTGCAATCGTACATGCTCATCTGGCGTCTCATTGTGACGTCTTTTTCTAACTTAAAACCGCAATCCTGAAAAAAAAAACATTTATAGTACATTTAAATGGCCATTTAGGAGCAAAAAAAAAGTCAGAGAGTCTGAGCATGTGCGGTATATAGTTCGAAAGTTTGCGTTTCTACCACCGTCTTTCAGTAGTTCTCTTCAACGTGCACTTTACTCTCAGCAAAGCACTCCTCCAGCCGTTTTTTCAACGGCGGCAGATTGAAGGGGGCCTTCTGTTTGTGTATTTGCGTTTAACCACCTCGGAAAGGTAAGTTTTAAAAAGAATCCAACAACAACTCACCCTCTTTTCGTAGTTCTCTTCAATGTGCACTTTCTTCTCGATAAAGCACTGCTCCAGCCGTTTTTGCAACGGCTGCAGATTTAGGAGGGCTTTCTGTTTGTGTGTTTGAGTTTCTCCCACCTCGGAAAGGTAAGTTTTAAAAAGAATCCAGCAACAACTCGCCCTCTTCGTAATTCCCTTCAACGTGCACTTTCCTCTCGGTAAAGCACAACTCCAGCCGTTTTTGCAACGGCTGCAAATTTAGGGGGCTTTCTTTTTGTGTGTTTTAAAAATAATCCAACAACAACTCGCCCTCTTTCCGTAATTTTCTTCGACGTGCACTTTCCTCTTGGCAAAGCACTCCTCCAGCCGTTCTTGCAACGGCTGCAGATTGAGGGGGGGCCTTCTGTTCGTCTGTTTGCGTTTCTCCCACCTCCGAAAGGTAAGTTTTAAAAAGAATCCGACAACAACTCACCCTCTTTCCGTAGTTCTTTCCAACGTGCACTTTTCTCACGGTAAAGCACTCCTCCAGCCGTTTTTGCAACGCCTGCAGATTGAGAGGGGCCTTCTGTTTGTGTGTTTGCATTTCTCCCACCTCCGAAAGGTAAGTTTTAAAAAGAATCCAACAACAACTCGCCCTCTTTCCGTAGTTCTCTTAGACGTGCACTTTCCTCTCGGCACAGCACCACTCCAGCCGTTTTTGCAACGGCTACAGATTGAGGGAGGCCTTCTGTTTGTATGTTTGCGTTTATCCCACCTCCAAAAGGTAAGTTTTAAAAAGAATCCGACAACAACTCACCCTCTTTCCGTAGTTCTTTCCAACGTGCACTTTTCTCACGGTAAAGCACTCCTCCAGCCGTTTTTGCAACGCCTGCAGATTGAGAAGGGCCTTCTGTTTGTGTGTTTGCATTTCTCCCACCTCCGAAAGGTAAGTTTTAAAAAGAATCCAACAACAACTCACCCTCTTTCCGTAGTTCTTTCCAACGTGCACTTTTCTCACGGTAAAGCACTCCTCCAGCCGTTTTTGCAACGCCTGCAGATTGAGAGGGGCCTTCTGTTTGTGTGTTTGCATTTCTCCCACCTCCGAAAGGTAAGTTTTAAAAACAATCCAACAACAACTCGCCCTCTTTCCGTAGTTCTCTTAGACTTGCACTTTCCTCTCGGCACAGCACCACTCCAGCCGTTTTTGCAACGGCTACAGATTGAGGGAGGCCTTCTGTTTGTATGTTTGCGTTTATCCCACCTCCAAAAGGTAAGTTTTAAAAAGAATCCGACAACAACTCACCCTCTTTCCGTAGTTCTTTCCAACGTGCACTTTTCTCACGGTAAAGCACTCCTCCAGCCGTTTTTGCAACGCTTGCAGATTGAGAGGGGCCTTCTGTTTGTGTGTTTGCATTTCTCCCACCTCCGAAAGGTAAGTTTTAAAAAGAATCCAACAACAACTCACCCTCTTTCCGTAGTTCTTTCCAACGTGCACTTTTCTCACGGTAAAGCACTCCTCCAGCCGTTTTTGCAACGCCTGCAGATTGAGAGGGGCCTTCTGTTTGTGTGTTTGCATTTCTCCCACCTCCGAAAGGTAAGTTTTAAAAACAATCCAACAACAACTCGCCCTCTTTCCGTAGTTCTCTTAGACGTGCACTTTCCTCTCGGCACAGCACCACTCCAGCCGTTTTTGCAACGGCTACAGATTGAGGGAGGCCTTCTGTTTGTATGTTTGCGTTTATCCCACCTCCAAAAGGTAAGTTTTAAAAAGAATCCGACAACAACTCACCCTCTCTCCGTAGTTCTTTCCAACGTGCACTTTTCTCACGGTAAAGCACTCCTCCAGCCGTTTTTGCAACGCCTGCAGATTGAGAGGGGCCTTCTGTTTGTGTGTTTGCATTTCTCCCACCTCCGAAAGGTAAGTTTTAAAAAGAATCCAACAACAACTCACCCTCTTTCCGTAGTTCTCTTCGACGTGAACTTTCCTCTCGGCAAAGCACTCCTCCAGCCGTTTCTGCAACGGCTGCAGATTGTGGGGGGCCTTCTGTTTGTGTATCTGAATGCACACGTCGAGCAGAGGGATCTGGTCGGCTATGAGATCCTTCAGTCGATTGACCAAAATCTCGTCTTGACCGTGATGCGTCAGGTATTCCGCGGTGAAAAAGATCTCTTCGTAGTTTTTTATACCACCCATCACGTTGGCGTCCAAGATGCCTGCAAGCAAAATAAAATAAAGCCCACACACAGAAAACCAAACAAGGAGAGTAAGGATAGAAAAGTTTTCCCCATATAACTATAGCCTGGAAATAATCCACAGGCGAAGAATCTACCGGGCAGGTGCGTCGATTGCGTCAGTAGTGAAAGCGGCGGCGATCCGAAAGCGAAAGATTTTTTTTAATGTTGTTTGAAGAAATACGAAATATGTTGTAAAATGTACCTAAATTTCCCAACTGCAAACATCATTACAAACGTGTCAAGAATGACATTTTCAGTATACTTTTCTCAAAAGTTTTGCCTACGGTACATTTGACATAAAAAATCCAGCCCACTTTTTTCAATACGTAAATTTTTGTGTTCTGCTTAAATCGTAAAAAATTTACAAAGTATTTATAGGAACGCAAGCCTGTGATTACTTTTTCTTTAAAACGTTTTCAGAACGTAAACATTTAAATAAAAATAATTTTTTTTAATGTGCTTGGTAAAATAACCTGGATTTTTTTATTTTTGGTCACGGAAAACCTGGAATAGTCAGGGAATTAAAAAATTGCAAATGAGTTTTTACCCTGATACACAAAATGGCGAAACCACACCTCGACAAAAATGTAAACTTTTCGACGATCGTCTCCTCTTTTAGTTTAAAGCTTTCAAGTATGGGCATGGGATGGCTCTAACTCTGCAGTTTCCAGTTGTTCTCTAGCGAAAATTGAGCAATAGGTAGGGCTATATATATAGCACCTATCAAAATCTCAATTGTTGTACAATAATAATTGTTAATAATTGTTAAGTTAATAAATAGAAAATAAATTTTGTAGCTGAGTAAATGAAAGAAGGTCAGAGAGGGACAGGAGGCCGGATATTTCTGTTTATTTTTTTAAAGTTTGTTGAGTGTTTCCTCGAAAATGTATACTATTATAAAAACACTCTGGGATACAAAAAAAACACAAAATTGGCCCTAGATACAAAAAATTCAAATTTAATGAATGAATGAATTTTAATATTGTTAAACTATTTTTGTCATAATTTAGTATGGTGTAAAACCCAAAAAATAAAACTATCTTTTGAGCAAAAATACAACTTAATTAAAACAGAGCTCCATGACAGATCATCCTACTACAGCATAAACTTTAAAAACATCTTAAATGTTGAAAAAGAAAGTATATGTAATTAATCAATCAGGTTTGGTTTTTTCTATAACTTTTTCCTAAATAAACAAATATCCTGACCAACAGATTTTCTCTCAAGACTTTAAATCCCAAATCGCCCCCAATTATAGTTATAACTCACCGCTTAACGTCAAACTCAAAGGGTTGATTTGCATGTTCCTGTCCCGATTGTAGTTCAGTATGTAGCCGGCTAGCTCCTTGTTTTTCTTCTCCATCGTCTCGATGGCTCTCCTTAACGGCGTGATTTCTTTGGTCACGAACGATTCAACAGGAAACCATCTTAAGATACCTATATTCACACAATAATTGCTATGTTTTCATGGATATTGAATTCGTTTTCAATATGTTTTGAAAACTTTTTTTTCACGAGTTTTCATGACAGGTTTTCAAATCGATTTTGAATCGATTTGAAAACGGTTTTCAAATTTTGATATTTAGCAGCTGACATGTGTCATAGTTGTCAAATATTCATTTTTGAGTTTTGGTACTTTTTTTTTAGATGTATTTTATTCAAAAGATGATGTTGGCCCTTGCCCTGTTTGCAAGTGGAAGTGAAGAAAGAAATGCTGGACTGGTATATGCGCATAGCACATACACTTTCGAGCCAAATATTTCTTTTATTTTCCATAATTAATTTTTTTAAAGTCTTTAAAAAAACAAATCGTTAGTTATTTAAGTAAGGTTATGTTATTAATCTTCTTTTTTTCTATATACTCCACCAAATTTTAGAATGCCGGTTCCACAGTTTTACCTCTATTTCTCTCTCTCTCTCTCTCTCTCTCTCTCAAAAGAGTGAGAGCAATAAAATATAATTTGGCGGCTGTCTGGTAATCCGATGCAATACGCATGTGTAAACTCAATCCCCGTTTTCATGGAAAATCGGTATTTCGATCTCAATACGATCTTGATCCAACCCTAAAAACTTTCAGGGTCGGATCTAGATTGAAATCGATTTGAATACTGGAAAAACAGGTGTTTTCATGGACGGTATCGGATTGAAATCGTTTTCAGAACGAACTCAATTCCCATGAAAACGTAGCAAATGTTTTTCAAATAGAACAGGAGCTCAGTTTTGAAAACGGATAGGTTTACATAAAATATTTTTTGTAGGGACGCCCACAGTTTATCAGAATGCGCAAAATCAAACCCGTTCATAGAACATAGAAACTGAAATTCGTTAAACCAATTTTATAAAACCCGGAATCTGTCAAACCATTATTTTTCAAAACCGGAATTCGTAAGACCCGTTGTTTATCAGAAATTTCTGCTAAATTGACTGCGCATTCGCGAATAATACATGAACGGGAGGCGTACACGCAGGCGGAGCGCGGCGCGGTGTTTCGAGGCATTTGTCGCTGCTACGCGCGCATACTTATACAGGTAGCGTTCAATACAATTCAATTCAATACAACCGCTTCATGCTACTGCGAACATAGGCCAGAAGAAGTCCAATTTGCCAGTATACGTACATGCAGGGACACCGCACACCTATCAGTGGAGCAACCAACACTCAGGCTTGCGATCGCCGTTCGTCGCCGTTCGCGGCATGTGTTTAGTTTAGAGTGTAGTCAACGAAACCGGAATTTGGTCAATAAATACGCAAATTTTTATATTTTCTTTTTTTTTGTCACTGATAAATTAAAGCGTTTTATTTTTAACTGCTTAGATTTATCACTAACAACGTGTTACAATGAAAATAATAACGAGAAACAAAATAAAAGCAAGTTCTCAAAATAAAATAATACATTCTAAAAACCAAAAAGATTCTCCCAGTCAAAAAAAATTTAGAGCAAAGGTTCGAAAAGTCCTCCTTGCTCGGCTAGACAATATCCGAGCCTATTATAAAAACCCCTTCTAACGTTTAGGGGTTATAGTTTGAAAAGCTTCTTCAATTTTAATCCGAAGTTCTTCCAAATTATTAGCCCTTTCATGCCCGTAAACTTTATTTTTGATATAACTCCACAGATAGAAGCCATTAGGAGCAAGATCGGACCATAAAATAGTTCCCCGTGTACTTATAACCCGATTAGAAAATTCATTATCAAGATATTCCCTAACAAGGCCAACATTGTGAGTGGGACAACCATCTTGTTGAAATCATAATATGCTGCTGCAGTAGATCCAAGTATCTAGGACCATTCAAATTGCCGTGAATAAAAAATGGCCCAATTACGTGTTCCCCTACAATACAATAATTTTCCCTCGACCAATATCGAACGTGTGTTGGGTTATGACCATTCAATAATGGAAAAGTGCTTTCATCTGTGAAAAGAATAGATCTCAGAAAGTTTTCAGCACAATTAGCCCTTTCCATCATTGTTTCGCAAAATTCCATACGACGATAGTTGTCCTCGGGAAAAATTTGATGAGTTTTTGACGCTTTGTAAGAATGATAACCATTCTTTTTGAGAACACGTAAGACAGTGGCTGAAGACGTCTCAACTGCTTCGGCAATTTGGTGGCTAGTTAACTTTCGATTTTCCTCCACTGCAGCGCAAATCATCACACCTCGTACTTCCTGCTCGTCATTCAAAACAGTGGGTTTTTTATGGTTTCTTGGCGCTACACAACCACACTTTTCAAAATTCTGCACAAACCTATGAATCGTTGATAGACTAGGTGATTTACAAAATTCTCCAAAAAAAGTTCTTGAATAAGTCTCAATGGTGTGCCTTGATAGTACCATTTGACTATCTGTACTTATTCGGCAACTTCGTAGACATCCATTTTTGGTTTTAAAAATGTATTATTTCACTTAAGAACTTACCAATCTGTTTCTCGAACAAGGCAGAAATAAAACAAAATAAATTTCCAAAAGATAACACTGCAGCGTGCTTCAAATCCACCTCGTTCGTACGGCACGGAGAGTAAATTGGACTTGATTCCCCCTATGGTCGCAGTAGCCTGAAGCTCATTGTAGATGTCACTTGCATTCCAGTTAAGAGCAAATTTCTGATAAACAACGGGTCTTACGAATTTCGGTTTTGAAAAATAATGGTTTGACAAATTCCGAGTTTGATTAAAGATGGATTTTACAAATTTCGAGTTTGATAAATTGACCTTAAAGTCGGTGAATTCTTGAATTACTTGGTTTATACGGGCCTCTTCAGGCGCTTTTATATAAGGACGGTTTAAAAATGTTGTCGTATAAACAGCACTAAAACAGTCTTAAGCACTAAATCGACTTTATTTTAAAGCGATTTAAGAAAGTGGTTTATCGCTTTAAAACCCTTTTTAGGATGGTTAAACACTTTAAAAACGCTTTAGCGCATTTCTTCCAACCTAAAGAAATACTCAACCCTGGTTTTATGAAAAATCTGTTGTTAACTAAGTTGTTTTATTTGTTTTTTCTTTAAATTGACATATAATAAAGGAGAAAGCGATTTTATTTAAAACCGTCCTTATATAAAAGCGCTCTTAGGTGCGTATAAACGTTTGTTAATTATTGTTTTTGTTAGAGCGACTGTTTTTGTGCCGTAACCAGTGCAGTTTTGGAGTGTGTTTTCTTTTTGTGCCACTACAACTGGAAGTTTTGAAAAACTCTTGTGCATTGTTCTCGGATTTTATTGGGTAAGTTCCTTATTGTTTTACAAATTTTAATAACTCTAATTACAAGTAAACAAAGACGCAGAGGCTGCACGGTGGTGGTGGTAAAAAGCATGTTATGATTGTCATTTAACGCGAAGATGACGTTTGAGAGCGTCTTAATTTATCTGACTGTGTAATGACCATAACATGCGAGTTAGTACTATACTTTACCTACGACCAATTAAAATGTCATCATAAATATCAGGAATTGTTAAAAATATCAAACACGAACACTCAAGTCAACAACCTTCATATCCTGAAGTTTCAATGACGTTCTATCTAAAGCTAGGAACACACGATGCAACTTTTCCATGCATCAAATTTAATTTTCACAAGATAAAAAAAGACGCAAGCAGATTGTGTCTACTTTTAACTCGTTATTAGAAAATTTGATACATGAAAAAGACGCATCGTGTGTTCCTAGCTTAAAACGTAAAAACAAATAAGTTTACTAAAGGACTTCTCATATAAATATATCTTTTTAAAAACAAGGTTCTTTTTCTTAAAAATACGTAATATGTCAATTTAGCGGGACTTATTTTTGGTTAGGTACTAAAATTATATTGGATTTATTTACTTTTAATAAATGTTTATTGTCTTAAAAATATAGAAAAATAATTCAAATTTTTGCGTCAATTAATGCTCTTATAAAATAATTCATCGGTTGTCACGCCATCTTGTGGTTTACGTCTAAGCTTTATTATTATCCTAGGACCGTAAATGATCCGCTAAAATCGTGTTGAAATGGTCGTAAATTTAATTCGTTGGTCGTAAGTAATATTATTTTTGCGCCAAATTTTGTAAAAGGCTTATTAAAAGTAGTTTTTGACGCGATTTTTGTCCTCAAAACTTGCGAAACTCCGATTGTAAACGAGCACAGCTGGGGCAGTGGAAATAGTTCGGCAAATCGCCGTTGACAAAAATGTGGCGTTTTTTGAATTCTCAATAATGGCCCAAGGGTCGCAAAATGTGTAACAATAACTACTTTGGAAAATAGGTTAAATGTTTTTGGCTCTGATTTTTTTACAGGCTAACTTGACTAGGAGAGAGCTAGTTATTATCTAGTGATATGGCTAAAACTAGAGGCGCTGTATACGATTTTTGACAGTTACTGTTTTACTAGAGGTGAACAACTCATATTTTCCTCAGTTTTTGAAAAAAATTTTTTGCTTGCAAGCTTTGACAAAAAAAAACAAAAACAAACAGTGAATACAAACGGTAGATATTAAAAATGTAAATAATAGGGAAAATATAAAGATATTGATCTATATTTTTGTTACTCTTTTTCTAACAATAAAACACGAAAATATAATGTGATATTTGTACCTATTACTTGTAGCTCACTTACCCCGCAAATTCGGCTATTTTTATTAATTTTCCAGGTTGGTAAATGCATGTTTTCTTTCTCCGTTGGACAACGGAACAATACAAATTCGTCGAGGCATGTGTTTTTACAGTTTTTGATACAGTAAAATCGAGTTGAAATGGTCGTAAATTTAATTCGTTGGTCGTAAGTAATATTATTTTTGCGCCAAATTTTGTAAAATGCTTATTAAAAGTAGTTTTTGACGCGATTTTTGTCCTCAAAACTGCGAAACTCCCATTGTAAACGAGCACAGCTGGGGCAGTGGAAATAGTTCGGCAAATCGCCGTTGACAAAAATGTGGCGTTTTTTGAATTCTCAATAATGGCCCAAGGGTCGCAAAATGTGTAACAATAACTACTTTGGAAAATAGGTTAAATGTTTTTGGCTCTGATTTTTTTACAGGCTAACTTGACTAGGAGAGAGCTAGTTATTATCTAGTTATATGGCTAAAACTAGAGGCGCTGTATACGATTTTTGACAGTTACTGTTTTACTAGAGGTGAACAACTCATATTTTCCTCACAGTTTTTGAAATTTTTTTTTGCTTGCAAGCTTTGACAAAAAAAAACAAAAACAAACAGTGAATACAAACGGTAGATATTAAAAATGTAAATAATAGGGAAAATATAAAGATATTGATCTATATTTTTGTTACTCTTTTTCTAACAATAAAACACGAAAATATAATGTGATATTTGTACCTACTACTTGTAGCTCACTTACCCCCCAAATTCCGTTATTTTTATTAATTTTCCAGGTTGGTAAATGCATGTTTTCTTTCTCCGTTGGACAACGGAACAATACAAATTCGTCGAGGCACGTGTTTTTACAGTTTTTGATACAGCAAATTTTAATTTTTAAACCGGACGTTTCTTGATCAATAATGTGACACCTCAGACTAATAACTAACTTTTTTTATTTTTTAATCTGAGTGTGACACTGACAAAATTATTTATTGTCAGGGGTTACCAACTATCATTGACAACACACAATTTGTTTTTAAACATTTCCCCAACAAGTGTCAAATCCAGTTGCTCACCTCTGGTTAAACAATAACCGTCAAAAATTGTATACAGGGCCTCTAGTTTTAGCCATATAACTAGATAATAACTAGCTCTCTCCTAGGTAAGCAACTGGATTTGGCAGTTGTTAGGGAAATGTTTAAAAAACATTGAAATGTTGATAATTTTTTTGGGTGTCAGTGTCAGATTTTTCATTGATAAACGTAGGTACAACAAATTTTAAAATTAATTATCTACATGCGGTTTAAAAATAGAATATTGCGGTAAAAGAAACTGTAAAAATACTCGCGCCTATGACTTTGTATTTTTCCATTGTCCAATGGAAAAAAAAGAGATCATGCATTTACCAAACTGGAAAATTAATGAAATATATTATATATTATTATTATTATAACAAAAAGATTGATCAATAAAATTTTGATATTTCACCTACTATTAACATAATATCTGTGTATCTACCTCATGTTATTTTGTGAAAGTTTGACATACTTTACTAACCAAAAGTCATCATCGTTCAAAAACTGTCTGGGAAAATTATAAAAAGAGACAACAAAACATCAGTTCATTTCATAAAAGCGGTTTTACATGCAAATATGAAAAAAAAATAGAGAGGGCATTATGAGTTACCCACCTCTGGTAAAACAGCAACTGTCAAATGCATAGAGGGCCTCTAGCTAAAACCAAGTGTGCACCCTAAGAGTGAAATTAACAAAATTTTGCACAGCGGAGGCTTCTGGTACACCCCACAGACCATTCGCGTGGTTTTTCAAAAAAATCTTGTTTTTTAGATTTTTAAAATAATCGATAATTTTTACCGTGAACTAAACATTTTTAGGATACGTAAAATTATGTCAGAAACATAAAATTATGCCAAATCCGTGAAATGGTTCCGGGATAATGCTTTAAACTTTCACCGTACAAAATTTTATACAAATTTGGCTAACAGTTTTTTAGATTAAGTGATTGGAAGAAGCGCATTTTTTATTGAAATTCACCCTTAAGGATTTTTTTGTCGCCCACATTACTTACCGGGCAGAGGATACGTAGTCGTTAAAAACGTGCGTTCCAACCACTTGTGAGCGAATTCGTTGTCCGACTCGATTGACGGATCCCGCCTCTCGAAACTTCTGTCAAACATGAACTTTTTTATGTTGTTCACCTGATAAAACTTCATGATTTGGTCGCAAACCGGCTTGCCGGAAAACCGCTGGCTGCGTTCGTCCATCACGGGATCGACGCAGTTGATTTGTAAATCTGCGAGGTTGTTAAGGACAATTTTTTTGCAATTTTATTACTAACAATATTTTTTTAACTTTAAAAATCGGGGTTGGCCTGTCAAGGACAGAGGCAGAAAATCTGCTACTCATAAGCTAAATGTTTTTTACTTGAAATGTAGTTTAATGACAACATAATTTCCTTTTTTTTCAACAAAAATTCTCATGACTTGGAAATAGAAATACGAAACATTAAGAAGGATCTGCAGCAGAATGGTTATAGCCTTAAACCGAGGGGAAAACCACTCATGGCATTATCCATATAAATTAACATGGCATTGCTGGCAATACATGTACAAATTCCTTGGCATTACTACCAGATTAACATGGCATTACTTGCAATACATGTACAAATTTTAGATCAGTTGTTACCCCCTCGCCTTAAACTTATAACAGATACTATTTATAAATTTCAGCAAACAGGACAGAGATTATAAGACCAAAACCAGGCACATGCATTCCTTACAAACCATACATTAAAGGAGTATCAGAGAAAATTCGAAGAGTAGAGAACAACTTTAATATTAAATATAATATTAAAGCCTTCTTAGTAAAACAAAACTGGAGAATAAACAAAATAAGGAATGCATTTACCAAGCTCATTGTGACTGTGGTGAATCATACATAGGCGAAACAAAAATACCACTATCTGTTAAGGAACATCAGACGAATACCCAAAGAGGTGAAACAACGAAATCAGGAAGCAAAGGTTTTGCACAAGGAGTCACACTGGAAGAAACGAAAATTCCTAAAAATGTGCCTTTATTGGGCAGAATTAGGGCATTTTCAGTAAACCAAGTATTGAAATTACATATAACTTCTTAAACTTCACGGTTGAGTGATTTCCCTTAGTATATAAGTACGTAGCCTTAGGAATAGATTGTAGTTTGCACCTGAAGACGATCAGAGATTATACTGATCGAAACGTCGTGTATAAATAAAATATAGACAATGGAAGTCCGAAACACAGCTTTGTTTATGTTGGCGTCAACATATTTCGGACGTTCCCTATCTAAGGTACAACCCTATAGAATTGAAAAAAAAGGATACATTGGCCGTCCGATTCTATAATTTCCTTGTTGGGAGGCGTCAACTTGTTCAACAATTCGGCCTTTGAAAACTCATTCGATATCCTACTGTTGAAATCGGCCAATCTTTCGTACTCCTTTCCTCTGTAGATGAACACTTTGTTCTGTAAAAACTTGGGAAAACCTCTGCCGAAATATCCAACCTAATAAATAAAAAAGCGGTAATTTGGCAAAGAATTTTAAGAAAAAAGGTCACCCAAGAAATCTTGATGATTTTGATCTTATTGTCAATCATGTTGTTTGTGTAAAATTACGGTGTTTCACAACTTATATACAGAGAGCTTCAGGCTACTGCGAACATACGAAGGAACTAGTCCAATTTGCCAGTGTCCACCGCACACCTATCAGTGGGGCAACCACACTCAGACGTTCGCCGTTTGCGGCTTGTCTTTAGTACCCCTCTAACCACGGTGCGATGTGCAGGGTAGCCGATGAAACCGGAATTTGGTCAATAAATACGCAATTTTTTTTGTTTTTTATCACTGGTTGTTCAGTTTTGAATAATATTTTTTAATAATTCAAATATTTCACCATTTTATGTATGGAAAAAGGATGTTTTTTTTTATTTTACTTCTTTTTAAATTCTCGCGAAAGTAGCCCTGGATCGAGCTCTTTTATCGTGAATGCGCGCGCAATTATCGCGGCGCGTCTTGACATCTGAACTGAGTAGGATCAACTCAAAATACACATAATTTGTGTGTAATTCTACTGTGCGAATTTTGACCATATTTCCCGGCCTGGCAACAACAATTTTTTGACTCAAAATAATTAAAAAACCCTAATTATCCTAGCCTAATTATCGAAGTTATATTATATTTATTTTCCTATTTTTTCCCTACATACTCATGGTCCTTCGAGCCGGATTTTGATTGATTGAATCAATGTGGTTTTTTGTCATTGAATTGGGTTATTCTATTTTTTTTTCATGATCACAATATTTTGACTAAAAAGTGAAACATTTTTTGTGTGCACTTTTTTTAACTTAAATGTCTTATAATTGTGGTACATTTTAAATAAATTTTGGGTGTACAATTCACATAGTATTTTTAGTTTTCATTTTTTGAAATTTTGGGCCATTATAAAAATTATATTATATTGTTAAAAGGTTCATTTTAGTGGTGCATTTTAGGAACTTTTTTCCTGTCGCAGATAAAACAAAAAATTTATAAATTCAAGGCCTTTCAGGATTTCTTGTGTAGGTATTTCCTACCTTATTTTTAAGAGAAATTTATTGAGTTTTGGAGACAAAAACGGTGCCTTGTTATTTTAATTTTTTGTAACAGACTTTTGTACTCAAGGACAGAAATACAATACTAAATTATTTTTGAATTTTAGCGATATTTATAAAATACGTTTTTACTGGATTTTATTCAGTGATGAGGTTAAAATAATTAATAAAATTATTTCCTTCATTGCCTATACATTTTTGTTATAGGAATTAAAGGCTGAAATTTCTTTGGTCGTTTTTATGATCAGTTTTTATCGGTTTGACTTTTTATTTAAATTTTTGTGTTTTGATTATAATCATGACCAAGGACGCAAAAGATAAAGTTTATCGAAATAAGCGGGATATTACCATATACAGACCGCTTCAAGCTACTGCGAACATAGGGCGGAAGAAGTCTAATTTGCCAGTGTACGTACATGCAGAGACACCGCACGCCTATCAGTGAAGCAACCAATACTCAGGCTTGCGATCACCACTTGCATGACTTTCCTTTGGTATTTAGTACGCCTCTAACCACGGTGCTGTGTGGAGCGTAGTCAATGAAACCGGAATTTGGTCAATAAATACGCAAATTTTTATAACGTAATTTTCTTATTTTTTGTCACTGATAAATAAGAGCGTTTTATTGTCAACTGCTCAGATTTATCAGTGACGACGTGTTACAATGAAAATAATAAGGAGAAACAAAATAAAAGCAAGTTCTCAAAATAAAATAATACATTCTAAAAACCAAAAAGATTCTCCCAGTCAAACAAAAAATTAAAGCAAATGTTCGAAAAGTCCTTGCTCGGCTAGACAATATCCGAGCCTACTATAAAAACCCCTTCTAACGTTTCCAAGCATGTTAGGGGTGATAATTTGAAAAGCTTCTTCAAAAACAGATAGAAGTCATTAGGAGCAAGATCGGGAGATCGAGCTGGCCATAAAATAGTTCCCCGTGTACTTATAACCCGATTAGGAAATACATTATCAAGATATTGCCTAACAAGGCCAACATTGTGAGCGGAACAACCATCTTGTTGAAACCATGTTTCACCAAATCTTACACCTAACAACTGCCTAGCAGTTGGAATAATGTGCTGCTGCAGTAGATCCAAGTGTCTAGGACCATTCAAATTGCAATTGCCGTTAATAAAAAATGGCCCAATTACGTGTTCCCCTATAATACCCCCCCCCCCAAACATTTAGTTTTTGGGGATACTGTGTTCTTACGTCAAAATACAAATGCAAATTTTCCCTCGACCAATATCGAACGTGTGTTGGGTTATGACGATTTGACCATTTGACCATCTGCACTTTTTCGGCAACTTCGTAGACATCCATTTTTGGTTTTAAAAATGTATTATTACAATTAAGAACTTACCCATCTGTTTCTCGAGCAAGGCAGAAAAAAAAACAGAATGAATTTCCAAAAGATAACACTGCAGCGTGCTTCGAATCCACCTCGGTCGTACGGCACGGAGAGTAAATTGGACTTGATTCCCCTTATGTTCGCAGTAGCTTGAAGCGGTCTGTATAGAATATTATGCTATGCGTGATACCTCAAAACATATAGAATTTAATATTCGTTTTGAGGATTTGGAGGGTATCCGCATGGATTTTGAAGAAAATCACCAAAATATTATTTCTTCGGGTCAGCTTTCGGATGCAGATTTTACCCAGAAAGACGCAAAGCGGTCCTCGTTTGATAGTAAAGTTTTTCCTATTAAAACCGTTTATTTAACTATTTTTCCTCCTGCAACGGTAGCTCAGCCTAATCAACAGAAACAATTAATGACTTCTCTTTCATCCATGTCATTTACCAAGTCAAATTTACCCACGTTTGACGGCAATATTCGAAATTGGATCCCGTTTTATGACCACTATAAGGTGTCAGTTCATAATAATTCAACATTCACGGATATTAAGAAATTTAAAATCCTTAGAGGGCAATTGATAGGAGAACCTCTTAATTTAATTCAAGGTCTGCCATTGCCTGACAACAATTATGCCATGCATACAATGAGTTGTTTTAAAGATCATCAAAAATAACGATTTTTGGCCAATTTTGAAAAATTTCTTTTACCCTCCCTGTATAAATACGGGCTAAAGTGTAGATACAAAAAATGTTAGTTGTGCTTTACTAAACAATATACTTGAAACTCACTTTTCTCCATTAGTTTCCGTAAAAACAAGGATTTAGTGTACCCATTGGGAGGGGTGGTAATGATAAAAAATATTTGTTTGACCCTCCCCTATAACATATTAAAATTTGAAAAAATTTAACGGGTGCCCACGCTACATAAGAAAATGGCGGGGTTTTTTGGAACATTTTTTGCAGAAACTGTTCTCCCAGACCGTGACGTGGCGTGTGGGAGTGTTATGAGGGGGGGGGGAATTTCGCTGTTACCATTTTTATCTGAAAAATGATAAAGAAAAGAATAAAATAACTAAAACTTCAAAATATTTATTGCCTAATTTAAAGAGGGGGGGGGGCGGTTTCGAAAATTTTACAAATAAGCAGAGAGTTAAAATTAAAATTTAAGATGTAATAGGCTTTTTTATTTAAGAAGGTAGCGTTCTCGCCGTTAAGTTTGTATAAAGTATATATGAAGTATTTTGATGTTTATTTTTGGGGTTTTCTGTGCGATGATGTATGGCACAAAATTGTTCTTTGTCATCTTCGTCGCTGCTGCTACTACTCAGCAGCGACGAAAATGTACAAAAATCTATCACACTTTCCATTTCGCTGTTCGCGATTGGAATTTTTAAAGGCGGGAAACAGTTTTGGGTGCAGCACGAACCCTAAGAGCCGGTGCCAAAAAAGCGGCACACTGATGGTGTCAGTTCCCCAATGGAACAGGAAAGCTGAAAAAGTGCCTGTCAATGGAACACAAAAACGGAACCAGTTGTGCACCAGTGGCGGACCGATATGGAATACACTATTAGTTTGAAGAAATGTGTGAAAAGTTTTACTCAAGTTTAAAGAAAAACCTGTATAATTAGATTAAAAAAGACATGCGATCCGTAGCCCTAAACTTTTTTTTTATTGTGGTGGTTTGTGCTTACCCGAAAATATTCTGGTTTAGGTCTCGGCGCCTTCATTATGTTGTCGTAAAATTCCGCCAGCCGTTTGTGTAACTCGCTTAACATGTCGTATTCGAAGGTTTCTTGTTCGTACTGCTCGGCCAGCTCTTTGCACTTTTCTATGGCAAATTCCCACATCTAAAATTAGACAATAAGCAAAGTTAAAAATTGTAAGAACTCCGAGAACGATGAAAAAATTTCCGAACAATGTTGGATGAAACCTTTTCACTAAAAAAACTGCAAAAAAATCAAATGAAAACACAAGTCCTTAGACACCTACTAGCTTCAGGCTACTGCGCACATAGGACGGAACTAGTCCAATTTACCAGTGTCCACCGCACACCTATCAGTGGGGCAAACAACACTCGGGCTTGCGTTTGCCGTTCGCGGCTTCAGTACTGCGCGACTTGCTTTCCTTTTAGTGCTATGTAGAGCGTAGTCGATGACACCGGAATTTGTTTTTTTTGTCACTGATAATTAGAGCGTTTTATTTTCAACTGCTCAGATTTATCACTAACAACGTGTTACAATGAAAATAATAAGGAGAAACAAAATGAAAGCAAGTTCTCATACTAAAATAATACATTCTAAAAACCAAAAAGATTCTCCCAGTGAAAAAAAAAATTAGAGCAATGTTCGAAAAGTCCTCATTGCTCGACTAGACAATATCCGAGCCTATTATAAAAAAAAAACCCTTCTAACGTTTCCAATCAAGTTAGGGGCGATATTATTAGCCTTTTCATGCCCATAAACTTTATTTTTCCACATATAGAAGTCATTAGGAGCAAGATCGGGTGATTGAGCTGGCCATAAAATAGTTCCCCGTGTACTTATAACCCGATTAGGAAATACATCATCAAGATATTCCCTAACAAGGCCAACATTGTCAGCGGGACAACCATCTTGTTGAAACCATGTTTCACCAAATCTCACACCTAACAACTGCCTAGCAGTTGGAATAATAAGCTGTTGCAGTGGATACAAGTATCTAGGACCATTCAAAATGGCCCAATTACGTGTTCCCCTACACTACCCCCTCAAATATTTAGTTTTTGGGGTCAAATCGAGGTCAAAATACAAATGCAAATTTTCCCTCGACCAATATTGAACGTGTGTTGGGTTATGACGATTCAATAATGGAAAAGTACTTTCATTTGTGAAAAGCATAGATCTCAGAAAGTTTTCATCACGATTAGCCCTTTCCATCATTGTTTTGCAAAATTCCATACGACGATAGTTGTCCTCCGGAAAACACGTAAGAGAGTAAGAGAACACGTAAGAAAGTGGCTGAAGATGTATCAACTGCTTCGGGAATTTGGTGGCTAGTTAACTTTCGATTTTCCTCCGCAAATCATCACATCTCGTACTTAATGCTCTTCATTCAAAAAGGGGGGTATTTATGGTTCCGTGGCGCTACACAACCAAACTTTTCAAAATTCTGCACAAACCTATGAATCGTTGATAAACTAGGTTCTGGGCGATTTACAAAATTCTCCAAAAAAAGTTCTGGAATAATTCTCAGTGATCTGCCTTGATAGTACCATTTGACTATCTGCACTTTTTCGGCAACTTCGTAGATATCCATTTTTAGTTTTAAAAATGTATTATTTCACTTAAGAACTTACCAATCTGTTTCTCGATCAAAGCAGGAATAAAACAAAATAATAAAAACAAAATAAATTTCAAAAAGATAACACTGCAGCGTGCTTAGAGCCCATCTCGGTCGTACGGCACGAAGAGAGTAAATTGGACTAGTTCCCCGCTATGTTCGCAGTAGTCTAAAGCTCATTGTATACCCTCTCATACATCCTTACCTTTCCCTTGTCGAAATTGTCTATGATGGTGTAATACAGCGACACCTTAAGCTGTCGATGCGTTTTATCCTTCAGATATTTCTCGCTTTTTAACAACGGGGACAAGGGTTCGTCAGACCACTTCAGTAATTTTGCGTGAAGCTCTAGTGTAAACGCGGCCTCGGCAAAATTATCGCATTCCAGATGCAAGTCAAACAGTTTGTTCAGGTACCGAATGTACATCTCTTTTTTGTTGATCTCCGAGTAAAAATCCTAAAATTTAGGTTCACTTCTCAGTTTGTGTGTGCTTTTGCGCGTGTATTATCCCTTACCAACAAATTTACAATACAACTCATAGTATTTTCCTTATTATCTTTGCAGCTGACGTCTCGATATTCTAACAAACTTCCCATCAGCCTGGAGACTATGTTGACAAATCTGATGCCTTCTTGATGCATCGTGGTGTGTTGCGCGCACAAATCCGTCATGCTTTTGTGGAACAGTTCCATGTATTTGTCGTCACCTGTAAAAATATTCATCCTGCCAACAACAAATAATGGGGAGGTAAAGTCGTGTGTAAGTCGTTTACCATGCCCACAACTTAGTAGTGTAAAAAGGGGATTTCTAACCAGCCTACCTACGTAAATTGTCACATGGTGGAGGCTCTAGGTGATAACAAACCATTTCAATGGTAAATGGTTGGTTCCAAATTCGATGTAGGATAAAGGTAAGAAGCTCATTTATTTCTTGAAAAAATTATTTGGCGCCAAAAATGGGCTTAAGGCAATAGCCCCTTTAAAAAATAATTCATTTATTCCAAAACAACAGAAGTATCAAAGAGATATAAGTAATAAATATATATTTAACCTCTGGGTTTGGTAAGGTTTTACCTCTCGCAAGAAACCGAGTCGAGTACAAACAAATACAAAATAAGCGTTATATTCATCCTATTAGAGAGGAAAACCTGCGTAAAATTTGACATGGTGGAGGCGCCGGGTGGTAAAGAACAATAATAGACCCGCTAGTGTCACAGCGAAAGAAACTAACCTTTGCCTCCTTCAAGAAGAGCGTCCAACTTAACGATCATTTCATTCTCGAACTCACTAAAACTCGCTTTGATGTGCGACGAGTCACGTTTCGTATCGCCGAAACTTTCAATTTCCAGTCTGGACGAGTAAAATTCGCATTGCATCATGTCGAAAAAGATCGGTATTGTCTTTTCGCGCAGTTCCAACTCGGGTATTAATGTCATTTCCAAAATTAGGCCGACTAGAGAGGGCACGAAGTGGATCTTGTGCTGTCCCAAATTGAACCTGCAAGGATAAAAACAAAAAGTAAGTAGAAAATACAAGGTGTACAAAAATTTCTGGGTCATTCCTCATCACTTTTTGTCTGAAAACGTTGTCAGCAGGAACTGGATCGATCGCACGTTGGTGTCGTTTCTATATGGCATTTACGAATGGTTTGATAATCTTTGGTTTTGCGTCAAAGTTTTTTACAGTATTTTTATACTTACCACATAGATTTGACCTCCAATCCCATCTCCCGACGCATATCGTTGTACTGGTTCAAAATTCTCATCCGCTTGTTCACAGAAAAGTTTTGCAACTGGAGCGCCTCCTGATTCATGAAGGCAATGGCGCAGTGAAAAAAGTTACTCCACGCATCGTTTTCGAACTTTTGAAAGAACCGATCTCGAATCGTGTGAGAGAACATTCTAAGCGCCTTTAGGATGATGCTGTTTTGAAGCATGAGCATATCGCACCAATCTTTCGGGTACACCGAGTTGCTTACGAGTTCCTTAAACACCACTAAGATTTCCATCAGGAAGTCCAGTATGTCGTAGGGCGTTTGGAACTTGTTTATGTAGCAGTTGTAGTGTCTTTCGCTCATTTGTCGGAATGCGTCGAGCATCACGGCGACCAGTTGTGGCTAAAAGTTAAAGGCAATTAACTCGAGGCGCTGATGATAGCCAACCTTCGCCAAGGCTACATATTGCATAAAATAATGGAGAATTTCACTTCACAATTGCGAAAAGGATATGACTATAAACGGTAAACAAATCAACAACCTAAATAATGCTGACGACACTGTCATAACTGAAGATTCGCCGGACGGTCTGCAAAGATGTCGTAAAAACAAAATGGATGTTTCCAGTCAAGCAAGAAAATATTAGAGGCATACTAGAAGTAAATGGTCAATAATACGAACGCGTACTAGTAGAGAGGGGCGGCCCGTGGGCCTGGCAATTAGGCCCGTTTATGAGCCCTTTCTGCCATACCCCGTTGTATACCCATATCTTCCTACTCCCGCTAGGCAGGCTGCGACTATCTCTCCGGGCCTTCCTGTCTCCTTTACGAAGTTCAGTATGTCGGTTCATCGAAGCAAATGCTTCCTCCTCTATCGTGGGGCAACCCCACATCAACGGATCCAAAATGCCTTCAGGCGTTGGATCCGGAGCTTATTGTAGCCGGGAATATGTCAGGATTTTACATAGTCTTGGACAGATGGCTACAATCTTCCAGGCGGAACTCGTCACCATTGAAATAAGCGCACGATGGATGATAGATCAGATCAAAAAAGATACTCTCTGACAGTCACGCGGCCCTTAAGGCTCTTGAATCCTATAGGTGCTTATCCAGAACCGTTAGGAGCTGCCAGGACAAACTGAATACCCTTGGGCGAATAAACACTGTGTCGCTGGTAAGGAGACTGCCGACCAGCTGACGCGCGAAGCGGCCTCCGCCGGCTTCGTTGGCCCCGAACCAGCCCTTGAAATAGCATAAAACACAGTCCACACTGCTCTCTTAAACTGGATGGAGAATAAGTTCCAGCAATACTGAAGATAATTGCCAGGACTGGCACATTCCAAACAGTTCATTACAGAGCTCACCAGGCAGGAGATCCGAACAATGGTTGATCTATATACCGGAAACTGCAGGCAATGGGTCTAAGTGAGGATACCGAATGTAGGCTCTGTATGGAGGAGGACGAGACGGCGAGACATGTGCTATGCGAGTGTCAACGGCAAACCAAAGATCGACGCGCTAGATAGCAAGTTGCGAGCCTCTTTAAGGGGCTGAATATTCTGTAGCAATAAACAATCTCAAAAGCCACAATAGACCCGCTAGCGATCGCAGTGGACAGTGCCAAACTGCCTTAATCTAGCAGATTAGGTAAGGATCTTGAAGTTTTATTCACCATCAAAAGACGTAAACTTACACAGTGTGGATTGTCCCTTTCCATTTTGATATGCGCCTGAATGATCGACCTCAAATTGGTCTGAATAACTTCGGTTAAGTCGTCGAATGTCGGGCCGACATTTTGTTGAAACAGCAACTCCATAATGTCGCTCAATATTTTTATGCACAGTTCAACCTACAAAACTAGAAGTTAGCACGTAAATCACCATTAATTTGAGTTTTAGGACTAGCTCCTACTAACAAGACGCGTTAAAGGTCAATTTTTATGACTTTAGAGTCACTTAATTTTTTTTTCAATATTTTTTGTATGCAGACTTCTAAAAAATTTAGTTAGCGCGGCATGTAAAAACGCAAGGGGAAGTCTAAAAACTCTTACTCTTTTAGCATATAATTGTTGCTGCTTTTTCCCAAGTTAAGAGAATTATAGCTTCTGTAAAGTGTTGGCAGCACAAAATATACTATTATGGAGTATACTCCATTCCAAATTGCTGCGGACCAGTTTTTTGACACTGACAATAACAGTTCCATTTAGCTTTTGTGTTTAATTGTCAGCCGCCATATTGAAATTGGTCCGGAGAATTTATAATGAGGTGTATCACTTAATGCAAACAAGAACTCTTGCTGATATTCAGCGCTCGTAGCGGCCTCTGTCAATAAGATGTTAAAGTCAAAAGCAACTTCTCCCTTCATAGAAAGCGAAATAAAAAATACGCTGCTGAATATTTTTAGTGCAGGCATAATCTTAAGTAATCCCGAATTTTTGTAATTTTGATGTTTTATTTGGAAAATGGACACTTACTTCAAAAACGAATTCAATTATAGATACGGTATTATGAGTTAGTTCCCAAACTAAATCAAACCAAATAAAATATTCCCAAAATCATTCATACGTGCTTGCGGGTTCGAATTCCGGCTGGGGACGTGGGTGGCCTTAAGGTAAAGAGTTTGGTCTATTCGTCTCAAATATTCATTTATTTGACAATTATCTAACAAAAACTTGTTGCTTTGCAATTACTAATTAAGGTCTAATTAATAAGTTAGCAGAGAAAATTTAAATTCATCCTTCCCCCCCTCCTCCCCCGATTTTCGTTGGGACCCAGAAACATGTTGAAGAAAATTGATTCAGTCACAAAATTTTTAAAAAAATTATTTTCTAAAATATTTTAAAATAACTTCAAAAATCTTTTCAAATTAAACAGTCGATTTTTGAAGTTGAACTGAGAGAAACAATGCGTATCTTCAGTAAATAAGTGCAAGCTAAAAGTACAAGACAACTAGTTTTAACTTTACAGCCACTGAATTTGACAGCCATATAAAATAACTGCCAGTCGAGTTTTTGACCCATTTTAAAATAATCCCATTAAACCGGATACGTGACAACAAAATATAAGTTTGAGACAATGATGTGTTTAAAATTAACTCTGTGTTTCGGACTTCCATTGTCTATATTTTATTTATACACGACGTTCGATCAGTACAATCTCTGAACGTCTTCAGGTGCAAGCTACAATCTATTCCTAAGGCTACGTACTTATATAATATCGGAAATCACTTAACCGTGAAGTTTTCTTCTTTCGCCAGTGGTGGACAATATTTACATGGAGTGGTTTAAATCACATGGGGTTGATACCGCAACATATAAACCTAATGAGATGTGTTGATGATACTTTTATTGTCTGGACCGGGCATGACTATTAAATTCACAGTGAAATTTGGAGCAAAATTGTCAAATTCCTTTTCTTGATGTACTTGTCAAACGAGAAGAAAGCGACATCAGAACAACAGTCTATCGTAAACCCACTCAAATCTGATACAACCAAAACGAGGCATAAAAAGAACTTGGAAATCGAAATAAGAAACACACAAACATGAATGGTTACACCCTTAAACTTATAACAGATACTACTTCTAAAAATTCGACGGGTAGCAAACAACTCTAATATTAAAACAGCTTTTAAACCTAATAATACAATTCGAAGCCTTCTTAGTAAAACAAAACCGGAGAACAAATAAAATAAAGAATGCATTTACCAAGTTCTGTTACACTTAAACTGGTGAAATAACGAAATTCAAGGTCAAAACAACACCGAATACTTCATTCGGAAGCAAAGATTTTGCACAAGGAGTCACACTGGAAGAAACTAAAATTCCTTGAAGCTGCCTTTATTGGGAAGAAACAGGGTATTTTCAGTAAACCAGTGTTGAAATTCCAAATTCAATTCAATTCTTTATTGGCGTTATCATACTTAAAGCACTTACGCAAGTCAAGAAATACAATAAAGTAAATATTAAACTTAAATAAATATAAAAAGGTTATCACACATAAAATAAGTATTATAAAAATAATATGACTTAACTTAACACAACTGAATTTCATATAATATTGCATGGCTCACGCTTTATAATAAAAATTTGCAACATTAATTACTTATAAAAAAACACACAAAATCAGTAATTAACAAACAAAAAAATGAACAAAAAAATCAAAATAAAGAAAAACATGACAAATTTACTTGTTAACACACATTAGAGAGATCTGCATCAAGAAAGTCATTGATATCATAAAATGCATGTTTTACCAAAAATTTTTTTAACATAACTTTAAAGTGTTTGGCATCGAGATTTATAATGTTGCTTGGAAGAAGATTGTAAAATTTAATACCATAGTAGTCAGAGCCAATTCTTGTTTTTTCTAGTCTTCTAAATGGAATAATTAGTTTGTTACTATTTCTGGTGGGAATATTATGAATGCTACTATGAGTTTTAAACTCTTTAATGTGATGTTTCACATGCAATAAACACAGCAGAATATATTGAGAAGGTCAAGTAAGGATATTTAACTGTTTAAAAGCAGATTTACAATCGTCTCTATAACCCAGATTTGCCAAAATCTTTACTGCCCTCCTTTGAATTCTAAAAATGTTACATGTAAAACTTGAATGACCCCATGCAATCAGCGCATATGACAAAACAGAGTGAATTAAGCCAAAATAACAAGTAATAAGTGTTTTAATACCGACTATCTTTGACAAACATCTTAGTAGGTAGGTATTTCTGGACAACACCTCAACCAAACTATTGGCATGATGCTTCCAAGTCAGCTTCACATCTAGTATTACGCCTAAATATTTTACATATGAAGATAATTTAATGCCTGAACTATTATCAAAAGGTTTCAAAGAAAAAACAATATGTTAGGTTTTTCTTCATTTAGACTCAGTTTATTGCAGGCATACCAGTCCTTCAAGGCATTCAGGTTATTAGACGCTCCACAGATAAGCTGCCTGCTGCATGGGTTGGAGTAGACGGGAGTTGTGTCATCCGCGTAGAGGAAAATACTATTTTGTGGACAAGCTTGATAAATGTCATTAACAAAAATAAGGAATAAGACAGGTCCCAAAACGGAGCCCTGAGGAACTCCATGCAAACGACACAAATTGCTCCCTCTCAGACATGTAAGATTTTATTAATAAAACACTGTCCGGTGAGCATCCATAAAATGATAGTTAAGTATAGTTTAGTCAAATCCAAAAATTGGGCAGAAACCAGCTCTCTGTTCTCAAAAACTTGATTAATCTGTTGCAACAATCTATTTATGGCAACTGTAGTAGATAGTTTATTTCTAAACACAAACTGGTTTACAAAAAAAAGATTATTTCCTTCGAAATACTCTGTTAATTGAAGTTTAAGAACCTTTTCAAAAATTTTTGCAAAAGTTGGAAATATTTGGAAGCCCCTTCTTGGGCGGAGCCAACTTCTTAAACTTCACGGTTGAGTGATTTCTCATATTGTATAAGTACGAAGCCGTAGGAGTAGATTGCAGTTTGCACCTGAAGACGATCAGTAATTGTACTCATCGAAACGTTGTGTAGTCCGAACACAGAGTTAATTTCAAACAAAATATAATATATGTCATTGGGTGATGACAGCCAACGTGAATAACCTACCACAAACAATCATTGCCAATGCCATTCATCCATAAAAAACAAACCTAACACCAAATCTAAAGAATACTATAAGTATACTTTAATGCTGCGTATTACAAATTATTTTGACTAAAGAATACCTCCGCTACCTTACCATGCACAAAATTGAAAAATATAGAACATATAACTATGAGACACCATAATGGCCCAGTGTCGCAAAATAATAACCAAGAAAATAATGTCAAAATCAGGGTTGCTATCTATGGGTTTTCATAAATGTCTGATCCACAGGTTCACTCTTTCTATTTTCCATTCTATTGCCCTCTCACTTTTTTCGACAAGGAAGGAAATAGAAGTGAGCGGAATGAAGTCATCAAGCACTGAACAAGAATTGGTTTGATTACGTCGTATTTTGTAAGCACAACTTTAACTCTTTTTTTTAAAGAATGCTTTCACAAACGCATCAAAGATACGCTTACAACAAGGAATCAAAAATAGCTTGACAACTTTTAAGTGAATATTAAAATAGCGACATACTAAACAGAGACATATCAAAAGGGCGATAGGATAAAGTAGAGACATTTTCAAGTGGATGCTCTCTCTCGGTATGTGTTGGGTCCTTTTCTGACCTGCATCTATTTCATCCCTTATTGATCTTGACCCGCCTAAACTTTGGAAACTAGTTGTTTTTAAAATTGTATTTAGCAGCCATATTTGATGTATATAATGGCGGAAATCTTCGTCGTAAAAGTAAGGAGGGAACAAGGTCAAGTAAAGGGGCTTTCAACTTGAAATTAACTCTGTGTTTCGGACTTCCATTGTCTATATTTTATATACACACGACGTTTCGATCAGTACAATCTCTGATCGTCTTCAGGTGCAAACTACAATCTATTCCTAAGGCTACGTACTTATATACTATGGGAAATCACTCGAAGTTTAAGAAGTTGACTCCACCCAAGAAGGGGCTTCCAAATATTTGGAATTTCAACACTTGGTTTCCTGAAAATACCCTGATTCTGCCCAATAAAGTCAGCTTCAAGGAATTTTCGTTTCTTCCAGTGTGACTCCTTGTGCAAAACCTTTGCTTCTGTCCACTTCATTCGGTGTTGTTTTGACCATGCATGTTCGGCGATTCCTGATTTCGTTGTTTCTTCTCTTTGGGTATTTGTCTGATGTTCCTTGAGCCTAACAGATAGTGGTCTTTTTGATTCGCTTATGTATGATTCACCACACTCACAAGGAACTTGGTAAATGCATTCCTTATTTTGTTTGTTCTCCGGTTTTGTTTTACTAAGATGTCTTCGAATTTTATTATTACATTTAAAAGCTGTTTTAACATTAAAGTTGTTCGCTACTCTTCGAATTTTCTCTGATACTCCTTTAATGTATGGAATTGTAAGTAATGCATTTTCCTGGTTTTGGTCTTGTAATCTCTGCCTTGTTTACTGAAATTTAGAAATATTATGTGTTATAAGTTTAAGGCTGTAACCATTCTTCTGCAGATCCTTCTTAATGTTTCTTATTTCAGTTTCCAAGTTATGATATATTTCTAAATTTCAGCAAAGAGGACAGAGATTACAAGATCAAAACAATTCCATACATTAAAGGAACATCAGAGAAAAATCGAAGAGAGTAGCGAACAACTTTAGTATTAAAACAGCTTTTAAATCTAATAATACAATTCAAAACCTTCTTAGTAAACAAAGGCGAAACGAAAAGACCACTAACTGTTAGGTTTAAGGAACATCAGACGAATACTCAAAGAGGTGAAACAACGAAATCAAGAATCGCCGAACATGCATGGTCAAAATAACACCGAAAGTAGACAGAAGCAAAGGTTTTGCACAAGGAGTAACACTGGAAGAAACGAAAATTCCTTGAAGGTGCCTTTATTATGTTGAAATTCCAAATATTTGGAGCCCCTTCTTCACGGTTGAGTGATTTTCCATAGTATATACGTACGTAGCCTTAGGAATAGATTGTAGCTTGCACCTGAAGACGACCAGAGATTGTACTGATCGAAATGTCGTGTATAAATAAAATATAGACAGTGGAAGTCCGAAACACAGAGTTAATTTCAAACAGATCATTGTCTCACACTTTCAGGCTTTTAACTTGTCGCTGTTTTGAAAGTCGCTTAAATGAGATCGCGTTCCATTTACTAACAGAGAAATCGAATAATTAAAAAAAAAATGATAGTTTCACCTCTTCCGAGTAGCCGACATGCTGACACAGTTCGTGTTGAGTGGTTCCCAGAAGTTGAGCAACCTTGGCTACCGATCTGTTTTGCCTCCTGCCGTCTTGCCGCACCAACACACCCTATAATACACCCAGTACACCACTACTTCTACGTAATAATAACCAAAAAAAAATAAAATAACATGAAAAAAAAATTACCAACAATAATAAACACATAATTGAGGAGAACTAAAAAAAATTGTTAAGGATTCTTAAAAAGAACGTCAGATTATTATGCGTGGAAAAATAAAATATTGAAACACAATAAAAACATTATTAAATCAAAAAAATGGATTACGAAAAAATTTGCATTCTCCTTGGTTGGGATTTTTACCACTTTCTTAAGGCAAAATTATTTAAAAAATGTTAAAACCGACTGCGTAAAAATAGTTAACTCCATTTGTCAGTGGTCCAAACCAAAATAAATCTGAAAGTATACTAGAGTTTCGAACTTTCATTGTCTTTATTTTTACTTTTTCACAACGTTTCGAATGCTTATGTATCTGCAATCGTTATCAGGTGAATACTGTTTATTTTTAGTACCTATTTCATCACTTTTGTATTTTAACACTTTAATTTTCTAAGCTTTTTAATTTAACTGCGTTTTTTAACGAGTATGTTATCCTTTTTTTATTTCTACTTTTCTATAATAGATAATATTGGAAGTGGACAGACAGCATCGGTTTTAGTAATCGCATTTCACACCTCTCTTATCGCGACAAAAAAAAAAACAAACTGTAGGTCATCATAAACATTGGGTACTGCATGAGGCGCTCAAAATTAGGTCACAAAATTAAAACACCCGGGCCCTTATTAAAAAAGAGTTGAAAAAGTTTAAACCATTTTTCTAGAGGGAGAAATAAAGGGCTAAAAAAATGTGCTCACACCGACGGACGGTGTCTCGTCCATACTAATGATAATTAATTATTACAATTAAAAAGAGGTACCTCCCTACTAACATTAGTTAACAATACCAAAATTGGAGAGCCTAAATTTGGTAATTTAGGAATATTTTTAGGTGTGACGGGGTCAAGAGCACTTCATGAATTAGAAACACAATTTTTGCCAAATTTGGCCCCCTGCCCTCCATCTTGCCATAAACCATCACGTTTCAGGTGTCTGTCTTTACTAAAGTTAAGTCCCAAAATAAAATCGATGCCCCCTTATTTTTATTCCCATTTTGGTATTGTTAAATAATGGTGTCCATTTTATCATTAGAGTGGGGGACGGTGGCAGCGTCACAATTCTTTTTCGGTCTTTTATTTCTTACGTAAAAGAAAAATGTGTCAATATTTTAACCGCTCTTTTTTTAGAATTCAAGGGGAAGTTATGGTTTTTTGTAACGTAATTTTAGGGGGGTCAAAATTCGCCCTCTTACTTTATTTCACCTGGCTCATAACCAAACGTTAATTAAAATCTATTCACCTCTATCTTTATTGTTTATCTACTGTTTGTTTTCTTGGTCGAGATAAGAGAGGTGCATGTGGAATGCGATTGGTAATAAGCCATGCATTTGTGTTGATTCAGGCAGTATTCTTTTTATATTATTGTTGAAAACTAGAAATTAATAAATAAAAGACTCGTAACATAAGCCAGTTTTTTTTAAGTTTAAAAAATACAGAGTGTAAGTGTAAGTGAGAAAAAACAAAAAAAAAATGAAACCGGCACTGCCAGAAGGGATTGACGGCGTTCTGTCCATGTGAATGTTGTCAATTGTTAAAATGAGTGAAAAAAGAGGCTGTTGAGGACAAATTTGAATGCCTAAGCGATAAAGGTAGGTGGGAAATGGGTGAAAATATAATAAAAGTAGTAAAAAGGCCATTATTTCGGTACAGGCCAACTTGACCGAGAATGCAACAAGCAATTGTGCATGAAATCGGCTACCTGGTAAAAAACATTTCTTCGGAGAAGGTTTTTTTTTTAAAAAAATCAACAATTTTGTGCAGAGTTGCTAAAACCATTTTCCTATATCCAATCCGTGGTGGAAATCGTGATTTTGTAAACATTCTGACGTTCTTTGAGATTCCTACTAACCACGTTTATAATAAAAACTAATCTAACGAAATATCGTGCAGCATAATCACCGAACCTCGCTCTACTTTCCTAACACATGCGGGATTATGTGCAAACACCACCGATTAAGAGACACAAAACATAGAGGACATTCACCCATGCAAAAAAAATTACCTCGAAATTTAATTTTAATTATATTTCATGTCATTTTTCTTCAGAGAATATCAGCCAGTCATGCTAAAATTTTAAACCCAGTGTTAGTAATAGTTCTCATTCACAAGGTTGTGTACCCGTTAAAAGACTCGTGTAGTAGTGAAATGTTTGGGATTACTTTAGATTTTGCGAATGTTTTTCTTTGCTTATTTATGCAGGTGTTTCACAACTTATGTTTAAAAATGAAAGACGTGTCTCCTAATACTGGTCGTTTAAAGAACACTGCACAAATTACATTGGAAATGGCTGGCAGCTCTTTTTCAAGAAAATTGTGATTTTTTAAAAAACGGTCGTTTTCTTTCTTTTTTAAAACTTACAAATCAGTGACTTTTCTGGTGGTATCAAAGAAACCATATGAAACGTTTTTATATGGGTGGAAAGGGTGTTTCATTCTAGACAAATAGAGATTTGAATAATTTTATTTCGGCGGCAATCAACAAAGTTGTGGAGACAAAACTTGGACTATGTCAAAAAATATAGTCTAAAAACACGTCAACTTTGAAGCTCCATATGTCAGAACATTATCCTGCTCTCTATGTCGTTTTTTTTGTGCTTTGTTGATCGAGTACTACAACATATAAAAAATTATGACATTTAGCCGAAAGCCATTTCCAATGTAGTTTGTGCAGGGTTCTTTGTCCAAAAGTTTTCCCAAAAAAATAACCAAAAATGTGCTAAAATATTTTCTTCGCCCCGCTCTTATCTCCGAATCGTGCCACAGAAAGTAAACAAACTATACAATATTAGCTGATTCAGTATTAGTTTATTTATAGTAATTTTGTTTTGTGTTTTGTTGTAAAAAATGACATACAGCTATTTATTTCTTGGGAAATTAGACAGCGAATGAGTGGATATTGTTTTAATTTAGCACAAGCACACATTATTAGAGGTATGTCATTATTTGACCTTTTTATTTTAGCTATGAGAATATTCACTTTATCTGTATTATACTTCAACGAATCATTTGCATACTTTGTGGTACAGTCATGTCTTGGAAAAATGTTCCCTAATTGAATCATTTTTGAAGAGGCGTTTGAAAATGTCGTAATCGTTTTTTTTCTTCTGACATAAATTGTGAAACACCATGTATATGATGTATATAAATGTATATCCAGGGTGTCAAATATTAATTATCTAACACCGAGGGGTCAACAGCTGGCCAAAAATTTGTACACCCACTATCAAGAACTGAAATATTATCAAGTATTGTCTGGGATTGTTAAGTATTGTCCAGTATTGTCTAGTAGTGCCCAGTATTGTCTAGTATTGCCCAGTATTGTATCCAGTATTGTCCAGTATTGTTTCTAATATTGTCCGGTATTATCTAGTATTGTCCAGTATTGTCTCGAGTATTGTCCAGTATTGTCAGGTATTGTTAAAGTATTGTCAACGATTTGTACACTTAATATCTGCAGATGATGACCCCTCGAGGTCAACAGCTGGCCAAAATTTTGTACACCTACTGTCAAGAACTGAAATACTGTCAAGAACTGAAATACTGTCAACTATTGTCCGGGATTGTTAAGCATTATCCGGTATTCTGAGAGTGAGTATTGTATTGTCTAGTATTGTCAAGTATTGTCTCCAGTATTGTCTACAGTATTGTCCAGTATTTTCCAGTATTGTCAGGTATTGTTAAAGTATTGTCAACGATTTGTACACCTACTGTCTGCAGCTGATGACCCCTTGATCTATACAGATTTCGTCAATAAGGTAATATGAAAAAAAGTTGTTTTCCAAAAAATCTACTAACTATTTTTTGTGCAAATTAATGTTATTAAAAAACATTGCTTGATAAGCTATTTAAACAACATTTAAAATGCATATCATTATATTTTTGAATAAATAAACTTTCAATAACAATTATATTTAAACATAATTTTCATAGATTGGTTTGGTATTTACAAATTCAAAACTTAGAAACATCAATCTGATCATTCATGCTCAAGAGATATTTTGGGAATGCGAATATTTTAAGCAACCAATCAAAATTTGAAGCAGGTGAATGGTGACTAAAGTATGTACATGTGCCTTGCGTAAATGTTTACACTAAATCAATTTTTACACAACTATAAATCGTTTCTTTTTCTTAGTTAAAAGGATATCGCCTTTTTTAAACGGAAATTCGTTTTCGGTACAATTTCCTGAGTTTTTGATATATTGTAGTACTCGCCCGTACTACCCCTCCCAGAGGTAACCGTAAAGTTGTCGAAATCGCACTTTTTAGAAATTTTTGATTTATTGGTAACTGACCTTATTTGACATAAATGAAATTTATTGAATTTGCCATGAACGCTTTTCAAAAAATAAAATGTCAAAACTGACACCGCCATCTTGAATCCGGTGTTTTGGGCGCGCTTTATCATTTAAGGAGATTTTCCTTTAAATCGGACGAGAAATAAAACAACGCAATATTGCGGATACAAGTAGGCGGTGCCAGTTTTAACATTTTGAATTTTGTTTTTTAAAAAGCGGTCATGGAGAATTTTAAAAAGAAAATTTGATTTATGTCAAATAAGATCAGTACAATAAATCAAAAATTCCTAAAAAGTGCTATTTCGACAACTTCGACGTTAGTTTTCGGGTACTTCTGGGAGGGGTAGAGAGTTGATGCAAACAAACAAAATTTTTCTAGGGGCGAGTACTACAACTTATAAAAAAATCAGGCAATTCTTCCGAATACAGGTATTATTTAAAAAGGGAGATATCCTTTACTAATAATCCTGTCTCTACAAAACATTGAAAATAAATGCCGCCAGCTAGCATGTATAAATAACCATCCCCCCTTCCTATCCTCTTTCCAACCCCCCACTCCTATCAAAAACCAATCAACTCATCGCCTGGTGACAAAGAAGTTTGGTGCCAAATTTGATATGAATCGGTTTAAAAGAAATTAAAATAAACCAGAAACTGCATAAAAAGGGCAAATCACACATCTAGGCTGAAATTCCATAAATTTAAATACAATATATTATATTATATTATGCATAAGGAAGTTTATTTAACATAATGTTTTGTTTTATCTTCTAGAAAAAATTATTGAAATCAGGATTAGGACATTTCCCAAGTAGCATTTATCTGTCTTCCAACCTAATCTGTCATAAAGTGTTTTAGGTACAAAATAAAGTTGTCTACTAGTAAGTCAAACAACAAACGTATTTTGGGTAATTATGCAGTATACGGAAAAATTCTTTATGGGAGCAGTTTCTAGGGTCCCTAGGACCCCAAATCCGTCTGCGCCGGTTGTTTTTTTTTTTGATTTTTTTTGTTTTTTTCACTAAAACAACCCAACCAACACAGTCCAACCCAACCTAATCCAAACCAACCCAAAACAATTAAAAAAACATATTACAACCCCCCCCCTGGACACCCTTTTTTCTCGTAAAAAAAATAAAAAAATCGGGCGCAGGCGGATTTGGGGTCCTAGGAACCCTAGAAGGTGCCCCCATTCAGAACTCGACTCTACAATGTTGCCATAACTGTTCCTCAGCAATATCCTTAGATTTGGTTACTGATTTCAAAAATTTGCCTTCAATATATGGAGTGCGCCTTCTAGTTCATTTTAATTTCTTTGATCGGTTTAGCGGTTTTTCAGTTATCGTGTCCCAGACAGACAGACATACCGACACGCTCTCCCGCGATCTGCGTGTTTCTCTGCCCCGTCAATCTTGACGCATCAAGGAGTTGGATCAAAACAACAGACATAACCTTACTTTGTTACTGTGTTTAATTGTGCCATAAAAAAGGGCAAAAATTATGAACTTTGTGGAAAAAGTGGTGCCCGAATATAAGAAGTGGAAAAGTAAAGTTTTGTGTTTAATTATACTACTAAGAGTCGTCCGCATTAGGTCTCCAATTGTTCATTTTGTACAGAAAGCATGAAATTTAGCACATTTATTCTTAAACAATTCTTTAAAATTTTGGTTGAGGAAATCGATGATCGGATGTATAGGAGCCAAGATGGCGGCTATTTTTTCAAAATGGACGTCTATTTTTTTTTTAATTGTAGGTTTGACATCAAAACAAGATTATACTCGAATTGATATAATTCGATAGAGAGGAATTAAAAAAAATGGTTATATTGACGTATGACCTTTATCGTCCTTGAAAAGTGACATTTTATTTTTTTTTAAATGCACTTTGAGAATTTTTTTTTTTGATAATTTTTCATAATTTAGTAAGCCGCGACAGGTCTTTTGTTGTAAATTTATTAGTTTTTGCTTACAGGGTGATTGGTTTAGTTATACCAGGCTAAAGCTAAAAAAGCTACATTATCATCCGTTTCTTTTTTAGTTTTTGAGGAAAAAATGGCAAATTTGGTATGATTATTACAATTGTCAAGGTCAACTGATATTCTAAAAAAATTTTGGGTAGGTGGTAATGCAGACGACGTGGCACCCAAATTTCTGATTTTAAATTTGATAAAAATTCATATTTTTTTTAAAACTTAGATAAGGCATGCATATTTAATAAAATAGTCGATTATGTATAACTGAAGTATGTAGATTTTTATAAAAATAATGTTAGTTTGATATGGTCATTGAGTAGTTTAAAAAAAAACGGATTTTTCAACGTTTTCTTCAATTCTTCCTAGCGACCAACAATTTGGCTGGATATACACGTTGATGAATTGATATTAAGTTATATAGATTCAAGTATATTTTTTTTTTGATAAGTAACTTTCGATTTAAGACCGCCATTTTGAAGAATTCGCCGCCAACTTGGTTTCTGTACATCCGATCATAAATTTTCTTGACCACGATCATCAAAAATTGTTAAAAAAGTAAGCGTACCGCTTTCCGCAAAAAATGAACATTAGGGTACATTAGAGTACTATTCGGGGCGACTAAACCCATGTTAGGTCAACTTTACTGGCCTCTAGCGAAAAAACGGCCCGATAGAATTTGAAATTTTATATCTGACTCCATTTGTTGCGGCCTTCTAATTCATCAGAATAAAACGTTGACCAATGACCATATACTTCAGCTATATATAATCGATTATTATATTAAATATGCGTGTCTTATCTAAGCTATTAAAAAAATATGAACTTTCATCAAATTTAAAATCAGAAATTTGGGTGCTACGTCGTCCGCAGCGCCACCTATCCAAAATTTTTTTGGAATATCAGTTGGAATTGACAAGTTTAATAATCGTACCAAATTAGACATTTTTTCGTCAAAAACTAAAAAAGATACGGATGATAATATAGCTTTTTTTAAATCTTACGTTGACTGGCCTGATATAACTAAACCAATCACCCTGTAGTAGCAAAAAGTCAATCAGAAAAGTTATTTTGATGTTCTTTCTAAATTATAAAATTACAACAAAAGACCTGTCGGCTTACTAAATTATGAAAAATTATCAAAAAAAAAATCTCAAAATGCATTTAAAAAAAATTAAATGTTAGTTTTTAAGGACGATACGTCAATGTAACCATTTTTTTTTCAATTCCTCTCTATCGAATTATATGGATTCGAGTATAATCTTGTTTGGATGGCGAACCTACCATTTAAAAAAAATCGCCGCCATCTTGGCTCCTATAAATCCGATCATCCATTTCCTCGATCAAAATTTTAAAAGAGTTGTCTAAAGAATAAGTGTGCCAAATTTCATGCTTTCTGCACAAAATGAACAATTGATTGCTATTTGGGATTTAAGCCGCACGACTATAAACTCCCTTTGCATGAAACCCTTAGGGAGCCACACGAAAATATAGGGTGGACCACAAAAAACCGGACTGTTTTGTTTTAACTGTCAATTTTTTATTTATTGTCGGATTTTAACGCAAAAAGATTTTTCGAAAGGTAATAAAATAGACTTTTGTGTGGGTGTGTTTTTTTTTATTTCTTAATAGAATTAAGAAAAAACCCAACGGTTTCTTAAGATCCATAAAATTTTTGAGCATCCGCCATTTTGAGTTTTTCATAAATGTCATTTTTTGACATATTTGCAAAAAGTCTATTTCATTACCTTTCTAAAACTCTTTTTTGCGGTAAAATTCGACAATAAATAAAAAATTGGTAGTTGAAACCGAACCGAATAAATATAGGTGAGATATTTTTTAAATAGAATATTTTCACTTACCTCTGGATCTTGGGCGTCCAGCAACGCTTTGACTTGCTGACAAAAAACCGGCAACAAAATCTGGCGGCATTCGTGAAACTTAAACACGTCGCTGTGCACTATTTCGTTAATGGTCATCATTTTTTGCTTTGTCAGTCTTTTCGGCGGTATGACGTTCACCAAGTCTCTTAAGATTAAACTGAAATTAAACATAAGACAATTGAAGTTAATTTTCAGTTTTATCAGCATTCGTATCCTTATTTTAATCGAGTCGACCAATCAAGCAGGTGCACTTTTAAAATCATCGCGAATGCGTGACAGCTTCAGCTCATCAAATGCACGAAAACCTCGTTAGGTACGATAATCAAATCAAATCAAATAAAAAAATACTTTATTGTCAAGAAAAAAAATTCTGTTGACAAAGCAGGCTAAATAATCTAATTATTAATAAATTTGTCACTAAAATAGATAAAAGTAAATTCTTAAATTAATATGATAATACGTCAAAAGAGGAAGAAAAAAAGAAAAATACCACAAAAATAATATTAATATGTTAAATAATAAAACAGCATGAAAATTTAAACAGACTAACAAACAGAATAAATAATTTAAAAAAACTTTTTTTAAAATAAATAAAAGCCATAAAACAAAAAACTAGACAAAAAGATTAAAATATAATAAAGAGGTAAAAAAAAACTAAAGGGTTGACAAAAAATGACTAGATGTTTAACATACTTTTTAAATTTAAGAATATAAAATAATAACGTAATAAAACACAATTGGTCTTATCCAAACTGGTCCTCATAAAACTCGGCCAAAGAGTAATATGGTCTCTCTACAAGAAGATTTTTTAATTTTTTTTTTTTAATTTTTTGAGGGTTGTAGCATGTTTAATAACAAAAGGCAAGTGATTAAATATTTTCCTCCCTTCATAAATTAAAGATTTTTGAGCCAAAGTGCTTTTAAGAATTGGTAAAGGAAGATTGAAATTTTGTCTGGTCATACGCCTTGGTCCAGAACCATAAATATTATTAAAATTTTTAAAGACCAAACTTGCCAACTCTAAAACAAACAATGAGGTCAGAGTTAGAATTTTTTGATTAACAAAATGAGGCCTACATGACTCTCTTTGATGAATATTAGCCACAAAACGCACTGATTTCTTTTGAATAACAAAAACAATTTTCAGAAGATGAAGATGTGCAGAGCCCCAAAAAGGTATGCCATATCTTAAATGTGACTCAAATAATGAAAAATAAACAGATCTTGCAATGTCACTACCCAATTCGGCCCTTACACATCTAATGGCAAAAAACCCAGAAGAGAGTCTCCTACTCAATTTAAAGATATGATCTTCAAATCTTAACTGACTGTCAATATGCAGACCTAAGAACTTGGTGACAGTATTGCTCTGCAAGTATATATTTGTTTTATTGATGTTAAAACAAAGTCTGTTAGCGTTACACCAATTTTTAATTTTTAAGAGGTCTCCTGAAATATGTTTCCTTAAAATGTGAATATCTTTGTGGTGCCACAGTACCGAAGTATCATCAGCAAATAAAGTAAACTCTCCCGCAATCTTTAACCTTACAAGATCGTTTATGTAGAGGAGAAACAAGAGAGGCCCCAACACTGACCCCTGAGGTACACCACAATTGACACCAAGAGGCGCCCACTTACCTAAGCTCTTTAGAATCGAACACCAACAAAATATCCGGGATGGTGCTCGGGAAAAACTTGAGAAAAGCGCCCTGCTCTCGAAGATATTCGTCGTTGTCGAGCGACATCATGGCGATAATGTCTTTCAGCAACTGTCTGAGAGATCCCTCGAAATCGTCCTCTTGTGCCAACTTGCACTCAAGTTCCATGAAGAGAACTCGCGATCTCGATATGAATTTCATGACATACTGTAAAGATTTCATCGTTCTAAACGGGACGTTTTTACTGGTGTAGGCGCTTGAAGGCCCTTTGACGATTGATTTTAGTATCGACATGAGTTTCCTAAAAAGAAAATTTATGAAATTAACTCTGTTTTTCGGACTTCCATTGTCTATACTTTATTATACACGACGTTTCGATCAGTACAATCTTTGATCGTCTTCAGGTGCAAACTAAAATCTATTCCTAAGGCTACGTACTTATATACTATGGGAAATCACACAACCGTGAAGTTTAGGAAATTGGCTCCGCTCAAGAAGGGGTTTCCAAATATTTGGAATTTCAACACTTTGTTTACCGAAAATACCCTGATTCTGTCCAATAAAGGCAGATTCAAGGAATTTTCGTTTCTTCCAGTGTGACTGCTTGTGCAAAACCTTTGCTTCTGTCATTCTGTGATGTTTTGACCATGCATGTTCGACGATTCCTGATTTCGTTGTTTCACCTCTTTGGGTATTCGTCTGATCTTCCTTAAGCCTAACAGATAGTGGTATTTTTGCCTATGTGCGATTCACCACACTTACAAGGAACTTGGTAAATGCATTCCTTATTATGTTTGTTTTCGGGTTTTGTTTTAGTAAGAAGGCTTCGAACTGTATTATTAGATTAAAAAGCTGTTTTAATATTAAAGTTGTTCTCTCCTTCGAATTTTCTTTGATATTCGTTTAATGTACGGAATTGTAAGGAATGCATTTGCCTGGTTTTAGTTTGTAATCTCTGTCCTGTTTGCTGAAATTTAGAAATAGTATCTGTTATAAGTTTAAGGCTGTAACCATTTTGCTGCAGATCCTTCTTAATGTTTCTTATTTCGATTTCCAAGTCATGAGAATTGTTACAAATTTGAACGGCTCTGTTATAGAAAGTTCTTATTATGCCTCATTTGGTTTTAGAAAAAGGATTTGAACCTTGATTTAAATATTGCCCTGTGCTACTAGCATTTCTATACTATCATTTTTCAAAATATTATTGATACTTTGGATGGTAGTCAGAGAGATTTTAGAAGTTTTTTAACTAATTTTTCACAACACGGTTTAAAGTTTAACTTTAGAAGTGTTTCTTTTATAGAAGTAAGAAATATAATTAATACTTTAAAAAACAGTAACTGCAAAGATGCATACGGGCTCAACAAAAAAATTCTAGTTTCAATCAAAAACCAAATAATTATTCCTTTGACCAAACTGATTAATAATTGCATTTTACAAAACATTTTTCCAGATATTTTTAAACTTTCAAAAGTGATTCCTCTATATAAAAATGATGATGTAAACAGTCCGTCTAACTATCGTCCAATATCAATAATTCCAACTTTTGCAAAGATTTTTGAAAAGGTTCTTAAAATTTAATTAACAGAGTATTTCGAAGGAAATACTCTTTTTTTTGTAAACCAGTTTGGGTTTAGAAATAAACTATCTACTACAGATGCCATAAATAGATTGTTGCAACAGATTAATCAAGGTTTTGAGAACAATGAGCTGGTTTCTGCCCAATTTTTGGATTTGACTAAGGCCTTTGACTGTGTATCGCATGATGATCTTATCGCTAAACTATCATTTTATGGATTCTCACCGGACAGTGTTTTATTGATAAAGTCTTACATGTCTGAGAGGGAGCAATTTGTGTCGTTCGCGGGATGTGAATCAGTAAAACTTCCAGTAAAACACGGAGTTCCTCAGGGCTCCGTTTTGGGGCCTGTGTTATTCCTTATTTTTATTAATGACATTTATCAAGCTTGTCCACAAAATAGTATTTTCCTCTACGCGGATGACACAACTCCTGTCTACTCCAACCCATGCAGCAGGCAGCTTATCTGTGGAGCGTCTAATATCCTGAATGCCTTGAAGGACTGGTTTGCCTGCAATAAACTGAGTCTAAATGAAGAAAAAACCGAACATATTGTTTTTTCTTTGAAACCGTTTGATAATAGTTCAGGCATTAAATTATCTTCATATGTAAAATATTTAGGCGTAATACTAGATGTGAAGCTGACTTGGGAGCATCATGCCAATAGTTTGGTTGAGGTGTTGTCCAGAAATACCTACCTACTAAGATGTTTGTCAAAGATAGTCGGTATTAAAACACTTATTACTTGTTATTTTGGCTTAATTCACTCTGTTTTGTCCTATGCCCTGATTGCATGGGGTCATTCAAGTTTTACATGTAACATTTTTAGAATTCAAAGGAGGGCAGTAAGGATTTTGGCAGATCTGGGTTATAGAGACGATTGTAAATCTGCTTTTAAACAGTTAAATATCCTTACTTTACCTTCTCAATATATTCTGCTGTGTTTATTGCATGTGAAACATCACATTAAAGAGTTTAAAACTCATAGTAGCATTCATAATATTCCAACCAGAAATAGTAACAAACTAATTATTCCATTTAGAAGGCTAGAAAAAACAAGAATTGGCTCCGACTACTATGATATTAAATTTTACAATCTTCTTCCAAGCAACATTATAAATCTTGATGCCAAACATTTTAAAGTTATGTTAAAAAAGTTTTTGGTAAAACATGCATTTTATGATATCAATGACTTTCTTGATGCAGATCTCTCTAATATGTGTTAACAAGTAAATTTGTCATGTTTTTCTGTTATTTTGATTTTTTTGTTTGTTAATTACTGATTCTGTGTGTTTTTTTATAAGTAATTAATGTGGCAAATTTTTATTATAAAGCGTGAGCCATGCAATATAATATGAAATTCATTTGTGTTAAGTTAAGTCATATTATTTTTATAATACTTATTTTATGTGTGATAACCTTTTTATATTTATTTAAGTTTAATATTTACTTTATTGTATTTCTTGACTTGCGTAAGTGCTTTAAGTATGATAACGCCAATAAAGAATTGAATTGAATTGAATTGAATTGTGAGTGGGTATAGACAATGGAAGCTTTCCCTCAAAGTAGGTAATGGTAACCGTAGATCCGGATTTTGCACTTGTGGTGCTCATCAGTACGGTGCTGTGATGATCAAAAAATGTGACACAGGATTCCTGTAAAAGATAACTAACTGTCAAATTGCAGAATCGGCAGATGTACCTTCAATTTGAAGCTCTGGAGTTTTTATATTTCAGATAAAGCGAAAACTTTACAAACAGTAAATAGCTTGCTAAAAATTATACATTTGTAGAAAAAAATTTCATGTACATTTTAACGACTTTTGTATGTTTCCTCATATTTATAAATATTATCCAAGAAGTAATTCATTCAAATCTTATTAGTCCAACGGCCTAAGGATGTCTCATGATCATACTATCTCTATCTGTCCAATTGATTGTGACCTAAAGATAATGCCAACCCATACTGGAACCAGGCAGTCCGAATAAAAGTTGATGGACGATTGTCCGAATAAGTTGCATATCGTTTGGTTAGAACCGGCATAAAAATCAACAACTCAGTTAGATATGCTGACGACAATGTCATAATTGCAGACGTGCTGCAAGTTGTTGAATCATACTGCAAAGGGTATGACAAAGTACAAACAGCGATAATGATAGACAAAGTTTGAAGAAGACCAAACTTTTCTTCACATCAAAAATAGTTTTTGTCTAGCTGGTAAAAAAATTAATTAAAGCTTAGTAAACCGAAGAAAGCTACCGCTAAGCAGCACCGACTATCGTACAATAAGTCTAATCCATCATCATCATCATCATTCATCAGAGTATACGGAAAATAAGAACAAGACATAAGCGAAACTCAGTTCGGCTTTAGAGACGGACTAAGCACGAGGAAAGCATCGTTTGCAGTTAATGTTGCGCGCATGGATATGAACCAACCATTGTACGTGTGCTTCATAGATTACAACAAAGCCTTTGATAAAGTAGGACACGAAAAGCTTATTAACATTCTCAAGGAGAAAAATTTGGACGACAAAGACATCAGAATCATTTCAACGCTTTATTTCAATCAAGAAGCAGTTGTCAAAGTCGAAAATCAATAATACTGAAATTAAAATAAAACGAGGAGGGGTTAGACAAGGATGTGTACTTTCACCAATGCTGTTCAATATTTAGTCAGAAGGAATAATAAAAAATGCATTAGAGAACGAAAGTAGAGCAGTAAAAGTAAACGAAAGAGTGATAAACAACATCAGATATGCTGATGACACAATTTTTATAGCAACCTCCTCGGATGATGTACAGTTTTTTTTTGCAGAGGGTGACTAGAGCTAGCGCTAGCTAGATTTTAAACGCTAAAAAGACCAAGTTTATGCTTATATCAAAGGGACCTCAAGCCAATGTAAACATCGTTTTAGATAATTAAATAATCGAAAGAGTAGAAAAGTACAAATACCTAGGCACTATGATAAATCAAAATAATGACTGCTTGGAAGAAATCAGAATCCGAATAGAACAGACAAGAGCTACTTTTATGAAGAAGAAACGAGCATTCTTCAGTGGAGATCTTTTATGGCGTAGAATGTTGGAACCTAAAGAAAACAGAGATACGGATACTAAATGCAGAAGGATTCACAAAATAAGTTGGACAGAAAGAATTACAAACCAGACCGTTATGCAAAAAATGAAGAAAGAAAAAGAAATAGTGATTACTATAAAGAAACGCAAACTGCAATACCTTGGGCACGTAATGCGCGGAGATAAATATAACTTATTGCAACTAATAATACAGGGTGAAATTCAAGGAAGAAGTGTGGGAAGAAGACGACATTCCTGGCTACGGAACTTTCGGGAATGGTTCAACTGTTCTACAAACCAACTTTTTAGATCCGCATTATCTAACATTCGAATAGCCTTGACCATTGCCAACCTTCGGAACGAAGATGGCACCTAAAGAAGAAGAAACCAAATAAAATAGCAGTCATTGCAATCTGTCAAAATAAAAGCGCTTGATCGACCAAAAAACAGTTACCTAAATTATTCTTAAAAATCTTACCTGTATCCTAAAGTAGCACTAAAACTCTCTTTAATGTACAAATCCAGCACCGGCTCGAAATGCAGGTACTTCCAGTCGTTGGTAACTAAACTAATAATACGCAAAAGGCATTCGAATACTGCTATGTGATGGGCGTCGTCATCGGGAACGTTCATGAGGATGTTAAACAGGGCATCGAGGATGTCTTGCAAAAATTTTACCACTTCTTCCCCGTCTACCTTCATAAACGCTTGTAGCGAGTGGAGGACGGTCTCCCTGTGAGTTGCCCAATTTAGGAGTCCAAGAAGGTTTTCTACAACGGAAAAAACACTTAATAGAAGCTAATTGTTAGGAAAATAAGATTTACTATTATTTCACATCATATTTCATAACATTTGACTCTAATTTTGATAGGAAAGAGACATAAGATTTTCAGAAATTAACTGGTTCTTTACCGTCAAGTTTAATAACAGGTTGTACGGTTTCTCTGTGTTGCCTAGTATAGAAGGCTAAGCAGATGTTCTACAATTGAAGAAACTATTAGAATGAGTCTAGTTTTAATGAGAAATTAGTGACATACATTCGAATACTGCTATGTGATGGAAATCATCATCTGGGACTTTTATAAAGATATCATTTTAAACTTGTAGAGAGTGGAGGACAATAAGATAATTGGAGAGAAAATAACATTTACCATTATTCCTTTTTTAAAGCTCTTATAAAATCTAAAAATAGTAGTGTGCACTTTTTTTGACTTTCTCTATACGAAGGATCTCATGTAAAAGGTACTTGGTCATAGTATTTGGCGCATTCAAAGTACCCTGTAACAAAATAGATATGTTTTCTATTCCTTTATTACCAATCTTTATAATGCAATGTTTTAAAGAAATAACTTACCATTTTGTGTTAACTTCGTAGAACAAATATTTGTGGAGATACAGAAGGTATCTTTTGTACTAACAGTCAGTCCGGGCACTTGTGACTTGCAACTTTCTCTATTTTCATAAAAACTAGGCAAACTTAAATATTCTAAACTATTCTCGTCGAATTTTTTGTAGTCAATTTTGTACACTATAAAGTTGTGTTTGGCGTCCGGTAACGTTATTCGAATACTGCTATGTGATGGAAATCATCATCTGGGACTTTTATAAAGATATCATGTTAAACTTGTAGAGAGTGGAGGACAATAAGATAATTGGAGAGAAAATAACATTTACCATTATTTTACATCAACTTTCATAAAAGCCTGTAGAGACTGAGACAGTTCTTCTGTTTTTCTGCAACTAGAAATTATTATATTGACTTTAATTTTAATAGGGTATTTAATAAGGTGTTTCAGAAATTAACTAATTCTTTACCGTCAAGTTTAACAACAGGTTGTAAAAAGAAGTACGGTTCCTCTTAGCGTAAGAAAGCAAAAAAGGTTTTCTAGTCTAATTTCAATAAGAGAGAAAGAAATTCACTACTTCTTCGCCGCCCACCTTCATAAACTCTTGTAGGGAGTGTAGAACAGTTTCCTTGTGATGAATCAGAAGGAGCGCCAAAACGCTCCCTCTATTTGAGATTACGACCCCTCCCCTTAATGACACAGGGCATAGATTTGGAAAAAAAACCTTCCATTACTACAAGAAATATCGGATATTAAATAACGCCATTTTAAAGCTCTTATAAAATCTAAAAATAGTAGTGTGCACTTTTTTTGACTTTCTCTATACGAAGGATCTCATGTAAAAGGTACTTGGTCATAGTATTTGGCGCATTCAAAGTACCCTGTAACAAAATAGATATGTTTTCTATTCCTTTATTACCAATCTTTATAATGCAATGTTTTAAAGAAATAACTTACCATTTTGTGTTAACTTCGTAGAACAAATATTTGTGGAGATACAGAAGGTATCTTTTGTACTAACAGTCAGTCCGGGCACTTGTGACTTGCAACTTTCTCTATTTTCATAAAAACTAGGCAAACTTAAATATTCTAAACTATTCTCGTCGAATTTTTTGTAGTCAATTTTGTACACTATTAAGTTGTGTTTGGCGTCCGGCAACGTTACACCGTTCTCTTGCATTAACCTAACAAAAAAACATAATTAGTATTTAAAAACGACTGGATCCCTGCATAAAGTCTAATGGAGGGTCCAAGTACCTACAGACCTGTTTCATCCTTATCAGGAATCATCAAGGAGTCATAGCAAACACACACAGGCAGCTTAAGTTTTTCTTAATGAAATGTTAAAATTATTTAGACAAGCGAAACCACATAGTCTTCACTTCTTGTTCAAACTTCAATCACCAACTAAAACCAACTAACTTTTATCTGTGGTTATGTTGCTGAGTTTACTTACGGTCTCTAGAATAAACATCTGATGACGACACAAATATATCAAAAAACGGACGATGGCTGTGGCACTGTAAATCTAAGTAAAAAACAAGAGTTTTTTTGTATTTTTGTACTGAAGTACAAAAAACTCTTCTTTTTCTTCTTTATTGATTTTTTTCTTTTTTTTTTTGATAGTTGAGATTTAAGGTTATTTTATTTGTGCAGAAATTATTTTGTAATAGAGAGATAAAGAACAAGATAAGGTCAGCAAAAAAAGACTGGATAACACCGCAATATCAAGAAATAGAAGATCTAGATGCTAAACATGACACTTTCAATTTACACAAACGCATAAAGGAAGCAGCCGGATTATTTAATAAAAGACAAGCTGGAATTCTTGTGGACAATCAGGGCAAAATCATACCTGATACCCAAGAAAAACTAAAAGAATGGTGTAGATACATAGAACATCTCTTTACCGATAGCCGATCCGAACAGCCAGAAGAATTCTCAAACCAAGGCATAGATATAACACTAGAGGAAGTACAACACGCAATATCTTCAGCTAAAAACAGAAAAGCGGTAGGGCAAGACGAAGTATACACTGATGTTTTAAAGCCAATAAAAAACGAAGATTCGGTAAATACGCTGGTCAAACTTTTTAACTTGATTTATCGCAGTAGTAAAATCCCTGATGACTGGCTAAAATCAACCTTTGTTACACTGCCTAAAAAACATTCAGCAAAGAATTGTAGTGATTACCGCCTAATCAGCCTAATGGGCCATAAAATCTATGGAAAATGGGCGACACGCAGTTTAGATTTCGTGGTGGGTTCGGGACAAGAGAGGCCTTGTTTGGCATTCAAGCCTTAGTTCAGCGGTCTAGGGATGAGTCGGTGCCAGTATATGCATGTTTCATAGATTATGAGAAAGCGTTTGATCGAGTCCAACACTAAAAGCTCATAGAATTGCTAAAAGAAGTTGGTCTAGATGACCGAGAGCTGAAGATAATCGCTAATCTTTACTGGAATCAGACTGCTCAATTAAAGGTTGATTGCCAACTGTCCGAAGACGTCCAAATCAGAAGAGGTGTGCGCCAAGGTTGTATAGTATCTCCGCTGTTGTTTAATATAACTTTTTCAGTTTTCCTGTTCCATTGAGGAAATGACACCTTCAGTGTCGCACGAGTACCGCTTTTTCGGCAACGGCTCTGAGGGCTTGTGCCGCACCCAAAAACTGTTTTCCGCCATTAAAAATTCCAATTGCGAACAGCAAAAAGGGCGGGACAATTCCCATGTAGGTAGGCCACCTTGCTGGGCCCGTTGTAACCATGGTTTAGCCCTGGAAGCCTGCCTCTTCTTACATCGCCTGGGGCCAGCAGAAAGTTCCCAAGGTGCGACTCTCTGGGCCTGGCCAGAGCCGGACACTCCAGCAGGACATGCAAGGACGATTCCTCGTCCTCCACGCACCATCGACACTCCGAGTCTTGGTCAATTCTCAGTGTCTCTAAGTGTTTGTTAAGGCGACAGTGTCCTGTTAGGAGCCCTGTTGCTAGTCTCACATCCTTCCTACCCAGATGGAGCAAGGACTTTGTTTTTTCGCACTCACGTCACCAATCAGGAGTTTGACCTGTCTCATGTCCGCACATGAGAATGGCGTATACCTCAGCCTGAAAAACAGTCGCATACCTTCCTAGGGAGAAGTGGAACTTCGCCCCCGTGGTTTTACAGTACACTCCCGCCCCCGACTTGACCCCATTTTTGAGCCGTCTGTGTAACATTCGGGGGGCAAGGGACACACATCCATTCCTTCCAGACTTTCCCACCATGCGAGTAAAACCTAATTGGGAACTGGTTTGCATCGGTATTCTGTCCTTGTTCCTATCCTATTCTTTACCGTCATGAAGTGTTTGTTAAGGCGACAGTGTCCTGTTAGGAGCCTGATGATGCTAACGTTGTTAGCGAAACGCGCGTCGGGTGCAAAAAAGTGTAGTTTTGGTTTGTGGAAAACAATCATAATTTTGTTTTCGTCTATGTAACATTCGGGTGGCAAGGGACACACATCCATTCCTTCCAGACTTCCCCACCATGCGAGTAAAACCTAATTGGGAACTGGTTTGCATCGGTATTCTGTCCTTGTTCCTATCCTATTCTTTACCGTCATGAAGTGTTTGTTAAGGCGACAGTGTCCTGTTAGGAGCCCTGTTGCTGGTCTCACATCCTTCCTACCCAGGTGGAGCAAGGACTTTGTTTTTTCGCACTCACGTCACCAATCAGGAGTTTGACCTGCCTCATGTCCGCACATCAGAATGGCGTATACCTCAGCCTGAAAAACAGTCGCATACCTTCCTAGGGAGAAGTGGAACTTCGCCCCCGTGGTTTTACAGTACACTCCCGCCCCCGACTTGACCCCATTTTTGAGCCGTCTGTCTAACATACGGGGGGCAAGGGACACACATCCATTCCTTCCAGACTTCCCTACCATGCGAGTAAAACCTAATTGGGAACTGGTTTGCATCGGTATTCTGTCCTTGTTCATGCGTAGCACTGGACAGATCTCCGTTACATTCCTATAGAGTGTTGTGTGACTCTTGGGATCAGAATTGATCCTGAGGTCACAATGACTTTGAAGCCCTGGTAGGTGCCGTCCTCATGGCGCATGTTATGCCTAAACACGCTAATTAACTGGACTTTATCTAATTGTGCCCTTGCGATCTTTGTACCTAGCCACCACAATATGGCCCCATATGTCACGATAGGTCTCACGACATATAAATCCAGTGTAGATACAACGGTTGAAGTCCCCATTACCCCGTTTGTGGCTTTCTTATTAATTTTGTGTCATACATCATCATTTCAACAGAAAACAAAACCAAAATTTGAATCAGAAAATGTGAGGTTTACGGTTTGTCTGAGGGTTTCCCATTTCCGCTGTTGCAGTCGTGTTCCGTGCAAACAGAACCAGTACCATTTTTTTACATCACCCGGCAGTGTCAGTGCGAAACTGGAAACAGGCGAGTGCGGAACTGGATTTTACAATGGAATACGCTATAAGTGTCTAATAAAATTGAATTACCTAACGTAGCTCAACCCAAACGGCTTCTCGTTCCTATCTTTGGCTTCGTTCGACGACCGGTGTTTAAAAGTAAACTTTATGTAACTAGTTTTGAACTCTTGAATCAGCAATGTGATCTTGAAAGTTTCGTGCCATTGAGGCTTGTCCTCGTGATAATATACGACAGATCTATACTCGCTTTGCGCCGGTATGCCGCTGCCTAAACTGATAACACACTAAAAATGAACGAGGTATAAGCATCACTCCATCCTGAAGCCCGGCGCATCCACCAGGGTGCAGCATATAACTAATAGGTATATTGGATGCAGCGATACTATGAGGTATACCGTTACAACAGCGCCACCTAGAGAAGAAATGTTTGTCTCCATCTAGTTAAATGTGTCTACTGTACTATTTTGTTGTTGCGTAAAGAAAACCATTGTAACTTTGCAAATTTTTGTTTACTTTACAATAAGCCCTGTTAAAAAAATCGGGTCCCCTCGGTCAATATATGTTTTAAAACAGAGTGACGCATACAAGTTATCTCATAGTTCGCACCGTTATAATTTTGTTTAACTTCGAATTATCTCGTATTTGGTAGTCAATGTGTTAGGCTCAATTCTTGGTAAAAAGAAGAGTGAAATAGCGAAAATTAGAAACAATATTTCGCTCCGGGCAACCAGCGTGGGCTCATCAGTGGTTCCATTGGTCACCTCCCCAAACATCATCGCCCATTTTTTTCTCTCTTTTTTAATTGCTTTAGGAACAAAAGCCTATTGGAAATATTAACACGCCAGGACGAATCCGTATCAGGTTTCTTATATTAAATACAAGCGCGGAACGATACCTATTTGTGGAGTGATTCAAAGTTGGAGATCAACACATATTATGGTGTTAAATGATGTTTTCTGGAGGTTAACCAGTGGAACCACTGATGAGCCCGGGGCGAAATATCGTTTAATTATTTCTCTTTCTGTTCCTGTTGTGGGATACCCATTCAAGATAATCTTTTCTTTTTAAATTCTCTTCGGTTAAAGTAACTCATTCTCAGAGGTTTTTTAACTTCTTTTTCACTCTTTTTTAATTGCCTTGAAAACACAAGCCTATTGAAAATATTAACACGCCAGGACGAATCGGTATCAAGTAATTTATATCAGTACAAGTTCTGAACGATGCCTATTTGTGAGTGATTCAAAGTGTGTGTCCCGATTCGAATGGAAAACCACTGTAGATGGCTATGACAATGCTAATTTTGAGATTCAACGCCACCTCGAGAAGAACTTTTTCTATTGTACTATTTTTAGTGTCGCCGTGCGAATAGAATGGCCAGTCTCAACAATGTGTCAATTTTATCTGTGCGTCTATTCTTGAATCGAGAGAAAATTTAAATCGGTTTCTCTCACTTTTGCCCGATATTGATCGAAAGTAATACTCTTAGTTAAGGCCAATAGCATTACTTTCGATCAATATCGGGCAAAAGTGAGAGAAACCGATTTAAACCGAAGATTTGGACCAATGAGATGTATAGTAGCGAGAAAATTTGACTGCCTGGGAGCAAATTTTCTCCCGATTCAAGAATAGACGAACTGGGTCAAAAAAATTACATTTTTTATTTATCAAAATCATAGGAAAATAATCATCAAGTACTTACAGGTATTTGCTGACATTTCGGATTACACACCGTCACCAGCACCTCAACATTTTTATCGCTCGTTTTACTTCCCCTACTGAACTCGCCCGACAACAGGGTCAAGTACAGGTCGTTCCTGACGTCGCCCGGTAAAATTACTTCGGGAAAACCCATTTTCCTGGCCTGCGACACGTTACCCAAGACAGTGTGCGGATTCTCTTCTCTGACCTACATAAAATTTGATAAAAAACCAGTGAGTCAGTAGACAATTAAAGTAAATTTCAACGCATCGGTATCGCGTTAAAAACAAAGCCAAAAGACACTACATTTTTTACTTGTTTATTCCATGTTTTGATCGAGGCCTGCTTTTATGGCGGATGCGCTATCATTGCGTACCGATTGCGTACGTTGCTGTGGCCGTACGTTACGCATCTTAACTTAAGAAATCCGTGATTTAAAATAAAGTGTATATGGATTTTTCTTTAACAGTCCAGTTGGCTGTTTAGTTTAGGGAACATATTTCAGCGCCACCTAGAGTACTACTATCGGCAACAAAAGCTTTTGACAGTTAAAAAAAACCGTTGCGTTTTGATCCATTGAGCAAACTTAGTCCCTACAGAAAAGTCATACATATAAAAAGCAAGCAAAAAGACGTAAAAAAAACACACTTTTTTAAGTTAAGTAGGTCGACTTTTCACGTTATTTTCAAAAACACGTTAAAATCACATCGAAATAACGTTGGTTTGAAAACAACGTGAAAAATCGACCTATTAAACTTAAAAAAGTGTGTGTTTTTCACGTCTTTTTGCTTTGTGCTATGTGGGAGATGACGCTGCATATTTCAACCGTAACGATTGTAAAAAATCAATGAAATTAAATGAAATAAATCCAAAAATAGTTTAAATAAAGATAGAGGACCCATCCCGTTTAGTACACTTTATTCTTTGGTTGAGGGGAGTTAGGATTAAAAATCGTGATCAATCACAAATTATTAGTCTTATCTCCGCCCACTAAAGGATTGTATATAAGATAGAGCGTAGATTAATTTAGTTCATTGTTTATCGTCTCCTGATGATGCTAACGTTGTTAGCGAAACGCGCGTCGAGTGCAAAAAAAGTGTAGTTTTGGTTTGTGGAAAACAATCATAATTTTGTTTTAGTGCAACCAAAGGTTCCAAATTCCCAACATAGTTAAAAAGTGTGTGTTTTCAGGTCTTTTTGCTTTGTGCTATGTGGGAGGTGACGCTGCATATTTTAACCGTGAGAAACGATTGTAAACATAATAATAGCTTTTGAAACTTAAAAAAAAACAGCTGCATTTTGATCCATTGAGTTAGTCCTACAGATAAGTCATACATATACAAAGCAAGCAAAAAGACGTCAAAAACACACACTTTTTTAAATTTAATAGGTCGATTTTTCATGTTATTTTCAAAACCAAGTTAAAATCACATCGAAATAACGTGAAAAATCGACTTATTAAACTTAAAAAAGTGTGTGTTTTTCACGTCTTTTTGCTTTGTGCTATGTGGGAGATGACGCTGCATATTTCAACCGTAACGATTGTAAAAAATCAACAACAAAATCTTTTGACAGTTAAAAAAAACAGCTGCCTTTTGATCTAATGCGCCAAGTTAGTTATTACACTTAAAATTGTTATAACTTATATTGAATTTATATATTTATAAACATTGTAATATCAGGAAACTATTTTTGGACCTGATCCGTTTGTATCCTAAAGACCTAAATAAATAAATAAAGTTAGTTCCTACAGATAAGTCATACATATACAAAGCAAGCAAAAAGACGTGAAACTTTTTTAAGTTAAGTAGGTCGATTTTTCATGTTATTTTCAAAACCACGTTAAAATAACATCGAAATAACGTTGGATTAAAAATAACGTGAAAAACAGACCTATTAAACTTAAAGAAGTGTGTTTTTCACGCCTTTTTGCTTTGTGCTGTGTGGGAGGCGACGCTGCATATTTCAACCGTGAGTCACGATTGTAAAAAATCGTCAACAAAAGCTGCATTTTGGTACATTGAGCCAACTTAGTTTCTACAGAGAAATAATAGCAAGCAAAAAGATGCGAAAAACACACTTTTTTAAGTTTAATAGGTCGATTTTTCACGTTATTTTCAAAACCACGTTAAAATCACATCGACATAACGTTGGTTTGCAAATAACTTGAAAAATCGAGCTACTAAACTTAAAAAGTGTGTTTTCAGGTCTTTTTGCTTTGTGCTATGTGGGAGGTGACGCTGCATATTTTAACCGTGAGAAACGATTGTAAACATAATAAAAGCTTTTGACACTTAAAAAAAACAGCTGCATTTTGATCCATTGAGTTAGTCCTACAGATAAGTCATACATATACAAAGCAAGCAAAAAGACGTCAAAAACACACACTTTTTTAAATTTAATAGGTCGATTTTTCATGTTATTTTCAAAACCAAGTTAAAATCACATCGAAATAACGTGAAAAATCGACTTATTAAACTTAAAAAAGTGTGTTTTTCACGACTTTTTGTTCCTACAGAAAAATCATACATATACAAAGCCAGCAAAAACACGTGAAAAACACACACTTTTTTAAGTTTAATAGTTCGATTTTTCATGTTATTTTTAAAACCACGTTAAAATCACATCGAAATAACGTTGGTTTAAAAATAACGTAAAAAATCGACCTATTAAACTTAAAAAAGTGTGGGTTTTTTACGTCTTTTTGCTTTGAGCTATGTGGGAGGCGATGCACATTGAAATAACGTTGGTTTGAAAATAACGTGAAAAATCGACCTATTAAACTTTAAAAAAATGTGTGGTTTTCACGTCTTTTTGCTCTATGCTTTGTAGGAGGTGACGCTGCATATTTCAACTGTGAGTTACAATTATAAAAAATCGACATCAAAAGCTTGAAATTTAAAAAAAAACAGCTGCATTTTGATCTATTCAGTCAACTTAGTTCCTACAGAAAAGTAACATACTATATAATTTAACCAAAGGTTCCAAATTCCCAACATAGTTAAAAAGTGTGTGTTTTCAGGTCTTTTTGCTTTGTGCTATGTGGGAGGTGACGCTGCATATTTTAACCGTGAGAAACGATTGTAAACATAATAATAGCTTTTGAAACTTAAAAAAAAACAGCTGCATTTTGATCCATTGAGTTAGTCCTACAGATAAGTCATACATATACAAAGCAAGCAAAAAGACGTCAAAAACACACACTTTTTTAAATTTAATAGGTCGATTTTTCATGTTATTTTCAAAACCAAGTTAAAATCACATCGAAATAACGTGAAAAATCGACTTATTAAACTTAAAAAAGTGTGTGTTTTTCACGTCTTTTTGCTTTGTGCTATGTGGGAGATGACGCTGCATATTTCAACCGTAACGATTGTAAAAAATCAACAACAAAATCTTTTGACAGTTAAAAAAAACAGCTGCCTTTTGATCTAATGCGCCAAGTTAGTTATTACACTTAAAATTGTTATAACTTATATTGAATTTATATATTTATAAACATTGTAATATCAGGAAACTATTTTTGGACCTGATCCGTTTGTATCCTAAAGACCTAAATAAATAAATAAAGTTAGTTCCTACAGATAAGTCATACATATACAAAGCAAGCAAAAAGACGTGAAACTTTTTTAAGTTAAGTAGGTCGATTTTTCATGTTATTTTCAAAACCACGTTAAAATAACATCGAAATAACGTTGGATTAAAAATAACGTGAAAAACAGACCTATTAAACTTAAAGAAGTGTGTTTTTCACGCCTTTTTGCTTTGTGCTGTGTGGGAGGCGACGCTGCATATTTCAACCGTGAGTCACGATTGTAAAAAATCGTCAACAAAAGCTGCATTTTGGTACATTGAGCCAACTTAGTTTCTACAGAGAAATAATAGCAAGCAAAAAGATGCGAAAAACACACTTTTTTAAGTTTAATAGGTCGATTTTTCACGTTATTTTCAAAACCACGTTAAAATCACATCGACATAACGTTGGTTTGCAAATAACTTGAAAAATCGAGCTACTAAACTTAAAAAGTGTGTTTTCAGGTCTTTTTGCTTTGTGCTATGTGGGAGGTGACGCTGCATATTTTAACCGTGAGAAACGATTGTAAACATAATAAAAGCTTTTGACACTTAAAAAAAACAGCTGCATTTTGATCCATTGAGTTAGTCCTACAGATAAGTCATACATATACAAAGCAAGCAAAAAGACGTCAAAAACACACACTTTTTTAAATTTAATAGGTCGATTTTTCATGTTATTTTCAAAACCAAGTTAAAATCACATCGAAATAACGTGAAAAATCGACTTATTAAACTTAAAAAAGTGTGTTTTTCACGACTTTTTGTTCCTACAGAAAAATCATACATATACAAAGCCAGCAAAAACACGTGAAAAACACACACTTTTTTAAGTTTAATAGTTCGATTTTTCATGTTATTTTTAAAACCACGTTAAAATCACATCGAAATAACGTTGGTTTAAAAATAACGTAAAAAATCGACCTATTAAACTTAAAAAAGTGTGGGTTTTTTACGTCTTTTTGCTTTGAACTATGTGGGAGGCGATGCACATTGAAATAACGTTGGTTTGAAAATAACGTGAAAAATCGACCTATTAAACTTTAAAAAAATGTGTGGTTTTCACGTCTTTTTGCTCTATGCTTTGTAGGAGGTGACGCTGCATATTTCAACTGTGAGTTACAATTATAAAAAATCGACATCAAAAGCTTGAAATTTAAAAAAAAACAGCTGCATTTTGATCTATTCAGTCAACTTAGTTCCTACAGAAAAGTAACATACTATATAATTTAAAATAAAAAAGGCTTACCTGCTTTAAATCACCCCTAAGCAACTTCATGCACACAAATAGGGCTGGGTTTTTACTTTCAGTCCTTTCTTTGAAAATAACTTTCCTTAAGGTTTGTTCAAAATTTTCTTTTTCACAGCTAAAAATAACATATACAACTAACTCTCTGTTTCGGACTTCCATTGTCTATATTTTTTAGTTTGCACCTGATGACGATCAGAAATTGTACTGATCGAAACGTCGTCTATAAATAAAATATAGACAATGGAAGTCCGAAACACACAGTTAATGTCAAACACATCATTGTCTCAAACGTTCAAACAAACATATATAACGTTACGAAAAAAACTCTCGCCCTCTCCTAAAACGCAACTTAACAGGATTCAAATTTTTTTAAATTGCCCAACTTTTTCCTGTTTTCCCTGACCCAAAATGTATTATGACAAATGTTTAGTAAACAAATCATTATAGAAACTTTTCTGGTTAGGCGTTGTTTTCAATTTTTTTTAGAGAGCGATATTTTCCCTGACTTTGCCTGATTTTGTCAAATTCCCTGACTTTTCGTTTTACCTGATAAATGGCACCGCATATTCCTGATCCATCTCCGTATTCAAATTGCCGTTGAAATAATTAGTTATGTCCATCGCGGCGACGCCGCAAGGCCTGCGCATTGTATCAAACGTGCAGCTCTTTCTCGAACTCGTGCTCATCGAACTGCGCCTATGGTCCAACTCTTTCGAGTCCATTTGACCTATCCTAACTACGTTACATACTAAGAATACTTTTTCTCTTTCCAAATCTTTCTTCCCTAAATCCTAAAACAAGAATATTTTTACAAGCATCTTTAAGAGAATCTCTGTCGATCATAAGAAAGTAATTACGAATTTAGAATCGTCAAATATTTAAAAACACAATAAAATGCATGCAATTTATGCATAAAATATTTAACAAGAAGGTTCTTGCTACGGTGCAAATATGAGAAATTCTTAATTTTTCTTTTTAATTACGTTAACTAATAGGGGTTCACTAATAGGGGTTCAGCAGCACCGACTCAGTTTTACCAATGGAAACTGCTATAAGATGTAAAAAGGTTTTTTTCAAAACGGCATAGATTTGACAAAAATGTTTTGCTTGGGCTAATCTTTACAGGGCAGAATTTCGGAAACGAGAAAACGGAATCTGTTGAAATTTGGCAGGAATGTTTATTTTTGAATTCCTCACAACCGTATTCAGACAGATTTTTGCTGGACTCTCTCATTTTCGAAATAAAATAAACACGGCTAATAATAGTCAAAAATCTTACCTGGCTTTTGCTTTAGCCTCATCGATAATACAGGAATCTGTAACAGCAATTTTTGGATTTTCTGATAGCAAAAAAGTTATAGTTTTTTTCTTTGTAAGCAATATTCAGCCGGAATTCTGAAACGCCAAGGTCACGTCATTCAGTAGGCTCCAGGAAATTAAAATGAGTCCGATTGGAGTGTTGGAATTCGGCCAATGACTTGATACATGTCAAGTGATAAAAATAATACGAAAATTTGTTATTTTTTTGATGTTGAATAATGATTTTTCTTTTGATTCTTTTTAATTTCAAGACATTGCAATCCATGAAATATGAAGCCGAGCATCAAAACTTTATAAAGAAGCATTAATAAATGGTTACGTTCCTAATAAGATATACTTTTCTTCGCATATGGTGTTCGCACCGTGTTCTGAACACTGCACGATTTCACTCGAAATGGTATTAGTGATGCCACCTATTGTTGATTTTTAAAAAAATAGCAAAGCAGTGTTGTCAAATATATGCCGTTTTTGCGGCCTTAAGAAGGTAGTGTTCCCGCCCAAAAAGTGAAACCGGTGCACCAGCTCGAATATAAAAATACTTACAGTAAACATAACCCTTAAATTATTCATTTTATCCAGGTCGACCATCAGGCCCGCTTTGGTCCACTGAACCACGTAACTCTCCGTGATTGGTCGGTATTCTTTGGCATCGTACAAGTACATGATCAATTCGGCGTCTTCTGTCATTTTCACAGTGAAATTTCGCACCGAGACTAGAAATATGTTCGAGTGCTGCTCTATGGCGGACCGCGGATGAACTACATCGTTGGCAACTGACTAAAATTAAGATTGCCTCACAGGCTAGGTCACGATAACGTACAATTCCGGCCCCATAAAATGCGTATGCCGATTTTATATAGTATATTATATCACCGTCAGGTTTTGTTGTTGAAATATGCTTATATTTCAAAATGCCCAACTAAACGAATTCGAAAAAGCTCAAATTTTGGAAAAAAAATTAGTCGGTGGTTGGTCGGTTCCAAGAGTAGCGGCCGATTATGAACGAAACAAGTAGTAAGAATTGTAAGAATTAGAAGAAAGTATCAAGAAGAAGGAACTGTTCGACGAAGGCGAGGCACTGATGTTAGGCTTAAGGAACACCAGACGAATACCCAAAAAGGTGAAACAACGAAATCAGGAATCGCCGAACATGCATGGTCAAAACAAAGCAAAGGTTTTGCACAAGGAGTCACACTGGAAGAAACGAAAATTCCTTGAAGCTGACTTTATTGGGCAGAATCAGGGTATTTTCAGTAAACCAAGTGTTGAAATCTCAAATATTTGGAAGCCCCTCCTTGGGCGGAGCCAACTTCTTAAACTTCAAGGTTGAGTGATTTCTCACAGTATATAAGTACGTAGCCTTAGGAATTAATTGTAGTTTGCATCTGAAGACGATCAGAGATTGTACTGATCGAAACGTCGTGTATAAATAAAATATAGACAATGGAAGTCCGAAACACAGAGTTAATTTCAAACACATCATTGTCTCAAACTTTCAAACAAGAATTTTGGCAACAGGTGGTTTTTACGGATGAAATAATCTTTCAGTCCAACAATGACAGCAAACAAATTTTCGTATATCGCCCGCCACGCCCATCTCGAAAAATATATTGCTGGGAACGAAGACCGGGCTGGAAGATTTTCCGTGAATGTGTGGAGTTGGATATCGGCGAGAGGACATGGGGCTCTTTTTAGAATCCATAGAAGATTTACGTCTGAGGTTTATGTTGATATGATGAAAAATGTTATGCTTCCAGAAGCAACCATTCTTCATCCAGAAGGTTTTGTGCATCAATAGGATAACTGTCCTATCCGCACGCATTTCTAAACAGTGGTTCGAACAAAGCAACATTGGGGTTTTGCCATGCACGACAAAAACTCCTGACGCCAATCCCATGGAAAATGTGTGGGGCCTTATAGCAAAAAAGTTAACACGAATGAATTCCCAGAAATTCAGAGGGTACGATGAAATCATTGTTTCAAATCTATTTTTTTTTTTAAATTTAGCAGATTCCATACCAAAAAGACATTATCGAGGCTGACGGGGCAATGACACGCTACTGAACATTTTGTTGGTTTTTTTTAAATTTACGTAGTGATTTTTTAATAATTTCTTCTTGATTTTGAACATTTTTGGTTGTCTGCAAAGACTTAGATTACTCAAATTTACCGATCCTGCAGAGGTGCGCTGACTATGATTAAGTTATTGCTTTCCTTTCGTCAAACAGTTCGTTCTTCTCGACACTTTTTTCTTATTCGCACAATTGTGGTCTTGTTTCGTCCATAATGAGCCTTATGAATAAGTTTTTATAATAAAATGTTGACTAATTAAAAAAAAATTATATATAATAAAAGTGGTCTTCTGTAAACACCGACACTGCCGACAGGACAGTATTAGTCGAGGAAAATCCGAAAAAAAATGCAAAAAACTAAGATTTAAAAAAAATTTTAACCGCAAAATCTGTTTTTCCTCAACTAAGGAACGCTTCAGTTTATCACACTATATACATATTAGATAACATTTATTCTTACCTTGGAACGATTAGTTATCCGTTCGGTGGCAGCCTTATGATACATAAATAACTGAATTGTACTAGTTTTGTCAGACTTAATAAGATTTCCATCACTGTCTCTTACGACTAAATCTAAAAGAGGACACATATTAAAATTAATTCCATATCATATTAGCCACTAAATAACAATAAAAAAAAATTTGATTTGGACAATTTTTGATACATACTACTCATTTAAAAATCCAAAAAAAAATGATTAGGAGTTTTTTTTTATTAATTTTTGAAAATCGACAAAAATCTGTTAGTTCTGTCCAGATCTGTCTGTCTCATCATGTTGGGTGGTGCAAAAATTTGGACAATTTTTGATACATACTACTCATTTAAAAATCCAAAAAAAAAGGATTAGGAGTTTTTTTTTATTAATTTTTGAAAATCGACAAAAATCTGTTAGTTCTGTCCAGATCTGTCTGTCTCATCATGTTGGGTGGTGCAAAAATTTGGACAAATTTTGATACATACTACTCATTTAAAAATCCAAAAAAAAATGATTAGGAGTTTTTTTTTATTAATTTTTGAAAATCGACAAAAATCTATTAGTTCTGTCCAGATCTGTCTGTCTCATCATGTTGGGTGGTGCAAAAATTTGGACAATTTTTGATACATACTACTCATTTAAAAATCCAAAAAAAAAATGATTAGGAGTTTTTTTTTTATTAATTTTTGAAAATCGACAAAAATCTGTTAGTTCTGTCCAGATCTGTCTGTCTCATCATGTTGGGTGGTGCAAAAATTTGGACAATTTTTGATACATACTACTCATTTAAAAATCCAAAAAAAAAGGATTAGGAGTTTTTTTTTATTAATTTTTGAAAATCGACAAAAATCTGTTAGTTCTGTCCAGATCTGTCTGTCTCATCATGTTGGGTGGTGCAAAAATTTGGACAATTTTTGATACATACTACTCATTTAAAAATCCAAAAAAAAATGATTAGGAGTTTTTTTTTATAAATTTTTGAAAATCGACAAAAATCTGTTAGTTCTGTCCAGATCTGTCTGTCTCATCATGTTGGGTGGTGCAAAAATTTGGACAATTTTTGATTCATACTACTCATGTAAAAATCCAAAAAAAAATGATTAGTTTTTTTTTATTAATTTTTGAAAATCGACAAAAATTTGTTAGTTCTGTCCAGATCTGTCTGTCTCATCATGTTGGGTGGTGCAAAAATTTGGACAATTTTTGATACATACTACTCATTTAAAAATCCAAAAAAAAATGATTAGGAGTTTTTTTTTATTAATTTTTGAAAATCGACAAAAATCTGTTAGTTCTGTCCAGATCTGTCTGTCTCATCATGTTGGGTGTTGCAAAAATTTGGACAATTTTTGATACATAGTACTCATTTAAAAATCCAAAAAAAAATGATTAGGAGTTTTTTTTTATTAATTTTTGAAAATCGACAAAAATCTGTTAGTTCTGTCCAGGGGTCGTATTTTCGAAACCATACGAAATTATTCGCATGCGACTACTTCCGTCTCTTCCTATACCGTATAGAAAAGGAGGCAAAATATATGCCGAAATGCTGATTCATGGGTAGTACGTGCAAGAATAACCGGTTTTTCATGCGAAACAACACGAATGCCTCCACCCACTCGTGCAATATTGCGTTAAACCAGTCGAATTCGAACGCGGTCCACACATACCGGCTTATCTTTCGCCTCTCATTTCACACGGTATAGAAAGAGACTGACATAAAAATTGTTGAATATTCAGTATACGTATGCGGATATTTTCGTATGGATTCGAAAATCAGACCCCAGATCTTTCTGTCTCATCATGTTGGGTGGTGCAAAAATTTGGACAATTTTTGATACATACTACTCATTTAAAAATCCAAAAAAAAATGATTAGGAGTTTTTTTTTATTAATTTTTGAAAATCGACAAAAATCTGTTAGTTCTGTCCAGATCTGTCTGTCCCATCATGTTGGGTGGTGCAAAAATTTGGACAATTTTTGATACATACTACTCATTTAAAAATCCAAAAAAAAAATGATTAGGAGTTTTTTTTATTAATTTTTGAAAATCGACAAAAATCTGTTAGTTCTGTCCAGATCTGTCTGTCTCATCATGTTGGGTGGTGCAAAAATTTGGACAATTTTTGATACATACTACTCATTTAAAAATCCAAAAAAAAATGATTAGGAGTTTTTTTTATTAATTTTTGAAAATCGACAAAAATCTGTTAGTTCTGTCCAGGGGTCGTATTTTCGAAACCATACGAAATTATTCGCATGCGACTACTTCCGTCTCTTCCTATACCGTATAGAAAAGGAGGCAAAATATATGCCGATATGCTGATTCATGGGTAGTACGTGCAAGAATAACCGGTTTTTCATGCGAAACAACACGAATGCCTCCACCCACTCGTGCAATATTGCGTTAAACCAGTCGAATTCGAACGCGGTCCACACATACCGGCTTATCTTTCGCCTCTCATTTCACACGGTATAGAAAGAGACTGACATAAAAATTGTTGATTATTCAGTATACGTATGCGGATATTTTCGTATGGATTCGAAAATCAGACCCCAGATCTGTCTGTCTCATCATGTCGGGTGGTGCAAAGGAGTTTTTAGATGTAAGAATTCAGTGTTATAGTTATAGATTTGCTAGAACAGTCAATATTTTCAGACTTTTAAAAAAAGGTTTATTATCATCACGATATTTGATGCCAGCTACTATCCTGACTGCTCTATGCTGCAGATCAAAGATACATGTGATGAGTGACCCCAGGCTAGGAGGCCATATATGCAGATATAATGAAATAATCCATAATATGCCCCTTTTGAGGTTTATTTATCTTGTTTGTTTCAGTTTTACTCAAATTGACATTTAAGAGAATTGATCTTAATAGTAATGGACCACAATCTGCTCCTCCTCAAAGCCCCCAGCTATAAAATCACAAAGACCAGTGGTAGATTTGGCTTTCCTAAAAACTAAAAAAGGATACTAGTAACCCTTACCTAATCCTAATAATTTGTTTCCTAAATCTATCTGTTCTGCGGCCTGCAGTTTGACCTTTTTCAATTCATCTATGGGCAGCGTTCCACTGACTATTTGACTTTTCAGCTTTAGCAGGTCGTAGATCTGGCCTTTTACCAGATCCAAGTCTTTGCTTCGACTCTAAAGTAAAATTTAAATCAAGTAATCATATCAATAAAAAAAAAGTTTGGCACAAAAAAGAAGAGAAATCAAAGTATAGCAAGATCTCCAACACACATTTAAACTCACAGTCTGTGTCAGTTTTTTATTTAAACAAACCGCCTCTGCACCGAAACGCCTTTTTAGTGCCTACAAAACTATTCAATAAAATCCCAGCTGACCCTTTTTTTTAAATTTTGACCAGCTTTATATAAAATATTATGTATGCCACGTTTTGTTTGACTTCTTGATGTGTACAGGGTTTATAAAGTTTTTGTCACAAAAAGATAAATCAAAAAGTAAATGACTGCTGAAATTAGGTAGATTTCTCTAATATTTTCAGTTTTCCTTAATCACACTCTACACGCAGAATGGCCATGAGGTTCTGTCTTTTTAATTGAATACCCTGTATATTTTATAAAGTTTTGATAGACCGTTTCTTTCTGATTCCAAAAATATATCATATGTAGGGTTTATCTTTGGCGGTTCTCGAGTAAAATCAAAAATAATTTGCCATAAGGGCAATGTGTTAGCCAAAGAAAAATAGCTTAGGTGGTTCTTTGTTCAACACATTACTCTTATAGCAACGTTTTTGTGAATTTGATCAATGACAATTTGGTAACATATGGTATACGTTTGGAATCAGAAAAAAAAGATCTGTCGAAATTTTAAAAAAAATATACAAACTCGTCAGCAAACAATTGGCATGGATGTGCACTGGATTGTGCCCGGGAGAGCAACACGGTTTCACTAAAAATAAATCGACAGTGTCTAACTTGTTGGCTTATGAGACAGATATTTTACAGAGTATGGAAGAACGTAAGCAGGTAGATGAAATATACACTGACTTTTCTAACGCGTTTGATGGTGTAGATCATCGGCTGCTTTTACGTAAACTCAGTAAAGCTGGATTCAATTGTAGTTTTGGTTCTTGGTTCAAAAGTTCTTTAACTCAACATACACAATATGTAAAAGTTGGTTGCTTCTTCTCGGGGGCAGTCCATGTTTCATCTGGCGTTTCACAAGGAGGTCACTGCTCTCCACTCTTGTTCAATATTTTTATCAGTGATATAGTAGATTGTGTTATAAATAGCAAATGTTTAAGTTTTGCTGATGACTTCAAATTATGGAGGGCTGTGGAGAGTATAAGTGATCAGGAACAGTTGCAGGAAGATCTGGATAGGCTGGCTGGGTGGTGTTCAGCAAATAAGTTACAGTTAAATATTGACAAATGTTGTTGTATTAGTTTTTTTCGTAAAGCAAGTAGGCCTCAGGCTAGTTACTCTATTGATGGTAAGGCTTTAAAATATGTTTCATCAGTTAAGGAATTGGGAATTATACTGGATAAGAAATTATCATTTGTGGAGCATATCAATTCCATCACAGTGAAGAGTTGAAACATGCTGGGCTTTGTACTAAGAAATTGCAAATATTTTTCTGTTGAATCTACAAAACTAGTATACTGCTCCCTTGTTAGGTCCATACTGGAATACGGTTCAGTAGTATGGTCCCCATACTTTCAAAATCATATTAATTCGATTGAAAAAGTTCAACATAGATTTTTTTAGATGCTGAAATCGAAAAGCAAATGTCATTAGCTCCTCTTATTACTCGAAGAGATATGTTTGAGGCCATATTTATATTTAAGCTGCTAAATGGGCAGATTGACTGTGCCGATCTTTTGAGTCAGATGGGTCTTAGCATTATTTATCAGGGTCTTCGTCATCAAGAAACCTTTCAAATACCATTTCATAGAACCACATATGGGATTAAGAGTTCTATTAATAGATATCTGTGCTTTTTGAATAACTTTAAATCTGATATTTTTAATATGTCTTTAGGACAGTTCAAGCATTCCTTAAGGCTGTGACTTCAGGTGTGATATGTGGTTTTTGTTTGTATTATTTTTATTGTTTGTAGTGGTAACTATAGGAAAATTTACTTCTTGTAATACTATGGGTGTTATTTAGTTTGATTTGTTAGTTTTGAATCTGTCTACATCAATCAGTGCTTTTTATACCTAACCTTCTTATTATATTATTCTATTGTAACAGTTAGTGGAGGTTTCCCGTTATCTCATGGCCATCCTGCATGTAATGGGCGATTTAACGAAAAACTGTGAGAGAAATCTACATAACTTCATGCGTAATTCACTGTTTTTTTAAACTTTTTGTGATGAATAATAAAAAAGTTTTCCCAGGTGGAACTTTATAAACAGTCATCCTGTACGGGCTGAGCCAGAAATCTTGATTAAAATTTGAAAGATGGTATCTTATGGAATATTACATTGCAATAATTTTGGGGTAGTGGCCAGTGGTTGACCGGGGTTGACCCTACTTACCACATATAAATTTTTCCAAAGTTGACCCCATTCTCGAAGCACAGAACTCACTTCTTCACTAATGAGCAAGTCACTAGAGTCTACGCCGTTGTGGATTTTTTCGTAAACGTAATTTTTTGGAAAAATGCCTTTCGCTTCCTTATTGTCAAATATATAACCAAAAAACCATTTCGCTTGCTCCTTTAAAATACAAACGCCGTCGCCAACGGTTAACTTCAACTTTTTTTCGTCTGGATCGTTAAAATTGTAGATAGCTTTAAGGAAATAAAAATTAAATAAATGTTTCTTACTTTTCAAATCTCTTCTTTCAAACATGTATTATTTTACCTACTTTGTATTTATTAGTAACATAAATAGTTTGAAGATCTCAATATTTATTTCTATTCAAGCTACAAACTAAAAATAAAGCAGACTCTTCTACAAAAATAGAAACCACTTAAACCTTAATAAGGTAATGGTAAGTTTTCATCATTTTACAATCAAGAATCTTGTTCTTTCATATATATCACGCTCTTTGTCTGAATAGAGAATATGTTCTATGAAAGAGAAAGAAGACAATATTTTCAATATGTATTGAGTATGATGTGAAAACGTACCATATGTGCAATAAGTATCAATTTAGAATATTGAACTGGTATAACTTAAAAAAGGAAAAATAAACGAAACTTTATTACTCAATTACCTAAATAGAAATCAAATCATGTTTATTATCCCAAAAACTTCTTTACAAAAAATATTTTAAAAACTAAATAATGACAGGCTTGAAAACCTATTAAATTCTTATGTAATTATATATTATTTGGTAGCTAGATTTAAGATAAGGAAAAGAAAAGAAAACAGGTTCTACATACACCAAAAAATAAATAAAGCAACTTTTTTGTAACTTTTCAAGTACCTAAGAGCACTTAAAAAACTGTTCCAATCATAACAGTAACAGTACATATATGTGGCACCTTCTTTTTTATACTGGAACTTTTCCATTCATTTAGATTCGAACCTGAGACCTTCTGTGCTGCAGGCCGATACACTACCTACTGCGATACACCAAAAAGTCATTCTATAAAATATTCTCTTTCTTTTTTAATTTTTTTACAAAATAAATATGTTAAAATTTAACCTAGAGTGGATGGCCAAGAAAGATTTTTGTTCATTTTCTGAAAAAAATTAAAAAACAATAAAGCGGTTTAACTAAGCTGAGGTAAGGATAACAAAAACCAAAAACAAAACTGAGAATTTTTTTTAAAAAAATGTTTATTTAAGATTTTTTAAGTAAAATAAGAAAAAAAACTCCTTAACTAAAAACAAAGATAAAAAACTCATGAAAATGCTAACTTCTTAAGTGAATAATTATTGCCTATTATATAAGATTTTTTAAGTAAAATAAAAAACAAACTTCTTATCGAAAAATAAAAATTCAATATTCACTAAGAGTAAGTACTAAGTAAAAAAAAACAGGCTTTATTTTGTTGGTAACTTCAGTATAAATTCTTGAAGTAAAAATCTCAACTTTGTTAACAAAAGTGATTTAACAAAACGGAGAAAAACATTAAAATTTCCTTCCATACCTTGTGTTGTTTATGACTTTTAATGAACCATTATATATCATTTAGTTTTTTAAAGTAATTTTTTGTATGGGCAGTAACTTAACAACAATATTGAGAATATATGCTCCACCCTTACCTGCTTTTTAATTTTAAATTTAAAAAAAAAACTAATAACACCAGCACTTGTCCACCTGCTCTCTCACATACCTAAAGGAGAATCAAGGACACTAAAAAATCACAATGTCGCCCCTCAATGTTCATCTATGAGTATCTCTGGAAACCAAATGAACGAACTGAGGGTATACATTAAAGACAGTAATTTTTTTTAAAGATAAAACAGAAGTATTTTTTGTTTAGCTCTTAATTTAACTTTAAATAAATATTTTTTGAGTTTATATTTTGCAAAATAGTGTATGGTTCGGTGGTGTGTTAACCATTCAAAAAATACATCAAAATATTCGAAGTTATTAGGGGTGACATTAACAAAGGCTGAGATCTTAGATATTGTTATCATAGTAAAAATTAAAAAAAAAATAAATAAGTTGTCAATGGTGTATTATTTAGTATTATTCAGTAAAAAACAGAAATATTTTTAATTTTTTTAAATTTATTAGTGATTTTGTTTTGCACATATTTTGTAGAATGATCCTAAAAAGTTAGCAAAACAAAATGTTCTAAATTCTTACTTATGTTAATAATGTTACTAATTATAAATTATTTTTATTATTTACTATGAATTAGTTCTACCTGAGCATTTCCTTTTTTGTGAAAAGTTGATGTGGCATAAAATATTTCATGTTTAGTTTTATCAGGGACTGATACTCTGTCTGCAGTCCCTGGTTCTATCCTATGTTTATTAGTAAATATGTTAATTAGAGTTGGTTCAGTTTAGTTTTAGACTTGGTTTATTTAAGACAAATCTCACTTAAATTTGTTAGAAGGTTAATTTAAGATTATTGAATTTTTTGTAAAGTAGCTAAGTGTGTCTAAATTAATAAATTAATATCAATAAACGTAATGTAGAACATATTATAAAAAAATAACACTTAAAGAACACCGAGATGAGTACTTTATTATGCACTATGATAATTTTTATTCCAACAATTTTTAATGCATCGCTCTTTTGACTTTATCTGAAGCTAGCAGAACAAGTTGTATTTAATTAGGATACACTATGAACTTTTTGTCCTGCTCACCCTGTTCTCCTAGCTTCAGGGCAATTACATAAGAATACCCTTGAGAATACCTAAAGCTTAAAAGTTTTTGAAAAATATTTACACAAGTATTTACACAAATATGTAAGTAATTACTCTTTTATTATTTTACAATACTTACTTATTGCCAACCTAGATTAAAAAAGGCTCAAAAATAAATTTTATTATTTATATGAGTATTTATTACTGCACACCATCAGGGAATAAAAAAAAACATTAAATAAAAAACTAAAGTACATTTTGAGCAAATTCTACTTCATAAAAAAGCTTCTTCCAAAATTACTCAAAAGAATGTTATACTTTGCACTTGTTCAATCTATTTCAAGCTATGATATTTCCATATTGGGGGGATTATATAGAACCACAATTTCTTGTCTAGTAACAAAACAAAAAGCATTCATCAGGTGCATAGAAGGTTGTGGCTTTAGAGAGCACACTGAACCACTCTCTGTGTAAATGTTTCAAAATTAATATTCAAAAATAAAAATATACTAAACTTTGAATTTAACAAAAATGACAATAAAAACATTTTTGTACTAAGAGTTGAGAGATCACATAGTCAACGGATGTTTTTTTACTTGGGAGTCAAAGTGTTCAATGTTATTCCAAAGGAACTAAAAACTCTACCAGTAAAATTATTCACAAAAAAAATCAAACTTTTCTTCATAATGAGAATGTTAAACCCTTGCTATTCAGACCTTTTTTTTATAGTAAGTATTGTTTATAGTACATAGTTTTCTTTGAATAAAAAATTCTAAATTTAATTTTTCTTAGAATTGTTCTGTATAGCAGTAATTTTAATTTTGTTATATAGTATCTAAAAATGGTTTATAAATATAGTAGGCATAAATAGTTTTTTTTTCAAACAATCATTTTATTATTGTTTTTTTATCATATAGGTAAATTTTTTAGCTAGTAAGTGTAATCCACCATATTATAATATTTTTAATCTTTCGTAACTTGTTTTTTAGATTTTCGAAATAATAGTTCCATTTTGTGATTATTTTATCTTTTATTGTAAAGATTTTGTGTTGAATATAAATTGAAATTGAAAATATACAAACAATTTAACACTGTTACCCTTGCTGTTACCACAACCAGTGGGACATGCAGAAGTTGTTCCTGGGGAAGGGGGCTTGAGTAACAGAATAGACTCAAATTATCATTTTATTGGTGATTTTTGGGGAAAATTCAACTTTTGAGCTCCTCAGCCCCCCCCCTGCATATACTGGTGCCAGACCAGAAAATTGCCAGAACTTCTTTTTCAAAAAGACTGTTGCCATTTCTGTTGAGGTCTCAGCGGAGGTACCGCTGTGGTCTACTGGAATGAGTAAGTACTACACTGATTGGTCACCAACTGTTTTCTAAGCTAAAGGGTGGTGTCCCAATGTTGCTAACAAATGTAAGTTGGTCGCCTTAGAGTAGGGAATGTCTGAAGGCAAACCTTCCAGCTGATATTACAACCAAAACTACACAAAATTATAAAATTCACTTCAAGACTCACCTATTCCAGAACGGCACCTTTCCTCTACGTTTTTCCAGGCAGTCATTTTAATAAGGAAACATTTTACACCGTTTGACGAGCAGTAAATTAGACCCGATTAATTTACGAAACCGTTGCTTAAAACTAAATCTAAAACAATTGGTTTAATTAAAAAAAATTACTTTAAAACTTCTATTGGTGATTGTATGTTGTGACGTTTATAAATAACCTCAATTTGTGGGGGGTGATTAATTTGCTCCGGAGCAGTTCGGTTGCGGTTTGGAACTAATTTGGTGCAGGGGTAAGTTCTAGGGGTGGCTTCATAAATTGTAGAACATAATCCAAGGTCCTATTGCACAACCGGTGCAGATTCCATTTTTCAAACTCGATCAAATCGAGCTGGCCCATAAGCCTTTTTTGCGAGCTTAATATAGTTTCTATGGTTCTCTTTTTCTAATTGCCAACGTAAGCTTGATGTTTAGAATCTGAGACCTTGGTATTTTAAGTTCGTTGTGGAAGCGTATTCTAATCACGTGGTGCAATTGGCAGTAAGGACCATATTCATAATCCTTCGTTCAAGGAACAAGGCTACCGTCTTCGTGAGCTATAGAGGTATTCATAGTCTCACCCAGTCTTAGCCAAGTTTTTTGCAAAGTTAAAGACAAACACAAAATATCCACGCACCTAGCCGGGATTCTAACCAGAGACTTTCCGTGCGGCAGGTCGATACGCTACCGACTGCGCTATGGAGACCACCTTAATAGAACATAAAAACTAAAAAAGTGCAACGCAATGGAACAGGTAAACTGAGGCAGTTTTGCCCTGGAGGCGCATTATTTTCCCAATGAAATACGCTAATAGAATCACCGGCGATCCGAAGGCATTTAATTTGGGGGGGGGGACTGGGGGAGAATAAAGGCTATTTTCTCAACTAATATCAAAGACGATTCCCTAGTTACCTGAAACCTTTAGATTTTTTTATTGTTGTTTGAAGAAATTAGAAATACAAAATGTTTGGTAAAATGTACTTATATTTCCCAACGGAAACATCATATTTCCCAACTGAACCTTCATATTTCCCAACTGAAAGCAACATTAGAGGGATCGCCGGTAAATAAAATTGGCGAAGACCTATGCGCACTGAGCGGCGCTCGAGTTAATGAAGTGACGCTGAGCGAAGTCACTACCTTCTTAAATGAAGGAAGAATATTTTTCTAATAACCAATAAAATAAAATTTACGATAAATAATAAGAAACACACAGATTTTGATCGCGATTAAATACAACAACAAGGATCAACCAGAGTTCTGCGGAAAAATCTCTAGACCACCGCTGACTGCCTATCTTCTCAAATTCAGAGTTTTTTAGTACGTCACAACCTTTAGAGATGAAACTCCATGGAGCGACTGAGCTACAACGACAGAGCGAATGTTCAGTTTTTTTACTTTTGAGCTTTCTAATGTTAGCGGGAGCCATCAATCAGAGAACTCAAATTCAAAAAATAACGGAAACACAGTGGAGGCGAACTGATGTCGGACGTACGTCAGTAGACGCCGCTGTCGACATCGGCACGATGTCATTAACCGACTTCGGACCATCACCATTTTTGACCGCCGGTCGACGCGCGGCCGCAGATGAACTGCCGACGTGGCAAAGTCCATAGCACACTTTAGACTCACATGAGCCATACACATATCTAATAGAAAATTATATTGGTATAAGTAGATATTTTGACAGGGTGAGAGAAATGTTAAGTGATTTATAAGCCATTGACCAATAATGACCGGTCATATTTGGTCAAAACCAATGCATCTAAGCGACACCGGTTTAAACCAAAATAGGGGAAATTGTGACTTCATTGATCAGCTGTTTTACTTTTGATTTTGACCAAAGATGATCGTGCTCGGGAGGTGAGGTATGGTTCCGGTTATTAGTTTTGGAGAGGTAAGGTATATTTTCAAATAGCGATTTTTAAATTTATTTTAGTGCTTTGCTCCATGCACGAAATTTGATGAGAATCTTGATCTGAAGGTGAGTTATGTCTTTGTATATCAGATTTAAAGGTGATTCAACGTTTTGTGTGGAAAATTATCTGGGGCGAACACACTGACGACGTCGCGTCTCGTCTGTCGGATTATTTACCGACCATCTGTGTTTGCTGGGATGTCACGCCAAGGCGGAGGGGAATGAAGATTCATTACAAAATGCCCACCCTACGCAAATTGTCACGTTTTTTGACGACTAACACCACCTTATTTCCATTGGAAAAAAGAAAAAACAAAATTTTATCAGAAATTTTTGTTTAGTTACATCAGTACGACAAGTATGCATTTTTTGTCTATTAGGTTAAACTTTCCTAGGTTGGCCGACATCAGGCCGATATATAATTACCTCTGACGACGTAGCACCGACGTTAGCGACATCGTGGTCTGATTTTCCGCCGACCTTCTATGTTGGCTGGGTAGTGTTTTATTCCTTGTTTGTGTTTTTAACTTTGCAAAAAACTTGGTCAAGCTGGGCATTGATCTTTAATGAATTTAAGTCCCCCATTAAAAAAAAACAAACTTGCCTGATAAAGAACTACATAAATTTTTTTACCTCACTTTTTATAATTTGAAGGTTTGCACCATCGCGTCGCACGTGGTACCAACTATACAATAACAATAAAAATCCGAGTTCGCAGCAATTTATCGCATAAACATAAAACGGGGATTTTATTTTGTGCATCAAGTTGCACCGTGCATACTGAACTTCAAGGTCACGCAATTTCGAGTTTTTGCGTCAAATTCCCGCAATTTTTTGCAACGTAGATATCTGGCCTAAAAGTAATGTGGCTTTATTGGCTTCTGGCTCTGTAAGAAGAGGCAAGCAATGCATAGCTTATAGCTTTACTCGTGTCTTCCCTTGATAACCTTTTTAATGACTGATCAGGTTTGCTCCTGCAGCAAAGTAGTAGATGTTTATGGTCTTTACGGGGTCTGCTGCAGGAGGTTCTTTCGCCACAGCAAAATAACCAAATAATCAGGAGAGCTCTGATGAGTTTCTGAAATTCCCGCACAACTCGAGCCGCCTGGTATATGTATCAGGAATAAAATGAGGGTCGATGGGTTCCATAGCCGACACTTACATCTCAAAAGTATCAAAAAAAGCAGGCCAAGCAGCCTTGAAAGGAAAAAAACAAAAAATACGGGGCTGTGCAGAAATAACGTAACGGTGATTTTGCCAATTTTTTACGCCCCCTGTCTCCCATGTAACGTTTTGTACCTAACGGTAGGACAAGCCCCCGTTCCCTAAAATTACGTATTTTTATGATTCTCTCTCTCTAAAAAAAAAAAGATTTTAATTCTGATTTATTAGGGAAATTTTGGAACACTTATTTGACACTTCGTAGTGGTTTTGGTAATTACTGCGTCTGCGCAATAGCTAAACGGCATGTCGTCGTGGGAATTAACCATTACCACTGTCGTAAGCTACGAATCCATTTCATTGTAGTTGTGGGAATTTTTTTGGTTAATTTTAGAGAATTTTAGCGCCAATAATTTTAAAAAAATTACCAAGTTCCAACATATAAACTACTTATTTTGTAAAATCAAGCCCAATTTTGTGTTTTTCTCATCTCTAATTTTTTTAGAAGTGAAGTGAATAAAATCGGCGCATGGTAGTCGTAGTGGTTGTTAAACACTACCATAACGGCTTTCAAAGTTGCCAAAATTTTAAGCGTTCCAAAATTTCCCTAATTTAGTATAAAGTCAAAAACTAACTAAATAACTACATAAGGCTCTATAGTTACCAATAGGAATAAAGTAGTAACAAAATCAGAAACATCAATTAGTAATAAAAAGAAACTTAAAAACTAACAGTAAAAAACACAAAAAAAATGTTAGCAAATGTAAAGTTCTTTGAATTTCTAACAGCCTGACTTAACTCATGGTGTGCTTAGGCATAAGTGTTTTCCAAAAACAAACAAAAATAAAGCACTTTTGGTACAGGGAGTCCCTACAGTTTGTAGAAAAAATACAATGCAATGAACAATGGAGAAACTGTACTTTGTAGAAATCGAACTTTGGAGAAATGTATGTACATGGAAGAAATCATAATAAAGAGAAACCGTAAAACGTAGAAATTGGTAAGGCAAAAATCTGTTCTGTGCCTGACAGCTGTTTGCATGTGCCCTTAGAATAAGAAAGGGTGTAGATCAAGTTATTTTTTTTCTAAACCAAAGCGATTTGTCCCAACTAAACTTAAATCGACTCAAATCAACCCAGATCAATCCAAAACACTTACAAAACCAACCCACCACTCCCTTAAATTTATCATACAAAAGTAAAAATAAAAAATGTATTTTCTACAACCTTTCTTATTCTAAGCTCGCATGCAAGCACCTGTCAGGCAGAGAAGAAATTTTCGCCTTACAAATTTCTACGTTTGCCGGTATCTCTGTTTTACGATTTCTTCGATGTATATTTCTTCAAAGTTCGATTTCTACAAAATACGAATTTGCCAAAGTTTATTTCTATAAATAAAAATTCCTGCATTTTACTTTTCTTTATTTTATGGACCCCCCTAGATTGCATGCCAAATTCTCGCACATAACTTTGAGTCGCGTCCTTAATATGCGTCATAATTGTAATCAAGCAAATATTTTTGTATCCAAAAAAAACCCAACCAAACATCCAACAACTAACTTTCACATGAGAATCCGATCTCCGAGAAATCCCGATCGAGAAAAATGCATGCCCTACTCGGTAGTCTCCGTACCGAACGCACAAAACGAAATGTGCCAGTTTTGGCGGTAATTTTTTTTACCTGTGGCTTGAGGGGCGGGCAAAGAAGGGGTTTCTTCCTTTTATAAAGTTGAAAGGTGTGTGAAACGGCGTCCTTTTTTTCTTTTGCTTGTTGCAGACCTTTTGGGTGAGTACAAATTGCAAACTTTTTTTTTTTATTTAAACAGTTTTTTGGCAAAGTTCGAGTAAAAATTGGAAATAGATAAAACAATTGCTGATAATAGCAAGCCAACACGTGGTCACGTGTTTTGCATTCCAACCGCACTTTTGGCAGCTTTTCTGTTTGTGGCCTTTTCTTTTTTCTATTTATGTAGTTCACAGTTTGTTTTTCTGGACAAAAACGCCGTTTACTGAAACTAGTATAGGTACCTAGTAGCCGTTTCCACTTTATATTTTACCAAAGACTAAGCTAAGCGGTACGAGGTATGCCGTGAGACGCAAGAAAAATAAACTATAGCAAATGCATGCTGCTATTCCTACTGCTCCGTAAGCCACAAGCAATAAGAACAGCCATGCATTTGCTATTGTTTATTTTCCTTGCGTCTTACTGCATACCTCATACCGCTTACCTTATGGAACTCTGAATCCACCTTTAAGTTAAGCACTTGGCCATGTTCTCAAGCAAGTAGAAGAAAATCGCTGGTGATTAAAGCAGATTCAGAATTCAGTAAAGTAAGCTGTATGAGTTATGTGCTAAGACACCAGGAAAATAACCTATAGAAAACACATGCCACTGTTCAGTGTTCTGTAAGCTGCCAGCGTTAAAGTCTGCTTGACATGGATGTGTAAAACATAAATTGCTGGCAAGTTATCTATTTTCTTCTCACTTTACTAAGCCCAACAAAGAGAGAAGGGAAAAGAGGACTTGCATGCAATTCATGTTTTATTGGTCTATGGGAAGTGGGCTTAAGCAGTAAGAGCGAAATGGGTTTATTATTATTGTTTATTTGCCTTGAGTCTTACTGCATACCTCATACCAGTTATCTTTCAGAAATCCAAATCTGCCTCTAGACTTGTTAAGTATTGTTCATAATTGGCATAGTCACAGTGTTTGTATTTGTATTTGCAATTGCAATAGTCTTTTCAATAAGAAAAGTGGGAACTTTCAGCTCTTATGACTTATCATTATTGCTGAAACGAAAATGCACAGGCATGAAAATGTAATACAATACTTAGCTTATATATTTTTATAAGAAGCTGACAAAGATGGAAAGTTTTCAACAAACCAATTTGTGATAGTTACAACAGCACAACAAGCCCACCTCACCTGCTTTTTATGTGCTAATTTCATCCCCTTCTTAAAAATTTTGTGCTCTTTGAGTTTTTGAGAAAAGTTAAAGAAAGGTGGGCTCGCTAGCTTTATATAAACCCAGCAAGCCCAACCTTAAATAAAGGTTGAAACTATTCATAAAATATCTCAGAATTATGTGCTTTTTACGTGCTCCATGAAAATATAAAAAGACATCATTTTTTTTTTAGCTATTAAAAAAAAAAATGTTGTGGGTTTTGCTAGCTTTATATAAACCTAGCAGGCCCAACCTTAAATAAAGGTTGACAATATCCCTTAATATCTCAGAATTATCTGCTTTTTATGTGCTCCATGGAAAGAAAAAACAACAGATTTTTCACTTTTTTAGTGATAAAAAAAAATGTTATGGGCTTGCTAGCTTTATATTAAACCTAGCAGGCCCAACCTTAAATAAAGGTTGAAAATACCCCTCAAATATCTTGGAATTATGTGCTTTTTATGTGGTCAATGAAAATAGAAAAAACATAAAGATTTTTTACTTTTTTAGTAAGTTAATTAAGTAAATTAATATGTGTAAATTAACATTTAATTTTAGAAAAAGAATAAATAATTAAAACAGTCTTTTTGTTTTTTTGCAAAATAAATATGTTAAAGTTTAACCTAGAGTGGATGTCCAAGAAAAATTTTTGTTCATTTGCAAAAAAAATTAAAATAAAACAAAAAAATGTTTATTTAAGATTTTTTTTAGTAAAATAAGAAAAAAATCCTTAACTAAAAACAAAAATTAAAAAGTCTTGAAAAAGGTACCTTCTTAAGTGAATAATTATTGCCTTTTATATAAGATTTTTTAAGTAAAACAAAAATCAAACTTCGTATCAAAAAAAAAAAAATTCAATATTCATGAGTTAAGTAATAAGTAAAAAATAAACAGGCTTTATTTTGTTTTAAATCCTTAAAGTAAAAATTTCAATTTTGTTAACTGTAACTCAAGTTATCACCAATGTTAATAAAACTGAGAAACACATAAAAATTTCCCGCCTAACTAAATTACAGTAAGATGGCGGGGCATGATTTTACCTTGTGTTGTTTATGACTTAATGAATCATTATGTATCATTTAGTCTTTTAAAGTCATTTTTTGGATGGGCAATAACTTAACAACAATGTTGATAATATATATAAAAAAAAAAAAAACTAATAACACCTGCTTTCTCACATACCTAAATAAGACTCAAGGATAGTGAAAAATCACAATGGCGCCTCTTAATGCTTTCATCTATGAGTATGTGTGGAGACTAAATTTTGCTAACAAAACGGTTATACATTGAAGACAGTAAATTTTTTTTAGATAAAACAAGTATTTTTTGTTTAGCTCTTAATTTAACTTTAAATTAATATTTTTTAGGTTTATATTTTGCAAAATAGTGTATGGTTCCCATGGTGTGTTAACCATTGCTGCAAAAAATACATCATAATATTGGAAGTTAATAGGGGTGACATTAACAAAGGCTGAGGTCTCAGATATGGTTAACATATGGTGTATTATTTAGTATTATTCAGGAAAAAAACAGAAATACCTATTTTTAATTTTTTTAAATTTATCGGTGACTTTGTTTTGCATATATTTTGTAGAATTACCCTTACATAAAGCTAGGGAACCAATACCATTTAAAAAAAAAAATCACTAAAAAAATAAAAATCTTTAATTTTTTCCGTTTTCATGGAGCACATAATTCTGAGATATTGAATATTTTTAAACTTCATTTAAGGTTGGGCCTGCTAGGTTTATATAAAGCTAGCAAGCCTACCGTTTTTTCTAAATTTTCTCAAAAACTCAAAGAGCACAAAAATTTTTAAAAGGGGAGAAAATTAGTACATAAAAAGAACATAATTCTGAAATTAATAAAATTTGGATTTTATGAGAGGCCCGTTAGGTTTATGATAGTAGAATTTTGGCAATATAAAAACAAGTCATTTTATTTACAAAATCCATAGACTTTTTAGGTCTGACAAAATCCAATGATAAAAAGGTAAAAATAGAAAATTAAAATTGACATAGTTATTGGTGTTTAGAATGGGTGAATGGGTCTCTTACCAAAACAAATTTCAATACAAGACTGTCCATTCTAAAGACAAATTAATATAAAATCATTTAATTAAAGTTTAATTAACAATTTTTGTTTTGCTGCATGTAGATATTATTTTTTTATATTTTTTTGTTAACTGTACTCATGTTTATGCTGTTTTTTTGTGGCTTCTGTTGCTGGCTTGTGTTCTGTCTAATGTTGCATTTTTTGTTTGCTATTGTGACTAGATTGAACACTCGCCTGGAATGGTGACCTAATCATCAATCAAATCAAATGAAGCAATTGAAGATATCGCCGCCGAATAAAGCATCTATAAGAGGTCGGATATATTATTCTTTGGTGATCTAGTTGTATGAGTTTTATTTACATCATAAAGCTGGTTCAGCAAAGCACAATGTATTCGACTAGTCATCGAGGGAATTTACTATACTGAATTTTTAAGGTTTATGTCTAATTTTTCGTCTTTTGTCTTAAATAAGAAATTTTAAAGGATCAGGCAGGAGCCTGTATGTGGTAAGCAGATATTACTTAGCAAGAACTTAATTTGAAGGAACTGCTGGTGTGATATGTAGTTTTGAATTATATCACAGCCAGTAGTTACCTACGAAAAAAGTTCTTTGATTCAACATACCATGAGACAGTCAAAGTTATCTGGAGATCCTGAGAATGTCATAAAGAAATCTTGGGTTGAAACCTGGACAAAAAATCTGTCAAATGCACTTTTGGCACTTTTCTTTGTGACTATGTAGTTCTTAATAAAAATTACAATAAGTTTGATAGTTTTGTAATTAACACTTTTAGGGGAAGCTGGGGTAATAAGAACAAAGGCAGTTTTTTATTGTTAAATATGCCTCAAAAAATCCAAAAAATAATGTCTTTACCATCATATTTATCTCAAAAATATTTTTTTTTTATTAGGAAAACAAGTTTTGAATAATTGCTAGTTAAGAGTTTGGAAAGGTTTAGATTAAAAGTGTTGTAAAATTGTTGAATTCTTATTTACAAAAATTCTTATGTTTTATTAATTAAAATTGTTGCCTAAGTGAAATGATTGTGAAAGCTAAACTTTTGCAAATAACAAAAAACATTATTAACAAGCAAATCCAACATTAAAAAATAATAATATTAATATTTTTCAATCCTAAGAGCTATCACATTCATTTTTGCAGGGTTAAAAGCACATTAATAGATATATTTTCTAATTACTCTTTGCCACATGCAAATAGTAAATAGATAATTTTTGGTACATTAACTATTAATTTTGCTCAAACCTGTTTAAAGAAATTGAAATATCTCGATAACTACTTAAACTAGGACAGTGGTCTATAACTCGTTTAAAAGGTATTTTAACTACCTTTCAAATGATGTTTCACATGATGTACTTTTTGTTAAAAAAAAGTTGAAATTAAAAGAAAACTTTTAAATTTTTAAACGGCATTTTTTTGAATAAAAATATATTTTGAAAGTAAAACTCGTGGCATATCGGACAAAGCGTTTTTGTTTCTCACTTCATTAAGACCAGGCCTCCAATGTCTAATGGAGAATCCAGACACCTACAGACCTGTTTCATCCTTATTAGGAATCATCAGGGAGTCATAGGATTATACCTGGCAGTTGAAGCTACACAGTGACCATGCACACCTCTAGAATTTAAAACAAAAAGTTTGTAATCCTTGGGGACATAGTAACTGTGTGCGCCACCTGTCGAATAAACCGAGAAACAAAAACATCAAAATTGAAAAGTGCAAGAAACCGTAAATACAGAATCCTGTACCGTTCAGCAGGTTATAAAGTAAAAACCTGTAAAAGTATAAGGTCACTGTAACATGACTCTTAAAAAGAGGTATTCGACAGGTGGCGCACACAGTTACTACGTCCCCAAGGATTACAAACTTTTCGTTTTAAATTCTAGAGCTGTGCATGGTCACTGTGTAGCTTCAACTGCCAGGTATAATCCTATGACTCCCTGATGATTCCTAATAAGGATGAAACAGGTCTGTAGGTGTCTGGATTCTCCATTAGACATGGGAGGTCTGGTCATATTGAAGTTTGAAACGAAAACGCTTTGTCTGATATGCCACGAGTTTTACTTTCATTTTTATTTGTGGACACGAGATTCATTTTGTTGTTTTTTAAAATATATTTTGTTTCTGGATATTTCACCAAACTATTTACAAAATTTTAAGATGGAGACTTGATGGCCTTGAAAATACCTTTAAAACACCTTTAAAACAAGCTATCACTCGCTTTTGTAGGATGTATAGTTCTCAAGATATTCATAATTTTATGCCTGTAAAGACAGTAAATTTTGACCAAATCTGAAGGAACACAAAAAGAGTAACATCTTGAGAACTGTAAAAAAGCGAGTAACACCTTGTTTTATACTTTTGAAACTGCATTTCAGTATTGAAATAAATCGTTTTTTTCCTCGGTTGTTTCCAATTTTTTATTTCAAGAAAATATTCAACATATCAGTTGTGCAGTTAATTATAGATTTACTGTTTGAAACATGTTAATTTATTAACATTTAAGCAACTAAGTAATGTTTCCAAACAGAATTTTAAATGCTATTTAAAGAGAAAAATTGCAAAAAGGTATTTTTTCTCAAAACGTGACTGGCAGTTCTGCAACTTATTCAAATAGATATCGTCCATAAAACATGATTTGACTACTGATTTCAGACACAGGATACCCACCTACATAGATGGTTTGGAAAGAACTTGGTTTAAAGGAACTTCTGGTGTGATATGTAGTTTTGAGTATATCACAGCCAGTAGTTACCTTCAAAAACGGTTCTTTGATTCTACATTAAAATATATTTGATCTTTTATTGCGTTTCCCTTTATAATTTTGTAATAAATAGTATAGTAGTACCTAGTGGTTTTTTTTTATACTGGGACTTTCCATACATTATAGCGTCAATGCCCAGTGTTAACCAAGTATTTTACAAAGTTAAAGGCAAACAAAATAACCATGCACCTATAGCCGGGATTCGAACCCGAGACCTTCCGTGCGGCATCGGCAGGCCGATACGTACGGATTACTCTATAAAATAGTCATTTTGTTTAATCTGCATTTTTTTTCCACTTTTCCAAAATTTTCGTCTTATGGAAAATCGCTTTGTTTACCCTACACGTGATTAATGGCTGAATTTGACAATTTGTTAGACAGCCCCTCGGACAGCAAAGTTTTTGGTCATTAGAAAACCGTAGAACCAACAAGTGGCAGAAGTATATGTTGAAGCTATTGATATGACATACGCAGGAAACATTTCCCCCATGACTGCCCATGGCACTGGTCCGAAGCCTGAACAATATAATATGAGACACGCGATTGGAAGCCAAGATCAGGCAGACACGTCTGCCTGGTGGTTGGCCTTTAAATAGAAAAAAAAATTCAAAGCGGCACTTGTGGCACCTTTTGGAAAGCTTCTTAAAAAAGAAACCTAACGCACTAGTTTTTTTTTACGGCGCGCGGGAAGTTGAACTTTTCCACATGAAAATAAACGCGTTTAATCATGTCTCTTTTCACTTTGGTCCTTTGTGTGTTCCTTGTGGGATGCTCATCCAGGTTTGAATTTTCTTTATTTCCACCTAAGATTTTTTGTTTTTAGATTCTTTTCGGTTGATGTAACTGATTTGGAGGTTTTTTAAGTTCTTTTTTGTTTTTAATAGCCTTAGGAGCATAATCCTATTGGAAATATTAACACGCTAGGACGAATCCGTATCAGGTAACTTGGATAAGTACCAGTGCGGAACGATGCCTATTTGCAAGTGATTCAAAGTTGGAAATCAAAGTGTATGATGGTGTTTAATGATGTATGGGGAGGGTGACCAGTGGAACCAATGACGAGCCTACGCTGGCTGCCCAAGGCGAAACATCGTTTAGTAATTTCTATTTTCGCTTTTTTCCTTTGTGTGTTCCTTGTGGGATGCTCATCCAGGTTTGAATTTTCGTTATTTCCATCCAAGATATTTCGATCTTTTGTTTTTAGATTCTTTTCGGTCTTTTGTTTTTAGATTCTTTTCGGTCGATGTAACTGATTTGGAAGTTTTTTTACTTCTTTTTAGTTTCAGCAAGTTAAAAATAGATTCGAATTTTTACATAAACACAGAATGACCGAAATTTTTTGGTTGAAAATGCAATTATCTATCTTAATTTAAAACCGCCTGTCGCTAGCTGCTACGGTTCGTGAGTTACAATTTTTTTACAAGTTTAATCCCCCCTCCTACCCTCTTGCCAACCCCCTACCCCCATCAAAAACTAATCAGCTTACCTCCTTGTGCCAGACAACTTAAGTGCCAAATTTGATAAAAATCGGTTAAGCGGTTTTTGAGTAATCGTGTTACAGACAGACAGACAGGCACCATGACAAAATTTTGTATTTATAACTTATTATAAAAAAAAACTTTGACGATCCCAGTAGCCTCCATACTATGTCTTTAAATATGCTTTGTGTAAGGAAAAGAAGAAGAAATACGTCCGTTTTCTAAGTTAAATTAATTACAGTAATAATTACAGTTTACATCCCACTAAGCAGAAACCTGTTACATTTTCATTACCGTAACGTATTTTTGTTACCTGTTATATACTTAACACGGCTTGTAACGAGGATATAAGCCAGTACATCAATTGTCCTAAACATTTACGTAACAATGTTACATTCGATTTTTTTTAAAGAACTATGTGACTTGCATGTAAAATTTACCTCTTAACTTGCTAAATATTGGTTCAAACAACATAAAAAATATATTTTTGTTCTTTAAAATCTCTGATCTTCGTGATTACATCATCAATGAATAAAAAAAAATAGTAATAGTAAAGTAAAATAGTCAGGACTCGAACCACTATTCCAAAGATGATACAACAGGGTTTCAGCGCCTTAGACCACTAGGCCATCTCGGTTTTGCTCTCAGATTAATAAAAAAAATGAGATATAACAGTAAACAATATTACCCCGATCAACCAGCCACAATGTTTATTTCCCAAAAAATACATGGTTGCCAATTTACCGCGGGGTTTCCCTAGAAACAAAACAATTCATAAACTTCTTGAAGCTCTTTTGATAATATTATTGATTATTTGACATATTTTTATATAGGATAATTTTTCTTATGCTAATAACTTAATTCTTAGTCCTAATTTTTAGTCTCAATAATTAACTTTTTTTAATTTTTAATAAGTAGAATTTCGAGATTTATAAAAAAGAACACAAGCCGGCAACGTTTTTTCGACGAGCCGCGAATAAATGCCGACATGTTTGGTTGCAGCTGACGGCGTTGTTGTTAACGGGGGTTTGTGTTGTTCGGTGATTTTTGAATTTTATTGTGACTATTTGTGAAAAAAGAACTGTATCAAGCTATTTTGAGGACCAACAAAATGGTTTACCATTGCCTGGTATGCAATAAAAGCGGATATTCCAGCCCAGAACTAATATTTCGGAGGTAAGAAAGATCCTGTCATTTTACGTTAGTCATGGGCGTAGTATGAGGTAAAAAACTGCGTAAAAAGCTTATGATTATACTATTAATACATCAAAAATCTAAGACTAATACTAATCTTTTTTAAGAAACAAAAGTACCAGATAATTTTGCTCCTTTTGCAGCATGTAAAATATTTATTTATTATAATTTATACATAACAAGAGAAGACAATAAGACCAAGTGCTGATAGTCAGGTACTGGGGCAGGTATTTTTTGTATTTTAATGGGTACCTGGGTACTTTCTATAATGTGAATAAAACCGTTTTGGAGATATTTACTCTGACCAATCTTATTTTTATTTTCATTAATATTAATTTTTTTGCCTTTTGACTCCTGTTTCCTGAAAAACTACTAGTAATTTTTTACCTCTTCCTTAAATTTTCCTTGTGTTCTGTATTCAGAAATGAACATGCAGCCAATGTGTAAAGAATAAAATTTGTTGGCCTTAAAATTTTCATAGTTAACATCACAAAAAGTTCTCTTAATTTGATAAATAAAGTTTATATTCTACTAAAGAAAACTAAAAGAGACATTATTATCATAGTGAAAAAAACGCTTAATAAGCCGTTTATTAGCGTGTTTTTTTTTGGGCAAAAACGTTATAAAACGGGTTATTAACCGTTTTTTTTTTGCTATGAAAATATTTTTTTTTACTTTTGTTTTGTGGGATACTGTACAATTAAAAAAAATATATAACAGCCATCTTGAATAATTTACCTAAAAATCATTTCTGCTCTTTGGTAAACTTTTGATCTGTTCGTAAATACCTACATTCCTCAAACTAAACTTTATCCTTGAATAAATCTATTTTTTGTGGTTATGCAAGTTCTGGCAGTTAATTCTTTTGAATAAGAAAATCTGACCAACCCTACCTTAAATCTCGTTTTCACATTTATATATTTAAATTAAAATTAACGCCGCCACTGGTAATGGGAAAAGCAATTTTTGACAGTGTTGCCGTTTTATTGCTCTATCTCTTTTCTGTTCATATAATCGTCCAGAAAGGTGTTGGATTGTAAACATTAGAGGATTTCAATAGGGAATGTTTGGTCTCTCTTTAGTTATTAGTCTGAGGTTTTGCTAAGAATTGTCACCAATTTACGGTATATTAATAGGAAATTGTTTTTTATTATTAATTTAATTTATTTAATTTTTTTTAATAAATAAAATACATATACAAAGGTTTCAGTTGCAATAAAAATTTGGAGAAATTAGAAAAAAACTGAAAATATATAATTTTCTCGAACCGTAAAAAAAATCATATTTTCCCTTTTGTGGGAAGTAATCAATAAAAAAAGTAAACTTGTCGATAAAATTATCATTAATTTTTGTATAAAATTAATATATATTCCTAATAACCAACCAAGTTGACACTAGGGATATTTTGGAACGCTTATTTGACACACACACTATTTTTCTAGTTAATTTTAGAGAATTTTGGCTCAATTAATTTTAAAAATAATAAAATATATATTACCAGGTTCCAACATATAAAACACTTATTTTGTAAAATTAAGCAAAATTTTGGTAATTATGCAGCAGGTTTTCTGCCATTTTAGATTTTTTATGAAAAATTCTTAATGGGGGCACCTACTAGGGTCCCTATGACCCCAAATCCGCCTGCGCCGGTTGTTTTTTTTTTAATTTTTTTTCACTAAAACAACCCAATCCAACACAGCCCAACCCAACCTAATCCAAACCAACCCAAAACAATCAAAAAAACACATTACACCCCCCCCCCCCCGGCACCCTTTTTTCTCTTAAAAAAAAAATCGACCGCAGGCGGATTTGGGGTCCTAGGGACCCTAGTAGGTGCCCCGATAAAGAAGAAGAATCAAAAATGGCAGAAAACCGTATACTGCATATTTACCAAAATTTTTTATTTTTTCTCATCCATAAATTTTTTTACAAGTGACAGTTTTTAATGTGTTCCAAAAACTATGGTAAAATAGATACATGGTAGTGGTTGTTAAACACTACCACAGCGGCTTTCAAAGTTGTCAAAATTTTAAGCGTTCTTCATAATTTAAACTTGTTTCAACTTTGATGTTTATTACACTTACATACAATATTGTATTTTGTCATGTCACAATAAAGAACCAAGTTGGTTTTAAATTTGACATTTAAAAAACTTACAATATTACGTGATATCATGTAACTTTGTTTCGACACTGACATTTATTAAACTTCAAATAATGTTATTTTTCAGTTACTTTATCGTTTACATTTCTTGTCAAATCCAAGATTATATTAACGTAAAATTAGCGCTTCTTTCGTGTATCAGCGATACTTTCACATAGAATGTTAATTTTGAACTTACATTTTACTTTTTTTAAACATTTTTCTTAACGTATTTTACATCAATTCTACATTTTTTCATCGTTGAAAACCTGTTATGTAACAGACCTTGCTTAGTGGGATATTAAGAACTTTTTGGTATGAAATAAGATAATAAAAATAATTTTTCTACTTTTATTTTTTTTAAATTATATAAAAATATGTTTTCTTCAAACATCCTAAGTCTAACAAAACGCCTGTTGAAATAGTATCAAAAAAAATCTGGAAATGAAAAAATAAATAACCAATTGACAAAATTAAAATCAATAACATATTGCTTAAAAATAATAAAACAATAACAAAGTATTAAGTTAGTTATAATGTCTTAATCCCAAGAAAGAGAGGCGAACTCTTACCCGAAGTTTACTACTACGCAACAACCTACAAAGAGGGCAAAGCTTCCAGATTTTCCGATTAAATCGGCGACGGAAGCAAAGTATTTGGTTAAAAGAAAACTGCAGAACCAACAAGTTACAGAAGTAAATGTTGAAGCTATTGATTTAACATTCGCAGGAAACATTTCTCTCATAACTGCCCACGGCACTGGTCCGAAACCTAAACAATACGTTATGATGTATGTTATGAGGCACGCGATAGGAAGCCAAGATAAGGCAGACACGTCTGCCTGTTTGTCGTCCTTCAAATAGAAAAACCCAAAGCGGCATGGGACAAAGCCGTATAAACTGCGGAAATCATGAGCAATATGTGCTTGCCATGTTTTTCGATTAAAACTGAAGAAACTGCGCTCGATATTTCATGGAAAGATACCTATAATGATTGTACAGATTTCTGGAGCTAAGGTCACACCGGCGTCCTTAAAAATGCTCTGCGCAAAGAAAAGAACTATGTTAGTACCAGAAAACTGTTGGAAAATCAGTAACACGTTTGAAAGACCTTTTGACTTAAAAATGTCAAAAAATTAATCTTTAGGATAGGACACTTTCAACATTTGCTTTTACACTTCTTTGTAGAAATACGTATAATGAACTTACTGTCTTGGCAAATCTGGAATATAGTAAATTCGCATAAAGCATGCCTTTGTTCAAAGAAAAGAACTATGTTAATGTACCAGAAATCTGTAGCAATACGTTATTTTTATTAATGTTTCCCCTGACTCGTCTTGTTTTACAGTTTGACGGACTTTTTAGTACGAAATAAGATAATAAAAAGAATAAAACAAGGAAAATTAATATCAAAATTTATTTTCTTCAAATATGTTAAATCTAATAACACAACAGTTGAAAAAGTGTTAAAAAAATCTTGCAATGAAAAAATAAATAACCAATTTTTATTGACAAAATTAAAATCAATAACATATTGCTTAAAAATAATAAAACAATAACAAAGTATTAAGTTAATTATAATATCTTAATCTTAAAAGAGAGAGGCAAGCCTTTTGGTAAAAATATATTCAAATTTGATACTATTTTTTCTCGTCTTTCCCATTCAAAATATCTTGAATTTCTTGCAAACTCTTACCCGAAGTTTCCGGTACGAATTTAAAAATGAATCCGAATCCTACTACGCAACAACCTGCAAAGAGGGCAAAGCTTCCAGATTTGCCGATTAAATCGGCGACGGAAGCAAAGTATTTGGTTAGAAGGAAACCGCAGAACCAACAAGTTACAGAAGTAAATGTTGAAGCTATTGATTTAACATTCGCAGGAAACATTTCTCCCATAACTGCCCACGGCACTGGTCCGAAACCTAAACAATACGTTATGATGTATGTTATGAGGCACGCGATAGGAAGCCAAGATAAGGCAGACACGTCTGCCTGTTTGTCGTCCTTCAAATAGAAAAAGAAACCCAAAGCGGCTTGGGACAAAGCTGTAAAAACTGCGGAAATCATGAGCAATATGCGCTTGCCATGTTTTTCGATTAAAACTGAGGAAACTGCGCTCGATATTACATGGAAAGATACCTATAATGATTGTACAGATTGCTGGAGCTAAAGCCACACCGGCGTCCTTAAAAATGCTATGCGCAAAGAAAAGAACTATGTTAGTACCAGAAAACTGTTGGAAAATCAGTAACACGTTTGAAAGACCTTTTGACTTAAAAATGTCAAAAAATTAATCTTTAGGATAGGACACTTTCAACATTTGCTTTTACACTTTGTAGAAATACGTATAATGAACTTACTGTCTTGGCAAATCTGGAATATAGTGAATTCGCATAAAGCATGCCTTTGTTCAAAGAAAAGAACTATGTTAATGTGCCAGAAATCTGTAGCAATACGTTATTTTTATTAATGTTTCCCCTGACTCGTCTTGTTTTACAGTTTGACGGACTTTTTAGAACAAAATAGGATAATGAAAAGAATAAAACAAGGAAAATTAATATTCAAAATTTATTTTCTTCAAATATGTTAAATCTAATAACACAACAGTTGAAAAAGTGTTAAAAAAATCTTGCAATGAAAAAATAAATAACCAATTTTTATTGACAAAATTAAAATCAATAACATATTGCTTAAAAATAATAAAACAATAACAAAGTATTAAGTTAATTATAATATCTTAATGTTAAAAGAGAGAGGCAAGCCTTTTGGTAAAAATATATTCAAATTTGATACTATTTTTTCTCGTCTTTCCCATTCAAAATATCTTGAATTTCTTGCAAACTCTTACCCGAAGTTTCCGGTACGAATTTAAAAACGAATCCGAATCCTACTACGCAACAACCTGCAAAGAGGGCAAAGCTTCCAGATTTGCCGATTAAATCGGCGACGGAAGCAAAGTATTTGGTTAGAAGGAAACCGCAGAACCAACAAGTGGCAGAAGTAAATGTTGAAGCTATTGATTTAACATTCGCAGGAAACATTTCTCCCATGACTGCCCACGGCACTGGTCCGAAACCTAAACAATACGTTATGATGTATGTTATGAGGCACGCGATAGGAAGCCAAGGTAAGGCAGACACGTCTGCCTGTTTGTCGTCCTTTAAATAGAAAAAGAAACCCAAAGCGGCTTGGGACAAGGCCATAAAAATTGCGGAAATCATGAGCAATATGCGCTTGCCATGTTTTTCGATTAAAACTGAAGAAGCTGCGCTCGATATTACATGGAAAGATACCTATAATGATTGTACAGATTGCTAGAGCTAAGGACACACCGGCGTCCTTAAAAATGATCTGCGCAAAGAAAAGAACTATGTTAGTACCAGAAAACTGTTGGAAAATCAGTAACACGTTTGAAAGACCTTTTGACTTAAAAATGTCAAAAAATTAATCTTTAGGATAGGACACTTTCAACATTTGCTTTTACACTTCTTTGTAGAAATACGTGCTTCATGAACATGAACTTATCTTGGCAAATCTGGAATATAGTAAACTCGCATAAAGCATGCCTTTGTTCAAAGAAAAGAACTATGTTAATGTGCCAGAAATCTGTAGCAATACGTTATTTTTATTAATGTTTCCCCTGACTCGTCTTGTTTTACAGTTTGACGGACTTTTTAGTACGAAATAGGATAATAAAAAGAATAAAACAAGGAAAATTAATATCAAAATTTATTTTCTTCAAATATGTTAAATCTAATAACACAACAGTTGAAAAAGTGTTAAAAAAATCTTGCAATGAAAAAATAAATAACCAATTTTTATTGACAAAATTAAAATCAATAACATATTGCTTAAAAATAATAAAACAATAACAAAGTATTAAGTTAATTATAATATCTTAATCTTAAAAGAGAGAGGCAAGCCTTTTGGTAAAAATATATTCAAATTTGATACTATTTTTTCTCGTCTTTCCCATTCAAAATATCTTGAATTTCTTGCAAACTCTTACCCGAAGTTTCCGGTACGAATTTAAAAACGAATCCGAATCCTACTACGCAACAACCTGCAAAGAGGGCAAAGCTTCCAGATTTGCCGATTAAATCGGCGACGGAAGCAAAGTATTTGGTTAGAAGGAAACCGCAGAACCAACAAGTGGCAGAAGTAAATGTTGAAGCTATTGATTTAACATTCGCAGGAAACATTTCTCCCATGACTGCCCACGGCACTGGTCCGAAACCTAAACAATACGTTATGATGTATGTTATGAGGCACGCGATAGGAAGCCAAGATAAGGCAGACACGTCTGCCTGTTTGTCGTCCTTCAAATAGAAAAAGAAACCCAAAGCGGCTTGGGACAAAGCCGTAAACTGCGGAAATCATGAGCAATATGCGCTTGCCATGTTTTTCGATTAAAACTGAAGAAACTGCGCTCGATATTACATGGAAAGATACCTATAATGATTGTACAGATTGCTGGAGCTAAAGCCACACCGGCGTCCTTAAAAATGCTATGCGCAAAGAAAAGAACTATGTTAGTACCAGAAAACTGTTGGAAAATCAGTAACACGTTTGAAAGACCTTTTGACTTAAAAATGTCAAAAAATTAATCTTTAGGATAGGACACTTTCAACATTTGCTTTTACACTTCTTTGTAGAAATACGTATAATGAACTTACTGTCTGGGCAAATCTGGAATATAGTAAATTCGCATAAAGCATGCCTTTGTTCAAAGAAAAGAACTATGTTAATGTGCCAGAAATCTGTAGCAATACGTTATTTTTATTAATGTTTCCCCTGACTCGTCTTGCTTTACAGTTTGACGGACTTTTTAGTACGAAATAGGATAATAAAAAGAATAAAACAAGGAAAATTAATATCAAAATTTATTTTCTTCAAATATGTTAAATCTAATAACACAACAGTTGAAAGTGTTAAAAAAATCTTGCAATGAAAAAATAAATAACCAATTTTTATTGACAAAATTAAAATCAATAACATATTGCTTAAAAATAATAAAACAATAACAAAGTATTAAGTTAATTATAATATCTTAATCTTAAAAGAGAGAGGCAAGCCTTTTGGTAAAAATACATTCAAATTTGATACTATTTTTTCTCGTCTTTCCCATTCAAAATATCTTGAATTTCTTGCAAACTCTTACCCGAAGTTTCCGGTACGAATTTAAAAACGAATCCGAATCCTACTACGCAACAACCTGCAAAGAGGGCAAAGCTTCCAGATTTGCCGATTAAATCGGCGACGGAAGCAAAGTATTTGGTTAGAAGGAAACCGCATAACCAACAAGTGGCAGAAGTAAATGTTGAAGCTATTGATTTAACATTCGCAGGAAACATTTCTCCCATGACTGCCCACGGCACTGGTCCGAAACCTAAACAATACGTTATGATGTATGTTATGAGGCACGCGATAGGAAGCCAAGATAAGGCAGACACGTCTGCATGTTTGTCGTCCTTCAAATAGAAAAAGAAACCCAAAGCGGCTTGGGACAAAGCCGTATAAACTGCGGAAATCATGAGCAATATGCGCTTGCCATGTTTTTCGATTAAAACTGAAGAAACTGCGCTCGATATTACATGTAAAGATACCTATAATGATTGTACAGATTGCTGGAGCTAAGGTCACACCGGCGTCCTTAAAAATGCTCTGCGCAAAGAAAAGAACTATGTTAGTACCAGAAAACTGTTGGAAAATCAGTAACACGTTTGAAAGACCTTTTGACTTAAAAATGTCAAAAAATTAATCTTTAGGATAGGACACTTTCAACATTTGCTTTTACACTTCTTTGTAGAAATACGTGCTTCATGTATAATGAACTTACTGTCTTGGAAAATCTGGAATATAGTAAAAAAAAATAAAGCATGCTTATGTTCAAAGAAAAGAACTATGTTAATGTGCCAGAAATCTGTAGCAATACGTTATTTTTATTAATGTTTCCCCTGACTCGTCTTGTTTTACAGTTTGACGGACTTTTTAGTACGAAATAGGATAATAAAAAGAATAAAACAAGGAAAATTAATATCAAAATTTATTTTCTTCAAATATGTTAAATCTAATAACACAACAGTTGAAAAAGTGTTAAAAAAATCTTGCAATGAAAAAATAAATAACCAATTTTTATTGACAAAATTAAAACCAATAACATATTGCTTAAAAATAATAAAACAATAACAAAGTATTAAGTTAATTATAATATCTTAATCTTAAAAGAGAGAGGCAAGCCTTTTGGTAAAAATATATTCAAATTTGATACTATTTTTTCTCGTCTTTCCCATTCAAAATATCTTGAATTTCTTGCAAACTCTTACCCGAAGTTTCCGGTACGAATTTAAAAACGAATCCGAATCCTACTACGCAACAACCTGCAAAGAGGGCAAAGCTTCCAGATTTGCCGATTAAATCGGCGACGGAAGCAAAGTATTTGGTTAGAAGGAAACCGCAGAACCAACAAGTGGCAGAAGTAAATGTTGAAGCTATTGATTTAACATTCGCAGGAAACATTTCTCCCATGACTGCCCACGGCACTGGTCCGAAACCTAAACAATACGTTATGATGTATGTTATGAGGCACGCGATTGGAAGCCAAGATAAGGCGGACACGTCTGCCTGTTTGTCGTCCTTTAAATAGAAAAAGAAACCCAAAGCGGCTTGGGACAAGGCCATAAAAATTGCGGAAATCATGAGCAATATGCGCTTGCCATGTTTTTCGATTAAAACTGAAGAAACTGCGCTCGAGATTACCTGAACGATACCTATAATGATCGTGCAGATTGCTGGAGCTAAGGCCACACCGGCGTCCTTAAAAATGCTTTGCGCAAAGAAAAGAACTATATTAATACCGGAAAACTGTTGGAAAATGAGTAACGCGTTCGAAAGAATATAGGCTTTTTTTAGACCTTCTGACTTAAAAATGTCCAAGAACGAACCCTTATCGGCTAAGGCACTTTCGACGCTCGCTTTCATGCCCCTCAGCTCTAAATATACGTGCTTTCTGTCAGTAGTGCTTCTAAGTCTCATCAAAGCTTTTTCCGCCTCATCTTGTTCTCCAGCTTGAAGAAGATAGTAGGGACTTTCCGGTATGAACACGTAATAGAGAACTAGAAAGCTTATAGGAATTGTTAGGCAAAGAATATTAAAAAACTTGACAGATGTGTACGGCCCAATTACATATGAAAATAACAGACCGATTGTTGCAAACAGTTGCAACATGCACCCCAGAGTACCTCTGTTTTTATCTTCGGCAATTTCTCCTACGTACATCGGTAATACTGTGAACGTCAAACCTGTGGATAATCCGCAGAGGAATCGTGAAATCAGGAAGTAGTAAACGTTACTGGCCAGGATGTTCATTAAGAACCCTATTACAAACGGGACGTTGCCGATGAGGAGCGTTTTTTTGCGACCTATTCGATCTGACAACAGACAGGCTATAAACGGCCCGAAAACGGCGCCCAATGGCAACAGAGATCCTATCCAGCCCTCTTCGGATAGTGTGATGACTTCGTTTAGAGGACTTTCGTCGAGTGACTGTAGTTTTGGAATAACCGGTGATGTCCATCCCAAGGCTATGCCACAGGAGAACGTTGCCAGATTGACTAAAAGAGAAAAATTGTCACTAGTAAAGGCTGGTTCATGCTTAAATTCCTTTTTTTATACCTTCATCAAAAACATGATTTTAGTAACTGTCTGCAGATAACTAAAGCATGGCTTTTTTGCTTACCGATGAAAAAACACATTTTTTTGATCACGCGCGCAATAAAAGATTTCTGTCCGTTTTTTACCCAAAATCAAAGAGAAATAAATGCGGAAAATAGTAATATTGAAAAAAGCTAATTATTCTTGCCTAAATATGAAGCCATTTCAAACCATATTAAACTGTCAAAGATTAAAATGGCGCAACACACCGAGTAAAAAGACACTTCGCTATGGAAACGATTGTTATTTCATTTACCAGCCGCCTTGATTTCTAGTATAAAGATGGTGTGTTGCGAGAAGTGCTCTTCGTTCGATATTTTTAATAGTAGTTTTAACAACTAGTGGTTAAAATAGTGCTTTTTTACAAAAAAGGCATGATTTAGTTATCTGCAGACAGTTACTAAATTTATATTTTTGATGAAGGTATAAAAAGAAAGTTTTTTTGCATCGGTAACCAAAAAAGCCATGCTTTAGTTACTAAAATCATGTTTTTGATCAAGGTATAAAAAAAAGTATTTTCATGTTTTTCTTGAATTTTTGATAAAGGTATTAAAAAAAATTGTGGTCACAACTCGCGGCTAAACTGGGCTTTTTGTATTTAAACAAACGCTTGTAAAAAAAGCACTATTTTAGTTACTAGCTGTGAAAACTACTATTTTTTTTATACCTTTAACAAAAACATGATTTTAGTAATTGTCTGCAGATAACTAAAGCATGACTTTTTTGGTTACCGATGCAACAAAATTGTTTTTTTTTTATCACGGGTGCAAACAAGATTTCTGTCCGTTTTTTACCCAAAATTAAAGAGAAACAGCGGAAAATATAGTCCAATTTTTTGATGAGCTCATCCAAAAATTGGATTTTGATAATTTTGATAAAATCTAATTATTCTTGCCTAAAAATTAAGCCATTTCGTCAAAATATCAAACTGTCAAAAATTAAAATGTCGCAACAAGGAATGTCACCGAGTAAAAAGGCACGTCGCTATGGAAACCATTATTATTTCATTTACCAGCCGCCTTGAATTATAGTGTAAATATGGTGTGTTGCGAGAAGCGCTCTTCGTTCGACATTTTTGAAAGTATTTTCCTGTTTTTCTTGGATTTTTTGATAAAGGTATTATAAAAAAATAGTGTTAACAACTTGCGGCTAAACTGTGCTTTTTTATAGTCGTGTTTTTAAATACCTCGCTGCGCTCATATTTTATTTTAGCCACTTGTTTTGAAAACTACTATCTTATCCAATTTTTACCCAAAAAGTATTAAAAAAGAATATCATTTTTAAAATACGATAAAATAAAAAATAATTCATTAATTTAAAATTCCCAGAAAGATTTGAACAGTGGTTAGATATCATTAATTTAAGAAATATTACGCGACTATTTTGTTTAAATTGAGGAATAAAATTTTCGTATTTTTTTGAGAATCGCCTTTAAAATAGTTTACCAAGTCTATCTGTTCTGACAATGACATGTTTTAGGGTTTTTGTCAAGCATTTTGAATTAAGACGGCAAGGAAAAGTCCTAATAATTCTTCACAAATTTTATTTGAAATCCGCGACCGGTTTCGACTAAAACATCATTGTCAAGGGGGGAGTTGGATCACAAATCTGTCAAAGTAAAACCGAAATAAAAATATGCTTAGAATAATTAAATAAATAAAAAACTTACCTAACACATTTACAAAGTTATCCTTTGTTACGCTGCCTAAAAAACATTCAGCAAAGAAGTGTAGTGATTATCGCCTAATCAGCCTAATGAGCCATATGTTAAAAATATTTCTAAAGATTATCCACAAAAGAATTTATGGGAAATGCGAATCCTTTATGGGCGACACGCAGTTTGGATTTCGTGGTGGGTTCGGGACAAGAGAGGCCTTGTTTGGCATTCAAGTCTTAGTTCAGCGATCTAGGAATGTGTCGGTGCCAGTATATGCCTGTTTCATAGATTATGCGAAAGCATTTGATCGAGTGCAACACGAAAAGCTCAGAGAATCGCTAAAAGAAGTTGATCTAGATGACCGAGATCTAAAGATAATGACTAATCTATACTGGAATTAGACTGCTCAAATAAAGGTTGATGGCCAACTGTCCAAAGAGGTCCAAATAAGAAGAGGAGTACGCCAAGGTTGTATATATACAATATACGATATGCCGACGACACTGTCATAATAGCAGACACGCTGGAAGGCCTATAAGAGTTGTTGAATCAAATTGGTGCCAAAAGTTCGCAATTCGGGCTTAACTTAAATGTTAGAAAAACAAAATGGATGGTCATATCTAAGGAAAAGAACATCTAAGGCATGTTAGAAGTAAATGGGCAGCAAGCCGAACGCGTGGATTCATACAAATACTTAGGTTGTCTCCTCAATGAAAACTGGGACAACATGCAAGAAGTTCGTACAAGAATTGAACAGGCCAGATAATCTTTTATCAAAATGAAATCAGTGTTGTGTAGTCGCGATCTCAATACCGCTCTCCGGACACCGACTGAGGCCATGTGCAAAAAGTTGGAGGCATTCGAGATGTGGTGTTATCGTAGAATATTAAGGATATCTTGGATGGACCGAGTAATGTGGATGTTCTGCTTAGAATAAATAAAGAGCTTGAAGTTTTATTTACCATCAAAAAACGAAAACTTGAATATTTTGGCCATATTTTGAGAAATGACAAATATAAACTCTTAAAATTGATAATTAAATTAATTAAAATTGATTGATATCATGGCTTACAAATCTGTATGGTGTTAGTACTTAGACACTTTTCCGAAAAGCAGTGAACAGGGTGCAGATCGCGCTAATGATAGCCAACTTTCGAAGAGAGCATGGCACTTGAAGAAGAAGAAGGTATATAACACAGTAACAGACAAATTTTAAAAAACAGAAATATCTACACATTACAGGACTATTCAAATTTAAACATTTAGGTGTTAAAAACAAAACAAAACTGAATGCGAATCAATTTGTATCGTCGACAGAGTACTGCTTGTGTTAAAAAAAACAAAACTTTTTAATAGGCGCGATATTTATAAATAAAAAAGTTTTTTTAACACAAGCAGTACTCTGTCGACGATATCAACTGATTCGCATTCAGTTTTGTTTTGTTTTTAGCACCAGTGGGATTTACTAAAACGGTTTAGTCTATTTTAAAACGGTGGTAAGTTTAAGTGAAATTTTTGCTTTTCAGCATTTTAAACGAACCCTCCTTGAGTTTTGGACGTAGTTTGATTTATAAGAAATTTAATAAATTTGTTTATTGAATAATCATCTTAACGCAATCTTTTGTTGGATTAAAGAGGAAATTTTCAATTTAGAAGAAAAGAAAATAAAAAAAATTAAACCCACGCGGGGTTTCATTAGTAAACACTCTGTAGAATAAATTGACATTGGGGTTATATGTCACTTTAATTAAAACTTACCCTTGTTAATTAATTTTTCCAATTAATACTTGATGTCACACAATGATTTAAATGAGTAATAATAAAATAAAGAGTAGATTAATTTTGTATTTATTTAAAAGGTGTTTTTATTTATGAAATGTAGTACAAAACTTAAATGCAAGTTTTTTTACATTTCTGTAATTGTCGAAATGTCAGTTTAAAAATATTAGCGCTGCGTTCAATCACAAACAGCGAGTTCGGATCTTTTACCTCTGCTTGCACCTTGGCTTGCACCAACCTCTACTGATGAAAGCTACAGCTTTAAAAATGAGTGGGTAAGGAAAGTTTTCTTGACTAAGATTTTAGATAACCTCAATGTTTTACTTTCAGTTTGTAAATAAATTAATATAGTTGCTTTGGGTTTTTTTGTATGGTATATTTTTCGTGCATAATCAGTGATCTTCACTTATGTTTGTTTTGCCTCGTAGTGCCCTCATAAATATATTTTGTGTGCTGAAAATGGGTTCAAAATATGGCGTTTTTCTGGATAAAATAGAAGGTGTTTTATTGGGTAATGAACAACTTGGGATATTAAATAAGGTAAATTAATCCGTGTAAAAACGGTTACTTAGGGAAATTATAAACGAACTTATTACCAAATGCCACAAAACAATCTTCTAAGGGCTATAAATTTAAACCAGCCCCCTAAGGTGGTCTAAAAAATCACCAACTTTATAACCTCAAACACAAATAATGAAGCTATTATGTGCCAAATTTTTGGCGTATTCGCCATTTTGAAACCTGTCAAAAAAGTTTAGTTTTAGGGCATTTTCTTCTAAAATATGGTGTGTTTTGAGAAAAAAAGCAGTTTTTCAGTGGTATTTTGCAATAACAATACAAAATAATCATTAACTTTGTGTCTTTTCTGTATGGGTAAGTGTTTTTTGAAAATTGGTTTTAAAATTTATTACCCCCCACAGGTGTAAATATTTAGACCTGTAGGTGTTAGATCTTAGTAAATCCCACTGTAGTTTAAATTTTGATAGTCCTGTAATGTTAAGATATTTCTCTTTTTAAAATGTGTCTATGTTACTGTGTTATATACCGCACTTTGTAAATGTATTAGGTAATTTTTTTTTTATTAATTATTTTTAGCATGTTTTTATTTCGGTTTTACTTTGACAGATTTGTGATCCAACTCTTCCCTTGATAATGACGTTTTAGTAGAAACCGGTCGGGGATTTCAAATAAAATTTGTGAAGAATTAATAGGACTTTTCCTTGCCGTCTTAATATGAATAATCTTCACTCTGGAGACCTCACTCAACTTAAACATTTTGAAGTTGTCAAGAAGTTTTGTTTTCAAAAATTGATATTTCTACCACGTAGTAAGGGTGCTTCTCAGAAAATATTAACAATTTTTAAATGTAAATACCTCTGAAACGAAAGATTTTACAAAAATATATTTTACTATATCTTGTCCAGGACAACAAATTCTACCTACAGTTAAAGTCTTTCTAGGACACAATTGCGCACAACTAACCTGTATATGCCGCAATAAAAAGAAACGTCCTGCTGCCATCCGGGGGTGGCACAGGGTCTACAATATCCATCTGATCGACGGTTTTCCATTCATCTTCGGACCGTGCCACCACGGAATATTTGTGGTTTTCGTCCATGATTTGATGGTAAGTTTGGTTTGCCGTAAATGTTGGAAAATTGCAGGTGTATATTTCACCACTATAACGATAAAAACCAATCCAGGACTAATTACAGCTAATATCATCATTTTGATTTGCTTGGAGCCACTCCATATTATCTAAAATGATTGTAATCAAAGATGTTAAGTGGTCTCTGATGTTTAACTTCGAAAAACTTAGTAAGTCTTATTATCACATTTAAAAAAAAAATCGTCTTTTACCCAGAATCAGCGCGTAATATTTTATTTTGATGCAATCCTAAAACCTCTTCCAAAGGGTTTTAAAGACGATACTTCTATAATGATGTATAAAATATGCGTTGTAAAATTATCTTATTTTAACAATCTGCCTTATTCAGAGTGACAACGTTTTTCTCTACATTGTTGGTGGAGTTTACTTAGGGTATGTGTAACAATGTTTGTTTTAATGGAGTTTGAAGAATGTCTTTGATTAAGCAATAATCATTTTGATAAACTTGATAATGCAGTTAGAAATGATCACATTATGTACGAATTATAGATGATTTAATTCGTTGTAAGAGTTCTCAGTAACAAAATATACTTTTCCTACGACCAGGTACGAAAGTAACCAAATCGGCACTCTATAATGCCTCAGAAAGTTTTATATTTCTCTAGAGACAAAAATGTTTTTTTCTCTAGTTACGAAAATGAATGACAGCAAACCATCCAAACAATGTAGGTATCTAGTAGGCTATGAACTGTAGAAGCGTCGGAAATAGACCGAAACAATTTTCATCCCTAGAAAAGAAAATACTTTTTTCTCTTGAGATGAAAGTGGAAAAAAATTAATAATAATAAAAAATACGAAATAAATGGTAAAATGGTCGTAGGAAAAATAGCGTACACAACTCGATAGAAAGTAACTTTCTTACACTCGCGTGTTGTTTCACTCGGCTAGCGCCTCGTTCACAACATTCACGCTCGTGTGAAATATGTCGCTTTCTTCTCTCGTTATGTAATATACTACTTAGTTTTGAGTTCTTAAGAATTTTGGTTCAGTACCCAGCAAACGCACTGGACGTTGGACGTGTGCCCGCCAGTCGCCGTAGCCCTCGACATCGGCACAGCATGTTTGCCGCCGTTCGACGTGCGGTCGCAGATCAATTGCCGACGACATGGCAAAATCCATCTCCGGGAAGTAGATGGGCTAATAGCGCCAGTATTAATGGTAATGTGCATTTGTATTCACAAAATAAATTTAAACCACGCCTAAGTATCCTAAACTTAACCAAAATTAAACTATATTGACGTAACCACTAATCTAAAATAGCACACCTTAGACTCGCTTGAGCTATACACATATCTAATAGAAAATAGAAATCCTATAAGTAGATATTTGGAATGGGATGAGGTGAGAGAAATGTTATTCAGGTAATTTATTTGATGGGCCTTCATCAGAAGTAATAAATCATTCATGAGTACATATATCGATATGAATGCTGTTCTTGCAAGGGGTAAGATGTCATGGTTAAAACAATAACAACGTGTGCTTACAGATTTAAATGGAGATAAGAATTGTGTGCAATTTCCAAAATTTAAAAATTTACAGGGTGTCCCATTTGAAAAAAAATAGTTCTCCAGCATCTTCTGACATAATATGCGCGCTTAAAAGATTATGTACAGGGTGCGGTGCTTCTATAATGTATATGTTTTATAAATATAAAATATCTTGATTATCGTAAAAGATAGATCCTACTGGGTGGTATTGCTGAAGAGAGAATTGTTTGCAGATTTCAAAAATTGCAAAATATACAGGGTGTCCTATTAAAAAAAAATTAAAAATTGCCATACCTCGTAAACTAAATCTCTGAGTTGACGTGTTTTTGGATTTTTTTATTCAACCAAATTCTAACCCGCTAGAAGCACCGTTCCGTTTAAAGAATCCACCCTGTATATGTCTATAATATAGTTTTTGAAATATAAGCGACCAAAAATAGAGAAAACTTCAGTCTTAGTTTTAGACAAAATAAAGTAAGTTAATTATTGTTAGGGACTTTAGATATATTAATTTTATGTCAGGCAAAAAACTTTTAACCAAAATGTCGTATTTTTTGACTTGGCTTTTCCCACGAATTCGGCAATGTAACTATATGGGAAAGGATGTTTCAATTATCTAGAATTGTAAAGTTGACCTTGATATGATTTTTGAGACAATTTCGCGAATTAATAGAAAAATAACCTTCTTGTAAGCAAATTTTAAAAATGCATGTCCTTAGGACCAAAGGACCCCTCACTTTTTTGCCATGCACATGAAAAATAATTTGCTTAGCCCGCGAACGCCCATGCAAAATATCTACTTATAGCAGTATAAATTTCTATTAGGTATGTGCTGCTATTCTATATTAGTGCTTATAGGTCATAGTTTAATTTAGGTTAAGTTTAGCATAGTTAGGAGTGGTTTAAATTTAGTTTGTGAATACAAATGCATATTACTTCTACTGCCGATATTATAATTGTGTGGACTTCGCAATGTTGGCAATTGATCGGCGCCCGCACGTCGGCCGGCTGCCAAAAATGCTGATGGTCCGATGTCGATTACTGACATCGTGCCGATTTCGAGAGCTGCGGCGACTTGCGTCGACTGAATTTTCTTAGAATCCAGTAAACACCGTTATGTAAATATTACGTAAAATTTACATAACAGATTTACCTTGTTATGTAAATTTAAGGTCACTCAGAGGTTACAATAAGGTAAAATTTAAGTCAGATTAAGGTGCGAAAACTCTGCATAATGCCATGCGCAAAGCCAAGCTAATTTTTACATAAATGTGATGTAAATAAAATGACATACCTTTTACATAAATATTACATCCATGTTACGTAAGAGTTAAGTAAAAACTACGTATATTTTACATAACAGGTTTACCTTGTGATGTAAATTTAAGGTCACATAGAGGTCACAATTATTTATTAATAAGGTAAAATTTAAGTCACATTAATCTGCATGACATACGCAAAGCGTGAACTATCTAAGTCCGACATGAGCATGTAGCTTGAGGCGGGCCAACGGAAGGTCCGTTCAGGTTCATCGGTGGTTGCTTGACACGGTTTGACATTGGCAAACATGTGGCAAACTACAAAGTTAACCAGAGTGGCGGAAGAGGTGATTTTTATAAAGATCTTGTCAATACCTCAAATCCGCATCCTAATTTTGAAATATCTTTGCTCTTTATATATATATATAATATGACCATCCACTGTACAGGGAACATAGTGACATTAGCGCCATCTCTATCTACTAGGAAGAAACTATTAAGCATTGGTAATTTCTTTCATTTTAATAATATTTTTGTAAATTTTAATGTGACGTAAATCGCGTTATAGAGCGTTTACCTCATTTAGATGACATAAATATTTCATGAAATGTTTTATATAATAGTTATGTAACATTTGAAATGTAAACTCACGGTCCAATTATGTAAAATTTAGGACTTTAATTTGACGTAAATCATTTTACCGGGAATTTACATAACTTGAGTGACGTAATTAATACATAAAACATGTTATGTAACAAATAAGAAAAATTGTAAATGTCATGTTAAGGTGCAAACTGTCATAATATTTATGTAAATTTCCAAATTTTAATATGACGTAAATTATGTTATATAGTGTGTTTACGTAATTTATAGGATATAAATCCTACGTAAAATGTTTTATTTAATGCTTATGTAACATTTCAATTGTAAACCTACGGTTCAATTGATTATATAATAATTATGTAAAATTTAGGACTTTAATTTGACGTAAATAATTTTAGACAGAAATTTAAGAAATTTAAATGTAAACTTAAGGTTAACATTGTTTCATAATATTTACGTAAATTTAAAAATTTTAATGTGACGTAAATCCTGTTTGTTTGTTTGTTTACGTAATTTAGATGATATAAATATTACATAAAATGTTTTACATAATAGTTATGTAAACGTAATGTCTAAATTGTTTACGTAAATTGTATTACATAAATATTACATATAATTTTTTATATAATAGGTATGTAATATTTTTTATGTAAAATTAAGGTCCCACTATTTACGTAATATTTAAGCAAATTTTACGAATTTATTTATAAAGTCACATTATTTACGTAAAATTAACATTGCTTATGATGACCTAAATGTACAGTCAAAGTTTTAACGTAATGTTTACATAATTTTTTTTATAAAAATATTTTTATGTGAGATTGACGTAAATATGATGTAACATATTTTACATAAATATGTGAACCTTAGATTTATATAAATATTAGGTTAAAGTCACAAGTGTGTTTACTGGGAAGCGTTCTCGAGATACCGGGATTCAAAGCTAAACATTCGGTTTTTGGCTATTTTTCCCTTAAATTGGATTTTTGTACATTTTGTGACTTTAATGTTGATATTCTTTAGTTTGCCAAGATTTCTAAAAAGCTCTACACAAAATACTCTATTCTATAAGGGTTTCACTTGTTTAATCAATGTTTAATCAATTACCAAACAGTATAAAAGAAAATCAAACAATTACAAGCTTTAAGAAAATCTTAAAAAAGAACCTTAAACTTGAGAACAGTCTGATCTAGCATAATCTGTGATGTGATCAGCATTTGTTCTTTGTTTCTTATTATTTTTTAAATTAATGTAATTTGCCTTTACTATATCTCTTTTTATATACATGTTTTATTTTATTTTGGTCTGCTTGTTTGATCACATAAATATAAACCAGGTTTGTAAAGTAGTTTTTTATTGTATTTATAATTATTGCTGTTTCATACTTTTGTTTTGTAATATTTTACTTTTACTTTATTTTTATTTTTGACCTAATATTTGAACTATTTTAGGTAGGTTTATTATATAAAAATGAAGATTTAAGATTATATATGCTTTCTTTTTATTTTTGTTTAGACTCACTCTGTATTAATTTTTGCAATCGTATGACTTACCTTAGCTTATGATACTATATAATACTATTTGTTTGTGTAGGTATTGAAGTCAATTCACGGATACAGACTAAAAGATAACCCATATGTTGCTTAAACATTTGTTTAAGAAAAGTCAATAAATAATTAATGAGTAAGTATATATCGTATACTTATTAGCTTAAATATACACCCTACCCAGGCGAAACTTATTAGCAACATCTATATTCTATAGCCAGCCATGGAAATACCAAAACAAAATACATTGCCTTAGCTCCGACCTTTTGCACATGCGCGAAAATTTATCGATCTAAAGGGGTTCCGGCCAGTTCCATACGTCTTTAATCGAGGCGACGCCATTTTTGTTGTTTATTTGTTTTTATTCTGTATGTTTTCATTTGTGCTGCGTTTTCTTTGACAGGCCCGCCATCTTGGATTTTAAGTCAATGTCAGTTTTAACACTGGTTCTTTGAAACATTTACGTAAGTTTATCAAAATTCGTTAATATTTGGAAAAGTTATTTCCATTTCTGGTCTATTTAAATATCTCAAAAATTTTGTTACAATGATGTGCTTGTAAGGAACGTGGCCTTGTAACTCAAGTTTAAGATTTAAAACAGTCGCACAGAAACATATAGATAGAGGGGTCAAAAATACCTATTTTTTTTTAAATAGGTCCGCCATCTTGGATTTTTAGGAAGTGTCAAATTTGACATCGGGTCTATAAATGTTAATACCTTGCCTTCTAAAAAGCTCAATATTATGAAAATCTGACAGTTTCTTGCTTAGTAATAATCATTTTGAAAAAGTGCGTTTTTTTGTATATTTAAAAACATGCTTAGTAAGAAGAAATACTAACCCAATCAATAGGGTGTGACTTACTTTTCAAATGTCACTTTTAATAAATAATGCTGGGGAACTAATAGTAAGTATAGCACTCACATTTTTGTGTATCTACAGTACAAAAGCCTGGTTTTTTAATGCAAGATAAAAAATGCGAACGTATTGTCCAGGAAAGGCCAAAATAATGTTTTTTCTCTTTTAAGGTGCCAATTGACCGATTATTTAATTTAGAAGGATATTAAATATAATCATAGAAAAGAGGCGTATTTAGGAGTAGGATAGTATTACATTCTAAGCGTAACTAACGAAATGGTGAATTTATTTTTTTTACTTACCTACGGTGACCCTTCGTCCTTTAGAGTAGAGTAGAGTAGAGTATCTTTATTGACTACGTTTTGTATATAAACACACAATTGCAGCAGATCAGAAAAAAAAGAACAAACAAAGATTTGTAAAACATAGATACACAGGGCATAAAATATAAAATTACACTAAAAAAATACCGTTAAGAACACGCGCCGATTAAAAAAAAACAATTTTAATGGAATTCTTCCAAAAACTCTTTGATATTGTATATACCTTTTTTAGTTAAAATTTGCTTAATTGCATATTTGAATTTATTATTGGACATACTTTTAATATTGCTTGGGAGTTTATTATATATATCTACACGTGGAGAGTTTTTGAATGATTTTTCCAATCTTAAAAAACTTGGTCTAATTAAATTTGCTGATCTTGTATCATAGTTGTGAAAATTTGAATTTGTTTCGTAAGTATGTTTTTGTTTATGTACTTCTATAAGTTGGTAAAGAATATACAGTGAAGGTAGTGTTAAAATTTTAAGTTTAATAAAATAAGATTTACAATGTTCCCGATAGCCGATATTGCAAATAGCTCTTACAGCTTTTTTCTGTAACCTGAAGACTTCAATGGAATTTGTAGAGTTTCCCCACAAAGCCACACCGTATGAAATATGCGAATTAAACATAGCATAATAAGAATTTATTAAAGTTTTCTCGTCAATAATACCCTTCAACCTACGAATTAAATACACGACTGACGATAGTCTGCCCTTAAGTGTCTCAATGTGCGCAGTCCAGCTAAGAGTACTATCCAATGTGATACCTAAAGGCGCAATTACACAGACGAACATGCTCAAACAAAAGCTCGTGCAAAAGATCTAAAATTTTTTGCGTGAACATTTTTGTGAGCTTTTCTTTGAACATTTTGTTCGGGTAAATTTTTGAGCAAATTATCGCTATCTGTTTTGGAAACATATTTTTAAAGATGAGAATAAATAAAATTTTACATCAGTGATCAGTGATCTCAATTCTTTAAAAAAATGGAACACCAACTTTTATTTTAAATTTTTGTGAAAAAAAGCCGACGGCAAGCGAAACATTCTTCTTGGCTATCAGTTTTGTCAGATGGATTAGGTTTACTTACGATATTTTTTTCTTAGGGTTTTTCCCGGATTTTTTTACCCGGGGGTTTTTTTGGAATCTTCTTGCAAGTTTTTTTTATTTCCAAGGGTTTTTTCCTAAATTCAAAAAACAACCCAGGAAAATTTTTCTTTTCCAAAAAAATTTTGAGTTTTTCAAATATCGACAAAAACTCAAAAATTGCACTTTTAAGCGGTAATCCGCGCCTCACGACTATGAGGAGTGGTGGGGATTTTTTTTAAAATATATTTTTGTAACTTTACTTTACCCTTAGCTTTGATTGTTCTTTTTTAATTCCTCACACCAGATTTACCTAGTTAGTTTAAGATGAAGATAGATATTTACTGGTCAATTTAATGTAATAATCAGGGTCGATTACTGACACTGAACAAACAATATGCAAAGGAGCAACATTCCGGTTCAGGAGTCTAGTCTATTACTGCTTAATTATATTTTTTTAGACAAGGGTCGGGATCGTAGAGTTGTAAAAGTGGATAATAAACGGGTATTATTTAGACCGAACGTGCTTTTGTTCATATATTTGAGATTTAATAAAATGAATATAGGTTTTTAATTTGACTTAATTATTATTGTATTGTGTTGTAAACTAGGAAGTAAAATAAAGAGATATTCTTTTAAACGTAAATTTTTATCATAACATTTTACATGCAACAGCAATAAATAAGTGCCAATTATTATTTTTTTATTCTCGTTTTTTTACAACCCCAAAAAAGTTACAAGTATACTGGCATATCCCCTATAAAAATCAGGTCAATCGAAGTTGCTTATGAGGTAAAATGTGAATTTCGACATCAAATCGTTTCTCCGTCGGAAAGCACTTATTAAAAATACCTTGTTTTAAAACTTAGTCTTTCTATTTTCAGTTAAGTTCAATGAATTCACATAAAACTATAAAATTTAAATTTGTAAGAAATTTCTATACCAACATTTCTTCAAACAAATTTTGCTTAACATTCTCTCCAAAATTTCTGAGTCTTTTTGTACGAGATTTTGCTCGAACTTTTTTTTGAACATTTTGCTCAAGAGGCTCGTGTAAATGTTTGTCGGCATTTCAACATCAAAGGAAAGTTTGTCTGTGTAAATGCGCCTTAACAGCTTGGCACTACTAGGTTCTATCTCAGTAGATGTTCTAGTCGAAAAGTAAATATTTTGAGTTTTATCTCTATTTAATTTTAGACAGTTATTAGGCGGGACAGTCCTGTATTTGCAAGTTCTGTTCTGCATCATAAAATTTCCTGTAAAATCTCCTGTTTACGTCAAAATGTCCGGCATTTGTAGTGTAATTAAGTTTTAATTTTTAATATTATCAAAAACCTATTATTCGGAGAGTGTCCTGTATTGAGGCCTAAAAAATCTGGTCTCGCTAACTTACCTCAAAAATGTTAAGCTTGATAATATACTACTAAAAAATCTGTGAAATGTAAATTTTTTGATTTTGATACCAACGATTTGTTTTTCACTTTCTTCATAAAAAAAGGTCTACTCTGAACAAAAAATTGGGTATTTTAGCCACAAAAATAAAATGTTACCAACATTTCCAAAACTATCTGTTGTGCAAGGATCAGCTGGTATTTTGGTGTATTTACTTTTATGTATCCTGTTTCTCCTAGACGCACCCAGTGAATGGTTGATACCATACCAGTACTTATTGTTACAAGGTTTTATTTATCTTTTTCTTTGTTATATTTTTTAACTCAAGTTTGTACCCTTGCCATTTCTTGTAAACTGGAAAAATGGAAATTTCCATTTTCTTTAATTTTAGCGACCCTACCTCAAGAAAATCAAAATTTAGTCCCACCATAATTATGTGCTAATTATGTGCTAATTCCATCCCCAATCAAAAAATTTTGTGCTCCTCTGGTTTTTGAGAAAATCGAAAAAGGAAATGGAGTAGCTAGGTTAATATTAACAAGCCCACCAGCAAATATGGCGCCAAACTAAAAGTTTCTGGTTTTAAAATTATGTGCTAATTACGTGCTTCTCGAATATATAAGAAAAAAATCGAATTTTTTATTTTTAATTATGTTTAAAAAAAAGGCTGGGGTAGTAGGAATTTAAAAATTTGTCCGCTAGTTTAATATTAACTTAACAACCTCACCTTTTTTTTTAAAAAAAAACATAATTTAAAATGAAGAATTCGATTTTTTTCTTATATAATTGTAGAGCACATAATTTTGGTATATATACTTTTTAAAATTTTAGAACCGCATTTTAGAGTGTGGGCGCTAAGTTAATATTAAGCTAACTAGCCCACTAAAAAACTGCACTAAAAACAAAAAAAATCGGATTTTTCTTGTACATTTTAATGGAGCACATAATTTTGAAATCAGAAATTGTCACTCTGGAATCGCACTTCAGATCGGAAATGCTAGGTTATTAATAACAAAGTAATAATTATTTACTTTATGTTAATAATAATATAATGTAATATCCTTTCTATCGATTTTGTCGGAAACCAGACAAGTAGAAAATTTTCTCATTGTAGACGAAATTAGCACATAATATGCAGATAATACGGTTTTTTGAAATTTTTAAATTCCGTGATACCTAAACATGTGGGGTCGCTAAGTTAATATTAACCTAGCTACCCCACCCCTTTTTTTTAAAAAAAAAAACATAAATTAAACTGAAAATTTCGATTTTTTTCTTATATATTCGTGGAGCACATAATTAGCACATAATTTTAAAACCAAAAATTTGTAGTTTGTTGCCATATTTCCTGGTGGGATTGCTAAGTTAATATTAATCTAGCTAAAAAGCACAAAATTTTTTGATTGGAGACGAAATTAGCACATAATTACGGCATAACTAAATTTTGATTTTCTTGAGGTGGGGTCGCTAGATGGAGGTATTAAAATATGTTATCTCCGAAAAGTGTGGGTTTTCAAATATCTTCGATGGTGACGCTTGTTTGAGAAAATACATTTCTCAGGATGAATGCTGTTTCTTTCAATTTCCGCTTCCACTTCCCTCTTTTGCCTCTTTCCATGGTTTCTCCGATGTAGATATCTCTAGAGGCCCTGTATACGATTTTTCACAGTTATGGTTTTACCAGAGGTGAGCAACTGGATTTGACAGTTGTTAGGGAAATGTTTAAAAACAAATTGTGTGTTGGCAATGATAGTTGGTAACCCCTGACAATAAATAATTTTGTCACTGTCACATTTGTGATTAAGAAACGTCCGGTTTAAAAATGGAATTTTGCTGTATCAAAAACTGTAAAAACACGTGCCTCGACGAATTTGTATTGTTCCGTTTTCCAACGGAGAAAAAAACCAAGCTGGAAAATTAATAAAAATAGCCGAATTTGCGAGGTAAGTGAGATATAAGCAGTAGGCACAACCTTTGTTAATAAATATCATAAACATCGGTGTGTATTTATTTATATTTTTAATATATCCGCGTGTATATTCACTGTTTGTTTTTGTTTTTTTTTTGTCAAAACTTGACATATTTTACTAACCAGAAAAAATCAATCTTTAAAAACTATCTAAGGAAATTATTTCATAAAATCGCTTTCACATGCAAATATGAAAAAAACTAGAAAGAGAGGGCAATATGAGTTGCCCACCTCTGGTAAAATAATAACTGTCAAATGTATAGAGGGCCGCTAGATATCTCCACACTCGCAAGGTACCTGGTAGATGCAGTGCATATTTATTTCTGTCAAGCCAGGTTTATTTGACTTTTGAATTTATTTTGACCTATGTAAATAAATATTTGTTTGGTTCAAATAAATATTTGTTTGGACCATGGGAAACAAATATTTATTTGACTTTGTTTTGAATGCGTTAGGTATAAGTATACTTAAATAAAAGCTAAAAGTAGCTAATATTTGAGATAGTAAATATTTATTACTATTTAATAATAAAAATAGTTTATTATCATCGCAGATTGCCTAAAGTGTAGTCAAATGCCAATGGAGATTAAATTAGGGATTTTTTTTGAAAATAATTGTTTATTTATCAAATCAAAACGAAACACATATTATAGGTAAGTAATAGAACCTTTTCAAATTTTCGATCCAAAGTATAGATAAAGACCATTTTACACAAATATTATTTATTTTATTTTAAAAATATAAACTTAACAGCCCAATAGTTACTTATAACTAACTAAATTTCACATTATTCAATTGTTTTTAAAGGTGGGTAGGTACCTCGTAGCTGACTAGAATATTCTAAAACCAACAAATTCATATTATGAAGAATATAATCAAACAAAAAAAATAGATTTTTTTAAGATGACTGATGACTCAATATACGTTTTGTTTTAAAACGTCACATAATTAAAAAAAAATAAGTGATTAGACACTTTAAGTTGGTTATTAAACGTACGTAGGTGTCCAGCGGTATACGGGAAAATGTTCCGGCTCGGATGTTTCTGTCATTTACATTTTATTACCATGTATTTCTATCTTGCTTTCTTTGGTTCAGCCGCTCGTCTACTGATTTTGGCTCCCGACGGCGAAACTCGCTGCGTATTTGATGACATATTCACGTTAGCAACATGACGCAAACGCTATGCTACGTAGGTTAGCGTCATGTAAACGTTATACATGCAAATGACGTGACCTTGAAGAAAAAGCTCAACGATGGACCGCAGAGATTGGACTTTGATATCTGTATTCGAGCGAAAGTCTTTGCTTTTGTACAGATAAAAGGAAGAAAGAATATTGCGCTATATTTCACGTGTGCGTGTACGTCCTATGACCAACTTAAAGTGTCTATCCCAATGAGCATTTTTGTCTATATAGAAGTTACAGCAAATAATATAAAACCTTCATAAAATAACCAAAAGTTATATTATTTAGTGTTGGTGATAATTTTATAACTCTAATATATCTCTTAAATGAGTAAAAAAGACTTGAAAAACAACTGACCAACACCAGCTTATAAAAATTTATGGTACATAGTAATGGATAGAAAAACAACATATAGATTTTATAAAACTTCCTTATGAACCCTCAAGTCTAGATATTATAAAAATGTTTTACAACTGTTCTAACAACACTACATAACAAATTAAAGGTTTTTATGGATTTAGAAATATAGATTTTCCATCTTTCTTCCCTCTGCTTGTTATTTATTATTCTTTTTCTTTTTACAATAAAAAAATGTATAAAATGGTGTTTAACAATCTTCCAAAATAAATAAAAATGAAAGTGAGATAAGCTGAAGCAGGAATATGAATATTTATATACTATAGTCAAATATAAAAGCTGTTTTTCAAGTCATCCTACTCTGAAAATCAGCTGCGGTCCCGTGTGCACTGTATAGTTTTCGAATACACTCACGTAAATTTCATTGGCTCCAAAAATACTTGAGAAAACGGGAAAAAAAATATTAATTTAAATAATACTTTTTTTCACATATGTTTTTTGCTTTCTGGGAGAAATATTGAATTTTGTATTTTGTTCTTAACGCTAAACAAGCAATATTTCGATTAAAGCACATGTTGAAACCTCATAAATAATGTTTTTATTTTGGTCAAAAAACCTATTGTTGGAATCCAAAATGACGAAAATTTACGACAATTCTATAAAAAAAACAATATAATTATACCACTGATTACCTCTTTCAACACTTTTTATCAACGTTTTAAAACATGACGCTAGTTGGAACAAAAGGCTGCAGATGGAGCAGTGTTGAACACTGAAGGTCCGTTTCTGCGAACTTAACATAGTTACCATTGTTCTCTTTTCCTAAATGTATTCGTCTGAGAGAGGTTCAGCATACTACATATACCAGGAAAAATACCCGCCTGCACACCCTTCAACCCCGCATAACTGTCAGAGGTAACTATCTCAAGAAGATAGTTAGATTGCGGGGTCGAAGGGTGTTCAGACAGGTATTTCCCTGGTATGCTGGATCTCTCTCAGACGATTGCATTTAGAAAAAGAGGACAATAGTGAATATGTCAAACTCGCAGAAACAGCCACAACTGCCGCCGACCAGCCGTGCGAACTGTATGCACCGTGAATCGAAGTTTCCCGGTGCAATTTTGCGAACTTAACACGGTTACTATATTGTTCTCTTTTTCTAAAACCCGGTTCCCATCTATGGGTTTCTTATGCGTGGGCTCCCCGAATCAAAACACGGATCACGTAGTCTAAGCGAGATTTGCCTATACAAGTTCATATCGGTCCACGTGATGAGTTTTTGGTGGTTGGAGCCGGGTGTAGAATGCATTCGATGCATGCATTTTCGTTTTACAATTGGTCCTGGTTCTGGTTGAACCAGAACCGCAACCAGTCCTTTCGTTTTAAAACAATGACGTCACAGTTTCAACCCGGTTATGAAATTTTAGAACCAGCCTGGGAGGTTGGTTCGGCCCTTCGGTTGTAAACATAACCCCTAAAATTTTGCAAAATTATAGATAGTTTTTTTTGAGTAAAATCAAAGGTATCTTAATAATATTTTAAATGACGTCATTATTTTAGAACCGCTGTCAAAATTTATGTCAAAATAATGTCAACCAGAACCAGGACCAATTCTTAAATCGAAAATCCTTTATGTCTCTCCTCAGATTGATGTAATTAAAACCAGATAATGATGGTATGGTATCTCGCAAAAACGCGCCTTTTGATGTCGCAAAAACGCACCTTTTAAAGTCGCAAAAACGAGCCTTTTGATGTCACAAAATTAACCTAAAAAATCTTGTTTGTTTTGTTATAAATTAAAATTGTTTTTTTGTTGTAAAAACAGTGGTATTATAACCACTATACAAAGAAATTAATAAAAACATTATAGAAAGAATGGGCAAAAAAGGTTTATGAATGAGTTGATAAGAATATTACAGGCACCAATTTATATAAAAGTGTCTCTTTGTTGTTGGTTAATTAAGTTTTTTATAAGTGAGTTGATAGCAACATTTTAAAAACCAATCTATATATCTTTAATTGATAGTTACTTACGGTTTTATAGATGGGTTAACAGAAAGATTTCAAAAACCAATTTATATAACTTTTGTCACCGATGACTTATATTTTGATAAATATGTTGGTGGAAACATTGTTAACACCAATTTATATAACATTTGTTACCGATGACTTTAATTTTTATAAAGATGTCCGTGGAAATATTGTTAACGCCAGTTTTATGTTACCTTAGGGTACCATCAATTTAGAACCTTTAATAAAACAAATATACAAACTCAATTCCTGTAGGAAACCTCTAAATACCCTAGGGCATTAATGGAACCCTCTTTATAATAATTATATAAATTTTTGTCACCAGAGGTTTCTGAAAATGCTCATTGGGATTTATCAATTGAGGTAACGTAAGCAAGCTGTTCAAAATTAAAAACTTGCCCGGTTTGTCGGCCTTAAATTTGATGCCACTATATAGGGCAGTCTAACAAAAATAATATGGCCGATCCAATATGGCCGCTGTAGGTAAACAAATCAAGTGGAAAAAGACGCAGATTAAGAAAAGTAATTTTCTTATAGAGTATTCCTTTCTGAATCGGGGAAAAACAAGGATTTTGCCGAAATTTTAACAATAAACTCAAAATTCGCAATTAAATGTGGAAATGCCTCTCTATCTATCTCTGTCGCACCCGTGTAATTACAGATAACGTTATCTCTCTCAAATCAGATAGCGCAACTGTCTCTCTTCAAGCAGATCTGGTCAGATTTTGAGACTGAACTGAAAGAGATAATGCCTATGCACACTGTGCAAGTGAGGGAGATAAAATAACATGACATTGCCTCTTTAAACTGCGAATTTTGAGTTTATTTCTAACATTTCGGCAAAATGCTCGTTTCTCCCCGATTCAGAAACAATTACTCTATAATATAGTCACTTTGTTTAATATGCATCATTTTTCACTTTCCCAAAATTTTCATTTTTATTAGCACTACGTCTTATGGAAAATCGCCATCGCTTACCCTACGGCCACCATTTTTAAAGGGCCATCACGTGATTAATGGCTCACTTTGATAATTCGTTAGACAGCCCTATGGGGAACGCCTATGCTATATCAAGCCAGGAATTTATCAGACCGTATTTAATAAAAAAATTCATCGTAAGAACGATTCACCATAGAAACTGCAATTCGTCAAACCAATTTCTTATCCGAACCTTATTTCATCAAACCCATTCAATAACAAATTCGAAATTAAACAGACCCGTTTTTAATCGAACCATTGTTCATGAAACTCATTCAATATCAAACCCGGAATTCGTAAAAACACATGAATGCAAGACGGCTGAATGCAAGCAGTGGCGGTCCCAGCCATTTGAAAAGAGGGGGGGGGCGGTTCCGATACGAAAAACAAACTAGGATAAAAGCATAGCTATATGCAAACAAAACTTTTAAGTTTTTTATTTTATACATTTTTATTTTAAATGTTTCAAAAATTTTTGAAAAAACGGCATTAAAAATGCAATTTTTGAGTCAAATTAAATTAAAATCGTGAATATCAACGGTATCATACCGCCGCAGGCGAAATTTTTAAAGAAAATTGCACTAAAAATGCATTTTTTATTTAAAATTAAACTAAAATTGTAAATATTTAAATAGAGTAATACATTTTTTAAGAAAATGACACTACAAATGCCACTTTTAACACAAAATTAAACTAATAACGTAAATATCAAAGGTGTTCTAGCGGCGCAATTTATGTCCTACTTTTTAAAAATATCGCCACACTTGTTCATTGCCTCGAAAATGTTATCAGGTATGTTTTGATTTAAGCTTTTGCCTACTTCTGAACAATATGGTTTCCAAATACTGACTTCTCCCAATAAAAGTTCAAGAATTTGTGTTTTGGATTAATCAAACATTTTATAGTATTTGCAACTTAGAAACGAATTTAGTTAATTTTGCCTTGATTTTGGCTTCACGTTGTATAAAACTTGGTATGAATATGTTCAGGTCAAAAATACTTCCGAAATGATTTTGTCTAAAACTTGTTTTTAAAACAAGAAACTCTGGTATGTTTTGATTTAAGCATTTGCCTACTTCTGAACAATATGGTTTCCAAATACTGACTTCTCCCAATAAAAGTTCAAGAATTTGTGTTTTGGATTAATCAAACATTTTATAGTATTTGCAACTTAGAAACGAATTTAGTTAATTTTGCCTTGATTTTGGCTTCACGTTGTATAAAACTTGGTATGAATATGTTCAGGTCAAAAATACTTCCGAAATGATTTTGTCTAAAACTTGTTTTTAAAAAAAGAAACTCTGGTATGTTTTGATTTAAGCATTTGCCTACTTCTGAACAATATGGTTTCCAAATAGTGACTTCTCCCAATAAAAGTTCAAGAATTTGTGTTTTGGATTAATCAAACATTTTATAGTATTTGCAACTTAGAAACGAATTTAGTTAATTTTGCCTTGATTTTGGCTTCACGTTGTATAAAACTTGGTATGAATATGTTCAGGTCAAAAATACTTCCGAAATGATTTTGTCTAAAACTTGTTTTTAAAAAAAGAAACTCTGTAATACTGTTCTGTGATTTCAATATCTTGGTTTTCGCGGTAAGTACTTCATGCGTTTTTTTATTCTTGGTGTGACGAAAAAATACTGTGGAGGGATTCTAGAATGTCTTTAAAGGAGGGTTGGCTGCCCAGTGAGTAACGTACCCACATAAAAAAACGTGTAGGGATTTTTTAAAAGTGGGTTTTTTCATTATTAATAAAATAAATAAACGTAAAAAAGGTATATTATTACCAGTCGTTTGAATCTGATCGTAAGATTCGATAAACTTTGACCAGTTTCATAGCGTTTTCTAATTTCCTATTTTATTATTCCTAATAAGACCGTAAGTTGAAAAAAGTCTTTCAATAGATGCTGCACTAAATGGGCAACAATGCAAATTATAAAAAAAAACGATTCTGGTTCAATATTTTCAAACTCTACATTTATTACTGGATTCTTAAACCTCAGTCCATTCTGAAGCACTCTTTCTACCGCTACTCTTAGGCATTATCCTGTTACAAAATGGTTTACAGTTAATAACTTCAAAAAAAACGAAAACTTGAATCGTATAGTATCATATCATACTAAGTAAGAGCGTACTTACAGTGTTGTAAATATACAAACTCCAAAAATAATTTTCTTTAGGTTTGTTTACATTAAGAAAAGATGATACGAACATCGCATTCGTATAAAGCGCTGGTCAAACTAAACCAAAACTGATTTTATTAATTAACAACCAAACAAACTGTCGATATCTGTATTCCACCTATTTGTATGCCGTATTTTATAGTTGATAAACGATTGCAAGAATAAGTCCTAATTTTAAAGAAGTACTACAACCTGTATATAACTTAAAAAGAAAACCATAAAAAACCCAATAGAACCCATTTATAAAACTCAAAAAAGCCTAGTGGGGTGGGTTTTTATAGAAAAAACTCGGGTTTTTTTCCAACCCTGCTTTAAAAGAACGTCCTGCAATTTCTCGTTTTTTCTCCAAAGACTTCAGGGTTACCACCAGCATCTTTGTTGTCTATTTTTTTCTGGATCAAAGGGGGGGGTGATACTCCCCCCGCCCCACCTGGGACCGCCATTGATGCAAGTGACAAACTATTGAACGCAGCAAATGCATCGAAACGCCACGCCGCTGCGCCATCATCGCCAAGTCCGATTGACAACTTATATTTTTTGATAAATATTCAATAAAAAGAAGTTAAAAAAATCCTCGGAATCAGTTACTTCAACTGAAAAGAATCCAAAACCAAAAAGATCAAAAGATCTTGAATGAAAAACTGATGAGCCTACGCTGGTTGCCCAAGGCGAAACATCATTCGATCATTTATCTTTTTGCTTTGGTCCTTTGTGTGTTCCTTGTGGGATACTCATTCAAGTTTCAATTTTCGTTTTTTCCACCCAAGATCTTTTGATCTTTTGTTTTTAAATATTCAATGTTTAGTCAATGTAGTAGGTAGTTTATTTTTGATACGATGGACCAAGAAACATCGTTATCCATTGGATATCCAAAAACTAACTGAAAAAAAACAGTTCTTTATGGAGCAAAATGGAAGTCCTTCGGACTCAGTTTTTTTATCATCCACTGTATCAGGAAAAACAACAAAAAACATAAATGGTCCATGGACAATGCGGGCGGTTTTGGACAAAACCAGGAATTTCTCATACCATATTTAATAAAAAAATTCATTGTCAGAACGATTCACCATAGAAACTGCAATTCGTCAAACCATTTTCTTATCCGAACCTTATTTCATCAAACCCATTTAATAACAAATTCGAAATTTAACAGACCCGTTTTTAATCGAACCATTCTTCATCAAACTCGTTCAATATCAAACCCGGAATTCGTAAAACCGGTAATTTATCAGAAAATTTTTACTAAATTGATTGCGCATTCGCCAATAACACATGAATGCAAGGCGGGTGAATGCAAGTGACATCTATACACAAACTATTGAACGCAACCAGTAAATATGCGCATGTAACAGCGACAAATGCATCAAAACTCTTCGCCGCTGTGCCACCTGCGTGTATGCCTCCGGTTTATTTATTGGCGAATGCACAATTAATTTAGCAAAAATTTTCTGATAAATTACTGGTTTTACGAATTCCGGGTTTGATATTGAATGAGTTTCTTATAAATTTCGAATTTGTTATTGAATGGGTTTGAAGAAATAGGGTTCGGATAAACAATTGGTTTAACGAATTGCTGTTTTTATAGTAAATGATTTTATAATTGAACTTTCTTTTATTTAACGGGTTTGATTTAGCACGTTCTGATAAACCGTGGGCCTTTGGTTTATCAAACCAGGAATTCATCAGATCGTATTTAATAAAAAAATTCATCGTAAGAACGATTCGCCATAGAAACTGCAATTCGTCAAACCATTTTTTTGTCATTGAGTCATTCAATAACAAATTCGAAATTTAACAGATCCGTTTTTAATCGAACTCATTCAATATCAAACCCGGAATTCGTAAAACCCGTAATTTATCAGAAAATGTTTGCTAAATTGATTGCGCATTCGCCAATAACACATGAATGCAAGACGGGTAAATGCAAGAGACATCTATACACAAACTATTGAACGCAACCTGTAAATATGCACACGTAACAGCGACAAATGCATCAAAATGCAGCGCCGCTGTGCCACCTGCGTGTACGCCTCCGGTTTATTTATTGGCGAATGCACAATTAATTTAGCACAAATGTTCTGATAAATTACGGGTTTTACGAATTCCGGGTTTGATATTGAATGAGTTTCTTATAAATTTCGAATTTGTTATTGAATGGGTTTGAAGAAATAGGGATCGGATAAAAAATTGGTTTAACGAATTGCTGTTCCTATCGTAAATGATTTTATAATTGAACTTTCTTTTATTTAACGGGTTTGATTTTGTACGTTCTGATAAATCGTGGGCGTCCCCTATGGACAAGACCAAAGGCGCAGTCTTCTCGCGCTCAGAAGGGTATTTGGCTCTGCATTTCTTGTAGGTAACTTGATTGGGAGAGTCATTATCGCTATGAGTTATACGGATGTCACAGCAGAATACTTACAACACTTTGGTGTATCTTCTTTTTCGTTGTAAATATTGTATATTTCGTTATAATATGGCACAAACTCGTCGCCAAAGGGCCATTCGGAGAATTTTCGTTGGCTCATGTTAACAGCATCATCTCTCTCTTCTAAAAGAATTCAGATTTAACAATAGCTGGGCATTTTTCGCAGAATTTTTTTACTATCGGTTTATCGGTAATATGTCGTGCATTCGAGAGAAAACCTACATTATTAAACAGTAAGTTAATCGCTGGGCGGCGGGAAAAATACTTTGTCTACCGCTCAAAAATAAAAAATTAATTTAAAAAAACCATTTAGCTCACCTTTTACACAAAAGGCACCTTGTTTTCGTCTTAAACTTTTAAGTCTCTCATTGGATACCGATGCAAATGAAGACGTTATCTAAAAAAATCAAAGACATTCAACTAAAATAATAGACCCATCAAGTCATTCATAAATCGCTTTGAAACGCAATCGTTAGATTTAGAGAAAACCGTTGTCCTCTCCACTGGCACCGCTGCATCAGACAATACCAAGCTCCACCTCACACACGCTCCATCCACCCTTTACCAGCTCGATTCTACTACAGCGGCAACTCCGACGACAAATAATGAATGAGGCAGCGTAGTACACGGTTATATACAGACCGCTTCAAGCTACTGCGAACATAGGGCGGAAGAAGTCTAATTTGCCAGTGTACGTACATGCAGAGACACCGCACGCCTATCAGTGAAGCAACCAACACTTAGGCTCCCGATCGCCATTCGCTGCCGTTCGCCTTGTATTTAGTACGCCTCTAACCACGGTGCTGTGTGGAGCGTAGTCAATGAAACCGGAATTTGGTCAATAAATACGCAAATTTTTATAACGTAATTTTCTTATTTTTTGTCACTGATAAATAAGAACGTTTTATTGTCAACTGCTCAGATTTATCAGTGACGACGTGTTACAATGAAAATAATAAGGAGAAACAAAATAAAATAATACATTCTAAAAACCAAAAAGATTCTCCCAGTCAAAAAAAAATTAAAGCAAATGTTCGAAAAGTCCTCCTTGCTCGGCTAGACAATATCCGAGCCTACTATAAGAACACCTTCTAACGTTTCCAAGCATGTTAGGGGTGATAATTTCAAAAGCTTCTTCAAAAACAGATAGAAGTCATTAGGAGCAAGATCGGGAGATCGAGCTGGCCATAAAATAGTTCCCCGTGTACTTATAACCCGATTAGGAAATACATTATCAAGATATTCCCTAACAAGGCCAACATTGTGAGCGGAACAACCATCTTGTTGAAACCATGTTTCACCAAATCTTACACCTAACAACTGCGTAGCAGTTGGAATAATGTGCTGCTGCAGTAGATCCAAGTATCTAGGACCATTCAAATTGCAATTGCCGTTAATAAAAAATGGCCCAATTACGTGTTCCCCTACAATACCCCCCCCCAAACATTTAGTTTTTGGGGATACTGTGTTCTTACGTCAAAATACAAATGCAAATTTTCCCTCGACCAATATCGAACGTGTGTTGGGTTATGACGATTTGACCATTTGACCATCTGCACTTTTTCGGCAACTTCGTAGACATCCATTTTTAGTTTTAAAAATGTATTATTTCAATTAAGAACTTACCCATCCTGTTCTCGAGCAAGGCAGAAATAAAACAAAATAATAAAAACAAAATGAATTTCCAAAAGATAACACTGCAGCGTGCTTCGAATCCACCGGTCCTACGGCACGAAGAGTAAATTGGACTTGATTCTCCCTATGTTCGTAGTAGCTTGAAGTGGTCTGTATGTGACTCGTTAGAAGTGCGAGGTGTAGGTTATAATATTTTTTTGTTCAAAATATCAGATATTTATCATGAAAAAATGAGGGATATATATGTAACCTAACATGTACACTTGTTAAAAATAAACGGGGGCATTATGTACCCAGCGGCGTACTGAGAAAAAGTGGGGCCCGGGGCGGTATCTTCAGATGGGGGCCCTTCTCTCATTTTTCTATATACTTATCTTAGTTTTATTTGACAAATTAAAATTAAAGAATATTTCAATAAAAAAAATAAAACAAAAACACAATATTAAATCCTAAAATTTTTAAAAATATGATATTTACAGGTACCTATTTGCAAAAAAGAAATTTAAGTCAACTAAAAAAGCTGAAAATAGGGAGGGATTAAATTTACTTGTAATCCCTAAGCTGAGGGATTAAATTTATTTTTGATCCCTCAGTGATTAAATTTTCTTTGAATCCCTTAGGGATTAAAAGTGTCCCTAGTCCCTAAAAAGAGGTATTAAAAGTACCTATTTAATCCCTGAAGTGCATAAATATAATTTAAATAAATCTTTTTTTTATACCTTTATCAAAAAACATGATTTTATTAACTGTCTGCAGATAACTAAAGCATGGCTTTTTTGGTTACCGATGCAAAAAAAGATTTCTGTCCGTTTGTTACCAAGAATTAAAGAGAAATAGCGGAAAATAGTAATATTGAAAAAAATCTTTTTATTCTTGCCTAAAAATTAAGTCATTTTCGCCAGTTTTCACCAAGTATTTACGAAAAAATCATTTAAAAACATCGTCAAAATATTAAACTGTCAAAGCTTAAAATGTCGCAACAATGAAAGTCACCGAGTAAAAAGGCGCATCGCTATGGAAATTATTGTTATTTCATTTACTAGCCGTCTTGATTTATAGTGTAAAGATGGTGTCTTGCGAGAAGTGCTCTTCGTTCGAGATTTTTGAAAGAATTTTCCTGTTTTTATTGGATTTTTTGATAAAGGTATAAAAAAATAGTGTAAAAAACTCGCGGCTAAACTATGCTTTTTTTACTCGCTTTTTTAAGTACCTCACTGCGTTCGTTATTTAAACCAATGCTTCTAAAATAAGCACTATTTTAGCCACTAGTTGTAAAAATACTATTTTTCTACCATTTACCGTTGCAAACGCTTGCATAATTTAATTAAATTCGATGTTTTTGGCCACTTCGATTGCAATGGATAAAATCGCCAAACTTATCCGTTCTTGGCTCATAAGCTCATTGTGGAGCACAAATAATCTTTAATCAATTTTAATTTCGAAAAACTGCGCGCACATGTAGCGTTTGAAACCCATAATCTAATAAATAGTTTCAGATTTAAAAAAAGAATTGAAACATATTTAACAATTTTAAGAAAATCTAAACAACTCCAAGACGAACAATAATTTTTATTACTAAAGAATCAATTTAATATATTCAGAAATATAGTTGATTTAAACAATTAAAGGGATGGTAAAACTAATAAAATCAAAAATATATTTTTAAGGGTTTCAACCTTGGGAACAATAACTTTCTTAAAGAAGAAGTTAAAAAACCTCCAAATCAGTTACTTCAACCGAAAAGAAACTAAAAAACAAAAGATCAAAAGATCTTGGGTGGAAATAAAGAAAATTCAAACTTGGATGAGTATCCCACAAGGAACACACACAAGATCAAAGCGAAAAGAGAAATGAATAAACGATGTTTCGCCCTGGGTAACCAGCGTGGGCTCATCAGTAGTTTCACTGGTCACCCTCCACTATACATCATTAAACACCATCATACACTTAGATTTCCAACCTTGAACCACTCACAAATAGGCATCGTTCCGCACTGGTACTTACTTATCCAAGTTACCTAATACGAATTCGTCCTGGCGTGTTAATATTTCCAGTAGGATTATGCTCCTAAGGCAATTAAAATAATATTTTAATTGCCTTAGGAGCATAATCCTACTGGAAATATTAACACGCCAGGACGAATTCGTATTAGGTAACTTGGATAAGTAAGTACCAGTGCGGAACGATGCCTATTTGTGAGTGGTTCAAGGTTGGAAATCTAAGTGTATGATGGTGTTTAATGATGTATAGTGGAGGGTGACCAGTGAAACTACTGATGAGCCCACGCTGGTTACCCAGGGCGAAACATCGTTTATTCATTTCTCTTTTCGCTTTGATCTTGTGTGTGTTCCTTGTGGGATACTCATCCAAGTTTGAATTTTCTTTATTTCCACCCAAGATCTTTTGATCTTTTGTTTTTTAGTTTCTTTTCGGTTGAAGTAACTGATTTGGAGGATTTGAAAATAATATTTTAATTGCCTTAGGAGCATAATCCTACTGGAAATATTAACACGCCAGGACGAATTCGTATTAGGTAACTTGGATAAGTAAGTACCAGTGCGGAACGATGCCTATTTGTGAGTGGTTCAAGGTTGGAAATCTAAGTGTATGATGGTGTTTAATGATGTATAGTGGAGGGTGACCAGTGAAACTACTGATGAGCCCACGCTGGTTACCCAGGGCGAAACATCGTTTATTCATTTCTCTTTTCGCTTTGATCTTGTGTGTGTTCCTTGTGGGATACTCATCCAAGTTTGAATTTTCTTTATTTCCACCCAAGATCTTTTGATCTTTTGTTTTTTAGTTTCTTTTCGGTTGAAGTAACTGATTTGGAGGATTTGAAAATAATATTTTAATTGCCTTAGGAGCATAATCCTACTGGAAATATTAACACGCCAGGACGAATTCGTATTAGGTAACTTGGATAAGTAAGTACCAGTGCGGAACGATGCCTATTTGTGAGTGGTTCAAGGTTGGAAATCTAAGTGTATGATGGTGTTTAATGATGTATAGTGGAGGGTGACCAGTGAAACTACTGATGAGCCCACGCTGGTTACCCAGGGCGAAACATCGTTTATTCATTTCTCTTTTCGCTTTGATCTTGTGTGTGTTCCTTGTGGGATACTCATCCAAGTTTGAATTTTCTTTATTTCCACCCAAGATCTTTTGATCTTTTGTTTTTTAATAACTTTCTTCTAGTGATAAAATAAGTAAGTGTAAGATTTTTATGTCTGACTTGACTACACATACTGTTTCAAATTATTAAACAAAAATTAAGCTATAACTTGGATCATTTTTTGAAATAGAAAAACTGTGGTTAAAGCACTTTTCTCCTAGACGGATGCGAGACAGACTGAGAGAGAGATTGTGCGTACCGGAATACCGGATATCTTTTTCTATCATTTTAGGTATCTTATACCTACCTATTTATGCATGAATGATGAGGAGTTCAGACTTTTACCGGTTTTCGAGAAAGCGGCCACCCCTGTATGGGTATACTTGGTGCTTTTATCTTATCCCTGCCAAAAAAACTTAAAAAACCGCGTTCAATCTCCTAAAAAAGCTTTACGAGATTTTTGATAATGTTTTACCGGGTTTTACATATATTTTCTATGAGGTAAATCTTATAAAATCCTTTAAACAGCATAAAAACTCACCAACTTTCATAAGAATCTATGTGGTTTTCGTACCTGGGATAACTTAGAGTAGGTTTTTGGATAATTGTTGTACATGTGGGATACCAAGGGGCCCCCCGTAACCCGGGGCGGAGCGCCCCCCCGTCAGTACGCCACTGTATATGCCACAGATGTGTACCTATACATTATAAATTATTTATTGAATTAAAATTGTGAATATGTAAATACAAATCAAGGCACCTATGCTCACAGATGAGCCCAACATTTACAATATGGCGTTGCCAATTTTCCGCACGCGATTTCAGATGTACAAATGACGTGTAAGCGGAGTTTGGCCAGAAATCAAGGACGGAACAGTCACTTTACGCACGTGTTAGGTACAATTTTTTTTCTACGACCACTTGAATGTGCCGTCAAACAGACGTAAAGAGAAAATAAAAGAAGAAAATTTTTTCTTTAGGAATTTACGCAGTGGGTTTTAAAGTGTGTGGGTTTAAAGAGAGTCAGGTGGACGTGAAGAAAAAAATGCCAATTATTAAAAATCCTAGTGCGGAAAAGTATAGGGGCAAACTCATTTCCGTACTCAATGCGGAAAAGTGCAACTTTCCGCACTCAGATGAGTGCCGAAAGTGAGTACTTTCCGAACGCAAGTAGAAAAATAATTTTACAAGGAACTAGCTCTACTTACCCCGAAGAATATTTGTCATGGTCCTATTCCATTGCCTGTAGTAGTGTGCACCCTCATATGCCTATTTAAGTTTCCACTTTGACTAAACCTCAGCAAACATAATTTGCATTCGTAAGGTTTTTCCCCGCTGTGTATCCTCAAATGTTTCGTGAGCGTGCTGCTGTCCGAAAAGGCTTTTTTGCACATTCGACATCTAAAATAACAAAAGGATTAATATAATAGTTATTTATAGTACTAGTGAGTTATGTTAAAAATAAGTCACGCGAGAAAGGTTTATACCACGGGGCCGTCAGGCCGAGTGGTATAAAATCTCAAGTGCCTTAGGAAGACACGCGAGTAGCATACAATGTTTTATCCAATAATAGGAGAAATCGTTTTTTTTTTAGATAATAATTAATAAGCTTTGATCAAATCAAAGCTCTACTTGCGTCTCAGTATAAATATCAGAATGACTTGACAGCATATAACTATTAGGTACATAAAGGCCCAGGATGTGAGAAAATCGTCGCGGCAACGGTCAAAATCTAGATTGCCATGACATGGCCAATGGAATAAAGACGGCTCGATCTGAGCTTGCGCGAGTTTGTATCGTCGAATCACTTCATTTCTCATTCAGCGCACTTCCAGCTGACACATTCGCATTGACAAGTGTCATTAATCCATTGGCCTCGGCCAACTTGATAGTCGCAGAGGGTTTCCGCGACGCTTTTTATCATAGAGAAATACACGGGCAGAGCCTTTATAGTATCTCATAGTTATATGCTTGACAGTGACTTTTTTACATTTTGTTCAAAGTAGGTATTTTGTTTGGTTGCCACGGGCATGATACATTGTTAGCAAATGTTTAAATAAATTTTGACACTTTTCAGTTTTCCTTGTAGAAAAGGGAAGCTTTTTTGAAGAAAAAAACGTATAGGAAATGTAGGAAATCGATGAAAATTACGTTCCTGAGGATATCCTTACGGAAGCGGAAGAAGCAGCGATGAAGATTTTTCCAGAAAAGTCCCGAGATGCTTACGACAAGGAGTTTAAAATGTGATTGTTCGATGAATTCACGGAAGGTAAAAGGTATCGATGAAAATGTTCTATTGACCTATTTTTACACTTGCAAAGAAAATTAGCAGCATCGTCACTATATGGATCAAATACTCGATGTTTCGCTCGACTATTCACCTTTATAAAAAAGTCGACATTTCAAAATAAGGCAGACTAACGAGCTTTTTGAAAAGCAAATCACAGGGATACAAACCAAAGAAGTCCAAGACATTAGAACGACCTGAAATAGAGAAGTTTTTGAATGAAGCTTCCGACGACGAGTACCTGTTGATGAAAATTAGCAGCATCGTCGCTATATGGATCAAATACTCGATGTTTCGCTCGACTATTCACCTTTATAAAAAAGTCGACATTTCAAAATAAGGCAGACTAACGAGCTTTTTGAAAAGCAAATCACAGGGATACAAACCAAAGAAGTCCAAGACATTAGAACGACCTGAAATAGAGAAGTTTTTGAATGAAGCTTCCGACGACGAGTACCTGTTGATGAAAGTGGCTTTGATAATGGGTATTAGCGGTGTTTGCAGATGCGATGAATTGGTCAATTTGAAAATAGAAAATATAGAAGGCCAGACATTAAAACCAAGAAATCGAGAAGTTTCACCATACCTGAAGAAGGATTTCCAGTCAACCCGATCAATTTGTGTGAAAAATACATGTCTTTGAGGTCAAAGAATACTAGTTCTAGCCGCTTTTTTGTTTTTGGCAAAAATGGGAGGTGTACCAGCCAGTGTGTGGGAATAAATACGTTGTCGAAGGTACCTTCAAGAATTGCAATGTTTTTGAAATTGTGGAACCAGCGCTCTACACTGGTCACTGCCTGAGAAGGTCTTCGGCGACTCTTTTGGCCAATGCAGGGTCTAATATGACTACTTTGAAGCGCCACGGAGGATGGAAGTCCTCGACCGTAGCAGAAGGATACCTAGAAGAATCGGTACATAACAAAATACAAATTGAAGAAAAAATACAATGTTCTAATGCGTCGGCGTCTTCCAGCACTATCATCAGCTGTACCGATATGGGAGCGTCTGGATCCAATGAACCAAAAATTTCAATATCAATGTGAATTCTGCTTGTACTACTAATAAATAAATAAAATACTACTTTAAATGTGAACGTGAGTTATAATCCATAACTCACTACTGAGTTATGGATTATAACACACTAGTTTATTATTTGATAGTTTACTTGTCTAAAATTACATTAAGTAATAACTGTTATGTGTTGGATAAATGTTTTATAGAGGATATGTCACACATTAATCATAAAATAATTTATGGAAAATGCGAATCCTTCATGGGCCACATAAAATTTAATTTAGAAGTGGAAGGTGCGGGAAAAGGGAACCCTTATTAATTAGTACTGTCCAACATGAAGGCACAAAGAAGCAAGGGCATCGATAATTTTTTCTTTTGGGGGAGGGTAACAAATTAACAAGATAAATTTTCAAAACACTTGGCATATTGAGGAAAATAATTATAAGGTAACAAAACTTAGGTAATATTTAATGAAAATAAACATAATTCTTGTATTCTTCCTAAAGTAACCTTTTTTAAAAAAGCTTTTTTTTTGTCAAAAGTCTATCCTGGAGGCGGTAATTACCCCCATTACCCCCCCCCCCTCCCCTTATCGACGCCCTTGCAAAGAAGTACAAAAACATGCTGATAAGAAGGCAACGGAAAGCCTTACTAAGAGTACCCTGCGGCTACCGATCGATATCAACGGAAGCTATTCAGGTTCAGTGGCGGATCCATAAATTTCACCAGGGGGGAGGCGGCGCAGGCAATAAAACTTATTTAGTCCGGTTCTTATTTAGTATGGTCATCATTTTTTTTTGGGGGTTTGGTTAGATTGGTATGTTAGTTAGTGGTGACTTAACCCTCCCCACTAACCAAACAGTTTTGACCTACATATAGTCGTAGTTGCTTGAGCCGTTGATGATGACTAACAGATACCAACTTATACAACTAATTTATTGTAAAAATTGTACCTAGTATTTTTTTGTTTATATAATAATATTTATATGATGAACTTTCTGGACAAAAAAGAACGTTTTTAAAACGGCAAATATTGAACGTTGTAAAAACGTCCAATCCGGTAGATTTTAAAGACGTGGTAAGTATATACCTAAATATTATATTCTTAAAAATTTGAAGTATGAACATCCCTACTTCTACAAGTACCTACTTTATTTCTTTTACATATAATATAAAAATACATTTTAAGTATGTCTAAATTTGACGTTTTTAAAACGTCGAATTCGGTAAATTTAAAAAACGTTCTTAAACGGACTTTTTGAGAGGTAGCAAAGTCTCCAAAGTACGATATTTCTAAAAAGTGAAAAATAACCATCCTGTGTAAAAATTTTACCTGGTATTTTTTTTTGTTTATAAAATGACGAACTCTCTGGAAAAAAAAGAACGTTTTTAAAACCTCAAAAATTTATCGTTGTAGAAACGTTCAATAAAGTACATTTTAAAGACTTACTTTTTAAGAGTTGTTTAATACGGATCTTTGCTTAAAAAGTATATTTTTAAAAATTTTAAATAAAAGCTTTCTAAAACATACTTTTCTTTGCTAACATTTTAAATTTTTGGAACATAAAAATGACATTTTAAGTAAGTTTTAAAAACGTACTTTTAAGGTCCCGGGACGTCGGGACCTAATGGGACGTCCCGGGGACGTCATGTGTTATTAGGGCGTAGCATGATAAGCATAAAAACGGATGCCTGGAACCAGATATCTGAGCAAATGAGTAGTGATCCTGTTAAAATTAAATATGAAACTTCACTAATTGACAAAATGAAACAATGAACATATTCATGCGTAGACATTCGCTAGTTTGGACAGCAACACTTTCTGTTCATTCGTCTCGTGTGTACGCGGCTTAAGAGAATCATCCTTACCTATACATACCTATAGGGTCGTTCTCCGGAATGTGTGCGCATATGGGTTGTGACAGAAGAACTTTGGGAAAACCTCCGATCACACACGGGACATCGGAACGGCTTCTCTCCGGAATGTGTGCGCACGTGCGCCGTCAAATTGGCAGCCTGCGAAAACGATTTGTTACAGTCGACGCAACGGAACGGCTTTTCCCCACTGTGCGTTCGTAGATGGGTCTTCAGCGTGCTTGGCCGGGCGTAACTTTTTCCTGCGTAGAATGTAGATTTATGCGCAATTTTACAACTCATAGTTAAACGTCAAACCTCAGTTTAAACCACAGATGTCGACTTTTTTACGTTTTATAGGTGCAGTTTACCAACAAACTTCGGTTTAACCGTTACCAACGGTTTGGGTGTTTGTTAAACTTCAGTTTAATAGTTACCGAAAGATTCTAACCTCAAAAAAGTTATTAAAAATTTGTTTTTGGTAAAAAGACTGTAAGTATTTAGTGAAATCGCTATGATCAATGACTTAAAATTTATTCTTGATCAACTGGATGAAGTATTACGAAATTATTGATATTGTCGAAGCACGAAGGCCAAATATTATTTGTCCTAGAACAAATCCTTTGGAGGAGTCCGACGATATGTAGATTTTAAAAAGAGGTTTGAATTATCTAAAGAGATATGCGAAATTGTGCACAAGGAAATTCGACAAGAGTTGGAACAGCTCACAGACCAGCAAGTTTTATTCTCACATCGAGCTCACACGTATATATATATAATGTATATCTTTTTGACAAATATGAACGTTTTTGTTGTGTCGTCTGGCTGTATGTCTGGCTGTATGTCTGTCTGTAACCAACGCTGATATTTAGTCTTTCTTCATGGCCGTGGTTTAACTCCGACTTATAAAATTGAGCAACTTGTTTACCGATGGATTAATCCAAAGATTAAACTGAAGTTTAAACTATGGTTTAATCTGGAGTTTTACCTTTGGTTGTAAAATTAGCCCTTAATAAATGATTGAATGTAGTTCGTTAGTGAATAGGGAATTATTGAAATACCGCACTGCATATAGGCTGGAATTTATAGTCGATCTTTAAGGCCTTCCTTCGGTGAGGATTCCTTGAGGGCTCCTCAATGAGTCCGTTTTATAAAGTCTTCTTCGAGAAAGGCTTGCTGAAGGCCACTGTGAGGTCGCGCAATATGTGGCAACGTGTGACAACGAACTGTGGTCAAGAATGTTAGATTATTTTTTAGTTTGTGTGATTTTAATGATTTTGTTAAATTGCATGTTGTAGTTTTTAAAGCTATATAAGCCATGAAAAAACGAAAGGAGAACAGAACTTCTTTTTCCAATGAGGAAAAGGAGTACTTGTATTCACTGGTGGCAAAATTTTCCATATTGGAATAAAAAAAAACAGATGCATGCCACATCACTTCAAAGAAAACAAAGGGCATGGAAGGAAATGACCAAATATTACAAAACCAATTTTTCTGCATGTTTGAATTGAATCATCGATTCTATCGACAGCCCTCTTCTATTATCTTTTTTTAATTCATCATATACAATTGGGTATATATAATCTTGAAATATATTTTTAGAAAACCAATATCGTTTTTTGAACTTCTTTTCAGAAAACCTGGGGGGGGGGTTTGTCAACATTTCTGGGGTATATTTTTTCAACCCGCTGATATGGTGAGAGAGGTTCTTCTACTTCTACCATATCCTGAGTAGTAGTGTAAGAAATCTTGAAGTTTGTCCATTATTCAGCAAAAAAGAACCGAAAAAAACAACTCTTCAAAAATCACGCCAACAACAACACATAAAACCTGAACCTAACCTGAAAAACACGACCCAAGGCCTCCTTAAGAGCTCCCGAGCTACCTTGGCCTTTACTCAAACTTAAGGCTTCCTTTAGCGACTATAAAATGCATTTCCAATCTTAAGGGATCCTCAAAGACCACTCAACTTTAAGGAGGCTTTGAGGATTGACTCTAAATTCCAGCCATAGTGCCTACTCACAGGCTGTGCCTGGCTCTAAAATGTACAAATTATAGAATTATTGAAAGCGCTTCTAGCGAAACTGTGACGACACTACTTTATTTCTAACCTACACATTTTGGAGCATTTGGGCCATTAGAGTATCTCATAGTTATATGGAGAATTAATTAGCTCTACGTAGATAAAAAAGCAAACAGATTTCTTGGAGAAAAGGAACAGAAATATATGTCAAATAAATTTCAAGTAATTTTTTAAATTCGGTATATTATTATCATTATTAAAAAGAAAATAACAAATTAACGATAATTAAGTATTTTTAAATATTAATTAAAAATATTTTTTGATATAAAATAATTTAAATAAATTGTACAAAAAAGTGATTTTTCTATCTTTTTTATTTGAGCTAATATATCTATTGTTATATTTAACGGTATAAAAAATTTTTAATCTAACAAATAACTTTTTAAGATAATTTTCAGTCAAAACCTACAACTGCTTACTTTAATGTACTCATTAGGTTGCCTAAAACTTATTTTATGTGTTATTAGTTTTTTAAACCATCAGAGCATAAAAAATTTTTCTCGTTCCTGTAAAATGAATAAAAATGCACATAGCAGATTTTAGAGTGTCAGCGATGATATATTATTATAAGTAAGTAGGCATTTAAATATGTAAAAGAGCTTAAAAAAATATGTGCTCATATACTTACCGTTTTGTATCTCTAGCAAAAGAGAAAACTGATGCCCATAACAGTTTTTGACACACTGCCGCGATAAGCACACCAAGTGCCCGGCATGATTTAAAATACTGATAAATAAATCAAAACCAAAATGTGGCAAAATAGGAAAACTCTAACGAATAAGCGCACACCAACAAAATGCGAAATCTCTCGGCCTACTCGGACCAATAAATCAACGAGTGGGTCAGGAGGTTTTGAAGCTTAGACCCGCAGTCCCGATTATGCGCATAAAAAAACAGCTTGCTGACTGTCGTATCTCGTTGGATAAGAGATTTCTGTTTTCATATTTAAAAGGGTTTTTGAGTGATTGAAAAGCACGGAAGATGTGTTGGTGTGGTCTTGGTGGAGGGTGGAGATGAGGACCTGGAGAAGGCGTTTTGACAGCAGGGCGTCATAAATTACTTAGGTTTTATTATAATACAACAATACGAGTTAATTAATACCTAATTCAAATTGACATATTTCGAAAACGGTTGCATCAGACCTATGCACTTTGGTGAGTATAGAATTATTTAGATATATTTATATGGGTACCTTGTTGTTAACTTATTATAGAAGTCCTGAGGAAGAGAAAAATATATTCTCGAAAGCTTGACATATATATTATTTTGTAGTTTTAAAAAGCTAATTTTCTGGAGAATTCAACAGTGTCAAAATATATAATTGATTAGGTGTGTAGTGTCTCTCGCACGGTTCGGATGTTGTTAAAGAGAGCATATTTAAAACCTTTGAAAGTAAACAAACTACAAACAAATTAAATCGTGTAAAGTGCAAATTAGATTTGTAACACTATAGGCCGGTTCCTCTCGTAAAAAGTTACAAAAAAAAACTATTTTTTAGGTGAAAAATTATAATTTTTGTAAACGAAAACGGCAAGCAAATACTGCAATATCATCTTGAAGGTCGTACCGAGGAATTTTTTTTTTTTTTTTTTTTTTTTTTTTTTTTTTTTTTTTTTTTTTTTTTTTTTTTTTTTTATCAGTAGGAAGTCGCACAAAAATACGGAATAAAGGAGTCCATATACGAGAATGACTGGTCAAGACGATACCAAAAGAATTTTGAATGAATTGAAAAACAACAAAAAGGAACTCCAAAAAAGTATAGAACAAAGCGAAAGTAGGATTTTGATTTGTCTAAACGAAAAAATTAAAAAGTTGGAGGATGAAAACTTACGCCTCAAGAAATCCTTGGAAAGTCTAGAAATAAACTCCAAGAAGAAAAATATTTTGGTATTTGGGTTGGAAAAAGCTGCAATAAATGACATACCCCAACTATGTCAAAAGTTAAGTAATAGATTAAAAATAAATTTTACAGAAAAAGATCTAAGTGATGCATACTGCATGGGAGGCACAGATAAATGTCCTATCAAACTTGAGCTGACCACACACTTTAAAAAACAAGAAATCTTGAGAAATGGCAAGAATTTGAAGAACACCAACATATATGTGTCACCAGATTTAACCAAAAATCAACAGGAAGATCTAAAAATTTTAAAGCGACACCTAAAAATTGTAAGGCAGGAGGAACCAGACAAAAACAGCTATATCAGAGGAAGCAAACTATATATAGAATACAAAGGTTACACGTCAAAAGAACTTGAAGAAGGGACCTACTTCATAAAACCAAAAAGGTTAATAAGTAGTGCTCCACCATCACCATTATCTGATTTAAATCAACAACAAGGAAATGATGTATTTTTGGAAAATGAAAGTCACACAAATAAAGAAAACAGCACAAGCTTAAATGAGCAACAAAACAACGAAAAAGCAGACAATAAGGCAGTGGAAAAAGCCCCTTACGTGGAGAACAAACAAACTCCAAAAAAACATAAGGCTGGAAAAGACCAACCTACCAAACCACGAAACCTGTCAAATGCGTCTACCTCGTCCGAAAAAATAAAAACTAGATCCGGTAGCAATAATAAAAGTGCAAAATGAATTTAAAGATTAACGTTAGTTTAGTGAATTTTGTTTACGTTTTGTTATAAATATATGTAAATACTTAAAAACGAAAAATAAAAACAAAAAAATGGATACCTACGTTAGAGATTATAAAGTAGATAAAGTGGACACAAAAAGTTTAGATACTGACAGTTTTAATCAAAAGTATGCAGGGAAAATAGAAAATGACTTAAAAATAATTCACTGCAACATCAGCAGCTTAGGTAAGAACTTTGATAGTTTCTGTATGTTCTTATCAACTTTAAACACTATTTTTGATGTAATAGTGCTAACAGAAACACATATACAAGACAGTATTGATAAAACACCATTTTTGTTAAGAAACTACGATTTGTTATATAACAACGGTGAACTTAACAAAAATGATGGTGTTATAGTGTATATAAAAACAAATTTAAATTACAAATACTCTGTAGTACCGCTTGGAAATATCAAGTTGCTTGAAGTGACACTTAGTCATAAAAATACAAAAGTCTGTTTAAGTGCAATTTACAAATCACCGTCGATAGTTATAAACAACTTTAACCAAGACTTACATCAGTATCTCGTAAATAAAAAAAAAGAGTGTTTTCACATTATAGTGGGTGACATTAATATTGATTTATTTGGGACTTTGGTTGATATTGAAGAATACCAAAATATATTAGCGTCACTAAATTTCATACCTTACATAAACAAAATAACTAGACCAAAAAGCAAAACATGTATAGATCATTTTTTTATCAAGAGCTCCGCTGATCATTCCAATATAACTTCGTTCGTTCTTGAAAATAACGTAACCTCAGACCACTATCCAATAGCGGTTTCTATACCAGTTGTAAATAAAACTAAAGAAACTAATAAAGTAAAAAAAACACATATTAACTACAAAAGTCTAAAAAATGACCTAAAAAAAGAAATGTGGTTAGATGTATATAACGAAAAAGAAAAAAACGGGGCTGTAAAACTATTTGTAACAAAAATAGCAAACTATATTAAAATAAATACAAAAATAATCGAGCAAAATACAAAATTTGTCCTTAAAAAAGATTGGATGACAGCAGGGCTTTTGAACTGCATACATGAAAAACATTGTTTGTATAATCAAACAATCCAAAACCCAACAAATTACATAATAAAACAGCGTTACGCAAATTATAAAAATAGATTAAGACTTTTAATTAGAGATGCGAAAAGGAATTATACAAAAAAACAAATAGAAAAAAATAAAGCGTCTTCCTCATTGCTGTGGAGTGTGGTAAACTCATTGTGCGGTAAATCAAAAAGTAAAACTAAAATTGAATCTATAAAAACTGAAACCGGAGAAATCTTAACTGAAAAAAAAGAAATTGCAAACGAGTTTAACAAACATTATAGCACACTGGGACAAAAATACGCAGAAAAAATTCCTCTTTGCAACGACCAAAATATACAAATAGAGAGACTGGAAAGCAGTATGTTTTTGTATTTAACCAATCAGGAAGAAATGTTAAATGCAATAAAATCTTTAAAGGAAAAAAAAGCTCCTGGTTGGGACGAAATTAGTACAGACACAATAAAACAAATAAAAGAGGAAATTATAATACCTCTAACTTTTTTAATTAACTTATGTTTTCAAAATGGCAGCTTTCCAGACTGTCTAAAAATAGGAAAAATTAAGCCCATTCTAAAGTCTGGTAGCAGAGACAGCGTGATCAACTATAGGCCAGTGTCTCTGTTGTCTGTATTTGCAAAAATATTTGAAAAAATATTAAAAAATAGGATTGTTAGTTTCCTGTCTAGATTTAATGTGATATCGGAGTGGCAGTACGGGTTCAGAGAGGGAAAGTCGACACAAGACGCAATCTGTAAATTAACGGAACAAATAACTGACGCTTTTGAAACAAATATGCGTAGCCTATGTATTTTTGTCGACCTCTCGAAAGCATTCGACACCATTTCGCATGAGATCTTACTGGAAAAGCTGGAGAGGTATGGCCTGCGCGGAAATGTTTTAAATCTTCTTAAAAGCTACTTGACCAACAGAAACCAATATGTAGAGATTGACGGTGTCAGAAGTGATTACGAAAAAATAAACTATGGTGTACCGCAGGGGACAATTCTGGGTCCCTTGCTTTTTACTTTATATGTAAACGACTTGCTTAAATTAAAAACCATCGGAAAAATAATAAGCTTTGCTGATGACACCGCGATTTTCTACAAGTCAAAATCTTGGGAAGACCTTAAACTATTAGCGGAAAATGATTTTAAAACAATAAGATCTTGGTTGCAAAAAAACAAACTAACTTTAAACTACGAAAAAACAAAATATTTGCCTTTTGCAATTTATAAAAATGCTTTACCCGAATTTAATTTACTAACAATAGAAAATAAAGAACAAATACCAGAATCAAAATCTATACAATATCTAGGAGTAGTAATTGATAGACACTTAAAATGGGATCTGCAAATAAAAAATGTGGTGAAAAAAATCCGGGGATTACTACCTAAATTTAGATATCTCAAGGAATTTCTGGAGGTAGATCAACTTAAATCGCTTTATCTGTCTCTTGTACAATCTCATCTCTTATATGGGATTCTGGGATGGGGAGCGGTAGCAGACTGCCACTTAACAACTCTTGAGAGTACGCAAAAATGGTTTCTTAAATTAATTTATGGCAAAAGAAGAACATATCCTTCGGACCAGCTTTTCCAGGAAACACAGATTCTTGATATTAGACAACTGTACTGCTTGGAGCTGCTTAAAAACATACACAAAAAGAAAATAAAACTTACAGAAAAAGTGTTAACATACAAAACCAGAAATAAATCAAATGTTGAATATGTTCAGGCTTCCAAAACAATAACGCAACGTTCAATCAAATACTTTGCCCCAAGAATATTAAATAACTTGCCTACTGACTTCAAAAATATACTAAAATTTAGTGTTTTCAAAAAATTAGTCACAAATTGGATTAGAGAAAGTAGAGAGATGTGTAATAATCTAATTAACTTAAATTATATTAGGTAATCAGAAGTAAGATGAAGGTTCTCTAAGATTAATTTTATATGTAAAATCTACCTACTCTAAAATTTTATCATCAATTCGAACTGCTGTGTGAAAAAAAAACTATTTATCTAAATAATATGGTAAGTCAACAAGCATGTTTATGCTTTTAAGACATTTTTGTGCGTTTATTTTTGCATTTTATTTATACTAGGATTGTAAAATGTTTCTTTACTAAAATAAACGTATTATTTATTATTATTTATTTATATAGGGTGTTCCATAAGAAAATAAAAATAACTTTTTGGGACACCCTGTAATATGAAATAAACTTACCGCATATTCTACATACATTCGGCTTCTGCCCATCTTCTTCGAACAAGTTTAAACTGGGTTTTCGTCGCGGCGACGGGAACGACATCGGCATCGTTTTATAGCCCGACGACGAAATGGGGACGTCTTGCGGTCTGAAGTCAGCCGTAAACGAATAAGAACCGTTGTAGGGCGCGTTTAACACTGTTTGACTCTGGTAATTTGGTTGCGGTGTGGGTTGGGGATTTGTGGTCCATTGCACCTGTTCATAAAAAAAGTTATACTAATACCAAAAATGTGACAGGAGCCTGGGTTTCAGGCTACCCAGGACACTCGAAACGAAAAAGTAGTCGACGGACGGAAACCTTCAGCGGGATTGCATAAAACAGTGTATCATCGAGAGAACCAAAAGAACCTGGACCCAAATCTCCTGGTCAAAGTTAATTAAGGAATAAGTTTTTTAATGTTGCATCCGTTACTATAAAAAAGCTTAAAATTTAAAAAAAACTAATAATTCAAATAAACCTTCATCAGATTAAAGGAGGAGGATCCCTACTATGGCGAACTGCACATTTTCCCACTGGTGTCAGGTGTGGGGTTCACAAATTTTAACAAGCATTTAATTTAGTTATTTTTATTTAATTAGAATTAGATCACATTAGTACAGTTAGAAGTATATAGTCTAGGTTGAGTTTCAAGTTAGGGTAAATAAATTGAAAAACTTACATGGGCGGTAGGCATCTCAGTCGTCGCATACCCTGCGTTTGGGGGATACCCGTGCATAGTCATGTTCATTGAGACGTTTACCGACATGCTGGGAAATATCGGCGGTTGTTGACTGACCGCGTAGTTCTGTTCGCAAAAACCGTTTCCAGAGTATCCGTTCGGGGAAAGTAGAACCTGCGAATAAAGAGGATGTCAATAGACTTTCACTATAAATAAAAAAAGGCAGGAGTTTTGGAAAGGATCACTGTTGAGTCAGATAGTTGTGTATGAGAGCGCCTGATGCTGGGACGATGGTTAATCCTGAAAATGTGTTGGAAAGGGTAACAATTCATTTATTTTTAGCTGAATGCAATACTAAACTACAAGAAAACAGTGAGACAGTATAATATATATAATATGTGTGCCGTCGGTATCACCAATCTTTTAGCGTTTTTAACATATTCGGTAGTAGTAGAGGGGCGGCCCGTGGGTCTGGCAATTAGGCCGCTTCGATATACTCCGTTGTGTATCCTTCTAGTCCCGCTATGCGGGCTGCGACTCTCTCTCTGGGCTTTCCTGTCTTCTTTACAAAGTTCATTATGTCTGCCCATCGAAGAAAATGCAGCTCTTCCTCCTGTCCTCTCAACCCCACGTCAGCTGCCTTAATCTGGCCTATGCGTCACAATCACCAATTCACAGGCTAGACAGACGGAATTGCCTGCTATTCCGATGCGCGACAGGTCTTTGTTCAGCCGATTGTGTCCAGTCACAGTGGCAGCATTCCTACCAGGAGTCCAATGTCCTTTCGAGTTTTGCTTAGGAGCCATTTAGTTCTGGCTGCATCTGTGCCACTCACTGGTTTGTACTATATTGGTTCCCTGGTATCCCCTTATGGCCAGGGATCCACATCAGTTACACCCTCTTGTTTTGAGCGCACTATTCTACCAAGCTGCTGACTATTCTGGGTGCACTTAAAGCCTTGAGGGCAGCTTGGCTGTCGGAACATGTGCACATGTCCTCCGGTATGATTGCTGCCATAATGATGGCGAGTGGACAACTCTCCCGAACATCCAGGTCTTTCACATATACTCCTTCGCCTTTGGTCTGCATGTTGGGAGCGAGGGGAGACTAGGATGGTTTCAACGACACCAATGGGGGTAATCCTAATTGCGCTGGTTATTCTTCTGCAAAAGAGACCCTGTAGGTGTTTTGAGATATTCAAATATTTAAGATTTAACATTTTTGGCGAAAACTCTGATTTTCATAAATACCCAATGAGTTCGGCTTCGCTTTTTAGGTTACTACGCTATCGATTGGAAGTGGGCAAAAAAAATTCCAATAATTTCTCACTGTATAATGTTCTACCCAACAAAATATCTTTGCCTATTAAACAGTTTAAAAAACAATAAGATCCTTTCAGGTAAAAGAAAATAATTCTCCATAAATGGAAATAATGGTACTATTTAAGTATAGAGACTTCTCCCTGATTTCAAGAATAGCTACTCTCAACAAAAATGCTTTCTATTCAGATCGAGAATACATGGAAGTCAATAAGTAAAACTAAAAAATAAAAACTAACGTTGTGCCTATGCGCCTATCTAAACAAATATATTTCTTTATTTTTGTATACAGGGTGTTTCACAACTTATGTATAAAAATGAATTGATTGATTGATTGATTCATTTGTGAGTGTGCCAGTATGGCACTGTCCACTGCGACCACTATTGAGTCTATTGTGGCTCACTTTTGACATTTTTTGTTGCTACAGAATATTCAGTCCCTTAAAAAGGCTCTCAACTTGCTTTGGTAAAGTATCATTGAGATCCAGTCCGTCGATCTGTGGTTTACCGAAAATACGTTGACGCTGACGTGCAATGGCCAGACATTTACAAAGCACATGTCTGGCCGTCTCGTCATATTCCATACAGAGCCTACATTCGGTGTCCTCACTTAGACCTATTCTGTGCAATCGTACTTTCAGCCTGCAGTGTCCAGAATATAGATCAACCATTGTCCAGATCTCCTGCTTGAGCTCAATGAGTTTCCCAGCCCTCTTCCTGCAGAGTTCTGTAATGAACTCTTTGAAATGTGCCAGTCCCGGCAATTCTCCAGTATTGGTGGAACTTATTCTCCATTCTGGTTCGGGCCCAACAAAGACGGCAGAGGCAGCTTCGCGCGCCAGTTTGTTTGCCCAAGGGTATTCAGTGTATCGTGGCAGTTCCTAACGGTTCTCGATGAGCACCTATAGGATTCAAGAGCCTTAAGAGCCGCTTGACTGTCGGAGAGTATCTTTATTGTTCTGTTGCGCCAGTTATGATCTATTATCAAACGTGTGCTCATTTCAATGGCGAATTGTTCCACCTGGAAATTTGTAGCCATGTGTCCAAGACTATGTATAATTCTGATATTTTCTCGGCTGCAATAAGCTCCGGATCCAACGCCTGAAGGCATTTTGGATCCGTCAGTGTACCAGCAGCTATCTTCATTTGAGAAACTTATTCTGTTTGACGACGAGTCCTCCCTATCTGGCAAAATAGTGTTGTGTAGCTTTTTACTGTTTACTGTTAAGGGTTTGGTACTACTTGACTGACCCTGCCACTCCATTGATTGGCTATGATTCTGTAGGTTGCCTTCATAGCCTCTTTCTCGTTTAGGAGGCATTCAAGCGCTGCTGATGGTGTGGTGCTCGTAGCACTACATATTACCATACTTACTTGACGTTGGATGCTTGTTAGTTTGGCACGAGCCAGCGTTTGTCTACCTTTTGTGTACCAAACCCAAAATGTAATCATGGGACTAACTACCGTGATATACAGCCAGTACATTTGTTTGGGGCTAACGCCCCAAGACTTACCGCAGATACGTTTGCACCTCCATAGAGACAGTGCTGCCTTTTGCTTTACTTAGTAAGTGTTTTTATCGAGAGTCACCCCCAGATATTTTACTTCAGATGCAAATGAGATTGTTTCACCGTTTAGTACCGGAGGATATAAGAATGAAAGAAGTGAATCCTAAAATTCTGCTCGGTGTCTAAAATGACGATTCATTTCGCCTAAAATTGTTCAAATGTTTTTCCAAAAAAATTACCAAAAATTGCTAAAACATTTCTTTGCCTTTGACTTTACATTGAAGTTTATCAACATAGCCACCTAACAAAAAACAAACATCAAGCAATCAAGTGCATTGCCCGTCCCGCTCTTATCTGCGTATTGTACCAGAGAATATTAGCTGATTCAGTTTTGAATATCACGTCGTGATGTGGTGCGGAGTATTAGTTTTTTTAGTGATTTTGTTTTGCGTTTCGTTATAAAAAATGACAACTATTCATTTCTTGGGAAATTAAACACCGAATTTTAGTGGATATTGTTTTAATTTATAACGAAACACGACAACCAGCCGCAGAAGCTTACCGAACTTATTTCTGTCCCCTTACATTAGTAGAGGTATGTAATTCAGTGACGTAGCCAGGGGGATTGTGGGGGTTAAACCCCCCCCCCCCCCGAGGCCTAAAAAATAGCTACTCTCTAACCCAATCATGCACTTAAAAATGTTTTCTTCTTCTTTTTTTCTAAAAAAAGTTGCACCTGCGCTGCTATTTCTTTTTTTCCCGAAAATCACCATTACTTTTTACAAAATTTTCGCTTGCGGCGCTTTTTCCATGATTTTTTTCAAAATTATAGCCTGTTCAACTGCTCAAAACCCATTTTCTGGCTACGCCACTGTGTAATTATTTGACCTTTTTATTTAGTTATGAGAATTTTCAGCGATTAGGACTTTTTGTCGCTTGATATGGATCATACTTAAACGAATTATTTGCCTACTTTTAGTGGTACAGTCATGTCTTGGAAATATGTTCCCTAATTGAAACATTTTTGAAGAGGCTTTTGAAAACTGCATATTCGTTTTTTTTATATATATTTTTGCAGTCGACTTAATGCACTAAAAAGTTCTGACATAAGTTGTGAAACACCCCTTATATGTAAAATGTCAAATGATCTTATTTTTATTATTCCAGTACTGTGATGGATACTGGTATTTTATTTAGTACTTTTTGATAAGCACAATTTTTGTTTTGCTAATTGACCTGCTACAATTGTCTATTTTTTTAACAGAGTAGTTAAGAGAAGGGTACAGGCCCGCTATACAGAGGTGGGCAACTCATATTGCCCTCTCTTTCTAGTTTTTTTCATATTTGCATGTAAAAGCGATTTTATGAAATGGACTATATGTTTTGTTGTCTCTTTTTATAATTTCCCCAGACAGTTTTTGAAAGATTGATTTTTTTTCAGTTAGTAAAATATGTCAAGTTGTGACAAAAACAAACAGTGAGTATACACGCGGAGATATTAGACACTTACGGTGGAATTTACTAAAAAGGTTTAGTCTATTTTAGAACAGTCCTAGGTTTAAGTGAAATTTTTGGTTTTAAGCATTTTAAACCAAACTTCCTTGAGTTTTGAACATAGTTTGATTTATAAAAAGGATTGTAATAAATTTGTTTATTGAATAATCATCTTAACACAATCTTTTCTTGGATTTAAGAAGAAAGTTTCAATTTAGAAGAAAAGAAAATTAAAAAATTTAAACCCACGCCTGGTTTAAATAGTAAACACGCTGTAGAACAAATTAAAATTGGGGTTATATATCACTCTAATTAAAACTTACCCTTGATAATTAATTTTCCAATTAATACTTGATGTCAAACCACGATTTAGATGGTTAGATGGGTAATAATAAAATAACGATTAGATTAATTTTGTATTTATTTAAAAGGTGTTTTTATTTATGAAATTTATTAAAAAATGCAAGTTTTTTTACATTTCTGTCACTGTCGAAATGTCAGTTTAAAAATATTAGCGCTGCGTTCAATCACAAACAGCGAGTTCGAATATTTTACCTCTGCTTGCACCTTGGCTTGTAACAACCTCTACTGATGAAAGCTACAGCTTTAAAACGGGTTGGCTTTGAGTAAGGAAAGTTTTTTTGACTGAGCTTTTGAGTAACCTTAATCTCCTACTTTCAGTTTGTAAATAAATTAATATAGTTGTTTTTGTTTTTTTGTTTGGTATATTTTTCGTGCATAATCAGTGACCTTCACTTATGTTTGTTTTGCCTCGTAGTGCCCTCATAAATATATTTTTTGGGCTGAAAACGGGTTCAAAATATGGCGTTTTTCTGGACAAAATAGAAAGTGTTTTATTGGAAAATGCACAACTTGAGATATTAAATAAGGTAAATTAATCCTTATGAAAATGGTTACTTAGGGAAATTATAAACGAACTTATTACCAAATGCCACAAAACAATCCTTTCTGGGGGCTATAAATTTAAACCACCCCCCCCCCCTAAGGTGGTCTAAAAAAACACCAACTTTATAACCTCAAACATAAATAATGAAGCTATTATGTGCCAAATTTTTGGCGTATTCACCATTTTCCATTTTTAGACCTGTCAAAAAAAATTAGTTTTAGGGCATTTTTTTGTAAAATTAAAATTGTATTTTGAAAAAAATCAGTTTTTCAGTAGTATTTGGCAATAAAAATACAAAATAATCAATAACTTTGTGTCTTTTTTGTATGGGTGTTTTTTGAAAATTGGTTTTAAAATTTAGTGCCCCCCTCAGGTGTAAATATTTAGACCTGTGGGGGGTACTATTTTAGATCTTAGTAAAGCCCACTGATAAGGTTAATTTTCAGTTTTATCAGCTTTCGTATCCTTATCCCTATCGAGTCGACCAATTAAGAAGGTGCACTTTTAAAATCATGGCGAATGCGTGACAGCTTCAGCTGATTAAATGCACGAAAACCTTGTTAGGTACGATAAGGGAGTCGTAACGTTACGACCGTCCCTGCATACGAAACGATGTTTTGACGCATTTGATCAGCTGGAGCTGTCACGCATTTGCCATTAGTTTAAAAGTACACCTGCTCGATAGGCCGACTCGATAGAGATAAGGATACGAATGCCGATAAACCCGAAAATTAACTTTTACAGTGGGATTTACTAAGATCTAAAATAGTACCTCCCACAGGGCTAAATATTTACACCTGTGGGGGGTACTAAATTTTAAAACCAATTTTCAAGAAACACTTACCCATACAGACACTACACAAAGTTATTGATTATTTTTTTATTGTTATTGCAAAATACCACTGAAAAACTGATTTTTTTCTCAAAATATACTCTATTTTAGGAGAAAATGCCCTAAAACTATTTTTTTTTGACAGGTTTCAAAATGGAAAATGGTGAATACGCCAAAAATTTAGCACATAATAGCTTCATTATCTGTGTTTAAGGTTAGAAAGTTGGTGATTTTTTAGACCACCTCTGGGAGGTGGTTTAAATTTATAGGCCCCAGAAAGAATTGTTTTGTGGCAATTCGGAATAAGTTCGTTTATAATTTCCCCAAGCAACCGTTTTTACAAAGATTAATTTACCTTATTTAATAACAAACATAAGTGAAGGTCACTGATTATGTACAAAAAATATACCAAACAAAAAACCCAAAACAACTATATTAATTTATTTACAAACTGAAATTAAAACATTGAGGTTATTCAAAAGGGCACTCAAGAAAACTTTCCTTACTCAAAGCCCACCCAAGGTACAAGCAGAGGTAAGAAATCCGAACTCGCTGTGTGTGATTTCAACCGTAGATAGAGAAAATACCGTTTTATCTATGTACGTTTCAATGCAGCTAATATTTTGAAACTGATATTTCGACAGTGACAGAAATTTAGACAAAACTTGCATTTAAGTTTTTTAATACATTTCATAAATAAAACACCTTTTAAATGAATACAAAATGAATCTACTCCTTATTTTATTATTACCCATCTAAATCGTTGTGTGACATCAAGTATTAATTGGAAAAATTAATTAACAAGGGTAAGTTTTAATTAGAGTGACATATAACCCCAATTTTAATTTGTTCTACAGAGTGTTTACTATTTAAAACTCGCGTGGGATTACATTTTTTAATTTTCTTTTCTTCTAAATTGAAACTTTCTTCTTAAATCCAACAAAAGATTGTGTTAAGATGATTATTCAATAAACAAATTTATAAATATTCTTCTTATAAATAAAACTATGTCTAAAATTCAAGGAGAGTTGGTTTAAAATGCTTAAAACCAAAAATTTCACTTAAACTTAGGACAGTTCTAAAATAGACTAAACCCTTTTAGTAAATCCCGCCGTAAGTGTCTATTGTTGTACCTACTGCTTATAGCTCACTTACCTCGCAAATTCGGCTATTTTTATTAATTTTCCAACTTGGTAAATTCATGTTTTCTTTCCACTTTTCTTGAGTTTCTTTCTCGGTTGGACAATGAAACAATACAAATTCGTCGAAGCACGTGTTTTTACAGTTTTTGATACAGCAAAATTTCATTTTTAAATCAGACGTTTCTTAATCAAAAATGTGACAGTGACAAAATTATTTGTTGTCAGGGGTTACCAACTATCGTTGCCAACACACAATTTGTTTTTGAACATTTCCCTCGCAACTGTCAAATCCAGTTGCTCACCTTTGGTAAAACAATAACTGTCAAAAATCGTATACAGGGTCTCTAGAGAAGGGAATCCCACAATATGGCAGAACCACAATATGGCAACGTTTGTTTAAAAAATTAACATTTTAGGTTATTTTATCCATCACTGACAAAGTCGCACTGAAAATGTCTGCCACATTGGTGACACCTTCAGAAATAAGGAAAGTTTCCAGCCACTATCATGTTAAGTAAACTGATAATCTGGGTTTAATTTTTTTATGGTTGAAATAAAAGTGTAGACAAATCAAGTGAATTTAAAATAAGAAATTCACTTAAAAATTGAAGTTTTATATACCTTAAACAGTGGTTGCCATATTGTGCCGTTTTATGAAACTCATAGCCAAATGAAGAATACAAGAGAAATGAGATTTTGCATAGAAGCCTAAATTTTCACTTTCAAATGCGCTACAGAGAGCTTTTTTAGAAAAAAAAGTATGTGTGCAAAATTTCAGCACTCTAGTACTTTTTGTTCGGCCAGGATTTCCAGAATACGATTTGCCCAGGGGGTGCTGGCTCTTAAAATAAATCTATTATATTCTATTGTTGTGTAACATACTATTCGTTTTCTTTTGTTTTTCAGTTTGAGAAAAATTAAATTTGTGTGCCACTAAGAAACAAAAAAAAGTCGGGCGCCACCACCAAACATTCGAATATTTTTGACTTACCTGTGGGTGACATATGTGCTGTGAATCACATTTTTCAGAGGAACTTTGTCCAGGGTAGACGACTGCATGTTTGAGTGAGAGTAGTACGTCGGCTACGTCTGATGATGGCTGTTTGGTGTATGGGATGGGGTTTTGATTTTGAAAATTGGTCTCCGTTCTAAAATTGATGGTAAGTTATTTCGCACTTTTGCACAAGGTCCTACAATTTTTTCTTAAATTTTGTATGAGAGTATTTTGTTAATTTGGAACCTTTGGTTGCACTAAAACAAAGTTATGATTTTTTTCCACAAACCAAAACTACACTTTTAAGCACTCGACGCGCGTTTCGCTAACAACGTTAGCATAATCAGGAGACGATAAACAATGAACTAAATTAATCTACGCTCTATCTTATATACAATCCTTTAGTGGGCGGAGATAAGACTAATAATTTGTGATTGATCACGATTTTTAATCCTATGTGTACTAAACGGGATAGGTCCTCTATCTTTATTTAAACTATTTCTGGATTTAATGATTTCCATACTTTCATATGCATTCAAAAGTCTTTTGTTTGGTACACTTTTTAGAAGTTTTAGGTTATCTAATGTGAATCTATGATTGTTTTCAAAAGCATGCTCGGCCACACTTGACTTTTCTGTTCTTCCGTATTTTAGTTATCGAAAATTTTTCACCTATTGGCGCCATCTAAGGTCAGTAAGAAATGAAGTATTTTTAATTGAACGCCTATGGTTTATGAAACCAGGAATTTATCAGACCGTATTTAATAAAAATTTTCTTCGTAAGAACGATTCACCTTAAAAACTGCAATTTCTTAAACCAATTTTTAATCCGAACCTTATTTCTGTAAACCCATTCAATAACAAATACGAATTTTATAAGATCCGTTTTTAATCGAACCATTATTGTTCATCAAACACATTCAATATCAAACGCTTGTAAAAAAAGCAATATTTTAGCCACTAGTTGTTAAAACTACTATTCTTAAATACCTGTTAAATTATTTTTAGATGTGCTAAAATACACTTTAGAGGAACACGCTTTTTGGTAAATTTAAAGACTAGAGAACTTTGATTGAAAGCTTTGAGAAATTACAATTTTTGGATAAAAATGGCTAAATAAAAATCATATGCACGATACTACTCAAGATGACAGACAGATGACATAGCAGAAATTTTTAGTAAACAATTAAATTATTTTCATCTTTTATCTCTTTTATAGCCCGCTGTCCCTCTTCAACAACTTTAAATATTTTTGCACGTCACTAAAATATCTCTCCATGTACCTCTGAAATTCTGCCCTCTCTCTCTAAATATTTTTCATTTTAACAGAGAAAAAATGCTTTATGCAGTACTTTTTTTGAACGCTAAAAAAACAGTGAAAACTTGAAAAATTTAAGTGTTTTATCCTAGAAATCGAAAGTTTGGAAAGAAAGATTTAAAATGTGAGCAAAATCATGGCATAAAAATGTGAAGAACATACTAAAAATTGCTTAATCAAAAACGCTACCTCTTAAATTATGGTAAAATAGTTTAAGCCTTAAATTATCATCATGGCTTTACCATAAAATTTTTAATATCTGTATCTACCTCATGTTTTTTTGTGAACGTTTGACATATTTTACTAACCAAAAAAGTCATTTTCATTCAAAAACTGTCTAGGAAAATTATAAACAGAGACAACAAAACTTCAGTCCATTTCATAAAATCGGTTTTCATGCAAATATGAAAAAAACTAGAAAGAGAGGGCAATATGAGTTGTCCACATCTGGTAAAACAATAACTATGAAAAATTGTATATACAGAGCCTCTATGTGTGGTTAAACCCAAAAAAAAAAATAGTTTTTATTCAGAAAACAAATAAAAAGCTGAAATTTGGAACAATATCATCTCTAATCACCTTGTTTAACGTACGTTAGCGTTTAGGGTAAACGTAGACTTACGTCGCCCCTATGTTGTTAACGTGTCTTTGTGTAAAAACGCCAAAGTCATTGTCTACGCATTTGTATATTTTACAACGAGTATCAATAAATAAATACCTTACTCACTTGTATCCATGTCCGGGGGCATTTCCGCAAGGCGAAATATTGAATAGGCTGGGCAAAGGATCCAAGTCTAAGGGCAAGGAGAATGAGCCCATGTCGTCGCTCCAAGAGGAGAAATCCTCACTGCACGGTGCAACCTAATAGGAAATATTTCAGGAGTTACTTATTACAGTAAGCGAAGTCAGGGCTGAATGTTCCGGGGGTAAGTTTTGTTTTGAGTCGTGCAGTCAAAAGATCTTGGGTGGATATAAACTTGAATGAGCATCCCACAAGGAACACACAAAGGACCAAAGCGAAAAGAGAAATGATTAAATGATGTTTTGCTCTGGGTAACCAGCGTAAGCTCATCAGTGGTTTCGCTGGTCACCCTCCTCATACATCAATAAACACCATCATACACTTTGATTTCCAACCTTGAATCACTCACAAATAGGCATCGTTCCGCACTGGTACTTATCCAAGTTACCTGATACGGATTCGTCCTGGCGTGTTAATATTTCCAATAAGATTATGCTCCTAAGGCAATTAAAACAAAAAAGAAGTTAAAAAATCTACAAATCAGTTCCTTCAACCGAAAAGAAACCAAATCAAAAGATCTTGGGATGCTCATCCAAGTTTGAATTTTCGTTATTTCCACCCAAGATGGAACAGGAGAGTATTTTTACATTTTCTGACAGAAAACCATTCGAGGGGATGTTTATCTTTCAAAAATGTGTTTTCAAAAACATTGTTCTAAAACAAATATAGCCTGCTAGCGCTGCGCGGGCATTACCCCGAGTCTATCAAAGAACCAAGAGAACTTTACTGGCTTGCTGGGATTACTAGGAATTCGCATAGAAACATTCGGCGCCCATAACCCCACATAATTTTGTTTTTGTTTTATTATTGCGGCATAGTTATGTGCAAGTGTACTAGTGAAATCTTGGAGTGCAAAGGATAGATTTTAGAACCTCAGTTTCAAAAACACACGGATACTTTAGTACTAACAAAACAGGTCAGTAAAGCTCCATTTAGAGGTTGGAAAGACTCTTGCTAGTCGTTGGCGCTCCTTTTTAAAATAGAATACGATTTTTTCGTCTAGCGCCAGTAGCTGATTTTTAAATCTGCATGCTTTTAAGTTAACCTGTTGTCGGTATCAGCTAGCGGAAGTGTTTCCAATTCAATTATACATGCACCTGTAAATGCAACCTTAAACATTACACCCAGTTACTTTAATACGTAGTTGGGTAGCGTTTTTATAGCAGGTAATTCTGCAATAAATAGTTTTCTTTCATTTTAGTATTTTATTTAGTTTTTTAGCGGCACAGAACGCGAAAAGTCAAAATAAGTAACCTAACCCCAAATTTTTGACCCGATGCTAAAAAATCTCTGGTGTCCCACTGTCTATAAACGTAAATAAACGACGTAGAATTTTGCAAAAAAATCAGGTCGACATACTTAAATTGATTTCCCGTACAGTGTTGCTAAAAACAATTCCTCAGATTGTAACTACGACCTTAAAATGAATTTAAAGCTGTTCTTAATTTTTGAAAAATAAAATGTGGTTATAGGTCACCATTTTAATTTTTTTAATTTTAAACACGTCATAGCTGAACCAAAACAATATTTTTGGACTTGACCTTCTTATATTTCTTACTAAATTTGGTCCTTCGCTTTAATAGTTGATAAATAGCACCCTTTAGTATGTTATTTTTGCAATATGTTAATTTTACTGGGTATTTTTCAAGGTCACGAAGCTTCAAACTGCATCAAGCTCTAAGGATCGAATGTGGAATACATGCCTAAAAATAGTTTGAGATACATTTGAAGTTGGTCTGACAACACGTCGAATTATTAAGATTTTTTGAAGAGAAAATGGCAAAAATATTTTTTTTTGCGATTTGCAAGGTCATTTAAGGTCGGATGACACTGAAAGTAAATTTTCTGGAATCCTCGTCCTCGAGTTATATGGAATCGAGTATAACCATGCCCCGGTTGCGAAAGTTGCATTGCCATCTTGAAAGATGACGTCATATCAACCCCTTCTACACGGATGCGACTTACACATGTCCCTTACGGCAAACATTTTAATGTTTCTATTTAATTATATCTAGGGATATCTCTATTTCAAAAATATATAGTTCAAAGTTTATATATTTTTTTTCTTGAATATGTAGCTTAGGCGAACTGAGGCATGCCCACCAACCATCGACATACTAACCTATACGTCGATGCCACCAACTGATTGCAATCGCTTTACTCATAGCCACAAGTGATGAAAATATATTTTTTCGCGCACTTTGCTCAGATCAGTTAACCTATCCGCAATTAAAAGTAAAAAAAATTGTTTTGGATTTTTGTATTATTTAAAACTTCCAAAAAAAAATAATAAAGTAGTAGTTAATTGATTTGACCCAGAATAAAATATATAAATAACAAATAAAACAAAATAAAATTTACTCGGTTTTTAAGCTCTGCGGATTCGGAACGTTGTGACACAGGTAAAGACATATTTTTAAAGAGTTTCTCATAGCACGAATTCTAGTGAAACCTAAACATTATCAAAATTTCCGAAATCCAAAAAGATCTGACCAAAAAATCAGAATCTGCTAAAATTCTCCTTCTTTCAATGTTATTGAAGTTAGCAAATCACTTTCAATCAGATCGAAGGAATATCTATATTGCTACAGTTTTTTTTTTCGGAAAATTTAAGGGCAAGGCCGTTATAGTATCTCCAGTGGCGCGTTTTTAAGGATAATTAATAAAAACAATTTAATATGAAGTAAAAATGACCATACTTGATACAAGGAAACAGGGAGTGTTAATCAAATTTAAAATTGTTTATTTAACCAAAATTTGATGTCAAGATTATCATCATTTTTTTGTTTGTTGACATCTAAATTTTTTTGACAAAATTAAACTAAAATTGTAAATATTGATGGGGTTTTGGAAACTTGAGTTGTTTATTTACCCTTAATTCGTTTGTAAAAATACAAAAATGCGTCGCAGGCGAAGAATTTTTATCTGATTGTGCTAATTATAACAAGCCTTCTCGGGGGGGGGGGGTTAACCCCAAACGCCCTGCCCCTCGATGCGCCACTGGTATCTCATAGTTATATGGGTGCTCACTAGTATGGTGCAATACCTTATAAAACTGGGAGATGAATAAATGTTGGTAAAAAGGCTTACGTCCATATCCACCAACGTGAAAGTTCTCCGATTAAGCTTTAATCATGAGTAACACTAATCAGAGTTTGGAATGAGTTTTGGCAAACAAAGTTTCAATGTAAACCACCACATTCTAAACAACGATTAGTACTATAAGCACGATTAGAGCCTAATCGGGGAATTTTTGCGTTGGTGGATACGAGCATTAAGAAAAGGTTGCTACTCATTGTTTTTTATCTACCCTCACGTGATTTTTTTTTGATTCAGAATAAAATTAAACAAAGACTTACACGCGTTTGCCTTGTAAATAAAAAAAAATAACTTACTTGTTGAACTCCAGATGTTACAGGAGCGGTCCAGTTACACTCGAATTGAAGCCCGAACTGGGGGTTGTTGGGGACGTAGCTGCCAGCGTCCATTGTAGCTGTGGGCGGGATGCTGTATTCGAGGAGGACCAATCTTGCGCACACCTGGCATAATATTAGTGTTATAATCGTAGCCACAGTTACCTTGTATATGTTTCTTAACTTTTGATATTTTTAAAATTCTTGCATTGTTATATAGTCCAACCTAATTATAATAAAACAAAAAAAATAAAACCAATGAGTGGAAATGGTAAGGGGACTTGCGGAATAGATTTGGGGGGATGGAAAAGAGGAGAAAAACCTAACGTCAAAAAAAAAATAAAAAACAAAAGCTGTAGATCGTGCAAAAATGCACTTTTGTGAATGACATTTTTCCCGTTTTTTATTTGGTAAAAGCTTAGATTATAGAGAGACAAGATATCTGGTCAAACGAAAACTCCTTGGCAAATAATAACAACCACAGTTTATTTACAAATAAAATCACAGCAAAACAAAGGTGACAAATATCGATTATTTTTCTATCCTTTTAAACGACGTTAGAACGATAGGGAACGAGAATTCTGTCTCAACCACTTTATATCGTGATTGGCTTGTGGGTGGGGAAAGTCGGCAGAGCGCAGACGGTCGGATAATATTTTTATTGACATAAGCTTTTTCTTGTTATCTATTTTGAAATTTCAGGATGTTTTAAGCAGTTTATAAGTCGTTTTAAAACCACATTTTGTCAAAAAACGTTTATAGTGTGTTTTTTTACCAGTAGGAGAATATTTCAGTGCATTTAAAGTAATATTTTGGAACAAATCGTCCAATGTTTTGAAAACTGAGGGAGAGCAAGTGAAATCAATCAGTGGCGGTACATGCCGGTAGGTACACAGTAGTAGTAGATCCTTTGATTAAAATATCAACAAACACGTTTTTTTTTATGAAGTAGTTAATTCCCAATGCGTCAAATGAGATATTTTCGAACGTTTTTATAAGGTGTTTTTCGAGGTTTTTTTTTATAAAGGTAGGAAAGTACTTAAACCAACTTGCAAACAACAATAAAAGTTAATTCACATGTCTTCAGGTTTGTAAGAATATCGAATTAATACCTTTTATTAGAATATTAAGGTTGATTTATACTGCCGCCGTTGCCATCTGCGCTCGCCCTTCGAATTGATATTTAAATCTTTTTATCTGTCCTAGATGTCTCTATATATCCTAAGTATTATTAACTTTATTGTGTACTGAAGAAGTCAGTATAAGTAAGTTTCTGCTAATGACCAGAAAAAAATAACAAAATTCACAAACACAATAACATAATTTTTTGCTAGTGGGTAATATTTTATTTTCTTGATATTCCAGGTGCTATGAACTGTGTTTCTTTGTTTTAATGTTTAGTATAATTTTGTTGTGTTGAAAATTGAAATTGCAATAAATCATATACAAACTTTGTAATAAATTTCTTTTGTATAAAATTATACTGGAAACATTTATTGTTAGAAAGCTTTCAAAGCTCAAATTGGCAGAATTATTTTTTGTATGTTTTTTAAATTATTTTGCAGATTTCATATCATAGCAATATTTTAATAATATAATCCAGGTGTAAATTTATATTTAAGTAGGTACGCCACTGGTGTGTTTACTGTAAACAACAGAAAGGTAAACATTGTTCCATATAATAATATAAGCAAAGTCTCCGTAAGAGTCAGTTATCTTGTCTCTTTTTAATCTAAGGGTAAAAGTATACCTCTCTCAGTTTTACGTAAAAAAATATTTTTTTTATACTTTCACCAAAAATATGATTTTAGTAACTGTCTGCAGATAACTAAAGCATGGCTTTTTTGGTCCCCGATGTAAAAAAACTTTTTTTGATCACGGGTGCAGAAAAAGATTTCGGTCTGTTTTTTACCCAAAATTAAAGAGAAATTGCCGAAAATAGTAATATTGAAAAAATCTAATTATTCTTGCCTAAAAATTGCCAGTTTTATCCAAGTATTTATGAAAAAATCATTTAAAAACATTGTCAAAATATCAAGTTGTCAAAGGTTAAAATGGCGCAACAATGAACATCACCGAGTAAAAAGGCACATCACTATGGAAACCGCATTGTTATTTCATTTAACAGCCAACTTGATTTATAGTGTAAAGATGGTGTGTTGCGAGGAGTGCTCTTCGTTCGAGAGTTTTAAAAGTATTTTCCTGCTTTTCTTGGATTTTTTGATAAAGGTATTAAAAAAAATAGTGTTAACAACTCGCGGCTAAACTGTGCTTTTTTTTACTCGCGTTTTTAAATACCTCGCTGCGCTCAGTATTTAAACTAACTCTTGTAAAAAAAGCACTATTTTAGCCACTAGTTGTTAAAACTCCTATTTTTTCGTCGTTTCCAAAACCTAATTTTTTTACATTCAAAAAAATGTGTTTTTTTTCCAGACACAGAGAGGTATACTTTCACCAAGTTTCGTAAAAATTCAGTTAAAAATTAAAAATAAAAAACAAAAATACGGACGATTTTTTGCATTTTTCTCGAAAATTATGTGGTTGTGTTAAAAAGTGATATTTCCAAAAGTTGTAGATTTTTGCACGATCTACAACTTTTGTATTTTGTTTTGACGTAAATTGCAATAATACAATTTTTCTTTGCTTTTCCACCACCCAAATCCACGCCGCACCATCCCCGTCCAGACATCATCATTCCCAGGGACGTACATTTTACATCCATTTTACTTCTTTACCTCTCAGGACCTACTAGGTATACGTACCATGTAAGTACAAAAGTGAAGGTACAATGTACGTACAGCAAAAACGTATTTTTAGGTTTTTTTGTGTACGTATCTACCTACTACGTTATTAAGTTGTCATAAATTGGACGTAGTTCATTTATGTAACATTTCTTTCTTTCTAACGCAAACTTTTGTTTAAGTATTTTTCATTCTAGGGGTCAACCAGGAGAAAGGAGTACTGAGGCGTTTTCGAGCTTTAAAATCGCCCCGCCACCCCTAGGTATAAAAAATATTTTGTATTTTATTTATTTACGTCTTACGTACCCCTTATGTACATCGTACGTTTGTTTATTGGTCAAGCCAAGGACATACAAAGCACGTACTTGGTACGTACACAAATATACGTGCATGGTACTTATTTTCCATTTCCCAAGGACGTATCTAAGACGTACATATCGTTGGAAAGTGCACGTAAGTTGTATGTCCCCAGTACGTACAATGGAGTTACTGTACGTACTATGTACGTACTCTTCGTCCGAGGTTTAAGTGCAAGGTATGTACCCGGTACGTAACGTTATTAAGCGATAAAGTCACCTAACGGGGATTTTTCATAAGAGGTGCAAAAAGTCTCTAATAACATATGGTGGAAGCCCCTTTACTTTATAGGTACTACAACAATTTAAGAAGATATTAATAAAATTTAAATTTCTAGGCATTTTCTTCTTTCTTAAAATTTCAATTTGTAAAAGCGATTATCTCACAAACTAAATAAGGTACCCTAGAATATGGGGTGTATTGTAAAGGATTTTTTGGGGAGAATTCAAAAATGGTAGGCTTTGGGCGATTACACATTTACATAAAAAAGTGCTTAATTTCAAAAATTTTACTATTTGTAGGTTCTCTCAAAAAAACTTTTTTAAATGACACTCAACATTATAGGGTATCTTATTTCGTTTGCGAGATAATCGCTTTCAAAAACTGAAATTTTAGGATTTTGATTGCAGATATCTTGAGAACTATGACATGAGGTATTTCTAAAAAGTAAATTTTATAAGGATATAAAATTTGGTATCAAAAATAGGAGATCGCACCAAAAAATTTTAGATTTAATATGTATTTAATTAAATATATACTTCAAAGTTTATATGTTTTTTTTCTTAAATATGCACGTTATGCTAACTTTGGTGTAATAAAAAGTTCGAGTAATTAATTAAACTGAAAAAAATTAAGACCTAAAATGACACCTAAAATAATATTTTTTAAAAAACGAAACTAAATTTAAATTGTTGCTACAAATCGATTTTGTGATCCACTTTTTGGCAATATTGGAATTTTCGTAGGGCACACCCTTTTTGAGAATAGAGTGTCACCACCAGAATAGGGAAAGTAAGTCAGGTAATACCTTGTGGTTTGAAGGTGGTACAGTATGTTGAACTTGAGATTAAACTAGAGTTTCGAACTTCCATCGTCTTTTTAATTCAATTCAATTCTTTATTGGTGTTAATATGCAAAAACGCATTTATACAAGTCAAAAAAATATACAAGAACATTTCATTAATAATATAAAAACAAACCTAATGTTAAAGTAAACAATGAGCTAATTAAAAACAACAGCTACACTCATTAAGTTTTTGAAAAAGCACTAACACAAGTTAAAACATTATAATTAGTGATATGAAAAGAAACAAAGAAACCTTAATTATATAACATTATTCATACAAGAGTATTAGTAATTAATTATATTTTCTTGCCTTAAGTTAGAAAAGTCTGCTAAAAAGAAGTCGTTAAAATCATAAAATGCTTGATTGACCAAAAACCCTTTAATGACCTTTTAAAGGCTTAAAAATTAATATTGCAAACCATAGATGGGAGCAGATTAAAAAGTTTAACACCAAAATAGTTTTAAAAAAAAGTTAATAAACCTACAGATCAGTTACTTCAACCGAAAAGAAACTAAAAACAAAAGATCAAGAGATCTTGGGTGGAAATATCTTTTGTTTTTTACTTTCTTTTTGGTTGAACTAACTTCTTTTTTCTTTGTTGTTTTAATTGCCTTAGGAGCATAATCCTACTGGAAATATTAACACGCCAGGCCGAATCCGTATCAGGTAGCTTGGATAAGTACCAGTGCGGAACAATGCCTATTTGTGAGTGATTCAAAGTTGGAAATCAAAGTGTATGATGGTGTTTATTAATGTATGGTAGAGGGTGACCAGTGAAACTACTGATGAGCCCACGCTGGTTACTCAGGGCGAAACATCGTTTAATCATTTCTCTTTTCGCTTTGGTCTTTTGTGCGTTCCTTGTGGGATGCTCATCCAAGTTTGAATTTTCGTTATTTTTACCCAAGATCTCTTGATCTTTTGTTTTTTACCAAAATAGTTAATACCATTTCTAGTTCTTGGGAGTCTTTGATATGGAATAGTTAGTTGGTTGCGATTTCTGGTTGCAAAATTGTGATAATTTTTATTGGTGCTATAGTCACATATATATGTTGTTTTACATGCAGTAGACACAGTAGGACATATTGGGACGGTACAGTAAGTATGTTTATTTTTTTAAATGCTTACCTACTTTTTCAAAACGTGTCGAATGCTTATGTATCTGCAATCGTCATCATAATCAGGTGAATACTGTATTCACCCTGATGACGATTGCAGGTACATAAGCATTCGAAACGTTGTAAAAAGTAAAAATAAAGACAATGGAAGCTTAATGCTCTATCATGATTAAAGCCTAATCGAGGAATTCTTGCGTTGGTGGATTCGAGCATAAATATCAAGTATTCTTTACAAAAGGAGGGATTTAATTAATTTAATAAGAATTATGCGAAATACTTACCAAATTTAATCCTTGGAGATATTCCCACAATGATTGTCACCCTTTTCGAAAAAAAAACAAAAGATCCATTGGCACACGGTATCACAGTAACTTTTCAAAAACTAACACATAAAAAATCACAGAAAAACTCACACTTCTAAAACTGACTCAATGACAATACTTGTATCATATATAGGCACCTTTTACGTAGTATAGGTATGATAAGAGAGCCGAAAAAATTATCACTTAATAATTACCCACCCCAGTAGGGTGAGTTTTGATGCAAAGATGACGCAAAGATGAGTGCCGCAATGAAACTGTTTTAAATAAGTGACCGATCACCCTTATCCGCTGACTGAAGTCCTTCCCCTCGCCCGCCCTTCGACGAGGGGGTGTCATATATTGTTACACAAGTATATAATTCCAAACCGCTACAGCGATCTTCACATGAAAAGGCATATTAGCCCCGCTCACCCACTTAATTATTTTCAGTACAATGGTGTTTTCAGGTGCCCGATCGGATAGAAGGGCGGCGTAAGATTTCAGTTGACAGTTGGAAAAATATTAATTTACCCCCCGCCGCGCCGGTGCGGCTTAAAAAACAATGACTCTATATAGAGTATAAACATTTTTCTGCTTCTTGACGTTATTTTTCATAAATATGAGGAAATTTTAATAAATTTCGGTACCAGAAACACTGATTGCTATTACACAGCTTCCTAAACTTAGTTTCAAGAAAAAAAATGTACATTTTCCAAATTTGCGTATTCTATAATATTCACAATTGCCTTGATCAACAAAACTTGTGTTCGAAACCGTCTATGAGGAATTGAGTTTACAGTCGGCTGATCAATAAATGACTATAAAAAAATGGTATTTCTTATTGATTTAAAATCAGAAAATTTTAGACTACATAATTTTATACAAATAATATAACAACTACTGCAAGAAAAAAAGGCTGTTCTCCCCCCGTCTGAAGCGCCCCCTTCCCCCGCTGAACTGTTAGGAAGGGTACCCTCGATACTATTCATCAACTATATATATATATATATATATGAATTTTAGATGATTTCAGCATACTTATTATGCGTGGCTTGTCATTGCTTCCAATATTAAAAGCTTACCAAAGTTGGTCATGATTTTAAGTTAAAAAAACAATTGCTCTTACAATGACAGGTTCACTCCTGCACGTTTCATTCTTCTTTAGCAGCGTTCAAATTGACAATTAGACCAACTATTCTAAAAATGGTGAAGCTAAGTTATCATGAAGAGTGCATAAAATCGGTTTGCTTCTGTTGTTTTAATATTTAAAGCCCGTAAAAAAAAATTCATTAGAAAGTACCATTTTTTGTATAGTCATTATTGATCAGCCGACTGTACATTCAAAACAAAACCCTTCGTAGATCAATATTTTTATCGAAAGTAGAGGGAAGGGGGGGGGGGAAATTGCAAAAATTAATAGAACAAACACTTGTCGATTCCGGGCTTCATTTCCTTCAGTTTGATACCCCACAACCCATATTTTAACAGACCAAATTTTTTATCGAATATGGAGGATAATCTTCCCTATTAATAGGGGGTTGGTATTTATTTATTAAGTTAATTTGATAAATTTTTACAAAATATAATATATTTGACATAGGTATTATGTTATAAAACTATAAAGCAAGGAAATAAACTCTGTGTGTTTTAATAATTTTTTAACTTTTAAATTATCTTAAAAACTAATTAAGACAGGTACAAATAAATTTTAGTAGGTAGTCTTACATTATAACCATCAATAGCTCAGGGGCGTCATTTCACATTTCTCTTGGGAGGCGGCATACCTAACTTAAAAAAAACACTTTATTGATGCCAAAATAACTCAATAACAGTGGCGTAGCCAAAAATCGACTCTGGGGGGTTTTATCATTTAATAAAAATCAACTTGTAAATTTTTAAAAATTAGGTAGCCCAGCAAACACGGTTCCCTCGAGCCTTCGTCGGTCCGATGTCGATTGCCGAATTGTCGTCATCGGCACGACGTCGATTTACGACATCAGACCAGCAGTATTTTTTGTCCGCTTTCCGTTTTCGGACCAATGGTAAATTTAACTTTTTTCTGACATCGGCATACTGTCGCCGTACGATTAAGGTCCGATATGGTTTAACCACATGGTACCAACTGATTAATTTGGTCGGTCTAACGTAGGCAAGCTGGTCTCGGCCCGACATCGGTAAACTATTCAAGTCCGACATTGGTTTCCTAAAGCGGTCCAACGTCGGCGATTGACGGAGGTGCGTCGGTGGTAACTTAAAGCGGCCCGACATTGGCAAACTACAAAGTTTCGATAATGCGGGTGCTTAACCAGTCGGGCTGGTTTAAGTGGCAGAAGAGGTGATACTTGTAGACAGTGTTGCCAGGAGGTTGGAAAAAAACTATCATTTGCAATCCGAAAAATTAGCAAGTTTAGGGAAAAATTATCATAGTTTTTGTTTTTGCATGACAAATTTCTTAGATTACTGAGTATCACCATGTATTGTTATTTTAGAGTTAAAAAAAAACTATTAATATCTTACATTACTTAGGTATTATTATTATTATTGTACAGTTTTTTTTATATCTCAATTATAAGAATAAATGGCGTTTTATATGAGGATTTGTTAAACTATCATAGATTTGGGGGTTGATAATAGGTCATTATTAATTATCATGTTTCTCCCAAAATTATCATAGATTTTGATAATTATCATGTGCCTGGCAACCTTGCTTGTAGAGAAGTACCGCCATCTTGTCAAGTCCGCATTCTAGTTTTGAAATATCTTTGCTCATTATATATATAATATTATCTTCCACTGTACAGGGAACATAGTGACATTAGCGCCATCTCTACATACTAGGAAGAAACTATTAAGCAGTTTAAAAATTTTAAGGTGACGTAATCGGACCATCGTCAGTTGCCGATTCTCGACCAATCAAACAAAGTTCCAATCGGACCATCGTCGGCCCTAAAGCAGATAAAGTGGTCGTCGGCATAAAGTCGACTATAGTAAATCGGGCCATCGTCAGTTACCGATTCTCGACCGACTAAAGAAAGTTCCAATCGGACCATCATCGGCTCTAAAGCAGATAAGGTTTGCGTGGGCATAATGTCGACTATAGTAAATCGGGCCATCGTCAGTTGCCAATTCTCGTCCGATTTACAAAGTTCCAATCAGACCGACGTCGGCCCTAAAGCAGATAAAGTAGGCTTCGGCATAAAGTCGACTATAGTAAATCGGGCCATCGTCACTTGCCGATTCTCGACCGATTAAAAAAAGTTCCTATTGGGCCATCATCGGCCCTAACGCAGATAAGGTTTGCGTTGGCATAATGTCGACTATAGTAAATCGGCATACTGTCGCCGTACGATTAAGGTCCGATATGGTTTAACCACATGGTACCAACTGATTAATTTGGTCGGTCTAACGTAGGCAAGCTGGTCTCGGCCCGACATCGGTAAACTATTCAAGTCCGACATTGGTTTCCTAAAGCGGTCCAACGTCGGCGATTGACGGAGGTGCGTCGGTGGTAACTTAAAGCGGCCCGACATTGGCAAACTACAAAGTTTCGATAATGCGGGTGCTTAACCAGTCGGGCTGGTTTAAGTGGCAGAAGAGGTGATACTTGTAGACAGTGTTGCCAGGAGGTTGGAAAAAAACTATCATTTGCAATCCGAAAAATTAGCAAGTTTAGGGAAAAATTATCATAGTTTTTGTTTTTGCATGACAAATTTCTTAGATTACTGAGTATCACCATGTATTGTTATTTTAGAGTTAAAAAAAAACTATTAATATCTTACATTACTTAGGTATTATTATTATTATTGTACAGTTTTTTTTATATCTCAATTATAAGAATAAATGGCGTTTTATATGAGGATTTGTTAAACTATCATAGATTTGGGGGTTGATAATAGGTCATTATTAATTATCATGTTTCTCCCAAAATTATCATAGATTTTGATAATTATCATGTGCCTGGCAACCTTGCTTGTAGAGAAGTACCGCCATCTTGTCAAGTCCGCATTCTAGTTTTGAAATATCTTTGCTCATTATATATATAATATTATCTTCCACTGTACAGGGAACATAGTGACATTAGCGCCATCTCTACATACTAGGAAGAAACTATTAAGCAGTTTAAAAATTTTAAGGTGACGTAATCGGACCATCGTCAGTTGCCGATTCTCGACCAATCAAACAAAGTTCCAATCGGACCATCGTCGGCCCTAAAGCAGATAAAGTGGTCGTCGGCATAAAGTCGACTATAGTAAATCGGGCCATCGTCAGTTACCGATTCTCGACCGACTAAAGAAAGTTCCAATCGGACCATCATCGGCTCTAAAGCAGATAAGGTTTGCGTGGGCATAATGTCGACTATAGTAAATCGGGCCATCGTCAGTTGCCAATTCTCGTCCGATTTACAAAGTTCCAATCAGACCGACGTCGGCCCTAAAGCAGATAAAGTAGGCTTCGGCATAAAGTCGACTATAGTAAATCGGGCCATCGTCACTTGCCGATTCTCGACCGATTAAAAAAAGTTCCTATTGGGCCATCATCGGCCCTAACGCAGATAAGGTTTGCGTTGGCATAATGTCGACTATAGTAAATCGGGCCATCGTCAGTTGCCGATTCTCATCCGATTAAACAAAGTTCTAATCGGACCGTCGTCGGCCCTAAAGTAAATAAAGTGGGCTTCGGCATAAATTCGACTGTAGTAAATCGGGCCATCGTCAGTTGCCGATTTTCGAGCGATTAAACAAAGTTCCAATCGGACCATCGTCGGTCCTAAAGTGGTATCGGCATCAAGTCGACTGTAGTAATGTGGACCTCCGTCAGTTGGCGATTATTGACCGAAAACTGAAAATCGCAATCTGACCAACATCGGGCCAGAGTGTAGTCGCCGATGCCGACACAATGCCGACGTTGTCGACATTGGCACGATTCAATACCGACGATTTGTGTTTCCTGGGGGGTGTCTATTCACATGCTTGATCTCTTGAATTGAAGGGAGGGCAGAGGGGCGGTTTAATAGGTACTGAATTAGTGTCTTATTTAGTCTCATTTGTAGATTTTTTTCAAAATTAACCCTTAAATGCGCCTCAGGAAATTTTTTTTAAAAAATTACACTAAAATGCTATTTTTTACGCGTTTTAAATGTTGTTAACAAAAAAATTGCTTATAAAATTAAACAAAATTGTAACAATATTTAATATTGTTATAGCGCAGCAGGCAAAAGTTTTGATAAGAAAAAACAACACATCCCTTAAAAATTTTGATTTATTAGGTTTTGTAAAATATTTTTAAAAAAGTGAATTGGGTTAGATGCCAAGGGGTGGGTTGCGGTGGTATATATAGGTTTGTTGCCAAATCATAAATGCGCCGCAATTGAAAATTTCAAGAAAAATTATACCAAGAATGGCACGTTTTGAATGCCGGTGATAAAAATTCCTTAGAAGTAAACTAAAATTGTAACAATTAATGACGTCATAGCACCGCAGTCAAAATTTTTAAAATTTAAGACTCCAAAGACACGTTACAAACAGGAGTAAAGGGTCAAAAAAGTGGAGGAGCTACAGCTCTCCCTGGAGCTCTTGATCATGATTAATTTTTTGTAGATTGGGTTGGAGCTTCAGCGGGGGTTTTAACCCCCCCCTCGGCTACGCCACTGCAAACAAACATAAAAACAAAAGAAATTTTTTGGTAAAACATACAATAAAAAAAACAAAAAAGTTTATACCTTATCATTAAATTAATGGTTTAGTGGATAACGGCAATGTCCAGGTCAAACTCATTAACCATGTTTGATGCAAATATTCAAGGGGTGGAAGAAATTGCCGTTTCTGCGATGCAGAAAACCCCTATTTTTACCCTCTTCGTGGATATCGTGTTGACTACCGTTCTTTTAAAATTTCCCCTCTGGGAAGGAGGGTTTCTGGAAGGGCAAAAAATAGTGGTGCAAATGTCAAATATTTTTGACAGCATCTTATAAATAAACCATTATATACTGGGACTTTCCATCCATTAGAGGATCAATGCCCAGTGTTAGTGAGGTTTTTGCAAAGTTAAAGACAAACACAAAATATCCATGCACCTAGCCGGGATTCGAACCCGGGACCTTCCGTGCGGCAGGCAGAAACGCTGTCCACTGCGCTACGGCGGCCGGCTTGTTAAGAATCATCAGGGTAACATAGGACTGTACCTGGTGTATGAAGCATAACATAAGCAACCACACCCAGCGAATTTAAACAACTTTTGTCGTTCAAATAACGCGGGATGTTGGAGGCCTGGTCGTAATGGATTGAAAAGAAAAATATGTGTCCGATATACCACGAAACTATTTATTTATTATTTTTCACGGACAACAAATCTACTCTATTAAAAGAAATATAGGTTAAAGATTAGGTTTCGTGCTCAGACTAATATTATTAATCTAAAGGCGCATTTACACAGACAAACTTTCCTTTGATGTTGAAATGCCGACAAACATTTACACGAGCCTCTTGAGCAAAATGTTCGAGCAAAATCTCGTACAAAAAAACACACGTAAATTTTGGAGAGAATGTTGAGCAAAATTTGTTTGAAGAATTGGGGGTATAAAAATTTCTTTACAAATTCAAAATATATATTGTTATCGGAATTCATTGAACTTAACTGAAAATAGAAAAACAAAGTTTTGAAATAAGGTATTTTTAATCAAGTGCTTTCCGACGGAAAAACGATTTGATACCGAAATTCACATTTTACCTCATAAGCAACTGCGACTGATCTGATTTTTATAGGGGATATGCCAGTATACTTGTAACTTTTTTGGGGTTGTAAAAAGAACGAGAATAAAAAAAATAATAATTGGCACTTATTTATTGTTGTTGCCTGTAAAATATAATGATAAAAATTTACGTTTAAAAGAATATCCCTTTATTTTACTTCCTAGTTTAGTCTTTTACAATAATAATTAAGTCAAATTAAAAAACCTATATACATTTTATTAAATCTCAAATATATGAACAAAAGCACGTTCGGTTTAAATAATACCCGTTTATTACCCACTTTTACAACTCTACGAACCCGACCCTTGTCTAAAAAATATAATTTAAGTATTTTTAATTAAATGTTTTCCGATTGACCTGATTTTTATAGGGGATATGCCAGTATACTTGTAACTTTTTTGGGGTTGTAAAAAAACGAGAATAAAAAAATAATAATTGTCACTTATTTATTGCTATTGCCTGTAAAATGTTATGATAAAAATTTACGTTTAAAAGAATATCTCTTTATTTTATTTCCTAGTTTAAAACACAATACAATAATAATTAAGTCAAATTAAAAAACCTATATACATTTTATTAAATCTCAAATATATGAACAAAATCACGTTCGGTCTAAATAATACCCGTTTATTACCCACTTTTACAACCCTACGATCCCGACCCTTGTCTAAAAAAATATAATTTAGCAGTAATAGACTAGACTTCTGAATCGGAATGTTGCTCCTTTGCATATTGTTTGTTCAGTGTCAGTAATCGACCTTGATTATTACATTAAATTGACACTAAATATCTATCTTCATCTCAAGCAACTTTTTAAGCAACCCTTGGGACCTTAAACTAACTAGGTAAATCTGGTGTGAGGAATTAAAAAAAAAACAATCAAAGCTAAGGGTAAAGTAAAGTTACAAAAATATATTAAAAAAAAAATCCCCTCCCCACCACTCCTCATAGTCGTTAAGCGCGGATTACCGCTTAAAAGTGCAATTTTTGAGTTTTTGTCGATATTTGAAAAACTCAAAATTTTTTTCGAAAAAAAAAAATTTCCTGGGTTGTTTTTTGAATTTAGGAAAAAACCCTTGGAAATAAAAAAAACTTGCAAGAAAATCCCAAAAAAAACCCCGGGCAAAAAAATCCGGGAAAAACCCTAAGAAAAAAATATTGTAAGTAACCCTAATCCGTCTGACAAAAATGATAGCCAAGAATAATGTTTCGCTTGCCGTCGGCTTTTTTTCACAAAAATTTAAAATAAAAGTTGGTGTTCCATTTTTTAAAGAATTGAGATCACTGATCACTGATGTGAAATTTTATTTATTCTCATCTTTAAAAATATGTTTCCAAAACAGATAGCAATAATTTGCTCAAAAATTTACCCGAACAAAATGTTCAAAGAAAAGCTCACAAAAATGTTCGCGCAAAAAATTTTAGATCTTTTGCACGAGCTTTTGTTTGAGCATGTTCGTCTGTGTAATTGCGCCTTAAGGTTTCGTGGTTTAAAGCACCAATAGTACGAAGGAGCCGTGCATGACTTTTAGCATCTCGTGAATCCTATAAATTATATATATTTGGTATATAAAAGGAACATTTAAAAATAGTAGTTTCCCTAACAAGTGTGGAAAGTACCTTTTTTCCGCACACGATTGTTTGTCAAGCAATCAAGTACGGGAAAGGCACTTTACACACGATTAGGTGCAGTCGAACAGACGTAAAACACACTCAGCAGAAGACTAGGATAACAATTTTTTAATTAGTTTTTTAAAACAAGGATTAAAATTTTCATTTCAGTCTTTTTAAATTGGATAGAAAAAAAGTTTATTCAGTCCGACATACTTGCCCCTTCACTCCCTCGATTCATTGTGAAACCTTATTGGTTACTAAGCCCTCGCGCTTGGTTACAAACGAGGGTTGAAGCCCCGCCCGTGTTGTCACACATTTAGAAAGGGGAGTTTTCTCAAATGATGTATTATTGATTGTATAAGGATTGAATTCTCCAGGAGTTTTTTTAATGTTTTAATGAACAAGAATTCTAAGAACTTTATATTAATATTTTAACGAAGTTTTTTTTCTTCCTCTTGCATTGCAATGGTGTTTTTTTCTGGTATTTTATTTAGAAAAAACCACGAGTCGATTATTTTTTAAAAGATTTTATTTAACTGTGGGCGTCAATTAGGAGAGGAGGGCAGGGGGCAACTGCCCCCCCCCCTGAGCATTCGCACGCAAAAATCAATGAAACATGTAGTGGCGCACCCAGGAATTGGCTTCGGGGGGGGGGGGGAGGATAAATAATAAAAAAAAACTTAATTTGAACTAAAAATGTGACTATAATTGATACAAAGAAACAAGCGCGAACCTGGGGGAGTGCTAACTAAAATTAAAATTGTTCATTCATCCAAAATTTGACGTCAACATCACCCAGCAAACACAAATCGTCGGCATTGAATCGGACCAATGTCGACAACGTCGGCAGTGTCTCGGCATCGGCGACTATACTCTGGCCCGATGTTGGACAGATTGCAATTTTTAGTTTTTGGTTAATAATCGGTAACTGAATGAGGTCCACATTACTACAGTCGACTTTATGCCGACACCACTTTAGGACCGACGATGGTCCGATTGGAACTTTGTTTAATCAGTCGAAAATCGGCACCTGACGATGGCCCGATTTACTATAGTCGACTTTATGCCGAAGCACACTTTATTTGCTTTAGAGCCGACGACGGTCCGATTGGAACTTTATTTAATCGGACGAGAATCGGCAACTGACGATGGCTCGATTTACTATACTCGTCATGCTGCTTTAGGGCCGATGATGGTCCGATAGGAACTTTCTTTAATCGGTCGAGAATCGGCAACAGACGATAGTCCGATTTACTATAGTCGACTTTATGCCGACGCCTAATTTATCTGCTTTAGGGTCGACGACGCGCGACAGTCCGATTGGAACTTTGTTTAATCGAACGAGAATCCGATAGAAACTTTCTTTAATCGGTCGAGCATCGGCAAATTACGATGGCCCGATATACTATAGTCGACTTTATGCCGACGCCTACTTTATCTGCTTTAGGGCCGACGACGGTCCGATTTGAACTTTGTTTAATCGGACGAGAATCGGCAACTGACGATGGCTCGATTTACTATAGTCGACATTATGCCAACGCAAACCTTATCTGCTTTAGGGCCGATGATGGTCCGATTGGAACTTTCTTTAATCGGTCGAGAATCGCCAACTGACGATGGCCCGATTTACTATAGTCGACTTTATGCCAACGCCTACTTTATCTGCTTTAGGGTCGACGACGCGCGACGGTCTGATTGGAACTTTGTTTAATCGGACGAGAATCGGCAACTGACGATGGTCCGATTTACTATAGTCGACATTATGCCAACGCAAACCTTATCTGCGTTAGGGCCGATGATGGTCCGATAGAAACTTTCTTTAATCGGTCGAGAATCGGCAAATTACGATGGCCCGATATACTATAGTCGACTTTATGCCGACGCCTACTTTATCTGCTTTAGGGCCGACGACGGTCCGATTGGAACTTTGTTTAATCGGACGAGAATCGGCAACTGACGATGGCTCGATTTACTATAGTCGACATTATGCCAACGCAAACCTTATCTGCTTTAGGGCCGATGATGGTCCGATTGGAACTTTCTTTAATCGGTCGAGAATCGCCAACTGACGATGGCCCGATTTACTATAGTCGACTTTATGCCAACGCCTACTTTATCTGCTTTAGGGTCGACGACGCGCGACGGTCCGATTGGAACTTTGTTTAATCGGACGAGAATCGGCAACTGACGATGGTCCGATTTACTATAGTCGACATTATGCCAACGCAAACCTTATCTGCGTTAGGGCCGATGATGGTCCGATAGAAACTTTCTTTAATCGGTCGAGAATCGGCAACTGACGATGGCCCGATGTACTATAGTCCACTTTATGCTGACGCCTACTTTATCTGCTTTAGAGCCGATGACGGTACGATTGGAACTTTGTTTAATCGGACGAGAATCGGCAACTGACGATGGCCCGATTTACTATAGTCGACATTATGCCAACGCAAACCTTATCTGCTTTAGGGCCGATGATGGTCCGATTGGAACTTTCTTTAATCGGTCGAGGATCGGCAACTGACGATGGCCCGATTTACTATAGTCGACTTTATGCCGACGACCACTTTATATGCTTTAGGGCCGACGATGGTCCAATTGGAACTTTGTTTGATTGGTCGAGAATCGGCAACCGACGATGGTCCGATTACGTCACCTTAAAATTTTTAAACTGCTTAAAAGTTTCTTCCTAGTATGTAGAGATGGTGCTAATTTCTCTATGTTCCCTGTACATTGGAAGATAATATTATATACATAATGAGCAAAGATATTTCAAAACTAGAATGCTGACTTGAGAAGATGGTGGTACTTCTCTATAAGAATCACCTTTTCGGCAACTTAAACCAGCCTGACTGGTTAGGCAGCCGTATTATCAAAACTTTGTAGTTTGCCAATGTCGGGCCGCTTTAAGCTACCACCGACGGACCTCCGTCAATCGCCGACGTTGGACCGCTTAAGGAAACCAATGTCGGACTTGAATAGTTTACCGATGGCGGGCCGAGACCAGCTTGCCTACGTTAGACCGACCAAATTAAGCAGTTATGGGCGGATGGTCGGTACCATGTGGTTAAACCATATCGGACCTTAATCGTACGGCGACGGTATTCCGATTTCAGCAAAAAGTAAAATTTACCATTGGTTCGACGACGGGCCACAGTCTAACGCTGCATCGGCAAACATACATTGGGCCTATATCGCAAAGCGGACAAAAAATACCGCTGGTCCGATGTCGTAAATCGACGTCGTGCCGATGACGACAAATTCGGCAATCGACGCCTGACCGACGAAGGCCCGAAGGAACCGTGTTTGCTGGGCATGGATCAATACATTTTTTGACTTAAGCTTAAACTAAAATCGTAAATACTTATGGAGTTTTGGGAATTTGACTTATTAATTTACCTTTAATTTGTTTTTAAAAATGCTAAAATTTTTGCTAAACTGACACTTAAAATGTCATTTTTGACACCACATCGCAGGCAAAATGTTTTGATAAAATTACATTAAAAAGACCATTTTGATGGTGATCCAAATGGACAACAAATAAAAAAATCAAACATTTTTATAGCGGTCATGAACAACCGAAATCGTAAAAATGAAAGGTGTTATAGCGCCGCAGTCGAAAAATTTTGCAATTGCAGGCTTCTCGGGAGGGGATGGTTTAACCCCAAAAACCCTCCCCTCGGTGAGCCACTGAAACAACACAACTTTAGTTTAATTTTTTAGGCAATTTTTGTCAACAACATTTTAAAAGTTTAAAATATCGCATATTTTTTAATCATGTGTCTATTTTTATCGAACATAGCTAATAACACTTCCAGAAGAATATACTTTAAACAGAAAAAACCTCATGGAAATCGGTTCAATAGTTCGAGAGCTAACCCCTCTTTTTTTGCATACGCTTCGTCGGGAGTAAAACCTGCCGATGGATTTTGTGTCTAGTTATTTGTATGTTTTTCACGTTTATTTATGTGTTTACTCGCGGCTAAAGTGCTCAATCCCAAGTAACACAGCATGCTGTAAATAATAACGTTTCTGCAGCAAAAAAAATAACAACAAAAAACAAACTTTTGCTGTATTCTGCTCCAACGATTTGAAAACGTCATGAAAATGTTGTCACAGCTGAGAAATATTTTTTGCCTGTGACAACGTCTATGGCAGCCGAAAATACATAATTTTTGCACAAGAAAGCAATGTTGTTTAAAATTTGAATTTCCTGACAAAAAATGTATTTAAAAATAGCGATTAAATCAAAATTGTCCGCCAACATAAAAGACTGAAGATGGAACGTAGAAACCTAAAATAAAAATGTTTAACAATCTCTGGATCAAAAATATGCATTTTGTGGACTTCCCAAGAGTCAAAGCTTTGTGCGAAGGCCGTTTGATGACGAAACATATCATGATACCACGTTAAACTGCACGCGCTTCAAAAATTTGAGATAATAATGGTTTTTTTAATCAGAACATTTGAGCATATTAATGTAAAAAAAATTATTTTTTCAGAAATTTTTAAGAGGTTATATTTCGCCAACCAAGCAAGCAACAATAAATCTAAAAGAGAAGCAAATCTCGGCATTATTGCTGTGGGTTCACGGTCCCAGCCTAGCGGTAGAGGGCGCTTATTCTCAAATGCTAAATAGCATTGAAAGCAGCTGCATTTTAAGAACAATTTCATTAGAGGATACAACAAATAACTGCCGTTGTCATCTGGGCATTTTTTTCAGTTGTATTTTAATGAAAAAAGTTAAGGTTGCAACTATTTTCTTAGTTAAGTTTTAGCATATTTTTAGGTACCTATAAGTTTTACTTTTAAAAGTTGATTAGCTAGATGATACAACTATACCCATACAGCACACTTCGTCCCAGGGACGTACATTTTATGTCCATTTTACGTCGGTACGTCCCGGAACCAATTAGGGATGTACTATGTACGTACAAAAGAGTACGCACATAGTACGTACACTGTGTACGTACATTTTACGTACATTTTAGGGCTACCTCTCAAACATGCAATTACAGATGTACATTGAACGTACATAAGCGTACGTACTACGGACGTACATAAGCGTACGTACTATGTACGTATTTAATATAAACAATTACACAGAGTGAAATATTCAAACAACTAAATATGGCTTCTGGGGTGACATCTGTGACTCTGGTCTAAAATATATAGCTCAATATTGCCTGTCTAAAGAACTGTCACGATTAGGCCGGGTCTCTCAAGAATTTTAATATGTGACTTGACTGTATCTTTTTTAGATAACATAACAGGTTATGAAAAATCGGTTTGTTTGTCCTATTGCAACACTTCGTTCCATATGGACCTCCATTTTACGTCAGGACGTCCTGGGACCAATTATGGACGTACTATATGTATACGTACAAACGTGTACGAACATAGTACGTACACTATACATAAGCGTACACGTTATAAGAGCGAGACGAAGTACAGGTGGTGGTCTAGTGGTAGAGTATTTGTGTCTCACCCGGGAGGCGCGGGTTCAATTCCCGGTGTGTCCAACACTTTTTTTTTAAATTACTGGTGAAATATCCTTGCCTGACCGAAGCCCAATTACAGTCAACTTACGTCCAGTTTTGGTCCCGCCTAGGATCTGAATTGTACGTACCTGAAATGTACGTACGTAGGACGTAGATAGTACGTACTGTACTACATCTCAGGTACGTACTATGTACGTACATGTAACGTACTGTGTACGTAAAGTTAAAGAGTTTTTTACGTACTTAGTACGTACATACGTCCATTTTAGGTCTTTTTTTGGTCCTATGTTGGGACATGTAAAGGACGTACAAAAGTAAAGGTACCAAGTAGCTGGTACGTACTTGGTACGTAGCAGGTACGTACAATTCGTTGGACAAAGTACGTTTATAGTACGCCCTTGGGATGTAGACGTTTGTACGTAAGTCCAAAAATGTACGTACCATTTTGAACCATTACCGTACCATTTTGGACGTAGATTTAGTAGTTAAACAATTTTAACAGCCAAAAATTACAGATTAAATGAAGATAGCTATTTTAAAGCAAAAGGAGAGCTGTACTAACGTTTTTGCAGCATTGACTTGGCTTTAAAGTCTATATTTTTGAAGCTGGGTAACTAGGGCTATTTTAGATACTAGTCGTATTGATCCTCAGTAGGTTGAGAAGAGAATTTTGTGTTGTTTATCCCATTAATATTATAAAACCGCGTATCGCTAGCTGCTACGGTTCGTGAGTTACAATTTTTTAAAAACCATTCCCATCAAAAACTAATCAGCTCTGCGTCTGGTGATAAAGAATTTTTGTGCTAAATTTGATAAAAATCGGTTAAGCGGTTATTGAGTAATCGTATTGCAGACAGACAGACACCCCAAAAAAGTTATTTTTACTGGAAATAAAACACTTTTTTGCCGATCCCAAAAGCCTTCAGACTATGTATGGATGGCTAAAAAAATAGTACTTTTCACAACTAGTGGCTAAAATAGTGCTTTTTTACAAGCATTGGCGCAAGTAAAAAAAGCACAGTTTAGCCGCGAGTTGTTAACACTGTTTTTTTAACACCTTTATCAAAAAATCCTAGAGAAACAGGAAAATACTTTTTTTTATACCTTCATCAAAAACATGATTTTAGTAATTGTCTGCAGATAACTAAACCCATGGCTTTTTTGGTTACCGATGCAAAAAAACTTTTTTTTTGATCACGGGTGCAAAAAAAGATTTCTCTCCGTTTTTTACACAAAATTAAAGAGAAAAAGCGGAAAATAGTAATATTGAAAAAAATCTAATTATTCTTGCCTAAAAATTAAGCCATTTACGCCAGTTTTCACCAAGTATTTACGAAAAAATCATTCAAAAACTTCGTAAAAATATCAAACTGTCAAAGATTAAAATGTCGCAGCAATGAACGTCACCGAGTAAAAAGGCACATCGCTATGGCAACCATTGTTATTTCATTTACCAGCCGCCTTCATTTATAGCGTAAAGATTGTGTGTTTTGCGACAAGTGCTGTCATTCGAGATTTTTAAAAGTATTTTCCTGTTTTTCTTGGATTTCTTTGATAAAGGTATTAAAAAAAATAGTATTCACAACTCGGGGCTAAACTGTGCTTTTCTTTACTCGCGTTTTTAAATGCCTCGCTGCGCTCGTTATTTAAACCAACGCTTGTAAAAAAAAGCACTATTTTAGCCACTAGTTGTGAAAAATACTATTAAAAATCTTGAACGAAGAGCACGTCTCGCAACACCCCATCTTTACACTATAAATCAAGGAGGTAAATGAAATAACAATGGTTTTCAATGCGATGTAAGTTTTTACTCGGTAACGTTCACTGTTGCGATATTTTAATTTTTGACAGTTTCATATTTTGACGATTTTTTTAAATGATTTTTTCCGTAAATACTTGGTTAAAAAACTGGCGAAAATGGCTTAATTTTTAGGCAAGAATAACTAGATTTTTTCAGTTTTACTATTTTCCGCAATTTTTCTTTAATTTTGAGTAAAGAACGGACAGAAATCTTTTTTTGCTCCCGTGATCGAAAAAAATTTTTTTTTTGCATCGGTAACCAAAAAAAGCCATGCTTTAGTTATGTGCGGACAGTTACTAATATCGTAGGTATTTTCTATCTAAACAAAAATCATGTTTTTGATGAATGTATAAAAAAAGTCTTTTTGTTTCAAAAGTAAAATAAATTCGATGTTCACCTGATATTATTATTTGGGGTGTTCGAACAGGGATAGGATTACCATAGACTTCCCGTGCAATCGATAGTGTTTAATACTCGCCATAAAATTTTCACTGATGATCGCATGGTACTGCCGCCCTAAGCTAGAACGCAGTAACTCCACTTTTGCCATTTTGGAGTACTATAGCAGCCCTACCCTTGCGTTTTCCGGAAAAAAGTCGTTCAGCGATAATAATTCTGCTAATCAAGTTAGCCTGGAAATAAAATGCTGAGCCAAAAATTCATCTGGGCGCGAGCAGGCTGCGTCAGGCATGCGCACTAGATTTTTCGCCTTTAACCTTGTCCAGGGCTAACCCTGATTTTTTCGAGGATTTTTTTGGTTTTTCAGTTATTATTTTATAAGAAAAAAGTTCTTAGGTTATAGGATTAATAAACAAAAAGACACCTTCACTTGGCTAATGTTTCGAATGTATTTTCATTCTTCTTCAGAGCTATGAATGTATTTTCATTCTTCTTTAGAGCCATGAATGGAGAGAATGAAAATACATTCGAAACGTTAGCCAAGTGACGGTGTCTTTTTGTTTATTAGTCCTATAACCTAAGAACTATACCTGAGGACAAGAATCGCATTCATAAAGTTATTATTGTTATACATTATGCAATCCTTGGGCCATTTATATATATCTGATCTATTTTGGCCATTTGGACTACTAAAAAACTTTTAAAGTATAAGCTACTTTAAAGTAGAAAATAATTTTTTATCTTTCTTATACCATAATAAAAGTGATGGGGGCAAATGAAAAATTTTAACTTTAGGTATCATATATCGGTTACATCGACTATTTATCTAAGAAACAGTTGTATTACTCTATAACCTAAGGATATTTTAAAAGTCTTGGCAAGCACGGCAATATCACCCGTTTTCAGCTTCTTTAGATGAAAGCATTATGTTTATCATTCGAATAGAAGAATAATTTGGTTCTTTTCTTTGAAAGTTTGAGACAATGATGTGTTTGAGATTAACTCTGTGTTGCGGACTTCCATTGTCTATATTTTATTTATACACGAAGTTTCGATCAGTACAATCAGGTTCACCTGAAGACGATCAGAGATTGTACTGATCGAAACTTCGTGTATAAATAAAATATAGACAATGGAAGTCCGAAACACAGAGTTAATTTCAATTTGGTTCTTCTTTAGTAGTTCTCTCTTTGCCACCGTAAAGTTAAAATTTTTAATTTGCGCCCATCGCTTTTATTATGGTATAATAAAGATAAAAAATTATTTTCTACTTTTGTTTGTTGTTTGTTTTAATAAAAATTAATTAATTTTGAGATTTGTACCCCAAATCGTCTATTTAGAATCCAGCATATCAAAATTTTCAAATCTGATCAAAAATTCATATCTGCTTCCCAAAAAACCTCTGTGTGCCAATTTTGATGTAAATCGAACAAACTAAATCTTTTTCCTCCTCCACTTCCCTCGTTAGAGGGAGGTGGGTACCTGAGGATGTGGATAAGTCAGTTAAAATTGGTTAGCAAAATATGACCGAAAATCGTCCATCTTGAATCCGCCAATTTTGGTTGAAATCGGACAAACTTAGGTGTTTTCCCCCCTCCACTCCCCTCGTAGGGAGGATGGGTGTCGAATAGTGACATATTATTGTATTGTCCCCGGAACTATAAATGCATGACAAATTTAAAGGCAATTGGATGTATAAGTTAGTTAAAATTGGTTAGCAAAAGATGACCAAAAATTGTCCATCTTGAATTCGCCATATTGCTAACCAATTCGTTATCACCATCGCCAAGTGCCCCACCATACCAAATTTCAACGAAATCGGCCGTACTTCAACTGTACCCCCCTCCACCCCCTTCGAGTAGGGGGGCGCTGTCAATTTCATCACACTATATTTTTGTGTTGTCACCGCAACTATATAAGCATGCCAAAATTGAAGCCGATCGGATGTCGGGAAGTTGGCCAAAATTAAGTTGCAAGATTCCACCCGAACAAACATCTCGTTACATAGATAGTTGCATACATTGCAAGTTAAATAAAAGCTTGTAAGAAAGGGTGTTTATCCAAGTTTATCTGGTGGCCCAGCGAAATAAAACACGAAGTGCGCAATAACTCAAAATCATTAAATGTAGAGATACTGTGCTTCTTTACTTAGGACTGCATAGTATACCATCTACCCATCCGCTTACCACATGACTTGAATGAAATAAGGACCATTCATGCGAACGTCCCGTCAAGGGTTAAATGAATATGGTTGGCTTACTGGCACATAGGTACCTTTTTTCGTTCGACTAAAATAATACCTATACTAAGAATTACACATTTGATTAAAAAATAATATCTAAAAAAAACAGTACAATAAAAAAAACAATTAAAGAAAAAACAACATAGGTATAATGAAATATGCCAAAAAATTAGCCCTTTAGCAAAACTTAAAAAAAAAACACCCGACGGAATTCAGAAAGTGCTTTTAACGTAAACAATCACAAATTAAATTAAATATTTTTTAAACCTCCTACAACCTTAACAAATATCATTATGAATGAGGTGCGGAGTAATAGTTTTTTACAATCTTTTATTTAACTTGCAATGTATGTAAATATATTTTTTTATACCTTCATCAAAAACATGATTTTATTAACTGTCTATAGAAAACTAAAGCATGGCTTTTTTGGTTACCGAAACTTTTTTTTTGATCACTGGTGGCAAAAAAGATTCCTGTCCGTTTTTTACCCAATATTAAAAAGAAATAGCGGAATATAGTAATATTGAAAAAATATAATTATTCCTGCCTAAAAATTAAGTTTTCACCAAGAATTTACGAAAAAATCATTTAAAAACATCGTTAAAATATCAAACTGTCAAGGATTAAAATGTCGCAACAATGAACGTTATCGATTAAAAAGGCATATCGCTATGGAAATCGCCTTGTTATTTCATTTACCAGCCGCCTTGATTAATAGTGTAAAGATCGTGTGTTGCGAGAAGTGCTCTTTGTTCGAGATTTTTAATAGTAGTTTTAACAACTAGTGGCTAAAATAGTGCTTTTTTACAAGCGTTGGTTTAAATAACGGACGCAGCGAGGTATTTAAAAACGCGAGTAAAAAAAGCATAGTTTAGCCGCGAGTTGCTAATACTATTTTTTTGATACCTTTATCAAAAAATCCAAGAAAAACAGGAAAATACTTTTAAAAATCTCGAACGAAGCACTTCTCGCAACGCACCATTTTTACACTATAAATCAATGCGGCTGCTAAATGAAATAACAATGGTGGTTTCCATGGCGATGTGCCTTTTTTTTCGGTGACGTTCATTGTTGCGACATTTTAATCATTGACAGTTTAATATTTTGCCGATGTTTTTAAATTATTTTTTCGTAAATACTTGGTGAAAACTGGCGGAAATGGCTTAATTTTGAGGCAAGAATTATTAGATTGTTTAAAAATATTACCATTTTCCGCTATTTCTCTTTAATTTTGGGTAAAAAACGGACCGAAATCTTTTTTTGCACCCGTGATCAAAAAAAAAGTTTTTTGCATCGGTAACCAAAAAAGCCATGCTTTAGTTATCTGCGCACAGTTACTAAAATCATGTTTTTGATGAAGGTATATAAAAAAAGTATTTTCCTGTTTTTCTTGGATTTTTTGATAAAGGTATTAAAAAAATAGTGTTAACAACTCGCGGCTAAACTGTGCTTTTTTACACGCGTTTCTAAATACCTCGCTGCGCTCGTTATTTAAAACAACGCTTGTAAAAAAGCACTATTGTAGCCACTAGTTGTTAAAAGTACTATTGCTCGGGTATAATCTTGCAACTTAATTTTGACCAACTTCTTGACATCCGATCGGGTTCAAATTTGGCATGCTTACGTAAATGAATGATAAACATAATGCTTTCATCTAAAGAAGCTGAGAACGGGTGAGATTGCCGTGCTTGCCAAGCCTTTGAAAATTTCCTTAGGTTATAGGGTGTTATGGTATAAGAAAGATAAAAAATTATTTTCTACTTTTGAGTGTATTTAATAAAAGCTTGTTCTTTAATTTTTTTTTTAACAAAAATTTTTTTCGAATTCGCGTCGGATGTTAAAAATATACTTATTCACCAAACGATCATAAGAATCACTTATAAAATCTTGATCACACAGTGGCGATCCCAGCCATTTAAAAGGGGGGGGGGCGGTCTCGATACGAAAAAAAACTAGAATAGAAGCATAGCTTTTATGAATGAATGAAATGATACCAATATATACAAACAAAACTTAGTAACTAGGCCGATTTGGCCTCAAATCTAGGGGGGCACTCAGATTTTAAGTTGTTTATTATATATAAAAAATGTTTAAATGCGTCAAAAATTACATTAAAAATGCAATTTTTGAGTCATACTAAACTAAAATCGTAAATATCAACGGTATCATAGCGCCGCAGGCGAAAATTTTAAAGAAAATTGCACTGAAAAATGCATTTTTTTATTTAAAATTGAACTAAAATTGTAAATATATCAATGGTTATAAAGCGAAGCAGGTGAAAATTTTTAAGAAAATGACACTACAAATGCCATTTTTAACACAAAATTAAACGAATACTGTAAATATCAAAGGTGTTATTGTGCTGCAATTTAGGTCCTACTTTTGATTTTGTAAATGTTTTCGTAAAAAATTTAAATCCAGGGTGGGGGGTTAATTATCCGCCTGAAATCCGCGCTTAAGTAACTAGGTATAATTTTTTTCAGTTATAAAAAACATAGATAACAAACAAACCACAAACAAAACCTAATAGCTAAATATTTTTTTTTAAGTTGAAACATTCGTCGCCCTAGTGAATGGTCCTAATCCATAAAATATTCAATTTTGAGTTAATAATAGCAACTACTTTAAAGAAATGTTTATTTTTTTACTTATTACTTTTTTTAGGATAGGAAACAAAAACATAACCCCACAAAATGTTTAATCTTAATTACTCAAATATAGTGCTATGTGGATTAGTTATAAGATGCCTATCTCAAAAAAAAGTTCGTTTCGGGTTTTTTTTTAGCAAACCGGTCAATAACTTAAACAAAGTTATGATTGTTTTCCACAAACCAAAACTACACTTTTTTGCACTCGACGCGCGTTTCGCTAACAAACGGTTACGACGAAGGCTTAATAAATAAGGTGATAAATAGACATTCTTTTCAAAAGACCTTTCGGAATTCCACTTTTTTCAGACGAAAAGATACCTGCGACTCAAAATTTGTATCAATTCCTTATAATCCTAATTATACGAAAGGATTACAAAAAGTATTTATTAACACCGGCCTTAAATTAGTATATCAATCCGGTAACACAATAAGAAGCTTACTAGGAAATCTCAAGGATAAAACTACAGTTTTAGAAAAAAGTGGAATTTACGAAATTAGTTGCATGGATTGTGACAAAAAATATGTTGGCCAAACGAGACGCTCTATTCAAACACGTTTTAAAGAACACTTAGCACACTTAAAATACGGAAGAACAGAAAAGTCAAGTATGGCCGAGCATGCTTTTGAAAACAGTCATAGATTCATATTAGATAACCTAAAACTTCTAAAAAGTGTACCAAACAAAAGACTTTTGAATGCATATGAAAGTATGGAAATCATTAAATCCAGAAATAGTTTAAATAAAGATAGAGGACCATTCCCGTTTAGTACACTTTATTCTTTGGTTGAGGGGAGATAGGATTAAAAATCGTGATCTATCACAAATTATTGGTCTTATCTCCGCCCACTACAGGATTGTAAGATAGAGCGTAGATTAATTTAGTTCATTGTTTATCGTCTCCTGATGATGCTAACGTTGTTAGCGAAAAGCGCGTCGAGTGCAAAAAAGTGTAGTTTTGGTTTGTGGAAAACAATCATAACTTTGTTTTAGTGCAACCAAAGGTTCCAAATTCCCAACACGGTCAATAACTTGCTCAATGTCAATTTCAATATATGTCTGTTTTTTTTTCAATCTTCTGAGGCAGGAGAAGCTTCTTTCTGACGAAGCGTTACTTACTGGCAAAATATCGTCACACTTGTTCATTGCCTCGAAAACGTTATCAATATGTTTTGATTTCAGCTTTTGCCTACTTCTGACCAATATTGTTTCCAAATACTGATTTCTCCCATTAAAAGTTCAAGAATTTTTGTTTTGGATTAATCAAACAGTTTATAGTATTATTTGGAAACGACATTAGTTTATTTTTCCTTGATTTTGGCTTCAAGTTGTATAAAATTTGGTATGAATATGTTCCGGTCAAAAATACTTGAGTCTCGTTATTGAACCTTGATTTTATGTCCGAAATTATTTTCTCTCAAACTTGTTTATAAATAGAAACTCTATAAAACTATTCTTCCCTTTTAGTTTAGTTTTGCGGTAAGTACGTCATTCGTTTGTTGTGTCTGTCCCAAAATATTGTGGAGGGAACGTTCTGCAATTTTTCGTTTTTTCTCCAAAGCCTTCAGGGTTACCACCAGCATATTTGTAGTCTACTTTTTTCTGGAGCAAAAAGGGGGCGATCGCATCGAAATTATCATCCATGACCGACAAATCCCCAATACTAATAAATTAAATTACCACAATTACAAGTAATCAGATTTAAATACGAATCTTAATTTTCAGCATAGATAAAAGTATCCCGAATGCACTCTAAATGATTATTCCGGATCGTATGGACCAAAGGCACGTTTTACAGATTTAGGCGTGTGCGCCTGGCGCTTATCTATGTAATCTAGATATTTCCCATAAAAGGTGGTCAAGCTTATGTTTTTAAAGCGCAGTCCCCGATAGGAGGGTGCACTCGGCTGAAATTTTGATTCCGATTACAGCAAACACTTACTTTAGATTGTATTAAAACTGCTAAAAAAAATTTTCCTACGACCACACACGAAAGTAACCAAATCTGCAATCTATAACGCCTCTTCTTCTTCTTCAAGTGCCATGCTCTCTTCGAACGATGGCTATCATAGATTAAGGAACTATAGATCCGTCACTTCACTCTTCCCGCCAATAATTATTTTTCGCGAAAAGTGCGGTTATGTTTCCGCGTGCAAAGGAACTGCCAACATAATAATATTTAGGTTGGCAATATTCATTTTAGCAGCTCCTCCTCTTACCCCTTCCAGGGTTTTCCGTCAGAGGGCACATTATGACAAAAGTGACAGAATGTCGGTTATGACTCATAACTTATGAGTTCCATTTTGAAAACTGAGGTTTGCCAAGGTTTTTAAAAAGTGATATTGTGTTTATTCCTCTTCAAAAAATTGTGATTTTATCCGTCGATTACAATGGCTGAGAAACAAAGAGTTAGAGTGTGTTGTATTCAAAGCTGCGGAGACCGTGCCATGATCCCAACAAAAAAACGGGGAGACATCGTTTCCCCAAAGGCAATCCTGTAATTTTTCAGAAGTATAGTGAAGCCGTTAAACGCGAATAAACTAAGTGCTGATGAAATATATAACAGATTTTACGTGTGTGATAAATATTTTGCTCCAGAGGACATTTTGCAGACTGGAGGCAGAGGTCTTAGAGAGTGATGTCCCACACTTGCATTTGGACTCCATTTAACTATTTATACCTATGTGTTAAAACACCCTTTCCTTATTTCATCAAGTGTAGTATGACTAATTTTTGTGGATATCAATAATAATTTAGAAAACGTGACACTTGTGTATTCCAAACCAGGGGTATTAATATTATTTACACCAAGACTTTTTCTAATGTGTGGGTTTACCATAAATTGCCCCACATATACAGTAAAATTTTTTTGGGATTAAAATTATTTTTTTCTGTTTCACAAATTTAGTTTGGAATACAAAAGAGTGGCATTTATTGTTTTTTATGTACTAAAAACAAGATATAAACATTTTAAAGAAAATTATTTAATATTTAAAAAAGCACAGACAAGATCATATTGTAATATTTTCTTTATTGTGAAAAATATAAACTAACATGTTTCGAAATATGCCATAATCTTTTATAATAAAACAACCAGAGGTTTTGTACTACAAGTGCATTATTATGGGTAATTTGTATTTATTTCTTAAAAATATGCTTTTTTATTTTAACTTAACATAAGTAACGATTTTGTTTTGTGCCTAGTAAAAAAGCATATTTTTAAAAACTAAACACAAATTGCTTGCAAAGAAAGAACCCTACACAAATTACATTCGAAATGGCTATTGGCTAAATGTCATAATTTTTTTATATGTTGTAGTACTCAATAAACAAAGCACAAAAATAAAAAACCGAGATACGGAGCAGCTTTCTGAGATATGGAGCTTTAAAGTTGACGTGTTTTAAGGCTATATCTTTGGACATGTTCTAATTTTTTTTTCACAACTTTGTTGATTACCGCCAAAATAAAATAATTCGTTTCTGTATTTGTCCTGAATGAAACACCCTTTCCATCCGAGTAAAAATGTTCTTATATGGGTCCTTTGGTACCACCAACCAACCGGCGGTAATCAACAAAGTTGTGAAAAAAAAACTTGTACCATGTCCAAAAATATAGACTAAAAACACGTCAAAGTAATCCTGCTCCCTATCTCGTTTTTTTTTTATTTTTGTGCTTTGTTGATCGAGTACTACAAAATATGAAAAAATTATGACATTTAGCCGACAGCCATTTTCAATGTAATTTGTGCAGGGTCCTTAAAAAAAAAGCGAAAATTTAAGCGAGCACCATCTAGTGGTCATATTACAAACTAACAAAAAATCGATAGTACGGTTATCGCGAATTTAACCGTGAGTCATCTAGTGGTCGTATTACAAATTAAAAAAGAAAAATCAATATAAAAGTAGGGTTATTGGTCGCGTGCATATCTGCGCAGACTCGCCAAACTCCAAATAGTTCCGAACCGTTTAACACGTAACTGTCGTATCTATTGTAGCTCCTTAACCTATGGTGGCTATCATCAGCGCGATCTGCACACTGTCCACTGCTTTTCGGAAAAGTGTCGTGGTACTAACACCATACGATTGTCTAAGATTTTTAAGCCATGATATCCGTCTACGACCCGGACCTCTTCTGCTTTCAATTTTGCCTTCTATTATCAATTTTAAAAGTTTATATTTGTCATTTCTCAAAATATGGCCAAAATATTCAAGTTTTCTGGTTTTAGTGTTCTACGATAACACCACATCTCGAATGCCTCCAACTTTTTTCACATGGCCTCAGTCAGTGTCCATGCCTCCATGCCATAATATAAGATGCTAAAAACATAACATCGAAGCACACGAATTCGGAGAGTGGTATTAAGATCGCGAATACACAATACTGATTTCATTTTGATAAAAGATGGTCTGGCCTGTTCAATTCTTGCACGAACCTTGCATTTTGTCCCAGTTCTCATTGACGACCAACCCAAGTATTTGTATGAATCCACGCCTTGCTGCCCATTTACTTCTAACATGCCTCGGATGTTCTTTTCCTTGCATGATGATATGACGATCCATTTTGTTTTCCCAAGATTTAAGTTAAGCCCGGATTGCGAACTTTGGCAGCAATTTGATTAATGCCCATTTGCTCTGCGATTTGCTTAAGTAATAAGTAGTAAAGAAATCCATAATTTTTAAGTATTCCCTAAATTTTATTCGTTTGCTCTGGTCAAAATAAAGGTTTCCATAGCTAGGAATTAAATCTTGTTATAGGTTCAACCACTGGATGGCGCTGCTTGTCATAAAACCATTATTTGTTGTTATTATTTATTATTATTATTATAATTATTATTTATTCTACATACATTTTTTCAGCTTCAGTAAGGGTCATTTAAACATATACCGGGTGTCCCAAGGTGAGTAACCTATTAGAATATTTTGGAAACTATACAATGGAAACTTTTCAAAGTTTCCATTCTAACATAAGTCCATGTAAACTATCTTTATGAAATACTTTCATATTTGCAGTGTTGCCATTTGCAGGAAAACTTGGCAACAACTTTCTGATTTTAAATTGAACACCCTGTATATTTTTACATTTTTGGATTGTACAAAATATTTTAGTTACATTTTATGTACAATATCCTATACGTATGTTCAACTGTTTTTAAAATATTGACAGGGTAAAATTGACATTTTTTAACGTAACATCGAAACAGTTAAGGATAGAGCAAAACGGTTTTTACAATCCCACCTTGGTTTTTCACAAGCTATCGTTTTATATCTATCTATCTGCAGGGTTAAAATATCCCAAGGTTAGTTTAACCCTGGGTGGAAAATAGGATAAAACGATAGCTTGTGAAAAACCAAGATAGGAATGTAAAAGCCATTTTGCTCTATCCTTAACCGTTTCGATGTTACGGGCTCTCAAAGTTAAAAAATGTCAATTTTCACTTGTCAATATTTTAAAAATAGTTGAACATAGGTATAGGACATTATACATAAAATGTACCTAAAATATTTTGTAGAATCCAAAAATGGAAAGAAAATTGTTGCCAAGTTTTTCTGCAAATGGCAACACTGCAAATATGAGAGTATTTCATAAACATAGTTTACATGGACTTATGTTAGAATAAAAAGGTTGAAAAGTTTCCATTGTATAGTTTCCAAAATATTCCAATAGGTTACTCACCTTGGGACACCCAGTATATTGACCTTAAAATCCACAATGCTACAAAGATGCCCTCCAGTGGCACATAATCGTAGGGTTCTCAGTATAATTAGTTAATTGAAAAGACAGTTGTATTGTTTCTTGAAAATAAATAGTGATATTTATTTTAATTATACTAATAAACAACAAAAAAACTTGCATAAAAATATGTGACCGTAAAAACTTGAAGCCATCATTCATTATGGGCTTGTCTCTGCATTGACTGGTCCTAATTTGTAAGTCATATAGTCTTACCCAAAACGTCCTCCATCTAACTCCAACTGGTCTTGTATGAGTTGTAAAATATTTCGAACTGTTGGTTTGGTTATTCGGAAACGTTGCAAAAATCTAAATTTAAATTTAGACCCCTCTGGCAAAACCATTTTCAATTATCTTCAGCACATTCAAACCGTCATTTAAAAATTCTATTTTGATTTTTTTGACCGTTTTCGACCGTTTGGTTTGGTTTTGATTTAAAGCTCGATATCTGGCATCTTAAATTTGGGTATTCCTTAGACTAAAAAGAAAAGCTGAGCAAACCAAATTAGCTACTTAGGACCGTTAAGAGATCCTTAGCGTAAAGGAATCCTTAGAGCAAACGCAGAGCAATTGGGCATAAACAACTCTTGCAGTCCTTCCACCGTGTCTGCTATTATGACAGTGTCGTAGGCATATCGTATGTTGTTGATTTTTATGCCGTTTATGGCCAGAGCCTCTTCGCAGTTATGAAGTGCATTCTCTATTATTTTATTACTATAGATATTAAACAACAGCGGAGACAATATACAACCTTGGCGTACTCCTCTTCTTATTTGGATCTCTTCAGACATTTGGCCATCAACCTTTATTTGAGCAGTCTGATTCCAGTATAGATTAGCGATTATCTTTATTCGATCTTCTGTTACCGATTCTATTAGCTTTTCGTGTTGGACTCGATCAAATGCTTTCTCATAATCTATGAAACAGGCATATACTGGCACCGACACATCCCTAGACCGCTGAACTAAGACTTGAATGTCAAACAAGGCCTCTTTTGTCGCGAACCCACCATGAAATCCAAACTGCCTGTCGCCCATAAAGGATTCGCATTTCCCATAAATTCTTTTGTGGATAATTTTTAGAAATATTTTTATCATATGGCTCATTATGCTGATTAGGCGGTAATCACTACACTTCTTTGCTGAATGTTTTTTAGGCAGCGTAGAAAGGCTGATTTTAGCCAGTCAGCAGGGATTTTACTGTTTATTAAATAATCCGGCCGCTTCCTTTATGCGTTTGTGTAAATTGAAAATGTCATGTTTAGCATCTAGATCTTCTATTTCTTGACATTGCTGTGTTATCCAGTCTTGTTTTGCTGACCTTATCTTGTTTTTTATTGCTATTTTGATTTCAATTTTATTTTCGTCTCTAGAGACGAAAATGTTTTCTTCTCTAGTGACGAAAATGAATGACAGCAAACCATCTACACAATGTAGTTATCTAGTAGGCTATGATTTGTAGAAGCGTCTTCTCTTAGGATGAAAATGAAAAAAATTTAATAATAATAAAAAATTCGAATTAAATCTTAAAGCGGTCGAAGGAAAAATAGCGTACCCAACTCGATAGAGAGTAAGTTTCTTACACTCGCGTGTTGTTTAACTCAGCTAGCGCCTCGTTCACAACATTCACGCTCGTGTGAAATATGTCACTTTCTCCTCTCGTCATGTAATATACTATTAAATATCAAGCCACAAATGCGACCTTGACTCAAACCGAGTCACAGCAGAAAGACTTTTTACTACTTTGGTAGATTCTCTGTAGCCTGCAGCTGCATCAGCAGTATCCTAGACAAACTACTTGTAGTTTTTAGACCTTTTTCCCCTATGGAAAAGCCCATGTATAATTATTTCGGGGTCTAGTAATTTTTTTTTAATAGATGGCGATAGTAGTACAAAAATTCTAAATTTGTCTTATCTTTTTGTTGTATGATAAGCTGATCATAAAATGATTAAAGTGAGCATATTTCATCTTATAAAATAAAATAAAAACCTGACTATCCCAGTACTTGAAGTGTTTCAAGTACCTACCTACAGAAGTCAGGCTTAGTTTTCTTAGTACCCCACGAAGTCTATCTATGGCATAATTAAATAACTTTAATGTATTGCATATTTATATATTTATTTTGTTTTTGTAAATTTTAAAGTTTTTCTCACAATGGGTTTCAGCTTCTCTTTCTTTTTCCAAGATGGAAGAATGGTCCATTAATTTGGCCTAGTCTTCCTTCAAAAATGTTGGTACTTTACCAAAACTGCTATGCTTTAGCTCAAACTAGGGACTCCTGATAATGGCAGCATGAGCTTCCGAAACATGTCGGCCATAAATTCATAAAAAAAATTACACCCCAGCTGGTGGTTAACCTGAGAAAGACCAATTTGTTTGATTTATTAACACTTTTACAAATTTAATGTATTTATAAATGTTATTATTTTAACTAACAGGGGCTTTTGATGAGGGGGATTATAAATTTTTGATCAGATTTGAAAATTTCAATATGGCGGATTCAAAATGGACGATTAAGGGTAGAAATTTAAAAATTAAGGGTTTGTGTTCAAATTTGGTATGCGTTTATAGTTCCGCCGACAATACAATAATATGGTTTTATTCGGTACACAATTCCTTCTAACATGGGAAGTGGAGGGGGGAAAAGATTTAGTTTGTTCGATTTAAATCAAAATTGGCATGCAGGGGTTTTTCGGGAAGGGGATATGAATTTTTGATCAAATTTGAAAATTTCTATATTGCAGATTCAAAATGGACGATTTAGGGTACAAATCTAAAAATCAAAAAAATAATTTTTATTAAAAAAAGCTTTTAAAGAACTAGTAGAAAATAATTTTTTATCTTTCGTATACCATAATAAAAGCGATGGGCGCAAATTAAAAATTTTAAGTTTACGGTGACAAAGAGAGAACTACAAAAGAATAACTAAATTCTTCTTCTATTCGAATGATAAACATAATGCTTTCATCTAAAGAAGCTGAGAACGGGTGAGATTGACGTGCTTGCCAAGCCTTTAAAAAGGTCGTTAGGTTATAGAATAATACAACTGTTTCCTAGGTGAATCGTCAATATACCTAAAGTTAAAATTTTTAATTTGTTCCGAATGCTTTTATTATGGTATAAGAAAGATTTTCTATTTTTGAGTGCATTTAATAAAAGCTTGTTCTTTAAAAGTTTTTTTCTAATAAAAATTTATTCTTGTAGAGCTAGAAGGCGACCCTCGAAACGAAACGAAATAATTTTGAACAAACTTCTACGACCTTTGTCACTGTCAAAATAATCTCGGTGCTAAGAAGTGGATTCCTTCAAGAATGACAGACAAGAACTATACGTCCACACAGTTACTCCGAGATTACAACAGATTAATTTGCCATTTAATTCACCACACGCTGCCAGGGCACGTGGCCACCTAGCCTGAACAAACAGAGCGGCATATTTAGTCAAGTGGGCTTCTGGTTTTAATTTTGTCTATACCGATGTCGAACAAAAAGAAGATCTGCATCGAGACACCTGTGTTTGCCTTTAGGCTATTGCCTGTGAATTTCTATTTCAGATCTAAAAATGTTACATTATGTACCGTTGATTTAGTAAAGACTTATTGAACACAGCCCACGGTGGGTTTGCGAGGGTCAAATTCTAAAAAGCGGAATGCCCCAATTTTTCCAACAGATAATAGTTCTTTGAGTTCTCCAGATTCCATATGTGATGAATCGAAAAACATCCCCAGAGCCCCCAGCAAACACAAATCGACGGCATTGAATCGGGCCAATGTCGACAACGTCGGCAGTGTGTCGGCATCGGCGACTACACGCTGGCCCGATGTTGGACAGATTGCGATTTTCAGTTTTTGATCAATAATCGTCAACTGACAGAGGTCCACATTACTACAGTCGATTGGAAATTTGTTTAATCGGTCGAAAATCGGCAACTGATGATGAGCCGATTTACTATAGTCGGCTTTATGCCGACGCCCACTTTATCTGCTTTAGGGCCGACTACGGTCAGATTGGAACTTTGTTTAATCGGACGAGAATCGGCAACTGACGATGGCCCGATTAACTATAGTCGACATTATGCCAACGCAAACTTTATCTTTCTTTAATCGGACGAGAATCGGCAACTGACGATGGCCCGATTTACTATAGTCGACATTATGCCAACGCAAAACTTATCGGAGAATCGGCAACTGACTACTATAGTCAACTGTATGCCGTCGACCACTTTATCTGCTTTAGGGCCGACGATGGTCCGATTGGAACTTTGTTTAATCGGGCGAGCATCGGCAACTGACGATGGTCCGGTTACGTCACCTTAAAATTTTTAAACTGCTTAATAGTTTCTTCCTAGTATGTAGAGATGGCGCTAATGTCACTATGTTCCCTGTACAGTAGAAGATAATATTATACACATAATGAGCAAAGATATTTCAAAACTAGAATGCGGACTTGACAAGATGGTGGTACTTCCCTACAAGAATCACCTTTTCTGTCACTTAAACCAGCCTGACTGGTTAAGCACCCGAATTATCGAAACTTTGTAGTTTGCCAATGTCTGACGGCGTCAAACAACCACCGATGGACCTTGGTCAATCACCGGGCCGATTATCGCACCTTTGTGGTTTAAGCTACCAATGTCGGACTTGTATAGTTTACCGATGTCGGCCCGACACCAGCTTGCTGACCAAATTAAACAGCTTTATGGGTGGATGGTCGGTAAAATGTGGTTAAACCATATCGGACCTTAATCGTATGATCGACGGTATGCCGATGTTAGCAAAAAGTAAAATTTACCATTGGTCCGACGGCGGGCTACAATCTAACGCTGCGTCGGCAAACATACATTGGGCCTACATTGCAAAGCGGACAAAAAATACTGCTAGTCCGATGTCGTAAATCCACGTCGTTGACGGCAAATTCGACATCGGGCCGAAGAAGGTCCGAGGGAACCGTGTTTGCTGGGCCGTTTTTTGTAAAACCACATAAAACTATATTTTTTAGCGTAAATAGAAAATTGCATGTGTTTTACTAGGTTGTGAAATAAATATTGTATAATAGGTACATCCTATAGCTAAAACTACCAGTTCTTTAAAAATCACTCGTGTAAAAAAGCACTCATTTCGCCATTTGTCGTATACACTACTATTTTATTATTAAGGTATTTTCTTTTCTTCAAAGCTCATATGAATCACTCTTTCAGTGAAATAAGTAGCAATATATTTTGATCAGTGGCGGTCCCAGCCATTTGAAACGGGGGGGGAGCGGTTTCGATAAAAACTAGAATAAAAGCATAGCTTTTATGAGGAACATATCAATACATGCAAACGAAACTTAGTAACTATAAAGGCAGATTTGACCTCAAATCTAGGGGGGGGGAGTATTCAGATTTAAAGTTGTTTAAAAGCGGCGAAAATTTGAGAATCAAATCAAATTCAACTAAAATCGTAAATATTAACGTATCACAGCGCCGCCGGCGAAATTTTCTAAGAAAATTGCACTGAAAAATGCATTTTTTTATTTAAAATCACACTAAAATTGTAAATATATCAATGGTTTCAAAGCGCATCGGGCCAAAATTTTTAAGAAAGTGACACTACAAATGCCATTGTTAACACAAAATTAAACTAATACCGTAAATATCAAAGGTGTTATAGCGCAGCAATTTATGCCTTTTATGTTGAAACATTACCTTTTATAAAAAACAAAAGATCTTGAATGAGCATCCCACAAGGAACACAGAAAAGACCAAAGCGAAAAGAGAAATGATTAAACGATGTTTCGTCCTGGGTAACCAGCGTGGCCTCATTAGTGGTTTCACTGGTCACCCTCTACCATACATCATTAAACACCATCATATACTTTGATTTTCAACTTTGAATCACTCACAAATAGGCATCGTTCCGCACTGGTACGTACCCAAGTTACCTGATACGGATTCGTCCTGGCGTGTTAATATTTCCAGTAGGATTATGCTCCTAAGGCAATTAAAACAAAAAAAAAAGTTAAAAAACCTCCAAATCAGTTACTTCAACCGAAAAGACACTAAAAAACAAAATATCAAGAGATCTTGGGTGGAAATAACGAAAATTCAAACTTGGATGAGCATTCCATAAGGAACATACAAAAGACCAAAGCGAAAAGAGAAATGATTAAACGATGTTTCGCCCTGGGTAACCAGCGTGGGCTAATCAGTGGTTTCACTGATCACCCTCTACCATACATCATTAAACACCATCATACACTTTGATTTCCAACTTTGAATCACCCACAAATAGGCATCGTTCTGCACTGGTACTTATCCAAGTTACCTGATACGGATTCGTTCTGGCGTGTTAATATTTCCAGTGGATTATGATCCTAAGGCAATTAAAACAAAAAAATAAGTTAAAAAACCTCCAAATCCGTTACTTCAACCAAAAAGACACTAAAAAACAAAAGATCAAGAGATCTTGAGTGGAAATAACGAAAATTCAAACTTGGATGAGCATCCCACAAGGAATACAGAAAAGCGAAAAGAGAAATTATTAAACGATGTTTTGCCATGGGTAACCAGCGTGGGCTCATCAGTGGTTTCACTGGTCACCCTCTACCATACATCAATAAACACAATCGTACACTTTAATCAAAGGTGGTGGTTTTTTAACATTTTTTTTGTTTTAATTGCCTTAGGAGCATAATCATACTGGAAATATTAACACGCCAGGACAAATCCGTATCAGGTAACTTGGATAAGTACCAGTGCGGAACGATGCCTATTTGTGAGTGATTCAAAGTTGGAAATCAAAGTGTATGATGTTGTTTAATAACGTGTGGTAGAGGGTGACCAGTGAAACCACTGATGAACCCACGCTGGTTACCCAAGGAGAAACATCGTTTAATCATTTCTCTTTTCGCTTTGGTTACTTGTGTGTTCCTTGTGGGATGCTCATCCAAGTTTGCATTTTCGTTATTTCCACCCAAGATCTCTTGATCTTTTGTTGTTTAGTTTCTTTCTGTGTTTCTGTAATTTTTTAAAAGCAAATAGCCGACAAAAATATGTAGTTTTTAGCCTATTCGCTAATCGCTATTATTTTTTGCAAATCCCAAAACTGATAGAAAAATGTGATTTTTAGATTATTATCAAAAAACGTTAACTGCGGTCAAAAAAAGTATTGCCTTTTGTCTAGCGTGTTTCTGTAATTTTTTAAAAGCAAAAAACCGATAAAAATATGTAGTTTTTAGCCTATTCGCTAATCGTTATTATTTTTTGAAAATCCCAAAACTGATAGAGGAATGTGGTTTTTATCCTATTCGCTAATCGTTATTATTTTTTGCAAATCCCAAAACTGATAGAAGAATCTGGTTTTTAGATTATTATCAAAAAACGTTAGCTGCGTTCAAAAAATGTATCGCCTTTTGTCTAACGTGTTTCTGTAATTTTTTAAAAGCAAAAAACCGACAAAAATATGTAGTTTTTAGCCTATTCGCTAATCGTTATTATTTTTTGCAAATCCCAAAACTGATACAAGAATGTGGTTTTTAGATTATTATCAAAAAACGTTAGCTGCGTTCAAAAAAAGTATCGCCTTTTGTCTAGCGTGTTTCTGTAATTTTTTAAAAGCAAAAAAACATTTAAAAATATGTAATTTTTAGCATATTCGCTAATTATTATTATTTTTTCAAATCGCAAAACTGATAGAAGAATGTGATTTTTAGATTATTATCAAACAACCTTAGCTGCGTTCAAAAAATGTAACGCTTTTTGTCTAGCGTGTTTCTGTAATTTTTTAAAAGCAAAAAACCGACAAAAATATGTAGTTTTTAGCCTATTCGCTAATCGTTATTATTTTTTGCAAATCCCAAAACTGATAGAAGAATGTGGTTTATAGATTATTATCAAAAAACGTTAGCTGCGTTCAAAAAAAGTATCGCCTTTTGTCTAGCGTGTTTCTGTAATTTTTTAAAAGCAAAAAAACATATAAAAATATGTAATTTTTAGCATATTCGCTAATTATTATTATTTTATTAAGAGCGTTCAAAAACAAGTATCGCCTTTGTCTAGCGTTATTTTCTAAAAACAGAAAGCCTATAAAAATATGTTGTTTTTATCCTATTCGCTAATTATTATTATTTTTTGTAAATCCCAAAACTGTTAGAAGAATGTGTTTTTTAGATTATTATCAAAAAACCTTAGCTGCGTTCAAAAAATGTAACGCTTTTTGTCTAGCGTGTTTCTGTAATTTTTTAAAAGAAAAAAACCGACAAAAATATGTAGTTTTTAGCCTATTCGCTAATCGTTATTATTTTTTGCAAATCCCAAAACTGATAGAAGAATGTGGTTTTTAGATTATTAAAAAGTGCAGATGGTCAAATGGTACTATCAAGCCAAACCATTGAGACTTATTCAAGAACTTTTTTTGGAGAATTTTGTAAATCGCCCAGAACCTAGTTTATCAACGATTCATAGGTTTGTACAGAGTTTTGAAAAGTTTGATTTTGTAGCGCCAAGAAACCATAAAAAAACCACTGTTTTCAATGACGAGCAGGAAGTACGAGATGTGATGATTTGCGCTGCAGTGGAGGAAGTAACTAGCCACCAAAATGCCAAAGCAGTTGATACGTCTTCAGCCACTGTCTTACGTATGGAATTTTGCGAAACAATGATGGAAAGGGCTAATCGTGATGAAAACTCTCCGAGATCTATTCTTTTCACAGATTACATCACTTTTCCATTATTGAATCGTCATAACCCAACACACGTTCGATATTGGTCGAGGGAAAAATTTGAATTTGTATTTTGACGTAAGAAAACAGTATCCTCACAAAACTAAATGTTTGGGGGGGGGGGGGTATTGTAGAGAAACACGTATTTGGGCCATTTCTTATTGACGGCAATTTGAATGGTCCTAGATACTTGGATCTACTGCAGCAGCATATTATTACAACTGCTAGGCAGTTGTTAGGTGTGAGATTTGATGAAAAAGGGTTTCAACAAGATGGTTGTACCACTCATAATGTTGCCCTTGTTAGGGAATATCTTGATAATATATTTCCTAATCGGGTTATAAGTACACGCGGAACTATTTTATGGCCAGCTCGATCACCCGATCTTGCTTCTAATGACTTCTATCTGTAGAGTTATATCAAAAATAAAGTTTACGGGCATGAGAGGGCTAATAATTTGGAAGAACTTCGGATTAAAATTGAAGAAGCTTTTCAATCTATCACCCCTAACATCCTTGGAAACGTTAGAAGGGGTTTTTATAATAGGCTCGGATATTGTCTAGCCGATCAAGGAGGACTTTTCGAACATTTGCTCTAATTTTTTTTTGACTGGAAAAAAATCTTTTTGGTTTTTAGAATGTATTATTTTATTTTGAGAACTTGCTTTTATTTTGTTTCTCCTTATTATTTTCATTGTAATACGTTGTTAGTGATAAATCTGAGCGCTCTAATTTATCAGTGACAAAAAACATGAAAATTACATTCTAAAAATTTGCGTGTTTAATGACCAAATTCCGGTTTCATTGACTACGCTCTACATTGCACCGTGGTTAGAGGCAAGCCGCGAACGGTGATCGGAAGCCTGAGTGTTGGTTGATCCACTGATAGGTGTGTGGTGTCCCTGCGTGTACGTACACGGGCAAATTGGACTTCTTCCGGCCTATGTTCGCAGTAGCCTGAAGCGCTCTGTGTAAACGCGAAAAGAGGTGTTGGAGGAATAGATAGAAGTAATTAGGTATAGAGTGAGCTCAACAAATGGAAGAACAATGAACTGAAGACGTCCTGGAGGCGAGAGTCTAAGAGCAGACAGTCCAAACTATTCGTGGATGATCCGAATGTAGCCCGAACTAAATGGCTCTTACGCAAGACCCGAAAGGACATTGGACTGCTGACAGGGATGCTGACTGGGTACAATCGGCTGAACAAACATCTCACGCAAATAAGAGTAGCAGGAGATCCCGTGTGTCCTGCTTGCGAGCTCGAAGAGGAATCGGCGCAGCACTTGATAGCTTAGTGTGCATATGACAGATCAAGGCAGCTGAAGTGGGGATTTTCCACGATAGAGGAAGAAGAGCTGCACTCGCGGGCCGACATACTGAACTTCGTAAAGAAGACAGGAAGGCCCGGAGCGGAAGTAGAGACATAGGGGTAAGGAACAGGGTATGGCAGAAAGGGCCCATGAAGAGGCCTAATTGCTAGGCCCACGGGCCGCCCCTATACTACTACTACTACTAAGTGTCATATTTTTACATTAAATCTCTTTGTTGTAATCATAAAAAAGTTTTACCAAGAAAATGCAATACAAAATTTTTCAGAAAAAAACATAATAACCTATCTTCCTCACATTTCAAACGGCTTATTTTGATAAAATATTTCCTTCATTTTCAGGGTGTATTATCGATTATGACTTTCCGGGGCTTCGTGCCAACTTTTAAATTATATTATGTGGCTTCTCCATGGCTAGCAGGCATTGATTAAATTTTCTCATTAAGGGTCCAAAATGTTCTTTTGTTTGGCTATGTAACATTCATCTTAACTAATTACATCCCAGCAAACATCGATCTACTGGTACTTTACTAATATTCCGGCAATAAATGTGCATTTTTTATTATATATTGCGTATTTTATAAAAGTATACAGAAGATACAACCATTAGATATATTTGTTTAGAAAGCGAGAATTGGCAACTTGAAAATTATTATCAAGAAGATTAGGAACTTTGAGGCTGATACATCTAAGATTCTAAGAATCATTCTCCTCTTCTGAAGTTATACGGGTTGGGCAATCCCTATTCCCTGGGATATGGTGAACATTCCAAAGGGATCATTTCGGGAATATCCTTGGGATCTACTGTGCTATTAGGGTGTGAGATGATGTTGTTTGTTTTTTTTATTTAATTTTTATTTTTAACTACTTTCTACTTAGTACATATACGTTAAGTTTTTACCATTATTAAAAAAGTACAAAGAAAATATAAAGTAAAACTGCAACTTTTTTTGTACTAAATATATACATGCTGGCCTTATGCAGGTCGTTGTTCCAAATCAATATGCTAACTAAGTACTTCCTACTTATTACTTTGCCGTTGTTGGCAGCGCGGAAAGCAAGTACTTACAAAGTATTATTTTTTGAATTCATGTTTGCTGGGATAGAATTTAATTTTCCAAAATAAAATACGTAAAATAACTAAGTTAAATGGGTTAGGCTTTAAAAAGGATCATTTTTTTAATTTGCAGAATGTTTTAACGATCCTATTTTTAATTTTCTTGAATTCAATTTTTTTGTTAATGAAACGTTCTTTTTTTGAAACGCCAACGTTTCGCAAAATTTATTTGCTTCTTCAGGGCTAGCGATGGATGATATTTCTACACCGGTGACCTAAATCGAGCTGGTTTATGGGATTAGTTATAGTCGAAAAATAACTTATTGTAAAGTCTAAAATGTCATTGAAATTAGGCTGGATCACTATTTTGCGAATCAAATCCCTTTAGAAAATATTGTGATGATTTATACCGAGTTAAGCAAGACTTTTATACTGGAATTTGTTCTCAATTAATAAGAGAAAATAACGTAATAAAATGTTGTTGCCACCTTTAATATTTGATAATATTCCTCAACATAGCTATAACCCCCTCCTCCTATTTTAGATTTTTAAAGTGTTCAAAAAACATTTTGTAAGCTAAACAAAGTTTTTTAGCTGCATGGAATAGTACAAAATTGGTTAACGTTTGTATAGAGCTAAAACCTTTCGCGAATGCATGGCTTTTTTAACACTAAAAAGTATGGAAAAACGGCGTATGTTAAGTTTTTTCATATCTTTTTATTAATAACCAGAAGAATATATTTATATCATTATACATTTGGCTGTACACGTTCCTAATAACACAAGTACGTTTTAAAAACGTCCCTGGAACGTTCCGGCGCGACCAATGGTAAGTTCCAGAAACGTCTGTAGACGTCGTGAAACGTTCAGGTAACGTTCCCGGAACGAACAATGTCTGAATGTTTCTGAAACGTTTACTTGCACGATCCTTGGCCGTTCTTATTTGAATGTCCACGGTATATTCTTCTTATTCGTTCCAAGAACGTCCACAGACGTCGCCAAACGTTCCGGGAATGTTCTCGTAACGATCAATGTCGTCAACTGTAACGTCCCGGGGTCTTTCCTTTGGACGTTCCTGGAACCTTTAGGTACTTGGACGACCCTTGGCCGTCTTTATATAAACTCATTTTGGAGTCATTATACAGTAAAATACAAGTATCTCTTATTATATAAAACGAATGTGGAAAAGATAGAGAATATTTTACCAAAGTACGCCATCTAGTTTTTTTAGATCTTTTTCTTGGAACGTTCCAGGGGCGTACTTTTTAGGGCTGTGACTTTTAGAACCTATGGGGATCTAAAAAGGACGTCCTCTGAACGTTTAATTGGAACTGTTTTTAGACCTTTTTCTTGGAACGTTCCAGGGACGTACTTTTTAGGGCTGTGACTTTCGCGACTTATGGGGATCTAAAAAGGACGTTCCCTGAACGTTCATTTGGAAATGTTTTTAGACCTTCTTCTTGGGACGTTCCAGGGGCGTACTTTTTAGGTCTGGGACGTTCGCGACCTATGGTGACCTAAAAAGGACGTCCCCGGGCCGTTATGTGTTATTAGGGGTAGTTCCTTCCTGTAGCCACCGGCTGCTCTCGTGTCGCCATCAAACAATGTTCCCCAAGTATAACACAGTATCGGTCACTCTCGCGTGGCTGTTAGTTTCTCTATGGTTTTTACAAAATGTACCTTCCATTCAAACTTCAGCCAATTCTGGTGATTATTTGACTCCAAAAAGTATGGACGTCACATGACCCGTTTTGAACGTCACTTCGGCATTTCCTAAGCTAAGGTCACTCACAGAAGAAAAAGAATATCCCCAGAAAACACAAATGGTCGGCATTGAATCGGGCCAATGTCGAAAACGTCGGCAGTGTATCGGCATCGGCGACTACACGCTGGCCCGATGTTGGACAGATTGCGATTTTCAGTTTTCGGTCAATAATCGGCAACTGAAGGAGGTCCACATTACTACAGTCGACTTTATGCCGACACCACTTTAGGAACGACGATTGTCCGATTGAAACTTTATTTAATCGGTCGAAAATCGGCAACTGACGATGGCCCGATTTACTATAGTCGACTTTATGCCGACGCCCACTTTATCTGCTTTAGGGTCGACGACGGTCCGATTGGAACTTTGTTTAATCGGACGAGAATCGGCAACTGACGATGGTCCGATTTACTATAGTCGACTTTATGCCGACGCCCACTTTATCTGCTTTAGGGCCGACGACGGTCCGATTGGAACTTTGTTTAATCGGACGAGAATCGGCAACTGACGATGGTCCGATTTACTATAGTCGACTTTATGCCGAAACGCACTCTATCTGCTTTAAGACCGACGATGTCCTGATCAGATTTCTGTTCGATTGGTCGATAACCGGCAACAGACGATGGTACGTCACATTAAATTTTTTAAACTGCTTAATAGTTTCTTCCTGTATGTAGAGATGGCGCTAATGTCACTATGTTCCCTGTACAGTGGAAGATAATATTATATATATATTGAGCAAAGATATTTCAAAACTAGAATGCGGACTTCACAAGATGGTGGTACTTCTCTACAAGAAGCACCTCTTCCGCTACTTAAACCACCCCGACTGGTTAAGCACTAGTGTTGTAAACATTCGTTAATGTTAAATACTTTTTTTATACCTTCATCAAAAATATGATTCTAGTTCTAGTCTACAGATAACTAAAGCATGGTTTTTTTGGTTACCGATGCAAAAAAAGATTTTTGTCGGTTTTTTACCCAAAATTAGAGAGAAATAACGGAAAATAGTAATATTGAAATAATGAAATTTTTCTTGCCTAAAAATTAAGCATTTCCGCAAGTATTTACGAAAAAATCATTTAAAAACATCGTAAAAATATCAAACTGTCAGAGATTAAAATGTCGCAGCAATGAACGTCACCGAGTAAAATGGCACATCGCTATGGCAACCATTGTTATTTCATTTACCAGCCGCTTTGATTTATAGTCTAAAGATGGTGTGTTTTGCGAGAAGTGCTCTTCGTTCGAAATTTTTAAAAGTATTAAATTTTCCTCTTTTTCTTGGATTTTTTGATAAAGGTATTAAAAAAATAGTGTTAACAACTCGTGCCTCAACTGTGCTTTTTTTTACTCGCGTTTTTAAATACCTCGCTGTGCTCGTTATTTAAACCAACGCTTGTAAAAAAAGCACTATTTTAGCCACTAGTTGTGAAAACTACTATTATCGATTCGTTACTTTTAATATTAATACCCGTTACTTTATATTCGGTACTAGGTACTTTCGGTATTATTAGTTTTATTTACACAGGAAAGGGTAATAGTTTTCGGTACGTAGTTAATTATTATAATTATTTATAAAAACATATAGGAGAACAGGTTTTATTAAACGTAAACAAAACTTCTTTATTATCAACATAAAGACAAAAGAAAAAAATATAAAATTAAATAATCGTTACTTTTTGTCAAGAGATTATTTTAAAATTTTGAGCACTACAGCCTGTAGTCTACTTTGGAAAACAAGGAAACGGTTCCGTATTTGGCAAATACCCGGTACTTTGTAACGAGTAGGTACTCTTTTTACATCACTATTAAGCACACGCATTATCGAAACTTTGTAGTTTGCCAATGTCGGATCGTGTCAAGCAACCACCGACGGACCTTCGTCAATCACCGACGTCGGGTCCGCGTTGACACCCATTATCGGACCTTTGTGGTTTGCCATTGTCGGGCCGCTTTAAGCTACCACCGACGGACCTTCGTCAATCGCCGACGTTGGATCGCTCTAGGAAACCAATGTCGGACTTGAATAGTTTACCGATGTCGGGCCGAGACCAGCTTGCCTACGTTAGACCGACTAAATTAAGCAGCTATATGGGCGGATGGTCGGTACCATGTGGTTAAACCATATCGGACCTTAATCGTACGGCGACGGTATGCCGATGTCATCAAAAAGTAAAATTTACCATTGGTCCGACGCCGGCTACAGTCTAACGTTGCGTCGGCAAATATACATTGGGCCTACATTGCAAAGCTGACAGAAAATACTGCTGGTCCGATGTCGTAAATCGATGTCATGCCGATGGCGGCAAATTCGGCAATCGACATCGGGCCGACGAAGTTCCGAAGGAACCGTGTTTGCTGGGTCTACTCTTAAAATAATAAAAAAGAAAAAATGTTATGCTTTTGAAACAGGAGTAGGTAGTAAAAAGGAAGTGCTAAAAGTTTTCTTTTTTCCATTTTTAATGGGCTATTTTAAACAATAACAAGTATTTAACAATATATATAAATCTACATTTTCGCTTATTATATAAATATTAGTAAACTACTTATTAGATTATTTTATCAGTAAATTTCTGCAATGTACTTTTACAGAGCTTTCCTGGGATCCTGGAAAAGGCCTTTGGCAAACATCGCCTCCCATTCTGAACCGTTTGGATATTCGTATTTCTCAACGGATTCCTTTTTCATTGTCGTATTGTATCCAGGCTCCTGTAAGTAACAATAATACACATTTTTTTACCTATTTTTAGCGTTTAAAAAAGTACTGCCAAAAAATCTCTTTTCTCTGCAGAAATCAGTGGCGTAGCCAGAAATCGACTCTGGGGGGTTTCCTCATTTAATAAAAATCAACTACCTATGGCAAATGTTTAAAAATTAGATAGAGTGGGCGGTTTAATAGGTGTTGAGTTAAGTATATGAAAGAAAAATACTCATTTGCAGATTCTTTTCAAAATTAACCGGCGCCACACGCGTTTCAAATTTTGTTGACAAAAAAATTGCTTAAAATTAAACAAAATTGTAAAATATTTAATATATTGGTATAGCGCCGTAGGCGAAAACTTGGAAAAAAACATAAAAAATTCTTTAAAAATCTTGATCTTTTACGTTTTTTGTAAAATATTTTAAGAAAAATTATGCTAAGAATGCCATTTGTTACACGTTTTGAATGCTGGTGATAAAAATTCCTTAGAATTCAACTAAAATTGTAACAATTAAAGATATCATAGCACCGCAGCCAAAATTTTTAATATTTAAGACATCACCATCACACCAAACACAAGTCACAAACCGGAATAAAGGGTCAAAAAAGTTAATTGGACCTCCTAGGGGGGAGGTTAACCCCCAAAACCCCCCCTGGCTACGCCACTGATTTAACAAACATATTTTTGGCTTTATCATGCGCTGTTTTTGTATGTAAGACTTAACACAAAATTATAAAATGCATTAAACACTTCAGATTTCCAAAGGAAAAAGATTTAGAAAAATAGTGGATAATTGCCTGCCCAAGAAACGACAAAATAAAAACTAAAAAAGTTGTAATTTTTATTATTTATTTTGAAACTCGTCATTTTTTGACATATTTGCAAAAAGTCTATTTCATTACCTTTCCAAAACGCTCTATTGCATTGAAATCTGACAATAAATAAAAAATTGGTAATTTAAAAAAAAAAACGTTCCGGTTTTGGCTTAAAAGGACAACGTAAATGACAACATTTCTGTAAAAAAAAATCAGTAGCAGCCAATTTCTTCTTAGGTGATTAGAAGAAGGTTCATTGTACACTTGATTTAAAAAAAAAACGCATACATGCAATCACAAAATTGACCGTTCTAAAAGTATATAATATATACGGACTACCAGCTAAAATGCCTAAAAACTTCAAAATTACGACAATTTGTCATATTGTTTAAAAAAGGTCCCTAAAACTGAAAATATTTTTTTACTTAAATCAAAGGCAACCTTATTTTTTTTTATTTTAAATTTTGCATAATACTAAAAAATCAGCAAAAATAATGTTTTAGTAAAGTCTTTATTGAACAATATCAAATTATCACTCGAGTAACGGACGAAGGCTGTTCTATAAAGAGGGCGGTAATCCAGTTTGGAGTTAATAAAATAACAATAATACGATGGAAACAGCGCTGGATTGAAAACAATTCGACGAATAGGAAACTTGGATTAGGACAAAAACGATGGTAAACTTAATACTAATTATTTTAACTTAAAAGAGAACTAAAATAAATAATTTAATATTGTCAAACGTCTGGGCATTGAAAAGGTTAAATTTTGAAAATACTCGATAATGAAAATAACGATTCGACCCCATATATTTTCCATTGGGTTAAGGTTAGGGCTGTTGTCTGGCTAAGGAAGTGTTTCTATATTATTATTCTGAAACCATTGGCGAACAACATTAGCCGTGTGTACTGGACAGTTGTCCTGCTGATAAACCAAGTCATTATTTTCATGTAAAGCCTGTACAGATGGCAGCATAACGTTTTCAAGGATTTCAATATATCGTTCACTATTGAATCTTCCTTCGATGCTTCAAAAAAAACCCAAAGCCCACAAAGCCCCACATGTTTACAGAAAAATGTCCAGCTTTTTTAATTTGGTTTGTATATTCGGGTTCAAATCTAGAATTTGCTGGACGATAAACTAAAATTCACCTGCTGCTTCCAGAAGTCATTATCACGAAGAACGTTGTTCAGTGCAAAAATCACTCTGGCCTGTTTTTGTTCTTTTGTTAGAAAAGGCTTCTTTGCAGCAACTCGACAAGAGACTTCTGATTTCTTTACTCTTCTATTTACTGTTTCTAAAGAACCCGGAAATAATGTTACATTAGCTGCTTCAACCGACGTTACAAAAGGATTTTGTCTGAGATGGTCAATAAGTTTCTCATCTTGCACTTCAGAACTTACTTTTGGTCGTCCTGATCTATCTTTCCTATCCGTAGAATTATTTTCAATCCAGCGCTTTTTCCATCGCATTATCGTCATTTTATCAACTCCAAAATGGGTGGTCGCTCTTCTTATAGATCAGCCGTCTTCTATAACTCGAGTGATAATTTGAACTTTTGTAAATGTTGATATCTGTGGCATTTTTAAGGATGTCACACTGAATTTTAAGCTGTTTAAGCTGATTTTTGAAATCAAGTGTCTTGCTAAATCTAATAAACATTTTATTTACACAAATTGTGTATTTTTCATCAAATTTGTCGATCCTTGTGAGGATGTACCCAGGGGCTTGAAAACCCAAAGTTGACTAAAATCGTTTCAAATTAAGAGAAAACATCTGTATTTTGAATACGTACTCAAATATTGAGATTATGTAACATATGGATAGCAAAATAATTTTTTTTGGCACACGCTTAAAACAATCTAAAAAACAACAACATTTTCTTACTTTTTGAAGCCATGAGCTAATCTACAAAATAAAAAGTAAAAAAAAATAAGCTACGATTGGACACAAAGGGTGTGCCTAGATAACATTTATGAATTTTCTGTTCATGAAAGGAGCATTTTTTTTAAATTTCCGCGTGATAATATCAGGTTCTGTGTGCGTCGCGGTGCTCTTCTTGGTTGCTGAGGCTATCCAAATACTACGTTTGGGCAATCCAGCCAGAGCTTTTTTGATCGCGGCGCTGTCAAAATATTGTTGACTAATGTAATGTTTTTGCCTAAGGATGGAATTAACGTTAATTTGTCAACTTTATAGATGGCATAGTATGAGCAACACCGTTCCTAACTAAAAAGCCTGTTAACTCTTATCGCCTCAGTGCCCTTTAGCCTATTGTGGCTGCCATTTTTATAACCAAATTGGCAAGTAAAACATAAATTTTCTGTCAGTTTGGTGTCAATATGGCCCCGATCATAGGCCAAAGGATACTAAAACGAAAATGAGTTAACTGGCTTTTTAGTTGAGTACGGTGTTGTTATGAGCATGTTTAGATGACAAAAATGTCAGAAACCTTTTTATCTTTCGTGCGAAACTGCCAAAAATAGTGCCGACTTTATTAAAGTCAGGCTATGCCGACTGTATGTACGTGACCTCAGGTCACGTATCTACCGATAAGTCCCTTTTTTTTAAACCAAGCGCTGCTGTTACCAAACACCGAGAAAGTAGGGAATTGACTTTAAGAGGTTTACATTAAATTTGGGTAATAAATTATTTTTGTTCTCAAGGTCATTAAAACCGTATCTTGTGCAAACACTTGGTAAAATATCTCACTGACGCTGCTGATAAATATTTTTTGTTTGTTCATCAATAAGCGCTTAAAAAAAAACAAGTAGCTTTTATTATCCCGGTTTCAAGAATCTAAAAATTGTTAGGTGGAAAGCGGCCAATTTTGATAATAAAAAAACTATATTTCTAATTTTTTTTGAGTGGGAGGAATGTTTCCAAAACATTCTTTAGAGCATACAAAGAAGATTAGACAAATATTCGCAGCAGAATGTCCCTGGAACGTTCAAAAAGTTTTATTAGCACTTTCAAAATGCCCGAGAAATATTCCTAAAATTTAATTCTGAAAACAGTGATTTTCTCTCGAATTTTCATTTAGACAAGATTTTTTGTTGCCTCTAAAAAATGTGCAGAAAATCTCCTTAGGATATTCTTCAGTATTACCTCGTTATTGCTCTATAAATAGATTTAGTCGTTTCAGTTGGGCACACTTATATGGCATGCAGTGTCGATAAAAACTATTTCTTTAGAGGGAACCCACAAAAAAGCCGAATTTAAACAAGTCGAAACATAATTCAATAGAAAATAAAACGTCCAAAAGTAATGGATACGAACATAACTTTATAGAATTTTAATTTACTCGATCCTTAGAAGACACGAATATTATTTAACCGATTATAATTTTCCCGAACCTTAGAATATCATAATTAAAAAAGTATCGAAAATAATTTTTTAGAAACGAACAACGCCCTAACCACAAATTGATAGGAAATAATATGCACAATCCTTAAGGCCACAAAAACGGAATAGATTTGACAACACTGCTTTACCGGGCAGAATATCGGAAACGAGAAAACGGAATCTGTTGAAATTTGGCAATAATGTTTATTTTTGAATTCCTCACAACCGTATCCAGACAGTTTTTTGCTGGACTCTCTCATTTTCGAAATAAAATAAACACGGCTAATCATAGTCAATTATCTTATCTGGCTTTTTCTTTAGCCTTGTCGACAATACAGAAATCTGTAACAGCAATTTTTGGATTTTTTTATTTTTTGAAAAAAATAGACCAAATTTTGAAAAATCCTTTGGATACGGTTGTAGATTTTCCTAAATCCTATTATCTGATAACAAAAAAGTTATGGTTTTTCACTTTGTAAGCAATATTCTGCCGGAATTCTGAAACGCCGAGGTCACGTAATTTAGTAGGCCCAAGGAAACTGAAATGAGTTCGACTGGAGTATTGGAATTCAGGTTCCGCATAGCCACCGGCCACTTGTCTAATGAAACATTCTGCCAACAAATTGATATATGTCAAGTGATAAAAATAATACGGAAATTGGTTATTTTTTTCTATGTTAAATAATGATTTTTATTTTGATTCTTTTTAATTTCGAGACATTGCATTCCATGAAGCATGAAGCCGAGCATCAAAACCTTTTAAAGAAGCATTAATAAATGGTTACGTTACTAATAAGTTATACTTTTCCTCACATATGGTGTTCGCACCGTGTTCTGAACACTGCATGATTTCAATCGAAAACAGAAAAGCAGTGTTGTCAAATCTATGCCGTTTTTGTAGCAAAATCACAATCCATCCGAATCGCTATTGGGCATGCGTCAAATTTAAATCTCTAGAGCGCCGTACGACCTGGATTGCGGCGATGACAAGTTTCTCTATTTAGAAGATGACACGGGGATTTTCTTTTATTAAACGATTTTTACTTAACTTCACATTTTCTGAGTGTTTAACTGTCTATCAAATCTTTTTTAGTGAAATTTGGAACAGTAATGTAGGTACGAGGACAATACTATATTATGAAAAACTTTGGGGGTAGGGGGTGGTTGAGGGATGTAAAGGGGGTAAATTAAAACAATATCACAGCTTACTTCGACTCTTCCCTGCCGTAAGCCTGGCAACGTAGCAATTGAATTCGTGGCTATCGGTTCAAATAATTTTCGGACAGATTGGGGTTCTTGAATTTTGTGGTTCGGCATTATTATGTTTCTATTCAATTATTTTCGTTAAAAATATTTTCTGACATTTTGTGTTTTTATCAAAATATGTTTCGTTTAAATTTAATTAATTTAATTTTGGAGTAAATTTTTTTCGGACCAGTCATTTTCTTTTCTTTTAAATTCTGACAAATTATGTTTCTTCCAAATTTGTTTTCGGGTTTTTTATAGGGACCCAGTCTTACCCTTGGTGCTACGTAGTGAGCTCTCTCGATAATACAAGGGTTGACGAAATGTTCGTGTTGCTGGTCGACGAATTCGACAATTCTTCCCTCCATCGTTCCCGAACAGGCCACGTAATCCCACATTTGCAAATGCTGCACCATTTCACACAAGCCGACTCCGCCGGCGTGGGGACACACTTTAACTGAAACAGAAAATATACAGGGTGTTTGAAACTTATCAAGTCGCAGTATTCTTATGATACTCCGGTGTATACAGACCGCTTCAAGCTACTGCGAACATAGGGCGGAAAAAGTCTAATTTGCCATGCAGAGACACCGCACGCCTATCAGTGAAGCAACCAATACTCAGGCTTGCGATCACCACTTGCATGACTTTCCTTTGGTATTTAGTACGCCTCTAACCACGGTGCTGTGTGGAGCGTAGTCAATGAAACCGGATTTTGGTCAATAAATACGCAAATTTTTATAACGTAATTTTCTTATTTTTTGTCACTGATAAATAAGAGCGTTTTATTGTCAACTGCTCAGATTTATCAGTGACGACGTGTTACAATGAAAATAATAAGGAGAAACAAAATAAAAGCAAGTTCTCAAAATAAAATAATACATTCTAAAAACCAAAAAGATTCTCCCAGTCAAAAAAAAATTAAAGCAAATGTTCGAAAAGTCCTCCTTGCTCGGCTAGACAATATCCGAGCCTACTATAAAAACCCCTTCTAACGTTTCCAAGCATGTTAGGGGTGATAATTTGAAAAGATTAGGAAATACATTATCAAGATATTCCCTAACAAGGCCAACATTGTGAGCGGAACAACCATCTTGTTGAAACCATGTTTCACCAAATCTTACACCTAACAACTGCCTAGCAGTTGGAATAATGTGCTGCTGCAGTAGATCCAAGTATCTAGGACCATTCAAATTGCAATTGCCGTTAATAAAAAATGGCCCAATTACGTGTTCCCCTATAATACCCCCCCCCCAAACATTTAGTTTTTGGGGATACTGTGTTCTTACGTCAAAATACAAATGCAAATTTTCCCTCGACCAATATCGAACGTGTGTTGGGTTATGACGATTTGACCATTTGACCATCTGCACTTTTTCGGCAACTTCGTAGACATCCATTTTTGGTTTTAAAAATTTATTATTTCAATTAAGAACTTACCCATCTGTTTCTCGAGCAAGGCAGAAATAAAACAAAATAATAAAAACAAAATGAATTTCCAAAAGATAACACTGCAGCGTGCTTCGAATCCACCTCGGTCGTACGGCACGGAGAGTAAATTGGACTTGATTCCCCCTATGTTCGCAGTAGCATGAAGCGGTCTGTATGTAGTTTGTTTTTGCACTTTGGAAACTAAAAACGTATTTAAAAAAAAAAGAAGTTTGTTTCAACCCAGATATATCTATAATCAAGTTATTTTCATAGTTCTGCTCATTTAAGTGAGATGGCGTTTGGTACTGCATCGCAGAATATGTGATTCGAGATATACAAGTTATTAGAATCGCATATTTATTATTGTGCAGCGTGTTTTGTAGTTTCAGTGTTTGCTAAATAAAAAATTGATTATCCCATTGACCTTCGACCAACGGGGTAAGTATTTCCCGATTCTGTGAGTAGATTCTTCGAGTTTTCGAACGCCTGTAGTTTATTAAACCAGGAATCTATCAGACCGTATTTAATAAAAATTTTCATCGTAAGAACGATTCACCATAAAAACTTCAATTTGTTAAACCAATTTTTTATCCGAACCTTATTTCTTCAAACCCATTCATTAACAAATTCGAAATTTATAAGACCCGTTTTTAATCGAACCATTATTAATCAAACTCGTAATTTGTAAAACCGATTTTTAATAAAACCCGGAATTTGTCAAACCATTATTTTGCAAAACCGGAATTCGTAATCACAATTCATCATCATAATTACAATTCACATACATTAAAGGAGTATCAGAGAAAATTCGAATAGTAGCAAACAACTTTAATATTAAAACAGCTTTTAAATCTAATAATACAATTCGAACCCTTCTGAGTGTGGTGAATCATACATAGACGAAACAAAAAGACCACTATCTGTTAGGCTTAAGGAACATCAGACGAATACCCAAAGAGGTGAAACAATGAAATCAGGAATCGCCAAATGCATGGTCAAAACAACATCGAATGAAGTGGACAGAAGCAAAGGTTTTGCACAAGGAGTCACACTGGAAGAAACTAAAATTCCTTAAAGCTGCTTTTATTGGCCAGAATTAGGTTAATTTCAGTAAACCAAGTGTTGAAATTCCAAATATTTGGATGCCCCTCCTTGGGCGGAGCCAACTTCTTAAACTTCACGGTTGAGTGATTTCCCATAGGATATAAGTACGTAACCTTAGGAATAGATTGCAGTTTGCACCTGAAGATGATCAGAGATTGTACTGACCGAAACGTCGGCGTCGTGTATAAATAAAATATAGACAATGGAAGTCCGAAACACATAGTTAATATCATAAATATGTTTGTAACCTATAGCAATATAGATGCTGCAAAGAAAAACAAAATTGAAAATATAACCCGCTCTGGAATAAGAACATTTTTTGGAGTGTTGTTGCTAAGTGGCAGTATTCCAAAGCCTCGGCGTGCATGAAATGCTTGAACATCACCGTGTTCATGCACACTTCGCGGTTGGCACACGGTGTTTCATTCAAATTTCTTGTCAAAATTTGGCATTTGTGACGACATTGAACAATTTTGACATACATTTATTTGAAAGCTGACAGAAAATTATGAAACTTTTTTCTACTTTTCAAAATAATCGAGGTTGGGTACTAAAATATAAGGAATTACCCTGTACTTACCACCTAATTTTTTGACCATCAGTTAAACGCTTAAAATCTCATTCACTCCCGCAATTCTAGCCGAATCGATCTGGCATATGCATCGCACTCTGCTATTAAGTGCTGCGCCCATTCCTCTTCGAGCCCGCAAGCAGGACACACGGGATCCCCGCTACTCTCATTTGCGTCAGATGTTTATTCAGCCGATTCCTGATCTTGCCTAAGAGCCATTTAGTTCTGGCTACATTCGGACTGTTTGAACTTGCATCCAGAACATCTTCAGGTCATTGTTCGTCCATTTATTGAGCTCACTCTGTACCTGTTTCCTTGTTATTCCCAGAAGAGGTTCCGGTCTAATGTATTGAGTTTCGACCTCTAATTATGCAAGTTCGTCCGCTTTCTCGTTCACCGACATCAGTCTTGTCTTGAGCCAGTGTTTGCAGTGCTTCAGCGCACTCTTTCACTAGACTACCGACTATTTTGGGTGCACTTAGAGCCTTGAGGGCAGCCTCCCAAGTAGCAAACTACCTCCTCTACTCGTTGGCTTAAAAACCCCGAGGTTGGCAAGCGGACTACAAATCTCAGTCCATACGACCCCAATCTGACCTAAATGGGGAATAAAAACTCGGGTCGGCTCGACGTCGCTAATTGTACTTCAATGTTATAGTAGTTTTCCTATGACGACGTGATAATACACCCGCCAGCTTACGTAATTTTATATTGTTTAATTGATTACCTAATGTGGTACTTATTTAGTAAATTTTAGGTAAAATATATATTAACGAATTATAACTCACAAAAAATAAATGGCCACCTTTTTATTTCATTAACAATAAAAGTTATGTTATTAAAAAGGGCACTTGACCGAGTAATCTAGAGCGAAATATTTCTGCGAGGGCCACTTTAATGACAAAGTTGTTCAAGATGGAGCGAAAAATATCTCCCCGCACAAAATAGCAAAAAGAAAAAATATCTAAACAAAATATTTTTTTTAAAGCACTATTTCGGTTGTAACTAATACTAAAATCACTCAAGAATAATACTAAACGCATCTTTTATTGTTTTTTTTTTCAAGAAAAACAAGAAAAAAATTGTTGTCAACAATGGCTGCCCAAGCTTGCAACTCCAAAATGGCCGAATTTGGACTGGCATAGTACTTTTACCAATTTATCACCTATTTGGAAAAGCACACCGATTTCCAGCTCTAATTTTATCCAAATCTAACTAGACAACGTTAAACTACGTAATATGTGCAAACGTTCGGAATCCGCCTCCATTCCAAACTGACCAAAACTGACTTAAAAAGAAGAATGACAGTTCACCTGAACATAACCTAGAAAAATATTTTCCGTTTATCCTTGTTTTTTCCTTATTTTAAAATTGTATTTATTAAAGCACTGAATGAGCTCGAACCTGTCTCGCAGATGTGGGAGAGAGATAACAATTGTTGGTTCCCCATCAAAAAAAAGATTAAAAAATATGAGTGTGACCCCACTAATGCTCTAGATAAAGTGGACTGGAAGAAATATAAGTGCGAGCTGAAGAAGCTTCATCAGATTTTGGGTTGGCAGCAAGCCAACAAATTGTGCAATTTGATGTTCCAGATGCAAAATTGTAGGTTAAGTATCGTTCCTTTTTTGGTAGGTATCCAAAATAAGGGCCCTGAAATGCGACGTCGATTAAGGTAACAAGGCCGACGATGTTTCGTTGTCGATTTAGGTATAGGCGTTAAAACAGTCGGCTTTGAAACTTAAATTGACGTGAATCCGTCTGGGCAAATATTTGTACAAATTACGTTGCCTATTTTGACGCCGTTTAAGGTTTGCATATACGTACCTGACTACGTAAACGTCAGATTTTATTAAAAAAGACTTTTTTCGTTTGACTTACTAGTAGACAACTTTATTTTGTACCTAATACTAATACACTTTATGACAGATTAGGTTGGAAGACAGATAAATGCTACTTCCCACATAGCAAGCCTTGGATATTGTATATCACAAATATATTTAAAATTAGGATATACGTTTTGTATGTTACATGTATATTTTATATATATCAGAAAAAAACATGATTCGTTTCAAAAAAAGGAAACATGAACGGATATTTACTGTATATTCAGCGTATATATAGCCAAAAATATGTTTTTTGTATACTATAATATGTATCTTTTTTAAGCGACTATAAGTTAATATTTTAAAATAAAATATTATGGATACGAAAAGAATATACTTTTATCTCAGATTAATAAAAAAAATGAGATATAACAGTAAACAATATTACCCCGATCAACCAGCCACAATGTTTATTTCCCAAAAAATACATGGTTGCCAATTTACCGCGGGGTTTCCTTAGAAACAAAACAATTCATAAACTTCTTGAAGCTCTTTTGATAATATTATTGATTATTTGACATATTTTTATATAGGAAATGCTAATAACTTAATTCTTAGTCCTAATTTTTAGTCTCAATAATTAACTTTTTTTAATTTTTAATAAGTAGAATTTCGAGATTTATAAAAAAGAACACAAGCCGGCAACGTTTTTTCGACGAGCCGCGAATAAATGCCGACATGTTTGGTTGCAGCTGGCGGCGTTGTTGTTAACGGGGGTTTGTGTTGTTCGGTGATTTTTGAATTTTATTGTGACTATTTGTGAAAAAAGAACTGTATCAAGCTATTTTGAGGACCAACAAAATGGTTTACCATTGCCTGGTATGCAATAAAAGCGGATATTCCAGCCCAGAACTAATATTTCGGAGGTAAGAAAGATCCTGTCATTTTACGTTAGTCATGGGCGTAGTATGAGGTAAAAAACTGCGTAAAAAGCTTATGATTATACTATTAATACATCAAAAATCTAAGACTAATACTAATCTTTTTTAAGAAACAAAAGTACCAGATAATTTTGCTCCTTTTGCAGGATGTAAAATATTTATTTATTATAATTTATACATAACAAGAGAAGACAATAAGACCAAGTACTGATAGTCAGGTACTGGGGCAGGTATTTTTTGTATTTTAGTGGGTACCTGGGTACTTTCTATAATGTGAATAAAACCGTTTTGGAGATATTTACTCTGAGCCAATCTTATTTTTATTTTCATTAATATTTATTATTTATTTTTTTGCCTTTTGACTCCTGTTTCCTGAAAAACTACTAGTAATTTTTTACCTCTTCCTTAAATTTTCCTTGTGTTCTGTATTCAGAAATGAACATGCAGCCAATGTGTAAAGAATAAAATTTGTTGGCCTTAAAATTTTCATAATTAACATCACAAAAAGTTCTCTTAATTTGATAAATAAAGTTTGTATTCCACTAAAGAAAACTAAAAGAGACATTATTATCATAGTGAAAAAAACGCTTAATAAGCCGTTTATTAGCGTGTTTTTTTTTTTGGACAAAAACGTTATAAAACGGGTTATTAACCGTTTTTTTTTGCTATGAAAATATTTTTTTTACTTTTGTTTTGTGGGATACTGCACAATTAAAAAAAATATATAATAGCCATCTTGAATAATTTACCTAAAAATCATTTCAAGTGCTCTTTGGTAAACTTTTGATCTGTTCGTAAATACCTACATTCCTCAAACGAAACTTTATCCTTGAATAAATCTATTTTTTGTGGTTATGCAAGTTCTGGCAGTTAATTCTTTTGAATAAGAAAATCCGACCAACCCTACCTTATATCTCGTTTTCACATTTATATATTTAAATTAAAATTAACGCCGCCACTGGTAATGGGAAAAGCAATTTTTGACAGTATTGCCGTTTTATTGCTCTATCTCTTTTCTGTTCATATAATCGTCCAGAAGGGTGTTGGATTGTAAACATTAGAGGATTTCAATAGGGAATGTTTGGTCTCTCTTTAGTTATTAGTCTGAGACTTTTATGGATATACCATTGTTATATATCAACTAAAATTTTGACAAATATACATTTTGTATATCGTGATGGGTATCGACAGGATATACTATATAAATATATACCATAATGGATATAGCATAGAACATCAAATTTGGTGTAATAGAAATATAACTTGAATATTTTTGTGGAGTAATTAATACATGTTCAGAATATACTTATAACGTATATTCAGTGGGTGTTACCTAATGGGTACCTCTGGATCTAAATTGGATCTTTTTTGGAGGTCTTATGCACGTCGGGTGAATATCTGGGTGATATCCAGGGCAATATCCTTCTCCGTTTTCGTATATACGCTGGATATACGCACAATATTTTTTTGCTATGTGGGTTGGGCTGGTATTGTGACTACTTTTTATCGACATTGAACATTTTTGACGTACATTTATTTGAAAGCTTATAGTCGAGGGGGGTTGCTAAAACATAATGCATCACTGTACGTACCTCCCAGTTTCTTGGCCATCAGGTAAACGCTTAAAATCTCGTTGACTCCTCCAATTCTGGCCGAATCGATCTGGCAGTATTCCAAAGCCTCGGCCTGCATGAACTGCTTGAACATCACGCGGTTCATGCACATTTCGCCGGTGGCCACCGCAATGCCGAGCGGTTTCAGCGCTTTGGCGATTTGGGCGTGGCCCAACACGTCGTCGGGACTGGTCGGCTCCTCGATCCACAAGGGCTTGAATTGGGCCAGTTGGGACATCCAGTCGATGGCTTCTTGGACTTCCCACACTTGGTTGGCGTCTACCATCTGAAAAGGAAATGGCCTTATAGCACGTTTCATCTCGCATTTTACTCTACTCTAGTCATACGCTTACACCTATAGATTTTCTAAAAAAAAAGCCTTTCGGGTAGAAAACAATTTTAAAGAAAGCTCGGAGAGTCCACCATACAATCAATTATTTTATGTTGAAAGGAAATGAAAATATCTCGAAAACCAGAGCTTTGAAAGATTTGAACCTTATAAGAAAATTTTTGGGTAATATTTGCGAAAGCCAAAATCTGAAAACCGCATATTAATATGCTTTACTTCTAAAGTTATCATTTTTAATTCACCATACCAATATGGCATGGGGGACTATTAAAATCGTGAAATTTTGACTTTTCTAAGGTTCCAAAACACCTTAATCGACGAAAAAAAATAGGTCTGTCGGTCTGTCTGTATACACGATAACTCAAGAACGCCTTAGTCGATTTTAACGAAATTTTATACAAAAATCCTCTATCGGCTGACCATGAACTGATTGACTTTTGGGTAGGGTGGTCGGGGGTTAAAAAATTGTAACTTTGGAACAAAAGCAAGTAGCGATATACGGTTTTCAGATTTAAGTTTCCATGAATATGGATTACAAATTTGGTTATAAAGTCCAAATTCGTGGGAGCTTTAGTTTACGAGTTATTTGAAAAAACGTTAAAATATATTTAAAAAAATCATAACTTTAGAAGTAAAGCAGCTATTAATACACGGTTTTCAGATTTTGGTTTTCGTAAATATTACCCAAAAAGTTTGTCATAAGGTTCAAATCTTTCAAAGCTGTAGTTTCTAGATATTTTCATTTCCTTTCAACATAAAATAATCGATTGTATGGTTAACTATCCGTGCTTAACACGCTTTAAAAGAGAAAAAAATCAATTATTTCGGGCTGTTGGAACAATATTATACTTACAAGAGTTTTTTCGTAACCAATTACGCTTCGAATGAGTTCGCATCTCTTAATATCGTTGTACAAGTTTTGGCCTACTTTAACTTTGAACGCTGTGTATCCTAGATCCAAGTATTTCTGGGCTAGTTCTCTGATTTTGTCGTCGGAGTAACCCAACCAACCTAAAAGAAACATCGGTTTAAGTCCCAATTCGGGACGCCCCTAACAATACAATTTTTAAACTTACTACGTTTATACGAGCCTAAAACCGGTTTAATATAAGGACGGTTTTTAATCAAATCGCTTTCCGCGAGGGTTTATACCTCTTTCATTAAATGACAGTGTTAAACAAAAATTAACAACAAATTTTTGGGTAAAACTAGACAGGTTGAAAGTGCGCTAAAGCGTTTTTAAAGAATCGGTTTTAAAGCGATCTTTCTTTTGCTGTTGTAGGCATTCTGTGCCCTGGACTTTGTAAGTGAGACATTTTGTGGGTTAAGGGCCTAATTAATGCCTACAGTGGCGCACCGAGAGGGGGGGTTGGGGTTACCCCCCCCCCAAGAAGCCTGGTTACGGCGCAATAACATCAATAAAATAAAAACATCATAAAATGCAAAATGTTTCACCTGCGGCGCTGTAACACCTTTCATTTTTACAATTTCGTGTCAAAATGGTCTTTTTAATTTAACTTTGTCAAAACATACTGTCTGCGATTTGGTGTCAAAAAAGGCATTTTAGGTGTTATTTTCGCAGTTTTGCAAACGAATTAAGGGTAAATAATTAATTCAAATTCCCAAAACCCATCAATATTTACGATTTTGGTTTAATTTTAAGTAAAAAATTGCATTTTAAGGGTTATTTCCTCCAAAAATTTTGGATAAATATAAACAATTTTAACAAAAAACAAAGAATAGCAAGCTTTTCCTCAAAAAAGGTATAAGTAACCGTAGAACCGGGTTTCGCACTTGTGGTGCTCATCAGTACGGTACTAGGAATTAGGAGATCTCCTAAAATGACTCTCCTAACACCGTACTGATGAGCACCTCTAATACCTTTTTTGAGGGAAATCTCGCTATTCCCCAGACAGCAAGGTTATGTACCAGGTACGTACCTCGCAACATAAGACGACGAGTACGGACATATAGTACGTACGCCAACTCCATTGTACGTAATAGGAACGTACATATTAAGTGCACTTTCCAACATTGCGGCGGAGAGTGAAAGTAATGCTTGTATTAAGTAAACACCTACCTTGCCCTGTCCATCTCTTTCTCTATGATCATGACAGAAAGACGGAACATTTTTTAATGTCGAAATATATTTCACACAATTTTAATTTAGTACCTGCCGGTTTTTGCTACCGCTGGTCAAAGTCTGTCAAGCCTGGCAAGCGGTTTTTTTAGATTTCCAAAAGTGAGTTATTTTAATCAGTTTTGATTGGAAATCTCGCAAGTTTATGGATTAGCTATATAGTGGATTAACAACTTATTGCAATGTCTAAAATGCCATTCAAATAAGGCTGGATCACTACCATTAAAGCTAGAGAACATGGGACTATTTGAAGAGTGTCGAAAATTGGGATTCAGATTTTTGCGAACCAAATGAAGAAAATATTGTGATGATTTGTACAGAGTTAAGCTAGAAAATAATAGATTATAATACAAGAAAAAAAAGAGATATAGGTTAAAACATTGATAAAATCTGTAAGACTTTTATACTGGGATTTTTTCCCAATTAATAAAAGAAAATAACATAATAAAATGTTCTTATTTTTACTATTTGATAATTGCTACGTTTTCATGGGAATTGAGTTCGTTCTGAAAACGATTTCAATCCGATACCGTCCATGAAAACGCCTGTTTTTCCAGTATTCAAATCGATTTCAATCTAGATCCGACCCTGAAAATTTTTAGGGTTGGATCAAGATCGTATTGAGATCGAAATACCGATTTTCCATGAAAACGGGGATTGAGTTTACACATGCGTATTGCGTCGGATTACCAGACAGCCGCCAAATTATATTTTATTGCTCTCACTCTTTTTGAGAGAGAGACAGAAATAGAAGTGAAACTGTGGAACCGGCATTCTAAAATTTGGTAGTGTATATAGAAAAAAGAAGATTAATAAGATAACCTTACTTAAATAACTAAAGATTTGTTTTTTAAAGAAAAAATTAATTATGAAAAATAAAAGAAATATTTGGCTCGAAAGTGTATTTGCTATGCACATATGCCAGTCCAGCATTTCTTTCTTCACTTCCACCTGCAAACAGAGTAGCAATTAAAATTTAAAAAAAAATGTGTGGCAAGGGCCAACATCATCTTTTGAATAAAATACATTTAAAAAAAAAGTACCAAAACTCAAAAATGAATATTTGACAACTATGACACATGTCCGCTGCCAAATATCAAAATTTGAAAATCGATTCAAAATCGATTTGAAAACTTGTCATGAAAACTCATGAAAAAAAAGTTTTCAAAACATATTGAAAACGAATTCAATATCCATGAAAACATAGCAAATATTCCTTAACATAGTTATAACACCCTCCTCCTATTTTAGATTTTTAAAGGGTTCAACAAACTTTTTGTTAAGGTTTGTATAGAGCTAAAACCTTTCGCGAATGCATTGCTTTTTTAATGCTAAAAAGTATGGAAAAACTGCGACTGTTTATTCATATATTTTTATTATTAAATAAGTAAGTGCCTGTAAAAAATTAACCAAAAGAATATATGTATTTTTCCACATAGCACATTGCAAAATAACGTTATTTCGATTAGATAGAAATCACATGTTTTCACGTGAAAAACACGTTATTTGAGAAAAAAACGTTAGAACGTCACCTATTAAGCGTGATTTTATCTATCTAAATGACGTTATATAGCAATGTGCTAAGTGAGTTATTATGCGTCTGGCTGTACAAGTAGTTCCTTCCTGTAGCCGCCGGCTGCGCTCGTGTCGCCGACAAACAATGTTCCCCAAGTATAACACAGTATCGGTCACTCTCGCGTAGCTATTACTTTCTCTATGATATGTACCATGTACGTACATTTGTGTACGTACCCAGTACGTACTTTATATGTCAAGCGGAGAACCAATAAAAGACGTGAAATGGACGTAAAATGTATGATGTATGTACGGGGTACATACAGGAGACCTTTTTTGGTACGTTCCTTGGGGGAAGTAAATAAATAAAATTTAAAATATTTTTTAATGCCTCGGGGAGGGGGGCAACGATTTTAAACCAGTACTTCCCTCTTCTAGTTGACTCTCCGGGAAAGAGTTCCTGACGAAGGATGGGTATTTATAAAATATCAATTAAGAAAATGAAAAATTATACATTACACAAAAGTTTGCGTTAGAAGTGAGAGAAATGTTACATAAATGAACCACGTCCAACTTATGACAACTTAAACACGTAGTAAGTACGTACAAAAAAAAACGTAAAAAATACGTTTTTGCTGTACGTACATTTTACGCACTCTTGTACGTACAGCGTACGTACCTAGTAGGTCCTGGGACGTAAAGAGGTAAAATGGGTGTAAAATGTACGTCCCTGGGACGAATGATGCTGTCTGGGTCTTTGTTTTTTGTTATTTATTTACCCTCACTAAATCCCTTTAAAATTAAACAATTTTAAATTTGGCCTTACATTTTTTTTATTAATTATCCTTAAAAACCCTCCCCGAAGTCAATTCTTGGGTGCGACACTGAATGCCTAGTTCATTTTAGGAGGGAAGGTCTAAGACTACTAATCACAGAAAATAACGCCACAAAATTTTAGAACACGAAAACACCACAATAACATAAACAAAATGGCGAAACCACACCTCGTCAAAAATTTAAACTTTTCGACGATGCCGAGTTGTGCAAAAATTCCCAAAGCATTGCATTTTTCTACTAGTTTCTTCATCAAATGGGAACGAGTCCAATGTGTTTAAAAAGCTCTAAAATTGAAGTACATTTAAGATCCTTTCAATTTATTTTTTATGGTACATCGGGCAACGTTGATATTTGTTGTGTTATCTGGCATGGCTTTGTTAGTGCACGCGCAGTGGATTTTTCGCCTTGCTGCCGTGCAATTCAAGTAAGTCGACTTACTAAATTAAAGACTCTGCAAAAAAAAATATTTTAAAATTTTTGAATTCTTGCAATTCTTTAAAAATTAAAAAAAATGTTGAGCGTAGTAAGTCGACTTACTAGGTTCTTGAATTGCACGGCAGCTTTGGCCTGGACCAAACAGTGCCAAAGCCAACCGCGAGTTTGAATTTTCTTCTTTGTTTTTTAAAATTACATATTTTCGTTACATGATACAACACCGTTCTCAACTAAAAAGCCAGTTAACTCATTTTCGTTTTAGTATCCTTTGGCCTATGATCGGTGCAATATTGACACCAAACTGACAGAAAATCCATGTTTTACTTGTCAATTTGGTTATAAAAATGGCAGCCACAATAGGCTAAAGGGCACTGAGGCGATAGGAGTTAACAGGCTTTTTAGTTGAGATCGGTGTTGCATGATACAAGTAAAACAGATATGATATCGCGCAGGGGTAGGCGTGGCTAACTGACGTCACTTGGTGAGAGACGTGAGAGACAGCATTCAGTCGCCATTTTTCTTATAAGTTGGTCGTTTGTTTACAATTAGTTTTAATAATTTTTCAGTGGAAAAAATTAACAAAATGAGGCGCTGTGTACACGGATTTGGTGTCGACAATCCGACAAAAGGTTTTTCGCGTGAAATTACATTTTTCAGATTTCCAAATGCCAAAAGGAAGCATTTTTGGACACGGGATAATAACTTTAACGTGAATAATGCTCGAATTTCCTCAAAAGATTTTGGTGATAATGATTATGAGCGAAACCTTAAACAAGAGTTGCTTGGCTACTTTATTTTACTACTTTTATTTTGTATAAAGCACGAAAAAGAAATCAAATTACCATAAATAGTAATTTCAATTTCAAAATGGCTTTATTGTCTCACGAAGTTCATCATTGAGAAAGCATGGCATACTTTTAAGTATAATTTAACAATATCTAAACTTAACTGTCATTAAATCTAGAAAGCTACAAAGTATAAAATTATTGCAATGGTATAAAACCTTTTAGTCAAAAAAAATTTAGTAGGTTAATGCTACATTATGGTTAGTTTATGGTAAAAATTAAAATAGTAACCAACTAGACACTATATATATCCCCACCCCTTCGTTGTTTTGCAGACTGCATTTAAGTTAAAACCTTGTAATACTTTTTGACGGAAAATCATTCCTACCTGCAACCCCCTCCCCCACCCTAAATTGTTACTTTTGAAAAAAAAACTGTTTTAGATTCCTGACTTTGTTTCCTTTAGTTTCCCACTTAGCACATTGCAAAATAACGTCATTTAAGTCATCAAATAACTTATTTTTCACGTGAAAACATGTGATTTTGAGAAAAAAAAGTTAGAACGTCACCTATTAAACGTCATTTCCTCTATCTAAATAACGTTATTTTGCAATGTGCTATGTGGGTTGATACCCCACAATAACCCATACTTTGACAGATTAAAATTTTTATCGGATACAGGGGGGTGGTTGCAACCACCCGTTCAAATTTTCCAAAAATCCAAAAACATATTTGTTAGTCAAAACAGACTCACCCCTATTTCTCAACCCCCTGTCTGAATTTTTAAAAATGCCGAAGCATGTTTACTTATTTTATTAGAAGAGTTAAGGTGACCAACCGTCCCGGTTTGGCCGGGACAGTCCCGATTTGTAACCATTTGTCCCGGGGAAAAAATCCATCCCCTATAGTCCCGATTTTTCAGCAAAATTTCCGGTTCGCCCCGGTTTTGATACCACTGTATTTTGTAACTTTAAAGTCACTGCAATTAAAAAAAGCGGATGTATCCTGCCATCTATAAATTTGAATTGAAACCTTACTTAAATTATTTTTCTTTATTAAGTATTTTGGAAAATACATCTTAATATTATTAGGGGTGCATATAAGGAAAAATACATGATATACAATACATTGAATGGCCGCAGTGTCCCGGTTTTGTCCCTTTAGGAGTTGGTCACCTTAGTAGAGTCTACATACCAATTTCCAAACTTATGTTGCTTTTCGTTTTTGAGATATAGAAAATTCTTTTAAAATTTCAACCCCTATTTTTACCTTTTCAAGGGTAAAACAATAAGAAATCTTTTCTTGGTGAGCTCCTCCGTTATCAACCCAAACTATCCTCAAATTTTCATTTTTGTAGGTGAACTGATATCAGGTGTGCGTAGGTAGTTCCCTTTTCGTGCCTCAAAGATCTCACCAGATGACGTCATGCGCGGATCTAGACCTTTATTTTATTGTATCATGTTTTCGTCACATATTTTGCCGTCCTTGGGTCATTATAGGATCTCATAGTTGCATGGTTTAAACACTTACCGGCTTGCGTTGTATAACAAGGGTACCCCTTCTCGAGCAAAACCCTCATCCTGTCCTCTTTGCCCACTTGGCCCTGTTTCAAAATTTCCAGGGCCTCGTCCTTGGTGATGACGTTGCCGAGATATCGGAAGTCGATGCAGTTGACGAGCACGTCAGGCTCCAGGTCGGACAACAGTTGCCACACGGGTTTGCCGCGTAGTTTTCCCCACAGGTCCCAGAGGGCGTTGATGATGGCGGCCGTCGCGAGGTGGATGACTCCCTTTTCCGGACCGATCTGCGAATATACAGGGTGTGTACACTTTTTTGTTATTTGTCACCATAAGATAAATCAAGTGTTTCGGACTTCCATTGTTTATATTTTATTATATATACGACGTTTCGATAGTACAATCTCTGATCGTCTTCAGTTGTAAACTACAATCTATTCCTAAGGCTACGTACTTATATAGTATGGGAAATCACTCAACCGTGAAGTTCTCCACAAATCCACCAAACAACGAAATCAGATTTTGCACAAGGAGTCACACTGGGCCCTAATTCTCAAGCAGATGATCCCACGTCGAACGCAGAAAGTATTCTTCAGCGGTGATCGCTCATTCCATTCTATCAAAAATTGGGTGTTCGCGCTCCCCAACTGTAAAATGCATATTTTTCAATCTAACATTTCGGAAAGGTTTCAAGAAAAATCATCTTTTTTCGGGGGATGCGATCATTCCGCGGGATTGATCCCTTCTCTTGAGGGATCGTTCCTTCTCTTGAGATTCAAGAATTAGGCCCCTGAAAGAAACGAAGATTACTTGAAACAGCCTTTATTGGGCCGAATCAGGTTATTTTCAGTAAACCAAGTGTTGAAATTCCAAATATTTGGAAGCCCTTTCTTGGGCGGAGCCAACTTCTTAAACTCCAAAGTTGAGAGATTTCCCATAATATATAAAACTATGTAGCCTTAGGAATAGATTGTAGTTTGCACCTGAAGACGATCACATATTGTACTGATCGAAACGTAGTGATATAAACGTAGGTAGAGGCCCATTATACCTTGCATATAAAACCAATTGGATGAAATTGACTGATGTTTTGTTTTCTCTTTTTATAATTTTTTGATCATCACAGGGGCAGAAAAGGGGTTGGCCCCTGAAAAAATATCTCCCTGTAGAAAATCACAATCATTCGGCATATTGGATGATGCAAGCCTTAAAACGTAACTCATGTTTCAAAAAAGGCTTATCTTGATCTGAAAAATACGCCCTTAAAATCTTGATACTGAATTTTGAATCACCCTGTATTTTATCCCCCTTTTCCCTCCGTTAAACCTCCACCACCCTACCCAAAAGTTAATCAGTTCATGGTCAGCCGATAGAGGATTTTTGTACCAAATGGCGTATTTGAGATATTGTGTATACAGACAGACAACAGACCGACGGACAACTTTTTTTTCATCGATTAAGGTGTTTTGGAACCTTAGTAAGTCATTTTTGATAAAATTAAGAAAAGTCAAAATTTCACGATTTTAATAGTCCCCCATACGATATTGGTATGGTGGACCAACAAACGCTATTTTGAAAAGCCGTTGTCAACCCCTTGTGTCACAATTTACGGTTCCTGTATCAGAAAAGTTGATGCGAATAGAAAGGCGCAATTACACAGACGAACATGCTCAAATAAAAGCTCGTGCAAAAGATCTAAAATTTTTTGCGTGAACATTTTTTTGAGCTTTTCTTTGAACATTTTGTTCGGGTAAATTTTTGAGCAAATTATTGCTATCTATTTGGGAAACATATTTATAAAGATGAGAATAAATAAAATTTCACATCAGTGATCAGTGATCTCAATTCTTTAAAAAAATGGAACACCAAATTTTATTTAAAATTTTTGTGAAAAAAAGCCGACGGCAGGCGAAACATTATCATTGGCTCTACTGTGAGTTTTTCAAATATCGGCAAAAAACTCAAAAATTGCACTTTTAAGCGGTAATCCGTGTCTCATGATTATGAGGAGTGCTGGGGAGAGGATTTTTTTTTAAACATATTTTTGTGACTTTAATTTACCCTTAGCTTTGATTGTTTTTTTTTAATTCCTCACACCAAATTTACCTAGTTAGTTTAAGGCCCCAACGGTTGCTTAAAAAAGCAAAAGGTTCATGAAAATGCTGAAGATAGATATTTACTGTCAATTTAATGTAATAATCAAGGTCGATTACTGACACTGAACAAACAATATGCAAAGGGGCAACATTCCGATTCAGAAGTCTAGTCTATTACTGCTAAATTATATTTTTTTAGACAAGGGTCGGGATCGTAGGATTGTAAAAGTGGGTAATAAACGGGTATTATTTAGACCTAACGTGCTTTTGTTCATATATTTGAGATTTAATAAAATGTATATAGGTTTTTTAATTTGACTTAATTATTATTGTATTGTGTTTTAAACTAGGAAGTAAAATAAAGAGATATTCTTTTAAACGTAAAATTTTATCATTACATTTTACAGGCAACAGCAACAAATAAGTGCCATTATTATATTTTTATTCTCCTTTTTTTACAACCCCAAAAAAGTTACAAGTATACTGGCATATCTCCTATAAAAATCAGGTCAATCGAAGTTGCTTATGAGGTAAAATGTGAATTTCGACATCAAATCGTTTTTCCGTGGGAAAGCACTTAATTAAAAATACCTTGTTTTAAAACTTAGTCTTTCTATTTTCAGTTAAGTTGAATGAATTCCCATAAAACTATAAAATTTAAATTTGTAAGAAATTTCTATACCAACATTTCTTCCAACAAATTTTGCTTAACATTCTCTCCAAAATGTAGGTGTGTTTTTTTGTACGAGATTTTGCTCGAACATTTGTTTGAGCATTTTGCTCAAGAGGCTCGTCTAAATGTTTGTCGGCATTTCCACATCAAAGGAAAGTTTGTCTGTGTAAATGCGCCTGAATACAAAGGCTGCAGAATTCGTGTCAGTCATACCCTGAAGAAAAGTTAATGGTTAAATATGTATAATAGGCGCAGGTTACATTCCTTAGTTTTCTTTTATAAAATTTTAAAAACTCAAACCCCGCCCTATTTACATAACAAACTACGGTTTCGAACAGATATTAATTAAATCTGCGATTCCGGGGACGACTGACACTTCCAAAGCATAACAGTCAACTTTTTGAGCGGTCGTATTCTTATCAGATTGTTTAGTTTGTTGAGTGGAACAAAATATCAACAGATTTTCTTAACCTCGGCACAACTCAAAATTTCAAGAAAAAAATGCATAAGGGTCAGTCCATATCAAGTCAACCAGGGTATTTTACCACACCATCTCCGATGTTGATGATTTTTAGTATACATGTTTTTCCTACCAAAAAACTGGAAAATCCAAAATTTCAGACTTTTTTGACCAGTTGTTTATTTTGAATTAATTTTTGAAAATCGAAAAAGTCACTTATTTGTCCTTAACATGTGCGCACAAAATTAGGAATATCCAAAGAACCACTTATAATAGAAAAGTAGGTGAAGGTTCATTTTAAAGCTCTTATAAAGACCTTTCATATGAGAATATTGCATAACATATATTGAAAAAAAAAATAAAAAAAAAATTTTTTGATTTTTTTTTTGAAAAATTTCAAAAAGGCCATTTTTAATTTTTTTCAAAAAATTATATTTTTTTCTTTAAAGTGTATAGACAATGCATTTTGGTAATTAGAAGAATATAATGGGGTTTAAAGCGATATTATAAAAATATTTAACAATATTTTATTTAATAAAAAATTATATCCTACGTTTCATTCTGTATCAGTAATCAGATTAACATTGCCCCCCATTGTAATATTTACTTACAAAACCTCTTTTCCACCGGAGACGTACTATTGGATGTTCCAATTCTTAGGAAAATATGCCTGTATAAACCTGCCAATACTTTTGTGAAATACTGCCTGTTTATTCCTGTTTAACATTAAGGACACACCTCCTTCATTTTATTGGTCTGTTTAGGTACATTGTGGGGATTTGCTGACACGAAAATTCCTGCATAAATTGATTTTAAATTTTTGGCAAGTATCTTCCTGATACAGCTCCAAATAATCGATACATAATAGTTCGACTGAAGGTTTATCAGAAGTCATCTCTGTGTAATTTTAAAAGTTTCAACTATGGGTGAGGCAAGTGGATGGACTAAATATAAAGTAAAGTGCTGTGATCCACTAGAGTTAAAAATCAAGCATTTTGGAAAATTAAGAAATGTGACCAAGTGGATGTGCAGTTACAAAAATGTCAAAATGGGAATGAAAATCTGTGATGGTTGTAGACTAAAGCTTTCAAAGGAGTTTAAGGCATCTGAAGAAGATGAGGCAGGGTAAGTAACAAATAGTATTTTTTAATATAAAATTAATAAACTAAACCAATTGCGTCAAGTACGGAGTGGAAAAATCTCATGGCATTATTTTGCATGGCATTATTTTGCATGGCATTTTGAGAATACAGACATTATGTACAAATTTCTTGGCATTATGTACACATTTTGGGTCAGCTGTTACCCCCTTTTTAAGTTCTTATAAAAAACTAACTTTTTAAATTTTTTTAGACCCAGTCAAGTTCCAGAAAATGATCCAGATTTTCAAGATCCTGCTGAATCATTTACTCTTTTAAACAAGTCATTGGAGCTTCTTGGTGTGTCGCCGATTAAAATAAAAAATGTATACAAAGAAAAAATTGATATTGTACAGCATACAATTGCGAAAGCATTTACAAAGGAATCAGATTCAACGCTAGTAAAGGAATGCCAGAGTGACGAAAGTGAAATGATTAAGCAGTTAAAGGACAAATTTTTAAAAACCGAAAAGAGGAGTGAGAAAATACTAGTTTTATCATGTTTACCTCAAAGTTGGAGTAGAAAGAAGATTGAAGAAGAATTTGGAGTTTCTCAATATTTGGCCAGAGCTGTAAAACAGTTAGTTAAGGACAATGGGATATTATGTTCTCCTAACCCCAAACCGGGAAAGACCCTTAGTGATAGAGTGGCCCAAATAGTGTTAGATTTTTACCAAAGGGATGACATTAGCAGGACAATGCCAGGTAAAAAAGATTATGTTGTTATCAGAAAATATGGAGCTGAAAAAGAATATGTACAAAAAAAATTAGTCTTAGCTAATTTAAAAGAAATTTATGCATTGTTTAAAACTGAGTACCCCAATGAAAAAATTGGGTTTTCAAAATTTTGTGAACTGCGACCCAAAAACTGTATACTGGCAGGAAAAAGTGGGACTCATAATGTATGTGTATGTACTATACATCAAAATATAAAACTAATGCTCAATGGCTCCAAATTAAATAAGCTATATGATTAAAAAAACAGGCCTCTTGCAATATCTTATCATGATTGCCTTTATAAACTAATGTGTAATCCACCTTCAGTGGACTGTTTTTTAAGCAATAGATGCAAGCAATGTCCTGGAGTAGAACAGTTTAAAAATACGTTAATAGAAAAATTTGAGGAAGAATTAATTGATGAGGTCTCATTTAAAAAGTGGGTCTCAGTAGATAGGTGTACTATGGAAACCGTTTTTAAGAAAAGTGATGATTTTGTCCAGGAATTTACTGATGATCTTGTAAAACTTAAATCACATTCTTTTATTGCAAAAATGCAAAAAGATAGATACAATGAAATAAAAATTAACCTTAAACCTGGAGAGTCTTTGATTACTTGCGACTTTGCGGAAAATTATTCCTTTGTTATGCAAGATGAAGTCCAGTCTTATCATTGGAATAACAGCCAGGCAACCCTCCACCCTTTTGCCATTTATTTTCTAAGTGATGGTAAACTGCACAACCTGAATTATGTGTTTATTTCGGAAAGCTTGACGCATTTCATTTATTTTAAAAAAAATTAATGCCTGATTTAAAAATCAAAATACCAGGACTTAACAAAATTTTTTATTTTTCGGATGGATGTGCTGCGCAGTACAAAAACAAAAAGAATTTTCTGAATATATGCCTGCATAAAAAAGATTTTGGTGTTGAAGCAGAGTGGCATTATTTTGCCACCTCGCATGGCAAAATTGCCTGCGATGGCTTGGGAGGAACTGTTAAAAGACTTGCTGCCAAAGCCAGTTTGCAGAGGCCCTATGACAATCAAATAATGACACCTCTACAATTGTTTACTTGGTGTGAAGAAAACATATCTGGCATTGATTTTAAATATTGCACAGAAGCAGATTATACAAATCATGAAATAATTTTGAATAAAAGATTTGCGGAAGTCTTAACAATACCGGGGACACAAAAAATTCATGCTGTAATTCCTCTTACAGAAAGCACGTTTTTGGCAAAACAGTTTTCTACATGCTTAGAGGTCGAAACACATAATCTTTTTAAAGGTGGAAGCATTATTTTGCAAAATATCGAGTCAGGGTTTGTCACTATAGAATATGACAGTGCTTGGTGGCTGGCTTGTGTCTTGGGGAAAAATAATGAGAGCGGAGAACTGAAAGTAAGCTTTCTTCATCCACGAGGACCTGCCTCATCATTTTTTTACCCAACACCTCAAGATATTTTAATTATTAAACCAGAAAGTCTTATAAAAAAAGTTGAACCCAACACTGCTACTGGCAGAACTTACAATGTCAGCAAAAAAGAAATGTCAGATTCATCAGAAATTCTTAAAAGAAAGTTAAAAAAATAAATTTAAGGTATATAGTTAGTCTTAGTGTTTTCTGTCTAATTTTTATCAACGAAGTAGAAAAGTTTGTTTATTTCTTTTGCGAGTTTAAAATAAAATAATTTGTAGATAAAGCCTCTGGGTATTTTTTAAAACCTATATCCATCCAACAAATTTATTTATTTTAATATCCAGTGCACTATTGGTGCTCCTAAAATATGTTTTTTTTTTAAATGCATGATTTTTAATGTACTTAATATTTTTGATATTTTTTTTGACATTGAACCCATCATTTCTCCATCATAAAATTTTGTGGATAATTAAGTAACACTTTGACCAAAATTATATATTTTTTTCAAAAAAATTAAAAATGGCCTTTTTGAATTTTTCAATTTTTTTTTCAATTTTTTATTTTCAATTTTTTTTTTGTTAAAATTATGTTGTGATATTTCATAAAAAAGAGCTTCAAAATGACTTTAAAATGAGCCATTTATTACTTTCCTAGTGTAAGTGGTTCTCGAGATATTGCTAGTTTTGTACATTCTTGTTAAGGTCAAAATGCTGACTTTTTTATTTTGAAAAATTAAAAAAAAAAACTACGAATCAAAAAAATTTAAAAATTTGCATTTTCAACTTTTATGGTAAGAAGAAAATATATACCAAAAATCATCAAAATTGGAATTGGTCGCGTAAAATTTTTGTGATTTTTTGGTTGATTTGATATGGAATGACCCATAAGAAATTACTAATAGAACAACAAAACAAACAATAACAACAATAAAAATGTTCTTTCAAACTAGTATAGATTATACAAAAGCAGTTCTCTATTTAAGCATCTCAAGTAACAATTTTTAGTTGCCTTAGTTGCCATAACTAAGAAATACACTAAAATTAACGTTGCATAAAGTACAAAAACTAGTCATTTGTGCAACGGCCGCTATGATGGACAAGAAAACGACGCCACACCGTTGTTATTAACTAGGGTAAATTTGACAACCCTCTAACAACTTTTATTTTTACTGGAATATTGTGGGGTTTTCAACGACCGCAATAAACGACGGAACAACGACGCTATAAGGTTCTTAATTAACTATTTGTATACCCTAAATAAACGACTTCGTGACGTCGCAAACAACGTTTTTAGGACGCGTCAGTTTAACGTTTCCTGGCCGTTTACTCAACGTTAACATAGTTGGTCTACTAGAGGCATATTAGAGGCACAAAAAAATAGTGAGGGAGACATAAATTCAAAAAATCAGTTTCCAAGTGACCGGTAGTCAGACTATCTTGAAATATAAACTAAGGGCCGTTAAAATGGCCCTAAAAAAGGGCTGCGTCCATAAATAAAACACGGTAAGGGGTAGAAGGGGGTGAAAGTTTTATAAAGTAACAGTTTTACTCCAAAAATAATCTAGAAAATAATAAAAAATTATTTTTTTATATTTTTAGGGGGGTTTTCTTTATTCATTAAGTGTTGCACAATTTGCAAAAGTATTACGAGGAAGGAAAGAGGGGTTAAAATTAGGATAAAATGATATTAGATAATTGACCCACCATGCAGGGGCCACGACCCTAAACATTTGTGACGTCATACAATCAAAAATCGCGACGTAATTTTGTTAGCAGCTGTAATTGTTTGATTTGTTTTTCTGCCTACAAACTACAAGTGACCCAGAGTCAGACTATGGTCAGACTCCCTGACCGACTGTAGATACCAAGTAACGAAGAGTCAGACTACCTTGAAATTAATTTGTGGGGTTCTTCTTTTGATGCACTGGTGTGCACTAAATGTACATATGTCCTTTTCTAGCTTGTATAAATATAAGGGATAGATATAATTAGTGCAAATTGTTGCAGCAAAAGGAAAAAGCTATTAGCACTTTCGGCCAATTAAAAAATATAAGACAACTATAGAGGCACCTCTTTAGTCGCGAAATGGTTAGGTTTTCAATAAATCAAGAAATAATTATTGCCGCCATACTGTTTTCTTTTCCTGACTTGCGCCGCTACACCATTTGTGTAAACCGTTAAAAGAATCTTGTTTTTTAGTTAATTTTGGAAATTTTTAAGTATTCTTTTAGATTGGCTACAGTTTAAAATAGGTTTAAAGCATTTTTAAAATTTTCAGTATTTAAATAAAAAAATAGTTTAGCAAAAAAGTAAGAAGGATTGAAGGCCCCTTATTTTTTAAAGCTAAAATATCAATTTTTGACGGAAAACTAAGTTTTTTAATTTTAAAGTCACTTTAATGTAATAAATTAACTGAATGTTACCTGGCTAGGTATTTTAGAATTATTGATAGATGGTGTTTGGAAATTAGTCCATTTGTGGTTGCAGAGACGTGGAAGTATTGATTTAAAATCAATTATATTAATAAAAATATTATCCAGAGGGCACTGCAGTCGTAATCGCTTTGGTGATGGTGTGGAAACTTTGCTAGCGACTCTAGTCACAGGCAGCGTCAATACAACTCAAAAAATATCCGCCAAATTGGTGCAAAAGCGAGTTGCTAGAACGTTTATACGACGTTTTCACACAACGTTAAAACGTCGACAAATTGTTACTTGGAATGTTATACTAACATAAGTAAAGTTCCTATGTCTCGTAGCTATCTATTTTTGTGTAACCATTATTTATTTTTATTGCCAATCTACCGTAGTTTTTTTTAACTTTAAATTAACGTTAGGATTAATTTCTATAGGTTAGGTGTAAGAGCAGATCAACTGTCTTGCAGACCTTTGAGCTGAACCTCGCCCAGTTGGTCATATTAACTATATATTTTTTTTAATCAATAGAAGACATATATTATTATTATTAATATTAAAAAGCATAGAAAAAATGACGTTTCCCCAACCATTATGCCTTTTTAGTTATGAAATTGTTCGGTTGGGATATCCATTATCTAAATGTCCTATTTTCCCTGGCCCAGGTGCGCCCCTGTTTGAAACCGCTACTAAACTTACCCATCGCATTTGACTTTCGCTGGTCAACGATCTCCAGAACGTTCCGAAATCCCTAAAGATGTCGGTAAGAAGCTGCCCTTCCACCAGAACGCTTAAAGATTTGGCGCAGGCGACGATGACTTCGGTTCCTCTTCCGCTGGTGAAAGTCAGACCGTGTCCCACACGACCTGACTGTAAGGTGATGGTCACGTATGCGCACGAGTAGTCCGGATCTGTGTGCTGAAAAACCAAGGATAAGTATTAAAACCACCATGGAAACAAGGGAAGCAGTGCAAGCTGCGACTCACAGGAGAAAGACTGCCCGCGTGTCATGTGTGCGCTGCTTTTCACTACTCTAGAAAAATACAATAGGAGCTATCCTCGCTGCTAGGTTCCCTGTAGAGTGCAGCTATTATAGTTATTATAAGCCGCCAGCAGCAGTATGTCTGCTTTCGTGTGCGTCGGAAGGTCATTGAACCTGCTGAATGCGTCGAGCATAGAGTCGCGATCTCGGGCTTTAGGCGGGCTTGGAAGCTATCATTGGAGTAGATTATTTTCAAGTTTAAGCGGCTATCGGTGTGTACAGAGTGGTCCAAATTCGAGGGGCTTCTATAGCTTTGGGCTTTTGCAGCATAGTAAGCCCAAAACGAATATACATGTTACGGGCTCGATTTTCAAGGGAAGTCGAAAACTAAAAACCGCATTGCGATATGTCAAAGCGTTTCTGAGCTACAGGGTGATTCTCAAAAATGTGCGTTTTTAAAAACCGTCTACAACTTTTTTATTTATAAAGATAGAGATTTTCATTAAAAACATTTTTTGAAGATTTTTTAAGGACAAATTTACCTGTTTCACCGATTTTGTCTTAAAGCCTTTAGTTCACGAGATATAACACAAAGTTACATTTTTTTAAAGGGAATACCCCAATTTAAAAAAAATTAGTTTTGTAATAAAATTTCCTGTTAAACGATGTGTGATACACCTATTTTTATTAAGTAGTTAAACAGATATCTGCAATTTTTAATAATTACCATAGTAGGCTGTGTTTAACTCTGACCTATGCAGTTTTAGGGTATCTATCTAGATAGCTATGATCAAATAAAAACAATGGCCATATTAAACGAGCCCAAGTGCCAAAAGTGGCGTCTTCGTCGAGCGATACCTCCGACATGGAGGCCAGGAAACACCTTCCATTTTAGTACCCTTTTACACGTATGCCGCCGCCATTTGACACTGTTGACAGCTATTACATTAGTTAGATTAGTCAAAATGGCCGCCACATACGTTTAAAGCTTACTAAAACGCGAGTAGATGGAAGGCCTATTAAATATCGGAGGCATCGCGTCGAGATATAAAAATGTTTGAAAACTTTGAAAAGTACGACATGATAAAATGTTATATCGTAGATAGAGGAAATACCGAAGATAGGTAACCTTACGGGCTAAAATGTTAGCAAAAATTTCGTTCGTGGATAACTCCCCAGAGCGCGCATAGTCGCTTTTGGACAACTCGACTGTCATCAACCCAGTGCATTTCGCCGCAGCGAAATCTGTAAGCATAGAAGACATAATCAATTTTCCTTTGCAATCTGTAATAACTCTCCAATGTTTCACTTGACTTCGTATAGGTGGCGCTATTAACTTAGCATTAACATTCCTCCTGCGCTAGATAGTGTAGAAATTAGAAATATCACTGCCATTGTTTAGATTTGGTGGAAATCGAACCGTATATCATTGAAATTAACTTTTTATGATGACATAGAGAATATTCTTCTTGTTCTTATCAGTACTTTTTTAGTGTTAGAAAAGAAAAGAATATTATCTTGTTGATTTTGTGATTTTTGAAACAAAAACAGTTTTATTCTTGTGATTTATTAACGCTTACAGATAAGTGTTCCTTATTTTGCATGTTTTTGTTTTATAGTGACAAAAAACTGTTGGTAAATGTTTTCTCGGTAATTATGCAGTATACGGTTTTCTGCCATTTTTGATTTTTTATGAAAAATTCTATGGGGGCACCTATACTAGGGTCCCTAGGACCCCAAATCCGACTGCGCCCGATTTTTTTTTAAGAGAAAAAAGGGTGCCCGGGGGGGGGGGGGGGGGTTGTAATGTTTTTCTGATTGTTTTGGGTTGGGTTGGGTTGGACTGTGTTGGATTGGGTGGTTTTAGTGAAAAAAAATTTTTAAAAAAATAAAATAAAAAGAAAACAACCGGTGCAGGCGGATTTGGGGTCCTAGGGACTCTAGTAGGTGCCACCATAAAGAATTTTCCATAAAAAATCAAAAATGGCAGAAAACCGTATACTGCATAATTACCGTTTTTTCGCATTAATAATTAAGTAGGTAGGAACTATTTTTAAAAAAAACATCGGGCAGTTCGGGGATTTCCTAGAAAATTTCAGTTATAAACAAAATATTAAATATAAATAAATTTGGCTTAAGATATTTTAGCATAATTAAAGGGGTAACATTTTTGTTTAAGAAATTTTTATGCCAAGATTTTGTTCCCATTGTATAGCCTTCTTTCCAAACTTTCGATTTTTAGAATAAAACACTCAGTTTTCTCAAGTTTTCACTTTTTTTTAGCTTCAAAAAAGTACTGCAATAAAACCATTTTTCTCTGTTAAAATGAAAAATATTTAAAGTTGTTGAAGAGAGACAGCAGGCTATTAAAAAGTATTTTAGAGAAAGATGGAAATAATTTAAGGCAATTGTTTACTAAAAATTTCTGTTTTGTCATCTGTCTGTCATCTTGAGTGTTTTTTTTTATCCAAAAAAACGACAAAAATTGTAATTGTTTATCGTGTAAGTCATAAGGTGGTATTAATTTCTTTCAATTAAAGTTCTTTATAGTGTTTAAAATTACCAAAAAACGTGTATATAAGTGTATTTTAGCACATCTTAAAATAATTGAACAGGTATTTAACTAAATTATTTCAAGGTTCATCATGGTAGACGTTTCTATTTTGGAATGTGGTTGCTAAATATTTAAATTTTAAAGCAATTGTTGTTAGGGTTAAAATAAAAAAGCATATTTAAAGAAAATAAATACAATAAATACATATATACAATCCTTTAGTGGGCGGAGATAAGACTAATAATTTGTGATTGATCACGATTTTTAAGGATTGTATATAAGATAGAGCGTAGATTAATTTAGTTCATTGTTTATCGTCTCCTGATGATGCTAACGTTGTTAGCGAAACGCGCGTCGAGTGCAAAAAAGTGTGGTTTTTGGTTTGTGGAAAACAATCATAATTTTGTTTTACAATAATAATTAAGTCAAATTAAAAAACCTATATACATTTTATTAAATCTCAAATATATGAACAAAAGCACGTTCGGTTTAAATAATACCCGTTTATTACCCACTTTTACAACCCTACGAACCCGATCCTTGTCTAAAAAATATAATTTAGCACTAACTTAGTAGACTGTGTCGCCGATCTATCATCCCGCGTTTTGGATTTCGCAGGTAGTAGGCCGGCCACCCTTTTGAATCATAATGTTGCCCTTTGCATATTGTTGGTTCAGTGTCAGTAATCGACCTTGATTATTACATTAAATTGACAGTAAATATCTATATCTTCAGCATTTTCATAAACCTTTTGCTTTTTTAAGCAACCCTTGGGACCTTAAACTAACTAGGTAAATCTGGTGTAAGGAATTAAAAAAAAACAATAAAAGCTAAAGGTAAAGTAAAGTTACAAAAATATGTTTAAAAAAAATCCCCCTCCCCACCATTCCTCTTAACCGCTTACCGCTTAAAAGTGCAATTTTTCAGTTTTTTGCCGATATTTGAAAAAAAATTTTTTGGAAAAGAAAAATTTTTTCTGGGTTTTGTTTTGTCTTTAGGAAAAAACCCTTGGAAATAAAAAAAAAACTCGCAAGAAAATCCCAAAAAAAAACCCCGGGCAAAAAAATCCGGGAAAAACCCTAAGAAAAAAATATTATAAGTAACCCTAATCGATGTGACAAAACTGATGGTAGAGCCAATAATAATGTTTCGATTGCCGACGGCTTTTTTTCACAAAAATTTTAAATAAAAGTTGGTGTTCCATTTTTTAAAGAATTGAGATCACTGATCACTGATGTGAAATTTTATTTATTCCCATCTTTAAAAATATGTTTCCAAAATACATAGCAATAATTTGCTCAAAAATTTCAAAGAAAAGCTCAAAAAAATGTTCACGCAAAAAATTTTAGATCTTTTGCACGAGATTTTATTTGAGCATGTTTGTCTGTGTAATTGCGCCTTTAAATATCTAAATGCCTTCCTTACGGCATTTTTTAAGTCTTCTATGTTATCTCACCTTCCCTTATAAATTGTATTTTTAAGGAAACCCCAAAGAAAAAAATCTAAAATTGACAGATCCGGAGATCTCGCAGGCCATAGAATAGGGCCATATATTTCAATCCAACGCCCTGAGAACATTTGATTTAACATGCCTCTTATTATGACCTGCACCGTCCGGGAAAATTTCTTCTAGTATTACTTGGTATCTTGGGCCAGTAAGTAAGACTTCCCTCATATATAACGAATTTCATACTGGTACCCCAGAACGAAACATGCCACGCTGAAACCAAAATGTCCTTGCCGTGCTCTTTCAAAGGCGTCATGTTCCTGTTCATCATCTCGTCGCTACTAAAAAGGGCCTCATCGGACCAAATTATCTTAAGGCTAAAGTTTTCGTCTAACTCGGAATGCTGCAAGTACCACCGAGAAATTCAAGCCTACGTTCGGCATCGTCATTCGCAAATGATGAACAATCCTTTTTTTATAGGGAAAATATTTATACTGCGCCGAGTGCGGGTCTTTAAAATACCAACCGAAGTTTTTACGTCCCTTACTCTTTTTTGGGGAGTAGCTTCAACAATACCGAGAACCAGCGTTTCTTCGTTTTCTCTGTTTTCTTTCTCGTACTCTTTTGGTCTTGGTTACATACCTCAGACTAATAACTAAAGAGAGACCAAACATTCCCTATTGAAATCCTCTAATGTTTACAATCCAACACCCTTCTGGACGATTATATGAACAGAAAAGAGATAGAGCAATAAAACGGCAATACTGTCAAAAATTGCTTTTCCCATTACCAGTGGCGGCGTTAATTTTAAATATATAAATGTGAAAACGAGATATAAGGTAGGGTTGGTCGGATTTTCTTATTCAAAAGAATTAACTGCCAGAACTTGCATAACCACAAAAAATAGATTTATTCAAGGATAAAGTTTAGTTTGAGGAATGTAGGTATTTACGAACAGATCAAAAGTTTACCAAAGAGCACTTGAAATGATTTTTAGGTAAATTATTCAAGATGGCTGTTATATATTTAATTGTGCAGTATCCCACAAAACAAAAGTAAAAAAAATATTTTCATAGCAAAAAAAAACGGTTAATAACCCGTTTTATAACGTTTTTGTCCAAAAAAAAACACGCTAATAAACGGCTTATTAAGCGTTTTTTTCACTATGATAATAATGTCTCTTTTAGTTTTCTTTAGTGGAATATAAACTTTATTTATCAAATTAAGAGAACTTTTTGTGATGTTAATTATGAAAATTTTAAGGCCAACAAATTTTATTCTTTACACATTGGCTGCATGTTCATTTCTGAATACAGAACACAAGGAAAATTTAAGGAAGAGGTAAAAAATTACTAGTAGTTTTTCAGGAAACAGGAGTCAAAAGGCAAAAAAATAAATAATAAATATTAATGAAAATAAAAATAAGATTGGCTCAGAGTAAATATCTCCAAAACGGTTTTATTCACATTATAGAAAGTACCCAGGTACCCATTAAAATACAAAAAATACCTGCCCCAGTACCTGACTATCAACACTTGGTCTTATTGTCTTCTCTTGTTATGTATAAATTATAATAAATAAATATTTTACATCCTGCAAAAGGAGCAAAATTATCTGGTACTTTTGTTTCTTAAAAAAGATTAGTATTAGTCTTAGATTTTTGATGTATTAATAGTATAATCATAAGCTTTTTACGCAGTTTTTTACCTCATACTACGCCCATGACTAACGTAAAATGACAGGATCTTTCTTACCTCCGAAATATTAGTTCTGGGCTGGAATATCCGCTTTTATTGCATACCAGGCAATGGTAAACCATTTTGTTGGTCCTCAAAATAGCTTGATACAGTTCTTTTTTCACAAATAGTCACAATAAAATTCAAAAATCACCGAACAACACAAACCCCCGTTAACAACAACGCCGCCAGCTGCAACCAAACATGTCGGCATTTATTCGCGGCTCGTCGAAAAAACGTTGCCGGCTTGTGTTCTTTTTTATAAATCTCGAAATTCTACTTATTAAAAATTAAAAAGTTAATTATTGAGACTAAAAATTAGGACTAAGAATTAAGTTATTAGCATAAGAAAAATTATCCTATATAAAAATATGTCAAATAATCAATAATATTATCAAAAGAGCTTCAAGAAGTTTATGAATTGTTTTGTTTCTAGGGAAACCCCGCGTTAAATTGGCAACCATGTATTTTTTGGGAAATAAACATTGTGGCTGGTTGATCGGGGTAATATTGTTTACTGTTATATCTCATTTTTTTTATTAATCTGAGTTACATACTCTTAGGAAAATTCAAAGAAAACGTGAGATGTGCATTGACGTCAAGGGACAACAATTTGAACATTTGAATTAAATTAAGTTGTTAGTTTTTTATAAGCAGGTTAAGTCTGTTTGTTTCTTCATATTTAAATTATTGTATAGGTATTTTTTATTAATAAAACTAAACAAACAAATATCTCCGTGGTGGGTAGTGTTTAAAGCATCCAAAACAATTTAAAATAAAAAACAGATTCGATTTTCCAGGGCCGTCTCTACTACTAAAACTCAAAATATAGCACTGATGTTTTTGGGGTCGAAACGTCGTTAAAATAAAATATAAGTTAAACCAGTTAAAAAATCAGTACAAACTATACAAAATTACGCCAAACAAAATTCAGGTACGTATTTAAGTTTTCGGTCCTGAAGATGGTCAGTTAAAAACGAAACGTTGCATTAAAATTTTAAGTGCGCCATTTTGTTTCCGTTAAAAAGTTGCAATGAAAAAGTTTTTAGAGAATGAAAATATCTTGCATATTAAGGAAGATATAGCAAATTATTAAAATTGCCAAATTTTCAATTTGCCCCCGTAGCTCAGAAACTACAAGGGCCATCTGATAACACCATTTTTCAAGTCTCGAAAAAGTAGGCATCTCGATATCTTCAATATTAACGGAGTTTTCCATAAGGACCCATCGAGAATGGGTACAGGGTGATTCAAATTGGGCACTTTTAAATGGGTACGGGTACTTCCAACGGAGATAGAGAAAAACCAACCCCCATTTGCGAGGCTCAAATTTCAAGACAAGATTTTTGGTGAAAACCGCATTTTGATATGTCCACCCATCTTTGAGCTACGGGGGGTTTTTGAAAAGTCTGCATTTTGGGATAGGGCCTGTAACTTTTTTATTTATGAAAATTTCTTTTTGGTGTAAATTGCTTTTTTGTAGATCTTTTAAAGCAAAATCGATATCTCAAAACTCGAATTTATACGCGATTTTTAGTTTTCAAGATATAATGCAAAACTATCTTTTTTCTTATGGAACACTCTGTTTTTTATTTTAGTTTTGTGTTCAGAATTAAAAATGATGCGGCATATGTGATATTTTGGTTAAGTAGTTTTTAGATATTTAACATTTTCTATTCACAACAAGGTGGCCATGGCCGGATATGGTTTTGACAATAAAAATAAAGTAGGTCATGCTCTAAAGAGGTGACGACTGGCTTAGTATAATGTCAAAGCCTAATTTTTTTAAATATTTGGAGCAGGCAGAAAAATTCTTCATAAGAAACTTTGATGGTCCGAAATTAATTATTTAAGACTTATAGTTAGTTAGGTTGGTATCCGGACATGACCCTCTGCGACTATTACTTATGGGGCACATTAACGGATAAAACGTTCAACAAACGAGACCTGGAAAATAATTTTTTGGATTACGTTGATGCTTTAAGAAATGTGAAGCTTCTTATAATGCCGCTATACTTATAGCGCTATAGCCCCCGCTTATGAATTGGACAAAATGGCGGACATTTTGAGCACCTTTTATAGTCATGTTTTTAGTTTTTTTTATTAGTTTTTTTGAGATTAAGTTGTTTCAAATGGAGTAGGGTATGGGTACTTTTTTTATTAGTTTATTATTTTGGGATTAATTAGAGTCAATAATTCTTTCGTCTCTATTTAGTTGTGTTATCAATTAGAATATAAAGTTTAATAGTCGAATAGTAAAAACATAAGAAAATATAAATATAAAGTTTAAATTGAAATTGGTAGAAGCCTTGTTCGATATGAAAAATGTAGTAGGCCATGACATATTTGACATGACCTTATAAGTTCATGTCTTTGGTGCATAGCCGACTTAATTTTTATTGTCATATCCATATCCGGTTGTGAAAAGAAAATGTTGAATATCTCAAAAAATACTTGACCAAAATTTCACGTATGATACATCATTTTGATTGGAATTTTATTATGAACACAAAAATAAAATAAAAAAACATGGTGTTCCATAAGAAAAATGGGAACTTTGCGTTATATTTTGCAAAGTAAAAGTGGCGGATAAAATCCAGTTTGAGATCTGGATTCTGCTTTAAAAGATGTACGAAAAAGCAATTTACACCAAAAAGAAATTTTCATAAATAAAAAAGTTACAGGCCCTATCCCAAAATGCAGACTTTTCAAAAACCCCCCGTAGCTCAAAGATGGGTGGACATATCAAAATGCGGTTTTCACCAAAAGTCTTGTCTTGAAATTTGAGCCTCGCAAAGGGGGGTTGGTTTTTCTCTATCTCCGCTAGAAGTACCCGTACCCATATAAAAGTACACAATTTGAATCACCCTGTACACTAACTCACAATCAGATAAATTAAGACACTCGCCTGCGGCTCGCGTCTCAAAATTCATTTTCGCGTTTAATTACCATCATAACATGCTTGTTATGTAAACTACTATTACTTGACGAATACTATAATGGCCCAAGGAAATACCATAATGGCCCAAGAGTCGCACAATAATAACTTAGAAAAACAAAGAAAATAATGCAAAAATCGGGGTTGGCCCTGGGCAAAGCCAAGGACGACGCAGTCCGCTTACGTTCAGAACAGTTGTTGGCTCTGCATTTTTTCCAGGCTAACTTAATTAAGCTTTTGTTTCGGAAAATGCAGGGGCAGGGCCGCTATAGTATTTCATAGCTATATGACCATAAACCTAACTAAAAGTTACATTACCATAGCGTCAGATCCGTCCGACAGAAGCGACGTAGGAAACCTAATGTCTTTTACGTCCACCGAAGCTATTTGCAATCTCTCCTCGGTCACGCTCATCCTACGCCCGGCCATTTCTAGATTTTTTCCAAGACTTTTCCGACAGCACGAAAACCCCGGTCACAAGATCAAGTCACGAGTGAACAAGCGTACTGCACAGTGTATTTAACGCACTACGGTGGACCTGTTGTGATGCACATGATAAAAAATAAGCGGATGATTTTATGGACGGTTTTTGGATCCGATGTCGCGATAACACCTCTCGAATTGTTTACTTTGGTACTTTTAACAACAATTTTTAACATGATTATTTGCCTATCAGCTGATAATTTTTATTATTGAAAATAGTTCAATGCCTTACTCCTATTGTCAGAATAGGGTTTTTGCCGAGCTTTTTTTTCTTGAGTTATTTTTTTGGATTGTAAATAAAATTACTTACTACGTTTACAGGCGCCTAAAACCGGTTTTATATAAGGACGGTTTTAAACAAAAACGCTTTCTCCGAGGGTTTTTATACGTCCTTGATCAAATGCCATTAAATGACCGTTTAAAAAGGAAACAAATAAAACAACTAAGTTAAACCACGGTTGAGTATAAATGTAAATTTTAATTTTTTTTTATAAAAATTAAAGACGTGTTATGTACCTAAAGTTGTGTTTTATTCAAGTAAGTCCCTCGCTAAGGGAAGTAATGTAATCATCGAAAATTAAAAAATAATCCGAATAGTGATAAGCACCGTGGTATGAACAGGTTTCAAACCAAAGTTTGTAAAAAAGTACTATTTTAGCCACTAGTTGTGAAAACTACTATTTCCCTTGTGAGAAAAAAGATGATAGTCCACCAAAGGGGCACTAAGTCTTCTTCATAAGTAACTATAGAATTTTCTATTACTATTACATAGTGGAACAGAATGGAACAAAACTATTTTACGAGAGAAGAAATAATTTTAATAAACTACCAAGCTCTATAAAAACATTAACTATACTTTAAAACTATTTAGAAAGAATCTTAAAAAAAGTCTTACTGGATAATGATATTAACGAATTTTACAGCAATCCACCCTACTAGAGTCCTAATTTATTAATAGTTTATTCGCAATAAAATTGCATAAACTTGACCTCTAATTTTATTAAGACTTGCTTTGTTTCTTTTTTGTATAGTCTGTTATAATTTTTTTCCTTTGTGATAATTTATTAATTTATGAGTTGTCTTGTTTGTTCTTTTCTTCTTTCTTTAATATTTAGGTAGGCAAGTATTTTTCAATCAATCAAATTAGCCAAATTAAATTTTGTTTTATCGTGCAGGAAGTTAATTTTTATCTTTTTACTAAGTTATTCAGTTTACCAATAAATAGTACACAGTAAAATTGATATATATCTATTTTCCAGACAATTTTAGAAGGTCAATCCTCTCACTATCATCTTTTTTCCCAAAAATTCAATTCACAAAACAACACGTCGTATTTTCCAACCAGTTCTAGTAAATAAAGAACCTCTGACCTAATTAAATAATATTATGTTGTCAAAAACTCAAAAAAGTGATCGGAATCTAAAAAAATGCTCTATTGAACATTTTCACTTTTTGGACTTTCATCTTTTTTCCGAGAACTCTAATATTAAAAACCAGCTGGCCGCCCGCGACTTCGCTCGCGTGTTTAAAATTGTAGATTCCTCCTCCTTCTCCACCTTAAATCAACATTTACAAAAGTTCAAATTATCACTCGAGCGGCCACCCATTTTGGAGTTGATAAAATGACGATAATGCGATGGAAAAAGCGCTGGATTAAAAATAATTTTACTGATAGGAAAGATGGATCAGGACGACCAAAACTAAGTTCTGAAGTGCAAGATGATAGACTTATTGACCATCTCAGACAAAATCCTTTTTCAACGTCGGTTGAAGCAGCTAATGTAACATTATTTCTGGGTTCTTTAGCAACAGTCAATAGAAGAGTAACGAAATCACAAGTTGCTGCAAAGAAGCCTTTTCTAACAGAAGAACAAAAACAGAGTGATTTTTGCACTGAACAACGTTCTTCGTAATAATGACTTCTGGGAGAGGGTGGTTTTCACTGACGAAAAAAATTTTCAATCATCTTCAAGCAGCAGGAGAATTTTAGTTTATCGTCCACCAAATTCTAGATTTGAACCCGAATATACAAACCAAATTAAAAAAGCTGGACATTTTTCTGTAAACATGTGGGGCTGGTTTAGTGCTAGAGGTTTGGGTTTTTTTTTGGAGAATCCAAGGAATATTCAATAGTGAACGATATATTGAAATCCTTGAAAACGTTATGCTGCCATCTGTACAGGCTTTACATGAAAATAATGACTTCGTTTATCAGCAGGACAACTGTCCAGTACACACGGCTAATGTTGTTCGCTAATGGTTTCAGAATAATAATATAGAAACAGTTCCTTGGCCAGCCAACAGCCCTGACCTTAACCCAATGGAAAATATATGGGTTCGAATCGTTAAATATACCAAAGGAATTGGAGACCACGAAATGCTGAAGAGTTAAGCGATGCTATTTATCGCGCATTGGATCAGCTCTCAGAAGACCATCGGTATTTTCTAAAATTTAATAGAGAAAAATGGTGATCCTATTAAATACTAAATTATTTATTATAGTTCTTTTTTAAGTTAAAATAATTAGTATTAAGTTTACCATCGTTTTTGTCCTAATCCAAGTTTCCTATTCGTCGAATTGTTTTCAATCCAGCGCTGTTTCCATCGTATTATTGTTATTTTATCAACTCCAAAATGGGTTACCGTCCTCTTTATAGAGCCGCCTTCGTTCGTTGCTCGAGTGATAATTTGATATTGTTCAATAAAGACTTTACTAAAACATTATTTTTGCTGATTTTTTAGTATTATGCAAAATTTAATATAAAAATAAGATTGCCTTTAATTTAAGTAAAAAAATATTTTCCGTTTTAGAGACCTTTTTTTAAACAATATGACAAATTGTGCATTTTAGCTGGTAGTGCGTATATATTATACACTTTTAGAAAGGTCAATTTTGTGACTGCTTGTATGCGTTTTTTTTAAATCAGCAGCTTTTTTTTGCAAAAAAAAATTATTTTTTTGATTCCGGTTTTATAGGTAACTTATTTTTTAACAGTTCATTGTTTTTATCGAACATGGTGGTGGGGGGGGGAGGGAGAGGGGTAACAAAAAATAGCAGAAATAACAGAAGAATCACTTTTCTCGATTCCGGACTTTATTTCCTTTAGTTTGATACCACACAATATTTCATTAAATATGGGGTTGAGCGGGGAGGGGGGGGACGGGTAATAAAAAATTGCAAAATTGCACTTTTTTCGATTCCGGACTTTATTTCCTTCAGTTTGATACCCAACAACCCATATTTTAACTTACCAAAATTTTTATCAAATATGGACGATATTCCTCCCTATTAATAGGGGGTTGGTAGAAAAACGCTGAAATACGTGTCCATCCATTTTATTAGTTGAGTCTATAATACCAATTTCTAAACCTCTGTGACTTTTTTCCTCTGAGATACAGAAGATCCCTTTGCCCACTTCGAAATCGAATTACCCCTATTTCTTCACCCCCAGTGGAAATTTCGAAAAACGCCAAACTGTACGTGTTTACTTATTAGTAGAATCTACATACCAATTTGCTTTTTGCTTTTGCTTTTCGTTTCCGAAATATAGAAAACCTCTTTAAAATTTCAACCACTGTTTTTACCCCCTTAGGGGTAAAATTTTCAAAAATCCTTTCTTAGCGAGCGTCTACGTCACAAACCCAATACGTCCTTAAATTTTCATAATTGTAGGTCAAGTGGTTTGACCTGTGCGTTTATAGTTTACCGTTCTTTTATTAGCATAGATTGAGAATCACTTACCATAGCGTCGGAGCCATCGGCCTTGAGAGACGTTGGGAACCTGATGTCTTTAACATCTACCGACGCAATTTGCAGGTCTTCCGAACTACTTTTTAAGCTGCAGGTTGCCATGGTTGCCGGTAATAAGGTGGCCACCGACGAAAGAATCTACGAAAACTAAAACATTTTAATGATAAAACATACTTTTATATTACGCAAGGACAAGTGCCTCTCTTATCGGCGATGTTACCATTTAATTGTTTAAAATAATTGTTTTTATATTTTTAAAAAGTCTTTCGATTGTATTTGTACGATAAAAGTAGTAATATTAAGCGACTGAAATGGTTTTCATCAATATTCTTATTTGATTTTTTTCCTCGCCTCATCGTTTTGTAAATTAAAATATTACATAACAAGAGAAGAAAGCGACAAAATTCACACGAGTGAAACAACACGCGAGTGTAAGAAAGTTACTTTCTATAGAGTGGTGTACGCTATTTTTCCTACGAACACTGATGAATTGCACTAATTTTTGTAAAAATTACTCTTTAATTTTGCACAAATCAAATGAAACTTCTTTTCCGCACTTTGCAATACATGTGCGGAAAATTACATATGGTGATAGTTAACGTCATCGTACAAACGTCTGAAATTTAAAGTTTTCTAAGGATGCAAATCGTGTGAAATCCATAATTTTCATAGGTAACCGTAGGAAAACTAATAAATAAACAAAACATCTGACAATAATACAAGGTGTATTTGAAAAAAAAAATAATGGCAAAGAACTTTTATGCCTTATATTATTCTATAGTTTAGTCAAATTTTACTGCAAAACAAAGTTATGATTGTTTTCCACAAACCAAAACTACACTTTTTTGCACTTGACGCGCGTTTCGCTAACAACGTTAGCATCATCAGGAGACGATTAACAATAAACTAAATTAATCTACGTTCTATCTTCTATACAATCTTTTAGTGGGCGAAGATAAGACTAATAATTTGTGATTGATCACGATTTATAATCCTATCTCCCTCAACTAAACAATAAAGTGTACTAAACGGGATGGGTCCTCTATCTTTATTTAAATTATTTCTGGATTTAATGATTTCCATACTTTCATATGCATTCAAAAGTCTTTTGTTTGGTACACTTTTTAGAAGTTTTAGGTTATCTAATGTGAATCTATGATTGTTTTCAAAAGCATGCTCGGCCACACTTGACTTTTCTGTTCTTCCGTATTTTAAGTGTGCTAAGTGTTCTCTAAAACGTGTTTGAATAGAGCGTCTCGTTTGGCCAACATATTTTTTATCACAATCCATGCAACTAATTTCGTAAATTCCACTTTTTTCTAGAACTGTAGTTTTATCCCTGAGATTTCCTAGTAAACTTCTTATTGTGTTACATAGCCCTTTGTGCCTTCCGAAAGATTAGAGATTGAAAAAATTTACCTATAAAGGAAAAAGGTTTCTCTCAAAATTCCCTTGAATTTATTAACAAAGTTAAAGACATTTCACTCCAAGAAGGTGAAATTTTAATCTCGTTTGATGTTAGTTCGTTGTTCCCTAGTGTGCCGATCCCCAATACCTTACAATACCTGGAGGAACTACTAAGAAAAAACAATCTAGAAGACAAACAGACTTTAGAATTCATATCTTTAACAAAACTCTGCATGAATCAAAATTACTTTAAATATAAAAATAACTACTACCAACAATTAGAAGGAACCACAATGGGTAATAGTTTATCACCTTTCATGGCAAACCTCTTTATGAGCAAATTTGAATCAGATATAAGTAAAGAATTTGAGTATTTCTCCAGAGTATGGTTCAGGTATGTAGACGATGTGTTTGCAGTACTCAACACTAAAGTAACTAGTGTTGAAAATTTTATGGAAAAAATAAATAACAAATTTCCCCTTAAACAAAGAAAGATTTGAAGCAGAAAAGAATAGGATTAGGAATATAGCTGGCGAAAACGGTTACGACGAAGGCTTAATAAATAAGCTGATAAATAGACATTCTTTTCAAAAGAACTTTCGGAATTCCACTTTTTTCAGACAAAAAGATAACCGCGACTCAAAATTTGTATCAATTCCCTATAATCCTAGTTATACGAAAGGATTACAAAAAGTATTTAATAATACCGGTCTTAAATTAGTATATCAATCCGGTAACACAATAAGAAGTTTACTAGGAAATCCCGAGGATAAAACTACAGTTCTAGAAAAAAGTGGAGTTTACGAAATTAGTTGCATGGATTGTGATAAAAAATATGTTGGCAAACGAGACGCTCTATTCAAACACGTTTTAAAGAACACTTAGTACACTTAAAATACGGAAGAACAGAAAAGTCAAGTGTGGCCGATCATGCTTTTGAAAACAATCATAGATTCACACTAGATAACCTAAAACTTTAATCCATTAAATCCAGAAATAGTTTAAATAAAGATAGAGGACCCATCCCGTTTAGTACACTTTATTCTTTAGTTGAGGGGAGATAGGATTATAAATCGTGATCAATCACAAATTATTAGTCTTATCTCCGCCCACTAAAAGATTGTATATAAGATAGAGCGTAGGTTAATTTAGTTTATTGTAGCGCAAAACGCGCGTCGAGTACAAAAAAGTGTAGTTTTGGTTTGTGAAAAACAATCATAACTTTGTTTTAGTGCAACCAAAGGTTTAAAATTTCCAACATAAATTTTACTGTATTCTAAAATAAAATTGAAGTTACAATAAAGGGAAAGATCGTGCACTTACCGTTGGTAGACTTCACTCCCAACTAAATCTGGTCCAAAATCGTATAAGGGAATGATTTCTACACACTCCTGTAATAACAGCTAGGCTTTAGAAAAAAGAGGACCACATTTTTATTTTTCCGATTTTTAATGGATTGATCTACTGCCTTTTACCTAAAGCTGGCAGAACTTGCTAAATTTTTTCAAAAAAGGGATCCAAATTAATTTTCAAATTAGTAGATAGATACTTTATGATGCACTACGTCAATTTTTAATGCGTTTTTTGATCCGCTGAGTGCATCTGAAGCTAGCAAAATGTGCAAATAAAAAAAATAATGGTAAAATAATAAATTTATTAATATTAATTATCCCCTTATTGCGTAACATGCAATTATTGGTTTTAAGGAGCACTGTAGCATTTACTTAATTGGCACTAAATTAGTCTTACTACATTTATACGCGCCTAAGACCGCTTTTATATAAAGAAAGTTTTAAATAAATAGACTGCAAAGAACTTAGATTGAAAGAAATTTATACCACCTTATGTCTTACACCAGTGGTTCGTAAATTGTGCGCCGCGGCGCCCCGGGGCGCCGCGAGAAAAAACCAGGGGCGCCTGATAAGGTAGAATTTTTATACATTATACATATGCAACAATTTGTTGGACATAACTATATATATGCATATTGCGAGTAGGGGCGCCCTGACAAAATACTAAACCTGTAAGTGCGCCGAAAACTGAAAAAGTTTGGGAACCACTGTCTTACACACTATACGCTTATTTAAACAATTACAATTTTAACCGTTTTTTTGATAAAAATGGCAAAATAGAAATCATATGCACGACACCACTAAAGATGACAGACAGATGACAAAACATAAATTTTTATTAAACAATTGCCTTAATTTATTTCCATCTTTCTCTAAAATACTTTTTTATAGCCTTCTGTCTCTCTTCAACAATATTTTTCATTTTAACAGAGGAAAAATATTTGTTCGCGTTCCTTTCTTCAAACACTAAAAAAAAACACTGAAACCTTGGAAAAAGTAAGTGTTTTATTCTAGAGATGGACATTTTGGAAATTACACTAAAATATTTTAAGCCTTAAATTACCATCATGGCTTTACCATAAAGAACTTTGTTTGAAAGAGATTAATACTACCTTATGTCTTACACACTTTACACTTCAAACACTTACAATTTTTGTCTTTTTGTATGGATTTTGTATATCAAGATGACAGACAGATGACAAACTGAAAATTTGAAATTTGTATCAATAAATAGTGTTAAATAATCTTCATCTTTCTCTAAAATATTCTCTTCAACATCCTTAAATATTTTTCATTGTTACAGGGAAATATTTTTTGGCAGTACCTTTTTAAACGCTAAAAAAACAGTGGAAACTTGAAAAAGTGAGTTTTTTATTCTATGAATCGACATTTTAGAACGAAAACTATAAAATGTGGCTAAAATTATGCCTTAGAATTAAGAAAAACCTGCACAAAAATCCGATAAATACAAACGTTACCGCTTAATATACAAGGTGTAAACAATACCATAGTCATTCTTTTAACTGATTAACTGATGAAAGTCAAAAAGTTCATATGCCTTACGATGGGGCAAAACTCAACAGATTTTTGTCTAAATGACTCTCAACCATTTTACAATAGGGCCATTTCCAATTAAATAAAAATAAATATTTCCTCTAAATCCTCTAAATTTAAAAAAATTAATAAAAAAATAATAAAGATTCTCTTTGAGTTAAAGATTTTAAACACTTGGCAACAACGCAATTCGTTGCATACGTGAGTCTCTGACCTCCGACCCTCTCTCCCCTCTCCAGCACAGTGCATCATCCGCTGTTGTGAAGGTTGTCAGTCGCGCTAGTCTACCTGACGTCAGTATTTTCGCGAGTTTTTTGCAGTTTGGTATGTAATTAAACTGAATTAAAAATGTTCTCCAATCAGGAATACGCTGACATTCTATTAGTATACGGTGAAGCTCGCAGAAACTCAAATCTTGCAGCTTAAATGTATTGCGACGCATTTCCCCAGAGGCATAAAAGAAGTGTTTTTTGCTCGGTTTTTTGAGTGTTTTTTCAAAATAAAAAAAAGATTTTTTACAAATTAAAAACTGTATGACAGGTTTTTTCAATTTAAAAAAAGGAGTGTGACATACAAGTGTACAAATGCTTAAAAGAAGTGTTTTTTTAGTGTAAAAAAAATTAATGTGTGTGTGTGTGTGTCGTACTTTTTTTTTATAATAAAAGTGGACCCCCCAAAACTTTGCATTCCTTTTCAAAGTAAAACTTCAGTTCGTTACCGAAAAGGACTTTTTTTATACCTTCGTCCAAAACATGATTTTAGTAACTGTGGCCAGATAAGTAAAGCATGGCTTTTTTGGTTACCGATGCAAAAAAACTTTTTTTTTGATCAAGGGTGCAAAAAAAGATTTCTGTCCGTCTTCTACCCAAAATTAAAAAGAAATAGCGGAAAATAGTAATATTGAAAAAATTTAATTACTCTTGCCCAAAAATTAAGCCATTTCCGCCAGTTTTCATTAAGTATTTACGAAAAAGTCATTAAAAACATCAAAATATCAAACTGTCAAAGATTAAAATGTCACAACAATGAACGTCACCGAGTAAAACGGCATATCGCTATGGAAACCATTGTTATTTCATTTACCAGCCGCCTTGATTTATAGTGTAAAGATGGTGTGTTGCGAGAAGTGCTCTTCGTTCGAGATTTTTAAAAGTATTTTCCTGTTTTTCTTGGATTTTTTGATAAAGGTATTTTAAAAAATAGTGTTAACAACTCGCGGCTAAACTGTGCTTTTTTTACTCGCGTTTTTAAATAACTAGCTGTGCTCGTTATTTAACCTAACGCTTGTAAAAAAGCACTATTTTAGCCACTAGTTGTGAAAACCACTATTAAATAAACTTTTACAACAAGACGAGGCCCTAAAACCAATTTTTGGTAAGTACAGATTTATTTTTTTGCTTGTTTTGACCCCCCCTATCACCCATTTAAATAATGACTATCATATCGTTTACACCTTGTATACAGGTTCGACAGTTCTTGTCTAGGGTGCCGAAATAGCGTGTATTGAAAAAGAAGCGCAATGGCTAGTAAATGAGAGCGAAAGATATATTAAACTTGAGGAATCGATACACTGTTGCCGATGTCACCCACAATTAACTAAAAGATTCCCAAGTAGGATCCCGTTAAATTTAACGATAAATGTTGCCTTCAAAGGGCGTAAAACAGTGATTATGAGTATTTTCTTATTTTAGTTTGAAATTAGAATCCGCTAAATTAACTATTTATTCACAAACTTTTACTATCGATTGACGTTGCTCTTTCAATAAAGCTACGAAAAGTATCTGAGCCTAACCTCCCATAACCAGTTACGCTAAAGTCCCGACTCTACGAGACAATTTATCGTAGCAGTCTCGTGTTATCACGAAATATCTTGTTGAAATAAATTTAAAACCAAATTATGCCTTTTTAAAAGAATAAAAAAAATTAAACAATGTAGCGCAGTCCTTCAACATCTACAACCCTCTACTCTTTCTACTTAGAACTCTTTTTGTTACCTCTTGTTTAACTTTAAAACTAATTTAAAGCTGTTATTAAATTTAATAACAGAGGGGTGTTTTTTCTTTTTTTCTAAAAATTTTGATTCTTGTATAGCGCTTTATTTTACAAAAATTTCCTTCACGTCCGCGTCTTTGAATAAAACAGTCTAAAGTGCTGAAAGCGACGCTAACAAAACCTAGAAAGTGCAGCAGTTTTCCTAAACTGTTTGCTTGACAACGTTGTCTAGCCGGCATCTCCCTTCAGAGCATCTGAATTGAATAGCATTCTTACTCAGACACATGCATTTCGGCATTCTAGACGAGAACTGTCGAACCCCGTATACGGCCCCCTACCAAAAGTTACAAGACTTAAGTTGATTAACATAGACAGATTTTGAATATGTATTAAGCTGGGTTTATACAGGAAAAATTAAAACTAAATTAAGAATAACTTTTTGATGGTTTATACAGGAATTAAAATTATTTGTCATTTTTACCAGTTTGTTTTGTTTTTTATTTACAACTTGTATATTTTGCCAAAAATTTACAAAAATGCATCAATTTTTAACCCCTAAAATCACATACATATATTTTATAGCAGTGTCTTATCAGGGCTGTGCCACCAGAAGCTAATGGTTGTCCAAGTCACATAACTCCCTTATTTCAGAAAAATTAGTGTCAAAACCTTTCCGTACCTTTTTATAGGAAAATACACCATCCAGTTTCCTTAGAAAAAAGGACCAAAATTATAAATCTCCTTTTGAAATAAACCAAAATGGTTGACCATATTTTAATTTTAATTTAATTTTCTTAGCTTTAATTTTAGCTGTATAAACACTTACAGGTGTTCCTATAGGTTTAACTTTTATTTTTAATTTTTTATTTTAATTTAATTTTATTTTTAATTTAATTTTATTTTTAATTTACTTTTAATTTTTCCTGTATAAACCCAGCATAACTTTTTAAAAATGTATATAAAAAGACCTATAAAACTACGAATTAAACTAAATACCTGTCAAATACAAGTCAAACTTTTAGATGCTTCATAGCCGATGCCATTTCCATTTTTAAATCAGCCAGTTGCTGTCTAGCATCTTTGATATCGGGTTTTAGGTTATGGTACACTGCAATTTCCTTTTCCAAACTCTCTTTTTCCTGTTTTAGGGCCCTTAATTTTTCCACTAGATTGTTTATGTTTTGAAAATTATAATCAGGATTGCTTAGCCAGGGGTATTTTTTCTGAAACGAATTGGAAGTCTAGCTCATCTTTTAGAAGTTTTATAAGATAGACGGTTATATTAATATTGGTGAAAAAAAATGGAAATTCTGAAAAAAGTTCAAACATAGTTAAATAAATATGGGTTGGGTTCAAATGGAAAAGTTCAAAAAAAAATAAAAAGTTGACAAAAATCGAGAAAAAACAAATGTTCAAATATTTCTTATTAGTGGCCTTAGAAAGAAATTTTAGCTTATTCGGTATGGATACATTGAATTATAAACCAGACTGGTTTATAATTCAATGTATGGATATCATATGACCCCGGATTTCCTGAGCTAAGGTCACTGATAGAACAAAAAGAACCTTTACTCTTAAAGAAATTAAAGAAAAACTGAGAAAACAAAAAAGTGAAAATCATAAAAACAAATTGAAAAAAGTTACGCAAACCAAAAAAAAAATCTTAAACAATCTACAAAGCTGGAAAAATAAAAAAACAAAGAAAAAATAAAAAGTTTAAAACAGTGGAAAACTTATGTATGATTCGAAAAAAAATACCAAGAGTTAAAAACAGTGGAAAACGTATGTAGGGTTCGAAATTGAAAAAGTTGTAAAAACCAAGCTGGCTCTGTTTTGGGTACACTTCCACAGTATACCATTGGTGTACTGTGAACACTTCCCGACTTACAGCCTCTGGAGGAGGTCTTTTATCTTTAGTGCTCTCTTAGGATCGTTATCTATAAAGTACTAGGAGCTACATTGAAAGAAAAATACCTTTATTAAAAAATTTGGGTTGGGTTAGCAATTGAAGTTAAAAAGAATGAACAAAAGTTGACAGAATCAAAAAAAGTAAAAAGACCAAAAACCAGGAAAATAAAAAAAATTTCAAAAGACCGAAAAATCTAAAAAAATATATCAAAAGGGTGGGTTGGGTTGAGTTAGAAATCGAATAGTTTAAAAAATAGAAAAACACGAAAAGAATTTAAAATTTTTTAAATGAATCTAAAATAATCGACAAAGCTTTCCAGCCATGAAAAGAAAATAAAAACTCGAAAGTTTGGATAGAGTTCGAAATTTAAGAAATTGGTAAAAAAAGAAAACAGGTTTGAAAAAAAGGGGAGACAGTTAAAAAACTTAAAAATAATTTAAAAAGAGAGAGCAAAAAAACTAAATAAATTGAAAAATTTAAAGAGTTTAAAAAAGTTTAGAAAAAATTTAAAAAAAAACTTGACAAAATCGAGAAAAAAACTAAACAAATCAAAAACCTAAAAGAGTGGGTGCTTCAAAAAAATAAAAGTTGAACAGGTAGTGTCTGTAGGGTTTGTCGAGAGGTTTGTTATACAGGGATGTGTGAAATACTTTAGCCAAAAGACCCTAAAAGCATTTCTCAGGTAATATATCTCTAAATTTAACCTACCTCAAATTTGACCAGCTCTTCTTCATACTTTCTGGCTTTCTCCTTTAGCTCTTTAGCATCTTGAGGGGACAATGTTAAAATCTTGCTAATAGTATTACCAGACTGATCTACTTTCCTGAAATATATTTTTACAATACTCATATGACAAATGCATAAATTAATTTAAAGTTTGTGTAAGGTAAAGTTTGACATTGCCTATTGGTGTATACAGTTTCGCTTAATAAATGATGATACGAAGTTGCTGTTGTTGTTTGAAGGCAGTAGACAATGTTGAACTTAAGAGTAAACCAGAGTTTCGAACTTTCATTGTCTGTATTTTTGACTTGGTGGTGAATACTAACAAAACCATAAAAATAACTTGTGTTCAGTTGTTTTTCGTTCTGCTGTTTTGCAATTGAAATCTGTTACTTCTGAAAATTATGGGTTTCCAAATATTCTTGATGGTGACGCATTGTTGAACAAATCCATTCTGGTTCAAATCAAACTACAAAAATTAAAAAAAGTCAAAACTCAATCTTATCTGCGTAGGAATCGGTTTTCCAACTACACAATCAATAAAATTCTTTAGACCACACAAACACAAAGGAAAGAAAGGCGACAAACCATACATCAAAGGAATCCCAGGAAAGGCAGAATAGGCAATCAATACCATCCTCAAATTGTCTTCAAAATGACCACAACAATAAGAAGTCGATTAACAAAAACTAAACCACAACGCCACAAAACCAACAACTGCATCAGCTCCATTAACCTAGCGACCCCACCCCAAGAAAATCAAAATTTGGTTATGCCATAATTATGTGCTAATTTCGTCCCCAATCAAAAAATTTTGTGCTCTTTTGGTTTCTGAGATAATCGAAAAAGAAAATGGGGTAGCTAGGTTAATATTAATTTAGCAACCCCACCAGAAAAAATGGAGCGAAACTAAAAATTTTTGGTTTTAAAATTATGTGCTCGACGAATATATAAGAAAAAAATCAAATTTTTCATTTTAAATTATGTTTTTTTTTTTTTTTTAAGGGTGGCTAGGTTAATATTAACTTAGCGACCCCACATGTCTAGGTATCACGGAATTTAAAAATTTCAAAAACCAGTATTATCTGCAAATTATGTGCTAATTTCATCCATGATCAGAAAATTTTGTACTTGTCTGGTTTCCGAGAAAATCAATATAAAGGATATTACATTACATCATTTGTAATAACCTAGCATTCGCAATCTGAAGTACGATTCCAAAGTAAAAATATATTATTACAAAATTATGTGCTCTATGAATATGCGCCATATTTCCTGGTGGGAGTGCTAAGTTAATATTAAATTAGCTAACCCACTTTCTTTTTCGATTTTATCGGGAACCAGACGAGTACATAATTTTCTGATTATGGACGAAATTAGCACATAATATGCAGATAATTCTGGTTTTTGAAATTTTTAAATTCCGTGATACATAAACATGTGGGGTCGCTAAGTTACTCCACCCTTTTTTTTTAAAGACGTAATTTAAAATGAAAAATTCGATTTTTTTCTTATATATTCAAGCACATAATTAGCACATAATTTTAAAACCAAAAATTTTTAGTTTGGCTCCATTTTTCAGTTCACTTACCGTCAAATCTGTTAAAACTTCGCGCTTTTCTCCGAAATGAGTGATTCTGCCGATGTGTCGTTTGTTTCAAATTACCATTCTTTTTTTTTTAATCTTTGAGGCGTTTAATTTTTGGCCATAAGATATTCCATTTTATCCTTAAGGCTGATTATGTGCCACATTTAGTTAATAAACTAGTTGTTTGTATTCAGCTTCCTAACATTGGATTATTTACCTAGGGTCAGTCCATATCAAGTCAACCAGGGTATTTTACCACACCATCTCCGATGTTGATGATTTTTAGTATACATGTTTTTCCTACCAAAAAACTGGAAAATCCAAAATTTCAGACTTTTTTGACCAGTTGTTTATTTTGAATTAATTTTTGAAAATCGAAAAAGTCACTTATTTGTCCTTAACATGTGCGCACAAAATTAGGAATATCCAAAGAACCACTTATAATAGAAAAGTAGGTGAAGGTTCATTTTAAAGCTCTTATAAAGACCTTTCATATGAGAATATTGCATAACATATATTGAAAAAAAAATAAAAAAAAAAAATTTTGATTTTTTTTTTGAAAAATTTCAAAAAGGCCATTTTTAATTTTTTTCAAAAAATTATATTATTTTCTTTAAAGTGTTATTAAACTATTCACAAAATTTTGAGATGGACAAATCATGGGTTCAATGTGAAAAAATTTATTAAAAATGTCACATGCATGAAAAATCGCCTATAAATAGACAATGCATTTTGGTAATTAGAAGAATATAATGGGGTTTAAAGCGATATTATAAAAATATTTAACAATATTTTATTTAATAAAAAATTATATCCTACGTTTCATTCTGTATCAGTAATCAGATTAACATTGCCCCCCATTGTAATATTTACTTACAAAACCTCTTTTCCACCGGAGACGTACTATTGGATGTTCCAATTCTTAGGAAAATATGCCTGTATAAACCTGCCAATACTTTTGTGAAATACTGCCTGTTTATTCCTGTTTAACATTAAGGACACACCTCCTTCATTTTATTGGTCTGTTTAGGTACATTGTGGGGATTTGCTGACATGAAAATTCCTGCATAAATTGATTTTAAATTTTTGGCAAGTATCTTCCTGATACAGCTCCAAATAATCGATACATAATAGTTCGACTGAAGGTTTATCAGAAGTCATCTCTGTGTAATTTTAAAAGTTTCAACTATGGGTGAGGCAAGTGGATGGACTAAATATAAAGTAAAGTGCTGTGATCCACTAGAGTTAAAAATCAAGCATTTTGGGAAATTAAGAAATGTGACCAAGTGGATGTGCAGTTACAAAAATGTCAAAATGGGAATGAAAATCTGTGATGGTTGTAGACTAAAGCTTTCAAAGGAGTTTAAGGCATCTGAAGAAGATGAGGCAGGGTAAGTAACAAATAGTATTTTTTAATATAAAATTAATAAACTAAACCAATTGCGTCAAGTACGGAGTGGAAAAATCTCATGGCATTATTTTGCATGGCATTATTTTGCATGGCATTATTTTGCATGGCATTTTGAGAATACAGACATTATGTACAAATTTCTTGGCATTATGTACACATTTTGGGTCAGCTGCTATCCCCTTTTTAAGTTCTTATAAAAAACTAACTTTTTAATTTTTTTTAGACCCAGTCAAGTTCCAGAAAATGATCCAGATTTTCAAGATCCTGCTGAATCATTTACTCTTTTAAACAAGTCATTGGAGCTTCTTGGTGTGTCGCCGATTAAAAGAAAAAATGTATACAAAGAAAAAATTGATATTGTACAGCATACAATTGCGAAAGCATTTACAAAGGAATCAGATTCAACGCTAGTAAAGGAATTCCAGAGTGACGAAAGTGAAATGATTAAGCAGTTAAAGGACAAATTTTTAAAAACCGAAAAGAGGAGTGAGAAAATACTACTTTTATCATGTTTACCTCAAAGTTGGAGTAGAAAGAAGATTGAAGAAGAATTTGGAGTTTCTCAATATTTGGCCAGAGCTGTAAAACAGTTAGTTAAGGACAATGGGATATTATGTTCTCCTAACCCCAAACCGGGAAAGACCCTTAGCGATAGAGTGGCCCAAATAGTGGTAGATTTTTACCAAAGGGATGACATTAGCAGGACCATGCCAGGTAAAAAAGATTATGTTGTTATCAGAAAATATGGAGCTGAAAAAGAATATGTACAAAAAAAATTAGTCTTAGCTAATTTAAAAGAAATTTATGCATTGTTTAAAACTGAGTACCCCAATGAAAAAATTGGGTTTTCAAAATTTTGTGAACTGCGACCCAAAAACTGTATACTGGCAGGAAAAAGTGGGACTCATACTGTATGTGTATGTACTATACATCAAAATATAAAACTAATGCTCAATGGCTCCAAATTAAATAAGCTATATGATGAAAATAACAGGCCTCTTGCAATATCTTATCATGATTGCCTTTATAAACTAATGTGTAATCCACCTTCAGTGGACTGTTTTTTAAGCAATAGATGCAAGCAATGTCCTGGAGTAGAACAGTTTAAAAATACGTTAATAGAAAAATTTGAGGAAGAATTAATTGATGAGGTCTCATTTAAAAAGTGGGTCTCAGTAGATAGGTGTACTATGGAAACCGTTGTTAAGAAAAGTGATGATTTTGTCCAGGAATTTACTGATGATCTTGTAAAACTTAAATCACATTCTTTTATTGCAAAAATGCAAAAAGATAGATACAATGAAATAAAAATTAACCTTAAATCTGGAGAGTCTTTGATCACTTGCGACTTTGCGGAAAATTATTCCTTTGTTATGCAAGATGAAGTCCAGTCTTATCATTGGAATAACAGCCAGGCAACCCTCCACCCTTTTGCCATTTATTTTCTAAGTGATGGTAAACTGCACAACCTGAATTATGTGTTTATTTCGGAAAGCTTGACACATAATACAATTGCATTTCATTTATTTTTAAAAAAATTAATGCCTGATTTAAAAATCAAAATACCAGGACTTAACAAAATTTTTTATTTTTCGGATGGATGTGCTGCGCAGTACAAAAACAAAAAGAATTTTCTGAATATAAAAAGATTTTGGTGTTGAAGCAGAGTGGCATTATTTTGCCACCTCGCATGGCAAAAGTGCCTGCGATGGCTTGGGAGGAACTGTTAAAAGACTTGCTGCCAAAGCCAGTTTGCAGAGGCTCTATGACAATCAAATAATGACACCTCTACAATTGTTTACTTGGTGTGAAGAAAACATATCTGGCATTGATTTTAAATATTGCACAGAAGCAGATTATACAAATCATGAAATAATTTTGAATAAAAGATTTGCGGAAGTCTTAACAATACCGGGGACACAAAAAATTCATGCTGTAATTCCTCTTACAGAAAGCACGTTTTTGGCAAAACAGTTTTCTACATGCTTAGAGGTCGAAACACATAATCTTTTTAAAGGTGGAAGCATTATTTTGCAAAATATCGAGTCAGGGTTCGTCACTGTAGAATATGACAGTGCTTGGTGGCTGGCTTGTGTCTTGGGGAAAAATAATGAGAGCGGAGAACTGAAAGTAAGCTTTCTTCATCCACGAGGACCTGCCTCATCATTTTTTTTCCCAACACCTCAAGATATTTTAATTATTAAACCAGAAAGTCTTATAAAAAAAGTTGAACCCAACACTGCTACTGGCAGAACTTACAATGTCAGCAAAAAAGAAATGTCAGATTCATCAGAAATTCTTAAAAGAAAGTTAAAAAAATAAATTTAAGGTATATAGTTAGTCTTAGTGTTTTCTGTCTAATTTTTATCAACGAAGTAGAAAAGTTTGTTTATTTCTTTTGCGAGTTTAAAATAAAATAATTTGTAGATAAAGCCTCTGGGTATTTTTTAAAACCTGTATCCATCCAACAAATTTATTTATTTTAATATCCAGTGCACTATTGGTGCTCCTAAAATATGTTTATTTTTTTAAATGCATGATTTTTAATGTACTTAATATTTTTGATATTTTTTTTGACATTGAACCCATCATTTCTCTATTATATATTTTTTTCAAAAAAATTAAAAATGGCCTTTTTGAATTTTTCAATTTTTTTTTTCAATTTTTTATTTTCAATTTTTTTTTGTTAAAATTATGTTGTGATATTTCATAAAAAAGAGCTTCAAAATGACTTTAAAATGAGCCATTTATTACTTTCCTAGTGTAAGTGGTTCTCGAGATATTGCTAGTTTTGTACATTCTTGTTAAGGTCAAAATGCTGACATTTTTATTTTGAAAAATTAAAAAAAAAAACTACGAATCAAAAAAATCTAAAAATTTGCATTTTCAACTTTTATGGTAAGAAGAAAATATATACCAAAAATCATCAAAATTGGAATTGGTCGCGTAAAATTTTTGTGATTTTTTGGTTGATTTGATATGGAATGACCCCCTATTAACATATTTTTTTATTTGTAATTCTTTGATTATTATTCGTATTTATTAATTTATTCTTAAATTGAGGCAAAATAACTACCTGTATTTACCTCACAAAATATCATACCGTAGTTATCCAACCAGAATTTATAATTTTGTTTTTTTTTTTCATTTTTAAACCTAATGTTTTTGGTTTATTTTTAATCATTGTCAATTGTAAATTTTTTACATAGATTAAGACAAACCAACTTCTTGTTTTTAGAAATGTATTTATTTCTGTGAAAACAATAAAGAAGTAAGTAAGACAAGGGGACACAACATAGCTGGGAAAATCAACATGATATGGAATAGAAAGAGGCAAAGATGATCGCCAAGGAGGAAAATCAATTCAAGCGGAAATTCGAAGAAACAGAATTGTTCCTGAGGAACCAGAATATATTTTCCCAATAGTGTCATTATCAAAGATATTTGGAAACCCATACTTTTCAGAGGCAACAGACTTTAACTGCAAAAAGGCAAAACAACCAGTAGTATTCACCTGATGCCGATTTTTTTAAAGACAGCATTAGTAATCCCATTGCACAAAGGGGGATCATATACCGAACCAGCGAATTTTAGGCCTATATCTCTTCTCAACATTTTAGCAAAAATTGTTGAAAAAATCGTTCAAAAAAGGTTACTCGGGTTTCTTGAGCAAAATAATATTCTAGGTCAATGTCAATATGGTTTTCAGAGCGGTAAAGGCACAAATGATGCGGTGTTTTCCCTTTTTGAAATGTTTGTATTTTAAATTAAATGACAGAGAAGCAGCAGCTGCAGTTTTTTGTGATTTCAGCAAAGCTTTTGATTGGGTAGTGCATGATATTTTGCTAAAAAAACTCGAATTCTATGGAATAAGGGAAATGTCTCCTAAATTTTTTGATTCTTATATTTCTGGAAGGAACCAAGCTGCCAAAAATAATCAATGTGTATCTTCATTAAAACCAATTAACACAGGTGTTCCTCAGGGTTCTGTACTTGGCCCTATCTTATACCTGCTTTATATGAAACTTTATATAATTTAAAAATTATTCAAAAATCTTTTATTAGAATTATAGAGGGATGCAAGAAGAGAGAGCATACAGCAAATCTTTTCAAAAAACATAAAATTTAAAAATTTTCTGAATTATTCTGCGTAATTGTTTATAAGATTATTAAAAAGAATAGTGAATTAAATCTTAAAACAAAAACACATAGTCAAATTCAAATTTTACCGTTTAAAAAATTTTAAATAAAGATAAAAGAATTCTTTTCTTCAAAGTCCATAGTAGAAGCAATTTTAAAAAGACAATAAAAAAAAACAGTGTCCATATAATTAATTAGCCATAATTTCAATTTGTTTAAATTAACATTTAAAAAATTTGAAACCTATTATATGATGTTTTTCTATTTTTTACTAATTTTAAAAAGCACACAGGATTCATTTCCTTGCTTTTTGAAATAAGAAAATACTACGATTATGTTGAAATATCAAATACAAAATGTAAATTTAATAATTTTAAGGAAATTTAGAAATAAATAAAATAAAATATTGAGAATCTTTTAAAATTGCCTATTGAAGGCCAATTCACAGCTTTTGCAGATGATTTAACCGAGGATTTAACGCCACTTTGGCATCACAAAAATAAAAATTTCCTATGTTTAAATTTTCAGAAAACTAAAATACTTAGCTTTAGGTTTACATATGATGACCTAAATTTATCCGAACATATAATTATGTTCAGCGATAGTACAAAATTCTTAGGGATACAAAATGACAATCAGCTTAAATTTTCTCTACATATTTTAAACCTCTGCAAAAAGATGGCTAAAACAACATACTATGCATTAGTAGAATCTCACTTGCGCTACGGAATAGCCTTTTGGGGAAATTGCCATAACTATCTATTTCAATCAGTTTTTATTATACAAAAATGTTCTATCAGATACTTATGTGGTGCAAAACTTAGAGAACATTGTAAACCTCTTTTTCAATGAGAAGAAGAGCCTTGTACATAAAAAATATAAGGGTACAACTAATGCATACCCTTATCAAACAAGAAGCTATAATAACAATCCTTTGCCTGTTCCAAGGTGTACTTTAACTCAGAATTTTAATTTACAGAGGTGTAAAAATTTATAATAAACTGCCAGTAGATCTAAAAAATATTGATTGTCAAGAAAAGTTTTAAAAAAATGTTTTACTGGTCAATAAAGCTTATTATTATTTGGAGTTATATTTTAATGACAATTAGTAGGTGATTCATTTGAAAGATCCACTTATCTACTCTTTTGTTGCATAATACATAAAAGTTTGTTTGTGTTTACATAAAAGTTTGTATTTTGTTTCTCTTTGTATTGTGTGGCTTAAAACTTATATTTTAACCTTTTACTTTTGTAAATTACCTATACTCTTGTCTAAATATTATTTTTTTAACAAATTGAAAATAGATTTAGGATCTTACCTTTTCGCACAACCTACTAATAGTTTTTAGATTTTTTGTCTTACCTGTCTTTCAGATTTTTCATTTTTGTATATTCTATTTTTACTGTGATTTTTACTTTATTATTTTGACATACTTTTAGACTAGATATTATTTTTCAAGTTATTTTTACAAACAAAATTTAGATTATTTGAGATATTTTTCATAGTTATTATATATATATTCAACTAGCTTTAAGTCTGTGCTTTGTCAATGAAATTCTATTTTTCCGACAATAAAGCTTATTTTGATTTGATTTGAATGCAGATACATAAGCATTCGAAACATGTAAAAGTAAAAAATAAAGACAATGGAAGTTCTAAACTTTAGTTTACTCACTTATTAAGTTGATTATTCCACTCATTAACCATTGATAAATTAAACATTAAAATTATTTTTGTAGTAATAAGTTTCTATTTTACTTACATTTTCATATCTTTGACTTCTTTTAACAAGACATCATTCAAATTGATGTAATATTTAATGCACATCTTTAAAATTGACAAATAGTGGTTGTGTTTCTTAAATGTGGCAGATTCATCAATATGACTACTGTCAGAGTGGTTGTTCATTAAACTGCTAATTTTCTCAAGACAGAGCCTTAGCTGAAATACATTCAAATCATCTCCATCTATTTTCATTTTAGCAAACATTGCCTCAAATTTAGCATCTAAAAAATATCTTCCTGAAAGTTTCTTGCCTTAGAATCACTTCAATTAATTTTTATTGTTATTTGACAGAAATTGAACACTGACGGGATAAAAAATGATAGATGATCTCCAAAAATATACTGTGAAAAATATTCATATGTTTTGGAATAGGCAGTCATTTTAAATGACTTTTGAATCAAAATTGGTTTTTAAAAATCTAAACAAAATATATGGGCAAGTTTTCAAAAAGATCAAATTTCTTAGGCTTTTAGGATTGTTTTATCTGGCTGGTGTATTGACTACTAATGATATGAACAAAGCAAGAAAAAGAAATCTAGTGTCAAGTTACCAAATTATTTAACTTTTTCTTCTGTTAAAAAAGAAGGTAAATTAAAAAAAAAATTTACAAGCGTGGTTTTAAAGAATGAGCACAGCGGCGAGCAAAGCACTATTTTAACCACTGGTTGTAAAAACTATTAATAGAAATATTTTTTTTTTGAATTTTCAGAATTTCCCACACTTGGGTAATTTGAAAAAAATAATTATTTGAAGTGTTTCTTAATTTTTTAATTGTCATAGTTTTCAAGAAAAAACTATTAGATATTATTAATTATTTATGTCCTATGCATACAACTTTTTGTTGGACTGCTTATTAAGGCTTCAACACTTGGTGTACCATGTGTGTGAAGGAAAGTTCATAAACTTATCCTGATTAGCCCCATCTTATTGAGGGAAGTATTTTAAAGGGACAAAAATGGGACCTCAACAAAAAACGGAACAACTTTTTTGGGGATGCAGACATACAGGCCAAAACACTGGACTGTCTGGATAAAAATGGGATGCCTGTTAAGGCTTAAGTTACTAAGTTTTTGCTTTGCACAGCGAGTTGTGTGGCATAAATAAAGGCGATTTTGGGTAATTATGCAGTATATGGTTTTCTGCCATTTTTGATTTTTTTTGAAAAATTCTTTATGGGGGCACCTTCTAGGGTCCCTAGGACCCCAAATCCGCCTGCGCCCGATTTTTTTTTTTTTTTTAACGAGAAAAAAGGGTGCCCAGGGGCGGTTGTAAAGGGTTTTTTTAATTTTTTTGGGTTGGTTTGGATTAGGTTGGGTTGGACTGTGTTGGTTTGGTTTGGGTAATTATGCAGTATACAGTTTTCTACCATTTTTGATTTTTTTTGAAAAATTCTTTATGGGGGCACCTTTTAGGGTCCCTAGGACCTCAAATCCGCCTGCGCCCGATTTTTTTTTTTTTTTTTTAACGAGAAAAAAGGGTGCTTAGGGGGGGTTGTAAAGTGTTTTTTTAATTGTTTTGGGTTGGTTTGGATTAGGTTGGGTTGGACTGTGTTAGTTTGGTTTGTTTTAGTGAAAAAAAATTAAAAAAAAACAAAAAAAATAAAAAAAAAAACCAACCGGCGCAGACGGATTTGGGGTCCTAGGGACCCTAGAAGGTGCCCCCATAAAGAATTTTTAAAAGAAAATCAAAAATGGCAGAAAACCGTATACTGCATAATTACCTTGGTTTGTTTTAGTGAAAAAAAAAACAAAAAAAATAAAAAAAAAACCCAAACGGCGCAGACGGATTTGGGGTCCCAGGGACCCTAGAAGGTGCCCCCATAAAGAATTTTTCAAAAAAAATCAAAAATGGCAGAAAACCGTATACTACATAATTACCTTGGTTTGTTTTAGTGAAAAAAAAACAAAAAAAATCAAAAAAAAAACCCAAACGGCGCAGACGGATTTGGGGTCCTAGAGACCCTAGAAGGTGCCCCCATAAAGAATTTTTCAAAAAAAATCAAAAATGGCAGAAAACCGTATACTGCATAATTACCCGATTTTGTCGTTACGCAAGTGTACGGTTGATAATTAGTTATTTTGTCCTTTATTTAACAAAAGCAAATTATAAAAAATTATGAAAACTCACTCTCTTCCCTATAAAACTGCGCCCTTTGGTTGATCAAATTTGAGTACTCCTGAAAATTCTCCATTCTAATAAATTGTAAATACAATTTTAAAAATTAAAAACTGGTTTTAAAAATGTTTCCGTTATTTGTAATTTGTTTATTGAGGTTATGTTTATATGTCACCTGTCAAAATTACATGAACGCATTCCATTAGAAAGGAAGCCGTGCAAGGCTAGGGTACGTTTGACGTCCTGCATAACGTGACGTCATTACACATGTTGACTAAAATCTTAAACATGGGTGACTGTAAAAATAAGGGCCGTATTAATAGTCCTTCATGCACAGACCTGGATGTTTATTTTTGACAGAGAGAAGAGAACGTCCCGGCGAGTGACAAAAAAAGTACTAAAGTCAAAATGAATAACGAGTTTTAAAGATTAAATTTATTCTACTCACTGGCTGAGTTGCCTCTTTTGGTCAGAGCGGCATTCGCACGATATATCACATAATTTTGAATACTCCCTAATTCGCCCCCTGGGAAGAATTTTACTCCCCCTCCTCGAATATCAAGAATCCCTGCAAGTAAGAGCGTAGATACGATTTTTACTTGGGGGGGGGGACAGTATAAAAAAAAATTAACTCAATTGGTAGAAAACAAACGGGTTTAGGATCCTAGATTTGTTGCTAAAATCATGTCATAAATGCGCCTTGGGCGAAAATTTTGTAAAAATCTACCAATAACTTAAACTAAAATTGTAGCAAACAATGTGTCATAGGGCCGCAGTCAAAATTTTTTGCAGTTTAAGAAGAAAGCTCTTGAAAAATTTTGATATTTTTTTAATGATACTATTTTTTACTTAATCAATCAATCAATATATTCTAGTGCCGCAGGCAAAATTTACTGTGAAATCGGAGATAAAACTAAAATTCTAATAATCAACGACTTTATAGCGCCGCAAGAAAATTTTTTTAAAACTTAAGGTAAAAATTTTAATTTTTGTCGTGTTTTTTTGTAAATTATTTAAAATAATGTTGGTATGGTCAGCTACAAAAAGGGAAAACGGAACGCGCGAAAGCTACCCAGCAAACATCTTGTTACAAGAAAAGTATATATACGCATTTTCCTAGAATCTTCACCCACGCCGCGGTTTTGCATATTTCTCGAAAATAGTCAGTAGGCAAAGGGATAAAAATATTAGCATGGTTGTAATAGAATGAAAATGGCTATAAACTTTTAGAAAAGTTGAAAAATAGGTAGTTTTCACATTTTTCATGCGTAAGAGTAACGCCCTTGCCTGCAAGGAACAAGGTGAAATTATTGTATGAAAACAGTATTAATAGTCAAGCAAGGTCCCCTTGAGAAAGCTCTAAGAGCCGTCCGTATGCATAGACGCTCCTCAAGGCTCCATCCTTCTTCGCCATAAGAAACTTCGGAATTACTATGAATACGCCTGCCAAGAAATACGAAATCAAAGGACGCCTTCGGCAACGAAGGACTATCAATACGGCCTTAAAGAAGTCCGACTCGATTTGATCGAGTTCGCAAAATGGAATCTGGACCTTGGCTCCAGTTGTGCCCTGAATCACAATGGAATAAGCTACCAATCGGACCGATTATGTTCTACGAATTATGAACACGCCCTTAGAACTTACTTCTGCACTATTCGCTTGAATTCGCTTTGCTTTCAAAACATAACCATACTTTATTGACATAAAACATAAATAATAATTATAAATATTTGTTTTTTTTTTAATTTAAATTTTTCCTATAGACTGATAAATGTCCTCTAATAAGGCCACCAACAGTCGCTTGACTCTGCAGACTATTATGCAGTCTGGGGGCTCTCACAAGGATCAGGCTGAGAAGTAAGTTTCTAGCTATTAAATCTGAGGATTTTATTTTATGCATAATATGGTGGATTTATCCAATAGCTATAGCTACTTATTTCAATTTAAAGAGAAAATATCATGACTTCAGATGAACGGTCTCAATTGCAGGATTAAAAGCAGGTTAATGATTCTGAATGATTCTTTACCTCTCCACTGCTTCCAATCAAGATAAGACTTGGTTATCTCGAGCAGCGGCGGACACGTTTTAAACTATGGTGTGAAGTGGAACCAAAAGAGCTTGGGAGAACATTTCCATTCTTTATCTGATCTTAATTCTTGTTTTACTTGTTGTATAAATTTGTAACAAAGCAGTAAACTGCTGACTAAAAATTTTAATGTGTATTGCCAGTACCTAATGTCACAATAATTCTATTTATTTAGACAGTTAAATTTTAAGCTGTTTCTAAATTGAAGAGTTCATGGGAGAAAGGCAAAATGTCCATCCGACATTGTTTTGATAAAATTCCACTTTTTGCATGGATCCTACGCCTTTTTTTACTGTATAGGATATTTTCACATAATGTTTATACTGTCATGCTTCGCATTTCTTCCCTTTTTCAATTCGGCATATAAATCTACTACTAATAGCATTCTTGTTGCCGTGTTTAAGTCAAAACTTTAATTGCTGGTTCTCTAATTTATTCAAACTGTTAAGTTTTAAATACAATTTAATGACAATTCCAGACATTGCAACTGTGTCCATAAATTATGTCGGTAACACTGTTTATTTACAAAATTTTGCAGCCCCTCTCCTATCCCTACATAACATTTTGTACCCTGCCTGCACTATGTGACTAAAATATACTAAAAAGGTTGCTAAAAAGTAGATTTGGTTGTTTTTGGGCTTTGGGGATGAAAAAAAGGTATTTTACACAAAAATAATGTAGATAGAAACAAAATTCTACTCTAAAACTGAGTTAAAAATTCCTTTATAAACATTTTCTTGAGCATTTCCTAACACTCATTCTCTTCTATTTTAAATCAAAATAAATTTTATTCTCATGAAAAATTCAGACACTATTCCATTGGTCAAAAAAAAAATAGTTTTTACCTCATTATCTCAAAAAAAAATATATGCACTAGTCAGAATGAGTGTGTCCCCCTAGTAATGTTTTGTAAAAATAATCCTGATGTTTTCCCTATAAATCAAAATAACCATTCTGAGGATATGACTATAAGAACCAGGCAGTCATCAGAATTGGCTGTACCTCATCACTCGTCTACCTTCTTTGAGAAAGGTACCTTCTATTGGGCTATCAAAGCATACAGATCCTTACCAATGCAAATTAAAAGTATTTAAAACATTCCAAATTTTAAAAAAACAGTGAAAGGATATAGTTTCCAATTTACTTGAGTAATAATAATAATCAATGTATTTTAATATTTAGTTTAAGGATATTCTTTGTATTTTTTTTCAAATTTAAAACATTTGATGTTGCTAGCTTTTACATACTGTAAAGTATTATGAGCAATAAACTAAGTAAGTAACCAACATTTCAAGTAATTGATTTGTTATCAAGATAAATTTGGCTGAGAAAATTAGAGATACTCAATATCCAGCCAAAAATTGGGTTGATTTAAAGTTAATTTTTTTTCAGATTTAGGATAACTCTAGATAGTATCTTAAAAGAAGAAGGCAATGTCCTGATAGAATGTCTTCAAATATTCATAGAAGCAAGTAAGTATATTTTTAGATATAGGTACCTAAATTATGCTTGTTTGTTGGGCAAAATAATAAAATTGAACATTCATTTTATTTAAAAATTTTGAATTGCTTATAACTAAGCCTATAACATAAGCGTTAAGGTATTTAAAATAATTAATAACAAAAAAAAGATATTTGTGTGTTTTATTTTTGGTTACAAATTGTTTTTGGAAGCCATCAAGCCTAAGTCAGGGTCTCACAGAGGTGAGGAAATAAATTTAAAAAATTTAAGAAAATAAATTTTAAACATGAAATATTTTTACTGTGATTTTTACAATAGTGCCAAAAACTGAAGTCTTTTATATTTCTCTAAAAACTACAAAGAAAATCGTGTGGCTAATTTAAGAGTGTTGGTAGTACACACAGTAACCAATTAAATATCATCCTGATCAGCACATATGCATTTTTCAGTTTTATTTCTATGATATTGGTTGTTTAGTTTGGTCAGTAGTTTAATTTCCTGAGAGAGTAGTTTACTTGAATATCTTTTATTTTTAAATATAATAATTTTACACTTGACCAGTCCTGTGATGATACATTTTCAGGACTAAAAAATATTCATTCTTAGTAAGTATGTAACCAATTTTTCTCTTCAGTTGTCAACGAAAATGTCAGCCTGGTGATCTCTCGTCAAATCCTCACCGAGATCAGTTCCCATTTGATGAAACTGCCCGATGACGTGTCCAAAGCCGTCTCACATTACATGCTGGAAAAGGTATCCTACTAATATGCGAAAGCTTGTGTGTCTCTTTTTTACTTAATCACTCAAAAACGGCTGATTTGGATGAAATTTGGTAAAAAGATAGGGTGTGACCTGAAATGAAACATGGGCTACTTTTTATTTGACATTTCGCTCAATGACATCTGTTAAATGACATAATTTTTTTTGACTACTAGTATTATAAAATATATATATATATATATATATATATATATATATAAATGTCATTTGCTATCACCTCCTATAGTCGAAATTATACCCATTTGTAATGACGTCCTACTTACGGCCAGAAACATAGATTCTCTAATATTTATTTTGATAACAAACTGACAAATTTATGTAATCAATTGATGTATTGACAGTGACCCTAAGAATTATTATTTGTATTATTTTAATCAAGCAAACCATGCTTTATTTTAAAGTATTTATTTTTTAATTATGATTATAATTTTCTGTGTTGTTTTTTACTTATACAGGGTGATTTCAAATTCTCTAGAAAAATTTTAATAGTGGTTAAATATCACAAATATAAAAAAAATTTAAATAATTATAATTTAATTTACTTATTCAATCAATCATCTTAGATAAAATGTTATAAGTATTACTTGTTCCTTTTTTAACAAATATATTAATTATTAATTAGAAACTAGGTATTAGTATAGGTACTAGTAATGATTTTATTTATTTTTTTAAATTGTGTTTACTCTGTTTTCTATCTATCCAAAAAATAAACTTTCTTGGCCACCTTCTTTTTTATAAAATTACAATGCTCTCTTAAATTTAGTTGTTTATCAATAAACACACCAAGATATTTATGTTTATATTCAATAATTTCACAATTGACTTTTATGTTTATTTTATTTTTTTTGTACTTATTTATTTAAAGTTGCTTTTGAACCAATGACTATACATTTAGTTTTTCAAATGTTAAGTAATAATCCATTATAACAAAGCCAGTTATAAATATTATTTAAATCAATATTTAAAAAAAAAAATTTCTTTAGGATCACCTCAAAAGTAAAGTAGGCCATCATTAGCAAAAAGTTTAATTTTACAATGGCATTTTATGTCATTAATACACAAAACAATTAACAATCATGTCAAAACGGACCCCTGCAGCACATTCATCAATTGCTCAAATATAACATGATTAAATTTTTTTCTTGTATTGGGTTAAATGTTTTTGTGCAAGTTCTACAAAACCATATTTGTTTAGTTGAATGATTCAATTCAGAAATGATTGACTCCAATAAAGATTTTGATTTGATTTAGAATGTAAATCAATTATGCCAATAAATAAACTTGAATTTGAAGGTGCAGCCCAGGGTGATTTCTTTTGAAGAGCAAGTGGCCAGCATCCGACAGCATCTGGCCGATATTTACGAGAGAAATCAGCAATGGCGGGAAGCAGCTGCAGGTAATCAGATTTTTTTTTCAAGATCACACACACAATTTAAGGTCTTAAACCATCGTTCTCAACTAAAAAGCCATCTTATCTCTTCAGTGCCCTTTAGGCTACTGTTGCCGCTATTTTATTAACCAAATTGACAGATAAAACATGGATTTTCTGTCAGTTTGGTGTCAATATGGCTGCGAGGTAGACGAAAGGATACTAAAATCATACAGAGTTAACTGGCTTTTTGGTTGAGACGTGTTGGGGAAGTAAAACAGAAATGTCTACATGTGAGGCTCAAAACTTATTTTTCTTTCTAAACTGTTGACTTAAAGATAATAAGCAAAATCGGTAAAGTACAACTCTCATGTTCTAGTCTTGGTTGGAATACCTCTGGAAACTGGCCAAAAACAGTACACAGTAGATTACAAGCTGGAAACCTACTTGAAAATCGCCAGGCTGTACTTGGAAGATGACGATCCGGTCCAGGCAGAGGCCTTTATTAACAGGTAAGTAACATAATTATCTTCTCTACCTAGTTTTATGACTTATTGGAGTGAGTCTGTTTCCTGTGGGACTGTACATCCAGATGTTTTTACTACCTACGTCAGAAAAATGCGGAAATAAAAATCTTCATAGATTGCGAAGGTTACTGTTGGACTTGTTGACTAGTTTAGAGATTTTTTTTTCTCAGTGACCTTAGCTCAGGAAGTGACGAAGTGACGTTCAAAACGGATCATGTGATCCATACTTTTTGGAGCGAAATAAATATCAGAATTGGCTGAACTTTGAATGGAAGGTACATTTTGTAAAAATTAGACACGGCTCGAAGCACGTTTTTGATTTTTTGCCGAATAACCTAAAATTTCTTTCTAAGGCCACCATTTTAAAATATTCAAACATATGAACCGGTGGCCTTAGAAATTTTAGCTTATTCGGCAAAATATCAAAAAAGTGATTCGAGCCGTGTCTTAGTTTTTACAATATGTACTTTTTTCATGTTGTGGAAAACAAGCAATGATATTTTATTGAATATTAATAAGGTTTTTAACTTTCTCCAGAGTTTATTTATTGCGAGGTTTATTGTCTTTTAAACTTCTAGTTCTACCGACGCTGTGACTGCTTTGTGGTCCGAAAACCCTGGTTTAAATGATTCCGCTGTGATTGCACCATTCCATATAAATAGTCCTGACAATATTGTCAAGACAACGATTTTTTCGCGTATTTTGTTTAATGATTTATCGATGATTGAATGGGTCATAAGGTCATTAAAAGTTCAAAAAGTTAATTCTTTGGTACAAAACGGTAAGTTATAATATATTATAACAATATTGCAGGCCGTTTGAAATGTTTTTAGTCAAATATGTTAAGAATAACATGAAAGTCTCCCGGGAGATCTTTAGTTTGTGTTGACTACTGTTTTTAGGGGATTGCATTGCATATAGTCGCAAGATCGATATGGATCCCAGCATTGAGTTTGTTAAGATCCCAGCAAGATGGTAGCTTCTGGGACTTAATACCTAAAAGTTAAGACTAAGAAAAAAAGCCATTTAAACCAATATAATTGGAATGACGGCAGCACTTGGCTCACCATGTGTTACAAAAAGAGAAAAAACTCGCGGACTAAAAAATTGTCACCTTCACCATAAATATCGTAAGTTTAATGTTCTAAATGAATTTGATAAATATTTTGCTTTGTGTCTATTTTTTTAAGTCTATGCATTTACTCCATTACCTTTGATGTGACCCTAAGAGGTATATATTCTCACTGGGCGTTACTATAGTTAACGTGATTATAATATAACCACTATAACATAGGCATCCCAATGCTAATAAACAACCTATATTTTTCCCTGCTTTCAGCTCTGCCCTCAGGCTATGGTGGTATGTTGTGGTTTAATCACTGCTGCCTGAGAATAGAGCAGAGCTTAGGACATGAAAAACGTGACTCGTTTATTAGAATTCATCTGCTAGTTCTGTGAGAGAGTTAAGGAGGTATCCTGGCCGTAGCATAGGACCATTTGAGTCTTCAGGTCGCCTCCTGTTTACTAATACTTAGCCAGCTCAAAGAGTTAACTTACTGCTTCGCCCTCCTCGGAGGCTCTTAGTGGAGTGACAGAGGAGGTCGTTTCTGGATAACTCCTTAAATTACACTAGGCAACAAATTTTAATTTTTGTTAAAGGTCGTGGGTAAAAATAGAGTTTTTCGATTGTGTATGACTGAAATAGATTCAAAATGGTTTTTTTTATAGCTTCATCAAAAACATGATTTTAGTAACTGTCTGCAGATAACTAAAGCATGACTTTTTTGATTACCGATGCAAAAAAACTTTTTTTTTGATCACGAGTGCAAAAAAAGATTTCGGTCCGTTTTTTACCCAAAGTTAAAGAGAAATAGTGGAAAATAGTAATATTGAAAAAATCTAATTATTCTTGCCTTAAAATTAAACCATTTCCACCAGTTTTTACCAAGTATTTATGAAAAAATCACTTGGAAACATCGTCAAAATATCAAACTGTCAAAGATTAAAATGTGGAAACAATGAACGTCACCGAGTAAAAACGCACATCGCTATGGAAACGATTGGTATTTCATTTCGTTCGAGATTTTTAGAAATATTTTCCTGTTTTTCTTGGATTTTTTATAGAGGTATTAAAAAAAAATACTATTAACAACTCGCTTCGCTTGTTATTTAAACCAGCGCTTGTAAAAAAAGCACCATTTTAGCCACACACAGTTGTGAAAACTACTATTTTGAAAAATTTTCTTAGGTCGTAAATAAAAAATCGGACCAAAGTATTGCATAGACATGCCATTTGACAATTTTAGTATAAATGAATGTAGAAGTGCGGGCGGGATCATTCCCATACGTAGGCTACCTTGCTGGACCTGATGCACGACCACTATCCATGGTTTAGCCCTGGAAGCCTGCCTTTTTCGCAAAAAAAAAACAGATTTTTCTGGGCTGCAACCTTTTTAAATTGCCTGGGACCAACAGATAGTTCTCAAGGTGTGACTCTCTTGACCTGCCCAGAGCTGAATATTCCAGCAGGACATGCAAAAACGATTTTTCGTCCTCCATGCATCATCGACTCTCTGAGTCTGGCGATTCACAGCGTCTCTAGGTGCTTGTTGAGGCAACAGGGTTCTTAGGGCCTTGGTGGAGCAAGGACTTCGGGTAGGGGCTCTGCAGTCAGCGCTGTTTCGGTTAGACCGTCCATTCTGACCACGATTTTGACCTGGTGTCCAATGGGTACTTCTGCAGTTCCCTGTCGGACCTCTTGTCTTGAAGAAGATCTAATGGGTCCTTAAACAGTTCTTTGTTGATCCTTATATTTAGAGGTTCCACTGGGTACCTGTTCGGTTTCCTGTTTTATCTCCTGGTTGTCGGAGGGTCCTTCTGGAGTTCCCTTACAGATGAGTAAATCGGCTAGAATCACCTCCCCAGCACTTCAAAGAGGAGGCTATATACAACAAGGTGCGCCTGGTTTCCTGAGGAAGGTTTTTATTGCGGGGCTTCATCCACGTGGCCCTCGCGTTTAAGCCAAGGCCCCCACACCCGTCCCCACTCAGAGAAGTCGAGAGCGAGCCAGAGTTGGGTTCACCTAAGCGCTCTCTATCTCCGGCACACCGCCCCAAAGAGCTACGTTCCAGGGAGTTGCAGTATGACGTTCCCCAAGGATTTAGTCACCAACTTATTCAGTCGGGTCCACCCACGCGACTTGGACGCACCTGTTGAGAATTACCCAAGTGGGATTCAGAGAAGAGAGTTCTGGTTCCCCTTGGGCCAGGTTAATGCTTGTATCTTGCCAATCTAACCCAACACAAGCAAAGGCGAATTTTAATATGACATTGTTTTTAACTAATAATTCAGCTTTACATAAACTATCATATCTCTACATGTTACACGAACCACTAGACTTAAATGATTAGGCTAATAATAAGTCTAATTAACCTTAGCTAATTAAAATAATGACAAACTAAACACTTTTCTTATGTCTTTTTAAGTTTCTCTTATATAACGGCCTCTGGGGCCTCTCGACAAAGCGTCCAACAGTAATCCGCTAATATTTAAACATTCCACTTCCCTTAGTATCTTTTTTCCGTCACTCACATCTCCACAGTTTTCGGGAAAGTGAGAGTGTGAAGGTGTATTTTTAAGGACATATTACATTCCATATTTTTATAGGATTGTAGAAGTTTGTTTACAATCTCTGGATAATTTTCTGCCCTTTTATTTCCTACCGCCATTCTAAAGGCTTCCCATGCCTCTTTCTTTTCCCTCAAGAACAGCGTCAGATCTTTAATTCACAAGAAGCTTTCTTATTTGAGGTCCCACAAAAATTCCCTTTGGCTTCGCTTGTTCTGGGTAATTTTTATTTTGTGATTGAAGGCAGGAAGATCTCTATTCATAGCTTTAACGAAGTTTTTAAATAAGCGAAGTTTGATATGTACCGGCAGAAGTAATATTTTATTTGAATCAAATCAAATCAAAATTCTTTATTCCAAAGACCAAAATTACAATTGGTATAGGAAAGGAAAGACTTGTAGAAACTAGATAATTTTATAGATCAGTTAGTCGTTTAAAATACTTGTATTTTTATCTATAAATTCGTCGATACTGTAAGTTATTTTTAACTAAATAAGATTTTAAACTTTTCTTGAAATTGTTTATTTTTATCTCACTACGTAACTGACACGGTAATGAGTTAAAAAATTTGATACCGATATATGAATGTGCTTTCTCAAATATTGCTAGTCTATGAGTAACATAATTTATGTCATTAACGTGTCTAGTATTGTAATTATGATACTCTCCAGTTGGTGTAAGTTTTTGGAAATTATTTCTTACATATAATAATATTTCGAATGTATAAATGCATGGTAATGTTAAAAAATCTAAATTTATGAAAATATTTTTGCAATGAGCTAATCTTGAAGTGCCAGCAATAACGTCCCGTTTCTGTAACTTAAAAACCCTTTCACTTTCAGAACAGCCACCCCAGAAAATAATTCCATATTTTACACGAGAAAAAAAGTGAGAGTACTAATAAGATAAAATAATTTTTTGATTAGTTACTGTTTTTAACTGGTACAAATAGAAACAGACGCTAGACAGTTTTGGACATAAACTTTCTATGTGAGTATTCCAAGAGAGATTATTGTCAATGCGTAATCCAAGACTCTTAGTATGAGCAACCTGTAATATTGATTTTCCATCGACTTTAACTAAATAACTTTTATCAAAATTTGCGGTTCTGGGCGTAAAGTTTATGAATTCGGTTTTTTCTCTGTTTAGGCAAAGCCTATTATTGTAAAACCAGTCCTTGAAATAATTAAGCATATTCTGGAGTTTATCACAAGCTGTCTCAATAGTCTTGTCACAACATAAGTAAAAATTATCATCCGCAAACATGGCCAAGTCTTCAGGTTCCAAACCAACCGTATTCTGCAGGTCATTAATAAAAAGTAAAAATAAAAGAAGTCCAAGGACGGATCCCTGTGGAACGCCCACTGTAATACTCTTTATCTCACTTCTGCATTTATTCACTTATGTTATTTGCTTACGACCAGAGACATAAGATTTTATCCAGTTTGTCACAAGATCGAAGGCCTTACTAAGATCCATGAATAACCCAAAACATTTATCGTTTTTATTCAGTGCCTTTTATAGTTTATCAAGAAACGGCAATAAAGCAGTTTGAGTATTTTTCCCACGCCGAAAACCGTGTTGGTTGTCAGAAAGAATTGAGAATGACGTTAAATAATCCGTAATTTGTTTTGACACGACTTTTTCTAGAATCTTAGAAATCGGGCTTAGCAATGAAATCGGAAGATAATTCCCTACAATTTTCCTGTCATCCTTCTCATGAAGCGGAATAACTCTTGCCAGCTTGTCCGTATCAGACCTCGGAAAATATTTTAAGCGATGGATTTGCATCAATAAGGTTAAAATTTATGATGACTAAGCTATTTTTATTTCCGACCTTTTTTTTTGTGTTGATTAGTGATATTTATTATACTTATAATTATTATAACAGGGCATCCCTTCTTCAAGCAGAGTCGAAAAACGAACAGTTACAGATCTACTACAAAGTGTGCTACGCACGCGTCTTGGACTACCGTAGAAAATTCATAGAAGCGGCACAACGGTACAACGAGTTGTCGTATAGGAGTATTGTTCATGAGGTAACTATATAGACACTTTTCGAAGAAATAGGCACAATGTGCTTTTTGCACATTTTTTAAATCTAGACACAAAAAAGGACGTAAAACTTAATATTAACAGGCAAAAATGCATTTAAAGCCTCGACTGTCGATCTGATCTGATAATTTGGGAGGGTCTAGCAGCATCTAGGCCTCGTTAGACCCGTTGTGCATCCTCCTATAAGGCTTCTCCCTAGTTCGTCAGCCATCCTACGTTTTGAACGTAGTTGATAACGTCGCCGGGGGGAGCCTCCCGTATGTTGGCTGGTGTGGGCCAAAACTCATCGAAAATAGCCTTTCGTGTAGATGACAGCGCTGGACAGTCGGACAATGGTTTCATCTTCTTGTTTACAACCTCGACATAGAGGTGTTTCAGATAACATCATTCTATTGAGGTGTTTATTTAGTTGGCAGTGGCCGGTCAGAATGCCCGTGAGAAAGCATAGGTTCTGTCTGGTCATTGATAAGAATATTTTGCTGCTGCTTGGTCAGGATAACGTAGTAATTCCCTGGCATTGTTGCAGTTTCTAGTTTCATCCCATCTTTTTCTATTGTCTTTTTGGGAGTGTTCTCGTATTTGGTTCCCCACTGTTCATGCTGTTATACTGGAAGAAGGGACAGGTTCAAAGAGTTTGTCCCGCTGCCTTCCTGGCCAGCGTATCTGCAATGTGGTTTCCTTTGTATTTGCCATGACCCTTGCTCCATTTTAGTATGACCATGTTGTTGTTTTCTGATACTTTGACCAAGGCTTCATGGCATTCTAGTACCAAGCTCATTGCAATACCGCTAATACATGTTACGTCACATTTTTTTTGGCTAATCTGCTATTTAACGCCTACTAGATCTGGGGATCGGATCATGATAACAGTTATTATTTTTGACCATATAATTCTTAGGTATATAGAGACCCAGGGTGCGAGAAAATTGTAGCGGCAAGGGTCAAAATTTAGATTGCCATGACATGGCCAATGGGATAAAGACGGCTCGATCTGAGCCTGCGCGAGTTTGTAACGTCGAATCACCTCATTTCTCGTTCAGCGCACTTCCAGCTGACGCATGCGCATTGGAGCCCCTTAATTAATCCATTGGCCCCGGGCGAAGGATTTAAATGCGCGATCAAGTTGGTAAATTAAGTGTTACTAAAAATATTACATATTCTTGGAGATTTTGTTAAAAGTGCCCGAGCCGAAAAAAAATAAAATAGGAATTGACTGGATGATCATTAACAAATATAGCAGTTTGATAGCTTTCACAGGCCCCAACCGGAATATCGTGAGTGACGTCATTCGCTTTACTTAATGTTTTTAAAAGCAACCTTTATATCAGATTATCTGTGTTTTTTAGCCAATTTTATTTTAGGACGAACGCATGACTGCGTTAAGGAACGCACTGATCTGCACCGTGTTGGCGTCGGCGGGACAACAAAGGTCGAGAATGTTGGCCATTTTGTTCAAGGACGAACGGTGCCAGCAGCTGCCGGCCCACGGGATGTTGGAAAAGATGTATCTGGAAAGGTAGGTTATGGTTTTGGATCTTTATTTAATTTGTACCTGATTTTATGGTGTACATATATCTTTCGAGCCACAAATTTGGTGGAAACATAGGTATAGGAGAGGGGAATAGATATATTGTATGCAAGAATTTAGAAAATAATTTAATTGTAGTATCTGAGCTTTAGGATAAACAGGAATGCCCAAGCAATGTACTAAAAATACAATGTTAAATTTTAGCCCAAACCTTAGCCTTAAGAATATTGTTGACTAGACCAATAACTGTTGCAACTGGGGAAATGACTTGTTACATTCCATGATTACATAAGGTCGTCTTACTGTTTTTGGCAATTGAGCATGAAATTGCTGATCAAATAGACTTAAAATACATAATAAAAAAACTTTGTTTAACCAATTGGTATCTGTGATTTCATAGTAGGGACGTAATATACCACTTTCTTCCGAATTCCGGTAGGATAAGAGAAACGAGCCTTAGCCAAACTTTTTTGTTTGTTTTTTGTGGTTATTTTCCTATTTAAGTGGTTTGTTTTGCTGAAAAAGATCTAACAAATGGCTAAAAGAAAAGCTGTTGCTGTTTTGAGTAACCTATGGGCTAACTCAGCATTTTCGATATAAGTAAACGATATTCTATTTTGGAAAAAAGTTATCCCGTATCAGTCGTTTAAATCCATTACAACTGAAAACAACAAAAATTTCAAATCCAACTTATTTGTTTACATTTCTTACAATTGTTTACAAACCACAGAACCGTGCTACATTCCCTGGTATGCAATTTGACATACCAAAACGGATATCAGAGTCACGGTGACGTCATCATTTTTGTATCCGAAATCAGTTGGTAAGCATTTGACAGACCAAACAGGGTACCAAAGCTTGCCGAAATCGCCTTTATAATTTTTGAACGGAAGCTGCTACGAACAAGCTATTTGAGTGATTTATCTATAAGCCATTGACCAATAATGAACGGTCATATTTGGTCAATCTAAGCGACACCGGTTTTAACCAGGGGAAATTGTAACGTCATTGATCAGCTGTTTTACTTTCGGTCTTGACCGAAGATGACCGTGCTCGGGAGGTGAGTTATGCTTCCGGTCATTAGCTTTGGAGAGGGATATATTTTCAAATAGCAATTTTTAAATTTATTTTACGAACTTCGATGAGAATCTTGATCTGAAGGTGAGTTATGTCTTTGGATATGAGATTTAAATGTGATTCAAGGTGTTTTTTGGAAAAATATCTAAGGCGAACCATGCCCCCATTTATAGACTACACTGTGTTACCTAAGCTGAAAATTCTTGCCTTTGTCGCGATTACTTTCCAACCAGTCAGTTTAACCGTTCCATCCAAGCGAACGGTCCGTTGGGTTACGGTTATTGTGAACTACGTCATAGCCTAACCTCAAAATAAATGAGAGTTCCTCTAAATATTTCCTAATATTAGCGACAAAAATTGCGTTGGTTGAGGGGATGAGAGGGCGTTGATAAATTTGAAAATTTATAACTCTTGAACCAGAAAGTCCTATAAATAATCAGTTTTCAGATTTGAATTTCATCAGTAGTAGTAACTAGGGGGTGGCCCAAGACCTGGCAAGTAGGACCAATCGGTCCCTTTTTACCTTACCCCAGCCCAGCCACCTAATCCACCACCTGTACCGCTTGAACGGTAGTGGGCTCTCCGGGCCTTCCTGTTCTCTTCACGAAGTCCAGTACTTTGGCCCACTTGAGGGCTCGTAGTTCCTCTGCAGCCACGTTCGGTTTTCCGAATACCTGATGCCTCATCCTTAGGTATTCTTCGCACTCCGCAACGAGGTGGCCGGATGTCTCCTTCGCCCTCCCGCAGTCATGGCAGATAGAGTCATTCCCGATCCCGATGCGAGTCAGATGCTTAATGAGTCGGTTGTGGCCGGTCAGTATCCTTGTCAGTAGTCCAATATCTTTTTCGTGTCCTTCCCAGGAGCCATTTGAGTCTGGCCGCGTCTGGTCCGTCGATGAATTCTTTGGACTGTCTGCGTCCTATTTCGCTCTCCCAGGAGTCTGCCAGTGCATCGTTAGCCCATTTAGAGTCGATGTTGCAGCTGTCTCCTTGTTATACCTAAGAGTGGTTCCGGCACCACGTATTGAGTGCTGGCCCCGATCCGAGCGAGTTCATCCGCCTTTCCGTTGCCCGACACTCCCGTATGTCCCGGTACTCACATCACTGTAACTCTCTTGTCTTGACTCAAGACTCCAGTGCTTCTACGCACTCTTGCACCAGAGTATTGGCAATTGAATTCCACCAAATATATTTTCTAATTTTAGAGGAAAAAACTGCGTTGGTGGTGGTGGTTGAGGAGTCAAAGGGGTTGATATATTTTAAAATGCATAATTTTTTAACCAGAGCTGATCGAAACCCAAGCATAGGCAGTTTTCAAATTTGAGTTCCAATAAATATTTTGTAGTTTTAAAGAAAAAACTGCTGGTTGAGGTGACTAAGGAGGTTGATGTATTTGAAAATGCATAATTTTTAAACGAAACTTGCTACAAATAAGTAGTTTTCAAATTTGAGTTCAGTAAAAATTTCCTAATTTTAAGAGAAAATCTAAGTTGCTCGGGGCGGGGGGGGGGGGGGAAGAGGGAAGTTCTCGAGGGGGGCTACAAATATGGAGTTTTCAGCACAAATGGACAGTGCTTAATAACCCTTACAGTATTCGCACGCAGCTAGCACTGAACAAGAATTGGTTTGGTTACGTCGTACATTGTAAGCACAACTTTAACTCTTTTTTTTAAGGACGCTTTCACAAACGCATCAAAGATACGCTAACACCCAGAGTCGATTTCGATTTATCACAGTCCTGGTTAACCTTGGTCTTAAGATTTGCCAGAAGATAAGCAAAAGAAGGAGACCTCGATTGCATATTGTTTAAATTTACAGATAATTGTTGATATTTAAATATATATTATATTTTGATGAATTTCGGGATTGTACTTAAATTTTCAAATGAATATTGCTATGACGTCATCTTTCAGCTGACATGAACAGAAAAAATCGATGTAGATACCGTGTCATGTTCCATGCCTTGAGAATCGGAACCAGCCTATTTTGCTGATTCAGAATAGTTGCGGTTCTCAAGGTATGTATCTTCAAAGGTTTTGCTATCAACGTCCATTTGTTCTGTAACCATAAACAATTATCTGTAAATTCAAACAATATTCGAAGATATTACGCATTCGAGGTCTCCTTCTTTTGCTTATACTCCTCGGAAATTTTAGAATCAAGGTCTACTAGAACCGTGATAAATCGAAATCGACTCAGGAATCAAAAGTAGCTTGCCAATTTTAAGTGTCTAATAATTTCAGGATCATTCGTCGATCGGAACTTCAAGATTTCGAAGCGCTGCTTCAACCGCATCAAAAAGCCAGAACTCTCGACGGCTCGACCATTTTAGACCGGGCAGTAATTGAACATAACCTGCTGTCTGCCAGCAAACTGTACAATAACATTAGGTAAGCCGACGGGCCACCGATATGAACCCCCCCTCCTCGGGGGATTTTTCGGTATATACATATAAAGAAGGATCGGAGGGAACTTATAGAAGAACACTTTTTCTCCAAGAAAATGTCGCTTATAAAAATATCGGTTTATTAGTTCCCGAAATATGATCGTTTCTTTTCCATTTAAACTAATAATTGTTGATGAAATTTCACAAATTTACAAGTGGATAATTCCCTTGGGAAGGAAGCGAAATGGAGAAAATACATGTAGGGAAAGAAAAGGTTAGTCTTCGGCCAGTTTTCGTAGTGACTTTCACTTTGATAACTTCTTATTTATTTATTTACGGACCAAGTCCAATTACAAAAACAAAATAGTAACATTTTTCTATAAACTAAGTAATTCAATCTATTAAATATACAAATTAGTTACTTTTAAAAAGATAGGTAAAAACATTGTGGAAAAACACAAACAGCAATACAACACAAAACAATAAAAAAAAATTGTATAAAACATTGTTTACACATAGTTAACAAATTTTTTTTTCTCAGATTCATTTTTACTAAACTTAAGGAATACAGGATGGACTCAAATATTTACTTTTTCAAGCAATTCATGACTGTTAATTGTATTATTAATAAGTTTAAGTTAGTTTTCGTCTATTTTCCAATGTATCCAAGTTCTAAAAAGTTCACAACTGGTTATAATCAATTAACTCCTTTGGTATTCTTAGTTTGAAGGCTACATAACGCAAAAACTTTTTTTGAATTCTCTCAAGAGCATTAATGTGGGTCTTGTAATGTGGAGACCAAACACTTACACAATTTTCCTTTTTACCAATTTCCCAAAAATCCCAACATTTTAAAAGCCTTTTTTGGGTATATGCTGCATGTTATTGACAAGAGGGGGGGTTATCTCCTATTCCGGCTTTCGCTTTATCATTTCTGTTTCTTTTTCTCAGTTTTAAGGAGTTAGGGGCGTTACTGGAAATCAACCCGACGAAAGCAGAAAAAATTGCCAGTCAAATGATCACCGAGGGCAGGATGCAAGGATACATCGATCAGATTGATTCGACGGTTCATTTTGAAAGTAAGAACGCACGCACAATTTTAATATACAGGGTGTCCCATTTAAAACGTACCCAGGATTTGTAAAGAAAATTCCCAATGTTTCCACTTGTTGATTTGCGTTCGTATTCGTCTATAAAAACTTGTGTCGCACTGATGATCCCCAATAAGGGTAAAACACGTGTTTGCGTCTAGTCTTAAGTCGCACCCGGTATGTATTCTTGTGGTACTCCGGTGTATTTTATAGTTTGTTTTTTGCTATCGATTCGTCATAGTGAAAAGCCCGACTGGTGGATGGATTGTATCTGAAATCAGTTAGTGGTAGAACTAGTGGATGAGTCCAAAAATCAGTTTTTCTTTTGGTAAAATTCTCTTTTTTATTTATTTTTATTTATAGTAAATTTACTTTGCGAGAAGAACACTCTGGCTATATTGTGTCAAGTGTACCTTATTTTACAAAGATGTACAAATTTAGAACCCTTTCAAAGTTGCATAGAACAATATAATTTTTTCTAATTTAAATTGAAAAAACATGTCTTAGAATTCTTGCACATTTTTCAGTCATCGCATATTTGGAAATTAGGTAATAGAAGTTTACCTAACCAGTGCGAAAAGTGCCACTTTTCCGCACGCGATTGAAAACGGCCAAACTTTTTAAGTTTTCCAGGTTTATCCCGACCGACCGGACCCTCAGGGTGTCTAGCAAAAATCGAATTCCCGTCCAATTTTCGGTCCATTTTTACATTTTCCAGGTTAGGTTGCCTTGAAGATTTCCCCAAACAGAATAATTTATAGTTGATAAGCAACCAGAAATACAGCCCAGCAAACACAAGAGCGGCGGGAAACACTCGGCCGCTACGAGAAACTGACGGATTAGTGACGGCTCGTATAGGGGCCAGCGATAAGCGGTCGATAGGAAGGCGATAAGGCACCGGCTTAAGTTGGCCGACGGCTGTGACTGAAAAAGAGAGCAACAAGGCACCAGCCAAAGTGGACGGGCGGTAATAGGGACTTATCGGTACATAAAGTCGGCATAGCCTGACTCGGCACTATTTCTGACAGTTCCGCACGAAGGTTGAAAGGTTTCTACATCATCATATCATCTACACATGCTTATATTCTACCATTCTTAAAATTTACAAATTAAAGTTAATGCCGTCCTTTATTAACGGCAGGCACAAACATTGTGAAAGTCGACATTATTTTGAAAGCAAAGATGACATATTTAGACAACAACAATGTCAGAATCCCTTTTAACTTCGTGCGGAATTGTCAAAAATAGTGCCGTCTATATTAACGATAGGCTATGCCGACTTTATGTACCGATAAGTCCCTAATGCCTCTCAAAGAGGGCAACAAAGCACCAGCGGAAGTGGACCGGCGGATATGCCTCTAAAAGCGATCGTCATTTGATATCCGCAGAACGCGATACGGGCAAGTTAAAACCGGTAAAATAGTATATCACAATGTTAGCAGACACATTTGATATGCTGGTCTTGTCCTAGTGGTAGAGTACTTGGCTCTTACCCGGGAGGCTCGGGTTCAAATTCAAAATAGCTTTATTACCATTATACAGGAGTATATTGACAGCTTAAGATTCGATCTTTAGTGCGTTCAGTACTTTTTTTTAATTGCCGATGGAATACCCACGACTGACCCAGGTGTCGGCCGATACGAGCCCCTTCGGACATAGCGCTCACGATACACCTAACACGGTATGCCAGCACGCAGGGTCTAGCTATCTCTCTTGCACAATGTGACGTCACGTTGGAATCATAATAGGAAATCTTCAATAATCGAGTGTATGCTTTATATGATCTTTTATTTGGAAATATAGAATATTTTGTAACCAACTGGATTTTGCAAATGTAATATGTGATGAAATTACATCTTTTAATACACTATACACATATTTTTATTGAATTTATCAGTTAAAATCTCACGTAAGGCAGGGAGTAATTTACAAGGAAAATAATGCTTACTATGTTGAGTAAAATCAGATCTATTAAGTATGATTGGAATGATTGGATTTAAAAATATTATTTGAAAGATCAAAGAACCTATCACATGTATATAGGGTGAATTTCGAGTTGAGACATTTTTTTCAACAGCGCCCCCGAGAATCCTGGTTATGGTCACATTTTTACTTCAAATTAAGTTTTTTTTATTATTTATCCTCAACCCTCCCCTCCCCAAAGTCAATTTCTGGATGCGCCACTGTGTGAATTATGATATTTTTCATTGTTGATATTTTCATTTTTGCACAGCTTTAATTATTACTGAGTTTTGAAAAAAAGATGCCTCAACTTAAAACTGAGCCTGTCTTAACTTTTTTTTTAAACAGATAAAGACAGTATATAGGTAAATAAAAATGCTTTGTTATAAGAATCCACAATATAGATAATGTCTATTAGATATATGGAGTTGGAGAGAAATGAAAAACCTTAAAAATGTCACTGTCGAAATGTCAGTTTAAAAATATTAGCGCTGCGTTCAATCACAAACAGCGAGTTCGGATCTTTTACCTCTGCTTGCACCTTGGCTTGCACCAACCTCTACTGATGAAAGCTGCAGCTTTAAAATGAGTGGGCTTTGAGTAAGGAAAGTTTTTTTGACTGAGCTTTTAGATAACCTCAATGTTTTAGTTTCAGTTTGTAAATAAATTAATATATTTTTACTGGTGTTGGTTCGTTGGAGAGGAGTCAATAAAACACAGAAATCGACGTTTCGGCATAGAAAAAATTTCGATTTCTGTGTTAAAAGTAAAGTAAAATAGTAAGTAAGTAAAAATAAATTGGGTCGAAAAACGTCACATTAAATTAATATAGTTGCTTTGGGTTTTTTTGTTTGATATATTTTTCGTGCATAATCAGTGACCTTCACTTATGTTTGTTTTGCCTCGTAGTGCCCTCATAAATATATTTTGTGTGCTGAAAACGGGTTCAAAATATGGTGTTTTCTGGATAAAATAGGAGGTGTTTTATTGGGTAATGAACAACTTGGGATATTAAATAAGGTAAATTAATCCTTGTAAAAACGGTTACTTAAGGAAATTATAAACGAACTTATTACCAAATGCCACAAAACAATCCTTTCTGAGGGCTATAAATTTAAACCACCCCCATGAGGTGGTCTAAAAAATCACCAACTTTATAACCTCAAACATAAATAATGAAGCTATTATGTGCCAAATTTTTGGCGTATTCGCCATTTGGAATTTTGAAACCTGTCAAAAAAAATTAGTTTTAGGGCATTTTCTTCTAAAATATGGTGTATTTTGAGAAAAAAAAAGCAGTGTTTCAGTGGTATTTTGCAATACCAATACAAAATAATCATTAACTTTGTGTCTTTTCTGTATGGGTAAGTGTTTTTTGAAAATTGGTTTTAAAATTTAGTACCCCCCCCCCCACAGGTGTAAATATTTAGACCTGTGGGGGGTACTATTTTAGATCTCAGTAAATCTTACTGCAAAATTGCAACCCTGTAGATGTAAAGGTTTGTCAAAGTAAAAATTTTGTGATTTTTTAAATATGGTCTACAGGATTGAAACCTTCCAAGAGAAAATATGGCACGAATGGCTCGTTTTTGAAGGATAAAGGTATTTTTTGCCTCAACAGAAAGGCCCCAAAATTTCAATCCATATTGTAAAAGGCTGTAAAAATATGCATAGTAAACAGTTATTGCTACTTCCCTGCCAATATTCTGTTTTGCAGTTCTAATAGCATAGATTGCACTACCCAAAGACTTGTTTAGTGAAGAGGTATGGTTTTTCCACTTCAATGCATTATTCATGTATACTCCAAGAAATTTCAGATGTTGTTGAGAAGTAACACTGCCATTTTCAGTTGCAATATTAAGTTCTCCTAATCATATTAAATGTTTTGTCAACATTGAGGACCAACTTGTTTGCCAAAAACCAATCATTTATTCCATTTAGAAGTTGTTGTTTTTGAAGATCATTTATGAACTTTTTATGTAAAGTAATACTGGTATCATCAGCGAAAAGTGTAAAAAAAACGGATGGGAAGTTTATGTCGAGATCATTAATATATAATAAAAATAGTAGTGGTCCTAATCTAGATCCCTGCGGTATGCCGCATGTAAGCGGCCTCAATGTTGACTCTATATTTGTTCCAAATTGTTATTGACATTGTGTTCGACTTCAACAAAAATTTTCGAAAAAAGGAGTTGAAAAACCTCCAAATCAGGTACATCAACCGAAAAGAATATAGATTCTTTATAGAAAGAATATAGATTCTTTTCGGTTGATGTAACTGATTTGGAGGTTTTTTAACTTCTTTTTTGTTTTTAATTGCCTTAGGAACATAATCCTAGCCAGCCAGGACGAATCCGTATCAAGTAACTTGGATAAGTACCAGTGTGGAACGATGCCTATTTGTGAGTGATTCAAGGTTGGAAATCAAGGTGTATGATGGTGTTTAATGATGTATGGGGAGGGTGACCAGTGGAACCACTGACGAGCCTACGCTGTTTGGCCAAGGCGAAACATCGTTTAATCATTTCTCTTTTCGCTTTGGTCCTTTGTGTGTTCCTTGTGGGATGCTCATCCAGGTTTGAATTTTCGTTATTTCCACCCAAGATCTTTTATTATTAGTAATGCCATAGTATTCCAATTTCTCAAGGAGTATACTGCCGTCAACACAATCGAACGCCTTGGACAAGTCGCAAAAGATTGTCAAAGGGTGTTCTCTTTGGTCCAGAATAAGATTTGTGTTTTTTACCAGGTTATGTATAACTTGGGTGGTGTTTTTCTTTTTTTTGGAATGCAAATTGATTTTTACTCGGAATGGAATTTTGTGCAATATAATCGGTCATCTGATTTTTTACCTCTGTTTCTAATATTGGTAATAGTAGTGTGTATAGTGTCTATAATTTTCCATTAGTGTTTTTTATCCTTTTTTAAAAAGAGGTTTAACTTTTGCAATCTTGTAGCAGTCTGGAAATATACCAGATTTTAGTAAGAAATTTATTAAGCAGGTTATTGGCTTTTTAAGTATGCTTATGTTATTTTTTATTATTGTAATGGATATTTCGTCATATCCAGAACTTTTTTCTCAGGGACAACCTTGAATAGAAATGATTGCTGAGATTTACTTCAACGTTTTTTAAGAATTCAGTATGTGTCTTTTTGCTTTTAATTCTTTCCGTGAGCTTTTGTGCAACTGTTTTGTCAAACTAAGCAAAGTGGTTTGCGACTTGAGTTGGATCAGATATTTTTTTACTATTTATTTCCAGTTCCAGATTTTCTTTTAATTTTGGGGACTTTTTTTTGTATATTTGTTTTTCTTGTATCCCATGTTATTTTAATTTTGTTATCTGAGTTATGATTGTGTGATAGTTTTCGAGCGCAGTAAAAGTTTTTTGCTATACATTATTTGCTAACTAAAAATTCCCGGTTGAATTTGAAAATTTCCGTCCATTTCCCGGTTTTCTAGGCTCCTAGACACCCTGACCCTGTAGTGTTTCGAAAAAAAACAATGAAAGTATCCGAGATAATATGCAACAAATAACGTTAACTTAATTTTTTAGCTCGCGAAACTCTGCCCCAATGGGACAAGCAAATAAGGTCACTGTGTTACCAAGTAAATTCCATCATCGAATCGATCTCCGACAATCATCCCGAATGGATGGCGAAGGTTATGGAAGAACAAATGATGTCATAAAAGCAGTTCGTTTATGTATACAGGGCGATTGAAAATTCTTAATTTTATCCCTAAAGATTTTGCGTCAAAAAACTATCAATTTTGTCCTCACCTCTTATATGGTTTCGTCATAAGATAATACCAACTTTTAAAATCGGACAAAAACTTTTGACGTTTGGACAGTAAAAGTCCCGTTTATTGGGCCACCCTATATAAAAAAATGAGTATTTATTTCATGCCCATTGTATATTTTTATATAAGTTTGAGTTGTATTTTTCATAACGTATTTCAGTTTATTAGTTAGTAAAAAAATTTGTTGGATAAGATTTAATCTAGGTTCGCAGAAGTCATTATTAAAAAATACATTGCTTTAGAAGATTAATTTAAACTGTTTTTTTCCTTGTTTCGGAACGTGTTTTAGCTGGTGGTCTAAATTCAAAAAACTTTGGGTATTTCTAGCAAAGATAGGTAAAAACTAATATACAACACGTCTTGGGCTTAATTTTTAAGAAATACTGAATGGTAAAAACCGCATCTCGATTTGGCAATTTATTTTCGACCTAGTTTTTAAAAACTTTTAATTTCCTGTAAAGTTGCTGTAATTTCTTTATTCTTGACAAGCTATTGCTCGCGTTTCCAATTGTTGCTTTTTCCCTCCGCCCTTCACCCTCACCTTTTGTCCGCAGGGGACAGTACTGGCCCAGTGCTATTTACTTTATACAGGGTTTTCCAAAAAAACCGAAATCTTTATTTTTAGTTTTTATTTTTTTGCGCCCTTATTCTTAAAGCTGTCAAAAAACGCTTATAACTTTCTACAAGCACTTTTTTAAGTTCTACCTAATGAGAGGTCCATTTTCAAAATTTGACATTTCAGTGTGACAGGAACACTGTCAAATTCATTTTTTCTTATGGACATATGCTTTTTTCTCCTGCCGTTTGGTTCATGAAGGATGGCAGATATGTTACAACCTCATTTTGAGAAGTACCCTACGTTTTGAGTTAATTGACCATCATCAGACCAAATTCAAAGGTTAAAAAACAAAAAATTTATTTTTAAAATGTTAAAAAATTACTGCAATCGGGTTTCCAAAATATCTTAAGTTAAAAGCAAAACTTAAATTTGGGCTGATGATGGTCAATAAACCCAAAACGTCAGATGACTTGTCAAAATAAGGTTGCAAAATGTTATCTGTCATCCTTTATGAACCAAGCGGCAGGAGAAAAAAAGAATGTGTACATAAGAAAAAATGAACTTGACAGTGAATGTCAGGATTTTTCTTACATTTTGTTGCTCCCACTTTTTTATTATTTTTAACCATTAACAATGGTTTATTTCAATCAAATGTAGTAAATAGTCATTAAAATATAAACATAGCAAATTTTACTGATTAAGTAAAACACTTCCTTATTAAGGTAAGACCATGTCCAATAAGCCTTTATTATAAACTGATTTATTATGACCCCCCATCTACAGTATCCAAGGTGAAGCCATTTAGTTGATAAACACGGAACTGACTGAACATTTACAGCGATTTTCTGTTTTGATTGCATGCAGAAAACTGTATTTTAAAAAAAATCATATTTATTGTTAGAAAGAAATATATACACCATTTTCGGAACTTCTTTATTAAATATAAACATAAAAAAATCTTTAATCAATAATTTCCGTTTTGTTTTAAAGAAACTTTGAACTGCATTAATAATCAAAACCTTTGTGATGATACAGAATTTTTTGTGAAAAATTAACATGGAACATGTAATTAAAGCCATAACCCTTAAATATTTATTTTTCTAAATATTAACATTCTTCAACCATATTTATTTTTCTAATTATTAACATTCTTCAACCCAATCTTCCTCAAAATTAATAAACAAGTAGACTGGTGCCTCTGTTTCTCCTTTCACTGATATTAAATTTTCATTAGACGATTCTGCATTAACGGTATTATCTATTAAAAACGGTTCGGGATTTGTGCTTGTTGTAAGATTTGTGTATTTGTGATCCTTTAATTCGTCTATTTCAAGTATACTACTGCTACTATTATATATTTTGGCGAATTCTTCTGTAACGCATTTTTCCATTTCAGAAGAACTTGCTTGATTTACTTTGATATTATGGTCATCTATTCTATCAATATATTGAATAGGAGTTACCTCTAATTCTATTCCTGACATATCATTACTACTCCCATATATTTCAGAAAATTCGTCTTTAATTTCAAGTGGATTTTCTTCTTGCTTCACTCTGATTTCATTGTCATCTATTCCATAAATATTTTGAGTAGAAGTTATTGCTTCTTGAGTGTTTGTTAGCATTATACCAGTTTCTTGTTTAATTGTAATATCATTATTATCCATACTACTAGAGGTTTGGGAAATGTCTTCCAGAACAATTTCTTCAATTTGAAATTGGCTTTTCCGTTCCCTACCTGCAATAGGAATTCTCATTTCTTTAACTTTTCTTAGATTCCCAAACCTTTCTTCTTTAAGGGTAATAATATAATCTGAGGTTACACACTGGTGTACAAATTTATATGCACTTCGTCTTTTGTTATCTAACTTGTCCCTTTTTCCACAATGGACGCACAAGTAATGACCTTGACGGAGACGATTCTGATTGTAGCGCTTTAACGATTTTCTAACTTTTGTGGAATCCTTGGTAGAATCTTTTCCCATCGTAGCGTCGGACAATATTTTCAAAATCTTTAAATTTGCATCATTTAAAATCTTTGCGTCTTTTTCAAATGTATTACTTAATTTTCTGTCAGCGTTACTTAGATTAATATTTCTCTCAAAGGTTTCCAAATCTTGTGGACTTTTACATCCCTTACAAACCCAGAAGTTTAAAAATGGATTCATTTGAGGATAATTCCGACGACAAAGAGCACAAAATAACATTTCTTGAGCCTTTGGTTTTGACAGTCCTTCAGACCCAACTTCCGAATCAGATTTTATTTCTTTAGATTTTTCGTTCATAATTTGAAATTTTGTTTTTGATATTTCACGTGATACAGCTTGGATTTTATTGTCCAACACTTTCTGTAAGTAAAAAACAATAGTTTTAGAATACTAGTAAGTAGTTTAAAACAATAAGGTATGATTGGCAGATTTTTTGTTGGAAACTTTGAGGGGATGAATCCTAACCCCTCTCAATTTTTTTAAATAGGATGATGCTACTTGTGGCACTTTGTTGGAAAGCTCTTAAAATGAAAAATTAATTTGTTTTTTTTTTATTTTAATTTGGCAGGTAATTATCAATTACAAAAAACCTTTAAGTAAGTATACTTTAGAAACCAAAGTTATTTTTGACAACTCTTGAAGAGGCAAAACTACCCTGTTGTTGAAATTATGCTGCTTGTAGAAACTTTGCTAAGGCAAATGGTGCTCATTTTGAACAACTGATGAAATTGCAATAAAGAAACGTAATGAGAGGTAAAATGATTTTGTTTAAATTAAAACACAAAATCAGGGTTGCCACAAGATTCCCTAGATAAAATTATCAACTTTTTCTCGGTTTTTCCCGAATTATTTTTAAAAAATCCCGATGTCCTAGCGCTGCAAGCAATTTTTTGCAGTTTCAGCAGAAAATGATGGGTTGGTATGGGATCTGATTGCAATTCTAGATTTGTCAGCAAAATCCTGTCATAAGTATGCTAAGATTGTAACAATCAATGATGTTATAGTGCCCCAGAAAAAAATTTTTGCAGTACCTACCTATAAGATGTCTTACAAGTTTTTCTTATTTTTAAAAATTTGTGTTAAGAGATGCTGAGTTGGAGTGGGATCTACTCTCAGTTCTAAATAGTTGGTGAAATGTTGTAAAATTGTAATAATTAAAGAAACTATAGCGAGCGCCAAGAGCAAATTTTGTTGAAACTTTTGGGTTTGGTGAGCTGCAAGGGGGGGGGGGCGGTTGCCCACTGAAAAAAATTCTGACATATTGTGATCAAAAGAAATACCGCAGAGTGTAAAATTTTACAAAAAATAGTGTGTAATATTGTATATTTAATATGAGAAAAAAAAAGTCAAATTTTAAATATTTTATAAAAATATATTTTCCATTACTTATAAACAGAACGGTGGCGCTGAGATTTTTTATCCCTAGTAGCCATCAATGCCCAATGTAGCAAAGTATTTTTGCAGAGTTAAAAAGAAACACAAAATATCCATCCTATCTGGGATTCGAACCCGGGGCTTTCCGTGCGGCAGGAAAATACAGCTGGATTTCCCAGTTTTCAAGGATTGTGGCAACCCTGAAAATACCAGTGCTAGATATCATTCTGTGGTTGCTAGCAACGGATAAGAAAAAAATTCTCCAACTAATTTATAAAAAAAATCCAGGTTCTATTTAGAAAAAAAATATTTTTTTTTTGCAGACTTACATTTTAAGTGCAAGTAACTGTGTAACTAGAATATATTTTTTTCAAATTTTATTTATTTAGAAACAAATACAAAAAATTAAAATATAACAAATAACATTATTAAATAAAACTTTTATTAGAAACTAGAATTTCCCTAGAGAGTTATTTTATCAGCCAAGCTTATTTTAGGTACTGTGTATTTGTTTAATAATTAATAAAGTTGAATATTATCACACTAAGTTTACTAAGTATTGCATTTTTATAAAGGTAATAAGTTTCAATTTTAAGAGAACTTTCAATATTTGCTTTTTTTTTCTCCAGATGCTGTATTTCCAGTGAACTAGCAACCCTGATAATGGAATCCAGTATAGATAAAAGGAATAATTTTTTAGTTATCGGTACTTTTATTAATTTTTTTGGCAATTACTTTTTAAAAACCTATTTTGCGATGGCTCAAAAAAAAAATCTTCAAATTTTCATATAAAATTCCAAACTTACACATTACTTTCCAAACGTGTCCAATTGTGAATTCACTTCCCAATATCATGCACCATCGGCCCTGGCTAGGGAAACTATGACTGAAGAGTCTAGTGTAAGTATTGGGCCATCCTTATTTTTTTGTGCATGATTTAATTTTCATTTGGTACACTGTGGTTTATTCAACCACAGGGTCAGTCCATATCAAGTCAACCAGGGTATTTTACCACACCATCTCCGATGTTGATGATTTTTAGTATACATGTTTTTCCTACCAAAAAACTAGAAAATCCAAAATTTCAGACTTTTTTGACCAGTTGTTTATTTTGAATTAATTTTTGAAAATCGAAAAAGTCACTTATTTGTCCTTAACATGTGCGCACAAAATTAGGAATATCCAAAGAACCACTTATAATAGAAAAGTAGGTGAAGGTTCATTTTAAAGCTCTTATAAAGACCTTTCATATGAGAATATTGCATAACATATATTGAAAAAAAAAAAATAAAAAAAAAAATTTTTGATATTTTTTTTTTGAAAAATTTCAAAAAGGCCATTTTTATTTTTTTTCAAAAAATTATATTATTTTCTTTAAAGTGTTATTAAACTATTCACAAAATTTTGAGATGGACAAATCATGGGTTCAATGTGAAAAAATTTATTAAAAATGTCACATGCATGAAAAATCGCCTATAAATAGACAATGCATTTTGGTAATTAGAAGAATATAATGGGGTTTAAAGCGATATTATAAAAATATTTAACAATATTTTATTTAATAAAAAATTATATCCTACGTTTCATTCTGTATCAGTAATCAGATTAACATTGCCCCCCATTGTAATATTTACTTACAAAACCTCTTTTCCACCGGAGACGTACTATTGGATGTTCCAATTCTTAGGAAAATATGCCTGTATAAACCTGCCAATACTTTTGTGAAATACTGCTTGTTTATTCCTGTTTAACATTAAGGACACACCTCCTTCATTTTATTGGTCTGTTTAGGTACATTGTGGGGATTTGCTGACATGAAAATTCCTGCATAAATTAATTTTAAATTTTTGGCAAGTATCTTCCTGATACAGCTCCAAATAATCGATACATAATAGTTCGACTGAAGGTTTATCAGAAGTCATCTCTGTGTAATTTTAAAAGTTTCAACTATGGGTGAGGCAAGTGGATGGACTAAATATAAAGTAAAGTGCTGTGATCCACTAGAGTTAAAAATCAAGCATTTTGGGAAATTAAGAAATGTGACCAAGTGGATGTGCAGTTACAAAAATGTCAAAATGGGAATGAAAATCTGTGATGGTTGTAGACTAAAGCTTTCAAAGGAGTTTAAGGCATCTGAAGAAGATGAGGCAGGGTAAGTAACAAATAGTATTTTTTAATATAAAATTAATAAACTAAACCAATTGCGTCAAGTACGGAGTGGAAAAATCTCATGGCATTATTTTGCATGGCATTATTTTGCATGGCATTTTGAGAATACAGACATTATGTACAAATTTCTTGGCATTATGTACACATTTTGGGTCAGCTGTTACCCCCTTTTTAAGTTCTTATCAAAAACTAACTTTTTAAATTTTTTTAGACCCAGTCAAGTTCCAGAAAATGATCCAGATTTTCAAGATCCTGCTGAATCATTTACTCTTTTAAACAAGTCATTGGAGCTTCTTGGTGTGTCGCCGATTAAAAGAAAAAATGTATACAAAGAAAAAATTGATATTGTACAGCATACAATTGCGAAAGCATTTACAAAGGAATCAGATTCAACGCTAGTAAAGGAATGCCAGAGTGACGAAAGTGAAATGATTAAGCAGTTAAAGGACAAATTTTTAAAAACCGAAAAGAGGAGTGAGAAAATACTAGTTTTATCATGTTTACCTCAAAGTTGGAGTAGAAAGAAGATTGAAGAAGAATTTGGAGTTTCTCAATATTTGGCCAGAGCTGTAAAACAGTTAGTTAAGGACAATGGGATATTATGTTCTCCTAACCCCAAACCAGGAAAGACCCTTAGTGATAGAGTGGCCCAAATAGTGGTAGATTTCTTGCAAAAAGATAGATACAATGAAATAAAAATTAACCTTAAACCTGGAGAGTCTTTGATCACTTGCGACTTTGCGGAAAATTATTCCTTTGTTATGCAAGATGAAGTCCAGTCTTATCATTGGAATAACAGCCAGGCAATCCTCCACCCTTTTGCCATTTATTTTCTAAGTGATGGTAAACTGCACAACCTGAATTATGTGTTTATTTCGGAAAGCTTGACACATAATACAATTGCATTTCATTTATTTTTAAAAAAATTAATGCCTGATTTAAAAATCAAAATACCAGGACTTAACAAATTTTTTTATTTTTCGGATGGATGTGCTGCGCAGTACAAAAACAAAAAGAATTTTCTGAATATATGCCTGCATAAAAATGATTTTGGTGTTGAAGCAGAGTGGCATTATTTTGCCACCTCGCATGGCAAAAGTGCCTGCGATGGCTTGGGAGGAACTGTTAAAAGACTTGCTGCCAAAGCCAGTTTGCAGAGGCCCTATGACAATCAAATAATGACACCTCTACAATTGTTTACTTGGTGTGAAGAAAACATATCTGGCATTGATTTTAAATATTGCACAGAAGCAGATTATACAAATCATGAAATAATTTTGAATAAAAGATTTGCGGAAGTCTTAACAATACCGGGGACACAAAAAATTCATGCTGTAATTCCTCTTACAGAAAGCACGTTTTTGGCAAAACAGTTTTCTACATGCTTAGAGGTCGAAACACATAATCTTTTTAAAGGTGGAAGCATTATTTTGCAAAATATCGAGTCACGGTTTGTCACTGTAGAATATGACAGTGCTTGGTGGCTGGCTTGTGTCTTGGGGAAAAATAATGAGAGCGGAGAACTGAAAGTAAGCTTTCTTCATCCACGAGGACCTGCCTCATCATTTTTTTACCCAACACCTCAAGATTTTAAGGTATATAGTTAGTCTTAGTGTTTTCTGTCTAATTTTTATCAACGAAGTAGAAAAGTTTATTTCTTTTGCGAGTTTAAAATAAAATAATTTGTAGATAAAGCCTCTGGGTATTTTTTAAAACCTGTATCCATCCAACAAATTTATTTATTTTAATATCCAGTGCACTATTGGTGCTCCTAAAATATGTTTATTTTTTTAAATGCATGATTTTTAATGTACTTAATATTTTTGATATTTTTTTTGACATTGAACCCATCATTTCTCCATCATAAAATTTTGTGGATAATTAAGTAACACTTTGACCAAAATTATATATTTTTTTCAAAAAAATTAAAAATGGCCTTTTTGAATTTTTCAATTTTTTATTTTCAATTTTTTTTTTTTGTTAAAATTATGTTGTGATATTTCATAAAAAAGAGCTTCAAAATGACTTTAAAATGAGCTATTTATTACTTTCCTAGTGTAAGTGGTTCTCGAGATATTGCTAGTTTTGTACATTCTTGTTAAGGTCAAAATGCTGACTTTTTTATTTTGAAAAATTAAAAAAAAAAAAAACTACGAATCAAAAAAATCTAAAAATTTGCATTTTCAACTTTTATGGTAAGAAGAAAATATATACCAAAAATCATCAAAATTGGAATTGGTCGCATAAAATTTTTGTGATTTTTTGGTTGATTTGATATGGAATGACCCCACAGTATAGTCCAATTTTTTGATGAGCGGACTGACATCATTTTGCCTCTGAGAATGTGTTTCCTTATTGTCAACAGTTCGCATGTCAAATAATTTGTTGTTGTCAGTTTGAAGTAACAGTCAAACAATCAATGACATGACTTTTTTATATATTTATTGGCGCTGTCTAACACAATGTATAGTCAACACCGTTCTCAACTAAAAAGCCAGTTAACTCTTATTTCTTCAGTGCCCTTTAGCCAAAGATTGCCGCCATTTTTATAGCCAAATTGACAGGTAAAACATGGATTTTCTGTCAGTTGGGTATCAATATGGCTGCTATGGTAGGCTAAAGGATACTAAATCAAAGAAGAGTTAACTGGCTTTTTAGTTAAGCAGGTGTTTTTCATCAAAAAATTGAACTATATTAAATAGAGATTCAAAAAAATGATGTCAGTCCACTCATCAAAAAATTGGACTATATTGTGTTCAATAACAAAGTACTAAAAAATTATTTTCTGAATCTAGTTTTGATTTGGGGTAAAACAAAACTCATCAGCTGATTTTCGATAACAGCAAATGTAGAGATTCTTGGAATCCAGTGTATAGATAGATAGAGAACATTCTTAACAGAAAACCACAGATAAATAAAAGCCCCAGAGCTGTGAGATTGGTCACAATGAAATTATAATGGTTGGGTCTTGGTTGGCCCAGTATATTTTGTCTAAATTTCAAGAGAAAGAGTACTTGGTTTCCTGAGGTGAAATCTAAAAAAAAAGAGTATGTCTGGTCACCCTACTTACACAATATTGATTGACGAGTTTTGATTTTACATTGGTTCTCTTTTCTTTTTCCATTATTAGTTGAATATAATTTAAATTCTCCCATACAATAGCTCTAATGTTTTTCAAGTTACTAAAAAAAAGTAAGAAAATTCAGCACCCTTATGTTTCACCGTCTTCGTAGAAAGCATAATTTATCTATGATTTGGGTCTGCTCACGAATTGTTAGCAAAACATGGGCTGGACTTCCATAAGCCTTTTTTCCGCGTAGATTTTAAAATTTTACCTTGTCTGTCGGTGAGAAAAACAGTGACTGAACGATTAACACCTTCACCATAACTTGAAATCCGCGCGGAAAATCTGCTAATGGAAGACTAGCCTTAGCGCCGTATTCATAGTCCTTCCTTCAAGGAACAACGTATCTTTAGTGGCAATTTTTTGTGTGCTTACTATAGTTACTATTGCTCTCTTCATTTAATTGCATCGGTCTGAGAGAGAACAAGCTTTCCAGTAAATGCTCCCCCTGCACCCCTCTGCTCATAAAACATAACTATCTCCTTGATATAGTTATCGTTTTATCGTTGACAGATATATGGTGGCGAAGGGTGTACAGGCGGGTCTGACAGACCATTTTCCTGGTATGTTGTAGTATGCTTTATCTTTCTTAGCCGAATGCATTTAGAAAAAGAAAACAATAGTAACTATAGTATTTATAGGGTGCGTTTTTGCAAGCTTAACATAGCTACTATTGTGCTCTCTTTCTAAATGTTTTTGTCTGAGGGACAACTAAAGGTAAGATTACATGGTCTAAAATAGAACGGTTGGCGGGTAGCGAAAATTCGTTATTTTTTTAATTGTAGTGCTCTGATTGGTCCATTGAAAAATTTTGACGTTTCCGCTGAATTTAGATTTTTATGCCAATATTTTTCCGTTAAAAAGCGGCGCTTCGGCGTTGTGAGTATGTTCTTTATTTATTTTTATTTAATTTTAAATTTTCTCTGGAATTATGGTCAAAATATCAGAAATTACGAGGGGGAGGGTTCCGCTACTGGTAAAAAATACTTATTTACCTTCTTGTCCTTTCATTGTTGATAGTAACAACACTGATTCACATCACAATTGTAGGCACGTAGGGTACTTTTTAAGACAAAAAAAGCTATGATATAAAAATAAAAATATAGTTATGAATTTGCCTTGATAGCGCCCAACTTGAAGTTAGTAAGTAGGCGAGAAATTTTCTGCTGGTTTTTAGCATAATAGGTTGAAACGCCAAAACGCAGCCTACTATTTTAGGCCATGTAGTCTCACCTTAAGCCCTTGTGCACACCAAAGCGTGCCCACCCTGCATAAAAAAAAAACGCACCATTACTGGACATATATTTCAAATGGTTTTAAATGCAGAGTCACGTGATGACATGCGTGCATCGGGTATATCTCAAGAAGACGACGCGACTCTGCGTTCTCCTAAATGCACCGAAGGCACTTAATCGCGATTGTCTATCTAATCCATTCTTTTTCTCTCTTGATCCCACATAAACGAACAAAGAGGAAGCATGGATTAGCTAAATTAATCCGAATATTTTTACGGTGCATCTGGGTGTAAAACAAGTAAAAATCCTTGTCCCGTCACTAGAGGTGGGCGATGTTTATCGTTGTTTTTGAAACATCGATGTTGGAGCGGCCGATGTTCGATGTTTTGCAAACGATGGTAGAAATCAAAAACATCTATATTATATTTGATCCTGGTTTTGGTCCTTTTGATTTAAAACAATGACGTCGCAGTTCCAACCAGGTTATAAAATTTTAGAACCAGCCTGGGAGGTTTAAGGCCTTCCTTTGCCAAGGAATACTAAATCGAAGGACGCCCCGAAGGCTGCCTTCGGTAAGAAAATCTCAATGTTCCCTTCAAGGAAGGTTTGAAGTTGCCTTCTCGAAGGCGGCTTTTGATTTTATATTCTTTGGTTAGATAATTTACCTTTCCTCATTCTTCCTGTTCAGAACTCTCCATCTTTATCAGCCTCAAAATATATAGGCAATTCGTTTACATTGTTGGCTGCCTGGACACCCCAAACAATCTAAATTTTCGCGCCTGCGCATTTTCGTTTTTGCATAGGTAAATTTGTTACAAAACATAGCCACTTAGATAATCTATTTTAGCAAAATTAATAAAAACTTCTTTTCTTAGCCTATAAATTAGTAAATTTTATTAATTAAAAGTCCTACTTCAATCCACATTTTAAAGACTTTTATAAGGTTATGTTGCTTTTAGATATCGCAATTGGCTACTGAGAAACGGCCCCTAACTGAGATGTGAACAGCTTTTTTTTATTTAAGAAGGGGGTTTTCTCGTCCTAAAAGAGCAGCATTCACACCAGCTCGAAAGCACCTATGGGACAGCTTTTAGTTAAGGGGACAACATTTTTGACACGATTCAGCTGATCGTTTTTCATAACCTAATATTCTTGAGGATTGATTTGCAAAGGTAAAAATTATATAATTTTAATAAATTTGAGGCAGTTTTATTTTTTATGCATTAAGCACTTGCACTGAATAAACACTTTTATTAGGATTATAGCAGGTTTACCAACTCATATTTATGCTTAAGCATAATAATGAGTTTGGTAAACCTCACATAAGTAGGGAAATTTAAAAAACCTCTGAAGATGAGTGAGAAGTAATAAAGATGAGGAAATCCAAAAACAAAATGAGTTGAGGGTGGAAACAATAATTTTTGTTAGTGCAGTAGTTCTCAAAAAATTACTCTTGACTGTACCTATAAAAGCCAGTACTTTTTTATTTAACCCAGGTTATCCAACAATGGTGAAAGGATCCCAAACTGGGGGTGTGAAGCCCATGCCCATTGCTGGTCGCATGACCGCTGAGAGGGAGCGTCTTCTAGGTATGACAGATTTGGAGAGATCTTGGCGCAAACAATGGTTGAAGGACCAAGAACTGGCACCCAATGAACCCAGGGTGGTTCCAGAGTTGTATAAATATAGGTACAATCCAATCAGGAGGTTGTACAGGTACGTTTTTCATACAATTTTTAGAATAGTACAGAATTTTTCTACAAACTGTCATGGATGTATTACAAGTCAGTGGGTAAATCTATAAAAAAAGGTTCCCTTTAAAAATAATTTTTGGTGTTTATTAAAGTAAATCTCAAACATGATAAAACCAGGTTATTTTTACTTGTATATTTTGTAGTTATGTACTTTTACTACTTTACTAATGAGCAAGGTTGTTAAAATTGTAATTGTAAAAATTAGGCCATGTAAAAAAATGTAGGCTGAATTATAAAAAGGTCTTGAGAAAGCAATTCATTTTATTTACAGAAAAGATTTGTGGAGTGGAGTGGAGGACTCCTTGCCTTCTACCCCCCTAATCTTTTGTAAATTTGTAATCTCGCTAAAAATTTTGCTTTATTATTTTTATTTTATAAATTTAATAGCACATGTTTCAACTAAACTTATGAAAATTTATTAAAAAAAATAAAACAGCTTTAAAAAGTCAAAGTTTTAATCAAAACTTATTACTTTTCTTCTGGAGGGAAAAAGAATGAAACGGAACAATGTTGTTACAGAAAATTTAAAAAACTTTTAGTTTGTAAATGAAAATTGAAAATAACTTTAAATTGTTATATTTTCAGCCATTTTTTAAATTATGTAACTTAAAAACTATAGAGAAGTAAAGTATAATTTTACAGAATAGGTGACAATGTAGAAAGAGTCATCATTCCTTTTAATGTTTCTTGTTTGAACTCCTCAGGAGTACCAAATGTTTCAAATCATCAGAGTTGAATTAGTACTTGCCACTGCAATTCATAAAGTTATTACCAGTGGTTAGTTTTTTAATAAAAGGTTTAAGTAACAAAAAATATTTTTTTCAGAGTAAAATTGAGTTGTCTTCCAACATATCGAAAGGAATCTCACAGGTGGAAATAGTAATATTGGCAGAGTTGCCAACAAGAATCATAACGCTTTTAAAGCCTTTAAAAATATTTCGGATACAAACCAAATACTTACAGATAATTTGCCAATTTGTTTTGCAATACAATCTTTTTTTATGTCCAAAATTTCATTACACAAGATTTTGACATCTTTCAATTCACTTCATAACAAGAAAATGATGAAGACATACCGATTACTGCTTTGAAATATATTTGGAACCCTCTTTGTTACCTTTATATATATATATATATATATATATATATATCACACTTTATTAGCTACAAGAAAGTAAACTCTTCCAATTTGCAATTTACAATAAGTAATAGATTAACAAACAACATTAATTTTAACGTATGTATAACTTAACTAAAAAAATGTAGTTACTAATCAAAATATAAAACAAACTAAATAAAATTAATTTAATTTACTTGCTCAATAAGTCATCTTAGGTAAAATGTTATAGGTAATTATTACTTGAATTAGAAGCTAGGTATTATATTAAATGTTAATTAAATTTCAATAACAATGATAGTTAAATTTCAATCTTCTGAAATACATAATTTCTACATTTCTGCTTAAAAATTGTGTCTAGTCTGTTTTAAGAATTACTTATATGAAAATCATTGTTATTTCTTGCCCTAGTGTTATATGAATGAATATCTTTGGTAGACTTTAATTCCTCACTTAGATATCCTGAAAGAATCCTGTTTTTTAATTTAAAAATAAAAATCAACATGTTGTAAGCCAATCTCTGATTAATACTAAGGTAAGCTTTTCCAGCATATTTTTAATTGGCGTTCTTTTTTTGCAAAGTAAAATAGCTCTTAAAGCTCTGTTTTGAATCTTTTGCAATGCCTTTTTCTTTTCAATGTTTAAAAAGTACAATAGTGTCGAACAGTAATCAAAATGTGGGGCAATTATGGTCTTATATAGTATTAGTTTTGAAAATCTTTCAATCCGCCGCCGTAGACCAGTGAACAGCATCTTAGCCTGCAGAACAGAGATCGCAGGATCGGATCTCGGCAAGTACACATTGCTTCACACAACACCGAATGCGACTCGAGACGACGACGGGCGGCCACTTCTCAGCAGCCCTGCAGTTGAAGTTGTGCATAGAGTAACAACAAACGAGGTAGAAGTAGGCGGCACGGTTGACACTGCACTGAACACTTTGCGGGACTCAAAGGTGGACCGCCAAGGACCCCGTCAAACTGGGTAGAGGAGACTAGCCGGTGACCCAAAAAAGGACGACCTGGACTTCTCCGAGATCGGGACTCCATGGGACGCGATTGGACTCCGACAGATTTGGTAGCGGGAGTCGACAGAAGGTGACTTGGAAGAGGCGGTACCACCTTCGGGTAGCAGGACCACTCCAAAGAGATGCATCTGAAGACTCCGACGGCGACCTCGACAAGCGAAACCGGGACCTCGATTTTCGGGTCAACCTATATGACGGCGGGCTGCTGGGAAGAAAAGTCTACCGTCAACCAAGTTCTGCTGGGACGGTAGCGATGTTAGATAGATGCAAGTTTAATATGTAGCAGGACCATTCTTCGGAGGGGTGTAAAGCCGGTGATCCACTGTGTATACTTGCTACGCAGTGTAAAGAGGTGTCAGGCAACATTAGGTCCTCTTAGAGAAAGAAAACTTGCATCCTAAGGGGCACGTGCATCAGTCGGGGGTGCACGGGGGGTATGGCAAAAAGGATTCATTATGCGGCCTAATTGCCAGGCCTACGGCCGCCCATCTACTACTACTACTACTACTATTATTCAATCTATACAAAAAATAAACTTTCTTGGCAACTTTCTTTTTAATATAATTACAGTGCTCTTTTAAATTTAGTTGTTTATCAATAAACACACCAAGATATTTATGTTTATTTACTTCTTCAATAATTTCACCATTAACTTTTTATATTTATTTTACTTTTTTTATGTTTATTTGAAGTTGCTTTTGAACCAATGACCATAAATTTTGTTTTTGGAATGTTAAGTAATAATCCGTTGTCACAAAGCCAGTTATAAATACTATTTAAATCAATATTTAAGAAATTTTCAATTTCTTTAGGGTGACCACAAAAGTAAAGTAGGCCATCATCAGCAAAAAGTTTAATTTTACAATGTTTAATACGGTGTTTTATGTCATTAATAAACAAAACAAATAACAAACATCCCAGAACGGACCCCTGCGGTACACCATATTCATGCATCAAGTGCTCAGATATCACATTATTAAATTTTATTTGCTGCTTTTTTTTAAGTATTGGGTTAAAAGTTTTTGGGCCAGTTCTACAAAACCATATTTGTTCAGTTTAAGTAACATCAAATTTGTATTTACACATTCAAATGCGCGTTTAATGTCCAAAAATACCGCTCCAATAACTTTGTTTTTTTTTAATGATTTCAAGTTTCCAGTTTGAAATTACAAATTGTAGGGCAGTTTCGCAGGAATGCGACTTTCTAAAATCTGATTGTTATTGTATAATTATATTGTTTTTGTCTAAAAATTCTAAAATTTGTTGTTTTATGACCAGTTCAAAAACTTTTTCATAAATTGGCAGTGTATTAATGGGCCTGAATTCTGAACAAAGGATGGTCTTTTGCATTTTTTCTATTGGAACGACAGTTGCTATTTTCTATTCCTCTGGAAAATCTCCAGTCTTTAATGCGAGATTGATAATATCTAACCAATAGCTTCCTACTGCAAAAAATACTGTTTTAATTATATTTAGGTCAATACCATCATTATCAATTGTATTTTTTGTTATGTTAAAAATAATTAGTTTCAGCTGGTGTATGTTAATTTGTGAGAATTGACTTAGTTTGTTGTTGTTTTCGAGTATTTTTGATAAAGTATATTCAACACCATTTACTTCTTTTACTTGTAAAATAATTTCCTTAACACTGTTTAAAAAGTAGATATTAAATTCATGTGCAATCTCTTGACTATTTTGGACTATATTACCATTAAAGCTTATTTTTTCTTGGTGATTTATTCATTCCTAACTCAGGCAGCTTCCCAGAAATACTGAAGTTACATCATTATTTAAAAAAGGAAATCATGAAGAAATTGATATAAAATTTTGATATTTTTCTTGTACAGAGAATGAGAGGGTTTTTACAGCAGAATAATGTTTATGTAGGCAACATGGCTTTAGAAATAATTTATCAACAAAACGGCCGCTTTTGATTTCATTCAGGCTATTTATGACTCTCTCGACTCAAATAATTATGCAGTTGCCCTGTATTTCGACACAGCCTTTTTAATTTCTAAACTTAAATGCCATGGGATATAAAGATGGTTTCAACAATCTTCTTAGTTCATTCATGATTGATGAAGCAAACTGCAAAGGTTTGGGGTATTATAGGGTAGTGTACTATCCCACTCCTTTTTATAAGGTTTATAAATGATCTTGACAACTTCTTACTTCACAGAAATTTTTGGATTGGTGTTCTCCATCGATATACCAACCTACGTCGATGGTGTTCTCTTAATAAACTTGTCATTAATGAAACTAAAGCAGAATACATGTGTTTTCATAAGCGGAAAAATATACGTAATTTTAATCTTTCTATAAATGAAGTCACTATTAATAGGGTAACCAACTGTAGATTTTTGGGACTTTATGTAGATAGTCATTTGATCTGGTCATTCCATGTAGATCGTGTAGCAAAAAAACTAAACTCTGCCTGTTTTGCTACAGTTAGTTTATATCATCTAAAATAGATGATCATCTATTGGGGACAATCATGTGAAAGTGGTAGAATTTTTGTACCACAAAGACGAATAATATGTAGACCGATTTTCAAAGATCAAAAAATACTAACCCTATATCGAATTTTAATTTTTGGGGCAGCTTTGTATGTCCAACGCTATCCAAACAAATTTCAAATAATCTCTACAGTTCATAATTATCAACGTAGAACAAAAAAAGGAATTAAAAATTTAAACGTATCAACCTCACATTGTTTTTGTAGTTATGTCTATAATAAGATCCCAGTTTAGAAAGGCTTTACAGAGGTATCTTTTGGAAAATGTTTTTACTCGTAAATGACCCACAGGGAAGTTTTTTACATTTTTCTCAGTTTTTTTAATGTTGTTAGTGTGGTAAGTTTTATATAAAAAAATATAATTCTTTTTACTCTTACGAAGTGTCTTCAATTTAGTACTAAGTAAATTGTATGAAGGTTCTTGTAAAAATTTTGAATAGCATTTCGTCCCCCAACTTCCTTCTTTTATATGACCAAAGGTAGCAAAAAATGGGTATTGTTTTGCATTGCAGATGGCCCCTAGACACCCTCCAAAAGGCGCTGACACCGGTCCTAGGCTGCGAAAGAGCCCTAAGTTACAGATATTTCACGGGGAAATTCTTCCTGTTCGTTGCCGGCGCCTACTGGGCAACATACTACATGAAATACAACGCAAACGACTGGACGAAAAAAGGTGGCTGGCGAGTTATGCGGTCGCGTACGGCTGTTCATGAAGGAGATCCAGGTAGAGTGAAGTAAAATTAAAAATGTTTAAAAACGTTTCAGAAGTCATACCCAATTATATTTTTCCTATCTCAAATTTCTTGACGTCTGTGTACAGAAAGCGTATTATCTCTGGAATTACTTAATTTTTATGGAACAGATCTAAGAACACTCCCTGAAGGATAGCCTCTAAACAGAAAAAAACCATATCAAAATCGGTTTACTGGTCACCGACCCAACCCGATTATTTACTAGACTATTTATAACAGTAATCAAAAGTACAGGGTGTTTCTATTATAGTAGTGGTAGTTGAGGGGTTCTACATCCTCCGTTCCCCGGTGGAGCTTATTATCAAAAAATCTCTGACGTCATCGTGTTTAGATACAGCAGTCAACAATAAACAGCTTTTAAACGGGGCTGTTCCCAAATAAACAGGTTTTAAACGGGTCTGTTCCCAAATAAACAGCTTTTACACGGGTCTGTTCCCAAATAAAAAGTCCCGTTTAAAAACTGTTTATTACAGGACAGACCTGTTTCAGAGCTGTCTAAAAGCTGTTTATTTGGTAAGAGACATGTGTAAGAGCTGTTTATTTGGGAACAGACCCGTGTTTATTTGGGAACAGACCCGTTTAAAATCTATTTATTTGGGAACAGACCCGTTTAAAAGCTGTTTATTTGGGAACAGACCCGTTTAAAAGCTATCTATTTGCGAACAGACCCGTTTAAAAGTGGTTTATTGTCGTCTGCGAACACGATTAAGTCAGAGATTTTTTGAGGATGTAGAACCCCTTATGTACCACTACTGTTACCTCCTTTTCTTCTTTCTTCCCTAACTTTAGCAGTTAGACTTTTCTTAATGCCAAAAATTAGTGGTAATAAATTTTGTGGTCTTGCAATATTTATCAAGTTACCATTTCGATAAAATATAAAAAGCAAGACATCTTTAATTATCGGCACCAGCCTATAAAGCTCGTGCGGAAATAGTTCAAAACTGAATGTTTCATTCAGTTCTTCAATGTAACACAAAACAGAAAAACTAAAGCAGTTTTGCCCTGGTGGCGCACTATTTTGTGCAGGCCATTTTCGAAAACTACAAAAGCACAAAATTAAGGAACTCGGCATTTAGTTATCACTAAACGGGTACCTAGCAGTGCAGGCCATACCTCGGAAACTACAAGAGCAAAAAATTTAGAAACCTGGCATTTAATTAGCACCAATTTAATAAATCAAAACCTTTGCCCTGCAACTTCATTGGGAAAGGGTTCTCCTTGCTCTCACTTTCAAGAATAAGCGTCCGATACTTTGGTTTCACACTTACTTTTTTTTTTAGGATATCCCCTTCTTTCCGACAGAAGCGTAGGCGCCGATTACGCAGACAGAGGATTCAAGAAGGTAAACATGAACTTGTAAAAATATTTTTTTTGGACCTTTGTTTTTATTAGAGTAATTTGTAGATGTTATTTATAATTAAATTGGCGATAGACAATTCGTTTTTTTAACTTTGTCACAGCATATTCCAGACAATTATATTCAAGATATAGATACATATACAAAACTGAGATAATTGGAAAATGTTGTCAGTTTAGTTGCAGTGGCGGTCGCATCTTTCACAAGAGGAGGGGGGGGGAGGGTGAGGTGAAAATTTTGTAAAAACAAAGAACAAGTTTTATGCAAAAGTTATAAAATTAATGTAACTTTCGACCCAATAGGGCAGCGCAGGCGAAAATTTTTGAAAAAAATTCAAAAGTTACTGTTTTTTTTTATGAAAAACCGGTGATTTTTTATATAAATTCTCGAAAAAAAGGGGGAGGACGCACGCCGCTGTTAGTTGTTTTTCATCTTTCACCTTGGTTTGTGTAACCCTGGTCTTCCCCCCAAAAAAAGACCGGTTTTGATCGATATTCCTACTCAAATCGATTGTTAATGTCGAAAAAACGAAAAAACAAGAAGTGATACGGTTATCAAATAATATTTCTCTATTTTATTTGCAAATGCGGTTAAAAAAAAAGTACTTCCAAATTTGGCTTTATTACGACACTTAGCCAGTTTCTCAATAGCGCGTTTCCAGAGAGTTAAATTACCTTGGACTACAAATCTCAGTTTTTTGCTGTTTTAAGCTAATATTTTTTTTAAGGTTAAACCTGAGGTAAGGTAACTTATCCTCACCTTAAAGCTGTGGTTACCCTGGAGTTAATTTTAACCCGCTTTTTAAGTATTTTTACAAGGTTATGTTGCTCAAGTTAATGCTAACTCGCTATTGAGAAACCGGCCCTTAAATTATTAACAATAATGAAGCAAAACCTCGCACGAATTATTTGCATAATTTCTTAACATGTTCTGGATCTTTCTGCATAACCTTGACGAAACTTTTACAACTGCCGTGCGCTCGCGTATCTGTCATTAGTTTTTAAAATATGCCAGTTATTCAACTTGGGCCTTCTGATAATTCGCTAGTCACCCAAGCGACAAAAAAAAACCACACCCAATTTAGTAAGTAATATTTCTCTATTGACTATGTTCAGTTAAAAAAAAAGTACTTCCAAGTTTAAATCTATCACGACACTTAAAAATAAATAGTAAAGTAAACCTTGCACGAATTATTTCCACAATTTCTTAATAGACATATTTTTCTCGGAGTCTTTCTGCATAACCTTAGCGACCGCCATTTCGAAATCTTCTTGCGTGACGTGGACCCTTCTTTCTCTTAAGGCGTACATTCCTGCTTCAGTGCAGACACCCTGTTAAGGAAAAAAATATTATAATACAATTAGAATATAGGGGAAAGACAGTGGAAATAATACAATAAAATGGTTTCCATAGCTTTTTTCATTTTCATCAATGCTTTCGATTTTTGTATTTTAACAATATATAAACTTTTTTTAATATTTCCAACACCCTTTAAACTTTTTTTTTGGGTATTTTAGTTTTTTTTCAATTTTTTCGTTTTTTTTTGTTTGTTTCGATTTCTTTCAACCCAACCTAATTCAGAGTTTTGTTAGAATCCATGCAAAACTAAATGAATTTAATGAAAACGGTTCTGGTATTACAAAAATTATTTTCCATGGTCGATAACATTAGAAGTAATCCAGAGAGACTGGAATACTGACCTTAATAATAGAACAAGAAAGGGATTGAAGTCACCAATTGAAACTTTCCACAACGCATAATATAAACAAATCTAGCCAAATTCAAAAGACAAAAATATCATGATCAAATTCAACATCCTCCTCAGATGTGTGCTGGTAACACAAGACTTAAAAATAGAACAACAAAATGTGTAAAGTTATTCTTACTAATTTTGATTCTTAGACAAAAACTTGACTATCGTTTGCTTAATATCCAGACAATTCTTGATAGAGACCTATTATCGAAGACACGTTCGAGTAATGCACTCCATTTAGTCTTTTTGACTCCTTTTACACCAAACCGTTCGGGTATTAGAAGTATAGCAAAAAAAAACTTATTCCATCTCACAAAGGTAGGGTGGTTGGTTCTTCTGACATATTTTGCCCTTTCTTGAGACCATTTTAAATGAATTGTCAACTTTTTCCAAAAGCACTGGTTGAATCATCATGCAAAATTAAGTAGACCCTCAATATGAGAAGAATTTTTGAAAAAAATCCATTTAAAACCAGCAAAGGGTTGTTTTTGTACATCAAACAAAAACACTTGAAGAACAAGTTACTAAAAAGGTTCTATTGGCTTATAGTTTACAATCCGACGCGTTCGACTATTACAATTCCACCCCAAACACTCTGCCACACTCTCATTCCACTCCTACACCACACCACACCTGCTCTTTAGTATTAGCCCAACGTACTTCAAGGATTTTAATTTTATGTTAAAAGTCATTTTCAAAAATCGATTGTTAAAAATCACAAGTTTCTGTAAAAAAGTCCTTGGTCTACTCTGTTACATATAGTCAATACTAATGACTTAAAGATGAGTATCGTTTACTTAATACCCAGACAAGTCCTAAAATTCCTAGATAACCATTACCTTTTATGATACACGACAAATATTTTCAAAAATCGATCAAAAATTTTCGTCAAAAAGCCATTCTAGTCAGTTACATATAGTCAAGAAAGCTCATGGACAAAGGAGGGAGACCTTGCGGTGACTATCGTGTGCTTAATATCCAGACAATTCCTGATAGATACCTATTACCAAATATTAAGGATTTTACTTAAAAGAGAAATATTTTCAAAAGTCACAAGAGTTTTTGTCAAAAAGCCCTTGGTCTACTCTGTTACATATAGTCAATAAAGCTAATTGACAGTGACTATCGTTTGCTTAATACCCAGACAATTCCTGATAGATACCCATTATCAAATATTAAGTATTATTCTTTTATGGTAGCATTTTCAAAAATCGATCGAGTCCAATATCACAAGAGAATTTCCATCAAAAACCCATCCTAGTCCTTTACATATAGTCAAGAAAGCTCATGGACAGTGGAGGGAGACTTTGCGGTGACTATCGTTTGCCTAATACCCAAACAATTCTTAATAGATACCCATTACCAAATATTAAGAGTTTTTTATGTTAAAGAAAAATATTTTAAAAAATCAATTATTTATTGCTCAAGCATGATTTATTTATCAAATCACAAGAGTTTAATTTCTGTTTTCCATATTTGGATGATTTTTTAAATTCTGTTATTGATTAATGTATAAAAAAGTATATTGCATATGCAGACACTGTTTCTGGGGGAGGGGGGCTTAAGTAACTGAATAGTCTCAGATTAACCATTTTAATTGGTATTTTTTGGGGAAAAACCTTTAAGTTTCGACTTTCAGTGGCTCTGGAAGGGGAGGCTTGGGAGCACAAGGGGGAGGGGTTGTGTCCCCGCGTACGCCTGTGGTATATTTACCTTAACTTCCGCTCCACTCGCACCGGGCATCAACTCTGCGATTTTTCTCAGGTTAATTCCTCTGGTAAGGTTCATCTTTCTCGAGTGAATTTTCAGAATGTCCAACCTGGCCTCCTCGTTCGGTGGGGGGAATTCGATTTTACGGTCAATACGACCAGGTCTAAAAAGAAAAATTTAATGAAAATAATAATTAAAAATAAGGAAAATAGGCGTTGATAGAAGGTTTCTGTATTATCTCACATCTTACCAGTCCACAATACTTTTCCAGGGTCATTCCCTATCCTTTCTGTGTTTTCTTTCCCTACCTGAGTAAAGCTGGGTCCAAAATATCGATACGGTTGGTCGCCATGATGACTTTGATGTTTTTGGTCGCCTCGAACCCGTCGAGTTGATTCAGGAGTTCTAACATGGTTCTTTGTACTTCCGAGTCTCCGCCAGAGCCGGATTCTGGGGAAAGAAAACAAGTTACAACAGTAATCTCTTTGTACAAGGAAAACTGTTAAGACGGTAATTATTTTGAACAAGTTTCTTTGTACCAAGTAATATATAAAATGTTTAAAACCTCTTCTAAAAACTACCTCCATTTACTCCTAAATACAATAAACTAGTGCTTAATTTACATCTACACACCAAATTTCATCATTAATCAAATGAACTACTTAGCCTATTTAAGGGTTTACCAACGTCTTGTTGTAAATAAGAAACTTGAATCAACCAAGGTGCCCGGTTAAACAAGAACAAAAGGGTAGTTTTAAAAGAATGTCACTAAACGACCCAAAAGAATGACGAGCCCCTTACCAATTCTAGAAGACCCAATGGAATCGATTTCGTCCATGAAAATGATGGAAGGCGCGTGTTCCCTGGCCATGACGAACAGTTCTCGAACCATTCTGGAACCCTCGCCGATGAATTTTTGAACCAGTTCTGAACCCGACACCCTTATAAAGGTGCATTCTGTGTGGTGAGCGACAGCACGGGCCAGCAGAGTTTTTCCAGTACCTGTGGAAAATTTGATTACACAACACACTAATGCTTGTATCTACCAACGTAAAAATTCCCCGATTAGGCTTTAATCGTGATTAGATACTAATCGGTGTTTAGAATGTGGTGTTTCATATTGAATCTTTGTTTGTCAAGACTCATTTCAAACTCCGATAAATGTTAATCACGATTAAAGCCTAATCGGGGAATTTTTATGTTAGTGGATATGGACATAAGTGTATTTAAGATCAAATTTGACCCAAACATAATGAAAATGAAATAAATTCAATGTTGTTTAACGATTTTTAAAACAGCTCAAAATAATTGACATTTTTGAAACTAGTGATGGCGATCGGGCTAATGAGAAAGTTCCCTAGAGCCATATCCACAACTTCAACATTCAAATCTATGGAAAACCCAGTTTCTATTTAAAAACTGCGTTGTCCTTTGACTCATGAACGGCATAAGAAATTATTAAAATATCGTAATTAACAACGCACGATTTCTTCAGAGTTTTAGAGCACAAGTGTTTTATTTTTTATTAAGAATAAAATTAAAATTGTATATTTTTAGAAAGGAAACCATTGTTGTTAACATAAAATGACAAGTCTGCATTTTTTAAGATATAGATCAGTGTATTTGTCCTTAAATGCATAGAGGATTGAAAATAAAAAAGGAAATATCAAGAAAGTGACTAGAATCAACGGTTTTGATGGTAGACTCTCAGACAAGTAAATTAGGGAACATAAATTAAGAGGTTGATTTTCAAAAGGAACCTGAACCCCAGAAAATAGCTACCACTGATTCCCATTTTAACGAAATAATAACCTAGGTGTCAGATTAGTCTAGTGTAGCGGATCATGTATCGGGACATGGTCATTTTATTGAAATCGGAAATAGAAAATCATTGCGAAGTATCATAAAACTGTTGTTGTAAAAAGAGATAAGAGTCCCAATTTCCTACAGCTTATTGCTTTTTAATTTATAGCGTTTATGCACTGGTGCACACTGAGTTGTGCTATTTCAATTGAATGTTGCCCTGCCCCTGAGTGCAGTGCATGTTTATGTTTCCATTTTTTTTTTGACGGCCGTCGTAGCGTAGTGGGGAGATTTTAACTATATCTTTGAATGTGTGTGACGATGAAGTAAAGGAGTTTTTCTATTTAGAAGAGCCCGTCCATGGATATTAAGATTTATTTATTATTACAAGTAGTACAGATATCTGGTTACAACCCCTTGTTTTACTGTCAACTTAAGCTGGTTTTATACAGGAAATAACAAAGTCCCCATTGCATGTGGGGAAATGATATAGATTAGTGATAAGGTCCCATACTCTTGATAGGTGATCTCTGAAAAATCAAGCGTTTACTAACCCAAGAGATTGGTAATTTTTTTTAGGGTAAGGCATTTTCAATATAAAAATAAAGATTTGTTTATGTTCGAGAACTTACCTGGTGGTCCATAAAGCAAAACTCCCTTGGGTTGTGCGATACCGAGGGCGTCGAAGAGCTCAGGATGCTTAACGGGCAGTTCGATAACCTCTTTGATTTCTTTGATCTGTTTGTCAAGACCGCCCACCATTTCATAAGTGGAGTCCGGCACTTTTTCTACCATCATGAGGGATACCAAGGGATCGACCTAATAACAACCAAAATAAAGACGTAAGAGAAAATAAAATCCAGTCAGGAATTATTATGGCAGGGCAGTAATTTGACTCTGTTGACAGATTACGCCTCCGCAGAAGCCATCATATTTAACGCCGGCCGAAATATTGTTAAACGTAAATGTATATTTATCTCCTTTAAGGCATATAACAATAGCACTGAATAATGTCAAATAAAATAGGAATTACCAACAATTAATTACTAACGTACAATAAATAAGTCATGGTTTTTTACTGTATCTTGCTGGCGCTGCTGTTCAAAAAATTCATTTAAAGAATAGAGCGGCTTATTTAGAAAGAATTCGTAAGTTTGAGTTTTAAATGCCTTTTCTGAACCTTCATTTTTTAAATTTTTTGGGAGTTTGTTAAAGACTTTTAGACCCATATACAGCGGTAATTTTTCGAAAAGTGCAGTTTTATGTTTGGGTACACTCAGCTGGTCTTTTTGCCTTGTCTGCACTATTCCCCTGTTGACACTTGCGTTTCTCATAAAATAGTGTTTGTTTTTGAACACAAAGGTAGATAATGAGTTTAAGTACAAGGAGTATACTTTGAGTATCTTAAGTTTCAGAAACAAGGGCCTGCATTTTGCTAGGTAGTCTGCACCTGTTATTTGTCTGACAATTCTTTTTTTGAGGATTAGTAGTCTTTCTGTATGAAAGGTTGCACTCCAAAGAACAATTCTGTACTGCAAGTGGCTTCTGACTAACAACATCTTTCAAATTAAGTATGGCATAGTGACCGCTTTTGAGCTTTGAGGCAACATTTTCAATGTGGATTTCCCAGGACAGATGACAATCTAGGTGGACACCCAAAACTTTTACATTGCTATCTGCTGTCAGGCTTTTATTATTTAGCTTAGAGTAAAAACTTTTTTATTTTTTTTTCTGATGTTCTTAAACTGAACTATTTTTGCTTTTTCTGAGTTTAGAGCCAGTTTGTTTTGAGTACACCAAGTCTTTATGGATTCAGATGTAATTGTTGTATATCTTGAGAGCTCAAAGGTGTTTTTACTAGCTACTGTAACAGAATTATCGTCTGCAAATTGTGCTAAGTGGTGTTCAATTTCTATCTGATCTTTTCTGTAGATTAGATATAGCAAAGGTGACAAAATTCAACCCTGGGGGACGCCTTGGTTAATTTTTTTCTTTGTGGATTTGATTTTCCCTGAGTTGTCCTCAATCAATTCAACATATTGTTCTAGTTGAACCTTGCGGTTACGGTCTGTCTTTATTAATAGAAGTATTAAAATCGAATATCCTTGTTTTGACATTTAGAGAAATATAACTTAAAAACCCACCAGCAATCAGAGCTGAATTAATTTAAATTTAATAAAGTCAAAAATTTGAGATTACCAAAATATTTATAGAATTCAAAAAACTGTCAAAATTTCTTTTTTTTTTTGGTAGAAATACTGACAGTATAAATAATATATAAAATAATATAATAAAGAAAATAAATAAAATGACACTCAACATAAAGACGAAGATTTTCTTAAAACCCCTGCCATTGATGCCAAGAAATAAAGAAGATTTTTATCAAACCTTGTTCGGTAAAATCTTGTGCAAAGTATAGCTCTCGTTCCTCAGGGCAACTCTACAATTCGGCGTGACGTCGTTGATGTCGATGTTCTTGTCGATGTCGACTACGAATTTTCCCTCAGGGTGGACTTTGACGAGGACTTTCTTTTTGTCCATCGGTTTGACAACTTCACCGACATAGCTTCCCTGCTCTTGGAGCAACATTAGTTCTTCTCTTAGCATACGTACTGAAAAGAAGATTAAAAAAAGGTCTGATATATTTTCTAACTAATTAGTTTAAGTTCATTTAGATTAATTTCTTTAAAGATAACGCTCGTATCATCTGCAAACAGTGTGAATAGAAAGTGTGAAAGAAAGTTTATATCAAGATCGTTTACATATAATAAAAATAGTAGTGGTCCTAAAATTGATCCTTGAGGGACGCCGCCTGTCACTGGTTAGAAGTCTGAATATTTTTGTTCACATAAGTTATTGGATATGTTATCTATTTCAACATACATTTTCCAATCCGTTAGATAAGACATAAACCATTGATTGGAAATTCCATAGTGTTTTAATTTTTCAAGAAGTATGGAATGGTTAACGCAGTCAAACGCCTTGGAGAGGTCGCAGAATACCGTAAGTGGAAGTTCCCGCTGGTCTAAGATGCGATTTATGTTTTTAATAAGGTTAAATGTTGCTTGAGTGGTGTTTCGTTTTTTTTTGAAACCCAAATTGGTTTTTACTAAGTATTGAATTCTGCGTCACGTATTCTGTCACCTGATGTTTCACGAAGGTTTCCAAATTTTTGAAATTGTTGGTAGTAAAGACACAGGTCTATAGTTCTCTACTAGTTTTTTTTGGCCCTTTTTAAAGATTGGCTTTATTTTTGCAATTTCGTACTCCTCTAGAAAAATTCAATAGAAGAATACCCGCTGCTAGGTTCTCTGTAGCCTGCAGCTAGAACACGCCGGTAACAGCATTATGCCCGCTTTCGTGTTGAATGCATCAAGCATCGAGTCGCCTGCTTTAGGCGGGCGTGGAAGCTATCATTGGAGGGGATTTTTTGCAGGTTTAAACGGCTATCGGTGTGTACACTTGATTTCAAAAAAACTCATACATGCATTTTTTCCTATGGCACAAAATTTAGCTTTCCATTAGTGTATACTATTATAAGGCACCACCAGCTTAGTATGCCTGACGGCTTAAAATTCAGTGTGACATCCTTAAAAATGCCACAGATATCAACATTTACAAAAGTTCAAATTATCACTCGGGTTATAGAAGACAGCTGATCTATAAGAAGAGCGGAAACCCATTTTGGAGTTGATAAAATTACGATAATGCGATGGAAAAAGCGCTGGATTGAAAATAATTCTACGGATAGGAAAGATGGATCAGGACGACCAAAAGTAAGTTCTGAAGTGCAAGATGAGAGACTTATTGATCATCTCAGACAAATTCCTGTTTCAACGTCTGTTGAAGCAGCTAATGTAACATTATTTCCGGGTTCTTTAGCAACAGTCAATAGAATAGTAACGAAATCAGAAGTCTCTTGTCGAGTTGCTGCAAAGAACAAAAACAGGCCAGAGTGATTTTTGGACTGAACGTTCTACGTGATAATGACTTCTGGGAGAGGCTGGTTTTCACTGACGAAAAAATTTTTCAATCATCTTCAAGCAGCAGGAGAATTTTAGTTTATCGTCCACCAAATTCTAGATTTGAACCCGAATAAAAACCAAATTAAAAAAGCTGGACATTTTTCTGTAAACATGTGGGGCTGGTTTAGTGCTAGAGGTTTGGGTTTTTTTTTTGGAGAATCGAAGGAAGATTCAATAGTGAACGATATATTGAAATCCTTTAAAACGTTATGCTGCCATCTGTACAGGCTTTACATGAAAATAATGACTTCGTTTATCAGCAGGACAACTTTCCAGTACACACGGCTAATGTTGTTCGCCAATGGTTTCAGTATAATAATAATATAGAAACACTTCCTTGGCCAGCCAACAGCCCTGACCTTAACCCAATGGAAAATATATGTGGTTGAATCGTTAAAATAATATACTAAAGGAATCGGAGACCACGAAATGCTAAAGAGTTAAGCGATGCTATTTATCGCGCATTGGATCAGCTCTCAGAAGACCATCAGTATTTTTAAAATTTAACATTTTCAATGCCCAGACGTTTGCAGCTTGTAATAGAGAAAAATGGTCATCCTATTAAATACTAAATTATTTATTTTAGTTCTTTTTTAAGTTAAAATAATTAGTATTAAGTTATCGTTATCGTTTTTGTCCTAATCCAAGCTTCCTATTCGTCGAATTGTTTTCAATCCAGCGCTGTTTCCATCGTATTATTGTTATTTTATCAACTCCAAAATGGGTTACCGCCCTCTTTATAGAACAGCCTTCGTCCGTTACTCGAGTGATAATTTGATATTGTTCAATAAAGACTTTCGTAAAACATTATTTTTGGTGATTTTTTAGTATTATGCAAAATTTAATATAAAAATAAGGTTGCCTTTAATTTAAGTAAAAAAATATTTTCAGTTTTAGAGACCTTTTTTTAAACAATATGACAAATTGTCGTACTTTTGAAGTTTTAAGGCATTTTAGCTGGTAGTCCGTATATATTATACACTTTTAGAAAGGTCAATTTTGTGACTGCATGTATGCGTTTTTTTTTTTAATCAAGTGTACACTGTACGTGCGTCGTGCGATGTGGAAATATCGTCAACTTTTTAGCTGACTAGTATGCAACTGTTGGGTTTTTCTGTTCCATTGACAGACACTTTTTCAGTTTTCCTGTTCCATTGGGGAACTGACAACTTCAGTGTGGCACCGAGTGCCGCTTTTTCGGCACCGGCTTAGCGAAAATGGTAAATGTGAGAGATTTTGTGCCACACATACATCATCGCACAGAAACCCCAAAGATAAAACATCAAAATATGGTTTACAGGTACTTAGTTGCGAATTGCGATTTTATAAATAGTAGGTCAGTTCAACCAACACCGTTTAGTATCCTTTGGCCTATGATCGGTGCCATACTGACAGAAAATCGAAGTTTTATTTGTCAATTTGGTTATGAAAATGGCAGCCACGGTAGGCTAAATGGCACTGAGGCGGTAGGAGTTAACAGGCTTTTTAGTTTATAACGGTATTGTTCCAACAATCTCGCTGTCGCTTGATTGACAAGTCACGGAGGGCAAACAAAGCGATTTTCCAGTGACTTTCAATAAGTGAAAATGCATTTTTATTATAGTTTATTCTTTTTGAAAAACGGATAAAGGCGGTTGTTAGTGGATTTTTGCAGGAAGAGCCAAGAAACCGTGCCAAAAGTCACAGTGTTTGTTTACATTGGTTTTTATTTGAGTTTTAAGGAATTTAGAGGAAGATTTAAATAGAAAACGCCGCTTCTGTGTTACCCCACCAAACCACCACTCAACTTAACCCAAACTGTACAATGAAAGACTATTTAAACGAGCTAAAAAGTGAGCATCCTGATGTGGCCCACAGATACAGAGAAAAATGTTCCCTTATCAATAACTTAAACCCATTTACCGTGGAAGATTCTAAATTTAGTTCAAAACCTGTGAATTTACCATTAATACACAATACGGATATTGTAGCATATTTGGTGTTAACAATAAGTTTTTACACAAAACAGCAAATGAAGGCATACAAGAGCCTTAAAGCATTTAAATTTTTTGAAGCAGGCTTTATCCAAAGCTGTGGAGCTTTAAAATGTGGGAATAAAGTCATGATTAGAGGAAAACTAAGTATGTTTACTAACCTTATTATGTTAAAGGCAGCCAGTGCAGTTATTTTTGAAAGCGTGAAAGGAATAATACAATTTTCTATTGCAATCTAAATTCCTTAAAACACAAATAAAAACCAATGTAAACAAAACAAACACTGTGACTTTTGGCATGGTTTTTTGGCTCTTACTGCAAAAATCCATTAAGAAACTGCCTGTATCCGTTTTTCAAAAAGAACAAACTATAATAAAATAGTAGTTTTAACAACTAGTGGCTAAAAAGTGACTTTTTTACAAGCGTTGGTTTAAATAACGAGCGTAGCGAGGTATTTAAAAGCGCGAGTAAAATAGCACAGTTTAGCCGCGAGTTTTTAACACTTTTTTTTTAATACCTTTATCATAAAATCCAAGAAAAACAGGAAAATGCTTTAAAAATCTCGAAAGAAGAGAATTTCTCGCAACACACCATCTTTACACTATAAATCAAGGTGGCTGGTAAATGAAATAACAATCGTTTCCATAGCGATGTGTCTTTTTACTCGGTGACGTTCATTGTTTCGACATTTTAATCTTTGACAATTTGATCTTTTGAAGATATTTTCAAATGATTTTTTCCTAAATACTTGGTGAAAACTGGCGGAAATGGCTTAATTCTTAGGCAAGAATAATCTTTTTTTGCACCTGTGATCAAAAAAAAAAAATTTTTGTATCAGTAACAAAAAAAGCCATGCTTTAGTTATCTGCAGACAGTTACTAAAATCATGTTTTTGATGAAGGTATAAAAAATGCATTTTCACCTATTGGAAGTCACTGGAAAATCCGGAAAATCACTCGAAATAGCTTTGTTTGCCCTTTATGGCTTGTCAATCAAGCGACAGTGACAGATTGTTGGACTGACCTATTGCAACAGGAAAGAAAACCAAAATTTCAATCAGTAAATGTGAGGTTAATGTGTGTGTGAGGAAATCGACATTTTTTTACAGCAGTCAGTGCGAAACTGGAAACAAGCCAGTGCGGAACTGGATGTTGCAATTGAATAAGCTATTAGACAGTCAAGTAAGAAGATTGTGTATGAATTTGTGTCTTAATAATAAAACGCTTAAACTTTTTTGTGAGAGATTTAACAGGTCAGGAGACTTTCGCAAATATCGCTTCTGTCCATTGAAAATAAACTTCTCCAAGCTTGTCAGAGATCAAGGAATCGAATTACATTACAATTAGGGTAAGTTTTTAAAAATTTCTTCCCTTATTTGAAATTTCACGGCGCGCCGCACAGTGGGCAAAATTTAACTTCTGGGAGGACAAAAATATTCTGAAGTTTATGTTCAGATTTTATGGCGTAATTATGTTATTTTCAGTTGAAGTAAACAAGTTCTAATATAAATTAAAGAAAAAATCAATCCTACTATCCTACTTATGTTATAAATGCGAAAGTTTGTGTGTTGATGTGTTTGTGGTTGTTCCTTAGTCACGCAAAAATGGCTAAACCGATTTGGATAAAATTTAATAAGAAGATGGAATGTGACTTGCTGGATTGACTTATAGGTTACTTTTTATTTGACATTTCGCTTACTGACAGGTGTCAACTGAAATTGTTTTTGGATATTTAAATGAAACATTAACTAAGTAGAAGGTAAGGGAAGGAAGGGGGGTGGGTGGAAGGATAAAGAACGAGAGTGGGAGAGGGGTGGGTGGTAGGGGTTGGAGTAAGTTGGTAGGACTAAAAAAAGCGGGTATTTAGCTAGTTACACCATAAATCAAACAAAATTAGTTGAATGGCTGAGCACTGTTTATAGTAATGGTATAATACTTGCTTTAGCCATCAATTAAGCATACTTCAAAAATATTTTTGAAAATAATTTATATATTTATAATGATATTTTATAATAATTAACAGAATTTTTTAAAATTTTGCTTGTGGCAAACTTTTTTATTTTTGGGTTTAGGAAGTTGAAATAAAAAGCATTCGATATAAGAGTACTTTTTCCATGTCCCTTAACGTCCGACAAAAATGGCGTGATTAGTTTATAAGGAAAGCCGATTTACATGATTTTTTAAATTGAAAACCCTATATATTTCCAAATTTTTCATATTCTAAAAAAATATGTTTTTAACAATATCATTTGCCATGGACAAAGGACTCTTACATCAAATTCTTTTTATCTCAGAATTCTACAACCAATAATAAACAGTTTGTCACAGGGAAGGTTTATAAAAAGTCACCCTGTACATAAAATTTTAAGAAGACGAAAATAGGCGCTAACTTTTCACCTACGAACTTTGTTTTTAGTTTTTTGATCAAGGGTAAATAATAAAGCTACAAACCAGAAAGTTTAGACACCCTGTATAAACTTTTATAGCCTCCAATTTATTATGAAATTAGGAACAAATCTTTTATAAATGAGCTAGCAAAATTTAACTGAAATTTGATGGACATTGTAAGAAAAAAACGATTTTTCTTTAGTTCTTAAATTTTCTACTCCAATATATGATTATGTAACATGGTGCCAAAAATACTTATTTAACTTCGAAAGTCGCAAATAGACGCAAACTATATTTTGCTGCATTAAAGAAGAGAATTTCGGCTTTGATTTCACAAAAAATAAAAAAGACCTTTTTTTACCTTTTTTTTTAAATGCTTTCTAAAATTTGATAATATAAAAAATACCTTCTTATTTTGTAGCATTTTTTAAAAGTCCCAAAAATTAGTTAATTGAAATAAATTAATATGTTAAGATTATTTGAAAGTTTAAGACAATGATGAATTTGAAATTAACTCAGGTGCAAACTACAATCTATTTCTAAGACTACGTACTTATATACTATGGGAAATCACTCAATCGTGAAGTTTAAGAAGTTGGCTCCGCCCAAGGAGGGGCTTCCAAATATTTGGAATTTCAACATCTGGCTTACTGAAATCACCCTGATTCTGCCCAATGAAGGCAGCTTCAAGGAATTTTCGTTTCTTCCAGTGTGACTCCTTGTGTAAAACCTTTGCTTCTGTCCACTTCATTCGGTGTTGTTTTGACTATGCGTGTTCAGCGATTCCTGATTTCGTTGTTTCACCTCGTCTGATGTTCTTTAAGCCTAACAGATAGTGGTCTTTTGGTTTCACCTATGTATGATTCACCACACTTACAAGGAACTTGGTAAATGCATTCCTTATTTTGTTTGTTCTCCGGTTTTGTTTTAGTAAGAAGGAATTGTATTATTAGATTTAAAAGCTGTTTAAATATTAAAGTTGTTTGCTACTCTTCGAATTTTCTCTGATACTCCTTTAATGTATGGAATTGTAAGGAATGCATTTGCCTGGTTTTGGTCTTGTAATATCTGTCCTGTTCGCTGAAATTTACAAATATTATCTGTTATAAGTTTAAGGCTGTAACCATTCTGCTACAGATCCTTCTTAATGTTTCTTATTTCGATTTACAAGTCATGAGAATTGTTACAAATTTGAATAGCTCTATTATACAAAGTTCTTATTATGCCTCGGTTGGTTGTAGCAGAATGATTTGAACCTTGATTTAAATATTGTCCTGTATGAGTGGGTTTACGATAGACTGTTGTTCTGATGTCGCTTTCTACTCGTTTGACAAGTACATCAAGAAAAGGAATTTGACAATTTTGCTCCAACTCCATTGTGAATTTAATGGTGGGTCTTATATTATTTAGGTGGTCAAGAAATTCTGAAAGTTGTTGGTCATTCCCGGTTCAGACAATAAAAGTATCATAAACATATCTTAGCCAGAGCTTAGGTTTATAGTTTGTGGTATCAACCGCGTGTGATTCAAACCACTTCATGTAAATATTGGCCACCACTGACGAAAGTCATCGGCCGTCATTCTGAGCATAAAACCTATCTTTCACCTGAAAATAAGAGTTATGTAGACAGCACTCAAACAACTCCATCACTCCCTCCAGCGGCAGGCTTGTACGTTCATGAAGGGATTCGTCATCAACCAGTCTCTGTCTAATAATATCTAGCGATTCATTTATTGGGACATTGGGGTGTAGACTTATGTTAAGATTATGTTAACTTAACCAGCACACACCTCTATATCTCCCGGCCATAACATTACAATTAATTTTTGTACTGAAAATCCATAAGAAAATCTCAAACTTTATAGAATTTTACAGAAAAAAACCACTCATTGAAGCAAATTAAGTTGACTTGCAAGTTTGTGCTTCTTTGTCGTCTCGCCATGAGCTACTATGAGAATAATATAATGGTTGAACAACAGGGACATATGTATATAAAAAAAATACTTTATTTAATGTTTCATTTCAGGGTTTTTGTCCTCCCAGTTTTGTCATTTCGCCCTCTGTGCGCCGCTGTGTAAAATAATGTGTACCAACCTTTCGCATTCAACTCGTTTCTTTGAGCTTGCAGACGCCTCAAATTCTGACTTTTTTCGGCAACAATCAGCTGCAACTCTTCAATCTTTGTGATGTAGTAGGACCTAAAGCCTTCACCCTTAGGTCCATCCACATCCATCTAAAACAAATTAAACCTCCATGAATATTTTTTTATCTGAAACTAGAAACATTAAATCCAAGAAGGGGTCAACCACTTTGTACAAAAAAAGAACCCAGCACAAATTACTTTGGAAATAACTTTCGGCTAAATGACATAATTTTTTTTATATGTTGTACTACTCGATCAACAAAGCATAAAAATAAAAAACCAGATAGCAGCAGCAGGATTACTTTCTGAGATATAGAGCTTTAGAGCTGACGAGTTTTTAGGCAATATTTTTGGACACACGAAAAGTGATTTTAAATAACTTATAGGTAGGTTATACAAACTTTTTATGGATAAATATAATCCAAAAGCTTAATACCAATATGTTGGTACCAGTAAGTACCCACTGGTACCTGTATTTGACTAATCAAATTGCTCGCGTGATATATGCTTTTGGGCTAACTTGGAGTCGCCGGTAACGAATTTAATAATATTTTTCCGGTTACTATTACTGTTTTTCTAGGAGAATATGGTAAAGTGTTTTTTACGCATGCATTTGCGTGTTTAATATGGCGGCATGCGGCGGCTTTGTATTTTTAAAAAAATCAAGGTAGGCTATGACACCTTAACAACGTCAAACGTTTGCTTAAGAAACGGCGTCATTTACTGCCAGATAAATTTACGTATTCTATCGGGAAAAGTGTAAACTACCGAAAAATTTTTTATCATATTCGTTACCGGCAACCCCAAGTTCGCCTAAAAGCATATACCACACGAGCAATTTGATTTGTCAAATACAGGTACCGGGATACCTATCGGTACCAACATATTCGTATCAAGCTTTTGAATCGAATTTGTATTTTAAATCACTTTTCGTATTTCACCAATATTTCAAGCATTAAAGGTAACTACCATTTTTGCAATTAATGGAACCACTAAAGCTAAAAATTTCTTTTTAGCTTACTCGCATTATTTTTATTAACATACGTAAAAACTATTAAAATATGGCCGTTGGTTTTAAAAAAATGAAAATTGCCATTTTTATAAAAACGGTCTTTCTTTTTTAAAACTTATCAGTGACTTTTCTGGTGGTGCCAAAGAACCCATATAGAAACATTTTTACATGGATGGAAAGGGTGTTTCATTCAGGACAAACAGAGAAACGACTCGTTTTATTTTGGCGGTAATCAACAAAGTTGTGGAAAAAAAAACTTGGACCATGTCCAAAAATATAGCCTCAAAGCACGTCAACTTTAAAGCTCCATATCTCAGAAAGTAATCCTGCTTCCTATCTCGTTATTTTTATTTCTGTGCTTTGGTGATCATGTACTATAACATATAAAAAAATATGACATTTAGCCGAAAGCCATTTCCAATGTATTTTGTGCAGTGTTCTTTAAGTACAAAAATGTTTTTAATAACAAGCTTTTCCCACAAACCTTAACGATTACTACAGGGAAGTAGCAAAAAAGATTAAATATAAAGTGAAAATGAAAAACTAGTGGTTAATTATATCGACACGAACGAAAATAAATTGTATAAAAGTCGAGATAAAAGTATTTTGTTTTAAAATAAAGTTTAATTTAAAAAATATGGTTTTGCGTGTTTCTTAAATAGATTTAAATAGTTTATTTGTTTTAATGATGTGGGTAGCTTTTTATCTGTGTTTATTCCATCATATATTTTTTCCCAGTATTGCTGTTAAATTGTATTGGTTCAAGTTGATTGTTTTGTCTAGTAAAATGGTTATTTTTTTGAATTTTGATATTTGAATATTTTTGATCAGAGAATATTGCGTGAATAATAATATACTAATATATACTTAATAATATACTTATATTAAGTTTATAATAAGGCAGTCAAGTTCAGATAACCCAGGGTCAGTCCATATCAAGTCAACCAGGGTATTTAACCACACCATCTCCGATGTTGATGATTTTTAGTATACATGTTTTTCCTACCAAAAAACTGGAAAATCCAAAATTTCAGACTTTTTTGACCAGTTGTTTATTTTGAATTAATTTTTGAAAATCGAAAAAGTCACTTATTTGTCCTTAACATGTGCGCACAAAATTAGGAATATCCAAAGAACCACTTATAATAGAAAAGTAGGTGAAGGTTCATTTTAAAGCTCTTATAAAGACCTTTCATATGAGAATATTGCATAACATATATTGAAAAAAAAAAATAAAAAAAAAATTTTTTTTATTTTTTTTTTTAAAAATTTCAAAAAGGCCATTTTTAATTTTTTTCAAAAAATTATATTATTTTCTTTAAAGTGTTATTAAACTATTCACAAAATTTTGAGATGGACAAATCATGGGTTCAATGTGAAAAAATTTATTAAAAATGTCACATGCATGAAAAATCGCCTATAAATAGACAATGCATTTTGGTAATTAGAAGAATATAATGGGGTTTAAAGCGATATTATAAAAATATTTAACAATATTTTATTTAATAAAAAATTATATCCTACGTTTCATTCTGTATCAGTAATCAGATTAACATTGCCCCCCATTGTAATATTTACTTACAAAACCTCTTTTCCACCGGAGACGTACTATTGGATGTTCCAATTCTTAGGAAAATATGCCTGTATAAACCTGCCAATACTTTTGTGAAATACTGCCTGTTTATTCCTGTTTAACATTAAGGACACACCTCCTTCATTTTATTGGTCTGTTTAGGTACATTGTGGGGATTTGCTGACATGAAAATTCCTGCATAAATTGATTTTAAATTTTTGGCAAGTATCTTCCTGATACAGCTCCAAATAATCGATACATAATAGTTCGACTGAAGGTTTATCAGAAGTCATCTCTGTGTAATTTTAAAAGTTTCAACTATGGGTGAGGCAAGTGGATGGACTAAATATAAAGTAAAGTGCTGTGATCCACTAGAGTTAAAAATCAAGCATTTTGGGAAATTAAGAAATGTGACCAAGTGGATGTGCAGTTACAAAAATGTCAAAATGGGAATGAAAATCTGTGATGGTTGTAGACTAAAGCTTTCAAAGGAGTTTAAGGCATCTGAAGAAGATGAGGCAGGGTAAGTAACAAATAGTATTTTTTAATATAAAATTAATAAACTAAACCAATTGCGTCAAGTACGGAGTGGAAAAATCTCATGGCATTATTTTGCATGGCATTTTGAGAATACAGACATTATGTACAAATTTCTTGGCATTATGTACACATTTTGGGTCAGCTGTTACCCCCTTTTTAAGTTCTTATAAAAAACTAACTTTTTAAATTTTTTTAGACCCAGTCAAGTTCCAGAAAATGATCCAGATTTTCAAGATCCTGCTGAATCATTTACTCTTTTAAACAAGTCATTGGAGCTTCTTGGTGTGTCGCCGATTAAAAGAAAAAATGTATACAAAGAAAAAATTGATATTGTATAGCATACAATTGCGAAAGCATTTACAAAGGAATCAGATTCAACGCTAGTAAAGGAATGCCAGAGTGACGAAAGTGAAATGATTAAGCAGTTAAAGGACAAATTTTTAAAAACCGAAAAGAGGAGTGAGAAAATACTAGTTTTATCATGTTTACCTCAAAGTTGGAGTAGAAAGAAGATTGAAGAAGAATTTGGAGTTTCTCAATATTTGGCCAGAGCTGTAAAACAGTTAGTTAAGGACAATGGGATATTATGTTCTCCTAACCCCAAACCGGGAAAGACCCTTAGTGATAGAGTGGCCCAAATAGTGGTAGATTTTTACCAAAGGGATGACATTAGCAGGACCATGCCAGGTAAAAAAGATTATGTTGTTATCAGAAAATATGGAGCTGAAAAAGAATATGTACAAAAAAAATTAGTCTTAGCTAATTTAAAAGAAATTTATGCATTGTTTAAAACTGAGTACCCCAATGAAAAAATTGGGTTTTCAAAATTTTGTGAACTGCGACCCAAAAACTGTATACTGGCAGGAAAAAGTGGGACTCATACTGTATGTGTATGTACTATACATCAAAATATAAAACTAATGCTCAATGGCTCCAAATTAAATAAGCTATATGATGAAAATAACAGGCCTCTTGCAATATCTTATCATGATTGCCTTTATAAACTAATGTGTAATCCACCTTCAGTGGACTGTTTTTTAAGCAATAGATGCAAGCAATGTCCTGGAGTAGAACCGTTTAAAAATACGTTAATAGAAAAATTTGAGGAAGAATTAATTGATGAGGTCTCATTTAAAAAGTGGGTCTCAGTAGATAGGTGTACTATGGAAACCGTTGTTAAGAAAAGTGATGATTTTGTCCAGGAATTTACTGATGATCTTGTAAAACTTAAATCACATTCTTTTATTGCAAAAATGCAAAAAGATAGATATAATGAAATAAAAATTAACCTTAAACCTGGAGAGTCTTTGATCACTTGCGACTTTGCGGAAAATTATTCCTTTGTTATGCAAGATGAAGTCCAGTCTTATCATTGGAATAACAGCCAGGCAACCCTCCACCCTTTTGCCATTTATTTTCTAAGTGATGGTAAACTGCACAACCTGAATTATGTGTTTATTTCGGAAAGCTTGACACATAATACAATTGCATTTCATTTATTTTAAAAAAAATTAATGCCTGATTTAAAAATCAAAATACCAGGACTTAACAAAATTTTTTATTTTTCGGATGGATGTGCTGCGCAGTACAAAAACAAAAAGAATTTTCTGAATATATGCCTGCATAAAAAAGATTTTGGTGTTGAAGCCGAGTGGCATTATTTTGCCACCTCGCATGGCAAAAGTGCCTGCGATGGCTTGGGAGGAACTGTTAAAAGACTTGCTGCCAAAGCCAGTTTGCAGAGGCCCTATGACAATCAAATAATGACACCTCTACAATTGTTTACTTGGTGTGAAGAAAACATATCTGGCATTGATTTTAAATATTGCACAGAAGCAGATTATACAAATCATGAAATAATTTTGAATAAAAGATTTGCGGAAGTCTTAACAATACCGGGGACACAAAAAATTCATGCTGTAATTCCTCTTACAGAAAGCACGTTTTTGGCAAAACAGTTTTCTACATGCTTAGAGGTCGAAACACATAATCTTTTTAAAGGTGGAAGCATTATTTTGCAAAATATCGAGTCAGGGTTTGTCACTGTAGAATATGACAGTGCTTGGTGGCTGGCTTGTGTCTTGGGAAAAAATAATGAGAGCGGAGAACTGAAAGTAAGCTTTCTTCATCCACGAGGACCTGCCTCATCATTTTTTTACCCAACACCTCAAGATATTTTAATTATTAAACCAGAAAGTCTGATAAAAAAAGTTGAACCCAACACTGCTACTGGCAGAACTTACAATGTCAGCAAAAAAGAAATGTCAGATTCATCAGAAATTCTTAAAAGAAAGTTAAAAAAATAAATTTAAGGTATATAGTTAGTCTTAGTGTTTTCTGTCTAATTTTTATCAACGAAGTAGAAAAGTTTGTTTATTTCTTTTGCGAGTTTAAAATAAAATAATTTGTAGATAAAGCCTCTGGGTATTTTTTAAAACCTGTATCCATCCAACAAATTTATTTATTTTAATATCCAGTGCACTATTGGTGCTCCTAAAATATGTTTATTTTTTTAAATGCATGATTTTTAATGTACTTAATATTTTTGATATTTTTTTTGACATTGAACCCATCATTTCTCCATCATAAAATTTTGTGGATAATTAAGTAACACTTTGACCAAAATTATATATTTTTTTCAAAAAAATTAAAAATGGCCTTTTTGAATTTTTCAATTTTTTATTTTCAATTTTTTTTTTGTTAAAATTATGTTGTGATATTTCATAAAAAAGAGCTTCAAAATGACTTTAAAATGAGCCATTTATTACTTTCCTAGTGTAAGTGGTTCTCGAGATATTGCTAGTTTTGTACATTCTTGTTAAGGTCAAAATGCTGACTTTTTTATTTTGAAAAATTAAAAAAAAAAACTACGAATCAAAAAAATCTAAAAATTTGCATTTTCAACTTTTATGGTAAGAAGAAAATATATACCAAAAATCATCAAAATTGGAATTGGTCGCGTAAAATTTTTGTGATTTTTTGGTTGATTTGATATGGAATGACCCCCCCAGGGGATGGTATAAATTAATATTCGGTTCGAGAAATAAAAGTTTATGAAAACATTTTATAACTTTCTTTTGCAATTTTATCAATGGATTTAAAATGGTTTTATTAGCAGAGCGCCAGATTGAGATTAAGTATTGGATTTTTTTAATAAAAAATGCATAGTAAATGTTTTTTAAATACTTTAGAGGAATATAATATCTTAGTTTGTACATTATTCCTATTAAAGGTGTGAATGAATTCCTTTCTTCTAAATAACTTTTAAACCATTTGAAAATAATACCCCTAATTCCACATTTATTAATATACTGTGATTGACAGTATCAAATGCCTTTCGCAAATCTAGATATAACTAGATATAATATGCAGCATTTCGGTTCTCTTGAAGAAAGAGGAGTTCGTAACCTAATTCTAATTTAAAATTCATGTTCCTCGACCCTAAAAACCCTTATACCCCAATTGTAAACGAAATCTGAGTCACTTTGATGGTACGACCCCCTCCACCCCTCTTCGAAGAGGAGGGAGGCTGTCAACTTCAAAATATCACCCACTCGTAATCTGAAAACTGCATATTTGTAGCAGCGTTTGTTTAAGAGTTATTAATTTTTTATTTTTCAAATACATCATTCTCCTGTTGTCCCTCAACATAGTTTTTTCATAATATTTTTATTGTCACCAGAACTCAGATATGTAGAAGTTAGTCAAAATTGATTTGCAAGTTGTCTGCCAAACATTAACAAACATACATGTGATGTTAAATAAAAATTTCTAAAAATAGTCGCTGAATCCCCCTTCTCAAAACAATAATAATAGGGATATTTCGGAATGCTTATTTGACGCTGCGTAGTTGTTGTGATAATTACTGCGTCTGCGAAATAGCTAAATGTCATTCCGTTGTGGTAATGAACCACTAGTTCTACTACCACTGGTTAACTTTAGAGAATTTTGGCACAATTAATTTTAAAAATAATAAAATATTACCAGGTTTCAACATATAAAACACTTATTTTGTAAAATTAAGACAAATTTTTGATTTTTTTCTCATCTCTAATTGATAGTTTTTAATGTGTTCTGATAACTCTGGTAAAACCGATTCGTGGTAGTGGTTGTTAAACACTACCACAGCGGCTGTCAAAGTTGTCAGAATTTTAAGTGTTCCAAAATTTCCCTAATAACAAACACAAACAAAACTTTTAAGAATTAAAATAGAAGAATAATAATACAAATATAAAGCAGAAAACTTTGCCTCAGTTAAGAAACTCAATGTAACAGTAAATAATATCATAGGTACTTTTTTGGCCACAGCGATTGTCTTTGAGGCTTTATTAAAAACTCCAATTATTGTTATATCATCTCCTTCCGCAACTATGGTGTTTCTTTCAACTTCTTCATTTCCTGTGACTTCTTTATTATTTATTTCATTTTTTGCAGTCATTTCACCATCACTAGTATTGAAAACATCTTTAGCATGTTTTATTTTCCTGTTAACTTTAGGAGATTTTATTCGTTTTCCTTTTTGTTTCATTGCATCTTCAGCATTTGCTACTTTTTTTTCAAAATCATTATTTTCCATATCATCACTTTTTACATCTTCATACACATGCATTTCCAGAGTGTCAGTAAGTGCATTCTCATCAAGTTCAATAAACATGTTATCATTTTCTGGAGCATTATATTTTTGGATATCTGAATAAATAATTTTATGGTTAGTAATGGTTTTTAATAAGATGTTCTTCCTGTCCAATGTCCTTTTCTGTTTTAAGAGATTAGTAGTAGTGTTGTATTAGAAAGTGGTGGGGTTAGTTGAAATACATACATACATTTTTATCTAAAATATGGAAACTGACCTTAACACAAAATAACTGAAAAAAATACATTTTATAAAATAATTTAAAAAACAAAAAACTAACACAGAAAATAATTAAATAATTATGTTTTTGGGTGACCATATAAGGTACACCCAGTTGTTGATACCTTAAGGCCAAAATTTGAAAAAAAATCCATAACTTTAACAGTTTTTTAACTAAGTCAGTTTTTTAAACTGAAAATGGTGGTTCAAACTTTCCTTAATTAATGCATATCAATGCATTATAAATAATTAAAAAAGTCAGGTTTTTTTTAATTCAAATTTTTGTGAAATTCTAGTAATTGATAACCCAATAATTGATACTTTTAATTTCTAATTTTTTTATGACAATGGATATTATTAAAACAATTTGTACCTATATTAATTTAAAAGATATTTTTATTTAACATATTTCAACTTAAAAACTATAAATTTAGGAACAAAAATAAGCAAAAACAAGTAATTTTTTTAAAATGTGTTTACATTTTGTACAACACAAATGTATCTATAATTTTTATAGTAGCAACCTTGGTTTTTCATGGGCAATGTAATAGATGTAATAGAGTGCCTTTGATGGCACCACTATATGTAACTCAAAAATATATAATTAAAATAATGCACTTTAAAAATAAACAATTTCCTACAGAGGAATTATTTAGAATTTCAGGATATTTAAACATTAGGCAACTTTATATAAGGGCTATTTTGAAATTTAGTTTTAGAAATAAGCTGTTTAATAAACCTATTACTCACCACAATAAAGGAACAAGAAATGTATCAAAAAACAACCTAAATATACCTAATACATTATATTCAACAACTCAAAGACATATTTCATACATCCTCCCAAAAATATACAACATTCTCCCGGATAAATTCAAACAAAGTAAATCAAATAAAAATATCAATAATAGGCTAAATGAATGGATTTTATCAAATTCATGGAGAATGTATGAAATTGTCCCAACCTTGAATAGTGTTGGAATAACTTAGGAAATAACTTAACTTAATAGAAAAAAAATAGGGAAAAATTAAATAATACTCTGAACTCTGATATCGTGTTGCAATTAAGTCTGAATATTATTTTTGTCAACTCTGATCTCAACATAAAAATCTTATGACTGTGACTAAATAATAATAATAAAATATTTTTAAATTAACTATATTACTACCCACAAAGCATGAACAAGGAGAGCGTTATTTGCGGCGCTTTTTCCAATTTAATTTGCATCCTTGCTTACTGGGTGACCACTGTACTGTACCTGTAAATTATATTTTTATGTGTAACTAAGACCTTAATGTTTTGTTTAATTTGTTTAAAAAAAAAAAATAAAAAAAAAATATAGAACAAAGAGAAACAAAATATTATGTACTAAACTTAATAGTATTCTGTGACAAAATTGTGATATACAATGTATTATTATTATTAGGTAGATGTTGTTTATTGTAACCATATAGGTAGATTGTTATTTTCAAAATAAGTTCTATGAAAGGCACACACAGATCAAAAGATCCATTGTGTCTAAAATGTGTTAAATGTACAACCATGTAATGTAAAACTTTTGGAAACAATAAATTTGATTTGATTTGATTTGATAGGAAAGTATCAATAACTAGAAAAGGAATTTTTTGTTGAACCAGTAATTGATATGAGAATTTATTGCAAGTTATATTTAAAATATTTATAAAAAAATGCAATAACATTATTTTTCACACATTCCCTTACTCCCCTGTACAAGAATGACTTGAATATGTTTAAAAACAAAAAACAACATTTCACTTAGAACTAATTTTTTTGGCAGGAATTGGAACATAAATACAAAAATTGGTGCAGTTTTGCCATATACTTGAATCTACTAAATAACATTGGTAAATAGTATTTAAAGCCCATACAACCCTTATTTTTGAAAATATTATATTAAAATATCAATCACTGCAACAACTTGGTGTTTTACCTTAAACATAGGGTAGAAGAAGGGACTATGTTATCTAAAAAAGTTAGTTACCTAATGCTTACACACCTACCTAGTAAAAAATTATTTAGAAAATAATGTTAATAATAAAATTAAATGTATTTTCAAATAAAAAATATAACAGAAATGAAAAAGTGCATTCATTCACCTAAAAAAAACCTAAATGTATAAATAAAACACCCTTAACAAAATCAGGTTTTACCAAGGGTTTTACTCGGTTTTACTTAAAGTAACACAGAAAATAAAGAAATTATGTATGTATAAATATAAAAAAATATAAGTATATATATATATAAAAGGAAATGCACTTATTCAACCAAGCATTCAACCTAAAAACAAACTCAAACAAATTTAGTTTTTAGGTATGTTGGGAATTTGGAACCTTTGGTTGCACTAAAACAAAATTATGATTGTTTTCCACAAACCAAAACTACACTTTTTTGCACTCGACGCGCGTTTCGCTAACAATGTTAGCATCATCAGGAGACGATAAACAATGAACTAAATTAATCTACGCTCTATCTTATATACAATCCTTTAGTGGGCGGAGATAAGACTAATAATTTGTGATTGATCACGATTTTTAATCCTTTCTCCCCTCGACCAAAGAATAAAGTGTACTAAACGGGATGGGTCCTCTATCTTTATTTAAACTATTTCTGGATTTAATGATTTCCATACTTTCATATGCATTCAAAAGTCTTTTGTTTGGTACACTTTTTAGAAGTTTTAGGTTATCTAATGTGAATCTATGATTGTTTTCAAAAGCATGCTCGGCCACACTTGACTTTTCTGTTCTTCCGTATTTTAAGTGTGCTAAGTGTTCTTTAAAACGTGTTTGAATAGAGCGTCTCGTTTGGCCAACATATTTTTTGTCACAATCCATGCAACTAATTTCGTAAATTCCACTTTTTTCTAGAACCGTAGTTTTATCCTTGGGATTTCCTAGTAAGCTTCTTATTGTGTTACCGGATTGATATACTAATTTAAGACCGGTGTTATTAAATACTTTGTGTAATCCTTTCATATAATTAGGATTATAAGGAATTGATACAAATTTTGAGTCGCAGGTATCTTTTTGTCTGAAAAAGGCAGAATTCCGAAAGGTCTTTTGAAAAGAATGTCTATTTATCAGCTTATTTATTAAGCCTTTGTCGTAACCGTTTTCGCCAGCTATATTCCTAATCCTATTCTTTTCTGCTTCAAATCTTTCTTTGTTTAAGGGGAAATTTACTAATCTATATGTTAAAAAGTGCAAACTTGCAAGCTTATGTTGTAAGCAATGAAAAGAGTCATTTGGAATATACCTGTTGGTGGCCGTGCCTTTTCTGTATAGGTCAAAGTCCAATTTATTTTTATTTCTTATAACTAAAGTGTCTAGAAATGGCAGTGTACCGTTGTTCTCTGTTTCATAAGTAAATTTAATAGTGGGAAATTTGTTATTTATTTTTTCCATAAAATTTTCAACACTAGTTACTTTAGTGTTGAATACTGCCAATACTGTTGGCCAAACGAGACGCTCTATTCAAACACGTTTTAAAGAACACTTAGCACACTTAAAATACGGAAGAACAGAAAAGTCAAGTGTGGCTGAGCATGCTTTTGAAAACAATCATAGATTCACATTAGATAACCTAAAACTTCTAAAAAGTGTACCAAACAAAAGACTTTTGAATGCATATGAAAGTATGGAAATCAGTAAATCCAGAAATAGTTTAAATAAAGATAGAGAACCCATCCCGTTTAGTACACTTTATTCTTTGGTTGAGGGGAGAAAGGATTAAAAATCGTGATCAATCACAAATTATTAGTCTTATCTCCGCCCACTAAAGGATTGTATATAAGATATAGTGTAGATTAATTTAGTTCATTGTTTATCGTCTCCTGATGATGCTAACATTGTTAGCGAAACGCGCGTCGAGTGCAAAAAAGTGTAGTTTTGGTTTGTGGAAAACAATCATAATTTTGTTTTTGTTTTAGTTTTTAGGGTTAAAAGTGTTTAATAATAATTAAGAAATTGGGTACCTAAGTATTTAAATTTTGGATTCAGGAATCCAGTGTACTTGGTTCTATTTTATAAATAATTATTTATATTTAAAATAAAATAAAGTAACTCAAACACAAAATAAAGCTGCCATCCTCAATTCCAACTACACACTCACATGATACCAAATTCGCCTCTATGTCAGTGTCCATTGAAGTATGAACCTCAATAACTAAATTATATAAAATTGCAACTATTATAATATTAAAATAAAAGTTGTTAAATGTTATTGTTCTTATGGTACACTGGTTTTAGTTTAAGTTAATTTAGAGATTTTTTAAACACAACTATTATTCCCCTATTCAGGAAGAATAACTTAATAATCAATTTTAAGAGCCGAGGTGGCCAAGGTGTACATTAGAACCTGGCAGAACCCTTGGCAGGACCTATGTTATAGGTATTGATAGGTCCTAACTAAAAAATATTTACTTAGAATATGGGCTTTTTTCCAGGTGGAAAAAATTGGTTTACTGAGTTCTTAGTTCTCAAGAAATAGCAGGAATAGTATGTGTATTATTTGACAAATATATTTTAATTAATTTAATATCACAGTGTGTCCAGTTTTTTTGAGAAAAAATTCCCTGACTTTCCCTGACCAGATTAAAAAATTACCTGACTGATATTTCAGCAGTCCCAAATAAGGAGCCAATTTTTTTTTAGAATGTTGACTACTATAAAATTCAAGTGATTTTTCTCAAACTTTTACTTAACTCATATTATGTGCATATTTATTAAAAAAGGGGTAAGAAAATCAACCTTCACCACCCCTTAAGCTGACCATTCACTAATCTAGATTTTCTTTCCCAATTTTTTTATTTTATTTATTTGTACTAACTTTTAAAAAGCGACATCTAACAAGTAAACAAAAAATTAAACAAACTACAGAAACCTAGTGTCTCTAAAGAACAAAGTAGACATAGTTGAAAAAGCTTGTTAACTTTTTGATAAAATAGTTAAACTAAAAATTTCAAATATTTGCCAGACAAATGGCCAAGCTGTTTCAACACTTTGCTTCTGAATATGTAGGAAGCATACATAAAAATAAGATACATTTTCATGTTTGCTTTTTTCCTGAAATAAAAAAGACAGTGCTACATACAATAGTTTATTCACTAGAGCACTGTGAAAAATCCCCTCAAATTACTCTCATTGGGGAAAATTCCCTGACTTTCCCTGACCATTTTCAAATTCCTTTTCCAGGTTGTGGACATCCTGTATAATTTATATCTAGGGAAAGGTGGGGAAAAGTGATCTTTTTCCTTAAGCCTTAAGGAATGACCTTGAAAGTTAACAAATATTTAATAGCTTCCTTTGACACAGTTAGTGATCTCTGTCTCTTGTTTTTACCTAAAACCGCAAAGGACAGAAATATCCGAGTGCTGCATTGAAAGTCTCAATGGAATACGGTATAACTCTACAGAAAAAGAAACATAAAAATTGTGTTGCACAAGTGCAGCTGACAAAATATTTGTTGACTTTTGTTAACCTCATATTTGAACATATAATAAAACATTTAATGGATTCGTGAAAGTTTCCATATTTCTGGGACAAGAAGAACTCCAAATTTTGTAAACAAAAGGCTATCATGTGTGCGCCTAATAATAGTGGTAACATTAAAGACGAAAATTAAGGAAAAGGAATTTGAGGAGAAACCAGGGTTGGGTTGTTATTTTATTTTAAGAGAACAAAATAATCCTCAAAAATTAAAAAAAAAATGCAATTGGTTAAGGAATATGCCAAAAATAATTTCTCCAAATGACCCACAAGCCTTTCCTGGGCAAAATAAAAATATCATTTAAATGGTAAGAAACATTACCAGTCCACTTTGGAAGATTTGTTTCAATTTCTATTTTATTTTTCTTGAATTCTGATTTTCTTTCATTTATCTGATAATCAACATTAGCTACCAGAGTCTTACAGCTGCTTTTCCTTAAATCTGCTTTTAATGAGACAACTTGGTCTGCAGCATCCCTATTTTCTGTGTTTTTGTCAGGATATGCAGACTTGACTTTTGTATGTCTTTTTTCTCCTGTTTTTGGCTTTATACTAGGTACTAGAATTGCATTAAATTTGAGCTGCTGCTTAGGCATGCTTGTTGCGGGCCCATTTTTCTGAATTTTGTCAAAATCTACTTTGGTGTCTGTTATGGGAATATCCTCTTTGATTGGCCCTATATTAGGCATGCTGGCAATATTTAAACCCTTTTGAAAACATTCCTCTGCTACGCTTGTAGCTGCCTTATTCTCCGGGTCTTCCTGAGGTTCTGTCCTCCTCTCTGTTTTCTGTCTTTGTGTGCTGATTTTCGATTTAGATGCAGAATGGCCCATGTTTACAAAAAATTTGAAAAACAGAAAAAATCCGAAAGGAAAATTAAAAAAAGTTACTGTAGATAAATTAAAATAGAAACTGAAATTTCGTTTTTTTCTTACCTTGTTTATTACGGTCATTTTTGCTTATTTCTTTTTAACAAAAATCCCAGGCAACAACAGACAAAAATCGCCAATCACCGCATTTGACAGTGGACGGTAGGGTGGTAGGGAACGAGTGACACATGTCAATAACAAGTGCGTTCAAAGATTGGGACGATGGGTAATTTCGAGCTGATGCAGCGCTGCTCTTTTAAGGCGTAAACCCTGCCTTCGTAACTAAAAAAAGCCTTTTAAAACTCAGTATTGGAACACACACACTTGTTAGGCGAAAATAAATATTGTTACTTCGAGTGCAATGAATACATTTTCAATTTTGTTTTAAAATAATTTTTTTAAATATTTTCCCTGGAGCACCGCCCCCCCCCACTCGTTTTGAAACTGTGGGACTCATGCTGGGTTTATACAGAAAAATAAGATAAGATAAGAAATAAAATAAGACATATTATGTTATGTGAAATCACATTTCGCGCATGACCACGACGCCATTTTTTACGAGTTTTCACCATAACCCTACTTTTTTTAATAGTGTGGATGTTATTTTTGTTAAAAAAAATGAGTTTTACGCAAAAAAGTTGGGCCAAACGCCGGATATTGACATTTATTTTGCAGTAAATTGGGGCTCACTTTTCTTATGTCATGTTATTTCCTGTATAAACAGCCATTTTCCTTATGTTATGTCATGCTATGTCTTATCTTATTTTTCTGTATAAACTCAGCTTAAATATCTATGAGAATTCCTATCATTTTATACCAAAGTAATGCGATTCCAGTGCCACTCCGTGCAGAGCAGCAAATTCTTATCCACACCGTCTATTGATTAAGGCAAACTTTTTCGGATTCTGTGCTTGTTTACAGTCTTCTAACCTCAAAAAAGTGAAGAGTCCCTTTGTTTCGTGTTTATCTTCGATTTTGTGTTTTTTTTTCCGATTTTCTACCCCAAAAATAAACTGGAATAATGTCCGGTGGTATGCTATATGGCGGTGACGAGATCGGCGCGTTGGTTTTTGATCCGGGCCACCACTCGCTGCGTGTCGGGTATGCTCAGGAGGACACCCCCAAAGCGGAGATTCCGGCTGTTGTGGGTGTTGCTCCTGATGATCTTGCCAAGCTGGAGCCCGAGGCGAAGCCGGACGATGGAAATGTGTCATCTACGCCTTCACGTAAGTGCAGGGTTACCAACCGTCCCGTTTTTTATGGGACTGTCTTGTATTTAGACCCAAAGTGTCCCGCCATGGATTCTTAAGGGACAATAAAAGTCCCGTATTTTAAAAATTAAAGATTTTTGAGTCCGGTAATAAGGAATTTTCTGAGCTGTTTAAAATAATATTTATTTTAAGCATTCCTGCATCTAATGCTTTTGTTGAAAGGGTTTTCTCTTTGATGCAAGCGGTCGGACGGGACAAAGAAGTAACCCATTACTAGCAAAAACAGCTGTGACTTCTATATGATTAAAATTATGACTATACTTTCTAATAAATAATTTCCTAAAACCATAGGTTATGCAATAAAATAGTTTAAAACAATAAGTTGCAACCAGAGCTTATAGGGCAAACCTTTAAACTTTGGATTGGACGTGACAAGAAAAACCAAAACTTAATTTTAGTAAATTCTTACTTTTATATATTTCAATTTTTTAGAAAAATGCTTTTTCAAGGCTTTTCCAAACTTAAATTAAAGGAGAAAGCATGTTGTTAACATTTATGTTAAAGGTTATTGTGAACCATATATATAGATTCTTTATTTAGCATTGCTAATGTATACAGTTAGTTTACAATGTCTTTAGAGAATAAACCAATCCTAATACTAAAAAAATTAAATTGGATTCCTAGGGAAAAATATCCAGATGTTAGTAGTGCTCAGCTGGAGTCAATGATAAATTAGTCAACAAGAACAATTCCAAAAGCTTATAAATTAAAAAAAAACACCAAAAAATAAAAATACATAAATTCAATCAAAAAAGTAAAATGTATAATAAATAACAAAGTATAAAAAAAGTATAAATAAATAACTATAAAGGGGTCATTCCATATCAAATCAACCAAAAAATCACAAAAATTTTACGCGACCAATTCCAATTTTGATGATTTTTGGTATATATTTTCTTCTTACCATAAAAGTTGAAAATGCAAATTTTTAGATTTTTTTGATTCGTAGTTTTTTTTTTTAATTTTTCAAAATAAAAAAGTCAGCATTTTGACCTTAACAAGAATGTACAAAACTAGCAATATCTCGAGAACCACTTACACTAGGAAAGTAATAAATGGCTCATTTTAAAGTCATTTTGAAGCTCTTTTTTATGAAATATCACAACATAATTTTAACAAAAAAAAAAATTGAAAATAAAAAATTGAAAAAAAAAATTGAAAAATTCAAAAAGGCCATTTTTAATTTTTTTGAAAAAAATATATAATTTTGGTCAAAGTGTTACTTAATTATCCACAAAATTTTATGATTGAGAAATGATGGGTTCAATGTCAAAAAAAATATCAAAAATATTAAGTACATTAAAAATCATGCATTTAAAAAAATAAACATATTTTAGGAGCACCAATAGTGCACTGGATATTAAAATAAATAAATTTGTTGGATGGATACAGGTTTTAAAAAATACCCAGAGGCTTTATCTACAAATTATTTTATTTTAAACTCGCAAAAGAAATAAACAAACTTTTCTACTTCGTTGATAAAAATTAGACAGAAAACACTAAGACTAACTATATACCTTAAATTTATTTTTTTAACTTTCTTTTAAGAATTTCTGATGAATCTGACATTTCTTTTTTGCTGACATTGTAAGTTCTGCCAGTAGCAGTGTTGGGTTCAACTTTTTTTATAAGACTTTCTGGTTTAATAATTAAAATATCTTGAGGTGTTGGGTAAAAAAGTGATGAGGCAGGTCCTCGTGGATGAAGAAAGCTTACTTTCAGTTCTCCGCTCTCATTATTTTTCCCCAAGACACAAGCCAGCCACCAAGCACTGTCATATTCTACAGTGACAAACCCTGACTCGATATTTTGCAAAATAATGCTTCCACCTTTAAAAAGATTATGTGTTTCGACCTCTAAGCATGTAGAAAACTGTTTTGCCAAAAACGTGCTTTCTGTAAGAGGAATTACAGCATGAATTTTTTGTGTCCCCGGTATTGTTAAGACTTCCGCAAATCTTTTATTCAAAATTATTTCATGATTTGTATAATCTGCTTCTGTGCAATATTTAAAATCAATGCCAGATATGTTTTCTTCACACCAAGTAAACAATTGTAGAGGTGTCATTATTTGATTGTCATAGGGCCTCTGCAAACTGGCTTTGGCAGCAAGTCTTTTAACAGTTCCTCCCAAGCCATCGCAGGCACTTTTGCCATGCGAAGTGGCAAAATAATGCCACTCTGCTTCAACACCAAAATCTTTTTTATGCAGGCATATATTCAGAAAATTCTTTTTGTTTTTGTACTGCGCAGCACATCCATCCGAAAAATAAAAAATTTTGTTAAGTCCTGGTATTTTGATTTTTAAATCAGGCATTAATTTTTTTAAAAATAAATGAAATGCAATTGTATTATGTGTCAAGCTTTCCGAAATAAACACATAATTCAGGTTGTGCAGTTTACCATCACTTAGAAAATAAATGGCAAAAGGGTGGAGGGTTGCCTGGCTGTTATTCCAATGATAAGACTGGACTTCATCTTGCATAACAAAGGAATAATTTTCCGCAAAGTCGCAAGTGATCAAAGACTCTCCAGGTTTAAGGTTAATTTTTACTTCATTGTATCTATCTTTTTGCATTTTTGCAATAAAAGAATGTGATTTAAGTTTTACAAGATCATCAGTAAATTCCTGGACAAAATCATCACTTTTCTTAACAACGGTTTCCATAGTACACCTATCTACTGAGACCCACTTTTTAAATGAGACCTCATCAATTAATTCTTCCTCAAATTTTTCTATTAACGTATTTTTAAACTGTTCTACTCCAGGACATTGCTTGCATCTATTGCTTAAAAAACAGTCCACTGAAGGTGGATTACACATTAGTTTATAAAGGCAATCATGATAAGATATTGCAAGAGGCCTGTTATTTTCATCATATAGCTTATTTAATTTGGAGCCATTGAGCATTAGTTTTATATTTTGATGTATAGTACATACACATACAGTATGAGTCCCACTTTTTCCTGCCAGTATACAGTTTTTGGGTCGCAGTTCACAAAATTTTGAAAACCCAATTTTTTCATTGGGGTACTCAGTTTTAAACAATGCATAAATTTCTTTTAAATTAGCTAAGACTAATTTTTTTTGTACATATTCTTTTTCAGCTCCATATTTTCTGATAACAACATAATCTTTTTTACCTGGCATGGTCCTGCTAATGTCATCCCTTTGGTAAAAATCTACCACTATTTGGGCCACTCTATCACTAAGGGTCTTTCCCGGTTTGGGGTTAGGAGAACATAATATCCCATTGTCCTTAACTAACTGTTTTACAGCTCTGGCCAAATATTGAGAAACTCCAAATTCTTCTTCAATCTTCTTTCTACTCCAACTTTGAGGTAAACATGATAAAACTAGTATTTTCTCACTCCTCTTTTCGGTTTTTAAAAATTTGTCCTTTAACTGCTTAATCATTTCACTTTCGTCACTCTGGCATTCCTTTACTAGCGTTGAATCTGATTCCTTTGTAAATGCTTTCGCAATTGTATGCTGTACAATATCAATTTTTTCTTTGTATACATTTTTTCTTTTAATCGGCGACACACCAAGAAGCTCCAATGACTTGTTTAAAAGAGTAAATGATTCAGCAGGATCTTGAAAATCTGGATCATTTTCTGGAACTTGACTGGGTCTAAAAAAATTTAAAAAGTTAGTTTTTTATAAGAACTTAAAAAGGGGGTAACAGCTGACCCAAAATGTGTACATAATGCCAAGAAATTTGTACATAATGTCTGTATTCTCAAAATGCCATGCAAAATAATGCCATGCAAAATAATGCCATGAGATTTTTCCACTCCGTACTTGACGCAATTGGTTTAGTTTATTAATTTTATATTAAAAAATACTATTTGTTACTTACCCTGCCTCATCTTCTTCAGATGCCTTAAACTCCTTTGAAAGCTTTAGTCTACAACCATCACAGATTTTCATTCCCATTTTGACATTTTTGTAACTGCACATCCACTTGGTCACATTTCTTAATTTCCCAAAATGCTTGATTTTTAACTCTAGTGGATCACAGCACTTTACTTTATATTTAGTCCATCCACTTGCCTCACCCATAGTTGAAACTTTTAAAATTACACAGAGATGACTTCTGATAAACCTTCAGTCGAACTATTATGTATCGATTATTTGGAGCTGTATCAGGAAGATACTTGCCAAAAATTTAAAATCAATTTATGCAGGAATTTTCATGTCAGCAAATCCCCACAATGTACCTAAACAGACCAATAAAATGAAGGAGGTGTGTCCTTAATGTTAAACAGGAATAAACAGGCAGTATTTCACAAAAGTATTGGCAGGTTTATACAGGCATATTTTCCTAAGAATTGGAACATCCAATAGTACGTCTCCGGTGGAAAAGAGGTTTTGTAAGTAAATATTACAATGGGGGGCAATGTTAATCTGATTACTGATACAGAATGAAACATAGGATATAATTTTTTATTAAATAAAATATTGTTAAATATTTTTATAATATCGCTTTAAACCCCATTATATTCTTCTAATTACCAAAATGCATTGTCTATTTATAGGCGATTTTTCATGCATGTGACATTTTTAATAAATTTTTTCACATTGAACCCATGATTTGTCCATCTCAAAATTTTGTGAATAGTTTAATAACACTTTAAAGAAAATAATATAATTTTTTGAAAAAAATTAAAAATGGCCTTTTTGAAATTTTTCAAAAAAAAAAATCACTTTTTCGATTTTCAAAAATTAATTCAAAATAAACAACTGGTCAAAAAAGTCTGAAATTTTGGATTTTCCAGTTTTTTGGTAGGAAAAACATGTATACTAAAAATCATCAACATCGGAGATGGTGTGGTAAAATACCCTGGTTGACTTGATATGGACTGACCCAAAGATAACGCAGACAAAAACAGCAAGTCAGTGGCAAATTCTCATTATTAAAAAGACAAAAATCAAGTAAAAATTAAATAAATAAACCAATTAAATATATAGAACAACAAATACAAAATACAAACTTTTAAGATAAAACGAAACAAAACAATAAATATAAAAAGGGTTAAAATAAAAATAAATAAAATTTTGATGACTAGACTGTTACATAAATATCACATTTTTTTTAGCAGGTACTCTTTCAGTTTTTGTTTAAAAGTGTTAACAGAAACTGATAACTTTATTTCATCAGGTAATTGATTAAATAAGTTAAATCCTTTATAAAATACAGAATTTTGAGCACCAACAGTATTTCTTCTTTCTATGTAAACATTTCTTTGGTGTCTGGTATTATAATTATGCACCTGTGCGCTATACCATGAACCAGTAAAGCTTTTCTTTTGGGTTGGATGGGAGAAAAAATAAAATAATTGAAAAAATATTATTTGCTTTAAGTCCGAAACTGTTTTTATAGTGTTATAGAGGTTTTATGATTTGGAGTTATTTAAGGTGACGAAGTCCTAAAGGGGCAAAACCGGGACACTCCGGCCATTCAATGTATTGTATATCATGTATTTTTTCTTATATGCACCCCTAATAATATTAAGATATATTTTCCAAAATACTTATTAAAGAAAAATAATTTAAGTAAGGTTTCAATTTAAATTTATAGATGGCAGAGAACATATGCTTTTTTAATTGTAGTGATTTTAAAGTTACAAAATGCAGTGGTATAATAACCGGGGCGAACCGGAACTTTTGCTGAAAAATCAGGACTGTCCCGGTCAAACCGGGACAGTTGGTCACCTTAAGTTATTTCAAGATTTTTAACAAAAACCAGTAAATGGTTAAAGGGTTTTTCCGAGGGTTTTTCTTTTTTTTAATAAAATTACATTTGCTTGAAATAGCCCTTAATTCAAAGGGCTAAAAGCCAAAATTAATATGATTTAAAAAATTAAATTATTATAGTGTCACGACTGTAAGATTTTAAATGAAAATGTGAAAAATCTATTTTTAGTTTATTTTCCTTATGCTGGTGCTCATAGAAAAACAATTGCAGAAATCGATTTTTTCTCATGCAAATGCTGTTTACAGAACAATGCATGCCAACAGCATTTGCATGTGGAAAGATGGATATTCTGCACTTTTTAGGAAAATAGCTATTTTCTGACAGATACAGATTGTATTTTATGACATAATTTTCTTATATTTATATGTGAACTAAGTAAGTGTCCTGTATTTCAAAATTCAAAAGTTTGCAACCCTGCATAAGTGGGTTGGTTTCAAAATTCAAAATCTAATGTTGACTGGAAAGCATACAACATCATTTAAAGTTTGGTAAAGTATGATGTCTTTCAATTTTGGCAATACATGTACACATTTCTTGGAATACAACAGGATTTACATAGTATAACTATGTAAATCCTGTTGTATTCCATAGTAAATATTGTTATATCAAATTTGTTCTTGGTCTAGGTTAGTCATTTGGTCCACTTTTGTTTTAGAATACAAGTATTATATTGACACAACATTTCTTCACACACCTCGGCCAAATATGGAACTTCATAGCTACATGAAAGATGGCATGATAGAAAACTGGGACATGTTTGAAAAGATTTTAGACTATTCTTATGAGAAGGTAGGTTGGGATAATTTTAAAAATTGGATATTTTATAATTTTATCATGTCATAAACACATTTTATAAATAAGGAGCATTTACTTTGCAAAAGTTGGGCTAGGATCGATCATAAGAACTATTATTAAATAAAAGAGTTAAAAAAAATTGAACACTGTAATATCACTACCTTTAAAAAAAGGAGACAGATTTCTGACATATTAACATTGTTTAAAATTTTGAATGGTTTGTTATATTGTCCAATTATACTGCAAGAAATTTCGTTTAATACAAATCAAAGAAGAGCTGATGATTGATGAGTTTTATCACGCTAACTATGGCTTTTGCTGTCCTCTTTCGAGGACCCTAAGATGTCTAAATAATAATAACATCAATCCAATTTCAAGTAGCACATTAAGTTCCTTTAAATCTAAAATAAAAAACATAATAGACTGATGATATACTTATAGCAAGTTGAACCAACATTCACTTAAGGAAAGTATAATTAAGGAATCTTAAATGTAAGGAATCCTCAAAACTGATTTTGGTTTGAACCGTTTGTTTCTGAGGTTTGCTGAGTTAGGCCACTCTGAAATTTGGCAGCAGTGCAGAAATCTGGTAACTTTCATTTGTCTGGCAGTTGTTTTGAAAACACTGATTCCATTCCATAACTCAATTTGTTTTATTTTGAATTTCAAAACTATAATTTCTAAATATTAATAAAAAAAGGCATGCCAATTTCACTCCAAAGAGGACTATATATTTTTCTCATGGCTATGTTAAGCGACTTGAAATAACAGATAACCAGTGCCTTTAATACAGCAAGTGAAGATAGCATTCAGGGGACTGCTGAGAATTACTTCTGTTATATTTTTGTCGGCATGCCAAACTCAACAAGAGGTCAAGCAAGGCTAGGACATAGGGAGCTGTAGTTTTTTTGATGTTTGGGTTTTCTCTTTTTGACATGTGTCAAATGACAGAAAACACACAAAATGTCAGCTGTTTGCATTTTGTTAATGACAAGAAATACTTTCAACATACTTCATTTGGCATAAAATGTGAACAAACTATGTCCTGAAATTTACCTCGTGGCATCTATAATTGCAATAAAAAACGGTAAAAAATAAATATTTTCTGTTAAGGTTAAGTGGTCGTGGGGCTGGATTTCCAGAAAAGAAAACCTTGAGTGCTTAAGGTTTCTTTAAAGTTGGTGCAAATGAAATTCTTATTTAAGGTCTGTCTTAAGGAGGCCTTATGTACATTGGTGCAATTGGCTGTTAGTTGCTATTATATTCTACCATGTATACCTTTATTTGTTATATTATATTTTAAATGTATATTATATATATGTATATTATATACTTTTTTATTTATTTTCTGTAAAATAGCTCTGCCATATATTATAATAATAAATAAATAAATAAAACATTGAAAAATAATGAAGGTTTTTTTTCTTTAGGACTGGACCTTGAACAATTAATTGCTTTTCAGGGCCTTTTTTCTACCTGCTGTACAACTGTCAATTTAATCTAATAACAAATATTTCATTTTACATATTTAGAACAATGTGCAAAAATTACTTTTGAGGTAAATTTCAAAGATTGTCCTAAAGGGTCCCCTTAAACTTTTTAACATAGAGATATAGGGACCTCAGTTAAAAAAAAATTTTGTTTTAGTTTCTAGTTTAGTTTATTATATTTACGGACAGTTTTAGTAAATAAATTAATAAATCTTTAAAGACTAATTCTAAATGTTTAGAATTAACTCTAACTAAGTATTAGAAGCCATAATAAAAGAATAAAATTCCGTATTCAACTCAATTAAGCAGAGAGAAATAATTAACTTTTTACTATTTTAGTATCAATAAATCAATCGCAATAAGCTTTATTGTCAGAAAAGAAATATTCATTGACAAAGCAATATAGTACAATGGTCAAAAAAGTATATGTATAAAGTACGTGAAAATAATAATAGTTACACACATATTCTTAAACTAAAATATAAAATAGTCCTGATTTGCATATTAGCACATTGACTAACTAAATCTATTAAAACTAGTAAAAATGAACTAAAATCATAAATATTAATTTATTATTATTTAGTGATTAAGGTATTCTAAAGAGTAGTATGCTTTTCAGTTAAGCAGTTTTTGACTGTTTTCCTAAATTCATTATTATTTTCAATATTTCTAAAATCCACAGGAAGTTTGTTATATATTTTGATACTTTTATATATCAAAGAGTTTTGTGTTAAAGTAAACCTTGGATTTGGTAGAGGAATTTTAGTGTAATTTCTTGTTTCATAAAGATGGGTATGTGACATATTTTTCTATTTTTTATGAATAAGACTAACAGTTTCTAAAATAAATAATCCGATGAGTGTTAAAATATTTTCGTTCTGAAAAAGAGGTTTGCAATGGTCTCTAAAACCAACACCACACAAATACCTTAAACAACGCTTTTGTAACACAAAAACTGATTGAAACAAATATTGACTGAAGTTGCCCCAGAAAGCTATTCCATAGCGTATATGTGACTCAACTAAGGCATAGTATGTTGTTTTAGCCATAGTTGTACACAGTTCCCAATACGTTTATCGAACGGCATATCCGCCTATGACTATCTTTTTATTTAAGTTTAAAATGTGTAGATCTGTACTATGGGTGATAGGCTGCTGTGCAAGGCACAGATCATCAAATTTAAATTTAAAACTAAGTACTTTTGTTTTTTCAATATTAAAACTTAACTTATTAAATTTTGCTAATGTAGTGTTAAAAAAATTGACATCAGTTTGTTCAATCAGTAAATTACTAAGCCTACTTTTGATCAGGGAGTTAAAGCCATAGTTAGTGTGATGATGTGATGTTGAGTTGCAAATAATTTATGATTTCTTGTGTTCCATGATGGCACATGAAACTTGATTAATGATAGTAACACTATAGAGTCAATTTCGTTATTTAGTATCATAGTACTTTCTACGAATGTCTAGATTCGACTCATTAGCTGGTGATAATCAATTGACTCAATAGGTATGTGTAATTTATATCATATAAAGCGAAAGAACTTTCTTTGTATTATTTCCAAGCGATTTTTATGATTCTCATAATATGGAGACCAAATAGTACAACCATATTCTAGAATTGATCTTACAATTGCAAAGTATTCAATGCAAAAATGTTGTTTACATCTTTTAATGTTCTAATCAAAAATCCTAGCAATTTCATAGCTTTATTTAAAATAATATCTATGTGTTCAACAAAACTGAGCTCTCTATCAAAAGTGACACCCAAGTCACGCATGATAGTTGGTTTCTCCAAATTGGAGTTATCTAACTGATAAGTAAGATAATAAATGGTTATATTCACACCATGCTGAAAACCCACTCAACTCTTGTGGCAAAATATGGCAATCCTCCAAACTTCTTATAATTCTAAAGAATTATTATTTAGATCATCAGCAAGAAGTAAAAAGTTACAGTTTTCCAAAGCAGAATTTGTCAAATGTCCGCCCTGGGAGACACCTGACAAAACGTTGAACTCGGCTGAGACGACATTTTCTATTCTTATTGCCTGACGTCTTTCAGTTAGATTACTCCGAAACCAGTTGAAAGCTGAGCCATGGATACCCACGACTTTAAGTTTCTTAAGTATTAGGTTATGATCGACCCTGCCAAAAGCCTTGGAGAAATCGATATAGATGACATGTGTGTGACACACATACATAAGAAGGAGTTATTTTAGTTAAACTTCCAGTAACACTTTTATTAAATAGAGAAGAATTTTGAAAAATGTAATCTTCCCAACAGTTTTTACCAAAGCTATGAGTGGGCTATCAAAACTCATATAAAAATGTTATTTGTTTTTTTAAAATTATTATCGACAGATTATACAATCCGACTCTCAATACCACCCAGTCCTGTTCTCCGAATCTCCAGGAAATCAAAGGCAAAGACGGGAAAAGCTTACCGAACTCATGTTTGAAAAATACAAAGTGCCAGCCTTCTTTTTGGTTAAAAATGCCGCGCTTGCGGCTTTTGCCAACGGGAGGGCGACAGCTTTAGTTATCGACAGTGGCGCCACCCACACTACAGCGGTGCCAGTTTTGGACGGCTACGTCATTTCGAACGCTGTTGTCAAGTCGCCTTTGGGTGGAGATTATCTTATTTTAAGGTAAGAAAATATCTGAGGGCCGGTTTGCCGATTGCGATCTCCTTATTCTGAGGCGTCAATAAAAAAAAATGTGTGCAAAGTTTTTGTGCTGTACAAATTTAGTTATTAACAAGCACCATTTAAAAAAAATGATAGATTAAGTCTCACCCAAAAATAAAGAATTTCCAATAAAGATAAACTAAGAGATAAAATCTGGTTCTTGTTTATTGCAGCAATCTTGTACACCTGAAAGTTTACCATGGTACTTACACACATAACATATTTCAGGGCACGAGAAATGCTGGAAACCATGGGCATCGACCTAACCCCTTCCGCGCTGATAGCCAGTAAGGACGTCGTCAGGGATAAAGACAAGCCGAGGTTTAACAAAAAGAAGCTGTCATTTCAACCAACCAATTCTTGGATGACCTACATGGTGAAGAAGACCGTTCAGGATTTCCAGCAAACTGTTTTGCAGGTATGTACGCGCAGGGGTCCTGAATGAGTCATAAGTCTGTCGATTTATAAGGACCACTCTGTCTTGTTTAAAAAAAAACGCATACATGCATTTTTCTATCTCGCAAAATTTACTTTTATGTTTCCATTCATCAGTTTAAAATAGACGGTATGCGTCAAACTGATTTTCTTTCAAAGACAAAAATGCCGCAAATTACAAAATTACGAAAGCACAAATTATCACTCGATTTATAGAAGACGGCTGGTCTGTAAGTAGAGCGACCACTCATTTTGGGGTTGATAAAATGACGATAGTACGATGGAAAAAGCGCTGGATACAGAATAATTCGATGAATAGAAAACATGGATCAGGGCGAAAGCCTGTAAGTTCTGAGATACAAGATGAAAGGCTTATCGACCACCTGAGACAAAATCCTTTTGCCACGTCCGTTGGAGCATCTAATGTAACGATGTGCCCAGGTTCCTTATCAACTATTAACAGAAGGATTAAAAAATCTGAAATTTCCTGTCGAGTTGCTGCAAAAACACCTTTTTTAATGGAAGAACACAAACAGGCCAGGGTTCTTTTTGCATTAAATAATGTTCTTCGTGACAATTACTTCTGGGAGAGCGTGGTCTTCACAGATGAAAAGATATTTCAATCATCTTCGAGCAGCAGAAAAATTTTATTGTATTGTCCATCAAATTCTAGGTTTGATCCAAAATACACCAACCAAATTAAGAAAGTTGGACATTTTTCAGTGTATATGTGAGGTTGGTTTAGCGCTGGAGGTTTGAGTATGTTTTGGCATATCGAAGGAAGCTTCAACAGTCAAAGATATGTGCAGATGTTTTACGAAAAAACGACTTCGTTTACCAGCAGGACAACTGTCACGTGCACCCGGCTAATGTTGTTCGCCAGTGGTTTGAAAACAATAATATTGAAACTCTTCTTTGGCCATCCGACAGCCCCCATCTCAACCCAATAGAAAATCTATGGGGCCGACTTGTCAAAATTATTTATCAGAGAAACTGGAGACCCAAAAATGCTGAAGAGTTAAGCGATGCAATTCATCGCGCATTGGAGATCGTGAATCGTGAATGATGCGTCCACTAAATACTAATTTTTGTTGTTGTTTTAAGCAATATTTAATATTTAGTTGTCTCCATTCCGTTGTGTTATTTTTATTATCGTCATTTTATTAACCCCAAAATGCGTGGTCGCTCTCCTTATAGACCAGCCGTCTTCTGTAACTCGAGTGATAATTACTCTTTTGCAATTAGTAAAGATTGTTTTTAAATATATTTATGTGCTGTTTAAAAGGCGATTTTTGGTATCATTAAATAATTATATCTGAGATTTAAACATGATTTTAGAAACAAGAAACTAAACTCAAAACCCTCCTTTGGGTTGCGTAGTCGGGTAATAAGGGTATTTGCTTTAAATTAAGTCATTTTTTGATTTAGAGGCCTTATTTTTACTTTTGATTTTATCAATATGACATAACGTCATCGTAATGCTGTCAGACATTACAAGCTGGTAGTTTTTTTGAGTATACACTAATAAAAGTCAAAGTTTAAGACATAGGGAACATCTGGAATTTTATAAAATCAAATTCCAGGCCTGAAATTCACCTGAAATTTCAGAAAAAACCGGCATTTTTTGTATAGTCTTGTCAAACTTTTTGGAGGATCCTACCTTAATCCAATCCCTCATGACATATAAAACAATCCACTTTTTTAAATATTTTACAAAAACGTGAAAGATCTGTGCATATAAGACATGATTTTGGTAACAGCTAGATTCAAAAGTTTTTTTTTCATAGGTACTAACCCAACTCACCCTTCAAGAAAAGTTTCGACCGTCTCTTTATTTACAAATCTTATTCAGGTAGTTCTTCGTAGTCTTATTGTTTGATGAACTTTTTTCTCAAGCAATAGCATTGAATTTTGGAAACAAAATTGTCCTTAAAAACAACTGGAAAAAATTATTGGAATTTCTGCGGGAACACTGGGAACTCTCTGTGTGCAAATTTACATTTTTTGAGGATTAAAATTTTTTTACCTTAACTAAAAAGGTCGAGGTCATTTGGGTGAATTCTGCCATTTCATGGCATGGTGGTTGCAGTGTTACTGAAAAGTATTTCTCGAGAGCGTAACTATGACCCTAAAACGATTTAATCTGTTAGGTTTCAGAATCGCCCTACGACGAAAGGGTAGTGGGAAATATTCCAGCCGTCCATTACGAATTTCCCACCGGGTATCATCAAGATTTCGGCTCAGAACGGTTTAAATTGGCCGAAGGATTGTTCGACCATGCCATGCTGGGAGCAGGATACATTGGTATGTATATAACTGAGCTGAAATCAAGCTACACTCCCCATTTTAAAAAAAACACACCCCATATACAAAAAAAAATCTCAGGAACCGATGCATTTTGTAAACTATGTCATAAGTTTGTACTAATTAAGTATTAAGGAGGGTACTAAGTACATAATTAGTATGACATAAGCTAAACCCCGCCTTTTAAGTAGGAATAACCCTGTTATCCTTTGAGTACAAAGTTTTTTGAAAGGGTACTAAATTAGTACATAATTTTCACAATATCGATGAGTTTCGTTAAGCGGAGAGGGTCGATGGAGGGGGTGTAGCTTAACTGAGGTTTACGTGAGTTGCTTTTGATGAAATTAAGCTTATCCAATGCTCAGGAATACAGTAGTGAAACACACAACAACAAAAATGGTCTATGTAAAAATGTATTATTTGGGAATTGCTAAAAAGTGTATAACCTTGAGCACTAATAGTGCCTACAGATCAACCACGACCAATACTTTGTCAATTATTCAGTTTCTCATTTCTCATGGGGTGTGTCTCTCATTCTACTATGCAAGCTTGAGTGTACATTTAATCTGTTGATTGATTTAATAAATCTTTTTAAATCCATGCTAACCGAAAGAAAACAATTGCTATGGTCGGACCTTGTCGAAGTTCTTGATATACTCAGGACTCGCTCAGTGTTTAATCTTGGGACGTTACTATTCAATTGCTTTATCAATGACATTTCTTCAACTTTAGATAATATTGTTATCTAAAGTTAAAGAGTGAATTAGAGTTTTGAACTTTAAATCTCTTTATTTTTTACTTTTCACAACGTTTCACTAGGTGACATTAAATATTTAAAAACAGTTTGGTTTCTCAGTTTTTAGAATTTTTGTCTGTCTGTTTATTTGTTCCAAAAACTACTGAACTGATTTTGATGTGACTTTCTTGGCTGCATTCCTTGAACTCCTGGGAGTACATATGCTTTATTTCACCAAAATCGGTTCACGTTCCATTTAAATCAATAAAAAAAAAGAAGCTGGTAGCTAGTTATTAATAAATGTTTTATCTTTACAGCTGCAACTAGTGCAGGAATGTGTGATGTGGATATTCGACCGGCTTTATACAGTTCCGTCGTGCTCACTGGTGGAAACTCTTTGGTTCAGGTATCTAATTATTTTTGTAATTTTAATAGTGTTTTGAATTTCTATGGTTGTTTGCAAGATTTTATTTTTTCCTAGGTTATACTTATAACAGGGGTATTTTTTGACTCCTATGTCTGTCTGTGTGGGTTTTTGTCTGTCTGCGAGCGTGTACCTAGTTCTTGAACCAGGAAACCGATGCGTTTTTTTAGCCCATCTTTCAGGGAGCGTTCTTAACTATGTTCGATAAAAATAGGCTAAGTAGCTCCAGAGATAATACAGTTTCTGTACACATATATCAAGAAATTTGAGAAATGGGGACCGATTTCTTGCACCGTTGGACCATCTCAGAGATTTCCGATAGGCAATCTACTTCCTAAGTTGGCTTACTTTCAGACTAATGACTTTTAAGTATTTTTTTAAATTTTTTCACCTACCTTTGTCGCTTAGGTATTCAAATTTGCTCCACAACCCCTTTTTCCACTTATTTTTTTTATGATTTTCACTTTTTCTTTAACAATTGACAGTATTCACATTGACAGAATGTGGTCAATCTCTTCCGGCAGTGCCGGTTTTTTTTTTAAGTTTTTTTTCACTAATAATCAACAATAATATAAAAAGGTTACTGCCTGAATCAAGAAGGATGCATGGCTTATTACCAATCGCATTCCACATGCACCTCCTCTCTTATCACGACCAAGAAAACAAACAGTAGGTAATACGCGGTGAATAGATTTTAATTAATGTTGGTTACTGAGCCAGGTGAAGTAAAGTAAGTCACATCATTGTGGAAAAATTTTGACCTCTCTAAAATTACCTCACAAAGAAAAAGAACTCTCTTGATAAAAAACGAGCTGTTGACATATTTTTCTTTACTTTAATAGTCAAAGTCATAATGGTAATTTAAGGCTTAAAATATTTTATCATAATTTAAGAGGTAACGTTTTTAATGAAGGAATTTTTTACTACGTTTTCGATTTCTAGAATAAAAAAAAAAAATTTCAAATTTTCACTGTTTTTTAGGCGTTCAAAAAAAGTACTGCCAAAAAACATTTTTTCTCTGTTAAAATGAAAAATATTTAGAGAGAGAGGTCAGAATTTTAGAGGTAGATGGAGAGATAATTTAGTGACGTGCAAAAAATCAAGGTTGTCGAAGAGAGAAAGATGGGCATATGTTTACTAAAAATTTCTGTTATGTCATCTGTCTGTCATCTTGAGTGGTGTCATGCATATGATTTTTATTTTGCAATTTTTATCCAAAAAACAGCAAAAATTGTAATTTTTCAAAGTATAAAGTTTGTAAAACATAAGGTGGTATTAATTTCTTTCAATCAAAGTTCTTTACAGTCTTTCAATTTACCAAAAAACGTTTCCTACTAAAGTGTTTTTTAGCACATCTAAAAATAATTTAACAGGTATTTAAGAAAATTATTTTAAGGGTCATCATGGCTTTACCATAAGAAATAAAATACTAAAAAAGCGTTGTGATGCCACGCTACCACCGATCCCCCTCCCCACGCTAACGATAATATGGACATCATTATTTAACGATACCAAAATTGGAAAAAAATTATTCTTCAATTTTGGTATTGTTAACTAATGTTGGTAGGTAAGTACCTATTTTTAATTATAATAATTAATTGTATTATAGTTAGGTTGGGCACAGCAAAAAAGTGTTTTAAAATTTTTTCAGGTTCTTTTTAATACGGGGGAGGGGTTGCTTTAATTTTGCGACCTAATTTTGAACGGGTCATCAGAAACGTGACGATTTGTGAAAAGAAGAGGGTGGGGCAAAAATGGCCGAAATAGTGTAAAATAATTTATGGGTGGCCGCTATTAAACTTCTATATGGCTCGTGCAGTACCCAATTTTTTTTGTCGCGATAAGAGAGGTGTGAAAGGCGATTACTAAAACCAACGATGTCGGGTTGATTATTGCAGTCCACTTCCAATATCATTATTGAAAAGTAGAAATAAGAAAAGGATTAATTAAAAAACTGAGTTAAAATAAAAAGTTTAAAATTAATTAAAGTGTAAAAATACTAGCTGTAACTTCTATATGATTAAAATGGTGACTATATTTTCTAATAAATATTTTCCTTAAACCATATGTTATGCAATAAAATAGATTAAAATAAAAAAGCTTATAGGGCGAACCATTAAACTTTGGATTGGACGGGGAAAATTCTTACTTTTATATATTTCAATTTTTTAGAAAAATGCTTTATCAAGGCTTTTCCAAACTAAACAAAAGCCATTGGAATTAAAGGAGAAAGCATGTTGTTAACATTTATGTTAAAAATTATTGTGAACCATGAACCAGTAAAGCTTTTGTTTTGGGTTGGACGGGACAAAAAGTGCAATAATTGAAAAAACATTATTTGCTTTAGGTCCGAAACTGTTTGTATATTTCGACTTTTTTACATATCAAGAAAAAGTGTTATAGTGGTTTTATGATTTGGAGTTAAGTGGCCCCCCTAAAGTGACAAAATAGGTACCAAAAAAAAAACTGACTCCGACCCTGCCGTCGAGATTGATCGTGTTCTGTCAACTTGTAACTATATTGGTGCGCAACGTTGGAAAATGGTGAAAATCTTTAAAAATAGTTGCAGAAAGAGACTGTTAAGGACAAATTTGGATACCTAACACAAGTAGCCTTTGGACGTTATCTTACGTTGCGCATACGTTGCCCTTGAGAAACGCGACGTCGGCTATCGACGTCGTTTCGACTGCCTGACGACCATCATTCGCACCTAAATGGGTAATACAGATTCGGGTCGCCTCGACGTCATTGATCCTGACTAGCTTTACCAATTGCCAACGTTATTTTACGTTTAATTTTCCTCACCTAAAATTAGTTACTAAACAAGAATGTTAATTACGGTTGGTTTTGTTTCGACTACCTAAAATACATAAAGTTTTTGTAAAAGAATAAAAATGGATGCGTCTTTTTTAAAGGCGGAACCTGATGTCTATATAATTGTTTTATTTACTTTTAAAGCACCTTACACATAAAATTTGTAAACGAAAGGCCGTTTATTGATAAATGTGTTTAAGATACTTCGAAAAAAACCGGGCGCCTTGAATAATTGAAAGATCTAAGAAAATAAATATTAAAAAAAATTGGTTAACCTTATTTTATTAATTATACTACCTGGCGCTTTCTAGTTTTAGACTAAAAAGCAAAAAATTAATTTACAATGGCCGACAGACGCCAACCTGTTCAAAATGGCGAATTTTTGTGTTCGGCCTGTGTACGTATTAGAATCGCAAGTCTTGCACGGACTATGCAATATTAGTAGTCGTTTGGGACGTCGGTTGACGTAGGCCAGTTCCAACGAGCTACAGGTTTTACATTTCAACGGCAGGCAGACGTCGCTATCCGTCTCGTTTAAATTTCCTACGTACTGAAGAGGTCGGCTTTGCAGTAGAATCGTACGTCGCTTTGGCCGACGTCGGCATATCGTTTGGTTTTGTGACGGATAACTAAGAACGTCGCTTTTACCTCAAAAACAACGTTGGGCACAAAAATTTCCTTGATCACAATCTTAATTCTACCCGAAATTAACGTCATATTATGACGCATTTGCTTGATAGGCAATAAAGGTAGGTGGAAAAATTTTGAAAAGTAGTAAAAATCCATTATTTTGGCTACAGACCAACTTAATCTGGCAGATTGCACATGGGTATTCTCTGATGAAATCTACGATTCTATTATCTACGATTCTATTCTCTGATGAGATTGCCATGAGCAATTGTGCATGAAATCGCCTACATGATGACCAATATACAGGGTGATTCAAAATTCCCTAGAAAGATTTGAACAGTGGTTAGATATCATTAATCTAAGACGTGATTATTTTGTTTAACTTTCATATTTTTTTTCTCTGAATTTAGGAGTAAAATTTTCGTATTTTTTTGGGAATCACCCTTAAAATAATTTACCAATCAAGTCTTTCCTGACCATAGAGAAAACAATAATAAAGAGAGGGTTTTATTCAATGGTAGAAATCTGGCAACAAGTTTGGCTTGATGCTGGCGCCTCCATTGAGAGCGTAGAGAAACAAAAGTCGCTTTTTATGATGGGTTTTTTAAAATTTGGGTGCCCGGTGCAACCTCCCAGAACTTCTTGGTTTAAAGACGGTATTTCTTTGAAACAAGATAAAAAAAACTACTTCTTGCACTAATTAAAACAAGCCAGAGTTTGTTAACTCCGAAGTTTTCCAAATTCTATAAAACAAACTTACCTTTTATTGACTCTTGAGGGCTGTAGGTACTTCCATAATCTCTGCTTCCAACCACCAGCGCCTCCATGCGCTACATATCGACTCCGTAACACATTGGGCGTGTTTTTCTATACTTTAAACTATCTCTTTATTTTTCTTTTATCTCTGTCAAGCATTTTGAAGTTGTCAGTCTTGTTTCCAAAAAATTGATGTTTCTCTCACGTAGTAGTAAAGGGTGCTTCTCAGAAAATATTAACAATTTTTAAATGCAAATATCTCTGAAACGGAAGAGTTTACAAAAATATATTTTACTAATTCTTGTTCAGAACAACAAATTCTACCTACACTTAAAGTCTTTCTGGGGAATTTTGAATTACCCTGTATAATCGGGTGTAACTTCTTAACCTTTCACCCGATTATGATAAAAATTTGTGTGAATATTGATTTGTAACGTTGTTTAAGTTTTAAAGCGGTAGGCATCGGTTTCTGTTGGATTAACTACTCCTCTGAGAGATAATCCAACAGGCATCTCGGGCGCCACACTCTGGATTTATGTGGTAGAGGGCCCACAGCGTCGGGTAGCTTTTAAACAGTGGAGACGGTTAAACCAGGCGTCTAGCTGTCTCGATTCTTAACCTAAGTAACACGAGTAAAACAACCAATTTTCCAACATGGCGGATTTATTATAACTTATAATTTATTATCAACAGGTCTCTTTATTTAGCATTCAACGGTATACAATAGAAAAGGACGGAAAATCTTAGAAAAATCGGTAACTTGCATGTCTCATAACGTTTACGGTAAACCCCGGTATTTGATATTTAATGTTAACGGTAGAAAGCTCCTTAATACGGCACCCCCAACATAGCGGAATTTACATATATAGAATTCATAGCAGGTTTAGAGAAATAAGAAATTAGTGTGTCAGACAAAGATACCTTTATAGCACCACTACTCCATAAATCACTCCATATGCTGTTCCACCGTGTGTTAGAGAGAGATGCAAAGAGGAAAAGACAGTCCTAAAGGTATTCCGATCCAGCGATAGCACTGTCTCCCTCTCACTCACTAACCGGTCAAACAACACAGGATCGACCTAATTAGGTAGTTTAGCCATGTGTTAGAGAGAGAGATGTATTACCCGTATTCCGAACCAGCGATAATACACCTAACCTCCAATTACAGTGCCTTTGTCGTCACATGCTTAAATAAAACGATCCGGTGGCGCTGCTTCTCAATGAATTACTCCATACGCTGTCAAACCGTGTGTTAAAGAGAGATGCAGAGAGGAAAAGACAGTCCTAAAGGTAATCCGATCCAGCGATAGCACTGTCTCCCTCTCACTCACTAACCGGTCAGACAGCGCAAGACAAACCCATTAATAGCTTCGCCTGGTGCTAGAGAGAGAGATGTGTTACCCGTATTCCGAGCCAGCGGTAACCCATCTCACCTCTACTTACCATACGGAAAACTACATTTTACGGTATGTATAGAAAACCCCGCTATACTGGTCAGGTGCTTACCTATCGGGTTCTGGCAGGTGATGTGTGTTTTCGGTGCGGTCGGTCGGAGGAGTTGTTGGTAGCGGGCGGTCGGCAGAATGAATGCCATGAAACGCGCTCGACATCGCTTTAAATAGCCTCGCGTATCCCCACCTACCATACTCCCGTCGAGCAGGCTGTGCGCGCAAAGCGGTGGGGTATAGCTCGCTGACCGTGCAGCATAGCAGGAAAGGGAAACGTGGCGAGTCAAAGCGATGTCTAGAGTCTAAGAATAGAAAATAATAAAACGTCATAGAAATTACAGAAATTATGAGACATGAAGTACCTAAAAAGAAAAGAAAAGCTAAAATAAATAAATAAAATTAGTAACTTCGTTACAGATTATTCCGTCTTAGGCAAAAAAAATGACTTGGAAGGCGGAGCAAATCGGGGCATTTTAGAAAAATTGGATTTTCAATATTTTTAATTCTACTTGTTATTTTAGGGGTTCAGCGAACGACTAAACCGCGACTTATCGTCGCGAACGCCGACCTCAATGCGACTGAAAATGATAGCCGCCAACGGTAGCGTGGAAAGGAGGTTCGGCGCGTGGGTGGGAGGTTCGATTTTGGCCTCCATAGGCACCTTCCAACAGATGTGGATGTCGATGCAGGAGTACCAGGAGTCGGGAAAGGCGCAGATCGACCGGAAGTGTCCGTAGTCTGGGCGAGTAAGATCTTTGTGATTTTTTTTAGGATTGTCTTAACTGAATAGGAGTTTTTTTGTATCTTTATCAAAAAAAAATCTCATCCCTTTTTAACCTAAAAATAGGACAAAATGGTAATGGTAATATTAGGAAATTTAAATTTTTATCTAAAAATGACCAACAATCTAAAAATTACTGACCATACTCTTTTATGTTTGGTTAAACGATCATAACTAGCTTTAGTAATAAGAATGAAAATTTTGGGAAAGTAGAAAATCGGGGCGGTCGGCCATATTATTTTTGTTGACTCCCCTATTAGACAATAATTTGGGTAACAAACAGGCAACTGCTAACTTCGTAACAATATATTTTTGAACCCAATTTTTATAGTAACTATACCTAATAGTGTTTTTTTGATAAAGGTATATTTTTTTTTGTAGTCAACGTGTAATTTCCCCAATGTTATGGTGTTTTATTTTATCTGAATCACATGGAATCGAGACATTTGTTTTTCTGAATTCGTTTATTTATTGTTTCAATACAAGTTTTAATTAATTTGTTAATTTGGTTGTGATTCTTCAGAAACGACAGAAAATCTCACCCGTCACAATTCTGAAAAGTAGCGATTTTTACTTATTTCTATTTAAAATAAAAACACAGCGTCCGTAATATTTATTCTAACTTTTTAAGGAAAAACTGCGTCACTTTTTTTGAAATATTTTAAAGAACTTTTGCAGGACTAGTTTTAGTAGTAGTAGTAGATGGGTGGCCGTACAACTGTCAATTAGGCCGCATAATGGATCCTTTCTGCCATAACCCCGTGCACCCCTGATGCACGTGCCCCTTAGGATGCAAGTTTTCTTTCTCTAAGAGGACTTCATTTTTGCCTCTTTGTCGAGGGCAGGGATCTTTATACCGCGTAGCAAGTATACACAGTAGACCGCGGGCTTACACCCCCTCCGAAGGGTAGTCCTGCTACATGTTAGACATTATTTATCTAACATCGCTACCGTCCCAGCAGAACTTGGTTGACGGTATACTTCCCAATGAGCATTTTCAGAAACTTCTGGTGACAGATATTTATATAATTATTATAAAGAGGGTTCCATTGATACCCTAGGGTATTTAGAAGTTTCCTACAAGAATTGTGTTTGTATATTTGTTTTATTAAAGGCTCTAAATTGATGGTACCCTAAAGTAACATAAAACTGGCGTTAACAATATTTCCACGGACATCTTTATAAAAATTAAAGTCATCGGTTCAAATGTTATATAAATTGTTGTTAACAATGTTTCCACCAACATATTTATAAAAATATAAGTCATCAGTGACAAAAGTTATATAAATTGGTGTTTGAAATCTTTCTGTCAACCCACCTATAAAACCGTAAGTAACTATCAATTAAACTTATAAAACTTAATTAACCAACAACAAATTTATATAAGATAAGATTGAAAATATTTCGAGAGACACTTATAAAAACTTGGGAACTCACACACAATAGTTATATAAATTGGTGTCTGTAATATTCTTATGAACTCATTCATGAACCTTTTTTGCCCATAAGGTTTTTTCTATAATGTTGTTATTAATTTCTTTATACAGTGATTATAATACAACTGTTTTTAGAACAAAAAAAAACAATTTTAATTTATTTTGGCAATTATAATAACAAAAAAAACAAGATTTTTTAAGGTTAATTTTGTGACATCAAAAGGCGCGTTTTTGCGAAATCAAAAGGAGCGTTTTTGCAACATCAAAAGGCGCGTTTTTGCGAGATACCATACCATTATTATCTTGTTTTAATTACATCAATCTGAGAGAGACAAGAGATCCAAATCTTCTTGAGATAGTTGCCGATGACAGATATCGGGATCGAATGCATTTTACACCCGATTCCCACCAGCGTTTCCGATGCGCAGTCACCCTGACTCAAAAAACTCATCACGTGGTTCGCAAATTTCGCTTAGACCACATGATACGTGTTTTGATTCGGGGGACCCACGAATGAGAAACGCATAGATGGGAACCGTGTTTTAGAAAAAGAGAACAATATAGTAACCGTGTAAAGGTCGCAAAAACGCACCGTGAAACGTCGAGCGCATACGCTGATACTGCTGGTCGGCGGCAAATGTGAACACCCCGGAAAATACTCGCCTGTACACCCTTCGACCCCGCACTCTAACTATATTCTTGAAATAGTTACCTCTGATAGTTATGCGGGCTTGAAGTGTGTGGAGGCGGGTATTTTTCCTGGTATGTGTAGTATGCTGGATCTCTCGAGGAATGCATTTAGGAAAAGAGAACAATGGTAACTATGTTAAGCTCGCAGAAACAGACCATCAGTGTTCAACACTGCGCCATCTGTAGCCCTTTGTTCCAAGTAGCATCATTTTTTAAAAGGGTTATAAAATAGTGTTGACGAGGTAAACAGTGGTATAGTTGTATTGTTTTTTTTATAGAATTGTCGGAAATTTTCGCCATTTTGGATTACAAAAATAGGTTTTTGGCCTAATTAAAAACGTTATTTATGGGGTTTCAACATGTGTTTCAATCGAAATATTGCTTGCTAGGGTTAAGAACAACATATGAAATTCAATATTTGTCCAAGAAAGAAAAAAACGCGTATGAAAAAAAAAACTGATAGTTAAATGAATATTTTTTTTCATGTTTTCTCAAGTATTTTTGGAGCCCATGAAATTTACGTGAGTGTATTCGAAAACTATACAGTACACACGGGACCGCAGCTGATTTTCAGAGAAGGATGACGTGAAAAACAGCTTTTATTTGACTAGTATATAAATATTCATATTCCTGCTTCAGCTTATCTCACTTTCATTTTTATTTCTTTTAGAAGATTGCTAAACACCATTTTATAAATTTTTTTATTGTAAAAAGAAAAAGAATAATACATAACCAGCAAAGGGAAGAAAGATGGAAAATCTATATTTCTAAATCCATAAAAACCTTTCATTTGTTATGTAGTGTTGTTAGAACAGTTGTAAAACCTTTTTATAATAATCTCTATACTTGAGGGCTCATAAGGAAGTTTTATAAAATCTATATGTTGTTTTTCTATCCATTGCTATGTAACATAAATTTTTATAAGCTGGTGTTGAACAGTTGTTTTTCAAGTCTTTTTTACTCATTTAAGAGATATAGTAGAGTTATAAAATTATCACCAACACTAAATAATATAACTTTTGGTTATTTTATGAAGGTTTTATATTATTTGCTGTAACTTTTATATAGACAAAAATGCTCATTGGGTTCTCCCCAGCAGTTCGACGTCATATAGGCTGACCCGAAAAACGAGGTTTAGACCCGGTTTCGCTGGTCGACGTCGCCGTCGGAGTCTTCAGACGCATTCCTTGGAGTGGTCCTGCTACCCGAAAGTGCTACCGTATTAATGGCCACTTGCACCAACCCGAACCTAGAGCACACCTGAATAGGTGCCCCCTAGTTCTAGGGAAACTCTAACCTGTCACCTGAGTTGAAATGGCTTGCTTGGCAAATTTTAAACGTACCCCTAGCTAGGTGAGCAAAACATTCGGCAACGTCGCAAATTCTGTCAAAAAACGTCATTCCTTGGGTTCTTTACCATTTCTCTCTGCCTCCGTCGCCGTAGCAAGTAGTTAAACAGGTGAAAAATTGTTTTCCTAAAGATATATGACTGACATTGATTTTTCAGATTTTTCTAATTTTATATGATAATAATATTCTTTCAGTGAGGTAGTGCGGTATGGTAACAAAACCAATATTCTATTAACCCTGGATTTATAAACTTAATTGTATGGTTAAGGCTTATTACTTAACTTTTAATGAATTGAGTTAATGGGCCTTTACTGTTCGACGGTGATGCAACCCTGACCCTTTTTCTTTTGCTCAGGGAAAAAGTATAACTTTGTAAATCCGCAGGGCTTACCGGTCATGAGGATACTCCAGCTGATTTTCAATCTGCTCCAAAATTAACATCACAGTTGGTTTCGTTAACCTAAACCTTTTAGTTTAGGTTGTCGATATCCTCAAAATGATTGGACCTGTTATAAACTTGACGTGGAAAGCCATTCTCAATTATTTCTAACTCTTCATATCATCATCCCACGCCTCCATATCCAAAAAATCCATTTTTGCAACACATTCACAAAAAAAAGATTGTGGTTAGTTAAATTAGTTAAGGTGGGAGCTAGGGACCCAAAATCGACTACCTAACCTAACACGTTTAGGACTCAACTAAACGCTTCAGCAAGTGAAACTGACACCTACCTAAATTTAGGGATACCTAGGGCTAGGTGTATCCTCAAAACGTTGGTGCAAGTGGCCATAAGAAACTAAATTTTAGGAGTTATTAGCAAATTCCTCCTGTCAAAAAAGCAGTTAGTGTAAACTTGTATTTTTTGTAAAGGTCAGATTTTCTGACGGTTTCTGAGTCGCGTCCTGTGTGCCAAAAGTCGTTTTTTCAAAAATTGAAAGTTATATGAGACTTTGGAATTTAAACTATTCAACAGTGGATTTCAAATATATTAAACAAATTGTCGGTAATATTCGCCACGCATTGATCTTTTTCCCGTTTATTATTTTAGGTTTTTGCTTTGTGTAATTTTTCGGCTATATTTTTTTTAGAAGTAGGTCTTTTGTCTTTGTAAATATATCTATGTATTAGGAAACAAGAAGCGTGGAAATATTTGCTACTGTTTTAAGTAAAACTGTCCCTTTTTAATATACATGTTTATTTTGACACAAGCGCAAAATTGTTTTAATGGGGTTGTTGCACATTTTTCAATTACCGCATATTTGGTTTGGTTTTTTTGAGAAAAAAGACCTTTAAATGGTGTATATATCAGTCGAAATTTTATATATATATATGATATTATATATAGGGTGAGCCAAAAAATTTGTCACGGCCGATTTTCAAAATTTTTGGCTGTTTTTTATAGACAAAAGTTGAAACTTTACTGACGGACTCAAAATTTGACATATGATGGCGCCTAAAATCCAAGATGGCGGAGAGCTTTAAAAAATTGATAAATTTCACCCGCCCCCTGCCAAAAATTTGTGGGCAGAAGCCCCATACTTTCTTCGACTGCTGAGGTATCGCTTATCTAAATTCGTTATTAGATAGAAAAATTATAAAAAATTGTTCATTGTTCATTTATCTGGGATCAAGAGAGAAAAAGGATGGATTAGATAGCCAATCGCGATTAGGTGCCTACGGTGCATTTAGAGGTTAGACCAAAATTTGTAAGTTTTCGTAAAAACTTTTGACCCAGTCATATGTCAAATTTTGAACAGAATTACTGAATATTTATGTCTCGTTTTACCAGAGCTTAAAATTCTGAAAATCGGACGACTAGGTCGGGAGTTAGGGGTACCTTATTTTCACAAAACTCAGTCGTGTCGTGTCTTTATAAAATCTACCCCAATAAAGAGAGGAATACTTATAATGATAGGTTCAATTATGTAGTTTCTTTCAGCATTCCACTTTAATCTTTTAAAAAAGCTTTAAGGCTCATAATGCAGAAAATTTTAGTTTTGTTTACAATGAGTTCTAGCTTACACGTTAAGATATATTCTATTGAATTATTTATTGAAAGGAACTAGTAGTTAGTGCCTAAAATATAAAAATAAAATTTCATTCTTGCAAGACGTCATTTAGGAGCTGTAACTGTAAGAACTCATCATTATTTATATGTCACAGCCGTTACAAAAAAATACAAAAAGTGTTTCTAACTAAACACGCAAATACAAAAATTATACGAAACTATATCATTACCACAAGTATGAAATACGCTTTGACAGTATCAAAAAAAAAATGTTAGTCACCACAAGGAAATTTGAAAAAATACATTATTTAAATCTTAGACTAATAACTAAAGAGAGACCAAACATTCCCTATTGAAATCCTCTAATGTTTACAATCCAACACCCTTCTGGACGATTATATGAACAGAAAAGAGATAGAGCAATAAAACGGCAACACTGTCAAAAATTGCTTTTTCGCATTACCAGTGGCGGCGTTAATTTTAATTTAAATATATAAATGTGAAAACGAGATTTAAGGTAGGGTTGGTCGGATTTTCTTATTCAAAAGAATTAACTGCCAGAACTTGCATAACCACAAAAAATAGATTTATTCAAGGATAAAGTTTAGTTTGAGGAATGTAGGTATTTACGAACAGATCAAAAGTTTACCAAAGAGCACTTGAAATGATTTTTAGGTAAATTATTCAAGATGGCTGTTATATATTTTTTTAAATTGTGCAGTATCCCACAAAACAAAAGTAAAAAAAAATATTTTCATAGCAAAAAGAAAACGGTTAATAACCCGTTTTATAACGTTTTTGTCCAAAAAAAAACACGCTAATAAACGGCTTATTAAGCGTTTTTTTCACTGTGATAATAATGTCTCTTTTAGTTTTCTTTAGTAGAATATAAACTTTATTTATCAAATTAAGAGAACTTTTTGTGATGTTAATTATGAAAATTTTAAGGCCAACAAATTTTATTCTTTACACATTGGCTGCATGTTCATTTCTGAATACAGAACACAAGGAAAATTTAAGGAAGAGGTAAAAAATTACTAGTAGTTTTTCAGAAAACAGGAGTCAAAAGGCAAAAAAATAAATAATAAATATTAATGAAAATAAAAATAAGATTGGCTCAGAGTAAATATCTCCAAAACGGTTTTATTCACATTATAGAAAGTACCCAGGTACCCATTAAAATACAAAAAATACCTGCCCCAGTACCTGACTATCAGCACTTGGTCTTATTGTCTTCTCTTGTTATGTATAAATTATAATAAATAAATATTTTACATGCTGCAAAAGGAGCAAAATTATCTGGTACTTTTGTTTCTTAAAAAAGATTAGTATTAGTCTTAGATTTTTGATGTATTAATAGTATAATCATAAGCTTTTTACGCAGTTTTTTACCTCATACTACGCCCATGACTAACGTAAAATGACAGGATCTTTCTTACCTCCGAAATATTAGTTCTGGGCTGGAATATCCGCTTTTATTGCATACCAGGCAATGGTAAACCATTTTGTTGGTCCTCAAAATAGCTTGATACAGTTCTTTTTTCACAAATAGTCACAATAAAATTCAAAAATCACCGAACAACACAAACCCCCGTTAACAACAACGCCGTCAGCTGCAACCAAACATGTCGGCATTTATTCGCGGCTCGTCGAAAAAACGTTGCCGGCTTGTGTTCTTTTTTATAAATCTCGAAATTCTACTTATTAAAAATTAAAAAAAGTTAATTATTGAGACTAAAAATTAGGACTAAGAATTAAGTTATTAGCATAAGAAAAATTATCCTATATAAAAATATGTCAAATAATCAATAATATTATCAAAAGAGCTTCAAGAAGTTTATGAATTGTTTTGTTTCTAGGGAAACCCCGCGGTAAATTGGCAACCATGTATTTTTTGGGAAATAAACATTGTGGCTGGTTGATCGGGGTAATATTGTTTACTGTTATATCTCATTTTTTTTATTAATCTGAGATTTAAATACTGTCGCACCCGTTACAGGTAAATTAAAAAAAAATAAAACTGCTTACAAAAATAGTCATAGTAGGCTGTGTATATTCAGTGTTTGATATAATATAAAACTCATGGAAAAGAGGCCGTCGATGGGATTGGTGCAGTAGCAAAAAGATTGATGTGGGCTGCTGCGAGGGGGTATTCACTAGTGTGAAATTTGTGACGCGATTTCGCGTTTAACATATTTTTTTGCGGGATTTCGCGTGATTTCGCGCGATTTCGCACAATTTGGCAAGGATTTCGCAGCCAAAATGTGACGCGATTTCGTGGAGTGGTTACCCCCTCGTGCTGCTGTTAAAGTCCGAAAAGTAATATTAAATACTCCTAAAGTGTGCTTTGAGTTCCTCTCAATCAATGCTGGTAAACTTTTGGTATTCTATATACCAGAGAGCCAACTAAAAGAAATCACCCCGGTTTTAGAAACGAGATGGCAAGGTCTCAGAGCCATAGATAACATACAATCCAAGCATTATTTTGAAAATGATGGGCCCAATGTTATCTTGTCAGCAGTCACCTACAAATCTGAACTTCAAAGGACCCAAATTAAAGTATTGTAACCATTTTTTAGTACTATGTTAGTACTTACTTTTTTTTCTCGTTAATTAATACTAAAATTAATATGTTACTCCTTCCATGTAGTTATTTATTTTTTTTAATAACATAAAAATGTATAAAAGTACTTTTGGTGTATTATATAGAGCATACGTCCTTAACTGCAATTGATTTTTACCATTCTTGGCCGAAAGTCTTTAAAAAAATCCAATATAAAAACGAATTTACTATATAACACCCGTTACACTCAATCATAACACCCGTTACAAATTGAGGATAAAGAAAATAAAAGAAGTATAAATTAATAAAACTCAAAATATATTAAACCTATTTGGTGGCCTTTTCTGCTATACACTAAGATCAAAAATATATTAGTTGCTATGTTAACTTTTATGAAAACTAAACCTAACCATATCAATGTCGAAAAAACGTAAAAAACAAAATAACACCCGTTACATGTATTCAATTCCCTAAAATACATTGTTCTGGTGATTCCTGGCGAGTTTTTTTGCATAAAGATTTTCATCTGTCAACACCACATGAGTTAATTCGAGTTTTGTTGTAATAACTTATCAACGTCAAACATAAAATTGGATGTCAAAAACATAAAACGTAACACCCGTTACAATGGAATTACCCTTATGCTAACCTTAAACAGTGCACCTTCCTACAGACATTACAATTTTTGGTCTAAATACTCATGATTTAAAATGTTTATATTTTTATCTTATAACCAATTTAGATAAGTGATATCTCGGTAGTCGAAGAAAGTATGGGGCTTTTTCCTCATTGACAAAAATCAAGTCCAGGGTCGCACACAAGTTTTTCGCAGGGGGGTGAAAGTTACCCATTTTTTTTAAAGCTCTCCGACATCTTGGATTCTTGACATATGTCAAATTTGGATTCGGGTCAGTAGTTTCATCTTTTGTCTATAAAACCAGCCAAAAATTTTGAAAATCGGCCGATTGGGTCCAAAGTTATATCGCGTTCAGTGACAATTTTTTTAGCCCATCCTATATAATAGGGCAATCTAACAAAACAGCAATTTTCCCAAGAAATGGTACCGCGACTAGTAAATCGATAAATAATACTAACATTTTGGCTTATAGAGGAATCCTCCCAACCAAGAGAAAAACGAATATTTTAGCCTAGTCACTTTTTAATATGCATCCTTTCCAACTTTGCCAATATTTTGTATATTGGCATCACTGATCAGCTGTTATTTTGTTAGACATAACTGTTCAGTTTTTGCCAAACTCCAAACTTTCCAAATAAAATGCAATCAATGTGTTTAAAAATGTATTTAATAGTATTTCCTAAGTACAAATTTATCAACACCCTCTTTAAAAAAAATCCATTTACAGCATAACAAAAATACGTTGAATTTATTATAACTGCAAACTAACACAATTTAGGGAATATCACTGGGGAAAAAGCAAAAATTAATAAAACTTAACAACTATAAAAAGAAATATAAATTTTGGAATTTTTTAAAGAAGTATACATAATAAAACGTTAGGGCAAAAAGTATATAAAGTAAAGAAAAAGAACGGGGTAAACGGACAGACGTTGTTAGTTGAAAAAGTAGTGGTGATTCACCACATGTACTTTTTTGTGAGTTTGACGTAAGCATTGAGTATTTAACAAATTTTCTTGTAAAATTTTAGCTGGTTTAGCTTACATAAATTTCCAATGTATAATAAATAAAAGTTATTAAGAGTTGTGCACGCTCCGTGTAGGTACCATTTTTCTAATTGTTCTCAATAATAAAAGCCTGCTAACGTCTGAAAAGTAGCCATTCAATTAAAACCAACATAGCTAGTTGAAATGGCTATTTTTTCGATTCCTAGTAGAGGCATTGTCTTCGATAAAATAAATTGGTGCGGAAATTTAACTGCAGCAAGAGGCTGGGTTCGGGTCTTTTCCTGACCTCTTGGTGATGTTGATTCTGGTGAACTCTTCGGCAATGGTTGGATGAATGCCGACGGTGTTCATAAGAGTTTTCACGGTTAGGTTGCATCTGTAACAAACAAAAACGTGTCAAGAAAATGAGGGGTAGTTTCGTCTGATTGATTTTATTCAGATGTGACCTGTGATTGTACCAAATTTCCAACCTCGACCAAAGGAAACTCGACCTTTAAAAAAATAAGACTATAAGGGGGATGTAACTGCGGTGAAGGCGGTTAGACTTTCACCGTGACATGGTGGACGCGCCTTTCAAATACCAATGTTTTATGTGTTTTTGAAACAACCCGATTCCAACCCCTTTTCAAGTGTAAGCTTTAACAAACAAACCTGTGAGGCGGATTTAACTGCGGTATAATCTTTTAGACTCCTTTTTACTGTGACATGGTGGAGGCGCCGGTTAAAGTTACGGGAGAGGGCTCGAGAGAGGGTCACTGGATGGATTGGCACCTCTTTATAGAGTACAAGGAGGATATAACTGTGATAGAGGGTGTTAGACTCTAAGAAAAATTTTTATTTGATGTCAATGGCATCATTTTAAAAATGTAGGTTGGTTTGTGCGATTGATTTTATTCAGTATCGACTTGTCGGTGTACCAAAGTTGGCATCTTAAAAAAACAACTTACTGTGACATGGTGGAGGCGCCGACTGAAGTCACAGGAGAGGGCTCTGAGACGCAGGGTAAAGGGACAGGGGAGGGTTCGTTAGAGTATAGGTAGGTAGGTGACTTAATTTTAAAGTAATTTTTGGAGGAATTAATGGATGGGACTTTTTGTGAAAGGGTATGTTTGTATTGACTTATTAAAACTCACTTGATTGCAGCGGAGAACCCTTGAATAACTTCTCCTGCCTGAGGTCCAATGAAGTGCATGCCCACGACTTTTTGGTCGCCCTCGAGCAGAGCCACGACCTTCAAATAGCAATGTGTGATGTTTTTCTGCGGGATGAAAAATTCCGTAGGCTTGTAGTAGGCGTGGTAGATTTCGACGTTGTCGGCACCGTATCTCTTTACGGCCGTTTCTTCGCTGATACCTGGAAATAAATTTTCGTTACACTACTTCTTATCTAAAAGACGTTCGCGAAAACAACTGGTATACAGCAATTTCGAAAGGTCTATAGCAATTTTTTCGTTGCAGGTCGACAATGCTTATCTGCAGTACACACAAGTGCGAGACAGCTCATATTGTTCTTTTATTTTTTTAAAACCAACTCCATTAGTGTCCTCAAATCAAACGTGTCGGGGTCGGAGATAATTCGGTATGTCTACTTACCCACAGCTCCGTACTCCAATGGAGTAAAGACGGTTGTGGCAACGTTCTCATAGTCCATCAAAGTCGTGCCGTTTCCAAACAATCTGCGAGCAAGTAATCTGCCAGCGTGAATAGCCACCGGAGTAAGCTCTGGCTTTTGCTAAAATAAAATGGCTCGAGTAAGATATTTATTTGCCATTTAAATTGGTATGTTTATAAGCAGTTTTTATGATTTTTATCAAGGTCGCATCTACATCTAATTGCTAAGGCAGCGAGTTTGTTAAAGAGAGTCCAAAGCATCGATACACTGGTAATACGAACCGCAGCAAAGAAAGCAATACAAAAATACTGGCACTAAATATAAAAGACCAAAAAGGTTCAATCCGACAAAGTTCTTTCTTTATGTGTTGTATATAAAAAATTGTGTTGTACATAAAAAAGGCGTCGTATATTTTACAAGGTGTTGTATACAAAAAATCTTGGTTCACTCACATATAAAACATCTCCCACCGCGTAGATATGGGGTACGTTGGTCTGTTCGTTCTCCGCGTCGATCTTTTCTCCGTCGCCAGCCACTTTCACTCCGGCATTTTCGATTTTCAGCTCTTTCGTCAGGGCGCGTCGGCCGATGGCGAAGAGGACCGTGTCGTACTCGTCGCTGAAGACGTTCTGGTCCTTGTCGGTCCAGCTGACTCTCAATCGGCCGGTGTCGAGTTTTTCGACGGATTTCGGTATGCATCTAAAAGATAAAAAAATGATACATAAAAACAGCTTTTTTGGAAGCATATCAAAACAATATGTGTTGGTTAGCCAACACCGTCTTAAATAAAAAGCCAGTTAATTCTTACCGTTTTAGAATCCTTTGGCCCACTATCGCGGCAATACTGACAACCAAATCGACAGAAAATTCACGTTCAACCTGTCTATTTGGTTCTAAAAATGGCGGCAACTGTAGGCTAAAGGGCACTGAAGCGGTAGAAGTTAACTGGCTTTTTAGTTGAGACGGTGCCAATATGATATTTGGTGGACAACAATTAGTATATGTACTAACTTGTGCAAAAATTTGACGCCCTTGTCTTCCATCTCGGCGCTGACAATGTTCGACATCTGCTGGTCAAATCCTCTGAGCGGGACGGAACGCACCATGACTGTGGCTTCGTAGCCTAAACCGTTCAAAAATCCGGCACATTCTAAGCCGATGTCTGAATTTGCGGGTTAAGAAAAACAAAAAGGGAAATGTTTCTAGTTTAGTTTTTTAAAAACTACCCCCATTTGCTGGGCCCCTGAAGTGCTTTTTTTTACTTGATGAAAATAAAATAAACTGAGAGTCGAGGGGTACCAATTTTTTGTACACCAACGGGCATTGCAATGCCGAATCGTCTGGCAATGCCCAAAGAATACCTAAGAAATGCCCGCAATTCCCTGGCAAGGGGGGCGTGGGAAATGTTTATGTTATAGTTCATCTTTTCTTGTAAAGTTTTACAAGTAATGGCAGGTAGACTGATAATTCAAATATTATTTTTGGAAAAAATTGCTTGGTGCATTAATTAAAATATACTCTGTATTTCGGGCAACAAAATATTCTTCCTATAGGATAATTACTCGATATTTACCCAATACATAAAATAATAATAATTGGACTTATAAATTATCGGTAAATAGTTAATTAATCATCTGAAACAAATTTAGGTAATTATAGAACTTTAGAATAGTTAAAATAAAAAAAATGAAACAAGCAAATAATGGAGCATATAACCAAACTTTAAATAGCTAAAATATCGAGTAAAATATGCTTCTTTTACCACAACCATCATGACACTTTTTGAGCCACTATAGGGTGTTCCAAATTCGATGCTCACCATCGGGATCTCCTAAACGGTAAGAGATGCGAAAAGTTTTGCTCAAAACCAAAAAAAAAAAAAGTTACAAATTCTGGGTAGTTCCGGAGATAGGCGAAAAAAATCGAAATCTTTATTTTTAGTTTTTATTTTTCTGCCCCTTATTCTTAAAGCTGTCAAAAAACGCTTAAAACTTTCTACAGGCACTTTTTTAATCTACCTACCTAATGAGAGGTCTGTTTTCGAGATTTGATATATCAGTGTGACAGGAGCACTCTCGGGAGCACTGTCAAGTTCATTTTTTATTTTCCTGCCGTTTTGTTCATAAAGGATGACAGATGTTTTACAACCTCATTTTGACAAGTACCTGACGTTTTGAGTTAATTGACCATCATCAGCCCAAATTCAAAGATTAAAAAACAAAGAAAAAAACGTATTTTTAAAATATTAGGTAAAGTTATTTTGTTATAACAAAATGTCAAAAAAACTGTCCTTTTTAAGGTGTTAAAAAAGTACTGCAATCGGGATTCTAAAATATCTAACGGCAGGAGAAAAAAGGATGTGTCTATAAGAAAAAATGAACTTGAGAGTGCTCCTGTCACACTGAAATGTCAAGTCTCAAAAACGAACCTCTCACTAGGTAGATCTTAAAAAAGTGCCTGCAGAAAGTTTTAAGCGTTTTTTGAATGCTTTGAGAATAAGGGCGCAGCAAAATAAAATGAAAATGAAGATTTCGGTTTTTCCGCTTATCTTCGGAACTATCCGGAATTTGTAAACTTTTTTTTAGTTTTGAGCAAAGCATGAAATAGCGCAACTCTTTCCAATTTAAATCTTTTCGTATCTCCTACTGTTTAGGAGATCCCCCATGGTGAGCATCAAATCTGAAACACCCTGTATACAACCAAAGGCATATGATTATTAACTTCATCTGTCTTTCATACGATATATAAATCAGAGTATTTATATTTTCAATTTGTAAATTGGTTTCAACAAAAAAAAATTACCTGAAAAATGTATATAGCCCAAGATTTAACCTAATGGACAAGTCAGGTTTTTTTAAAAATTATCTACCATTTTGCGCCATTTTTCCAATTCGCTCCCGCGATAAAAAAAAAGCTTCTTTTTATACCTTTATCAAAAACATAATTTTATCCTTGTATAAAGTCCAGGGCATAGGGAGCTGTTTTTTACGTTTGGGTTTTCTCTTTTTAACATGTGTCAAATGAGAGTAACATAAAAATTTGTCAAAACAAGGAGGGTGTGAAAACGCACAAAATGTCAGCTGTTTGCATTTAATTGATAATGACAAGAAATACTTTCGACATAATTTATTTGGCATAATTCTTCAAAAACCGTCAGAAAATCTCGCCCTTACAAAAAATCTGATTATTTTTTAACACAAGTTTACACTAGCTGCTTTTTTGTGATGGCTTGTTTGCTAATATTCCTTTTTTTATTTAAAAATGTGTTTTAGTAAGCTTATTTTGTATGTAAACAAACTTTTAAAGCCTTCAACATAGATGATAAAACAAAATTATGATTGTTTTCCACAAACCAAAACTACACTTTTTTGCACTCGACGCGCGTTTCGCTAACAACGTTAGCATCATCAGGAGACGATAAACAATGAACTAAATTAATCTACGCTCTATCTTATATACAATCCTTTAGTGGGCGGAGATAAGACTAATAAATTGTGATTGATCACGATTTTTAATCCTACCTCCCCTCAACCAAAGAATAAAGTGTACTAAACGGGATAGGTCCTCTATCTTTATTTAAACTATTTCTGGATTTAATGATTTCCATACTTTCATATGCATTCAAAAGTCTTTTGTTTGGTACACTTTTTAGAAGTTTTAGGTTATCTAATGTGAATCTATGATTGTTTTCAAAAGCATGCTCGGCCACACTTGACTTTTCTGTTCTTCCGTATTTTAAGTGTGCTAAGTGTTCTTTAAAACGTGTTTGAATAGAGCGTCTCGTCTGGCCAACATATTTTTTATCACAATCCATGCAACTAATTTCGTAAATTCCACTTTTTTCTAGAACTGTAGTTTTATCCTTGGGGTTTCCTAGTAAGCTTCTTATTGTGTTACCGGATTGATATACTAATTTAAGACCGGTGTTATTAAATACTTTCTGTAATCCTTTCGTATAATTAGGATTATACGGAATTGATACAAATTTTGAGTCGCAGGTATCTTTTTGTCTGAAAAAGGTAGAATTCCGAAAGGTCTTTTGAAAAGAATGTCTATTTATCAGCTTATTTATTAAGCCTTCGTCGTAACCGTTTTCGCCAGCTATATTCCTAATCCTATTCTTTTCTGCTTCAAATCTTTCTTTGTTTAAGGGGAAATTTACTAATCTATATGTTAAAAAGTGCAAACTTGCAAGTTTATGTTGTAAGCAATGAAAAGAGTCATTTGGAATATACCTGTTGGTGGCCGTGCCTTTTCTGTATAGGTCAAAGTCCAATTTATTTTTATTTCTTATAACTAAAGTTGGCAGCCCGCCATGCCGAGCAGCAGGCCGAGCATGCTTTTGAAAACAATCATAGATTCACATTAGATAACCTAAAACTTCTAAAAAGTGTACCAAACAAAAGACTTTTGAATGCATATGAAAGTATGGAAATCATTAAATCCAGAAATAGTTTAAATAAAGATAGAGGACCTATCCCGTTTAGTACACTTTATTCTTTGGTTGAGGGGAGGTAGGATTAAAAATCGTGATCAATCACAATTTATTAGTCTTATCTCCGCCCACTAAAGGATTGTATATAAGATAGAGCGTAGATTAATTTAGTTCATTGTTTATCGTCTCCTGATGATGCTAACGTTGTTAGCGAAACGCGCGTCGAGTGCAAAAAAGTGTAGTTTTGGTTTGTGGAAAACAATCATAATTTTGTTTTAGTGCAACCAAAGGTTCCAAATTCCCAACATAGTTAACATAGATGATGTCACTGTCAATGTTCAGAAAAGTCACACAAATTCTATCTCTCCTTTCACGTGGTGAGAATTTCGACGCTTTTCGACGTTTATTGGTACGCGTAGTAGCAATTTAGTTCCGCCGTAAACTAGTCCTGCAGAATATCTTTAAAATATTAAATTTACAAAATGTTATTAAAAAAATTATGCAGTTTCTCTTACAACGTTAGGACAAATATTAAAGACGCTTCGTTTTTATTTTAAATAAGGCAATAAGTAAAAATCGCCATTTTATAGAATTGGGTGAGATTTTCTGTCGTTTCTGAAGAATCGCGACCAAAACGTCAGAACACTACAGATGCCTACGTCCTGGATTTTACCTCGTGACGTCTATAAACGCATTAAAAAAGGGTAAAAAATAAATATTTTTCTGTTAAGGAGAGAGTTGGTACAAATGAAATTCTTAACTTAAGGTCTGCTAACGCTAAAGAGGCCTTGTGTACGTTGCCGTTGGTGCAATTGGCTATAAAAATTAAATCAGATTATTTTTAATCCCTTTTTAACTACAAGTGTCATCACAAACCAAGAATATTTAAGTAAAGATTAATGTTGTAAGGTTGTAGGTTGTTTGGCAAAATGAAACTTAATGCGCATGCGTCGTTATTCAAAAATATTCAGGGAACGTTCAGGCATTGTCTCCAATGCCCGCAATGCCACTAGCGTGTACCCCACCGATCCACCCCTCGCTGAGAGTACACTAGAGTTTCCAAGATTATGTATATGCAATCGTCGTCAGGTGGATACTAACAAAAACACAGATAACCTAATCTTATACAGACCGCTTCAAGCTACTGCGAACATAGGGCGGAAGAAGTCTAATTTGCCAGTGTACGTACATGCAGAGACACCGCACGCCTATCAGTGAAGCAACCAATACTGCATGCGATCACCACTTGCATGACTTTCCTTTGGTATTTAGTACGCCTCTAACCACGGTGCTGTGTGGAGCGTAGTCAATGAAACCGGAATTTGGTCAATAAATACGCAAATTTTTATAACGTAATTTTCTTATTTTTTGTCACTGATAAATAAGAGCGTTTTATTGTCAACTGCTCAGATTTATCAGTGACGACGTGTTACAATGAAAATAATAAGGAGAAACAAAATAAAAGCAAGTTCTCAAAATAAAATAATACATTCTAAAAACCAAAAAGATTCTCCCAGTCAAAAAAAAATTAAAGCAAATGTTCGAAAAGTCCTCCTTGCTCGGCTAGACAATATCCGAGCCTACTATAAAAACCCCTTCTAACGTTTCCAAGCATGTTAGGGGTGATAATTTGAAAAGCTTCTTCAAAAACAGATAGAAGTCATTAGGAGCAAGATCGGGAGATCGAGCTGGCCATAAAATAGTTCCCCGTGTACTTATAACCCGATTAGGAAATACATTATCAAGATATTCCCTAACAAGGCCAACATTGTGAGCGGAACAACCATCTTGTTGAAACCATGTTTCACCAAATCTTACACCTAACAACTGCCTAGCAGTTGGAATAATGTGCTGCTGCAGTAGATCCAAGTATCTAGGACCATTCAAATTGCAATTGCCGTTAATAAAAAATGGCCCAATAACTTGTTCCCCTATAATACCCCCCCCAAACATTTAGTTTTTGGGGATATTGTGTTCTTACGTCAAAATACAAATGCAAATTTTCCTTCGACCAATATCGAACGTGTGTTGGGTTATAACGATTTGACCATTTGACCATCTGCACTTTTTCGGCAACTTCGTAGACATCCATTTTTGGTTTTAAAAATGTATTATTTCAATTAAGAACTTACCCATCTGTTTCTCGAGCAAGGCAGAAATAAAACAAAATAATAAAAACAAATTGAATTTCCAAAAGATAACACTGCAGCGTGCTTCGAATCCACCTCGGTCGTACGGCACGGAGAGTAAATTGGACTATATTCCCCCTATGTTCGCAGTAGCTTGAAGCGGTCTGTATAGTAGCATGTGGTCAGTGAATCATGAAGTTTACACTTGGTTGGTTACGCCTTTTTGCAGTTGCAAGTTGTTACCTCCGAAAAGTATGGGTTTGCGAATATGCTTGATGGTGACGCTTTGTCGAGAAAATACATTCTGGTTCCTCTGTCTCCTCCTTGGCGACGATCTTTCCCTCTTTCCATTCGATATGATGTTGATTTACCCAGCAATATTGAGCTATTTTTGATCCAGTTGTGTCCCCTTGTCGAGTTTGGCGTTTGTGTTATATAAGGCGAACTTCCATGGGTCGGCTGGTTTCTCCGATGTAGATATTCTCACACTCGCATGGTACCTGGTGGATGCGGTTTTTGGTGATGTGGTTTAGATTTTAAGTGACTTCTTATTGTTGTGGTCGTTTTGAAGGTCAAAAATGACCTGAATATAAAATTTTGTGTTGGTGCGCAGCGATGGTTCCAGGGTAATAATATCGAAGTTTTGCCTTGGCCTGCAAAAATCCCTGATGCGAATCCAATAGAAAACGTTTGGGGCTTTATCGCAAAGAAATTAGCAAGTTTCAATATCATTCCCAGGAATTCAGAACATCTAATGGAACTCATCTTAAGAGCATACAGGGAAGTTATTGCTGAAAATCAAAACTTATTTAAATTAATTATTAATTATTTTAAACTTTCGACGTTTTTTGAAAATTTAACATGTGTTTTCCTTAAACACCTTCTTTTGTAGTCAACGTGGCAACATTGATTGTTTGTAGCGGCTTCTAGATTTTTCCTGGAATGTCATTATTGTTTTGAAAGTGAAAGTTTCAGCACTTGTCAATAGTGTTTTTTTGATATTTTTGTGAAAAGTTTGTGGCGAAAAATGGTTCCGAAGTGTATTATTATATGCAAGTTGAAACAGAAGCCGGGGGACCACAGTATTTTGTTTCACAGGTACGTTAAATTAAAATATTAACTAAATATTAGGTTAGAATTCCTCATATTTGGCCATTCTTGGTAAACAAAGGCAGGAAATCTGTGTTGCCGGCTTGTCATTAATTTCAGTGTGAATAGGGATTTCCATAACACCTTTTTCTTATTTTTATAGTTGTACATCCTACTTGAATACATTTTTAGGTTTTTTTTTTATAGAACTAAACATAGATTTTTATTATTATATCTAGACTATTTAATTAAACGGAACTAAAAATTATTGAAGGTATTTTAAATAATATTAAAAACAGGGGAAAACATATTAGGTTAACATGACAACAATGGGATAAAGACGTTGAACTCAAACACCCTGCCCTAGGTCTGAAAAAAAGCTCCCAGTAGTTCAATGTTCTAAGGAGGCTACTGAGATCCGCCAAAAAGTTTTATTAGTTAGTTGTTTGGGTCAAAAAAGACCTAAATACAAAATTTTGGGATGGTCTCTGTCTGTCTGTCTGGGACACCAATTGAACTGATTCTTATCAAATTTGCCACAAAAAATCTTTGTCACCAGGCGGCGAGCTAATTAGTTTTTGACAGGAGTGGGGGGTTGGAAAGGGGATTTAACCTGAAAAAATTCTAACTTACGAACCGTACGGCTAGCGACATGCGGTTTTTACATTAAGATGGATAATTACATCTCCAACAAAAAAAAATATAAAAAAGTTTTGATGTTTTTTTTTAAAGATTTTATGGATGGCTGTACATGCCCGCTGGCGTTATTTATTTTTTTAAATATCAAAAGGTTATGACTTTTCCAATTTTTGAAAACTGCGTTTTGCTATAGCCGCTGAGGTACTCGAGTTGTGAATTTTTATACAGTTCAACACCTCCATTAAACTAGCGACCCCACCTCAAGAAAATCAAAATTTTGTCACACCATAATTATGTGCTAATTTCGTCGCCAATCAAAAAATTTTGTGCTCCTTTGTTTTCTGAGATAATCGAAAAAGAAAACGGGGTAGCTAGGTTAATATTAGCTTAGCAATTCCACTAGGAAAAATGGAGCCAAACTAAAAATTTTTTGTTTTAAAATTATGTGCTCGACGAATATAAGAAAAAAATTGAATTTTTCATTTTAAATTATGTTTGTTTTTAAAAAAGGGTGGGGTAGCTAGGTTAATATTAACTTAGCGACCCCACATGTTTATGTATCACGGAATTTAAAAATCTCAAAAACCGGCATTATCTGCATATTATGTGCTAATTTCCATCAGGAAATATGGCGCCAAACTAAAAATTATTGGTTTTAAAATTATATGGTAATTCCGAGGGTAATTCTTACACATATTCATGGAATATTTTTACTTTGGAATCGAACTTCAGATTGCGAATGATGGTGGATTATATTAGCACATAATTTGCAGATAATTCTGGTTTTTGAAATTTTTAAATTCCGTGATATATAAACATGTGGGGTCGCTAAGCTAGCTACCCCACCTTTTTTTTAAAGAAAACATAATTTTAAATTAAAATGTTGATTTTTTTCTTATACATTCGTCGAGCACATAATTCTAAAACCAAAAATTTTGAGTTAGGCTCCATTTTTCCTTGTGGGGTTGCTAAGTTAATATTAACCTAGCTTCCCCATTTTCTTTTTCGATTATCTCATAAAACAAAGCAGCACCAAATTTTTCGATTGGGGACGAAATTAGCACATAATTATGGCATAACTAAATTTTGATTTTCTTGGGGTGGGGTCGCTAGGTTAATGGAGGTCAGTTCAACCCCCCCTTCCTCCCCTTTACAAACCCTCACCAAAAATGGCCTTATCAACGAGATCCACAGAATTTGTATGCCGGTTCAGTGGTTTTTGAGTTATCGTGACAGAATGACTGATAAACAAATAGGCAGACAGTCAACATTTTGTAATTAGGTCTTGTTTGACCCAAATAAAATAACTCATTTGGAGTAGAAATAGAAAAACTTTTGACGATCCCAAAATAGCCTTCCATATCTGTTGGTATAATCGGCTAAAAATGAACATCCTAAAATTTTTTATTTTCATTAAAGAGCATTATTTTTTTATCTTTTTATTTTTTGTCAATTTTAAAATTTCCCGTGTTTCAAAAATTCCCATGTCGCAAAAATTCCCATATTGTAGACACCTTGATTTCAACAAAAAATCGATTGGTAGATTGGTTATATCAGAGAGGTGGTTGTCCTTAGTAGCTTCTGTTCAATGATTTGGAGTGATTCTTGATGTTTCTTAAGGAGGTCCACGAATTTTTGACGAATGATGGTGACTGTCCTTGAAGAGGCTGGATGATTAGTAGAAGATATTTAGCAAGATTATTTAATTAAGACTAAGTTGCGGGAACTGGTTATTTTCGGCAGTCCATACATATGCGGTGCTTTGCTGTCTACCACCTTCAAACAACAGTAAAGTAATCTACATCTACACAACAAATTTCATCATCTGTGTGTAGAGAGCTTATTATCTTTGGAACTACTTAGCCTATTTTGATCGAACGCAGTTAAAAACACTCTCTGAATAATGGGCTATTAACAGAAAAAAATCTTTCAAAATCGGTTCACTGGTTCCAGAGCTATATGCACACAGAGACACATACAGACATAAAGGTCAGACTTATAAAATCCTACTTTTTTGCATTCGCCTCGGGGGTTAAAAACTAGGTTAAAAATTAAGCAGTGCACCCTGTAGGTACTAAACTTTGATCTGAATTAGCACATAATTTCAGTGTAGCATTGTTGCGATAATAATTGTTGCAAAAAAGGATACATCCAGCGCCGACGATCATCGTTTTGCCGGGAGGTTTGTTGAGACTAAAAATGTCATCGCTAGTAATTCCGTATTCAACGGCTCCAGGGATATTGGGATACCTAAAAAAAAAACATACATTATAATAAAATTAACTGTGTTTCGGACTTCCATTGTGTATATTTTATTAATACACGACGTTTCGATCAGTAAAATCTCTGATCGTCTTCAGGCGCAAACTACAATCTATTCCTATTGTTGGATTGTTGTCTACATAACTCTTACTTTCAGGTGAAATATAGGTTTTATGCTCAGGATGACGGTTTGCCAATGTGTTCATCGCTTTCGCCAGTTTACATGGAGAGGTTCGAATTACACGCGGCTGATACCGCAACATATAAACCCAAGCTCTGGCTAAGATATGTTAATGATACTTTTATTGTCTGGACCGGGAATGACCAACAATTTTCAGAATTTCTTCACCACCTAAATACAATAAGACCCACCATTAAATTCACAATGGAGTTGGAGCAAAATTGTCAAATTCCTTTTCTTGATATACTTGTCAAATGAGTAGAAAGCGACATCAGAACAACAGTCTATCGTAAATCTACTCAAACAGGAAAATATTTAAATCAAGGTTCAAATCATTCTGCTACAACCAAACGAGGCATAATAAGAACTTTGTATAATAGAACCGTTCAAATTTGTAAAAATTTTCATGACTTGGAAATAGAAATAAGAAACATTCAGAAGAATCTGCAGCAGAATGGTTACAGCCTTAAACTTAGAACAGATACTATTTCTAAATTTCAGCAAACAGGACAGAGATTAAAGACCAAAACCAGGCAAATGCATTCCTTACAATTCCATACATTAAAGGAGTATCAGAGAAAATTCGAAGAGTAGCGAACAACTTTAATATTAAAACAGCTTTTAAATCTAATAATACAATTCGAAGCCTTCTAAGTAAAACAAAACCGGAGAACAAACAAAATAAGGAATGCATTTACCAAGTTCCTTGTGAGTGTGGTGAATCATACATAGGCGAAACAAAAAGACCACTATCTGTTATGCTTAAGGAACATCGGACGAATACCCAAAGAGGCGAAACAACGAAATCAAAAATCGCCGAACATGCATGGACAAAACAAAACCGAATGAAGTGGACAGAAGCAAAGGTTTTGCACAAGGAGTCACACTGGAAGAAACGAAAATTCCTTGATGCTGCTTTTATTTGGCAGAATCAGGGTATTTTCAGTAAATCAAGTTTTAAAATTCTAAATATTTGGAAGCCCCTCCTTGGGCGGAGCCAACTTCTTAAACTTCACGGTTGAGTGATTTCCCATAGTATATAAGTACGTAACCTTAGAAATAGATTGTAGGTGGCACCTGAAGACGATCAGGAGATCGTGCTGATCGAAACGTCGTGTATAAATAAAATATAGACAATGGAAGTCCGAAACACAGAGTTAATTTCAAACACATCATTGTCTCAAACAAAACCATCAGTTCATAAAATCGGTTTTACATGCAAATATGAAACTAGAAAGAGAGGGCAATATGAGTTCGCCATCTCTGGTAAAACAGCAGCAACTGTCAAATGTATAGAGGACCTCTAGTTAATCCTAGGAAAGATAAAATAAGGTGTATTTTTTTCAACTTACCGGGGTCGGCCACCGCAAGCGATCAAAAAGTACTTGGCTGTCAAATTTTTTTCACCTTGTTTTGTTGTAGTTGATACAGTGTGTTGATTTTTAAATGTTCCCAAGCCGTTAATGTATTCCACTTTTCTGAAAAATAAAGATAAATTATTTTTAACAACAAAATTTAAGAAAAAAGGTATAATAAACATTAATAAAATCTGGTTAAACAAGAAATTTGAGAACTGTAAAAGATATACAGGATGACGTATTTCGGGTAAAATCATCGAATATTGTAGCCTTCCGCCAAGAAGTGGTTTATATACTTTAAATTTTCAAACAATCACAATTTTGTTGCTTGCTTTTTTTTCAAAATGTTATATTAAGTATCTTATTTAGAAAAAATTCAAATTCCAGGCTTTAATTGGCTATTCCAGCTCGTTTTTTAAGTCAATGTATAGGACTGTATCAGATCTCACATTAATTTGTTTTTATTAAAAGAAGAAACATTTACATTAAATGGTTTGAGTTGTGTATTATGGTAGGGCTACAAAAAATATTGCTGTAAAAATTTGAGGTAATTTTTTTTGCGGTACACACCATAAGTGCTTGTGCTGTTTATCAAGCAAAAACGGCGCATGCCATTACAGCACAAACGTGACCATCTATCGTATAGTAATCGTATAATAAAAAATCCGCGGCGCTAACCGCGCAAGTTCTTTACTTTTAATACTTTTTCTTGCAAAAATAGAACATTTTCTTTTCTTATTTTTCACAATAGTTTATTTAAATTCATATTTAATTCAAATTGTCCCATTGTCTAAAAAATCACTTGAAGTTCTCTCCAGCACACACTGCTTAATAAGTTTTTGCAATTTTTATACACAAATCTTAACAAAACAAACAAAAATTTAAAAAAAAAACTAAAATGACGCTACCATTTTGTTAATAAAAAAATCGTTTATTGTACTCAGGTGACGTTTCAATATGGCGGCCAGTCAAATGTTGGGCTCACCTATGAGTATAGGCGCCTTGAATACAAATAGTTGTTTCTCTATGTTTTAATTGTTTCTCTATGTTTTAAAAGCAAACCAGAGAATTTGCATAATTGCAGGTAAATGATAAAAGTTATAAAAATAATATATTTGTAAAAACATAACGTGTTGGGATACATCTATCAGCGCAATCTGGCATAGTCGATAAATTGTTTACCTTATGTCTGATCGCAACTGTGGCAAACATAATGTCTCTATTTTAGTTATACCTTTATGGGCAAACCCACCGCCAATCTCCGTTTTTTAATTTTTTTCTTGAAATATTGAAAACCTGCATAATTTGTCCCGTAGTCCTAAACCATTAGTCCATCTTAGTAAATATCGCCCTTGCTGGTCCATTACAAATTGTAAGAGAGGTGTAAAATTTTTCAAAGTGAGGAGAGTAAAAACTTATCTCCCCAGGGAAATAAAACATATTTATCCCCAGTATTACCATGTAGGGAGTAGGAAATATAAATAAATAAAATAATAAGTAATAATAAAATAATGAATAAACTTACTTGTCTCTCAGGTCTACCCTTGTCACCCAATTGACCGATTTTATGTGGTTCTGGACGGCATCCTTGAGGGTCTCCCAATTATGACTGACATCTCCAACTTGCCAACCGTAACTTTTTGAATCCTGTGGAAAAATAAAATATGCACGTTTATTTCATTGTCCACTACTATACCAGCTTTCACAAAAAATGGGTAGATCGTCTTGGAATCATTCAGAACTAATTTTAATCTCAAAACAAAACAAATGCCTTGAATTTGGTTGTTAATTTTAACAAGATTTCTTAAATTAAATGTATAATAATTAATCTAAATTAAAAAAAAGAGATAAAATCTGTTTTTTGTCTACCTTGTATTTATATATCTTTCTTGAAAAGAAAAAAACCTAATGACATTTTACATCAAATAAAACACCACTCATAAAAATCAGTCTAAGTTACAATTACTCAACGTAAGCAAGTTATTTTTCATAAACAACAAACTGAATCTCGTGTCCGCAAATAAAAATTAAATTAACACTCGTGGCATATCGGACAAAGCGTTTTTGTTTCTCACTTCATTACGACCAGGCCTCCAATGTCTAATTGAAAATCCAGACACTTACAGACCTGTTTCATCCTTATTAGGAATCATTAGGGAGTCATAGTATTGTCTCTGGCAGTTGAAGCTACATAGGCAACTATGCACCCCTCTCGAATTTAAAACAAAAAGTTTGTCTCCGCAGATTAATAACTTTTTGTTTTAAATTCGGGAGGTGTGCATGGTTGCCTGTGTAGCTTCAACTGCCAGGTACAATCCTATGACACCCTGATGATTTCTACTACAGAATAAACCTCACTTGTATTTTTGATGGAAAACCCTCTTTAAGAAGTATTTCTTACATGTATGGCTTCACCTAACAAGGCAGCCTGATGCATCAGCTTTTTCGGTATACAGCCTACATTGACGCAGGTGCCGCCCAGGCCCCATTTGGTACCGAGGGGGGTGGGGATGACGTAATCGAGTACCGCGACCTTGGCGCCGAGAGAGGAGGCTTCTTTGGCGGCCGCTAACCCGCCTGAACCGCCGCCGATGACGACTAGGTCGTAGTCATATTGTTGTTCGCCTGAAAGTATAGAAGTCTAATTTAAAAAAAATATAATGCCCATGGTTTCCAAAATTCAATGGTTTTGGAGAGTTCCAGAGGACATGGGAAAAAACTGACCATCCACTTGCGAGACTTAATTTTTAAGAAAAGTTTGAAGGTGAAAACCGCATGTTGATATGTCAAGCCTATTTCAATCCAAGGGGGCTTTTTGAAAAGGTCTATTTTTGATTTGTAAAAATTTCTTTTTGGTGTAAATGGAGACTTTTAGTTTTTGAAACATAGCACAAAGTTGTCACAATAAAATTATCTAAAATATCCAATTTTTAAGTTTAAGAATCAAGATAAGAACCCATACCCACGGAAGTAAAAATGAGTGCAATGATAATAGTACCCAGTGGCGGCTCGTCAGATGAGGCAACTTTCTTGGAAAAATTCTTTAGTTTAAATGTGTCTATAATTTTTTGGTTTTGACGTACGAAGAAAAAAAACGCCTTCCTTAACATTTTTCTTTGATTTTTATATTAGGGTATTATTTCCTTTGTTTGTTTTCTTATTCGACCTTCGAAATATTTAAAGCAATTTGAAGGGGAGGCGTACACGCAGGTGGCGACATCTATACACAAAGTATTGAACACTACCTGTGAATACTTTTATAGAACGACAAATGCATCGAAACGCCATGACGTCGCGCCACCCTCGTGTATTAAACACACTAATCCTATAGCAAGCTCTAAATGAAGCGAAACGTTACATTACTTTGAAAGTTTGAGTTGCCATTTTTGATTTGTTTGCTTCGCTTTTGTCATGGGCGTCTCGTTCTTATTTTAAATATTTTAATGAATGATAAATACGATAAGAAAGTATTTCTCGGAAGCACGACTAGTCCATTATCATACAGTCGCGAGTTACTAAAGTAAAAAATATACCCAAAAATTATAAATCTAACAGATTTTACTCTTAGTCCGGGTTCTCTGTATTTTGATAAAAAGTAAAACGACAGGCATTCACAATTACTAAAGTTATGAATAAATTATCAATGCGAAAAGTTGGGTAAGCCCTCTTTAAAACCGGACAACAAAATTTTCAGGTAAGTACTATTCACAGGAACTAAAATCTGGAAACGTATATTGATATCTGCTTCTTTGCTTCAAAAATTGTTTAAAAAAAAATATTTTAACACCTCTTTTAAATATTTCAAACACTAAAGCTCTTAGTAATTTGAACCAAACTACAGAAAAATGTTTATTTCAAAGTTACAATTTTTTCAACTATTTCACACTTTTCTCTTCCTAAACCCATCATTCTATCCAACATTTACTTGGTGGGTGGCCAAAAAAACGCTTTGGTACCAAATTTTGGTTAAAATCATAATACATAATGCCATCTCTGTCATGTGTGCAGAAGGACAGAAAATCCTTTTTTTTAGATGTAGGTGTTTTAGGATCCAAATAGCAACGAAATTTTTGATGAACTACCGTACCATACGTTGGTATAATGATGGTGTACTAATAACATTTTGTGTCACTGTGTGTGTTTCAAGTAAGAATTAAAACAGTTTTTTTCTTTCTTTTGACTATTATATTTATACTTATACGTAAAAAAAAATAATTATTCCGTAATAATAACAGAAAACTGATTAAAGTTATCTAAATTAGTCAAATGAACTTAAAACTAAATTAGATTTATAATGTTTAAAATCTTTTACCAATACAACGCATTCTTATCACAGTACCTATATGTTACCGTTAAAACCCGGTTTTTCCTAGTAAAAACTAGTTATAACTGTTAACTCTATATTAGATTAGATTAGACTAAATTATATAAGCTTAGATTAGATTTTAATCTGACTTAATCTAGTTTTTCCTAGGAAAACCAGGTTGTAACTGAAATCGGGGTTTTAACATATATACAGGCGACTACTTGCCCCAAAAAAAGTACTTAAATTTTTACCATAAGGGTCATTCCATATCAAATCAACCAAAAAATCACAAAAATTTTACGCGACCAATTCCAATTTTGATGATTTTTGGTATATATTTTCTTCTTACCATAAAAGTTGAAAATGCAAATTTTTAGATTTTTTTGATTCGTAGTTTTTTTTTTTTAATTTTTCAAAATAAAAAAGTCAGCATTTTGACCTTAACAAGAATGTACAAAACTAGCAATATCTCGAGAACCACTTACACTAGGAAAGTAATAAATGGCTCATTTTAAAGTCATTTTGAAGCTCTTTTTTATGCAATATCACAACATAATTTTAACAAAAAAAAAAATTGAAAATAAAAAATTGAAAAAAAAAAATTGAAAAATTCAAAAAGGCCATTTTTATTTTTTTTGAAAAAAATATATAATTTTGGTCAAAGTGTTACTTAATTATCCACAAAATTTTATGATGGAGAAATGATGGGTTCAATGTCAAAAAAAATATCAAAAATATTAAGTACATTAAAAATCATGCATTTAAAAAAATAAACATATTTTAGGAGCACCAATAGTGCACTGGATATTAAAATAAATAAATTTGTTGGATGGATACAGGTTTTAAAAAATACCCAGAGGCTTTATCTACAAATTATTTTATTTTAAACTCGCAAAAGAAATAAACAAACTTTTCTACTTCGTTGATAAAAATTAGACAGAAAACACTAAGACTAACTATATACCTTAAATTTATTTTTTTAACTTTCTTTTAAGAATTTCTGATGAATCTGACATTTCTTTTTTGCTGACATTGTAAGTTCTGCCAGTAGCAGTGTTGGGTTCAACTTTTTTTATAAGACTTTCTGGTTTAATAATTAAAATATCTTGAGGTGTTGGGTAAAAAAATGATGAGGCAAGTCCTCGTGGATGAAGAAAGCTTACTTTCAGTTCTCCGCTCTCATTATTTTTCCCCAAGACACAAGCCAGCCACCAAGCACTGTCATATTCTACAGTGACAAACCCTGACTCGATATTTTGCAAAATAATGCTTCCACCTTTAAAAAGATTATGTGTTTCGACCTCTAAGCATGTAGAAAACTGTTTTGCCAAAAACGTGCTTTCTGTAAGAGGAATTACAGCATGAATTTTTTGTGTCTCCGGTATTGTTAAGACTTCCGCAAATCTTTTATTCAAAATTATTTCATGATTTGTATAATCTGCTTCTGTGCAATATTTAAAATCAATGCCAGATATGTTTTCTTCACACCAAGTAAACAATTGTAGAGGTGTCATTATTTGATTGTCATAGGGCCTCTGCAAACTGGCTTTGGCAGCAAGTCTTTTAACAGTTCCTCCCAAGCCATCGCAGGCACTTTTGCCATGCGAGGTGGCAAAATAATGCCACTCTGCTTCAACACCAAAATCTTTTTTATGCAGGCATATATTCAGAAAATTCTTTTTGTTTTTGTACTGCGCAGCACATCCATCCGAAAAATAAAAAAATTTGTTAAGTCCTGGTATTTTGATTTTTAAATCAGGCATTAATTTTTTTAAAAATAAATGAAATGCAATTGTATTATGTGTCAAGCTTTCCGAAATAAACACATAATTCAGGTTGTGCAGTTTACCATCACTTAGAAAATAAATGGCAAAAGGGTGGAGGGTTGCCTGGCTGTTATTCCAATGATAAGACTGGACTTCATCTTGCATAACAAAGGAATAATTTTCCGCAAAGTCGCAAGTGATCAAAGACTCTCCAGGTTTAAGGTTAATTTTTATTTCATTGTATCTATCTTTTTGCATTTTTGCAATAAAATAATGTGATTTAAGTTTTACAAGATCATCAGTAAATTCCTGGACAAAATCATCACTTTTCTTAACAACGGTTTCCATAGTACACCTATCTACTGAGACCCACTTTTTAAATGAGACCTCATCAATTAATTCTTCCTCAAATTTTTCTATTAACGTATTTTTAAACTGTTCTACTCCAGGACATTGCTTGCATCTATTGCTTAAAAAACAGTCCACTGAAGGTGGATTACACATTAGTTTATAAAGGCAATCATGATAAGATATTGCAAGAGGCCTGTTATTTTCATCATATAGCTTATTTAATTTGGAGCCATTGAGCATTAGTTTTATATTTTGATGTATAGTACATACACATACAGTATGAGTCCCACTTTTTCCTGCCAGTATACAGTTTTTGGGTCGCAGTTCACAAAATTTTGAAAACCCAATTTTTTCATTGGGGTACTCAGTTTTAAACAATGCATAAATTTCTTTTAAATTAGCTAAGACTAATTTTTTTTGTACATATTCTTTTTCAGCTCCATATTTTCTGATAACAACATAATCTTTTTTACCTGGCATGGTCCTGCTAATGTCATCCCTTTGGTAAAAATCTACCACTATTTGGGCCACTCTATCACTAAGGGTCTTTCCCGGTTTGGGGTTAGGAGAACATAATATCCCATTGTCCTTAACTAACTGTTTTACAGCTCTGGCCAAATATTAAGAAAGTCCAAATTCTTCTTCAATCTTCTTTCTACTCCAACTTTGAGGTAAACATGATAAAACTAGTATTTTCTCACTCCTCTTTTCGGTTTTTAAAAATTTGTCCTTTAACTGCTTAATCATTTCACTTTCGTCACTCTGGCATTCCTTTACTAGCGTTGAATCTGATTCCTTTGTAAATGCTTTCGCAATTGGTTTAGTTTATTAATTTTATATTAATTATTAATTTTATATTAAAAAATACTATTTGTTACTTACCCTGTCTCATCTTCTTCAGATGCCTTAAACTCCTTTGAAAGCTTTAGTCTACAACCATCACAGATTTTCATTCCCATTTTGACATTTTTGTAACTGCACATCCACTTCGTCACATTTCTTAATTTCCCAAAATGCTTGATTTTTAACTCTAGTGGATCACAGCACTTTACTTTATATTTAGTCCATCCACTTGCCTCACCCATAGTTGAAACTTTTAAAATTACACAGAGATGACTTCTGATAAACCTTCAGTCGAACTATTATGTATCGATTATTTGGAGCTGTATCAGGAAGATACTTTCCAAAAATTTAAAATCAATTTATGCAGGAATTTTCATGTCAGCAAATCCCCACAATGTACCTAAACAGACCAATAAAATGAAGGAGGTGTGTCCTTAATGTTAAACAGGAATAAACAGGCAGTATTTCACAAAAGTATTGGCAGGTTTATACAGGCATATTTTCCTAAGAATTGGAACATCCAATAGTACGTCTCCGGTGGAAAAGAGGTTTTGTAAGTAAATATTACAATAGGGGGCAATGTTAATCTGATTACTGATACAGAATGAAACGTAGGATATAATTTTTTATTAAATAAAATATTGTTAAATATTTTTATAATATCGCTTTAAACCCCATTATATTCTTCTAATTACCAAAATGCATTGTCTATTTATAGGCGATTTTTCATGCATGTGACATTTTTAATAAATTTTTTCACATTGAACCCATGATTTGTCCATCTCAAAATTTTGTGAATAGTTTAATAACACTTTAAAGAAAATAATATAATTTTTTGAAAAAAATTAAAAATGGCCTTTTTGAAATTTTTCAAAAAAAAAAAATCAAAAATTTTTTTTTTTTATTTTTTTTTTCAATATATGTTATGCAATATTCTCATATGAAAGGTCTTTATAAGAGCTTTAAAATGAACCTTCACCTACTTTTCTATTATAAGTGGTTCTTTGGATATTCCTAATTTTGTGCGCACATGTTAAGGACAAATAAGTGACTTTTTCGATTTTTAAAAATTAATTCAAAATAAACAACTGGTCAAAAAAGTCTGAAATTTTGGATTTTCCAGTTTTTTGGTAGGAAAAACATGTATACTAAAAATCATCAACATCGGAGATGGTGTGGTAAAATACCCTGGTTGACTTGATATGGACTGACCCATAAACTAAATAACTATATACCATAAAAATGATTTTTTTACCAAGAATAGCTAAACTCGAATAAAAATCAACTTTCACAACGCCGTAATAGTTTTTTTACTAATTTCGGATATAAAATGGATCACACAAGTTCACACACCACACCACTTTATTAAGCACTATCGTCGGGGCAAAAATTAAATTAAATTTGTTGAACACTCTTTTATTTGACGAGTTTGATTTTGCACATTCTGATAAACCGTTGGCATCCTTTATCCAAATACTGAATAAAAAATGACCTAGCTCACATACCTGCTAATTTCATTGTACTATTATTTTTTTAGTGGTATTAATAATTATTTATAGATTTGAAAGGTCAAAGGTTCATAAACTCACCAAATTTACCTAAGGCTAAGAACACACAATGCATCTTTTTCATGCATCAAATGTTCTAATAACAGGTTAAAAGGAGACACAATCTGCTTGCGTCTTTTTTTATCTTGTGAAAACTAAATTTGATGCATGGGAAAGTTGCATCGTGTGTTCCTAGCTTATTTGTAATCAATAAAAATGTATTATTTTTTAACATTTTGATTTCTTAGTAATGTTTTACGAGTTTTTAAAATTTGTTTGATATATAAAGTAACCCAACATATAGGTAGACTATCTGAATAAATTTCAAAAACTTCTAGGTGCTGCCCAGAAAATCGGTTTTAATTTTTTAGGTAAGCATTGACAAAAATATATAAATTTAAACATATGCAATCTTCTCAAAAGTGGAAAATGTTTACAGATATTATTGGGTCGGTCTGTGAAGAAAGCTTTCCTTTGTCGTCAGTTACTTTGTTTATACAGACCTCTTAAAGAATTTTTATATGTTTGAAAATGTTGTCGCATAAATACCACTGAAACCGATTTAAGCACTAAACCGATTTTATTTTAAAGCAATTTTTTTATCAACTTAAAAAAATATTCAACCCTGGTTTTCCAAAAAATCTGCTGTTAATTTGTTTTTTAGGTGCATATAAACGTAGTAAGTGAAGTCCAGACTGAATCCACAAGTTATTGCTTGTAAAAATGAGCTTGATATTTTACTTGTCCTCAGCAGAGTGAACAACAATTATAGGGAGTCCTACAGAGTAAGAAAAAAATAAGAATATAAACGTCTTCTTAGGGAAATGAGGGGGATTATTATAAAAATAATTTTGTCTATTACCTGTCACGCCAAATGAAGTTTTGAAAATTACATCGCAGCTAAAAAACCAAAAAAGTGCAAGGCATAATGAGATTTTGGCTCTTAAAAGATTGTGCAGAGGAAACAGTAAAGCACAAAAGAGAACCATAAGAACCATGCTCAGCTCAATAATGTATTTGAAATTAACTGTGTTTCGCACTTTAAATGTCTATATTTTATTTATACACGACGTTTCGATCAGTACAATCTCTGATCGTCTTCAGGTGCAAACTGCCAGTGCTGGCCAATATTTACATGGAGTGGTTCGAATCAACGTATAAACCTAAGCTCTGGCTAAGATATGTTGATGATACTTTTATTGGCTGGACCGGGAATGACCAACAACTTGATCCACCATTAAATTATCAATGGAGTTGGAGCAAAATTGTCTAATTCCTTTTCTTGATGTAATTGTCAAAAGAGCAGATAGCGACATCAGAACAACAGTTTATCGTAAACCCACTCACACAAGACAATATTTAAATCAAGGTTCAAATCATTCTTCTACAACCAAACGAAGCATAATAATGACTTGGAAATCGAAATAAGAAACATTAAGAAGGATCTGCAGCAAACAGGACAGAGATTACAAGACCAAAATCAGGCAAATGCCTTCCTTACAATTCCATACATTAAAGGAGTATAAGTATAACTTTCATATTAAAACAGCTTTTAAATCTAATAATATAATTCGAAGCCTTCTTAGTAAAACAAAACCGGAGAACAAACATAATAAGGAATGCATTTACCAAGTTCCTTGTGAGTGTGGTGAATCATACATAGGTGAAACAAAAATACCACTATCTGTTAGGCTTAAAGAAGTCGCAAGTTCGCAGGTCCAGCGACACCAGCTCAGCAGCAACAGATACAATCTGTGAGATTCAAATAGGGGTAGACAAAGGTAAAAAATGTGCTGTGGTGTCGCTGGACTTTGCGAAAGGCATTTGATACGGTGGATCATCGGATCTTACTATTTATCCATCCTTGGACCTACTTTGTTTCTGACATATATTAACTCAATCTCAAATTTAAAGTTGATAGGTAAGCTAAAACTGTATGCCGATGATGCCCTGTTAATATACTTTGGTGATGGTTATGATGATCTAAAGCAAGATATTATGTCTGATTTAGGAATCATTACTAACTGGTTAATAACACATAAATTAACTCTAAACTTGGATAAATCAAACTATATATTTATAACATCAAACCTAAAAAAACTACAATACAGATCCAATTATCATCAATAACCAATCATTTAAAGTATACTGCTGTAGTAAAGTATATTGACAAAAAGCTAAATTGGCATCACCATATAAATAAAATAAAAAAAAAATTGCTGCACCTGTTGGTATTCTTAAGAGGTTGAAAAAGTCAAACCAACCTTCTTTGTAACTCCATACTTCATAAAGGGGTAAACCTTTTTAATAAAGTTCCTAATGAAATCAAATCCAAAGACTTAAAAAATTTTAAGAAACAACTAAAAATGTTAATAGCTGCAAATAAAATATAGAATCTAAGAACTATTCAATTCTTATTGTACACTAGCTTATTATGTATTAAGTTATGATTAAGCTTATCTTTTAGTTTTTGAATTTTTTTAAACAAAACAAAAACTCTGTTACCTATAATATAAGTGAGTACTTTAACTGATTGTGTAGAACCTAAAAATCGATTACCTATGTTAATTAATGTAGAGGATGACCCTTTATAGAAAATGTATGTTTTCTTATGGATCAATAAAATTCTTGTTTTCAAAAAAAAAACATCGACGAATACCCAAATCGCCGAACGCGAATCGCCGAAGTGGACAGAAGCAAAGGTTTTGCACAAGAAGTCACACTGGAAGAAACGAAAATTCCTTGAAGCTGCCTTTATTGGGCAGAATCAGGGTGTTTTTAGTAAACCAAGTGTTGAAATTCCCAATATTTGGAAGCCCCCTCCTTGGGCGGAGCCAACTTCTTAAACTTCAAGGTTGAGTGATAGCCTTAGGAATAGATTGTAGTTTGCACCTGAAGACGATCAGAGATTATACTGATCGAAACGTCGTGTATAAATAAAATATAGACAATGGAAGTCCGAAACACAGAGTTAATTTCAGACATTCTTGTAGTGTAAGATTTAGAGATTTGGGTTTACTTACACTGGCAGTTCTTTATATATATATGAGTGTCTGTTATTTCTGTTCAAAAACAGGGAAATGTTTTTGCAGTTTGAGTATCAACATAACTTTTCAACTAGATATACAGGACTAAACTTTCGTATACATGAGACTCACTGCAACTGAGAAAGATCCGACTTGTATAAAATTTTTAATAAAATGCATAATAAAATAAAGCAAAATTTTAAAAAAATCAAAAATATTATAAAAAATACTTTAGTGGCAACTTAAGAGTTTTCCGATCATCAGTTTTAAAAGGTGTTTGTCATTTTTAACTTTGAACTATAGCTAGATGTCTGTATTATTTTTTTTTATCTTAAAATGATTAGTAGGTATTATCTTTGCATAAAAAATCCTCGGAAAAATCGTTGATAGGATTAATTACTACAATTTTATCTTTAAGCTCTGTTTGACACTTATTACCCAATAAGCCACTATCAATTGACGTCACAAGCTAAAAACAGTTGAGCATCGGCAGAAAATTATTTTTGCCCATCCCTACTTTAATTTTACTCATAGAAATTTAAAATGGTTCATTGATTGTCATTACAACCAAAATTTTATGCTAGGGTATTGACATTTCAAGGTTATAACATCTTTCAAGCATTTTTTCAGTGACATCAGAAAATTTGCAAATTTTAGATTTTCTGCATTATAGAACTAATATCTTGTGCTTTTAATGTTAAGAAACTAGCGGCTAGCCCTTTAAAGTGTTCATTTAGTTTTTTAAACAACTTTTTGTTGTCCTTCCAGTGTACAGTGTCTTAAGGAACTCTTTGTACTCCTTCGAGTTTATAGTGTTTTAAGGAACTCTTTGTACTCCTGTTGTGTATTGCCAGAAAACAATAAAGGTAGGTACATAAATAATAGCTTAAAATAGCAAAACAAATACCTCCTTTATATGGACCCATTAAAACATTTAAAATAAAGGGTTTTCTAAAAGAATGTGGGTAAAGTTATGACTGACCCTATCTATTTGCAAAATGGCAAATGCTAAAGTTACAACAGTTGCAGAAAATCCGATTTTTTCACAAGAACACCAACAAAACTGAATCATATTTAGGAAAATCTGACCTAACCTAACTTAATCCAACACAAAAAAGCATGGTGATTATGCAGTATACAGTTCTCTACCATTTTTGATTTAATATGAAAAATTCTTTATGGGGGACACCTACTAGGTTCCCTAGGACCCCAAATCCGCCTGCGCTGGTTGGTTTTTTTTCAATTTTTTTAAAAAAATTTTTCACTAAAACAACCCAATCCAACACAGCCCAAAACAATAAAAAAAACACATTACAACCTCCCCCCGGCGGCACCCTTTTTTTCTCTTGAAAAAAAAAACAAAACAGAAATCGGGCGCAGGTGGATTTGGGGTCCTAGGGACCCTAGTAGGTGCCCCCGTAAAGAATTTTTCATAAAAAATGGCAGAAAACCCTATACTGCATAATTACCAAAAGCATTAATCAATGCAACTGTTGTAGTTTTGTCCGAGGCTTTAGCTTTCTAAAAATCCATGCATAAAAACTACATAAACTATTTTAAGAGGTCTAAAGGCTCATTTCAGTCAAATTTTTTGTTTGTTAATTTATAGTGAATTTATAGGTGAACAGTCCAAATTTTTAGAAGGACAGACTCTGATTTTGAAGATGTCTTGTAAATAGTTCTTTACTTTTGGTCAGTGATGGGCTGTACACTTAAAATACCCAAATAAAAAATCTGACACCTAAAGCGCTTAACAGGTATCAAGTTTTGTGCTATTCTAAATGACCCTTATATACATGTTCACCAATATGAAAACTCTGATTAAGTTTTAATCATGATTAAATATAAAACACCACATTCTAAACACCAATTAGTATCTAATCATGATTAAAGCCTCGATTAAAGCCTAATTGGGAAATTTTTATCTTGGTGGATACAAGCATGAATGGGCTTTATCTGAAAACATATTACCTAGGTAAATTAGGCAAAAACCAAAAAACTTCTATAACCTAAGATTTTCAGGGTTTCTTTGACATCAGAAATTCAAAGTAAAAATATAAAAAGCACAAAAAAAAATATGAAAGAGGTTCTTTGCAAGTTTATTTGTTTGATTAAATAAGGTTGACAGGAACGGTTCTATAGTAAATAGCTAACTCAAATACGAGCTTAAATACTAATATTACCTAAGTTAAGATTAATTTTTTATCAAGGTTCAAAACAATAAATTTTTTAGCACTTAGATTTTAATAACAAGTACATCAAAAACACAAGTTTACTCCCTGTCTGCAAATAAAAAACACATGGCATTTTTGTTTACTGCAAAACATTTTTTTATTGTTCAGGAGCATAAAGAAATTATACTTACTGTTTTTTGCATACGAATGTCAATAAAAACGGAGTAGCCATTGACGAAGTAAATGCTTTGTGTTCTAGTTTTTTGTATGTTTTTTCCATTTTTTATGTTTACAACTTGTAGCTAAACTGTGATTTTTTTACTCATGATTTTAATTTACTCACAGCGCTCGTTCTTTAAAACCATGCTTGTAAAGAAAGTAATATTTTAGTCACTAGTATTAAAAACTACTATTAAATTTTGCCAGTGGTACTATTTTCTTCGTTTTCTTCACAACTAACTTTTAAATTTCTGTTTCTTTTGGGGAAAAAAAAATGATTTTTTTTGCTCGAGTTCTTCCCTTTCTTGGATAATAAATTTTCTTGTGAGCTTCGAAAAAAATTTAGAAAATTTTTGCATGAGGTACTCTAACACAAAAATTATTTGATTTTATCTGTTAAAATTGGCAGGTATGAATACTTACTCGTAAGTATTTAAAACTGGTGGTTACTCCAAAGGCTGAACCGGGTACTACGGCCTTAAGAAGGCCTGTTGTGCCCAGGAGTCTACTGAAATTGTATAGATCATAGTTAAAACAAATACGATTCAGAAAAATAAAACCCCTGCAGAATACAAAACTTGATTTAGGTTTAATACTTTTCTTATATATGCACATTTGGCTTTCACTTAAGCTTCAACTGGTATAAGTTAAAGAAAAAGTATTGTTTTGTAGTCTGAAGAGGTTTTAGTTTCCTGGTTAGTATGTGTTTTATTTACACTGTTCAAAATCTCAGTAGATTCCTGGGCATAATAGGCCCACTTGTTATTTTTATATAAATCTTTATATGCACATAAAAACTTTACTTTTTTACAGAAATGCCTGCTATGTGAAACATTTGCCATAAGTACAAAACATCAAAGGCCAAAAAGACAAACAAAACATCGGAGGAAAATTTGAATTTTATAAGGCACCGTCCATCAAAAATAAAAACAATAAAGTGGATCCTTGAAGAGTGAAGAGAAGAGAAAAATGGTTTAAATTGGAGCAGATACTGGGCAAACAGTACATGTTCTTTCCAATCACTTTGTTACTGGTAATAATGTTATACCTACATTCCTGTGCAGAAAATTCTGCATCATAATACATTACATACCCAATTAGATATGTTACATGATATTAGTTTGGCAAGGATTAATTATTTCATGACACTGAATTTATTCAAGGCCATTTTTGTGAAGGGGTAGTGTAATACATCACCTCTCTGTTTGAATGAAACAAAAAACAAACAACCTGCATAGTTAACATCTTAAAACAACCACATAAAAGGAAACAGTTTGAAACTCTATTGACGGTAGTTTTTGTATTCTTTGAAAAATTGATTACAAACTTGGTCAAAAATAATAAGAGCATGTTCTTTTTAGAGCATGTTCTTATTGAGTGAATTTCACAATTTTATTTGACTTCAACTTTTGTATCACATTGCTGAAATAAAGCTCAAACTTTTTGACCATTAAGAAATCCATGAATTAAATATTCATATTCATAAAATCATTAAAAAAAATCGATGTTATTCACATTCACATGTTTTTTTGTATCTTGAGGGCAATGAGTAGGGGGTGCAAAACTTTTTGAACTTTGTAAATATACAAAAAGGTTTAAATTATTGCAAAGTTACTCAAAACTAAAAAAAAGATTACAAAATCCGAGTGGTTCCGGAGAGAAAAAATCAAATTTTTCATTTTAAAGGCTTAAAACTTTCTACAGGCACTTTTTTACGATGTACCTGAATGACAGGTCTGTTTTTAAGATTTGACATTTCAGTGTGACAGGAGCACTGTAAAGTTCATTTTTCCTTATAACAAAATCTGTCATTTTTAAGATGTCAAAAAAGGTACTGCAAGCATGTTCCCAAAATATCTTGAGTAAGTTAAAAGCAAAATTTGAATTTTTGCTGATGATGGTTAATTAACCCAAAACGTCAGGTGACTTGTCAAAATAATTTTGCAAAATGTTATCTGTCATCCTTTATGAACAAAACGGCAGGAGAAAAAAAAGCACGTGTCCATAAGAAAAAATGAACTTGGCACTGCCCTTTCACACTGAAATGTCCAATCTCACATTAAGTAGATCTTAAAAGAGTGCCTGTAGAAAATTTTAACCGTTTTCTGACAGCTTTAATAATAAAGGCGCAAACAAATAAAAACTAAAAATGAAGATTTCGGTTTTTCGCCTATCTCCGGAACTGCTTGGATTTTGTAAACTTTTTTTAAAGTTCTGAGTAAAGCATTAAATTGCGCAACTTTGCCCTAGTTTAAACCTTTTCGTACCTCCTACCGTTTAGGAGATCCCATGTTGAGCATCGAATTTGGAACACCCTGTATAGGTGATCAATAATCGAATTATAATGACACTGTTGCTAAATTTTCTTTATTTTTTTTTGTTTTATTTTAGGCAAACCTCGATGGGCAAACCAGTTGAGGATATTGATCACCCAGATTAACTGTCATCATTTAATATGCCATCTATCGGAGTTGAGGTAAATATCTTGGTAAATAACATATATTCTTGATTTGCAATTTTCCCCTTACATAATTAGGTATAAATATTTTTTTTAAATGATATACTAAATGAAAATCATTATAAAACTAATATGCCTAAATTAGCAACATGTTTAAAAACTATTTATACAAGTATTTACGTTAAATAAAAAAACCCTCAATAAAATCTGCTGTGCTAACTTTTTTTTAAAAAATTGTGCGCCCTTCTAATTAAAAAAAAAATAAAAAAATTGCGCACACTAGCTTTACGTAAATGTAGCCACCCCAACCTGAAATAAGAGGGTATAATTAGTCCATGAGTAACACATTGTGAATTCCCTAATAAAAATTTTAATTTAGATTTTTTTATACCTATATTATAGGAAACCCATCAACAAGATTTGACAAGTAATGCCATTGGAGAAGAAGTGAATGAGTTAGGGTTGAACCTTTTCACTATCCTGTGTGAAGAAAACTCATCACCTACTTACTTACCTATATTATTATGCATGCAATGTTTTTCAATCAAGTGGGCTTTTCTTTGCAAAGATGCGTATTAAAGGGCTAGCCCATTCATAAAGCAAAATTAAATAATTTTAATTTTAGATGTTTTATGTATGGGGTAACTGTTTATAATTACAATAATGTGTTTCATTATATTTTTACCCTCTAACATCGACCTGAGAAAAACTTAGTAGGTAGATTATAAAAAAACGCAAAATGTTATTTAGCTACAAATATACTTTTTGGATATCAATTTTTTGCAAATTTTTAAGGAAAATGCATGTATATACCATAAAGTAAGGAACTACTTTATGTATATACCTATACCTCTTTAGAGTCAACCAATGAATCAAAAACTTTATTGTCTTCTTACACTGGATATACTTACTTTTCTCACATAACACCCGGTTCACACCTAGCCTGCCCACCCTGCATCAAAAAACGCATCATGTGACTGCATTTAAAAGTGGAAATCCAGGTTCTGTCACATTGTGCGTTTTTTAAAGCAGGGTGGGCAGGCGTTGGTGTGTTTGGGGCTTAAGTAGTCAAAAGGAAAATAAATAATTTTAACGTTTTATTACGTCAAGAATTATAGTACTTATACCTATCTAAGTTTATTCCAAATGTTGAAATTTGTTCAGCAAGTTTTTAAAATAAATAATTTTTTGCACTTCAGGGATAAACAGCTTTGCATTTTGTATTCCTCATGTTAGCAATAAAAGTAACTTTTCAAATTTAAACAGGGATAAAAAGTAAAGGTAAAGGGACAAAAAGTGACGTTTTAAATAAAGTGAGTAATTGGGACAAAAAGTGACATTTTCAATAAAGTGTGTAATTTATCCCCTTTGATATATTTTTTGGCATTAATATTTATTTATATTTAAATGAAAGACCCCATAGTAAATGTTTTTCTATAGCCTTATGGATTTCTATATAAATAAGATAATTTTGTTTTGAAAATTCTCAGAATTAGTGTTACTTATGTTCCTTTAGATGAAATAAAGCACTTCTATACAAATAATAGTTTTATTTATTTTCATTAACACAATACAATTTTTTAATGATTGATAAAATGATATAATTTATCAAATAAAAGTTAATGTCAATCACAGGTGATGAAACTCAAATAACCTAAGAGTAAAAAAATAATAAAATTATCAGTTAATTGCCACCTTAGAACATTAAACTTCAATGTTCTAAGATTGCCATAGTCTTTAATCAAATGGTCTATCTACGATAGAGCAGATTTGTTAGTGGCAATTAATAAAAAATTTCATTTGCATCAGCATGTTTTGAATTCCCTGAGCTTACTTTAGATTTTCGCGATGTAAGTATAAGAGCTAATGTAGTTTTTCTTTTTGCGGTTAGCTTCTGTTTTTGTCATATAACTATGAGATACTATATTGGCCCTGCCCTTGCATTTTCCGAAAAAAAGGCCGTAGAGATAATAACTCTCAATTAAGTTAGTGTATAAATTCTTGTCGGCATGAGTAGATTTATTGTTACACATTTTGCGACACTTCGGCCATTATAGTATCTCATAGTTATATGGTTTTTGTCCTTCTCGAATAGAGAAAGTGACCAAAAAAAAGTTGAACAGTCCTATTTTTTTCGTTATTAAAGAAAGAGGAAATAGAAGCTAGCTGAAAAAATAAACACTGTGCATCAAAAAAATATACCCTAACTCTAACTAGAAGCTGTGCAAATGATCTTAAAGAAACAGTACCTATCTATTGTTTTTTTTGTTTGAAGGTGAAACTACTGGATTTTACACCAACGGTTAGCACACTGCACCATTTTACTGCCATCATCAGGTTTTCTGCAGTACTACCCTTTCACTGCCATATTGCTTGTAATAGCAGATAATTTTGTAATGTTGCACGGGTATCTTCTGGAACAGTTGATGTTGCTCCTGAAATAATTATATACAATTAATTTAAAATTCTACCCACAACTGAATCAATCCAATCCAAAATTGTTATTTTCCTAATGCAGTTACCGAGGGGAAGATCACTCATATTACCCATATAACATGTACAAATTTTAGATCAGTTGTTACCCCCTTGGCAGTTACTTATGTAATGAAATAACAAAATGCAGTTTTAATTTCGATTTTTCTATTGTTGAAAATGGCATTACAACATATATTAAAAATTATTTCTTTCAAAAATTGCTTGAGGTAAAAAAGCAAGGTAAAAAACGTTGTTAAATAACTCTAGTTTTTAAGATATAGTATAAAATAAAAAGACAATATAACTTACAATTTCCATGTACTCTGTTGCTGACTGGATGTTCAATTTCTAAAAATAAAAAATAGTATTTATTTTAGATGCCTAATTGTGCTTTTAGATATCAACAAATGTTTTAGGTTTGTAACTGTAACTGTACTTTATTGTTTTTAAAATTTACATTTTTATACAATATTGTTTTAAGCCTAGAAATTTTTATAACATTAGGAAAAAACCTTACAACAAAAAAAAAGTTTTGTATTTGCAATGATCCAACAAACAAAACTATTCTAGGGCAGGGTCTTCAAGTTCAACTTTTAGTAGCTTTTTAATTTTTTTAAATTTTCGTTCTGTAAATATGTTATTTTATTCTTTATTCAAGTTTGGCCTCAGCCTATTTAAAAAAAAATATTTCATCAGTGTTCAGCCAAAATTTATTAAAAAATTCCTGGTGTTTTCCCAGTCTCTTTAGACTTTTTCCCAGCATTATTTTAATCTTTAATATTCACTTTATGCAAGGGTGGACTTAGTCTAAAATCTAGGGGCAGGGTAATCAGATTTGGAGTTGTTGATTTAACTTAATTTTTTTGCCAATAACATGCTTAAAAAAAAGTGGACAGCTGCCCAAGGGGGCTGGGTTGGGGTGAAATCCAGTATCAACATGCTATAAATATGCTGCAGGCACAAATTTTTAGAAAATTGGAGTAAAAATACCACTTTTTTACATCTTTGTTGAAAATGTCATAAAAATGCTAAAAAAAATTTGTAAAATATTTTCCAAGTAGGTCAGGAATTAGTTCTTTAAACTCACCAAAGTTGGTTTCAGTAAACATCTGCATTTGGATCTGATAGTAATATGGATGATAATCTTTGAGGGATATTCTATTCTCTCTTCCTTCTGTAAACAAGAATTTTTAAAGGAAATTAGTGTAGTATATGGGCACTTACACAACCAACAACTCATTCTAGGCAATTTAAAATTTCATCTGGACTTGCACCAAACTATGGGTAGGTGGGATGCAAAAATAAAACACATTTTGAAATTTCAGCTGATGGATGTTCCATTTTGTGATCTATCTTAAATGTTTCTAAACCTTATTTTCATATTAACAACCATAGACACCAGCTTTTTTTCAGAGGAGGGGTAACAGATTTTTTGGAGGGTTTTCAGGTTTTGTCATACATGGAGATTTAAAGCTAGAGACTACCCTTCCCGCTTAAAAATCAAACCAGGCTTTTTCTTTGGCTTGATTTTCAATAGATAAAGTAATACTTTTGCTTGATCTTCAGTAAATTTTATTTTCCCAGTGTTTAATTAAGTGTCAATTTTGTGTTATCCTTAAGAAAAAGTATTGCCTTTTGCATTTTTTCATAAGGCCTAATACTAAACTGACTAGCAGCTACAGAAACTCCACTACAGAAACTCCAAAGCTATGTAATTTCCCAAAAAAATCTAACCTATAATAGAGAAGTGGGCAGCGGATCTGTCTGCCACACGCAAAGTTCCAGTTTCAAATCCCGGCCACACAGTGGATATTTTGTTTTTGTCCCAAAAACTTTACACTTGGATCTCACTTTGGCAACACTGGGCATTGATCCTAGAATGGATGGAAAAGTCCCAGTAAAAGAAATAAAAAAAAGTTGTTTGTCTTACATTTTTTTGTAAATTTACATAGTTCTGGATTTTCAAGTAGTCTTTTGGGGTTCGAAAAATTAATATAAGTTAGTTCTTTGCAATACTCTCCTTTTCATGATGGGTTAATCCACTGGCAAAGAACATCTATCACTGATTGCTTTTCTGATATGTGCATGAACCTAATCCAGCGTGGCAATTAATCACAATGAGAGGCTAATATTTCTGAACCTATGATAATCCAAAGCATTAAAGGGGGTGCAGCTCATCTTGTTCTAGTTTATATGAGTCCTTTCTATTTATGAATTGGAGTTTTTCTTGGTAGCATTTGTCCTAAAAAATATATGTAGCTAAGTAGGTCATTATGGGCAGTAGGTAAAATTAGGTGCCACATTGTCCAGTTATTTAGATTTTTAGAAAACAAACATTGCAAATTGTTCTAAACAAACAAAATATATATAGATATTAAAAATCCAGTTTTTAGAACTTTTGTCTGATTATCTGTCTTTTTTTTTGTTCCAAACTGCATTTTTTGGATTGGACAGTACATACGCTTTTCATCAAAAAATTATGCTTTGATAATAACTTGCTCAGAATGGGTACTTGCTTACTTCATATGAACTTGAGGTTGAAAATTTTGCTGCTTGGATTTGGTTTGTTTGGTTAGTTAGTTCTTTGCTTTTTAGTTTTGTTGAAACTGAGGATAACTTACTAAAACAACCAAGATAACTTAGTAATCCTAACCAAACCTAGCCAACCCCTTAACCTAACCAAAGCAAACCTAAAATTTAGTTTTTTAAGCAGTTTAAATCCTCCATAAATCTCTTAGATATTTTGCATTTCATATGTGTACCTACTAGCAATCTAGTATTTTTCTGTGTCATACAGTCTTAAGCTAACTTAGTAAACCTAGCCAACCCCTTAACCTAACCAAAGCAAACCTAAAAATTTGGTTTTTTAAGCAGTTTAGTAAGCAATTAGTATTTTTCTGTGTCATATGGTCTTAAGATTGCCTTTGGCATTATTTCTAGGCACAAATCAAAAAATCTTTACCAAAATTTTACATTTTTGTCCAAACTTAAATACGAATATTTTAAGCTAAAAACCTACTCACCATTTTATGCTTCAAGGTATCCAAAGGTAAGTAGCAGGTGTAGATCAGATTTTACTTTATTTCAAAGGACTACAAAGAGTTCCTTATCACACCTACAAACAGGCACTGAAGCACTACGAAAGGACTGCACTAATTTCACTTTTAAATTTTTAGTTTTTTTACTGCAGTTTTAAAACGAGTAAAGAACGGTCGCCCGAAAAAAATAAACAATAAACATAACCTCAAAAATAGTTGTTTGACAACTGTCATTCTAAAAAGTAGGGCTGGGCGAGAGCGAAATTTTCTGCCGATGCTTCGTTGTTTTTTTACGTCGGATAGAGTGCTCTGACCGCTAATAGATAGTACCTAATTGACATTTGTAAACAATTTTTTTAATAAAATAATTTTTGACTAGACTTGAATTAGACAGAATTTGAATTATGATAAGTAAACAATTTTAATGGCTCGGTACGATATTACCGAGAGAACTGCTCGGCATCGAGTATTTCAAAGACGATTATTGACTTGTATTATCTCTTACCAAAAAGAAAGCGCCAATGCAGTGAATCAAAAGGTGTTATCTCTGTAAGATCGACCGAACTTCCAGCAAAACGAACAAAAATTGTTGCTGTGGACTCAATGTAATGACATTTCGAAATATTTGTTAAAAATAACTGTTTCGATAGCATTCCAAGGGACATATTGACAAAAAAAATTAAATATTTTCTAAAAATTTACCCAAACTGAGAGAACTAGTGACAAATCCATCTGCCATTTTGGACCTCTAAGTGACTTCTGACAAAATGTCACTAATATGTCAAACAAATAATGGTGCCAGTGTTAAACGTTATTGACAAATGCCAAGGACAGGGCAACACCGTTCTCAACTAAAAAGCCAGTTAACTCATTTTCGTTTTAGTATCCTTTGGTCTATGATCGGTGCCATATTGACACCAAACTGACAGAAAATCCATGTTTTACTTGTCAATTTGGTTATAAAAATGGCAACCACAGTAGGCTAAAGGGCACTGAGGCGGTAGGAGTTAACAGGCTTTTTAGTTGAGAACGGGCTTAAAAAAATCTATAGGTACTTCTTTTTTTTTAAAACAATTCTTATGCATGAGCTTTATTAATTATGATTAAACACTTAGATTAAAGAGACAAGATATCTGGTCCAACGAAAACTCCTTGGCAAATAATAACCACTGTGTGGGTGGGGAAAGTCGGCAGAGCGCAGACGGTCGGATGAAATTTTTATTGACATAAGCTTTTTCGTGCTATTTATTTTAAAATTTCAGGATGTTTTAAGAGGTTTATAACTCGTTTTAAAATTACATTTTGTCAAAAACCGTTTATAGTGTTTTTTTTACCAGCAGGAGAATATTTCAGTGCATTCAAAGTGATATTTTGGAAAAACATCGTCAAAGCAACCAAGCAAGCGAAATCAGTCAGTGGCGATACATGCCGGTAGGTACACAGAAAAAAAAAGTTTATGAAATATACTTAAATTAGTAGATGCTTAGATTAAAATTACAACAAACAAGTTTTTTTTATGAAGTAGTTAATTCCCAATGCGCCAAATGAGATACTTTCGAACGTTTTTATAAGGATTTTTTCGATGTTTTTTTATAAAGACGATAAAATAAAGCATAGTGTGTAGTTAATACGCAAATAAGATATTTTCGAAGGTTTTTTTTTATAAAGACTATAAAATAAAGGTAGGTAAAGTGTCCTTAAACCAACTGGTAAACAACAATAGAAGTTAATTCACATGTGTTCAGGTTTGTAAGAATATTGAATTCGTACCTCTTATCAGAATATTAAGGTTGATTTATACTGCCGCCGTTGTCATCTGCGCTCGCCCTTCGAATTGATATTTAAATCTTTTTATCTGTCCTAGGTGTCTCTATATACCCTAAGCATTATTGACTTCATTGTGTACTGAAGAAGTCAGTATAAATAAGTTTCTGCTAATGACCAGAAAAAATAACAAAATCAACAAACACAATAACATAATTTTTAGCTATTAGGTAATATTTTTTTTTCTTGATGTTCCAGGTGCTATGAACTGTGTTTCTTTGTTTTAATGTTTGGCATAATTTTATTGTGTTGAAAATTGAAATTGCAGATTTTATATAATAGTAAAATTTAAATAATATAATCCATGAGTAAATTTATATTTAAGTAGGTACGCCACTGGTATGTTTACTGTAAACAACAAAACATTGTTCCATATAATAATATAACCAAAGTCTCCGTAAGCGTCAGGTATCTTGTCTCTTTTTAATCTAAGATTAAACACTAATTAGAGTTGAGAATGAGGTGTTTTTTATTGAAACTTTATTGGCTAAGACCAATTCTAAACACCAATTAGCATTTAATCATCATTAATTGGAGAATTTTTGCATGGAACTATGCTATGGCTTCTATATATTTGCCCAAAACTGATAATTTTTGAAATAAGAAATAGACATCATAAGAAGCATGATTAAACTGAGAAATCATCAGGTCATATTATTCCATCTTACTCCAATAACTAGTAGGCTGTGCCTATAAGAACAAACCAGTGACATGTCACATAGTGTGACAACTTTACTTCCATGGAGACATTTCTTGGAGAGTTCATTACTGCTGGATAATGTTAGCCTTTGGGTACACTAACTATCCTCCTATAGAGAAATAGGAGTAAATGTAACAGTCTTCTGTATGTGTTTGGTAAATAGCACTAATCAGAATAGAGATGAAATTACATCATATAGCAATTATTTTTTGCAAGTTTTGGGGCCTCCCTGTAAAAAACGCCCCACCACTTGAGCATCATCATATTTTTACTGAATTCGTATGGATGTAAACATTTTTATACTAGTTGTAATGTAGATGAAATACTACTCAATTGCCACCACCTCTCTATCTACTACTTTGTTTTCAAAAGGATAAGTGGTTTTAAATTTACCTTTTTACAAGAACAACCCAACAAATAATTTAACAACGACCGAATAAATGTAATATATCTATTTGGTTAAGTATTTGATGTAGTTTTGGCATGGAATGACTGAAATCAACCAAAATAAAGAGGTATGGCAGACCATCTCACCCACCACATGATTCTCTATATGGGTAAGATGAAAAATCCAAAATATTTTTTTTTTCAAATCAGTATTTTTTTTATTCCTTTTCAAAAATCAAAAAATTGACCAAATTTGGTCCAACACAGCGTCACAAAAATTAGAATATCTTGAGAAGTACTTATCGTAGATAAATAAGATATAGTTCGTTGTAAAGGTAATACCTTTCCAACGATGCATCACATGACCTATTTTGATTTTTTGAAAAAAGCAATTTTTGATTTTTTTGAAAAAAAAAGTATCTTTTTTATCAATGCTTTAGCAAAATATGTGCCAAATTTCAAAATGGAGAAATTATGGGTTCAGTATGAAAAAAAATAAAAACCATAAAAAAAAATGTGAAAATCTAATTAAAAAGTTAAAATTATGAATATATTTACAAAAAATACACTTATATTATTATGAAAAAATATTTACAAATAGTTTTTTTCTTTCCAAAATGTTTGAAGTTTCAATCATTTCTTCCCTAGTTAAAGTATATGTCTGGCCAGTACCAGCATGCGGCTGAACTTTCCTTAATATAGTATCTTTTTTTATTATTAGTATATCTGCTTTAGGCTTAGGGTAAGAAAATGAACTAGTTGGCCCATTTGGATGCAAAAAACTGACTTTGAATTCATCAGTTTCCTCATTTTTTCCAGTGATACATGCCAACCACCATAATTTGTTATATTCAATAGTAACAAAAAAAGATTGGATATGCATAAGCTCTGAATTTGTTATTTTAGAACACTGTATTAGTTAATGAATTTGTTCTTCTGAGCTCAATGAGAAACCTTTTGTGACAATTTTTGACTTTGACACTGGAATGACATAATGGATTTTTTGAGTTCCTGGAATCGTCTGTGCATCAGCAAACATTTTTTTCTAAATATTTTGAATGCTTTACATGATCATGATAAACTTAAATATGATTCCCTGAAGGTTTTCTTTTGCAAACTCAAACAGTTGCTGTTAAGTCATGATTTGTTCTTCGTAGGTTCTTTGCAAACTATCCCTATTAGCCAACCGTTTTACTGTCCCACCGAGCCCATCGCAAGCACTCTTGCCATGGGACATAGCAAAAAAGTGCCATTCAACCTTTAGTCAGAATTCTTCCTCATGATAACACAGATTAGTAAATTTTTTTATTTTCATACTGAGCTGCGCACCCATCAGAAAAATAGAAAATTTTTGTAAGGTTCTTGATTTTATTTTTAAGCTCAGGTATTAAATCTTTTAAAAACAAATGAAAATCTATTGTGTTATGGTTTAAACAATCTGAAACGTAAACCTAATTCAAATGCTTCATTTTGTCGTTTTCATCTTTGTAATATATCATGAATGGATGAAGTGTTGCCTGACCAGTAGTCAGAGTACTGACTGGACCTTATCCTGTAAGACAAAAGAATAATTTTCGGCAAAATCGCAAGTGATAAGTGCTTCTCCCATTTTTTAATTTGTCTTAGTCTGATTGTAAAAATCTTTTTGCATAGTGGAAATACACAAGTGCGTTTTTAGTTTAACTAAATCTTGCACAAATTCCTCAAGAAAATTTTCAGTGGGTTTAATAATTGTCTCCATGTTACAGCGATCCACAGAAACCCACTTTTTGTATGTAACATTACCAATAAAAAAATCCTCAAACTTCTTCATTAAAACTTCTTTAAGAATTTCAGTTCAAGGACAAGTTTCACATTTTCACATTATTTTTGCCAAACATGCATGGTAGTCTGGAAACATCGCTTTCTTATTGCTATCAATGTTGAATTTATCAATTTTGGAACCACTGGATGAGGCAAATGCACACTGAATGTGTGCCACTTTTTCCGGCAAAGATGTAGTTTTTTGGTTTAAGTTTATAAAATTTGGTGAGGCCAATTTTTATTTCTGGGTAGTCCTTTTTAAACAAAGCATAAACTTCTTTTAAGTTGGCCAAAAGCAATCTTTTTTGCACATATTCTTTGCGGTCTTCTTTTTTAATTACTATACAGTCCTTTTTTCCTGGCATCATTCTGCTTATATTTTCTCTCAAATAAAATTCTCTAACCAGTGTAACAATATTATTTGAAGTGGTTTTTCCTGGTTTGGGATTGGGTGTATAAAACCCTTTTCTTTTACCATTTTTTTTACTGCCCCAGACACTCCAAACTCTTTCTGAATGTGTGCTCTGGTCCAACTAATTGGCAGAATTGACAACACCAGCATTTTCTCACTTCTTTTGGTGATTGGTGAACTAATACATTCCTTCGATACCTGGGATGAACATCATCAAAATCGGTTCACGCAAACAAAAGTGATGACCATTTAAATCTAAAAAAATGGGTAAAAATGTTTATACCACAAAAATGGCTTGTTTCCTATCAATAGTAATTACTTCTAACAAACTATGAAAATATACATATATCAATTGTAAGTATGTACTTACCCTGCTTCAGGCAAATTATTTTTCTTTGAACTTTTCATAAGTTTGATTAGACACCCATCACAAATTTTCATTCCTAGCTTAATGTCTGTATTAGAGCACATAGTTTCTGAAACATTCCTCAATTTTCCAGAATGTTTCCGCAATTTTAATGAATCACAAAACCTGGTCGAAAATATTTTAGACCAGTCTTTTGGGTTATCTTTAGACATTTTTAGAAGTGCAACACAATCAACAGGAAAACAGGTTTAAATAAATGAAATCGGCATTCTGTCATGTTCTTGCAGAAATTTTCCTCAAACAGGCACAGATTGTCTGGTTTGGTGGGTTGGGAATAACTCACCAATGAAAAAGTAGACATGACAGGAATAAACAAGTTCGCACAAATCAAAAACACAAGTTTTGGACTCATAAAAAGACTAACAATAGACTGAGGGGGGGGGAATAAAAAAGGGGGATATTTTTAGTTTAGCTTTAATTTACCTACACCAAATTAATATTCAAAATATAACTTTTTTCTACAGCGCATACACATATTATGTATGCCTGATAATACGAATTTCAAACAATTTTCTTTAATTTTTTGCTGCTTTTATTTGTTTTTTAATTTTTTTTTGACCATAAACCCATAATTTCTCCATTTTGAAATTTGGCAAGTAGTTTGCCAAAGCATTGACAAAAAAAATATTTTTTTCGCAAAAAATTCAAAAATGACTTTTGTTTTTTAAAAAATTTAAAAGAAAACAGATGAAAATATTTGAAGGTATTTGAATTATTTTTACAACAAGCTGTATCTTGTGTGAAGCTGTGTTGGACCAAAATTAGTCAACTTTTCGATTTTTGAAAATTAATAAAAAAAAACTACTGATCAGAAGAAAAAAAATATTTTGTATTTTTAATCCCACCCATATAGAGAATAAGTGTACCAAATTTTATCAAAATCGGTGAAATGGTCTGCCAAACCTCTGGTTGATTTGATATGAAATTACCCATTGGTGGTTATATGAAAATAAGTATGAAAATTATAATTTTTTTTATTTTTTAATAAGATCTCTAACAATTTTTGAAGATAATAGAATAAAATCCATAAAACCTAACAAAAAAAAAACTTCATACCTTCTTGCCTTTTACCTCTCCACCACATCTTAATGCTTTATCTAAGGATTCTTCAATAAATAACAGCTGGGTTTTTTTAATGATGTGGTAAAGACATGGTCACATTTTTATATCAATCACTTAGGTCCTTTTCAGTTATGGTCAGACCCCTGGGTGCTTTTTTCTCAACTAGCCGCAACTTTTGATAAAAAATACCCGTCAAAAGCATGTGACCAATTTAGATAAAGTTAAGTCAAAATTTTATATATTACGCAGATAACTTTGTCATAGTTTCTAAGATGTGATCATAGTTCCGTAAAGTAAGCAGTCAGAAGTAAAATGCAAGGGAAAATAAACCTCAAAGTAAACTAAGTAAAAACATGCTGCTGTTCCTAGTTGACAAAAAGAAGTATGAAATACTTCCTACGTTATGGAACTATGACTTCAGCTAAAGGCAAGGTTGACCTTTTATTTATGAACTCAACAAATATAGTTAATTTTTGATCATTTCATTTTATTTGTACTGATTTAATTGTTTTGTGATTTACATTTCTGATTAATGCATCTAAAGTTATAAATCTCTACAGTAAAAATAACTTGTCTCTCATATTGTTCATTTATGAGAAGTGCATGACCTAGTTTTTAACAATGTTGTTAATTAACAAAAAAAAAGAAAGGCAAAAATCACATGGACATTATTGAAGGTTACATTATATTTTACCAGGTTTGAAGTCACTCACTTGGCTGATACGAGCATCTGCTCCGGAATCGCTTTTTCTCCAGGGTTTTGACAACTAGGAATTTTGTGTTTTGAAACTTGCCAAAACTGCCAATAATGACATTTTTGAAAGAAGAACAAAAAATAGACACCGCCATGACACTTGCGGTGTAATGATTGTTGTAATCAGTAACTTTAAAGTAGTGAGCTGAAATTAATAAAAACACAACTGCTGCAGTGAAGATTTAAGGTAAAAACAAAATGAAGAATATTTTAATCACTGGATGCAACAGAGGTTTGGGCTTAGGGTTAATAAAACAGCTGATAAAGGAATCGACGCAACCGGAAAACATTGTTGCAACTTGCCGGGACACCGAAAAAGCAAAGGTGGGTGAGTTTCTAGGTTAGAAATCAATTTTTTCACAAGAACTTACCTGTCGGAGCCATGATTTAAAAAATATTCTGGAAAATGAGTAATTAATTCACGCCTTCTTAATACACGATTCGTAAAAAAAATTGCTACAAAAAACTTAACTTGAGGACGTCACAATCTCGGCAACAATCGCGGGAGAAATGAATGAAGTTTGAAACGAACGTGAACTCAAAATAAAATTCAAGGTGACATGCTACAACAATTATTTGAAAATAAAACGCCTATCGATTTATCTAGAAATTATATTAGGTGTGATTCGTGTCCTGGAAAAGGATAATGAATTCCTTTTTATGGTGGGGAAAAATCCTTTTAAATTTTGCATGATCATCGTGTTGTGCAATACGATGCATGACGTGATCTGTGATATGACGTCATCAAATGATACGGCACAATTCACAGGAAGTTAGCAACACGATTTCAAAACTACAGTTGTCCAAACAAGCTGCTCTAGGTAGTATTTGTAAGTATATTGTTCTATTTGTATTTCTATGAATAGAAATAGAAAACTTCTTCTATTTCTATGGAACCGGTACAGTCAGACTCTTATCATAAGCAGCTGCAGTTATCATAAGTATTGTTTCAATTATAAATTTGAAGGAGACGATTTGAGATAGAGATAATCATGCACCTAAGTATTCCAATCCCAGTAAACACAGGAATATCCTAGGCATATTCCTTCTAGATGATATAAATGTGATATACCTATAAATCGATGTTTTTTTTTTATGTACGGTGTACGTACAGGGGACGATTTTTTTCGTAATAAAACTTAATTATTACTAATTACATTATATTTATTTTTTATGATTGCTTTAAATGCTTTTAATATTTTATTTACATAAGTTTTCTTGCTTTCTGGTATAGGTATTTTAATCAAAATAAATATTATAAAGTTGAAATCTTTCAAAAAATATAAAATAAAAAAATACTCGGGGGTGCAAATTTGTGTAAAAAAATGTCTCTAGTTTATAAAATAAAAATAAATAATATATATACAATTATATACGTGTATAAACCTGGAGAAAATAATTTTTAAAATATTAAACATTTCATTATAAAATAGGTATCTTTATTATTATAACTGTTGTGAACAATATTTAAAACAAAACAAAGAAAAATGTATTATTTATAAAAAAGAATAAATAAATAAACACCTCTATTTGGAGAAATAATTAATCCTTTGGTACATAAAATATTAAAAAGTACATAAAAATAAAACATCACCCTAACATCACAGAAATATTCCATGAATGTTCAGCTCGGATATTGGGAACATTCCCTGAATGTTCCCTCAAATCCTCTAAGCATACCAGGGATGTTCAGGCCGATTCTTCTGTGTCCGCAGTTTTGATATTCCTAGAACATCCTTGTAGAAACATTCATAGAATATTTTCGCAAGATTTTCATAGAACATTTATGAGCTTGAAAAAATATGATCTCTCACAAAACACTCTAAAAAAATTAATAGAAAATAAAACGAAGTTATTATTAAACAGCGCGCGCTATGGGATTCGAACCATCAACCTTGTGGAATCCATATTTTGGGCTACGGGGGCTTATGGGAGAAATTATATATTAGCGGGTTATAATTAACCTTTTGGACATTGTTTTCTATTAGAAGAGCACCGCGAATTGTTTTTTTTACATAAAATCAGGATCACTCCTGAACGGCTTAACGGCTTTTCATAATTCTCTTTTTATGGAAAAAAAATATTACCCCCCCCCTCTCGAATCCTCCCAAACGGTAGTGGAAGGTGATTACGTCATTTGTTCAATGCAGGATAACTCCCTAACGGCTCAACCGATTTTCATAATTATTTTTTTATTGGAAATAAATATTAGCCTACCCCGACAAGCTTTTCGAACAAAATAAAATCTTAAATTCTGCTGCGTATATAGGCATGATCGTAGATAGAAAAATATTATTTCCTTTCATGGCATGATTTGATGATATTTTTTTAGGTCAACAAAATGGTTTTTTTTAGTAACTAATAATAGATTACTTTTTTTAATAAAAAGAAAACTTGGAGCGACAGATAAAAATATCCCGAAAAAAATCTTTACCGCATCTGTTAGAATAAAAAACGTTACAAATATTGTGTGATATTTTTAGGACTTTGGTAGAACATTGGTAGATTATCCTGACTAGAACATTCGCTGAATGTATTACTAGAATATCTCCCAAATGTGCTATAAATGTGCAAATGTAAGGACATTTTAGGAACTTACCAGAATATTCGTGGAATATCCTGCATAGAATATTCGGTGAATGCACTGTTCAGGATGTGTAAGAATGTTTTTTGAATGTGCTGTCCATATCCAAAAGGAAAGGACATTTTACGGAAATTGGCCGAACATTCAGGGAATTTCCTGCATAATATTCGCTGAATATTCTATCCAGAATATCTAGGGAACGTATTTTCAATGTGCTGTCAATATCCAAAAGGAAGGGCATATTCCGGACTTAAGTAGAATATTTAGGGAATATTCTGCATGGAATATTCGCTGAATGTACTGTCCAGGATATCCTAAGAATGTTTTTTAAATGTGCTGTCAATGTCTAAAAAAAGGACATTTTGCGCACTTTCACAGAACATTTCTGGAATATCCTGCATAGAATATTCGCTGAATGTACTAGGTAGGATATTCTGAGAATGTTTTTTAAATGTGCTTTTCATGTGCTAACTTGAAAGTTATTCAGACATTCACAGCACCTTACTGGGATATCCCTGGAATATCGTGTGCTATTACGGAATGTACCTAATACACATTGTTTTGTGTAAAAAAAATGGTACTATTAGATCGTAAATCAGGAATTCTCAATCTACCGTCAAGTTTAAAAAAGTTGATTAAAAACTAAAATATTCCAAGAATTTTCTTCCAGTATTTTTTGGTCAAAATATTGAGATAAATATGTTTTCAATATATAACTAATAAACTTTTGATTTGAAAATTGCCTCATTTAAAAAATACTGTTAAAGAAACTTTAGTATTTTTGCCCAAGGGATATGTTACTATATTTGTTTTGTTATTTTCATAGGACATTAATATAATTGTTTACATTATTTAAGGCTTCAAACTTGTTTTCCTTTGTAAGTAAATTGTTTGCCGTTAATAAATAAATACACAAATAAATTTCTCAATAGATACTTAAATACATTTATCACTTATATTTGTTTCTTATTCTATTATAATTTACTATAATAGTGAAAAAAATTTACATAAAACAAAGGTTTTTTAGGCAAGCATAATAATAAATAATTAAAAACAATAAATGCAATTGTGAATGTGCATTTGGTGCATTGGTTTGACTTTTTAGTATTTAATGTACCTATATTTTAAAATGATATATTTTTACCTCTTCTTAAAATAAAATTATTATAAGAAAAATTAATTTTTAAAAAAGTTATTTTAACATTTGTAATTTTAGGTACATTGGCATATTTGAACTTATTTTTATTTTTTAGTATGAACGGTATTTTTTTACCTTTGTTAAAAATATTATGGGCGTGGCTTTAGGTTGCTCGACAGATGGGGAAAAATATTTCAAAATTTTGTAAAATGAGACCTTTCAAAAATACTTTATAATTCTTTTAATTATCTGGTGGGGGAGCTGTGCCAACTTGTGTAACTGTGAGCTTACTTTTATGGTTGGTATCCACAACTAATGGGACAATCTTATGTTCTTGACCACGTTTGGATAACACATTTTTGTCATGTCCACCGTTCACCACTTTTTCCGAATTTGTGTTATATTTCCGAGACTTGGATCGGCCCCAACAAGGCATTGTTTTACTTTTATGAGCACTTTCTCCGTGTTTTATTTGTATTCTTAAAAAATATTCACTTAGCAAATAATTAATAGCTTGAATAAAAGATTACATCACTATAAGGTACATACAATACTCGTGTAGTTACAGTGTGTCCAATTTTTTTATGGGAGCAAAAGGAAAACTTTGCGAATTTTAGATTCTGGCTTCCATATAAATAACACTTATTTTAATTAGGGCCATGCACATGTTATAACACATGTAACGCCTTTTTTGCTTAATTTTTCCGTTATAAGTAATTTCAAAATTGGGTTATATACATATGTAGCAGGACCACCCTAACACATATAACGTTACTGTAACGTTAGGCATCGGTTACCTTTATCCTTAAATCAAAAAGATAACCGCCAAGATGCTATATTTTGGGTCTATCAGGCCATGGTGGCCATTTAGAAACATCGTTTCTCTGAAACGTGGAGGTCCGTTAGAAACGGTCCTGGAACGTCTAATTAGAGAGGGAACCTTCCCAACCAATGGGAACTTCAATTAAACTTTCCGGGAACGTTGTGTGTTTATTAGGGGAATTCACGAACCCCATTCCTCCCCACCGTGTAACGGAGGTGGGATCGCGTAGCTTTTTATTAATTTTTTTACAGGTTCAATTCTTTTCAAAAGTTTTTATTATTAATACTGATAAATGAGTTTTTTTTAATATAATCTCATCAAAAATGCGACACCCGGTAAATCTATAAATAATAAAATAAATAAATTGCTTGAGTCAGTCAAGGTTTCGTGTTGAAAAATCGACTTTTTTCAAATCGTTATAAATTGTAATAAATAGGTAATATTCTGCTTCCAGTAGTTATACAAGGTGTAATGGAATTAACTTTCATACTTTTCCGTCATTATACTGTTTAAGTTGATGAGATTTAAGTGCAATTAATAAAATTACATCAATAGGTGAGTTAAGCACAGTTAGTTCTAGTTCATTTGACTTAAACCCCAAAATTTTCTAAAATAATTTGACTGATGGGAAAGGCTTTAAAAACGTATCAGTGCTTTTTCTTTATGCAGATATTATTCGCGATTGAATTCTCCTTAGGCTTCATTTAGATTAAAAAATTAACGAAATTCTTTAGATTCTTAAAACCAAAAGCTATGAAAATTACACCAATAAGTGAATCAAGCACATCTTTATAATAATATGTAACACCTTGTATAAATGTATTAATACAAGGCGATTTTAAGTAGGTAATAATTCTATAATTGTATCTTCGGTATGTCCAAGATTAAAGGATTAATTCGAATGTTTTCTTTATCTTCAGAATGTCTAAGATTAAGGGATTAATTCGAATATTGTAAAAAACATAGGTATAGGTATTTATTAAGCTGAGTCAAGCTACATCCCCCTCAATTTGGATATTGTAAAAAGTGTTAACTAATTATGTACTAATTTCGTCCCCTTTTAAAAAATTTGAATAACGGAGTTATTTGCACTTAAAAGGGGGGGGGGAAGTGTGGCTAGGCGCTAAGCTGCACCCTCCCATGCTTAGGAGATAGATTTAATGGAGGTTTATATCAGCGGCGTCATTTAACATTTCTCTTGGGGGGGGGGGCATACCTAATTAAAAAAAAAATATGAACGAAAGAAAATATTTTAAAGGGGTTTAACGAGGGTGAAAAAACACTTTATTGACGCCAAAATAACTTAAATTTCAAGAAGGTCAAAAGAAATACCTAAGTTACTTACCAAGTTAGCTTTGGTAACAAAAGTTTCCGTGTTTCCTAGGTTTCAATTTGACATATTTATGTTTTAAGCCAGTTTGTAAAAAATGTCTTACAAATAAGAAATAAGAAAATATATTTATAATTGGGTTGGGCAAATGCCCAAAACTGAAATAGTGCCAATCTTTCAACACCAAGATATATCCAGGAGAACCATATTGGAATGCGAACAGGGTATTCCTTGTATGAACCTCCCGAAATGACCCTCAGTGCAACAGAGTGGTAAGGTTGGCTAAAAACAATGTCGGGGTGTCTGTAAGGAAGCTAGCGAGAAGAAAACAAACTTCAAAAAGTACTATTTGTAGAATTTTGAGCAGAAATGGCCAAAAATACCGCAAATACCTCGATGTTGTCGTTCTCTTCGACGTGTTCATTTTGCGAACAACAATGACGATGAAAAGTACTTCACTTTTGAAAACGCAGAAATTCCAGGCAATCAAGGATCTTACACCGATAATATAGAGGAGACTCCGGATAACGTAAGATTCAAAGAAAAAGCCAAATTCGCCGACAAAATTTTAGTGTGGTGTGCAATTTCCGAAAGGGGTATAGCGAGACCATATATAGGACATGTTTTGGTCCGACCTGGACCGGTATTCTCGTAACTAAATACGCTCGGCGTTTCGTACTCGCTGACCGTATGATAACGTAATATTCGCATACCACGTGACCAAAGTAACAAAAATGGTATTCACGTATATTGAACGCAAGGCGTCGACGAAGTGCGCTCAGCGCGTGGCGACCGTTTGAGAAACACCTACCATTTGCCAGCTGTTTTGCCCTCCGCGCGTACCATTTTCCTACCCTACAATACTTTGTAGAGTGCTGCAGAAAATATAGTAGTTTTTTCAGTTTGCGTTTTTATTAATAATTAGAAAAATAAAAATCTCTTATTAGTAGCTTGGGGACGGGTGACAAACACGTACATATCAACCTTACTATTTGATGCTCGATGTAAGACAACTTTTTTTTCCAAAAAATTCCAACAAAAACTTTTCTTATCAAAATCGACATCGAAATAATTGAGCATCCGTATAATACTAGAAATAGAAGCAATCAAAATTCTGTAAAACCAAGGGTAAAAAAAGCCATTGGTCAGCGGTGCTTTTTGTATTTTTCATCGGATGTGTACCAAAAAATAAATAAATAGCTTAATTGATATAAAAAATAATTAGCAAACAATATAGGTAACTACCTTTATTTCTGTGTTTTCGTCTGTATTTTCTTTACTTTTGTGAAATATCACATTTTTCACATTAATTACCATTTTTATGTTTTTTATCTTTTGTTATTTTATTTATTCATAAATGTACTAAAAATTATTATTTTCTTTTTTTAATTCAACACTTCCATGAAAATATAAATTTTTCCACGCGCGAGGTTTCTCTTGTGGATGTATGAATTTTGTGTTTGTTGTTGAATTGGTTAGCTTATTTTTTGGGTAACAAATACCTTAGAGTTTTATTTTCTGTTTCTTAAAATGTAGAATACGCATGTTTACTATAATTATAAGGTATAACTTACTAGATATATAAGTAACTATTGTGAAACCATTTTAACAATAAATGCTATATAATAAAGTATCAATATCAATATACGACCGTGCCGGAAACACCACTTTCCCTGACTGAGTGCCGGAATAAATTTAAACTTTTCCGCACTGAGTGCGGAATTTTTTTGTAAGTGTGCTGTTAAGTCTCGGGGTAAACTTTTTTCCGCACACTGGGCGGGAACGTGCTACGAGTTTATATCACAGGGTCAAAGGGCGGGTTTAACTGAGCTAAACCAAACCATCAAGTAATCAACACTTGTACAAGTCACATTTGATTTACCCTTTCTGAAATACGGCTCGAAATCGATCACACAATGGCCTCTTTCTTACACATAGAAAAAGAAAAGGAGCGACAAGGCTAACAAGAAATAAAAATGCAAAATTCGATGATGCCAAGATGTGCTAAGCGAATTTGATTCTGTCTGCTCGCAGGGCAGCGCGTTCGGCAGAGAAAATACGAAAAGTCGTCGGTCAGCGTGCGCAAATATTCCATATGTACCAAAAAATGACAATCCCCCTAATTTGCCCCAGGCTCGCCACATTGAAGACTTTTGGGCCCACTTGGCAAGGGAAGTGTACGCCGAAGGCTGGACTGCTGAAAATGAAGGCCACCTGCGCCTCAGAATTTTAATCAAGTGCAGAGAAATACATATTGTCACCGCCCAGACCCTTCTGAGAGGTGTCTGTACAAAGTTCCGGCTTGTTGAGGAACACGGACTTCTGCATATACTAAAATAGATAAATTATATTCATAGAAAATCAACAACAAAAAGTATAAGATTTTTTTATTTTGTGCCAAAACTTATGGGACACCCGTTAGGTGTACTTAAGTTAAAAGGTGTTTGTAAAATGTGTTTTGATCTGTAAAAGCCAAATTTTGATTTTTGTTTGCGAATAATAGGGGGGGGGGCAATTGCCCCCCCCTGCCCCTCCCCGCAATTGACGCCGCTGGTTGATATGTCATAATTTTGTACTAATTAAGTACTCTTAAAGAAGGGTTATTTTACACAAATCATCGGTTCTTTTTGTTTGTTTGTTATGTTGGGTGTAGCTTGATATTAAGGTACACCCCCTCTGCCTAGGAAAGAGATTTGAAAAAAAATAATTGTCCCCTTCTAAAAAATTGCCTACTCTTAAGATAACTTATTTTTTTTTATTTAGCTTGATATCAAGGCACTAGGAAAGAGATTTCAAAAAAGTAATTATACCATAATTTGCTACTCGGCCCCCAATTCATACGTTAGAGTTATTCAGAAGACGATTGCGAAATATTCTGAGAATATCACATTAAGGAGTTGTCCAGTAGAATCAGATTGAAGAGGAAAGATAAATGAGCTAATTGAATAAATTGTTTTCAGGAGCTCTGCGATATTTCAAAATCCCACAGCAACATACATATTCTTCAGTTAGGTAAGTACATACCTCCATAGGTACAGGGTGATTCATTTTAACTCTCCCCCCCCCCTTCTAGAGGCTAAACTAAGCGTGATAATTAATAATTTAATTAAATACCTGTTAAATTATTTTTAGATGTGCTAAAAGACACTTAGAGTAAAACACGTTTTTTGTTAAATTTAAAGACTGTAAAAAACTTTGATTGAAAGAAATTAATACCACCTTATGTCTTACACACTTTAGGCATTGAACAATTACAATTTTTGCAGTTTTTTGGATAAAAAAGGCAAAATAAAAATTCTATGCACGACGTAGCTAAAGATAAAATATCAAAAGATCTTGGGTGGAAAAAAAATAAGTGGAACTACTGATGAGCCCATGCTGGTTGCCCAGGGTGAAACATCATTTGATCATTTCTCTTTTCGCTTTGGTCCTTTGTGTGTTCCTTGTGGGATACTGATCCAAATTTGAATTTTCGTTTGTTCCACCCAAGATCTTTTTGATCTTTTGTTTTTCGATTCTTTTCGGTTGAAGTAACTGATTCGAAGGTTTTAAAGATGACAGACAGATGACAAATCACAAATTTTTATTAAAAAATTTACTTAAATTTATTTAACTTATTTTTATTTTTTAGTATGAACGGTATTTTTTTACCTTTGTTAAAAATATTATGGGCGTGGCTTTAGGTTGCTCGACAGATGGGGAAAAATATTTCAAAATTTTGTAAAATGAGACCTTTCAAAAATACTTTATAATTCTTTTAATTATCTGATGGGGGAGCTGTGCCAACTTGTGTAACTGTGAGCTTACTTTTATGGTTGGTATCCACAACTAATGGGACAATCTTATGTTCTTGACCACGTTTGGATAACACATTTTTGTCATGTCCACCGTTCACCACTTTTTCCGAATTTGTGTTATATTTCCGAGACTTGGATCGGCCCCAACAAGGCATTGTTTTACTTTTATGAGCACTTTCTCCGTGTTTTATTTGTATTCTTAAAAAATATTCACTTAGCAAATAATTAATAGCTTGAATAAAAGATTACATCACTATAAGGTACATACAATACTCGTGTAGTTACAGTGTGTCCAATTTTTTTATGGGAGCAAAAGGAAAACTTTGCGAATTTTAGATTCTGGCTTCCATATAAATAACACTTATTTTAATTAGGGCCATGCACATGTTATAACACATGTAACGCCTTTTTTGCTTAATTTTTCCGTTATAAGTAATTTCAAAATTGGGTTATATACATATGTACATTTGATCTTTTGTTTTTAGATTCTTTTCGGTTGAAGTAACTGATTCGAAGGTTTTAAAGATGACAGACAGATGACAAATCACAAATTTTTATTAAACAATTTACTTAAATTATTTACATCTTTCTCTAAAATACTTTTTATAGCCTGCTGTCTCTCTTCAACATTAAATAATTTTAATTTTAAAAAACATTTTTTTTTGGTAGTGCTTTTTTGAACGCTTAAGAAACAGTGAAAACTTTGAGTGTTTTATTCTAGAAATCGAAAGTTTGAAAAGAAAGCTTTAAAATATCATGGCATAAAAATGTAAAAACATATAAACATTGCTAAAACAGAAATGTTACCCCTTAAATTATGCTAAAATATTTTAAGCCTTATATGGCTATCATGGCTTTACCATAATATTATTTTTAAATCTATAAAATTGGTCTTTTTTTTAGATGTAAAAGAAACATTTACATTCGAAAACTTTGCCAAAGAAGTAGAAACCATCGTTGGCGAAGATGGCTTAAACGTTTTGTTTAACAACGCGGGATATTCCCCAAAATCCACAAGAATTAATTTTGTGACGGCGGAGCAGCTTGAGGAGACCTTTGCAGTTAATGTGACTGCACCCATTTTGTTAACCAAGGTAATATGACATAAACGACCTATATTATCGATTATAAACAATTTATGATGGATAAATATTGGCCCAATGAAGGTAGCAGAGGGCGAGCCGGTAAATTTGTGTCTAATTTTGGGGATCCGGGCCCATTATCAGTTACTTAACCGATATACCACATCATTGGTCCAATGGTAAACCGTTGCTCGATCAGTAACAAAAATATATTGGCATAATGAAGGATTTTTGTCACATAGTCATTGGTCCAATGTAGGTAGTCTCCATCTAACCAGCAACTTTTAGATGTAACAGTAACTTGTTACTTAAATCCTAACCGCAACCTATTTATGAGCAAATTTGAATCAGATATAAGTAAAGAATTTGAGTATTTCCTCAGAGTATGCTTCAGGTATGTAGACGATGTGTTTGCAGTATTCAACACTAAAGTAACTAATGTTGAAAATTTTATGGAAAAAATAAATAACAAATTTCCCACAATTAAATTTACTTATGAAACAGAGAACAACGGTACACTGCCATTTCTAGACACTTTAGTTATAAGAAATAAAAATAAATTGGACTTTGACCTATACAGAAAAGGAACGGCCACCAATAGGTATATTCCAAATGACTCTTTTCATTGCTTACAACATAAGCTTGCAAGTTTGCACTTTTTAACATATAGATTAGTAAAACAAAATTATGATTGTTTTCCACAAACCAAAACTACACTTTTTTGCACTCGACGCGCGTTTCGCTAACAACGTTAGCATCATCAGGAGACGATAAACAATGAACTAAATTAATCTACGCTCTATCTTATATACAATCCTTTAGTGGGCGGAGATAAGACTAATAAATTGTGATTGATCACGATTTTTAATCCTACCTCCCCTCAACCAAGGAATAAAGTGTACTAAACGGGATAGGTCCTCTATCTTTATTTAAACTTTTTCTGGATTTAATGATTTCCATACTTTCATATGCATTCAAAAGTCTTTTGTTTGGTACACTTTTTAGAAGTTTTAGGTTATCTAATGTGAATCTATGATTGTTTTCAAAAGCATGCTCGGCCACACTTGACTTTTCTGTTCTTCCGTATTTTAAGTGTGCTAAGTGTTCTTTAAAACGTGTTTGAATAGAGCGTCTCGTTTGGCCAACATATTTTTTATCACAATCCATGCAACTAATTTCGTAAATTCCACTTTTTTCTAGAACTGTAGTTTTATCCTTGGGATTTCCTAGTAAGCTTCTTATTGTGTTACCGGATTGATATACTAATTTAAGACCGGTGTTATTAAATACTTTCTGTAATCCTTTCGTATAATTAGGATTATACGGAATTGATACAAATTTTGAGTCGCAGGTATCTTTTTGTCTGAAACAGGTAGAATTCCGAAAGGTCTTTTGAAAAGAATGTCTATTTATCAGCTTATTTATTAAGCCTTCGTCGTAACCGTTTTCGCCAGCTATATTCCTAATCCTATTCTTTTCTGCTTCAAATCTTTCTTTGTTTAAGGGGAAATTTACTAAAGTAAAGTAAATTAAAGTAAATTAAATAAAGTAAATTTCCCCTTAAACAAAGAAAGATTTGAAGCAGAAAAGAATAGGATTAGGAATATAGCTGGCGAAAACGGTTACGACGAAGGCTTAATAAATAAGCTGATAAATAGACATTCTTTTCAAAAGACCTTTCGGAATTCTACCTTTTTCAGACAAAAAGATACCTGCGACTCAAAATTTGTATCAATTCCGTATAATCCTAATTATACGAAAGGATTACAGAAAGTATTTAATAACACCGGTCTTAAATTAGTATATCAATCCGGTAACACAATAAGAAGCGTACTAGGAAATCCCAAGGATAAAACTACAGTTCTAGAAAAAAGTGGAATTTACGAAATTAGTTGCATGGATTGTGATAAAAAATATGTTGGCCAAACGAGACGCTCTATTCAAACACGTTTTAAAGAACACTTAGCACACTTAAAATACGGAAGAACAGAAAAGTCAAGTGTGGCCGAGCATGCTTTTGAAAACAATCATAGATTCACATTAGATAACCTAAAACTTCTAAAAAGTGTACCAAACAAAAGACTTTTGAATGCATATGAAAGTATGGAAATCATTAAATCCAGAAAAAGTTTAAATAAAGATAGAGGACCTATCCCGTTTAGTACACTTTATTCTTTGGTTGAGGGGAGGTAGGATTAAAAATCGTGATCAATCACAATTTATTAGTCTTATCTCCGCCCACTAAAGGATTGTATATAAGATAGAGCGTAGATTAATTTAGTTCATTGTTTATCGTCTCCTGATGATGCTAACGTTGTTAGCGAAACGCGCGTCGAGTGCAAAAAAGTGTAGTTTTGGTTTGTGGAAAACAATCATAATTTTGTTTTAGTGCAACCAAAGGTTCCAAATTCCCAACATAGTTAATATAGATTAGTAAATTTCCCCTTAAACAAAGAAAGATTTGAAGCAGAAAAGAATAGGATTAGGAATATAGCTGGCGAAAACGGTTACGACGAAGGCTTAATAAATAAGCTGATAAATAGACATTCTTTTCAAAAGACTTTTCGGAATTCCACTTTTTTCAGACAAAAAGATACCTGCGACTCAAAATTTGTATCAATTCCTTATAATCCTAATTATACGAAAGGATTACAAAAAGTATTTAATAACAGCGGTCTTAAATTAGTATATCAATCCGGTAACACAATAAGAAGCTTACTAGGAAATTCCAAGGATAAAACTACAGTTCTAGAAAAAAGTGGAATTTACGAAATTAGTTGCATGGATTGTGACAAAAAATATGTTGGCCAAACGAGACGCTGTATTCAAACACGTTTTAAAGAACACTTAGCACACTTAAAATACGGAAGAACAGAAAAGTCAAGTGTGGCCGAGCATGCTTTTGAAAACAATCATAGATTCACATTAGATAACCTAAAACTTCTAAAAAGTGTACCAAACAAAAGACTTTTGAATGCATATGAAAGTATGGAAATCATTAAATCCAGAAATAGTTTAAATAAAGATAGAGGACCCATCCCGTTTAGTACACTTTAATCTTTGGTTGAGGGGAGATAGGATTAAGAATCGTGATCAATCACAAATTATTAGTCTTATCTCCGCCCACTAAAGGATTGTATATAAGATAGAGCGTAGATTAATTTAGTTCATTGTTTATCGTCTCCTGATGATGCTAACGTTGTTAGCGAAACGCGCGTCGAGTGCAAAAAAGTGTAGTTTTGGTTTGTGGAAAACAATCATAATTTTGTTTTCCTAAAATACGTGTTTAAATAGCATAAAAAATAGTAGTTTTAACAACTAGTGGCTAAAATAGTGCTTTTTTACAAGCGTTGGTTAAAAAAAGCACAGTTTAGCCGCGAGTTGTTAACACTATTTTTTTTGAATACCTTTATCAAAAAATCCAAAAATTCTAGAAAAAAATACTTAAAAATCTCGAACGAAAAGCACTTCTCGCTACACACCATTTTCACACTATAAATCAAGGCGGCTGCTAAATGAAATAACAATGATTGTTTCCATGGCGATGTGCCTTTTTATTCGGTGACGTTCATTGTTGCGACATTTTAATTGTTGACAATTTCATATTTTGACGATATTTTTAATTGATTTTTTCGTAAATACTTGGTGAAAACTGACAGAAATGGCTTAATTTTTAGGCAATAATAATTAGATTTTCTCAATATTACTATTTTCCGCTATTTCTCTTTAACTTTGGGTAAAAAACGGACCGAAATCTTTTTTTGCACCCGTGATCAAAAAAAAAAAGTTTTTTGCATTGGTAAACAAAAAAGCCATGCTTTAGTTATCTGCAGACGGTTACCAAAATCATGTTTTTGATGAAGGTATAAAAAAAAAAATTTGTGCTCCAAAAACCACGCCATATCAATACATCCTAAGAAAAAAAATTAAATCAACAAAAAAAAAGTGGGACGATGAGGGATGGCGGGATTCGAACCGTTAACCTCCAGATTACCAAGCCAACGCTATAACCACTGGACCATTGCGGCTATAGCAAAATTTCCATTTTTTCGGTATATTAACGTTTTGTCTAGAGATGTGTGATTCGTGAACGATTCGGTCACTATGATCGAATCACTTGCGAGTATTGAATGATCGAATCATGTTTGCTCGATATGATTCAATCAGTCAAATGAGTCAAATGACCTACGAAGACAGAATAAATCAAGCGAGTGAGTCAAATCGGAATGGATCAACGGCTGACTGACCCACTGTGGCGATACGCTGAATCACTTGGAAATAGGTCGATCGTTTCGTTCATTCGTTCCTTTAATTATAATTCCTGCGCGCGGGGTAAACTGTATGAAAATATAGATTTTTTTGGTTAGCAGAGTATTCCGTATTTAGCTGCATCCTGCATCATAGACTTTTTTTTTGGTCACCATTTTCTTTAATTTAATTTCAAATGATTGATTCAATGATCGATTCAAAAGATTCGATCATTCTAGAAACGAATCACTGATCGATTCTTTCAGTACAAAATGATCGATTTACCCATCTCTAGTTTTGGCTGAAGATAGTTGGTGAAACAATATCGAAAAGACGTAGTTTTTCTTTCAATGGCCCAACAATAAAACCCGGTGTATTTAAGATCTCAGACTAATAACTAAAGAGAGACCAAACATTCCCTATTGAAATCCTCTAATGTTTACAATCCAACACCCTTCTGGACGATTATATGAACAGAAAAGAGATAGAGCAATAAAACGGCAACACTCTCAAAAATTGCTTTTCCCATTACCAGTGGCGGCGTTAATTTTAAATATATAAATGTGAAAACGAGATTTAAGGTAGGGTTGGTCGGATTTTCTATTCAAAAGAATTAACTGCCAGAACTTGCATAACCACAAAAAATAGATTTATTCAAGGATAAAGTTTAGTTTGAGGAATGTAGGTATTTACGAACAGATCAAAAGTTTACCAAAGAGCACTTGAAATGATTTTTAGGTAAATTATTCAAGATGGCTGTTATATATTTTTTTAAATTGTGCAGTATCCCACAAAACAAAAGTAAAAAAAAATATTTTCATAGCAAAAAGAAAACGGTTAATAACCCGTTTTATAACGTTTTTGTCAAAAAAAAAACACGCTAATAAACGGCTTATTAAGCGTTTTTTTCACTATGATAATAATGTCTCTTTTAGTTTTCTTTAGTAGAATATAAACTTTATTTATCAAATTAAGAGAACTTTTTGTGATGTTAATTATGAAAATTTTAAGGCCAACAAATTTTATTCTTTACACATTGGCTGCATGTTCATTTCTGAATACAGAACACAAGGAAAATTTAAGGAAGAGGTAAAAAATTACTAGTAGTTTTTCAGGAAACAGGAGTCAAAAGGCAAAAAAATAAATAATAAATATTAATGAAAATAAAAATAAGATTGGCTCAGAGTAAATATCTCCAAAACGGTTTTATTCACACTATAGAAAGTACCCAGGTACCCATTAAAATACAAAAAATACCTGCCCCAGTACCTGACTATCAGCACTTGGTCTTATTGTCTTCTCTTGTTATGTATAAATTATAATAAATACATATTTTACATGCTGCAAAAGGAGCAAAATTATCTGGTACTTTTGTTTCTTAAAAAAGATTAGTATTAGTCTTAGATTTTTGATGTATTAATAGTATAATCATAAGCTTTTTACGCAGTTTTTTACCTCATACTACGCCCATGACTAACGTAAAATGACAGGATCTTTCTTACCTCCGAAATATTAGTTCTGCGCTGGAATATCCGCTTTTATTGCATACCAGGCAATGGTAAACCATTTTGTTGGTCCTCAAAATAGCTTGATACAGTTCTTTTTTCACAAATAGTCACAATAAAATTCAAAAATCACCGAACAACACAAACCCCCGTTAACAACAACGCCGTCAGCTGCAACCAAACATGTCGGCATTTATTCGCGGCTCGTCGAAAAAACGTTGCCGGCTTGTGTTCTTTTTTATAAATCTCGAAATTCTACTTATTAAAAATTAAAAAAAGTTAATTATTGAGACTAAAAATTAGGACTAAGAATTAAGTTATTAGCATAAGAAAAATTATCCTATATAAAAATATGTCAAATAATCAATAATATTATCAAAAGAGCTTCAAGAAGTTTATGAATTGTTTTGTTTCTAGGGAAACCCCGCGGTAAATTGGCAACCATGTATTTTTTGGGAAATAAACATTGTGGCTGGTTGATCGGGGTAATATTGTTTACTGTTATATCTCATTTTTTTTATTAATCTGAGATTTAAGATGAAGATCCTACTTCGTCGATTCAACATCGTATTAAAGTTGACCAAACAACTGTATTGGCACACCAACTGAAGATAGTCAGTGAGCCACTAACGTATGCTCCAGTATCAGAGAGATGTAGTTTTTTTCTACAATGGCTCAAAAACAAAGTTTTAATTTTTAATTTAAGATCAAGATTTTTCTCTGTGGATTCAACATCGAATTATTGGCGAAACAACTTTGTTGGCAAATTAACTGATGTTCGTCAGCGGTCCACTAAATAGTTTCCGTGACAGTCCAACACCGTTCTCAACTACAGTCAATCAAATCTCATTCAGTCATTCAAACAAAGAAGAACCATCAGAAATCAGTCACACCGTGTTTATAGGGATGAGTGGCAACGTCAGCCCTTTAAGAAATAAAAATAACTTCAATATTTTCGAGGCAAGATGTCATCACTCAATTAAAATTATCCCCACTTTGGCATATATAATGGTCAAGCCATGATGGTAATTTAAGGCTTAAAATATTTTAGCATAATTTATGGGGTAACGTTTTTGATGAAACAATTTTTTACCATGTTTTTCACATTTGTATGCCATGATATTGCTCACATTTTAAAGCTTTCTTTCCAAAATTTCGATTTCTGGAATAAAACACTGAAATTTTTCAAGTTTTCACTGTTTTTTAGCGTTCAAAAAAAGTACTGCCAAAAAACATTTTTTCTCTGTTAACGGCCCAATTACATCGTTAAACCGGCAACGCTGTTGGGTCCGTTTATTAGGCAATTCTTTTTCCGCATGTTTCTCGGAAACGGGACTTCCAAATGGCCTGAAATTTTGCCTAAATTGTTTATTGGACTATGTTTTTCCATCAAATTTTGGTACTTTTTTAAAATTTTGTTTATTTTTTGAAAAAACTGTTTTAGCTTTTGTGGTGTTTCAAAATTGGCGCGCTCATATTACGTCAGAAACAGTCAGAAATATCCTTTATAGAGACCTGTAAAACTAAATTGGAAATATTTGTAATTTTCCAAATAATGGACACCTAATTTCAAAAACTCTCTAGATTGTATTAATAAGCTTTGTAATCCTCTTCCTCTAATAAAAAACAAATTGAGTATTATTTTCCTCTAAAGCTAAAACATGCAGAAATGTAAAAACATGGTCTATACTGGTTACCTATCAATATTAGTTATACGCCTAGCATCAAAAAGTACTTAAATGGTTATATTATAGATACCGCCACCATCAAAATTAACCACCCACGTTTTTTTTTTTGTGAGCTTACCCTAGGCATAGTTTCTAGTGTTCTCCTTTCCTAAATGTATTCGGCTAAGAGAGATCCAGCATATATACCTAGGTAATACCCCTTACCAGGAAAAAAATTTATGCTATGCAAACATCGAAATTGGTCGACTCACTGTATTTGAAACTAACCAATGTCAGTGTGTCTGCCTGACATTCTTCATAACCTTAGTTTTGTCGTTTTGTTTTGGAGTTCGTCGGCCTGGTTTTTGTGTTTTATTTAATAATTTTTCCTTTGGTGAAAAGCTACTTTTTAGAACCCTTAAGTGGTCTGTGTGTATGGCCATTTGACTAGTTGTCACTGCTCTCAATTCGATCACCTAGGTGATAAATAAACAATCCCCCATAGGGTCACTGGATCCTGAGACCTGCGGTCCCAGCCGCAGGTTTTAGGATCCAGTGACCCTAATCCCCAATGATTCGCGGCGCAATCTGTGAACAGGAGAATACAGTAAAGAAACCAGAGATAGATAATGAGTGGTAGATGACGTATTGAAATCGATTGACAAATTTATATTATCTCTGGATTGTTCTTGCGCCGTTAAAATGAAAAATATTTAGAGAGAGAGGGCAGAATTTTAGGGGTAGATGGAGAGATATTTTAGTGACGTGCAGAAATTTTTAAGGTTGTTGAAGATAGACAGCAGGCTATAAAAAAGTATTTTAGAGAAAGATGAAAATAATTTAAGGCAAATGTTTACATTTCTGTTATGTCATCTGTCTGTCATCTTGAGTGGTGTCGTGCATATGGTTTTTATTTTGCAATTTTTATCAGAGACATAGACCAAAAAATGATCTTTATATTTTTAAAATTAAATTCACACAATTATTTAGAAAGAATCCCATTTATTATGATTTTATTGTAATTTTGGGTGATAGACATCTTAAGGCGTTAAATTTTGGCTACAAGTATGTCTAATTAAAAATTTTACTACTATTTAAATGATATGCCAATGAAAAGTAAATATAAAAAAAAAATCTAGTATAAAATGTTGACTTTAGTAAATATTTTTGTTATATGATTGCCTAATACTGATTAATGTTTTTTTGAAATTTTTACACAAATAAGTCGTCTTTTTTATCAGAAATATAATATTAAAATGAACAAATTAGGTAAAAATATATCAACATCTGAGTTTTTGTATTTACAAAATTTGATATTTGTGAGGATTCGCTTTACCAGTAATCTCAATATAATGGCTATGGAAGTTGAGCGTATGGGCAAAGCGTCATTTTTGCAGTTCATTATAAAAAGCGCATTCGAGTTGTCAAAAAATAAAAAAATATGTTTTTATAATAAGATTAAAAGCTCCCTCTTAGTAAGTTAGCATATAAAAAAATAGGTTTTTGTAAAACGCACTATATTTTTGGGTTGCCCTGTATATGGTTTAAATCATGTAAAGTAACTATTTTTTTAAATTTTGAGACGTTGCTCTTTGTACAATATAACTGTGTATAAAATTTATTCGTAGCTTTTCCAGATCAAAAGTTTCAAGTAAAAAACCTCATGTCCCTCTGTTCCCATAAGGTCGTTCCACTGTGCGACGGTCCGATTGGAACTTTGTTTAATCGGACGAGAATCGGCAACTGACGATGGTCCGATTTACTATAGTCGACATTATGCCAACGTAAACCTTATCTGCTTTAGGGCCGATGATGGTCCGATTGGAACTTTGTTTAATCGGTCGAGAATTGGCAACTGACGATGCTCCGATTGGAACTTAGTTAGAGGCTGATGTGGGGCCTTATTATTATCTACCCATTATCGGACATTTGTGGTTTGCCATTGTCGGGCCGCTTTAAGCTACCACCGATGGACCTTCGTCAATCGCCGACGTTGGAACGCTTTAGGAAATAATGTTGGATTTGAATAGTTTACCGATGTCGGGCCGAGACCAGCTTGCCTACATTAGACCGACCAAATTAAGCAGCTTTAAACCATATCGGACCTTAATCGTACGGCGATGGTATGCCGATGTCAGCAAAAAGTAAAATTTACCATTGGTTCGACGGCGGGCTAACAGTCTACATCGCAAAGCGGACTAAAAATACTGCTGCTCCAATGTCGTAAATCGACGTCGTGCCGATGACGGCAAATTCGGCAATCGACATCGGGCCGACGTAGGCCCGAGAGAAGCATGCAGTTTCTTAGTTGGGAAGGCGACGTTTTCTTGGCGAGTTCTTTTAAACGCGGGCGCGACTATTTTTATCTAACTAATTTTTATATTATGTTTGCAATTCACCATCGCATGTAAAATTTACTATTTTGTCCAACAAAAAACTATCTACTATATCTAATGCTTGTATAGAAATAACAATATTTTAGCCGCTAGTGTGTACTATTTTGAGGTTTGCTGTTTTCGTGAAGTACGAATTTTTAAACATCTGGTGTATTTGCAGGCACTTCTTTCCCTCCTAAAAAAAGCATCCAGTTTGCAAAGCAGCTGTCCTGCGGGAAGTAGTAAAGCCGCCATTGTAAATATGTCCTCAGTGTTGGGCTCCATAACTGACAATACCGATGGAGGATTGTATCCTTACCGTTGTTCGAAGGTAAGTGCCAAAGAAAATTTCAAAGTCTGATGCGAATAGTTTATCCCCAGATAAAAGAGAAAAAACCTTCAACGCCTTTTTCCAAAATTTTTTAAATCTTTGGCAAATTTACACTATCAATTTCAATTTCAATTTCAATTTATTTAATTTAAGTATTAATACAACGTAATTTACAATGTATGTCATTTAAGAAAACAGCATGTATCCAGAGATATGTGTGTGTCTCTTAAATTATACAAAAAAAAAACTAAATTTAATCCTTATACTAGCGACATTAGCTCAGCAATAATAGACTAAAATATAACACAATTACTTAAAGTATATGTAACAAAAAAAATATATATTAAATATTGAATTTGTTTTATAGCCAGGAAATTTTTTTGGACATAGTATGAAAATTGTCTCTTATCCATAGTTTGATTTTAAGTTTAGGCAATTGTTTAACTTTTTGTTTATACAAGTTATTAGGAATAGTATTAATTAGAATAGGACCTATGTAGTTTATATGTCTTTGAGTAACGCTTAAATTTTGAAACGGTATGTAAAAATCAGTACGACTTACTGCTCTAGTTATTATCGAATGCTTAACCATTCTTTGAAAGAGTTGATTTTTTACAGCAAAAATTACAAGACGATAGCAAAACAGTTCCCTGATAGTAAGCTTAGATACCTGAAAAAGTTGATCAGTTGGGTACCTCTTAGGTTTACAAAACATGACTTTTAGCACATATTTTTGAGCAATGATCAAGGATTCAAGAGCAGATTCTGAAGCTGCACCCCAACAAACAATACCATAGTTTAATTTAATAATGTTAAAATATTTCTTAGTTCGTAAAATTTGAAAATTGTTTTCTTAATCTTGGTTGCTACATAATTAATATGTACGTCCCACCTCAAAAATCTGTCGATATAAACTCCAAGATACTTGAAGGAACTAGTTCGGTTAATTTCCGTAGTGTAGTTACATTCATTAGGTTTTAAAGAACAGGAAGGATCATGTAGCCGAAGCCAAACAATGTCTGAAAGTCCTCTTGAGTTCATGGCAAAATCAATAAAAACCGTTTTATCTGTATTTAAGGTAAGTTGGTTTTCATCAAGCCAACATCTAATTTTATGTAATGCTTTTTCAGCTTCTTGGCAAGCCAGGAACCATGATGTTGCTCTTATTAGCAAAAATGTGTCGTCTGCGAAACATATTAATTTTCCCAAGTCCTGATATTGCAAGAGGCTATTCACATAAATTAAAAACAAAATTGGACCGAGTACCGTTCCTTGAGGCTCACCAATGCGTACGTCAGCAATATCGCTCTAAACATCGTTAATCTTAACCTTTTGCACACGCCCAGTCAGATAAGATTTAAATAAGTTGTTTCCCAAACCCCTAACTCCAATATAATTCAACTCCTCCAGTAAAATTGAGTGATCCACGGTATCAAAAGCCTTTTTTAAATATAAAAATACTGCAATGGGTTTTGATGCATATTAAAGCTTTCCGCAATAAAAGTAGTTACTTCATGCAAAGCATTATCTGTAGAACATCCTGTTTTAAAGCCAAATTGATGCTCAGATAAAATATTATTTTTCTCTAGAAAATCAGTAAGTCTTATTTTAATACATTTTTCAGTAATTTTACTTAGTACGCTTGTTAACGCTATGGGCCTATAGTTATTAGTATCTGTTCTATTGCCGTTTTTAAAAAGAGGAATTACAATATACATTTTTATCGGGGTACTCACCCGTAAATAAAATAGAGTTCGTGAGATGTAAAAGAGGTTTCAGCAAGCTTTGATGATTGTCCTTTATAATATTAGCTGTTATTCCATCCTCTCCACATGAGCCTGAGTTTTTTAAGGAGTTAATAACACAGACCATCTCGCTCTCAGTGATAGGTTCAAAAAATATTGTGTTTTTTATTGTAGCTTTTTTTAACCCATGTATTTTATTGTATTTTTTAATTTTTTTTGCCAAGCTAACACCGACTGAACTAAAAAAACTATTAAATTCTTTTGCAATTGAATTATCGTCTGATGTTATTCCATTTTTACTTGTTTTTATGGCGTTTATTTTTAAATTACTGACAGACTCATTGGTAGCCTCATTTATAACTTTCCCGACATTTTTTGGATTATTCAAATTGTTGTTAATTTTATTTTTATAATAGAAAGTTTTTGCCTTGTTTATGATTTTAGACAGGTTGTTACGATAATCAATATATTTTTGAAAGCTTTCAAGAGTTAGAAAAGATTCCTTTTTTAGAATATTTCTTTGACGAATACAGTTAACCAAACCAGCGGTTATCCACGGTTTTAGGCACCTTTTTTTACTTTTAATCTGCACTATCGATGTTCTATTATCAATATGTAATTTTAAAACATCGCTTAGTTTAGTAGCAATAACATTGCTGGACGTTTTTTTTAAAATGTCAACACATGACTATATTTTTAGAGCTTTACACAAACTAGTTCTGTCAAGTCTCTTATGTATTTTCTGTCGAGGTGTGCTCTCGGAATTAAAATAATAGGGAAGTGATCAGTTATATTGCTGTCAATTATTAAACCTTCGCAATTGTTTGAACCTTTAACAAAAAAGTGGTCTAAACAGCTAGATGAAGTACCTCTAGTGGCACTATTTATAAATGGCATCATAAAAGTGGTACACAATACTTTTTGTTGTAATACCTTGGTCTATTTTTACAAACAAAGTCACCCATTATTGTATTTTTCTTAAAATGTCAAAGTATGTAATTCTGTATTTCAGTCTGACAAATAAATAAAAAAATGCCTCCACAAATTTCTTTATTTGATTAAGTCCAACTCTTGGCAAAACTACAACTAAGATGGTCAATTAGGAACGTGGCTAGACATTATAGACGCAGGGAAGAAGATCAGACAATAGAAAGAAAACAAGGGACTGGTTTATTGAAAGTTTCCACTGATAAACAAGATTATGACCTTATCGCTTTTATGGAAGAAAACCCTTTTGCATCTGTTGCTCAGGCAAAGCGATCAATTAATTTAAGATGTCGTGTAGCTGCTAAAAAAAATTAAACTTAGACCGTAGGCCTGACAATTAGGCCTCTTCATTTGCCCTTAGTTAGTCTCTAAAGGAACCAGAGTTTTGGCGAAAGGTAATATTTTCCGATGAAAAAGTTTTGCAGTCCTGTAGTGACAGAAAACAAATTCGGGTGTCCATAACAAACTGGCACCATTGCTCAATATACCTGTTTCTTTTGTGCGCGCGATTTATTGAAATCCTATCCCTAAGGAAAATCTTAGGAACCCTTAGGTATAAGTAATATTTGAGGGAAAATGTTCTTTAAAAAAGTTACTTTTAAACAGTTTCATAAACATTTTGAGAAAATTACTAGTTTTGACGTAGAAAAGGGTGTAATATAGCGTCGCTGTTTATTGTAGGTAGGTACCATTATTAATTAATAACTTCGGCTGGTCAGGGGATAGGGAAATAAGTAAATATAAGACTTTGTTAATTTATTGAAAATATCGACTGTCTGCATTTCCGCGAAATCACTATGATGCTTAAAGTTGGTCTATTCATGCCATCTCTTTCATACGCGCCCGAAAATATCTACCTATCTCTGTGTGAGTTTTTTTCACTACAATCACTGTGCACCCCTGATAATACGGTACTATAACTTTTCTAAAGGTTAATACTAAAGCAATATATAAGATTAAAAAGGAAAATTATTTGATATAATTTGTCCATGCAAGCGAAGTAATGCTAAAAGTAAGCGCTTTTTGTCACTTAGAAAAAAGGCTCTAACTTCTTCGCAATTATAATAAAACAGAATGATTAATGAGCGGATCAGATATAACTATTATAGTACCTTGTTAATTTATCGCTAATACCATGACCACTGAACACACTATTGACTGTATGTATGTATGCAAATACAAAATTACCACATTTTTTTCTTCCCCTCGTTTTATTTTGTCCATCTTTTGTACCCAATCAACCGTAAATTTTTTTGAACTTATATTAAGAAAAAACGGAACTTTCTTGGAGAAATATGTAAGGTGGATCTTTTAACATGTTCAAAAATTTTGCAAGAGTAAAAAAGGTAAATTATATTAAAAAGCGTGTACCAAAAAATATTGTTAACTATTTATCTGTAAAATATCCTGCACCTTTATGTTTGTTAAGTAAAAATACGAAGTAACCAAATTTCTGCAACATAAAAATAATTTTTGAATGACTGTAATACTGACTAGTACACGATGCTTTGTGCTATGATATTTTTTTAAATGTTCTATAAGACCCTTCCAACTCACGTAGTAGTAGAAGTACCTTATATAGTCAATATTTGTTTTTATTTTATTGTAAATAAAGTGATGATGATGTCTGTCAGAGAGCTCCTCTTATTTAATTCCGCCAGAGGTTACCTTTTCAAATCTAGTCCAAACTTTTTTACTGTCGTTTGATAGGTGATAAGAGTAACTATTTAGCAAATAATTGTTTTTTTTAGAGTTTAGGTTTATAGAAAAATCTTGGTGCAAAAAAGTTCAATACAATCGACATGATTTTACCATTTTCTTCAACTTATTTTATTTTATAGAAATTATAAGTGATGCAAAAAAAAGTTCTAACGTTTTTTTATTGAAAATATGTTCTCTATCAGGTTCCCCATCGCTTTTTCGGAAAATATATTTTTTACGTATTAAATTACGTTTATAAAAAATGGTTAGTACTTCAAACATACTTATGTGACTTTTTTTGTCTAAAATGGAATGCTCTATAAACCCAAAATATTTTTTTTACATTTTGGGAAAAAATTACATATTTTTGACAGGTTCTGACAGTAGAACATATATGGAATATTTTAATTTGTATCAGAATAACTATTTAGGGACATCATCTATACAAAAATATACTCTTCGAAAAGAGTATATTTTTATTCTTAAAATCAATCAAAAAGTGAACTGTGTAGGGGGGGGGTTGTGTTTTAAATGCCCCCAGATGGTTTCACACAATCTACAATCAATTAATCATGCAGAGCCATCACGTCGCACAGTGGTTCATCGTCCATATAGCCCTATGTCAAAAATCATTTGTTACATTCAAGAAATTTAATAAAATAAGTGGACTGTTACAAATAATGCAAACAAGCTATTGTTTCTGCTAATTGAGGTGCTAATTTTAAGTACAAGCAAATGATTAGATTAGCAATAATGATAAAAAATATATTTTTATAGCCTTTTCTTATGGCAAAACCTTCATATTTAGAAGTTCTTTAAATCATTATATTTAAAAAATTAGACAAAGTAGGTCGAGTTTTTTACAGGGATTGAAAGTAGAAAGACTATGCTTTATGTTTGTGTACCTATATATAAGAAAGGACTTCAGATGACTTCCTCTCTAAAACTTTAGTACAGTTTAATTTTATTACATAAAAAACAATAAATCATAGAAACGTTCCCATTTTTTAATTTATAAAAGCAACACGTTACATTTATCTTGAACTAAATATATTACATATAAAGACTATCAACATATATTGTAAATTTTCATATCCAAAAATTGACAAGCTGAAAAAGTCTTCTTTAATGAGTACACGAACATGCCCAAAAAATGGAGATTTAGATATTAACGAAACACATTCCCAACATTTATTGGTTTTGTTGCGTTTACTAGCCTACTAAATTAGTATTCCCTATGACTTAACAAGCGGGGTTTTTAGGGAGTTTTGAATGTATAAGTCGTCCGGCTTAGGTCCCCAATTGTTCATTTTATGCAGAAAGCATGAAATTTGGCACACTTATTCTTTAGACAATTCTTTAAAATTTTGGTCGAGGAACTCGATGATCGGATGTATAGGAGCCAAGATGGGGGCGATTTTTTCAAAATGGACGTCTATTTAAAAAAAAAATTGTAGGTTCGCCATCAAAACAATTGAATCCATATAATTCGATAGAAATAAATTGAAAAAAAAAATGATTAAATTGACATATAAACTCTATAGTTCTTGAAATGTGATATTTTATTTAAAAAAAATGCATTTTGAGAATTTTTTTTTGATAATTTTTCATACTTTAGTAAGCCGAGACAGGTCTTTTGTTTTAATTTTATAATTTAGCAAGAATATCAAAAAAATACTTTTCTAATTGACTTTTTGTTACAGGGTGATTGGTTTAGTTATACCAGGCCAGTCAAAGTAAGATTTTTAAAAATAGCTACATTATCATCCGTATCTTTTTTAGTTTTTGAAGAAAAAATGACAAATTTAGTTCGATTATTACAATTGTCAAGGTCAACTGATATTCTAAAAATTTTTTGGATAGGTGACTGCGGACGAAGTGCCACCCAAATTTCCGATTTTAAATTTGATAAAAGTTCATATTTTTTTAATAGCTTAGATAAGACATGCATATTTAATAAAATAATCGATTATGTATAGCTGAAGTATTTAAATTTTTATAAAAATAATTTTAGTTTGATATGGTCCTTGGTCGTCAAAAATTTTTTTGAGTATGTAGAAAAACGGGTTTTTCAACGTTTTCTTTAATTCTCCCTAGCGACCAAAAATTTGGCTGGATATGCACCTTGATGAATTCCGATAAGTTAGAGGGCCCGAATAAATCGATTCAGATATGAAATTTCAAATTCTATTGGGCCGTTTTTACGCTATAGGCCAGTAAAGTTGACCTAATATGTGTTTAGTCGCCCCGAATAGTACTCTGTACCTTATTGTTAATTTTTTGCGGAAAGCACCAAATTTGGTACGCTTACTTTTTCAACAATGTTTTAGGATCGTGGTCAAGAAAATTTATGATCGGATGTACAAAAACCAAGTTGGAGGTGAATTCTTCAATCTTGAATCTATAGAATTTAATGAAGAGAAATTTGACAATACTAGTTAAATTGATGTGCACCTTTAATGACCTTGAAAAATTTCATTTTACATTAAAAAAAATACTTTTCCAGAGCTTTTTTTTAAAATGTTTTATATTTCTAAAAACGGCTACAGGTCTTGTTATTTGATTTGTGCTAAGTTTTATAATTTTAACATGACATCAACACATCTCTCCTAGGTGACTTTTTGCTTACAGGGTGATTGAAGATTATTATAAAGCGGGACGACTATATAGGACAATATAAAATAATAATTTGCAGAAAATATCCCGATAAACTTGGCGCTTTACTCCGCTATTTCCCTGGGTCTTGTTTCATATAACTTCTGCTTATTTCAGGCTGCTCTAAATATGGCCACCAAATCGATGAGCCTCGATTTCAAAAAAGATGGGATCCTGGCCACCTGTCTTCATCCCGGCTGGGTTCAAACTGACATGGGTGGAAAACACGCTCCGATGACAGTCGATCAGAGCGTATCCAGCATAATTAAGTTTCTTCGTGAGCTTTCTGAGGAACACAATGGGGGGTTTTATCAGTGGGATGGGAAAAAAATTGATTGGTGACTGGCGGTAGGTGCAGATCAGTAAGATTTTCCACAGTTAGTACCATTTTTGGGATATACTTAGAAAACAAAGTTTTTGTAATTTTATTTTTTTTATCGTGTGATATACCATAAGCCACCATTATTAAAAAATAATTAGTCAGTAAGATACCCAGATAATTATATATAAAAATCTATTTAGGTTATATTGCATATATATATATATATATTTTGCAGGTTGGCAGGTTAAGGAGTTAAATTAAGCTTATATTTTCTTAGTTTCATAACTTTTATTGCAAAAAATATAAAAATAAAGTAATTGCTTACATGGACGGCTTGGGAGCCATGATGGAAAGAGGAAGATCCCATCAGCTGACCAATGACATTCAGGCAAAATCGATATATTGATTGGCGGCAAATTTAAATTATTTAAAAAAATACTACAGGTTCGGCCTTCCTGACACATTGATCTCCTGATCAATTAGAAAAAACAAATAAGAATATTTTTTTTTACAATGTAGAATACACATAAATACATAAGCATAATGTAACCATAAGCAAGTCATAAGCTATTTTATTATCCATAAACATAACATAAGCATATCACCATAAGCTATTAAACATAAGTCGTAAATATTTCAGAAATACATAAGCTTATTTACTTAAGTAAGTTTTCATAAAAAATATGTATTTTTTTTTTTAAATTAACATTTGTAACAAAAAAAAGTCAAATCTCATAAACCTCAACTACATACCAACTGAAAAACAAAATTAGTTAAAAAAAACAAGTTTATTATATAAAATAATAGTCTACTGTTCATAAGCTTTTATTCTTGAAGCTTCGAGGATTCCATCATAAGGCATTTGGGTATTTTGGAATCCAATTATCTCAGTTACGACATACTGTCATTTGAAAGTACCTTTTTAATGACATATGGACCTCGATACTTCGGGATCAACTTTTTACTTACACCAACCGTGGTGTCAACATTAGCAACCATAACATAATCACCTTCTTTGTATACATGAGGGTGTTTATGCCTTTTGTCATATTGTTGTTTGTTTTCATTCTGTGTCTTTAAAATATGCTGTGCAGCTTTTTCCCGTATTTCTTCTAAATTTCTTTCATGGTCATTTAAGTAATATTGATTTAAAATTTGTCGTAAATTATCTTTAACTTTACCAATTTGATTTCTTCCAAAAAGTAATTTAGAAGGAGTTTCTCCTGTTGCACGATTGACAGTATTGTTAAAACAATATTCAACATGTGATAAGGTTTTTTCCCATGAAACTTGCTCTTCACCCGAGATCTTTGCAAGCATAGGAGTAAGTGTTTTATTGACTACTTCAATTTGACCATTCGCCTGTGGAGCTGCGGTGGCTACAGAGATGTGTTGTATATCATTTTCACTCAGATATTTGTTAAACTCAGCAGATGTGAAACCAGAACCACGGTCTGACACTAGAACTTTGGGGAAACTGTAAGATTCAAAATAATTCTGAACATTTTTGATGATTTCTTGAGCTGATGTACTTTTACATGGATAAAACTTAACAAATTTTGTGAAGCCATCAATTATCTCACAAATATACTTATACTGCTGTCTACCTACTGACTCCAATGGGCCATAATGATCCACATGAACACATTCAAATGGCATTTTCCCTTTGGGTATACTATGCAACTACCTTCTTTTTTACCGTACTTTGGATTAAACTCTATACATTTAAAACAATTTTGAATATGTTTCTTGATCTTATCTTTAATAGTTGGAAACCAATATGTGCTTAAAATCAACTCTAATATTTTATCAACGCCTACATGACCTGTCTGATTATGGTAAGTATGTAAAACCGTATATTCCATCTCTTTAGGTACATAAAACAAGATTTGATCAAGCATCTTACGGTAGACTAAACCATTACGTAGATCAAATAAGGGTAACTCACGGGATTCTAATGTGTTTCTAATTTTTACAATATCATCATCAGTAGACTGCTTTAAAGCTAGTGTTTGGTCAACAGTATTGCCCTCTAAAACTAGAATATTGTGCACACGTGTTGCATCCTTTTATTTGTTCGATGCTCAATAGAATAATTATAATCTTTTAAGAACAAACACCATCTCATAATACGAGGGACAACATCTTTCTTTGCCAAAGTCAATCTAAAGCTATCGCAGTCAGTCACAATTTTGAACTCTATACCTTGCAAATAAGGATGAAATCTTTTCAAAGCATAAACTGCAGCTAAACATTCCAGCTCATAGCTGTGGTATTTTGATTCAGCCTCTGTCGTTCTCTTGCTAAAATAGAATACAGGGTGAAACTTGTGATCTTGTTGCTTTTGGAGCAAAATTGCACCAAAACCTAGGGAAGATGCATCGCAATGAAGCTCTGTCTCAAGATGAGGTGAATAAATAGCTAACACAGGCTGAGAAATCAATTTTGATCTTAAAGTTTCAAAAACTTCAAGCTGCTCTGGACCAAATTCAAACTTAGTATTTTTTTTAATCAAATCGTACAATGGTTTAGCAAGTATCGAAAAGTTCTGGATGTAACGTCTAAAAAAAGAAGTCAAACATAAAAATGCATGAACTTGTCTGGCATTCTGGGGAATAGGAAAGTTTTTAATTGATTGGATGTTCTCATCATTTGGACTGATTCCATTAACATCAACTTTATAGCCTAGGAAGTCTATCTCAGTATTTAAAAAAAAGCATTTATCTAATCGTAATTCTAACAAATTTTCTGTCATTCGATCCAAGACTTCTTGCCAAATTTCCAAATTTCCCTCAATTGTGCTTGTGGCAATCAAAGCATCATCCAAATAAATCAAAAGCTTATTATCTTTAATCATATCTCGGAAAATAAGATTTATGAAGCGACAAAAATTTGATGGACTTGTACTTAGACCAAACGGAGCCTTAAGAAATTCGTATTGACCAGAATGGGTAATAAAAGATGTATACTTTACAGACTCTTCATGTATTGATACGTGATAAAAAGTATTTTTCAGATCTAACTTAGTGAAATATTGTTTGCCCTTAAGCTGATCAAGATGATCGTCCACTAAACTCATAGGAAAAGAATCTCTGAGTACATACTGATTGAGAATCCGATAATCGACACACATTCTATACTCACCTGATTTTTTAGAGACCAGAACCACAGGGGAACTGTACGGAGAGGAGCTTTCTCTTATTACACCCTTGGTCAACAGATCTAGAACAATTTCATCAATGACTTTCTTCTCAGAAAATGAAAATCTTCTTGGTCTTACGCTAAAAGGTTGGTGTTCTTTTAGCTGTAAATGCATTTGAAAGTCGGTTTTAGGTTTGTCTGGTTTAGAAGCATTAAAATAGTGGTCAAGTAAATTTTTAAGTTTAAAAGCATTTTCTTGGGAAATAACCGGGTTTATATTAACTATATTTTCTTCTAAAATCAAATCGTGAATTAACAAAATTTCATTATTTAAAAACTCTGAATGAAAATAATTTTTTGGCAAAATTTGTATGTTTGAATGTTCAAAAATAATTTTATCAATTTTAGGATGACAAATAAAATTCCTACCTAACAAGCATTGAAAAGACATAGTTGACTTATCGACTACATAAAACTTTATATCATAAATAACATTTTCAATTTTCAGTGATTCGTTAAACAGACCTTTAACCTTCAAAGTTGAGTTATTCGGCTGGGACTAACTCTTCATTCACCAATGACACTGGACTTCCAGAATCAAGCATACAATGGACACTCTTGGCCAATAACTGCATTTCAACATTGACACTATAAGCTGCTTGCAGAGGAACAGTTTGTTGTACCAACATAGTTTTGTTTGATGATTGGTTCCGCATAGACTGAGTTGACTTATTAGGGTAATCCCGGATAATATGGTCCTTGGAACCACAGGCAAAATAACTTTCTGGTTCACGCTTAGGTTTCCTACAGTCTCTACTGATATGGCCTGTCAATGAACAGTTGTAACATTTTAATGGTGTCTGGCTTGTACCACTACTTTGACCAGTAGCACCAACATGTCCTGGTTGTGACGTAGAACCTCTATAACTTCTATCCTTTCCTGTAACAGTTCCAAATTGCTGTTGATTTCTCTCGGCAAATATTATAGAAGACATTACCTTTAAAAGTTGTTCTAACGTAGCAAATTCTTTAATTTTTGCCTGCATTTGTAAAGCTGAATTGTTAAAGCCTTCTATAAGGTACTGTATTAGCTCTTTTTCTGACAAATTTAGCCTGTTGCCCAATAAAACTTTGTCATTGTAATAATCCGAAAATCTCTCTGTTTTACCAAGCTTCCTTGCTTCAAACTTTCTAAACAAGGACAGTGTATCTTCTACAGATGCAAACATGGACTTGATTTGGAGTTTAAACTGGTCCAGACCCATGGTTACATGGTCCTGCTTGCTCTGGAACCATTCCAACGCTTTACCGCCCAACTTTTTAATAATACCCAGAAACAAAATGTTGTCTTCTATTTCGTATACATTTTGGATTTTTTCGAGTGTTTTCACCCATAAGTCGACATTGTCACCAGGGGATCCAGAAAACTGGGGTATCAAAATAGAGACGTCGTTGAGGGTTAGCTCGTGTCTTCTGGTTTCGGCGTTGGCATTTATTGCGGCAGCAATAACTTCCTCAATGTTGATAACCATAAACGGGTTGGTATTTCCCCGAGGCGTCGATTGATTATCCATAATTAGCAAAAATTATTGACCCTTAAAAATTTTCCACTGGCCAATTTATATCGTAAATTATCTCGTCAATCCTGCTATTTTTTGGCTACCCCACACCTGACGCTGCAGGTTGGCAGGTTAAGGAGTTAAATTAAGCTTATATTTTCTTAGTTTCATAACTTTTATTGCAAAAAATATAAAAATAAAGTAATTGCTTACATGGACGGCTTAGGAGCCATGATGGAAAGAGGAAGATCCCATCAGCTGACCAATGACGTTCAGGCAAAATCGATATATTGATTGGCGGCAAATTTAAATTATTTAAAAAAAATACTACAATTTAAAAAAGATAATTATAAGATTCTGATCCAGTCATTATACACTGACGTTTTGGTGAAAGCTTCAGGAGCGGAGATACTCAAAAATTTTGGCGGACAGAGTATTTGTTTAGATTTTGAGCATGGAAGACTCGTGAAAATAAAATTATTTAAAAATAACTTACAATTGTGCCACCAGTAAAACACGCATTCGTTTTATTTTTCATTGTTTGCAATTTTTAACACTGACATGTTATGTAAAAAATGCATCGATTTTTGGCTAGACAAGGCTCGAAATTTGGACAAACATTTTGAATTGATGCGTTCATGAAAGCGATTCTTTTATCCCTAAAATTATATGTAAAAGAGTGTGTAAAAAAGTTTTAGGAAGTCTTTGTAACAATATTATCAGTACACATAATAAAAGTAAATTTAAAAAAAATTATGCGGCACTGGCCCAATTGTGACCAAAAGTCTTTTTAGGGAGAAACAAAATTACCAAACATCAGTGGGTCTATTCTTGAATCGAGAGAAAATTTGCTCCATTTCGGTTTAAATCGGTTTCTCTCACTTTTGCCCAATATTGATCGAAAGTGATTCACTTCGTCAAGACCAATAGAATAAATTTCGATAAATATCGGCCAAACTGAGAGAAACCGATTTAAACCGAAGATTTGGACCAATGAGATGCATAGTAGCGAAAGAATTTGACTCCCTGGGCACAAAGTTTCTCTCGATTCAAGAATAGACCCCCAGGACGTTTATTCTTGACGGCCCGTGAGGTAAGGTGAGTTCATTTTCCCGGGGAAATAGGTGGTGAAAGTAAGCTCACCTCACCTCACGGGCCGTCAAGAATAAGCGTGACGGCTTGTGAGGTGAGTATACTTACCGGTGACTACTCACTTCACAGGCCGTTAAGAATACGCCCAACAAGCATTTGGACGTTATATTATGGTCACGTAGGGCAAGAAATACCTGACGTCGCCTCCGACGTCCATCAGTCTTCCTGAGGACTCGATTTAGCACCTAAGTGGGGAATCAAAATTCGAGTCGTTTCGACGTCGGGTGCTGCACAGTGTTTTGGTCAAATATTACGTCAAATTACGTAGACCCACGACCCAAAGTTTTACTGTGCACACCAAGTTTAAACTTATTAAGTAAAAACTTTTATATGTCTAAACAAACACATCCCAATGAACTGTGGATGACAATAATTATTATCTTAGTTATTGTAGGTAACTGAAAAAAGTTAGTTTTACACATTATATTTATCCAAATCTTTCAACGAAGGTCAGTTTACTGATAAATATAATTAAAATAGACATTAAAAAAACAGAAACCCACAAAAATAATTCAAAAATATTCAGAAATTAATTTTGAAAAAAATTAACCTAAAAATAAAATCTTTATAAGGAAGCCCGTTTCTTATAGTAAAACATTATAGGTATTTAAAAAATGCATTTTAGTTGCCAACAAATGAGTTAATTTACATATCAAGCCTTTAAAATGAAAAAATAAAATGTACTGTTGTAATGGCGCATCGATGCCAAACGTTTAAAATGGCGTTTCGGGCGCCGACCAAATTTGTAATCATTATTTACCTATTCGGACAAGAACACCTCCTGCGACGTCGCCTTGTAGAACGACCCGACCTAGAATATTGTAGTATAATTGTAGGTCATGCACCCACGGTGGACCTCGGAATAGTTACATTTAATAAATAAAAGTTTGGCAACGTCAATTTTATTACAATTCTACTTTAAAACTCATGCTAAATATAACGTCTCATGAATTGGACGTTATACCGAGTGTCCCAAGGTAAGTGGCTTATAAGATTATTTTGTAAACTATACAATAGAAACTTTTAAACTTTCTATTCTAACATAAGTCCATGTAAAGTATATTTATAAAATACTTTCGTATTTGCAGTGTTGCCATTTACAGGAAATCTTGGCAACAACTAAATTTATTGAGGTCCGTTTTCACTTTGGCCCGTCCTTGAATTTTATTCTAAAAATTACGTCGCCGTAATTAACGTTAATTTACGTCGCTGATAAGTAGCGAGTATCACCAACATTTGGCTACGTCAGTTTTGGTAAGTATCGACGTCACAACTGATGCACTAGTTGTTGGCGACGCCAGGTCTTAGTAAAAAATACGTTGTTTGATGGACAAACCAACTGTCGACCTAAATTTGGGCCAAAACCGACGTCATGTTAGGTTGTAATTAGTCGGAAGTCAGAAAAATGCTGCTTGCGCTCGCTGACAGTCGACCACAATTAAAATTGAACCCGAACCGGAACCGGTCCTTTCGATTTAAAACACATACACAGACATAGTCATAGTTGCAACCTGGTATGAAATTTTAGAACCAGCCTGGGAGGTCGGTTTGATACTTTGATTGTAAACATAACCTTTAAAATATTGCAAAATTATAGGTATTCGTTCGTTTGAGTAAAATCAAAGATTTCTTTAAAATATTATATATGACGCCTGTTTTAGAACCGTTGTCAAAATTTCTATCAAAATATTATAATGTGAACCAGAACCGATGTTTTCTAAAGTCTTCTAATTCTATATCGAAATCTCTTCAATCTGTATAAACTTGGGGTAGAAAATACTGTAGTCTGCTGCTGTAATTCTTCTGATCAATACCTTTTGGTATACCCAGTTGACTCTTTATGTTCCTGATAATTAATTATTAGTTTATAATATCACAGATACTGTATCTTTGTTTATGTAACACTTATTAGATTGGACGTAGTGGGTAAATAAAATTTACTTTATTATCAGTCACAAACAAGCAAATTTATGCCTAATTTTACAAATGAAAAAAGATTAATTATACCTTATAATAAAAGTAAAATAAGTGTTATTTATAATTCTTATAAATTTATTTAAAGTGTTTTTTTCTAAAAGAGTTTTAGTTATGGCTTTTGACATTATCTAATATATATTAGGCAATGTTTTCGTTTACATACATGTCAAAAATTTTTGTACCGTACCGTGTAAAAATTGTAATAAATTCGAAATTCTAATATAAATAAAACATTTTAGGCCTAGGAACAATAACCAAGTTTTATCAAAGATTCTTTGATATCATCGTATATGCTCGGATCTACCACCGTACTTGGAATCTGAAAAAAAAACAATTTTGATTGAACAAATAAAAATTAGCACCCTAATTAATATTTGTAAAGTTTTTAAGACACCTGAATTTTAGAATTTAAACACCCTTAGTATGGTGGACTATAAATTGAATCGCTGATTGTAGAAAGGAAATAGAAATAATAAATATATATATTATACAATTTTTAAATTGTCGACATGTCTCGTTTTTCCACTCAAAAAAATTTTGTTTGCGGTATCAGGTATAAATAACAACAATTCTAATTTTCTTTCAACTCTGTATATTATATATATGTAAACGACTGTATACAACTATGTTGGGAATTTGGAACCTTTGGTTGCACTAAAACCAAATTATGATTGTTTTCCACAAACCAAAACTACACTTTTTTGCACTCGACGCGCGTTTCGCTAACAACGTTAGCATCATCAGGAGACGATAAAATTATATAAAATATATATAATATAAAATTATAATTTTTTATTGTAGGCCACTCATACAGATCGTTCCAAAAGGGATGTAATTTTTGTTCTGGAATAAAAGGCTTCAGATTTTTCAGTTCCTCCATCTTTGCGATATTTATGGGATGTTTATTTTGGTATAATTTCGTGGATGGCATTTGGAGGGGCTGAGAATTATTATGCTTTCTTAAGCAGAAGTGAGAGACAACAAAGGTATTAATAAATTCTGATTTACTAATTTTTGCAAAAATGTGGACTTGTTGCCTTTTTACAATCAGCGATTCAATCATAAAGTCTGGGAGTCAATTTTACTGCTTTTAGATTTAGATCTCGATTTCACATGACAACTTCACACAGTTTACACGTGATTTGGTTGGACTCAGCAGCGTGCGGTCTATGGAAGCAAGGAGAGCAGTGCTTCCCTGCCAAAAAAACCAACACACCTGAATTTTATCAGTTTTTATAAGGTCTATGAGCTTTTGAGAGGCAAAATTTTAGGATTATAAAAGTTTGTGAGAATTTATGAGGTATGTCTTTGATTTTGGTAAGAGTTTATGTGGTTTCATATGTGTTTTTTATCTGATCCTATAATCTGTCAGGCTTATAAATGTTTATAAAATTTGATGAGTGCAGACATTTTTTTACATATTTTATGGTTTTATAAAATCTACCATTCTTTCTCTTTTATGATGTATTATGAGATTATATAAACCGATGTTTTTATAGTTTTCTGACAGATTTTATAGTCAAACCAACTCATAACATTTTATGGGTTTCTATGATTACACCCTTGTTTTTTTTATAATGTTTTAGTTTGTAAAAAAACGTTTTTTCGTGAGATTTTTGGATATTTTATGATCAGACCAACTCACAGAATTTGACCGATTTCTAGGAGTTGGTAAAAACAATTTTTTAGTAGTCAAACAAACTCAACATTTTATGAATTTTTATGTGTACACCCTGCCAAAAAATCCTCATTAAATCTTATAAAAACCACACCTGATATTTTTATGAGTTTTTTCGACCACCTGAAAACTAATTAAAAAAAGCTATACTTAGTATACTTACTTCTACAAAAAAAATATTTTTTGACTCATGATCCCATCTTCCCCCATCCACTTCACTTCTCTCGTTAGAGGTAGGTGGGTACCTGAGAATACCATATTATTGTATTTTCACCGGAACTATAAACGCATACCAAATTTGAACACAATCGGATGTGGATAAGTCGGTTAAAATTGGTTAGCAAAACATGACCTAAAATCGACCATCTTGAATCCGCCATATTGAATTTTCAAAATCTGAATAAAAATTCGTATTCCTTATCCCCAAAAGCCACCGCATACCAATTTTGGTTAAAATCGGACAAACTTCGGTGTTTTCCACCCTCCACTCCCCTCATAGGGGGAGGGGTGCCTAATAAATGTGTGCTAAAATTGGTTAGGAAAATATGACCAAAAATCGTCCATCTTGATTCCGCCATATTGAATTTTCATAATCTGATTAGAAATTCGTTATTTTCATCCCCAAGTGCCCCGACTCACCTAATTTCAACGAAATCGGGCGTACTTCAACTGTACCCCCCTCCACCCCTTTCGAGTAGGGGGAAGCTATTAATTTCATCACACTATATTCTTGTGTTCTTCAACTGTACCCCCCTCCACCCCCTTCGAGTAGAGGGGAGCTGTCAATTTCATCACACTATATTCTCGTGTTGTCACCGCAACTATACGCATGCCAAAATGCCAAATTTGAAGCCGATCGGATGTCGGGAAGTTGGTCAAAATTAAGTTGCAAGATTCCACCCGAATAAACATATCTTGTTCGTTACATAGATAGATACATTGCAAGTTAAATAAAAGCTTGTAAAAGAAATAGTTTTTGGCTTATGAAATCATCATATCATATCATATATAATTTATCAAAGTATCATCTCTCCCACAGCTCCTGGCGATAAATAAGTACTTATAAGAGAACAATTTTCTATTAAATTTGTAGATATTATACAAGCACAAGGAGGGTTATTGTATTATAGTGGGTTGGTTGTCGTAGTTTATAGTTTAGGTTAGGTTATAGTTTAGTTTAACTGTATATTAATCTCTTAAATTACTACTACGACAATTGCTAAAGTTGAGCTGTAATTTTTTATTTTTGAATGTTACAGGTAGATCTTATAAAATCTTTTAAACCTTTATGAGGAATTGTCATATTAAAAATCATAAAATATTGTAAACTTTTATAAGCCAACTGGCTGATAAAATATGATGAACTTTCATGCGGGATTTGTGTTTCACTTTCACTAGTCAAAAATTATAAAATATCATAAGTTTAAATGAGCATAGATTATAAAAACTTTTGATGTTTTATCTGTTATTTGCTATGATCTTTTATGAGGTGTTTTTGGCAGGGTTCCCCTACAATTACAATCACTTTAGATTATATTAAAAATGTTAAAAATTATTTTAAATATCAAGCCAATATCTTCTCCACGTAGGCCAATCAACTCCTACCGTTTTAGTGTCCTTTTTTCGACCTTCGCCGCCATATTGACAGAAAACGAATGGATTTTCTGTCAGTTTTGTGTGAAAATGGCGGCGAAGGTGAATTCAAGGACACTAAATCGGTAGGAGTTGATCGGCCTGTATGGATCCAGGCGGATACTGACTTGGGCATGCAAATACCACCCTGCCAAAAAAACCTCATAAAAGATCATAGCAAATAACAGATAAAAAATCATAAGTTTTCATAATCTATGCGCATATAAACTTCTGATATTTTAGAATTTTTGACTATTGAAAGTGAAACACAAATCCCGCCAGCCAGTTGGCTTATAAAAGTTTACAGTTTACAATATTTTATGATTTTTAGTATGACAATTCCTCATAAAGGTCTAAAAGATTTTATAAGAGATCTACCTGTAACATTCTAAAATAAAAAATTACGGCCCAACTTTAGCTGTTGTAGTAGTAATGGTAGGTTTTGATTGACTATAATATATTAATGATATTATCAAGCGGTCTCTCACGTCTGCAGATTTTCCTGCAATTTTGGAGCCGCCTGGTATTTGTCGTGGCGACGGGAAGCGGGCAGATGGTATGACTTTGGTACCTTGGAAGAGGGGCAAGGCATTAATGTGGGATGCATCATGTAGGGATACACTAGCTGATACCTATATTAATAAAACATCAATCAATTCTGGGGAGGCAGCACGTGTGGGAGAAGTTCAGAAAAGGGCGAAGTACAGAGAATTGGAAGAACGTTTTATTTTTGTGCCTTTCTGTGTTGAGACCTTGGATCCGTGGGGAGATGAAGCTAAGAACTTAATTTATGAAATAAGTCATAAAATAAAACATAAAAAAGTGAAAAGCTTCATCTCTCAACGGATAAGCCTCGCGATCCAAAGGGGCAATGCGGCTTCTGTCTTAGGAACCATTAAGCCAGAGACTGGCCTGGAAGAAACTTTTTATTTATAGTATTTTTATATTTATTAATTTTTTTTTAGTTTTTAATTTTTTACTATTTTATTTTTATTTTCTTCTCAACTGAACGGTATAGTTATATTTGTTCTTAAAGTAGTCTTGTCTAATTAACAATAATTTGTATTATGTTTATATTAAATAAAACCCGACCAAATAGTAGGTAGTAGAAGTAATGTAGTAGAGATTAATATACAGTCAAACTAAACTATAACGTAACCCATAAAACTACGTAGACCTAACCCACTATAATACAATAACACTCCTTGTGCTTGCACAATATCTACATATTTAATAGAAAATTGTTCTCGTATAAGTACTTATTTATTGCCAGGAGCTGTGGTAGAGGTGTTACATTGATAAATTTCTATGAGATTGTTTGAGGCATTGTTTATAAAATCTTTTTCATAAGCCAAAACCTATTTTTTTGTTGTAAAAGTATTTACGACAGATGATGTGATTAAATTTTTTTTTATAATATTTTATAAGTTCAGGTGGGCGACGACTTAATATATTTGTTTCAAAGGGCATATAATTTAGGGCAGGTAAAATCTTATTACTTTACGTACGTACGCGTATGGAATGTGGGATGTGGCACAGTACGTACATTTTATTTCCCATGTAGGACCAAAATTGGACGTAAAATGATCATAGGTACATACACTTTGTTACGTAATATGTACGTACATAGTACGTCCCTAATTGGTCCCCGGACGTACCGACGTAAAATGGACATAAAATTTACGTCCCTGGTACGAAGTGTGCTGCATGGGATCATTAATCATTTTTTGGTAGAAGTAGGTAAGTATACTAAGTATAGCTTTTTTAATTAGTTTTCAGGTGGTCGAAAAAACTGATAAAAATCAGGTGTGTTTTTTATGAGATTAAATGACTTTTTTGGCAGGGTAGACACATAAAAATCTATAAAATCTTGTAAGTTTGTCTGACTATAAAATCTGTTTTAAGACTTATAAAAAAAATGTTTTTACCAACTCATCAAAAATTATAAATGTTCATAGAAATTCGTCAAATTTTATGAGTTGGTCTGATCATAAAATATCCCAAAATCTCATGAAAAACGTTTTTTACAAACTCTTAAAACATTACAAAAGAACAAGGGTGTAATCCTCGGTGTAATCATAGAAACCCATAAAATATTACGAGTTTTTTTGACTATAAAATCTCTCACAAAACTCATAAAAACATCGGTTTATATAATCCCATAATATATTATAAAAGGAAGAGAATGTAATTATAGAAACTCATAAAAGTGGATGTGTCGGTACCATACCATAAAATATGTTTAAAAAAAATTTATTTGCACTTATGAAATATTTATAAGTCTGTCTGATTATAGGATCAGATAAAAACACAAATATGAAGCCACATAAATTCTTATCAAAATCAAAGACATACCTAAAATTTTGCCTCGCAAAGGTTTATAAACCTTATAAAAACTGATACAATTCAGGTGTGTTTTTTAAGAGGTTTAATACGGTTTTTTTGGCAGGGCGTCAACTTCAGCTGAGTGTTGTTCAATCTCACATTGCAACAAGAGCAGCCATCAAGAGTGTTTCCAATCTATAAATTCAAATTAACTACAAGCTTTGGCTTAAGTACGACAGTCGCCCCCACCTTCGTACTTGGGAGGGGGTAGAAAGGGCTTAGTGGCTCAAGTCACTGCCAAGAGCCATTCAATATCACAACCTAAAGATTGAATTTTTTCCCAAAATCAAGAAAAAATGATCTTATGTAGAATATGCTGATGTGCAAGCCCCCCCCCCAGAAACAATTTCTGCATATGCCACTGGTCCGTATCTTTTTTACACAGGCTGTTGTAGCTAATTATCACAAATGCTTAGGTTACAACAGTCGGGAAAAACCTGATTTTCTTAATTTTCACAAGAAAACCAACAAAATTGACTGACCTAATCGAAACCCAATACTAAAAAGCACTAACCAAAGCAACCCAACCACATAAACGGTAAATTGTCATATCTTTTGCCACAGCCTTAATTAGCATATAAATTAATTAAGTACTTACTATGGTCTTGGATCCACATCATTTATTTCTTGTTGAAGCAGCTCTCTCAATCACAAAAATTTTTATCATTTTTAAAAAAAAGTCCCTAGAATTTCCCAGAAATGCATGCGATTCTAGTGGAAAAATAGAACATGTTCTATTTTCAATGTTGGCATTGATGATTATGAGATTTAATGACTTTTTTGGCAGGGTGGATACATAAAAATCTATAAAATCTTGTAAGTTTGTCTGACTATAAAATCTGTTTTAAGACTTATAAAAAAAATTGTTTTTACCAACTCATAAAAAATTATAAATGTTCATAGAAATTCGTCAAATTTTATGAGTTGGTCTGATCATAAAATATCCCAAAATCTCATGAAAAACGTTTTTTACAAACTCTTAAAACATTACAAAAGAACAAGGGTGTAATCCTCGGTGTAATCATAGAAACCCATAAAATATTACGAGTTTTTTTGTCTATAAAATCTCTCACAAAACTCATAAAAACATCGGTTTATATAATCCCATAATATATTATAAAAGAAAGATAATGTAATTATAGAAACTCATAAAAGTGGATGTGTCGGTACAATACCATAAAATATGTTTAAAAAAATATATTTGCACTTATGAAATATTTATAAGTCTGTCTGATTATAGGATCAGATAAAAACACAAATATGAAGTCACATAAAATCTTATCAAAATCAAAGACATACCTAAAATTTTGCCTCGCAAAGGTTTATAAACCTTATAAAAACTGATACAATTCAGGTGTGTTTTTTAAGAGGTTTAATACGGTTTTTTTGGCAGGGCGTCAACTTCAGCTGAGGGGCAAAATGTATCTTTACAAATTTAGGGGAAACTGTCCTGCATGCAACCATTTTTCCAAAATTAATTGATGCGCTTACTTTTTTTAATTTTCCCCTAGCCAAATCCGCAATGGACTTCCTGCATATTTTGCCAGATCTTGTCGTCGGTAGAGCTCGTACACTCATTGCTAATCTCATGGACGCCACTGGCCCAATGTGCTCCCTAACCATTTCCACCAGTTCTTGAGCAATCATGTATTCGTTCAGTATAGCGTCTGTAAAAAGATAATGGAAACTTTAAATGGTTTTTGGTCGTGCCCTCAGATTAATAAAAAAAGGGATAATATGTAGGATGGGCCAAAAAATTTGTCACTTTTTCAACGCGCTATAACTTTGGACCCAATTGGCCGATTTTCGAAATTTTTGGCTGTTTCTATAGATAAAAGTTAAAACTTTACTGACGCGACTGAAAATTTGACATATATCGAATATCCAAGATGGCGGAGAGCTTTAAAAAATGAACAAATATCACCCCCTCTGCCAAAAATTTGTGTGCGATCCTGGACTTGATTTTTGTCAGTGAAGCAAAAGCCCCATATTTTCTTCGCCTACCGAGGTACCACTTATCTAAATTGGTTATAAGAAAAAACAGTTTTACAAATTTGAAATCAGGAGTATTTAGTCCAAAAATTGATGATGTCTGTAGGAAGGTGCACTATTTAGGGCTAGCATAACCTGCGACTTAGTCGTCCGATTTTGAAAATTTTAGGCTTGTTGATAAGCCAAGACATGAGTTCTTCCTAATCTGTATCAAAATTTGATATATGTCAATAATCCAAAATGGCGGAGAGTTTTGAAAAATTGGTAAATTTCACCCCTCTGCGAAAAATTTGTGTGCGTCCCTGGACTTGATTTTTGTTAATGGGGCAAAAGCCCCATACTTTCTTAGCCTACCGAGGTATTAATTAATTATCTAAATTACTTATGAAATAATAAAGTTATAAACATTTTAAATCAGGATTATTTGTATAACTTTTTTATCTTCCCTGGTAAAATTTTCCCCTCGAATCTCATCCAGACCGAAGAAGTTTTTTCATGTTTTTATAAGTTCTATAAGATCCAATGAGAAAGCCAATATTTTTTTCGATAATATTTTATAATCTTTTAGAAGCAGAGAAGATTATATAGTAGTTTTAGAATAATTTATAAGATTCGATAAGACTAGTTACTTTTATGAGAATCAAGGATGTTTTATCAGTTTGTATAAGGGTATGGGTTTGGAGAAGATTTAATCAACGAACAAATACAGAGTTTTAAAGGAGATTTGATGAGAATGAGGTTTTGAGGATGTTTGAGGAGATTCTATCAGCCATGATTTTGAAGAAGTTTCTATGGGTTCTTGTGGGATCGGTTTCTAGAATATTTGAGGAGATTTTATCAGTATAGTGATTATAGAAGATCCTATATGAGCAATGATTTTGGAGAAGTTTCTATGGGTTCTTGTGGGATCGGTTTCTAGAATATTTGATGAGATTCTATCAGTATCGTAATACCAAAAGATCATATATAAGCGCAATGATTTTGGAGAAGTTTTTATGGGTTCTTGTTGAATCAGTTTTTAGAATATTTAATGAGATTCTATCAGTATCATGAATATAGAAAATCCTATGAACAATGATTTTGGAGAAGTTTCTATGAGTTCTTGTAAGATCGGTTTATAGAATATTTGACGAGATTCTATCCAGCATCGCGAGTTCTTGTGGGATCGGTTTCTAGAATATTTGAGGAGATTCTATTAGTATCGTAATGCATTTGGAGAATATTTTATGATTTGACAGGAATAGTAGGTATTAAGGATTTTTTATAAAAGTATTTAAGAATTTTTTATAAATCAATACTGCATGGTCTGAAAATTCACTATGCACTTTTCAGTCTTGAGATATACGTTGATGTTGATAATTCTTAAAACATGTTGATAATTCTTAAAATAGTTATACTTGTTTTGCCAAAATTTTTAAACAATCAATGTATGTCCTAATTTAATTTACTTTATCTAACTTATTTATTTCTGCCAATTTCATTTGGAAAAAATAAAATAGGATAAAATAATAAAAATAAAATCGACCAAAAACCCGAATAAAATCCTTTGGCCCATTAGATAATCTAGAAAATATGATATTGATAGTACCCTTTAATATTCTACAAAATAATACTATTGCCCATAATCACGTTACTGATAGTATTTTCTCAGATATATCCTTAAATTTGTTTCAAAAACCCACCGAAAATCTAAAAATATACATAATAATATAAATATATAATCTCTTCTAGTATCCTACAGACTGATCCCAACAAGTACTTATAGAAACTTCTTCAAAAACCATCAAAATTACTGCTCGTATAGCCGATAGAATCTGCTCCAATATCCTACAAAACGTTGCAAAAAACCACCAAGAACACAATTTCTAGATTCATGATACTTAAATGTCCCAGAAACCGATCCCACAAGAACTCAGAAACTTCCAAAATCATTCCACATAGGATCTTCTAGAATCACAATACTGATATAATCTCCTCAAATATCCTAGAAACCGATCCCACATGTGTCCATATAAACTTCTTCAAAACCCTTCAAAATCACTGCCCATAGACTTGTTAAAATCTCTTCCAATATCATAGAAAATGTTGCAAAAACCGACTCAAAACCCGATAAAATCTTGTTGCCCATAGGATCTTCTAGAATCATGATACTGATATAATCTCCTTAAGCCCTATATGCCCATCAACGCGTGCCCATGCAGGGTTTTTTGACGCAAGGGGTTTTTTGAAGCGCGCGTGTCGACCTTGAAAATGAAGGGTGAAAAGTTGCATGCCTTTTCTGTCCACACCTATGCATCTTTTTCACACAGAATAATAATAGGTTAAATCTGGTGGATTTTCTGGTTCCAAATATTGATCAATAAATGTCTTGGGGTCTGAACTAAAAGAAGTATATTAAATTGTCGCTAGATGGCACCAGATTACATTTGACCAAAAATGTGAATAAAATTTTATAATTATCATTATAATATTAAAGGGCTGAAATATTATATTTTGTTCTTTAGTTTTTTAAATATTGTAATAAATGAACGACCTAAAAGAAGACACAAAAAAATATTTTTGATATAAAAAATGGCCTATTTATGGAAATTTTTATAGGTATAAAATAATATATTTAGTTACATCATAATTTAAATAATCTAAAAATCGATAAACTCATCCCATATTAAAGTTCTCTTTTTGTTGTTGACACGTTGACACATTATGGAGCTGATGAATACTACATCTTTCCAACTGTACAGTTGTTCACTTTCCATACTTCCTGGCTTTAAGTTGATACATGAATGGTGACGACATTGTAAAACGGTTCATTTGCTGAATTTTTTTCAACTGGGTTTATTTTGATGGCAGGAACCAACACACAATTGTAGTTCTTGGCCTAAAAATAAAAATAACGTTACAGATCAAGCAGAAAAATTCTAGTGTCAGTACCCAGAGAGTATGTGAGGATATTTTTGAGCAATTAGAATAATTTACATTAATTGACAATAGGTAGGTACACAAGATTTGTCTGTTGTTAGCACCTCTTGTTTATTCTTTTTGAAACTATAAATCGGAAGGTTTGTTCTAGCTAAAGAGCCCCAAGTTGAGATATTGTACCTACTTATATGGGTTATAATATTAAATAGCTTAAACTGTCATTTTATAGTTATTACCAGAGGCTAATTAATAATATATATGGACAGTGTTGTTCAATCTCACATTGCAACAAGAGCAGCCATCAAGAGTGTTTCCAATCTATAAATTCAAATTAACTACAAGCTTTGGCTTAAGTACGACAGTCGCCCCCACCTTCGTGATTGGAAGGGGGGAGAAAGGGCTTAGTGGCTCAAGTCACTGCCAAGAGCCATTCAATATCACAACCTAAAGATTGAATTTTTTCCCAAAATCAAGAAAAAATGATGTTATGTAGAATATGCTGATGTGCAAGCCCCCTCCCCAGAAACAATTTCTGCATATGCCACTGGTCCGTATCTTTTTTACACAGGCTGTTGTAGCTAATTATCACAAATGCTTAGGTTACAACAGTCGGGAAAAACCTGATATTCTTAATTTTCACAAGAAAACCAACAAAATTGACTGACCTAATCGAAACCCAATACTAAAAAGCACTAACCAAAGCAACCCAACCACATAAACGGTAAATTGTCATATCTTTTGCCACAGCCTTAATTAGCATATAAATTAATTAAGTACTTACTATGGTCTTGGATCCACATCATTTATTTCTTGTTGAAGCAGCTCTCTCAATCACAAAAATTTTTATCATTTTTAAAAAAAAGTCCCTAGAATTTCCCAGAAATGCATGCGATTCTAGTGGAAAAATAGAACATGTTCTGTTTTCAATGTTGGCATTCCCGCGTGCATCTAAAAATATTTTTTTAATTTTTAACACGTTTTCCCAGGATAATTCTGAAAAATAATTTATTTGCTGCACTTTCCTCGTAAAACTCAATTTTCTCTCATTTTATCGAAGTTTAAAATAAATATTTTAGGTTATCTTAAACGTCAAAAAGATGCACGAGACACGCACGAGGTGTTGCCAACATAGGTATTTCTAGGAAATTTGGGCAAAAACACATGCAACTTCATGCATTTCTGGCGAGTTTCGTGGAAACGCGCCGGTGTGAACAGGAAACGCCGAGTGCCCACCCCGCTTCAAAGCACCCTGCATGGGCACGCGTAGGTGTGCACAGGGCTTTAAATATCCTAGAAACCGATCCCACATGTGCCATAGAAACTTCTTCAAAACCCATCCCCATAGACCTGATAAAATCTCCTCCAATATCATAGAAAATGTTGCAAAAGCCGACCCAAAACCCGATAAAATATTCTACAAAATTTCTATGCGATTTGAGGGGAAAATTTTACCAGGGTTATAACCAATTTAGATATATGATACCTCGGTAGGCCAAGAAAGTATGGGGCTTTTGCCCCATTGACGAAAATCAAGTTCAGGGTGGCACACAAATTTTTCGCAGAGGGGTTGAAATTTATCCATTTTGTAAAGCTCTACCCCATCTTGGATTTTTGATATATGTCAAATTTTGAGTCCTGTCAGTAAAGTTTCATCTTTTTTCTATAAAAATAGTAAAAAATGTCGAAAATCGGCCAACTGGGTCCAAACTTATAGCGCGTTCAAAAAGTGACAAATTTTTTGGCCCACCCTATAATATTAAACAATACTAGCCCGATCAATCAATCAAGTATGGTTGCCGATTCACCGCTGAGTTGTCTAGTACCACGGATGTAGAAACCTTGGATTGCTAATACCTATGGGAAATTTTCTTGAAAATCACTGCCGCGTGTCTTCAGTCATTTTCGCCGCCATGTTGTGGAGATTTGGGTTGGCGACATTGGTTTCCTTAATTTTTAAATAGTAGTATGGGAACACTGACTGTCAACAGTGTCAAAATATTATTGAAATTGGCATTTTTTTGAAAGGTTATTTTTGTTGTTGTTTTTTAATACAAAAAAAAGTAAAGAAACAAGTCATAAACAAATGCTCCAAAGGTCACGCCATTTATCTCTCTCATTTGGTCTGGAGTATGTGCAGGTTTCGAACAAATAAATCACAATATGGAAACATTGCCCCCAATTTATAAACTCAAAGGGTACTGTTAAGCCACATGTTATAAATTGTAATAAACGCTCGGTTCAACCATTGCTGCTGGCGCTTCCGCTGAAGATACACCTTGATTACATTGATCTGAATCTGCACAGGGACTAAAACAGCTAAGAACAGATGCACCAACATGAAACTATTGTTAAAAAATAAATTAATAGAGGGAGATACTGACTTTGATAATAGTATATATCGCTCAGCTGAAAGCCAGAGCCATGGCAAGTCAAGCAACATTTAGCGATCACAAAAAAAGTACATCTGTGGCACATGGAGTCGAGCATTAGGTTTCATTGTCCTGATAAAAATCTATCGTTGCTCCACAGTGATCTGGTATGTGGTTTTTGAGATACTGCGTTCAAAGTTAAACATTTTGGTTGGCTTTTCCCTAAAATCAGTTTTTTTCACATAATATTTATGAACCAAATTGTAGTCTCAGAAAAGAAAAATATAGGTTGCGTAGCACTGGCATCACAAACATAAAAAATATTAAATTCATATGACTAAGAAATGACTTTTAACAAAAGGCAAATTTCAACTGTTATCTTGCCACTTAGTGTTTAACAAAAATGCTTCAAAACAAAAACTTTTGTAACATTTTTAGCCATTTTTGTTATTTGTTGCTATGGGGCAATGATAGATTTCATCAAGATAAGCAAAATCACACAGAAAGTCAGTTTCCATAAGGAAGCTTAAAAAACGAATCTACAAAAAAAATGTCAAATGCTGAACTTACCAAAACTTAAGGATATCTTAGTAATAAATTTTTCTGCTGAGTTCTTCAGAATCAGAAAACTTTTATTACAAAAATTGTTAACAAAAAACATTGTCACAATTGAATAAATAAGTGTTAAAAATTAACATTAAGATAAATTTAACCTAAGAATGTCTTTAAAATGTTATTTAGATATTAAACAATGTTAACATTAAAGTTTTGTTAATAAAGATTAAAAAATTAATATTGATTTTTCTTTATTTCTAGTAAACTGGTAAAACATCTTATAATAATTGATTTAAAATCTCAAAAAAATACTGGCTACAATATTACAAAATTGACAATGAAATCTTAAACTACTTACTTAAAATTACATATAGAAAGTTACAAACACAGGGAAATGACAACAAGAAAAAGAAAAAAAATATACTGATAAAATACATATTACAATTAATTTTTTTAATGTTCTTTTTAAAAAGTATTGTTCTAATTTTGTAAAAGTCGTTGTGCCAAAGATGTACTTTTTTGTGATCGCTTGCCATCACTCTGGTTTTCAGCTGATCCATATATGCTATTATCAAACTCCGTATCTCCCTCTATTCATTTATTTTTCTTGCCTTCTAGGCCTATAACAACCTCGGATTTATAAACTGTTGGTGCATATCTGGTCCTAGACGTTTTAGTTCCTGTTTCAGATTCAGAGATCAACTTAATGAAGGTTTATCTTGAGCGGGAGCGCCAGCAGCAATGGTTGTCAGTACCCTTTGAGTTTATAAATTGGGGGTAATGTTTCCATGTTGTAATTTATTTGTTCAAAACTTGCACATTCCCCAGACCAAATGAGAGAGATTATCATGGCGTGGCCGTTCAAGCATTTGTCTGCCTTTCAAATGGTTTTTATTGTTTGGTTCTTCACTTTTTTGTTTTTGTATTAAAAAACAACAACAAAAATAACCTTTTTAGAAACGTCATTTTTTGACACTGTTGATAGTCACTACTATTTAAAATTAAGGAACCAATGTCGCCAACCCAAATCTCTACAACATGGCGGCGAAAATGGCGGAAGACACACGGCAGTGATTTTCCCACAAGGGTATTATCAATCCCTTTCTTTTTTACATCCGTGTCTAGTACCCAAACAACACAAGCCGCTTACTTTGTTTCGATGAGCTGCGAATAAATTCCTACATCAGCGCCACCTAGAGGAGAATTTTTTTTTTCTTATACAAGAGACAAGAGAAAAAAATTTCTCCTCTAGGTGGCGCTGCCTACATGTTTGTTTGCAGCTGACGGCAATCTTGTTACCGGGAGTTGGTAGTGTTCGGTGATTTTTGAATTTTATTTTGACAACTTGTGTAAAAAGAACTGCATAAAGCCATTTTGAGAAGCAAGATTTTTATAAGAGGCACATCGTTTCGAAGGAGATTAAAAAAAGCATTAAAAAAAAATTGGGGTGTTCCATAAGAAAAATAAGAAATTTGTGTTATATCTGAAAAACTAAAAGTTACTCATGAAATCTGATTTGGTAATTAAATTTTAGTTTAAAAACTCTACAAGTAGACCGATCGGATTAACTCATTTAGCGAAAAAAAAATAAAAAAATTTTAACAGTAATTTGATGCTCGGAAATGGTAAAGGGGCTTCTAATAAACGTTTAAAAAAAAATGCGTGAGTGGGGCTCTTGCGGGGTGGATTTGCTGGGGGGAAAGGGGGAGAAAAATGGTATTATTGCCATTTCCGGAAAAACTGAACGTCATAGAGTAAAAACTTCAATCAATTGTAGACGGTGCAAAGGTCTACAAATTTTGTAAATGTCAATTTTTAATATAACCTCAAAATTTTAGAGAAAAATGCAAAAAATTGTAATATTTTTGTTTTTTCGTTTTCCATTTTTTATTTCCCCAAAAAAAAATTGCATTTACACGAAACTTGGTGAAAATATACCCCTTTGTGTCTTTAATGACTACAATTTTTTTTTGGTAAAAAAGTTTTACGTTTTTTAGGATATGAATTTTTTTCTGTCCAAATCACTTTTTTCAATCAAAAATTCTATTCAGGAAAATTCTCATAGTATATTTTGACGTTGTTCATTTTTTTTGCTTTGACATATACTTTTTCATGGGATAATAAAAAGTTATAGTTACAATTAAAAAACATGCTCACAAATGCAAAAAACAAATAATGGCTTGTGCAACAATGAATATTTCAGCAATTGTTGATAATTTCTTTCAATTTAAAAAAAAATCTACAACCGATTACACTTTTAGTTAAACGTCTTTGGATTACACCATCTATTTCTACCGAAAAAATACAAGGTAGACGGTATTGAATTTACTACGTTTATACGCGCCTAAAACTGGTTCTATATAAGAACGGTTTTAAATAAAGTCGCTTTCTTCTTCATTAAAATCGTTTTCTAACAGCTGATCGATGTACTGTCAATCCTCTTATACAGACCGCTTCAAGCTACTGCGAACATAGGGGGAATCAAGTCCAATTTACTCTCCGTGCCGTACGACCGAGGTGGATTCGAAGCACGCTGCAGTGTTATCTTTTGGAAATTCATTTTGTTTTTATTATTTTGTTTTATTTCTGCCTTGCTCGAGAAACAGATGGGTAAGTTCTTAATTGAAATAATACATTTTTAATACTAAAAATGGATGTCTACGAAGTTGCCGAAAAAGTGCAGATGGTCAAATGGTCAAATCGTCATAACCCAACACGCGTTCGATATTGGTCGAGGGAAAATTTGCATTTGTATTTTGACGTAAGAACACAGTATCTCCAAAAACTAAATGTTTGGGGGTGGGGGGTATTGTAGGGGAACACGTAATTGGGCCATTTTTTATTAACGGCAATTGCAATTTGAATGGTCCTAGATACTTGGATCTACTGCAGCAGCACATTATTCCAACTGCTAGGCAGTTGTTAGGTGTAAGATTTGGTGAAACATGGTTTCAACAAGATGGTTGTTCCGCTCACAATGTTGGCCTTGTTAGGGAATATCTTGATAATGTATTTCCTAATCGGGTTATAAATACACGGGGAACTATTTTATGGCCAGCTCGATCTCCCGATCTTGCTCCTAATGACTTCTATCTGTTTTTTGAAGAAGCTTTTCAAATTATCACCCCTAACATGCTTGGAAACGTTGGAAGGGGTTTTTATAGTAGGCTCGGATATTGTCTAGCCGAGCAAGGAGGACTTTTCGAACATTTGCTTTAATTTTTTTTTTGACTGGGAGAATCTTTTTGGTTTTTAGAATGTATTATTTTATTTTGAGAACTTGCTTTTATTTTGTTTCTCCTTATTATTTTTATTGTAACACTGATAAATCTGAGCAGTTGACAATAAAACGCTCTTATTTATCAGTGACAAAAAATAAGAAAATTACGTTATAAAAATTTGCGTATTTATTGACCAAATTCCGGTTTCATTGACTACGCTCCACACAGCACCGTGGTTAGAGGCGTACTAAATACAAGGCGAACGGCGGCGATCGGCAGCGAATGGCGATCGGAAGCCTGAGTGTTGGTTGCTTCACTGATAGGCGTGCGCTGTCTCTACATGTACGTACACTGGAAAATTAGACTTCTTTCGCCCTATGTTCGCAGTAGCTTGAAGCGGTCTGTATATTGTTATATTAAAAAAAAAACCTTATATTGCATTTGTTTTAAACGTAAATAAAACAACTAAGTTAACAGTTTTTTTCCGGTTTAAAATAAAATTGATTTAGTATTTAAAATTGTTCTAATGATATGCCTCGGACAAACATTTTTAAACGGTCATTTGTTTAAAACTTTATTTTTCTTTATTTCTCTTTCTATTCCGATTAATAGTGTCATACATAAACAAAAATTGTTTGTCGTAGAATCGATTGGTGCACTTATTTTTTATTTTATTTTAACAATTAAATTTTATTTTATTATTAAATATTATTTAAAATTATTTTTTTTAACTTCTAAATAAATTTAAATCTAAAATCTGTGTCTATATGAATGTAATTTTTATGTAAAAAAATAAGAAATAAAATGAATAGGCCATTTTTTTTAATAAATTATTTCAAATTCCGATTTTTGCTTTCAAAAGTATATTTATCTAAATTTTTAAAATGAATATTTATATTACTGGCTTCCTGAGTAGAATTTTTTGACATTACTCTTTTTTTTGATCATTTTAGAAAATATGTATTTTTTATCTAAACTGCTTTCCTTTAAAAAAAACTTTTTTATTACCTTTTTTTCTAAACTTTGCTTAAATCAGGATAATATGAGAGGCGTTGGACGGAAATAGCTCAAAATTTTAGCTTCTTGTTGGAAATTAAAAATAAATTAATATTGAAAACGACAATTGCTTTTGCAATTCCGGCTTAATAAACTTTCATAGATTACCTTACGATTTTTCGTGAGCCAGTAATATAAAATAAATATCCATTGTAAAAATTTAGAAAAAAAAATAAAAAATTACAATTTAGATTTAAATTTAAATATAAGGTGCAAAATGCACCAATAGATTCTACGACAATTTTTTTATGTACGACACTTTACTAATCGAAATAAGATATTAATAGCAATACACAAAAATAAAATTTTAGGTCAAACAATTACTTTGTTTATATGGTACTCTTAAAGCGCTTTTAAACATAACATTAGAAAAATTTTAAATACTAAATCAATTTTATTTTAAACCGGAAAAAAAATTGTTAACTTAGTTGTTTTATTTGCGTTAAAAAAAAATGTAATATAAGGATTTTTTAATATGACAATATATATGTTTTAATTTATGAGAAACTATAAAGTAAGAGGACTGACAGTACATCGATCAGCTGTTAGAAAACGATTTTAATAAAGGAGAAAGCAACTTTATTTAAAACCGTTCTTATATAAAACCGGTTTTAGGCGCGTATACACGTAGTAAATTAAATACCGTCTCCTTTATATTTTTTCCGTATAAATAGATGTTGTAATCGGTTGTTGATTTTTTTTTAATCGAAGGAAATTATCAACAATTGCTGAACAATTCGTTGTTGCAAAAGCCATTATTTGTTTCTTTGCATTTCTGAGCATATTTTTTAATTTTAACTATAATTTTTTATTATCCTACCAAAAAGTATATGTCAAAACACAAAAAATGAACAACGTGAAAAAATACTATGAGAATTTTCCTGAGTAGAATTTTTCATTGAAAAAAAAGTGATTTGGACAGAAAAAAATTCATATCCTAAAAAATGTTAAACTTTTTTATCTAAAAAAAATTGACACAAAACAAAGTTTTGTGAAAATACAATTATTTTTAAGGAAATGAAAAATAAGAAACGAAAAAATAAAAATATTACGATCTTTCGCATTTTTCTCGAAGATTTTGAGGTTATGTGAAAAAGTGACATTTACAAAAGTTGTACATCTTTGCACCGTCTACAATTTTTGTATCGAATTTTTAACTCTATGACGTTCACTTTACCGGAAACTACGATAATACCATTTTTCTCCCCCTTTCCCCCCACCAAATCCACCTCGCAAAAGCCCCACTCATGCATTTTTTTTAAAAATGTTTATCAGGAGCCCCTTTACCATTTCCAATCATCAAACTACTGTTAAAAAATTTTTTGTCTTTTATTTTAATTTGGTTGAACTAAAGAATGCAATTAAGAAGATATTTTCATAAATAAAAAAGTTATAGGGCCTATCCCAAAATGCAGAATTTTAAAAAACCTTTGTAGTTCGAAGACCAAAAATATTGTTTTGAAATTTGAGCTTTGCAATTTTCTCCATTTCCTTTAGAAGTATCCGAAACCCCCCAAAACCATCGAATTTTGGACACAATGCACATTTTATCATTTAATAGATACATTACTACGAGGGGGGAAAATTTACCTGTTTGTGACAGGGTGTCCAAAATTTGATGGTTTGGGCTGCCCTTAAGAACATCCTTGTAGTATTTTTGTTGACCTCCTTGGTTTCGTTTTCCCTTTTTTAGTTGAGCGTAGTAAGAGTATCCGACTTAGAAAACTTATTTTGGGTATGCGTATGTGCGTATGCGTATATGTATGCTTACCTTCTTTCATGACAAAAATACACAAGGGCACTTCACTTTTGATCTTATCGGGAACCGATACTACGCAGGCACTAGCAACATCTGGATGGGAGAGTACAATGTCTTCTATAGCTAGGGTGGAGAGTCTGTGGCCCGCTACGTTGATGATGTCATCTGCTCTGGCCGTAACGTAAACCAGGCCTTTCGAGTCGATGAAGCCTGCGTCATGTGTATCGTAGTATCCCTGAAACGTTGAAATTTTGGCATAAAATTATTTGTGCTTTGGATCTATGAAAGGTGGTGGCTCATATCTATTTATAATTCACACCAGAGAAAAAGTGTTTTACCCTTATTCCCATTATTACATAGCAGGATGTGCACTGGCGTTTCCTCCTTTAATCCACAGAATCTATAAATCGTTGTATTGGTCATTCCAATTCTATTCATGAGTCGGCAATGGCCTGCCTACAGATCTGTGATTATTATCAGACTTTTTCTTGGTATATCCAGGAGTTGTCTTACCCTGCGTTTGTCTGGCTTATTCAGAAAGGCTTTGGAGTAATGTTGTTTAGGAGTTAAGCGCCAGTCCGGCACCTTTTTTTCTCAACCCACTCGAATATTCTTGATCAAAATAAAAGTTAACAAATTCTGTTTTATCAAAGCCCACCAACTAAAGATCACTACAAGAAACATGCAAAGACCCTGCATAAACTATGGATGTAACAGAAAACAGGAGATGTATTCTATTCTATATTGGATTTGAATACAGGAAGAGAACGTTATTTATATTGCCAGCTACTTAATTCTCAGGTCCGTTCGATATCAATTAATCATCTTACCGGATATTTTGTAAAGTAAGTCTGAACAAATCTGTCGTTGGCTTTGTACAAAGTGGACATTGTTCCTGGAGGTAGCGGCAGTTTAAGTAGAATTCTTCCTAACTCGCCCACATCGGATCGTGTGCCGTCTTTACGAAGTACTTGAACTAAAAAATTAAATATAGCAATTCAAAAGGATACTAAAGTTACGCGACTTATTGATTTGTTTTCTTTAATAAGGTAATATACCAGCCCGGGTAGTGTCGGATTTTTACCGATCCCCGATTGTGGCTCCGACCAGCCTAATGGCTGACCAGAGTCACTGTACTGCAGCCATTATTGGCTTATTGTGCACCCTTTGATTCTAGTTTAACCACTCCATTAGATTTATCCCCTGTACGACTTTGTTCGGTCGCCACAGCCTTGTCTATTTTAGACAGGGACCACCAAGAGAAGGTGAAGTTGGGATTTGGACATGAGAGGCTACATGATCTCACGCTTGCTGCAAGCACGGTCTCCAACTGGTTTGAGCAGATGTGAAGGCTACTCCCCCTCCTCTTCTACTCTTCCAAAAGATTGTGAACAACGGCCCTTAAGGGTTATTTCTAAAGTTCGAGCGGAAAACTTTTAACTCCTTAAGAGACGCCACATATTTTTCTTACACTGTTTTGGACATGAGCGTTTTAGTGTGCATAGTAATATTTAATTTTTGGGGATGTATGTACAAACAGACAATTCGATTTTTCAGAAATATAATAGGTATTTTATTGCCATTGCTAAAGTTCAAATCCATTGTGATATAATATTCGGTTAAACAAACAGTCCTACACTAATACAAGTATTTTGCATGAAAATTTACCATTACACAAAGTCTGACCGATACAGTAGTCCAGGAAATCTCCGACTTACATCTTGCATCCTGCCTAATCACTATACTACACTTTTTAACATTTTTACATTATTTGTTTGATTCTTAACTTCCACACGACAGTTCTTATATCGGGCTTCCAAAATTTTAACATTTTAAAATACTTTCACAAACCAAACTTCACTTTTTACATTCTAACTATTTTCTTTTGAAGAAGAGAACGAGTTAAGATGCGATTTTAATACTGACTTCGTTATACCCAAATCTCAGCTTTTATATCAAAGTGTGACCCGATTTTTGGGTGGAATGTTCGACGTAAGCACCGAATTTCCAGGAAAAAAAACGTGCTTTCGTGTTTAAGTGTATTCTTGAACAGATAACGGCGTAAACCGCTATAGCGAATGACCACATATCGTATGACTTTCAAGAATACACGTCCTATCGACACGGTTCTAGAATGATCTCGCGGGCATGTGATGCAAAATTCTAGTTAACTGACCAAATAAGGTGAAGCGCAGGTATGATCTTTCGGAGCGCTGCAAATTGAATTTAGTTTTTAACAATTTGTTGCCGGAGCAACAACTCGGTAGTGCGCGCTATGCCTATAGACATAGAACACAGTGGGTTTTTAGACTTAGATACTTTTTTGTGATTGTTGGTTTTTTAAATTTAAATATTGTTTTTTATTTTGGGTAAGAAATATTTCTTTAGAATAAATTTCCCGTTTTTACAAAAGAAAATGTTAAAGAAAAAATTTATTAAAATTTTTTTTTTGATTATTTTGGAAAACTTATGAAACAAAGAAAAAAATATTTTGAATATTTAAATTTTCAAAATCATTAACTAAAATTTTTATAACAATCGTTGAGGTTGGCTGCTAAAAAGAAAATATTTTTCAAAAAAATATCGAAAGAAAACAAAAATATTTTCAAATTTATCATACCTATTTTTTTTAACTTATTTTTTATTTATTTTACTACTTCTGAAACAAAAAAACATTTAATATATAAATTTATAATCACTTTTGTGGACAGAAAATATTTTGGCAGTTAATAAAACACAATAATTTTTAAATTACTTTTTTTTTAAACAAAAAGTACTAACTTTTTTTTTTATTAAATAATTTGCCTTAAAATTTTCGACCTTTCACAAGATGTCGAGTTCTCCAGTAGGCAAGGCACTAAAACGCCTCATATCTGATTTTCCGTAAACTTTTTGTTGCGGACATTTATCTATTGCATGTATTTTGGTTCGAAACACAGTGGTGTGTTTTCCCAATATAGTAAACCATTTCGCTCTTGAAGGTAGGTTGCGACTCTCATTTTTGAACCCTTGGTTAAGTTTGGTTGGACTCCTTACTCTGTCGTTAATAGCTAATTTAACATGGCCATGACTAACGAAATTACAAGTATTACATAGAAATTTTGTTATTAAAAATTGTGTAACGTTTTAATTAAAATAATTTAATGTACTACATACTTACTGTCGTATCCCATATAAGGCAACCCTGTAGTCAGTTTACTGTCCACACATGGATTGCTCAATCCCAAACAGGTTCCGGAAATGGCTGATCCGGTTTCCGTCTGCCACCAGTGGTTCGTGACTGGCACGTTGAATGTTCTTTCGCCCCATAATTTGGCCGACATATCCAAGTGTTCACCTGCGACCTGATCAAAAATGAGTTAACTAGTAGTAAAACTTACGTTTAAAGAGATAATTATAGTATAATAGTTAGGTTTAATTGAGCCCTATGATTTTTAAAATGTCCCAGCTATTGGTTTTAAAAGATATAAAGATTACAAGTATAAACGAGTTGCTTTTAATTAATTATTATAGCCAAAGAAAAAAACACTGAAGGTACCGTCCATTCCATTTTTATTTAGACAAAACATAACCTCAATTTCCACAGAACAAAAACCAGATTTTTAAGTTGGCAAAATCAAACGCCCTAGGCTTTGGTAATCGGCATTATAACTACACTGCTAACCTTAAATCACTCCGAATAACCCTTTATACTACGCTTTTATGTGAATTAAATGCTTTAGAGAGAAACCACATAATGCCAGGGATACTTTATGACCCAATATGTCCGAGAGAGACCCAGACTGGTGAGCGAAGTCTCCCAAAAAATAATGAATTCAAATTCAATTTAGACTTTTACAAATACAGGACGGGCTTTTAATTTTGCTTATTTTTTATTACAAGCTTTTATTTAAATTCACCTCTATGTATATATGTTCGGTTCAAATCTTGCAACTCAATTTTGATTAAATTCTATGTGACGTGATTATAGTTGTGGTGACAATACAATACATAAATATGGTATCATTAGACACCCCCTGGAGGGAGAAAACGCCTAAGTTTGTCCGATGTTAACCATTATTGGTATACGGTGATTTTTGGGGATAAGGAACACGGACTTTTGATTAGAGTTTGAAAATTCGATATGGCGGATTCAAGATGGACGATTTTTGGTAATGTATTGCTAATAATATGGTATTATTAGGTACCCACCTCGTAGGGGCAAAATATTTAGGAGATTATGAATTTTTGAAAATTTCAATATGGCGGATTCAGGGTACAAATCTAAAAATTAAAAAATAATTTTAATTAAATAAAATATAAAGTGCCCTAAAAAGTAGACAATCATTTTTAGCATTCTGATAACAGAATATAATAAAAGCGATGGGCCTATTATTGCAAGTTTGGTCATGTTGACTCGATTAATTTATATTATTGATTCTAGTATGATTGTTTGTAATAATGTGAATCCTCTACAAAGCAGAGAAATGCAAGAGTAAGTAAATCCAGCTCAACTCGACCCAAGCTACCAAATTTTTCGGACCAACACGTGAATCGCAAATGAAATGATGAGAAAGAACTATAAGTCAAGATACTACTTATTTTTCATTGCAATACCGCTGAACTCTTGCAAAATTAATTTTAGTGAGGTTCTTACCCAAATTTGTCTTAGGCTTGATATGTCATACTCTGATCCAAATTTTGCTTCCGAATCGACTTCTTTCAAAAGTCTTAATACTGTTGGTACAGTGAAGATAGAGTTTACTTTGTAGTCATTTATAATTCTGAAATTGAAAAATAAAAAGCTATATAAGGTGGCCCATTTTGAAGTATTTCTTTTATTTTACCTATAATAGGAACTCGGATCGGGAGTAGTGGATGGTTTTCCTTCATAAACTATACTGGTAATACCATAAATCAATGGGGCATAGCACATGTACGAATGCCCCACGACCCAACCGAAATCACTGGTGGTCCACCATACGTCGTTCGGGTTCATGGCGTACAAGGATTTCATACTAAAGGCCAGTGCTACTAAGTGACCCGCTGTCGGCCTCTGAACGCCTTTTGGTTCACCTGAAAGTTCGATAAATGTACTCTCCCATAAGGCCTTAGATTACCCTACAACAGAAAAAAACGTTTTGTGAGCCTATTATAGGTAGGTCGTGATGGTTGCAACCCCCAATATATTTCAGGGCTAAATTTGTCCTAGCCCGGTTGAGGTAAATCAGTATGGCTATCAGCAGTACTTTGTCTTTCCCGATGTGAATTTTTTGCATCCTATTTCTGGACTGGAGTTTCTTCTTTTCATAAAAAAGGGAAAGAAGAAACTTTTTTGGTTTTGGTTGAGTATTGATTGGTTACTCAATGTCTTGTGCATTGTTCCTACAGAACCAGAATGATCACCGATACATTTTGCCATTTACTTGTGTTTCAAGCATTCTATATACAGCGAGGTTATTCACAAAATCCGTTTATTTATATCTTTGTTATTTGTTAAGTGTTCTAAATATTGTTCTTTAGACTTTTAAAATCTCTGTTCCATGGAAAATGGATGTTATTACCTGTTGTTCCAGAAGTGTATAATATATATAGGGGCTCGTTGGCTTCAACAGGAACACAAGGCGCAGTCTCAGCACTTTTAAGACCTTCTTCCCAATCTACGTCCCGTTCGGGATGCAAATCGGCAATATGAATTTCTTTTCTTTGTAGAACGATACATTTTTTAGGTTTGTGCACCGATAAATCAATGGCTTGGTTTAGTTCGGATATGTAGCTAAAAATAATATTTTATTGATATATTTACCAAAATATAGTTCCCTTTTTAAATTGTATTTAAACTGGTTTTGTTGGGGATGAAGCGCATTGCATTTTCATATATGGACGTTTTTTTGCGAATTTCTAATTTAAACTTGCTTATTTCTCCGAGTTTTAAAACTGGTACTCCAGAAAAAATGTTAACCCTGAAATTCCTAACATTATAAACAGCTGCAGCTATACCCATGTATCTACAGACCTCTGTGGAAATATCTTTTGAAATGTGAAATCTAGGTTTTAATGCAAAAACTTACTCAATAATTCTTCGTGGTTCAATACCACAACTGGCAGCTATTACCACTTTGGGCTCGGCGTGTTCAATACGTTTTGTAAGTTCGGTGGCAGCAAAACCTTAAAATGATGGATACTTTTTGGTGAACAGGGCCCACTAGAACAATTTGTATTATACGCTTAGTGATAAGGTGGTATGACTCAAAAAAGGTAAATTCAATTCAACTTGCAAAGAATAATGTAAAGAGAACGAATCCTCATTCCACTAGAGAAATTGTGAAAGGAATCTGCCAAGAGCAATAATTTTTGCCGGAACAACTCATGCTCAAATAATCGAACACTGAAAGGTTAACTCTGGGAAACTAGTTACGTCCAGCAAAGTGGTTAATGTTCGGTTATAAATTTTTGTTTTGCTAATTGTTTGCAATTCACAAAACGTTGGTGACCAAATAATTGGTTGAAGAATCGTCATCCAAAGGAGTCTAAAAAACGTGAACTTTTGAGCATAAAAAGATGAAAATAGGGAAATATAAATGTAAGAACGCGAAAGAAGCAGTAAAATTGTAGTTCTCAAATAGTATACTATAAAAGTTGGTGAAAACAACTAACACTTTGTAAACGATATAGAATAGATAGATAGATAGACGGAAGGAATGGTGAAAAAATAAAAATTACAAGTCTGTCCAGACCGTAGAACGAGAAGGAGGGTGGTCCTCCAAAGTCGGTAATACTTTACAAAATTGACGTCCTTTGTACATGGCCGAAAATTTAGACACGGGCTGACATTTAAACACAAACTAATTAAAACTGTCGATGTCATTTTTAAAATAGTGATTTGGTTTGATTGGGAAACCACTATACTGTTTTGTACAATGATAAAGATTACCTCCAAAAACCACAGAATGAATAGCACCAAGTCGAACAGTAGCTAGCATTGCCATGACAGTTTCTGGGATTAGGGGCATATAAATTAAAACTCTGTCTCCTTTTTCCACTCCATAACGCTTTAACAATCCTGCTATCTTTGATACCTAAATAAAAGAGAACAAATTTAAAAAATCACCAATATTTCAGAGAAAATTTTCGGAATGGTACGCGACTTTAGGGAGCCAACCAAGAAAAAATATTTAGACAGCAACTAACCCAACTTCGCCATTTATTTTGTTAAACCCTACCTGGTACAGAAGTTGTCGTCGGTTAGCATCTTTGGTTATTTACTTTTTTTACTTTATTAGGACGATAACAATATTTAGAAGTGTAGCACTGGAGTTTAAAAAAGATCAAATAAGGCAAAAAATAAAATCTTCTAATCAAAACATAAAAACCGGCGTTCCGCAGGGGTTCGTGTTAGGGTTAATTTTATTTTTAGGCAATTCCATGATAACTTATGGGACAAATCTTATATAATTAATTTTTTGATCTCATTTTTCTTTCCCTTAAGATATATCAGAATGATAATATTTTAATGCATTATGTAGAGGGTTTATCTGAACAATTTGAAAATAAAATCATATTCAATTTTTATTCAAAGTCCAGGATATAATCAAACATTGGTGGTAACTCATGGGACATCAAATCGGGCAGAGAAAAATCATGGATTCAGAAAGTGCTTTTTCTCTTAAACTAAAAATAGTTTAAAATTAGGAGTGGAAAAATATGTTTCTTTTCCTTAGATTTAATAAAATGGTATGATATTGCTTTTTTTTCTTCTAATTTAACGTTAATATTTTGTTTGCCTTTATTTTAGCTACTGGCTATTATTTTATGATTTGGAAAAAAAGTTCTTGCGTTCTAATGAGTTTAAAGTTTAAAGATACTCCACACACTACTTTGGTTATGATTATATTTAACGATCTTTATCTAAATACAGAGAAATCACAAGCTTTACCCACCACAATTAAAAGTTAATAACAACGTCATTGAATTTAACAAAAATGCAAAATTTTTAGGAGTAGATTTAGATAGTTTTTTGACCTGGAAACCACATTGCGAAAAACTTAGTTTAAAAATCAATCAATTTTATTATCAATTTAGAAGGTTACGAAATGTATTAATATTGGACCAAATGCTACAATTGTATCATGCACAAGTAGGTTTTTTTCCATTATACCCCGCACCCATTTGGAACCAAGGACAGCTGTATCGCACGAAAGAAACGGCAAGAACAAGCGCTCCTCCAAGCGATTTTGAGATTATTAGTGCTAACTTAGATATCATATTCTCCAGAATCCTCCAAGAATTCGGGATAAGTCGAGTGTCTATTTTTTCGGGATATTTTCTTTATTGCTACTGCTATACGGCAGGTTTTATTTCTGGCCATATCCGATTTACACTTACAATTTACAATACAATAATTAAGATTGAGTTTCTAACTGTGAAATTTAACGACTGTTTGAGCGTTTGAATCAGTTTCCCTAGTTTTATATTCCACTATAAAAAATCTTAATTTGTGGATCGCCCATCTTTGTCCGCCACGAACAATATGTGTATTTATGTTTTTAAAAATGGGTCCAAATTTTTACAAAATTCAATAACTCACGCCATAAAAATAATTTTGTGACTCCTTATTGTAAGCTAAATGTTACCAAAAATTCACCAAATGTGTTAGGTCTCAAATTTTTTAATAAAAAAACCATCATTTCTAAAAGAGTGTAATAATGTAAATATTTTTAAAGTTAAGCTTAAATGTTTTTACTTCCAAAGTGTTTAGACTCTGTGGATGAGTTCTTTAGTTAGTGAAAGATGAACTACGTTTTTTTTTTGTGTTGTGCGTCACGTTCACATATTTTCTCTTTTTTTTTAATGACGATGTCAATACTTGTATTTTACTTGTTTATGACGAACAAAGAAATATTTATTTATATTTCTTTATGAATAGATTTTATCAGTGGTGAATTAAAAATGAGCTGTTTTTAAATATTTATAAATTAATGTAAAATAATGAAGTTTGATCGTATAAATAATCCAATAGAATTTAATTATACTGTTAACAATAAGAATTTACAAGTTGTGACTAGTATACTTTGACTTTCAATGAGTATATTGACAACATTACTAATAGGGCATTTAAAATATTGGGATATTTGAAGCGTAGTCTAATGAGATTTAAACAGTATCTTTAAAACCTTATTTTTTTCTTTGATCAAGTCTATTCTGGACTCTGCTTCAGTAATATGGTCTCCATACTATCAAACTTATAAAGACAGTTTACTGAACGAGTGCAAAAATGTTTTTGAGATTTATTGCTTATAAATGGAATATTTCTGCACACATTTCTTAAATGAATAGATCTTTCAACGTTAGAGGATCGTAGAATGTTTCTTGACATTACATTTTTATGAAAGATAGGGAATGGTATAATTGATTCACCGGAAATTTTGAGTAAAATTTCTTTTTGTGTATCTCATATAAACTCAAGAACTATGGACAGAATGCTCCTGTTGATTTCCCAATATGGTTTAGTTAGAAGACGGCACCAAAAGTTTTAAAGAAATATTCAATTTACAGAAATGGTTTTCCTAGAGATTCATTATATGTCTAGTTTATATACCTTTTCTTGAAGCTCTGAATATGTGATCCTTCTTGAAACTCCAATAAGAGGACTGTCATGGATTAAAGCAACTTTATCACCGTTACCTGCTTCTACATGTCGGTCAACACAATTGTAGCACGCGTTGATTTCTCCTCCCACATACCTTAAAAAATACAACTTTAATTCTCCGGTGGTTTAGGTGGCTAGTTAGGAAAGCAGTTGTTCTATATTTTAAATTATGCCGCCAGGTTAGCACAGGTTTAATTTTTTATAACAATAGCGCACGAAACTGATAAGACCTTAGACTATATTATTTTTTTAAACCCCTTCTGTGCGTTGGTATTAATAGACGATTTTTTTTACTTTAGAAGGTAACAGGGTGGTAATTTTATGGCTTTTGCTATAATACCTGCTAACTTAATTGTTTATTTACAGCGTATTTCATTAAGTCGGTACGGCACATACATATTTCCGTCCTTTGCGGTTTTAGATTTAAAAAAAGAGGCAAATATATCTTTGTGCGGCATTGGGTAACTGTCTCAATAAAATACGCGATTAAGTAGCAGTAAATCCACAACTACTCTTGATTTTATTCGAAGGTAAAAAACTTTTCTATCTCTTGATAGAACTTTTACTTCATCCGATTTTACCTCATATAATATTCTGCTAGGTAAATAGCAAAAGCAGCTATTGTTACAGATACTCAAACCTAACGGACAATTTATTTATATAATTACCTGAGAAAATATTTACTTAAAGCCTAGTTTTTGAAGCCACGAGAACTATCGAAATTTTATGCACGTTTTGGCAGTTTAAGAATTTAGAGCGGTTTCCCTTCATTTAAGTCAGATAACTGATTGGTTTCGACGAGGGGTCACACCACAGAAGTTTCCATCTCTTTCTCTCTCCAACTATTAAAACGATGTGGAACTTATACCACATTTAGTAAATTTTTCTGATCTTACTGTAGCTAATATTTTTCTCTTTTTCTAAACGCATTCGATTGAGAGGGATCCAGCATACAAAAACCTGGACAATGATCTATCAGACCCGCCTGTACAACCTTCGACCCCGTATATCTATCAACGATGACTATATCAAGGATATAGTTATATTTTCATGGGCAGAGGGGTGCAGGGAATCATTTTCTGGTAAGTCTAATCTCTTTAAGACCGATGCAATAGTAAGCTCACAAAAAATTGCTATTACTGTTTTGGTTTTGCCAAGTGTGCTTAAAGTTTGTAATAGGGCTTTCGTTTATTGCTTTAAAACAAATTTTACGTACAGTTAATTTCAGATAAAATGCGTACATGGAAATACAAAATACAATGTTTTTTCTTCGTGTAGATGCGCCATTTCACACTAGTCATTTTGCGTCCGCCATCTACCATGACATATTTTATTTTTGATTTAAGTCAATCATTGTCAATAATTTTTGACTTTAGTCAAAATTACTATTTGAAAATGGTTCTGCAACTTTCGGCCTTTACGAAATTGCAGATAATAACTCGACTACAAGATGGATGGTCAATAAGAAGAGTCACCGAAAATTTTGATATTAATAAAGCCACTGTGGTCAGAATTTCGAAACGATCAATGCCAAGAACATCAGTCTTTGGATCAAAAGCGGGCTACCCTTTTGCAAAATAGGTGAGCACAGAGGAACAGGATGGACAATTACTGAATAATTTTCGAGAAAACCCATTTTCCACAGCTGTCATCCAGGTTTCCGAACTACAGCATGCAGACGAGTGAAAAATTCTGAACTTAAATGTCGCATTGCAGCAAAGAAGGCTCTCTTGACAGAACAACAAAAACAAGCGCGACTGATCTTTGCTCTCAATCACGCTGCAGAGGATGAGGAATATTGGGAAAGGAGGATTTTTACTGATGAAAAAAAATTTTTCAATCTTCTTCGGATAGTATATCGCCCACCTCGAAGTCGGTTTGTTGAGCGATATATCCACCAGGTTAATAGAGCAGGACACTTCTTAGTGAACATGTGGGGTTGGATGTCTGCTAGAGGGTTAGGTGTTTTCTGGCAAATTAAAGGAAGATTTACCGCAGTTAGATATTTGAAAATTTTAAGAGGGGTAATGGTGCCGTCAGTTGATTTTTGATATCCAAACAATGAAATAATTTTTCAGCAGGACAATTGTCCTGTTCACCTAGCTAATGCTGTGCATCGCTGGTTTCAAGACCAAAATATAGAAGTGCTGCTTTGGCCATCGAACAGTCCCGACCTTAAACCCATCGAAAATATTTAGGGAAGATTAGTTAAAATAATATATGAACACAACTTTTAAACGCTATACGTAATGCATGGGATTATGGTTTCTAACGTTGAAGAATATTGTCGAAATATATTAAATGAAATTAAAATAATTTGTTTGTTTATAAAAACGCATGCATAAACAACTCGGTGTAGTTCGCTTTTGACTAAGTCGACTAACTTGCCTCGCTCGTAAAAATACTATTTCCTATTGCTAAGAAGTTTAAATTAGGTACTGACCAAATACTAAATAATCCTCCAAGAGTTGCAGTTTTTAATAATTAGGTTAATTAAATTTTTAAAAAAATCATAGGTAAACTATAACAATAATAGAAATATCTTAATTAGCAGGTAGTGCCCCAGTAGTAGTAGTAATTAGCAGTAGTTGGGTTTTTCATGTACGCATTTTATGTGAAACCAACTGTACTTCAAGATCGATCCGAAAAGGATTTGGATGTTCGATTATGCACTCCTGCTCCGAGTAGCGTGTTCTGATTTCCGAATCTGTTGCTCCCGATTTAAAACGGATCGATCTTCCTGCTCCCGCAAAATTGCGAGAGTAGTGGATTCAGACGCTAATTTTTTGTCAACATATTTTTCTTATTTTTTGGCTGTTTATAAACTTTATGTGGGTCAAAACAGACAAATATGGATCGAAAAAGAAAGTTTACGGAAATTGAAGAACTGTTCCTCAATTCTTCTACTTCCTCCGAGGAGGAAGAAACGTTTGTCCAACTTGTACTCGATAGAGGTAGCCCCCAAAAGCGGGTCAAATTACGCAATTATATGTCTGAGGTGGTCCTCGATGATACTGAGGAGCAAGTAAGGGTAGGTACAAACGACTAGACTAGTTTGACTTTTTTAATTAATAGACACTTAAAGTAAATATTTTAACGCATCGGTATACGTATCGCGTTCGAAATAAAGCCAAAATACACTACATTTTTTGACTTGCTCATGCCATGTTTCGAACGATACCCGCTTTTTTGACGGGTGCGATGACACAAACGCTGACAGCAATCGATGCGTACAGAGTAATAAACGTATCGTTACGTCCATCCCAACGCACGCATCGATTGCTGTTAGCAGTTCTGTCATCGCACCTTTCAAAAAAGCGGGCATCGTTCGAAACATCGCATAAACAAGTCAAAAATGTAGTGTATTTTGGCTTTATTTCGAACGCGATACGTATACCGATACCGATGCGTTGAAATATTTACTTTAAGTTTCTAATATTCTACTCTGTTTTCTCTTTGTAGACTCCCGCGTCTCTTTCCAATGGCTGTCCAATTTCAAAAATATTGAAACTGAAATGAATAAATAAAAAAATGGGTTTAAAATGTCAGCCCTCCGGTTGGGATTCAGAGCAACCGCGGGTAGATTCGTTACGTCACTGCTTTACTCCGGATCAATCTGAGAGTACGTAAACCGAAAGCGCCATAAATAACTAGTCGTTATCATAGGTCAGTCAAAAATAATAGGGAGATTTTGGTCAAGCAGTTTAACAGCAAATTTCGTTACTCTTATGGTTACCGTTACCGTAAATAAAGGTAACTTTAGGAGGTTAAAAATAGAACTTACTTTTTTATTGACTTTTGTTGGTTTTTTCTCAAGTCTTTTTTTATTTGATTTTCTAACCATATCATGGAGGAAAATATTAATTTAGTGATAGGACTGGGAGACGGACACCCCAACATAAATTTAGTCAGGCAAAGGATTTTGCAAGATATCTTTGGTGGAGTAATAGAAGAATTAAAAAAGGCACCCCACTACTATTAGAAATACGGTTAACAAAAAATAAAATCCAAATACACAAAATTTTATGACCTAAACCAATCTTCCACCACAGAATCACATCAACTTTGGTTGGTTGCCTTTTTAACAGTAAAGGTAGTCGCTATTTGACGTTAATTAGCGCCAATGGTTCCTTTAATCAAGGTAAGAGCCTGACAGAGCGGAGCGATACACCGCCTGCCCAAAATAAAGGTAAGAGTAGGAGACTGACCAAAAACCTGATCAAAATCTTTCTAATATGGCCAATCCAATAAGGCCGCTGTAGGGTAAATAAACCGTTTTTCCATAAGACGTAATGATAACTCAAATCAAAAGTTTGGCAAAGCAGAAAAAGACGCACCTTAAGCAAAGTGATTTTTTTATAGAGTAATCCTTTCTGAATCGGGGAAAAACAAGCATTTGGGCGAAATTTTAACAATAAACTCAAAATTTGCAATTACACGTGAAAATGTCCCTCTACCTATCTCTGTCGCACCCGTGTAATTACAGATAACGTCATCTCTCTCAAATAGATAGCGCAACTGTCTCTTTTCAAGCAGATCTGGCCCGATCTTCAGGTTGAACTAAGAGGCAATGCCTATCCACACTGTGCAAGTGCGAGAGAAATAAAAATACATGACATTGCACAAAATGCTCGTTTCTTCCGATTCAGAAAGGATTATTCTATAAATTAGTCACTTTGTTTAATCTTAATCTTTTCCCACTTTCCAAAAATTTTCCTTTCTATTAGTATTACGTCTTATGGAAAATCGCTTTGTTTACCCTACAGCCACCATTTTTAAAGGGCCATCACGTGATTAATAGCTGACTTTGACAATTTGTTAGACAGCCCTATTTTCAGAGCAGTTTTTGTTGGATCGGGTAGTTTGGCTAAGGTAGTATTATGGTACTCACCATCGTGTAAAAGGTTCGTCGCTATTTTCCAACACCTTCTTCCATGGTTTCGACCAACTTACTAAAGTTGCCACTTTGGCCCAAAAGCTTTCCGGATTTTCTATGGATTCCCTATGTATTTTTTCATAGTTGTTTGTGTTAAGTACCGATTTCGTCTGAGAAACTAAAACGTATCAAAATTACCTTTCGTTATATAACCTCTATAAAGCCAAGTTGAACAGCTATGGGTTCTCTATTCTTATATTTGATCTTTTGTAGGAAATAAAAGAAGTTTTTAAATTGACATCTGTGTATATAATTGTTTTTTTCCTCGGTACAACTTCAGGTTTAAAAAGTAAAGACCAGACCCAGTAGATTTTAGGGAAGCTTCCCTAAAATGTACACTTGCCCTTAAGGCTCTATTAGCTTCACCTTATTTATTTAGACTGTGTGTGTGTGACTGTTTAGTGTCGTCGTAGTTGCGTTGTAGCTGTAGTGAATTTTTTTCCATAGATAATGCAGAACGGATTATTTTTATAGATAAATAGTTAACAATATTTTTTGTACACATTTTTTTAATATAATTTACTTTCTGGTGGTAATAGACCCTCCTGCTAAATTTTGAAATATGTTAAAAGTTTCACCTTACATATTTCTTTGGTATTGACCGAGCAAGTTTTTTCTTAATATTTAAATAGTTCAAAAAATGCTTTAATATTAAAATTAAAGCAAACAAATACAAAATTAAACTTAGGGAAAAAATGAGAAAAAAGGTGGCAATATTGTGTCTGCATACATATAGAGAGTCGATGGTGTGTTCAGTGACACAAGCAATAAATTAATAAGATATTGTAAGTGGTATTTAGGTATATTCCTATACAGAAATGGCATAGAAAGTTCTGCGCGCACAAAAGAAACAGGTATATTGAGCAATGGTGCCAGTTTGTTATTATCTCCGGACTGCTTTCATGAGAAAAAATTGTCGCCACTCTTTCATTGTGAGCATAAATCATAGTTGCAATAATAACCGTTGACAAGATGTCTGCAAATTCCGCGGCGACACCATGAGATTAAAAATTAGATGTTTTCAGGTCCAAATCACAGTTTTTTCTTGCTTAAAGGAGGCGGCAGGGTCCATTATTTACGATACTGAGCGATAAACTCGTGAGGTTGTTAACATTAGAAAGAAATATCTTCGCTTTTAATTAAATTTCTTTCCATTCTGTTCTACTAGTGACATCTATCCGGAAACTGCCAAACCATGCAGCTAGCACTAGCAGCCAAAGAAATCAATAAACGGCGCTGTTTTTCCTGCAGAGCTTTTTGCTTGCGATATTATTGATTTTAAATAAAGCTGGCCCTACACTACATTTAATATTTTCGAGGTGTTTTATGACATGATCTCGAAACATGTAGCGAACCAATTCTTCAAAACTAGCGGGAGGGTAAAAGCGAAAAATAAGGGGCTGCCAATATTTGTAACACCCAAAAAGGGGTGAAAAGATTTATTTTGCTCTCTTTCTTTACAAAAAACGTTTTTTTTACGAAAAACTTGAGCACTGCCACTTCTTTTTATTTTTTCTTCAACTTTCTCAAAATTTTCGTCATTACGTAGAAAAAAATTATTTCCCCCATGGTCATACTCTACTTTTATTCGAAAAAATTTAGAAACAGAGACGGGATCAGTTTTCCTAAATCATCCCCCGTTTGGTTTCGAGTGAGAAGATAAAGGGCGCCACAGGCAAAAATTTTTCAATTAAATTAGCCGAACGCAAAAATGTTAGAAAAACAAAGCACGAAATAAAAATGGCGCCGCTTACAATTTTTTTTAAAAAATTACGTAATTTCGGGAACGCAAAGAAATAGGTCTAAAGAGTATAATTTTTAAGAAAAAAATATCAATTTTCTCGCCCTCCTCCACTGGGACTACAGGGGCCGTGCACAAATTACGTAATGGTCCTAGTGGGGAGGGGGGTTACAAAACGTTACGTAGGGGGGTGGGGGGTTTTCGACAGCGTTTGCATTTGTGTGAAACTAAGAAAATTTGGAATGAAAATAAGTGAAAAGTTTTTTTTGGGGGGGGGGGTAGTGGTCTTGAAATCTTTACGTAATATTAGGGGAGTGGCGTGCCAAACCGTTACAAAACAACATAGGGAGGGGGTCAAAAATTGGTAAAATCACCGTTACGTAATTTGTGCACTGCCCCACATCTGACTGTTCCTCGTTTTTGATTTCGAATCAAAGTGCAAAACCCGGGTTGGACGTTCGAAGGCGTCAACCCGTCCTATTTGCTTGATAAAGTTTCTACGGAAATAGCTCAGTCGATTTCTCCGGCCGTGTATGAACGCTTTAGGTTAGGCATTTGCATGTATCTCAGTCCCCAGCCTGTAAACAGTGCGTAAGGACCAATGGTTACAAAATGAAAAGCCGAAAAATATTTTTTTTTACGATATCTTTCATCAGTTTGGTATTAAAGTCGAGCAAAAACAATTTTTATTCCAGTCCTAAAGGTATGAAAATGGAAAACATTAGAAAACAACAACCTGGAATGGATTTACTACGTGTAAGATGTAGTGACAACATCGTTCCATGCCCATCCTTTTCTGCCTAATGTTCTTTTCCGTTTGTCTGCGTCTTATACACGGCTGCTTGGCCCCCTAAGGATTTGCTTAGGACCCCTGTATATATATCCGCTTATCAATCATACCGGTTTAATATAATTACGAAGAAATTAGGGACTTTTTCTAGCTGACGAAAAGCGCTTACTTTCAGCATTATTTCGTCGCTTGCATGGCCAAATTATATAAAATAATTTACAATTTTAATTCCATATTTTGCTAGTAATAACCTTTAGAAAATTTATAGTACCGCATCAACCGTTGTTGTGGTCAAAAAGACTCACACAGAGATGGGTAGATATTTTCGGGTGCGTATAAAAGAGATGGCATGAACACACCAACGTTAAGCATGGGAGTTATTTCGTGGAAAAGCATACAGTCGATCTTTGCAATAAAATGAAATGAACAAAGCCAACTATTAATATTATTAACATCGGTTGGTCAGGGGATGGGGACATACGTAAATATAATACCTTGTTCATTTTATTTTATTGCAAAGATCGACTGTATGCTTTTCCGAGAAATAACTCCCATGCTTAACGTTGGTGTATTCATGCCATCTTTTTCATACGCGACCGAAAATATCTCCTATCTCTGTGTGTGTCTTTTTGACCACAACAACGACTGATATGGTACTATAACTTTTCTAAAGGTTATTACTAGCAAAACATGGGATTAAAAACGTAATTATTTGATATAATAATTTGTTCATGCGTGCGACGCAATAATGCTAAAAGTAAGCGCATTTTGTCACTTACAGAAAGGGCCGCAATTTCTTCGCAATTATTATGAACGAGAATGATTGATCAGCGGATAGGAATATAAATATTATTTATAATACCTGGTTTATGCTTTACATGCTGTCAATGTCATTTAATGCAAGTTTTGTTAACCGATACAATTTTTCTCACATAAAAGAACCTATAAAAAGTCATTAATTTTCGTAAAGGAAATAAAAATAAATATGTTTTCAATAATATATATCCATTTTTCTGTACCCAATGGTTGTAAAAAATGTGTCAAATGTCATTTTAGGTAGTTTTTGATAAAAGCTTCAAACTCCTCGTATTCGAAAACCTATACATTGGTCTCTACACAAAAAATAAAAAAATCAAATTTAGTCATTGGCCGCTATTTTGGATTTTGCGCTGAATATCTCAATACGCTCAACATTTTCGAGATGTCATCCGGTGGATTCATAATCTGGGGAGTCTCAGCTTTCTATGACACCATAAAATCTACTATGGTAAGAAAATCCGGGCTCGATTAAAAATCGCCACTTATCCCCCTGACTATTATCTATACATATAATAAATCTCTAAAAGGACCATTTCTGTACATTAAATATTTTTTTTTAATTGTTTGACCAAACGAGATAGCAAAAATGCAATTTTTACAATTTTTGTCTGTCTGTATGTCTGTTTGTTCCAGCATCACGCAAAGAATGCCCAGCCGATTTTGATGAGACTTTCACTATTGCATTCTTTGTGTTCCTCGGCAACACATAGGCATTTATTTCATCAAAATCGGTTTACGGAAACAAAAGTTATGGCATTTAAAGGAATAAAACCCGGAAAAATGGATAAAACCGCAGGCAAAGTAGCGCGGCGGTGTCTAGTGTCTAATAAAAGTAATATGTCTAGTGGGTTATAAAAGTAATATTTGAAAGGGAAAATGTTCTTTAAAAAAGTAACTTTTAAGGAGTTTTATAAACAATTTCAGAAAATTACTAGTTTGACGTAAGAAAGGGGAGAATGGTACTATAGCGCCACTGTGTGTTGTAGGTAGGTACCATTATTAATTATTAACTTCGGTTGGTCAGGGGATAGGGACATAAGTAAATATAATACTTTGTTCATTTATTGAAAATATCGACTGTCTGCATTTCCACGAAATATCTCTCATGCTTAAAGTTGGTGTGTTCGTGCCATCTCTTCCATGCGCGCCCGAAAATATCTACCTATCTCTGTGTGAGTCTTTTTGACTACAACCATCGTGCACCGCTGATAATACGGTACTATTTATTACTAAAGCACTATATAAGATTAAAAAGGTAAATTATTTGATATAATTTGTCCATGCAAACAAAGTAATGCTAAAAGTAAGCGCATTTTGTCTTCGCAATTATAATAAACCAGAATGATCAGATATAACTACTATAGTACCTTGTTAATTTATCGCTAATATCACTGAACACACTATTGACTGTATGTATGTATGCAAATACAAAATTACCACATTTTTTTCTTCCCCAAGTTTTATTTTGTCCATCTTTGGTATCCAATGAACCCTAATTTTAAAAGTAAAGCATTTTTGAACTTGTATTAAGAAAAAAGGGAACTTTCTCGGTTAATACAAAAGAAATATGTAAGGTGGATCTTTCAACATGTTCAAAAATTTTGCAGGAGGGTCTGTTATCACCAATATTTGTTTAAAATATTAAACAAGGTAAATTATATTAAAAACTGTGTACCAAAAAATATTGTCAACTATTTATCTGTAAAATATTGCATTATCTATGGAAAATAATTCACTACAGCTACAATACAACGACGACGACACTACCACAGTCTAACTGCACCTTTAGAAATCATTATTCATCATCTCTGAACAAATTTTAGTTGGCAGAAAATTGAAAATTTACAAAAATTAGCACGTTATGTTTCGAAACACGACTGACCTTTCTTTTTGCTTTCCATGCGTTTTTTTTTTACCAGACTCATGATGGGTCTGTTTCACTGCCCCTTTCGAAAATTATACACTGAAAATAATTACGCAATACCGATAACGGGTTAGCACAGAACCTGGGTCAGTTACCAGTACCGAACCCAAACTCTAAATACCAATAGCAAAGTTAAAAAATCATAGAAATTTGCATTTTCATTTGAATACAAAGGGGTCAAACGGGCAGAGTATGGATCAAGCCGTTTTAAATAGGACATTTTCCGCTTGTTGCACCATACAGTTTTAACCGTAGTTTAACTTTGAACACTGGTTAAATGGTCAATGCCTTTTGCACCATATACTTATACCCTGCCAAAAAAACTTCATAAAATATCATAGCAAATAACAGATAAATCATCATAATCTAAATACAAATCCCTCATAGGAGTTGATCATATTTTATCAGCCAGTTGGCTTATAAAAGTTTACAATATTTTATGATTTTTAATATGACAATTCCTCACAAAGGTTTAAAAGATTTTATAAGATCTACTTGTAATATTCTAAAATACAAAAATAGGGCACAAGTTTTGCAGTTGTAGTAGTAGTAGTAGTAGTAGTAATAGTAATAAAAGTATAATATAATGTACTTGTAATATTCTAAAATACAAAAATAGGGCACAAGTTTTGCAGTTGTAGTAGTAGTAATAGTAGTAAAAGTATAATGTAATAGAGATTAATATACAGTCAAACTAAACTATAACCTAACTTAAACTATAAACTACGACGACCTAACTCACTATAATACAATAACACTCCTTGTGTGTGCATTCAATTGTTTGGTCTTTCTATTATATTATTTATAAAGAAATGTTAGAAAAAGTGCAGAAAAAATTTCTCAGATATTTGTATTTTTAAAAGTTTGCACTAATTTTAAACGTTGTTTTACGGATAAAGAATAGCGACCGTCGACAACTTCGACTATTATACGACGCCTAAACGTTTATCACAACTTTAGTCGCCATCACAACTATTTATGACCGTCTATTTTACTAACAGTAATTCCTTAGTTGTGAAGGCGTCGACTACAAATCGGTGTGTGCTAAACCGAAAATTGATCAATTTGCCCCACGTTTTCTGGCCAGTTTGTTGGAGACGCGGGCGCGCCTGGTTTCATCTAACCAAGTTTTCTGTTACATTTGCAACAAAACAATTTTGGAGCACTGCTGTCTGTCATACAAACGTCAAAAGTGTTTTGTAAAGTTTCTATTAGTTTTGTTTCAACATTTTGCGCTATGAAAATGAACAAATTGTATAAATATTTTTCGATATTTTCTCGTCGCAGAAGGCTTTAGCTAGCATTAGCTGTGTGGCGGAAAAGAAAAAGGAAGGTCCTGTGTAAACAACAAGGACGGAAATTAAGTGAGCAGCAGAAAGCCAAACTGTGCAGCAATTTCGATTGGGTAAAAATTGAGGCGTGTTCGCGTCTTTTAAATTAGGGGATCAGTTCAAGACAAAGTTAAAGCGGTCGAGATACGGGACTCCTTTGGTTGTCATAGAAACTAATAAGTGCCGCCATAATTGATTGTAAAAACCATTGTATGCTAATATGTACGCAAATATTAAAAATTATTTTTTTACTTTTTTGTACAATAAACTACGATCTTTTTGCATGTAAAAATTCGTATTTTGTTTTTAGGAATCCTAAGCAACACCTTCAGAGGTTTTTCGAAGCGAGTTTTAAATCATGATTTTTTTTTTTAATTTCATAAAATCATCTTAATCGAGGGCGCGCTTGTTTTTTAAAGCTACGACCTGCACATTTGACAGTAAACTACCGTCTGTTTATATATTTTGGCATTGGTTCACATGTTTTGATGATGCAAAACATGATATATGACATAGAATATCATTTTATTTTAAAAATATTATGGTGTTAGAAATAGTTTAATTTGTAGTCGAATAGTGTATTTATCATTTTACGTAATGAACAATATTTTGAACAAATAATTGTACTCCAAAAAACATTGAACTATTACTTCCACTGTAGTTGCGATCGGGACGTTGACTCAACCAAAAAATCATCCACCAAATTGGTGCAAAAGTGGGTGGTGTTTGAGTAAAAGTAAACGTTGCGACGCAACGTTGGCACGCCGTGCACGGAGTCGACGACAAATTGCTAGTTGGGTATTTACGTATAAAATTATACATAATCACAATCAATAAAATTATACATAATCACGCAGACTGTTTATATACTTTTAACTGTTAATATATATAACAGAGAGTTAGGTACATTTTATATTAAAAAACCAAAAACCAACCTGGGAGTGAAAGCGCCCATTTTTCAAATATGCAGTGCCGTTAATTTTATTTTACATATTGATATATTTTCTGAGACACTTAAGAGTTTTAAAAAGAAAGTGTTGGATTGTTACTAGTAGGACTTTAAAAAACTTATCAATTTTTTACTCAGTGAAAACATAGCTTAAAACTTTGCAGTGTTATACCTTGCGATAAGTGCTTATTTAGTTAACTAGAAATTGTTTGTAATCAATTATTGGACTTTCGTCTGTAGATTACAATAAAATAAAATAAAAATAGAAAATTGTTCTCGTATAAGTACTTATTTATCGCCCGGAGCTGTGGGAGAGATTGTTTGAGGCATTGTGAATAAAATCTTACAAGATTTTATAAGCCAAAATCTATTTTTTGTTGTTATAAAAGTATTTACGATAGATGATGAGATTATAGTTTTTTTTTACAAGATTTTATAAGTTCCGGTGGGCGACGACCTAATATATTTGTTTCAAAGGGCATATAAGTTAGGGCAGGTAAAATCTTATTACTTTGATAAGTTTCTACGAGATTTTGTAATATTTTATAAGATTTCCTCATAAAGCCACGGTACGTACACGTATACGTAATGGTACGTCCTTATTTCCCATGTAGGACCAAAATTCGACGTAAAATGATCGTAGGTACGTACACTTTGCTACGTACTATGTAAGTACCGACGTAAAATGGACATAAAATGCACGTCAAATTTTTTTTGTAGAAGTAAGTAAGTATACTAAATATAGCTTTTTTAATTAGTTTTTGGGTGGTCGAAAAAACTGATAAAAATCAGGTGTGTTTTTTTATGAAATTTAATGAGGTTTTTTTTGGCAGGGTGGACACATACGAACCTATAAAATGTTGTAAATTTGTCTGACCATAAAATCTATTTAAAAAAATTTATAAAAAAATTGTTTTTATCAGTTCATAGAAAATTATAAATGTTCATAGAAATCTGTCAAATTCTGTGAGTTGGTCTGATTCATAAAAAAACGTTTTTTTGCATTATAAAAGAATAAGGGTGAGATCATAGAAACCCATAAATTTTTATGAGTTGTTTTGATTATAAAATCTCTCAGAAACTCATAAAACATCGGTTTATATACTCCCATAATAAATTATAAAAGAAAAAAATGTAATTATAGAAACTCATAAAAATTAATGTGTCGGTTTTATAAACATTCATAAGTCTGTCTGATTATAGGATCAGATGAAAAACACACACACTTTTTTAAATCTAAAATTTTGCCTCACAAAAGCTTATAAACCTTATAAAAACTGATAAAAATCATATGTGTTTTTTATGAGGTTTAATGCGGTTTTTTTGGCAGGGTAAACTTATACTTATATCATGATCAAGTAGGCCATGAAAATAAGATTTTACGGACATTTTGCGCAAGTGCGTCGGATTGATGTTATTGCTGACATCATTTTTTTTTGTTTTATTTCCGAAAGTGGTGTGTTTCTTCGGTTCTTAATTTTACTCACAGCACAAACACTATAGTGTACTGTGATTTGAAATGTCAATGTCAAATTTCCCGACTTTTTAAATTTTCTCGAAAAGTACAAATTATTTTCGAAATATAGCTAGTGCGTTTAAAACCATTGTGTGAGGTGTACTAAATTTTCAATCCAATTTTCAAAAAACACTTACACTACACTCATTAAAATGCTCTAAAACTAATTGTTTTTTGACAGGTTTCAAAATGGCAAATGGTGAATACGCCAAAAATTTGGCACATTATAGTTTCATTATCTGTGTTTGAGGTTATAAAGTTGGTGATTTTTAGACCACCTCTCGGGGGTGGTTTAAATTTATAGCCCTCAGAAAGGATTGTTTTGTGGCAATTGATAATAATTTCGTTTATAATTTCCCTAAGTAACCGTTTTTACAAGGATTAATTTACCTTATTTAAAATCCTAAGTTGTTCATTAACCAATAAAACACCTCCAATTTTGTCCCATTTTCATCCCAAAAATATATTTATGAGGGCACGATGAGACAAAACAAACATAAGTGAAAGTCACTGATTATGCACGAAAAATATACCAAACCAAATACCCAAAACAACTAATTATATTAATTTATTTACAAACTGAAATTAAAACAATGAGGTTATCTAAAAGTTCAGTCAAGAAAACTTTCATCATTCAAAGCTCACTCATTTCAAAGCTGTAGCTTTCATCAGTAGAGGTTGGTGCAAGCCAAGGTACAAGCAGAGGTAAGAGATCCGAACTCGCTGTTTGTGATTTGAACGCAGCTAATATTTACAAAACGCTTGATTTTTAAATTAAGGTATTTCTCATCCCTCTCTCCAAACGTTTTTGTACGCCAATGAACCTGATTTTAATTATCCGGAAATATACGTCCTTGCGGTGTACAAAAAGGTAGCACTTGTAAAAATCGGACAAGAACTAACAGAGCTTTACAGAAAAAACTAGGTAATGCACCTCCTTTAACTTTTTATTTTCGGTATTAAATTATTGTTAAATGGAAAATAAATAATTCAGGAAATTATGTAGGTTTATATTACAATTTTGGTTTATTGGACAACCTCAACAAAAAACGAATAAATTAATTATCATCAAAATTAGTTAAATACATTTACCTATTGTTTTACAAAAAGTTACAAACGGCGCCTCCTTTGTTGGGTAAAGCTGTGTTAGTAGTTCTTGTCCATAATTATCAGGCGCATTGGCATACAGAAACTTTCGGCAGGAGGGATAAACACATCTAAATTTAGAAAACATGGGCCTTACAGATTTTTGTAGCACAATCACCTATATTTTACAACAGCTCCTCGTTGGAGTTATCTGTATTAGTTATTTTCCAATTTAGACAAAAACTTAGCTTTCTGGGCTGGGGGAATTTCAATAGAAGGAACGATCCATCAGGAGAAGGGGTCAATCACGGGGAATGATCCTATCCCCCAAAAAAACATTATTTTTCTTGGAACCTCTTCTTAATTTTAGATCAAAAAAGATAGAATTTACGCGCTTGCGTGTCTGAGAAATGGTTATCGATCCCCGGCTTTGAATAGAATAAGTGATCACTGGGGCTCTATTCTGGGCGTAATAGAACGTTCATACCCTGAGAAGTGATCAATCGCACGACGCACGGTGGTCGATTTTCCGGAAAACAACATAAACGGAAAAATTAAAAAATTCAAAATGTATCTAAATTTGCCCCTATATGGTTGTCAAGATACTAGGCGAATAGTTGGCCAAAGAATAAACTATGCTTTTTACAAGTTTGACATTGCGCATCAGTATTCAACATCAAATTTCAAATAGAAGACTTAGAGTGTGACAGTATTCAACTGTTAATATCTCGAAAACAATTGAAGATCGACATAGGGTACGTTATATAAAAATGCTTAGAATTTCAAAACAGAATGCAAATTTTATTTGAAAGTTTCGGTTGGCATTCTTTTTAATATATCCTATATAAACATTTTTAGTTTAATTTAGCTAATTAATAATATATATCTTTTACCTGTTAAAAATGTCTTAACACAAATGTGAAAATTCACACGATCATCCTGTCTATCAGCTAAATAAGAGAAAATTTATCTTTTTATTAAAACTAAATATTTTGTACTATTATATTACAATGTGGAAGTTTTTTTAATGTCCGCGTTTTTACAAAAATCGACCACTGTGCGAGTCCTACTCTAAAAGACGTTCAAGTTTGCCGTAGCATGTGCATTAGCAAGTAAAATATCTATCGGTCACGTGATGGTTTCTTCCAATAGCGTGGTCTGAAATAATATAAGTGACGTTTTTCACACGAGCTTTCCTACAACTCCCAACTACTGGGTCTAGTCGAGAGATCGGCTTCGCTCAAAAATTGTTGTTCGAGGCAGCTCTGCGCGTGCCCATAATAGTTTGGTGATTATTCGATCGTTTCATCACTGCTTTTAAGCGCGTTTATTGGTTGAAACTACTTTTCTTCTCTCAGGCGAACGATCACTTCCTATGACTTCCAGAATTGGTACCCTGAAGAATACGAACTGCGTTTGAAATGGGATCATTCGACACAAATCTATGTCGTTACCTGCTCCAGAATTCAGGCCCTGGGGTCTGATTTTCGAATCCATACGAAAATATCCGCATACGTATACTAAATAATCAACAATTTTTATGTCAGTCTCTTTCTATACCGTGTGAAATGAGAGGCGAAAGATAAGCCGGTATGTGTGGACCGCGTTCGAATTCGACTGGTTTAACGCAATATTGCACGAGTGGGTGGAGGCATTCGTGTTGTTTCGCATGAAAAACCGGTTATTCTTGCACGTACTACCCATGAATCAGCATATCGATATATCTTTTGCCTCCTTTTCTATACGGTATAGGAAGAGACGGAAGTAGTCGCATGCGAATAATTTCGTATGGTTTCGAAAATACGACCTCTGGCAAATGCTTAATGTCGAATACAGTGCAGCAGAAAAATTTTAGCCATATTGGGTTTTACCGAAATGTTAGGTTTGACAGGAGTTTCATTTAGTATGAGGCTTTAGCGAAAGTCAAAAATCATAAAAATCGAACTTATTATAGCAAAAACTACAGTCGAAAAAAAAAGTGTAAGGTTGGTTTTGGCCCACCTTAGATATTTTAAACCTCAGATTAATAAAAAAAATGAGATATAACAGTAAACAATATTGCCCCGATCAACCAGCCACAATGTTTATTTCCCAAAAAATACATGGTTGCCAATTTACCGCGGGGTTTCCCTAGAAACAAAACAATTCATAAACTTCTTGAAGCTCTTTTGATAATATTATTGATTATTTGACATATTTTTATATAGGATAATTTTTTCTTATGCTAATAACTTAATTCTTAGTCCTAATTTTTAGTCTCAATAATTAACTTTTTTTAATTTTTAATAAGTAGAATTTCGAGATTTATAAAAAAGAACACAAGCCGGCAACGTTTTTCCGACGAGCCGCGAATAAATGCCGACATGTTTGGTTGCAGCTGACGGCGTTGTTGTTAACGGAGGTTTGTGTTGTTCGGTGATTTTTGAATTTTATTGTGACTATTTGTGAAAAAAGAACTGTATCAAGCTATTTTGAGGACCAACAAAATGGTTTACCATTGCCTGGTATGTAATAAAAGCGGATATTCCAGCCCAGAACTAATATTTCGGAGGTAAGAAAGATCCTGTCATTTTACGTTAGTCATGGGCGTAGTATGAGGTAAAAAACTGCGTAAAAAGCTTATGATTATACTATTAATACATCAAAAATCTAAGACTAATACTAATCTTTTTTAAGAAACAAAAGTACCAGATAATTTTGCTCCTTTTGCAGCATGTAAAATATTTATTTATTATAATTTATACATAACAAGAGAAGACAATAAGACCAAGTGCTGATAGTCAGGTACTGGGGCAGGTATTTTTTGTATTTTAATGGGTACCTGGGTACTTTCTATAATGTGAATAAAACCGTTTTGGAGATATTTACTCTGAGCCAATCTTATTTTTATTTTCATTAATATTTATTATTTATTTTTTTGCCTTTTGACTCCTGTTTCCTGAAAAACTACTAGTAATTTTTTACCTCTTCCTTAAATTTTCCTTGTGTTCTGTATTCAGAAATGAACATGCAGCCAATGTGTAAAGAATAAAATTTGTTGGCCTTAAAATTTTCATAATTAACATCACAAAAAGTTCTCTTAATTTGATAAATAAAGTTTATATTCCACTAAAGAAAACTAAAAGAGACATTATTATCATAGTGAAAAAAACGCTTAATAAGCCGTTTATTAGCGTGATTTTTTTTGGACAAAAACGTTATAAAACGGGTTATTAACCGTTTAAAAAAAATATATAACAGCCATCTTGAATAATTGACCTAAAAATCATTTGAAGTGCTCTTTGATAAACTTTTGATCTGTTCGTAAATACCTACATTCCTCAAACTAAACTTTATCCTTGAATAAATCTATTTTTTGTGGTTATGCAAGTTCTGGCAGTTAATTCTTTTGAATAAGAAAATGCGACCAACCCTACCTTATATCTCGTTTTCACATTTATATATTTAAATTAAAATTAACGCCGCCACTGGTAATGGGAAAAGCAATTTTTGACAGTGTTGCCATTTTATTGCTCTATCTCTTTTCTGTTCATATAATCGTCCAGAAGGGTGTTGGATTGTAAACATTAGAGGATTTCAATAGGGAATGTTTGGTCTCTCTTTAGTTATTAGTCTGAGTTTAAAACCAATATATACTCAATTCAAGATTTGTTGCTAAAATCATATCATTTTATCAATAGAATGGAAAATAAAACGAGTGAAACTGGATCAGGCATTTATGAAAACCCACAGATAACAAAATGATTAGGATACGTTAGCTGCGAACGAATACTGTAAGGGTAGTTGTAGAGATAGATGAGACGTAGTCGCTGTTGTACGACGTTATAGACGAAATAATCGTATTCTATTTTAAACAGGAGCGTCAACGACTAGCAATAGTCTTTCCAACCTCTAAATGGAGCTTTACTGACCTGTTTTGTTAGTACTCAAGTATCCGTGTGTTTTTGAAACTGAGTTTGTAAAATCTATCCTTTACACGCCAAGATTTCACTAGTACACTTGCACATAACTATGTTGCAATAGTTTAAATTTAAAAAGAAATGATTGAGTCAAAATAAAAACAAAATTATGTGGGGTTATGGGCGCCGAATGTTTCTATGCGAATTCCTAGTAATCCAAGCGAGCCAGTAAAGTTCTCTTGGTTCTTTGATAGATTCGGGGTAATGCCCGCGCAGCGCTAGGCCTTTTTCGGCGGGCGACCGCACACGCGGAATGGTTTCATGTTTGTTTTAGAACAATGTTTTTGAAAACGCATTTTTGAAAGATAAACATAACCTCGAATGGTTTTCTGTCAGAAAACGTAAATATACTATACTGGGGCCCGATTTAAAGTTTGTTGAAAAAACACCTGCAGTTACCATTGAATCGTATAAATTATACGCACTTGAAATGCGTATGTCTCCCAAATTCCATGAAGTTTGATTGATTGATCGGTTTTCTTTTTCGGAGTGCACAGGCTTTTAGAAAAAAGGAAACTTAGTTTTTATTTTCGCTAAAGCAAGGAAATATAAAGTGGAAAAATGTAATCCAGAGAAAATTGTGAGTATTTCTCTATTTTTTTTGTAAATCGGATTTGTTTTAAACCGCAATTATTTTGAGGCTTTTGGGATAGATGACAGTAGCAGAGTTTTTATTTTGAAGAAAAAATAATTGAGTATTTTGAAAAATCCTTCAGATATTTTTGTTAAGCATTTAAAAATGATCACCCCTGCAAAATTTCAGCTAATTCTGTGCACTCTGGCAAAAGATTGAAAAATTAAAGAACAAGGCGTTGTCATTTGTACTTTTTTTTACTTAAAATCTGGGGGGAAACTATAGCCTTAAGGACATCCCTCCATATGCAACGAGTGGATCAGCTGTTCTGTCATCGCACGTCAAAGAAGAGGGCGCCGTTCGAAACATGGCATGAACAAGTCAAAAATGTAGTGTATTTTGGCTTTGTTTCGAACGCATTAGGATACCGATACCGATTCGTTGAAATATTTACTTTAAGTGTCTATTTAGTTTAAGTGTCTATTATTTTTTTTTAAATTTAAACGAATTAAAAGCTGTGCGGACAGTTTCGTGTGGTTTCTTTTCTTATGATTTGAAAAAGTCCCGAGTTTAGTCCCCCCCAATCTATCGCCACTAAAAATTTTTCTGTAGGGACCTTTACCTCATACAACCTTATAACGAACTGAAAAAAAATCATACGGTGGGTACAGCCTATTGTTACTTAAACTAAAAAAAAAACAGGGTCAATGTCCGCGTCAATGTAACGTCAAATAAAAACATCCTTGACTCATTATACTGTTGATGATAAATGTTCAAACTTTTTTATATTTTCGAATTTATTGCTCAGAATAGTAGTTTTAACAACTAGTAGCTAAAATAGTGCTTTTTTTTAAATCTGTTTTTAAAAATTATTACGATTTTGGAATTTGAACATTCTCCTGAATATAACTATATCATAGCTATTTAACGAGGAAACGGAATCATTTTGGGGACGAAAGGGCTTGAGGTGGAGGAGCACAAAGAAAATTAAGTTATATTATACATTTTTATTATTCTATCACTAAATAAAACTCCACTATATCGTTGAAAATGTGAGGAAATGTACCGTTTTTGAACTTTTTGTAGAAATGTGATATGAAAAAAAAAAGAAACGGCTCTAGATTTCACTTCTTCTCCTCAATGCAAATATGGAAATGAAAATCTGCGGAAATGCATAGTTTTTGAGAAAAAGTAAAAAGGCCACTTTTTGTAGAAATGTAATGGTACGATTCCGCAAATTGTTGCTTTTATATTCAAACTCAGGGGGTCCTATAGAAGACCCTCAATAATTTTTTTTTAAATATCATATTTCATGTAAACAAAAGTTGAGCCGGGCCAACTATAAATTACGTAACAGCAAGGGGGGAAGGAGCATAGAAGCTGAAAGGGTTATAAGGGGGGAGGCGGCGCCGGATTATAGGCGAGCAACCGCGGCAGCTGCTCCGGGGCCCCCACACTTTGGGGGCCGCTAAGAATCTGACCACAAAAACCTATTTAACATTAACTCCAACAACAACAAAAAATCTGCCTTTAATAGACACTTAAATTTAATTTTCGGGTTTATCGGCATTCGTATCCTTATCTCTATCGAGTCGACCTATTGAGCAGGACCGGTATTCTCGTAACTAAATACGCTCGGCGTTTCGTACTCGCTGACCGTATGATAACGTAATATTCGCATACCACGTGACCAAAGTAACAAAAATGGTATTCACGTATATTGAACGCAAGGCGTCGACGAAGTGCGCTCAGCGCGTGGCGACCGTTTGAGAAACACCTACCATTTGCCAGCTGTTTTGCCCTCCGCGCGTACGATTTTCCTACCCTACAAATATTGTAGAGTGCTGCAGAAAATATAGTAGTTTTTTCAGTTTGCGTTTTTATTAATAATTAGAAAAATAAAAATCTCTTGGGGATGGGTGACAAACACGTACACATAAACCTTACTATTTGATGCTCGATGTAAGACAACTTTTTTTCCAAAAAATTGCAACAAAAACTTTTCTTATCAAAATCGACATCGAAATAATTGAGCATCCGTATAATACTAGAAATAGAAGCAATCAAAATTCTGTAAAACCAAGGGTATTTGTATCTTTCATCGGATGTGTACCAAAAAATATCTGGTTTTGTGAGACTCCTGCCCACATTAATTGTTTTCTTTCAAAAATAAACTAAAAGCTTTCATGCTATATGAAATTAGCAAACATGAAATAAATATCTTAATTGATATAAAAAATAATTAGTAAACAATATAGGTAACTACCTTTATTTCTGTGTTTTCGTCTGTATTTTCTTTACTTTTCTGAAATATCACATTTTTCACATTAATTACCATTTTTATGTTTTTTATCTTTTGTCATTTTATTTAATCATAAATGTACTAAAAATTACTATTTTCTTTTTTTAATTCAACACTTCCATGAAAACATACATTTTTTCACGCGCGAGGTTTCTCTTGTGGATGTATGAATTCTGTGTTTGTTGTTGAATTGGTTAGGATATTTTTTGGGTAACAAATACCTTAGAGTTTTATTTTCTGTTTCTTAAAATGTAGAATACGCATGTTCACTATAATTATAAGATATAACTTACTAGATATATAAGTAACTATTGTGAAACCATTTTAACAATAAATGCTATATAATAAAGTATCAATATCAATATACGACCGTGCCGGAAACACCACTTTCCCTGACTGAGTGCCAGAATAAATTTAAACTTTCCCGCACTCAGTGCGGAATTTTTTTGTAGGTGTGCGGTTAAGTCTCGGGGTAAACATTTTCCCGAACACTGTGCGGGAACGTGCTACTAGTTTATATCACAGGGTCAAAGGGCGGGTTTAACTGAGCTAAACCAAACCATCAAGTAATTTTTTAAAGGATCAACATGCACTTGTGCAAGTCTCCATTTGATTTACCCTTTCTCAACTACGGATCGAAATCGATCACGTAATGGCATCTTTCTTACACATAGAAAAAGAAAAGGAGCGACAAGACTACCAAGAAATAAAAATGCAAAATTCGGTAATGCCAAGATGTGCTAAGCGAATTTGATTCTGTCTGCTCGCAGGGCAGCGCGTTCGGCAGAGCGAATACGAAAAGTCGTCGGTCAGCGTGCCGCTGAGCGCGCTGTTCGCTATTCGTTTCGCTTAGCGACTTCAAAACGTTACGTATTACGAGAATACCGGTCCAGGACCATAATCATAATCTGGGAAAGTGGTGTTTCCGGTACGGTCGTATATTGATATTGATACTTTATTATATAGCATTTATTGTTAAAATGGTTTCACAATAGTTACTTATATATCTAGTAAGTTATACCTTATAATTATAGTAAACATGCGTATTCTACATTTTAAGAAACAGAAAATAAAATTCTAAGGTATTTGTTACCCAAAAAATAACCTAACCAATTCAACAACAAACACAGAATTCATACATCCACAAGAGAAACCTCGCGCGTGGAAAAATTTATATTTTCATGGAAGTGTTGAATTAAAAAAAGAAAATAATAATTTTTTGTACATTTATGATTAAATAAAATGACAAAAGCTAAAAAACATAAAAATGGTAATTAATGTGAAAAATGTGATATTTCAGAAAAGTAAAGAAAATACAGACGAAAACACAGACATAAAGGTAGTTACCTATATTGTTTTCTAATTATTTTTTATATCAATTAAGATATTTATTTCATGTTTGCTAATTTCATATAGCATGAAAGCTTTTAGTTTATTTTTGAAAGAAAACAATTAATGTGGGCAGGAGCCTAACAAAACCAGATATTTTTTGGTACACATCCGATGAAAGATACAAATACCCTTGGTTTTACAGAATTTTGATTGCTTCTATTTCTAGTATTATACGGATGCTCAATTATTTCGATGTCGATTTTGATAAGAAAAGTTTTTGTTGCAATTTTTTGGAAAAAAAGTTGTCTTACATCGAGCATCAAATAGTAAGGTTGATGTGTACGTGTTTGTCACCCGTCCCCAAGCTACTAATAAGAGATTTTTATTTTTCTAATTATTAATAAAAACGCAAACTGAAAAAACTACTATATTTTCTGCAGCACTCTACAAAGTATTGTAGGGTAGAAAAATCGTACGCGCGGAGGGCAAAACAGCTGGCAAATGGTGCTTTATCGGTCGACTCGATAGAGATAGGGATATGAATGCTGATAAAACTGAAAATTAACTTTAAGTTTCTAATGTTACTCAATTTTTTTCATAAAAACCGCTATAACTTAAAAACCAGTGAACCGATTTTAACAAATGTTAGATTTTTTTTAAGGTATTAGCAAGGCCTACAAGCCTCAGTTGATTTTTGTTTATTTCGATTTTTAAACGCCAAGAAACCAAAATTGCAAAAATTGAAACAAAAACATGAAATAGTACGTCACGCTAATCTTCTATGTGGCACTTTTTGAAGCCAATGAATCAAACGGGTGTCATTAGGCATTGCTGTCTTTTAGTTCTGTTTAGTTTTCTAGATATTAATTTTTAAATTAACAATTTTAAACGCTTGTTACTCAAAAACGACTACACCGATTTCAATGTGATAGAGTGTGTTTTCAATAAGAACAACTTTTTTAATGAATCTTCAAGTTATATTTACTAAATTTTTATTTTTAAAGAAAGTCGAGTGGGTGGTACCTTAAAAATAGTTTCTTAAAAAAAAAAATTATTAACTTTGTTTCTTTACTAAACATTCTGGATATGTTCCGATAGTTTTTTTTTCATCGGAGCATTTCGGCTATAACTCACTGGCTTCGTTTATGGTATGTAATTTAATATGAATATGACTACTTATGTGGAAACTGAATCAAAAGAACTGTTTTTCTACAAACATTTTTTTAATAATAACTTCAGCGCTTCATTCCTAATGCCGAAATTGCATTAGGAATTTATTTAGTGCTTATGGCAGCTAACTGCACCGACGAACCATCTTTTTCTAAAATAAAATTTATTAAAAATGATGAACCAACAACGTTTGGTATTTTTGTCTATGCTCAGTCTAGAAAGTGACTTACTTATTATTACTTATACAAAAAAGTACGAGAGTGTCTTTTACATAAATAGTTGCTCCCTTTTATTTTACTTTGTAAGTGTAAGTATGTAGATACCTAATGTTTAATAGAAATTGTTTGAGATTATAAAAATTAAAATTGTATTTTTGTTTGTTTTGTTGGAGGAGAGACCTCCACTATCTTATTTGCCCCGGGGCCTCCCCACCTTGTAAGTCAGCGCTGGGGGAAGGGAGATTCATACGAAAAATGCGAGAGTTTATTCCAATAATTTCATAGTGTTGGGTAAATGCCTAAAAATATGGGAACAAAATATTGCCGACTTTATTAAAGTCAGGCTCTGCCGACTATTCTGAGAATAATGGGCATTTTGCTAATTTATGCTATAAGGAATTTATAAAAACATGGCTACAAATTAATAACAGGTTTATTTAAACAATCGTAAAAAAAACAATAAAAATAGTAACTACAGTTACACAAAATACTAACCTAATCACAAATGTCTACCAATCAAAATGTTTCTTTTTCAATACAACCTTCAACTTTTTCTTTTGTTCGTATTTGTGAAAATGATCAGCTTCGTGCTTATGCTTGTGTTTGTTTTCATGTTTGTGTTCATGCTTATGTTCAGCCTTATGTTTATGTTTATGCATAGCCTCTTCTTTGTGATTGTGTTGATGATTATGCCAATGATCGGCATTTTGCTTGTGATAATGTTTAGCCTCCTCTTCATGTTTGTGTTCATGCTCCGCCTTATGTTTGTGTTTGGCCTCGTGTTCGTGTTTGTGTTTGTTTTCTTCGCGATGCTCGTGTTTATGGTTTTGTTCGTGCGCGTGTTTGTGTTCTTCATTGTGCTCATGATTGTGTTCCGCCTTGTGCTTATGTTCGTGTTTTGCTTCATGTTCGTGTTTGTGTTTCTGTAAATGATCGTGTTTGTGATCGTGCTCTTCTTTGTGTTGCTCCATGTGGTTGTGTTTGTGCTCCTGTTGATGGTCGTGTTCGTGGAGATGTTTGTGTTGATGGTAGTGAATTTCTTTTTTCGCTTTTTTGGGCTTTTGTTCTTTTTGTTCTTCTTCTTCGTCAAACGATTTTTGTAGCAAGGGTTTTAAATAAATCTCGTCACTACGATAGCTGCTTTCACCTAAAATAGAAAATATTGGTTTTTGTTCTTCTAAAATATTCTTTTAATTAGATGTACTACCTAAATAAAATCTATCTATAAGTGGCGGATTCATAATGTCGAAACTATTTTTTTTGAGTTTTTCGCCACTGAGTTAAGAAAATTTTTCAAAAATATGTTAAAACCCACTGCGTAAATCGTAAAGAAAAATTTTTTGTTTGTTTGTCAGTGGTTTTTAAACAAGATAAAAAATTTGCTTACACACACGCAAATCCTAACTAGAATCTAAGTACTTATCTGACGTTTTGGCAGAAACTCTAATGCCGTTATCAAAGGAATTATTCTTTTCAAAATTTTTCTCGATTCTTTTTTCAAAATATCTGGCTGTTGTCGTACAACTGACTGACTTTGACTGATAAATATTTCAAATCAACTTGATAGTTTGGTGTGTCGATAGTAGTAGTAGATATCCGCAAACGTAGAAATAATAATGTACAACCAAGAAATTTAATAATTTCTTTTATACCAGGTAATTTGGAAAAAATTAAACGAATCGCTAATAACTATAATATTAGAACAATATTAAAAAAAATCAAATACTCTTAGATCAATTCTAACTAAAACAAAACCATAAAATGCTGAACAAAACTAAAAGATATCGTTGTCTACATACATAAAGACGGCATAGCCTGATTCCTTGCGAGTGTGGTAAATTTTATATTGGAAACACTTCAAGGCCTCTTGAAGTTAGAATAAATCACCATAAAGGGTACCTCAGAAGGGGAGATTGGGAGAGGTCTAAAATTTGGCAACATTATTTTTAGAATGATCGTAGAGTAATGTGGGGAGAAACCAGTATATTAAAAAAAGAACCAGACAAAATTAAACAAAAAATCAAAGAAGCAGCTTGCATTTATCTAAATGAAGATGAATGCATAGCTAGCATATCGGTTAATATAAATATAGTTTGGCTTCCAATTTTTAAAAATAGCATTGATGTTCTTTGGGTTCCTAATGTATTTTTTCTTAAAGTCACTCAAAACATAATCTTTATACTTTATCTTTTAAAACAAAAAATAAAATATTAAACTTTATTTTAAATTAAATACATTTTCTATGGAGGCCAGGCTTTCGTTTTAGTACCCTTTTACACGTATGCCGCCGCCATTTTTGACACTGTTGACAGTTAATTGTCAAAATGGCCGCCACATACGTTCAAAGCTCAGTAAAACGTGAGTAGATGGAAGGCCTATTAAATATCGGAGGCATCGACTCATCCAATACCTTGTTGGCTACTATCGACACACCAAACTGTCAATTTAATATTTGAAATATACATCACTCAAAGTCAGTCAGTTGTATGACAACAGACAGATATTTTTAGAAAAGAATGAAGAAAAATTTTGAAAAGAATAATTCCTTTGATAACGGCCGTAGAGTTTATGTCGAAACGTCAGATAAGTACTTAGATTCTATATAGATTTGCGTGTTTGTTTAAAAACCACTGACCAACGAACAAAAATTTTTTTTTTAAAGAATTTACGCAGTGGGTTTTAACATATTTTCTAAAACATTTCCTTAACCTAGTGGCGAAAAACCCAAAAAAAGTAGTTTCGACAGTACTACCTAAAGACACCCGGTCAAAAGAAAACCTCGTACCAACGTACCACGACTGTTCATTTACAAACCTTGCATAAGCTCAACAAAACTGTAACAATTAGGTGATATCATATAACTATAAGATAATATAATGGCCTGCCCTAGTATCTTCCGAAAAAAAGTCGTAGCGATAATAACTCTCCCAATCAAGTTAGCGTGGAAAAAACGCACAGCCAAAAAATCCTATGCCCGCGAGCATATTTTTCGCCTATGGCCTGGCCCATGCCCTCATTTTTACATTATTTTCTTTGTTTTTTTGTGTTCTGTTTGGTATAAAATTCAAGTTATTTCTTTTAATGCAAAATTTTGCCTGCTAAACATTTGTTGTTTGAATTAATTGATTGAAAACCCGTAGAAACTAAATTGTGGATAAGGAGAAATTTGACTTACCTTGATGTTCTACTTCTCCATTTGATACTAACGCCTGTGCGGAAGGTACGTACTGAACACCTTTGTGCAAAACGTTCCTGTAATTCGCCGTTTCTGTTTCTCTTTCAGCTGCAAGTTCGGCCTCTTTTTCTAACTGTTCCCGATGAAGGTCGGGATTGTATTCTTCTGAAACAAAATTTTGTTTAAAACTTTAAAGATTGTGTTCTTTTAATGTTAAGACAGCTATTACGCAAATAAACTACGTGATAAGGAAAACATAGCTAAATAATTCATGGTTGGCCTTTAATTTTTTATTAAAAGGCACTTGGCTAATATATTGAAAAGCAACTTGCACAAGAACTCTAATAAAGTTACGACTGATATATATGCATTTAAATTTACAAAAGTGATGTACTCTGGTTTAAAAAAAACGCATACATGCATTTTCCCTAATCTCAAACTTTGACTTTTTATTAGTATAAATACTTAAGGCTATAGTTTCTTCCCACATTTTAAGTAAAAAAAGTACAACTGGCAACGCCTTGTTCTTTATTTTTATAATCTTTTGCCAGAGGGCACAGGAAAAACTATATAAACATCAGAATTAGCAAATATTTTGCAGGGGCGATCATTTTTAAATGCTTAACAAAAATATATGAAGGATTTTTCAAAATTCTCAATTATTTTTTCTTCAAAATAAAAGCTCTGGTGCTGTCATCTATCCCAAAAGCCTTAAAATAATTGTGGTTTAGAACAAACCCGATTTCCTCTGGATTATATTTTTCCTTTTTAGTTTCCTTTTTTCCAAAAGCCTGTGCACTCCGGAAAAGAAAACCGAATCATTGAATTTGGGAGACACACGCAGTTCAAGTGTTGGCCAATAGATCGCAGAATTTATAAGATTTCATGGTAACTGCAGGTGTTTTGTCAACAAACTTTAAATTGGGCCGCAGTGGTACAGAAGAGTATTTTTACGTTTTCTGACAGAAAACCATTCGAGGTTATGTTTATCTTTCAAAAATGTATTTTCAAAAACATTGTTCTAAAACAAATATGAAACCACTCCGCGTGTGCCGAAAAAGTCCTAGCGCTGCGCGGGCATTACCCCGAGTCTATCAAAGAACCAAGAGAACTTTACTGGCTCGCTGGGATTACTAGGAAATTTTTGCGGCATAGTTATGTGCAAGTGTACTAATGAAATATTGGAGTGCAAAGGATAGATTTTAAAACTTCAGTTTCAAAAACACACGGATACTTAAGTACTAACAAAACAGGTCAGTAAAGCTCCATTTAGATGTTGGAAAGACTGTTGTTAGTCGTTGACGCTCCTGTTTAAAAAAGAATACGATTATTTCGTATAGCCTCAGTAGCCGATTTTTAAATCTGCATGCTTTTAAGTTAACTTCTTGTCGGTATCAGTTAGCGGGAGTGTTTCCAATTCAATTATAAATGCACCTGTAAATGCAACCTTAAACATTACACCCAGTTACTTTAAGCTATTTCTGCAATAAATGGTTTTCTTTTATTTTAGTATTTTACTTGGTTTTTTAGCGGCGCAGAACGCTAAAACTCAAAATAAGTAACCTAACCCCAAATTTTTTACCCAGTGCTAAAAAATCTCTGGTGTCCCACTGTGGATAAACATAAATAAAGTAAAAAAATCAGGTCGACATGGTTAAATTGATTTCCTGTACAGTGTTATTAAAAACAATTCCCCAGATTGTAACTACGACCTTAAATTCGGTATTATGATGACGTTATGACATATTGATAAAATCATAAATAAAAAGGCCTCTTAATAAAAAAATGCCTTAATTTAAAACGAATAACATTAGACACTTAAAGTTACATATAGAAAGAGTGCTTATTCCTTGTCGTATCTTAGTGCGCTTGCTCAAAACGCATACGTCGTTATGTGTCACCCATACACACTTAAAGTTGCAAATAAAAAGGGATGCTTATTCGTTTTTTATGTGCAACTTTAAGTGTGTATGCATGGGTGAGACGTAACAACGTATGCGTTTTGAGCATTCGCACTGAGATACAACAAGGAATAAGTACTAATTATTTAATGATACCAAAAGCAAATAAATATCTCATTCTAATCTAATTTAATCTAACATGCATAATTTTTTAGTTTACGTAAAGTTATGCAACTTTTGTTTAAGACTATTTTTCGTAATAAAATACTCTTCCACTTCTTACCCTGTGGTTTCTTATTATCATAATCCGCCGAACTTTCCGGAGAAGCATCATCATCGTCATCGTCATAATCCTCAAGAGCATCGTCAACATTTTGCTGCTTGGCACGGGGCGGATCAAACAAAACGTCATTAAACAAAGCGTTTGCATGGCCACCATGATATCCCGAAGTAAAACGTCGATGGGGAGAACTGTAGAGGGGAAGAAGATCTATCGAGGGGCCCATTTTGGAATGAACCATGGGCACGGGCGGTTCTAAAATGATGTAGGCTGATGCAAAGGCTGCGCAGCAAAACACTCCCATGACAAAACCCTGTGGAAGAAGAGGTTGAATTCGATTTTATGAAAAATCTTTACTTTCTACCTTTGTAGGCAAGTTTTTTGTGAAATATTTTAAGAATGGTTGGCCGGAGATATTTTTTCACATGCAACTATTTCAAAACAATGACGTCATAGTTTAACGAGGCCTTTGTGGCTCGAATAAACTAATGTTTCATCGGCTCCATCTCCAAAGAACAAAAATATAGAAGAAATATTTTCATAAATATATATACAGGGTGGATTCTTTAAACGGAACGGTGCTTCTAGCGGGTTAGAATTTGGTTTTATAAAAAAATCCAAAAACACGTCAACTGGGATTTTTAATTTTCGTTGTGTCGTTTCACAAAAAGAATTATCTTTTTGACAATAACACACACTAATACTCTATCTCTTATGGTTTCCAAGATATTGTTGTTTATGCCCTGTACGGGGGATATTTGAGTGAATATCGAAGTTTTTCATACAGATTTAGATAAAAATATCTTGATTATCGTAAACGATAGATCCTACTGTGTGGTAGTGCTGAAGAGAGAATGGTTTAAAGATTTCAAAAATTGCAAAATATACTGGGTGTCCTATTTAAAAAAAAGAAAATTGCCATACCTCGTAAACTAAATGACATAGACAAAATCCAATCCGATTAAAGGAAATTACAAATCTCAGTTTTGGATTTTTTTATTCAACCAAATTCTAACCCGCTAGAAGCACCGTTCCGTTTAATGAATCCACCCTGTATATATTTTTAAATATGTCAATTTAACGGGATTATTTTTGGTTAGGTATTAAAATTATATTAGATTTATTTACGTTAAATAAATATTTATTTACAAACGCCAGAAATCTTTTCTTTAAATATTTATTGTCTTGAAAATATAGAAAAATAATTCACATTTTTTTATCGCTTGTCACGCCATCTTGTGTTTTACATCGAAGCTTTATTATTATCCTATGACCGTAAATGAGCCATTAAAATCGTGTTGAGATGGTCGTAAAATTAACATTAATACAAATAATCAAATAAACCATTCTATAACAAAAACCTGATTAAAAATAAAATGTTACCTACTTTGAACGAAATATTAAAAAAAGATCTTACCAAGCCTCCCATGGTGCTTCAACTGATTAGAGACAACACCAAGCTGAGAATGACTGATGCGATTAAGGCGTTGAAAATATTTATACGAAACTACTGTTTCCTATACTCAACTTCAACAAAAAATAATTTGCACGCAAAACCGTAAATACCTACCTCCATTTATTTGTTTGTATTAATAAAATACACTGCTTCAAATTTTAAATATCGTTCAATATACTCTTTTAGATAATACTTTTGCCCCTAGTTTTTTCTATTTTAGCAAAGGAATTTTTTTGACAACTCTCTCTCAATTTAAAGATAATAAAATAATGAGAAATGTCATTGGTGGAAATAATGAAAATTCAAACTTGGAAGAGCATCCCACAAGGAACACACAAAGGACCAAAGCGAAAAAAGAAATGATTAAACGATGTTTCGGCCTGGGTAACCAGCGTGGGCTCATCGGTGGTTTCACTGGTCACCCTCCACCATACATCATTAAACACCATCATACACTTTGATTTCCCACTTTGAATCACTCACAAATAGACATCGTTCTGCACTGGTACTTAATTGTTAACTGATACGGATTCATTCTGGCGTGTTAATATTTCCAGTAGGATTATGCTCCTAAGGCAATTAAAACAAAAAAGAAGTTAAAAAACCTCCACATCAGTTACTTCAACCAAAAAGAAACTAAAAAACAAAAGATCAAAAGATCTTGAATGGAAATAACGAAAATTCAAACTTGGATGAGCATCCCACAAGGAACACACAAAGGACCAAAGCAAAAAGAGAAATGATTAAACAATGTTTCGCCCTGGGTAACAAGCATGAGCTCATCAGTGGTTTCACTGGTCATCCTCACCAGGCATCGTTACGCGCTGGTACTTATCCAAGTTACCTGATACGGATTCGTGCTGGCGTGTTATTATTTCCAGTAGGATTATGATCCTAAGGCAATTAAAACAAAAAAGAAGTTAAAAAACATCCAAATCAGTTACTTCAACCGAAAAGTGTTGAGTTTTCTTTATTTCCACCCAAGATCTTTTGATCTTTTGTTTTTTAGTTTCTTTTCGGTTGAAGTAACTGACTTGGAGGTTTTTTAACTTCTTTTTTATTAATGAGGAATGTGTTTTGGCTAATTTTTTTATATTTAGAGGTGGTCCCAACGAGCAATTTTCATCATATGCACTTTCCCCAATCTGTACACTTCATTCCAAATTGCTGCGGAGCAGTTTTTTGACACTGACATGACTATTTCATTTAGCTCCTGTGTTTAATTGTCAGCCATCATATTGAAATTGCTCCGGAGAATTTGGAATGAGATGTATACTTGATTTAAAAGAAAACGACCTTTCTAAAAGTGTATAATATATACGGACTACCATCTAAAATGCCTAAAAACTTCAAAAGTACGACAATTTGTCATATTGTCTCTAAAACTGCAAATATTTTTTTACTTAAATTAAAGGCAACCTTATTTTTATATTAACTTTTGCATAATACTAAAAAATCAGCAACAATAATATTTTAGTAAAGTCTTTATTGAACAAAATCAAATTATCACTCGAGTAATGGACGAAGGCTGTTCTATAAAATGACGATAATGCGATGGAAAAAGCGCTGGATTAGGACGGCCAAAAGTAAGTTCTGAAGTGCAAGATGAGAGACTTATTGACCATCTCAGACAAAATCCTTTTTCAACGTCGGTTGAAGCAGCTAATGTAACATTATTTCCGGGTTCTTTAGCAACAGTAAATAGAAGAGTAACGAAATCAGAAGTCTCTTGTCGAGTTGCTGCAAAGAAGCCTTTTCTAACAGAAGAACAAAAACAGGCCAGAATGATTTTTGCACTGAACAACGTTCTTCGTGATAATGACTTCTGGGAGAGGGTGGTTTTTACTGACGAAAAAATTTTTCAATCATCTTCAAGCAGCTGGAGAATTTTAGTTTATCGTCCACCAAATTTTAGATTTGAAGCCGAATATACAAACCAAAATAAAAAAGCTGGACATTTTTCTGTAAACATGTGGGGCTGGTTTAGTGCTAGAGGTTTGGTTTTTTTTTTTGGAGAATCGAAGGAAGATTCAATAGTGAACGATATATTGAAATCCTTGAAAATGTTATGCTGCCATCTGTACAAGCTTTAGATGAAAATAATGACTTCGTTTATCAGCAGAACAACTGTCCAGTACACAAGGCTAATGTTGTTCGCCAATGGTTTCAGAAGAATAATATAGAAACACTTCCTTGGCCAGCCCAGAGCCCTGACCTTAACCCAATGGAAAATATATGGGGTCGAATCGTTAAAATAATATAACAAAGGAATTGGAGACCACGAAATGCTGAAGAGTTAAGATATGCTATTTATCGCGCATTGGATCAGCTCTCAGAAGACCATCAGTATTTTCAAAATTTAACCTTTTTAATGCCCAGACGTTTGCAGGTTGTAATAGAGAAAAGTGGTGATCCTATTAAATACTAAATTATTTATTTTAGTTCTTTTTTAAGTTAAAATAATTAGTATTAAGTTTACCATCGTTTTTGTCCTAATCCAAGTTTCCTATTCGTCGAATTGTTTTCAATCCAGCGCTGTTTCTAGTATTATTGTTATTTTATCAACTCCAACATGGGTTACCGCCCTCTTTATAGAACGGTCTTCGTCCGTTACTCAAGTGATAATTTGATATTGTTCAATAAAGACTTTACTAAAACATTATTTTTGCTGATTTTTTAGTATTATGCAAAATTTAATATAAAAATAAGGTTTCCTTTAATTTACGTAAAAAAATATTTTCAGTTTTAGAGACCTTTTTTAAACAATATGACAAATTGTCGTAATTTTTAAGTTTTTAGGCATTTTGTCTGGTAGTCCGTATATATTATACACTTTTAGAAAGGTCAATTTTGTGACTGCATGTATTCTAAATTAGGGATACTAAACTTCATCTTTGCTAACGAGAAAAATATGGGTCGGTTAAAAATGGTTCTTGCAGATGTGATTGAAAAAATAAGGACTTACATTTTTGATATTAGTATTAAAACCCATATATGTCCAGGGCCAGTCAAAAATTATTCAAAATCACTAATTTTAGAACTCGATTTGACGTTTTTAAGAACACCGAAACAAAAAAGGGTTATGGATACCCTAAACAGGAGTAAACAAGGTACCGTGAGCTTTAAACTTTTAAATATGTATAGTGTACCACAAAAAATAAGATTTTAAACTCTCAAAATATATTTTTTTTTACTATTTTTTAGACAAAAAGTACCAATAAGGCAACATGATTATTAGGTCACCATACCAATATGGTATGGGGGACTATTAAAATCAGGAAATTTTGACTTTTCTTAATTTTATCAAAAATGAGTTACTAAGGTTCCAATACACCTTAATCGACGAACAAAAAAGTTGTCTGTCGGTCTTTTGTCTGTCTGTATATACGATAAGGCAAGAACGTCTTAATCGATTTTAACAAAATTTGGTACAAAAATTCTCTATCGGCTGACCACGACTGACTTTTGCGTAGGTTGGTGGGGGGTTGAAGGGCGGAAAAGGGGGATGAAATATTTAAAAAAATTGTTACTTTGGAACAAAAGCCAGTAACGACATACGGTTTTCAGATTTAAGTTTCCATGAATATGTACTACAATTTTGTTATAAGTCCAAAGTTGTTAATTTCCCAGTTATTTGAAAAAACGTTAAAATATATACAAAAAATCATAGCTTTAGAAGTAAAGCAGCTATTGATATGCGGTTTTCAGAAAATATTACCCAAAAATTTTGTTATAAAGTTCAAATCTTTCAAAGCTACAGTTTTGGAGATATTTTCATTTCCTTTCAACAAATAATAATTGATTGTATGGTTGACTATCCGTGCTTTCTAGCACCAATTTTTTTTATTATGTACTTCTACGGATCACGAATAATATTTTTTACCCTAAATTTGTAGTTCGTATGTAAACAGGGTGAGCCAGGAAATACGTTTATTTGAAAACTCGATTTTTACTTGTTCAACACATTGTACTTATGGGAAAGCTTTTTTTTAATCGGGAACCGTCAAGATAAACCCAGCATACTACATATTTTTGGAATTAGGTAAAAAAGCCATTCTAAATTTAAGAAAATATACGGGATGTTCTATTTAAAATAGAGAATTTAATGTCAAAGTTTGACAGTTGCAATGACAGTTGATAATTTTTAAGGACAAAATTTGAAAGTTTACAGAAAATTAAGCAACTTCTGTACATAAAACTTTTTTCGAGCTTTAATATAAGGGAGGGGGAGTGGACAATATGGTGAAACACTCAGTACCTAAGTGCCCAATACGCTTTTGGTAGACGCAACGGTCTTAGACTTGTAGACGGCCTACCACCACTAAGTATACATTCATAAATTTAAAAAAAATGAAGAAGAAAGAAAAATACTAAAACATGGCTTTTCTGTAAAAGAGTTTCACAATAAAAAGTAATTAATCAACACTTCAGAAAAGGTTACACAAAATTGATAGAAAGGCTTACTTGAGGGCTTGAGATATTTACTGCTGAGTTTGATGTTGGATTCTTTCTCCAATACTAGCCTTTTTCTTAAGCATTCCGATAACCCACGAAATCATACCTCCCGAATCACCCCAATAATCTCCACAAAATCTTCATCATCTGTTAGCTGGTCCATTTTCTAAAACTTTAAAATTTACCTCAACCAGCACACAACACATGAAATAATACAATTTTTTGGAATAATAAAATTTTGTCTAAATTAAACTTTTCAAAAGGTTCTTTTAAACTATGAAAACATTTTTTACGTATATTTCTTCTTTTTTTTTTAAAAAACTGCTTTTTTCTACTAAACTTCTGAAAAAAAAAATCATAAAAATAAAAATTTAATAATAATAACTTGATTGGGAGCAAAAACATTCAACTAAATATACCTCTATTATCGCAGCGGATTTTTTTTTCGAAAAATGCAAGGGCAGGGCCTTTATATTATCTCATAGTTATACTCAAGGAAATTTTGTATTATCCCATTGTTTTTGTTTTGAAAACCACAGAGGCAATCTTTACACAAAGCAGTGTATTTGCTAGTTTTTTGGTTAAATAATAACAATATTCATTAATAATTTTAATTGTGGCTCCTTATTTTAATTTAAATAAATTAAATCGAAATTATGTGAAACGAAGAAGTGAACGATTAGGCCAGATTTTGGTGTTAATGATTTTGATGATCTATTAAAATTGTAGCGTGCACGGGTTCGTGTTGAATGTAAATCTGCATAATTAATTAAGCTCATTACCGATGCATCTAATCATACTAGAGAGTGCCGAAGAAATTTTAATTTTTTAGTTTTCTTTCTTTTCCATCAAAGATTATGTTGGATGTTTTGATTGTCGATTGTCACTGAAATCTTTTCAGATTTATTGGATACCTACCTCCCAGAGGCGTCGCGTCATGACGGGGAAGGAAAAGGGGGGTTAACCCTTATTCGGGGTCATGTCTTAGGGCCGTTTTATTAATTGTAACCCTACGTCACGATAACCTTCAGTTAAAAATTCCATAACAGTCTGTCAAAAAATTTATTCATATAAAAATTGCAGTAGCCTATTTTTTTTAATCCCAAAAAAGTTTTTTTAAATTGGACTAATTGGGAGCAGATATACCAAAAGTACACTCCATTCCAAATTGCTGCGGACCAGTTTTTTGACACTGACAGGCGGAACTGTTTTTAAGATGGCCGTCCAAAAAATCTTTGTCAATTTAGGCGTCCCAAAGATTGGCTTTTTATTCCGTTTTATCATTTTTAAAAACAATTGGATTGTACTTTAATAGAACTTTATATACCTAGGGATTAAAGTGGCACTCTTTATTACGAGCGGAATAATTTGTAGCTGCCAGTTTAGTTCCCAGGTAAGGAAATTGCCATTTTATTCCCCCTAATCAGGGACTGTAATGCGTTTTTATTCTCTAACGTGCAAAATATTTTTTCAAAAGTCCATATTAAAGGTCTAAAATCATAAACCAAAAAAAAACTTGTTGGATTTTTTGCAAATATAATTTTTGCAATACAGAGGAACGCATCTCAATAAAGTCTCTATGTTTCCTATACCGCAACTTCTCAAATAAATTCTTCACCCTACTTTGCTATACACACAATGAGATACTAGACACTTAAAGTAAATAGCGATATAAAGCTATTTGTAACTCATCGCGGTATACGAATTCGCATCTAGCGAGAACCAAGCACATTAATTGGTCAGAAACTTGTACCACGTTCGAAAAGAGCAGATATATGCTAATATAAGGTGTTCTTGAACGCGATAGGTGTTGAGATGCGATAGGTATCACGTATCTTTACGGCACACGTATCGTATCTCAGCACCTATTGCGTTCAGAAACACCTTAAATTAGCATATATCTGCTCTTTTCGAACGTGCTACAAGTTTCTGACCAATCAATGTGCTTGGTTCTCGTTAGATTCGGATACGTATACCGCGATGAGTTACAAATAGCTGTATGTCTACAATATTTCAACGCATCCGTATCGGTAGACGTAACGCGTTCGAAACAAAGTCAAAATACGCTACATTTTTGACTTGTTTATGCGATGTTTCGAACGATGCCCGCTTTTTTGAAGGGTGCGATAAAAGGGCTACTGATTGAAATCGTTGCGTACGTTCGTGGGTCCCTAACGATACGTACATCCTTCCGTACGCAACGAGATTCTGTCATCACACTCGTCAAAGAAGCAGGCATCGTTCAAAACATGGCATGAAGTCAAAAATGTAGCGTATTTTGACTTTGTTTCGAACGCGTTACGTATACCGATACGGGTGCATTGAAATATTTACTTTAAGTGTCTACTAGCGCCACTTTATCACTTTGACTTAACTACAATTTGAACTTAAGTCCTAAGTAGCTTGCAGAGGTTAGAAAAAGTTGTAACTTGGCTCAGTTAGGGCTCTCTATACATTTGACTGCTATTGTTTTACCAGAGGTGGGCAACTCATATTGCCCTCTTTTTCTAGTTTTTTTCATATTTGCATGTAAAAGCAATTTTATGAAATGGACTTGTCTCTTTTTATAATTTCCCCAGACCAGAGAATTAGCCAGCTTTTGTTGTACGTCCTCAAGATAGACAGTTTTCGACAGATTGATTTTTTTTTGGTTAGTAAAATTATTATATACGCGGAGATATTAAAAATGTAAAAAATAGATAAAATCTATATTTTTCTTACTTTTTTTCTTACAATAAAACACGGAAACATAATGTGTTATTTATTAACAAAGTACATGCTAAATGCGTATGTTTGTACCTACTGCTGATAGCTCACTTACTTCTCAAATTCGGCTACTTTTATTAATTTTTCAGCTTGGTTTCTTTGAGTTTCTTTCTCCGTTGGACAACGGAACAATACAAATTCGTCGAGGCACATGTTTTTAAAATTTTTGATACAGCGATATTCCATTTTTAAATCGGACGTTTCTTAATCAAAAATGTGACAGTGACAAAATTATTTATTGTCAGGGGTTACCAACTATCACTACCACATTTCCCTAAGAACTGCCAAATCCAGTTGCTCACCTCTGGTAAAACAATAACTGTCAAAAAATCAACTGTCAACTGTACGCATTGCAATCTATTTGACATTTTTAATTGTCACCTGTCGTTATCGCAATTTGTTTGTTCAGTCGGAGCCTGGTGATACTAACATATCATTTATACACTTACCTTCTTAAATTACCCTTAAAGTATTCTAAAGGCGCAATTACACAGACGAACATGCTCAAACAAAAGCTCGTGCAAAAGATCTAAAATTTTTTATGTGAACATTTTGGTGAGCTTTTCTTTGAACATTTTGTTCGGGTAAATTTTTGAGCAAATTATTGCTATATGTTTTGGAAACATATTTTTAAAGATAAGAATAAATAAAATTTCACATCAGTGATCAGTGATCTCAAATCTTTAAAAAAAATGGAACACCAACTTTTATTTTAAATTTTTGTGAAAAAAAGCCGACGGCAGACGAAACATTATTCTTGGTCAGTCAGTTTTGTTACATGGATTAGGGTTATTTATAATATTTTTTTCTAAGGGTTTTTTTCCGGATTTTTTTGCCCGGGGTTTTTTTTTGGGATTTTCTTGTGAGTTTTTTTCATTTCCAAAAGTTTTTTCCTAAATTCAAAAAATAACCCAGGAAAATTTTTCTTTTCCAAAAAATTTGAGTTTTTTAAATATCGGCAAAAAACTGAAAAATTGCACTTTTAAGCGGTAATCCGCGCCTCACGACTATGAGGAGTGGTGGGAAGGGGATTTTTTTTAAACATATTTTTGTAACTTTATTTTACCCTTAGCTTTGATTGTTTTTTTTTAATTCCTCACACCAGATTTACCTAGTTAGTAAAAGGTTCATGAAAATGCTGAAGATAGATATTTACTTTCAATTTAATGTAATAATCAAGGTCGATTACTGACACTGATCAAACAATATGCAAAGGAGAAACATTCCGATTCCAAAGTCTAGTCTATTACTGCTAAATTATATTTTTTAGCCAAGGGTCGGGATCGTAGGTTTGTAAAAGTGGGTAATAAACGGGTATTATTTAGACCGAACGTGCTTTTGTTCATATATTTGAGATTTAATAAAATGTATATAGGTTTTTTAATTTGACTTAATTATTATTGTATTGTGTTTTAAACTAGGAAGTAAAATAAAGAGATATTCTTTTAAACGTAAATTTTTTATCATTACATTTTACAGGCAACAGCAATAAATAAGTGCCAATTATTATTTTTTTATTCCATTTTTTTTACAACCCCAAAAAAGTTACAAGTATACTGGCATATCCTCTATAAAAATCAGATCAATCAGATCAATCGAAGTTGCTTATGAGGTAAAATGTGAATTTCGGCATCAAATCGTTTTTCCGTGGGAAAGCACTTGATTAAAAATAACTTATTTCAAAACTTTGTTTTTCTATTTTCAGTTAAGTTCAATGAATTCCGATAACAATATATATTTTGAATTTGTAAAGAAATTTTTATACCCCCAATTCTTCAAACAAATTTTGCTCAACATTCTCTCTAAAATTTACGTGTGTTTTTTTGTACGAGATTTTGCTCGAACATTTCTTTGAACATTTTGCTCAAGAGGCTCGTGTAAATGTTTGTCGGCATTTCCACATCAAAGGAAAGTTTGTCTGTGTAAATGCGCCTTAAAATTCAAAATAAATAGGTAGTTGTTCCACTTCGATTTTCGCCGTTTGCACAAAACACTAATCTTTTGAGTTCTATATATCGACTTTAAAAGCATCTGGTAAATGATCAAAATAAACTTGCAATCTTTTAAACAAGGAGGAAAACTGTTTACTTTAGTTTTTCGACGTAAAAAATCACAAATGTATATAAAAATGGCCGTGTTTGCAATTTAAATCATCAAATTCGAGCTCTTAAGTGTAACGGCCAAAAAAGTACTTAAATACCAATTTGACATAACCTGCAATCACTTAAGCCTAAGTTGCAATTTTGGACAGCCCATACAAGCACTTAAGTCCAAGTTATATATATATCTATATTATATATATATATGAGCCACTTTCTCACATTCTACTTAAGTTCTAAATACCACTTATCTCATCATCTATCTCTTTCGTCCTTTGGTTTAAGAAAAAAGGAAAGATGGTTCTTAAGTCTAAGTTGTACCTTAATCTAAATTAAGAAAGTGGCCATATAACGGCCCTGCCCTTGTATTTTTGAGGTTATGACCAAACGACATGAAATAATTTCATCGTCGTCGTTCTCGTTTTGACTTTTTCTCTACTAGGGACAGCTCTTGTTGTACGTCCTCAAGATAGTCTGACCCTAGATCACTTGAAGAGAGTTCTCTTGCATTTTTCGAAAAAAAAGCCGTAGAGATAATAACTGTTCTCATCAAGTCAGCCTGGACAAAATGGAGAGCCAAAAACTCTTGTAGGCGCGAGCAGAGTGCGTCAGGCATGCGCAGTAAATTTACCCTGATTTTTCAATTGTTTTCTTTGTTCTTCAAAGTTATTATTGTTACATATTTTGCGCCAGTTGGGCCATTATATATATACAGAGCGCTTCAGGCTACTGCGAACCAGCCGGAAGAATTGCAATTTGCCAGTGTACGTATACGCAGCGACACCGCACACCTATCACTGGAGCAACCAACACTCAGGCTTCCGATCACCGTTCGCGCGTTCGTGGCTTGCTAATCACGGTGCTATATGGAGTGTAGTCAATGAAACCGTATTATAACGTAATTTTCTTGGTTTTTGTCACTGATAATTAGACCGTTTTATTTTCAACTGCTCAGATTTATCACTAACAACGTGTTACAATGAAAATAATAAGAAGAAACAAAATAAAAGCAAGTTCTCAAAATTAAATAATACATTCTAAAAACCAACAAGATTCTCCCAGTCAAAAAAAAAATGTTCGAAAAGTCCTCTTTGCTCGGCTAGACAATATCCGAGTCTATTATAAAAACCCCTTTTAACGTTTCCAAGCATGTTAGGGCTGATAGTTTGAAAAGCTTCTTCAATTTTAATCCGAAGTTCTTCCAAATTATCAGCCCTTTCATGCCCGTAAACTTTATTTTTGACATAACTATTCATTAGGAGCAAGATCGGGTGATCGAGCTGGCCATAAAATAGTTCCCCGTGTACTTATAACCCGATTAAAAAATACATTATCAACATATTTTCTAACAAGGCTAACATTGTGAGCGGGACAACCAAATCTCACACCTAACAACTGCCTAGCAGTTGGAATAATATGCTGCTGCAGTAGATCCAAGTATCTAGGACCATTCAAATTGCCGTCAATAATAAATTACAATTTGGTGGTTTGTTAACTTTCGATTTTCCTCCACTGCAGCGCAAATCATCACATCTCGTACTTCCTGCTCGTCATTCAAAACAGTGGTTTTTTTATGGTTTCTTGGCGCTACACCACCAAACTTTTAATAATTCTGCACAAACCTATGGTTCTGGGCAATTTACAAAATTCTCCAAAAAAAGTTCTTGAATAAGTATCAATGGTCTGCCTTGATAGTACCATTTGACCATCTGCACTTTTTCGGCTACTTCGTAAACATCCATTTTTAGTTTTAAAAATGTATTATTTCACTTAAGAACCTACCAATCTGTTTCTCGAGCAAGGCAGAAATAAAACAAAATAATAAAAACAAAATAAATTTCAAAAAGATAACACTGCAGCGTGCTTCGACCCCACCTCGGTCGTATGGCACGGAGAGTAAATTGGACTTGAATTCCCCTATGTTCGCAGTAACCTGAAGCTCATTGTAGTGTCTCATAGTTATGGCAAAGCCATGATGGTAATTTAAGGCTTACAATATTTTAGCATAATTTAAGGGGTAAATTTTTTTGATTAAGAAAATTTTACTATGTTTTTCACATTTTTTTGCCATGATTTTAATCACATTTTAAAGCTTTCCTTCCAAACTTTCGATTTTTAGAATAAAACACTCACTTTTTTCAAGTTTTCACTGTTTTGTTAGCGTTCAAAAAAAGTACTGCCAACAAATATTTTTTCTTTGTTAATTTTAGTCAAAAATGATGATGGAGAGATAATTTAGTGAAGTGCAAAAATATTTAAGGTTGTTGAAGAGAGACAGCAGGCTATAACAAAATTATTTTAGAGAAAAATGAAAATAATTTAAGGCATTTGTTTAATCAAAATTTCTGTTATGTCATCTGTCTGTCATCTTGAGTGGTGTCGTGCATATGATTTTTATTTTGCAATTTTTATACAAAAAACATCAAAAATTATAATTTTTCAAAGCATAAAGTGTGTGAGACATAGTAGTATTAATTTCTTTCAATCAAAGGTCTTTACAGACTTTAAATTTACCACAAAACGTGTCCAACTATAAGTGTATTCAAGTACATCTAAAAATCATTTAACAAGTATTTAACTAAATAATTTTAAGAGTCATTATGGCTTTACCACCGTAGATTGGGGTTATTTGGAAAATAGTTTCGTCTTTTAAATCCTGATTTTTAAGCGGTTTTGGACGACTCTTGCTTTTTTATAATAGGAGAGTGGTGGGCCTGACGGATTTTTTTGGAAATTTTAATTTGGGGTTATTTGGGAATTGCCTTAAAACATGTGTTTTCTCCAAAGTTCGCCAAATTTAAAAAAAATAGTGAAAAAAAATTACAACTGTCATATCATTAATTTTGATAGTTAATAGTTTTAATCAACCCGCGGGCCCGGCCCCAGGGTGATGGCCGCTTGACCAAAGCATTTTTTTAGTTACCCATTCAAAATATATCTATACATATAATAACTCCCTAGATATACTGTTTTTGTACAATAAATATTTTTTAAAAATATTTGGTGTCAGCTTCTAACCAAACCATACAGATACCAAAAATACAATTTTCAGTATTTTTGTCTGTCTGTTTGTCTGTTTATTACAGCATCACGCAAAACCACTAAATATATTTTGATGGGAATTTAACTACTGGATTCCTCAGAGTCCTGAGCAAGATATAGGCTTTATTTTACGAAAATCGGTTCACGAAAACAAAAGTTATGGTTATTTAAAGGAAGAAAAACAAAAAAAAACGAGTAAAATTGCTGGCGAAGGTGCAAGGTTTTCAGCTAGTATTTACGTCACCAGACCGGAAAATTGGTCTATACAGGTCGACGCAGGAAATTTACAGGGTGAGCCGCAGGCGAGTCCTGTAAACCTGCGGAGACCTGTGAAGACACTTTCCGGTCGTGTATCGTACGTACTTTTTTTTTCAAACGGTCAGAAAAAACATTTTAGTATCTATCACTTTCGTAGACGTCTAGCCGTGTTGCGTAATTTATGAACAGTCCCCTGATATTTTCTGCTTCTTGTTGGCTAGATAGCCATTGCCGCTAAGGCCAGTAGTTTTTAAGATGATAACTAAGAAAAACAAGTAAAGTTTTGTGGTTAGAAATGATTTTTGTATTTTTAACTTGTGCAAAATTGTATAAAGCATTAGAAAAATTATAGTGTAGTGCCTATTAGCTTCACACAGCTAAATCAGTGATGACTGATGACCAGTTATGGCCAACCATGGCCAACTTATCAAGAAAAAAAATGATAAAAGAGCTCATAAAAGGCAGATTTCTAGGTTTGTTCTTTATTTACCTATATTTTGTGTGGTCGATTTTTCGGTGTATGTGACTCTTGAAGCAGCTTTTATTATTTCCTCCGGATTCAACTCATTTTCTAGATCTGAGTCCATTTTTGTAAACAAAACTTTTGAAACAAATTTAAAACAGCTTTTTTAGAAGTGTCAAAACTGCCCAAAAAAACAAGCTAAAAGCTGTCAACAAGAAGTCATAGTCAACTTGGCCAAAAATGGGACCGGAAAAGGATCAAGGGACCGGAAAACTGAACAAAAAGGTCCTTTCTGGAGAGTGGAAATATTTAGAAAGAGCATACCTTGTAATGTAGAACTTTCCGTATGAAAAATCGTACGGAAAGTGGCTATTTTCCGGTCGTTTGAAAAAAAAAATAATAAAAATCTTGGTTTGCCATTTTAAACAAAAAAATTGTGAGATATACTGCGTTTTTTTTCAAAAGAGCGAAAAATAGCCACTTTCCGTACGATTTTTCATACGGAAAGTTCTACATTACAAGGCATGTTCTTTTGAAATATTTCCACTCTTCTTCTCAAAGTAAGAGTATACTATAAATATAGGTAAATAAAGAACAAACCTAGAAATCTGCCTTTTATGAGCTCTTTTATCATTATTTTGCTTGATAAGTTGGCCATGGTTGGCCATAACTGGTCGTCAGTCATCACTGATTTAGCTGTGTGAAGCTAATAGGCATTACACTATAATTTTTCTAATGTTTTATACGATTTTGCACAAGTTAAAAATACAAAAATAATTTTTAACCACAAAACTTTACTTGTTTTTCTTAGTTTTTATCTTAAAGACTACCGGCCTTAACGGCAATGGCTATCTAGCCAACAAGAAGCAGCAAATATCAGGGGACTGTTCATAAATTACGCAACACGGCTAGGCGTCGACGAAAGTGATATATACTAAAATGTTTTTTCTGATCGATTGAAAAAAAAAGTACGTACGATACACGACCGGAAAGTGTCTTTACAGGTCTCCGCAGGTTTACAGGACTCGCCTGCGGCTCGCCCTGTAAATTTCCTGAGTCGGCCTGTAAAGACCAATTTTCCGGTCTAGTGACGTAAATACCTATTACCATTAACACATAGGAGGTTGCAACTTTATGAAAAAAAGGGAGGGTTGAGTTATTTTGTAACCAATGAAGTGTGGTTTGATTATATATTTTTTATTTAGAGATATTCTGATCCTGATGTTATACAAAACAATGGTTAAAATTCTAGATTCTAGAAACGTCATTTTTACGCGTTTTAAACAATGCTTACACGAACTGATTAAAATTGTATCAATCAATGATCTTATGTCGCAGGCAAAAATTTTTACATTTTAAGCAAAACATTTTCGGTGAGATTTACTAAAAAGGTTTAGTCTATTTTAAAACGGTCCTAAGTTTAAGTGAACTTTTTGGTTTTAAGCATTTTTAACCAAACCAACATAGTTTGATTTATAAGAAGAATTTTAATAAATTTGTTTAATGAATAATCGTCTTAACACAATCTTTTGTTGGATTCAAGAGGAAATTTTCAATTTAGAAGAAAAGAAAATTAAAAAATTTAATACCACGCGGGGTTTAAATAGTAAACACTCTGTGGAATAAATTAAGTTAATCAATTTTTCCAATTAATACTTGATGTTACACAACGATTTAGATGAGTAATAATAGAATAAGGAGTAGATTAATTTTGTATTTATTTAAAAGGTGTTTTTATTTATGAAATGTATTAAAAAACTTAAATGCAAGCTTTTTTTATATTTCTGTCCCTGTCGAAATGTCAGTTTAAAAATATTAGCTCTGCGTTCAATCACAAACAGCGAGTTCGGATATTTTACCTCTGCTTGTACCTTGGCTTGCACCTTGACCTGCACCAACCTCTACTGATGAAAGATACACAGATTTAAAATGAGTGGTTTTTGAATAAGGAAAGTTATTTTGACAGAGCTTTTAGATAACCTCAATGTTTTACTTTAGTTTGTAAATAAATTAATATAGTTGTTTTGGGTTTTTTTGTTTGGTATATTTTTCGTGCATAATCAGTGACCTTCACTTATGTTTGTTTTGTCTCGTAGTGCCCTCATAAATATATTTTTTTTGCTGAAAACGGGTTCAAAATATGGCGTTTTTCCCGAAAAAATAGATGGTATTTTATTGAGGAATGAAAAACCTGGCATATTAAATAAGATAAATTAATCCTTGTAAAAGCGGTTACTTAGGGAAATTATAAACGAACTTATTACCAAATGCCACAAAACAATCCTTTCTGGAGGCTATAAATTTAAACGACCCCTTGAGGTGGTCTAAAAAATCACCAACTTTATAACCTCAAACACAAATAATGAAGCTGCTTTTTGCCAAATTTTTGGCGTATTCACCATTTGCCATTTTGAAACTTGTCAAAAAAATTAGTTTTAGGGCATTTTCTTCTAAAATATGGTGTATTTTGGGAAAAAAGCAGTTTTTCGGTGGTATTTTGCAATAACAATACAAAATAATCAATAACTTTGTGTCTTTTCTGTATGGGTAAGTGTTTTTTGAAAATTGGTTTTAAAATTTAGTATCCCCCACAGGTGTAAATATTTAGACCTCTGGGGCGTACTATTTTAGATCTTAGTAAATCTCACTGTTTATCTCCTTTAAATTTTTTGTAGACTATTTTAAACAAAGTGGGTTGGGTTGGGGCGAGCATAGTCTTAATTCTCTGTTTGATGGCAAATCATTAGTTATATCCATTCAAAATAAATCTATACATATGATAATTCTCTAGATAGACCATTTATGTACAGTGAATATTTCTAAAAAATATTTCTTGTCGGCTTCTAATCAAGCCATACAAATACCAAAAATCCAATTTTTAGAATTTATGTATGTCGGTTTGTCTGTTTATTCCATCACACAAGGACGTAGATAAGGGGGGGATAAGGGAGTAATGTTCCCCCCCCCCCCTAAACCAGTGTTCATACCCGTTACTCTCACGCATGAAAAATGTGAAAACTACCTATTTTTCAACTTTTCTAAAAGTTTATACTATTACAACCATAAGCTAATATTTTTATCCCTTTCATACTGACTATATTTTCGAGAAATACGTAAAATTAAGGCGCGGGCGAAGATTCTACGAAAATGCGTATATATACGCATTTTCGATGTTTTACGTTTCTTTTAACAAGATGTTTGATAGCGTTCGCGCGTTCTTTTTTTCCTCTTTTTGTAGCTGACCCAACCCACATTTTTTTAAATAATTTACTAAAAAATATAAAAAAAAATAAAATTTGTACTTTAAGTTTTAAAAAAATTTTGCTTGCGGCGCTATAAAGTCGTTGATTATTAGAATTTTAGTTTATCTCTGGTTTCACAGCAAAATTTACCTGCGGCACTACAACACATTGATTGATTAAAATTGAAAAAATAGTATATTTTACAAAATTTTCGCCTGCGGCACATTTAATGACATGATTTTAGCAACAAACCTAGGATTAGTACCATGCCAGTTGTTTTTATAATTTATAAAAAACTTAAAAAAGATCAAAATTTTTAAAGAACTTTTTTTTGAAACTGCAAAAGATTTTGCCTGCGGCACTATGGCACATTGTTTGCTACAATTTTAGTTTAAGTTATCTGTATATTTTTACAAAATTTTCGCCCAAGGCAAATTTATGACATGATTTTATAAACAATTCTAGAATTAAGACCAGATCCTAAGCCAGTTTTTTTTTTAATATATAATAGAAAACGTAAAAAATATCAAAATATTTAAAACATTTTCTCCTTAAACTGCAAATAATTTTGCCTGCGGCGCTATAACAGATTGATTGCTACAATTTTAGTTTAATCTTACGCAATTTTTATCAACGGCATTTAAGTACATGTTAAAAAATGCGTTATTTCTATATTTTTACAAAATTTTCGCCCACGGCACTATAAACTGTTAGATTAATCCAAAACAATAATTCTTGAACTTTTATTGGTCACACCAAGAAAACCATTGGAAATACAGAACAGTATTATAGAGCTTCTTCTAGACAAAATCATTTTGGACATAAAAAAATATTTTTGACTTGAACATATTCATACCAAGTTTTATACAACGTGAAGCCAAAATCAAGGTAAAATTAGCTAAAGACGTTTCTAAATACTATAAACTGTTAGATTAATCCAAAACAAAAATTCTTGAACTTTTATTGGAAGAAGTCATTATACCTATTTGGAAACAATATTGGTCAGAAGAAGGCAAAAGCTTAAATTAAAACATACCTGATAACGTTCTCGAGGCAATATTTTTCCGTTGATAAGAACATTCTTGGATGTTTGCCAGTAAGTAATGCTTCGTCAGAAAGAAGCTTCTCATGCTTCAGAAGATTGAAAACATAAGTACTTAAAAACACTATGACGGAAATTCGTCTCACGGGCTTAGCGTTGCTGCACATCAACAGACATATTGAAATTGACCGGTCTGCCCAAAAAAATCGGAAACGAGTTTTTTTTGAGATAGGCATCTCATCCATGCACATCCATCATGTTTGAGATATGCGATATAAAAGGTAATCAAAAAAGAAGTTAAAAAAACCTCCAAATCCGTTACTTCAACCGAAAATAAAATAAAAAATAAAAGATCAAAAGATCTTGGGTGGAAATAACGAAAATTCAAACTTGGATGAGCAACCCACAATGATCTTTTGTGTGTTTCTTGTGGGATGCTAATCCAAGTTTGAATTTTCGTTATTTCCACCGAAGATCTTTTGATCTTTTGTTTTATAAAAGGTAATGTTTCACCAGAAAGCTTTTTAGACTTTAAAAAAAGTATTTAAGTAAATAAAAAGTTTTGTTTGTGGTTGATATAATGTAATAAAAATAAACGACTGATAATCTGAGTACCCCCCCCCTAGATTTGAGACCAAATCCGCGCTTGTAATTACTAAGTTTTTGTTTCTCATAAAAGCTATGCTTTTATTCTATTTTTTTGTCGTATCGAAACCGCAACCACGAACATATCAATATATGCAAATAAAACTTAGTAACTACAAGCGCGGATTTACCTCAAATCTAGGGGGGGGGGCGGTAACTCAGATTTTAAGTTGTTTATTTCATACATTTTTTATTTAAGAAAATGTTTAAATAAATATTTTCGTAAAAAAATTAAATCTGGGTGGGGGGGGGGAGTGTGTGATTACGCCCGTACCCCCTGAAATCTGCGCTTGGGTAACTACGTATATTTTTTCAGTTATAAAAAACATAGATAACAAACAAACCACAAACAAAACCTAATAGATAAATATTTTTTTAATTAATTTATAAGATGCCTATCTCAAAAAAAAATAGTTTCCGTTTTTTTTGGGAAAACCGGTCAATGACTCGCTCAATATCAATTTCAATATGTCTGACGTTATCCAGCAACGCTAAGCCCGCCAGACGAATTTCCGTCATAGCGTTTTTAAGTAATTATGTTTTTAATCTTCTGAGGCAGAAGAAACTTCTTTCTGATGAATTTGCCACACTTGTTTATTGCCTGGAAAACGTTATCTGACCATTATACTGAGCTTCTGACCAATATTGTTTTCAAATACTGACTTCTCCCAATAAAAGTTCAAAAATTTATGTTTTGGAATAATCAAAGAGTTTATAGTATTTGGAAATGACATTAGTTAATTTTGCCTTGATTTTGGTTTCACATTGTATAAAACTTGGTATGAATATGTTCAGGTCAAAAATACTTAGAGTCTCGTTATTGAACATTGATCTTATGTCCGAAATGGATTTGTCTAAAACCTGTTTATAAATAGAAACTCTATAATACTGTTCTGTATTTCCAATATCGAGATTTTCGTGGTAAGTACGTTATGTGTTTTTTTATTCTTGATGTGAATTTCTCGTTAAAGACTTCAGACCAGCATCTTTGTTATCACTTTTTTCTGGAGCAAAACCGGGAGGGGCGGTCTCCCCCGTCCCTTCCTGGAAACGCCACTGCTAGTGCCAGTGGATTCTGATAGAGCAAGTGAAGTTAGTCAGATATGCATACAGCAGTGGCGAATCTTTATTTTTAATTTCCCAAATAACCCCAATTTACGGTACTTGCCTACATAAAGGTATAGAGTTCATAAAACAAACACAGAAGAGGAACAACAATACAATTTTTAACACTTTGGTAAACACACACATGAGAAGCACGAAAAACGGCAGCAGCAGCGTGCTCATAATAGCTCTAAAATTTATGCACACTTTTTGCTATTTTGGTTCATTTGATTTAATTACTCTCTTTCGTGCGAGATATGTTTACCAAGTTTAATGGTTCGGCCATATAGTTTGATTTTTAGTATATAAACAAATCCTGCCAACAAACAAAATCAATTCTCAGCGTGTTGTGTTCCAGTTCACATCTGTTAAACAACATGGGAGATTGGGTAAGTAACACTCAAAAGTGTCTTTTAGTAAAGTCCCTACAGTTTGTACAGGGTGATAGGTTATAAGTGCTCCTTGAGATAACTTTTTTTCTAATACCGCACAAGAACCAAACAAAAACTGGGCGAAAGGATACTTTATATGAACCTCAAAATTATTAATAAAAATTATGCAGTTCAAGTAGTAAACAGGGTTTGCCAAAAAGTTATTTTATTTATGGAACATCCTATACAGGGTGATTTAAAATTATTAATAAAAATTATGCAGTTCAAGTAGTAAACAGGGTTTGCCAAAAAGTTATTTTATTTATGGAACATCCTATACAGGGTGATTTAAAATTCCCTAGAAAGACTTTAACTGTAGGTAGAATTTGTTGTTTTGAACAAGAATTAGTAAAATATATTTTTGTAAACTCTTTCGTTTCAGAGATTTTGTATTCGAAAATTGTTAATTTGAGAAGCATCCTTTACTACGTGGTAGAAACATCAATTTTTGAAAACAAAACTTTGACAACTTCAACATGTCTTTGTTACCACACATAAACTTGCTTGATAAAATATTTTAAAGGCGATTTCCAAAAAGATAAGAAAATTTTACTCGTAAATTCAGAGAAAAAAAAATGAAATTTAAACAAAATTATCACGTAGCTTTTCTTAGATTAATGATATCTAACCACTGTTCAAATCTTTCTAGGGAATTTTAAATCACTCTGTATATTTGGACACCGTTGAATTCTCCAGAAAATTAGCTGCATGCAACTGTTTTCAAGATATTTCAATTTGAATTAGATAATAATTAATTCGTATTCGTAATTTATAAGGATTTTCGTTTTACAATTGGTCCTGGTTCTGGTTGCAACCCGGTTATGAAATTTTAGAAGCAGCCTGGGAGGTTGGTTCGGCCCTTTGGTTGTAAACATAACCCCTAAAATTTTGCAAAGTTATAGATGGTCTTTTTTTGAGTAAAATCAAAGATATCTTAATAATATTTTAAATGACGTCGTTATTTTAGAACCGCTGACAAAATTTATGTCAAAATAATGTCAACCAGAATCAAGACCAATTCTTAAATCGAAAATCCTTTATGACGCCCTGCTGTCAAAACGCCGTTATTTTTGTTTTTCACAGCTAACTATTTATTTGGAAAGTTAAGTAAGTTCTAGTTTGACAGCTTTTTGATTGTTGTGACTATCCATATTATTATGTATGCTGACCTACTTTGATTGGATTATAATACAATAATACGAATTAATTAATATCTAATTCCAATTGAAATATCTCGAAAACGTTTACTTGCAGACCTATCTATATAGTATTTTTAAATAGCTAATTTTCTGGAGAATTCAAAAATTTTAAAATATATAGGTTGTTTCGTAAGAAAAAACCTTTCTGGCACACCCTGTATACTACTTGAACTGACTAATTTTTATTAACGATTTTGAGGTTTGTATAAAATACCCTTTCACCCAGTTTTCCTTTGGTTCTTCTGCGGTTGTTAGATATTTTTACTTTTTTTTCTAAATCAACCCCACTTAACCGAAGTAAACTTAAACCGACCCAAACCAACTCAGATCAATCCAAAAAAAAACAATCCAACCAAACCCAGCACTCCTGTTGGCATAAAAAAAATAAGAATATAAAATATCTTTTCTACGCCTTTCCTTACTCTAAGCTCGCATGCAAACTGCTGTTAGGCAGAGAACAGATTTTTGCCTTACCAATTTCTATGTTGTACGGTTTCTTTGTTTTACGATTTTCTTTAATGTTCATATCTATAAATAAAGATCCCTGCATTTTACTTTCCTTGATTTTTTAGGACTACTTTTAGCACCCTGATTTTACAAATGTTGAATAAAAGATTTAAATCTTTGAAAAGCCGGCAATTTTCTTTTGTGACAAGTTATTATTTCAGTCACTTACGGGGTTTCATACTTACGGGTGTGTATGTTTAACAGTTATTTGTAAGAGGGGAGTTTCTTTAGGGACTGTACAGGAACAGACAAACTACTACTTTTCTTACTTTTAGACAAATTATTTTAATTTTAAAATATTGGAAATTAAAAAGTATACACTTTCCAGTCTATACATTGCGAGAGAGTTCATTTGCTGCATATTCTTTTTACTAGCGTGCGGAAAAGTGCATTTTTTCACCAACTAGTGTAAGTCTCTAAGTTATTTTAAGATTTACTAAATGTGTTTAACTATAAAAGTTTAACCAAGTCCCAATGAAAATTCCGAAAATATTTTCCTGTTTCTGTCTATTAGTTAAAAAACAGAACATTGTCAGGGAAATTTGTAAAAGCACTACAACTATAGGAATTCTGAAAATATTTTCTTGTGTCTGTCTATAATTAAAAAAAAAACAGAACATTGTCGGGGAAATTTGTAAAAGCACTTCAACTATAAGAGAAAGTGTTTTTTCTAAATAACACAACTAAGTGCAAATGAAACAATCTTGGATTTTCTATGATGAAAAAAATAGCCTGAAAAATAATGTAATGTAAGCATGTAAAAAGCATTTCTTAAAATATTGGTCTCCATAAAATGTCAGAAAAACTGATTCTTCCCTTCTCCCCCCCCCTTCCCAGAGGCCTATAAAAATAACTCCCTCTAGATCCAGTGTCTGGGTACGTCACTTCATATAAAATCTGCATTTTGTTTATTTAATTTATAAAACTTTTATATAAAGAGTCCAGATACCATCAGACCTGTTTTATCCTGATTAGGAATAATTCTGGAGTTACAGGACTTTACCTGGCATATAAAGTTACATAATAAAATAAAACCTACAGCAAAAAAGTGCATATTTCGGTTTTGCAGTTATTTGCTCTTTTTATTTTAGTTAAATTTAAAAAAAAAATAATCCATCTTTGTCAGTCAGTCTTATCCACTATAAACCTAACCCTGTTATGTTATTTTCAGGTTTTCACGAGTGTGCTTTTGGGAGCATTTATTTTAGTCTGTAACCAAAGTTTCGCATTAGAACTTCAAAAACTAAATCCGAAACCGGCCAATGATAGCCCCGTGTTCGAGATTAGAAGGTTGACAGTTAGAAGTAATCCCGCTAGTCGCAGCGTCGCAAAACCCGTCCAACAACAAGCGGCCGCCAGTAATAATCCAGAAAGTAGCTATCCGTTGATTCAGTTTTCGCCAGAGGATGCTATCGGCCATTACCCGGTGCACCAGTATGAAGTACATGATGTTCCTCAACCGAAAGAATATCAAGTGTTTCAGGATTTCAACAGCATAGAAAATAACAAAGAGAGTTATAATTCTGATGATTTCCAGAACCAAGGACAATTTTTAGACACTTCCGGATACAGTCACTACGAGAGTCAAAGCGGTTTCAACCTAGAAGGACCGAAACAAATTGAATACATTAAAACTGATAATTACCACAAAGAAGTAGAACCGTACAGTACCGAAGATTTCCAAAAACATCACCACAAAGAAGAAGAACAACACGCGGAAGTTCATTATCACCAACATAAACATTTGCACAAGCACAAGCATAAGCAAGATCATATGCACAAACACAAAGAAGAACACAAAGAAGAGCACAAGCATAAACACGAACATAAAGCGGAACATCAGCACAAACACGAGGTCCAACACAAACATCAGCATATGAACGAGCACTGGCATAAACACAAGAATCAACATATGCATAAGCATAAACAGGAACACAAACATCAACATAAAGCAGAACATAAACACGAACATAAACACAAAGCGGAGCATAAACACGAGCAAAAACATAAGCATAAGCACGAGCATTGGAACGAGCATAAGCATAAGCATGAGCAGCAGCATAAGCACGAACACAAACATGAACATAAGGCGGAACATAAACACAAGCACGAACATAAAGAACATGGTAAACATAAACATAGTCACAAGCACGAACAAAAGCATGACCATAAAGAAAAGCATAAGCATGTTGAGTACAAGTATAAGCCTTAGGTTTTGCAAACCATTGTTTGGTGTTAAACTTTTTTAACTCATGTTAAAGTGTTGTTATTAATTTGTTACTGTTTTTGTATTTTGTTTTTGTAAATTTTAGATTTAAAAAAATAATAAAGTTGTTTTTTTTTGTAAATGAAATTTATGTTCAATGATTTACTTTTTAAATTTGAATGTATGCAAGCCTTCTTTTTGTTAGAAAGAAGGAGACACCGACGTATCATTTGTTAATTACAATAATAATAATCCAAGATAGCACGATTGAAGGAATTAAAAATTTTGTTTTTTGATTTTTTTTTCCACGCTGTGTATACTAGACTAAGAATACATCACATTTAAAAATAAAAATAAAAATAAAAATATCACATATTTTTTTACTTCCTATACTATTAGATGTATTGGCTTAAAAACGACTCTAGAAATAAAATCATGAAAAACTATATATTATACATAGTTAGTTAAAAAAAATTGAATAAAATTAAATTTTTAAACAGTCTTGTCGTTAAAAATTTTCACCATATCATAACCTCATTCAAGCACATCAACCATCGCCCAAGTCGAGACTGGGGTGACGGTGTGGTGTGATAAGCTCACTAAAATAGACATAAATATGTGAAATTTTGACCCTTATTGCCGCATATTAGTGGGCTTGCTAATGACGCTATAAATGCATCAGTAGACACAACACATTTCCTGAACGACGAAAATGAGACGCCTCGGTAACTTTCATATTCCTGAACGGCGACACACCACGCACCGGTGTGTTTTTTACACTGGTGTGGGCATTCTGAACGCAGCCCAGACACTTTTTTAAGATCTACCTAATGATAGGTCCGTTTTCGAGATTTGACATTTCAGTGTGACAGGAGCACTGTCAAGTTTATTTTTTCATATGGACACATGCTTTTTTTCTCCTGCCGTTTGGTTCATAAAGGATGACAGATATTTTACAATCTTATTTTGACAACTACCTGACGTTTTGAGATATTTGAGCATCATCAGCGCAAATTCAAAGATTAAAAAGCAAAGAAAAAACCTATTTTTAAAATATTAGGTAAAGTTTTTGTTATTTCCAAAACATCTTGAGTAAATTTAAATCAAAAATTAAATTTAGGATAATGATGGTCAATATATCAAAAACGTCAGGTGACTTGTCAAAATAAGCTTGCAAAATGTTACCTGTCATACTTTATGAAACAAACGCCAGAAGAAAAAGAAAACATGAACTTGACAGTGCTTCTGTCATACTGAAATGTCAAGTCTCACTAGGTAGATCCTAAAAAAGTGCCTGTAGAAAGTTTTAAGCGGTTTTTGACAGTTTTCAGAATAAGGGCGCAGAAAAATAAAAACTAAAAATGAATATTTCGGTTTTTTTCCGCCTATCTCCAGAACTATCTAATTTAAATCTTTTCGTATCACCTACCGTTTAAGAGATCCCCATGGTGAGCATCAAATTTGAAACACCCTGTATATAAACAACTTACTTAAGATAAAGAGCTTGGGTGCTATAATCAGTTTTGCAGATGAAACTGCTATTTTCTACACTGCGGATGACTGTAAATCTTTAAAAAATAAAAGTAGAAACATACCTATTAAATATAAGTTAGGCATAAAAATTGACTGTCCTTTAAGATGAGACAAACTTACACAAAACCTATTAAATAAAACAAGATACTTGGTAACCAGATTCTTTTATCTTAAACCGTATCTCGATATAAAACACCTAAAACAAGTATATTTGGCACTATTTCAGTCACTGGGGCGGAGTACGAGATATCTACTTAAGTAACCTAGAAATAATTCAAAAATGGTTAATAAAAGTTATTTATGGGAAGAACCGAACTTACTCTAGCCATCTATTGTACTTTGAATCAAAAATTTATGATATTAGGCAATCGTAAAAAACTACCATTAAACACAATTAGACATCCACACAACACAAGATATAAAAATGATTGTACAGTAATGCCTCTAAATAAAAAAAGAAATCGGACACACATCATTTCTATACCAAATGAATTAAGGTCAGCAATTTTTCAAAAAAACTTTAAAAACATATTAGAGCAATGGATAGGTCACATATTTTTATAGCGGTTTCCATTGGTAAAACTGGTGCGCCGCCAATGCACAACTAGTCGGTGCTGCTGCTCCATTGCGGTGCACTTTTTTAGTTTTCATGTTCCATTGGAAAACTGATAATTTCGGTTTTGCAACTTTTTCCGTACCGGCTCTGAGGGCTCGCGGCGCACCGAAAACTTTTTTCCCGCCTTTATATTTTAAGCCAAAACCCACTAATCAACCTAAAAAAGAGTTTTTTAATGGTCCTAATCTACTTTTATATACATTGAGTTAAGTGTTTGAATGAAATGAGTGTTATTTTAAGGGTCATCATGGCTTGAACATTAAACGTAAATAAATCCAATATAATTTTAGTACCTAACCAAAAATATTAGGCGTTTTTAAAAACATTTATAAAAAGAGAGAGACTGCTGCGATAAATTGTCTCGTAGAGTCGGGACTTTAGCGTAACTAGTTATGGGAGGTCAGGCTCAGACTTTTCGCAGCTCTATTGAAAGAGCAACGTCAATCGGTAGTAAAAGTTTGTGGATAAATGGGCATTTTAATTAATTTAGCGGATTCTAATTTCAAAATAAAATAAGAAAATACTCATAATCACTGTGTTACGCTCTTTGAAGGCAACATTTATCGTTAAATTTGACGGGATCATACTTGGGAATCTTTTAGTTAATTGTGGGTGACATCGGCAACAACGTATCGGTTTCTCAAGTTTATTATCTCTTTCGCTCTCATTTACTAGCCATTGCGCTCCTTTTTCAATACATGCTATTTCGACGAACCCTTAAGCATGGAGGAGAAAATTTTTTTATTGATTTTTTTGCTGGGTGACACTTGGGGTTATATTATTTTTGCATACATTTTTGTAATAAAAATTGTATTTGTTCTTCATTTCTTTTCTTCTCGTCCTAATTAAATACCCTGTAATATTACTTACATTATTTTTGTCATAGGTAGCTGCATTTATGCATTTTTTTAGTGAAAAGACTCATCATTAAATAATGAAAAAACCCAAAAAAGGCACCTTATAGTTTTAAATTTGCAATCAGATTTATTGCATATATAGTATTGGTTTGTTCGGGTTCGTCGAAATTTCGTGTTCTAAACAGTCCGGAGCAGAATGCGTTTGTTTAGCGTTCTGGTTCAACCACAACTGTTCTGAACTGAAAAGTTTTGTGTTCGGGTTACTCCCGAAAATTTGTCCAGGACCGGTTCAATACTGTTCTGTACAGTCTCGTGAAGCCGGGCGGAAATAAATGGGTTTTTACGAAAAATAATAAAAAGGCAGAGTGTAACCTTGTATTATTTTATTATCCGCGTGTATTTTTATAAAGGTTTTGTCGAGGGTTTTGTATGGTGTGACCTAAAGAAGAGGAATCCCTGCCTAACCCAAAAATTCAGCTTTATCAGTGTTAAATATTTATTCTTTCAAAAACTGCCGAATTTCACGTTGAAAGAATTAAGGCAAGATTCTACGTCATCATTAGCCATTGGCAGATTTTTAAAATGCAATTTTGTAGAAACGCAAAAGCTATGAATTTTTTGGTTGCAGTTTTTTTATGTTCCGTTCAAACCCCTATAATATTAGTCTTTCACAATGGCGAAACACGTAAACTGATGAATGATGTAATTCTTAACCAAATTAAGTAAATGATACTTTAATCAATAGTGTATGCATAGAAAAAAAAACATTTAGGTAGCCTAGTAGAAAACTGTGCAACTGTGCATCAAGCAGTGAACAAGAATTGGTTTGGTTACCTCGTATGTTATAAGCACATCTTTAACTCCTTTTTTTAAGGACGCTATCACAAACGCATCAAAGATACGCTAACAACAAGGAATCAAATATAGCTTGTCAACTTTAAGTGTCTATTAATACAAAGAAGTGATTTATTGATGCTGCGCAGTATTTTTTTTATGTACTAGAAAGGAAAAAGTACCTACGATAACTTAGGAAACCATAAAAAACCCGTTTTCCTTAAATGCCAATTATGTTAATTTTTTATCTTAATAAAATTAACAAAACATCCTCTTTAAACGGAAGATAAATTTTTCCCATTATATTTTGCTTGCAGCTTCAAAAACTGTACGCAACTACCACCTCTCGACGCCATAGAGCTCTGTGCAAGAGAAATTGCCGACAAAGGCATCTCTAATAGAATCATCAAAATCATATATGTCTGAAAGCACTAAGCTCAAAGATCCAATCACTTTTAATTTGGAACTGCCTTCAAACTCTGCTAAAGATCTGTGGAACCAACCAAATCACTCTTGTATGGGTCCCGGGCCACCCAGAAATTGAAGTAAATGAAAAAGCCGATTCTCTTGCTAAGACAGGAGCGGAATCTGTGTCCTTAGAGCCAGTGCCTTGCGTTGGACTACCTAAAGCCATGGTCAATAGGGATTTATCCGAATGGGTTGAAAGAAAAGTGGTGCATCACTGCTGCTCAACTCCGGAACAACACCACTCCAAAGCCTTAAGCAAGACAAACGTAGAGCAAAGTAGCTCCAGCAACTACCAAGGAACAACCTGAGAATAATCATAGGTCTGTATACAGGCCAATGCCGACTCCGAAATAATAGTTTCTTCCTAGTAGAGATGTAGAGATGGCGCTAATGTCACTATATTCCTTGTACAGTGAAAGATAATATTATATATATAATGAGCAAATTTGAAAACTAGAATGTGGACAAGATGGTGGCATTTCTCTACAAGAATCACCTCTTGCGGCACTTAAAGCATCCCGACGACTTATTATCCACCCATTATCGGACCTTTGTGGTTTGCCATTGTCAGGCCGCTTTAAGCTACCACCGACGGACCTTCATCAATTGCCGACGTTGGACCGCTTTAGGAAACCAATGAATAGTTTACCGATGTCGGGCCGAGACCAGCTTGCCTAAGTTAGACCGACCAAATTAAGCATCTATATGGGCGGATGGTCGGTACCATGTGACTAAACCATATCGGTATGCTGATGTCAGCAAAAAGTAAAATTAACCGTTGGTCTGACGGCGGGCTACAGTCTAACGTTGCGTCGGTAAACATACATTGGGCCTACATCGCAAAGCGGACAAAAAATACTGCTGGTCCGATGTCGTAAATCGACGTCGTGCCGATGACGGCAAATTCGGCAATCGACATCGGGCCGACGACAGCCTGAGGGAACCGTGTTTGCTGGGTTATAGTATGTTCCATGCTTGATTATGTTATTATAGCTTAAGTTAAATATTAAATAGTTTTAATTAAGGCGTATTTATCTAAAATAATAAATATTTGTACGTTTTTATTTTTTTAACTTTTTATTACATACTAGAAAAGACGATTACACATTTTTCATTTCCCTCTCTTCTTGACAAAACATCGATGTTTTTATACCGATATTTTAATGACATCGATGATAGGTGTCGATGTTAACATCGATGATGAATATGGATGTTGATCCTTCGATGTCTCACCTCTAAATTGGAGTGACCAATACACCGAGCAACACGACCTTTACTACAAGCGTGATATCGTATGCCTGATGACGTCATAATGGTGGCGACTGGCGCCTACTCAGTGCTTTGTTTACATTCGATGAAGAAGGTTTTATTTTTTATTTTTAGGGGTTAATTTTTCATCTAAATATTATTTAAACCTTACAAACAGTTTCTTGAATGTTTAAATAGCAACTTATTGTTTTTGTATGAAAATTTGCGAAAAAGCTTGTGTTTTTTGTTTATAGGTACCTATGTGTTATTTTATATAAATTGAATTTGGTATAAATATTTTATGTTCTTTTATTTAGAAATGCCTACTTCTTGTTGTGTGCAAATATATCTGTGTTTCAATTGCCAAATAGTACTGAACTAACAGAAAAATGGCTGAATGCAATTAAACGTGAAAATTTCACCCCAAACAAAAGTTCAAGAGTAAGATAAAGAAGTGACAAAAGTAGTGGAATTTGTGGTAATTTAAAATGTGTTACGTATGTAAATTGCATTTTAAAGAAAATTAAGTGGAACGTTCAAAAAAATTTTTCACAAATACTGGTGATCTTTTGGATGTTCCGCTTTTAAAGCCCGAATGAAAAAGGTATGTATGGGTACCTGCTGTTTTTTTTTTAATTATTACACACATGTGCTACTTATTATAATACTTAAATGGTACCTACTATGAGCCACACTTGGTATACAGGGTGATTCAAAATTCCCTAGAAAGACTTTAACGGTAGGTAGAATTTGTTGTTCTGAACAAGAATTAGTAAAATATATTTTTGTAAACTCGTTCGTTTCAGAGATATTTGCATTTAAAAATTGTTAATATTTTGTGAGAAGCAGCCACGTGGTAGAAACATCAATTTTTGAAAACAAAAATTTGACAACTTTAAAATGCTTGACATATAAAAATTTCGTAAACCACTGTTCAAATCTTTTTAGGAAATTTTGATTCACCCAATACATTTGTGGCACAGAAGGGATACATATGAGATTTAGAATATTTAATTTGTAATAATGTATAGTACCTATATGATAATTAAAAAAACTATTTTCACTCAAGTCTAGGACTTGTCTAGTGTGACCATTTATAGTATTTTTCAGAGTAGGTATTGTACTCTTTTTTAGAGCTTTGTACTCTATCTCTATTAGCTTAGAACTATATTCTTTTTTCCCATATCACAGAAAATGCCCTCGGAAATGATCAACTTTCCAAACCAAAATAAAAAATTCACATCCACCGCTACTAGGGCACATGTAAGTCTAAAGATAACATTTAAAAAAATTATAAAATTTTGCGCTATTAAATTATTGTTTTTTACTAATAGCCTTGCTTATAGCATTAAAATACTCTGCCAATTTATGGGTACCGAAGCTCACACGTTTAGTATTACCTATTACCTATATTTAAAAAAAATGGACACTCAACAAATTTTTTGTCAAAATTTTTTGACCCCCCATTAAAAAAAAATTAACCCTCTCCCAAAAATTTTATCACTTCACAATAATTTTCGTACAAATGTAATATCCGCTAGTGACTAAAGATGATGTTGTATTTTGTGCTGCATTTACTTATTTAACTGTGGAAGAAATCCGGGAAAATTAAACAACAACACTTTGGAAAATATAAATGGGGTAGACATGACTTCATTTCTAGGTTACAATTGCAAAAGACATAAACCATTTTCATTATTAATAGAATTTTGTTTAAATTTGCAAATTTGCTACTTAAGAATTAAGAAGAAAAAAAACGACACAATTACTTCAAACAACCTCATTATGCACCAACTCAAAAGAATTAAACCCTCGGGATTAAAAAAAAATTATATTTTTTAACATTTAATTTGAAATTGATTTATATCATTTTTATGAACTCTTAAAAAATTTTGGCAAGTATGCTTTTACTTTAACTTGAAATATAATTGAAATACAAAAATCGTTAACATTTAATCAATTTTCTTGAATAACAGATCTAGAAACTGTTAAAAAATATTTTCAATCTCTTAAAATAACAAGCATCCCGCCATACGCCCCTCAAACGTATCGGATTCATGGGCGGCCATCTTGTTTTCGATAATTGGCTTTCCGTAGAGGTGGTGTTGCACCGAGTTGTACATTCTGTGTAGGAGAAGTCTCACCAATCAGGGAATTTGGGATGAGTGACTTGTAGATAGGTACGAGCCACTCTTTTCTGTCGCAAGAAAGAGAAACCGACCTAGCCTTAATTTTAGGGAAGGGTAGCGAACAGAAAAACAAACAAACATTTTTGAGCTGTTAAGCCGGGTTTAGACTATGCAACAAAACTTACATAACAAAAAAGACACAAAATGATTGAGTTTGAATGAAACTTTCATTCCAATTTACTCGGACCACTGCAAGAACTGGGGGCCTAAATATGAGCAGTTTTAAACATTATTTGCGTCTTGGTTCAAGTACAGGGTGGTACAAATTCGAGGAGATTGGGGGTTTTTGGATATTTCTAAGAGACATAGCGGACTGTTATTCCTCCAAAGAAAAACTAATATGCATGTTATGTGCAAGATTTTTGAGAAATGAATATTAGTAAAAACCGCATGCCAAATCAGTATGTCAAACTGCGTTGTTTACCTCGAAAATTATAACTATCTCTACAGTGGACTGTAGGTAATTTACCAGATATTTCATCTAATAAAATCTATCTTCTATTTTTGTATTCCCCCTTGTACAATCACGTCACATAACAACTATCAAACGAAGTTGCAACAGGTGGTTTGGCAAAGTTTGCTATAGTTACCAAGACGTGTTATTGTTACTAAAATGTAAAAGATATTCAAAGCGCCTCCTTTAATTGACAGTACGGACTTTTTTAAACTCAACTGCGATGGATTTATCCGACGACGAACTGGTTGAGGTCATTTTAAGGTTGCAGAAGGAATAAATTGTGAGCTGCTACCTGCCACATCGAGACCGAGGTATGAAAACAGTACAACCATTTTCTTACATGCTGTAAGGGGAAAGGGGTGAGCATCTACAAAGAAGAGGTCTTCTTGGCATACTTTTTAGACTAAGAAAGGTTTTAAAATGGAATAACTTATGGTTGCGCCATTTCATGGTAAAAAGCCTAGTTAAAAAAAAACAAAAAAAATGTTGGTTTTCGTGCACAAGTGCAGGTTTTCACTAAAGAAGAAGTATTTAAGTTTATGTTAGCCCCTGCTGAAGTATACCTAATGATTAAAGTGCTTACCATTTTTGCTTTGGCTCTTCGCATAGCGGGGCTTTTGAAAATCACTCTCGGCGACATTCAAGATAAAGGAAATCCAATTATTGTCAAAATCTCCGATTCCAAAAATCATTCCTCAAGATTCTTCATTTTATCTGAAGAAATAAATAATGAAACCTTTTTGATGCTGTATAGAAAGTACGCAAATTTAAGACCACCGACCACTCCGCACCGCCGTTTTTTTATCAATTATAGGAAAGGAAAATGTCCCATTCAGTGAGTAGGAGTAAACCTTCACGGAAAGATTACCTAACCCAGAACGTTATACAGGCCACAGTTCCAGATGTTCTTCAGGGGCCTATTCTTGAATATCGTAGGAAAGGTCGCACGGGAACGTTTACATCCTTCGGTTCGCCCAATAAGAAGGCTCAGAAGCTGCGGAGCTTGCATGGTGCACGCGCAAAGCTGACCGGATTGTCGTTTTTCAAGAGCGCTCGTTCACCTGGTCCGGTGGCAGGTGTATGAAAGTTTGAAAGTGTAGGAAAGTTCCTTCGATAGACGGCAATTGGGTGAGGTTCGGTCTTGGTCGGATAGGTTTCGGATACGATACCAGGGAGAGGACTGTTCCCGTGCGATCTTTCCTACGAAATTCAAGAATTAGCCTCCAGGAACGTTCCTAGCAGATTCAGGTGAAGGCATTACAAACATAAAACACTTCGGTGGTTGCAAGTCACTGCCGTCGCTGAAGTTTATCTGGAGGACTCCAAGAAACAGAAGAAAAGCATCTCGAATAAGATTCTTTCATCTACATATAACCTGCAAGCATTGCCCTCGCCGTCATCGTCATCTGGGCCTGTATTATTGAAAACCGTGCCCGTGAGTGTGAAGAAATTTCTTACTTCTCACCTGCTTTGAACCATGTGAAAAGTGAAAGAGGCAAATAGTCACCGATGACTACTCACCTCACAAGCCGTCAAGAATACGGGCCCTCTAAGCGACCTGCAGCCGATACCACTCCTGTCGACGTCATCTTTATTCACTTTGCAATCTACGAGTATTAGGTACTACTACTGTTAACAGCCAGATAATACCATCGAGCCATCGAGCTCCACTGGACCGGTAATTTCAAATAATTTACAAACTGCAACAAATTGTGGTTTTTTATATAAGTATTATGTTGGGAATTTGGAACCTTTGTTTTCCACAAACCAAAACTACACTTTTTTGTACTCGACGCGCGTTTCGCTAACAACGTTAGCATCCTCAGGAGACGATAAACAATAAACTAAATTAACCTACGCTCTATCTTATATACAATCTTTTAGTGGGCGGAAATAAGACTAATAATTTGTGATTGATCACGATTTATAATCCTATCTCCCCTCAACCAAAAAAATAAAGTGTACTAAACGGGATGGGTCCTCTAACTTTATTTAAAATATTTCTGGATTTAATGATTTCCATACTTTCATATGCATTCAAAAGTCTTTTGTTTGGTACACTTTTTAGAAGTTTTAGGTTATCTAATGTGAATCTATGATTGTTTTCAAAAGCATGCTCGGTCACACTTGACTTTTCTGTACTTCCGTATTTTAAGCGTGCTAAATGTTCTTTAAAACGTGTTTGAATAGAGCGTCTCGTTTGGCCAACATATTTTTTGTCACAATCCATGCAACTAATTTCGTAAATTCCACTTTTTTCTAGAACTGTAGTTTTATCCTTGGGATTTCCCAGTAAACTTCTTATTGTGTTACCGGATTGATGTACTAATTTAAGACCGGTGTTAATAAATACTTTTTGTAATCCTTTCGTATAATTAGGATTATAAGGAATTGATACAAATTTTGAGTCGCAGGTAACTTTTCGTCTGAAAAAAGTGGAATTCCGAAAGGTCTTTTGAAAAGAATGTCTATTTATCAGCTTATTTATTAAGCCTTCGTCGTAACCGTTTTCGGCAGCTATATTCCTAATCCTATTCTTTTCTTCTTCAAGTCTTTCTTTGTTTAAGGGGAAATTTACTAATCTATATGTTAAAAAGTGCAAACTTGCAAGCTTAAAAGAGTCATTTGGAATATACCTGTTGGTGGCCGTGCCTTTTCTGTATAGGTCAAAGTCCAATTTATTTTTATTTCTTATAACTAAAGTGTCTAGAAATGGCAGTGTACCGTTGTTCTCTGTTTCATAAGTAAATTTAATTGTGGGAAATTTGTTATTTATTTTTTCCATAAAATTTTCAACACTAGTTACTTTAGTGTTGAATACTGCAAACACATCGTCTACATACCTGAACCATACTCTGGGGAAATACTCAAATTCTTTACTTGTATCTGATTCAAATTTGCTCATAAAGAGGTTTGCGATAAAAGGTGATAAACTGTTACCCATTGTGGTTCCTTCTAATTGTTGGTAGTAGTTATTTTTATATTGAAAGTAATTTTGATTCATGCAGAGTTTGGTTAAAGATAGGTATTCTAAAGTCTGTTTGTCTTCTAGATTGTTTTTTCTTAGTAGTTCCTCCAGGTATTGTAAGGTATTGGGGATCGGCACACTAGGGAACAACGGACTAACATCAAACGAGATTAAAATTTCACCTTATTGGAGTGAAATATCTTTAACTTTGTTGATAAATTCAAGGGAATTTTGAACAGAAAAACCTTTTTCCTTTATAGGTAAATTTTCAAACTCGTTTGCTAGCCATTTAGAAATGTTGTAAGTCGGTGATCCTACAGCAGAAACTATAGATCTAACCGATTTTCCAGGCTTGTGGATTTTCGAAAGACAATACAGTTTCGGCATAGTGGGATTGCTTACTTGTAGCTTATATTTAATATTGTCAGTAATAATATTGTTACATTTTTTAATTGTGTTTTTTACTTCGTTAATCATTTTTTGGTAAGGGATTCTTTGGGACTTGTTTGTAGGGTCCATTTTTTATTAGGTTATCTACCCTTTCGAAATAGTGTGATTTACTAGGAAATCCCAAGGATAAAACTACAGTTCTAAAAAAAGTGGAATTTACGAAATTAGTTGCATGGATTGTGACAAAAAATATGTTGGCCAAACGAGACGCTCTATTCAAACACATTTTAAAAAACATTTAGTACACTTAAAATACGGAAGAACAGAAAAGTCAAGTGTGGCCGAGCATGCTTTTGAAAACAATCATAGATTCACATTAGATAACCTAAAACTTCTAAAAAGTGTACCAAACAAAAAACTTTTGAATGCATATGAAAGTATGGAAATCATTAAATCCAGAAATAGTTTAAATAAATATAGAGGTCCCATCCCGTTTAGTACACTTTATTCTTTAGTTGAGGGGAGATAGGATTATAAATCGTGATCAATCACAAATTATTAGTTTTATCTCCACCCACTAAAAGATTGTATATAAGATAGAGCGTAGTTAATTTAGTTCATTGTTTATCATCTCCTGATGATGCTAACGTTGTTAGCGAAACGCGCGTCGAGTGCAAAAAAGTGTAGTTTTGGTTAGTGGAAAACAATCATAACTTTGATATAAGTATTAACAAAATAATTTAAAAACAAGTTTGTATTATTTTTGTATCGGTCGGTCGTAGCTAAAATAATGTTCCTAACTCATGCGTAAAGTGTCTTTCCCGGGTCGACAGCAGTCGCGTGCGGGAAAGTATCACTTTCCGCACTTGTTAGGAAAACAAATATTTTCTTTGTGGTGGGAACAATCTGGCCTTGTATGAAACATTTCGGTAGCGCAATAAAACTACCGTTTTTCCTCGCAAAAATATAACCGAACCACATAAATTACAAAAATAATGTTTTAATTTAAATAATTTAAATGCATACCCGCGGGCGTATGCCCCTCGTGAAATATGCCGTAGCCGTTAGTGGGCTGTGTAATTTTGTCTAGATTGTGAAATCCAGTTATTCTATATATAAACAGTAGCATATCAGTGTCCGACAAAAAATAAACGCTTAAACTAGAAAAGTAAAACTAAGAATTTTTAAAACCATCAAGAACCGAAAAACAAATTTTCCTAAAAACTACCACGTCTATTTTTATCAAACATGGCTATGAACACTCCCTGAAGAATAGGCTCTAAATAGAAAAAGGGAGGTGTCGTACAAAATTGAAAAAGAACCAACCAAAAATATAGTAGACAGCTTTCTGGAAAGTAATCTAGATGAGAATCCAAGACATTAGTTTTCGACGACATGTTATATCTTCTTCTTCTTCTTCTTCTTCTTCTTCTTCTTCTTCTTCTTCTTCTTCTTCTTCTTCTTCTTCTTCTTCTTCTTCTTCTTCTTCTTCTTCTTCTTCTTCTTCTTCTTCTTCTTCTTCTTCTTCTTCTTCTTCTTCTTCTTCTTCTTCTTCTTCTTCTTCTTCTTCTTCTTCTTCTTCTTCTTCTTCTTCTTCTTCTTCTTCTTCTTCTTCTTCTTCTTCTTCTTCTTGTCCACTGCTTTTCGGAAAAGTGTCGTAGTACTAACACCATACCATGATATCCGTCTACGACCCGGACCTCTTGTGTCTTCAATTTTGCCTTCTATTAATAATTTTAAAAGTTTATATTTGTCATTTATCAAAATATTACCAAAATATTCAAGTTTTTGATGGTAAATAAAACTTCAAGATCTTTATTTATTGTAAGCAAAACATCCACATTAGTTACTCTGTCCATTCAAGATATCCTTAGTGTTCTACGATAACACCACATCTCGAATGCCAAAGCACATGAATTCGGAGAGTGGTATTGAGATCACGACTACACAACACTGATTTCATTTTGATAAAAGATGATGTGGCCTGTTCAATTCTTGCACGAACTTCTTGCATGTTGTCCCAGTTCTCATCCATTTTCTTTTTCCAACATTTAAGTTAAGCCTCAATTGCGAACTTTTGGCAGCAATTTGATTCAACAACTCTTGCAGGCATTCCAACGTGTCTGATATTATGACAGTGTCGTCGGCATATCGTAGGTTGTTGATTTTTATGCTGTTTATGGTCAGACCCTCCTCGCAGTTATGAAGTGCATTCTCTATTATTTTTTTACTATAGATATTAAACAACAGCTGAGACAATATAAAACCTTGACGCACTCATCTTCTTATTTGGACCTTTTCGGACCTTTATTTGCGCAGTTCCAGATTAGCGATTATCTTTAGATCTCGGTCATCTAGACCAATTTCTTTTAGCGATTGATGATGATGAGCTTTTTGTGTTGGACTCGATCAAACGCTTTCTCATAATCTGTGAAACCGGCATATACTCGCACCCACATATTGGCCGATTTTGTAAATCCACCGGTGGTCCACCGGTGTCAACAAAAGAGTTCATAAATTTTAGATGGATTTCACCAGTCTAACAATAGAGTTCCTAAATTTTTCGATGGATTTCACCAATCCAACAAATGTTGGCACCGATCGCCACCGGCTTCGGGAGTCGGTGGAAAATCTTCGTTGGATTAAACATAACCCTACTTTATGGTTAATTTTTTCCAGTTTTTTTTTATAACTACCAAGATATTTTTTTATGCATTTTGGTTAATACAAGGTACAGTACAGGATGCTTAATGGAGTGGTGAGCCATAATGTTAATGTAAGACAGTTCAAGCGAAGACTCTGATAATGAGCTAGACATCATACTAAATTTGAGCAAAAACAGCATAAGTGCCTTTAAGGATGGTATTCATAGTCGTTCCTCAAGGCTCCTTCCTTTCTTCGCCCATACATTTCCCAAGGAAGAAGGGAAACTTGAGAGCGATTATGAATACGGCCCTTATAGATCACATTTCCGATTTTCTCGAGCAGAAGTTGAGGTATGATTTTATTATTTTAAGTGTGGTTATTGGCACTCAGCTGCTTACACCGCAACGCGTTCTTTTTGTATTCGATTGAACAACGACATTTCATCACTGCTAGATCTCAGATGGATGTCAAACCCATCTGTCAACCGAATGTTGGCACTGATGTTCCTAGATCGCTGAAGACTCACCACGAAATCCGAACTGCGTGTCGCCCATACGGTATCTTCATTTTTTTATTCTTATTATGTTACGTCTTAAGGCGCAATTACACAGACGAACATGCTCAAATAAAAGCTCGTGCAAAATATCTGAAATTTTTTGCGCGAACATTTTTGTGAGCTTTCTTGTTCGGGTAAATTTTTGAGCAAGTTATTGCTATCTATTTTGGAAACATATTTTTAAAAATGAGAATAAATATAATTTTAAATCAGTGATCAGTGATCTCAATTCTTTAAAAAAATGGAACACCAACTTTTATTTTAAACTTTTGTGAAAAAAAGGCGACGGCAAGCGAAACATTATTATTGGCTATCAGTTTTGTCATATGCAATGTTAAAATAGTTAATGATGGAGGTAATAACATTTAATTCTTTTCTCTAACTTTTTTGGTTTTCTTTCATTACAAAAAGAAAACGGAAATGTCTTCGAAGTAATTACTTTTTAAAATGCAAGTGGATATTTTTAGAGAACTCTTCTGGAGAGTAGTTAGTTGTTCCCTGGGGGGGGGATAGGGAGGTTTAGACAGTCGGAACGCAGCGCTGTCAAACACTGCTGTAATTTTGTGTGTCAATGTTCATTTGACCAAAACCCCCTCTCACTAGTCTACGGTTTTTACCTTCTCCTAACCCAGCAACAGCAATAAATAAGTGCCAATTTTTATTTTTTTTGATTCTCGTTTTTTTTACAACCCCAAAAAAGTTAAAAGTATACTGGCATATCCCCTATAAAAATCAGATCAATCGAAGTTGCTTATGAGGTAAAACGTGAATTTCGACGTCAAATCGTTTTTCCGTCGGAAAGCACTTAATTAAAAATACCTTGTTTTAAAACTTAGTCTTTCTATTTTCAGTTAAGTTCAATGAATTCCCATAAAACTATAAAATTTAAATTTGTAAGAAATTTTTATTACCAACATTTCTTCAAACAAATTTTGCTCAACATTCTCTCCAAAATTTACGTGTGTTTTTTTGTACGCGATTTTGCTCGAACATTTCTTTGAACATTTTGCTCAAGAGGCTCGTGTAAATGTTTGTCGGCATTTCAACATCAAAGGAAAGTTTGTCTGTGTAAATGCGCCTTTAGGTAGTGGTAACACAAAAGAAGTTGGGCAACCAGGTCTTTATTGTTTTCTGCTCTAGTGCTTCCAAAAAAATTTGTTGCAACCATTTTAAAATTCTTTTTCCTTGCCTTGAAGTATGGAATTGAATTGCGCATCTAGGGATCCATAAATATTATTTCTTTAATTTAAGCGTCATTGATTTTAGGAAACTCTTCTTTTTTCACAAAACTTTTCATAATTCCTAATTTTATATGAAGCGGCCGGCGGTAGTAAAATGTTTTCTGGGGGAACTAATGGGGCAATGATAACACTTTTTTCCCTAGCTCAAAAGACTCTCTTGATGTCCAAATTTTCTTTTTATAGTAATCCGATCGTGCTCGACTGTCCCATTAGTAGAGAAAGCAGAAAGCAACAGTATCTCGTATAACCTAGATGTATTCCAAGCAAAATTATTATGGTCCCCAACTGGTACTGAGGGGGTATGGCAGAAAGGGCCCATGAAGAGGCCTAGTTGCCAGGCCTGCGGCCGCCCCTTACTACTACTACTACTGGTACTGAAGGCAACTTGTTTCCATTAGTCTTTTGAATCATGGACCAGATTTAAAGCTGTCATTAATCCCTCAATGTGCCTTTGCTTGTGTTGGGTTAGATTGGCAAGATACAAGCATAAACCCGGCCAAAGGGGACCCAGAGCTCCCTTTTCTGAATTCCACTTGGGCAATTCTCAACAGGCGAGTCCAAGACGCGTCATACCGTAAACTCCTGGAACGCAACTCTTAGGGGTCGGTGTGCCGGAGATAGGGAGCGCTTAGGTAAACCCAACTCTGGCTCGCTCTCGACTTCTCTAAGTGGTGGATCTTCCTCAGGGAACCAGGCACATCCTTTTATATACAGGGTTCCTAAGCAAATCCTTAGGGGGCCAAGCAGCCGTGTATAAGACGCAGACAAACGGAAACGCACATTAGGCAGAAAAGGATGGGCATGGGGCGATGTTGTCACTACATCTTACACGTAGTAAATCCATTCCAGGTTGTTGTTTTCTAATGTTTTCCATTTTCATACCTTCAGGACTGGAATAAAAATTGTTTTTGCTCGACTTTAATACCAAACTGATGAAAGATATCGTAAAAAAAATATTTTTCGGTTTTTCATTTTGTAACCATTGTCCTTACGCACTATTTACAGGCTGGGGACTGAGATACATGCAAATGCCTAATCTAAAGCGTTCATACACGGCCGGAGAAATAGACTGAGATATTTCCGTAGAAACTTTATCAAGCAAATAGGACGGGTTGACGCCTTCGAACGTCCAACCCGGGTTTTGCACTTTGATTCGAAATCAAAAAGGAGGAACAGTCAGATGTGGGGCCGTGCACAAATTACGTAACGGTTATTTTACCAATTTTTGACCCCCTCCCTATGTAATGTTTTGTAACGGTTTGGCACGCCACTCCCCTAATATTACGTAACGATTTCAAGACCACTACCCCCCCAAAAAAAAAACTTTTCACTTATTTTCATTTCAAATTTTCTTAGTTTCACACAAATGCAAACGCTGTCGAAAACCCCCCTCCCCCCTACGTAACGTTTTGTAACCCCCCTCCCCCCTATGACCATTACGTAATTTGTGCACGGCCCCTGTAATCTCAGTGGAGGAGGGCGAGAAAATTGATATTTTTTTCTTAAAAATTATACTCTTTAGACCTATTTCTTTGAGTTCCCGAAATTACGTAATTTTTGAAAAAAAATTGTAAGCGGCGCCATTTTTATTTCGTGCTTTGTTTTTCTAACATTTTTGCGTTCGGCTAATTTAATTTTGCCTGCGGCGCCCTTTATCTTCTCACTCGAAACCAAGATCCCCCGTTTTAGGAAAACTGATCCCGTCTCTGTTTCTAAATTTTTTCGAATAAAAGTAGAGTATGACCATGGGAGAAATAATTTTTTTCTACGGTATGACGAAAATTTCGAGAAAGTTGAAGAAAAAAATAAAAAAAGTGACAGAGCTCAAGTTTTTCGTAAAAAAAAACGTTTTTTGTAAAGAAACAGAGCAAAATAAATCTTTTCACCCCTTTTTGGGTGTTACAAATATTGTCAGCCCCTTATTTTTCGCTTTTACCCTCCCGCTAGTTTTGAAGAATTGGTTCGCTACATGTTTCGAGATCATGTCATAAAACACCTCGAAAATATCAAATGTAGTGTAGGGCCAGCTTTATTTAAAATCAATAATATCGTAAGCAAAAAGCTCTGCAGGAAAAACAGCGCCGTTTATTGATTTCTTTGGCTGCTAGTGCTAGCTGCATGGTTTGGCCGTTTTCGGATAGATGTCACTAGTAGAACAGAATGGAAAGAAATTTAATTAAAAGCGAATATATTTATTTCTAATGTTAACAACCTCACGAGTTTATCGCTCAGTATCGTAAATAATGGACCCTGCCGCCTCCTTTAAGCAAGAAAAACCTGTGGTTTGGACCTGAAAACATCTAATTTTTAATTAGATTAGATGTTCAAATCTGTCCACTTCTTGAGCCTCACAATATCCCAATTTATTGTAAAACTCTTGGCGCGTAGCAGCCAACATTTCAGGGGTGATAGAGTTGCCCGCCTCCAAAATTTTCGCCCTCAACTCCTGTATAGTCGTAGGTCATAAGTGAGGGTGTTGGAAAATTTTGTCGTGCCAACAACCCCATAGGAAAAAGTCATTTGGCGCAAGATCTGGTGATCGAGGAGGCCATCGGATATTTCCATACGTGGAAATAATTCTATCACCAAATACCTGACGAAGGTAATTTGTAGCGTGTCGTGAATTGTGGGAAATTGTGGGATGAACAGCCATCTTGCTGAAACCACAATTCGTCCAAATTTATGTTGAGTTCCCTCAACCGTAGTAAAACCTGGTGTTGGAGAAGGTAAACATATTTTTGGCTATTCAAATTCCCTTCAATGAAAAAGGGTCCAATAATGTGATACCCGACAATACCGCTCCAAACATTTAATTTTTGAGGATGTTGCGTTCTAACACTTGCGATGTTTATTTTCGCGGGACCAATAGCGGCTATTTTGTGGATTGTGAGAGCTATGAAGTTCAAATGTATTCTCGTCACTAAACAAAACTTTTGATAGGAAATTTTCGTTCCTGTCACATTTATCCCTCATAACCTCACAATATTCTAACCGGCGAAAATAATCACCTGGTTGCAATTCCTGCGACTTCCCAATCTTAAACGACTTGTAGCCGTATTTTTTTAGGATCCATTGGCAAGTACTGTTGGGAATATCCAGTGCCTCTGCAATCGGTTTCGTCGAACATGGTTCATGTGCCTCAACGTAAGCGCATACCATTTCGTCTCGTTCCACCCTGTGTGAAAGAAAGGGATGCTCTGGTATTTCGCCGTCGTGGTAACACTTTCTACAACCATTTATGTATGCACCCGTATCTTTCAAAACGATGATAAATGTTGTAGACAGTTTGAGCCACAGGAACCGGTCGATCTGGAAACGCAAAAACAAAAAGCCCAATGACCTCGTCCGCATTGTCACTTTTTATGTAGTTTTTAATAATAAAAATCTTTTCTTCTCGAGTATACGGCATTTTAAAAACATAAAATTTACGAAACTGAAGCGACTCGAAAGGAAATAAAAATGCAATGCCTGTGAATCCCAGTTTTTCCTCGATCATCTCATGGTGTGGCCGCCATCTAGCGGAATTTGCAGACATCTTGTCAACGGTTATTATTGCAACTATGATTTATGCTCACAATGAAAGAGTGGCGACAATTTTTTCTCATGAAAGCAGTCCGGAGGTAATAACAAACTGGCACCATTGCTCAATATACCTATTTCTTCTGTGCGCGCAGAACTTTCTATGCCATTTCTGTTTGATTTATTGAAGTCCTATCCCTAAGGAAAATCTTAGGAACCCTGTATATAGCCCCCTCCTCGAAGTGCTAGAGAGGTGATTCTAGCCAGTTTACTCGTCTGTGAGGGAACTGCAGAACGATCTTCCAACAACCAGGTGGTAACACAGGGAACTGAACAGGTACCCAGTAAAACCTTTAAAGATAAGGATCAACAAGGGACTGTTCAAGGACCCAGTAAATCTTGTTCAACACAAGATTTCCGACAGGGAACTGCACCAGTACCCATTGGACACTCTACAAACACATCAGAAGCGCCTACGGACGCCGCTAATGTAAGCAAATTAGCGAAGGAGCTCAGGAAGCTCCAGGTCAAAATCGTGGTCAGCATGGACGGTCCAACCGAAACAGAGCTGACTGAAGAGGCACGAAGTCCTTGCTCCACCTAGGCAGGAAGGATGTGAGACCAGCAACAAAGCTCCTAACAGGACACTGTTGCCTCAACAAGCACCTACACTGACAAAACGGGATCAACCCACGACCGTGGGTGAAAAATTTGGGGCTACCCCAACTCACACCGTGCGTTACCATAGCACACGGTACGATTCTCCCAAACCATTTCAATTTAGCTGGGAGAACTCAGCAAGTCCTGGGCTACCACAATTCAGGCATGGGATTGCCCCAGACCAGTTTCATGTATTAACTTTGTGAGTCTGTGGCAATTCACGGTCTGGGCTACGATAACTCGTGATCATGGTTTATTTTTTAGTAAAACCGAGGAATTTACACATGTGAATCCGATTATAGGCGGTGGTTTCCGAATGTCGAGTTTTGCACACATTTGGGCTTGCGGGTTGCTTTGACTGGCGTTTGGATCTAGGAATGTCAGAATTTTTGGAAAAATCTGGTTTTTCGGTTAACCGGTTATGTTTGCACTCATTTTAACTGCCCGGTTATAACCGATAGAAAACACCGGGTATTCAGGTTAACTGGTTTTTCGGTTATTTAAAAAAAGTGATTATAATTAAAAGCACCGGTTATTCAGGTTAAATGGATTTTTGGTTATTTTTTTTTTCGTTTTTTTTTTTTAATAATAACGGAATCATGAATTTATAATGATGAATAACATAAAAATGTTAATAAAAGCAATTTTTAATTCACAACTTTTTTTTATTGAAAAAAACCTACAATACGGAAAAATATTAATGAGGTACGTAATCGAAAATCGAATACGAATTAGGGGTCGAGTTCTGTTTTCGAGTTTTTAATAAATAATATTATTATTTACATGGCTAAATGACCGTTTTTTTTTACCGGTTATTGGGCAGAAAGTGTAAAAACCGGTAATAACGTAAACAAAAAACAACTGATAATAACCGGTTAACTGATGGGAAAAAAACCGGTTTTCCGGTTTTAACCACCGGTTATTGACATGCCTAGTTGGAGCTTGATTTCCAGTTGTGATGTAGTTAGTGTAAGTGTAGGTTATATGTGCGGGTATCCTGTAATATTATGGCGGCAAACCACTTTGAAACATTTTCAAACGCGATATTTTAGATTTTTTATGCAAGGGGTTATCCATTATAAACCTTCATCTTATCTGAAATTTGACATTTATAGTTTACAAACTGCATAGATATGCAGAAAATATTTGTGGCGTAGAGGGCAAATGGTTAGGTCCCGGGTTCAAATCCTGGTCGAAGAAAAACTTTTCTCCGATTCCCTCACCCTTTGCCCTCTACGCCACAAATCATTTCTGTAAATTTATTAGAGCGGTAAATTTTCCCTTTATTTTGCAAAGATATGTTTTGTTATTTTCAACGTAACATATTGTCAGACAAGGTGATGATTCCTTTTGATTGATTGATTAAAAATTCTATACTTGTTTATAATGGATACACCCGGGGATTTAAGAGTTAAGGCTTCGTCGGATTTTGTTTTATTTTTAAATCACAAAATCTTTTATTTTGAGAAAACCACGAACCACATTTTTAATGCTCCCTAGTTGACGGTATTTTTTAATCTCTATTAGCGATCATGCTGGAGATGAAAATGAAGATTTTTTTATTTGCATTAGTATTTATTTCGTCTACTAAAACATTTTTAACTTTGTAGTTTCTCATAAAAATAAAATTAAAAATAAAAATAAGTTTTATTTTTTTTCAAAATACTAGTACAGCGATTTGGGGTAACTTTCAACCACTGTAGGTAACTTTGAGCAACTTGGAAAATTATATGTTGGAACTTTTCATGTGTCTTAACTGAATTTTCTTAAAGTTTACCATAATGGTTCAAAGTTACACCGACTGACTATACTACAACTCAGCTACTGAGCTCTGGTAGCCCAAAGGTAGGGTTCTCCCAGCCCAGACCATGAGTTACCACAACCCAGGCGCTGAGTTTTGGTAGCCCGTCAGCTGGGTTTTCCTAGCCCAGCTCATGAGTTACCACAACCCAGGTGCTGAGTTCTGGTAGCCCAAAGGCAGGGTTCTCCCAGCCCAGATCGTGGGTTACCATAACCCAGAGTTGTGGTAACCCAAAGGCAGGGAAATGACCAAAAAATACATTCAGTGTTTATTATTTGGGGCTACCACAACACTCAAACCGTGTTACCCTGCAATCCCTTGGACTTGGTTCTCACAGCCCAGAGGTCTGGGCTGTCCTTTATTGGCAACACAGCTGGGTCTAGGAGAACTCATATTTGAATTCTCGTAGCCCACCATTTTTCTCAGTGTCGAGACACTGGGAATCGCCGGAGACTCAGAGAGTCGATAGTGCACGGAGGGCGAAGAATCTTTCTTGCATGTGCTGCTGTAGTGTCTGGCTCTGGTCAGGTCAAGAGAGTCGCACCTTGGGAAATATCTGTTATTCCCAGGCGATGTAAGCAGGTTGCAGCCTAGAAAAATCTGTTCTTTTGCGAAAGAGGCAGGCTTCCAGTGCTAAACCATGGATAGTGGGCGTGCTACGGGCCCAGCAAGGTGGCCTACGTACATAGGGATTGTCCCGCCCGCACTTCTACATTTATTCATTCATTCAATCCCTCAATGTCAATACGGGCCACCAAATTGTTTTCCATGTTAAAAAATGGCGTTAGGTTTTTTTTTTTGACGGCAGACTTCCTTACAATATTATATAAAAATGTGACTAACAATTTAGGATTTATAGTATAAGTATTCAAACATCTTATAAAGTACAATTGGTATAATAAATCCATGTACAGGGTGTCCTAAAAATCTGAGTTAATTCTGTTTCTAAAAATACCTAACATATTGCCTTTTTCTCTAACGATTTTTAAATAAAATGACAATAACTTTTAAATAAGAGCAATGATTTAGACAAAGAATCACCGAATATCTGTTTCTCTTTTATTTCAAAACCGTTAGAGAAAAAAGTAACATATTAGGTGTTTTTGGAAAGAGAATGAAAAGTTCTATTTAAATTTTCCAAAATATACCTACAGGGCACCTCATTTAAAAAAAGTATCGTCGCCGCCCTAGCTCCGTCTCCTCCGCTCATTAGCATCCAAAAAGATAATTTTTTGTAAACCATCTAATTATGCGAAATTTTACTTCTCTGTCTCTTTTGGTTTTGGAGATATTAGGGTATATATACAGGGCGGATTCTTTAAACGGAACGGTGTTAGAATTTTTGTTTTACAAAAAAATCCAAAAACACGTCAACTGATATTTTTAATTTTCTTTAATCGTGTTATCTTGGATTTTTCTATGTCGTTTTGTTTACGAGGTATGGCAAAAAATATATATTTTTTAAATAGGACACCCTGTATAGTTTGACATTTTTGAATTCTAAAAAAAATCCTTTTGACAATACCCAAAGACATTCAACTAAAATAGATCCATCAAGTCGTTCATAAATTCATAAAAAAAACGCGATCAGTCGTTAGACTTAGGGAAAACCATTTTATCTTCCATTGGCAACGCTGAACCAGGCAGTAACACGTCACGTTTACCAGCGACCAGAAGCGGCTCGTTATTTATTGATGTAAAAAGGTGTGGTCTTTATTTTCAGATTTATCAAATATTTTTGGAAATACAATCTTTAATTTTTTTATGCTTAATAAATGATATCGAGGTATGGAGAGGTATTATATTTGTCATTGTGAAAATATTTATGTAAAGAAATAACATAGAACATATTAATTTTTTAAATGTTCTCCAGATAGTTAGTTGCACGGGAGGAATTCGGGCGGGAAAGGCACTTCCGCAAGAGTTACGTAAATTTTTTATTCTACTAGTGTTTATGATGACTCTCTTGATCAATACATAATTTTGAGAAAACACATTTCAAACTCAAAATTTAAAAATTTGGTCCCTAAATTACCATATTAAAAAAATGCGTGTGTTAAAAGTTTCTTCACGAACGCTAGGACAGTTTTTTATGTACGCCGTGCTTATTTTTTTTAAGCACGGCGTGTGGGAAGTTGAAATTTCTACATTAAAATTGGTATGTAAAAGTAGACTTTTTCACACGCATTTGCGAAGTTGTGTTTTTACCTATTTAACGTTAAGTGACCTGCAAAACCTTATTTAAAAATTAGCATAGGTAAAATTATTTTTTTAGCACAGCGTGAATTTTAAGTCTAATTGGAGTTTTTACAAAATTATGTTTTGGTTTTAATTTCAAAATTACCAAATATTTATAGGGTGGGCCACAAAATTCCACACTTTTTGGATTGGCTATTACTTTTGACATAAGTGCTCGATTTTTAAAGGTATTAGTTTTTTGGATAGATGAAACGTGACACTTTTTCGATTCAGTTGAAAATTTGAAATATCTCGAAAATCCAAGATGGCGGACAGTTTTAAAAAATGTGTAATTTTCACCCCCCCCTGAAAAAAATTTATGTTCGACAATGAACAAACTTTAAAGCTTTCACTATAAATGCTCGTTGTTTATGTGTATCTTGACGTATCACTTGCTTAAATCGGTTAGGAAATGAAAAAGTTATAAGCTTCTAGATTATGAGTGTTTGGGCTTAACATTGGAAAAAAATCGCAAAATTACATATTGTTTTAATTTGCTGTAACTTTTGGCCTGATTAGTTAATTTAAAAAAAATATTTTTTAAAAAGACAAAAAATGAGAAGTGCGTCTGTTTGTTCAAAATTTGACATTAAAAAAAATCAAGATGGTGGATAGTTTTAAAAAGGGTTAGCTTTTATACGCCTTATTTTTTTTAAGTAAGACACTGGACAAAATAAAAATTAGTATTTTCAAATCTCCTTTTTTTCTTCGTGTATCAAGGTATTGCCTAATTAAATCGGATAAGAAATAAAAAAGTAATGGGTATTTAGATTCTTAGTATTTTTCTTAATTAATTAATTAAGTCAAAAGATATAGCAAATGGAAAATGTATGTAATTTTGTGAATTTTTTTCAATGCGAAGCCAAAACACTCGTAGTCAAAAAACTTATAACTTTTTTATTTCCCAACTGATTTAATTAAATGATATTTCAATATACACAGAAACAATGAGCGTTTGTAGTGAAAGCTTTAGAGTTTGTTCAGTGTCGCACATAAAAATTTTTTAGGGGGGGGTGGTGAAAATTACACATTTTCTAAAACTGTCCGCAATCTTGAATTTTTTGAAAGTTGTAAATTTTTAACCGAATCGAAAAACTCTAACGTTTTATCTTTTAAAAAAACTAATATATTTCAAAATTGAGTAATCATGTCAAAAGTTATAGCCAATCCAAAACGTGCGGAATTTTGTGGCCCACCCTATATAACCTTAGGAAGAAGCTTTTTACTGTTGTACTAAAAAAGTGTCAAAAGCGCCTTTTTCGCCTTTTTCGCCCTTCGGTCATCGCGTGCAGAAAAGTATTACTTTCCGCAGTGTTTAGGCAAATTACCAAAAAAAAAAACCAATGTTGAAGAAATAAGCAAAATCAATTAAAAATAGTGGTATTTTGAAAAAGGAAGATACTTATATTATAGATATTATATGATGATCTTCCATTGTATAAAAATAAATGGAAGTTATACACTCTACTATAAAAGTATCTTTACATTTTTAATAAATACAAAATAAATGTTATGTGGAGTATCTACCTATGTAAATATTATAAATAAAAAGTTGTAGCAAATATACATTCTTTATCCTGTGTCTGACATAATGTTTTAAAAATTTATATTTGTACCGGGTACGATTGTACTATTTATAAACAAATCTCGGCAGAAAAAATAAGTTGACTACAGATAGTATCAAAACTGTGAATGTATCTCTTACATTTTTTGCTACTCATATAGGATATTTAAAAATATCGCAGCTGGGGTTGGTTCATTATACCAAATATAGTGTAATTAATTATAAATGCTTACCATATTTTTTTTATCGGAAATGTGCAAAAATATACCAAAAAAACTTATTTCTTTCCTATATTTATTAATTACATTTTGTATTTATTGCAAACACTAGTTGCACGCCTATGGCGGCTTATGACAAGATGGCGTCGCAAAAACTCTAGTTCTTGTCACACTACGCACTTTGTCATATCACTTTTGCCACAAACACTTACATATATTAAAAAAATATTAAAAACTGTCAAATAATGTGTAAAATAGGACCAAAACCTCGATTATGCTAAAGCTACAACGCTGACCAGAAATTATGAATGGAGCAGCGTACAAACGGTTATATGACTGACTCGCCACAAATGCGAGGTTGTCACATTGTTGTAGCTTTTATTCCCGATGTATATTGGGAAATAAAAAGAATTATTGTTTCGGCCAAAATATCAGGTATTTTACCTACACATTATAAATTCTTTATTGATTTAAAATTGTGAAGATTCAAACAAATTTAAATGCAATTATATAATATACCTCAATTTCTTTATATATTTGAATAAAAATAAGGTGTTTCTCCACGTTTTAAAAAACAAACCGGAGAATTTGTATAATTGCAGGTAAATGATAAGAGATACAACTTTGTTTACCTTATCTCTGATCGCAACTGTGTAGATATAATAGCGACATAAAGCTATTTTTAACTCATCGCCGTATACGTAACCGCATCTAGCGAGAACCAAGCACATTAATTGGTCAGAAACTTGTACCACGTTCGAAAAGAGCAGATATATGCTAATCTAAGGTGTTCTTGAACGCGATAGGTGTTAAGATGCGTTAGGTATCACGTATCGGTACGGCACACGTATCGTATCTCAGCACCAATTGCGTTCAGAAACACCTTAAATTAGCATATATTTTCTCTTTTCGAACGTGCTACAAGTTTCTGACCAATCAATGTGGTTGGTTCTCGCTAGATGCGGATACGTATACCGCGATGAGGTACAAATAGCTTTATATCTCTATTTAAGTTATACCTTTATGACAATACCACACACTAATACTCTATCTCTTATAGTTTTCAAGATAGAGGCATTTAAACTTGCATGGAATTGTTGTCTGTGCCCTGTTTTACGGGGGATATTTGAATGAATATCGAAGTGTTCCATAGAGATTTAGATAAAAATATCTTGATTATCGTAAAATATAGATCCTACTGTGTGGTATTGCTGAAGAGATAATTGTTTGCAAATTTCAAAAATTGCAAAATATACAGGGTGTCCTATTTAACTATAACTTTAAACTAAATGACATAGACAAAAAGAACAAAGAAATTAAAAATCTCAGTTGACGTGTTTTTGGATTCATACCCGCTAGAACCACCGGCCCGTTTAAAGAATCCACCCTGTATATATAATAAAAATTAAGAAAAAATAATATATTAAAACCAGAGCTACCTGAGACTTTTGCAAGATGGATTGATAATTATTATAAGAAAATAAGTAAGATTTTGCTATTTTGGTTTGGGAAACACTTTTACTCTTCCCCAGTGATGAAACTGATTTTGCCAAAAATTTAGTAGGATAGAACTTTACTACTTGTTGTCATTTTCAGACGGACCATAAATCAGATTTTTTTATGGCAACAGTTTTATTTTGCGAACACAAAACGTTTGTTTAATCAACGTATTGTTTGACTCTCCTAATTGGCTTTCACAGGGCTTATCGGAAAGCCATTTGTTTTTGAATTTATTGCTGTCGTTGTAATAAAATTTACTAAACTATTTAGTAATTTTTATTATTTATGTAGTGAGGTTCGCGTGTAAAAAATGTCGTTTGTTTTCATGATTTATATATTCAGGATCCCAAAATTACTGAATAGTTTTCTTCCACTTTTACTCTTTTAGTTACTACTTCATATCTAAGTTTACCTGTTCTGTTTGATCCGACTCCAACCATGATGTGAAAGTTTCCCTCGTATTTTTTGAAATTGCACTTTTAATATATTTTAGTTTTGTCTATAACTGGCATTAAATTAATCTTTTAATCATCAAAATTCCGTAAAAATGAGTAATTTTAATCGATTTTATTACACGACGTAAACAACCAAGCAATCCTTTTCTGATTCAAGCAGTGTTGTCACATTTTTATCTACTATTTTTCTCTACTTTTAAAATTTGTTTGCTACAATTTTTAATCAAGTTGGCCATGCTCGTCTTTTGAGCCTCCTACTGAATGTAAGAAAATTTCGTAAAATAGACGGTGGCCGAGCGGAATGATTCTGATTCTTGCATACGTTTTTAAAATGAAATGAATGATTCATGCAGTGGACCACATTTTTTTAAATCTTAAAGTAATTAGTAGGTACTTATCTTTTTTTAACCTTGAATTTTATATTTTCTTTAAAGCAAAAACTTACTAGGTACCTACACAAGATGTAAAAAAGTAGCGTAAACTAAAATAATTAATACCTACATAGCAAAAACCCAATTCGAAATTACTCTGCCATTTTCGTTCCGATCGGTCATGGCCTGCTTGATGGTTTCTTGTTTGTAGTACTTTTATTTCGCTGCGTAGCCTCTTCTACTTTTAGTAGATAAAAAAGCGTTGTCGACATATACAGACCGCTTCAAGCTACTGCGAACATAGGGGGAATCAAGTCCAATTTACTCTCCGTGCCGTACGACCGAGGTGGATTCGAAGCACGCTGCAGTGTTATCTTTTGGAAATTCATTTCGTTTTTATTATTTTGTTTTATTTCTGCCTTGCTCGAGAAACAGATGGATAAGTTCTTAATTGAAATAATACATTTTTAAAACTAAAAATGGATGTCTACGAAGTTGCCGAAAAAGTGCAGATGGTCAAATGGTCAAATCGTCATAACCCAACACACGTTCGATATTGGTCGAGGGAAAATTTGCATTTGTATTTTGACGAAAGAACACAGTATCCCCAAAAACTAAATGTTTGGGGGGGGGGTGTTGTAGGGGAACACGTAATTGGGCCATTTTTTATTAATGGCAATTGCAATTTGAATGGTCCTAGATACTTGGATCTACTGCAGCAGCACATTATTCCAACTGCTAGGCAGTTGTTAGGTGTAAGATTTGGTGAAACATGGTTTCAACAAGATGGTTGTTCCGCTCACAATGTTGGCCTTGTTAGGGAATATCTTGATAATGTATTTCCTAATCGGGTTATAAGTACACGGGGAACTATTTTATGGCCAGCTCGATCTCCCGATCTTGCTCCTAATGACTTCTATCTGTTTTTGAAGAAGCTTTTCAAATTATCACCCCTAACATGCTTGGAAACGTTGGAAGGGGTTTTTATAGTAGGCTCGGATATTGTCTAGCCGAGCAAGGAGGACTTTTCGAACATTTGCTTTATTTTTTTTTTTTGACTGGGAGAATCTTTTTGGTTTTTAGAATGTATTATTTTATTTTGAGAACTTGCTTTTATTTTGTTTCTCCTTATTATTTTCATTGTAACACGTCGTCAGTGATAAATCTGAGCAGTTGACAATAAAACGCTCTTATTTATCAGTAACAAAAAATAAGAAAATTACGTTATAAAAATTTGCGTATTTATTGACCAAATTCCGGTTTCATTGACTACGCTCCACACAGCACCGTGGTTAGAGGCGTACTAAATACAAGGCGAACGGCGGCGAACGGCAGCGAATGGCAGCGAATGGCGATCGGAAGCCTGAGTGTTGGTTGCTTCACTGATAGGCGTGCGGTGTCTCTGCATGTACGTACACTGGCAAATTAGACTTCTTTCGCCCTATGTTCGCAGTAGCTTGAAGCGGTCTGTGTTTGTTTTGATGCGCGCAATCGGCCTTCAGATCCCATTTTGATGGTCTCATGCTACAGCTCAAAATATAACAAAAACCAAAACCATGTCGTTTGGGGTTATGTTGCGACGTTTTTTATTTTTTTGATGATTATTTTATTCACCATTCCATGCACCTATTGGTGCAATCGAACGATGGATTACTGTGGACGTTACGAACTCTTTATATCGCAGAAGACAGGCAATATTCTGTCATTTTGTACGGATACCACTAATAATTAACTAAATAGTCTCTTCATTATCTCGTAGAATGATTTAGTGCGATAATTTTATTTCAAAAGTGGTTTATGTAGGTGGACATAAATCACCACCAACTACTTCGGTTACTTAACTTTTAGCAGCACAATTTAAATTATTTCGTTAATTTATGGACCTCTATTTTTGTTCAACATGATCCGGAAGACCCGTAAAAATAGGAACATAGATATAGGATACGAACGTAGAGATTTGATAGGGTGGCCATTTTCAGTTACTTTTTAAAAGTGCAAACCGTTGTTGACTGTTTGTTTTGAAAATAAGTAAGACAGAAAATAAGGGCAAGTCCAACAATATTGTTAAAAAAAATTTGGTTCCGCTATGACGCTTTTCAATATGGCGGGTGATATATCAAAATGGTGACCTATAACCACATTTTATTTTATCCAATTTCGTAAAAAAGCAAAAATATCAAGATGGGCATTAATTCCTGTTGACTTATCGCCGCTTACTATGAAAAAAAATTTTAGTTTATGCATGACCTTGATTGACTGTAAAAATAACATGTGCAAATGAAAAACCAGCTTTTTGTGATGTTTTTTCCAAATCACTACGAAAAAACTTTAACCCCCAGATGCACCGTAAAAGTATTTGGATTAGTTCAGCTAATGCTTCCTCTTTGTTCATTTATGTGGGATCAAGAGAGAAAAAGGGTGGATTAGATAGCCAATCGCGTTTAGGTGGCTACGGTGCATTTAGGGGTAAGTGCCGGAGATAAAATTAACATCTTAGCCATAAACAAACACTTCATTTTAAACCTCCCTACCATTTTCTTTGATATGGCGTCCCAGATGTTTATGCTATACCCCGGTAAAAATGACCTATATGCATGTCGTTCTTATTAAGTTTCGGAACTGTGAATTTTATGTTTTACTTACTGTCTAGCCAACAGTCATTTAAATTACCTATAAGAGAGTTACCAGAAGTTAGATATACAGGGTGTCCCAAAAGTCCGAGTCCACCCAAATATCATCTGAACTATTAGAGGTAACTAAACTTTATTTGGCATTAATCTATAACATTAAAAGATCTATTTTTTTAAGGGGCGGTTGTACCGCCCCTGTCTTGGGGGGCGGCATACGGGCGGCCATCATGAAAATCTTAAATGGAAACCCCTATCGAGTGATAGCTTGTTTTGAAGGACTTTAAAAAATCAACATGTTGGTGTGACTGTCACTTGTCTATGTCAAACGTGTCAAAAGTTATGGACTGTCAAACTTATTTTTCACAATTTTTGACAAATTTCGAAAATTTGTGTTAGCCAATGAAAACCCATTCGAGTGATTATTCAAAAGGTTTTTTCCAAACTAACATTTTGCCGTAACTCTCAATGTCAAAGGCGTCAAAATCTACCGTCTATGGAACTCATTGGTTTTGACAAACTTGTTAATTTTCTGGTTTTTCAAAGTTTACCATTTTTGTGTAACTGTCACTTGTCTAAAATAAGGAAAAGACGTATAATGTAGGGTAATAATTTATAACTTTTTGTTTTTTGAACAGGAGCCGCATATTTTCGATATTTGGTTATTTTATTACATAAAATTTATCGATAATGATACCTGACTCACATTAATTGTTAAATAATAAGAGAATCAAGAAGGCTTTGAAAATCTGACTTAAAAAAAACAAATAAAATTCAGCAAAATGTCACGTGAAAACTGCTTTCGGTATAAGTTTTTACGATGCCACGATCAAATGAAGATAAAGTTGAAATTATCTTTTTCTACGGACAAACATGTTATAGACAAGCTAGACGCCTTTTCAACAATGCGTTTCCCGACAGACCTGTATAGCACAGCTACGTAAGAAAAACTGTTCTAAAGTTTAGATGATTTTTTACTGTAAAAGATGCCCCAAAACGAGGAGATCCAGGAGCAGGTGCCGGGGTCCGGTATTGAACAGCCCAAGCAGTCTGTGAGAACTATAGCAGGTGATCTTGGAATCAGTAAGAGCATGGTCCATAGGGTTCTCAAGCGGTTCAAATTCCATCCTTATAAGGTGCAGTTGGTTCAAGAGTTAACCGAAGATGATTTTGATCGCCGCGTGCAATTTTCCGAAGAAATGACTGAACTAATTAGAACTGAACCGTATGTGTTGAATCAAATTTGCATTAGTGATGAAGCTAATTTTTTCTTGGATGGGATAGTCAATAGACATAACTGCCGATATTGGTCGGACCAGAATCCTCATTGATATGAAGAAGCTCATACCCAAAATCCCTTGAAATTAAACCTATGGGTGGGAATTTTGGGAAATCGAATAATAGGACCATTTTTTATTGATGGCAACCTTACAGGCGAAAGATATTTGGAGCTACTACAAAATTCGATCATTCCTGCAATAAGAGAAGCAGCTGGGAATTTATTTGAACCCATCTTTCAACAGGATGGGGCGCCGCCCCATTACTATCTTCCTGTGAGACAACTTCTCAATAATGAATTTCGTCGTTGAATTGGGCGTTGAGGAACTTTAGAATGGCCTGCTCGTTCGCCCGATATGACGCCTTTGGATTTTTTTCTTTGCGGTTACATCAAGGAACGAATCTACTATACTAAGCCCAGAAACTTGCAGGAACTTAGAGAAAGAATTGTTGGGGTCTGCCGATCAATAACGCCAGAAATTTTAAGAAACGTTCGTAGTGAGTTTGAAAACAGACTTTTTTACTGTCAGGAGGTTCTTGGTGGCCATTTTCAACAGTTTTTTAATTGAATTTTCTCCATTTTCTGTTCAACCCTATTCAATAAGGTTCAATGTTCAATAAATAGTTGAGTTTCAATTTAATTGTTTCTTTTTTAATTATAAAATTGATAGCTGATTATTATAAAAAAGATTTTGGGTGAAATAGCGATACACTACTGTTATACCTATAAAAATGTAAGTGTCGAAAAGACCTTTCAAACAAGGTATCACTCAATAATATCTCAGACAGCTGCCGGTGGCGTTCAAATGTTACTCTTCAAAAGACCTTTTGAACAAGGTATCACTCGATAGGATTTGACAAATTTGTGAATTTTGTCAAAACCAATGAGTTTCATAGACGATAGATTTTGACGCCTTTGACATAGACAAGTGACAGTTACGGCAAAATGTTAGTTTGGAAAAAATCTTTTGAATGCGGTATCACTCGAATGGGTTTTCATTGGCTAACACAAATTTTCGAAATTTGTCAAAATTTGTGAAAAATAAGTTTGACAGTCCATAACTTTCGACACGTTTGACATAGACCAGTGAAAGTTACATCAACATGCTGATTTTTCAGAGTCCTTCAAAACAAGCTATCACTTTATAGGGGTTTCTATTTAAAATTTTCATAATGGCCCGTATGCCGCCCCCCAAGACAGGGGCAGCAAAACCGCCCCTTAAAAAATAGATCTTTTGATGTTATAGATCAATGTCAAATATAGTTTATTTACCTCTAATAGTTCAGAAGACATTTGGGTGGACTCGGACTTTTGGGATACCCTGTATATTACTATATAATTCTGTTCGTTCTAACGTTCAAAATAAACTTCAAGGATGAGGATTTACCAACTATTTAGTCACACATTTATGTAGCACCGCATCCCTGTAGAAATTCCTAAACTTAATAAAAACGTCATATAGGTCATTTTTACCGGGGTATAGCATAAACATCTAGGAAGCCATATAAAAAAAATGCTAGGGAGGTTTAAAATGAACTGTTTGTTTATGAGTAAAGGCGCAATTACACAGACGAACATGCTCGAACAAAAGCTCGTGCAAAAGATCTAAAATTGTTTTCGTGAACATTTTTGTGAGCTTTTCTTTGAACATTTTGTTCGGGTAAATTTTTGAGCAAATTATTGGTATCTATTTTGGAAACATATACATATCAGTGATATCAATTCTTTAAAAAAATGGAACACCAACTTTTATTTAAAATTTTTGTGAAAAAAAGCCGACGGCAAGCGAAACATTATTATTGGCAGTTTTGTCACATGGATTAGGTTTACTTATAATATTTTTTCTTAGGTTTTTCCCGGATTTTTTTGCCCGGAGTTTTTTTTGGGATTTTCTTGCGAGTTTTTTTTTATTTTTAAGGGTTTTTTTCCTAAGAAAAACCCAGGAGTTTTTCAAATATCGGCAAAAAACTCAAAAATTGCACTTTTAAGCGGTAATCCGCGCCTCATGACTATGAGGAGTGGTGGGGAGGGAGATTTTTTTAAACATATTTTTGTAACTTTACTTTACCTTTAGCTTTTATTGTTGTTTTTTAATTCCTCACACCAGATTTACCTAGTTAGTTTAAGGTCCCAAGGGTTGCTTAAAAAAGCAAAAGGTTCATGAAAATGCTGAAGATATAGATATTTACTGTCAATTTAATGTATTATTCAAGGTCAATTACTGACACTGAACCAACAATATGCAAAGGGCAACATTGCGATTCAAAAGGGTGGCCGGCCTACTACCTGCGAAATCCAAAACGCGGGATAATAGATCGGCGACACAGTCTACTAAATTAGTGCAAAATTATATTTTTTAGACAAGAGTCGGGTTCGTAGAGTTGTAAAAGTGGGTAATAAACGGGTATTATTTAAACCGAACGTGCTTTTGTTCATATATTTGAGATTTAATAAAATGTATATAGGTTTTTTAATTTGACTTAATTATTATTGTAAAAGACTAAACTAGGAAGTAAAATAAAGGGATATTCTTTTAAACGTAAATTTTTATCATTATATTTTACAGGCAACAACAATAAATAAGTGCCAATTATTATTTTTTTATTCTCGTTTTTTTTACAATCCCAAAAACGTTACAATTATACTGGCATATCCCCTATAAAAATCAGATCAATCGAAGTTGCTTATGAGGCAAAATGTGAATTTCCGCATCAAATCGTTTTTCCGTCGGAAAGCACTTGATTAAAAATACCTTATTTCAAAACTTTGTTTTTCTATTTTCAGTTAAGTTCAATGAATTGCGATAACAATATATATTTTGAATTTGCAAAGAAATTTTTATACCTCCAATTCCTCAAACAAATTTTGCTCAACATTCTCTCCAAAATTTACGTGTGTTTTTTTGTACGAGATTTTGCTCGAACATTTCTTTGAACATTTTGCTCAAGAGGCTCGTGTAAATGTTTGTCGGCATTTCAACATCAAAGGAAAGTTTGTCTGTGTAAATGCGCCTTAAGATGTTAATTTCATCTCCGGCGCTTAAAGTTTTTGCGCAGTGGTAAATAAAATTTTTACTTGTACATGATATTTTCAAAATCAAAAAGGTCATGCATCAACTAAACTTTTTTTTCATGTAAGCGACGACAATTCATCAAGAATTGATAGCCACCTTGTTATTTTTTACAAAATTGGATAAAATAAAATGTAAAAAAAATAAACCAAATTTTTTTTAACAATATTGTTGGACTTCTTTTCTGTCTTACCAAATTTGGTCTTCTTCGCATTAATAGTTGACGAATAGCGCCCTTTTGCAATGTGTTAATTTTACTGAGGTTTTTTTCAAGGTCATGAAGCTTTAAACTGCATCAAACTCTAAGGATCGAATTTGGCATATATGGCTAATTGGATGAGGTATATTTGAAGTTGGACTGACAAAACCTCGAATTATTAAGATTTTTGGAAGAGAATATGGCAAAAATCTTGTTTTTTGCGATGACCTTGAAAGTGATTTTTTTGTAATCCCCGTTCTCAAATTATATGGAATCGGGTATAATCATACCTTGTTTGCGAAATTTGTATTTTTATGATTTTTAGCCGCCATCTTGAAAGATGATGTCATATCAACTTCTTCTCCACGGATGCGAACAAAACACCCGGTAACGCTTGATTGTGTGACTAAAGACCTATCAATCCCACATAGTCATAAAACTCCTTCATTCAAAATCCCACGGGATTGAAATTATCGACATATGCCCGTACACTAAAACCTATATTTTATACTCAGATTGTCAATCAAGGCACTCTAGATTTTTTTAATAATGTAGCGTGTCGCTTTTATCACATCCTACTATATGATTTATGGAAAATATTTAATAAGTCGACAACTATTTATCTGATTTTTGTAAGAGGCACATCGTTTTGAAGGAAATTAAAAAAAGCATTAAAGAAAAATTGGGGTGATTCATAAGAAAAATACCATCTTTGCGTTATATCCCAAAAACTAACAATAACTCATGAAATCTGATCTGGTAATTAAAATCTAGTTTAAACACTCTACAAAAATGCAAGTAACACTGCGAAGATATTTTCATACATAAAAAAGTTATAGGGCCTATACAAAATGCAAACTTTTTCTACCAAAAATCTTGTATTGAAATTTGGTCCTCGCAAAGGGCGGTCAAATTTCCTTTATCTCTCTACTACCCAAAACTCCCAAAAACCATCGAATTTTGAACATCCTGTACATAATCGAACATCCAAATCCTTTTCCGATCGATCTTGAAGTACGCGAGAGTGGTTTTAAAACAATAAACGAACGCGCTATAAATGGACGTGTCCTAGCTTTTTCCGAAAACGGACGACAAATACCCCAAGCAGCACACGTCGTCCTCCTCAGGACGTCCCATTAAGGGCCGAACGTCCCGGTTCCAAAACGTACGTCTGGGGACGTTTGAAGTGGGACCAAAGATCGGTTGGGAACACTTATACTTCCTCAGAACATCCCCAGGACAGCATAACTATAAAATTGGTTTATACTTATTTCGAGATTGGTTTTGATTGGTTGCCATTTTATTTGGGTTTTTATATTGATAAAATCCATTAATGCTCAAACGGCCTAGGTCCAAAACCTACGTTCTGGGGACGTTTGACGTGGGACCAAAAATCGGATAGAACCACTCAAACAGTTTTGGGACGTCCCGAGGACATCCATACTATAAAATTCATTTATACTTATTTCGTAACTGGTTTTGATTGGGTCCCATTTTAATTGGTTTTTACTGGTTTTTAAAGTTATTTATAGTGAGAAAATTCATTAAGGCTCAAACGCCCTAGATCCAAAATGTACGTTCTGGGGACGTTTGAAGTGGGACCAAAATTCGGATTAAACCACTCAAACAGTTTTAGGACGTCCCCAGGATATCCCTATTATAAAATTGGTTTAATAAGTGTCGTTTTTTGGCGTAGCACACGGCGCTTGCGTTATTTCGAAATGTAACGTCACTGGTCCAACCGCAACGTCATCGTTTTTTTCCATCGCCAAAATGCATTTCCAGTGACAGTTTTACAAACCTATCCTAACTTTGTTTTTATTTCTTATCCCCGGTTTATAATTTCACTTGAATTTGGCACATTACCAAATCAGACTCCATCATTTTATTATTGAAAAAACAAAAAAGAATAGCCGGTCTGTCCCAAAGCGGATGTACCTAAGATGGCCTGTGAATATATTAACTATGTTGGGAATTTGGAACCTTTGGTTGCACTTTTTGTTTTTTTTTTCTGTGAATATATATGTCCTGTAGACGTTTTCTGTATACGTCCCAGGGACGTCTTTGTCGTACGTCTTGTGGACTAATTATGCTGTAACATTGGACCTCCCAGGGATGAGCTAAAGACGTCAAAGCGGACGTACCTAAGACATCCTGTGAATATGTTCTGCAGACGTTTTCTGTGTACGTCCCGGGGATGTCTTTGTCGTACGTCCTGTGGACTAAGGATAGCGTACGTCTCTGTCGGACGTCCTGTGGACTAATTATTTTGTAACATTGGACCGCCCAGGGAGGTCCTAAAGACGGCGTACGTCCCGAAGCAGACGTCCCGGGAATGTTCAAATGCCTGGAGGGGGACGTCCCAACGACGTTTTTGGGACAGATGTGTGCTACTTGGGACCTTAAAAAAGCTCTGTTTAGTTTTCGATCGAAAATTAATTTCAGGGAAAGCTACCATAAAAATGACGGCAATAATGGCGTTTGCTAAAATTTCAATGCGCTCTGGTCGAACATCGTTCTACTTTCGTCCGATTTCTTTGGAACGGAACTTTTATTATTATATCAAACATTTTTACTGCCGTATTAACTACAGGATTAACTACTCTGCTATAGATTTGTTGGTGGCAATAAACATTTTTACTGCTGTTTGCCGAATAGTTAAGAAAGCAAATAAAATACTTCTGTTACACATAAAAAAAGAATTGAGTATTTGTGGACTGCGCAATGGACCATATTTCCTACATTAACTAGATTTTGTTTTAAAAGTTAAAATTTATTTTGTGGGAAATAAATGACTGGGTTTGTTCAGGGAAAATATAACATATAGAGAGTTGAACGAGCGCATGGAGCAATCTGAGAGGCATAATGGTTGGGTAAATTTATATTCCCTGGGTAAATTTCTGGTGCGACTTGACGTGTAACCCTAGTTTTTTGTTTCCTTATTCTTTTGTGTTGTTTACTTTTTGAGGTTGGAATTTCTTAACCCTTTTTTGAGTCTTCTCTAAAATATCTAACAAATTGATTCATTTGAACTTCTAAGGTTGTCCGGCTGCGCGGATTGTATAAAAATTCCACAAAAAGTAAGTATTTTTGCAGAGAACAGATAAGCTATCCTAAAGGTTAATTTCAGCTTAAATTCCTGCCTTTGTGTCAGAATAAACAAATATTTTTAATTCTTATGCTGGTATGCACCATCATACATTTTCCCTGATTAACACTTTAGCCACCGTTAACGAACATTTTTGTTATGCACCAAGCATTTTTTTTACCTACGCAGTAAACACCGTTATGTAGAAATTACGTAAAATTTACATAACAGATTTACTTTGTTACGGAAATTTAAGGTCATTCAGAGGTCACAATAAGGTAAAATTTAAGTCACATCTAATTGTTACATAAATGTAATGTAAATAAAATGACATATCTTTTACATAAATATTAAATCCATGTTACGTATATTTTACATAACAGGTTTAGCTTGGTATGTAAATTTAAGGTCGCAATAAGTTATTAATAAGATAAAATTTAAGTCACATTAGTCGGCATGACATGCGCAAAGCGGTAACTATCAAGGTCCGTCGGTGGTTGCTTGACACAGTCTGACATTGGCAAACTACAAAGTTAACCAGACAGGCTGGTTTAAGTGGCGAAAGAGGTGATTCTTATAGAGAAGCACCACTATTTTGTCAATACCTCAAAGTCCGCATTCTAATTTTAAAATATCTTTGCTCTTTATATATATAATATTATCATCCACTATACAGGGAACATAGTGACGTTAGCGCCATCTCTACCTACTAGCAAGAAACTACTAAGCAGTGGTAATTACTTTCATTTTAGGCGGTATAAATATTACATAATGTTTTATATAATAGTTATGTAACATTTGAAATGTAACTTTACCGTTTAATTGACTATATAATAATTACGTAAAATTTAGAACTTTAATTTGACGTAAATAATTTTACAGGTAAATTACATAACCTAGATGACATAATTAATACATAAAAAAATTTATGTAACAATTATGTAAAGTTTTCAATGTAAACTTGAGGTTCACATTGTTTTATAATATTTATGTAAATTTCAAAATTTTAGTGTCACGTAAATCATTGTCAGCGTTTACATAATTTAGATGATAAAAATATTACATAAAATGTTTTGCATAATAGTTATGTAAAATTTTAAATGTAAACTTAATGTCTAAATTGTTACATAACAGTTATGTAAATTGTATTACTTTCATTTAAAATAAATTATAGTATGTAACGTGTACGTAAATTAGATTACTTAAATATTAAATGTAATTTTTTATGTAATAGGTATGTAATATTTTTGTTGTAAAATTAAGGTCTAACTATTTACGTAAATTTGAATAATTTATTTATAGTCATATTATTTACGTAAAAATAATACTGCTTATGATTACTTAAATTTACAGTCAAAGTTTTGATGTAATATTTACATAATTTTTTTTATAAAAATATTCTTATGTGAGATTTACGTAAATATGATGTAACATATTTTATATGAATATATGAAGCTTAGATTTATATAAATATTAGGTTAAAGTCACAAATGTGTTTACTGGGTAACCAGCAATTAACTTTAATTGCCCGATGACCTAGAATTTAGGGCAAGATAACCGCGATTAGCTAACAAGTGAGGATATCTTTGTGATGTTTATGTCATGTTTGATCCTTTTTGGCATTTTTGAAGTTTTTCGATTGTGTTTTATGATGAAAATATTGAAAAATATAATAATCAAATAAATACTTGGCACATATTAAAGGATCTGTATGCCCAGCTGGCGGGTGGGCAGAAGAATCGTTAGCACAGCACCTAGTAGGAAGAGTGTGGTGGAATACGGCAGGTTGAGGCAACTAATATGGGACTAACACACCATCGACGAGGAGCTACTTAATAAAATGGGACGACAACTTTGCAACGAAAACAGAAAGAGTACCTATAGTGGCTCAAGCAGCAGAAGTTGATGCACCAGTATGTGTATATACAGACCGCTTCAAGCTACTACGAACATAGGGGGAATCAAGTCCAATTTACTCTCCGTGCCGTACGACCGAGGTGGATTCGAAGCACGCTGCAGTGTTATCTTTTGGAAATTCATTTTGTTTTTATTATTTTGTTTTATTTCTGCCTTGCTCGAGAAACAGATGGGTAAGTTCCTAATTGAAATAATACATTTTTAAAACTAAAAATGGATGTCTACGAAGTTGCCGAAAAAGTACAGATGGTCAAATGGTCAAATCGTCATAACCCAACACACGTTCGATATTGGTCTAGGGAAAATTTGCATTTGTATTTTGACGTAAGAATACAGTATCCCAAAAAACTAAATGTTTGGGGGGGGGGTATTGTAGGGGAACACGTAATTGGGCCATTTTTTATTAACGGCAATTGCAATTTGAATGGTCCTAGATACTTGGATCTACTGCAGCAGCACATTATTCCAACTGCTAGGCAGTTGTTAGGTGTAAGATTTGGTGAAACATGGTTTCAACAAGATGGTTGTTCCGCTCACAATGTTGGCCTTGTTAGGGAATATCTTGATAATGTATGGGTTATAAGTACACGGGGAACTATTTTATGGCCAGCTCGATCTCCCGATCTTGCTCCTAATGACTTCTATCTGTTTTTGAAGAAGCTTTTCAAATTATCACCACTAACATGCTTGGAAACGTTAGAAGGGATTTTTATAGTAGGCTCGGATATTGTCTAGCCGAGCAAGGAGGACTTTTCAAACATTTGCTTTATTTTTTTTTTGACTGGGAGAATCTTTTTGGTTTTTAGAATGTATTATTTTATTTTGAGAACTTGCTTTTATTTTGTTTCTCCTTATTATTTTCATTGTAACACGTCGTCACTGATAAATCTGAGCAGTTGACAATAAAACGCTCTTATTTATCAGTGACAAAAAATAAGAAAATTACGTTATAAAAATTTGCGTATTTATTGACCAAATTCCGGTTTCATTGACTACGCTCCATACAGCACCGTGGTTAGAGGCGTACTAAATACAAGGCGAAAGGCGGCGAACGGCAGCGAATGGCGATCGGAAGCCTGAGTGTTGGTTGCTTCACTGATAGGCGTGCGGTGTCTCTGCATGTACGTACACTGGCAAATTAGATTTCTTCCGCTCTATGTTCGCAGTAGCTTGAAGCGGTCTGTATGTCTTATTTACCTTTTTTTAAAACTTTAAATAAAATAACTGTGGAAACTTTTATTAAATAAGAAAATTTATTTGGTATTCTAAAAAGCAAATTGCAACTAGCGGTAAACCACAAAATAAAACAGTAGGTTTAAAATTTTGAAAAAATCTATAAGATGTTGGTTTTTTACTTTGTTTTGGGGTCAACTCTGCTCGCTCGCAAATACTGCACTTTACAAAAAATTCAATAAAGAAAGTGAAAGATAAACGCCAAAAAATTTTGACACCAGTCACTGTCACCAATGGGTAAATGGAAAACACAAAAAAACCCCAAAAAAAAAGCTGGGTTCAAAGCTCTTTTTCTTATTTTTACTTACTTAACCCTGGTTAGGTAATTATTGATAAAAAATTGTTTAACCGTGATTAGCCAAATAATTAGCTAACCCTAAGTAGAGAATCTATAAAATGTTGTAAGTTTGTTTGACTATAAAATCTATTCAAAGACTTATTAAAGAAATTGTTTTTACCAATTTATAGAAATTTATAAATGTCTGTCAAATATTCATAAAATATCCCAAAATTTCATGAAAAACCTTTTTTTACAAACTCTTAAAACATTTTAAAAGAACAAGGGTGTAATCATAGAAACCCATAAAATGTTATAAGTTGTTTTGACTATAAAATCTCTTAGAAAACTCATAAAAACATCGGTTTATATAATCCCGTAATACATTATAAAAGAAAAATAATGAAATTAGATATAGAAACCCATACAATTTGATGTGTCGGTTTGAATATAAAATCTCTTAGAAAATGGTGCGGTGCTTTTATAAAACCATAAAATATGTTAAAAAAATATCTGCATCTATCAAATTTCATAAAAATTCATAAGTCTGTCTAATTATAGGATCAAATTAAAAACACACATATGAAACCACATAAATTCTTACCAAAATCAAAGACATACCTCATAAATTATAAATAAAATATATATGTTTGTGGCGGATTCATAGTGTCGAAACTACTTTTTTTGGGTTTTTCGCCACTAAGTTAAGGAAACTTTTTCAAAAATATGTTAAAACCCACTGCGTAAATTCCTAAAGAAAAAAATTAGTTCGTTTTTGAAAAGGATAAAATTCTTTGATAACGGCAGTAGAATTTCTGCCGAAACGTCAGATAAGTACTTAGATTCTAGTTAGGATTTGCGTGTTTGTAGGCAAATTTTTTATCTTATTTAAAAACCACTGACAAACGAACAAATTTTTTTCTTTAGGAATTTACGCAGTGGGTTTTAACATATTTTTGAAAAAGTTTCCTTAACTTAGTGGCGAAAAACCCAAAAAAAGTAGTTTCGACCTCATAAATTATTACAAACTTTTATAATCCTAAAATTTTGACGCGCAAAAGCTTATAAATAAAACTGATATAAGTCAGGTGTGTTTTTTATGAGGTTTAATGGGGTTTTTTGGCAGGGTAGCTACTTGAAATAAATTTCATGGCATTCTTGATTGTATTTTTTTAGGAATAGCGAATACATGCCAACTCGATTATTTACTTAAGTAGCGGTAAAACACATGGCTACTTTTGGTTTTTAGAGTTTTATATAAAATCAAGAAAAAAATCGTCAAAGTAGGGAAATTCTAAAAAATTTATCTTTTTCGAGGAAAATTCATAATATGATGTATAATGCACGCATGCATTTTAAAACTACTTAAATTTGGCTATTAACTTTCTAAAAAATCGGTTCAGGGTTTTTTGAGTTATTGACAGGTAGATAGAACGATGGGCAGATAGACACATTACAAAATTTTGTATATGTATTGTTACGTCTATGTCCTATTATGGATGAAAATGACAATTCCCCATCGTTCCTGCTGTGTTGTATTACACAAAAAATGGTCCTTTTATAAAATATTCAAAATGGAAATGATAGCGTGAGAACCCTGTGTAAATTACAACAAAATTGACACCTTTCGGTGTGTATTCTTCGGGTAAAGCATAAAAGCTTATAAAAGTGTATATTTGCCCCGCAAAAACGCCCACTAACCCACTTAATTTTTTTGGCACATCTTACAAACATGGTCGTAATGAATAAACCACACAGCTGGACCTTTTTCCATTTCCTTGTGAATCCGGCAACACCTTCTGTAAACTACTATTTTATACATCTCAAGCCGTATATAATAAATTCTTGTTGTGAAACTCAATCCTCAAAAAAGGCGTGTCTTACAAAAATTCCCATTTAGCCAAAAAGTGTCCTATTTAATAACAATTTGAAGTGTTCGATTTTTTTTTGAAATTGTACTCCAAATACTCGATAACGCCTCTTTTTCGTTTTCGTTATGACACTCTGTATATACATCACTCTATATTTAAAAGACGGTATATAGTATTCAGGGTGTACCCAAGATTCACGTATGTAGTCTGATTTTAGAAAAAAAAATAAATCACATCTTGTCTATCCTGAAATTTTTATTATACGCACCCTTTACTTAAGGCTATAGTTTCTCCCCAGATTTTAAGTAAACAAAAGTACAACGGGCAACGCCTTTTTCTTTAATTTTTTAATCTTTTGCCATAGTGCACAGGGAAAACTAAACATCAGAATTAGCTGACATTTTGCAGGGGTGATCATTTGTAAATGCTTAACAAAAATATCTGAAGCATTTTTCAAAATACTCAATTATTTTTTCTTCAAAATAAAAGCTCAGGTGCTGTCATCTATCCCAAAAGCCTCAAAATAATTGCGGTTTAGAACAAACCCGATTTCCAAAAAAAATAGAGGAATACTCACAATTTCCTCTGCATTACATTTTTCCTTCCTTTAGCGAAAATAAAAACTAAGTTTCCTTTTTTCTAAAAGCCTGTGCACTCCGGAAAAGAAAATCGATCAATCAAACACACTTCGCAGAATTTATACGATTTCATGGTAACTGCAGATGTTTTGGCAACAAACTTTAAATCGGGCCGCAGTGGGACAGAAGAGTATTTTTACGTTTTCTGACAGAAAACCATTCCAGGTTATTTTTATTTTTCAAAAATGTGTTTTCAAAAGCATTGTTCTAAAACAAATATGAACCCACTCCGCTTGTGCGCCCGCCGAAAAAGGCCTAGCGCTGCGCGGGCATTACCCCGAGTCTATCAAAGAACCAAGAGAACTTTACTGGCTCACTGGGATTACTAGGAAATCGCATGGAAACCTTCGGCACCCATAACCTCACATAATTTTGTTTTTATTTTGACTCAACCATTTTTTTTTAACTTAAATTATTGCGGCATAGTTATGTGCAAGTGTACTAGTGAAATCTTGGAGTGCAAAGGATAGATTTTGTAACCTCAGTTTCAAAAACACACGGATACTTGAGTACTAACAAAACAGGTCACTAAAGCTCCATTTAGAGGTTGCAAAGACTCTTGCTAGTCGTTGATGCTCCTGTTTAAAATAGAATATGATTATTTCGACTAGCGCCAGTAGCCGCTTTTTAAATCTGTATGACGTAAAATTTTGCAAAAAAATCAGGTCGACCTAGTTAAATTGATATCCCGTACAGTGTTGCTCAAAACAATTGTAACTGCGACCTTAACCCCTATATTTTGAATAGGGAAAGTGGTTCGAGTGACACTTTGTTTTGAAGGTCCTTAGAATATCTTTACGATCGCGTAAAAATTTCGAAAATCCATTGATTCCTTTCTGAGATATTCACTTTTACAGTTGCTTGAACCAATGCAAAAATAATTTTTTTTTATAAAATATTTTTTTATTTTTTGAGAAATTCCTGGACACGTGGACTTTGTTTTTGTTAAAGATACATTTTATCATTGCATTTTTTTTTCTATGGTACGTTCCCATGAGGTGTGAAATTTACCTGTAAAATTTGACTTTATTTTGAAAATGAATATCGCATTGATAGATTTTCAAAAGTTTTGCACAGTTGTTAAGACATTTAAGAGACCTTTAAAATAAGGTCTCACTCGACTGACTTTCCCTATTCAAAATTTAGGGCTAAAGTTTACCCCTCGAAGGGAGGCGTGCTACAAAAATTTCAAGATAACCAAAATGGGTCCCCCTCGAACGAAAAATCGACCTGTCTTCGGATGCTTCACTTTTTGATTGATTTTAAGAAAAAAAATATATACTCTTTTCGAAACCTATCTGTAACTGTCAAAACCTATCAAAAATATGTAATTTTTTTCCCAAAATGTGAAAAGAATATAGACAAAAAAAGTTTTATAAACGTAATTTAAATATGAAAAAATTGTCACAATGTGGATTTTAATGCTGTTAGTACAAAAAATATATTTTACGAAAAAGCGATGGGGAACCATATTTTCGATAAAAAATGCTACTTTTTTTGCATCGCTTATAGTTTCACTTATAGTTTCTATACAAAAATAAAAATATTAATTAAGTATTGAACTTTTTTGCACCAAGATTTTTCTACAAAACTAAACTCTAAAAAACAGTTATTTGCTAAATAGTTTCTCTTATCACCTATCAAACGACAGTAAGAAAGTTTCGACTAGATTTGAAGACATTTTTTTATATTCAGTAAAATAACAACAAATATTGACTATATCTTGCCCCCTTAATCCTGGTGAGTTTAAAGGGTCTTATAGAACATTAAAAAAAACTATCAGAGTACAAAGCATCATGTACTAGTCAGTATTACTGTCGTTCAAAAAATTATTTTTCTTACGTAGGAGAAATTTGGTTATTTCTTATTATTACTTAACAAAAATAAGAAAGTTAAAAGTTTTTTACTGTCGTTTGATAGGTAATAAGACTACCTACTTAGCACATAATTGTATTTTTTTAGAAGTTTAGGTTTATAGAAAAATCATGGTGCAAAGACGTTCAATACAATCGACATGATTTCAGCATTTTCTTCAACTAATTTTATTTTTATATAGAAACTATAAGTGACGTAAAAAACATTGTAACGTTTTTTTAGCGAAAATATGTTCTGTTTCATGATTCATATTTTTTTTAATTAACAGCATTAAAATTCAAAATGTGACAATTTTTTCCATTTTTCAAATATTTAAATGACGTTTATAAAAAAACGGTTAGTACTACAATAATGCTTGTTTGACTTTTTTTGTCTAGAATGAAATGCTTTATAAGTCCTAATTTTTATTTTTTTTTTAAATTTTGGGAAAAAATTACATAATTTTGACAAGTTTTGACAGGAGAACATACATAGAAGATTTGGATGTGCATATTCATAAAACTAAAAATTATACATGCCATCTTAACTAACATTTAAAAATTTGCAATGTCTTGTCTTTCGTTGTACACATCATGATTAACGGACAATGCAATTAGTTAAAAAATAATAAACGAGTTAGTTCATTTTCAATTTCTTAAATTCTTCTGTTACAAACAGTTACATATCGGTACATATATTCGGCACCATTTTTGACAGTTCTGCACGCAACTAGTACATATTTTTAGGCACTTTATTCACCACTATGAAATACTGGAACAAGTTCTCGCATTTTTCATGTGAATTCCCTCTCTCCCCCCACTTAGAGGCCCTCTATACATTTGACAGTTATTTTTTGACCAGAGGTGGGCAACTCATATTGTCCTCTCTTTCTAGTTTTTATGACATGGACTGATGTTTTGTTTTTATAATTTCCCCAGACAGTTTTTGACTGGTGATGACTTTTTTTGGTTAGTAAAATATGTCAAGCTTTGACAAAAAAAAAACAGTTATGGTCAAGCCATGATGGTAATTAAAAGCTTAAAATATTTTAGCATAATTTAACGTTTTTTGATGAAGCAATTTTTTACTACGTTTTTCATATTTCTATGCCACGATATTCTTCACATTTTAAAGCTTTCTTTCCAAAGTTTCGATTTCTAGAATTCAAGTTTTCACTGTTTTTTAGGCGTTCAAAAAAAGTACTGCCAAAAAACATTTTTTCTCTGTTAAAATGAAAAATATTTAGAGAGAGAGAGGGCAGAATTTTAGAGGTAGAATGAGAGATAATTTAGTGACGTGCAAAAATATTTAAGGTTGTTGAAGAGAGAGAGCAGGCTATAAAAAAGTATTTTAGAGAAAGATGAAAATAATTTAATGCAAGTGTTTACTAAAAATTTCTGTTATGTCATCTGTCTGTCATCTTGAGTGGTCTCGTGCATATGATTTTTATTTTGCCATTTGTATTGTATGTGTAAAACATAAGGTGTTATTAATTTCCTTCATTCAAAGTTCTTGACTATCTTTAAATTTACCAAAAAATGTATCCTACTAAAGTGTATTTTAGCACTTCTAAAAATAATTTAACGGGTATTTAACAAAATTATTTTAAGGTTCATCATGGCTCTACCATAAGGTTCACGGAAGATGTAATTATAGTTTACCTAACTAGTGCGAAAAGTCACTTTACGCTCGAGTTAGGTATAATATTTTTTCTACCCAATAAATTTTAAAAATGTTACTCTATTTATCGTGACTAAAATGTTTACCTAACGCAAAAAAGAAATTTTTTTAAAATATAGCAATTTATTTATTTTTTATTTTTTATTGAGTGCGGAAAAGTGCACTTTTCCGCACGGAAAATAGTGCAGAAAAGTGAATTTTCCTCACGCTAGTAGAAAAAAATGTTTATAGCAGGTAAAATAGAAAAAAATATTAATGATCTATCTTTTTATTCCTCTTTTTCTTAAAATAATAACAATATGCAGAAATTATTTAAATTTAATTAATCTTACTTACCCCGCAAATTCGACTATTTTTATTAATTTTCCAATTTGGCAAATGCATGATATCTTTCCATTTCTCTTGCATTTCTTTTTTCATTGAACAATGAAATAATACAAGGTCGTAGGCGCAATTATTTTTACAGTTTCTTATACCGCAATATTCGATTTTTAAACCGCATATAAATAATCAATTGTAAAATTTGATGTGCCCACACGTTTATTAACCAAAAATGTAATATTGAAAACATTATTTATTTCCAATGGTTGCCAACAGAGAAATCGAGTTGCTTCCTTCTAGTAAAACAATAACTGTCAAAAATTGTATACAGGGCCTCTACCCCCACCTTACTGCGTTATGTAATTTATGGATGTCCCTTAAGCTGGTTACCTAACGTTCTTGCTATACACTATTTCTAAAATTGTTGTCATTTAAACATGCTCATATCGTTTCACCTATAAATGTCTAAAATCGTCCTGTATTTCGAAACATATTTGGCGCTCACTAATTCGAATTCATTCCGAGGTTGTTTAAACGCCACCAAAATACGCTTTCTAACGAGTAGGCTATTTGCTTGCTGAAAAAGGCCTGACCGTATGAAACGTTTTGTCGCTTCGTAGGCGCAACTTCTAGGCAATCTGGGTTCGCAACATAGAAATGGATCATGTTTCTATGGTTTGCAACGGGTGAAGTTGAAAGACAGATTTGATATAGAAGCCTCGTGGTGTAATGGTAGAGTATCAGACTCTCACCCGGGACGCGCAGGTTCAGATCCCGGTTTCGTCCAACACTTTTTTTTTTTAATGACAGGTAAAATACTTGCCCCACCCGCCTATCGGCCGACACGTGTCCAAGCAGTTGAGCCGCCAGGGGGCTGATTCTTAAATATCATAGGAAAGATCGCACGGGAACGGTTCTCTCCCTGATATCGACCAATAATCTGACGACGACCGAATCTCACCTGATTGCCGTGTATCGAAGGAACTTTCCTACACTTTCGTACACCTGTCCCCGGACCAGGTGAACGAGCGCTCTTGAAAAACGACAATCCGGTCAGCTTTGCGCGTGCACCATGCAAGCTCGCCAGTTTCTGAGCCTTCTTATTGAGCGAAACAAAGGATGTGAATGTTCCCGTGCGACCTTTCCTACGATATTCAAGAATAGGCCCCTAGCTGGCTTTCGAAAAATTGTAAGAGATACACTAGCGTCTAGACCACGTTATGTTTGTTGGGAGTATACCACATTTTTGACTTGTTCGTTGCGTACGTTCGTGGGTCTGTAACATCCCTCCGTACGCAACGAGTGGAATCAGCTGTTCTGTCATCGCACCCGTCAAAATGCGGGCATCGTTCGACACATGACATCAAAAAGTAAAAAATGTAGTGCATTTTGGCTTTGTTTCGAACGCGTTAGGTATACCGATACCGATGCGTTGAAATATTTACTTTAAGTGTTTATTAACTCTGGTTACTGCAAATATTTATGACAGAACTTAAAAGGGAAATTATTGAAACCTTTTCTGTGAAAAATTTCAAAAAACCCACAAAAGGTTTAAAGCTTGAAGAAAAAAATTTTAGACGGCTATATATTCTCTTGTGTATGCGATATACCGCCCGCGCTGCTGCGCATCGTATGAAAAGAGACCGCTTAGGGTGAATGCGACCATAGAAGGGATGAAAAGGACAAACTTCTTAGTCCGAGAGATGACAGTAAAACTCGTCTTGATATTATTAGGTAGTTTTAGTTGGTAATATAATCTACACAAGGACGTGGTATATTTAACTTCACCTCTTTACACAGGGTGTCCCAAAAGTTTGACTCCACCCTAATATCTCCAAAACCAAAAGAGGCAGAGAAGTAAAATTTAACATAATTAGATGGTTTAGAAAAAAGTATCTTTTTGGATGCTAATCATCACACCCGACAGTAAGGAGGCGGAGTTAGAGCAGCGACGATACTTTTTTTAAACTGTTTCCAGAAACTCCTGACATGTTACTTTTTTCTCTAACGATTTTTAAATAAAATGAGTTAAATAGGAAAACAGATATTTGCTGATTTATTCTCTAAATCATTGCTCTTATTTGAAAGTTTTTGTCATTTTATGTAAAAACCGTTATATTAGGTATTTTTGGAAGCAGAATGAAAATCTCTATTCAAATTTTAGAAAATATATAAGAGCTAGTTCCGCCACCTTAATGGATGGCGGCTCAATTAGCATCCAAAAAGTTTACTTCTCTGTCTCTTTTGGTTCTGGAGATATTAGGGTGGACTCGGATTTTTAGGACCCCCTTTATGTATGTTTGTATGTTCAGGTCAAATCTTGCAACTCAATTTTGACCAATTTCTAGATGTAGAATTCAAATATGGTATGCGATTATAGTTCAGCTGACAATAAAATAATATGGTATTATAAGACACCCCCTTCTTCTCTATGAGGGGTGTGGAGAGGAGATCACACCTAAATCTGTCCGACTTTAACCAAAATTGGTATACGGGAGTTTTTGGGATAAAAAATACGAATTTTTGAGGAAGGATTTTAAAAATTCAATGTGGCGGATTCAAAATGGACGATTTAGGGTGCAAATCTAAAAATTAGAAAATAATTTTATATAAAAAAAAGCTTTATAAAATTTAAAGTGCACTAAAAAGTAGGGATGGCATTGATATATCGATATTTTTTATACATCGATATGTTTTGAGAAAATATTCGATATATTGATATCGATATTTAGATTTGTATTTCGAAATATTCGTTTGATATATTTTCCGCTTTGCCTTTACTAGAGAAAATAAGAACTCGACGTTGATCCGTTTTTCTAGCGAAGACAAGGCAAAAGGGGCCGAGGCATTTTTGCTTGTATACCTACCAGAATTACATTTGTTTGTTGTTTGCTATTTGTTTTTAAGAATAAAAATTAATTTAAGGTCACCTGGGATTTTTCGGTATCCGATCAGCCAGAATTTGATCTTTGGGCTCACCATAAGCAAATGGCTCACTCAAGGAGCAAAAAAAACAGACCAAATTTGCTGAGCTCAATCAGTACCTCTCAGTACCAGAGTACGAAATCTAAAAGTTGTCAGAACATGTGTCAAAAATTATATTTTTAAGTTCATTTCATTTTTTTTGATTCTGTATATATTCTGTTTTTTTGTTTTCATTCTTGAGTTTTTTTAGATTTAGCGTTTTGAATTTTTTTTTAAATAAAATTTTAAGTAAATTGGCGTTTTCTTACTTGATTTATTAATAAGAACAAATATTCGATATATCGTATATATCGATTTTTTTTGTCCGATATATATTTAATCGATATTTTTTCTGCTGCCTAGACAATGTTTTTGTTATTAATTCACTCATTCAAGGCCATCTTCGCCTAAAAAGAAGGAAAGTTTATGCTGCGTTTATCGACTTCCGCCAGGCCTTTGACACCATTTTTCATCCTTTATTGTGGTCAAAGCTCTATACATTTGGGTTTAGCTCAAGATTTATCTGTGTTATAAAAAATCTATATGATGGTGCCACAGTTAAAATTAAACCTAGCGACGGTATAACAAAATTTTTCTGCAATAACTCCGGCGTTTTGTAGGGCGAATCACTCAGTCCAACACTTTTTAGCATGTTTATTGCTGATATCGAAGAATTCTTTCTTGCAAAGGGTGTGAAAGGATTGAGTGTCGATACTCTGCATGAAATTATTCTATTACTTTTTGCTGACGATCTGGTCTTATTTGACGACTCCGAAGTCAATATTCAAAGAAAACATACTTTTCTAGGTGAATACGCCAAGGTGAATCAGCTAAAGATTAACTATTCAAAAATTGTATGCTTTAGTCGCTCTGGTGCAACACCTTGTACAGATTTTTTTATCGACAATAACAAAGTTGAAATGGTCAAGGAGTATACCTATTTGGGCGTTGTGTTTTCCAGCTCGGCGTGCTTTAGAAAGATGGCAGACGCAACTGTTCTTCGAACAAAACAAGCATCAGGAGCGATCCTTAATATAACCTCCAAGGTTAAATTTGGGTGCTTTTCGCCAAAAAAAACGCTGTTTCAGACCGCCATACTTAATTCTTTTACTAGTTGCTTACCCGTTTGGGGTCTGAGTTATGCTGACGTTTTGGAACAAATTCAAACTAGTTTTTATAAATCTTTATTTCGCCTTCCGAGAAGCACATCTTCTGCCATAGTTAGACTAGAATCCGGCTCCATACACATATCTTTTTTCATCTTCAAGCTTGCATTAAACTTTTTAATAAAGGTCCTTCTTATGAGTGATGAAAGACTTCCCAAAATCTGCCTTAACAGGCAAATTAACTTGCTCTCTCTTGGAAATAACTCCTCTCTAAAACACAACTGGTTAGCCCAAATTAAAAATTGGTTTCAACAAGCGGGTATTTTACAATACTGGTCCTTAAACTCCCTTGTCCTTAGGCGTAATCGACCTCGAATACTTCAACTTTATCAACAAAACTGTTTCCAATCTGATGTTAATATAGCTTCAAACGCAATTTACACGCTATTTTACAATATGCTAGAGACTAATATACTATCTTACCCAGATTACCTCAATTTTAAGTGTGATTTTTCCATAGCTAGACAAATTTGTCAAATAAGAACTTTAGCAAATTTTGTTGTAGGTTTGTCGTAAAAAACATTTTGTACCGTATCAGCCAGGACGAATTTTGTACTGTGTGCAACTTGTATGAGCCAGAAACTTTTCACCACTCATTTTTTGTATGCACATTATATAAGCATTTGCGCCCACCTAACTGGAGTGATGAAAATTTCATCTTGGGTCTAACCAATCTTACCCAAAAGGCGGCAAAGGAGTTCTACCACACTTTTGCAAATATACTAACACTAAGGTCGTTTTTACGAAACGAGTAAATAAAACTTTTAAAATTAAACTATAGGTTATTCTCTTAGATTTAAGTCCTGTACTTTATTATCTAGCAGTGTATTTTTGTTTTTTTGTCTTCCTTTAAATGTAATCTGTCTCTTTTTTTCAAAGCTTATTTTGTTTGCATTTTGCTTAGATATTATTTAAAATTTTTGCGCATCGCTATTTCGTATTTTTTTTTAAATAATTGGGTAGACAAACTAGTTCATTAACTGATTTTGTAGGAAATTGTCTTGATTGATTTTTTTTCTAGTTTTTTTTTTGTAGGAATTTGGTATTTTATGCCAGGTATTAATTAGTTTAAAAAAAACGTTGTTTGCTAGGTAAACCCTTGTTTATAAGATTGTAATATATTTATAAAACAATAAAATAAAAGTAAAAAAAGTATGTAAAATATATTTTTTCTGAGAAATATCGTTCGATACAATATATCGATACATTTTGAAAAACTGCCATTTCTTCTAAAAAGTAGAAAATAATTTTTAGCATTCAGAGAAACGTTAGGGTAGCTTGAGTCGAGTTGGGTTGGATTTACTTACCCTTGCATTTCTCTGCTTCATAATGAATTCAGATTCTTGCAAACAATCATAATAGAATCAATAACGTAAATTTATGGAGTCAACATGGCTAAACCTCCTACAATGCGCCCATCGCTTTTTTATAGGAAATTATTTTTGGGTCTTAGAATTAGTCTTTAAAATAGTTAATTATGGTTTTTAATTAAGGCATATAATAAGATTCTAAACGTAAAACTAATTCTAAGGTGCCCCCAAAATACTCTTTAAAAACCAAATTAATTTTGTCATGGTCACCAAACAAAATATTTAAAACCCTGTTGTTATTTCAAATGATGACCGCAAGTTTTCTATATTTATTGCCGCCGTCTCTTTAGCTAAAATCCTCGGGATCAATCAGCGCGATACGTTCCCTAGGGCTGCTCCCTCTTCCTTTTAATTCGGGAACGCGATAGCTTGGCGATTTCGGGACGCGGCGCGTATCCCTTCAAATCTATTTAGTTCCCGGCCAGAGTGCAGTAGTATTTAATAAGTTTTGTCACCCATTTTCTTTTGGAAAGTGAAACTTTTTTCTGATAGCTATTTTAGAAAGCCTGTATAAAGTCCGGTCATCGTATTTTACGCCAACGCCGTCATTTTTTGGCATTTAAAGTGTCAAAATATCGAAATTGGGAAACCTGAGGTGGAACGGGATAGCGGGTTAAAACGGAGTATGGCCTCTACCGGCTCAATTATTTAGGCGAGAATTGTACAATCAGTTAGATTCTTTTGACAAACGGAAAAAAAAGTATTTTAAAAATGGATATAAATATATTAAAATCTAATAAATTACTTATTAATCGATGTCACAAAAATCCAACATTTTAAAAAGTATTATAAAAAAATTGGACAATAAGATAATAACTGCTAAAAAGCAGATTACATACAAAAATCCATCGTATTTTAAGGTCGAAAATATATTTTATTAAATTTTATATTTTCAAATTTAAAATCTTTTGTTTTTCATAGAATTAGTATAAATATATTTAAAATTAATTTATTATTTATTAATATATGTTACAAAAATCCAATATTTTAAAGAGTAGTATACCATTAAACTAAAATTAGATATTATATAGACATAACATTAAATTGTTACGAAGTTTTTTTTTCTTCGCGTTTGCGCTTTTCCCTGTTTTTTTTTTCCTTTAACCAAACATTCTTTTTCTTCTTTTCTAAAAAATACCAAATTTAGTAGAAGAAATACATATATAATCTAACGATTAATTTATAAAAACCTTTACAAAAAAATTAACAAAATTAAATGAGTTAACTGTTAAAACACCGGTCCTATATGCATAGAAATTTACAAACTAACGAATTTTTTTTTTAAATACACATTAAAAAAAATTAGACAAAACCAAGTCAGGGTTAGATTTTATCTTAAAAAAAGAGAAAAATATAATTCCTCTATATAGAATTTTTTTTAATTGGTTTTTAAAATGAATGTTACCTATGTAAGATGTATTTAAATTTTTTATTTAAAAGAAATAGTTTGTTTAGGCATTTTATTTCTATATAATTGGGACCATGTAGTATGCAATCCAAAAACGCTAAACCACACATAATAAGTTCTGAAGTTTCCCACTGTCGGTGTCGTTGAACGGTACGGCTCTGATAAACAGTATAAAAAATTTTTCATAAAAGGCAAGAATAAAAAAAAATCTATTTGTGTCTCGATCTTTGAAACAGAAAAGAAACTTACCTTGAAATTTTGCAAAAAGTTCTGGCATTTGCCAATATTCTCAGAGTTTTTGCAAATAATGAATAACTTCTCAAACTGTTAGTTTTTTCTAGGCACTTACTCTAAATTACTGTAGACCGGGTATAACGAAAGATTTTTTCAAGTTTCGGTCTTTGTCGGTTAAGACGACGACGTCGCGTCCCAGGATTGAATATCGAATGATTTGAAATTGTTCTAGCTTGATTTTGAAAATATTTTTTTTACTTGTAATATTTTATATTTTACGGAACAAATTGTAATAAAATTATTTTATGTTTAAGTAGGGTCGCGTTTTATTTTTAAAAATATATTTTATCAAATCGACTTTTTAATAAAAAACATGATAAAAATGTAATTTTAGATTCGAAGTATTCTAAGTCTAACATAAAAATATATTTGAAAGAAATACTGCCACCTTTTTAAACTTTTTCCGTGCAACTTGAGATGTCCCACACTGGGGTCCCCTAGTTATTTTAAATTTTCTTAAAATTTTTAAAAACATTAAAATTCATCAGTTAATTCACGTAAAATATTTCAACCAAAAAGTGGTTTAAATCGAGCAAGTTACACAGAAAACTCATCTCGTATTAAGGGTGATGACAGATTTATTTTGGGAAAGAAATGCATTGCATGCAGGCGTTGTTCATAAGGGCTATATTTTTACCCGCCTCTGGTGACTAGAAAAAGCGAAGGCACGGCAAACCGTGGATTACTTAAAAACCAAATTTCATCCAAGAACGAAGCGCTGCCAGTCCATTTAACCAAAAAATAAAATTTCATAAGATTATTATTCTGCACCAGAATATATTGACACAAAGATTAAGGCTACAAAGAATAAAAATCCAGTATTTCAGACGTTTCAACAACAATCCAGCCACGCCAATTTTCCCCAGGTATATAAAAGAAATTGGGTGAGGGAATTATTTTCTAAAAAAAAGATATCAAAGTTTTTGTCAACTTCTATATAAATCATAAGGGCATATTTCTAACACGTGGAACCTATTGTAGTTTAATAATGTTAAATAAGTATTAACGTATCAGCACGACTCTTTAAATAGATTTTCAAACTGTTCTTCGAGCCTAATAGACAATATCTTAGACTGGGAACTACTTCATTATTTTCTTTTATTTTTATTCTATTTGTCCGAGATATATTTTTTTATTAATCAACGTTCCCAGAAATTAAGTAACACGTCAAAGGCAAGAATTGGTTTCCTATGGCACAAGTAGTGTGGACAGCATGTGCTGTGGGAGCGGGGAATACAACTTTAGCCTTTTCAGGGGAATTTGGGGATTACTTACTTATCTGGGAATATGGTCCAAGAAATTGTATTTAAGTTATTTTCGAAAATATTTTCTTACAATACGTAGGAAAACAGACTTATATACGGTATTGACAATATTAAATGGGTGTCAAGCACTACCAAGGATGATAGCAATACTAATTAATTAACTCCATTTTGTTGTGGTGTGTCAATAAAGTGATCTAGATAATAAGAAGATAATTTCCAATTTCTTACAAGTAAAAAAAATTACCGTGCTGGTAGGTTTCTTTTGTTTATTGTCATGTGCCAAAACTAAAGCAAATTAATTATTTCTAAATAAAAATAAGTAAACAGCATAAAATCGAAATGTTGTTATTTATTTGTGCAGTTGGGTACAGCTAGATATTTTGATACGGTGTTTATTTGGGCAACCGGGGAATGCTACGGGGGAGTATTTGTTCACAATTGTCTATAAGCACAAAATGGACAATTATGTTAAATATGTTTCTTGATGGTAGTTCCTTAGATTGCGTATTTAAATAACGAGATCAAGATTGTTCAGCAGATCAAAATTTTATTCCAATAACAAAAAGAAAGAACGACCTTTAAAAAAAAAGAGAATAGATATGGCCTAAATGGTAGTGGTTCCAGTTTGACAGATAGAAAGAAAATCGTATCAGTTAAGTATGAACAATTTCTTTTATCAGCTCTAAAGAATCTTGGGTTAAAACGATATAACGTACAGGGTCCACCAAAATAATTATTGCTATTATTTTTATTGTGGTTTAATTTCGACTTTAATTAGACGATCACAGCTTGGTCTCTAATCACGGATCTTTAATAAGGGACCCGGGTTAGAGGTGTTTTAAACGCAACTTTTTTACAGAACGTTATTTACGTTTTATTTACGCGGTGGTTTGGTTTTTAGCTCCTAATAACTAAATATATACCGTAGAAAATATTGATTTTTGTAAAAACTCCTTTGGACTGACCCCACTGTCATACCTACATCCCTAACACTGTGTCCCGGGCTGCGTACGCTCCCGGGCTAACGTCGTGTCCGCCACATTCCCTGTCAAATGTTCGCCTTTTCAGCAGCGGCTCCACGCAATACCCTGTTCGATAATCGCGGAGCGCTTTCTTACCGGGGCTCTAAAATAGACGCACTACCAAGTAATCGGCTCTATTCTCCGCTCTATTGTGTGCTTAGTATCATTGATTGAGCTACGCAGGATAACAAAGGCTCTATTTTTAGAGTACGCGGGTCGCGGTTTGGGTAAACGTGAATCCGGAAGGAGAAAATTTGCTTCGAGAGCGAACTTGATTGTTGTATTTGTGTTGTGTGAGATTTTTGGAGACAATGGAATAGCTTTTGGCAGAATGTATGAAGTTTTTAATGCTGTAAGTATTTTTTTACCAAAGCCTTGTTCTTGCACAGTATACTTAAATTTTTAAGATAACGGACTTATGTCTTTTGCTCAGTGGCGTCTACTAATAAATTAATCATGATCAAGGGCCGTAGGTAGAGCTATAACTTTCCCACTTTTTTGACTCTTTAGTCGGTTTGTGACGTGTGTTTGGTGAGACATCTTAAATTTTAAAAATTTTACTATTTTATTTTTTTCACCAGCATTCAAAACATGTAATAAATGGCATTCTTAGTACAATTTTTCTTAAAATTTTCATCTGCAGCGCATTTATGATTTGGCAAAAAATGTATATATGCCACCAAAAATATTTTACAAAAAACCTAATAGTGGGATTTACTAAAACGGTTTAGTCTATTTTAAAACGATCCTAAGTTTAAGTGAAATTTTTGGTTTTCAGCATTTTAAACGAACCCTCCTTGAGTTTTGGACGTAGTTTGATTTATAAGAAGAATTTTAATAAATTTCTTGGATTTAAGAGGAAATTTTCAATTTAGAAGAAAAGAAAATTAAAAAATTTAAACCCACACGGGGTTTAAATAGTAAAGACTCTATAGAATAAATTAACATTGAGGTTATATGTCATTCTAAATAAAACTTACCCTTTTTAATTAATTTTTCCAATTAATACTTGATGTCACACCAGGATTTAGATTAGGATGAAATGTATTAAAAAACTTAAATGCAAGTTGCATTTCTGTCACTGTCGAAATGTCAGTTTAAAAATATTAGCGCTGCGTTCAATCACAAACAGCGAGTTCGGATCCTTTACCTCTTCTTGCACCTTGGCTTGCACCAACCTCTACTGATGAAAGCTACAGCTTTAAAATGAGTGGGCTTTGAGTAAGGAAAGTTTTTTTGACTGAGCTTTTAGATAACCTCAATGTTTCACTTTCAGTTTATAATTAAATTAATATAGTTGTTTGGGGTTTTTTTGTTTCGTATATTTTTCGTGCATAATCAGTGCCCTTTGTTTTGCCTCGTAGTGCCCTCATAAATATATTTTTTGTGCTGAAGACGGGTTCAAAATATGGCGTTTTTCTGAACAAAATAGGAGGTGTTTTATTGGGTAATGAACAACTTGGGATATTAAATAAGGTAAATTAATCCTTGTAAAAACGGTTACTAAAAAACTTTATAACCTCAAACACAAATAATGAAGCTATTATGTGCCAAATTTTTGGCGTATTCGCCATTTACCAGTTTGAAACCTGTCAAAAAAAAATTAGTTTTAGGGCATTTTCTTCTAACATATGTTGTATTTTGAGAAAAAAGCAGTTTTTTAGTGGTATTTTGCAATAACAATAAAAAATAATCAATAACTTTGTGTCTTTTCTGTATGGGTAAGTGTTTCTTGAAAATTGGTTTTAAAATTTAGTACCCCGCACAGGTGTAAATATTTAGTCCTGTGAGGGGTACTATTTTAGATCTTAGTAGAATTTTGTATTTTTTTGGTGAAAGTTTTCGCGTCGGCGCCATACCAATATTAAATATTATTACAATTTTGTTTAATTTTAAACAATTTTTTCGTCAACAACATTTTGAACGCGTAAAAAATAGCAGTTTAGTGTAATTTTTTCAAAATTTTTGCCTGCGCCGCATTTAAGGGTTAATATTAAAACAAATCTGCAAATGAGACTGCCCCTTTCTCTTCCCTTTAGTTGATTTTTATTAAATGATGAAACCTCCCCCCCAGAGTCGATTTCTGGCTACGCCACTTTTTTGCTTGTGGACTTATTTGGCCATTTTTACCGAGAAATTATTTTTTTATGCCCTTATCAACCGTTTCGTTTTGATTGAAGTGGAACAAAATTTTCCATATGTTTTTTACCCGTAATTAAAGAAAGATAGCGCAAAACTCTGGTTAGGGCTAATTTAACACAAATATTTCGGTTGCGTAAGATTTTTGAAGACAATGGAATAGCTTTTGGCGGAATAGATGGAGTTCTTATTGCTTAAATTATTATTTAAAACATTGCGAAATTATTTTTTCCAACTAGCATGCGTAAAAGTGCACTTTCACGAATGCATTTGCGTGCGGAAAGTTGAATTTGCCGCACGCTGTGCGGGAATGAATTTACCCTGTGTGTTTCCCGCACAGCGTGCTTAAAAATTAATTTTACGCACGCTCTTTTTACCGATTTTTTAGGTCCAATTCGACCTTCTAGATATATTTTTCCACTCAAATTTAAAGAAAAGTTTTTTGATATTTTTATACCTGAAAATGAAAATATAATATTGTCAAATGGTTTTTACACAAGTAGGAAAAATTTTGTATCTGACACGTACGAAACGTGTCTTTTCCGCCCTTGACAGCTTGCCCGAACTCCTACTGCCGTCGCGTACGGAAAAGTATGACTTTCCGCAATTGTTAGGTAAAAAGTCCTACTAGTGTGCGTAAAAATGCACTTTTACAGACAGAACGATGCCTATTTGTAAGTAATTCAAAGTTGGAAATCAGAGCGGATGATGGTGTTGAGTGTTTTTTTGGGGGGAGGGCTGACCAATGGAACCATTGATAAACCACTGGTTATCCAGGGCCAAACATCCTTCAAACGTTTCTCTTTTTGCTTTGGTCCTTTTCGTTATTTTTACCCATAATTTTTGATTTTTTCTTTTTAAGGCTATCATTTTTTCCCAGATTTTAAGTAAAAAAAAGTACAACTGGCAACGCCTTGTTCTTTATTTTTATAATCTTTTGCCAAAGTGCACAGGGAAAACTAAACATCAGAATTAGCTGAAATTTTGCAGGGGTGATCATTTTGAAATGCTTAACAAAAATATCATTTTTTGAAAATTTCAAAATTCTCCATTATTTTTTCTTCAAAATAAAAGCTCTGGTGCTGTCATCTATCCCAAAAGCCTCAAAATAAGTACGGTTTAGAACAAACCCGATTTACAAAAAAAAATAAAGAAATACTCACAATTTCCTCTGGATTACATTTTTCCTTTTTATATTTCCTTGCTTTAGCGAAAATAAAAATTAAGTTTTATTTTTTTTTTTAAAGCTTGTGCACTCCGATAAACCAATCACACTTCATTGATTTTGGGAGACACACGCAGTTCAAGTGTTGGCCGATAGACCGCAGAATTTATACGATTATACGACGACAGAAAACCATTCGACGTTATGTTTATCTTTCAAAAATATGTTTTCAAAAACATTGTTCTGAAACAAATATGAAACCATTCCGAGTGTGCGGTCGCCCGCCGAAAAAGGCCTAGCGCTACGCGGGCATTATCACGAGTCCATCAAAGAACCAAGAGAACTTTACTGGCTCTCTGGGATTACTAGGAATTCGCATAACATAAAAACATTCGGCGCCCATAACCCCACATAATTTTGATTTTATTTTGATTCAACCATTTTTTTTAAAATTTAAATTATTGCAGCATAGTTATGTGTACTAGTGGATTTAGAACATCAGTTTCAAAAACACACGGATACTTGAGTACTAACAAAACAGGTGAGTAAAGCTCCATTTAGAGGTTAGAAAGACTCTTGCTAGTCGTTCCTGTTTAAAATAAAATACGATTATTTCGTCTAGTCCCAGTAGCCGAGTTTTAAATCTGCATGCTTTTAAGTTAACCTGTTGTCGGTATCACCTAGCGGGAGTGTTTCCAATTCAATTATAAATGCAACCTTAAATAACACCCAGATACTTTAATATGTAGTTGGGTAGCGTTTTTTTAGTAGGTAATTCTGCAATAAATGGTAGTATTTTACTTGGTTTTTTTAGCGGCGCAGAATGCGAAAATAAGTAACCTAACCCCAAATTTTTGACCCGGTGCTAAAAAATCTCTGCTGTCCCACTGTGGATAAACATCATTAAAGTCTGAAATTAACTCTGTGTTTCGGACTTTCATTGTCTATATTTTCTTTATACACGACGTTTCGATCAGTACAATCTCTGATCGTCTTCAGGTGCAAACTACAATCAATTCCTAAGGCTACGTACTTATATACTGTGAGAAATCACTCAACCTTGAAGTTTAAGAAGTTGGCTCCGCCCAAGGAGGGGCTTCCAAATATTTGGGATTTCAACACTTGGTTTACTGAAAATACCCTGATTCTGCCCAATAAAGGCAGCTTCAAGGAATTTTCGTTTCTTCCAGTGTGACTCCTTGTGCAAAACCTTTGCTTCTGCCCACTTCATTCGGTGTTGTTTTGACCATGCATGTTCGGCAATTCCTGATTTCGTGGTTTCACCTTTTTGGGTATTCGTCTGATGTTCCTTAAGCCTAACAGATAGTGGTCTTTTAGTTTCGCCTATGTATGATTCACCACACTCACAAGGAACTTGGTAAATGCATTCCTTATTTTGTTTGTTCTCCGGTTTTGTTTTACTAAGAAGGCTTCGAATTGTATTACTAGATTTAAAAGCTGTTTTAATATTAAAGTTCTTCGCTACTCTTCGAATTTTCTCTGATACTCCTTTAACGTATGGGATTGTAAGGAATGCATTTGCCTGGTTTTGGTCATGTAATCTCTGTTAGGCTTAAGGAACATCAGACGAATACCCAAAAAGGTGAAACCACGAAATCAGGAATTGCCGAACATGCATGGTCAAAACAACACCGAATGAAGTGGGCAGAAGCAAAGGTTTTGCACAAGGAGTCACACTGGAAAAAACGAAAATTCCTTGAAGCTGCCTTTATTGGGCAGAATCAGGGTATTTTCAGTAAACCAAGTGTTGAAATCCCAAATATTTGGAAGCCCCTCCTTGGGCGGAGCCAACTTCTTAAACTTCAAGGTTGAGTGATTTCTCACAGTATATAAGTACGTAGCCTTAGGAATTGATTGTAGTTTGCACCTGAAGACGATCAGAGATTGTACTGATCGAAACGTCGTGTATAAATAAAATATAGACAATGGAAGTCCGAAACACAGAGTTAATTTCAAACACATCATTGTCTCAAACTTTCAATCATTAAAGTCGCTGCGTTGCCATGGAAAACAAATTTAATGACGTCACATTTTGCAAAAAAATCAGGTCGACATAGTTAAATTGATTTCTCGTACAGTGTTGCTAAAAACAAATCCCCAGATTGTAACTACGACCTTAAAGTACCTCCTTTGTGATATCATATTTAATTGAAGGCAAAGTCGGAGTTTCTTTTTTTATTGTTTTTATGTATTTTATTATAGTGAATAGCTATAGATACGAATATTGGTACATACAGACCGCTTCAAGCTACTGCGAACATAGGGCGGAAGAAGTCTAATTTGCCAGTGTACGTACATGCAGAGACACCGCACGCCTATCAGTGAAGCAACCAATACTCAAGCTAGCGATCACCACTTGCATGACTTTCCTTTGGTATTTAGTACGCCTCTAACCACGGTGCTGTGTGGAGCGTAGTCAATGAAACCGGAATTTGGTCAATAAATACGCAAATTTTTATAACGTAATTTTCTTATTTTTTGTCACTGATAAATAAGAGCGTTTTATTGTCAACTGCTCAGATTTATCAGTGACGACGTGTTACAATGAAAATAATAAGGAGAAACAAAATAAAAGCAAGTTCTCAAAATAAAATAATACATTCTAAAAACCAAAAAGATTCTCCCAGTCAAAAAAAAATTAAAGCAAATGTTCGAAAAGTTCTCCTTGCTCGGCTAGACAATATCCGAGCCTACTATAAAAACCCCTTCTAACGTTTCCAAGCAGGGGCAAGGGGTGTCATTAGGAGCAAGATCGGGAGATCGAGCTGGCCATAAAATAGTTCCCCGTGTACTTATAACCTGATTAGGAAATATATTATCAAGATATTCCCTAACAAGGCCAACATTGTGAGCGGAACAACCATCTTGTTGAAACCATGTTTCACCAAATTTTACACCTAACAACTGCCTAGCAGTTGGAATAATGTGCTGCTGCAGTAGATCCAAGTATCTAGGACCATTCAAATTGCAATTGCCGTTAATAAAAAATGGCCCAATTACGTGTTCCCCTATAATACCCCCCCAAACATTTAGTTTTTGGGGATACTGTGTTCTTACGTCAAAATACAAATGCAAATTTTCCCTCGACCAATATCGAACGTGTGTTGGGTTATGACGATTTGACTATTTGACCATCTGCACTTTTTCGGCAACTTCGTAGACATCCATTTTTAGTTTTAAAAATGTATTATTTCAATTAAGAACTTACCCATCTGTTTCTCGAGCAAGGCAGAAATAAAACAAAATAATAAAAACAAAATGGCACGGCACGGAGAGTAAATTGGACTTGATTCCCCCTATGTTCGCAGTAGCTTGAAGCGGTCTGTATAGTAGGTGCTTAATATATTGATCCTTAAGTTGTTATATCATGATTAACGATAATAAAATAAACGTAAAAAGGCACTAAAATTATTAAAATTACCTCGCAAGCCACAAAAAGTCTTGACAAAATAAAATAAAATTTGTAACATTTTACGAAAAGGGGATTGTACTATCCCTTCGATAGAGAGCGCGCTATAATAGATTTTTATAAATTTAAGTTTAGTTTACGATTGACTGGGAAAAATTACTCCTTTTCTCTTCTTCGGCTTCTTGGAGATACCTCCTAATCCACTGGCATTAGAGTAAAAGAAAAATATTTTTCCTTTAATCAATGCCACTGGCTTCACTTGCAGAGACAACGGCGGCGGCGTAACACAATATTGCGTAAATAGAGAATTTGTTGCACAGGCGAAATAGAGCTAATATATTCGAGTGAATGAATATTATAATTTTAATACAAAAATTGAATTGTCTTAGCGGCGAGGTAGACCTAGGCGGTACGATGCACATAAAAAAAGAAACAAAAAAAATAGAGTTTTAATTTTCCTATTATTATCCAAAAATATGAAAAACAAAATAAAAAAACTAATAATTTATAATAATAATTAACTAAAAAAAGGAACGGTGACGGAACAGGGATAATTATCAAAAAATTCTTAAAACTAATAAAATCCAGATAAGAGTCTTCATTTTATTTGTCGAGTATCTCATTTTTCAAATAAAAAACGCTATTAACTTTATCTCGTTTATGTAATATTTCCAGACATCCTTGCAAAACTTTGCGATAATCTGCGAAATCCGTTCGCTTAATTGCCATCTTTTAACTGTTCCATTAAGCTGAGTAACCCCAATAATCGTCTATGCTAGCAATGGTCTTATTTTCCATTACAGCAGCGTTTGTGTGTACTGATTCAAGGGGTTAACAGATCATTAAGGACATGCAGTGGCGCACCGAGGGTGGGGGGGTTGAGGTTAACCCCACCCCCCCGCCGAGAAGCCTAGTTACCAATTGCAGTGGCGGTCCCAGCCATTTGAAAGGGGGGGGCGGTTTCAAATCTAGGATAAAAGTGTAGCTTTTATAAGGAGCATATCAATATATTCAAACTAAATTTAGTAACTCCAAGCACGGATTTGACCTCAAATCTAGGGGGGGGGGGATTTTAAGTTGTTTATGTTAAACATTTTTTATTTTAAAAAATGTTTAAATGCGCCGAAAATTTTTGAGAAAATTACATTAAAAATGCAATTTTTGAGATAAATTAAACTAAAATTGTTAGTATCAACGGTATCATAGCGCCGAAAATTTTTAAGAAAATTGCACTAAAAATGCATTTTTTGGTTTAAAATTAAACTAAAATTGTAAATATATCAATGGTTTCAAAGCGCAGCAGGCGAAATTTTTTTAAGAAAATGACACCACAAATGCCACTTTTAACACAAAATTAAACTCTAATACCGTAAATATCAAAGGTGTTATACTGCCGCAATTTAAGGTATCGCCACACTTGTTCATTGCCTCGAAAATGTATCAGGTATGTTTTGATTTAATCTTTTGCCTACTTCTGAACAATACTGTTTTCAAATACCTACTGACTTCTCCCAATAAAAGTTGAATAATTTGTGTTTTGAATTAATCAAACAGTTTATCGTATTTAGAAACGACTAGTTAATTTTGCCTTGATTTTGGCTTCACTTTGTACAAAACTTGGTATGAATATGTTCAGGTCAAAAATACTTTTTTATGTCCGAAATGATTTTTTTTAAAACTTATTTTCAATATCGTGGTTTTCGCAGTAAGTACTTCATGCGTTTGTTTATTCTTGGTGTGACGAATTAAAAGTCAAACTGTCCCAAAATACTGTGGAGCAAAATACTGTGGAGGGCTTATAGAATGTCTTTAAAGCAGAGTTGGCTGCCCAGTGGATAACCGAAAAAGCTCACTGGTTTTTTTTTGGGGTAAAACAAAATTATGATTGTTTTCCACAAACCAAAACTATACTTTTTTGCACTCGACGCGCGTTTCGCTAACAACGTTAGCATCATCAGGAGATGATAAACAATTGTATGATAAACAAAGTGTAGTTTTGGTTTGTGGAAAACAATCATAATTTTGTTTTTTTTTGTTATATTAATAAAACAAATAAACGTAAAAAGGTATATTATTACCAGTCGTTTGAATCTGATCGTAAGGTTCGATAAACTTTGACCAGTTGCAAATCTTTTTCTAATCCCAAACAATTTCTTATTTTTTTATTCCAAATAAGAACATAAGTTAAAAAAATGTCTTTCAATGGATGCTGCACTAGCTGGGAATTAATGCAAATTATTAAAAAAAAAAATGATTCCGGTTCAGTATTTGCAAACTCTACTTTTATTACTAGATTCTAAAACCTCAGTCCATTATGAAGCACTCTTTCTAGCGCTACTAGGCATTTTCCTTTTAAAAAAATGGTTTAGAGTTAATAACCTCGAAAAACACGAAAACTTGAATCGTATCATACTAAGTAAGCAGGTACTTACAGTGTAGTGAATACTCAAACTCCAACAATAATTTTCTTAAGGTTTGTTTATATTAAGTATATAAAAAAAGCGGTGGTTAAACTAAATCAAAACTGCTTGGATTTATTAACAAATAAACAATCTGTCGATTTCTGTATTCCACCTATTTTTATGTCATATTTTATAGTTGATAAACGATCGCGAGAATAAGTCCTAATTTTAAAGAAGAACTACAATCTTTATATAATTTAAAAAGAAAACCATAAAAACCCCAATAAAACCCATTCGTAAAACATAAAAAAGCCCAGTGGGTTGGGTTTTATACAAAAAACCCGGGTTTTTCCAACGCTGCTTTAAAGGAACGTTCTATAATTTCTCGTTTTTTCTCCAAAGACTTCAAGGTTACCACCAGCATCTTTGTTGTCTACTTTTTTCTAGAGCAAAGGGGGGGGGGCGAAATTTTTTTACGATTTTAGTTTAATTTTATTCCCCCCTTCCTCTACATTTGCGCCTAGTTTCGTAATTGTAAGCACTTGTTTCCTTGTATCAATTATGGTCACATTTTTACTTCAAATTAAGTTTGAAGTAATTATCCGTACCCCTTCCCCAAGTTAATTCCTGGGTGCGCTATTGGGACATGTAATTTAATTGGATTACTGGAAAAAAAACTATTACTAAGAAAAATCTGTACCTATTTTAGACATTTTGTGTGTTTAAGGGCACCGTCATTTCAAGCGAAAATTGCTATAAAGCAAAAATAAAAACATGTGAGGGATAAATATTAGAGTATTTGTGGTCAGTACATTTAACGGCGAAGTTATCGCTATTAGAGCGTTAACAGACCATCAAAATTGGTGATACCCTAGGCAAAATCGGTTACTCCCGTATCCAAAAATAACCGAACCGAAATACGTTACTTACGGAGGCATAACGGGAACCGCTCGGTTATTTTTTGCAACCAACCAGATTTATTTCTGTGATAATTCGTGTTTTTGTTTAGTTAGATCTTTAATTTTTTTGTAAAAGTGAATTTGCAAAAACAGAAATTGTTGTTTTCTTTTCTGTTCTATTTACATTGGCAGTTGTGGTTTAAAATTTTTTTAGCATCTCAATTACGGTAAAATGGTAAGCAAATAAGGTTACGATAAATTAGTGGTCTATTAACTCTCTACTATTACGGTTATTTCTGTGCAAAAGCTGCAGCTGGTATGTGATAATTCGTGTTTTTGTTTAGTTAGATCTTTAATTTTTTTTGTAAAAGTGAATTTGCAAAAACAGAAATTGTTGTTTTCTTTTCTGTTCTATTTACATTGGCAGTTGTGGTTTAAATTTTTTTTAGCATCTCAATTACGGTAAAATGGTAAGCAAATAAGGTTACGATAAATTAGCTCTCTATTATTACGGTTATTTCTGTGCAAAAGCTGCAGCTGGTATGTGATAATTCGTGTTTTTGTTTAGTTAGATCTTTATTTTTTTTTGTAAAAGTGAATTTGCAAAAACAGGAATTGTTGTTTTCTTTTCTGTTCTATTTACATGGGCAGTTGTGGTTTAAATTTTTTTTAGCATCTCAATTACGGTAAAATGGTAAGCAAATAAGGTTACGATAAATTAGTGGTCTATTAACTCTCTACTATTACGGTTATTTCTGTGCAAAAGCTGCAGCTGGTATGTGATAATTCGTGTTTTTGTTTAGTTAGATCTTTATTTTTTTTTGTAAAAGTGAATTTGAAAAAACAGGAATTGTTGTTTTCTTTTCTGTTCTATTTACATTGGCAGTTGTGGTTTAAATTTTTTTTAGCATCTCAATTACGGTAAAATGGTAAGCAAATAAGGTTACGATAAATTAGTGGTCTATTAACTCTCTACTATTACGGTTATTTCTGTGCAAAAGCTGCAGCTGGTATGTGATAATTCGTGTTTTTGTTTAGTTAGATCTTTATTTTTTTTGTAAAAGTGAATTTGCAAAAACAGAAATTGTTGTTTTATTTTCTGTTCTATTTACATTGGCAGTTGTGGTTTAAATTTTTTTTAGCATCTCAATTACGTTAAAATGGTAAGCAAATAAGGTTACGATAAATTAGTGGTATATTGACTCTCTATTATTACGGTTATTTCTGTGCAAAAGCTGCAGCTGGTATGTGATAATTCGTGTTTTTGTTAAGTTAGATCTTTAATTTTTTTTGTAAAAGTGAATTTGCAAAAACAGAAATTCTTGTTTTATTTTCTGTTCTATTTACATTGGCAGTTGTGGTTTAAAATTTTTTTAGCATCTCAATTACGTTAAAATGGTAAGCAAATAAGGTTACGATAAATTAGTGGTATATTGACTCTCTATTATTACGGTTATTTCTGTGCAAAAGCTGCAGCTGGTATGTGATAATTCGTGTTTTTGTTTAGTTAGATCCTTAATTTTTTTGTAAAAGTGAATTTGCAAAAACAGAAATTGTTGTTTTCTTTTCTGTTCTATTTACATTGGCAGTTGTGGTTTAAAATTTTTTTAGCATCTCAATTACGGTAAAATGGTAAGCAAATAAGGTTACGATAAATTAGTGGTCTATTAACTCTCTATTATTACGGTTATTTTTATTTTTAATAACGATAACGGAATGTTCGCAGAAAGAGTTTTTGGTCAGATGCACTTCTATAGTTGACGCTAAATATAACCTAAGTATAAAGCTAGGAACACACGATGCATCTTTTCCATGCATCAAATTTAATTTTCATAAGATAAAAAGCAAGCAGATTGTGTCTCCTTTTAACCTGTTATTAGAAAATTTGATGCATGGAAAAGATGCATCCTGTGTTTCTAGCTTAACCCTACTTGTTTACCGATTTACTTCGAATTCAAAAAGATGAAGGCGATGTTTAGCACGTTTTCAGTAAATTTAGCAATTTTATGAATAGGTTTTTCAAAAATATTGCAATAAAAATAACGATAACTATAAAGTTATTCTTGCTTAAATACCGGACTCCCTTATGGTTAATAACTACTACGGAATGACATTTAAAAACTGCGCAGTCGCAGAAATAACGATAACTATAACGAAGAGTCCAAAAACACTGCCCAAAAATACGCTATTAGCCCACCATAAATTTTCAGTTATTCGTTCAATGGACCACTTATAAGGTAGCACATGTCTAGCCGGTAACTTTTTGTCTAACTCGAGAATACTTGCCCATCAGCCACTTAACCGATACACCACATCACGGTAAACCTTTGGTGTATCAGTAAAAAAAAATCCTCCACCTAGCCAGCAACTTTTAGATATAACGGGAACTAGTTACTTAAATCGCAAAATATGACTCCTAAAGGTGTGTTAGATGACAAAATTCGAAATTTAATTTTGTATGCCATATAATTCAAGTCATTGAGCGATAGTAGCTTATTGCTACGTTTTCATGGGAATTGAGTTCGTTCTGAAATCGATTTCAATCTAGATCCGACCCTGAAAATTTTTAGGTTTGGATCAAGATCGTATTGAGATCGAAATACCGATTTTCCATGAAAACGGGGATTGAGTTTACACATGCGTATTGCGTCAGATTACCAGAGAGCCGCCAAATTATATTTTATTGCTCTCACTCTTTTTGAGAGAGAGAGAGAGAGAAATAGAAGTGAAACTGTGGAACCGGCATTCTAAAATTTGGTAGAGTGTATAGAAAAAAGAAGATTAATAACATAATCTTACTTAAATAACTAAAGATTTGTTTTTAAAATTAATTATGGAAAATAAAAGAAATATTTGGCTTAAAAGTGTATGTGCTATGCACATATGGCAGTCCAGCATTTCTTTCTTCACCTCCACTTGCAAACAGAGTAGTAATAAAATAAAAAAAAATGTGTGGCAAGGGCCAACATCATCTTTTGAATAAAATACTTTTTTTTTTAAAGTACCAAAACTCAAAAATGAATATTTGACAACTATGACATATGTCAGCTGCCAAATATCAAAATTAGAAAACCGTTTTCAAATCGATTCAAAATCGATTTGAAAACCTGTCATGAAAACTCATGAAAAAAAAGTTTTCAAAGCATATTGAAAACGAATTCAATATCCATGAAAACATAGCATATGTTAATATTCTGGTTACACCCTATTTTTACCAAATTTCATGCAAATCGGTTTAGCCGATTTTGCTTGATTGATGGACAAAAATCTTAGTTTATTGGAGCTAAAATTTTTGCCAACATAATAAATGGCACAAACACCCAGAAAATGTCTGGATACCTCCTGGAAAAGTTTGGATATACAATGTAAAAGTCTGGATACACTCTGAAAAAGCCTGGACGTACCCCGGAAAAGTTTAAATACACCCAGGAAAAGTCTGGATACATCCTTTAAAAATCCGGATACATTCTAAGAAAACCTGGATGTACTCTGGAAATGGCCAGATACACCCTGGAAAACTCTGGATAAACCTAGGAAAAGTCTGTACTTTTTTAAGCGAGGGACGTTTCGGAGTAAATCTCTACTCGCTTTATATAAATTCAGTTTTGTTCCCACATACTGTCATTTATACCTTTTTGCTTCGAGGCTTATCAATTATACAAAACCTAAATTTAATACCATACTGCATGTAAAATGCGGCAAAGGTAGCAGTTTTCAATACCTGGTACCTCGCTCTACTCCAAAATAAATAAATAATAAATCAATCCGGTCATTATATAATGAAATAACGACGTTAAAATATGGTTTGGATTTTCTCTTTGGAATCATTAATAACAATTTATAAATTAAAGAACGACATTTTTAGAAATAACTTTGGTTATTGTCATATAATAAAGATAGGCATGCCAGTGCTAATAAACGACCGACGATTTTTTCCTGCCCTCAGGCCTGCTCTCAGGCAAAAGCACCGTTTAGCCACTTGTTGTATAAAGTTCTATTTGATATCGTGCGTATTATTTTCGTCTTTTATTCTCTTGCGGATTCCAAAAACTAAATATAGACTGTTGTTTCTAACGTTTCCGACTGCATAATTGCTCCCTAGCTGATGCCAACTCCTGAAAACATAACTTCCAGATGACATATGATTAACGACACTTTGTTTGAAACTAAAATTATTGCCTATGTAGAACTATTATGTTGGTAGTTTGTTTGCCATTTTAAAGAGGATATTTATTATACTTAAAAATTTTTATTTGGTTTTTTAATTTAGTTTTCGAAAGAAATACTTGGAAAACGTGCATTCTTGAATTTGGAAAGAAATTAACAATAAATTTTTTTAATAAGAGGTTTTTTTTTAATTTTGAGACAATGATGTGTTTGAAATTAACTCTGTGTTTCGGACTTCCATTGTCTATATTTTATTTATACACGACGTTTCGATCAGTACAATCTCTGATCGTCTTCAGGTCTTTTGTAAGTCACCGGTGAGCGTTCCAATAAAAACAACTGAATCAGTAGATTTATCTATGATACTTGATGTTATTATTCGAAATATTAAATTACTTATTAGATTGATTCCATCATTTTGCATCAACTGATAGCTTCAATAAAATGGGTATTCTCTGTCTACGATAAAATCACCAACTCTGGGACCTAGTAAGTCTCTCCGGTCAGTCTCCCTAATTAATATATCACTAACGTCATTTAAAGATCTAAACTAAAATTATTGCCTACGTAGAACTATTATGTTTATAGTTTTCTTTCTTGCTTAAAAGAGGTGTTTTATTATACTAAAGAGTCTTTATTAGTTTTTCTGTTTTAATTTTGGAAGAATAAACCAACTAATGTTCCTACTAAAAGTGAGTGAGCCCACCAATAAAATCATTCAAATTAGTAAATTTATCCATGATACTTGAGGTTATACATCGAACTCTTAAACTACTTACTCGACCACACTTTGTTTATCATACAATTGTTTCTCGTCTCCTGATGATGCTAACGTTGTTAGCGACACGCGCGTCGAGTGCAAAAAAGTGTAGTTTTGGTTTGTGGAAAACAATCATAATTTTGTTTTTACTTACTCGACTGATTTTCATCAGTTCGCACCAATCGATGGTATCAATAAAATCACCTCTGAGGCATAGTAAGTCTCTCCTGTGAGTCTGTTTTTTGCTGTGCTACATAAATTCCATAGGCGTTTTCTCGCGTTGAAATTGTTTAAAATGTTTTTAAAAAGTTTGAAACATTTGGTTTGTTAGTAGTCTGTAGACTTATATGATTTTCGGGGCTTAAAAGAACAGTAAATAAAAAAACTTCACTATCCATGTAGCTTCCATTGCTTGCCATCCATGCTACTAAAACTCGCTGTACACTCGAAGGTTTTGTTAAATAAACCAGTAGTTGATCCATTTTAATTTTAAGGTTTACACGAACTACGTCAGCGTTTTGAACCACTCATTTTTTCTCGGTTCTAAATGATGACGTCACATCTAAATAGTTTCAACGCGAGAAAACGCCTCAGATAATATAAAATTAACCACACTTTGTTTAAAACTAAAATTATTACCGATATAGAACAATTATATTGCTAGTTTGTTTCCCGTTTTAAAGAGGTTATTTATTATTCTTAAAGGTTTTATTTGTTTTTTTTTAAAATAAGTTTCGAATGAAATACTTGTTATAGATACGTGTTTTCTTGAATTTTGAGAGAATGGAACAAATAATGTTCTAAATAAAAGAGATTTTGTTTGAAAGTTTGAGACAATGATGTGTTTGAAATTAACTCTGTGTTTCGGACTTCCATTGTCTATATTTTATTTATCCACGACGTTTCGATCAGTACAATCTCTGATCGTTTTCAGGTGCATACTACAATCTATTCCTAAATACGTACTTATGTGATTTCCCATAGTATATAAGTACGTAGCCATAGGAATAGATTGTAGTTTGCACTTGAAGACGATCAGAGCTTGTACTGATCGAAACGTTGTGTATAAATAAAATATAGACAATGGAAGTCCGAAACACAGAATTTATTTCAAAACAGATTTTCTAAATTCACCGGTGGGCTCATCAGTGAACAAATTCGTAAATTCAAATATAATACTTCTTACTAATTACACTGGAGAACAGCAGAAGTGTTTCCTAGACAAAAATAGCAAAACCTTACTTATTTTATTATACTTATTATTGACAATCTGTCTTGGAAAAGTCTCAGTTGGCTCCGGTTTTATAGATCCGTGCTAAATACTGTTGTCGAGTCGAGCACGATCGAATAACTATAAGTTGGTGGTCTTTTCACCAAGAGAGTCTTTTGAGCCAGGGAAAAAATGTAAACGGTGCGCCATTAATTCCTTCAGAAAATATATTACTACCGCCCCTTCTTATAAAATTATGAGTTATGAAGGATTTTGTAAAGGCCATGGACAAAGAGGGCCATGTTTTTAGTTATTTAAAAGAAAAATTCCCTAGAATCACCCAAGCAGCAATTTAACCACGTAGCGACGTTGTTAAATGCGACCCTACGTTATGATGCGCGATTTGCTCCAAAATGGTGGATGATTTTTGAGTCCTTACGTCGTTGTGCAGTGACTGTGACACTAGCGCCCTCTGTGTTATTGATTTTTTGGTGGTGTTTCACTACCCAAAATGTTGCTCATCTCAAACTTTGGGATTTGCGGTTACTAAAATGAACTTATTTTTATACACTTTAAATGGCAAACAAAAAATTATAATTTGATAATTACCGTTTATTAAATGGTATTTGGCCACTATGGGAGCAAAATTTAAAAACGCAATTCGGTTTACTGACAAATATGCTTCGAAAAGGAATAAAAAAACACGCGCGCCCTTGATTTACTTGTGTTTAAACGAAAAATATTGTTTTTTTTTTAATAAAGCCCTCTTTTTAGGGCTCCCTGGTTAAATAACTATCTCGCCCGGAACATAAAACGTCTCCAAAATGCCATTCAGTAGCATTTTTTTTGCCGTGTTTAGTAAATATAAACAATGGCGGCCACTTCGAACATAAACTACGGCATCAAAAATGGCGAATATTATGAGAATCCCAAAAAATATACGTAAATGGACTACAGTCGTCAGACATTCCCAAATGAACCACTTGCCACGACCGTTGGTTACTATCAACCCAACATGCGACTGGAAAACGCTTCAACAATTCCGCCGATGACAGTTCCCATAACCTTACTTTTTATTCGATTTTTCTAAAATAAATGATCGGTGAACTGTGAAATAAAATTTAGTTTTTTCAAATATGGCAGGACACTTCAAAGATCCTACTTCTTGGAAGCAAAAGCAAAAAGTATTTTTAGTGAGTGGCAAGAAGTAAAGCTGTGGATCAGACATTACTGTTTAAAGAGCACCAGTCTTCCTTTTTCGCCCATATACTTGTAGGATAATGTCATCTCTCTGTCAGGATCCTAATTCTTGAGCAGGGAACGACATAGATTTGTGTCGAATGATCCCACGTCTAACGCATTTCGTATTCTTGAGCGGTGATCGCTCATTCCATTCTATCAAAATTTGGGTGTTCTCGCTCCCCGACTCCAAAGCCAGGGACCGGTCCCATTTCTCAGGCAAGCATGCCCCGGGATTAATCCCTTCTCTTGAGGGATCGATCCTTCTCTCGGGATTGAAGAATTAGGCCCCTGACCAGTTGAGCCAGTTATTTAAAATCTAGAGAGAGATAGGGCGATCTACCGTACATAAGTGCAACAGAGAAGAAGAATATAATGTCTTTCCTTTGGAAACTTCTCTTCTTCACAAGAAAAGAGCACTTAAGTTCGGCAAAACTCCGGCCGGAAAACGTCGCAAGACAGGCCAGAAACGTCGCAAGTTCACGCAATGTGAAAGTTGTTTAGACGTTGATACATCGGCAGAACGTAACTAGAGTCTCATAAAAACGTCCACACGACGTCACTGGTTTACTATAAAATGCACCAACGCGTGACAGGTCGGTTAAACATTGGGTAGACGGTAACAATGTTACTGCAGTATTATCTAACGTTAAAGCAACGGAATTTTGTCGTAATATGCAAGACCGTCTGAATATTACTAATTTATACACCCAAATTAACGTCCATTTAGGTGAAGTATGTGGTCATTGGTCAGAAAATTTTTGCTTGGGCAGAGACGCTAAAATTAATAAGGGAATATTTATGGGCTCCCAAATTAGGCAACTTTTCCGGAGATCCGCAATTCGAATCCATACTTCAAGGCAAGGAAACTGTGTTACTGAAACTTGTATTTTAACTTAACCTTCGTTCGTTTAATTATTAATTTGCCAATCACAGCTTTTTCTATTATACCAACTGAATTTTTATTTGGGGAAGAGCTCAGGAGAGAGTCACCCTCAACGCCGATGTTCTATATCTTAAATGCGCCTCAGGCGAGAACTTTAAGAAAATTATGATAGAAATGCCAGTTTTGTCCACGTTTTAAATGGTGTTGCCAGTCCAAACAGAAAGTTCTTTTAAAACTTTTATCCATTTTACTTTTTTCTGAGATATGTAAAAGAAAGTAACTTGGATTAGCTGCAAAGGGCGATTGGCTCGGTTGGGTATAATCTAGTCGTGTCAATTCTATAATTTTAGCCAAAATCATGCCAAAAAATGTCATTTTTACATGTTTTATATAGGATTTTTATCTTTTTAATTTTCTTCTGATATATTTTAAGAGAAAGTCAGTTTGGTTAACTGCCAAGAAGAAATGAATTGGGGTACAATCTAGCGTCAATTCTAGATTTTTTTGCTAAAGTTGTGTGATAAATGCACCGCAGAATCGCACTTCTGACGTCACAAATGGGAAATTTCTCAGTTGTTACGTGCCCCTATCCGCCTTGCTCACTTCGTAGTTCCCATTTATGACGTCACAATCGCACTTCTGAGGTCACAAACGGCAAATTTCTCAGTTCACTGGTTCTTACGTGTCTCTACCCGCCTGCTCACTTCACAGTTCCAAATTTCTTTGTTATTGCAGCGTTTTTCGATTGCAATTTTTAACGTGGTAGGTGAGTTGCATAGAATCTATTTGTGAGTGATTCAAATTTGGAAATGAAAGTGTATGATGGTGTTGAATGATGTTTGGGGAGGGTGACCAGTGGAACCAATGATGAGCCTACGCTGGTTGCCCAAGGCGAAACATATTTCGATCATTTCTCTTTTTGTTTTGGTCCTTTGTATTTTCCTTGTGGGATACTCATCCAAGTTTGAATTTTCGTTTTTTCTCCACCCAAAATCTTTTGATCTCATGTTTATTGTTGTTCTTGAAATAAAAATTTAAAAAAGAAAACATAGCTCGCTTCTCATTACTGTTACATCTATGAAAAAACTGAAAAAAAACATATCCAGGCAAAAAATCTCTTTGTTTTAAACGAACAAAATGCAAGTCAAACAGAAAAAGAAAAATTACTATCAAATTTTACCAATAGTCACTTAAATGCCCGCGGTCGTTAAGTGACCTCTAGGGCGTTAAAGTGTCACTTATCGCTCTAAAACACGGGCAGTAAAAGGCATTGTGCATAACACTCTTTAAATAATAAAAAACTTATGGGTTGAGCTAGCTGCAAAAGCGCGGGGGCCATCGCAATAGCTTAAAATTTGGCCTCCCCCTAAAAACACCCGCCCGAGTCGGCTGCCTCGTTGCCTCACCCTTTGGCACGGCCCTGCTATGGGTACGACCTTAGAACATTGAACTACTAGAAGGAGCTTTTTTCGGACCTAGGGGATTTTTGAGTTCAACATCTTCATTCTATTGTTGTCATGTTAACCTAGTAGAGTAGAATGTACAACTATAAAAATAAGAAAAAGGTGCTATGGAAATTCCTATTCACACTGAAATTAATGACAAGCCGGCAACACAGGGTTCCTGCCTTTGTTTACCAAGAATGGCCAAATATGATGAATTCTAACCTAATATTTACTTAATATTTTAATTTAACGTACCTGCGAAACGAAATTCTGCGGTCCCCCATTTTTCGCCAGACACTTTTCACAAAAATATCAAAAAAATACTATTGACAAGTGCTGAAACTTTCACTTTCAAAACAATAATGACATTCTAGGAAAAATCGAGAAATCGCTACAAACAATCAATGTTGCCACGTTGACTACAAAAGAAGATGTTTAAGGAAACACATGTTAAATTTAAAAAAAACGTCGAAAGTTTTAAATAGGTTGAGAGTATTATTTATTATATATAGCTTTTTCAACATATATCTTAAACTTCATTAATTAATTAATAAATAAGCGTCAAAACTCAATCCAAATTTAATAAGTTTTTTGTTGTATAATTTTGTAATTAAAATTGGCAACACAGATTTCTTTTTCCCCTTTCCCCACTGTAGATGTTGCACTCAAACAACCAGTGTAACCAGACAGACCAGACTCCTTCTAGTAGTTCAATGTTCTAAGGGTACGACGGATATGTATTTAAAAAAGAACACGTTCAAGAATTATTTCTAAACTTATCAAGAAGATTTATTAACCTTCATTTATGTCGCAAGCTCACCGAGCTGAACGCGTAACTTTTTATAGGTCCTGGAACAAGTGTAAAACACAATTTAGTGGACGGAAACCTATTATTAAACCTGGCAACGTTATAGCCAATAAGAACGATCTCTTTGCCCCATGTTCATTTGTTTTTTGTTCCCTGCGGATTTTTAAAACGAAAAACAATATATAAGGCCTTTTGAAGCCGTCAATAAATATAAACTCTGATCGGACGCTTAAAGCGGTTTTGGTTGTGTTTGGTTAAGGGTTATGACGTCACAAATAAGGGCTAGTGACGTTACATAATTTAACCGTAAAATTTACTCAGGTCGAGAGCTGTTTGAAAGTTGCAGTTATCCCCACTACCATAATGTCTATTACAGCTTTTTATCTAAAGAAAGGTAGGTGGTATAGGGTGACTCCTTTTTTGTAAATTTTCAAACGATCCGATGTTCTTAAAAATTAGAACCACAACTGTCAAATTTTGATATTTACTTATTTTTTTATAAACAAAACACCCTGTATATTTTTTCAAATTTAGAACGGTCTCGGTTTCCTGATTCCAAAAATATATAATGTGTTGCATTTATTTTGGATGATTCTTGAGTAAAAGGAAAAATACTTTCCCTCCCATAAAAACAATGCGTTGAATAAACAACCACCTAAACTATTTTTTTTATACCTTCATCAAAAACATTATTTTAGTAACTGTCTGCAGATAACTAAAGCATGGCTTTTTTGGTTACCTATGCAAAAAAAGATTTTGGTCCGTTTCTTTCCAAAATTAAAGAGAAATAGCGGAAACTAGTAATATTGAAAACATCTAATTATTCTTGCCTAAAAATTAAGCCATTTCCGCCAGTTTTCACCAAGTATATACGAAATAATCATTTAAAAACATCCTCAAAATATCAAACGGTCAAAGATTAAAATATCGCAACAATGAACGTCACCGAGTAAAAAGGCACATCGCTATGGAAACCACTATTATTTCATTTACCAGTCGACTTGATTTATAGTGTAAACATGGTGCTTTTTTTTACTCGCGTTTTTAAATACCTCGCTAAGCTCGTTATTTAAACCAACGCTTGTAAAAAAAGCACTATTTTAGCCACTAGTTGTTAAAACTACTATTACTCGTCACATACTGTACTTGTGAGAAAGTATTTTTCTTTTTACACGAAAACCATCCAAGATAAATTTAACATATTCTGAATTTAAAAAAATATACAACATAAAGATATATTTTTAGTTTTTGAGTTATTGGGAAATTTTGCTTTAGCGTGAATTGAAAGGCGGTGTTTTTTTATTATCTATTTATTTGTGTTATAAATATTATTGTTTTTCGTGCGTTCAAGAATAGGGTTTCAAAAATGATTTTATCTTCCAATCCACTGCAAGTAATGCCTCTAATAATTTGACGTTTCGGTTTCTTTGGAAATATCTAAATAATGCGAACAACATTGTAGCTTATTTTGTTTTTTTTTGTGCGTTATTGTTTACTACATATGACCCCTCTATAAATTATTAATAATATAGTGTTAAAACTTTGTTAAAGCTCGAATTTCTGATCTTTTTGATTTTATTTTATTGCTTTTAATTTTGTTGAATTTAATTTCAACGTTAATTTAGATATAAAATTTAGGTTTGATTTTTAAATTTATTTTATTCTTTATTTAGTGAAATTGGATTGTGATATTTCTAAAATAAGGATTGTGCTCGGAATCTTTTCTAGTAGACTAGAACTTGTGTTGAATTTTTATTGTCATCCTAACAGAGCTGGTCAAGAAGTGACCCAATAATCGTTCTACTACTACTACTGTATAACTAGGTTAAATAAATATTTGGTTTGTTCACTAACAAGGTTTACCTTTTGTGGGTAATTTTTTATTTATTTACTTAAAACTGTTTTTTTCTTCTACTTTTTTTGTAAACATTACTGTACTGAAAAAGATAAATAAACTATTTTATTCTATGACAAAATAAAGAAAATTTGTTAAAAACATACATAAAGATTGAAGAAGAAAAAATTTGACAGTTGCGAATACAGCTCCTAGTTTTAATCACCCTTTACATATTGTTATAAAACAAATCTCGTTTAAGCGGTCACCTTCTGTATTAATTGGTTTTCATGGTCGACCAAAAGCGATAACCAAAAGTTGATAGGTAAAAAGCGTATAGACTGTCATAAAATGTGCTGCTTAAGATCTGGATGATAGTCATTTTTACTGACGTGACAGCAAATGCACGATGATGGGTTTTAGCGGTACTTTGGCGGCGAAACTTTGACCGCTCTGTGAGATCCTTCTTTCTCAACATTGGATTTTCCTACATTTTTTTTTGCAAACTATTGGTTAGCAAATAGCAATTTTTTGTGAGATTACTAGTTATCATTGTTCTCTTTTTCTAAACGGATTCGACTGAGAGAGATCCAGTATGCTACACCATACCAGGAACACTCTTTGACCCCGTATAATGTATCATCGATAACTATTTCAACAGACAGAGAGGTACGAACAGACAGAAAAAAAAATCTACTCTTAATTGAGATTAATTATTATTTCTATCAAATTGTTAATGCTGATGGCCATTTAAAAATGTCAGCTGTCTGGTGAACAAAGCATTTTTTCATAAGACCTTATATACTAATCAAAATTTTAAGAGTTAAAAAGGACACAATAAAATTATAGAGTATTTCTTTTTGAATCCTAGAAAAATAAGAATTATGTTAAAATGTGAACAATGAGCACAAAATTTGAGATTTAAGGGCCAATGTTTTACTTTTAGCTCTCTCGCATTTGTGTATTGTAAATAAACATTGCCTCTCTTTGTTTAACAAGATTGATCCGCGTCAAGTAAGACAATAGGAATGTCTGAGGATCTACAACTAAAGGGGAGCCGATAAGATAGGTTACAAAATAGTTATTTACCTAACTAGTGCGGAAAGTGATACTTTTACGCACGCGACGTTAAGGGCTTAAAAGGCACTTTTCGCAAGAGTTAGCTCCATATTTTCATTCTACCATGCTGGTGTTAAAGCATTATCATATAGCTGGGCTCCAGAAAGCAACCAATTGTACGTTTATTGAACCATTTTCAACAAAAACAGCGTGCTTGAAAAAATTTTTCACCCACGCTAAGCCAGTTTTTTACACACGCTTTGCGTAAAAAAATTCTTTTACGCACGGCGTGCGGGAAGTTGAACTTTCTACATGAAAATTGGTGCGTAAAAACGCGTTTTAAGCACGCTCAGTGTCCTTAGTTACAGTGTTGCCAATTCTAATGTCAAAATAGTGCCGATTTAACCTATGTCAATTCAATTTAGGTGTTTTGATAATTTCCTAATGTTTTGACTCAATGTTTTTTTTTTTTGGTTTTCATTTGTCGGGTTTTATTAAATAAAAAACTAATAAACTGCAATCCATAGCAAAAGGTAACTTCCACAACAGACTCTAACAAATGACCGTCAGTAGCAGGTGGCTTGTTGGGGACATTAGATACGATCGAGATGTGATCTGTCATTTTAAGGCCCTTATAATCTGATTAAATTTCTTCCAGATAAATTGCGTTTGCCCAGGCTGGACAAATTCAATTTGTTCCTGGAGCGAAACTGTTACTTTGTAAACTATCTATAAAATAGAGAAGAGTTTATTGCATTACGCTGTGCTAAGCCGTATTTAGAGCCGGGCACATTTTATTAAAACTCTGATATGTACAAGGTTCTAATAGAAATTCATGTAGGGGAAGATGGTCGAATATCGACCATACATTTATGATAGAAATGTTTTCACTTGACCCTATATAGGGTGTGCGAAAAAAAACCCTCACTTGTGAGTGATTCAAGTTGGAAATCAAAGTGTATGATGTTGTTTAATGATGTATGGTAGAGGGTGACCAGTGAAACCACTGATGAGCCCACGCTGGTTACCCAGGGCGAAACATCGTTTAATCATTTCTCTTTTCGCTTTGGTCTTTTGTGTGAATTTTCGTTATTTCCACCCAAGATCTCTTGATCTTTTGTTTTTTAGTTTCTTTTCGGTTAAAGTAACTGATTTGGAGGTTTTTTAAGTTCTTTTTTTGTTTTAATTGCCTTAGGAGCATAATCCTACTGGAAATATTAACACGCCAGGACGAATCCGTATCAGGTAACTTGGATAAGTACCAGTGCGGAACGATGCCTATTTGTGAGTGATTCAAAGTTGGAAATCAAAGTGTATGATGTTGTTTAATGATGTATGGTAGAGGGTGACCAGTGAAACCACTGATGAGCCCACGCTGGTTACCCAGGGCGAAACATCGTTTAATTATTTCTCTTTTCGCTTTGGTCTTTTGTGTGTTCCTTGTGGGATGCTCATCCAAGTTTGAATTTTCGTTATTTCCACCCAAGAACTCTTGATCTTTTGTTTTTTATTTTCTTTTCGGTTGAAGTAACTGATTTTGAGTTTTTTTAACTTCTGGTTTTGTTTTAATGTGGACCTTACACCTAATAGGTGTCGCCCGCCGCGCTGTCGTGTCCTCTGATGGTGCGGGTCGGTATGCAGTGGATTTTGCTATCTCCTAGAAAGGGTTTTACGTGTGGCGCCACTTGAAGATGGGAATACAATGATTTGTGCCTCCATGTGGCACACCTGGATGTGGCGGTGCCATAGTTTGTCTCTTTGTGACATCTGTGCCAAAACCTACCCTAAGACGCCTCACAAGTGTTATTGGGGGTTTGGCAGTGACCTTCGCGTTGGTTTGGGGGTTATTGTGAGACCTTCAACGGTACTTGGATGGCAAACAAATGAGGCATCAAAATTACCAATTTTGTAAACCCCATATGAAAAAACCAACCTTTCGGTATTCTTACTTTTTGTAATGCAATAAAAGTTACATAAAGTTGTCTTTTTCATTCCGGCTATGTTGATATTTCTTATTCAATTTCCATAAAATAGACCACTAAAGTTGGCAAACTGAAGTATAACTTTATTACATTCTGCCAGCTAGCTTGAAATAAAGAGTCTATTCATGACAATGACAGATCATTATCTCTCAAGGAGAAATTGTAGACAGGCAGGTACAATAATAATTCTTTTTCGTTACTTGAAATAGCCCAGCAAGCATATCTGTTACATTAACATACTATTTACGTAAATCTAAAGTTAAAAAATTTACATAAAAAGTTTTCGTAATATTTACATAACATAACTTATGTTTCTTTAATTACATTATATTTACGTAATAAAAAGGGAACTTTGCGCATGGTATTATGCAGAATATGCAAGTTAATTTTCACCTTGTTGTGACATTAGAAGTATACAAATATTATATACACAATATGACTTTAATTTTATATAAATATTACGTTCTAATACGTAATATTTATGTTATAAATTTATATAGTAGTTACATAAAGAGTACGTTATTTACGTGACGTTTACCTTGATGTTCTTGTAAGAGATATAAATATTATTTAAAAAAATTTTACCCAATTTTTCCTTTCGATTTACGTTATTTTAGTTACATATTATTTACGTAAAAAGTAGTGTGTGCATGACATTATGCAGTAAAGTTTAATTTCAAATGGAAAAGTTACATTTATAACTTTTTAAAACTTTGGTTGGGCGAAAATTTTGATGGTAAACTAACCTCACTTTTTTTCTAAGAGCAAACAACTTTCCTGATTGTTTTTTTTATTTTCTGCAGTTCAGTAACAAAAAAGTAACACAGCTTATGCATGAAACGATATTTTCTCATCCAATAACAGATGTCTCACGCTCTTCCACCAAGTTCCACCAGCCAGACTGTCACCGTTAGGGGTTCCTATAAAAAACCCGAAACCCAAATTGGCAGAAACATAATTTGTCAGAATTTAAAAGACAAGAAAATAATTGGTCCGAAAAAAATTGTCTCGAAAATGAAATGACGCGAAAATCAAACACAAATATTTTTAACGAAAATAATTTAATAGAGACATAATCATCACAAAATTCACGAACCCCAATCTGTCCGAAAATGATTTGAACCGATATCGAAGGCCACGAATTCAACTGCTACGTTGCCTGGCTTATGGCAGGGAAGCGTCGAAGTAAGTTGTATTATTAGGGATATTTTGGAATGCTTATTTCACGCTTCGTAGCGGTTGTGGTAATTACTGCGGCTGCGCAATACCTTAACGTCATGTGGTAGTTAACTACTACCACTGCCGTAAGCTACGAATCCATTTCGTTGTGGTTGTGGTTATTTATCTGTTTTTTTATTATTAATCTTAAAAATAATAAAATATTACCGGGTTCCAACCTGTGTGACAGTTTTTAATGTGTTCCAAAAACCCTGGTAAAATCGATGAGTAGTAGTGGTTGTTAAACACTACCACAGCGGCTGTAAAAGTTGTCAAAATTTAATTTTTTTTATTTATTAATTTACCTCCTTTACGGTTCACGGTAAAGGTGTCAAAAATGAATCGCGAGATTTGATAGACAGTTAGACAGCCAAAAACGGTAAAGGTAAATAAAATTGTTTAATAAAAAAATCCCCGTGTCATCTTCCAAATAGAGAAACTTGTCAACGCCGCAATCCAGGGCCTTCTGCTCATTTAACGGCGCAAGAACAATCCAGAGATAATATAAATTTGTCAATCGATTTCAATACGTCATCTACCACTCATTATCTATCTCTGGTTTCTTTACTGTATTCTCCTGTTCACAGATTGCGCCGCGAATCATTGGGGATTAGGGTCACTGGATCCTAAAACCTGCGGCTGGGACCGCAGGTCTCAGGATCCAGTGACCCTATGAGGGATTATTTATTTATCACCTAGGTGATCGAATTGAGAGCAGTGACAACTAGTCAAATGGTCATACACACAGACCACTTAAGGGTTCTAAAAAGTAGCTTTTCACCAAAGGAAAAATTATTAAATAAAACACAAAAACCAGGCCGACGAACTCCAAAACAAAACGACAAAACTAAGGTTATGAAGAATGTCAGGCAGACACACTGACATTGGTTAGTTGCAAATACAGTGAATCGACCAATTTCGATGTTTGCATGGCATAATTTTTTTTTCCTGGTAAGGGGTGTTACCTAGGTATATATGCTAGATCTCTCTTAGCCGAATACATTTAGGAAAGGAGAACACTAGAAACTATGCCTAGGGTAAGCTCACAAAAAAAAGACGTGGGTGGTTAATTTTGATGGTGGCGGTATCTATAATATAACCATTTAAGTAATTTTTGATGCTAGGCATATAACTAATATTGATAGGTAACCATTATAGTCCATGTTTTTACATTTCCGCATGTTTTAGCTTTAGAGGAAAATAATACTCAATTTGTTTTTTATTAGAGGAAGAGGATTACAAAGCTTATTAATACAATCTAGAGAGTTTTTGAAATTAGGTGTCCATTATTTGGAAAATTACAAATATTTCCAATTTAGTTTTACAGGTCTCTATAAAGGGTATTTCTGACTGTTTCTGACGTAATATGGACGCGGCAATTTTGAAACACCACAAAAGCTAAAACAGTTTTTTTCAAAAAATAAACAAAATTTTAAAAAAGTACCAAGATTTGATGGAAAAACATAGTCCAATAAACAATTTAGGCAAAATTTCAGGCTATTTGGAAGTCCCGTTTCCGAGAAACATGCGGAAAAAGAATTGCCTAATAAACGGACCCAACAGCGTTGCCGGTTTAACGATGTAATTGGGCCCTTAAGGATCGGGTATATTATTTTCTATCAATTTGTGGTTCAGGTGTTTTTCGTTTCTAGAAAATTATTTTCGATCCTTTTGTAATTCTGATATTTTAAGGTTCGGAAAAATTATATTCGGTTAAATTATATTCGTGTCCTTTAAGGATCGAGTAAACTAAAATTCTATAAAATTATATTCGTATCCATTATTTTCTGGGTGTATACTTTCGTTCATATTTCGTTTCGGACATTTTGTTTTCTGTTCTTGTTTTTGTAAATTCGGCTTTTTAGTGGATTCCCACCGTTAGGAATAACAATCTGTCTTTAGTGGTATTGAAGTTTTTAAGAAGGAAGAAGCTTTGCCCGAGGACTTTTGTCTAAGGCTATCCAAATCATTAAAATGCGCTGACTGTACATTTCTCATTTTTTACGAGTTCAAAAAAGTTTCGCTTACCGAGGCGTTATGTTTTATTTTATTTCCGACGCTTTGTGGATTTCTTACGAAGAATACATTTTATTGCCAACATTCTGCAAGATTTATGCGAGCGGGGCTTCTTGCATCTATGACCATTTTTATTAAAATATAAATAAAAACATAGTGTAATAGGTATTTACGTCACTGGACCGGAAAATTGGTCTTTACAGGTCTGTAAACCTGCGGAGACCTGTAAAGACACTTTACGGCCGTGTATCGTACGTACTTTTTTTTCAAATGATCAGAAATAGTAGTTTTCACAACTAGTGACTAAAATGGTGCTTTTTTTACAAGCGTTGGTTTACATAACGAGCGCAGCGATGTATTTAAAAACGCGAGTAAAAAAAGCACAGTTTAGCGGCGAGTTGTTAACACTATTTTTTTAAATACTTTTATCCAAAAAAAACCGGAAAAATACTTTTAAAAATCTCGAACGAAGGACACTTCTCGCAACACACCATCTTTATCTTTTTACTCGGTGACGTTTATTGTTACGACATTTCAATCTTTGACAGTTTGATATTTTAAATACTCGTCGAAAACTGGCGGAAATGACTTAATTTTTAGGCAATAATAATAATAATTTTTTGAATGTTTCTATTTTCTGCTATTTCTCTTTAATTTTTGGTTTCATAATTTTTTATAAAACAATGTTTTTGGAAACAAATTTTTGAAATATAAACATAACCTCGAATGGTTTTTCTGACAGAAAACGTAAAAATACTCTTCTGTCCCACTGCGGCCGGATTTAAAGTTTATTGACAAAACACCTGCAGTTACCATGGAATCGTATAAGTTCTGCGATCTATCGACCAATACTTGAACTGCGTGTGTCTCCCAAATTCAATGAAGGTAAATGATTGATCGGTTTTCTTTTCCGGAGTGCACAGGCTTTTATAAAAAAGGAAACTTCGTTTTTATTTTCTCTAAAGCAAGGAAGTATAAAAAGGGAAAATGTAATCCAGAGGAAATTGTGAGTATTTCTCTATTTTTTTTTGTAAATCGGGTTTGTTCTAAACCGTAATTATTTTGAGGCTTTTGGGATATATGACAGCACTAGAGATTTTATTTTGAAAAAAAGAAATTGAGAATTTAAAAATGATCACCCCTGCAAAATTTTAGCTAATTCTGATGTTTATTTTTCCCTGTGCACTCTGGCAAAAGATTAAATAATTAAAGAGGCCGTTGCCAGTTGTACTTTTTTTACTTAAAATCTGGGGAGAAACTATAGCCTTAAGTCTTAAGTTCCTCAACGAATGAAAACAACTTTTAAGGTGACTAAAAATTAGTTTCTTAAGTGTTTTTTTTTTATTTTGATGATTGAGTGTATGTGTATATAATTTGAAAGCTTTTGGAAAACTTTGCAGACGACATTTCGTGGCGTGGCTAACGAAACAAAACTCACCTCAAACACGACAACTTTAATAATACACAGCGAAAAGAAAATGACCTCCAGATAAGCCCAAAATACAACAAAAGCCGCACTTTTTATTTTTTCCCGGCCGCAATTTTGGAACCATAAAAATGTTTGGGATCTGAAGCGACGAGTGTTTTATTTTCTATTTCTCTCAATATTTATGGTTTAATGATTTTTTTGACCGGAGAGGAAAAAGATTCGTTTAGACAGGGAAATATAAAAAAAATTGAGTAATCGACAGGAAACTATTAATAATTCTCCAGTATAAAAAAAAATCGGGTTTGAAACCTGGGAGAAAGATGTTATCACAAGACCTTTTCTTTATCGGAAAAAATGTTGAAAGTTTTGTACAGGATTTTACGTTTGTTTTGAATTTGAAAATGAACAAAAGTGCAAAAAATTTCAGTTAATTCTGATTCTGAAAGAGAGAAAAGAGAATTATTTTATTTTTTTTTGCACACAAATATTGTAATAAAATTAAATGGCCAACAAAAGAATTTAGTGCAAAATGTTAAAACTGAGTAGCCGGTGGCGATGTGTTCTAGTTTTTTTGAATTTTTTGAGGAAGGATTTTTATTTAAAAAATAGTGTTTACAACTCGCGGCTAAACTGTGCTTTTTTACTCGCGTTTTTAGATCACTCGTTGCGCTCTTTCTAAAACTACGCTTGTAAAAAAACACGCTTTTAGCCACTAGTTGCTAAAACTACTATTTCTTATACGCAAATATCGAAAGCATGACTTTTTTGGTTACCAATGCAAAAAATAAACTTAAACGATTTTAGTGCAATTTTTTAATAAAACTGTTTTGTTTCTCACTTCATTACGACCAGGCCTCCAATATCTAATGGAGAATCCAGACACCTACAGACCTGTTTCATCCTTATTAGGAATCTTCAGGGAGTCATAGGATTGTACCTGGCAGTTGAAGCTACACAGGCACGACGATGTACCTGTGTGCGCCACCTGTCGAATAAACCGAGAAACAAAAACATCAAAATTGAAAAGTGCAGAAGACCGTAAATACAGAATCCTGTACCTTTCAGCAGGTTATAAAGAAGAAACCTGTAAAAGGATCAGGTCACTGTAACAGGACTCTTAAAAAGAGGTAACGTTCGCAACAGTACCGCCCCAAATTTGAGCTTCATACTACGTGGCCCTAATTTTGCCAGTGTTACCAATTGTAGCATAATTGTGCGATTCGAGTATAATTTTGGATCTGTAGCACAATTTCAGCACATCAAAAATAATAACGCATTTTCTCACATTTTCTCGGATCAAAGAAAAAGCCAATTTAAAAAAAAAACAGCGAACAATTGTCCATGACTAGTCCTTGTAATTTTAATCAAAGTTTAATTTTACACATAAAGTTTTTTATTAATTCATATTCATATTTTTGAAATATTTTTAGTAAAAGAGCTTAATTTTCTGCAAAATTGCACATTTTCAAGTGACCAAGAGCACAAAATTTAAAATCGTGGTTGGTAGCACTGCTTGTTGCGCAAAACTAAAAAGCCAAAATATTTAAAAAACAACAAAATTAATTTGCGGACACGAGATTCATTTTGTTGTTTTTAAAGAATATTTTATTTATTTTAATTTTTAATTTTTATTCTTAATCATTCTGTCGTTATTATTACTGTCTGATAGAGTAGGGCCGACAAAGTTTATTTGCAATTTACCGATGACGAGAGGATACTACATCGGACTCTCTTCGACTTCGACTTTCACGTTTAACTGCCGATACCAACCTAACTCCGACATTGCCGATGTCGGTCCGATCATCTATCGACCTTCTGTGCTTGCTGGCTCTGTTTGTCCATTTAATTTTTTGATATTATTTGAGGCCAAAAAAAACCCCTCGGAGGCCTGTAAAACTGCATCAAGTGGATTTAATGCGTTTGGTTGGTGTTATTAAAATTTTTTAGGTCAAATACACAGTTTTGGGATAAAAAAAAAACAATCAACTTCTCCTTATTTTTTATGTTCCGTGCCCGGAGTATCCGGGGTTTTTGTCTGCTTTCAAGAAAATAAATTTACGAGGTTAAGACGTAGAGAAACGCCCCCAGCCAGCAGTCCTATTTTTTGTTTGTTTACTTACTTATTATTATTATTGGACTTGAGAAATGGACACAAAGGTTTTCCGATATGTTCTGGCTTATATATTTTTGAAAAGAGCCGTAAATAATCAAGTGCAATTAGGAAAATTTTATACAATGAGCTTCAGGCTACTGCGAACATAGGGGGAATCAAGTCCAATTTACTCTCCGTGCCATACGACTCAGGTGGGGTGGAGGCACGCTGCAATGTTATCTTTTTGAAATTTATTTTGTTTTAATTATTTTTTCATTTCTGCCTTGCTCGAGAAACAGATTGGTAAGTTCTTAAGTAAAATAATACATTTTTAAAACTAAAAATGGATGTCTACGAAGTTGCCGAAAAACTGCCGACGGTCAAATGGTACTATCAAGGCAGACCATTGAGACTTATTCAAGAATTTTGTAAATCGCCCAGAACCTAGTTTATCAACGATTCATAGGTTTGTGCAGAATTTTGAAAAGTTTGGTTATGTAGCGCCAAGAAACCATAAAAAACCCGCTGTTTTGAATGACGAGCAGGAAGTACGCGATGTGATGAAAGTTTCATCAAATTGCCGAGGCAGTTGATACGTCTTCAGCTGTCTTACGTGTTCTTAAAAAGAATAGTTACCATTCTTACAAAGCGTCGAAAACGGAGGACAACTATCGTCGTATGGAATTTTGCGAAACAATGATGGAAAGGGCTAATCGTGATGAAAACTTTCTGAGATCTATTCTTTTCACAGATGAAATCGCTTTTCCATTATTGAATAGTCATAACCCAACACACGTTCGATATTGGTCGAGGGAAAATTTGCATTTTTATTTTGACCTAAGAAAACAGTATCCCCAAAAACTAAATGTTTGGGGGGTATTGTAGGGGAACACGTAATTGGGCCATTTTTTATTGACGGCAATTTGAATGGTCCTAGATACTTGGATCTACTGCAGCAGCATATTATTCCAACTGCTAGGCAGTTGTTAGGTGTGAAATTTGGTGAAACATGGTTTCAACAAGATGGTTGTCCCACTCAAACTGTTGGCCTTGTTAGGGAATATCTTGATAATATATTTCCTAATCGGGTCATAAGTACACGGGCAACTATTTTATGGCCAGCTCGATCACCATATCTTGCTCCTAACGACTTCTATCTGTGGAGTTATATAAAAAAAATGAAAGAGCTAATAATTTGGAAGAACTTTGGATTAAAATTGAAGAAGCTTTTCAAACTCAGAACAAAGAAAACGTTAGAAGGGGTTTTTATAATAGGCTCGGATATTGTCTAGCCGAACAAAAAGGACTTTTCGAACATTTGCTCTAATTTTTTTTTGACTGGGAAAATTTTTTTGGTTTTTAGAACTTGCTTTTATTTTATTTCTCCTTATTATTTTCATTGTAATACGTGGTTAGAGATAAATCTGACCAATTGAAAATAAAACGCTCTAATTTATCAGTGACAAAAAATAAGAAAATTATGTTCTCAAAATTTGCGTATTTATTGACCAAATTCCGGTTTCATGGACTACACTTCACATTGCACCGTGGTTAGAGGCGTACTAAACGCATAGATTAAGGAACTATAGATCCGTCACTTCACCCTTCCCGCCAATAATTATTTTTCGCGAAAAGTGCGGTTATGTTTGCGCGTGCAAAAGAACTGCCAACATAATAATATTTAGGTTGGCAATATTCTTTCTAGAAATCTGCAGCTCCCCTCTTACCCCTTCTAGGGTTGTCCGTCAGAGGGCACATTATGACAAAAGTGACAGAATTTCGGTTATGACTCATAACTTATGAGTTCCATTTTGAAAACTGAGGTTTGCCAAGGTTTTTAAAAAGTGATTTTGTGATTATTCCTGTTCAAAAAATTGTGATTTTATCCGTCGATTACAATGGCTGAGAAGCAAAGAGTTAGAGTGTGTTGTATTCAAAGCTGCGGAGACCGTGCCATGATCCCAATAAAAAAACGGGGAGACATCGTTTCCCCAAAGGCAATCCTGTAATTTTTCAGAAATATAGTGAAGCCGTTAAACGCGAATAAACTAAGTGCTGATGAAATATATAACAGATTTTACGTGTGTGATAATAAATATTTTGCTCCAGAGGACATTTTGCAGACTGGACGCAGAGGTCTTAGAGAGTGATGTCCCACACTTGCATTTGGACTCCATTTAACTATTTATATATAGTGTTAAAACACCCTTTCCTTATTTCATCAAGTTTAGTATGGCTAATTTTTGTGGATATCAATAATAAGTTAGAAAATGCGACACTTGTGTATTCCAAACCAGGGTTATTAATATTATTTACACCAAGACTTTTTCTAATGTGCGGGTTTACCATAAAATTTTTTGAGATTAAAATTATTTTTTTCTGTTTCACAAATTTAGTTTGGAATACAAAAGAGTGGCATTTATTGTTTTTTTATGTACTAAAAACAAGATAGGTATAAACATTTTAAAGAAAATTATTTAATATTTAAAAAAGCACAGACGAGATCATATTGTAATATTTTCTTTATTGTGAAAAATATAAACTAACATGTTTCGAAATATGCCATAATCTTTTATAATAAAACAACCAGAGGTTTTGTACTACAAGTGCATTATGGGTAATTAAATTACATAATTTTTTTATATGTTTTAGTACTCAATAAACAAAACACAAAAATAAAAAACCGAGATACAAAGCAGGATTACTTTCTGAGATATGGAGCTTTAAAGTTGACATGTTTTAAGGCTATATCTTTGGACATGTTCTAATTTTTTTTTCACAACTTTGTTGATTACCGCCAAAATAAGATAATTCGTTTCTGTATTTGTCCTGAATGAAACACCCTTTCCATCCAAGTAAAAATGTCCTTTGGTACCACCAACCAACCGGCGGTAATCAACAAAGTTGTGAAAAAAAAACTTGTACCATGTCCAAAAATATAGCCTAAAAACATGTCAACTTTAAAGCTATATATCTCAGAAAGTAATCCTGCTTTGTGGATCGAGTACTACAAAATATAAAAAAATTATGACATTTAGCCGACAGCCATTTTCAATGTAATTTGTGCAGGGTCCTTAAAAAAAAGCGAAAATTTAAGCGAGCACCATCTAGTGTCATATTACAAACAAACAAAAAATCGATAGTACGGTTATCGCGAATTTAACCATGAGTTATTTAGTGGTCGTATTACAAATTAAAAAATAAAAATCAATATAAAAGTATGGTTATTGGTCGCGTGCATATCTGCGCAGACTCGTCAAACTTCAAATAGTTCCGAACCGTTTAACACGTAACTGTCGTATCTATTGTAGCTCCTTAACCTATGACTAAACGCAAGCCGTGAACGACCTGAGTGTTGGTTGCTCCACTGATAGGTGTGCGGTGTCCCTGCGTGTACGTACACTGGTAAATTGGACTTCTTCCGGCCTATGTTCGCAGTAGCCTGAAGCGCTGTATAGTATATGTATATACCCTTATTTTTGCTTTGTTCCACTATTTCCCATTCGCTTTATAGACATCGAACTTCTTCCGGTCATTTTGTTGAGGTAATAATTAAAACTGGATAATTTGATACGTAATATTAAAATGTGGTGATTACCCTTTTATTTTATCAATGTGAGTCCCGATTAAAGCATTATTAGTCATTGTATGTATTTTAAAACATCAAATTTAAACAAAAGCATTTCATTTCAGATTTTGTGCTAGGTGTCATCAATAAAAGCAATTAGATAATTATCAGTGTTAAAAATGAAAGTTAATACAAACATTGTGTGGATATTTATATTTTTGATTATTGGAACAAAACTGGTAAGTGTATTGTATATGTTTGGTACAAAATTAATTCATTAATAATAATAGGTATTAAACCTACTTTTTGTTATTAAAATAAATGTATATTTTTTTAAATTTGCAGACCGTTTTCGGCATAATCATAAACGTACCAAATGGTAAACTAAACGGAACAAGAAATCTCACAAGAGCTGGCACAATATTTTATTCATTTTACGCTGTAAGATATGCACGACCTCCAGTGGGAGAACTAAGATTTCAACCACCAGAAGAAGAGCAACCGTGGGAAGGTAATTAAAACCAAAACCTGGAATTTACTAACGATAAAATTAAGAAGAAGAGAATGACGGGCATAGGTTTAAAGTAAATCTCGGGCTACATGAATAAATAGTGCGTGATATGGATCTGGAAAAGGGTCACAGTCAGTAAATTTCTTACCTCTTTGATATAAATTTATACATGTAACAACTGCACCAATTTTGAAAGGGAGTTTTACTACTGCATTTTCTGGAGTACTTTATTAGGATCGGTTTACGGAAACAAAAGCTATGATCATTCAAAACAAACAAACTACAGGAAAAGCGGGAAATCGCCTAGATGGAAGGGTTTGACGGTTGGAAAGAAGTGGTAGAGAAGGGGTTGAGGTAGGGGCGTGGAAATGAAGGTGTAGCGGGAAGGAAAAGGTTAGCAGGAGGGGAAGCTACAATGTTAAAAATGCGCATTTTCAAATCCCTAACTTAAAAGTAATATTTGTAGGAATTTACAATGCAACGAGGGAAAGAAACATTTGTTATCAAGTAACCTCTGACAGTGACCTGGAAAGTGAAGATTGCTTATTTGCAAATATATTTACTCCTAAAAACCTAAGTTCGGGTAATTTTAGTCCCGATATACCAGTGATGGTGTATATCCATGGAGGAGGTTTTGTTGCAGGAAGTGGACTTCAATCTGCTTGGGGCCCAAAGTTTTTCATGGATTATGGAGTAATTCTGGTTAGTATTTTCTCTGAAATTAAAAGAAAATATTACAGTAAGTAAGTATCAAACATGTTTTAGGTTACTTTCAACTACCGTTTGGGACCTTTTGGTTTTCTTTCAACTGGTGACTATGTCATACCCGGCAACATGGGCTTGAAAGATCAAGTGATGCTTCTTAAATGGATTCAGCAAAATATCGAACATTTTGGAGGCGACCGTCGAAAAGTAACCATATTCGGAGAAAGTTCTGGAGGTGGTTCAGTAGGCTATTTGGTGTTAAGCCCCATGGCAAAAGGCCTGTTTAGAGCCGCGATACATCAAAGTGGATCTGGCTTAAGCCCATTGGCATACCAAAGATATCAAACTGACATTACTTATCTTACCGCTGGTCAAATTAATTCCAAGTGTTTTTTTGTTGAAAATAATCGATCAATAGAATTACTAAATTTTCTTAAAACGGTTTCAGCAAAAGACCTTGACACTGCTTCTAAAAAGGTAAGTGATATTTTTGGACCAATTATGGCAAATGTTATACAACTCACAAATGGCTTTTTCTACGCACCAGTTATAGAGTCTAAAAGCGTTAAAAATGCTTTTATAACGGATAAAATGTATCAGTTATTTCAAAGCGGTTTGTTCAACAAGGTACCTGTAATTTTGGGAGTTAATGGAGATGAAGCTTTGGCCTTACTCTATCAGAGAGGTGTCTTGCAAAATGTGTCGAAAAACTACCATAATTATCCTACACTTTTGGTTTCTCAAAATATGCACATATCAAATGACGACACGAAAAAAATGGTTGGAGATCTAGTAAAGTCATTTTTTACTAACAACAGCATATTTCAGAAAAAGTCTTTATTTGCAGTTAACTTTCACAGCAGTCATAATTTGGAAAAACCTGTAATTAAGCAAGCAGAACTTCAAGCCGATTACGTTCCAGTTCGTTTCTATCAATTTAACTACAGTGGCAAAATGGGAAATAATGAAGCTTGCGTTCTTCCTGGTACAACCAATGTTTCTCATGGTGAAGAGCTTAACTATCTTTTTAGTAGAGCCTATAACAGTCATGTTCCAGACAATACTGATTTGTCAAAATTTTCAGAGCAGGATGGGATTGTGCATAAACGAATAATTACACTCTGGACTAATTTTGCAAAGTATTTGGATCCAACCCCTATATCGGATCCTCTACTTCAAAATATACGTTGGCCCACTGTACAACCTCAAAATTTTTTCTTTTTAAATATCGAGAAGAATTTAAAAGTGGAAAAAGGATTTCCTAAAAAAGATAGTTATGAATTTTGGAATCGAGTTTATCAAAAGTTCGCTATTAAACCTTATGATTCATATTAAATAAAACTAAGTACATAGGGCGAGTTTTTAAAGTCCAGTTTGGTGAAATTGGTGGAGTGATGTCAAGTTCCACCGAAAAAAACTAAGAACTCAATTGACAGATACTAATATAGTCACAGTTTTTTTAGAAGCTGATTTTTTTTTATTTAAAAAGAAATGACATATTGTGAGATTTGAAGTCCATTAAATCATATTTGGCTGCTGTGTTGACCAGATAGCCCTCAATTTTAGCATGTCTTTTTCGTCGCAAAATCATTACAGGAACTAGTTTCTTGAGAGAGTTTTAATTTATGTTCCATCTCTGATAACAATAAAAATAAACCCTTTTAATAAAAAAACAAAAAACAACAAAACTCAGCTGGCAGTTTTTGATGTTCCATCATCCATCAAACCTTTCCACCAACCTTTGCGTTCGGTGGACAATAGCGGGCATCAGAGATTTAAAAACTCTATCAGTGGACAACATAAATTTTTTCGAACTCTATTGTTGGTACCGGTGGATCTACCGGTGCATTTAAAAACTCGCCCATTTTTAACGAGCTAAATTTTTTGCTCGAACGTTATTGCATTTTGATTTTGCATTTGTATTTTATTTTGCTTTTAATTTTTGAGTAATGTTGATTTTTATTTTTTTTAAATGGTTCAGTAAAATCTGGTTCAAAAATTTTAAATACTGTTGTTTTTTTCATTTTGGAAAGAAGCATTTCCCTAAAAAACAAAAGATCAAAAGACCTTGGGTGGAAATAACGAAAATTCAAACTTGGATGAGCATCCCACAAGGAACACACAAAAGATCAAAGCAAAAAGAGAAATGATTAAACGATGTTTCGCCCTGGGTAACCAGCGTGGGCTCATCAGTAGTTTCACTGGTCACCCTCCACTATACATCATTAAACACCATCATACACTTTGATTTCCAACCTTGAACCACTCACAAATAGGCATCGTTCCGCACTGATACTTACTAATCCAAATTACCTGATACGAATTCGTCCTGGCGTGTTAATATTTCCAGTAGGATTATGCTCCTAAGGCAATTAAAACAAATCAGTTACTTCAACCGAAAAAAAAAAATAAAAAACCAAAGATCAAAAGATCTTGGGTGGAAATAACGAAAATTCAAACTTGGATGAGCATCCCACAAGGAACACAGCAAGCAAAGCATTTCCCTACCAAAACTTTAAATTTACGTAGAGCGTTGAGTATTTCCACCAGCTCTCATAGTCGTTAGCGTTGCGTTAGCTGGTAAATATTTTGGTTACAGTTTTTTGTTTTTAATTTTACCTTACCTAGCAGTAGACTTTTGTGTTTTTTAATAAAGTAAAGTTATATCTACAAACAAACAACTTTTATTCAATTTTTTTAAATACTAGACCAGAATCCTAACTAAATACAACTCGTCCTAACTAATTCTATATGACAAAGATAGCTATACATAAAAACTAACAAGTCAAATAAAGATCCATATCTTTATTTCTGAAACCTCCATTACACAAACAAGCACCACAAGTTGCATATCCAATCGTCTCGATCACAACTAAGTTTACAATATATGAACGCATAAACCTTTTGAATCCATTCCAACTATATAGTCGGGGTTTTTTTATATCTTTTTTTCAATTTATAGGAGGATTTTTGTTTATTTTGTTTGGTACACACTTAGGTATGACCTCGAGGACCACCAAATGAATATTAGTTTTTTCGGCGACGGCGTACGTTAGGCGTCGCGACGCCCTAAACTTTTTTTAGAACTTAGGGTCATTTTGACAGCTGTATCTCGGTAAAGTGACAACATTTTAAAATTTTGGTTAAACCTCTTAAAAGACTATGAAGTGGCCTTTAATATAGTGTGCAAAACATGATATTTTGCTTCCGGTTGATTGCATTTACATTGCATTGCAATTTACAAAAAAAATTCTATTCTCTATTTATGAACGAGTTTGTGCAAATTCATTTTGAAGTGACTGTAAGAAGGTCCTAGCTATTCGCTGATATCAAAAAAATGCAAATTCATGCCACGGAAAAAACACAAAAAATCGGAAATTGACGCATGTCCAGAAAATTTGCAAAATCTCAATTTTTTGACTTCGGCTGCTTAACTTCAAATTTTTTAATTTACATTTGTACAAGTCACGATGGGTCCCCAAATTTTAATAAAATTAAACAACATTCATAAGAAAGCTTTTTGCTAAAAACTTAAAAAAAAAGTTATGTCACGCTTTATATTCTGTCGTGTAGAATTTTGTTTAGGGGATTCCTGAAATTTTTACAGCTGCTTGAAGATAATGAATTATCCTTTTAGAAAGACCAAACTTGAATCTTGGACTTCTTCAGGATTTTTGTCTGTGAGCTGTCAAACATAGATTATTTTTACAAGTCGTCCAATTTTACTTAAAAAAACCATTACTTCTTTTGTTATTTTATTCAGTTTTAAGTAGGTATTTTTTATATGTGTGTGTGCACCTAATAGGCAATATGTACATAAAAATAACATTTTTTACTGCCCCTTCTTTAATCATCTCTCCCATTTGATGGTTTAATCCATAATAATATATAGGAAGGGAAATCTTGGACTGATTTAATTTTCTAATAACTTTTTTGTTCCTTAACCGAATTTTATAATGTTTGGCATTTTAGAATGTTACAAGAACAAGGTTTACTATTTTTGTACCGAAGATGTAAAATGTAAAAAATTCAAAATGGCGAACGTAGTCAAAAATTTAGTCTGGAAAAAAAGACCTGAAACTTATTTTCGACCTCACTGTAATTTTTTATTGCCAAAATAGGAAACTTTATGCCTTTTTACATCTAACGAGGTACCACACATAAAATTCAGTTAATTAGTACAAAAGTTGCATTGGCTCAATGTTACCACCAACAAATTATGTCTCTTTTTATTTACCAAGAACTTTCTTACTTCACATCGGATTTTTACAGGTCTGTCTGCAAAGATAAATAAACCAAGTCAAAATACCTAGTCAAAAATTACTTTTCCAAAAAAGCTAATTTTAATGAAAACGATAATTCTTATGCTTTTCTACTACTTAACCGAACTTTATGAGTGATATTTCGTTAAACGTGAAATGCTTTTCTAGATTTGCAATCAAAGATAATAGGAAGGTCAAAAAAAATATTTATAATAATGTAATTTGTAATAATGTCCGTTATCTTGGGTTTTTGACATTTGAAGTTTTGACAATAAACCTTTCCAGAAATAGTATTAATTTGTAAAAATCCGATAAGAAATAAATAAGAAAGTTCTTGGAAAACAACAAGAGACATTATTGTGGGGTGGTTAGAATATGCAAAATTTTGCGCAAATGCGACTTTTGTACTACTTAACCGAATTTGATCTGTGCTACCGCGTTAGACGTGAAAAGGCATAAGGTTTCGTATTTTGGCAGTAAAAAATTACAGGGAGGTAGAAAAAAAGTTTCAGATCTTTTTTTCCAGACTAAATTTTTGACTACGTCCGCCATCTTGAATCTTTGACATTTTACATCTTTTGTACAAAACTAGTAAATTTTGTTCTTTTAACTTCCTAAAATGCCAAACTTTATAAAAATCGGCTAAGGAACAAAAAAGTTATTAGAAAACTAAATCAGTCCAAGATTTTCTAACCCTTCCCACATATTATGGAATAAACCATCAAATCGGAGAGACGAGTGAAAGGTAAAAAATAATTTTTATGTACGTATTGCCGATTAGGTGCACCCACACCGAAAAAAATACTTACCTGCTCAAAACTGAATAAAATTTTCTAAACATGCGTCGATTTCCATTTTTTTTGTGATTTTTCCGTGGCATGAATTTGCATTTTTTTGATATCGGCGAATAGCTAGGACCTTTTTACAGTCACTTCAAAATGAATTTTCACAGTCCCGTTCATAAATAGAGAATAAATTTTTGTTTGTTAATTTTTAGAAAAAAACGCAATTTTTTAAAAAAAGTTGAAATTGATTATTTTTTATATAATAACTATAATATATAACTATAACTATATTAAAAAGCCATTTCATAGCCTTTTAAGAGGTTTAACAAAAATTTTAAAATGTTGTCACTTGACCAAGATATAGCTGTTAAAATGACTCTAAGTCCTAAAAAAAGTTTAGGGAGTCGCGACGCCTAACGTACGCCGTCGCCGAAAAATTTTATATTGGTTTGGTGGTCCCCGGAGTCATGCCTAAGTGTGTGGCAAATTAGAACAAAATCAACAAAAATCTTCCTATAGCAACCAATAGCAAAAAAACCATAATTACAAAAAAAGCACATTTATTATTGTCTTTTCAAACCTTTTCACCATATTTGCGTTTGCTTAAGTTAGTTTCGGTTGATTTAGTTTCTAAAAAAAATTGGAGGACGAGTATTTGGGATCTTAAGGTTCTCAAAGAATTTTTTATAAAATTTCGAAAATGGCAGAAAACCCTATACTAAATAATTACCAAATATAATAATAATAAAATGTGATAAGTGTATTTTTTATGTACTGGGTGTTTTCAACCATGTACCTAGTGTAGCCAAGTGGTTCGCAAAGTTAAAGACAAACACAAAATATATATATGCACCTAGCCAAGATTCAAACCCGGAACCTACCTACAGACAGATACGCTACCCACTGCGTACATGAGTTAAGTGTAAATTATATTTTAACAGTTTAAAAAAATGGTGTTGTAAGGACTTTACACAAAGGTTACCTACCTATTTAGGTTTTCAAATTCAGAGATCTCAAGAACTATATATATCTGTTCCACAAAGGTAAACTGCACTTAGTCTATTTTCGACCAAAATATTTGTTAGGCAATTGTTCATTTCATTTCTAAATCTTTTTTCCTTGGTAATCTGAAGTATTTAATGTTTTTGTAATTCTGTCATAATTTTTACATCCAAAAATAGCGCACTTTGTCATTGTAAATAATAATCAATTATTTTATTTCTTTTAAATTCTGACATATTATGTTTTTGCCAAATTTGGTTTCGAGTTTTTTATAGGGACCCAATATGACGGACACATTTAAAATCGACTTTATAGCCACTTGAACCTTTAGCTGAATTTAAATAAAATTAAGCACAGTTAGAATTCTTTTTGTGCAGCCAAAATAGGGCGAGTTTACAAATTCAACATTTTTACTTCCCTCGATAAGGGAAGTAATGTAATCATCTAAAAATCGCACTTTGAGATTTTTATGATTGTCCACGAATTTTGAGGTTCCAATAGTGATAAGCACTGTCGGTCTGTCGGTTGGTCCGTCGGTCTGTCTGTCGGTCTGTCTGTCGTCTACTTTGTAGCCACTCTAACTCAAAAATCGCTTCACTAATCATAACAAAATTAATAGTGATTACTTGTGTTGACGCGCAGACCCCTATTGTTTTTGAGCATTCTCCTATTAGACTCTTTGGAGCTACCCCCAAAAAACTTCATCCCTAAAAAAAATATGTTTTTTCTTACCTTTTGGAAAGCTTATAAGAATCTTAGTTGAATGGCGCCAAAATTTTTGACTACATATATATATATATAGCACATATAAAATTTATTGAAAAAGTCCGTCTACTTGATAGAAATTTTGGATACGCCCTGGAAAAGTCTGAAAACATTCATGAAGTCAGGATACAACCTGAAAAAATCTGGAAAGACCTAGGAAAACTCTGGATACTCCTGGAAAGTTTGGATACATCCAGGAAAAGTCTGGATACACCCTATAAAAGTCTGGAAAGACCCTGGAAAAGTCTGGATACACTCTGGGAAAGTCTGTATACACTCTGGAAAAGTATGGAAAGACCCGGAAAAGTCCGGAAATATGCTGGAAAAGTCTGGAAAGATCCTGGAAAAGTCTGGATAGACTCTAGAAAAGTCTGGAGGATCCTGGAAAAGTCTGAAAAGACCCTAGAAAAGTCTTAAAATACCCTAGAAAAGTCTGAAAAGACTCTGGAAAAGGCTGGATACACTCTGGAAAAGTCTGAAAAGACCCTGAAAAAGTCTGGATACACTCTGGAAAAGTCTGGAAAGACCCCAGAAAAGTCTGGAAAGATCCCAGAAAAGTCTGGATACACTCTTGAAAAGACTGGAAAGACCTTGGAAAAGTCTGGATACACTCTGGAAAGTCTGGAAAGGCCCTGAAAATGTCTGGATACACTCTGAAAGTTAAAATTTACATAACGGTCAGGAAAATTTTATACACCATGGAAAAGTCTGAATATACCCCTGAGCAATGTGGATACACCCAAAAAAAGTCTCGATATACTCTGGAAAAGTCTGACCGACTCAATCTAACCCATGTGTATGCGAGTAGTGTTTGGAAAAGTCTGGATAGTCTCTGGAGAAGTCTGGAGGACCCTGGAAAAGTCTAAAAAGACCCTGGAAAAGTCTTAAAAGACCCTATAAAAGTCTGAAAAGACTCTGGAAAAGGCTGGATACACTCTGGAAAAGTCTGTAAAGACCCTGGAGAGTCTGGATATGCTCTTAAAAAGTCTGGAAATACCCTGACAAAGTCTGGTTACACTCTGGAAAAGTCTGAAAAGACCCTGAAAAAGTCTGGATACACTCTGGAAAAGTCTGGAAAGACCCCAGAAAAGTCTGGAAAGACCCCAGAAAAGTCTGGATACACTCTTGAAAAGTCTGGAAAGACCTTGGAAAAGTCTGGATACACTCTGGAACAGTCTGGATACACTCTGGCAAGTCTGGAAAGGCCCTGAAAATGTCTGGATACACTTTGAAAATGAAAATTTACATAACGGTCAGGAAAATTTTATACACCATGGAAAAGTCTGAATACACCCCGGAGCAATGTGGATACACCCAAGAAAAGTATGGATATACCCTGGAAAAGTCTGACCGAGTAGTGGTTTTTTATATATGTTCTTCTGGGCTAGGGAAGTTTTAGAGTAAACCTTTACTCGATTTATTTTTACAGCGGTGGAACATCGGTGCCAACATTCGGTTGACAGATGGGTTTGGCATCCATCTGATATTTAGCAGAGATGAAATTTCGTTGTTCCATCGAATACAAAAAGAACGCGTTGGGGTGTAAACAGCTGAGTGTCAATAACCACACTTAAAATAATAAATTCATAGAAAATGAAAAATGTGACTCATAAGGGCCGTGTTCCAAGGCTCCCTTATTCCTTGGAAAATGAACATTTTTATTGGCAAACGGCGAAGGAAGGAAGGAAAACGCCTTGAGGAACGACTATGAATACCGCCCTTAAAGGCACTCATGCTGTACTTCTGGGACGGTTTTTTCAACATAGTCAACATCAGTACTTTAGCAAAAAATCTATCAGCATATATCAGGAGTTTTGAGCGAAAAACAACATGGCTTTATCAATAAAAAATCTACTGTTACGAATTTAGTTACTTTTTCGCAAAAACTTAATGACGTGGTTGACACTAACGGGCAAATGGATGTAATATATACAGAATTTTCTAAAGCTTTCGATAGGATCAACCACGACATTCTGTTATGGAAGCTGGATACTTTTGGCTTGTCCGATGATTTATTAAAGTTGCACGTTTTATTTTTAAAAAATAGAAAACTTTATGTAGTATATAAATGTTGTGGGTCAGAGTGTTTTAGTTCTTTGTCTGGGGCTCCTCAGGGGTCAAATCTAGGTCCTTTGCTTTTTCTTTGCTTGAAAAACGATATCCCGCCTTCATTAAAATATGGCGATGGCGAAGCTTTCGCAAAAGATTTTAAGTTTTTTAGAATTATATCCGCTATCAGAGATTGCGAGCTCTTGCAGAATGATCTAGACTTGGTTGTACAGTGCTCAGAGAATAAGTTGGACTTAAATATTAATAAGTGTTTTTACGTGAGTTATACTTTTAAATATAAAATCAATAATGAAATTCTAAACATAAAAACCGAAACTAAGAGTTTAGGCATTATATTTGATCAAGAATTAAATTTTGACTCACATATAAACACGATTGTAAACAAAACTTATAGGACGCTGGGATTTAAATACATTAATAACTCTCTATAATGTCTTTGTAAGAATCATTCTAGAATACGGTTCAATTGTTCGGTCTCCCTATTATATTATTTATAAAGAAATGTTAGAAAAAGTGCAAAAAAATTCTCAGATATTTGTATTTTAAAAAGTTTGGTGTCTACATTTTTGATATTTCATATATATATGCTAGAAAATGAATTTAAATTTAAGAACCTATAGTTTAGAAAAACACTGTCATGCTTACTATTTCCGTACAAAATTATACATAATCACGCAGACTGTTCATATATTTGAAATAAACTACTTTTAACTATTAGTATATATAACAACAGAGAATTAGGTACATTTTATATAAAAGAACCAAAAACCTACCTAGAAATGAAAGCGCGTATCTTTCAAATATGCGGTTAATTTTATTTTACATATTGATATATTTTCTGAGACCCTTAAGAGCTTTATAAAGAAAGTGTTGGATTGTTGATAGTAGGACTTTAAAAAACCTCTCAATTTTTTACTCAGTGAAAACATAACTTAAAACTTTGCAGTGTTATATTTAGTTAATTAGAAATTGTTTGTAATCAATTCTTGTACTTTTGTCTGTAGATTACAATAAAATAAAATAAAAATGCAAGTACGTTTTTTCCCCAAATTTAGTATGATGTAGAGCTGATTGTCAGAGACTTCACTTGAACTGTCTTGCATTAATATGATAGCTCACCACTCTATTAAGCATCCTGTAACATATCTTGGTTTGCGTCCCTGAAGCTAGCAGAGCAAGGTAAGCAGAAGAATTTTTTTATAGTGCATAATTAGATGCTAATTATGTGCCCCATTTAAAAATTTAGTGCTCCTTTTTTTTTAAATACAGCATGCTCTGCTAGTTTCAGATGAACTCAGCGGAACAATACATTAAAAATCATCGGAATCAAAATTATCATAGTGCATAATAAAGTGCCCCATTTAAAAATTTTAAACTCTTTTTTTTGTAAAATAGCATGTTGTGCTAGCTTCAGATAAACTCAGCAGAGCAATGGATTCAAAAACGTAGTAATAAAAAATGTAGTGGTGCATAATGAAAAGCTAATTGAGTGCCCCATTTAAAAATTTAGTGCTCCTTTTTTTTAACAAATATAGCATGTACTGCTGGCTTCAGATGAACTCAGCAGAGCAATGCAATAAAAATCGTTGAAACAAAAACTATTATAGTGGATACTAAGGTCCGCATTAAGTGCTATTTAAATGCCCCTTTTAAAAATTTAGTTAGTTAAGTTAGTTAGGTAAATTTTTTTATAGTGCATAATAAAGTGCAAATTAAGTGCCCCATTTAAAAATTTAGTTCTCCTTTTTATTAAAAAAATACAGCATGATCTGCTAGCTTTAGATGATCTCAGCAGAGCAATGCATTAAAAATCATCGGAATCAAAATTATCATAGTGCATAATTAAGTGCCCCATTTAAAAATTTTAAACTCTTTTTTTTTTTTTGTAAAGTAGCATGTTGTGCTAGCTTCAGATAAACTCAGCAGAGCAATGGATTCAAAAACGTAGTAATAAAAAATGTAGTGGTGCATAATGAAAAGGTAATTGAGTGCCCCATTTAAAAATTTAGTGCTCCTTTTTTTAACAAATATAGCATGTACTGCTGGCTTCAGATGAACTCAGCAGAGCAATGCAATAACAATCGTTGAAACAAAAACTATTATAGTGGATACTAAGGTCCGCATTAAGTGCTATTTAAATGCCCCTTTTAAAAATTTAGTTAGTTAAGTTAGTTAGGTAAATTTTTTTATAGTGCATAATAAAGTGCAAATTAAGTGCCCCATTTAAAAATTTAGTTCTCCTTTTTTTTAAAAAAATACAGCATGATCTGCTAGCTTTAGATGATCTCAGCAGAGCAATGCATTAAAAATCATCGGAATCAAAATTATCATAGTGCATAATTAAGTGCCCCATTTAAAAATTTTAAACTCTTTTTTTTTTGTAAAGTAGCATGTTGTGCTAGCTTCGGATAAACTCAGCAGAGCAATGGATTCAAAAACGTAGTAATAAAAAATGTAGTGGTGCATAATGAAAAGGTAATTGAGTGCCCCATTTAAAAATTTAGTGCTCCTTTTTTTAACAAATATAGCATGTACTGCTGGCTTCAGATGAACTCAGCAGAGCAATGCAATAACAATCGTTGAAACAAAAACTATTATAGTGGATACTAAGGTCCGCATTAAGTGCTATTTAAATGCCCCTTTTAAAAATTTAGTGCTGGCTTTTTTTAATACAGCGTGTTCGGCTAGCTTCAGATTATGCTAGCAGAATATGCTATATTTTTTTAAAAAAAGAAGCACTGAATTTTTAAATGGGGCACTTAATTAGCATTTTATTGTTCTGTTCACCTTGCTTTGCTAGCTTCAGGAACGTTCTTGGTTTGAATAAATTATAAAAAAACTGGAAAAAATAAATAACCCTAAAGTAGGGTTATGTTTAATCCAGCGACGATTTTCCACTCCCGAAGTCGGTGGCGATCGGTGGCAACATTTGTTGGAATAGTGAAATCCATCAAAAAATTTAGGAACTCTATTGTTGGACTGGTGAAATCAATCTAAAATTTATGAATTCTTTTGTTGGCACTGGTGGATTTAGAAACTCGCCCATAGTATTTTATTTTGCAAACGTTGTTTTAAATAGTTGCGTTACTCTTCTTCAAAATTGGATAAAAAATGGATGGTAAATTTTTCTGGTTTGTTTATTTGCAGGCTAAAATCATGTGTTTGGTGAATGAATCAAAGCAGTTTTATTTAAGCTTGATATATTTAACGCATGCATGTGAAATAGTAATTTTCATAAAATACAGGAGTTTTTAATATCGCCCGCATTATATTCCGAACAATATATTCACGAACGCATAAAATCGTTCAACACCCTGGCAAAAATGTATGCGGCGTATTTAATCCTTGTTACCACAACAATGAAATGATTTTAATAAAGCTAATACCGCGGCTTTCTCCTAAATAAAACCTTCCTTAAAACCTCGTGTTAATATCGACCGCTTATTCGGTAAGGGTGGATTTACTCCTCAAGGGGATTGAAAGTTCCTTATTGCGTATTCCATTGTAAAATCCAGTTCCACACTCGCCTGTTTACAGTTTCGCACTGACACTGGCCCGGTGCCGTAAAAAAATGCCACTGGTGCTGTTTCAGTGGAACACGACTGGCACTGGTGCGTTTCAATGGAATACGACTGCAACAGCGGAACTGGAAAATCGTTAACCTCATTGATTTTTTAGGTTTTGTTTTCTGTTGTGTCTTATTTATAAAATCGCAATTCGCGACCCTTTTGCTATGTTTCATGTTTTTATTTTTGGGGTTTCTGTGCGATGATGTATGGCACAAAATTGTTCTTCGTCGTCTTCATTGCTACTACTACTCTAAATTTTTAAAGGCGGGAAAGAGTTTTGGGTGCAGCACGAGCCCTCAAAGCCGGTGTCGAAAAAGCGGCACTCGGTGCCACACTGAAGGTGTCAGTTCCCCAATAGAACAGGAAAACTGGAAAAATGCCTGTCAATGGAACACAAAAATCGAATCAGTTGCGCACTCAAAAAATAAGCTTTTCAAAAATTCCAAACACTTTCAGTGAGATTTACTAAGATCTAAAATAGTACCCCCCACAGGTCTAAATATTTACACCTGTGGGGGGTACTAAATCTTAAAACCAATTTTCCAAAAACGCCTACCCATACAGAAAAGACACAGAGTTATTCATTATTTTGTATTGTTATTGCAAAATACCACTGGAAAACTGGTTTGTTTCTCAAAATATACCAAATTTTAGGAGAAAATGTCCTAAAACTAATTTTTTTGACAGGTTTCAAAATGTAAAATGGTGTATACGCCAAAAATTTGGCACATAATAGTGTTTGAGGTTTTAGACCACCTCTGGGGGGTGGTTTAAATTTTTTGCGGCAAAGTTGTTCAGCAACCAATAAAATACCTTCAAGTTTGTCCAGAAAAACGCCATATTTTGAACCAGCTTACAGCACAAAAAATATATTTATGAGGGCACTACGAGGCAAAACAAACATAAGTGAAGGTCACTGATTATGCACGAAAAATATACCAAACAAAACACCCAAAACAACTATATTAATTTATTTACAATCTGAAATTAAAACATTAAGGCTATCTAAAAGCTCAGTCAAGAAAACTTTATTTACTCAAAGCCAACTCATTTCAAAGCTGTAGCTTTCATCAGTAGAGGTTGGTGCAAGCCAAGCTACAAGCAGACGTAAGAGATCCGAACTCGCTGTTTGTGATTTGAACGCAGCTAATATCTTGAAACTGACATTTCGATAGTGACAGAAATGTAAACAAAACTTGCATTTAAGTTTTTTAATACATTTAATAAATAAAAACACCTTTTAAATAAATACAAAATTAATCCACTCCTTATTTTATTATTACCCATCTAAATCGTTGCGTGACATGAAGTATTAATTGGAAAAATTAATTAACAAGGGTAGGTTTTAATTAGAGTGACATATAACCCCAATTTTAATTTGTTCTACATAGTGTTTACTATTTAAACCCCGCGTGGGTTTAAATTTTTTTATTTTCTTGTCTTCTAAATTGAAACTTTCTTCTTAAGTCCAACAAAAGATTGTGTTAAGATGATTATTCGAAAGACAAATTTATTAAAATTCTTCTCATTAATCAAATTATGTCCAAAAAAAAGGATGGTTGGTTTAAAATGCTTAAAACCAAAAATTTAACTTAAACTTTGGACCGTTCTAAAATAGAGTAAACCCTTTTAGTAAATCCCACCGTTTGGGTCTATATTTTATCCAAGACTAGCTGACTGCCCGCGAATTCTTTCGCATGTTTAAATTCTAGATTCCCCCTCCTTCTTCACCTTACCCCACTTTCATGCCCTAAAATTTGAATCCCTTAAACCCTTCCATCTAATAGAGTATCCTCTTTGCCTGAAGTTTTTTCGCGTTTTTTTACTTTCAAGGGTGATAACTTTTGTTCCCGTGAAAACACCCTTGTAACCGCTGTTTTTTACCAAAATGCGATTTTAGCAAGCTTTGGTACATGGTTTGATACCCTGTTTGATCCGTCAAATACTTACCAACTGTGAATCTGGTATCCTTTTTACTAAATATACCGTGAAATGTAGCACGGTTCTGTGGTTTGGTATAGGGCTATCTCCCTCTATTTTCGTTTCGTCCTGCTTTAGAAATGTAAACATTAAGCTCTGGATAAGAATTTCTTCACCATCTAAATAACATAAGACCCACCATTAAATTCACAATGGAGTTGGAGCAAAATTGTCAAATACCTTTTCTTGATGTACTTGTCAAACGAGTAGAAAGCGGCATCAGAACAATAGTCTATCGTAAACCCACTCCCACAGGACAATATTTAAATCAAGGTTCAAATTATTCTGCTACAAACAAACGAGGCATAATAAGAAATTTGTATAACAGAGCTGTTCAAATTTGAAACAATTCTTATGACTTGGAAATCGAAATAAGAAATAAGGATCTGTAGCAGAATGGTTACACCCTTAAACTTATAACTGATAATATTTCTCAATTTCAGCAAACAGGACCGAGATTACAAGACCAAAACCAGGCAAATGCATACCTTACAATTCCATACATTAAAGGAGTATCAGAGAAAATTCGAAGAGTAGCGACCAACTTTAATATAAAAACGGCTTTTAAACCTAATAATACAATTCGAAGCCTTCTTAGTAAAACAAAACCGGACAAACAAAATAAGGAATGCATTTACCAAGTTCCTTGTGAGTGTGGTGAATCTTAACATAGGTGAAACAAAAAGACCACTATCTGTTAGGCTTAAGGAACATCAGACAAATACCCAAAGAGGTGAAACAACGAAATCAGGAATCGCCGAATACGCATGCTCAAAACAACATCGGATGAAGTGGAGAAAAGCAAAGGTTTTGCACGAGGAGTCACACTGGAAGAAACGAAAATTCCTTGAAGCTGCCTTTATTGGGCAGAATCAGGGTATTTTCAGTAAATCAAGTGTTGAAGTTCCAAATATTTGGAAACCCCTGCTTGGGCGGAGCCAACTTCTTAAACTTCACGGTTGAGTGAGACGATCAGAGATTGTACTGATCGAAACGTAGTGTATAAATAAAATATAGACAATGGAAGTCCGAAATACAAAGTTAATTTCAAATAAGTTGAATTTGATTTTTTTTTTGTTTTCATTGTAATGGATTTAAAGGACCGATAGGGGGTAACTTTTTTCCTAAATGAAGTATCGTTTACTTTTAACGAAAATGATAAGTTAGCCCATTAGGTTACTCAAATAAGGTCTGATGTTTACGTTTGTTGGAGGGGTCAACAGGTGATGAAATATTTGTACACCGACTGACAAACATTCTTCAATAGAATAAATTTAAAGCCAGAGCAGATTTTCTTTTAGTCATTTGTTAAATTTTCTTCAGCAAAGAAAACCATTTAAATAGGAAAATAACCACAAAAAACAAACAAGTTTGCTTAAGGCCTACCGAACGATTCGAAAGAAAGTGGTACGTTACGTCAACAGGTACCGATTGGTTAGCCAAACCGTATACCAGCTTGGAAAGCTTGCCGAAATCGCCTAAAGTTTTTAGCGAGTTTTTCTGTTTTTACGAGCTTCAAAACTTTCGCGTATATACGCGTTCCTTCCCCTTAATATTTTGCTTATGCCTCCGAGGCCCATCGATCAAGATAGAGTCCTGTCTACTCGAAAAAAAATGTCTGATCATTCCCTTATCTGATTAGTTTCGTGTGCGCCCTGTAAAGTAACGCGTTATTGTTATCAAATAATACTAGGGAGAGCTAATATATTGCTACTTTATGGCTCTGTAACTTGATATTGCGTGTGGGGTGGTGCCCAAATAGTTTGATTGTTTTATTGATATGTTATTTCTTGTTAACATGCACATATTGGAGTTTCGCACGGATCGCATGAACGAGTTGCTTTATCACAAGGAAAATGCCGAATGGAACTTAGAGACATAAAGCTATTTGTAACTCATCGCGGTATACGTATCCGCATCTAGCGAGAACCAAGCACGTTGATTGGTCAGAAACTTGTACCACGTTCGAAAAGAGCAGATATATGCTAATTTAAGGTGTTTCTGAACGCAATAGATGCTGAGATACGATACGTGTGCCGTAACGATACGTGATACCTAACGCATCTCAACACCTATCGCGTTCAAGGACACCTTAGATTAGCATATATCTGCTCTTTTCGAACGTGGTACAAGTTTCTGACCAATTAATGTGCTTGGTTCTCGCTAGATGCGGATACGTATACCGCGATGATTTACAAATAGCTTTATGTCGCTCTTATCTTTAAGTAGGTGCAGTTATGATTCTCGCATATTTTTCAATAAAAAACATATTTGAGAGGAAATATTGATCCTTGTGTAAGCTTCTTGCAAAAAGAGCCGCATTATTTAAAAAAAATGTATTTGAAGGGCATGACGGATTTTATAAAAAAACCATACTTATTGTTCCACCTACTTTTACGAAAATAGTAGACAAATGTATAAAATTAAAGGTAAAATATAAAAGAGCCTTAAAGCTATATTAGAAAAGCCTAACACCACTAAAACTTAAAAAATTGATAATAGAAACTTTTTCTTCTCTTCATCTGCTATTGTAGTAACGATGAGAGCTTGACCAATATCTTTTTAGAGGAATTGCTCGTCATTTTATTGTTTTTGTTGTTTGAAGGTGTAGACAATGTTGAACCTGAGACTAAACTAGAGCTTCCAAGTTCCATTGTCTTATTTTTTAGTTTTTCACAACGTTTCGAATACTTATGTATCTGCAATCGTCATCAGGTGAATACTAACAAGAACTAAAACTACTGAATCTTATATACAGGGTGAAAATCCAAAAACACGTCAACTAAGATTATTAATTTTCTTCAATCGTGCTATCTTCGATTTTTTTTGTGTCGTTTTGTTTACGAGGTATGGCAAAAAAAATATATTTTTTTAAATAGGACACCCTGTATAGTTTGACATTTTTGAATTCTAAAAAAAATTATCTTTTTGACCGTTCTGTTTAAAGAATCCACCCTGTATGTACTAGCATGTGTACAGTGACTCATAAAACTAACCTGTGTTCAGTCAGTGGCGCATCTAGGAATTGGCTTTGGGGGGGGGGGAGGGTTTAAGGATTAATAATAAAAAAACTTAATTTGAAGTTATAATGTGACCATAATTGATATAAGGAAACAGGTGCTTACAAGCGCGGACCTGGGATCAAATCTAGTGGGTGGGGGAGTGTTACCCAAATTCAAAATTGTTTATTTATCCAAAACTTGTGAAAATCAAGATTCAAAATTTTTGATATAGTTGTGTTCTCTTGTCGAGTTTAGCGTTTGTTGTAATGTCTGTCGGTGTGGTCTGCAGAGTTTTGTTGATCGTGTAATTGGAGAAACCGTTCCTTTACAGATCGGATCGAATTTTTGACTTTTCTTTATTAATCAAATCTGCAATACAGAACCCACATAACATTGGGGGAATATTCATGATGTAGGAATATTCCCTCAAAGTGATTTTTGGAATATTCTATTGCGATTATGACAGGAATGTTACAGACTTATTTTTTGTTGAATATTCCTTAAGAGTTTGTGATAGTTATATTTCTTTGGTAATAAGATTCATTCTCATGATAAGGTCAAGGTCAAGTTATTTTTATAAATATTCCCAAAAAGAATATTTTTGTCAGGATTTTGGCATGTTTGTTGAACATTACTATCTTGTTAAAAGAACGCGATTTACATGATTTATAATTGTAATTTAGTTCAATGTCATCAATTGTAGGTAGATGGCACTGGAATCAATATGTTCCCTATGTAGCAGGTAATAATATCATATATATAAGACAGCAAAAAGTTAATAACGTAATCTTTTGATAACTAATCTAAAGTAGTACAACAACATAATGGTGATACATTGACATAACTACCATGAATTTTGAGCGATATCTTGCATCTTGCATATTTGGTGGATATTCATGTTGATATCCACAGCATATCTTAGGATATCCATCTCGTAGCCATCTGACATGTTTTGAATCACAAAATCATAACCATACTATATTCCATATTTACTATGTAGGATATTACCATCATTTTCCGAAAAAAAAATTCTGGGAATATTATATTCTATTTTGGGGAAGTGCTCACAGGTTTATTACTATAAGTTATTAATAATATTATAGTCATGTTTCACGTCAGGTTTCTATCACATTTCTATCAGCTGTAAACGTAACTTAATGCCGGTATGTGTTAATAATATTTCCAATGGTAAAATGTAACATTCCTATCACATTCTTTGTTCTCTAAGAATATGACTATTACATTACAGAATTGTTTAATTGTTATGTGGGAAGAAGCTTTAAATAAAGAATAGTCAAAAATTCGATCCGCTCTATGAAAGAAGGGTTTCTCCAACTACACGATCAACAAAACTCTTCAGACCACACCAACACAAAGGAGGACAGACGTAAATTCTGAAAAAAGGCGACAAATAAATCAAAGGAATCTCAGAAAAGATAAGAAGAATAGGCAACCAATATCATCTTCGGACTGTCTTAAAAACGACTACAACAATAAGAAGTCAATTAATAAAAACTAAACAATATCGATATTAGATCTTTTGCACTTGCCGCTATGGCCATTTAATACTGTTCGACCTCCCAATCGTTTTTCCCATTTCTTTTTATTTTGGGTAGTAGATCCTCTGTACCGCAAGGCACAACCACCTTTTGCACTCCCTTCCTTTTTTTCGCGCACCATTATTGCTGTCATTTTACAACTGCAAAGAACAGAAATAAGCTAGTGGTATAGCAAAATTGTTTTATATCTCTGTTTGATACGTTATTTTAGACGGCGTCAATAAATATACCAAAAAAAGCCATGTGATTGATTGTTTTACTTTTATTTCAAAATTAGATAGATCCCATTTGAGATTTATATAGTTTTGATAAAGACACACCAAACATAACAGAAAAAATATTTTCGGACATCTAGGTAGGGGGCTTTTTCTACAGGGAGGCCCCGAAAATTGCAAAAAATAATAGCTATATGAACTCATTTCATCCCATCTGCAATTTATATTAAAACAATCTACTTACCTCAGGACTTAAAAAAAGATCAAACGATACCCGCCTATTATAAAAAAAAATCTGTTGTCGCTGGTTACCCAGAGCGAAACATCGTTTAATCATTTCTCTTTTCGCTTTGGTCCTTTGTGTGTTCCTTGTGGGATGCTCATTCAAGTTTGAGTTTTCTTTATTTTCACCCAAGATCTTTTGTTTTTTGGTTTCTTTTCGGTTGAAGTAACTGATTTGGAGTTTTTTAACTTCTTTGTTTTTAGGAGCATAATCCTATTGAAAATATTAACACGCCAGGACGAATCCGTATCAGGTAACTTGGATAGGTACCAGTGCGGCTATTTGTGAGTGATTCAAGGTTGGAAATGAAAGTGTATGATGGTGTTTAATGATGTATGGGGAGGGTGACTGATGAACTCGCACTGGTTAGCCAGAGCGAAAAAGCGTTTAATCATTTCTCTTTTCGCTTTGGTCCTTTGTGTGTTCCTTGTGGGATGCTCATTCAAGTTTGAGTTTTCGTTATTTCCACCCAAGATCTTTTGCTTTTTAGTGCTATTATGTTAAGATCCTCACCGAGATACCAAAAAAAAATATGGCACGCCTCGATGCGAGCTTTTTTACAGAGAGGTCCTAAAACTTGCAAAAAATAACAGCTCTATGAAGTCATTTTATCTCTTTTCTGATCAGTGCTATTATGTTAAGGGCCTCACCAATATATTTAAAAAATTTATTGCACACCTGTAGGTGGGGGCATTTTTCACAGGGAGGCTTCAAAATTTGCAAAAAATAATTGTTATGTGAAGTCATTGGATGAAATGGGTTCATATAGCAATTATTTTTTGCAACTTTGGTGGCCTCCCTGTAAAAAAAGACCCCACCCAGAGGTGTTTGATAATATTTTTTGTTATCTTGGTGTAGCCCTTAACATTAGAGAAAAGATGAAACGAGTTCATATAGCAATTATTTTTTGTAAGTTTCGAGGCCTCACTGTAAAAAAAGCTCAAACCAAGCCCTAATCAGAAAACAGATGAAATGACTTCATATAGCTACTATTTTTTACAAGTTTTGAGGGCTCCCTGTAAGGAAAACCCCGACCCATTTCTGGGCTGTGCAATATGTTTTTGGTATATTGGTGTGGCACAATAGCACTAATGACAAAAGAGATGAAATAACCTCATAGAGCTATTATTTTTAGCAACTTTTAGGACCTCCCTGTAAAAAAAGCCCCACCACCTGAGCATCATAATATTTTTACTTAATTCGTATGTATGTAAACTACAGTTTTATACTAGTTATAATGTGGATGAAATCATATATCTTAATTGCCACCACCTCTCTATCTATTTTGAAGTTGGAATTTTTACAATGTAAACATTTCCAAAAATTTGCCTGGAACTAATATTTGTACTAAATTTTATCGCTCCACCATGATTTTTTATAATCTTACAAATTTTGTCTTTTACTTTCGGGAATAGGGATTCCCTGCAGGGGGGTCCACTAAGTATGCGTCTCAAGTTAATCCTTTCAAACAGTAGATTCTCGTTCTTGTGATTCTTACAGAGGTGGGTGTTCTTGGGGTTAGGACAGGGGGTGCTTCAATAAGACACTTAAATTAGGCTTAGGTTTCGAGTATATTTTAACTCTTCTTCAGAGCTCATTCCTATTCTTTGTGCATTAATCATTTCAGTCAACTACGATTGCATCCTCCTCCACTGTTAATAATCGCTGACAAAATCGAACGTTTTCTTATTTCCACCACACAAGTTTTTCCGGATTGTTGTTTTTCCCAACACACAAATTGGATATTTGAATGTTTCTCCGATATGAAATAGAAATACGCCATTATTTATAAAAAGACAATTCCAAAGCGAATTTCGATGCTGCCGTTTCGTACTTAACCAGCTGCTGCAAATTTAAGGACCGCCGTTTTCCTGAGACAAGCAGTGTTTGTTTTCTTCGATCAATAAAAGGCAAAGAAAATTGGCATGTAGTCCGGGTAAAGTGAATACCCACCCCGAGAAAGGCGAGTTTTTGCAACAACAAACTTAGACGCCCTGAAGACAATTTTTGACAGTTACTGTTCTACCAGAGATGAGCAACTCGACTTGGCAGTTGTTAGGGAATTGTTGACAATTTTTTTGTGTGATTGCATTCATAGTTATGTTAAAACCATGATGGTAATTTAAGGTTTAAAGTATTTTAGTGTAATTTAAAAGCTAACGTTTTTGGGGGTAACCAATTTTGCTTACATTTTATAGCTTTTTTCCCAAAATGTCAATTTCTAGAATAAAACAGTCACATTTTTTAAGTTTTCACTTCACTTTTTTCAGCGTTCAAAAAAAGTACTGCAAAAAACATCTTTTCTTTGTTAAAATGAAAAATATTTGAGGAAGAGAGACAGCAGGCTATAAAAAAGTATTTTAGAGAAAGATGGAAATAATTTAATGCAATTGTAATCAAAATTTATGTTTTGTATTTATGTATGATTTTGATTTTTCCATTTTTATCCAAAAAACAGCAAAAATTGTAATTGTGCAAAGTATAAAGTGTGTAAGACATAAGGTGATATTAATTTATTTTAATCAAAATTCTTTACAATTAAATTTACCAAAAAACGTGTCCTACTATAAGTGTATTTCTTTCGTCACTATTTTCAAAGTTCTTTTTTCGTGCGATTTAGGAATATCTCATTTTATTAAAAAAAAGGCTCGTATACTTAATAAATTTGATGCATAGTCCTTTTAATTTGGATACTTGGGCCATATCTACGGGCCAATACATAAAATGCTTTATTTTCAGCATAAATCCCAAACTGCTTAAGAGCCATTTCAAGCAAATGTAATTTTATTAAAAAAAAAGAAACGCTTTAACAATCTACTGGTTTTTGTTAAAAGTCTTGAAATAACTCCAAATTATAAAACCCCTATAACACTTTTTCTTGGTATGTAAAAAAGCCGAAATATACAAACAGTTTCGGACCTAAAGCAAATAATATTTTTTCAATTATTGTATTTTTTGCCCGTTCAACCCAAAAGAAAAGCTTTACTGGTTCATGGTTCTAAAAATTTTTAACATAAATGTTAACAACATGCTTTCTCCTTTAATACCAATGTCTTTCGTTTAATTTGGAAAAGCCATGATAAATCATTTTTTAAAAAAATTGAAATATATAATAGTAAGAAGTTACTAAAATTAAGTTTTCGTTTTTCTTGTCCCGTCCAATCCAAAGTTTAAAGGTTTACCCTATAAGTTCTGGTTACAACTTATTGTTTTAAATTATTTTATTGCATAACATATGGTTTTAAGAAATTATTTATTAGAAAGTATAGTCATAATTTTAATCATAAAGAAGTCAAAGCTAGTTTTTCTAGTAATGGGTTACTTTTTTGTCCCGTCCGACCGCTTGAAATGGCCGTAAACCGATTTTCATAATTCCTTATTGGTTTAATTCCAGGACCACCTCATTAAAAAAAAAAATTACTCCCCTCTACTTTTACGACGACATTAATGGGAATGCCTATGCTTCTATGCGTGATATGACAAGACAGGATGAATATGGCACCTTAAATTCGGACACTTGGGCCGCATCTTGGGGCCCAGTGTACCCTGTAAGGGGTTTTATTTCCAGCAATACTTCCAAATGGCTTAACCGATTTTCGGTTTCGCCAATGGGGGGGGGGGGGGGGGGGTTAAAACCCCTTTGAGTGCTAAACTAAAGCTACTCTCAAAAACACTTACCTAAAACCTCGGCGATGATAAGGTGGGGGGACAAGGGAGTAATGCCCCCCCAAACCGGTGTCCGTATCCGTTATTCTCTCTCCCTCTCTCCCTCTTTGTAGCTGACCCAATCCACATATTTTTTAAAAAAATTATAAAAAACACGAAAAATGTAAAATCTGCACCTTAAGTTTGATTGTTAGAATTTTAGTTTATATCCGGTTTCAGAGCAAACCTTAAGGCTATAGTTTCTCCCCAGATTTTAAGTAAAAAAAAGTACAACTGGCAACGCCTTGTTCTTTAATTTTTTAATCTTTTGCCAGAGTGCACAGGGAAAACTAAACATCAGAATTAGCTGAAATTTTGCAGGAGTGATCATTTTTAAATACTTAACAAAAATATCTGAAGGATTTTTCAAAATTCTCAATTATTTTTTCTTCAAAATAAAAGCTCTGGTGCTGTCATCTATCCCAAAAGCCTCAAAATAATTGCGGTTTAGAACAAACTCGATTTACAAAAAAAATAGAGAAATACTCACAATTTCCTCTCCTTTTTATATGTCCTTGCTTTAGAGAAAATAAAAACTAAGTTTCCTTTTTTCTAAAAGCCTGTGCACTCCGGAAAAGAAAACCGATCAATCACACACGCAGTTCAAGTGTTGGCCGATAGATCGCAAAATTTATACGATTCCATGGTAACTGCAGGTGTTTTGTCAACAAACTTTAAATCGGGCCGCAGTGAGACAGAAGAGTATTTTTACGTTTTCTAACAGAAAACCGAGGTTATGTTTATCTTTTAAAAATGTGTTTTCAAGAAAATTGTTCTAAAATAAATATGAACCCACTCCGCCGCCCGCCGAAAAAGACCTAGCGCTGCGCGGGCATTACCCCGAGTCTATCAAAGAACCAAGATAACTTTACTGGCTCGCTGGGATTACTAGGAATTCGCATAAAAACATTCGGCGCCAAGAACCCCACATAATTTTGTTTTTATTTTGATTCAACCATTTTTTTTTTATTTAAATTATTGCGGCATAGTTATGTGCAAGTGTACTAGGGAAATCATGGAGTGCAAAGGATAGATTTTAGAACCTCAATTTCAAAAACACACGGATACTTGAGTACTAACAAAACAGGTCAGTAAAGCTCCATTTAAAGGTTGGAAAGACTCTTTCTAGTCGTTGACGCTCCTTTTTAAAATAGAATACGATTATTTCGTCTAGTGCCAGTAGCCGATTTTTAAATCTGCATGCTTTTAAGTTAACCTGTTGTCGGTATCAGCTAGCGGGAATGTTTCCAATTCAATTATAAATGCACCTGTAAATGCAACCTTAAACATTACACCCAATTACTTTAATACGTAGTTGGGTAGCGTTTTTTTAGCAGGTAATTCTGTAATAAATGGTTTTCTTTTATTTTAGTATTTTACATGGTTTTTTAGCGGCGCAGAACGCGAAAAGTCAAAATAAGTAACCTAACCCCAAAAGTTAAATTGATTTCCCGTACAGTGTTGCTGAAAACAATTCCCCAGATTTTAACTACGACCCTAAAAATTTGTTGCTAGAGAGCACGGATAGTCCACCATAAAATCAATTATTTTATGTTGAAGGGAAATGAAAATATCCCGAAAACTGTAGCTTTGAAAGATTTGAACCTTTCAGTAATATTTACGGAAACCAAAATCTGAAAACCGCATATCAATAGCTGCTTTACTTCTAAACTTATGATTTTTTTATATATTTTAACATTTTACCTTTATAATAAAATTTGTAGTCCATGTTCATAGAATTAAATCTCAAAACCGTATATCGCTACTTGTTTTTGTTCCAAAGTTACAATTTTAAAAAAATATTTTATCCCCGTTTTCTCCTCTTCAACCCCCCACCATCCTACTCAAAAGTTATCAGTTCATGGTCAGCCGGTAGAGGATTTTTGTACCAAGTTTCGTTAAAATCGACTGAGGCGTTCTTGAGTTATCGTATATACAGACAGACAACAAACAATAGACCTACAGACAACTTTTTTTTCGTCGATTAAGGTGTTTTGGAACCTTAGTAACTCATTTTTGATAAAATTAAATAAAGTCTAAATTTCACGATTTTAATAGTCTCATACCATATTGGTAAGGTGGACTAAAAAAGTAGTATATTCTATTCTATATCTAGGATTATTACCAGATCCCGTTTCTCTTTATATTTCATAAAAAAGTTAAAAAAGATCAAAATTTCTGAAGAACTTTCTTCTTGAACTGCAACGGCGCTATGACACATAATTGTTGACTAAAATTTTAGTTTAAGTTATTAGTATATTTTTCACAATTTAGCAACAAATCTAGAATCAAAACCAGATCCCAACCCACATTTTTAAATTTGATAAAAAACGCAAAAAATATTAAACTGCAAAATATTTTGCCTGCGGCGCTATAACAATTTTAGTATAATCTTATTTTTATCATCAGCATTTACGTGTTAAAAAATGCGTTTATTTTTACAAATTTTTCGCCCACGGCGCATTTATGCATTATATGAGTTGAGTTGAATTTTTTTATAATGTCTTCCCCCAAGTAAAAATCGTATCTACGCCCCTGCCTTGTAAAAACTAAAATATCTACCCTACTGCTCCCCCTCAGAGTCAGTTTCTGGGTACGCCACGGCAAACTATGATATAGTTTTTCCATTTATCAGTATCTATTTAAGCAAGGAATTCAATAGGGTTTTTTATTTTCTCTGCCAATAGAAAATTAATTTAAACCCACATAATCCCAGAGATAGCGCCGACCTAGAAAAATCCATTAAAAATTTATACCTACCGTTCTGAATTTTTCAACGTCTGGATAGAGAAATATTTTACCGCCAAAGATAAATGCGAAATCCATGGTCGGTTCGGTTTGGGGCGAATCTGATTAAATGCTCCATATGTACAGGGAGGACATTAAATCCGTCTTCTTTTCCTATAGAAATCAGAGAGAAATAGAACTATTTTCAAATAGTGCGCAATTCTCCGTCGATCTTAGACAAATTTTGGTTTATTTATTAAAAAAAAGTGTACCAAAAAAAAATTATTTTCTTGAAATTATTACTTTTTTTACGTGTTATTTTAGGTTTTCCACGAAGAAATGTACTTGTATGTATATGTAATGTAAACTTATTGAATTAAAAAAATGCGCATGTTTGAGAAATTTTTAGAATAGACACTAATTTTGTGCTATGTTTAGTGGTTCCTAAGTAACACTTAAAAAACCGCGAAATTGGCCATGGGTACCCCCAGACACACAAATTTCACTCTTGTACGGAAGTCCTGAAAGTCGTTACAAAAGTTCAAAAACGTTTTGAATAAAATAAGACTAGTGGTTCCCCAGCTTCATTAATTAGTTTCCTGTAAAAGTATAGTAGCTTAAATAACAAGCATGTTATTAGATACGCGAAGATGAAGTTTGAGACGCGGACCGCAGGCGAGTGTTTTAATTTATCTGAGCGTGTAATGACCATAACATGCGAGTTAGTGTACTATACTTTACCTACGACCAATCAAAATGTCATCATAAATATCAGAAATTATTAAAAATATCAAACGCGAACACTCTTAAGTCAACTACCTTCATAACCTCAAGTTTTAATGACGTTCTATCTAATATCAAACGTTAAAAAAAAAAAAAAGGTTACTAAGAGATTTTTCATGTATCTTTTTAAAAACAAGGTTTTTTTTCTTAACAAGAGTGTTATTTTAACAAGACTTATTTTTGGTTAGGTGCTAAAATTATATTGGATTTATTTACGTTTAATAAATATTTATTGCCTTAAAAATATAGAAAAATAATACACATTTTTGCCTTAATTAGTGCTCTTATAAAATAAAGTTTCATCGCTTGTCACGCCATCTTGTATTATTATCCCAGGTCGTAGGTAAAACATTTCACGAGGCAATAATATTCCCAGCAAACATATTGCAAGTACAAAAATAGCACTAATTTGGAGCACGGCATTTTACAATATTTGTACAATTTGTGCTGCAATGCGTAGCAACGATACAAAAAAAGCGTAAATATTGCACTAGCATGAAGTACTTTAATTAGGGTACTGAAATATTGCTTCATTTTTTATGGCACCGCAAAGTGCAGCATCAAATGTTTAGTACAGTGAATATTTCACATTTTTAGTAATCCGATGTTTGCTGGGTTACCAAAGTCTTCGTAAGCTTTGAGTATTTTTAAGTATACAAGGTGATCTAACTTCCCTAGAAAGACTTTAAGTGTAGAAAAAATTGTTGTTTTGAACAAGAATAGTAAAATACATTTTTGTCAACTCATTCGTTTCAGAGATATTTGAATTTAATATTTTCTGAAAAACTCCCTTTACTACGTGGTAGAAACATCAATTTTTGAAAACAAACCTTTGACAACTTCAAAATACTTGACAAAAACCCTAAAACATTTCATTGGCAACACACATTTACTTGCTTGGTAACAGGTATTTACGTCACTAGACCGGAAAATTGGTCTTTACAGGTCGACACAGAAAATTTACAGGGTGAGCCTTAGGCGAGTCCTGTAAACCTGCGGGTCCGAAAAAGGATGAAGGGACCGGAAAATTGAACAAAAAGGTCCTTTCTTGAGAGTGGAAATATTTCAAAAGAACATGCCTTGTAAAGTAAAACTTCGTATGAAAAATAGTACGGTAAGTGGCTATTATCCGGTTGTTTGAAAATAAAATATTTTAAAGGCAATTCCCAGAAAAATACGAAAATTTTACTACTAAATTCAGAAAAAAAAGATGCGATTAATGATATCCAACCACTGTTCCACTTGCTGCGATTGTAGGCAGGCCGCTTTCCGTAAAAGTCAAAGTGAAACTCTAAGGCAATCGTCTTATAAAAAAGTATATTGCTTTTATTGTTGGGCCATCTAACAGAATGAAAACTTTTCATACTAAAATCAGGGGCGTACGTAGAAAATGTTTCTGGAGAGGGCTTGAGCTTGCGTGAAGCTACCCTGCCAAAAAACAGATAAAACATCATAAGTTTTTATAATCTATGCTCATATAAACTTATGATATTTTATAATTTTTGACTAGTGAAAGTGAAACACAAATCCCACATAGAAGTTCATCATATTTTATCAGCCAGTTGGCTTATAAAAGTTTATAATATTTTATGGTTTTTAATATGACAATTCTTCATAAAAGTTTATAAGATTTTATGGGATTTTATAAGATCTACCTGTAACAATCGAAAATAAAAAATTATAGCTCAACTTTAGCAGTTGTAGTAGTAGTAATTGTAGTAGAAGTAATGTAAGAGATTAATATATAGTCAAACTAAACTATAACCTAACCTAAACTATAAACTACGACAGCCTAAACCACTATAATACGATAACACCTTGTGCTTGCACAATATCTACATATCTAATAGAAAATTGTTCTCGTATAAGTACTTATTTAACGCCAGGAGCTGTGGGAGAGATGTTACTTTGATAAATTTCTATAAGATTTCAACTATTATTTTACAAGCTTTTATTTAACGAACAAGATATGTTTGTGCGAGTGGAATCTTTATCTTAAGTTGGCATGCTTATATAGTTTCGGTGACAACACAAGAATATAGAGTGATGAAATTGACAGCTCCCCCTACTCGAAGCGGGTGGAGGGGGGTGCAGTTGAAGTACGCCCGATTTCGTTAAAATTAGGTGTGTTGGGGCTCTTAGGGATGGAGATAACGAATTTCTAATCAGATTTGAAAAATTCAATATGGCGGATTCAAGATGGATGATTTTCGGTCATGTTTTGCTAACCAATATTAACTGACTTATCCACATCCGATTGTGTTCAAATTTGGTATGCGTTTATAGTTCCGGCGAAACTTGCTAACCAATTTTAACTTACTTATCCACATCCGATTGTGTTCAAATTTGGTATGCGTTTATAGTTCCGGCGAAAATACAATAATATGGTATTCTCAGGTACCCACCTCCCTCTAACGAGGGAAGTGGGGGGGGAGAAAGATTTAGTTTGTTCGATTTCAATCAAAATTGGCATACAGGGGTTTTTAAAGAGGAGGCTTATGAATTTTTGATCAGATGGGATCATGAATCCAAAAATATTTTTTTGTAGAAGAAACTAAGTATAGCTTTTTTTTTTAATTAGTTTTGAGGTGGTCGAAAAAACTGATAAAAATCAGGTGTGTTTTTTATGAGATTTGAGGTTTTTTTGGCAAGGTGGACACATAAAAATCTATAAAATGTTGTAAGTTTGTCTGACTATAAAATCTATTAAAAATTGTTTTTACCAACTCCTAGAAAATTATAAATGTTCATAGAAATCTGTTAGATTCTATGAGTTTGTCTGATTATAAAATATCCCAAAATCTCATGAAAAAACGTTTTTTTTACAAACTCTTAAAACATTATAAAAAAACAAGGGTGTAATCATAGAAACCCATAAAATGTTATGAGTTAGTTTGACTATAAAATCTGTCAGAAAACTATAAAAACATCGGTTTATATAATCCCATAATATTTCATAAAAGAAAAAGAATGTGATTATAGAAACCCATAAAAGTTGATGTGTCGGTTTGATTATAAAATCTCTTAGAAAATCGTGTTTTTATAAAACCATAAAATATGTTAAAAAAATATTATAAACATTTATAAGCCTGACTGATTTATTATATAAATTGGTAAAAAAAACATACCACATAAATTCTTACCAAATACATACCTCATAAATTCTTACAAACTAAAATTTTGCCTCACAAAAGCTCATAGACCTTATAAAAACTGATAAAATTCAGATGTGTTTTTTTATGAGGTTTTATGTGGCTTTTTTGGCAGGGTAGGTGAGGGGCATCAAGAAGGGGAGAAAATAAAAAAAATATGTAAATTCTATTACAATAATGTAAAATTTTCGACAGATAATGTCAAATAATGCAAAAAATGACGCCGCAATTGAAAATTTTATGAAAATTAAAGTAACATGAAGGAGAAAAGAAGTTGCACCGCGCTGCTGCTGGTGAAGTTTTTTTTAAAGAAAATATTGTGTGTCGCACAAGTTACGCCGCAGGCAAAACTTTTTGCAGTCCATTTTAAATAAAAATATTGAGCTTTTAAGGCGCAATTACACAGACGAACATGCTCAAACAAAAGCTCGTGCAAAAGATCTAAAATTTTTTACGTGAACATTTTTGTGAGCTTTTCTTTGAACATTTTGTTCGGGTAAATTTTTGAGCAAATTATTGCTATCTGTTTTGGAAACATATTTTTAAAGATGAGAATAAATAAAATTTTATATCAGTGATCAGTGATCTCAATTCTTTAAAAAAATGGAACACCAACTTTTATTTTAAATTTTTGTGAAAAAAAGCCGACGACAAGCGAAACATTATTCTTGGCTATCAGTTTTGTCACATGGATTAGGGTTACTTATAATATTCTTTTTCTTGGGGTTTTTCCCGGATTTTTTTGCCTGGGGGTTTTTTTGGGATTTTCTGCGAGTTTTTTTTATTTCCAAGGGTTTTTTCCCAAATTAAAAAAACAACCCAGGAAAATTTTTCCTTTCCAAAAAAATTTTGAGTTTTTGAAATATCGGCAAAAAACTCAAAAATTGCACTTTTAAGCGGTAATCCGCGCCTCACGTTTATGAGGAGTGGTGGGGAGGGGATTTTTTTTTAAACATATTTTTGTAACTTTACTTTACCCTTAGCTTTGATTGTTTTTTTTTTAATTCCTCACACCAGATTTACCTAGTTAGTTTAAGGACCCAACGGTTGCTTAAGAAAGCAAAAGGTTTATGAAAATGCTGAAGATAGATATTTACTGTCAATTTAATGTAATAATCAAGGTCGATTACTGATACTGAACAAAAAAATATGCAAAGAAGTCTAGTCTATTACTGCTAAATTATATTTTTTTAGACAAGGGTCGGGATCGTAGGGTTGTAAAAGTGAGTAATAAACGGGTATTATTTAGACCGAACGTGCTTTTGTTCATATATCTGAGACTTAATAAAATGTATATAGGTTTTTTAATTTGACTTAATTATTATTGTATTGTGTTTTAAACTAGGAAGTAAAATAAAGAGATATTTTTTTAAACGTAAATTTTTATCATTACATTTTACAGGCAACAGCAATAAATAAGTGCCAATTATTATTTTTTATTCTCGTTTTTTTACAACCCCAAAAAAGTTACAAGTATACCGGCATATCCCCTATAAAAATCAAGTCAATCGAAGTTGCTTATGATATAAAATGTGAATTTCGGCATCAAATCGTTTTTCCGTCGGAAAGCACTTAATTAAAAATACCTTGTTTTAACTTAGTCTTTCTATTTTCAGTTAAGTTCAGTGAATTCCCATAAAACTATAAAATTTAAATTTGTAAGAAATATCTATACCAACATTTCTTCAAACAAATTTTGCTTAACATTCTCTCCAAAATATCCGTGAGTCTTTTTGTACGAGATTTAGCTCGAACTTTTTTTTGAACATTTTGATCAAGAGGCTCGTGTAAATGTTTGTCGGCATTTCAACATCAAAGGAAAGTTTGTCAGTGTAAATGCGCCTTTAGAAGCTTTTATCTAAAAGTTTTAGGTGTTTTATTTGTGGTGTAATTACCCCCATTACCCCGCCCCCTTGTATACGCCGGTGCAGTGTTCAAATCTTTCTAGGGAATTTTGAGTCATCCTGTATACCCATAGGGATGTATTGCAACTAAGGTTCACTCATTATGTTTTCTATCATTTAATATGTTTAGTTACCTAATCGTTTTCATTCACACACAATTTTTAAGTGTTTCCTTAATTTCGACGAAGTCTATTTTTGGAGCAGTTGGCGAAGGGGGGGGGGATGTTTTTAAAGAGGTGGGCTACTGTCTTTTTGTGCTCCCTGTTTATGTGAAGCTATTGCCAGTTTTGCGACACAAGCAATTATTTTCTTGTAGTCGGGAATAAACGAATTTTGTTTAGCTGGGAGGAAATGCGAGGCGAAGAATAGAATTCTCGACAATTCATAAATTGCTTTCGGCTCTTATCTCCTTGTATGATTTTTATGTGTTTACAAAAACAAAATTGAGGATTTTGCTCCGAATTGCCACGAAAATGGTTCAGTGACAATTGCAGCCTGTAAATCTTAAGGCGCATTTACACAGACAAACTTTCCTTTGATGTGGAAATGCCGACAAACATTTACACGAGCCTCTTGAGCAAAATGTCGAGCAAAATCTCGTACAAAAAAACACACGTAAATTTTGGAGAGAATGTTGAGCAAAATTTGTTTGAAGAATTGGGGCTATAAAAATTTCTTTACAAATTCAAAATATATATTGTTATCGGAATTCATTGAACTTAACTGAAAATAGAAAAACAAAGTTTTGAAATAAGGTATTTTTAATCAAGTGCTTTCCGACGGAAAAACGATTTGATGCCGAAATTCACATTTTACCTCATAAGCAACTTGATTTGATTTTTATAGGGGATATGCCAGTATACTTGTAACTTTTTTGTGGTTGTAAGAAAAACGAGAATAAAAAAAATAATAATTGGCACTTATTTATTGTTGTTGCCTGTAAAATATAATGATAAAAATTTACGTTTAAAAGAATATAACTTTATTTTACTTCCTAGTTTAGTCTTTTACAATAATAATTAAGTGAAATTAAAAAACCTATATTATTAAATCTCAAATATATGAACAAAAGCACGTTCGGTTTAAATAATACCCGTTTATTACCCACTTTTACAACCCTACGAACCCGACCCTTGTTTAAAAAATATAATTTAGCAGTAATTTAGTAGACTGTGTCGCCGATCTATCATCTCGCGTTTTGGATTTCGCAGGTAGTAGGCCGGCCACGCTTTTCAATCGCAATGTTGCCCTTTGCATATTGTTGGTTCAGTGTCAGTAATCGACCTTGATTATTACATTAAATTGACAATAAATATCTATATCTTCAGCATTTGCATGAACCTTTTGCTTTTTTGAGCAACCCTTGGGACCTTAAACTAACTGGGTAAATCTGGTGTGAGGAATTAAAAAACAACAATAAAAGCTAAAGGTAAAGTAAAGTTACAAAAATATGTTTAAAAAAATCCCCCTCATCACCACTCCTCATAGTCGTGAGGCGCGGATTACCGCTTAAAAGTACAATTTTGGGTTTTTTACCGATATTCGAAAAACTCAAAATTTTTTTGGAAAAGAAAAATTTTCCTGGGTTTTTTTTTGACTTTAGGAAAAAACTCTTGGAAATAAGAAAAACTCGCAAGAATATCCCAAAAAAAACCACAAAATCCGGGAAAAACCATAAGAAAAAAATATTATAAGTAACCCTAATCAATGTGACAAAACTGATAGTAGAGCCAATAATAATGTCGGCTTTTTCTTCGATCTCAATTCTTTAAAAAAATGGAACACCAACTTTTATTTAAAATTTTTGTGAAAAAAAGCCGACGGCAAGCGAAACATTATTATTGGCTCTACTATCAGTTTTGTCACATGGAATAGGGTTACTTATAATATTTTTTTCTTAGGGTTTTTCCAGGATTTTTTTTCCCGGGGTTTTTTTTGGGATTTTCTTGCTAGTTTTTTTTATTTCCAAGGGTTTTTTTCCTAAAGTCAAAAAAAAACCCATGAAAATTTTGAGTTTTTCAAATATCGGCAAAAAACTCAAAAACTGCACTTTTAATCGGTAATCCGCGCCTCACGACTATGAGGAGTGGTAGGGAGGGGGATTTTTTTAAACATATTTTTGTAACTTTACCTTTAGCTTTTATTGTTGTTTTTTAATTAAGGTCCCAAGGTTGCTTAAAAAAGCAAAAGGTTCATGAAAATGCTAAAGATATAGATATTTATTGTCAATTTAATGTAATAATCAAGGTCGATTACTGACACTGAACCAACAATATGCAAAAGGGTGGCCGGCCTACTACCCGCGAAATCCAAAACGCGGGATGATAGATCGGCGACACAGTCTACTAAATTACTGCTAAATTATATTTTTTAGACAAGGGTCCGGTTCGTAGGGTTGTAAAAGTGGGTAATAAACTGGTATTATTTAAACCGAACGTGCCTTTGTTCATATATTTGAAATTTAATAAAATGTATATAGGTTTTTTAACTTGACTTAATTATTATTGTAAAAGACTAAACTAGGAAGTAAAATAAAGGGATATTCTTTTAAACGTAAATTTTTATCATTATATTTTACAGGCAACAACAATAAATAAGTTTCAATTATTATTTTTTTTTATACTCGTTTTTTTACAACCCCAAAAAAGTTACAACTGTACTGGCATATCCCCTATAAAAATCAGATCAATCGAAGTTGCTTATGAGGTAAAAAAAAAAAAGGAAAGTTTGTCTGTGTAAATGTGCCTTTAAATGTGATAAAATATTATACTGGTCACCAAATAAATTAGGTACAGGCACTATGAAGAACTAAGGGGATTTTAAAGCTAACATGGCACGTAGTCTGCACACTGGCTCAAATTTCATTTATATGTTAGGCTTTGTTATGAAACGTTATCTTATAAAAAATTATTGGGAGAAATATTTTATTTTTCAACTTATTTCTTTTTATCCAACAATGTTTAAAATTTATATTTGGAAGGATAGGTTGGATGGGGTCAAAAAAAAATACCAGAAATTCCTTGTTTCCAATGCTGACGTTTTGATATTTTATAGAGTCATCATCAGGGCACTACAAAATGGATACAAAAATAGTTACAATTTAAGTCGCGCCAGAGATTACGGCTCAAGTAATTCATAAAATTTAAGACACGGGTTGGCAGCACTGGGAGGCAATTGACCCTCCTCCCGACCCTGTCTAAAATCCAAACCAATATTTTTATATATTTGCATCAAATTAAAAACTTTCAACCCCTGCTTTTTATTATCAGGCAAAGCCGACTTTGACTTCTCGTATAATAATAAACGGCGGCTGTCCGTGTTCACAAACTTCCTCTAATTAATGTTAGGCAAATCAATTATATCACTTAAGCCGGAGAAAAAACTTTAGCCCGTAATTAATATTGATCACCGTCGAGAGTTTTTTATTTGCGAAAGTTCAAGGCGTTAATCACATGAACGATGGGGATTTTTTCATTAACGAGAACATCGTTTTAAAGCTAAAAAGTTAAATTTTTTAGTTTAAAGTGTGGTTTTAAAACTGGTGGCCAAAACAGCCCAGCAAACATGAATTAAAAAAATAGTACTTTTTAACCACTGGCTTTCTAAGCTGCCGATGCACAAGTATGTGTACAAGATATTTTTTTACTGATTTGATTGATCAAGATGCTCTATGAAAGTAAATCTGTGTTTCGGACTTCCATTCCCAGCAAACACCAATCATCGGCATTGAATCGGGCCAATGTCGACAACGTCGGCGGTGTGTCGGCATCGGCGATTACACTCTGGCCCGATGTTGGTCAGATTGCGATTTTCAGTTTTCGGTCAATAATCGGCAACTGACGGAGGTCCACATTACTACAGTCGACTTTATGCCGACACCACTTTAGGACCGACGATGGTCCGATTGGAACTTTCTTTAATCGGTCGAGAATCGGCAACTGACTATGGCCCGATTTACTATAGTCGATTTTATGTCGACGCCTACTTTATCTACTTTAGGGCCGACTACAGTCCGATTGGACCTTTTTTTAATCGAACGAGAATCGGCAACTGACGATGGCCTAATTCACTATAGTCAACATTATGCCAACGCAAACCTTATCTGCTTTAGGGCCGACTACAGTCCGATTGGAACTTTTTTTAATCGAACGAGAATCGGCAACTGACGATGGCCTAATTCACTATAGTCAACATTATGCCAACGCAAACCTTATCTGCTTTAGGGCCGATGATGGTCCGATTGAAACTTTCTTTAATCGGTCGAGAATCGGCAACTGACTATGGCCCGATTTACTATAGTCGACTTTATGCTGACGATCACTTTATCTGCTTTAGCGCCGACGATGGTCCGATTGGAACTTTGTTTGATTGGTCGAGAATCAGCAACCGACGATGGTCAGATTACGTCACTTTCAAATTTATAAACTGCTTAATAGTTTCTTCCTAGTATGTAGAGATGGCGCTACTGTCACTATGTTCCCTGTACAGTGGAAGATAATATTATACAGGGTTTCTAAGCAAATCCTTAGGGGGCCAAGCAGCCGTGTATAGTGCGTGTATAAGATGCAGACAAACGGAAAAGCACATTAGGCAGAAAAGGATGGGCATGGGGCGATGTTGTCACTACATCTTACACGTAGTAAATCCATTCCAGGTTGTTGTTTTCTAATGTTTTTCATTTTCATACCTTTAGGACTGGAATAAAAAATGTTTTTGCTCGACTTTAATACCAAACTGATAAAATATATCGTAAAAGAAAATATTTTTCGGCTTTTCATTTTGTAACCATTGTCCTTACGCACTGTTTACAGGCTGGGGACTGAGATACATGCAAATGCCTAACCTAAAGCGTTCATACACGGCCGGAGAAATCGACTGAGCTATTTCCGTAGAAACTTTATCAAGCAAATAGGACGGGTTGACGCCTTCGAACGTCCAACCCGGGTTTTGCACTTTGATTCGAAATCAAAAAGGAGGAACAGTCAGATGTGGGGCCGTACACAAATTACGTAACGGTGATTTTACCAATTTTTGACCTCCTCCCTATGTAATGTTTTGTAACGGTTTGGCACGCCACTCCCCTAATATTACGTAACGATTTCAAGACCAGTACCCCCCCCCTAAAAAAACTTTTCACTTATTTTCATTCCAAATTTTCTTAGTTTCACACAAATGCAAACGCTGTCGAAAACCCCCCTCCCCCCTACGTAACGTTTTGTAACCCCCCTCCCCCCTATGACCATTACGTAATTTGTGCACGGCCCCTGTAGTCCCAGTGGAGGAGGGCGAGAAAATTGATATTTTTTTCTTAAAAATTATACTCTTTAGACCTATTTCTTTGCGTTCCCGAAATTACGTAATTTTTGAAAAAAAAATTGTAAGCGGCGCCATTTTTATTTCGTGCTTTGTTTCTAACATTTTTGCGTTCGGCTAATTTAATTGAAAAATTTTTGCCTGCGGCGCCCTTTATCTTTTCACTCGAAACCTGATCCCGTCTCTGTTTCTAAATTTTTTCGAATAAAAGTAGAGTATGACCATGGGGGAAATAATTTTTTTCTACGGTATGACGAAAATTTCGAGAAAGTTGAAGAAGAAAATAAAAAAAGTGGCAGAGCTCAAGTTTTTCGTAAAAAAAACGTTTTTTGTAAAGAAACAGAGCAAAATAAATATTTTCACCCCTTTTTGGGTGCTACAAATATTGGCCCTTATTTTTCGTTTTTACCCTCCCGCTAGTTTTGAAGAATTGGTTCGCTACATGTTTCGAGATCATGTCATAAAACACCTCGAAAATATCAAATGTAGTGTAGGGCCAGCTTTATTTAAAATCAATAATATCGCAAGCAAATAGCTCTGCAGGAAAAACAGCGCCGTTTATTGATTTCTTTGGCTGCTAGTGCTAGCTGCATGGTTTGGCCGTTTCCGAAAAGATGTCACTGGTAGAACAGAATGGAAAGAAATTTAATTAAAAGCGAAGATATTTCTTTCTAATGTTAACAACCTCACGAGTTTATCGCTCAGTATCGTAAATAATGGACCCTGTCGCCTCCTTTAAGCAAGAAAAAGCTGTGGTTTGGACCTGAAAACATCTAGTTTTTCGTCGATCATCTCATGGTGTGACCGCCATCTAGCGGAATTTGCAGACATCTTGTCAACGGTTATTATTGCAACTATGATTTATGCTCACAATGAAAGAGTGGCGACAATTTTTTTTCATGAAAGCAGTCCGGAGATAATAACAAACTGGCGCCATTGCTCAATATACCTGTTTCTTTTGTGCGCGCAGAACTTTCTATGCCATTTCTGTTTGATTTATTGAAATCCTATTCCTAAGGAAAATCTTAGGAACCCTGTTCAAAACTAGAATGAATCACCTCTACTGTCACTTAAAGCAGCCCGACTGGTTAAGCACCCGCATTATCGAAACTTTGTAGTTTGCCAATGTCGGTCCGCTTTAAGCTACCACCGACGGAACGCCGTCAATCGCTGACGTTGGACCGATTTAGGAAACCAATGTCGGACTTGAGTAGTTTACCGAGACCAGCTTGCCTATGTCAGACCGACCAAATTAAGCAGTTATGGGCGGATGGTCGGTACCATGTGGTTAAACCATATCGGACCTTAATCGTACGGCGACGGTATGCCGATGTCAGTAAAAAGTAAAATTTACCATTCGTCCGACGACGGGCCACAGTCCAACGTTACATCGGCAAACATACATTAGGCTTACATCGCAAAGCGGACAAAAAATACTGCTGGTCCGATGTCGTAAATCGACGTCGTGCCGATGACGACAAATTCGGCAATCGACATCGGACCGACGAAGGCCCGAGGGAACCGTGTTTGCTGGGTTGCCTATATTTTATTTATACACGACGTTTCGATCAGTAGGCTCCGATCGCCTTTAGTTGCAAACTACAATCTGTTCCTAAGGCTACGTACTTATATACTATGGGAAATCACTCAACCGTAGAGTTTAAGAAGTTGGCTCCGCCCAAGAAGGGCCTTCCAAATATTTGGAATTTCAATACATGGTTTAATACCCTGATTCTGCCCAATAAAGGCAGCTTCAAGAAATTTTCTTTTCTTCCAGTGTGACTCCTTGTGCAAAACCTTTGCTTTTGTCCACTTCATTCGGTGCTGCTTTGACCATGTTGTTTCACCTCTTTGGGTATTCGTCTGATGTTCCTTAAGCCTAACAGATAATGGTCGTTTTGTGTCGTCTATGTATGACTCACTATACAGAAGGAACTTGGTGAATGTATTCCATATTTTGTTCATTAGATTTAAAAGCTGTTTTAGTATTAAAGTTGTTCGCTACTTTTCGAATTTTCTCTGATTCTTCTTTAAAGTATGGAATTGTAAGGAATGCATTTGCCCGGTTCTGGTCTTGTAATCTCTGCCCTGTTTGCTGAAATTTAGAAATAGTATCTGTTATAAGTTTAAGGCTGTAACCATTATGCTGCAGATCCTTCTTAATGTTTTTTATTTCGATTTCCGAGTCATGAGAACTGTTACAAATTTGAACGACTTTGTTATACAAAGTTCTTGTTATGCCTCGTTTGGTTGTAGCGGAATGATTTAAACCTTGATTTAAATATTTTTCTGCACATTATTTTCATTTGGTCATAAGAATCGTAATCCGCTAATATATATTTTTTCTGGGGGGTATATCATGAAAATAGTCGAGCTACTAACGTAGACATGTGATACATCAATTCTGGGGTTTTGGCTCCACGGCATTCAAAGCTGTAGTTCAAAAAAATTTGGGAGTCATCTGGAAAAGTGGGGGGGGGGATAGTTACAGGGTAAATAAAACTGTTTATGTGGAGACTGTATTCAAGTTTTTTCAATCCCTAACTAATGATTTTTGGGCATCATCCACCATTTTAAAATGATTTATATAGGTTTTTCGTCCCTATTTAGTGTTTACTTCTTAAATTACCCCCACTTCTTCAAATTCCCCCAAATATTTTACCAACAGAAACCCATAGTTGATGTATCGCATGCATATGCTTCTCTTTTGGTATTTTGCCTACGGTGCTTGAATCTTTGAAAATGGTTGATGATGACCACAAGTCATTAATTAGTTTTATAACGGGGTTGACCAGAGGTATCGAAATCCATAAAAACACTTAAATAAAGTTTATTCGTTAAGTCTCCACATGAACAGTTTTACTCTGTATGCCATAAATACCCCTCACTCTTTAAATCACCCCCAAAATTTTTTTGACAAACCTCAGTATCACAGCCTTCCTCCGTCGGGGTACTCCCCAGAAAAATATTGATACCAAAATTTTGTTTAGATATTCTTTCCAGTTTTTTTTTTACTTAAAAATGGCCGCCATGGCATCAATCGGATTCTTAATATAGAGCATCTTGACTAATAAAATCAGTAAAAATATTTCTTATACCATTCATTTCAGCAGGTATATTTTTATTATAAAAAAGAGCTACTTTTGATATAATATTTTCTTTGTACTTTTTTAATAATGGTAAACACATAACGTATAGGTAGTAAGGAGAAAGAAGTTTTAGAAAAAAATTAAAAATAATCCTACACCCTAAAAGCACAGTATATCCTAGGGACATTCCCAGAATAACCCATTTAGGATGTTCAATAAATATATATTTTTACATCCAGAAGTTCACTTATTTTTCGTTTATGCCAGAATAATTTTAAATTACTTGTGACGTGGTTTTAAATAACGAGTGATTTTTGAAGGAACAAAAAAGAAAAAAAAATACAATGAAGCCGCGATTTGTAAGCACAATTTTTTTAAATACCTTCATCAAAACATTAAAAAAACGAAAAAAACATACAGTAGACTAGTGATAGATCACCATTTTTGTAGGTACTATAAGTCAATAATTACACAAGAGCCTTTGCTTCGACGCCGCCTAAAATCCCTGATGTTGGCCATTTAATTTTTTTTTAAACAGGAGTTTTTTTTATACTTCAGTGCGAAATTAATTTTGATTGCTCACACAGAGGATGGAACCTAGGACCATGCCGTTTCGTCCTTATTAGGGACTCATCAGCTACGTGTAAAACAACGACAGACAAGTTTAGGCGCACTTATGTGCCAAAAATTCATCAATTGATGGTAATCTGCTGTTTTTTGTTGTTATTAGTTTTTTTTTAAAGTTTTTAAAACCATTTGAGAGACAGTTTTTGAGTTTTTAAGAATAAGAACACCCAATAAAAATTCATATTTGTGATCGCATTGTCACATTTGACGAATCGCAGGGATAATTTTTGTTATATATATAAACCCAGCATAAAGAGATAAATAAATCTTCAGTTTGGGTTGGTATAAGATAGACATAAGTTTTATCCTGGCCATATCCTCCTGAAGCCCTACGAGGATTTTTCGCTCGTCTTTATTGTAACACATGGGATTTACAAAATCGTCCATATAGTCCAGGCATTACAGATTATAAAAGGCCATCATCTTGCAAAAGGTGGGAGTAGGTATTTTGACATATGTTGTTCAGATTGGGGCCCTAAAAAAAATTTAAGTTTTCCACCTTGGCGGGGGGGGCATCTTGGATTTAGTGTACATAAATTTGTTTTTTTTTTAAATAACACGAAAACTATAAACTTTAGAACAAAAAGTCTTATCAGGAAGTTAAAGAGGATAAAATTTCCTACAACTTCGAAGTGCAATTTTTTTGGTAGCTGTTAGCTGTATTGAGCTACAGCTTTACAAACCAGATTAAAAGAAAAAGTTGAGGTTCTTTTAGGTTTTGCATACATTTTTTTTTGTTTCTGACAACTGACTGACGGTGAATTATATTAAATAACTAATATATATTAATATAATATCTACTTTATATATTTCAATATATTATATATATAACCAGTTATATATAATATAAAATATTGATAATTATATATATACTATACGAGATATACAAAGTTGCGGTTTTTCGAAAAAATTACCTCTGTTTTTTTATATCATTACAGTTTTATATACCTACTTACCGACGCGATGTAATATACCAATTATACATATATATATCATATTTTAATAACATAGACTTTCCAGAATACTCATTTCCGGACGTAAAAACGTAAACCAAGGAACTGCTAGCAGCCAGTAGTTGTCAAAGCCTTCCACATTAGAAGAGCGTAACCGAAGCTCATCATAAAAGTGCCCAGAAAATTGGATAATAAACAAGACGCAGATTCTCTACGTGTCATACGGCAGGTGATCTGGATATTGTCCGCTCTATTTCTCATGTTGGCCGTTTAGCTTTCTGGTCGTCAAGAATGACATGACTTGCTGAGATTTTCTCTCGTCTGGAGTATCAGACCGTCAAGTCAGCAGCAGTCAGTCTCCTTAAATCGTTACCCTGAGGTATAGGCCACCCCAATGAGCATTTTTGTCTATATAAAAGTTACAGCAAATAATATAAAACCTTCATAAAATAACCAAAAGTTATATTATTTGGTGTTGGTGATAATTTTATAACTCTAATATATCTCTTAAATGAGTAAAAAAGACTTGAAAAACAACTGTTCAACACCAGCTTATAAAAATTTATGGTACATAGTAATGGATAGAAAAACAACATATAGATTTTATAAAACTTCCTTATGAGCCCTCAAGTATAGAGATTATTATAAAAAGGTCTTACAACTGTTATAACAACACTACATAACAAATTAAAGGTTTTTATATATTTAGAAATATAGATTTTCCATCTTTTTTCCTTTTGCTGGTTATGTATTATTCTTTTTCTTTTTACAATAAAAAAATTTATAAAATGGTGTTTAGCAATCTTCTAAAATAAATAAAAATGAAAGTGAGATAAGCTGAAGCAGGAATATGAATATTTATATACTATAGTCAAATAAAAGCCGTTTTTCAAGTCATCCTACTCTGAAAATCAGCTGCGGTCCCGTGTGTACTGTATAGTTTTCGAATTCACTCACGTAAATTTCATGGGCTCCAAAAATACTTGAGAAAACGTGAAAAAAAAATATTCATTTAACTATCAGTTTTTTTTTCATATGCGTTTTTTTTCTTTCTGGGACAAATATTGAATTTCGTATGTTGTTCTTAACCCTAACAAGCAATATTTCGATTGAAACACATGTTGAAACCCCATAAATAACGTTTTTATTTAGGCCAAAAACCTATTTTTGTAATCCAAAATGGCGAAAATTTCCGACAATTCTATAAAAAAAACAATACAACTATACCACTGTTTACCTCGACAAACACTATTTTATGACCCTTTTAAAAAATGATGCTACTTGGAACAAAGGGCTGCAGATGGCGCAGTGTTGAACACTGATGGTCCGTTTCTGCGAGCTTAACATAGTTACCATTGTTCTCTTTTCCTAAATGCATTCCTCGAAAAATACCCGCCTCCACACACTTCAAGCCCGCATAACTGTCAGAGGTAACTATCTCAAGAATATAGTTAGATTTCGGGGTCGAACGGTGTACAGGCGAGTATTTTCCGGGGTGTTCACATTTGCCGCCGACCAGCAGTATCAGCGTATGCGCTCGACCTTTCACGTTGCGTTTTTGCGACCTTAACACGGTTACTATATTGTTCTCTTTTTCTAAAACACGGTTCCCATCTATGCGTTTCTCATTCGTGGGTCCCCCGAATCAAAACACGTATCACGTGGTCTAAGCGAGATTTGCCTATACAAGTTCATGTCAGACCACGTGATGAGTTTTTTGAGTCAGGGTGACTGCGCATCGGAAACGCTGGTGGGAATCGGGTGTAAAATGCATTCGATCCCGATATCTGTCATCGGCAACTATCTCAAGAAGATTTGGATCTCTTATCTCTTTCAGATTGACGTAATTAAAACAAGATAATAATGGTATGGTATCTCGCAAAAACGCGCCTTTTGATGTCGCAAAAACGCTCCTTTCGATTTCGCAAAAACGCGCCTTTTGATGTCACAAAATTAACCCTAAAAAATCTTGTTTGTTTTGTTATTATAATTGCCAAAATAAATAAAAGTTGTTTTTTTTTGTTCTAAAAACACTTGTATTATAGTCACTGTATAAAGAAATTAATAACAACATTATAGAAAAAACCTTATGGGCAAAAAAGGTTTATAAATGAGTTCATAAGAATATTACCGACACCAATTTTGTGTGAGTTCCCAAGTTTTTATAAGTGTCTCTCGAAATATTTTCAATCTTATCTTATATAAATTTGTTTTGTTGGTTAATTAAGTTTTATAAGTGGGTTGATAGCAACATTTTAAAAACCAATCTATTATATATCTTTACTTAGGGTTTTATAGGTGGGTTGACAGAAAGATTTCAAACACCAATTTATATAACTTTTGTGACTGATGACTTATATTTTTATAAATATGTTGGTGGAAACATTTTTAACACCAATTTATATAACATTTGAACCGATGACTTTAATTTTTATAAAGATGTCCGTGGAAATATTGTTAACGCCAGTTTTATGTTACTTTAGGGTACCATCAATTTAGAGCCTTTAATAAAACAAATATACAAACTCAATTCTTGTAGGAAACTTCTAAATACCCTAGGGTATCAATGGAACCCTCTTTATAATAATTATATAAATATCTGTCACCAGAAGTTTCTGAAAATGCTCATTGGGACGCTTTGCTCAGATCATGGTTCTGTGTTTATTGCTGCTGAATATATTGCTAATGGCATTGGTTCCATACTAAGACAACATCTTTCCTTTCAAGCCAGGGAAAGGAAAGATATCAAAGAAAATCTATTCACCAATTAGCTTAAAGAAGAAAAATCTAGCAGAATTCATTTGCTTTTTGCACGCATTTAGTAGATGTGACACAATTTAGGCAATCTTTGATTAGAAAAAAACAAAAATTTTTATTACTCGTAAAAAAAAATAACTCTTTTTGCTGATATTAAAGTTTTTAACGATCCAAATGCTAATTCTGACAAAGTTGCAAAAGCTGGCGAACGATTCCTGGTAGTCTTGTATGGTGGTAATATTTCAGCTTAGAGAAAGTCCGATACCAATGGTTTATCAAATCTCCAATAAAATCTAAAGGCATCGTTACCACCTACAAAAGATGCTGCCCGCTACCATTTGTTGCGAACATACCACCAAATCCAAAAATGGAGCGGTAACAAAAAAAAACCAGAAGATTGGGGCTGGAAACAAAGCCTGAGTTGAGTGGTTCCAATTGAAATGTTGGACACTTTATTAAAAGTAATTTTATGAAATTGCAAAAAAGATTACACCGGAGTACAAAAGATCTTGGGTGAATAAATGAAACGAAAATTCACAAGGACCAAAGCGAAAAGGGAAATGATCAAACAATGTTTCGCCCTGGGCAACCAGCGTGGGCTCATCAGTGATTTCACTGGTCACCTCCCCAAACATCATTAAACCCCATCATACGCTTTGATTTGTAACTTGGAATTACTCACAATAGGCATCGTTCCGCACTGGTACTTATCTAAATCACGGTACTTATCTAAGTCACCTGATACGGGTTCGTACTGGCGTGTAACTTATCGCGGTATACGTATCCGCATCTAGCGAGAACCAAGCACATTGATTGGTCAGAAACTTGTAGCACGTTCGAAAAGAGCAGATATATGCTAATTTAAGGTGTTTCTGAACGCAATAGGTGCTGAGATACGATACGTGTGCCATAACGATACGTGATACCTAACGCATCTCAACACCTATCGCGTTCAAGAACACCTTAGATTAGCATATATCTGCTCTTTTCGAACGTGGTACAAGTTTCTGACCAATTAATGTGCTTGGTTCTCGCTAGATGCGGATACGTATACCGCGATGAGTTACAAATAGCTTTATGTCTCTAATATTTCCAATAGGTTTACGCTCCTAAGGCAATTAAAAAAAAACACCCAAGATCCTTTGATCTTTTGTTTTTTTTTAGATTCTTTTCGGTTGAAGTAACTGATTTGGAGGATTTTTAACTTCTTTTTTGTTCAAGATTTTTCTATTGAAAGCAAAGATGATAATGAAGTAGACATGAGAATTCGTTGCTTTAGCTAATGTTACATGTTGTACTGGAGATATCACAATAAAAAAAAACGAGACGTTTACTCTACCTCTTGGTGATACGGAAATGAGTGTTTCTTTTAGGATTAGGATTAGGATATATATAACATAACGCTTTTTAATCAGGATAAACTAAAAAAAGAGAAAAAAAAGCAGAAAAAATCTGGATTTGTAAAGCTGTAGCTCACAGTTACAAAAAAAATGTGCACATCAAAGTTGTGGAAAATTTTATCCTCTTCAACTCCCTAATAAGACTTTTTGTCCTAAAGTTTATAGTTTTCGTGTTATTAAAAATAAAAAGCACCCTAAATCCAAGATGGCGGAATGAGCTCACGTCCCTCAAGGTCGAAAACTTAAAATCCAAGCCAATCTAAACAACATTTGTCAAAATCGTCATTACCCCACCTTTTGCAACCTAAAATTCTTTAATGACTGGATTAATAATGTCCCATATTTTTGGTCACAAATCTCATCGCTCGCACACGTAGAAAACGTTAAATATCCCCCTCTCCTACATTTTTATGACATGGAAGATCCTATATTTTAATAGCTAACTTTTAATTACTGGCTGAATGCGCTTACAAACCCAACAAAGTCGATCGGTTTTTCCATATAAAAGAGAATAATGGATTTTACTCAATGGCAAAGGCTTCCGTTGTTCGCGGAAAGTTCTTTAATAATAGGTTAGAGTTAGACCCAATTTCAATTATAGAGCACCATCGTCTATTATTGATTGAACCGAGTATTTAACCTTTTAAACCGGTGTTCTATTTAATCGGTATTTTTGAGTCAAGAGAAAAGGCGTACTACCTCCCTGATCCCGACCATCGACTTAAGAACAACAGGTACGAAGTCATTTAAAACATGTACAATATGTTAGAAAAAGTAAAAAACTGGAGCCCTGACTCCTCGTTTTGTTGATTTGTAGCGAAGCCCCTTCTTGTATTCTTGATTATTTGTCGTTGCTGCACTTCTTGGTTGTGAAACGCCTGATTCATAGTTTCACTTCTAGCCGCTACTTCTATTTACCTTTTTATCGAAAAAAGTGAGGCAATAGAAAATATATTTCACTCTTTCTCTAAACGACGAAGAGGGAAATAGAAGTGAACTCAAAGAAGTGAAACTGTGGATCAGGCGTAATAAATAAAGTTGTTGACATTTTGTAAATATAGGGTCGGCTTTAAAATTTGGACTGTTTTGATTTTCTAATAACTTTTTTGTTTCTTAATCGATTTTTATAAGTGTTAGCTTTTTGGAAAGGCAATTAAACAAGTTTTATAATTTTTTGACAAAAACCATCATGTGTCACAAATTTAAGATGGCGAAATAATTCTAAATCAGATTTTTTCAAAAAGAGCTGCAACTGTTTTTTACCACCCTGTACCGAAGTACCACTCATTCGGTTTATCTATACAAAAGTTATGTTTGCTCAATTTTTTTCTAAATACAGAACCTATTCTAAACATTTAAAAATGTTTTTTTTATAACTTTTAAATTTTTTATCCGACTTTCATAGAGTAAGCCTAAGTTAGATTTTCAAAAACAGATCTGCAACTAACGAAGTATCACTCACAAAATTTGCTTAATATATGCAAAAGTTCCGTTGACTCAAAGAACCCCGCACACCGGCCCATGTAACCTAGACATCGGGCGATTTTGGAATTTTTTTGATATGTTGTAGGTTTGGAGAAGGGCTTTTAAAAAATGCACCTTAAAAACTGGTGAAAAATTTAGTTTGGCTACAGCGGCGTATCAAAGGTGGGATAAAATAAAATTTAGAAATAATATTTTCCGAAGAAAACATGCAGGTGTTTAATTATTTTTAGAAGGATAGAGTAAATGTCCATTTGTAGATTTTTTCGCAGTGGTTTCTGACAGATGGGGTCAGTGGCGCACCGTAAAACTATTAAAATACTGTTTATTTTTTCAATTTGATTGGAAATCGTCTTGAGGCCGTTTTATAATTTTGATATTTGCTAGCTGTTACATGTTATAGTTATCAATTGTGGCGTAGTGGCGTTTCTGTTTTGTTCTGCTTTTTTTTAAAATGAATTTAACCCAAAAAAGGATATAGGCTGCTCACGGCCTTTATGTTATGATATTGCCTTCTTTTTTCTGAACGGATACATCCACCAATTTCTCTCCATTTATTGACCCACAGCACGCATATCTTCACGCGTAAAGTATCTTTCCCGACCTTGCCCGAACTCCGCTCTGCGGCACTAGGATCATCGGCAGTCGCGTGCAAAAAAAATACAATTTTCCTACGACCACACACGAAAGGAACCAAATCTGCACTCTATAATGCCTCAGAAAGTTTTATATTTCACACGCATATCAATTTTATTTTCGTCTCTAAAGATGAAAATGTTTTCTTCTCTAGTGACGAAAATGAATGACAGCAAACCATTCAAACAATGTAGGTATCTAGTAGGAAGCGTCGGAATGATTTTCGTCCCTAGAGAAGAAAATCATTTCTTCCCTTGAGATGGAAATGAAAAAAATTTAATAATAATAAATAATACGAATTAAATCCTAACAACATTCACGTACTATTTCCACATTAGTTAAAATAATAACAATTACTTACTTTAGACATTCGTGAAACTTAGCCGCCTTAAGTTTCATAAAAAACATAATTTATGGGTCGCCCTACGCCACTGTGTTGGAATATTTATATTGAAGCAAAATAGTAGATAAGTAAGGTTATATTATTAAAGCACATAGAATTAATTAATAAGTTCAGTTATCAAGTAAAATATTAGTAAGTATGTGTAGTATTTTAATATTTAGATTGATGATCATTTTATAAAATATATAAAAAACTATAAATTAACACAAAATACATACATAATATCGTTGAATTGGTGCTCTTAATGAAAAAATGAATAGTAATTTAATATTTTTACCGTGCGCCACTGACCCAACCTATCAGAAAACATTGCGAAAATATCTACAAATGTACATTTACACTATCATTTAAAATAATATTTCACAATGATATTTTATCCCACATTTGGTACGCCGCTGTAGCGCTGGGTTACATGGACCGGTGTGCGGGGTTCCCTCTAAATATAAAACTTGTTCTTAACACCAAAAAAATGTTTTTTTAAATAACTTTTTAATTTTTTATGGGATTTTTATAGAGTAAGCCTTTTTGCAACAACAATTGTTAAAAATTTACGTTTTTTTTTACCAAACATGTCAAATCTCAAAAATCCAAGATAAAGGCGTCCTGTAACGTTTTGACATTATGATTAAGTTTTTGTTTCCGTGGCCTGCTTCTTTGTTTTTGTTTTTATGGCCTGCTTACTTTGTTTTTGTTTCTATGCCCTGCTTATTTTTGCTTTTATTATAAACTTGTGAAAATTAAATCGTAAATTTGGAACAACTGTCTTTGCAAAAAGGCTTACTCTATAAAAATCCGATAAAAAAATTAAAAAGTTATTTCAAAAAACATTTTTTGGTGTTAAGAACAGGTTCTGTATTCTGAGGAAATTTGAGTCAACGTAACTTTTGCATAAATGAACCAAATGTTATGAGTGATACTTCGTTAAACGTCGAATGGTAAAGGCTTTCTAATTTTTATTAAAAAAGTTAACACGGTACTCACAACAAAAGTTCCAGATCTATTTTTGAAAATCTTGTTTTATACTATTTCCGCCATCTTCAACTTTTGACATTTTGACATTTTTTATATAAAAATCGTGAATTTTGGACAATTGGTGTGTCTATAAAAATCGGCAAAAAATTTAAAAATAATGAAAAAACCATTTTTTGGTATTTACAATAGGTTCTGTATTTAGAGGAAATTTGAACCCACGTAACTTCTGTATAAGGTATAAGTAAACCGAATTTAATAAGTGGTACGTCGTTAAACGTAAAATAGCGTCAGATTTATTACCTTTATAAAAAAAAATACAGGGTGGTAAAAAAAAGTTGTAGCTCTTTATAGACATATGACGGTTCTTGTTAAAAAATTATTGTTTAGTTGCCTTTCCAAAAAGCTAACATTTATAAAAATCGGTTAAGGAAGAAAAAAGTTATTAGAAAATCTATCTTTATTACTTTTTGTTGAACAAAATGAAAACTAAAGTCGGGTGCATCAACATTTAATGGATATGATTCAGAGAATGATTTTACATGCCCTACGCCACAATTGATAACTATAACATGTAACAGCTAGCAAATATCAAAATTATAAAACGGCCTCAAGACGATTTCCAATCAAATTGAAAAAATAAACAGTATTTTAATAGTTTTACGGTGCGCCACTGACCCCATCTGTCAGAAACCACTGCGAAAAAATCTACAAATGGACATTTACTCTATCCTTCTAAAAATAATTAAACACCTGCATGTTTTCTTCGGAAAATATTATTTCTAAATTTTATTTTATCCCACCTTTGATACGCCGCTGTAGCCAAACTAAATTCCTCACCAGTTTTTAAGGCGCATTTTTTAAAAGCCCTTCTCCGAACCTACAACATATCAAAAAAATTCCAAAATCGCCCGATGTCTAGGTTACATGGGCCGGTGTGCCGGGTTCTTTGAACGTAACTTTTGCATATATTAAGCAAATTTTATGAGTGATACTTCGTTAGTTGCAGATCTGTTTTTGAAAATCTAACTTAGGCTTACTCTATGAAAGTCGGATAAAAAATTTAAAAGTTATAAAAAAAACATTTTTAAATGTTTAGAATAGGTTCTGTATTTAGAAAAAAATTGAGCAAACATAACTTTTGTATAGGTAAACCGAATGAGTGGTACTTCGGTAAACGTGAAATAGCATGCGCTTTCTTACTTTTATCAAAAAAAAATTCAGGGTGGTAAAAAAAAGTTGTAGCTCTTTATAGGCATATGACGGTTCTTGTTAAAAAATTATTGTTTAGTTGCCTTTCCAAAAAGCTAACATTTATAAAAATCGGTTAAGGAAGAAAAAAGTTATTAGAAAATCTCTCTTTATTACTTTTTGTTGAACAAAATGAAAACTAAAGTCGGGTGCATCAACATTTAATGGATATGATTCAGAAAATGATTTTACATGCCCAAGCATGTTGTAAACTGACCTTATGACGACGACCTTGAGACCAGCACTTGGAGTGAAATGGAGCATAAAAATTTTGGTGGCAGTGGGCGACTCTCGTAGTAGCGCTCGACTGACCAAATCCGACCAACAAAATCTTAATTTTTGTACTAAAAATGTAATATGTTTTCTACACCTAGAATTTTCCAGCCACTGCACTTAATTTTGACTGGAAGTAAATAGTTTTGGAAATCGCCAGATATCTATTACTTTGAAGAAAATAAATGTTTAAATATTTCTCAATTAGTGATTATATAATATAGCACTTTTTGATCACTCAGAAGTCGACATTTTTCAACCAAGGCCATTTTACTTATAAACATAAACAAAAATCGTAAAAAAAATAAACCCGCCCTCAAAATTCTGTGAAAATACGAAAAAAAATAAATAAAAATATATATTCCTATATTTTTTTTTGTTATATTTGTAGATTTTTCACAAAAAAACGATGAACCGCATCATCTAAGCCAAATTTTACTCAAAATTTTTACAAAGCTTGGTTTGATTGCTCAATAAAGAAAAAAATGAAAAATGCCTTCACAATGGAGAGCCTATTTCTGCTTTGATGTTATGGCGTTTCTGACGAAATACCCAAATTCAACCAGATCAGACCAATTTGGATAACATCTCCATAATTGTTACACCTAATGCGCCCAACTTTGCACTTTAAGTCAGTACGTGCACTATGTATTCACTACCCTTTGTCTAAGTCAGCTGTGTAAACGGGTATAAGTCGTGTTCCGATTATCGCGCGCCAGGATCGGAATCCGACGTCTGTGCCTGTACAGAACACGACTGAAGTTTTTTATGTTATTTCCTATAAAAACCCAACTTTAATCTTGTCCAAGTTCATTTTTACCTGATTTATTAGATCTGCTGGTTGCTCCTGGGGAGGTCATCTCTCGTACATTTTAAATACTCTATTTGTTTAGCTTGCCTCCTGTAAAACGTATTAGTATGCCTAAAAGCCCTTTTCTTTTTTAGGCATACTTTCAGTGCAAATTTTCAAAAACAAAAGGCTTATGGCGTCGGGTCTTCTTTCTGAAGTTATTTTTTGGACAAAATGCCTTGTGGCTACTTGTGAACTAATCCTGGCTGGTTCATCCACTAACGTCGCGTTCAGTTATTTCGTAGTTAATACACTCATGCTAGACAACTAGGCTACATGACCCGACCACGATTTGCAGTATGGTATAACAGAGAAAAGTAACGTCTCTGTCGCCGACGTTATTACAAAGTTATTTTATTTTACCGTCGGCAATCCACGACGCTTTTCTAATAAAGACTACGTCGTCAACTAAACTATTAGTTATAAGTTAACAGACTACTAAAATTTTCACTTGATCTGACGTCGGACCGAGTCAGAAACAGTCGGAGGTCGAAAAAATGCTGCTTGGGTGGCCACTCGGGCTCGTTTTCGACATCGTGCGGTGTTGTCCCCTATTCTGCTACTTGAAGTTTGCAACGTTAAGTACCAGAGACGTGACGAGGACTTACGGAGGTTTTTGCACGATGAAGAAGCAGAAAAAAAATGTTGTGAGAAAACTTTTCGGTAATTTAAGGGTATCAAAAATATAACAAAATAATAAAATCGGCATTTTTTTTTTAACGCACGAACGCCATTGAAAAGACAGGACCATACCTGAAAAATGTAAAATAATTGGCTTTTCGTTTAACTACCTACGCGATTAATTTTACGTTGTTTTTAACGAAAGCTAAAGTCTAGGTCATTGAAATGGGAAATTGTCATTTCAAATACAAAATTTTAAAATTGATACTCCATAAGACAGATGCCTTTTTTTTAGCGACGAGAAATCTTTATAGATACCGGCCTATGGTGGTCTGACAAATGTGCTCGATTCATCCTCTCTTGAGAACGCTTGCGGACTAAACCCCTCCGCTGTAGATTTGGTCGAAATAGCGGAACCATTCTCAGGAATATAACGTCACTATTTCGCCGTTCACTATTTTGCTCTTTTAGGTACGTGTTTAATATTGAAAATCGTTCTTATCGTATCATGTCCCTGGTTCCATTTATCTACGTGTTGTATCATTTCTTTGAAGAGGTTTTCTATGGTCATATTCTCTATCTGTAGATCGTGTCTTATTACTTGGCGGTAGTTCTCAACTCTTGGACAGTAAATTAACGTATGTCCTGCGTCATCTGTTTTTTGAGAGTACCGACATATGTCGTCCGTTTTCCCTATTCGCTTTGTGTATCTCCTAAAAGATCCATATTCCGTTAGAGCTTGTGTCACATAGTAATCAATTTTTTTGTATTTGAAGTTCATCCATGTTTTAATCGGGAATAATTCTTTTTGTCCAATATCCTTTTTCGCCATTTCAGTCCCATCTTGCTTGCCAGGATTCCAATGTTTTCTCTTTTGCAGTTTCTTTGTTTTCTTCACTGCGGCCATTTTTATCTTCATACACAATTTCTTCGACAATTAGGTCTATGATCGGGATTCCTGTTATAGCCTGAATAGCTTACGTTTATATCGTTCGGTAAGCTACTCTTAGTAAGGCTTTTCGTTGCATTCTTATCAGCATGTTTTTGTGCGCAGTACTGGACTCCATATCATTGCACCATATGTCACGATTGATGGGATTTCACACTATAGTAACTTCCTCTTGTTCGTACTGGGTCCGTTTATGTTGGGCATAAGTCTTTGTAGTTCAGCGAGTTTTTTAGTTGCCTCTTTAGTAGTTTCTATTATATGCTTTCCGAAGTTCTGATTTTTACCGATGTGGATTCCAGGATATCGTACGCTTTTTTTCGGTTTTATGAAGACACCATTTAGTCAAAACTCATTGTTTTGCTGGTCTCATTTTCCGCTTAGTAGAACGGCTTCGGTTTTTTCTGGTGCTAATTCTAAGTGGTTGTTTGTCATCCATTCGTGAATAAGTGTTGTTGCCTCGTTTGCTCTTTGCATAAGATGTATGCTATGGGACCGTAATACCGATCCTTCGGGGATGCCTGCTGATGTTTTAAACTTTATTTTGTTCGTTAAGTATGTATCGTTCTTTGAAGTAGAGACAAGGATGTCTGCTTTAGTATAAGTTTGGAACCATTCTGAGAGATTTGTAGGGATTCTTCAGAGGGTATTAGCTGCAACAATACAATACAGAGGGTGGCTGCATATGCAGACAAAGTCTGTTTATTTATGAAATAAAAGCAAGATTGAGTAATAATTTTAAAAAAAGAATTAATTTGTACGAAAAAGCGTCAAATGCCAAAGTATAGGTAAATTACATTAATCGAAGTTATTTCTTCTGGGTGATTCTGACGCTCAAGAATAAATAATTGAAAGAATATAATAAAAATATACAAATAGCATTAACAAAAAATAACCTACCTAAAAATATGGTCTAGAAATATATATTTACTATCTAAAGTGTGGTATGCTGCTCAAAAGTGATTTCTCTTGCAAACAATTTAGTCAAAAGATAGTCCTAATGACAGGAAAATGTATTTGTATTAAAAGAGAGCAACTAGAGTTAACTTCAAAAAAGAGAGGATTAAATCTTATTAATGGAGAAAATAAAGCCTTGTTTTCTGAAAACTGAAAATTTTGTTACAAATCTAAGTGCGGCAATCTGTTTGAAAATAGTCACACCAGAAAAATTAATGTAATAAAAAAATACAAAACAAAATTACCGAATTAAACTTTTCGCGACCGATGATTTCGAAACCGCTTTGAAAACATGCGTAAAATGTTATTTTAGCGACGAAACAGTGACGTCACGGTTCAAAACATTTTAAAGGATTTCGAAAGCGCCTCAGCCTCCGTTTCGAACACGGTTAAATATGGCGGTACTTGTCAATTTTTAGCAATAGCAGAAATGGTAAATAAATATGCTCAAAAATTTGAAAAATATTTGCAAACTGTTTGCTAATTAAAATATTTCCACTAAATGGCAAGCTGCAGTATACAGACCGCTTTAAGCTACTGCGAACATAGGGCGAAAGAAGTCTAATTTGCCAGTGTACGTACATGCAGAGACACCGCACACCTATCAGTGAAGCAACCAACACTCAGGCTTCCGATCGCCATTCGCTGCCGTTCGCCGCCGTTCGCCTTGTATTTAGTACGCCTCTAACCACGGTGCTGTGTGTAGCGTAGTCAATGAAACCGGAATTTGGTCAATAAATACGCAAATTTTTTTAACGTAATTTTCTTATTTTTTGTCACTGATAAATAAGAGCGTTTTATTGTCAACTGCTCAGATTTATCAGTGACGACGTGTTACAATAAAAATAATAAGGAGAAACAAAATAAAAGCAAGTTCTCAAAATAAAATAATACATTCTAAAAACCAAAAAGATTCTCCCAGTCAAAAAAAAATTAAAGCAAATGTTTGAAAAGTCCTCCTTGCTCGGCTAGACAATATCCGAGCCTACTATAAAAACCCCTTCCAACGTTTCCAAGCATGTTAGGGGTGATAATTTGAAAAGCTTCTTCAAAAACAGATAGAAGTCATTAGGAGCAAGATCGGGAGATCGAGCTGGCCATAAAATAGTTCCCCGTGTACTTATAACCCGATTAGGAAATACATTATAAAGATATTCCGTAACAAGGCCAACATTGTGAGCGGAACAACCATCTTGTTGAAACCATGTTTCACCAAATCTTACACCTAACAACTGCCTAGCAATTAACTCTGTGTTTCGGACTTCCATTGTCTATATTTTATTTATACACGACGTTTCGATCAGTACAATCTCTGATCGTCTTCAGGTGCAAACTACAATCAGTTCCTAAGACTACGTACTTATATACCGTGAGAAATCACTCAACCTTGAAGTTTAAGAAGTTGGCTCCGCCCAAGGAGGGGCTTCCAAATATTTGGGATTTCAACACTTGGTTTACTGAAAATACCCTGATTCTGCCCAATAAAGGCAGCTTCAAGGAATTTTCGCTTCTTCCAGTGTGACTCCTTGTGCATGCATGTTCGGCAATTCCTGAATTCCTGAATTGCCGAACATGCATGATCAAAACAACACCGAATGAAGTGGGCAGAAGCAAAGGTTTTGCGACGATTTGACCATCTGCACTTTTTCGGCAACTTCGTAGACATCCATTTTTAGCTTTAAAAATGTATTATTTCAATTAAGAACTTACCCATCTGTTTCTCGAGCAAGGCAGAAATAAAACAAAATAATAAAAACAAAATGAATTTCCAAAAGATAACCCTGCAGCGTGCTTCGAATCCACCTCGGTCGTACGGCACGGAGAGTAAATTGGACTTGATTCCCCCTATGTTCGCAGTAGCTTGAAGCGGTCTGTATAGGGAGCTAAATGAAAAAGTTAGAGTTTGTGCTTTTAACAAAATAGTGTGGAAATATATTAAAAACATTTTATTGAAAACATTTTTCAAGGATATAAGCAAATAAAACAAAAAATAGAAATACTTGGCTGTTTTAATATTCTGCCAGAGTGTAAAACAATATGGAATTAAAAAGCCAAAATTTGCTTACTTACTTACTTATCAAAGTAAGATGTGACCAATATAAATAAATATTATTATTCACATTTTGTATATAGCGTAGTTTAATAATTACTATACGATGTACTATAAGTAGTTTAAAGATTTGAATAAAGTTTTATAAAAAAAATAATAAAATTGTTTCCTGCAGAACTGATTGATTGTTGGTACACTGCAAAGGCTAGGAATTGTTTTCGCGATAGTCTTTTCTTCGAGAAGAAGTTTGAAAAGGTAAAAAGTATTTAATAATAATAATGTATTTTTTTTTTGTTTTAGGACTATTGAAGGCAAGCAAATGTCAGAATCATTGATGTAAGTACCTAAAATTTAATGTGAATACACACAGACATATACACACAAAAAATGGTTCATTCGTAAAGATCACACCGATATTAAACGGCTTTCATCGGCTCACGTTTCAGTGAGCGTTTAGTTTCTTTTGCGTTTATTTTCACAACTTGGACAATAACTTTTAGCAATGTCAAAAATAGCGAGTATAGACAACCAAGATGACATCGCTGACATCTTAATAGACACTTACAGTAAGATTTACTAAGATCTAAAATAGTACCTTCCACAGGTCTAAATATTTACATCTATGGGGGGTACTAAATTTTAAAATCAATTTTCAAGAAATACTTACCCATACAGAAAAGACACAAAGTTATTGATTATTTTGTATTGTTATTGCTAAATACCACTAAAAATCTGATTTTTTTCTCAAAATATACCATATTTAAGGAGAAAATGCCCTTAAAGTTTCTTTAACAGGTTTCAAAAAGGCAAATGGTGAATACGCCAAAAATTTGGCACATAATAGCTAGTTTCAGTGAGCGTTTAGTTTCTTTTGCGTTTATTTTCACAACTTGGACAATAACTTTTAGCAATGTCAAAAATAGCGAGTATAGACAACCAAGATGACATCGCTGACATCTTAATAGACACTTACAGTAAGATTTACTAAGATCTAAAATAGTACCTTCCACAGGTCTAAATATTTACATCTATGGGGGGTACTAAATTTTAAAATCAATTTTCAAGAAATACTTACCCATACAGAAAAGACACAAAGTTATTGATTATTTTGTATTGTTATTGCTAAATACCACTAAAAATCTGATTTTTTTCTCAAAATATACCATATTTAAGGAGAAAATGCCCTTAAAGTTTCTTTAACAGGTTTCAAAAAGGCAAATGGTGAATACGCCAAAAATTTGGCACATAATAGCTAGTTTCAGTGAGCGTTTAGTTTCTTTTGCGTTTATTTTCACAACTTGGACAATAACTTTTAGCAATGTCAAAAATAGCGAGTATAGACAACCAAGATGACATCGCTGACATCTTAATAGACACTTACAGTAAGATTTACTAAGATCTAAAATAGTACCTTCCACAGGTCTAAATATTTACATCTATGGGGGGTACTAAATTTTAAAATCAATTTTCAAGAAATACTTACCCATACAGAAAAGACACAAAGTTATTGATTATTTTGTATTGTTATTGCTAAATACCACTAAAAATCTGATTTTTTTCTCAAAATATACCATATTTAAGGAGAAAATGCCCTTAAAGTTTCTTTAACAGGTTTCAAAAAGGCAAATGGTGAATACGCCAAAAATTTGGCACATAATAGCTAGTTTCAGTGAGCGTTTAGTTTCTTTTGCGTTTATTTTCACAACTTGGACAATAACTTTTAGCAATGTCAAAAATAGCGAGTATAGACAACCAAGATGACATCGCTGACATCTTAATAGACACTTACAGTAAGATTTACTAAGATCTAAAATAGTACCTTCCACAGGTCTAAATATTTACATCTATGGGGGGTACTAAATTTTAAAATCAATTTTCAAGAAATACTTACCCATACAGAAAAGACACAAAGTTATTGATTATTTTGTATTGTTATTGCTAAATACCACTAAAAATCTGATTTTTTTCTCAAAATATACCATATTTAAGGAGAAAATGCCCTTAAAGTTTCTTTAACAGGTTTCAAAAAGGCAAATGGTGAATACGCCAAAAATTTGGCACATAATAGCTAGTTTCAGTGAGCGTTTAGTTTCTTTTGCGTTTATTTTCACAACTTGGACAATAACTTTTAGCAATGTCAAAAATAGCGAGTATAGACAACCAAGATGACATCGCTGACATCTTAATAGACACTTACAGTAAGATTTACTAAGATCTAAAATAGTACCTTCCACAGGTCTAAATATTTACATCTATGGGGGGTACTAAATTTTAAAATCAATTTTCAAGAAATACTTACCCATACAGAAAAGACACAAAGTTATTGATTATTTTGTATTGTTATTGCTAAATACCACTAAAAATCTGATTTTTTTCTCAAAATATACCATATTTAAGGAGAAAATGCCCTTAAAGTTTCTTTAACAGGTTTCAAAAAGGCAAATGGTGAATACGCCAAAAATTTGGCACATAATAGCTAGTTTCAGTGAGCGTTTAGTTTCTTTTGCGTTTATTTTCACAACTTGGACAATAACTTTTAGCAATGTCAAAAATAGCGAGTATAGACAACCAAGATGACATCGCTGACATCTTAATAGACACTTACAGTAAGATTTACTAAGATCTAAAATAGTACCTTCCACAGGTCTAAATATTTACATCTATGGGGGGTACTAAATTTTAAAATCAATTTTCAAGAAATACTTACCCATACAGAAAAGACACAAAGTTATTGATTATTTTGTATTGTTATTGCTAAATACCACTAAAAATCTGATTTTTTTCTCAAAATATACCATATTTAAGGAGAAAATGCCCTTAAAGTTTCTTTAACAGGTTTCAAAAAGGCAAATGGTGAATACGCCAAAAATTTGGCACATAATAGCTAGTTTCAGTGAGCGTTTAGTTTCTTTTGCGTTTATTTTGACAACTTGGACAATAACTTTTAGCAATGTCAAAAATAGCGAGTATAGACAACCAAGATGACATCGCTGACATCTTAATAGACACTTACAGTAAGATTTACTAAGATCTAAAATAGTACCTTTCACAGGTCTAAATATTTACATCTATGGGGGGTACTAAATTTTAAAATCAATTTTCAAGAAATACTTACCCATACAGAAAAGACACAAAGTTATTGATTATTTTGTATTGTTATTGCTAAATACCACTAAAAATCTGATTTTTTTCTCAAAATATACCATATTTAAGGAGAAAATGCCCTTAAAGTTTCTTTAACAGGTTTCAAAAAGGCAAATGGTGAATACGCCAAAAATTTGGCACATAATAGCTAGTTTCAGTGAGCGTTTAGTTTCTTTTGCGTTTATTTTCACAACTTGGACAATAACTTTTAGCAATGTCAAAAATAGCGAGTATAGACAACCAAGATGACATCGCTGACATCTTAATAGACACTTACAGTAAGATTTACTAAGATCTAAAATAGTACCTTCCACAGGTCTAAATATTTACATCTATGGGGGGTACTAAATTTTAAAATCAATTTTCAAGAAATACTTACCCATACAGAAAAGACACAAAGTTATTGATTATTTTGTATTGTTATTGCTAAATACCACTAAAAATCTGATTTTTTTCTCAAAATATACCATATTTAAGGAGAAAATGCCCTTAAAGTTTCTTTAACAGGTTTCAAAAAGGCAAATGGTGAATACGCCAAAAATTTGGCACATAATAGCTAGTTTCAGTGAGCGTTTAGTTTCTTTTGCGTTTATTTTCACAACTTGGACAATAACTTTTAGCAATGTCAAAAATAGCGAGTATAGACAACCAAGATGACATCGCTGACATCTTAATAGACACTTACAGTAAGATTTACTAAGATCTAAAATAGTACCTTCCACAGGTCTAAATATTTACATCTATGGGGGGTACTAAATTTTAAAATCAATTTTCAAGAAATACTTACCCATACAGAAAAGACACAAAGTTATTGATTATTTTGTATTGTTATTGCTAAATACCACTAAAAATCTGATTTTTTTCTCAAAATATACCATATTTAAGGAGAAAATGCCCTTAAAGTTTCTTTAACAGGTTTCAAAAAGGCAAATGGTGAATACGCCAAAAATTTGGCACATAATAGCTAGTTTCAGTGAGCGTTTAGTTTCTTTTGCGTTTATTTTCACAACTTGGACAATAACTTTTAGCAATGTCAAAAATAGCGAGTATAGACAACCAAGATGACATCGCTGACATCTTAATAGACACTTACAGTAAGATTTACTAAGATCTAAAATAGTACCTTCCACAGGTCTAAATATTTACATCTATGGGGGGTACTAAATTTTAAAATCAATTTTCAAGAAATACTTACCCATACAGAAAAGACACAAAGTTATTGATTATTTTGTATTGTTATTGCTAAATACCACTAAAAATCTGATTTTTTTCTCAAAATATACCATATTTAAGGAGAAAATGCCCTTAAAGTTTCTTTAACAGGTTTCAAAAAGGCAAATGGTGAATACGCCAAAAATTTGGCACATAATAGCTAGTTTCAGTGAGCGTTTAGTTTCTTTTGCGTTTATTTTCACAACTTGGACAATAACTTTTAGCAATGTCAAAAATAGCGAGTATAGACAACCAAGATGACATCGCTGACATCTTAATAGACACTTACAGTAAGATTTACTAAGATCTAAAATAGTACCTTCCACAGGTCTAAATATTTACATCTATGGGGGGTACTAAATTTTAAAATCAATTTTCAAGAAATACTTACCCATACAGAAAAGACACAAAGTTATTGATTATTTTGTATTGTTATTGCTAAATACCACTAAAAATCTGATTTTTTTCTCAAAATATACCATATTTAAGGAGAAAATGCCCTTAAAGTTTCTTTAACAGGTTTCAAAAAGGCAAATGGTGAATACGCCAAAAATTTGGCACATAATAGCTAGTTTCAGTGAGCGTTTAGTTTCTTTTGCGTTTATTTTCACAACTTGGACAATAACTTTTAGCAATGTCAAAAATAGCGAGTATAGACAACCAAGATGACATCGCTGACATCTTAATAGACACTTACAGTAAGATTTACTAAGATCTAAAATAGTACCTTCCACAGGTCTAAATATTTACATCTATGGGGGGTACTAAATTTTAAAATCAATTTTCAAGAAATACTTACCCATACAGAAAAGACACAAAGTTATTGATTATTTTGTATTGTTATTGCTAAATACCACTAAAAATCTGATTTTTTTCTCAAAATATACCATATTTAAGGAGAAAATGCCCTTAAAGTTTCTTTAACAGGTTTCAAAAAGGCAAATGGTGAATACGCCAAAAATTTGGCACATAATAGCTAGTTTCAGTGAGCGTTTAGTTTCTTTTGCGTTTATTTTCACAACTTGGACAATAACTTTTAGCAATGTCAAAAATAGCGAGTATAGACAACCAAGATGACATCGCTGACATCTTAATAGACACTTACAGTAAGATTTACTAAGATCTAAAATAGTACCTTCCACAGGTCTAAATATTTACATCTATGGGGGGTACTAAATTTTAAAATCAATTTTCAAGAAATACTTACCCATACAGAAAAGACACAAAGTTATTGATTATTTTGTATTGTTATTGCTAAATACCACTAAAAATCTGATTTTTTTCTCAAAATATACCATATTTAAGGAGAAAATGCCCTTAAAGTTTCTTTAACAGGTTTCAAAAAGGCAAATGGTGAATACGCCAAAAATTTGGCACATAATAGCTAGTTTCAGTGAGCGTTTAGTTTCTTTTGCGTTTATTTTCACAACTTGGACAATAACTTTTAGCAATGTCAAAAATAGCGAGTATAGACAACCAAGATGACATCGCTGACATCTTAATAGACACTTACAGTAAGATTTACTAAGATCTAAAATAGTACCTTCCACAGGTCTAAATATTTACATCTATGGGGGGTACTAAATTTTAAAATCAATTTTCAAGAAATACTTACCCATACAGAAAAGACACAAAGTTATTGATTATTTTGTATTGTTATTGCTAAATACCACTAAAAATCTGATTTTTTTCTCAAAATATACCATATTTAAGGAGAAAATGCCCTTAAAGTTTCTTTAACAGGTTTCAAAAAGGCAAATGGTGAATACGCCAAAAATTTGGCACATAATAGCTAGTTTCAGTGAGCGTTTAGTTTCTTTTGCGTTTATTTTCACAACTTGGACAATAACTTTTAGCAATGTCAAAAATAGCGAGTATAGACAACCAAGATGACATCGCTGACATCTTAATAGACACTTACAGTAAGATTTACTAAGATCTAAAATAGTACCTTCCACAGGTCTAAATATTTACATCTATGGGGGGTACTAAATTTTAAAATCAATTTTCAAGAAATACTTACCCATACAGAAAAGACACAAAGTTATTGATTATTTTGTATTGTTATTGCTAAATACCACTAAAAATCTGATTTTTTTCTCAAAATATACCATATTTAAGGAGAAAATGCCCTTAAAGTTTCTTTAACAGGTTTCAAAAAGGCAAATGGTGAATACGCCAAAAATTTGGCACATAATAGCTAGTTTCAGTGAGCGTTTAGTTTCTTTTGCGTTTATTTTCACAACTTGGACAATAACTTTTAGCAATGTCAAAAATAGCGAGTATAGACAACCAAGATGACATCGCTGACATCTTAATAGACACTTACAGTAAGATTTACTAAGATCTAAAATAGTACCTTCCACAGGTCTAAATATTTACATCTATGGGGGGTACTAAATTTTAAAATCAATTTTCAAGAAATACTTACCCATACAGAAAAGACACAAAGTTATTGATTATTTTGTATTGTTATTGCTAAATACCACTAAAAATCTGATTTTTTTCTCAAAATATACCATATTTAAGGAGAAAATGCCCTTAAAGTTTCTTTAACAGGTTTCAAAAAGGCAAATGGTGAATACGCCAAAAATTTGGCACATAATAGCTAGTTTCAGTGAGCGTTTAGTTTCTTTTGCGTTTATTTTCACAACTTGGACAATAACTTTTAGCAATGTCAAAAATAGCGAGTATAGACAACCAAGATGACATCGCTGACATCTTAATAGACACTTACAGTAAGATTTACTAAGATCTAAAATAGTACCTTCCACAGGTCTAAATATTTACATCTATGGGGGGTACTAAATTTTAAAATCAATTTTCAAGAAATACTTACCCATACAGAAAAGACACAAAGTTATTGATTATTTTGTATTGTTATTGCTAAATACCACTAAAAATCTGATTTTTTTCTCAAAATATACCATATTTAAGGAGAAAATGCCCTTAAAGTTTCTTTAACAGGTTTCAAAAAGGCAAATGGTGAATACGCCAAAAATTTGGCACATAATAGCTAGTTTCAGTGAGCGTTTAGTTTCTTTTGCGTTTATTTTGACAACTTGGACAATAACTTTTAGCAATGTCAAAAATAGCGAGTATAGACAACCAAGATGACATCGCTGACATCTTAATAGACACTTACAGTAAGATTTACTAAGATCTAAAATAGTACCTTCCACAGGTCTAAATATTTACATCTATGGGGGGTACTAAATTTTAAAATCAATTTTCAAGAAATACTTACCCATACAGAAAAGACACAAAGTTATTGATTATTTTGTATTGTTATTGCTAAATACCACTAAAAATCTGATTTTTTTCTCAAAATATACCATATTTAAGGAGAAAATGCCCTTAAAGTTTCTTTAACAGGTTTCAAAAAGGCAAATGGTGAATACGCCAAAAATTTGGCACATAATAGCTAGTTTCAGTGAGCGTTTAGTTTCTTTTGCGTTTATTTTCACAACTTGGACAATAACTTTTAGCAATGTCAAAAATAGCGAGTGTAGACAACCAAGATGACATCGCTGACATCTTAATAGACACTTACAGTAAGATTTACTAAGATCTAAAATAGTACCTTCCACAGGTCTAAATATTTACATCTATGGGGGGTACTAAATTTTAAAATCAATTTTCAAGAAATACTTACCCATACAGAAAAGACACAAAGTTATTGATTATTTTGTATTGTTATTGCTAAATACCACTAAAAATCTGATTTTTTTCTCAAAATATACCATATTTAAGGAGAAAATGCCCTTAAAGTTTCTTTAACAGGTTTCAAAAAGGCAAATGGTGAATACGCCAAAAATTTGGCACATAATAGCTAGTTTCAGTGAGCGTTTAGTTTCTTTTGCGTTTATTTTGACAACTTGGACAATAACTTTTAGCAATGTCAAAAATAGCGAGTATAGACAACCAAGATGACATCGCTGACATCTTAATAGACACTTACAGTAAGATTTACTAAGATCTAAAATAGTACCTTCCACAGGTCTAAATATTTACATCTATGGGGGGTACTAAATTTTAAAATCAATTTTCAAGAAATACTTACCCATACAGAAAAGACACAAAGTTATTGATTATTTTGTATTGTTATTGCTAAATACCACTAAAAATCTGATTTTTTTCTCAAAATATACCATATTTAAGGAGAAAATGCCCTTAAAGTTTCTTTAACAGGTTTCAAAAAGGCAAATGGTGAATACGCCAAAAATTTGGCACATAATAGCTAGTTTCAGTGAGCGTTTAGTTTCTTTTGCGTTTATTTTCACAACTTGGACAATAACTTTTAGCAATGTCAAAAATAGCGAGTATAGACAACCAAGATGACATCGCTGACATCTTAATAGACACTTACAGTAAGATTTACTAAGATCTAAAATAGTACCTTCCACAGGTCTAAATATTTACATCTATGGGGGGTACTAAATTTTAAAATCAATTTTCAAGAAATACTTACCCATACAGAAAAGACACAAAGTTATTGATTATTTTGTATTGTTATTGCTAAATACCACTAAAAATCTGATTTTTTTCTCAAAATATACCATATTTAAGGAGAAAATGCCCTTAAAGTTTCTTTAACAGGTTTCAAAAAGGCAAATGGTGAATACGCCAAAAATTTGGCACATAATAGCTTCATTATCTGTGTTTGAAGTTATAACTTCTGGGGGGTTGGTTTAAATCTATAGCCCCCAAAAAGGATTGTTTGGTGGCAATTGGAAATAAGTTCGTTTATGATTTCCCTAAGTAACCGTTTTTGCAAGGATTAATTTACCTTATTTAATATCCCAAGTTGTTCATTAACCACTAAAACACCTTCAATTTTATCCTGAGAAACGCCATATTATAAACCAGTTTTCAGCACAAAAAATATACAGGGTTCCTAAGCAAATCCTTAGGGAGCCAAGCAGCCGTGTATAAGACGCAGACAAACGGAAAAGCACACACACAAAAGGATGAGCATGGGGCGATGTTGTCACTACATCTTACACGTAGTAAATCCATTCCAGGTTGTTGTTTTCTAATGTTTTCCATTTTCATACCTTTAGGAATGGAATAAAAATTGTTTTTGCTCGACTTTAATACCAAACTGATGAAAGATATCGTAAAAAAAAATATTTTTCGGCTTTTCATTTTGTAACCATTGTCCTTACGCACTGTTTACAGGCTGGGGACTGAGATACATGCAAATGCCTAACCTAAAGCGTTCATACACGGCCGGAGAAATCGACTGAGCACAAATTACGTAACGGTGATTTTACCAATTTTTGACCCCCTCCCTATTTAATATTTTGTAATGGTTTGGCACGCCACTCCCCTAATATTACGTAATGATTTCAAGACCATTACCACCCCCCCAAAAAAAAACTTTTCACTTATTTTCATTCCAAATTTTCTTAGTTTCACACAAATGCAAACGCTGTCGAAAACCCTCCTCCCCCCCTCGTAACGTTTTGTAACCCCCCTCCCCCCTATGACCATTACGTAATTCCCAGTGGAGGAGGGCGAGAAAATTGATATTTTTTTCTTAAAAATTATACTCTTTAGACCTATTTTTTGCGTTCCCGAAATTACGTAATTTTTGAAAAAAAATTGTAAGCCGCCATTTTTATTTCGTGCTTTGTTTTTCTAACATTTTTGCGTACGGCTAATTCAATTGAAAAATTTTTCCTGCGGCGCCCTTTATCTTCTCACTCGAAACCATGATCATGTCTCTGTTTCTAAATTTTTTCGAATAAAAGTATGAGTATGACCATGGAGGAAATAATTTTTTTATACGGTATGACGAAAATTTCGAGAAAGTTGAAGAAAAAAATAAAAAAAGTGGCAGAGCTCAAGTTTTTCGTAAAAAAAACGTTTTTTTGTAAAGAAACAGAGCAAAATAAATCTTTTGACCCCTTTTTGGGTGTTACAAATATTGGCAGCCCCTTATTTTTCGCTTTTACCCTCCCGCTAGTTTTGAAGAATTGGTTCGCTACATGTTTCGAGATCATGTCATAAAACACCTCGAAAATATCAAATGTAGTGTAGGGCCAGCTTTATTTAAAATTAATAATATCGCAAGCAAAAAGCTCTGCAGGAAAAACAGCGCCGTTTATCGCTCAGTATCGTAAATAATGGACCCTGCCGCCTCCTTTAAGCAAGAAAAAGCTGTGGTTTGGACCTGAAAACATCTAATTTTTAATTAGATTAGATGTGTGGCCGCCATCTAGCGGAATTTGCAGACATCATGTCAACGGTTATTATTGCAACTATGATTTATGTTCACAATGAAAGTGGGGCGACAATTTTTTCTCATGAAAGCAGTCCGGAGATAATAACAAACTGGCACCAATGCTCAATATACCTGTTTCTTTTGTGCGCGCAGAACTTTCTATGCCATTTCTGTTTGATTGATTGAAATCCTATCCCTAAGGAACATCTTAGGAACCCTGTATTTATGAGGGCACTACGAGGTAAAACAAACATAAGTGAAGGTCACTGAATATGCACGAAAAATATACGAAAGAAAAAACCCAAAACAACTGAAATGAAATGAAATTAAAACATTGAGGTTATCTAAAAGCTCAGTCAAGAAAACTTTCCTTACCCAAATCCCACTTATTTCAAAGCTGTGGCTTTCATCAGTAGAGCTTGGTGCAAGCCAAGGTACAAGCAGAGGTAAGAAATTCGAACTGGCTCTTTGTGATTTGAACGCAGCTAATGTAAAAGAAACTTTAACATTTAAGTTTTTTAATACATTTCATGAATAAATAAATACAAAATTAATATATTCCTTATTTTATAATTACCCATCTAAATCATTGTGCGAAATCAAGTATTAATTGGAAAAATTGATTCATAAGGGTAAGTTTTAATTAGAGTGACATATAAACCCAATTTAAATTTGTTCTACAGAGTGTTTACTATTTAAACCCAGCGTGGGTTTAAATTTTTTAATTTTCTTTTCTTCTAAATTTAAACTTTCTCCTTAAATCCAACAAAAGATTGTGTTAAGATGATTGTTCAACAGACAAATTTATTCAAATTCTTTTTATAAATCAAACTATATCTAAAACTTAAGGAGAGTTGGTATAAAATGCTTAAAACCAAAAATTTTAGTTAAACTTAGGACCGTTCTAAAATAGACTAAACCCTTTTAGTAAATCCCACCGTCATCGTCAATGGCTCATCAGAATAAAAATCTTCTAAAGAGCAAGACGATGACGAGTCTTGAGAGCTGATGGAAATAATCAACGCCAGAGTATGTCCGGAAATATAATGTTTTAGTCGGAAAATGCTTCTTTCCTTTAAAAATAGCATGACAAAAAAAAACAATGACCATTTTCCGTAATTCTCGAACATATTTCTTTTTGACATGGGCACTCATAATAATAAAGGCTGATCTACATAAAATTTAATGAATTCTTTTGGATTTGACAATATTTGCCATATTTAGTCTCACAAATGCTTTTAAGAATAAACTTGAAAACTGTTTAAAAGTACGTTTTTTATTATTATTTATTTATAATTACAGTTTCTCCTTTCCATAAAACCCAAAGTTGTTAAATTCGAATAATGTTTGTCAAAGGTATGGCAATTAAATAATTAGTCGAACTAGCCTAAGGTTGGGTAAAGGAGCTTTTTCCTAAAAAGGCACACGCAGAAATGAAAAACTTTTTTATTTCTCAACCAATTTTAGAAAGTGACACTGTTGTTCATATAGGAATGGTGTGACTCTTTCAAAAATACATATTTTCGACATTAAATAATTCAGAAACTTAAAATTTCGAAAGTTATTGGCCAAGTTATACGCAATAAAAACTTCTTCTTCATGCTCTCTTAGAATGTTGACTATCAGCTTTTCGGAAAAGTGTCGTAGTATGATATCCGTCTACGACCCGGACCTCTTCTGACTTCGATTTTGCCTTCTATTATTAATTTTAAAAGTTTATATTCGTCATTTCTCAAAACATGGCCAAAATTTTCAAGTTTTCGTTCTTTGATGTTAAACAAAATTTCAAGATCTTTGTTTATTCTAAGCAGAACATGCACATTAGTTACTCAGTCTATCCAAGATATCCTTAGTATTCTACGATAACATCACATCTCGAATGCCTCCAACTTTTTGCACATGGCCTCAGTCAGTGTTCATGCTTCCATGCCAAAAAGGAACAGCTCATATAATTATTTATTATTACACAAAAGTTTCATCAAAAGAGCCAACCAGGCCAAGCTTTTTCTACAGACGTACTTGAAAACGTTTCATTTCATCTGTAAAATCCAAATCAACCCTTCAAAAAGAACGGCGCCGCAGGTCAGATTTCAATTCAGAGCAGCCATAGATATAGGAGAGGGGGGATAGATTACGCCTCCGACCTGCGCGAGCTTCAGACTTGTTAGGCGACCATTTTGATGCTAGCTACGTCAAAATCGCCAACTTAACCTCAATTTTTATTTTATTTTATGCAGTTTAGTAAAATAACATAACACAACAGTATCTTTCACCCGAAATTTATAAAGATTTAGTTGTAATTTACAATTGGCGTTGGAAAACGCGAATTTTTTTTTTGGTTGGTGGAGATGTGTTCATCGATTTGCGGCCAACACGTCGCAAAATAAGAATGGCCAACGATTAGTAAGTGGAAAAATAAACATATCAAAAAAAGCAAAGGCATCATTAAAATTGGAGCTTACAAATGGGTTTTGTGTGTTGATTTTGATTTTATTTAAATAGATCACTTTATTTTTTGATGTTTTTTAATCAAGTAAACTTATATCTACAAACAAACACCATTTATTCAATTTTTTTGATATTCGAATTGAATCCTAACTTAGTACAACTTGTCCCAACTAATTCCATATGACAAAGATAGCTATACATAATGAACAACAAGTCAAACAAAAATAGCCATATCTTTATTTCTGAAACCTACAATACACAAACATGTACTACAAGTTGCGTATCCCCTCGTCTCGATGACAACTACGTTTACATTTGAACTCATAAACCGTTTGGATCCGTTCGAGTAAAAAGTATAAAATTGTTTGCTCATATTCCCGACTTTTTCTAGCCAAAAATAACGATATACTATTACAACATGTCATTACAATATCAAATAGCTCAAACAATGAAAAATAAAATGAATGCTTGGCAAAACACGTTTTCTGGCGGCATAATTGTTTTTTTTTTAACTTTAATTTTCACCTTCTGCCATGTGAAAAATATAAACAAAAAAGAAATATTCTGTTAGAAAAATCTGACCTAAAACCCTCGAATTTGACAATAACAATAGTCTAAAAAACACAAAAGATCAAAAGATCTTGGGTGGAAATAACGAAAATTCAAACTTGGATGTGGTATACTCATCCAAGTTTGAATTTTCGTTATTTCCACCCAAGATCTTTTGATCTTTTGTGTTTTTTAGTTTCTTTTCGGTTGAACTAACTGATTTGGATATTTTTTAACTTCTTCTTTGTTTTAGTTGCCTTAGGAGCATAATCCTACTGGAAATATTAACACGCCAGGACGAATTCGTATTAGGTAACTTGGATAAGTAAGTACCAGTGCGGAACGATGCCTATTTGTGAGTGGTTCAAGGTTGGAAATCTAAGTGTGTGATGGTGTTTAATGATGTATAGTGGAGGGTGACTAGTGAAACTACTGATGAGACCACGCTGGTTACCCAGGGCGAAACATCGGTTATTCATTTCTCTTTTCGCTTTGATCTTTTGTGTGTTCCTTGTGGGATACTCATCCAAAATTGAATTTTCGTTATTTTTACCCAAGATCTTTTGATCTTTTGTGTTTTTTAGTTTCTTTTCGGTTGAAGTAACTGATTTGGAGGTTTTTTAACTTCTTCTTAACAACAGTTTAGTGGCGTTCAAACTTAAACAACTTTCAAACCAGGTTTGGTACAGTGGGTTATTGAGGTTAGGTTTAGTGTAAAAAAATGTAATGAAGAGTAGTTTATATGCGTAAGATAAAAAAATCACTTCAGGGGCGGTGGTTGTCGAGGGTTTTACAGTTTTTAAATTCGACATAAAAAAACGCAATCCAAGAAGTTTAACTAAGATCTAATTCGGCATGGAAACGTAGAATATTTAGAGACATCAAAATGGTGGCGCCCCGTTTTAAGAAACTTGCGTTCCCCACCCTCTCGTTATCTCTGAGGGAAACTCGTAGAAACAAAAACCGGAAAGCATGAAAATTTTCCCGCTTGAGGAGAAAGAGCGAATGTTTTATAGATTTTAATTAAGCTCCCTCCATTTGTAAATAAACCGCTTTGGTTTTTCTTAAAGCAGCGGAAAATAATTCATTCTTTGCTGCTCTGTGCATTTTTAAAGGAAGCCGGGCCTGCGGGGTGGGGTGCTTGCATCAAAAAATAAATTCCTTTAAATTGGATATAGCTAATTTTTTCCGCTACTTTATTTGGGCCCTTAAGAGTAGTATTTTCTGTCAGTGACCTTAGCTCAGGAAATGCGGAACTGACGTTCAAAACTGTTATTTTTTGACGAATAAGGTACATTGAAGACGCATTTTTAATTTTAAAAACTATTTTAATACAATTCGTAAAATATGTGTGTTTGGTTACAAATAAATGAATAAAATATTGCTAACTTTTAAGGATTATGAATCATGACTTTGTTTTGACCGGTTAATACATACTTGCTTTTAACATAACTGACACACTCTATAATTAAAAGAAAGTGTAAAAAATAATACACACAAAGTAAAATATTTAAAAAAAACACAATAAACAGTGTCAAAAAAAAATTAAGTTACACATACAATTACTTCATTCATACTTTTTACTATTATTAAGTACAATTTAAAGTTATTTTAGATTTAAAATTTAAAAAGTAAATATATTTTATAATTTCTGTATTGTAAAGTCCTGTTTCGTTCTTTCAGCCTGAAGAAGGAAATACACTTTCCGAAACCGTAGCTTTAAAAAACAAAACCTTTTTGGTTCTTTTCAGCGTCCAAAAAATCCAAGAACTGCTTAAAAAAATAAAATCAAAAAACTGCTTCGAGCTTTGTCTTATTTTTAAAAAATGTGTCTTCCATTCAAAGTTCAGCAAAATCTGATCTTTATTTGACTTCAAAAATTATAGATCTCACATGACCGGTTTTGAACGTCACTTTAAGTCAAATTAATTTTTCCAAGAAATTTTGAAACCAACCATATAGGTACACTAAAATCGCATATCTTCAGTTATTAAAAATACTTATTTTAAACCTTTTGGCAACTACTTTATTCTAGTGTAAACTGTAGTCACCTTTCTAAATTAGTTTAGGTGCAACCGACTATCATTTTTGGATTTTGGGGCATTTTTTAGTTTAATTTTTTTCAATATTTGGCTTAAACCATAATTTTTGGACCAGGGAAGGCACAAAGGTTTTCGGGGGTGCTGAACTTAAAAACAATAATAGTATGAAGCCATGTGCAATAGGAAAAAAGTTTACAAAATTTTGACAAAATTTTCAAAAATCACATTTTTGATTTAGCTTTTCTCGTAAACTAATATTAAAAAATGTGCAAGAACCCTATGGCGAATTTATTCTGTCTGAAATTTTCAGGTCGAGATAACGCAAGCCACCGTAATTTCCTTTTCAATGATGTAATTAATTCACTTTCCTTGCAAATTGCACGAACAAGCGAAAACTCACAGTCATTATGCCGTCGCGCCATCGGTGGTTCGTCTATGATTTTTGTCGTCAGTTTAATTATAAAAAATAGAATCCTGGATTTAAAATTAAAGTCATCATTTTTGTTGATTTTCGTACTGATATCCTAGTAAAAACAGTGACATTTGGTAATACAGAAGGTTGACAACATTTTTACGCGAACCAATATGTGTACTCAGAATATGGAGCAAAATACATATAAGGACACTTTGGAACTATCAGTGAATCCACTACATTAAGGCTGGAATTTATAGTCGATCCTCAAGGCATCCTTAAGGATGGAAATGCATTTTATAGTCGCTAAAGGAAGCCTTAAGCTTGGAAGCTACCTCAAGGAGACCTTGGGTCGTGTTTTTCAGGTTAGGTTCAGGTTTTATGTGTTGTTGTTGGGGTGATTTTTGGGGAGTATTATTTTTGGGTTCTTTTTTGCTGATTAATGGGCAAACTTCATTCTTGGACTACTACTCAGGATATATGGTAGAAGTAGAACAACCCCTCTCACTATATCAGAGAGTTGAAAAAATATACCTCAGAGATTTTTACAACCCTTTTGAGAGGTTTTTTGAAAAGACGTTTAAAAAACGATATTGGTTTTCTAAAAATATATTTCAAGATTATATGCACCCAATTGTATATGATGCGATAAAAAAGATAATAGAAGAAAGCTGTCGATAGAACCGATGAGTCAATTCAATCATGCAGAAAAATTGCTGTTGCATATGCATCTGTTTTTATTCTAATATAGAAAATTTTGCTACCAGTGAACACAAGTACTCCTTTTCCTCATTGGAAAAAGGAATTCTGTTCTCCTTTCGTTTTTCCATGGCTTATATAGCTTTGAAAACTACAACATGCAATTTAACAAAACCAGTAAAATTACACAAACTAAAAAATAACCTAACATTGACAAGCACCACAGTTCACCACACAAAATCCTATTTTTGCTCAAACCTGACATCGGCCAACAAAAAAAATACAGCAAAAATGCAACGTTGCCACGTATTGGCCTTCAGCAAGCCTTTCTCAAGGAAGACTTTATAAAACGAACTCAATGAGGAGCCCTCAATCCTCATCGAAGGAAAGCCTTAAGGCTCGACTAGAAATTCAAGCCTAAGTTTTGGGGATATTTTTTATTTCTTATGTCGTGAGGCTTTTTGTCCTTATTAAAAAGATTTACCCCCTCGAGGCCTCGATAAATCATTTCATGTGGCTTTTAATGAAATGCTATATGATGTAGGAGAACTGGCCGGTATTAATATTCTGGCTAATTTGGAGTTAACGCAGCTGTGTCACATAGTCCCACGAAGAAATATTAATTTTCATTGTAAAGCACAAGATGATCTGATTAAAGATCATAAATTAAAATGTATAAAAAATTACGATGTAGTAATTTTTTTAAACAGGCCAAGTAACACATTACCATTAATTGCGCTAGATATCGTGAATAAAATATTACTTAATAGAGAAGAAATAAAAAGTCAATCGAATTTTGAAAATTTATATCTATTCTTGATTTTGCGCCAATTACATTGGGGAACAGCAAAAATGTTTGCTAGATCAAAATAGCCAAATATTTCTTATTTTAGTATACTACTTGTTAATCTGTGTTGTAAAAGTCTCAGTTAACTTCGGTTTTATAGATCCATACTAATTTTGATAATTACATATGCTCTTTATATATGGAAAAATTCGACCATTAAATAAGAAATACCTGGATTTATTTTACCAATTGTACTTTATAAGTTCTTTAAATACTTATAACCTAAATTACTAGTTACATTTTTATATAACCTAACACCATTTCTTAACGTGGAAAACAATTTGGTAGCCTCTACTGACATTGAGATCTGGACTGTGTTTCATAAGTTTAAGGTTAGTTGGTTTTAGAGGTAAAATATTAAGTACACTAAGTTATTAAAGGTGAGAAAAATTTCACAATTTGAAGATGTAGACATGGGAGTACCGCAGGGCTTAATATTGGGACCACTTATATTTTTAATCTTTATAAATGACTTGCCACTTCACCTGCAGCTAAAATGCATAGCCATATTTGCAGATGATGATGTAAGCATAGGAATTTCAGCTAAAACAATTGAAGAGCCAAACCCAAAGACAAATGATATTTGCGACCTGTGTCATGACTAGTGCAGGAAAAATAGATTGGTTGTCAATGCAAATAAAACAGTTCTGGTTCATTTTCAACGAAGTAAACGTGGTGTAACAAGTCTTAGTCATGTCATTATGAATGGGAAAACTGTGAAAAGTGTTGATCAAACAAAATTTTTGGGACTGATTGTTGATGCGAATCTAGGTTGGCAAGACCATATTGAAACACTTTCAAAAAAACTTAATTCTGATTTTTCCGCAATTCTTCAAATAAAAGGCACACTTCCCAACAAACACGAAACACTCAACCATACTTATCAATAAATATAAGAGGTGGAAATAATCTACGTACAGAAAATCATGCTCAAACTTTATTTCACAAATCTGTCACTTATAGGCCTGTTCAATTCTATAACGCACTTCCTGGGGCACTTAAACTTGTAATTGATTGTAAAGCATTTCAAAAAGAATTGCATAAATATCTTGCAGCAAAATGTCTTTACACAATGGATGCTTATTTTGAGTAGGTTGTGATAATTTTAGTCATAAATTAATATAGTTAGTTTATTAATATTTTATATTTTTTAATTTAAAAATGACAAAAATCTAGTTAGAGCTATTGTATAGATTTAATTTTATTATACACTATATTTAGAAAAGTCATTTAGAAAAATAAAGTTCTATTCTATTCTATTTTAAGTAAGTGTAAGGTGTTCCTCCATAATGGAAACAAGTTACCTTAAGAACCAGTAAGTTAGTTATGCAGTCAATATGAAAGAAACGTATAGCAATTTGCAATTGTTACTGGAAATCATACAATATGAAAGATATAAGTGACAAATTTTTGGGCATTTACAAGTTGTTTTATTTTATTTATTTATTTAAAAGGTTCCCTAAAATTAAAGAGGGAATATTTGTGGGTCCCCAGATTAGGAAAGTTTTCGGAAACAACCAATTCGATTCCATAGTTCAAGGCAAGAAGAAAAAACGCTTGGAATGCAGTTAAAAATGGTTGCAACAAATTTTTTGAGAAATACTGGAGCAGAAAACTCTGAAGACCTGGTGGTCCAATTTCTTTTGTGTTCAAAAAACAAAAGATCAAAAGTTCTTGGGTGTAAAGAACGAAAATTCAAATTTGGATGAGTATTCCACAAGGAACACACAAAGGACCAAAGCATAAAGCGTAGGCTCATCAGTGGTTTCACTGGTCACCCTCACATCATTCAACACCATCATATACTTTGATTCCCAAATTTAAATCACTCACAAATAGGCATCGTTCCGCACTGGCACTTATCTAAGTCACCTGAAACGGGTTCGTCCTGGCGTGTTAATCTTTCCAATAGGGTTACGCTCCTAAGGCGATTAAAATAAAAAGAAGTTAAAAAACCTGCGAATCAGTTACTTCAACCGAAAAAAATCTAAAAACAAAAGATCAAAAGATCTTAAGAGGAAAAAAACGATAATTCAAACTTGGATGAGTATACCTGCTGATATTTTCCCATCGAATCTCATAAAAAAAAATGATAGAATTCTTGTATGATTTTTTATCGGGATTTGGGTCGGTTTTGGAACAGATTTGGATGAGATCCTAGAAGATTTTATCAGGAATATGGGTCTATGATTTTGGTAAAGTTTATGTGGGTGTCCTTAAGGGATTGGTTTCTAGAAGATTTGAGGAGCTTTTATCGTTATGGTTATTTTAGAAGATCCTATAGGGGAGGAGATTTTATCGGGTTTTGGGTCGGTTTTGGACAGATTTCGATGAGATTTTAGGATATTTTATGGGTCTAAAATTTTGGAGGAGATTATATGAGATTTTATGGGATTGGTTTCTAGAAGAGTTGAGGAGCTTTTATCCTTATGGTGATTTTAGAAGATCTTATTGGGTAGGATATTGTGTGTAGGTTTTGGGTCGGTTTTGAAAGAGATTTCGATGAGATCCTAGAAGATTTAATCAGGTCTATGGGTCTATGATTTTGGAGGAGATTATATGATTTCTTATGGGATTGATTTCTAGAAGATTTGAAGAACTTTGTGAGTGAGGAGATCGTATCGGGTTTTGGGATGGTTTTGGAACAGATTTCGATGAGATCCTAGAAAATTTTATCAGGTCTGAAAAATTTGTTTTTTAAATTAACTTGCCCTAAGTATACTTTTTAAATCATTAGCTTCCGCATCGCATTAATTTGGCGTAGTTTTTAGTAAAAGTAAGGACACTGGAATCGACATATGATTTTCGCTAGATATTGCGCTTTTAAAGTTGGCCAACTTGGCCAGTTTGATTTTGTTTTAATTATCGTCTTTTGGCCCAAAATCGAGTGACGAGAGTGTCAGTTGCGCCATGCTTCTTTCTCTAATTCTGGATTCTATTAAAGTTATGTTATTTTTCAGAAACCCAAAGTGTAAGTTTTTAGGTATAAATATGTGCTAAATCGTTATCCTAGAAACCGGTCCCACCAGAACCTATAGAAACTTCTTTAAAATCATTCATCATTGGATCTTCCGGAATCGCGATACTGATAGAATCTTATCAAATATCGTAGAAACCGATCTCACAAGAACCCATAAAAATATCCTAGAAACTTATCTTACAAGAACCCATAGAAAATTTTCCAAAATCATTCATCATAGGATCTTCTATAATCACGATACTGATAGAATCTCCTCAAATATCCTCAATACTGCATTCCCATAAAATCTTCTCCTGCTCACACCCTTATACAAACTGATAAAATGTCCTAGCCTCCTGTCTTATAAAATTCTCATAAAAGTAACTAGTCTTATCCAATCTTATAAATTATTCTAAAACTACAAGCTGATAAAATATTATATATTTCCTATATAATCTTCTCCGCTTCTAGAGGATTATAAAATATTATAGAAAAAATGTTTGGCCTTCTCATTGAATCTTATAGAACTTATAAAAATATGATAAAAACTTCTCCGGTCTGTATGAGATTTGAGGGGAAAATTTCAGTAGGGATCCCACAAGGAACACACAAAGGACCAAAGTAAAAAGAGAAACATCATTCAACACCATTATACACTTTGATTTCCAAATTTGAATCACTCACAAATAGGCATCGTTCCGCACTGGCTCTTATGTAAGTCACCAGAAACGGGTTCGTCCTGGCGTGTTAATCTTTCTAATAGGGTTACGCCCCTAAGACGATTAAAATAAAAACAAGTTAAAAAACTTCCGAATCAGTTACTTTAACCGAAAAGAATTTAAAAATAAAAGATCAAAAGATCTTGGGTAGAAAAATAGGATAGGTGAATAATAATTAATAGGAAAGTTATTTGCAAGGAATTTCAAAACATTCTTAAAGTCTTTTACCATGAACATAAGCAATTGGAAAAAGCCCTCCACAATATTACAAATGGGCGGTAAGATCCATTTCAAACGTGTCTTCAAGATATTTGAAACAATTTTGCCCATATTCAAATTCAATAAAAAATTTATCTTGATAAAAGTTTTTTTCAGAAGAAAATAGGAAAGTTATTTGCAAGGAATTTCACAACGCATTCTTAAAGTCTTTTACCATGCACATAAGCAATTGGAATAATGCTTCCACAATATACAGATGGGCGATAAGATCCAGTTCCCACGTGCCCCTAAGATTGGAACAATTTCGCCTGTTGTAACATTTAATAAAAAATGTATCTTTGATGGAAATTTCTTGAAAATGCCAAAGTTATGTGCTATTTTATGACTCTTTTTCACAAGCGTTTTAGAGGGTAACTGAGATAAAGAAACTTATTTAAAAGTAATTTCAAAATATTCCCAAAGTCGTTTACCATGCACATAACTATATAAGCAATTGGAAGATGGCTTCCACAATATCACAGATCGAGGATAAGAGCCATTTCCAACGTGTCCCCAAGATATTTGGAGCAATTTCGCCCGTTGTAACCTTATGAAAATCTTGCAAAGAAAAATAAATACACCGGTTTCAGATGGCTCCCGCAAAGCATTAACCATTTTCTGTTTCCGTTTTTGGCGCTCTTTCCTCCGAATTCCCGCACCGCGAGCATAGATATAGAAAAGGAAAATAGATAATTCTTCTCGATTTTTTGATCATTTTGATGGTATCTACGCCGTAAATGGCAATTTACCACCATTTTTCAAAGTGCAAGCAGCAAGATCACAAAATTCTGACGAGAGTTTAGAACCTCAAAAAATAAAATCCGTAAATATTTTCATAATCACTTGAAATTGATGTGTACATAATAATATGATGTGTTATATGTGTTTGGAAACCTTTTTTTTATAGGCTATAGTTCTGTCTTTTTCTGAAAAACGATAAAATATTTGACATCATCGGTAAAAATTAGTCCAAAAACACAAGTGATATTTGTAAAGTGGTTATGGTTGTATATGTTAATATATAAATGCAACTTTTTCTGCATCTTGAAAAAACGTCAAAAAAACGATGTTCTGCAAATCCGATTTTGTTCCCTTTTGGATATGTTAAAAATATGTTTTAAAGTTAGAAACCGTTAAAACAGATCGTGTTGCTCTTTTTCAAAACACAGCATATGATTTGTAACGTGTGTTGGGAGCCTATTTTTTAGGGTAGAGAGAGAAAACAAGATTCATGGCTATAGTTCTGTCTTTTTCTAAAAAATGATAAAATATTTGGCATCAGCGGTAAAAATTGGTCCAAAAACATGTTCCACGAGTGCCAGGGGCCAAATGGTTATGGGTTTATGTGTTAATATATACATGCAAGTTTTTCTGAATTTTTTGAAGGCCATCTTGAAAAAATGATTTTGGATATGTTAAAAAGTATGCTTTTTTACAATAAAAACCGCTAAAACTGTTTTTTCGCTTATTTCAGTGGACTATATGGTAATATCATATATTAAAGTTTCCCTATACACTTTTGATATACCGACCGCTTCATGCTACTGCGAACATAGGCCGGAAGAAGTCCAATTTGCCAGTGTACGTACATGCAGGGATACCGCACACCTATCAGTGGAGCAACCAACACTTAGTACGCCTCTAACCAAGGTGCTATGTGGAGTGTAGTCAGTAAAACCGGAATTTGGTCAATAAATACGCAAATTTTTATATTTTCTTGTTTTTTGTCACTGATAAATTAAAGCGTTTTATTTTCAACTGCTCAGATTTATCACTTACCACGTGTTACAATGAAAATAATAAGGAGAAACAAATAAAAGCAAGTTTTCAAAATAAAATAATTCTAAAAACCAAAAAGATTCTCCCAGTGATAAAAAATTTAGAGCAAAGGTTCGAAAAGTCTTCCTTGCTCGGCTAGACAATATCCGAGCCTATTATAAAAACCCCTTTTAACGTTTCCAAGCATGTAAGGGGTGATAGTTTGAAAAGCTTCTTCAATTTTAATCTTCTTCTTCTTCTAAATTAATAGGTCTTTCATGCCAGTAAACTTTATTTTTGATATAACTCCACAAATAGAAATCATTAGGAGCAAGATCGGGTGATCGAGCTGGCCATAAAATAGTTCCCCGTGTACTTATAACCCGATTAGAAAATTCATTATCAAGATATTCCCCAACAAGGCCAACATTGTAAGTGGGACTACCATCTTGTTGAAACCATAATATGCTGCTGCATTGAATCTAAAGTATCTAGGACCATTCAAATTGCCGTAAATAAAAAATGGCCCAATTACGTGTTCGCCTACAATACCTCCCCAAACATTAAAAAAAAATACAAATGCAAATTTTCCCTCGACCACTATCGAACGTGTGTTGGGTTATGACGATTCAATAATGGAAAAGTGCTTTCATCTGTGAAAAGAATAGATCTCAGAAACTTTTCAGCACAATTAGCCCTTTCCATCATTGTTTCGCAAAATTCCATACGACGATAGTGGTGCGTTTTTGACGCTTTGTAAGAATAATAACCATTCTTTTTGAGAACACGTAAGACAGTGACTGAAGACGTATCAACTGCTTCGGCAGTTTGGTGGCTAGTTAACTTTCGATTTTCCTCCACTGCAGCGCAAATCATCACTCCTCTTACTTCCTGTTCGTCATTCAAAACAGTGGGTTTTTTTATGGTTTCTTCGCGTTACATAACCAAACTTTTCAAAATTCTGCACAAACCTATGAATCGTTGATAAAGTACGTTCTGGGCGATTTACAAAATCCTCCAAAAAATGTTCTTGAATAAGTCTCAATGGTCTGCCTTGATAGTACCATTTGACCGATCTGTACTTATTCGGCAACTTCGTAGACATCCATTTTTACTTTTAAAAATGTATTATTTCACTTAAAAACTTTCCAATCTGTTTCTCGAGCAAGGCAGAAATAAAACAAAACAATAAAAACAAAATAAATTTCCAAAAGATAACACTGCAGCGCGCTTCGAATCCACCTCGGTCGTACAGCACGGAGAGTAAATTGGACTTGATTCCCCCTATGTTCGCAGTAGCCTGAAGCTCATTGTATATGGCCATAGATCTTCGTACGACTATTTCCAACGTCGAAGTGAACAGAATACACAGAGAGAGAGAGAGAGAATTTAACTTTTATTGACCGCAGCTACCAGGGCTATTTGGTCAGAATTTGCCATCCGGCAATAATTTTTAGATTGATACTTATTGTATAACCCACCTCCCCCCTCCCCACTCACCAGTTTTCTTTTCCTCGAAGGTTTTAATTTAGTCTAAACCCCTTTGTCGGGTCTAGGGATCTTTATCGTGCTCCACTATTAATATAATGGATCACACAGGACCGTCCTCTTAACGTCCTCTTCGAGGTACAGTATGGAATCGAATTAGCCTGCCTTCTAGCTAACACGGTCTACTCCGCTTCATACTGCGTTTTACCTTAATCTGTAATTTTATAAGAAAAAGTCCAAGTAGACTACCTGCAAGATCCGAGGCTTGAACATATTCTGCTTGAAAGTCGCGGAATGAACCCCGACACCAAGCAGGCAGGTACCTCAACAAAATACCAAAACGGTGAATATAAGTTGACGTTGTTGTGCAATGGCCGGACACTCACACAGCATATGTCTAGTCGTCTCGTCCTTCTCCATACAGAGCCTACATTCGGTGTCCTCACTTAGACCCATTCTGTGTTCGGTATACAGAACAACCATTATCCGGATCTCCTGCCTGATGAGCTCGATGAGTTTTCCGACCCTCTTTCTGCAGAGTTCTGTAATGAACTCTTTGGAATGTGTTAGTCCTGGCAATTCTCTCCAGTATGAGAGAGCAGTGTTGATTGTGTTGTGTGCTATTCCAAGGGCTGGTTTGGGGCCAACAAAGACGGCGGAGGCCGCTTTGCGCGCCAGCTGGTCGGCAGTCTCGTTTCTCCGATGCCCAGAATGTCCCGGAATCCATACCAGCGACACAGTTTTTATTCGCCCAAGGGTATTCAGTGTGTCCTGGCAGCTCCTAACGGTTCTCAATGAGCACCTATAGGATTCAAGAGCCTTAAGGGCCGCCTGACTGTCGGAGAGCTTCTTTATTGATCTGTTGCGCTAGTTATGATCTATCATCCATCGTGCATTTCATGGCGAAAAGTTGCGCCTGGCAGATTGTAGCCATCTGTCCAAGACTATGTATAATCTTGACTATGTATAATCCCGACTACGATAAGCTCCGGATCCAACACCTGAAGGCATTTTGAATCAGTCGGTGTACCGCAGCAGCTCTCTTCACTTGAGAAACTTATTCTGTTGGACGACCAGTCCTCCCTATCTGGGGGCTTATTCTTGAATTTCATAGGAAAGGGTGCACGGGAACGTTCACATCCTTCGTTTCTACCAATAAGAATGTTCGTTCACCTGGTCCGTGGGAGGTGTACGAAAGTGAAGGAAAGTTCCTTCGATACACGGCAATCGGGTGAGATTCGGTCGTGGTCGGTAGGTTTCGTATAACTCGCTTTAAAGCCTATTATTGCGCGATCTTTCCTACGATATTCAAGAATCAGCCCCCTGGGAGAATAGTGTTGTGTTAGCTTTTTGCAAAGAATGACGGCACTTATGGTGTCTGCTAGAATTTGGATACGCGGTCGGTGAAAATCGTTCTATTTCTCTCTGATTTCAATGACCGCGCGTCCGTTCCGATAAATAAGGAATGACTTTTGAAAGGGCGGCAACGGGCCCGCACTGCAAGGGTGCCAACCCCATCAATAATAATGACTTAGAGAGTTTTCCCTTTAAATACACACTTCGCTTAACTCTTCGGGCGAAATATTAATGCAACTAAATTGAAAATCGATGAAAGCGGCTAACGTCTGCACGGACGATTTCTCAAAGGTCGACGCCGTCAGCAAGCACCGAACGATTGAATTCCTCAATTCTTTTTAGAGGTCCGCTCTTTAATTTTACGCTTTATTCCCGCACCGCAATAGTTTTAGACACTAGTAAAGATCACGACTACCCGACACTGACTTCGTTTTGATAAATAACATCGGAGACAATATGCAGCTTTGGCAAACAAATCAAAAGCATTCTTATCCTTTGTTTTCGGGACGTCCCCCGTAAGTCCCGTAGGTCGGTAACGTGGCCGATCCAAATAGTACGTGCTAGGAACGTTCCAAACGGAACGTCCCATATTGGTACACAATTTGGCGAAACATAGTATTTGCGTAAATCTAAAGTCAAAAAATGTACCTAATATTTACATAACATAACTTATGTTTCTTTAATTACATTACATTTACGTAATAAGAAGGGAACTTTGTGCATGGCATTATGCAGAACATAGAATTATATAAATATTATATACACAATGTGAGTTTGATTTAACATAAATTTTACATTTCAATACGTAATATTTATATAATATTTATGTTATAAATTTATTTAGTAGTTACATAAAGAGTACGTTATTTACGTGTCGTAAAGTTTACCTTGAGGTTAATTGTAAGAGATATAAATATTATTTAAAAGAAATTACCCCAATTTTTTCCGTTTCCGAATTTTTTGTTGCCATGTATAATTTACGATATTTTAATTACATATTATTTACGTAAAAATTAGGGAACTTTGTGCATGGCATTATGCAGAACATGGAAGTTACTTTTTACCTTGTTGTGACTTCCAGTTTATCTAAAATTTATGCAACAAAGTAATCCTGTGTTGTAACTTTTACGTAATGTTTACGTAACGGTGTTGGCTGGGTATACGTCCTGTGAACGTTTAAATTGAACGTTGAGGGAACATCTGTTTTGGACTTAGGATAAATCTCGAGCGCCGTTTTTTTGCAAAAGTTCAAGATAACTTTTTTTTAAAAAATTTGATGCAAAAAGTCTACTTGTTTTTTGCGTACATAATTTATGGACGGCCACTCATCTGCTTTGAAATTTTGAATCTTTTTGTTTCAGAGCGAGATTACGTCATAGGATAATTCCTTTAAATAATAAATTCACCCTTCAAGTTCATTGGTTATTCGTTCCGTTCGGCTAGTGTGTCCAGTCCATTGGGACGATTCTAAAACTAAGAGTCCTGACCAGACCGGGGAGGGGCGTAAAAAAATAGGTCCTAGCAACGTTCCAACAACGTCTATGTAACGTACCAAGTGACGTTACCGGAACAAAGTTTTCGGAGACATCGCTAGTTCCCCGAACGTTCCCAGAACGTACGGCGGCCAAACAGGTCATTCCCGGAACATACTGTTAGTTATGCTGGGATGTTGCAGGTACGTTCCCGGAACGGACCCGTGTTATTAGGGCATGATATGAAGTAGGCATTTAGTAAGACCGTTGTACTAAAACTCCAATACCAAAAATAAGGCTTCTTTTGTCCCGAACCTTCCACGAAATCCAAACTGTGTGTCCTCCATAAAGGATTTGAATTTTTCTTAAATTCTTTTATGGATAATCACAGGCCTGCACGAAATTTGTGATGACGTAATTTTTGTTTCTTAAGCTTAGCTTTTATATAGAAATAACAAATTAAAATAATTAATAATTTTTTTTCTGCAAAAAACAGAAAAAATCTTATAATAGGCGTTTTAATACATATTAAAATGAATGAAGTACTTTAAGTTCTAGATATTAACCCAAAAATGATTTTTTGTGGCGTTTTCAATAAATTTATTAAGTCGACCTGAGGTAATTTTTTTCATCAGTAAATAATTTCAGTTTTTGTCATGTCCTAAAAATTATTAGATTACATACAATTGCCCATAAACCAAAGTTAATTTTAATTTACATATAAAAAACTTTAAAAAAAAATAATAAAAGTTCTTTTTTTTTTAAAGAATACTAATATAATATTTAAAAATAATACAAACAGCTAAAAATATTGCTAAAATGTCAAACAAACATAGAAAATACAAGTAAAAATAAAAAAAATAACAAACAAGTACTATCGAATTAAGAAAGTAAAAAATTAAAGTTAAAAAATTTAAAATGGTCAAACAGTTTCATTATCAAGCAGAAACTCTTTTACTGAGTAATAGACTTTCTCAACAACAGCAACGCATTTAAAAAAGTTGAAAAAAAATAAGAAGTTCTTTAAAGAATATTAACATAACATTTAAAAAATATACAGACAGCTAAAAATATTGCTAAAATGGCAATGTCAATACATAGAAAATAACAAGTAAAATAAAAATAAATAATAAATAAGTACTATCCAGTTAAAAAAGTAAAAAATTAAAGTTAAAAGTTTTAAAATGTTTAAATAGTTTTATTATCAAGCAAAAAATATTTTACTGAATAATAGGCTTTTTCAACAAAAAATTTTTTTATTATTTTTCTAAATTGTTTACGATTGTTGCAGTTCCTAACACCACAAGAAAACTTGTTGTAAATTTTAAGACCCCTGTAAATGAAGGAATTCTCTATAAGTGCAAAATGCGGAATGGGTAACGGTATTTGATTTACTTGCCTTGTCGTTTTTGATGTTTTGGAAATATTTGCGATTTTTTTGTATCAAACAAGCAGTTTCTAAGATAAAAAGCGATGGTAAAGTTAATATTTTATTTTGTGATAACTTGCATAAATACCTAACAGCTCTTTTTTGAAGTACAAAAACAGAATTAAACATGTAGTCACTGCAACATCCACAAAAAGGAAGCCCATAACGTAGGTGGGACTCCACAACTGCAAAGTAAACTGAGCGAGATATTTCTTTTCCCAACTCTTGGGAAGTAACCTTTACCGTATAACAAGCAGAAGAAAGTTTTTTATTTAAGGACAAAATATGGTCATGAAATTTTAAATTATCATCAATTTTGATTCCCAAAAATTTAGTACTTTCTGAGCTGTTAATAGACTCAGTACCGATAAAAAGATTTTTCAGATTGCATTTAAAACTTAAAGGAGGGTTTTTGACATATTGAAACATAGATGATTAGCGTCACGCCATTTCTTTATGTTTATAATGTCATCTGTAATTAACAATATCAAATTATCACTCGAGTAACGAAGGCTGTTCTATAAAGAGGGCGGTAACCCATTTTGGAGTTGATAAAATAACAATAATGCGATGGAAACAGCGCTGGATTGAAAACAATTCGACGAATAGGAAACTTAGATTAGGACAAAAACGATGGTAAACTTAATACTAATTATTTTAACTGAAAGAAGAACTAAAATAAATAATTTAGTATTTAATAGGATCACCATTTTCTCTATTACAAGCTGCAAACGTCTAGGCATTGAACAGGTTAAATTTTGAAAATACTGATAGTCTTCTGAGAGTTGATCTAATGCGCGATAAATAGCATCACTTAACTCTTCAGCATTTCGTGGTCTCCAATTCCTTCTTATTTTAAGGATTCGACCCCATATATTTTCCATTGCGTTAAGGTCAGGGCTGTTGCCTGGCCAAGGAAGTGTTTCTATATTATTATTCTGAAACCATTGGCGAATAACATCAGCCGTGCGAACTGGACAGTTGTCCTGCTGATAAACAAAGTCATTATTTTTATGTAAAGCCTGTACAGATGGCAGCATAACGTTTTCAAGGAATTTAATATATCGTTTACTATTGAATCTCCCTTCGATTCTCCAAAAAAAAAACCCAAACCTCTAGCACTAAACCAGCTCCACATGTTTACAGAAAACTGTCCAGCTTTTTTAATTTGGTTTGTATATTCGGGTTCAAATCTAGAATTTGGTGGACGATAAACTAAAATTCTCCTGCTGCTTGAAGACGATTGAAAATTTTTTTCGTCAGTAAAAACCACCCTCTCCCAGAAGTCATTATCACGAAGAACGTTATTCAGTGCAAAAATCACTCTGGCCTGTTTTCGTTCTTCTGTTAGAAAAGGCTTCTTTGCAGCAATTCGACAAGAGACTTCTGATTTCGTAACTCTTCTATTTACTGTTGCTAAAGAACCCGGAAATAATTTTACATTAGCTGCTTCAACCGACGTTAAAAAAGCATTTTGCCTGAGATGGTCAACAAGTCCCTCATCTTGCACTTCAGAACTTACTTTTGGTTGTCCTGATCCATCTTTCCTATCCGCAGAATTATTTTCAATTCAGCGATTTTTCCATCGCATTATCGTCATTTTGTCAACTCCAAAATGGGTGGCCTCTCTTCTTATACACCAGCCCTCTTCTATATGATAATTTGAACTTTTGTAAATGTTCATATCTGTGGCATTTTTAAGGATGTCACACTGAATTTTAAGATGTCAGGCATACTAAGCTGGTGGTGCCTTATAATAGTATACACTAATGGAAAGCTAAAAAAGAAAACGATTTTTTAAAAATGTTACTTTTGGATTTTACTGGTTTGAAAAATAATCTTACCCGATCCAAAAAAACTAAAAATAAGATTACAAATCAGCACTATCCAATTACTAAGAAATAGTTGAAATTTTTAAATCAACTTTCAAAGTATTGCATGGCCTGTGTATTCTTTAAATAGTAGTTTTGACAACTAGTGGCTAAAATAGTGCTTTTTTACAAGCGTTGGTTTAAATAACGAACCCATGATTATCTGTGGTGTAGGCTCTCATTACGTGAAGTAATTTTTTATTATCTATTAATTGCTTTATTTTGAACGATTAATTAATAGTAGGAGATTTGGGACTTTCAAAAGACCTTTCTGAGGCACTGTGATTTAGTTTAAAACGAAAAAATTTGCTTGCCCCATAAACTATCTTCTCTTGGTATAGAAAGCGTGAGGCTAAATTTGTAACATATTTTACACAAAACGCACCACTTGTGTACTGCCAAGCAATTGCTCATCTAGTTCCTTGCCTCGGAGCTTCTGAGTACACACCTTCTGACTGGAGACTTAAAGCGGTTCTTTTACATAATGGCAATGTTTTTGCTCCTGTTCAGGTCGGCCACTGAGTTCATTTAAAGGAAAACTATGAAAATTTGGAGGATTTACTTTTAAAAATACAATATGAAAATCACAACTGATAAGTGTGGGGAGATCTAAAAAAGCCTTCTCTTGGGTCAGCCGTCTGGATTTACTAAATTTCCATGTTTCCTGTTTGTGAGGGATAGTGGGAATCGAGAACAGAATTGATCGGCCTTACTGGAGAGGGTATTAACCAAACGATTGAGGTTCTCAATTCTTTTTAAACGGCCGGCCGTTAATTTTACGTCCTCTAATCCTGCACTGTAATGTTTGGATATAAATAAATCATTAGGTCGTAGTTAGTTAATCCCCGGGATATCCCGAGTTTTTCGTCTTGGATCCGGAGAAAAGAATTATCGACGGTTGTTTTATTTCAACGTGCGAATATGTTGCCTTCGAAAAAAGAATGGGTTTGTAACTTCAACAGATTTTCTTTATCTATCTCATATGGTATTAAGACCACATCATTAATAGGATTCACTTTCAAACCCTCCATGAAAACGCGGCGAATAGCTGTCGTTTGGGGCTGATGAAATTCCGAAAACTCTGATGTACGTTGAAATTCCATGTCACAAGTACTTCCGATTGCAGTGTTGCAACTTTCAGATTCAGTTGACAACGCAGTAGTATTTTTTCTCAAACATGGTGGTCTTCATCCAGTTGAAGATACGGTTTTATTGAGTTAACGTTTCCATGGCCTGTTATTTTGACAAGCTGCTGTTCTTTGACTCCTGATTTTGCTAATTGGCTCACTTTAGTGGACCTGTTCAAGTGATTTGTAATTTTTTTAATCTGAGTGTCCCTAGTCCAAGAAGAAATCGCATTTCTTCCTATTGGGACGGTTTTGTACCAGATATTGTTAAGCAAAAATTTTGGATTGGGCGTCAAAAAAAATCTGTCAGTAGTTGCGTTTGGAGGACTTTTGTCTATGAGGCTTTCGTGTAAACGTACCGGAACAAACTCGGGTTGTTTTTTATTCTGCACAAGCCATTTACTCTCGGCGCACTTGGGATCCTCCTTGGGCTGTTTTTGAGAATATTGGATTGTACTCCACTCTTCCTAAAACAACAAAAACCCAATGTAAGTTTTATTTCCATAAAAAATAACTAGAAAACAGTTTGATTTAAAAATAGAAACTTAATAAGTTAAACCAACTAACCTGTAAAGGTTCCATCATTGTGGACTTCTTTGCGAAGTGAGACAAAAAGAGGTTGCTAGCTTCGCCCACTCTCTACGCTAGCTCTACCGCTGCCATATGGTAGAATTTTCTTTGAAGTCCAAGGGGTGTGTCCTCCTTCCAGTGTAATATAATGGCCTGGTATTCTTTATTGGTAAGAGTATAGTATGTTGGTTGTTGCACTTTTCCTCCACCAAGGAGTATCCTTTTTGATTGCAGAACTGCTGGAACTGTTGCCAAATCGATTTTCTGCTTTTTATAGTATTGACGGGAGCACTATTTTCCGCAATTTCGTTGATATCATTTAAAGAAACATTACCGAAACGGGCCATTTCTGTTTTTTGTTGAAAAAGTTCAAAATGACTATAAAAGCGACGACCCAATACGACCTACATAGAAGGCGTGGGATCAACCCGAAATAAAAACAACATGACGTTTCTATTTGACATTAGTCTGTTTGTTTACATCGTGAAATCGCGTCTTCGAGAGGCTTTTTTAAAGAGTTTTTATTGATTATTTTTATATTTAAATATTCTAAATGGTTTGAAAATGTTTGTTGTATATCAGATAATTTAGGGTTTTGAATTATACAGGATTTTAAGTGATATCTGGCTTTTTATAAGCATTTTTTATTAAATCTTTTTGACAATTAAAGTGTACTTAATCGTATAAAGTGTGCGTTGTTAAGAGTTTGTCCAAAAATCCACCAATTTTTGCAGGATTTACAGTGCATTTATAAATCTTGTGAAGCTGTAATTAAATTTTTTGTGTATCTTTAAGCAATGCCTACTACATGCTGTGGCCAAATTGCCAAAGCAATTACAAGGGCCAAGGTCCATCAAGTGTTTCTGTTTTTCAATTTCCAAGAAACTAAGAATTAAGTAAATGTACTAAATAATGGTGCAAACCAAAGTGATAGGTAAATGCGAGCAATATTTTTGGCATTTTTTTAAAAACTGCTGGGTACTTTTTGGCTGCGCCAGGAGGGTAGTGCATGTGTAGAGAGATGGTATAGGGTATCGAAAAAAGATAGAGTCAATTGTAGACCAAAGTAGGTGAATAATATACGTACTGTAGTAAAAAAATTGGTTAGTACTAACTGTCAAAAATATTTTGAAGCTATTTTTAATAAGGATTTTTTTTTGGTTATTTAAAAAAATTAAATTATACAGGGTGATATTATATATTTTATATAAAGTTAAAGTAAAAACCCAAATTTTATTTTTTTTTGCCTACCCGGTTTTATTTGTATGAATTTTCTTAAAAACTACTAAAACTAGAGAGCAGCGGTGTCATCTCACATTTCTCTTGGGGGGGCATACCTAATTTAAAAAAAAATATGAACGAAAAAAACATTTTAAAGGGATTTAGCGAGGGTGAAAAAACACTTTATCCACGCCAAAACAAAATAATTTTTTTGGTAAAACATACAAAAAAAAAACAAAAAGGCTTCGACCTAAACACTAAATTAATGGTTTAGTGGATAACGGCGATGCGGTAAACCGTATTAGGTGTACTTAAGTTAAAAGGTGTTTTTAAAATGTGTTTTTATTTGTAAAATCCAAATTTTGATTTTTGTTTGCGGTTACTCCGCCGCGCAAGTAATAGCTTGTTTTTTTATAAGTGTATCAAGGGGAAATCTTGCATAAGACGCCCGAACTACTTTCCTGCCAGAGTCATTTCTCCTCTACCAGGAGAGCCCGGGTAGTGTCGGATTCCTACCGACTAAAACACCTCGATTGTGACTCCAGATTGCAAGCCACAGTCACTGCACTGCATTTAAAATAGCTTGTTGCAAAGGTCTTTAAAAAAATCTTTCATATGATGTGTCATCGAGTATATGATATTACCTAAATTTCACAAAGATTATATAAACATTTTTTTTATATATCTTAAACATTCTTTTTAATTTTTTTCTATGGTGATGGTTTGCTATGCTATGTAGGCAACCTAGTTTGAAATTTGAGGGTGAAAAATTATTATTGATGTGTTTATGATTAAAAAGGAGAAACTACGTTATAGTTTAATTTCTATTATACTTTTTTGTGAACCAATATCAAATGTTCATTTCGATTTTTTTACAAAAATAGATAATTGTGCTTTTGGAATTTTTTAAAAGGATTAAAAATATATATGTTTTTTATTTTTTTTTAAATAAAATTAAGGCACTGTGACAATTTATATGAAGTTTTAAAAGACATTTAAAACAAGGTATCCCTCGCCTTTCTAGTATAAGTAGATTTTCTGATCTCTATCAATTGCACCAAAAATCAATAATTTGTTATCTATAAAGACTCGTCTAGCTTAAAAAGAACTGATAAATCCTGTAATAAGTTAAACAAATTTAAAGAAATAAATTCATTTCACACTATACAGCAAAAATTTAAAATTATCGCCATTTGGCCAGTGGCGGCCATTTTGAATCCGATTCTTGGCCTTCCGTGGAGGCGGTATTGGACGACCAAATCGAAACAGCAGGTACTTTATTTACTGTAGCAATTTTGTTTTAGCTCCATAGCAACTAATTATAATAGCCTACTACACTAATTTTATGCTGATTTAAAATTTTGATAGGTCGACTGTTTTGATGTTTTGAAACTGTAACAATTATCCCCGGGATATTTCCAGATACAATTTTCAAAACGGATGCAATTTCCACAAATTTTCGTGTAAAATTTCCAGTTAAATTGACACTAGGGAATTTTCCAATGGAATACGCTCTAAAACCAAACGATTGAGGTCCTCAATTCTTTTTAAACGGCCGTCCGTTAATTTTACCCTCTCTAATCCTGCACTGTAATGTTTGGATATAAATAAATCATTAGGTCATAGTTTGTTAATCCCCGAGATATCCCGAGTTTTTCGTCTTGGATCCAAAGAAAAGAATTATCGACGGTTGTTTTATTTCAACGTGCGAATATGTTGCCTTCGAAAAAAGGATGGGTTTATAAATTCTATCACTAATGACTGATAAAAAAGATTGGAAGCGCAATCAATTACGACGTTTTCACGCAGAACTGAATACGTTTTCAATAGGAATGATTTCAAACCCTCCATGAAAACGCGGCGAATCGAACTTTTTTTTCATTGGCCCTGCCCAAGTTTAATACCGCTTTTTTTGAGATTTTCAGATGAGTAAAAACTCCAAAATTTGAAAATCACTTTTTTAAGGTTTTTTTTGTTATGAAAATATTTTATTAAGTAACAACTTACCAAATCTTAGCTTTATCAATCAATATGATAACAATATATAGGGTGTGCAGTCAAATCTTTGACCGTTTCCAAAATTTTTAACTTTTTTATTTCTTAACGGATTTTTGAACTGGGTGGCTTTTTTAAATAAAATTAACGATCATAATAATAAATTGGATAATCTATTTCATATTTAATAAATTTTGCTTTTAGTAACTTCTACCTTACTTTTAAACGCGTTTAAGTATAACTTTTCTCGAAAGATTTGTTTAGTCTTGAATGAATGAATATGTAGAAATGTGGGCGGGACAATTCCCATATATGTAAGCCATCTTGCTGGACCCGTTGCACGCCCACAATTCACGGTTTAGCCCTTGAAGCCTGACTGGGCTGCAACCTTCTTACATCGTCCGGGGCCAGCAGATAGTTCGCAAGGTGTGACTCTCTTGGTCTGGTCCTCCATACACCATGGACACTCTGAGTCTTCGGCGATTCCCAGCGTCCTTAGGCTGTTTTATTTTTATAATTACCTATTACCTAACTAAACAAAAAAAGGATCACTTTAGGAAAGAGACAATTAATAAATTATTAACTTACCTTGCATGTTCCAATTATTTAACCCTTAATATTTATACAGGTTTTGGTTGCATTAATACACAAAGCTAAATTTTACTGATTTTACGACCATAGATCTAATAGACTCATTATAAATGTTAATCCCTTACCCCAATAATCACCTAGTGTTCGGGGTGTGAAAGTAAATAAAAAAGAAGCTAAATCGAAATAATTTACTTATGAAACAGAGAACAACGGTACACTGCCATTTCTAAACACTTTAGTTATAAGAAATAAAAATAAATTGGACTTTGACCTATACAGAAAAGGCACGGCTACCAACAGGTATATTCCAAATGACTCTTTTCATTGCTTACAACATAAGCTTGCAAGTTTGCACTTTTTAACATATAGACTAGTAAATTTCCCCTTAAACAAAGAAATATTTGAAGCAGAAAAGAATAGGATTAGGAATATAGCTGGCGAAAACGGTTACGACGAAGGCTTAATAAATAAGCTCATAAATAGACATTCTTTTCAAAAGACCTTTCGGAATTCTACCTTTTTCAGACAAAAAGATACCTGCGACTCAAAATTTGTAACAATTCCTTATAATCCTAATTATACGAAAGGATTACACAAAGTATTTAATAACACCGGTCTTAAATTAGTATATCAATCCGGTAACACAATAAGAAGCTTACTAGGAAATCCCAAGGATAAAACTACAGTTCTGGAAAAAAGTGGAATTTATGAAATTAGTTGCATGGATTGTGACAAAAAATATGTTGGCCAAACGAGACGCTCTATTCAAACACGTTTTAAGGAACACTTAGCACACTTAAAATACCGAAGAACAGAAAAGTCAAGTGTGGCCGGGCATGCTTTTGAAAACAATCACAGATTCACATTAGATAACCTAAAACTTCTAAAAAGTGTACTTTTGAATGCGTATGAAAGTATGGAAATCATTAAATCCAGAAATAGTTTAAATAAAGATCCCGTTTAGTACACTTTATTCTTTGGTAGAATTAAAAATCCTGATCAATCACAATTTATTAGTTATCTCCGCCCACTAAAGGATTGTATATAAGATAGAGCGTAGATTAATTTAATTCATTGTTTATCGTCTCCTGATGATGCTAACGTTGTTAGCGAAACGCGCGTCGAGTGCAAAAAAGTGTAGTTTTGGTTTGTGGAAAACAATCATAATTTTGTTTTAGTGCAACCAAATGTTCCAAATTCCCAACATAGTATAAAAAAGAAGCTGTAAACATGCTACCATTTCTAAGGATATCAGGTGCGGATTTAAAAATGTGTAATTATTTCTTAATAAGTACACGTCTTTGGCCGAATTAAAATTTATCAACTTTATGACTAATTAGGAAAAAAAAAGAAGTTATTTGTTACTAATTGAGATTGTATGAAAAATGTGTCGTCCGTGAGAGGAACAACCGAGTACGTCACGTAGAGATACGGGGAATAATGGCGTTACAAGAGAAATAAGTGATAAAAAACAATTTAAACGCGATATTTTATCACTTGATACAAAAAAAGTGATATTTGACGTTTATACCATCCTTCTTGAACGTGGGTTATCAAAATTTGGTGCAGTGAAGGAAGCGGCAGCTTTAACACGAAGATCGGTAAAAACAGTTTGGCGTGTCGTAAATAAATCGATAATTGGGAGAAGAAAAAAGGAAGGATTAATTGCAATACACGAGTATAGAGAAAGTATGAGGGATATTGTTTATTTCGCTGAAACTTGGTTTGACACCCATGAAGTTCCAGATAAAGGTTGGGTAGATTCGTTTGGTCACTGCACAAATAAAGCTCTATCAAATAAAGGAAAGCGTATCACAATAATTCATGCTGGAACAAAAAATGGGTTTATATCAAATATATAAAAAGCCAAAAATATAAAGGATTGCCATACTGACTACCATGACGATACCACACCGGAATTATTTGAAGACTGGTTCAAGAATAAACTGTTACCTAATATACCTCCAAATAGTGTAATTGTGATGGATAATGCGATTTACCACAGTACGTACCTGTTAACTCAATTTTATAAATTTAACTTATGTTTATATTTTGTAGGTGTAGGATGTGTCTATTAGATTAAAATCATTTTTTCATTAAAAAAAAAATTGTTAGACCGAACCGTCAATAAAACATATTATCTTCTTTACGTTTAAGGTGACCCGTGGTAGAAATTCACTGATCTATTACAACACAAAGTGCGTCCCTGCTTCCATTCGAACACCCGCTAAGTCGCAATAAATGCATATCGACTATGAGTAATAATGAGTCTCCTAGATCGATGGTCAGACTTTACCCCTTGTGTTCATTTGTGGCCTCGGCCTACTATCTAATTAACGCATAAAAAAAAAGATCTTTCGCGGAAACAATATACAGTATATATTTATACAGGTTTTGGTTGGCATTAATACAAATAACTATCAAAATCTCCAAAATTCTAAGTTTGTTTTTTTTTGTTTTTATTAGCTAATTTGTGGATATGTCCTTCTGTAATATCTTATAGAACTAACTGATGACACCAATAATAAGCTGTTAGCACTTCGAATAGTCCTGCAAAAAGGAGTTATAAAACTTTATTTTAATTATACAGGGTTCCTAAGATTTTCCTTAGGGACAGGATTTCAATAAATCAAACAGAAATGGCATAGAAAGTTCTGCGCGCACAAAAGAAACAGATATATTGAGCAATGGTGCCAGTTTGTTATTATCTCCGGACTACTTTCATGAGAAAAAATTGTCGCCACTCTTTCATTGTGAGCATAAATCATAGTTGCAATAATAACCGTTGACAAGATGTCTGCAAATTCCGCTAGATGGCGGCCACACCATGAGATGATCGAGGAAAAACTAATTAAAAATTAGATGTTTTCAGGTCCAAACCACAGCTTTTTCTTGCTTAAAGGAGGCGGCAGGGTCCATTATTTACAATAGTGAGCGATAAACTCGTGAGGTTGTTAACATTAGAAAGAAATATCTTCGCTTTTAATTAAATTTATTTCCATTCTGTTGTACTAGTGACATCTATCCGGAAACGGCCAAACCATGCAGCTAGCACTAGCAGCCAAAGAAATCGGCGCAGTTTTTCCTGCAGAGTTTTTTGCTTGCGATATTATTGATTTTAAATAAAGTTGGCCCTACACTACATTTGATATTTTCGAGGTGTTTTATGACATGATCTCGAAACATGTAGCGAACCAATTCTTCAAAACTAGCGGGAGGGTAAAAGCGAAAAATCAGGGTCTGCCAATATTTGTAACACCCAAAAAGTGGTGAAAAGGTTTATTTTGCTCTGCTTCTTTACAAAAAACGTTTTTTTTTTACGAAAAACTTGAGCTCTGCCACTTTTTTTATTTTTTTCTTCAACTTTCTCGAAATTCTCGTCATACCGTAGAAAAAAATTATTTCCCCCATGGTCATACTCTACTTTTATTCGAAAAAATTTAGAAACAGAGACGGGATCAGTTTTCCTAAAACGGGGGATCTTGGTTTCGAGTGAGAAGATAAAGGGCGCCGCAGCCAAAAATTTTTCAATGAAATTAGCCGAACGCAAAAATGTTAGAAAAACAAAGCACGAAATAAAAATGGCGCCACTTACAATTTTTTTTCAAAAATTACGTACTTTCGGGAACGCAAAGAAATAGGTCTGAAGAGTATAATTTTTAAGAAAAAAATATCAATTTTCTCGCCCTCCACCACTGGGACTACAGGGGCCGTGCACAAATTACGTAATGGTCATAGGGGGGAGGGGGGTTACAAAACGTTACGTAGGGGGGTGGGGGGTTTTCGACAGCGTTTGCATTTGTGTGAAACTAAGAAAATTTGGAATGAAAATAATTGGAAAGTTTTTTTTGGGGGGGGGTAGTGGTCTTGAAATCGTTACGTAATATTAGGGGAGTGGCGTGCCAAACCGTTACAAAACATTACATAGGGAGGGGGACAAAAATTGGTAAAATCACCGTTACGTAATTTGTGCACGGCCCCACATCTGACTGTTCCTCCTTTTTGATTTCGAATCAAAGTGCAAAACCTGGGTTGGACGTTCGAAGGCGTCAACCCGTCCTATTTGTTTGATAAAGTTTCTACGGAAATATCTCAGTCGATTTCTCCGGCCGTGTATGAACTCTTTAGGTTAGGCATTTGCATGTATCTGAGTCCCCAGCCTGTAAACAGTGCGCAAGGACAATGGTTACAAAATGACAAGCCGAAAAATATTTTTTTTTACGATATCTTTCATCTTTTTGGTATTAAAGTCGAGCAAAAACAATTTTTATTCCAGTCCTAAAGGTATGAAAATGGAAAACATTAGAAAACAACAACCTGGAATGGATTTACTACGTGTAAGATGTAGTGACAACATCGCCCCATGCCCATCCTTTTCTGCCTAATGTGCGTTTCCGTTTGTCTGCGTCTTATACACGGCTGCTCGGCCCCCTAAGGATTTGCTTAGGAACCATGTATTATTGTACGTGCTGTAAACTTATTGGCTTTGAGAAAACAAACAAAAAAATAAAATTGGCAAAAACTAACCTCAAAATACATCAGGCAAATGTCAAAGGCTCAAATTGTGTTCAAAACGCGTTCAAATTGCTTCATGAAAACCGAAGAGTGATTGGTATTGAAAACGTATTTACTTTGTTTATACGGGCCTCTTAAAACGCTTTTATGTAAGGACGTTTGTAAATGAACCTAGTAATAGGACGTATCGTGGGCATGAAAGAGGCTGGTTTTGGTTTACGGAAAATTGCAAGAAGGGTTAATGCCAATCCATCAACAGTGTTAACAGTTTGCAGAAGGTGATCCATTGATGAGACTTACACACACATACGTCGTGCGGGTTCTGGATGCCCTAGATTATTACAAGGTCGTGATTTACGGCATCTCAGACTTCTTGCTCTCAGAAATCGACGGGACAGTATACGCCAAGGTGAGAAGTTCCAGTTGCAGCTACAGGACGAGTGTTTTCAAGGATGACAGTTAATCGAAGATTGCTTGTTATGGGGCTGAGGGCTTATCGTCCGGTTTTGGTGCTACCTTTGACCCCAAAACATAAGGCTCGCCGCTTGGAGTGGTGCAGACATATATGTATGAGGTTAAATATAGGCCTTTCCCAGGCCAAACTTGTAAGCAAGATCTAAAATCTAGCAGGCCATGGAGCCGTCTTAGCTCTGCGCCTATGCACATGCGCGAAAATTTTACGAGGCCGCCGGTTTCGCGACCTTCGTCCTTCGGTCGAGACGCCATTTTTGTTGATTTGTTTTGATCACACATAGTCGTTTTTCGCGTTTTCGTTTATGCATATTTTTTTATTGTGATATTTTTAATCTTTGGTTACGCGAAAGTTTTTAGGAGTTATAATAAAAATTGTTTATATCTTGGAGCTTAAGATGTCGCCGCATAAAAAGACGTGCTGTGTTTGTGGATGCCGCCAAACAACAAAAGTTCCACAGGTTGGTAGCTATTTTTTCTTAAAATTTGAAGGAAAAAAAAGTGAAAATACCTAAAAATTATTTCTATTCATATATTTATTTATTTAAAAATAGAAAATACTGATTTTCTAAAAACGCAAACAAATAGAAAAATTTTGACAACTGCACAGCTGTCTTTCTGGATTTTGGTTGGTTAACCGATGACGATGGCCGCCATTGTGCAGAACCGCTAAGCTTTGACACCAGAAAGAGACAGTAAGAGTAATAAAAGAGTAAAAGAGAAAGGTATAGCTATACAGACCGCTTCAAGCTACTGCGAACATAGGGGGAATCAAGTCCAATTTACTCTCCGTGCCGTACGACCGAGGTGGATTCGAAGCACGCTGCAGTGTTATCGTTTGGAAATTCATTTTGTTTTTATTATTTTGTTTTATTTCTGCCTTGTAAGTTCTTAATTGAAATAATACATTTTTAAAACCAAAAATGGATGTCTACGAAGTTGCCGAAAAAGTGCAGATGGTCAAATGGTCAAATCGTCATAACCCAACACACGTTCGATATTGGTCGAGGGAAAATTTGCATTTGTATTTTGACGTAAGAACACAGTAACCCCAAAAACTAAATGTTTGGGGGGGGGTATTATAAGGGAACACGTAATTGGGCCATTTTTTATTAACGGCAATTGCAATTTGAACGGTCCTAGATACTTGGATCTACTGCAGCAGCACATTATTCCAACTGCTAGGCAGTTGTTAGGTGTAAAATTTGGTGAAACATGGTTTCAACAAGATGGTTGTTCCGCTCATAATGTTGGCCTAATCGGCTTATAATTACACGGGGAACTATTTTATGGCCAGCTCGATCTCCCGATCTTGCTCCTAATGACTATCTGTTTTTGAAGAAACTTTTCAAATTATCACCCCTAACATGCTTGGAAACGTTAGAAGGGGTTTTTATAGTAGGCTCGGATATTGTCTAGCCGAGCAAGGAGGACTTTTCGAACATTTGCTTTAATTTTTTTTTGACTGGAAGAATCTTTTTGGTTTTTAGAATGTATTATTTTATTTTGAGAACTTGCTTTTATTTTGTTTCTCCTTATTATTTTCATTGTAACACGTCGTCACTGATAAATCTGAGCAGTTGACAATAAAACGCTCTTATTTATCAGTGACAAAAAATAAGAAAATTACGTTATAAAAACTTGCGTATTTATTGACCAAATTCCGGTTTCATTGACTACGCTCTACACAGCACCGTAGTTAGAGGCGTACTAAATACCAAAGTAAAGTCATGCAAGTGGTGATCGCAAGCCTGAGTATTGGTTGCTTCACTGATAGGCGTGCGGTGTCTCTGCATGTACGTACACTGGCAAATTAGACTTCTTCCGCCCTATGTTCGCAGTAGCTTGAAGCGGTCTGTATATATAGGACATTCTGCTTAAAAATTTGTGCACTACGAAAGCATTGCAAGGGCGTATATTTAAGCTCATACATATATGGGTGCAGAGCTCGGCAAAACTGAAATGATGAATGGAATACCATAAGCTTCAGCGACGAATCTAGGTTTGGTTTAGGCGGCCATGATGGACGCATGAGGGTTAGGCGATTTCGAGGTGAGAGACTAAATGTAGACTTCGCTGTTGAACGTCATATAGCAAGACAGCAAAGTATGATGGTATGGGGTGCTATATGGTTAGGAAGCCGATCACCTCTAGTTGTCATCAACACCAATCTGACTGCTCAGCGATATATCGATGCTGCAGCCAGTTTTACATCCCTACCTACAAACTATCCTAAATGCGATCTTTCAACAAGATAATGCTAGACCGCACATTGCTCGTGAAACAATGGATTTATTACATGAACTTGGCATAGAGACTTTTGAATGGCCCGCAAAGTCGCCTGACTGGTAGCCTATCGAACACGTGTGGGATATGATAGGGCGCAATCTTAGTCGATTACCACGTGCGTCCCCCTGACAACTTAGATGAACTCTGGCATGTTGTAAGGAGGATTTGGATGAGTGTTCCTCAATATGATATAGACCATCTTATTTTGTCAATGCCTAATAGAACATCATGGAGTAATCTTCCTGTGTTAATATATAAATAAATTACTTTAAAAATATTTGTTCCTTCTGGTGATGCATTTTTTCTGTTTTCCAGTATATTTCACTTTTCTTTCATTCTATGTAATGTAATGTAAGTGTTTGACTCAAACTTGCAATTGGCAAAAAATTTTTCACTTTTTTTTTGATTTTGGTATACTAAATTTTGGACAAGTTATTCGAGATTTAAAATTTTTAGTCCCTATTCAGGGGTCGCCCCTAGGGCTTGAGATTTTTATACTTCATAATATTTGTTATACCAAATTCATGAGTTTTAAATATGCATATGGAGTGTTTTCTGGAATATGAAAATGGTCCCCTAGGGGCTGGAACAAAGTTGATGGTATTTAAAATTGAGAAATGGTCCACTGCACCCCTGGTGCTGTGTTTTGGTTGACATTGCCTGAAATATAAAAGAAATATTATTTTCGAATTGAAATCGACAAAATTGTTAGCGCCTAACCTAGGGGCCTTGTTAAAAACCACGAAATTTTTTTTCGGTATAGTAGATTTGTAGGTAATAGTAATAGTATGAGCCAGCAACTGACTGAGATGTGCAGGTGCATTAGTATGGAAGTTATGAGGGATAGTTTAAAAACACATTCTGGCCCTTGTTGCCCCCTAGGAGCCACTTATGTAATTTTTTACGACACACCAGGGTACAACGCCGGAAGGCCAACATATGTCCAAAATTTTATTGCTCTAGCTTAAACCGTTTGAATTTAAGAAAAAAAATTGTCAGTTTAACCCTACTTTTCGACTGCAGCATTTTTGGGGCTCTTAACAGGATAGACAGTGTTGGTAGGTCCATCAGTAATCGATTAAAACAGGTTCCGTAAACTCTTCATCAAAAGTCCCACAGAATACCTACGCTATGCCCCCTAAGTAAACCCTAAGGTTTCTGGCAACTAAACAAAAGAGGAGGAGAAACTACTCATGGCATTAGTGGGCAAAATCCATATAAATTAACATGGCATTACTGGCAATACATATACAAATTCCTTTGTATTACTACCAGATTTACATAGCATTATTGGTAATGTATGTACACATTTTGGGTCAGTTGTTACCCGATCTAGATCAAAAAAGAAGCGATGGCGACCCACCTCCGGCTGAGAGATACAGGTCAATGGAGAGGAAGAGGGGAAGCTGCAGGGCATCTTAGGATTGCCCAAATCGCCGACAGAGAAATTCCAATGGCAGCGATCAAAACACAAAAACCAAAAATCCCTTGGAGATTCAACAAGAGGTACAAAGTAGTTATCTCAGACAGGGAACTATGGCAGAGTGAAAACCTCCGCGAACAGTTCGAAGAGAACGCCATGATTTGCTACACCGACGGGTCTAAACTGTCGGAGAAGCAAACCACAGGATCGGGGGTTTACGTAGGAGACCAGGAGATTCGAAAGAGCTACCCGTTCGGAGATCAAGTCACGGTCTTTCAGGCAGAGGTGTATGCCATAATAATAGCTGCAACCATGGAGGAAATAAAGAACGATACGGGGAGCATGTTTATATATACTCCGACAGCCAATCGGCCCTAAAGGCCCTAAGCGCGCCCAAGATCAACAAGTGGAGGAATGTGCGGATGCACAAGAATCCTTGGGAGAGGGCAAATAAGTGACACTTATGTGGGTACCGGGACATATGGGGGTGCAGAGGAACGAGAAGGCCGACGAGCTCGCCAGGATCGGGGCAAGCACCCAGTATGTAGGTAGGAACAAGCAAGAGTCAATTGCAAAATCGACTCAATAAATAGGCCAACGATGCTATGGCGACCGCTTGGAGAGGAGGAACAGGATGCAGACAGACGGACTTCGTAAAGGACCCGGATGTAGCCAGACAAAAATGGCTTCTGGGGAGATCACGAAGGTCTGCTGACAGGAATCATAACAGGTCACAACCGACTAAGGAAGCATATGACTCGGATCGCGGTGGAAAATGACTCGACCTGCCGGGCCTGCGGGCGGGCAGAAGAGACATCTCGACATGTTATAGTGAACTGCGAGGCATATTAGAGGACGAGATACCTGCACACGCTCAAATGGGATAAAATACTGGACTTTGCAAAAAGAACAGTAAAACCAGATGAGCCGTATGCCAGACCAGTGGTGCAGGCGCCCGATTAGGGGCAGGCTCGGGGTAAGGCAGAAAGGGCCCAGGGAGACCTACTTGCCAGGCCTCGCGCCGCCCCTTCTCTACTACTACTACCCCCTATGAACAAAAGATAAAATTCCAAATTTGGAACAGTTTGCAAGTTTTAAATATGTGGAGCGAAAAACATCATCTTTGTAAATTAAGATGCTTTTTAAAGCTAAGCGTAATTTACCGTTTAACATTCCCTTATCAATCTTTTAATACTGGCCGGTACATAAAAAGCAAACCATAAAAAAGAGAACCATATAATATAGTCTCATGCAATCTTTTCCTGACGTGGTGCGTAATATACTGGCGCCAGTAATTAAATAGCCGTTTTCTATAGACGTGATTTATGCCCGTTCCGCTAATCAAGTAAGCTCAACTTCATCATGAAAGCGTCATCATAGAGCGGGAGCACATCATATCTGCACAAACAGCAACTCACTCATGACAGTACCCTAAAACACGCAGTTTGGATTGAACGCTGCCCGAGTAACAATTTTTAGTTTCCTTAGTTGCTATAACTAAGAAATAGACTAAAGATAACGTTGCATAAAGTACAAAAACTAGTCACAAGTGACTATGATGGACGAGAAAACGACGCTTCACCGTTGTTATTTACTAGGGTAATTTTGGCAACCCTCTAACAACGTTTATTTTTACTGGAATATTGTGGAGTTTTCAGCGACCGCAACGAACGACGGATCAACGACGCCAAAACGTTGTTAATTAACTAGAGTTAATTAATTTACGTTCTTTCAACGTTTCTCTTTACAAGGCAACAGCCAATGCAGTTGCGGCTAATTTCAAAATATAACTGTATCTGACAACTATAGAGGACTCAAAACGGTTAGGTTTTCAGAAAACCAAGAAAAAGATCTTGTTTTTTGCTGGATTTTGACGATTTTTTAGTTAGTTTTAGTAGTTTTTAAGTATTCTTTTAAACTGGTTACAGTTTAAAATAGGTTTAAGGCATTTTACAAATTTTCAGTATTTAAATAAGAAAGTAATTTAGCAAACAAATTAGAAGGACTGAAGGCCCACTATCCATTTTTTACGAAAAACTAAGGTTCGTTGCTATATTTAGTTAAGTTTAGTTATTTAGTCTAAAAAGTCACTTTAATGTTATAAAATAATGTAAGTTGCATAGCTACAGGCCCGGCGCTAGGGTGTCGGCCGCCCGAGGCCCGCCCCTGATTAAACGATATTTTTTTAATGTTATCCGTTCAATTTAAAATGAAATTCTTTATTTGCCATTATAAACAAAAAAAGTTGTTGCAATGCACTACTTTTAACACCTTTTTTTGGCGAGGTTTAGTAAAAAGTATTGTTGTGTTATGTGCAAAAAATTATTTAAAATTGTGGGAAGATCCTCGGACGGATTTATATTTAATTGAAAATTTCTTTTCAAAATTATTCTCTAAATGCGTAAGCGAAAATTTTTCAGTCTATTTGAATGATGTTGACCAAAACTCTCTTACGTTTTTACGCACAATTTACAAGCACGCAGTAGAGGCGACAAGAAAAAATTTGGTGGAATCTATAGTTTGTCATTTTATTTTTTAACCAAAAATTAAGTCACACACAAATTAAAAAAATGTCAGAAATATTTCGAGACATGGACCAGGCGAAAATTTTTAAAAACCAAATTTAAAAATTTTCTTATGGAAGCTGCCAAAAAACGGGATGCGATTACCCCGCGGTGAGCCTCTCCTTTCATCTGCCCCTGTCTTCTTAAAATAAAACCAAACCAATGTGAAGTGTACTATTATGTAAGTAATAAAAAACATTTTAATTCACTTCAGGGACTAAATAGGTAGTTTTAATCCCTCTTTTTAGGGACTAAAATGACACTTTCAATACCTAAGGGATTCAAATAAAATTTAATCCCTAAGGGATTAAAAATAAATTTAATCCCTCAGCTTAGGGATTACAAGTAAATTTAATCCCTCAGGGATTAAAAAAAAACTAACCCTGGAAAATTAAAATTAAATTTATGGCAAGTCAAGCCAAACAGCACTTGCTCTTGGCTAAGATTTCATTCTTAGCACCCTTTCTTGTGGTTGACGAACCATTTGGCGTAGAAATAACGAAATTTTAAGAAAGATCTTTTCCTAAAGTAAATAAAATAGTATATAAACCTCGGGACTAAAGTTTCGTTTAATCCCTTAGCGAATTGTAGCCCTCCCTACGGACGGGCTACAAACCTTTCGCAGCGGGATTAAATGTGGCATTTTAGTCCCTAGGTTTATAATGTACTATTTGAAATTCAAAAAAAAATTATTTAGTAATTTCTTATACTGTAGGTATAGGATGATTCACCATATTTTCCACCCCACCTTTTACCTCTCTTAATATTGAAATTGAAAATAGTAGTTTTCACACCTAGTGGCTAAAATAGTGCTTTTTTTACAAGCGTTGGTTTAAATAACGAGCGCAGCGAGATATTTAAAAACGCGAGTAAAACAAAACACAGTTTAGCCGCGAGTTGTTAACACTATTTTTTTTTAATTCCTTTATCAAAAAATCCAAGAAAAACCAGAAAATACTTTTAAAAATCTCGAACGAAGAGCACTTCTCGCAACACACCATCTTTACACTATAAATCAAGGTAGCTGGTAAATGAAATAACAAAACGGTGTCCAGAGTGATGTGCCTTTTTACTCGGTGACGTTCACTGTTGCGACATTTTAATCTTTGACAGTTTGATGTTTTGACGATGTTTTTAAATGATTTTTTCGTAAATACTTGGTGAAAACTGGCGGAAATGACTTAATATTACTATATTCCGCTATTTCTCTTTAATTTTGGGTAAAAAACGGACAGAAATTTTTGACTGCACCCGTGGTCAAAAAAATTTTTTTTTTGTATCAATCCAAAAAAGCCATGCTTTACTTATCTGCAGACAGTTACTAAAATCATGTTTTTAATGAAGGTGTAAAAAAAAGTTTTATGTATGGAAGTTGCATAATTTGCTATAAACTTTCAGCTGTCATTACAAAGTCAAATTTCTATATTAATTTCTTCATTTTAAATGGAACACCCTGTATATTTTTTAAAAGAAAACAGAGTTTAGGTGGTTCTTGGTTTAAAACATTACTCCTATGGCAGCATATTTTTCTTTTTACTTGGGAATCTTCCATGATAAGTATAACATATTAAGAGGGAAAGGAAAATAACTCTGGAGGGATTCCTCTTAATATGAATATGAATCTTCACTGGGGACCTGACTCAACTTAAAAGAGGCCATTCTACATTTTCAAAACCATGCAGAGTTTGCAAATTTAAAATACACATATTGACATACGCCCCCCTAAAACGGCCGCCTGAGGCGGCTTCCTCGTTGCCTCACCCTTAGCGCCGGGCCCGTTAGCTACGTATTTTAGAATTATTAATAAATGGTGTTTGGAATTTAGTCCATTTGTGGTTGCAGACGTGGAAGTCTTGATTTCAAATCAATTATATTAATAAAAATATTATCCAGAGGGCACTCCAGTCATAGTCGCTTCGGCGACGTTATGGAAACGTTGCACGCGACTCTAGTGGCAGGCAACGTCAACACAACTCAAAAAATCTCCGCCAAATAGGTACAAAAGCGAGTTTCTAGAACGTTTATGCGCCGTTTTCACGCAACGTTAAGTCGCCTTTGGCAACGTTAAAACGTCGACAAATTGTTCCTTGGGACATAAAAATTGCCTATTATTTAGCACACAAAAGTACTCATATGCAGGAATTTTCGGGGGGTGTACTTGCTGTGTAAGTTTTTATGCTGAGGCAAGGGCATACATAAACATTTAATTAAATCATAAGCCTGCCAAAAGCTTTCGGCGGGCGTTGCGGCGAGCCCTCAGCTTTGATTTTGGTCCGTGTTCCTACGCAAAATTGATTGTGTTTGATTAAAGTAATCCCATATGAGAATATCGCATATTAATATATAAGTTTTGCCTTAGCAGTAGTAGTAAGGGGGCAGCCTGTTACGTGGGCCTGGAAATTGAGCTGCTTCATGGGGGGGGGGCTTCCGGTCCTTCCTGTCCTCTTTACGACGTTTAGTATATTGGTCCGGAGGATAAGGGTTCCACCCTTGCACAAAATGATTAAGAAATGAAACTTAGCAAGCATGCTACGTAGATCCTTGGATAATTTTTGAGATAGATAAAGTCCACTACAGAGGACCACTATTGCCGTAAATAAGATAAAAAATTCGTAAGGTGTTTTATTATTCGTATGTATAGTGTTAACTCTACACGGAGCTCTTGCCTGGATCCACCTGATGAGATTCAATAAAATCAAAACCGGTCTTGGATTGGCGATGGATCACGGAGCCTGCAACGTGTCAGGACGTGTTCCGCAAAAAGACCACTCGTTCTTTGCAAAATACGTTGGAGGTAGGGGTATTTGCCCTCGGAGTAGTTGTTTTAGTTAGTTCCCTGTATATTGTAAGATTTGATTTTATTGAAGCGATAAAATTTGGCACAAATGTTTATTAAAGCAACATTTTTATATCTGTTACTTAACTCAAGGTCTCTCGCTGAATAAGGGTCCCAATTCTTGGGGTTCAACAAAACAACTGGAAAAAACCTAAAATATTATTAGCAACCCGCCAAAAAGCGACAGAGCTATCAGATCTGGTACAAATATTCCTTTCTTTATAAACAGAATAAGTATCTTACAAACGCAAAATGATAGAATAATGAAATAAGGTACAAATATTCATTGGGCTCCATAGTATCAACGTTAGGAATTGGGGTCCTTAAGGCGTATATATTCATTCATCCAATGTATATAGGTACATTGATGGAGCTACAACGGACATCCAAGTGTGATAAATAATCACCGAAGGGATTAAAAAAAAAATATCCCTGGAAAATTATAATTAAATTTATATCAAGTCAAGCCAAACCGCATTTGCTCCTGGCCAAGATTTCATTCTTATTACCCTTTCTTGTAGTCGACTAACCACTTGGCTTAGATATAACGTGATTTTAACAAAATAATTTCCTAAAGTGAATAAAATAGTATACAGGGTTCCTAAGATTTTCCTTAAGGATAGGATTTCAATAAATCAAACAGAAATGCCATAGAAAGTTCTGCGCGCGCAAAAGAAACAGGTATATTGAGCAATGGTGCCAGTTTGTTATTATCTCCGGACTGCTTTCATGAGAAAAAATTGTCGCCACTCTTTCATTGTGAGCATAAATCATAGTTACAATAATAACCGTTGACAAGATGTCTGCAAATTCCGCTAGATGGCGGCCACACCATGAGATGATCAAGGAAAAAATTAGATGTTTTCAGGTCCAAACCACAGCCTTTTCTTGCTTAAAGGAGGCGGCAGGATCCATTATTTACGATACTGAGCGATAAACTCGGGAGGTTGTTAACATTAGAAAGAAATATCTTCGCTTTTAATTAAATTTCTTTCCATTCTGTTCTACTAGTGACATCTATCCGGAAACGGCCAAACCATGCAGCTAGCACTAGCAGCCAAAGAAATCAATAAATGGCGCTGTTTTTCATGCAGAGCTTTTTGCTTGCGATATTATTGATTTTAAATAAAGCTGGCCCTACACTACATTTGATATTTTCGAGGTGTTTTATGACATGATCTCGAAACATGTAGCGAACCAATTCTTCAAAACTAGCGGGAGGGTAAAAGCGAAAAATAAGGGGCTGCCAATATTTGTAACACCCAAAAAAGGGTGAAAAGATTTATTTTGCTCTGTTTCTTTACAAAAAACTTTTTTTTTACGAAAAACTTGAGCTCTGCCACTTTTTTTATTTTTTCTTCAACTTTCTTCTTCGTTCAAAAATTTTTCAATTAAATTAGCCGAACGCAAAAATGTTAGAAAAACAAAGCACGAAATAAAAATGGCGCCACTTTTTTTTCAAAAATTATGTAATTTCGGGAATGCAAAGAAATAGGTCTAAAGAGTATAATTTTTAAGAAAAAAATATCAATTTTCTCGCCCTCCTCCACTGGGACTACAGGGGCCGTGCACAAATTACGTAATGGTCTTAGGGGGGAGGGGGTTATAAAACGTTACGTTGCGGGGAGGGGGGTTTTCGACAGCGTTTGCATTTGTGTGAAACTAAGAAAATTTGGAATGAAAATAAGTGAAAAGTTTTTTTTTTTGGGGGGGGTATTGGTCTTGAAATCGTTACGTAATATTAGGGGAGTTGCGTGCCAAACCGTTACAAAACATTACATAGGGAAGGGGTCAAAAATTAGTAAAATCACCGTTACGTAATTTGTGCACGGCCAACATCTGACTGTTCCTCCTTTTTGATTTAGAATCAAAGTGCAAAACCCGGGTTGGACGTTCGAAGGCGTCAACCCGTCCTATTTGGTTGTTAAAGTTTTTACGGAAATATCTCAGTCGATTTCTCCGGCCGTGTATGAACGCTTTAGGTTAGGCATTTGCATGTATCTCAGTCCCCAGCCTGTAAACAGTGCGTAAGGACAATGGTTACAAAATGAAAAGTCAAAAAATTTTTTTTTTACGATATCTTTCATCAGTTTGGTATTAAAGTCGAGCAAAAACAATTTTTATTCCAGTCCTAAAGGTATGAAAATGGAAAACATTGCCCGTCCTTTTCTGCCTAATGTGCTTTTCCGTTTGTCTGCGTCTTATACACGGCTGCTTTGCCCCCTAAGGATTTGCTTAGTAACCCTGTATAAACCTCGGGACCAAATAAAAATATTAGCCATTTCCGTCAGTTTTCACCAAAAATTTACGAAAAAATCATTCAAAAACGTCGTCAAAACATCAAACTGTCAAAAAAAAAGGCACATCACTATGGAAATTTACCACCAAAGATGGTGCGTTGCGAGAAGTGCTCTTCGTTCGAAATTTTAAAAATATTTTCCTGTTTTTCTTGGATTTTTTGATAAGGGTATTAAAAATAGTGTGAACAACTGTGCTTTTTTTTACTAGCATTTTTAAATACCTCGTTGCGCTTGTTATTTAAACCAACGCCTATAAAAAGAAGCACTAGTTTAGTCACTTGTTGTGAAAACTACGATGTTTGCAAAATTTTTTATCTATAATATGAGGGATAAAATCATCACTTTTCTGAACGCATCAATTCAAAATATTTGTGCACATTTCCAGCCCTGTTTAGCTGAAAATAACGATACATTTTGTTATAACATGTCAGTGTCAAGAAGACACAATTGTAAGGTATTTTCTCACACAACAATTAAACATTTCTGCAATGTAATATTCATATTCTTAGAGAACAAAGAATGTTACCATTGGGAATGTTACTAACACATGCCGGCAATAAGTTACGTTTTAGCTCATACAGGTGATATTTATAAACGTGAAAGAAACATGACGTGAAACATGACTATAATATTATTAATAAATTATAGTAATATACCTGGCACTTCTCCAAAATATGACTATAATATTCCCAAAATGTTTTTCGCAAAATGATGGTAATATCCCATATAGAAAATATTGTATGGCTACGATTTTGTGATTCAAAACATGTTCAGATGGCCACGAGATGGATATCCTAAGATATTCAGTGGATGTGAAAGTGCAAGACTATAGCTGAAAATTTATGGTAGGTATATCAATGTATCATCATTATGTTGATGTATTACTTGAAATTGGTTATCAAAAGAATACCTAAATAACTTTTTGTTACAATTATAAATCATGTAAATCGCGTTCTTTTAACAAGATAGTAATATTTTCAGGAAACATTCCGAAATCCTGAGAAAAATATTCTTTCTGGGAATACTCATAAAAATAACTTGATCTTCAACTTCAACTTGATTATCATGGAAATATTATTATCTTATTACCAAAGAAATATAACTATCACAAACTCTTAAAGAATATTGAACAAAAAATAGGTCAGTAACATTGCTGTAATATTCGCAATAGAATATTCCAAAACTCACTTTGAGGGAATATTCCTACAACATGAATATTCCTCTAATGTTATGTGGGTTGAAATAATTTTATTTTCACGAATCTTCCATGGTCCAAATGTAAGCAAATACTCTTTCCATAATTTCTGTCAGAAAAAACGTAACCTGAAAATTTCAAATTTGACAACAAAAACTGTCAACGTTCAAACCTGGTATTGTTCAGTGGGTTATTGAGGTTAGGTTTTGTCTAGATAAAAGTGGAACGGGCTGTAGGTATATTCGAAAATAAGCAAGATTTTTGCACTTCATGTAAAAAAACCTCCCATAATGTAAAATTACATCCACTTACTATTTCCGGATTTCCTCCCCTATTTTTTCAGGGATGTAATTCGAAACATCTAAATTCAAATTACAAGATGCCTAATCCGAGTAATCGTATTTATTGTGGTAAGAATTAAAGGGCTCCCACGTTTTGTCTTGCTAGAAAGGAGGAATATTTGAAACTCTCTCAAAGTTGGTTCACAGATATCAGAGGGGAGTAGAACCGTTTTTAACGAGCGCGCATCCAAATTTTATCACCTTGAGTGCCGCCATTTTGATATTAGCTTTCACTGAAAATCTTTTTCGATTGCCAACCCACTTTATCATGTGCTTTTGTTGCTGACCTCACTTGCGCCTCTTTTGGCTTGTTTAGGTTTTGATTGCAAAAGCGTTTTTCTTTGTTTTTATCTGTTTTTTTGGACTTTATTTTTAGTTAAACACGTCTTGTGTTTTACAGACTTTAGGTGCAATTTTGCAACTCACAATTAAACGTCAAACCTAAGTTTAAACCACGGATGTCGATTTTTTTACGTTTTAGTTTACCAACAAACTGGTTTAACCGTTACCGGCAATATAAATGTTTGTTAAACTTAAATTTAATGGTTATCGAAAGATTCTAACCTCAAAGTAGTTATTAAAATTTGATTTAAAATTTGTTTTTGGTAAAAAAAAGTCTAAGTATTTAGTGAAAGCGCTATGATCGATGACTTATCATTTATTTCTTATCAAGTGGATGAAGATGATGAAATTATTGACATTGTCGAAGCACCAAGAAGACCAAAAATTATTCAAAAGGAAGATGGCTGTGCCACCGTGAATCTAACGAAAAAGCAAGAGTTTTTTGTACTTCGGTGCAAAATGAACTTCTTGGATTTCGAAGTACAAAAAACTCTTGCTTTTTCGTTAGAATCACGGTGCCACAGCCATCTTCCTTTTGTTTTCTAAATCGTGCAGTACGGCACTTTCGGTTGTTTTGCGATTATATTCGCACGCTTGTAGACGAAACCTGCATATAGATGGCATTGTAATATGTCTCTAGCAGGATCGATGCTACGCTTTGCACCTACTGCTTATGTAGTGGGTCTCACTCTTGGTTGTCGGAGATTCACACAGAGGGAACCATGGTCGGTACTCGACAGAAATTCTCTCCGCTTGAGCCGTGATCTTTGGCACATAAGCGTGACCGAGGTTTTTTGTTGTTGTGGTACACCTAGCTGACGAGTCCCTAATAAGGACGAAACGGCGTCGTCCTAGGTTCCACCCTCTGTGTGAGCAATCGAAATCCAAGAAGCTCATTTTGTACCTAAGTACAAAAAACTCTTGCTTTTTCGTTAGATTCACGGTGCCAAACCCATCTTCCTTTTGTTTTCTAAATCGTGCAGTACGGCACTTTCGGTTATTTTGCGATTATATTCGCACGCTTGTAGACGAAACCTGCATACAGATGGCATTGTAATATGTCTCTCGCAGGATCGATGCTACGCTTTGCACCTACTGCTTATGCAGTGGGTCTCATTCTTGGTTGTCGGAGATTCACACAGAGGGAACCATGGTCGGTACTCGACAGAAATTCTCTCCGCTTGAGCCGTGATCTTTGGCACATAAGCGTGACCGAGGTTTTCTGTTGCTGTGGTACACCTAGCTGACGAGTCCCTAATAAGGACGACACGGCGTCGTCCTAGGTTCCACCCTCTGTGTGAGCAATCGAAATCCAAGAAGTTCATTTTGCACCGAAGTACAAAAAACTCTTGCTTTTTCAAAAATTATTCGTCCCAAAACAAATCCTTTGGAGGGGTACAACGATGTAGATTTTAAAAGGAGGTTTAGATTATCTAAAGAGACATGCGAAATTGTGCACGAGGAAACTCGACAAGAGTTGGAACATTTAGAGTAATTTAAACATTGTTGCGAATTTCAATATCTACAACATACAGGGTTCCTAAGATTTTCCTTAGGGATAGGATTTCAATAAATTAAACAGGAATGGCATAGAAAGTTCTGCGCGCACAAAAGAAACAGGTATATTGAGCAATGGTGCCAGTTTGTTATTATCTCCGGACCGCTTTCATGAGAAAAAATTGTCGCCACTCTTTCATTGTGAGCATAATTCATAGTTGCAATAATAACCGTTGACAAGATGTCCGCAAATTCCGCTAGATGGCGGCCACACCATGAGATTAAAAATAATATGTTTTCAGGTCCAAAGCACAGCTTTTTCTTGCTTAAAGGAGGCGGCAGGGTCCATTATTTACGATACTGAGCGATAAACTCGTGAGGTTGTTAACATTAGAAAGAAATATCTTCGCTTTTAATTAAATTTCTTTCCATTCTGTTCTACTAGTGACATCTATCTGGAAACGGCCAAACCATGCAGCTAGCACTAGCAGCCAAAGAAATGAACGGCGCTGTTTTTCCTGCAGAGCTTTTTGCTTGCGATATTATTGATTTTAAATAAAGCTGGCCCTACACTACATTTGATATTTTCGAGGTGTTTTATGACATGATCTCGAAACATGTAGCGAACCAATTCTTCAAAACTAGTGGGAGGGTAAAAGCGAAAAATAAATGGCTGCCAATATTTGTAACACCCAAAAAGGGGTGAAAAGATTTATTTTGCTCTGTTTCTTTACAAAAAAGGTTTTTTTAACGAAAAACTTGAGCTCTGCCACTTTTTTATTTTTTTCTTCAACTTTCTCGAAATTTTCGTCATACCGTAGAAAAAAATTATTTCCCCCATGGTCATACTCTACTTTTATTCGAAAAAATTTAGAAACAGAGACGGGATCAGTTTTCCTAAAACAGGGGAAAATTTTTCAATTAAATTAGCCGAACGCAAAAATGTTAGAAAAACAAAGCACGAAATAAAAATGGCGCCGCATACAATTTTTTTTCAAAATTTACGTAATTTCGGGAACGCAAAGAAATAGGTCTAAAGAGTATAATTGTTAAGAAAAAAATATCAATTTTCTCGCCCTCCTCCACTGGGACTACAGGGGCCGTGTACAAATTACGTAATGGTCATAGGGGGGAGGGGGGTTACAAAACGTTACGTAGGGGGGAGGGGGGTTTTCGACAGCGTTTGCATTTGTGTGAAACTAAAAAAATTTGGAATGAAAATAAGTGAAAAGTTTTTTTTTTTGAGGGGGGGTAGTGGTCTTGAAATCGTTACGTAATATTAGGGAGTGGCGTGCCAAACCGTTACAAAATATTACATAGGGAGGGGGTCAAAAATTGGTAAAATCACCGTTACGTAATTTGTGCACTGCCCCACATCTGACTGTTCCTCCTTTTGGATTTCGAATCAAAGTGCAAAACCCGGGTTGGACGTTCGAAGGCGTCAACCCGTCTTATTTGGTTGATAAAGTTTTAACAAAAATATCTCAGTCGATTTCTCCGGCCGTGTATGAACGCTTTAGGTTAGGCATTTGCATGTATCTCAGTCCCCAGCCTGTAAACAGTGCGTAAGGACAATGGTTACAAAATGAAAAGCCGCAAAATATTTTTTTTTACGATATCTTTCATCAGTTTGGTATTAAAGTCGAACAAAAACAATTTTTATTCCAGTCCTAAAGGTATGAAAATGGAAAACATTAGAAAACAACAACCTGGAATGGATCTACTACGTGTAAGATGTAGTGACAACATCGCCCCATGCCCATCCTTTTCTGCCTAATGTGCTTTTCCGTTTGTCTGTGTCTTATACACGGCTGCTTGGCCCCCTAAGGATTTGCTTAGGAACCCTGTATAAAAATTTCAAGCGCTTTCACTGATGCGAAATTTCCCACGTATCGTGTGCGTCCTCCTTTGATTTAAAGTTTGTTTTTGGTAAAAATGTGTAAGTATTTAGTGAAAGCGCTATGATCGATGACTTGATAATTTATTTCTGATCAAGGGGATGAAGGTTATGACGAAATTATTGACATTGTCGAAGCACCAAGAAGACCAAAAATTATTCGTCCCAAAACAAATCCTTTGGAGGAGTACAACGATGTAGATTTTAAAAGAAGGTTTAGATTATCTAAAAAGACATGTGAAATTGTGCACGAGGAAACTCGACAAGAGTTGGAACATTTAGAGTAATTTAAACATTGTTGCGAATTTCAATATCTACAACATATAAAAATTTCAAGCACTTTCACTGATGCGAAATTTCCCACGTATCGTGTGCGTCCTCCTTTGATTTAAAATTTGTTTTTGGTAAAAAAGTGTAAGTATTTAGTGAAAGCGCTATGATCGATGACTTATCATTTATTTCTGATCAAGTGGATGAAGATTATGACGAAATTATTGATATTGTCGAAGCACCAAGAAGATCAAAAATTATTCGTCCCAAAATATATCCTTTGGAGAAGTACGACGATGTAGATTTTAAAAGGAGGTTTAGATTATCTAAAGAGACATGCGAAATTGTGCACGAGGAAATTCGACAAGAGTTGGAACATCCCATACACCAGTAAGTTTGCGTTTCTGATAATTCTGAACATTTTTGTTGTTGCATCCGGCAGTAGACAGACATATGTCTGTCTGTCATCAACGCTGATATCTCAAAAACTACTTGACTGATTTTTATCAAATTTGGTGATTATCCTGGGTTTGGCTCTAGTTGGTGCCATTTTAAATATATGTTTAAAATAATCAACCTTATATGTCAAGAGAATGTAGTCTGTTTAAACTAGAAGAAAACTTCTTGTGCTCCTAATCCTAAAACTAATACAACGGCTCTTCTTTTCTTCCTGACCGTGGTTTAACTACGACTTATAAAATTGAGTAACTAATTTACCAATGGTTTAATCCAAAGATTAAACTGAAGTTTAAAGTTTAGTTTAATATAGAGTTTTACCTTTGGTTGTAAAATTAACCCTTAGAGTGTAAAACGATCCAACCCAACTCATCGCCAGTAGCCGAACCACAGATAAAGGTTGTTTGCTTTAGTTGAATGGCGAAAGAAAGCTACAATCAAAATGGCGGCACTGATGGCGTTTGCTAAAATCTAATTCGCACTCTTCGTAAATAGTTCTATTCCCTCCGGTTTCTTTGTCGGCTCCGCGAATCCCCTACTGCTTATCGTAGTTCGTGCTTTGAACTTCAAACTGCTAGTTAGAATTGACTGTGAATCAATTTTGGATCTTGTACGAGAATTTATTAGGGGAAAAAGTGCATATTTTACATGGGTTCGTGAATAACATAGTGGCCGAGTCAATATATGGTTTAAAATGCATTAAGGCCTCATAAATTTAAGGGGGTAAATATTTTTTGTCGTACACACTAACCTAACCCAACACCTACTAAGCCGCTCCCTTTACAAAAAAAGGTGCGACCTCTCCTGAGAACAACTATATCTACTTTGTTTCCAAAACGGCTGCATTGTTTCATTCAGAATTTATAACTTAATAATATTTATATTATACCGATTTTTTTATTACATATTTTTTAAGGAATTGCCTTTTTATAATCGACTAAAGTCTTTTAGGACGCAATTTTGACATTGATTGGAAAGTATTTTTTTATTTTTCTTTTTGTTTTAAATGGGTTGATTAAAGTTAAGTACGTTTGAAAGTTTGAGACAATGATGTGTTTGAAATTATCTCTATGTTTCGGACTTCCATTGTCTATATTTTATTTATACACGACGTTTCGATCAGTACAATTTCTGATCGTCTTCAGATGCAAACTACAATCTATTCCTAAGGATACATACTTATATACTATGGGAAATAATTCAAGCGTGAAGTTTAAGAAGTTGGCAAATATTTGGAATTTCATCACTTGGTTTAACGAAAATACCCTGATTCTGTCCAACAAAGATAGCTTCAAGGAATTTTTGTTTTTTCCAGTGTGACTCTTTGTGTAAAACCTTTGCTTCTGTCCGCTTCATTCGGTGTTGTTTTGATCATGCATATTCGGCTATTCCTGATTTCGTTGTTTCACTTCGTTGGGTATTCATCTGATGATCCTTAAGTCTAACTAGTGGTCTTTTTGTTTCGGCTATGTATGATTCACCACACTCACAAGGAACTTGGTCAATGCATTCCTTATTTTGTTTGTTCTCCGGTTTTTTTTTACTACGAAGGCTTCGAATTGTATAATTAGATTTAAAAGCTGTTTTAAAATTAAAGTTTTCGCTACTATTCGAATTTTCTCCGATACTCCTTTTATGTATGGAATTGTAAGGAATGCATTTGCCTGGTTTTGGTTTTGTTATCTCTGTTCTGTTTGCTGAAATTGAGAAAAAGTATTGTTTGAGGCTGTAACCGTTCTGCTGCAGATCCGAAACACAGAGTAAATTTTGAAGTTAAGTACAATAAAAGTAGAAAGAAAGAGAAGCATATAAATTTCGGTGGCTACCCCACTACAAAATAAACTTAAAAATTAGTGGACTATATTGCTAAGATTAATACATTTTAAACTGAGCAAAAAATAAAATCTTCTTTTTTATTTTTGGGTTTTGGGAAATAATTTTCATTTAGTATGTTTTCACATCGTATTCAATACGTATCGAGAATCAAGCATCTTGTTCTTTCACATATCACGCTCTTTGTCGAAAAAGAGAACATGCTCTATAAAAGAAAAATAAGACAATGATACGTAGTGAGTACGATGTGAAAAGATACTAGACAGTTAAAGTAAATATTTCAACGCATCCGTATCGGTATACGTAACGCGTTCGAAACAAAGTCAAAATACGCTATATTTTTGACTTGCTCATGCCATGTTTCAAACGTGCCTGCTTCTTTGACGAGTGTGATAACAGAATCTCGTTGCGTACGGAAGGATGTACGTATCGTTCGGACCCACGAACGTATGCAACGATTTCAATCAGCAGTCCTGTCATCGCACCCTTCAAAAAAGCGGGCATCGTTCGAAACATCGCATAAACAAGTCAAAAATGTAGCGTATTTTGACTTTGTTTCGAACGCGTTACGTATACCGATGCGGATGCGTTGAAATATTTACTTTGAGTGTCTATTAAGTATAAACTACAGGCGTTATCTTAGTAGCTAACCTTACACCATGGTAATCAAAGTTGGAGAGAACTCGATTTCCTTCACTCATGATGGTAAAAAATACAGGTTAAAATTAGGCAATTTTAAACTTTTTATCTTTACCATAATTAACCTTAATTCAAAGACTAAACATAGAACTGTATGTAGTCTTTTACTTAATTTTTGACCCAATTAATTATGGATTTGATGGGTTAGTAAATTGATTATTAGTTCTAATCTGTATTTTGTTAATTTAAGTACAACTATTGGGAAAAAATAATATTTATTAAATTACATTATAATTTATATATTAAATATAAATTAAATTTAAAAGAACACTCCTATGGTAAGCGCTTAATACGAAAGTAATTTAATAATTGGCTATTTTATTGAATTGAATTAACGAACCAAAAATACAAATTCGTAAACAGTTATTACAATTAGCAGCAATCAAATAGTATTAAAAACAAATTTTATGTTGTAACCTAATTATATAGGGTGGGCCACAAAAAATGAGACTTTTTAAAAATTTAATATCGTGGAAAATATTAAAAAATAGCAATTTTTCACCGCCCTTGAAACTTTGTTCTGTGCGCCACTGGCACAAAGAGAATTTTTCTATCTGAAAGATGCGTTTTTCCCGAACACAAAAATGTATCACTTGCAAAAATCGGTAAATAAATACTTTTGTCATATTTTGCTAGGTACTGTTTAAGTAAGTAAAATGAAGTTTTAACTTTGGCTACAACTTGATAGAGACTAAACCGATTTTAACGCATTTAAGTATTTAAAAAAGCCAATATATTGGATATTAAAAACTTAACATTGTGTTAATTGAAATATATTTAGGTAATTTGTTTATTTCGCTTATAATTTTTTTCCGGATATTTTGCTTAATTTGGTTAAAGTTTACATACAGAGCGCTTCAGGCTACTGCGAACATAGGTCGGAAGAAGTACAATTTTCCAGTGTACGTACACGTAGGGACACCGCACACCTATCAGTGCAGCAACCAACACTTAGCTTGCGATCACCGTTCACCTCTAACCACGCTGCAATGTGAGATAAATACGCAAATTTTCATAACGTAATTTCCCTGTTTTTTGTCACTGATCAGATTTATCACTAACAACGTGTTACAATGAAAATAATGATGAGAAACAAAATAAAGGCAAGTTCTTAAAATAAAATAATACACTCTAAAAACCAAAAAGATTCTCCCAGTCAAAAAAAAATTAAAGCATATGTTCGAAAAGTCCGAGCCTATTAAAAAAACCCCTTCTAACGTTTCCAAGCATGTTGGGGGTGATAGTTTGAAAAGCTTCTTCAATTTTAATCCGAAGTTCTTCCAAATTATAAGCCCTTTCATGCCCGTAAACTTAATTTTTTCACAGATAGAAGTCATTAGGAGCAAGATCGGGTGATCGAGCTGGCCATAAAATAGTTCCCCGTGTACTTATAACCCGATTAGGAAATACATTATCAAGATATTCCCTAACAAGGCCAACATTGTGAGCGGGACAACCATATTGTTGAAACAATGTTTCACCAAATCTCACACCTAAGAACTGCTTTGCAGTTGGAATAATATGCTGCTACAGTAGATCAAAGTATCTAGGACCATTCAAATTGCCGTCAATAAAAAATTGCCCAATTACGTGTTCCCCTACAATATCCCCCAAACATTTAGTTTTTGGGGATAATGTGTTATTACGTTAAAATACAAATGCAAATTTTCCATCGACCAATATCGAATGTGTGTTGGGTTATGACGATTCAATAGTGGAAAAGTGCTTTCATCTGTGAAAAGAATAGATCTCAGAATCTCCATCATTGTTTCGCAAAATTCCATACAACGATAGTTGTCCTCCGTTGTTTTTGACGCTTTGTAAGAATGATAACCATTCTAAAACAGTGGCTGAAGACGTGACAACTGCTTCGGCAATTTGGTGGTCAGTTAACTTTCGATTTTCCTCCACTGCAGCGCAAATCATCACATCTCGTACTTCCTGCTTGTCATTCAAAACAGTGGGTTTTTTATGGTTTCTTGGCGCTACACAACCAAACTTTTCAAAATTCTGCACAAACCTATGAATTGTTGATAAACTAGGTTCTGTGCGATTTACAAAATTGTCCAAAAAAATATGCACTTTTTTGGCAACTTCGTAGACATCCATTTTTAGTTTTAAAAATGTATTATTTCACTTGAGAACTTACCAATGTGTTTCTCGAGTAAGGCAGAAATAAAACAAAATAACAATTCAAAAAGATAACACTGTAGCGTGCTTCGACCCCCCCTCGGTCGTACGGCACGGAGAGTAAATTGGACTTGATTCCCCCTATGTTCGCAGTAGCTTGAAGTTCTTTGTACGTATTTTGTATGTTGATTTTATGTATGCCTATAAATTTTGTAACAAATAATATAGCTTTTTTCGCGAACCAACGTAAATCTTAAATTGATATTTTTTGTGACTTGGGTGTAGTTAAATCGAAAAAATATTTTTTTTTTTAGGAAACAAAAAAATTTGTCGAAAAAGCAAGAGTTTTTTGTACTTCGGTGCAAAATGAACTTCCTGGATTTCGATTGCTCACACAGAGGGTGGAACCTAGGACGATGCCGTTTCGTCCTTATTAGGGACTCGTCAGCTAGGTGTACCACAACAACAGAAAACCTCGGTCACGCTTATGTGCCAAAGATCTCGGCTCAAGCGGAGAGAATTTCTGTCGAGTACCGACCATGGTTCCCTCTGTGTGAATCTCCGACAACCAAGAATGAGACCCACTGCATAAGCAGTAGGTGCAAAGGGTAGCATCGATCCTGCGAGAGACATATTACAATGCCATCTGTATGCAGGTTTCGTCTACAAGCGTGCGAATATAATCGCAAAACAACCGAAAGTGCCGTACTGCACGATTTATAAAACAAAAGGAAGATGGCTGTGGCACCGTGAATCTAACGAAAAAGCAAGAGTTTTTTGTACTTCGGTGCAAAATGAACTTCCTGGATTTCGATTGCTCACACAAAGGGTGGAACCTAGGACGACACCGTTTCGTCCTTATTAGGGACTCGTCAGCTAGGTGTACCACAACAACAGAAAACCTCGGTCATGCTTATGTGCCAAAGATCGCGGCTCAAGCGGAGAGAATTTCTGTCGAGTACCGACCATGGTGAGCCGTGATCTTTGGCACATAAGCGTGACCGAGGTTTTCTGTTGTTGTGGTACACCTAGCTGACGAGTCCCTAATAAGGACGAAACGGCGTCGTCCTAGGTTTCACCCTCTGTGTGAGCAATCGAAATCTAGGAAGTTCATTTTGCACCGAAGTACAAAAACTCTTGCTTTTTCGTTAGATTCACGGTTCCACAGCCATCTTCCTTTTGTTTTTTAAAAAAATTTGTTCCCTAGTGTAGCTGCAGAATTTGGCTGTCAAAACGAAATCTTTTCACACCCTGTATAAAAAAATAATTTAAACTAACTGGGCGTGAATTCGTTGCTACTTGACTAAATATACAATTATTCCCTAATTTAATAAATCTGCTTCAAAGGCTTGTTCACTTAAATATTCAAATAGCTTTTTTGACTTTTAAATGATATAACAATGACTTGAAACGAAGTTATATTCGACAATAGGTCTGAAAGCGTATAAAAATCTGGTGGAGCATTCTTTAGACTATGGAATACGTACTCTTTTTGATATGAGTCATGCTCAAATATTTAAAAAAATAGGGACTAAGCGTCGTTTTGTATAAATGTACAGGGTGACCCAAGTAAATAGTTTGAGTTGTCTAAGTTGCCATAACCAACAAACACACTAAAGTTAACGTTGCATAAAGTACAAAAACTATTCATTTGTGCAACAGTCGCTATGTTGGACGAGAAAACGACCCCACATCGTTGTAATTAACTAGGGTCAATTTGTTGATTTGTGGTGTTTTCAACGACACCAACGAACAACGGATTAACGACGACAAAACGTTAATAATTAACTAGAGTTAATTAATTTACGTTCTTTTAACGTGTCTCTTTACGAAACAATTGTGGCCAATTAATCAATTCAGTTGCGGCCAATTTCCATGAAGAGTCTTGTTCTTTGGCTGAATTTTAATGATTTTTTTTAGTTAGTTTAAGTATATTTTAAGTATTTTTTAGACTGGCTACAATTAAAAATAGGTATAAAGCCGTTTAAAGCATTTTTAAAATTTTCAGTAAATAAATAAAAAAATAATTTAAGGCCTGCTTATTTTTTAAAGCTAAAATATCCATTTTTAACGGAAAACTTAGTAGATGGGAAACTTTACAAAGCCACTTTAATGTTAGAATTAGCTGTAAGTTACCTAGCAACGTATGTTAGAATTATTAATAAATGCTGTTTGGAAATTGGTCCATTTGTGATTGCGGACGTGGACAGTATTATCCAAAGGTTAGTCGTAGTCGCTTCGCGACAGTGTGGAAACGTTGCAAACGGCTCTAGTCGCAGGCAACGTCAACACAACTCCGCCACATTGATGCAAAAGCGAGTTGCTGCGTTTTCACGAAACGTTAAGCCGCCTTTGCCAACGTTAAAACGTCGGTAAATTGTTCCTTGGGGATTCACTATAAGTTTTATGTACCGAAGTTGAATAATTTCCTGTTAGCTTTCAAATGGCGTCCTTAAAAATTAGGAGCTGTCATGTCAACTGTCAAATTTTGCCATTAAAGAGAACGTTCTGTATATTTTTTAAAATTTAGAATGATCTGTTTTTCCTGATTTTGAAAATATATAATATGTTGGATTTATCTTGGACGGTTTTCGAGCATAAAGAAAAATACTTTCTTATAAGACAAAGACAAGTAAACAAAATTTAGGTTAGCTTCGTTCCAACCATATAACTATGAGATAATATAGCGGCCCCGCCCGTGCATTTTCCGAAAAAAAAGCCCCAGCGATAATGAATGAATGAATGAATGTAGAAGTGCAGGCGGGGCAATTCCCATGTACGTAGGCCACCTTGCTGAGCCCGTTGCACGCCCACTATCCATGGTTTAGCCCTCCTCTTTCGCAAAAGAACAGATTTTTCGGGGCTGCAACCTCCTTACATCGTCTGGGACCAACAGATAGTTTCCAAGGTGCGATTCTCTTGACCTGGCCAGAGCCGCACACTCCAGCAGGTCATACAAGGACGATTCTTTGTCCTCCATGCACCATCGACTCTCTGAGTCATTGGCGATTCCTAGCGTCTCTAGGTGCTTGTTGAGGCAACAGTCTCCCGTTAGGAGCTCTGTTGCTGGACTCACATCCTTTTTGCCTAGATGAAGCAAGGACTATGTTTCGGTTGGACCGTCCATGCTGACCACGATTGTGGGCTCCTTGGCCAATTTTTTCAAATCATCGACTTCCGTAGGCGCCTCCGATGCGTTTGTTGGGTGTCCAATAGGTACTTATGCAGTTCCGTGTCGGGCCTCTTGTGTTGACGAAGATCTACTGGGTTCTTAAACAATTCCTTTCTGGACATTATCTTTTGAGGTTTCACTGGGTACCTGTTTGGTTCTCTCTGTTACCTCCTGGTTGTCGGAGGGTCCTTCCGAAGTTCGAAGACGAGCAAATCGGTTTGAATCACCTCTCCAGCACTTCGAGGAGGGGGCTTTATACAACTGGGTGCGCCTGGTTCCCTGAGGAAGGTTTTCACTGTGGTGCCTCATCCACGCGGCCCTGGCGTTTAAGCCAAGTCTCCCACACTCGTCCCCGATCCACCACTCAGAGAAGTCGAGAGCGAGCCAGAGTTGGGTACAACTAAGCGTTTTCTATCTCCGGCACACCGAGCCCAAAATGGTGCGTTCCAGGGGAGTGCGGTATGACCATATTACTATGAGATACTATAAAGGCCCTGCTCATGTATTTCCCTATGATAAAAAGCGTCGCGGAAACCCCTTTGAAATACCAAGTTGGCAGTTGCAAAATGGATTAAAGACGGGCTCCAATGCGCATGCGACGGCTGGAAGTGCGCTGAACGAGAAATGAGGTGATGCGATGTTACAAACTCGCACAGGCTCAGATCGAGCCGTCTTTAGCCCATTGGCCATGTCATGGCAATCAAGATTTTGACCGTTGCCACGAAGTTTTCCGCACATCCTGGGCTTCCATATTGAGCTTATAATTATTCAGTCGGGTTCACGGGCGATAATAACTCTCTCAATTAAGTTAGTAAGGTATGCGCAGTAGATTTTTGGCGTTTGGTCTTGCCCATGGCCAACTCTGATTTTTACATTATTTTTTTTTCCAAGTTATTATTGTTACACTTTTTGCTCACTTGGGACATTATAGTGTCTCATAGTTGAATGGTTCAAAAAAAGGGCAAGTTTGTAATCTTATCGATTGAGCAATCGATGCATCAAACAAGTTCTTGAAAAGTTCCGATGCCATCAAACGCGTTCTTTTGGATTTCCGATGCAACCGACTTGATGCCAACAATTGCAATCGGCTCCGAGGGCTATTGATGGATGGATTCATCATCGGTGATGGCTGTCAGAATCAGATGTTCAATCAAATGTTGACATCGGTGCCAACGTTTAGATGAATTTCAGAATTGCCCAAACTATATATTTTTGGAATTGGGAAAAAATATACATACATACATAATATATATTATAAATAAGTTAATGTCAAAATTTGACAGTTGCGATAACTGCTCCTAATTCTTAAAGATGTCATTCAAAAGCCTACAGCAGTTGCGGTGAAATTTCAAGTAGGGGAAGCAATTTTTAAAAACTTACCCTATTTGTATAGTCCAATTTTTTGACGAGCGGACTGACGTCATTTTTGCCTCTAAAAACGTATTTCTTTGTTGTCAACAGTTCGCATGTCAAATAATTGGACTATAATGTAATTCGATTCCTCGATCACTTTTTGAAGATTCGTCAATGACATCATGATAAAAACGTAGATGCTATGACAAGCTTTGAAGAAGGATATTTTCAATGGACAAAAGCGATATTTGAGAAATTCTCTCCTGCTTTGTGGAATTTCTCACGAAATTTTTTTATACGTTCAAGCGTTGAAAAACCCTTTATTATTAAGACACACACCACATATTCACCCACAATCTTCATATTTAACTGTCCAAAATTTTTAGCATTATTTCCGTCAGCTGAAGCTGACGGTATTTGCATGTCAAAGTCTGCATTTCTTCCATATCGCACGAAGCACGTACACTGTACACGCCGATAGTCTGCAAATAACTTACTCCATTATTAGCTTTCACGCCCGCCTCAAGCATGCGACCAAGACTCAATGCTTGATGTATTCAGCAGGTTCAATGACATTTTACGCATAAAAAAGCATGCATACTGCTGCTGCCGGCGTACTATAGCTGCAGTCTACAGAGAACCTAATTGAATAAGTAAAAAAAGACCCTTTTTTTTGCACAATATTTTTATTTTTAAATTTAAATAGCCTACGCCTACCGGTTTTGGAATTCTTATTTATTAGTACATCCTCAGTGCAATCTAAAACATTTTGGTAGCTTTAAATACTAGCAACCTAAGTATATTTTATATAACTTTTTTAAAACTTAAAATTAATGCTACCTTGTAAGTAGATGCATCACTTCCATTTAACAACAATAAAGACAATCACACACACACATATATACGTCTAAAAAATTATAATAAAATTGTTTAAAATAATTATTTAAAAAGACGAAACATATTTTCGTAAGAATTAAAATAACACATATGGTTTTTAAAAAACAAAAGATCAAAAGATCTTGGGTGGAAATAACGAAAATTCAAACTTGGATGAGCATCCCACAAGGAACACACAAAAGATCACAGCGAAAAAAGAACTGATTAAACGATGTTTCGCCCTACACTGATCACCCTCCACTATACATCATTAAACACCATCATGCCCTTTGATTTCCAACCGTGAACCACTCACAAATAGGCATCGTTCCCCACTGGTACTTATCCAAGTTACCTGATACGAATTCGTCATGATGTGTTAATATTTCCAGTAGGATTATGCTCCTAAGGTAATTAAAACTAAAAAGAAGTTGAAAAACCTCCAAATCAGTTACTTTAACCTAAAAGAAACTAGAAAACAAAAGATCAAAATATCTTGGGTGGAAATAACGAAAATTCAAACTTGGATGAGCATCCTACAAGGAACACACAAAAGATCAAAAAGAGAAATTATTAAACGATGTTTCCCCCTGCGTGGGCTCATCAGTACTTTCACTGGTCACCCTCTACTATACATCATTAACCACCATTATGCACTTTGATTTCCAACCTTGAACCACTCACAAATAGGCATCGTTCCGCACTGGTACTTATCCAAGTTACCTGATACGAATTCGTCCTGACGTGTATATATTTCCAGTAGGATTATGCCCCTAAGGCAATTAAAACAAAAAAAAAGAAAATAAAAAACCTCCAAATCAGTTACTTCAACCGAAAAGAAACTAAAAAACAAAAGATCAAAATATCTTGGGTGGAAATAACGAAAATTCAAACTTGGATGAGTATCCCACAAGGAACACACAAAAGATCAAAAAGAGAAATTATTAAACGATGTTTCCCCCTGGGTAACCAGCGTGGGCTCATCAGTACTTTCACTGGTCACCCTCCACTATACATCATTAACCACCATTATACACTTTGATTTCCAACCTTGAACCACTTACAAATAGGCATCGTTCTGCATTGGTACTTATCCAAGTTTTTTTACATATGGTTTTTGTAGGTTGGAAAATGGCTTTTGGTAAACTAGGTACATAAAAATTCGCTTTCGTTGAGTGATGATAGGTGGTAGATTAGGGACAGTCTTCGCTAGTTAATCTCAAACTGATGTTTAAAGTGGGAACAAAATTTTGGGGGGTTGGGTGGGGTTGGGGATGAGATGGTTGGAAAATTGGAAAGGGAGGACTGAGTTGAGGGATGAAGTGTGTTTGTGCTTTGACTGTTTTGGGATGGTTTTGGGGGTTGGATTAGGGGTGTAGGAAGAGCGGGTGTTGGAAAAGCTGGTGTAGGAAAACCGGGTGTGGGAAAAGCGGGTGTAGGAAAAGCGGGTGTAGGAAAAGTGGGTGTAGGAAAAGCGGGTGGGCTTGGAGCGGGGGTTTTAGAAATTGGAATGTGGGTGTTTGATATTGGGTTGGAAGAGATAGGTGTATTTTTGAAAAGATTGACCACTATGGCTGCTTCTTTAAAATGATTTTCGACCGGTTCATTTAAACTCACGGATTTGTTATCTAGTTCAAGTTTTGCAATTTCAATATTCTCAAGAGCGTTGAGTTTTAGGCCTTTTTTGTTGTTGCGTAAAATTGTGAAGTTTCCTTTAATGTTAAACAAGTGAAAATTCTCTTTAAGGTGTGTACCAAAGGCTGCAAGGTTGTCCGAGGGTGACTTCTGACTGTTTAAGTGTTCTTGGATTCTTTTTCATAACGTCTGTCTGTTTGACCCACGTATTTGGCATGGCAAGTGTTGAGTTTGTAAACACCGTTTGTCTCAAGTTCGTCTTTGGGGTCTTTATTTTTTGTAAAAAGTGTAGAAATTAAATGAAATGGTTTAAAAGCAATTTTAATATTATCTTCAAGGCTCCTGAAAATGTTTGCGACTCTGATGGATATTGGACCAAAGAAAATTAATGAAATATAGCGTTGGTGGTTGCGATGGCGGGATTTGTGGGTTCTCCCCTGTCTTGAATAATCTAGTGAAATGTCGGTATTTTTTGTGTATCAGTTTGTCAATTAATTGAGTATGTTGAGAATTTGGAACCTTTGGTTGCACTAAAACAAAGTTATGACTGTTTTCCACAAACCAAAACTACACTTTTTTGCACTGGTGCGATTTCCAAAGACCTATGTTTGGAGTAATTGAGAAAAAATTTACGAAGAAGATGTCTTCACTTAATAAAAAGCTACAAAAGTTAAAACGTTCTGAACCAAAACCAAAAAAGTCGAAGGAAATCGCAAACATTGTAGAAAACCTATCCTCTCAAACTTTTAATAACAAAGAAATATCACTTTTAAACAAAGGTATTAATTTTGCTCTGTCCCCACAAAAAGATAATTTAAGTGATATTATTGCAAATATTAAAAGTTCAACATAAGCTTGCAAGTTTGCACTCTTTAACATATAGATTAGTAAATTTCCCCTTAAACAAAGAAAGATTTGAAGCAGAAAAGAATAGGATTAGGAATATAGCTGGCGAAAACGGTTACGACGAAGGCCTAATAAATAAGCTGATAAATAGACATTCTTTTCAAAAGACCTTTTGGAATTCCACTTTTTTCAGACAAAAAGATACCTGCGACTCAAAATTTGTATCAATTCCTTATAATCCTAATTATACGAAAGGATTACAAAAAGTATTTAATAACACCGGTCTTAAATTAGTATTTCAATCCGGCAACACAATAAGAAGCTTACTAGGAAATGCCAAGGATAAAACTACAGTTCTAGAAAAAAGTGGAATTTACGAAATTAGTTGCATAGATTGTGACAAAAAATATGTTGGCCAAACGAGACGCTCTATTTAAAGAACACTTAGCACACTTAAAATACGAAAGAACAGAAAAGTCAAGTGTGGCCGAGCATGCTTTTTAAAACAATCATAGATTCACATTAGATAACCTAAAACTTCTAAAAAGTGTACCAAACAAAAGACTTTTGAATGCATATAAAAGCATGGAAATTATTAAATCCAGAAATAGTTTAAATAAACATAGAGGACCCATCCCGTATAGTACACTTTATTCTTTAGTTGAGGGGAGATAGGATTAAAAATCGTGATCAATCACAAATTATTAGTCTTATCTCCGCCCACTAAAGGACTGTATGTAAGATAGAGCGTAGATTAATTGTAGTTCATTGATTATCGTCTCCTGATGATGCTAACGTTGTTAGCGAAACGCGCGTCGAGTGCAAAAAAGTGTAGTTTTGGTTTGTGGAAAACAATCATAACTTTGTGTTTTTGAATTAATTGAGTGTCATAGCTATTATTAACCGCAATTTGGTATACAATATGTTTTTCTTTCATGAAATCTACTATTAAAAGGGGGATAGAAAAAAAATGCTAGTTTTTGAGTTATGAAATGGATCGAGTAATTGTCTGGGTAGGTTATTATTTTCTCTGGTTACTGTAATATCTAGGAAGTTTAAAGACTGTTTTCCTTCAATTTCTATAGTAAATTTAATATTGGGATGTAAAGAATTTAGAAAGTTGAGAAAAGTTTCTACGACACGCGAGCAGACTTTCTGCTACGACTTTCTTTGAGTCAAGACCGCATTTGTTATGGGCTTGATATTTAAAATAATTTTTAGCATTTTTAATACAAAATAAAAGTAACTGTTTAAAAAATTACATTTTAGATGATGTTTTTCTAGAAGAAACACTACTTCCCTTGCTTCCATGCAAATTATGCCACTTCTGTGCCATTGATTATTTTCCGGTCCCATGTTTAGTCAAGTTGGCTATGACTTGTGTTGACAGTTTTAAAACTTTTTCAAATTTTTTATTTTTTTGTTATTTGAAATTTTTTTTTCATTTTTTTTTATTATTATTATTTTTTATTTTTAAACTAAAAAGTTTATTCTTCTAGGTGTAAAAATAGGCGAATATTAGTTGGTTGAAAAAAAAATACGATACCCGCCTACGACTGGCTCTGTAAACTTTCTCTGTAAAGTTCCCTTTGATGGCCTAGTAACGTAAATTCCTATTTTTTCCTCTATTCCTTATTAGACTATCCTGTGATATAGGTCTAGAATACCAGCCATTGTGTTTACTCTCACGTGTAACTTGTTTATAATACAAACTGTTCGCGTTGTTTATGGCCATTAAGCAACGCATAGAGCTTATCAAGTCACGCCCATTTCGCTGACAGATTTTATTGTAGCTCTTGTTAAATGCTAATACGTTTTATGTCCCAATTACATTTTCTTTTTTGCAGTTAAATTACTACCCTCAAGGGCGATAAATTATTGTCCTCAACGTGGTCACAGTATAGAAATAAGAGTGAAATTAAAATTTTAACTTTTTTGTCTTTGTCAGCCCGACTAGCAATTTGTCGGCACCTTAACGTTGTACAGAATTGGGCACTTTTGGGGGGTTTAAGGTACTTCCAGGCGAGATGGAAAAAAATCTGGCCCCCACTTGCGAAGCTCGATTTTCAAGAGAAGTTCTTCAGTGAAAACCGCATTTTGATATGTCCAACCGTTTACAAGCTACGGGGGGGGGGGGTGGTTGAAAAGTTTGCATTTTAGGAGAAGGTTTATAAAATTTTTGAATTTATGATAAAAAATTCAACAAACAATATACAATATATTCAAACCATTCTGACAATGACTCAGTGCTGCCATGGCCTATTTTAATAATTAGTATGTTTTCATATCGTACTTATTACGTATCGAAAATCAAGCATCATGTTCTTTTACATACCATGCTCTCTGTCAGAACAGAGAACATACCAACTATCAAAAATGGTTTAATGATTTATTTCTTATAAAAGTGATAAACTAAATATCTACTTTTTTTTAAAGTTATTACGTATCACTTAAAACATACTTCGATAATAATAACGTTACATTCAAATGAAAGCTTTGTATTTTTAAAAAGCAGGCCATGACACGAAGCAATTTTGACTTTTCTCATAATATGACCTATTTGCAGAAATTTGATGACATAAATGACTAACACACTGTGAAGCTATCAAAATAAAGTCACAGCACACTAGACAGAAATGGAAAATATTAAATATCTCAAAAACGGCCCAACCAAACTATCATATATGCACTATTGTTTAATTGTTTAAAAGGAAATTTTATCACAAATTTAAAAATTAAATAAAATATGGGGTGTTTCATAAGAAAAATACTAACTTTTACTTATAACTTGGAAACTAAGGACGCTGGAAAAAATTTGAAAAACAGTTAAATTCTTGCTGAAAAAGTCTATAAAAAAGCTCTTTACATCAAAATAACATTTTCAGTAATAACGAAGAAACAGACCCTCTCCCAAAATTCTGATTTTTCAATCCCCCCTCCCCCCGTAGCTTGTAAATGTCTTGACATATGAAGATGTAGTTTTCACCTTCGATCTTCTCTTGAAAATCGAGCCTCGCAAGTGGGGATCAGTTTTGTGCTGTCTCGCCTGGAAGTAACTTAAACCCACCAAAAGTGCCGAACCCCTGTACACTGCCAACGTTGCGGAGCTGCCTTAGTTGCTATAACTAAGAAAAACACTAAAATTAACGTTACAAAAAGTACAAAATCTAGTCATTTGTGCAATGACGGGCGCTATGATGGACGAGAAAACGATGCAATACTAGGGTAAACCCAACCCAACCCTCTAACAACGTTTATTTTGACTAGAATATTGTGAGGTTTTCAACGACCGTAACGAGCGACCGATCAACGACGTCAAAATGTTGATAATCAACTAGAGTTGATTAATTTAGTTTCTTTCAACGTTTATCTTTATGAGACAATTGTGGTCAAACAATCAATACAGTTGCGGCCAATTTCAAAATATAACTGTATCTGATAACTATACAGACCGCTTCAAGCTACTGCGAACATAGGGCGAAAGAAGTTTAATTTGCCAGTGTACGTACATGCAGAGACACCGCACGCCTATCAGTGAAGCAACCAACACTCAGGCTTCCGATCGCCATTCGCTGCCGTTCGCCGCCGTTCGCCTTGTATTTAGTACGCCTCTAACCACGGTGCTGTGTGGAGCGTAGTCAATGAAACCGGAATTTGGTCAATAAATACGCAAATTTTTATAACGTAATTTTCTTATTTTTTGTCACTGATAAATAAGAGCGTTTTATTGTCAACTGCTCAGATTTATCAGTGACGACGTGTTACAATGAAAATAATAAGGAGAACCAAAATCAAAGCAAGTTCTCAAAATAAAATAATACATTCTAAAAACCAAAAAGATTCTCCCAGTCAAAAAAAAATTAAAGCAAATGTTCGAAAAGTCCTCCTTGCTCGGCTAGACAATATCCGAGCCTACTATAAAAACCCCTTCCAACGTTTCCAAGCATGTTAGAGGTGATACTTTGAAAAGCTTCTTCAAAAACAGATAGAAGTCATTAGGAGCAAGATCGGGAGATCGAGCTGGCCATAAAATAGTTCCCCGTGTACTTATAACCCGATTAGGAAATACATTATCAAGATATTCCCTAACAAGGCCAACATTGTGAGCGGAACAACCATCTTGTTGAAACCATGTTTCACCAAATCTTACACCTAACAACTGACTAGCAGTTGGAATAATGTGCTGCTGCAGTAGATCCAAGTATCTAGGACCATTCAAATTGCAATTGCCGTTACGTGTTCCCCTACAATACCCCCCCCCAAACATTTAGTTTTTGGGGATACTGTGTTCTTACGTCAAAATACAAATGCAAATTTTCCCTCGACCAATATCGAACGTGTGTTGGGTTATGACGATTTGACCATTTGACCATCTGCACTTTTTCGGCAACTTCGTAGACATCCATTTTTAGTTTTAAAAATGTATTATTTCAATTAAGAACTTACCCATCTGTTTCTCGAGCAAGGCAGAAATAAAACAAAATAATAAAAACAAAATGAATTTCCAAAAGATAACACTGCAGCGTGCTTCGAATCCACCTCGGTCGTACGGCACGGAGAGTAAATTGGACTTGATTCCCCCTATGTTCGCAGTAGCTTGAAGCGGTCTGTATAGGGCACTTCCTTAGTCGAAAAATAGTTAGGTGATTTACGCCGATACGCCATTTGTGTAAATTGTTAAAAAATCTTGTTTTTTGCCGGATTTTGATAATTTTTAGTAACTTTTAAGTATTTTTTTAGACTGGCTAAAGTTTAAAATAGGTTTAAAGCATTTTTAAGATTTTTTGTTTTTAAATAAAAAATAATTTAGCAAAAAAATAAGAAGGATTGAACGTCCGTTTAAGTCGTTCAGCGACGGCGTGAAAACGTTGCACGCGACTCTAGTCGCAGGTAACGTCAACACCACTAAAAGAAATCCACCAAATTGGTGCAAAAGCGAGTTGCTAGCGTTTATACGCCGTTTTCACACAACGTTAAGTCGCCTTTGGCAACGTTAAAACGTCGACAAATTGTTAAACTTGTCGAAGTGGACTTTAGTTTTCAAGACAACTACTATTTACCTATATAACAATGTTTAAAAGTGGTGCGATTCTAATTTTAACAACTTACACGACTTGGGTGTGGTTTAGTTGCTGACTTCATTTACGCCATTTTCGTTTGTTTTGATTTGGACTACAAAAGCGTCTATAATATTGTTTTGTTTGACTTGTACTTTTCTTTCCTATTATCTGTTTTTTGGACTTTTCTGATCATAAAAATGTATTGTGTTTTATAGACTTGTTTGTACCATTGATGAGCTGAATTGCAGAAAAAAAACACTTAAAAAAAGTAACTTTAGATTGCCGATTGTGACGTATCTACCATAAAAATGGCCACTCACAATTCTCAGGTGGGAAGCGCTATCTACTCTCCCCTCCTATATCTATGGATCACAATCATATAAGTCAAATTTTTTGATGAGCGGACTGGCGCCATTTTTGCCTCTGAAAACGTATTTCTTTGTTGTCAACAGTTTGCATAAAAAACAAAAGATCAAACTTGGATGAGCATCCCACAAGGAACACACAAAAGATCAAAGCGGAAGAGAAATGATTAAACGATGTTTCGCCCTGGGTAACCAGCGTGGGCTCATCAGTAGTTTCACTGGTTACCCTTCACTATACATCATTAAACACTTTGATTTCCAACCTTGAGTCGCTCACAAATAGGCATCGTTCCGCACTGGTACTTACTTATCCAAGTTACCTGATACGAATTCGTCCTGGCGTGTTAATATTTCCAGTAGGATTATGCTCCTAAGGCAATTAAAATAAAGAAGAAGTTAAAAAACCTCCAAATCAGTTACTTCAACCGAAAAGGTTTTTTAGTTCCTTAGGAGCATAATCCTACTGGAAATATTAACAGGCCAGGACGAATTCGTATCAGGTAACTTGGATAAGTAAGTACCAGTGCGGAAGGATGCCTATTTGTGAGTGATTCAAGGTTGGAAATCAAAGTGTATGATGGTGTTTAATGATGTATAGTGGAGGGTAACCAGTGAAACTACTGATGAGCCCACGCTGATTACCCAGGGCGAAACATCGTTTAATCATCTTTCTTTTCGCTTTGATCTTTTGTGTGTTCTTTGTTCCACCCAAGATCTTTTGTTTTTTAGTTTCTGTTCGGTTCAAGTAGGACACTTGTATTTGTTTTAGTCCTTGAATTGTTGATAAATTAAGGATACTAATAGAAAGGTTTTTATTTGCAAGAAATTGAAAAAAGAAAGTAAAGTTTTAAATTGTTTACTAAATAAAAGATTGTTTATCAGTATAGCTTTAATTTCCGTTTAATAAAAATAAAACTAGAACAAATTATAACTTACGTACTTTGCAAAGAAAATAAAAAAAAAAACAAAAAAAAATATACCCAAGTTCTTGAGTTCAATAAAAGGCCAGAAAGGTGGTAGAGATAATTAATTCTACAAAAAAGTTAGTACACATTTTCGAGTTTGAGAACAGGGATATAGCTGCGGGAATCCACCTGGATTTTGAAAACGTGGTAGATAGAGTTTCTTCTACAGCAAAAGTTAGTATAGAACTACAATATACGAGTTAAAGAAAAAGGGCATCAAATCTGATAAAATATTAAAGGAACAAAAATGCACAAAGGAAAAACAACAGACCAAAATTACCGATTACAAAGGATGGTACTTAAATAATTTGTAGGAAAATAAATATATTTATTCTTTTTTTGGCATATATGCAGTATATATGTAATGTTGGTCTGTTGTTTTGCGTTTGTTGATTTTTGTTCCTTAAATATTTTATCAGATATGATGCGCTTTTTCCTTAATTCGCATATTGTAGTTCTACTAACTTTTGTTGCAAAAGAAACTCTTTCTACCACATTTCCAACATCCAGGGGGATTCCCGCTACTTGTCTTTTTTCAAACGAAAAAAACGCCAGTAAATTTAATATTATTAATGAATTAACTGACTCTGCTCACTTAGTCGCTTCGCTTCCATTTTGACGACAATTTAAATTGCAAAAAGTGACGAATTCAAAATATCGAGAATAATGTGACAGATTTTTTGAAGTAACAGTTGGAACAATCAACGACATGACTTTCTTTTACATATCTTTTACATATTTATTGTCGCAAAAAAATTGACTATATAACTATGAGTTAATATTAATAACTAATTAATATATATAAAAAGACTTTTTGTCTTATCTCAATGCGCATGCTCATAACGCCATACGGCGTTACGTCTCAGTCTGAGATACGACAAAGAATAAGCACTGTTTTTATATGTCACTTTAAGTGTCTTATAACTCTCCTAATCAAGTTAGCCTGGAAAAAATGCAGATCCAAAAAATCCTCTAGAGGTAAGAAGAGACAATTTAAAATGGAAGAAAACAAGAAAGTTACCGTACTTTTTGCTATTCTTTATACTGTGGCGGGGGATAGCAATTTTTCTGTTATGTGTAGCCATACTAAATTATGAGGTAAGGTTATAACTCAATAAACTTTCAGTCCGGTCGGCCCGAAAGGCACATGCTATGTTGGTAAAGTCTGCTACTAAATTATATATAGAGTTTAATACGAAAATCTTATTATACTTTATATTTTTTATTGTTATTAATTTTTTATATGGGAATGCGCAAATTTCACGAAAAAATAGAGGTTTCACGTGTTTTTTAAGATTTTAACCAATGGTGCGGGATGGTTGATGGGTTGATACATTTTTTTGATGTATAATTTGTTGGCTTTGCTAATAACCATTATTTTTTTTTATTTATTTTAGATGTTAACAATTTTTTGATACTCGTTAAAAAATATTGTTCGCAACGCTTGCGCTACAACATTGACGCCAGGGTATGAAAGGCATATGGTAAAAACCATATTATAAAAATTCTCTGATTTTTATGACTTGTACCTATTCCCTGACTTTCCCAGATCAATTCTCTGACTTTTTCAGGTTCTCCGGACCAGTTTCAATCCTGTATGTATGTAGATATGATTTTGAAAGAGTGGAAAATTGGTTGTCATTTACTTTGGTTATATACATAAAGTGCTTTTATATAAGGGTCGTTTCTAAAACTAAAACTAAAAACTAAAACCGTTTTTAGTACTAAATCGATTTTATTTTAAAGCGATTTAAAAAACCGATTTATGGCTTTTAAATCTACTATTTGTTATGCACTGCCACTGCATGTAATATTTCAAATACATAAAAACGTCATAAATCAGTGTAAAATAATTCTTCCAACTTCTGTCAAATTAACTTAAACTTGTAAAAATGTTAAAACGGACGGTTTTCGAATGTTTTCAAGGCCGATAGGCATAAAATTTGAAACTTTCTGTAGGATTACATCAATCTTATCAGTGGCACACCCAGGAATTAACTTCGGGGGGGGGGGGAGGAGGAGGGTTTAAGGATAAATAAAAAAAAACCTAAATTGAAGTAAAAATGTGACCATAATCACGCTTATCGGGGGGGGGATGTTTAACCTCAAAACCCCCTCCCCTCGGTGCGTCACTGATCTCATAGTAAGCAATAGTAGATAATTTTAAAAAGTTTTAAATTAAGTTTTTATGTTAAGATAAATTTTACAATTTTTTGTCTGGAAACAAAATATACTTATCTTCAATTAAAGCTGAGGTATTTGTTTTCTACCCAGAAGTTTGAATTGATAAAAAATAGATTATGTATAAACAAAAAATTTATATTTCTATTTATTTGAGACTTTGAGACCAAACAATTTTATTTGGATTTCCAGTTGAAAAGCCACATCAGCACAAAATGAAATTGCAGAAAAAATGTTCTTTTGAAAGTGTTGGAATAAAGAAGTTAGCTGAAATATCTTTTATATCTGAAACCAATAATACCGCATCTGTTTCTTTTCATTTTTCTAAATGTCTTGGATTGGATTCATCCATACAAAATTTTGATTTTAATTAAATTGTTTGTTTTTGCTTGCTTTTATTTATTTATACCTATTTATGTTTATTACTTACATTGCACAAAAACTAATTCAAACCTATAAGTAAACATGCATAAACTGAAATAAAAAAATCATTTATTTTATTATTTTATGAACACCAAGTTTGTGGGAGAATTTCAACAAATAAAATAAACTACAATATTTACCGTTGGTCGCGTTATATATTTAAAATAAATAATATTAGTCCTTTTATTTTTGCACATAGTTAGTAAAAGTTTATGAAAAACAAATACTTAATATAAAAATACGACTCAATAGAAATTAATCATTTTGAATGAGATAAACCAAATCCAAAATCTTAGAGATAATAAATGCCCTAGTCCTTTCTTGAAGGGAGTCCTAAGGTTTCCTTGCCGAAGGCAACATTCGAGGCACTCTAAGGGCGATTTTACGCGACTATGAATACTGTTTTAATCCGAGGACACCTTTAGGGAAGAGTTTTTACTTAAAGAAAGAAATATGAATGCAGCCCTTTTTCTTATTTTACGACCACTCTTGCAGTATTCGTACGCAGCTAGCGTATCTGTGGATTTTCATAAATGCCTGATCCACATTTTCACTCGTTCTATTTCCCATTCTATTGGCCTCTCACTTTTTTCGACAAGGAAGGAAACAGAAGTAAGTCGCATGAAGTAAAACTGTGCATCAAGTACTGAACAAGAATTGGTTTGGTTACGTCGTACGTTATATTTTTAAAAAACGCATTAAAGATACGCTAACAACAAGGAATCAATTAATACGTTTATACGCACTTAACAGCGCTTTTATATAAGTGCGGATTTAAATAAAATCGCTTTCTCAAAGGGTTTATACGTCCTTCATTAAATGCCATTCAATATGTCAATTTAAAGAAAAAACAAATAAAACAACTTAGTAGTAGTATTAGTAGTAACGGGCGGCCCGCAGGCCTAGCAAATAGGCCTCTTCATGTGCCATTTCTGTCATACCCAGTCTCGCACCCTTATCCTCCCACTCCCTCTACATATCCTACCTCTCTCTCTCCGGGCCTTCCTGCCTTCCTTACGAAGGTCAGCACGTCAGCCTATCTTTGAGAGTGTAGCTCCTCCTCTTCTATTGTGGGGGCACCCCACGTTTGTCGCCTCAATCTGGCGTACTCGTCACACTCTCCTATCAGGTGCACCGCTGATTCCTCTGCCCACCCACATGCTGGGCAGGCGGAGTTGTCCAACACTCTGATGCATGTCAAGTGCTTGCGCAGCCGATTATGCCCTGTCAGCATTCTTACTAACAACCCAATGTCCTTGCGAGTTTTTCCCAGGAGCCATTTAGTTCTGGCTGCGTCTGGTCCACTCACGAACAGTTTGGACTGTCTGCACTCTCGCTTTTCCCTCCAAGACGAATTCAGTTGATCGCTCGCCCATTTATTGAGTTCGCTCTGCACCTGTTTTCTTGTGATTCCCAAGAGCGGTTCCAGTCCAATATATTGGGTTTCGGCTACTGACAATTTTTGGTGAACTAAGAGCCTTGAGGGCAGCCTGGCTGTCGGAATATATGCAAATGTCCCTCTGACCTCTATTAGGGTTGTCGCCATGATAATGGCGTATAACTCCACCTGAAAGACCGTAGCGTGCTCGCCAAGCGGATATCTTTCTTAAACCTCTAGATCTTCCGCATACACTCCTGCGCCTGTTGTCTGCCTGGCTGACAGTTTTGATCCGTCAGTGTAGCAGGCCATCGCATCTCTGCTTAAGTCATTTCGGAATTCTTCTCTCTGCCACCAATCCCGTTCAGGTATTGTGACCTTGCACTTTTTGTCAAACCTCCATGGTTTCGAAGGAATCCCTACTGGCATCTTTAGAAGAGGCAACTCTTTTGTTACCAGTTCCTCGATTGCCAGATTATCCACTTCTTCCCCGCTGCCCTTCCATGGGCCCTTGTCTCTCAGTCGTAGGTTGATCCAAGATGGAAGCGAGGGGAGACTTAAGATGGTTTCTAGGGCTCTAATTGAGGTAGTCCTCATTGCGCCTGTTATTCCCTGCAGAAGAGCCCCTGCAGGCTCATGAGCTTTCTGGAAGTGGTCAGTTTTTCTACTACAGGCTACCAGACCACTGACCCATATTGGATTTTCGGTCTTATGATGGCCTTGTATAACCGGTATAGGTTCCTGGGGGTGATCCCCCAGGTTCGACCGACCACTCGGCGCAACTGCCACATTGTTGCCTGGACTTTTTCAGTCATTTTGACAACATGCTGCCTCTACGTGAGTCTCTTGTCCAGCATGACTCCTAGATACTTAAGCCCTGATACTAAAGTTATGGGTCTGCCGTACATTATGAGAGCTCTGCAATCCTCTAGTTTTCTTTTTCTGGTGAAGAGGATCATTTCAGTTTTTGCAGGATTAACTGTTAGGCCGTTCTGCCTACACCAGTCTTCTACGATTCTGATCGCCTTTTGCATTCTTTCTCAGACAGTGGCGAGCAAGCGGCCAACCACCATTACCACGCCGTCGTCTGCGTATGCTTGCGCGTCGAATCCTTCCAGTGTCCGGCGATTTAGGAGGTCGTCCATTATAAGGCACCACAGATGAGGAGAGAAGCAGCTGTCTTGAGGGCAGCCCCCGTCACATCCACCTTGACCTGGGACTCTCCCAAGCTTGCCTGTGCTTGCCTCTCTGTTAACGCAGACTTTACCCATTCGGTCAGACGTGCTTCAGCTCCTCTTTTCTGAAGGGCAGATGTTATTATCTGCGTTCTTGCCTTGTCGAAGGCTCCTTCCACGTCAAAGGTCTGAAGGTCCTTTTCTGCCTTGTGCACTACTGCATGAAGAGCCGATTCCGTAATAAAAAAAACTTAGCTAACAACATATTTTTCGATAAACCAGGCTTGAGTATGGCTTTAGTTTGAAAGAAATGCGCTAAACTGTTTTTAAAGTGTTTATAACGACCCTAAAATTGGTTTTAAAGCGATAAATCACTTTCTTAAATTGATTTAAAATAAAATTGATTTAGTGCCTAAACGGTTTTAGTGGTGTTTATACGACAACATTTTCAAACCGTCCTTATGTAAAAGCGGTTTAAATAACACGTAAAAACAAATTAACTAATAGCTTGCCAACTTTAAGTGGACACTTGATTTAAAAAAAAACGCATACATGCAGTCACAAAATTGACCTTTCTAAAAGTGTATAATATATACGGACTACTAGCGAAAATGCCTAAAAACTTCATTTGTCATATTGTTTAAAAAAGGTCTCTAAAACTGAAAATATTTTTTTACTTAAATTAAAGGCAACCTTATTTTTATATTAAATTTTGCATAATACTAAAAAATCTGCAAAAATAATGTTTTAGTAAAGTTTTTATTGAACAATATCAAATTATCACTCGAGTAACGGACGAAGGCTGTTCTATAAAGAGGGTGGTAACCAATTTTGGAATTGATAAAATAGCAATAACACGATGGAAACAGCGCTGGATTGAAAACAATTCGACGAATAGGAAACTTGGATTAGGATAAAAACGATGGTAAACTTAATAGTAATTATTTTAAGTTAAAAAAGAACTAAAATAAATAATTTAGTATTTAATAAGATCATCATTTTTCTCTATTATAAGCTGCAAACGTTTGGACATTAAAAAGGGTAAATTTTGAAAATACTGATGGTCTTCTGAGAGCTGATCCAATGCACGATAAATAGCATCGTTTAACTCTTCAGCATTTCGTGGTCTCCAATTCCTTTGGTATATTATTTTAACGATTCGACCTCATATATTTTCCACTGGGTTAAGGTCAGGGCTGTTGGCTGGCCAAGGAAGTGTTTCTATATTATTATTCTGAAACCATCAGCAGGACAGTTGTCCTGCTGATAAACGAAGTCATTATTTTCATGTAAAGCCTGTACAGATGGCAGCATAACGTTTTCAAGGATTTCAATATATCGTTCACTATTGAATCTTCCTTCGATTCTCCAAAACAAAACCCAAACCTCTAGCACTAAACCAGCCCCACATGTTTACAGAAAAATGTCCAGCTTTTTTAATTTGGTTTGTATATTGGGGTTTAAATCTAGAATTTGGTGGACGATAAACTAAAATTCCCCTGCTGCTTGAAGATGATTGAAAAATTTTTTCGTCAGTAAAAACCACCCTCTCCCACAAGTCATTATCACGAAGAACGTTGTTCAGTGCAAAAATCACTCTGACCTGTTTTTGTTCTTCTGTTAGAAAAGGCTTCTTTGCACAAGACACTTCTGGTTTCGTTATTCTTCTATTTACTGTTGCTAAAGAACTCGGAAATAATGTTACATTACTTGCTTCAACCGACGTTTAAAAAGGATTTTGTCTGAAATGGTCAATAAGTCTCTCATCTCGCACTTCAGAACTTACTTTTGGTCGTCCTGATCCATCTTTCCTATCCGCAGAATTATTTTTAATCCACTGCTTTTTCCATCGCATTATCGTCATTTTATCAACTCCAAAATGGGTGGCCGCTCTTCTTATAGACCAGCCGTCTTCTATAAATCGAGTGATAATTTGAACTCTTGTAAATATTGTGGCATTTTTAAGGATGTCACACTGAATTTTAAGCTGTCATATAACATACTAAGCTGGTGGTGCCTTATAATAGTATACACTAATGGAAAGCTAAATTTTGTGGCATAGGAAAAAATGCATGTTTTTTTTTAAAATCAAGTGTACATTTTTCAAAATGACTTTGATATTTCAATCAGGTACGTAATTTGTGTCCTTGTTTCTTTGTTTTGAAGTGGTGCGTTTGGTTAAGTATCTACGAAGTGGGCAAACTGTCATACCCGTTGGGTATCACCATATAACAATGAGATACTATAACTGCCCAAGTATCCCAAAATGTGTAACGAAAATAACTTAAACAAAAAAAAATCAAAATCGTGGTTGGCTTTGGCACTGTTTGGGCTGCCAGGTCATAGGCGAAAAATCTACTGCGCATGCATTAACAAAGTCATGCCAGTGTCGTAGTGACCATACGATAATTTAATGACAGATATTAATTTGATTGATAGTGACTACGACATCATCTGCACGAAAACTTTGATTTTATTTTGTTATTATGGATAAAACATCTCCAGCCGCAAGTTTAACCTTACTCAGGGTTTCAATCCGCAAGATGGACCCGTTACACCGCCGAACCCACTTCTTGAGAAAACTCGGCATCGTCGAAAAGATTACACTTTAGACGAGGTTTGGTTTTGCCATTTTGTTTATCTCATTGTGGTGTTTTCGTGTTTTAAAATTTTTTGGCTTTATTTCCTGTGATTAGCAGTCTGGGCTTGCAAAAATTAAATAATACTCACCAATTAAGCCTCAAAGATCTTGCTTTTTGTGTTCTATTCTTATTTTGTTCATGTTTAAATCTAGAGAAATCCAATATTGACGCGAAATTACGGAAAACACTATTCAATAATTTTTATTTTTTTTACGGTAGTGTCCTCTTTTTAATTTAGAGATGAGAAAAAAAATGGCTTAATTTTACAAAATAAGTGTTTTATACGTTTGAACCTGGTAATATTTTATTTTTTTAAATTAAATGCGCCAAAATTCTCTAAAATTAACCAGAAAAATAACCACAACCACAACGTAATGGATTCGTAGTTTACGACAGTGGTAGTGGTTAATTACCACAACAAAATGACGGGTAGCTATTGCGCAAACGCAGTAATTACCACAACCGCTACGAAGTGTAAAATAAGCGTTCCAAAATATCCCTATTGTTTATTACTTTAATTTAGACTTGGTTCATGTCTTAAAAAGCCATGCATACACAGTTAAAAGTGTTTGATTATAACCATTTAAGGCGGATTCAGAGTTCCATAAGCTAAGCAGTAAGGCGCAAGGAAAATAAACTATAGCAATGGCATGCTGCTCTTACCGCTTGCGGCTTATGGAATACTATGAACAGCAGCATGCGTTTCCTATAGTTTATTATCCTTGCGTCTTACCGCTTATCCTATAAAAATTATCAAAATCATGTAGATTCTTACCTTACCACTGCCGACCTCTTATCAGTTAAAATAAATGTATTTTTTTTGCAGCTATTTAGTCAACTTTTCAATGAATAGTTACTAATAGATCCATGCCACTATAAACCATAAAATAGGGCAGAAACAGAAAGTTCTTAAAATTGCCGACAAAAAAGATTTCGATTTTGACATCGATCAGCTGTGAAGAGTGTATTCACTGTCGAACGGGAGTGCCCAGGCTAGTTCAAGAGCAGAAAATTTCTCCTCTAGTTGGCGCTGCTCTAGATTTTTTCCTGGCCAACTTGATTGCGAGAGTTATTATCGGTATGCATTTTTCCGGGAAATGCAAGGGCACGGCCGTTATATCATCTCATAGTTACCAAAAGTCGAATTTTAAAACATTCCTTCAATATCTCGTTCGATATACCTATTGTTTTAACAAGTGCAGCCCAAAAATTACATTCTGCATTAATTTTTGCTGGCATATTATATACACGTAGCAAAATTGGGAAGTGTATAGTTTTAATTAGCCAAACAGTTTCGTTTAAACATGTCATATTAAAAGCAAACCTAATTTTCGTAATAGAAATTCAACGTGGCGCGAAGCAAGTGCAGCACTACGTTTACACGCGCATAAAACCGGTTTTATATAAAATCGTTTTCTGGCAGCTAATTCCTGTAATTGACTGCCAATTGATATAGAAACAGGTAATACAATAATAACGTTTAACCGATAATAGATAAGTTAGAGTTGAATTCAATTGAAATATAATTACTTAATTTAAATTTTATTTGTGTCCTTACTTGTGACTTATTTTTCTATTTATGTCTTTTTAAATATTTTTTTGTGGTTACATTTGTTCTCTTATAACTTATATACAATTTAAATTTTATTAATGTTTTTATTTCTGTGATTTACATTTTATTTATTTTTTCCATGGTTACATTTGTCCTTTATACACAGATTAATTAAAAATTTTATTATTTTCCATTTATAATAGGTGTCACTTAGGCTTTAGTTTAATGCGTAGATACCAAAGACATTCAAGTTATACCTTTATGGTAGATATAATAAATGTCAAGTTTTAATCTTAGGATTTTTTTATTGTAGACATGTAATAACGTAATTCGATAAGCTAATTATTTAACCTTGCAGCGTCCAAAAAACTAAAAAAAACCTATATATTTTAATATTAAAAAAATCTTTTACCTACCTATTTCATTATTCAAAATAAAACATAAACAAAACAGCTAAGTTAACAAAGAGTGCGTTCGCGTAAAAACTTGATCGAGCAAAGGGAGCGTAGTGACGTCACGGCTTGAACGCGCCGGTTTTTGCGCTTCTGCTCGAACAAAAACGGCATTCGCCAGTTAATGTAATTTTTTTGTCAATTTTCTTTTCTGTTTTCCGCCAGTTTTTCAACAATGTTCCAAATTTTTTGCTCCGGTAGACGCACCTAGTTCGTCGACTTTTTCCGGGTCTAGGGTCATTCACATGTATCTTCTGATAAAAAAATAACCAAAATAATCGTCGCACAAAATATCCAACCCAAATTTGAAAAGAATGTTAACAAAAAAACTGGGGTTTTTTATAAGATGCTTGCTGTTCTCCGTCAACAAGCTCGGGTGAAACAGAGCGCGCCCCGAGAGCGTACCGTCATGTCGAATGCAACAGAGCGTGTCCCGAACGTCAACTCGAACGAAAAATTGAGCCTCCGGGCGCTTGGGGTTTCTACGCGAACGCACCCAAAGTAGGATTGGATATTAGGGATATTTTGGAACGCTTATTTGACACTTCGTAGTGGTTGTGGTAATTACTGCGTCTGCGCAATAGCTAAACGTCATTCCGTTGTAGTAGTTAACCACTACCACTGCCGTAAGCTACGAATCCATTTCGTTGTGGTTGTGGTTATTTTTCTTGTTAATTTTAGAGTATTTGGCTTAATTAGTTTTTAATGTGTTCCAAAAACTCTGGTAAAATCGATGAGTGGTAGTGGTAGTGGTTGTTAAACACTACCACAGCGGCTGTCAAAGTTGTCAAAATATGTGTGTTCCAAAATATCCCTATTCTTTAAGTTGGCTGCAACGCGTCAAAGCATATTAATAGCGTATTCCTCTGAGGCAATCGGTGCGCCACTGGTGCGTAACTGATTCGGTTTCAGTGTGGCACCGAGTGCCGCTTTTTCGGCACCGTCTCTGAGGGCTCATGCCACACCCAAAACTGTCCCGCCATTAAAAATTCCAATTGAGAACAGCGAAAATGGCAAGTGTGAGAGATTTTTGTACATTTTCTTCGTAGCTGAGTAGTAGCAGCGATGAAGACGACATTTTTGTGCCATACATCATCGCACCAGAAACCTCAAGAATAAAAACATCAAAATATGCTTTATAGGTGCTTCAATGGTTATGATATGTTGAAAACACCTCGTTTGACAAACGGACGTGTAAATATGGCATTCAAACAGCACCAGTACCATTTTTTTACAGCGCGGGGCCATTGTCAGTGCGAAACTCTCCAACTAGCATTTTTTTCTCTGTAAGAGCCGAAAGAACATTCTTACAGCAAAAACTGCAGGGTTCTGCAAGACGCTATAAGGCCGGTTATAATGGGCACCACCATATAGAGCAAATTACTTCTATTGATAAACACATAAGAACTGTATAAAAGATCTGCATAACACTTATGCGGTATTTATAGAATAGTTTCAACACCTATCCATACTATGGAAACAATTATACAGTATTTTACTTCTATTGATAGAACCTGAACTCCAGGTAAGAGAAGACGTTTTTTAATGTGCTTTGAATAAATATTTAAATAAGAAAATGGGCTTTTAACTATAACTGATTTTTCTTCCACAGTAGATATTAATGGCGACTATCTTGACAATAAATAAATTGCGAAAACTTTACGTGTTTTGAAAAATATACACCACAATTTTGTTAACGAACACCACTTTACTGCTAATATCCCAGTTAAATATTTCTAAGATGGACGTCTTGTTGTAAATATTTATAGCATATATATATAGCAAGTATACAATAACCATACAGTAATTTTTAGTTGTAGGGATTCCTGCCCGCCTTGGTTTTCCATTATCCGCACCTTTCCCAATCTGAGTGGTCCATGTTTATATTTTCAGGTTCTTTCTTTAATATCAATACTTTAAAAGGCTAAAGTACTTTGCGCCAAATCTGCTCTATAGTAACACCGTTTAAATGTTCTTACAGAAAGAAGCAGAACTTTTGTAGGATATTCCTCTAAACTTTTGCTGTAAGAACATCCTTACAACAATATAATCGTCGCTAAATTGCTTTTAACACCTAGATGAGTTTTTCGATACCTCAACACTGCAAAGTGGTAATCTGGTGACATTTATAAGGCACTTACATGCCAAAACTGCCCTGTGGTATATAAAAATTGTTAGTTGGGTTGAATGAATGGTGTTTATACTGAGATACAATTTTCAAACCGTCCTTATATAAAATCGCTTTTAGGAATCCGTATAAACAAAGTAACTGTGTGTGCCATTTCTGTTAAATAGTCTAATAAGGATTTGTTCCTTAAAATATATATCCGTTTCGTAATCAGGCTAAAAGAGATATTAACTCGCAGGAATATAATTTTCTATAAATGAGGTTCTGCATCAAAACAAAAATAGCATTATTAAATGCTTCAAACAACTATTTGCTTGAAATTAACTCTGTGTTTTGGACTCTCATTGTCTATATTTTATTTATACACGAAGTTTCGATCAGTACAATCTCCGATCGTCTTCAGGTGCAAACTACAAACTATTCCTAAGGCTACGTACTTATATACTACGGGAAATCACTCAGCCGTGAAGTTTAAGAAGTTAGGCTCCGCCCAAGGGCGGGCTTCCAAATATTTGGAATTTCAACACTTGGTTTACTGAAAATACCCTGATTCTGCTCAATAAAGGCAGCTTCAAGGAATTTTTGTTTCTTACAGTGTGACTCCTTGTGCAAAATATTTGCTTCTGTCCACTTCATTCGGTGTTGATTTGTCCATGCATGTCCGGCGATTCCTGATTTCGTTGTTTCACCTCTTTGGGTATTCTTCTGATGTCCCTTAAGCCTAACAGATCGTGGTATTTTTATTACGCCTATGTATAAATCACCACACTCACAAGGAACTTGTTAAATGCATTCCTTATTTTTTAAGTTTGTTCTCCGGTTTTGTTTTACTAAGAAGGCTTCAAATTGTGTTATAAGATTTAAAAGTTGTTTTAATATTAAAGTTGTTCGCTACTCTTCGAATTTTCTCTGATCTCTCCTTTAATGTATGGAATTGTAAGGAATGCATTTGCCTGGTCTTGTAATCTCTGTCCTGTTTGCTGAAATTTAGAAATAGTGACTGTTATAAGTTTAACTCTGTAACCATTCTGCTGCAGATCCTGCAGTCATGAGAATTGTTACAAATTTGAACGGCTCGGATATACAAAGTCCTTATTATGCCTCGTTTGGTTGTAGCAGAATGATTTGAACCTGTGTGAGTGCGAGTGAGTTTGACAAGTACATCAAGAAAAGGAATTTGACAATTTTGCTAAAACTAACAAACAAAAGTATCATCAACATATCTCAGCCAGAGCTTAGGTTTATATGTTGCGGTATCAACATCGATATTGGCCACCACTGGCGAAAGCGATGAACCCATTGGCAGACCGTCATTCTAAGCATAAAACCTTTCACCTGAAAATAAAAGTTATGTAGACAGCACTCCAACATCTCCATCATTTCCTCCAGCGGCAGGCTGGTACGTTCATAAAGGAAATCGTTATCAACCAGTCTCTGTCTAATAATATCTAGTGATTCCTTTATCGGGACATTGGTATATAGACTTTGGACATCAAAACTGACAAATCTATCCTCGGCTTCTAAAACAAAAGTTTTAAGAATATTAACAAAATGGTTGGAATTTTCTACAAATAAAGCGGTCTTGCCTGCAAGAGGTTGAATAATTTTTAAAAGGAATTTAGACAGAATAGCGGTCCTGGAAGCTGCCTTTATTGGGCAGAATCAGGGTATTTTCAGTGAACCAAGTGTTGAGATTCCAAATATTTGGAAGCCCCTCCTTGGGCAAAGGTAACTTCTTAAACTTCACGGTTGATTGATTTCCCATAGTATATAAGTACGTAGCCTTGGGACTAGATTGTAGTTTGCACCTGAAGACGATCAAAGATTGCACTGATCGAAACGTCGTGTATAAATAAAATATAGACAATTGAGGTCCGAAACATAGAGTTCATTTCAAACACATCATTGTCTTAAACTTTCAAACAAACTATTTGCTTATTTTTAAATTAAAAAAAAAACTGTTTTTTAATTAAAAGTAGTTAATAGACTTAAACCAATAATTACACAAAATTTAATTAAAGAAAACTTGCACCATTAATAAAAATATAATCAAATCTTAGGTTAGGAAATACTTATCCTTCAATTAACGGAATTTCTGGGTTTTGCAACAATGAGCCGGTGCTCTTGAATTTAGCTTAATTGTTATCCAATTGACTTTTACATCCCTCCCATCGACTCTGGTGACAAATATGTAAAGCTTGTGTGAGTCTAAGGTATGATTATATTATTGGTTATGTTGTTGTAACTTAATTTAGTTTGTGTGTCACAGTTTAGATTAGAGAGTAAAATAGAGTTTCGAATTTTCATCGTCCTTATTTTTCACTTTTCTACAACGTTTCGGAATGCTTGCAGCAGTTAGGCTGATGTGCATTGGTTTAATTTAAAGTTTAGATATTGTCCAGTATGAGTTGCTTTGCGATATACGGAACTGATTATCGTTGCATTTTTTTGGTGACTAGAACTCGTAAAAAGGGAGCTAACGATTTTCTTCTTTTTCCAGGGTTAATCTGATGTAGTTTCTTAAGCTGTTGACATGATTAAAGAACTGTTCTAGTGTATTGTTGTCCTTTTAATAGATGATAAACATGTCATTCATGTATCTTAGCCAAACCATTTCATAAAGATGTTGGCCCCTACCAGAGAAAGTAGAAATCTCATGTCTCTGTCGAAAATATCTGTTCTTTTTCTGGAAGTAAGAATTCTGCAGACAGCATTTTAACAAATAAATAATGACATTGATTGGTTCCATCAGAGAGGTGATGGTTGTCCTTGAGTAGCTTCTTTTCAATGATTTGTAGTGATTCTTCCAGTGATACGTTCGTGTACAAACTTTCTACGTCAAAACTAACAAACTGGTCAGGTTGTAGCTTGATGTCTCTAAGGAGGTCCACGAAGTGCTTTGAGTTTTTGACGAAAGATGGTGACTTTCCTTGAATAGGCTGGATAATTAGTAAAAGATATTTAGCAAGATTGTAAGTCAGAGAATTGCGAGAACTGGTTACCGGCCGAAGAAGCATGTTTTCCTTATGAATTTTCTGCAGTCCATACATATGCGTTGCTTTGCTGTAGTGCGGTGTCAGTTTGTTCCTTTCAATTTTGTTAAAGTATCTTCTGTGTTAGTAGAGTGTTTGGTAGATTTTTATGATGGCTGTTGAAACCTAATCCTTTACAATTTTCTGGTCGTAGGTGGTGGTATCCAATTAGAGTTGCATGTCTTTTATCTGCAGGAAGAATTTTGACCGACTTCTGAATTCCTCTGCTTCTACTCTATATCTTTCATCGATGTTTGTAGATTCAATGACTGATAATTTTGATTTTTGGTATGATGTTGGGAGCAATGGCGTATTTAAGTCCTTTGCTGAGTTACGATGATTCAGTCTGTGTAAGTGGTCGGGAAGAGATGTTGATGACGGTATTGGTGTTGCTGATTTGTTCTTCTTTGTTTTAGACTAGGTTTATCCATTTCTTGTCATGTGCCTCTGTTTTAGACTAGGTTTATCCATTTCTTGTCATGTGCCTTGTGATGTTCTTCTAAGGACTTCTGATAGCTTTTCTCAATTTTTTGGAGGATTGGTTCATTGACTTGTTCCATACAAGGAAAATAAAGAAATACTTTACTTTACTTTAGTCCTCGGCGACGGTGTGGTGTCTTTTTTTCTCAAAGCATTGTAGAAGGTTGAGTTTTCTTCCGTCTGTGGTAACTGATAAAGGTTAGGTTATAGTTTAGTTCCATTTGTTGGTTTAAGAATAGAATAAGTTTGAATCAAAGAATAATAAAATTAATGTTCCATGGTTGAATAAAGGGTAGTATATCTTTAATTAAAGAAATTATTTTTCATGCCTGGATTTTTGTGTTGGATTAAGTGTAACAATTATTCGTTTAAATAGTCTCTTTACTTTCCCCTTAATATTACTTGGATTTGCTTCCAATAACTTATATATGTTTTTTTCTGTAAATTTACTGACAAGATTTCTAGCAAGACATCCGGTTTTATTGGTATTCAACTGCTTACTGACGTCACACTTGCCTCACGTGACGTGAAATTTTTCTACATTCCAAGATTTATTACATGATTTTCAACTTTCTTACTTTGGGACCGATTTTTAAAAGCAATACAATTTTAGGTTAAGGAAAGATGCAGCTTCTGGCAATAGCGTACAGGAAAAAGTTTCCTAGGGGATAAAAGTTTTAATTGTCCCAGTGACGCACCGAGGGAGGGGGGAGAAATAAAATATATAGGGAATAAAATACAAGAGCTGGAATTTAATTTTAACAAAAATCTTTAAAAAATCATGAATTGCAAAATTTTTCGTCTGCGGCGCTATAAAACTTTTCTTTTTTACGAATTTATCTGGATCATTAATTTAGATCACCATCATGATCATTTTAATGTAATTTTTTCCAAACGTTTTGCAGGGGATTTGGTGTCAGAAATTGCATTTTAAGTGTCATTTTCGCAAAAATGTTTTCCTTGAGCGCATTCTAGCATGTTTACAAATAAATTAAGGGTAAATAAACAACTTTAATTCCCAAAACTCTATCAATATTTACGATTTTAGTTTAATTTTAAGTCGAAAATTGTATTTTAAGTGTTATTTTCTCAAAAAATTTTGCCTGCGGCGCATTGGAACATGATCTCTACATTTTAGACCGGGTCCGCTCTCGTAAGCAGCTGTTTCTTGTATCCATTTTGGTCACATTTTTGCTTCAAATTAAGTTTTTTTTTTATTATTTATCGTTAACTCACCCCCTCCCCCTCCCGAAGCCAATTCCTGGGTGCGCCACTGATTGTTCACAATCTTAGATTTTACCAAATTGTAATTTTTGACACACGCTAAAAAATTTGAAGTATGACCTTGTCAAAATTCTTAGTTCTAAAATTATAGCCAATCCAATGTTATGGCCCCATCCTATAGTACAAGTAATAGCTTTTACTGTCAGGTTTCTTTTTGTGTAAAAAACCTCTATTCTTTCTCTTGGAAAATAAAAACGCGAACATTTTTAATATCGCACAGTGAAAGTCGAGCTTGAGTGATATGCCCCGCGGTTAATTTTTCAATGGAAAAGAATAAAAGTTGAAAAGCGTTGCATGTTAAAGTATATTGTTTTGAATAAAACGTACATTATTGTTGGAACGAGCCGCCCAATCATAAAAATTACTTTATTGTGAAATAAAAGTTTAATTTTTAGTAGTTTATGTAAAGTGTATAATCAAAAGTTTCTAATTTTGATGAATTTCTGGATTATACTTAAATTTTCCTTTTATATTAAACTAACATAAACATAACCAACTGGCGATTTTTTTTTTATCTGTTTGTCTAGAAAATGCTCAGAGAAAACAAGGATTTGCTCACGCTTTTATTTTGTATTTTATGCCTGGGCAGAAGTACAGATCGATACTTGATATTGAGTAAATTTTTCACTAGAAAAACTAGATACGATTCTGGTGGTTTTTTTTTGGGTTCTACTTGCCTTGAATTTGCTTTTGTCACCTTTCGAATTGGTTTATGACAAAAAAAAACAATTTATAATATTATCAGTGACTGTTTTTCTTCTAATTCAGTTACTAATAAAAGTGACTTACAGAAAAATATACATCTTTCAAAAGTTCTTGAAGCAACAGATAGCAGCGAAATATTAAAAATCCATGTATTGAAAAATCATTTGATCGAGTGCTTAGAATTCTTGGAAGATAACAGTAGATTGGGCGAGTGGTTTGAACAATCAATCGAGTCAGTACATAAAGAATTTTTACAATTTTGGAGTAGATATAAGATAAATAATGTTAATAGTCCACGATTTAAAACAAAGTTATGATTGTTTTCCACAAACCAAAACTACACTTTTTTGCACTCGACGCGCGTTTTGCTAACAACGTTAGCATCATCAGGAGACGGGAAACAATAAACTAAATTAACCTACGCTCTATCTTATATACAATCTTTTAGTGGGCGGAGATAAGACTAACAATTTGTGATTGATCACGATTTATAATCCTATCTCCCCTCAACTAAAGAATAAAGTGTACTAAACGGGATGGGTCCTTTATCTTTATTTAAACTATGTTTGGATTTAATGATTTCCATACTTTCATATGCATTCAAAAGTCTTTTGTTTGGTACACTTTTTAGAAGTTTTAGATTGTCTAATGTGAATCTATGATTGTTTTCAAAAGCATGCTCGGCCACACTTGACTTTTCTGTTCTTACGTATTTTAAGTGTGCTAAATGTTCTTTAAAACGTGTTTGAATAGAGCGTCTCGTTTGGCCAACATATTTTTTGTCACAATTCATGCAACTAATTTCGTAAATTCCACTTTTTTCTAGAACTGTAGTTTTTATCCTTAGGATTTCCTAGTAAACTTCTTATTGATTTACCGGATTGATATACTAATTTAAGACCGGTGTTATTAAATACTTTTTGTAATCTTTTCGTATAATTAGGATTATAAGGAATTGATACAAATTTTGAGTCGCAGTTATATCTTTGTCTGAAAAAAGTGGAATTCCGAAAGGTCTTTTGAAAAGAATGTCTATTTATTAGCTTATTTATTAAGCCTTCGTCGTAACCGTTTTCGCCAGCTATATTCCTAATCCTATTCTTTTCTGCTTCAAATCTTTCTTTGTTTAAGGAGAAATTTACTACTCTATATGTTAAAAAGTGCAAACTACATTTGGAATATACCTATTGGTGGCCGTTCCTTTTCTGTATAGGTCAAAGTCCAATTTATTTTTATTTCTTATGACTAAAGTGTCTAGAAATGACCGTGTACCGTTGTTCTCTGTTTCGTAAGTAAATTTGATTGTGGGAAATTTGTAATTTATTTTTTCCATAAAATTTTCAACACTAGTTACTTTAGTGTTGAATACTGCAAACATATCGTCTACATACCTGAACCATACTCTGGGGAAATACTCAAATTCTTTACTTATATCTGATTCAAATTTGCTCATAAAGAGGTTTGCGATAAAAGGTGATAAACTATTACCCATTTTGGTTCCTTCTAATTGTTGGTAATAGTTATTTTTATATCGAAAGTAATTTTGATTCATGCAGAGTTTTGTTAAAGATAGGGAGTCTAAAGTCTGTTTGTCTTCTAAATTGTTTTTTCTTAGTAGTTCCTCCAGGTATTGTAAGGTTAGTGAAACTATTGGCACCTTCACTAATGGAAGGCTAGCCTCACATATGGTGTTCGCACCGTGTTCTGAACACTGCACGAACTCACTCGAAATTTCATTTGTGATGCCACCTATTGTTGATCTTAAAAAAATAAATAAAAAAGATCTTTTAATTGATTAATTAAGAAAAATTATGTCTACGATCTTCTTCACGTCCACGTCTTCAAATAAAACAAACTAAAGTGCTGTTTGCTTGACAACGTTGCCTAGCCAGCATCTCTCTTCAGCGCATCTGAATTGAATAGCATTCTTACTCAGATCTAAACGAGAACTGTTGAAACCTGTATAATAAATTTGTATTATTTAAAACTATGTTTATTATTTATCTTAGGGTAGGTAGCTATGTAAATGTTTATTTTTTTTTCAAAAAATATTTGCTTAACGACTCGGATTTAATAAAAAATTGTGCATTTTTCTTTCAGAAACAAAACCACGCCGACATGTAATCGACAGGAATAGATCGCCCACTATGGATGCTCGATGGTCCGCATTCTTTTTTCATCTCGCATTCGTATTGTGTTTCATACATTCGACTGCCACCTTCAAACAACAAGGTACGAATTAAAGCACAGTTTTTAAAATAGGTCACCTGATTTTAGTAGCTATCGAATAAAAGCAAAAAATATAGCGGGAATACAGGGTGTCCCATTTAAAAGTTACCACCCATGATTTGGTAAAAACTTCTGGGCCTATATTCTTGGTGTTGGAAGGGGGAATACCCTCTTCACACTGTTAAGCTTTTGCATATCTCCGTCCGACGCTCTCGATATATAGGCCAATCAACCAATAACGATTTAGTACTCTTTTGTTCCATAACAGCCGCCAACTATTGGTATTTATTACATGACTTAAGGCTATAGATTGTCCCCAGATTTTAAGTAAAAAAAAGTACAACTTGCAACGCCTTGTTCTTTACTTTTTTAATCTTTTGCCAGAGTGTACAGGGAAAACTAAATATCAGAATTAGCTAACATTTTGCAGCGGTGATCATTTTTAAATACTTAACAAAAATATCTGAAGAATTTTTCAAAATTCTCAATTATTTTTTCTTCAAACTAAAAGCTCTGGTGCTGTAATCTATCCCAAAAGCCTCAAAATAATTGCGGATTAGAACAAACCCGATTTAAAAAAAAATAGAGAAATACTCACAATTTCCTCTGGACGACATTTTTCCTTTTTATATTTCTTTGCTTTACCGAAAATAAAAACTAAGTTTTCATTGTTTCTAAAAGCCTGTGCACTCCGGAAAACAAAACCGATCAATCAATCATAGTTCATTTAATTTGGGAGACACACGCAGTTCAAGTGTTGGCAGAATTTATACGATTCCATGGTAACTGCAGGTGTTTTGTCAACAAACTTTAAATCGGGTCGCAGTGGGACAGAAGAGTATTTTTACGTTTTCTGACAGAAAACCATTCGAGGTTATGTTTATCTTTCCAAAATGTGTTTTCAAAAATATTGTTCTAAAAAAAATTTGAAACCACTCCGCGTATGCGGTCGCCCGCCGAAAAAGGGCTAGCGCTTCGCGGGCATTACCCCGAGTCTATCAAAGACCCAGAGAACTTTACTGGCTCGTTGGGATTACTAGGAATTTGCATAGAAACATTCGGCGCCCATAACCCCACATAATTTTGTTTTTATTTTGATTCCACCATTTTTTTTTTAATTTAAATTATTGCGGCATAGTTATATGCAATTGTGATACTTGAGTACTAACAAAACAGGTCAGTAAAGCTCCATTTAGAGGTTGGAAAGACTCTTGCTAGTCGTTGACGCTCCTATTTAAAATAGAATACGATTATTTCGTCTAGCGCCAGTAGCCGATTTTTAAATCTGCATGCTTTTAGGTTAACTTGTTGTCGGAATCTAGAGGGAGTGTTTCCAATTCAATTATAAATACACCTGTTAATGCAACCTTAAACATTACACCCAGTTACTTTAATACGTAGTTGGGTAGCGTTTTTTTGGCAGGTAATTCTGCAATAAATGATTTTCTTTTATTTTAGTATTTTACTTGCGGCGCAGAACGCGAAAAGTCAAAAGAAGTAACCTAACCCCAAATTCTTGACCCGGTGCTAAAAAATCTCTGGTGTCCCACTGTGGATAAACAGTGTAGAGTGTTACTAAAAACAATTCCCCAGATTGTAACTGCGAGCTTAATTGTAAAAAGAGTCGAGTAATGGCCTTTGTCGAGATGGTGTCCATCTCACATTGTGTAAACAACGCCCACTTTCCTACCAAGTTCTCTTCACGGCAATTTAAGAATACAGGGCTTACAGTTTAGTTTACGAGGGGGGACTTTTTTGACTATATAACTATTGACTTATCGATGAACTTTAATTGTCGTTTGAATTGTTTTCCGTATGTTCGACTGTCACCTCCAAACAACAAGGTAGGGACAGTTTTTAAAATAGGTCAGCTCACTAATTCGGCTTCATTCTTGACAGAGGTGCCAGGTGTAACATTTTTTATTTGGGTATTTTAAGTGTACAGCCCATCAACGACTGAGAGTAAAGTAGGTAATATTTACAAGGCATCTTCAAAATCAGAGCCGGTTCTCCCACAAATTTGCACTGCACACCTATAAATTCATAATAAATTAACAAATAAAAAATATGACACTTGTCAGGGTAAGCTGCTGAGTGCTATTCTAAATGAGCCTTTATAAAGCTCCAAAAAGTAGGTAGGAGCGGTTATGGAGAATAGGCGGAAAAAAGAGGAAGTTTTTTTTCCACCAAACAGCAGCCGGTGGCAACAATCAGGTTCTTAAATTTTTTTAGTAGAATCCATCATCCATTAATCAAGTTACTATATTTTTCTGATGGATTTCCTATGCCATCAATTGATGCTACCTACGGCAACTACGGGAGTCGGTGGAAGGAACCTCACTTTTTTTTTAGTTTCCAACCTAACTATTTGCTGAATATAGAGTCGAGTTGAAAAAACAGCGTGCCTGCAATAAATAGGACTGCGGCCATAATTGATCTAAAGGTATTGGAGCGTAGTAGTTCCTCATCTGAGGATTCAGACAAAGAACTAATTATTTTCTTTAAGGAGGAACACACTAAGTTAAAGGATTATGTGGAGAAAACTGTTGCAAACTACAATCTGTCCGACTTTGTTCTCTTGTCACTTGTGGGTGTGATGCCATCGGGTTTTTATTTCAACTGATAGCTTCATCTGATGCAATCAGACAGGTGACATATGTTAGCTGTCAACCAACTGTTGGCATCGCAAATCCACCGACGGACCTAACCGTGGCACATGTTTTCGCGCGCCCAATCAAAGATTGATCAAAGACGGGCGTCTACTGCATGTCTCAGACATACGTCGTTTATGATCGCGATCAAAATAATGTTAATTTTTTAATATTTGTCATAAATTTCGTTTATAAAATAGTTAAAAAAGGTTATTGGTGCACGAAAATACAAGAAAGTCTTTATTTTTTATTTAAGATACGTTCATTTATTTCTAAAAGCCCTAACTTTATTTAAGGGGGTTGTATCCTTGCCAAAAAAGTGCGTGACTGCCCTAGCTCAAACACGGCTCTGATATCTGTATTCGAGCGAAATTTTTTGTTTATTTTACACATAAAACAAACACAGAATATTGCGCTATAGTTCACGTCTACGTGTACGTCATATGCCCAACTTAAACCGTCTATTTTTTTTTCTATCGGAGTCCCGAGACGTGCCAGAAAACTGATAGAATTCTGTTTTCACATCGACTTACAAAGCAAACATGCATGGGTCACATAAATTTTAAAATTTGCTCGTCGCCGCGCCCGGGGCAATTTTATGATTTAATGCGGGACCCCAGCGAATAACTCCGGTTTAGGATTTACCATATCTTGCTCAAGGCACGCCGCTGTAAGCGTCAAAAATGCATTTTTGTTTTAGCTTTAGATCCTTTCATAGTCACTATATCAAGGGAAATAAGGGCCTGTATACCTCTGGGTACCGATTCTGAATTTCGTAGGATGGTTCGCCTGAGAGAATAGTAGTAGTGGCAATTAGTCCGCCCTTTTTGGCATACCCCCCGTGCACCCCCGACTGATGCACTTGCCCCTTAGGTTACTCTAAGAGGACTTAATTTTGCCTGACACCTCTTTGCGAGGTCAGGGATCTTTAGACTGCGTAGCAAGTATACACAGTGGACCGCCGGCTTTACACCCCTTCCGAAGGGTGGACCTGCTACATATTAGGCTTGCATCTTTCTAACATCGCTACCGTCCCAGCAGAACTTGGTTGACGGTAGACTTTTCTTCCCAGCAGCCCGCCGTCATATAGGTTGACCCGAAAATCGAGGTCCCGGTTTCGCTGGTCGAGGTCGCCGTCGGAGTCTTCAGAAGCATCTCTTTGGAGTGGTTATCCTACCCGAAGGTGGTACCGCCTCTTTCAAGTCACCCTTTGTCCACTCCCTCTACCAAATCTATCGGAGTCTAGCCACGTCCCATGGAGTCCCGATTTCGGAGAAGTCAAGGTCGTCCTTTTTTGAGTCACCGGCTATTCCCCTCTAGCCAGTTTGGTGGGGTCCTCGGCCGTCCACCTTTGAGTCCCGCAAAGTTTTCGGTGCAGTTTCAACCGTGCCGCCTACTTCTACCTCGCTTGTTGTTACTCTATGCACAACGTCAACTGCGGAGCTGTTGAGAAGTGGGGCCTCCCGTGGTCGTCTCGAGTCGCATTCGGTGTTGTGTGAAGCAATGTGTACTTGCCGAGATCCGATCCTGCGATCTCTGTTCTGCAGGCTAAGACGCTGTTCACTGGTCTACGGCGACCCCCAATAAACGCACTTAAAAGCAGTGACGAGAAGATCGAAGAATCACTAAACTATCCACAGGCCAACACACATTTTGGTGCCGGCGATTTTTTAACTGTTCCTGGTAATTTTTGGGTGGAGAATCCGAAATAGCCATCAGATTTTGTCTATCAGATGTAGTTTTTAAAATAGAAATTATTTACTTTTTTTAACCTCTATATATATTTTACGTTAAAACTATGACTATTGCCAGTAAAAGAAACACATATAATTAAATATTTATTATAAAAAGTAGCTTAGCATACATTCATACTCATATTAGTCACTATCACCTACAAATTTTCCTTTATATGACTTTCTAGCATGGATTTTACTGGTGTAGTCTCGCTGAAGGCTCCAACAGTAGTCGGCCATCATGTGGCTATCCCATCGTGTTGATATCGATCTTCCATAGTTTTAATATCCTGATGGAATCTTTCTCCTTGTTCTTCACTACAGTCGCCTAAATTTTCTGGAAAGCAATCTAGGTGGCTGTGGAGGTGGTGGACTTTTATACTCATGTTACTAATTCTAAGTAATTGTCTGCTTTGTGATTTTTAACTACTGGAACAAATGAACCCCAAGCATTAGATTCAGTCTCATTCATTGATGTGGTGAACTGTTGATCTTTAATAAGTTGCCTTATTTGAGGAACATCAAATATACCAGCTTTTAGTTTTTCCGTGCTAATCCCAGGAAACTTACGTGACAAGTACTCAAAACAATTTCCATCTCGATCTAACGCTTTCACAAACTGCTTCTTAAGCCCCAACTTGATATGCAAGGCTGGTAGTAAGATTTTTTCTCTCGTAACCAAAGGTTCATTCACTATGTTTTGTTTTCCTTGAACCATAGTATCTCTTAAAGGCCAATTTTTCTTAACCCAGTGCTGATCTTTAGCTCTGATGTCCCAAAGACATAAAGCAGGGGTATTTTATAAGGAGAAAGTTCACCATTTTTAAATCAACACAAATTGCCCACTGATGTTCTTCGTATTTAATTTGTTTCAAAACTTGTGCTTTTATTTTATACTCCTCTTTCATGGCAGTAGAGTGTCCAATAAGCATTAAGGCATATTTGTTACCGTTATGTAAAAGGACACATTTTAAACTACGTTTTAAATTGTCAATGAAAAGGCGCCAATCGTCTGAAGTGTATTCTGGCAAACTCATTTTTTCTAACAGTCCTTTTATATCGTTACAGAATTTTCCTGAGTGAAAAAAGGCAGCAGATCCTTTTCTCTCTTACGATAAAATGTAACATTAGTGCCTGGATCAAAAAAGCTCTTTTCTTTTAATCTGGATGCAAGTAATTCAGCACACTCCTTTGAGAGATATAGGTCTCTCACGATATCGTTCAGTTCTTGTTGATTAAAACACTGAGGAGTTGTTAAATCTGCTTCAAATTCATTGTTGTTTCCTGATTGTATTCTTTGAACTTCATCAGACGTTGATGTTTCGGTATCATCTTCCGGGATTTCAGGAAGACTGCTGCTATTTCCTTAGAGTGCGTTACATATCTTCTTGCACAATCTAGATCAGGATATGTCTATTTATGTCGATTGTTCCTATTTATGCCTTTGGTACATCAAATTTCAGGTACTTTCTGATTTTAATTGTCCATTGTCGCAAATGTTCAATACATGTTTTACACACCACATGTGGAGCATAAGATTTATTTTGATCTCCCAAATAAACGCCAAAATAGGCAAGATAAGACCTTTTCACAAATTCAGAAATAGTTTTTCTACTTTTTTTCATAAAAAAAAACATCTGGATGGTTTACACAGCTACACCTCTTGTGGATGCCATTGTTTTAGTTGTAACACTATAAAAAGACGAAAATGTACAAAAAATTATGACACAACTGTATTTGCAAAAACTGCACAATATATTAAGTCTAAATGGATAAAGGTAGATAAAAGGTACTATGTTTCCAAAACCAATTAGTCGGGGTTGAGCAGGTACGGGGAGATCGGATCATAGGGAATTCCAAATATAAAATAGCTAATAAAATTAATAGAATTAAGTAATGCGGATTAACCAGGTCTAGGAATATTGGTTTACGGACAATTTTAGGTATATTTGGATAATTAGATCCTAGTTTTGAATACCAAATTTCTATTTTGAATTTTAAAGAGATGTTGATCTATTTATTTAGAGCTGATATAAAAAATCTGCTGCCAGTTTTAGAATCAGCACATTAAATATATCTAAAATCAGTTCTTAGATCTCAGGCACCAAAAATTTTTTTCTATTTTGTTGACCTGTGATGAGCAAAGCGAAGCCGTTCTCTCGATTAGACCCAGCAGTTGGGACTTGTAGTAAAGCACGTGTGAAAAACGCTGGGTGATTTTTGACTCTGCTTGTCCGAGTGTCGGATATCTTCGTATTATTTCAGAGCACGCTATTGGACGAAACCATCACGTTGCCAATCGATATTTTACTCGCTAATGCGCATGCTATGGCAAACTTTACCGTCTTTCAGAGTAGGACGTCGCACAGTGGATCAATTTATAGGGAATTTTAGACATTTACCTTAACTTTCAAACTTTTCAACTTGTAGTTATCAAATTGAGTTTAATTAATAAGAAAAACATTATTTACTCAATTTTGAGAAAAAAAATTACACTATGTCAAAATTTGGCATGACGGATCATGTCAAAACTAAACAGCGTATTTTAATTAATTTTTCAGGTCAAAATAAGAACATTTTTTTCCATTAACACTTTGTTACTGATTTACGGAGCGGTGACTTCACACTTTTTTTGGTTTTCTCTTTACAGTTCTTGCAGTTTGTGAGATATTTGTACCAAATTTGGAACACAGGCTACTGTTTAGGGCTTATGTAATCCAAATATACTGACTGATCTTGAGAATCAATAGGGATAGATTCTAAATTAACCCACTGATAGATTCTAAATTAATACATAAATTACCTGTTTAGTTTGGAAAATATTTTGTCTCATGTAAGTGACTGTTATCGAGAAACTAAATAATAAAAAAAAACAACAGGCACATAGGATATTTAGTGCTTTTGGCCGTTTTTTTTCAAAATATCGCAAAAAGTCGTAGTCAACTAAAATTTTTTATTGGTTTTTGGTTTTAAAGAATGCATTTTTTGAAAAAAAAATGATTTAAAAAAATATAAAAAAACATAATAAGTAGGGTTTTAAGAAACGCTGTAAAATACAGAAAACAAATTAAAAAATTTGAAAAAAAATGGTAAGTCAAATGACTATTAAGTGTTTAAAGGGTCCGGTCTTATAAAACAATGTTCAGAAATATATAAAATGATCTGTAAAAACATGTCACAGAAAAAAGTACTGTACAAAATAGCAACAAAAATGTTAGTTTCATTTTTTTTCTTATTGTCAATAAAAAAAGCATTGCATCGGTCCACTGTGCGTCCTACGAATGACTTTTGTGCCATGGGCCGGTATGATCGTTCTATTACGGGGTTGAAGAGTGTGCATACGGGTATTTTTCGTTGTATGGGTAGTATGCTGGATCTCTCTTAGACGAATGCATTTAGAAAAAGAGAACAATGTAGTAACTAAACTTGCTAATGTCGTTTTCAACTTACGGGAACTAGTTTCGCACCCGTTTTAAGTTTTCACTATAACAGTTTTTGAAAAACTTTTTTAGTTGCTTTTCCAACTTAAAAAAAGTGACAGCATATTTTTAGTTGTGTATCCGGCGTGTGTTCAAATTTAGGGAAATACTGCACCAGTTCTCGACTATTGGCACGAGCTGCTTATGCTGGTTTTTCTAATAAGGCATACGATACATGAAACAATCCAGAAACTTTGTAAAATTGTCTAAACTGTGCTTTGTTATTCACGTTTTTAAATCACTCGCTCATAAAGATCACTATTTTGGACACCAGCTGTAAAAAATAATATTTTTTGGACTTGCATAACGCTTAAAAGGATAAGACTTTTTATCGCTCAATTTTGTTACAGTGGCGCACACATTTTTTTCCGGGGTGCAAAATTATCCATTTTTAAAATCGATCCGTTATCTTGAATTTTAAAGAATTGTCAGCTTTGACATTGAGCCCATAAAGTTTGAAGGTATTTTTCCAAAGTTAAAAATTTAAAATTTCGGATAATTATTATGAAAGTTGTAAGAAATCCAGAAAGTCCGATTTTTTTTTGAACACCCTATATATATATGCAAGGTAGAGGTATACTTCCGCGGCCTTGAAAAAAAAAATACAATGGGAGCGATAGTAAGCACCAAATGTAATTCTTATCACCTTCTTTTGTAATTTAAAAATATTTATTAAAAAAGAATTTAAAGAACAAGCTTTTATTAAATGCGCTCAAAAGTAGAAAGTAATTTTTTATCTCTCTTATAATATAATAAAAGCGATGGGTGCAAATTAAGCATTTTAAATTTAGATATCGTATATCGGTCACAACGACGATTCACCTAAGAAACAGTTGTGTTACTCTATAAGCTAAAGACATTTTCAAAGGCTTGGCAAGCACGTTCTCAGCTTCTTTAGATGAAAGCATTATATTTATCATTCGAATAGAAAAATAATTTAGTTCGTCTCGTTCTCTCTTTGTCACCGTAAAGTTAAAATTTTTAATTTGCGCCCATCGCTTTTATTATGTAAGAGAGATAAAAAATAATAAAAATAAAAGCTTGTTCTTTAAAAGTTTTTTTTTTAATAAATATTTATTTTCTAATTTTTAGATTTCTACCCTAAATCGTCCATTTTTAATTTTGATTGAAATAGAACAAACTAAATCTTTTTCCTCTCCACTTCCCTTGTTAGAGGGAAACGTGTACCTAATAATATTATTTTATTGTCGCCGGAACTATAAACGCATACCAAATTTGAACACACACCCTTAATTTTTAGATTTCTATCCTTAATTGTCCATTTTGAAGCAGCCATATTAAAATTATCAAATATGATAAAAAATTCATAATCTCTCTCCTTAAAAATCCATTTATGCCAATTTTGTTTGAAAGCGAACTAAATATTTTTCCCCCTCCACGTCCCTCGTTAGAGGGTGGTGGGTACCTGAGAATACTATAACAAAGTTACGATTGTTTTCCACAAACCAAAACTACACTTTTTTGCACTTGACGCGCGTTTCGCTAACAACGTTAGCATCATCAGGAGACGATAAACAATGAACTAAATTAATCTACGCTCTATCTTATACACAATCCTTTAGTGGGCGGAGATAAGCCTAATAATTTGTGATTGATCACGATATTTAATCCTATCTCCCCTCAACCAAAGAATAAAGTGTACTAAACGGGATGGGTCCTCTATCTTTATTTAAACTATTTCTGGATTTAATGATTTCCATACTTTCATATGCATTCAAAAGTCTTTTGTTTGGTACACTTTTTAGAAGTTTTAGGTTATCTAATGTGAATCTATGATTGTTTTCAAAAGCATGCTCGCCCACACTTGACTTTTCTGTTCTTCCATATTTTAAGTGTGCTAAGTGTTCTTTAAAATGTTTTTGAATAGAGCGTCTCGTTTGGCCAACATATTTTTTGTCACAATCCATGCAACTAATTTCGTAATTTCCACTTTTTTCTAGAACTGTAGTTTTACACTTGGAATTTCCTAGTAAGCTTCTTATTGTGTTACCGGATTGATATACTAATTTAAGACCGGTGGTATTAAGTACTTCTTGTAATCCTTTCGTATAATTAGGATTATAGGGAATTGATACAAATTTTGAATCGCAGGTATCTTTTTGTCTGAAAAAAGTGGAATTCCGAAAGGTCTTTTGAAAAAAATGTCTATTTATCAGTTTATTTATTAAGCCTTCGTCGTAACCGTTTTCGCCAGCTATATTCCTAATCCTATTCTTTTCTGCTTCAAATCTTTCTTTGTTTAAGGGGAAATTTACTAATCTATATGTTAAAAAGTGCAAACTTGCAAGTTTATGTTGTAAGCAATGAAAAGAATCATTTGGAATATACCTGTTGGTGGCCGTTCCTTTTCTGTATAGGTCAAAGTCCAATTTATTTTTATTTCTTATAACTAAAGTGTCTAGAAATGGTAGTGTACCGTTGTTCTCTGTTTCATAAGTAAATTTAATTGTGGAAAATTGTTATTTACTTTTTCCATAAAATTTTCAACACTAGTTACTTTAGTGTTGAATACTGCAAACACATCGTCTACATACCTAAACCATACTATGGGGAAATACTCAAATTCTTTACTTATATCTGATTCAAATTTGCTCATAAAGAGGTTTGCGATAAAAGGTGATAAACTATTAACCATTGTGGTTCCTTCTAATTGCTGGTAGTAGTTATTTTTATATTAAAAGTAATATTGATTCATGCAGAGTTTTTTTAAAGATAGGTATTCTAAAGTCTGTTTATCTTCTAGATTGTTTTTTCTTAGTAGTTCCTCCAGGTATTGTAAGGTATTGGGGATCGGCACGCTAGGGAACAACGAACTAACATCAAACGAGATTAAAATTTCACCTTCTTGGTGTGACATATCCTTAACTTTGTTGATAAATTCAAGGGAATTTTGAACAGAAAAAACTTTTTCCTTTATAGGTAAATTTTCAAACTTGCAACATAGTTGAGAATACTATATTATTGTATTTTCATCTATCTATAAACGCATATCAAATTTGAACACAAAAGAATGTGGATAAGTGAGTTAAAATTGGATAGGAAAACATAACCGAGAATCGTCCATCTTGAATCCGCCATCTTGAATTTTTAAAATCTGATCAGAAATTCGTATTCCTTATTTCCAAAAGCCCCCGTATACCAATTTTGTTTGAATTCGGACAAACTTATGTGTTTCCCCCCCTCCACTTCCTTCGTAGGGGGGAGGGGTACCTAATAATGAAATATTATCGTAAGGCAATCATATGTGTATAAGTTAGTTAAAATTGGTTCCGCATCCGCCATATTGAATTTTCAAAATCTGATTAGAAATTCGTTATTTTCAACCCCAAGCATTAAATTTCAACGAAATCGGGCGTACTTCAACTGTACCCCCCGCCACCCCCTTCGAGTAGGGGGGGAACTGTCAACTATTTAAGCATGCCAAATTTGGTCTAAATTAAGTTGCAAGATTCCATCCGAACAAACACAGTTACATACATACAATGCGAGTTAAATAAAAGCTTGTAAAAACTGAATCTGCTGCATTACTTTGACCGTATAAAGGAATTGCATATGCAACCTAAGTTTTTAGAAAAGGACAAGGTGTACAGGGTGATTCATTATATTTGGACACCCCGGTTAAAGCCGTTAATATTAGAGATAGAAAAATGTTTTAATGTGAGATTTTAATAATTTTGTCCAAATTTTTTGAAAAATTTGACAAAAGTTATCAAATGTCATTCCATATGTCATATTTTGACATTAACTTTCTTATTTTAAATTGAACACCCTGTACTTTTTTATTTTTTCAAGTTTCATTTTCCTTTCATATTTCAAGCATATATCAGTTGTGTAGGTGCGGTGAACAGTTTTCGAGATATTGCATATTTTTGATGGAGTTTTGCACTCCCGTTTGTGCCGTTAATATTAAAGATAGAAAAAAAAATAAAAACAAAGGTTGTTGAGTTTTTTAAGGACTTTATACATATTTTTCCAGAAAATGTCAATTTGGCATTTTCTGTCAAATTATATATAAATACCATAAAAAACTGAACAACTTTTGCTTTTAAACTTTTTTTCTATCTTTAATATTAAGAGCATTAACGGAAGTTAGAAAACATGCAATATCTCGAAAACTGTTTGCGGCACCTAGACAATTGATATATTTTTGAAATAAGGAAGGAAAACAAAACTTAACAAAATAAAAAAATACAGGGTGTTCAATTTAAAATAAGAAAGTGGATGTCAAAATTGTACATATGGAATAACATCTGACAGCATTTGTCAAAGTTTCTAAAAAATTTGGACAAAATTATTAAAATCTTACCTTAAATTTTTTTTTCCATTACTAATATTAACAGCGATAATCGGGGTGTCCAAATATAATGAATCACCCTGTACGAATAGTACAAAGAACTTAACTTTGTTGTTCTTACAGCGTTTTGTATGATTGATATATATATATAGGAACGCGGGAAAACTCGGGTTTAGAGTTAACCCACGCACACTCCCTTGGGGACAGTATTTGATTGTCATTCTTGATGCGACTTGTTTGCCTTCTGGCTTGATAACCTACTTAACCTGGAACATTATTAGCTTTGTTCCAATTTAAATTTAAAATTAGTTCTTAACTAAAAAGTGCCTCGGTGAGACTTCGTGGACGGCCAAAGATTGGTTTGATAGAGATCGATTCTTTTGAGATCAACATTCAAAGATCGAAGGCGTTTTCTCCCCTTAAACTTATTTTAAAATATATTTTGAAACGATTGCAAGCACGACGTCATTAATCTAAACGCAAGAAAATCAGTGGTTCAAGACACTGTGTACTGACGTCACTGATATTTTTTTCCTCACTCTTCAAGTGACACTTTTATGTTTGTATCTAATCTAAACGCATTGTATAAACTGTGCTTTAAAGGAATAACATACCACAAAATCAAAAAAACAAAATTATGATTGTTTTCCACAAACCAAAACTACACTTTTTTGCACTCGACGCGCGTTTCGCTAACAACGTTAGCATCATCAGGAGACGATAAACAATGAACTAAATTAATCTACGCTCTATCTTATATACAATCCTTTAGTGGGCGGAGATGAGACTAATAAATTGTGATTGATCACGATTTTTAATCCTATCTCCCCTCAACCAAAGAATAAAGTGTACTAAACGGGATGGGTCCTCTATCTTTATTTAAACTATTTCTGGATTTAATGATTTCCATACTTTCATATGCATTCAAAAGTCTTTTGTTTGGTACACTTTTTAGAAGTTTTAGGTTATCTAATGTGAATCTATGATTGTTTTCAAAAGCATGCTCGGCCACACTTGACTTTTCTGTTCTTCCGTATTTTAAGTGGCTAAGTCTTCTTTAAAACGTGTTTGAATAGAGCGTCTCGTTTGGCCAACATATTTTTTGTCACAATCCATGCAACTAATTTCGTAAATTCCACTTTTTTCTAGAACTGTAGTTTTATCCTTGGGATTTCCTAGTAAGCTTCTTATTGTGTTACCGGATTGATATACTAATTTAAGACCGGTGTTATTAAATACTTTGTGTAATCCTTTCGTATAATTAGGATTATAAGGAATTGATACAAATTTTGAGTCGCAGGTATCTTTTTGTCTGAAAAAGGTAGAATTCCGAAAGGTCTTTTGAAAAGAATGTCTATTTATCAGCTTATTTATTAAGCCTTCGTCGTAACCGTTTTCGCCAGCTATATTCCTAATCCTATTCTTTTCTGCTTCAAATCTTTCTTTGTTTAAGGGGAAATTTACTAATCTATATGTTAAAAAGTGCAAACTTGCAAGCTTATGTTGTAAGCAATGAAAAGAGTCATTTGGAATATACCTGTTGGTGGCCGTTCCTTTTCTGTATAGGTCAAAGTCCAATTTATTTTTATTTCTTATAACTAAAGTGTCTAAAAATGGAAGTGTACCGTTGTTCTCTGTTTCATAAGTAAATTTAATAGTGGGAAATTTGTTATTTATTTTTTTCATAAAATTTTCAACACTAGTTACTTTAGTGTTGAATACTGCAAACACATCGTCTACATACCTGAACCATACTCTGGAGAAATAGTCAAATTCTTTACTTATATCTGATTCAAATTTGCTCATAAATAAGTTTGCGATAAAAGGTGATAAACTATTACCCATTGTGGTTCCTTCTAATTGCTGGTAGTAGTTATTTTTATATTGAAAGTAATTTTGATTCATGCAGAGTTTTGTTAAAGATAGGTATTCTAAAGTCTGTTTGTCTTCTAGATTGTTTTTTCTTAGTAGTTCCTCCAGGTATTGTAAGGTATAGGGGATCGGCACACTAGGGAACAACGAACTAACATGAAACGAGATTAAAATTTCACCTTCTTGGAGTGAAATATCTTTAACTTTGTTGATAAATTCAAGGGAATTTTGAACAGAAAAACCTTTTTCCTTTATCGGTAAATTTTCAAACTCGTTTGCTAGCCATTTCGAAGTGTTGTAAGTAGGTGATCCTACAGCAGAAACTATAGGTCTAACCGATTTTCTAGGCTTGTGGATTTTCGGAAGACAATACAGTTTCGGCATAGTGGGATTGCTTACTTGTAGTTTATATTTAATATTGTCAGTAATAATATTGTTACATTTTTTAATTGTGTTTTTTACTTCGTTAATCATTTCTGGTAAGGGGTTCTTTGGGATTTGTTTGTAGGGTCCATTTTTTATTAGGTTATCTACCCTAGTTATATTTTGAAAGTCCCGGATTGCTTTTTTAAAAAGTTTTATTTTCGAAAAGCTGAGCTGCTGCTCGTACAAGATCAAAAATGGGAATGAATTTTAGATACAAACAAAACAAATAAAAATAATGCCTTAAAATTAAGATCCCTGGGAAACTGCTGTTTCTGCATCTTCTTGGAACCGCACCTGCTTACATGGTCTTCTTCGTGAGATTTTTGCTTATATAACTCCTCCCTCCTAAAGTTCGAAAATGACGGAGTTATTTTGAAAAAATTATGGAGTTATTTTCGACGGAGTGTCTTACTCCTATTTCTTCTGTGGAGCTTCTATTCAAAACCTCATTTTGACTTTCTGAAGTTTTGGAGTTGCTTGAAGTTGTATTTTTAATGAACTTCAAGACTTCTTTTCTTTTCCAATAAGCGATCAATATAACGATCATGATCATTATTATAAATGAGATAATGTATGTCGTTAATTTTGAAGGCATCGATAAGCCATCAACAGTGATTATTGGCTTTAATTGCCTGGCCATATCACTTAATTTATAGATATTGTTAATATCTATTTTTGACAAGTTTAGAGTTGGCAACATCTGCTCCTCTGGATTGTGGTAGCTTTCAAATTTAATTTCTGGTAGGATAAGTGGCCGTCCTTTGACTAGGTGGTTTTCGTTTTTGAATTTTTGATCGTTGATTTGGACTTGGCATTTTTCGGGTATCTGGACCAGTACGGGTTGATTGATCTGAAGGTATTGATTGGTTCTGCATTGCGTGTACATCATCAGTGTTTTAGCGGGCATAATAAGCAAAACTTCTTGACTGATTTGCTCTAATACGGATTCTTGCATATTCACTTTTATGGAAGGGCAGTTTTGTGGTTGGAAACCCTCGGTGAGTCTTAACGTGCAATTGTCTTCTGCGGTGAATCTCTCTTGACAGTAGTAGGTTTCTTCTAAGGATGGACATTCTTCTTCTTGGAAGTAGCTCTTTTTATGGTTGCGTGCCAAATAGGGGTAGCGAGGGATAAATATTTGGTTATTTTGGATAGTAGGAATAAGATGATAAAAGGTAAAGATTTCTGGTTCGATAATAGGGACATGTATAGCAAAAATTAATTTTGAATTCAAAAATTTGACTTGCGTTCCCAAAAATTGATAATAGGTTAAGATATCGTTAAAATTTGGTATCTGTTCTTCTTTATAGATAGTCTTTAAATAATCGATCATTTGTATGAGATCATTACTTGAAATAATAGAGTTATGCAAAGCATTTAATTTTGCAAACATTATCGCGTCTTCCAAATTATCCAGAAATGTTATCAAATTTTGACAGTCTAAATTTATTTGTGACAATATGCTTTGAAAGGTTAAGTAATGGCTCACATCTTGTATCTCTTTGCCTATATTAAGCTGAAGTAATTGTAAGCCCTTTTCTAACTTATTTTGATTATTTCCTAAAGTTATTATCGTATTATTATAATTTTTAATTAAAGATTTCGAAAGAGATATTTGCAGATTCGCCTCTTTGACAATACTTTTTTGATTTTGTTGTAATTCAAAAATCGCGTTATCATATCGATCTCCGTCTTCGGAATCAAGGGTGCCGAATAGCCATTTATTGATTTTACCGATAGCGTTGATTAGGCCTCTTTTTTTTCTTATTATAGGGTGAAGATTTAAAATTTTGTTTTGTGTGGTTTTTAATAGGTATTCCGTTCTTGTAAGCAAGTTCTCAAAAAGTCCGTGGAAAGATATGGGATTTGTCGCGTTTCGCATAAAGTTATTTTTTATTCTTAAGACATAATTTTCAATTTTTATAAATTGATTGATTATTGGTTTTAAATCAATATAATGCAAAAATGTGTGTTTGGTATATGTCAACTTCGAGTTGCCTAGTTGAACGGGGAGAATAGGATTTTTGAGGGTAGTTATCTGTATATCATTGTTACTTGTCGTTGTCCCGAACGGGAGTACGAGTGCTAGTAGAAGGCTGCTCGCCAGGAGGTGCGTTGCCCTCATTGGGAACCTGTAAAATAGATTTCTTTTTATTTTTATGCTTTGCCTTTGGTTTGCGTAAACTGGCTTTATGATATGCGCCTTTGTTTGTTGATATCTTTATGCCGTGTTGGCTTTTTACTTTAACTTTGGTAAATTTGGGAGTATCCTTGGGCCTAGATTTTGTCTGGACGTAGGCGTCGGAGGTGTTTGAAAAATCAGGTGGATCTTGCCGATTTTTGTTAGTTTTCCTGATTTGTTTTTCTTTGGTTGTTTGATTTTTGTCTTTTATTTGTTCATATAGTTTTTGTGTCGTTTCTTTGTGCTTTTGTACGTAGTCGGATACTATGGCGGCGTCGGTTAAATTAAAAGGGTTCGTGCTGTTCACGTGGCCTCTTACCACTTCAAAGGGTGTAAATTTATGAACGCAATGGATTGAGTTATTATACCCTAAGCATGAGCGTTGCATAAGTTGTTCAGGAGAGAGATTTTTATTTTCCTCTCTTAAGCATCGATAAGATTCGATAATCGATGAATGGAAACGTTCGACAGGTGAATTTGAGTTTGAGTTTTTCGCCGTGGTGATGTGTAATTCTATTTTATATAATTTACAAAAATCTTGCACGTCTTTATTTTTAAATTCCGTACCAGAGTCAGCTGTTATTTTCAGCGGCAAGCCGTGATGACTAGTAAAGGTTAGCAAACTATCCATTACCGCGGTGCCTGTTAATGTTTTTAATAGATAAGCTTGGCCGTATCGTGAGAAGGAGTCGCAAATAGTGAGAAATATGTCATTCGATATTTTAAATGAGTCGATATGAATGTGGTCAAAAGGTTTTGAACTGGTGGGTGTAAGATTGAATTTTATTACAGGGGGATCCCTATTGTATTTATTCCTTTGACACGTTTCGCAATTATTTATAAATTCGGTTATGTCCTCTTGCATTTTAGGCCAGTAAAATTTTGAGGAAAGTGCGTTTTTCATTTCGTTAATGCCTCGATGACATGTTTTGGTGGTATGGTAGAGAGCGAGCTTTTCTTTTTGATTTTCGCGGTTTTCGATATCTTCTAACAAAATAGGACAATGAATAAGATTATAGGAGCCATTTTTAAAGATATTCTGTACTATGGTCGTAAACGTGGGCGCTAAAATAGGGGTTCTAAAGAATATCGCGTAACGTTGTTTTGGTTCTATGAATTCTTTTAATAGTTTTATTATGTGTTCTTGTATATGTTTAGATGACAGAGTGACGTAGTACCTTGTGCTATTAAATATTTTATCAAATCGATATTGTAATCGGTCGATATCGCCAATAGTCATTATTATTTGATTTTTATATTGATTAAGTGGTTTTTCTGATATCGGGATTGATAAAATAGGATCTTCCGCGGAAGTGTGTACCGTTTCGTTGTCCGAATTGTCATTATCACGTTCGTTTTCTGGTGATTGACTTGGTGATTGATTTTGTGATTGATTTTGTAATTGACTTTGTGATTGACTTTGTTTTTCAAGAGGGTCAATAAAATTTTCTGGACGCGCTAAGAATTCTTGAATGACGTCACTAGTGTCGCCCGGGTTGTTTTGTACCGATTCCGTTTCGAGTGCGTTTATATCGATTGGATTTCGGGAAAGCGCGTCGGCTACAACATTCGATTTTCCTTTTATGTATTTTATAGTATAGGAGTACTCATCAAGTTTTAACTTCCATCGTATAAGGCGTGAATTAGGTTCTTTAAGGTTCATTAACCAGGTTAAAGGCTGGTGGTCGGTGTTAATAACAAAATGTTGACCAAATAGATATGGGCGAAAGTATTTACATCCCCAAACTATTGCCAATAACTCTTTCTCAATCGTGGAATAATTGATTTCCGCAGGATTGAGAGTGCGTGACGCGTAACATATAGGGTGATCGTTTTGACTAAGGACTGCTCCTATCGCAAATTTGGAAGCGTCGGTTGTTAAAAGGAATGGCTTCGAAAAATCGGGGTAGGCTAAAACGGGTTCGCTAGTAAGAATGGTTCTACAGGTGTTAAAAGCGTCTAGGAATTCTCGCGTATGTTCAATTTTAGCGTTCCTTTTAAGGCACGAGGTCAAAGGTTTAGTTATTTTCGCGAAGTTTTTTATAAATTTTCTATAATAGCCTAAAAGCCCTAAAAATTGCTTAATTTGCGTTTGCGTTTTTGGTATGTTAAATTTTGATATGCTTTCGATTTTTCGGGGATTTGGTTTTATACAGCCACGCGTTACGACGTGTCCTAGAAACTCAACTTCCTTACGGAGGAACTCGCATTTATCTAACTGAATTTTTAATCGTGCTTCACGTAATTTTGAAAATACCAATTTTAAATTTTGAATATGTTCTTGGAGCCCTGTACTGAATATAATGATGTCATCCATATACACCATACATATTTTGTTTTGTACTTCCTTAAGGACTTCGTCCATAGCACGTTGAAAAGTCGCGGGGGCGTTTTTGAGGCCGAAGGGCATGCGCAGATACTCATAATGACCGTTGTCCACGGAGAATGCTGTTTTTTCTATAGAATTTTGCTCCATTTCGATCTGGTGAAAGCCAGAGGCCAAATCGAGAGTCGAAAAATATTGCGCACGACCTAACTTATCGAGAATATTGGTAATATTTGGAATTGGATATCTATCGTCAATTGCCCGTTCATTGACCTTACGATAATCGACGACTAGGCGCCATTTTTGCTTGCCTGAGGCGTCAAGTTTTTTGGGGACTATCCAAATTGGTGATGACCACGGACTACAAGAGGGTCTAATTATTTCTTTGTCCAACATTTCATCAATTTGGCGTTTTACCTCATCTCTGTGGATATAGGGATACCTATAAGATTTAGCGTGAATAGGAGTTTGGTCTGTCATTTTAATTTCGTGTTTGATTTTTGAAGTAAAAGTGAGAGGGTCTCCGGGTTTTAAGAAAATGTCGAAATATTCTTGACACACGTTTAAAATAGCTTTCCTCTCTTCACTGTTCATGTGTCCACTTCTTATAAGTTTAGATATATCGGATTTTTGATTGTAAAGATTTTCGTTTTTAAATTTTGGATAAAAATTTTCGAAACTGTGTATCTCGTAAATATTATTTTGGAATGATTCGACGGGAAGCGGCTGTGAAAGATTTACGTCTACTGTACTATCAGTGTGATTTTGCACCTCTACTAAAGCGTACCCATTTTTCGCTGTAGTCAAAATTTGGGGTATGGAAAGATCATTTATCGTCCCAGATATTGTCAAAATGTCTCCCTCATAAACGCTAACAGGAATATTTTTTAAAATTTTTTCTTTAGGGCTCACAGAAAAATTAAAACATACGTCTCTTGGTGACCTATACTTAAAAGGAATTTCGATGTAAGGACCTACCAATTTTTTATTTATCAAGTCAATATTTAAGTTCATATTGATAAGGTCAGAAAGTCCTATTACGCCGTCAAAGTAATCGTGGAAATTAAATAAGATAAAGTTAATCTTGTATTCTGTGAAAAATTCTGTAAATGCCGGTAACAACGCTTGGTATCGGGTTACTTGGCTACCAACTGCGGTTTTAATTACGTTCTGTGACTGATATATACAATCGGGATAATATTTTTCGATAATCGATGGTTTAATTATGGATCTTGAACTACCTGTATCAATTAATAGTTTTAGTGGGGGTTCTTCGATTTCGATATATGGAAGAGCGTTATTTGAAGAAATATTTATTTCTATTAAGGTTGTTGGTTTGTTGGCGAAATTTCCTGAAAATTTGGATTTTGGTCAGAGTTTTCAGTTTTCGAGATATTTTCATTTTGAGAATTTTCTTGTGTGTACTCGAGCGTTTGTTCATAAGACTCGGTTGTCTCGTTTTGCGTGTTATATGGGTAATAATAATTTTGGGAGTCGTATTGACTAAAATAATATTCGTCTTTGCCATATTGATCGGGATTATCGATCGATTGATCATCGCAATATTCGTTGTTAAATAATTCTTCGAAATGATATTGGGGTTTAGGATATCCTTGCCAATTCTGAGGTGGGCGATTTTGGTTATTTTGATTAAAATTTTGTGATCTTTGATTGTTAGTATTAAAGGTATTTCTCGACGTGGTTGACATTGGGATTGGTTTCGGCAGATTTTCGGGTGGTATTTGATTTGGTCTGAAGACGTTTTGTTTAGGTCCAAAGACTTGCTGGTTTGTAAAGAATCTTTTCGGTTGCATTTGACGAGTTTGGATGTTAATGGGTCCGGTAGGGAAATTTTGTTTTGGTGCCGTGTTAAAATTTTGATTATTAAAATTTGGGTTTAGTGGTTGTTGTTGGTTAAAATTCGGCATGAAAAATCGCTGTGAATTATTCTGGGGATAGTTTTGGTAATTTTGTACAAAGTTTGGATTTTGGTGGGAACTAAAAGGTGTGTTTTGGTGGCTAAAATTTCGATTCATTTGATTGTGATTTTTATTGCTGGATTTTGCAAAATCATTATTTTGAATACCGTAAAGTTTTTCGAAATTCTCGTAGTCATTGACATGCGCAATAGCTTCTTCTAAAGAAGCCGGTCGTTTTAAATACATATTATTCCTAACAATGCCAGGGCATCCTGCAATAAATGTGTTTAATGCTGTTTTGTCATAGTGAGATCGCATAAGGGCAATACTTTCAGGGGTCAAATTTGGTTGACTGACTCTCTGATTGATTGTATTTACAAGATATTGTACTCTAGTTCCAAAATTAATTAAATTTTCGTTTTTAAATGGTCTTGTTCTTGTTAACTCTTGCACCAAGCAATCTAGTTCTCTGCGATCTGAAAAACATTGTACTAGGGCAGCCCTTAAAGAAACCCAGTTGGTTAAATCCACCCTGTTTCCTACTAAAAATTCAGCTCTGCCTATTAATTTACCCTGTATGCTATCAAAAATTAGACGATTAAGACTAACGTCTTGAGCTATAGCATAGTCAGCTACTATGCTATCACATTTACTTAAAAATCTGTTAAGGGTTGAGAAATCGCCATCGTATGCTTTGATCGTATTAAGGCGAGATTTAAAAAGATCCCAATTTATTTGTTGTGGCACTGGTGCTGCTGGTGCCGCATTATTATTAGGCATATTGATAAATTTAGATTATTTTTATTTCTTAAACTAAATAATCTAATTATATTTTATTTTAGATTTGAATCTTAAAATCGCTTCAAATGATATATTACTTAAAGATTTTTAAATCCGTTTCTGCTTCGTCGTGTTAAATGATACCATTTTCTCTTAACCTATTTTCTTAATTAATATGTCCGCAATTAGACTTGCTTAAAACTAGCTTTTGTTCGCGATGAACCTGCCCTACTTATCTCTCCAGAAACCTTATTCAGAGGGTTCGGGAAGAGGCAAAAAGGAAAGTAGCACTTACAGATTTTTCTGCGACGCTGGTATCCTTTTTCTGATTCACCAAATTTGTCTTCTCCAGGTCTTCGGGGTTGTTAGATCCTTGTGCACTCAAGAGTTAAGACTCACACCACGAAAGTTCGGTTTTTCAGCGAAAGTTTGTTAGCCCGTTTAGTACTCGCAAAAGCCCATTTACGTAGTGGTGTACATCCGAACGACTGCGCCAGTTATATTTTGAAAGTCCCGGATTGCTTTTTTAAAAAGTTTTATTTTCGAAAAGCTGAGCTGCTGCTCGTACAAGATCAAAAATGGGAATGAATTTTAGATACAAACAAAACAAATAAAAATAATGCCTTAAAATTAAGATCCCTGGGAAACTGCTGTTTCTGCATCTTCTTGGAACCGCACCTGCTTACATGGTCTTCTTCGTGAGATTTTTGCTTATATAACTCCCTTTCGAAATAATCTGTTTTATCTAATATAACAACTTTATTACCCTTGTCAGCCTTTAGATAGAAAACATCTTTTTCTCTCAAACTTTTAATTGTTTTATTGTGATTTAATGTACTATTTTTATTGTTTTGAATGATGTTTTGAGAGATCTGATATCGGCAAGCATCTCGCACATAGCCCTTTGTTCCTTCTGAAAGATAAGAGATTGAACTTTCAATATTTGCAATAATATCACTTAAATTATCTTTTTGAGGATAGGTTTTCTACAATGTTTGCGATTTCCTTCGACTTTTTTGGTTTTGGTTCAGAACGTTTTAACTTTTGTAGCTTTTTATTAAGTGAAGACATCTTCTTCGTAAATTTTTTCTCAATTACTACAAACATATGTCTTTGGAAATCGCACCATTCTTCAAAGTTCTTATCACTAAGTCTAAATGTCAACTTTTTAAACAGTCGGTATGCTTCAAGCTCAAACATACTTCGTTTTGCGTACAAATTTTTGATTTCTAAATCTAACCATTTCTGTTTTGCAAAAAGGGCTACTTTTGAAGAAACTGTAGATTTCGGAAACTTTACTTGAACAAAGTTTGGAAAAACTTTGAATTTTTTGCAAGATTTTGGAAACCAAATATCTGCACCAACTAGCCTAATCTTAGTACTAAACTTACGATATAGATTTAGTTCCGTTGACCGTGAAGCCATCTCAACTATGTTGGGAATTTGGAACCTTTGGTTGCACTAAAACAAAATTATGATTGTTTTCCACAAACCAAAATTACACTTTTCGAAATCAAAATTCCGAATTCTTACGTAATATCTGCGAAAGCGTCGATTGGTGACAGTATTTGATTGTTATTCTTGTTTCCCTTATAAAACATTATTAGTTTTAAAATCAATGAATAGCGAGCTTTCCCTCAAAAAAGGTAATGGTAACCGAAGATCCGGATTTCGCAGTTGTGGTGCTCATCAGTACGGTGCTAGAAATTAGGAGATGAATGAATGATTCATGTAAAACGCAACCATTTGTCAAATCGCAGAATCGGTAGATGTACCTTCAATTTGAAGGAAAATTAAGCGTCTCTACGGAGACAGATATAATTATCTTTACACATATCCTAAGCTCTGGAGTTCATAAATCTAAAAAGGGATTTAGCGAGGGTAAATAAATAACAAAATCAATGAATAAATTCATTGGGACTAACTCTCTCGCCAACACCTGTAACAGTAGGAGGACAGGCGTCGAGTTAATTGTCAACAACTGGATCAAAATAATACTGCAATAGTGCGGGTGAGAAAATGCTTAAAGTAAGTACCAACACAGGCTGTTCGTAAGGCGTAATATTCACTTCTTATAGACAAACTGCTCGACCGAATAATAATGAGATGATAGATGCGAAAGTCCATTCTGACGATGTTGTAGTACAAATAGAATTCAAATTCCTGCAGAGAGCTCTAAATCTAATAAACGGTTGGTGCATAAAGGAAGGTCTATCGATTAACCTAAAAAAAAACCATCTTGTACCTTTTATAAAAAGAATAAAGTTAAATCTTGTAGAAACGAATTACTTTTAAAAACAAGGGAGTGGTATTGGACCAGAAACTTACATGGAATGCCCAAAAACTTATCCAGAAGGCCCAAGTGGCTCTCTGGGCTTGTAACAAAATATGTGGGAAGTCGTGGGTGATAAAACCTAATCAAAAATCTATACTGACTCTACCTTTGATAAAATCGATAATCATATATAACTCCATAGCTTGGTGGTTCAAAACCAAGCTCCATATCTATACAGCCATTAAGTAGAGGTATTTCGCAACAACCAAATCCTAAGTATGCCAACAGACTACAGGTTACTAAAATACAACGTTAAAAAACCGTTTCAGGTTCTGTTTCCGACGAGGGAAGAACAACTCAACTCCCTTGATACGGCAGTCTCGTTCAACAGCTAGAGAATCGAATATTGATTAAATTGAAACAAAAGGGTGCAGCACTGGTGATCAACTCCTGAATAACTCACTCCAAAGCCTTCGTAAATAAGCCATACAAACGCAGAGCAAGACAGCTCTTCCAACTACATAGCAAGAGCCTAAAAATTATCACAAGGTGACTGTATACAGGACATTGCTATAGAATAAATCGATCTGTAGAATTTGTAGAGAGGGTATAAAGCGCCGGCGGTTTATCTTTTGTGACTGCGTAGAAAAAATTAGAATAAAAGCGGAACTACTTGAGCCTGGGACAAAAGTGACCCAAGATTTCGCGGAAGTCTCACCGAACAGACAAAAAATTGGGCTTAGCTGGTTAAACAGGGCGTGCCCCGGGGTATTTTTCGAAATAATATTTACCAATAGAGCCTTAATTTGGGTTCCTACGATCTTTTCCGAAATTTTCCATATTCCAAGTTGAACTTCTTCAGTCAACATTAGTGCACAGGAGTGTCTCAACCAGAGCCTCAAAAGAAAACACATCGTTATACTCTCAGTCAGTCAAGCGCCTTTAAAGCCCCAAACACATATAAGCGTGAGTCTAACCTAGGTTGGGAATGCAAACAAACTCTAAAAGCATTCGCATCTCACAGCCAGGTAAAGTACCAATTGTTAAAACACTGGAGACACACTCTAGGGGGCTGATTTTTGAATTTCGTAGGAAGATCACACGGGAACTCAGAAGCTGTCGATCTTGCATAGGGCACGCGTAAAGCTGACCGGATTATCATTTTTCAAGAGCGTTCGTTTACCTGGTCCGTGGATAGGTGTACGAGAGTGTAGGAAAGTTCATTCGATACACGGCCATCGTGTGAGGTTCGGTTGTGGTCGGATAGCAGAAAAGCTCATAAACATGAACAGAAAAGAAATCAGATTAGTCGGCGGATTGCTCACTGGACACTGTCCAGTAAAATAACACCTAAAGGTAATAGGAAGAGCAGAAGATGACCAATGCAGATTTTGCGAAACCGCAACAGGGACCGCAGAACTGTAACTCTGTAAATGCCCCGCCCAACTCTGGAAGAGGCCTAAGCACCTCGAGGCGATATTGCCATCCACCTAAAAAGTGGGTTAACTATCCCCCAAGAAAATAGCTTTCTTGGAAAGTTATGCACAAAATTTCTGCAAAAAAAGCAGTGCCGTGCGGCTAACAGAGTCGAAGCGACTCCCCGTGCAATCTACACTATTAAAATGCTTTTAAATAAATAACACGGGAGCAAATCGAGCTATAAGCTAGCTTTATTTCTGTAGAATTTATTAATCACTGTTTAAAACAAAACCAAAAGGCACTACGTCCATACCATTTCATAGCGCAGCGTAAAAATTCCTACGCCACTCGTGGTACATTAACACTGGCTTGGAGCACAGTTACATACAATGAAAGTTAAATAAAAGTAAAAGTAATTTGAGAGTCATAACGGTTAGGTAAATTTATATTCCTTGGGTAAATTTGATCTTTGGTCTGACTTGACGTATAACCCTACTTTTTGTTTACTTTTTCCTTTGGGCTGCTTTCTCACTTCGTAAACTTAAGTATAAGTTCAACTTATCCTTATTCCTCTTGCAGAGGTGCAACCTTGGCTAAGTGGAACCAGAGAATATAAAATTGGGTTGATGCTATAAATTACAATTGGCAGCGTCGCATTTTTTGTGTTTTTTTGGATGCAGTCTTGAATTTCAGTGTCAATTGTCAAATTTTTTGTTTATTTTTTTGTGGTTTCCAAAAATTGAAACGGGTACGAAAACGGACGATTTGGAAAAAAGCGAGAGCCCAAATTTTTATTTACTGTCAGTTACTGTTGGAAGCAGAGCAGATTCACCAGGGGTTCCCGATTCACCATCCCCAAGACCTACAGAAAGACAGGAGATAGGTGATTTGGATTCTGTTCTTTGGTAAGTTTCTATAAAGCCTGTAGTTAGATAATAAGTTTCTGTTTTATTAATGGGTTGGCCCCCCGAGGTGAACCAATCTAGCAGGAGGTAGTAAGTTGGTCATGGAAAGTCAGAGATTTTTGAGAAATGCTGTGGACAACATGGTGTTGTAGGTACCTACTTTCGTTATAATTAAAACTGGGTGTCCAACTAATTTTCAATTTTTTTTAAAACTGTTATATCATAATTCTTTGGAAAACAGAGAAATGTTTAAAAATATTGTTTTTCGTTTGTTTTACATTGCAGATAAGGAGGCAAGAAGATCATCTTCATAGGAAAGGTACATACTAAATAAGAATAACTTATGGTAAAGCTGAATCATCTGGATTTACAAAAAAGGTACTAACACATATTTTTGCATTGTGCATTCACGGCCTTTACATAAGATTTTTTATAAATAAATCAATCCTGATTCATCATTTAAAGAGCAATTTTTTTTAAAAATTCCAAGAACTCTTTGCATTATTTATATGTCTTTTTATTTTTTAGAAAGTTCTTTCTACTAAAAAAATGCAAAGACCAGGACTGGCAGGAGACATCCCACAAAAGAAAAAAAAATACTAAAAGTGATAGAAATTCCATTAATTTTATGTCAATATGGCAGAGAAAAGTCAGGAGAAGGCCACTAAAATGGTAGAAGTTTGACATTTAATGTTAAATGAATTTTATTTTTGTTGATTATGTTAGTTCCTTTTATTATGTTTTAAATATTTTATAATTTAGAAGAAAGAATTACCTACCTTTTAAGTTTTTGTTTTTTTTTGAAATTACCACTATAAATAGGTACAGTTGTCAGTAATAAATTCTAGCCCCTTTGACAGACAGAAGAAAAATCTTGATATTTTATGGGGGCAGAATTTACTAGTTTTTAAGATGTTCTGGTAGGCAATAAAAACTAAATAAAACATGATAAAAAGAAACAGAATAAAAATTAGTTTGTTTTAAGAAAATCTTTGAATATATCTTATTTGTTTTTTAGTTTAAAACAAAGTATTTTATATAGAAAACTTAAATAACTAGGTAACTACTAAATAACAGTGAAAATATGGAGTTTTTGACCAGCATACAAAATAACAACCTTTGTCGTTATTGTGATTTGAAAACCTGTCAAGAATAAAGTAATTTCGGTTTATATTTGTAACTAATTCTACGCTTACCCATAAAACAATATATTATGCATCTTCCTTTACAAAAATCAAGTTTAAACAAAAATAATCTACCTTTATCTTGTTTATGTATACTTCTGTCAATCCACGTCAAAGTGTTTGTATTTTTGGATAATTTTGCGAAAAGAAAGCTTAAAATTGTTATTAGGAATATGCAAAATACATTGCTTTATATGTAAAAGCTTAGAAAGAGTTAGGAAAATAAAACGAAATCACTCTCTTCTTGAGAGCTTGTCAAACACTGACAACCACAAAGGTTCTTATTTTGGTATGCTGACCAAAAGCCCTTACTATAGCAACCAAAAATTAGACTTTTTGAATTGTCATAACTTTGAAACCAATTTTCTGATAAAAAAAATTCACAACTGAACATATATTATACTTTATAGTGTCAATAATGGCATTTCTTTAAAATTTAAGATGGTAGAAAATTTAAAAAAAATATGACACTTTTTTCAGTGTCCCGGCTCTTTAGTTATTAGTCTGAGGTTCCGGTCTATAATTTGGGTCCTGTTAAGTCCTGACAGGACTTGGCAGGACCTAGAATATGGACCAACACCGTTCTCAACTGAGAACGGTGTTGTAGGGACCCTGTTTGCAGGAGGTGTACAAAATTTGAGGATTTGTTCACCCTTTGGGTTTTCACTATATTTTGTTATAATAATAATACAACAAAAACAAGTTCTTGTTTTAAATATCATGTTAAAAATCTATCTGCACCGATTAATATAAATATAGGTATTTTCTGATTCTTATTTTAATAAATCTTGCAAAACAATTTGTGAGGTTAGAAATTTTTTTAAATTATTTTTACACCTAAAAAAACACAAAAATCTCTAAAAACACCGTCAAAAGCCGAAAAATGTGTTTTAAGATAATAGTAAAAGCAAAAAGGTCTCAAAAACTTGAAAAAATTTAGCCAAGTTTAACCTAAGTCTCAAAATTCTTCTACTTAGCTTTACACCAAAAATGATTCCCTTAAGGGATACTTTGACAGCACCAGCAAGCTACTTATCTTAGTTAAGTTGAACTTAGAACTTAAGCCGAAGTGAGAAAGTGGCCCTTTGTGTCAGAATAAACAAATTTTATTGTCTTTATTTTTAATTCTAAACACACTAATATATAAAATACGCCATTTTAAAAAGCCGTTGTCAACCCCTTTTGTCAAAGCATAGAAAAAGTGACATTTCCCCAAACGCCTTTTTAGCTATGCAATTGTCAATCGCATCATTACCCCCAATTTTTTAGATTGGTCGGTTTGTTTGTTGTCCATTTCCTATAATGTTCTATTTTTCATGTTAGATAAATAAAATTAGCTGGAGAAGTCGACAAAGATCTACCTTCCTGCTGTGTAATAGTGTAATACGTGAGCAAAGTCGGCTATACGTTATCTCTTTTTCTTTGGAAACTTAAGCTATTAATCGTTTGCCAAATGTCTGCAAAAGTACGCTGAAGTTTTATCAAGTCTTCCAGGAAAAATTCGCATTTATCGCCCGAGCGGACGTGCTTAAATAATTTCAAGATTTTCCCAAATCGTTTCCTGAGCCGTTTTTTTTTCACAGAAAAATGTGCAGTATTTTTCTGTTCGCATTATATATAAAATTTAACATAAAAAAAGTTTATTAAATTCGTCGGTGTACTGGCATGTTAGTTTTTAAAGTCTGTTCATAAAGAAGAGAGAGTAATAAAAATGCAAATTTGGATAAATTTTGTACTGAGTGATCGATCACTTTTTTTTATCTTTTAAAAATTTTCTAATGTACCCCAGGTAAAAATCCTTTATTTTTATATACCTCATCCTGTTCGATCGGAGAATACAATAGAACCCAAAACCGAGAACAATAGAAGGCAAGCGATATCGGAGAATACAATATAATATATATATATAATATAATATAATAATTTTTATTCAAGTAAACGTAAGTTACAAGAAAAAGCAAGAGTGCAGCGCACAGACGAGTCTGGTTGCTGATTTCTATACACTTATTCTTACAAAAAAAAAAAGAATTTAATAACAAAAAATAATAAACATTTTAAATCAATAAAAGATTTTAAGAGAAAAAAAAATAAAAACAACAAATGAAAAAATGTAGAACAGAAATAAATAATTAAATTCAACTAATACTAACAAATAATAATAACCTAAGCCCAATTTAAACCCAGAAAACTGGTTACAACAAAAAATTTAAGAAAACAAAAAGTAGAAGTAGGATTAGAATTAATACTTGATTATTCGCTCTACTATCTTTGGTAACCTATAAAATAGGTTACCAAAAACCAAAAACCGAGAACAATAGAAGGCAAGCGTTAAACTATTCTCATAGGCGCCGCAATTGGGGGAAACTTACATTTTAAGTACCGTGGTATATGGGTATTAGTAAAGAATATGTAAAAAGTTCTATGAAATTTTATAAAACAAATTACTTTATTAAAAAAAAATTATGAATTAAATAATAAAAATACATTTTAGGAATTAAAATAATATTATAATATATATACAGACCGCTTCAAGCTACTGCGAACATAGGGCGGAAGAAGTCTAATTTGCCAGTGTACGTACATGCAGAGACACCGCACGCCTATCAGTGAAGCAACCAATACTCAGGCTTGCGATCACCACTTGCATGACTTTCCTTTGGTATTTAGTACGCTTCTAACCACGGTGCTGTGTGGAGCGTAGTCAATGAAACCGGAATTTGGTCAATAAATACGCAAATTTTTATAACGTAATTTTCTAATTTTTTGTCACTAATAAATAAGAGCGTTTTATTGTCAACTGCTCAGATTTATCAGTGACGACGTGTTACAATGAAAATAATAAGGAGAAACAAAATAAAAGCAAGTTCTCAAAATAAAATAATACATTCTAAAAACCAAAAAGATTCTCCCAGTCAAAAAAAAATTAAAGCAAATGTTCGAAAAGTCCTCCTTGCTCGGCTAGACAATATCCGAGCCTACTATAAAAACCCCTTCTAACGTTTCCAAGCATGTTAGGGGTGATAATTTGAAAAGCTTCTTCAAAAACAGATAGAAGTCATTAGGAGCAAGATCGGGAGATCGAGCTGGCCATAAAATAGTTCCGCGTGTACTTATAACCCGATTAGGAAATACATTATCAAGATATTCCCTAACAAGGCCAACATTGTGAGCGGAACAACCATCTTGTTGAAACCATGTTTCACCAAATCTTACACCTAAAAACTGCCTAGCAGTTGGAATAATGTGCTGCTGCAGTAGATCCAAGTATCTAGGACCATTCAAATTGCAATTGCCGTTAATAAAAAATGGCCCAATTACGCGTTCCCCTATAATACCCCCCCTCAAACATTTAGTTTTTGGGGATACTGTGTTCTTACGTCAAAATACAAATGCAAATTTTCCTTCGACCAATATCGAACGTGTGTTGGGTTATGACGATTTGACCATTTGACCATCTGCACTTTTTCGGCAACTTCGTAGACATCCATTTTTGGTTTTAAAAATGTATTATTTTAATTAAGAACTTACCCATCTGTTTCTCGAGCAAGGCAGAAATAAAACAAAATAATAAAAACAAAATGAATTTCCAAAAGATAACACTGCAGCGTGCTTCGAATCCACCTCGGTCGTACGGCACCGAGAGTAAATTGAACTTGATTCCCCCTATGTTCGCAGTAGCTTGAAGCGGTCTGTATACAAAAACGGATTGGTGTTTTAATTATTATTATAACTACAAAAATAATTAAAATGAAATGGAAGTAGATACGTTTCCTTAAAACCAGCCAAAAATAAAATAGGAATAAATTACTCAGATTCAGAAGAACAATAAATGCTATCATCATCACTCTCATTTTCTTCCAAAGAAATAATTAACGGTTCCACAGTTTCTTCGATTAAACAATCAAGTTACTTTTAAAACATGTTGTACATATTTATGCCAATTATCTGGAGTTATTTTTTTAACTGATTCTTGAAAAAGCACCAGCACATCCTTTAATTTATAGGTAGTCTTATTCCTTGCTACATACCCTTTGATTTGATCCCATATTAATTAATTCTATTGGATTAAGTTCACAATGGCAAGACGGCAGTATTAATACGTTATGTTTCGTTTTTCAGCCATATCATCGACCACTTACTTATTGAATTTTTCTTTGTGGCTACTTACCAACGATAGTAGTTCTTTTTTATCATATCTACCTCAAAATTTATGTTTTTTTTTCTGTGAGCCACCTACCAATATCAGCTTTTCTCCATGCTGTGGTTGGTACTTTTTCAAGGTTTCTGGAATGGTAACTGGCGTTGTCCATTACTATTACTGAACCAAAAGGTATTAGGTCTAACATTTGCTGAAAGTATTCTTCAAATGCATGGCCATTCATGTCCTCGTGATAATCGCCAATATGGTTTGACGGAAAGACCAAAAGACCTCCTTTTACAAACCCTTTTTCACTGCCAATATGGACAATTATCAAACGTTTTCCCTTTCCTAAAGGCGGCTTTATCCCTGTCCACTAACCTTCCATGAATGCCTGTGGGACACTTCACATTTTTGTCTTGCCATTGTTTGCTAACAGTGTGACCTTCATTTACCCAAGTTTCATCAAGAAAATATATATTTTTGCCCTCCCTTCGAAATTGCCTAATTTGCTTTAAATATTTTCTTCTCCAGCAAACTATCTCGTCACTTTCTATTAAACCGCCTTTCTGTTATGTTTTTCCCAAGAAAAATCAATTTCTTTTAAAGTTTTCCACAATTTCGTTCTTAAAATATTTGGAAACCCACCATCTTATTTTATTGAAGCATAAACTTTATCAACAGTTCATCACCCAACCTTAATCCTCTAATTATGCACCTGAAACAATTATGGAATTATATGCATACCTACGTATTATAGTGCAAAAACAGAACACGCATAATAAACAACTTCCCTATCAGGTTAAAATATAATATGTATTTTTAACTGCTGTTTTTTCTATTTTTTTTAAATTTAAATATGGGCAAAACACCTAAGCCAATGGTACGCTCGAGAAAATAGGTTTTAAATCGTTTTATTACTCTCTCTTCTTTATGAATGTACTATAGGAATTATTTTGTATAATTTTGTATTTCAAGTTCAAGTTTCGTTTATTGTGTTTAATGCATTCACAATTCACAAAGAGTTTGGTTTAAAGAAAAGAAAATGGTAATACACAGAAATATTGAGAAGCTAAATAAATTAATTAATATAAAAAAAACATAGCTAAAAGAAAATTATATAAGTTAATGGTACCTAACAATAATGATATTGTATATAATATTTACAATTGACATTTACAAAAAGAAGCAAGCAAGTTGATAAGAAACAAGAAGTTACATAGAGTTAATAGAAGAAAACAGTATGAAATATATGTGGGTTTCTGGGTGTATTGGATATAAATAAATAAAAATAATAATTTGCACTGTTTCACCTTCATTTTTGAATTATAATAATTATAGAATATTATTTGCCAAATATCTGCATGAGCTGATTTGCACGCTTCGTCCATAATTAAAGAAAGCGGCATAACAGAGCATGTTGAAGGAGAGATTAAGGAGATGGAATTAAACGCAGAGATAAAAAAATATTTTTAAAATCATAATCACATTTCTTTCCATAAAAATTGAAACATGTCCAGGTATCAAAAAAGAAGTTAAAAAACCGCAAAATCAGTTACATCAACCGAATAGAATCTAAAAATAAAAGATCAAAAGATCTTGGGTGGAAATACCGAAAATTCAAACCTGGATGAGCATCCCACAAGGAATACACAAAGAGCCAAAGTGAAAAGAGAAATGATTAAACGATGTTTCGCTCTGCACCATCATACACTTTGATTTCTAACTTTGAATCACTCACAAATAGGCATCGTTCCGCTTGTTACTTATCCAAGTTACCTGATGGAAATATTAACACGCCAGGACGAATCCGCATCAGGTAACTTGGACATAGTGTATGATGGTGTTTAATGATGTATGGAGAGGGTGACCAGTGGAACTACTGACGAGCTCACGCTGGTTACCCAGAGCGAAACATCGTTTAATCATTTCTCTTTTCGCTTTGGTTCTTTGTGTGTTCCCTGTGGGATGCTCATCCAGGTTTGAATTTTCGTTATTTCCACCCAAGACCTTTTGACCTTTTGGTTTTTGTTGATGTCTAGGTATATTATTTTATTTTTAAGAAACCAAGGTATCAAATGCAGCATTGAACTATTAACGACGCGATTGGGGTAGTCGGGAACAGCAAAAAAAATCACGAATTTCCTAAAGAATCAGTTTAAATGTATTGCATTGATACTTGGTAGACGATGGGAGGGGGTGGGAAGGTGATGTGGCTTAATATCAAACTGGATTACTCATTTTGAAACTAAAAAAAAAGTTTCTTCAAAAACACAAAATTATTAATTGCAGCACATAATAAGCGCATAAAGCACATTTTAAGTTCGAAGCTTATTTCGCAAATGTCGAGCCACACCCCACCCACCGGGCATAAAAAAAGCAAATAGTGCTATCTGCCGCAGATTTGCAGTGTGGACTGCCGAGATTGGTGCGTTGGAAAGCACATATAGAGCACAAAAATCCCATGCGGTCGATTGTGATGTCAAGTGTTAATTTATGGTAGGGGGGTGTGGCTCGTTGTTGAGCTAGCAAACCCATTCTCAATGTTAAAAAAAAAACTTTCTGATTGAGCTGAAAATTTTTATTTTTGACACATAATTAGCATATAAAGAGCACGTAAATCTAAAAATGTTTTTTTTTTTTTTTTTGAATCGGTCAAATGGGGGGTGCAGCCCGATGGACCGCAGATAAAATCCATAAAATTGATAAATAATTTTTACTTTCAAATCCTGGTAGAGGAAAAACTTTTTTTACATTTATTCCCCCACCCTTTGCCCTCTACGTCACAAATCTTTTCTGTATATATATATTTTTTTGAATATGCGCAAAAGTTTTAAAACTGGTGAGCGTGTTAGTATACACTATGACTTTAAAAAGAGAAGTTTATTTCTTACATGGTTAACAGTTTTCAGACACCGAAACGAAATTACTGCACTGGTCTTGTTAAAAGAAACTGTCTCCAAGGACGGGCGCGGACAAATTTATAACAGCAGTACACAATAAAGCTTTTTGCGATGACGCTAAAAATGTAGGATGGGTGCTAATACAAGAAATGTCAGTTTGGCCTGCGAATAGAGTGGAGTGATTTGTTAATTCCAAATTCTTCGGACCAATTTCAATTTGACGGCTTACATTTAAACACAGAATGGTTGAGTTTGTAAATTTACCGATGGGCTCACCGATGAAAACAATCGAGTTTGTAAATTTATTCATCCTTGGTGACATTCATCGGGTTCTTAAATTATCCGATTGATTTCACCAATTGATGGCATCTATGCTCACCGACCAGTGTCGTCTCCAGCTATTTGAAAAGGGGGAGGGGGCGTTTTCGATACGAAAAAAAAACCTAGAATATAATCATAGCTTTTATGAGAAACATATCAATGTATGCAAACAAAACTTAGTAACTACAAGCGTCGATTTGGCCTCAAATTTAGGGGCAGGGGATTTTAAGTTATTTATTTCATAGATTTTTTATTTTAAAAAATCTTTAGATGCGCCGAAAATTTGAGAAAATGACATTAAAAATGGAATTTTTGAGTCAGATTAAAGTAAAATCGTAAATATCAAATTTTTGAAGAAAATTGCATTGAAAAATGCATTTTTTGATTTAAAATTAAACTAAAATTGTAAATAATCAATGGTTTAAAAGCGCAGCAAGTGAACATTTTTGTGAAAGTGACACTACAAAACACAAAATTAAACTAATACCGTAAATATCAAAGTGCCGCAATTTATGCCCCACTTTTGATTTTTTAAATATTCGTAAAAGATTTAAATCCAAGGTGGAGGGGGGGTTAATTACCCCACTACCCCCCTGAAATCTGCGCTTGAGTAACTATGTATAATTTTTTCAGTTATGAAAAACATGGATAACCAACAAAACCTAATAGCTAAATACATTTTTTTTGAGATCTAAAAAGCTTTTTAAGTTGAAATATTACCTTATATGTATTGCTATATATATCTAAAAAAAAAGGACGTTTCTAGTTTTTTTTGGGCAAACCGGTCAATGACTCCCGTCTGCCCGTCAGACGAATTTATGTCATAGAAGTTTCTTTCTGACGAAGCATTACTTACTGACAAACATTTATCAAGGGAAAAATATCGCCACACTTGTTCATTACTTCAAAAACGTTATCATATATTCAAGAATTTGTCTTTTGGATTAATCAATTTTATAGTATTTGAAAACCGCATTAATTGATTTTGCCTTGATGTTTGCTTCACGTTGTATAAAACTTGGTATGAATATGTTCAGGTAAAAGATACTTAAGAGTCTCGTTATTGAACCTTGATTTTATGTCAGAAATGATTTTCTCTAAAACTTGTTTATAAATAGAAATTCTGTAGTACTATTCTTCACTTATGTATTTTCAATATCGTGGTATGTCATGCGTTTGTTGGATAAGTACCAGAGTGGAACGATGCCTATCTGTGAGTGATTCAAGGTTGGAAATGAAAGTGTAGGATGGTGTTTAATGATGTATGTTGAGGGTGAGCAGTGAAACCACTGATGAGCTCACGCTGGTTACCCAGAGCAAAACATCGTTTAATCATTTCTCTTTTCGCTTTGGTCCTTTGTGTGTTCCTTGTGGGATGCTCATCCAAGTTTGAATTTTCGTTATTTCCACCCAAGATCTTTTGATCTTTCTTTTTTTTTGGTTTCTTTTCGATTGAAGTAACTCTTTGGAGGTTTTTTAACTTCTTTTTTTGTTAACTTCAAAATGCTTGACAAAAACCGTAAATTATATCATTGTCAGCACCCGTAGACTTGCTTGGTTAATTATTTTAAAGGCGATTCCCAAAAAAATGCGAAAATTTTAGTTGAAAATCAGAGAAAAAAATATGAAATTTAAACAAAATAATCATGTAACTTTTCTTAGATTAATGATATGTAACCACTGTTCAAATTTTTATAGGGAATTTTTTCACCCTGTATAGTATATCACAGTTATTTCAGTTGGGTAACAAAACATTTAGGAGGCGAAGCAAATGAGGGTAGTTATTTTTAAATCGCATAATTATCTGGAGTTTAAATGATTTTTTTATTTTGCTTGTTATCGTTTTTTCGACACTCCCCCCAGTGTATATAAGTGTGGTGGCCATGCGGCGTTTTCTTTTTCAAACTAAGCACACTGGAGTAATGTAACTGAGCAATTTATATTTTTCCTACATTTGGCTCGCGTTTTACACCGCACGTAAGGGTCGTAAGTTTGTAACAGCGGCAATGGAACTGGAAAAAGGTGCCTGTAAAAATCTATATATAGGGCGTTTTACAAGAAATAGGACAAGTTAACAAACACAAGTTTACTAGGGCGGCCTCCGTAGCGTATCTGCCTAACGCACGGAAGGTCTCGGGTTCGAATCCTGGCTAGGAGTATATTTTGAATTTTTCTTTAAATTTGCATAAACTTAGCTACAACTAAGCATTGATCCTAAAATGTATGGAATGTTCCAATATAAAAAAACACAAGTTGTGTAAATATTTCAACGCATCCGTATCGGTATACGTAACGCGTTCGAAACAAAGTCAAAATACGCTACATTTTTGATTTGTTTATGCGAACGATGCCCGCTTTTTTGAAGGGTGCGATGACAGGACTGCTGTTTGAAATCGTTGCGTACGTTCGTGGGTCCCTAGAGACGAAAATAAAATTGATATGCGTGTGAAATAGAAAACTTTTTGAGGCGTTATAGAGTGCAGATTTGGTTACTTTCGTGTGTGGTTGTAGGAAAAAGCATTTTTGGATTTAGCTGAACGAAAATTTTTGTGTCACCGGGGAACATTTTTTCCGATTCCACCCAGTCGTATTTGGAAGGTAATAGGATCTGGTCCCATTCAGTTTTTATATTCCTGAATCCTGCACTGGTGTAATTTTCACACTAGTGTGTGACAATTGAAGGCTCTCCGGCGCATTGTACATGCTCACTGGATCCCACCCCGTTAATCAAAGGTCAATAATAGGATTATGGCGATTCATAAATTATTACGCTAAAAACTTTGCTATGTAGTCGTGTTAGTCCAGAGATATAGTAGAGGAGAGTAGAAAATGCCTCCTACCTGCGCGAGTGATGATATTTGTTGGGCGACAAACTAAGAATTGTAAAAGCTTTAAATAAAAAAAAGTCAAAAATTCGATCCGATCTACGGAGGAACGGTTTCTCCAACTGCACGATCAATACAACTCTTCAGACAAAGGACGACTGTTTTATTTGATGAAAAAATACGAGAAATACTTTACTTTAGATTATTTTATATTGACTGATGTTTGACAATGACTGACAAGACTTTCTTTCAAAAAACATCTTCTTGCATTGTGACTCCATCGTTGCAGAAATATACCGGGACAACACCGTTCTTAACAAAAAAGCCAATTAACTCCTACCGCCTCAGTGCCCTTTAGCCTATTGTATCGGACATTTTTATAATCAAATTGACAAATAAAACATGGATTTTCTGTCAGTTTGGTGTCGATATGGCACCGATCATAGGCCAAAGGATACTAAAATGAAAATTAGTTAACTGGCTTTTTAGTTGAGAACGGTGTTGACCGGGATAACACACAACATCACAAGTTTAACTCGAACTCATCTTACTAAAAACTAAGTATAACATTTAGGTTTAGTTACTTTCCTGCTACTTTGTCTGATCTGGCAACTTTGTGGTGGACTGTCTTGATAATAGCCTTCCGGAAACAATGGCATTGGACTTTGAATTTTTTCAGGAATGGATTGTATTGACGAGCATCTTTGGCTGCATTGGACCTTATTCCCGAAACGGACTAAGTTTTCATTTTCAATCAAAATCTGTTTTTCTTCTTCATCGCTGACCTCCAACAGATAAAGACATTGAACGGTTCTTAAAATCATGTCTTTTTCTGCTTTTAAACGTACCAATCTGTTTTCTCCATCTTTTCCTGAATAAATCTTAATTACTTTCGCTAGTGGCCAATCAAATCTTTTCTTGTTTTCATTGCCAACTAACACTATGACTCCAATTTTTATCTTTTTATTATAAATCTTCTTTTGTTTCATACTTAATAATTGCTCTGAGTACTCCACTCTAAATCTCTTCTTTAGGTCTTTTTCGTCTTAGGTTTAATTCTGTAATGAAATCTCTTTTTTAAATTGTTAGATTCAACCTCATCTAAATCAAACATTCCAACATCTCTTATGTCTTGCATAAACATTACAGGTGTTAATGCTACATAGTCTGGTTCTTCGGATAAATATGTAAGTGGACGAGAATTGACAATAGCTTTACTTTCACATAAAATAGATACAAATTCTTCATAGTTTAGAGATGCTCGACCCAAAACTTTTCGCAATACTTTTTTTATTAAACCTATCAATTTTTCCCACCATCCTCCCCACCATGGCAAGAAATGCGTATTGAACTTCCAATGAATTTTTTATAATGTGCTGTAATTTGTAACCTTTTCCCAGTCCAATTTTTTAAATTCGTTCTCTGTACCCACAAAATTCGTACCATTGTCACTGTATAGAGTTCTAGGTCTACCACGTCTTGCAATAAATCTTCTCAGAGATAAAAGAAAACTATCTGTTGACAATGATGACACTACTTTCTTTCAAAAAACATCTTCTTGCATTGTGACTCCATCGTTGCAGAAATATACCGGGATAACACACAACAACGACAGACATAAATACTAAAAGAAAGGTACACTTATAATTCCATACATCAAAGGAATCTCCGAAAAGATAAGAAGAATAAGCAACCAGTACCCTCTTCGGAGTGTCAAAACGACGACAACAATAAGAAGTTAAGTAACAAAAACTAAACCATACAGTCACAACACCAAGAACTGCAACTACCAAGTACCATGAGAGTGTGCTGATATCTTCATGGTATGGTAGTTCGTCTTACAGAATACAAACGCAAAAGTCAACATCATATAGAATGGAAAGAGGCAAAGATCGGTGCCAATGAGGAAAATCTATTCAGATGAAAGTTCAAAGAAACGGCATTCATATACCGTCGAACCAGAATGTATTTTCTTAACAAAGAGTCACCATCAAGGATATTTGAAAACCCATACTTTTCGGAGGTAACAGATTTCAACTGCGAAACAGCGGAACCAACCAAATGCGACCTTCATGGTCTTAGTTTTTTTGTAGTATTCACCTGAGGACGATTGCAGATACATAGGCATTCGAAACTTTGTGAAAACATAAAGAATAAAGATAATGGAAGTTCAAAACTCTAGCACGTCACAGTCGCCAGCCTTACTTTTTTTAAAGTACAAAAAACTGTTGACTTCAATAATTATATTTGTGTTTTATTTTCTATAGCTTAAGGCCACAAAAACGGCATAGATTTGACAACAGTGCTTTGCTGTTTTTGGGCCAATATTTACCGGGCAGAATATCGGAAACGAGAAATCGGAATCTGTTGAAATTTGGTAGGAATATTTATTTTTGATTTCCTCACAACCGTATCCGGACAGATTTTGCTGGACTCTCTCATTCACTAAATAAAATAAACACGGCTAACATAAGTCAAAAATCTTACCTGGCTGTTTCTTTAGCCTCTTCGATAATACAGAAATCTGTAACAATTTTTGGATTTTTTATTTTTTTGAAAAAAATACACCAAATTTTGAAAAATCCTTTGGATACGGTTCTAGATTTTTATAAATCCTATTATCTAATAACAAAAAAATTATGGTTTTTTTCTTTATACGTGAGATTCTGCCGGAATTTTGAAACGCCAAGGTCACGTAATTTGGTAGGCCCAGGCAAACTGAGTGAGTTCGATTGGAGTATTGGAATTCAGGTTCCGCATAGCCACCGGCTGGACTTGGTTCCATAAGCTTTTTTTTTCCACGCGGATTATGAAATTTGACCTTGTCTGTCAGTGAGTGAAACAGTGATAGAACTATAACTTGAAATCCGCGCGGAAAATCTGCTAATGGAAGGCTAGTCTCACATATGACGTTCGCGCGGTGTTCTGAACACTGCACGATTTCACTCGAAATGTGATTAGTGATGCCACCTATTGTTGATCTTTCAAAAAAATAGCAAAGCAGTGTTGTCAAATCTATGTCGTTTTTGTGGCCTTAATGACAAATAATAACTTTTTAACAAAAAATTTAACTTTACGTAAAAACGTGCACTAAAAGGTATAAAATAAAATAATTTTTATTTGCTTACAAAATTCAATTTTTTTGGTGTCTGAGTCTATACAGGTTCCTAAGCAAATCCTTAGGGGGCCAAGCAGCCGTGTATAAGACGCAGACAAGCAGAAAAGCACATTAGGCAGAAAAGGATGGGCATGGGCCGATGTTGTCACTACATCTTACACGTAGTAAATCCATTCCAGGTTGTTGTTTTCTAATGTTTTCCATTTTCATACCTTTAGGACTGGAATAAAAATTGTTTTTGCTCGACTTTAATACCAAACTGATGAAAGATATCGTAAAAAAAAATATTTTTCGGCTTTTCATTTTGTAACCATTGTCCTTACGTACTGTTTACAGGCTGGGGACTGAGATACATGCAAATGCTTAACCTAAAGCGTTCATACATGGCCGGAGAAATCGACTGAGATATTTCCGTAGAAACTTTATCAAGCAAATAGGACGGGTTGACGCCTTCGAACGTCCAACCCGGGTTTTGCACTTTGATTCAAAATCAAAAAGGAGGAACAGTCAGATGTGGGGCCGTGCACAAATTACGTAACGATGATTTTACCAATTTTTGACCCCCTCCCTATGTAATGTTTTGTAACGGTTTGGCACGCCACTCCCCTAATATTACGTAACGATTTCAAGACCACTACCCCCCCCCAAAAAAAAAAACTTTTCACTTATTTTCATTCCAAATTTTCTTAGTTTCACACAAATTCAAACGCTGTCGAAAACCCCCCTCCCCCCTTCGCAACGTTTTGTAACCCCCTCCCCCCTATGATTATCACGTAATTTGTGCACGGCCCCTGTAATCCCAGTAGAGGAGGGCGAGAAAACTGATATTTTTTCTTAAAAATTATACTGTTTAGACCTATTTCTTTGCGTTCCCGAAATTACGTAATTTTTGAAAAAAAATGTAAGCGACGTCATTTTTATTTTGTGCTTTTTTTTCTAACATTTTTGCGTTCGGCTAATTTAATTGAAAAATTTTTGCCTGCGGCGCCCTTTATCTTCTCACTCGAAACCAAGATCCCCCATTTTAGGAAAACTGATCCCGTGTCTGATTTTAAATTTTTTCGAATAAAAGTAGAGTACCTTGGGGGAAATAATTTTTTTTCTACGGTATGACGAAAATTTCGAGAAAGTTGAAGAGAAAAAATAAAAAAAAGTGGCAGAGCTCAAGTTTTCCGTAAAAAAAAACGTTTTTTGTAAGGAAACAGAGCAAAATAAATCTTTTCATCCCTTTTTGGGTGTTACAAATATTGGCAGCCCCTTATTTTTCGCTTTTACCCTCCCGCTAGTTTTGCAGAATTGGTTCGCTAAATGTTTCGAGATCATGTCATAAAACACCTCGAAAATATCAAATGTAGTGTAGGGCCAGCTTTATTTAAAATCAATAATATCGCAAGCAAAAAGCTCTGCAGGAAAAACAGCGCCGTTTATTGATTTCTTTGGCTGCTAGTGCTAGCTGCATGGTTTGGCCGTTTCCGGATAGATGTCACTAGTAGAACAGAATGGAAAGAAATTTAATTAAAAGCGAAGATATTTCTTTCTCATGTTAACAACCTCACGAGTTTATCGCTCAGTATCGTAAATAATGGACCCTGCCGCCTCCTTTAAGCAAGAAAAAGCTGTAGTTTGGACCTGAAAACATCTAAATTCATCTCATGTTGTGGCCGCCATCTAGCGGAATTTGCAGACATATTGTCAACGGTTATTATTGCAACTATGATTTATGCTCACAACGAAAGAGTGGCGACAATTTTTTCTCATGAAAGCTGTCCGGAGATAATAACAAACTGGCACCATTGCTCAATATACCTGTTTCTTTTGTGCGCGCAGAACTTTCTATGCCATTTCTGTTTGATTTATTGAAATCCTATCCCTAAGGAAAATCTTAGGAACCCTGTATGTACTTGCTTCGGCGGTGTATATATTTTATTAGAATAGTAATTGGTTAGGCTTTTCAAAGTTATACTGCACAAACGTAAACCCTTCAAGGGTAACAGTGGGCCTGAAGAAGCAGCCCGACCTCGACTATCGTCTTGTCTCTTCGTAATAAAGTGATAACTTCTAGGCTTTTAAAATGATTTTCTAGTTTTCTGGAGAAAGTGGGAGAGAAATACGTCTTTTAATAAAAACAGAAACTCTTCTGAATCCAATATAAAAAGAACTATGGAAATCGGTTGGGCCATCTATAAGTTATGCAATAAATAAAACCCTACATGGGGTGCAATGGACCTGGCAAAGCAGCCCAGATTTTCAAATTGAACTAACCATGTAACGTCGAATTATCATGATATCATAATTATTTTTCGTATATGTTCGTGATAGTGAAAGGGGAAAAAATATATTTATGCACTTTAGGGATACAAAATAATTTTAATCCATGGGGAATTTAAAGTAAATTTTTCCAAATTAAACAATAATTTTATTGAAATTATATTTATTTGTTAAAATGTATGAACGAAAAAAATAATTAGCATATGCATTACTTAAATCTAGTTCGGTCATTCTGTGTCTTTAGAAATGCCGTGAGTTTACTATATTTGCTGATGTCGACGTTTGCTTTAGATATTATCGTAGCTTTGATCATGGAATATTGACTCCATACAGAAGATGCCTTGAGATTCTTAGACTTCTGTAGGAAGTATGCCAGGAGCACCTTTTCATCCGTAAAATTCTCTGCATGCACCATTGCGTTCAGAAACACCTTAAATTAGCATATATCTGCTCTTTTCGAACGTGCTACAAGTTTTTGACCAATTAATGTGCTTGGTTCTCGCTAGATGCGGATACGTATACCGCGATGAGTTACAGTGTCTCTACTTTTAGCTATTTTTAAACGCATCCCTATACTTATACCTAACCTAAGGCGTCTTATTTATTTCATTATTCTATCGAGGCCCGGTTTCATGGTTTTCAGGTGATCGAACATAGTAGTTTTTACAACTAGTGGCTAAAATAGTGCTTTTATTTACAAGCTTTGGTCTCAATAACGAGTGCAGCGAGGTATTTGAAAATGCGAGTAAAGAAAAGCACAGCTTAGCCGCGAGTTGCTAACACTATTTTTTTTAATATGTTTATCAAAAAATCCAAGAAAAACAGAACAATACTTTTAAAAATCTCGAACGAAGAGCACTTCTCGCAATACACCATCTTTACACAATAAATCAAGGCAGCTGGTAAATGAAATAACAAAGGTTTCCATATCGATGTGCCTTTTTACTCGGTGACGTTTATTGTTACGACATTTTAATCTTTGACAGTTTGATGTTTTGACGATGTTTTTAAATAATTTTTTCGTAAATATTTGGTGAAAACTGACGGAAATGGCTTAATTTTTAGGCAAGAATAATTATATTTTTTCAATATTATTATTTTTCGCTATTCCTCTTTAATTTTGGGTAAAAAACAGAGAGAAATCTTTTTTTGCACCCGGGATCAAAAAAAAAGTTTTTTTGCATCGATTACCAAAAAAGCCATCCTTTATTTATGTGCAGACAGTTACTAAAATCATATTTTTGTTTTGTGTATGTGTATAAAAAAAAAGGTTTTATAAGATTTGCCTGTTTCAAAGAAATAGTAAATTTATTATAGAAACCTGTAAAATATTATGAGCCTGTTAGACTATAAAATGCCCTGGAAAACCTAAAAAAAATCTGGATATATTTAATATTTATATTGTGAGCTTGTCTAACTAGAGAATCCATAAGAAGACTTATCAAAATTTATGTTTTTAGCAGCCAATAGCAAACTATTAATTAAACAAGATGTTCATAGAAACCTTTAAAATTTTATTAGTCTGGCCGCTTATAAAATTTCCCAAAAGTCTCATAAAAAATGTGCTTATACAAACCTATAATACATTATAAAAAACATGGGTGTAATCATAGAAACCTATTAAGTTTAATGTGTCTGTGTGATTATAAAATCTCTTAGAAAACGGTTCTTTCATAAACATAAAATATTTGAAAATAAAACGTTTGTCCCATAAAATTTTAAACATATTTGTAAGTCTTTCGGATTGTAGGATATATGAAACCGCATAAAATTTTACGAAAATCAAAGAAATATCTCATAAATTATTGCAAACTTTAATAAACCTAAAATTTGACCTTACAAAAGTTTATAAACCTTATAAGAACTGATAAAAATTAGGTGTGTTCTTTATGAGAATTAATGCGGTTTTTTGACAGGGATTCCTATGGACTTAAGACGGTTCTATTTACCGAACTACCGATAAAGTTGGTTGGCGTTAATGGAAATCGAAAAAGAATTTCAGCTGAAGCTATACCATAAAAATGGCGGCACTCATGATGTTTGTTAAAATTTGGATGCACATTCGTCTATAATCGTTTTATTCCCATCTGTTTTCTATGTGTTGGTCAGGCCTATTTAATGTTGACCCACATTCCGCTTAAAACAAAACAAGGCCGAAATAATGCAAAATAATGGAAATGTATAGTTAGATCGCCCAACTAGAAGTCGGCTGACATGTTCATAAACTTTTGACTGTTGTGAGAAATAAAATAAAAATACTGTTATGTATGCTTGCAATTTTCTCTTTTTTTCACTTTTTAATATATGACGTCAAGTTGGCCAAACATGGTTAAATCGCCCAAAGGCTACTATTACTGAATTAAGCTTAAAAAATCCTTTAAAATGACGTCCTACATCGTAGAGGATCTTATTTGGTTTGTGAGATAATTACTTTCAAAAATTGAAATTTTAGGACTTTGGTTCTATAGATATCTCGTATCGTACCTGGACTAGATATGCGAACCTTATGATATGGGGCATCTCTAAAATTTTGAGATCGCACAGAAAAAAATTAGGATGGCCCTCCAAAAAGAGCAAAGATTAAATTAATTATTATAAATTAAAATTTTTATATTTAATTAAAAATTAGATATTTTGCACCATCCCAGTTGGTGAGCGTCGAGTGCAAAAAAGGGTAGTTTTGGTTTGTGGAAAACAATCATAACTTTGTTTTAGTGCAACCAAAGGTTCCAAATTCCCAACATGGTAAAAAAAAATAATAACTATAATAATATTAACTATATAATATCTTCATAGGGAAGACGGCTTGTGTTGTTTAACTTTTTCGTTGAAATATGCAAGTAAGGCGTCTTCTTTTACGATTAGGTTGCTTTCCGGAATGTTTTTACCAGTACAACCACAAAACATAATCTTTATAGGTTTTTTCGTATAGTTTTCTTGATTTGGCCAGCAAAAGATTCGTCTTTACCTCTTCAGCGGTCCAGTATATCTCTAGGGATTTTTTTTTCAAGGGTATCAAGGGGAAATCTTGCATAAGACGCCCGAACTACTTTCCTGCCAGAGTCATTTCTCCTCTACCAGGAGAGCCCGGGTAGTGTCGGATTCCTACCCACTAAAACCCCTCGATTGTGACTCCAACCTGTCAGGTGGCAAGCCACAGTCACTGCACTGCAGCCATTACTGGCTTATTGTGCACCCTCTTAGTTCCTAGGCTAACCACTCCATTTGTTTTATCCCCTGCGCAAGTTTGTACAGGTCCTTAATGGAGTAGTCCCCAGTCAATATTGGGTCAGTTTAGTAGCAGTAGTAGAGAAGGGCCGGCGCGAAACCCGGCAAGTAGGCCTCCCTGGGCCCTTTCTGCCCTACCCCGAGCCTGCCCCTAATCCACCGCCTGCACCACTGGTCTGGCAGTTTGCTCATTTGGTCTCACTGTTCTTTTTGCAAAGTCCAGTATTTTGTCCCATTTGAGCGTGTGCATGTCCTCCTCATCCAGGGTCGGGAAACCGAATACCTGATATCTCGTCCTCTGGTATGCCTCGCAGTTCGCTATAACGTGTCGAGATGTCTTTTCTGCCCGCCCGCAGGCCCGGCAGGTCGAGTCATTCTCCACCGCGATCCGCGTCATGTGCTTCCTTAGTCGGTTGTGACCTGTTATGATACCTGTCAGCAGACCAGCGTCCCTTCGCGATCTCCCCAGAAGCCATTTTTGTCTGGCTACATCCGGGCCCTTCACGAAGTCCTTGGTCTGTCTGCATCCTGTTCCTGCTCTCCAAGCGGTCGTCATGGCATCGTTGGCCCATTTATTGAGTCGACTTTGCAATTGCCTCTTGGTTGTTCCTAGGAGTGCTTCCGGCCCTACATACTGGGTGCTTGCCCCGATCCTGGCGAGCTCGTCGGCCATCTCGTTACCTGGCACCCCCATATGTCCTGGTACCCACATAAGTGTCACTTGGGTCTAGTTTAACTACCCCAAAATATTAGATGCCTTTTGCGATCCAGTGCCTCGCATTGGCATATTACATGTTCTACTGTTTCTGGTTCCATAGTCTGCATAGTTGCATAGTCATAACTCAGGTCTCCGTGATACAGGCCCATGTTGTTTAGGTGAACTTTAACCGCCATATGGCCGGTCATAATTCCTATTATAGTTCTCACTTGGATCCTACTAAACTTTAGCTCTCTAGGGATTACTTTTTCTTCAAATTCCATAATATTTTACATTTACATTTACAAGAAAAACGGAAAAATACCGACTAAAACCCAACTTTATTTGTAATGATGACTTTGCTGATATTGTTGCTAATGACAAGCAACTGTTTGTGTCTCAGATTGACAAGAATAACAATTTAAAAAACAACAAAATGAATCTCGTGTCCGCAAATAAAAATGAAAGTGAAACTCGTGGCATATCGGACAAAGCGTTTTTTGTTTCTCACTTCATTACGACCAGGCCTCCAATGTCTAATGGAGAATCCAGACACCTACAGACCTGTTTAATCCTTATTAGGAATCATCAGGGAGTCATAGGATTATACCTGGCAGTTGAAGCTACACAGTGACCATGCACACCTCTAGAATTTAAAACAAAAAGTTTGTAATCCTTGGGGACGTAGTAACTGTGTGCGCCACCTGTCGAATAAATCGAGAAACAACCGTAAATACAGAATCCTGTACCGTTCAGCAGGTTATAAAGTAGAAACCTGTAAAAGTATAAGGTGACTGTAACATGACTCAACATAAAAAGAGGTAATGTTCGCAGCAGCACCGCCCCATAAAATGCGTTTAACATCCTCAGCGTGTAAAAACCCTCGCCTGGCGGCTCGTGTTTTTATTTCCACGCCGCGGGCGTTAAACGCCTCCTTTATGACCTAGATACATAAATAGCTATTATTTAAGAGGAACTATTGTATCAAAGCGACAATAAAAGCATATAATAATAATAGTAGTACCTTTACTGGTGCCCACGACACACCCCGTGCATAACTTTACACCCTCTTTATATGAAAAAGCATATTATAAAAGATTTATGCTACCTTCCAAGTTTTCTCTCTGGATCTAACTTTTTTGCTTGATCAGTGTGTTTTATTTATTGGAAAAGAAACGAAAATGGAGGAGTAAATCATTCAAAAACTTTTTTCGCAATATGGAAAAAATCGTATGGGGTGAAGAAAAATAATATAAGTCACGGAGAGCTTTTCTGGGAGAGCGTATCAAAGATTTGGCTGTTCATTTGATTGATCTATGGTGATATTTATGGACATGGCTTGAAAACCTTCTTAAGTAAGATATTGGATACTTAATTTTAGTTTCGGTACACGGTCTCTAGAATAAACACGGTCTGGTAATTTTTTTGCTCCGCCCACCTGATGACACAAAGATTTCAGCGGCTTTCTTTATTGATTTTTTTGATGGGTGGTGACATTTGGGGATTATTTCTGCATGAATTTTTGTATTGGTTCATCATTTCTTTTTTTCTGGCCTTAATTAAATACACTGTGATATTAGTTACATTATTTAGTTACACTAAAACTATGGTTTTATAACTTTCAATGACAGCTACTCACAGGTTAAAAATGTTGTCCACGAAGTAGTAACTGATAATGAAAGTTGAATATTTCTTTAGTTTAACATGTGTGAACTTAAAGTTGTATGTAACATTACGCCTAGACAAATTCACTGTAAAATATTGTAACGGTCGTTACGTCCTGTATGGCGAAGAATTACCCATAAGTAGCTGCATTTATGCGTTTTTTTAATGAAAATGCTTATCACTAAATAACTAAAAAACCAAAATCACAAGGCACCTTGAAGTTTTAAATTTGCAATGAGATTTATTGCATATAGCCTGCAGAAAAATCAAGTACAAAATAAAATAGCTTCCAAAACAGGAAGAATAACAACTACATAGCCTAACTTCTGAACTACGAACTCGAACTAACTCCAACTCATCCGATGAGTTTCTTGACGATCTTGACGGAATCGATTACCAATTAATGATCTTAATTTCTATTTGGTGAAAGATCAACGCATGCAGGCAAAAAATAAATTACATTTACTTATACACAAAAGTTAGATTAAAAGATACAAGAAAAAAATAGGTCTTGGTTTCGCCAGCCGTATACATATCGAGATATATTTATAGGCCATTCTACAACACCCTTTATTACATCAATGGACAGTGTGATATAGGACTGAATATTTTTTTTATAAGATTCTACGTCAGAGCTGATAAAATAATCTATAACAGCCATTTTCCTTATTTTATGTTATGTTATGTCATGCTATGTCTTTTCTTATCTTATTTTTCTGTATAAACCCAGTTTTACAATTTGGAACAATCTTTGAATTATTTACCCCAAAAAATGATCTTTTAATGGTTTTTTTAAACTAGAAATCGACGCGTTCAAGCGTGTTTTGCAAATACCTTAAGTCTGCGCAAAAAAAACTCTGATTTTGGGACATGGGTATGCAGTTATTGTAATGGAGCTAAAATATAATCGCATTAAAGCCTACATCAAATTATAAGATTAGTCCAAAGTATTATATTGATAAGAGCCGTCGGAAGATTAGACCTGGTTTTATTTGGGAATAAAAACTACTGCTATACCTTTCCTAGAGAAGGTGATCTAAAGTTAATTCGTAGGTCACGAGGCAACCGTTGCTTTTTTGCTAACACCAAAAATTTAGAGTTTTCTCCTGAATACTTTATGGGTAAAATTTACAGTCGAAAATTGAATCTCTTTGAGCTGAAAAATTTTAAATATTAACTCAAATTAATATCCACAAGTTTATTTCGATATGTCAAAAACGTTTATGGCTAGGTATTGTTCATTCCAAATTCTATGGTCCAATTTCAATATGGCGGCTGACATTTATAAACATCAGAAACTAAATGGAAGTGTCATTGTCAGTGTCAAAAAACTGATCCGATTAAATTTGGAATAAATATTTGTTTTGGCAACGTTGTATTACATTATGCGGCTAAAAATCGTATTTTTTAACAGTTATTAAATTAATTCTTAAATTCTTATGAGACTATGATAGAACTATTACTTTTTGTTATTTTAATCGTTTTCGCAACAGAAAAGCGGTAGGGCAAGATGAAGTATACACTGAGCTTTTAAAGCTAATAAAAAATGAAGATTAGATAAATTCGCTGGCCAAACTTTTTAACTTATTTATCGCAGCGGTAAAATCACTGACTGTCTAAAATCAACCTTTGTTACACTACCTAAAAAACAATCAGCAAACAAGTGTAGTGATTAACGCCTAATCAGCATAATAAGCAATATGTTTAAAAGAGAAGAAGAAAGAAAATGCGAATGCGTCGTGGGTTCGGGACAAAAGAGGCCGTGTTTTGCATTCAAGTCTTAGTTCAGCGGCCTAGGGATGTGTCGGTGCCAGTATATGCCTGTTTCATAGATTATGAGAAAGCGTATGATCGAGTCCAACACGAAAAGCTTATAGAATCGTTAAAAGAAGTTGGTCTAAATGACCGAAATCTAAAGATAATCGCTAATCTATACTGGAATCAGACTGCTCAAATAAAGGTTAATGGTCAACTGTCCGAAGAGGTCCAAACAAGAAGAGGTGTGTTCCAAGGTTGTATATTATCTCCGCTGTTGTTTAATATCTACAGGGTTCCTAAGATTTTCCTTAGGGATAGGATTTTAATAAATCAAACAGAAATGGCATAGAAAGTTCTGCGCGCACAAAAGAAACAGGTATATTGAGCAATGGTGCAGGTTGTTATTATCTCCGGACTGCTTTCATGAGAAAAAATTGTCGCCACTCTTTTATTGTGAGCATAAATCATAGTTACAATAATAACCGTTGACAAGATGTCTGCAAATTCCGCTAGATGGCGGCCATACCATGAAATTAAAAATTAGATGTTTTCAGGTCCAAACCACAGCTTTTTCTTGCTTAAAGGAGGCGGCAGGGTCCATTATTTACGATACTGAGCGATAAACTCGTGAGGTTGTTAACATTAGAAAGAAATATGTTCGCTTTTAATTAAATTTCTTTCCTACTAGTGACATCTATCCGGAAACGGCCAAACCATGCAGCACTAGCAGCCAAAGAAATCAATAAACGGCGCTGTTTTTCCTGCAGAGCTTTTTGCTTGCGATATTATTGATTTGAAATAAAGCTGGCCCTACACTACATTTGAAATTTTCGAGGTGTTTTATGACATGATCTCGAAACATGTAGCGAACTAATTCTTCAAAACTAGCGGGAGGGTAAAAGCGAAAAATAAGGGGCTGCCAATATTTGTAACACCCAAAAAGGGGTGAAAAGATTTATTTTGCTCTGTTTCTTTACAAAAAACGTTTTTTTTACGAAAAACTTGAGCTCTGCCACTTTTTTTGATTTTTTCTTCAACTTTCTCAAAATTTTCGTCATATCGTAGAAAAAAATTATTTCTTCCATGGTCATAATCTACTTTTATTCGAAAAAATTTAGAAACAGAGACGAGATCAGTTTTCCTAAAACGGGGGATCTTGGTTTCGAGTGAGAAGATAAAGGGCGCCGCTGGCAAAAATTTTTCAATTAAATTAGACGAATGCAAAAATGTTAGAAAAAGAAAGCACGAAATAAAAATGGCGCCGCTTACAATTTTTTTTCAAAATTACGTAATTTCGGGAACGCAAAGAAATAAGTTTAAAGAGTATAATTTTTAAGAAAAAAAATATCAATTTTCTCGCTCTCCTCCACTGGGACTACAGGGGCCGTGCACAAATTACGTAATGGTCATAGGGGGGAGGGGGGTTACAAAACGTTACGTAGGGGGAGGGGGGTTTTCGACAGCGTTTGCATTTGTGTGAAACTAAGAAAATTTGGAATGAAAATAAGTGAAAAGTTTTTTTCTTGGGGGGGGGTAGTGGTCCTGAAATCGTTACGTAATATTGTGGCGTGCCAAACCGTTACAAAACATTACATAGGAAGGGGGTCAAAAATTGGTAAAATCACCGTTACGTAATTTGTGCACGGCCCCACATCTGACTGTTCCTCCTTTTTGATTTCGAATCAAAGTGCAAAACCCGGGTTGGACGTTCGAAGGCGTCAACCCGTCCTATTTGCTTGATAAAGTTTCTACGGAAATATCTCAGTCGATTTCTCCGGCCGTGTATGATAGCTTTAGGTTAGGCATTTGCATGTATCTCAGTCCCCAGCCTGTAAACAGTGCGTAAGGACAATGGTTACAAAATGAAAAGCCGAAAAATATATTTTTTTACGATATCTTTCATCAGTTTGGTATTAAAGTCGAGCAAAAACAATTTTTATTCCAGTCCTAAAGGTATGAAAATGGAAAACATTAGAAAACAACAACCTGGAATAGATTTACTACGTGCAAGATGTAGTGACAACATCGCCCCATGCCCATCCTTTTCTGCCTAATGTGCTTTTCCGTTTGTCTGCATCTTATGCATGGCTGCTTGGCCCCCTAAGGATTTACTTAGGAACCCTGTATAGTAACAAAATAATAGAAATGCACTTCATAACTGCGAAGAGGGTCTGACTATAAACGGAATAAAAATCAACACCCTACGATATGCCGACAATACTGTCATAATAGCAGACACACTGGAAGGCCTGCAAGAGTTGTTGAATCAAATTGCTGCCAAAAGTTCGAAATACGGGCTTAACTTGAATGTTGGAAAAAGAAAATAGATGGTCATATTCAAGGAAAAGAACATCAGAGGCATGTTAGAAATAAATGGGCAGCAATTCGAACGCGTAGATTCATACAAATACTTGGGTTGCCTCCTCAATGAGAACTGGGACAACATGCAAGAAGTTCGTGCAAGAATTAAACAAGACATTTTTTATCAAAATGAAATCAGTGTTAAGTAGTCGTGATCTTAATACGACTGTTCGAATTTGTGTGCTCCGGTTTTTAGCATTTTATATTATGGCATGGAAGCATAAACACTGACTGAGGCCATATGCAACAAGTTAAAGGCATTCGAGATGTGGTGTTATCGTAGAATACTAAGGCTATATTGGATGGACAGAGTAACTAATGTGGATGTTTTGCTTAGAATAAATAAAGATCTTGAAGTTTTATATACCATCAAAAAACGAAAACTTGAATATTTTGCCCATATTTTAAGAAATTACAAATATAGACTTTTCAAATTGATAATAGAAGGCAAAACTGAAGGCAGAAGAGGTCCGGGTCGTAGACGGATATCATACTACAACACTTTTCCGAAAAACAGTGGACAGGGTACAGATCGTGCTGATGAGCGAATGTTCGAAGAGTGCATGGCACTTGAAGAAGAAGATTGTCAAAGGATGTCGCCCTTTTTAAATGGAAATTTGTATTCGGTTCGAATTTTTTATGGGTGATTCACGACGAAATGCAAATATTTTAATGTTTGGTATTACAGGCCAGGGGCAACTCATACTAAATGCAATTTTTTTTTTGAGTCTTTTTGTCAAATATACAGTGTGATTTATGAAAATATTGCAAAAATAAAAACGGACATATCTCGGAAACCAATAGCCGTATTTACTTTAAATTTGGCACACATAAGGAGCCCCAAAAGCCACTTCTACCAATGTATAAAAAAAAATTCCAGGTCCGGACTAAAAAAAAATTGGTATTAGATATTTTTGTTAAAAACAATTTGCAAATTTTGGTATTAACACATAAAGCTAAAGGGTGGTGCTCTAATACCTTTACATTGTATTTAACGCGCTAAATCTCAGATTTTTATAAAAAAAATAAACCATCCAATCCTGAGATATTACAAAACCGTCCCAAGATTAAAACCAGGGGATAATGTACAGGGTGATCTACCATAAATACGACCGTCATTTTTCTCCGTTATTATGCATGCTATAAAAAAATTTTTGAAATCAGAAGAAAACGAGGAATTTAAAAATTCGTTAAAATATGGAGGAAAATGGTAATCTTTGGACGGTTTTGGAGATGACGATTAATTTAAAAAAATACTTATAGTAACATTCTTTGCCATGTATGTTTTGATATCAAAATCTCCAAATGAAGTATAAAAAAATGTTGTTTTCCAATAAGGAAAAACAACATCAAATAAATATTAATCCCGGTCTGAAATTGTAATGATTTGAGTACGACTTGAAATCATTTCCGAAAACGGATTTCAAATTAAAATGGAGTTTATTAATAAAACTATTAAAAGTATGGGTTTTTATATTTTATAAAAATAAATTAAAAAATATTTTTTTTTTTTGCTTGGGTAGGGTGGGTGTTGATTTATTTATACCTAAATTGGTTTTAATCTAAAAATACGTTTGTAGTAATTTAAAATGTGATATTGATCGAAACCCTAATATCTCAGGATTGGAATTTGGATGGTTTTATTTTTTTTTTCTAAAAAACTGAGACTTAGCGCGTTTAATACAATCTAAGGGTATTAGAGCACCATCCTTTAGCTTTTATGTGGTAATACCAAAATTTGCAAATTGCAGTATACAGGATGTTGTTTCTAACAAAAATATATAATATTAATTTTTTTTAGTCCGGACCTGGAATTTATTTTTTTATACACTGGGGCTCCTTATGTGTCCTAAATTTAAAGTAAATACGTTTATTGGTTTGCGAGTTATGTTCGATTTTATTTTTGCAATATTTTCATAAATCACACTGTTTATTTGACAAAAAGTCTCAAAATGAAGTTTTAGCATTGGATATGAGTTACCCCTCATCAAAATATTTGCATTTCGTCATGAATCACCCTGTATGTCGTAGTAATTGTCCTAAGAAGATTTTTGAGTTATTGTACTGACCTTATTTGCAAACCGACCAGAATCTAATTTTCCTTTTTGAATTTGCCATGACCGTCTTTTTAAAAATAAAATTTTAAATGTCAAAAGTGTACTGCCATCTTGGATTCGTCATATTGAACTTTTTTATTTCTTATCTGATTTAAGAGAAACTTTCTCTAAATTATAAAACGTTTCCAAGACTGTGACAGAAAACTGACAGATGTCGGCCATATCGAACTTCGTTATTTTTTGTCCGATTTAAACAACACTTTTTTGCATATAAAGCGTTTTCAACAAAATCCAATTTTGATTTAAAATTGACAAATTTTGGGTCAAAATTAGATATTGCTAAAAACGCTTTATGCGCAAAAAAGGTTGGCTAAAATCGGTCAAAAAAACAAAGAAGGTCAATATGGCCGACGCAAGATGGCTACTGACATATATTAATTTTAATTGCAAAAAAGTTTTGTTCAAATCGGACAAAAACCAACGAAGTTCAATATGGCCGACGCAAGATAGAGCTGTCAGTTTTCTGTTACTGTTAGGTATCTTGGAAACGTTTTATAATTTAGAGAAAGTTTCATTTAAATCAGATAAGAAATAAATCATTTTATTATGGCGTATCAAAGATGACAGTGCAATTTTGGCGTTTAAAGGCGCATTTACACAGACAAACTTTCCTTTGATGTTGAAATGCCGACAAACATTTACACGAGCCTCTTGAGCAAAATGTTCAAAAAAAAGTTCGAGCAAAATCTCGTACAAAAGACTCGCGGAAATTTTGAAGAGAATGTTAAGCAAAATTTGTTTGAAGAAATGTTGGTATAGAAATTTCTTACAAATTTAAATTTTATAGTTTTATGGGAATTCATTGAACTTAACTGAAAATAGAAAGTCTTAAAACAAGGTATTTTTAATTAAGTGCCTTCCGACGGATAAACGATTTGATGTCGAAATTCACGTTTTACCTCATAAGCAACTTCGATTGATCTGATTTTTATAGGGGTTATGTCAGTATACTTGTAACTTTCTTGGGGTTGTAAAAAAAACGAAAATAAAAAAAAATTATAATTAGCACTTATTTAATGCTGTTGCTGGGTTAGAAGGTAAAAACCGTAGACTAGTGAGAGGGGGGTTTGGTTTACATTGACACACAAAATTACATGACAACAAACAAGAATCAACGCAGTTTTTTTATGAAAGTTTTAGAACAAATCTTTCCATAAAGAAAGGGCTCTCCGACGCAAAACAAAAAAATTTCCTTGAGTACGCTTTAATTTGTTTATTTCGTTTTATTTTATTGACGCGTAGAACTCGCATTTTGCATTTCACAGGTATTAGGCCGGCCACCCTTTTGAATCGGAATGTTGCCCCTTTGCATATTGTTTGTTCAGTGTGAGTAATCGACCTTGATTGATTATTAGATTAAATTGATAGAGATTCACTTTGTTCATATCTATATCTTTAGCTTTTTCATGAACCTTTTGCTTTTTTAAGTAACCCTTGGGGCCCTAAACTAACTAGGTAAATCTGGCGTGAGGAATTAAAAAAAAATAATCAAAGCTAAAGGTGAAGTAAAGTTACAAAAATCTGTTTTAAAAAAATCACCCTCCCCACCCCACCCCAAAAACTCAAAATTTTTTTGGAAAAGAAAAATTTTCCTGGTTTTTTTTTTAAATTTAGGAAAAAAAAGCTTGGAAATAAAAAAAACCAAAAAAACTCGCAAGATAATCCCAAAAAAAACCCCCGGGAAAAAAAATCCGGGAAAAACCCTAAGAAAAAATATTATAAGTAACCCAAATCCATGTGAAAAACTGATGGCCAATAATAATGTTTCGCTTGCCGTCGGCTTTTTTTCACAAAGATTTAAAATAAAAGTTGGTGTTCCATTTTTTTAAAGAATTGAGATCACTGATCACTGATGTGAAATTTTATTTATTCTCATCTTTAAAAATATGTTTCCAAAATAGATAGCAATAATTTGCTCAACAATTTACCCAAACAAAATGTTCAAAGAAAAGCTCACAAAAATGTTCACGCAAAAAATTTTAGATCTTTTGCACGAGCTTTTGTTTGAGCATGTTCGTCTGTGTAATTGCGCCTTAAAATGTGATTTATTCTTATTCCTTATGACAAAGATAGCTGTATAGAATAAATAAAAAGTCAAACAAAGATAGTCATATCTTTATTCCTAAAACCTACAATACACAAACAAGCACTACAAATTGCATTGCATATCCACTCAACTACGTTTACATTTGAACGCATAAGCCTTTTGGATCCGTTCGAGTAAAAACTTCGATTGCGCAAGTACACTTCCGGCCACATAAAATGCGTACAGCAGAAGCTAGCTGCAGGTCTGTTGAATTTAAGTTTTGCTAATTGCGTTGCTTATTTTTGACTTTGACGTTTTCGAATTACAGGTTAGATCTTTTGACATTGTAAACACAACAAAATAAGGAGACTGGCCACACTTTACTATGCCTTACAGTTTCTTCTTCTTGATACTTTCTTCTTATTCTTACAATTGTACCCTTGTTTCGTCCATAATGGGCCGCTACTCTTCGAACCGAACAACCACCATCTAATTTTGCCAAAATTTGGGCTTTTTAGAATTCGTTTAGTTGGGGCTTTTTTTAATATAACCGTTTGACAACAACAAAACCTGACGGTGACATTTTTTGTCAATTTGAAATAACTAAAAGGTTACTGAGTTGCGAGGCCCACAATACACCATATAAAATCGGCGTACGCATTTTATGTGGCCGGAAGTGTACTGTCACAACCTAACCGCCTTCTGCGGTTTTGAGGGCGCAACAACAACAGCAAAAAACCATTATTACAAAAAAAGTACATCGATCATTGTGTTTTTCGATAAAAATTCGAATATATTTTCAACTTGCTGAAACTGCATATGTAAACGTATTTTTGAACCTTTTCGCCATATTTGCAACTTTTGGTGGAATTACGTCAGAATTTTCACCGCAACGTTGCGGAAGACAACACAATCTTAAAATGTATAAAAAGGCAAAATTTATTACTGGCCACTGTGCTTATGGTTATAGGGCCATTTAAAAAAATTATCGCGTTAAACATAACAAACCTATTTATCAAATTATAGCATTAGGCGAAAGTTCTTCATTACCTAATAAACTAAGTCTAACTAGCAGCAACTTTCAACAAATAGGCTTATATTGATGAGCGCCCTGGGAGCTTAGGTCTGAGTTTTATTCGGTAATAAAAACTGCTGCTTTACCTTTCCTGAAGGCGGATACCTAAAGTTTCTTCGTAGGCCACGAGGCAAATGTGATTTTTGAGCAATAAGTACACTTTTATAAAAAATTTAGTAATGGACTACTATCAATGGATTTTCTTTTCGTCTTTAATGGATTGGTAGTAGTAGTATAGGGGCGGCCCGTGGGGCTTCCTTACCCCTATGTCGTTCCTTACCCCTATGCCCCTACTTCTGCTGCAACTCTCTCTCTCTCTCTTCGAGCCTCCCTGTTCTTTGCGAAGTTTAGTATGTCGGCCCATTTGAGTGAGTGCAGCTCTTCTTCCTCTGTCGTGGAAAATCCCCACTTCAGCTGCCTTGATCTGGCATATGCATCACATTCTACTATCAAGTACTGCGCCGATTCCTCTTTGAGCCCGCAAGCAGGAAACACGGGATCTCCTGCTACTCTTATTTGCATCAGATGTTTGTTCAGCCGATTGTGCCCAGTCAGCATCCCTGTCAGTAGTAGAATGTCCTTTCCTAAGAGCCATTTAGTTCTGGCTACATTCGGACCATTTTTGACTCTTGACTCCAGGACATCTTCAGTTCATTGTCTGCCAATTTGTTTAGCTTACTCTGTACCTGTTTTCTTCTTATTACCAGAAGAGGCTCTGGTTCAATATATTGGGTTTCGGCTCATAGTCTGGCAAGTTCGTCCGCTTTCTCGTTTCCTGGTACTCCCTCATAACCTCAGTGTCACCCTCTTTTCTTGAGCGAGTGTTTGCAGTGCTTCAACGCACTCCTCCACTAGACCACTGACTATTTTTGGTGCACTTAGAGCCTTGAGGGCAGCCTGGCTGTCGGAGCATATGTATATGTCCCTCCTGCCATTTGTGACCTCCGGTGGGGTTGCCGTTCCTTACCCCCCCTATGCCCCTAGTTTCTCTGCATCTCTCTCTCTCTCCGGGCCTCCCTGTTCTTTACGAAGTTCAGTATGTCGACCCATTTGAGCGAGTACAGCTCTTCTTCCTCTTTCGTCGGAAGCCTTCAATAGTTTGTGTATAGATGTCACTTGCATTCCAGTTAAAAACAAATTTCTGAGAAACAAAGGGTCTTACGAATTCCGGTTTTGAAAAATAAAGGTTTAACAAATTCCGGGTTTTATTCAAAATGGGTTTTACAAATTACGAGTTTGATATTAAATGAGTTTGATGAGCAATGTTTGAATTAAAAACGGGTCTTATAAATTTCGAATTTGTTATTGAATAAGTTTCAAGAAATAAGGTTTGGGTAAAAAATTGGTTTAACGAAGCAGTTTCTATAGTGACCGATTTTATAATTAAACTTCCCTATTATTTTGGTTTTTCTAATAAATAAATAAATATATATTTTCGTATTTCTGTCTGATGGCCATCTTGAATGTCGTCCGTTGAAAAACAATTGAAATGAGACACCCAGTGTAATATGCGGTTGTATCTTGTTCTAATCATGTCCAGGCTTAAGATGAACTGACCGTAAATGTTTTTGCGTCAACTACAGACTCGTGATTAATTGTAACCGAACGTGATTCGTGAAGGCTTTGGGGATTTAGAAATTGGAAGACACTTTCTTGCACACAAAAGCTTAAAAGCGATAAATCTAAAAGCGGTTCTAATCGACTCATTCGAGCGTTTTGAACATCATCGAAAAAAACTTCTTTTATCCACGGCCATTGAGTAATACACGTGTATTCTTAAAAAAAACAAATTAGAAGAAAAAAAAAGGCGGAGGAATTATATAGAAACCCAAGCCCAACCATAACTCCGCAAATAATGTGACAACGTCTATTCTCAATCTTCAATAGACACTTTAAAATATAAACACTGAATTAAATATTTTGGAGATATTTACACGGAAATTAAAATCTTTGATTAACGGTTTGCCTATTTAGTTTTCGAGATATCTGCAATCAAAGTTTTTAAGAACAGATATTGTTTTTTTTTCCGTCAGTTTTAGTTTCAGTAAGTTTTAGTGTCGTAAAAATACAAGAGATCTTTATAGATAAAGCAAAAATAAAACAACAGCAAAAAAAAATGTACCTAAGGTAAAAAAATTAAGAAACATTAAAAAACTTTAAAAAATTAAAAAGCATAAAAGCAATAAGTCAAAGTATTAAAATAAAAAAGAAAAATATGTATAGAACAAAGAACATCAAATAGTAAAAAAATTTAAAAATATACAAAGATAACAAATCATTTACAAACAATAAATAATAAGCAAAATTGACAAAACTAAAGTAAAACCAAATAAAGTTAATTTCTAACCAACGCACCTTAGTTTTCCGTCAAAAAAGGATATTTTAGCTTTAGAAAATAAACGGGCCTTCAATACTTCTAATTTTTTTGCTTAATTATTTTTTTATTTAAATACTGAAAGTTTCAAAAATCTTTTAAACCTATTTTAAACTGCAGCCGGTCTAAAAGAATAGCGTAGCGGCGCAAATCAGGAAAAATAAAAAAATAATAATTTCTTGGCTTACTGGAAACCTAACCGTTTTGCGACTGAGGATGTGACCTCTCTAAAATTGTCACATACAGTTATATTTTGATATTGACCGCAACTGCATTGTTTATTTCTTAGATTAAAAAGAGACAAGATACCTGACACTTACGGAGACTTTGGTTATCTTATTATATGGAACAATGTTTATCTTTCTGTTGTTTACAGTAAACACATCAGTGGCGTACCTACTTAAATATAAATTTACACATGGATTATATTATTTATTTTGCTCTAATATGAAATCTGCAAAATAATTTAGAAAAAATGCAAAAAATAATTCTGCCAATTTCAGCTTTGGACGCTTCCTAACAATAAATGTTTGTAGTATAATTTTATACAAAAGAAATTTATTACAAAGTTTGTATATAATTTATAGCAATTTAAATTTACAACACAATAAAATTATGCCAAACATTAAAACAAAGAAACACAGTTCATAGCACCTGGAATATCAAGAAAAAAAATATTACCCACTAGCACTAATGCTTAGGGTATGTAGAGACATCTAGGGCAGACAAAAAGATTTAAATATCAATTCAAAGGGCGAGCGCAGATGGCAACGGCGGCAGTATAAACCAACCTTAATATTCTGATAAGAGGTAGGAATTCAATATTTTTACAAACCTGAACAAATGTGAATTAACTTTTGTTGTTGTTTGCAAGTTGGTTAAAGTACTTTACCTACCTTTATGTTATAGTCTTTATAAAAAAAAAATTCTAAAATATCTTATTTGCGCATTAACTACTTCATCAAAAGTATGCTTTATTGTGTCGTCTTTAAAAAAAAAACCTCGAAAAGAACCGTATAAAAACATTCGAAAATATTTCATTTGACGCATTGGGAATTAACTACTATTTCATAAACTTTTTTTTTATTTTCTGTGTACCTACCGGCATGTACCGCCACTGACTGATTTCACTTGCTCTCCCTGTGTTTTCAAAACATTGGACGATTTGTTCCAAAATATCACTTTAAATGCACTGAAATATTCTCCTACTGTTAAAAAAACATACTATAAACTTTTTTTGATAAAATGTGGTTTTAAAACGACTTATAAACTGCTTAAAATGTCCTGAAATTTTAAAATAAATAACACGAACAAGCTTATGTCAATAAAAATATCATCCGACCGTCTGCGCTCTGCCGACTTTCCCCATCCGCAAGCCAATCACGACCTAAAGTCTCTATCCCTATCATTCTAGCGTTGTTTAAAAGGATAGAAAAATAATCGATATTTCTCACCTTTGTTTTGCTGTGATTTTAATTGTAAATAAACAGTGGTTATTATTTTCCAAGGAGTTTTCGTTGGACCAGCTATCTTGTCTCTTTTTAATCTAAGGTTTATTTGGCCAACATGATCTCGTAAAGAGAAGCGTTGAAAGAACGTAAATTAATAACTCTAGATAGTTAATGATCAAGGTTTTGGCGTCGTTCATCACTCGTTCGTTGCGGTCGTTGAAAACCCCCAATATTCCAATAAAAATAAACGTTGTTAGAGGGTTGCCAAATTTAGCCTAGTTAATAACAAGGGTGTGGCGTCGTTTCTTCGTCCATTATAGAAGCCAATGCACAAATGAGTAGTTTTTATACTTTATGCAACGTTAGTTTTAGTATATTTCTTAGTTATGGCAACTAAGGCAACTAAAAATTGTTATTTAAACCGTCTGGTAAATAAAAATCAACCAAGAATTTAAAAAATAAAAAAACAAATTTGCATTTTATTTGAGGCTATCCGGTTTAACTATTCACTAATATTTTGATTGGATAGCTAGTATGTATTTATCAAAAGTTATTTGTTCCAGGAACCTGTTATTTCCCTGCAAAATGGGAAGGCGAATGGTTTCAATCTGGGGTCCGTCAGCCTATCCTTATAAAAGGCCCCCTGCTCACTAACAAAGGACGCTGCCTGGGCTCGGAAGGAGACAAATTTCTGCTTGTTGACGAGTAAGTATGCTTTTTGTTGCCTTTTATTTAGTTATTTTTTAGCCATCCAAACATAGTATGGAGGCTATTGGGATCGGAAAAAAAAAGTTAATTTATTTTCACTAAAAATGAGTTATTTGAGTCTGTTTGTCTGTAACACACTAACTCAAAAACCGCTAAACCGATTCTTATCAAATTTGGTGACAAAATCTTGTGTCACCAGACTCAGAACTGATTAATTTTTGATGGGTGTGGGTGGTTGGCAAGAGGGTAGGAGGGAGGATTAAACTTTTAAAAAAATTGTAACCCACGAACCGTAGCAGTTGTAGCAGTAGCACACACGGTTTTCACATTAAGATAGATAATTGCATTTTCAACCAAAAAAAAAAAAAAAAATAAAATAAAAACAAGTTTTGAAATAAATATTTCATTTTTTTAAAAGATTTTATGGATGGCTATATGTGCCTGCTGGCGCCATTTGTTCGTTCGAGTTCTTTTATTATATGGCCCATGTATCAATTTTAATTCTGGGTGAATTTAACCCTAATCACTTTATACCGAAGGTCGATTGCCTTAGTGTCCTTCTTGACCGAAATTCGATTCGTATTGCTGTCAAACTAGCGCCGAAGATCAATAAAAGAACACTGAAAATGCTGGTGGAGTTAATCAACCTTTAGTGGAGCCAAGAACATGGGAGAACCTAAAAAAATTAAAAATCTGTGGGATAACCTAATAACAGCATAACAGCATTAATTTTTCTTTGATTTTTTATTAGAAGTTAATTAATTAGATGTTTTTAAATGCATACAAAGCTACTCCATTGTGGTTTTATTTTTTATCTTATTTTATTTACTATAGAAAACGGAGTAAAGGAAGAGGTTGTACCTGACCAGATATCTGTGCTTAACTGTATTATTAAATAAGTTAATGGGTTTTAATAGAAATGATTCTTCATCTTCGCCGTTACACACATTCAATTTTTTTTTTAAATTACTTACATTGGACATTTTCAACAAAGATACAATGAAAATCTCAAAAAAACTCACTAACACTCCACGAGCTGTTGGCGATAGAAAATGTGCACTCAGGGCAACATTAAATAGAATGACAAAACTCGAGTAGATCATTTAAATGGAAAACGAATATTGCAGGTCAGTTAAGTCAACCCCCTCCCCCACCCCCCGAAAGAAATTCGAGTTTTGATATGCTTATAATTTCGAACGAATTTTGTACAACTTTAAAAAAATTTTAACCACCCTAATTTCTGTGATTTTTTATATTTATTCAATAGAGGGCGTTTAGAAATCACGTAAGAAAAACAATTTTGATAATTGTTGAACTTTTGGAACCTAATATGTGCATGTGTAAAGCGCCTGATTTTTTCAATGGTGGATTTTTCAAAATTCTTATTGGTGATATTAGGAGTTCGAAATAAATTAGTTCTCAATTTTGGGATGGTTGCTTTTTATTTTCCTTAGGGATAGGATTTCAATAAATCAAACAGAAATGGCATAGAAAGTTCTGCGCGCACAAAAGAAACAGGTATATTGAGCAATGGTGCCAGTTTGTTATTATCTCCGGACTGCTTTCATGAGAAAAAATTGTCGCCACTCTTTCATTGTGAGCATAAATCATAGTTGCAATAATAACCGTTGACAAGATGTCTGCAAATTCCGCTAGATGGCGGCCACACCATGAACATCTAATCTAATTAAAAATTAGATGTTTTCAGGTCCAAACCACAGCTTTTTCTTGCTTAAAGGAGGCGGCAGGGTCCATTATTTACGATACTGAGCAATAAACTCGTGAGGTTGTTAACATTAAAAAGAAATATCGTCGCTTTTAATTAAATTTCTTTCCATTCTGTTCTACTAGTGACATCCATCCGGAAACGGCCAAACCATGGAGCTAGCACTAGCAGCCAAATAAATCAATAAACGGAGCTGTTTTTCCTGCAGAGCTTTTTGCTTGCGATATTATTGATTTTAAATAAAGCTAGCCCTACACTACATTTGATATTTTCGAGGTATTTTATGACATGATCTCGAAACATGTAACGAACCAATTCTTCAAAACTAGTGGGAGGGTAAAAGCGAAAAATAAGGGGCTGCCAATATTTATAACACCCAAAAAAAGGTGAAAAGATTTATTTTGCTCTGTTTCTTTACAAAAAACGTTTTTTTTTACGAAAAACTTGAGCTCCACTTTTTTAATTTTTTTTTTCAACTTTCTCGAAATTTTCGTCATACCGTACAAAACAATTATTTCCCCCATGGTCATACTCTACTTTTATTCGGAAAAATTTAGAAACAGAGACGGAATCAGTTTTCCTAAAACGGGGGATCTTGGTTTGAAGTGAGAAGATAAAGGGCGCTGCAGGCAAAACTTTTTCAATTAAATTAGCCGAACGGAAAAATGTTAGAAAATCAAAGCACGAAATAAAAATGGCGCCGCTTACAATTTTTTTTCAAAAATTACGTAATTTCGGGAACGCAAAGAAATAGGTCTAAAGAGTATAATTTTTAAGAAAAAAATATCAATTTTCTCGCTCTCCTCCACTAAGACTACAGGGGCCGTGCACAAATTACGTAATGGTCATAGGGGGGAGGGGGGTTACAAAACGTTACGTAGGGGGGGGTTTCGACACGTTCTTGAAATCGTTACGTAATATTAGGGGAGTGGCGTGCCAAACCGTTACAAAACATTACATAGGGAAGGGGTCAAAAATTGGTAAAATCACCGTTACGTAATTTGTGCACAGCCCCACATCTGACTGTTCCTCCTTTTTGATTTCGAATCAAAGTGCAAAACCCGGGTTGGACGTTCGAAGGCGTCAACCCGTCCTATTTGCTTGATAAAGTTTCTTCGGAAATATCTCAGTCAATTTCTCCAGCCGTGTATGAACGCTTTAGGTTAGACATTTGCATGTATCTCAGTCTCCATCCTGTAAACAGTGCGTAAGGACAATGGTTACAAAATGAAAAGCCGAAAAATATTTTTTTTTACGATATCTTTCATCAGTTTGGTATTAAAGTCGAGCAAAAACAATTTTTATTCCAGTCATAAAGGTATGAAAATGGAAAACATTAGAAAACAACAACCTGGAATGGATTTACTACATGTACGATGTAGTTACAACATCGCCCCATGCCCATTCTTTTCTGCCTAATGTACTTTTCCGTTTGTCTGCGTCTTATACACGGCTGCTTGGCCCCCTAAGGATTTGCTTAGGAACCCTGTATAATGAATGAACATAAAAAAAACCAGGAAAGAGTGTGGTTCAAAATTATTTCGAGATTGGTTTGAAATTGTAAGCATATCAAAACTCGAATATCTTTCAAGGGGGGGGGGTGTCTTGACTGACCTAATATTGCCCTTGGTACGCCCTAGTGTATCAAAAGAAAAACGCCATTAAAAACCTTACAATTCTTTTGGGCAGACTTTCACAGATCTTTAGGTAATTTATTTAATTTTGATTTCCCATTTTTATTGAATGATAGACTAGTCGGGATTTACGAGTTAGTAATTTTCGTAGTCCTTGTACGATTTTACCACGTGATATCTTCTACAAGTGGCAAAGATGTTGCCTTTATTCATATTATTTTAAATGTACAGATCTTGGCTAGGCTTGCCAATTTTTTTAGTGCGGTGAAAAATCAATTTTTTTAAAAAAACTTGCCATCTTGCATGGATTCTTGTTTAGCACGTCATGGAAGACTTCGCTTTTTGCGTCACTTCTTATACAGTTAATCAACAATTACAAATGCTTTCTGTGAAACTCTCTGTATAAAGAAGGGTCAAATCCCAAAAGAATAATACTCATATTTTATTTTGACTTGACGATGATATTAATATTTATGTTAACATAAAGGGGAGACAGTTTAATTAAGTAAATTATATTTCCTAATGTAATAATAATGTGGCGATTTTACGTTGTTCTAGCAAAAAAGCATGCTACCGGTGCGTGGTGATCCACGAAAAACACGCAAATGTTCTGCAGTATAAAGAAAGTAAGTACACCTATTATTAAGGATTATAATTATGTGTTTGTTTAATAAATTCAACTTTTAGAAAGTTTTTGCATTGTATCTTTATGGTGCGGCCATGATAAACCCTAAAATATTTTAGTTAAATACCTGTTAAGATAAGGCTTTAAAATACCCTTTGAGTATTAAAAAAAAATCTTTTTTTAATGAAAATGGTAAAATAAAGCTCATATGCACTGCGGGAAAATATTTTACACCGTTGCCATAAAACCAGGGAAAATAGAACATATATGGGATGGATATCCTAACTGACCAATCTAAAAAATCATGGATAACGATGCTATTGACAGTTTCATAGCTAAAAAGGCATAAGGGTTGAAGAAACTTAACTTTTTCTTTTAAACAAGGGGTTGACAGCGGCTCTTCAAAATGGCGTATTTTATTCCTTCCTCCGTAGGAGCACATGAGCACGTGCACCTCCACACAGTAAGTAATAATAAAATGTCTAATTTATATTATTCTTTGTAATGTTTCCAAAACTTCATATTACTATCGCGTCAAAATTAGATGACTATTTAAAATTTAACACAGCCAGGTCTCTTTGCGTCTCGAGCGCTCTCATTGCCGCGTCCGTTGTCCGTCTTTTCAACGCAGTTTCTGCTACTAGCTCCTCGATCTCGCCGCCTCCGGCGCTGGCGCCGCGCCGAATGAAATAGTCAAGGGGATAAGTGGCGATTTTTAATCGAACCCGGATTTTCTTACAATAGTAGATTTTATGGTGTCATATGAAGCTGAGGCTCCCCAGATTATGAATCTACCGGATGACATGTCGTAAATATTGAGCGTTTTGAGATATTTAGCAAAATATCCAAGATGGCGGGATGGAGTAAATTCGATAATCATTTATTTTGGTTTTATTTTATTTCTATTCAGTTTTGTTTTGTTTCTATTCAGTATTCAGTTTTATTTTATTCTTATAAACAAGATAATTTCATTTGTGAAAGAAAAAAACTGTTTGGCCTGAGTGGAAGAGCACTGCGGAGTTTTACGAGAGCAAGACTCAGTGCAAACTCTGACCATCCCTTTTAACTTTTTTTTGTGTATTTTGTACTACTAAAAGCATTAATTATTGTTATTATCATTTTATTATTACAAGCAGCAAATACAATCGGAAGGTGCTTGTTGGAAATACAATTTTATCTAGTTTAAGATGCAGTAAAAAGCTGGGCCTTTTTTGTATATATCGGTAACAGTGGTGGTCAAAGTGTTGAAATTTTCTAGTTAAGAAAATCAGACTACGCCACTGGAAAAATATAATTTTCTGACATAATTTAAATCATTGTTCTTAGATCAACCCTGCCAAGTTTGGTACTAGTAGGTTGAGAAATCTTGATGAAAATGCTAAAAAGGAATATGCAAGAAATTATTCAAATTGGCATCATTTTTGCTTGCGTTTTTTCAATTTTTCTGGTAGAAGGAGTGGTTTAAGGTTCACTATCACTATTTACTTACTTTGTCACTTTTGACAGTCTGACACCGTTTAGGAGTTATCCAAGAAAAACGCTTTTTTGGAGGGTAGAAATGACCACGGTGGATTCCAATTTTTTCCTCTATTTTTCCTAATGTACCTTAGCCTATAAACAAATTACAAAATTCGCATGACAAAAAGACACAATAGCTTAAAACCATATAACTATGATATAATATGACGGCCCGTTATTTTCTTTAAAAAAATCAAGTTAGCCGGGAGAAACGCAGAGCCAGAAAAATCCTCTGGGCGCGAGTAGACTGCTTCTGGCATGCGCAGTAGATTTTGTCTAGGGGCCCTATATACGATTTTTGACAGTTATTACTTTACCAGAGGTGAGCAACTGGATTTGGCAGTTGTTAGAGAAATGTTTGAAAGTTTTTATTGGCAATGATAGTTGGTAACCCCTGACAATAAATAACTTTGTCACTGTCAGATTTTTTATTAAGAAACGTCAGGTTTAAAAACGGAATTTTCTTGTATCAAAAACTGCAAAAATACGTGCCTCGATGAATTTGAATTGTTCCGTTGTCTAACGGAGAAAGAAACTTAGAAAAAGTAAAAATAACACATGCATTTACCAAGCTGGAAAATTAATAAAAATATCCGAATTTGCGAGGTAACTGAGCTACAAGCAGTAGTTACAAACATACGCATTTAGCATGTACACTTGATTTAAAAAAAAAAACGCATACATGCAGTCACAAAATTGACCTTTCTAAAAGAGTATAATATATAAAAAAAAAACTTCAAAAGCACGACAATTTGTCATATTGTTTAAAAAAGGTCTCTAAAAGAAAATAATGTTTTACTTAAATTAAAGGCAACCTTATTTTATTTTGCATAACACTAAAAAATTAGCAAAAATAATGTTTTAGTAAAGCCTTTATTGAAAAATATCAAATTATCACTCGAGTAACGGACGAAGGCTGTTCTATAAAGAGGGCGGTAACCCATTTTGGAGTTGATAAAATAACAATAATACGATGGAAACAGCGCTGGATTGAAAACAATTCGACGAATAGGAAACTTGGATTAGGACAAAAACGATGGTAAACTTAATACTAATTATTTAACTTAGCATTTAATAGGATCACCATTTTTCTCTATTACAAGCTGCAAACGTCTGGGCATTAAAAAGGTTATTGAAAATACTGATCGTCCTCTGAGAGCTGATCCAATGCGCGATAAATAGCCTCGCTTAACTCTTCAGCATTTCGTGGTCCTCAATTCTTTTGGTATATTATTTTAATGATTCTACCCCATATATTTTCCATTGGGTTAAGGTCAGGGCTGTTGGCTGGCCAAGGAAGTGTTTCTATATTATTATTCTGAAACCATTGGCGAACAACATTAGCCGTGTGTACTGGACAGTTGTCCTGCTGATAAACGAAGTCATTATTTTCATGTAAAGCCTGTACAGATGGCAGCATAACGTTTTTAAGGATTTCAATATATCGTTCATTATTGAATCTTTCTTCGATTCTCCAAAAAAAACCCAAACCTCTAGCACTAAACCAGAAAAATGTCCAGCTTTTTTAAGTTGGTTTGTATATTCGGGTTCAAATCTAGAATTTGGTGTGGACGATAAACTAAAATTCTCCTGCTGCTTGAAGATGATTGAAACATTTTTTCATCAGTAAAAATCACCCTTTCCCAAAAGTCATTATCACGAAGAACGTTGTTCAGTGCAAAAATCACTCTGGCCTGAATTAGGCCTGAAAAGGCTTCTTTGCAGCAACTCGACAACAGACTTCTGATTTCGTTACTCTTCTATTTACTGTTGCTAAAGAACCCGGAAATAATGTTACATTAGCTGCGTCAACCGACGTTGAAAAAGGATTTTGTCTGAGATGGTCAATAAGTCTCTCATCTTGCACTTCAGAACTTACTTTACTCCAAAATGGGTGGCGGCTTTTGCTTATAGACCAGCCGTCTTCTATAACTCAAGTGATAATTTGAACTTTTGTAAATGTTGATATCTGTGGTATTTTAAGCTGTCAGGCACACTAAGGTGGTGGCGCCTTATAATAGTATACACTAATGGAAAGCTAAATTTTGTGGCATAGGAAAAAATGCATGTATATGTTTTTTTTGAAATCAAGTGTACTTCATTAATAAATAACACATTATGTTTCCATGTTTTATTGTAAGAAAAAGAGTAACATAAATATAGATCATAGTCCACCCTGTGTATTCACTGTTTGTTTTTGCTGTTTTTTTGTCAAAGCTTGACATATTTTACTAACCAAAAAAAATCAATCTTTCAAAAACTGTCTGGGGAAATTTTTAAAAGAGACAACAAAACATCAGTCCGTTTCATAAAATCCGTTTTACATGCAAATGTAAATAAAACTAGAAAGAGAGGGCAATATGAGTTGCCCACCTCTGGTAAAACAACAACTGTAAAATTATTAGAATATTAAACTACTAGAAGGAGCTTTTTTTCAGACCTAGGGAAGGGTGTTTGAGTTCAACATCTTCATCTCATTGTTGTCATGTTAACCTAATACGTTTTCCCCTGTTTTTAATATTATTTAAAATACAATAATTATATTAATAAAATTAATAAAAATCTATGTTTCTATAAAAACAAACCTAAAAATGTATTCAAGTAGGATGTACAACTATAAAAATAAGAAAAAGGTGCTATGGAAATCCCTATTCACACTGAAATTAATGACAAGCCGACAACACAGCTTTCCTGCCTCCGGCTTCTGTTTCAACTTGCATATAATAATACACTTCGGAACCATTTTTCGCCACAAACTTTTCACAAAAATATCAAAAAAACACTATTGACAAGTGCTGAAACTTTCACTTTCAAAACAATAATGACATTCCAGGAAAAATCGAGAAACCGCAACAATCAATGTTGCCACCTTGACTACAAAAGACGATGTTTAAGGAAAACATATGTTAAATTTTCAAAAAACGCCGAAAGTTTTAAATAGGTTGTGAGTATTATATATTGTGTATATTAGCTTTTTCAAACATATATCTTAAACCTCATTAATTAGCGTCAAAACTTTAATAAGTTTGTTGTTGCATAATTTTGTTATTAAAATTGGCAACACAGATTTCTTTCTCCCCTTTCGCCACTGTACATGTTGCACTCAAACAACCAGTGTAACCAGACAGACCAGACTCCTTCTAGTAGTTCAATGTTCTAAGGTCAAATGTATAGAGGGCTTCTAGCCTTGTCCTGGGCCAACCATGATTTTTATATTATTTTCTTTGTTTCTCAAAGTTATTATTGTTACACATTTTACGACACTCAGGCCATTATAGTCTCTCAAAGTTATAGGGCTAAAACAATACTTATAACATTAACCTACTTTACCGCGTGATTCGGTTTTAGCTTTCTGCCACACGAGGGACTCGTTGCCGACGCTGTGCAGCCTAATAACAGGGGACGCCCTGCTCTACTCCATGTTCCGGGAGACCGGAGTCTCTGTGCCGTGTCCCTTCCGGGGCCCTTTCACCTTCACGTACAACAGGGGGCACGGCGAGTGTCAGTCCCCCGTGTCCACCATCGACAGCTGCACCGAAGAGAGCAAACTCTTGTTAAACTATCAGGCTTGTCCGGACGTTTACGGGTCTGAAAGTGCAGGTAATAATAAGCAGATTACGTTGGCGTAGGGTATAGCGCAAAATTCTGTATAATTTTTATCTATAAAAAAACAAAAACTTCTACTCTAATACAGATATTAGAATCCCATCAATCTGATCTATTCTATCTGTGGGGTCATTCCATAAAATAACGGCACATCGGCATGAGGTCAGTTGTCAGAATAAAAAATAGCAGTTTTAACAACTAGTGGCTAAAATATTGTTTTTTTTTACAAGCGTTGGTTTAAATAACGAGCGCAGCGAGGTATTTAAAAACGCGAGTAAAAAAAGCACAGTTTAGCCGCGAGCTGTTAAGACTATTTTTTTTTAATACCTTTATCAAAACATCCAAGAAAAACAGGAAAATACTTTTAAAAATCTCGAACGAAAAGCACTTCGCGCAACACACCATTTTTACACTATAAATCAAGGCGGCTGGTAAATGAAATAATAATGGTGGTTTCCATAGCGATGTGCCTTTTTATTTGGTGACGTTCATTGTTGCGACATTTTAATCGTTGGCAGTTTGATATTTTGACGACATTTTTAAAGGATTTTTTCGTAAATACTTGGTGAAAACTCGAAAAAAAAAAATAAATCCATTTGAGCCAGTATTTACCAAGCATATACGAAAAAATAATTTAGAAAAATCGTCAAAATATCAAACTGTCAAAGATTAAAATTCCGCAACAATGAACGTCACCGTGTAAAAAGGAAGATCGCTATGGAAACCATTGCTATTTCATTTACCAGCCGCCTTGATTTATAGTTTAAAGATGGTGTGTTGCGAAAAGCGCTCTTCGTTCGAGATTTTTAAAAGTAGTTTCCTGTTTTTCTTGGATTTTTTGGTAATGGTATTAAAAAAATAGTGTTCACAACTCGCGGCTAAACGGTACTTTTTTTATTCGATTTTTTATTTAAACCAACGCTTGTAAAAAAGCACTATTTTAGCCAATAGTTGTGAAAACTACTATTTTCTACGGGCGTGCGAAATATACAATTTTGCTCATTGTTAACAGTGTCTAAAATCTGGTGCGGAAAGATTTTTGATTTTTTATTAACTATTTAATTTTTTTTTCTCGCTCTTTGTGCCCAACGCTTGCGAAAATTATTTTATTCACACTTAACTGCTTGACTCCTACGCTGTTTGGACAACAGAGGTGAAAAAAAAAAGATGTTTACCATTTTTTCTGTGTTTTTAAAAATTTTACCCAATATTTTTTGGTTTAACTGAACTAACTTATTTTAGACTATAAATGCCCGCGATGCCCGCGATTTCGTTCGACACCAGTAACTCCAAAAGTATTTTGAATTTTTGTTTTTCCACCTTTTGATCTCTTCTTTTTCGAAAAATATCGGCTATATCTTAAAAAATATAGAAAACACATAATATTCCTATTTTTTTATGCGCAAAGTTCAACTTTACCCCCCCCCAGAGGTGGTCTAAAAAATCACCAACTTTATAACCTATAAATACAGATAATGAAGCTATTATGTGCTAAATTTTTGGCATATTCACCATTTGCCATTTTGAAACCTGTCAAAAAAAATAGTTTTAGGGCATTTTCTCCTAAAATATGGTATATTATGACAAAAAAAGGAGTTTTTCAGTGGTATTTTGTATAACTTTTTGTTTTTTCTGCATGGGTAAGTACCCCCCAGAGGTATAAATATTTAGCCCTGTGGGGGGTACTATTATAGAGATGCTAATATAAAATTTCCGTATAAAAAAGCTATTATTTATTTCAGTGGAAGAATTGCAATGCCTCGCCACCTGGAAGGAAGGCAGCGCGAGGTACTTGGTGGGCAAAATCCAGCACCATCACGCCACTTCGAACGAAGACAGGTTTCGATGTTTCGTATACGAAAAAACCTCGTCGTCGTCGGAGAGTATGGAATCCGCCGACTTCAAGATTGCTCAAAGCGGCGATGCCACGTGTAACGGCCTGTTTAGCGCCACCGAGGGAAGCCGAACTATGACGCTTAAAAAAGGTAAGTAAACTTTAAAATAAGAGTAGCAGGAGATCCAGTGTATCCCGCTTGCGGGCTCGAAGAGGAATCGGCGCAGCACTTAATAGCAGAGTGCGATGCACATGGTAGATCAAGGCAGCTGAAGTCAGAATTTCCCACGATAGAGGAAGAAGAGCTGCTCTTGCTCAAATTGGCCGACATACTGAAAGTCGAAAAGAAGACAGGGAGGCCCGGAGAAAGGATTACAGCGAAAGTAGTGGCATAGGGGTAAGAAACGGGGTATCAGAAAGGGCCCATGAACAGGACTAATTGCCAGACCTACGGGTCGCCCCTATACTGCTAATTTTACTAAGTAAAAATAAATTACCCCAAATCTTCTTTTGTGTAAGGGCCGGTTTAACAATTTTAATCTATAATGCAAAAAAGAAAAAATATAATAAGCGTTTTAATATGTTGCTAGGTTCTAGCTTGAAACAAAAAAATTTGCTTACCCCAGAAACTACCTTCTCTTTTTATAGAAATCGTGAGGCTGAATTTTAACACTTTTTGCACAAAACGGATCACTTCTGTACTGCCAAGCAATTGCTAATCTAGATACTTGTCTCGGAGCTCCTGAGTCCATACCTTCTGACTGGAGACTTTATCGACTCTTCAAAAAGGAGCCTTAAAGCTGTTTTTTTACGTAATGGCATGCAAAGCTAGTGCTTCTATTTCGGTCGGCCATTCAGTTCATTTAAAGGAAAGCTATGAAAATTTAAAGGAATTACTTCTGAGAATACAATATGAAAATCACAACTGGGAAGTGTGTGGAGATCTAAAAATGTTGGGTCTTCTCTTGCGTCAGCAGTCTGGGTTTACTGTGTGCGTGGGATAGCATCAAGAACAGCATTGGATAAAAAGGTCTGGCCACAAATTATCTCACTTTAACTAACACCTGGAACCAAAAATGTAATTCGCGAAAATCTTATACCCGGTTCCTACCTACGACTTTTTCGTGAGTGATGAAATGTTATGACAGTCATGTGACGCGTGCGCGGGCACGCACGAAAAAGTCGTTGGTAGCAACCGAGTTTTACTGACGCTCAAAAAGTTTTACTTCTACCACTTAACATACAACTTGGACTTATGAAACAATATGTTAACGAATTAAACAAATAAGAAAATTGTTATAAATATTTGTGTAAAACATATCTGATTCTGTAAGAGCAAAAATTAAGAGAGGGAATCTTTGCAGGGCCGCAGATTAGAAGCTTGATGGAAGATACAGAATTTGAAAATGTAATGGAAGATATGGAAAAACATGCATGGAATGCTTTTAGAGAAGTTTTACGTCCATTTCTAAGGATTTATAAAGACCCAAGAACGTTGAAAATGTACTGGAAAAATTCAGGATTATTGGTTGAAATATAAACATAAAAATTCTCCTTTACCGCTACCCAATTACAAGAGAACAGATGAAATTTTTAAATTTTAAACTTTCAAAGTGTTAAAAAATGCAGGCATGTGAAATGGGAAAGAGTCTTTTTTTGTATCTTACGTTTAAATTAAAAAATAAGCTTTTTTGCTGTTTTTAAGAGTTAACTTTATTTGATAATAAGCAACACAATACACACCTTCTTAACTTTGCCTTTTATGGACAGATGTTTCATAATTTTTTGTACACTTTCAAATGACGTCTGTCATTATCAATTTTAGACATTATCTTCTTTATTTTAAAATAAGGCCCTCTGTATTTTTCAAAATTTAGAATTGCATCTTTTATGTTGGATTTACCTAGGATGGTTCTCGAGGAAAACAAAAATCATCATAAGAGTAATGTGTTGAACGAAGAACCACCTAAGCTAAGTTTAATTGTCTAACGCATTATACAGGGTGTTTGTTTATAACTGGAATATTCAGTATCTTTTTTATTATTGACAATAAAGGGAAGGTCTAAATTAAAAAAATTCTTGGCAAATTGCAGCGAACTTAAGCGCTATAAAAACTTTTTTTTGTTGCCCTTGGTATACAGTGTGTGGCAATAAAGACAATATTTTTAAATAGAACACCCTGTATATTTTTGCTTTTTGAATTAAAAAAAAAATTAGCTCTACAAAAATATCAAACACTATTTCAATATCTTTTGTAGTTCCTGAGATATTTGCGTTTAAGTTTTAATAATTCTCTACCAAGTGGGCCATGAATTTATTTCTTTATTTTAACAATATAAACTTAAAAATCTAGTGGACTTAAAAAAAAACGATTGGAGGCATTAGCTTGATCAGACGGTCGTTTCTATTTTATGTATTTTATTAAAATTTTAAACGCAAATATCTCACAAACTACAACAGATATTTAAATAGTGTTTAGTGTTTTTGTAAAGCTAATTTCTTGGAAAATTCAAATACGCAAAAATATACTGGGAATTTTATTTTAAAAAATCAGCTTTATTGCCACACCCTGTATACCAGGGGGAATAGAAAGAAGTTGTTATAGCGCTTAAGTTCGTTGCAATTTGCCAAGAAAATTTTGAATTCGAACCTACCCAGCAAACACGGTTCCCTCGGGCCTTCGGCGGTCCGATGTCTATTGCCGAATTTGTCGTCATCGGCACGTCGTCGATTTACAAAATCGGACCAGCAGTATTTTTTGTCCGCTTTGCGATGTAGGCCCAATGTATGTTTGCCGATTCAGCCCGTCGTCGGACCAATGGTAAATTTTACTTTTTGCTGACATCGGCATACCGTCGCCGTACGATTAAGGTCCGATATGTTTTAACCACATGGTACCGACCATCCGCCCATAACTGCTTAATTTGGTCGGTCTAACGTAGGCAAGCTGGTCATACTAGGAAGAAACTATTAAGCAGTTTAAAAATTTTAAGGTGACATAATCGGACCATCGTCGGTTGCCGATTCTCGACCAATCAAACAAAGTTCCAATCGGACCAACGAAGGCCCTAAAGCAGATAAAGTGGTCGTCGTCGACTATAGTAAATCGAGCCATCGTCAGTTGCCGATTCTCGACCGATTAAAGAAAGTTCCAATCGGACCATCATCGGCCTTAAAGCAGATAAGGTTTGCGTTGGCATAATGTCGACTATAGTAAATCGGACCATCGTCAGTTGCCGATTCTCGACCGACCATCATCGGCTCTAACACAGATAAGGTTTTCGTTGGCATAAGGTCGACTATAGTAAATCGGGCCATCGTCAGTTGCCGATTTTCGACCGATTAAACAAAGCTCCAATCGGACCATCGTCGGTCCTAAAGTGATGTCGGCATAAAGTCGACTGTAGTAATGTGAACCTCCGTCAGTTGCCGATTATTGACCGAAAACTGAAAATTGCAATCTGACCAACATCGGGCCAAAGTGGAGTCGCCGATGCCGACACCCTGCCGACGTTGTCGATATTGGCCCGATTCAATGCCGACGATTTGTGTGTTGGGTACTCTTTATTTTCCTTAATAAAGAAGATACTGAGTGCTTTAGTTATAAACAAACACCCTGTACTTATGGGAAAGATTTTTTCTTTTTATTATCTGCTTTTTTTAAATATACGTGGAATTCTATTTAAAGTAAGGAGAGGAAAAATATTATATTAAAAAACACAAAAAAACACAAATCAACTTTTAGCTAACTTTTTTTTTTGGACACGACTTCATAGGGCTTTTAGGGGACTTCAAAACAAACGAGAAAAAACAGGTTCGATATTTTTTTGAGGTGGCGAAAGATTTGTAATTTAAAATGATTTTTGTGCTAAATTTGCAACATATAACCATGTCTTATTATGCTCGATCCATAACAATAGATGAGTGGGCCTCTTAGATACACTTTTTAGCAACTTTTCCTTTAAAATAAAGCACGTATGTAGAGTGTAGGTAAAGTTGGGGGAGATCTTGGCGTCTAAATGAGATATCGTGTATGACAGGGGTTACTCTGTACTTGAGGTGTCTTCCCTGCCAAAAATACCGTGTCAAAACTCGTAAAAAGAACTAGTGAAAGATTACGAGTTCTGGCCGGTATTTCATGCGGTTTATGAAACACCATTTTTGAGTGAAATCTCATGAACTTTCAATGTTAGAAAAACATTCAAAAGTCGTCAAACGTCATGAATTTTAAGGATTTTCGAAAGTTTTTAAAAAAATTTATGATAAAAGTTGATAAGATTTCACCAGTATTTCAAAGGCTCTGCTTCCACTGGTTTTGTTAAGTTTTGAGCAGATTTTAACCAAAAGTTAAATCAGAATTAATAAGATTTCACAAGGTTACTTGGGAAAATCCTCATGTTTTTAGCAGTTTTCAGCAGATTTTAACAAAAAAAAGTTGATAAGGTTTCAATGGTTTTGACAAGTTTAAATATCTTGAACAAAATGAGTCGAACACTTTTTATTTCATACTGATTTTATTTTAAAAGATATCCAAAATGAAATCTTGTAAAATGTTTTAAAAACATCCCCTCATTTGTACTATTAAAATCTCATCAAAATTCTGCTTGCTAAATCTCATGATACCTCCTGTGTCTGATATAAACTTACGAAATATCTTACAATATCTTGATAGTTAAATTTTGATTATATATTCTTTTTAACAATTTATGTTTTTAGGTATTCATAAAATCTTTTAAATTCGCATCTTGTTTGTCCAATCTGGTTGTAGTTGTACTTGCATGTCTATATTCTACACTTTAATACTTACATAATCTTGTCAAATCTTTACAACTTTTTATTCTATTTTTCATGAAATCTTGTAAAATCTTTTAAAAACGTCCCTTCTTTTAGACTTGTAAAATCTTGCAAAATCTCATCAAAATCTTGCTTGCTAAACCTTATGAAATCGCATGTGTCTGGCGTAACATAATGAAATCTTGAGTTTTCAATAGTCAGAAATTATTTGAAAATTGTGTCTGGTGTAACACCATGAAACATCATAAGAATTTGTCTGTTTTCATGTGGCATACATTTTTCCAGGTCAAGTTTCTTTAAACTAATAAAATCTCTTAGAATCTCATCAAGACTTGATCAGTTTTTAAGAGTTTTGAAGTGGTTTTTTTGGCAGCAAGTCGAATGCGTGGATTCATACAAATACTTGGGTTGCCTCCTCAATGAGAACTGGGACAACATTCAAGAAGTTCTTGCAAGAACTGAACAGGCCAGATCATCCTGTATCAAAATGAAATCAGTGTTGTGTAGTCGCGATCTTAATACCACTCTTCGAATTCGTGTGCTTCGGTGTTATGTTTTTAGCATCTTATATTATGGCATGGAAGCAGGGACGACACTGACTGAGGCCATGTGTAAAAAGTTAGAGACATTCGAGATGTGGTGTTATCGTAGAACACTAAGGTTATCTTGGATGGGCAGAGTAACTAATGTGGATGCTGTGCTTAGAAAAAATAAAGATCTTGATGTTTTATTTACCATCAAAAAACGAAAACTTGGACATTTTGGCCATATTTTGAGTAATGACAAATATAAACAAAATTGATAATAGAAGGCAAAATTGAAGGCAGAAGAGGTCCGGGTTATAGACGTATATCATGGACAATGGTATGGTGTTAGTACTATGAAACTTTTTCGAAAAGCAGTGACAGGGTACAGATCGCGCTGATGATAGCCAACATTCGAAGAGAGCTTGGTGCTTGAAGAAGAAGGTGACTTATTCTTGTATATGTATCACACTGCGTTGAGCTGCTGGGATGTCTCATCCACCCTTCCACATGCATGGCAGATGGAGTCATTTCGTATCCCCATCATGGTTAAATTCTTTCTGAGACAGTTATGACCGGCCAGTATCCCTATCAGAAAATATCCCTATCAGAAGCCAATTTCTCGTGTCCTTCCCAGGATTCTTTTTAGTCTGGCTGCGCGAGGCTTTGAACTGCCTGAATCATGTTTCTCCCTTCCAGGAGGTTGTATCCTACTGGGCGCTGGCCCCAATCTGAGCGAATTAATCTGCCTTTTTGTTACCTTACACTTCCGCGTGACCCGGAACCCACATCGCTTTAACCTCCTTGTCTTGACTCAAAGTTTCCAGTGCTTTCACGCACTCTTCCACCAAAGTGTTGCCAATTTTTGGCGCACTGAGTGCTGTTAAGCCTGCTTGATGGTTATCGGAGCATATTTAAACATGTTCTTCCGTACCATCCTTGACCTCTTTCAATGTGGCCGCCATTTTGCCAAAAAAATACAAGTATAAATCTAAATATCAGTTTGGAAAGAACCCTAAATTAAAAGTAGTACAAAAAAGTCAAAGTTTTCTCACAACCTGCCCCGGTTTCCCCTACTATTATTGCCCAAAAGATTGTGTAACAAAAGTATTCAGCTCCCATAGTCGCTATAACTGCCGCTTTGGCCTAGTTTATAACCGTGTATACTAACAGGGGTGCAATTCTGCATCCGCTGAAAAACAATTTAATTATTATGCAGCTGCCGTAGTATCTAGTTGTGAATGCAAATTTTTTACTGCTTAAAAAATGGCTCCGCCGGGAAAAGATGGAGATTTTAGTTTTAGGTAAGGCAGCGCCCGCTCTGGCGTTAAGGTCGCCCAGGGCAAAATGACATTTTTCCGCCTCTTAACCGTGTAAATTTTAAAAATACCTATCTTTTACGTAAAATAAAAATCAAATGGTTTAATTACAATAAAAACGTAAAACGTATATTCGAAAGATGTAACATAATAAACACTTAAGCAAGACAAAAAACTTAACATTAAAAATCGCCTGTACTCATAGTGTAGGGGCATATGTCGATAATTTCTATCCTGTGGGATTTTGAATGAAGGAGTGTTAACGGGTGTTTTGTTTGCATCCGTGTAAAAGGGGTTAATATGACGTCATCTTTCAAGATGGGGGCCAAAAATCATAAAAAATACAACTTTCGCAACCGGGGCATGATTATACTTGATGCCGTATAATTCGAGAACGAGCATTCCAAAAAATTAACTTTTAAGGTCATCCGACCTTAAATGAACTTGAAAATCGCAAAAAACAAGATTTTTGCCATTTCCTCTTCAAAAACTCTTAATTGTTCGACGTTTTGTCACACTAACTTCAAATGTACCTCAAACTATTAGGCATATATGCCAAATTCGATCCTTCGAGTTTGATGCGGTTTTAAGTTTTATGACCTTGAAAAATACCCCAGTAAAATTCACATATTGCAAAATTAACTAACTAAAGGGCGCTATTAATCAACTATTTAAGCGAAGAGGACCAAATTTGGTAGGAGAGATAAGAAGGTCGAGTCCAGTAATATTGTTAAAAAAATTTGGTTCAGCTATGATGCGTTTCAATATGGCGGCTCATTTATCAAAATGGCGACCTACAACCACATTATATTTTATCCAATTTCCTAAAAAAATAAAAATGACAAGGTGGCCATCAATTATTGTTGACTTATCGCCGCTTACTACGAAAAAAAAGTTTAGTTGATGTATGACCTTGATTGATCTTAAAAATACCATATACAAGTAAAAAAAACAGGTTTTTGTAGTGTTTTTTTTCTAATTAACCACTACGCAAAAACTTTAAGTACCCGAGATTAAATTAACATCTTCGCCATAACTAAACACATCATTTTGAACCTCCCTATCATTTTTTTTGATCTGGGGTCCATGATGTGTATGCTTGTGTATGCTATACCCCAGTAAAAATGATATGTCGTTTTTATTAAGTGTCGGAACTGTGAATTTTAGGTTCTACTCACTTGTCTAGCCAACAAAGTCATTTAAATTACCTATAAGAGGATTAGCAGAAGTTAGATGTACATTACCACATACTGGACCAGGTGTTTTAGATGCTATTTTCCAAAATGGCGGTCAAAAAAGCATAAAAAATTCAAAGAATGAGGTTACAGTTATTTAGTCACAAATTCATGTGCCACCGGGTGTTTTGTTCGCAACCGTGTAGAAAGTTCCTAAACTTAATATAAACGACAGATATATAGTTCATTTTTACCGGGCTATAGCATGAACATCTTGGACGCCAAATCAAAAAAAAATGGTAGGGAGATTCAATATGAAATTTTTAGTTGTTAATTTCATTTCCGACACTTACAGTTTTTGCGTAGTGATAATTACAACAAAAAGCTGGTTTTTCACTTTTACATGGTATTTTCAAGGTCAATAAAGTTCATGCATTAACTAAAATTTTTTTTCGTACTAAGCGGCGATAAGCCAACAAGAATTGATGGGCACCTTCTCATTTTTACTTTTCTACGAAATTGTGTTTCTAGGTCGCCATTTTGATCAGACGCCATATTGAAACGCGTCATAGCTGAACCAAATTTTTTTTAACAATATTGTTGTACTTGACCATCTTATCTTTCTTACCGAATTTGGTCCTCTTCCCTTTAATAGTTGATGAATATCGTCCGTTATTTTTGCAATATGTTAATTTTACTGGGGTATTTTTCACGGTAGTGAAACTCCAAGGATCGAATTTGGCATATATGCCTAATAGTTTGAGGTAAATTTGAAGTTAGTCTGACGAAACGTCGAATTATTAAGGTTTTTTTTTTAGAGAAAATGACAAAAATCTTGTTTTTTGCGATTTTCAAGGTCATTTAAGCTCGGATGACCCTGAAGGTAAATTTTTTGGAATCCTCATCGTCGAGTTATATCGAATCGAGTATGGTTACATTTTTTACGATTTTTGACCACCATCTTAAAACATGACGTCATATCAACATTATAGTTACAAAACTACTTCATTCAAAATCCCAGGAACTTACACATGCCCCTTCACTATCAGTAACAAAATGCATTTTTAAACTAAACAATATTTTTCGTTCTCACTTATACAGGGTGATTCAAAATTCCCTAGAACTATTTGAACAGCCCAACAAACAAAACGTTGTCTGGAAGGTAGCGCATCTCTTACAATTTTTCAGAAGCCAGATGGCGACGCGACAACTTGGGGCGCCGGAGCATGTATACCGCCTATGACCGCTTGGGCACGTGTCGGCCGACAGGCGGGTGGGCGCGAGTATTTTTCCTGTAATTAAAAAAAAAGTGTTAGGCGCAACAAGGATCCGAACCTGCGCGTCCCGGGTGAGAGTCTAATACTTTGCCACGAGCCTTCTATATGGCTCACGGTCAGGACAAATCTGTCTTTTAACTTCAACCGTTGCGTAATAGAAATATGATTTATTTCTATGTTGCAAACCCGCCGAAATACCAATCTTTTTTTGCAATTTTTTTTAGTAAAAAGTTTTTTTCAAAAAATAAATAAAACTAGATGATTTTAACATATTGAAAAAAAATCTTCATGTTACCTAGCATAAAAGCCGTGGGTGTAAAAACTAGGAAATCCTAACATACAGTGTTTTTCCGTTGGACGGCAGTATTATACAATAAAAAAAATTAAAATAAGCTATACATACCTACCACAAACAGAGTTTAAGAACTAGGAAGATTATAAGCAAATAATGCATCATACGCCACTGTTTATATCTTATTCAGCCCTTAGTAAGTACCGATCTCCAAAACGGCCGGGTTCTTTAATAATAATGGTGACTCGAGCAAAAGAGTACCTGTTGAACGGGCTGGGGTCGATTTAATGGATGAGCCCCGCTAAATTTTAAAACATCAAATTTTGCTAATGATAAATTGACGAGAAATTGACTAAAAGTGAGGGTCACCCGGTAAGGAAAAAAGACGGAGAAAGATAGAGACTAGTTGTCTCTTTTGCCCTTTTTTTTTTAAACTGGCCACACAGTATTGCTATTTGTCCCAAATAAATGAAACAACTTTGAAGTCACTCCGTGTTTGGCTACAAACTAATACAGTATCAAAGTTTAACTCCACAAAATTTGACAGTAAAATAGAGTTGGAATCTCTTCTTCAAAGAAAATAATTAAACAAAACCAAGTTTGAGGTTTATGAATGGTTTTTGGATAGACTTGACATTAATTATTATATACAGGGTGATTTAAAATTCCCTAGAAAGTGTTTAACTGTAGGTAGAATTTGTTGTTCTGAACAAGAATCAGTAAAATATATTTTTGTAAACGCTTTCGTTTCAGGAATATTTGCATTTAAAAATTGTTAATATTTTCTTTAATACGTGGTAGAAACAACAATTTTTGAAAACAAAACTTTGACGACTTCAAATTGCTTGACAAAATCTAAAACATCTAATTAGCAGAAATTTAAACAAAATAATCAAGTAAATTTTCTTAAAACAAAATTATGATTGTTTTCCACAAAACCAAAACTACACTTTTTTGCAATTGACGCGCGTTTCGCTAACAAGGTTAGCATCATCAGGAGACGATAAACAATGAACTAAATTAATCTATGCTCTATCTTATATACAATCCTTTAGTGGGCGGAGATAAGACTAATAATTTGTGCTATGTTGGGAATTTGGAACCTTTGGTTGCACTAAAACAAAATTATGATTGTTTTCCACAAAACCAAAACTACACTTTTTTGCAATTGACGCGCGTTTCGCTAACAAGGTTAGCATCATCAGGAGACGATAAACAATGAACTAAATTAATCTACGCTCTATCTTATATACAATCCTTTAGTGGGCGGAGATAAGACTAATAATTTGTGCTATGTTGGGAATTTGGAACCTTTGGTTGCACTAAAACAAAATTATGATTGTTTTCCACAAAACCAAAACTACACTTTTTTGAACTCGACGCGCGTTTCGCTAACAACGTTAGTATCATCAGGAGACGATAAACAATGAACTAAATTAATCTACGCTCTATCTTATATACAATCCTTTAGTGGGCGGAGATAAGACTAATAATTTGTGATTGATCACGATTTTTAATCCTATCTCCCCTCAACCAAAGAATAAAGTGTACTAAACGGGATGGATTTAATGATTTCCATACTTTCATATGCATTCAAAAGTCTTTTGTTTGGTACACTTTTTAGAAGTTTTAGGTTATCTAATGTGAATCTATGATTGTTTTCAAGAGCATGCTCGGCCACACTTGACTTTTCTGTTCTTCCGTATTTTAAGTGTGCTAAGTGTTCTTTAAAACGTGTTTGAATAGAGCGTCTCGTTTGGCCAACATATTTTTTGTCACAATCCATGCAACTAATTTCGTAAATTCCACTTTTTTCGAGAACTGTAGTTTTATCCTTGGGATTTCCTAGTAAGCTCATTATTGTGTTACCGGATTGATATACTAATTTAATACCGGTGTTATTAAATACTTTGTGTAATCCTTTCGTATAATTAGGATTATAAGGAATTGATACAAATTTTGAGTCGCAGGTATCTTTTTGTCTGAAAAAGGTAGAATTCTGAAAGGTCTTTTGAAAAGAATGTCTATTTATCAGCTTACTTATTAAGCCTTCGTCGTAACCGTTTTCGCCAGCTATATTCCTAATCCTATTCTTTTCTGTTTCAAATCTTTCTTTGTTTAAGGGGAAATTTACTAATCTATATGTTAAAAAGTGCAAACTTGCAAGCTTATGTTGTAAGCAATGAAAAGAGTCATTTGGAATATACCTGTTGGTGGCCGTGGCTTTTCTGTATAGGTCAAAGTCCAATTTATTTTTATTTCTTATAACTAAAGTGTCTTGAAATGGCAGTGTACCGTTGTTCTCTGTTTCATAAGTAAATTTAATAGTGGGAAATTTGTTATTTATTTTTTCCATAAAATTTCCAACACTAGTTACTTTAGTGTTGAATACTGCAAACACATCGTCTACATACCTGAACTATACTCTGGGGAAATACTCAAATTCTTTACTTATATCTGATTCAAATTTTCGTTTCGTTTTCGATAAAAGGTGATAAACTATTACCCATTGTGGTTCCTTCTGATTGCTGGTAGTAGTTATTTTTATATTGAAAGTAATTTTGATTCATGCAGAGTTTTGTTAAAGATAGGTATTCTAAAGTCTGTTTGTCTTCTAGATTGTTTTTTCTTAGTAGTTCCTCCAGGCATTGTAAGGTATTGGGGATCGGCACACTAGGGAACAACGAACTAACATCAAACGAGATTAAAATTTCACCTTCTTGGAGTGAAATATCTTTAACTTTGTTGATAAATTCAAGGGAATTTTGAACAGAAAAACTTTTTCCTTTATCGGTAAATTTTCAAACTCGTTTGCTAGCCATTTCGAAATGTTGTAAGTAGGTGATCCTACAGCAGAAACTATAGGTCTAACCGATTTTCCAGGCTTGTGGATTTTCGGAAGACAATCCAGTTTCGGCATAGTGGGATTGCTTACTTGTACTTTATATTTAATATTGTCAGTAATAATATTGTTACATTTTTTACTTGTGTTTTTTACTTCGTTAATCATTTTTGGTAAGGGGTTCTTTGGGACTTGTTTGTAGGGTCCATTTTTTATTAAAAGTATGAAAGTACGGAAATCATTAAATCCAGAAAGAAATAGTTTAAATAAAGATAGAGGACCCATCCCGTTTAGTACACTTTATTCTTTGGTTGAGGGGAGATAGGATTAAAAATCGTGATCAATCACAAATTATTAGTCTTATCTCCGCCCACTAAAGGATTGTATATAAGATAGAGCGTAGATTAATTTAGTTCATTGTTTATCGTCTCCTGATGATGCTAACGTTGTTAGCGAAACGCGCGTCGAGTGCCAAAAAGTGTAGTTTTGGTTTTATGAAAAACAATCATAATTTTGTTTTAGTGTAACCAAAGGTTCCAAATTCCCAACATAGCACAAATTATTAGTCTTATCTCCGCCTACTAAAGGATTGTATATAAGATAGAGCGTAGATTAATTTAGTTCATTGTTTATCGTCTCCTGATGATGCTAACCTTGTTAGCGAAACGCGCGTCGAGTGCAAAAAAGTGTAGTTTTGGTTTTGTGGAAAACAATCATAATTTTGTTTTAGTGCAACCAAAGGTTCCAAATTCCCAACATAGTTAAATTTTCTTATGTTAAAGAACTGTTCAAATCTTACTAATAGAGAATTTTGAATCACCCTGTATATTCGTTTAAAACTTAAGATTTATTAAAGAGTGAAACAAAAGTTGATACGTTTGTTTAGGGAATTTCTTAATAGTGCAACAACCACTAATACAAAAATATAAAATTGGTCTAGATACCACATTCCCTTGATCTACATATTTCACATTTATTTTTTAAAAATATTTAAATATGTAAACATGCACTTCCGTGATTTTTCACGTAAAACCACACATAGTGTGGGGTAAAATTGCGCATACCTACCTACTAAAGAAATTTAAAAACTGAAATTAAATACCTAAAGTAACCAAAAAAAAAACAAGATTTTGTTAAATTCTATTGTCTTCAATTAACCAAAATATAAAATATTACAAAAAGAAGTATCGCAATGCTAAAGCTTTGGGACTAATTAATCCATACTTTTATTGTTCGTGGTATTTAAAAACAAAAAAAAAACATAAATAAAAAACAATTAATTTTTTAAAATATGATAAGCTATCAATTTATTCCAAAATAGGCGAAAGCTAACACAAATAAAAAAATATTCTTAAAAGTAACAAGATTTAGTTACATTGCTTATTTCGTGAGCGAACAAAGTAATAATAAAAGCACGCCAAACCAACAAAAGCTGACTGTCGATCGGCACATGATTGAAATTAGCACTCTCTGATGCAGTCACCAAGTCAATTAATATTTTTGTATATTTTAAGTTGTGTAATCTTTACCATTCTTTTGCAACCTTCTCCTGTTAGAAATGGACTAAAGTAATTTAAGATCGTGGTCTTTAACACGTATTTAATTTATTTATTTAATTTAATTTAAAGACGTTTATTAATCCAAAAGAAATACAATAGAATAATTGGCTATTATGGCAGCCTCCCGGGCTTTACAACCTGGGTGATGTTTAAGCCGTTAGAACCATATTTTCAAACATTTTGTTCTTAACTTAAGCACTTCTTAATCTAATGACAAGCACTTAAAGCTAGCATTTTACAATATGAGTTTTTCTACTACTACTACAACTACATAAGTGTAAGCCTTAGAAAATAAAAATTTCGTACTATTTTCAACAAATTTTAAAGATTAAAAAAAGTAAATCACAAATTTGACAAAAAAAGAAAACATGATTTTAGACATTCAAAAATAAAATAAAACTATCCCGAGGATAAAGTGATAGCAATAGAGTCATTTTAGCTATATTATATTATAAATTTAGCTGTATTATAAATTATAAGTTCGTTCACTGTTTATCGAAAATTATTGATTTCAATTTTAATTTAAAACTGTTTATTGTGTAGGAAAAATTAGTAATTTTGTATCTGTTAAGAAAAGTTGCTCCATTATAAGAAAAGGAGCGTTTAAAAAACTCTTTATGATGCCTCGGAATTGAGAACGGAACAGAGAATCTTAAGTTGCGATCATGAGATTGAGAACTAAAATGTATTTTTGTGAAAAGATAAGATGGGGTTTTAGTTTTAATAATTTTGTAGAAAAAGCACAACGAATGGTGTAGGCGGCTGTTAAACATGTTAAGTCAATTAGCGTCAATAAGTTTATGGGATATTCCTTGACGGCAACGAATTCCATATATAAATATTTTTGTATTCTTCTGGTATTTATAGAGTCTAACGCTGGACCATAAAGACTATCACAGAAGTTCAATTGTGAAAGACAAAGAATTTCACATAACATTTTTTTGGTACTTTGATTAAGATAATGCCGTTGTGAGTATAATGATTTTAATGCAGAATAAGCGTTAATCTTATTAAAAAAATCTTCTATTATAACGAACTGCAGCAATTTAAAAACATGTTTCTTTTTCCATTTTAGCCCCATCCATAAACAAGTGCCGGTTCCCTTCCTGGATGGTCAACTACAATCATTGGCACACTCTAGACTATTCGGTAACGTACAGTTTTCATCACCGTAACTCGACTCTACGAATAAGCAACTCCACGGGTCAGGAGTTGAGAGTCGTCTGCGTGCAAGTCAAGCACCCGGTTGGTCGGAGCGACAGCCACGTCATGTTGGTGACGCATTTCACGATGGGCTGGTAAGACTATATTTAAACTGTAGTAGCATTGGTGAATACGATTATAAGTATACTGTCGATGCTTAAACCCTGAATTTAATAAATTTTTCTTTGTTTAAAATAATTTTGTTCTTGACTATTTGGAATAGAATAATGATTCTAAAGTCAAAAGATAACCAACATATTTTATTTTTTAGTGTATATAATCGATTATTTCCTAGACTTCCGTTATATGCAAGTTACCCATCTTTAAACGGAACCAGAGCTCCGAGAATTAGAAATTCATCTTTCCAAAAATATGTTGCATGTCTATAATAAACTAGACCTACCTATTTTTGATCTTGATGTAGTGGAAGCGCTCTCGTTTTCCAGATGATGCTTGAAATACCATACCAAACCAACATTTTAGTACTAATTGGAGGAAGTCAAGTTAAAAAAAAACGAATTAATATCGATAATTGATTGAGCCACTGACTATAATAGGCACCTGTGTTGATGTAGTGCACTCTTTTCTTATTCTTGTCACTCTCATTGCAGAATTATAGGTTATAGAGAGTTATAGAGAGTTAGAAAGGTATTCGGGTAATATATATATATTTTTTTGTGCTCCAAAAACCATAGCTTATTACAATACACCCTAAGAGAAAAAAAAATAGAAAATTAAAAATTGAAAGACGTCGACGACTGGGAACCATGCAGCCGCTATTATTATGGAGAAATCTTGGAATTATCAGAATATAAAGGTTTTAGGGGATTTTTATTGCCTATAGGTCGATTGAGAAATCCTACTAATATTACAAATTTATAAGAATTAACTTACCCCAAATAGATAATATATCTAAATACGAGACAAAAGATTTATCTATTTAGGGTAAAAGGACCGATCTATTTATGGTTAATGAAAAACTATTTATGGTTAATAAAGGAACTATTTATAGTCAATAGAAACTTAATTTGGTGTTCATACACTAACCTTAAACAATTTTTCTATTAACCACACAGTCGGGTAGAAACTAATTGAATAAAAAAATATGGCTTTAAGTAAAACAAAAAATATATTTTTGTGCTATAAAAAACTTAACTTATCACAAAACACCCTAAGAAAAAAAATAGAAGACGTACACGACTGGACCAGGCAGCGGTAAAAAGAAAAATTGTTAAGGATTAATATATTTAGTTGGTTAATAATTTGATCACTTGTGGTTATAGAGTTACTAACGGAAAATCCTTTAGTAGTAAATACAAACATCGTGAAGTGTTAATAATTTGATCACTTGTGGTTATATAGTTACTTGTTTACCATAGATAGATACTTTTTTATCACAAATATGTTAAAGTTAGGTGGGTAAATATAAACGACAAAATAGAAAATTCACTTGGAGCCAATAATATATCGCTTACCACCAGTGAATAAAGTGTGTCGATCTTGTTTGATTGCAGCCAAAGTTGGTTGAGATTACATGTCGTTTTCTCGAAGAGAAATCCACGGAGTTATAGAAAACTTGTTTAAACTTTTTAGTTCAGAAATTTACAATATTCTGCATTATCCTGTGCGTTAAATAAAGGTATAAATGTATATATTTTTTGGTATCTTTTTTAAGAAAACACCAATCTCTATTGTTTCGCGACACTTATTCCGTTGTTATCTCGCCCAAACAGCATTACTTTTACTACGTTTTTATGTGGAACGTAATACGTTTTCAATACGATCTCACTTTCAGACCTTTCATGAAAACACGGAAAATTTGACTTTCATATCGAATAAAATCTTCAATATCGCTTCTTTGGAATCGTATCGGGTATTGTATTGAACTAACTCATGCCACCAAGAATGAGCTACTAGCACTTCCAATTTTTCGGCGCTCTAAATTTATTTTTTCTAAAAAAACAAACAAAAAATTAAAATTGGCTAAAAGTAACCTTAACATTTTTCAGACAAATGTCAAAAGTTCAAAAGATTTTTAAAACGCGTTTAATTCGCTTCGTGCAAACAGTTAAGGGAATCGTATTGAAATCGTATGTAGTTCTACATGAAAACGAGATATTTATGTCGATCTTGTTTGATTGAAGCCTCAGTAGGTTTACTTGCATGTCATTCTATTGAAGAGAAGTGCACGTAGGTATGGGGAAACGTGGTTAAACTTTTTAGTTGAGAAATTTACAATATTTTTCATTATTCTTTACTTTTACTACGTCTATATCTGGAAGCGAATAGGTTTTCAATACGATTCACTTTAAAACATTTCATGAAAACGCGGAAAATTTATTCTTCACTATCGTTTTTTTGGGATCGTACCAGGATTTAACACGGGTCTTGTGATGACACCAAGAATGAGTTATTAGCATTTCAATTTTTCTGCAGAAAGTAAGTGTACATCTTTGTTTTAATTAAAATAGTCACTTAAAGTTGCACAAATAGTGAGTACTCACTTTTTTCGAAAAGGAAGGAAATAAAAGTGAGCGGCATGAAGTAAAATTGAGCATCAAGCACTGAACAGGAATTGGTTTGGTTACGTCGTACGTTGTAAGCACAACTTTAACTCATTTTTACAAGCTTTTATTAACTTTGCATTATATACAGGGTTCCTAAGATTTTCCTTAGGGATAGGATTTTAATAAATCAAACAGAAATGGCACAGAAAGTTCTGCGCGCACAAAAGAAACAGGTATATTGAGCAATGGTGCCAGTTTGTTATTATCTCCGGACTGCTTTCATGAAAAAAAATTGTCGCCACGCTTTCATTGTGAGCATAAATCATAGTTGCAAGAATAACCGTTGACAAGATGTCTGCAAATTCCGCTAGATGGCGGCCACACCATGAGATTTAAACATCTAATCTAATTAAAAATTAGATGTTTTCAGGTCCAAATCACAGCTTTTTCTTGCTTAAAGGAGGCGGCAGGGTCCATTATTTACGATACTGAGCGATAAACTCGTGAGGTTGTTAACATTAGAAAGAAATATCTTCGCTTTTAATTAAATTTCTTTCCATTCTGTTCTACTAGTGACATCTATCCGGAGACGGCCAAACCATGCAGCTAGCACTAGCAGCCAAAGAAATCAATAAACGGCGCTGTTTTTCCTGCAGAGCTTTTTGCTTGCGATATTATTGATTTTAAATAAAACTGGCCCTACACTACATTTGATATTTTCGAGGTGTTTTGTGACATGATCTCGAAACATGTAGCGAACCAATTCTTCAAAACTAGCGGGAGGGTAAAAGCGAAAAATAAGGGGCTGCCAATATTTGTAACACCCAAAAAGGGGTGAAAAGATTTATTCTGCTCTGTTTCTTTACAAAAAACGTTTTTTTTACGAAAAACTTGAGCTCTGCCACTTTTTTTATTTTTTTCTTCAACTTTCTCGAAATTTTCGTCATACCGTAGAAAAAAATTATTTCCCGCATGGTCATACTCTACTCTTATTCGAAAAAATTTAAAAACAGAGACGGGATCAGTTTTCCTAAAACGGGGATCTTGGTTTCGAGTGAGAAGATAAAGGGCGCCGCAGGCAAAAATTTTTCAATTAAATTAGCCGAACGCAAAAATGTTAGAAAAACAAAGCACGAAATAAAAATGGCGCCCCTTACAATTTTTTTTCAAAAATTACGTAATTTCGGGAACGCAAGGAAATAGGTCTAAAGAGTATAATTTTTAAGAAAAAAATATCAATTTTCTCGCCCTCCTCCACTGGGACTACAGGGGCCGTGCACTAATTACGTAATGGTCATAGGGGGGAGGGGGGTTACGAAACGTTACGTAGGGGGTGGGAGTCTTTTTTTTTGGGGGGGGGGTAGTGGTCTTGAAATCGTTACGTAATATTAGGGGAGTGGCGTGCCAAACCGTTACAAAACATTACATAAGGAGGGGGTCAAAAATTGGTAAAATCACCATTACGTAATTTGTGCACGGCCCCACATCTGACTGTTCCTCCTTTTTGATTTCAAATCAAAGTGCAAAACCCGGGTTGGACGTTCGAAGGCGTCAACCCGTCCTATTTGCTTGATAAAGTTTCTACGGAAATATCTTTGTCGATTTCTCCGGCCGTGTATGAACGCTTTAGGTTAGGCATTTGCATGTATCTCAGTTCTTAGCCTGTAAACAGTGCGTAAGGACAAAGGTTACAAAATGAAAAGCCGAAAAATATTTTTTTTTACGATATCTTTCATCAGTTTGGTATTAAAGTCGAGCAAAAACAATTTTTATTCCAGTCCTAAAGGTATGAAAATGGAAAACATTAGAAAACAACAACCTGGAATGGATTTACTACATGTAAGATGTAGTGACAACATCGCCCCATGCCCATCCTTTTCTGCCTAATGTGCTTTTCCGTTTGTCTGTGTCTTATACACGGCTGATTGGCCCCCTAAGGATTTGCTTAGGAACCCTGTATATGTAACTAACTATGTTTGTTGGGGTGGAATCTTGCAACTTAATTTTGACCAACTTCCCGACATCCGATCAGCTTCAAATTTGGCATGCTTATATAGTTGCGGTGACAATACAAGAATATACTGTGATGAAATTGACACTTAAGCAACGAATTTTTAATCAGATTTTGAAAATTCAATATGGCGGATTTAAGATGGACGATTTTTGGTCATCTTTTGCTAACCAATTTTAACTAACCTATACATATCCGATTGCCTTCAAATTTCCTACCTCTAAGGAAGTGGAGGGGGGATAAGATTTAGTTTGTTCGATTTAAATCAAAATTGGCATACAGGGTTTTTTCGGGAAGGAGATATGACTTTTGATCAGATTTGAATATTTCGATATGGCGGATTCAAAATGGACGATTTAGGGTATAAATCTAAAAATTTAAAAATAAAGTTTTATTAAAAAAACACGGGTGGATTCTTGTAATTTAATTTTGACCAACTTCCCGACATCCGATCGGCTTCAAATTTAGCATGCTTATATAGTTGCGGTAACAATACAAGAATATAGTGTGATGAAATTGATAGCAGGGGGAGGAGGAGGGTACAATTGAAGTACGCCCGATTTCGTTGAAATTTGGTGTGTTGGGGCACTTGGGCATTGAGAATTTTTAATCAGATTTTAAAAACCCAATATGGCGTATTTAAGATGGACGATTTTTGGTAATCTTTTGCTAACCAATTTAGTTCCTCTTTTGTACTTCTCAATTTGTCACCGTAAAGTTAAAATTTTTAATTTGCTCCCATCGCTTTTATTATGGTATAAGAAAGATAAAAAATTATTTTCTACTTTTAAGTGCATTCAATAAAAGCTTGTTCTTTAAAAGTTTATTTTTTTATATTTTTAAGGACGCTTTTACGAACGCATCAAAGATACGCTAACATTAAGGAAACAAAAAATTAAAATTGGCAAAAATTTACCTTAAAATTTTTTAGGCGATTGTCAAATGTTTAAAAGTTTTTTAAAAGTCGCTTCGTGAAAACAGACAAGGGAATCGTATTGAAATCGTATTTAGTTCTACATGAAAACGTGGTATTTATTTCGATCTTGTTTGATTGCAGCCAAAGTGGGTTCACTTGCATGTCGTTCTATCGGAGAGACGTCCACGTAGCGGAAATACAAATTGGATCTCACGCGAAACGTCTGGAGGACGCTTGCAGCCCGACGTTCTTTAACAGGACCAATTTACCGTACGTCACGTTAGTCAGTAAGTATATTATTACCCCATTGTATTTTTACGTAATTACATGGGAATAGGTATTTTTTTAACCGAGTGTAAAATTTTTACTTTACAGAACCGATTGAATAAGGACCTTTTTTATTTTAGTGGGCAGTTATTGCTTTTCTGCTTTTTTTTTTAGTTGAGAGCTGTCTAATTTTGTTAATTTTGACAGTTGTGATATTTTTAAAGGAGCAATGTGTGTGCCCTACAAAAATAAAAGTACAAATTTTTAATCGACTAAGAGAAAATAAGCAATTTGGTGCAGTTTTTGATATTCCGTTGGTTTTGACAGTCAAGTTGGCCAAACAAAAATAAAAAGTAAACATTTTTAACCGATCAAAAAAAAAACAATTTCGTCAAGCGAAACAATATGTTTGACCTTGACAGCTTCTGAATTTTGTTCAGTTTGACAGTTGTGACATATTCAAAAAATTTACCTATTTTACCTATAAAAACAAAATGTTTTTTTTCGACCGACTACAAAAGGAACTTTTTTGAATTTTCTGAAACCGACCAAAAAAACCAGGCAGTTACTTTATTTATACAGGTCTCCTAAAGCGCTTTTATGTAAGGACCTCATTGAAACTTTAGGTTACTTAAGAGTGTTCGCGTTTGATATTTTTAATAATTTATGATGTTTAAGATGACATTTTCATTTGTCGTAGGTAAAGTATACTACACTAACTCGAATGGTATGGTCATTCCACGCTCATAAAAATTAAGACACTCGCCTGCGTGTCTAATGACCATCATAAAATGCTTGTGATGTAAACTACTATTTGCATACGTACCCAAAAAAGCTATGGTTTAGTTCTATGAAGCTATAAAAAAAATAATTGCAGGGAGTTTTACAAGTCTCATTTGATTTGTTGCCAGAAAAGAGTAGCTACTACTCACCAACGTAGTTTTGATGGTTTAAAACGCGGTTTAAGCTAGGTTTCGGTTATAATTTTTAAAGTTGTTTTATGTACACTATCGGCATCATAACAGTGGTACGTGATAAACATAGGTATTTTTTAAATTGTATGGTTAACTACCGGATTATATTTTGTGACAGACTGGTACTAAAATGTGAAAATATTGACATCAAAGATTGCTTTCAAAAATAATTTTTATATTACAATAATACGCTAACGCATAAAACAACTGTAACAAAAATTAAAAAACACCACTGTAACGAAAATTATAAAACAATAGAAGCAAATTATTAGGTATATAAATTTTAATATCTAGTCATTGCGCCATTCACCTGAATTATACCGTTTAACCTTCTTGGTAGAGAATCAGCCAAAATTTCAAAAAGGTTTTCATTTTCACCAATCAATTCTTCATAAGCATAGACTATTAACTGGACCAAGTGATGTTGATTTCCCGGCACAATATTAAAGCTTTCCAGCTTTTTTGAAATTAAACCCCAGATATTTTCCGTAGGATTGGCGTCTGGGGTTTTTGCAGGTCAAGGAAGAACTTCAATATTTTGCTCCCGAAACCAAGTTTGGCAAATTCTGGTCGTATGAGCAGGGCAGTTGTCTTGTTGAAAAATAATCTGGTCTTGATAAAGTTCTGTGCCGGCTGGAAGCAGCTAAAATGTCCACGTAAAGCTGTGCTGTGAGCCTTCCATTGATTCGACATAGAGCACCATGACCTCTAGCAGAAATCCAACCCCACATATTTACCGAAAATCTTCCAGCGCGATCTCATAGCGCGTTCTTGGTGGACGATACACCCGAATTTGTTTTCTGTCACTACAGGACTGGAAAACTTTTTCATCGGAAAATATTACATTTCGCCAAAACTCTGGTTCCTTTAGAGAGTAATTAAGGGCAAAAAGTAACCTGCCCTGTTTTTTTTTGCATTCGTAAGTTTATTTTTTTGAGCGGCTACACGACATCTTAAATTAGAGCCTTTCCTTACGCGATTTCGTGCCACTCTTACACATCCTGGAAATTTGGTTAATCTCTTTGCCTTTTTTTTCATAAAAGCGATAAGGTCAAAATATTGTTCATAAGTTAAACCTTTCAATAAACCAGTCCCTTCTTTTCTCTCTATTGTCTGATCTTCTTCCCATCGTTTTTTAATTTTTATAATCGTGGTTTTACTGCGTCCATAATGTCTAGCCACGTCCCTAATTGACCATTGACCATAATTGTAGTTTTGCCAGGAGTTGGGCTTTATCAAATAAAAAAATTTGTGGAGGCATTTTTTATTTATTTTTCAGACTGAAATACATAATGACATACTTTGACAGTTTAAGAAAAATAGACCAAGGTATTACAACAAAAAGTATTGTGTACCACTTGTATGATGCCGATAGTGTACAAACTTGGTTTCAAAAAAATATGTATGATACACGACTGATCTTTAAGGTTGAAGAACTGCTCACGTGTAAATATTTGATTAAAACTTTGAAAGTGTTTCATTTTGGTGGAGCTAAAAGTTAAAAATGAAAAACTTTTGGTCCTTCTCCACTGTCCTTAAAAAAAATTGATTTTTTCGAAGGTTTCGAAGGTATAAGACCGTCATCTCAAAAAACTATGTTTAAAACCAATCAGTTATAAAACATTTCTTCCTAAGAAGAAATGTTTTGTACCTGATTGGTATTAAACATAGTTTTTTGAACATAAATTATGTGTTTTTGGATATTAACTTCCTTATTTGTTTCTTTTAGCGAACCCCCTGAAAATGATGGTCTTATACCGTCGAAACATGTCGGGTTAGCGAGGAAAAAAAATTCAAACATTTTTTCAATAAACAGAGTGGAGAAGGACCAAAAGTTTTCATTTATTTATTTGATTTGACGCCAAAAATAAAGACGTAATATTGATGGTTTGAAGTAGTACTTCCTAAATGCTCGCTTGTAAAAAAAGCACTGTTATAGTTTAAACTTTTGTTTAAACTACTATTTCTAAATTCTTAAACAACGATCAGCGTCATCTTTTTTCTCTGTTAACTTGGAAAATATCCGGGAGATATCTTTTAAATCAATACAACGCCATTGCTCGACCAAAAAGAGATTATACCCAATACAGAGTGTGCCGTATAAATTTACAAAACTCCGGAAACTCGCAGCGAGCAGATTCGTCTGTGAGCTGCATTCTTGCCATTTCTTGCAATTTGCATTTACTTGAACAAAGTTTATTATTATTATAATATAAAAAAAAATTTGAAAAAAAATATGTACAAGTTTCAATATCTATTTTAATTAATTTAATTACAGGACGGGGCTTTTTTTAAATGGCTATTTTTTATTTTCAAAATTCTGTAGTTTTTTTTAAATTGTATCATATTAAAATAGTAGTTTTCACAACTAGTGGCTAAAATAGTGCTTTTTTACAAACGTTGGTTTAAATAACGAGCGCAACGAGGTATTTAAAAACGCGAGTAAAAAAAAAGCACAGTTTAGCCGCGAGTTGTGAACACTATTTTTTTAAATTAAATATCTTTATCAAAAAATCGAAGAAAAAAGGAAAATACTTTCAACAATGTCGAACGAAGAGCACTTCTCGCAACACACCATCTTTACACTATAAATCAAAGCGGCTGGTAAATGAAATAACAATGGTCTCCATAGCGATGTGCCTTTTTACTTGGTGACGTTCATTTTTGCGACATTTTAATCTTTGACAGTTTGATATTTAGACGATGTTTTTAAATGATTTTTTCGTCAATACTTGGTGAGAACTGTTGGAAATGGCCTAATTTTTAGGCAAGAATAATTAGATATTTTTAATACAATTATTTTCCGATATTTCTCTTTAACTTTGGGTAAAAAACGGACAGAAATCTTTCTTTGCACCCGTGATCAAAAAAAAAAAAAAATCTTTTGCATCGGTAACCAAAAAAGTCATGCTTTAATTATCTGCAGACAGTTATTAAAATCATGTTTTTGATGAAGGTATAAAAAAAAGATATTTTAACCACCCTAGAGAAATATGTGTTAAACTAAACCCAGTCAATTGCCACCCAAAACTTAGTCCTTGTTCATTTACTAAATTAGAGACATCCCTGCAGGGTTTTTAAAACTGATAATTTTTTTAAGCTTAAAAACAAAGGGATATTAATTAGCATTTTCTTTAAATCGGTTTTCCGTCTTTAATTAATTATTTGACCTGTATTTTTTATTTTGCAAAAAAGTAACACAAAGTCGATAAAATCGATTTACCCTGTCAAAAAACCGATTCAAATATATAAGAAAAGTTTGACTAGATTTTATAATGTTTTAGCAGGTTTTATATATTTACAATTTTTTAACCTAGTGAAAACCCAATGGGTGAACCTATGCGGTATTTTTACCTGGGTAAAGTTCAACCTTTTTCTAATAGGTCAAAATTTTGGATTTGTCCTGTTAATTTAAGCTCCTTGTGCTTAGCTTTATTTACCACTTAAGTTTCATTTTAAAGACATGCACTCTTTTGTGGCCACCCTATATCTTCACCATAAAAATTGAATTTAAAATTGCTTTCGATAAGGATCTTTTCCTATATATAAGGTTTAAAATATTTTAAGCCAAAATAGGTAATAAGGTATTTATTCTGATACAAATATTTTTGAACAAATACGGAATAGGGGTCATATCGACTGTTATTTTTTGAAGTGCTTATGTAAAAAGGTTTCGCTGTTATATTAGGGAAATAATATTGTGTCACACCTACACATGTTAAATTAAAAAATATCTTCTACTCTATAATTGTTGGTTATATTTTTCATAGATACGAGTTCAATTATTAAGATAAATTATATTTGTAAAGTCAATATAAATAAGAAAAATTGTTTTCCCAATTAATTTAGTTGTGTTACATGATTCTCATTATCTACAAAATTATATGAATAATTATATATTTGGCTCTATTGAAATGGGTCCTAAATGAACCTGAAATAAATGATATTTTATTATTGGGATTTCAGTAGGCATCTGTATAAAATTTGTTAAAAACTGTATTTTCTAACAACACCTATAATTTAAAAAAAAAAACGTTTTTTTATGATAGTAAGAGTTTGTTTTGAAACATGACAACAAACAATTTATTTATGCGCACCGAACTTGGGTATTTTTTTGTTTTAACTGGCTATAAAAAAAGTTCTACTCTACCCTACTCCTCAGGATTTTCAATGACAGGGAGCCAAATTTCCGCAAAAAACTTTCATTTGTTTTACATTTTCGGCAATCTTATCCGCCATCGTTACACATATATACTATCACGCCGAAAGCCCCAGCAGCCTTGATTGATTTTTTTTTCTAAGTTTATACAATTGGAGATTATACTACGTTTATAGAATTGGAGGTGGAGTTGCTGCAAACGTTGTATTTTGAACCGGTATATTTTTGCAGGTTTCGACTTTTTATGTCCTGCTCGCAAATTTCATTTCTGTTGATATACAGACCGCTTCGAGCTACTGCGAACATAGGGGGAATCAAGTCCAATTTACTCTCCGTGCCGTACGACTGAGGTGGATTCGAAGCACGCTGCAGTGTTATCTTTTGGAAATTCATTTTGTTTTTATTATTTTGTTTTATTTCTGCCTTGCTCGAGAAACAGATGGGTAAGTTCTTAATTGAAATAATACATTTTTAAAACCAAAAATGGATGTCTACGAAGTTGCCGAAAAAGTGCAGATGGTCAAATGGTCAAATCGTCATAACCCAACACACGTTAGATATTGGTCGAGGGAAAATTTGCATTTGTATTTTGACGTAAGAACACAGTATCCCAAAAACTAAATGTTTGGGGGGGGGGGTATTATAGGGGAACACGTAATTGGGCCATTTTTTATTAACGGCAATTGCAATTTGAATGGTCCTAGATACTTGGATCTACTGCAGCAGCACATTATTCCAACTGCTAGGCAGTTGTTAGGTGTAAGATTTGGTGAAACATGGTTTCAACAAGATGGTTGTTCCGCTCACAATGTTGGCCTTGTTAGGGAATATCTTGATAATGTATTTCCTAATCGGGTTATAAGTACACGGGGAACTATTTTATGGCCAGCTCGATCTCCCGATCTTGCTCCTAATGACTTCTATCTGTTTTTGAAGAAGCTTTTCAAATTATCACCCCTAACATGCTTGGAAACGTTAGAAGGGGTTTTTATAGTAGGCTCGGATATTGTCTAGCCGAGCAAGGAGGACTTTTCGAACATTTGCTTTAATTTTTTTTTGACTGGGAGAATCTTTTTGGTTTTTAGAATGTATTATTTTATTTTGAGAACTTGCTTTTATTTTGTTTCTCCTTATTATTTCCATTGTAACATGTCGTCACTGATAAATCTGAGCAGTTGACAATAAAACGCTCTTATTTATCAGTGACAAAAAATAAGAAAATTACGTTATAAAAATTTACGTATTTATTGACCAAATTCCGGTTTCATTGACTACGCTCCACACAGCACCGTGGTTAGAGGCGTACTAAATACGAAAGGAAAGTCATGCAAGTGGTGATCGCAAGCCTGAGTATTGGTTGCTTCACTGATAGGCGTACGGTGTCTCTGCATGAACACTGGCAAATTAGACTTCTTCCGCCCTATGTTCGCAGTAGCTTGAAGCGGTCTGTATGCATACTACACCGACAGACGGCGCGCTGCATATAGCCATACCAATATCCTGCGTTATTTCTGGACTATCCATTTGATCTTGGGGGCCTGGTCGTATTGAATTTTTATTTTGTTTTTCAGCCACAAGCGTGGATCAAGCTACACAACCATGCCCGTACATGGGCAACTTTGACGTGCTAAGTCTGTACAAATCGGAAGGGAGTAGTTTTCACTCGGGGACTCTTCAGGAGTCGGTTGACGTGGTAAAAACTAACCAAATAAGTAGAATATCTAGGTTAGCGGAGGAAGAAGAGTTACGATTTAGAGTTAAAAGGGTAAGTTTCTCAGGACGCCCACGGTTTCTCAGAGCGTGCAAAATCAAACACGTTAAATAAAATAAAGTTCAATTATAAAATCATTTACTATAGGAACAGCAATTCGTTTTTTAAACCAATTGCTTATCCAAACCGTATTCCTTCAAACCCATTCAGTATCAAATTCGAAATTTATAAGACCCGTTTTCATTCAAACCGTTCAAAATCAAACCCGGAATTCGTAAAATCCGTAATTTATCAGAACATTTTTGCTAAATTAATTGCGCATTCGCCAATACCACATGAACCGGAGGCGTACACGCAGGTGGCGCAGCGGCGCGGCGTTTTGATGCATTTGTCTCTGTTACGCGCGCATACTTGATAGGTTGCGTTCAATAGTTTATGTATAGATGTCACTTGCATTCACCCGTCTTGCATTCATGTGTTATTCGCGAATGCGCAATCAATTTAGCAAACAATTTCTGATAAATTACGGGTTTTACGAACTCCGGGTTTGATATTGAATGAGTTTGATGAACAATGGTTTAATTAAAAACGGATCTGTTAAGTTTCGAATTTGTTATTAAATTGGTTTGATGAAATAAGGTTCGGATAAAAAATTGGTTTGACGAATTGCAGTTTCTATGGTGAATCGTTCTTACGATGAATTTATTAAATAGGGTCTGATAAATTCCTGGTTTGATAAACCATACGCGTTCGTTTCTCAGACAGCAATAGTCTATAAACCACACTTAGTGTTAACGTTAACGCAACCTCTGGTCGCTTTCTAGCCACAGTCTTCGAAAGAATGCAAAGGGCGGTAAAAATCATAGAAGACTGGTACAGGCAGAATGGTCTTTCAGTGAATCCTGAAAAGACCGAGATGATCCTATTCACCAGAGAGAGGAAACTAGAGGGATTCACTAGAGGACCATAATGTCCCAACTAGCAATTTGTCGACGACTCAACGTTGTGTAACGTGTGCCAACGTTGCGTCGCAACGTTTACTTTTTCTCAAATACCACCCACTTTTTCACCAATTTGGTTGATTGTTTTTTTGTTGAGTCAACGTCCCGATCGCGACTACAGTTGAAGTAATAGTTCAATGGGTTTTGGAGTACAATTATTTGTTCAAAATATTGTTCATTACGTAAAATGATAATTAAACTATTCGACTACGAATTAAACTATTTCTAATACCATAATATTATTAAAATAAAATGATATTCTATGTCGTATATCATGTTTTGCATCATCAAAACATGCGAACCAATGCCAAAATATATAAACAGACGGTAGTTTACTGTCAAATGTGCAGGTCGTAGCTTTAAAAAACAAGCGCGCCCTCGATTAAGATGATTTTATGAAAAAAAAAATCATGACTTAAAAATCGCTTCGAAAAACCTCTGAAGGTGTTGCTTAGGATTCCTAAGAACAAAATCCGAATTTTTACATGCAAAAAGATCGTAGTTTATTGTAGAAAAAGGTAAAAAAAAATAATTTTTAATGTTTGTTTACTTATTAGTTTCTATGACAACCAAAGGAGTCCCGTATCTCTACCGCTTTAACTACTTAACTTTGTTTTGAACTGATCCCCTAACTTAAAAGACGCGAACACGCCTCAATTTTCACCCAATCGAAATTGCTCCACAGTTTGGCTTTCTGCTGCTCACTTAATTTCTGTCCTTGTTGTTTACACAGGACCTTCCTTTTTCTTTTCCGCCACACAGAAGATGACACATTTTGATCCAGTATATCAGCTAATGCTAGCTAAAGCCTTCTGCGACGATAAAATATCGAAGAATATTTATACACTTTGTTCCTTTCCATAGCGCAAAATGTTGAAACAAAACTAATAGAAACTTTACAAAACACTTTTGACGTTTGTATGACAGAGAGCAGTCCTCCAAAATTGGTTTGTTGCAAACGTAACAGAAAACTTGGTTAGATGAAAACAGGCGTGCCCGCGTCTCCAATAAACTGGCCAGAAAACGTGGGGCAAATTGATCAATTTTCGGTTTAGCACACACCGATTTGCAGTCGGCGCCTTCACAACTAAGGAATTACTGTTAGTAAAATAGACTGTCATAAATAGTTGTGATGGTGACTGAAGTTGTGATAAACGTTTAGGCGTCGTATAATAGTCGAAGTTGTCGACGGTCGCCATGATAACTATTCTTTATCCGTAAAACAACATTTAAAATTGGTGCAATTCTAATTTTTACAACTTGCACAACTAAAAATTGCTAGTTGGGGTATGGCAGACCTCTAACTTTGATATCACAACTTAAGTATTTGGGGGTGACGCTGAACAAGGTACTCAAGTGGAGAGAGCATGATGACAGGATGACCGTTAAAGTCCAGGCAACATTGTGACAGTTGCGCCTTGGGTCTCCCCTCGCTTCCAACTTGGATCAAGAAGGAGGCGATGACGACGCACCTGCGATTAAGGGACCAGGGACTGTGGAAGGGCAGGGAGGAACGAGAGGGCCATCTGGCGCTCGACGGACCGGCGACGAAAGAGTTGCCCCTCCTAAGACTGCCAGTGAAAGCACCGCTTAAACCATGGACGTTCGATAAAAAGTACAAGGTCACAATACCAGAAAGGAATGGGTGGCAAAGGGAAGAATTCCAAACGGAATTAATCAGAGGCGACGGTCTTCTACACGGATGGCTCCAAACTATCAGCTAGGTAGACATCAGGCGCAAGATTGTACGCGGAAAGCCTAGAAGTTCAGAAGAGTTATCCACTTGGAGAACACGCTACGGTGTTTCAGGCGGAGGTGTATACCATTATCATGGCAGCAACCCTACCCGAGATCATAAATGGCAAGAGGGACATGTACATATGCTCCGACAGCCAGGCGGCCCTCAAGACTTTAAGTGCACCCAAAGTAGTCAGTAGTCTGGCGGAGGAGTGCGCTGAAGCACTGCAAACACTGGATCAAGACAAAAGGGTGATACTGATGTGGGTCCCAGGCCCTGAGGGAATACCGTACCAGGGAACGAGAAAGCGGACGAACTTGCCAGATTAGGGGCCGAAACCCAATACATTGGACCGGAACCTCTTCTGGGTTGTGGCAGAAAGAGCCCATGAAGAGGCCTAATTGTCAGGCCCATGGGCCGCCCCTATACTACTATTACAAACGCAACCGCTTGCGCTTGCCAACTGACCTAACTCTCTAGTATTACAGAGTTTCGATCAACTCGTAACGGTATATGCCATCATCATCAGACTAGGCAAAATGTAAATAAATTCACCGGGAGAAACTTCTATGACATCCGACAAGTTCCGTTAACGCTAAGTGTTAAGGGTGATAGAGGCATCTAACTTTTGAAAGATGCAAAAACAAATGCAATTGGCAAATTCCCAGAAAACATGCTAGCCAAACTAGAACTCCGGCAGCTATTGTTACATCGCTCCCCATACTGAGACTTTCACTAACCAAAGATTCTCTAATATACGAGAGTGTTAAGCTATATAACCACCTGTCATTAGAAATAAGAACTACCAAAAATTAGAATAATTTTGGAAATCTAGAGGGGAATCTTCTCGAGATAAACAAAACATATTATAACTGTGATAAATGTTGCTGTGATAGATTTTAAAATGATGAAGGACATTTACAAACTATACCTGTTATTTTTAGTTTTTTTATTTTTATCCTTGATAAATTTGTCTTATTTCACCTTTTTACCTGTTTTATTCCCACGTGAAGGTTGTTCTCCCTGTTTATATTATATATTTTATACTTTATTTATATTTTATATTACTAAATCTTGTTTTACTATAAAACTTTTATATATATATTTTTTTGTGAGTGTTCTATTAGAACCCCAGTTTGTTTTATACTTACGTAAGTAGGCACTTATCTGGGTGTAAGTTCTGCTTTGTTGTTGCTTTGTGAATTGGAGATTTCGTTACTAGAGACAATAAATCTTCTGTGACTTAACCTGATTTTTTTCTGCTTTGACTAGATCGATTGATAAAAAGCTAGTTAACTCCTACACCTCTTCAGTGCTCTTTAGCTTACTGTTGCTACCATTTTTATAACGAAATTGACAGGAAAAACTGAAATTTGTCAGTGTGTGTTGTTGTTGGTTAGTGTGAGTCCCAAGGTCACCAGATTAACGTCGGATTTATAAACTCGACGGTACTGTTACTGTTTGATGTTGAAGTGTGTGTCCCTGTCAAAAATGGCTTATAAGAAACTAAATAGGTAATAGTTCTATGATTCTTTAGTCGGTTCGGCAAAGAAACATTTTTCCCATACAACGAAAGCCTCTATAGTATTCGTAATCAGGGTTCTCTAGTGGATTAAACAAGTTCCTATCGTTTAATCGTTTCATACAGTATTCTACGAGAGTGAATAAAAACACACATTTCTATGACTATGTAGTCAGTTTGGAAAACAGCATTTTCTCGTACAAACAAAGCGTCTATAGTATTCATAATCAGAATTCTCTATAGGCTTAAATAAGTTTCTATCAGTCAATAGCTATTTCTTCTCCCTTAGTGCATTAAAGTCGATCAGTAATAGCATCATGGAGTTTATAAATACGAAATAACGCTGCAGAAAGTTTTTCAAAATTTTTTCTTTTTCTGTAGGTGGATCAGGAACGAGACTGTGATAGTAAAGCAATTTCAGGGTTAGTGATTGGATGCAACAGTATGGACACGATGGAGTTTCATAGTGAATGTGATCATGTGGATTTAATTACATGTAAGTAATATCAGAGACAACGTAATAACTTACGGAGACTAACAGAAAGATAGAGCCGCGCAGGAACTACGTTCCTGTAGCGCATAGCGCATTGCGGGGGAGAGTGAAAGTAATGCTTGTATTTTGTACATTTTTCAATGTCGAAATATATTTCACAAAATTTTAATTTAGTATCTGCCGGTTTTTGCCACCGCTTGTCAAAGTCTGTCAAGCCTGGCAAGCGGTTTTTTTAGATTTTCAAAAGTGAGTTATTTTAATAAGTTTTGGTTGGAAATCGCCTGTGTTTATGGGATTAGCTATGTAGTGGATTAAAAAATTATTGTTAAGAATAAAATGCCATTCAAGTCAGGCTGGATCACTACCATTAAACCTAGAGAGCATGGGGCTATTTGAAGAGTGCCGAAAATTTGGGTTCAGATTTTTGCGAACCAAATCCCTGAAGAAAATATTGTGATGATTTATACAGAGTTAAGCAACGTGATTTCAACCAAAATTGGTATACGGGGGCTTTTGTGGATAAGGAATACGAGTTTTTAATCAGATTTTGAAAATTCAATATGGCGGATTCAAGATGGACAATTTTAACTGACCTATCCATATTCCTAATAATACATGACGTCCCGGAGACGTTCTTTTCAGGTAGACCTAAATAGTACGCCCCTGGAGCGTCCCAAGAAGAAGGTCTAAAAACAGTTCCAAATGAACGTTCAGGGGACGTCCTTTTTAGATCCCCATAGGTCGCGAAAGTCATAGCATTAAAAAGTACGTCCCTGGAACGTTACGAGAAAAAGGTTTAAAAACAATGGAACGTTCAGAGAACGTTCTAAATAGAGACGCATGTACTGCAGTTTTAATTAGCTACTCATTTAGCAACTAGATACTTTGGTAAAATATTCTCTATCTTTTCTACACTCGTTTTATATAATAAAATATACTGGTATTTTATTGTATAAGGACTCCGAAATGAGTTTATATAAAAAACGGCCAAGGTCGTTCAAGTAAAGGTTCCAGGAACGTCCAAAGGAACGACCACGAAACGTTAATCGTTCCGAGAACGTTTCCGGGACGTTTGCTGTCGTCTTTGGATATTCACGGAACATAGGCGCCGAAATGTACCGGGAATATTCAAAATAACGGCCAAAGTTTGAAGGTTGTCCAAGTAAACGTTCCAGGAACGTCCACGAGATATTACAATTGGTAACATTGGTCGCGCCGGAACGTTCCAGGGACGTTTTTAAAACGTACTTGCGTTATTAGGGATCCGATTGTGTTCAAATTTGGTAATTTGGTATGCGTTTATAGTTCCGGCGACAATACAATAATATAGTATTATTAGGTACACACTTCCCTCTAATGAGGGAAGTGGAGGGAGGAAAAGATTTAGTTTGATCGATTTAAATTAAAATTGGCACACAGAGGTTTTTCGGGAAGGGGATATGAATTTTTGATCAGATTTGGGTACAAATCACAAAATTCAAAAATAAATTTTTAATAAAAATTTTTTTTAAAGAACAAACTTTAATTAAATGCACTCAAAAACAGAAAATAATTCTTTATCTTTATTATACCATCATAAAATCGATAAAAAATTTAACTTTACGGTGACAAAGTGAGAACTACAAAGGAAGAACTATATTCTATTCGAATGATAAACATAATGCTTTCATCTAAAGAAGCTGAGAACGGGTGAGATTGCCGTGCTTGCCAAGCCTTTGGAAATGTCCTTAGGTTATAGAGTAATACAACTGTTTCTTAGGTGAATCGTCGATCTACGAAAATCAATGATTAGTGAGCAAAAAACTTTTTTGAGGGAAAGCTGGCTATTCCTTGATTTTGTTATTTATTCACCCTCACTACATCCCTTTTTAAATTTAAAATTTTTGAATTTGAGCCCATCGCTTTTATTATCGTATAAGAAAGATAAAAAATTATTTTCTACTTTTGAGTGTATTTAATAAAAGCTTGTTATTTAAAAGGTTTTTTTAATAAAAATTTATTACTAAGATTAAATAAAGTAAAAAATAAAATAAGTAATTTTTGTTTTTTAAGTTAAACGATTTTATTAAAAAATTGCACTAGAAAGTAAAAAATAGTTTGGCAAATCTTTATTTACTACAGTCTAGTTCGTTATAAAATATACAGGGTGGATTCTTTAAACGGAACGCTGCTTCTAGCGGGTTAATACTTGGTTTTATGATTTTTAATTTTCTTTAATCGTGCTATCTTGGGTTTTTTGATGTCGCTTTGTTTATGAGGTATGGCAAAAAAATATTTTTTTAAAATAGGACACCCTGTATAGTTTGACATTTTTGAATTAAAAAAAAATTATCTTTTTGACAATACCACACACTAATACTCTATCTCTTATGGTTGCCAAGATAAAGGCATTTAAACTTGCATGGAATTGTTGTCTATGCCCTGTTTTACGGGGGATTTAGATAAAAATATCTTGATTATCGTAAAAGATAGATCCTACAGTGTGGTATTGCTGAAGAGATAATTGTTTGCAGATTTTAAAAATTGCAAAATATACAGGATGTCCTATTTAAGAAAAAATAAAAAATTGCCATACCTCGTAAACTAAATGACATATACAAAATCCAAGATAGCATGATTAAAGGAAATTACAAATCTCAGTTTTGGATTTTTTTATTTAACCAAATTCTAATCCGCTAGAAACACCATTCCGTTTAATTAATCCACCCTGTATACATACATATACATAGCAGTGAAATACAAAAATAATGGAAAAAGGTTATAATACTATTTTTTAATCTCTGGAAACGAACTATATTCCGTATTATTGCTGAAACTCTTTAATTAACAGAAGGAATCCGCTTTAAAATCTTCAAACTTACTGCCAATTTTATCAACACCGTATTTTTCAAATACATTAAGAGCCATTTGCTAATTTGTGACGTAAGAAAGGCAAATATTGGTCAAGAGAGATATTTTTCGGTTAAAACCAACAAAAGAAATGATATAACTAATACTCTATCTCTTATGGTTTTCAAGATAGAGTCATTTAAACTTGCATGGAATTTGTTTGAAAGTTTGAGACAATGATGAATTTAAAATTAACTCTGTGTTTCGGACTTCCATTGTCTATATTTTATTATACACGACAGTTCGATCAGTACAATCTTTGATCATCTTCAGGTGTAAACTACAATCTATTCCTAAATAAAATATATATGTTTGTGGCGGATTCATAATGTCGAAACTACTTTTTTTGGGTTTTTCGCCACTGCGTATATTCCTAAAGGAAAAAAAGTTTTCGTTTGTCAGTGGTTTATAAATGATATAAAAATGTTGCCTACACACACACAAATCCTAACTAGAATAAAGTACTTATCTGACTTGATATTTTAAAATGAAAAACACAACGTTAAACTTTATTACTCAAACATATACAATTTTAAATTTTATTAAACTAACCCAGTAGTTCGCAAAAGATAGATCCTACTGTGTGGTATTGCTGAAGAGAGAATTGTTTGCAGATTTTAAAAATTGCAAAATATACAGGGTGTCCTATAAAAAAAATAAAAAATTGCCATACCTCGTAAACTAAATGACATAGACAAAATCCAATCCGATTAAAGGAAATTACAAATCTCAGTTTTGGATTTTTTTATTCAACCAAATTCTAACCCGCTAGAAGCACCGTTCCGTTTAAAGAATCCACCCTGTATAACGCTATTGTTAAGTCTAGACCGTACTAAACAAAGATCTGCCAAATTATTTTTTAATTTTTAATAATAATAATAATAATAATAATAATAATAATAATACGTTTATTTGCATACATTTCTACATGAAAAAACATAATTAGACATATAGATGCAAAATGGATCTAGAAGGCAATAAATTGATTTAGTCCAGTCCGTATTTAAAGACTTAAAACACTAAGTACTATAAGTAACAATAACAATGAAAACAAAAATCAACTAAAAAATTGAAAACAAAATTATCAAAAAAAGAAAAACACATAAGTAAAAGTTAGTAACTAAAATTAACCTTGAGCTAGTGGTTGGTTTTTGGCTTAGAAATTTTCTTAAAAAACATCAAAAACAATATAAAAACATTTTATGCTAATTAAAGATTCGCTACGTATTTTCATTTTGCAGATTAAGTTAAAAAACAGAAAATATACAGAAAAAAAAATATCTAAAACGATGAATTTTAAAGAAGAGATTTAATTATTTTTTTCTTTTTTTAAACCGAAAGTAAGTTAGAAACATTGTTTAACCAGTATTCATCAATAATTCTTTAACTCTCTTTTTAAAACTTTGAATGGTTAGACTTTTAAAATGTTCGGGTAGACCATTGTACATGCTAAAAACATTATATGAAAAACTCCTCTGAAACATAACTGTGGAGTGTGGGTGTGGAGTTATCAAACCCTTAAATCTTAAATTTAAATTGTGAACATCTGTTCGATATTTTATTTTGTTAGCTAAGTATTGAGGAGTTTTTGTTACAATAATCTTGTGAAAAAAAACTAACGAATGAAGTTGTCTTCTCTGACACATATTAAGCCATTTCGCATCTTTAAGTTTATGTGACACCGGCAAATACTTCCTAATGCCATAAATGAATCTGAGGCAAGATTTTTGTACCTTTTGTATACTGTTTTGATCATTCTGATCCAAGCAAGGTCCATAAACCACATCACCAAAATTAAAGTGGCTCAATACAAGCGTATCCGTCAGTTGAACTTTTTGTTTTGTGGACAGTAAATTCCGATGAGGATATAATAATTTGAGGGACATATAAGCCTTTTTAATATTGTTGTTCACATGCTGTCTAAATCTTAAATCTGTGTCGATACTTAGTCCTAGATTTCTGGCAACATCTGTAGTAGAAAGTCGGTCTCCAGCAGTAATTGTTATATTCATTTGCTTTTGTATGTTGGATTTTTCTTTACCAAAGTAGAGTATTATGGATTTACTTGGATTGATCTTTAAATTATGTTTTTCTGAAAAAGTGGTAAGTCGTTGAAGATCTTCTTCTATTAGTTGTTTTGCATGACACCACTCTTTTGGGCCAAAGGAAAAATATAATTGGTAGTCATCTGCATATTGATGATCCTTCGTGTGACGTAAACAGGTTGACAGATTACATATATATATAGAGAACAACAATGGAGCCAGAATTGAGCCTTGCGTCATCGTTTAACTAAAAAAAAATTTGTTGTGTTTTATTTAACCAATTGCCTTGACAAAAAATATATGTTTCACAAAAATATTTTTGGATATATAATAAAATTAACTTACGAAAGTAATACACGTGTCACATCTATACACAACTATATAGATAAAAGCAAAGTTTTCGAAGTTTACTGCTCGGCTGTAGTTTCCTTCCAACAAGAAATTTTGTAAAGTTGTAAATTATTATTATCATGTATCTTCTGCATTACTTATTCGCATAAAGTTTTGTTTAAAGTACCAAGCATCAACTCGACAGCAGTCTCCGTGCAAAAACACAGTAACTGACATTATGTGCTGTATTTTTTGACAAACTGCAAATGAAAGAAAAATAAATACAGAAAAACGAAAGTTTAATGACGTCTTGTCCGTTACTATAGACTTTAGTAATATTTTCTTTATGTTGTTATATACCTTTATAGTTACCATGGAACCGCTCAACTGAGATAAAAAAAAACACTTTAGTATCAGGTATCGAACTTGTTTCCAAACAAAAGGTTTTTTATGTGGATAAACATATACAGACCGCTTCAAGCTACTGCGAACATAGGGGGAATCAAGTCCAATTTACTCTCCCTGCCGTACGACCGAGGTGGATTCGAAGCACGCTGCAGTGTTATCTTTTGGAAATTCATTTTGTTTTTATTATTTTGTTTTATTTCTGCCTTGCTCGAGAAACAGATGGGTAAGTTCTTAATTGAAATAATACATTTTTAAAACCAAAAATGGATGTCTACGAAGTTGCCGAAAAAGTGCAGATGGTCAAATGGTCAAATCGTCATAACCCAACACACGTTCGATATTGGTCGAGGGAAAATTTGCATTTGTATTTTGACATAAGAACACAGTATCCCCAAAAACTAAATGTTTGGGGGGGGGGGGGGTATTATAGGGGAACACGTAATTGGGCCATTTTTTATTAACGGCAATTGCAATTTGAATGGTCCTAGATACTTGGATCTACTGCAGCAGCACATTATTCCAACTGCTAGGCAGTTGTTAGGTGTAAGATTTGGTGAAACATGGTTTCAACAAGATGGTTGTTCCGCTCACAATGTTGGCCTTGTTAGGGAATATCTTGATAATGTATTTCCTAATCGGGTTATAAGTACACGGGGAACTATTTTATGGCCAGCTCGATCTCCCGATCTTGCTCCTAATGACTTCTATCTGTCTTGGAAACGTTAGAAGGGGTTTTTATAGTAGGCTCGGATATTGTCTAGCCGAGCAAGGAGGACTTTTCGAACATTTGCTTTAATTTTTTTTTTCACTGGGAGAATCTTTTTGGTTTTAAGAATGTATTATTTTATTTTGAGAACTTGCTTTTCTTTTGTTTCTCCTTATTATTTTCATTGTAACACGTCGTCACTAATAAATCTGAGCAGTTGACAATAAAACGCTCTTATTTATCAGTGACAAAAAATAAGAAAATTACGTTATAAAAATTTGCGTATTTATTGACCAAATTCCGGTTTCATTGACTACGCTCCACACAGCACCGTGGTTAGGGGCGTACTAAATACCAAAGGAAAGTCATGCAAGTGGTGATCGCAAGCCTGAGTATTGGTTGCTTCACTGATAGGCGTGCGGTGTCTCTGCATGTACGTACACTGGCAAATTAGACTTCTTCCGCCCTATGTTCGCAGTAGCTTGAAGCGATCTGTATACTTTTTCTACGACCACATATGAAAATGATGGATTTTATATCATCTTTAGAAAACGTTAGATTTCACCCGTTAACTGTCACCATACTTTTCCGCACATGTGTTTCAAAGGACATTTCCACACATGTGGGGAAAAGCGGTTTCATTTGATTTGTGCAAAATTAAAGACCAATTTTTACAAAAATTAGTGCAATTCATCAGTGTTCATAGGAAAAACATTTTTTTTGAAACACTAGAGAGTTAATAAACCACTAATTTATCGTATTACCGTAATTGTGATGCTAAAAAGAGTTTTTTAACCACAAACACAAATTACCTTAACCATATATTCTTTTGCCCACACACAAGCTGCCAATGTAAATAGAATAGAAAAGGAAACAACAAAAATTAAAAACCTATCCAAAAAAAAAACGAATTATCACCTACCAGATGCAGCTTTTGCACAGAAATAAATTTGGATTGTAACCTATTTCGGTTCGGTTATTTTTGGATACGGGAGAAAAACAACAGATTTTGACCACGCTATTACCAATTTTGGTGGATGGATTGATTAATGCTCTATTTTCTTTTTTAGCTTATGATTAAATGTCTCGATCGACTTTTAGCTTATATCTGTCACGGAAAATGGCTTAAGGACGGCACGAGCTACCTCATAAGGGCTTCCAAGAGAAGATCTTTAGAAACCAGGAGATTGGTTTGGGAGTTATAAAAAAATATACAAGAAAATATAAAAATATAAAAAAAGTAAAAACTAAACAAAACAAAAAAATATACACCACAAAGTTTGAAAATTACAAAAATAATTTAAAAAAATTATTGAAAACAAAAAAAAAATCAAAAATAAAAATAAAAAAAAATTGTTTGAAACAGTTTCTTTTTCTGCTTATTCTTAAATGTTTCGTTTGACTTTTAGCTTACACCTGTCACGGAAAATGGGTTGAAAACGGCAGAAGCTATCTCATAACGGCTCCCAGGGGAAGATCTTATGAAACCAAGAGATTGGTCTGAGAGTTATAAAAAAATATATAAGAAAATAAAAATATAAAATAAGTAAAAACAAAACAAAACAAAAAATATATACCACAAAATTACAAAAATAATAAAAAAACAAAATTCAAAAAAAATATGTATGACGAAACCTGTGGGACTGTTTAACCCGGTAAAAACAAAACAAATCAAACAAATATATACCGCAAAGTTTGAAAATTACAAAAATATAAAAAAAATTAATAAAAACAAAATAAATCAAAATTCTAAAAAAATATGTATGACCAAACCTGCGGGACTGTTTAACCCGGTTTAACCTCAATCTATTAACGTGGTCCTGAATAAAAAAAAACATTTTCTTTGAGACAATTTATTTTTCCGCTTACTCTTAAATGTCTCGTTTGACTTTTAGCTAATACCTGTCACGAAAAATGGGTTGAAAACGGTACGAGCGATCTCAGAATGGCTTCTAGAGGAAGATCTTATGAAATCAGGAGATTGGTCCGAGAGTTATATAAAAAAATATATAAAAAAAGTAGAAAAACGAAACAAAACAAAAAATATATACCACAAAGTTTTAAAATTACAAAAACAACAAAAAAAAGCAAAATTAAAATAAATATATGTATAACCAAACCTGTGGGACTGTTTCCCGGTTTAACCTTAATCTATTAACGTGGTCGAGAATAAAATAGTAGTTTTCGCAACTAGTGGTTAAAAAAGCAAAGTTTAGCCGCGAGTTGGTAACACTATTTTTTTTAATAGCTTTATCAAAAAAATCAAATAAAAACATGAAAATACTTTCAAACATCTCAAACGAAGAGCACTTCTCGCAACACACCATATTTACACTATAAATCAAGGCGGTTGGTAAATGAAATTACAGTGGTTTCCATAGCAATATGCCTTTTTACTCGGTGCGGTTCATTGTTGCGACATTCTAGTCTTTGACAGTCTGATATTTTGACGATGTTTTTAAATGATTTCTTTTATACCTTCATTAAAAACATGATTTAAGTATCTGTCTGAAGATAACTGTGGTTACCGATGCAAAAAAAAACCTTTTTTTTTATTGCCGATGCAAAAAAAGATTTCTGTCCGTCGCTGCGCTCGTTATTTAAACCAACTCTTGTAAAAAAAGCAAAAAAAGCACTATTTTATCCACTAGTTGTTCAAACTACTATTTCGTAAATACTTGGTAAAAACTGGCGGAAATTAATTAATTTTTGGGCAAGAATAATTAGATTTTTGCAATATTATTATTTTCCGCTATTTCTCTTTAATTTTGGGTAAAAAATTTTTTTTTTTTGCACCCGTGAACAAAAAAAAAAATTTTTGCATCGGTAGCCAAAAAAGCCATGCTTTAGTTATCTACAGACACTTACTAAAATCATGTTTTTGATGAAGGTATAAAAAAAGACATTTTGTTTGAGACATGAGATACACAAGTAAATATTTTAACGCATCAGCATCGGTATACGTAACGCGTTCAGTAAAATAAAGTAAAGTCAAAACACACTACATCGTTCAAAAAATCGCATAAACAAGTCATAAAAGTAGTGTATTTTGACTTTGTTTCGAACGCGTTACGTATACCGATACGGATGCGTTTAAATATTTACTTTAAGTGTCTAGTGTCTATTCTCTTCTTCCGCTTATTCTTAAATGTCTCGTTTGACTTTTAGCTTACACCTGTCACGGAAAATGGGTTGAAAACGGCACGAGCTATCTCATAACGGCTCCCAAGCGACGATTGTATGACACCAGGAGATTTTGCTTTATGTACAGGAAAAGCGGCTCAAACGTCATATTATTTTCGGCGTCGGAGTCCTGTCATCGGTTTACCCAGCCTGGCGTGACGGGGGAGTTGGTGTTTAATATTACGAATACAGGTAGGTTAAATAAAATCTACAGGGTTCGTCAGTTTTTGTCTAGAGTAGCGTGTGTTGAAAAAGCAGCGCAATGGCTTGTAAATGAAAGCGAAAGGGATAATAAATTTGAGAAAACGATACGATGTTGCCGATGTCACCCAAAATTACCTAAAAGATTCCCAAGTAAGGTCCCGCCAAACTTAACGATAAATGTTGCCTTCAAAGGACGTAAAACAGTGATTATGAGTATTTTCGTATTTTAGTTTGAAATTAGAATCTGCCAAATTAATTAAAGTGCCGAGGAAACAGGGCTCCTCTCCCTCTTCAGGTCTTACATAAAAAAATATTTATGGTATTTTAGTTCTAAGTAATTAATTGCCCGCGTCTTCGAATAAAACAGAGTAAACCGCGGGCTGGCGCTACTAAACGAATTGCAGACGGAATTATCGATCGATACCTATTAATTGGTGCACCTGATGCTGGAAAGATGGCGCCGCAAGAAATGATGTAAATATTTCTTAATTATTCATTAAAAACCTTCGGAGTCCCCTCGTTCAGTTAAAAAAATCTGGCGTTTCAAAAATCAACATACATAAGCCAAAAGACTATTGTACAATTTGATGTCTCCTTTTTATTCCAAAGAGACTCAAATCGCCCTCCAGCTTGCACTCTAAATGAGAGTGACGCTAATAAAATCTGACAAATGCAGCAGTTTTTTCCTAAACTGTTTGCAGGGTTCCCACTGACCTGGAAAACTTGGAAAATCTGAAAACGTCAGGGAATATTGAGAGCTACCTGGGAAAGGCAGGGAATGACCAAAAAAATCCTCAAAAGTCAGGGAGTTGGCAAACAAAACTCTCAACTATTTTTTAAACCAACTAATCCGAAAATATTTTTCATGTATAATGTATTTGTTCCTAACCTTTAAATGATGTGGGGTGCAAATGCGATGCGAGATTTCGAGCATTTTCAATTTTTTTAAGAGGAAGAATCCAAAATGTCGAAAAAAACAGTTTGTAATTTAGACTGTATAAGTCCTTCCATAAGTCCACCAGAGTGGCAGTTTCTACAGGTTGTAAAGACCAATAAATATCAAGCATATTGTAAGCTTTTTTAAAAAATATTGAATTGAGTAATATGGGGCGTCAGGGCATTTTGAGCCATTTTAAGAGCAGTGGTCATGTAAAGTACGTGGAGGCTGAAAAAAATTCAAGGAAATTGAAATTAATTTAAAAACTGATACACGCATCAGTATTGGCCCAAAAGACAATGGACCTGCATCTACATCAACTACTGGAAGTGAAGGAACCTCCACAGCAACTGCTTTCACTGCCAAAAAGAGTTCTACTCCTTTTTTGTAATCTTTTTTTATTAAGCAATCATTTATGGATGCAGAAATATTGTGGTGCAAGGAGTCTTTAAGATTAATCCTGCTGTTGCCAATTATGTCTACATCATCTGCGAAGGCCAGTAGTAGGTTGGGTCCTTCCTGGTGGAATATAGCCGTTGATGTCTCAATCTTGGCCTTCCAAATTGCATATTCTAATGCTATGTTGAAGAGTTGGGTGAAAGAGAGTCACGACTCTGCTTAAGCCCATTGTTGATACCAAAGAAATCAGAGTAGCTCTGTTCCATCCTTATCTTATCAGAGATATCACCTTTCAAAAGCCCATTTCCTGCATTGGTTCCCACAACTTTGCTCTACGTAATCTGTCAAATGCCTGTTTGAAATCAATAAATGTCTGGTGAAGTTCTCTGTCAAACGCCCAGTATTTTTCCATTATTTATCTAACGGTGAAAATCTGGTCTATATGCTTATGGGTGTAGTATCGGTATTTACCTCTTTATTGAGTAGTTCGCAAAAGTAGTTCTTCGATGTGGTTAAGATGTCTCTTTCGTTGGATATTAGTTGTCCATTGTTTGTTGAAAGAAGGTTTTCGGTTCTGGGTAAAGTATTCTTTTATTTTGTTGTGTTCTCTGTTTTCCTCCATTTCTCTTATTATATTTAGATGGTGGTCTCGCTTATTCCTTTATATAATTCTGCGTGCTTCAGATCTTTGTTGTTTTTATTCTTCTATATTAGTTGTTGTTGGGTGTTGAACCATTTTTTTCCTGGTCATATTTTATCTTTCCGTCACTCTACTACAGTCGTCATCAAACTGCTTCCTTTTTTGTTTTCTCTTTTTGTCGAGCCCTTGACTAGCCACCATAGTGACTGTTTACATTGTGGTCCCATTGCGGTTCTTTTATTTCTTCTGGTATATTTCCTGTGTTTGTTCTGTCTTGAGTTTTTCCGTATTCCAACTTTTGCTAATCTTCTTTTTCGTGTGCATGTGGACATGTGCTTATATATCAACACTTTTAGGATTTAATGAATTCGTTTTGAGTATCTGCTTTTTAACTCGATAATATAAATACCTGTTAAATTTGAGCTTTCAAAAATTGTCATGGTAAAAGTCTACATTTACTTGGTATCCACGTAGACAAGCAATTTATTTAATTTATAAAATGGTCAATGGAAAAACCTGGAAATGTTAGGGAATTTGGAAATCAGAATTTGGTGGGAACCCTGGTTTGTTTGACAACGTTACCTAGCCCAGCATCTGTCTTCAGTGCATCTGCTTTTTTAAAACCTTTTTCCTAAAGTCGCTAGAAGCACCGTCCCATTTAAAGAATCCACCCTATATATTGATAAATTATCCGAGAAAAAATAAAATTAGTAAAAGATTTAAGGGTGCATTTGAATAAAAAATGCGCTTCTTCCAATTACTTAATCTAAAAAACTGTTTTTCAATTTTTTATCAAATTTTCTACGGTGAAAGCCTAAAGCATTATCCCGCAATAATTTCACGGATTTGGCGTAATTTTAAGTTTTTACATAATTTTGCGTATCCTAAAAATGTTTAATTCATGGAAAAAATTATCGATTATTTTAAAAAACTAAATAAAAAAAAGATATATACATTTTTTTGAAAAACCACGCAAAACTTGTTAAAAATATGCCTTTGATTTAAAATATAAATAGTGCAATGAACAGGGAGCTAAAAATGACCATGTGCATTTGGAAAAAAAGCAAAATTTAAATTACATCGCTAAATTCATGCTTACGTTCACCCAGTGGTATCCCACTCCCACTGGTCCAACTTTTAAAAAAAATTTTTTATAAAAAGCAATAAATCTAAATTCTTGATTTCAAAAATCTCAAAAACAGTTTAAGATTAGTAAGTATAGGGAAGCAAATTCAATTAAATTAAGAATTTTAGGTTAAAAACAGGAACATCGTTGCTAAATTTACGTACAAATTGCAACACTGCAAATGTAAAACTATTTTTAAAATACAAACTTACCATTGTAAAGTTTTAAAATAATTTAATGAGCCACCCATCCTGAGATACCCTTGTTTTATTTTAGTTAAACAGATTTTTTAAAATTGGACCAACAGGACCCAAAATCCAGTTTCAACTTAGTCTTCCTATAGTCCACAATAAGTAATTTAAATTTCAACCTCTTTCCATAAATGCAAGCATTTTTTTTACTGCACTAAAAGTAAATATTTATTTTTGGCCTACAGGAAAATGTGACGCCACCAACACAGCAACATCTTTCAACGTTTTATCGTTAAGGTACCTTTTATCCATAGTTTTCTACTCAACTTTCTTAAATTTATCGTCTTTTCAAACTTTTAGATGATTGCAATACTGGTAAATCATAGACCATAGAATTAAAACTAATTTTAAGACTGTTATATAAATACGACGGTTGTGTAACGAAATAATTTGGTATTATATATGAAAAAATATACAGGTTGTTTTAAATTTTAAAATTCAATATCGAGGTTGTAGGTTAGGTATTGAAGAAAAGTTCTTTTCTTTCGTTAAAAATTTGAATTAATTATTAAAAGCTACAAATAATGATTTAATTTTTTTCCTAAAACCCTAATACTGAATTTTAAAACACTCTGTATTAAATAAAATGGCAGCACTAACCTAAAAAAATATTCGAATTGGATATTAATTAATGCATGTCATTTCCTATAAAATACCTAATTATTTTAAAATAAGCAAATATATTTAAAGAAGTCTTTGTTGGTAATAATATTATCGAAAAATTGTAGTTATATTTCCGGATAGATATTAAAAATTCAGACTTCTTTAAATTTGCTAGTTTGTCTGTGATTTGCTTAAAAGTATAGGCATTTAATATTTTATGCATGTTTTAAGGTTTTTTAAACAAACTATTTACGACACTAAAACGTGAGTAACTTTACCATAAAAATACACAGGAAGTTGCAAAACAAAATAAAAAATTTCTTTTTTTTTCACACCGTAAGAGTTTTGGGTTGCATATGCCCTCCCAGAAGGCTAAAAATTTGATACTACATTTTTTTGTCATCGGTACCAAAAAAAGATAACAATGCTCATAGTTTATAGGGAAAACAGTGCCAGTTCGGTTACTTGATATATAAGAAATATACTATTTTGTAAAACAAAATAAATAAATTTAAAAAATAATGTTATACATATCATCTAAAATTTTCACTTGCGTTTTAGTGTTAATTTTATTTTTATTTATATTTAAAATGTAAACTATATTTGTTTATATTTTTAAAATTTTAGCAAAAGAATAAACGTAAAAAAAATAGTAGACCCTTGCTAAAGTATATCGTATTTTTGCACAATTTTCCTACAACAAAAAAAAATATTGACGGTGATATTTTTGAACCATAAGCAATATAAAATATTTTTCGTTTTTGATAAACTGTTTATATTTATTGTTGACTTTTTAGTTTAACATAGGTTATTTCGTAAGCAATAATATAAGATAGAAATTGAGAGTTATAAAGAACTTATCATTAGTAAATAAAATTAATGTAAAATAAATATTTATAAATAAATGACATTTATTTGTTATTTATTGATATTTGGCTTAAAATGTTTTATGTTAATAACAGGTTATTTTTAAAAAGTGGATGTAATAAACTAGAACCTTGCTTTTTTTGAAACAAAATGCAAAATAGTTTAAAATTTTTATAATTCGTCGGGTCAATATAATTTTATCCAAATTCAAACGGAAAACAATTTTATCAAAACTAATATATTGCATCTTGGAAGAGTGTAGAATTTTTATGTTTTATAAATTATAAGTGTTTTCGATGCCTTGATTTTCAAAAGGACTTTTTTAACTATCTTTTTTAGTCAGCTTTTAGAATCTTATTAATTTGACCTGTCGAAGTGGTAGTATATCCTTTTTAGTAAAAAAGACAATTACATACCAAAAATATTTGAAACCCAAGTAAAAACAATTTAAAATTATTCATTTGATATTAAGAATGTCATTAATCATACACGCACACAAAAAATAGCTTCCTTAGGATCAATAAATTCCTACCAAATTCCATACAATATGCTAAATTCCATAATTTACATACCTGCATCAAAACCCGGTAACATTAGAATTAAAACAAGTTAAAAAACATATATAGTTATTTAGCTACTCAGGAGAAAATATATTTATGGTGTAATTCGTTTTGGACAAGAATTTGTATGTTATTGTTAAAATATTATATTTTTGAAATTTTTTCTTCGTGCAAGATTATTTTTTTAGTTTAATACTTCGTTTAGTCAAGCATATTTGTACTAATTTTCTTTAAACAAATCCATGGATTTTTCAATGAATGCTATAAAATCCAGAATATCAGACTTTTTTATTTTTTGTGTGCTTATATTATTACCGATTGGACAAACTAATTTTTTTTAAAAGACCTCCCACAATTAACATATGTTAATATGAACCCCTGTAAAGGTCGTTATTATATGATGATTTCTGTTTGAGTTGGTAGAGGAAAAAATAAAATACAAGGTGTTAAACACAAAAAAAAATAAACGGTGCAACATATTTTATAATTTTTGAAATAACTAAATGAAAACATTACATGGGAGGTGATGGAGGATCGCAAAATATCATTGGAGTTAATACAGCTTTGGGTTTAAAAAGTTATACATGGGTCTAAAGCAACTTTCATTAGCGTTTTCGTAAAAAAAGTGGGAAAAAATACAAAATTTTAGTACACAAGTGCGGCCACGTAAATCAATTGATGTAAAAATATAATACGATCAATAATGTACTAAAAATATGATTTTGAGTTAAAAAAACTTTATAACTTTTAAGGAAATGAGCTTTGATCGAACAAAGTAGCACATATAGACGCTTACCTTATTATATAGGGTGGGCCAAAAAATCTTGCAAACTTTTAAATTTGCTATAACTTTTGATCGAATAGCTCGATTTAAATTTTTTTTGACTGACTTTTCCGTCCGGTTCAAAATTTGACATTTCGTTTTGAATATCGGGCAATTTTCACCCCCCCTGCAAAAAAATACGTGCGTCACTGGAGAAAATCTAAGTCATTGCGACAAAAGCCTTATGTGTGCTCTCTATACCAAGGCATTACTTAATTAAATCGGTTAAGAGATAAGAGAACTATAGACCTCTGAAATAAGTGGTTTTTGATTCGACATTGTCATTTGCAAAAAAAATCGCAGTTTTTATATTTGCTTTAACTTTTGATTGGATTACTTGATTTTAAACATTTTTACATTTTTGGGGTGATCAAAGCTTGCGGCTTTGACATTTTTCGAACATTCAAGATGGCGGAAAGCTCTAACACGCTTTAACCATTTGGTAATTTCACTCCCCTAAAAAAGTAACAAAACAACATCAAGGCCATTCTACCTCCCATCTCTGCTAGGTATATGAAGGTATCACTTGATTAAATCAGTTAAGAAGTAAACAAATTAGTGTCATCATTTCCAGCGTTTTCAATAAAAATTGTGACTTGTAATAAAATTAAAAAAATTGCTGTGGTTTTCAACTACTGATTTTTTAGCTAGAGTGGCATGTATTGGTTATTTGGCCGTTTCTACTTTGTTATTAATCATCAAACACTTATATTTTTTATACATTTTTTTAGCACACTTATTCTTTTAAATTAAAATAACCATTAATTAACGTATCAGTGGCCAACAGTGGAGGTAAGTTTCTTGATCTGGTTTTTTCATCCTGTGAGTCTACGATGGTTTCAAAAAGCTTGAATTCTTTTGTACCTGAAGTCCCTAATCATAATGCCATTGAAATGATTGTTAACTTAAACGATCAGATTAAGTTAAGAAAAACATCGGACTATACTAGATTAAGGTTTGATCTAGCAGACTACGAAAAAATTAACAACGAAATATCCAACGTCTTATGGGAAAATTGTTTTTTTAGCTTTTCAGTTGATCAGATATTTTTAATATTAAACTAAAAGGAATTATCGACAGATTAATACCGACACGTAACATAAAGCATAAATACCCTTGCTGGTTTTCTCGAAATACAATTTCACTGCTAAAAGAAAAACAAAAAATCCATAAGAAATATAAAAAGTACAAAAATCAAGCTGATTATATCATCTTCTCTAACATACGCAGACAGGTCAAAATAGAATTAAAAAAAGATTATAGTAACTGGATATCTAGAACTGTAAACTTTGTAAAAATCCACAGTCACTATGGTCATTTATATCTAAAAAGAAAAATTATAGTAGTCTGCCAGGGTCACTATCTTTTAACAATCAGGTTTTTGATAACCCTCAGGATATTTGCAATGCTTTCAACAATTACTTTCACTCGGTGTTTATTTCCAGTAGCACACCTTGTTTAGTCAGTAAAATAAGTAACCAAAATCAATTCACAATTAACCAGATTTCGCGTCAACAAATTAAAACTGGTAGATACAAAATAGATGTAAAAAAGAGTTCTGGAATAGATGACTTGCCTGGCATACTAATTAACAATTGTTCCGAATCTCTTATTGAGCCACTTTACTTAATCTATAATAAGTCATTAGATCAAGGGTACTTTCCCTCACTTTGGAAAAAAGGTTTGATTACTCCGGTGTTTAAATCAGGTAATAAGCGTTGCATTGAAAACTATCGGCACATAACTTTGCTTTGTATTTTTGGAAAAATTTTTGAATCAATAATTTCGAATGAACTATTTTTTCAAGTTAAACATATAATAAGCGAGAATCAACACGGCTTTTTTAAAAACCGATCTGTGGTAACTAATTTATTGCCTTATGTTCAAGATATCTTTGAAGGAATCGCAACTGGTTGCCAGGTGGATGCCGTGTACACTGAGTTCTCCAAAGCCTTTGATAAAGTTCATCATCCAACTCTTAGTTAATATGGAGAATTTCGGTGTGTACGGCAAACTCATGCATTTATCAAGAAGTTATGTTGCCGGACGTCAGCAGTGTGTCAGGATTGGACGCAGTATTTCGGAACTTGTAGATGTGACCTCTGGGGTTCCTCATGGGTCTCATCTGGGTCCATTGTTTTTTTTTCTATTTTTATTAATAACATAACCAACTGTTTCCATTCCTCCACAAGTGTCTCATTTGCTGACGATTTAAAAGCTTATAAGATTATTAAAAGTATCAGTGACTGTCAAAACTTCCAGGAGGATCTTGTAAGACTTCACGATTTCTGTACACTTAACAGACTTGAACTAAATATTAAAAAATGCGTTAAAATAAGTTTTACTCACAAGAATGATCAAATTCATTTCCTCTACAAAATTGGCAATAACACGCTCCAGAGTGCAGAGAGTGTGAAAGATCTGGGAATTCTCCTGGATAAATCCCTAAAATTTGATCTACACATTGAGTCAGTTGTAAAGAAGGCTTACAGGAATTTAGGTTTTATAGCTAGAGTTACCAAAGAATTTAAGTCACACAAACGTATTATTATGCTATAGAATTCTTTTGTTCGTAGTCATCTCGAATATTCGAGCATCGTTTGGAGTCCATCATATGCAAAATATATTGACCGTATTGAAAGAGTTCAGTCTAAATTTGTAAAAATCATAAACTTTAGATACTTTCGGGCGCAAAGTCATGAAAATTATGAGACTAGTTTAAAGCGACTTAATATGTGTAAGCGGCTGTGTGTGTGCTAGGCGAATTGATCACTCTACAATTTTTTTTTATAAAGTAATCAATAATAAAATTGACTGTACTTTATTATTATCAAGGTTAAATTTTAATACAGGCTGGCACCACAGCTTTCGGCATTTAAATATGTTCTACTTGCCTAGGTTTAACACCAATTATCTGGGTAATTCACCTATAATCTCAATTCAAAGAAACTTCAATGTTCATTTTTTTGAAATACATTTGTTTAGTGTTAGTATTTTCTCTCTTGCGCGAATGTGTTACCAATTTATTCAATAATGTATTAAGTGCTTTATGACCAGTTAAAAACTGGTGTGGTTCGATAAAGATAAAGGTGTTTTTTTTTGTTTAGCTTTTTTTTTAGTACTAAGGACATTTATAGTTTTAGTTGATGAACATTTAGTGGACTGTAGCTGTAAGAAGTCAATGTAATTTTTCACTATGTGGTTCTCTGTAATAGGATTGGCTGTCAATCTGTTGAGAACTCTTGTTGTAATAAATAAAAAATAAAATAAAAGTATACAAATCTAGATCGGGCTACTCAGATTTTCTAAGCTGATCCGCATGTGTTCTTAAGACAGTACGCAAATTATTAAACGCATTGGTAATGTTTCTTTCGGAAAAACTTCGATGGGCATCTGTGATGCCTTGACACAGTTCGTTAATGTCACCGTAGCTGCGGCTACCAGATTCAAATCGGGGCTGTTAGCAGGTCACTCAATGGGACTAATAAAATCTGCGACATTTTCCTATATGCAGAAACAGACAAATATTTCACTTGATGAACAATTTTTAATTTCTTAACCGATTTAATTTAGTGATACCTTCATATATGCAGGAGGGAGGGAGGGAATTTTTTTTCGGGGAAGAGGGGAGGGGGTGAAAATTACCCATTATTTAAAACTTTCTACTATCATTGATTTTTGAGAATTGTTGAATTTTGAACCACAACATAAAAGCGTTAAGTATTGTACTTCTATCTAAAGTTACAGTCAACAACTCCACTCAATATAAAAGCCCGCATTTTTTTATTTCTTAACTGATTTAATTAAGTGATACCCTGGTATAGAGAGAATACATACGGCTTTTGTCACAATGACTTAGATTTTCTTGAGAGCCGCACATATTTTTTTCCAGAGGAGGTGGAAATTTCTCGTTATTTGAAACGGGCCGCCATCTTGGATTTTTAGGAAATGTCAAATTTTGGACCGGATTGGATAAGTCTCATGTCTTGTCTTTCCTAAAAGTCAAAACAATTTAAAATCGATCGATTCGATCAAAAGTTATAGCGAATTTAAAGTGTGCAAGATTTTTTGGCCCACCCTTTATATCCTCTATTAACCAACAAAATAATAAGGTAGATTTACAGGGGGTTGATTATCTTTATATTAATTGTGCGAAGTGTTTTATTAGCCAAACCCAGAGTAAATATTTTACAGACGCTCCACGCACTTGTATCACGTGGGAGAATATCCCAAAATGTTTTTGAGAAACAGTAAAATCAAAAACTCACTTTGCTTCGTTTATTCAATCTTTGAACTCTTATTTACAAAATTTCGTTTATTTATTTATAATCATTCTTGGGTTTGATTTTTCATGGAGAGAGCTAATTGAGATATTCTCTTCACTCCAAGCTTTTTAAGAGAACAAATCACCTTTGTTTATATTGTAATTCCAGGTTACCGATTCTGGAAGTCATATGAAGTGATCGTTCGCCTGAGAGAAGAAAAGTAGTTTCGACCAATAAACGCGCTTAAAAGCAGTGATGAGACGATCGAATAATCACCAAACTATTATGGGCACGCGCAGAGCTGCCTTGAACAACAATTTTTGAGCGAAGCCGTTCTCTCGACTAGACCCAGTAGTTGGGAGTTGTATGAAAACTCGTGTGAAAAACGTCACTTGTATTATTTCAGAGCACGCTATTGGACGAAACCATCACGTGACCGAACTCGCTAATGCGCATGCTACGGCAAACTTGACCGTCTTTTAGAGTAGGACTTGTACAGTGGTCGATTTTTGTAAAAACGCGGATATTAAAAAAAAATCCACATTGTAATTTAATCGTACAAAATATTTGATAAATACTTACTACAAAAGATAAATTTATTCTTATTTAGCTGATACACAGGATGATTGTGTGAATTATCACATTTAGCTTAAGACGTTTTTAAGAGGTAAAAGATATACAGACCGCTTCAAGCTACTGCGAACATAGGGCGGAACAAGTCTAATTTGCCAGTGTACGTACATGCAGAGACACCGCACCCCTATCAGTGAAGCAACCAATACTCAGGCTTGCGATAACCACTTGCATGACTTTCCTTTGGTATTTAGTACGGCTCTAACCACGGTGCTGTGTGGAGCGTAGTCAATGAAACCCGAATTTGGTCAATAAATACGCAAATTTTTATAACGTAATTTTCTTATTTTTTGTCACTGATAAATAAGAGCGTTTTATTGTCAACTGCTCAGGTTTATCAGTGACGACGTGTTACAATGAAAATAATAAGAAGAAACAAAATAAAAGCAAGTTCTCAAAATAAAATAATACATTCTAAAAACCAAAAAGATTCTCCCAGTCAAAAAAAAATTAAAGCAAATGTTCGAAAAGTCCTCCTTGCTCGGTTAGACAATATCCGAGCCTACTATAAAAACCCCTTCTAACGTTTCCAAGCATGTTAGGGGTGATAATTTGAAAAGCTTCTTCAAAAACAGATAGAAGTCATTAGGAGCAAGATCGGGAGATCGAGCTGGCCATAAAATACTTCCCCGTGTACTTATAACCCGATTAGGAAATACATTATCAAGATATTCCCTAGCAAGGCCAACATTGTGAGCGGAACAACCACCTTGTTGAAACCATGTTTCACCAAATCTTACACCTAACAACTGCCTAGCAGTTGGAATAATGTGCTGCTGCAGTAGATCCAAGTATCTAGGACCATTCAAATTACAATTGCCGTTAATAAAAAATGTCCCAATTACGTGTTCCCCTATAATACCCCCCCCCCTCAAACATTTAGTTTTTGGGGATACTGTGTTCTTACGTCAAAATACAAATGCAAATTTTCCCTCGACCAATATCGAACGTGTGTTGGGTTATGACGATTTGACCATTTGACCATCTGCACTTTTTCGGCAACTTCGTAGACATCCATTTTTGGTTTTAAAAATGTATTATTTCAATTAAGAACTTACCCATCTGTTTCTCGAGCAAGGCAGAAATAAAACAAAATAATAAAAACAAAATGAATTTCCAAAAGATAACACTGCAGCGTGCTTCGAATCCACCTCGGTCGTACGGCACGGAGAGTAAATTGGACTTGATTCCCCCTATATTCGCAGTAGCTTGAAACGGTCTGTATATTTATTAATTAGCTAAATTTGTGATGGTGGTGTGAGGGGGGATCTTCGAAAGACATGTAGATTGAAAGACGATTGGATCCTGAATGGGTTTTATTTAGCCAAAAATGTTGGGATATCAAATACAGTTTGAATATAGCAGTGATGATCACGTGACTATTTAAAAGTGTTCAGTCACGTGATAATTTTGGTTACAGTTAAAGTCACATGATATTTTAAGCCCACTTCACAAAATTAAACTAAAAATGTTAGTTTAGAACAATTAAATTTACTTTAAAGTAATTGAGTATATTAAAAAGAATGCCAATCGAAACTTTCAAATGAAACACCCAGTATATTATTGCATTTTTGCTTAATTGAATTTGAAATTCTAAGCATTTTTATATAACGTAGGTACCTTTTGTCGATCTTCAACTGTTTTCGAGATATTAACAGTTGAATACTGTCATACTCTGGGTCTTCTATTTGAAATTTGAAATTGTTGAGAGACGTAATGTCACACTCGTAAAAAGCATAGTTTATTCTTTGGCCAACTATTCGCCTAGTATCTTGACAACCATATAGGGGCAAATTTAGATGCATTTTGAATTTTTTAATTTTTCCATTTATGTCCGCATTTTCTGGAAAATCGACCACCGTGCGTCGTTCGAATGACTCTTGAGCCCAGAATAGAGCCCCAGTTCGAAAACAAACTCGCCCAATTAGTAATGTAATAGCCCAAAGAAGAATTTTTCGACATTTTAACGTTGCCAAAGGCGACTTAACGTTGTGCGAAAACGGCCTATAAGCGTTGTAGCAATTCGCTTTTGTACCAACTTGGCGGAGATTTTTTGAGTTGTGTTGACGTCGCCTGCGACTAGAGTCACGTGCAACGTTTTCACACCGATGCCGAAGCGACGACGACTGAAGTAATATTTTTATTGCAACCACAAATGAACTAATTTCCAAACACCATTTATTAATAATTCTAAAATACGTATTACGTGCGTAATATGGATATTTTTTCTTCTTATTTTTTTGCTAAATTATTTTTTATTTAAATACTTCAAATTTAAAAAATGCCTTATATATATGCTAACTATAGGCAGTCTAAACGAATACTTAAAAATTACTAAAACTAACTAAAATAATCATCAAAATGCAGCAAAAAAAATAAGAGTAGTTTAACGATTTACACAAATAGCGTAGCGGCGCAAATCAGGAAAAGAAAACGGTATGGGGGCAAACCTAAGCGCTTTGCGACTAAGGCGGCGCCCTCTATAGTTGTCAGATTCAGTTATATTTTGAAATTGACCGCAACTGCATTGATTATTTGGCTACAACTGTCTCGTAAACAGAAACGTTGAAAGGACATAAATTAATTAACTATAGTTAATTATCAACGTTTTGGCGTCGTTAATTCATCGGTCGTTGCCGTCGTCCCACAATATTCCAGCAAAAATAAACGTTGCTAGAGGGTTTCCAAATTTACTCTAGTTAATAACAACGTTGTGGCGTCGTTTTCTCATCCATCATAGCGGCCGTTGCACAAATGACTAGTTTTTGTACTTTATACAACGTTAGTTTTAGTGTATTTCTTAGTTATGGCACCTAAAACAACTAAAAATTGTTACTTGGGAGCTTTCTTTCACTTTTATCGTTCTCAACAATTTCTACATACATTCTACTATGCTGATAATAATGTAAAGAGACTTTATTAAAAGGGATGGTTATACGTATTCGTAAAATCGAAAACCTGTTTGTTTTCTATTTTAAGCTCATTGAGAACGCGACGATCAGATAACCATTACTCAGGGTTCAGACGCTCCGCTCCTGGAACGAAGAAACATACGCGCTAATAGTCTTTTTGCCGTTTCCCTACTTTATGCTAGTGCGTTGTGCGTCTACAATATTTAACTCTGTGGTAAGTTCATTTTTTGATTGTGCGTTACAAATTTTAAATACTAAAATGAAATGGTAATAATAAAAAACTAATTTGTTACTAAATATTTAAAATTATCAAATATTTACAATCATAACAAGATAAATAATTTTATTCGTATAATAAAAGATTTGCGATTTGCAATCATGTAATTATGTTATTAATAAATATTGTATTGATTAATACTTAGTGTTTTAGCATAGATTGTATAAAATAGGTTTAAACTAAATGTATAACTTATATAAAAGACCTAAAACAAATTTTTAGGGCATGTACGCACACAATTTTCCTGCCTTTTTGGGATTTTGAGTTTTGTAGCTTTATTATTCTTTAGAGAAAAAATGTTAAAATAATGTTAATTCGAAAAAAATCAGCGTGTATTTAAATTGAACTTTCCAATAACTTTTATTGAAATAGATTTTTGCAATTAAAAATAAAATGTACTTATAAGGAGTGATGTATTGTTAGAAAAAATCAACAATTGTAAAAATCTACAGCATGTGTAAAAGATGAAAAGGGTACCAGTTTTTTGAGAGGAGTAAATGTAAAAAATAAAACAGATTATTTTAATTAATTTTTGCCAGACATGGTTTATATTTTTTTAATGAGTTGTTTGATATAACTGGTATTTCAATTTTACGAAAAAAAGAAGAATAATAAAGCTACAAAATAAAAAAAATTAAAGAAGGCTAGGACAACCTGTAACTAAGCGAAGACCAATGAACTTATTTACTTATTACTAAAATAAAATTTATTTGTTTAAAAACAAATGTTGCAACGAATGGCAATACCTCCAGATATAAATTATACAATAAATAATCCTAAATAAAATAGAAAAACATTTATTAATAAATAAATTTATAAAATTACTTAAATACCTATTTCTTCGCAGTTAAAAAAAATTATTTTGTATTTAGTATGGAAACAATCTTACCCGAATATCACTTCAATTTGATTTTTCGTATTAAAAAAAGCAAGTACAAGATTTCAGTTTATTTTCAAACGGTTCGTTTTTCTTTAAACAAATGGGTATAGCAAAAATTTATTTTAGGAAATATTTTTATAAATATTAACTAAAAATATTCATAGTCCAAAATATGTATATAAAAAGTCAAGTGAGTTTATTGGTAAACAAAAGTGGTATTGATTACACGGCCCATAAAATTATTGTAAAAATTCAAGGAAAAATTTTAAACTGTTGTAGGTCATCTTGTATAGTTAATTGAATAATAAAACTCAGAGCAATAATAAATATGTTTTATTTTCAGGCCAGTAGCTCTTTTTTCTTTAGGTTCTTCCCTACGTTAAAAAGCGTCTCGCCAACTATGCGAAATATACAGGAGAACAAAGAAAATGCAAAACCAGAAAGGACAAATATTTTTCTCCATGATAATCATCAAAAAATTAATAATCAGTGGCTTCTCCACGGTTATTTATGCACTCGTTTGTTCTATTGGGCATTGACAAAATAAGATGATCTATATCATATTGAGGAACACTTATCCAAATCCTCCTTACGGCATGCCGTAGTTCATCTATGTTTCCAGGGGGGCGTGGTAATCGACTAAGATTGCGCCCTATCATATCCCATACTTGTTCCATAGGCGACAAGTCATGCGATCTTGCTGGCCATTCCAAAGTCTCTATGCCAAGTTCATGTAAAAAGTCCATTGTTTCACGAGCAATATGCGGTCTGGCATTATCTTGTTGAAAGATCGCATTTGGGATAGTTTGTAGGTAGGGATATAAATGAATAGAAAAAATCTGTGAGAAAAGGAAGTATTGAAAGACAAAAAATTTATAAAATATTTCTTTTGAGCTAAGGTATACACACAAATAATTTTCATTCAAATAATTATTCATATACATGGTGTTGCATTTTTTTCGTTCTCCAGTATATTAAGTTGGCCGAGACTCAATTACCAATGAACAGTTGAATGCGCATGCATTAGCGGAAAGTACGCTCACCAGATAAATGGGGTGAGTGGGCGATAGAAAATCGCACAGACTTAGGTCAAGCAGTCGTTGCCTTATATTCAGAGCCATGTCAATCTTAAGGTCAGCGCCCTAGCTAGAGCCAACAAGGGATTTGGCGCCACATTACCTAACTCGATACTTTTTGTTCTAGGCCTCTACTCGCCCTCATACAGCAGCTTAATTTAAGGCCCTCTTTACAGCTTAAAAAATTTTAGTGGAATGGGGGATGTAAACGGCACCAGATTGAAAACTTTTGAAAATTAACTGGCACACTAGGCAAAAAGTTTTAATTATTTTTTAAAGATCGTGGGTAAAATGACTAAAATAGAGGAAAAATGGTTTTTGAAAAATTTTCTTAGGTCGTAAATGAAAAATGGGAGCACAAAATTTAAGTACCATTTATTGCATAGACATGCCATTTGAGAATTTTCTTATGACATTGTTTTTAACTAATAACTCGGGTTTTCATAAACTAGCATATCTCTACATATTATAAGAACTACTATACATAATGATTAGTCTAATACTAAATCGGTTTCCTCGGGCCTTCGTCGGTCCGATATCGATTGCCGAATTTGTCGTCATCGGCACGACGTCGATTTACGACATCGGACCAGTAGTATTTTTTGTCCGCTTTGCGATGTAGGCCCAATGTACGTTTGCTGATGCAGCGCTAGACTGTGGCCCGCCGTGGGACCAATGGTAAATTTTACTTTTTGCCGATATCGGCATACCGTCGCCGTACGATTAAGGTTCGATATGGTTTAACCACATGGCACCTACCATCCGCCCATAACTGCTTAATTTGGTCGGTCTAACGTAGGCTAGCTGGTCTCGGCCCGACATCGGTAAACTATTCAAGTCCGACATTGGTTTCCTAAAGCGGTCCAACGTCGGGATTGACGGAGGTCCGTCGGTGGTAGCTTAAAGCGGCCCGACATGGGCAAACTACAAAGTTTCGATAATGCGGGTGCTTAACCAGTCGGGCTGGTTTAGGTGGCAGAAGAGGTGATTCTTGTAGAGGAGTACAAACATCTTGTCAAGTCCGCATTCTAGTTTTGAAATATCTTTGCTCATTATATATATATAATATTATCTTCCACTGTACAGTACTAGAGAGAAACTATTAGGCAGTTTAAAAATTTTTAGGTGACGTAATCGGACCATCATCGGTTGCCGATTCTCGACCAATAAAATAAAGTTCCAATCGAACCATCGTCGGCCCTAAAGCAGATAAAGTCGACTTAGTAAATCGGGCCATCGTTAGTTGCCGATTCTGGACCGATTAAAGAAAGTTCCAATTGAACTATCATCGGCCCTAAAGCAGATAAGGTTTGCGTTGGCATAATGTCGATAATAGTAAATCGGGCTATCGTCAGTTGCCGATTCTCGTCCGATTAAACAAAGTTCCAATCGGAATGTCGTCGGCCCTAAAGCAAATAAGGTGGGCTTCGGCATAAAGTCGACTATAGTAAATCGGGCCATCGTCAGTTGCCGATTTTCGACCGATTAAACAAAGTTTTAATCGGACCATCGTCGGACCTAAACTGGTATCGGCATGAAGTTGACTGTAGTAATGTGGACCTCCGTCAGTTGCCGATTATTGACCGAAAACTGAAAAGCGCAATCTGACCAACATCGGCCCGAGTGTAGTCGCCGATGCCGACACACTGCCGACGTTGTCGACATTGGTCCGATTCAATGCCGATTATTTGTGTTTGCTGGGATGCCTCTGTATAACTGAACGTTTTAGTCCATTTAGAAACAGATTATAAACATCGATTTTACGTAATAATTTTGCTGGTAGTTTTGATTGTCCAATAGCAATTTTAAATAAAAAGTAATGAATAATAGCTGGGAAACTAACAGCGGGCCAGCATATGCCCTTGGTCTTTAAGTTGTTATATAAATATCTGTCAGAAAATGGTTACAGGCCTTTTATCTACTACCCGGTCAAAAAAATGTCCAGATCTTACTCAGTGGAACAACAATAGGCTTTCTACAAACTTCGGGGGAGTGACTACGGGTCATTATAAGACCTTTGCTTAAAAAATGTGCCGGGGTATCACCGGGTATCAACGAAAAGGCTTTTACTAGCAAAGTGTAGCCCAACAATCCCCCGGAGTATCCGTCACTAGGCCGGACTTTTCCCGTAGCAAGCATGTTTACTGGGTGCTCTATTAAAAATTAAAAACTTTTTTATCTCTTAAACTATATACCTACAGTACAGGGTGGTCCAAATTCGAGGGGCCTCTATAGCTTTGGGCTTTTGCAGCAGAGTTAGCCCAAAACTAATATACATGTTACGGGCTCGATCTCCAAGAGAAGTCGAAAACTAAAAACCGCATTGCGACATGTCAAAGCGTTTCTGAGCTACAGGATGATTCTCAAAAATGTTCGATTTTAAAGGCCTTCTACAACTTTCTTATTTGTAAAGATAGAGACTTTCATTAAAAACATTTTTTGAAGATTTTTTAAAGACAAATCTACCTGTTTCACCGATTTTCTCTTAAAGTCTCTAGTTCTCGAGATATCACACAAAGTTATATTTCTTTAAATGGGATACCCCCAATTTTTCTAAAAAATCAGTTTTCTAATAAAATTTCCTGTCGAACGATGTGCCATACACCTATTTTTATTAAATAGTTTAAAACAGATTTGCATATTTTGATATTTACCATAGTAGGCACTAAATGTGTGCAACCTCGAATTTTAACTTCTAGTTTACTATAATTACCAACCCTAAAATAATAAACAAAAATAAAATTATTAAAAGTTTTTATTTAAAATCTTTATTAATTAGACTATGTAACACCTTAAATCTACATCTAACAATTTTCTTTAATTCTAAAACAAATGCTCAAATTGACGGCCGTTTTCTTGTAAACATATCCTAAATCTTCTCTTGACGCTATTTTCTGCATTAAGAAGTTCTACCGCACGAAGCTGCCTGAATGCAGTACGAAGTGCCTCTTCCAATTCCCTTCTAGTAGTTGGGCGATTTCGAAATACAAGGTCTTTGAATCTCCCTCACAAAAAGAAGTCGCAAGGGGTCAGGTCTGGAGACCTGGGGGGCCAATATATAGGACCTTTATTTCCGATCCAGTTTTTATCAAACACAATATTTAGCAAATTAGTAATGTCTCGTGCATTGTGAGGAGGTGCACCGTCATGTTGAAAGTATAGCTCATTATTTTGCTGAAGTGGCAAATTGTCGATAAACGGAATCACCTGCTCTTCTAAAATTTGTTGGTATCTTTCGGCATTTAAATTTCCATCAAAAATATATGGCCCAATAATTTGTCCTCTGTAGATGCCCACCCATACCTTAAAACTGAATCTTCCCTGATTCGCTTGTTCCACCATAATATGGGGATTTTGCTGTTTCCAGTAATAGCAGTTATATCTGGTGAATATTCCATCACTAGAAATCGTTGCCTCATCCGTCCAAATAACTTTTCTGGCAAAATCGGGGTCTTCTTGGCTTTTATTTAGGTACCACCTGCAAAATCTCGTTGCCGTAATTGGTGCACCCATCGGGGTCGATAGGGCCTAAACTTGTGTTTTTTAAGCACCCGAACGGCATTGCTGCGTAGAATTCCAGAGTTTCTCTCCATAGCCCTGGTGGAAATATTCGGGTTAATTTCTATTTCTCCTAGAACCGTTAGTTCTTCAAACTCTCTATCTCTGGCTAGGCTTCTATGCGTCCTAGGCCGCGGTTTTGTAAAGGATCCGTATTCTTGTAAATGACGTTTTAACTTCAAAAATATTTTTGAGGTAGGTTGCCTTCTTTCCAGATATCTGTCTTTGAAACATTTTTATATCTTGACGAAGACGCCACTTTTGACACTTGGGCTCGTTTATCATGGCAATTGTTTTTATTTGATCATAGCTACCTAGATAGATACCCTAAAACTGCATAGGTCAGAGTTAAACACAGCCTACTATGGTAATTATTAAAAATTGCAGATATCTGTTTAACTACTTAATAAAAATAGGTGTATGACACATCGTTTACCAGGAAATTTGATTACAAAACTAATTTTTTTAAAAAAATTGGGGTATTCCATTTTAAAACATGTAACTTTGTGTTATATCTCGTGAACTAAAGGCTTTAAGACAAAATCGGTGAAACAGGTAGATTTTTCCTTAAAAAATCTTCAAAAATTTTTTTTAATGAAAATCTCTATCTTTGCAAATAAAAAAGTTGTAGATGGTTTTTAGAAATGCACATTTTTGAGAATCACCCTGTAGCTCAGAAGCGCTTTGACATATCGCAATGCGGTTTTTAGTTTTCGACTTCTCTCGAGCCCATAACATGTATATTAGTTTTGGGCTAACTATGCTGCAAAAGCCCAAAGCTATAGAGGCCCCTCGAATTTAGACCACCCTGTACAGCAGAAACTTACGTTTTTTGCCAAAATTAAATAGTTACAAAATTGTTAAATAAACAAACTAATTTGTCATTATAAATATAAGAGCCCAACATTTGATGGATCTTTATTAAAATAAAAAGATAATAATTAAAGCGCAGTAAGTCCATTTCAGCAAATTTTTAATTTTTTTTTTAAACAAAATTAACAATCATATACTAAAACAAATATTAAACCGCATGACAGTTACAACATACCTATAATTTTCCTACCTAGAGCTAGAGGCCCTCTATGCATTTGACAGTGGTTGTTTTATCAGAGGTGGGAAACTCATGTTGCCCTCTCTTTCTAGTTTTTTTCATATTTGCATGTAAAACGGATTTTATGAAATGGATTGATGGTTTGTTGTCTCTTTTTATAATATACCCAGACAGTTTTTGAAACACGGTTGATATTAAAAATGTAAAATGTAAAAAATAGGTAAAATATAAAGACTCCTATGATCTATATTTTTGTTACTCTATTTCTTTTAATAAAACATGGAAACATAATGTGTTATGTATTAATCACTGCTTGTAGTTCACTTACCTCGGCAATTCGACTATTTTTTATTAATTTTCCAATTTGGTAAATGCATGTTTTCTTTTCGCTTTTCCTGAGTTTCTTTCTCCGTTGGACAACGTTTTTGATACAGCAAAATTCCATTTTTGAACCTGACGTTTCTTAATCAAAAATCTGACAGTGACAAAGTTATTTATTGTCAGGGGTTACCAACTATCATTGCCAACACACAATTTCAAACATTTCCCTAACAACTGTCAAATCCAGTTTCTCACCTCTGGTAAAACAGTAACTGTCAAATATCGCATACAGGGCCTCTACCTAGTTTAAATTTATTTATAATAATTTTATAAAAGATTATAAAAATAACACATTTAACATTATAAGGTATCGTGATCTATGCTTACATAATTTTATGATATTTTATATTTTTTGACTACTGAAAGTGAAACACAAATCCCGCATAGGATTTCATCATATTTCAAGAGCCAAATTTATAAAAAATTACAATATTTTCTTATTTTTAATATGACAAATTCCTATAAAATGTTAGAAGATTCTATAAGATCTACTCCAACATTACAACATAAAAAAGTTCGGCACAACTCTAGCAGTGGTAGTAGTATTAGTACACTAAACACTATACTCTAAGTTAAACTATAACTACGTCCATCTCAATAAGAACGGTGTTGCTACGTCGACCTAACCACTAATACAATAAAAAACTTTGGACTCGCACATATCTTTACATATCCAATAAAGAATACGTCTCTCTGAGATTTTTTTACGCATTGTTTATAAAAACAAAATTTTTTTAGGGCAGATGATCTTAGTATAGTTTTTTATAAGATTTTATAAGTAAAAAAATTGGTTCTTTGATAAGTTTTTATGAGATTTTGTGAGGCATATAATATTTTACAAGATTTCTTAAGCCAAACAATTATTTTATAGGAGTGTTTACGATGATGTGGCTATAGTTTATTTAATTACATTTTATAAGTTTTCATGTGTTGGAGAAAAAGTAAAAAAGGATAGTTACAGATTATAAAAGAATGATTAAGCGATTATAGAAACCAATAAAATATTATGAGCCTGTAAGATTATAAAATCCCCTGGAAATCCCATAAAAATTGTGGATATGAAGTGCTTTAACCAATCCATAGCAAACTATTAATAAAACGAAATACTCATAGAAACCTTTAAAATTTTATGAGTCTGGTGGACCTTAATATTTTCGGAATGTCTCATAAAAAATGTGTCTCTATATATTATTAAAAGCAATCATGAAAATGAGTTGTGTTTTTTGTGAGATTTAATGCGTTATTTTGGCAGGGATAAGATATTTTTTAAACTCCGCCGAAATTTAAACTGAGATTGACATTACAAAGCAATTGGCAATTCTTGTACTTTTTAAGAATTTTTTTCTAAATGTTTGTGCATATATGAACGAATACAAAATTAAAACAAAAAATGGTATTACAGTGTTTTTCTTGGACACTCATTAACTGTCCTTCCGTATGTTAACAAGGTTATGCAATATAAATAATGGTAAATGCAAGGCATTGACAGTGAAAATGAAAATACATTAAAAACTATTTTAAGTGTTGAAAAAAACTTGTTGTTTCGAGAGGACAATGTTCGAAAAAAAAATTCTATGTTTATTAGAGTTTTTCGTTTAAAGATATACTGGTCGCCAAAAAAATTATGCACGAGTAAAGGGATTTTATTTATTTCTGGTAGAGTAGGCAGGTAAATAAGTTATAGCTATTTTTTGGTTTCGTTGCGATGAGTCGCCGTAGATTTGTTGCAAGATTTTCCTATCACTACCAAAAGCTGAATCATACATTAGCATTATAATATAAATGTTATTATTAATTATTAAAACATTCATTTTCAATTCCCTGCATTCCTCATTTGCTACGCATTGCCCGATCTTGAAGATCGTGAGGGGGGGGGGGAATTTGACTAACCTTTAACGTTCAATTAGAAAAATTATGTAAATAGCAATTTTTTTTTGGTTATTCATGTTTGTTTTTTAAAAGTCTGCCCTATGTACGAAACTTCAAACAAATTCAAACATACAACCTGTATATTTAATACGAACAACATAAAAAGTTACAAAGATTTTTATTTAAAGATGTGTCAAGTAATTTTTAATAATATTACATAAATCGCTCGTCTTTTGGTTCTTTAGGAACCAAACACCAATGCTACTTAATGACTTGTTTTTGTATTTTTGCCACACTTGCATTTGCGGCAAAATAGTTAATTAATTTTGACCACTATTGCGGTTATTTGGCACGCCAAATGCTGATTAATAACATTATTAGACAGTTTTTAGTTCTAGGTAGATTTCAAGCTCACTGGAACCATCTGGTTTGTGTAGAATGATGGAAAGCGTGTTTAATATCAAAGACATATACAGTAGGTAAAGCGGCAAAGATAATGAGTTGCTTATTTGGTGATAAAGCTAAAAGCCTAGATTTTAACATTTCAAAAAAATAGGCAAAAATAATGGACTTTGCCTAAAGAACTTTTAGAAAATAAGCTTTTATTTTTGAAGATTAAAAATTAAACCCTTATTTATTCTCGATAGCCAGGAAACCTGACTGTTAGCTAAATTGTCAAAAGCTAAAGTTACGGCGTAAATGCACGGTACATCATTTTTTTGGCTACTGCTAAATGATAAATATAAATTGGTTAAAGCCTCGAAATAACCATATCTTTCATACACTGATTGAAGCCATATTTAACTAATTGTTATGATTGCAGCTCGTTAAATAGAAAATCGGTTCTTATTTTGGCTATTTTGGAAAAGAAAAGTCAATTAAGGAAGAACCCTTTGATAACTGTGACATGACAATCAAAAACGATGTCCAGAATATAGCATGGAAAGTGTCTTTTTTAATAAATACAGAACAAACAAGTGCAAATAATAATGACGGTTAAAGATACTTCCCAAATAACAATTAAACATTATTTTATATACTTAGTGATAAAAATGTTACATTTTACCATTGGGAATATTATACTAACACATGCCGGCAATAACTTACGTTCTAGCTCATACAAGTGATATAAATGTGATAGAAACGTGACGTTAAACATGACTATAATACGACCAGAATATATTTTTTAAAGAATTATAGTAATATACCTGGACAACGACTATTATAAATGGCATGGATATCCTACCGTGTGATCCATATATTGATAGTGGAGCACGTTAAAGATCTCTAGCCCCGACAAAGAGGTTTAGATCTAAATCTCTCTAGAAAAAGGAAACAGCCTTCCTAGACGGTGCTTATCAGTCCGTTCTGGAGAGCAAGGGTGGGGGAGAACTCAGGAAAAATAAGTGTAAAAGATATCTTAGTTCCCACCCTTCCATTCACGCCGGTAACCAGGCCGGATGGGATCGGATATCACGTGGAGGCGGACCTAGTTACACATCACTGGGTAGACTACTGGAGGACAAACAAAACTAGGTCTGGTGTTCGAAAGTAGTTGATGATCCGTCCGATTAGGTTAATAGTGCCCACGGACTCGAAAAAGTGAAGGTAAGCAAATGGGGAAACTTATTAATGACGAACTTATAGTCAAAATGAAATTATTTCGCATTATAGAAAACTTGATTGTATAAAAATAATTTTTTGGCGATGTTACCGCTCAACAATAAAATTAAATTAATTAATAAGTAGGAAATAGGTTGCTATATTGGCTTCATTGGAAAAGAAGAGTTAATTAAAGAAAATAACTTTGATGATGTGGCATGCCAATCAAAAGCGATGAGTAGTATATAGTATTCAAAGCGTTTCAATAAGTACAAAACAAACGAGCGGAAAAATAACGAAGGTTGAAGATGGGTTAGTCACTGTCTCCTTTAGATTGACTCAGTTGATTTTATGTGCCACGTTGACACATTTTTTATTAAAACACTTTATTGACTAAATCTTATGGAAAAACCAATAGTATAAATAAAAACTAAGTGTTCGACGTTAAAGAAGTGAAAGATTGTCCATTTATTTATTCTATAACATATTACGTATAATAACAAGAAATATAAATATACATAATAAAAGCCTCTTACAGACCAAACTCGGGTTTAATGGTATCAAGGATAGAAGCCGCATTACGTCTTTGGCTAGCAAGGCTGATCCGTTGAGAAATGAAATTTTTTTACTTTTCGGTGTTTAATTTTTGAACCAATTTGGTTTAAAAGAGATTTAACCTCATCTCCCTACGGACCCAAGGTCTCAACACGAAAATGAACCAAATCATAATGATCGTTTAACTCTCTATAAATATTTCGCTTTTGATCCTCTCCCACTCTCGCTGCCTCTCCAGATTTATGAGATGTTTTATCAATGTAGGATGCAGCAAGCGTATCTCTACATGATGCATCCCACATTAATGCTCTGCCTTTTCTCCATGGAACCAAAGTCATCCCGTCCGTCTGCTTAACGTCATTTCGACAAATACCAGGCGGTTTCAAAATAGCAGGAAAATCAGCTGAGTTGAGGGACTGCCTGATAATATCATTAATCGGCCTATGCACTTTTTAAGCAGCTTAAGCCATGATGGCCCAAAACATTAACCGTGCCGCAAGTGTATATAGACCGCTTCAAGCTACTGCGAACATAGGGGTAATCAAGTCCAATTTACTCTCCGTGCCGTACGACCGAGGTGGATTCGAAGCGCGCCGCAGTGTTATCTTTTGGAAATTCATTTTGTTTTTATTATTTTGTTTTATTTCTGCCTTGCTCGAGAAACAGATGTGTAAGTTCTTAATTGAAATAATACATTTTTAAAACTAAAAATGGATGTCTACGAAGTTGCCGAAAAAGTGCAGATGGTCAAATGGTCAAATCGTCATAACCCAACACACGTTCGATATTGGTCGAGGGAAAATTTGCATTTGTATTTTGACGTAAGAACACAGTATCCCCAAAAACTAAATGTTTGGGGGGGGTATTGTAGGGGAACACGTAATTGGGCCATTTTTTATTAACGGCAATTGCAATTTGAATGGTCCTAGATACTTGGATCTACTGCAGCAGCACATTATTCCAACTGCTAGGCAGTTGTTAGGTGTAAGAATTGGTGAAACATGGTGTCAACAAGATGGTTGTTCCGCTCACAATGTTGGCCTTGTTAGGGAATATCTTGATAATGTATTTCCTAATCGGGTTATAAGTACACGGGGAACTATTTTATGGCCAGCTCGATCTCCCGATCTTGCTCCTAATGACTTCTATCTGTTTTTGAAGAAGCTTTTCAAATTATCACCCCTAACATGCTTGGAAACGTTAGAAGGGGTTTTTATAGTAGGCTCGGATATTGTCTAGCCGAGCAAGGAGGACTTTTCGAACATTTGCTTTAATTTTTTTTTGAGTGGGAGAATCTTTTTGGTTTTTAGAATGTATTATTTTATTTTGAGAACTTGCTTTTATTTTGTTTCTCCTTATTATTTTCATTGTAACACGTCGTCACTGATAAATATGAGCAGTTGACAATAAAACGCTCTTATTTATCAGTGACAAAAAATAAGAAAATTACGTTATAAAAATTTGCGTATTTATTGACCAAATTCCGGTTTCATTGACTACGCTCCACACAGCACCGTGGTTAGAGGCGTACTAAATACAAGGCGAACGGCGGCGAACGGCAGCGAATGGCGATCGGATGTCTGAGTTTTGGTTGCTCCACTGATAGGCGTGCGGTGTTTCTGCATGTACGTACACTGGCAAATTAGACTTCTTCCGCCCTATGTTCGCAGTAGCTTGAAGCGGTCTGTATATGTGGCTCGCACATAGACCGACCTAACCTCAGACCAACAGACAAGCGGAAGGACGAGTTGTCCAACAAGTTACTCTAGGTAGAACAAGGCAAAGCATTGAGCCACAATGAGCTTTCAGGCTTTTGTAAAGCATGAAGGCGAGCTCTGCTTTTTGGGCAAGTTTTATCAGCTAAAATTTTATTTAAAAAGGTCTGACATAAACATAAATCAAAACTAAAGTAACACTCGTGGCATTGTCCGAATTGTTTTAAATTCGAGAGGTGTGCATGATAATTCCTAATAAGGATGAAACAGGTCTTTAGGTGTCTGGATTCTCCATTAGACATTGGAGGCCTGGTCGTAATGAAGTGAGAAACAAAAACGTTTTGTCCGATATGCCACTAGTGTTACTTTAATTTTTATTTGCGGACACGAGATTCACTTTGTTGTTTTTTAAATATTTTGGCTATTTAGTTATGCGCAACAAGCCTCCTCCAAAGCGATAGCTTGCTGATGCCTTAAAATTAGGGCCACGTAGTATGAAGCTCCAAATGGGGCCAGTGCTGCTGCGAACGTTAACTCTTTTTAAGAGTTATGTTAGAGTCACCTTATACTTTTACAGGTTTCTTCTTTATTACCTGTCGAAAGGTACAGGATTCTGTATTTACGATCTTCTGCACTTTTCAATTTTGATGTTTTTGTTTCTCAGTTTATTCGACAGGTGGCGCACACACGTACTATTTCTCCGCGGATTACAAACTTTTTGTTTTAAATTCGAGAGGTGTGCATGGTGCCTGTGTAGCTTCAACTGTTAGGTACATTCCTGTGACTCCCTGATCATTGCTGATAAGGGTGAAACAGGTTTCTATATGTCTGGATTCTCCATTAGATATTGGAGGCCTGGTCGTAATGAAGTGAGAAACAAAAACGCTTTTCTGTTCTATAAATCAAAACCTTTATGGAAAAACAGAAAATATTGGTTAATATTCTTTTGCGCTATCAGAAGATTGAAAGACATAATCAGGCAATATTGATGGTAGAACTGAAGAAACGTCGTTAATAGATTCAAGAAAAGCAGAAAAATTAAGACTGGAAGAGACCACCTAATTTTATAAGAAAATAAAACTATATGGAATGTAAAAAATTAATTGTTGGGTAAAATGTTAAAAACAGAAGTCACTGTACAAAAGTTCATTGAGACCTATTTGCTTTATTATCCTATATGCACCGATTAAGGCCATTCAACTCGTTGTTGTTGAAAAGAACTTTGATGATTGTGATCTGTCAATCAATAGCGATGACTAGCATGTCATATGCAAAGTGCAAAGTCTGGTGAGTGCACGACAAACAAGCGGGAAAATAACAAAGCTTAAGGTCGTAGTTACAATGTGGGGAATTATTTTTAGCAACACTGTACGAGATAGCAACTTAACTATGTCGACCTGATTTTTTTTGCAAAATTTTACGTCATTGAATTTGTTTTCCATGGCAACACGGAGATTTATTTATATTTATCCACAGTGGGACACCAGAGATTTATTAGCACCGGGTCAAAAGTTTGGGGTTATGTTACTTATTTTGACTTTTCGCGTTCTACGCCGCTAAAAAATCAAGTAAAATATAAAATAAAAGAAAACCGTTAATTGCAGAAATACCTGTTAAGAAAACGCTACCCAACTACGTATTAAAGTAACTGGGTGTAATGTTTAAGGTTGCATTTACAGGTGCATTTATAATTGAATTGAAAACACTCCCGTTAGCTGATACCGACAATAGGTTAACTTAAAAGCATGCAGATTTAAAAATCGGCTACTGGCGCTAGACGAAATAATCGTGTTCTATTTTAAAAAGGAGCATCAACGACTAGCAAAAGTCTTTCCAGCCTCTAAATGGAGCCTTTACTAACCTGTTTTGTTAGTAATCAAGTATCCGTGTGTTTTTGAAACTAAGGTTCTAAAATTTATCCTTTGTACTTCAAGATTTCACTGGTACAATTGCATATAACTATGCCGCAATAATTTAAATTAAAAAAAAAAATTGTTGAATCAAAATAAAAACAAAATTATGTGGGGTTATGGGCGCCGAATGTTTCTATGCAAATTACTAGTAATCCCAACGAGCCAGTAAAGTTCTCTTGGTTCTTTGATAGACTCGTGGTAATGCCCGCGCAGCGCTAGGCCTTTTTCAGCGGGCTACCGCACACGCGGAGTGATTTCGTATTTGTTTTAGAACAAGGTTTTGGATACACATTTTTGAAAGATAAACATAACCTCGAATGGTTTTCTGTCAGAAAACGTAAAAATACTCTTTTGTCCTACTGCGGCCCGATTTAAAGTTTGTTGACAAAACACCTGCAGTTACCATGGAATCGTATAAATTCTGCGGGCTATCGACTAACACTTGAACTGCGTGTGTCTCCCAAATTCAATGAAGTGTGATTAATTGAACTTAGTTTTTATTTTCGCTAAAGCAACGAAATATAAAAAGGAAAAGTATCTCTATTTTTTCGTAAATCGGGTTTGTTCTAAACCGCAATTATTTTGAGGCTTTTGGGATAGATGACAGCAGCAGAGCTTTTATTTTGAACAAAAAATAATTTAGAATTTTGAAAACTCCTTCAGATATTTTTGTTAAGCATTTAAAATTGATCACCCTCTCTGCAAATATTTAGCTAATTCTGATGTTTAATTTTCCCTGTACACTCTGGCAAAAGACTAAAAAGTTAAAGAACAAGGCGTTGCCAGTTTGACTTTTTTTACCTAAAATCTGGGGAGAAACTATAGCCTTAAAGATGAATTAGTTCTTCTTCTTTAGGGTGTTTCACTTGATTTGATGTACCTACCACAATAAGATATTTTTAAAGCACTTTAATGACTTAAGATGGACGAACCTTTTGTCTATTTGCCACTAGAAGTTGATAATAAATCAGGAAACTTGATTCTTGATTCAAATTAGAATAGCAAAAGCACCGTAAATAAATAATAACATTTTTGTTGCTACTTATCTATCATACAAGCACTGATTGAGGTCGTTTAAATCATTGTTGAATTGCAGCTAATTAAATAGAAAATCGGTACCGATATTAGCTACTTTGGAAAAGAAGAGTCAATTAAAAAAATTGCCTTAATAGACAATAAATGAGGATGGCTAGTAAGTGTATTATTATAGTACATAAAGTGCCCTTTTAAATAAGTTCAAAACAAACAAGCGGAAAAATTACCAAGGTGGAGAATTAGTCAGTGACCCAGTTGATTTTATGTGCAACTTGAAGACACTTTCTAAGAAAATTAACGAACACAAATGGAAATATATATAGTTTAAATAAAAACTATTTGACATCAAGAGAACTCAGTAACAAAACTTGATTGTTAGTTAAAAATTTAAAAAACAAAAATCACTTTTTAGTGTTTCTATTTTCAGTTAAGTTCAATGATTTCCGAGAAAAATATATATTTAAAATTTTTAGAACATTACCGCGAGCGTTTTGCAAGCTTTCTCTCTAACATTTTGCCACATAGGATCGCGTAAATGTTTGCGGCATTTCGAACATCAAAGGAAAGCTCGTCTGTGTAAATGCCCCTTAACGATCTTCGACTAATAAGGAAACATTACTAGTTATCAATTTAAAGGTCGAAAATATCTATGTTAATTTTAACACGAAGATTCTATAGCACACAAGAACCCCAAGGATTTTTTAAAGACGTTAATATAATTATTTTCCTGAAAACAAATTGCTAAAACGAAATTTTTGTTTATTAATAATTTTACGTCTTCCCGATCCGCGTCATCGACATCAAAAGTACTTTTGTACAGAGCGATTTCTTTTTGAACCCATAGACAGTATAGAAAATTTGCTCTAAAATACTTTAAGAAGGGTAGGTATATGGCATTGCTAATTAATAAAATAAACAGAGGCGCACCCAGGATTTGCCTTAGGGGGGGGGTTAACCCCAAACCCTCCCCCCTCGGTGCGCCACTGAAATAATCACGAATAAACTTCTTTTTGACGTGGGTTGTGTAAACTACATTTTTTACAACGCAAGTATTATTATAATTTATTGTTGTTTTTTATTTTCTGCCTAAACGTTTTGTGTAATATTTTTTTAACCATGGTAATAATTTGCACGCCTTTTATAGTTTTTGTAATGCATATATGGTGGGAAGTTTAACTGGAATAAATGAGCTAGAGCCTCAGGATAAAATATTAAAATCTATACTAATAAAACAACGGTAGTCAACAACAACTATAAACGCACAGGTCAAACCACTTGACCTACAGTTATGAAAATTTAACGACATCTTGGTTTTGTGACGTATGCGCTCGCTAAGAAAGGATTTTTGAAGATATTACTCCTAAGAGGGTCAAAATAGGGGGCTAAAGGCCTAAAAAGAGGTTTTTTTATATCTCGGAATCGAAAAGCCGCATAGGTTTGAAAATTGGTATGTAGATTCCACTATAAAAGCAAACACATGTTTTGGCGTTTTTCGAAATTGCAACTAGGGGTGAAGAAATAGGGATAATTTGATTTTGAGGGGCTAAAGGGACCTTCTGTATCTCAGAAGAAAAAAGTCACAGAGGTTTAGAAATTGGTATTATACACTCTAATAAAAAAATAGACGGAATACGTGTTTCATCGTTTTTCTAGCAACCCCTAATAATAGAGGGGAGTATCCCCCATATTTGATAAACATTTTGATCTGTTAAAATATGGGTTGTTGGGTATCAAACTGAAGGGAATAAAGTCCGGAATCAAAAGAAGTGTTTTTCTATTAAGTATTGCATTTTTTTATTATCCGTCCCCCCCTCTCAACCCGATATTTAATGAAAATATTTACCTACTAAAATACAGTCCGGAATCGACAAAAGTGATTCTTCTATTATTTTTGCGATTTTTTCTTAACCTTCTTCTCCCCCCAGCGGAATCAAAAATAGTGATGATGATGATATCTACATCGGAGAAACCAGCCGTCCTATGGAAGTTCAAATTACCGAATATTAACGCAAAAATCTCTAGTCTTAGTTTTTGTTAGTATTCATCTGATGACGATTGCAGATACATAACTACTCGAAACGTTGTGAAAAACTAAAAATAATAGAAATTTCCAAACTCTAGTTTACTCTCAAGTTAAGCATTCTCTATCACCTTCAAACAACAATTAGAATGATGTTATGTGACGTAAGTTTAACTTCTCCTTTTTACTCATTTAGCCTTTAGTGGTTTAAGTCACGGATTATACTTTATCTTTCGTTGTTACGATGTCTAAGCTTGTATAGACGGACGTAAGTCGTCGAGATAACGTTTGGAGCCGTTGTGTGTAGTCTAGTTAGTGCAGATTCCCGACAACGCTTCGACGTCGCTAAGGAGAACGTTGACATGTAGCACAGAGTAAGACGTTAGCCTGACGTCTGAACTTGTAGTACTTGTGTTAGTAACGTTTTCTGACGACGGTCCAGCGTCTGTGCTGCCAGCGTTGCAATCAATAAAAACTACGACGTCCGTCTTACGTCCGGCTTGCGACAAATGTGCCCAATGTATATGGTGATGATATTTGACCTACATCTGAAGGTTTTTCAACGTTAGTTTGGAATCCAACCCAAAGTAGTGAAAATTGGACTTCCTTTTTTTATTTTCGTCCGTGCTGTACATATTTGTATTATAATTAATAATGCCAAAATAAAACCAATTCAAATATTCTAACACGTTCTACAAGAAAGGAATCAATTTGCTCGCACAAAAATCACGTTCATCCAGTCAACACGGGTAGAAAGCTCAACTTTAAAGTTACCTCGATTGGAAATCTAATCCATTCTTTTTCTCTCTTGATCCCACATAAATGAACAAAGGGGAAGCATGGATTAGCTAAACTAATCCGAATATTGTTACGGTGCATCTGGGGGTTAGCGTCTTATACAGGGTTCCTAAGCAAATCCTTGGCCCCCAAGCAGCCGTGTATAAGACGCAGACAAACGGAAAAGCACATTAGGCAGAAAAGGATGGGCATGGGGCGATGTTGTCACTATAAAATAAATAAATGTTGTCACTATAAAATAAATAAAAAAGATCTGAAACATTTTTTCTACCTCCCTGTAATTTTTTTATTGCCAAAATACGAAACCTTATGCCTTTTTACGTCTAATTAAAATTTTTAAACTGCTTAATAGTTTCTTCCTAGTATGTAGAGATGGCGTTAATGTCACTATGTTCCCCTACAGTGGAAGATAATATTATATATATAATGAGCAAAGATATTTCAAAACTAGAACGCAGACTTGACAAGATGGTGGTACTTCTCTACAAGAGTCAGCTCTTCTGCCACTTAAACCAGCCCGCCTGGTTAACCACCCGCATTATCGAAACTTTGTAGGTTGCCAATGTCGGATCGTATCAAGCAACTACCGACGGACCTTCGTTAATCACCGATGTCGGGCCGCTTTGAGAGTCTGATGTGGAGCCTTATTATTATCCACCCATTATCGGACCTTTGTGGTTTGCCATTGTCGGGCCGCTTTAAGCTATCACCGACGGACCTTCGTTAATCACCGACGTTGGACCGCTTTAGGAATGCAATGTCCGACTTGAATAGTTTACCGATGTCGGGCCGAGACCAGCTTGCCTACGTTAGACCGACCAAATTAAGCAGCTTTATGGGCGGATGGTCGGTACCATGCGGTTAAACCATATAGGATCTTAATCGTACGGCGACGGTATTCCGATGTCAGCAAAAAGTTAAATTTACCATTGGTCCGACGGACGGCGGGCTACAATCTAAAGCTGCGTCGGCAAAAATACAATGGGCCTACATTGCAAAGCGGACAAAAAAATACTGTTTGTCCGATGTCGTAAATCGACGTCGTGCCGATGACGGCAAATTCGGCAATCGACATCGGGTCGACGAAGGCTCGAGGGAACCGTGTTTGCTGAGAAAGTAGCAAGTTAGCTACTCCCTAAAATCTGAAGCCTCCAAGTTTCAACACCTATACCGGGTGGGCCATAAAAAACCGGACAAAATGTTTTTCGGTATAAATGCAACAAACCGCTCTTTGCAGGAAATTGAGCAAGACTTTGCGTCAAAATATTTTTTGTCCGTCATCTTAAAATCTAAGATGGCGGAAAGAAACAAACTTTATCCTTATCCTTTAAAGAGCCACGTTTATTCTTATGTTGCGAAAGATTTTTGGATTTTTCTATGAATTCCTAAAAAAGCGAGGTGCGAATCATTAAAATCGCTTAAGTAGTTCCCAAAAAAATAAATAATTTTCTAAAATCGAAGATGGGGGACAAAATTAAACTTGACCTTCAAAGAGGCTCGTTTATTCATATGTTCTGTAACCTTTTAAATATTTTTTAAATTTGTACGAAAGGTCTGCTTTCGGCACGTACAACAAGGTATAAATCATGAAAATCGGTTTAATGGTTCTCCAAAAAAGTGTTTTCCAGATTATACGATTGCCTTCTCAAATTGATACTCAACCGATTTCAATAAAATAAAAAGCATCATGGCGAAGATCAAAAACTCTTAAAAGATCACTATCGATATTTGTTGCCATTTTGAAACGCAAGATGATGGACACAATTAAATTTACCTCTTCAAAGAAGCTCGTTTTTTCTTAGGTTTCAAGAACCTAAAAATGCCCTTTCTTCAACGCGCATAGCTAGGTACGAATCATTAAAATCCGGTTAGTGGTCTTTAAAAAATTAATTTTTGTTTAAACCATTGTTTCCTCATAAACTCATTATTACTGAACTGATTTTGAGAAAATAAAAAACATCATGGTAAGAATCGAATTCTCTTTAAAGATCGCCATTGAAATTTGCCACCGTTTAAAAAAGCCGCTCTTTTTTTTGTTGCGAGTAATTTTTTACCCGTTTTTAAATTTATATTAATTTTTTCATAACCACTAAACCGTTTTTAATGATTTGTATCTAGTTGTACGCGGCGGAGATAGAGCTTTTTTACAAATTTAAAAAAAGTCGAAAAGGTTCGAGCGTCTTTGAACGGTCAAATTCGCTTTTGTCCGCAATCTTGTGTTTACAAATGGATTTTTGTCATAGTGCTTTTTATTAAATTAAAATCGGTTCAGTAATTAAGAATTAATGAGGAATCGTATAATCTAGAAAACAGTGATGGAAACAAAAATTAATTTTTTAAGAACCACTAAACCGGTTTTAATGATTTATACCTCGTTGTGCGTGGTGAAAGCAGAACTTTTCTACGAATAAAAAAAAATTAACAAGTTTTCAGGAAATATGAATAAACGAGCCTCTTTAAAGGGTCAAATTTGATTCTGTCCACCTTCTCGGATTTTAAGATAGCGGCCAATTTCAATAGCAGTGGTTAAACAACAATCGATTGTCGCCATGACGCTTTTTATTTAATCAAAATCGGTTTAGTAATAATGAATTTATGAGAAAATGTATGCAGACAGAATTGAGACGGCAATCGCATAATACGTAAAACACTGATTGAACATTTCTTTTTTTTGGGAACTACTTAACCGATTTTAATGATTAGCACCTCGTTCTGCGTGGCAGAAACAGAGCTTTTTTACGAATTCATAAAAAAGTCGAAAAATCCTCCCTAACATAAGAATAAACGTAGCTCTTTGAAGGGTAAAGTTTGTTTCTTTCCGCTATCTTAGATTTTAAGGTGGCGGACAAAAAAATGTTTTTACTCAAAGTCTTGCTCAATTCCCTGCAAAGAGCAGTTTTTTGCATTAAAATCGGTGGTATGGTTCGAAAGTTATAACGAAAAACATTTTGTCCGGTTTTTTATGGCCCACCCGGTATCTCTGAAACCGTGGGTTGGATCAAAAACAGATCCATTTAAACGCAGGGAGAACAGATCTACAACATATCAAATGCCCAGCCCATTCCAAACGAAACCCAGTGGCAATGCTAATTGAGCGGAGCCCTTTCATCCAAATCGGTTCAGGCGTTTTTGTCTGATTGAGGATCAAACACACACTGGAAGCACATTCTTAAAAGTCACACGATCCGGTCTTTCCATCGTGCGATGGGATCCATCGCACGGGATCTATCACCTTCCACGGCCGAAAAGCAATTCAGGAAACAATACCTTTCAAGAAAAAATTTCTAAAAGAAGAAGTTAAAAAACCTCCAAATCAGTTACTTCAACCGAAAAGAAACTAAAAAACAAAAGATCAAAAGATCTTGGGTGGAAATAACGAAAATTCAAACTTGGATGAGCATCCCACAAGGAACACACAAAAGATCAAAGCAAAAAGAGAAATGATTAAACGATGTTTCGCCCTGGGTAACCAGCGTGGGCTCATCAGTAGTTTCACTGGTCACTCTCCACTATACATCATTAAACACCATCATACACTTTGATTTCCAACCTTGAACCACTCACAAATAGGCATCGTTCCGCACTGGTACTTACTTATCGAAGTTACCTGATACGAATTCGTCCTGGCGTGTTAATATTTCCAGTAGGATTATGCTCCTAAGGCAATTAAAACAAAGAAGAAGTTAAAAAACCTCCAAATCAGTTACTTCAACCGAAAAGAAACTAAAAAACAAAAGATCAAAAGATTTATCATTCATTATCATTTCTCTTTTTGCTTTGATCTTTTTTTGTGTTCCTTGTGGGATGCTCATCCAAGTTTGAATTTTCGTTATTTCCACCCAAGATCTTTTAATCTTTTGTTTTTTTAAAAATTTCTTTATTGCGCAAGCTTCACAATATCCCCGACTTCGGACCATGTGATCGGGAACGTATGATTTTCATGAGATCCGTAAGATCGGATCATCGCTCAAGAATACAACGTTTTCCCCTCCCTGTTCAAGAATACTCTTCCAGAACACTCTCAGCTTTGCCTGTGGTTTTACTCGTTTTTTTTTGCTTTAAATAACTTTTGTTCCCGAGAACCTTTTTTAGTGAAATAAAGCCTGTGTCCTGCCCAAGCGTTTAAGGAATTAAGCAGCATGAAAATCGGTAGTTTTGGCATGATGCCGGATCAAACAGACAGACAGACAAACAGAAAAACGTTCTAACAAATACACCGAAAATTTCTAAAAAATATTCAATGTACAGAAATGGGCTATATGTATGGATTCGTATTTATTATCGATCAATTTTCAAATTTCAAATTTAAACCAATCACAGCAAAATATCTAACTGTTGCTGGGTTATTATGGGCTACGTGATAAATGACTTTTTGCAAACTGACAATTAGTCATGTTTTAAATAATTTTTGTCAATTAGAAAACGAGAACGACGCCACATTTGCTCAAGGGCAAATCCACGGAAGGGTAAACTCAGAGGTGGCACGGCAATGCAGGTTTGAGGCATTTTGAAGCATTATTTCGAGGTATTTCTGTAGAATTTAGAGGCATTCTATGCATTTGAAGGCAATTTAAATTTGGTAACAAATGCCTTTTGGCGGACACAAAATGGCGACCGAGCCACCTCTCGGAGGATTATTGCCCCTAATGAAAAATCTGCCACTGGAAGGATCACTTCAAATCATTGAAAAGTAGCTACTCAAGGACAACCACCTCTCTGAGAAAACCAATCTACTAATCAATGCCAATATGGATTTGTTGAAATGCTGTCTGCAGAATTCTTACTTCCAGGGAAAAGACAGGTATTTTCGACCGGATACCCATGTGATCTCCACTTTTTCCGGTAATGGCCTACATCTTTATGGAAGCCTTTGAAGAAGAAGCTCTGCATCACAATAACAGAAAGAATTCAACCATAAGCACTTCCGTAAATCGCCAACCAACTCATACTGGACAAAATCTAAACCTCAAATCAAACTCTCTCATCATAATTTATTCTAGATTGGGTTGGACATTTTGGAGGGGGTTAACGCCCCAAACCCTCCCCCCCTGGCTAAGCCACTGGAATAAGATATTTGCTTATCATGGAATGACCCTCTAAACACAAAACGAGAAAATAAATTACCCTAATTTATTTTCTCGCATAAAATGTTTTGCTTATCGTCACGTTCTATCAGGACAAAAAATTAGAAACAATTATCTAAAACTGTAACTGTAACTATTGTTAGTGCATACCACTAGTGGTAATACTAATTAGTGTTTTAGCTTTTCCAGGGAAAAGTTGTGTAAGTGCCTGTGTTAACGTAAGTGCCTGTGTTAACCAAAACCGTTTGCCGCCATTTTGATGGCTAAAACCAATTGAATTCGCTGTCAAAATGGCGGCTGTACCTTACAAGATTTCAATAAAGTACGCCGCTAATATCGAAAAAACCGTGCACTTTTTGATTGAGAAATGTCGCTTTCAGTGATGAAAGTTATGCCTAAAGACAACTTTTTAGATCCAGAGTCAGCTCTGAATCTATGTAGAACACCAAAATTCTACAGTGGGATTTACTAAGACGGTTTAGTCTATTTTAAAACGGTCCTAAGTTTAAGTGAAATTTTTGGTTTTCAGCATTTTAAACGAACCCTCCTTAAGTTTCAGACGTAGTTTGATTTATAAGAAGAATTTTAATAAATTTGTTTATTGAGTAATCATCTTAACACAATCTTTTGTTGGATTTAAGAGGAAATTTTCAATTTCGAAGAAAAGAAAATTAAAAAAATTAAGCTGAGCTTTTAGATAACCTCAATGTTTTACTTTCAGTTTGTGGATAGATTAATATAGTTGTTTTGGGTTTTTTTGTTTGGTATATTTTTCGTGCATAATCAGTGACCTTTTTGTTTGTTTGTTTGTTTTGCCTCGTAGTGCCCTCATAAATATATTTTGTGTGCTGAAATCGGGTTCAAAATATGGCGCTTTTATGGACAAAATGGGAGGTATTTTATTGGGTAATGAACAACTTGAGATATTAAGTAAGGTAAATTAATGTTTGTAAAAACGGTTACTTAGGGAAATTATAAACGAACTTATTACCAAATGCCACAAAACAATCCTTTCTGGGGGCTATAAATTTAAACCACCCTCCTGAGGTGGTCTAAAAAATCACCAACTTTATAACCTCAAACACAAATAATGAAGCTATTATGTGCCAAATTTTTGGCGTATTCGCCATTTGCCATTTTGAAACCTGTCAAAAAAAAATAGTTTTAGGGCATTTTCTTCTAATATATGGTGTATTTTGAGAAAAAAAGCAGTTTCTCAGTGGTATTTTGCATTAACAATACAAAATAATCAATAACTTAAAGTCTTTTCTTTATGGGGAAGTATTGTTTGAAAATTGGTTTTAAAATTTTGTACACCCCACAGGTGTAAATATTTAGATCTGTGTGGTACACTATTTTAGATCTTAGTAAATCCCACTGATAATGTTTAGGAAATATTCTATCTTGTTCGAAAGCTTTTTATCAAAATAATATATTTTTATCTTTACAGGGTGATCTCATGAAGATGATCACCGATTAAATATCTAGCGTCTCAAAGAACCGGACAGTTTTTTCAGTTTAAGACCGATTTTGTTGACTGATGGCCTAATCAATGACATTTAGTTAAAAAAATAAATGACAATAACTAATTCGTTAGTTAAATTTTGTTCTGACTCAATTCACTTAAGGTCTGATTCAAACTTACCCTACTTGACTTCTGACTCTCTTTTCAGCAAATCTTTCATTCATTCAAATTTAATTTTTTAATTCTATGGATGCCAAACTAAATGAGTAGTGACCTTTTTAGAAGATTTTTCAAACACGAAAAAAAATCATTGAAATAGAAGACTAGAAGCAAAGATAGAATAGAATATATTTTAGTCCCGCTCCTTATTATCAGGCAATATAATAGTACATTATAAACCTAGGGACTAAAGTGCCTTTAATCCCGCGGTGAAAATTAAAATACACTTTAGTCACGAGGTTTATATACTATTTTATGCACTTTAGAATGCGAGAAACTAAAAACAAGTTACTCTAGTTACTCTAGGTACTCTAGTTTCAAGATCGACAGCTCGTACAACACCTGCTTAACTAAAAAGCCAGTTAACTCTTTTTCGATTTAGTATCGTTTAGCCTACTATAGCGGTCATATTGACACCCAACTGACAGAAAATCCATGTTTGACCGCACTGAAGAGATAAGAGTTAACTGGCCTTTTAGTTGAGAACGGTGTTGGCTCGTATTACTGATAGTTGTCATTGATTGTTGTTGGCATGGTGGATTCACTCAAAATTTATTGTGCCATGGAAGTTTTGCCATGGCACAAAACAAATGTCAGTCAGTTGTTGTTATAAAACGGCGTCTCCAAACGGTGAGTCCAGAAAAATCGTATATCATTTTTATTTCGACAATATAAGAGATTTTCTTCAAAATGCTCCAGATGAATAATATCTAGCCCAAAAGGTAAGACTCTTTTCTTTAATTTCAGTAGTTTCCTGATAGTACTACTAAAAATAACACCATTGATTGTCTACAAAACTTTATTAATAGGAGACTAATTTTGTTGCAGGTGGCGCTGATTATGGGAGTCGCTGGAGTATGTCGAGGAAAGGAGCTCTGCCAGCTAGACTGCGGCAATGTCAAGGACTGTAAGCTTTTTTCTGATAAACCTACGGGGCACAAAATCAGGCAAGGATCGCTCGTTTGTGATAAGAACGTCCGGTAAAAACTCTACGAATGTAGTGGAAATGGCGAGAAAATATATTGGTCTAAGGCCACCTACACAGCATACAAGATTTTTTGTGTCTGACAAAAATGGGAAATGCATGAGTCAGCCCATAGGAAAAAATACATTTGGACAGCTATCAATGAGAATTGCTGGCTACTTGGGACTTCCAGACGCAAATCTATATACTGGGCATTGTTTTCGCAGATCATCAGCTTCTTTACTTGCCGACTCGGTTGCTGAAGGTTATGTTGAAAATTCATTGTATCAAAAGAAGAATGTTGCCGATCAAATTTTCACCAATGTCTCCTCCGATGTCGATATGGCATCAGCATTAACCATAGGAAGATCAATTTCAGAAAATAAGACGACAAGAGCAGTGGCGACTGCTACGTGTGTGCAGAATACGTCTATAACTAAAAATGTTGCCTCCAACTATCCACCCTTCGTAAGACTTGCAAATTGCACCCAAGTAAATGTAAATGTATATGATAATTATTTTTTTTCGTTCATACGTTTTAACAAATAAATAAAATTTCAATAAAATTATTGTTTAATTTGGAAAAATTTCCTTTAAATTCCCCAGGGATTAAAATGATTTTTAATCCCCGAGGGATTAAAAGTGCCCCTTTTATCCCTAAATTGAGGGATTAAAAGTGCACTTTTAATCCCTAAAGTGTATAAATTAACTTTTCCGCAATCAGCTTCGATTTAATCATTGAATAATAGTCTGGTTGCCAAACAACGATTTTTGCCTCAAGTGGGAAATTTTTTTGGTGATTTTGTTAGCCAAGATGCTCTATTTTAAGAATCCGATTGATGTCACTCTGGCACCCTTAGGCATTCTGAAAAATCCAAGATGGCGGCCATTTTCAAGTGAAAAAACTACAGAAAAATATATCGGAGCAAGATATTGGTGTGCGGAATATCATTTCAGTTGGACTTGAATCGTCTAAATCCAAATCCGGTATTATTTTTATTCTGGGGGGTACCTTAACGGAGGGGCATGTATATGTATATGTATAGGCATGTAAGAAATCAATTCTAGGGTTTTTTGGTCAGCTGAATACAAATCTGTAGTTAAAAAAAAGTGGTGGTAATTTGAAAGAGTGGGGGGGGGGTATTTATGCTGTAAGCCACAAAACTGTTTATGTGAAGACTTAACGAACTTACTTTATTTAAGTTTTTTTGCAGATTTCGACAGCTCCGCTCATCCCCTGTTAATTAATTAATTATTTTTTGGCATCATCCCCCATTTTGAAATATTCAAGATGGCGGTTGTGACGGGCTGTGGTCAAAAAATCAAAAGAGAAGTATATATGCATGAGATACATCAATTATGGGGTTCTTGGGTCGGCTGAATCCAAGTCTGTTGTTAAAAAAATATTTGGATGTAAGTTGGAGAAGGGGGGGGGGGGTAATTTGTGGCGTAAACACGAAATGGAGACTTGACGAAAATACTTATATATCTTGAGTATTTCAAAATGGTGGATGATGCCCAAATGTCATTAATTATTTTTATAATGGGGTTGAGCAGAGCTGTCGAAATCTGTAAAAAAACTTTGTTTGTTCGTTAAGTCCCCTCATAAACAATTTCACTGTTTGCCCCATAAATACGCCCCCAAAACTCTAGATTTCCCCCAAAAATTTTTTAACCACATATTTGAATTTAGCGAATCCAAAAACCCTAAAATTCATGTATTACATGTCTATGTTAGTAGGTCGATTTTTTTCATAAAATCAACCCCCCTCCTCCGTTGGGATACCCTCAGAAAAAACATAATACCGGATTTGGATTAAGGCGACTTAAAGTCGACTAAAATGATGTGCCGGTTACCTATATTATGTTCAGACATTTTTTTCTCTATTTTTTTCACTTAAAAATGGCCGCCACATTTATTTTTCAAAATGCCCAAGGGTGCCAGAGTGGCATCAATCGGATTCTTAAAATAGAGCATCTGGGCTAACCAAATCAGTGAAAAAATTTCTTGTACCATTTATTTCCACCTTTTTTTGATTTCCTCCATACTATAATGAGATCAAACTGTTGAAGCCTTGAGGTTCTTGGCATGATGAAAGAAATATGCCAGAACCACTTTTTCCTGGTTTACATCAGCAACATTTTGAGACTGACACCAATGAAGGAAATGGTTGTACTGTTTTTCGTATATTTTTTCTGATTTGTCGAGCAGCAGCGCTTTCATTGCCTCTGCGGCAGCTTCGTCGATGTCCATTTTTTCCCTTTTGGATACACTCGCAAAAATCTTGACAGCTATAGGCTTTGTTTGTATCTTACCATTTGTTTTCTAGTACCTTGGCTACACCTACAGGCCCTCTATACAGTTAACAGCTATTGTTTTACCAGAGATGGGCAACTTATATTGCCCTCTCTTTCTATTTTTTTTATATTTGCATGTAAAACGGATTGTATGAAATGGACTGATGTTTTGTTGTCTCTTTTTATAATTTCCCCACACACTTTTTGAAAGATTGATTTTTTTCTTGGTTAGTTAAATATGTCAAGCTTTGACAAAAAACAACCAAAACAAACAGTGAATACACAGAGTCCTATGATCTATATTTTTGGTTAATTTTTTTCTTACAATAAAATATGGAAACATAATGTGTTACTTACCGCGCAAATTCGGCTATTTTTATTAATTTTCCAGCTTGGTAAATGCATGTTTTCTTTTCAGTTTTCCTGAGTTTCTTTCTCCGTTGGACAAAGGAAATTTCATTTTTAAACCTGACGTTTCTTAATCAAAAATCTGACAGTGACAAAGTTATTTTTTGTCAGGGGTTACCAACCATCATTGCCAACACACAATTTCAAACATTTCCCTAACAAACTGTCAAATCCAGTTGCTCACCTCTGGTAAAACAATAGACACTTAAAGTAAATATTTCAACGCATCAGTATCCGTACACGTAATGCGATCGAAACAAAGTCAAAATACATTACATTTTTGACTTCTTTATGCGATGTTTGGAACGATGCCCGCTTTTTTGAAGGGTGCGATGACAGAAATGCTGATTGAAATCCTTCCGTACGAAACGAGATTCTGTCATAACACCCGTCAAACAAGCAAGCATCGTTCGAAACATGAAATGAGCAAGTCAAAAATGTAGCGTATTTTGACTTTGTTTCGATCGCGTTATGTATACGGATACTGATGCGTTGAAATATTTACTTTAAGTGTCTATTGTTTTACCAGAGGTGAGCAACTGGATTTGACAGTTTGTTAGGGAAATGTTTAAAATTGTGTGTTGGCAATGATGGTTGGTAACCCCTGACAAAAAATAACTTTGTCACTGTCAGATTTTTGATTAAGAAACGTCAGGTTTAAAAATGAAATTTCCTTTGTCCAACGGAGAAAGAAACTCAGGAAAACTGAAAAGAAAACATGCATTTACCAAGCTGGAAAATTAATAAAAATAGCCGAATTTGCGCGGTAAGTAACACATTATGTTTCCATATATTATTCTAAGAAAAAAATTAACCAAAAATATAGATCATAGGACTCTGTGTATTCACTGTTTGTTTTGGTTGTATTTTGTCAAAGCTTGACATATTTAACTAACCAAAAAAAAAATCAATCTTTCAAAAAGTGTGTGGGGAAATTATAAAAAGAGACAACAAAACATCAGTCCATTTCATAAAATCCGTTTTACATGCAAATATAAAAAAAAATAGAAAGAGAGGGCAATATGAGTTGCCCATCTCTGGTAAAACAATAGCTGTTAACTGTATAGAGGGCCTGTAGGTGTAGCCAAGGTACTAGAAAACAAATGGTAAGATACAAACAAAGCCTATAGCTGTCAAGATTTTTGCGAGTGTATCCAAAAGGGAAAAAAATGGACATCGACGAAGGCAGCTTCGTCGATGTCCATTTTTTTCCCTTTTGGATACACTCGCAAAAATCTTGACAGCTATAGGCTTTGTTTGTATCTTACCATTTGTTTTCTAGTACCTTGGCTACACCTACAGGCCCTCTATACAGTTAACAGCTATTGTTTTACCAGAGATGGGCAACTTATATTGCCCTCTCTTTCTATTTTTTTTATATTTGCATGTAAAACGGATTGTATGAAATGGACTGATGTTTTGTTGTCTCTTTTTATAATTTCCCCACACACTTTTTGAAAGATTGATTTTTTTCTTGGTTAGTTAAATATGTCAAGCTTTGACAAAAAACAACCAAAACAAACAGTGAATACACAGAGTCCTATGATCTATATTTTTGGTTAATTTTTTTCTTACAATAAAATATGGAAACATAATGTGTTACTTACCGCGCAAATTCGGCTATTTTTATTAATTTTCCAGCTTGGTAAATGCATGTTTTCTTTTCAGTTTTCCTGAGTTTCTTTCTCCGTTGGACAAAGGAAATTTCATTTTTAAACCTGACGTTTCTTAATCAAAAATCTGACAGTGACAAAGTTATTTTTTGTCAGGGGTTACCAACCATCATTGCCAACACACAATTTCAAACATTTCCCTAACAAACTGTCAAATCCAGTTGCTCACCTCTGGTAAAACAATAGACACTTAAAGTAAATATTTCAACGCATCAGTATCCGTACACGTAATGCGATCGAAACAAAGTCAAAATACATTACATTTTTGACTTCTTTATGCGATGTTTGGAACGATGCCCGCTTTTTTGAAGGGTGCGATGACAGAAATGCTGATTGAAATCCTTCCGTACGAAACGAGATTCTGTCATAACACCCGTCAAACAAGCAAGCATCGTTCGAAACATGAAATGAGCAAGTCAAAAATGTAGCGTATTTTGACTTTGTTTCGATCGCGTTATGTATACGGATACTGATGCGTTGAAATATTTACTTTAAGTGTCTATTGTTTTACCAGAGGTGAGCAACTGGATTTGACAGTTTGTTAGGGAAATGTTTAAAATTGTGTGTTGGCAATGATGGTTGGTAACCCCTGACAAAAAATAACTTTGTCACTGTCAGATTTTTGATTAAGAAACGTCAGGTTTAAAAATGAAATTTCCTTTGTCCAACGGAGAAAGAAACTCAGGAAAACTGAAAAGAAAACATGCATTTACCAAGCTGGAAAATTAATAAAAATAGCCGAATTTGCGCGGTAAGTAACACATTATGTTTCCATATATTATTCTAAGAAAAAAATTAACCAAAAATATAGATCATAGGACTCTGTGTATTCACTGTTTGTTTTGGTTGTATTTTGTCAAAGCTTGACATATTTAACTAACCAAAAAAAAAATCAATCTTTCAAAAAGTGTGTGGGGAAATTATAAAAAGAGACAACAAAACATCAGTCCATTTCATAAAATCCGTTTTACATGCAAATATAAAAAAAAATAGAAAGAGAGGGCAATATGAGTTGCCCATCTCTGGTAAAACAATAGCTGTTAACTGTATAGAGGGCCTGTAGGTGTAGCCAAGGTACTAGAAAACAAATGGTAAGATACAACCAAAGCCTATAGCTGTCAAGATTTTTGCGAGTTTATCGAAAAGGGAAAAAAATGGACATCGACGAAGCTGCCGCAGAGGCAATGAAAGCGCTGCTGCTCGACAAATCAGAAAAAATATACGAAAAACAGTACAACCATTTCCTTCATTGGTGTCAGTCTCAAAATGTTGCTGATGTTAACCAGGAAAAAGTGGTTCTGGCATATTTCTTTCATCATGCCAAAAACCTCAAGGCTTCAACAGTTTGGTCTCATTATAGTATGGACGAAATCAAAAAAAGGTGGAAATAAATGAACAAGAAATTTTTTCACTGATTTGGTTAGCACAGATACTCTATTTTAAGAATCCTATTGATACCACTCTGGCACCCTTGGGCATTTTGAAAAATAAAGATGGCGGCCATTTTTAAGTGAAAAAAATTGAGAAAAAAATGTCTGAACATAATATAGGTAACAGGCACATCATTTTAGTCGACTTTGAGTCGCCTTAATCCAAATCCGGTATTATGTTTTTTCTGGGGGTATCCCAACGGAGGAGGGGGGTTGATTTTATGAAAAAAATCGACCTACTAACATAGACATGTAATACATGAATTTTAGGGTTTTTGGATTCGCTAAATTCAAATATGTAGTTAAAAAAATTTTGGGGGAAATCTAGAGTTTTGGGGGTGTATTTATGGGGCAAACAGTTTAACTGTTTATGAGGGGACTTAACGAACAAACAAAGTTTTTTTTACAGATTTCGACAGCTCTGCTCAACCCCATTATAAAAATAATTAATGACATTTGGACATCATCCGCCATTTCGAAATACTCAAGATATATAAGTATTTTCGTCAAGTCTCCATTTCGTGTTTACGCCATAAATTACCCCCCACTTCTCCAAGTTACAGCCAATTATTTTTTTAACAACAGATTTGGATTCAGTCGACCCAAGAACCCCATAATTGATGTATCTCATGCATATATGCTTCTCTTTTGATTTTTTGACCATGGCCCGTCACGGCCGTCATCTTGAATATTTCAAAATGGGGGATGATGCCAAAAAATAATTAATTAATTAACAGGGGATGAGCGGAGCTGTCGAAATCTGCAAAAAAATTCCTCCTCCCACTCCTTCAATTTACCACCACTTTTTTTTAACTACATATTTGTATTCAGTTGACCAAAAAACTCTAGAATTGATGTCTTACATGCCCCTCCGTTAAGGTACCCCCCAGAATAAAAATAATACCGGATTTGGATTTAGACGATTCAAGTCCAACTAAAATGATATTCCACACACCAATATCTTGTTCAGATATATTTTTCTGTAGTTTTTTCACTTGAAAATGGCCGCCATCAAAATCAGACTTTGAAATTAACTCTGTGTTTCGGACTTCTATTGTCTATATTTTATTTATACACGACATTTCGATCAGTACAATCTCTGATCATCTTCAGGTGCAAACTAAAATCAATTCCCAAGGCTACGTACTTATATAATGTGAGAAATCACTCAACCTTGAAGTTTAAGGACCCGACGATAGACTTGTCAGTTTTGATGTCGAAAGTCTATACACCAATGTCCCGATAAAGGAATCGCTAGATATTATGAGAAAGAGACTGGTTGATCACAAATCCCTTTATGAACGTACCAGTCTACCGCTGGAGGGAGTGATGGAGTTGTTGGAGTGCTGCCTGCATAACTCTTATTTTCAAGTGAAAGATAGGTTTTATGCTCAGGATGACGGTCTGCAAATAGGTTCATCGCTTTCGCCAGTGGTGGCCAATATTTCCAGCCAATGGTTCGAATCACACGCGGTTGATACCGCACCATATAAACCTAAGCTCTGGCTGAGATATGTTGATAATACTTTTATTGTCTGGACCGGGAATGACCAACAACTTTCAGAATTTCTTCACCACCTAAATAATATAAGACCCACCATTAAATTCACAATGGAGTTGGAGCAAAATTGTCAAATTCCTTTTCTTGATGTACTTGTCACACGAGTAAAAAACGACATCAGAACAACAGTCTATCGTAAACCCACTCACACAGGACAATATTTAAATCAAGGTTCAAATCAATCTGCTACAACCAAACGAGACATAATCAAAACTTTGTATAACAGAGCCGTTCAAATTTGTAACAATTCTCATGACTTGGAAATCGAAATAAGAAACATTAAGAAGGATCTGCAGCAGAATGGTTACAGTCTTAAACTTATAACAGATACTATTTCTAAATTTCAACAAACAGGACAGAGATTACAAGACCAAAACCAGGCAAATGCATTCCTTACAATTCCATACGTTAAAGGAGTATCAGAGAAAATTCAAGGAGTAGCGAAAAACTTTAATATTAAAACAGCTTTTAAATCTAGTAATACAATTCGAAGCCTTCTTAGTAAAATAAAACCGGAAAACAAACAAAATAAGGAATGCATTTACCAAGTTCCTTGTGAGTGTGGTGAATCATACATAGGCGAAACTAAAAGACCACTATCTGTTAGGCTTAAGGAACATCAGACGAATACCCAAAAAGGTGAAACAACGAAATCAGGAATCACCGAGCATGCATGGTAAAAAGAACACCGAACGAAGTGGACAGAAGTAAAGGTTTTGCACAAGGAGTTACACTGGAAGAAACGAAAATTCCTTGAAGCTGCCTTTATTGGGTAGAATCAGGGTATTTTCTGTAAACCAAGTGTTGAAATCTCAAATATTTGGAAGCCCCTCCTTGGGCGGAGCCAACTTCTTAAACTTCATGGTTGAGTGATTTCTCACAGTATATAAGTACGTATATTTACTTTAAGTGTCTAATAACTGTCAAAAATCGTATACAGGGCCTCTAGCTACACCCTGGCAACTAAGTATTATCAGATAAATATGAATTGACTTACCCCCAGCTGCACCGTAAAAATATTCGGATTAGTTTAGCTAATCCATGCTTCCTCTTTGTTCATTTATGTGGGATCAAGAGAGAAAAAGGATGGATTAGATAGCTAATCACGATTAGGTGCCTACGGTGCATTTAGAGGTTAAAGTCAGAGAGTAAATGGTAGTTTGGATGTCACATTTTTATAGGCCAGTATAATGAAGATCTGTTTTTTTAAAAAAAAAAAAAAATATTTAATAAAAACAGTGCCCGAAAGTGCAAAAAATAGTATATATACCATGTGACTAAAGTGTCTTTTTATCCCCTAGGTATATAATGTACTATTTTCCAGAGAAACTGGAGACAAAAATTGCTTTGAAATGAATTAAAAGTGTAACAATCACTGACGGAAGGTTTTTGTAATTTAAACATGATATTGTTGTTTACTTGTGGTTTCATCCAAAAAATTCACTGGTTCCTATTATCAAAATTTGGTGAATAAACGGCTGTGACACATTTTTATTGAATTAACCACATTTTTTTAAACCAGCTCTTAGTGTAAAACGCAGAGGAACTGCCCCCTCAGCTCCCCCGTCTCTACTACCATGAAAAAATCTGTAACCCTACGCCCAGTTCTAAATTGGGTTTACTACAAAATACAGAAATGCCTATATTCGCACTATATAACGAATTTAATTTGAGATCATTTCTCTATTCTGTAGTAAACCGCATTTAGAACAGGTAAGTAGCTTTTTTATGTATTATTTTTTCAAATAAAATGTTATAGATCTCTCAGGACTTAACACGACCCAAGCCCCTAATGGAAAATGTATTTTTTTTTAAATTAAAGCTTGAATATTTTGAAATAAAAAAAAAATTGACTGTCCTTTGAAGGTGGTAAAAAATGTTGAACTTTAGAGTAAACGAGAGTTTCGAACATGCGTTGTCTTTATTTTTTACTTTTTCACAACGTTTCGAATGCTTATGTATCTGCAATCTTCATCAGTGTTCACCTGATGACGATTGCAGATTGATACCCACATAACAATTACACATTCCTGTAATGTTAGAGAACAAAGAATGTGATAGAAATGTTACATTTTACCATTGGTAATATTACTAACACATGCCGGCAATAAGTTACGTTCTAGCTCATATAGGTGATATAAATGTGATAGAAACGTGACGTGAAACATGACTATAATACGACCAGAACGATTTTTTTAAAGAATTATAGTAATATACCTGGGCACTGACTATAATATATCAGACAGCAAATATATATCCCTATTGAATATCCTAAAATATGCAGTGGTTATACAGACCGCTTCAAGCTACTGCGAACATAGGGGAAATCAAGTCCAATTTACTCTCCGTGCCGTACGACCGAGGTGGATTCGAAGCACGCTGCAGTGTTATCTTCTGGAAATTCATTTTGTTTTATTTCTGCCTTGCTCGAGAAACAGATGGGTAAGTTCTTAATTTAAATAATACATTTTTAAAACCAAAAATGGATGTCTACGAAGTTGCCGAAAAAGTGCAGATGGTCAAATGGTCAAATCGTCATAACCCAACACACGTTCGATATTGGTCGAGGGAAAATTTGCATTTGTATTTTGACGTAAGAACACAGTATCCCCAAAAACTAAATGTTTGGGGGGGGGGTATTATAGGGGAAAACGTAATTGGGCCATTTTTTATTAACGGCAATTGTAATTTGAATGGTCCTAGATACTTGGATCTACTGCAGCAGCACATTATTCCAACTGCTAGGCAGTTGTTAGGTGTAAGATTTGGTGAAACATGGTTTCAACAAGATGGTGTTTCCGCTCACAATGTTGGCCTTGTTAGGGAATATCTTGATAATGTATTTCCTAATCGGGTTATAAGTACACGGGGAACTATTTTATGGCCAGCTCGATCTCCCGATCTTGCTGCTAATGACTTCTATCTGTTTTTGAAGAAGCTTTTCAAATTATCACCCCTAACATGCTTGGAAACGTTAGAAGGGGTTTTTATAGTAGGCTCGGATATTGTCTAGCCGAGCAAGGAGGACTTTTCGAACATTTGCTTTAATTTTTTTTTGACTGGGAGAATCTTTTTGGTTTTTAGAATGTATTATTTTATTTTGAGAACTTGCTTTTATTTTGTTTCTCCTTATTATTTTCATTGTAACACGTCGTCACTGATAAATCTGAGCAGTTGACAATAAAACGCTCTTATTTATCAGTGACAAAAAATAAGAAAGTTACGTTATAAAAATTTGCGTATTTATTGAACAAATTCCGGTTTCATTGACTACGCTCCACACAGCACCGTGGTTAGAGGCGTACTAAATACCAAAGGAAAGTCATGCAAGTGGTGATCGCAAGCCTGAGTATTGGTTGCTTCACTGATAGGCGTGCGGTGTCTCTGCATGTACGTACACTGGCAAATTAGACTTCTTCCGCCCTATGTTCGCAGTAGCTTGAAGCGGTCTGTATATCCACGTGTATATCCATCAAATATGCATAAGTCTTCCACTAAAACCCAATTACGGAGTCGGAGTAGACTATGGATATAGGTATATGAATGTATACCATTATGTTGATGTAAAATTGATTTAAAAAAAACGCATACATGCAGTCACAAAATTGAACTTTCTAAAAGTGTATAATATATACGGACTACTAGCTAAAATGCCTAAAAACTTCAAAAGTACGACAATTGGTCATATTGTTTAAAAAAGGTCTCTAAAACTAAAAATATTTTTTTTACTTAAATTAAAGGCAACCTTACTTTTATATTAAATTTTGCATAATACTAAAAAATCAGCAATAATAATGTTTTAGTAAAGTCTTTATTGAACAATATCAAATTATCATATATAAAAAGGGCGGTAACCCATTTTGGAGTTGATAAAATAACAATAATACGATGGAAACAGCGCTGGATTGAAAACAATTATCTTAACTTGAAAAAGAACTAAAATAAATAATTTAGTATTGAAAATGTTAAATTTTGAAAATACTGTTGGTCTTCTGAGAGCTGATCCAATGCGCGATAAATAGCATCGCTTAACTCTTTAGCATTTCGTGGTCTCCAATTCCTTTCCATATATTTTCCATTGGGTTAAGGTAAGGGCTGTTGGCTGGCCAAGGAAGTTTTTCTAAATTATTATTCTGAAACCATTGACGAACAACGTTAGCCTTGTGTACTGGACAGTTGTCCTGCTGATAAACGAAGTCATTATTTTCAATTAAAGTCTGGCAGCATAACGTTTTCAAGGATTTCATTATATCGTTCACTATTGAATCTTCCTTCGATTCTCTAAAAAAACCCAAACCTCTAGCACTAAGCCCCACATGTTTACAGAAAAATATCCAGCTTTTTTAATTTGGTTTGTATATTCGGGTTCAAATCTAGAATTCGGTGGACGATAAACTAAAAGTCTCCTGCTGCTTGAATATGATTGAAAAATTTTTTCGTCATTGAAAACCACCCTCTTCCAGAAGTCATTATCATGAAGAACGTTGAGCAGTGCAAAAATCACTTTGGTCTGTTTTTGTTCTTCTGTTAGAAAAGGCTTCTTTGCAGCAACTCGACAAGAGACTTCTGATTTCGTTACTCTTCTATTTACTGTTGCTAAAAACTGCTCCAACCGACGTTGAAAAAGGATTTTGTCTGAGATGGTCAATAAGTCTCTCATCTTGCACTTCAGAACTTACTTTTGGTCGTCCTGATCCATCTTTCCTATACGTAGAATTGTTTTCAATCCAGCGCTTTTTCCATCGCATTATCGTCATTTTATCAACTCCAAAATGGGTGGCCGCTCTTCTTGTAGACCAGCCGTCTTCTATAACTCGAGTATTAATTTGAACTTTTGTAAATGTCAGGCATACCTAGCTGGTTGTGCCTTATAATAGTATACACTAATGGAAAGCTAAATTTTGTGGCGTAGGAAAGAATGCATGTATGAGTTTTCTTTTTAAATAAAGTGTACTAGGTACTTGAGATTAGTTATCAAAAGATTACCTAAATAACTTTTATAATATCCAATGCTGCTTACCTGCTACATAGAGAACATATTGATTCCAGTGCCATCTACCTACAATAGATGACATTAAACTAAATCATAATTATAAATCATGTAAATCGCGCTCTTTTCACAAGATTATATTTTCAGCAAACATGCCAAAATTATGAAAAAAATATTCTTTTTGGGAATATTCATAGAAATAACTTAATTATCACGTTATCATGGGAATATTATTATCTTATTACCAAAGAAATATAACTATCACAAACTCTTAAAGAATATTTAACAAAAAATAGGCCTGGAACATTCCTGTCATATACGCAATAGAATATTTAAAAAATCACTTTGAGGGAATATTCCTATAACATGAATATTCCTCCAATGTTATGTGGGTAGTCATTTGAAACGTTGTGAAATAGAAAAAATAAAGTTAATGGGAGTTCAAAACTCTAATTTACTCTCAAAAAATTTTGCTTTTAGGCCATCAAATCTTCGCAAAAAATGAAGCAATCCATGATAGCATCAGTCTTTGTAGCAACACTTTTCATGCTGGTGACATTTTCGTATGGATCGAACACCTGTTATAAAAATGGGGATACCTTCAATTGCTTAGCCAAAAACACCTTTTGTAAAAACCCTATCAATTCTACGGAATGTACCTGTGATTGTTACGATTGTTTTAAAGAACAATTTCAGGGTAACTTGCAATGTATCTCTATGTATGTTTGTTTGGGTGAAATTTTGCCACTTAATTTTGACCACCTTCCCGTCATTCGATCGGGTTCAAATTTGGCACGCTTGTATATTTTTTTTCCTAATTTCTGATCAGATTTTGGGAATTCAATATGGCGAATTCAAATTTGGTATGCGTTTATGGTTCCGGTGAAAATACAATAATATGGTATTCTCAGGTACCCACATCCCTCTAACGAGGGAAGTGGTTGGGAAAAAGATTTAGTTTGTTCGATTTTAATCAAAATCGGCATACAGAGGTTTTTAAGGAGGGGGATTATGAATTTTTGATCAGATTCGAAAATTTCAACATGGCGGATTCAGAATGGACGAAGAAAGGTACAAATCTAAAAATTAAGGGTGTGTGTTCAAATTTGGTATGCGTTTATAGCTCCGGCGACAATACCATAATATGGTGGGGAACGAGGGAAGTGGAGCGGGGAAAATATTTAGTTTGTTCGATTTAAATCAAAATTGGCATACAGCGGTTATTCCGGAAGGGGATATGAAATTTGATCCGATTTGAAAATTTCAATATGGCGGAAATTAAATAATAAACTTTTATTAGAAAAAACTATTATTAAATGCACTCAAAAGTAGAAAATAATTTTTTATCTTTCTCATACCACAATAAAATCGATTGGCGCAAGTTAAAAATTTTAACTTTACGATGACAAAGATAGAACTAAAATAAAAGAACTAAATTCTTCTTCTATTCGAATAATAAACATAATGCATTCATCTAAAGAAGCCGAGAACGGGTGAGATTGCCGTGCTTGCCAAGCCTTTAAAATTGTCCTTAGTTTATTATAAAGTAAGACAACTGTTTCTTAGGTGAATCCTCGATGTGACCGATATACGATACCTTAAGTTAAAATTTTTAATTTGCGTCCATCGCTTTTATTATGGTATAAGAAAGATAAAAAATTATTTTCTACTTTTGAGTGCATTTAATGAAAGCTTGTTGTTTAAACGTTTTTTTTTTAATAAAACCTTATTTTTCTATATTTTTAAAACAATAGGGAATTATTTGTTTGAAAGTTTGGGACAATGATGTGTTTGAAATTAACTCTGTGTTTCGGACTTATTTTATTTATACACGACGTTTGGATCAGTACAATCTTTGATCGTCTTCAGGTGCAAACTAAAATCAATTCCTAAGGCTACGTACTTATATACTATAAGGAATCACTCAACCTTAAAGTTTAAGAAGTTGGTTCCGCCCAAGGAGGGGCTTCCAAATATTTGGAATTGCAACACTTGGTTTACTAAAAATACCCTTAAGCCTAACAGATAGTGGTCTTTTTGTTTCGCCTATGTATGATTCACCAGACTCACAAGGAACTTGGTAAATGCATTCCTTATTTTGTTTGTTCTCCGGTTTTGTTTTACTAAGAAGGCTTCGAATTGTATTACTAGATTTAAAAGCTGTTTTAATATTAAAGTTAAAGTGATACTCATTTAACGTATGGAATTGTAAGGAATGCATATGCCTGGTTTTGGTCTTGTAATCTCTGTCTTGTTTGTTGAAATTTAGAAATAGTATCTGTTATAAGTTTAAGGCTGTAACCATGCTGCTGCATATCCTTCCTAGTATTTCTTATTTCGATTTCCAAGTCGTGAGAATTGTTACAAATTTGAACGGCTCTGTTATACAAAGTTCTGATTATGCCTCGTTTGGTTGTAGCAGAATGATTTGAAACTTGATTTAAATATTGACTGTTGTTCTGATGTCGCTTTCTACTCTTTTGACAAGTATATCAAGAAAAGGAATTTGACAATTTTGCTCCAACTCCATTGTGAATTTAATGGTGGGTCTTATGTTATTTAGGTGGTGAAGAAATTCTGAAAGTTGTTGGTCATTCCCGATCCAGACAATAAAAGTGTCATCAATATATCTCAGCCAGAGCTTAGGTTTATATGTTGCGGTATCAACCGCGTGTAATTCGAACCGAAATATTGGCCACCACTGGCAAAAGCGATGAACCCATTGGCAGACCGTCATCCTGAGCATAAAACCTATCTTTCACTCCCTCCAGCGGTAGGCTGGTACGTTCATAAAGGGATTCGTCATCATCCACTCTCCTTCTAATAATATCTAGCGATTCCTTTATCGGGACATTGGTGTATAGACTTTCTACATCAAAACTGACAAGTCTATCCTGGGGTCTTAAAACAAAAGATTTAAGAATATTAACAAAATGGTTGGAATTTTCTACAAATGAAGCGGTCTTGCCTGCAGGAAGTTGAATAATTTTCAAAAGGAATTTAGACAGATTGCTTGTTAGAGAATTTCTAGAACTTGTAATTGGGCGTAAGGGCAATGCATCTTTGTGAATTTTGGGAAGTCCGTATAGATGAGGAGGCTTACTATAATGTGGTGTAAGTTGAGACCTTGTATTGTCCGGAATATATCTGGAATACTTTTTCAAAATTCTACAAACCTTACTTTCGATTGATTGCGTCGCCTATGTTCAATAAATATTTATATTTTATGGGCACACGGAGTCATACTGGAAAAAACGAAAATTCCTTGAAGCTGCCTTTATTTGGCAGAATCACTGTGTTTTCAGTAAACCAAGTGTTGAAATTCCAAATATTTTGAAGTCTCTCCTTGGGCGGACACAACTTTTTAAACTTCACGTTTGAGTGATTTCCCATATAGTATATAAGTACGTAGCCTTAGGAATAAATGGTAGTTTGCACCTGAAGACGATCGGATATTGTACTGGTCGAAACGTCGTATATAAATAAAATATAGACAATGAAAGTCCGAAACAGAGGTCTTGCTTTTTTCATTTTCTTCTGCCATTTCACTCGATTTAATAAAAAATAACTATCCCGTTTTATGCCTTTTTGGCCGCCACAACATAAAAAATTCCCGAAAGTAGCGTTAAACTAAAAACAATGTCGAATAGTTGTCAAAAACGTCAAATACGGCCCGACACAGACAAGATACGGCCCAGTATAATTCCTCCACAAATAGGGGCAGGCCCTTACCTTATTAGTGTCGGCACAAAATGTGGTCGTTCTTGCGCATGCGTATCTATCAACATCGTCAAAATTGTGCCTAGCCTTATTAGTGCCGGACCCTAACTTCGTTTCAATAATTACCTAATAAATATTTATTGAACGTAAATAAATCCAATAAAATTTTAGTACACATAACTATGAGATATCATAACGGCCCTCCCGTTGCTTTTCCCGAGAAAAATGCGTACCGATAATAACTCTCCCAATGAAGTTGGCCTGGAAAAAACCCATAGACGAGGAGTGTAATGGGCAGCGCGTCGATTGCGTCAGTAGTGAAAGCAACTGACAACTATCTGATAGCAAAAATGTAGGTTTATGTTTAATATTTTTGTTTACTTTTGGAAAATCTATTAGTAGAGTGGACACTACCGTAAAAAAATTGAAAAAGCTTTGTCTAGTGTTTCCCGTAATAATAACGCAAGCAACCACAGAAAATACCGCCACAAAATTTTCAAACACAAAAAGTCCACAATAACATCAACACAAAACCATACCTCGTCAAAAATGTAAACTTTTCGACAATGCCCAGTTCTCTGGAAGTGGGTTCGGCACTTGGGGGCATGTCCTCGTGTAACGGGTTTACCTTGTGTATAGAAACCCTCGAGTAAGGTTAAATTTGCGGATGGAGATGTTTTATCCATAATATAATAAATAAATTCAATAATAAAATCAAAGTTTTTGGACATGTCGTTGTCACTGTCACTCAAATTAATACCTTGTCATTAAATTATCGTAAGGTCACTACGACACCAGGTCTTGGATTTGTTAGTGTATGCGCAATAGATTTTTGGTTTATGGTCTGGTGGCCCAAACAGTTTCAAAGCCAACCGCGACTTTGAATTTTCTTCTTTGTTTTTCAAAGTTATTTTCGTTACAAATTTTGTGGCACTTGGGGCCACAAAATATACCTACGGGTATAGAAGCCGATCTGACGACTTAGGGCCCTGTTATAAGTGTTTTGCTACTGTTGCGCTTCTAGTGACTCGGTCGCGAAGCTTAAATTAGGGTACCGGTGCCGGCGCCGGGAAATTTGAATTCAGGTATTTTTTAAAGTATTTCAGTTCATTAGAAATAACATTATTTTGGAAAACCTAATTCATCAATAATTAATTTTATTTTCCAAAATATTGTTGATTCTAATGAATATAAATTTAAGAAATAAACCAGATGCGTTGTATTTAATATATTATATTATTCTTTTAAGAAGATATATTAGTATACATATCGAAACTATTGTATTTATTAATAAAACATTTATTTTGCTTCCCATGCCGGCCTCAATAGCAGCAGTTTCTTTTAATACTTGCGAGTTTTCTAAATAAATGTCCTATCAGTCTTATTAGAGCGTTAATAGACATCAAAATTGATGATACCGTAGCAAAATCGGTTATTTTTCTCCTGTATCCAAAAATAACCGAACCAAAATACGTTACTTACGTAGGCTTGACGGGGGCCGCTTGGTTATTTTTTCTAACCCACCAGACTTATTTCTGAGCAAAAGCTGGAACTGGTAAAAGATAATTCGTTTTTTTGTTTAGTTAATTTTTTTTAAAGTAATTTGCAAAAACAGGAATTGTTGTTTTCTTTCCTTTTCTATTTACATTGGCAGTTTGTATTTGGGCAAAAAAGTACGGTTACAGTAATTTATATTTGTGCTTTTAAAACTTTTTAGCATCTCAATTACGGTAAGCAAATAAGGTGACGATAAATTAGTCGTCTATTAACTCTCTATTATTGAATATGCTGTTTTTCCTCTGATATGTAGAAACCTTGACCGGTACTTACTATTAAAGTCTGTTTCAGAGTCTCGCGTTAAATGCAAGGATGGAATTACATGCCGAATTAGAAGGCTTCGTCCACAGTTTTTTGAATAGTTTTCTGGTTTAAAATGTCGGGTGCATACTCTAAAACTATAAAGCGTTTTAGATGGCAACCCATTGTCTTTGGCGAGCTTGAACTCTAGGGTGTGGAACCGATCAAGCAGAGGATCACTGGGACACTGGGACACAATACTTCGGCATAGTTTTTCAATTGTATTTATTACAAAAGAAATTACTGTAGCAGTTTAAAAAAGGCCAAAAACACACAAAACTAAAAAACTTCAACAAAAAAAACCTCATGAAAACAACGAAAAGACGATGACGTTGATGGACATTGGTTAAGAGAGATGTCATCGGCGCGATTTGTCGCGTGAGCTTCCGGACCGAGTCCCCAGAGGCGCTGTAACTTATTTTTTGCGTTGCGCTTAGTAAGAGTTTTCGTCAAGTTCGTAGGTATATCCTTTGTGCTTAGGCCGTTATAATATCTCATAGTTAAATTGACATATTACTCATTTTTAAGAAAAAAAACTTTGTTCTTAAAAAGATATATGAAAAGCCCTTATAAAATAACTTTATTTGTTTTGACGATTCAGAACTAGAACATCATTGAAACTTCAGATTATTAAGGTGTTGACTTATGAGTGTTCGCGTTTGATATGTTTAATAATTTCTGATATTTATGATGACATTTTCATTGGTCGTAGGTAATAGTTATTTAAACAACAGGGTTTGAAACGACTCTTTGCACACGATCGAGACAGTTTGGTGGACCGAGCCGAAGGCGAGGTCCACAAGTCGAGGGAATGTGCAAAAAGGTTTTCAAACGAGTTTTTTACGATACTTTTTATACGACTGCAAATAAACAGATACCAGAAAAATCAAATTTCAATTTAACTCGTTTTTATTAGTAAAATGTATATAATAGAATAGAATAGAATAGAATAGAATAGAAAAATGTTTATTTACAGCAAAAAAAAACTACGTACAAAAAATTCTTAATCCTATTCCATGTTTTAGCCGCAAATAAACATTTTAAGGGCATTTTAAAGCCTCAACGGCTTGTTTGCCCAAAATGTTTGATTTGTTTCCGCATAATATGCTATTAACGCATTAAACTAATTATTATTTATGGGAAAATTCGAACATTCCTTCAATCTTACGCCGGGAAAATCAGTTTTATTTTGCACCTGGTTTTCGGTAATAGACAATATTTTTGGTGTCGTGTTTTCACTGGAGTTTTTCAGCGTGTAGTTGTGGTTTTCTTGTTCTGTTCCAAATGGACAATGCTGGTTCTGGTTCTGTGACGACAGATGAGCAGAAGATACTAAAAACTATTTTTTTCTAAACTTCCATTTTATTTCTCAGAGAGTCTGAACTGGACTGGACTTCCATCCGCCATGGCGTTTAAGGCCAAGCAGATCTGAGCCAGAATTGAATAAAATTGTGGCCGATGAACGCTGAAAACAATGTCTCGTGAAACTTTCTAGCAACAAAAACTTCTCTAAGCTGTTTCCAATTTTGTTAATGCCAACGTTTTGTCTTCAAAAAAAACTTGCCCGTCTTCAGATCGGGAGTATGAAGTGCACATTACTTCTTCAAGATAGTGTAAAGGCTTCCTGTAACTGTAAAAGATCTTGGTACCTTTGTTTTTGTATTCTCCAGTTTAATCAGCATAACACTGCCGAAATCTTTCGTGTCCTCTATTTTGAGATAACATAATTCCTCTCTTCGACATGCCCCAGACAGGCCAACTGCAACCACCGCCTTGATAAGTAAATACTGGTCGTCTAATGCTTTCGTCAAAAACCGTCCAAAATCGTCTTCTGTAAGAATTTGGGACTTCTTTGGGACGTAGTTTTCGGATTTTCGTTTGATTAGTGCTTGTAACTTCTTATATTTTTCAAGATCGATGTTGCGATTGGCACTTAACGTTGACTTGAGCATTGAAAAAATCGTCCACATCGTTGAATATTTATATTTCTCACACAGTTCTTCAAAATATACCATTAGTTCGTTTTTACAGATAAATAGTTAAAAATATTTTTTGGTATACGCTTTTTAATATAATTTACCTTGTTTAATGTTTTAAACAAATATTGGTGATAATAGACCCTCTTGCAAAATTTTTGAACATGTTAAAAGATCCACCTTACATATTTCTTTTGTATTAACCAAGAAAGTTCAATTTTTTCTTAATATAAGTTCAAAAATGCTTTAGTTTTAAAATTAGGGTTGATTGAGTACCAAAGATGGACAAAATAAATATCTATCTATCTCTTTGTGAGTTTTTTTCACTACAGCCACTGTGCACCGCTGATAATACGGTACTATAACTTTTCTAAAGGTTATTACTAAAGCAATATATAAGATTAAGAAGGTAAATTATTTGATATAATTTGTCCATGCAAGCGAAGTAATGCTACAAGTAAGCGCTTTTTGTCACTTAGAAAAAAGGCTCTAATTTCTTCGCAATTATAATAAACCAGAATGATTAATCAGCGGATCAAATATAACTAGTATAGTACCTTGTTAATTTATCGCTAATATCACTGAACACACTATTGATTGTATGTATGTATGCAAATACAAAATTACCACATTTTTTCTTCCCCAAGTTTTATTTTGTCCATCTTTGGTACCCAACCAACCCTAATTTTAAAACTAAAGCATTTTTGAACTTTTATTAAGAAGAAACGGAACTTTCTCAGTTAATACAAAAGAAATATGTAAGGTGGATCCTTTAACATGTTCCAAAATTTTGCAAGAGGGTCTATTATCACCAATATTTGTTTAAAACATTAAACAAGGTAAATTATATTAAAAAGCGTGTACCAAAAAATATTGTTAACTATTTATCTGTAAAATATCCTGTTCTGCATTAACTGTTTAGCCCGTTTTATTATAAAAGATAAATGTATAAGTATATATAGGAGTTAGGGGCAGTTTATAGAAATTAACAGAATATGTTGCCATTCAATTAGCTCTTGAGCCTAAACGGCTCACTTTAGCAAAAATATGCTAAAAATATTTCTTATAGGAAATTTCTTCCTCTTCAATTTTGCTTCCAACATATTTTTCGAAAAACTCACAGTTTTGGAGATAAATGAAAAAAAAACTAGTTTTGGGCGCCATCTTGAGAAGATGGCGGCGGCGGCGGCATGTCTGGGATTGTGAAACATATTTCGCTTGCTTTCTGTAAAATTTCCTCAGAATACGACATTTTTACACCTAAACTTTGAAAAATCAACAATTTTTTGAAGTATCTAATCAACAAAACAAAGGAGCCGTGACGGTTGCTATGGAACTAAGCCAACTTATATTGTTGTGTGACAACAAAAATCACAATGACGAGAGACCTTGTGCCAAAATGACGTAAACGTGTGCAAACCGTTTTGCCGTTTTCAGATCGTGTTCTCCGTGCGCAAAACCCCCTTTTTCAAGACAGTCGTATAAAAAGTCATTCTTTATGGTAGGCTTTTTAAAATTTTATGGTCACTGCATGTCGAAAACTGCGAAATAAGACGCAGTTTTCATAATGCAGTGACTCTATTTGGTTTTAAGAAACAATGCCCGCCTTAAACCAAACTAAAACTATAAAAATAAAGATATACAATTTTGCAAATGAAATTGTTTTATTTTAAAACCTACTTTTGCGCGGTTTATTAATAGTTTTAGTTTGGTTTTTAAGGGCATTGTTTTCAAAGTATTTGCTATCAGAATGAATAACTAGTATTTTAAAAAAATCTTTACATTTAGTCTATAAATAACACAATAAATAATAAAATAGGTGTACAGCATAAAATTAGTTTTGTTCAATTACAAGTAATTTTCTTCAATATTGAGTTTAATATTTTTTTCCCCTCAAGTTCGGGCAAAATTTTACTTAAAATTCAAGTAAAGTTTTACTCATTTTTTACTGTGTAATAGATTGGAGAGGTAGAAGTGGGGAGGAAAAAAAATTCAAAAGGGTGCCCAGTGCAACCTTCCAGGACTTCTTGGTTTAAAGACGGTATACTTCTTTCAAACAAGACAACGCCTCTGCAATAAGGAATGACCATATTTTGTTGTAGAAAAATAGTCAATCGAATAAACATTTAACAGAAAATAAGCCAGAGGTTGTTAACTCCCAAGTTAAACAAATTTTATAAAACAAACTTGCAATCAAAATGTTTACATCAAATTTTATTAAACTAATAACTAATTTTTTCAGGGAAAAAATGCTCTGCTAGACACTCACCTTGCATAATTGGGGTATGCTGCAACGGAGTCTGTTTTCCAGAACAAGTATGCTGTTTGATTTAGTGATTAAGTTAACATTCATTTAGGTTTTGGTTATGTAATAAATAATGTAGGGAATAAAATGAAATAAAAAAATCAGCTTTGCATCACACATTTTCCTTAACTTTGCTATGTCCAACTTTTTAAAATCTTTTGATTTGCTGTAGGTTGCTCTTCCGCATTTTTTGCTATACTAACACTTTTTTCAATCGAATAATAATTACGTACCGATATTATTCCACCAGCCAATCCAAGTTTGCAACCGCATTAATTTGGAATGATGTAAGAAACCGTTTTTTTTTCTCGATTTATTAACACTTTAACTGCCCAAGCAGCATTTTCTTCACTCACTCACTTCCGACCTAATCTGACCAATGCGACGTCGTATTTAAGTTGAATTTGAGTTCCCTGGTGGAACACACCGCCTTAAATCATAATCCAACGTCCGGTTTGACTAAAAATTAGGGTGCAGTTACAAAAAATAATTGAATCAGACGTAGAGACGGCGTCAGCTATTGTAATATAGTTTTAAGTACAGGTTCCATCGACCCATTGACGTCGGTCAGTAGCTCACCTTAGTCCAGTTCAAATATTAGTGCACGCCTAGTCGTTCCACGGACGTCCTTATGTCTAACATATTTTTAAGAAGTTCCGCCAACTACAAATAACGTCCGGTAGAGTTCCTAATAGAAAAAAGTAACATTAAGACAAGATTCAGGCGATGTCCCATCGTCAACAGAGACGACGTGGTTTTAGGTGGACGACATCCGTTGATGTCCAGACGACGAATTTTTTTGAATTTATAACGTACCTACTGGTGTCTTCTGATTGCCGAGGGAAAAATGCCTAAGGATGGATGCACATCGATTTACGTCGGAATTAGGCCTACCATCTAGCGTCAAGTGGATAGTTCAAAACAGTAAACAAGGGTTCTTTTAAAGATGCGAAAGAAAAGGTCATTCAGACATACTCACTGTTTTTTGCGATTTTGCCGAAATTTGTTCACTGTTCACTGCTTTTGTATTGCAAGAAATATTTGAAAAAACGGTTAGGATTATTTCGACATGGTTGACATTTGCCGTTTAAGCACATTTACTGGATTCCGAGCCGTCGTCGATCGGACGAATTCCACTTAGGTCAACGATCCATTGGGGCATCGTCGTACCTACATGAAAGCCGCACCCTACGAATGAACGTCTGAAACCTTCCCTGTGTTAAGTAAAGACACGTACCAAAATTGGACGTCGGGTCCAGAGTTGTCGGCGGGACGTTGAGCCATCGTCAAACCTACGTATAAGGTGTATACCATGGCCCGACGTCCGAAATGCATTCGAATAAATCAATTTATTACGGGTCGAGTAAAGACCATCTACTAAACTTGGAGATCCGGTCCAAATTGGTTATTTTTTGGGCCTCAGCAGAAATCCGCCATACTTAGGAATTAGGTGTCTTTCGCCATTAGACAAACGCTGGTGAAATTTTCCAATTACGTTGATATTGACAATAAAAAATGGTCAATATTGCAACCAATATGTTATATTATTATTGTAGTTCACTTACCTCGGCAATTCGGCTATTTTTTATTAATTTTCCAGTTTGGTAAATGCGTGTTTTCTTTTCGCTTTTCCCGAGTTTCTTTCTCCGTTGGACAACGTTTTTGATACAGCAAAATTCCATTTTTGAACCTGACGTTTCTTAATCAAAAATCTGACAGTGACAAAGTTATTTATTGTCAGGGGTTACCAACTATCATTGCCAACACACAATGTCAAATCCAGTTTCTCACCTCTGGTAAAACAGTAACTGTCAAATATCGCATACAGGGCCTCTACCTAGTTTAAATTTATTTATAATAATTTTATAAAATATTATAAAAATAACGCATTTAACATTATAAATTATCGTGATCTATGCTTACATAACTTTATGATATTTTATATTTTTTGACTACTGAAAATTACAATATTTTCTTATTTTTAATATGACAAATTCCTATAAAATGTTAAAAGATTCTATAAGATCTACTCCAACATTACAACATAAAAAAGTTCGGCATAACTCTAGCAGTGGTAGTAGTATTAGTAATATAAGAAAACAGATTAATACAGGCACACTAAACACTATACTCTAAGTTAAACTATAACTACGTCCATCTTAATAAGAACGGTGTTGCTACGTCGACCTAACCACTAATACAATAACAAACTTTGGACTCGCACATATCTTTACATATCCAATAAAGAATAAGTCTCTCTGAGATTTTTTGACGCATTGTTTATAAAAGTTTACAAAATTTTTTTAGGGCAGATGATTTTAGTATAGTTTTTTTATAAGATTTTATAAGTAAAAAAATTGGTTCTTTGATAAGTTTTTATGAGATTTTGTGAGGCATATAATATTTTACAAGATTTCTTAAGCCAAACAATTATTTTATAGGAGTGTTTACGATGATGTGGTTATAGTTTCTTTAATTACATTTTAAAAGTTTTCATGTGTTGGAGAAAAAGTAAAAAAGGATAGTTACAGATTACAAAAGAATGGTTAAGCGATTATGAAACCAATAAAATATTATGAGCCTGTCAGATTATAAAATCCCCTAGAAAACCCATAAAAATTGTGGATATGAAGTGCTTTAACCAATCCATAGCAAACTCTTAATAAAACGAAATACTCATAGAAACCTTTAAAATTTTATGAGTCTGGTTGACCTTAATATTTTCCGAATGTCTCATAAAAAATGTGTCTCTATATATTATTAAAAGCAATCATGAAAATGAGTTGTGTTTTTTGTGAGATTTAATGCGTTATTTTGGCAAGGATAAGATATTTTCTAAACTCCGCCGAAATTTAAACTGGGATTGACATTGCATAGCAATTGGCAATAATTTTACTTTTTAAGAATTTTTTTCTAAATGTTTGTGCATATATGAACGAATACAAAATTAAAAATGAGTTGTGTTTTTTGTGAGATTTAATGCGTTATTTTGGCAGGGATAAGATATTTTCTAAACTCCGCCGAAATTTAAACTGGGATTGACATTGCATAGCAATTGGCAATAATTTTACTTTTTAAGAATTTTTTTCTAAATGTTTGTGCATATATGAACCAATACAAAATTAAAACAAAAAATGGTATTACAGTGTTTTTCTTGGACACTCATTAACTGTCCTTCCGTATGTTAACAAGGTTATGCAATATAAATAATGGTAAATGCAAGGCATTGACAGTGAAAATGAAAATACTTTAAAAACCATTTTAAGTGTTGAAAAAAACTTGTTGTTTCGAGAGAGCAATGTTCGAAAAAAAATTCTATGTTTATAAGAGTATTTTCGTTTAAAGATATACTGGCCGCCAAAAAAATTAGAACCCTATGCACAAGTAAAGGGATTTTATTTATTTCTGGTAGAGTAGGCAGGTAAATAAGTTATAGCTATTTTTTGGCTTCGTTGCGATGAGTCGCCGTAGATTTGTTGCAAGATTTTCCTATCACTACCAAAAGCTGAATCATACATTAGCATCATAATATAAATGTTATTATTAATTATTAAAACATTCATTTTCAATTCCCCGTATTCCTCATTTGCTACGCATTGCCCGATCTTGAAGATTTAAGATTTTAACTTTAACGTTCAATTAGAAAAATTATGTAAATAGCAATTTTTTTTGGTTATCCATGTTTGTTTTTTAAAATTTTTCCCTATGTACGAAACTTCAAACAAATTCAAACATACTACCTGTATATTTAATATATTTAATATATACAGACCGCTTCAAGCTACTGCGAACATAGGGCGGAAGAAGTCTAATTTGCCAGTGTACGTACATGCAGAGACACCGCACGCCTATCAGTGAAGCAACCAATACTCAGGCTTGCTATCACCACTTGCATGACTTTCCTTTGGTATTTAGTACGCCTCTAACCACGGTGCTGTGTGGAGCGTAGTCAATGAAACCCGAATTTGGTCAATAAATACGCAAATTTTTATAACGTAATTTTCTTATTTTTTGTCACTGATAAATAAGAGCGTTTTATTGTCAACTGCTCAGATTTATCACTGACAACGTGTTACAATGAAAATAATAAGGAGAGACAAAATAAAAGCAAGTTCTCAAAATAAAATAATACATTCTAAAAACCAAAAAGATTCTCCCAGTCAAAAAAAAAATAAAGCAAATGTTCAAAAAGTCCTCCTTGCTCGGCTAGACAATATCCGAGCCTACTATAAAAACCCTTTCTAACGTTTCCAAGCATGTTAGGGGTGATAATTTGAAAAGCTTCTTCAAAAATAGATAGAAGTCATTAGGAGCAAGATCGGGAGATCGAGCTGGCCATAAAATAATTCCCCGTGTACTTATAACCCGATTAGGAAATACATTATCAAGATATTCCCTAACAAGGCCAACATTATGAGCGGAACAACCATCTTGTTGAAACCATGTTTCACCAAATCTTACACCTAACAACTGCCTAGCAGTTGGAATAATGTGCTGCTGCAGTAGATCCAAGTATCTAGGACCATTCAAATTGCAATTGCCTTTAATAAAAAATAGCCCAATTACGTGTTCCCCTATAATACCCCCCCCCCCCCAAACATTTAGTTTTTGGGGATACTGTGTTCTTACGTCAAAATACAAATGCAAATTTTCCCTCGACCAATATCGAACGTGTGTTGGGTTATGACGATTTGACCATTTGACCATCTGCACTTTTTCGGCAACTTCGTAGACATCCATTTTTGGTTTTAAAAATGTATTATTTCAATTAAGAACTTACCCATCTGTTTCTCGAGCAAGGCAGAAATAAAACAAAATAATAAAAACAAAATGAATTTCCAAAAGATAACACTGCAGCGTGCTTCGAATCCACCTCGGTCGTACGGCACGGAGAGTAAATTGGACTTGATTCCCCCTATATTCGCAGTAGCTTGAAGCGGTCTGTATAATACGATCAATATAAAAAGTTACAAGGATTTTTATTTAAAGATGTGTCAAGTAATTTTTAATAATATTACATAAATCGCCCGTCTTTTGGTTCTTTAGGAACCAAACACCAATGCTACTTAATGACTTGTTTTTGTATTTTTGCCACACTTGCACTTGCGGCAAAATAGTTAATAATTTTAACCACTTTTGCGGTTATTTGGCACGTCAAATGCTGATTAATAACATTATTAGACAGTTTTTAGTTCTAGGTAGATTTCAAGCTCATTGGAACCATCTGGTTTGTGTAGAATGATGGAAAGCGTGTTTGATATCAAAGACATATACAGTAGGTAAGGCGGCAAAGATAATAAGTTGCTTCTTTGGAAGAAGTTATTGGGTGATAAAGCTAAAAGCCTAGATTTTAACATTCCAAAAAAATAGGCAAAAATAATGGACTTTGCCTAAAGAACTTTTAGAAAATAAGCTTTTATTTTTGAAGATTAAAAATTAAACCCTTATTTATTCTCGATAGCCAGGAAACCTGACTGTTAGCTAAATTGGTTAAAGCCTCGAAATAACCATATCTTTCATACACTGATTGAAGCCATATTTAACTCATTGTTATGATTGCAGCTCGTTAAATAGAAAATCGGTTCTTATATTGGCTGTTTTGGAAAAGAAAAGTCAATTAAGGAAGAACCCTTTGATAACTGTGACATGACAATCAAAAACGATGTCCAGAATAAAGCATGGAAAGTGTCTTTTTTAATAAATAAAGAACAAACAAGTGCAAATAATAATGACGGTTAAAGATACTTCCCACATAACAATTAAACATTATTTTATATACTTAGTGATAGAAATGTTACATTTTACCATTGAAAATATTATACTAACACATGCCGGCAATAAGTTAAGTTCTAGCTCATACAAGTGATATAAATCTGATAGAAGCGTGACGTTAAACAGGACTATAATACGACCAGAATATATTTTTTTAAGAATTATAGTGATATACCTGGTGTGATCCATATATTGATAGTGGAGCACGTTAAAGATCTCTAGCCCCGACAAAGAGGTTTAGATCTAAGTCTCTCTAGAAAAAGGAAACAGCCTTCCTAGACGGTGCTTATCAGACCGTTCTGGAGAGCAGGGGTGGGGGAGAACTCAGGAAAAATAAGTGTAAAAGATATCTTAGTTCCCACCCTCCCATTCACGCCGGTAACCAGGCCGGATGGGATCGGATATCACGTGGAGGCGGACCTAGTTACACATCAATGGGTAGACTACTGGAGGACAAACAAAACTAGGTCTGGTGTTCGAAAGTAGTTGATGACCCGTCTGATTAGGTTAATAGTGCCCACGGACTCGAAAAAGTAAAGGTAAGCAAATGGGGAAACTTATAGTCAAAATGAAATTATTTCGCATTATAGAAAACTTGATTGTATAAAAATAATTTTTTGGCGATGTTACCGCTCAACAATAAAATTAAATTAATTAATAAGTAGGAAATAGGTTGCTATATTGGCTTCTTTGGAAAAAAAGAGTTAATTAAAGAAAATAACTTTGATGATGTGGCATGCCAATCAAAAGCGATGAGTAGTATATAGTATTCAAAGCGTTTCAATAAGTACAAAACAAACGAGCGGAAAAATAACGAAGGTTGAAGATGGGTTAGTCACTGTCTCCTTTAGATTGACTCAGTTGATTTTATGTGCCACGTTGAAACATTTTTTATTAAAACACTTTATTGACTAAATCTTATGGAAAAACCAATAGTATAAATAAAAACTAAGTGTTCGACGTTAAAGAAGTGAAAGATTGTCCATTTATTTATTCTATAACATATTACGTATAATAACAAGAAATATAAATATACATAATAAAAGCCTCTTACAGACCAAACTCGGGTTTAATGGTATCAAGAATAGAAGCCGCATTACCTCTTTGGCTAGCAAGGCTGATCCGTTGAGAAATGAATTTTTTTTACTTTTCGGTGTTTAATTTTTGAACCAATTTGGTTTAAAAGAGATTTAACCTCATCTCCCTACGGACCCAAGGTCTCAACACGAAAATGAATCAAATCATATTGATCGTTTAACTCTCTATAAATATTTCGCTTTTGATCCTATCCCACTCTCGCTGCCTCTCCAGATTTATGAGATGTTTTATCAATGTAGGATGCAGCAAGCGTGTCTCTACATGATGCATCCCACATTAATGCTCTGCCTTTTCTCCATGGAACCAAAGTCATCCCGTCCGTCTGCTTAACGTCATCTCGACAAATACCAGGCGGTTTCAAAATAGCAGGAAAATCAGCTGAGTTGAGGGACTGCCTGATAATATCATTAATCGGCCTATGCACTTTTTAAGCAGCTTAAGCCATGATGGCCAAAAACATCAACTGTGCCAGAAGTGTATATATGTGGCTCGCACATAGACCGACCTAACCTCAGACCAACAAACAAGCGGAAGGACGAGTTGTCCAACAAGTTACTCTAGGTAGAAGAAGGCAAAGCATTGAGCCACAATGAGCTTTCAGGCTTTTGTAAAGCATGAAGGCGAGCTCTGCTTTTTGGGCAAGTTTCATCAGCTAAAATTTTATTTAAAAAGGTCTGACATAAACATAAATCAAAACTAAAGTAATACTCGTGGCATTGTCCGAATGGTTTTAAATTCGGGAGGTGTGCATGATAATTCCTAATAAGGATGAAACAGGTCTGTAGGTGTCTGGATTCTCCATTAGACATTGGAGGGATGGTCGTAATGAAGTGAGAAACAAAAACGTTTTGTCCGATATGCCACTTTTACTGTTACTTTAATTTTTATTTGCGGACACGAGATTAACTTTGCTATTTTATAAATCAAAACCTTTATGGAAAAACAGAAAATATTGATTATTGTTTTAAGAGACAAAAGAGCTTCTTCTTTTGCGCTATCAGAAGATTGAAAGACATAATCAGGCAATATTGATGGTAGAACTGAAGAAACGTCCTTAATAAATTCAAGAAAAGCAGAAAAATTAAGACTGGAAGAATCTCTTATACCGAGACCACCTAATTTTATAAGAAAATAAAACTATATGGAAAGTAAAGAAATTAATTGTTGGGTAAAATGTTAAAAACAGAAGTCACTGTACAAAAGTTCATTGAGACCCATTTGCTTTATGATCCTATATGCACCGATTAAGGCCATTCAACTCGTTGTTGTTGAAAAGAACTTTGATGATTGTGATCTGTCAATCAATAGCGATGACTAGCGTGTCATATGCAAAGTGCAAAGTCTGGTGAGTGCAAATAACAAAGCTTAAGGTCGTAGTTACAATGTGGGGAATTGTTTTTAGCAACACTGTATGAGAAAGCAACTTAACTATGTCGACCTCATTTTTTTGCAAAATTTTACGTCATTGAATTTGTTTTCCATGGCAACACGGAGATTTATTTATATTTATCCACAGAGAGAGATTTTTTAGCACCGGGTCAAAAGTTTGGGGTTATGTTACTTATTTTGACTTTTCGCGTTCTACGCCGCTAAAAAATCAAGTAAAATATAAAATAAAAGAAAACCATTAATTGCAGAAATACCTGTTAAAAAAACGCTACCCAACTACGTATTAAAGTAACTGGGTGTAATGTTTAAGGTTGCATTTACAGGTGCATTTATAACTGAATTGGAAACACTCCCCTTAGCTGATACCGACAATAGGTTAACTTAAAAGCATGCAGATTTAAAATTCGGCTACTGGCGCTAGACGAAATAATCGTGTTCTATTTTAAACAGGAGCGTCAACGACTAGTAAAAGTCTTTCCAGCCTCTAAATGGAGCTTTACTGACCTGTTTTGTTAGTACTCAAGTATCCGTGTGTTTAAGAAACTAAGGTTCTAAAATTTATCCTTTGTACTTCAAGATTTCACTGGTACAATTGCATATAACTGCCGCAATAATTTAAATTAAAAAAAAAATGGTTGAATCAAAATAAAAACAAAATTATGTGGGGTTATGGGCGCCGAATGTTTCTATGCGAATTGCTAGTAATCCCAGCGAGCCAGTAAAGTTCTCTTGGTTCTTTGATAGACTGTATTAATGCCCGCGCAGCGCTAGGCCTTTTTCGGCGAGTGACCGCACACGCAAAGTGGTTTCATATTTGTTTTAGAACAATGTTTTTCAAAATAAATTTTTTAAAGATAAACATAACCTCGAATGGTTTTCTGTCAGAAAACGTAAAAATACTCTTTTGTCCTACTGCGGCCCGATTTAAAGTTTGTTGACAAAACACCTGCAGTTACCATTGAACTGCGTGTGTCTCTCAAATTCAATGAAATGTATTGAACTTAGTTTTTATTTTCGCTAAAGCAAGGAAATATAAAAAGGAAAAGTACCTTTATTTTTTCGTAAATCCGGTTTGTTCTAAACCGCAATTATTTTGAGGCTTTTGGGATAGATGACAGCAGCAGAGCTTTTATTTTGAACAAAAAATAATTTAGAATTTTGAAAACTCCTTCAGATATTTTTGTTAAGCATTTAAAATTGATCACCCTCCCTGCAAAATTTTAGCTAATTCTGATGTTTAGTTTTCCCTGTACACTCTGGCAACACTAAAAAGTTAAAGAACAAGGCGTTGCCAGTTGTACGTTTTTTACATAAAATCTGGGGAGAAACTATAGCCTTAAAGATGAATTAGTCATTGTCTTCTTTAGGGTGTTTCACTTGATTTGATGTACCTATTACAATAAGATATTTTTAAAGCACGTTAATGACTTAAGATGGACGAACCTTTTGTCTATTTGCCACTAGAAGTTGATAATAAATCAGGAAACTTGATTCTTGATTCAAATTAGAATAACAAAAGCACCGTAAATAAATAATAACATTTTTGTTGCTACTTATCTATCATATAAGCACTGATTGAGGTCGTTTAAATCATTGTTGAATTGCAGCTAATTAAATAGAAAATCGGTACCGATATTAGCTACTTTGGAAAAGAAGAGTCAATTAAAAAAATTGCCTTGATAGACAATAAATGAGGATGGCTAGTAAGTGTATTATTATAGTACATAAAGTGCCCTTTTAAATAAGTTCAAAACAAACAAGCGGAAAAATTACCAAGGTGGAGAATTAGTCAGTGACCCAGTTGATTTTATGTGCAACTTGAAGACACTTTCTAAGAAAATTAACGAACACAAATGGAAATATCTATAGTTTAAATAAAAACTATTTGACATCAAGAGAACTCAGTAACAAAACTTGATTGTTAGTTGAAAATTTAAAAAACAAAAATCACTTTTTAGTGTTTCTATTTTCAGTTAAGTTCAATGATTTCCGAGAAAAATATATATTTAAAATTTTTAGAACATTACCGCGAGCGTTTTGCAAGCTTTCTCTCTAACATTTTGCCACATAGGATCGCGTAAATGTTTGCGGCATTTCGAACATCAAAGGAAAGCTCGTCTGTGTAAATGCCCCTTAACGATCTTCGACTAATAAGGAAACATTACTAGTTATCAATTTAAAGGTCGAAAATATCTATGTTAATTTTAACACGAAGATTCTATAGCACACAAGAACCCCAAGGATTTTTTAAAGACGTTAATATAATTATTTTCCTGAAAACAAATTGCTAAAACGAAATTTTTGTTTATTAATAATTTTACGTCTTCCCGATCCGCGTCATCGACATCAAAAGTACTTTTGTACAGAGCGATTTCTTTTTGAACCCATAGACAGTATAGAAAATTTGCTCTAAAATACTTTAAGAAGGGTAGGTATATGGCATTGCTAATTAATAAAATAAACAGAGGCGCACCCAGGATTTGACTTAGGGGGGGGGGGTTAACCCCAAACCCTCCCCCCTCGGTGCGCCACTGAAATAAACACGAAGAAACTTCTTTATGACGTGGGTTGTGTAAACTACATTTTTTACAACGCAAGTATTATTATAATTTATTGTTGTTTTTTATTTTCTGCCTAAACGTTTTGTGTAATATTTTTTTAACCATGGTAATAATTTGCACGCCTTTTATAGTTTTTGTCATGCATATATGGTGGGAAGTTTAACTGGAATAAATGAGCTAGAGCTCTCTAGAGACGCACAGGTCAAACCAATTGACCTACAGTTATGAAAATTTAACGACATATTGGTTTTGTAACGCATGCGCTCGCTAAGAAAGGATTTTTGAAAATATTACCTCTAAGAGGGTAAAAATAGGGGGCTGAAGGCCTAAATTTTAAAGAGGTGTTTTATATCTCGGAATCGAAAAGCCGCATAGGTTTGAAAATTGGTATGTAGGCGTTTTTCGAAATTGCAACTAGGGGTGAAGAAATAGGGATAATTTGATTTTGAGGGGCTAAAGGGACCTTCTGTATCTCAGAAGAAAAAAGTCACAGAGGTTTAGAAATTGGTATTATACACTCTAATAAAAAAATAGACGGAACACGTGTTTCATCGTTTTTCTAGCAACCCCTAATAATAGAGGGGAGTATCCCCCATATTTGATAAACATTTTGATCTGTTAAAATATGGGTTGTTGGGTATCAAACTGAAGGGAATAAAGTCCGGAATCAAAAGAAGTGTTTTTCTATTAAGTATTGCATTTTTTTATTATCCGTCCCCCCCTCTCAACCCGATATTTAATGAAAATATTTACCTACTAAAATACAGTCCGGAATCGACAAAAGTGATTCTTCTTTTATTTTTGCGATTTTTTCTTAACCTTCTTCTCCCCCCAGCGGAATCAAAAATAGTGATGATGATGATATCTACATCGGAGAAACCACCCGTCCTATGGAAGTTCGATTTACCGAACATTAACGCAAAAATCTCTAGTCTTAGTTTTTGTTAGTATTCATCTGACAACAACAACAACTACTCGAAACGTTGTGATAAAATAATAGAAAGTTCCAAACTCTAGTTTACTCTCAAGTTCAGCAAATTAGAATGATGTTATGTGACGTAAGTTTAACTTCTCCTTTTTACTCATTTAGCCTTTAGTGGTTTAAGTCACGGATTATACTTTATCTTTCGTTGTTACGACGTCTAAGCTTGTATAGACGGACGTAAGTCGTCGAGATAACGTTTGGAGCCGTTGTGTGTAGTCTAGTTAGTGCAGATTCCCGACAACGCTTCGACGTCGCTAAGGAGAACGTTGACATGTAGTACAGAGTAAGACGTTAGCCTGACGTCTGAACTTGTAGTACTTGTGTTAGTAACGTTTTCTGACGACGGTCCAGCGTCTGTGCTGCCAGCGTTGCAATCAATAAAAACTACGACGTCCGTCTTACGTCCGGGTTGCGACAAATGTGCCCAATGTATATGGTGATGATATTTGACCTACATCTGAAGGTTTTTCAACGTTAGTTTGGAATCCAACCCAAAGTAGTGAAAATTGGACTTCCTTTTTTTATTTTCGTCCGTGCTGTACATATTTGTATTATAATTAATAATGCCAAAATAAAACCAATTCAAATATTCTAACACGTTCTACAAGAAAGGAATCAATTTGCTCGCACAAAAATCACGTTCATCCAGTCAACACGGGTAGAAAGCTCAACTTTAAAGTTACCTCGATTGGAAATCTAATGCATTCTTTTTCTCTCTTGATCCCACATAAATGAACAAAGGGGAAGCATGGATTAGCTAAACTAATCCGAATATTGTTACGGTGCATCTGGGGGTTAGCGTCTTACACAGGGTTCCTAAGCAAATCCTTGGCCCCCAAGCAGCCGTGTATAAGACGCAGACAAACGGAAAAGCACATTAGGCAGAAAAGGATGGGCATGGGGCGATGTTGTCACTATATCTTGCACATAGTAAATCCATTCCAGGTTGTAGTTTTCTAATGTTTTCCATTTTCATACCTTTAGGACTGGAATAAAAATTGTTTTTGCTCGACTTTAATACCAAACTGATGAAAGATATCGTAAAAAAAAATATTTTTCGGCTTTTCATTTTGTAACCCTTGTCCTTACGCACTGTTTACAGGCTGGAGACTGAGATACATGCAAATGCCTAACCTAAAGCGTTCATACCCGGCCGGAGAAATCGACTGAGATATTTCCGTAGAAACTTTATCAAGCAAATAGGACGGGTTGACGCCTTCGAACGTCCAACCCGGGTTTTGCACTTTGATTCGAAATCAAAAAGGAGGAATAGTTAGATATGGGGCCGTGCACAAATTACGTAACGGTGTTTTTACCGATTTTTGACCCCCTCCCTATGTAATGTTTTGTAACGGTTTGGCACGCCACTCCCTTAATATTATGTAACGATTTCAAGACCACCCCAAAAAAAAAAAACTTTTCACTTATTTTCATTCCAAATTTTCTTAGTTTCACACAAATGCAAACGCTGTCGAAAACCCCCCTTCCCCCTACGTAACGTTTTGTAACCCCCCTCCCCCCTATGACCATTACGTAATTTGTGCACGGCCCCTGTAGTCCCAGTGGAGGAGGGCAAGAAAATTGATATTTTTTTCTTAAAAATTATACTCTTTAGACCTTTGCGTTCCCGAAATTACTTAATTTTTGAAAAAAAATTGTAAGCGGCGCCATTTTTATTTCGTGCTTTGTTTTTGTAACAGACCTATTTCTTTGCGTTCCCGAAATTACGTAATTTTTGAAAAAAAATTGTAAGCGGCGCCATTTTTATATCTTGGGTTTGGTTTTTTAACATTTTTGCGTTCGGATAATTTAATTGAAAAATATTTTGCCTGCGGCGCCCTTTATCTTCTCCCTTTATCCCCCGTTTTAGGAAAACTGATCCCGTCTCTGTTTCTAAATTTTTTCGAATAAAAGTAGAGTATGACCATGGGGGAAATAATTTTTTTCTACGGTATGACAAAAATTTCGAGAAAGTTGAAGAAAAAAATTAAAAAAGTGTCAGAGCTCAAGTTTTTCGTAAAAAAAAAACGTTTTTTTTTTGTAAAGAAACAGAGCAAAATAAATCTTTTCAACCCTTTTTGGGTGTTACAAATATTGGCAGCCCCTTATTTTTCGCTTTTACCCTCCCGCTAGTTTTGATGAATTGGTTCGCTACATGTTTCGAGATCATGTCATAAAACACCTCGAAAATATCAAATGTAGTGTAGGGCCAGCTTTATTTAAAATCAATAATATCGCAAGCAAAAAGCTCTGCAGGAAAAACAGCGCCGTTTAGGGATTTCTTTAGCTGCTAGTGCTAGCTGCATGGTTTGGCCGTTTCCGGATAGATATCACTAGTAGAACAGAATGAAAAGAAATTTAATTAAAAGTGAAGATATTTCTTTCTAATGTTAACAACCTCACGAGTTTATCGCTCAGTATCGTAAATAATGGACCCTGCCGCCTCCTTTAAGCAAGAAAAAGCTGTGGTTTGGACCTGAAAACATCTAGTTTTTCCTCGATCATCTCATGGTGTGGCCGCCATCTAGGGGAATTTGCAGACATCTTGTCAACGGTTATTATTGCAACTATGATTTATGCTCACAATGAAAGATTGGCGACAATTTTTTCTCATGAAAGCAGTCCGGAGATAATAACAAACTGACACTATTGCTCAATATACCTGTTTCTTTTGTGCGCGCAGAACTTTCTGTGCCATTACTGTTTGATTTATTGAAATCCTATCCCTAAGGAAAATCTTAGGAACCCTGTATAGACGTGGTTGCAAAACATAAAATGGAAGAAAAAATAAAAGCCAGTTGGAAAAGGTGCAAAAATTGTCACAAAATTTTTCCGGATATAATTTTTGGCATTCCGTTAAAACTTACTGCTGCCACCTTTCTGGGTCTGACAGACGTAGTGGAGGAATCTTTTTTGGAAGCAAAGTTCCCTAAAGAAATTAAGTTAACCAAACACCACCCGAGGTCAGACCCACCAGATTGCGTCAAACTTACACGGCTGACCATCTCTAGGATCTTACAGTGGCGTCACTGTAGATGAAACCAACGTTTCGCAAGAACGGGCGACCGATTAATTAAACAAAAATTCACTAGACGTCAGGACCCGTCAGATTTGAAAAATAAAACTGGAGTTTGAGTATCGGGCAAGTTTATTGGAATTCTCTGACGTAGCTATCTTTTCCTTGCGGTAGTTGTGGATAAATAATAAAGCCGATCGAAAATTTTGTATTTTTGTGTGAAATTTCATGAAATTCCATGAACTTTGCAATAAAATATTGTTGAAATGTCTAAATACATCATTTAGGCATATTTTATAAAGAAAGGTGAAGTTTTTTTTCAATAAAATCTTATTTTTTAATGAAAAAAATCCCATGAACTTTGCAATAAAATATTGTTGAAATTTCTAAATACATCATTTAGGCATATTTTGTAAAGAAAGGTGAAGTGTTTTTTATCAATAAAATATTATTTTTCCCACCTACGACTTTTTCGTGCGCTCACGTGTCACATGACTGTTATATCATATCATATTGACATCATGTGACGCGTGAGTGAGCACTTACGAGGTGGGAACCGGGTGTTAAAAATAAATATACAGATTAGTACAAGCTTTCGAAGTAAAAATTATGATGGATAGGTATAATACGACCATAGATCTAAGAGACTCATTATAAATGCTAATCCCTTACCCTATTGTTCGAAGTGTAAAGTAAATAAAAAAGAGCTGTAAACATGCTACCATTTCTGTGGATTACAGGTACGGATTTAAAAATGTGTAATAAGTACACCCCGAATTAAAATTTACCAACTTTATGACTAATTACGAAACGTTATAACATTAGGGTTTGATTACGTTACAAATTAATTTTCTTAAAATAATTAGGACAGGCTTAAGATACCAAGTTGATTTGTAGTTTTAAAAATCACTCAGCAGTTGGTGTTTGGTTACAAAAGAAGTTATTTGTTCGTAATTGTGATTGCATGAAAAATGTTTCGTCCGTGGGAGGAACAACCGAGTACGTCACGTGGAGATACGGGGAATAATGGCGTTACAAAAGAAATAAGTGATAAAAAACAATTGAAACGCGAGATTTTGTAACTTGAGACAAAAAAAGTAATATTTGACGTTTATTGAACAAGGGTTATTAAAATTTGGTGCAGTGAAGGAAGCGGCAGCTTTAATACGAAGATCGGTAAAAACAGTATGGCGTGTAGTAAATAAACCGATAGTTGGGAGAAGAAAAAGGAAGGATTCTAATACTTCTAAGAAATTGGACATGGGTGATTTGGTTATCATTTGTAGAAATATATATCAAATGTATAGGGAACAAATGATTTCTACTTTGCAAACACTAATTCAAAAAAAAGATGACACAGGAATACAGTGTTGCCGTGAAACACTGAGAAAATATATTTTAAAAAACGATTTTAAAATTTTAAAAAAAGATTATGGAATCGGCCCGTTTAAAAAATGGAGGATGGAATATTTAATTGCAATACACGAGTATAGAGAAAGTAATAGGGATATTGTTTATCTCGATGAAACTTAGGTAGGTTGGGTAGATTCGTCTGGTCACTGCACAACTAAAGCTCCATCAAATAAAGGAAAGCGTATCACAATAATTCATGCTGGAACAAAAAATGGGTTTATACCAAATACGTTGGCCTTATCAGCAAAAAATATAAAGGATTGCCATAATGACTACCATGACGATATCACAGCGGAATTATTTGAAGACTGGTTCAAGAATAGACTGTTATCCAATATACCTTAAAATATTGTAATTGTGATGGATAAGGCGAGCTACCACAGTAGAAAGCTAAATAAAGTTCATTCATTCATGTTCAAATGACACAAAACTTACCATTCAGGACTAGATGTTAGAAAATAATATGTATTTTGAGGCTAGCTACACCAAAAATCAATTGCTTGAAATTATTAAAGCATTTTCAGTACAAAAACAATACTATTGTGATACTTTGGCGGAAGAAATGGGCCATACAGTGTCGAGACTTCCTCCTTACCATTGCATGTTTAATCCAATTGAACACATATGGCATGAGCTAAAAGCAGCGGTTAAAAAAAATAATGTTTCGCAAACTTTAAATTCTTCTGTGGTATCTTTAATTAGGTCGGCTGAACAGAATATTTTAAAAGCTTGGAAAATTGCGCAGCTCATGTCCACAAAATAGAAAAATCATACGTAAATATAGATCTGCTACCCATAGAAAAAATTATCATAGACTTTAATGACGACAGTGACAGTGAAACTAACTTTTTTGTACTATATATGTATGTACCTGTGAAACTCAATTTTATAAATTTAAATTATACCGTGCGTCCCTGCTTCTTCTTCTTCTGAGTCGCAATAAATGCTTATCGGCCATGAATACTAATGAGTCTCCTAGATCGATGGTCAGACTATAACCCTCGCCATTTTTTGGGTTACAACCTGTTACAATCCTGTACCTCAAAATTGTGGATAAGGAACAATTCACCATTTTCACATATATGATGTAGTAGTACCACCAGACCAAAAATCACCTGGTGTGCCAGACCTCATTCATGGATAAGGGTTCGGCACACCACTCTAAAAGTGGGCATTTTGTTCGATAAGTATGTTTTTTTGAAGTCGCCGCTTGGAATATTTTATTCAACGTTGAATACGTACTTGATCAGGTTTGCATACAATTTGAATAAGTTTACCATACAAGTAGTTTATTTTTCTATTGAAACCAGTTCGAAAATCCAAATTTCATCGACTCAGAGCACCGTCCGCCAATATTTATATAAGGTCTGTCAATTTAACATGAGAGTTTCATTCTACTACAAACCTTGACATTGATCATTTATTTATGTATTTTTTTAAAACAGTTTATAAGACTGAAATTGTCCAATTGCAATGTGCAAAATAACAAATCACATCCTTGTATATTTTTGTTTTGGAACCTCACTGGTATGCAGTGGAGTGGTAGGAGGAGTGTCTTCTGATGATTTCCCCAAAAAAAAATCTGTAAGTGATCTGGTAAAGAGTCATTTTTAAAACTTTATCAACTAAATATTGTATTGATTTAATAAATATAAAATGACCAATATAGTGACCTAAATTAAATGTTTAAGAGCTCGTTGCTTCAAATAAAACTAAACAGTGGCATAGTCCAAGGAAAACTACAGTTGACGGATGATGGTGGTCAATACTTTAGTTTTCGAGGAATTCCCTACGCTCAACCACCTGTGGGAAAATTCAGATTTAGGGTAAGTTTTTAAGTTTTCCCGCAATAAACAATAGGGAGTTTTTGTTTCGCCTACAAAAATAACAACAACAAAGTGAATCCCGTGTCCGCAAATAAAAATTAAAGTAAAACTCGTGACATATCAGACAAAGCGTTTTTGTCTCTCACGACCAGGCCTCCAATGTCTTAGATATTGGAGGCCTGGTCGTAATGAAGTGAAAAACAAAAACGCTTTGTTCGATATGCCACGAGTGGTACTTTAAAAAATAACAACATTTGTGGTTATCGTTATTTGACAAGCGGTCAAGAATAAAGTTATTTCGGTTTGATTTTCTAACTATTTATAGGATTAGTCGTAAAGCAATATATCTCTTTTAATAAAAAAAAACAATTTTAATTTTTCTTTTTGCCAAATTCGCCAAAAACACAAACACTTTGACATGGATTGACAGAAGTAAATATAAACAATAAAGATAACTACGAAAATTGCTGCTATTAGGGACATTTCGACACCGCTTTTTTGCGGTTATCATTATTTGTGCGGCTGCGCAGTAAGGGGAAAGAAAGGAGGCTATTTAAATAAGGATACCGACGGATTTTATGTACGCCAAATAGGAATAACGATTTATCTTTATAACAGACTCAAAAATGGTTGGTTAATTCATTAATTTTTTCATAAGAATGGATATTCTTCATCATTTTCTAACTACTAATTGCAACTTAACATTTTCTATCTATGCTTTTATATTCTTAATAAAAAGAAAAAATCCACAAATTCACACCTCACAAAAGTTAGGTTAGTTCCTGTTAAATTCCAAAAACTCTTTTAAATATGACAGTTGTTATTCTTATCATTAATTACTATAACCACAAAAGTAGTTATTTTTGGAGTTATATTAGATTTTCCAAAATGTCCCTATTAAACACAAGGTTTGCTTATTATCACCAACCAATATTTTTGTGGTTAACTTTTTATTTTGTTTATATTTACTTCTTTTTTTTTTAAATTAAGTTTACTTGCTCATTTTATAAATGTTCTGCAAAAATGATGTCATTAGAAAAAACTTTTCAATTCAATTTTATCTACCTTTGAGCTGCGGTTTATTTTGGAGACTCAAATATGTAGAAGTTAGATGTAGGAGTTAGATAAAATTGACCTGAGATATGTGTCAAACATATATATGCTAACAAGTAAACAAGAAAGCAAACAAAAGCCTGTAAAGTTAAGTAAAAGCTTGTGAAAAAAAAGAAGATAAATACTAATAATTTAAAATGTATAGAAACACAGAAAAACGAGAAAAAAAGCTTATAACAATTGAACGATGTTCCGGGGCAAAATATCGTTTAGTTATTTCTGTTTTCGCTTTGATCCTTTGGGTTTTCCCAATATTGAACTTTTTATTTTTCCCCATGGTCTTTTCTCTTTTTTCTCATTTATTTAGTTTAGTAACCAATGTGATCCAGGAAACATTTACGAGCGCCGCTAGTAATAGCTGAATTGTGGCTTTCTATTCACCCTCCACCGCAAGCAATGCTTATAGCTCAATGCATCTATCAGATTATTTGGTACGAACACCAATTTTATTTACAAATTATACTTGGGGGGGGGACAGTATAAAAAAAATCAACTTAACTCAACTCATATAAAAAAACTAGAATTGTTGCTAAAATCATGTCATAAATGCGCTGTGGGCGAAAATTTTGTAAAAATATAGTAATAACGCATTTTTTAACTAAATGAAATTGTCTAAATTAAACTAAAATTGTAGCCATCAGTGTGCTATAGCACTAAATTGTTTTGCAGTTTGAGCAGGAAATTTTTAAAATATTTTTATATTTTTTACCTTTTTTTATCAAATATAAAAAAACTGGGTTGGGATCTGGTATTATATATATATATATATATATATATATTATATTAAAAAAATGTGAGTTGGATCAGGAGCAAAGAGGGGAAACCAGATTGCACGAAAGCTACCCAGCAAGCATCGATTGGGTTACAAGAAAACTAAAACGTCGAAAAGTCCAATTTACTCTTCGTGCTGTACGACCGAGGTGGGGTCGAAGCACGCTGCAGGGTCATCTTTTTGAAATAGATTTTGTTTTTATTATTTTGTTTTATTTCTGCCTTGCTCGAGAAACAGATTGGTAAGTTCCTAAGTGAAATAATACATTTTTAAAACTAAAAATGGATGTCTACGAAGTTGCCGAAAAAGTGCAGATGATCAAATGGTACTATCAAGGCAGACCATTGAGACTTATTCAAGAACTTTTTTTGGAGAATTTTGTAAATCGCCCAGAGTCTAGTTTATTAACGATTAATAGGTTTGTGCAGAATTTTGAAAAGTTTGGTTGTGTAGCGCCAAGAAACCATAAAAAACCCACTCTCTTGAATGACGAGCAGGAAGTACGAAATGTCATGATTTGCGCTGCAATAGAGGAAAAGCGAAAGTCAACTAGCCACCAAATTGCCGAAGCAGTTGATACGGCTACAGTCACTGTCTTACAAAGTGACAAAAACGCATCAAATTTTTGCGGAGGACAACTATCGTCGTATGGAATTTTGCGAAACAATGATGGAAAGGTATAATCGTGATGAAAACTTTCTGAGAGCTATTCTTTTCACAGATGAAATCACTTTTCCATTATTGAATCGTCATAACCCAACGCACGTTCGATATTGTTCGAGGGAAAATTTGCATTTGTATTTTGATGTAAGAACACAGTATCCCCAAAAACTAAATGTTTGGGGGGGGGGGTATTGTAGGGGAACACTTAATTGGGCCATTTTTTATTGACGACAATTTGAATGGTCCTAGCCCAATGAGCATTTTCAGAAACTTCTGGTGACAGATATTTATATAATTATTATAAAGAGGGTTCCATTGATACCCTAGGGTACTTAGAAGTTTCCTACAAGAATTGAGTTTGTATATTTGTTTTATTAAAGGCTCTAAATTGATGGTACCCTAAAGTAACATAAAACTGGCGTTAACAATATTTCCACGGACATCTTTATAAAAATTAAAGTCATCGGTTCAAATGTTATATACATTGGTGTTAACAATGTTTTCCCCAACATATTTATAAAAATATAAATCATCAGTGACAAAAGTTATATAAATTGGTGTTTGAAATCTTTCTGTCAACCCACCTATAAAACCGTAAGTAACTATCAATTAAAGATATATAATAGATTGTTTTTAAAATGTTGCTATCAACCCACTTATAAAACTTAATTAACCAACAAAAAATTTATATAAGATAAGATTGAAAATATTTCGAGAGACACTTATAAAAACTTGGGAACTCACACACAATAGTTATATAAATTGGTGTCTGTAATATTCTTATGAACTCATTCATAAACCTTTTTTGCCCATAAGGTTTTTTTCTATAATGTTGTTATCAATTTCTGTATATAGTGATTATAATACAACTGTTTTTAGAACAAAAAAAACAATTTTAATTTATTTTGGCAATTATAATAACAAAACAAACAAGATTTTTTAAGGTTAATAAAAATTTTTATATTAATAGTATTTAAACTTTAATGTTAATTTTGTGACATCGAAAGGCGCGTTTTTGCGACATCAAAAGGAGCGTTTTTGCGACATCAAAAGGCGCGTTTTTGCGAGATAAGAGATCCAAATCTTCTTGAGATAGTTGCCGATGACAGATATCGGGATCGAATGCATTTTACACCCGATTCCCACCAGCGTTTCCCATGCGCAGTCACCCTGACTCAAAAAACTCATCACGTGGTCCGACATGAACTTGTATAGGCAAATCTCGCTTAGACCACGTGATACGTGTTTTAATTCGGGGGACCCACGAATGAGAAACGCATAGATGGGAACCGTGTTTTAGAAAAAGAGAACAATATAGTAACCGTATTAAGGTCGCAAAAACGCACCGTGAAACGTCGAGCGCATACGCTGATACTGCTGGTCGGCGGCAAATGTGAACACCCCGGAAAATACTCGTCTGTACACCCTTCGATCCCGCAATCTAACTATATTCTTGAGATAGTTACCTCTGACAGTTATGCGGGCTTGAAGTGTGTGGAGGCGAGTATTTTTCCTGGTATGTGTAGTATGCTGGATCTCTCGAGGAATGCTTTTAGGAAAAGAGAACAATGGTAACTATGTTAAGCTCGCAGAAACGAACCATCAGTGTTCAACACTGCGCCATCTGCAGCCCTTTGTTCCAAGTAGCATTATTTTTTAAAAGGGTCATAAAATAGTGTTTGTCGAGGTAAACAGTCGTATTGTTTTTTTTATAGAATTGTCGGAAATTTTCACCATTTTGGATTACAAAAATAGGTTTTTGGCCTAAATAAAAACGTTATTTATGGGGTTTCAACATGTGTTTCAATCGAAATATTGCTTGTTAAGGTTAAGAACAACATACAAAATTCAATATTTGTCCCAGAAAGAAAAAAACGCGTATGAAAAAAAAACTGATATTTAAATGAATATTTTTTTTCCCGTTTTTTCAAGTATTTTTGGAGCCCATGAAATTTACGTGAGTATATTCGAAAACTATACAGTACACACGGGACCGCAGCTGATTTTCAGAGTAGGATGACTTGAAAAACAGCTTTTATTTGACTATAGTATATAAATATTCATATTCCTGCTTCAGCTTATCTCACTTTCATTTTTATTTATTTTAGACGATTGCTAAACACCATTTTATAAATTTTTTTATTGTAAAAAGAAAAAGAATACATAACAAGCAAAGGGAAAAAAGATGGAAAATCTATATTTCTAAATCCATAAAAACCTTTAATTTGTTATGTAGTTTTGTTAGAACAGTTGTAAAACCTTTTTATAATAATCTCTGTACTTGGGGGTTCATAAGAAAGTTTTATAAAATCTATATGTTGTTTTTCTATCTATTACTATGTACCATAAATTTTTATAAGCTGGTGTTGAACAGTTGTTTTGCAAGTCCTTTTTACTCATTTAAGAGATATATTAGAGTTATAAAATTATCACCAACACTAAATAATATAACTTTTGGTTATTTTATGAAGGTTTTATATTATTTGCTGTAACTTTTATATAGACAAAAATGCTCATTGGGAGATACTTGGATCTACTGCGGCAGCATATTATTCCAACTGCTAGGCAGTTGTTAGGTGTGAGATTTGGTGAAACATGGTTTCAACAAGATGGTTGTCCCGCTCACAATGTTGGCCTTGTTAGGGAATATCTTGATAATTTATTTCCCAATCGAGTTATAAGTACACGGGGAACTATTGTATGGCCAGCTCGATCACCTTCCATCTTGCTCCTAATGACGTCTATATTTTATTTTATTTTATTTTATTTTATTTTATTTACACCACCCAACAGGAATTAACCCAATTACAGAGTGGGAAAAATACAGTAATTTACAATAACCGAGTCTTAGAATAAAAGTGAAATACAAAATAAAAGATATTAACTACATCTAAGATAAGAGCAGAAATAAAAACTAAGAAAATCGGATCTTTTTTAAATTAGAGATACTGCAATTAAATATGTCACATTGGTCACAAGTTTGATTGCACGTGTTACAAGCCCGAATTAATGGAGAATTTTTGTAAATATTGGTGCGCATGTATGGAAGATAAAATGGAACCGTAGAGCGTGCTGAAGTTCTAGGTACCAAAAAATTCAAATTACGCAATAATACAGGGGAATCAACTTTGCTATGGATTAACTTAAAAATAAATTGCAACTCTGCCGTCTTGCGCCGGTCCTCCAGTGAAGAGATAGTGAATCTGTCACAAAGGATCTTATTTGGGATTCCAATCTCTGGGTACACACCATCAAGCTTAAAGCCGAGGTATTTTAGAAATTTACGTTGAATATTTTCGATAGAGTGAATGTGAGTATTATAGTACGGAGACCATACTATGGATGAGTATTCAAATTTAGATCTGACATAAGCAAAATACAGTAATTTTAAACTAGAAATATTTTCAAGGTACTGAGAGTTCCGTATTATAAATCCAAGCATTCGGTAGCTTTTCTTTACAATATCCTGAATATGAGGAACAAATGATAGGGCACTATCGAATGTTACTCCAAGATCTTTGAATTCAAGACTTCTGGGTAGTTCAGTTGTATTAATGGTGTATCCAAACTGAATTACCTGATTTTTGAGAGTGAAAGACATTACGTTGCACTTGGATGGATTGAGAGGGAGAGAGTTATCAATACACCAAGTATATACCTTATTTAGAGCAGCTTGAAGTTTTTCGCAGTCTTCTATACTATTTATTCTACATATAAGCTTTAGGTCGTCAGCATACATTAAGCAAATAACTTCTAAGTCCTGAACTATGCTATTGATAAAAGCTATAAAGAACAGCGGACCTAATATCGAGCCTTGAGGAACTCCGGAAGTAGCCTTTATTCCAGAAGATATGTGGAGTTATATCAAAAATAAAGTTTACTGGCATGGAAGGGCTAATAATTTGGAAGAACTTGGTATTAAAATTAAAGAAGCTTTTCAAACTATCACCCCTAACATGCTCGGAAACGTTAGAAGGGCTTTTTATAATAAACTCGGATATTGTCTAGCCGAGCTAGGAGGACTTGTCGAACATTTGCTCTATTTTTTTTGACTGGGAGAATTTTTTCGTTTTCAGAATGTATTATTTTGTTTTGAGAACTTGCTTTTATTTTGTTTCTTCTTTTTATTTTCATTGTAACACGTTCTTAGTGATAAATCTGGGCAGTTGAAAATAAAACGCTCTAATTTATCAATGACAAAAAACAAGAAAATTACGTTATCAAAATTTGCATATTTATTGACCAAATTCCGGTTTAATGTACTACACTTTACATTGCAACGTGGTTAGAGGCGTACTAAACGCAAGCCGCGAACGGTGATCGCAAGCCTGAGTGGTGGTTGCTCCACTGATAGGTGTGCGGTGTCCCTGCGTGTACGTACACTGGCAAATTGGACTTCTTCCGGCCTAGGTTCGCAGTAGCCTGAAGCGCTCTGTATATATGCATCTTCATAGGCCCGTGCCGCGGTTTCATATATTTCTCGAAAATAATCAATAGGTAAAAGAATAAAAATATTAGTATGGATGTTATAGAACGAAAATAAGTATAAACTTTTAGAAAAATAGGTATTTTTCACATTTTTTATGCGTAAGAGTAACGGGTACGGACACTGGTTTGGGGAGGGAACATTACCCCCTTGGCCCCCACCCTCGATCTACGGCTTTGTAGTCGTAGCTACGTAGCGAGGTGGGGGGAGGGCAGGAGGGTTCCTCGCCCCTTTCGTTTTTTAGGTCTTGGTGCCCTTTGGTTATTATATTATAAAAAAAGTAACAAAATATTTTTGTTTTAAGCAGTTTATATTTTAAAGACGCCCACAAATAAAGCATATTTGTAAGCAGTGTATAATAATCTTTCTAAATCTTTCTCTTTTGCCGTGAAAAAAAATATTTTCTTGTTTTCCCAATGATTTGAAACAGTACCATTAGTAGAAAAGTGTTTATTATTCTTGTGATTTATTGAACAAAATATTGAAAATTAATTGTGGAAAGCCACGAAAGGAAAAAAAAAACAATAAAGTTGCTTTGTTTGGAAAAGCGAAAAAGGTTGCTGGAAAGCGTTGGAACTAAACAGTCCAAAAACTTAATCGATTGTTTTGGAAATGCTCGTAATGTGGAAAAACCGTAAGTGTCTGGTTGGGATAGGTAGGTAGATACCTACTGTTCTTATAAGTACTCCCACCTGCAGACTATGTGATGCGGATAACGAATCAGCCGCTCACATCATATTTGAGTGCCCAGCACTAACCTTCTGCAGAAAACAAAACCTCCTGGAGGCCGACCCCTCCAGAGAAGCTAACTGCCAGAGAAACCTAATAAAGGGGGTGCTGCTCCTCGCGAGGTCGTCAAACCTCTTAGATTAGGAACGCACACAGCAAGAGATACAATAAGCTAAGAAGCTGCAGTGTCAGGGATTTCAGGACCTAAACTTGCGTTTATGCTGCAAGATGCACACTCAAGCGTTGATCTAGACTTTAAAATATAAAGACGCTTGAAACAAGTTTTTTCAAATTTAAATTCAAAAAGGTTTTATTGCCCGAAAATAAAAGTTCATTGACAAAGCAGTTAGGTAATTCTAAAAATTTTTAAAAAACTGTTAAAAATTATTGCTATATGTAAATTAAATAAGATTGATGTATTAATAATAAAATATTATTTTCCGAGTCCACAATAAAATTCAACTAAGGTTGGTATCAAAGTAGACTCAAAGTAAAAAACTAAAGTCAAAGCAAAAAGGCAAAAATATACATAAGACTAAAATGTCCTAAAGATAAATACAAACAAGTTTACGTAAAAATGAATAAATATAACAAGAAACCTTAAAACAATTAAAGAAGGTACGGATAGAGTAAAAAACATAAATCCGAAAAAAGACAAGACATTTTATGATGTTTAACAATTTAAAAATGTACATTTACAGTGTAAAAACAGCCAAAATAAAACAGTAAATTAACGTTAACGTTACATTTTTCAAGATTTTTTAAAATGTCAAAAATCAACTTTTGCAGTTCAGTTTCAGTCGTCAAGATATGGCGAGAAAAGTGCGCGCGCAATCTGAGAGATCAGTCGCGCCCGTCGGAGGGCTAAATCCGTAAAAAACTTGACAATTATATCTGTCTCACACGATATTATTTCCGAATAACTGATTGATGAATAAGTAAGTATGAAAGTAAGTAATATCTTTACTTAATCCATGATACTCCAATGGGCTTGGATCCAGTCAAAATACATTTTATTATAATAAAATATAAGTATATAAACGAAAAGAAACAAATAATTTTAAAAAACTAGTAAAAAAATCAAAATACACACAAACAGGAGACTTTAAGTCAGAACGTTTAAAAACCGCATAATAATTGATTTTATTGATTAAAAGCATTTAAAAATCTGCATAAACATTTCTATGATAAACTGCATTATTTTTTTGTGTGTATACCCTGAAACTACCCTTAAAAATAGCGACAGTCACACGCATACACAGGTATCATTGAATGGGGTAAAATTTATGAGCTTCGTGTGCTGCAAATATTTGGCTAGAGTTCAATAGAGGCCTTCTATACATTGGACATTTGTTATTTTACCAGAGGTGTGTAACTCATATTTTGTTTTTCATATTTGCATGTAAAACCGATTTTATGAAATGGATTGTTGTTTTGTTTTCTGTTTTTATAATTTCCCCAGAAAGTTTTTGAAAGATTGATTTTTTTTGGTTAGTAAAATATGATATTGTTTGACAAAAAAAAACAGTGAGGTAGATATTAAAAGTGTTAATAACATGTAAAATATTCAGAATCTTATTACGAAATTAGTTGCATGGATTGTGACAAAAAATATGTTGGCCAAACGAGACGCTCTATTCAAACACGTTTTAAAGAAGATTTAGCACACTTAAAATACGGAAGAACAGAAAAGTCAAGTGTGGCCGAGCATGATTTTGAAAACAATCCTAAATTCACATTAGATAACCTAAAACTTCTAAAAAGTGTACCAAACAAAAGACTTTTGAATGCATATGAAGGTATGGAAATCATTGAATCTAGAAATAGTTTAAATAAAGATAGAGGACCCAGCCCGTTTAGTACACTTTATTCTTTAGTTGAGGGGATATAGGATTATAAGTCGTGATCAATCACAAATTATTAGTCTTATCTCCGCCCACTAAAAGATTGTATATAAGATAGAGCGTAGGTTAATTTAGTTTATTGTTTATCGCCTCCTGATGATGCTAACGTTGTTAGCATAACGCGCGTCGAGTGCAAAAAAGTGTTGTTTTGGTTTGTGGAAAACAATCATAACTTTGTTTTAGAATCTTATTGATCTATATTTTTTTTATTCTTTGTCTTACTTACTTAATGCTTCATACGACAGGTACAGTCCTATATTATCGTGATGATTTCTAACAAGGGTGAAACAGACCCAACCCAATTTTTAAAAATATGTTAAAAAGACTACTAGATAATATTCCAATAGACTTATCTCTCATTGGGCCAATGAAGTGAATTTAAACTAATTATCTTAAAATATACCAGACATTTTTTTAATGTCATTTAAAATAATCTCCTAAATACCACTGAGCTTTAAGACGAATCAACTAATTTTACTTATGCGTGTTTTCATAACCCTTGAAAAATTATCCCCCCATACGAAATTGACATTGTCTGCGGGAAAGTGGACGAAAACGGAAGGTCGTATAAAAATTACAATTTCTGTTACATTTTATCTATAATTTTATTCTTGTCTAGACAATAAGACAGACAACCTAAATAAAAACATCTTAAAGGAGAAATCAAATGCCAGCACTCTGCATCAACTTAATCAATAAGAAGAGGTCTTCTTAAAAAAAACGTAATGAATGCAAACAAGATACGTTAATTAATTAATTTTGTTGTTTTTACGAATCGTCTTTGGAAAATTTACAAAACAATAATTAATTACCTGCCAGTCAATATGCAAAAACTGTGAAAAAATTTACCAAATAATCTTGAAGATAAGAAGAAAATAAGATTATAAACCTGTTTTTTTTTTCACTGGTGCCCAAATTTTGCGGTACTTTTGTGTACAGGGTGTTTGTTTATAGCTGGAACACTCAGTATCTTTTTTATTAATTTTATTAAGGGTAGGTCTAAATTCAAAAATTTCTTGGCAAATTGCAACGAACTTAAGCGCTATAATAAGTTTTTTTTGTTGCCCTTGGTATACAGTTTGTGGCAATAAAGACAATTTTTTTAAATAGATCACCCTGTATATTATTGCATTTTTGAATTTTTTAAAAAATTAGCTTTATAAAAATATAAAAAAAAATTTTCAAAATAAAACACTTTTCTCTTATTTTCATTAATAAAAAAGATACTGAGTGTTCCAGTTGTAAACAAACACCCTGTACAAAAGCTTTCCAGTTTGATTAAATTGCTTTTTGATGCCTATATGTATACAGGGTGGATTCTTTAAACGGAACAGTACTTCTATTTTTTGCCGAGAGGTGGCTTGGTAATGCACTTTTGTGTACACGCTGATGGCAATGCGTGGTATTTTGAGGCATTTTGAAGCATTTATTCGAGACATTTAGGGGTATTTGGAGGCATTCTATGCATTTTAAGGCAATTTGTGGCATCCTGAGGCATCTTTAACATAAAAGCCACCCCTCTGTTTGTACAGACCTTCCGTCCATAATAAAAAAATAATTTGGAGACCCAGGACCCACCAACTGTTTTTTCAAATGTGACAAAATTAAAAAAAAAACAATTTTTTATCACTTCAAAATAAACTATGTCTAACAACTTGTTTTTCCATGAAAAGGTACACCTGGTGGCAATTTTTGGAAAACTTTTGTTGAAAAAGAAATTTAACGAACCCATTTTTTTTTTTTGACATATGTCAAATTAAAAAGATTCAAAGAAAAGTTTTAAAAAAATTCTTGACACACGGTTTGAAAATTATTTATTCGAACTTTTTTTTTAACTAGCTGTTCAAGAAAGTGCCACAGTTGGCATCTTCTCATGAAAAAAGAGTCGGTTGGCCTGGACCGCTTTAGTGGTGGCAAAATTGACACACAAACTAGTTCGTTAAATTTCTATTTTAACAAACTTTCCAAAAGGGTGTCACAAATGGTACCTTCTCTTAAAAAAAAAATAGTTGGTGGGCCCTGGACCTCCGGTTGGGGTCCTTATTTATTTTTTATCATGGAAGAAAAGTCCGTAAAAAATCATTAAGCATTCGCTTTTACTTATCTTTGAAATCTCATCTGTAAAGCTGCTAAAAGCGTCGTTCGGTTTAAAGAATCAACCCTGTATATTGGAGACAAGCCAGAGTTTGTATGAAAACAATTCATGAAAGATATGTTTACTTCAGGTTTTCAACGTAACTGAGGAATTTAAGTAAGAAATTATTGTAAATAAAATAAACTTCAAGATCTTTATTTATTCTAAGCAAAACATCCACATTAGTTATTCTGTCCATCCAAGATATCCTTAGTATTCTACGATAACACCACATCTCGAATGCCTCGAACTTATTTTCTATGCTTAAAACATAACTCCGAAGCACACGAATTCGGAGAGTGGTTTTAAGATCGCGACTCCACAACACTGATTTCATTAAAATAAAAGATGATCCAGCCTGTTCAATTCTTGTACGAACTTCTTGCATGTTGTCCCAGTTCTGATTGAGAAGGCAACACAAATATTTGTATGAATCCACGCGTTCGACTTGCTGCTCATTTACTTATAGCATACCTCTAATGTTCTTTTTTTTGGATATGACCATCCATTTTGTTTTTCCAACATTTAAGTTAAGCCCGAATTGCAAACTTTTGGCAGCAATTTGATTCAACAACTCTTGCTGGCCTGACAGCGTGTCTGCTATTATGACAGTGACGTCGAATCAGACTCTCTTGGCAGTTATGAAGTGCATTCTCTATTATTTTGTTACTATAGATATTAAACAACAGCGGAGAAAATATACAACCTTGGCGCACACCTCTTCTTATTTGGACCTCTTCGGACAGTTCGCCATCAACCTTTATTTGAGCAGTCTGATTCCAGTATAGATTAGCGATTATCTTTAGATCTCGGTCACCTAGACCAACTTCTTTTAGCGATTCTATGAGCTTTTCTTGTTGGACTCGATCAAATGCTTTCTCATAATCTATGAAACAGGCATATACTGGCACCGACACATCCCTAGACCGCTTAACTAAGACTTGAATGCCAAACAGGGCCTCTCTTGTCCCGAACCCACCACGAAATGTAAACTGCATGTCGCCCATAAAGAATTTGCATTTTCCATAAATTCTTGCCATTGTCATAATACAAATATTTGTAGAGGACCATTTGAAGTATTGCCATTCACAAACTTCCAACAAAGTTTTTGAAACAAACATCTTGAAACAATTTTTACTTTTAGTATTTCGGTTTTTGGTGGTCAAATTATTTTATAAGCTTTTTCGTTCAGAAACTTACCTATATTTATTTATGTATCTCTATAATACATGTCAAACCTTTATTTACTTATGTCAGAAAAATTAATTAACCCCCGGGTGATGGAGGAAAACGAAGAACATATTTGGATCCATCTGCACGCTTATTCTTGAACGACCGTGAGGTGAGGTGAGCTTTTTTCACCATCTTTTTCCACGGGGAATTTCGCTCACCTCACCTCACGGTCGGTCAAGAATAAGTAATGGTAGAGCCATGACGAACCTGAAAATAATTTAGTTAAATACACTTATAGTAGGACAAGTTTTTGGTCAGTTTAAAGACTGTAAAGAACTTCGATTGAATAAAATTAATACCACCTTATGCCTTACACACTTTAAAATTTGAACAATTACAATTTTTGCTGTTTTTTGAATAAAAATGGGAAAATAAAAATCATATGCAGGACACCACTAAAGATGAGAGATGACAAAACAATTCCCTTATATTATTTTCATTATGCTCTAAACTACTTTTTTATAGCCTGCTGTCTCTCTTCAACAACCTTAAATTTTTTTCATTTTAACAGAGAAAAAATGTTTTTTGGCAGTACTTTTTTTGTGGCGTAGAGGGCAAAGGGTGAGGGAATAAATCGGAAAAAAGTTTTCCCTCCACCAGGATTTGAACCCGGAACCTCTAGAATACCAGGCTAATGCTCTACCAAATGAGCTACCGAGAAACTGGGGTTTTAACTGGCTATTCGCCAAAAATCTTTTCTGTAAATTTATTAAAGCGCTAAATTTTCCCTTCATTTTGTAAATATGTTTGGCTGAAATTATTAGGTGGAAATTCGCCATCTGACACCTTCAATAAAACGGTATATGTCATGTATCGTTGGTTGATGGATAAATGAAAATTTCGTGCTACTATTAATCGTGAATGTGTACCTCCTTGTCTTTATAACATGTCTAGGTTTTTAAAGCCGCAGTAGGCTTCAAAGATCTCTCCAATATTAACAAATGAATCGGACGAAAGGATTTCCGAATAGCCAGTTCAAACCCCAGTTCCTCCGTAGCTCAGTTGGTAGAGCATTAGAGTGGTATTCTAGAAGTCCCGGGTTCAAATCCTGGTCGATGAAAAACATTTTTCTGATTTATTCCTTCACCTTTTGCCCTCTAAGCCACAAATCTTTTCTGTAAATTTATTAGGGCGCTAAATTTTCCCTTCATTTTGTAAATATGTTTGGCTGAAATTATTAGTTGGAAATTCGTCATCTGACACCTCCAATAAAACGCTATATGTCGTGTATCGTTGGTTGATAGATAAATAAAAATTTCGTGCTACTATTAATCGTGAATGTGTACCTCCTTGTCTTTATAACATGTCTAGGTTTTTAAAGCCGCAGTAGGCTTCAAAGATCTCTCCACTGCTAACAAATGAATCGGACGAAAGAATTTCCGAATAGCCAGTTAAAACCCCAGTTCCTCGGTAGCTCAGTTGGTCAAATCTTTTCTGTAAATTTATTAGGGCGCTAAATTTTCCCTTCATTTTGTAAAATCGTTTTGCTTAAAAACTTTTTTTCATATATTTTTTATTACTACTGCTGATGTAAGGTCGACGCTAATAGTGGCAGACCGTATTCCAATGAATCCTAATAACTATAAACTTTAAACTTTGCTTGCGAAACCGAATTACTGGTTCCATATGTTCGAAACCTACCGAATCGTAAGAAATATATCCCGAAAGTAACGATAAATAAGTCATGGTTGTAATCCTACCTATGTGGACAAAAGCCAAGAAAACAAAATGCGCTTTTTTGAGATTTATAGATGAATGATTTAGAGATACCCAATTTGTATGAAAGCTCTGTTTGCATGATTTTTTCGGAAAAGTATTTACTTATACTGGGGCCTAATTTTTGCGGCCAGGAGAAGGATCGAAAAATCGACAGCCACAGTTCAATAGTCCAGCTCCAACCACGCGGAGTTATCTCGTTCACACCATAGATGAGCCCTTTAACGTTTATTTTGTTTTATTTATTTATTAAAGTAATCAACAGGCTGACGCCTAATAACAGATTACAATCAATCAATACTTGCGAAAAGAAAAAGAACACGTGCATAAGGCACACTTATGTACTAAACTAATATACTACTACTTTATTATTTAATTGGATCAAATTAACTATGTTGGGAATTTGGAACCTACCACAAACCAAAACTACACTTTTTTGCACTCGACGAGCGGTTCGCTAACAACGTTAGCATCATCAGGAGATGATAAACAATAAACTAAATTAACCTACACTCTATCTTATATACTATCTTTTAGTGGGCGGAGATAAGACTAGTAATTTGTGTTTGGTCACGCTTTATAATCCTATCTCCCCTCAACTAAAGAATAAAGTGTACGAAACGGAATGGGACCTCTATCTTTATTTAAACTATTTCTGGATTTAATGACTTCCATACTTTCATATGCATTCAAAAGTCTTTTGTTTGAAACACTTTTTAGAAGTTTTAGGTTATCTAATGTAAATCTATGATTGTTTTCAAAAGCATGCTCGCCCACACTTGACTTTTCTGTTCTTCCGTATTTTAAGTGTGCTAAGTGTTCTTTGAATCGTGTTTAAATAGAGCGTCTCGTTTGGCCAACATATTTTTTGTAACAATACATGCAACTAATTTTATAAATTCCACTTTTTTCTAGAACTGTAGTTTTATTCTTGGGATTTCCTAGCAAACTTCTTATTGTGTTTCCGGATTGATATACTAATTTAAGACCGGTGTTATTATAATTAGGATTATAAGGAATTGATACAAATTTGAGAATAATATCTATTTATCAGCTTATTTATTAAGCCTTTCTCGTAACCTTTTCGACAGTTATATTCCTAATCCTATTCTTTTCTGCTTCGATTCTTTCTTTGTTTAAAAAATATGTTAAAAAATGCAAACTTGCAAGCTTATGTTGTAAGCAATGAAAAGCGTGAATTTGGAATATACCTGTTGGTGGCCGTTCCTTTTTTGTATAGGTCCAATTCTAATTTATTTTTATTTATTATAACTAAAGTGTCTTGAAATGGCAGTGTACCGTTATTCTGTTTCATAAGTAAATTTAATTGTGGAAAATTTGTTATTTATTTTTTCCATCAAATTTTCAACACTAATTACTTTACTTGAACACTGCAAACACATTGTCTACATACCTGAACTATACTCTGGGGAAATACTCAAATTCTTTACTTAAACTAAAGAATAAAGTCTTTTATTTGGTACACTTTTCAGAAGTTTTAGGTTATCCAATGTGATTCTATGATTGTTTGTCCGTTTTTCCGTATTTTAAGTATGCTAAGTGTTCTTTGACTTTTGAATGCATATAAAAGTATGGAATCATTACATAAGGTCCCATTCCGTTTAGTATACTTTATTCTTTAGTTGAGGGGAGATAGTATTATAAAGTGTGACCAATCACAAATTATTAGTCTTATCTCCGCCTACTAAAAGATAGTATATAAGATAGAGCGTAGGTTAATTTAGTTTATTGTTTATCGTCTTCTGATAATGCTAACGTTGTTCGCGAAACGCACGTCGAGTGCAAAAAAGTGTATTTTTTGTTTGTGGAAAACAATCATAGCTTTGTTTTAGATTAAATTAAGAGTAAAAAAAAATAAAATTGCATAGTTTATTTAAAATTATAGTTCGAAAGTTGCAAAAACCAATTTGAAACATGTCTACATCACGCAATTTACTATTTATTAAGTTACACATTTTATATAATATAGTATTTTGTTCTAGATTAGTGTGCGCTTTAGGAAGTTCAAAAGTGATATTATTCCCTTGAAAGTTTGAGACAATGATGTGTTTGAAATTAACTCTGTGTTTCGGACTTCCATTGTCTAAATTTCATTTATACACGACGTTTCGATCAGTACAATCTCTGATCGTCTTCAGGTGCAAACTACTATTCCTTGTCAAATATGTAGGCACTATAAATTTTAATTCACGCATGAGAAAAGAACAATCAATTCTACCTCAAACTTTTTACAATTGTATAAAAACTGAACTCTCGAGTCAAAACGGGGTAAGGTACATCATACTTCATAATAATCGAACAATATTCGAGAATACTTCTAACATATGCATTGTACAATAGATTCTGCCTGTCTTTATCTTGAAAATCGCAAGAGTTTCGAACAACAAAATCTAACATTTTATAGCCTCTTTTTGTTATGGTGTCTATATGCTTATCAAATTTTAGTTCAGAATCAAAAATTACTCCAAGATCCTTTATTTCTGTTTTTCGTTCTATTACAGTTTCTTTCATTTTATATTGGTATGTGATAGGACTTGATTTTCTGCTAATGCCTTAGCAAAATCAGTATATATTACATCAACTTGGATTTGCGTCTAAAGCCAAAGTTTGCCACAGTAGATCTTTTCGTCGTGAAGGCATGCTATTCATCCGCAATTGCAGTTTCAAATATTTTACTTGGTATGCATATCAAAGCGATGGAGCGGTACTCTTTTATATTAATAGAGACATAAAGCTATTTGTAACTTATCGCGGTATAGGTATCCGCATCTAGCGAGAATCAAGCACATTGATTGGTCAGAAACTTATAGCACGTTCGTTTCTGAACGCAATAGGTGCTGAGATACGATACGTGTGCCGTAACGATACGCATCTCAACACCTATCGCGTTCGAGAATACCTTAGATTAGCATATATCTGCTCTTTTCGAACGTGGTACAAGTTTCTGACCAATTAATATGCTTGTTTCTCGCTAGATGCGGATATGTATACCGCGATAAGTTACAAATAGCTTTATGTCTCTATTATGTTTGTTAATTTTTGGTATCGGACAGGTTTTGGAAATTTTCCAAGTATTTGGATATACTTGAGTTTGTAAAATTAAATTAAAATTGATTTCTAGTGGTCTCACCAGAAGCTCCTTGCAAGCTTTAAAAATATCAGATGGAATATTATCAGGTCCGCATGATTTTTTAGGTTTTAGCTTAGCAATGGCTTCCAATATGTCGTCTTTTGTAATTTTATTTATAGTTAGTGTCGTGTTTATGAACTTTAAGTCTTTTTGTGTAATACTATATGCAGCTGGTTTTTCTGAATAAACACTTTGGAAGTAATCTGCAAATGTTTGGGCTATCTCGCTGTTGTCCCTAATTTTTTTTTCTCAAAGAACATGCAATCTGAAGAAGTATCCGAGTTTTTCTTTGTGTTGTGTACGCGTTTCCAAAAATTTCTTATATTAGAGTGTATTTTATATCGCGTGTATTTAATATCAATTTTTATTTTTATCTTAAATTGGTACATATCTCGTATGTCAAAATCACTAATCAACTAATACCAGCTTATTGGTTTCGCTCTATCGAGTTTATGCAAAGTTTTCGATTCGATAAAACATTGTAAAAATGAAAACATTGAATCAAGACAGACAAACAACAAAAATTGCGTCGCCTCGATTGAAGACATATGACGTAGGCCGTGAAGCCGGCCGAAATTCACCAAAACCAAGCCAATGTCTTTTGTATATTGATATAACTATTAGGTATGTAAAGGCCCAGGATGCGAGCAAATCGTAGCGGCAACGGTCAAAATCTAGATTGCCATGACATGGCCAATGGGATAAAGACGGCTCGATCTGAGCCTGCGCGAGTTTGTAACTTCGAAGAAGTTTACCATTACCTTTTTTGAGGGAAAGCTCGCTATTCACTGATTTTGTTATTTATTCACCCTCGCTAAATCCTTTTTTAAATTTATCAACTCGAGATCTTAGGATATTTGTAAAGATACTTATATCTGTCTTCGTAGAGACGCTTAATTTTCCTTCAAACTGAAGGTACACTTTTCTCCACATAAAACTGGTATAGCAGAAGGTAGCGGCAAATACGATTTTTTATATTTTCTTATGTGCAACACTGACTTTTTGACTCAGTCATTTTGGGTTATATTTTTGGCATATATAAATTTTTTATCAGGAGACGGCTTGTTTATTTTTACTAGGAAGGAACTGTCCCTCAACTAGCCCAAAACAAATAAAAGGCCAGATCAAGTTAATGAAACCAATAAAATTTAAAAAAAAATAACCAAATTAAAAACATATAACTACAATGATATTTTAAATCGGTCTGGGCATTGAATTGGGTAACTTTTCAAATAAGTTTGGATTTTCAGCAAAAACTTCCTTATATGCCCTTACTATGAGTTCCATTAGATGTTCTGAATTCCTGGGATTAAAACTTGCTAATTTCTTTGCGATAAGTTCCCAAACGTTCCCTATTGGATTCGCGTCAGGGTTTTTTGCAGGCCAAGGCAAAACTTCGATATCATTATCCTGGAACCATCGCTGCGCCATTCTGGTCGTATGGACTGGATATTTATCTTGTTGGAATACAAAATGATTTGGATAAGGGACTCGAACCTCTGGAAGCATTACATTTTCCAGCATATTAACGTAAACTTCGGCTGTAAATTGCCCATTAATTCCAAATAGAGCGCCATGTCCTTTAGCCGATATCCAGCTCCAGCAAACATTTACAATATTCCCGCCTGGTCTTTGTTTCCAGTAATATACCGTTCTTCGTATCGGGTTCTTGGCGGTCGATAAACCAGAATTTGTTTTTTTATCGCTGTTGGACTTGATCTTCTCATCTGTGAGAACCACCTGCTGCCAAAATTCTTTGTCCCTCAGAGAATAATTCAACGTAAAAATTAATCGAGACTGTTTCTTTTCCTGACTTAGTTTAATTTTTTTTTGCCACAATGCGACACCTTAGCCTAGAACGTTTAATCCTCCTGCTTAACGTTGTTATGGATTCTGGAAAATTTGATTCAGTTTTTACTTCTTTCGCTTTGGCAAACGGATGATTTTCCAGATAATTGATTGCTTTTTGGTCTTCCTCTGGGCTAGTAACTTTCGTCAAACCGGTACCTTCCTTTCGGTGGATAGTTCCCTCCTCTTGAAATCGAATAGCCGAATAGACCAACCACCGTCTAGTTTTGCTCAGATTTGAGCTTTTTCAAATTCGGAAAGATGCGGCGGTATTTTCTTTAAATTTTTATGACACTGACATGCAAACATGATGTTGTCAGGAGTCTGTAACATTGTCATTTATAGGAAGACAATGCAGTACTATAAAAATTTTAAAAATTAAACAGGCTGCTAACTTCTGCTGTACCAGTTTTATGTGGAGAAAAGTGTATATCTACCGATTCTGCAATTTGACACATGGTATTTCGCAGGGGTTTCCGCCACGCTTTTTATCATAGGGAAATACAGGGGAAGTGCCTTTATGGTATCTCATAGTAGTATGTTTTGTAGGTACTCTTTTTTTAAAGACTCTTTTCGCATTAATAATATTATTTGTTATAGTTACTGTATTTTTTTAGGATCCGACGCCTTGTAAAAAATGGACAGGAGTCTTGGATGCAACAAAGCCATTGACTGGTTGTGTGGAAGTTATTTTTCAAAAGCTTACCTTTTCTGTGACGGGAAACGAAGACTGTCTGTACCTAAATGTTTACACACCCACCGTAAGTTAAACAAGTAAATATTTTTAAAAACCCCGCCTATATAAACAGAAACAATTGCATCGAAATTGGTTTATACTTGTTTAAGAGCTACACCCAAGTAAGAATTTTTATTTGAAAGTTTGAGACATTGATGTGTTTGAAATTAACTTTGTGTTTCGGACTTCCATTGTCTATATTTTATTTATACATGACGTTTCGATCAGTACAATCTCTGATCGTCTTCAGGTGCAAACTACAATCAATTCCTAAGGCTACATACTTATATACTGTGAGAAATCACTCAACCTTGGAGTTTAAGAAGTTGGCTCCGCCCAAGGAAGGGCTTCAAAATATTTGGGATTTCAACACTTGGTTTACTGAAAATACCCTGATTCTGCCCAATACAGGCAGCTTCAAGGAATTTTCGTTTCTTCCAGTGTGACTCCTTGTGCAAAACCTTTGCTTCTGCCCACTTCATTCGGTGTTGTTTTGACCATGCATGTTCGGCGATTCCTGATTTCGTGCTTTCACCTTTTTGGGTATTCGTCTGATGTTCCTTAAGCCTAACGGATAGTGGTCTTTTAATTTCGCCTATGGAGTTGGAGCAAAATTGTCAAATTTCTTTTCTTGATGTACTTGTCACACGAGTAGAAAGCGACATCAGAACAACAGTCTATCGTAAACCCACTCACACAGGACAATATTTAAATCAAGGTTCAAATCATTCTGCTACAACCAAACGAGGCATAATCAAAACTTTGTATAACAGAGCCGTTCAAATTTGTAACAACTGGCAAATGCATTCCTTACAATCCCATACGTTAAAGGAGTATCAGAGAAAATTCGAAGAGTAGCGAAAAACTTTAATAGTAAAACAGCTTTTAAATTTAGTAATACAATTCGAAGGCTTCTTAGTAAAACAAAACCGGAGAACAAACAAAATAAGGAATGCATTTCCAAGTTCCTTATGAGTGTGGTGAGTCATACATAGGCGAAACTAAAAGACCACTATCCGTTAGGTTTAAGGAACATCAGACGAATACCCAAAAAGGTGAAACCACGAAATTAGGAATCGCCGAACATGCATGGTCAAAACAACACCGAATGAAGTGGGCAGAAGCAAAGGTTTTGCACAAGGAGTCACACTGGAATAAACGAAAATTCCTTGATGCTGCCTGTATTGGGCAGAATCGTGGTATTTTCAGTAAAGCAAGTGTTGAAATCCCAAATATTTGGAAGCCCCTCCGTGGGCGGAGCCAACTTTTTAAACTTCCAGGTTGAGTGATTTCTCACAGTATATAAGTACGTAGCCTTAGGAATTGATTGTAGTTTGCATCTGAAGACGATCAGAGATTGTACTGATCGAAACGTCGTGTATAAATAAAATATAGACAATGGAAGTCCGAAACACAGAGTTAATTTCTAACAATTTTTAGTTACCTTAGTTGCCATAACTAAGAAATAAACTAAAATTAACGTTGCATAAATTACAAAAACTAGTCATTTGTGCAACGGCCGCTATGATGGACGAGAAAGCGACGCTACACCGTTGTTATTAACTAGGGTAAATTTGGCAATCCTGTAACAACGTTTATTTTAACTGGAATATTGTGGGGTTTTTAACGACCGCAACGAACGACGGAGCAACGACGCCAAAACGTTGACAATTATTTATAGTTAATTAATTTACGTTCTTTCGACGTTTTTCTTTACGAGACAATTGTGGCCAAATAATTAATGCAGTTGCGGTCAATTTTAAAATATTTTTCAGTCGTAGTCGCTTCGGCGACGGTGCTAAAATGTTGCACGTCACTCTAGTGGCAGGCAACGTCAACACAACTCAAAAAAATCTCCGTAAAATTGGTGCAAAGTCGAGTTGCTAGAACGTTTTCAAGCTACATTAAGTCGTTTTTGGCAACGTTAAAACGTTGTGAAATTGTCCCTTGGGCATGCGCACAGACACACAGACTTAGATGTCAAACTTATCACAGCCACGTAGGAAAAACCCTATAAGAGTAATACCCAAGGAATAAATCACTGCAAAATGCGTCCGCCATACTGACACTCAAATGTCTGGAATCAGTTGTTTTGTTATGATGACGTTACCCATGATAATTAACTGTACTAAGACAAGATATACCCATCACTAAAATATGGTGTCACTCTCACTTTTTTATCCAAATTTAACTCTTTGGTTCTTCCCAAATACTTTCTAAAGTAAATATCCAACAAAAAAGTTTACATCAATTGCTTGATGCTCTAGTGTATAACTGAGTATTTCAGGTTGTTTAAGAAAATTGTCTCTCTCTAATAATACTTTTCCTTGTCACACAGTGATTCATTTGGTCATTCTCGCGGAATAAAAAAAAATCAATAACAAATCAGAGGCGTTTTCTGTCGTTGAAATTGTTTAAAATGTTTTTAAATGTTTGAAACATTTGTTTTCTCGCGTTGCAATGGTGACGTCACATCTACATGGGTTAAAAATATTTTGAAACGGAATCCACTCTAGTTTCAAAACTGACGCGTGCGTAGAAGATACGTAAAAATTCTACATTCTTGTTTTAACCGATTTTTTTTTTGTTTTGGCGTGAAAATGTATGAAGAGTCGTATTCTAGATATCTTGTTAGTCATTCTTCACGGTATCCCTGTGGTCTTACATGATTTTCGGGGCTTAAAAGAACAGTAAATAAAAAAACTTTACTATCCATGTAGCTTCCATTGCTTGCCATCCATGCTACTAAAACTGGCCGTACACTCGAAAGTTTTGTTAGATAAACCAGCAGTTGATCCATTTTAATTTTAAACACCAAAAAAATAAACTAGAGATGTGTGATTCGTGAACGATTCGTTCACTATGATCGAATCACTTGCGAGTATTGTATATTCCATCAGTGAAATGAGTCAAATGAGCGACGAAGACAGAATGAAATGAATCAAATCGGAACGGATCAACGACTGACTGACCCACTGTGGCGATACACTGAATCAGTCGGAAATAGGTCGATCGTTTCGTTCCTTTGATTCGAATTCCTGCGCGCGGGGTAATCTGTATGAAAATATAGATTTTCTGGGCAGCAGAGTATGTCATATTTAGCTGCATCTTGCATAGCCTTTTTTTTTGGTCACCATTTTCTTTAATTTCAGATGATTGATTCAATGATCGATTCAAAAGATTCGATCAGTCTAGAAACGAATCACTGATCGATTCTTTCAGTAAAAAATGATCGATTTACCCATCTCTAAAATAAACAGAAAAGCAAAAAAAAGTGAGGTTACACTTAAATACGTCAGTGTTTTGAACTACTCATTTTTTTTCGGTTCTAAATCATGACGTCACATCTAGATAGCTAAAATAATATTTCAAACGCGAGAAAACGCCTCAATACTGGGCAAAAATTTTAAAATGACAAATCTATGTAGTGGAAAAGGAGAAATTGGCCAAAACGTACTGGCCAAAAACCTTACAATACTAAAACCGTAACATATTGCCGCTAGATGGCGCTGCAGTATGGCGGAGACCGTTTGATTTGTTAGCCTGACATCGACTTCTGTATTTTATAAATTAGGTATAATTGCTACCTTCAAACATATTTTTAGTCTACTATGCCAATATGTTTTGGGGGACTATTAAAATAAGTTATTAAGGTTCCAAAATACCTTAATAGACGAAAAGAAAAAGTTGTCTGTCGGTCTGTCGGTCTGTTGTCTGTTGTCTGTCTGTATACACGATAACTCAAGAACACCTTAATCGATTTTAACGAAATTTGGTACAAAAATCCTCCATCGGCTAACCATAAACTGACTACCTTTTGGGTAGGGTATATTTAAAAAAATTGTAAGTTTGGAGCAAAAGCAAGTAGCGGTATACGGTTTTCAGATTTAAGTTTCCATAAATATGGACTATATATTTTGTTATAAAGACCAAAATCGTGAGGGCTTTAGTTTCCGAGGTATTTGACAAAACATTAAAATTTATTTAAAAAAATCATAACTTTAGAAGTAAAGCAGCTATTGATATCCGATTTTCGGATTTCGTTTTTCGTAAATGTTACCCAAAAATTCTGTTATAAGGTTCAAATCTTTCAAAGCTACAGTTTTCGAGATATTTTCATTTCAACACAAAAGAATTGATTGTATGGTGAACTATCCGTGCTTTCTGGCACCAATTTTTTACTATCGAATGAAACATTGCATGCATCTGCAAAAATGCTGTATTTTAAGTTGCCGTTGACATTGTTAGAGGCAAAAAATATTTCTCAAAATAGCTGCGGTAACATGCTAATGACGTTTTCGAAACGTTGTGGCAGAAAACACCAAAGCATTATTGTTGTTTTTGCTGTGGAAACGTGGTCTGTGCTGTTTTACATTATACTGTGTTACTTGGGATATTTTTAAAAACAAGAAGGGTAATAAAATACACTCTAGAGACAACTTAATCGATCGGCTAACCATAAACTGACTACCTTTTGGGTAGGGTATATTTAAAAAAATTGTAAGTTTGGAGCAAAAGCAAGTAGCGGTATACGGTTTTCAGATTTAAGTTTCCATAAATATGGACTACATATTTTGTTATACAGTCCAAAATCGTGGGGGCTTTAGTTTCCGAGTTATTTGACAAAACGTTAAAATTTATTTAAAAAAATCATAACTTTAGAAGTAAAGCAGCTATTGATATGCGATTTTCAGATTTCGTTTTTCGTAAATGTTACCCAAAAATTCTGTTATAAGGTTCAAATCTTTCAAAGCTACAGTTTTCGAGATATTTTCATTTCATTTCAACACAAAAGAATTGATTGTATGGTGAACTATCCGTGCTTTCTGGCACCAATTTTTTGCTATCGAATGAAACATTGCATGCATCTGTATTTCTCAAAATAGCTGCGGTAACATGTTAATGACGTTTTCGAAACGTTGTGGCAGAAAACACCAAAGCATTATTGTTGTTTTTGCTGTGGAAACGTGGTCTGTGCTGTTTTAAATTATACTGTGTTACTTACTTAAAAACAAGAAGGGTATTAAAATACACTCTAGAGTAATGAAATATAAATATTTGACAAATAAGTATATATACATATTTATTGTTTTAAATTTGTTTTTAGAATCCGTACAAAATCGAGAAACCTTTACCGGTAATGGTGTGGATTTATGGCGGATCGTTTAGAGAAGGAAATGCAAATATCTATGGACCCGATTATCTTCTGAAGAACAACGTTATAATTGTTACTTTTAACTACAGACTTGGTGTATTTGGTAAGATTATATTACCTAACGGTCATGTGTTATAGCTACCATAACCCAAATTTCGCTTGTTGCCATAGATATAGATAGAAAGTAGTTTCTTACAATTTCAACGTAACATAGCGCTAACAATGAAAATATACAGGAAGGTTAGGTTATACATATTTAAAATAAATGGCATCGAGAATTTTTGGAAAAGTAACGATTGATTTTGGAATTTTATGTAAAAATTTGAATAGTTTTTGTAGAGCCGTCATAAAATGTGGGCAGCGAGACCATAGGCGTTTACTCGCGTTGAAATTGTTTAAAATGTTTTTAAAAAGTTTGAAACATTTGTTTTCTCGCGTTGCAACGGTGACGTCACATCGAAACGGGTTAAAAATATTTTGAAACGGAATCCACTCTAGTTTCAAAACTGACGCGTGCGTAGAAGATACGTCAAAATTCTACATTCTTGTTTTAACCGATTTTTTTTTTGTTTTTGCGTGAAAATGTATGAAAAATCGTATTCTAGATATCTTGTTAGACATTCTTCATGGTATTCCTGTGGTCTTATATGATTTTCTGGGCTTAAAAGAACAGTAAATAAAAAAACTTCCCTATCCATGTAGCTTCCATTGCTTGCCATCCATGCTACTAAAACGGGCCGTACACTCGAAGGTTTTGTTAGATAAACCAGTAGTTGATCCATTTTAATTTTAAACATCGAAAAAATAAACAGAAAAACGAAAAAAAGTGAGGTTACACTAAACTACGTCAGCGTTTTGAACTACTCATTTTTTCTCGGTTTTAAATGATGATGTCACATCTAAATAGTTTCAAATAATATTTCAAAATAATTTCAACGCGAGAAAACGCCTCATGTGATATGCGAAAGCGTGTATTGAAAAAGAAGCGCAATGGCTAGTAAATGAAAACGAAAGCGATAATAAACTTGAGAAACTGATACGCTGTTGCCGATGTCACCCACAATTAACTAAAAAATTTCCAAGCAAGATCCCGTCAAAATTAGCGATAAATGTTGCCTTCAAAAAGCAGGAAAATAATGACTAAGAGTATTTTCTTATTTTAGTTTGAAATTAGAGTCCGCGAAATTAATTAAAATGCCCATTTATCCGCAAACTTTTACTACCGATTCAATAAAGCTGCGAAAATCATTTACGCTAAAGTCCCGACTCTGCGAGACAGTTTATCGTAGCAGTCTCGCGTGCTCTCTAAATATGTTAATGAAATAAATTTAAAAGAAAATTGTACTTTTTAAAAAGAATAAAAAAAATTAAAACAACGTGGTGCAGTCTTTCAATCTGCAACCCAGTACTCTTTCTACTTAGAACACTTTTTGTAACTGTGTTCACGGCTTGTTAAACTTTAAAACGAATTTAAAGTTGTTATTAAATTTAACAACAGAGAAGTATTTTTTTAAAGTTATTAATTGAGAAAAAGTACGTCTGCAATCTCCTTCACGCCCGCGAAAGTGCATCAGTTTTCCTAAACTGTTTGCTTGACATCGTTGCCTAGTCGGCATCTCTTTTTAGTGCATCTGAATTGAATAGCGTTGTTAAGGTGCATTTAGACTGTGGTAGTGTAGTCGTCGTTGCATTGCAGCTGTAGTGAAATTTTTTCCATAGATAATGCAGAACAGGATATTTTACAGGTAAATAGTTAACAATATTTTTTGGTACAAACTTTTTAATATAATTTATCTTGTTTAATGTTTTAAACAAATATTGGTGATAATAGACCCTCTTGCAAAATTTTTGAACATGTTAAAAGATCCACCTTACATATTTCTTTTGTATTAACCAAGAAAGTTCCGTTTTTTCTTAATATAAGTTCAAAAATGCTTTAGTTTTAAAATTAGGGTTGATTGGGTACCAAAGATGGACAAAATAAAACTTGGGGAAGAAAAAAATGTGGTAATTTTGTATTTGCATACACACATACAGTCAATAGTGTGTTCAGGGGTATTAGCGATAAATTAACAAGGTACTGTAGTAGTTATATCTGATCCGCTGATTAATCATTCTGATTTATTATAATTGCGAAGAAATTAGAGCATTTTTTCTAAGTGACAAAAAGCGCTTACTTTTAGAATTACTTCGCTTGCCTGGACAAATTTTTACCTTTAGAAAAGTTATAGTACCGTATTATCAGGGGTGCACGGTGGTTGTAGTGAAAAAAACTCACACAGAGATAAGTAGATATTTTCGAGCGCGTATGAAAGAGATTGCATGAACACACTAACTTTAAGCATGAAAAGCAATAAATGAACAAAGTATTATATTTAGTTATGTCCCTATCCCCTGACCAGCCGAAGTTAATAATTAATAATGGTACCTACCTACAATAAACAGCGGCGCTATATTACCCCTAGTAATTTTCCAAAATTGTTTATAAAACTGTTTAAAAGTAACTTTTTTAAAGAACATTTTCCCTCAAATATTACTTATATTACCCACTAGACATATTACTTTTATTACACACTAGACACCGCCGCGCCGCTTTGCCTGCGGTTTAACCCATGCCTATGTGTTGCCTGTGCGGTCTATGCGTGATGATGGAACACACAGACATACATACAGACAAAAATTGTAAAAATTCCATTTTTGGTATCTCGTTTGGTGAAACAATAAAATATAAAAAAATAGTCAATGTACAATTCAATGCACAGAAATGGTCCTTTTAGAGATTTATTATATGTATAGATAAACAACTAATTATAGTCAGGGGGATAAGTGGCGATTTTTTCAATTTCATAAAATTTCGGTTCGGTGGATTTTGCTTAATTGTCTCCCAAACAGACAACAAGTTTTTGTTTATGGGTAATAAAAATAACACGACCGCCCTATTTATAATATTGCTATTGCTATTTTGATAGAGTGATGAAAGAGAAAAATTTAGAGATAAAAAGTTTGGTCACCTCTACTTGATAGCTGTAGGTATTGCAGTATGTATATTGACTATATAAGACTATAGGTATTTATATTCTTTGGTTTAAAAAATATTCAATGTACAGAAATTAGAGATTTACTAATAAATTTTAGAAAAATAATAGTTTATTGTAAAAAAATGGGAAGGGGTTTTAATGTATCGTAACATTAATATTATTAACATCGGTTGGTCAGGGGATGGGAACATAGGTAAATATAATACATTCTTCATTTTATTTTATTGAAAAGATCGACTGTATGCTTTTCCACGAAATCACTCCCATGCTTAACATTGGTGTATTCATGCCATCTCTTTCATACGCGCCCGAAAATATCTACCTATCTCTGGTACGGTACTATAACTTTTCTAAAGGTTATTACAAAAGCAATATATATTTTTGTCTCTTAGAAAAAAGGCTCTTATTTCTTCGCAATTATACCAGTTAATTCAATTAACCAGAATGATTAATCAGCGGATCAGATATAACTCGTATAGTACCTTGTTAATTTATCGCTAATACCACTGAACACACTATTGACTGTATGTATGTATGCAAATACAAAATTACCACATTTTTTTTCTTCCCCAAGTTTTATTTTGTCCATCTTTGGTACCCAATCAACCCTAATTTTAAAACTAAATAATTTTTGAACTTTCGGAAACGGAGCTTTCTCGGTTAATACAAAAGAAATATGTAAGGTGGATCTTTTAACATGTTCAAAAATTTTGCAAGAGGGTCTATTATTACCAATATTTGTTTAAAACATTAAACAAGGTAAATTATATTAAAAAGTGTGTACCAAAAAATATTGTTAACTATTTATCTGTAAAATATTGTTCTGCATTATCTATGGAAAAAAATTCACTACAGCTGCAATGCAACGACGACTACACTACCACAGTCTAACTACAACTTTACTGAGACACATGCATTTCATGCAGACCATAACTGTCGACCCCTGTATATCACTACCTAATATAAAATATTAAAATTGTCTTTTATGATAACCTTGTTACACATAAAAGAGTAAATAACCACAGAATAAATATTTTATACATTTAAATTATCCATAATTTTACTTAAAAAATTCTACATTTTTGGGTTGCAAAAACTTAAATATCTGAATACTTAGTAATAATTAAGTATGACGACCCTCAGGAAACATCTCAGAGATGGATCATATTTCTATATAAATTTATTTATTTAAGGGGTTTAAGTATAAAAAGGGACAAAAACGGGACCTCAACAATAAACGGGAACTGGAACAAAATTCAAAAAGTTACTGCAACAATCGAACAGGCTAGAGCATCCCTGATTAAAATAAAATCAGTGTTGTTTTTAAATTACTATATAATAATATTTTGCAGAAAAACTTTGTTTAGGTTTATTAGCAAAATTAAATTTTGAAAATATACTAAGGCTAACCGCAAAATAATTGATGTTATAATTTTAATAATTTAAATTCTTCTATTTTATTTACTGATTAAATCGACGTCCTTAGTTATTAAATGCAATTATTGTAAAAAACATGCAATTAGTCATAATATAACTGTTGATATGTAAAGTGTCCAGAATAAGACGTGCACGTGTTCCTAAAAACACATTAAGTAGACTAAGAAAAAACCTAATTTTTAGAACATCTTAATTATTATGTTTCAAGTTCGATCTTCAAACCCCAAGAGCCCCAATGTAGTAGAGCATTAACGAAAAATTTTATTAAAAAAAAAAAAATTTAAGAGCAAGCTTTTATTAAATGCACTCAAAAGTAGAAAATAGTTTTTTATCTTTCTTATAACTTCAGGTATCGTATTCACCTAAGAAACATTACCTTAGGACATTTTCAAAGGCTTGGCAAGAACGGCAATATCAGCCGTTCTCAGCTTCTTTAGATGAAAGCATTATGTTTATCATTCGAATAAAAGAAGTTCTTCTTTTGTAGTTTTCTCTTTGTCAACTTAAAGTTTAAATTTTTAATTTGCGGCCATCGCTTTTATCATGGTATAAGAAAAATTAAAAATTATTTTTTATTTTTGAGTGCATGTAATAAAAGTTTTTTCGAATAAAAATTTATTTTTTAATTTTCAGATTTGTACCCTAAATCGTCCATTTTGAATCCGCCATAATAAAATTTACTAAACTTTTGCTCCCTCCAGTTCTGTCGTTAGAAGGAAGTGTACCTAAAAATATATTATTGTATTGTCACCGGAACTATAAACGCATACCAAACTTGAACACACGTCTTTAATTTTTAGATTTGTACCCTTAGTTATCCATTTTGAATCCGCCATATTTAAATTTTCAAATCTGATCAAAAATTCATAATCCTTCTCCTTAAAAAGCCCTGTATGCCAATTTTGATTGAAATCGAACAAACTAAATCTTTTTTCCCCCCAACTTCCCTCGTTAGAGGGAGGTGGGTACCTGAGAATATCATATTATTGTAATTTACCGGAACTATAGACGCATACCAAATTTGAACACAATCGGATGTGGATAAGTCAGTTAAAATTGGTTAGCAAAACATGGCCAAAAATCGTCCATCTTGAATCCGTCATATTCAATTTTCAAAATCTGATTTGAAATTCTCCATCCACAAGTACCCCAACACACCAAACTTCAACGAAATCGGGCGTACTTCAACCGTACCACCCTCCACCCCCTTCGAGTAGGGGGGAGCTGTCAATTTCATCACACTGTATTCTTGTGTTGTCACCGTAGCTATATTATAAGCGTGCCAAATTTGCAGCCTATCGGATGTCGGGAAGAAGAAAGCTTATTTTCAGAAAACTTGTTAATTATTATTGGTTTAAGAAGACAGTTCATAAATGATGTTACGCTATTTTCGACCCCCACCTCCCTTGTCTTGCTGCAGTCTCTTTATAATTTGAGTAGAGCATCCACATTACGTATTATTTCTATCCAGGATATCCTGAGTAATTTTTGATAGCACCACATCTCATTATAGCCGGAAAAATGTCAAGGTTATGCAAAGTCTTGGACAGATAGCTACAATCTTCCAGGTGGAACTCCTCGCCATTGAAAAAAGGTGATAGATACTAACTGGCACAACAGATCAATAAATATACTCTCCGACATCCAAGCGGCCCTTAATGCTCCTGAATCCTATAGGTGCTCAACCGTTAGGAGCTGCCAGGACACACTAAATACACTTGGGCGAATAACCACTGTGTCTGCCGACCAGCTGCGCGGCCTCCGGCGGCTTCGTTGGCCTCGAACCAGCTGTTGGAATGGAATGGCAAATTTTAAAGAGTTTATTACAGAACCTTGCAAGAAAAGGGCCGGCAAAATCCTTAGGCTCACCAGGCAGGTGATCCGGACAATGGTTAATCTATATACCGGACACTGCAGACTGAAAGTACCATTACACAGAATGGGTCTAAGTGAGGACACCGAATGTAGGCTCTGTATGGAGGAGGACGAAACGTCCAGACATGTGCTGTATGAGTGTCAGCAAACCACAGACGCGCTAGATCGGAAAGATGCTTCACCAAAGCAAGCTGCGAGCTTTTTTAAGGGGCTTCTGTAGCAACAAACAATCTCAAAAGTTAGCCACAATAGACCCGCTAGTGGTCGCAGTGGACAGTGCCAGATTGGCACACTCACAAATGAATATCTACATGAATTCGCTATTAAGATCGCGACTACATAACACTGATTTCATTTTAAAGAGGAATGCTCTAGCCTGTTCGATTCTTGCAGGAACTTCTTGCATTTGTTCCAGTTCGACTCGTTCTACTGCTAATATACCTCAAACTTATTTTTCATCAACAATTACCATGATCAGAAAATATTTTAAAAGCATAGTTTTGTTCTCTCTCTTCTGGAAACTAAACTACCTTAAGCCTATTTTTAAAACTGGAAATAAAGCAGATATCTGCAACTACAGACCCATATGTAGCCTTATTTCTATTCCCAAACTTAAAAAAAAAAAATAGTGGCCGATTAATTATTTTAGATCTATATTAAGTTTAACTATTACAGACGAGCAGTTTAGTTTCCTTAGCAAAAGATCTACATAATTAAATATTACCTTTGTTGACTATCTGTCGGGCGTCTTGGTGGAGGGTATTACTTGGAAAATTAAAAGCGGCTGGTCTTCAGAGAACCTTATTGGAGTGGCTAGCAAGCTACCTCACGGATAGATATCAAGCTGTTAAATTAAATAATTTTATATCTAAGAATTTTCCCCTCTGGAGTCCCTCAGGGGTCCCATCTGGGCCTCCTATTATTTATATTATTTGTTAACGGTATTGCACAATGTTTTAAATTTTCTAGATTTTTGTGTTTTGCTGATGTTTTAAAATGCTATATTTCTATTTCATTTTTGGTAACTGTCAGAAACTTCAATCTGATTTTGATAGATTTACTGAATGGTGTGACATCAATGCGATGGATTTAAATTAAAGCGTAATTATTTATGCTTTACCAAAACACGCAACAAAACTCTATTTAACTACAGCATAAAAGGCTCACCTTTGTCTCAAGTTTCAGTTATTCGTGACCTGGGAGTTAAAATGGACTCCACGCTATCGTTTGTTAACCATATTGATACTATAGTGTCCTGGGCACTAAGTATGCATTACTATGTATCATTAAAAGGACTACATCAGATTTTTCAAGTATTCCTGCCATTAGATAGTTGTATTGTAGCCTTGTAAGGGCTCTGTTGGAATATTGTTTAACAGTTCAGAGAAAATTTTTCAGGTATTTGGGTTGTAAAACTATGACTTTAAAATGCTTCAGGAGAGATTTGCGCTTACAACATTAAAGGTTAGAAGGGATGAGGCAGATCTTAAACTATTCTTTAAACTTATTAATTATATGGTTGACTATCCTATTTTAATCTCCTCAGTAATGCTCTCGGTTCCATCTAGAAATACTAAATCATCGAACGTATTTCAGCAGCCTTTTAGGAGGACTAATATTGGATCTAACTCATTTAAGCCGCGTGTGGCAGGAATGACTAATTCTCATTCTGACAATCTTGATTTTTTTAATTGTGAGTCTTTTAAAACTTATTTAATGTGATTTAACAATTCTGATTTAAGGATAATTTTTTTTGTTATTTTTTTATTGTTGTGAAGCATAATTTAATTATTTTATGTGTTAGGGAGTTTTATTTTTTTTTTTGGTTTTATTTAATTACATAGATACTTTAAGCAAAGTTTAATTAATAGGTAATTTGAGTTTACTAGTTTATTTAGGTAAAATATTGTAAACTATTTCTTGTAAAAGTGGGTAAGGCCCGTTAATAAATAAATAAATATATTACGATTAGGTTCAAACTGTCCTTAGTTCCAGCTATAATTGTCGTATTTTTTAAAGGCTTCCTTGGCACAGGAGATCTAGAATCACCCGGCAACTACGGCCTGAAGGACCAACTGGCCGCTCTAAGATGGGTTAAAGAAAACATAAACCGCTTTGGCGGTGATCCGAGCAGTGTCACACTATTTGGCGAAAGCGCCGGGTCAGCCTCAGTAGGATACCTTATGCTGACTCCGAAAGCGAAGGGTTTGTTTCACGCGGCGATTATGCAGAGTGGAAGCCCGCTGTGTTCCTGGGCTTTGCAGAGAAATCCCAAGAAGGTAAATGAAATGCTATTTAAGGAGGTTTGAATTTTCGTCTCCCATGGAAAAACTGATTAAATTAAATTATATTGGCAATTTAGTTATGGTATTGTCAGTTAGAGATATACTCTCTGCGGAAGTATACGTCACACCACTATTATCTCTAGTCTCTTTTCAAAAACCTAAATAAACCTTTCACTTTTTAGATTGCTTTTGATTTGGGTACACAGGCAGGAATAGCAACGAACAATACCAAAACTTTAATGACCTATCTGCGTAGTGCTAATATCACGTCTACTATGATAATAGATGTAAATGTTTTGGTAGGTACTTGTATGCTTGGAATAGGTTAGACTAGAGGCCCTGTATACGATTTTTGACAGTATTGTTTTACCAGAGGTGAGCAACTGGATTTGACAGTTGTTAGGGAAATGTTTGAAATTGTGTGTTGGCAATGATAATTGGTAACCCCTGACAATAAATAACTTTGTCACCGTTAGATTATTGATTAAGAAACTTCAGGTTTAAAAATGATATTTTGCTGTATCAAAAACTGTAAAAATACGTGCCTCGACCAATTTGTATTTTTCCGTTTTTCAACAGAGAAAGAAACTTAGGAAAAGTGAAATGAAAACATGCATTTTCCAAGCTGGAAAATTAATAAAAATAGCCGAGTTTGCGAGGTAAGTGAGCTACAAGTAGTAGTTACAAACATACGCATTTAGCATGTACTTCGTTAATAAATAACACATTATGTTTTCATGTTTTATTGTAAAAAAAAGAGTAACAAAAATATACATGATTGGAGTCTTTATATTTTACCTATTATTTCCATTTTTAATATCTACCGCGTGTATTCACTGTTTGTTTTTGGTATTTTTTTTGTCAAAGCTTCACATATTTTACTAACCAAAAAAAATCAATCTTTCAAAAACTGTCTGGGGAAATTATAAAAAGAGACAACAAAACATCAGTCCATTTCATAAAATCCGTCTTACATGCAAATATGAAAAGAACTAGAAAGAGAGGGCAATATGAGTGGCCCACCTCTGGTAAAACAACAACTGTCAAATGTATAGAGGGCCTCTAGGTTGGACAAGAAGCTCTGTATACTATTTTTGACATTTATTGTTTCACCAGAGATGAGCAACTCGATTTGGTAGTTCTTAGAGAAATGTTGACAAATTTTTTTCTGTGTTGGCAGTGATAGTGGGCAACCACTGACAATAAATGTTTTTGTCACTGTCACACTTTTTATTAATAACCGTACATAAAATATTAAATTTAATTATTTATGTATGGTTTAAGCTGGATTTATACTCGCAAATGAAAATTAAAATAAAAATTATAATTAAAATAAGAATAAGAAATAATTCCGGTTTATACAGCCAAATAAAAATATGAATAAAAATAACTTTAAACCAATCAGCCAATAATTGAAATAATTAAGCTAAACTCTATCATACTGATTTCTTAAATAAAAAAAAACAAATAAAAAAATTTAAAAAACCATAAAAACACCCATTTATATAACAACAACAAAAATGAAAGTGAGGTTATGTGCGCGATAAAAATAAAATTTAAAAGTTGTCCATCTTTTTATTTTTATTTTAATTTCTTATTTCTATTTCTGCTCTATAAACGCATACACTATTCTCCATAAGCTTAACTATTATTTTAATTTAAATTAATATTTAAATTTTAATTTTAATTTATATTTGCCTGTATAAAGCCAGCTTAAGATTTGTATAATAATATAATATAATATTAAATTATTCATATAATTAAATAAGTTTAATAAGAGTGGGTGTGTTTAAATTAAATTAGCTCTGAACTTCTATCTACCCTCAATTCCAAATTGCTGCGGACCAGCTTCTGTGTTTAATTGTCAGCCGCCATATTGAAATTGGTCCGGACAATTTCGAATGAGGTGTATATCACTCTGCTTTTTTTGTCAATGCTTGACCTATTTTACTAACCAAAAACCCACATAACAATTAAACATTCCTGTAATGTAATAGTCATATACATACAGAGAACAAAGAATGTGATAGGAATGTGACATTTTACCATTGGGAATTTTACTAACACATGCCGGCAATAAGTTACGTTCTAGGTCATACAGGTGATATAAATGTGATAGAAAAATACGACCAGAAGGTTTTTTTAAAAAGAATTATAGGAATATACTCAGGCACTGAGTATAACATCCCACATAGCAAATATATATCCCTATTGAATATTGCATTGATATGATTTTGTGATTCGAAACATGTCCAGATGGCCACGAGATGGATATCCTAAGATATGCAGTGGATATATATCCACATGAATATCCACCGAATATGCATTAGTCTTTCATTAAAGTGCAATTACGGAGTAGACTATGGATATACCATTATGCTGATGTACTACTTGAGATTAGTTATCAAAAGATTACCTATATAACTTTTTGCTGTCTTATATTTATAACAATATTACCTGCTACATAGAGACCATATTGATTCCAGTGCCATCTACCTACAATAGATGACATTAAACTAATTTATAATTATAAATTTTCACAAGATAGTAATATTTTTAGAAAATATTCCAAAATCCTGGCAAAAATATTATTTTTGGGAATATTCATAGAAATAACTTGATTATCACGTTATCATGGGAATATTATTATCCTATTACCAAAGAAATATATCTCAAACTCTTAAAGAATATTCAACAAAAAATACGCCTGGAACATTCCTCTAATATTCGCAATAGAATATTATAAAAATCAGTTTGAGGTAATATTTCTATAATATGAATATTCCTCCAATGTTATGTGGGAAAAAAATAAATCTTTCAAGCACTGTCTGGGGAAATTATAAATAGAGAAAACAAAACATCAGTTCATTTCATAAATTGGTTATACATGCAAATAATTAAAAAAGCACTAGTAAGAGACGGCAATATGACTTGCGCACCTCTGGTAAAACAACAACTGACGAATAGAGGACCTCTAGGTTAGACTAAATTTGGATGGAGCCCAACTAAAAAGCCAGTTAACTCCTTTCTCTTCACTGAGTTTAGCCTATTGTTTTATATATTATAGTTTAAAATCTTTGATGATCACTATAGTAGGCTAAAGGATTCTAAATCAAAAAACAGTTAACTGGCTTTTAGTTGAGAAAGTTGGGGTTGATATTTCTTGAAATTTCAGACTTATTGTAGTACCCTAGACTTATTGCAGTACTATACCAGCTCTGAGTTGTTTGCCTTTCTGGACTTTAGTCACTTTTAAAAAGTCGCTTGCGGTCTAATTAGAATTTTATATAACTTATACAGGTCTACGCTTTAGATGCGCTTCTGTTGAGGTGCAAGAGAAAGAGCTGGAAAATGAGTGGACCTGAAACAAAAAGCCACAGATGCCTGCACTAGCGAATGCGGATAATGCCCGTGTGCACCACTTTCCCTTACTTCTTCCACTTGTTCAAGTGGTTGGTTTGCAAAAGTTCCGAATATGTTCCACTTGGAAAAAGTAAGGAAATTATTGGCAACGTGGCAGTTATCTGCATTTTTTTGTGTTTTTTGTGTGGTGCTCATGATTATTACCTGTCAGCTACAACAAATTTTATTGATCATTTCTGATTATATGGAGGAAAAGGCAAATTAAACCACCATAATTGGTAAACTATAAAATTTGACTATTTATTTAGCTAGTATGTTTTCACATCGTACTTAATACATATTGAAAATATTGTCTCCTTTTTCTTTCGATATGTTCGATACGTATTGAATACGATGTGAAAACATAATTATTACACCACCAGACTAACCCAACACTTTTTTCAGTTTCTTTGCAACGAATTTGCGAAAAAAAGGGGAATTATTCACTTAGCGAAAAAAACATGATTTTTTTTTGGACATTCTAAACCTTTTGTAAAAGGTATCTTCATCTCATTCTTTAAAAAATGCTTGGTAGGTATTTCATTAATTACAAAATCTACTTCTTTATCTTCTTCTCATCCCAAAAAAGTTCCATTTTAAGCACAGACCACTATTATAATCACAGTTTTATAATCTGATTAAATTAATGACTTTTGTTTAAAAACATAATCAAAAAATACCTCACATAACCTCAAAATGCGCTTGAGCCGAAGTAATTCTACGGCTTATCTTAACTGCAGCTTAAGTGCCACTTACATGATATTCCACACCATTGCACACCAAAACTAAACCTTAAGCTCGGCTTACATATTAAGCCGAACCCGTGCACACGGGCATAAGACGAGCAAAGCATGCGGCTCGGGCGTTCGGACTTTCTTTAGGGAGTTGCGATTTAGAATTGATACTGGTTCTGGTTGGCATTATTTTGACAGAAATTTTGACAAAATTTTAATTATTAAAATAATGACGTCATTTATAATATTGAGGATATCTTTGATTCTACTCAAAAAGAGAATACCTATATAATGTTGCTAAATGTTAGGGGATATTTTTACAACCAAAGTGCCAAACCAACCTTCCGGGCTGGTTCTAAAATTTCATAACCAGGTTGGAACTGTGACGTCATTGTTTCAAATCGAAAGGACTGGTTCAACCAGAACCAGGACCAATTGTGAAACGAAAATTCTTTTTGTTGCAAGAAATCTCCATCACCCGAAACCCATGCCATAGTGGGCTTTTTGGTTAGGCCAACTTTTTATAGAGTTTTTATATTGATTGTGAAAGAGTGAATCATTTTTTATATTATTTGTTTTAGAACCTTGGTGACACTCTACTGGATGGTCTAGTTTTTGGACCTACTTTGGAACCGTCATACAAAAATGCAATACTGACCAAAAAAAGTTATCAAGCTTTTCAACGAGGCGATTTCATTCAGGTTCCTGTGATAATGGGAGTCAATTCACAGGAAAGCAAGCTTTTCTTTGATAGTAAGAAATCTTATTGGTCGTAGAACCCAAAGTAAATAATAGTAACAACACCTTATTCCCCGGTAAATAGTTTTGTAGTAATATCCTCAGCAACAATATTACGTCGGATTACGTCGGGTCCACGTAAAAGTAATTAACACTAAATATCAACGCCGCCAACTAGTATTCGACGTTATTACAGCCTTGTTTTTAACTAATAGGTTCAAATATTTTCGTGTTCTACCGACGTGGTAACACATATTACCAACGCAACGTCAGCCGACGCGACGTTCACTTGTACTTCGGATTGTAGGTAAGTCCGACGTGAAAATACCGGCTTTGTGCGCATCCGCGAGCATGCATGTATCGAAACAGGTATATTTAGATTCTGTTTGGAAAACGTAAATTTTTTACGACATATTGTTTACTAATATTAGTAAAATTAATGGTGAGCATTAAAATATAATGGCTAATTTTATTTTGTTATTAGTGCATATATATATTTTAAAAATCGCATACCTATGTTTAAGAAACGTAGGGAAGTCCTCTAATGAAAATAGGGTTAGTGTATGAATAAATTTTTAACGCGCCTTCAAAATACGCTAGTTTAACCATATTTTGTCTGTATTTTTTTAATGCAAAAAAATACAACCTTTAAAACCTAGATTTTCTGGTGTCTAGTTATAGGAAAAATAATAGAAATTAAAATCGTCATACGTTTTTGTATCACTTTTTACCTTTCTTTAAGTTTTACTGTTAAATATATTGCAGGTTAGAATATTTCAACCTAGCATTCCAAGTAGTACAGAGTACTGGAAATCAGCCAAATCTGTAGCAATGTGGCTTTAGCTGTTGTCTGTGGCAACACTTCTACAGTATTATAGAAAGGTTGTAACAACTGTTTTTACCCTTCAATTTTTGGTTGTCACAATATTGTGTGCAGCAATTTAGCTGTGTATTTTAATCCTAAAATACAACTGAAATTCAGCATTTTTATACAGGCTGCCATTGTTTTAGAGAAAATATTTTTATAACGAAATAAAAATTAGAAAAAGGAAATATTGATCACAAAGTTTTCAATCATAATAATATGTTAACTTGCTTATTTGACATCATGATAATCCATTAAAAAGATTTATTGATCAAACCCATCATAAAAACTTACCGAAACACAAGCGCCTCAAAAAATCCGCATATTACTGCTCTTGTTTATTAATTTTTTATATAGGCTATAACAAAATTATGATTTGTTTTCCACAAACCAAAACTACACTTTTTTGCACTCGACGCGCGTTTCGCTAACAACGTTAGCATCATCAGGAGACGATAAACAATAAACTAAATTAATCTACGCTCTATCTTATATACAATCCTTTAGTGGGCGGAGATAAGACTAATAAATTGTGATTGATCACGATTTTTAATCCTACCTCCCCTTAACCAAAGAATAAAGTGTACTAAACGGGATGGGTTCTCTATCTTTATTTAAACTATTTCTGAATTTAATGATTTCCATACTTTCATATGCATTCAAAAGCCTTTTGTCTGGTACACTTTTTAGAAGTTTTAGGTTATCTAATGTGAATCTATGATTGTTTTCAAAAGAATGCTCGGCCACACTTGACTTTTCTGTTCTTCCGTATTTTAAGTGTGCTAAGTGTTCTTTAAAACGTGTTTGAATAGAGCGTCTCGTTTGGCCAACATATTTTTTATCACAATCCATGCAACTAATTTCGTAAATTCCACTTTTTTCTAGAACTGTAGTTTTATCCTTGGGATTTCCTAGTAAGCTTCTTATTGTGTTACCGGACTGATATACTAATTTACGACCGGTGTTATTAAATACTTTGTGTAATACTTTCGTATAATTAGGATTATAAGGAATTGATACAAATTTTGAGTCACAGGTATCTTTTTGTCTGAAAAAGGTAGAATTCCGAATTTTGAATGCATATGAAAGTATGGAAATCATTAAATCCAGAAATAGTTTAAATAAAGATAGACGACCCATCCCGTTTAGTACACTTTATTCTTTGGTTGAGGGGAGGTAAGATTAAAAATCGTGATCAATCACAATTTATTAGTCTTATCTCCGCCCACTAAAAGATTGTATATAAGATAGAGCGTAGATTAATTTAGTTCATTGTTTATCGTCTCCTGATGATGCTAACGTTGTTAGCGAAACGCGCGTCGAGTGAAAAAAAGGGTTGTTTTGGTTTGTGGAAAACAATCATAATTTTGTTTTAGTGAAACCAAAGGTTCCAAATTCCCAACATAGTATATAGGCTATGTTTACCTTTTTTCAGGGAATTTTGTTCAAAAGTGTGCACGAAAGTAAAAACAAAAGTGGAATGATAATACCCCTTGAGAAATTTCACAAAAATGACCGCCTTATGCAGGTGACAGTTATGAGCCTACAAGAACGTAGTCACATCAATCGAATCGATTTGACATTCTTTTTTGTTTTTGGTGTGTCTTTTCCACAATCAGTAATTGGTATTTTTTACCATGATTTTTTATAATATATTAAAATTTTGTTTTTTTAAATTTTTGCTAATAGAAAAAGTAAAGATATATCATTTTTAGATGGGTTTCAAGTCCCCCTGTAAACATGATATATATTTGCCTACTTTTTTTATTAGCCACACACTTGTTTGAACGAAAACAAAAGTTACTAGGATGTTACTCCGTTGTTTTTTTAGTCAAAATAAAGTGTTTTCGTTTTTTTTTGCGTGTTTTTGCTAAAAATATAGTGTTTTGATTTGTTCAGTGCTGTTATACAACCGGAATGACTAGTTTTTTGCCTTCCATAAGTGATGTGCGATAACCCTTTTTATTATTAGCCTCAGAGTTAGGAAAATTTTGTCAATACCAACTTATTTAGGCTCACAAATGTCAAGTACATGTAGCAGTCATTTTATTTACAGGATATTATCATTCCACTTTTGTTTTTACTTTCGTGAAACTGTGTGAATTATGCATAATTTGTATGGCACTATTTGGTAAAATAATGTATTTTCAATAAATAATCTTAAGTTTACATTCACAATTTTCTATTTTCATAAAAATAAATCATGGCCTCCCAAAGAAAAAAGACATCGGTAAGAGTTTGTTTTTTTTGTGGATAGAAAATAATTTAAAGCCAGTTAGTAGCAAAATACTTTTTGGGATGGAACAAAAAAGAAGAAGAGCAGAACTGGAATTAACCCGTAAGTAGTTTAAATTCTACCTTCTTTCCGCTGCCCATTATTTCCGTCTTTGTAATATTGAGCAAGAGGGCAATACATTTTCTAATCACTCCCACTTTTTTTTTGCAAATATAGAAGTAGATAGGTATTAGTTGCCAGAAGGTGGAAATGTAGACTAGGCGCAATTGTTTTTAGATGAAAATTTTCATAAAAAATTAAAAATTATGACCATTTTGTGCAGCTGAGGATCAACTTTTATTGTGACTCAAAACATAGCTTTAATAGCTGGTTTAATAGACTTTGTATTAGTAAAAACTTGGTTACTAAAGTAAGTTGTTATAAAAATTGGGCAGCTAAAAAGGTAGCTTAAATAAAGCTAGCCACTTTACAGCAAAAACAATTTTCTATTTTCATAAAATAAATCATGGCCTCCCAAAGAAAAAAGACGTCGGTAAGAGTTTGTTTTTTTTTTGTGGATAGAAAAGAATTTAAAGCCAGTTAGTAGCAAAATACTTTTTGGGATGGAACAAAAAAGAAGAAGAGCAGAACTGGAATTAACCCGTAAGTAGTTTAAATTCTACCTTCTTTCCGCTGTCCATTATTTCCGTCTTTGTAATATTGAGCAAGAGGTCAATACATTTTCTAATCACTCCCACTTTTTTTCTGCAAAGATAGAAGTAGATAGGTATTAGTTGCAAGAAGGTGGAAATGTGGACTAGGCGCAATTGTTTTTAAATATAAATTTTCATAAAAAATTAAAAATTATGATCATTTGGTGCAGCTGAGGATCAACTTTTATTGTGAGTCAAAACATAGCTTTAATAGCTGGTTTAATAGACTTTGCATTAGTAATAACTTGGTTACTAAAGTAAGTTGTCATAAAAATTGGGCAGCTAAAAAGGTAGCTTAAATAAAGCTAGTCACTTTACAGCGAAAACAATTTTCTATTTTCATAAAATAAATCATGGCCTCCCAAAGAAAAAAGACGTCGGTAAGAGTTTGTTTTTTTTTGTGGATAGAAAAGAATTTAAAGCCAGTTAGTAGCAAAATACTTTTTGGGATGGAACAAAAAAGAAGAAGAGCAGAACTGGAATTAACCCGTAAGTAGTTTAAATTCTACCTTCTTTCCGCTGTCCATTATTTCCGTCTTTGTAATATTGAGCAAGAGGGCAATACATTTTCTAATCACTCCCACTTTTTTTCTGCAAAGATAGAAGTAGATAGGTATTAGTTGCAAGAAGGTGGAAATGTGGACTAGGCGCAATTGTTTTTAAATATAAATTTTCATAAAAAATTAAAAATTATGATCATTTGGTGCAGCTGAGGATCAACTTTTATTGTGACTCAAAAAATAGCTTTAAGAGCTGGTTTAATATACTTTGTATTAGTAATAACTTGGTTACTAAAGTAAGTTGTCATAAAAATTGGGCAGCTAAAAAGGTAGCTTAAATAAAGATAGTCACTTTACAGCAAAAACAATTTTCTATTTTCATAAAATAAATCATGGCCTCCCAAAGAAAAAAGACGTCGGTAAGAGTTTGTTTTTTTTTGTGGATAGAAAAGAATTTAAAGCCAGTTAGTAGCAAAATACTTTTTGGGATGGAACAAAAAAGAAGAAGAGCAGAACTGGAATTAACCCGTAAGTAGTTTAAATTCTACCTTCTTTCCGCTGTCCATTATTTCCGTCTTTGTAATATTGAGCAAGAGGGCAATACATTTTCTAATCACTCCCACTTTTTTTCTGCAAAGATAGAAGTAGATAGGTATTAGTTGCAAGAAGGTGGAAATGTGGACTAGGCGCAATTGTTTTTAAATATAAATTTTCATAAAAAATTAAAAATTATGATCATTTGGTGCAGCTGAGGATCAACTTTTATTGTGACTCAAAACATAGCTTTAAGAGCTGGTTTAATATACTTTGTATTAGTAATAACTTGGTTACTAAAGTAAGTTGTCATAAAAATTGGGCAGCTAAAAAGGTAGCTTAAATAAAGATAGTCACTTTACAGCAAAAACAATTTTCTATTTTCATAAAATAAATCATGGCCTCCCAAAGAAAAAAGACGTCGGTAAGAGTTTGTTTTTTTTTGTGGATAGAAAAGAATTTAAAGCCAGTTAGTAGCAAAATACTTTTTGGGATGGAACAAAAAAGAAGAAGAGCAGAACTGGAATTAACCCGTAAGTAGTTTAAATTCTACCTTCTTTCCGCTGTCCATTATTTCCGTCTTTGTAATATTGAGCAAGAGGGCAATACATTTTCTAATCACTCCCACTTTTTTTCTGCAAAGATAGAAGTAGATAGGTATTAGTTGCAAGAAGGTGGAAATGTGGACTAGGAGCAATTGTTTTTAGATGTAAATTTTCATAAAAAATTAAAAATTATGACCATTTGGTGCAGCTGAGGATCAACTTTTATTGTGACTCAAAACATAGCTTTAATAGCTGGTTTAATAGACTTTGCATTAGTAATAACTTGGTTACTAAAGTAAGTTGTCATAAAAATTGGGCAGCTAAAAAGGTAGCTTAAATAAAGCTAGCCACTTTACAGCAAAAACGTAGTTGCCGTAACGTTGTGATATCTATAAGATAGCTGTAAAATCTTAAGTGTACAGACTGTGCTGCTTGGGGTTTCCTTAAACTGTTCGATCTTCTCTTGCTTTATTATTCTTAAATATTTTAGACGTTATCAAACTATTTTAAAAACAGAAATTTGAGGTTTATTTACCTCTGTTTAATAAAATGTATCGACTTTCCACGAAAGTAGGTAAATTGTGTCAACTTTTAGATCTTTCACCATTTTGTACTTACGCTTCTAGCTAAAGGGATTGATTTTCTTTATCTATCAATTAATGTGTGTTTATAAGACAGAAAGAGACAAACACTTAAACAAACACGCGCGTGTATGGTAAATCGGCAGAGAGTTGGTAATTTACAACTTCCAAATTTAAAATCCGTAAATTTTTGGTAATTACCTGGAAATTTTGGTTTTAGTATATGTAAATTAATGCAGCCTAAATTACTGCTATATTTTTTTTTAATATATTTCTATCGTACCTAATAAAGGATTTTAAAGTTCGTCTATATACTTTTGATGTTTATTGTAATTATTAGGTCTCCGCACGACTATTTCCAATGTCGAAGTGACCTCAACAGATTACCAAAACGATTACGTTAAGATTCCCGGATCTACTTTTTGGTTGGTTGTTGACAGACGTTTGGCAAACGTCGCTATACGATTAAAGAAGGGTTATTGGTTTTGTACAACTTCGCGTTGATGCCACGACGTCGTGACGTGGTCGCTAAGTGGTTTTCCAGATTTGGTCGGAAGTCATGAAAATGTCGCTTGAGATCGCAAGGGATAGGGAAAATAACGAAAATATTCCCCGAAGATTTTTTTGTTTTAAAAACTGCTTAAACTTAAATTATATTTTACTTACTCTACTTTTTGTAAGATAACTTTTTTATAACACATATATCTTCTTCTTTAAGTGCCGTGCTCTCTTCGAATGTGTGGAAAAGTGTCATAGTATTTATACCATACCATTTTCTATGATTTTTAAGCCATGATATACGTCTAAGACCCGAACCTCTTCTGCCTTCAATTTTGCCGTCTGTTATCAATTTTAAAAGTTTATATTTATCATTTCTCAAAATATGGCAAAAGTTTTTTGATTGTAAATAATACTTTAAAATCTTTATTTATTCTAAGCAGAACATTCACATTAGTTACTCTGTCCATCCAAGATATGCTTAGTATTCTACGATAACAACACATCTCGAATGCCTCCAACTTTTTGCACATGGCCTCAATCAGTGTCTATGCTTCCATGCCATAATATAAGATGCTAAAAACCATAACACCAAAGTACACGAATTCGAAGAGTGGTACTAAAATCGCGACTACACAACACTGATTTCATGTTGATAAAAGATGATCGGGTCTGTTCAATTCTCGCACGAACTTCTTGCATGTTGTCCCAGTTCTCAATGAGTAAGCAAACCAATTATCTGTATGAATCCACGCGCTCGACTTGCTGCCAATTTGCTTCTAACATACCTCTGATATTTTGGCAGCAATTTGATTCAACAACTCTTGAAGGCCTTCCAGCGTGTCTGCTATTATGACAGTATCATTGGCATATCGTAGGTTGCTGATTTTTATGCAATTTATGGTTAAATTATTTTGTTACTATATATATTAAAAAATAGCGGAGTCAATATCCAATCTTGGCGCACACCTCTTCTGATTTGGACCTCTTCGGGCAGTTGGCCATCAACATTTATTCGATTCCAGTATAAATTAGCGACTATCTTTAAATCTCGGTCTTTTAGACCAACCTCTTTTAGCGATTCTATGAGCTTTTCGTGTTAGACTCGATCGAACGCTTTCTCATAATCTATAAAACAAGCATATACTGGCACCGACATATCCCTAGACCGATTAACTAAGACTTGAATGCCAAACAAGGCCTCTCTTGTCCCGAACCCACCACGAAATACAAACTGCGTGTCGCCCATAAAGGTTTCGCATTTTCCATAAATTCTTTTATGGATAGGCTGATTAGGCGGCAATCACTACACTTCTTTGCTAAATGTTTTTAGGCAGTGTAACAAAGGTTGATTTTAGCCAGTCAGCAGGGATTTTATCGGTGCGATAAATCAAGTTAGGAAGTTTGACATATACGTATATATACACCTATTAAAATGATATGCAAGTTTTCGGAAAAAAAATGATTTAACTTATTTAAATACTGTAACCAGTAATAAAAATCGCTTTTCTGTGTCACCGATTTTCGCATATTAATCAAGTAAATAAAGGAGGTATTTTGATTATTACTTTTTTCCGCCCCAAAAGCCATTGAAAGAAAATAACTACTTGTTATAGCCGCTTTAATTTCTAAAACTAACCTCTGTTTAATTTTTTTCAGTGGTCGATCTTACGCGTCCTGCTTTGATACTGTTTGATTTAAGCCCAAGCCTGTTTATTAGAACTTCTATGAAAATTCCATCGAAGGTCGGTAAAAGGATAGTGTCTGATAAAATTAGGAGCCATTATTTTAAATCGAGAACTTTTATTGGAGGAACTGACAGGGAGTTGGCAAATGTAAGTAACATTAACTGGATGATTTAGTAACATTAAATGGATGACTTAGCGATGTTCTATTGAGGCTAATTGCCCCGAAACCGAAGTTGGAATAACGATTATTATATTTATTACGTAGGGGAAGCCGGGGTTGAAAGTTCCGGGGGTTAGTTGTTCCGAAGCTAATAACTTGAACGAAAAGAAACACCCATACGTTTGGCATGCGTAGCTACATATCGCAACTGCCAGTTTTGCTGCTCTCAAGATGCCTGATAGAGTGGATGTGTAAATGAACAAAATTGTTAATTTTTTTATTTTAATAATAACTTGTTTTATTTTGTGTCAGAAGCTAAGAGGTGTTTTTATTTTTTTCTAAGAGCTTTCCCGCCTTCGGCCAATTGGTAAATTTTACTTTTTGCTGACATCCGCATACCGTCGGCTTACGATTAAGGTCCGATATGGTTTAACCACATGGTACCGACCATCCGCTCATATAGCTGCTTAATTTGGTCGGTCTAACGTAGGCAAGCTGGTCTCGGTACGACATCGGTAAACTCTTCAAGTCCGACATTGGTTTCCTAAAGCGGTCCAACGTCGGCGATTGACGAAGGTCCGTCGGTGGTAGCTTAAAGCGGCCCGACAATAGCAAACCACAAAGTTAATAAGGACCCACATCGGCTTTTCAAAGCGGGCCGACGTCGGTGATTGACGAAGGTCTGTCGGTGGTTGCTTGACACATTCCAATATGGGCAAACTACAAAGTTTCGATAATGCGGGTGCTTAACCAGTCGGGGTGGTTAAGTGGCGGAAGAAGTGATTCTTGTACAGAAGCACCATCTCTACATACTAGAAAGAAACTATTAAGCAGTTTAAAAATTTTTATGGGACGTACCATCGTCTGTTGCCGGTTATTGACCAATCGAACAAAAATCAGATCAGGCCATCGTCGGTCCTAAAGCAGATAGTGTGCGTTTCGGCATAAAGTCGACTGTAGTAGATCGGATCGTCGTCAGTTGGCGACTCTCGACCAATCAAACAAAGTTCCAATCGGACCATCGTCGGCCCTAAAGTAGATAAGGTTTGCGTTGGCAAAAGGTCGATTGAACAAAGTTCCAATCGGACCGTCGTTGGCCCTAAAGCAGATAAAGTGGGCGCCGTCATAAAGTCGACTATAGTAAATCGAGCAATGGTCTGTTGCCGATTTTCGACCGATTAAACAAAGTTCCAATCGGACCATCGTCGGTCCTAAAGTGGTGTCGGCATAAAGTCGACCGTAGTAATGTGGACCTCCGTCAGTTGCTGATTATTGACCAAAAACTGAAAATCGCAATGTGTCGTTGTCGACATTCGCCGGATTCAATGCCGACGATTTATTTTTGTTGGGTGGTCTAATGAGGGATTTTAAGAAAAAAAATATATAATCTTTAAAACATAGATTTTTCTTTTCGATACATCACCAACTACCATTTACCAATGTAGCCCTTTTCTGGGGGGCTATTTTTGGAAAATATCTTGGAAAATTTATCAAGCAAATAGGACGGGTTGACGCCTTCGAACGTCCAACTCGGGTTTTGCACTTTGATTCGAAATCAAAAAGGAGGAACAGTCAGATGTGGGGCCGTGCACAAATTACGTAACGGTGATTTATTTTTTTGAATTTTTGACCCCCTCCCTATGTAATGTTTTGTAAAGGTTTGGCACGCCACTCCCCTAATATTACGTAACGATTTCAAGACTACTACCCCCCCCAAAAGAAAACTTTTCACTTATTTTCACACATTTGTGCACGGCCCCTGTAGTCCCAGTGGACGAGGGCGAGAAAATTGATATTTTTTTCTTAAAAATTATACTCTTTAGACCTATTTCTTTGCGTTCCCGAAATTACGTAATTTTTGAAAAAAAATTGTAAGCGGCGCCATTTTTATTTCGTGCTTTGTTTTTCTAACATTTTGCGTTTGGCTAATTTAATTGAAATATTTTTGCCTGCGGCGCCCTTTATCTTCTCACTCGAAACCAAGATCCCCCGTTTTAGGAAAACTGATCCCGTCTCTGTTTCTAAATTTTTTCGAATAAAAGTAGAGTATGACCATGGGGGAAATAATTTTTTTCTACGGTATGACGAAAATTTCGAGAAAGTTGAAGAAAAAATAAAAAAAGTGGCAGAGCTCAAGTTTTTCGTAAAAAAAAAGTTTTTTGTAAAGAAACAGAGCAAAATAAATCTTTTCACCCCATTTTAGGTGTTACAAATATTGGCAGCCCCTTATTTTTCGTTTTTACCCTCCCGCTAGTTTTGAAGAATTGGTTCGCTACATGTTTCGATAGCATGTCATAAAACATCTCGAAAATATCAAATGTGGTGTAGGGCCAGATTTATTTAAAATCAATAATATCGCAAGCAAAAAGCTCTGCAGGAAAAACAGCGCCGTTTATTGATTTCTTTGGCTGCTAGTGCTAGCTGCATGGTTTGGCCGTTTCCGGATAGATGTCACTAGTAGAACAGAATGGAAAGAAATTTAATTAAAAGCGAAGATATTTTTTTCTAATGTTAACAACCTCACGAGTTTATCACTCAGTATCGTAAATAATGGACCCTGCCGCCTCCTTTAAGCAAGAAAAAGCTGTGGTTTGGACCTGAAAACATCTAATTTTTAATTAGATTAGATGTTCAAATCTGTCCCCTTCTTGAGCCTCACAATATCCTAATCTATTGTAAAACTCTTGGCGCGTAGCAGCCAACATTTCAGGGGTGATAGAGTTGCCCGCCTCCAAAATTTTCGCCCTGAACTCCTGTATAGTCGTAGGCCGTAAGTGAGGGTGTTGGAAAATTTTGTCGTGCCAACAACCCCATAGGAAACAGTCATTTGGCGCAAGATCTGGTGATCGAGGAGGCCATCGGATATTTCTATACGTGGAAATAATTCTATCACCAAATACCTAACGAAGGTAATTTGTAGCCTGGCGTGAATTGTGGGATGAACAGCCATCTTGCTGAAACCACAATTCGTCCAAATTTATGTTGAGTTCCCTCAACCATAGTAGAACCTGGTGTTGGAGAAGATCAACATATTTTTGGCTATTCAAATTCCCTTCAATGAAAAAGGGTCCAATAATATGATCCCCGACAATACCGCTCCAAACATTTAATTTTTGAGGATGTTGCGTTCTAACATTTGCGTGCAGATGTTTATTTTCGCGGGACCAATAGCGGCTATTTTGTGGATTGTGAGAGCTATGAAGTTCAAATATCTTCTCGTCACTAAACAAAACTTTTGATAGGAAATTTTCGTTCCTGTCACATTTATCCCACTGCGACTTCCCAATCTTAAACGACTTGTAGCCGTATTTTTTTAGGATCCATTGGCAAGTACTGTTGGGAATATCCAGTGCCTCCGCAATCGGTTTCGTCGAACATGGTTCATGTGCCTCAATGTAAGCGCATACCATTTCGTCTCGTTCCACCCTGTGTGGAAGAACGGGATGCTCTGGTATTTCGCCGTCGTGGTAACACTTTCTACAACCATTTATGCACCCGTACCTTTCAAAACGATGATAAATGTTGTAGACAGTTTGAGCCACAGGAACCGGTCGATCTGGAAACGCAAAAACGCAACACTTTTTATGTAGTTTTTATTAATAAAAATCTTTTCTTCTCGAGTATAAGGCATTTTAAAAACACAAAATTTACGAAACTGAAGCGACTCGAAAGGAAATAAAAATGCAATGCCTGTGAATCCCAGTTTTTCCTTAATCATCTCATGGTGTGGCCTCTATCTAGCGGAATTTGCAGACATCTTGTCAACGGTTATTATTGCAACTATGATTTATGCTCACAATGAAAGAGTGGCGACAATTTTTTCTCATGAAAGCAGTCCGGAGATAATAACAAACTGGCACCATTGCTCAATATACCTGTTTCTTTTGTGCGCGCAGAACTTTCTATGCCATTTCTGTTTGATTTATTGAAATCCTATCCCTAAGGAAAATCTAAGGAACCCTGTATATAGTAACAAAATAATAGAGAATGCACTACATAACTGCGACAAGGGTCTGACCATAAACAGCATAAAAATCAACAACCTACGATATGCCGACGACACTGTCATAATAGCAGACACGCTAGAATGCCTGCAAGAGTTGTTGAATCAAATTGTTGCCAAAAGTTCGCAATTCGGGCTTAACTTAAATGCTGGAAAAACAAAATGGATGATCATATCTAAATGGGCAGCAAGTCGAACGCGTAGATTCATACAAATACTTGGGTTGCTTCCTTAATGATAACTGGGACAACATGCAAGAAATTCGTGCAAGAATTGAACAGGCCAGATCATCTTGTATCAAAATGAAATTAGTGTTGTGTAGTCGCGATCTTAATACCACTCTCCGAATTCGTGTATTTCGGTGTTATGGTTTTAGCATCTTATATTATGGCATGGAAGCATGGACACTGACTGAGGCCATATGCAAAAAGTTAGAGAACTAATGTAATTGTTTTGCTTAGAGTAAATAAAGATCTTAAAGTGTTATTTACGATTAAAAAACGAAAACGAATATTTTGGCCATATTTTGAGAAATGACAAAAATAAACTTTTAAAATTAATAATAGAAGGCAAAATTGAAGGCAGCAGAGGTCCGGGTCGTAGAGGGATATCATGGCTTAAAAATCTTAGACAATGGGGTGGTGTTAGTACTGGGACACTTTTTCGAAAAGCAGTGAACAGGGTACAGATCGCGCTGATGATAGCCAACGTTCGAGGAGAGCATGGCACTTGAAGAAGAAGACAGCAGTGTCACAATAACAAAATAGACACTAAAAGCCACGCCGCTCTACTTGAACGTATCGTACGCCGACTTACAGCAACCTGATTGGTCAGATCCAACAAAAATTGTCAATCGCACGTCGAGCGTTTTTAATGAGATACAGTTGCTAGCGTATGCTAACTGGTGTTTACGTTACATCGCATCGCCTGAACCGGTAGCTAAAATCGCGTTAGTCGAGGTAAAAACACCCACAGCTGCCGGTTTTCACCAATGAGAGCGTTGAATTTCAGAGCTACGTTACGTTTACGCAAATTGCCAACTAACTGACACTGAGCCTAGCACAGTCCGAAATCCTCCAAGTGTCGTTTTTTAAAAGAGCTTAATTACAACTTTAATTTTACTGGTTATGGGCAAGCGAACGGCTTTTCCTAAAAAGCCCTATTTGCGTCAGATGTGCAAGTGCTTTATTTATAAGAGCTTGGCAACTTTTCCGTTCTCACGTGACGGCTTTTGAGTGTGTTTGTTAGTTAAAACCAATTAAATTCATCCTACCAAACCCAGAATTGGGTCCATAAGATCTATCATATAATTTATAGATTTAATGTAAACAAAGATAGGTCCTCACCGCCATTTTAAAACCTCAATTCTGGTTATCGTGTTTTTGTGCTTCATATAACTTTCAATTATAAAGATATATATACAATTAATTTTAAGTAATCATTTTTTAACTTTGGCCATAGTTGTTGTTTTAGAATTATCTTCCTCCCGAGTTACGTAATCTATAGTTTTCCTAAATCAGAGTTTTATTACATTTTAAACGGTGATTATTGATTTTGCACCCTTTCCTTCTTTTCGTGAATTATTGGCTACAATTTATTGTTGAAGTGTAAACAGTAAAAATGGATTAATTTTTAATTCTAATATTTATTACTGTTGTTCTGCGAGTTTCAAAATTTGAATTTGATGTATTTACCGATGGCGATGACTAGAAGGGAAAGGAGTAACTAAACTTTAATAAAGTTTAATTACATTTTAATGTAAACTTGGTGAAAATAAAATGAAACACAATGAAGACGATTTTTGCTTTTAAAACATTTTAAGACATCTAAAATTACCAAAAAGATTTTTGAAAACACATCTTTTTCTTTTGGTTTCCATCCCTTTTCGTGTTTTTAAATTTTTCCTTTTCAATTAACTTGGGCGGCCCTTTTTAAATGAGATTCAACTTTAAACTCGATTTTTCTATGTTACCTTTTTGTAAAAGAACTTTGTTTTTAGAAAATAATCTAATAGTTTGATTATTTTTAGAAAATAATCAAATAGTAAGCCTGCATTTCATAAATTTGAAGTGGATTTGAAAGTTACAAATAAACAGTGGTCTAAAAAGTGACCTAGATATAAAGAAAGTATTTATCCTTCATTTGTTGAAATATCACTGTTGAAATATCAGAATAAATGTCTCCAATTTTTAATTTGTTTTTAGTTTGTTAGTGATGACCAGTTTGTACGACCCGTAACCAAAACGGCTCAACTGATGTCAAGTCACGTGCCCGTATATTTCTATGTACTAAATTATGAGGGAGATGCAGGACGGTTTTGGATCAATTTTAGGGGCAAAGAAAACAAAAATGGTAAGTTACAATTCAATAACCTGCTCACTGGATTATTTCTTTTTTTTCTTCATTTTTTGATGTCACTTCTAGTAATCGAGATATTTAATTTTGAAAGTTAATTCCTAGCCTCCCCCTCTAATAAATGTAAATTTTATTTTTTTTAATAAAAATTAAAGACGTGTTAGGTACCTAAAGTTGTGTTTTATTCAAGTAAATAAAATACTACCAAACATTGGTATTTTTTTGATTAAAAAAAACAAATATTTACTTTAGTTTGGTAACAATGGTAACTTAACACACTATTAGATACATAATATTGTTATTTATTTTATTTACCGCATTTTTATTGTTAAAAATACCAGTGGCGGTCCCAGCCATTTGAAACGGGGGGGGGGGGGTGGTTTCGATACGAAAAAAATTTTGGATTTGGTGTCAAATCTAGAGGGGGGGGGGGGAAATCAGATTTTAAGTCGTTTCTTTCCTACATTTTTTTATTTTAAAAAATGTTAAAATGCGCCGAAAATTTTTGAGAATATTACATTAAAAATGCAATTTTTGAGACGAATTAAATTAAAATCGTAAATATTAATGGTAACCAAGCGCCACAGGCAAAAACTTTTAAAAACATTGCACTAAAAAAAATCATTTTTTTTTATTTAAAATTAAACTAAAATTGTAAATATATCAATGGTTTCAAAGCGCAGCATGCGAAAATGTTTAAGAAAATGACACTACAAATGCCATTTTTAACAGAAAAAGAAACTAATACCGTAAATATCAAAGGTGTTATACTTTTGATTTTCTAAATGTTTTCATAAAAAATTTAAAGCCAAGGTAGGGGAGTTAACCTATATATAACCCCTATATCCCTCAAATCCGCGCTTAAGTAACTATACGTGTAACTTTTTTCAGTTATAAAAAACATAGATAACTAATAAATCACAAACAAAACCTAATAGAAATTAACTCTGTGTTTCGGACTTCCATTGTCTATATTTTATTTATACACGACGTTTCGATCAGTAAAATCTCTGATCGAAACGTCGTGTATAAATAAAATATAGACAATGGAAGTCCGAAACACAGAGTTAATTTCAAACACATCATTGTCTCAAACTTTCAAACAAAACCTAATAGCTAAATACTTTTTTTTTGAGGTCTAAAAAGCTGAAACTTTACCTTTTATATTGCATGTCTCAAACATTAGCTGCCTATCTCAAAAAAAAAATATTTTCCGGTTTTTTTTGGGCAAACCGGTCAATGATTCGCTCAATGTCAATTTCAATATGTCTGTTGATATGCAGCAACGCTAAGCCCGTCAGACGAATTTCGGTCATAGAAGAAGCTTCTTTCTGACGAAGCATTACTTACAAAAATATCGCCACATTTGTTCATTGCCTCGAAAACGTTATCATATACGTTTTGATTTAAGCTTTTGCCTACTTCTGACCAATATTGTTTCCAAATACTGACTGCCAATAAAAGTTCAAGAATTTGTGGTTTGTATTAATCAAACAGTTTCTAATATTTAGAAACGACATTAGTTAATTTTGTCCTGATTTTGGCTTCAAGTTGTATAAAACTTGGTATGAATTTGTTCAGATCAAAAATACTTAGAGTCTCGGTATTGAACCTTGATTTTATGTCCGAAATTATTTTGTCTAAAACTTGTTTAAAAATTGAAATTCTATAATTACTTGCTCTCAGGTTAAAAACTGCCCGAATATTGCTGATCACTGTTTAATTTCGTGCACTTTGGGAAAATTAAAAAATAAAATGGAACCAAAGAGTTATACATTTCGGGATTTTAAGCACTTTGATAACGCCAGCTTTCAGCATAGCTTGGAAGGTATTGATTTTACATCAGTTTTTTTAGAGACAGATATAAATAAAAAAAATTCGATATTTAACACTCTTTTGTTGCAACTTTTTGATCGATATGCTCCTATCAGAACTGTACAGATTTCTAAACCGGAATCGCCGTGGCTAACGGACGTTATTAAACTCTTAAGTGTACGAAGGGACAGAGCGTTTTTGAGATACAAAAAAAATAAAAACCCCGCTACCTGGGAATATTATAAAATGCTTCGTAACGAGACGAACTACGCAATCAAAAGGGAAAAAAGGCATATTTTGAACATAAGTTACAAACATCAAATAAAAAATCACTTTGGAAGGACTTAAAAAAGTTAGACGTTCACAATCCCAGAAATACATTTTCGATAGCTCCTGATTTAAACAATCCAGAACAAATCAATGACTACTTTTTAAGGTCAGCGAAGGCACCAAATCCACCAGATGCAAACCTATTGCAAACTTTTTCAAAACAATCTTTGGATCTAAATCGTCCTAAATTTAAATATTCGGTGGTTTCAGAAAACGATATCTTTAGAACAATCCTTTTCATAAAATCTAAGGCCGTGGGTATTGATGGAATAAGTTTAGATATGATTTTACATTGCTGTCCTACCATACTAAGGGTTTTAAAACATATTTTTGATTTTTGCGTTATTTTTAATACTTTTCCTGATATTTGGAAAAAGTCGTATGTAATTCCTATTCCGAAAACAAGCTGTGCTGAAAAAATTGAGGATCTTAGACCCATTAACATTTTGTGTACTCTTTCTAAAATAATTGAGAAGCTCTTAGAAGTGCAAATACGGGAATATATCGATGAAGCTAATCTCCTACCAGAACATCAGTCTGGATTTAGAAGGAGTTACAGTTGCACCACTGCTCTGGCCAAGGTTACAGATGACATATTAAAGGGTATTGATGATAATCAGATGACCATTTTGGCGCTCTTAGACTATTCAAAGGCATTTGACAGGCTGGACCATTCACTTTTACTAACGTTGCTGAATTACATGGGATTTTCGGGTGATGCGGTACAGCTGTCAAGTGATTATTTGGGTGGTCGAATGCAGGCGGTCAAACTTGGTCACGATAAACTGTCTAGCTTTCAATTGATTTCCTCTGGCGTTCCTCAGGGCTCAGTATTGGGTCCATTGCTTTTTACCATTTATACTTCGCAATTTTACAAAAGTTTAAAACACTGCTATGTACATTATTACTGTGACGATCAACAAATTTATTATATTTTTCCTGAGCAACAAGTTGATGATGCCTGCCGGAAAGTAAATGAAGATCTTAATACAATTAAACAACTTTCCACAAAATACTGTCTTTCTCTAAATTCAAGTAAGTCGCAAGTAATGGTGTTTGGACGAAAAGTAACCCGTGCCAGATGCCTACAAAATGTTCAAGTTAAAATTGATGATGAAATCCTAAAAATATCCGACACTGCCAAAAATTTAGGACTTCTTATGGATACATCATTAAATTTTGATAAACATATATCTCTAGTCATTAAAAGAGGATTTAGTAATCTAAGGTTGATTTATAGCAACAGACATCTGCTAAATAAGTACACTAAGACTGTATTGTGTGACTCTTTGGTTCTTTCGCACCTAAACTACTGCGATGTTATATATGGCCAATGCATTCGGAAACTAGAACAGAGACGACTTCAACAACTTCAAAATTCTTGCGTAAGAATTATATCTGGACTAAAAAAACGGGACCATGTTTCAGGGGCACTTAAATCACTTGGGTGGCTTAACATGGAGCAGAGGCGTTTATTGCATACCTCTTTATTTTTTTATAAAATAATTAAATATAAAAAACCATCTTATTTGTTTAAAAAAATTAAATTCAGGCATGACGCACACGGTTTAAATACAAGACAAAAAACAAAATATGTATTCCTTGTTACAAAACAAGTGCGTATCGTGGGTCATTTAGTTATTATATCTCGAAGCTATATAATAAAATACGTGACAGGTACAAAAACTTAAATCCGTCAAGCTTTAGACGGCAATTAAAAAATCATTTAAAAAAATACAGCAGAGTGAGTGTTGGGTAAGTGGAGCCTAGTTTTTTTTTTTTTTGAAACATACTTAAATTAATTTTTGAGGTTCAACTATCCTTATTTTTGTAAAAGTAAATTGCACTATTATAATATTAAATACCATGATTGTTTACATCTTCTTTATTTTTCTTTAGGTTCTCTATTTTTAGTTAGGTTTAATATTCTTTCTAATTTAAGTACTTTAAAGGTTTTTCTTAATATTTTAGGTATTTTACAAAAGGTTGAGTGGAAGAGCACTGCTCCCTATTTCTTAATAGGAGAGTGTGAACTCTGCCTTTTGTCGCATCATTTATTTATGTCAGGTAGTGTCTAGAAACTTAATTGTATTTGTTTTTGTATTTCATTATTTTGCGACAATAAAAACAATACTAAACTAAACTAAACTAAACTGTTCTGTATTTCTAATAGCGTGGTTTTCACCTGTTTCAAAATGTCCCAAAATACTGTGAACGTTCTGCAATTTCTCGTTGTTTCTCCAAAGACTTCAGGGTTACCACCAGCACCTTTGTTGCCTACTTTTTTCTGGAGCAAAGGGGGACCGCCACTGACAGTACCTGTAACAGTGGCAAGTCTTGAGAAGTTAATAATTTAAAAGTCCCTTTTCCTCGCTGTTTCATTGGCAAATTCTTTTACTAGAGTCAAGTCCATTTCGTAACAAATTTTCGTTTCAATTGAAAGTAAAGATAGGCTGTTTAATCTACTTTGACCCATTTGTAATGTTAAATAGTTTTAATTTACTAAACGTTCTCTCAAGAGTTACCACTGTTATCGGTAATGTTAAAAATATTAAAATGCGGTAAATATTTGAACAAAGTTTCTTTCTAGAACTCCGTATTGCTTAATAATAATTAGCGAAAAAAAATCGTTAGCCCACATATTATTATTTAGATCATCTTTTACGAGTGGTAACAGATGGATTATATTCAATTACCAGGGTGACCTGATTTTTTGCAGGGGAATGGGGGACATTTAGGATGTTTGTTAATAAATATTAAATATGCTTGTAAGCATTGGTATACACGACGACAATAACATTTTTTTTAAATTAAGAAACTAATCTGATTTTCATTATTTAAAATTTTTTTAAAAAAGTTTTCGCAAGTATCGGTTAAATTACATTTAACTATTAACATAACCTTTAAAGTTTCTACATTTAATCTACTTTTACTCTCTACTTACACTCTTCCAGTTACAGCAGTACTGAAAGAGTATTCAGCCATTTTAACAAAATTGCCGCAAAAAATTTGCTCGTTTCTAAGATGTTCCAAAATTTCCATTCATCTTTGATCTGGGATAATTTTATTGTTATTTCAATTATCAAGCTCTTCTTAAGAAACATATTGTTTTACGAATATATACTCGTCGCAAATCTCATCCTAATAATTATGGGGAACATTTATATGCCTAACAAAAATTATTTCAGTTATTTATTTTTTCGGGATGCATGCGTGGGGGACCTTTCTTAGCAATGGGGGGCATTTAGGGGGACACTTACAATGGGGACTGTCCCCCTTAATAGTGGACGAATGGTCACCCTACAATTACTTAAGAAGGCTCTATAATTTCAGAATATCTTGTTTGTTGTCTTTGTTTGAGACAATGATGTGTTTGAAATTAACTCTGTGTTTCGGACTTACATTGTCTATATTTTATTATACACGACGTTTCGATCAGTACAATCTCTGATCGTCTTCAGGTGCCAACTACAATCTATTCCTAAGGCTAAGTACTTAGATACTACGGGAAATCACTCAACCATGAAGTTTAAGATGTTGGCTCTGCCCAAGAAGGGACTTCCAAATATTTGGAATTTCAACAGTTGGTTTACTGAAAATACCTTGGTTCTGTCCAGTAAAGGCAGCTTCAAGGAATTTTCGTTTTTCCAGTGTTACTCCTTGTGCAAAACCTTTGCTTCTGTCCACTGATTTCGTTGTTTCACCTCTTTGGGTATTCGTCTGATGTTCCTTAAGCGTAATGCTAGGTTCCAATCGTTTTGTCACTGTTTTACTCACTGACAGACAAAATCAAAATCCAATATCCGCGCGGAAAAAAAAGCTTATGGAAATCCAGCCTAACAGATAGGGTTTTTTTTTTGTTTCGCCTATGTATAATTCACGTCACTCGCAAGGAACTTGCCAAATGCATTCCTTATTTTGTTTGTTTTCCGGTTTTGTTTTACTAAGAAGGCTTTGAATTGTATTATCAAATTTAAAAGCTGTTTTAATATTAAAGTTTTTCGCTACTCTTCGAATTTTCTCTGATACTTTTTTAACGTATGAAATTGTAGGGAATGCATTTGCATCGTTTGGGTATTGTAATCTCTATCCTATTTGCTGAAATTTTGAAATAACCACAGACTTAAAAACCATAGACCCTGAATCCCATTCATAAATTCTTATTTGTTTTGCCTCCAAGCTAGCCTGTGTGCCAAAAAAGGACAGAATGATTTTCAGAACGTTGCTCGGCAACACTGCGAATAAAACATGTATATGTTTGTAGCCGTATGTCCTAGATACATGCATTTGTCTTACATACTCTACCAGTAGCGGAGAAAAATTAATAAATATGTAAAAAAATGGGTTAACTTCACAAAAGCAGTAATTTGTAGTTTTCACAACTAGCGGTTAAAAGAGCGTTTTTTTTTACGAGCGTTGATTTAAACTAACGAGCGCAGCGAGTGATTAAAAAAAAACGAGTTTTTTTTGCATCGGTAACCATGCTTTTGTAATTTACTGACACTTACTTTACACACGTCTTTTGGATGAAGTTATAAAAATCCACCCCCTTTCTTGACACCCTTTCAGAAACCCGCCACCAATTTAATTGTGTTATGTTGTTAAAGATAACTTTAATACAAGGTTGAGGGCAACAGTTGTTTAATAGTCTTTTCTATCAACTGAATGAAAAAGGCAAAACCTGATGTTTAAATTAAACCCTTGATGAAATATACTAAATCACTTGCATAATTATAAGTTTAAAATATTTCATATAAAATATGTTAAGATAAAAGTAAAAATATAATAAAATACGTACTTTTTTTTTAAACTAATATTCAATTAAAGCTTTGAGAATTAAAATATTTAACTATACTTAACAATTTCGTTTTACCCATTGTTATTTTACATAGGTGAGGTACACAGAACTTGAGACCCTTAGGTCTGTGGTCAGGTACCTGATTTTCTAAATTTAGGACTAAAATACCAAAATACCAGAATAAACAGACAATGAAACATAATAATATTTCGATATATTATTTTTGCCTTTGTTAAGAAATTATAGCCTTGAGCACACCTGCACAGAGGGTATATAAACAGGGTGTTGGTACTAACAACAAAGCATATTAAAAAAAACAGCGTAATTATGCAGCATACGGTTTTCTGCCATTTTTGATTTTTTATGAAAAATTCCGCCGGCGCCGGTTGTTTTTTTTTATTTTTTTTTAATTTTTTTTTTACTAAAATAACCCAATCCAACACAGCCCAACTTAACCTAACCCAACCCAACACAAAACAATAAAAAAAATACATTACACCCTTTTTTCTCTTTAAAAAAAAAACGGCGCCGGCGGATTTGGGGTGCTAGGGGCCCTAGTAGGTGCCTTTATAAACAATTTTTCATAAAAAAATCAATATGGTAGAAAATCGTATACTGCATAATTACCAAAAACAGTAATACCAATAATCGAAAATAGGTAAAGGACGACACTGACCGGTAATCACAACAAAACTACAGCCAATTTTGACATTTACCTTTGAAAGGAAATACCTTGATTTGGGTTGTTCCAATAATTTACACACGATGCACTTCCGCACCATCCTATAGTTTTTAACTTCACAAGTTTTTAAAAAACACAAAAACCACACAAAAGGTTTCGAAATCAGAAATATTTGGACAGGGTCGGTATGCAACGCTGCAAAACATATATAATGAATGCAAACCATCAGGTAGTGCGCAGAAGACGGCAAGGTATTGCGACTTGCCAGTTCTTGTTTAGGGATCGTTGGGAGTATTGGAAAAGATATGGGCATTTTATATTTTTATGTGTTTATTTTTATCTTTTGTTTTGTAATTATAGTTTTTAAATAAATAAACATTGTTTTCATGATATTTTTGAATATAGCTGCTTATAGTGGTAAAAAAGCACCAAGATTTTTATGAAATTTCAGAACCAACAAGAAAGTAACCTCAAGTTGGCAACAAGGCATCATCCTACTATGCTTTCATAATTTGGGGAACACCAGCTTATATACTACATATATGTAATCATTTTCACATGGCATACTGGCTCAAACACATTGTATCTTTTTTTCTTCTGCTCTTTGAGGCAAAGATGTTGTATAAAGTGCGAGTTAGGATGACTAGATATATTTTTTTAAATTTATATAAAGAGAAAGAGAACGCCTAATTCCGGCGATACGTTTTGCGAGATACATTGTTATTGTAGGAGCCAGGGTATTAGCATAGCATTCAGAGTCTAATGGTGTAGGTCTGTGGAAATAACATATATACTATTTCTAAATTAAATATAGACAATGGAAGTCCAAAACACAGACTTAATTTCAGAATATTTGTTATAAAAGCGTTTACACTTTTGTAGAAGAATATCTTCAGTAGAGCTTGTAATGGCTCTGGGATCCAAAAAATCAAAATAATCGCATATGACGGTATGCGATTATTTTGATTTTCAATTGGACCTATAACCTGATCAATAACATAAAAATTGGGTATGAAAGTTGTGATGTTAGGTTTGGTTAGAGACGGGAAAAGTGCAGATCCAATAAAATTAACATCGGGTTTTGGATGGTTTAGGAAAATAAATAAAAAAAATTATTTGCCCCAGTGAGCCCCCTTGCATCGCCGGGCCCCGAGGTTTTGCCTCGGGTTGCTAGATGATAGCTAAGGCGTGTTTTACCCAAAAGGTTTGATAAGGCTTCAAAATTGATGCCGAAATGGTGACAAGATTTGACTTTCAAAATTAAATATTTCAATTACTAGAAGTGCTATCAAAAAACGAGTTACCTACACTTCTAGGCTTGGAATCAATTCTACTAAAAAAAAAACCTCTTGAATTTTTGATGGAGAACTCCTTTAACATAGTTACTAGTGTTCCCTTTTTCTAAATGCATTCATCTGAGAGAGATCCAGCATAGTATCCATACCAGAAAAAATATCCGTCTGCACACCCTTCAACCCCGCATAATTAACAGAGTTAAGTATCTCAAGACGATAGTTAGATTGCTGGGTCGAAGGGTGTACAGGCGGTATGCTGGTATGCTGGGTCTCTCTCAGACGAATGCATTTAGAAAAAGAGAACAATAATAACTATGTTAAGCTTGCAGAAACGGACCTTGTGAGTATGTTTAAAATTTGATGAGTCGAGGGGTTGTCGAACAGAAAGTAGTAGCCAAATTTTTGTCAGCTTACTAAGGTTACTATTGTTCTCTTTTTCTATATAGATTCGGCTGAGAGAGATCCAGCATATTACAACTTACCAGATAATGGTCTGTCAGACCCGCCTGTACATAGAGGGGGGCATTTTCTGGTAAGCTTGATCTCTCTCAGACCAATGTAATTAAAAGAAGAGAACAATAGTAACTATAGTAAACTCACAAAAAATTGCTATAGGACATCGTCTCGTTCATAACTGCGTAAAGCAATGAAAGGGTTTATCTTTAAGTATTCTAATAGCACAAGACATTTCAGAGATATTCCATTTTGATCTCCCAAGTGTCTGAACATCTCGAACATTAATGGGACAACCCATCTAAGTCCTGGAGATGTCTGAAATTTTTAGTACATTGATTGGACATCCCCATCACCATCCCCCATTCCACATCTGTATTTTTCAGAGGATGTCTTTTTTAAGTCCTGCAGATGTCCCGAAATTCGGGTACCATACATCTGATACAAAACATATTATTAAGGTGCTGTTTTTATAGCCCACAAGTATCCTGTGGAGATCCCTTATTTAGGTTCCTTCTTTTCCTGCAAGGTAACATCTGATGTAAACATAGTGTATCTACACCAAATTGCAATAGATCGTTTTATTTGTCTGTAAAGGATATCCTTAGGGTGTTTCAAAAGAAAACCCCCAGGATGTCTGTAAAAGACCTCCCAAGGATATCTGTACGCGATATCAAACACATCCAAAAATAACTTAAAAGTGTTTTTTTTTTTGCCCCAAAATTACGAACTCCAGAAGTTAAAACTTCTGGCACCGCGCTGATGTTCAGAATCCTTTCTTAAAGATTTCCTACCTCCACCCTCCTTCGGTAGTGCAATGAAGGAGCCATGGCTGCCCGTTTTTGTTACCTCGGTCGCACTGTCATTGGCCGAACAGCTAAATCCAAATCTGACCAATAGGGGCGAACGGATAACCTGGATTCTACAACACGGCCCCCTGGAAGAACGGGTTAAGCGAAGCACCGCGTAGTGGCCCGTTCTAGAAACCATGAGTAGAATCCATCTTTGGTCCGTCGTATGGCTCGTCACTCCCATTCTCATTCCAAAACCAAATCTGCAAAATCCTTTTCGTCGTGGAGACATCCAAACGGCTGCGTAACATTTTAGTCCCTACGGCGTGCATTATAACGTCAGTGACTGAATGCCATTTCACCCGATCTTGAACCATAACGAAGCACCATCTCGGTTTCGGTGGAAAACCTCGCGCGGTGTAGGGATCCGGGAGGAATGAACCCTCCCAATCGAAAAATCATCGAAAGATCCCCACCACGGATGCCATGTCGTAATTTTGCCCCAAAATTACGAACTCCAGAAGTTAAAACTTCTGGCACCGCGCTGATGTTCAGAATCCTTTCTTAAAGATTTCCCACCTCCACCCTCCTTCGGTAGTGCAATGAAGGAGCCATGGTTGCCCGTTTTTGTTACCTCGGTCGCACTGTCATTGGCCAAACAGCTAAATACAAATCTGACCAATAGGGGCGACCGGATAACCTGGATTCTACAACACGGCCCCCTGGAAGAACGGGTCAAGCGAAGCACCGCGTAGTGGCCCGTTCTAGAAACCATGAGTAGAATCCATCTTTGGTCCCTCGTATGGCTCGTCACTCCCATTCTCATTCCAAAACCAAATCTGCAAAATCCTTTTCGTCGTGGAGACATCCAAACGGTTGCGTAACATTTTAATCCCTACGGCGTGCATTATAACGTCAGTGACTGAATGCCATTTCACCCGATCTTGAACCATAACGAAGCACCATCTCGGTTTCGGTGGAAAACCTCGCGCGGTGTAGGGATCCGGGAGGAATGAACCCTCCCAATCGAAAAATCATCGAAAGATCCCCACCACGGATGCCATCTCGTAATTTTGCCCCAAAATTACGAACTCCAGAAGTTAAAACTTCTGGCACCGCGCTGATGTTCAGAATCCTTTCTTAAAGATTTCCCACCTCCACCCTCCTTCGGTAGTGCAATGAAGGAGCCATGGCTGCCCGTTTTTGTTACCTCGGTCGCACTGTCATTGGCCGAACAGCTAAATCCAAATCTGACCAATAGGGGCGACCGGATAACCTGGATTCTACAACACGGCCCCCTTGAAGAACGGGTCAAGCAAAGCACCGCGTAGTGGCCCGTTCTAGAAACCATGAGTAGAATCCATCTTTGGTCCCTCGTATGGCTCGTCACTCCCATTCTCATTCCAGAACCAAATCTGCAAAATCCTTTTCGTCGTGGAGACATCCAAACGGCTGCGTAACATTTCAATCCCTACGGCGTGCATTATAACATCAGTGACTGAATGCCATTTCACCCGATTTTGAACCATAACGAAGCACCATCTCGGTTTCGGTGGAAAACCTCGCGCGGTGTAGGGATCCGGGAGGAATGAACCCTCCCAATCGAAAAATCATCGAAAGATCCCCACCACGGTTGCCATGTTGTAATTTTGCCCCAAAATTACGAACTCCAGAAGTTAAAACTTCTGGCACCGCGCTGATGTTCAGAATCCTTTCTTAAAGATTTCCCACCTCCACCCTCCTTCGGTAGTGCAATGAAGGAGCCATGGCTGCCTGTTTTTGTTACCTCGGTCGCACTGTCATTGGTTGAACAGCTAAATCCAAATCTGACCAAAAGGGGCGACCGGATAACCTGGATTCTACAACACGGCCCCCTGGAAGAACGGGTCAAGCGAAGCACCGCGTAGTGGCCCGTTCTAGAAACCATGAGTAGAATCCATCTTTGGTCCCTCGTATGGCTCGTCACTCCCATTCTCATTCCAAAACCAAATCTGCAAAATCCTTTTCGTCGTGGAGACATCCAAACGGCTGCGTAACATTTCAATCCCTACGGCGTGCATTATAACGTCAGTGACTGAATGCCATTTCACCCGATCTTAAACCAAAATGAAGCACCATCTCGGTTTTGGTGGAAAACCTCGCGCGGTGTAGGGATCCGGGAGGAATGAACCCTCCCAATCGAAACATCATCGAAAGATCCCCACCACGGGTGCCATGTCGTAATTTTGCCCCAAAATTACGAACTCCAGAAGTTAAAACTTCTGGCACCGCGCTGATGTTCAGAATCCTTTCTTAAAGATTTCCCACCTCCACCCTCCTTCGGTAGTGCAATGAAGGAGCCATGGCTGCCCGTTTTTGTTACCTCGGTCGCACTGTCATTGGCCGAACAGCTAAATCCAAATCTGACCAATAGGGGCGACCGGATAACCTGGATTCTACAACAGTTGATTGACAACTTGTCAGATGTGACCAATGAGGTTGTTGTAAGTCAGCGTACGATACGTTTATGTAGAGTGGCGTGGCTTTTATTGTCTAATATCAGTACGGGTAAATATCTACTTAAAAACACATTTAAATATGAATCAACTTTGTTTTTAGTTAACGGTGTAGGACACGCCGAAGACATTTTTTACCTATGGAAAACTCCCCTTAAACTTAATGAGGAAGATTCATACATGGCATCCCGATTTGTAAGAATGTGGACCAACTTTGCTAAGTTCAGGTAAACAATTTTATCTTTGCACTCTGTATATTAAAAATTGGTAAACAAATATTCCTACCGATATTCTTAACCAATCAAACAAGTACACTTTTAAGTTTATGGTGAATGATTAAACAAACAAAAGAGTTGATCGGTGTATTGATATATTCTGAAGTACCTGTTAAAAAGATAAACTTTAAATTTCAAAGACTTATTATTTTTTAGATGCTTTTTGATGCTTTTATACTTAACTAGATATTTTTTTGTGTGAGAAACTGTAATAAACCTGAAACATTGGTTACGTAGCCACATTCTTTCGAAGCACATTGATGTAACATTTTAAAAATTCGGAGAAGAAATAAGGAAGTTTGCAATTTTTAAATAGACCATAGTTTACCTCAAAAATCAAGTTTATTAAGAAAAAATCTACTTCTTTAAATAGCAATGACTTTTTCAATAATTAATCGATTATAATCAGTTTAAACCTTTTAAAAGGCACCGGCTTCAAAATTTATAGAACTTGTGTCAAAAATGACATTTGTTAAAAATTCAAGGTGGCGGACTTATTTTAAAAACAGGCATTTTTGACCCCCTAAAAAAAACTTTTTCAATCTCAAACATCGATTACAATGAGCTATTTTAAAAATTCGGACAAGGAAAAGGGAAGTTTTAAATCTTTATTTGTTAAACGAATTTTTTAAATATTACATTGATGTACTTAGAAAGGATGTGGTTTTGTAATCCATGGTTCAGGTTGAATACAGTGTCACAGAAAAGGGGGGGGGGTGAAATATGTCTATTTTTCAAATAGGTCCGTCTTCGATTTTTAGTAAATATCAGTTTTATCACTAGTTTTATAAATTTTCAACCTTGTCCCTTTTAAAAAGTTTAAACTTATTAAAATCGATCGATAGGTCTAGTCTCTGGCCTAAAGAATGTGACTGCGTAACCTATGTTTCAGATTTATTACAATGTCGCACACCAAAAATAATTAGTGGGGTTAAAAATGCCTATTTTTTAAATAGGTCTGCCATCTTGGATTTTTAGGCAATGTCAAATTTGCCATTGGTCTTATAAATCTTGAAGCTTTGGCTTTCGAAAAAGCTAAATATTGTTAAAATCGGACAATTTCCCGCTAAGTTTTAATCATTTAAAAAAGTGCAAGTGTTTTTGGCACACTCTATATATTATTGCATTTTTGAATCGGTCTTTTCTTCCTAATTTCAAAAATACCAAACACATTATTTCTATCTACAATGAGATTCAGGCTACTGCAAACATAGGGGGGGAATCAAGTCCAATTTACTCTCCGTGCCGTATGACCGAGGTGGATTCTAAGCACGCTGCAGTGTTATCTTTTGGAAATTTATTTTGTTTTTATTATTTTGTTCTATTTCTGCCTTGCTCGAGAAACAGATTGGTAAGTTCTTAGGTGAAATAATACATTTTTAAAACTAAAAATGGATGTCTACCAAGTTGCCGAAAAAGTGCAGATCAAACGGTACTATCAAAGCAGACCATTGAGACTTATTCAAAGAACTTTTTTTTGTAGAATTTTGTAAATCGCCCAAAACCTAGTTTATCAACGATTCATAGGTTTGTGCAAAATTTTAAAAAGTTTAGTAGTGTAGCGCCAAGAAACCTCACTGTTTTGAATGACGAGCAGGAAGTACGAGATGTGATGATCTGCGCTGCAGTAGAGGAAAAACGAAAGTTAGCTAGCCACCAAATTGCCGAATTAGTTGATACGTCTTCAGCCACTGTCTTACGTGTTCCGAAAAAGAATGGTTCATTCTTACAAAGTGTCAGTTTCCGGAGAACAACTATCGTCGTATGGAATTTTGCGAAACAATGATGGAAAGGGCTAATCGTGATGAAAACTTTCTGAGATCTATTCTTTTCATTGATGAAAGCACTTTTTCATTATAGAATCGTCATAACCCAACACACGTTCGATATTGGTCGAGGGAAAATTTGCATTTGCATTTTGACGTAAGAACACAGTATGCAATTTGAATGCTTCTAGATACTTGGATCTACTGCAGCAGCATATTATTCCAACTGCTAGGCAGTTGTTAGGTGTGAGATTTGGTGAAACATGGTTTCAACAAGATGGTTGTCCCGCTCACAATGATGGCCTTGTTAGGGAATATGTTGATAATGTATTTCCTAATGGGGTTATAAGTACACGGGGAACTATTTTATGGCCAGCTCGATCACCCGATCTTGCTCCTAATGACTTCTATCTGTGGAGTTATATCAAAAATAAAGTTTACAGGCATGAACGGCTAATAGTTTGGAAGAACTTCGGATTAAAATTGAAGAAGCTTTTCAAACTGTCATCCCTAACATGCTTGGAAACGTTAGAAGGAATTTTTATAATAGGCTCGGATATTGTCTGGCCGAGCAAGGAGGACTTTTCGAACATTTGCTCTAATTTTTTTTTGACCGGAAGAATCTTTTTGGTTTTTAGAATGTATTATTTTATTTTGAGAACTTGCTTTTATTTTGTTTCTCCTTATTATCTGTGCCAAAAAAAAGAAAATTACATTATAAAAATTTGCGTATTTATTGACCAAGTTTCGGTTTCATTGACTACGCTCCACGTAGATCCGTGGTAAGAGGCGTACTAAGCGCAAGACGCGAACAATGATCGCAAGCCTGAGTGTTGGTTGCTCCACTGGTAGGTGTCCCTGCGTGTACGTACACTGGCAAATTGGACTTCTTCCGGCCTATGTTCGCAATAGCCTGAAGCGCTCTGTGTAGTGTGGTTTGTGAGAACATTTTTTAAATCCTTATCGTCAGCATAATGTGGTAAAGAGAAAAATGATGCCTCTTTCTACAAACTTAATGTCTAAGCTTGATATTTGTACTGACAATTAGCATTTTCCGGCAGCTAAATATAAAAGCACTCAAAAAATTACACAATAAAAGCGGGCCTCGTTCACCTATGTCAAAAATGTAGTGTCCCTTGGCGTTGTTTTAATCGTGTTAGCGGCCCCGTCCTTGCATTTTCAGAAAAAAAAGCCGTTGCGATAATAACTGTTCCAATCAAGTTAGCCTGGAAAAAAAGGCAGAGTCGAAAGATTCTCTGCGCGCGAGCAGACTGGCTTTGCGCATGGCTAACCCTGATTTTTACATTATTTTCTTTGTTTTCATTTTTGGCTCCAGCTTGCTCCACTTGGTAGGAACTGACACCTTGGTAATCAAAATCGGCCATGGTTTGCCTGCTTTCGGATATTACATGTCAAACTTTGACACCTATTTTCGAATCCCCTGTCATAGATCCAAGGTTGTGCCCATGACAAAAAAATGTCTCTTAGTGTGTTCTATATAACATACTTAAACTGCATCCAAGTATCACCATTAAAATACTGCATGGATTTGTGTCGAGCAGGTCAAAATGTATAAGACTGACCCTTTTTTAATTGCCGATCTTTTTTTTGTGTTGACGAGTGTAATAGATTATATACTGATTATAAATAAAAGTAACACAGACCAACACCGTTCTCAACTAAAAAGCCAGTTAACTCCTACCGCCTCAGTGCCCTTTAGACTAGTGTGGCTGCCATTTTTTTAACCAAATTAACAAGTAAAACCTGGATATTCTGTCAGTTTAGTGTCAATATGGCACCGATCATAGGCGAAAGGATACTAAAACGAAAATGAGTTAACTAGCTTTTTAGTTGAGGATGGTGTTGCACTGACAATTTCTGTGATAATTGATCAAAAGTCAAACCGCCAGTAAGTACTTGTTAAAAAATATATGTTTTTTGGATTAATAGGAACCCAACTCCTGACCCAGACAGCCTTCTCGAAAACGTTACCTGGAATTCAGTGACAACCAAAAATGACGTTCCGTACCTAGACATCAACAGACAACTTAAAATGAATAGGAACTTTAAAGAGAAAAGTGTAACATTCTGGGAAAGTATCTACAAAACATATTCCAATGGTCCATACGAAACGTATTGAGGGACAACAATACCAGCATGCGTGCTTTGGGTGGGCGTAAAAGCTATCATTGGAGTAGGTTAGCTGCAGGTTTAAACAGTTATAGGTGTATACAGAGGGTCCCATTTTCGATAGGATTCAATGGGAAACTCCGTTGTTTTTAAAGATACTTAACTCTTACTTTTTTGAGCTTCAAAAAATGGTATTAACAGATTTATTGTCTCCCTTGTAGCTTTTGAGCTACAAAAGAAAGTTGAAAAATGAAGATGATATCTCCCTTAATTTAAGAAATAATTAAGTTCTGGAAAAACATGTCTGTGGCGACCTTTTTAGAAAAACACAATGGTCTTTTCGAAATTTTAATCCGACGACAAAAATGTTTTACTTCATATTTTAGTTTCGTTTTAAGTTTCTTTGATAATAAGATATCTTGTTTTTTATTTTGAAGTTTCGATCCCTAAAAAAGTCGTCTTCGGTGCATTTTTTTTTCTGGTACGGCATCATTTATTTAACTTTCTATTTAACTACTATATAGTAGATCTGGACAACCAAGATATATTACATGAACATACCGGATGCACTGGAAAAACAGGACAAATTTCAATTAAAAAAAAAACTGCATTGATAAGACAAAAAAGCCTTTCAAAAAAATAACATTCAACAATATGGCGGATAAAATCAAATGCCTACCTTTTTTAGACCTCTTTTTGTTATATGTTGCCATTTTTTTTATACTTAAATAAAAATACTTTTGTGCGCCATTTTGGTTTTAAATGTGGCAGCAAAGCCAATGTTTTTTTCAAAAGGTCTTATTTGTTTTATAAATAGTTTTTTTTTAATTGAAAGTTATAGCAAAAAACAATTTACCCGTTTTATTCGGTTCACCCGGTATGTTCATATAATATATCGTGGTTGTCCAGATCTACTATATAGTAGTTAAGTATAAATGGCCTCAAAAAAAAATAATTTAAAATGGGAAAGAGCCGTACCAGTAAATGATTTTCAAAATAAAAAAAAAATATATTTTATTATCAAACAAACTTAAAAATATACTAAAATATGGAGTGATCCTGATGATCTCTTCAATATCAACGGAGTTTGTCATTGAATCCTGTCGAAAATGGGACACCTTGTTCAGTGTACGTTCGTCGTGCTGAGCTGAGGGGAATACTGCTAAAAATATTGAACAGTTATCTAAGAAGATTGTGTGTGAACGTGTAGTTTGTGTTTTAATAATTAAGGGTTTTTCAACGCTTAAACGCATAAATTTCGTGAGAAAATCAACAGGTCAGGAGAGACTTTTGGAAATATAGCTTTTGTCCATTGAAAATAAGCTTATCTAAGGCTTGTCAGAGTATCCACGTTTTTACGAAGTTTTTAAAAATTACTTCCCTTACTTAAAATTTCACTGCACGCCACTGAAAAATGCAGTGACGTCTCTTCTTGATCATTCTTTCGCAGATCGCCGAAAGAAAAGTTTGGTTTTCTTACTTTCGTAAATTTAAAAAAACAATAAAAAGATGACAAAAATAGATTCGAAAGAAACGGTTAAGTTTTCCAGGAAATATCTTTAATTATTTCGTAGTTATTTAAATTTTCCCGCCTTTGGCATTTTATTTGAAGTCGCAAATCAGAAAGGTTCGGTTAAAAAAAAGATGTACAGGGTGACAATTTCAAAAATTACAATTAATTTTTCATACAGCCGGTTTATAAAAAAGCATCTTTATGTATTTTAGGGATTAAATAAGTACGTTTAATCCCTTTTAGAGACTAAAGTATCACTTTTAAACCCTTTTTTTTTAATAATAATCCCTAAGGGATTAAAAGTAAATTTAATCCTTCATCTTAGGGATTAGAAAAAAATTTAATCCCTTAGGGATTAAAAAAAAATAATCTCTGACAAATTATAACTAAATTTATTGCAAGTAATGCCGAACAGCACTTGCTTTTGGCCAAGATTTCATTTTCAGCACCCTTTCTTGTAGTCGACGAACGACTTGGCGTAAAAATAACATGATTTTAACAATAACCTTATAAAATAGCGAATTGAAGCCCCCCCTACAGTAGGGCTACAAACCTTTCGCCGCGGGACTAAAAGTAGCACTTTAGTTATAATGTACTATTTTGGATGCTGGTCGCATCGCCAGACATTAAGTGAGCGGAGCTAGGGCAGTCATGGTACTTTGTTTAAGTAGATCACCTTGTATATTTTGGCAAATGTTTTTAGGGGATTTTCTTTCTCATTCTAAAAATACCTAACATCATAAGACCAATGAGATAATAAAAAATAATATTCGGTGATTCTTTGTCTAATTCATTACTCTTATTAAAAGCTAACATATTGGGTATTGTTGGAATCAGAAGGAAAAGCCCTGTTGGGCCAAATACAGAAGAAGTCTTATTTAAAAAAAAACTAATATCGCCGCCTTAGTTCCTACTATTTGAAGCCTGGCGGCACAACCGGCATTCAAAGATACTTTTTTGTAAACCATCCAAATATGAGAAATTGTACTTATCTTATTTAGTTTAGGAAATAACCCAATGAGCATTTTCAGAAACTTCTGGTGACAGATATTTATATAATTATTATAAAGGGGGTTCCATTGATACCCTAGGGTATTTAGAAGTTTCCTACAAGAATTGAGTTTGCATATTTGTTTTATTAAAGGCTCTAAATTGATGGTACCCTAAAGTAACGTAAAACTGGCGTTAACAATATGTCCACGGACATCTCTATAAAAATTAAAGTCATCGGTTCAAATGTTATATAAATTGGTGTTAACAATGTTTCCACCAACATATTTATAAAAATATAAGTCATCAGTGACAAAAGTTATATAAATTGGTGTTTGAAATCTTTCTGTCAACCCACCTATAAAACCGTAAGTAACTATCAATTAAAGATATATAATAGATTGGTTTTTAAAATGTTGCTATCAACCCACTTATAAAACTTAATTAACCAACAACAAATTTATATAAGATAAGATTGAAAATATTTCGAGAGACACTTATAAAAACTTGGGAACTCACACACAATAGTTATATAAATTGGTGTCTGTAATATTCTTATGAACTCATTCATAAACCTTTTTTGCCCATAAGGTTTTTTCTATAATGTTGTTATTAATTTCTTTATACAGTGATTATAATAGAACTGTTTTTAGAACAAAAAACGTTTTTACGAAATCAAAAGGAGCGTTTTTGCGACATCAAATGGCGCGTTTTTGCGAGATACCATACCATTATTATCTTGTTTTAGTTACATCAATCTGAGAGAGATAAGAGATCCAAATCTTCTTGAGATAGTTGCCGATGACAGATATCGGGATCGAATGCATTTTACACCCGATTCCCAACAGCGTTTCCGATGCGCAGTCATCCTGACTCAAAAAACTCATCACATGGTCCGTCATGAACTTGTATAGGCAAATCTCGCTTAGACCACATGATACGTGTTTTGATTCGGGGGACCCACGAATGAGAAACGCATAGATGGGAACCGTGTTTTAGAAAAAGAGAACAATATAGTAACCGTGTTAAGGTCGCAGAAACGCACCGTGAAACGTCAAGCGCATACGCTGATACTGCTGGTCGGCGGCAAATGTGAACACCCCGGAAAATACTCGCCTGTACACCCTTCGACCCCGCAATCTAACTATATTTTATGAAGGTTTTATATTATTTGCTGTAACTTTTATATAGACAAAAATGCTCATTGGGAAAGCCATTGTAAGTTTTTTAGTGGTCACCCAATATATTTAACTTTAAATTCCTTTTCGTTACTACGTTGTGATACAAAAAATTCTGTGATATTTTCAATTTGTGTTTAAGTTTATTATGTTATTTAATTTAAAACCAGGTTTATTTTAGGAAAATATAGGTTGGTAAAATGAAAACTATTAAAAAATATTATATATAAATATATTAAGACATATATACTGATTACTAAATAATTTTTATTTATAATAAATATTAGGTACTTTTAGCTTGTTTGAAATTTTTTCAATTATCGGTATCCGTATTGGAGATAAGTCTACTTGCTGTTCGGGACAAAACGTATCCATCGGGCGTAATGTGTTTATTTATTTACTCGGCGCTTATGTTGTTTTCTAAGCGATGGAGATGCTCAGTTAATTGAAAGATAAGAAATTAAAAAAATAAACAAAAACAAATTGTGGTTATAAAATCATTGAATACTGATTTCGGTCGAGATACGTTAAGTATACGTACAGACCGCTTCAAGCTATTGCGAACATAGGGGGAATCAAGTCCAATTTACTCTCCGTGCCGTACGACCGAGGTGGATTCGAAGCACGCTGCAGTGTTATCTTTTGGAAATTCATTTTGTTTTTATTATTTTGTTTTATTTCTGCCTTGCTCAAGAAACAGATGGGTAAGTTCTTAATTGAAATAATACATTTTTAAAACCAAAAATGGATGTCTACGAAGTTGCCGAAAAAGTGCAGATGGTCAAATGGTCAAATCGTCATAACCCAACACACGTTCGATATTGGTCGAGGGAAAATTTGCATTTGTATTTTGACGTAAGAACACAGTATCCCCAAAAACTAAATGTTTGGGGGGGGGGGTATTGTAGGGGAACACGTAATTCGGTCATTTTTTATTAACGGCAATTGCAATTTGAATGGTCCTAGATACTTGGATCTACTGCAGCAGCACATTATTCCAACTGCTAGGCAGTTGTTAGGTGTAAGATTTGGTGAAACATGGTTTCAACAAGATGGTTGTTCCGCTCACAATGTTGGCCTTGTTAGGGAGTATCTTGATAATGTATTTCCTAATCGGGTTATTAGTACACGGGGAACTATTTTATGGCCAGCTCGATCTCCCGATCTTGCTCCTAATGACTTCTATCTGTTTTTGAAGAAGCTTTTCAAATTATCACCACTAACATGCTTGGAAACGTTGGAAGGGGTTTTTATAGTAGGCTCGGATATTGTCTAGCCGAGCAAGGAGGACTTTTCGAACATTTGCTTTAATTTTTTTTTGACTGGGAGAATCTTTTTGGTTTTTAGAATGTATTATTTTATTTTGAGAACTTGCTTTTATTATGTTTCTCCTTATTATTTTCATTGTAACACGTCGTCACTCATAAATCTGAGCAGTTGACAATAAAACGCTCTTATTTATCAGTGACAAAAAATAAGAAAATTACGTTATAAAAATTTGCGTATTTATTGACCAAATTCCGGTTTCATTGACTACGCTCCACACAGCACCGTGGTTAGAGGCGTACTAAATACCAAAGGAAAGTCATGCAAGTGGTGATCGCAAACCTGAGTATTGGTTGCTTCACTGATAGGCGTGCGGTGTCTCTGCATGTACGTACACTGGCAAATTAGACTTCTTTCGCCCTATGTTCGCAGTAGCTTGAAGCGGTCTGTATAGGTAACGATACGTTCAACGTAACGTGACGACCGGCCCAAATCACGTCTGCATATGCGCAGTTTGATACATATACGGATATGCGAAAATTTGGAAATGTGCTCAAAGAACTAATTATCAAAATATAAAAAGTCTATAAACTAACTTTTTTCTTTGTTGGTTTTATTAATATCACTTTATTGGTTATTTTTTCACAGAACATGTAATCACAAAACATATTTAGATAACTATTCTTTTCCCTTTTTCTAAAATTTTTTAAATTAAATTTCTTCCTGGCCAACAAATTTTTGTTCCTTAAAAAATCGTTTTTCTACAAAACGATTCCAATCATAAGCAAGCTGGCTTACTTTAATTATATTTTTCTACTCTGAAATTTCTCCAGACTTCACTTCTAACGAGGCTAAGTTGACCCTTAGCCCCGGTTTCGTCTTTTTGACTTTTCCATTACATGCACGAGTCTCATTATCCACCACGAAAATAGTGTCAAGTACATAAAATAACTTAAATATAGTAGTAGTAGTAAATCGGGGGCGGCCCGAGACCTGGCAAGTAGGCCCCATCGGTACCTTTTTACCTTACTCCAGCCCAGCCCCCTAATCCGCCACCTGTACCGCTTAAACGGTAGTGGGCTCTCCGGGCCTTCCTGTTCTCTTCACGAAGTCCAGTACTTTGGCCCATTTGAGAGCTCGTGGGTCCTCTGCATCCAGGTTCGGTTGTCCGAGTACCTGATGCCTCATCCTTAGGTATGCTTCGCACTCCGCAACGAGATAGAGTCATTCTCGATCCCGATGCGAGTCAGATGCTTACTGAGTCGGTTGTGGCCGGTCAGTATCCCTGTCAGTAGTCCAATATCTTTTCGTGTCCTTCCCAGGAGCCATTTGAGTCTGGCCGCGTCCGGTCCGTCGATGAATTCTTTGGACTGTCTGCATCCTATTTCGCTCTCCCAGGGGCCTAATTCTTGAATTTCAATAGAAGGAACGATCCCTCAAGAGAAGGGATCAATCCTGGGGAATGATCCCATCCCCCAAAAAAAACATGATTTTTCTTGGAACCTTTTCTTAATTTTAGATCTAAAAAGAAAGAATTTACGCTTATTCGTGTCTGAGAAATGGGATCGATCCCCGGCTTTGGACTCGGGGAGCGCGAACACCCAATTTTTGATAGAATGGAATGAGCGATCCCCGTTCAAGAATACGAACTGCATTTGACGTGGGATCATTCGACACAAATCTATGTCGTTTCCTGCTCGAGAATTCAGGCCCTGGAGTCTACAGACGTCTTTTCGCGACGGATGTTTTCGAAAGCACATTTTGAAAACATCCGTTTCGAACCATCGCCATTGATCGCCAAAATGACAATTATTGAATGACATTAATCAGCTGTGTTTGTGTGGCTTCTCGCTTTTGGGATTGGGAAGTTTGATTTTTCGAAATAGATGTCCTAGATCCACAAGTGAGCCTTTTTTTTGTCGCCGCTAGATAACCCTGGCCTATTTTCATTATTGCTTAAAATTGACAAGTGCCGCCATAAGGAACCGTGTTTGAAACGGCGGCCGAGGCACTTTCGGAATCCTTTGAAATGTTTTGAACCGTGACGTCACCATTTCGTCGCCAAAATAACATTTTACGCATGTTTTCAAAGCGGTTTCGAAATCATCGTCACATCAGAATTACAAGGTTCGATCTACAACATTTTGACATTTTAATTTTTTGCAAAAATGAATGTATAATTATGAGCTTTATCAAACAAAAAATAAATAGAAAAAAACCGCTGGGAGTTTCAGATTTATTAAGAAAATTACAAAGTTCCAAGTGGATGATTTTAAATTATTTTAGAATTACAAAGTTCTATGGACCAAAATATTTTTAGTGGCGATTTTGATTACAATTTTTTCCTTCCAGTCTTGACTTTTAAATTATCTTTTTGCCGTTTCTAAATATTTTAAGGTACGTTTTCTATGATTCGGCGGACGCATCAGGCGTCTGACGCAAGTAATCGTTTCCTTTGGCCCGGCTGCGTTTCGTGCCTATATTCAAACGTATGAGTCAGCCGCATGCGTCCGCCGAATCATAGGAACCGTAACTTTAAGTAAGTATTCTTTTTTGCAAACTAGTGCATTTAAAAGCCCTAAGAATTTTTTTTAATTAAATTTGTATTTATTCATTTAATTTTCTTAGATTGGTGGCAATAAAATAATTCTTTTTGAAAACCAATTTTATACAAAAAAAGTTAAATTAAATTATGTTCTTACGTTTATTTATTGCATGCGACTCAAGTTTTTTTTTATCGTTAATCTCCACGAACACAAATTATTTTATACTTTTTAGTCCGTTTTAAAAACAGAGAGCTTTATTAAAACTTATTTTTTATTTAATTAATTACTTTCTGCTCTTAGTGTATTTTTTTTTTGGGAAATACTGAGTAAATTTAAATCTAAAAACACCCCACACCCATCATCATAGCTTTTTTATCCATTATAGGGACATATTTAGTAAAACTCAAATTTGAAAACTGCATATTCATATTGGTTCAAAATTTATGGATTTTTACATATATCAACCCCCTACTACTCCCTAGAGCACACAACAATATCGTTTTTTTGTTATAAAATTAGAAAAAAAATTTGGGAAACTAAAGACTGCATATCCATACCAGCTATGATTTAAAAGTTATGATTTTTTTAATTTTTAAATAAATTAATCCCCACTCATTTTCTTAACTACCCCCCACAAACGCAGGTTTTATTGCAATATTATAATGTGACTGGAATTACATAAGTTTACCAAATTTTATTAAACTCGGTTAACGAGAAGTTAAAACTTTTAAATGTACCAAAGTTCTATGTACCAGTTTCTTAATATAAAAATTATTTTGAGAATTCCAAGGTTCTATCCCAATTTTCCGTGTCAAACATTGACAGTTTCCTGTGGAAAAAAATAGATCAGACCAACTTTTTTAAAATCTTCGAAAATAAGTGAAATTAAATTATTAGTTTAAAATATTTAAACAAAACAGATGGCATAGTTCTAGAGCACGATATTTTTTAAATGCAATTGCCAAAAGTTGCAAGGCAGGTAGATAGAACCTTGTGATTTTAAGATGACGACGTATTGAGTGCTGGCCCCGATCCGAGCGAGTTCATCCGCCTTTTCGTTGCCCGAGACTCCCGTATGTCCCGGAACCCACATCACTGTAACTCTCTTGTCTTGACTCAAGGCTTCAAGTGCTTCTACGCAATTTTTGGTGCACTAAGTGCCTTTGCGAACCTCTTCTAGTGTTGCCACCATTATAATGGCGTATTCCTCGACTTGGAAGACCGTACCTGGCTCTCCGAGCGGGTAGCTCGTCCGAAATTCCCGGTCTTGCACGTAGACCTCCGCCCCTGTTGTCTACCTCTCCGAACTTAAACATAACGTAACTTTAAAAAAAACGAAAAATTCTATAAATAAACTATCTTTTACACTCTAGTTTTTGAGATATTAAGAAACTTGAATAAAAAAATTTTCTACTCTGCATATTCTCCAGACTTTTTTTCACTTCTAACGGGTGAAGTATACAAAATGAATCAAACAAAACTAAAAAAAAATCGAATTCTTTAAATAAATTATTTTCCTCTAGCTTCTGAGATATTATCAAACTTAAATCAAACACATTTGTTTCTTGGGCCGCTCATTGTTTTCTAAAAAGATTCCAATCATACTCAAGCTGGCCTAATTTAAAAATAGTTTTCTACTCTGCAACTATTCCAGATTTTTTTTACATTTTAAAAGTAGTATCAAGCCCTCAAAATGTCTCAAACAATAATGTTACGATTCTTAAATCAAGTTTGGTGGCAAACATTTTTTTCTTTGAACACCTTATTTTTTTTAAAAAGATTTCAATTAATTATAAGTTCACTGGCCTAACAGAAAAATATTTTTCTATTCGGCAACTTCTGTAGACTTTCCTTTACTTCTAACGATTTTTTTTTTATTTTTCCATCACATAGTATTAAGTACACAAAGTGACTTAAACAAATTGAAACTTTTACAAATGATCGAATTTTAAAAAAAGAAATTCGATGCATAAACTATGTTTCACACCTTTAACTTTTGATAAATGTATTGGGCAACCTGAATAAAATTTCTTCTTGGCGAATATTGCTTTGCACTTAAACAGCTCATTTTTCTCTCACAACGATCCAATTATAAGCACGCTGGCCTAACTTTAAAATATTTTTTTACTCTGCAACTTCTCCAGACTTTCCTTCACTTCTAACGAGTTTAAATTGACCCTTAGTTCCGGTCTCGTCTTTTTGATTTTTCCAACGCAAATACTCCACCGTTGAATAGCCCGATGCACCTATTAAATTTAAAAATAAATTGATAATAATGTTGACATCTATTTTCGTGTTTTGTTTTAAATAGTTATATAAATTGAATTCAGAAAATAATTTTTCAGTACTTTGTTATATTTATACATTTTAAAACCAGAATTAGGTAACTTTACATAACAACAAACTAAAATATTGAAAATTAAATTCACCCCATGCGGGAATAGATTACCTGGTAACCATGATTTTTGTAACTATTTGCAGATAACTATAACAAAATTAAAGAGAAATAGCGAAAAATAGCAATACTGACAAAATCTAATTATTCTTGCCTAAAAATTAAGCCATTTCTGCCGTTTTCACCAAGTATTTACGAAAAAATCATTTAAAAATATCGTCGAAATATCAAATTGTCAAAGACTAAAATGTCGCAACAATGAACGTCACCGAGTAAAAAGGCACATCGCTATGGAAACCATTGTTATTTTATTTACCAGCCGTCTTGATTAATAGTGTAAAGATGGCGTGTTGCGAGAAGTGCTCTTCGTTCGAGATTTTATTTTAACAACTCGCGGCTAATCTGTGCTTTTTTTACTCGCGTGTTTAAATACCTGCTGCGCTCGTTATTTAAACCAACGCTTGTAAAAAAGCACTATTTTAGCCACTAGTTGTGAAAAAATACTATTTTACTTATTTGTGCGGTAAATTTAGTTTAAGTTATATTGATTACCTGTTTTTATGTTTAAATGTAAATATAATAAACATATTTAAAACTTCTATGTTTTCTAGTTGTTCTGATTTTTTTAGATTATAAAATGATATACTTTTTTTGCTGATCGCTCTGATTGCAATTAGTTGGTGGGGAAAGTGTTCGAAATCGGGAGAGCAGTTTGTTCAGAACGAAAGAATACATAAAATAAAATAGGTATGTAGTGTTTATGTAGTTCAAACACGAAAGTAAAAACGAAAGTGGAATGATAATATCCTGTAAATAAAATGACCGCTACATGTACTTGACATTTGTGAGCCTAAATAAGTTGGTATTGACAAAATTCCCTAACTCTGAGGCTAATAATAAGAAGGCTTATCGCATATCACTAATGGAAGGCAAAAAAGTAGTCATTCCGGTTGTATAACAGCACTGAACAAATCAAAACACTATATTTTTAGCAAAAACACGCAAAAAAAACGAAAACACTTTATTTTGACGAAAAAAGCAACGGAGTAACATCCTAGTAACTTTTGTTTTGGTTCAAACAAGTGTGTGGCTAATAAAAAAAGCAGGCAAATATATATCATGTTTACAGGAGGACTTGAAACCCATCTAAAAATGATATAACTTTACTTTTTCTATGAACAAAAATTTAAAAAAACAAAATTTTAATATATTATGAAAAATCATGGTAAAAAATACCAATTACTGATTGTGGAAAAGACACACCAAAAACAAAAAAGAATGTCAAATCGATTCGATTGATGTGACTACGTTCTTTTAGGCTCATAACTGTCACCTGCATAAGGCGGTCATTTTTGTGAAATTTCTCAGGGGGTATTATCATTCCACTTTTGTTTTTACTTTCGTGAGTTCAAATCGTCCTACTTACCAATTATCAGCAGACCAAGGAGGAGGTTTAGTTTTAGTTGGACGCAGATATACGAGCTGTAAGCATACGTAATAACGGATCCGGTGGATTCCCACAAACGAAAATTGCTGTATGCTGCCTCCTCTTTTCCGGGAAAAAGGATGCCATAGAGTGCTGCAAAAAATATTTGGGACAGCTTGACATAAAATCTAACAAGGATGTTCCCGAAAAAAAAAATCTTAGGGGCAAGACGGGGCTAATGTAGTTGAAAATTCATTACTTTTGCACCAAAGCAGCTAAGAATAATATTTTTTAATTTTAGAGAAAAAAACTATGTGGGTGGGGAGCGCACTGATAATTTTTTTAGTAAAGTGCTTCATGTGCAAACTACAATCTATTTCTAAGGCTACGTACTTATATACTACGGGAAATCACTTAACCATGAAGTTTAAGAAGTTGGCTCCGCCCAAGGAGGGGCTTCCAAATATTTGGGATTTCAACACTTGGTTTACTAAACGTTCCCCGAATCTGCCCAATAAAGGTAGCTTCGAGGAATTTTCACATACATAGGTGAAACAAAAAGACCACTATCTATTAGGCTTAAGGAACATCAGACGAATACCTTAAGAGGTTAAACAACGAAATCAGGAACCGCCGAACACGCATTGTCAAAAACAACACCTCATGAAGTGGACAGAAACAAAGGTCTTGCACAAGAAGTCACACTGGAAGAAACGAAAATTCCTTGAAGCTACTTTTATTGGGCAGAATTACGGAAGTGCGGAAACTCCAAATATTTGGAAGCCCCTCCTTGGGCGGAGCCAACTTCTTAAACTAAACTAAAAGTATTGTAGTTTGCACCTGGAGACGATCAGATATTGTACTGATCGAAACATCGTGCATAAATAAAATATAGACAATGGAAGTCGGACACAGTTAATTTCAAATATATCATTGTCTCAAACTTTCCAACAAACAGTAAAGTTTCTGCTACAACAGCAAAGTTTCTTACTAAAACTCGGATAGGAAAATAATGTTCAGTAGCCCTAGCCAAAAAAATAGTTACGCCAGCAAACAAATTTAGTAACCTATCATTCTGGCAAACAACATTGCTGTCCCAGCTAAGAAGCTTGCTATTCTCGCAAAATATTTTGGTTAAATAGGCGCCAGCAAAGTTGCAAATTTCTCAGTCTGGTAGAAAAATTAAAAAAAAATAATATACTAAGTTTTTAAAGCGGACTAAAAAGTACTAAATAATTTTTCCTAGCCCCATAGAGATAAACCATACACGAAAAACGTTTAAAGTGTGCAGTATTAGTTAAAAAATTCACGTGCAAGAGTTTATCACTAAAAACGGTAAAATGGTCTTTATCTGTATGGGGGTCTAGAAAAATTTATTTTATACTTTTTACTCCGCATTTTTTTTTTATAAATTTTTTGAAAGTTTTTGGGACTATATGGATTAGAAATCATCATTAAATTCCTTGCGAGTGCGTAAGTTTTACTTCCCTAATTTAAAAAATCATTTTTAAAGTGATCGCATCTATTCTTGTTTTGTAGTTTTTGTAGTGTACCAAATTTATAATGTGTATCTATCTAAATTTTTGAAAGAAATTCATGACTACTAGCTATTCTGCAACGAGTCGAGATTTCTAATTATCATTTGCTGAAACGGCGAAAAAGAAAGATTACCGCACCAGTTTCCGGCATGAAAAATTATAGGGCGGGAGGTTCATTAATTTTGAGCAGAGTCTATCCTTCACTTTTATCACGGCTACATTGTTAAAAGACTAAATGGGGTTCGTGGGTTAAGAAAAGAAGCCGATTTTACTTTTTTATTATATTTTTGGGACCTTAAATTTTGCAGAATCGGCAGATGCACCTTCAATTTGAAGGATTAAGCGTCTCTACGGAGACAGATATAATTATCTTTACAGATATCCTAAGCTCTGGAGTTGATAAAGGAGGAGGCACTAAATACATTGTTTACCGGGATGCGTCGGATGAGCTAAATTTAAGATATGTTAGAGCCCTAACCTTCCTGATATTTTTTCCAAAAAAAATTGGGGGCTCATCGGTCTCATTTTCGAGCAATATTTATTCGAAAGGGCGCCACTGAAACCTTGATAATAGAACTATTTTCAGTTTTTCTACAATAACTTCGTAAAAAAAAGAGATAGAAAGCTAAAACTAGTTCTGTTTTGTAGATAACGAACACGTTTCAAGAATGTAGTAAGAGTTTAAAAAAATATTTTGCATTACCTACCTACAGGGTACACTCAAAAAGACATATCATATAAACAGAAAAGTTGTCTCACAACTTGCGATTATTCTACAGAAAAATGAAAATCCGTATTAAAAATTAGTTCAAACATATTTACTATTAGTCCGTCTAAATACATTATTACGACTTATGCAGTTGGGTCGCGTCAAAAACTTACAGGGTGACTTAAATATTTTTCAAAATATATCAAATATGTACCGAAATGCTTATCCTTACATATTCCGAGTATAGAGATGCGCCACAAGAGCCACAAGAAAACTGAAAATCCGTATTAAAAACTAGTTCAAACATATTTACTATTAGTCCGTCTAAATATGTTATGACGATTTACGACTTATGCAGATTGGGTCTGTGTAGAAAACTTAAAAAACAAGGACATCGTAAAACACTAAAGTATCTCTTTGTTGTGCGAAGTTATAATAGAAAAACTGTAAAACGTTCCATTATTAAGATTCCAGTGGCTCCTTTTAATAATTATTTCTCGAAAACGAGACCGATGACCCCTCCAATATAAGAAAAGTTAAGGCTCTAACATATCTTAAATTCAACTCTGGTGACGCATCCCTATACTCGGGGTATGTAAAAATAAGCATTTCGGTACTTGATATATTTTGAAAAATATTTAAGTCACCCTGTAGGTTTTTGATGCAACCCAATACGTTTGAACTAATTTTTAATACGCATTTTCAATTTTACGTACAATAATCGCAAGTTCTGTGAAAACTTTTCTGTTTATATGATATGTATTTTTGAGTCTTCCCTGTAGGTAGGTAATGCAAAATATTTTTTTAAACTCTCACTACCTTCTTGAAATGTGTTTTAGCTTTCTATCTCTTTCTTTTACGAAGTTATTATAGAAAAACTCTAAAAAGTTCTATTATCAAGATTCCAGTGGCGCCCTTTCGAATAAATATTGCTCGAAAACGAGACAGATGACCACCCCCAATTTTTTTTGGACAAAATGTCAGGAATATCCCGGTAAACAATGTATTTAGTGCCTCCTCTTTTAAAAAGGGATTTAGTGAGGGTGAATAAACAACAAAATCGATGAATAGTGAGCTTTCCCTCAAAATAGGTACTTAATGATAACCGTAGATCCGGATTTCGCACTATTGGTGCTCATCAGTACGATGCTAGGGATTAGAAGATGAAATGATGATGAAAAAATATGACACAGGATTCATGTAAAAGACAACCATCTGTCAAATTGCAGAATCGGCAGATCTATCTTTAATTTCATTTCATCTCCTAATCCCTAGCACCGTACTGATGAGCACCACAAGTGCGAAATCCGGATCTATTTTAAGAGAAAGCTCGCTATTCATTGATTATGAAAAATAATGTTCTAAAAATACCATTGATGTCTTTTGGCTGCATTTTTTTGCATGTGTTGCAAAAATATTCTTTCCTAATGGTTATCCTTGGCATATCCTATGCACGTCTTTATAAGTAGGTCCTTAAATGGTATGTTACCAGCATATGTAAAGAAAATCCTGTAAAGGTAGTCAGAGGCATATTCTTATCATGTAAATGTTCTTTAATGGTACGGGTACTTACAGTTGATTTGCACAAGCCAAACAGCATCACAAACGCCCCAAAGACCAGCAATCAGAAAGTAAGTGATGTGACTTCTTTGATCCGGTTGCCAATTCAGCAGACTGACGATAAGGGCCACGTGCAACGCCAATGCAGTGAAAATAACGGGATTCCTGCCTGTCAATTTTATAATGCTGCCAATCAAAATGGCCGTCAATCCGTTACAGACTCCGAAGCAGATCATGACGAAGCCGATGTTGCTGACGTCCCAGCCGCATGTGACAAACGCCTAAAATGTACACAAAAAAAGAGTTTAAAAAACGAGCCCAGTAACCCAAGCAACAATACTACGTCGGGTCTATGTAAAAATGATTGACCCTGACGTTGGTCGCCAACTGGTAGTCGACGTCATTACGACTCTAGCTAATTTTAATCAAGTTTATGTCCTTTTTAAAAGTTTTTAATCAAAATTGTACGCTACTTGTCTAAAAATAATGCCTTTTTACCGAAGGATGACGCCTATTGGCAATAGAATCGACATATGAAACGGTCGTCTTGAATAGCCCTGAACAAGAAAATAAATTTTGCGAAACGTTGGCATTTCAAAAAAAGGACGTTTCATTGATAAGATCCCATAACCCATAAACCTACACCTTCAAAAAAGAACGAATTTTCAAAAAACACTAACCCATACAGAAAAGACACAGTTATTCATTATTTTGTATTGTTATTGCAAAATACCACTGAAAAACTGCTTGGTTTCTTAAAATATACCATATTTTAGAAAAAAAGCCCTAAAACCATTTTTTTTTTGACAGGTGACAAAAATTTGGCACATCATAACTTCATTATCTGTGTTTGAGGTCATAAAGTTGGTGATTTTTTAGACCACGTCTGGAGGTGGTTTAAATTTATATTCCCCAGAAAGCATTGTTTTGTGGCAACTGGTAATAAGTTCGTTTATAATTTGCCTAAGTAGTCGTTTTCACAAGGATTAATTTACCTTATCTAATATCCCAAGTTGTTCATTAACCAATAAAACACCTCCAATCTTGTGCAGAAAAATGCCATATTTTGAACCCGTTTTCAGCACAAAAAATATATTTGTGAGGGGACTACGAGGCAAGACAAAGATAAGCAGAGATCAATGATTATAATTATGCACAAAAATATGCCAAACAAAAAAAACCAGGAACAACTATATTAATTTATTTACAAACTGAAATAAAAACGTTGAGGTTATCTAAAAGCGCACTCAAGAAAACTTTCCTTACTCAAGGTTCACTCATTTCAAAGCTGTAGCTTTCATCAGAGATTGGTGCAAGCCAAGGTACAAGCAGACGTAAGAGATCCGAACTCGATCTTTGTGATTTGAATGCTGCTAATATTTTTAAACTCACATTTGGACAGTGACAGAAATGTTGCAATAAAGTTTTTTAATACATTTTATAAATAAAAACACCTTGTAAATAAATACAAAATTAATCTACTTCTTATTTTATTATTACCCATCTATATTATTGTGTGACAACCAGTATTAATTGGAAAAATTAATTAACAAGGTTAAGTTTTAATTAGAGTGACATATAACCCAAATTTAAACCCCGCGTGGGTTTAGTTTTTTTTTATTTTCTTTTTTTGAATCTTTCTTCGTAAATCTAACACAAGATTGTGTTAAGATGATTATTCAATAAACAAATTATAATTATTATTATAAACCAAACTATGTCCAGAACTCAAGGAGGGTTAGTTTAAAATACTAAAAACTAAAAATTTCACTTAAACTTAGGACCGTTCTAAAATAAACTAAACCCTTATAGTAAATCCCACTGTTAAAGTTGGCAAACTGCGTAAACGTAACGTAGCTCTAAAATCCAGCCCTCTCATTGGTGAAAACCGGCAGAGGTGGGCGTTTCCGCTTCGACTAAAGCGATTTCAGCTACCGTGTCAGGCGATGCGACGTAACGATACACCACCTAACCTTGACACAATCTTTTGTTGAATTTAAGAGGAGAGTTTCAATTTAGAAGAAAACAAAATTAAAAAATGTAAACCAACGTGGGCTCTAAATAGTTAACACTCTGTAGAACAAATTAAAATTGGGGTTATATGTCAGACTATTTAGAACTTACTCTTGGTAATTAATTTTTCCAATTAATACTTGAAGTCACACAATGATTTAGATGGGTAATAATAAAATAAGGAGCAGATTAATTCTTTATTTATTTAAAAGGTGTTTTTTATTAAAAAACTTAAATGCAAGTTTCTTTTACATTTCTGTTACGTCTAAATGTCAGTTTCAAAATATTAGCTGCGTTCAAATCCCAAACAGCGAGTTCGTACCTCTGTTTGTACCTTGGCTTGCACAAATCTCTACTGGTGAAACCTACAGCTTTGAAATGAGTGGGCTTTGAGTAAGGAAAGTTTTCTTGACTGAGCTTTTAGATAAGCTCAATGTTTTAATTTCAGTTTGTAAATAAATTCATATAGTTGTTTTGGGTTTTTTTGTTTGGTATATTTTTCGTGCATAATCAGTGACATTCATTTATGTTTTTTTTAGCATCGTAGTGCCCTCATAAATATATTTTTTGTGCTGAAAACAGGTTCAAATTATAGCGTTTTTCTGGACAAAATTGGAAGTGTTTTATTGGTTAACGAACAACTTGGGACATTAAATAAGGTAAATTGATTCTTGTAAAAACGGTTACTAGGGAAATTATAAGCGAACTTATTACCAATTTTCACAAAACAATCCTTTCTGGGGGCTATAAATTTAAACCACCCCCCAGAAGTGGTCTAAAAAATAATCAACTTTATAACCTCAAACACAGATAATGAAGCTATTATGTGCCATTTTTAAATCTGTAAAAAAAAATAGTTTTAGGGCATTTCTCCTAAAATATGGTATATTTTGAGAAAAAGAAGCAGGTTTTCAGTAGATTTTGCAATAACAATAGACGATAATCAATAACTTTGTGTCTTTTCTGTATGGGTAAGTGTTTTTTTAAAATTGGTTTTAAAATTTAGTACCCCCACAGGTGTAAAATTTAGACCTGTGGGGGGTACTATTTTAGATCTTAGTTAATCTCACTGTTAGTGTCTAATAGGGAGTAAAAGCCACGCCACTCCACTTGAATGAATCGTTCGTCGACTTCCAGCATCCTCATTGGTCAGATCCGATAGAAGTTGTCAATCGCACGTCAAGCGAGATTGCTTTTTATGAGATACGGGCGATAGCGCGCGCTAGGTGGTGTATAGTTACGTCGCGTTGCCTCACTCGGTAGCTGAAATCGCGTTAGTCGAGGTAGAAACGCTCACCTCTTTGGGTTTTCACCAATAAGAGCTACATTACGTTTACGCGCTGCTTTGGCTTTTAGTCTCTAATATGGTCCAACATTTTCGTGTCGTACCAACGTCATAACACATATTACCAACGTCAACCGACGTTCGTCAGTACTTGTTGGGTTGTAGAAAAAGTTTTTTCTGGTGGTGTCAAAAATGCCTGTTTTTTTGAATAAGTCTGCCATATTGAATTTTTAACAAATTTCATTTTTGACACAAGTTCTATAAAGGTCTGCGCCTTTTAAAAAGTTTAAACTTATTAAAATCGATCAATTTTTGAAAAATTTATTGCTATTTAAACAAGTAGATTTTTTTTAATAAGCTTAATTTTGCAGGTAAACTGTGGTCTATTTAAAAATTGCAAACTTCCTTATTTCTTGCACGAATTTTTAAAATGTTACGTCGATGGGCTTCGAAAGAATGTGGCTTCGTAACCGATGATTCAGATTTATTATAGTATCACTCACAAAAAAAATATCTAGGGGAGGTTAAAAAATAGATCTGCCATCTTGGATTTTTAGGAAATGTCAAGTTTGACATCAGTCCTTTAAATTTTGCAGCTTTGGCTTTCTAAAAAGCTAAATATTATTAAAATCGGACAATTTCTCGTTAAGTTATAATCGTTTAAAAAAGTGCGGCCTTTGTGGCACACCCTATATTTTTTAAATCCCAATGACGTTAGTGTATCAAAGAATGGTTCGACTAAAATATTTAAAATTTAAAAATACCCAGTATGGGGCTGAAAAGATTTTAAAAAAACTGCTAGATTCACATCTGCATAAAAGCTTTAATTTTTTATTACACAACTTTGCTCCATAAAAATCCGTTTATCGTCATTTTCTCTAGTTTAAACTTTTAACTGGAAAGCTTTTAACATTTTTTTGTTCCGTTTTTAATTGCCCTACTGAAACTTTATGTATATATTTCAGGTAATAGGGACTTATCGGACATTATATGGTTGATTTTAATAAATTCGGCACTATTTTTGACAGTTCCACACAAAGGTAAACAATAGGGACTTATCATAATACATAAAGTCGGCATAGTCGGACTCAGTACTATTTATGACAGTTCCGCACGAAGATTGAAAGGTTTCTGACATTTTTGTCATGTAAACATGTTATCTAAACATGCTCATATTGTGCCATTCTTAAAGTTAACAAATTAAAGTTAATGCCGTCCTTTATTAAAGGCAGGCAAAAACATTATGAAAGTCTACATTATTTTGATAGCAAAGATGACATATTTAGACAACGAAAACGTCAGAATCCCTTTAAACTCTACATCTTTATTAAAGACAGGCTATGCGGACTTTATGTACTGATAAGTCCCTAATTACTACATAGTTTTAGGCACTTACACATCTGTTATGGGACAGCGCGTCGCGGCGCCCTTCTTGGTTGCTGGGGCTATCCAAAACTTACGTTTGGACTATCCAGCAAAAGCTTTTTTGATCGCGGTGCTGTCAAAATAATGTTGACTAACATAATGTTTGTGTCTACCTTTAATAAAGGCTGGCATTACTTTAATTTGTCAACCTTATGGACGGCACAATATGAGCATAGGTCTGACTTTAATAAAGACCGCACTATTTTTGACAATTCCGCACGAAGTTTAAAAGAATTCTGACATTGTTGTTGTCTAAATATGTTATCTTTGCTATCAAAATAATGTCGACTTTTATAATGTATGTTGTTTGCGTTTATTAAAGGACTGCATTAACTTTAATTTGTCAACTTTAAGAATGGCACAATATGAGCATGTTTAGATGACATGTTTATATGACAAAAATATCAGAAACCTTTCAACCTTCGTGCGGAAATGTCAGAAATAGTGCCGAGTCAGGCTATGCCGAGCTTATGTACCGATAAGTCCCTCATGTTTAGATGACATGTTTATATGACAAAAATGTCAGAAATCTTTTAATCATCATGTGGTTCTGTCAAAAGTAGTGCCGACTTTATTAAAGTCAGGCTATATCAACTGTGTATACCGATAAGCCTCTAATATTCTTTATTATAGCTTTAATGATCAAATATTTACGTCCCTAAAGTTAGCAATACAAAGCCCGCAGTGCAAAGATTTTAATGATTGGAAAAATTGGCACTAATTAGGCGCTAATTAAGCGCCCATAACGCAGTTGTTGGCTGGCTATGTTTAGGGTACCTTTTTGAAAACAAATGTAATTCCCTACTAACTTTAGACATTGCAAACTAGCGAATAGTCATTAACGTAGGGGTTGGCGATGACTTTGTGTATGCAATAATTAGGCGCTAATTGGACGCTAATTAAGTGAACAATTCCAAAATTTGGCGCTCTAGCAGTTTCCGAGTTATAGCGTGTACTGCTAACTACCCGTTAAAGTTAGCAGTGCACTATGCATAGAATGGTCCAGTTCAGTGGTAGAGGGGTCCAAACGAAACGGTTTAAAAAATTAAGCGCTAATTAAGTGCTACAAAATCCACCGAAATTTTTCAGAATTTTTGTATTTTTCCCCTTTTTTTAAAAACAATGTAATGCACTGCTAACTTTAGACATTGCAAACTCGCGAGTAGTCATTAACGGAGCGGTTGGCGATAACTTTATGTATGCAGTAATTAGGCGCTAATTGAGCGCTAATTAGATCCCTAATTCCCGAATTTGGCGCTCTAGCAGTTTCCTAGTTTTAGCGTGTATTGCTAACTACCCGTTAAAGTTAGCAGTGCACTATGCATAGAATGGTCCAGTTCAGTGGTAGAGGTGTCCAAACGAAACGGTTTAAAAAATTAAACGCTAATTGAGTGCTGCAAAATCTACCCAAATTTTTCAGAATTTGTGCATAAATCCCGTTTTTTTAAAAACAATGTAATTCCCTACTAACTTTAGACATTGCAAACTGGCGAATAGTTATTAACGGAGAGGTTGGCGATGACTTTGTGTATGCAATAATTAGGCGCTAATTGGACGCTAATTAAGTGAACAATTCCAAAATTTGGCGCTCTAGCAGTTTCCGAGTTATAGCGTGTACTGCTAACTACCCGTTAAAGTTAGCAGTGCACTATGCATAGAATGGTCCAGTTCAGTGGTAGAGGTGTCCAAACGAAACGGTTTAAAAAATTAAACGCTAATTGAGTGCTGCAAAATCTACCCAAATTTTTCAGAATTTGTGCATAAATCCCGTTTTTTTAAAAACAATGTAATGCACTGCTAACTTTAGACATTGCAAACTGGCGAATAGTTATTAACGGAGAGGTTGGCGATGACTTTGTGTATGCAATAATTAGGCGCTAATTGGACGCTAATTAAGTGAACAATTCCAAAATTTGGCGCTCTAGCAGTTTCCGAGTTATAGCGTGTACTGCTAACTACCCGTTAAAGTTAGCAGTGCACTATGCATAGAATGGTCCAGTTCAGTGGTACAGGTGTCCAAACGAAACGGTTTAAAAAATTAAGCGCTAATTAAGTGCTACAAAATCCACCGAAATTTTTCAGATTTTTTGTATTTTTCCCCTTTTTTTAAAAACAATGTAATGCACTGCTAACTTTAGACATTGCAAACTCGCGAGTAGTCATTAACGGAGCGGTTGGCGATAACTTTATGTATGCAGTAATTAGGCGCTAATTGAGCGCTAATTAGATCCCTAATTCCCGAATTTGGCGCTCTAGCCGTTTCCTAGTTTTAGCGTGTATTGCTAACTACCCCTTAAAGTTAGCAGTGCAATATGCATAGAATGGTCCAGTACAGTGGCAGAGGGGTCCAATCGAAATGGTTTAAAAAATTAAGCGCTAATTAAGTGCTGCAAAATCTACCGAAATTTTTCAGAATTTTTGTATTTTTCCCCTTTTTTTAAAAACAATGTAATGCACTGCTAACTTTAGACATTGCAAACTCGCGAATAGTCATTAACGAAGCGGTTGGCGATAACTTTATGTATGCAGTAATTAGGCGCTAATTGAGCGCTAATTAGATCCCTAATTCCCGAATTTGGCGCTCTAGCCGTTTCCTAGTTTTAGCGTGTATTGCTAACTACCCCTTAAAGTTAGCAGTGCAATATGCATAGAATGGTCCAGTACAGTGGCAGAGGGGTCCAATCGAAATGGTTTAAAAAATTAAGCGCTAATTAAGTGCTGCAAAATCTACCGAAATTTTTCAGAATTTTTGTATTTTTCCCCTTTTTTTAAAAACAATGTAATGCACTGCTAACTTTAGACATTGCAAACTCGCGAATAGTCATTAACGAAGCGGTTGGCGATAACTTTATGTATGCAGTAATTAGGCGCTAATTGAGCGCTAATTAGATCCCTAATTCCCGAATTTGGCGCTCTAGCCGTTTCCGAGTTATAGCGTGTATTGCTAACTACCCCTTAAAGTTAGCAGTGCAATATGCATAGAATGGTCCAGTACAGTGGCAGAGGGGTCCAATCGAAATGGTTTAAAAAATTAAGCGCTCATTAAGTGCTACAAAATTCACCGAAATTTTTCAGAATTTTTGTATTTTTCCCCTTTTTTTAAAAACAATGTAATGCACTGCTAACTTTAGACATTGCAAACTCGCGAGTAGTCATTAACGGAGCGGTTGGCGATAACTTTATGTATGCAGTAATTAGGCGCTAATTGAGTGCTAATTAGATCCCTAATTCCCGAATTTGGTGCTCTAGCCGTTTCCTAGTTTTAGCGTATACTGCTAACTGACCGTTAAAGTTAGCAGTGCACTAGGCATTGAATGGTCCAGTATAGAGGTAGAGGAGTCCAAACGGTTTAAAAAATTAAGCGCTAATTAAGTGCTACAAAATCCACCGAAATTTTTCAGAATTTTTGCATTTATCCCCTTTTTTAAAAACAATTTAATGCACTGCTAACTTTAGACATTGCAAACTCGCGAATAGTCATTAATGGAGTGGTTGGCGATGACTTTGCGTATGCAGTAATTGGGCACTAATTGGGCGCCAATTAAGTGCCCAATTCCCAAACGAGGGAGCACACGTAACATGGAACTTTGGTTGGGACAGGAATTGAACCAAATTTTGGTATGTTGTAGATCTTGAGGCACACGCTATAACTCGGACACGGCTGTAGCGTCGAATTTGGAAATTGGGCACTTAATTAGCGCCTAATTAGCGCCAATTTTTCCAATCATGAAATCTTTGCACTGCGGGCTTTGTACTGCTAACTTTAAAGACGTAGATATTTTGGATTTCGAAAATTTCCAAAGCATTACAATATCGAAAAGTGAACTTTTTTGGTCGAAAACAACACCGAGTGAGGTAAAGTACACTTTTCCGCACCTAAGTGTGTGCGGTAAAATGAACTTTACTGCATGCGAGTAGGTAATAGTTATTTACCTAACAAGTGCGGAAAGTGATACTTTTCACACGGCAGTTGCACGATCGACGCGAAGCGGAGTTCTGGAAAGCCGTCAAGGGTGAAAAACCATTTTCCGCAAGAGTTAGGTGCAATAAAAAGAAAGGTTCGTGGCATATCGGACACATTTTGCTTTGCAATTCATTAAGATCAGGCCTCCAAGATCTAATGGATGGTCCAGAAACCTACAGGCCTGTTTCATCTTTGTTAGGAATCATCAGGGTAATATAGGACTGTAACTGGCGTATGAAGCATAGCATAAGCAACCACTCCCAGCGAATTTAAACAACTTTCGTCGTTAAACAACGCAGGATATTGAACGGCTATATGCAGCACGCCGCCGCCTGTCGTGTCATGTGTCCTTTTTTTTAAATTTTACTTGGCTTTGTTTTGCGAAACACGCCTCCTCCGGATTGATTGTTGCTGAGCCTTAATATAAGGCGACGTAGTATATACTCCAATTGGGGGTGGAGTTGCTGCGAACGTTGTATTTTGAACGGTCTTCCTTCAGTAAGCGGTACAGTTTCGCAGGTTTCTTTTTTTTGTCCTGCTCGCAAATTTCATTTTTATTGATATTTGGATCCTTTAACGTTTTGTTTTTCGCTTTATTACGACAGGCCGCGCTGCATATAGCCGTTCAACATCCCGCGTTGTTTGACGACGAAAGTTGTTTAAATTCGCTGGGTGTGGTTGCTTATGTTATGCTTCATACGCTAGGTAGAGTCCTATCTTACCCTGATGATTTCTAAAAATAATGAAACAGACCTGTATGTTTCTGGACTATCCATTAGATCTTGGAAGCCTGGTCGTAATGAATTAAAAAGCAAAATGTGTGTCCGATATGCCACGAACCTTTTTATTTATTTTTTACGGACAAAAAATTCCTTTTGGTGCATTGTTTTTCTTATTTTGCTTTGTCCATCTTGTTAAAAAAATGTTTTTAATCCGCAAACATTTTATATTAATGCTACAAAATGACACCTTTTTAACAATACACTAGTGCTGAAAAGTTACTTTTTGCACGATTTTACTTTTCCTCACGATTTTTATGACTCTTTAATTTTATTGGTTAAGACTGTGAATTTTCTGAATGAATGATAGTACCCGTATTTGATTTAAAGTTCTTGAATTAAAATTTTGTTCTTTAAAATAAAATTTTTTAATAATACTACATTAAAAATCATGCGGAAAAGTAAAAATGGGGCGGGAAAGTAAAGAAATAGTGCGGAAAAGTAAAATTGTGCGGAAAAGAACAACTTTAAAAACGAAAAATCGTGCAGAAAGTAACTTTTCCACACGCTCGTAGAAAAACTAACTTTTCCGCCCACTCGTAGGAAAAGAGCTTCAATTTAATATTTTAAATTAATCTTTAGTTAGTAGTGGTTGAAAGGATTTAAATAAAATTCTAACTTCTCATTTTTGCTTTACAACCGTCATTATTTCGTGTTAAATCTTTCAGCTGGAAAACTTTTATTATTTCGCTTTGTCCCGTTTTTAATTGCCTCACTGAAACTGTATATTCTTTGTATGCATTTTCTGCGCTTATACCAAATTATTATGTCTTTTCAGTAGCCTTCTATTTCCTTTGGTACTTTTTATTAAACGGAAATGTTTTTAAGAATGTTTTTTTTTAATACTGCCCGCAAATAACAAAACCGTGGTTTTTTCGAAAGCTTTTTTGGCAACCATTTTGTTGTTCATGGGTGCAAAATAATTTTTTTTACACTAATGTCAAAAAATTAAACAGTCGATAGTGGTAAGAATTTTAAAAATAAAGTAGGCTGTGGCAAAGCTCTTGGGTTTATGCATTTATTTATAATGTATATTTTTTCAATTTAAATTTTGAAAAAGTTTTAAGTACAAGCATCTTATTTTCGGGGAATGGCATCATTCCCCGGGATTGATCTCTTCTCTTAAGGGATCGTTCTTTCTCTTTCCTGCCAAAAAAAACTATATTAAATCTCATAAATAACACAGCTGATCAGTTTTTATGAGGTTTATAAGCTTTTGTAAGGTAAAATTTTAGATTCATTAAAGTTTGTAATAATTTATGTCCCCATAACCTGAAAGACTTGTAAATATGTATAAAATTTTATAGTACAAACGTTTTCTTTTCAAATATTTTATGGGTTTATTAATATGGATTTATTAATAAGAGCTTTTATTAATAAACAGACTCATGAAACTCATATAATTTATGATATGATGTATAATTTATAATGTATTATGAGTTTGTATAAGCACATTTATTATGAAACTTTTGGAAGAATTTTAAAGATTTCTATAAACATCTTATTTTATTAATATTTTGCTATGGGTTGGTAAAACACAAGTCTTCCTATAGATTTTATAGTCAGACATTTTATAATCTAATAGTCTCATAATATTTTATAGGTTTCTATAATAAATTTACTATTTTTTATAATCTTATTTAACACATGGCTTCGACCACCTGAAAACTAATTAAAGCCTCACAAAATCTCATAGAAACTTTTCAAAGTAATAAGATCTTACCTGCAAACCTGGAAACGTATTTCTTTTTGTCAACAGTCCGCATATCAAATAATTTGTTGTTGTAAGATTGAAGTAAAAGTTGAAACAATCAACGACATGACTTTTTTTACATATTTATTGTCGCTGTCTAAAACAGTCTATCAAACAGAGATCTAAAAAAATCATGTCAGTCCGCTCATAAAAAAATTAGACTATATATGCAGTTTGAAACAAATATTAAGTCGCAAAAATTATTTTTAGTCACCTGAACTTGTAACATCTTATAAAAAACTTTAATCACATCATCTATCGTAAAAAATTTACATATTAATATTTGGCTAATGAAAACATGTAGGCTTTTATAAACAATGCCTCAAACAATTTCATAAAAACTTATTAAAGTAAAATCTCTCCCTCAGCTTCTGGCGACAAATAAGTACTTACAAAATATTCTATTAGATATGTAGAGCACGCCCAAGCTCAATCCAGAGGAAATTGTGAGTATTTCTTTATTTTTTTGTAAATCCAGTTTGTTCTAAACCGCAATTACTTTGAGGTTTTTGGTATAGATGACAGCACCAGAGCTTTTATTTTGAATAAAAAATAATTGAGAATTTTGAAAAATTCTTCAGCTATTTTTGTTAAGCATTTAAAAATGACACGGCGTTACCAGTTGTACTTTTTTTTACTTAAAATACTGGGACTCTTCCATCCATGTTAGGATCCATGCCCACATCAATACATATGTAATTCATAATTAATTTAAATCGCCACTTTGTTTAAAAAATTGTGGGTATATGATAAAAAGGTTCTAAAAATAATATATTTGTTAAAATATTACGTGTGCTGGGGATACAACTTTCAGCACAATCTGGAATCGTCGCCAAATTGTTTATCTTATCGATATCTTCGTGAGAAAACCTTGTAACTCTGTGATTTTACAGATATGGACTTTTTTCTGAAAACTATTAAAATGACTTCTAGAAAACCTCGTAACTCCACCACTATTGCAGGTATAATAATTTTTTTCCCTTATTTTTAACGATTGATTTCTAAAACTTTTTGTGGATGTTATCCTATCCAAAGTCGAACATCGAAATGATAAATGTCAAACATTTTTCTTCTCATATGTTTTGATAGAAGCTTTTATAGAAGTTTAGACATGTTAAGGAAACGGTCATAAAGGAAGCAGGAGGCGGGTAATTGTCTATTCCGCCCCTCCCCCTGTATACGCTGCTACCTAACGGAAAATTGTTTAAGCATAGTGTACGATAGCTGTTGATTTTAATTCACAATGTAAGCCACATAATGGGATTTCATGGCATCTCGGATGAATCATCTGTACGTAGAGAAACAAGATGATTCTGGGAAAGAAAATTATTTGGCAGAAAATCATAAGGAAAATGAAGGTAACAATAGGTGACAAAGGAAAAGAAAGCGCAGCGGGTGTGTGGATAAGAGTGAGTGGTTTAACAACAAACAGCAAAGAGCAAAAGAAAATGGTCAATTTTATTACGGTAGAAAAAAAATTGCTAACATTCAACGGCAAGAAACACTGATACAAAAGAGATGCAATTGCAAACTTAATAACATTTAACATTAACATCTCTGCAAAGTAACTTAATAAAAGGACGTGAAAGAGAATATTTATTTGATAATTATTGGAAAATGACAAATTCTGAAAAAAAGTTGTATGTAATGACAGAGAAGAAATAAGAATGTCACGAAAAGAAAAATATTAACAGCGCAAGAACAATCCAGAGATAATATAAATTTGTCAATCGATTTCAATACGTCATCTACCACTCATTATCTATCTCTGGTTTCTTTACTGTATTCTCCTGTTCACAGATTGCGCCGCGAATCATTGGGGATTAGGGTCACTGGATCCTAAAACCTGCGGCTGGGACCGCAGGTCTCAGGATCCAGTGACCCTATGAGGGATTATTTATTTATCACCTAGGTGATCGAATTGAGAGCAGTGACAACTAGTCAAATGGTCATACACACAGACCACTTAAGGGTTCTAAAAAGTAGCTTTTCACCAAAGGAAAAATTATTAAATAAAACACAAAAACCAGGCCGACAAACTCCAAAACAAAACGACAAAACTAAGGTTATGAAGAATGTCAGGCAGACACACTGACATTGGTTAGTTGCAAATACAGTGAGTCGACCAATTTCGATGTTTGCATGGCATAAATTTTTTTTCCTGGTAAGGGGTGTTACCTAAGTATATATGCTAGATCTCTCTTAGCCGAATACATTTAGGAAAGGAGAACACTAGAAACTATGCCTAGGGTAAGCTCACAAAAAAAAGACGTGGGTGGTTAATTTTGATGGTGGCGGTATCTATAATATAACCATTTAAGTAATTTTTGATGCTAGGCATATAACTAATATTGATAGGTAACCCTTATAGTCCATGTTTTTACATTTCCGCATGTTTTAGCTTTAGAGGAAAATAATACTCAATTTGTTTTTTATTAGAGGAAGAGGATTACAAAGCTTATTAATACAATCTAGAGAGTTTTTGAAATTAGGTGTCCATTATTTGGAAAATTACAAATATTTCCAATTTAGTTTTACAGGTCTCTATAAAGGGTATTTCTGACTGTTTCTGACGCAATATGGACGCGGCAATTTTGAAACACCACAAAAGCTAAAACAGTTTTTTTCAAAAAATAAACAAAATTTTAAAAAAGTACCAAGATTTTATGGAAAAACATAGTCCAATAAACAATTTAGGCAAAATTTCAGGCCATTTGGAAGTCCCGTTTCCGAGAAACATGCGGAAAAAGAATTGCCTAATAAACGGACCCAACAGCGTTGCCGGTTTAACGATGTAATTGGGCCCTTAATCATATTTTTTACGATGCGCATTAAAAAGTTTAGAGTATGTAAGAAAATTATTAAATTGGAAGAAACCGAAAATTAAACCATAGATATTAGCAGAAAGAGGCAGGTACAAACCCAAATTGACGCTAGAAAACAAAACGTAATTCAATTTTTGAATAGCCTTAATAAGGCAGGATCCCATTATTGTCGAGACAGAATTAGCATAATCTATTTAGACCCAGTGAGTCTATTCTTTAATCGAGCGAAAATTTGCTCCCAGGGAGTCAAACTCTCGCTATTATGCATCTCATTAGTCCAAATCTTCGGTTTAAATCGGTTTCTCTCACTTTTGCCCGATATTGATCGTAAGTTATTTTCTTAGTCAAGACCAATACAATTACTTTCGATCAATATCGAGTAGAAGTGAGAGAAACCGATTTAAACCGAAGATTTGGACCAATGAGATGCATAGTAGCGAGAGAATTTGCCTCCCTGGGTAAGTATTGTAAATATTGTAAGTTAAAAAAAGTGTCAGTGTTCATAAATAAAAAAAAATCGAAGGCAGGGAAAAAAAAGATAAAGGGAGTAAAAATCTAAATGTATGCACTATGGATCTTCAGTCTGCACTCAATGCTCCAAAATCAAATATTAGTTTAGCATACTATAAGAAGAATTTAGTTTTATATAATTTCGCCATATTTAACTTGACAGAAGGAGTTGTAGGCACTGGCTATCTGAAGGTATTTGATTGGTGGGGGATAAAGTGATTCCAAAGTTACCTGAAGTTTTAAGATTTTTTTATTGTTGTTTGAACAAATTAGAAATAAAAAATGTTTTGTAAAATATAATTATATTTCCCAACTGCAAGAAACTGAAAGCAACCCCATCCCCCGGATTGTCGGTGGGTGTAGGTGCTAACGAATTTTCTTCATTGGTTTGCAGTTTCGAAATTATCGAGCCCATCTTACTATATAGCGATTGCTGGTGTAGTCAAAATCGAAATTTCAAATTATCAAATGCCTTACATACATAGAAGCGGACTTCATACACTCCCGCATTACAAATTGTCTAAAAAATCATAATATTTCTCCTGATGACTACATAAAAATTTTACAAGAAGCTCGGATTAATCCAGGGTAAAAAAAATTATATTGTGGTAAAAACCCTTTCGTCAATAAGGTCAGGCAAAGAAAAGGGGCAGCTAACGGTAAAAGATGTACGCGCTTTGAAGTATAGCCCTTTCAATAAAATTTACTATAAATTACGACATCCCGATACATGGAAAATACAACCAACAAAAGAAAACTAATATTAAAGTAAAGAATACTGCTGCTGTTCCACCTCTCTATGAAAATAAAAGATATCAAAAGAAAAATTTAGACATTTGCGGGAACTGGAAAAAGATTATCACGTACTTGGAAAAAGATTATCACGTAAGTAAGAGATATCCAAATAATGAATATAAAATATTTTTTTATCAATTCAAATGCTTTTTTTATTAGTTTCTAACAATCCAATCAAATTTGTTGTTTAAGCTTGCAAAAAAATGGGAGAGCTAAAAGTATTTTTTTTCAAAAAGTACCGACTTTTATCTTTTCGCATAACTATTCAGGTAGTGCCCGAGAAACCCACACTCCAATCAGTACCCTTTAAGATTGGGAGAAAGAGGTTAAAAGTAAAAATACTTTTTTTATATTTTAGATTTTCTTGTAGGAATCGCGACAAATCCTCATGTGTATCAACTTTCATATATCTGCGCAAGTATTAGTAGTGCCTCGTAAATCCATCATACAAATTAGCACCCTTTAAACTTGGGGGGGAGGGAATATTTAGGCAGATAATGTTTTTTTTCTAATTTTATAAATATCCTAACTGTACATAAAATTTCATCTTGCTCAGTACATCTAGTCAGAAAGAGCGCACGCAGTGATTAGGCTTTAGGGGGGGGGAGGAAGTTATTTTTTTTTAGTTTTTCGTTAGAAGTTTACCAGCCTAATTGTGTTCTAAATATTACACCTTAAGGTACTCGGAAAATACATCAGAATTACTAAATAAACCAACGAAATGGAGTTACAAGGTTTTCTGTTTAAATTTTTACCGCGTAACTCTCAAAAAATACAAAAGATTTTGCTATACATAATTTTGAGTTAAGCCAGCTTAAAGAACCTTTTATTTTCTTTTGTCCCTCCTGAAAACTTTTTTCGAAAGGAGTTACGACGTTTACTCACTAAGGTATCGTTATGTCTGATCACTACTGTGGTAAAAATAATGTCTCTATTTTAGTGGTACCGTTATTTTTTTTTTGTATTTTTTTACAATGTTTTGGAGGATCCTGTGTCAAAAATTATTGAAATTGTACTTACTGCGTTGAAATCGGCAGCAAGAAAGGCTTGTTCTGCTCCTATGAATATAGTAATTGGCAAAATTAAAATTTGATACGGATTTTTAAGATGCTTTAGAGTTACTGCGAGAAGTCTTAATCCAGAGAGCTCGCTACTGCTGCCTTCTCTGCCTTTGTCATACCTAAAAGTGAAGTAACAATCGTGAAAAGTAAATGCGAAGAATAATTCAATTTTTTTCTCATTATATCCCAGCAAACAGAAAAAAAAATGACATTGAATCGGGCCAATGTCGGCAGTGTGTCGACATCGGCGACTACACGCTGGCCCGATGTTGTACAGATTGCGATTTTAAGTTTTCGGTCAATAATCGGCAACTGACGGAGGTCCAATTGGAACTTTGTTTAATCGGTCGAAAATCGGAAACTGACAATGGCCCGATTTATTATAGTCGACTATATGCCGACGCCCACTTTATCTGCTTTAGGGCCGACGACGGTCCGATACTAACGGAAAATGACGATGGCCTGATTTAATATAGTCGACATTATGCCAACGCAAACCTTATCTGCTTGGACGATGGTCCGATTGGAACTTTCTTTAATCGGACGAGAATCGGCAACTGACGATGGCCCGATTGACTATAGTCGACATTATGCCGAAACGCACTCTATCTGCTTTAGGACCGACGATGGCCTGAACAGATTTTTGTTGGGTTGGTCGATAACCGGTAATAGACGCTGGTACGTCACATTAAAATTTTTAAACTCCTTAATAGTTTCTTCCTAGTATGTAGAGATGGCACTAATGTCACTATTTTCCCTGTACAGTGGAAGATAATATTATTAAATATAATGAGCAAAGATATTTCAAAACTAGAATGCGGACTTGACAAGATGGTGGTACTTCTGTACAAGAATCACCTCTTCCGTCACTTAAACCACCCCGACTGGTTAAGCACCCGCATTATCGAAACTTTGTAGTTGTCGGAATGTCGGATCGTGTCAAGCAATCATCGACGGACCGCTTTGAGAGGCCGATGTGGGGCCTTATTATCCACCCATTATCGAACTTTTGTGGTTTGCTACTATCGGGCCGCTTTAAGCTACCCCCGACGGACCTTCGTCAATCACCGACGTTGGACCTCTTTAGGAAACTAATGTCGGACTTGAATAGATTACCGATGTCGGGCTGAGACAAGCTTACCGTCAGACCGACCAAATTAAGCAGCTATGTGGGTGGATGGTCGGTATCATGTAGATATGGTTTAACTCGGACTCTAATCGTACGGCGATGGTATGCCGATGTCAGCAAAAAGTAAAATTTTCCATTGGTCCGACGGCGGACTACATTCTAACGTTGCGTCGGCAAACATACATTGGGCCTACATTGCAAAGCGGACAAAAAATACTGCTGGTACGATGTCGTAAATCGACGGCATGCCGATGACAGCAAATTCGGCAATAGACATCGGGCCGTGTTTGCTGGTATACTGTACATCAGAAACTAGTTAACAGTGCCCTCCTTTCTCATGGCACAATCCTGTCAGAGGGGGGGGGGGGAACTTTAAAAAAAAATATAATGTTATGGTCTAATTGATATTTTTAAGGGTGAATTTCAATAAAAAATGCGCTTCCCAATTAATTAATCTAAAAAATTGTTAATCAAATTTGTATGAAATTTTGTCTGGTGAGAGTATAATTTTAAGTATTTTACATATTGTTACGTTCCTAAAAATGTTTAATTCATGGTAAAAATTATCGAGTATTTTAGAAGACCAAATAAAAACAAGATATATACCGGGTGTCCCAATTTTGGAAACTATACAATGGAAACTTTTCAAACTTTCTATTATAACATAAGTCCATGTAAGCTATCTTTATGAAATATTTTCATATTTGCAGTGTTCCCAATTGCAAGAAAACTTGGCAACAACATGTTTAAATTGAATATCCTGTATATTTTTGCATTTTTAGATTCCACAAAATATTTTAGGTACATTTTATGTATAATGTCCTATACCTATGTTCAACTGTTTTTAAAATATTGACAGGTGAAAATTGACATTTTTTAACTTTGACAGCCCGTAACATCAAAACGGTTAAGGATAGACCAAAACGGTTTTAACATTTCTATCTTGGTTTTTCACAAGCTATCGTTTTATATCTAAACCCAGGGTTAAACTATCGCAAGGTTAATGTACTCCTGGGTTAAAAATGTCAATTTTTCACCTGTCAATATTTTAAAAACAGTTGAACATTATTATTTTTTATTTCATAATTGGTATATACTTTGCATATGCCAAAGATGTCCTAAAAGTAACGTTCTTTAATGATAGTTCATTAGTATATGCTAAGGAAATACTAGAATAACATACTTTTGATGTTCTTTGCATATGCTAAAGATATCCTAAAAAATTTTTTTTTTAATTTTTACAAGATCACTGATCTTATGTGCCAAAAAAAATCGTTTTAACCGTAAGTTGTGAGCTGCAGAAAATTAAAAAAGCGTGAGTCTAAGGTGTGCTATTCTATATTAGTGGTTAAGTCATAGTTTAATTTAGGTTAAGTTTAGGAAATTTAGGTGTAGTTTAAATTTAGTTTGTGAATACAAATGCATAACTACTACTGCCGCTTCAAGCTACTGCGAACATAGGGCGGAAGAAGTCTAATTTGCCAGTGTACGTACATGCAGAGACACCGCACGCCTATCAGTGAAACAACCAATACTCAGGCTTGCGATCACCACTTGCATGACTTTCCTTTGGTATTTAGTACGCCTCTAACCACGGTGCTGTGTGGAGCGTAGTCAATGAAACCGGAATTTGGTCAATAAATACGCAAATTTTTATAACGTAATTTTCTTATTTTTTGTCACTGATAAATAAGAGCGTTTTATTGTCAACTGCTCAGATTTATCAGTGACGACGTGTTACAATGAAAATAATAAGGAGAAATAAAATAAAAGCAAGTTCTCAAAATAAAATAATACATTCTAAAAACCAAAAAGATTCTCCCAGTCAAAAAAAAATTAAAGCAAATGTTCGAAAAGTCCTCCTTGCTCGGCTAGACAATATCCGAACCTACTATAAAAACCCCTTCTAACGTTTCCAAGCATGTTAGGGGTGATAATTTGAAAAGGTTCTTCAAAAACAGATAGAAGTCATTAGGAGCAAGATCGGGAGATCGAGCTGGCCATAAAATAGTTCCCCGTGTACTTATAACCCGATTAGGAAATACATTATCAAGATATTCCCTAACAAGGCCAACATTGTGAGAGGAACAACCATCTTGTTGAAACCATGTTTCACCAAATCTTACACCTAACAACTGCCTAGCAGTTGGAATAATGTGCTGCTGCAGTAGATCCAAGTATCTAGGACCATTCAAATTGCAATTGCCGTTAATAAAAAATGGCCCAATTACGTGTTCCCCTATAATACCCCCCCCCAAACATTTAGTTTTTGGGGATACTGTGTTCTTACGTCAAAATACAAATGCAAATTTTCTCTCGACCAATATCGAACGTGTGTTGGGTTATGAAGATTTGACCATTTGACCATATGCACTTTTTCGGCAACTTCGTAGACATCCATTTTTGGTTTTAAAAATGTATTATTTCAATTAAGAACTTACCCATCTGTTTCTCGAGCAAGGCAGAAATAAAACAAAATAATAAAAACAAAATGAATTTCCAAAAGACAACACTGCAGCGTGCTTCGAATCCACCTCGGTCGTACGGCACGGAGAGTAAATTGGACTTGATTCCCCCTATGTTCGCAGTAGCTTAAAGCGGTCTGTATGCAGCCACACGTCGACCGGCGTGGCGGTCAAGAATGCTGATGGTCCGATGCTAATGTCGGGGGCTGCGGCGACTGACTTACGTCCGACATCGTCCCGCGTCCACTGTGTCTGCTGGGAGACCATCGAAATGGTTTCCCAACAAATTTCAACGTTCGTGTAGGTACGAGACGTTGTCTATACCCCTCAACTATATCTATGGTACAAAATGAAGAGAAAATTTAGAGCCTAATAAATTTACAGAAAATATTTGTGGCGTACGGGCCAAAGGGTAAGGGAATAAATCGTAAAAAAGGTTTTCCTCGACCAGGATTGGAACCCGGGACCTCTAGAATACCAGTCTGTTGCTCTACCAACTGAGCTACCGAGGAACTGGGGTTTTGACTGGCTATTCGGAAATCCTTTCGTCCCATTCATTTGTTAGTAGTGGGGAGATCTTTGAAGCCTACTGCGGCTTAGATTAAGAGGATAGAGAGATATAGATAGATAATGTGCCTTATTGTCAAAAAAAAAAACATGTGGACAAAGCGTTCCTATAATTGCAAAAAATACAATACCGTATATACAAGTAATATACGTAATAATAAAAAAAATATTAAAAATAAAAAAGGAAAATAATATTACCTTGGATACTTATTAAAATAAAAACAAGTTACATAAGTAACTTGTAAGTTGTTAGTCAAAATTTTTTTTGTAAATATAAATTTAGGCAAACAGTATACTATTGACTAGGTAAATAAATAAAGAACAAAAACAATTCAAACAATTTCTTTCCTAAATCCTGTCTTAAATAAGCTTATCCTTAAAATCAGTCCATACACGAAGAGTTACAAATAACAAAATATCAAAAATAAGTGTTATGAAATAAAATAAAATGAAAATCTCTAAAAGAACAAGCACATATTTTAAAAATTGTGAAAAAATTTGCCCCACATAAGGATTTATTTAAAATTTGTCCTGGTAGTACTCTTGCAAAATATAATAGGCTTTATCAAGTAAAGGTTTTTAACATATTTTCTAAAGATCTTAGTATCTGACGAGATTTATATTGGCTCAGGGATGTGATTAAACATTTTAATTCCGTTGTAATAAACTGATTTATGAACCAAAGTTGATTTATGAATCGGAAGATGTAAGTTCATACGTTGGCCAGATCTTGTACCATAATGAACTTGAGGGCGTTGAAAATCATTTCGATAAATATAAATAAGTAAAACAGTTTCCAATACATACAAACAAATGACGGTTAAGATCTTCTTTGAAATACATAAAGGTTTATAATTTTCTCTAAAACTGACATTACAAAGATAGCGCATTGTAAAACAAAGATCATGTTAAACAATTCGTTGTTTTTTTTTATGAGATTCAATAAGCGCATAATACACGGATCTGCTAAAGTTATACCCCAATTCATTGACTGTGGTTTTAATTGCATAAAAACCAGAGGCTAAAGACAAGGAGGTACACATTCACGATTATTAGTTGTACAAAATTTTTATTATTTTTTTTCTGTTTTGTACAACTAATAATCGTCAATGTGCACTTCCTTGTCTTTATAAGATCTCTAGGTTTTTAAAGCCGCAGTAGGCTTCCCACTACTAACAAATGAATCGGACGAAAGGATTTCCGAATAGCCAGTCAAAACCCCAGTTCCTCGGTAGCTCAGTTGGTAGGTTCAAATCCTGGTCGAGGAAAAACTGTTTTGCGATTTATTCCCTCATCCTTTGCCCTCTACCCCACAAATCTTTTCTGTTTATCTATAGTATTTACTCGACGGAGTTTTTTGTCCAGCATCACGCCTACTTTATTTTATATTTCTTTTTCTGTGTATCAAAACTGTTCACGACCAAAGGCTTTATTTTAAAACATAGGGGGATTTGCCTAAAACAACTTTTTTCGTAAAACGACAGTTTTTTTAGTGGCGCTTCCCATTTGCTTTTTTCTAAGTCAGGATCTAAAGGGATACGTAAATTTTCGGTCTGTTTAAACAAATCGGTTTTCGCAAGCTTTATGGTAAAGTGGGATAAAAAATGTGTACCCTGATTTAAACATCATTTTTTTTCGCACGTTTTTGCCGGCATCTTTTACGATTTTAAGTTATGTAAGATAAACAGCAAGGACTAAGAGCGTTTTCCATTTAGAAAGTTCGTGCCACACTACTTGTTGTCCTTTTTAGTTTAAATAATAGTTATTTAAAAAAGGAGATATATAAGACACTTATGGTGGGATTTACTAAAAAGGTTTAGTCTATTTTAGAACGGTCCTAGGTTTAAGTGAAATGTTTGATTTTAAGCATTTTAAACCAACCCTCCTTGAGTTTTGCACATAGTTTGATTCATGACAAGAATTTTAATAAATTTTTTTATTGAATAATTGTCTTAACACAATCTTTTGTTGGATTTAAGAGAAAAATTTCAATTTAGAAGTAAAGAAAATTAAAAAAATTAGGCCCATGCGGGGTTTAAATAGGAAACACACTGTAGAATAAATTAACATTGGGGCTATATGTCACTCTAATTAAAACTTACACTTTACTATGTTAGGAATTTGGAACCTTTGGTTGCACTAAAATCTCCCCTCAACCAAAGAATAAAGTGTACTAAACGGGATGGGTCCTCTATTTTGATTTAAACTATTTCTGGATTTAATGATTTCCATACTTTCATATGCATTCAAAAGTCTTTTGTTTGGTACACTTTTTAGAAGTTTTAGGTTGTCTAATGTGAATCTATGATTGTTTTCAAAAGCATGCTCGGCCACACTTGACTTTTCTGTTCTTCCGTATTTTAAGTGTGTTTGAATAGAGCGTCTCGTTTGGCCCACATATTTTTTGTCACAATCCATGCAGCTAATTTCGTAAATTCCAATTTCTAGAACTGTATTTTTATCCTTGGGATTTCCTAGTAAGCTTCTTATTGTGTTACCGGATTGATATACTAATTTAAGACCGATGTTATTAAATACTTTCGTATAATTAGGATTATAAGGAAATGATACAAATTTTGAGTCGCAGGTATCTTTTTGTCTGAAAAAAGTGGAATTCCGAAAGGTCTTTTGAAAAAAATGTCTATTTATCAGCTTATTTATTAAGCCTTCATCGTAACCGTTTTCGCCAGCTATATTCCTAATCCTATTCTTTTCTGCTTCAAATCTTTCTTTGTTTAAAGGGAAATTTACTAATCTATATGTTAAAAAGTGCAAACTTGCAAGCTTATATTGTAACCAATGAAAAGACTCATTTGGAATACAAAGTCCAATTTATTTTTATTTCTTATAACTAAAGTGTCTAGGAATGGCAGTGTACCGTTGTTCTCTGTTTCATAAGTAAATTTAATAGTGGGAAATTTGTTATTTATTTTTTCCATAAAATTTTCAACACTAGTTACTTTAGTGTTGAATACTGCAAACACATCGTCTACATACCTGAACCATACTCTGGGGAAATACTCAAATTCTTTACTTATATATAATTCAAATTTGCTCATAAATAGGTTTGCGATAAAAGGTGATAAACTATTACCCATTGTGGTTCCTTCTAATTGCTGGTAGGAATATAGCTGGCGAAAACGGTTACGACGAAAGCTTAATAAATAAGCTGATAAATAGACATTCTTTTCAAAAGACCTTTCGGAATTCTACCTTTTTTAGACAAAAAGATACCTGCGACTCAAAATTTGTATCAATTCCTTATAATCGTAATTATACGAAAGGATTACACAAAGTATTTAATAACACCGGTCTTAAATTAGTATATCAATCCGGTAACACAATAAGAAGCTTACTAGGAAATCCCAAGGATAAAACTACAGTTCTAGAAAAAAAGTGGAATTTACGAAATTAGTTGCATGGATTGTGACAAAAAATATGTTGGCCAAACGAGACGCTCTATTCAAACATGTTTTAAAGAACACTTAGCACACTTAAAATACGGAAGAACAGAAAAGTCAAGTGTGGCAGAGCATGGTTTTGAAAAAAATCATAGATTCACATTAGATAACCTAAGACTTCTAAAAAGTGTACCAAACAAAAGACTTTTGAATGCATATGAAAGTATGGAAATCATTAAATCCAGAAATAATTTAAATAAAGATAGAGGACCCATTCCGTTTAGTACACTTTATTCTTTGGTTGAGGGGAGATAGGATTAAAAATCGTGATCAATCACAAATTATTAGTCTTATCTCCGCCCACTAAAGGATTGTATATAAGATAGAGCGTAGATTAATGTAGTTCATTGTTTATCGTCTCCTGATGATGCTAACGTTGTTAGCGAAACGCGCGTCGAGTGCAAAAAGTGTAGTTTTGGTTTGTGGAAAACAATCATAATTTTGTTTTAGTGCAACCAAAGGTTCCAAATTCCCAACATAATGGTTTCCATAGCGATGTGACTTTTTACTCCTTGGCGTTTCACTTTAATCTTTGACAGTTTGATATTTTAACGATGTTTTTAAATGTTTTTTCGTTTTTGGGTAAAAAGTTAATTTTGGGTAAAAAACGGACAGAAATCTTTTTTTGCGCCCGTGATCAAACAAAAAGCTTTTTGCATCGGTAACCAAAAAAGCCATGCCTTAGTTATCTGCAGACAGTTACTAAAATCATGTTCTTGATGAAGGTATAAAAATAGTTTTATTAGATTTTTAATAACAATAGTATCAGCCCACATGATGAAAGTAAAATTAAAGAAAACTATGCGGCACTGGTTCAACTGTAACTGTCTTTTTAGGAAGAAAAAAAATTACCAAATGTCAGATCGAAAATTCTCGCTAACAGTTGACATCTAATTTGTATAAACTTAGGCTGAAATAAATTTTTATTAAAAAAATTTTACAGTGGTATTTACTAAGATCTAAAATAGAACCCCCCACAGCCACAACCAATTTTCGAAAAACACTTAATAAATAATAAATAAATAAATAATAAATAATACGTTTATTTTAGTAAAGAAACATTTTACAATCCTAGTATAAATAAAATGCAAAAATAAACGCACAAAAATGTCTTAAAAGCATAAACATGCTTGTTGACTTACCATATTATTTAGATAAATAGTTTTTTTTTCACAGCAGTTCGAATTGATGATAAAATTTTAGACTAGGTAGATTTTACATATAAAATTAATCTTAGAGAACCTTCATCTTACTTCTGATTACCTAATATAATTTAAGTTAATTAGATTGTTACACATCTCTCTACTTTCTCTTATCCAATTTGTGACTAATTTTTTGAAAACACTAAATTTTAGTATATTTTTGAAGTCAGTAGGCAATTTATTTAATATTCTTGGGGCAAAGTATTTGATTGAACGTTGCGTTATTGTTTTGGAAGCCTAAACATATTCAACATTTGATTTATTTCTGGTTTTGTATGTTAACACTTTTTCTGTAAGTTTTATTTTCTTTTTGTGTATGTTTTTAAGCAGCTCCAAGCAGTACAGTTGTCTAATATCGAGAATCTGTGTTTCCTGGAAAAGCTGGTCCGAAGGATATGTTCTTCTTTTGCCATAAATTAATTTAAGAAACCATTTTTGCGTACTCTCAAGAGTTGTTAAGTGGCAGTCTGCTACCGCTCCCCATCCCAGAATCCCATATAAGAGATGAGATTGTACAAGAGACAGATAAAGCGATTTAAGTTGATCTACCTTCAGAAATTCCTTGAGATATCTAAATTTAGGTAGTAATCCCCGGATTTTTTTCACCACATTTTTTATTTGCAGATCCCATTTTAAGTGTCTATCAATTACTACTCCTAGATATTGTATAGATTTTGATTCTGGTATTTGTTCTTTATTTTTTATTCTTAGTAAATTAAATTCGGGTAAAGCATTTTTATAAATTGCAAAAGGTAAATATTTTGTTTTTTCGTAGTTTAAAGTTAGTTTGTTTTTTTGCAACCAAGATCTTATTGTTTTAAAATCATTTTCCGGTAATAGTTTAAGGTTTTCCCAAGATTTTGACTTGTAGAAAATCGCGTCAAGTAGCTTTTAAGAAGATTTAAAACATTTCCGCGCAGGCCATACCTCTCCAGCTTTTCCAGTAAGATCTCATGCGAAATGGTGTCGAATGCTTTCGAGAGGTCGACAAAAATACATAGGCTACGCATATTTGTTTCAAAAGCGTCAGTTATTTGTTCCGTTAATTTACAGATTGCGTCTTGTGTCGACTTTCCCTCTCTGAACCCGTACTGCCACTCCGATATCACATTAAATTTAGACAGGAAACTAACAATCCTATTTTTTAATATTTTTTCAAATATTTTTGCAAATACAGACAACAGAGACACTGGCCTACAGTTGATCACGCTGTCTCTGCTACCTGTCACTGCTACTTACCCATACAGAAAAGACACAAAGTTATTCATTATTTTGTATTGTTATTGCAAAATACCAGTGAAAAACTTTTTTTTTTCTAAAAATATACCATACTTGAAGAAAATGGCACATAATACCTTCATTATCTATGTTTGAGGTATTAAACTTGGTGATTTTTTAGACCACCTCTGGGGGGTGGTTTAAATTTAAAAGAATTTTCTTGTGGCAATTGGTAATAACTTCGTTTATAATTTCCCTAAGTAACCGGTTTTACAAGGATTAATTTACCTTATTTAATATCCCAAGTTGTTCAATAACCAATAAAACAAAATAATATATTTATAAGAGCACTACGAGGAAAAACAAACATAAGTGAAGGTCACACAAACAAAAAAACCCAAAACAACTATATTAATTTATTTACAAACTGAAATAAAAACATTGAGGTTATCTAAAAGCGCAGTCAAGAAAAATTTCCTTACTCAAAGCCAACTCATTTCAAATCTGTAGCTTTCATCAGTAGAGGTTATCATTGAGGTTATCTAAAAGCGCAGTCAAGAAAACTTTCCTTACTCAAAGCCAACTCATTTCAAATCTGTAGCTTTTATCAGTAAAGGTTGGAGCTATAATATTTTGAAACTGACATTTCGACAGTGACAGAAATATAAACAAACCTTGCATTTAAGTTTTTTAATACATTGCATAAACAAAAACACCTTTTAAATAAATAGAAAAATAATCTACTCCTTATTTTATTATTACTTAAGTATCAATTGGAAAAATTAACTAACAAGGGTAAGTTTTAATTAGAGTGACATATAATCCCAATTTTAATTTGTTATACAGAGTGTTTACTATTTAAAACCCGCGTGGGTTTAAATTTTTTAATTTTCTTTTCTTCTAAATTGAAACTTTCTTCTTAAATCCAACAAAAGATTTTGTTAAGATGATTATTCAATAAACAAATTTATTAAAATTCTTCTTATAAATCAAATAATGTCCAAAACTCAAGGAGGGTTGGTTTAAAATGATTAAAACCGAAAATTTCACTTAAACTTAGGAATTAAACCTTTTAGTTTTCCGTTAAAAAACAAGCTTTTATTAAATGCACTCAAAAGTAGAAAATAATTTTTAATCTTTCTTATACCATAATAAAAGCCATGGGCGTAAATTAAAAATTTTAACTTTAGGTATCGTATATCGGTCACATCGACGATTCACTTAAGAATCAGTTGTATTACTCTCTAGCCTAAGGACATTTTAAAAGGCTTGACAAGCAGGCTCAGTTAAGTTTGCCCCCCCCCCCAGATCGATTTTCTCAAAAATTTTTATGTCAAAATTTTGCACACATTTTGCACAATTTTGCACACCACAAATAAAATTTTGCACACCTTCCTACGAGAAACTACAGCCCATTTTCTGTGGGGGGGGGGGGCAAACTTGACGTTGCCCCCCCCAGTCAATATTTTTCGAAAATTATGATGTCATTTGAAAGGTCTTATTTTGCACAATTTTGCATACCCATTTTAAAATTTTGCACACCTCCCTGTAACCCACACGAGGGTTCTGAAAATATCAAGTTTTCCCCCCCCCCAGTTAATATTTTTCAAAAAGTTTGGTGTCGTTAGAAAGGTCTTATTTTGCACAATTTTGCACACCCATTTTAAAATTTTGCACACCTCACTGTAACCCACACGAGGGTTCTGAAAATATCAAGTTTGCCCCCCCCAGTCAATATTTTTCAAAAAGTTTGGTGCCGTTAGAAAGGTCTTATTTTGCACAATTTTGCACACCCATTTTAAAATTTTGCACACCTCCCTGTAACCCACAAGAGGGTTCTCAAAATATCAAGTTTGACACCCCCAGTCAACATTTTTAAAAAGTTTGGTGTCGTTAGAAAGGTCTTATTTTGCACAATTTTGCACACCCATTTTAAAATTTTGCACACCTCCCTGAAACCTACACGAGGGTTCTGAAAATATCAAGTTTGCCCCCCAGTCAATATTTTTTAAAAATTTTGGAGTCATTATAAAGGTCTAATTTGGCATCATTTTGTACACCCATTTTAAAATTTTGCACACCTTCCTCTAATCCACACGAAGATTCTGAAAATATCAAGTTTGCCCCCCCCCCCCGTCGATATTTTTCAAAAAATTTTGTGTAATTCGAAAAGTCTATTTTGCGCAATTTTGCACACCCTTCAGTACCCCACAAGAGCGTTCTCAAAAAAGTTTGGCCCCCCCCCAGTTAATATTTTTCAAAAAATTTATGTCATTCGAGAAGCCTAATTTTGCACAACTATTTTTAAATTTTGCACACTTCCCATGCCGTTTTCTCTTTGTGGCGTTTACGGTTAAACTTGGTCCTAAAATTTCCCAGAAGTATAAGCAAACGAAGGAGACCTCGATTGTGTAATATCTTTGAATATTGTTTAAATTTACAGATAATTGTTTGTGTTTACATTTTTCTATAATCAAAAGTTTTTAATTTTTATGAATTTCCGGATTATACTTAAATTTTCATATCAAAAATGAACAGAAAAAATAGATGTAGACAGCACATCCTGTCATGTTCGATGCCTTGAGAATCGGGACCAGCCTATTTTGCCGGTTCAGAATGGTTGCGGTTCTCAAGGTATGGATTTTCACAGGATGAAACCCAATTCTTTACTGATTTGTTGTCTGTCTGTCTGTCCGTCGCCTCGATATGCGCCACTGTAACTGAAAAACTCCTGCACCGATCATAACGAAATTTTACACAACGATTACGTGTATTGACGCGCGGAGCCCTATTGTTTTTGAACTTTCCTCTATTTCTCCCTTCGGAACTACCCCCAAAACACCTCATCCCTAAAAAAATCTTAAGACGTATCTCTATCTTGTCGGCCAATTAACCAAGTACACTTTTAAATTTATGGCGAATGCATGACATCTCCAGCTGATCGAAATGACACGTTTTTGTTGATAGAGCAACGTCTTGGGTGAAAAATACGTAACGTCACGTCTTCTTACGTGTTATCCTGACACGTATTGCAGGACAGGGTACCTATTCTTCAGTTTCGAGAGAACACTCCTATAGGAATGCTCACATTAGTGATTTGGACCAATAGGATAGTTTGACTGCTTGCACTAGCCATCCGATATCAGTCGAGCACCGCCGGACATTACCGGGCTACCGCATATCAAGAAAACTCTCCTACAACTTACATCTGCTGGTTATGAGGAAGAGAGCGGGTTCTCCTGCGCGGGCGCCGTGGAGCTTTTCAGCTTATCGAACGTTTCGTAACCGCATTGGGGCTTGCCTAATGGTTGAAATAAAGGATGTGATCGTTCCTACACGAAAGTTTGTCTAGAAACTGAAGAATGGGTATCCAGGGGTACTTTGATCAGCTGGAGCTGTCTCGCATTCCCCATTTATTTAAAACTGTACATGGTTGATTGGTCCACTCGACAGAGATACGTCTTAGGATAGTGTTAACTTTGATAATTGGCTTTATGTGTCTAATAAAATAAAAACGTTAATTTTAAGTTCCATAAAAGTCTTTGTCACGCAAGTTAGTCGAAAGTAAGTAAATCGTATTTGCGTGTTGTAGCACTTCTAATAGTAAACTTCGTTGATAGATAAAATAAACACTTTCTTTAAAAAAAAACGACGCTTTGTTTTCTTTCAGATCTTTCTACTTTCCCGCACGCATATTTTACTTCAATAATAAACCAAAATAAAAGTTATATATTATATATATTATATTATATATATATATATATATTATACTTACGGGACCGTGGAGTTAATAGGAGTACGCCCTAATTCACTCCACGGTTCCGTAAGCTTGTTTTTATACAACCTACAGTTTTCTAACCTGTATAGTTAACTTATAAAAAAAAACAGAATTTTTTTCACGCCCAGACGTTTTCGTGCTTCTCGTCCATTAAATTCATTTCTTCCACAAATACACACTGCAAAGTGTAAAGACAAGATGACCAAGGTCCAAGAAACGGTGCAGAACACCCAAAAATTTAGGTAGGTCCATTTGGGGAGTGAAGGACGAGGAAACTGTCACTTTCTATGAAGCTCTTACCGAAAATGACTAAGAACGCCTATAACGCCGCATTTCTATCTTTCTCTTTTACATGTCAAGAATACCAAAGGCTTATGAAATTTCTAGAGGGCTGCACTTACCCATTTTGGGGCAAGTTTCACCCGAGGTCAAACGCGCCTCCGATTTCATGGGTGCGTCCGAAAATTTTCATCTGGATAATGGTGGGATCACACCTTGCTATTTGCGGACAGCGGCTACGGTGATGACTCCCGCCTTGATTTTGCAGTTCACACCACGCGTTTGGCGTCTTGGTGTGTCATTAACTAGGTTTACATCAAAAAATTCCGTCCGTCAATAATTATAATTAGAAGAAGTCGTTTATTTATTTCTACACATGAACATAGACATTTTGTTTTTGTATTTCATGCACTTAAAATGGCAAATAAGAAAAAATTATTATTCCTTTTATAGATCGAAAAAAAAATCAAATCGAATTCAAAATATATGACATGTAAATTTGACTTAATTCTCAACCCAAAGACGGAAACAACGCCTGCTGCAAATGGGATGACACCAATAGGTAGAAAGTTAAAGTTCCATTCACACTTAAGGTCTTTGTTTAATTGGTCAGTGTTTTTGTCTCTTTCCTTATTATTATTGTTACTTCTGCGACTGCGCAGTTCCATAACAGAGTTCGGAATTTCCGGAGGAATTACTTTATGGTTATCGTTATTTTATTTTTTTCGTAATATTTTTGGAAAATTGATTGATGAGGTACGTATCATCGACTAAAAAAAGTAAAAAGTAAGTAAGAACGTTAGGTTATATTTACCGATAACCACAAAGTAATTGCGTAAACTGAGAGGTAGTGCACTTATTACGTAACCCTTATTTTGCCCAATTTTGACCCAAACCCGCGACCCCCTATATAACGCTTTGTAACGTTTGGGACTACTCCAGTCTAAAATAACAAAACGTTTTGCTGCCAGAGACCCCCTCTTTTTTTTCTTTTTCACTCGAAAAATCCAAAAAGTTGTTTTATTTCACAATAATAATTTAAAAATTGCGTTACGTAACGGAACCGCGAAACCCCGCTCACCCCTACATAATCCCTATAAGCGTTACGCCTAGTTGCCACCTATGCGTGCTCACCCTGACATTAAAAACGCATCACGCGACACTTTTAAAAAATCGGCAAATGCATGGCTGATCACGTGATGCATTTTTAGAGTCAGGGTGGGCACGCATAGGTGAGAACCAGGCGTTACGTAATGTTATGTATTTTAAATAGAGGCGTTCACATTGACTTTCTCGCGAAATGGAACGCCACCGTTTAAAATACACGTTGCAAACTTCGGAAATTTCACCCGAAGTCATTCTGAATCATGAACACAAATAAAACTAGGCATTGCTAAGCGACATTTCAATATATTACATAAAAGACCTTCGCGCGTGGTAGGTGTAGGTACGCACGCATTCCTCTTTACGGCACGTACAACCTCCCGCCTCCCGCGGATACCTGTCCCGAATTCAGATATAGGTGCATATACCTACCTACTAGTTTCTGAAGCTGTTTTCTTTTTGTAGCGGTTACGGTTAACCTTGGTCCTAAAATTTCCCAGAAGTATAAGCAAAATAAGGAGACCTCGATTGTGTAATATCTTCGAATATTGTTTAAATTTATATATAATTGCTTATGCTTACATATATGTGTCTATAATCAAAAGTTTTTAATTTTTATGAATTTCCGGATTATACTTAATTTTTAACATGCTATGACATCATCTAACAAATGGACGTAGATAGCACATCCTGTGAAGATCCATACCTTGAGAACCGCAACCATTCTGAACCGCCAAAATAGGCTGGTTCCGATTCTCAAGGCATCGAACATGACAGGATGCGCTGTCTACATCGATTTTTTCTGTTCATTTTTGATATGAAAATTTAAGTATAATCCGGAAATTCATAAAAATTAAAAACTTTTGATTATATACAAATGTAAACATAAACAACTATATGTAAATTTAAACAATATTCAAAGATATTACACAATCGAGGTCTCCTTCGTTTGCTTATACTTCTGGGAAATTTTAGGACCAAGTTTAACCGTAAACGCGACATAAAGAAAACGGCATGGGAAGTGTGCAAAATTTAAAAATAGTTGTGCAAAATTACGCTTCTCGAATGACATAAATTTTTTGAAAAATATTAACTGGGGGGGGGGGCACACTTTTTTGAGAACGCTCTTGTGGGGTACTGAAGGGTGTGCAAAATTGCGCAAAATAGACTTTTCGAATGACACAAAATTTTTTGAAAAATATCGACGGTGGGGGGGGGCAAACTTCATATTTTCGGAATCTTCGTGTGGGTTAGAGGGAGGTGTGCAAAATTTTAAAAGGGTTGTGCAAAATGATGCAAAATTAGACCTTTCTAATGACTCCAAAATTTTTAAAAAATATTTACTGGGGGGCAAACTTGATATTTTCAGAACCCTCGTGTAGGTTACAGGGAGGTGTGCAAAATTTTAAAATGGGTGTGCAAAATTGTGCAAAATAAGACCTTTCTAACGACACCAACTTTTTGAAAAATATTGACTAGGGGGAGCAAACTTGATATTTTCAAAACCCTCGTGTGGGTTACAGGGAGGTGTGCAAAATTTTAAAATGTGTGTGCAAAATTGTGCAAAATAAGACCTTTCTAACGACACCAAATTTTTTGAAAAATATTGACTGGGGGGGGGGGGCAAACTTGATATTTTCAGAACCCTCGTGTGGGTTACGGGGAGGTGTGCAAAATTTTAAAATGGGTGTGCAAAATTGTGCAAAATAAGACCTTTCTAACGACACCAAAATTTTTTTAAAATGTTGACTGGGGGGGCAAACTTGATATTTTCAGAACCCTCGTGTGGGTTACAGGGGGGTGTACAAAATTTTAAAATGGGTGTGCAAAATTGTGCAAAATAAGACCTTTCTAACGACACCAAACTTTTTGAAAAATATTGACTGGGGGGGGGGCAAACTTGATATTTTCAGAACCCTCGTGTGGGTTACAGGGAGGTGTGCAAAATTTTAAAATGGGTGTGCAAAATTGTGCAAAATAAGACCTTTCTAACGACACCAAACTTTTTGAAAAATATTGACTGGGGGGGGCAAACTTGATATTTTCAGAACCCTCGTGTGGGTTACAGGGAGGTGTGCAAAATTTTAAAATGGGTGTGCAAAATTGTGCAAAATAAGACCTTTCTAACGACACCAAACTTTTTGAAAAATATTGACTGGGGGGGGCAAACTTGATATTTTCAGAACCGTCGTGTGGGTTACAGGGAGGTGTGCAAAATTTTAAAATGGGTGTGCAAAATTGTGCAAAATAAAACCTTTCAAATGACATCATAATTTTTGAAAAATATTGACTGGGGGGGGCAACGTCAAGTTTGCACCCCCCCACAGAAAATGAGCTGTAGTTTCTCGTAGGAAGGTGTGCAAAATTTGATTTGTAGTGTGCAAAATGTGTGCAAAATTTTGGCATAAAAATTTTTTAGAAAATCGATCTGGGGGGGGGGCAAACTTAACTGAGCCTGACAAGCACGGCAATCTCACCCGCTCTTAGCTTCTTTAGATGAAAGTATTATGTTTATCATTCGAATAGAAGAAGAATTTAGTTCTTCTTTTGTAGTTCTACGTTTGTCACCGTAAAGTTAAAATTTTTAATGCGCCCATCGCTTTTAATATGGTATAAGAAAGATAAAAAAATATTTTCTACTTTTGAGTGCATTTAATAAAAGCTTGTGCTTTAAAAGTTTTTTTAATTAAAGTTTATTATTTAAGAAATAGATTTTTTTATATATTTTTTTGAATTATTAAATTTTAATTTATTTTTGAATTTTTAAATTTGTAACCCAATTCGTTCATTTTGAATCCGCCATATTGAAATTTTAAAATCTGATCAAAAATTTATTTCCCCTTCCCGGAAAACCCCTGTACGCCAATTTTGACTTAAATCGAACAAACTAAATCTTTTCCCCCCTCTATAGTTCTCTCGTTAGAGGGAAGTGTGTACCTAAAAATACCATATTATTGTTTTGTCGCCGGAACTATAAACGCATACCAAATTTGAACACACACCCTTAATTTTAAGATTTGTACCCTTAATAATTTTTAAAACTGATCAAAAATTCATAATCTACCTCCTTAAAAACCCCTGTATGCCAATTTTGATTAAAATCTAACAAAATACATCTTTTTTCCCCTCCACTTCCATCGTAAGAGAGAGATGAATACCTGAGAATACCATATTATTGTATGTTCACCGGAACTATAAACGCACACCAAATTTAAACACAATCGAATGTGGATTAGTCAGTTAAAATTGGTTAGCAAAACATAACCTAAAATCGTCCATCTTAAATCCGTCATACTGAATTTTTAAAATCGAATCAAAAATTCGTATTTCTTATCCGTATACCAATTATGGTTGAAATCGGACAAACTTATGTGTTTTTCCCCCTCCACTTCCCTCGTAAAGGGGAGGGGTGCCTAATAATGACATATTATTGTATATTCGCCAGAACTATAACTTAAAATTGGTTAGCAAAAGATGACAAAAAATCGTCCATCTTGAATCCGTCATATTGAATTTTTAAAATCTGATTAGAAATTCGTTATTTTCATCCCCAAGTGCCCCAACACACCAAATTTAAACGAAATCGGGCGCACTTTAACTGTACCCTTCGAGTAGGGGGCGGTGTCAATTTCATCACACTATATTCTTGTGTCGTCACCGCAACTATATAAGCATGCCAAATTTGAAGCCGATCGGATGTCGGGAAGTTGGTCAAAATTAAGTTGCCAGATTCCACCCGAACAAGCATACATATATATATAGATACTTACTTACCTTTTTGGTGAATCCACTCCAAATGCAACAATAAAAACTGCCGCAATCATACAGGATAAGTAAATCGACATGATCGTGTTAATTTTCGTCGAACTAGAGGCTGTTTGAATCAAAGTAACGTTAACCTTAGTGTCATTTGTGAAAACGTCCGTTATTATGGGACAGAAGTTGGCTCCACAAAAGCTTGTATCTTTCTCAGCATCAGTGATCATTTCTGTTAACATTTGTGTAACGTTTGAATTTGTTGGTCCTTCATCTTGGCCTGAAGACAGTACTAAAATACAGTAAAATACTGGGGATAGATGGAAGGACAGAATGATCTGCATCTTATATTAAACAAGTGTAGAATGTAGTAAATATTTCAACGCATCGGTATCGGTATACCTAACGCGTTCGAAACAAAGTCAAAATGCACTACATTTTTGACTAATTCATGCCATGTTTCGAACGATGCCTACTTCTTTGACGGGTGCAATGACAGAACAGCTGATTCCACTCGTTGCGTACGAAGGGATGTGCGTAACGTTACGGACCCACGAACGTACGCAACGGTATCAATCAGCAGCGCTGTCATTCCTTCAAAAAAGCGGGCATCGCTCGAAACATCTCATAAACAATTCACAAATGTAGAGTATTTTTGCTTTAGTTCGAACGCGTTAACTGTCTACTAGACACTACGTTATTAGACACTCAAAGTAGACACTTAAAGTAAACACTTACAGTGAGAATTACTAAGACCTAAAATAGTACCCTCTACAGGTCAAAATATTTACACCTGTGGGGGGGGGAGCACTAAATTTTAAAACCAATTTTCAAAAAACACTTACCCATACAGAAAAGATACAAAGTTATTTATTATTTTGTATTGTTATTGCAAAATACCACTGAAAAACTGCTGTTTTTCTCAAAATATATCATATTTTAGGAGAAAATGCCCTAAAATTAATTTTTTTTTGACAAGTTTCAAAATAGCAAAAGGTGAATACCCCAAAAATTTGGCACATAATAGTTTCATTATCTGTGTTTGAGGTTATGAAGTTAGTGATTTATTAGACCACCTCTGGGGGGTGGTTTGAATGAATGAATGAATGAACACATGCTTTATTGTCTAAGAAAAATTTTGTACAATACAATAGGTTTCTTACTGACAATGATAAAAACAAATAGAATTAAATTTATATAAGCACTTAAAGGAAACTATTCGCGTGGTTTTTCAAAAAAATATATATATTTTGTTTTTATTTAGTTTTTTAAAATAATCGTGAATTAAACATTTTTATGATACGTAAAATCAGGGCAGGATCCAGAGAGTTCGTTGCCCCGTGCAAGAAATATTTTGCCACCTCTCCCAACTGTAGTTAATTATACATTGTAGTCTTTGCATTTAGTATTTATTAAAATAAAAACTCATCTATAAAAAAACATTTACAGAAAATATATTATCAAAAAATAGTATTAGTAGTTATACCTACTTTAACTAAAGAAACTGGCTAAAAATACCCCTTATTATTACTACCCTAATTGAATATTTTCATAAATAGAGTATAATAACAAAAAAATAACATACTTGCTGTATATAATTCGAACAAGAATTTAAAAAAAAACCAGTTAAGTACCTACCTAAATATATTTATAGCGAACTCAATTACGAAGAAAATTTAGCATTTACTGGTGTATTTTAATACATTTTTATTTTTTTTCTTAATGAAATTCGCTATATTTAAAAAAATTGCCTCCTGGCTTTTTGCTTTGCAAAAGTTTAAATTAATTTATCAATATCTAATTTAGAAGCTAAGGCATGTTCTATAGAAATTGTTGCAAGTCCCTCTGTCATTGTCGACTTTAAATAAGTTTTAATAATTTTAAGTTTCGAAAAACTGCGTTCGCCTCTTGCTACGGTAATGGCAAAAGAATCCTCAGTGCTATAACCACATTTGGAGCAATATTCATTTTTAATATTAATTTAAAAACATTTAAAGCTAATTGTTTAGTTTCAGTCAATATTAATAGATATAAATACAAAATTAATATATAGAAATTAGGGTATGTTTGACTTTTCACGGGGTAGTAGGCTTTGCGTGGCCAGACCCGACACTTTTTATTTCTCTAACCTTCTTTTAAGAAAAAAAATCTCGCGATTTTTGCCCACCCTTCGTATTTGCTGCCTCGTGTGGGGGTACGCACTGCACGGTGCCTGGAGCCGGTCCTGCGTAAAATTATGTAAAAGACTTAGAATTATGCAAAATCACGTTTGATTTGATAGCAATTTGATTAACAGTTTTTTAGATTAACTAATTGGAAGAAGCGCATCTTTTATTCAAATTCGTTAACAAAAAATTGCCCCTTTCTTCTTTTTGGACCTCTCCGCTGGGAATAAATAAAATAAACACAGAATCTTTGCTAAACTGGAAGTAAACATTTGAGGAATTAAAAAAAATATATTTTATGCCATCCTTAGAACTAGGATACATTTTTTTGTGATAAATACTAACCTGCAGAACTTATTAGATTACCCCAGACTTGGGAAAATTGGTAAAACATAAAGAATACTCCAAAGAACTTTGTAACAATAATTTCCGATGATACTCCTGTTATTTTGGAATAAGCCTCTGCCAAAATTGAAAGGATCGTGCATTTTGCACACCTAAAACAATTAATTTAAGTCAGTCGTGTGGTACCCTATAAAAAATTGTTCTTAACTAGCTGACCACCCGTAGTATCGCCTGCGGTTTTTTTTAGAGCTCCATAGAAATTGTATTTTAAACCATTTGGTCATAACTTTTGTTTACCACAACCGATTTTGATGAAATAAAGCGTATAAAATCACGAATAGGAATTCAGGCAATGTAGTAGTCATTATGAATTAGTAGCGTGTGATAAATATTATTTTAAAATTTAAGTTGGCGGATTATTACAAATTTTTATTTAATTCCGCAGTTTCTTATGTGTAATTTAAAAATATTAACATTAATTTGGCCTTTTAATGCTGTTTAATGTATCGAAATTGGTCAAAAATTTAAAGTCAACTTCTTATCGAATTAGAGTTTTCTAAAAATCAACTAATTTTCTTAATTAAAAAAGATGACAACCATTTTGTTTTAATTTTTTAAGATGGTCGTTTGACTTTATATACAACCAAGTATAACTTGCAAAAATCGAATAAACAGTACAAAAGTCACGACATTTAAAAAAAAATTAATTTTTTATATTTAAGACACCCGTACTCCATTCAGCCTAATGTTTTTTTTTTATCTTGTAGGCGTATTATTTAGTTTTTGGAGCAAAAAAATATTTGAATCTCTCTAAATCAAGTTCTCATATAAAATATTTTTTTTAGCGTGCCATGAGTTTATGCTTGTTAATAACGTAATAAATTGCTATGTTTTCATGGGTATTGAGTTCGTTTTCAAAACTCATTCTATCTTTTTCTTTTATATAGCGTGTTCTTGGTCTTGATGAAGAACACGCTATATAAAAGAAAAAGGTACAATGAGTTTTGAAAACGAACTCAATACCCATGAAAACATAGCATATGTAAGGCGTATAATTTGACAGTTTGTAATGGTAATTACTGCGTCTGCGCAATAACTAAACTACATACCGTTATAGTAATTAACCACTACCACCGCCGTAAACTGCGAACCCGCTTCGTTGTGTTTGTGGTGATTGTGGTTATTTTTTGGTTAATTTTAGAGAATTTTAGCGCAATTAGTTTTTAAAAGAATAAAATATTACCAGATTTCAACATACAGACCGCTTCAAGCTACTGCGAACATAGGGCGAAAGAAGTCTAATTTGCAAGTGTACGTACATGCAGAGACACCGCACGCCTATCAGTGAAGCAACCAATACTCAGGCTTGCGATCACCACTTGCATGACTTTCCTTTGGTATTTAGTACGCCTCTAACCACGGTGCTGTGTGGAGCGTAGTCAATGAAACCGGAATTTGGTCAATAAATACGCAAATTTTTATAACGTAATTTTCTTATTTTTTGTCACTGATAAATAAGAGCGTTTTATTGTCAACTGCTCAGATTTATCAGTGACGACGTGTTACAATGAAAATAATAAGGAGAAACAAAATAAAAGCAAGTTCTCAAAATAAAATAATACATTCTAAAAACCAAAAAGATTCTCCCCGTCAAAAAAAAATTAGAGCAAATGTTCGAAAAGTCCTCCTTGCTCGGCTAGACAATATCCGAGCCTATTATAAAAACCCCTTTTAACGTTTCCAAGCATGTTAGGGGTGATAGTTTGAAAAGCTTCTTCAATTTTAATCCGAAGTTCTTCCAAATTATTAGCCCTTTCATGCCCGTAAACTTTATTTTTGATATAACTCCACAGATAGAAGTCATTAGGAGCAAGATCGGGTGATCGAGCTGGCCATAAAATAGTTCGCCGTGTACTTATAACCCGAGTAGGAAATACATTATCAAGATATTCCCTAACAAGGCCAACATTGTGAGCGGGACAACCATCTTGTTGAAACCATGTTTCACCAAATCTCACACCTAACAACTGCCTAGCAGTTGGAATAATATGCTGCTGCAGTAGATCCAAGTATCTAGGACCATTCAAATTGCCGTTAATAAAAAATGGCCCAATTACGTGTTCTCCTACAATACCCCCCCAAACATTTAGTTTTTGGGGATACTGTGTTCTTACGTCAAAATACAAATGCAAATTTTCCCTCGACCAATATCGAACGTGTGTTGGGTTATGACGATTCAATAATGGAAAAGTACTTTCATCTGTGAAAAGAATAGATCTCAGAAAGTTTTCATCACGATTAGCCCTTTCCATCATTGTTTCGCAAAATTCCATACGACGATAGTTGTTCTCAGGAAAAATTTGATGCGTTTTTGACGCTTTGTAAGAATGATAACCATTCTTTTTGAGAACAAGTAAGACAGTGGCTGAAGACGTATCAACTACTTCGGCAATTTGGTGGCTAGTTAACTTTCGATTTTCCTCCACTGCAGCGCAAATCATCACATCTCGTACTTCCTGCTCGTCATTCAAAACAGTGGGTTTTTTATGGTTTCTTGGCGCTACACAACCAAACTTTTCAAAATTCTGCACAAACCTATAAATCGTGGATAAACTAGGTTCTGGGCGATTTACAAAATTCTCCAAAAAAAGTTCTTGAATAAGTCTCAATGGTCTGCCTTGATAGTACCATTTGACCATCTGCACTTTTTCGGCAACTTCGTAGACATCCATTTTTAGTTTTAAAAATGTATAATTTCAATTAAGAACTTACCAATCTGTTTCTCGAGCAAGGCAGAAATAAAACAAAATAATAAAAACAAAATGAATTTCCAAAAGATAACACTGCAGCGTGCTTCGAATCCACCTCGGTCGTACGGCACAGAGAGTAAATTGCACTTGATTCCCCCTATGTTCGCAGTAGCTTGAAGCGGTCATAAAACACTTACTTGGTAAAATAAAGTCCAATTTTGTGTTTTTTCTTATCCCAAGTGACAGGTTCTAATGTGTTCCAAAAAGTCTGGTAAAAAAGGGGCGTGGTAGTGGTTTTTAAACACTACCATAACGGGTGTCAAAGTTGTCGAAATTTAAAGCGTTCCAGAATTTCCCGAATATTGCTGAACTTTGCATAATTAACTTTAGTTTTTTCAGATTATCGACTTTGATTAATTAAAACTGCCTGGTTCGTGGTTTTAAATTAATATTCAGAAAACTGCAAATTAAGGCTTTAAAAATTGAAATTATTAAGTCGTCAGCCAGATCATTTTAATGGCATACTTTGAAATTGATAAGAAAATTATATACGCGGGTCACATAAAACTCGTTCCCCTATAATTATCATATTGGCAAAAATACGATTTTTAGAAATTTAAATAAATATCTCGTCCACCCTAAATTTTCGAGATGGTGTGAGAAATCAGTGTCTTACCGAGGGGGGGGGGGAGGTTTGGGGTTAAAACCCCCCGAAGGTAATTCCTGGGCCCGCCACTGGGAAATGACTCTGAACACACTGTTTGCCGTGCGGAAAGAGTTAACAAAGGTAAAGAGGGGCGTCATTTCACATTTCTCTTAGGGAGTGGGGGGCATAACTAATTCCAAAAAAAATATGACTAAAAGAAAAACACTGTATTGATGCCAAAATAACTCAAATAAACATAAAAAACAATTTTTTGGCAAAACAACATTAAAAAAAAAACAAAAAAGCTTAGACCTAAATACTAAATTAATGAACAAACGGAAAATGGCTGTGGCACTGTAAATCTAAAAAAAAACAAGAGTTTTTTGTACTTCACTGCAAAATGAACTTCCTGAATTTCGATTGAAGGGAGAGGAGTTGAACCTGGGATGACGCCGTTTCGTCCTTATTCGGGACTCATCAGCTAGGTGCGGAAGAGGAAGAACTCCTGTTAATGGCGCCCTCTCTGTGAACAATAAAAATCAAGACAATACCTACTGTACCCAAGTAACACAAGATGCTGAAAAACTTTTGGAAAAACATTGCGACAGCAAAACTCCTTTACTATTGTGTTTTTGCTGTTGTCTGCCACAAAGTCTTGAAAGTGTTGATAAAACGTCGTCTAGCCCAATTTGGCAATAATTTTTTGGTCACTGCAATTATCATTGCAGCACTTTTTGCAACCTTGCTTTTCCAGTTAACTTAATTAAAAAAAAAACATTTCTGACAAAACCCAAAGCAAAAATGGCAAAAAAACAAAAATAGATTTTTATACAAATAAATGATTGATGTTTTGAAAACCCAAGTATGGATGTATGGATGATGGGAATATTTATTTATACTGTTCGGGGCGGACAAAGATGGGCGATCCACAAATTAAGATTTTTTTTTATAGTGGACTGTAAAACTAGGGAAGTTGATTCAAACGCTCAAACAGTCGTTAAATTTTACAGTTAGAAACTCGATCTTAATTATTGTATTGTAAATTGTAAGTATCAATGGCGGATAGGGCCAGAAATAAAACCTGCCGTATAGCAGTAGCAATAAAGAAAATATCCCGAAAAAAATAGGCACTCGATTTACCCCGAATTCCTGGAGGATTCTGGAGAATAGGATATCCAAGTTAGCACCAATAATCTCGAGTTTTTCTTATATGTAAAATGTGGTTCACTCGCGAGTTTTTTGTCGAAACTCACTTGCTGAGATGTAGTATGTTTTCAGCGACCTTGTCAACGTGAACTGATTTAGCGCGGGAGGCGCGCTTGCACTTGCCGTTTCTCTCATGCGATACAGCTGTCCTTGGTTCCATAGGGGTGCGGGATATAAGCGGAACATTATGGAAACAAGGATAATAGGAAATTAGGTATGGGATAAACATTAAAGTTTATCAAGTGCCTTATTTAATAAAATGTAAGAAAATTAGACTTATAGTATATAATCACTTGTTCGCAGAAAATTGCATTAACAATGAGTAAAAAGGAAACTTGTAATTTTACGCAAATTTAGAAAACAAAAAATAAGCAAAAATTCTAAGCCAAAATATTTACAATATAATTGAGCGGGAACGAAACATATACTAAGTGTGTATAAATATCGGATTTTTGGCTTCATCCATGGACCAAATTGACATGCGAAGGCCAGTTTATTGACAATATTTACCACGAAACCTCACCAAAACATGCGCGCTTTATATATTAAAAATATTCAAAGTTTTATTTTTATTTAATTTTTAGGTTACATTTTTGTGTTTTTGGATTGGAGCCAAAATAACCAAAACAGATTTATCTCTACCTTAAAACTAGTTTTAGTTTCAAAAATCTACTCTCTTTTTATAGAATTTTTTATTTTATTTTGGATAAAATAATGTTTTTTTAAAGGTTGTTTTCATGTTATGGCCGCCATTGAAACTAACAACGCGACCTAACTGGACAGCTAATATTGCTGCACTTTAGCAAATAATGTTTTTTTTTCCACTATTTTTATTACTTAATATGTATAAAGGGCGGAGCTTGGTTCGCGAAGCAAGCCGAAAGAACCCGACGACTAAAATTATTGTGCTTTAGCTGAAAATGTTTTTCTCTAACTATTTTTACAACTTACTGCACATAAAGCGCATTATTGCCGAAACGACCCGAAAAAACCCGACAGCTAAACTTGCTGTATTATAGCCAAAAATGTTATTTTCTGTTTTTACGACTTTATTGCTTCAATTTAGTTTTTATTGCTGTCAGGACTGATTTAAAAAAGCTACAAAGTTTGCTTTAATGTATAGCCAACATTCTGCATATTTTTTTGCCCAAAGAATAGTATTTTTGAGCAAAGTTTAATAAACACTTTTGCTTTTAATACCAGTATGGTCATCAAAATGGGTTGCGCTTACATTATGAAATCAAAAAGTATTACAAAAACTAAGCAAGCTAATTTATAACCAAAAAGGTGCTGACAAAACGTTTCCACAGCTTTAATATGGTCATAAATTCTAATGTGTACAATGTGTGTTACTTGGGAGTTAGCAGTAGGTTGACGTACATATAATTATGCCATCTCCAATCGAAATTCAGTTAGTTTTGCACTGAAGTACAAAAAACGCTTGTTTTTTCACTAAATTAATAGTTTGTCCAGCCAACACCGTTACGTAAATATTATGTAAAAGTAATCAGGTAAAAAGGAACTTCCATGTTCTGCATAATGCCATGCATAAAGTTCCCTACTTTTTACGTAAGTAATATTTCCAATAAAAATATCCATTAACTAGTAACTAGAAAGTAAATCGAAAGGTAAAATTGGACTAAATTTTTACAAACTCTCCTCCTTATTACGTAAATATAATGTAATTAAAGAAACGTAAGTTATGTTATGTAAATATTACGTAAATTTTATGAAAACTTTCTTATGTAAATTTTTTGATTTTAGATTTACGTAAATACTATGTTAATACCGTGGCGGTCCCAACCATTTCAAAAAGGGGGGGGAAGGTTTCAATACGAAAAAAAAACTAGAATAAAAGCATAGCTTTTACGAGGAAAAAATCAATATGGTCTCAAATCTAGGAGGGGGGGTACTCAGATTTTAAGTCGTTTATTTCATACATTTTTCTATTTTAAAAAATATTCAAAACATGCAATTTTTGAGTCGAATTAATCTAAAATCGTAAATATCAACGGTATCATAGCGCCGCAGGCAAATTTTTTAAAGAAAATTGCACTAAAAAATGCATTTCTTTAAAATTAAACTGAAGTTGTAAATATATTAATGGTGTGAAAGCACAGCAGGCAAATTTTTTTAAGAAAATGACACTACAAATGCCATTTTTAACGCGCCGCAATTTATGTCCTACTTTTGATTTTTTTGTCCGATATTATTTTGTCTAAAATTTGTTGTTATAAAAAATTTAATGCTATCTGGGTGGAGGGGGTTGACTACCCCCCTATCCCCATGAAATCCACGCTTGAGTAACTACGTATAATTTTCAGTTATAAAAAACATAGGTAACAAACAAACCACAAACAAAACACAATAGCTAATAGTAGTTTTCACAACTAGTGGCTAAAATAGTGCTTTTTTTTACAAGCATTGGTTTAGACAACGAGCGAAACGTGATATTTAAAAACGCGGGTAAAAAAAGCACAGTTTAGCCGCGAGTTGTTAATACTATTTTTTTTTTTAATACCTTTATCAAAAAATCCAAGGAAAACAGGAAAATACTTTTAAAAATCTCGAATGAAGAACACTTCTCGCAACACACCATCTTTATACAATATAAATGAAGGCGGCTGGTAAATGAAATAACAATGGTTTCCATAGCAACGTGTGTTTTTACTCGGTGGCGTTCATTGTTGCGACATTTTAATATTTTACAGTTTGATATTTTGACGATGCTTTTAAATGATTTTTTCGTAAACACTTGGTAAAAACTGGCGGAAATGGCTTAATTTTTAGGCAAGAATGATGAGATTTTTTCGATATTACTATTTTCCGCTATTTCTCTTTAATTTTGGGTAAAAACTGGCAGAAATCTTTTCTTGCACCCGTGTTAAAAAAGATTTTTAGCATCATGTTTTTGATGAAGGTATAAAAAATACTTTTTTTTGAGGTCTAAAAAGCTTTTTAAGTTGAAAAATTGCATATCTCAAAAATAAGTTGCCTATCTCACAAAAAAAGTTCGTTTCCAGTTTTTTTGGGCAAACCGGTCAATGACTGGCTCAATGTCAATTTCAATATGTCTGTTGATATGCAGCAACGCTAAGCCCGTCAGACGAATTTCCGTCCGCTTCTTTCTGACGAAGTCTTACTTACTGACAAACATCCAAGAATGTTTTTATCAACGAAAAAATATCGCAACACTTGTTCATTGCCTCGAATACGTTATCAGGTATGCTTATTAAAATTTTGCCTACTTCTGACCAATATTGTTTCCAAATACTGACTTCCCCCAATGAAAGTTCAAGAAATTGTGTTTTGGATTAATCAAACGGTTTATAGTATTTAGAAACGACAGTTAATTTTGCCTTGATTAGGGCGTGATCGCCCCCCCCTTTGCAATGCCTGTTTGCGGCAAATTCGTCAACTGGTTGTCCAGGTGAAACTCTTTAACGATGTTTGATTAATTTTTTTGTGCAAATACTCAGCCTCGCCTCTGCCCCCTCCTATTGACGTCTCCGAAGTTAAATGTATTTTTTGGTTATAATTTTGGTTTTTAATTTTGCAATAGCACAGTGCCTGCAGCACAGAACTCTACGTCCTCTCCAAGTCAAACAAAGACAGCCATATTATTATTCCTGAAACCTACAATACACAAACAAGCCCTACAAGTTGCATATCCACTCATCTTGATCACAACTACGTTTAAATTTGAACACATAAACCTTTTGCATCCGTTCGAGTCAAAAGTTCAATCGCGCAAGTACTATCCCGACCTAACCACCTTTTGCAGTTTCGAGGGCGCAATAACAAAAGCAAAAAACGATAATTACAAAAAAGTACATTGATCATGTGTTTTTAGAAAAAAAACGAATGTATTTTCGACTTGCTGAAACTGCATATATAAACGTATGTTCTTTTGGTGTGTTGTTGCGGAAAAAACCGCAACTAATATTTATTCTTTGATGTGGACTTACCAAAGTGGACCTCCACCAAAGCCCACTGCCAGGCCAGCTGGGATCATAGTGTAAAACTTTGGATAGAACTGTGACGCTAGAAAAGGCATGTATGTGATGAACGCACATGAAATCGCCCATTTTACGCCCAGCCATCTGTCAAAAAATATGGAAAAGGTTATGGGTAGAGTCTTTAATTAAATAACTGCCATATACAGGGTGGATTATTTAAATGGAACGGTCCTTCTAGCGGCTTTAGCGATTCTTTACGGACTTTGCCTCCATGATCAAAAACAAAAACATTTTTGGGGCTCCCAACTGGAGTCCCAGGGCCTACCAACTATTTTTTTTTTAAATAGGGCACCTTTTTGGAAAGCTTGTTAAAAAAATAAATTGAACACATTAGTTTTTTTTGTCAATTGTTTTACTTTCAAAATAAACTACATATTTCTCCATTTACTAAGCGGAATAAAAAATGCTACACAAGAACATTATGAGGGCCCTCACTGAAGGCCCGGTGCGTACCAACATTTTTTTCATGAGAAGGTACCATTTGTCGCACCTTTTTGGAAAGCTTGTATAGAAAAATTCGATTAAATAAATTTCTACGTTTTAAAAATTTTACGCCAATAATACCTTATATGTACGGTCATAGATATAGCCGCATTCCATTCTAGCAGTTTGGTAATTTTTTTTTTTTTGTGTTTCATATCTACCTTAGTCTTATGTTGTGCACTGACCTGATAACAATGGCTGGTAAAAATATATTCGAAAGTATCAGCGACCCGTAAATAGCCGCCAACGTGAACGTGCCAAGGGCATCGTCTATGTGAATTGAACTTTGTAAGTTAGACGCACCCCAAAACGCAGTGAAGTGAACCATGAAGGCGAAGCCGATGACTGAAAAGAAGGAGAATAGGTAACAAAATATACTTTTTTTTTTAATAAAAACCAAATAAGAAATATATTTCTAATGTCTATGATGGAGTTAAGTATAAAAACAAGAAGGAAGCGATGGCGACGCACCTACGACTGAGAGACAAGGGCTTATGGAAGGGCAGAGGGGAAAAAGTGGGTCATCTGGCAATCGAGGAACTGGTAACAAAAGAGTTGCATCTCCTAAATATGCCAGTAGGGACTCCTTCGAAACCATGGAGGTTTGACAAGAAGTACAAAGTCACAATACCTGAACGGGATTGGTGGCAGAGAGAAGAATTCCGAAACGAATTAGGCAGAGACGCGACGGTCTGCTACACTGACGGATCAAAACTGTCAGCCAGGCAGACAACAGGCGCAGGAGTGTATGCTGAAGACCTAGAGGTTCAAGAAAACTATCCGCTTGGCGAGCACGCGACGGTCTTTCAGGCGGAGGTATACGCCATTATCATGGCGGCAACCCTACCAGAGGTCAGAAATATCAGGAGGGACATTTGCATATGTTCCGACAGCGAAGCTGCCCTCAAGGCTCTTAGTTCACCAAAAATGGTCAGTAGCCTAGTGGAAGAGTGCGTTAACTCGCTACAGATATTAGCTGAAGACAAGAGGGTGACACTGATGTGGGTCCCGGACCACGAGGGAATACAAGGTGGACGAACTTGCCAAAGCTGGTGCCGAAACCCAATATATTGGACCGGAACCGCTCTTGGGAATCACAAGAAAACAGGTGCAGAGCGAGCTTAATAAATGGGTGAGCGATCAACTGAAGTCGTCCTGGAGAGAAGAGCGAGAGTGCAGACAGTCCAAACTGTTCGTGAGTGGACCAGACGCAGCCAGAACTAAATGCCTCCTGGGAAAAACTCGCAAGGACATTGGATTGTTAGTAGGAATGCTGACAGGGCATAATCGACTGCGCAAGCACTTGACATGCATCAAAGTGTTGGACGACTCCGCCTGCCCAACATGTGGGTGGGCAGAGGAATCAGCGGTGCACCTGATAGGAGAGTGTGACGGCTACGCCAGATTGAGGCAGCAGACGTGGGGTGCCCCCACAATAGAAGAGGAGGAGCTACACTCTCTAAGATGGGCTGACGTGCTGTCCTTCGTAACGAAGGCGGGAAGGCCCGGAGAGAGAGAGGCAAGAAATATAGAGGGAGTGGGAGGATAAGGGTGCGAGACGGGGTATGGCAGAAAGGGCCCATAAAGAGGCCTAGTTGCCAGGCCTGCGGGCCGCCCCCTTACTACTACTAAGCATAAAAAAGAAAGAAACTTTTGGAATTTTGGTAATCTACTAGCTTCGGAGCCTCAATTAACCAGTCGGGCTTTTCAGTTGACATGACGGTTCTACACGTGTCTTCGTATAGTATTTAAGCCTTCAAGTCACACCCGGTATGACGTCGGTTAACCTGGGGGCACCATCATCCCAAAAAACACATCTGTTACATTAACACAGTATTTTTTCATATTTACGTAATATTTACATAACATAACTTATGTTTCTTTATATTTAAGTAATAACTTTGTGCATGGCGTTACGCAGAATATGGAAGTTACTTTACACACAATATTACTTTAATTTTACATATATATCACATTCCAATACGTAATATTTATGTAACATTTATGTTATAAATTCGTATAAGAGTACGTTATTTACGTGACGTACCTGGATGTTACTTGTAAAGAGATATAAATATAATGTAAAAAAATATACCCTAATTTTATCTGTCGATTTACTTTCTAGTTGCTAGTTAATCGATATCTGCCGTTTCCCAATTTTTTTTGCAATGTATTATTTTCATTATTTTGATTCGGTACATATTATTTACGTCGAAAGTAGGTAACTTTGTGCACTTTTTACCTTTCAGTTTACCTAGAATTTATGTTACAAAGTAATCATGAATTGTAACTATTAAGTGTATTGGCTGGGAAAAGAGACCCAAATATTTTCAATGCTACATTTTGTAGTCTTTTTATAGCTATTTTGCTACAATTAAATTAATTTTGTTGTTGTAGCCGTTTTGTAGAAAACGTGACCTCCCTAGCTTAACCGTTTAACTGAGGGAACACCCCATAACTTCAGTTCTGTTAATGCTGGAAAGCTTTATTCAAAGTGTCCACCTCTATGAAGTATAGTTATGCCTTGTAACAGGAGCCGATTCTACTTTCAAAATTACTTTTTATTTTATGAAGAAACTGTGACATCAAAAAAACTATACTTCAAAACTGTATTAAAAATAATTCCTGTGAAAGTTCCAAGGAGTCTAATTTTCGGTTACAAACAAGTCCAAGAATTTTGCTCTTTGCTTCAACATCAACACTTTCTGATAAAGAATACTCCCACCCTCTAAGTTCAAATTTAGCATCAGCCAAAATTGACGTTGACTATTCAATGAATTGGTTTAGAGCTTCTTTATCCGACACACTTGCTAGAACGTTATCAACATAAAGAGACTTCAATAATTTAGAAAGGACATCCTTGCTTGTAACTTCTTTGTTTCCCTGTAAAAAACAAATCCCAGAAAGAACAAGAAGCATTGGTCATGGAACATTTTTTATCAACAGTCAAGCTTAAAGATGACAAGCGATATGAAGTAAGCATGCCATCCATGGCTTGGAGTTCATTCACCTTTGCCGTCCAATTTTGATTTATCCCATAAAAGACTTTTTGACACCACGAAAAAGTTGATAAAAGACAATTTTTACAAAATTTATGATGAAGTTTTGATAGTTGTTTAGCAGATGGAGTTGTAGAAATAGTATCAGATAACAGTTCGTTGGAAATTTTATGTGAGTCTCTCTAAATCAATGCTTGGAAAAGGGCATTAACTTTATCGAATTGATCCCGTCTATGATTTTAAGTTTTCGAACAGAGTAAATTGGAGTAACTGCTGATATAAAAAAGGAATTTATTGAAATCAGCTTACAAAAAAGTGACAGAAATGTTCTAATATACCTGTGGTATGACAAAGACGAAAACTTGAAGATATTTAGACACGCGCAAGTGGTATTTGGAGTGTCATGCAGCCCCTTTTTATTAGGAGCAGTTTTAGATTACCAACTTAAAGAAACGTTTCAAAAATTAGAACGAGCAGAATTCACTTTCAGTCATGATGTCCTTTCTAAATTAATGAAGTCTTTTTATGTTGATAACGTTCTAGCGAGTGTGTCGGATAAAGAAGCTCTAAACCAATTCATTGAACAGTCAACGTCAGTTTTGGCTTATGGTAAATTTGAACTTAGAGGGTGGGAGTATTCTTTATCAGAAAATGTTGATGTTGAAGGAAAAACCAACATACTTTGACTTGTTTGGAACCAAAAATTAGACAGTTTGGAACTTTCACAGGAATTATTTTGAATATATTTTTGAAGTATGGTTTTTGTGACGTTACATTTTCTTCGTAAAATAAAAAGTAATTTTGAAAGTACAATCGGCTCTTGTTGCAAGGTATAACTATACTTCATAGAGGTGGAATCTTTGAATAAAAAAGCAGTAGCAGTTTTAACACGAGTTAAGGGGGGACGATATTACGTTTTGGAGTGTATATAATATTTATACACTTCTAATGTCACAACAAGGTAAAAAGTCACTTACATGTTCTGCATAATGCCATGCACAAAGTTCACTTGTTATTATGTAAATGTAATGTAATTATAGAAATTGAAAATATGATGTAAATATTATGTAAATTTTATGAAAACTTTTTTAGGTAAATTTTTTGACTTTAGATTTAAGTAAATACTATGTTAATGTAACAGATGTGTTTGGTGGGGAGTAGAGATGCATTCTTAAAATTAAAGTAAATGTATAAAAAGTATCAGAAGCAAATCTTGTTTTATTTGTTTAATTTTGACTCATTTACCGGATTTAAGATGCTTGCTGAATACTTTTTTTTGTCTCAGAAATCTGAAGCAAAAGCTCTATTCAAATATGTCAAAACATACAAGGTAATAAAAACTGGCGGCAGGATCAGCATCCAAAAAGATTTTTTTTTAGTTTTACTTATTTGCTTCCATTGGTTTCGGAGATATTACGGAGGACTTTTGGAAAACCCTACATAAGCATACCTAAAACATTTTTCCATATCGTCCACGTTTCGCGGGATTCGAATGTTAACTTTGATTGAATGGGATCTTCTTCTTCGTCAGTCTTCACCTTTCGGAATTTTGAGTCCATATCCGATCGAACCCTGAAATAGTAACTTTGGTTGTCAATTCAATCAAAACCGACTTTATTAAAGCGGATCAAATCCTTGTTTTAGTGCCCTTATATCGACGTTCGCCGCCATATTTACAATGAATCAAATTGGTCGTGATTCCTCAAAAATGCGATTCTTCAAAAACCGGCGGAAAATCTCGCCCTTACAGAAAATCGGATGATTTTTAAGTACAAGTTTACATCAACTGGCTTCTGGGTGGGGGTTTCAACCCCCCCCCCCTCCGTGCGCCAGTGGTTTAAAATCTCAGAGAAAGCGATTTTATTTTAAACCGTCTTTATATTAAACCGGTTTTGAGCGTGTATGAACGTAGTAATTGTCTGTTTATTAAAAAATTATGTAATTATGATAACAAATAAATTGTAAGTTTGAATTTAAAAATAGTATTTACCACTATACACTTTGTATCGTGGTATTTATCATAATTTACTTATTAAAAGTATTTAAGGTTAAGTATGTATTTACCTTGAATTTTAATAATAGTGCTTTCAGAAAAACATTATAAAAATAAATGATTAAAAAGAAGAGCAAGCGGAGTTGTTTGCTATTTTCTTAATTTACTAAAGGACGGATATGGACGGTATCAGTATTGTATGTGAAATTTTCTTTGTAAACCGAATGACTAGGTAAATTTTGAGGGTGAAGGATAAACTTGAACCGAGATATATTTGATCCTTCGTACAATGTAGTCTAGATTATCTTAGGAAATGACCGGATAATTACAAATAAATTTTTATTAAAAAAAACTTTTATGCACTTCCGGGAATAAATTTACCCATTTAATCCCGCTTTTGCGGGAATAAAGTGGGTCATTTATTCCCTAGGGAAATAAAGTAAAATTTATTGACATAGCGACGCATATCGGCTGCCCAAAATTAAAACACAGTAACTGACATTTTTCTGAAAATTGAGATAGGAGTACAGTTGAACTTGCAGTGTCCTTACGCACAATTTGGTATATGAATGAATCAAATCTGACACAAATTAACGGAGTTATGGGATGCAACAAAAGCAGTAACTGCATACTTATACAGGGTTCCTAAGATTTTCCTTAGGGATAGGATTTCAATAAATCAAACAGAAATGGCATAGAAAGTTCTACGCGCACAAAAGAAACAGGTATATTGAGCAATGGTATCTCCGGACTGCTTTCATGAGAAAAAATTGTCGCCACTCTTTCATTGTGAGCATAAATCATAGTTGCAATAATAACCGTTGACAAGATGTCTGCAAATTCCGCTAGATGGCGGCCATACCATGAGATGATCGAGGAAAAAATTAGATGATTTCAGGTCCAAACCACAGCTTTTTCTTGCTTAAAGGAGGCGGCAGGGTCCATTATTTACGATACTGAGCGATAAACTCGTGAGGTTGTTAACATTAGAAAGAAATATCTTCGCTTTTAATTAAATTTCTCTCCATTCTGTTCTACTAGTGACATCTATCCGGAAACTGCCAAACCATGCAGCTAGCACTAGCAGCCAAAGAAATCAATAAACGGCGCTGTTTTTCCTGCAGAGCTTTTTGCTTGCGATATTATTGATTTTAAATAAAGCTGGCCCTACACTATATTTGATATTTTCGAGGTGCTTTATGACATGATCTCGAAACATGTAGCGAACCAATTCTTCAAAACTAGCGGGAGGGTAAAAGCGAAAAATAAGGGGCTGCCAATATTTGTAACACCCAAAAAGGGGTGAAAAGATTTATTTTGCTCTGTTTCTTTACAAAAAACGTTTTTTTACGAAAAACTTGAGCTCTGCCACTTTTTTAATTTTTTTCTTCAACTTTCTCGAAATTTTCGTCATACCGTAGAAAAAAATTATTTCCTTCATGGTCATACTCTACTTTTATTCGAAAAAATTTAGAAACAGAGACGGGATCAGTTTTCCTAAAACGGGGGATCTTGGTTTCGAGTGAGAAGATAAAGGGCGCCGCAGGCAAAAATTTTTCAATTAAATTAGCCGAACGCAAAAATGTTAGAAAAACAAAGCAAGAAATAAAAATGGCGCCGCTTACAATTTTTTTTCAAAAATTACGTCATTTCGGGAACGCAAAGAAATAGGTCTAAAGAGTATAGTTTTTAAGAAAAAAATATCAATTTTCTCGCCCTCCTCCACTGGGACTACAGGGGCCGTGCACAAATTACGTAATGGTCATAGGGGGGAGGGAGGTTACAAAAAGTTACGTAGGGGGGAGGGGGGTTTTCGACAGCTTTTGCATTTGTGTGAAACTAAGAAAATTTGGAATGAAAGTAAGTGAAAAGTTTTTTTTTGAGGGGGGGGGGGGGTTAGTGTTCTTGAAATCGTTACGTAATATTAGGGGAGTGGCGTGCCAAACCGTTACAAAACATTACATAGGGAGGGGGTCAAAAATTGGTAAAATCACCGTTACGTAATTTGTGCACGGCCCCACATCTGACTGTTCCTCCTTTTTGATTTCGAATCAAAGTGCAAAACCCGGGTTGGACGTTCGAAGGCGTCAACCCGTCCTATTTGCTTGATAAAGTTTCTACGGAAATATCTCAGTCGATTTCTCCGGCCGTGTATGAACGCTTCAGGTTAGGCATTTGCATGTATCTCAGTCCCCAGCCTGTAAACAGTGCGTAAGGACAATGGTTACAAAATGAAAAGCCGAAAAATATTTTTTTTTACGATATCTTTCATCAGTTTGGTATTAAAGTCGAGCCAAAACAATTTTTATTCCAGTCCTAAAGGTATTATAATGGAAAACATTAGAAAACAACAACCTGGAATGGATTTACTACGTGTAAGATGTAGTGACAACATCGCCCCATGCCCATCCTTTTCTGCCTAATGTGCTTTTCCGTTTGTCTGCGTCTTATACACGGCTGCTTGGCCCCCTAAGGATTTGCTTGGGAACCCTATATAAGCATTTTCAAAATAAAAAGTCGTTCTTCTCAGTTTCAATAAAAATGCAGTTACTTCATTTTAATTTTGGGCAGCCGATATGTTTCTGCGTTTCGGCATACTGGATGTTATCGTTTGACATAAAAACAGAGCGAAGGTACACTTCCGACCACAAAAAATGCGTACGCCGATTTTATGTAGTGTAGTGTATTATGGGCCTCGCAACTCAGTAACCTTTTGGGTATTTTAAATTGACAAAAAATGTCACTGTCAGATTTTGTTGTTTTCATACGCTTATATTTAAAATTGCCCCAACTAAATGAATTCGAAAAAGCCTAAATTTTTGGTTGTTCGGTTCGAAGAGTAGCGGCCCATTATGGACGAAACAAGGCTACAAATATAAGAATAAGAAGAAAGTATCAAGAAGAAGGAACTGTTCGACGAAGGTGAGGCACTGGCTTGACCCAAGTCAGTACGCCTCAGCAGGATCAGCAACTGATTGACTTTCTTGAAGACCACCCATTTGCGATCGCCCCCAGGGAAAATTGAGGCCTGGATCCATAAGAACGCTGCGCAGATGGATAAGCCGTTCTTACTTAGGGAGGACAAGAAGCAAGCCAGGTTAATTTTTGCACCAAACTATTCACTACAAGAAGAATAATTTTGGCAATAAGTGATCTTCCCGTATGAAAAAATCTTTCAGTACCACAATGACAGCAAACAAATTTTGGTATATCGCCCGCCACGAACACGCTATCTCGAAAAGTATATTGCTGGGAACGAAGACGGGGCTGGAAGATTTTCCGTGAATGTGCGGAGTTGGATATCGGCGAGAGGACATGAGGCTCTTTTTAGAATCCATAGAAGATTTACGTCTGAGGTTTATGTTGATATGATGAGAAATATTATGCTTCCAGAAGCAACGATTCTTCATCCAGAAGGTTTTGGGTATCACCAGGATAACTGTCCTATCCATACCGCACCGCAGTATGGCCAGTCTCCTTATGTTTGTGTTTACAATGTCAAAAGATCTAACCTGTAATTCGAAACAGTCAAAGTCAGTTAAAATAAGCAACGCAATTAGCAAAACTTAAGCCCTGTTCTCACTATGCAACTTTTTCATGCTTCACTGTGATTCATGGAAAAAAGACGCATGCTTCAAGATGCGCTAAAATAGAACATGCTCTATTTTTTATCAGAAAGTTGCATGCATGCTGGGGAATTTCTAGTTATCTTTTGAATACCAACCGTTTTTTTTATGTTGTCAAGTTGCTAATCAGCTGTGAATTTTAGGTTATGAGTTTTATTTTCAATATTTTTTAATCACCTTAAAACTTTCTAAAATTCTTGTTTGCCAATGCTCACAATCTGCAAGTTGTAAGTCCCACTCCAAGCCTGTCAATTATTTAATATTTCTTATCCTAGAACAATCCAGAATTTTCGACTTTTCCTTTTTTCGAAGAATTCTTTATTTCTGGAATAATTCTTTATTTCTAGAATTCTTCAAGAACACCAAATATTCAATCGTGAAAATATTGCTGGTTGCATACTTAAACTTTTACCGAATGCGCTAGAAAAGGATATAGGAAAAAAGTAAACAAAGCAGTTAAAAATCTAGGGCTTCTTCGATTTTTTTAATTAGTGATTTTGTTATGTTGGCATTTCCTCTAAAAAAGATGCATAGTGTGAACAGCTCCATGCTTCAAAAAAAAGATGCATGTAAAAAGTTGCATGTGTTTGATGCATAGTGAGAACAGGGCTTTAAATTCAACAGACCTGCAGCTAACTTCTGCTGTACGCATTTTATGTGGCCGGAAGTGTATATGTGGCGGTTTGTCTACAGAGTGCGATTTTATTAAAAATAAATAAAAAAATATAGTTATTTTTTTTACTTTTCTGCTTATTCTAAAGTGCATAAAATAGTATATAAACCTCAGGAGTAAAGTGATGCTTAATCCCTCGATAAATTATAGCCCTCCTTTCGGTCGGGCTCTAAACTTCTTGCCTCGGGATTAAATGTACCACTTAACTCCCTAGGTTATAGTGTACTATTAAAGAACAAGCTTTATTAAATGCACTTAATTTTTTATCTTTCTTATACCATCAAAAAGCAATGGGCGAAAATTAAAAACTTTAACTTTTGTTATATTATCCCCAAAAGCCCCCGTATTTTGGTTACAATCGGACAAACTTAGGTGTGTTCCCCACTCCACTCCCCTCGTAGGGGGGAGGGGTGCCTAATAATCACACATTAGTGTATTTTCACTGGAACTATAAATGCATGCCAAATTTAAAAGCAAAATTGGTTAGCAAAAGATGACCAAAAATCATCCATCTTGAATCTGAATTTTCTAAATCTAATTAGAAATTCGTTATCTCCATCCCCAAGTGCCCAACATACCAAATTTCAACGAAATCGGCCGTACTTCCACTTCAACTGTACCCCCCTCCACCCCCTTCGAGTAGGGTGGAGCTGTCAATTTCATCACATTATTTTCTTGTATTGTCACCGTAACTATATAAGCATGCCAAATTTGAAGGCGATCGGATGTCGGGAATTTGGTCAAAATTAAGTTGCAAAATTACACCCGCACAAACATAGTTACATACATACAATGCAAGTTAAGTAAAAACTTGTAAAAAATCAAGTAAGCTGATGAAAAATTAGATATGCAAAAGTACGAGTGAAAGTAGGATAGAAACATATTTTTTTTCTACGGGCGTGCGGAAAGTTGCACTTTTTTGCACTGAGTGCGGACATGAATTAACCCCCATACTTTTCCGCATCAGGATTTTGAATTATTTGCTTTTTTTCTTTACGTCCACCTGAATCTCTTTACGTCTGTATGACGTCACATTTAAGTGGTCGTAGAAAAAAAATTGTAAAAACAAAAAGAAGTTAAAAAAACCGCCGAATCAGTTCCTTCAACCGAAAAGAATCTAAAAACAAAAGATCAAAAGATCTTGGGTGGAAAAAAATGAAAATTTAAACTTGGATGGGTATCCCACAAGGAACACACAAAGAACCAAAGCAAAAAGAGTTTTTTGGTAAAAATAACATTTAACGTTGATCTTGAAACTCATAATACAGGTTGAAAAGAGACTGCTAATGTTGTCATCTCTCTCATTTCTCAAATTTCATAAAAAAAACAGATTTTATGAAAAAAATTGCCTCCTGTTGGTTACTTATAAAAAAAATTATACAATTACATAATTATCTTTCTACTTTTACTAGGTAGGTACTACTCTCAGATTAATAAAAAACTTTAGTTATGAGTCTGAGGTGCTACTCAATTATTGTGTAAATTATTAAAGTAAGGTATAGGAATTTCCTAAAACTAAGCTGATGTAACATAAAATGGAATGAATACCTACCTAATAAACTTTCACTACGGAATAGGGGGCCAGTCTCGCACCCAGGTATTGACTTCGGGGGGGGGGGGGAAGTAAATGTAGAGGGCTATGGCAGTAAACAAACGCAAAAAGAAATCAATATAAAGGAGATAAACGTCATCTTTTAGAAATTTAGACGAACTAACACGTAATTCCAATTCTTTTTTGTTTGAAGAAATAAAAATAAGTAAAAATCTGTAATCTGGCCTTCTATCGATCCCAAAAAACAGACAGTATTAGTATTAAATGAATATGAATCGAAAGTGTACCACCAAGCGTGTATAATTTTATGGTATAGGACAGAAAGAGACAGCATGGGTAAACTACTATGTTAAAATCAACGTTATTTTGATCCTGAAAGTTTTTCTCATGAACATGTGCCACATTCCCCTATGTATTCTCAGCAAACACAGTTCCCTCGGGTCTTCGTCGGCTGGATGTCGATTGCCGAATTTGCCGTCATCGGCATGACGTCGATTTACGACATCGGACCAGCAGTATTTTTTGTCCGCTTTGCAATGTAGGCCCAATGTATGTTTGCCGACGTAACGTTAGACTGTAGGCCGCCATCAGACTAATGGAAAATTTTACTTTTTGCTCACATCGGCATATCGTTGCCGTACGATTAAGGTCCGATATTGTTTAACCACATGGTACCGACCATCCGCCCATATAGCTGCTTAATTTGGTTGGTCTAACGTAGGCAAGCTGGTCTCGGCCCGACATCGGTAAACTATTTAAGTCCGATATTGGTTTCCTAAAGCGGTTCAACGTCGGCGATTGACGAAGGTCCGTCGGTGAAAGCATAAAGCGGCCCGACAATGGTAAACCACAAAGGTCCGATAATGGGTGGATAATAATAAGGCCCCACATCGGCCTCTCAAAGCGTGCCGACTTCGGTGATTGACGAAGGTACGTCGGTGGTTGCTTGACACGATCCGACAATGTAAAACTATAAAGTTTCGATAATGCGGGTGCTTAACCAGTCGGGGTGGTTTAAGTGGCGGAAGAGGTGATTCTTGTAGAGAAGTACCACCATCTTGTCAAGTCCTCATTCCGGTTTTGAAATATCTTTGCTCATTATATATATAATATTATCTTCCACTGTACAGCCCAATGAGCATTTTTGTCTATATAAAAGTTACAGCAAATAATATAAAACCTTCATAAAATAACCAAAAGTTATATTATTTAGTGTTGGTGATAATTTTATAACTCTAATATATCTCTTAAATGAGTAAAAAATACTTGAAAAACAACTGTTCAACACCAGCTTATAAAAATTTATGGTACATAGTAATGGATAGAAAAACAACATATAGATGTTATAAAAATTTCTTATGAACCCTCAAGTCTAGATATTATTATAAAAAGGTTTTACAACTGTTCTAACAACACTACATAACAAATTAAAGGTTTTTATGGATTTAGAAATATAGATTTTCCATCTTTCTTCCCTTTGCTGGTTATGTATTATTCTTTTTCTTTTTACAATAAAAAAATTTATAAAATGGTGTTTAGCGATCTTCTAAAATAAATAAAAATGAAAGTGAGTTAAGCTGAAGCAGGAATATGAATATTTATATACTATAGTCAAATAAAAGCTGTTTTTTAAGTCATCCTACTCTGAAAATCAGCTGCGGTCCCGTGTGTACTGTATAGTTTTCGAATACACTCACGTAAATTTCATGGGCTCCAAAAATACTTGAGAAAACGTGAAAAAAAATATTCATTTAACTATCAGTTTTTTTTTTCATACGCGTTTTTTTCTTTCTGGGACAAATATTGAATTTCGTATGTTGTTCTTAACCCTAACAAGCAATATTTCGATTGAAACACATGTTGAAACCCCATAAATAACGTTTTTATTTAGGCCAAAAACCTATTTTTGTTATCCAAAATGGCGAAAATTTCCGACAATTCTATAAAAAAAAACAATACAACTATACCACTATTTACCTCGTCAACACTATTTTATAACCTTTATAAAAAATGATGCTACTTGGAAGAAAGGGCTACAGATGGCGCAGTGTTGAACACTGATGGTCTGTTTCTGCGAGCTTAACATAGTTACCATTGTTCTCTTTTCCTGAATGCATTCCTCGAGAGATCCAGCATACTACACATACCAGGAAAAATACCCGCCTCCACACACTTCAAGCCCGCATAACTATCAGAGGTAACTATCTCAAGAATATAGTTAGATTGCGGGGTCGAAGGGTGTACAGGCGAGTATTTTCCGGGGTGTTCACATTTGCCGCCGACCAGCAGTATCAGCGTATGCGCTCGACGTTTCACGGTGCGTTTTTGCGACCTTAACACGGTTACTATATTGTTCTCTTTTTCTAAAACACGGTTCCCATCTATGCGTTTCTCATTCGTCTCATTTTCAACACGTATCATGTGGTCTAAGCGAGATTTGCCTATACAAGTTCATGTCGGACCACGTGATGAGTTTTTTGAGTCAGGGTGACTGCGCATCGGAAACGCTGGTGGGAATCGGGTATAAAATGCATTCGATCCCGATATCTGTCATCGGCAACTATCTCAAGAAGATTTGGATCTCTTATCTCTCTCAGATTGACGTAATTAAAACAAGATAATAATGGTATGGTATCTCGCAAAAACGCGCCTTTTGATGTCGCAAAAACGCTCCTTTTGATTTCGCAAAAACGCGCCTTTTGATGTCACAAAATTAACCTTAAAAAATCTTGTTTGTTTTGTTATTATAATTGACAAAATAAATTAAAATTGTGTTTTTTGTTCTAGGAACAGTTGTATTATAATCACTGTATAAAGAAATTAATAACAACATTATAGAAAAAACCTTATGGGCAAAAAAGGTTTATGAATGAGGTCATAAGAATGTTACAGACACCAATTTATATAACTATTGTGTGTGAGTTCCGAAGTTTTTATAAGTTTCTCTCGAAATATTTTCAATCTTAACTTATATAAATTTGTTGTTGGTTAATTAAGTTTTATAAGTGGGTTGATAGCAACATTTTAAAAACCAATCTATTATATATCTTTAATTGATAGTTACTTACGGTTTTATAGGTGGGTTGACAGAAAGATTTCAAACACCAATTTATATAACTTTTGTCACTGATGACTTATATTTTTATAAATATATTGGTGGAAACATTGTTAACACCAATTTATATAACATTTGAACCGATGATTTTAATTTTTATAAAGATGTCCGTGGAAATATTGTTAACGCCAGTTTTATGTTACTTTAGGGTACCATCAATTTAGAGCCTTTAATAAAACAAATATACAAACTCAATTCTTGTAGGAAACTTCTAAATACCCTAAGGTATCAATGGAACCCTCTTTATAATAATTATATAAATATCTGTCACCAGAAGTTTCTGAAAATGCTCATTGGGAGTGAACATAGTGACATTAGCGCTATCTCTACATACTAGGAAGAAACTATTAAGCAGATTAAAAGTTTTAATGTGACGTACTGTTGTCTGTTGCCGGTTATCGACCAATCGAACAAAAATCTGCTCAGGCCATCGTCGGTTCGACTATAGTAAATCGGACCATCGTCAGTTGCCGATTCTCGACCAATCAAACAAAGTTCCAATCGGATCATCGTCGGCCCTAAAGCAGATAAAGTGGTCGTCGGCATAAAGTCGACCATAGTAAATCGGGCCATCAACAGTTGCCAATTCTCGACCGAGTAAACGAAGTTCCAATCGGACCATCATCGGCCCTAAAGCAGATAAGGTTTGCGTTGGAATAATGTCGACTATAGTAAATCGGGCCATCGTCAGTTGCCGATTCTCGTCCGATTAAACAAAGTTCCAATCGGACTGTGGCGACAGTCGACGACATGTCGTCGGCCCTAAAGCAGATAAAATGGGCATCGTCATAAAGTCGACTATGGTAAATCGGGCCAACATCAGTTGCCGATTTTCGACCGATTAAACAAAGTTCCAATCAGACCATCATCGGCCCTAAAGAAGATGAGGTTGGCGTTGGCATAAAGTCGGCCATAGTAAATCGGGCCATCGTCAGTTGCCGATTTTCGACCGATTAAACAAAGTTCCAATCGGACCATCGTCGGCCCTAAAGCAGATAAAGTGGTCGTCGGCATAAAGTCGACCATAGTAAATCGGGCCATCAATAGTTGCCAATTCTCAACCGATTAAACGAAGTTCCAATCGGACCATCATCGGCCCTAAAGCAGATAAGGTTTGCGTTGGAATAATGTCGACTATAGTAAATCGGGCCATCGTCAGTTGCCGATTCTCGTCCGATTAAACAAAGTTCCAATCGGACTGTGGCGACAGTCGACGACATGTCGTCGGCCCTAAAGCAGATAAAGTGGGCGTCGTCATAAAGTCGACTATGGTAAATCGGACCAACGTCAGTTGCCGATTTTCGACCGATTAAACAAAGTTTCAATCAGACCATCATCGGCCCTAAAGAAGATGAGGTTGGCGTTGGCATAAAGTCGGCCATAGTAAATCGGGCCATCGTCAGTTGCCGATTTTCGACCGATTAAACAAAGTTCCAATCGGACCATCGTCGGCCCTAAAGCAGATTAAGTGGTCGTCGGCATAAAGTCGACCATAGTAAATCGGGCCATCAATAGTTGCCAATTCTCAACCGATTAAACGAAGTTCCAATCGGACCATCATCGGCCCTAAAGCAGATAAGGTTTGCGTTGGAATAATGTCGACTATAGTAAATCGGGCCATCGTCAGTTGCCGATTCTCGTCCGATTAAACAAAGTTCCAATCGGACTGTGGCGACAGTCGACGACATGCCGTCGGCCCTAAAGCAGATAAAGTGGGCGTCGTCATAAAGTCGACTATGGTAAATCGGGCCAACGTCAGTTGCCGATTTTCGACCGATTAAACAATGTTCCAATCAGACCATCATCGGCCCTAAAGTAGATGAGGTTGGCGTTGGCATAAAGTCGGCCATAGTAAATCGGACCATCTTCAGTTGCCGATTCTCGAACAATCAAACAAAGCTCCAATCGGACCATCGTCGGCCCTAAAGCAGATAAAGTGGTCGTCGGCATAAAGTCGACCATAGTAAATCGGGCCATCAATAGTTGCCGATTCTCGACCGATTAAACGAAGTTCCAATCGGACCATCATCGGCCCTAAAGCAGATAAGGTTTGCGTTGGAATAAGGTCGACTATAGTAAATCGGGCCATCGTCAGTTGCCGATTCTCGTCCGATTAAACAAAGTTCCAATCGGACTATGGCGACAGTCGACGACGTGTCGTCGGCCCTAAAGCAGATAAAGTGGGCGTCGTCATAAAGTCGACTATGGTAAATCGGGCCAACGTCAGTTGCCGATTTTCGAACGATTAAACAAAGTTCCAATCAGACCATCATCGGCCCTAAAGTAGATAAGCTTGGCGTTGGCATAAAGTCGGCCATAGTAAATCGGGATTTTCGACCGATTAAACAAAGTTCCAATCGGACCATCATCGCTCCTAAAATGGTGTCGGCATAAAGTCGACTGTAGTAATGTGGACCTCCGTCAGTTGCCGATTATTGACCGAAAACTGAAAATCGCAATCTGTCCAACATCGGGCCAGCGTGCAGTCGCCGATGCCGACACACTGTCGACGTTGTCGACATTGACCCGATTCAATGCCGACGATTTGTGTTTGCTGGGTTATCCGCGAATTTTTGGCCCGATAGAAAAAGGAACCGTCGTAACACCTATTGTTTTTATTTTTTTTCTATCATGTGTTTAAGATAAACTTTTTTTACGAAAATTTTATGTAGGGTAAATAAGTAGGTACCTATTTATCTATGTGCGCATACATCATTTGTCTGCAAGAAACAACACGTTTTTATTTTATTTCGGTTTTTTTTTAGAAAATACTACTATTTCTTAAATGAGCAATAAAATTTAGATTTTTTTTGTTAGATGCAAGATCAGAATTTAAATTAAACACAAAAACATCTCTCGCTCTATGCTTGCCGTGTTCATGATATAATAATATGTCTTCATCTTTTCCTATTTTTTTTCAGAATCATAACCAGCATTGAAAACTAGTCTAAAAACATGTATCACACATCTTAGTCAATGAAAATGTTTCTTTTTTGTGATTTTTTTTGAAAAAAAATCAAAAATGACAATGTTAGACAAATCTAAGCTGAATAACGTTAAAACCGCTCGGGTTGCAATTTGTTCAAGGTAAAACGCTAATTTCAGTAGACTCTCTATAAAAAAAACATCTTATAAAATATTATAAACAAAGCCTCACAATCTATATGCCCTTTGAAACAGATCTTTCGTAAAAAAATTAAAAAAACTTGTAAATACTTTTACAAAAAAAAATATACTTTTGGATCTTGCAAACTTTTATAAACAATGCCTGAAACAATCTCATAGAAATTTGTCAAAAAAAATAATGATATATTTTCGATAAAGTAACCTAAATTCTTGCTAATGTTGGAGTATTATAATAAGCACTAAGTAAGATTCTTTGCTAAAAGTGCCTTATACTCATACAATAACCACCAAAAAAAGGTTTCCAAAAAAAGTTATATTGAACTTACCTAAAAAAACTATGTCCAGTCCAACCTCACATTACTTTTAATCAGACCAAAGGTGTTAAAGGTTCACTTAAATCTAGTTTGGTAAAGGACCGATACTGTAACAATGTACAATAAGACTAAACAACAATAGACCACTGATACACTTAACTAAAAAATCAAATTAGCCAAGAAGTACACACATATTATTGCTGCAAGGTCACATAACTGGCCCTTCTATTTAGTCAAAGACGACATTTTACTAACCTGAATGTTTTTTTATGTTAAAGCATGACCGTACTTTACTGCATTAAAAATCATGTTTGTCCACTTTTCGCCTAACCCCTATCCGAAATAATAGTAGAGACATGATGAAACTTAAAATAATTTAGTTAAATATCTGTTAAAATGTTTTTAGAGAGGTGCTAATGGTAAAAAAGGTAAAGACTTAAAATATTTTAGCATAATTTAAGGGGTAACGTTTTTGTTTAAGCAATTTTTACTATGTTGTTTCGATTTCGATTTTCGAGTTTTCATTGTTTTTTTAGCATTCAAAAAGAGTGCTGCCAAAAAAACATTTTCTCTCTGTTAAAATGAAAAATATATAAACAGAGAAGGCACAATTTGAGAGGTAGATGCAGAGATAATTTAGTGAAGTAAAAAATATTTAAAGTTGTTGAAGAGATACATCATATCAGTCTATAAAAAAGTATTTTAGAGAAAGATTAAAATAATTTAAGGTAATTGTTTAATAGAAATTTCTGTTATGTCATCTATCTGTCATCTTTGGTGGTGTCGTGCATATGATTTTTTATAAAAAAAGCAGCAAGTAATTTTTCAAAGCATAAAGTGTGTGAGACATAAGGTGATATTAATTTCTTTCAATCAAAGTTCTTTACAGTCTTTAAATTTACCAAAAAAACGTGTCCTACTCAAAGTGTATTTAATCACATCTAAAAATCATTTAACAGGTAGGTATTTAACGAAATTATTTTAACGGTCATCACGGCTTTACCATAAAATATTTAAGGTATGGGCATGTTTTTCGTTAATTTTAAAGAGTTTAAGAACTTGATACTTTAATACATTTTTATTAAAAAAAACTTTTAAAGATCAAGCTTTTATAAATGCACTAAAAAGTAGAAAATAATTTTTTTTCTTTCTTATACATAAAAATTTTAACTTTAGGTATCGTATATCGGTCACATCGACGATTCACCTAAAAATTAGTTGTATTACTCTATAACCTAAGGACATTTTTAAAGTCTTGGCAAGCACGGCAATCTCACCCGTTCTCAGCTTCTTTCGATGAAAGCATCATGTTTATCATTCGAATAGAAGAAGAATTTTGTTCTTCTTTTGTAGTTCTATCTTTGTCACCGTAAAGTTAAAATTTTTCATTTGCGCCCATCGCTTTTATTATGGTATTAGACAGATAAAAAATTATTTTCTACTTTTAAGTGCATTTAATAAAAATTTATTTTTTAATGTTTAGATTTTTACCCTAAATCGTCCATTTTGAATCCGCCATATTAAAATTTTCAAAACTGATCAAAAATTCATATCCCCTTCCCGAAAAACCCCTGTATGCCAATTTTGATTTAAATCGAACAAACTAAATCTTTTCCCCCTCCACTTCTCGGTAGAGGGAATATGTGTGTACCTAATAATATCATATTATTGTATTTTCACCGGAAATATAAACGCATACCAAATTTGAACACACACCCTTAATTTTTAGATTTGTACCTTTAATCGTCCATTTTGAATCTGCCATAATGACATTTTCGAATCTGATCAAAAATTCATAATTCCCCTCTTTAAAAACTCCCGTCTGCCAATTTTAATTGAAATCGAACAAACTAAATTTTTTTCGGATCGGATGTGGATAAGCCAGTTAAAATTGGTTACCAAAACATGTCCAAAAATCATCCATCTTGAATCCGCCATATTGAATTTTCAAAATCTGATCAAAAATTCGTATTCCTTATCCCCAAAAGCTCCCTTATACCAATTTTGGTTGAAATCGGACAAACTTAGGTGTACTTAAGTGTTTTCCCCCTCCACTCCCCACGTAGGGGGGAGGGGTGCCTAATAATGACCTATTATTGTATTGTCACCAGAACTATAAATGCATGCCAAATTTGAAGGCAATCGGTTATGTATAAGTTAGTTAAAATTGGTTAGCAAAAGATGACCAAAATAGTCCATCTTGAATCCGCCATATTGAATTTTAAAAATATGATTAGAAATTCGTTATCTCTATCCCCAACACACCAAATTTCAACGAAATTGGGCGTACTTCAACTGTACCCCCCTCCACCCCCTTCGAGTTGGGGGAGGTGTCAACTTCATCACACTATATTCTTGTGTTGTCACCGCAACTGTATAAGAATGCCAAATTTGAAGCCGATCAGATGTCGGGGAGTTGGTCAAAATACATATTGAGCGTTAAAAAATATAAAATGTTACCGAGTTTTTTAGAAGAAAAATGCAAAATAAGAATAATATGCACTCTGGGAAAAATTATTTTACGCTGTTGCCACAATACTAAACCAATTTTTCCTGGAATTTTTTATTTACCTTATTATCAATATATAATAAATAAATACATACTAATATAGTTTATATGAGCATTTTTTGGCAAAATTAGTTATAAACACCTTCTTTTCATATATTTTTTTTCAAACGACCGGAAAATAGCCACTTTCCGTACGATTTTTCATACGGAAATATTTCCACTCTCCAGAAAAGGACCTTTTTGTTCAATTTTCCGGTCCCTTGATCCTTTTTCGGTCCCATTTTTGGCCAAGTTGGCTATGACTTCTTGTTGACAGCTTTTAGCTTGTTTTTTTGGGCAGTTTTGACACTTCTAAAAAAGCTTTTTTAAATTTGTTTCAAAAGTTTTGTTTACAAAAATGGACTCAGATCTAGAAAATGAGTTGAATCCGGAGGAAATAATAAAAGCTGCTGCAGATTTTTAATTCTCAAAGAGTATACTATAAATATAGGTAAATAAAGAACAAACCTAGAAATCTGCCTTTTATGAGCTCTTTTATCATTATTTTGCTAGATAAGTTGGCCATGGTTGGCCATAACTGGTCGTCAGTCATCACTGATTTAGCTGTGTAAAGCTAATAGGCACTACATTATAATTTTTCCAATGTTTTATACAATTTTACACAAGTTAAAAATACAAAAATCATTTCTATACACAAAACTTTACTTGTTTTTCTTAGTTTTCATCTTAAAAACTACCGGCCTATGCGGCAATGGCTATCTAGCCAACAAGAAGCAGAAAATATCAGGGGACTGTTCATAAATTACGCAACACGGCTAGGCGTCGACGAAAGTGATAGATACTAAAATGTTTTTTTTGATCGTTTGAAAAAAAAGTACGTACGATACACGACCGGAAAGTGTCTTTACAGGTCTCCGCAGGTTTACAGGACGCCCTGTAAATTTCCTGCGTCGACCTGTAAAGACCAATTTTCCGATCTAGTAATGTAAATACCTATTTCAGTATAAATGGAGCATATCATTCAAATTTATTTAAAAACAAAATCTCGAGCCTTAAAATAATTTGATTTAGATCTCCGTCCTTCTCTAAAACGCTTTGCACTTCACTAAATTATCTACATCTATCTCTAAAATTCTACCCTCTCTCCCCAAATATTTTTCATTTTAACAGAGAAAAAATGTTGAGTATTTTATTCTAGAACTCTAAAGTTTGGAAAGAAATCTTCAAAATCTGAGCAAAATTATGGCATAAAAATGTGAAAAACATAAATGGTTAAGCAAAAATGTTACCCCTTAAATTATGCTAAAATATAGGCCTTAAGTTACCATCATGACTCTACCATTACGCAACTATTGCCGTCACCACTCTGGTAATATACCTATTAGCGTCAAAATTCGCCTTACCCAGGCCAGACTTGTAAGCAACCTCTATAATCTAGCCAGCCATGGAAATGCCAAAACAAAAGACTTTGGCGAAAATTTGTCGATCTGAGGGATTTCGGTCAGTTTCGACCGGCTTCGCGCGTTGATTATTTGATTCTTCCGTGTTTCCAATGTGTTGCGCGTTTTTTTTATTGTTAAAAATTAGAAAAAAGTAAGTGAAAAGGTGCCGATGCGTAAAAAAGACATGCTGAGTTTATGGAGAACAACAGATAACGGGAGAGGAGCGATAATATCGGAGGTATCGAGTGGAGAAGGTCCAGAGGTTAGTAGCTTTTTTTTATTTCTCAGTGGCACACATTTATATATTTTTCTTCAAAGAAATACCGAATTATTCTTGTTTAGGCTTAAAAGGGACAGCAGGCATAAAAAAGTATTTCAGAGAAAGATGGAAATAATTTAAGGCAACTGTTTAATAAAAATTTCTGCTTTGTCATCGTCTGCCATCTTTAGTGGTGTCGTGCATGATTTTTATTTTACCACAGCAAAAATTGTAATTGTCTAAAAAGTGTGTAAGATATAAGATGGTATTAATTTCTTTCAATCAAAGTTCTTTACAGTCTTTAAATATACTAAAAAACGTTTAATCTAGAGTGGATGGGCAAGAAAAAATTTTGTTCATTTTCTGAAAAAATAAAAAAAATTAAAGCGGTTTAACTCTCGGTTTAACTAAGCTGAGGTAAGGATAACAAGACTGAGAACAAAACTGAAAAATGTGTTTAAAAGTAAGTACTAGGTAAAAAATAAACAAAACACCCCGCATTCGAAAAATCAAAATTTTTTTAATGTAGTAATTACGGTGTAATTATCTACCGAAAAAAAACATTTTGGGCTCATCTCTTTATCTGATTTTTTTAAAGTTTAAAATGCGGGGTGCAGCTACATTTTCAGTCCCACCCCGCATCCATTAATAATAGCGGTACCCAAAAAAGTATGTCAGAATTACAGGCTAATTACGGGCTAATCATCTGCGGCAAAAAAAAATTTAGGCTCATGTCCTTATCTGATTTTTTTAAAGTTTAAAATGCGGGGTGCAGCTGCATGTGCAGTCCCACCCCGCATCCATTAATAATAGCGGTACCCAAAAAAGTATGTCAGAATTACAGGCTAATTACGGGCTAATCATCTGCGGCAAAAAAAAAATTAGGCTCATGTCCTTATCTGATTTTTTAAAAGTTTAAAATGCAAGGTGCAGCTGCATGTGCAGTCCCACGCCGCATCCATTAATAATAGTGGTACCCAAAAAAAAAGTATGTCAGAATTACGGCTTACTTACGGGCTAATCATCTGCGAAAAAAAAATCAGGCTCATCTCCTTATCTGCTGTGCATGTGCAGCGCCACCCCGCACACATTAATAATAGCAGTACCGAAACAAGAAGTACGTCACAATTACTGATTTACTATGGGCTAATTATCTGCGGCAAAAAACAGAATGGGCTCTTGCCCTTACCCCATTTTTACAAGGGGTCATTCCATATCAAATCAACCAAAAAATCACAAAAATTTTACGCGACCAATTCCAATTTTGATGATTTTTGGTATATATTTTCTTCTTACCATAAAAGTTGAAAATGCAAATTTTTAGATTTTTTTGATTCGTAGTTTTTTTTTTTTATTTTTCAAAATAAAAAAGTCAGCATTTTGACCTTAACAAGAATGTACAAAACTAGCAATATCTCGAGAACCACTTACACTAGGAAAGTAATAAATGGCTCATTTTAAAGCCATTTTGAAGCTCTTTTTTATGAAATATCACAACATAATTTTAACAAAAAAAAAAATTGAAAATAAAAAATTGAAAAAAAAAAATTGAAAAATTCAAAAAGGCCATTTTTAATTTTTTTGAAAAAAATATATAATTTTGGTCAAAGTGTTACTTAATTATCCACAAAATTTTATGATGGAGAAATGATGGGTTCAATGTCAAAAAAAATATCAAAAATATTAAGTACATTAAAAATCATGCATTTAAAAAAATAAACATATTTTAGGAGCACCAATAGTGCACTGGATATTAAAATAAATAAATTTGTTGGGTGGATACAGGTTTTAAAAAATACCCAGAGGCTTTATCTACAAATTATTTTATTTTAAACTCGCAAAAGAAATAAACAAACTTTTCTACTTCGTTGATAAAAATTAGACAGAAAACACTAAGACTAACTATATACCTTAAATTTATTTTTTTAACTTTCTTTTAAGAATTTCTGATGAATCTGACATTTCTTTTTTGCTGACATTTTAAGTTCTGCCAGTAGCAGTGTTGGGTTCAACTTTTTTTATAAGACTTTCTGGTTTAATAATTAAAATATCTTGAGGTGTTGGGTAAAAAAATGATGAGGCAGGTCCTCGTGGATGAAGAAAGCTTACTTTCAGTTCTCCGCTCTCATTATTTTTCCCCAAGACACAAGCCAGCCACCAAGCACTGTCATATTCTACAGTGACAAACCCTGACTCGATATTTTGCAAAATAATGCTTCCACCTTTAAAAAGATTATGTGTTTCGACCTCTAAGCATGTAGAAAACTGTTTTGCCAAAAACGTGGTTTCTGTAAGAGAAATTACAGCATGAATTTTTTGTGTCCCCGGTATTGTTAAGACTTCCGCAAATCTTTTATTCAAAATTATTTCATGATTTGTATAATCTGCTTCTGTGCAATATTTAAAATCAATGCCAGATATGTTTTCTTCACACCAAGTAAACAATTGTAGAGGTATCATTATTTGATTGTCATAGGGCCTCTGCAAACTGGCTTTGGCAGCAAGTCTTTTAACAGTTCCTCCCAAGCCATCGCAGGCACTTTTGCCATGCGAGGTGGCAAAATAATGCCACTCTGCTTCAACACCAAAATCTTTTTTATGCAGGCATATATTCAGAAAATTCTTTTTGTTTTTGTACTTTTATTTTTTTTTTCAATATATGTTATGCAATATTCTCATATGAAAGGTCTTTATAAGAGCTTTAAAATGAACCTTCACCTACTTTTCTATTATAAGTGGTTCTTTGGATATTCCTAATTTTGTGCGCACATGTTAAGGACAAATAAGTGACTTTTTCGATTTTCAAAAATTAATTCAAAATAAACAACTCGTCAAAAAAGTCTGAAATTTTGGATTTTCCAGTTTTTTGGTAGGAAAAACATGTATACTAAAAATCATCAACATCGGAGATGGTGTGGTAAAATACCCTGGTTGACTTGATATGGACTGACCCCAAGCATTTATTGAATTTCACCATGTTTTTTATAGTTTGTTGATAAGTCAAATCTTGTTAGTCAAGTTAGTCACTATTATTAATGCTGCACATGCAGCTGCACCCCGCATTTTAAACTTAAGAAAAATCAGGTAATGGCAGGAGCCCAATTTTTTTTTACCGCAGATGGTTAGCCCATAATTCTGACATATTTTTTGTTTCGATACTGCTATTGTTAATGTGCGCGGGGTGGGGCTGCACATGCAACTGCACCCCGCATTTTAAACTTTTAAAAAATCAGATAAGGAGATAAGTCCAAAATTGTTTTTTGCGGTAGTTAATTAGCCCGTAATTGGCCCTTAATTTCTGCATTAAAAAATTTTGATTTTTCCAATGCGGGGTGTAGCTGCATGGACCTAAATAAACTTATTTTGTTGGTAATATCAGTATAAATTCTTAAAGTAAAAATCTCAACTTTGTGAACTGATGTTAACAAAACCGAGAAAAACATTAAAATTTCCCGCCTAACTAAATAACAGTAGATGGCGGGGCATGATTTTACCTTGTGTTGTTTATGAATTTTAATAAATCATTATGTATCATTTAGTTTTTTAAAGTCATTTTTTGTATGGCCAGTAACTTTACAATGTTGGGAATATATGCTTGACTCTTACCTGCTTTTTAACTTCAAATTAAAAAAAAACTGAGGGTATACATGGAAGACGGTAAATTTTTTTTAGATAAAATAAAAGTGTTTTTTGTTTAGCTCTTAATTTAACTTTTAATAAATATGTTTTGAGTTTATATTTTACAAAATAGTGTATAGTTCTATGGTGTGTTAACCATTGTTTCAAAAAATACATCAAAATATTCGAAGTTAATAGGGGTGACATTAACAAAGCCTGAGATCTCACATAGTGATAACATAGTAAAAATTAAAAAAAAAATAAATAAGGTGCAAACATTTAGTTGCCAATAGTGTATTATTTAGTGCTATTCAGTAAAAAACAGAAATACTTATTTTTAATTGTTTTAAATTGATTGGTGACTTTGTCTTGCACATATTTTGTAGAATGACCTTTAAAGCAATTTTTAAATTTTCAATATTTAAATCAAAAAATAATTTAGCAAAAAAATAAGATGGACTGAAGGTCTGCTTATTTTTTAAAGCTAAAATATCTATTTTTGACGGAAAACCAAGGTTTGTTGGTGAATTTAGTGGATGGGACACTTTAAAAAGCTACTTTAATGTTGTAAGTTAACTACACGTTACCTAGCTACGTATTTTATAATTAAAGGGTGGTCCGAAAAATCTTGCACATTTTTTAATTTGCTATCGGTCGATTTTAAAATGTTTTGACTTTTTGGAAAGGCAAGACATCAGACTTTTCCGATCCGGTTCAAAATTTGACATGCCCTGAAAATCCAAGATAGCGGACCGTTTTAAATAACGGAAAATTTTCACCCCCCCGGCAAAAAAGATATGTGCGGCACTGGAGAAATTCTAAGTAATTGTTACAAAAGTCTTATGTATTCTCTCTATACGAATGCATTACTTAATTAAATCGGTTAATAAATAAAAAAAAGACGGGCTTTTATATTGAGTGGAGTTGTTTGCTGTAACTTTAGATTGAAGTACAAGAAGGATTTTATGTTGTTGTTCAAAATTTAACATTTTTCAAAAATCTTAAAAATTCCCTCCCTGCTGCATTTATGTAGGTATTACTAAATTAAATCGGTTAAGAAATTAAAAATTGATCATCAAGTATTTGGGTGTCTCTGCATTTAAGCCCATTGAGTGGCCTACTAACAGCCCCGATTTGAATCTGGTAGACAGCCATTATTGGGGAGATTTAGAAAAAGAAGTATATACAGAAATGGCCGAAGCTACGGCGACATTAACGAACTGTGTCAAGGCATCAAAGAGGCCCATCGAAGTTTGCCCCAAAGAAACATTACCAATACTCTTACTGCCTTAAGAACACATGGGGATCAGCTTAGAAAATCTGAGTAGCCTGATCTGTTCGAAAAATGTCAAAGCCGCAAGCTTTGTGCACCCAAAAATGTAAAAATGTTTAAAATGAAGTAATCTGATCAAAAGTGAAAGCAAATGCAAAAACTGCGATTTTTTTTTGCAAATGACAATGTCGAGTCAAAAACAACTTATTTCAGAGGTTTATAGTTTTCTTATCTCTTAACCGATTTAATTAAGTAACGCCTTGGTATAAAAAGCATACATAAGACTTTTGTCGCAATGACTTATATTTGCTCCAGTACCGCACGTACTTTTTTTGCAGGGGGGGGGGTGAAAATTAACCGATATTCAAATTTGCGAAATGTCAAATTTTGAACCGGATCGGAAAAGTCTCATGTGTTGTTTTTGAAAATTAGTCCATTTGTGGCAACGTCAGCACAACTCAAAAAATCTCCGCCAAATTGATGAAAAAGCGAGTTGCTAGAACGTTTATTTATACGCCGTTTTCACGCAACGTTAAGTAGCCATTGGCAACGTTAGAACGTCGACAAATGGTTCCTTGGGAAGTTTAATAATAAAATAGCCAAAATAATAAATTTGTGACATACCTTGTTTCATTCGGCTAAAACCAATTGTGGAATACTGGTACTATAAAATATTTCAAACGAGGGGGTATTCCAATTAACCACAAAATTTTTTCAAGTTCAACTACTATATCTATGACGATAACGTGTAAGTTAAAACATTGTTTAATATATTGGGAAGTTGCACAACCTTATGAACAACGTTAACACTGTTTGGGGAAAATTGTGGTCCAAATCATCAAATATCTTGCTCTCTGTTTTATAGGGTTGGCCGACTTTCTTATTTATATATTAGACAATGGTAGAAATAAAGAACTGAATTTTGACTTAACAAACTCGAGACATCATTGACACTATTTTATTTTTATATGCTAAAATCTATAATTTTCTGATACTTTGATCCAAAAAAAATTAGCGACGATAAGGTATTTTTAGAACTCAAGGTAGAAAAATATAATTATCGGGCTTTTTTATTCCTTCATAGCAGCAGCTAAGCACCAGCAGCTAATTCTCAACAGCCAATGCGCCACTCAAAACCGATTTGATCTCCAACCCGCTTAACGAAATGCTTAACCTTTTTGTTTTAAAAATTATAAAATCGACCCCGCTCAAAACAAAAGTTTAGGCAGCAACCAAATTATAGTGATGCAAAAGTTCTGCTAACAATGGTTTATTATTGAAGATATAAAAAAAGTTTGAATGCAAAACTTGCTTAGTTTTTTACAAGTTTTAAGAAAATTTAACCAACATTTTCAAAATGTGGAAAATGTGGAATTTCGATATCAACTTTCTTTTTTCAAACGTAATACCCTGTATATTTTTTAAAACCTCAATAGATCTTTTCTTTCTGATTTCAAAAATATACCACATGTTACCTTTGTCTTAAACGGTCATTGAACAAATTTAGAAAAACTTTGCCATAAGAGCAATGCGTTGAACAAAGAACCGCCTGAACTATATTTCCTTGCCTAACACATCACAGTTGACTTATTAAAATATCATAAAGCCAAACGGAAAAGCACATTAGGCAGAAAAGGATGGGCATGGGGCGATATTGTCACTACATCTTACACGTAGTAAATCCATTCCAGGTTTTTGTTTTCTAATGTTTTCCATTTTCATACCTTTAGGACTGGAATAAAAATTGTTTTTGCTCGACTTTAATACCAAACTGATGAAAGATATCGTAAAAAAAAATATTTTTCGGCTTTTCATTTTGTAACCATTGTCCTTACGCACTGTTTACAGGCTGGGGACTGAGATACATGCAAATGCCTAACCTAAAGCGTTCATACACGGCCGGAGAAATCGACTGAGATATTTCCGTAGAAACTTTATCAAGCAAATAGGACGGGTTGACGCCTTCGAACGTCTAACCCGGGTTTTGCACTTTGATTCGAAATCAAAAAGGAGGAACAGTCAGATGTGGGGCCGTGCACAAATTACGTAACGGTGATTTTACCAATTTTTGACCCCCTCCCTATGTAATGTTTTGTAACGGTTAGGTACGCCACTCCCCTAATATTACGTAACGATTTCAAGACCACTACCCCCCGCAAAAAAAAACTTTTCACTTATTTTCATTCCAAATTTTCTTAGTTTCACACAAATTTATACGCTGTCGAAAACTCCCCTCCTCCCTACGTAACGTTTTGTAACCCCCCTCCCCGTATGATCATTACGTAATTTGTGCACGGCCCCTGTAATCCCAGTAGAGGAGGGCGAGAAAACTGATATTTTTTCTTAAAAATTATACTCTTTAGACCTATTTCTTTGCGTTCCCGAAATTACGTAATTTTTGAAAAAAAATTGTAAGCGGCGCCATTTTTATTTTGTGCTTTTTTTTCTAACATTTTTGCGTTCGGCTAATTTAATTGAAAAATTTTTGAGTATGACCATGTATGACCATGGGGGAAATAATTTTTTTCTACGGTATGACGAAAATTTCGAGAAAGTTGAAGAAAAAAATAAAAAAAGTGGCAGAGCTCAAGTTTCGTAAAAAAAAACTTTTTTTGTAAAGAAACAGAGCAACATGTTTCGTGATCATGTCATAAAACACCTCGAAAATATCAAACGTAGTGTAGGGCCAGCTTTATTTAAAATCAATAATATCGCAAGCAAAAAGCTCTGCAGAAAAACCAGCGCCGTTTATTGATTTTTTTGGCTGCTAGTGCTAGCTGGATGGTTTGGCCGTTTCCGGATAGATGCCACTAGTAGTGACAACAGAATGGAAAGAAATTTAATTAAAAGCGAAGATATTTCTTTCTAATAAAATCTAAATGTTTGTGGCGGATTCATAATGTCGAAACTACTTTTTTTGGGTTTTTCGCCATTAAGTTAAGGAAATTTTTTCAAAAATATGTTAAAACCCACTGCGTAAATTCCTAAAGAAAAAAATTTGTTGGTTTGTCAGTGGTTTTTAAATAAGATAAAAAATTTTGCCTACACACATGCAAATCCTAACTAGAATCTAAGTACTTATCTGACGTTTCGGCAGAAATTCTACTGCCGTTATCAAAGAATTTTATCCCTTTCAAAAACTTTTTTCGATTCTTTTTTAAAATATCTGTCTGTTGTCATACAACTGACTGACTTTGACTGATATATATTTCAAATATTAACTTGACAGTTTGGTGCGTCGATAGTAGCCAACAAGGTATTGGGTGAATTTAGTAAAATTTAAAATCAAAATATATTTGTTTGAGTGTTTTCGATTTTAGATTACTTTATAAAAATACAAAATTTTTATTTTAAGATAACAATTATAAAAATTATCTTTTGACTAACTTTAAGATAAAATATATTAGAAACCCAAAGAACATCAATGCTATTTTTTAATTTATTTAAAAAAACCTTTTTGAAAATCCTGTTTTAAAATTGGAAGCCAAACTGTATTTATATCAACTGATATGCTAGCTATGCATTCATCTTCATTAAGATAGATGCAAGCTGCTTCTTTGATTTTTCGTTTAATTTTGTCTGGTTCTTTTTGTAATATACTGTTTTCTCCCCACATTACTCTATGATCATTTTCAAAAGAATGTTGGCAAATTTTAGACTTCTCTCAGTCTCCCCTTCTGAGGTACCCCTTATGGTCATTTATTCTAACTTCAAGAGGCCTTGAAGTTTCTCCAATATAAAATTTACCACACTCGCAAGGAATTTTATAAACGATATTTTTTGAGTTTTTAATGGTTTTGTTTTGGTTAGAATTGATCTAAGAGTATTTGATTTTTTTAAAATTTTTCTAATATTATAAGTATTAGCGATTCGTTTAATTTTTTCCGAAATACCTGGTATAAAAGGAATTATTAAATTTGTTGGTTGTACATTATTATGTCTACATTCGCGTTGTCTTGGAAATTCGATTTGTCTAAAAGAATTTTCGATGAAGTTATTTGGATACGAATTTTTAATTAAGACCTCTTTTATTATTTGTTTTTCTTGTAAAAATGTGTTATTGTCCGAACAAATAATTTTAGCTCTATCGTATAGACTTTTTATTACTGCTTTTTTAACCGATGAGCAATGATTTAAGTTAAAATTTAGATATCTATTTGTATTCTGGAACTTCTCACATTATGCATAAAAACCACATATTTTCAGTGGGAAAGTTGTATGACAACAGACAGATATTTTAAAAAAGAATCGAAAAAAGTTTTTGAAAAGGATAAAATTCTTTGATAACGGCAGTAGAATTTCTGCCTAAACGTCAGATAAGTACTTAGATTCTAGTTAGGATTTGCGTGTGTGTAGGCAAAATTTTTTATCTTATTTAAAAAACACTGACAAACGAACAAATTTTTTTCTTTAGGAATTTACGCAGTGGGTTTTAACATATTTTTGAAAAAATTTCCTTAACTTAGTGGCGAACAACCCAAAAAAAGTAGTTTCGACATTTCTTTCCCATGTTAACAACCTCTTGAGTTTATCGCTCAGTATCGTAAATAATGAACCCTGCCGCCTCCTTTAAGCAAGAAAAAGTTGTGGTTTGGACCTGAAAACATCTAAATTCATCTCATGGTGTGGCAGCCATCTAGCGGAATTTGCAGACATCTTGTCAACGGTTATTATTGCAACTATGATTTATGCTCACAATGAAAGAGTGGCGACAATTTTTTCTCATGAAAGCAGTCCGGAGATAATAACAAACTGGCACCATTGCTCAATATACCTGTTTCTTTTGTGCGCGCAGAACTTTCTATGCCATTTCTGTTTAATTTATTGAAATCCTATCCCTAAGGAAAATCTTAGGAACCCTGTATAATTTTCTGAACAAAAGCGTCACTTTCATGAACGCATCAATTCCAAATTTTTGTCCACATTTCCCGCCTTGTCTAGCCAAAAATAGTAAGCGTCAAAAAGTGCAAACCATCTCTACTAATAAAAGAACGGTAGTCAACCTCAACTATAAACGCACAGGTCAAACCACTTGACCAACAGTTATGAAAAAAGGACATAATGGGTTTGTCACGTAGGCGGTCGCTAAGAAAGGATTTTTGAAAATATTACCCCCAAGGGGGTAGAAATAGGGGTTGAAATTTGAAAAAGGTTTACTATATCTCGGAAACGAAAAGCCGCAGAGGTCTAAAAATTTTTTGAAATTTCAATTGGGGGTGGAGAAATAGGGATAGATTGATTTCGAAGGGAGTAAAGGGATCTTCTATATCTCAGAAGAAAGAAGTCACAGAGGTTTGGAAATTGATATTATAGACTCTACTAATAAAATAAATGGACACGTGTTTCAGCGTTTTTCTACCAACCCCCTATTAATAGGGAGGATTATCCCCCATATTTGATTGAAGCCCACAATAATAAAAAAATATATTTCTTTCAATAATTGGTGTCATTTTTTATTCCTCCTCCCCCACTCCCATATTTGATAAAAATATTGAGAAGCTTAGATATAGGTTGTTTTAATTTTTTTAACAATTTTGCCGCAAGCAACGCAGTGGGTGAAATGCTAGTGAAAAATGAAAGGAATGTTTATCAAACTAGGTTTACTTGTGGCACAGTTGTAAGGGGGGTGGGGATGCTCGGTCGTCATTTTTTGTACACCAAAATGTATTTTTTATCAGATTTTTTGTTCAAAAATGCCTCACAATGCCATAAATTGCTTTAAAATACATAGAATGTCTCCAAATATTGCCTCAAAATGTCTCAAAATGCTATGCAATGCCATCGGCGTGTACACCAAAATGCATTACCGAGCCACCTCTCGTTTTTTTACGAGAGTTTTGAAAGTGAATCGTATTAAAAACGCATTCATTGCTACATGAAAACGTAGTAATAGTGAAATACGCTGTAATATTTTATTTATTAGACTTGTTTTCATCTTTGATTCTAAAAATATGTCAGTTTTATGAAATTAATTGTTATATAAATGTTTTGAGTTGTTATCTTTTTTAACACATTACAAACTAGTTTTTCTAATCAGTGGGCAAAATAATGTTTCCCCGCACGCGAAAGCAGTTAGATGGTTCGGAATAGCTTTAAGAGAGGAAAAACTACTGTGCGCACGTGTTAAAACAATATTTTTTTCTACGAGTAAAATAACTGTACATTTTTTCCTTATTTTTAATTTTTATTAGCTTCATGGTAAAGCCATGTTGGTAATTTAAGGCTTAAAATATTTTAGCATAATTTAAGAGGTAACGTTTTTTTAAAGCAATGTTTACTATGTTTTTCGCATGTTTGTGACATAATTTTACTCAAATTTTAAAGCTTTCTTTCCAAACTTTCGATTTCTAAACTTAAACACTCACATTTTTCAAGTTTTTACTGTTTTTTTAAGCGTTTAAACAATGTCCTGCCAAAAAACATTTTATCTCTGTTAAAATGAAAAATATTGTTGAAGGTTGTTGAAGAGAGACAGCAGGCTATAAAAACCCATTTTAGAGAAAGATGGAAATAATTTAAGGCAATTGTTTAATAAAAATTTCTGTTTTGTCGTCTGTCTCTCATCTTTAGTGGTGTCATGCATATGATTTTTTGTTTGCCATTTGTATCCAAAAAAAGCATTAATTTCTTTCAATCAAAGTCCTTTACAGTTTTTAAATTTACCAAAAAACGTGTCCTACTATAAGTGTAATTTAGCACATGTAAAAATAGTTTAACAGGTATTTAACTAAATTATTTTGAGGTTCATCGTGGCTCTACCATACAGGCTGTCAAAGATGTCAAAATTTTAAGGATTTTAAAATGTTTCTATTGACAGTAAAGCTTACCTACTCAATTGCTAAAGTTTGACGTTTTTTAGTTGGCTTAGAGCTTTTTAACTTTGTTTTTCTTTTAACACAGTCGGGGAAAATGAAACTCTAGTGTCCGCCGCACAAGAAATCCTGGTTTTAAAAATATAAAGTAACTAAAGATAATAACAAAATATGTAATGTATCATTTATGAAACAAAAATGCAACATCATGCAAAATATTACGCACTGAAATCACGGGAAATTTTTGTGTGTACCCATAACTTAGGTTAAGTGGGGATAAACTTAAAAACGCACTAAAGCAGTTTCTTAACGCAACAAAACAACAAAAATTAATAATGAAACATTTTTGACATGGTATTTATAGTAATTAAGTTATTTGCATAAGTACATCAAAATTACCGATTATTTTTGAATGAAATGTTTATAAATTGCAAGAGTTTGTTTTTATATTTTCGCGAAAAGAAAACGAATCCGTACCAGAAGAGGATTCTCGTAAAATATGAAAACAAATTAATGCAATTTTGTAAAAGAAACACATTGAATACAAAAATTATCTGCATGTAATGAATGCATTTTTAAAAAAAGGAATAGTACCTAAATAGGCACCTAGCGTGTTCATATTTGAAAATGTTAGATTAGTACCCTTATACGTAATAATATGCCAAAAATACATAAACTTTTTATAAGGTTGTACTTGTCGTAGGTAATTGTTAATTTATTTCACTTAAACCTACCTTTAACACAAAAATTGCATGTAAGTTTTTTTTTGCTGAAAAATAAACTTATATTTATTTATTTATTATTATTTATTTATGTATATTTGTATATTTTGTCGATTTTTTTATTTTTAAAACTTATATTTTTTCGTGTTTTTAAACTTCTTATACTTTCACAAGAATAAATCTGCTTTTTTTTTAATTGGTCAAGTTTCTTAGATTGTTTATAGCACATTTTAACTCTTTACGCTTCTTTGTTTTTTAACGCTGTTAATTTTTTGTAAGTTTTTTTTTTTAATTTTTCAAATTCTTTTTTGATATTTTCCCTCGGTTTCGAATTCTGTAACTTTTTTCAAGCACCTTTTTGTACTTGATATCTCACCTACACGATGAAAGAAAATAACTTTACAGTATGACCTAGCCTGGCGTCAAAAAGCAAGCCTATAGCAACAAATGATTTCCATTCCTAGCCAGCAAGATTTGTAAGTTTATGAGGTAATAAATTTTGATTAAAAAAAACTTTTAAAGAACAAGCTCTTATTAAATGCACCCAAAAGAAGAAAATAATTTTTTATCTTTCTTATACCATAATTAAAGCGATGGGTGAAAATTAAATATTTTAACTTTAGGTATCGTATATCGCTCACATCGATGATTTACCTAAAAAACAGTTGTATTACTGTATAACCTAAGGATATTTTCAAAGGCTTGGCAAGCACGGCAATCTCACCCGTTCTCAGCTTCTTTAGATGAAAGCATTATTTTTATTATTCGAATAGAAGAATACTTTAGTTCTTCTTTTGTAGTTCTCTCTTTATCACCGTAAAGTTAAAAAAAATAAAAAAAAAATAATTTTTTAATTTTTAGATTTTTATCCTAAATCGTACATTTTAAATCCGCCATATTAAAATTTTCAAATCTGATCAAAAATTCATATGCCCTTCTCGAAGAACCAATTTTAATTTAAATTACATCTTTTCGTCCCTCTACTTCCCTCAAGTGCCCTAATACACCAAATTTCAACGAAATCGGGCGTACTTCAACTGTACCCCCCCAATGAGCATTTTTGTCTATATAGAAGTTACAGCAAATAATATAAAACCTTCATAAAATAACCAAAAGTTATATTATTTAGTGTTGGTGATAATTTTATAACTCTACTATATCTCTTAAATGAGTAAAAAAGACTTGAAAAACAACTGACCAACTCCAGCTTATAAAAATTAATGATACATAATAATGGATAGAAAAACTACATATAGATTTTATAAAACTTCCTTATGAACCCTCAAGTCTAGATATTATTATAAAAAGGTTTTACAACTGTTCTAACAATACTACATAACAAATTAAATTTTTTATCAATTTAGAAATGCAAATTTTCCATCTTTCTTCCCTTTGCTTGTTATGTATTATTCTTTTTCTTTTTAAAATAAAAAATTTATAAAATAGTGTTTACCAATCTTCTAAAATAAATTAAAATGGAAGTGAGATAAGGTGAAGCAGGAATATGAATATTTATACACTATAGGTTAAATAAAAGCTGTTTTTCCAGTCATCCTACTTTGATAATCAGCTGCGGTCCCGTGTGTACTGTATAGTTTTCGAATACACTCACAAAATTTTCATGGGCCCCAAAAATACTTGAGAAAACGGGAAAAAAAAATATTCATTTAAATAATACTTTTTTTTCACATATATTTTTTGCTTTCTGGGAGAAATATTGAATTTTTTATTATTATAAACAAGCAATATTTCGATTAAAGCACATGTTGAGACCCCATAAATAACGTTTTTATTGTGGTCAAAAACCTATTGTTGGAATTAAAAATGCCGAAAATTTGCGACAATTCTATAAAAAAAATAATACAATTATACTACTGTTTACCTCTTTCAACACTATTTTATCAACGTTTTAAAACATGATGCTAGTTGGAACAAAAGGCTGCAGATGGCGCAGTGTTGAACACTGAAGGTCCGTTTCTGCGAGCTGAACATAGTTACCATTGTTTTCTTTTCCTAAATGTATTCGTCTGAGAGAGGTCCAGCATACTACACATACCAGGAAAAATACCCGCCTGCACACCCTTCAACCCCGCATAACTATCATAGATAACTATCTCAAGACGATAGTTAGATTGCGGGGTCGAAGGGTGTACAGGCAGGTATTTCCATGGTATGCTGGATCTCCCTCAGACGAATGCATTTAGAAAAAGAGGATAATGTCAAACTCGCAGAAACGGACCTTGAGGCTGCGTTCCGTCGCGTCGTAAGGTGATGTGTTCACAATTGCCGCCGACCAGCCGTGCGCACTGTATGCACTCGAAGTTTTACGGTGCATTTTTGGGAATTTAACACGGTTACTATATTGTTCTCTTTTTCTAAAACCCGGTTCCCATCCATGGGTTTCTTATGCGTGGGCTCCTCGAATCAAAACACGGATCACGTAGTCTAAGCGAGATTTGCCTATACAAGTTCATGTCGGTCCACGTGATTAGTTTTTTGAGTCGGGTGTAGAATGCATTCGATCCCGATATCTGTCATCGAAAACTATCTCAAGAAGATTTGGATCTCTTATGTCTCTCCTCAGATTGATGTAATTAAATCCAGATAATGATAGTATGGTATCTCGCAAAAACGCGCCTTTTGATGTCACAAAATTAACATAAAAAATCTTGTTTGTTTTGTTATAAATTAAAATTGTTTTTTTGTTGTAAAAACAGTGGTATTATAACCACTATACAAAGAAATTAATAAAAACATTACAGAAAGAATGGGCAAAAAAGGTTTATGAATGAGTTCATAAGAATATTACAGGCACCAATTTATATAAAAGTGTCTCTTTGTTGTTGGTTAATTAAGTTTTTGTAAGTGAGTTGATAGCAACATTTTAAAAATCAATCTATATATCTTTAATTGATAGTTACTTACGGTTTTATAGATGGGTTAACAGAAAGATTTTAAAAACCAATTTATATAACTTTTGTCACTGATGACTTATATTTTTATAAATATGTTGGTGGAAACATTGTTAGCACCAATTTATATAACATTTGTTACCGATGACTTTAATTTTTATAAAGATGTCCGTGGAAATATTGTTAACACCAGTTTTATGTTACCTTAGGGTACCATCAATTTAGAAACTTTAATAAAACAAATATACAAACTCAATTCCTGTAGGAAACCTCTAAATACCCTAGGGCATTAATGGAACCCTCTTTATAATAATTATATAAATTTTTGTCACCAGAGGTTTCTGAAAATGCTCATTGAGAGGCAGGTATTTCCCTGGTATGCTGGATCTCTCTCAGTCGAATGCATTTAGAAAAAGAGGATAATAGTAACTGTAAATGTCAAACTCGCAGAAACGGACCTTGAGTGATCGGCATTTTTATCCTTATGTCTATCGAGTTGACCTATCGAGCAGGTGTACTTTTAAACTAATGGCGAATGCGTGACAGCTCCAGCTGATCAAATGCATCACAAAATTATTTCGTATGCAGGGACGGTCGTAAGATTACGACTCCCTTATCGTACCTAACGAGATTTTCGTGCATTTAATCAGCTGAAGCTGTCACGCATTCGCCATTATTTTAAAAGTGCACCTGCTTGATTGGTCGACTCGATAGATAACTTTAAGTGTCTAATATCTACCCAATTCTCCATATGTTGTTGCCATGTTCTTAACCTGCTGTCATATACAATGAGCTTCAGGCTACTGCGAACATAGGGGGAATCAAGTCCAATTTATTCTCCGTGACGTGCGACCGAGGTGGATTCGAAGCACGCTGCAGTTTTATCTTTTGGAAATTTATTTTGTTTTTATTATTTTGTTTTATTTCTGCCTTGCTCGAGAAACAGATTGGTAAGTTCTTAAGTGGAACAATACATTTTTAAAACTAAAAATGGATGTCTACGAAGTTGCCGAAAAAGTGCAGATGGTCAAATGGTACTATCAAGGCAGACATTGAGATTTATTCAAGAACTTTTTTTGGAGAATTTTGTAAATCGCCCAGAACCTAGTTTATCAACGATTTACAGGTTTGTGCAGAATTTTAAAAAGTTTGGTTGTGTAGCGCCAAGGAACCATAAAAAACCCACTGTTTTGAATGACGAGCAGGAAGTAAGAGATGTGATGATTTGCGCAGCAGTGGAGGAAAATCGAAAGTTAACTAGCCACCAAATTGCCGAAGCAGTTGATACGTCTTCAGCCACTGTCTTACGTGTTCTCAAAAAGATTGGTTATCATTCTTACAAAGCGTCAAAAACGCATCCGGAGGACAACTATCGTCGTATGGAATTTTGCGAAACAATGATGGAAAGGGCTAATCGTGATGAAAACTTTCTGAGATCTATTCTTTTTACAGATGATAGCACTTTTCCATTATTGAATCGTCATAACCCAACACACGTTCGATATTGGTCGAAGGAAAATTTGCATTTGTATTTTGACGTAAGAACATAGTATCCCCAAAAACTAAATGTTTGGGGGGGTATTGTAGGGGAACACGTAATTGGGCCATTTTTTACTAACGGCAATTTGAATGGTCCTAGATACTTGGATCTACTGCAGCAGCATATTATTCCAACTTCTATGCATTTGTTAGGTGTGAGATTTGGTGAAACATGGTTTCAACAAGATGGTTGTCCCGCTCACAATGTTGGCCTTGTTAGGGAATATCTTGATAATGTATTTCCTAATCGGGTTAGAAGTACACGGGGAACTATATTATGGCCAGCTTGATCACCCGATCTTGCTCCTAATGATTTCTATTTGTGGAGTTATATCAAAAATAAAGTTTACGGGCATGAAAGGGCTAATAATTTGGAAGAACTTCGGTTTAAAATTGAAGAAACTTTTCAAACTATCAACCCTAACATGCTTGGAAACATTAGAAGGGATTTTTATAATAGGCTCCGATATTGTCTAGCCGAGCAAGGAGGACTTTTCGAACATTTGCACTAAGTTTTTTATTGACTGGGAGAATCTTTTTGGTTTTTAGAATGTATTATTTGGTTTCTCCTTATTATTTTCATTGTAACACGTTGTCAGTGATAAATCTTAGCAGTTGACAATAAAACAGTCTTATTTATCAGTAAAAAAAAATAAGAAAATTACGTTATAAAAATTTGCGTATTTATTGACCAAATTCCGGTTTCATTGACTACACTCCACACGGCACCGTGGTTAGAGGCGTACTAAATACTAAACACAAGTCACGCAAAGGGTGATCGCAAGCCTAAGTATTGGTTGCTTCACTGATAGGTGTGCGGTGTCCCTGCATGTACATACACTGGCAAATTAGACTTCTTCCGGCCTATGTTCGCAGTAGGCTGAAGCGGTCATATACAGACCGCTTCAAGATACTGCGAACATAGGGCGAAAGAAGTCTAATTTGCCAGTGTACGTACATGCAGAGACACCGCACGCCTATCAGTGAAGCAACCAACACTCAGGCTTCCGATCGCCATTCGCTGCCGTTCGCCTTGTATTTAGTACGCCTCTAACCACGGTGCTGTGTGGAGCGTAGTCAATGAAACCGGAATTTGGTCAATAAATATGCAAATTTTTATAATGTAATTTTCTTATTTTTTGTCACTGATAAATAAGAGCGTTTTATTGTCAACTGCTCAGATTTATCAGTGACGACGTGTTACTATGAAAATAATAAGGAGAAACAAAATAAAAGCAAGTTCTCAAAATAAAATAATACATTCTAAAAACCAAAAAGATTCTCCCAGTCAAAAAAAAAATAAAGAAAATGTCCTCCTTGCTCGGATAGACAATATCCGAGCCTACTATAAAAACCCCTTCCAACGTTTCCAAGCACGTTAGGGGTGATAATTTGAAAAGCTTCTTCAAAAACAGATAGAAGTCATTAGGAGCAAGATCGGGAGATCGAGCTGGCCATAAAATAGTTCCCCGTGTACTTATAACCCGATTAGGAAATACATTATCAAGATATTCCCTAACAAGGCCAACATTGTGATCGGAACAACCATCTTGTTGAAACCATGTTTCACCAAATCTTACACCTAACAACTGCCTAGCAGTTGGAATAATGTGCTGCTGCAGTAGATCCAAGTATCTAGGACCATTCAAATTGCAATTGCCGTTAATAAAAAATGGCCCAATTACGTGTTCCCCTACAATACCCCCCCCCCCAAACATTTAGTTTTTGGGGATACTGTGTTCTTACGTCAAAATACAAATGCAAATTTTCCCTCGACCAATATCGAACGTGTGTTGGGTTATGACGATTTGACCATTTGACCATCTGCACTTTTTCGGCAACTTCGTAGACATCCATTTTTAGTTTTAAAAATGTATTATTTCAATTAAGAACTTACCCATCTGTTTCTCGAGCAAGGCAGAAATAAAACAAAATAATAAAAACAAAATGAATTTCCAAAAGATAACACTGCAGCGTGCTTCGAATCCACCTCGGTCGTACGGCACGGAGAGTAAATTGGACTTGATTCCCCCTATGTTCGCAGTAGCTTGAAGCGGTCTGTATGATGCTGTCTATGCATATCTTTAATTTGTTTTTAGCCACATATATTTGACACTTTTTTCTAAAGATCTTCTCATACATGCTATCTTTTGCACCAGTGAGTTTATATTGATTGAAGTTCAATTTTAAGTTTGAGGGAATTATGTAAAAAAATTTCAAAAAAATACAATTTTTTAGGGGGTGGGTGAAAAGAATGATTTTTACAATAGAACGACCCGTGGAGGGTAAAAAAGTGCTTTTTATATTTTTGTACATTTTCAAAAATTTTTCGAGTATTTCAAGTTTTTTAGTGACTTTTTCCACTTTTTCACTTTTTTTTTATTAAACTACTCCGCTGTTTTTATATTTTTGATTTTTTTGATTTTTACTACTTCCTCCCATTTTAACAATTTTTTTTCTGTTTTTAACTATTTTTCGAATTTTTTAAGATTTTCTGCTACTTTGTATACCTTCCTCGGTTTAGACTTTTTTAAACTTATTTTTTAATCTTGTTTGTTTTTATGTTGGGAATTAGGAACCTTTGGTTGCACTAAAACAAAATTATGATTGTTTTCCACAAACCAAAACAACACTTTTTTGAACTCGACGCGCGTTTATGAGCAAATTTGAATCAGATATAAGTAAAGAATTTGAGTATTTCCCCAGAGTATGGTTCAGGTATGTAGACGATGTGTTTGCAGTGTTCAACACTAAAGTAACACAATTAAATTTACTTATGAAACAGAGAACAACGGTACACTGCCATTTCTAGACACTTTAGTTATAAGAAATAAAAATAAATTTGCACTTTGACCTATACAAAAAAGGAACGGCCACAAACAGGTATATTCCAAATGAGTCTTTTCATTGCTTACAACATAAGCTTGCAAGTTTGCACTTTTTAACATATAGACTAGTAAATTTCCCCTTAAACAAAGAAAGATTTGAAGCAGAAAAGAATAGGATTAGGAATATAGCTGGCGAAAACGGTTACGACGAAGGCTTAATAAATAAGCTGATAAATAGACATTCTTTTCAAAAGACCTTTCGGAATTCCACTTTTTTCAGACAAAAAGATACCTGCGACTCAAAATTTGTATCAATTCCTTATAATCCTAATTATACGAAAGGATTACAAAAAGTATTTAATAACACCGGTCTTAAATTAGTATATCAATCCGGTAACACAATAAGAAGCTTACTAGGAAATCCCAAGGATAAAACTACAGTTCTAGAAAAAAGTGGAATTTACGAAATTAGTTGCATGGATTGTGACAAAAAATATGTTGACCAAACGAGACGCTCTATTCAAACACGTTTTAAAGAACACTTAGCACACTTAAAATACGGAAGAACAGAAAATTCAAGTGTGGCCGAGCATGCTTTTGAAAACAATCATAGATTCACATTAGATAACCTAAAACTTCTAAAAAGTGTACCAAACAAAAGACTTTTGAATGCATATGAAAGTATGGAAATCATTAAATCCAGAAATAGTTTAAATAAAGATAGAGGACCCATCCCGTTTCGTACACTTTATTCTTTGGTTGATGGGAGATAAGATTAATTATTAGTCTTATCTCCGCCCAATAAAGGATTGTATGCTGATGTTGTTAGCGAAACGCGCGTCGAGTGCAAAAAAGTGTAGTTTTGGTTTATGGAAAACAATCATAATTTTGTTTTTTTTTTGCTTGTTTTTGAACATTGCCAAAGTTACTTCGACTTTTTCAACTTCTTTACAATTTATAACTCTGTAAATTTTTTGATTGTTTGGCTCGTCTGGACTTTTAACTTAATTTTTAATATTTTACAGAAACAAATGTTGTTCCTATATAATTTTAAAATGCTTACTTATCACTCCCTGATAGTCATATATAGGGTAGTTCAATAAAATTGACTACCGGCTTAAACTGGTAAAAGTTTATTAAGAGCCCTTATAAATAGGTGTTCAAGGCTTTTGAGTCTCAATTTTTTAGGTGGTAGTTTAAAAAAATTATTATAATTGGTGATAAATAACGAAGGGAGATAGGGGGATAAAAAACGTTTTCATTTTAACCATATACAGTATATAAAATGTATTTTTTTTTGGTTTGTAAATCTAACCAAAAAAATTGGTGCCAGAAAGCACGGATAGTCCACCATACAAACAATTATTTTATGTTGAAAGGAAATAAAAATATCTCAAAAACTGTAATTTTGAAAGATTTGAACCTTGTAACAAAATTTTTGGGTAATATTTACAGAAACCAAAATCTGAAAACCGCATATCAATAGCTGCTTTACTGCTAAAGTTATGATTTTTTTTTTTTAACGTTTCTTTAAATAACTTGGAAACTAAAGCTTTCATAAATTTGGACTGAAAACCATATATCGCTGCTTGCTTTTGTTCCAAAGTTACAATTTTTTAAAATATTTTATCCCTCTTTCCCCCCCCTTCAACCCCCCACCATCCTATCCAAAAGTTAATCAGTTCATGGTCGCCGATAGAGGATTTTTGTAACAAATTTCGTTCAAATCGATTAAGGCGTTCTTGAGTTATCGTATATCCAGACAGACAACAGACCGACAGACCAACAGAAAATCTTTTTTTTTTCCTCGATTATGGTGTTTTGGAACCTTAGTAACTCATTTTTAATAAAATTAAGAAAAGTCAAAATTTCGCGATTTTAATAGTCCCCCATACCATATTGGTACTTTACTAATATTGCAAATAATTTTCATGCTATATAAAGGTGCAAAAAACATTTTAGTACGTACTTTATTTTAAATAAAATAAAAAAATTGCACTTTACTTTTTACGTTCTAAAAGTAGGTTTATCCAAACCGGTGATTTAAAGTTATTTGTATTTTAGAAAAAAATATACAATAATTAAAAACAGTTCATGTCGAAATACGTGCTAAAAAGTACTTTTTTTATTGGTAAGTAGGTACTCTGCAAAAAAATTCAAAATCTTTTTGGACTTAATGCAAATTAGATTTATTAACTTTGGTTGAATTTATTAACTTTTATTAATTTATGTTTTATCATTTCTCTCTTTTTAATTTAACGGTTCTCTGGCTTTCACATTTTTCTTCTTCCTACAGCCACATACAAATGTAGTGAAATTGACACTCTTTCTTATTTCAGAAAGTTGCATATTTCACACGCATATTGATTTTTATTTTCGTCCCAGAGACAAAAATGTTTTCTTCTCTATAGGGGAAATTGACTAACAGTATAGGCCTGAGTTCAATGTTTTGGCGAACCTATTTTCTTCTCTTATTCTCAAAATATTGATATGATCAGACGTTTAGACATTTAGATCTAAGTAAAATATAATCTTAGGATGTCATGTGCTATTAGGGGTGTTCTTTGGTAGTAGTATCTTAGCATGTACTAAGGATGTACTCAAAAGAAAATACTATTGATGTCTTTCGTCGGAATTTTGTTGCATATGCATATTTAAAGTTATACTAAAAATACTCTTCTTTTATGGTTTATTCTTGCCAAAGACGTTTAACTAAAATGGACCTATCAAGTCATTCATAAATTGCTTTGAAACGCAATCAGTCGTTAGATTTAGGGAAAACCATTTTCAGTTCCACTGGCAACGCTGCACCAGACATGCTCCACCTCACACATACTCCAACCACCTTACGTTTAGCATCGGCCAGAAGCGGCTCGTTATTTATGAATGTAAAAAGGTTTGGTCGTTATTTTCAGACTTGTCAAATTTTTTTGGAAATACAATCTTTAATTTTTTTATACTTAATAATTGATACCGAGAGTATGCAGAGGTATTATATTTGTCATTGTGAAAATATTTATGTAAAGATATAACATAGAAAATATTAACTTTTTAAATGTTCTCCAGATAGTTATCTGCCTAATTAGTGCGGAAAGTGATACTTTTATGCACGGGAGGAGTTCGGGCGGGAAAGATAATTCCGCAAGGGTTAGGTACAGGTTAGGTTAGGTTAATCAAAAAGTAGTTTTTAGAACACACATTTCAAACTCAAAATTTAAAAATTTGGTCCATAAAGTACCATTTAAAAAAAAATTGCGTGCGTTAAACGTTTTTTCACGCACGCTATGACAGTTTTTTATGCACGCCGTGCTTATTTTTTACGCACGGCGTGTGGGAAGTTGAACTTTCCACATTCAAATTGATATGTAACAGTAGACTTTTTCACACGCATTTGCGAAGTAGTTTCTTTACCTATTTAATGTCAAGTGACCTGCAAAACTTTATTAAAAAATTAGCATAGGTAAAAGTATTTTTTTAGCATGGCGTGAAATTTAGGTTTAATTGGAGTTTTTAGATGCATTTATAAACCAGATTAAATTAAAAATGGAAACAAAATTATTTTTTAGTTTTAATTGTAACAATACCAAATATATATAACCTTAGGCAGAAGCTTTTTATGCAAGTAGGAAATTGTTGTACTAAAAACGTGTCAAAAGTGCCTTTTTTGCCCTTAACGAACATCGTGTGCAGAAAAGTATCTCTTTCCGCGCTGTTTAGGCAAATTACGAAAAAATCAATATTGAAAAAATAAGCAAATTCGACAAAAAACAGTGGTATTTTGAAAAAGGATGATACCTTTATTATAGGTACTATAGGATGGTTTTTCTTTGTGTAAAAAAAATGGAATTTATACACTCTACTATAATTTTTATTTAATACGTATAAAAGTATCTTTACATTTTCAATAAATACAAAAAAATCTTATATTGAGTATGTACCCATGTAAATATTATAAATAAAATGTTGTAACAAACATACATTCTTTATCCTGTGTCTGACATAATAATGTTTTAAAAATTTATATTTATACCGGGAACGCTTGTACTATTTATAAACAAATCTCTGCAGAAAAAATAAGCTGACTACAAATAGTATCAAAACTGTGAATGTAGTTATAAATCAATGTCTCTTACATTTTTTTGCTACTCATATAGGATATTTAAAAATGTCGCAGCTGGGGTTGGTTCATTATACCAAATATAGTGTAATTAATTATAAGTGCTTACCATATTGTTTTTATCACAAATTCGCAAAAATATCCCAAAAAAACTTATTTCTTTCCTATATTTATTAATTACACTTTGTATTTACTGCAACACTAGTTGCACGCCTATGGCGGCCTATCACAAGATGGCGTCGAAAAAACATATGATAACAAACCTGTGAAATGTTTGGTTTTCACCTGCAATCTCCAGTTTCCGTCACGCTACGCACTTTGTCACATCACTTTTGCCACAAACACTTAAAAATCTATTGAAAAAATATTAAAAAACTCTCGATTAATCTGCAAAATATACCAAAACCTCGATTATGCTAAAGCTACAACGCCGTAGAGAAATTATGAATGGAGCAGCGTACACACGTTTATATGGCTGACCCGCCACAAATGCGAGGTTGTCACATTGTTGTAGGTTTTATTCCCGATTTATATTGGGAAATAAATATAATTATTCTTTCGGCCAAAATATCAGGTATTTTATATGATATTTCGATCAAAAAAATGAGGTATATTTCAAGTACCATAACATGTACCTCCACATTATAAATTCTTTATTGACTTAAAATTGTGAAGATTCAAGGAAATTTAAATGCAATTATATAATATACCTAAATTTCTTTATATATTTAATGATGAAATAATAATAAGGTGTTTCTCCATGTTTAAAAAGCAAACCGGAGAATTTGCATAATTGAATGTAAATGATAAAGTTATAAAAATAATATGTTTTTAAAAACATTACTTGTAGATATACAACTTTTAGCGCAATCAGGCATTGTCGCCAAATTGTTTACCTTATGTCTGATCGCAACTGTGGTAAACATAATGTCTCTATTTAAGTTATACCTTTATGACTCTTGCCATGTCCCATGCACGTCTTTATAAGTACATCCTTAAATGGTGTGTAGCCAGCATATGCAGTGGCGTAGCCAGTGGTGGGGTTTTGGGGGTTAAAACCCCTCCCATGAGGTCCAACCCAATCTACAATAAATTAATGATGATCTAGGGCCCCAGGGAGAGCTATTATGTATCTCCCCCACTTTTTTGACTCTTTACTCCGGTTTATGACGTGTGTTTGGTGTGATGTATTTTAAAAAAAAATTTAAAAATTTTTCCTTCGGTGCTATGACGTCATTAATTGTTACAATTTTAGTTTAATTCTAAGGATTTTTTTAGTAGAATTTTCCTTAAAACCACCGCAAGCCACGCCTTCTGACCACCTATATAACCCAATCTACATTTTCAAAAATATTTTACAAAAAACCCAATAGATCAAAATTTTTAAAGAATTTTTTGTTTGTCAAAGTTTGCGCCTGCGGCGCTATACCAATTTTAAATATTGTAGCAATTTTTTTGTCAACAACATTTGAAACGTGTAAAAAATAGCATTTTAGTGTAAAATCTGCAATTGAGACTATATGAGACTTGCTTTTACAAAAAGGTTATTTTTGTTTCGTGTACACTAACTCAACACCTATTAAACCGCCCCTCTCCCCTCCCTTCAGTTCAAGAGCTCAAGTAATTGGCACCTACCCAATTTTTAAAAATTTGCCATAGATATAGATAGTTGACTTTTATTAAATGATGAAATCCCCTCCCCGGAAAAGGTACTTTAATGAACGTCCTGTGAAGGAGGTCAGACGCATATTCTTATCATGTAAATGTTCTTTTAGTGCTATGTGAAATGAACAATTTTAAAAAATCACTTACAGACCGCTTCAAGCTACTGCGAACATAGGGCGGAAGAAGTCTAATTTGCCAGTGTACGTACATGCAGAGACACCGCACGCCTATCAGTGAAGCAACCAACGCTCAGGCTTCCGATCGCCATTCGCTGCCGTCCGCCGCCTTTCGCCTTGTATTTAGTACGCCTCTAACCACGGTGCTGTGTGGAGCGTAGTCAATGAAACCGGAATTTGGTCAATAAATACGCAAATTTTTATAACGTAATTTTCTTATTTTTTGTCACTGATAAATAAGAGCGTTTTATTGTCAACTGCTCAGATTTATCAGTGACGACGTGTTACAATGAAAATAATAAGGAGAAACAAAATAAAAGCAAGTTCTCAAAATAAAATAATACATTCTAAAAACCAAAAAGATTCTCCCAGTCAAAAAAAAATTAAAGCAAATGTTCGAAAAGTCCTCCTTGCTCGGCTAGACAATATCCGAGCCTACTATAAAAACCCCTTCTAACGTTTCCAAGCATGTTAGGGGTGATAATTTGAAAAGCTTCTTCAAAAACAGATAGAAGTCATTAGGAGCAAGATCGGGAGATCGAGCTGGCCATAAAATAGTTCCCCGTGTACTTATAACCCGATTAGGAAATACATTATCAAGATATTCCCTAACAAGGCCAACATTGTGAGCGGAACAACCATCTGGTTGAAACCATGTTTCACCAAATCTTACACCTAACAACTGCCTAGCAGTTGGAATAATGTGCTGCTGCAGTAGATCCAAGTATCTAGGACCCTTCAAATTGCAATTGCCGTTAATAAAAAATGGCCCAATTACGTGTTCCCCTACAATACCCCCCCCCAAACATTTAGTTTTTGGGGATACTGTGTTCTTACGTCAAAATACAAATGCAAATTTTCCCTCGACCAATATCGAACGTGTGTTGGGTTATGACGATTTGACCATTTGACCATCTGCACTTTTTCGGCAACTTCGTAGACATCCATTTTTAGTTTTAAAAATGTATTATTTCAATTAAGAACTTACCCATCTGTTTCTCGAGCAAGGCAGAAATAAAACAAAATAATAAAAACAAAATGAATTTCCAAAAGATAATACTGCAGCGTGCTTCGAATCCACCTCGGTCGTACGGCACGGAGAGTAAATTGGACTTGATTCCCCCTATGTTCGTAGTAGCTTGAAGCGGTCTGTATATAAAACGACACTTCCGTTTTACTTTATGTGAAATAAAATACCATTTTAATGTATTTTGGTATTAACAAAATATACCTGCAGGTCGGTTAGCCGCAGTGTATAAAGGTAGGTCATTAGTCACTCAAGATCTCGGGCGTAATTCATCAACATCATCCTACAAAGCACAAATAGCTTTTCATAAATTAGGTATAATTCCTGCGGCCTGTCTGTTGGTACATAAATTATAAATGCTTTTCCCTTTATAATAATTCAGTACTGATGCCCGAGTAATGTGTTGGTAAAACGGAATTTATAAATGTTATTAAGTTATTAATTTTCCAAACTTGAGCCGGATCCACGCTTTGACTTGGGGCAGTCTTACTTTTGATTGTATTTAGGCTCGATCAGCACCGTCTCAACTAAAAGCCAGTTAATTCCTACCACTTCAGTGTCCTTTCATTTTTATTTAGACAAAACCTGACCTAAACAGATTCTTGCAAAGTCCTGTCCAGTCGATATAAAATGAAATCGATCATGTTTATTTTTTTTTCTTACGAGCATGCGGAAAAGTTACTTTTCTACACCAAAATGGGTATCATTTTTCATTCAGAAAATTCATAGCCTTAACCATTAAACTTAAAACGTTACATGCAGGCCCTTTAGTAAAAAACATCGTGCGGAAAAGTAACTTTCCGCTCTAGTGCTGAAAAGTTACTTTTTCGCACGATTTTTGTATTGTTAAAAATCAAGATATTTAGGACTAATTGATTTATGTAACTATTCTATAACAAAGTTATGATTGTTTTTCACAAACCAAAACTACGACGATAAGTCTCCTGATGATGCTAACGTTGTTAGCGAAACACGCGTCGAGTGCAAAAAAGTGTAGTTTTGGTTTGTGGAAAACAATCATAACTTTGTTTTAGTGCAACCAAAGGTTCCAAATTCCCAACATAACTATTCTATGTTATGTGTCATTTTGTAGCATTATTATAAAATCTTTTCGTATTAAAAATATTTTTTTTGATAAATAAGATGGACAAAAACACTCGTAGGAAAAAAACATTGTCCCTAACTCTTGCGGAAAATGCCTTTTCCACCCTTGACGGCTTGCTCGAACTCCGCTCCGCGTCGTTAGTGCAACTGCCGTCGCGTGCGGAAAATTACCACTTTTCGCACTTGTTAGGTAAATAACTATTACTATTTGAGCAGGTACCCCCTCCCCCCTGAAAAAAGTCGACCGCCTTGCTACAAATGTTCATGTTTCCTGAACACTTTAGGTCTCTAGTATCTCAAATGTAAGGGCCAAAATAATTTTATGCACTTTTAATCCCTCATTTTAGGCATAAAAGGGGCACTTTTAATCCCTCAGGGATTAAAACTCATTTTAATCCCTGGGGGATTTATTTGTTAAGATGTATGAACGAAAATAATAATTAGCATATGCATTACTTAAATCTAGTTCTTGTTGTGATATATATTTACATTTGCATTTACTTGGGAGCAATTTGCAAGGCTTACGAAGGGTGGACAGTTGGGGGCAACATTTCTAATTATAGACGTATTCTGCACATACGTAGCAGTCGTCGCTGCCGTTGTCGTCTTATTTTCTGAAATTGATATTCCTATAGTCGATGCTGATGCCATATCGACATCGGAGGAGACATGGGTGAAAATTTGATCGGCAACATTCTTCTTTTGATACAATGAATTTTCAACATAACCTTCAGCAAACGAAGGCTTTGATCATGGAATATTAGCTCCATACAGAAGATGCGTTGAGATTCTTAGATTTCTGTAGGAAGTATGCCAGGAGCACCTTTTCATCCGTAAAATTCTCTGCATGCTGTTCAGCGCACCATTTTCGCGAGATTTTTGTGGCCTTCCGCGGCCTCTTCAGTGTTCATTTTCAAAAAAAATGCTGCACGATTTTTCTGGACTCACCGCTTGGTGACGCCGTTTGATAACAACAACTGACTGACATTTGTTTTGGCACAATAAATTTTGAGTAAATCCACCATGCCAACAACAATCAATGACAACTATCAGTAATAGGAGCTGTCAATCTTGAAACTAGAGTACCGTTAAGGGATCTACTGTTAGTTTTGTGATTTTTTGTTTTTAGTGTCTCGCATTCTAAAGTGAATAAAATAGTATATAGACCTCATGACCAAAGTGTATTTTAAACCCTTGGCGAATTGTAGTCCTCCCCGTTTATTATTATTACTCGCACCAAATCGTCGATCGACGGGGGGTCATGGGGGAAAACGAAGTTCATATTTGGATTCAGAAGGTCATTTTATATGAGAATCGGTAAGAGTGGTGAAAATTTAGTCCTATAAATTCGGTCTTATTTGTTTTATGGTAAAGTGAGGGTCCAGGATGTTTTTTTATGTTTTTAGCCAGACAAAAACGCTTCGTGTTGGCATATTCTTGAAATGGCCTGGAAAGTCTTATTTACAGCTTTATCAATATTTATTGCGCTCTCTCTATATTATGACTTATTATTAGCTTTGGTCATAAATTAGAATCATCCTGTTTATGTGTAGAGACTCGCTGTACATGTTTTATAGGGGACTTTAAATGAAAACACTATCAAAATTTTCTGCTTTAGAAAAATCGAAAGGCTTGTCAACACAGTTTTTTTATTATCTTTACCTACAACCAACGAATAATATATAGTAATTTTACGACCATTTCAACACCATTTTAATGGATCATTTACGGTCCTAGGATAATAATAAAGCTTAGACGTAAACCACAAGATGGAGTGACAAGCGATGAAACTTTATTTTATAAGAGCACTAATTCTATATTTTTAAGGCAATAAATATTTATTAAATCCAATATAAATTTAGTAACCTAACCAAAAGTAAGTCCCGTTAACTTGATATATTACGCGTTATGTTTTTAAAAAGATATATGACAAGTCTCTTAGCAACCTTATTTGTTTTGACGTTTTAAGTAATCGCGCCTAATATTTTTAATAATTTCGGACAGACCAACCCAACTAACTGTTATGGTCATTATACGCTCAGATAAGTTAAGACACACACCAACTTTCGACTGCAGGCATTAAGAGAGCTTGTATCTCTTGAATTGCATTATCCTCATCGATATTTAATGTCGACGAAACAAAAAACTTAACTAACGGATATACTTGTCTTAAGCCATTTTAATTTTGGTGATGTGATTTATGGCCCATGCTTGGATCAAAGAGATCAGAACAAGATACAAAAAGTACAAATGTCTTGCCTTATGTTCATATATGGTATCAAAAAGTCCTTACCAATTTCATACATGTTGGGAATTTGGAACCTTTGGTTGCACTAAAACAAAATTATGATTGATTTCCACAAACCAAAACTACACTTTTTTGCACTCGACGCGCGTTTCGCTAACAACGTTAGCATCATCAGGAGACGATAAACAATGAACTAAATTAATCTACGCTCTATCTTATATACAATCCTTTAGTGGGCGGAGATAAGACTAATAATTTGTGATTGATCACGATTTTTAATCCTATCTCCCCTCAACCAAAGAATAAAGTGAACTAAACGGGATGGGTCCTCTATCTTTATTTAAACTATTTCTGGATTTAATGATTTCCATACTTTCATATGCATTCAAAAGTCTTTTGTTTGGTACACTTTTTAGAAGTTTTAGGTTATCTTTTCAAAAGCATGCTCGGCCACACTTGACTTTTCTGTTCTTCCGTATTTTAAGTGTGCTAAGTGTTCTTTAAAACGTGTTTGAATAGAGTGTCTCGTTTGTCCAACATATTTTTTGTCACAATCCATGCAACTAATTTCGTAAATTCCACTTTTTTCTAGAACTGTAGTTTTATCCTTGGGATTTCCTAGTAAGCTTCTTATTAATTAGTATTAATTATTAATTAGTATATCAATCCGGTAACACAATAAGAAGCTTACTAGGAAATCCCATGGATAGAACTACAGTTCTAGAAAAAAGTGGAATTTACGAAATAAGTTGCATGGATTGTGACAAAAAATATGTTGGCCAAACAAGACGCTCTATTCAAACACGTTTTAAAGAACACTTAGCACACTTAAAATACGGAAGAACAGAAAAGTCAAGTGTGGCCGAGCATGCTTTTGAAAACAATCATAGATTCACATTAGATAACCTAAAACTTCTAAAAAGTGTACCAAACAAAAGACTTTTGAGTGCATATGAAAGTATGGAAATCATTAAATCCAGAAATAGTTTAAATAAAGATAGAGGACCCATCCCGTTTAGTACACTTTATTCTTTGGTTGAGGGGAGATAGGATTAAAAATCGTGATCAATCACAAATTATTAGTCTTATCTCCGCCCACTAAAGGATTGTATATAAGATAGAGCGTAGATTAATTTAGTTCATTGTTTATCGTCTCCTGATGATGCTAACGTTGTTAGCGAAACGCGCGTCGAGTGCAAAAAAGTGTAGTTTTGGTTTGTGGAAAACAATCATAATTTTGTTTCAATTTCATACAAACTAAAGGAAGCAAAATGGCTTAATATGCGACAAAGAACACAACCTTCATTCGCTGGTTTTTGTTCACAAAATTATTACCTCAAAAACACCTCAATATCTTAGTAACAAAATAAAATACCGAATAGATGTCAATAGTTTAAAATTAAAGATTCAAGGGACTGTTAATTCCACCACCACATTCAACCGTTATTTTTTAGAGGAGCTTCTCATATAATGTCTATAGCATGTACAATGACCTTCCCGCACATTTTAAGATTTTAAGGGTTAAAGGTTTGAAAAAGAAAATTTTCAAAAAGAAAATTAAACAACAGTTAAAAAGATTTGATGTCCTTGAATTTCTATCATTATTTTTTACAGAATATAAATAACAAATATTAATTAAATTTAGGTAAATCTTCCTTTCTCTGCAATTTAAACCAAGTCTACTTTAAACTCATGGTAAATAGCCGTCTGCCATAAAGTTGTTTCTTCACGCCTTGTCCTCTTTACAATTTTACTTTTTTTTATCATGCTATCTTTCTAATTTTAAGTTAACGGTAGAATTGTAAGAATAAATGTAGTTAATTTTAAGTAATTTCTTTATCAACAGTAACTACCCAATGAGCATTTTCAGAAACTTCTGGTGACAGATATTTATATAATTATTATAAAGAGGGTTCCATCGATAGGGTTCCATAGGGTATTTAGAAGTTTCCTACAAGAATTGAGTTTGTGTATTTGTTTTATTAAAGGCTCTAAATTGATGGTACCCCAAAGTAACATAAAACTGGCGTTAACAATATTTCCACGGACATCTTTATAAAAATTAAAGTCATCGGTTCAAATGTTATATAAATTGGTGTTAACAATATATTTATAAGAATATAATCATCAGTGACAAAAGTTATATAAATTGGTGTTTGAAATCTTTCTGTCAACCCACTTATAAAACCGTAAGTAACTATCAATTAAAGATATATAATAGATTGGTTTTTAAAATGTTGCTATCAACCCACCTATAAAACTTAATTAACCAACAAAAAATTTATATAAGATATGATTGAAAATATTTCGAGAGGCACTTATAAAAACTTGGGAACTCACACACAATAGTTATATAAATTGGTGTCTGTAATATTCTTATGAACACATTCATAAACCTTTTTAGAACTATTTTTAGAACAAAAAAACCAATTTTAATTAATTTTGGCAATTATAATAACAAAACAAACAAGATTTTTTAAGGTTAATTTTGTGACATCAAAAGGCGCGTTTTTGCGACATAAAAAGGAGCGTTTTTGCGACATCAAAAGGCGCGTTTTTGCGAGATACCATACCATTATTATCTTGTTTTAATTACATCCAAATCTTCTTGAGATAGTTGCCGATGACAGATATCGGGATCGAATGCATTTTACACCCGATTCCCACCAGCGTTTCCCATGTGCAGTCAACCTAACTCAAAAAACTCATCACGTGGTCCGACATGAACTTGTATCTCTTAGACCACGTGATACGTGTTTTGATTCGGGAGGCCCACGAATGAGAAACCGTGTGAAAAAGAGAACAATATAGTAACCGTGTTAAGGTCGCAAAAACGCACCGTGAAACGTCGAGCGCATACGCTGATACTGCTGGTCGGCGGCAAATGTGAAAATAGGTTTTTGGCTTAAATAAAAACGTTATTTATGCGGTTTCAACATGTGTTTCAATCGAAATATTGCTTGTTAGGGTTAAGAACAACATACAAAATTCAATATTTGTCACAGAAAGAAAAAAACACGTATGAAAAGAAAACTTATATTTAAATGAATATTTTTTTTCCTGTTTTCTCAAGTATTTTTGGAGCCCATGAAATTTACGTGAGTGTATTCGAAAACTATACAGTACATACGGGACCGCAGTTGATTTTCAGAGTAGGATGATTTAAAAAACACCTTTTATTTGACTATAGTATATAAATATTCATATTCTTGCTTCAGCTTATCTCACTTTCATTTTTATTTATTTTAGAAGATTGCCAAACACCATTTTATAAATTTTTTTGTTGTAAAAAGAAAATGAATAATACATAACAAGCAAAAAGAAAAAAGATGGAAAATCTATATTTCTAAATCCATAAAAACCTTTAATTTGTTATGTAGTGTTGTTAGAACAGTTGTAAAACCTTTTTATAATAATCTCTATACTTGAGGGCACATAAGGACGTTTTACCATAAATTTTTATAAGCTGGTGTTGAACAGTTGTTTTTCAAGTCTTTTTTACTCATTTAAGAGATATATTAGAGTTATAAAATTATCACCAACACTAAATAATATAACTTTTGGTTATTTTATGAAGGTTTTATATTATTTGCTGTAACTTTTATATAGACAAAAATGCTCATTGGGTAACATCTGTATAATATGGAAAACCCTTTTTTAATTTCAAAATGTAAGTTATCAAACTTATTTTATATAGAAACAAACATTTAAAACTTTTATACACAACCGGGCGTTAAAGATCACTTTAACGGCTGCATTTTAGGGCGTAATAAAGCACTTTAGCGCTCGTGGGCTTTAAAACAGTACTTTAACGCCCGTGGGCGTTAAAACTTATTTTAAGGCTGCATGTGTTAAATTTAGGGGCTTTTTTAATTATTTATGAAAAGCAGTCATTCTATAGTTTGTGTAATACCGTTTTCTTGAATTTGTAGACGAAAAAATGCAAATTTTTGTTTCAATAATTTTTATTAAACGAACGCAATAATAAAATGACCTATAGTAAATAAATAATAACTATAATAATAATAACTAACTATAATAACTCCATAGGGAAGACGGCTTGTGTTGTTTTACTTTTTCGTTGAAGTATGCAAGTAGGGCGTCTTCTTTTACGATACATGATTTTTAGACAAAAAAAAATATTTTAAAATATATATTTTTTTTGGTGTCGAAATCTCTCTAATATTTTGACAATAGATAAATCATCAGTTGACAAATAGTTAAGTAATCAAAAGTGACCTGTTGTATGGTTATTTCTGTCATTCTCAATCAAGCAATCTGAGACACAAACAGTTGCTTGTCATTAGCAATTTTACTTAGCAAAGCAAAAATCTTAGACAATAGCCTGTAAGTCTTACCACTTGATTTAAAAATACTGAGGGAGATAATCTTTTCTTCTAAAGTAAGTCTTCTGGCTTTAGGTTTCTGCTGCTGTACTCTAATCTGTGGTATGGCATTATTTACGTTCTCCATAATGTCTTTGTAATGAAAATAGCATTTTTTGCGAGTGCTAATCTTCTCTGGAATTATTGCACATAATAACTGCTCATGTGGTATCTCTTACTACTATTAATAACTTTCCTACAGAAATGTTTTGCTTTTGGTGAGAGATTAACCTGTCTGGTCACATTGACTTCTTTAAGAATCAAAGAGCGCCTTCTTTTAACTGTAAAAAGAAATAAAACAAATGATAGTTAATTAGTTATAATAATAACATTTATAAATACATTAAATTTGTAAAAAAAGGGTAACCACCAGCTGGGGTGTAATTTTTTCATCAGTTTGAGCTAAAGCGCAGCAGTTTTGATAAAGTACCAAAATTTTTTGAAGAGAGACTAGGCCAAATTAATGGACCATTCTTCCATATTGGGAGAAAAAGAAAACCGAGGCTAAAACCCATTGCGAGAAAAGCTTTAACATTTAAAAAACAAAATAAATATATAAATATATGCAAAACATTATAGTTATTTAATTATGCAATGGATAGACTTCGTGCGGTACTAAGAAAACTAAGCCTGACTTCTGTTTAAGCCTCAGTTTAAGGTAGGTACTTTAAACACTTCTAAGTACTGGGATAGTCAGGCTTTTTTTTTATTTTATAAGATAAAATAAGCTCACATTAATCATTTTATGATCAGCTTATCATACAAAGCTTTAATGTATAGGCAGAAGCACTAAAAACACATAAAATTAGCCCCTGTTTGCAAAGTAAAACCAAACTTCTCAATACCTGTTGACCATGCATATACTATCTTTGTGAACAGTTTTGGTACCTACTAAAATTAAAAAAAAACTTATCTGCCTTTCTTTCTGGGTTGCCCCATAATCCTGTCGTCTCTAATATTTTATACAACATAGCTTGAATTTGATATACGATTGTACTACACCTCGCATACTACACTTTATTTTACTCATCGTATACTATCATCAAAGCCTGTGGCTTGTAATAATTCCTTTCTTTTCAGAAAAACAAAGTCATCATAGAAATAACCTCAAATAACGCCATATTGTCGTGTTTGGCTAAAAATCAAATTCGCCTCTACGCGCTGAAATGAGGTAAGGGAGAGATATGACAAATTTAGAATTTTTGTACTACTATCGCCATCTATTAAAAAAAAATTACTAGACCCCGAAATAAATATACCTAGGCTTTACCATAAGAGAAAAAGGTCTAAAACTACAAGTAGTTTGTCTATGTTTATCCCATTGGCCATGTCATGGCAATCTAGATTTGTACGTTACCGTTACGATTTTCTCGCATCCTGGTCGTTTATACAGGGTTCCTAAGATTTTCTTTAGGGATAGGATTTCAATAAATCAAACAAAAATGGTGCCAGTTTGTTATTATCTCCGGACTGCTTTCATGAGAAAAAATTGTTGCCACTCTTTCATTATGAGCATAAATCATAGTTGCAATAATAACCTCTGACAAGATGTCTGCAAATTCCGCTAGATAGCGGCCACACCATGAGATGTTCGAGGAAAAAATTAGATGTTTTCAGGTCCAAACCACAGATTTTTCTTGCTTAAAGGAGGCGGCAGGGTCCATTATTTACGATACTGAGCGATAAACTCGTGAGGTTGTTAACATTAGAAAGAAATATCTTCGCTTTTAATTAAATTTCTTTCCATTATATTCTACTAGTGACATCTATCCGGAAACGGCCAAACCATGCAGCTAGCACTAGCAGCCAAAGAAATCAATAAACGGTGCTGTTTTTCCTGTAGAGCTTTTTGCTTGCGATATTATTGATTTTAAATAAAGCTGGCCCTACACTACATTTGATATTTTCGAGGTGTTTTATGACATGATCTCGAAACATGTAGCGAACCAATTCTTCAAAACTAGCGGGAGGGTAAAAGCGAAAAATAAGGAGCTGCCATTATTTGTAACACCCAAAAAGGGGTGAAAAGATTTATTTTGCTCTGTTTCTTTACAAAAAACGTTTTTTTTACGAAAAACTTGAGCTCTGCCACTTTTTTGATTTTTTTCTTCAACTTTCTCGAAATTTTCTTCATACCGTACTTTTATTCGAAAAAATTTAGAAACAGAGACGGGATCAGTTTTCCTAAAACGGGGGATCTTGGTTTCGAGTGAGAAGATAAAGGGCGCTGCAGGCAAAAATTTTTCAATTAAATTAGCCGAACGCAAAAATGTTAGAAAAACAAAGCACGAAATGAAAATGGTGCCGCTTACAATTTTTTTTCAAAAATTACGTAATTTCGGGAACGCAAAGAAATAGGTCTAAAGAGTATAATTTTTAAGAAAAAAATATCAATTTTCTCGCTCTCCTCCACTGGGACTACAGGGGCCATGCACAAATTACGTAATGGTCATCGGGGGGAGGGGAGTTACAAAACGTTTCGTAGGGGGAGGGGGGTTTTCGACAGCGTTTGCATTTGTGTGAAACTAAGAAAATTTTGAATGAAAATAAGTGAAAAGTTTTTTTTTTTTTTGGGGGGGGGGGGGGTGGTGGTCTTGAAATCGTTACGTAATATTAGGGGAGTGGCGTGGCAAACCGTTACAAAACATTACATAGGGAGGGGGTCAAAAATTGGTAAAATCACCGTTACGTAATTTGTGCACGGTCCCACATCTGACTGTTCCTCCTTTTTGATTTCGAATCAAAGTGCAAAACCCGGGTTGGACGTTCGAAGGCGTCAACCCGTCCTATTTGCTTGATAAAGTTTCTACGGAAATATCTCAGTCGATTTCTCCGGCCGTGTATGAACGCTTTATGTTAGACATTTGCATGTATCTCAGTCCCCAGCCTGTAAACAGTGCGTAAGGACAATGGTTACAAAATGAAAAGCCGAAAAATATTTTTTTTTACGATATCTTTCATCAGTTTGGTATTAAAGTTGAGCAAAAACAATTTTTATTCCAGTCCTAAAGGTATGAAAATGGAAAACATTAGAAAACAACAACCTGGCATGGCTTTACTACGTGTAAGATGTAGTGACAACATCGCCCCATGCCCATCCTTTTCTGCCTAATGTGCTTTTCCGTTTGTCTGCGTCTTATACACGGCTGCTTGGCCCCCTAAGGATTTGCTTATGAACCCTGTATGCCTAATAGTTATATGAGATTAACCAACCCATTTCTCAACATAGAAAAAAAGTAATAGTGTCATCATGACCGACTTTATCTTTTTATATGCCATTCGTATGCAGTGGTCCAAGGCAATTTTGTCATAATGTGTTTTTCTATGAGTTCATTTGAATGAAAAATGGTTACTCTTTTAGCTTTATTAACTCTGTAATATTTTTTTCATTTCAATTTTAATGGACTCATCTAGCTGCGTATGTCAGTCCAAAAGTGCTATTTTCAACATAACACACCAGTGCTACAGGGTGGATTATTTAAATGGAACGGTGCTTCTCGCGGCTTTAGAACAGAGGTTTTTAAAAAAATCTATAATAACTTTTTCCGGACTTTCCGCCTATGATAAAAAAAAATTCAGGGCCCCCAACTGGAGGCCCAGGGCTTACCAACTATTTTTTTTTTTAAATAGAAGGTACCACTTTTAGTACCTTTTTGGAATGCATCTTAAAAAATAAATTTAGCGCACTAGTTTTTTTTTGACATCTGTCATCCAATATGTCAAAAAATTAAAAAAAACTTAATTTTTTTGTTAATTGTTTTAGTTCCAAAGTAAACTACACATTTTGCTAAGGGGAATAAAGAAAATACCACAGAAGGACATTATTGGCGGCTCATTTGGGGCCCTCACTGAAGGCCCACGGACTACCAACATATTTTTCATGAGGAGGTACCACTTGTGGCACCTTTTTGGAGAGCTTCTTAAAATTAAATTTGATTAAATACATTTTTTTGACCCATGTGTTAAAATTTAAAAAAAATTTAGTGAAGAACGGTTGAGTGAAAAATAAAATCGAGGTGTGCTTTGAATCTATATCCCTTTTATTGTAATCTATTACCCATAACTAGCACCTAATTATTTAAAAAAAAAATACTTGATGTGATCTGGGTCTCCAGTTGGGGGTCCCCAATTTTTTTTTTATCATGGGCGGAAAGCCCGTAAAAAATAATTAAAAATTCGCTTTTAGCTTTTTTAAAACCTCCTCTCTAAAGCCGCTAGAAGAACCGTTCCATTTAAATAATCCACCCTGTATAAATAACTAGAGGGTGGAGACTTTAAAAAACTAAGATTTTTAGCAGCTAAAATTTTCGGCAAAAAATTTTTGCGAACGGACCCTCAGAAAGAGGCCTATTCCCATACAACTTTTTTTTTTAAATGAGAAAACCCCGCTTGTGCCACCTTGTTGGAAAGATTATGGAAAAAGAAAAACGCTCGTCTAATTTATTTTGGCATTTGTCAACCCATGTGTCAAAATGCTCAAAAAATAATTGTGTAAGGCTTCAAATGTAACATTGCCCCTAGCGGGTTGAAAATTTGTTTTTTAGAAAAATCCGAAAACACGTCAATTAATATTGTTAGCAATCAAAATTTTCTGCATAAAATTTTTGTGAACGTACCCTCAGAAAGGAGTCTATTCAAAAACAAATTAAATGAGAAGGCCCCGCTTGTGGCACCTTTTTGGAAAGCTTACGGAAAAATAAAAACGCTCGGCTCCTTTTTTAAAACATTTATCAATCCATGTGTCAAAAATCCTCAAAAAATAATTGTGTAAGGCTTTAAATAGAACATTGCCCCTAGCGGATCAGAAATTTGTTATATTTTATAATATTTTAAGCAATAAAAATTTTTTGCCTAAAATTTTTGTAAACCAACCCTTAGAAAGGGGTCTATTGACATACAACTTTTCTGTTCAAAGGAAAAAAACAAATTTCCAACCCGCCCGCGGCAGTTCCATTTGAAGTCTAACACAATCATTTTTTGAGAATTTTTGACACACGGATTGACAAATGTCAAAAAAAAATACACGAGCGTTTTTCTTTTTTGATAAGCTTTCCAACAAAGTGCCATTCGAAAAAAAAGTTCTATTTGAATGGACCCCTTTCTGAGGGTCCGTTCAGAAAATTTTTAGCCGAAAATTTTGATTGATAAAAATACTAGTTGACGTGTTTTTGGATTTTCCTAAAAACGAATTTCCAACTCGCTAGGGGCAATGTTCCATTTAAAGCCCAACACAACGATTTCTTGAGGATTTTGGCACATATATTGACAAACGGTAAAAAAAATTACACGAGCGTTGGGGCGATTCCATGATTACTAACGTGAAAAACAGAAAGAATGGGACGTTTTTTAAAAATATTTATAATTTATGTAGTTAATATAATAATAATTTCATGATATTTTTTTGCATTGAGTTTAAGTAATATTTTTTCCAAAAAATATTAGTTAAATGTTTATTAGTTTCGCGAAAATTGTACAAAAACACGTGTTTACTAATAAGACAAAAACACTTTAGAAATTAAAAAAAAAAAATCAAAGAGGTGAAACTGTGAATTTAAATACCCTATACAAAATGCAAAAAAATAAGATGGTAAAGGTTCCATCCATCCAAAAGATATTTAAACATATTACTCACCTATAGTTTTTAGGTGAACAGGTTCCTGGTATTATTTTATGTTTACTGACGAGATATTTCTAACGGGACATTTTTTTCCAACAAGATGTATTGTAATTTTGAATAAAACCAATTTAAAAATGTACATGATTTCATGCAACGAAAAGACATCAACTTATCAGAAAACATTTAAAAACATTAAAAACGCTTGAAAAATGTCATTGGCTTGAATTGAAATGAAAAAGATCCGGATAAGGATTGAAACGTCGGCACTTGATGTAAAAGTTTAAGTAAAAATAATTGTCGAAAAAACTGAAACCTTTTTCATTTTAATTTTTTCAGATTCTCTGTGTCTTTTAATTAAGAGGTGGTGTTGATTAACGGATCTAAAATAATGGGAACTTGCATTAGACCGGTTTGGTGAACAGGGTTAGGGGGGGGGGGGCACGGAAAAAAGTGTTAAAAGTGTGGAACACATTAAAAGCTGTCACTTTTTATAGATGAGAAGAACAAAAAATTGGGCTTAACTTTACAAAATAAGTGTTTTATATGTTGGAACCTAGTAATATTTTATTATTTTTAAAATTAATTGCGGCAAAATTTTCTAAAATAACCACAACCACTACGAAGTATCAAATAAGCGTTCCAAAATATCCCAATAAGTGCCTACAGGACTCTAAAAAGTGACGGTAAACAAGTGTGAATAGAGAGAGAGAGAGAGAGAGAGAGAGAGAGAGAGAGAGAGAGAAGAGATATTTTCTTATTTTTACCCAAAGGAAGTGATTTATTTGCCGCTGTTATAGCTTTTGCAAGGCTTTAAGACGTTTTATAGGACAGCAGGCTTTCTTTCTTTTGTAAAATCTGTTCTGGTTTTCTATCTCTATATTTCCTCTTCCTTTCATTTTCTTTAATTTTTACTTCCATTTTCAAGGCAATATTATATTTGCCAAATCTTTTAATTTTTCACTGCATTTTTTTTTACTTTTGGCGCAATTTTTCAAATAATTTTGTTTTAAATTGTCACTTTAATATATTTTTCTTCTGTAATTCGACATACACGCTTTAAGTTTTTGTTTGCGCTCTAAGTTATTTTTACCATCCTAAAATATTATTTTTGTTTACTAACGGGACAAAATTCAATTTAAAAAAACAATGAAACTGGAAGCTTCAAAAACTAAATGGTTAAAGTATTAAAATGCGTTAATATAAAACTTATATTTTTAATGTATTGTGAAAAGTTGTTTGCTTCAAATATTGCCATATTTTAATTTATTATATATTATGTTTACCAACGGGACATAATATGTAGATAAATGTATAACACATTTTATTACACAATATACTCACTTCAAAAGAATAAAAGCACAATAATTGTATCACCAAAAAAAACGCTCAAAAAAAAACTGACAGCGTTGACAGCATTGCTCAGCTTTTTTATTCATAGCCACCTTGAGAAACCAAACCTATTTTTTGGAATTTCATTTTGTAGAAACATAACTTACTTTGTTGTTACCATTTTCCTGGAGTACTAGATTAGGAAGTCAAAACATTTTAGTACTATTTAGTTATATAGACAATTTACTATAAAAAAAAGTACAAATATTTTCAGAAATATCCCACTTTCAAATTATAAAAAAATGTATTGTTTATGAAATCGGCCGTTTTTCTTTTTCGATAAGCTTTCCAACAAAGTACTACAAGCGGGGCCTTCTCATTTGAAAAAGAAGCGGTATGTGAATAGACCCCTTTCTGAGGGTCCGTTCACAAAAGATTTTAGCCGAAAATTTGGTTTGGTGTTTTTGGATTTTTTGAAATAACACTTTTTTAACCCGCTACGGCCAATATTTCTTTTAAAGTCTCCACCCTGTATAATATTTCCTTAAATTTGAAAAGTTACAACATACAGTAGACACGCAAAGATCCTTGAAAATTTTAATTAATCAAGTTGATTCATTAAACCTTTTATCAAACAAAATAAATCAAAATTATTTGCTATAAATAAAATGGTCAATTAAGCGGCCATGATGGAGTAAATTGCGTCGTTTATACGTCGGTAACAAATATTAAAGCTCTTTTCTTGCGGGTTGATCAGAACAGTTTCTTATGAAAGAAAAACCAACAATCAACCTGGTCTAACTGAACCCAGGTCGGAATTTTGTAAACGAAAAGATTTGGGGGTTAAAAACTATAACCATATAGTTATCTTTTGCGATATAATGCCTTTTTTTTAAACCGACGTTATTACCTTGAGATATTTAATTTAGTACAGGCTGTGGAATTTTATATAAATTTTTATTAAAAAGAAACTTTTAAAGAACACGCTTTCCTTAAATGCACTAAAAATAGAAAATAATTTTTTATCTTTCTGATACCATAATAAAAGCGATGGGCGTAAATTAAAAATTTTAACTTGGGAGGAGGTGGGTACCTGATAATACCATATTACTGTATAGGCAATTAAAAAATGCATTTTAGTTGCCAACAAATGAGTTAATTTACATATCAAGCCTTTAAAATGAAAAAATAAAATGTACTGTTGTAATGGCGCATCGATGCTAAAGGTTTTGTAATGATTATTCACCTATTCGGACAAGAACACCTCCTGCGACGTCGCCTTGTAGAACGACCCGACCTAGAATATTGTAGTATAATTGTAGGTCAAGCACCCACGTCGGTGGACCTCGGAATAGTTACATTTAATAAATGAAAGTTTGGCAACGTCAATTTTATTACGATTCTACTTTAAAACTCATACTAAATATAACGTCTCATGAATTGGACGTTATACCGGGTGTCCCGAGGTGAGTCGCCTATAAGATTATTTTGTAAACTATACAATAGAAACTTTTAAACTTTCTATTCTAACATCAGTCCATGTAAAATATATTTATAAAATACTTTCCTATTTGCAGTGTTGCCATTTAAAGGAAATCTTGGCAACAACTTAATTTATTGACGTCCGTTTTCACTTTGGCCCGACCTTGAATTTCATTCTAAAAATTACGTCGCCGTAATTAACGAAATACACAATGCAGAGAATCAACGAAACTATAGAGAACAACTTGAACAAACCTTGAACTCTGAAAGAGAAGACAATGATATAGAACAGCTACGGGAAGCGACTGCCGAGATAATAACCAAGACAGCTGACAAGATATTTGGAAGGAGAAAACAGAAGAGGGCAAAAACATGATATGACGAGGAATGTCGGAAACAACTGGAAAAGAGACAAACAGTAAGAAAGACTTGGATACAACTGCAAACAGACCAAAGTAAAAAGGAATATGATGACTGCCGAAAGGAAACAAGAAAAATAATACGCACAAAGAAAAGAAACTACGAGCAACAAAAATATGAAAATATGGAGAGAGACCGGCCCAAACCAGGCTCCAGGGAATTCTATAAAGCAATCTCCTCTGAGAAAAGAGGGCATAGAACCAATTCCATCCATACACTGAGAGACAACCAAGGCCGCATGATAATCGACGGTAGAGAAATAACTGAAGAATGGAAAAAGTATTTTAGAGACCTCCTAAACATCATACAGGAAGAACAATACAAAGAAGAGATCTATATCACAGCGGACATGCCCGTCAAAAATCCCTCCTTTGAAGAAACCCAAAGGGCCTTAAATAAGCTTAAAAATCACAAAGCGCCGGGCACGGACGGGATACCAGCAGAACTTCTGAAATATGGGGGAGACGCACTACATCGCCAAATCCACCAGCTAATAACGCATATATGGTTAGAAGAAAGGACACCAGCACGATGAAAGGAAAACATAATAGTGCCCATCCACAAAAAAAAAAGGGGACAAAACAAAATGCGCGAATTATAGAGGAATCTCACTCCTAAACACGGCATATAAAACCCTCTCAAACATCATTCTTAGTAGACTAATCCCTTATGCTGAAAATGTCCTAGGCGAATATCAAGCCGGGTTTAGAGCAAACAGATCAACAATAGATCAACTATTCACGCTGAGACAACTTCTAGAAAAGAGATGGGAGTATAACAGACCCATACACAATCTTTTCATAGACTTTTGACAGGCATATGATAGCGTAGAAAGAAGCCAAGTATGGAATACCATGGCGGAGTTCTCAATACCAAAGAAACTCATTCGGATGACCAAAGTCTGTATGGAGGGTGGAATATCTAAAGTGCGTGTAAATAATAAACTCTCTAGCAGCTTTGAAATCAACAGTGGACTTAAACAGGGCGATGCGTTATCTCCACTACTTTTTAACCTTGTATTGGAGAAAGCCATGAGGTCGGCCGAAATAAAAACAGAATTGCTATCGGCTCAAGGTCCCAAGCTGCTACTCGCATATGCGGATGACATAGATCTCGTTGCAGACTCCACCCTATCCACGAAATACATTTTCAACAAGGTGGAAGGAGCAACAAGTAAAGTAGGGCTGAAGATCAATGAAGAGAAGACGAAATATATGTGTATAAATAGAACGACACGAAGAGACAGAATAGGGCAAAATGTGACGATCAACACCTTTAATTTCGAAAGAGTACAACGTTTTAAGTATCTGGGGGCCGTAATCACAGCGGACAACGATGTTACCGAAGAAATAAAAAACAGAATCCAATCTGCAAACCGCTGTCTGTTTGCACTGAATAAGCTCATAAAATCAAAAAATCTCACAAGAAGTTCAAAGATCAAAACCTATAAATCCATCGTCAGACCCGTAATAACGTACGGATGCGAAACGTGGACCATGACCAAAGCAAACGAAGAAAAGCTAAGGCGCTTTGAACGAAAAATACTTAGAAACATTTTCGGACCTCACCATGACATCACCACAAACCAGTATAAGATCAGAACCAATATCGAATTAAAAGCACTCTACAACGACGCCGATATTGTCCAAGAAATTAAATCACAGCGACTAAGATGGGCAGGCCACGTGCACAGACTGCATAACGAAAGACTTGTAAAACTGGTATGGGAGGAGATTCCCACAGGCAAAAGACCACTCGGACGTCCCAGAATGCGATGGAAAGATAACATCCAAGCAGATCTCCGGAAAATGAACATTCCATTTGACCCTAGGTTGATGGAAGACCGAACAAATTGGAAAAAATTCGTACAGTCAGCCAAGACCCACCCAGGGTTGTAGCGCTACAAGAAGAAGAAGAATTAACGTTAATTTACGTCGCTGATAAGTAGCGAGTATCACCAACATTTGGCTACGTCAGTTTTGGTATGTATCGACGTCACAACTGATGCACTAGTTGTTGGCGACGTCAGGTCTTAGTAAAAAATACGTTGTTTGATGGAAAAACTAACTGCCGACCTAAATTTGGGCCAAAACCGACGTCATGTTAGGTTGTAATTAGTTGGAAGTCAGAAAAATGCTGCTTGGGATGCCAAATTTGAACCCGATCGGATATTTGGAAGTTGGTGAAAATTAAGCTACAAGATTTTATTTTTGTATTCACAAATATACAAATATAATATATACAGGATGGATTCTTTAAACGGAACGGTGCTGCTAGCGGGTCATAATTTGGTTGAATAAAAAAATCCAAAAACATGTCAACTGAGATTTCTAATTTCTTTTAATTAATTTTTTTTTAAATAGGACACCCTGTATATTTTGCAATTTTTGAAATCTGCAAACAATTCTCTCTTCAGCAATACTACACAGTAGGATCTATCTTTTACGATAATCAAGATATTTTTATCTAAATCTGTATGGAAAACTTCTATATTCATTCAAATATCCCCCGTAAAACAGGACATAGACAACTCAAGCGACAATTATAGTCAATTTCACTGGTGCCATTGTCATTGCCACCAAAAAAGGGTTAAAGCGTGGTAATTTTTCCTACGAAAAACTATTTATAGGAAAAATTTCATTATTTCACTTAGTGTGGTCACTATTACTGTTAAAAAATTACCACACTGTCGTAAAAATATAAAGTTACACGCGAAAGTAATATATTCCACTATATAACTGTATACCATTACTAGAAACACGAAAAAACTTTATAGTGCGGGTCTTACTTCATAGTTGTCAGATTTAATTTCTTTAATATTACTTTTACGAGTTAACGACTCTACTGATATTAATTTGGTTGCAATTCAGTAGCCCCTACTCAATACAAAACTACAAAGTTATGGAGTCTATACGGTCGCCTATCTACCACGCAGTAAGAAATAAATGTGCATATAGTGGAAAAACGTTACCTACGAGTTATCGCTACTTTACTGACATTGTAAATTACTGCACCGTCAACTGGATGAGCGACGCCGCCATGTTATTTACTTCTACTTAACATGGAATTCAAACCAAAATTTAAAAATACCTCATTAAATATCATAAATAAAACTGGAAATACATTTAATTTGGAAATCTTAACCTCAAATAATTCCGATTTTTTATCGACATTTTAGATAAAACTAGGTCAAAACTGTGGGGCGCGCGTTCTTTTTATCAAAAAAACAGCATTTTTAGACAGTAAAGTGCTATGCGTTTATAAATTTAGGATGTTGTGACTTCAGAAAAACATATTTTATGGTGTGTGTCCTGATGTAGTTTAGAAAAAGATCAACATATTTTTAATTAATAATGTGGAAAAGAGAAAACCTATAAAAACCCTAAAAAGTCAGAAATACTACTTTATGTGGTAAATAGGACGTCGGGATAACGTGCCCGTTTACTAACCGCGACGACATAATTCCTATATCAAGAGTAATCTTTAACGTCGCGATGCAATTGTATAACCGTCCCAATGCATTCCCAAAAACGGTGAATACCTCGAGGTATAGTAGTAATAAAACCGTCGCCGTGATATGACGCCAAAACTCTATTAGAGATAGGGCGTGGAGACCGCCACCACGTCGCGACTGATTTTGTTGCTTGGGAACAATTCTATGCAAGTTTAGATGCCTTTATCTTGGAAACCATAAGAGATAGAGTATTAGTATTGTCAAAACGATAATTTTTTTTAGAATTCAAAAATGTCAAACAATACAGGGTGTTCTATTTAAAAAAATTTATTATTTTGCCATACCTCGTAAACAAAATGACATAAAAAATCCAAGATAGCACGATTAAAGGATATTAGAAATCTCAGTAGACTTTTTTGGATTTTTTATAAAACCAAATTCTAACCCGCCAGAAGCACCGTTTTTTTAATGAATCCACCCTGTATACGAGTGAAGGTTAATAAAAGCTTGTAATAAAAAGAATCTGCCTTGCAATGGAAAATAGGACTTTTATATGAAAATAGAAGATATTTAAAGTATTTATAACCAAAAAACGGACGCGTACTGCTGTTGGCGGGGGGTTTAGACGTTAAAACACCTCCCATGAGTGAAAAAAAAACAGTAACGCAGCCAGGAGTTGACTTCGGCACAGTTGGTCTAGAGGGGGGTTTTAAGAAAAAAAAATATAATCTTTAAAACGTACACTTTTGTTTTTAATCCATCGCCAACTACTATTTACCGTAAAAAGTAAAATCCCCTATGTCGCCCTTTTCTGGGGGGCTATTTTTGGAAAATATTCTGAGAACCTTAAATAGCAACCGCCTATTTTGACTTCATATTTGAATTCTCGCTGAAATTCTCTTTCCAATGGTACCCCATACCATAAGGTTTACTTTACTAGTTTTCGAGATATTGGCTTTCAAAATGTCAAAAATTCAATTTTCAAAGAAACTAAACCAAATATGTCTATTGTGTTTATTATCGATTTTAGGGGTTTTTCAGAAGGAAATAAAAAATGACAACAGTTTAACAATCTGACCTTCTACTTCATATTTTTGGAATAATATCGTCAAAATCACTGAAAATCAATAAACTGTAAATAGGAATGTGCAAACGTCAAACTATTGTCATTCTTTATTTGCTCTTATAAAACCCTCAAAATCGATAATAAACACAATAGAGATATTTTCTTTGAAAATTAAATTTTTGACAATTTGAAAGCCAATATCTCGAAAATTAGTAAAGCAAACCTTACGATATGGGGTACCATTGGAAAGAGAATTTCAGCGAGAATTCAAATATGAAGTCAAAATAGTGAGTTACTATTTGAGATTTTTAGAATATTTTCCAAAAATAGCCCCCCAGAAAAGGGCTACAAAAATCTATGTTTTAAAGATTATATATTTTTTTTTCTTAAAACCCCTCTCTAGGCCAACTGTGTGGGATAAATAATAAAAAAAACTCAATTTGAAGTAAAAATGTGATCATAGCCAGGCTTCTCGGGGGAAGTTTTAACCGCAAAACCCCCCCTCTCGGGGCGCCAGTGAAAAAAATGGTATTAAATACGGGCGGATACAGGGGAGGGGCCAGCTGAGCCGACCCATATTTCATTAAATAATTTACTAAAAGAAAAAACGACAAATATTCAAATTTCTAACTTTAGTCTCAAAAAATTTCGTCTTCGGCGCTATAACGTCGTTGATTGTTACAATTTTAGTTTTTTTTTTTAATTTTTCGTTAAACTGCAAATAATTTTCCCTGCATCGCTATAATACATTGAGTATTACAATTTTGGTTTAATTTTTAAGCAATTTTTTCAGCGGCATTTAAGCGTAAAAAACGACATTTTTAGAATATTTTTTTATAAAAAATCTATAATTGAGATTAGATCCCACTAGCCCTTTCTTGGCAGCTAACCCAGCCTAGTTTTTTTTTAAATTATTTATATAAAAAGCACAAACGAATGAAATTTTTGAGGAGTGTTCTGCTTAAACTGCAAAAAATTTGTTACAATTTTAGTTTCTAATATTAAAACAGTTTTGTCAAGGGTATTGCGGCGCATTTATTACATCATTTAAGTAACAATTTAGTTTAATTTAGATATTTTTTTGTCAACAATATATTCCAAAAATTTGTAAAAAAGGCAATTTTGGAATAATTTTGTCAAAATTTTTGCCTGCCGTGCATTTAATATTAACTCAACAGTTACAACAAACCGCCCCCCCCCGCTTTGAAATCGGCTGTATCCGCCTGTAATTTTTTTAAAAGTTATCTATACGAAACCTCCCCTTTGGATCGTTGGCGGTAAGCTGGTGCTATAACGATTGTATATTTAATATGGCAAATAAATTAATCTAACCTAATCTTTTTTTTTCTCCTTGTCTTATCGGTTTATAAGCAGTTTCCTTTGCCATTACAGTTCTTATAGGAATTCTTCAGAATCACTAATCTTAAGGGAACTTGGAAACGACCTACTTTCAAAGCAATCGCGTAAAGTCCTGCATAATTTAGCAATTAGGATAATTTTTCAATAGGAATGATGATCTTTAATGCGGTCCTGAATATTTTAGACTTTTTAGGGACTTATTGGAGATTTGGCACATCCAGGCATTATTTTGACAATTTTTCTAAGTTTTGGTGTCTTTTCTGAGTTTTATTTATGTTATAAATATTAGGTATTAAAGAATATTTAATAATAAGCTGATTTTTCTTAATTTGACTTTAGTAACTTAGAAACTAAATCCAAGAGAAAGCGCAATTAAACAAATTTAGGTGATATATTATTATTTTTTAAACTTACCTCAAACTAGTGTCGGATTATTGCTTTTAACCGAAAAATACAAAACTCCAGCTATTTTACAAAACCAAATTTATTTGTTAAAATGATCAAATTTTAAAAAATCATAAGCTTCTTATTCATTTTCCTATATTATCAAGCGATACATTGTTGTAATTGTAAAATATGTGGCTTTCAACACATTAATGTTTTAATTTCTTCCATTAAGCACATCATATATTTTCTTTCACATTACGCTTTTATGTATGGCGTATGGCTGGCGAAACAGCTGGTTGCTATCGATACCTATGTTGCCGTTGAAAGGAAAAACACCGTATGTTATGATTTCGTAGTTTCGAGATTTTCGGAATTTGACGTACACAAATCCGAACATAAATCCCGATAATTACAATATAGAACATAATTTTTGACAAATTCCAACTGGAATATATTTCCACACTTAACGTACGCTATTCTAGTATAGGCGGAGCTCTTAGAAAACCTCTACAGCCCTTAGAAATAATACAAAAATGGATACCTAAAATAATTTTAAGTAAAATTAGACTATAAAGTCGTCCGGCTTAAGTTCCAAATAGCTATCAATTGTTCATTTTGTGCAGAACGCATGAAATTTGGAACACTTATTCCTTAGACAATTATTTCAAATTTTGGTAGAGGAAATAGATGATCGGATGTATAGGAGCCAAGATGGCGGCGATTTTTTCAAAATTGACGTCTATTTCTTAAAAAAATTGTAGGTTCGTCATCAAAATAAGATTATACTCGAATACATATAATTCAATAGAGAGGAATTGAAAAAAAAATGGTAACATTGAGGTATGACCTTTATCGTTCTTGAAAAGTGACATTTTATTTTTTTTTAATGCATTTTGAGATTTTTTCTTTGATAATATTTCATAATTTAGGTAGCCGCGACAGGTCTTTTGTTGTAATTTTATAATTTAGAAAGAAAATGAAAATAACTTTTCTAATTGACTTTTTGCTTACAGGGTGATTGGTTTAGTTATATCAGACCAGTCAAAGTAACATTTTTTAAAAAAGCTACATTATCATCATTTTTAGTTTTTGAGGAAAAAAATGTCAAATTTGGTACGATTTTTGTCTCATATTTTATTATATATATCATATTTAAATCAAGTTTATATTTGGAGCTAATGAATTTAGGTGAGGTGAAAAATATAGTATATTTTGGCTTTATTTCGAACTCGTTTGAAATATTTCCTTTAAGTGTCTGTTATGTTTGTAAAAACATTGCGTGTAAGGATACAACTTTCAGGGGAATCTGGAATCGTTACCAAATTGTTTATTTTATGTCTGATCGCAACTGTGGTAAACATAATGTCTCTATTTTAGTTATACCTTTGTGGTTCTACACATACGTAAGCCCAAGAGTTTACTGTCAACTACCAAGCGATATATTAAGGTGCAGAGACTGTCGTTGCATTGCAGCTGTAGTGAATTTTTTTCCATAGATAATGCAGAACAGGATATTTTACAGATAAATAGTTAACAATATTTTTTGGTACACACTTTATAATATAATTTACCTTGTTTAATGTTTTAAACAAATATTGGTGATAATAGACCCTCTTGCAAAATTTTTGAACATGTTAAGAGATCCACCTTACATATTTCTTTTGTCTTAACCGAGAAAGTTCCTTTTTTTCTTAATATAAGTTCAAAAATGCTTTAGTTTTAAAATTAGGGTTGATTGGGTACCAAAGATGGACAAAATGAAATTTGGGGAAGAAAAAAATGTGGTAATTTTGTATTTGCATACACACATACAGTCAATAGTGTGTTCAGTGGTATTAGCGATAAATTAACAAGGTACTATACTAGTTATATCTGATCCGCTGATTAATTATTTTGGTTTATTATAATTGCGAATAAATTAGAGCCTTTTTTCTAAGTGACAAAAAGCGCTTACTTTTAGCATTACTTCGCTTGCATGGACAAATTATATCAAATAATTTACCTTCTTAATCTTGTATGTTGCTTTAATAATAACCTTTAGAAAAGTTATAGTACCGTATTATCAGCGGTGCACGGTGGTTGTAGTGAAAAAAACTCACACAAAGATAGGTAGATATTTTCGGAAAGAACGTTAGGCATCGGAGTGATTTCGTGGAAAAGCATACAGTCCATCTTTGCAATAAAATAAAATGAAGAAGGTATTATATTTATCTATTTCCCCATCCCCTGACCAATCGATGTTAATAATATTAATGTTACCTACCTACAATACGCAGTGGCGATACAGTAAACCCCCGCCCCCATTTTTTTACATTAAACTATTAATTTTCTAAAATTTATTGGTACATTTATTGGTAAATCTCTAATTTCTCTATATTGAATATTTTTTAAACCAAAGAATATAAATACCTATAGTCTTATATAGTCAATATACATACTGCAATACCTACAGCTATCAAGTAGAGGTGACCAAACTTTTTATCTCTAAATTTTTCTCTTTCATCACTCTATCAAAATAGTAATAGCAATATTATAAATAAGGCGGTCGTGTTATTTTTATTACCCATAAACAAAAACTTAGTAGGTACCGGCTATTTAATAATCTAGAACTCTATTTTTAGCCATCCATACTATAGTATAGGCTAATGGGATCGACAATTAAGTAAAATCCACTGAACCGAAATTTTTATTAAATTTGGAAAAATCGCCACTTATCCCCCTGACTATAATTAGTTGTTTATCTATACATATAATAAATCTCTAAAAGGACCATTTTTGTTCATTGAATTGTACATTGACTATTTTTTTTATATTTTATTGTTTGACCAAACGGGATACCAAAAATGCAATTATTACAATTTTTGTCTGTATGTATGTCTATTTGTTCCTGCATCACGCATAGACCGCCCAGCCGATTTTGATGGGACTTTCACTATTGCATTCCTTGTGTTCCATCAAAATCGGTTTACGGAAACAATAGTTATGACATTTAAAGGAACAAAAGCGGGAAAAATGGGTAAAACTGCAGGCAAAGCGGCGCGGCGGAGTCTAGTGTGTAATAAAAGTAATATGTCTAGTGGGTAATATAATATATAATATTTGAGGGAAATGTTCTTTCAAAAAGTCACTTTTAAACAGTTTTATAAGCAATTTTAGAAAATTACTAGTTTGACGTAGAAAAGTGGAGAGGAGTAATATAGCGCCGTTGTTTATTGTAGGTAGGTACAATTATTAATTATTAACTTTGGCTGGTCAGGGGATAGGGACATAAGTAAATATAATACTTTGTTCATTTATTGAAAATATCAACTGTCTGCATTTCCACGAAATAACTCCCATGCTTAAAGTTGGTGTGTTCATGCCATCTATTTCATGTGCGCCCAAAAATATCTACCTATCTTTGTGTGAGTTTTTTTCACTACAACCACCATGCACCGCTGATAATACGTACTATAACTTTTCTAAAGGTTATTACTAAAGCAATATATAAGATTAAAAGGTAAATTATTTGATATAATTTGTCCATGCAAGCGAAGTAATGCTAAAATTAAGCGCTTTTTGTCACTTAGAAAAAAGGCTCTAATTTCTTCGCAATTACAATAAACCAGAATTATTAATCAGCGAACCAGATATAACTACTATAGTACCTTGTTAATTTATCGCTAATAGCACTGAACACACTAGTGACTGTATGTATGTATGCAAATACAAAATATCCACATTTTTTTCTTCTCCAAGTTTTATTTTGTCCATCTTTGGTACCCAATCAACCCTAATTTTAAAACTAAAGCATTTTTGAACTTATATTAAGAAAAAACAGAACTTTCTTGGTTAACACAAAAGAAATATGTAGGGTGGATCTTTTAACATGTTCAAAAATTTTGCAAGAGGGTCTATTATTACCAATATTTGTTTAAAACATTAAACAAGGTAAATTATATTAAAAAGTGTGTACCAAAAAATATTGTTAACTATATATCTCTAAAATATCCTGTTCTGCATTATCTATGGAAAAAAATTCACTACAGCTGCAATGCAACGGCGACTACACTACCACAGTCCTCCTCACCTCAACTCTGTTCTTCGCTTAAGAATGTTAAAGAATAAAGAATCTTAAGAATCTTAAAAACAAGACAAAAAATAGCCTTAGCTGACAGGTGCCAAGTTTTGTGCTATTCTAAATGACTCTTAAGGAATTTGATTCAGGTCGTTCGTTAGTTGCAATAAATCTAGGTTGATCTGTGGCCATGAGGCAAATAACGAAGGCAGTTACTATAGTTTCATGGTAGCTATGCATGCATCAGGACATGCCAATATTAAAAACGTTTTCAGAAACTCGCTGTTTGACATGACAAGTGATAACATGATCCCGAGAACAAACTCAAGCAAGCCGTTTCAAACCCAGCTCAACTCAGAAAATAAAACGGAAGACTCGCTAGTCCAGAATGGAAAGTTGGCATGGTATACTGATGGATCCAAAATGGACAGTGGGACAGATGCAGGAGTATACGCCCTAGCTCCCTGATTCAACTGGTTTGATTCACTGAAGAATCACATTCCAAGACGAAATATATATACAGACCGCTTCAAGCTACTGCGAACATAGGGGGAATCAAGTCCAATTTACTCTACGTGCCATACGACCGAGGTGGATTCGAAGCACGCTGCAGTGTTATCTTTTGGAAATTCATTTTGTTTTTATTATTTTGTTTTATTTCTGCCTTGCTCGAGAAACAGATGGGTAAGTTCTTAATTGAAATAATACATTTTTAAAACCAAAAATGGATGTCTACGAAGTTGCCGAAAAAGTGCAGATGGTCAAATGGTCAAATCGTCATAACCCAACACACGTTCGATATTGGTCGAGGGAAAATTTGCATTTGTATTTTGACGTAAGAACACAGTATACCCAAAAACTAAATGTTTGGGGGGGGGTATTATAGGGGAACACGTAATTGGGCCATTTTTTATTAACGGCAATTGCAATTTGAATGGTCCTAGATACTTGGATCTACTGCAGCAGCACATTATTCCAACTGCTAGGCAGTTGTTAGGTGTAAGATTTGTAATGTATTATTTTATTTTGAGAACTTGCTTTTATTTTGTTTCTCCTTATTATTTTTCATTGTAACACGTCGTCACTGATAAATCTGAGCAGTTGACAATAAAACGCTCTTATTTATCTGTGACAAAAAATAAGAAAATTACGTAATAAAAATTTGCGTATTTATTGACCAAATTCCGGTTTCATTGACTACGCTCCACACAGCACCGTGGTTAGAGGCGTACTAAATACCAAGGGAAAGTCATGCAAGTGGTGATCGCAAGCCTGAGTATTGGTTGCTTCACTGATAGGCGTGCGGTGTCTCTGCATGTACGTACACTGGCAAATTGGACTTCTTCCGCCCTATGTTCGCAGTAGCTTGAAGCGGTCTGTATACTGGAGAACAAAAAAAATGCAACATCATGTATATGGATAATTATTTGAGTGAAATATGTTTGATAAATTTTTTTGTTTTCTAATCTTTCCTTTTTTCACAGATTTTTTTCTATTAATTTTCAAAAACAACCAACACATAAAAGACCTTTTCTGAAATTTTTAAATCATTTTTCTCGTAGTTTTTGGTCTTTTTGGATTGCCTACAGTTTACTTAAGAAATAAAAATGGGAAGAGTTCGCGGTCGCCAACAATTTTATCATTTAAACCACTTCGAGAAAGGACGCATCGTGGGCATGAAAGAGGCTGGTTTTGATTTACGGGAAATTGCAAGAAGGGTTAATGCCAATCCATCAACAGTAGTAAGAGTTTGGAGAAGATGGTCCAATGATGAGACTTATAGACGTCGAGCGGGTTCTGGACGCACTAGATTATTACAAGGTCGTGATTTATGGCATCTCAGACTTCTTGCTCTCAGAAATCGACGGGACAGTGTTTTCAAGGATGACAGTTAATCGAAGATTGCTTGGTATAGGGCTGAGAACTTACCGTCCGCTTTTGGAGCTACCTTTGTCCCCACAACATAAGGCTTCCCGCTCTGACTGGTGCAGAGCTCGGAAAAACTGGAATGACGAATGGAATACCATAAGCTTCAGCGCCGAATCCAAGTTTTGTTTAGGCGGCCATGATGGACGCGTGGGGGTTGGGCGATTTCGAGGTGAGGGACGAAATGTAGACTTTGCTGTTGAACGTGATACAGCAAGACAGCAAAGTATCATGATATGGGGTGCTTTATGTTTAGGAAGCAGATCACCTCTAGTACCCATCAACGGCAATCTGACTGCTCGGCGATGTATCGATGAAGTGCTGCAGCTAGTTTTACATCCCTACCTACAAACTATTCCAAATGCGATCTTTCAACAAGATAATGCCAGACCGCATATTGCTCGTGAAATGAAGAACTTCTTACATGAACTTGGCATAGAGACTTTGGAATGGCCAGCAAGATCGTCTGACTTGTTGCCTATCGAACATGTATGGAATATGATAGGGCGCAATCTTAGTCGATAACCACGTCCCCCTGAAAACTTAAATGAACTCTGGCACGCCGCAAGGAGGATTTGTATGAGTGTTCCTCAATATGATATAGATCATCTTATTTTGTAAATGCCCAATAGAACAAACGAGGGCATAAATCAATTACTAAGAGCATCCTAATGTATTAATATATAAATAGATTATTTTAAAAATATTTGTCCTTTGAATGAATGAATGAACACATGCTTTATTGTCTAAGAAAAATTTTGTACAATACATTAGGTTTCTTATTGACAAAGCTAAAAAGAAATAGAATTAAATTTATATTTAATATAATTGCATCCTAAACCAAAGTTAATTTAAATTTACATACAAAAAAATAAAAAAAAAAATAATAAAAGTTCTTTTTTTTAAAAGAATAATAACATAATATTTAAAAATAATACAAACAGCTAAAACTATTGCTAAAATGTCAAACAAACATAGAAAATACAAGTAAAAATAAAAATGAAAAAAAATAACAAACAAGTGCTATCGAATTAAAAAAGTAAAAAATTAAAGTTAAAAGTTTTAAAATGGTCAAACAGTTTCATTATCAAGCAGAAACTCCTTTACTGAGTAATAGACTTTCTCAAAAACGACAACGCATTTAAAACCGTTAAAAAAAAAATAACAAGTTCTTTAAAGAGTATTAACATAACATTCAAAAAATATATAGACAGCTAAAAATATAGCTAAAATGTTAATGTCAATACATAGAAAATAACAAGTAAAATAAAAATAAATAATAAATAAGTACTATCCAGTTAAAAAAGTAAAAAATCAAAGTTAAAAGTTCTAAAATGTTTAAATAGTTTCATTATCAAGCAAAAAATCTTTTACTGAATAATAGGCTTTTTCAACAAGAAATTTTTTTATTATTTTTCTAAATTGTTTAGTTGTTGCAGTTCCTAACACGATAAGAAAACTTGTTGTCAATTTTAAGACCCCTGTAAATGAAGGAATTCTCTAGAAGTGCAAAATGCGGTATTTGATTTATTTGCCTTGTCGTTTGAAGGTTTTCATGTTTTGGAAAATATTTGCGATTTTTATGTATCAAACAAGCAGTTTCTAAGATAAAAAGGGATGCTAAAGTTAATATTTTATTTTGAACAAATAAAGGCTGACAATGAGTTTTGGGTGGTAACTTGCATAAATACCTAACAGCTCTTTTTTAAAGTACAAAAACAGAATTAAACATGTAGTCACTGCAACATCCCCAAAAAGGAAGCCCATAACGTAGGTGAGACTCCACAACTGCAAAGTAAACTGAGCGAGATATTTGTTTTCCCAACTTTTGGGAAGTAACCTTTACCGTATAACAAGCAGAAGAAAGTTTTTTATTTAAGGATAAAATATGATCATGAAATTTTAAATTATCATCAATTTTGATTCACAAAAATTTAGTACTTTCTGAGCTGTTAATAGACTCAGTACCGATAAAAAGATTTTCCAGATTGCATTTCAAACTTAAAAGGTGAGTTTTTGACATATTGAAACATAGATGATTAGCATCACGCCATTTCTTTATGTTTATAATGTCATCTGTAATTAACTGTGACAATGTATTAATATCTTTTGTTGTCCAAGAAATGGTGCTGTCGTCTGCAAATGTCGTAAATTTCCCTGCTATATCCAAACTGAGCAAGTCATTAAGGTAAATTATAAAAAGAATTGGACCAAGAACAGACCATTGAGGAACACCACAAGATACCTCCATTCTCTCCGAGGAGACGCCATTTACACAAACTGACTTTCTGGTGTTGTTTTTTGTTCTTCAGTATACAATCGAAATGTGCCTGCTGGAGAACCTGAGAAGTAGATATTCCAACAAGAATATCTCGATCTGCTCGGACAGCCAAGCAGCAATAAAAGCCTTAGCCTGTCAACAAATAAATTCCAAGCTAGTGTGGAACTTCGTACAGCTCCTAATATCCCTAGCCAACTACAAGATAACACGTGCTGCGTGGGTGCCGGGACACACGGGGGTGGCTGGCACTAAAAATACAGATATCCTAGCTAGAAGAGGAACTGAAAAATAGTTTATAGGACCTGAACTTGTGTTCGGTATACCAAAAACCTCAGTACGTAGCCTTCTGGAACGTTAGACCAGAAACGAATGCAAAGATCATTGGAACCAAACACCAGGAGAAGAACACAGCAACAATGGTGCAATTCCCATCGACATCACCGGCCCAGGAGATACTTCCCAATGAGTATTTTCAGAAACTTCTGGTGACATAAATTTATATAATTATTATAAAGAGGGTTCCATTGATACCCTGGGGTATTTAGAACTTTCCTACAAGAATTGAGTTTATATATTTGTTTTATTAAAGGCTCTAAATTGATAGTACCCTAAAGTAACATAAAACTGGCGTTAACGATATTTTCACGGACAGCTTTATAAAAATTAAAGTCACCGGTAACAAATGTTATATAAATTGGTGTTAACAAGGTTTCCACCAACACATTTATAAAAATATAAGTTATCAGTGACAAAAGTTATATAAATTGGTGTTTGAAATCTTTCTGTCAACCCATCTATAAAACCGTAAGTAACTATAAATTAAAGGTATATAGATTGGTTTTTAAAATGTTGCTATCAACCCACTTATAAAAACTTAAGTAACCAACAAATTTATATAAGATAAGATTGAAAATATTGCGAGAGACACTTATAAAAACTTGGGAACTCACGCAATAGTTAAATAAATTGGTGTCTGTAATATTTTTATTAACTCATTCATAAACCTTTTTTGCCCATAAGGTTTTTTCTAAAATGTTGTTATTAATTTCTTTATATAGTGGTTATAATACAACTGTTTTTAGAACAAAAAAACAATTTTAATTTATTTTGGCAATTATAATAACAAAACAAGATTTTTTAAGGTTAATTTTGTGACATCAAAAAGCGCGTTTTTGCGACCTCAAAAGGCCCGTTTTTGCGAGATACCATACCATTATTATCTTGTTTTAATTACATCAGTCTGAGAGAGATAAGAGATCCAAATCTTCTTAAAACGATGACAGATATCGGGATCGAATGTATTTTACACCCGATTCCCACCAGCGTTTCCCATGCGCAGTCAAAAAAACTCATCACGTGGTCCAACATAAACTTGTATAGGCAAATCTCGCTTAGACCACGTGATACGTGTTTTGATTCGGGGGACCCACGAATGAGAAACGCATAGATGGGAACCGTGTTTTAGAAAAAGAGAACAATATAGTAACCGTGTTAAGGTCGCAAAAACGCACCGTGAAACGTCGAGCGCATACGCTGATACTGCTGGTCGGCGGCAAATGTGAACACCCCGGAAAATACCCTCCTGTACACCCTTCGACCCCGCAATTTAACTTTATTCTTGAGATACTTACCTCTGACAGTTATGCGGGCTTGAAGTGTGTGCAGGCGGGTATTTTTCCTGGTATGTTTAGTATGCTGGATCTTTCGAGGAATGCATTTAGGAAAAGAGAACAATGGTAACTATGGTAAGCTCGCAGAAACGAACCATCGGTGTTCAACACTGCGCCATCTGCAGCCCTTTGTTCCAACTAGCATAATTTTTTAAAAGGGTTATAAAATAGTGTTGACAAGATAAACAGTGGTATAGTTGTGTTGTTTTTTTTATAGAATTATCGGAATTCGCCATTTTGGATTCCAAAAATAGGTTTTGGCCTAAATAAAAACGTTATTTATGGGGTTTCAACATGTGTTTCAATCTAAATATTGGTTGTTAGGGTTAAGAATAACATAAAAAATTCAATTTTTCTACCAGAAAGCAAAAAACGTGTATGAAAAAAAAGTGATATTTAAATGAATATTTTTTTTTCCCGTTTTCTCAAGTATTTTTGAAGCCCATGAAATTTGAAAACTATACAGTACACACAGGACCGCAGCTGATTTTCAGAGTAGGATGACTTGAAAAACAGCTTTTATTTGACTATAGTATATAAATATTCATATTCTCGCTTCAACTTAACTCACTTCCATTTTTATTTATTTTAAAATATTGGTAAACACCATTTTATAAATTTGTTTATTGTAAAAAGAAAAAGAATAATACATAATAAGCGAAGGGAAGAAAGATGGAAAATTTATATTTATAAATCATAAAAACCTTTAATTTATTATGTAGTGTTGTTAGAACAGTTGTAAAACCTTTTTATAATAATCTCTAGACCTGAGGGCTCATAAAGAAGTTTTATAAAATCTATATGTTGTTTTTCTATACATTACTATGTACCATAAATTTTTATAAGCTGGTGTTGGTCAGATATTTTTCAAGTTTTTTTTACTCATTTAACAGATATATTAGAGTTGTAAAATTATCACCATTTGGTTATTTTATGAAGGTTTTATATTATTTGCTGTAACTTTTATATAGCTAAAAATGCTCAATGGGTTACGCTCTCGAGAGGTCAGATTGGAATAGTGACAGGACTCTTAAGTGGTCACTGCGCACTGAGGAAACACCTGCATATAATGGGAATTTTCCAGAAAGAACCCATTTGTAGACTGTGTGATGAGGACGTCTAATTAGCCTTTCACATCATCTTTGAGTGCCCGGCACTTAACTATTGGAGAACTTGGTACCTTCTAAAAGAGACATCATCCCAGGAGGAAGGCTCTCAGAGGACACTAGTAAAGACGGTGCTGAACCAAGCAAAGGCATCGAACCTCTTTTGGGTGAAAGAATACAGCAAGGGATACAATAAGCAATCAGCTGCAGTGTTGGAGAATCCCTAAACATTATCTTGCTGTATAAAGTAAATCAAGCGAGCAATGGCAGCTATACGGACATGCGTGCAGTGATGCTAAAAACCATTTCCCTAGATTCTAAGTATGACCTTTCTATTTTGGCAGTTAACGGAGTACGTTCTAGCGTAGGGGCATATTTCGATAATTTTCATCTCGTGGGATTTTGAATGAAGGAGTGTCGCAACTATGTGGGATTGATAGCTCTTTAGTCAAGCAATTAAGTGTTACCGGGTAATTTGTTTGCATCTGTGTAGAAGGGGTCATCTTTCAAGATGGCGGTCAAAAATCACAAAAAATACAACTTTCGCAACCGGAACATGATTACACTTAATTCCATATAGCTCGAGAGCTAGAATTCCAAAAAGTTCACTTTTAAGGTAACCTAAAATGACCTTGAAAATCGCATAAAACAAGATTTTTGCCATTTTCTCTTAAAAAAATCTTAATAATTCGAAGTTTTGTCAGACCACCTTCAAATGTACCTTAAACTATTGGGCATGTATGCCAAATTCTATGCTTAGAGTTTGATGTAGTTTGAAGCTTCATGACGTTGAAAAATACCCCAGTAAAATTAAGATATTGCAAAAATAACATACTAAAGGGCGCTATTCATCAACTATTAAAGCGAAGAGGACCAAATTTGGTAAGAAAGATAAGAAAGTCAAGTCCGATAATACTGTTAGAACAATGTGGCTCAGCTATGATGCTTTTCAATACGTCGGCTGATATATCTAAATGGTGACCTATAACCACATTTTATTTTGTCCAATTTCGAAAAAAGCAAAAATTACAAGGTGGCCATCAATCCTTGTTGACTTATCGCTGCTTACTATGAAAAAAAAAGTTTAGTTGATGCATGACCTTGATTGACCTTAAAAAGACCATGTACAAGTGAAAAACCAGCTTTTTGTAGTATTTTTTTTTCCAATTTACCGATACAAAAATGTAGTTTTCAGATTATAATTAAAAAAAGTTAGCTGCGTTCAAAACAAGTATTACCTTTTGCCTTACGTCTTTTTGCAATTTTTTAAAATAAAAAAAACTAATAAAAATATGTGGTTATTAGCCTATTCGCTAATTATTATTATTTTTTGCAAATCCAGAAACTGATACAAAAATATCGTTTTTAGATCATTATTAAAAAAAACGTCAGCTGCGTTCCAAAAAAGCATCGCCCTTTGTCTTACGTATTTTTGTAATTTTTTAAAAGAAAAAGCCGATAAAAATATATGGTTTTTAGCCTATTCGCTAATTATTATTATTTTTTGCAAATCCCAAAACTGATAGAAGAACGTGTTTTATAGATTAATATCAGAAAACGTCAGCTGCGTTCAGAAAAAGTATCGCCTTATGTCTAGCGTGTTTCTGTAATTTTTAAAAGCAAAAAATCGATAAACATATGTGGTTTTTAGCCTATTCGCTAATTATTATTATTTTTTTGCAAATCCAGGAACTGAAAGAAAAATGTGGTTTTTAGATTATGATTAAAAAACGTTAGCTGCGTTCAAAACAAATATTGCCTTTTGTCTTACGTCTTTTAATAATTTTTTAAAAGCAAAAAACCGTTAAAAATATCTCGCTTTTAGCTTATTCGCTAATTATTATTATTTTCTTGCAAATCCAGGAACTGAAAGAAAAATGTGGTTTTTAGATTATGATTAAAAAGCAATAGCTGCGTTCAAAAAAAATATTGCCTTATTTCTTACGTCTTTTTGTAATTTTTTAGAAGCAAAAAATCGATAAAAATATGTGGTTTTCAGCCTATTCGATAATTAGTATTATTTTTTGTGAAACCAGGAACTGATACAAAAATGTCGTTTTTAGATTATGATTAAAAAAGGTTAGATGCATTTTAAACAAGTATTGCCTTATTTCTTACGTCTTTTTGTAATTTTTTCGAAGCAAAAAATCGATAAAAATATGTGGTTTTCAGCCTATTCGATAATTAGTATTATTTTTTGTGAAACCAGGAACTGATACAAAAATGTCGTTTTTAGATTATGATTAAAAAAGGTTAGATGCATTTTAAACAAGTATTGCCTTTTGTCTTACGTCTTTTTGTAATTTTTTAAAAGCAAAAAACCGATAAAGATATGTCGCTTTTAGTCTATTCGCTAATTATTATTATTTTTTGCAAATCCAGGAACTGAAAGAAAAATCTGGTTTTTAAATTATTATCAAAAAACATCAACTGCCTTCAAAATAAGTATCGCGTTTTGTCTAGCGTATTTCTGTAATTTTTTAAAAGCAAAGAACCGATAAACATATGTGGTTTATAGCCTATTCGCTACTTATTATTATTTTTTGCAAATCCCAACACTGATAGAAGAATGTGGTTTTTAAATTATTATCAAAAAACGTCAGCTGCCTTCAAAATAAGTATCGCCTTTTGTCTAGCGTATTTCTCTAATTTTTTAAAAGCAAAGAACCGATAAACATATGTGGTTTATAGCCTATTCGCTACTTATTATTATTTTTTGCAAATCCAGGAACTGATAGAAAAATGTGGTTTTTAAATTCTTATCAAAAAACGTCAGCTACCTTCAAAATAAGTATCGCCTTTTGTCTAGCGTGTTTCTGTAATTTTCTAAAAGCAAAAACCGATAAACATATGTGGTTTATAGCCTATTCGCTAATTATTATTATTTTTTGCAAATCCAGGAACTGATACAAAAAAATGTAGTTTTTAGATTACGATTAATAAACATCAGCTGCGTTCAAAACAAGTATTGCCTTTTGTCTCACGTCTTTTTGTAATTTTTTAAAAGCGAAAAACCAATAAAAATATGTTGCTTTTAGCCTATTCGTTAATTATTATTGTTTTTTGCAAATCCAGGAACTGATACGAAAATGCAGTTTTTAGATTATGATTAACAAACGTTAGCTGCGTTCAAAACAAATATTGCCTTTTGTCTTACGTCTTTTTGCAATTTTTTAAAAGCAAAATACCGATAAAAATATGTCGCTTTTAGCCTATTCCCATCCCAAAAATGATAGAAGCATGCGGTTTTAAGATAATTATCAAAAAACGTCAGTTGCGTTGAAAAAAAATATTGCCTTTTGCCTAGCGTGTTTCCGTAATGTTTTAAAAACAAAAAACTGATAAACATATGTGATTTTTAAACTATGCGCTAATTATTATTATTTTTTGCAAATCCAGGAACTGATAGAAAAATGTGGTTTTTAGATTATTATTAAAAAACGTTAGCTGCGTTCAAAAAAAGTATCGCCATTTGTCTTACGTCTTTTTGTAATTCCTTAAAAGCAAAAAACCGATAAAAATATGTGGTTTTTAGCCTAGTCGCCAATTATTATTATTTTGCAAATCTCAAAACAACTGATAGAAGAATGTGGGTTTGATACTATTATCAGAAAACGTCAGCTGCCTTCAAAAAAAATATCGCCGTTTGTCTAGCGTGTTTCTGCAATTTTTTAAAAGTAAAAAACCGATAAAAATCTGTGGTTTTTAGCCTATTTGTTAATTATTATTATTTTTTGCAAATCTAGGAATTGATAGAAAAATTTGGTTTTTAGATTATAATTAAAAAACGTTAGCTGCGTTCAAAGAAAGTATCGCCTTTTGTCTTACGTCTTTTTTTAATTTTTTAAAAGAAAAAAAACAATAAAAATATGTCGCTTTTAGCCATTCGCTAATTGTTATTATTTTTTGAAAATCCAGGAACTGATTCAAAAATGTGGTTTATAGATTTTGATTAAAAAACGTTAGCAGCGTTCAAAACAAGTATTGCCTTTTCTCTTACGTTTTTTGTAATTTTTTAAAAGCAAAAAACCAATAAAAATATGTCGCTTTTAGCCTATTCGCTAATTATTATTATTTTTTGCAAATCCAGGAACTGATACTAAAATGTAGTTTTTAGATTATGATTAAAAAACGTTAGCTGCGTTCAAAACAAGTATTACCTTTTGCCTTACGTCTTTTTTTAATTTTTTAAAAGCAAAAAACCGATAAAAATATGTCGCTTTTAGCCTATTCGCTAATTGTTATTATTTTTTGCAAATCCAGGAACTGATTCAAAAATGTGGCTTTTAGATTATGATTAAGAAACGTTAGCTGCGTTCAAAACAATTATTGCCTTTTGTCTTGCGTCTTTTTGTAATTTTTTAAAAGCAAAAAACCGATAAAAATATGTCGGTTTTAGCCTATTAGCCAATTGTTATTACTTTTTGCAAATCCAGGAACTGATACAAAAATGTGGTTTTAAGTTTTTGATTAAAAAACGTTAGCTGCGTTCAAAAAAATATCACCTTTTGTCTTACGTCTTTTTCTAATTCTTTAAAAGCAAAAAAGTAATAAACATATGTGGTTTTTAGCCTATTCGCTAATTATTATAATTTTTTGCAAATCCAGGAACCGATACAAAAATGTAGTTTTTAGATTATGATTAAAAAACGTTAGCTGCGTTCAAAACAAATATTGCCTGTTGTCTTACGTCTTTTTGCAATTTTTTAAAAGCAAGAAACGCTAATTATTATTATTTTTTGCAAATCGCAAAACTGATAGAAGAATTTGGTTTGAAGATTATTATCAAAAAACGTCAGCTGCCTTCAAGGAAAGTATCGCCTTTTGTCTAGCGTGTTTCTGCAATTTTTTAAAAGCAAAAAACCGATAAAAATTTGTGGTTTTTAGCCTATTTGTTAATTATTATTATTTTTTGCAAATCCAGGAACCGATAGAAAAATGCGGTTTTTAGATTATTATTAAAAAACGTTACCTGCGTTCAAAAAAAGTATCGCCTTTTGTCTTACGTTTTTTTCTAATTTTTAAAAGCAAAAAACCGATAAAAATATCTGGTTTTTAACCTATTCGCTAATTATTATTATTTTTTGCAAATCCCAAAACTAATAAAAGAATGTGGTTTTTAGATTATTTTCAAAAATCGTCAGCTGGATTAAAAAAAATTATCGCATTTTTTCAAGCGTGTTTCTGTAATTTTTTAAAAGCACAAACCGATAAACATATGTGGTTTTTAGCCTATTCGCTAATTATTATTATTATTTTTGAAAATCCAGGAATTGATACAAAAATGTAGTTTTTAGATTATGATTAAAAAACTTTAGGTGCGTTCAAAACAAGTATTGTCTTTTTTCTTACGTCTTTTTGCAATTTTTTAAATGCAAAAAACGCTAATTATTATTATTTTTTGCAAATCCCAAAACTGGTAGAAGAATGTGGCTTTTAGATTATTATCAGAAAATGTCAGTTGCGTTGAAAAAAATTATCGCCTTTTGTCTAGCGTGTTTCTGTAATTTTTTAAAAGCAGAAAACCGATAAAAATATGTGGTTTTTAACATATTCGCTAATTATTATTATTTTTTGCAAATCCCAAAACTAATAAAAGATTGTGGTTTTTAGATTATTTTCAAAAATCGTCAGCTACATTAAAAAAAATTATCGCCTTTCTTCAAGCGTGTTTCTGTAATTTTTAAAAGCAAAAAACGCTAATTATTATTATTTTTTGCAAATTCCAAAACTGATAGAAGAATTTGGTTTTTAGATTATTATTAAAAAACGTTAGCTGCGTTCAAAAAAAGTATCGCCTTTTGTCTTACGTTTTTTTCTAATTTTTAAAAGCAAAAAACCGATAAAAATATCTGGTTTTTAACCTATTCGCTAATTATTACTATTTTTTGCAAATCCCAAAACTAATAAAAGAATGTGGTTTTTAGATTATTATAAAAAATCGCCAGCTGCGTTGCAAAAATTATCGCCTTTTATCTAGCGTGTTTCTGTAATTTTGTAAAAGCAAAAAACCGATAAACATATGTGTAGTTTTTAGCCTATTCGCTAATTTTTATTATTTTTTGCAAAATCCGGGAACTAATACAAAAATGTAGTTTTTAGATTATGATTAAATAACGTTAGCTGCGTTCAAAACAAATATTTCCTTTTGTCTTACGTCTTTTGTAATTTTTTAAAAGCAAAAAACCGATACAAATATATGGTTTTTAGCCTATTCGCTAATTATTATTATTGTTTGCAAATCTAGGAACTGATAAAAAAATGTAGTTTTTAGATTATGACTAAAAAACTTTAGCTGCGTTCAAGACAAGTATTTCCTTTTGTCTTACGTCTTTTTGTAATTATTTAAAAGCAAAATACCGATAAAAATATGTCGGTTTTAGCCTATTCGCTAATTATTATTATTTTTTGCAAATCCAGGAACTGAAAGAAAAATGTGGTTTTTAGATTATTATTAACAAACGTTAGCTGCGTTCAAAAAAATTATCGTTTTTGTCTTACGTCTTTTTGTAATTTTTTAAAACCAAAAAACCGATAAAAATATGTGGTTTTTAGCCTATTCGCTAATTATTATTATTTTTTCAAATCGAGGAACTGATACAAAAATGTAGTTTTTAGATTATGATTAAAAAACGTTAGCTGCGTTTAAAACAAATACTGCCTTTTGTCTTAACTCTTTTTGTAATTTTTTAAAAGCAAAAACTCGTTAAAAATATGTCGCTTTTAGCCTATTCGCTAATCATTATTATTTTTTGCAAATCCCAAAGTTGATAGAAGATTGTGGTTTTTAGATTATTATCAAAAAACGTCAGATGCGTTCAAGAAAAGTATCGTCTTTTTTCTAGCGTGTTTCTGTATTTTTTTAAAAGCAAAAAGCCGAAAAACATATGTGCTTTTTAGCCTATTCGCTACTTATTATTATTTTTTGCAAATCCAGGAACTAATACAAAAATGTAGTTTTTAGATTATGATTAAAAAAATTTAGCTACGTTCAAAACAAGTATTGTCTTTTTTCTTACGTTTTTTTTTGAAATTTTTTAAAAGCAAAAAACGCTAATTATTATTATTTTTTTTTGCAAATCCCAAAACTTATAGAAGATTGTGGTTTTTAGATTATTATCAGAAAACGTCAGCTGCGTTGAAAAAAATTATGGCCTTTTGTCTAGCGTGTTTCTGTAATTTTTTAAAAGTAATAACCGATAAACATATGTGGTTTTGAGCCTATTCGCTAATTATTATTATTTTTTTGCAAATCCAGGAACTAAAAGAAAAATGTGGTTTTTAGATTATTATTAAAAAACGTTAGCTGCGTTCAAGAAAATTATTGCCTTTTGTCTTACGTCATTTTGTAATTTTTTAAAAGCATAAACCCGTTAAAAATATGTCGCTTTTAGCCTATTCCCTAATTATTATTATTTTTTGCAAATCCCAAAGTTGATAAAAGATTGCGGTTTTTAGATTATTATCGAAAAAAGTCAGCTGCGTTCAAAAAAAGTATCGTCTTTTGTTTAGCTTGTTTCTGTAATTTTTTAAAAGCAAAAACCGATAAACATATGTGCTTTTTAGCCTATTCGCTAATTATTATTATTTTTTGCAAAATCCGGGAACTGATACAAAAATGTAGTTTTTAGATTGTGATTAGAAAACGTTAGCTTTGTTCAAAACTTTTTAAAAACAAAAAATCGTTAAAAATATGTCGCTTTTAGGCAATTCGCTAATTATTATTATTTTTTGCAAATTCAGGAACTGATAGAAAAATGTGGTTTTTAGATTGTTATTAAAAAACGTTAGCTGCGTTCAAAAATGTATCGCTTTTTGTCTTACGTTTTTTGTAATTTTTTAAAAGCAAAAAACCGATAAAAATATTTCCGATACGTTTTTAGTAATTTTTTAAAAGCAAAAAATCGTTAAAAATATGTCGCTTTTATCCAATTCGCTAATTACTATTATTTTTTGCAAATCCAGGAACTGATATAAAAATGTGGTTTTTAGATTATTATTAAAAATCGTTAGCTGCGTTAAAAAAAATTATCGCCTTTTGTCTAGCGTATTTCTGTAATTTTTTAAAAGCAAAAAACCGATAAACATATGTGTAGTTTTTAGCCTATTCGCTAATTATTATTATTTTTTGCAAAATCCGGGAACTGATACAAAAATGTAGTTTTAGATTATGATTAAAAAAGGTTAGCTGCGTTCAAAAAAAGTATCGCCTTTTGTCTTACGTGTTTTTGTAATTTTTTAAAAGCAAAATACCGATAAAAATATTTCCTATTATATATATATAGCCTATTCGATAATTATTATTATTTTTTACAAATCCAGGAACTAATAGAATAATGTGGGTTTTTAATTCATTATTAAAAAACGTTAGCTGATCTCAAAAAAATTATCGCCTTTTGTCTTACGTTTTTTGTAATTTTTTAAAAGCAAAAAACCGATAAAAGTATATGGTTTGTAGCCTATTCGCTAATTATCATTATTTTTTTCAAATACCAAAACTGATAAAAGAATGTGGATATTAGATTATTATCAAAAAGCGTCAGCTGCCTTGAGAAAAAGTATTGCCTTTTGTCTAGCATGTTTCTGTAATTTTTTAAATGCAAAAAACCGATAAACATATGTGGTTTGTAGCCTATTCGCTAATTATTATTATTGTTTGCAAATCTAGGAACTGATACAAAAATGTAGTTTTTAGATTATGACTAAAAAACCTTAGCTGCGTTCAAAAAAAGTATTTCCTTTTGTCTTACGTTTTTTTGTAATTTTTTAAAAGCAAAATACCGATAAAAATATGTCGATTTTAGCTTATTCGCTAATTATTATTATTTTTTGCAAATTCAGGAACAGAAAGAAAAATGTGGTTTTTAGATTCTTATTAGAAAACGTTAGCTGCGTTAAAAAATATCGTCTTTTGTCTTACGTCTTTTTGTATTTTTTTAAAATCAAAAAACGGACAAAAAAATGCAGTTTTTAGATTATGATTAAAAAATGCTAGCTGTGTTTAAAACAGGTATTTCTTTTTGTCTTACGTCTTTGTGTAATTATTTAAAAGCAAAATACAAATAAAAATATGGCGTTTTTAGCCTATTCGCTAATTATTATTATTTTTTGCAAATCCAGGAACTGAAAGAAAAATGTGGTTTATAGATTATTATTAAAAAACGTTAGCTGCTTTCAAAAAAACTATCTCCTTTTGTCTTACGTCTTTTTGAAATTTTTTAAAAGCAAAAAACCAATAAAAATATGTCGCTTTTAGCCTATTCGGTAATTTTTATTATTTTTTGCAAATCCAGGAACTGATACAAACATGTGGTTTTTAGATTTTGATTAAAAAACGTTAGCTGCGTTCAAAACAAGTATTGCATTTTGTCTTACGTCTTTTTGTAATTTTTTAAATGCAAGAAACCGATAAAAATTTGTTGTTTTTAGCCTGTTATTATTACATTTTGCAAATCCAGGAACTGATACAAAAATGTAGTTTTTAGGTTATGATTAGAAAACGTTAGTTGCGTTCAAAACAAGAATTGCCTTTTGCCTTACGTCTTTTTGCAATTTTTTAAAAGCAAAAGCCGATAAAAATATGTGGATTTTTAGCCTATTTGCTAATTATTATTATTTTTTGCAAATCCAGAAACTGATAGAAAAATGTGGTTTTTAGATTATTATTATAAAACGTTAGCTGCGTTCAAAAAAAGTATCGCCTTTTGCCTTACGTCTTTTTGTAATTTTTTAAATGCAAAAAAAAGATTTAAATATGTGGTTTCTAGCCTATTCGCTAATTATAATTATTTTGCAAATCCCAAAACTGATAGAAGAATGTGGGTTTTAGATTACTATCAAAAAACTTCAGATGCCTTCAGAAAAAGAATCGCCTTTTGTCTAGCGTATTTCTGTAATTTTTTAAAAGCAAAAAACCGATAAACATATGTGGTTTTTAGCCTATTCGCTAATTATTATTGTTTTTTTGCAAATCCAGGAACTGATACGGAAATGCAGTTTTTAGATTGTAATTAAAAAACGTTGGCTGCGTTCAAAACAAATATTGCCTTTTGTCTTACGTCTTTTTGCAATTTCTTAAAAGCAAAAAACCGATAAAAATATGTCGCTTTTAGCCTATTCGCTAATTATTATTATTATTATTATTATTATTATTATTATTATTATTATTATTATTATTATTTGCAAATCCAGGAACTGGAAGAAAAATGTGGCTTTTAGATTATTATTAAAAAACGTTAGTTGCGTTCAAAAAAAGTATTGCCTTTTGTGTTACGAAATTTTGTAATTTTTTAAAAGCAAAAAACCGATAAAAATATGTGGTTTCTAGTCTATTCGCTAACTATACTATACTTATACACTGATAGAAGAATGTGGGTCTTAGATTATTATTGAAAAACGTCAGCTGCGTTAAAAAAAAGTATCGCCTTTTGTCAAGCGTGTTTCTGTAATTTTTAAAAGCACAAAAACCGATAAAAATTTGTGGTTTTTAGCCTATTCGCTAATTATTATTATTTTTTGCAAGTCGAGGAACTGATACAAAAATGTAGTTTTTAGATTATGATTAAAAAACGTTAGCTGCGTTCAAAACAAGTATTGCCTTTTTTCTTACGTTTTTTGCAATTTTTTAAAAGCAAAAAACGCTAATTATTATTATTTTTTGCAAATCCCAAAACTGATAGAAAATTGTCGTTTTTAGATTATTATCGAAAAACGTCAGCTGCGTTGAAAAAAAGTATCGCCTTTTTTCTAGCGTGTTTCTGTAATTTTTTAAAAGCAAAAAATTTATAAAAATATGTCGCTTTCAGCCTATTCGCTAATTGTTATTACTTTTTGCAAATCGAGGAAATGATAGAAAAATGTGGTTTTTAGATTATTATTAAAGAACGTTAGGTGCGTTCAAAAAAACTATCGTTTTTTGTCTTACGTCTTTTTGTAATTTTTTAAAAGCAAAAACCAATAAAAATATGTGGTTTTTAGCCTATTCGCTAATTCTTATTATTTTTTGCAAATCTCAAAACTGATAGAAGAATGTGGTTTTTAGATTATTATCAAAAAACGTCAGCTACGTTCAAAAAACATAGCGCCTTTTGTCTATCGTCTTTCTGTAATTTTTTAAAAGCAAATAACCGATAAACATATGTGGTTTTTAGCCTATTCGCTAATTACTATTAGTTTTTGCAAATCCAGGAACTGATACAAAAATTTGGTTTTTAGATTATGATTAAAAAACGTTAGCTTCGTTCAAAACAAATATTGCCTTTTGCCTTACGTCTTTTTTCAATTTTTTAAAAGCAAAAAGCGCTAATTATAATTATTTTTTGCAAATCCCAAAAGTGATAGAAGATTGTGGTTTTTAGATTATTATCAAAAAACGTCAGCTGCGTTGAAAAAAATTATCGTCTTTTGTCTAGCGTGCCTCTGTAATTTTTTAAAAGTAAAAAACGATAAACATATGTGGTTTTTAGCCTATTCGCTAATTGTTATTATTTTTTGCAAATCCAGGAACTGATACAAAAATGTAGTTTTTAGATTATGATTAGAAAACGTTATCTGCGTTCAAAACAAGTATTACCTTTTGTCTTACGTCTTTTTGCAATTTTTTAAAAGCAAAAAACGCTAATTATTATTATTTTTTAGATTTTTATCAAAAAATCGGAACCGATAGAGAAATGTGGTTTTTAGATTATTATCAAAAAACGTCAGCTGCGTTCAAAAAAAGTATCGGCTTTTGTCTAGTGTGTTTCTGTAATTTTTTAAAAGCAAAAAAACCACGAAAAACTTTAAGTGCCGGAGATGACCAAACATTTTTTTTGATCTGGCCGCCTAGATATTTATGTAACAAAACGTTAAATCATGGAGATTTCAAGGTCATTTGAGGTCAAATAACCTCTAAATTGTTTTTTTGGAATTTTTGTTCTCTAGTTGTATGAAATCGAGTATAATCATGCACCGGTTGCAAAAATTGTTTTTTTTTTATTTTTCAACCGCCATTTTGGAAAATGGCATTTAAAACACCTGGTCCAGAATGTGTCTAACTTTTTTAAATCTCTTATAGGTAATTTAAATGACTCTGTTGGCTAAACAAGTGAGTAGAACAGAAAATTCACAGTTAGAAAAAAAAAATTATAAAAAAAAAACGAAGTGTTCTTCTAAGGCTAACCTATTAATTTCATCTCCGCAATTTAAAGTTTTTGCGTAGTGGTAAATTGAGATTGACACTACAAAAAGCTGGGTTTTCATGTGCACATGGTATTTTCAAGATCAATCACGGTCATGCATCAACTAAACTTTTTTTTCATAGTGAGCGGCGATAAGTCAATAAGAATTGATGGCCTTCGTGTCATTTTTGCTTTTTTATGAAATAGGATAAAATAAAATAGATTATAGGTCACCATTTTGATATATCAGCCGCCATATTGAAACGCGTCATATCTGAGCCAAAACAATATTATTGGCCTTGAGCTTCTTATCTTTTCTACCAAATTTGATTTTCTTCGCTTTAATAGTTGATGAATAGCGCCCTTTAGTATGTTATTTTTGCAGTATCTTAATTTTACTGGGGTATTTTTCAAGGTAATGAAGCTTAAAACTGCACCAAACTCTAAAGATTTGGCATACATAGCTTGAAGTACGTTTGGAGTCTGACAAAACGTCGAATTATTAAGAGTTTTTGAAGAGAAATTAGAAAAAATCTTGTTTATTGCGATTTTCAAGGTCATTTAAAGTTGTATGACCTTGAAAGTGAATTTTTTGGAATCCTCGCCTTCGAGTTATATGGAATTGAGTATAATCATCCCCGGTTGCGAAAGTTGTTTTTTATAATTTTTGACCGCCATCTTGAAAGATGACGTCTTATCAACTTTCTACACGGATGCGAACAAAACACCCGGTAACATTTGATTGTGTGATCAAAGAGCTATCAATCCCACATAGTCATAAAAATCCTTCCTATTCGCTACTTTTTTAATTTTAAAATATACATAGTGAAGTAAAACAGTTAAAAAACACTTAAAATCTGAATACAAATTATAAAATCAAATAATACTTACGGCGCTAGGACTCGCTCCATTTTATCCGATATTGTATAAACCATTTTGTTGAAAACTTTTATCCACAGGTTGTTCGCCTAATCCCGCGCGCAGTCTGTGTGTACCTTTCGAGATTAAAAACCACTCAGGAGGTGTTTTGTTTATGTTTTTTACGAAATATTTTGTCCATAAATATTCAATTTAAAAATTTGGTTTAAAATAAATACATTTTTGAAACGTTTTAAGAGGTTCCTTAATATGGCTTTTGTACAGGGTGTTTCAATTGGACACTTTAAGGGGGTTTAGGGTATGTGCTTTCATTGTTGGGTGAGAAAAGACTGAGCCCCCATTTGCTGGTCTTGAGATTTGAGAAAAGCCACAACTTGATAAATGGGGCCATTTTTGAGTACAAGGGGTTCGTCAAAAGTTGGATATTGTATAAACCGTTTTTAGTCCAGTAAGTGGGTATAAAAAAAGGCCTTTGGCTTGTAAAGGTTGGGAATTAAATGATTTTGAAATATGTTAGAGACGGATAAACTCTAATAAAACATGCAAGTTTTCGATCTTGGATTACATGCGCAACAAACTCTTTTTTTTAGCTTTATTATCCTAACAATTGGTAATGCAGAAATAGCTATTTTCCTAACAAGTGCGGGAAATCGATTTTTCCGCACGCAACTGCCGTTGACGGAACGACACGCAGCGGAGTTCTGTCAAGCAGTTAGGTGCGGAAAAAAAGGTTTTCGCACGTTTTAGGAACAACTGCTTTTCTACGAGCGTGAGGAAAATACACTGAAAATAGTTGCCACTGACAAATAAATGCATAAACAACCGGTTAGTCACACCATAGCAACCAAGGCGTTTCATAGGCAATATGGTGAACAGAAAGTACGAATCAGTACAGGTTTTTTGAAATTTGACATATCGGTGCGGAAAAACGAATTTTCCCCACTAAAAATAGTGTGGAAAATGCGATTTTCCGCGCGCTCGCAGGAAAAATATTTAATACATTTTATGTATTTACATTTTTTTTGTATGTCTTATAGGTTAAAAGTTACACAGATAGAAAACGCGGACATAAATGGAAAAATTAAAAAAATTCAAAATGTATCTAAATTTGCCCCTATATGGTTGTCAAGATACTAGGCGAATAGTTGGCCATAGAATAAACTATACTTTTTACGAGTTTGACATTACGCATCAGTATTCAACATCGAATTTCAAATAGAAGACCCAGAGTATGACAGTATTCAACTGTTAATATCTCGAAAACAGTTGAAGATCGACATAGGGTACGTTATATAAAAATGCTTAGAATTGAAAAATAAAATGCAAAAATGCAATAATATACTGGGTGTTTCATTTGAAAGTTTCGGTTGGCATTCTTTTTAATATATATTCTTTTTCTTTTTCTAAACTAACATTTTTACTTTAATTTAGCTAATTAATAAATATATATCTTTTTCCTCTTAAAAATGTCTTAAGATAAATGTGAAAATTCACACGATCATCCTGTCTGTTTATTAAAACTAAATATTTTGTACGATTAAAAACAATGTGGAAGTTTTTTTTAATGTCCGCGTTTTTATAAAAATCGACCACTGTGCGAGTCCTACTCTAAAAACGGTCAAGTTTGTCGTAGCATGCGCATTAGCAAGTAAAATATCGATCGGTCGTTCGTCCAATAGCGTGCTCTGAAATAAAGGCGCATTTACACAGACAAACTTTCCTTTGATGTGGAAATGCCGACAAACATTTACACGAGCCTCTTGAGAAAAAATGCTCAAAGAAATGTTCGATCAAAATCTCGTAAAAAAAAAACACACGTAAATTTTGGAAAGAATTTAAATTTTATAGTTTTATGGGAATTCATTGAACTTAACTGAAAATAGAAAGACTAAGTTTTTTTTTTTTTAAACAAGGTATTTTTAATTAAGTGCTTTCCCACGGAAAAACGATTTGATGTCGAAATTCACATTTTACCTCATAAGCAACTTCGATTGACCTGATTTTTATAGGCGATATGCCAGTATACTTGTAACTTTTGTGGGGTTGTAAAAAAACGAGAATAAAAAAATAATAATGGCACTTATTTATTGCTGTTGCCTGTAAAATGTAATGATAAAAATTTACTTTTAAAAGAATATCCTTTTATTTTACTTCCTAGTTTAAAACATAATACAATAATAATTAAGTCAAATTAAAAAACCTATATACATTTTATTAAATCTCAAATATATGAACAAAAGCACGTTCGGTCTAAATAATACCCGTTTGTTACCCACTTTTACAATCCTACGATCCCGACCCTTGACTAAAAAAATATAATTTAGCAGTAATAGACTAGACTTCTGAATCGGAATGTTGCTCTTTTGCATATTGTTTATTCAGTGTCAGTAATTGACCTTGATTATTACATTAAATTGACAGTAAATATCTATCTTCAGCATTTTCATGAACCTTTTGCTTTTTTAAGCAACCGTTGGGGCCTTAAACTAACTAAGTAAATCTGGTGTGAGGAATTAAAAAAAACAATCAAAGCTAAGGGTAAATCCAAGTCACAAAAATATGTTTAAAAGAAATCCCCTCCCCACCACTCCTCATAGTCGTGAGACGCGGATTACCGCTTAAAAGTGCCAGTTTTGAGTTTTTTGCCGATATTTGAAAAACTCAAAATTTTTTTGGAAAAGAAAAATTTTCCTGGGTTTTTTTTTTACTTTAGAAAAAAACCCTAGGAAATAAAAAAAACTCGTAAGAAAATCCAAAAAAAAACCCGGGCAAACAAATCTGGAAAAAACCCTAAGAAAAAAATATTATAAGTAACCCTAATCCATGTGACAAAACTGATAGTAGAGCCAATAATAATGTTTGGCTTCCGGTCGGCTTTTTTTCACAAAAATTTTAAATAAAAGTTGGTGTTCCATTTTTTTAAAGAATTGAGATCACTGATGTGAAATTTTATTTATTCTCATCTTTAAAAATATGTTTCCAAAATAGATAGCAATAATTTGCTCAAAAATTTACCCAAACAAAATGTTCAACGAAAATCTCACAAAAATGTTCACGCAAAAAATTTTAGATCTTTTTCTTTTTCTTTTTCACACGAGCTTTCCTACAAAACCCAACTACTGGGTCTAGTCGAGAGAACGGCTTCGCTCAAAAATTGTTGTTCAAGGCAGCTCTACGCGTGCCCATAATAGTTTGGTGATTATTCGATCGTCTCGTCACTGCTTTTAAGCGCGTTTATTGGTTCTTCCTATGAATTCCAGAATCGGTACCCAGGTAGCTTATTTACACACCTTCCCATACGCCGGAACCAGCGCCAGCGCAGCGTGCTGAAATCTGTGAGCCTGTGTGGCCAATAATTACGCCGAAAAGGCTCTTCAAATGTGCTTTTGCCTTAACATTATTTAACCTAGTTTTTACCTACTTCCAAATTGAAGCACGTGTTTGTTACGCAAATCGTCGTAAGGAAGAATATGAAAAAAAATATTAAGTTTCTTTTAAAGCGTGTGGATCCAGCGTGTAAGCTTGTGTGGCTCTGGCTGGTAAACGAAAAAAAATCAGAGAAAAACTACCGTAAAAAATAACTCCGGAAAAAACCCCTAAAAAAATTGAGTTTTATTTATTAAAAAATAAGTTAAAATAAAAAAATATATTATTTTGGGTTAGGTTGGGTGGGTTTAGGTTGTTTGGGTGGGTCTAGCTTGAGGTGGGTTAGTTTTAATAATTTTATCTTAGGGGTTTTTCCCGTTTATTTTCCGGGGGTTTTTTCTTGTTTTTTTTTTTCGTTTTTTTCCCATAGATCCCCTAGCTGTTTAAGAAAAAATAAGTTTAACAAATCAAATAGGTGCCTTATTATATATTGGGCACAAAGACAGATTTCAGCACCCTGGTGCCGTCGTATGCGGGGTTGTGTAAATATGCCCCCGGGTAAAAGATTTTATTATGTTTTACTCATTTCCGTACCAGAATGAGGTAGAATTAGGCGCGTTTTTTGCATGTGGTATCCCCAGTAGGCCTAATCTACGATTTGTTGATAGGTATATATTTGACAATCTCTTCTTGACCTTTCGCTTCAAGAACTATTTTATTGAGACGTCCAGTCGCTTTGAATCTTTAGACGATGGATTGTTTATATTGTCTTTATTTGTATTTATGCAAGAACTTTCGTTCAGTATAAATCTCTGATTATTATCATAATATTGAATATCTGCATCTATAGTACTTAAATTTTGATTCTTTTTGAGGGTCCGAGACGATTTTTTTCTTTTTCTTGGATTTCGTCTGGGAAGTCAACACCAAACAACTGCTCGCATTCGACCTCAAGTTCGATATGAACTACAGTGCCGTTATTATCACATTCCGTACCATTATAGAAACCACACATATTCGAACAATTTAAACCAGCTTTCCTACAGTTACATGCTCCCCCACACCCTTTCTTATGGTTACAGAAAATAATTCTTAATAATGCCTCGGGGGCTGGGAAACAGACCATTTGTCTCTAATGTCCATCCCCACTCCCCTGCCACTGTTGAACTTGGTGATACGTTCGGAATGAATGGCATAATGCGAAGTTCTTAGTTGGAAGCAAAAACAATTCAATCTTTGTGTTCATGTAACTTTTTACCTGCTAGGTATACAAAAAAGATATAAATATATAAAATGTAGATAATTTTATTCTCTTTATCTTTGCCATTGAATATTTTCCGATAGGGTAAACCGTTACGAAGGTATTATTAAAAAAAAAAAGTTTGTTGCACATATAATCCAAGATGGGGCGCGAGCGGCGCCCCCCCCCAAGGTTAAAAACTAGGATTTTTGATTAGAGTCTATGCGTCTATAACACATTTTAAAATCGTTTGTTCACACACAATCTAAAAACCCCTACTGCCTGGACTATTTGTTGAAAATTTTTTTTACCCATACATTCCGATTTTAAAAACAAACCAGGCATTTTGTTTTCGTTTTTTTAGGAATATTTGGCTTATAAATATTCAATTTAAAAATATAGTTCAAAATTTATTTATTTTTGATGTTCCAGTAGGACGTTTGAAAGGTTTTAAGAGATTTGTAAAAAAATTTAAGTCATAAAATGGTTTTTGTACAGGATGTTTTAATTGGGTACTTTTAGGGGGTTTAGGGTGCGTGCGTAGAGAAAAAAACCTTAGTATGGCTTAAATTTGAAGAAAAGTCAAAACGAAACAATCTCATCTTGATATTTTTCGACCTACGAGGGGATTTTCAAAAGTTTTAGGAAGACTGTTGGTAACTAAGTACTTTCTAATGATTTTGCCTTTATGGAAAAAGATTTTGATATATATATATACGATCGGAAGGTTTCGATTTTAGCGTTTAAAAATTGCCTTAAAATTGTCTTGATTTCTCTCTCATGCGACACTTAGTTTGATAGTTTTAAAGATATTTGTCTTTTCTTTATTGGCATAAAATTGTAAAAAATATCAATTTATTTTTTTATTAATCTGCATTGGATAAGCAAATGTCTTATGTCTAGTCTTTTTCGAAGGGTTTTTTAAAAGTTTGCAAAGAGTGAATTTTTTTTCGTAATTATTTGCTTTTTTGTAAAAAGTCTTTCACAATTTTTATAATTTAAATCTCTCTGTTAACATAAACACAAAATATAATTAAATAATTTTTTTTGTGACACCTTGAAATTGACTTTCTCTACCATGTATTTACTAATGAAATTTCTCAACAGGTAACACAAGACCTATATAAATTTCGATTTATTGTGAGACTCTCTCAGCAAAGATGCACGCTTCCATTATAAATCACAGTAATGTTCACTATTTGTTCCCTTCAACACGTAACAAAAGCGGCACCTTGCACCCTAATCGAATAGGTATTTTGTGCAGTTTAAGTTGGTCACGGAACGTATATTCCGTCCTTTCTTTATCTGTAAAAATAGTCAAGACTTCCTCTCGAACAATGATATAATAATCCCATATTTGTGGGCTTTCGCGAGCTTCTTTTTTTATCAAGGTCACGTTTACGGGTATTATGTTCAGATTGGACGATAAGTAACGTAGTTTAACGTTTTATTCAACCGCTAATGCAGCGACTTTTACCGAAGAGAGTCGCAAGAATCGTTTAATTCATAATAAGAACCCGCCAAACGATAGAAAACAAGATATAATCAGTGGCACTTAGAACGCGATTCTTCAAAAACCGTCAGAAAATCTCGCCCTTAGAAAAAATAACTGCTTTTTTTTGTCAGGAGTATTTTGCTAATATTTCTTATATTTTGCTAAGTTTCTTAATATACTGTTCCAGTAAATAAAAAATTGTCATGTTTAATTTTTATGGGCAAAGAACCCTGTCTTTTTCTTATGACAGTGGCGTAGCCAGGCGGGTATTTTTGGGGGTTAATACCCTCCCCAGGAGGTCCAACCCAATCTACAATAAATTATTCAGTATCAAGGGCTCCAGGAAGAGCTATAGCTTTTTTGACCTTTAGAGCTATAGCTTTTTTGACCCTTTACTCCGGTTTATGACGTTTGTTAGGTGTGATGTCTTAAATTTTAAAAATTTTGCCTGCGGTGCTATGATGTCATTAATTGTTACAGTTTTAGTTTGATTCTAAGGAATTCGAATTCTAATTTTTCTTAAAATTTTCATCTCCGGCGCATTTATGATTTAGCAACAAATCATTCCAGCATCTAACCCATTTTGCTTTTTCAAAAATATATTACAAAAAACCTAAAAGATCGAAAGTTTTAAAGAATTTCTTGTTTTTTTTTGTGAAAATTTTCGCCTGCGGCGCTAGACCAACATTTAATAATGTTACAATGTTGTTTACTTCTGAGCAATTTTTTATCAACGATTGTTTTTTTGTTTATGTTTCGTATACACAAACTCCACACCTATTAAACCGCCCCTCTCCCCTTCCTTTAGTTTAAGATCTCAAGCAATAGGCACCTATACCTATTTTTTTTATTAAATGATGAAAACTCCCAGAGTCGATTTCTGGCTACGTCGCTGCTTATGGGGGATGTGTATCGGTTAAAATATGTACAGGTTGAGCTAGAAACTAGACTTAAATTTACAAAAATGGCCGTTGTTTACTAACAGTACAAGCGTTCGCAGTCAAAATTATGATGGGTAGGTAACCCTGTGCTGTGCATTCTCTCGTCCTGAATACGAAATGGACAATGCTGTACCTCAAAATTGTGGATAAAGACTCGGCACACCAATCCAAAGGTGGGCAGTTTACAGGTGACGTGATGGATAGGGTAACCCCCACCATGTTCACGTATATTATGTAGTAGTACAACCAGACCAAAAATCACCTGGGGCTCGATTCTGGGCGTAATAGAACGATCATATATACATAATAGTTGGCCAAAGAATGAACTATGATTTTTACGAGTTTGATATTACGCATCAGTATTCAACATCAAATTTCAAATAGAAGACCCAGAGTATGACAGTATTCAACTGTCGATATCTTGAAAACAGGTGAAGATCGACATAGGGTATGTTATATAAAAATGCTTAGAATTTCAAAACACTATATACATAAAAAATATACTAGTATACTGTAACACTTATATTTTGTCTCAATTACTTTAAAGTAAATTTGATTGTTCTAAACTAACATTTTTGGTTTAATTTAGCCAATTAATAAATATGTATCTTTTACCTTCTTAAAAATGTCTTAAGGTAAATGTGAAAATTCACACGATCATCCTGTGTATCAGCTAAAAAAGAATAAATGCTTACTTATTTAAATATTGTAAACGACATAGGGTATGTTATATAAAAATGCTTAGATTTTCAAAACACTATATACATAAAAAATATACTAGTATAGTGTAACACTTATATATTGTCTCATTTATTTTAAAGTAAATTTGATTGTTCTAAACTAACATTTTTAGTTTAATTGTTTGTTTAATTCTTAAAAATGTCTTAAAGTAAATGTGAAAATTCACACGATTATCCTGTGTATCAGCTAAAAAAGAATAAATGCTTACTTATTTAAATATTGTAAACTATTTATTTTTTTTATTAAAACTAAATATTTTGGACGATTAAATTACAATGTGGAAGTTTTTGTTTAATATCCGCGTTTTTACAAAAATCCACCACTGTGCGACGACGTACTTTACGAGACGGTCAAGTTGGCCGTAGCATGCGCATTAGCGAGATCTGTCACGTGATGGTTTCATCCAATAGCGTGCTCTGAAATCATACGAGTGAGGTTTTTCAGACGAGCTTTTCTACAAGTCAAGAGAACGCCTTCGCTCAAAAATTGTTGTTCGAGGCAGCTCTGCGCGTGCCCATAATAGATTGGTGATTCTTCGATCGTCTCGTCACTGCTTTTAAGCGCGTTTATTGGTTGACACTGGTTCCCTTCTCTCAGGCGAACGATCACTTCCTATGACTCCCAGAATCGGCACTCTGGTGTGTCGGACCTGATTCATGGATAAGGGTTCGGCACACCACTCTAAAAATGCTCACTTTCACCCTAATCCATGAATGAGGTCCGGCATACCAGTTGATTTTTGGTCTGGGGGGTACTACTACATCATATATGTGAAAATGGTGGGGGTTACCCTACCCCTTCCAAAATTGCCCACCTTTGAATTGGTATGCCGAGCCCTTATCCACAATTTTGAGGTACAAGATTGTCCATTTCGTATTCAGGACGAGAAAATGCACATATTATCAAAAAATTAGTCGAAATTCGGCCTCCGTGGGCCTTTTGATGATGATTTTACGAAGCTTGTTTTAATCGGTTACTAATAGACCACTTAACGTCACCTTATCTGTAAACAACCTCAAAAGTGCTGCGGTTAAAAAGTCAGGTTAGGGCGACAAAATATTTTTTTAAATTTTAACGGTTTGATGATGAAATTTGTTACACGTATTGGCCCTCTGGCCATATTAAATAATGTAATTTAAAAAATAACATTTAGTCCATCCAAGGGCCGGTAGAGTGCAAAATGTGTTTTTAGATTTTTCCCTGTATCTTCTTAACGATTTATCCTGCACACTTGAAACTATGTAGTTTTGTAGTACATCCCAATGAGCATTTTTGTCTATATAAAAGTTACAGCAAATAATATAAAACCTTCATAAAATAACCAAAAGTTATAATATTTAGTGTTGGTGATAATTTTATAACTCTAATATATCTCTTAAATGAGTAAAAAAGACTTGAAAAACAACTGTTCAACACCAGCTTATAAAAATTTATGGTACATAGTAATGGATAGAAAAACAACATATAGATTTTATAAAACTTCCTTATGAGCCCTCAAGTATAGAGATTATTATAAAAAGGTTTTACAACTGTTCTAACAACACTACATAACAAATTAAAGGTTTTTATGGATTTAGAAATATAGATTTTCCATCTTTCTTCCCTTTGCTGGTTATGTATTATTCTTTTTCTTTTTACAATAAAAACATTTATAAAATGGTGTTTAGCAATCTTCTAAAATAATAATAAAAACGAAAGTGAGATAAGCTGAAGCAGAAATATGAATATTTATATACTATAGTCAAATAAAAGCTGTTTTTCAAGTCATCCTACTCTGAAAATCAGCTGCGGTCCCGTGTGTACTGTATAGTTTTCAAATACACTCACGTAAATTTCATGGGCTCCAAAAACGAAAAACGCGAAAAAAAATATTAATTTAACTATCAGTTTTTTTTTCATACGCGTTTTTTTCTTTCTGGGACAAATATTGAATTTCGTATGTTGTTCTTAACCCTAACAAGCAATATTTCGATTGAAACACATGTTGAAACCCCATAAATAACGTTTTTATTTAGGCCAAAAACCTATTTTTGTAATCCAAAATGGCGAAAATTTCCGACAATTCTATAAAAAAAACAATACAACTACACCACTGTTTACCTCGTCAACACTATTTCATAACCCTTTTAAAAAATGATGCTACTTGGAACAAAGGGCTACAGATGGTGCAGTGTTGAACACTGATGGTCTGTTTCTGCGAGCTTAACATAGTTACCATTATTCTCTTTTCCTAAATGCATTCCTCGAGAGATCCAGCATACTACACATACCAGGAAAAATACACGCCTCCACACACTTCAAGCCCGAATAACTATCAGAGGTAACTATCTCAAGAATATAGTTAGATTGCGGGATCGAAGGGTGTACAGGCAAGTATTTTCCGAGGTGTTCACATTTGCCGCCGACCAGCAGTATCAGCGTATGCGCTCGACGTTTCACGGTGCGTTTTTGCGACCTTAACACGGTTACTATATTGTTCTCTTTTTCTAAAACACGGTTCCCATCTATGCGTTTCTCATTCGTTGGTCCCCCGAATCAAAACACGTATCACGTGGTCTAAGCGAGATTTGCCTATACAAGTTCATGTCGGACCACGTGATGAGTTTTTTGAGTCAGGGTGACTGCGCATCGGAAACGCTGGTGGGAATCGGGTGTACAATGCATTCGATCCCGATATCTCAAGAAGATTTTGATCTCTTATCTCTCTCAGATTGATGTAATTAAAACAAGATAATAATGGTATGGTATCTCGCAAAAACGCGCCTTTTGATGTCGCAAAAACGCTCCTTTTGATTTCGCAAAAACGCGCCTTTTGATGTCACAAAATTAACCTTAAAAAATCTTGTTTGTTTTGTTATTATAATTGCCAAAATAAATTAAAATTGTTTTTTTTGTTCTAAAAACAGTTATATTATAATCACTGTATAAAGAAATTAATAACAACATTATAGAAAAAACCTTATGGGCAAAAAAGGTTTATGAATGAGTTCATAAGAATATTACAGACACCAATTTATATAACTATTGTGTGTGAGTTCCCAAGTTTTTATAAGTGTCTCTCGAAATATTTTCAATCTTATCTTATATAAATTTGTTGTTGGTTAATTAAGTTTTATAAGTGGGTTTATAGCAACATTTTAAAAACCAATCCATTATATATCTTTAATTGATAGTTACTTACGGTTTTATAGGTGGGTTGACAGAAAAATTTCAAACACCAATTTATATAACTTTTGTCACTGATGACTTATATTTTTATAAATATGTTGGTGGAAACATTGTTAACACCAATTTATATAACATTTGAACCGATGACTTTAATTTTTATAAAGATGTCCGTGGAAATATTGTTAACGCCAGTTTTATGTTACTTTAGGGTACCATCAATTTAGAGCCTTTAATAAAACAAATATACAAACTCAATTCTTGTAGGAAACTTCTAAATACCCTAGGGTATCAATGGAACCCTCTTTATAATAATTATATAAATATCTGTCACCAGAAGTTTCTGAAAATGCTCATTGGGATACTATTACCAATCACCCTGACATCACAAAGAAATTTTTTAGACTGTGAGCGGAGAGACGCCATTTTTTTGACAATTTTGAAAAAAAAATCTATTTACGCTTAAGGGCATCGATCGAAAATTTATATAAATCGGGTACTTATAGACCACTCAATATTTCTCCACCTATGAATAGCCTCAAAAATGTTGCAGTCCAAAACTGAGGTTAGGGTGACAAAATATTTTTTTAAATTTTAACGGTTTGACCTACGATGATGAAATTTGGTAATAATATTGGCCTTCGGGCCAGATTGTATTATAAAAATAACATTTAGTGCCTCTAGGAGCCGGTAGAGGGCGAAATGTGGTTTTGATTTTTTGCATAAATAGATTTTTTTTTCGAAATTATCAAAAAAATGACGTCTGTTCACTTTTGTGTGATATCGGGCTGATTCGTAATGGTATGTACTACAAAACCACATAGTTTTAAGTGGTCAGGATAAGTCGTTCGGGAGATACAGGGAAAAATCTAAAACCACATTTGGCCCCCTACCGGCTCCTAGAGGCACTACATGTTATTTTATAATACAATCTGGCCCGAAGGTCAATATGGTTGTCAAATTTCATCATCGTAGGTCAAACCGTTAAGATTTAAAAAAATATTTTGTCACCCTAACCTCACTTTTGGACTGCAACATTTTTGAGGCTATTCATAGGTGGAGAAGTATTGAATGGTTTATAAGTAATCAATTTATATAAATTTTCGATGCCCTTAAGTTAAGCTTGCGTAAATAGATTTTTTTTTCAAAATTGTCAAAAAAATGGTGCCTGTTCAGGGCCCTCCGCTCACAGGCTAAAAAATTTTTTTGTGATATCAGGCTGATTGCTAATAGGTTGTACTACAAAATCACACAGTTTCAAGTGTGCAGGATAAGTCGTTCGGAAGATACAGGGAAAAATCTAAAAATACATTTCGCCCTCTACCGGCCCCTAGATGCACTAAATGTTATTTTTTAAATTTTACAATAAAATCTGGCCAGAAGGCCAATATGAGTACCAAATTTCATTATCGGAGGTCAAACCGTTAAGATTTAAAAAACTATTTTGTCGTTCTAACCTCACATTCTGACTGCAGCACTTTTGAGGCTGTCTGTGCTGGCAGAGTGATGTTAAGTGGCCTATTACTAACCGGTTAAAACAGCCCCCCAACTAAATGGCGAGGGTTACCTATCCATCATATTTTATACCTTGAACTCTTGCTTTATCAACTTAACGTTCTTTACGACAAAACTAAAGGTAGGATATTAATGGTTTCTGCAGATCCGATTCAACACGTAACGACCTACATTTTTGATACTAGTACTAATGTCTGTATGTGTACGGGGTGAGCCAAAAAATACGCCAGAAATTGCTCAAAATCCCTTATTTTAGAAGCTTGTAGGAACAGCGAAAAAAAATGGTTTTTGAGACCCTGAAAAGGATGCACTCAAAACGAGCGATAAACTTTTGAACATATACAGAGTACGCCAAAACAACACGAAATACGCTTTTTTAATCTTTTCAAAATGTCTTTACAAAGAAACTACCAATCAGACAACACTTATTTTATTCATTATTTTTTATAAAGTCTACAGACCGCAAACAACATATTTTACCTTAATTCCGAGGTATCGTATATTTACATGGTGAGTCAACAAATATTTTTGAAATTGCTCTAAATCCCAGTTTTAAACTTGATTTAACGTTTAAATAAGCGGATAACTAAGGAACAGGTAATTTTTTTTTGCCTATTTAATTCTAGAACCATAACAAATATCTTTCACTGTGATACCCCTTGTCGAATATGTACAGAGTAAGTCAAGAAATACGCCGGAAATGACTCAAAATCGCTTATCATAAAACTCGACTATTAAAAGGGAAGCAAACCGAAAAAGAATTTTTGTTTCTCATACAGGATTTTAAAAAAATTATGATTTTGTTAACTACAAACCTTTGAATTTATACAGAGTTCACCAAAATGAGGTTAAGCATCTCGCGAAACACACCATTATAACATGATTAACTCTATTTAAAAAAAAAAATCACTAGCTAAGCAACGAAATTATTATTTTAAATATGATTTTAGAAAGGCAATTCAAATTGCGCAAAACCAATTTAAAAACTATAAACTTTTGGAGTTATACAAGCGTCAAATGTGCTTCTAAAATAAGGGATTTTGAGAAATTTCAGGCGTAGTTTTTGGCTTATCCTGTACACGTACGGACATTGGTACTAATATCAGAAATGAAAACGAGGGTTAATTTTAGTAAAAAATGTCCATATTTTTAATTTTAAGTCTAATTTCTAGCTCACCCTATACATATTGGGGAAAGTGTCCATGACGAATCCTCTCAATAAAATATTAAAATAAAAAAAAAATAACCGAAACGCACTCCCATTAGAAAATGGCAGGGTTCTTATGTGAAAAAACCGAGGGCTAGTGTACAGGGTGGGCTAAATTCGCTGAGATTTGGGGGTTTTGGGTACTTCTAGGCAAGATAGCCAAAAAATAGTAGACATATCCTGGCCTCGATTTTTGAGACAAGCTTAAATACGAAAACTGCATCTTGATATGTCTTACCATTTCCGAGCTACGGGGGCATTTTGAAAAGTCTGCATTTTGGGATGGGGTCAATAACTTCGTTATTTAGCATATTGATTTCATGTAAATAGCTCTTTTGAAGACATTTAAAAAAAAACTTAACCTTCTAACTGGATTTTTCCTAACACATCTAGTTTTAGAAATATAACTCAAAGTTGGTATTTTTCTTATAGAATGCCTCTTTATTTATTTTGTTTTTAAAATCGGTATAAAATTTCCTTTAAAATGATGTATCACACTTTGTGTTTTATTTTGTGTATTTTTTTGTATTTTTTTATACTTTTATTACTTTTTACTAATATTTATATTTATTTTATCTTTTTAATTTTACTTTATAATAAAAATTTCGTTAAAATAGTTTAAAAGATAATAATTAAGAAAATAAATAAATATCGAAAAAATAAAAATATAAAAAAAATAAAACATAAAGTGTGATACATCATTTTAAAGGGAATTTTATGCTAATTTAAAAAATTAAAGAAAAAAAAGGTCATTATATAAGAAAAAAAAGGTCATTATATAAGAAAAACACCAACTTTAGGCTATATCTCAGAAACTAGATGCATTAGGGAAATTTCAGTTTGACCGTTGAGTTTCTTGTCAAAATGTCTAAAAAAAAGTTTTTTTACATAAAAACAATATTCACACAAATAACGAAGTTATAGACCTCATCCCAAAATGCAGACTTTTCAAAAATTAAGATGCAGTTTTCATATTTAAGCTTGTCTCGAAAATCGAACCTAGGACATGTATACTATTTTTTGGCTATCTTGCCTAGAAGTACCCAAAACCCCCAAATCCCAGCGAATTTAGCCCACCCTGTACAGTCCGATGGGTGGCATTTTGAAGCATTATTTCGTGACATTTCGGGGGCATTTAGAGGCATTCAATGCGTTTTAAGGCAATTTATGGCATTCTGAAATTAATTAGGTTTTATTTTAATACAATAATACGAGTTCATTGATATCTAGTTCAAATTGAAATATCTCGAAAATGGTTGCATGCAGACCTATACTATATTGTATTTTTATAAAACTAATTTTTTGGAGAAATAAACAGTGTCAAAATATATAGGGTATTCCATAAGAAAAAATAACTTTTTGGCACACCCTGTATACTATTTTAACTGAATAATGTTCATTAAAGATTTTGAGATTCCTATAAAATACCCTTTCATACAATTTTTGTTTGGTTCTTCTGCGTCTCTTAGAAAAGAAGTTATCTCAGGGAACACTTAAAACCGATCACCTTGTAGACAAAATGACGACCGAGCCACCCCTCGGAAAAAAACCTCTTTTTATTTAAAGGGGTAGCCTATTTTTGTGTGTAAATAAACCAGTGGCGTAGCCAGAAATCGACGCTGAGGGAGTTTCGTCATAAAATAAAAATCAAAAATATGCCAAATTTTTAAAAATTATGCTTGTTGCTTGAGCTCTTGAATTGAAGGAAGGAAAAAGGGACGGTTTAATACTTATTTTTAAAAGCAAGTCTCATCTAGCTTTTTCAAAATTTACCCTTTAATTAATAACACTAAAATGCTATTTTTTGCGCGTTTCAAATGTTATTAATAAAAAGATTGCTTAAGATTAAACAAAATTGAAAAAGTAGATTGGGTTGGATGTCAAGAAGGGGTGGGTTGCAATGGTGTACAGGGTGGTCCAAATTCGAGGGGCCTCTATAGCTTTGGGCTTTTGCAGCATAGTTAGCCCAAAACTAATATACATGTTATGGGCTCGATTTTCAAGAGAAGTCGAAAACTTAAAACCGCATTGCGATATGTCAAAGCTTATCTGAGCTACAGGGTAATTCTCAAAAATGTGCGTTTCTAAAAACCCTCTACAACTTTTTTATTTGTAAAGATACAGATTTTCATTAAAAACATTTTTTGAAGATTTTACACGAGATATAACACAAAGTTAAATTTTTTGAAATGGAATACCCCAATTTTTTTTAAAAAATTAGTTTTGTTATAAAATATCCTGTTAAACGATGTGTCATACACCTATTTTTATTAAGTAGTTAAACAGATATCTGCAATTTTTAATAATTACCATAGTAGCTGTGTTTAACTCTGACCTATGCAGTTTTAGGGTATCTATCTAGGTAGCTATAATCAAATAAAAACAATTGCCATGATAAACGAGTCCAAGTGTCAATAGTCCAAAAGTGGCGTCTTCGTCAAGATATAAAAATGTTTGAAAACTTTGAAAAGTACGACATCATAAAATGTTATATTGAAAGAAGGCAACCTAGCTCAAAAATATTTTTGAAGTTAAAATGTCATCTACAAGAATACGGATCCTTTACAAAACCGCGGCCTATCCAGAGATAGGGAGTTAGAAGAACTAACGGTTCTGGGAGAAATAGAAATTAACCCGAAAAATTTCACCTGGGCTATGGAGAGAAACATTGAGAATTCCACGCAGCAATGCCGTTCGGGTACTTAAAAAACACAAGTTTAGGCCCTATCGACCCCGACGGGTGCACCAATTACGGCAACAAGATTTTGCTCTAAGACGTGCATTTTGCAGGTGGTACCTAAATAAAAGCCAAGAAGACCCCGATTTTGCCAGAAAAGTTATTTGGACGGATGAGGCAACGATTTTTAGTGATTGAATATTCACCAGATATAACTGCTATTACTGGAAACAGCAAAATATCCATATTATGGTGGAACAAGCGAATCAGAGAAGGTTCAGTTTTAAGGTATGAGTAGGCATCTACAGAGGAAAAATTATTGGGCCATATATTTTTGATGGAAATTTAAATGCCGAAAGATACCAACAAATTTTAGAAGAGCAGGTAATTCCGTTTATCGACAATTTGCCACTTCAGGAAAATAATGAGCTACACTTTCAACATGACGAAATATTGTGTTTGCCGAAAACTGGATCGGAAATGAAGGTCCTATATATTGCCCCCCCCCCAGGTCTCCAGACCTGACCTCTTGCGTCTTCTTTTTGTGGGGGAGAGTCAAAGACCTTGTATTTGGAAATCGCCCAACTACTAGAAGGGAATTGGAAGCTAGGCACTTCGTACTGCATTCAGGCAGCTTCGTACGGTAGAACATCTTAATGCAGAAAATAGCATCAAGAGAAGATGTAGGATATGTTTACAAGAAATCGGCCGTCAATTTGAGCATTTGTTTTAGAATTAAAGAAAATTATTAGATGTAGATTTTAGGTGTTACACAGTTTAATTAATAAAAATTTTAAATAAAAACTTTTCATAATTTTATTTTTGTTTATTATTTTAGGGTTGGTAATTATAGTAAACCAGAAGTTAAAGTTCGAGGTTGCTGTGTCCACTCGTGTCGTAGCCAAGTTGATTTTGTATGAAAAAAAAACAATAAAATTATATTTACACATTTAGGGCGCTCACAGCGCCTACTATGGTAAATATCAAAATATGCAAATATCTTTTAAACTATTTAATAAAAATAGGTGTATGGTACATCATTCGACAGGAAATTTTATTAGAAAACTGATTTTTTAGAAAAATTGGGGGTATCCCATTTAAAGAAATATAACTTTGTGTGATATCTCGGGAACTAAACGCTTTAAGAAAAAATCGTTGAAACAGGTAGATTTGTCTTTAAAAAATCTTCAAAAAATGTTTTTAATAAAAATCTCTATCTTTACAAATAAAAAAGTTGTAGAAGGTCTTTAAAATCGCACAACTTTGAGAATCACCCTGTAGCTCAGAAACGCTTTGACATATCGCAATGCGGTTTTTAGTTTTCGACTTCTCTTGAAAATCGAGCCCGTAACATGCATCTTAGTTTTGGGCTAACTATGCTACAAAAGCTCAAAGCTATAGAGGCCCCTCGAATTTGGACCACCCTGTACATAGATTTGCTGCCAAATCGTAAATGCGCCGCAGATGAAAATATTAAGAAAAATTATTCTAAGAATGCCGAATATTACACGTTTTGAATGCTGGTGATAAAAATTCTTTAAAATTAAACTAAAATTGTAACAATTAATGACTTCCTAGTATGTCAGGCAAAATTTTAAAATTTTTCCTTTTTTGAATTTGTTGTAGGGGTCGGAAAAAGGAAAGGAATTTTTTCTTTTATGTCAACGTTTCGACCTTTATTAGGTCATCTTCAGGACAAAAACGGTGGGATTTACTAAAAAGGTTTAGTCTATTTAAGAACGGTCCCAGGTTTAAGTAAAATTTTAGGTTTTAATCATTTTAAACCAAACCTCCTTGAGTTTTGGACATATAGGGTGGTCCACAAAATTCCGCACTTTTTGGAATGGCTATTACTTTTGACATAAGTGCTCCATTTTTAAAGGTATTAGTTTTTTATATAGATGAAACGTGATACTTTTTCGATTCAGTTGAAAATTTAAAATTTCTCAAAAATCGATGATGGCGGACAGTTTTAAAATTTTTGTAATTTTCACCCCCCCTGAAAAAAATTTATGTGCGACAATGAACAAACTTTAAAGCTTTCACTACAAATGCTCGTTGTTTAGAAAGAAATGAAAAAGTTTTAAGCTTCTAGGTTATGAGTGTTTGGGCATAACATTGGAAAAAATCACAAAATTACATATTTTTTTAATTTGCTGTAACTTTTGGCCTGATTAGTTAATTAAAAAAAATATTGTTTAAAGAGACAAAACATGAGAGTTGCGTCTGTTTGTTCAAAATTTGACGTTAAAAAAAAATCACGATGGCGGATAGTTTTAAAAAGGGTTATCTTTTATACGCCTTATTTTTTTTAAAGTAAGACACTGGACAAAATAAAAATTAGTATTTCCAAATCTCCCTTTTTTCTTCGTATATCGAGGTATTGCCTAATTAAATCGGATAAGAAATAAAAAAGAAATTGGTATTTAGATTCTTAGTATTTTTCTTAATTAAATAATTAGGTCAAAAGATATAGCAAATGGAAAATGTAGTAATTTTGTGATTTTTTTCAATGCGAAGCCAAAACACTTGTAGTCAAAAAACTTATAACTTTTTTATTTCCCAACTGATTTAATTCAAGCTTTAGAGTTTGTTCAGTTTCGCACATAAATTTGTTTCAGAGGGGGTGAAAATTACACATTTTTTCTTGAATTTTTTGAAAGTTGTAAATTTTTAACCGAATCGAAAAACTCTAACGTTTTATCTTTTGAAAAGCCCACCCTGTAGTTTGATTTATAAACAGAAATTTAATAAAATTTTTTATTGAATAATCATCTTAACACAATCTTTTGTTGGATTTAAGAAGAAAGTTTTAATTTAGAAGAAAAGAAAATTAAAAAATTTAAACCCACGCGGGGTTTAAATAGTAAACACTCTGTAGATCAAATTAAACTTGGAGTTATATGTCACTCTAATTAAAACTCACCCTTGATAATTCATTTTTCCAATTAATACTTGATGTTACACAACGATTTAAATGAGTAATAATAAAATGAGGTGTAGATTAATTTGGGATTTATTTAAAAGGTGTTTCTATTTCTGAAATGTATTAAAAAAATATTAGCGCTGCGTTCAATCACAAACAGCGAGTTCGGATCTTTTACCTCTGCTTGCACCTTGGCTTGCACTAACCTCTACTGATGAAAGCTACAGCTTTAAAATGAGTGGGCTTTGAGTAAGGAAAGTTTTTTTTTGACTGAGCTTTTAGATAACCTGAATGTTTTACTTTTAGTTTGTAAATAAATTAATATAGTTGTTTTGGGTTTTTTTTTGGTATATTTTTCGTGCATAATCAGTGACCTTCACTTATGTTTATTTTGTCTCGTAGTGCCCCCATAAATATATTTTTTGTGCTGAAAACGGGTGCAAAATATGGCGCTTTTCTGGACAAAATAGGAGGTGTTTTATTGGGTAATGAATAATTTAGGGTATTAAATAAGGTAAAGTAAAAATAGTTACTTAGGGAAATTATAAACGAACTTACTACCAAATGCCACAAAACAATCCTTTCTGGGGGTTATAAATTTAAACCACCCCCCTGAGGTGGTCTAAAAAATCACCAACTTTATAACCTCAAACACAAATAATGAAGCTATTGTGTTGAAACCTGTCAAAAAAATTAGTTTTAGAATATTTTCTTCTAAAATATGGTATATTTTGAGAAAAAAAAAAACAGATGTTCAGTGGTATTTTGCAATAATAATACTAAATATTTAAAATTTAGTACCACCCACAGGTGTAAATATTTAGACCTGTGGGGGTACTATTTTAGATCTTAGTAAATCTCACTGTTGTGTTTAAATTCCTTTTGTCATTACCATAAAGGTCGAAACGTCGACATAAAAGAAAAAGTAAGTTCTTTTCTTTTTTCCGATCTCCTCCAACATATTCAAAAAAGCAAAACATTCCAACTGGGTCACGAAATCTTCTGAAGAAATTTTTTAAAATTTAAGACATTACACCAAACACATGTCACAAACCGGAGTAAAGGGTCAAAGTGGGGGAGCTATAGCTCACCCTGGGGCTCTTGATCATGATTAATTTACTGTACATTGGGTTGGATCTCCTGGGGGGGGTTAACCCCCAAAATCCCCCCTGGCTCCGCCACTGAATAAACCTTTAAATTTAAAACTTTTTAAAACTTTTAACACACAAAACCATAAATGGGATATGTCACTGACACTGTTCAGAAAAGTCAGACAAATTTTGTCGTTCCTTTTGCATGCTGGAAATTTTCGTCACTTTTAAATGTTAATTGATGCGCGCAGTAGATATTCAGTTCTGTCGTAAAACTAGTACTGCAGAATTTCTTTAAAATATTAAAAATGACGCAGTTTTTTTTTACAACTTTAGGGAGAATATTAAGGTCGCCACTTTCTGAAATTGTGGGGTGTGAGATTTTCTATCGTTTCTGAAAAATCGCGACTTATTATGTCTGGTCTGACAAATTCCCCGTCTGCACCGCGTACGTAACATGACCAACTTAAAATGTCTACTATGTTGTATATAGTTGTTTATCCGAGAGTGCAGTGAAATTACGAAATTATTCTAAGACCACTTGTTTTAGATTTAAACTTGCAGGATAATTCGTCCTTGCCACTTCCTTATAAAACTAAATCCCTCGGAAAAAAATACGTGTTAAGTTAATTCCAAATAAACAGATAAATCTCGGGCATACAGGGTGATCGTTCAATTTTTGGATCCTGAAACCAAATTTGGCAGAAACATAATATGTCAGAATTTAAAAGAAAAGAAAATAATTGGTCCAAAAAATTTGTCTCGAAAATGAAATAACTATAGAGGAGTCCTTATAGTTTGTAGAAAAAATACAAAAGAGAAAACGTATTTCATAGAAAGGGTGTAGATCAAGTTATTTTTTTTTTCTAAGCCAACCCGACTTCTCCCAACTAAAAAAAACTTAAACCAACCCAACCCAGATCAATCCAAAATACTTAAAAATGCAACCCAAACCAACCCACCACTTCTTGAAATTTAGCATAAAAAAATGTCTTTTCTACGCCCTTTCTTATTCTAAGCTCGCATGCAAACACCTGTCAGGCAGAGAACAGATTTCGCCTTACCAATTTTTACGTTTTGCGGTTTCTCTGCTTTACGATTTCTTTGGTGTAATTTTCTCCAAATTTCGACTTGTATAAAACACGATTTCTCCAAAGTTTGTTTCTATAAACAACGATTTCTGCATTTTACTTTTCTTTATTTTATGGGACCCCCTATACAGAGCGCTTCAGGCAGGAAGAAGTCCAATTTGCCAGTGTACGTACACGCAAGGACACCGCAATGTGAAGTGTTGTCCATGAAACCGGAATTTGGTCAATAAATACGCAAATTTTGATAACGTAATTTCTTGTTTTTTGTCACTGATAAATTAGAGCTGTTATTTTATGATTTCAAGAAAAGTTATGACATTTTAATGAAGGCACACGTTTACTGATACCGAGACGCTTTATTTAAATACAAAAATCCAAAAAATACGAAAAAATGCCAAAAATCTTTAACGCGCGTGGAATTGCCCTTTTATGTTTTTCCTAGTTTAGGATGGTAACTGGGCTCATGGTAATAACTATAATTATTGGCATCTAATAAAGTATCTCTAATTTTGAAAGATATTATAGTAAATGAAAAGGTTTTATAAAGCAAGCTCCATTGGGTGCCTTAAGAAATAAGAATCAGGTTTTCCGACAGCATGGACCACAAAACATAAAGGGGGGGGCGTATTGTATGACTCTTTTTTTAATTGGTTCGAAAGAAACTGGTACCTGGTTAAAATAAAAACTTTTGCAAAAAAGCTGCCTTTTAATTTTAAACCATGCACCCGGTACATCTAAATTATTAACAACATATTCTACGGTAATTATGAACAATTATTGTATGTGAAATTTACTTTATTAAAACTAAATTTATTTTGAAAACAATATATATTTATAACTGTCCAAAACCGCAAGGCAAATTCGACTTTGTAGAGAGATTTAGTAGTCGTGCTTATATTATGAAAATTGATCAAATTATCGACTCTTAAACAGATTAAATTTAAATCTATGCAGTATTTTGCATTTTTACGTTGAAAGATCCGTCTTATAAAAAAATATGAAAGGAAAACACACATAGAAAGAACGCTACGTTGGCATGAATGAGTAAGTCATTAAACCAATGGGACCTTGTAATCCGCATTCCTGGATAACAGTTTTTATAATTTCAATAGGTAGGTAGAATTTGTTTTTTTTTTATCGATACCCAATGATATTTGTTCAATAAACTACTGTGTTTTCAAGGTAATTAAATAGCATCTGGTTGAGAAAACTAGTGATTTTTTATTTCAATAAAACACTGCGTTTAATCTAATGTACAAATTATATTGTTTTAATCATTGGGTTTTAAATTTATTTGATGGTATTATTTGTCATTTCTTTTATATATATATAATAAGTTGAAGGGTGTAGAATTAGCACTAGTGGTAGTAATATAAGTCTCCCCCCCCCCATCTAGAGACTAAACTAAATTCTTTCTACTTAGAATACTTTTTGTAACCGTGTTCTCTAACTTCAAAATGAATTTAAAGCTGTTATTAAGTTTAATAAAAGAGGAGTGTTCTTTTTTAAATTCTAATTCTTGTAGACTCCTTTATTTTGCAAAAATTGCCGATGAAACGGCGCTCCTCTCCCCTCCTCAGATGTACAGAGTCCCGAAGGGACGCCTGCCCGTCAGGTCTAGTTTACTTAAAATTTTCCTCGATTCATATACAGGGTGTAACAAAAACATTTATTTTTTAAATGAGACACCCTATAAATTTTGGTATTTTTAAATTCTCCCAAAAGTTTTAATTATATTTCTTAGTATTTCATTGTTGTTGCTACTATTTGTGATATTGTTGTCATCTAAACATGCTCATATCTTGCCACCCATAAAGTTGACATAATTAAAGTTAGTGCGTTCCTTAAAGGTCGGCAGAAACCTTGGCACAAACGTTATAAAAGTCGAGCGGATAGCCCCGGCAACCAAGAAAAGCGCGGTCTTCAATTCTGTCATAATAATCAGTTCTGATAAAAATAACTGTGTTTTCTTCCGTATATATAGTTGGATAAGAACAGAAATGCTTCGTCGTTGTTATTATTCTTCAGGAGTCTCATCATCTCTCTTGTTCTCCGTTATCTTCGTCTTCGTTTGCGACCAGTCGGCGACGTTTTGAAAAATGAGAGGATTTGTTCCAGTCATTTCATAACAGATATAGGTAGTGTTGTTGAACCTTCTGTGGAACTGTCGAAAATAGTGCCAACTTTATTAAAGTCAGGCTATGCCAAATTTATATACCGACAAGTCCCTAATGTTAGAATACCATTAAATACTAGTTTAATGTATTCATTACTACACTTACAACAATAAATGCTTTGCATTAAGGAAAAATTCTGTTTAATTGGAAATAATTAGTGTTGGTATTATTTATAAATTCGAGTAGCAAAACAAAGATGTAAACACTTCTTGAGGCGGAGATTGAGTGGCCACGTTGCTTTTTTTAAAGGGGCAGGCTATATGTTTGGAGGAATGTTAAATAATGCTTTTCGTTCTGATTCCAAAAATACCTAATGTGTTACCTTTTTTTACCGCTTTTTTAAATAAAATGGCCAAATCCTCAGTAGTAATATACCTATCTAGAGCATATCATATATAGCATGCATATTTCCATCAGGCAATTAAAACAAAAAAGAAGTTAAAAAACCTCCAAATCAGTTATTTCAACCGAAAAGAAGCTGCCTTAGGAGCATAATCCTACTGGAAATATTAACACGCCAGGACGAATTCGTATTAGGCAACTTGGATAAGTACCAGTGCGTAACGATGCCTAATGATGTAGAGTGGAGTGAAACTACTGATGAGCCCACGCTGGTTACCCAGGGCGAAACATCGTTTAAACATTTCTCTTTTCGCTTTGGTCTTTTGTGTGTTCCTTGTGGGATGCTCATCCAGGTTTGAATTTTCGTTATTTCCACCCAAGATTTTTAGATCTTTTGTTTTTTAGTTTCTTTTCGGTTGAAGTAACTGATTTGGACGTTTTTTAACTTCTTTTTTGTAAAAACTGTTTTATGCGTCCAGGTATTTATGGATCTAATAGAGCAATTTACCTCAGGGTGTCGATTCTTGAATTTTAGACGGACGTTCGTGTGGTGGATGATCACTTAAAGGATGTGAACACTCCCAGAGAACGATCCCATCCCCATCGCTGGCTGTTCGTATTCTTGAATGCAGCCGAAACACGTCCAATGCTGCCAGTTTGGTTTTTTGAGCGATTGAACTAACTTCAAACTAACCAAAAGATTTCCTTATTTTTTTGACATTTAACCAGAAACAGTCGTTGATTTGAAGGTACAAAATAGACGTATGACAAACTATTAAAAAAATTACTTTTTGCTGTAAATGGGAATAACATAAAATTATGTAGATTATAAATTTCTATTGCAGTTTATTTTTTTTTTTAAATTTCACTTAACACGCAGGCCATAAGGTCCTTTTTTTATATTTTGTAAAACAAAGAGAGTGTCTAAAAGGCCGACAATTCGGCTGAATAGTCGTGAGGTTAAAGGGCGACAGTAATTATTTAGTAATTTTTAACTAAATTAACAAAACCCAACTGAAACAGATTTAAACCAACGCCAAGAAAAAATACTTGAATCTCCCCTGCACAAGACAAGGATTTAACACATAATAAATAAAATTAATGTTGGCTCTTTAGCCTCATGACTATTCAGCCGAATTGTCGGCTCTTTAGACACTCCCTTTTAAAAATATACTATAAGTTTCCTTTTTCTTGAACGGCCATGAACACAAAAACGTTCATAAGAAGATGTGTTGAACAAAGAACCATATTACTATTTTTCATTGACTAACACGTTGCCATTACGGCAAATTATTTTTACTTTTACCCGACAACCGCCACAGATAAACCCTACATTATATATTTTTTGAATCAAAACCAAAAAAAAAATTGGATTCCATTAAAAAGAGACCCTCATGGCTACCCTGCGTCTAGTGTGGGAATAAACTGAAATTGTGACAGAAATCTACCTAATTTTATGAGAATTGATTGAGCTTGTTGTGACGAATAACAAAAAATGTTTTCGAAGTGGGACTTTATAATCGATCACCTTGTACATAACTGAGTGTAAATGAAAGGTCTCATTTTTAATTTGTTAAATTCTTTAATTTACAATATTTCACATAAAACTTGGCTATAGATAAAGCAAACTGTAGATTTTTTAAAAAAGTGTTACTTATGTGGAGATTCTTTTTTTTCTGTCAATGACCTTAGCTCAAGAACTATCGAAGCGACATTCAAAATGGGTCATGTGAAATCTCTACTTTTTGTTTAATTGGTTTAAAGTGCTTTCTACAGAAAAAATTCTAAATGTAACACTAAAAAAACAAAAAAAAAACTTAACAGTAAAGTTATTTATTTGTTTTCAAATAAATATCAGAATTGGCTGAACTTTGAATGGAAGGCACTTGTTGTAAAAACTAAAACACAGCTCGGAGCACTCAATGTATGGCATTTTCCAACACTTTCTTGGTAGGAACCATTTGGTGTATTTTGAATGGTCTTCTTTCAGTGACCGGTACCGTTTCGCAGGTGTCTTTTTTTGTCCTGCTCGCAAATTTCATTCTTATTGATATTTGCATCCTTGAACGTTTTGCTTTTCGCTGTATTCCAATAGACAGCGTGCTGCATATAGCCATCCAACATCCCGCGTTGTTTGACAAAGAAAGTTGTTTAAATTCTCTGGGTGTGGTTGTTTATGTTATGCTTCATAATGTGGGTACAGTCCTATGTTTCCCTGATGATTCCTAACAAGGATGAAACAGCCCTGTAGGTTTCTTTGGACTATCCATTAGATCTTGGAGGCCTGATCGTAATGAATTAAAAAGCAAAATATGTGTGTCTGATATGCCACGAACGTTTCTTTTTATCATGTGATAGAAGGTTTGAAGTTACCATAACCTATAAATAAAAAAACTAAATAAGAGCTTATAAGTATGAGGTATTAATTTGCAGCAGGTTTGTGCAGCTGCATCATGCACAATTAACAAACATAATGAACTTTCTATCCACCTTTTTCTATTCATATATGTGAGAAGGAGACAGACATATAAGATTAAGTAGCTGCATAAACCATGCTTTAGAGGATTGAACTAGATTAACCTATAACTAAGGATACCTGTTAACTGTAAAAATTGGATATTTAATTAGTTTTTGAGTTATGAGGAAACCCTAATTCTTCTACTCCCACATAAAGTATATTTGTTGCAGCTCCATCAATGTATATCCATTTTATATGGGTAACATATAGAATGGATATACATTGATGGAGCACATATACATCACTGAATGTCCATTGAATTTATGTCTTATGTATGATCATAAATGTGATAAAAGTTAAATATCCATTAGAGGTGTTCATGTATGTCCAATAAAAGAATATCATTTGCACATCCAATGGATGTGGGATGAATGTATATATGCATGGCCTGTTATGTGGTTTACTTTGTATGTTTTCACATTATACTTAATCAATATGTATAAAAAAAATCAAGCATTTTGTTCTTTCATATATCACCCTCTTAGTCAGAACAGAGAACATGCTCTATGAAAGAAAAAGAAGAGGTACAATCTTTTCAATATGTATTAAGTATGATGTGAAAACATACTATATATTGCACTAGGTATATTAATTTATTGCTTACTTTTGTGTCGATGGACAAGTCTGATGCCCTTCAGCCCTCAACCATAAATGGCTATTATTTCTCTTGCCCGGTTTTTGGAAACTGTAATTTTTCAAGGATCAACTTGCCTTGTATTGGAATTTCGGGGCGACTTGTTGCGCCGAATCCGCCTCGGCCTCCTCTAAATAATATATAACTCTATTCACGAGCCATATTTCTTCTGGGTCCATCATTTTTACCGACATTATTTATATAAAAAAGGCAAACGAAATAAAAACCGAATCACTATACTATGAAACAAAGGTTAGGTTACAAATTAACCAACCAAACATTGCATTCTGCGCAAGTTTCGTGCGATTACAGCGCCATTCTCCTGCCTCGTACCAGTAGAACGTTCACCTTTGAATTTTGGACGGACGGGAACACTCCTTGCGCGTTCAGGAATACAGACTAGAAATTTTTTCGTGAGAACGATCCCATATGTGACCATCCCTCGATTCAAGAATCGACACCCAGGCATTTCTTGCAAACATTTTTTGTGGATTGTTTACATGGAGACATGCTTTTTCTCGCTGTACATCTTGTAAACCGTTTCTCTTAAAGTACTTAAAATAAGAGGTGTCACTTTGGTTTTGGTTGCTGTAATCCTTTCTGAAAGGGTTGCTTTGAATTAAGAATCGGCAAGAGTCTGCTTTTGTGTTGTTCTTAATACAGTTTCTGTTGAAATTCCTAAAGTTTTTGCAGTTAGTTCATGCGTCTTTTTTCCTAGGCTTTTTAGAAGATCTTTGTTTCGGTCGAAAAAAGCACTGGCGTTTAAGATGAAAATTTTTCCTTGATCATAAATCCTCCTCACTGGAAGACTGGAACAAATACTCGAATTTTCCAGGAAAGTTTCACCTAAATTTTCAAGTTTAAGTGCTCTTATCTAACTATTAAAAGAAAACAGTTATTTTTACCAAGACTGATTATTATGACAAAATTGAAGTTAGCCTGCGCTCTTCTTGGTTGCCGGGCTTATTCGTAACGTACGTTCCGGCTATCTGGCCAGAGCTTTTTTTGACGCGGTGCTGACAAAATAATGTCGACTTTTATAATGTTTATGGCAAGGTTTGTGCCGACTTTTAATGATAGTATAGACGAAACACGACGAAAATTACTTGAACGCTGCACTTTTGGTTAGCGATAGCAATCTGAAACTCGGAACGTATACACCTAAATCCAAATTCTCCGGACCAATTTTAATATGGCGGCTAACAATTAAACACACAAGCTAAATGGAACTGTCATTGATGATGGCTAATGAAAAACGAAGATTCGCTAAATACGCTGGTCAAACTTTTTAACTTGATTTATCGTAGCAGTAAAATACCTGTTGACTGGCTAAAATCAACCTTAGTTACGCTGCCTAAAAAACATTCAGCAAAAAAGTGTAGTGATTACCGCCTAATCAGACTAATGTGTAAATAATATATATTTCTAAAGATTATCCACAAAATAATTTTTGTGAAATGCGAACCCTTTATGGGCGACACGCAGTTTGGATTTCGTGGTGGGTTCGGGACAAGAAAGCTCTTGTTTGGCATTCAAGTTTTAGTTCAGCGGTCTAGGGATGTGTCGGTGCCAGTATATGACTGTTTCATAGATTATGAGAAAGCATTTGATCGAGTCCAACACGCCAGCTCATAGAATCGCTAAAAAAAGTTGTTCTTGATGACCGAGATCTAAAGATAATCGCTAATCTATACTGGAATCAGACTGCTCAAATAAAGTTTGATGGCCAACTGTCCGAAGAGGTCCAAATAAGAAAAGGAGTAGGCCAAGGTTGTATATTGTCTCCGCTGTTGTTTAATATCTATAATAACAAAATAATAGAGCGAAGATGGTTTGACCATAAACGGCATAAAAATCAACCACATACGATATGCCGACGACACTGTCATAATAGCAGATACGCTGGAAGGCCTACAAGAGTTGTTGAATCAAATTGCTGCCAAAAGTTCGCAATTCGGGCTTAACTTAAATGTTGGAGAGAACATCCGAGCATGTTAGAAGTAAATGGGAGCAAGTCGAATGCGTGGATTCATACAAATACTTAGGTTGTCTCCTCGATGAGAACTGGGACAACATGCAAGAAGTTCAAGCAATAATTGAACACAGCATGGACACTGACTGAGGCCATGTGCAAAAAGTTGAAGGCATTCGAGATGTGGTGTTATCGTAGAATATTAAGGATATCTTCGATGGACCTAGTAACTAATGTGGATGTTCTACTTAGAATAAATAAAGAGCGTATAGTTTATTTACCATCAAAAAACGAAAACTTGAATATTTTGGCCATATTTTGAGAAATGACAAATATAAACTCTTAAAATTGATAATAGAAGGCAAAATTGAAGGCAGAAGAGGTCCGGGTCGTAGACGGATATCATGGTTTAAAAATATTAGACAATGGTATGCCATAGCCAATGTTCGAAGAGAGCATGGCACTTGAAGAAGAAGATTGATGATGGAAAAACAGACACCTGCTTCTGGGGTTTCCTACAAGTAGGTGAACTGAATCTTGCCCATTGTGGATGTATGGTACGTATCTATCACTATTAATTTTTTTTATGTATTTCTTTTTGTCAGTGTCAAAAAACTGGTCCGCAGCAATTTGGAATAGAGTGTAGGTTCTAGGCACTGTGCCGTCGAAACAAAAATCGATTACTTCGGGCAAAAAATTTTCTTACAGTGCTTAGACACTATGTTCCGAGTTCGAGTGTAAAAATGTAAAAATTGTTAATAGGTAAAAAATATATTGGTATATTATAAAATGTGTGACGTGATTGAAATTTTTTATTTCACTTTCTACTCTATTTCTAGCGCATAGGAGAAGAATCGCATACAATTATTTCCGATATAAAAAAGTTATTTTGTGTTGCCCAGGTTAATTGCCTATTTTTATTCTGTGTTGTTCCACGAGACTCGTGACCTCAGTTACTATTACCCATATAACCACTAGGTACATAAAGGTCCAGGATGTGAGAAAGTTGTAGCGGCAACGGTCAAAATCTAGATTGCCATAACATGGCCAATGAGACAAAGACGGCTCGATCTGAGTCTGTTTGTAACGCACCATATTTCTCGTTTAGCATACTTCCAGCGCATACGCCTTGGAGCCCATCATTATTCCAGTGGCCCCGGCCTTTTTGATATTCTCCAGGTGTTTCCGCTTTTTATCATAGAGAAATACAAAGGCAGGACCTTTTTACAAGATTTTATTTAATTTGAAATGTATGCTTCATTTGGCTTCAATGCTTAAATTTGACATGCTTACAAGAATATAGTGTGATGAAATTGACAGCTCCCCACTGCTCGAAAAGGATGTTTTTTAAATTTAATGTGTTGGGGCACTTGGGGATGGAGATAACGAATTTCTAATCAGATTTTGAAAATTCAATATGGCGGATTCAAGATGCCTCATCTTTTGCTAATCAATTTTAATTAACTTATGCACATCCAATTGCCTTCAAATTTGGCATGCATTTATAATTCCAGTGACAATACAAGACAATAATATGTCATTATTAGGCACCCCTCCCCCTACGAGGGAAGTGGAGGGGAGAAAACACCTAAGTTTGTCCGATTTCAACCAAAATTGGTATACGGAGGCTTTTGGAGACAAGGAATTTTTAAAATCTGATCAAAAATTCAATATGGCGGATTCAAGATGGACGATTTTAGGTCATGTTTTTCTAACCAACTTTAACTGACTTATCCACATCCGAATGTGTTCAAATTTGGTATGCGTTTACAGTTCCGATGAAAATGCAATAATATGGTATTCTCAGGTACCCACCTCCCTCTAACGAGGGAAGTGGAGGGGAAAAAATTTAGTTTTGTTCGATTTTAAACAAAATTGGCATACAAGGGTTTTTAAGGACGGGGATTATGAATTTTTGATCAGATTTAAAAATTTTAAAATGTCGGTTTCAAAATAAACGATTAATGTTACAAATCTAAAAATTAAAGGTGTGTGTTAAAATTTGGTATGCGTTTATAGTTCCAGCGACAATACAATAATATGGTATTATTAGGTACACACTTCCCTCTAACGAGGGAAGTGGAGGGGAAAAGATTTAGTTTGTTCGATTTAAAATGAAAATTGGCACACAGGGGTTTTTCGGGAAGGGGATATGAATTTTTGATCAGGTTTGAAGATTTCGATATGGCGGATTCAAAACGGACGATTTAGGGAACAAATCTAAAAATTAAAAAATTAATTTTTATTAAAAAAAAACTTTAAAAGAACAAGCTTTTATTAAATGCACTTGAAAGTAGAAAATATTTTTTTTTTCTTATACCATAAGAAAAGCGATGCCGATGGGCGCAAATTAAAAAAATTAACATTACGGTGACAAAGAGAGAACTACTAAAGAAGAACTAAATTCTTCTTCTATTAGAATGATAAACATAATGCTTACACCTAAAGAAGCTAAGAACGGGTGAGATTGCCGTGCTTGCCAAGCATTTGAAAATATCCTTATGTTATAGAGTAATACAACTGTTTCTTAGGTGAATCGTCGATGTGACCGATATACGATACGTAAAGTTAAAATTTTTAGTTTTCGCCCATCGCTTTTATTATGGTATAAGTAAGATAACAAAATATTTTCTACTTTAAAGTGCATTTAATAAAAGCTTGTTCTCTAAAAGGTTTTTTTTAATAAAAGATTCATTAGTATCTCATAGTTATATGCTATTACTAATGTCTGAAAACATGCATGTCGTATCCCAAAACCGTTTAATAAAAATAGAGCCGGGAGCAGGTGCCCATGATTAATGGCTCTCATCAGCTCACTTTCAACACTTTAAATTGATGAAGCAAGAAAAATGCGGGGTAAGTAAGGCACATTACAGTGGCAAAGGTTTTTGCTTCATTTTTTAAATTAACCTAGATTTTTAGATGGTAAAAGGTGTTGTTGGGGTTTTGGTTGACAATATACTTAATCCTTAGACAGAACATTTTTGTGCATGAAAAAAGTTTTGAGGTTACAGTTAATTTACAGTTAATTTTTGGTTTTATCAGCATTCGTATTCTTATTATTATGAACTTTTAAACTAATGGCGAATGCGTGACAGCTCCAGCTGATCAAATGCGTGAAAACATCGTTTCGTACGCAGGGATGGTCGTAACGCTAGGACTCCCTTATCGTACCTAACGAGGTTTTCGTGCATTTGACCAGCTGGAGCTGTCACGAATTCGCCACGATTTTAAAAGTGCACCGGCTTGATTGGTCGACTCGATAGAGATAAGGATATGCTGATAGAACTGAAAATTTACTTTAAGTGTCTAATAAAACGGCTCTGGCCTAGAATTTTCTGAAAAAAGAGCCGTAGCGATAATACCTCTCCCAATTAAATTAGCCTGGACAAAAAACCTACAGACAAAAAATCCTCAGTGCCCTTGTTCTCGAACTGATAAACTGCATTCGTTTTAAGAAGTCCGCTAAGCAATAAAATCTCTTGAGCAGGTTGGTCGGGGGTTCTCAAACAATAAATTATATTTTTGAAACATGAAGAATTACACTTTCGAAATAGTAGTAGTTGTTACATGTAGTGGATAAAATAGTGCTTTTTTACAAGCGTTGGTTTAAATAACAAGCGCAGGTAATTTTTTTTTTTTTGCATCGGTAATTAGGAAAGTCATGGTTTGTAAATAGTACATAAATCATTTAAAGTAAATAAAAAATAATTAGGTAAAAAAAGATTACTTCTTAGCTTTTATAGTATTTAGGCAAATTAGTTTTACGAATTCTTTTTTATAAGGTTTTGGTTTTAAAAAGAACCGATATTGCAGTTTTGCGATAGAACGCACCTACTTATAAATGCATACTAAAAATAGTCTTCCTCTGCATCTGAAATATCATCCATAATTAATGGTCTTACTTCGTCTATAACATGTTCTGTCTCATAAGATTCAAAAATAATTTTTTCCGTGTGTTCCATGCATTTCCGCCATTCTTCTTTGCCCGCTTTGCTAAGTGCCTCCTCCCAAAACTTCATAACGCTAGGTTCACCGATATTTTTAGAGGCATGTTTGTCATAATAATTTTTGCTAATACCCCATACCAATTCAATGGTAGGGTGGTAATCTTTAAACTTGATGACCATATTTAAGGGCTAATTCGTCAAAAATATATTTTTTTTAAATGGTTGCTCTTTACACTTGCTTAAAAGACAACCACTCTCTTATTTCCTCTTTTTTTCAGCTGCTTGTAGGAAATAGTTTTTGAGCTGCCAAAACAGACACTAACGAGCCCGAGTTATTTTTTTCTAACATAAAATAACGTTCCACTTGTAATACCAAACGGCGTTCACCTGGAGATAAACACACACTTTGTTTTATAACTGCTTTAAATTCCGTAATTCACACACAATAAGAAACAAACTAAAAGCAAATAAAAACATACCTACTTATTTAAAATAGAACATACCATCACCAACTGGAGCAATTTTAATTATTTCTTGGAAAATAGTGATTATTAGCATTGACCACAGCTCCAGATTTACTTATAATGACCGCAAAATAATTAAATTCTCGGAAAAAATACCTGTCAAAATCTTATTGACGCAAAAAGCTTTTCAAAAGTATTAGTGAAAAATAAAATATAATAGAAATATTCATCGTGGTATAAATATAACGCGTAATTCTTAAATAATTTTGTTTTAAGACCGCTGATTTAGCCCACTCATATTTTTCCGAATACAGTGAACCAGTGGGATGTCTGGTAAGATCAAGTACAGCGAGGGCATTTTAAATTAACTGACTTACTGTTCAAAAAGCGATAATATCTTTTGAAGATTTAATGTCGTAATTTCGTCCCCCAAAATTACGAACTCCAGAAGTGATAACTTCTGGCACCGCGCTGATGTTCAGAATCCTTTCTCAAAGATTTCCCACCTCCACCCTCCCTCGGTAGTGCAATGAAGGAGCCATGGCTGCCCGTGAGTGCAATGGACAGCACCTTCCAGTAAAAACGGCCTGCCAACAGTTCCCGCCTACTCAGTTCGGCGCTCCCCGCCGGCAGCAAAACTCTTCTTCCAAAGCTTCGTCGGATGAGGGACCCGCTGGTCTGGTCCCTGAGGCTTGGCTGCGCCCGTTTTTGTTATCTCGGTCGCGCTGTCATTGGCCGAACAGCTAAATCCAAATCTGACCAATAGGGGCGACCGGATAACCTGGATTCTACAACACGGCCCCCTGGAAGAACGGGTCAAGCGAAGCACCGCGTAGTGGCCCGTTCTAGAAACCATGAGTAGAATCCATCTTTGGTCCCTCGTATGGCTCGTCACTCCCATTCTCATCCCAAAACCAAATCTGCAAAATCCTGCTCGTAGTAGAGACATCCCAACAACTGAGTAACACTCCAATCCCTGCGGCGTGCATTGCTGAATGCCATTTCACCCGATCCAGAACCATAACGAAGCACCATCTCGGTTTCGGTGGAAAACCCCGCGCGGTGTAGGGATCCGGGAGGAATGTACCCTCCCCCTCGAAAAATCATCGAAAGATCCCCACCAGGGATGCCATGTCGTAATTTCGTCCCCCAAAACTACGAACTCCAGAAGTGATAACTTCTGGCACCGCGCTGATGTTCAGAATCCTTTCTCAAAGATTTCCCACCTCCACCCTCCCTCGGTAGTGCAATGAAGGAGCCATGGCTGCCCGTGAGTGCAATGGACAGCACCTTCCAGTAAAAACGGCCTGCCAACAGTTCCCGCCTACTCAGTTCGGCGCTCCCGGCCGGCAGCAAAACTCTTCTTCCAAAGCTTCGTCGGATGAGGGACCCGCTGGTCTGGTCCCTGAGGCTTGGCTGCGCCCGTTTTTGTTATCTCGGTCGCGCTGTCATTGGCCGAACAGCTAAATCCAAATCTGACCAATAGGGGCGACCGGATAACCTGGATTCTACAACACGGCCCCCTGGAAGAACGGGTCAAGCGAAGCACCGCGTAGTGGCCCGTTCTAGAAACCATGAGTAGAATCCATCTTTGGTCCCTCGTATGGCTCGTCACTCCCATTCTCATCCCAAAACCAAATCTGCAAAATCCTGCTCGTAGTAGAGACATCCCAACAACTGAGTAACACTCCAATCCCTGCGGCGTGCATTGCTGAATGCCATTTCACCCGATCCAGAACCATAACGAAGCACCATCTCGGTTTCGGTGGAAAACCCCGCGCGGTGTAGGGATCCGGGAGGAATGTACCCTCCCCCTCGAAAAATCATCGAAAGATCCCCACCAGGGATGCCATGTCGTAATTTCGTCCCCCAAAACTACGAACTCCAGAAGTGATAACTTCTGGCACCGCGCTGATGTTCAGAATCCTTTCTCAAAGATTTCCCACCTCCACCCTCCCTCGGTAGTGCAATGAAGGAGCCATGGCTGCCCGTGAGTGCAATGGACAGCACCTTCCAGTAAAAACGGCCTGCCAACAGTTCCCGCCTACTCAGTTCGGCGCTCCCCGCCGGCAGCAAAACTCTTCTTCCAAAGCTTCGTCGGATGAGGGACCCGCTGGTCTGGTCCCTGAGGCTTGGCTGCGCCCGTTTTTGTTATCTCGGTCGCGCTGTCATTGGCCGAACAGCTAAATCCAAATCTGACCAATAGGGGCGACCGGATAACCTGGATTCTACAACACGGCCCCCTGGAAGAACGGGTCAAGCGAAGCACCGCGTAGTGGCCCGTTCTAGAAACCATGAGTAGAATCCATCTTTGGTCCCTCGTATGGCTCGTCACTCCCATTCTCATCCCAAAACCAAATCTGCAAAATCCTGCTCGTAGTAGAGACATCCCAACAACTGAGTAACACTCCAATCCCTGCGGCGTGCATTGCTGAATGCCATTTCACCCGATCCAGAACCATAACGAAGCACCATCTCGGTTTCGGTGGAAAACCCCGCGCGGTGTAGGGATCCGGGAGGAATGTACCCTCCCCCTCGAAAAATCATCGAAAGATCCCCACCAGGGATGCCATGTCGTAATTTCGTCCCCCAAAACTACGAACTCCAGAAGTGATAACTTCTGGCACCGCGCTGATGTTCAGAATCCTTTCTCAAAGATTTCCCACCTCCACCCTCCCTCGGTAGTGCAATGAAGGAGCCATGGCTGCCCGTGAGTGCAATGGACAGCACCTTCCAGTAAAAACGGCCTGCCAACAGTTCCCGCCTACTCAGTTCGGCGCTCCCCGCCGGCAGCAAAACTCTTCTTCCAAAGCTTCGTCGGATGAGGGACCCGCTGGTCTGGTCCCTGAGGCTTGGCTGCGCCCGTTTTTGTTATCTCGGTCGCGCTGTCATTGGCCGAACAGCTAAATCCAAATCTGACCAATAGGGGCGACCGGATAACCTGGATTCTACAACACGGCCCCCTGAAAGAACGGGTCAAGCGAAGCACCGCGTAGTGGCCCGTTCTAGAAACCATGAGTAGAATCCATCTTTGGTCCCTCGTATGGCTCGTCACTCCCATTCTCATCCCAAAACCAAATCTGCAAAATCCTGCTCGTAGTAGAGACATCCCAACAACTGAGTAACACTCCAATCCCTGCGGCGTGCATTGCTGAATGCCATTTCACCCGATCCAGAACCATAACGAAGCACCATCTCGGTTTCGGTGGAAAACCCCGCGCGGTGTAGGGATCCGGGAGGAATGTACCCTCCCCCTCGAAAAATCATCGAAAGATCCCCACCAGGGATGCCATGTCGTAATTTCGTCCCCCAAAATTACGAACTCCAGAAGTGATAAGTTCTGGCACCGCGCTGATGTTCAGAATCCTTTCTCAAAGATTTCCCACCTCCACCCTCCCTCGGTAGTGCAATGAAGGAGCCATGGCAGCCCGTGAGTGCAATGGACAGCACCTTCCAGTAAAAACGGCCTGCCAACAGTTCCCGCCTACTCAGTTCGGCGCTCCCCGCCGGCAGCAAAACTCTTCTTCCAAAGCTTCGTCGGATGAGGGACCCGCTGGTCTGGTCCCTGAGGCTTGGCTGCGCCCGTTTTTGTTATCTCGGTCGCGCTGTCATTGGCCGAACAGCTAAATCCAAATCTGACCAATAGGGGCGACCGGATAACCTGGATTCTACAACACGGCCCCCTGGAAGAACGGGTCAAGCGAAGCACCGCGTAGTGGCCCGTTCTAGAAACCATGAGTAGAATCCATCTTTGGTCCCTCGTATGGCTCGTCACTCCCATTCTCATCCCAAAACCAAATCTGCAAAATCCTGCTCGTAGTAGAGACATCCCAACAACTGAGTAACACTCCAATCCCTGCGGCGTGCATTGCTGAATGCCATTTCACCCGATCCAGAACCATAACGAAGCACCATCTCGGTTTCGGTGGAAAACCCCGCGCGGTGTAGGGATCTGGGAGGAATGTACCCTCCCCCTCGAAAAATCATCGAAAGATCCCCACCAGGGATGCCATGTCGTAATTTCGTCCCCCAAAATTACGAACTCCAGAAGTGATAACTTCTGGCACCGCGCTGATGTTCAGAATACTTTCTCAAAGATTTCCCACCTCCACCCTCCCTCGGTAGTGCAATGAAGGAGCCATGGCTGCCCGTGAGTGCAATGGACAGCACCTTCCAGTAAAAACGGCCTGCCAACAGTTCCCGCCTACTCAGTTCGGCGCTCCCCGCCGGCAGCAAAACTCTTCTTCCAAAGCTTCGTCGGATGAGGGACCCGCTGGTCTGGTCCCTGAGGCTTGGCTGCGCCCGTTTTTGTTATCTCGGTCGCGCTGTCATTGGCCGAACAGCTAAATCCAAATCTGACCAATAGGGGCGACCGGATAACCTGGATTCTACAACACGGCCCCCTGGAAGAACGGGTCAAGCGAAGCACCGCGTAGTGGCCCGTTCTAGAAACCATGAGTAGAATCCATCTTTGGTCCCTCGTATGGCTCGTCACTCCCATTCTCATCCCAAAACCAAATCTGCAAAATCCTGCTCGTAGTAGAGACATCCCAACAACTGAGTAACACTCCAATCCCTGCGGCGTGCATTGCTGAATGCCATTTCACCCGATCCAGAACCATAACGAAGCACCATCTCGGTTTCGGTGGAAAACCCCGCGCGGTGTAGGGATCCGGGAGGAATGTACCCTCCCCCTCGAAAAATCATCGAAAGATCCCCACCAGGGATGCCATGTCGTAATTTCGTCCCCCAAAATTACGAACTCCAGAAGTGATAACTTCTGGCACCGCGCTGATGTTCAGAATCCTTTCTCAAAGATTTCCCACCTCCACCCTCCCTCGGTAGTGCAATGAAGGAGCCATGGCTGCCCGTGAGTGCAATGGACAGCACCTTCCAGTAAAAACGGCCTGCCAACAGTTCCCGCCTACTCAGTTCGGCGCTCCCCGCCGGCAGCAAAACTCTTCTTCCAAAGCTTCGTCGGATGAAGGACCCGCTGGTCTGGTCCCTGAGGCTTGGCTGCGCCCGTTTTTGTTATCTCGGTCGCGCTGTCATTGGCCGAACAGCTAAATCCAAATCTGACCAATAGGGGCGACCGGATAACCTGGATTCTACAACACGGCCCCCTGGAAGAACGGGTCAAGCGAAGCACCGCGTAGTGGCCCGTTCTAGAAACCATGAGTAGAATCCATCTTTGGTCCCTCGTATGGCTCGTCACTCCCATTCTCATCCCAAAACCAAATCTGCAAAATCCTGCTCGTAGTAGAGACATCCCAACAACTGAGTAACACTCCAATCCCTGCGGCGTGCATTGCTGAATGCCATTTCACCCGATCCAGAACCATAACGAAGCACCATCTCGGTTTCGGTGGAAAACCCCGCGCGGTGTAGGGATCCGGGAGGAATGTACCCTCCCCCTCGAAAAATCATCGAAAGATCCCCACCAGGGATGTCATGTCGTAATTTCGTCCCCCAAAATTACGAACTCCAGAAGTGATAACTTCTGGCACCGCGCTGATGTTCAGAATCCTTTCTCAAAGATTTCCCACCTCCACCCTCCTTCGGTAGTGCAATGAAGGAGCCATGGCTGCCCGTGAGTGCAATGGACAGCACCTTCCAGTAAAAACGGCCTGCCAACAGTTCCCGCCTACTCAGTTCGGCGCTCCCCGCCGGCAGCAAAACTCTTCTTCCAAAGCTTCGTCGGATGAGGGACCCGCTGGTCTGGTCCCTGAGGCTTGGCTGCGCCCGTTTTTGTTATCTCGGTCGCGCTGTCATTGGCCGAACAGCTAAATCCAAATCTGACCAATAGGGGCGACCGGATAACCTGGATTCTACAACACGGCCCCCTGAAAGAACGGGTCAAGCGAAGCACCGCGTAGTGGCCCGTTCTAGAAACCATGAGTAGAATCCATCTTTGGTCCCTCGTATGGCTCGTCACTCCCATTCTCATCCCAAAACCAAATCTGCAAAATCCTGCTCGTAGTAGAGACATCCCAACAACTGAGTAACACTCCAATCCCTGCGGCGTGCATTGCTGAATGCCATTTCACCCGATCCAGAACCATAACGAAGCACCATCTCGGTTTCGGTGGAAAACCCCGCGCGGTGTAGGGATCCGGGAGGAATGTACCCTCCCCCTCGAAAAATCATCGAAAGATCCCCACCAGGGATGCCATGTCGTAATTTCGTCCCCCAAAACTACGAACTCCAGAAGTGATAACTTCTGGCACCGCGCTGATGTTCAGAATCCTTTCTCAAAGATTTCCCACCTCCACCCTCCCTCGGTAGTGCAATGAAGGAGCCATGGCTGCCCGTGAGTGCAATGGACAGCACCTTCCAGTAAAAACGGCCTGCCAACAGTTCCCGCCTACTCAGTTCGGCGCTCCCGGCCGGCAGCAAAACTCTTCTTCCAAAGCTTCGTCGGATGAGGGACCCGCTGGTCTGGTCCCTGAGGCTTGGCTGCGCCCGTTTTTGTTATCTCGGTCGCGCTGTCATTGGCCGAACAGCTAAATCCAAATCTGACCAATAGGGGCGACCGGATAACCTGGATTCTACAACACGGCCCCCTGGAAGAACGGGTCAAGCGAAGCACCGCGTAGTGGCCCGTTCTAGAAACCATGAGTAGAATCCATCTTTGGTCCCTCGTATGGCTCGTCACTCCCATTCTCATCCCAAAACCAAATCTGCAAAATCCTGCTCGTAGTAGAGACATCCCAACAACTGAGTAACACTCCAATCCCTGCGGCGTGCATTGCTGAATGCCATTTCACCCGATCCAGAACCATAACGAAGCACCATCTCGGTTTCGGTGGAAAACCCCGCGCGGTGTAGGGATCCGGGAGGAATGTACCCTCCCCCTCGAAAAATCATCGAAAGATCCCCACCAGGGATGCCATGTCGTAATTTCGTCCCCCAAAATTACGAACTCCAGAAGTGATAACTTCTGGCACCGCGCTGATGTTCAGAATCCTTTCTCAAAGATTTCCCACCTCCACCCTCCCTCGGTAGTGCAATGAAGGAGCCATGGCTGCCCGTGAGTGCAATGGACAGCACCTTCCAGTAAAAACGGCCTGCCAACAGTTCCCGCCTACTCAGTTCGGCGCTCCCCGCCGGCAGCAAAACTCTTCTTCCAAAGCTTCGTCGGATGAGGGACCCGCTGGTCTGGTCCCTGAGGCTTGGCTGCGCCCGTTTTTGATTTCTCGGTCGCGCTGTCATTGGCCGAACAGCTAAATCCAAATCTGACCAATAGGGGCGACCGGATAACCTGGATTCTACAACACGGCCCCCTGGAAGAACGGGTCAAGCGAAGCACCGCGTAGTGGCCCGTTCTAGAAACCATGAGTAGAATCCATCTTTGGTCCCTCGTATGGCTCGTCACTCCCATTCTCATCCCAAAACCAAATCTGCAAAATCCTGCTCGTAGTAGAGACATCCCAACAACTGAGTAACACTCTAATCCCTGCGGCGTGCATTGCTGAATGCCATTTCACCCGATCCAGAACCATAACGAAGCACCATCTCGGTTTCGGTGGAAAACCCCGCGCGGTGTAGGGATCCGGGAGGAATGTACCGTCCCCCTCGAAAAATCATCGAAAGATCCCCACCAGGGATGCCATGTCGTAATTTCGTCCCCCAAAATTACGAACTCCAGAAGTGATAACTTCTGGCACCGCGCTGATGTTCAGAATCCTTTCTCAAAGATTTCCCACCTCCACCCTCCCTCGGTAGTGCAATGAAGGAGCCATGGCTTCCCGTGAGTGCAATGGACAGCACCTTCCAGTAAAAACGGCCTGCCAACAGTTCCCGCCTACTCAGTTCGGCGCTCCCCGCCGGCAGCAAAACTCTTCTTCCAAAGCTTCGTCGGATGAGGGACCCGCTGGTCTGGTCCCTGAGGCTTGGCTGCGCTCGTTTTTGTTATCTCGGTCGCGCTGTCATTGGCCGAACAGCTAAATCCAAATCTGACCAATAGGGGCGACCGGATAACCTGGATTCTACAACACGGCCCCCTGGAAGAACGGGTCAAGCGAAGCACCGCGTAGTGGCCCGTTCTAGAAACCATGAGTAGAATCCATCTTTGGTCCCTCGTATGGCTCGTCACTCCCATTCTCATCCCAAAACCAAATCTGCAAAATCCTGCTCGTAGTAGAGACATCCCAACAACTGAGTAACACTCCAATCCCTGCGGCGTGCATTGCTGAATGCCATTTCACCCGATCCAGAACCATAACGAAGCACCATCTCGGTTTCGGTGGAAAACCCCGCGCGGTGTAGGGATCCGGGAGGAATGTACCCTCCCCCTCGAAAAATCATCGGAAGATCCCCACCAGGGATGCCATGTCGTAATTTCGTCCCCCAAAATTACGAACTCCAGAAGTGATAACTTCTGGCACCGCGCTGATGTTCAGAATCCTTTCTCAAAGATTTCCCACCTCCACCCTCCTTCGGTAGTGCAATGAAGGAGCCATGGCTGCCCGTGAGTGCAATGGACAGCACCTTCCAGTAAAAACGGCCTGCCAACAGTTCCCGCCTACTCAGTTCGGCGCTCCCCGCCGGCAGCAAAACTCTTCTTCCAAAGCTTCGTCGGATGAGGGACCCGCTGGTCTGGTCCCTGAGGCTTGGCTGCGCCCGTTTTTGTTATCTCGGTCGCGCTGTCATTGGCCGAACAGCTAAATCCAAATCTGACCAATAGGGGCGACCGGATAACCTGGATTCTACAACACGGCCCCCTGGAAGAACGGGTCAAGCGAAGCACCGCGTAGTGGCCCGTTCTAGAAACCATGAGTAGAATCCATCTTTGGTCCCTCGTATGGCTCGTCACTCCCATTCTCATCCCAAAACCAAATCTGCAAAATCCTGCTCGTAGTAGAGACATCCCAACAACTGAGTAACACTCCAATCCCTGCGGCGTGCATTGCTGAATGCCATTTCACCCGATCCAGAACCATAACGAAGCACCATCTCGGTTTCGGTGGAAAACCCCGCGCGGTGTAGGGATCCGGGAGGAATGTACCCTCCCCCTCGAAAAATCATCGAAAGATCCCCACCAGGGATGTCATGTCGTAATTTCGTCCCCCAAAATTACGAACTCCAGAAGTGATAACTTCTGGCACCGCGCTGATGTTCAGAATCCTTTCTCAAAGATTTCCCACCTCCACCTTCCCTCGGTAGTGCAATGAAGGAGCCATGGCTGCCCGTGAGTGCAATGGACAGCACCTTCCAGTAAAAACGGCCTGCCAACAGTTCCCGCCTACTCAGTTCGGCGCTCCCCGCCGGCAGCAAAACTCTTCTTCCAAAGCTTCGTCGGATGAGGGACCCGCTGGTCTGGTCCCTGAGGCTTGGCTGCGCCCGTTTTTGTTATCTCGGTCGCGCTGTCATTGGCCGAACAGCTAAATCCAAATCTGACCAATAGGGGCGACCGGATAACCTGGATTCTACAACATTAATCCGATATCAGACTTCATACAGCTTCATTCTCTCGCTACTATGCTTCTCATTGGTCCAAATCTTCGGCCTAAATCGGGTTTCTCTCTCTTCTGCCCGATATTAACCCAAGTAGCACAGAGTGCTGAAAATCAGTTGTAGAAGTGTTGCCACAGCCAAATGTGTAGCAATATGGCTTTAGCTGTTGACTGTGGCAACACTTCTACAGTATTATAGAAAGGTTGTAACAGCTGTTTTACCCCTCATTTTTTGGTTGGCACAAAGTTGTGGGCAGCAATTTAACTGTGTATTGTAAGCTTAAAATAGAAATGAATTCAGTATTTTTACACAGGCTGCCATTGTATTAGAGAACATATTTTTATAACTAAATAAAAATTAGAAAAAGGGAATATTAACTTACTTATTTGCCATCATGATAATCCGTAAAAAAGCCATTACACGACTAAATTTGGGTGCCCCGGGCAGTTTGTTGATAAAACCCATCATAATAACTCACCAGAACACACGCGCCTCAAAAAAATCAGCATATTACCTACTGTTTTTGTTTATTAATTGTTATGGATGTTATGGATTTTGCATAATTTGTATTGCACTATTTAGTATAATAATGTATTTTTCAATAAATAATTTTAATTTTACACACACAATTTTCTGTTTTCATAGCCCAAAGAAAAAAGACGTCGATAAGATTTTGCTTTTTTTTGTGGATAAATGAGAATTTAAAGCCAGTTACTAGCAAAATACTTTTTGGGCCCAGTGGAATAAAAAACGAAGAGCAGAACTGGAAGTAACTCGTAGTTCACATTCTACCTTTTTTTCGCTACCCATTATTCCCTTCTTTGTCTTGCTTTAATAGCTAGTTTAATAGACAAAGTTTCATTGGTAACAACTTGGTTATTAAAGTAAGTTGCCAAAACAATTTGACAGCTAAAAAGGCAGCTTAAATAAAGCTAGCTACTTTACAACAAAAACATAGTTGCCGCAACATTGTGACAGCTATAGGATAGCTGTAAAATCTAAAGTGTACAGATTGTGCTGCTTGGGAATAGGAAGTAATTCTATTGGTCTTGACTGGTTTAAAAAGACTACATTTTCTTGGTTCACAGGGTTGATTATTTTAAACATATCTTTAAAATGACCCACTATAGTCACCAAATTTGATAAAAATTAATCAACTAGTTTTTGAGATATCAGCGTTGGTTACAGACAGATATACAGCCAGACGCCACATCAAAAAATGTTCGTAATTGACAGAAACGCAAAGGTATACAGTATATATACGTATAAGCTCGGTGTGTTCTTTAGATAAAATCTAAACCTCTTTTTAAAATCTATATCGTCGTACTCCTCCAAAGAATTTGTTCTAGGACGAATAATTTTTAATCTTCTTGGTGCTTCGACAATTACTACGTTTATACGCACCTAAAAGCGCTTATTTTATATAAGGACGGTTTATACAAATATAACAACTTAGTCGTGCCAAAACAAATTACGGAATATTTAACTTCATTCTCAATTCTTTCTGATAACAAATACGGTTTTCGGCGTGGGAAAAATACTCAAACTGCTTTATTGTAGTTTCTTGATAAACTATACAAGGCACTGGATAAAAACGATAAATATTTTGGGTTATTCATGGATCTTAGTAAGGCCTTCGATCTTGTGGATTGTGACATTTTGCTAGTTAAGATGAATTTTTATGGCCTTAGAGGGATAGTGGCAAACTGGATAAAATCTTATGTCTCTGGTCGTAAGAAAATAACAGAAGTGAATAAATACAGAAGTGAGATAAAGAGTATTACAGTGGGCGTTCCACAGGGATCCGTCCTTGGACCTCTTTTATTTTTACTTTTTATTAATGACCTGCAGAATACGGTTGGTTTGGAACCTTATGTTGTGACAAGACTATTGAGGCAGCTTGTGATAAACTCCAGAATGTGCTTAAACATTTCAAGGACTGGTTTTACAATAATAGGCTTTGGCTAAACAAAGAAAAAACCGAATTCATAAACTTCACGCCCAGAACCGCAAATTTTGATAAAAGTTATTTAGTTAAAGTCGATGGAAAATCAATATCACAGGTTGCTCCTACTAAGAGTCTTGGATTACACATTGACAATAATCTCTCTTGGAATACTCACATAGAAAATTTGTGTCCAAAACTGTCTAGCGTCTGTTTCTGTGTGTACCGGTTAAAATCAGTAACGAATCAAAAAATTATTTTATCTTATTACCACTCTCACTTTTTTTCTCGTGTAAAATATGGCATTATTTTCTGTGTTGGCTGTTCTGAAAGTGAAAGGGTTTTTAAGTTACAGAATTGGGTCGTTAGAAGTATTGCTGGCGCTTCAAGATTAGCTCATTGCAAAAATCTCTTTATAAATTTAGATCTTTTAACATTACCATGCATTTATATATTCAAAATATTATTATATGTAAGAAATAATTTTCAAAAATTTACACCAACTGGGGAGTATCATAATTAAAATACTAGAGACGGTAATGACCTAAATTATGTTACACATAGACCAGCAATATTTGAGAAAGCACCTTCATATATCGGTATAAAATTGTTTAACTTATTACCGTGTCAGTTACGTAATGAGCTAAAAACAAACATTTTCAGGAAAAGTTTAAAATCTTATTTAGTTAAAAATGCCTTTTAGAGTATCGAAGAATTTATAGATAAAAATACAAGTATTTTAAACGACTAAAGGGGGGTTTACCCAACTTTTCATATTGATAATTTATAACCTAAGCACAATTTTATTCATAGTGATAATGTTAAATACATTATTCTTAATAGAAGTGTTTACCCAAGTTTTCATAGTTATAATTCACAATTTATAAGCACAGTGCATAATTTAGCTTTATTTTAACTTTATGCACTATCAATTTGAAAAAAGCAAAGAAAACATTTTGGTTGGTTGATTTAAAAATGGGAGTGATTGATTTTAGCTGATATTAGAAAACAGAAATTTAGCAAGAAGGAAGAATACCTCACCTGCTGAGGTTAGGTAAAGAAAAACATTTTTTTTTTGGTCTTCTTTTTTGTCAATTTGGTATGTCAATTTTCAAAATTTATCCTAATGGACTATGCTTATAAACTCTTGGATAAACAGGTGCTGTTAAACTATTTATTAACACTAAAATTGTGCTTATACGCTATGAATTAAAATTATGAATGATCAATATTAGTATTGGATAAACCCGCCTTAACTGATCTATAAAACTATCTAGTTTCTACAAGTCTTAAATAGATATACCAATTGTAAATTGTAAGTTAGTACCTTTCCTATACCAATTGTAATTTTGGTCTTTGAAATAAAGAATTTTGATTTAATTTGATTTTATTTCATAGTTAACAACAGATTTTTAAAGTGTTTATAAGGACCTTAAAATGGGTTTTTACTGATAAAATTTGGTGCTTAAATCGGTTTTAGTGGTATTTAGAGGACAACATTTTCAAACCGTTCTTATATAAAAGCGCTTTAACAGGCGCTTATAAACAAAGTAAATGTCAATAATTTCGTCATAATCTTCATCCAGTTGTAGTCCAACCAAATTAAAACAAAAGGCAAACATTTTTTTAACAGCAGTTTGCTGACTGGAAATGATAAAGGAGCTTCTGATAAACGTTTTTAAAAAAAATGCGTGAGTGGGGATTTTACGTGGTGGATTTGGTGGGGGGAAAGGGGAGAAAATTGGTATTATTGTAGTTTCCGGCAAAACTGAACGTCGTAGAGTAAAAACTTCAGTACAAAAATTGTAGACGGTGCAAAGGTCTAAAACTTTTGTGAATGTCACTTTTTCACATAACCTAAAAATCTTCGAGAGGAATGCGAAAAATCGTAACATTTTTATTTTTTCGTTTCTTATTTTTCATTTCCGCAAAAACAATTGTGTTTCCACGAAACTTTGCCAAAATATACCCCTCTGTGTCTTTAATTTCTACAATTTTTTTTAGCTAAAAAATGTTAACAATTTTTAAGATATGAATTTTTTTCTGTCCAAATCACTTTTTTTTCAATCAAAAATTCTACTCAGGAAAGTTCTCGTAGTGTTTTTTCACGTTGCTCATTTTTTTTTGTTTTGACATATACTTTTTGGTAGGATAATAAAAAATTATAGTTACAATTAAAAAAGATGCTAAAAAATGCAAAAAAAAACAATGAATTTTTCATAATTTCATTCAATAAAAAAAAATCAACAACCGATTACAACATCTATTTATACGGAAAACATAAAAAGGAGACTGTATTTTATTTACTACGTTTATACGCGCCTAAAACCGGTTTTATATAAGAACGCTTTTAAATAAAGTCGCTTTCTCTTTCATTAGAATCGTTTTTAACAGCTGATCGATGTACTGTTAATCCTCGTACCTTAGAGTTTCTCACAAATTAAAACATATATATTGTTGTATTAAAAAATCCTTATATCACATTTTTTTTTAAACGCAAATAAGACAACTATCTTTTTTCCGATTTAAAATAAAATTGATTTAGTATTTAAAATTGTTCTAATGGTATCTTTAGGACAAGCATTTTAAAGCGTCCTTTGTTTAAAAGCGCTTTAAGAGTACCGTATAAACAAAGTAATTGTTTGACCTAAACCTTTATTTTTTGCAGTATTCCTATTAATATCTTATTTCGATTAGTAAAGTGTCATACGTAAAAAAATTGTTTGTCGCAGAATCTATTGGTGTATTTTTTACCTGATAGTTAAATTTGAATCTAAATTGTAATTTTTTTGTTTTCAAAGATAGTATATTTTTCTAAATTTTTACAATGGTTATTAATATTACTGGCTCACGACAAAAAAAATCGTAAGGTAATCCATTAGAGTTTAATAATCTGGAATTGCAAAAGCAATTCTCGGTTTTCAATATTAATTTATTTTTAATTTCCATCAAGAAGCTAACATTTTGAGCTACTTCTGTCCAACAATTATTTCGATAGAAATAGAAAAAATACGCTTCTCATAATATCCTGATTTAAATAGAGTTTACAAAAAAAAGGTAATAAAAAAGTTTTTTTTTGACATATACTTTTTGGTAGGATAATAAAAAATTATAGTTACAAGTAAAAAACATGCTCAAAAATGCAAAAAAAAAACAAATAATGGCTTGTGTAACAATGAATTTTTCAGCAATTGTTGATAATTTCATTCAATAAAAAAAATCAACAACCGACTACAACATCTATTTATACGGAAAACATAAAAAGGAGACGGTATTTAATTTACTACATTTATACGCGCCTAAAACCGGTTTTATATAAGAACGGTTTTAAATAAAGTCGCTTTTTCCTTCATTAAAATCGTTTTTTAACAGCTGATCGATGTACTGTTAATCCTCGTACCTTAGAGTTTCTCACAAATTAAAACATATATATTGTTGTATTAAAAAATCATTATATCACATTTTTTTTAAACGCAAATAAGACAACTATTTTTTGTCCGATTTAAAATAAAATTGATTTAGTATTTAAAATTGTTCTAATGGTATCTTTAGGACAATCATTTTTAAAGCGTCCTTTGTTTAAAAGCGCAGTATTGCTATTAATATCTTATTTCGATTAGTAAAGTGTCATACGTAAAAAAATTGTTTCTCGCAGAATCTGTTGGTGCATTTTTTACCTGACAGTTAAATTTGAATCTAAATTGTAATTTTTATGTTTTCAAAGATAGTATATTTTTCTAAATTTTTACAATGGATATTCATATTACTGGCTCACGACAAAAAAAAATCGTAAGGTAATCCATTAGAGTTTATTAAGCTGGAATTGCAAAAGCAATTGTCGTTTTCAATATTAATTTATTTTTAATTTCCATCAAGAAGCTAAAATTTTGAGCTATTTCTGTCCAACAATTATTTCGATAGAAATAGAAAAAATACGCCTCCCATATTATTCTGATTTATTATCAATCCTAGTAAACACAAATTTAAAATAATTTTTGGTCATCTTTTGCTATCCAATTTCAACTGACTTCAAATTTGGCATGCATTTATAGTTCCAGTGACAATACAATAATATGTCATTATTAGGCACCCCTCCTTTCTACGATGGGAGTGGAGGGGGGAAAAAACCTAAGTTTGTCCGATCTTAACCAAAATTGGTATACGGGGCCTTTTGGGATAACGAATACTAATTTTTGATCAGATTTTAAAAATTCAATATGGCGACTTCAAGATGAACGATTTTAGGTCGTATTTTGCTAACGAATTTTAACTGACTTATCCACATCCGATTGTGTTAAAATTTGGTATGCGTTTATAGTTCCGATGAAAATACAATAATATGTATGATTTAGTTTGTTCGATTTCAATCAAAATTGGCATACAGGGGTTTCTCGGGAAGGGAATATGAATTTTTGATAAGATTTAAAAATTTTAATATCCTCCGTCCTACAAGGTAAGTACCGTATTTTTTACGTCCAATTCGCGTGTTTTATTTGTACACCGCAGGACATACAAAGTATGTACTTGGCACGTACACAAATGTCCATACATAGCCTTGGAAAGTTCACGTAATATGTAAGTCCCTACTATGTACAATGGAATTAGGGTACGTACTATGTACAGGGTGTCCTAAATTGGGCACTTTTGGGGGTTCAAGGTTTTTTCTTTTTGCTACAGAACTTTTTGTTATGGAATGCATTTCTAGAGAATCATAAAGAACTGTAACTGTAACTGGTTTAAGGTACTTTCAAGAGAGGTAGAAAAAACTGAACCCACTTGCGAGGCTTAATTTTTAAAAGAAGCCGAAAGATGGACATTGCATCCCGATATGTGAAACCATTTCTGAGGTACGGAACCTTTTTGAAAGTCGGCATTTTGGGATGTGGTTTATAACTTTTTTATTTGTGAATTTTTCTGTTTGGTGCCAGTGGCTTTTTTGTAGATTTTTTAAAGCAAAATTCGACTATCCAACTGGATTTTCTCGATCAGTTTTAGTTTTTGAGATAAAACACAAATTTGGCATTTTTCTGTTGGAATGACAGTTTTATTTGATTTTTAAAATTAGCGTAAAATTTCCTTTAAAATGATGTGTTATTTTTGTGTTTTTTGTATATTTTTATTTGTTTATTACTTATTTATTTTTTCTCTTACTATCTTATTTACTTTTTTTCCTCACTTTTTATAATATTAGAAAATAAAAAATATAAAATAAAAATAAAAAATGAAATATTTTATAAAAATACAAAATAATAGAACAGAGAGAAAGTGTAACACATCCAATAAAAATTGGATCATTCCGTATGAAAAATACCAACTTTGTCTTTTATCTCAAAAACTAAATGTGATAGAGAAAATCCAGTTTGACAGTTATATTCTTCTTCTTCTTCTTCTTCTTCTTCAAAATGCAGACTTTTCTAAAAGCCCCTGTGGCTCAAAAATGGTTCTCACCAACTTCTCTTAAAAATTAAGCCTCGCAAGAAAGGGGGGGGGGTCAATTTTTTTTTATCTTTTCTGGAAGTATCTTAAACCTCCCAAAAGCGTCCAATTTGGGACCCACTGTACGTAACTTTGCGGTCTGGGTAAGGGCTTACATGGGACCATATAACTATGAGATACTATACTGGCCCAAGTGTCGAAAAACAAAGGCAACAATTAAAAAATCAGGGCTGGCCCTGGACAAGGTCAAATACGCAAAATCTAGTCGAGTTCAGAAGAGTTTTTGGGTCTGCATTTATTCCATGCTAACTTGATTGCTTTTTTTTTGAAAAATGCAAGGGCAGGGCCCTTGTAGTATCTAATGGTTGTATGCATGGGACTCAGTCCCGACTCAAAACGAACTCGGTCACATGCATCCGTAGTAATATAGTTGCCAAGGCCACGGGGCGCAGGATTCAGGCTAATGGACCAGTTTTCCAAGTGGAAATCTGATGGAAACTCAGCATCAGTAAGTGCGCGAAATTTTCATCTGGCGGACAGACGTGTGTCGGTTTTGGCTCTTATGCGGTTTTCGACGCGTCGCGAATTTTGCGCTAGTTTTTTGAAAGTTTTTTACCGAGATTTTCGGGTTTAAAATGCCTCTAAAATACAATTAATGTCTTTTAAGGTCTAGGATAGTTTTTGTCGGGTTTAAGCGAAGTTTTTTAAAAAGTTTTTGTGTTCGGAAAAAACTAAACATTGTTGGGACTAAAACTTTTTTAGAAGTGGTGGTTTAAAAATGGCAGTAGTCAGTTGTGGTAAGTAATAACTTTTTGGTGTTGTTTTTTTCTTATTCAGCCGTGATAATAAAGCAGAGCGAATGTGCAAATTTCTAGTTTTGATAAAAATGCATTTGAAGTTTTTTACTTCTTAAAAGTAGTTCTAACTAATCATTTTTTTTGTTTAATTTTTCCGTAAAAAAATCTTAGTATCTTGTAAAAATTATTGATTGAAAATTTTGGTGAACTTTTTCTATTAGAAATTAATTTAAAATCAAAACGAATGTTTCATGATCTTGAAATTTAAGGCAACCTGTTGAGAAAGAAGAGCGAATGTTACTATGATACTTTCGCCGTTTTTTTGTTAACATTACTATACAGAGTGATTCGCGACGAACGGGACATAGTAAAACCATAGGTACTAAGGGACTAAGCTATATTCGATAATAAAATTTACCTGGTGGTGTTTTTAACGGATATACAGGGTGATTTATCAAAATATGCGAAAATTGTTCAATTTAATATCTCAAAAATTAAGCAACCAAAAATATGAAATTTTACATAAAAATTATACTCACGAAGATCAATAGACATGTTTTTAAAAATTTGTGACTTAGTTTTTTCTAATTTTTGAATCTCAGTTAAACACAACACCCTGTAACTTACAATAAATAAATTTTCTCATTTTTTCCGAAAAGCCTAGGATTACTACTAAGTAATTACTAAAGAAAAAAAAAATTTACGCGCAACTTTTTATTTTTGCTAAAAAAAAAAAATATTTTTAAAAAATGTGTAAATTTGCCGGGTGCCTTTCCATAACATAGATTTAACAGCATCATTTTAAATAAAAATCATCAAACTGACACAAATATTCGAAAAAGAGGTTATTTTAATAAAGTTGAAGTATTTTTGTACAAATGAAATAATTTTTGTGTTTTCTTTTTATTTTTCTAGAAATAAAATAATTGAAAATAGAATCATAATACGACTTTTCCGCGGATGCATCATCAGAGAACCGTTCGGAATTTTATTTGAACTTACTAAGTGCGTATGTCAGTTAAAAAAATATATTTTTATTTTATTTAAAAAATAATAAAATTTGAATGTGTTGGAAATTTGATTTTTTTTAAAAATGTGTTACTTTTTAAATTGCCCTTACACTTTTTCAGGCATTCTAATGAAGGATCAAGTTAATTTAATCATCAATCTGGGGTGCAATCTACCAAATAATATCCAGGGCATTCTTTTGAAATCGGCTCCCTTTTTCTTCTTTTTTCAAAAAGATACTCAAAGTTTACATAGATAAACCATTTTTGATAAATACGTTAGATGTGTCTGTATATGAAGCTGTAAAGTTATGTACTGAAAGTTAGTAATTAAATAAAATCATAAATCCGGGCCTGGATTTTTTTTTTGCTTTTTGTAAAGAAATACTTACACTTTATTAAAATAAGCGGTTTTTATTTTTTTTATAGGAAAAACAAAAAGTTGCGTGTAATTTTTTTTTCTTTAATAATTAGTTCTTATCCCAGGGTTTTGGGAGAAAATGAGAAGATGTATTAATTGTAATTTACAGGGTGTTGTTTTTAAGTGAGATTTAAAAATGAAAAAAAAACTAAGTGCGGACCTGAAAAGCTCAAATTTTTAAAAACACGTTTATTGGTCTTCGGGACTATTGCTTAGTTTTTGAGATATTAAATTGAACAGTTTTCGCATATTTTGATAAATCACCCTGTATATCTGTTAAAAACACCACCAAGTAAATTTTATTACCAGGTATGGAATGAACTTATTCTATAGTACCTATGGTTCGGCTTAGATTTTCTCCAGTGCCGCACATATTCTTTTTTGCAGGGGGGGGTGAAAATTTCCCGTTATTTAAAACGGTCCGCCATCCACGATTATTAGGAAATGTCAAATTTTGGACCGGATCGGCAAAGCCTCATGTATTGTCTTTCCAAAAAGTCAAAACATTTTAAAATCGACCGATTCGATCAAAAGTTATAGCAAATTCAAAAGTGCGCAAGATTTTTTGCCCACCCTTATTATTATTAGGTCTCTTTTCGTCTCGTGCGCTTTCATTGCCGCCTCCGTCGCCTGTCTTTTCAACGCTCGTTCGTAACGTTCCTGATACCAGCTGCTCGATCTCGCTGCCGCGCCGAATGAAATGAACCTCTCCTTGATGACGCGACAGTCGCACATGTTATAAAATAGGTGGATCCTAGCAGGATATCTGTATGTTTTGAGTGGGCGAGTAGCGTCAAGCCACACCCCCCCACAAAAGATAATCGAGTTTTGATATGCTTATAATTTTGAACTAATTTTGAACTAATTTTAAACCACTTTTAAAAATTTTGAACCACAGTTCTTCCTGGTCGGACGTCAAGCTGAAAAAGAAACAGAAAAGAGTGTGGTTCAAAATTTTTAAAAGTGGTTCAAAATTAGTTAGAAATTGGTTCGAAATTATAAGCATATCAAAATTCGAATATCTCTCGGGGGGAAAGGGTGTGGCTTGATTGACCTGAATAGCGAGGGATGTCGCTAATTTCTATAGAGAAAGGCGCACAGATTTGTTGTGCTCCAGTCCGCTTGCTTTGCCTTGTTGATGTGGTTCGTGATGCGTTCGCGCATTGAGCGATTTTTTATTTACACTTTTTCTGTTGTATTATTCTAACAATTGTTATAGTGAACATTTTCCCGGTAGAGTACATTGACTTGGCGCAAACCACTGGGGGTAAATCTAGGGACTTCAGCAGAAAATTTAAAATAGACATGACTTTTAGTCGTGAAACCTACAAAAAAAATCTCCTCTTCATAGATCACGAGCCGCCACTGGCATGCGCATTGGAGCCTACCCAGTAAACACCATTATGTAAATATTACGTAAAATTTACATAACAGATTTATCTTGTTATGTAAATTTAAGGTCACTTAGAGGTCACAATAAGGTAAAATTTAAGTCACACTAAGGTGCGAAAAGTCTGCATAATGCCATGCGCAAAGCCCACCTAATTTTTAAATAAATGTGATGTAAATAAAATGTCATACCGTTTACATAAATATTACATCCATGTTAAGTAAGAGCTTGGTAAAAACTTTAAGGTCACATAGAGGTCACAATTATTTATTAATAAGGTAAAATTTAAGTCACATTAATTTGCATGACATGCGCAAAGCGTCAACAATATAAGTCCGCCATGAGCAGGCAGCTCGAGGCGGGCCAACAGAAGGTCCGTTCAGGTCCGTCGGTGGTTGCTTGACACGGTCCGACATTGGCAAATATGTGGCAAACTACGTGTTTAAGTGGCGGAAGAGGTAATTCTTATAGAGATCTTGTCAATCCCTCAAAGTCCGCATCTTAATTTTTAAATATATTTGCTCTTTATATATATAATATGATGATCCACAATACTACTCCACTACGTACAGGGAACATAGTGACATTAGCGCCATCTCTACCTACTAGGAAGAAACTATTAAGCACTGGTAATTCAGATGATATAAATATTACATCAAATGTTTTATATAATAGTTATGTAACATTTGAAATATAAACTTACGGTTGAATTGACTATATAATAATTATGTAAAAATTAGAACTTTAATTGGACGTAAATAATTTTACAGGGAATATATATAACATAATTCGACAAATTGCTAGTTGTGTAAAAGGATCAGATATATTCGCTTAATAATTGGGTTTGGGGTTAACCCCCTCGCCAAAATACCAAGAATAATTACCCCCCCCCTTATCACGTTTTTAGGTGCGTTACTGCTTCAGCGGTGCGTGTCTAATGTAGGCGGTATGCCTCTTGACCTCATTATTTTTTTCTACAAAAATGAATGGATTTTTCATCAAGCTTTAAGCAGAGCGTAGTGGTATTTAAAGTGTTTAATATTCAAACATTATCTCGCTTCGTTTTCCGCCTGATGTCTTTTTGTGCATTCCAGTTTTCCAGCCTGTGTCCCAAGGTCACTGAACACAAAATAAAATGTTTTTATAAATAGGTGCCTTCGTCAATAATACGATGTTAATTACCCTTCGCAACCCTGGTAAAATTTTCCCCTCGAATCTCATAGAAAATATAATAGGAATTTTGTAGAAGATTTTATCGGGTTTTGGGACGGTTTTTGCAACATTTTCTATGATATTGGAGGAGATGTTATCAGTTCTATTGGCAGTGATTTTTATGGGTTTTTAAGAAGTTTCTATGGGCACATGTGGCATCGATTTCTAGGATATTGGAGGAGATTATATCAGTATTGTGATTCTAGAAGATTCTATTGGGAATAATTTTGGAGAAGCTTCTATGAGTTTTTGTGTGATCGGTTTCTAGCACATTTGAGGAGATTCTATCAGTATCACGATTCTAGAAAATCCTATGGGCAAGAAGATTTTATCGGGTTTTGGGTAGGTTTTTGCAACATTTTCTATGATACTGGAGGAGATTTTATCAGGTCTATGGGCAGTAATTTTAATGGTTTTTGAAGAAGTTTGTATGGGCATATGTGGGATCGGTTTCTAGGATATTGGAGGAGATTATATCAGTATTGTGATTCTAGAAGATCCTATGGGAAATAATTTTGGAGAAGTTTCTATGAGTTCTTTTGGGATCGGTTTCTAGGACACTTGACGAGATTCTATCAGTATCATGAACCTAGAAGATTCTATGGGCAAGAAGATGAGAAAATGTTGCATTTCTATGATATTGGAGGAGATTTTATCAGGTCTATGGGCAGTGATTTTTATGGGTTTTGAAGAAGTTTCTATGGGCACATGTGGGATCTTTTTCTATGATATTTGAAGAGATTATATCAGTATTGTGATTCTAGAAGATCCTATGGGGAACAATTTTGGAGAAGTCTCTATGAATTCTTTTGGGATCGGTTTCTAGGACATTTGAGGAGAGTCTATCAGTATTATGAATCTAGAAGATCCTATGGGCAAGAAGATTTTATCGGGTTTTGGGTCGGTTTTTGCAACATTTTCTATGATATTGGAGGAGATTTTATCAGGTCTATTGGCAGTGATTTTAATGGGTTTTGAAGAAATTTCTATGGGCACCTGTGGGAACGGTTTCTAGGATATTTGAGGAGATTATATCAGTATTGTGATTCTAGAAGATCCTATGGGGAATGATTTTGGAGAAGTTTCTATGAGTTCTGTTGGGATCGGTTTCTAGGACATTTGAGGAGATTCTATTAGTATCATGAATCTAGAAGATTTTATGGGCAAGAAGATTTTATCGGGTTTGGGTCGGTTTTTGCAAAATTTTCTGTGATATTGGAGGAAATTTTATCAGGTCTATGGGCAGTAATTTGTTGGGATCAGTTTGTAGGATACTAGAAGAAATTATATATTTATAATATATTGTGTATCAAAATCAAATCATTGATAACTGATAGAATCTCATTAAATATTCTAGAAACCGATTCAACAAGAACTCAAAAAAACTTCTCCAAAATCATTGCGCTTACATATGATCTTCTGGAATTACGATACTAATAGAATGTCATCAAATATTCTAGAAACCGATCCCACAAGAACTCATAAAAACCTCTCCAAAATCATTGCTGATAGGAATCGCGATACTGATAGAATCTCCTCAAATATTCTAGAAACCGATCCCATAAGGACCTATAGAAACCTCTCCAAAATCATTACTGATAAGAATCGCGATACTGGATAGAATCTCATCCAGTATCCTGGAAACCGGTGCCATAAGAACCCATAGAAACTTCTCCAAAATCATTGCTCATATAGGATCTTCTATAATCACGATACGGATAGAATCTCCTCAAACATCCTCAATACCTCATTCTCATCAAATCTTCTTTAAATCTGTGTATTTGTTCGTTGATAAAATCTTCTCCAAACCCACACTCTTATACAAACTGATAAAATATACTAGACTTCTGTCTTATAAAACATCCTTGATTCTCATAAAAGTAACTAGCCTTATCCAATCTTATAAATTATTCTAAAACTACATGTTGATAAAACATTATATATTCCCTATATAACCTTCTCTGCTTCTAAAAGATTATAAAATATTATCGACAAAAAAATTGGCCTTATCATTGGATTTTATAGAACTTATAAAGACTTCACGCTTCAGGAACTAAAGTTCTATTTTATACCCTGAGAGACTTAAACGAAAAAGTGACACAAATAAGTGTTTAAAAAATAATTCGGTTTGCCTACAAATTTTTCGCCTCGGGATAAAAAGTTACACTTTAGTTCCTTGGTGTATAATATTTGTGGATACCGATGCAAAACAAATTTTTTATTGATCTGAGGTGTAAAATATCTATTTTCCTATCAAACACTTACTTTTTTCCAGTTTTCACTGTTTTTTTAGCGTTTAAAAGAAGTGCTGTCAAAAAACATTTTTTTGTCTTAAAATGAAAAATATTTACACAGAGGGCAGAATTTTAGAGTTAGATGGAGAGATAATTTAGTGAAGTTCAAAAATATTTAAGGTTGTTGAAGAGAAGCAGCAGGCTGTAAAAAAGTATTTTATGCACTTCAGGGATTAAATAGGTACTTTTATCCCTCTTTATAGGGACTTAAGTGACACTTTTAATCCCTAAGGGATTTAAAAAAATTTAGTCCCTAAGGTATTAAAAATAAATTTAATCCCTCATCTTAGGGATTAAAAGTAAATTTAATCCCTCAGGGATTAAAATAAACTAATCCCTGAAAAATTGTAATTAAATTTATGGCAAGTCAAGCCAAACAGCACTTGCTCTTGGCCAAGATTTTATTCTTAGCACCCTTTCTTGTATTTGACGAACCACTTGGCGTAGAAATAACACAATTTTAACAAAGATCTTTTCCTAAAGTGCATAAAATAGTATATAAACCTCGGAAGTAAAGTGTCCTTTAATAATTAAAAGGCAATTGTTTAATCAAAATTTCTGGCGTGCCATATGTTTGTCATCTTGAGTGGTGTCGTGCATATGATTTTTATTTTGCTATTTTTATACAAAAACAGCAAAAATTGTAATTTTGCAAAGCACAAAGTGTGTGAGATAAAGTTCTTTACAGTCTTTGAGTTTACCAAAAAACGTAAAGTCACATTTGATTCTTGCTGTGGGGAAGTTCTGGTATTTTGATCAAAATGAAACTTTGTTAAATTTTTAGGTTTTCACCTGATAAATTTGTCAATTCTTCCCTTCTACGTGCGCCGGCTATACCATTTATCGTGGACACTTTCATTAGAAGATAAGTGTGATCGGTTGCTGTGGTTAAAAAACAGTTTGAATTTTTTATTTTTTTTTGGTCTATACCCGACTGTTTTATTTTTTTTTTAAATGTAATTAGTTTGAATATTGTTCCTATATCAACATTTTTCTTAAGCTTAAGCATGGTTTTTAGCTATACCTTGAGCATAAAATGGATGGCGCGCATTTTGTCGAGAGCTTCGTAAAATATTCCAAAAAAACCTTTTAATTTTCAAAATTTTTATTACCTTTCTCGATGCTTCATTTACAGAAGTGCTCGAACTGTTTCCCGTACTTTTTTTTTGACTTTTCCTGTTAAAGTCCTCTTTGACTCATTCAGTTTCCTTTAAGATATCCTCAAAAACGTTTTCCATATTTTTTAGATTTTTTTCTTCCAGATTCCATCTCATTTCTATTTTTTGAATGGTAGAGCCATGATGGTAATTTAAGGCCTAAAGGGGTAACGTTTTTGTTTAACCATTTTTTTCTATGTTTTTCACATTTTTATACCATGGTTTTGCTCACATTTTAAAGCTTTTTTTCCAAACTTTCGATATCTAGAATAAAACACTCACTTTTTTCAAGTATTCACTGTCTTTTTTAGCGTTGAAAAAAAGTACTGCTAAAAATATTTTTTCTCTGTTAAAATGAAAAATATTTAGAGAGGGAGGGCGGAATTTTAGAGGTAGATGGAGATAATTTAGTGAAGTGCAAAGTGTTTTTGAGAAGGATGGAGATCTGTTATAATTGGTAGCCTAGAATAAAAAAATTAGCGTTACCAAATATAATTATATTTGAAGGAGATTTGGTTTTTAAATAAATTTGAATGATATCCTCTTGATACTATACTATACATAAATAATTTTGCCAGAAAGTGCTAAACTAAATAATTTTTTTTTATTAATAATATATAATAATAATAAGGTAAATAAAAAATTCCAAGAAAATTGGTTTACTGTTATGGCAACAGCTTAAAATAATTTTTCCTACAGTGCATATTATTTTTATTTTTAATTTTTCTTCAAAAAATCGTTCATATTTTATATTTTTTACTGATCAAATTGTATATTAAGCCTTAAACTAGAATTTTGACATCCCTTTTGAAGTATCAAGTTCTAAAACTCTTTAAAATTCACGAAAAACACTTAGCACCTCTAATAGTAGTTTTCACAACTAGTGCCTAAAATAGTGCTTTTTTTACAAGCGTTGGTTTAAATAACGAGCGCAGCGAGGTATTTAAAAACGCGAGTAAAAAAGCAGTTTAGCTGCCAGTTAACACTATTTTGTTTAATACCTTTATCAGAAAATCCAAGTAAAACAGGAAAATACTTTTAACAATCTCGAACGAACGCAACACACCATCTTTACACTATGAATGAAGGCGGCTGGTAAATAAAATAACAATGGTTTCCATGGCGATGTGTCTTTTTACTCGGTGACATTCATTGTTGCGACATTTTAATTTTTGACAGTTTGAGATTTTGACGATGTTTTTAGACGACTTTTTTATAAGTACTTGGTAAAAACTGGCGTAAATGGCTTATTTTTTAAGCAAGAAAAATTAGATTTTTTTTAATATTACTATTTTCCGCTATTTCTCTTTAACTTTGGGTAAAAAACGAACAGAAATCTTTTTTTGCACCCGTGATCAATAAAAAAGTTTTTTTGCATCGGTAACCAAAAAAGCCATGCTTTAGTTATCTACAAACAATTACTAAAATCATGTTTTTGATGAAGGTATAAAAAAAAACATTTTATCAGGTATTTAACTAAATTATTTTAAGGTTCATCATGGCTCTACCATTAGGCGTTTTAGTATATATTTTTTTGGTAGTTTCTTTTGGGTGGTCTGAAAGTAAACCTCCCAAGTTTGTGTTTTCTTCACTTCTCGGGAACCATCCGCCATTTTGAAAAATCTCTGTAACCGACTTTTCTCGATTTCTATTTTTGGTTGGTCGGAGGCGAAAAAGTCTGATAACAAAAATATTTTTGTCCAAGTGCTCAACTTTCTGTAGTTAGTTTCCAAAAGAATAGAGGGCGCTAAGTTACAAAAAATCAGTTTTAAGGCCATAAAAACGGCATAGATTTGACAACATTGCTTTGCTGTTTTTGGGCCAATCTTTACCGGGCAGAATATCGGAAACGAGAAAACGGAATCTTTTGAAATGTGGCAGGAATGTTTATTTTTGAATTCCTCACACCGTATCCAGACAGTTTTTTGCTGGAATCTCTTATTTTCGAAATAAAATAAATACGCCTAACAATAGTAAAAAATCTTACCTGGCTTTTTCTTTAGCCTCGTCGATAATGCAGAAATCTGTAACATCAATTTTTGGATTTTTTTATTTTTTGAAAAAAAATACACCAAATTATAAAAAATCCTTTGGATACGGTTCCTATTATCTGATAACAAAAAAGTTATGGGTTTTTTCTTTGTACGTAACATTCTGCCGGAATTCGGAAACGCCAAGGTAGGCACAAAGAAACTAAAGTGAGCTGAACTGGAGTATTGGAATTCACTTGTCTAATGGAATATGCGACCAATAAATTGATACATGTCAAGTGATAAGAATAATACGGAAAGTTGTAATTTTTTTGATGTTGAATAATGAATTTTCTTTTGATTCTTTTTAATTTCGAGACATTGCAATCCATAAAGCATGAAGACGAGGTCAAAACCTTTTAAAGAAGCATTAATAAATGGTTACGTTCCTAATAAGTTATACTTTTCTCACATATGGTGTTCGTACCGTGTTCTGAATACTGCGCGATCTGACTCGAAATGGTACTACTGTTGATCTGTCAAAAAAAATAGCAAAGCAATGTTGTCAAATCTATGCCGTTTTTGTGGCCTGAACTACAGCGACTGAAAGCCGGTAAAATTTTTTGAGAACCGCTTTCTGGACATGCATGAAGTCGAGTCTTGTAGATTATATATTATCATTTATAGTAAGAGCAGTACCGATAGCCGAGTCCTTTTGGGTAACGGGCCATCCATCCCTTACATAAACGCGAGAAGAGGGGTTGTAGGCGTAGATAGAAGTATTATTAAGTGCTAAAAGAGAGGGGGAAGGGGTTGCAAAAATCTTTTATAGTGTTGCAGGCGGGGTCAAAATTTGGAAAAATCTTTTTCAATAATTGATGGTAATAGAGTAAAATTGTCATTTGAAGTCGAAAAAAAAACGGACAGGCCGGGTTTTTTGTATTTTCTTTAGGGGGTCTAAAAGTAAAATTCCCAAGTTTGCGTTTCCGCCATTTTGAAAAAAATTTGGAACCGATTTTCTCCATTTCTGTTGGTCGGAGCCAAAAAAGTGTAGAAACAAAATCTTTGGCACAAAATTTGCAATATTTTTTGTAACAAGTTCAATTCCCTGTAGTTAGCTTTTAAAATGATAGATGGCGTTGAAGTTACGAAAAATCGGTTTAACGGCTAAATGTCAGTCAGTTAAATACTTTCGGCAATTTCTATGCCGACAGACCGGGTCATTTCGCTAGCGCAGAGCTTTAGTTTCCCAAATAGCATTTTTCCGTCTTCCGACTAGTCCTGTACGGCATCGTAACGTCATAGGGAGTATAAAATATAATCAGTTGACGAATTTAGTGGTTTAAGTCAAGGCTTATACTTTATCTTTCGTTGTTACGACGTCTCAGCTTGTATAGACGAACGTAAGTCGTCGAGATAACGTTTGGAGCCGTTGTATGTAGTCTAGTGCAGATTCCCGACAACGCTTCGACGTCGTTAAGGAGATCGTTGGCATTTATTACACAGTAAGACGTTAGCTCGACGTCTAAACTTGTAGTACTTGTGTTAGTAAAGTTTTCTGACGACGGTCCAACGTCTGTGCTGCCAACGTTGCAACCAGTAAAAACTACGACGTCCGTCCCACGTCCGGGATGCCACAAATGCACCCAATGTATGTGGTGATGATATTTGACCTACACCGACGGTTTTTCAACATTGGAGTTTGGAATTTAACCCAAAGAGATCCTTTTTTTGTTTTCGTACGGGCGGTACATTTTTTTGTTACAACTAATAATGCCAAAGAAAAACCAATTCAAATATTAAATTCAAAAAATCACTATGATTATCTAGCACAGGAGCTAACAGAATTATGATTAATTTGGGTAGGAGCTCAACTTTGAACTTACCTTAAATAGGCCATAAAGCAATTTACCTCAAACTGTTGTGTGTTGATCACTAAGCGTCTTACATAAACGTGGTTGCAAGACCTGAAACGAAAGAAAAAATGAAAGGCAGTTGGAAAAGGCGCAAATATTGTCACAAAATTTTGCAGGTTAGAATTTTTGGCATTCCGTTAAAACTGATGGCTGCCACCGTTTTGGGTCTTGTTCCGATGTCGGAGAGACGTAGTGGAGGAATCTTTTTTGAAAGCAAAGTTCCCTAAACAGATTAAGTTAAGCGAACACCACTAGCGGTCAGACCCAGCAGATCGAGTCAAACTTACTCGGCTGGCGACTTTTAGAATCTTGCAATGGCGTCACTGTAGATGAAACCAACGTTTCGTCAGAACGGGCGACCGCTTAAGTCAACAAAAATTCACTGGGAGTCAGGACCAGTCAGATTTGAAAGATAAATATGGAGTTTCAGTAGAAATCGGGCAAGTTTACTGGAATTTTCTGACGGAGCCATCTTTTCCTTGCGGTAGTTGTGGATAAATAAGAAAGCCGATCGGAAATTTTGTATTTTTGTGTGAAATATCATGAAATCCCATGAACTTTGCAATAAAATATTGTTGAAATGTCTAAATACATCATTTAGGCATATTTTAAAAAGAATGGGGAAGTTTTTTTTTTCAATAAAATATTATTCCTTATTGAAATAGTGAGAATATTCGTGGCGATCATATATTTTCGGCCCTGCATTGGTCATGTGTGTCAGTAAAGTGAAGTACGTTGGTAATTTTTGGTTTTCAATTTGGTTTTCAAGCTCGCACAAGTTACAAGTCTCAATGTTCTCATGGGGTACGTAATAATTTTCACATGAAACACTGAGGGCATCTTATTTATGCCTGCCAAAGTTGCAAGTATAAAAATCTAGGAATATGTTTTTGACCTTTTGTTGTTTTTTCGAATCAAATCGTAGGGGTTTGCTGAATTTGGAAAAAAATATTAACTAGGTTTGTTGTCCAGGCGTTGAGCTAATTGCACTAAGCACGACTTAGTTTTGTAGTACACATTTTTGTATTCCCTCTATGGAACCCACGTATTCCGACGTCGGTACAACCCGGATTTGCATTCCCCATTTTGGTATAAATTTGAGTCGGTGCGCGGTCGATCTAAAGTAGCTTCCTGACGTTAGGTTGTCTACGCCAACGTCGAAATGACGTCAAAATGCTAATTGGGTTGATACCTCATTTGTACTGTTCTTACTATAAATAATAACATACAGAGCACTTCAGGCTACTGCGAACATCGGCCGGAAGAAGTCCAATTTGCCAGTGTACGTACATGCAAGGACGCCACACACCTATCAGTGGAGCAACCAACACTCAGGCTTGCACTTAGTACGCCTCTAACAATGGTGCCGTGTGGAGCGTAGTCAACGAAACCGGAATTTGGTCAATAAATACACAAATTTTTATAACGTAATTTTTTTGTTTTTTGTCACTGATAAATTAGAGCGTTTTATTTTCAACTGCTCAGATTTATTACTAACAACGTGTTACAATGAAGATAATAAGGAGAAACAGAATAAAAGCAACTTCTCAAAATAAAATAATAAATTCTAAAAACCAAAAAGATTTTCTCAGTAAAAAAAAATTAGACCAAATGTTCGAAAAGTCCTCCTTGCCCGGCTAGACAATATTCAAACCTATTATACAAACCCCTTCTAACGTTTCCAAGCATGGTAGGAGTGATAGTTTGAAAAGCTTCTTCAATTTTAATACGTTCTTTCAAATGATTAGCCTTTTCATGTCCATAAACTTTATTTTTGATATAACTCCACAGATAGAAGTCATTAGGAGCAAGAGCGGGTGATCGAACTGGCCATAAAATTGTTCCCCGTGTACTTACAACCCGATTATTAGTTCTACATACATTATCAAGATATTCCCTAACAAGGCCAACATTGTGAGCGGGACAACCATCTTGTACACCTAAAAACTGCCTAGCAGTTGGAATAATATGCTGCTGCAGTAGATCCAAGTATCTAGGACCATTCAAATTGCCGTCAATAAAAAATGGCCCAATTACGTGTTCCCCTACAATACCCCCCGAAACATTTAGTTACTGTGTTCTTACGCCAAAATACAAATGCAAATTTTTCCTCGACCAGTATCGAACGTGTGTTGGGTTATTACGATTCAATAATGGAAAAGTTCTTTCATCTGTGAAAATAATAGATCTCAGAAAGTTTTCATCACGATTAGCTCTTTCCATCATTGTTTCGCAAAATTACATACGACGATAGTTATCCTCCGGAAAAATTTGATGCGTTTTTGACGCTTTGTAAGAATGATAATCACTCTTTTTGAGAACACGTAAGACAGTGGCTGAAGACGTATCAACTGCTTCGGCAATTTGGTGGCTAGTTACCTTTCGATTTTGCTCCACTGCAGCTCAAATCATCACATCTTGTACTTCCTGCTCGTCATTTAAAATAGTGGGTTTTTTATGGTTTCTTGGCGCTACACAACCAAACTTTTCAAAATTCTGCACGAACTAATAAATCGTTGTTAATTTAGGTTCTGGGCGATTTACAAAATTCTCCAAAAAAGTTCTTGAATAAGTCTCAATGGTCTGCCTTGATAGTACCATTTGACCATCTGCACTTTTTCGGCAACTTCGTAGACATCCATTTTTAGTTTTAAAAATGTATTGTTCTACTTAAAAACTTACCAATCTGTTTCTCGAGCAAGGCAGAAACAAAACAAAATAATAAAAGCAAAATAAATTTCAAAAAGATAACACTGCAGCGTGCTTCGAGCCCACCTCGGTCGTACGGCACGGAGAGTAAATTGGACTTGATTCCCCCTATGTTCGCAGTAGCCTGAATATCATTGTATAATCCATAACATGTGACTTCATGCATGACCAGAAAGTGGTTCGTTAAGAATTTTACCGGGTCCACAACTTCTTCATTTAAAGTTTCTGAAAAAAAATCACTTTTTATTGGTCAAAATACGTTAAAACTGATCTTTTGTTATTTCGGCGCCAAACTAACTACAGAAAGTTGAGCACTCGGACAAAAATGTTGAAAATTTCATGCCGTATATTTTTGTTCTCAGACTTTTTCGCCTCCGACCAATAAAAATTGAGAAAAGTCAATTACAAAGTTTTTTCAAAATGGCGGATGGTTCTCGAGGAGTGGGGGAAACACAAACTTTATTTATGACAATTTTACTGTACCACAACTCAACACCGTTCTTGAGAACGGTGTTGCACAACTAAATACGCGAAAATAAAGTACACTTCCGGCCACATAAAATATGGACGACGATTTAATATAGTGTATTATCAAATTGACAAAAAATGTCACCGTCACGTTTTGTTGTTGTCGTAGGATTATGTTTAAAAATGTTGGCAAAATTAGACGTTGGTTTGTCGGTTGGAAGAGTAGAGGCCTATTATGGATGAAACAAGGCGATAATTGTAAGAATAAAAAGAAAGTATCTAGAAGAAGGAACTGTTCGACGAAGGCGAGGCACTGGCTTAACCCAAGTCAGTATACGCCCCAGCAGGATCAGCAACTGATCGACTTTCTTGAAGACCACCCATTTGCGATGGCCCGAGAGGCGAAAATTAAGGCACATTTTCCACATAAGGATGACACGCAGACGGATAAGCCGTTCTAGGCTTAGATGTCGCGTTGCTGCCAAGAAAATCTTACTTAGTGCAGAAAAGAAGCAAGCCAGGTTAATTTTTGCACTAAACTGTTCACTACAAGAAGAAGAATTTTGGAAACAGGTCCCCATGGAAAATGTGTGGGGCCTTATAGCAAAAAAGAGAATACGACGAAGTCATTGTTTCAAATCCAAATTTATTTCAAAATTTAAGAGATTCCATGCCACGTAGTGTTTTTTCATTAATTTATTTTCGATTTTGAACATTTTTGATTGTCTGCAAAGACTTAGATTACTCAAATTTACCGATCCCGCAGAGATGCGCTGACTTTGATTAAGTTATTGCTTTCCTTTTGCCAATCAGTTTCTTATTCGCACAATTGTGGTCTTGTTTCGTCCATAATGGGCTTTAAGAATAAGTTTTATAATAAAATTTTGAATAATTTGAAAAAATTGTTTTATTTATTGGTATATTAGTCTTATAGCTAAGTGTGGCCAGTCTCTTTATTTTTCCGTTTACAATGACAAAAGATCTAATCTGTAAATCTTACACATGAAAGTCAGTTACAATAAGCAACGCAATTAACAAAACTTAAATTCAACAGACCTGCAGCTAACTTCTGCTATATGCATTTTATGTAGCCGGAAGTGTATATCGCCAGTATTGAAAATAAAACGGCAAGTTAAATTATTCGTAAAACATTTATAATCAGTGACCTTAGATAACATTTTCAGATCCAGTGTGTCATCAATATACAAAGGCACGTTTCTGCTTTTGCCGCTAGAGACTTTCCTGATTATATAATATTTATATATTAAAACATAAATTTTAATTCAATTCAGCACAGAAGGAAAACCTTTGAAATTTAAAACGGAACCACGGTACAAAACTAAATCGATTATATGAGATCTTTGAACTTCTGTTCGCCTCTCTTGTATTGCATACGTTCGGGTTGCATATGGCGCTCAGAGCTTGGATGCTATAAGCCTCTTTTGAAATTTGTGTAAAGCTTTACAGTGGGATTAACTAAGATCTAAAATAGTACCCCCCACAGGTCTAAAATTTACACCTGTGGGGGTACTAAATTTTAAAACCAATTTTCAAAAAGCACTTACAGATATAGAAAAGGCACGAAGTTATTGATTATTTTGTATTGTTATTGCAAAATACCACCAAACAAAAAGCTTTTTTACACATAACTAAAGACTAAACGACTTACCTGTAAGGAAGTTCAATCCAAATTATACGAGATTGGTCACATCCTATTATATATACCTGGTAGTGACAATTCGTAGCACGTCGTACGCAAGTTTTTGAGATAAGAAAATCATACCGTCCTTGCAGCCTGCCTGACCTCTGCTAGGTACTTCAGTATACTTCTAAAGCTTTCCTAAAATACTAAGATCGCCAATGACGTGTCGACTAATGATACTGAAATGAATTGCATGAAAAAATACATGAATCGTGTCTAATAGGATGTGACCAATCTCGTATAATTTGGATTGAACTGCCTTACATGTAAGTCTTTTAATCCTTAATTATACTTCGATTGGTCACATTCTTTTAGATATAGCTGGTAGTTGTTTAGAGAACATACATTATATTTCTTAATATAATTAGCTAACAAATCTTTTGAAATTAAAGGTTTATTATAAAATCGATTGAATGTTTTCCTTTTTTCGGAAAATCCCGCAGCCTTTCTCATATTTTTGATTGATGCACCAACCCTTAATGCTATGGAAGATGCCCCATGTACTGTGCTATGTCCTTTAAAATTTGATTCTATTCCTGCGTTTTTTTTACCTTTTTCAATCAACCTGCTAATGATTTGGGATGTAGCGGGCTTATGAGGCTTTTCAATTGTTAAAGTAAGTGTATCCTCTGTTCCTCGAAATGGTTTTGTTTTCTGTATGTAATATCTAATGGTAAAACACAAATAGAACTGTAAATTTTATTTGAAAAAGGGAATATAAGAAAAGGCTAAATTTTTCTGAGCGGAATTCTTCTGATAACCTGAATGTTAAGTTTACCAAAGGGTACAAGTTACCTATATAAGGTAACACTGGTTCCGGATACCAAGTTTATATTTCAGAAATTGAGGGCGCAGCTTAAAAATGCCTCTCATAAACCTATCTACTATTTCTGCATCACAAATTAAGAGTTGAATATTTCCCAGTATTTTGAGATTCTGTTTCTAAAAAGGCTATAACTTGATTTACATTAGGCTGCAAGATAGTCTCAATATTATTGTCGCAAAACTTCCATCATTTACAACAATAACTTTTAAGCGAATCACGGATTCTAATTTTGAATACCATGCTTGAGTTTTCCAGATAGGATAAACCACCCGACAACAATTTTTTTAAAATTCTTGGAAACAGTGAGGAAGGAGGAAATATATAAGAATTAGAGTCTTTCTAATTCATTGTAAATGCATCCACTGGAAACCGCGACACAAAGCGATGGCAATTTTTGTTCAGATAGCTTGCAATTAAATATACAATTTTTATACGAGATTTTTCGTCCGCTATATGATTATCCAACCTATTTATGTACGTGGTAAATACAAAAATATACCTAAGCTCACTGCCACATCATTCTCGCGATAGCAATCAGTTTTTTATATATCATGCTGTTCATTTTGTTTATGACCGCTATAGCGACTATGCTGTCAATTCCTAGTAAAATATGACAATTTTGTAAATTTTTTACAAAGCTTGTTAAGCCATTGCCTTCATGTCAAGAATTTTTATGAGTTTCTCCTGTTCACCTTATTACCAAAAACCCTTTTGCTTCCTTCCCGTTTCCACACATCGGAGATAATTAGGCTGTAAAATAGTATGATTGCTTGTTCTATGTGCTTTAACCACCACTCAAGTTCATTTTTGACTAAGAACCTAATAAGCTTCTTTTTGTTATAGTCGTTCCTGTTAGCCTTTAAGGCAAGATATTTTTCTCACTCAAGGGTTTTTACGTACAAAAAGCCGCACTCTGTAACGTAACAAACCGAGACTAGCCTTTCTATAATTTGCGAAATCTCTTTCCTTTAAATAATCTTAATGGCTGTTTTTATTTTTGTTATTCTTTTTTGTGCAATGGATAGATATAAAAATTGTATCTCTTGAGTCACTTGTGTATGGCTTTTTAATTGTTAATAAAAAAAAAGCTAATCTTTTAAATAATAAAGAGAAAATTTAGCGCCTTAATAAATTTACAGAAATGATTTGGGGCGTCGACGGTAAGGGGCGAGGGAATAATCGAGGTCCCGGGTTTAAATCCTGGTCGAGGAAAAACTTTTTTCCGATTTATTCCCTCGTTCTTTGCCCTCTACGCCACAAATCATTTCTTTTAAATAATGTTGAAGTTTCTTACATTTTTTTTCCTTGCTTTATTATCTCTTAGATAAGAGAATAAAGCCTGAGTAATTTGGTAAAACCTTAGATTAAAAAGGTTGTAACAAAAAGGTGCAGTGGCTAGAGCGAATGGTAAACATTGGAATTTAACTTTTGTTTTGAAAAGAAAATCTTAAATATTTTTTATATTTATCACACATTGGAACTAAAAAATATGCATCTTTAAGATCTAATGTAGTAATTAAGTTCTCTAATATCTTCCAGTTGAAAATGAGGTGGGCGAAAGAAATTTATTTAGGCTTTGAGGATTTAAGATAAACCTAAATTCGCCGTTATCGTTCTGTCTTAAGAAATAGCTTAAGAAAAACTGATCTTGACAGTTATTAATGTTTGTATGCTTTTTGAATAAATTTTTAACTCATTTTTGGTAAATTTTGGGGTTTTACGGGTGAAAACTTGAAAAGGTTTGTCCACAAAGTAAATTTTGTAACCTTTTGTCCAACTCAAAATTAATTTATTTGGAGTTATTTGATTCCACTCTTCTGAAAAAAAAATTATTCGACCGGAATACGTTCTTTCACTGTTTAGCTCTAATATTACCTTTCGGCGCCTTTTTTATATTTTTGCAATTTTCTGAAAAATCTTTGCTAAAAAAGAAAAGATCTGGATTTTGCGCAGTAGCAATTTTCTATACTTTTGCACGAAACAATATTGTGGCCAATGCAAAACAACTGCGCCGATTCGGCAAGACCCAAAAGATCTTCATCAAGTGCTTCGTCTCTCCCTTTTTTGTTTAGGCCAAATTAGAGAAAACCTGCTCTAAGACTGTCAAACCTTTTCCCAAAATAGTTTACAATTCCAAGAGTTACGTCTCTCTTTTTTGCTCTGTGGATGCTAGCATCACTTGATCCTCTGGATTTAATTTGGGTCCTTGAAGAATTGGCAATTCCCCGGGAATTTTATATTTTTCGATGAGATTATTTTTGGTTTCCTTATCTGTCCCCATAGAAAGGTGCCTCTTCCATCTGGAAGCTAACTCTCCCCCATAATATACTTTCTAAGGGGTTCCTCTCTATGCTAGAGTTGAAGGAACTACTAGTGTCTGACGAGTGACGAACTTGAGGAATTGTCAGATTCGTCGTCACATATAATAATATGAAAAACGACGTGCTAATAATATTTTTTTAAGTAAACATTTTTTAGAGTATTTTATAGAGACTAATATGGCGGGCATAAGTCAAAAACTATACAGGGTTTAAATTTTGTATGAGTCACAAAAACAAATGTGTGTTTACAGAATAAACAAACCCATGCGAAAAAATATTAGCCAAAAACATAATATTTGTCTCACTCCATTGTTTAAAACTGACAGTTTGCCAATATCTTCCTTACTTGAATCACGGCGCTTCCTTTTTCTTTCCTTTTTCAGTTTCCTCATTTTCTTTAGGTAACCCATTTGCTTTTCGCGTTTTCTTTTGTTAGCTTTTTTCTTTAAAAGCGTATTATCATAATTCGCGCGCATAAATTACTTTCGATAGCGTCTTCACTTGTTGCGTAACAGCGCAAGAAGTATACTGAAGTACGTAGAGAGATCAAGCAGGCTGCAGTGGCGTATGTTTTTCTTATCTCTAAAACTTGCGTATGACGTGCTACGAAGTATCACTACCAGGTATATCTAATAGGATGTGACCAATCGAAGTAAAATAGATTCATTATCTGTGTTTGAGGCTATAAAGTTGTAGATTTTTAGAGAACCTCTGGGGGTGGTTTAAATTTATAGCCCCCAGAAAGGATTGTTTTGTGGCAATTGTTAATAAGTTCGTTTATAATTCAACCGTTTGTATAAGAATTAATTTACCTTATTTAACATCCCAAGTTGTTCACTAATCAATAAAACACCTTCCATTTTGTAAAAAAAAAACGCTATATTTTGAACTCGATTTGAGCACAAAAAATATAGGTCACTGATTATGCACGAAAACTGTTTGCAATAAAAAAAAATCCAAAACAACTGTACCGTTTCATATATTTGCAAACTGAAATTAAAATATTGATTTTATCTTAAAGCGTAATAATTAAACAAAACTTTCCACTGAAAGATCACACTCAAAATTCTCAAAGTCTCAAAGCTGCAGTTTTCATCAGTACTTCGATAAAACCGGGCACCGTCCAGTTCGTTGAGCCGACATGACTCTTTTGTAAATAAAATCTATATGTTTGTGGCGGATTCATAATGTCGAAACTATTTTTTTTGGGTTTTTCGCCACTCAGTTAAGGATTTTTTTTCAAAAATATGTTAAAACCAACGGCGTAAATTCCTCAAAGAAAATGGTTCGTTTGTCAGTGGTTTTTAAATAATATAAAAATTTGTCCATACACACACAAATCCTCACTAGAATGAAGTACTTATCTGACCCTTCGGCAGAATCTCTTCTGCCGTTTTCAAAGAAATTATTCTTTTCTTTTTTGAAAAGAATAATTTCTTTAAAAACGGCAGTGTGCGGAAAAGCAGTTTCATTTGATTTGTGCAGAATTAAAGACCAATTTATACAAAAATTAGTGCAATTCATCAGTGTTCGTTGGAAAAATAGTGTACACAACTCAATAGAATGTAACTTTTTTACACTCGCTTGTTGTTTTACTCTCGTTCACAACATTCACGTTCGTGTGAAATTTGTCATTTTCTTCTCTTGTTATGTAATATACTATTTGTACTAGTCGCATACAAAAAACATTCAGGGAGGGTGAAGAACTGCTACTTTTAAAAGGTTCGATCTTCTTGAATTTTTAAGAAATGTTATTTTTAATACTTGCTCCAAAATATATAAAGAATATTCTTTCCAGTTATGGATTTTTTTTTGAATTGGTCTATTGGTTTTAGATCAATAGGCAATTGAAATAGTTTAATTTTTTGATGGCCCATGGTATATAAATCGCCCAGTAGTCTATTAATAACGATAAGTGCAGACAAAATAATTTGCCCGCCGTTTCTTTCAAATTCGAAAAAAACAACCGCAAGTAAGGTCGGCTTCTTGCAAAATAAAATAAATTCCTTATTTGGACGAGAATGGAGACATAAATTTCCCACAAACTAGAATACACTCTTATTTTGTTTTGTTGTTTCCTTTCTAGGATTGCCCCCGCTAAACATTTAATGGAGTAAGCAGATTTAGGACGCAAGAGCGAGCAAGATTTAGATTGCGGTGGTAATCACCAGCCCAGAAATATGACCTTTTTTATATTTGGTAGTTTTAGGATAAGCCTGAATTTTTTGCTATCTGGATTAAATTTTTGTCTGTCTGGGATATAGGGAGTCATTAAGGGCCCAATTACATCGTTAAACCGGCAACGCTGTTGGGTCCGTTTATTAGGCAATTCTTTTTCCGCATGTTTCTCGGAAACGGGACTTCTAAATGGCCTGAAATTTTGCCTAAATTGTTTATTGGACTATGTTTTTCCATCAAATCTTTACTACTTTTTTAAAATTTTGTTTATTTTTTGAAAAAAACTGTTTTAGCTTTTGTGGTGTTTCAAAATTGCCGCGTCCATATTACGTCAGAAACAGTCAGAAATACCCTTTATAGAGACCTGTAAAACTAAATTGGAAATATTTGTAATTTTCCAAATAATGGACACCTAATTTCAAAAACTCTCTAGATTGTATTAATAAGCTTTGTAATCCTCTTCCTCTAATAAAAAAACAAATTGAGTATTATTTTCCTCTAAAGCTAAAACATGCGGAAATGTAAAAACATGGACTATAAGGGTTACCTATCAATATTAGTTATATGCCTAGCATCAAAAATTACTTAAATGGTTATATTATAGATACCGCCACCATCAAAATTAACCACCCACGTCTTTTTTTTGTGAGCTTACCCTAGGCATAGTTTCTAGTGTTCTCCTTTCCTAAATGTATTCGGCTAAGAGAGATCTAGCCTATATACCTAGGTAACACCCCTTACCAGGAAAAAAAATTTATGTCATGCAAACATCGAAATTGGTCGACTCACTGTATTTGCAACTAACCAATGTCAGTGTGTCTGCCTGACATTCTTCATAACCTTAGTTTTGTCGTTTTGTTTTGGAGTTCGTCGGCCTGGTTTTTGTGTTTTATTTAATAATTTTTCTTTTGGTGAAAAGCTACTTTTTAGAACCCTTAAGTGGTCTGTGTGTATGACCATTAGACTAGTTGTCACTGCTCTCAATGCGATCACCTAGGTGATAAATAAATAATCCCTCATAGGGTCACTGGATCCTAAAACCTGCGGCTGGGACCGCAGGTCTCAGGATCCAGTGACCCTAATCCCCAATGATTCGCGGCGCAATCTGTGAACAGGAGAATACAGTAAAGAAACCAGAGATAGATAATGAGTGGTAGATGACGTATTGAAATCGATTGACAAATTTATATTATCTCTGGATTGTTCTTGCGCCGTTAAAATTGAGGCATTAAATTTTTGATTGGGGTGGTACAAAATAACTATCTAAGTACATAGGATTCGACAATTCTGGTCTAGGGTGCCGAAATAGCGGGTATTGAAAAAGAAGCGCAATAGCTAGTAAATGAGAGCGAAAGAGATATAAACTTGAGAAACTCACAATTAACTAAAATATTCCCATGTAAGATTCCGTCAAATTTAACGATAAATGTTGCCTTCAAAGGGCGTAAAGCAGTGATTATGAGTATTTTCTTATTTTAGTTTGAAATTAGAATCGGCTAAATTATTTAAAATGCCCATTTGCTCTTCCAATAAAACTGCGAAAAGTCTGAGCCTGACCTCCCTAAACCGGTTACGCTAAAGTCTCAACTCTATACTAGACAATTTTTCGAAGCAGTCTCGCGTTCTCACGAAATATCTTGTTAAAATAAATTTAAAACAAAATTAAACTTTTTTAAAAGAATAAACAAAAATAAAACAACGTAGCAAAGTCTTTCAATCTGTAATCCTCTACTCTTTCTACTTAGAACACTTTGTTATTATTATTATTGTTTATTAATATTAGTAAAAGGAATAGTGAACAATAAAATAGTGTTAAGAATTGATTATATTTTATTAACAGTACGAATATATTTTACGAAGTTGTGTACCCAATTTTCACAAACGCAATTGACTGATGAAAATAGGGGTAATGTATGAATACTTTTTTAACACGCCTTTAAAATACGCTATTTTAACCACTTTTTTTCCTGTTTTCTTTTATTACGAAAAAAATTACAAATGTTAAAATTATAACTGTTAAAGGATTTTCCAGTTTCTACTTACAGAAGTAGAAGTAGAAAACGTGCTTTATTGTCCAAGAATACTTATTGACAAAGCAATCTTAATAATAAACCTACTGATAAACCTACTTAAAATTACTAACTCTTAAATAAAAAACAATTAAATTGTTTATGTTTGATAATTTGCTCCTACTTATAATAAATAATTTGTGTTAAAAAGGCAGAGTCTAGGTTGCAAATAACTACTTCTTAACTAAAGAAACATTAAAACATTGTTTTAAAATTTAGTCCCAGTATTAACAAATAATTTGTATAAAAAAAGACAAAATATAGATTGTAGAAAAATAAGATTTTTGTAAAAATACAGACACTTGTAGAAAGACAAACACTAAAACTTTAAAAAAAAACTAGAATTGAAAAAAACTAGAACTAACTTGATAGGTGTAACAACCACGTCAAATCAAAATAGTAAACCAAACTAACAAATAAATAAAACGATAGTTGGTATGATATATTGCAGTGCTATAAAAAAGAAAAAAAAAATATTAAAATGAAAACCTGAAATATTCATCAATAGAGTAAAATACTTCTGAAAATTATTGATTTTTGACATTCTGACGAGTAGAATAATTAGTATGACGAGATGGAAATATATGACTATTCTTGTGGATCAGACTGACTGTCTCCAAAACAAATAAACAAGGCAGGGTAAGAATGTTATGTCGGATAATCAGAGGCTTACATGATGTTCTAGGTGGCAGTTTAGCAATGGACTGAATTGCACGTTTTTGAAGTTTAAAAACGGAGTCAAAAAGGTATTGGCTGCAACAGCCCCAAAAAGGTAGGCCATAGCAAAGATGTGATTGTATAACGGCAAATTATATTGATTTTGCCATAGAAATATCTAGATTTGCAGATACTGCTTTAATACAATAACATCTTGAGGCTAGTTTTTCATTTAGTGCAAAGATATGATTTTGAAATTTTAAATTAACATCTATTTAAAGTCCAAGAAATTTGGTTCCAGTGGAGCTTTTGATTGAAAATTTATCGCACACAATTTCGCTACTGTTGCATGAAGTCGAAGAACCTGGGTCTTACTGAAGTTAAACAATAGACCATTTGCATCACACCATTGCTTTATCAAGCATATGTCATGAGATATAATTTCGATGAGGTTCTTTGCATCGTTCTTATGTCATACCACTATATCGTCATCAGCAAAAACTGCAAAAACTCCGGATATGTTGAGAGGTCGTTGACATAAAGGAGAAACAGAATACGTCCCACGATTGAGCCCTGAGGGACACCAAAATTTATAGACTGTTTTGTGGAACATTTGTTGTTAGCAGAAACACTTTGGCTACGATTTGCTAGATATGACTTAAACGACTCCAAAACAACACCTATAAAATCATAAATTTCAAGCTTTCGCAACAGTATTCCATGACTCACGCAGTCGAAAGCCTTCGAGAAGTCACAGAACACTGCTGCGGCAGCTTATCCATTGTTATAGTGTCGTCGTGCGTCTTTCTCTTGGGTAGAAATCCAAACTGCGCAATGTTAAAAACCTTATTTTTTATCAAAAAATCCATCATACGCTTTTTACCAGTTTTTCAATAACTTTTGAAATTGTTGATAAGAGAGAAATTGGTCGATAGTTTGATGGATTTTTTGTGACACCCTCTTTATGAATGGAGACAACCAATGCCTCTCTAAGACTTGTTGGAAAGCTACCCTGAGAACAAGATTGATTAATGGCACATACTAATACTTGTATTGCTTGGCCAGGAAGTTCTTTGAATATTTTGGTAGAAATACCATCAGAACCAGATGCATTTTGCTTTTCCATAGCTTTAGGAACGGTTTTTATTTCTTTTATGTTGGTTATTCTGAATTGGAATGATCCAGTTACAGATAAACCATCAAGGTAGCGCAGCGAATCGATGCTAGATTTAATATTTTTTGTTAAATTAGAAGCAACAGAGCAGTAAAAAGTATTGAAATCCTCAGGTTCAACATCTATCTACCTTGGTTTAGATGTGTCCTTTCCTGTTAATTCGCGTACTGCGCACCAGGTCTCTTTGGATTTATTAGACGACTTGTTTATGCAATTTGAGAAGTATCAATTTTCTCTAGTTTAGTCGGTAAGTCAAGTAGTAGTTCAAAATAAATCCGTTTTCACTAAAGTGTTTACGAATGGTATAAAAAAGTCTAAGATTTGCAGCAGACACCTCCAGACCTTGAGTTATCTAACTTTTTTTACTTCTTTTTTTACGAATTGGTCCAACTGGGAAACATTTATTCATAATTTTATGAATAGTTAAATAAAACTCTTGAAGGGGGTCGCCTTTAGTAAGAATTTGTTCCCATGAGATAGAATTACAGATTTTTTTGCTTTTCTTCAAATTTTACTGTTAAAAATTGCAAGTTAGAATATTTCAACATGGCGTTTTAAATTTGGTAATATTCTGGACCCGATTTCAGAAAGTCGATTTCATTTATATCTCACCACCCTGTACAGACAACTTTATCCGTTTTATTAGACTTTTTAGTATAATACGGTCTGGTTAGATTGAACTGGCGCTATATGATTACGAAAGGGCCCACATCGTTCGCCCACACATCGAATACTCGTTTGATCATTTTGATGTTGCCAATGTCAGTTTTAAATAGAAATTTATCTTGCAATTGCCATGCAATCTTCGATATTTGTTCGAGCGTCAGTATTAGTATACTAGACTACCCTGAAAACGGCGTATAAACGTTTTGGCAACTCGATTTTGCACTAATTTGGCAGAGATTTTTTGAGTTGTGTTGACGAAGTTGCCTGCAACTCGTGCAAAATATCCATTTTTGACGGACCTTCACCGTCACACAAACGGCGAAATGATAAAACTGAGAGGACAAAAACCCTAAAATTAAACTTTAATAAAATATTTTTTTTATTATTGTTTGAAATACATATGTTCCTGTTGTTCAACAATTATATTATTATTTTCATAGTAGTTAACTTAAATTGCATCAATGTTTCGTTTTTTTCTGTAATATTCTATAAAGTTTGAGATTTTCTTATGGATTTCCAGTACAAAAATTAAAAACTGTAATATTATGGTCGGCAGATATAGAGGTGTGTGCTGGTTAATTTGCCATAATCTTAACATATTAATTTATTTCATTTAACTAATTTTTTTGGGACTTTTAAAAAATGCTACAAAATAAGAAGGCATTTTTTATATTTAAAAAACAACAAAATGAATCTCGTGTCCGCAAATAAAAATGAAAGTAAAACTCGTGGCATATCGGACAAAGCGTTTTTGTTTCTCACTTCATTACGACCAGGCCTCCAATGTCTAATGGAGAATCCAGACACCTACAGACCTGTTTCATCCTTATTAGGAATCATCAGGGAGTCATAGGATTATACCTGGCAGTTGAAACTACACAGTAACTATGCACACATCTGGAATTTAAAACAAAAAGTTTGTAATCCTTGGGGACGTAGTAACTGTGTGCGCCACCTGTCGAATAAACCGAGAAACAAAAACATCAAAACTTAAAAGTGCAAGAAACCGTAAATACAGAATCCTGTACCGTTCAGCAGGTTATAAAGTAGAAACCTGTAAAAGTATAAGGTCACTGTAACATGACTCTTAAAAAGAGGTAGCGTTCGCAGCAACACCGCCCCCAATTGGAGCTTCATACTACGTGGCCCTAATTTTAAGACATCAGCAAGCAATCGCTCCGGAGGAGGCTTGTTGCGCAGAACTAGAAAGCCAAAATATTTTTAAAAAAAACAAATAATCTCGTGCCCGCAAATAAAAATCAAAGTAAAACTCGTGGCATATCGGACAAAGCGTTTTTGTTTCTCACTTCATTACGACCAGGCCTCCAATGTCTAATGGAGAATTCAGACACCTACAGACCTGTTTCATCCTTATTAGGAATCATCAGGGAGTCATAGGATTATACCTGGCAGTTGAAGCTACACAGTAACCATGCACACCTCTGGAATTTAAAACAAAAAGTTTGTAATCCTTGGGGACGTAGTAACTGTGTGCGCCACCTGTCGAATAAACCGAGAAACAAAAACATCAAAATTGAAAAGTGCAAGTCACCGTAAATACAGAATCCTGTACCGTTCAGCAGGTTATAAAGTAGAAACCTGTAAAAGTATAAGGTCACTGTAACATGACTCTTAAAAAGAGGTAGCGTTCGCAGCAACACCGCCCCCAATTGGAGCTTCATACTACGTGGCCCTAATTTTAAGGCATCAGCAAGCAATCGCTCCGGAGGAGGCTTGTTGCGCAGAACTAAAAAGCCAAAATATTTTCAAAACAACAAAATGAATCTCGTGTCCGCAAATAAAAATGAAAGTAAAACTCGTGGCATATCGGACAAAGCGTTTTTGTTTCTCACTTCATTACGACCAGGCCTCCAATGTCTAATGGAGAATTCAGACACATACAGAACTGTTTCATCCTTATTAGGAATCATCAGGGAGTCATAGGATTTTTTATATTGTCAAACTTTAGAAGGCATTTAGACAGTTTTTTTTTGTAAATTTAATATTTTAAATTTTTTTTTTGTAAATTTAATATTTTAAAGATATTCTGCAGGACTAGTTTATGGCGGAGCTAAATTGTTACTACGCGTACCAATAAACGTCAAAAATATGTCGAAAATTCTCACCATATAAAAGGAAAGACAGAATTTGTGTGACTTTTCTGAACAGTGGCAGCGAAATATTCAATTGCTATCTATGGTTTTGTATGTTAAAAGTTTTAAAGGTTGGTTTACACATAAAAATAAGTTTAATAACATACATTTTACATAGAAAAACAGACTACAAAAATTAAAACTGACATATTGTTTATTGACAAGAACAGTATTAAGAAACTAAATTTTAAGCAATATTAGGAAAAAGTCCTGACAAAAAGGCATTAAGTGTAAACCTGTGTTTAAAAATCCTCAGATTTTTTGTAAGTGGGATATTTTCTGACGGTTTTTGAATCGCGACCCATATGTTACATAATCATATATTGGAGTATAAAATTTAAGAACTAAAAAAAAAATAGGTTTTTTTCTTAGAATGTCTATCAAATTTCAGCTAAATTTTGCTAGCTCATTTATATAAGATTTGTTCATAATTTCATAATAAATTAGCTTGTAGCTTTTTTATTCACCCTTGATTAAAAAACTAAAAACAAAGTTCGTAGGCGAAAGATTAGCGCCTATTTTCGTCTTCTTAAAATTTTATATACAGGGTAACTTTTTATAAACCTTCCTCGTGGCAAACTTTTTATTATTGGTTCTAGAAAGCTGAGATAAAAAGACTTTGATACAAGAGTGCTTTGTCCAATGCAAACGATATTGTTTAAACCATATTTTTTTAGAATATGAAAAATTTGGAAATATATAGGGTGTTCAATTTAAAAAATCATTCAAATCGACTTTCCTTAAAAACTAATCACGTCATTTCTGTCGGACGTTAAGGGACATGGAAAAAAACTTCTTATATAGCGCAGAATAAAATTTTAGGAAAAATTATACTAAGAATCCCATTTATTACACGTTTTGAATGCGGGTAATTCAAATTCCTTAGAATTAAACTAAAATTGTAACAATTAATGACGTCATAGCACCGCAGGCAAAATTTTAAAAATTTAAGAAATCACACTAAACACACGTCTCAAATTGGAGTAAAGGATAAAAAAACCGGAGGAGCTTTAGCTCTCCCTGGGGCCCTTGATCATGATTAATATATTGTAGCTTGGGTTGGACCTCCTGAGGCGGGTTTATCCTCCAACCCCTTCTAAACTAAGAAACGGTGGCATAGCCAGAGGGGCCCTCGGTACGCCACTGTTTCTTAGTTTTTTCACGAGCTCTTGAATATCTTGAAAATTTTAAAAATATTCAAATTTTATTTCACTTCGCGCGGTATTCTATAAGAAAATTCCACATCAAATTTTGTTCAAAATAAAACAATTTTAAAATAAAATTTTTTACACTTGAGAATACCCATTAATAGATAATAATTATTTTCTCTGACAAGACATCCGCAAAACATAAAGTTTTGGTCACGGTATACACAGTATTCACCTGATGTGAATTGCAAATACATAAGCATTCGAAACTTTTTAAAAAAGTAAATAATATCCACAATGGAATTTCGAAACTCTAGTTGACTCACATCTATTTTAATTCCATGGAACTTCTACCTCAAGACTTTATCCTGTCAACCCTGTATAAACGTTTTACTGGTGGTGGTAAACTTAATTTATGTATTAAACTGCATTTTTAGTACCTTTAGAGCTAAAATTAAACTCAAAATCTCTAAAGAAACCATTTAGGTTGATTAATTTGTTCATTTTGGTGAACTTTATATATTCGTCTTAAGTTAATAGTTTAAAGTTTAAATCTTAGATTAAATAAAGACAAGATACCCGATACTTGCAGAGACTTTGGTTGTATTATTAGGCACTTAAAGTTACATATAAAAATAGTTCTTATTCCTTGTCGTATCTAAGTGCGCATGCTCAAAACGCATACGTCGTTACGTCTCACCATACACACTTAAAGTTGCTTATAAAAAGTATGCTTATTGGTTGCCGTCTCTTAGTGCGCATGCTCAGAACGGATACGCCATACAACAACGGCTACGTCTCACCTATCTCTACGACCCTTCTTTCAGTATTCGCAAGCGTATTGTATCCATAGGATAACGAATAAGCATCCTTTTTATGTGCAACTTGAAGTGTGTATGGGTGAGACGTAACGATGTATGAGTTATGCGCACTGAGATAGGACAAAAAATAAGCCTTCTTTTTATAGGTTTTACCTTTTTTAAGACGTAATTTTCGAGGCTGCAAGAGGAATCGATTACTGAGCAGCCAAAGCACATCAAATGCATGCTCACAGTTCAAAAATGACCGCGGCAAAACCGATGCTCGCTCTGCGAATCGCCGATTCATTTAGGGTTGTTTTCATGACTGCGTCACTCCCTACATATCTCTGTCGCTTTGCCTCTCTAACGATATGCTATTTCAGCTCATTGCTTTGTTTTTGTCGGGTGTTGGCAACAGCAAAAAAGCACAGTAGATGCTGTTTTTCATTTTATGGAGGGACAGCGGTTTTCTGTGACCTGTCTAAAGCGTTTGACTGCATCAATGACGTGGTGTTGCTAACCGGTATGGCTTTTGTGGGAAGGAACTTGCATGGGTAAAGTGCTATCTGTCAGAGAGGGTTAAATGTCTTTCCTCCAACGGCAGAATTTCAAAACAACAGGCCATCTTTAATTTGTTCCTCAGGGCTCTGTATTGGGTCCAACACTCTTCCTTATCTACACAAATGATCTCTGAAACCTAGATCCTTCAGGAGGAATTGTGGCATTTGCTGATGATTGCACAGCTCTTTGGTCCCATATAGACCCTGTTGAAGTTCATAATATGATCACAATAGATGTACAGAAAATCAAAACTTGGTGTGATGCCAATCGTCTTTCTCTTAACCTTTCAAAAACACATATGATCACCTTAAAAAACTCTATTTTGGAAAACATCTCCATTGAGGATCATACTCTTGAGATTGTTGACTCTTCTAAATTTTTGGGTTTTAACATCTATTATAATCTTAAGTTTGACTCCCATATTAAAACACTGAATACAAAATTAGCTTCAGAATGCTACAGCATTAGGGTCACTGCCATCGAGCTTAGTAAGTTCACTGCCAGAAACACCTACTTTGCATTGGTCGAGTCACACTTAAGATACTGCATTTCTTTTAGGGGTTTCTGTAGTTAATACCTTTTTCTTTATCTTACAGAGGCTCTCTGTCTTATGCTTAGATTAAAAGCAGACAAGATATCTGGTCCAACGAAAATTCCTTGGCAAATAATAACCACTGTTTATTTACAAATAAAATCACAACAAAACAAAGGTGAGAAATATCGATTATTTTTCTATCTTTTTAAACAACGTTAGAACGATGGGGACAGAGAATTCTGTGTCAACCCCTTTAGGTCGTGGTTGGCTTGCGGTTTAGTCGGCAGAGCGCAGACGGTAGGATGATATTATTATTGACATGAGCTTTTTCCGTGTCAATTATTTTAAAATTTCAGGATTCTTTAAGCAGTTTGGAAGTCGTTTTAAAACCACATTTTGTCAAAAAACGTTTATCGTGTATTTTTTTACCAGTGGGAGAATATTTTAGTGCATTTAAAGTGATATTTTGGAACAAATCGTCCAATGTTTTGAAAACAAAGGGTGAGTAAGTGAAATCAGTCAGAGGCAGTACATGCCGGTAGATACACAAAAAATAAAAAAAATGTTTATGAAATATACTTAAATTAGTAGATCCTTAGATTAAAATAGCAACCCACGCGTTTTTTAAATTTTCTATATTTAAAATACTTTCGATGAAGTCGTTAATACCCAATGCGTCAAATGAAATTTTTTCGAAGGGTTTTTTATAAACACGATAAAATAATGCATACTTTTGATGAAGTAGTTAATGCGCAAATGAGATGCTTTCTAGGGTTTTTTTATAAAGACTATAATAAAAAGGTAGGTAAAGTCCTTAAACAAACTTGCAAACAACAATAAAAGTTAATTCACTGTGTTCAGGTTTGTAAGAATATTGAATTCCTACCTCTTATCAGAATTTTAAAGTTGGTTTATACTGCCGGCATTGCCATCTGCGCTCGCCCTTCGAATTGATATTTGACTATATACACTAAGCATTTTGAACTTTGTTGTGTGAGTACTGAAGCAGTCAGTTTAAATGTTTCTGCTAAGAAAAAAAAAAAACAAAATTAACATGCAAAATAACCTAATTTTTAGCTAGTAGGTAATATTATATTATTTTTTTTTTTGATGTTCCAGGTGCTGTGGACTGTGTTTCTTTGTTTTAATGTTTGGCATGATTTTATTGTGTTGAAAATTGAAATTGTAATAAATCATATACAAACTTTATAATAAATTTATTTTGTATAAAATTATACTACAAACATTTATTGTTTGGAAGCTTCCAAAGCTCAAATTCGCAGAATTATTTTTTAAAATGATTTTGAACATTTAATTAGGTACGCCACTGGTGTGGTTACTGTAAACAACAGAAAGGTAAACATTGTTCCATATAATAATATAACCAAAGCCTCCGTAAGTGTCAGGTATCTTGTCCCTTTTTAATCTAAGATCTTATGTGTCAAGTAAACCCACGCACCTATTTCAAACCACTGTTTATTGAAAATAAAATACTTACTTTGTCATGTCTCCTCATACTTGAAACAGTGTGCCTCATTCACAAGCATTTGTTACATTTTTTCAATAGCAGAATCTATCAAACAAGACATGTGCATGATCTTCAAAAACTCCATTATCTATAATGGTTTGAAGATGTGCAATCACATACCCCTAGAAATTTGCGATATTACTGACCTTAAGACATTTTGTCGTACATGTAACAATCTCCTTCTTAATTTAGCGTTTTACTCTAGTGAGGAATTTTTTGAATATAACTTTTAATTTGAGTAACCAATTGTTTTTTTATTTTTTTTTTATTGCGTAACTGATCACTGATAGAGTTAGTTAGTTTCTAAATATATACTGTATTGTGTGTGTTGTTTGTTTAACTAACCTATGCAATTTATATCATTGTAATTTACCACGTGGTGATAGGCATTTTTTAAGTGTAAAACCTTTTTAACATTTTCAGCATTTAATGGTTTCAAACATTTTCTTCTTAGGTATACAGACTATTTCAATTACATGGTTTTAATAATTTGTTTATATGATATATAGATAAATTTTAGCCTTGATTTTAGTTTGTACTGTATGATTAAGTGACAATATTTTCTTATATTTTTTTACTTTTTAAGTTAAGCATAATCAATTAGTAAATTAGTGAATACTTTTTTAATTTATAACGAATCACAACAACCCGCCGCAAAAGCTTACCGAATTTTTTCCTATGTCCCCACATTAATAGAGGTATGTCATTGTTTGACCTTTTTATTCAGTTATGAGAATATTCAGCGATTAGGGCTTCTTGTTACTTTATATCTATAGTTTTTTTATTTGGTGGAATTAAGATGTGTTCACACGAGACTAAAAACGGAAAAACGGATAGGTGAGTTTTCAAGTTTATTCCTAAAATCATTTGTGAGACTGTGAGAGAACTATTACTTTTATTTATTTTAATCCTTTTTTTGTCATCAGAATTCATTATATTTTATGCAGATCAGCCTTTATTATTATGGTTGCCGATGTCAAAAGAGGTATGTCCGAGAATGGCGGAAAATCGTCGTTGTTTTCATTCTGTCTTTTTTTGTCATGCTATTGCTATCCCAACTAAAACTTTAAATTTGCGGACATACCCTAGCGCTCATTATTTCAACCAGCTTTGAAAGTCGGTGGCGTTGCGGTGACTGCTAAATTTTTTGGTTAGAGTTTCTTGTTTTTAATTTTACAAGAGCAATGCCTTTATGTGGCTAAAATGATTCAAGGTAGTCATGATCTTTAGAAGATTTTTATTCTGACGGGACATTGAATTTTTATTACAGGAGCCCAATAAAAACTTTCGGCGTTTAAAAAGTGGAAAATGTAACACATCACAAAAGGAAAAGGAAGCAATAAAATTACAGCTGGCAAATGGGCTTTGTGTGTTCATTTTGATTTCATTTAAATAAATCATTTTATTTTTTGTGTTTTTTAATAAAGTACTGTTTTTTAATAAGTAAATTTAAATCTGGTTTTAACTCTGCGCTGCAAATGCTTGGACTTTATTATCACCCATTTGCACCAACATATTTAGGAGTAACCTAGTACTAGGTGGCACCAAAATCTAGTTTTTTTTAGATTAGGAGAGCGCTAGGGGACCAAAAACGGGCCCCTAGACTTAGGGATCACCTTCTCTAACCCAGGCCACCTTATTCTAGGTGACCCCTAAATAAGTAAATATGTTGGTTCAAATGGCTGTATATAATATAAATAGAATTGGCAAACGAAGTATACCCAATAAAAATAAATAAAAATATTGAATGGTGAGTCACTTAACAAACCAAAACAAATCTTGCAGTTAATATTTTTTTTATAAATGCTATAAAATTGATGTAAGTCGCACATGTAAACGTATCTATGACATTTCCGCCATGTTTTCCAATGTCCGGTGGATTCGGCGCCATCTTTTCCACCACAACGTTACAGAAAAAAACGCAACTTATCATACTTCAACGAATCATTGGCATACTGTTGGTGGTAAAGTCATGTCGTGGAAAAATGTTCCCTAATTGAAGCATTTTTTAAGAGGTTTTTGAAAACGGCGTTATCCTTTTTATTTTTATATATTTTTGTATTACTGCCGGGCCACTTAATACGCTCTTAAAGTTTCTGATATAACTTGTCAAACACCCTGTATATCATCCAGTTGCTGCTACAGTTTTAGTAAAGTGCTACTTGTAATAGGCATCAAAGCAGTGAAGATTGTTTGATGTACAAATGAGCTACTCGTACAGGGTACAAAGTAGTTCCAGGGGATATAGACCGGGGCTCTTAGAAAAGCCAGCATTTTGGGATGGGGTCTATCACTTTTTTATTTACAAAAATATCCGTCTACTTTTTTATACATACATATACAAGTCGAATTCGACTGTCAAACTGGGTTTTCTCGCTTTTGGGTTTTACGATATAACACAAAGTTTTTTTTGTATATATTTTAATTTTCTCGTATCTCATTTATTTTTACTATTCCTATCTGATTGATTTTTTTACTCACTTTTTACGGTATATAAGAAATAAAAAAAAATAAATATAAAATTAAACAAAAACAAATACATAAAATAAAATACAAAGTGTGGTAATACATCGTTTTAAAAGGAATTTTAAGCTGATCTTACAAATAAAATAAACAAAAGGGTTGATTTGATAAGAAAATTAACAGCTTAGTATTATATCTCAAAAAGTAAAAGTGGTGGAGAATATCTACAGTATATGGCACCCGCAATTTATCCACATTGATTGACGTCAACTGTCAACGAGAATTTTCAGTCTGACGTTTATTTTTTGTTTCGCCCTAGATTTTTGGCCACACTGAAAGAGAAAAGAAAATTTTCGATTTCGTTTAGTTTAAATTTTATTATGAGTTGATTGTAATAGAAAGTTTTTGAACCATTTTTTTTCCATTTTGTTATTGTTGTCGTGACACAATTGATTGAAGTGAGAACTCTACAATTATGATAACTCAAATGAGATATCTTTTGGGGCACAGGCATGGTGGATGCAAGTAGCCATTGGTCATTTTCAGGGGCACAATATGTAGGCATATAGCCGCAAGTAGCAAGATCGATAGAAATCTGTTTTGTCACAATTCCCTCTAATATTAGAAAGTATTTTGTTATTTTAAATCTAAAAACTGCAAATTCGTAGCAGCCTTAAGGCTCAAAATTAGAAAAAAATAAGTTTATTATTACAAGCTTTTATTTAACTTCACCTCTATTATTTATATATGTTTCTATGTTTGGGTAAAAATATTGCAACTCAATTTTGACTAACTTGTAGTCCGATTGAATTCAAACTTGGTAATGTTAGGCGTTCCCTGGAGAGAAGAAAACGCCTAAGTTTGTCCGATTTCACCCAAAATTGGTATACGTGGGTTTTTGGGGATAAGGAATACGAATTTTTGATCAGATTTTAAAAGAAGGACAATTTTTGGTCATGTTTTGCTTACCAATTTTAACTGCCTTATACCCATCCGATTGTCTTCAAATTTGGTATGCGTTTATAGTTCCGGTGACAATATAATAATATGGTATTCTCACGGGGGTTTTTGGGGATAAAGTATACGAATTTTTGATCAGATTTTGAAAACTTAACATAGCGAATTCAGGATGGACAATTTTTCCTCATGTTTTGCTAATCAATTTTAACTAACTTATACATATTTGATTGTCTTCAAATTTGGTTTGCGTTCCGATGACAATACAGTAATATGGTATTACCAGGTACCCACCTCCCCTAGCGGGGGAAGTGGAGAGGGAAAAAATTTGGTTTGATCGATTTCAATCAAAATTGACATACAGGGGTTTTTAGGGAAGAGGATTATGAGTTTTTTATCAGATTTGAAAATTTCAATATGGCGGAGTCAAAATGGACGATTTAGGGTATAAATGTAAATATTAAAAAATAATTTTATATAAAAAAAAGCTTTTCAAAGACAAGCTTTTATATAATATAAGGTTCACTAAAAAGTAGAAAATAGTTTTTAGCATTCTAATATCATAATAATAAAAGCGATGGCCGTAAATTAGGTCGAGTTGGGTTGAATGATCAAAAATTCATAATCCCCTTCTATAAGAACCCCTGTATGCCAATTTTGATTAAAATCGAACAAACTTAATCTTTTTCGCCCTCCACTTCCCTCGTTAAAACGAGGCGGATACTTGATAATACCATATTAATGTATTGTCACCTCTAAACGTATACTAAATTTGAAGACAATCGGATGTGTATAAGTCAGTTAAAATTGGTTAGCAAAAGATGTTTATCTTGAATCCGCCATATTGAATTTTCATATTCCTTATCCCCAAAAAAACCCCGTGTATCAATTTTGGTTGAAATCGGACAAACTTAGATGTTTTCCCCCCTCCACTCCTCCCGTGAAGACAGTCGGATGTATATAATTCAGTTAAAATTGTTTAGAAAAACCCAAAAAAAACTTAGGTGTTTTCCCCTCTCCACTCCCCTCGTATGGAGAGGTCGGGTGCCTAATAATACGAAGTTATTGTATTGTTACCGGAACTTTAAACACATACCAAATTTAAAGACAGGTGGATGTGTATAATTCAGTTTAAATTGGTTAGCAAAACACGACTAAAAATCGTTCCTATTGAATCCGCCATATTGAATTTTTAAAATCTAAAATTCGTATTCCTTATCCCCAAAAACTTCCGTATATCAATTTTGGTTGACATCGGACAAACTTAGGTGTTTTTCCCCCTCCACTCCTCTCATAGGGGGGAGGAAGGTGCCTAACCGAAAACTATAAAAGCATACAAAATTTAAAGAAAATCGGAAGTGTACAAGTCAGTTAAAATTGGTTAGGAAAACATGACCAAAAATCGTCCATCTTGAATCCACCATATTGAATTTTCAAAATCTGATCAAAACTTCGTATTCCTTATTCCCAAGAACCCCCGATTACCAACTTTGGTTGAAATCGGAAAAACTTAGCCGTTTTCCCCCTCCAGGGGGTGCCTAATAATACCATATTATTGTATTGTCACCGGAACTACAATCGCATACCAAATTTGAATTCAATCGGACATGTAGAGGTTATCCAAGTTGCAAGATTTGACCCGAACATATAAACATACAATACATAGAGGTAAAGTTAAATAAAAGCTTGTAATAAAAAATACGCAAAATATAAAGCCGGTCCAGCATTTTTAAACGTCTGAATTGAATTTGACTTCATTAATTTTTGGGTGACTTCGCTCACCAGTCTGAATCTCTCTCAGGCATATTGGGTCAGCATCGCGTTTTCTTTGTTATGTTCGGTGTACAAATAAAAACGAATATCATGGCCGCATTAACAGGCATATTATATAATAATATATTTTTCATCCATAAAGTATCTCTGGCATCTTGCTGTTTCACTCTGGTGCATTTAATTGATATGAAAGAGTAATATAAGGGGTTATTCGGAGTGATTTAAAGTTAGCAGTATAGTGATAATGCCGTGGGGGCGTGCGATTTTGGCAACTTAAAAATCTGGTTTTGATTCTATGGAAAGTGAGGTTATGTTTTATCTAAATAACAATGGAATGGACTGTAGTTTCACAATCGAATTCGGCTTTAAAAAATCTAAATAAAAAAAAGTTAAAGACCTTACCTCAAAATAGAGATTTAACACATAAAAATAATACGGAACTGGAAATGTATAAATGTGATAGGTGTGAGTTTGCAACTAGATATATAAAGGAAATTTAAAATGATCTTTACGCAGGATAAAAGTAGACTGGACAATACGATGTTTACATGTAGAAATTTGAAACTTAAGTATCCATGATAGTAAATGACGACGTCGTTTAGTTGTGTTAGACAGTATAGCAAGCTGATCGGTATTTTATTTATTTGTTTGTTGTTTAATTCTAAAAATTTTACATTTTTACTTTGTGGTATGGATCCTTTTTGTGATTTAACCAAAATACTGCTCTCATATCTTAAGCTTTATTATCGACATATTACACATTCAGAAAAGTTTTATCTTCACGTATATAATGACTCTCATTACACGATTGTTGTGAATAATATGATGACAGATGACATCCACCAAGGCTTTTTAAACTAACCTAACCTTCTGCAATTTTCAATGAAAAATGTCGCAAAAGGAAGAGAATAATCCATACGGATAAAATATTACCATGCTTATCTGCGTTTGGGACATACAATATACTTTTTTTTTGTTGTTACTTTTTTATTTATTGTCCATTTTTTTGATTTAAATTTTAATTTTTTTGTAATTTATTTTGATTTTTCCCTATATTTTTTAAATTTTGTTCTAGTTTTATTAAAAAATATATAATAATAAAAAAATAAAAAACACATAAATGGTGGCGGAGTCTTTTCAATCTATCAAAATGCAAAGGCTCCCCTGCCCTTGGTCGTAGATAAAATAATATACACAACTTTCATCTAATGTAATAAAATATTAAAAAGGTAAAAATAGTGAAAAAACATCAAACAAATTGAATATAGCAACCAAATTTTAACTAATCAACAAGGTATTGCAGATGCTTTTGGCGATTATTTTTCAAAGGTAGTTAATGACAAATTGTTAAATAATTTTTAAAACCAGCTCTCCAGCTGATGTAAATGCTACTATTTTTCTAACACCGGTATCTACAGATACAGTTCAAAATGTAATACGTAATATAAAAAATAAAAAATCAAGTGTTCTAGATAACATTCCAATTAACTTGATCAAAGAATGTCTTGGCATTTTTTTGTATCCGTTAACAATATTAACAAACAAATACCTTGAAACTGGATCTTTTCCTGACGACCTGAAAATTGCCTTGGTTGTTCCAGTTTTCAAGAAAGGAGATGAAAAGTGTATGGAAAACTACAGACCAATTTCTGTCTTAAGTACATTCTCTAAAATTATTGAAAAGGTAATTGTCACAAAATTTAGTAGTTTTCTAGAAAAAAAACAACATATATACTCCTTCTCAACAGGGTTATCTACTGAAACCGCCTGTATAGACTATGTTCAATTTATAAACGAGAAAATGGATAAAAATAACTGCTCAATCAACTTAGACTTTATTTTTTTTTTAAATAGAAAAATTGGGTTTTTGAGGTATTTAAAATATATCATTCTTAACTAAATGGAAATTTTGTGTAAAATTTGGAAATAAATACTCTGACCTATACGAATCAAATATAGGCACTCCTCAGGGTAGTATGTGGGGCTCTCTTATATTATTTTTGTATATAAATGATCTGCCTCAGCATATTCGACAAAAAAAATTTATTTTTGCAGATGACACGTGTATTGTCATTTATGCTGTCGATCCACAGAATGCATATGAAAGAGCCAACCAAGTTCAAACATTTCTTTTAAAGTTAATGACATCACCATTGAGACAAAGAATGACTCAAAATTCCTAGGCGTCTACATTGATCGAAACTTGTTATTTGCAACACACATTGATCATGTATGCATCAAACTAAGTAGGGCTTGTTATGCACTGTCAGTTCTAAAAAGTTCATTAGACAAGACTACTTTAAGAACAACATATTTTGGTCCAGCACATAGTCATATGTCGTACAACATTGCAATATGGGGACAGTCGTGTGAAGTTAATAGGGTTTTCGTTCTCCAGAAAAGAATAATAAGATTGATATAGTCCATACTTGCATTCATGTAGGGAAGCTTTTAGATAACACAAAATATTAACTTTTACATCTATCTATTTACCAAAGTTGCTCACTTATATACATAAAAACAAAAAATTAATTATATATACAATTACAAAAACATAATCATACATTCTTTAAAAAATCACCAATATATGCTGGATGCTTTTTATACAATATTCTTCCAGAAATATATAAAGAGATTACATCACAAAACAAATTTAAAAAATTACATAAGAGCTACCTAACAACAAAGGTATTTTACGACTTAAATGAATATATAAATTTTGGGCATGTTTAATTTTGTCTTTCTTTTTAAACATGGGCATTGCGTTTTATATTTTTATTTTTGTTTGTAATTCTTGTTATTTGTGGTTCTTATAGCTTTTATTTTTACACTACAAGTTTAACTTAGGTTAAATTCCTCTATATTGATTATTTTTTAATTTAATTATTATGTATTATTATACGTTCCCATATATTTTAATATTTTATTTTATATTTTACGGATATTTATGTTTCTGTAAGTTTTGAATTATTATTATTTCTTTGTGACATCTCTTACTATTACGATGACATTCGCTGCAACTTCTTAAACTAGTCTACTCTCTTGCTATATTTCCATATAAAAATGTCGCAAATGAAAGAGAAAATCCATACGGATAAAATATTGCCATGCTTATCTTCGAGTTCGGGACAATGTGTGTATAATGTGACAATATAAAATGCAGCAGAATAGCAAAAAGTTTTTCACTGGGGAAAACTGGGAGATAATCCGGAAGGAAGAGATAAATAGATGAATAACTTATCATACTAATGAGATAAGAGTAGCCTGTGGAAAAAGTTTTCGCACATCCGCAAAGTTTTTATGTTTGTAAGTTCCATAAACTTTCTCCACTGAATTTCATGTCTTATTTGTTCAAAACCCGACATATTTCGTTAGTTTAGACTAACACCATTAGGGAGATCTAAAAAACCTCAATGAAGAAGAAAATAGACTTTCTGCCTTATGCAAAACTGTCGTAATGGGTGGGTAAAAATACCTAAATAAAAAATGTTGTCTTGGTGAATGTCTGTATGTCTGTCTATCGGTAACACGATTATGCTTAACCACCAGACGCAGAGCTGATTAGTGTTTGATGGTGGTGGGTTGATGGCAAGAGCGTAAAAAAAAATTTTTACTCACGAACCGTAGCAGCTAGCAACACGCGGTTTTCACATTATGATAATATAATTCAACCAAAAAAAAAACAATAAAAAGTTTATTTAAAAAAAAAATAATTTTTTTTTAAAGTATATTTTATTTTTTACACAAAGGATTGATTAGTTTTGATACAAATTTCTTTATTATATTTGAGAATTTATTTAGACTTGATTTAAAAGAATAAGTTAATTCTCTTTATTTTCTAAATTATAATTTTATTTTAACCATTACAATTAGCAAAATTACTTACAGCGGTATTTTTCAGGATGGAAATTAACGGACCATTAGTACCATCAGCAATGGAGAACTGAAATAAAAAAGTGGAAATTTTACACATACTTCCAGGAAAAGGGTAGGGAACCCATGGTTGACAAAAAAAAAACAATAAATTTGAAAAAGTCACTTTTTCTAAAAACTACTTAAACGAATTAAAGCGATTTTTTTTTGACTAAGTATGTAGAAGAGATCAGGTTTTTAATTTAAAAACCCAAAAATGAAATATATTTAATCTAAATTTAAATTTTGAATTCAGAAAAGAGAGCAATCTTAGAAGAAAGTGTGAACATCAAATGATGGCAAAGAACCAAAGTAAAATATGGATAATGGAGGAGATTGTTTACTGTCTGAACTGATTTTTTGCAGTTATACTTGTAGAAAGCTCAAACCTGGTTTACAAAATATTTAAAGCAATAATAATAATAATATCTGAGTCAGCAAAGAAAATTCAAATTAAATCTAATTAAAAAGGCCAAGACATGGGAGTGTGGGAAACAGGTTACGTTAGCTTAACTTTAAATCAAACATTTTAAAGTTATCCAATTTATACGTTATAGAAATAGAAAATTACACGTGGTAATAAAATAAATTAAAAAGTATTAAGTTAAACGATTTTATTAAAAAATTGCACTAAAAAGTCAAAAATAATTTAACAGATCTCTGTTTACTATAGTCTAGATTTAAAATATAATATATGCCTTTAACGCTATTACACATACATACTCTAGTAAATAAAGATTTGCCAGTAATTTTTTACTTCTTAGTGCAATTTTTTAATAAAATTGTTTAACTTAAAAAAAAATTCTTATTTAATTTTTTAGTTTTTAGTCTTAATCAAAAAGAGACAAAATCGCTTTTGCGACATTTTCATTTCTAGCAATGCCTCATTATTACAAGGTCTCTTTCCTGTCAATTTTGTACAATTCAATTTCTCAATCCTTAGTCAAGTCAAGCGATCTCACACGATTCACTGCAATATAAACTTGCTTTTCCTCAAATAGTTTTGATCCCAGATATACGATCGCCGTGTATACAGTGCTTCCTTGCGTTTTATGCGCGGTAGTTGCCCATGTAAGAATCATTGACAGCATCCGTTTTTCAGCGGTTCCATCACTAAGCTTAGCTGGATGGTTGCCACACAGCCATCGGCGCGTTACAGACTATGGGTGGATAACACTCGCGATATTTAATTTTATTCTTACTAGATCAGATCATTAATATAACAACCGCATGTATGTATCTGCTATGGTTTCAAAGTTATGAATTTATCCTCTTTATACACCTCAACCATTTGATTTGTTTTAATAAAATTCTATTGTCACCAGAACAAATGATAAATCTGAAAATGCATGTTTTTGTATCTGTTTTAATTACAACGTTCTGAATTTACCCCTTTTACACCGCTCAATCACCCCCTACCTCGCCTACTAATATTGTATTGTCATCGGACCTACATCACTGTGCGAAATGTCATTAAAATCGGTTCACGGGAAGTATGTGAGAAATAAATCGCAAGATTTGTTAGACAGCCAGGTACTGTGAAGTTAAATAAAATCAAAAGAAAGGTTCATGACATATCGGACACACATTTTGCTTTTTAATTCATTACGACCAGGTCCAACGGATAGTTCAGAAACCTAAAGACCTGTGTAACCCTTGTTAGAAATCATCAGGGTAACTTAGGACTGTAAATTCTTTCCTCGCTTTAGTTCAAAACCACAAAAAGGATAGGAGTGATGCGATCAACGTTACTTTTGAAACATCTCTTGCTGGTGAACAGCGGGAGCTCGTAATCCCATTATAAATTTCCTGTGCGATGGAAAAAGAAAGGAACTGTTGTGAACTGCAGCTGTGATTTTGGAACGAACTCTGCTCCTATACTTTCTGCTAGGTAACCCGTGCGTTCACCGTGCATTCGCTCCAGGATAATGGTCTCCGGCGATTTAGACACAGAGTTTAGATAGATAGATAGATAGATAATGTGCTTTATTGTCCAAAAAAAAAACAATTCTGTTTTATGGACAAAGCATTCCTACAATTGCAAAAAATACAATAACGTACATACAAGTGATATAGTAATAATATAAAAAATATTAAAAATAAAAAAGGAAAATAATAATACCTTAGATACTTATTAAAATAAAAACAAGTTACATAAACAACTTATAAGTTGTTAGTCATTTTTTTTAAAAATATAAATTTAAGTAAACTGTATTCCATTGACTAGATAAATAAAAAAAGAAAAAAAAACAATTCAAACAATTTTTTTCCTAAATCCTGCCTCAAATAAGCTTATCCTTAAAATCAGTCCATGCACAAAGAGTTACAAATAATAAAATATCAAAAATAAGTGTTATGAAATAAAATAAAATGAAAATCTCTAAAGAACAAGCACATATTTTAAAAATTGTGAAAATCTTGTTTTAAACAGGGTAACAAAAATTTGTCCCCCATAAGGATTTTTTAAAAATTTGTCCTGGTAGTACTCTCGCAAAGTATAATAGGCTTTATCAAGTAAAAAGTTTTTAACATATTTTTTAAAGATCTTAATATTTGACGAGGTTTTAATTGGCTCAATGAGGTGATTATACGTTTTAATTCCGTTGTAATAAATTGATTTATAAACCAAATTTGATTTACGAATCGGAAGAAGGTTGGCAAGATCTTGTACCATAATGAATTTGAGGTCGTTAAAAATCATTTCGATAAATATAAATAAGCGAAACAGTTTCCAATTTATACAAACAAATGACGCTTCTTTAAAATAAATAGAGGTTTACAATTTTCTCTAAAACTGACATTACAAAGATAGCGCATTGCTCTTTTTTGTAAAAAAAAGATCATGTTAAACAATTTGTTGTTTGTCGAACCCCAAAAAGCAATAGCATAACGGAGATGATATTCAAAAAGCGCTTAATACACGGATCTGTCAAAGTTATACCCCAATTCATTGACTGTGGTTTTAATTGCATAACAACCAGAAGCTATCTTTTTACTCAGTGCGCATACATGATCATCGAACTTTAAATTATAATCAATTGTTAAAACTAAAAATTTACTATTATCTTTTTTTGGTAATAATTCATCACCAACTTTCAAATCATCTAAGGAACATTTAAAACAGACAATGTTTGATTTACTAAAATTTAAGGTTAAAAGGTTAGCACCGAACCACTTCTTAATAAGATCTAGATCTTTTGAGATCTCAGTTCTAAGTGCAATGACGTTATCACAACTCCATAGGATGGTGGTGTCATTCGCGAAAATCGTAAATTTTCCTGAAATCTTAAGATTGGGCCAATCATTAAAAAATAACAAAAACAAAATAGGATCAAGTACTGAGCCTTGAGGTACTCCCCATTCAGTACTACCTGGTTTAGAAGTTTCTGACTCCACTACAACGCGTTGGCTCCTACCCTTCAAATAGGACTCAAACCAAGATAACACGACACCCCTAAAACCGTAATGGTGGAGTTGCTTAAGAAGAATGGAGTGATTGACGCAATTAAATGCTTTTGCTAAATCGCAAAAAAACCGCAGCAGCTACATTTGATTTATTTACGGTTGAAAAAAGCTCTGACATGAGACGAAACAGAGCGTTGTTTGTACCTGTATTTTTTTGAAATCCAAATTGTGTTATTATTTACTAAGAATGACATTATTCGAGATTGAGTAAGTTTTTCAACTAATTTGGATATCGTTGATAATAAGGATATCGGTCTGTAATTGGCAGGTCTCATTCCCACCTTTGTGAAAAGGAATAACTACGGCTAGTTTTAGACTTGTGCGAAAACATCCTGTTTCCCAAGATGAGTTTATGGCCCTAACTAAACTATCAGAAAGCACTATGTCAGGCTTGTTAAGCAGAGTTCTTGTAGATAGTCCATCTTCCCCAGAGGAGTTTTTGTTTTTAATGCTCTTTAAAACTTTTTTGATTTCTGTTAGTTCGGTCGGTATAAATGTGAATGAGTTACTCGGTGAGAAAACAGGCATAAATGACATGGGATCTTGTTTTGGCCTGATATTTTTTGTTAATTTTTTTTTCCAATACTGCAATAGTACTTGTTTAGGTTATGACAGGTAGCTTCATGGTTACATTATAGAGTTGGGATGTTGTTAGATCGAATATTGTTTTATGCGCCAGCATTCTTTTGATTTATTCGTAGAGTTGCTAAGACGGTCAGTGTAGTATAGTTTTTTAGCAGCAGCAATAGTTTTACGAACTAAAGATCTATAGGAGGTAAAATATTCACAGAAAAATGTGCTGTCTGTAAACTTTCTAATTTTGTAAAGACTGCGTAGGTTCGAGATGATGTTTTAAGGCCCTTCATAAACCATGGTTTTTGTTGTTTAATTTTAATTTTCTTTAAAGGATTTATTATCGAAAATCAACAATTTTTGTCACCATAATATTGACTGTTTATTGAGCTGGTATTTATTGCTGTGGAAGACTTTCACTCGTAGTATAATAGTTTAGAGAATAGTAGACGTGAGTAAAAAATAGTATCTGGCAACTCTGGATTGTACCTGGCGTATGAAGGATAACATAAGCCACCACGCGCAGCGAATTTAAACAAATTTCGGCGTTCAAATAACGCAGGAAAAGCAAAATTTTAAATAAAATCGTTTAAAAAGAGACAGCCAACAGTTATATTAAGAAAGTGTCGCTTGACAACCGGCCTTTGCAAACTTCTTTTCACTAAAATGTCTAATAAATTGCTCCAATTCAACTTCTAGAGTTGTCTTGCTTCGCAAATTGTATAAAAATTCCACAAAAAGTAAGTATTTTTTTGCAAAAACAGGTTAATTCCTGCCTTTGTGTCGGAATAAACGAATTGTAATATACAAGGTTGATTTTTTCACGGAACGGTGCTTCTAGCGGGTTAGAATTTGGTTGAATAAAAAAATCCAAAAACACGTCAACTGAGATTTTGAATTTTCTTTAATCGTGCTATCTTGAATTTTTCTTATATCGTTTTGTTTACGAGGTATCGCAAAAAAATATATTTTTTTAAATAGGACTCCCTGTATAGTTTGCCATTTTTGAATTCTAAAACAAATTATCTTTGTGACAATACCACACACTAATACTCTATCTCTTATCGTTTCCAAGATAGAGGCATTTAAACTTGCATGGAATTGTTGTCTATGCCCTGTTTAAAAATAAATAATATCGAAGTTTGCCATACAGATTTAGATAAAAATATCTTGATTATCGTAACAGATAGATCCTACTGTGTGGTATTGCTGAAGAGAGAATTGTTTGTGGATTATAAAAATTACAAAATATACGGGGTGTTCTATTTAAAAAAAAAAAATTGCCATACTCGTAAACTAAATGCCATAGGGGTATTTCCACATTAATGTACTTTATTTTCACAAAACTCAATCGTGTCGTCTCTTTATAAAATCTACCCCAATAAAGAGAGGAATACTTATAATGATAGATTCAACCAAAACTTTCCCTATATTTATGTAGTTTCTTTCAGCATTCTACTTTAATCTTTTAAAAATGCTTTAAATTTTAGTTTTGTTTACAATGAGCTAACACGTTAAGATTATTTATTGAAAGGAACTAGTAGTTAGTGAAAATATAAAAATAAAATTTAATTCATGCAAGATGTCATTTAGGATCTGTAACTGTAAGAACTCATCAGTTCTAACTAAACACGCAAATACAAAAATTATACGAAACTGTATCATGACCACAAGTATGAAATACGCTTTAACAGTATCAAAAAAAAAATGTCAGTCAAAGAAATTTGAAAAATATACATTATTTAAATACAGTCGCAACCGTTACAGGTAAATTAAAAAAAAATAAAACTGCTTGCAAAAATAGTCATAGTAGGCTGTGTATATTCAGTATTTGATATAATATAAAACTCATGGAAAAGGGGCCGTCGATGGGATTGGTGCAGTAGCAAAAAGATTGATGTGGGCTGCTGCGAGGGGGTATTCACTAGTGTAAAATATGTGACGCGATTTTGCGTTTAACATATTTTTTTTTATGATTTCGCGCGATTTCGCAAAGACTTTTGCGGGATTTTGCGTGATTTCGCAAGAATTTCGCGCGATTTCGCAAGGATTTCGCGCAATTTGGCAAGGATTTCGCAGCCAAAATGTGACGCGATTTCGTGGAGCGGTTACCCTCTCGTGCTGCTGTTAAAGTCCGAAAAGTAATATTAAATACTCCTAAAGTGTGCTTTGAGTTCCACTCAAGGAATGCTGGTGAACTTTTGGTATTCTATATATCAGAGAGCAAAATAAAAGAAATCAACCCGGTTTTAGAAACGAGATGGCAAGGTCTCAGAGCCATAGATAACATACAATCCAAGCATTATTTTGAAAATGATGGGCCCAATGTTATCTGTCTGTCTACAAATCTGAACTTCAAAGGACCCAAATTAAAGTATTGTAACCATTTTTTAGTACTATGTTAGTACTTACTTTTTTTTCTCGTTAATTAATACTAAAATTAATATGTTACACCTTCCATGTAGTTATTTATTTTTTTTTACTAACATAACAATGTATAGAAGTAGTTTTGGCGTATTATATAGTAGCATACGTCCTTAACTGCAATTGATTTTTACCATTCTTGACCGAAAAAATCTTTAAAAGAAATCCAATATAAAAACGAATTTACTATATAACACCCGTTACACTCAATCATAACACCCGTTACAAATTGAGGATTAAGAAAATAAAAGAAGTATAAATTAATAAAACTCAAAATATATTAAACCTCTTTGGTGACCTTTTCTACTATACACTAAGATCAAAAAATATATTAGTTGCTATGCTAACTTTTATGAAAACTAAACCTAACCATATCAATGTCGAAAAAACGTAAAAATAAAATAACACCCGTTACATGTATTCAATTCCCTAAAATACATTGTTCTGGTGATTCCTAGTGAGTTTTTTTGCATAAATATTTTCATCTGTCAAGACCACATGAGTTAATTCGAGTTTTGCTGTAATAACTTATCAACATCAAACATAAAATTGGATGTAGAAAACATAAAACGTAACACCCGTTACAATGGAATTACCCATAGACAAAATCCAAGATAGCACGATTAAAGGAAATTAAAAGTCTCAGTTGACGTGTTTTTGAATTTTTTTCCTCAACCAAATTCTAACCCGCTAGAAGCACCGTTTCATTTAGAGAATCCACCCTGTATATATATTTTTAATTCTGAACTCACTGGCTAGCGTAAATCACTCAAATTTAATAAATTTTTATTAAAAAAACTTATAAAGAACAAGCTTTTATTAAATGCACCTAAAAGTATAAAATAATTTTTTATTTTTCATATACTATAATAAAAACGATGAGCGCAAATTAAAAATTTTAACTTTTGGTATCATATATCAGTCACATCAACGATTCACCTAAGAAACAGTTGTATTACTCAAAGGATATTTTTAAAGGCTTGGGAAGCACGCCAATCTCACCCATTCTCAGCTTATTTAGAAGAAGAGTTTAGTTCTTCTATTGTAGTTCTCTCTTTGTCACCGTAAAGTTAAAATTTTGAATTTGCGCCCATCGCTTTTTTTATGGTAATAAAGCTTGTTCTTTTCAAATCTGATAAAAAATTCATATTCCCATCCTGAAAAAACCCTGTGTGCCAATTTTGATTTAAATAGAACAAACTAAATCTTTTCCCTCCTCCCCTTCCCTCGTTAGAGGGAAGTGTGTACCTAATACCATATTATTGTATTGTTGCCGGAAGTATAAACGCGTAGCAAATTTGAACACACACCCTTAATTTTTAGATATGTAAGCTTATTCGTCCATTTTGAATCCGCCATATTGAAATTTTCAAATCTGATCAAAAATTCATAATCCCCCTCCTTAAAAACCCCTGTGTGCCAATTTTGTTTAAAATCGAACAAACTAAATCTAAAAGCAAAACATGACCAAAAATCGTCCATCTTGAATCCGCCATATTGAATTTTCAAAATCCCTATCCCCAAAAGCCCCCGTATACCAATTTTGGTTGGAATCGGACATACTTAGGTGTTTTACTCCCTCCACTCCCCTCGTAGGGAGGGGGGGTGCCTAGTAGCGACATATTATTATATTGACACCGGAACTCTAAATGCATGCCAAATTTGAAGGTAATCGGATGTGTATAAGTTAGTTGAATCCGCCATATTGAATTTTCAAAATGTGATTATAAATTCGTTATCTCCATCCCCAAGTGCCCACCAAATTTCAACGAAATCGGGTGTACTTCGACTGTACCCCCCTCCAACCCCTTGGAATAGGGAGGAGCTGTCAATTTTGTCACACTATGTTCTTGTGTTGTCACCGCAACTATAGAAGCGTGCCAAATGTGAAGCCGATCGGATGTCGGGAAGTTGGTCAAAATTCTTCTTCTTTAAGTGCCATGTTCTCTTCGAACGTTGGATATCATCAGCGCGACCTGCACCCTCTCCACTGCTTTTCAGAAAAGTGTCGTAGTACTAACACCATACCATTGTCTAAGATTTTTAAGCCATGATATCCGTTTACGACCCGGACCTCTTCTGCCTTCAATTTTGCCTTCTATTATCAATTTTAAGAGTTTATATTTGTCGTTTCTTAAAATATGGCCAAAATATTCAAGTTTTCGTTTTTTGATGGTAAATGAAACTTCAAGCTCTTTATTTATTGTAAGCAGAACATCCACATTAGTAACTCAGTCCATCCAAGATATCCTTAATATTCTACGATAACACCTCAGTCATTGTCCATGCTTCCATGCCATAATGTAAGATGCTAAAAACATAACACTGAAGCACACGAATTCAAAGAGTAGTATTAAGATCGCGACTACACAACACTGATTTCATTTTGATAAAAGATGATCTGGCTCGTTCAATTCTTGCACGACCTTCTTGCATGTTGTCCCAGTTCTCATTGAGGAGACAACCTAAGTATTTGTATGAATCCACGCGTTCGACTTGCTGCTCATTTACTTCTAACATGCTTCGGATGTTCTTTTCCTTGGATATGACCATTAATTTTGTTTTTCCAACATTTAAGTTTTGGCAGCAATTTGATTCAACAACTCTTGTAGGCCTTCCAGCGTGTTTGCTATTATGACAGTGTCGTCGGCATATCGTAGGGTGTTGATTTTTATTCCGTTTATAGTCAGACCCTCTTCGCAGTAATGAAGTGCATTCTCTATTATTTTGTTACTATAGATATTAAACAACAGCGGACACAATATACAACCTTGGTGTACTCCTCTTCTTATTTGGACCCCTTCGGACAGTTGACCATCAACCTTTATTTGAGCAGTCTGATTCCAGTATAGATTAGCAATTATCTTTAGATCTCGGTCATCTAGACCAACTTCTTTTAGCGATTCTATGAGCTTTTTGCGTTGGACTCGATCAAATGGTTTCTCATGGTCAAAATTAAGTTGCAAAATTCCACCCGAACAAGTATATCTCGTTATATTGATAGTTACATAAGAGCTTGTAAAAAAATGTAAGAAAATTAGTGCCATAAAAACAACAATAAAATACGCCATTTTAAAAAACCATTGTCAACTCCTTGTGCCAAAGCATAAAAAAGTGACGTTTCCCCAACCGTTATGCCTTTTTGGCTTTGAAACTGTCAATCGCATCGCATCGCATACAACACAAGAAATCAAAATGAACTATACATCTACCCACATCATAGATTACAAACAACAGAAAAAGGCCCCATCTACACCTCGTTAAAGTTGTACAATCATTTGCCAAAAAAGTTTCAAAACATTTTAAATGTCAAACCGTTTAAAAAACATTGTTTTGAGTACATCTGTGAGAATGAACCGTACTCCATTGAAGAGTTTTTAAACAAGAAAACCAGGTAAAACTCTAATTTGAATTCTGTTTTTTTCTTTCATACATAAACGTGTCTATGTCCATTTTGTCGTTCTGTATAAACGAATTGTTTTATTTACATTTTGATGTTTTATGTTGATTTATTTTAGGAAAATCGCTTGTACAGATATTTTGTTCCTTTTTATACCTATTTTAATCTATGTTGTTTTCATCAGGTAACAATGCTGTTCCTATCTTATTTTAATCCTGTGTGTCAAAATATAAAATAATTTTTTTGTACACTTAAATGTTAGTACGTTGTCTACTGCAAAAAAAAATCTGCCTGTACAATTTAATTATAACTTATACGCTTAATTTTCTGTTTTGTTCAAAAAGAAATCCACAATACCATGACAATTTCCAATGGATGTTTATATTTATCTTAATATGTTACCTATTTATTTTATTAATCTATAACTTTATAATATTCAATTAGGCTGACGATACCTGTATATATATGTATTTTATATGTATAAATAACATGGCAATAAAGAACTATGAACTATGAACTATAACCCTAGTTTCTTTGATCGGTGGGTTGGGATATCTATCCCCTATACAGGCCCAACTAACAATTTTTATGTACTACAGGGCAGTTCTGGTAGAGATCTCTTATCCAACGAGATGCGACAGTCGGCGTCGGCACCTTTGAAGTTGGGGATCCCGTTTTTCGTGAGCTTGATTTCGTATCCATCACTATAAATTAGTGTTAGACCCGCTCCGATGGGCTCGTCAGATTTAGTCCATGAGCCGGAGCCGAAAAACCGGTTTAGTTTTTTGATGTATTAATAATTAATTAGCTATACGTAGATGAAAAAGCAAACGGATTTCTTGAAAGGGAACAGAAAGATATGTCAAATAAATTTCAAGTAATTTTTGAAATTCGGTATATTATTATTATTATTAAAAAGAAAATAACAAATTAACGATAATTAAGTATTTTTAAATATTAATGAAAAATATTTTTTGATATAAAATAATTAATACACTACAAACGTACTTGAAAAATTTTGGATTTTCATGGTTTTTGGTAATTAGTTTTTAAATGTCTGTTATTCTTTAATGTAGCAGAAAAATATAACTTAGAAATACAAAAAGAATCAAGGCTGAATTATCTCACGTTTAATTAAGTCAAAAATTGCGACTGATTACCAAAATATTTACGGATTTATATTTTTAAGGGTACAGCAGAGTAATGGCGTCTCGACAGTTATGGTATTTAATGTGGCACAATAATAAAATTTGAAAACACAAAAGTAATCAGGCCTGACATTATTTACATTTAAGAAAGTAAAAAATTTCATCTGATTATCAAAATATTGATGGATTTGAATTTTTGTTAGTATAGCATGGTGGCGTCTTGAGAGCTATAGGTATTTAATGTGATAAAAAAATATAACTTAAAAACACAAAATAAGTAATCATGTCTGAATTAATTTGCATTTAGTAAAGTCAAAACCTACAACTGCTTACTTTACTGTACTCATTAGGTTTTATTAGTTTTTCAAACCCTCAGAGCAATTAAAAAATTTTCTCGTTCCTGTAAAATCAATAAAAATGCACATAGCAGGTTTTAGAGTGTCAACGAGGATATATTATTACAAATAAGTATGCATATAAATATGTTACTTACCGTTTTGTATCTCTAGGAAAAGATGACCATACCAGTTTTTGACACACAGCCGCGATAAGCACACCAAGTGCCGGCATGATTCAAAATACTGATAAATAAATCAAAACCAAAATGTGGCAAGAACGATGTCAAAAATAGAAAAACTCTAACGAATAAGCGCACACCAACAAAATGCAAAAATCTCTCGGCCTACTCGGACCAATAAATCAACGAGCGGGTCAGGAGGTTTGAAGCTTAGACCCGCAGTCCCGTGCATAAAAAAACGGCTTACTGACTGTCGCATCTCGTTGGATAAGAGATCTCTGGTTCTGGCATGTAAGTGCGTTATAAATATCACCAGATTAACAGTTTGCTGTTTTACGGTTTCGAAAAACTCATCTAGGTGTTAAAGGCAACTTAGCGATGATTATATTGTTGTAATAATGTTCTTACAGCAACAGTTTACAGGAATATCCTATGAAAGTTCTGCTTCTTTCTGAAAGAGCATTTATACGGTGTTACTATAGAGCAGAATTACCGCAAAGTACTTTAGGCTCTTAGGGTATTGTATAAGAGTCTTTCAGATCCAATAATAAAACAAATTTAAATTAAAAAGGCTCTATCATTAATTGCTTTATGAAGATACATTACATCTCTTTAATAAAACAAAAACGTACTTAAGTGGTTAATGGTGGATGAAAATATTTTGCTAGTTCTCTAATTTTTTCTTGCTTTTATGTTATCCTCATAATTGGCCAACTGCGCAATTGAAATTAAACATTTCTCAGTCTCACATAATCTTAAACAGCAAACAGTAAACAGAAAGTTTAATTTTATAAATCCCCCTCAAAGAAAGCACCTGAAAATATAAACATGGACCACGCAAATTGGAAAAGATGCGGATAATGGAAAACCAAGGCGGACGGGAATCCCTACAACTAAAAATTACTGTATGGTTATTTTATACTTGCTATATATATGTTATAAATATTTACAACAAGACGTCCATCTTAGAAATGTTCCGTCTTTCTATGAATTTAACAACCTATCCCAAAAGCAACAAAAACCTCAATAACATAGTATAATTCATATAAATACAAAGAAACGATAAACCATGCACAAATAAAACAAAGTTATGATTATTTTCCACAAACAAAAACTACACTTTTTTGCACCCGACGCGCGTTTCGCTAACAACGTTAGCATCATCAGGAGACGAAAAACGATAAAATAAATTAACTTTCGCTCTATCTTATATACATATACATATATACAATCTTTAAGTGGGCGGAGATAAGACTCATATCTCTCCTCAACTAAAGAATAAAGTGTACTAAACGGGATGGGAACTTTATCTTTATTTAAACTATTTCTGGATTTAATGATTTCCATACTGTCATATGCATTCAGAAGTCTTTTGTTTGGTACACTTTTTAGAAGTTTTAGGTTATCTAATGTGAATCTATGATTCTTTTCAAAAGCATGCTCGGCCACACTTGACTTTTTTGTTCTTTCGTATTTTAAGTGTGCTAACTGTTCTTTAAAACGTGTTTGAATAGAGCGTGTCGTTTGGCCAACATATTTTTTGTCACAATCCATGCCACTAATTTCGTAAATTCCACTTTTTTCTAGAACTGTAGTTTTATCCTTGGGATTTCCTAGTAAACTTCTTATTGTGTTACCGGATTGATATACTAATTTAAGACCGGTGTTATTAAATACTTTTTGTAATCCTTTCGTATAATTAGGATTATAAGGAATTGATACAAATTTTGAGTCGCAGGTATCTTTTTGTCTGAAAAAAGTGGAATTCCGAAAGGTCTTTTGAAAAGAATGTCTATTTATCAGCTTCTTTATTAAGCCTTCGTCGTAACCGTTTTCGCCTAACGAAATTTTCAAGATACTTTGTTATTTAAATATTTATTCAAACCACATTAAAAAAACATTTCTTCTCTTACCTTAGGATTTCAAGCTATATCAATAGAAATAAAATACTGTATAATTGTTTTCAGAAGAACCCCCTTATAGTATAGATAGGTGTTGAAACTATTCTATACATACCACATAAGAGTTACGCAGATATTTTATTCAGTTCTTATGGGTTTGTTAATAGAAGTAATTTGCTTTATATGGTGGCGTCCATTTTGCACTTACAACTGGCCTAGTAGCATCTTACAGAACCCTTATATAAGCAAATTATACAGGCATTTATTCCTGCAGTTTTTGCTGTTATAATGTTCTTTCGGCTCTTACAGAGAAAAAAATGCTGGTTGGAAAGGTGTTCCAAATTCGATGCTCACCATGGCGATCTCCTAAACGGTAGGAGATACGAAAAGGTTTAAATTAGGGCAATGTTGCGCAATTTGATGCTTTTCTCAAAATTAAAAAAATAGTTTACAAATTTGGGATAGTTCCGGAGATAGCAGGAATTTTTAGTTTTTATTTTTTTGCGCCCTTATTCTTACAGCTGTCAAAAAACGCTCAAAACTTTTTACAGGCACTTTTTGAAGATCTACCGAGTGAGAGGTCCGTTTTTGAGACTTGACATTTCAGTGTGACAGGAGCTCTGTCAAATTTATTTTTTCTTATGGACACATCCTTTTTTTTCTTCTTCCGTTTGATTCATAAAGGATGACAGATAACATTTTGCAAGCTTTTTTTTGGCAAGTCACCTGACGTTTTGGTTTTATTGACCATCATCAGCCCAAATTTAATTTTTGCTTTAAACCTTATTTTAAAAATACGTTTTTTTCTTTGGCTGATGATGGCCAAATAACTCAAAACGTCAGCTACTTATCAAAATGAGGTTATAAAATATCTGTTATACTTTATGAACCAAACGGCAGGAGGAAAAAAGCATGTGTCCATAAGAAAAAATAAACTTGACAGTGCTCCTGTCACACTGAAATGTCAAATCCCGAAAACGTACCTCTCATTAGGTAGATTTTAAAAAAGTGCCTGTAGAAAGTTTTAAGCATTTTTGGACAGCTTTAAGAATAAGGGCGCAGAAAAATAAAAACTAAAAATAAAGATTTCGGTTTTTTCTCCGGAACTACCCGGAATTTGTACACTTTTGAGCAAAGCGTCAAATTGTGCAACTTTGCCCTAATTTAAACCTTTTCGTATCTCCTACCGTTTAGGAGATCCCTATGCTGAGCATCGAATTTGGAACACCCTGTATGTTCTATTTTCTCTGAGAAAACACTCTGTGGGTACGAGTCGACTGCGTCAAAAATCATTCTATTTCCTTCTCATTTCTATGTTCTATTTCATAGGAGATTGTTTAATGTGTTTGCATATGAATATGTTAATATTTTTTCCGGAATTCTCCCGCTATGAGTTTTAATTCGAGCCAAAGCGCGATACACAATTATGTGTGTCACAATGGGGAATCTAATAATCGTGACATAGTATCTAAACAAGCAATAGATAACTACAAACTAGGTAGATAATAATTTTTGATAAATGGGATAAGCCTAGACACTTGTTAAAATTGCATTTAATACAAATAGAACTGAAACTAACAGAGTAAATTTGCATTTTAATAATTTTAAAGAGAATATAAAATTAAAAAATTATAAAGAAGATTAAATATTCAGATATAAGTAGAGCCCAGTAAACACAAAAGGAATATTATATTCTAAGAATATTAATTATGTATATAGTAAGTATATTTAATACATAATATTCTAAGAATATTTCTATATATTCTCGTCTTATTTTTGTATTATTCCTGAAATATTTCCCTCTGGATGTTCCTTTGAAATATTCTAAGAATATTTGTTTAGCGAATATTAATTCCAGAATACTCTAAGTATATTTCTAAAAAAATAATCTTTTTGCAATGGTTCTAATATCATATCAAGTATATTTGGGTAAATAAATATTTTGACTAATTAGAATATTAACTAAATCCAGTGCTTTATCTTGAGAATATCCTTCACAATATTTTGAAATCGACTTTATTAAAGTCAGGCTGTAGTTATTATTATAATAATAATAAACACATAAGATATGGATGTATTTTTTATAATCTTCTGGGTGTAAAAAAAGTTAAATATTTTTTGTGGTAGAAAATTGCACATTCATGGAACATACTTTCCAAATAATCTTAGAATATATTCTTGAAAATATTCTATCAATACTCTGTAAAAGTCTTTAAAGTGTTGAGTAGTTTGTGTTTGTTAAGTTGAATCATTAGAGTCGAGATGGCGCCTCGCTCGGAACACTTTCAATAATATCCGTAATGTTTTATTTATAACTGTTAGTTAAAAAGCATATCTATTAGAGATGGGTAAATCCATAGATTAAGGAACTATAGATCCGTCACTTCACCCTTCCTGCCAATAATTATTTTTCGCGAAAAGTGCGGTTATGTTTCCGCGTGCAAAGGAACTGCCAACATAATAATATTTAGGTTGGCAATATTCTTTCTAGAAATCTGCAGCGCATCCTCTTACCCCTTCTAGGGTTGTCCGTCAGAGGGCACATTATGACAAAAGTGACAGAATGTCGGTTATGACTCATAACTTATGAGTTCCATTTTGAAAACTGAGGTTTGCCAAGGTTTTTAAAAAGTGATTTTGTGATTATTCCTGTTCAAAAAATTGTGATTTTATCCGTCGATTACAATGGCTGAGAAACAAAGAGTTAGAGTGTGTTGTATTCAAAGCTGCGGAGACCGTGCCATGATCCCAATAAAAAAACGGGGAGACGTCGTTTCCCCAAAGGTAATCCTGTAATTTTCCAGAAGTATTGTGAAGCCGTTAAACGCGAATAAACTCAGTGCTGATGAAATATATAACAGATTTTACGTGTGGTGGCATTTATTGTTTTTTATTTACTAAAAACAAGATAGGTATAAACATTTTAAAGAAAATTATTTAATATTTAAAAAAGCACAGACGAGATCATATTGTAATATTTTCTTTATTGTGAAAAATATAAACTAACATGTTTCGAAATATGCCATTATCTTTTATAATAAAACAACCAGAGGTTTTGTACTACAAGTGCATTATGGGTAATTTGTATTTATTTCTTAAAAATATGCTTTTTTATTTTAACTTAACATAAGTAACAATTTTGTTTTGTGTCTAGTAAAAAAGCATATTTTTAAAAACTAAACACAAATTGCTTGCAAAGAAAGAACCCTACACAAATTACATTGGAAATGGCTATTGGCTAAATGTCATAATTTTTTATATGTTGTAGTACTCAATAAACAAAGCACAAAAATAAAAAACCGAGATACGGAGCAGGATTACTTTCTGAGATATGGAGCTTTAAAGTTGACGTGTTTTAAGGCTATATCTTTGGACATGTTCTAATTTTTTTTTCACAACTTTGTTGATTACCTCCAAAATAAAATAATTCGTTTCTGTATTTGTCCTGAAGGAAACACCCTTTCCATCCAAGTAAAAACGTCCTTTGGTACCACCAACCAACCGGCGGTAATCAACAAAGTTGTGAAAAAAAAACTTGTCCAAAAATATAGCCTAAAAAGATGTCAACTTTAAAGCTATATATCTCAGAAAGTAATCCTGCTCCCTATCTCGTTTTTTTTTATTTTTGTGCTTTGTTGATCGAGTACTACAAAATATAAAAAAATTATGACATTTAGCCGACAGCCATTTTCAATGTAATTTGTGCAGGGTCCTTAAAAAAAAAGCGAAAATTTAAGCGAGCACCATCTAGTGGTCATATTACAAACAAACAAAAAATCGATAGTACGGTTATCGCGAATTTAACCGTGAGTCATCTAGTGGTCGTATTACAAATTAAAAAAGAAAAATCAATATAAAAGTATGGTTATTGGTCGCGTGCATATCTGCGCAGACTCGCCAAACTCCAAATAGTTCCGAACCGTTTAACACGTAACTGTCGTATCTATTGTAGCTCCTTAACCTATGGGTAAATCGATCATTTTTTACTCAACGAATCGATTAGTGATTCGTCTCTAGAATGATCGAATCTTTTGAATCGATCATTGAATCAATCATTTGAAATTAAATTAAACAAAATGGTGACAAAAAAAATATTTTTCATACAGTTTACCCCGCGCGCAGGAATTCAAGTCAAAGAACCGAATGAACGAAACTATCGACCTATTTGCAACTGATTCAGTGTATCGCCACAGAGGGTCAGTCAGTCGTTGATCCCTTTCGATTTGATTTACTCGTTTGATTCATTCTGTCTTCGTCGGTCATTTGACTGATTGAATCATATCGAGCAAACATGATTCGATCACTCAATACTCGCAAGTGATTCGATCATAGTGAACGAATCGTTCACGCATCTTTAATATCTATCTTTAGTGGTTTACATTCTTTTTGCAAATATTCTCTTTTAAGAAGTTTCCTTGGGATAGCGGAGAAGACGTTGTTAATTAAACCTCGATTCAGCTTAGTGGAGCAAATTTGTAGAGATTTTCATGAGAAAGCTGCACAAAGGGTTTATTTTTTTATATTTGGCATAGTGATACCTAATTTTCCGGACCCAGAAACCAAGACGCCGGCTGTCAAAGTTAGGAAAAAATTTGTTTTCTACATTTTGAGAAAAATCAAATCGAAATCAATTGGGTAATAATGAGGAGGTGCCACTTAACCCAAAAATATAAAAAAAGTTGACATATGTCACTTTAAAACAAAATGGCGGCCAGATTTCATAAATTTAGTTTTTATTTTATTTATTTTTTACTTTTCAAGTGATTTTGATGCCTCATGTTAAAGCTACTTATCGGCTTCTTGATCTGAGAATAAAAAAAAATTAAGAGTTTATAAGCGGGTGCAAAGATGGCGCTTGACATGTCAAAAATATAAAAGACCTTGTTATCCTATAGACAAGATTTAAAAAATATATATTTTTTTAGTAGATGCTATTAGCCATGAGTTCGTTTATACGACAATTTTGAAAAACATTTCATTTGACATTTGATATTAAAAATGGCGGCCAAACTATCGAGGGGGTACTTATACTAACGTCATCCAATATATCAATTTGCATTAAATCGAGGACGCTGGTCTCAAAAATTGCAAAGAAAATGACACATGTCATTCCGAAATCAAGATGAACGCGACTAAAATTAAGAAACGTCATTATTTTTCTGCACGATGTCAGTTTTGTACAACCCAAAGCAATTTTAGGATGCGTTAAATTAGTTTTAAATTTTTGTGTCAAGAAAAAAACAAATTTTAATGCTTCAGTTAAAATGGTGTTCAGTGTTTTTTTAGTTTTTTCCATAAGTTCCAAAGCACTTCGAAAAATACTGGGTTGCGCTAAATAAGATCTAGTCATTCCAAAAATAAAGTGACAACTTTTTTTTTCTGTCCGTTTAAATTCTTTCACAAACAAAAGCAGTTTTAAGATGAGCTACATTAGTTTTAAATTTTTGTGTAAAAATGATTAAGTAAAAAAAATTTGTTTTTACTTTTTTTTCTTAAGTTAAACAAAAATCACATGATAAAATATTAGATTTTATCAAATTAAAGATAAAGATTTTGAAAAAATGAGACGTCATTTGCTTGTTAAAATGGCGGTATTTAAAATTAAAAAAAAATAACATTATTTTTCTACCCGTTAACATTTTTTGACAAACAAAAGCAGTTTTAGGATAAGCTAAATTAATTTTAAATTTTTGATTTAAAAAAACTAGTACTTACCCCAGTTAAATTGACCGACAATAAGTAATAAAAAGTCTTTTTTTTCGCTTTTGTCGTAAGTAAACAAATAAACTTGGCAAAATATTTCTAAATATTCCTACGCGGATGCTTAGGTACTGGATACCTGCTAAAATTTTTTATATCTGATATGTTTTCCTTAACAAAACTATAGCCTTAATTGTAGCTTTACGTCATTCTAAATAATATAAACTGGGTTAAGGAAAAAAAGTATTTTTGAATCTTATTTACATAATACAATTTTATTCGGTTTGGAAAAATCAATTCAATTACTTTTCTTGAGAGAATTTAAAGAGAGATTTGATTAACCAAATTAATTTTTTTTTAACTTAAGTGAGGTGTAAAAATGTATTTTTTTTGACACAGAAATTTAAAACTAATTTAGTTCATTGTCAAACTGCTTTTGTTTATGAAAAAATGTTAACGAACAGAAAAATCAAGTTGTTTTCTTATTTTAGTCGCCGTCATCTTGATTTGTGAATGACATATATCAATTTTTTTTTATTTTTGGCATGGCTATATCTTACTTAGTGCAGGCCAATATTTTGCCAAGTGCTTTGTGTTTAACTTAAGGAAACAACGGAAAAAATCCTTTTTTTTACGTAATCGTCCGCCATTTTAACTGAAGCATCAAATTTTTTTTTTTTTGACACGTAAATTTAAAACTAATTTAACTTATCCTAAAACTGCTTTGGGTTGTGAAAAATTACTAACGTGTAGAAAAATAACGATGTTTCTTAATTTTAGTCGCGGCCATCTTGATTTGGAAATGACATGTGTATTTTTTTTTCATTTTTGAGATAACCCTCCTCGATTTAGTGCAAATTGATATATTGCATTACGTTTGTATAAATACCACACCAGAGGGGGAACATTACTTTTTCTCAATAGTTACGTACCAATCAACCTATTATTGTTCTCTGTTTAAATGACAGATTTTTAAAAATATTCTGTCATAATAATACTAACGAGTTGAAAATAAAATTTCATATCGTGTTCTGCCAAATTCTGTCCGTTTTTCCTCACTCAATCTGATCCCCATAGATAGCAAAGATGTAGAGACTATCCTGGCCAACCGCCTGCATCTCCAAAGGGTTAAGTTTTTAGGTGACTTAAAATTGTTACACTGGAAACGTATTAAAATGGTTAAACCACTGTTAAGTTTAGATTATAAGAAGAAGACATACAAGCAACATCGTTTGTATGGTTATGTTATTTAATTATAATGGGATTTTTACAGGACTTTTTGAAAAAAATCCTATACTATATTTTTACTATTTTCCGACTGTATTTTCTCTTTGTTTTTATAACGAATGCAGCGGATAGTAATTTGCTAATGGATATTGATCATTATTTTCCTGCGCTTAGGAAAAAGTCCTATCGGCAAAATTTTAAAAAAAATCAATCTCTTACCAGTATAGTACAAGAAGTGAAGATACCGATAAGTGGCTCGGTCGTTATTTTAAGTGCACCAAAAGACATTTTTTACCAGATTTTTCTGTTAAAAATGCCTCAGAATGCACAGAATGCCCGTAAATGCCTCCGAAATGCCTCAAAACAAAATTCCACACAATGCCATCGGCGTGTACACCAAAAAGGATTTACAAGAGGTGAGCAACTAGATTTGACAGTTGTTAGGGAATTGTTTGAAATTGTGTGTTGGCAATGATAGTTGGTAACCCCTGACAATAAATAACTTTGTCACTGTCACATAAAGAAACGTCCGGTTTAAAAATGGAATTTTGCTGTATTAAAAACTGCCTCGACGAAGTTTACCAAGCTGGAAAATTAATAAAAATAGCCGAACTTGCGACGAAAGTGAGCTACAAGCAGTAGGTAAAAACATAAAAACATACTTTGTTAATAAATAACACATTATGTTTCCGTGTTTTATTGTAAGAAAAAGAGGAACAAAATGTTTTGTATTATTTACATTTTTAGTATCTACCTACAATGTGTATTTACTATTTGTTTTCGTTTTTTTTTGCCAAAGCTTGGCATATTTTACTAACCAAAAAAAAATCAATTTTTCAAAAACTGTCTGGGGAAATTATAAAAAGAAACCACAAAATGTTAGACCATTTCATAAAATCCGTTTTACATGCAAATATGAGAAAACTAGAAAGAGAAGGAAATATGTGTTGCCCACCTCTAGTAAAACAATAACTGTAAAAAATCGTATACATTACATTACTGAGTCACTCAAATCCTCGGAAGCTACTTCCTTTGAGCAAAAAGGAATCAATTTATAATAGCTAGTTTTTTGTTGCCAATATGTTCCTAAAACCTTCTGTTTTAAGCCGTGGTTGAGTATCTAGATCCCCGTTGGGAGCCCTGCTAAAAACATGCATTAAATCTCATAAAAAACGTTCCTGATTTTTATTGGTTTTTATAAAGTATATAACCTTTGCGAGGTAAAATTTTTTGTTTAATAAAGTTTGAAATAACTTATGAGTTATTTTTTTTATAATCAAACAGGCTCATTAAACTTAATAGGTTTGTCTGATTGCACCATTGTTTTTCATATTTTGTTATTGGTTTGTATAAGCATATTTTTTTATGAGATTCTTTGGAGATTTTATGATGAGCCAGAATTATAGAATTTTGAAGGTTTCTATGAATATCTTGTTTTATTAATAGTTTGCGATCGGTTGGTAAAAACACAAGTTTTAAAAGTCTTCCTATAGATTCTATAGTCAGATACACTTTTATATGCTTTTATGTGCTCATCTTTAAAAGGAAAATCTAATATTGATGGTTTGAATATATCCACAATTTTTATGGGTTTTCCATGCCTATAATGTTTTATAGATTTTTATAATAAATTTATTATTCTTATATAATCTTACTTACTACGTGGCTAAGGCCTTTGAAACAAACAAATGTCATAAGAATGTTTTTTTTTTCGACCATCTGAAAACTAATTAAAAAAGCTATACTTAGTATACTTACTTACTTAGGTATACTTTCTATACTACTATGTGACTGAAAAAGAGTAATTCCATTTACTACACCTTAGAAACCTATAAAAAAGGTACCAGTTTATCGACATTTCTGACGCATATCCAATATGGTATTTTTGATTTCGAATCTCTATTGCGTAACGGCTTACGGAGTCTTGCGTAAGTTTCTGTGTAAAGGTCTTTAGCTGCAGCCAGCAACAAAATGGTAAATTGCATCCTTCTAAAATTTTTATAAGATTTAGTGACTTTCGCATGTAATAGGTATTTACGTCACTAGACCTGTAAAGACACTTTCCGTTCCTGTATCGTACGTACTTTTTATTAAACGATCAGAAAAATATTTTAGTACATACCACTTTCGTCAATGCCTGGCCGTGTTATATAATTTATGAAGAGTCCCCTAATAAGAAAATGTTAGCCTTCTGCTTCTTGTTGGATAGATAGCAATTGGCGCTAAGGCCAGTAGTTTACAAGATCCAAACTATAGAGAAACAAGTAAACTTGTGTGGTTAGAAACGATTTTTGTACTTTTAACTTGTGTAAAATTGTAAAAAACATTAGAAAAATTATAGGGTAACGACTGACGAGCACTTGTGGTCGAAAATAGCCAACCTATTAAGCAAAATAATGATAAAACAACTCATGAAATGCAGATTTATAGGTTTGTCCTTTAGTTACCTATATTTATAATATACTTACTATGAGCATTATAAATGGGTGGTTAAAAAATATGCTGTCAATACATCTTCATTAATTTTTTTTAACGTTTTTTTTTTCGCACCAGTTTATAAAGGCATCAAAGTTCCACTGGTGCTCTTTTAGAAGTGTCAAAACTACCAAAAAAAAACAAATGCTAAAATCTGTCAGCAAAAGTCATAGCCAACTTCGCCAAAAATAGAATTGGAAAACGATCCAGGGACCGGAAAATTGAACAAAAAGTTCCTTTCTTGAGAATGGAAACATCTCGAAAAAACATGCCTTGTAATATAGAACTTTCCATACGAAAAATCGTACGGCCATTTTCCGGTCGTTTGAAAAAAAAGAGTGGCTCGATTCCTTTCAAACTTCGGAGTACAAATAAAATATTTTAAACATTTTAAATATTTTCGTCACTTAATTGGTTTTGCTTTTTATCGGGTTGATTACTTTCTTTTTATACCTATCAAACTCATCCTGTTATTAAACAGAAAAAAAATCTGCATATAGACTGCTTATACCTTTCTGTCAATAAATAATGTCCGGTACATTTTTGTTTACTCTGTTTTGTATCTCATTTTCATTAACTCGTCCACTGTCTGCCAGTTAACGGGAAGCGAACTGTGCCTAGTTTAAAGGGATTTTCTATATAAAAAAATCTCGATACAGATCATTTCTGTACATTGTATATTTTTTTGACGATATAAAAAACAAACAAAAATCCAATTTTTAGACTTTTCGTCTGTATGTCTCTCTGTTTGTTTGTTTGTTCCAGTATCACGCAAAAACAACTTGACCCATTTTAATAAGAGGTTTCACCACTTCATTCCTTGAAACCCTGAGCAGTTGTAACCTGTTTTGATAACATTATGTGCCCACATTTTTTATTGAATATTGCGGTAAAACCAAACATTTTTGAAAGGTAAGAGTTTAAGAATCTTAACACTTTTTAATTTTGATTATTTTAGTTTGAAAATTGGTTTGAGTTTTAAAATTACCTTGAATTTTTTTTAAAAATGACAGTTCCATGCTATCAGTTTCGTGTGAAAGTATCGGCATGGAACTGACGAAAGAGACACGGAACTGACAGTTTCACTCTATATTTAGTTTTCTAATTACATTTTTGGAAATATGAAAGTATTTTTTTGCAGATAACATGGCAAAACAACTAAGCGAAGATTAAAATCGGCAAAAACGAGAACGAGAGAAAGAAAGGCGTAAAAGGATAAGAGAAGACCGAGTTGTTTCATTAAAATGAGCTCACGGAAACAAAAGCTAGGACCATTTATTAAACGACTTTATTTAACTTCACAGAGCCTGGCTGTCTGTCGAACAAATCTTGCGATTTATTTTTGACACACTTTCCGTAAACCGATTTTAATCAAATTTGGCACAGGAATGTAGATATTGGTGATTGAGAGGTGTAAAAAGTAAGAACTTTGTAATGAAAACACATACAAAAACTTGAGGTTTTTAGATTTACGATTCGTTTTGGTGACAATACAACTTTATCGGTGATTCTACGAAAAGTGTTTATTCACATGTCCAATGCTAGTTTTGACTATAAACATGCCTTTCTTACCACAAAATGACTTAATTATTATAGTTTAAAATTCCTTTCAACCAAAACCAAAAATTTTGATTACAAATATTATTTTTTTATTTAAAAAAAAACGCTAAAAGTCAGTTCCATGTCATGTACTAGGTCAGAATGCTATTTTTAAAGCACTCAAATAAAACCTAATTCAAAATATATCCATTCCTTATTTCATAAATAATTTTCAAACATAGTGTACCTTTATTTCCAGAATAATATATTTTTTGAAATATTTGTCCGATAACTGACTTTAGCTTGAATGCAGGAGGGTGGGGAAGCATAATTAATCGGTTGGTGTGTCGGTCTTGATTCAGTTTTCTATCTGATGCAGAAGGAAGTCCACCGGTTGTTTATATACTGCGAAAATACAAGATCGTTACGTGCTCAAATTTTTTATTGAATATTGTGGTGAAACCAGAGACAACCTAATAACTTACGGAGACGAACAGAAAGATAGGGCCGCGCAGGAACTACGTTCCTGTAGCGCATAGCGCATTGCGGCGGAGAGTGAAAGTAATGCTTGTATTAAGTCAACACCTACCTTGACCCGTCCATCTCTTTCTATATGCTCATGAAAGAAAGACAGAACATTTTTCAATATTCAAATATATTTCGCACAATTTTAATTTAGTTCCTGCCGGTTTTTGCCACCACTTGTCAAAGTCTGTCAAACCTGGCAAGCGGTTTTTTCAAAAGTGAGTTATTTTAATTAGTTTTGGTTGGAAATCGCGCTAGTTTATGGGATTGGCTATATAGTGGATTAACAACTTATTGTAAAGTCTAAAATGTCATTCGAATCAGGCCAGATCACTACCATTAAAGCTAGAGAGCATGGTACTATTTGAAGAGTGCCGAAAATTGGGGTTCAGATTTTTGCGAACCAAATCCCTGAAGAAAATATTCTGATGATTTATACAAAGTTAAGCAAGAAGATAATAGGTTAAAATACAACAAAAAAAAGAGATATAGGTTAAAACATTTATAAAATCTGTAAAAGTTTTATACTGGGATTTTTTCCCAATTAATAAAAGAAAATAACATACTAAAATGTTGTTATTTTTAAATATTTGGTAATATTCCTCAAGATATTTATAACCCCCCCCCTCTTATTTTAGACTTTTAAAGGGTCCAAAAAACTTTTTGTAAGCTAAAGAAAGTTTTTTAGCTGCATGGAACAGTACAAAACTGGTTAAGGTTTGTATAGAGCCAAAACCTTTCGCGACTGCATTGCTTTTTTAACACTGAAAAGTATGGAAAAATTGCGGCTGTTAAGTTTTCTCATATCTTTTTATTATTAAATAAGTACGTTCTTTGAAAATTGACTAAAATAATATATGGATTTGATTATGCGTCTGGCTGTACCAGTAGTTCCTTCCTGTAGCCACTGGCTGCGCTCGTGTCGGCGATAAACAATGTTCCCCAAGTATAACACAGTATCGGTCACTCTTGCGTAGCTTTCTCTATGGGTAAATCCAAATATTTTTGAAAGGTAAGAGTTTTTAAGAATCTTAACACTTTTTAGTGTTCTTTGAAAATTGGTTTGCGTTTTAAAATTAACTTGAATTTTTAAAGAAAATGACACTTCCGTGCTGTCAGTTCCATGCGAAAGTATCGACACGGAACTGACGAGCGAGGGAACTGACGAGAGAGACACTGAACTGACAGTTTCACTCTATATTTAGTTTGATAATTACATTTTTGGAAATATTAAAGTATTTTTTTTAGATAACATGGCAAAACAACTAAGCGAAGATTAAAAATGGCAAAAACGAGAACGAGAGAAAGAAAGGCATAAAATATAAGGGAGGATCCAGTTAGGTGGGAAGAGCAACAAAGAAAGGAGAAAGAAAAATATCTGTGGTATAAGCAGAAAAAAATACGGAAATCCATTAAAAACATGACTCCAAGGGATCAGCGAAAAAAGAGAAAATCATGGAGAGAATACACAAAACGAAGCAAAAAAGGAGAATGTCTTGGAGAACACTGTTAATGGAGAAGCTCCAATGCAGAAAAAAGTTGCTAAGAAGAAAGTGAAAACAAAAGTCTCAAATAGAAGATGCGTTAGACATCACAGGGAGAGACAAAAGTTGATTTTTCAAGTAAAAAAATACAAGCGTAAAGCAGACAAGTACAGGAAAAAATGGACTCGTTACAAGCAAGAGAAAAAATGTCTGTATCCAAATGTGCTGAGAGTCCACCAACCCCTTTAGCACAAGTCAATGAACACATTGAAACGTGCGTGAAAAAATGTGTGTACCTAAATGTGCTGAGAGTTCACCAACCCCTTTAGCACAAGTAAATGAACACATTGAAACGTGCATGAGCAACAACCAAAAAGTTCAAGAAGTAAAAAAAAATGCTTTTTGGTGAAAAAACTTTTGCTGAAACATAGTCTGGCTAAGACATGTATTCTGAAGTTGCAAAGACTTTTGCAGTAATTATGACCTTCAGAAAAACAAGAACTCCTTTAAAACATCTGTTGCTACTTCGCCCTCATGCTCTTCTTCTAGCGTCTCTTCTGAATTGACGATGCCAACTTCAAATAACATTAAAATGAGATATGAAAATATCTATCTTAGTGAAGAAGAACATGAACCGTCATGTTCTTTCATACGTTTAAATAAAAATATTAATACAGGAACGTATGTGCATGTTTCTATTTTTAATCAAATTAAAAAAGATCATGCCCAGTACAAATACATTGACAAGAAGGAGAAGGCCTAATCACATTTTTGAAGATAGTAAGCAAGAAACAAGAGGGACAACAAATCTTCAGATTAGATGACGATGACAATGCATTACCGAGGACCATATTATTAAGGTTTTGCCAGAACTCAGTTTAATCCTCCGAGGAGACAGAGTGTTCTACAAATTTTCAAACATAGTTGATGTTTTTAAAAAAATGTAAAGGGCTTTTTAAATCGTTCTTTAATATTCTATACAGACCGCTTCAAGCTACTGCGAACATAGGGCGGAAGAAGTCTAATTTGCCAGTGTAATACGCAAATTTTTATAACGTAATTTTCTTATTTTTTGTCACTGATAAATAAGAGCGTTTTATTGTAAACTGCTCAGATTTATCAGTGACGACGTGTTACAATGAAAATAATAAGGAGAAACAAAATAAAAGCAAGTTCTCAAAATAAAATAATACATTCTAAAAACCAAAAAGATTCTCCCAGTCAAAAAAAAATTAAAGCAAATGTTCGAAAAGTCCTCCTTGCTCGGCTAGACAATATCCGAGCCTACTATAAAAACCCCTTTTAAAGTTTCCAAGCATGTTAGGGGTGATAATTTGAAAAGCTTCTTCAAAAATAGATAGAAGTCATTAGGAGCAAGATCGGGAAATCGAGCTGGCCATAAAATAGTTCCCCGTGTACTTATAACCCGATTAGGAAATACATTATCAAGATATTCCCTAACAAGGCCAACATTGTGAGCGGAACAACCATCTTGTTGAAACCATGTTTCACCAAATCTTACACCTAACAACTGCCTAGCATTTGGAATAATGTGCTGCTGCAGTAGATCCAAGTATCTAGGACCATTCAAATTGCAATTGCCGTTAATAAAAAATGGCCCAATTACGTGTTCCCCTACAATGCCCCCCCCCCAAACATTTAGTTTTTGGGGATACTGTGTCCTTACGTCAAAATACAAATGCAAATTTTCCCTCGACCAATCGACTCGACCAATATCGACGATTTGACCATTTGACCATCTTTTTTTTTTCGGCAACTTCGTAGACATCCATTTTTAGTTTTAAAAATGTATTATTTCAATTAAGAACTTACCCATCTGTTTCTCGAGCAAGGCAGAAATAAAACAAACTAATAAAAACAAAATGAATTTCCAAAAGATAACACTGCAGCGTGCTTCGAATCCACCTCGGTCGTACGGCACGGAGAGTAAATTGGACTTGATTCCTCCTATGTTCGTAGTAGCTTGAAGCGGTCTGTATGTTTAGTTATTTAGAATCCAAGTTTAAGAGTTAAATACCAAAGATTAGATTTTTTTTTACATTTGTAATGCTTATAACATATTTTTTACAAAACAGGTAAAAGTTGTTCATTAAAAAAGTAACGTTAATTTATTTTTAATTTGTCAGTTTTTTGAGAGCATTTGTCAGTCTCTTGCTAATTGATTTAAATAAAATAGCTCTAATTCACGAAATACTTGTTAAATTTTACATTTTGGAGTCAATTTTAATAAAAAAAAGTACTTAAGTTCAAAACTAGCGCATCGATAACCTTTCTTTATTTATTTTAAAATTTAAAAAAATGAGAAATTTTAATTACTTTTCGTATAAACTCCTAAAAATTGGTGGTGGGGAGTGGTTGAGGTGTGTAAGGGGGGTAAATTCATAACTTTGAAACCAAAGTAGATACATACATGCGATTTTTATATTTTTGATCTGATCCAGTAACAATATACTATTAAAAAAATTAAATGTAGCGAGCGTCATCTACCCAAGTAAAAGTCTATAACGCACCTATATCTGTGTGGCACTAGGATGGCTAAAAATTAAGGGTCGCGAAGGCAACTAAAGTGCATAAGATGCAAGAAAGCCCTGTAGAAACTGCAGTGGATCAAAAATGATTTCAGATCGCTTGATGTACTGAGGATTGTACAAAATTGACAGGAAAGAAACCCTGTAATAATGAGGCATTGGTAGAAATGGAAAGGTTGCGAAAGCAATTTTCAACCTTCCATTGAATTTATTTTTACTTTCTCACAACGCTTTGAATGCTAATGTTATGACCAATTCAGGGCCGAAAATACAAGATCGCCACACATATAAAAAATTAGATTTTATTGAAAAAAAACTTCACCATATTTTTTAAAATATGCCTAAATAATGTCTTTAGACATTCCAACAATACTTTATTGTAAAATTCATGGGATTTCATGATATTTCTCACAAAAATATAAAATTTCCGATCGACTTCATTATTTATCCACAACTACAGCAAGGAAAAGATAGCTACGTCAGAGAATTCCAGTAAACCAGTAAACTTGGCGGATGTCTGACTGGTCCTGCCTCGTAGTGTTTATTTGTTTACTTAATCGGTCGCCCCATATATGTATGAGATTAAATATAGGCCTTTCCCAGGCGAAACTTGTAAGCAAGATCTAAAATCTAGTAGGCCATGGATCCGTCTTGGCTCCGCGCCTATGTACATGCGCGAAAATTTTACGAGGCGGCCGGTTTCGCGACCTTCGTCTTCGCCCTTCGGTCGAGACGCCATTTTTGTTGATTTGTTTTGATCACATATAGTCGTTTTCCGCGTTGTTACGCGAAATGAATGAATGAAATGTTGGATTCATCTACAGTGACGCCACTACAAGATACTAGAGTTCGCCAACCGTGTAAGTTTGACTCGATCTGGTGGTGTTTGGTTACTATTTAGAAAACTCTGCTTCCAAAAAAGATTCTTTCACTACGTCTGTCCGACAGCGGAACAAGACACAGAAAGGTGGCAGTAGTGAGTTTTACCGGAATGCCAAATGTTCTAACCTGCAAAATTTTATGACAATTTTTGCGCCTTTTCGAACTTTGTTTTTATCTTCCGTTTTATGTTTTGCAAGCGCGTTTAAACAACACACCACGCTTAAGGCCTAGTTAAGGTAGGTTGAAAGTTGAGCTTCTACCCAAATTATTCATAAAGCTTGATCTATACCTTTTGTTATCTCCGGTTCAAGCTGACTGGATAAACGTGATTTTTGCGCGAGCAATTTGATTCTTTTGCTGTAGAACTTGGTAGAATATTTGAATTGGTTTTTCTTTGGCATTATTAGTTATAACACAAAAATGTAACGCACGAAAATACAAAAAAAAAGTCTAATTTTCACCACTTTGGGTTGGATTCCAAACCCTAATGTTGAAAAACCGTCAGATTTTCGCATCCCGAACGTGGGACGGACGTCGTAGTTTTTACTGATTGCAACGTTGGCAGCACAGACGTTGGACCGTCGTCAGAAAACTTTGTGATAAGTACTACAAGTTCAGACATCGAGCTAACGTCTTACTCTGTACTAAATGCCAGCGTTCTCTTTAACGACGTCGAATCGTTGTCGGGAATCTGAACTAGACTACACACAACGTCTTCAAACGTTATCTCAACGACCTACGTCCGTCTATACAAGCTAAGACATCGTAACAAAAAAAGATAAAGTATAATCCTTGACTAAAATCACTAAAGTCGTCAACTGACTATATTTTATACTCTCTCTGACGCTAGAAGCCGTCCAAAACTAGTCGGAAGACGGAAAAATGCTATTTCGGAACAAAAACTAAGGCTATCTAGTCTTATATCGTAGCATGTGTTCAGTGAACCATAAAACTAACTTTAGTGTTTAGTGAACCATGAAGTTACACTTTGTTGGTTCCGCTGTTTCGCAATTGAAATCTGTTACCTCCGGCTTTCCAAATATCCTTGATAGTGACGCTTGTTTGAGAAAGTCTTTTTATTAAAGATATTGCTCTAAAAATTAAAAAATTATTTGGCATATCTGTGTTTACTACAGTCTAGATTTAACGAGATATTTAATAACACTAGCGTAGAAAAATAACAACTTTTGTAGTTATTGTTTTTTGAGAAGCCATCAAGAGTAAGGTTATTTCTTTTTATTTTCTTAACTATTTCTACGCTTACCCATAAAGCAATGTATTTTGCATCTTCCTTAATCAAAAAGTAACAATGTTAAGCTTTTTTTTGTAAAATTCGTCAAATACATAAACGCTTTGACGTGAATTAATAGAAGTTTTTGACATTTTGCGAGCGGTAATAGGTATTTGAGTTCCTTGACGGCCCTCTGTACCCATTATTCCTACCTCTCCCTGGAAAATTTGGCCTTCATCTTCGGTTATTTGAGTTCGTATGGCCTGATTGCCCTATTGTTAGGACTTCTGTTTGTCTAGTCATATTGTCGACTAAGACTTTTTGCCTTACTTCACTCAACTTAAGTACAATTTCCCTAAGTTTTTTGTGATCCATGCCCGACGAACTTATTAGTGAATACGATTCAGTAAAAGAGCTATGTAGCCCATTTTCAAAATGTTCCTTAAAGATCTCGAAACTCATATTTTCGTCGATTTCGTGAGCCATATTGTATAAATCATAATAATATTGTTTAGTGTCTTCGTTACTGGCCTGTTTTATATTGTTAAATTTATATTTTAATGTTTTAAAAGGTTGGTCACCCCCGAATTCGACCAAAAAGTCCGTTTTTAAGTCGGACCATTTTTTGTTTGCGTTACATTGCTTCTCGCTATACTCCGTGAACCATCGAAACGCTGCACCTTCCAAATAATTTTTAAAATAAGCAATTTTAAAGGCGTCCGTCCACCCGTTTACTTGAGCAATTTTTTCATATTTTGTAATATAATTAATTAGTGCGTCCAAACCTGGATTAAAATATGGCGGTTCGATGCATTTAGGAGTAGCCGGAGTAATGCTTGACCCTTGCAGAGCATCGAGCAAAGTAGTATTCGTCATACTTGTCTTAGTGAAAATCTGTTTTAAAAAATTATTAGCGGCTGTAATTGTTTTCCAGGTAGTGACCTTCTGGCAACTGGGCTCGGAGGATTTATTTTCTTTTGTGACTGACTGATGACCGTAACACTAAAGTCTTCAGTCGTCGACTTACTTAATTTTGGTTTCTCAGTGCCTTTTTGGTCCTGATTTTCGACAGTTTCCGTCGAATTATTAAAAATGGAAGTTTCACAATTTCCAAAAAGGTTATCTTTCCCTAGGGATAGTTTAAATTGTTTCTGATGTCCCAAAATTTCTTTTGATTTTTTGGGAGTGGAGTGGTTCTCAATATTTGGATCCAAAAATGATAAATTAAAATTTATTTGAGGTTTTTGAAGACTCCTTTCAAGTTTACTTTTAGGTGTGAAAGGCCCTGAAATAGACGAACTTCTATTTCTAGAAAAATTATTTGACAAGCCCGCGTCGTTTGAAAATAAAATAGATTTGTCTTTTTCACTAAAATTTTGAGTATGACTCCTAGTGACTCTGCTCGGGGTCCCCATTTAGTAAAGTGACCATTGTTTTAAAAAAATATATAGAAACAAATGTACAAAAATTCATTTGAGTGCGGTATAATTTAAACTAAAGCTTAAATTTCATACTAGCATTGCATAATTTTAAATTTGTACCGGGGGAAAAGTTCTCGATTAAAAAAAAAAATTTCCTATAAATTTTAGTTTTCAGAGAAAAAAAAAACTTTAAAAAAAAACGGAGAACTACGGCGCCTCCACCATATGTCGTGACGCTCCTTAGAGCTACACAACTATGAAATAAATAATAAACAAAATAGTACTTACATTAAAAATACACACACTTTCTTCATCATGATGAACGGCTTATGTCTTGGGTTGATTCTTTACTCTCAAATATCGAATCACTACTAACTGACTCCTAACCTCTCTGAAACGTTTTTATAAACCTATTCTAACATTGATAGTTCATTCAACAGTACCTTCCGACCTTTCGTTGAACTAGGATGTTAGGATAGTTAGTTATTGTAAAATACGAAAAGTTTATACTTAATAATAAATTAATAATTAAAACACTAGGTTATTGAATCGGGAGTTTAACCTTAAACGTTGCACAGAGGTAACTGTCTTGAGAGTATGTGATTTTAACACATAAACACGTCGCGGATTGAATTATGTTATTAAAATATTACTTTTTGTAATTATTGGAAATTACCCTTATGACAATATTAACAAAATAAAGATAATCACAAAAACAATGTAATTTTGGCGGTAATAAGCACGCCTGGTGGTTATTAACAACAATTTTTTTAAATTTGTCTTTATTTTATTTATATATGCTTCTGTGAATTCACGTAATTCCGTTTTCGTCGAATTTTTCAAAAATAATGATTAAAATTGTTACTTTTTGATATAAAAAAATGCCGAATACATTGCTCATAGGTGTATATAAACCGAAATAACTTTATTCTTGACGACTTCTCAAATGACGAAAACCACAAACGTTGGTTTTTTATATGCTGTCCAAAAACTCTCTAACGTTAACGCTATTGTTAAATCTTGACTGTAGTTAACAGAGATCTGACAAATTATTTTTTACTTTTTAGGGCAATTTTTTAACAAAATCGTTGAATGAAAGTTTGAGACAATGATGTGTTTGAAATTAACTCTGTGTTTTCGGACTTCCATTGTCTATATTTTATTTATACACGACGTTTCGATCAGTACAATCTCTGATCGTCTTCAGGTGCAAACTGAGTTTGCACTGAAATATAGACAATGGAAGTCCGAAACACAGAGTTAATTTCAAAATCGTTGAACTTAAAAAAATGTTTTTATTTATTTTATACTCGCCTTTTACCGCCCGCGTTTTAGAGTGATAAGTCGCACTTTGACGCTCTAGAGATCACTTAACACCCGCGGTCGTTTATTATTATCCTAGGACCGTAAATGAGACATTAAAATCGTGTTGAGATTGTCGTAAAGTTAGTATTATTCGTTGGTCGTAGGCAAAATTTAAAAAAGGGCGAAATTCGCCTTTCCCAAAGTTAGTTTCAGATTGTAGCAGGCAGGCAAAGCTGCATATTCGGTTATATTTTAAAATAAATTGAGGTAATTTATAAAGTTAGCCTCGAGGATAAGCCTGCAATCTATATTTTTGAAAACGTGTAAGTTGAGTTAAAGCCGGTTAGAGCTCACTTATGTAAATATTTTAAAATACGTTGGATGGGATTACACATGATAGAGCACATAATATATGTCGACGACGAAGATGTATAATGTACTTCATCTTAAACTGCAAAATAAGCAGGCACATATTCTCGTTTTGAGTTTGATCTATTCATCTCATTTTTTACATGGTACAACAAACTACCAGAGATCTCTTATCCAACGAGTCGGCGTCGTCACCTTTGAAGTTGGGGGTCCCGTTTTTCGTGACCTTGATTTCGTATCCATCGCTGTAAATGAGTGTTAGACCCGCTCGGACTTGCTCGTCAGATTTAGTCCATGAGCCGGAGCGGAAAAACCGGTTTAATTTTTTGATATAATAATAATTAATTAGCTTTACGTAAATAAAAAGGCAAACGGATTTTTTGGAGAAGGGGAATAGAAAGATATGTCAAATAAATTTCAAGTATTTTTTTAAATTTGGTATATTATTATCATTATTAAAAAGAAAATATCAACAACAAATTTAAATAAATTGTACAAATACCAAACATAAATTTTTTACAGGTGAGATAAAATTCTGATTTTTCTGTTTTTTTTTATTTGACATAAGATCTCTATTGTTATATTTAACGGTATAAATAATTTTTAATCTAACAAATAACTTATTAAGATAATTTTCTGTTAAAACCTACAACTTCTTACTTTAATGTACTCATTAGGTTGCCTAAAACTTGTTTTATGTATTTGTTATTAGTTTCTCAAACCATCAGAGCAAAAAAAAATTCTCGTTCGTGTAAAATTAATAAAAATGCATATAGCAGGTTTTAGAATGTCAACGACGATATATTATTATACGTAAGTAGGATTTTAAATATGTAAAAGAGTTAAAAAAAATATGTGTACCTATACTTACCGTTAGGAAAAGAGAAAAAACTGATGCCCACACCAGTTTTTGACACACAGCCGCGATAAGCATACCAAGTGCCAAGGGTATGATTTAAAATACTGATAAATAAATCAAAACCAAATTGTGGCAAGCACGATGACAAAAATAGAAAAAAAAACTCTAACGAATAAGCGTACACCAACAAAATGCAAAAATATCTCGGCCTACTTGGACCAATAAATCAACGAGCGGATCAGGAGGTTTTGAAGCTTAGGTCCGCAGTCCCGATTATGCGCATAAAAAAACGGCTTGCTGACTGTCGCATCTCGTTGGATAAGAGATCTCTGAAACTACCAGCGAATAATTTATTATGATCCGAAAATATCCTTTTTAGTTTTTAAAAAAATCGAAGGCGTTCCCACACACCCGCTCAATTTAAAATTGTTTTAATTTAGACTCAAAAAAGCAAGTTTTAGGTAACTTCAAAATTTTGAAACGTGTTTTACTATTTTTATGCTCAATTATAGTACAAGATAACTGCCTGTCGCTGTTTTGAAGGAAAATTTAGCGTCTCTACGGAGGCACATATCATTATTTTGTTTCGATTGACCGGAAAATATAGCCACTTTCCAAACGATTTTTCATAAGAAAAGTTCTACAATACAAGGCATGTTCTTTAGAAATATTTCAACTCTCAAAGAAGAAAGAAAGGACCTTTCTGTTCAATTTTCCAGTCCCCGGATCTTTTTCCGGTCTCATTTTTGGCCAAGGTGGCCATGACTTCTGGTTGATAGCTTTTAGCTTTTGTTTGTTTTTTTGGCAGTATTGACACTTATAAAATAGTTCTTTTAAATTTGTTTCAAAGCTTTGGTTACAAAAATGAACGCAGATCTAGAACATGAGTTGAATCCGGAGGAAATAATAGAAGTTGCTGCCTGAAAAATCTAAAGAGCTGATGCAGATTAAAAAAATGCTAAGAAAATTAATGAAGATGTATTGGTGAGATATTTTTCGGAAAAATCGACCACATTAAAGTCATCAAGCTTGTCACAGGCCAACAAAATTTAAAAAAAATTTCGGTGCCTGAGATCTAAGAACCGATTTTAGATATACTTAATGTGCTGATTCTAAAACTGGCAGCAGCTCTAGTTTTTGAGATAGAGACTAATTGAATTTAGTTCTAATAAAAGCAAAAATAAATAACTCCATCTCTTTAAAATTTAAAATAGAAATTTGGTATTCAAAACTAGGATCTAATTAGCCAAATATACCTGAAATTGTCCGTAAATCAATATTCCTAGACCTGGTTAACCCGCATTACTTAATCCTATTAATTTTATTAGATATTTTATATTTGGAATTTCCTATGATCCGATCTCCCCATACCTGCTCAATCTCGACTAATTGGTTTTGGAAACATAGTACCTTTTGTCTACCTTTATCCTTCTCGACTTAGTATATTGTGTAGTTTTTGAAAAAAAAGTTGTGTCATTATTTTTGTACATTTTCGTCGTTTTATAGTGTTAAAACTAAAACAATGGCATGGCAAGATGTTTTTTGTTATGTATGTGGCGAATACACCTTGAAAGAAAGTAGAAAAACTATTTCTGTATTTGTGAAAAGGTCTTATCTTGCCTATTTTGGCGTTCATTTGGGAGATCAAGATAAATCTTGGGCTCCATATGTGGTGTGCAAAACATGTGTTGAACATTTGCGACAGTGGATAATTGGAAACAGAAAGTGCCTGGAATTTGGTGTACTAATGGTTTGGAGGGAACCACGTAACCATTATGATAACCGCTATTTTTGTCGCCTTAAAATTAAAGGCATAAATAGGAGCAATCGACGTAAATGGACATATCTTGATCTAGATTCTGCAAAAAGACCTATACCGCACTCTAAGGAAATACCCATTCCAACCTTCAACAGTCTTCCTGAAGTCCCGAAAGATGATACAGAAACATCAACGTCTGATGAAGTTCAAAGAGTGCAATCAGAAAACGACAGTGAATTTGAAGCAGATTTAACAACTCTTCAGTGTTTTAATCAACAAGAACTGAACGATCTCGTGAGAGACCTATACCTCTCAAAGGAGTCTGCCGAATTACTTGCATCTAGATTAAAAGAAAAGAGTCTCCTTTATCTTGGCACTAATATTACATTTTATCGTAAGAGAGAAAAGGATCTGCTGTCTTTTTTTACTCAGGAAAATAAGCTGGTATTCTGTAACGATATAAAAGGAGTCTTTAAAAAAATGGGTTTGCCAGAATATGCTTCAGACGATTGGCGCCTTTTCATTGATAGTTCAGAATGTAGTTTAAAATGTGTCCTTTTACATAACGGTAACAAATATGCCTCAATTCCTATTGGGAATTCTACCACCATGAAAGAGGAATATAAAACAATAGCACAAGTTTTAAAACAAATTAAATACGAAGAACATCAGTGGGCAATTTCTGTTGATTTGAAAATAGTGATCTTTCTTCTTGGAGAGCAAAGTGGATATACAAAATAAACCTGTTTTTTATGTCTTTGGGACAGCAGAGCTAAAGATCAGCACTGAGTTAAGAGAAATGGGCTTTTAAGAAATGCTATGGTTCAAGGAAAATAAAACGTAGTGAATGAACCTTTGGCTACGAGAGAAAAAATCTTACTACCCTTACCCTTACATATCAAGTTGGGGCTTATGAAGCAGTTTCTGAAAGCGTTAGATCGAGATGGAAAAAAACTAAAAGCTGGTATATTTGATGGTTCTCAAATAAGACAACTTAATAAAGATCCACAGTTCACCACAACAATGAATGAGACTGATTCTACATAGAATTAGTGGAAACTATGGTGTCAAATGTCCATATTCTCGGTTGTAACTTGAGTATTAAAGTTCACTACCTCCACAGCCACCTAGATCGCTTTTCAGAAAATTTAGGTGACTGTAGTGAAGAACAGGGAGAAAGATTCCATCAGGATATTAAAACTATGGAAGATCGACATCAAGGACGATGGGATAGCCACATGCCGACTACTGTTGAAGCCGTCAGCGAGACTACACCAGTAAACGCCATGCTAAAAACTTATATACAAGAAAATTTGTAGGTGATAGTGACTAATATAATTAATTATATTAATGCGTTTTTTTTGTTACTGGCAATAGTCATAGTTATAACGTAAAATATGTATAGAGGTTAAAAAAAGTAAATAATTGATGATGATAGACAAAATCCGATGGCTCTTTTGGATTCTTCACCCAAAAATTACTCAGGAACAGTTAAAAAATCGCCAGCACCAAAATGTGTATTGGCCTGTAATCTACAAATAAATAAAAGGCAAACCTTTTTTCGTGAGTTGTTTTATTAATTCTGCTTGATAAGTTGGCTATGGTCGGCCATATCTGGTCGTCAGTCAACACTGAATTAGCTGTGTGAAGCTAATAGGCACTACACTATAATTTTTCTGATGTTTTTTGCAATTTTGCACAAGCTTACTAAGTTTACTTGTGTTTCTTTAGTTTTGATGTTAAAAACTACTGGCCTTAGCGGCAATGGCTATTTAGCCAACAAGAAGCAGAAAGCTAAAATCTTATTAGGCATTGGCGATGTTTTTTCTAATCTTTTGAAAAAACAGCCCATACGATACACGACCGAAAAGTGTCTTTACAGGTCTCGGTAGGTTTTTATGACTCGCCTGCGGCTCGCCTGCGGCTCGCCTTGTAAATTTCCTACGTCGACCTGTAAAGGTCAATTTTTCGGTCTAGTGACGTAAATACCTATTACAGATATCCTAAGCTCTAGAGCTGATAATTAAAAAAAATATTAATGACGTTGAATGAAAAATAAAAACTTAGTAAGTATTACTGAGTGTCTTTTGTACATGGCTAATTTTTAGAATTATTTATCATTATTTTATTTCCTATTTCCATTGGGCACTACCGTACTGACGAGCACCACTAGCGCAAAATTCGAATTTATGGTTACCTACTAGGACTAACGCCGCTTCTAGTCTGGATCTAAAAAGAAACGATTGGCTGAGAGACATAGGTCAGTGGAGAAGAAGAAGGGAACAGCCTGGCATCTAAGGATCGCTCAAGACGTCGAGAGAGAAATCCAAATGGCATCGATTAGAACAAGAAGACAAAAAAACCTCTGGAGATTCAACAAAAGGTTCAAATTTTCCATCCCAGACAGAGAACTATGGCAGAGTAAAATGTTCGCGCTCCTGTGGCAAACTAGAGGAGCGGGGATTTACATAGAAGACCAAAAAGTTCGAAAGAGTTATCCTCTCAGAGGGCAAGTCACGGCTTCCAGGCAGATGTATATGCCACATTTATAGAATCAACCTTAACTGTATAGAGGAGCATGTATATATATGTTCCAAAAGCGACCATAGAGGCAAGAAGGGCGCCCAAGATCAACAACAGTCCAGTGGAGAAATGTGCTGAAGTACTGTAATTCCTGGGAGAGGGCAAACAAGTGACACTGACGTGAGTACACAGACAAATGGGGACGTCGGGTAACGGGAAGGCTAAGAAGCTCGCAAGCACTCAGTATGTAGGCCCAAAACCACTCTCAGATACCGCCAAGAGGCAGATTCAAAGTCCACTCAATAATTGGGTCAACAATGCCATGGTAGCCACCTGGAGAAGAGAAATAGGATGCGGATAGACCAGAGACTTCGTAGAGGGCTCAGAGGCGGCTAGACAAAAATAACTCCTGGGAAGTTCGCGAAAGGATACTGGTTTGCTGACAGGAATTATGACAGGTCACAACCGACTAAGAAAGCACATGATCTAGATCGCGATCGAAAATTACTCGACCTGCCGGGCTTGCGGAGGCGTGGGGGTGGAAGAGACATCTCGATATGTCATAGCCAGAGAACTAACTATGGTGTTAGTTTTCTGTCATAGCGGACTGCGAGACATACCAAAGAACGAGGCACCAGGTATTCGGTAGTGGTATACTGGACTGCAAAAATAACAGTAAGATCAGGATAGTAGTCTGCCAGACCGGTAGAGCAGGTGTTGGATTAGAGTTTGGCTCGGGCTAAGATAGAAAAGGTCCAGGGCGGCCTTCTTGCCAGGCTTCGAGCCGTCCCTTCTCTACTACTGCCATTCCTTTTTCGAGGAAAAGTTCGAAATTCGTTTTTGATTATCCGTCTATTTTGAGGTTTTTAGGTTTGTGGTCACGAAAAACGTCAAGTATATTACACGCTGATTAAATCCTTTGCCATGGAAGCCCTAATTTGCTTTACAGTAAATCCCATAGAAATCAGACGGGGATAGAACGATTTCCGACAAGTGCGCGCCCAAAATTTAGCAAACATCATGAGTGCTTCCATTTTTATGTGAGCTTCCCCTGAAATTCTACTTCGATGGCCATTAACTAAACTAAATAACCTTTATCTGTGCTCATTTTGCGCCCATTTTGGCTTGTTTTGGATTTGACTGCGCCTTTTTTTGCCTTTTATCTATCTTTTTGGACTTTATCTGACTTTTACATGTGTTGTGGGGTGCCAGAGTGTAGGACATCTGTTATTGAATTATTAGATTTTGTTTCATACGTATGTTATTTTTTTAATCTAAAATGCAGAATATAAAGAAATTAAAAGGAGAACATTAAAGTCGCGCTGGTTAAGGCAATCTCCTATATCTATGGTTCGTCCCCTTGGGTCCTTAATGTGGCCAGTATTAGTACAAAGTACAAAGGCTAACTAGATTGACTAGATCTATTAAACAGAAGCCGCCTTATGTGAAACTTAAACATGGGACTACAATTAATAAATATATATGTAACAGGTCAGCTTCATGTCAGCTACTGTCAAATTGCAAACTTCTCTTTAATTAGGAACTCAGGTCGAGCGTCTTATTACGTTACTAGACCGGAAAAGGGAACTATACTGATCGACACAGAAAGTTTACAGGGCGAGCCGTAAACTAAAAGTAAAAAAAATATTTAGGTATAAGATTTTTAAAAAAATCTGTCAACACAAGTCGTAGCCAACTTTACCAAAAATGGTACCGAAAAATAGAACAGACCGGAAAATGATAATTTTCCGGTCGTTCTTCCTTTTTCGGTCTATGTTCTATTTTCCTGTCCCGTGTGTGTGTGTGTGATTTTCGGTCTGTTAAAAAAAAAACAATTTTTTGCGTCTGCCACAAAGTTTTATTAGTGACTTTTGATCGTTCCGCATGAGGATTATAAGGTGTCTGACATATTGTGTCACTCATAAAGCTGACAAAATTAAAGTTAACACTATCCTTTATTAGGAACTTATCGGTAGATAAAGTCGGCATAGCCTGACTCGACACTATTTTTGACAGTTCCGCACAAGTCTAAAAGGTTTCTGTCATTTTTGTCATATAAACATATCATCTAAATATGTTTATATCCATAAATTTGACAAATTAAAGTTATTGCCATTCTTTATTAAAGGTAGACAACATTACTTTAAGTCAACATTATTTTGACAGCGCCGTCACCGAAAAAGCTCTGGCTGGAAAAGGGCCGCACCGCGCCGTCCTATAACAGACGTGTAAGTGCCTAAAAATATGTAGAATGGTTTACCTTTGTGTGGAAATGTCAAAAATAGTGCTGACTTTATTAAAGTAAGCCTATAATGTCCAATAAGTCCCTATTAAAGGTCGGCATAAACATTATGAAAGTCGACATTATTTTGATAGCACCGCGCATACGTAAGTTCTGCCAGAATGTAGGTTTCGGATAGCCCTTTAACCAAGAAGGGTGCCGTCTCATAACAGATAGTTAAAGTGTCTAAAATATGTAGTTTATTTTGGCATTAACGCTGGCTTAAAAGGGATATTTTTTTTTAAGAAAAAAATGTTTACAAAATAGAGGAAACCGATGAAAATTACGTTCCTGAGGATATCCTTAACGAAGCGGAAGAAGCAGCGATGCAGATTTAGCCAGAAAATTCCCGAGATGCTTACGACAAGTAGTTCAAAATGTTTGAGTCTTGGATGAACTCAGGGAAGATAAAAGGTATCGATGAAAATGTGGCTTATTTTTTACATTGGCAAAAAAAAGCCAGATCGTCGCTATGAACCAAATACTCGATGCTTCGCTCGACTATTGACCTACTGACCTGAAATATACATTTCAAAATATAGCAAACTAACGAGCTTTTTGAAAAGCAAATCACAGGGATGCAAACCAAAAAAGTCCAAGACAGTAGAACGACCTGAAATAGAGAAGTTTTTGAACGAAGCTCCCGACGACGAGTACCTATTGCTAAAAGTGGCCTTGACAATGGAGATTAGCGGTACTTTGGTACTTGTTTAATTTGAAAATAGAAAATATTCAAGACAAAAGGAAATGTTTTCACGTAGTTTTGCAAGACACTAAAACCAAGAAATCGAGAAGTTTCACCATACTTGAAGAAGGATTTCCAGTCAACCCGATCAATTTGTGTAAAAAATACTAGTTCTAGCCGCTTTTTTGTTTTTTACAAAAATGGGAGCACACCAGCCAGAGTGTGGAAATAAATACGTTGTCGAAGATATCTTCAAGAATTGCAGTGTTTTTGAAATTGAAGGAACCAGTGCTCTACACCGGTTACTGCATGAGAAGGCCTTTGGCATCTCTTTTGGACAATGAAGGGGCTAACATGACTACTCTGTAGCGTCACGGAGGATGGAAGTCCTCGACCGTAGCAGAAGGATACCTTGAAGAATCGGTGCATAACAAAATACAAATTGCAGAAAAAATGCAAGGTTCTAATGCGTCGCCGTCTTCCAGCACTATCAGTAGCTGTACGGATATCCAATGAACCAAAGAATTTTACAGTGACTCCAAATTCGAATAAATCGTTAGTATTTTCCTTTAATTTCTATATTAATGTGAATTCTGCTTGTAATAGTAAAAAATAAATAGAATACTACTCTAAATATGAACGTGACTTATAATCCATAACTCACTAGTAAGTTATGAATTATAATACACTAGTGTGTTATTTGATAGTTGACTTGTCTAAAATGTCATTAATAATGACAGTCATAACTGTCATGTGTTGGATAAATAAATTCAATCAACCAGCCTTCGTGTAATCAAAAATGAGACAGTGACAAAACTATTTATTGTGCATGGTTGCCAACACACAAAAAATTGCCGAATAACTCTCCAAAATTGTAAACAGGTCCTTAGGATGCACCTAGTCTTAAAAACGTCTAAGGTGACGCGTTTTTGCCTGTATGTGCGTGATAAATTGGTGAGATCTGAACAGAATATTAGTGGATAACTTCACAATCAAAAATTTCCTATGCGATCGTCTTATGAAAACTTTATCTATTATTTGTAAAATAAATGATACCTATTATATATTTCCTCGAAATACTCAAAAAATGCAGAGGTATTTTATTTGAAATGCTCTCTTAACTTAAGTTTTGCGACATCTCTGCCTGACCCTTTCACAGTGGCGTGGCTATCATCTAGCAACCCGAGACAAAGCCTGGGGGTCCGGCGATGCAAGGGGGCCCACTGCCCAGTCATTATTTCCAGTAAATAAAATTGTTTATTTATTTTATTAAACCATCTAAAACCCAATGTTAATTAAATAAATAAATAACTCTGTTAGGCTTGCGCTTTTCCCCTCTCTAATCTACAGGTCAAATTGGGAATAGACTCAAAGGTATGATGTATTCGATAATTTTGATTTTTTGGTTCCCAGGACCATTACAAGCTCTACTGAAGAAATTCTTCTACAAAAGTGTAAACGCTTTTATAACTTTTATAACAAATATTCTAAAATTATAGAGTATAGTATATATATATAATCGTCTTTTACCACTTGTAAATAAATCGAGTAAAGGTCTACTCCAAAACTTCCCTCGCTCAGAAGAACATAGATTATATAAAAAACCGCTACTCATATATACATGGGTTAGATTAGGTTGGTCAGACTTTTCCAGGGTAAATCCAGACTTTTATTGGGTGTATCTACATTGTTCAGGATGTATTCAGACTTTTCCATGGTGTACTTGGACATTTTCACAGTGTACTCAGGTTTTTCCAGAGTGTATCCAGACTTCCAGCGTTTTTCCAGACTTTTCCAGAGTGTATCCAGACTTTTTCAGGGTCTTTCCAGACATTTTCAGAATATAGTCAGACTTTTCCAGGGTCTCTCCAGAGTTTTCCAGAGTGTCTCCAGACTTTTCCAGAGTGTTTTCAGGCCTTTTCAGGGTCTTTCCAGACTTTTCCAGAATATATCCAGACTTCAGAGTTTTTCCAGACTTTTCCAGACTTTTCCAGAGTGTTTCCAGACTTTTCCAGAGTCTCTCCAGTCTTTCCAGAGTGTATCCAGACTTTTCCAGGATCTTTCCAGACTTTTCCAGAGTAGTTCCAGACTTCTCCATACTTTTCCAGAGTATATCCAGACTTTTTCAGGATCTTTCCGACCTTTTCCAGAGTGTTTCCAGACTTTTCCAGGGTCTTTCCAGACTTTCCAGAGTATATACAGTTTTTTCCAGGGTCTTTCCAGGCTTTTCCAGAGTGTATCTAGACTTTTCCAGGGTCTTTCCAGACTTTTCCAGCCTGTATCCAGACTTTTCCAGGGTCTTTCCAGACTTTTCCAGAGTCTTTCCAGACTTCTCCAGAGAGTATCCAGACTTTTCCAGGGTCTTTGCAAACTTTTCCAGAGTGTTTCCAGACTTTTCTAGAGTACATCCAGACTTTTCCAGGATCTTTCCAGACTTTTCCAGGGTCTTTCAAGACTTTCCAGGGTGTATCCAGACTTTTCTGGGGTGAACGGACTTCCAATACATTTTATATGTGCTATATATATATATATACATATATAGATTCAGACTTTATTGTTTCTAAAAACATTTCGTTTTACATGTGCTATATACAGGGTGTTTCAAATTGGATGCTCACCATGGGGATCTCCTAAACGGTAGGAGATACGAAAAGATTTAAATTAGGGAAAAGTTGCGCAATTTGATGCGTTACCCAAAACTAAAAATAAAATTTACAAAATCCGAGTAGTTCCGGATAAAAACCGAAATTTTCAATTTTAGTTTTTATTTTTTTCCGCCTTTATTATTAGAGTTGTCAAAAAATGCTTAAAACTTTCTACAGGCACTTTTTTAAGATCTACCAGACGGAATCCGGAACTACTCTGATTTTGTAAACTTTATTTTTGGTTTTGGGTAAAGCATTAAATTGCGCAACTTTGCCCTAATTTAAACCTTTTCGTATCTCCTACCGTTTAGGAGATCCCCATGGTGAGCATCGAATTTGAAACACCTTGTATATATATATTCTCGTATATATAAGATTTTTGTCCATTAATCACGGTAACGGCTTAACCGATTTGTACGAAATTTGATTTTGAAGACAATAGTGTGTGACCTGGATCTTAGCTTAAGCTACTTTTTATTTAACATTTCGTTTCATAACTCGAGATGTATGGCACAGAAAATTGATTTTTCAATTGTTTTTTTGCATTTTTTGTGTGACGTATACAGGGTGTTTCAAATTCGATGCTCACCATGGGGATCTCCTAAACGGTAGGGGATACGAAAAAATTTATATTAGGGCAAAGTTGAGCAATTTAGTGCTTTATCCAAAACTAAAAACAAAGTTTACAAAATCCGAGTAGTACGGGAAATAGGCGAAAAAAACCGAAATTTTCAATTTTAGTTTTTTTTCCGCCTTTATTATTAGAGTTGTAAAAAAATGCTTAAAACTTTCTTCAGGCACTTTTTTAAGATCTAACAGACGAGCTATTCATTTTTAAGATTTGACGTTTCAGTTCGACAGGAGCGCTGTCAAGTTCATTTTTTCTAATGGAGACATCCTTTTTTTTCTGGTCGTTTTGTTTCGAAAGCAAGGCAAATATCATTTTGAATCATTATTTTAACAGGGAGCTTGTTGTTTCGGGCTTCATGACCATCATCAGTTCATCATCAAAATCTCGTTATACAAGACAACTTGAAAAGCGCTTGTGGTAGTTTCAAAAATGGCGCCAGCAGGCATGTATAGCCGTCCATAAAACCTTTAAAAAAATATGTCAATTTTTTTTTTATTTTTCCAGTTTTTTAAAAAATATTTTTTTTATAAAAAGATTTAAAAAAATTTACAATTTTTGTCAAAATTTTTCATTTTTTTTTTGTTTAAAATGTAATTATCTATCTAAATGTGAAAACCGCGTGTCGCTAGCTGCTGCGGTTCGTGAGCTATAATTTTTTTATCAAAAACTAATCAGCTCTGCGTCTGGTGACAAAGAATTTTTGTTCCAAATTTGATAAAAATCGGTTTAGCGGTTTTTGAGTAATCGTATCCCAGACAGACAGATAGACCCCATCTTAAAATTTTGTAGATAACTATAATTTTGTAGATACTACTACAAGCGCTTTTTAAGTTGTCTTGTATAACGGTATTTTTTTAACTGATGATGGTCATTAAGCCCGAATTAACAAGCTCCCTGTTAAAAATAATGTTTCAAATTGATATTTGCCTTGCTTCCGCAGAAAAAAAAGGATGTGTCCGTAAGAAAAAATGAACTTGACACCGCTCTTGTCAAACTGAAATGTCAAATCTTAAAAATGAATAGCTCGTCTGGTAGATCTTAAAAAAGTGACTGTAGAAAGTTTTAAGCATTTTTTGACAACTCTAATAATAAAGGCGGAAAAAAATAAAAACTAAAATTGAAAATTTATTTTGGTTTTTGGGTAAAGCATCAAATTGCGCAACTTTGCCCTAATTTAAACCTTTTCGTATTTCCTACCGTTTAGGAGATTCTCGTGGTGAGCATCGAATTTGAGAAACCCTGTATATATATATATATATATATATATCCTCGTATACATAAGATTTTTGTCCATTAATCACGCAATAACGGCTTAACCGATTTGTATGAAACTTGATAAGACAATATTTTGTGAGCTGGATTTTATCTTGAGCTACTTTTTATTTAACATTTCGTTTCATAACTCGAGATATATGGCACAGGAAATTGAATTTTTCAATTGTTTTTTGCATTTTTTATGTGATATATATATATATGTAGTCAAAAACTTTGCCACCATTCAACTACAATTTTTATAAGCTTTTAAAGGAGGTTCACAGGGTAAGAAAAAATAATATTTTTTTTTAGGGATGAAGTTTTTTGCGGGTAGCTCCCAAGGGTCTACTAGGAGAATGCTCAAAAACAATTGAGGTCTGCGCGTCAACAAAATTAATCACTATGTAGAATTTTGTTATGATTAGTGAAGGAGTGAGTTAGAGTGGCTACAAAGTAGGTGACAGACAGACCGACAGACCGACAGACAGAGCGACGGCGTCTGGATTCGTGCTTATTACTATTCGGACCCATAAAATTCGTGGAAGATAATGAAAATCTCGAAGTGCAATTTTTCGTTGATTAAATTACTGTCCTTTAGCGAGGATAGTAAAAACGATATAAATAATAATATGTCGACTAGCAATTTTTTAGCTAATTATCAAACAATACGGAGTTCTTGAGAGTAACTTTGTTTAAATATATTTACCACATTTTTATTGTTTTTAACATTACCGGTAACACTCTTAAAAGGGCGTCTAATAAATTAAATTTATTTAAAGATTACCTAAGACCACAAATGATTTAAAGTAGATTAAGCAGCTTAGCTTTACTTTCAAAGTTGCTTTCGAAATGGACTTAACGACTCTAATAAAAGAATTTTTCAATGAAACAGCGAGGAGAAGGGACTTTTATATTATTGACCTCTCAACACTTGCCACTGTTACAGATAATGTTAACAATAAAAATGCGGTAAATAAAATACATGATAATATTATACAGACCGCTTCAAGCTACTGCGAACATAGGCCGGAAGAAGTCCAATTTGCCAGTGTACGTACAAGCAGGGACACCGCACACCTATCAGTGAAGCAATCAATACTCAAGCTTGCGATCACCACTTGCGTGACTTGCGTTTGGTATTTAGAGTACGCCTCTAACCACCGTGCTGTCTGGAGCGCAGATTTATCACTGACAACGTGTTACAATGAAAATAATAAGGAGAAACAAAATAAAAGCAAGTTCTCAAAATAAAATAATACATTCTAAAAACCAAAAAGACAGTCAAAAAAAAATTAAAGCAAATTTTCGAAAAGTCCTCCTTGCTCGGCTAGACAATATCCGAGCCTATTATAATAACCCCTTCTAACGTTTCTAAGCATGTTAGGGGTGATAGTTTGAAAAGTTTCTTCAATTTTAATCCGAAGTTCTTTCAAATTATTAGCCCTTTCATGCCCGTAAACTTTATTTTTGATATAACTACACAGATAGAAGTCATTAGGAGCAAGATCAAGTGATCGAGCTGGCCATAAAATAGTTCCCCGTGTACTTATAAACATTATCAAGATATTCCCTAACAACGCCAACATTGTGAGCGGCACAACCATCTTGTTGAAACCATGTTTCACCAAATCTCACACCAACAACTGCCTAGCAGTTGGAATAATATGCTGCTGCAGTAGATCCAAGTATCTAGGACCATTCAAATTGCCGTTAATAAAAAATGGCCCAATTACGTGTTCCCCTACAATTGAAACATTTAGTTTTTGGGGATACTGTGTTCTTACGTCAAAATACAAATGCAAATTTCCCCTCGAGCAATATCAAACGTGTGATGGGTTATGACGATTCAATAATGGAAAAGTGCTTTCATCTGTTAAAAGAATAGATCTCAGAAGGTTTTATCACGATTAGCCCTTTCCATCATTGTTTCGCAAAATTCTACACGACGATAGTTGTCCTCCGGAAAAATTTAATGCGTTTTTGACGCTTTGTAAGAATGATAACCATTCTTTTTGAGAAAACGTAAGACAGTGGCTGAAGATGTATCAACTGCTTCGGCAATTTGGTGGCTAGTTAACTTTCGATTTTCTTCCACTGCAGCGCAAATCATCACATCTGGTACTTCCTGCTCGTCATTCAAAACAGTGAGTTTTTTATGGTTTCTTGGCGCTACACAACCAAACTTTTCAAAATTCTGCACAAATCTATAAATCGTTGATAAACTAGGTTCTGGGCGATTTACAAAATTCTCCAAAAAAAGTTCTTAAATAAGTCTTAATGGTCTGCCTTGCTAGTACCATTTGACCATCTGCACTTTTTCGGCAACTTCGTAGACATCCATTTTTAAAAACGTATTATTTCAATTAAGAACTTACCAATCTGTTTCTCGAGCAAGGCAGAATAAAAACAAAATAAATTTCCAAAAGATAACTCTGTAGCGTGCTTCGAATCCACCTCGATCGTACGGCACGGAGAGTAAATTGGACTTGATTCCCACTATGTTTCCAGTAGCCTGAAGCTCATTGTATATCCAATAGTGTGTTAGCGTTAAGCTGGCAAACTAAAATAAATATTTGGTTTTTTACAATAAAAAAAGTACCAACGCAAAGTTTGGTAGTATTTTATTTACTTGAATAAAACACAACTTTAGGAACTTAACACGTCTTTAATTTTTATAAAAAATTTAAAATTTTAATTTATTAATTTATTAGTGGGGGGCATAATTTGCCCTTGTCAGTTGCTAGGTTATGTTGTTACGCCGCTGCCCTTTGAAATGTAATTTGTTGTAACTTTTAGCATGACAATCTGTTAAGCTACCCGAACAAAGTGAGTTTTAAATTATTCAGGTAATTTATTAAATTTTTCAAATCCCTTTGGCAATAAAGTGTCAAAGACAGAAAGGGAAACCACAGATTGTAAAATAGTGGATTTTTCGGAAACACCTCTTTGTCGTCTCGCTCAATAAAAAATTCCTAGCATTTAAATTTGCAATCACGAACACTTTTGGCGCATAGAATCTGGCAGTGCAGCGCAATTACGTGTGTTTAATTTCAGCACCGTAAATTATAATTGCTTTTTCATTTGATTTAACAAAATTATACCCCTAAATGAAACCACAATTATTATAAAGAACATTCTGTAGTACCTATTAATTAGAGCAATATCCGCTTTGATCTTTGATGTTCTTATTTTAAAGGTATGAGCCCAATATTAAACACATTTTATTGGGGTGTTTGGGTCAGGTTTTTGACCATTCTGTTACCTTAATTAAAGGTAACCATAGACGCTAATTAGGTATCGATAAAAAAAAGTCAACCAACCTGGGGGGAGATTTTTAGGTTAGAAAGTTTGTTTTGTTTTACAAAAATGTGTCAACTTTTGATTTGTACTTTGTTTTTACCTGAGTTGTGGTACTATGAGGTCGAAATGATTAAAAACATACGTAAGGCTATGTTTGAAATTAAGTTTTATAACAATTCTTATGACTTGGAAATCAAAATAAAAAACACGAAGAAGGATCTGCAGCAGGATGGTTACTTACAGCCTTCAACTTAGAACAGATACTATTTCTAAATTTCAGCACACAGGACATAGATTACAAGACCAAAACCAGGCAAATACATTCCTTATAATTCCATATATTAAAGGAGTATCAGAGATATTCGAAGAGTAGCAAACAACTTTAATATAAAAACAACGTTTAAATCTAATAATACAATTCGAAGCCTTCTTAGTAAAATAAAACCTGAGCACAAACAAAATAAAGAATGCATTTACCACGTTCTTTGTGAGTGTGGTGAGTCATACATAGGTGAAACAAAAAGACCACTATCTGTTAGGCTTAAGGAATATCAGACGAATACCCAAAGAGGTGAAACAACGAAATCAGGAATCGCCGAACACGCATGGTCAAAACAACACCGTACGAAGTGGACAGAAGCAAAGGTTTCGCACAAGGACTCAAACTGGAAGAAACGAAAATTCCTTGAAGCTGCCTTTATTGGGCAGAATGAGGGTATTTTCAGTAAACCTAGTGTTGAAATTGCAAATATTTAAGTGCTTAAACTTCATGGTTGAGTGATTACCCATAGCAGTGTTGCCAGGTCTACTATTTTAACAGTAGATATACTATTTTTTACCACAGCAATAGCTACCAAAAACAGCTGGATAAACAGTCACTGTTATGGTGACAAAAATTGGTGATTTTCGATTATAAACTCTGTGTCTAAATCGCTGGAGTACTCTAGAGCGAATGCACGGTCAGCGCACGGGTTACCTAGCAGAACCTTTAGGAGCGGAGTTCGTTCCAAAATCACAGCTGTTAGTTCAGAATATTTGTTTTCTTTTTCCATCACACAGGCTATTTATAATGGGATTAAAAGCTCATGCTGTTCACCAGCAAGAGACGTTTCAAAACAAATGTGGGTCGCATTACTCCTATCCTTTTTATGGTTTTGGACTAAAACGAGATATGAAACAATTTATATAGTTTAGAATGAGTTGAAAGATTAAAATATTTATTATTTTTTGTTTCAGTTTTTTATTGATATATATTTTTCTTGTAGTGTACTACTTTTTTAAATAAAAATTCTAGAATCTACTATTATTTTTGTCTTAATCTACTATTATTCTAAAAATGGACCTGGCAACGCTGTCTCGTAGTATATAAGTATGTAGCCGTAGGAATAGATTGTAGTTTGCATCGAAAACGATCAGAGATTGTACTGATTGAAACGTCATGTATAAATAATGTATAGACATTGGTAGTTCTTATGATGTAACCTTTATTTACAATAAAATCATCTTATTATATGGGGAGTTATATCTTTTATACAGTTTGTACCAAAAGTCTGGAGTAATGGATTTTTTGGTAAAAATGTGGTTTATCTTCAAAGAAAAACTTATATAGGATCACTTTAGGTTAAAAACGCGGTTTAAAAATGTATACCCTTATACAGGGTGTCCCAAAAATAAAATATGACAGAAATATATCTTGTTTTAAATTGGACACCCTGTATATTATCTCATCTTTAAAAAATAAGCATTACAAAAATATTAAATATTTTGGGTCTATTTTTTATCTTCTACAACAATGGTTCCCAAACTTTTTCAGTTTTCGGCGCACTTACAGGTTTAGTATTTTGTCAGGGCGCCCCTACTCGCAATATGCATATATAGTTGTGTCCAACAAAGTGTTGCATATGTATAATGTATAAATATATGCTTTGCTACTTGCCTACTGTATAGTAGCAAAGCGAAAGCGTTGTACAACACTTTATTTAACACCATTGTAAATATATTGTCACTAGTTAGAAAACACATAAATGAAAACAACTCCAATCTAACGCTCATATAGGTTTATTATTAAACTAACACACAAGAATACATTATTACTGAAGGAAAAAAATAGTGTGATTGGTGAGCTTGGTGATCTGCACACATTTTTTCAAAGCGGGGAATAAGGCTTGACACTGCCACTCTCATTTCTTGCTCCACATTGATCTTTAAACGATATTTGCTCTTTATCACAGCTACAGCTGAAAATCCAGCTTCGCATATATAGGATGTTGCAAAGGGGACTAGAATCCTCAAAGCTTTTAAACTTAGAGCCGGATATTCATTTTTGACGGATACCCAAAACTCCACCAAATCAGAAGAAGCGAATTTTGATTTTAGGCTGTTCTTCTGTAAAGTATTTGCAAACCATTCCGAGACTTTCGAAAGGTGTTCGGTGAAAAGGGACAGCAAGTCTTGAGAGATAACGAGCTCATTAGAGACCATTCCATAAATGAGAATTTATGCAATTCTGGAAAACAATCTTGACCGCCATCTTCATTAATTTTTCTTATCCACAACTGCAGTTCTTTCCTGAATGCTGCAATTTTCTCTGATAGTTTCAAGATATGCATGCCTTGGAGAGACAGATTTAAGGTATTTAGTTTGTCAAATATATCAAACAAATATTCCAGTTTTAGCAAAAGTCGGGATCCTTAAAATATCTGGAGCTTGCATGACCTTCCTCTTCCAGGTAAATGTGGATTTCTTGATGTAGCTCGAATGTACGGCATAAGACGTTTCCACGTGAAAGCCATCGTGCACTGGAGTAATATAGCAGCGCAGTATGTTCAGCTCCCATGTTCAAAGAAAGAATTTTGAATAGTCTGGTTTTGAGCGGCCTAGTTTTCATGTATTTAGCTACGTCTATGATACGTTCCACAACCAAATTCAATTCACAGCCCAACGACTTTGATGCAAGTGCTTTCCTATGAATGATGCAATAGGTCCACATGGCATACGGTGCTTTACTGCGAATAGAGCGCCATCAGTACAAACTCCAATATACTTCTCCCAATCTAAATTATTCTCTGTTATAAACTGGTCAAGAATTTAAAACAAGTCTTGAGCCTTTCCGCTTTCATCGACACTTTTGCAGAAAAGAATTTCTTCAACAATAATATTATCATCTAGGAAGCGTACGAAACAAATAAGGTGTGCATCTTTGTTACTGTCAGTAGCCTCATCAAGTTGCCTTTCATTTTCTCTATCAATTGATCATCAAGATCCTCTCAAGCTACCTTTAAAATTAGTTTTTCAGCAGCCGGTAAAATATAAGTTCTTCCGCGATGGTGTGAGGTTTCTTGCACTTCGCTACCCTGTATGCCACTTTGAAAGAGGACATCAGTGCGTTATTAGGTACTGAATTTTGTTGAGTAAACACGTTCTTTTGTTTTTGTACAATCTGCAACTTTCTTGTGAAAAATTCGCGTGACTTTCCAACAATAGTAGGAGTTTCGAGATGTCGTTTTAGCTTACGTAGGAGCATATTTTCTACCGCTAGAATTTTCAAACAGAGCACACACTGCAGTCTTTCCCCATGATTTACTTCTACTGAAGTAAAACCAAAGTTTAAATAGCTGTCACCGTATTTGCGATGTTTCCTTCTTTTTACTCCTCCGTCACTTGTCGATACTTGATCACTTTTTCTCGATCTATCAATTTCCTTATTTAATAAATCTTTCCATCTTGTGACTTACACTTTAAGAAAAACGAAGCAACCGATTCGATATTGGAACGTTTATGTGTCCTGAGTTCGTAAATTATAACACTTTGTATCACTACTAAAACTCTCTATTACTACTTCTTTTTATCATAACAGTTCAACCGCTTACAATTCCTCTTACGGTAAACTAACCTAGCAAAGCGGACTACGGCGACTTAAATAATGTCAAAGAGCGCTCGCGAAAATTCTCGTCTAGCGACGCGCAGGTCGTTTACGGGCTTCTAGAAATTCTAGAAACTTGCTCTTTAAACTTAATTATCGTGGAGAAGACAAAAGATAGATCCAAAGATATACAGGGTGTCCAATTTAAAAAAAAAATAACATATTTTATTTTTGGCACACCTTGTATAAAAGGGTATACATTTTTTGAAAACGCTTTTTTTAACTAAAATGATCCTATATAAGTTTTTTTTCACTTTCGTGACACACTGTATATTTGCAACACTGTTTGTTTATAGAGAAACATGAAATTGGTTAATAAAGGGTGGGCCAAAAAATCGTGCACACTTTTGAATTTGCTATAACTTTTGATCGAATCGTTCGATTTTAAAATGTTTTAACTTTTTGGAAAGACAAAAAATTAGACTTTTCCGATCCGGTCCAAAATTTGACATTTCATAAAAATCAAAGTTGGCGGACCGTTTGAAATAACGGGTAAGTTTCAGTCTCCCTGCAAAAAAAAAATATGTGCGGCACTGGAGAAAATCTAAGTCATTGTGACAAAAGCCTTATGCATTATATCTATACCAAGGCATTACTAAATTAAATCGGTTAAGAAGTACAAGACTTAAGGCTATTATGTTTGTGTTTCAAAATTTAACAGTTCTCAAAAATAAATGATGGCAGATATTTTTAAATAATGGGTTATTTTTTAGTCCCCCTCCCTCTTCCTCGAAAAAAAAAAATATGTTGGGTACCTAAACTAAACAAAAGCTACATTAATGCGAGAAAAGTTGCCTCCCTGCTGCATATATGAAGGTATCACTAAATTAAATCGGTTAAAATATTAGAAATTGATCATCAAGTATGGTGACACAAACGTAATGCCTCTTTTCTTAAAATTTGTCTGTTTCTGCATATAGGAAAATTTTGCGGATTTAATTAGACTCATTGAGTGACCTACTAACGGCCCCGATTTAAATCTGGTAGACAGTCATTATTAGGGAAATTTAGAAAAAGAAGTGTACAGAAATGGCCGCAGCTACAGCAACATTAAAGAACTGTGTCAAGACATCACAGCCCATCGAAGTTTGCCCCAAAGAAACATTACCAATGCTTTTAAAAAATATGAACGTTTGATGATTAATAACAAAGTAAACTCAGCTTAAGCTCGGCCAAATAACTAATACATGCCACTCTAGCTAAAAAATCAGTAGTTTAAAACCCGAGCAATTTTTTAAAATACAAGTCACAATTTTTATTGAAAACGTTGGAAATGATGCCACTAACTTGTTTACTTCTTAGCTGATTTATGCAAGTGATACCTCCATATATCTATCAGAGATGGGAGGTAGAATGCCCTTGATTTTGTTTTGTTACTTTTTTGGGAGAGTGAAATTATACAATGGCTAAAGCGTGTTAAAGCTGTCCGCCATCTTGGATGTTCGAAAAATGTCAATGCCGCAAGCTTTGATGTCGATTCAAAAACCACTTACTTCAGAGGTCTATAGTTTTCTTATCTCTTCACCGATTTAATTAAGTAATGCCTTGGTATAGAAAAAATACATGAAGCTTTTGTCGCAATGACTTAGATTTTCTCCAGTGCCGCACGTATTTTTTTTTGCAGGGGGGGAGTAAAAATTGCCCGATATTCAAAATTGTCCGTCATCTTAAATTTTTGCGAAATGTCAAATTTTGAACCGGATCGGAAATGTCTCATGTCTTGTCTTTCTAAAAAGTTTAAAAAGTTTGAAATCGAGCTGTTCGATCGAAAGTTATAGCAAATTTAATATATATATATAATAATAATATATATACAATACTTATTTTTTAACAGTTTTATCCGCGCTGATAGTAAATTAATAAAAATTATGGGAGCAGACAATAAACCAGTGACGAATTCAGAAATTAGGGGGGGAGGAAGGCGCGGGATTGGGCAGTTGGAGTACTTTTCTCGAGAAGTAGTTATTTTTGCGAATAAAATAAACGACCATCAACCTATACCCCTCAGATTAGTGTCAGAAAGTCAATAACAGAGAATGGCAATAAATTCAAATTAAATAACTCAATCCTTTATCGCACTTGGCATTAAAAAGAAGGGGCCAACACCAGCAAAAGAAATGGTTAAAAATAATATAAAGATTGTGCCATGCTTTGTCAAAGTAAGGCACTATTTAGGGGATCATAAAACATAAAATAAATAATAAAGACCCACACGCAATTTAAATCAAAACGGGATCTCAGTGGGATTTCAACTCCATTTAAGTATGTTATTGTATGATATTGAGAAATAGCCTATCAAAGTTTGGGGTGAGCTTATTATTATCGTGCTTATTATGACCGATATGGGCAAAAACACTAAAATGACAACGCTAAATTTAAAAATGGCATTTATTTTGACTCCTGTCACCTTTCAAAATGGAGGAAAAATAATTTGTGAACGGGGAGATTTTGGAAAAGCGAATCATTTGTGATTTCGTGTTTTTAAATATATCTTTAACAGGGCAAAAAGAAAGTATTTGCTTTTCCAAAACCTCCCAAGTTCATAAATCATTTATTCGCCATTTTCACAGCGTTTGAAATTAATGACATTTTTGTGTTCATAGAGATTAATTTAGAATAGTTCGAGTCTGTACTGTGGTTTTTCCCACGACAGTTAAGACAACTCTCTTTTTTTTTAGGGTTTTTGATTCGAGATCTTCAACAGAGTAAAAAGAACCCAAATAACATTAAAAGTTAAACTTTACTTAAGATATACCTACTGCGGTGCGCAGTAAAGTTTGATCTTAAATTTTATTTGTTGGGGGTTTGACAGGTGTCAAAATTAATGACATTTTTGAGTTCACTGACCTTAATTTGGTGAATTTCGAGTCCTCACTTGTAAATATATGTCATCGCACCAGTGGGTTGTCCCATGGTAGTAAATGACAGTTAAGACAACTGTCACTTTTTTTAGAATTTCCGATTCAATATCTTCAACAGAGTAAAAAGAAGGTATTCGTTTTTTCAAAAATTTCAAGTACTTTAATTATTTTTCCGCCATTTTAACAGGGTTTAACAGATGACAGGTGTCAAAATAAATGTCATTTTTAAATTCAGCGTTGTCATTTTAGTGGAAATTGATGCGTTTTTTGCCCATATCGATCATTATAAGCATGAGCCTATTCCAAACTCTGACAGCTATTATTTGGCTCACCCTGTAAATATTGGCACCTGCGCCCATGAAACAAAATGCTCTCAGGGACTTAAACGACGTTGAAATCCCCCTGTGATCCAGTTTCCATTTAAATTCAGCGTGGTTCTTTACTAGGGTTTTGTTTTTGTTATAATAAAGTACCAACTTTAACAAACGCAAACCATTTGTTGGCATACAAAATTATTCTACCAATTAAGGAAAAAAATGATTAGTGTAATTCTTATCATTTGATGTAAATCAAAAGAATTATCGCTGTAATTCTTCAAAATGACACTAGTTCTGTGGGACTTTTAACACATGTGTAAAATAATCAATGTAACTCAATAAAAAATATTTTTTCACTTCTAATGCCATGATTAATTGAATAGAAAGTAACTTTTCTTATAGCACTGCAAAGAGAGCGCAAAATACGAATATTCATTATATTACATAAATGAGAAGTCCCTTTGAGAAATTTTCCAGTGAGCTGTCGTTTCTCTGATTCACTTGAATAGAACTTTTCAAATTCAAATAAATTTTAATAAAATTTACTAGCTTAAGATGTAAAATGATAATATTTGACCTTGAACTTAATTCTTTTAAATATACAGGGTAGGGACTTTAACTGGAATAAATTCGGTAGAGGCTCAGGATAAAATATGTGGATCAAACGCAAAGGCACCTCGATTGAGATTTTTTTTATTTTTCACCTTTTAAAGGGTGAAACCTAACCCCACCTAATTTTTTTTCAATTGGAGGATACTACTCGTGGCACCTGGTTCGAAAGCCATTTCAAAAAGGCTCTTAATGTAAGTTAATTTTTAACGAAAAAACAAAATTATTTTGTACTTCAGAGACATTAACAAGCCTCCTCTGGAGCGATTGCGTGCTGATGCCTTAAAATTAGGGTCACGTAGTATGAAGCTCCAACTGGGGGCGGGGTGCTGTGAACGTTACCTTTTTTTAAGGGTCATGTTACAGTGACCTTATACTTTACAGGTTTCTAATTTATAACCTGTTAAAAGGTGCAGGATTCTGTATTTACGGTGTTCTGCACTTTTCAATTTTGATGTTTTTGTTTCTCGGTTTATTCGACAGGTGGCGCACACAGTGACTACGTCCCAACGGATTACAAACTTTTTGTTTTAAATTCGAGAGGTGTGCATGGTCACTGTGTAGCTTCAACTGCCAGGTACAATCCTATGACTCCCTGATAATTCCTAATAAGGCTGAAACAGGTCTGTAGATGTCTGGATTCACCATTAGACATTGGAGGCCTGGTCGTCAGTGTTGTCCGGTCTACTATTTTAATAGTAGATCTACTATTTTTTACTCACGTCTACTATTCTTAAGTAAAAATATACTATTATATTTTTCTTTGAGTGAAAGTCTAGCACAGCAATAGACCAAAAACAGCTCGATAAAAAGTCAAATGGTGACAAAAATTGGTAATTTTCGATTATAAACTGTGTCTAAATCGTCGGAGACCATCAGACGCAGCAGAGTTCGTTTCAAAATTACAGCTATTAGTTCAGAACACTTGTTTCCTTTTTCCATCACACAGAAAATTTCTAATGGGATTAAAAGCTCCCACATAAAGTGTAGGATGAGTTGAAAGATTAAAATATTTATTAATTTTTTTTTCAGTTTTTTATTGATAACAGTTTTTTTGTAATCTACTATTTTTTTTATAAAAATTCTAGAATCTACTGTTATTTTTGTCTCTGATCTACTATTATTCTAAAAATGAACCTGGCAACACCGCTGGTCGTAATGAAGTGAGAAACAAAAAACGCTTTTTCCGATATGCCACGAGTGTTACTTTAATTTTTGTTTGCGGACATGAGATTAATTTTGTTGTTTTTTACATAAAAATGCCATCTGTATACAGGTTTTGTCTACAAGCAAGCGATTATAAGTTGCAAAACAACCGATAGGTGCCGTACTGTACGATTTAAAAAACAAACTGTAGATGACTGTGGCTACCTCTAGCCGCTGCTAACTCCAGCAGATATTTTCTTGGTTTCGATCGTTCGCACAGAGAACGCCATTGACAGGATTACTTGCACTTTTTGCACCGAATTACAAAATAGTTATTTTCCAAACAAGTGCGAGAAGTGATACATTCCCGCACGCAAAAGCAGTTAGGCGAACGACGCGGAGCGGAGTTCGGATGAGTTTTAAATGCGGAAATGACGCTTCTCGCACGTGTTAGGAACAACATTTTTTTTACGAGTGTGAAAAAAAAATACAGAAATTTAAAAATGTAAACTTTTTATTTTCAAACAGAACAGAAAATGCATAATACTACTTATTATTGTTAATTGTTATTGGAAATATCCATATTTTTTTAACTTTTATAACCGTTTTAAGCATGGAATGTTTAACCCACAAAGTATTTGAGCTAAATCCTTTGTTTAGTTTTACAAAATAGGCTAAAAGTACTTCTTCTTTCACAGTTTTTGCTCCCTTTTCTTGGCACCATTTTTCAAATATGTCGTAAGTCCTTTCGTATTTCTCTCTTGATTTCTCCGGGAGCAGCTCCGAAGTGGCTATCTGAGCAGCTTCTAACACGTCCTTTGATAGTTCTTCCTTTACTTCCATTTTTGACTTTTTTGAATTGAAACGCTTTGTTCGACCGTGACCTTCGGTCACTAATTATAGCCTACCAACTCGGTTGTCAGAATACACGGAAAAAAATCTATTCTATATTTAAGAATAGCTCTATTCTTGAAAAATTACATTTGATTTAAGTATATTTTTCTTAGTATAAGAATAGGGATTATTAGAATTAAGCAATTACCTATTCTTGATCTGCGAAGGCTCTTATACTTAAATAGAAACCAAATATACTTTAAATAAGAAGAGCCGGTAATTTAAATCAAAACCAAAGCTATTATTAAATCAAATAACTTCTAGAGGTAAACCGATAAAAGTTTATTGTTCTTTCAAAAAACAGGTAGTTTACTTGGACTAAAACCAGAAATTCTTTTTTGAAAGTGAAAACATATTAAAACCAAGTCGAAAAAAAACTTGTCGCAAGAAAAAGATAAATCTTGACCTAAAATATGATACGAATTGATTGAATCATACTTTAAACTTAGTTTAACTACAAAGGTTTAATTTGGATCAAGTCCTTTTGTTATTGCTATAAAGCCTTAGTTATTTTTAAAATAAGAAGAGCTGTACAAAAAACAAGAAATATTCCAATATCGAATCGCACCGTAAGACCGCTTGACTAATCCATTCTCCCTCTTTGTTGTTTGGTATGGGGGCAACAAAGACTTAATGGCCTTCAGTTTCAGGTTTTTATCTCAACATCTATCATTTAGTATAGGTAAAACTATACTCCTATATCGGTTAAAGGTTCGGATATTATAAACGCCTAAAAAGTTAAATACTGTCGTCGATGCCCTTTAGGCCCGTCACGAAAACCCCTACGTGACAATACTTCCTTTATATTAATAGGAGAAACCGGGTATCATTATGTATACCCACGGTTGCTAAGAAGTGTGGATGAAGTGGCTAAAGCACCTATTGTTTGGCACGGTCTTGACCGCCTCTTTTGCAAGAGCGCTTCAGAGCGTGCTATCGCGTGAGTCGGTTCGAAATTGTGGTCATAACATCTCGCTGGCAGCTTGCGGAAGTTTTCTGATATATGCGTGAGCCGCAGTAACTCGGCACTGGAAGTACACCACATAATCCGTTTATAGAAATGTAAGTCTTTTCAATTTGTATCTAAGAATCGGGTTGATTTGATTCTGTTACGGTACTGAATCAGCATGGTTATAGGAGAAGGGTTATTTTGCAACCGACGGGTTTACACTACGTTCTAGTAAAATAACATTATTGTATTAGCATAAATTATTTATATGCTACTTTTGTTTTATGTACAATTGGTGTTAAGTGAAATATAAGGTCGGTTTCAGTCAAGTATAAGAACTATTTGAGGTAAGTATAATTTTTTCTTAATAAGTATAAAATATTATTTGATTGAAGTAGTTACTTTTGCGTTAAAAACATGTTATTCTCGTTCGAATAGCATTTGACATCAATACAAGCTAAAGCAGTGTTCGAAACAAGCAAAGAAGAAATTTGAATTAAGTATAGCGTCCGCTTAAAGTAAAAAACTACATTCTCTTAATAAGTATAGACCTATATTTGAATTATCATATAAATTACACTTGTCTCAACGCTAGTCATGCATTAAATTTAAGAATAGGATATTACTTAGATAAAGAATAACTAGAGTTTAGAATATCGAAGATGAAGCTATTCTTGGATCAAAAATAATAATCTTGTTCCAAGAAGAGCTTTTTTTCCATGTAGATCAGTTGTGGATAGAAGTTTCTAACCTGTACGTATGACGCTGTCACCATACTTTTCTTAAAATTTGTTTAAAAAATGCCTAACGTTTGCTGTATTATTAATAGCAGAGGCAATTATAGGTACGGGGCAAAGGTTTCGTTCTTTGCTTTCCAAATGATCCCGATATCTGTGGAAAATGGATCAATGCCATAGAGTGACCACATTTTGTGCCGAGAAAAAATTCTAGGGTAAGTTTTTATTTTTATATGATACTTATTATAGCTAGGTAATTCTTTTTTAGTAATGAAAATTAAAACATTACAACAAACTCCATTCCTATAGTAAAAATAACTAGTACTACTACACACTAAAACAAAAAATTAATAATATAATTTTAACATTTACCTACTATAGCAACTACCTATTTTATTATTTTATATCACAATATATAGGGAAGAGAACTCCTGATCAACCTCTTATGAACTCTATTTTTTTAGGTCTGTGAGGTGCATTTCAAAGCAAGCGACTTCATAACATCGATGAAGAGTTTTGATGTGAAATCAGGAAAAATTTAATCAGTACCATTAAGAAGAATCAGACAGAAGAATTAGTTTTATTACTAGCTATGTAATTACTTTATAACTACTAACTAGATTAAAAGACAAGATTTTAAATATCCCTACTTAAATTGCTTTTTTATAATAATACATATACATATAATATACCTATAGGTAAAAAGTAATGAATAAATAAGTTAAAAACGATTAGCACACTTATAAGCAACTGTCTAGCGTCCTTAATTATATGACGGACTTCTTATTTTTCATGAAACGCTAATGAACTATACAATAATATTGGGTAACCTAAAAGAGATAATTTGACTGACATTGACTGGACAAACCACTATGAACAGCTGATTGATAGGCTATGATTAGTGACTGGAGATCACGGTTCGACCCTTTTGGCATCCACTGAACGTTTGTACTTTGTGGTTGATATAGGAACACGACCTAATAGTTTAAATTGACATAAAAATCATGTGACATGCAAGGAGTCAAGCAAAATTTTATTGTTGATATATTTGACGTTTACAAAAAGCTACGAGGGTCGCTCAATTATTTAAAAATGCAATTTTTGTAATAATGACTAAAATGTCCTAAAATACTAAAAAAACACATTAAATAATATGAAAAATCTTTATTTTTAAGTATTATTTTGTCCAGAAAACATTAAAATATTCAAAAATAGTAAAGGGCAATTCCGCGAATAAAAAATCGTGCGAGAATGGAATTTGCTGGTTTCAGTGTGCGAAATTCGATTTTTCGCACGCAAATGAGTACGAGAAGTAGGTACTACTTGCACGGAAGTAGAAAAAAACTTTTATTTTGTCGTTAGATTTACAGTGCCACAGCCATGGACCGTTTGTTTTTTTTTTAAATTATTTGTAACTTTCTAGGGCCTTTGGAAACTATGTTGGAATTAGGAATATAGCTGGCGAAAACGGTTACGACGAAGGCTTAATAAATAAGCTGATAAATAGACATTCTTTTCAAAAGACCTTTCGGAATTCTACCTTTTTCAGACAAAAAGATTACAGGAAGAAAGGATTACACAAAGTATTTAATAACACCGGTCTTAAATTAGTATATCAATCCGGTAACACAATAAGAAGCTTACTAGGAAATCCCAAGGATAAAACTACAGTTCTAGAAAAAAGTGGAATTTACGAAATTAGTTGCATGGATTGTAACAAAAAATATGTTGGCCAAACGAGACGCTCTATTCAAACACGTTTTAAAGGACACTTAGCACACTTAAAATACGGAAGAACAGAAAAGTCAAGTGTGTCCGAGCATGCTTTTGAAAACAATCATAGATTCACATTAGATAACCTAAAACTTCTAAAAAGTGTACCAAACAAAAGACTTTTGAATGCATATGAAAGTATGGAAATCATTAAATCCAGAAATAGTTTAAATAAAGATAGAGGACCCATCCCGTTTAGTACACTTTATTCTTTGGTTGAGGGGAGATAGGATTAAAAATCGTGATGAATCACAATTTATTAGTCTTATCTCCGCCCACTAAAGGATTGTATATAAGATAGAGCGTAGATTAATTTAGTTCATTGTTTATCGTCTCCTGATGATGCTAACGTTGTTAGCGAAACGCGCGTCGAGTGCAAAAAAGTGTAGTTTTGGTTTGTGGAAAACAATCATAATTTTTTCTTTGGAAACTAGTAAAATCCGCTTTACAGGAAACAGAATCAATAGAACATAAAAGTGATTGAAAGGGGATCCACATTTTAAGATTTCGTGTTTCACGACGCCAATTTATCTCAAAATTTTAGCTCTTAGTCAAGCAATCTTTCAGCTGGATTTATGCACAGTTTTTCGAGTCTTTCTTTGAAACTATTTTTCGATCGCCGTTGAGGCCACAAAAACGGCATAGATTTGACAACACTTCTTTGCTGTTTTTGGGCTAATCTTTACCGGGCAGAATATTGGAAACGAGAAAACGGAATCTGTTGAAATTTGGCAGAAATGTTTATTTTTGAATTCCTTACAACCGTATCCAGACAGTTTTTTGCTGGACTCTCTCATTTTCGAAATAAAATAAACACGGCTAACAAAATTCAAAAATCTTACCTGACTTTTTCTTGAGCCTCGTCAGTAATACAGAAATCTGCAACAGCAATTGTTTGATTTTTTTATTTTTTGAAAATATACACCAAATTTTGGAAAATCCAGTTGTAGATTTTTATAAAAACTGAAACGCCAAGGTCACGTAATTTAGTAGGCACAAGAAAACTGAAGTGAGTTCGATTGGAGTATTGGAATTCAGGTTCCGCATAGCCATGGGCCCCTTGTTTAATGGAACATTCAGCCAATAAATTGATACATGTAAAGTGATAAAAATAATACGGGAATTTGTTATTTTTTTGATGTTGACTAATGATTTTTCTTTTGTTTTTTTTAATTTCGAGACATTGCAATCCATGAAGCATGAAGCCGAGCATCAAAACCTTTTAAGAAGCATTAATAAATTGTTACGTTCTTAATAAGTTAAACTTTTCCTCACATATGGTGTTCGCACCGTGTTCTGAATACTGCACGATTTCACTCAAAATGCTATTGTTGATCTTTCAAAAAACCAGCAAAGCAGTGTTGTGAAATCTATGCCGTTTTTGTGGTATTATCTAAACCAACCAAACACATTCAACTAAAATAGACCCATCAAGTCGTTCATAAATCTCCTAGAAACGCGATCAGATGTTAGATTTAGGGAAAACCATTGTCCTCTCCACTGGCAACGCTGCATCAGGCTATACAAAGCATGCTGCACCTCACACATGCTCCATCCGCCTTATGTTTACCACCTCGATTCTACTAAAGCGGTATGAAAGTAATTATGAGGGAATAGTGACAAAGTATATTTCAATAAGTCAGGGATATGGGCAGTGGTGTAGGTATCTTCTAAATTATTGAATTCTTGGAAAAGAATTGACGTTATATTTTGTTGCCTATCTGCAGGTCCTTCCAATATCGTGTCGAAATTTCAATCTTATGATCGTCTTCCTAATGCCTCAAAAGATTCATGCAAAAATAATCATAGCAAATATAACAACGCAAACGAAGAGCCATTATTTACATCAATAGCTTTTTAACAAGCTAAGTAAAAATATAAGTAATCTCTTAGAACGTGAGTGACATTAATGTTGATGTCATGACAATTGTTTTTTATATCATAGCCTGCTTGATTTTTTTATAACTTTCCAAAGAGGAACCTACTAGTACTAAGGTCGCTTATGATGGACGATGCGGTCCACATAGGTAATGAAACACGACGTCTATAATTTCAATTTTTCTGCAAGATTGCAATCGGCTCATGTACAGGTACTTTAGTACCTTACCAATAATTTAGAAGATACCTACGCCACTGCCCATATCCCTGAATTATTGAAATATACTTGTGTGTACTTAAGTAAATGAGAAAAGTATGAGAAGAATGAAGAGAATACATTAAAATGCAATGTTTTATTTTATAAAATGATACCAAACCTATATGCCTACATTATGTTCTCCTTTGAACTATATGATAGAATACTTTTAGTAGTACCCTTCTAGGTATGCGTCTTGACAAACTTCAAAAAATGACAGATTCCTCTATCTAGAGCATTCAATTTTCTTTCGATTGAAACAAAAGTTACGAGATTTGTTTAAAAGCACAGAGACATATTTCTTTGACGGCCCATATATTCTATCGCAGCCATACTATCTTCTAATAATTATTTGATTCTTACGCCCTTCCCCTCCTTTCCGCTCTAAAAAAAAGTCGGTCGAATGAAGCAGCTATGCTTTCGAAATCCATATTCTTAGGATTTATATAAGTATTTACATTTTAAAAGCACCCCCCTAGGTACGCCTCTGGTCAAACTTTAAAAAACTAACAGGTGCCTTTAGAGCATTCAATATTCTTTGGATCGAGACTAAAATTATGAAAATTGGTTAAAAACTTCTAGTAAGAAAAAATTGAATTAGGTGCATTTTCAGACATACATTTTTGACGGCCCATATCTTCTATCACAGACATACGATCTCGTAATAATTTCACTATTTTAATCCAAGGACCGATAGCTTCAAAATATCTCAATATGGTCAACTTTTACGGAAGTCTACTTTCTACTATTTTTTATATGTATTCAAAACTGGTGGTTAGCTCTCTACCGAAGGCTGAACCATGCACTGCGTCCTCAAATAAGCCTATTGAGCTCAGGTATCTACTGAGATTTTAAAGATCGCATGTTAAATGATATTGATCTATTATTTATGTCTTGTTTATGAAGTTTGTTTTGAAAGGAAAAAGTAAAGGACAGTTGTTAAAATAAAGTAAAAACCGTCAAAGTTTTATTTAATATTATAGCCCCAAAAGCTTATTATAGGGCAGCTTGACCTTATAATTGGTTCTTCAAGGATTTATCAGTAACTATGGATAAGAGAAAAGTAAATCCAGCTGACATCGCAAAAAGAGATACAAATGAAAGCAAAGTAACTTGTGGTTGGAAGGACCAGATTTCCTAAAGAAGATTCCCGAACTTTGGCCAACTGAAGAAACCGAAAAACAAAACAACGATTTAAATAGGGTGAAAAAAGAAATAGTAAATGTAATTTATCCAAAAAACTTGTGTTTACCTGATATAGACAGAACTAGTAAATATAATATTTTAATAAGAACAACTGCTACTTTACTAAACGGGAAAAATAAATTACTTAAAAGAATTCGCAGAGACCAAAACCATTAAACGTTAGAAGATATTGATGAAGCAGTAGTTTTATGGATTAAACATGTTCAAAGAAGAAATAGATTTCCTAAATAAAGAAAAAGAATTAAAAAAAGTTCCAGATTATTCAATCTCTCACCATTTCTAGACAAGAAAGAAATTTTAAGAATGAACAGTCGATTACAGTTTAGAGATTTTGATTACAATAGAAAATTTCCCATAATCTTACCTACAGCCAGTCAACATAAATTTGCCAGAATGTTAATTCAAAATTATCACGAAAATATCAAACATGTTGGTCAAGAAACGCTTTTGAACAATTAAATATGTAACACAGCAATGTCAATTTTGTAGAACTTTGAAACCGAACATTATTCAGCCAGTTATGGCTCCTTTACCAAGCTACAGACTAAAACAAAATTTAAGACCATTGAGGCTTTGCGCATTAGATTATTTTGGACTTTTATGTGTTAAATTTTTAAATTTTTACATGCTTAAATACCAGAGCAGTGCATCTCAAAATCTCATGTTCATTAAGTACTGATTCACTTTTAATGACACTTAGAGGATTTATTTCAAGACGAGGTAAACTCATAGAAATATATTCGGCTAATGGGACAAACTTTGTTGGAGCAAATCGAGAATTGCATAAAATTGTAAAAGAATTGGACCAAGAATAACATAAATACTGCGTTAACGATATTGAAAATCAAATGGAATTTCCACCCTCCAGGGGCGCCGCACATAGGTGGTGTGTGGGAAAGAATGGTACGTTCCATCAAGCAAATTCTAAAATTTACCCTTAACAATCATAGATTGTCTGAAGAAACCTTAAATACATTTCTTTTGGAAGCTGAGGCAATATCAAATTGTAGATCTATAACTTGCATTTCGGAAAACGTCCAAGATAAGTTAACTGCATTAATTCCAATGCATTTCCTTACTGGCTCACCCAATTTAGAAAACACACCATGCATTTTCGATTCTAATGAGCAATATGGCAAAAAGCAGTGGAAAATTTCACAGATCTTAACTCGGAAATTTTGGAGAAGATGGATCACAAGTTACATACCAAGTCTTAGACAAAGGCAATAGTGGATATCGAAGGCTGCAAATCTAAAAATTGGAAATATATACTAGAAGAAAATACCAGAAATCAATACCGATTAGGACGGGTTGTGAACGTGTTTTACGGTAAAGATGGGCAAGTAAGATCAGTCGAATTGAAAACCCAAAATGGTCTTTTGGTTCGGCCTTTAAATCGGTTATTTTTCTTGGAGGCTGGAGAATGTTAAATGATATTGATCTACTATTTATGTCTTGTTTATGAAGTTTGTTTTGAAAGGAAAAAATAAAGGACAGTTGTCAAACTCAAGTAAAAACCGTCAGAGTTTTATTTAATATAATATTAAAAGCTTATTATAGGGCAGCTTGACCTTACATCGCAATTTAAACACATTCGATTCAGGAAACAAAAATCCTGTAGACTACAAAACTTGATTTAGGCTTGATACTTTGTCTTGAACTTATGCCAGTTGCAGCTTTAGTGAAAGCCACGATTCAAGTCAAGTCAAGCTTACCTTGATATTACTTGTAGGAGATATAAATATTAGTAAAAAAATTTTCCCCAATTTTACCTTTCGATTTACTTTCTAGTTAGTAGTTAATCGATATCTGCCGTTTCCCAATTTTTTGTTTCCATGTATTAATTACGTTATTTTAATTATATATTATTTACGTAAAAAGTAGAGAACTTTGTGCATGGCATTATGCAGAACATGGAAGTTACTTTTTACCTTGTTGTGACTACCAGTTTACTTAGAACTTATGTAGGAAGGTAATCATGTGTTGTAATTTTTATGTAATATTTACGTAACGCTGTTGGCTGCGGTTTTTGGTATTGAATTGCAGGAACCAAAAAAAAAATAGACATTAAGTCAGCCCCCTTTTGAACTTAAAAAAGGTTAGTTTGCGGATTATGATGTAGCTAGCATAAAAATAGTCTCCCAACAAATCTCAACCCTCGCGCAAGTAATAGGCGTTCTCTATTCCAGTCTTCTATATCTATGAGTCCTAAGCATGGCTATTGTTTGTTTTGCGGGCTTTCTCGGTTTTTATTAAAGTCTGCATGTTACCAGCAAATTGTGGTTCTGGTCATATAGCTATAAGACAATGCCAACAGTCTTGGACATAAAATGGCCGTCTAATGGATAATGTGTATTGTGCGGGTATGACTTAAACTGTCTATTGAATTTGTTGAAACGTAAGAAAAGAGCTGGAAGCCGAAACTAATCAAATACAACGACTCACGAGGGTCAGCGGCAAATCTTATTGTGTTTGTCCCGAGTACACAGTTAACGCGAACGTTTTTTACTTTGGACGGCTCTGTTTTATCCAGCCAGGCAATAACAGGATAAGAAGTTGGCCTTGAAAAAACAAGAGCGTCTAATAAATTTTGTAAGGATATAACTAACTGGTGAGAGATTTCGTTGACCCGTGCAAAAAATATTTTTTTTAATACCTTCACACAAAAACATGATTTTAGCACGGATCACCATAACTAAAGCATGCCTTTTTTGGTTACCGATGCAAAACAACTTTTTTTTTTGATCACTGGTGCAAAAAAAGATTTCTGTCCGTTTTTTACCCAAACTTAAAGAGAAATAGCGAAAAATAGTAAATTGAAAAAATCTAATTATTCTTGCCTAAGAATTAAGCCATTTCTGCCAGTTTCCACCAAGTGTTTACGAAAAAATCATTTAAAAATATCTTCAATATATCAAATTGTCAAACATTAAAATGTCGCAACAATGAACGTCACCAAGTACAATAACACATCGCTATGGAAACGATTGTTATTTCATTTACCAGCCGCCTTGATTTATAGTGTAAAGATGGTGTGTTGCAATAAGTTCTCTTCGTTCGAGATTTTTAAAAGTATTTTCCTGTTTTTCTTGCATTTTTTATTAAAGGTATTAAAAAAAAATAGTGCTAACAACTCGCGGCTAAACCGTGCTTTTTTTACTCGTGTTTTTAAATACCTCGCTGCGCTCGTTATTTAAACCAATGCTAGGAAAAAAAGCACTATTTTAGCCACTAGTTGTTAAAACTACTATTGCCACCTCTCCCAATTGCACTTAATTTTACATTGTAGTTTTTGCATTTAATAAAATAAAACCTCATCTATAAAAAAAACATTTACAGAAAATTTGTTGTCAAAAAATAATAATGGTAGCACCTATATTTTAACTAAATAAACTTTGTCTAAAAAACACACGCAAATTAATATTGGGGAGATGATACCTCTTATTATTACTACCAAAATTAAATATTTTCAAACATAGTGTTTAAATAGGTACCTATTTTCCCTAAAATAATAAGTAACAAAATTACCAAAAAAAAAAATATAAGTGCTGTATATAATTACAGTTAAGTACCCAGCAAACACGGTTCCCTCGGTCTTTCGTCGGCCCGATGTCAATTGCCGAATTTTCCGTCATCGGCATGACGTCTATTTACGAAATCGGACCAGCAGAATTTTTTGTCCGCTTTGCGATGTAGGTCCAATGTATGTTTGCCGACGCAACGTTATACTGTAGTCCGCCGTCGGAACAATGGTAAATTTTACTTTTTGCTGACATCGGCATACCGTCGCCGTACGATTAAGGTCCGATATGGTTTAACCACATGGTACCGACCATCCGCCCATATAGCTGCTTAATTTGGTCGGTCTAACGTAGGCAAGCTGGTCTCGGCCCGACATCAACAACAACAACTATACAAGTCCGACATTAGTTTCCTAAAGCGGTCCAACGTCGGCAATTGACGAAGGTCTGTCGGTGGTAGCTTAAAGCGGCCCGACAATGACAAACTACAAAGGTCCGATAGTGGGTGGATAATAAGGCCCCACATCGGCCTCTCAAAGTGGGCCGACGTCCGTGATTGACGAAGGTCCGTCGGTGGTTGCTTGACACGATCCGACATTAGCAAACTACAAAGTTTCGATAATACGGGTGCTTAACCAGTCGGGGTGGTTTAAATGGCGGAAGATGTGATTCTTGTAGAAAAGTACCACCTTGTCAAGTCCGCATTCTAGTTTTGAAATATCTTTGCTCATTATATATATAATATTATCTTCCACTGTACAGGGAACATAGCGACATAAGCGCCATCTCTACCTACTAGGAAGAAACTATTAAGCAGTTTAAAAATTTTAATGTGACGTACCATCGTCTGTTGCCGGTTATGGACCAATCGAACAAAACTCTGACCAGGCCATCGGCAGCAGATTGAGTGCGTTTCGGCATAAAGTCGACTATAGTAAATCGGACCATCGCCAGTTGCCGATTCTCGACCAATCAAACAAAGTTCCAATCCGACCATCGTCGGCCCTAAAGCAGATAAAGTGGTCGTCGGCATAAAGTCGACTATAGTAAATCGGACCATCGCCAGTTGCCGATTCTCGACCAATCAAACAAAGTTCCAATCGGACCATCGTCGGCCCTAAAGCAGATAAATTGGTCGTCGGCATAAAGTCGACTATAGTAAATCGGGCCATCGTCAGTTGCCGATTCTCGACCGATTAAACAAAGTTCCAATCGTCGGTCCTAAAGTGGTGGCATAAAGTCGACTGTAGTAATACACATTGCCGACGTTGTCGACATTGGCCCGATTCAATGCCGACGATTTGTGTTTGCTGGGTACCTAACTAAATATACTTATAGCGAACTCCATTGGGAAGAATATGTAGCCCTTACTAGTGCAAAAACAACCACAGCGGATAAGTATATTTTTAACAGAAGCAAGTAGTTCGGGCTAGATTTGACCTCGTGCTGCATATTTTTCTTAATGAAATCCACTATATCCACGACTCTTTGCTTTGAAAAAGTTTTAACTAATTTATCAATATCTAATTTAGATGCTATGTGATGTGTTTTATAGAAATTGTGGCAAGTCTGTGTCATTGTCGATCTTAAATAAGTTTGAAAAACTGCGTTCGCCACTTGCTACGGTAGCGGGAAATTTTAAAAGATTCCTCTGGACAATAACCACATTTGGAGCAACATACATTTTTATATTAGTTTAAGAACACTGAAAGCTAATTGTTTAGGTTCAGTCAATATTAGTAGATATAATATAAATACAAAATTAATATATAGAAGACAAAATATTTTTGACTTTTCACGGGGATACCTAGTAGGCTTTGCGTGGCCAGACACGACACTTCTTATTTCTCTAACCTTCTTTTATGAAAAAAATTCACGCGCTTTTTGCCGCCCCTTCGTATTTGCCGCCCGTGCGGGAGCACGCACTACACGGTGCCTGGAGCCGGCCCTGATTACGTATATAAACGCCCATAGATTGCCAAGACATGGCCAATGGGATAATGACGGCTCGATCTGATCCTGCGCAAGTTTGTTACCTCGAATTACGCCATTTGTCGTTAAGCGCACTTCCAGCTGACGCATGCGCATTGGAGACCGTTATTAATCCATTGACCCCGTCCAACTTGATATTTCGTAGGGGTTTCCGATACGCTTTTTATCATAGGGAAATACTCGGGCAGGGCCTTTATATTATCTTAGAAGTAGTAACACTAGTGTCATTAATGTCATTTTAGGCAAGCAAACTATCAAATAATACACTAAAGAGTTATGGATTATAACTCACGTTCATATTTAAAGTAGTATTCTATTTATTTATTACTGTTACAAGCAGTATTCACATTGATATGGAAATTAAGGTACTCGTCGTTAGGAGCTTCGTTTAAAAACTTCTCTATTTTAGGTCGTTCTAATGTCTTGTATTGTATGCGATTTGCTTTTTAAAAAGCTCGTTAGTTTTCCATATTTTGAAATGTCGATGTTTTTATAAAGGTGAATAGACGAGCGAAGCATTGAGTATTTGGTCCATAGATGGGGCTAATTTTTTTTGCAAATGTAAAATATAAGTCAATAGAACATTTTCATCGATACCTTTTATCTTCCGTGAATTCATCCAAGACACAAACTCATTGTCGTAAGCATCTCGGGACTTTTCATGCAAAATGTGCATCGCTGCTTCTTCCTCTTCCGTAAGGATATCCTCAGGAACGTAATTTTCATCGGTTTCTTCCATTTTCTACACTGAGAAAGGAGTCTAGTTATAACTACTAAATCTTATTAACCACAACAAAAGGATTTTGTGATTTACGGCTTAATAGATATTTGTTTCTGAGAAACAAACCATAATTTTTAAATTTAAAAACAAGTATTTGGTAATAAAAATCAAGTCAGTGACTATTATTGACACACCTATTTGTTAATTATATATAACTCGACTTTGTAATAATAACCATAAATGGGATTTAGGAACGGTCCTATTTGTTAATAGTAACCAAATATTACATTAACTAGTAACAAATCTTATTAATAGAAAACAAGGACAGTTGATTAACCAGACAAAATTTGATAATAGTAAATATTTAAAATCTAGCTAATAATAATGATTTGTTTATGGTAAATAAAGATCAATTACCTATAAACCCTGAGTTGTTTATAATAAATAAATATACTTCTACTATAGTAAACAAATATATTTTAACTAATAATAGTGATTTATAACCAGTTAATAAATGCATGTTAACCTTAAACTCTTGATTTGTTCTGTGTTTCGGGTAGTTCTAGAGGAACATATAAAGAACCAACACTACCGGGTGCAAGCCTCGTAACAGGGTGTCGATTTTTCCATATTCTCCGCTAAAACTACTTAAAACATAAAATAAATCAACGCAAAGATTTCTGTAAAAACCGTCACTTAACACTAAACATAGCAATAATCGTAATATACAAAACTCGTATGTATGTCCAATATAAAATATAAAAATGACGTGACGGCGCGGCGGCCGAACTTTGCGAAAATGACGAAATGAAATTGCTGAATTGCACTTGACGCTGACAGCCAAACAGTTGTTGGCGTGTCCCAAAATACTCAATCGAAACTCCCGCGCATGCACGAGATCTTCGATCCAGCGCGCATGCTTATTGTCGTCCTTTTTATCTTTAAACAAAATATTTGTTAATAAAAACAAATCGCTTTTAACCAGTACTCTAAAAGAAAGTTATTATTGTTTTCCACAATAAACAATCGTTCATGATGATGCTAACGTTGTTAGCGAAACGCGCGTCGAGTGCAAAAAAGTGTAATTTTGGTTTGTGGAAAACAATCATAACTGTGCAACTAAAGGTTCCAAATTCCCAACATAAACCAGTATTCTAGACAAAATATTTGTTAATAAAAAACAAATTGTTTTTAACCTATGCTATTAACTTCAACAAAAACAATCGATTAACAGGAAATAGGACCTGTGATTACTAAGAGCTTGTTTATTATAACTCTAGGTTTTTTTTGGGATAAGGCACAGACCATTATTGTCTGAAAAATTATTTTGCTTTATTTCTGTTTAATAAGTGTTGTTCTCAGTTACCATACTGTTCAAAATTAAAAGAAACAAATTAGTTGTTTTTTATAAACCTTCTTTTTCGAAGAAGTGATTAACCAGAAACAGGAATATCCACTTTTGTAGTATATCTTATTAATTATAACAAAACTACGGTAAAACAAACATTTGCTAACTATTAATTCGAAGTTTTCTTTCAGTGTATACGTTTATTTCTTCAAAAAAGTTTCCCTTTTCTGTAGGAAAAACTAACAAGTGTCAAAATTTATTTAAACATTTGCTCATCATCATGCCTGTGGCATCCAAACAAACAACCTACTTTGACAAGAACGTAAAAAAGTCAGTCAAGTCATTCTGACATTTATAGGGTACTGAGACGCAAGCAGCTTTCATTTGATCACAAAGCTTATTAATTATTATCTCATAAAAAAATAATTTCTTTCACTTTTTGGATAAAACATTGTATGCCACTCGTGTGTTATGTTTCACTTGAGAATTTATACCATATACCTTTCTCGTGTCACTTATTTTCAAAATAACACACTAGTACCATAAATATCAATAATTATTTTTTCTTCTGTAAGTGCCCATACTCGTTGAACCTTGCCTAGATATCAGCAGCGCATTTACATTTTTTTTGTTGCTCTTCTGTGACGTAGTACTACATTAATCACGTGATGGCCCTTTAAAAATGGTGGGTGTAGGGTAAACAAAGCGATTTGCCATAAGACGTAATGTTAATAAAAATTAAAATTTTGGGAAACTGGAACAAGATGCAGATAAAACAAAGTGACTATTTTATAGAATAGTCCTTCCTAAATCGGGGACAAATGAGCATTTTTCCGAAATGTTAGAAATGAACTCAAAATTCGCTGTTGAAAGACGCAATGTCATGTACTTTTATCTCTCTCGCACTTGCACAATGTGGATAGACATTACCCTACAGCGGCCATATTATTTTCGTTAGACTGCCCTATTGCCATACATTTTTCCTTTTATTAATTATTGATTTTAAAAGTTCATATCTGTCGTTTCTAAAATAATAAAAGATGATTTACGCTGTTCAATTCTTGCATGAATCTCTTGTATATTGTTCCTGATGTCGTTGAGCTGACTTTGTCTTTTATTTTAAAATTTTGTTTGTTTTATAAATTTCGAACAGAGGTGGTAGTTTGTAGAAAAAGTAAAAACTCCCAGTAAAATATTTAGTGTTGAGGAGGGGGTTTATTGGATTTTTAAATAAAACAAAGTAATTTTATTAAGTCGGCGCCAGAATATCACGAAAATTATATCTATACTGTACCATAATAGATAGGTACCTATTAACATGCCTACATAAAAATTATTTTATTATTTTATAATATTTGGTATCACAGTATTTCTTTTAAGTTCGATTTTTTTTAAATTTTAATTAATATCTTTAATGCTTCTTAATAGTCCTTTTGATCATAGCTTTTTTAATTAATTAATTAATTTGAGCTGACTTGTACAAAATAACGAATAATGAAAATCGGGTGGGCCATTTGGGAAAAAAACTCTTCAAATCTATAAGCTCGTAGTTTTTTAACACTAAAAACAATGAAATTTCAGGGCTCATTTGCGTGCAGAAAGTAGTACCTTACAAGGCGCGGTGCCGTAAGGTAACTTTTCCGTACGCCGCTTGCTTTTTTAAAAGCCAGATAGTCAAACTGCCTTGTTAAGAAACAACGCGTAATTTGATAAAATTTGCACTCAAGATGAAACAACATTAAATATAACGAAATAAATCCCAAAACCAAATAAAGCGCTTTTACTGAACAAGGAAGATTTTTGGCCACACCAGCATCCCATTCACTTAACGCCGATTTTATCTTATAATTATTATGAAACTTTTTTAAACCTCTTAATTATTTCTACAAAATTGTAATAAATTTGTCTGATTTTAAATTACCGGAACGCATGCAATAAAGTTACTTTACCGCACGCCGTCTATATATCATTTTTATGTAAAATAACGCCAAATAATATGAAACTCTTATAATTTTACATTAAAGTAATCCGTGCTCTAAAGTTTAACTATGTAGAATCTTCGTTAATTATTATAAATAATTATACTAAGTTTTTATGATCGTACTTTACCGCACACCATACAGTAAAGTAGAACTATATAAAAAATTTCAATTTAAATATAATTTTTACGTAAAATAACGCCAAATAATATGAAATTCTTATAATTTTACATTAAAGCACGACGGCTGTAAAGTTTAACTATATAGAATCTTCGTTTATTATTATAAATAATTATACTACATTCTTTTGATCTTACTTTACCGCCCACCGAGCTGTTAAGCAAAATTTTACATAACTGATATAGTTTACCTTAAATATTAGTGCTGAACTACATAATACATATTTTTATAGTTTTAAAATGCTTTTTAAAGTTTTATATGCTATGCTAAAATCTTGCACCTACCTCTTGCGTAAAGTGGCCCTACCGCCCTTGCCGGCTTGACCGAACTTGCTTCACTGCGTTGGGTCAACTACCGTCGCGTGGGGTAAAGTATTACTTTTAGGTAAATAACTATTACCTACTCGCGTGCGGTAAAGTGCATTTTACTCATTTGCGTGCGGTAAAGTACAATCTTCCACATCCAAAAGAATGTTGTAAAGTGCACTTTACCGCACGCGAGTAGTTAAAATAATTAATGTTGATATTACGGTTAGGGAGATTTAATAAATTCTGTTAACAGCCTTAAATTCAAATTTAATTAAATATGCCAAAGCTACGGTCGTCATCAATATACAAGGTATTCCAAAAGCAGTAAAACAGCTAAAAATCCCCAAAAAAAATGTTTGTTATTTAAGTTTTCCACTATTTAAAAATAAAAAGCTGTATTTTGATTTTATCAAATGTCATGATAGTTTGATATAAATTTCAATAGTTATTTAAACAACAAGATTTGAAAACGACTCTTTGCACAAGATCGAGACAGTTTGGTGGACCGAGCCGAAGGCGAGGTCCACAAGTTGCGGGAGTGTGCAAAGAGGTTTTCAAACGAGTTTTTTACGATACTTTTTACACGACTGCAAATAAAAGGAGACCAGAAAAATAAAATTTTAATTTAACTCGTTTTTATTAATAAAATGTATAATAATCTATTTGAAGTATCTAATCAACAAAATAAAGGAGCCGTGACGGTTGCTATGGAACTCAGCCAACTTATATTGTTGGGTGTCAGCAACAAAAATCACAATGACGGGAGACCCGTGTGCAAAAATGACGTACACTGAGAAAAGAGTTTAGTTATAATTACTAAATCTGATTAACCATAACGAATTTTGTGATTTACGGCTTAATAGATATTTGTTTCTGAGAAACAAACCATAATTTTAAAATTTAAAAACAAATATTTGGCAATAAAAATCAAGTCAGTGATTATTATTGACACACTTATTTATTAATTATAAATAAACGGCTTTGTAATAATTACCAAAAATGGGATTTAGGAACGGTCCTATTTGTTAATAGTAACCAAATATTACATTAACTAGTAACAAATCTTATTAATAGAAAACAAGGATATTGATTAACCAGAAAAAAATTGTTTATAATAAATTTAGTAAGTAGTAAATTTAGCTGATAATAATGAATTGTTTATGGTAAATAAATATCAATTACCTATAAACTTTAAATTGTTTATAATAAATAAATATACTTCGCGCATTTACTCTGATGTGGTTATAGTAAATTGTTATATGTTAACTATTAGCAGCGATTTATTAAACTCTTGATTTTTCTGTGTTTTGGGTAGTTCTAGAGGAACATATGAAAAACCCGACACCACATTACGAGACTTACAGCCGGCGGTCACGCATGAAAGGCTTATAGGTGGGAACCGGGTGCAAGCCTCGTAACAGGGTGTCGATTTTTCCATATGCTCCGCTAAAACTACCTAAAACATAAAATAAATCGACGCAAAGATTTTTGTAAAAATATTATATTCTTAGATATTTTGACTGGTTATGAAGGGTTTCAATCAATTAACACCAATAATCGTGATACACAAAACTCGTATGTATGTCGAAAATGGCGAAATGAAATTGCTGAACTAGTGACTGCATCGGCTGACACTTAACGCTGACAGCCAAACAGTTGTTGGCTTGCTCCAAAATACTCGATCGAAGCTCCCGCCTATGCACGGGATCTTCGATCCAGCGCGCATGCTTATCGCTGTCCTTTTTATCCTCATATATTTGTTAATAATAAACAAATCGCTTTTAGCCAAATTGTTTTTAACAAAAACAATCGCTTAACAGCTAATAGGACCTGTGATTACACAGTACACAAGAGCTTGTTCATTATAACTCTAGTTTTTTTTTGGGATAACGCACATACCATTATTGTCTAAAAAACTATTTTACTTCATTTCTGTTTAATAAGTGTTGTTCTCAGTTACCATGCTTTTCAAAATTAAAAAAAGCAAATTAGTTGTTTTTTATAAACCTTCTTTTTTGAAGAAGTGATTAACCAGAAACAAGAATATCCACTTTTGTAATATATCTTAATACAAACATTTGTTAACTATTAAATCGAAGTTTTCTTTCAGTGTAAGCGTGCGCAAAAATGACATAAGCATATGCAAAACGTTTTGCATACGGCCTGCGCAAAACGCAGTTTCCAGATCGTGTTCTCCGTGCGCAAAACCCACTTTTTCAAGTCGTATAAAAAATAATTTTACGGGGGTATGGTATGTAATATTGAGTATTTCCTCAAAAAGGGTAATGAGAAACGTAGACACGTGTTTCGCGCTAGTGGTGCTCATCAGTACGTTACTACGTAGTTGAAATAAGAGATGAACCGCCTGTTGCACCATTCAGTTTCAACCGGAGTTTAATGTTAAACGCCGATTAAATAGTTCCTTTTGCACCACTTTTTAACAGGAGTTTAAGCGGTACCGACGGTATTGACCGACGTTTAACTGAAACGAACAAAAAAAAATTGTTTTGTTTTTGTTATTTTTTGAAAGATGGTAAATAGTGTCTTTTTTTGAAAAAAAATGTTTGAAGACGATTTTCGGAATGTGCTCAAATTTATTCAAGGCCAGGGTAAACTGCCAAAGCACAAAATAATCACTTTAGTAATTTTGGGTTTTTATCGAATGTAAAAGTCAACATGTGCATTTGCCGCAAATTATAGAGAAGTTATCTTTTTTGAGGGAATGGTGAAATTCTATTATTTTTTTGATAATATATTGAGTCCATTAATTTTTTGATTCTGAATATCTTAAGAGCCAAAATTGCAGTTAACAAAGTATCGTCGAGATTTATAATAAATAAATAAATCTTTTGCACTTCAGGGACTAAAATGGTTACTTTAGTCCCTCGTTTCAGGGACTAAAGTGCAACTTAGTCAACAAGTGACATAAACAAGTGTTTTTTTTATTTAATTTTTAATAAAAACAATGTAATCTTAAAATATAACACAATATTAATAACAATAGCAATTTTTTATTTTATTTTCTTCAAAAAGGAAGTTAACTTTGGAAACTTGATGATATCCATGTTGCTCTCCATTACTACTTTAGCCCTAATCATAAAGTAGGGAGACCATAAAGTCGAAGATTTGAATGTCTTTAATTCTCCAAAAAAATATGCAAGAAGATCATTATTTATATATATTATATATTGTTGCACTTGCACCATTCTTTAAACTTCTTGAACTGTTGTTCGTATAGATAGAGAGGTGGTGGCAATTAACGAGTATGATTTCGTCTACATTACAACTAGTATAAAACTGTAGTTTACATCCATACGAATTATGAAATAATATATTTTTTTTGTTATCTTGATGTAGCCCACTATTAATCATTGCCAGTACTTAGTTACTTACTTTATGCCAGTACTTAGATAGTCCTTGGAATAGTTTATGGTGATGGTTCAAAGATTTTGCGGGTCAGACAAACACTTAGGGCGGTATTTACTAAGGACTATAGTTTATCTAAAGTTTGGTTTGAAGGCTGACATATACATGGGTATGAAAAAATTTATTTTAAGCCGAACCAGACCACAATTTACAAGATAATTTTACCTGGATAGACATATAAATGTACTGGAATGAGACGCACAGGGCCATTTTTGCTTAAAACAGTCCAAATAATCCGTAAATATTAATAAAATATGGGTAAACCAGAAATCTGAGAAATGTCAAAGTGACACACTGCCAAGAGGTGGTTTATCTGCTTTAAATTTTAAAACAGTCACGATTTGGTTGATTTTTTTATTCAAAATAGATATATTGAAATCTTTGAATTACTAAAAAACCAAATTCGAGGCTTTTTTTTGCTTCAATTGGGTATTCCAGCGCGTTTTTTAAAACAATGTATAGGAACGTATAGTATCTCACTTTAAGGTGATTCAGGGAGATCACTGCTCTCTTAAATCAAGAAAAAAGCCTTATATACATATAAGTTTAAAATTAATTTTCAATAATTAAATGAAAACAAAGATTTCTTACATACACACATCTGGTTTGCTTAGGCGTTTGCACACCTTGTCAAAGGCGATTAACTACGCGCCTAAAAAATTAAGTTTAAATTTTTGTGATAACTGATAGCGAACGGAATCTTAAACAGCAATTTTTCACGGTATAAATCTTGCGCTATAATCGCTGTGCCCTGTTATTTTTCAAGCAAGGAAGCAATTATAGTGTAAAAGCAATTAAAGTGCATATTCACAAACGTAACAATCTTCTGCTAAATAAGACTTGATTCAGCGCAAATTAAATAGCGCATGTAAAAAATACGAATAATAAAATACTAAAAATAAAAAGCTTTTTTGGATTGTTGGAGATTTGCTTACGTTGTTATTGTTTTGGTGGTTTTGCGCGGTTTTGTGATTTTTGTGGTGATGTCATTACGCGCTGGTAAAAGTGTTCAGCGGTTAGTTCTTGCGCGTTAGGGGCGAAAGGTACGTGTGATTTTAGCAATTTTTTAAAATTTTTATGAAAATCCGGAGATTTTTTGCAGAAGCATGGAAAAAGGAGAGCAATTGCCTACTCTCGTTCCTCCCTGCATTTCTCCCAGACCTTGCCTTACACCTAAACTCCAAATTACAACCTCTTGGTGTCATCTATAAATTAAGGAATGGCACGGGGGAGTAGGTAAGTGTTACAAGGGGGAGGGGAGAATTCGTAACTGCTTTTCGTTACCATTTGTAACTAAAAATAATAAATAAAATAATGAAATAACTAAATACTTCAACATTAAAAATATTTGTTGCCTTATTTAAAGAGGGGGGGGGAAAGGTATAGAGAATTTTAGAAAATAAAACAAAATTTGTCAAAATTGGTGGTTCACGCGTTTATAGATGTAGAAGGCTTTCTTTTATTTCAGAAGGTACGGTTCTCGTTCAAAACGAGCAAAACGTCAGCGAGCGAAACAAAAATAGATGAATTAAAAATTTTAATTTAATATTTTCATCATATTGAAGAAGTGTTGTGTAAGAATATATCTTTTCATATGGACCTCTGCAAATTTAGGGATAAAAAGCGATACAAAGGTATAAGTAAGTAACCCATTTAACAGAGTATTTTTAGTTAAAAAGCCTACTATACGGGGATAAACCCACCGCCAATTTGCTTTTGTTCCATTTTTTTCACGAAATTTTTGGAAAACCTGTATTTTTTCCTTGCGAAATCATTCACATGATTATAGTGAGTCCAAAATTCCAACAAGTTTTATTTAAATTTAAAGAAAAAACCCGCAAAATTAGATTAAAAACCACATACGTCCCATAGTCCTAAACCTTAACCCGTCTTAGTAAATACATATTTTGTGATTTATACATGCTCTAAATTATTTTTTATGATTTTGAAATATAATCTGTTAGGTATAATTTTAAATTGTTTATTTTAAGGTTTGTGAAATGCACTTCAGAAAAAACGAAATTGAGCGTTTAACCAAATTCTATACCGCTACTGAAGATGGTCTTGATATCCCATTAAAAATAAAAAATAATATAATAATTAAAAAATTACATAATAAATTAAAAATTCAATCCCAGGGATCAAAGATTTATTTTATTCCTTACAACAGGGATTAAAAAGTACCTTTTTAATCCCTAAACTGCATATGATATATATTTTTTTTAATATTTACTTAGACACTAGTTATTATGTTAATTTTTTGTGTGCTAAAACATAAAAGTGCATAAAGGTATGTATATAAAGTATATAAAGGTAAGTATTACTATATTTTAAAAAAATCATTTTTCACTGTTAAGATTTTTATTTATTCGAATGTAAATCATATCAGCCAACCTACAATTGGCTTTTTAGTTGAGAAAGTGTTGGTCCAAATTGTCTACCATCCGACATTATTTTGACATTTTGGTTTTGGTAGAGTGCCTCAATTTTATTGATTTTTTTCTGTAATATTTTTTTCTGAAAAATTATACAGAAGTGCGAAAAATTAATATGTAAACCTCTGCACTAAAGTGTCATTCTATCCCTCGACAAATTGTATCCCCCCTTCGGTCGGGCTAAAAACTTTTCGCTTTGTGATTAAAAGTTATACTTTAGGGCCTTGGTGTATAATATACTATTTGGATAACTTTAGTTTTTAAGAAACATCGGTATTTCGCTACTTCTGGAATACCCTATATGTAGTCCGCAGTCTATTATATTTATCGATAGTCCTTTAGTCTTATTACTGGGAATAATTGAAATACGACCGCAACTGACAGATCCGATTCGGTGGCGACCTTAACATAGTTTGCGGATAGACCATATAGCTATAAGATACTGTAGCGGCCCTGCAGATGTATTTTCTGAAAATAAGCAATTTTTTCAGATCAAGTTGGCCTAGCAAAAACAAAGGGGTGTATGCACCAAAGAAATAATTAACGGTTCCACAGTTTCTTTGATTAAACAATCAAGTTTCCACATTTTTTCTTCTACTTTTAAAACATGTTGTACACATTTATGCCAATTATCTGGAGTTATTTTTTTAAGTGATTCGTGAAAAAGCACCTCCACATCCTTTAATATATAGGTAGTATTATTCCTTGCTACATACCCTTTCATTTGAGCCCATATTAATTCTATTCGATTCACAATGGTAAGGCAGCAGTCTTAATACTGTTATGTTTCGTTTTTCAGCCATATCATCGACAACTTTCTTATTGAATTTTTCTTTGTGGCTATTTACCAATGATAGTAGTTCTTTTTTCACCATATCTGCCACTTACAAATATCAGCTTTTCTCCATGCTGTGGTTGGTAGTTTTTCAAGGTTTCTGGAATGGTAGCTGGCGTTATCCATTACTATTACTGAACCAGGAAGTATTAGGTCTAACATTTGCTGAAGGTATTCTTCAAATGTATCGCCATTCATGTCCTCGTGATAATCGCCAGTATGGTTTGACGGAAAGACCAAAAGACCTCCTTTTACAAACCCTTTTTTATTGCCAATATGGACAATTATCAAACGTTTTCCATTTCATGACGGCGGCGGCTTTGTCCCTGTCGACCAACTTTCCATGAATGCCTGTCGGGCACTTTTCACATTTTTGTATTGCCAGTGTTTGCCAACATTGTGACTTTTATTTATCAGTTTCATCAAGAAAATATATATTTTTGCCCTCCCTTAAATATTTTCTAATCCAGCAAACTATCTCGTCACATTCTATTAAAACCGCCTTTCTGTTACGTTTTTCCCAAGAAAAATTTTTCTTTAAATTAAAGTTTTCCACAATTTAGTTCTTCCAATATTTGGAAATCCACCATCTTGTTTTATTGAAGCATAAACTTTATCAACAGTGGGAATTTCCTTTCTAAAATAAAAGGAATGAACTAACCGCTTTACTTAAACCTAATCCTCTAATTATGCACCTGAAACAACTACGGCATTATCTGCATACCTACGTATTATAGTGCAAAAACAGAACACACATAATAAACAATTTCTTAAAAACAAAAGATCAAAAGATCTTGGGTGGAAATAACGAAAACAATTTCTCTCTCAGATTAATATAATATATATAGTTATATAATATATATAGTTATATAATATATATTTTTAACTGCTGTCTTTTTTCTATTTTTTTTTTAAATTTTAATATTGAGAAAACACCTACGCCAATGGTACGCTTGAGAAAATGGGTTTTAAATCATTTTATTACTCTCTCTTCTTTACGAATGGCCTATAGACCGTATCTATTCTAGGAACCGTGCGCATGGATGATGATGAGAGCATTTACTGTTCTTCTGAATCTGAGTAATTTATTCCTATTTTATTTTTGACTGTTTTTCATTTCATTTTAATTATTTTTGTAGTTATAATAAATGACAACCGTAACATTTTTTTTATGTACCAACCATTTGTTTAGCCTTAATTTAATTTTTAGGTGCGCTTGCTAATTATAGTTAAAACGCCAATCTGGTTTTTTATATACATTATAATATTATTTTTATTCCTAAAATGTATTTTTATTACTTAATTTATCAATTTTTTCTAATAAAGTAATTTTTTTAATTAAATTTCATAGAACTTTTCACATATTTACTATTTTCGTCACTAATACCACGGTACTTAAAATTATGAGGGCCTAAGTTTATCGCTTGCCTTCTATTGTTCTCGGTTTTGGATTCTATTGCATTCTCCGGTCGAACAGGGTGAGGTATATAAAAATAAAGGATTTTTACCTGAGGGACATTAGAAAATTTTTAAAAGAGAAGAAAAAGTGATTGATCACTCAGTACAAAATTTATCCAAGTTTGCAGTTTTATTACTCTCTCTTCTTTATGAACAGACTTTAGTAACTTCTCCCCACTCTTCGACCTGATGGCGACACTTTTCGGATTTTTGTTTTTTTTTGTTTAAATGATTGATGCAAGACCTACTTTTAGCTTGCATCTTTTATTATAACTTTTTGTGTATAAGTATATATAATTTATTTTTGGCTTGCATCAATTGATCTTTCACCAAATAGAAATTAAGATTATTAGTTGGTAATCGATTTCGTCCAGAAACTCATCGGATGAGTTGGAGTTAGTTCGTCCTCTTAGTTTAGAAGTTAAGTTATGTAGTTATGTTTTGGAAGCTATGTTATTTTGTACTTGATTTTTGCCAGGGAATTTTAGGAGAGTTATTATTTTGTTATTTACAAGGAATACTTGTTGTGCATACTATAGCAATAAAGCTGATTGCAAAAGCTATAAGGTTTCTTGTCTTTTTGGTTTTTTAATTTTCACTAAAAGAACGCATAAATGCAGCTACCTATAACAAAAATAATGTAAGTAATATCACAGGGTATTCAATTAGGGCCAGAACAAAAGAAATGATGAACAAATACAATTTTTATTACTAAAATAATATACCCCAAATGTCACCCAACAAAAAAATCAATAAAGAAAGCAGGCTGATATCTTTGTGTCATTATTAAGAGGGACGAGCAAAAAAAATACTAGACCGTGTTTATTCTAGAAACCGTAGTACCTACGTGCGTCTTGCGTGAGCTACTGTGTCAAAATAGGGCTCTTTGTAAGCTTCGGTCGTTCGGTTTACTTGCCTTAAAACCGACTTTAGGGTCGGGTTAAACACTGCCCAGTAAATACCGTTATATAGAGATTACGTAAAATTTACATAACAGATTTACCTTGTTACGTAAATTTAAGGTCAAGACACAATAAGGTAAAATTCTCGTGTGAATCCGATTAACTTTGTTGTTTTTTAAATATTTCGGCTTTTTAGTTCTGCGCAACAAGCCTCCTCCGGAGCGATCGCTTGCTGATGCCTTTAAATTAGGGCCACGTAGTATGAAGCTCCAATTAGGGGCGGTGCTGCTGCGAACGTTACCTCCTTTTAAGAGTCATGTTATAGTGACCTTAAACTTTTACAGGTTTCTTCTTTATAACCTGCTGAAAGGTACAGGATTCTGTATTTACGGTCTTCTGCACTTTTCAATTTTGATGTTTTTGTTTCTCGGTTTATTTATTATATATTATTTATTATAGTTTATAGGTGTGCATGGTTGTTAGTGTAGCTTCAACTGTCAGGTACAATCCTATGACTTCCTTGATGATTCCTAATAAGGACGAAACAGGTCTGTAGGTGTCTGTATTTTTATTAACTTTTGAAATTTATGATAACATTCTCTTTGATGGTAGGTAAAGTATAGTATACTAACTCGCATGTTATGGTCATTACACTCTCAGATAAACTAAGACACTCGCCTGCGGCTCGCGTCTCAAACTTCATCTTCGCGGTTATTGACTATCAGGACATGCTTGTTATGTAAACTAATTAAGGACGTACATTCAAGGCCAATGACAGCAAACTTATTTAAAAAATATGCTAAGCAGAATCAGACCTTACTATAATAAATAGGTTTAGTAGAAAACATGAATTTGGTTTATTTATGCCCCTTTAACGGTATTAATTTTAAAACCTACCCCGAATTGGGAATGAGAATTTGAAAATCTAATTTAATCGCCAAATTTCCATTTAATGAATACTAACTAGAATGTACGCGGATCATTTAATAAATTTAGGCGTTTGGGGGGAAACGCACATTAACAGACAAAAAATTATTAAGACCTTCGCAAATTAAGCTGGATTTTCGATCTACACTGCTCTAGACCACTTTGAAATGGTTCCACGTTAGAGCACATCTTCCAGGAGTAACTACAAAATGATCCAGATCCGAAATGTGGTTCCTTTACCTCTCTCCAATACTTAATAGACTTCTTACCCTCTTGTACCCCTTTTTGACAATTGCCAACACAAGCTAAAAGTTATGTTCCCACTCGAATTGTGGGATTTTTTACGAAATTTATTGCCTATTTAATTTTTATAAAGAACAAGTCCTATCCTATAAGGGATATATTACCCAATTTCTGATCAAAAATGCTACTCGGAACACTTGCCAAACAGTCGGTTCCCTGTCGGAAATTTCGGCCTTGTACCTTTTGTTAAATCTTTAGAAATCTTTATGGATTGCGTGTTCTTCTTAAACGACGAAAGTGGCATCTCTCTGAAGACCATCTGGGAAATCCTTAGATGAAATTTATTTTTTTTAGTTTCTTTTCGGTTGAAGTAACTGATTTGGAGGTTTTTTAACTTCTTTTTTTGTTTTAATTGCCTTAGGAGCATAATCCTACTGGAAATATTAACACGCCAGGACGAATCCGTATCAGGTAACTTGGATGAGTACCAGTGCGGAACGATGCCTATTTGTGAGTGATTCAAAGTTATGTTTTGTATGATAGTGTTTGATGATGTATGGTAGAGAGTCACTAGTGAAACCACTGATGAGCCCACGCTGGTTACTCAGGGCGAAACATCGTTTAATCATTTCTCTTTTCGCTTTGGTCTTTTATGTGTTCCTTGTGGGATGCTCATCAAAGTTTGAATTTTCGTTATTTTCACTCAAGATCTCTTGATCTTTTGTTTTTTTTTTAAATGTTAGATATTTTCTTCGTTTTCATTGACCATAGTGCCGGAGAAGCACACGGGGGTCCTGAACGAACTATGGGTTGCAAAAAAATGGTACCAAAATCTGATTGCAGATTATGATTAAGAACCCTCCCATGATCCTAAAACAAGATATGTTAAAATCCCACCTGATCCTTTTTTGAAATTTTGCACATTTTTCTATTATATTAAGAAATAATACCGGTTAAGATTTAAGAATTACTAAATTGTCTACATAATATATTTTTTTAAGTAATTTAAGTACACCCAACATATTTAACTTATAAAGTGATCTATCGATTTTTTTAGTTTCTTTAAAAAATAATTTAAAAACTGGTCTACAAAAATAATAACGTTTTAGATTATATATTGTAAAGCAACGGAGCAAGGTGTAACTTTTCTTATTTCGCTTTGTTAATGGGAACAAAAATCAAAGAGTCCCGTGGATGCGTTTACCAATAATCCTTTTTTTGTTAGACAATTTTCAGCAGGTACCTTGTTTAATTTATAAAGTTTGTTGTAAAAGTTGTAGAAATGAAAGCCAAACCGTATAAATTTAATTATAATGAAAACAAAAGGAAAATGCGCGGGTTGTGGTGAAAAAATTAAATTAGGAAAATCAAAACCAGAATTATTTAAAACTTTACGGTTAGAAAAATTAAGGCAGGCCTTTTCAAATCCAAACTTGAATACAAATAATATAAAATTTCCTACATCTGTATATAGCACATGTAGAAAGGCGCTATATAATCGTGAAGATAATGTTTTTATTTGCCAATTGCTGCCGATGCCAGATTTTGAAGCAATGAATGTGACTAGGATAAAAGATTTTCAACGGATCAAGACTGTGAATGTGATTTGTGCCAAACTGCAAGATATAAATGGCATAAAAAGATAATAAGAGGAAGAGGATATTTCAAGATTCTCGCTATCAAAAAAACTAAAACGCAAAAGACAATGTTTTATTGTGTAAGCACCAGCTAATTGTATTGTGCACGCCAGTGATTTTTCTCTCTCTAACTCAACTTAACAATCTTCTAAGAGAATAACGGACAAGCAAATTTTAAGACCAGAATAACCGGTCATATTGCCTTTACCACTGTTCTCGCTATATGATGACTGGAATCTTGTATCTTGTATTCCTAGTAACATTCATTGCTTCAAAATCTAGCAAATTTTATATTATTTGTGTTAAAATTTGGATTTGAAAAGGCTTGTAGTAATTTTTCTATCCGTAAAGTTATTTTAAATAATTCTTATTTTGATTTTCCACATTTAAATTTTTTCACCACAACCCACGCAAACCTTTCCTCTGTTTTCATCATGATTGGTTATATGTTGGTTAGGCTTTTAAAACTCTTACGACAATGGGTAAACGCATCCATGGCGCACTTTGATTTTTGTTCTCATTGATAAAGTCACTGCCTCCTTTAATAACTAAAGTGTAATCCATCTTATGCTTTAGCAGGAAAAAAAAAGTTACACCCTGCTCCATTGTTTTATAATATATAATCTAAAACATTATTATTTTTGTAGACAAGTTTTTTAATTAATATTGAATGGTAGTTTATAAATTAAATAAGTTGCGTGTCCTTAAACTACTACTAAAAAATATATTATGTAGACAGTTTAGTAATTTTTAAGGCTTAACCGGTATTATTTCTTAATATAATAGAAATGTGGGCCAAATTTAAAACAAGGATCCGGTGGGATTTTAAAATAACTTGTTTTGGGATCATGGGAGGATCCTTAATCATAATCTGCAATTAGATTTTGGTACCATTTTTTTGCAACCTATAGTTTGTTCAGAGCCTCCGTGAGCAAGTGAGTCACAGTGGTAGCGACAGCAGGTCCAAAATGGTATCGATGGTCTGAATTGGAGTTGTTCTCATAGCACCGGTTATTCCAATGCAAATCAGCCCTTGCATGCTTCTAAGTTTTTGGCATATGGTGAGCTTAAATGAGGCAAGTGATGACCATCTGGGCTTAGATGTTGCCATCGCCTCCTTCTTGATCCCAGTTGCTAGCGACGGCAGTCCCAAAACGGTATCGATAGTCTGGATTGGTGTGGTCCTCATAGCGCCGGTTATTCAAATGCAAATATGCCTTTGATGATGATTTATTTGTGATTGTGCCAGTCTCGCACTGTCCACTGCGAGCACTAGCGGGTCTATTGTGACTCACTTTTGACAATATTTGTTGCTACAAAATATTAAGCCCCTTAAAGATGTTCACAACTTGCTTTGGTGAAGCATCTTTCGGATCTAGCCCATCGATCTGTGGTTAACCGAAAATAAATTGACGTGCAATCGACAGACATTCACACAGCACATGTCTGGCAGTCTCGTCCTCCTCCATACAGAGTCTACATTCAGTGTCCTCACTTAGTTTCATTCTGTGTAATGGTACTTTCATCCTGCAGCGTCCGGTATATAGATCAACCATTGTCCGTCTGGTGAGCTCAATGAGTTTCCCGGCCCTCTTCTTGCAGGGTTCCGTCATGAACTCTTTGGAATGTGCCAGTCCCAGCAATTGTCTTCAGTATTGGTGTAACTTTTATAAATATCTCTTGGAAAATATTAACGCACTACGTGCTATACATGGACAAACCAAGTACAAATTTTAAAATAAGAATTATAGTTAGTTAGTTTAAATTTAAAGGTTTATTAAGTAATTTGTTTAAGTTTGTTTGTTTGTTTGATTAAGATCATACATAATTATTTTTATTATGTAGAAATTACGCATCATTTTTAAGAAATAAATCTTAATAAAGAGAAAACAATTATTTTTTTTGAAGTTATTTGAATGAAAATTATTTGTGTGTATACTTCATCTCAAAAGAAATATTTGATAAATTTTTTGTCTTCTAATCTTTCCTTTTCTCACAAACTTTTTCTATTCATTTTCAAAAATAACCAACACATAAAGACCTTTTCTGAAAATTTTAAATAATTTTTCTCGTAGTTTTGGTCTTTTTGGATTGCTTACAGTTTACTTAAAAAATAAAAATGACAAGAGTTCATGGTCGCCCATAACTTCATCATTTAAATGACTTCGAGAAATGACGCACCGTGGACATGAAAGAGGCTGCTTTTGGTTTACGGTGGCCCAATGATGAGACTCGTAGACGTCCTGCGGGTTCTGGACGCCCTAGAATATTACAAGGTCGTGATTTACAGTATCTCAGAAATCGACGGGACAGTATAATACCCCAAGTAAGAGATGTTCTAGTTGCAGCTACAGGACGAGTGTTTTCAAGGATGACAGTTAATCAAAGATTGCTTTGTATGGGGCTGAGGGCTTACCGTCTGCTTTTGATCCTACCTTTGATCCCACAACGTAAGGCTCGCCGCTTGGAGTGGTGCAAAGCTCGGCAAAACTGGAATGACGAGTGGAATATCATAAACTTCAGCGACGAATCCAAGTTTTGTTTAGGCGGTCATGATAGACGCATGAGACTTTGCTGTTGAACGTGATATAGCAAGACAGCAAAATATCATGGTATGGGGTGCTATATGTTTAGGAAGCAGATCACCTCTAGTCCTCATTAACAGCAAACTGACTGCTCGGCGATATATCGATGAGGTGCTGCAGCCAGTTTTATATCCCTAACTATAAACTATCCCTCGTGAAATAATGGATTTTTACATGAACTTGGCATAGAAACTTTGAAATGGTCAGCAAGATCGCATGACTTGTTGCCTATCAAACACGTATGGAATATGATAGAGTGCAATCTTAGTCGATTACCACGTCCCCCTGGAAACTTAGATGAACTATGACATGTCGTAAATTTCTCAATATGATATAGATCATCTTATTTTGTCAATGCCCAATGGAACAAACGAGTGCATAAATAACCATGAAGGGTCCACTCATTATTAATTTTTTGATGATTATCATGAAGGAATCTTCTTAGAAATGTAATCAATTGCTAAGAGAATCCTAATGTATTAATATAGAAATAAATTACTTTAAAAATATTTGTCCTTCCTGGTGTTGCTTTTTTTTTGTTCTTCAGTATATGTAAAAAATAATCTTTACCGACCTTCTCTATAGATATTATAAGTAAATTGGTACAATCAGTTTCAGAAACATTTTGCTTTGCCCTGTTTTTTAAAGTCTGTAGCAAAAACCCCTCGACACTTATTTATTATTTAAATTATTTTTGCCTTGTTTACCTTAGAATTGGTGTTTGTAAAACTTTTATTTCTTTAGACTTTGCTGTATAAAGTTTCAGCGCGCTCAGATAAATTTGTTTTATTACGTTTCGCTCACACAACCCAACTTTGGAAAAGAGATAACAACCACTGAGGAAACTTCAATGTAAATAATACAGCAAGTGGTGAAATATCTGAATAGCTTTCTGCGGAATATTGTTAATACTCCAAAACTTGTTAAACATAATAAGGAAAATTTTGTGCCAAAACTAACAGTAGAGCCTCGAATTTAAGGTAAATATAACACACTAGTGGACGGTTCTGGGGGTAGTTGTTAAATTATCCAACCAAGGTGAACTTATTGCAACGAAGTATATAGTAGAGTATTTGAGCCATGTTTAATGTTTAACAACCTACACCAGTAAAAAGATTGTAATAAAAATTTTATCAACAGCGCATATAGCGCAGTGATAACGTATCTGCCTTTCATCCAGAATACACGGGTTCAATCCTTACTCCGGCATAAATAACTTTTTTTTTAAACCTTTACAATTATTTTGAAGTTATGTACTTTACTTAACCTAAAAATGTCATTCGTTTTTGTTTGTAAAATGAAGAATGACTCTCGTTTGTTTGAATGTTTATTATTTTTACTTTTTAAAACGTTTGTAATGTTTTATATACCAGGTAATTACTATTTTCATTTTTTTTAAATTTTGACAGTTCTTGCAATTAGAATTAACTTACTAGTATATCGTAACTTGTAACTCTGAAGGTTCTAAAACACGTGTAACCTACCAAATTTTAAATAAATTTTGTATTTTGAGACTTTATGACTTAAAAAAAAACTGGGTTGGGAACTGGTCTTGATTCTATATTTGTTGCTAAAATCATGTCATACATATGTCGTAGGCGCAAATTTTGTAAAAACATACTAATAACTTAAACTACAATGTTTTATAGTGCCGCAGGCAAAATTTTTTGCAGTTTAAGAAGAAATAAATTTTGGTCTTTTTTAAGTTTTTTTATAAAATATAAAAGAAGCTGGCTTGGCATCTGATAATAATTCTAGATTTGTTGCTAAATTTGTCCACCCCTTATCTACGCCCTTGATTTTCAGTACGTTCGAAAATACCATTTTAAAAATGCGTTGAACATTCTATTCAAAAAACCGTGCCAGGTAAATTTATGTTACGGTCATCCGGCATCCGGAAAACGTTACGAATATCGAAAATCTGCACTTAAACACACGTGGTCCAGGAGGCGATATTTCGAGGTCGGTGAGATGATCTATATAAAATAGGCGGTCCCACCGTAATAAAATAAAAAAACGATATTGTCAGAATTCGGTGCTGTTTGGGTGCTAATTTGGTCCCTAAACTAGAAACTAAGTGCTTCTCTCTCGGGGAGCACTTAAATAGCACCTAATTTGGAAATAGAGACAACTAATTTTTCTCCAAGAATTACGGATGGGACGGCTAGCTTAACATTAATCTAGCAATCCTACCGTTTTTTTTTAATTTTCTGCCGAAACTAGGGGAGCACTTATTTCTTAGTTTGCAATTTATAAATGCATCGTAGGCACTTAATCGCGATTGGCTATCTAAACCATTCTTTTTCTCTCTTGATCCCACATAAATGAAGAAAGAGGAAACATGGATTGCCTAAACTAATCCGAATATTTTTACGGTGTATCTGGGGGGTTATTCTGTCACTATTGTTTTTTGATTTTATTCAGGCGGTCCCACGCCTAGTTTATATAGGTGTTGAGATGACTGTAGATAGATCTGATGTTGTTTTAGAAAAAATATTGTCGTCAGTTGAAGTTATAGGACTAAGAGATGCTATAAAGGCCCTACCCGTGTATTTCTCTATGATAAAAAGCGTAGCGGAAAACTCCTGCGAAATATCAAGTTGGCCGGGGCCAATGGATTAATGACAGGCTCCAATGGGCATGCGTCAACTGGAAGTGCGCTGAACGGGAAATGAGGTGATTCGACGGTAAAACTCGCGCAGGCTCAGATCGAGCCTTATTTATCCTATTGGTTATGTCACGGCAATCTAGATCTTGAGCGTTGCCGCTACGATTTTTTCGCATCCTGGGCCTTTATATACCTAATAGTTATATGGTCAATTTTGCAGCAGTATATATAACGTAGTGTTTGGTGCTTTTTTGAGTCACAATGACTGGTAGTGCATAAAATTGCTACTTGTAGTATTAGATCGGCGGAAACACAAGTGCTTCACCTACTTAAGTGGACCTAGGTAAAACTCAGATAAAATATAAATGATTTTGTCAAAAAGTAATAATGATGTGACAATGATGTGTTTGAAATTAAATCTTAGTTTCGAACTTCCATTGGCAATATTTTATTTATACATGACGTTTTGATCAGTACAATCTCTAAGCGTCTTCAGGTGTAAACTACAATCTATTTCTGAGGGTATACGTACGTATACTATGGGAAATTACTCAAGCGTGAAGTTTAAGAAGTTGGCTCTGCCGAGGAAGGGCTACCAAATATTTGGAATTTCAACACTTGGTTTATTGAAAATACCCTGATTCTGCCCAATATGTGACTCCTTGTGCAAAAGCTTTGCTTCTGTTCACTTTATTCGGTGTTGTTTTGACCATGCATGTTCGGCGATTCCTAATTTCCTTGTTTCAAATAGTGGTCTTTTTTTTCGCCTATGTCTGATTCACCACACTCACTAGGAATAATAGATTGTAGTTTGCACCTGAAGACGATCAGAAATTGTACTGATCGAAACGTCGTGTTTAAATGAAGTATAGACAATGGAAGTCCGAAATACAGAAATAACTTCAGATGTATTACTGTTGTAAAATATTTGTGAAAAATGAAAATTTGCTGCCATTAAATTAAAGAAAAAAAAAGTTAATTAGATTTTTTCTTCTTTACTAAGAAATGATTCATTGATCATTTTACTATACGAATACACGAATATTCTTTGTAAAGGAGATTATTGTAAAAGTTAATCTTCTATTGTTAATATAATTGAACAACTTAAAACACAACTTGCTAATTAATTAAGGGAAACAACTAAGAGTTTTTGCTTCAATTTAATCCCTAAATAACTGCTGAAAAGATTTCGAGGTGTAATTAATCAAAACTTCGGCTCGTTTTTGATACCCTTTTGCAGCCAAACGATAATAAATCAAAATACTGAGAAGGACCAAGTGGCAAAGCTCTGAATAGGGAATATAAATTAACATTTGACCAACGAAGAAAAATTGATGTACAGTCAGGACTTTATTAACAGAAAACTTGTTTTAAGTTTATTCCAAACTTTTTAATCATTTATTATGGGCAAAAGCAGAGCTGCTGGCAGTGGCGGCTCGTGATCTATGAAAAGGAGGTTCACAAATTTGAAATATTGACAGTGAATTTTTTTTGTAGGTTGCACGACTAAAAGTCATGTTCATTTTAAATTTTCAAAAGTTAGTTTCGGGTTTACGTCTACCGGTATTTTTTATTTCAATGTTTTGCTCCATAACCAAAGAGCAAAAATTATTTTTCCAAGTACTCTACCGTGAAAATGTTAATCATAACAAATGTTAAATTAATACAACAGAAAAAGTACAGATAAAAGCCCTTAAAAACGAACCACAGCAACAAGGCAAAGCAAGCGGATTGTAGCACAACGCACACTTCCCGACACATAAAACGCATACAGCAGAAGTTAGGCACATGTCTATGTATTAAAAATTTTGCTTGCTTATTGTTACCGACTTCAGTAGTTTAACGCTTTTAGACAACGTAAACAAATTTTGTAAAGGAGACTGAAAGCATTTTTACCGATATTTACTGGTTTTACTGGTAAAGATAAAACATTTTTGAAACAAAATTTTTATTATAAGTAAATCAATTCAATCAAATTTTGGCAAAATTAGAAGAAGGTTGGCCCCTTCGTCAAATAGCCGATCAAAATGGCCCAAAAAGTCCACTATATTGCGACTAAAAGGAAAATACAAAGAAGAAAGAACTGGAAGGATCTGGGTTAAGAAAGGTCAATACACATAAACAGGATCAGTTTTATAAACAAGAAAATATTAAAAAACAAATAGAATTAAAAAACCTATCGATAAACAAAAATAAAAAGTATTAATTTCAGTATCTGGTCATTGCACCATTTGCTTGAATAACTTTTCTAATAAATTTGGATATTCTTCAACGATCTCTGGATAAACTCTAACTATTAGCTCCATCAAATGGTTAGCATTCCGTGGTCGAATATTAAATTTTGATAACTTTTTTGCAATGAGCCCCCATACGTTCTCGATGGGATTAAAAATTTTGTCATCGGTAAAGGCTACCTGTCGCCAAAATTCGTTTTTTTGTCTCGAAAAAGTAATCTGGCTTGCTTTTTTTCTTTACTTAGCCGTATCTTTTTGGCTGCAACACGACCTCTCTGGCCGTGGAAAATGGGTGTTCTTCCAGAAAATTAGTGACATGCTGATCCTATTGGGGTGTGCTGACTTTGGTCAAGTCAGTTCCTTCTTTGTATTTTCTTTTTAGTCTTACTATAGTGGACTTGTCTGGTCCATAATGATCGGCAACCCGACGAACAGATCAATCTCCATTTAATTTTGATATAATTTAGTTATCGAATTCCGATAGCTGTCGTGACATTTTTGAGTTGGACAAGACTGTGACCATAAAGCATATACCTACGGACTTAGAGAAAACTCTTACTAAGGGCATCGCAAAAAACTCTGGGGACTCGGTCTCGAAGCTCACGTGACAAATTGCGTCGATGACATCTATCTTAATCAATGTCCATCAATGTCAACGTCTTTTCGTTCTTTTCATGAGGGCATTTTATTAAAGTTTTTTAGTTTTGTGTGTTTTTGGTTTTTTTGAACTGTTACAGTAATAGATTTTTGTAATAAGTACAATTGGAAAACTATGCCTAAGTGTTGTGTCCCAGAGTGTCTCAGTGATCCTCTGCTTCATCGCTTTCCACATCCTAGAGATCAAGCTCGCCAAAGACAATGGTTTGCCATCTGAAACGCTTTATAGGTTTAGAATATGCACCCGACGTTTTAAACCAGAAAAATTTTCAAAAAACTGTGAACGAAGCCTTCTAATGCGGCATGTAATTCCATCCTTGCATTTACCGCCAGAGTCTGAAACAGACTTTACTGGTAAGTTCCGGGCAAGGTTTCTACATACCAGAGGAAAAACAGCCTATTCAATACACACAAGCACAATTTGGATGGATATTGTATGGATATGATTTTGTGATTCAAAACATGTCCAGATGGCCACGAGATGCATATACTTGGTATATTTTAGGATATGCAGTGGATATCCACATAAAGATATGCACTGCATATACACCGAATATAATCATCCATGGATCCATGGATATGCAGTGTATATTCGGTGGATATTTAGTGCATATCTTCATAGGGATATCCACTGGCCAACTGGTCATGTTTTGAATCACAAAATCATATCCATACAATATCCATCCAAATTTTGTTATGTGGGTAGAGAGTTAATAGACCACTAGTTTATCATCACCTTATTTGCTTACTGTATTACCGTAATTGAGATTCTAAAAAGAGTTTTCATACCACAAACATAAATTAACGTAATCGTATTCTTTGCCCACATACAAACTGCCAATGTAAATAGAATAGAAAACAAAAATTCCTGTTTTTGCAAATTCACTTTCAGAAAAAAATTAAAAACCTAACTAAACGAAAAAACGAATTATCACCTAATAGCTGCAGCTTTTGCTCAGAAATAAATCTGGTTGGTTGCAAGAAAAAACCAAGCGGGCCCCGTTAAGCCTCCGTAAGTAACGAATATCGGTTCGGTTATTTTTGGATACGGGAGAAGAATAACCGATTTTGCCTACGGTATCGCCAATTTTGATGGTCTATTAATTCTCTAATAGGGCATTTATTTAGCCTATTTGTTAATTACAGTTTTTTAGCCTATTCCGTTTAAATGCTGATGGGTAACCAGTTACACCGAATTTTTTGAAAATGACGAAAAGTCGCAAGTCTTAAAAGAAACTGCTGCTATTAAGGCTGACATGGGAAGCATAATAAATAGTTTATTAACAAATACAATAGTTTCGATATGTATATATCTTTTTAAATGAATAATATAATATATTAATATGACGCATTTGGTTTATTTCTTAAATTTATAGTCATTAGAATCAGCAATATTTTGGAAAATAAAATTAATTATTGATGAATTAGTTTTTCCAAAATAATGTTGTTTCTAATGAATTGAAATACTTTAAAAAATGCCCAAATTCAAATTACCCGGCGCCGGCGCCTAATTCAAGCTTCGAGACTGAGTCACTAGAGGCGCAACGGTAGCAAAAAACTTATAACAGGGCCCTAAGTCGTCAGATCGCCTTCTTTACCCGTAGGTACATATTTTGTGACTGTGACAACAAAACATGATAATGAGTCGACTCTGACAGTTTGTTACAGAACATGTTACTAAATCGTAAAGGACATATAACTTATAAAATCGGCGTATGCGTTTTATGTGTCGCGAAGTGGACCTTATAGTTATATGCCTTTCTCTATTGAAATTCCTACTCGTCCACTGAAAACATACAGATATCCTGCTAGGCTCCACCTACTTCATCGCATGTGCGACTGTCCTGCATCATCATTCGGCGGAGAGATGGAGCAGCTGGTAGCAAGAACTGCGTTGAAAAAACGGACGCGGCAATGAGAGTGCGCGAGACGGAAAGAGATCTGAGGCTCTATTCTTGAATCGAGACAAAATTTGCTCCCATCTCATTGGTCCAAATCTTTGGTTTAAATCGATTTCTCTCACTTTTACCCGATATTTATCGAAAGTAATTGGTCTTGACTAAGAGAATTACTTTCCATCAATATCGGGCAAAAGTGAGAGAAACCGATTTAAACCGAAGATTTGGACCAACGAAATGCATAGTAGCGAGATAATTTCACTCCCTGGGAGTAAATTTTCTCTCGATTCAAGAATAGACCTCTGGCTGTGTTAAATTTTAAATACTCAACCAATTTTGACGCGGTGCCATAATAATCAGCGCTGATAATAATAGGAAGTTTCGGAAACATAACAAAGAGTAATATAATGCAGACATTTTATTATTACTTCCTTATTCTGTGTGGAGGAACCGCCACTGGCTACTGGTAACCTGTTGAAAAAGTTTCACCTGAATTTAGATTTTTACTTAAAGGTGGCAAGTCAGACTTTGATAGTTAATCTTTTCCACGAAGTAAAAAGCTTTTTCACTCTTGTCAAATGTGTTTTCACATTTTTAAGAAAAAGTATTTTGTATCCCTTCTTCAAGGGATAAAAATGTCACTTTTTTCCCTAAAATTCATTATGAACGTAACCGTTTGTAGTATTTTAGACCTTCTCATATAAATTAATGAACCAAGTGGTAACCAAACAGTTTTTTAACATTTTGCTTTTTTTAAAGAAGGTACTTATATTTCACATGATTTTGTAACAGAAACAGTCCAAAAGTGTCAAAAATAGCATATAAACCTCGTGATTAATAGCATATTATACACCAAGGGACTAAAGTGTAATTCTTTATCCTGAGGCGAAAGGGAGGGATACAATTCGTCGAGGGATAAAAATATACTTTAGTCCAGAGGTTTATATAATGTTTTTCGCAAGTCTGTTTTATTTTTTACAAAAAAATATTACAGAAAAATATCAAGAAAATTAAGGTACTCTATCAAAAATAAAATGTGTGGTAGACAGTTTGGACTATATTGGAAAAGTGTGTGAAAAATTTGGTTGCCAAAGTATTTGTGGTAAAACAAATGAAAAACAAAGCTTAGTTGACACACTAGCGCACCGAGGGTGGGTTTTGGGGCTAACCCTCCCCCCCCCATGATGCCTGGTTATAGTATTATTTTTACTTAAAATTTAGTTTCTTTTTTATTATTTATACTTAACCCCTCTTCCCCCCCCTCCCCGAAGTCAATTCCTGGGTGTGCTAGTGGTTGACAACTATATTTTGTTGCATAAATCGTGCTGCTGAATCTATACCGAACCAAAAATAGGTATCTGACCACTTTTTAAACAATGCTCTGCAACAGTAGTCAATAAAGGTGCCTTAACAAAAAAAAGGCAACTTGAGAAAAACAGCCAAGCCACTCAAGAGATTTTTGATACCACAAGCATATCAAGATTTCAAAACAAGGAACTGAGTGATTCTTTGATTAACTTCGACCATTGCAGTGGAGTTAATATAAACATTAACATTAATAACAGTTATTGCAACGAGTAGGTAATATTTATTTAGGTAATATTTATATAGATTTAATATTGTGCTATAGTTTAGTATTCCATTGTTTCTAATAAGGGATAAAAAAAAAGTCTACAAGGGACTAAAAGTAAATTTAATCCCTCAGACTAGTGATTAAAGAAAAAATGAGTTCATCATTCGGCGTAGCAATAACGTGATTTTAACAATATGCAACCTTTCGCCACGGGATTAAAAGTAGAACTTGAGTCCCCAGGTTTGTAATGTACTAATATATCTCTCGCTGCACGCGGGCTAAAAAATGTACGCCTCGTGTTAAAAAGTTCAACTTTTATTCCTTGATATATATCACAGGCTCACAAAAGAAAAGTGTAATGAACTTTACATGTGAGAATACTAACCCTATGGATTTTGAGCCCTTGAATCTGAATACGGCCTCAAAATTTTCCCTTTTTCTTATAGCCTAGGGGAAATGCATGAAATCTTAGAAATTTCAGTGTCTGTTAAAGCAATTTTGATCTACGCTATAACTAAAACGATAATGTTCTCGCGTATCTCGAGTCGCTTAGTTCGAATCTCACTGAATAATTTCCCTAGAGTACCGCAAAATTCCACTAGCCTAGGGGAAAAAGTGTTAAGCTGACCAAAACTTGCGATTTCTGGAAGGTTCTGTTTTTGCGCAAGAAAGCTTACCGTAGAATGGGGCTATTTCAGACTTTTTTTGCAATTTTTTGATTATATCTCAGAAACACCTGCAAATTATTTTTCTCAAAAAACTAATTTTGATGGGTCCTCCCATAGGTATTACATTCCACGAGAGAAAGATGGGCCCCCTTCCATATGAGACCCAAATTTGTTTTTCAAACTGTGCAAATACAACGAATTACATTATAACCGCTTTTGGAGTTAGTGTAGACAAGAAAGATGTATTTTTTTGGGGTTTGTTCCAATAAATTCTTGTTTTTAGGTACAAAATTAAGTTTTTAATAAAAAATAGACTATAAATATATGAACATATTTAAAAGCTTCTATTTGAAATCAGTACAGAAGCAAATCTAAACTATTTAAATTTTGCAAAATAAAAAACATTGGGTACCAGTGACTCACTAAACACTCAGCTCACCAAACTCACTAAACTAATGGCAGTAGATGAACGATACGACATATCCACAGTACCAACACATGTAACAATTTGCTAGCATGGTTATAAGAACATTCAGTTACCTAAGTACCAGTGTAGAAGGTTTTGCAACTTGTGCAAAAACCGAAGTTTATATATTTCCGTTTTCTGAGTTTCCGTGTTCATTTATATTGTCAGAATTTTCATTACAGGAAGCCTTTGTTCAAACTAAAGATAACAAAAATCTCCTTTTTACGAAATTTTGTGCTCGGCCGTTTTTTTTCTAGTTACAAATAAAACATTATAATAAATTTAAATATATATAATAAATTTAGGGCTAGATCCAAAACATAGAAATGGTTATTTTATTGACACATTCAACAATTTTTTAACTGGCCCAACATCTCCGTACTAATTCAAGCAATTGTTTCATCGGACGTGGTATCGGTATAAATGGATTAATTTTCATTGTTGCTTGAAAGCAGTAAAAGAGATTGCAGTTTCCGATATTGCCGAGTTTCTCGGTCTTTTAAAATAACATAAAAATCTGCCATTATGGCGTCGTAGATGGCTGATAGGTGTGCGGAAATGTGTATATCGATTTGGCTTTAAGTTTTGAATTTGAAAATAAGAGACTTTTAGAGCAAAAATGACAGATAAAAATTTACAATTTTTAAAAAAGTTTTTTATTTTATTAAAAAATGGCTATCAAGTGAAGGACGCTGGAACCAATGATGACACGAGAACCAACCATTGTTGATCTACGGTAAAAATAACGACAAGAATTATTCCCTAAAATGTAGTAGGTATATAGTAGGAGAGGTCACAATAACGTAAAATTTAAGTCACATTAAAGTGCGAAAAAATAAAATGACATACCTTTTACATAAATATTACATCTATGTTACGTAGGAGTTAAGTAAAAACTACGCTGCAAAACGAGTTTACCTTGTTATGTAAATTTAAGGTCACATAGAGGTCACAATTATTTATTAATAATAAAATAAATAAAATTTGGTTCACGTTAATGTGCGAAAACACTGCATAATGCATGCGCAGAGCCCAGCTAATTCTTACATAAATGTGATGTACATGAAATGACATAGCTTTTACATAAATATTACATCAATATTACATGAGGGTATGTATTTTTTATATAACAGGTTTACCTTGGTATGTAAATTTAAGGACATAATAAGTTATTAATAAGGTAAAATTTAAGTCACATTAATCTGCATGACATGCGCAAAGCGTCAAATATCTAAGTCCGACATGAACATGCAGCTTGAGTCGGGCCAATGTCAATGATTTCCGAAGGTCCGTCGTTGGTTGCTTGACACGGTCCGACATTGGCAAACTACAAAGTTAACCAGGAAGAGGTGATTCTTATAGACAAGTACCACCATCTTGTTAACATCTCAAAGTCCGCATTGTAATTTTGAAATATTTTCGCTCTTTATATATATAATATTATCATCCACTTTATAGAGAACATAGTGACTACCTACTAGGAAGAAACTATTAACTACTGGTAATTTCTTTAATTTTTATAATATTTTTTATATTTTAATGTGACGTAAATCGCGTTATAGAGCTTTTACCTCATTTAGACGTTATAAATATTACATGAAATGTTTTATGTAATAGTTATGTAACATTTTAAATGTAAATTTACCGTTTCATTGACTATATAATATTTATGTAAAATTTAGGACTTTAATTTGACGTAAATAATTTCACAGGGATATTACATAACTTAGATGACATAACTAATACATAAAAAATTTTATGTAACAATTATATAAAATTTTAAATGTAAACTTAAGGTTCAAATTGTTTCTTAATATTTATGTAAATTTTCAAATTTTAATGTGACGGAAATCATGTTATAGAGCGTTTACGTAATTTAGATGATATAAATGTTACATAAAATGTTTTGCATAATAGTTATGTAAAATAATAACTGTAAAGTCATGTTTAAATTGTTACATACTAGTTATGTAAATTTTAGTACTTTCATTTAAAGTAAATAATTTTATGTATCGTTTACGTAAATTAGATTATAAAAATATTACATATAATATTTTATATAATAGGTATGTAATATTTATAACGTCATATTATTTACGTAAAATTAACATTGCTTATGATGACCTAAATTTACAGTCAAATTTGTGACGTAATGTTTACATATTTTTTTTATAAAAATATTTTTATGTGATATTTGGGTAAATATGATGTAACATATTTTACATAAATATATAAACTATGTTATAGAGCGTTTATGTAATTTAGATGATAAAAATATTACATCAAATGTTTTGCATAATAGCTATGTAAAAATTTAAATGTAAACGTAATGTCTAAATTGTTACATAATATAATACTTTCGTACGTAAATTATATTACCTAAATATTACATATAATTTTTTATATAATAGGTATGTAATATTTTTTATGTAAAATTAAGATCCCAGTATTTACGTAGATTTTAAGAATTTATTTACAGTCAATCTTTTGACATAATGTTTACATTATTTTTTTTATAAAAATATTTTTATGTGAGATTTACATAAATATATGAAACTTAGATTTATATAAATATTAGGTTAAAGTCACAAGTGTGTTTACTGGGCACATACCCTTTTCTCGCTTTAAGCTCATTTGCCTTTTGAATTCCCATGTGTTCTTGTAACCATATGTGTTTAATCTGTACGCTCCTAGACCAGTCCTTTTGACATCCTGGTGGTGCGTGCATTTATGTAAACCATGTCCTTCTCTACACCTGCCATTGGCTCTTGTTTACATGTGACGCCTAGTATTAACTAGCTAGATGGGAAATAATTAGGATTTTGTTGTCAGCATATTTTAGTCTATCCAATCCATTGTTTATTGTCTACCAAATGTCCCTTTTTAACGCAAATTAACTTTTTTTAAATGTCATATTTGGATGTGGCTTAAGTATGCTGTATAGAACACACTAAGAAATATTTTTTACCATGAGCACAACCTTGGGAACCAGGGGAGCTGTTAACGATTGACATGTAATATCCAAAAGCAGGCAAACCATGGCTGATTTTGATTAACAAAGTGTCAATTCCTACTAAGTTTAGCAAACTGGATCCAAAAATCCTGACCATTTTTACAGCTGTCAATCCTATCAAAATAAAGGTACCTATTTTTTTTAGTTTTTGTTATTTTGTGATATGTAATATAACCTTTTATACTTTTGTCGGAACCCTGTGTCCAAAAATTGAATTAAAAGTGACATGTCATTTGTTTTAACTAACAAAAGGGTCAAATTTGGATTTTATTTAATATACAAATAGTTTATTAGCAATAAATACAAGTGAAAATTTATTTAAAAGTGACAGATTTTGATATCCGTCGATGCCTGTCAACATGACAGCACCTATTTTTTTAGTTTTTGATATTTTGTGACATGCCATATTAACTTTAAAAAAAGTGTCCAATTTAGGTTTTTTTTTAAATTTAAAAGGATTTTATTAAAAAGTAATACAAGTAACAATCAATTTACAAGTGACATTTTTTGCAAGCTGTCAAAATAGGGTAAAGGCGCTTTTTTTAATTTTAACAAATAACTTTCACACTTCACTGGCATACTGTACTATAAATTGGACTACTTATTTAGTTAAAACAAATGACAAGTCTCCAACAAATGACAGGTCCCCACAGCTGTCACTTTTTTTTAAATTTTTGTATTCCGGGATATCACGAAAAAAAAGGGCATATGATACAAAATATCAAAAACTAAAAAAAAGAGAGCTGTAATTGACTGAATAAACTAATTTGTATATTAAATAAAAGCCAAATTGGACACTTTTGATAGAACAGTTAAAACAAATGGCACGTCCTTACAACTGTCACTTTTAATTCAATTTTTGGACTCAGGGTTTCGATAAAAGTATAAAAGTTTATACTACATGTCACAAAATATTAAAAACTAAAAAAAAATAGATGATATCATTTTGACAGGAATTGACAGCTGTCAAAATCGTTAGCATTTTTAGATTGGGCTTGCTCAAATTAGTAGGAATAAACACCTTGTTAATCAAAAGTTGCCATGGTTTTCCTGGTTTTGGATATTACATGTCAAATTTTGTAAAGTTGTACCCATGATAAAAAAATGTTTTCTAGTGTGTCCAAGTGTATCGCGGTGTGTCCTACATAACATAATTAAACCGCATGCGAATATCACGGGAACAATTTTCTATTTAAATACAGCGTGGTCCTTTCCCTTTCCAAAAATAGATTGCATGTCTATGGTTTCTTTAATCGTTTGCGAGATCTGCAAATAAAGAGACATGGATATTTATTTTTCTAAAAGTATCCACAACTATGAAATCAGTTAAGGCACCCATCATTTTGTAATTTTTTTTTGACAGGTGAAAGAACAAAAGTGACAAAATACCAAATTATCAACCTTCTGTCGCAGGTTCTTACTGCAAATGATAGATTTGGGTACTGTTGCCATAAGCATCGACTTTTTCCTAATAGTTATTTACATACCAAGGAAGGAAAGTGCCACATTTCTTCCCGCGGTTTATTTGATACCCGACGTAAGGAGGCCATTAAAAAAGCAAGGGAGGAAATGTACTTTACTCCAGAGGGCATGTATCTGTTTTTATCTACTACCTAATAATAGATGCACTAACAAAATAATACTTCCGGCCGATTTTTTCAATTCCCCTTTTCGGCAAGGATCACTACGTGGTACGGTGAGGTAAAGTATTGTTGTTTGACAACAATTAAAAAACACAATGCAATCATTAAATCAAGAAATACAATCTAGTAGGCTTGTTGCTAGGACGCTAATGGTTGTTATTTCAAACTGAAGAGCGTTGTTTATTCGCCTGTGTTAGTTCGTCGATCTACAAAAAATAAAATTGTCTGAAGAACACTAAGGTATGGAAGAAGAAGCGAAGCTTATCGTTCTAGATTTGCTACCCCAAAAAAGAAGAGAAAGGTATGAAAAGGAATATGGCCTGGTCCAGTAATGGATGGGGAAATTAACGTGAAAAAATTTCTGAAAATTCCGTTCTTGTGTACTTCTCCATGCTGGCACGAAGACTGAAACCATCATCATTATGAAGTAAAATACAGCATGCTGTGATCCTGCATTAGCTTGAGGGAAAATGTTGACATAAAATAAGCCAAGTTTATTGCCTTTTTGAAGCGTCAGTCTCATGGTTTTCATTAAAAGAAAGCCTCTACTTTCACAAGGGACGAAATCAACGCAGTCATGAGCCAGGCTTCGAATGAATATTTCTTGTACGTAAGCTAGACTAGTTTTTAGTTTCGTAAAATTTTGGGCTATAAAATTGCATATTATCGGGAAACTAACTCAATTTTCTATTATTTTGAGGTGGATTTACTTTTTGGAATAGCAGGAGCCTGCCATTGCGATGAGTTGATCAACATGATGTTTAGTGACATTGATGATCGGCGTGACATGTTGGTCGTCAGAATACCGAATTCAAAAACCAAGACAAAAAGACAAATGATACGTTGGGAGAGGTTTCTGTGCTGGATCTGTATAGGGAATACGCGTCACTAAGACCGAAAAATGTGCGTCACCAACGGTTTTTCCTTACCTATCGAATTGGGAGGTGCTCGTCCGAGGTTAAAGGGAAAAATACCATGGTACAAATAAAATGACATTTTTGGCACGATGAAGGCTTAATAAATAAGCTGATAAATAGACATTCTTTTCAAAACACCTTTTGTAATTCCACTTTTTTCAGACAAAAAGATACCTGCGACTCTAAATTTGTATCAATTTCTTATAATCCTAATTACATGAAGGGATTACAAAAAGTATTGAATTACACCGGTCTAAAATTAGTATACCAATCCGGAAATACAATAAGAAGTTTACTAGGAAATCCCAAGGATAAAACTACAGTTCTAGAAAAAAGTGGAATTTACGAAATTAGTTGCATGGATTGTGACAAAAAATATTTTGGCCAAACGAGACGCTCTATTCAAACACGATTTAAAGAACACTCAGCACACTTAAAATATGGAAAAACAGAAAAGTCAAGTGTGGCCGAGCATGTTTTTAAAAACAATCACAGATTCACATTAGATAACCTAAAACTTCTAAAATGTGTACCAAACAAAAGACTTTTGAATGCGTATGAAAGTGTGGAAATCATTAAATCCAGAAATAGTTTAAATAAAGATAGAAGCCCCATTCCATTTAGTAGACTTTATTCTTTAGTTGAGGGGAGATAGGATTGTAAAGCGTGACCAAAAACAAATTATTAGTCTTAGATAGTATATAAGATAGAGTGTAGGTCAATTTAGTTTATTGTTTATCGTCTCCTGATGATGCTAACGTTGTTATCGAAACGTGCGTCGAGTGCAAAAAAGTGAAATTTTGCTTTGTGGAAAACAATCACAACTTTGTTATAGCAATCAAAGGTTCCAAATTCCCAACATAATTGAAATACTGTATTGGAGGCATATAGTTTAATTTAAAAAGAGATCATTGATAGAGAGCAAATTTTGTTACTCTTATGGTTACCGTTCCCGTAAATAAAGGTAAATTCAAGAGGTTAAAAATAGAGCTTTTAAACGTAGTCAATCGTTTGGTGGTAAACATAACCTTATCTTTTTTTTTCTCAAGTCTTTTTTTTATTTGATTTTGTAACCATATCATGAAGAAAAATATTAATTTAGTGATAGGACTGGGAGACGGACACCCTAACATAAATTTAGTCAGGCAAATGATTTTGCAAGATATCTTTGGTGGAGTAATAGAAGAAATCGAGCCTTTGCAAACTTATTCGTACTTACTTACCTGCTTACCAAAAATAAAACGGTAAAAAAGGCACCCCACTACTACTATAAATACAGTTAACAAAAAATAAAATCCAAATACACAAAATTTTTGTAAAACAAAACAAACTTTTATAACATAAAAATCTTCCACCACAGAATCACATCAAGTTTGGTTGGTTGTCTTTTTAACGGTAAAGGTAGTCTCTATTCGACGCTAGTTAGCGCCAGTGGTTACCTTTAATAAAGGTAATAGCCTGGCAGAGCGCTACTGCGCCTGCCCAGAATAAAGGTAAGGGTAAGGCTATTGTGTTCCAACTAGTTATCGAGAGGTAGCTTTCCAAACATGGTCAAAATTTATTGGATCACCCAGTAGCTACTTCTACTTAGCTTTTCTTTATGGCTCTGCTTTTCAGGAACAACCCTGCTCATATCGATTTGATGTAATTTAGTGGTTCATTGTAGATTATTGGACAATCTAAAACTTTTCTATTAAAGTTTTTATATTTTGACGTTCAGTTTTGGTGAAGGTTGCAATAACACCATTTTTCGTTCTTTTTGCACCCCCCAAAATCCACTCGACTTCCTTCCTCGCTGAAGATTTTTTTAAAACGTTTCTTATAAGCACCTTTACCATTTTCTCTGATTTTAAATAAGTTAGACCGATGGGTAAAATTGGGTTACAGTTTTTAACTTAAAAGCTCTCCTGTAACCTTTTAAAATATTAATATAAAAATAGGCGACCTACATGCAGGAGTGGCACTTGCGGAAAATTGTCTGGTCGTGATAAGCACTCAAAGTTTGCTTTTAGTAAAAAGATGCAAAAAACAATCAGAACAAAAGAAAACTTCCAAGAACTTTTTATTTACTTTCATGGGCTAAACGCAACGTCAATGTCACTATATAAGTGGAAACAGAAACCCAGTTCTTTTTAGATACTTTTTTCTAACTGCCGCCGAGGCGATGTTCAACATATAAACACCGTAAATAAGAATAATATTGGTCAAATAATCTAAAACTTATTAAGACAAAAAAAAATATCCTTCAATCTACTATTTTATGCGTTTTTACTTTGACATAAAAAAAATAATTTATATTTTTATATAGAATGAGATTGTTCCACAACATTTCCAATAAAATTGAATTCTTGTATTTTAACGCCCGAGGGCGAAAAAATGACCCTAGAGCTTTAATAACTTTAAATTCTAGTTATCCCCTTACGCTTGTGCATAAATATCATTTTCAATCCACAATTTTTTTGTTTGTGACAAAATCAAAATGTTTGCATATATATAATCACCTACAAGGCTGAGTTGTCAAGGCATGGGTGAAGCGGATCTTTTGGTCGCCTCATGTTGTAATGTAATTTAGAAAAAGTAAAAGTCGTCCCAAGACTTCATACAAAGAAAAATAGTGTTTTTAAATGTACGATTTGTTGACAAAATGAGAATTCATTGTCGCCTCACCCAGCTCGGCAGGCTCTCGGACAGCGTTGATAGAAGACCGAAGCAAAACTGTTGCAGAGTGGGGAAGCGAGGCGACCGAAATGAGTGCTTCATCCATCTTTGATGGACCATACAAAACAAAGCAGGCAGAATAAGAAGTGAATGACATAAAAGAAATAGCACCCTAATATTAAAATAAAAAAAAAATGTTATGAAGGGCTTTTTTTTCCTACAAAAATTAAACACAAGAAAGCTCGCAAAAAATTTATTTACCAGTTTTTCCAAAAATGTTGGTGAGGCGCCGCCTCACTTGCCTCATCTGACGAGCCGCCACTGATTAGGTATAAAAGTTTTCTCCCTGATGATAGTTGTAGTCTAAAAGAGATTAAGAATAATCCAAATTTTTGTTCTTTTATAAGTTTAAAAAAGGGGAGAAAAAGATTTTGCTTTATACAGGTGGTGTCGAATCAATAGTTTCCAAGTTTTAGGTCAATCAATTTGACTAAAGCTTACTTAAAATATAATGTATTTTCCTAATCGCCAGTTAGTATTAAAAGCATTGTTAAGGCATTCTTTGGGCATTGCGAAAATTTACAGACAATTGTAGCATTACAATCTCGATGATACACAAAAAATTTCCAACGATTCATGCCTCGGAATTTTCCGACGTTTAACAATATTCTTTTAATAATTCGCAGTGTTCCCCACACCCGCCACCATTTTATGTTTAACCAACGTGTACGTTTAGAAAATTCGCATATTAAGCATTACGAAATAAATGAGGTTTTCTATGTAAAACAAAAGGCCATAAACCTCTCTCGTAATTCAGAATTCTCAAGAGAGAATACAAGAGTAGAAGAGTTACAGAATAAAAGGTAATTCAGGCAATTTAATCCAATACCAAATACGGGGACCAAAAAAAAACATTTCATAAATTATACCATGACCTTGGCTTTTATTAATAATTTTCATTGTTCCCCACACGTAATACCATTATGTTTAAGCAACGTTACTCGAAAAAGGTGCTTTGACTAATGTATAAGAAAGACGCATAATAAACATAACAAATAAATGTAGGTTTTTATATAAAACAAAGGCCATAAACCACTTTCATAACTCGAAATTCTCAAGGGAAAATACAAGAGTAGATTTATCAAATTTAATCCAATACGGAATAGGAGGACAGAAAAATGCATATCTTGGCAGAAAATGATAAGTTACCTATCTTTTATAAATTATACTATGACCTCTGCCTTTATTAATAATTCCCATTGTTACTGACACTATTAGGTATAACGAACTTTATTATTGTAGTAGCGTTAGGAAATAAAGGAGTAGTGTAGGAAATAAATGAAATTTTTATGGTAAACAAAAGATCATAAACCACTTTCGCAACACGGTATTTTCAAGGGAATATACAAGAGTAAAAGGGTTATAGAGCAGGAATAATTTTATCCAATTTAATCCAATGCGGAATACGAGGACAGAAAAATGCATATCTTGACAAAAAACGGTAAGCTACCTATCTTTCATGAATTATACCATGACCTTTGCTTTTATTAATATGTACCATTATTCTTTACATCTGACACTATTAGGCATAACGAACTTTAACGTTAAAAGTTGCTTTGACTAATGTATAAGAAATTCGCATAATAAGCATTAACAAATAAATGAAGTTTTTTTTATATAAAACAAGGGCCAAAAAGCTCTTTTAACTAGAAATTCTCAAGGGAAAATACAAGAGAAGAACGGTTATAGAGCCAAGCAGATTCATCCAATTTAATCCAAAATGGAATAGGAGGACAGAAAAATGCATATCTTGTCAAAAAATGATAATTTACCTATCTTTCCTAAATTATACCATGTCCCCTTGTTTTATTAATAAGTCCCATTGTTCCATACACCTGACACCATTAGTTTCAACAAACGTTAACGTAAAAAAGTGCTTAGACTTATTGTACAAAAGAAAACCTGCATATTAAGCGTTAAGAAATTAACGAAAATTTTTTGTGTAAAACCAAAGCCATAAATCATTCTCGAAACTTGGAATTCTCAAGGGAAAATACAAGAGTATAAGTGTATTAGAGCTAGAGTAAATTTATCCAATTTAATCCAATCCGGAAAATGGTAAGTTACCTGTCTTTCATAAATTATACCATGGCCTCGTGTTTTATTAATAAGTCCTATTGTTCCCCACACCTGACACCATTAGGTTTAACGAACGTTAACTTAAAGAAAGTACCTAGTAGTATAAAAAATCTCGCATAATAACCGTTATGAAATGAATGAATTTTTTATGCAAGACCGGGACCATAAACCACTTTTGCAACTCGAAATTCTTGAGGAGAAACCATAGATATAAGAGAATTGAACAGATAATATCTGTGCGAGTAATTTTTTGGACGACCATTTTGATGGTTACAATCAACAACTTAACTTTAATTTTAACAGTAACACTCGTGGCATATCGGACAAAGCGTTTTTGTTTCTCACTTCATTACGACCGGGCCTCCAATGTCTAATGGAGAATCCAGACACCTACAGACCTCTTTCATCCTTATTAGGAATCATCAGGAAGTCATAGGATTGTACCTGGCAGTTGAAGCTGCACTTTTCAATTTTTGATGTTTTTATTTTAGTAAAAAATAAAGCTTGACGTTACCGTCCTTCATTAAGCAAAGCTTTTCTAGTTCTTGTACGAATTTTGCGAATGATACCCGTTTGTCCACTGAAAAGACGTGGCTTTTCAGATATTTGAAATCAGGTACGTTGGCGTACAAAAAAGTTTGGCAGGAAGGAGTGAAAAATATATAATGTCAATTTTGATAGATAGCGTATATAGGCCAGAGCGTTAGTTTCCCGGAGAGCTGAAAATCTAAAGGATCGGACGAGATTTAACAAATCCCTAGTAGAACAGAAAATAGAGGTTTTTAGACCTATGTCTTACAAAGGGTTAAAACACCACTTACTTGGTTGGCTTTAAGCTTATTACTTCTTGTCCGATGTTTATAAGTGATACCTATCTATGCACAAAAAAGACGTGTCTTTAAGGCAAATGTCTAAAATGAAATATAGTGGCGCACAAAAAATTTTGGCGGGGGTGTCAAAAATGGGGAAATTTAAAAATCATGCGTTATCTTGGATTTTAACGAAATGTCAATTTTGGCAAAAGTGTCATATAGTCTGAAGCTTTAGCTTTTTGCACAAGCTAAAATCACAAAATTCGAACTTACAGTAGCAAAACTATAACTGAAAAAAAATGTAGGGTTTCTTTTGACCCACCTTATATATATAAACCAGAAAAAATGCAGAAACTTTTTTCATCCAAATTGGCTAAGCCGTTTTTTCATGAATGATGGACAAAAATATTAGTTTATGGGCGCTAGGACTTTTTACGTCATATGTTACGGTAACACTCACGTTTTACGTAACTACTGTATTACCACTAAAATTTGTTAAGAAAAAACTTAAAATCTAATAACTTTAATTTTATAAAATACGCACAAATACTAATATTATATTATAATTCTATTCCAATACCTCTACAGTAATCTAGGGGAAAATTAGTAAACTTTCAAAAAGGAAATGTAAAGATTTTTGGGTTCTCTTTAAACATCACTAGAACTAGATTCCTTATTTTAATGAAAATGTAGAGCGTGAGCCATCAGGAATTTTAAAATTCATATAAAACAGCTTAATAATAATAAAAGACTCATTAAATAATAGAATAAAATATAACTACTTGTCTCATATTTAAATAAATAATCTTGATTCAAAATATCTCAATATAAACAAATTTTACAAATATACATTGTGGAGCATTTAAATTTATTAAGGCTTTACATTTGTTTTTGAAAGAACTCTTCTGGGATAACTTCATTGAAAAGTGGATAATTTTCTGTTAGTGTATTGTAAACATAGATTCCTGACCTAGAAAAAATGCAGCTAGGAATGTCAAACTAGGTACAAAGAATATTATTGTGTATTTGTATAAATAGATTGAGTAAAAATTTAGTGAAATATTTAACAACCAAAGCAGAAAGTGGATATTTTAAAAATTGTGGAATTACCCAGTGTTAGTGCTTTTCCTTAAAACGAATTAACCTTCTACGTTGTGGAGATTCACAAACCCTCAAAAAAATGGGATAAAAAACTGTTTTTGTCTTTAATCTCGACTGCTATTGGTCCAACAATTTTAGGTAGGAAACATCCACCGATTTTTAACTTGAAACGTTCTCTCTTAGGTGCAGCACTTTAAAAGGCAAGTCATTCCTTTGGGAATTATTCACAATAATGTAGAAAATAATTCGATGTAGTTTTTTTATTCATTTTTATTTTATCTAGTTATGCTAGAGGACATTTTATGGCAACCAATTTTTTTTGCACCCTTTCCTATGGACTGGTTAGTTGAAAAACTGTTTCTGCTGTGTTTTCTTTGAAATTTTTAGCATGGTATTTGGGAACCGTTACTCATAGAGTTTTGCCTTATGCAGTCTTTGGGTTCATCACTTACCAAAACGCTACTTAATCTGGAATTCATGGTTAGAAAGTTAGATAAACAACCAGCCCTATTACCTACCTATCTTTTGTCTCCCGAAGGGCTTATTTTTACCTACCTTTTGTCTCCCTAAGGGCTTAATTTTTTTTCTTTATGTGACTAATTGACCACACAAAGTTGATGTTCTTGGCATGAAGTTCGACTACTGGTGAAGAGACTCTGATACTGGTACGCCAAATATTTATGTTGATATTTATATCAAGGTGCGCTATGCATATTTTTGTGTAAATTTTGGCTAACCAGTACAGTGTTTTGACGAATCCTGCTGAGTAAATTGATTGTTACCTTTTATTGCCATGAAAAATCCTCATGTCTTGCTTTATCTATCTTGTACCTCCTATTTTTTTCTTTGGTAAATGAGACCTAGATTCGACTTATCAATACCTAACAAAAAAATATTTTCCTATTTTTTTTTTTAATAAAAATAACTATTTTTTTTTAACCACTTGCCGATTTTAGTGTGAACTTTATCACAGCATTTATTGATTGTCATTGTCTTTCTTTCTGGTTAGTCAGGAATTTTGGTATTATTAATTAACGACTACTCCAAAGGAAAGGAAGCAATATCTTAAATTTCTTTTTCTTTTCGAAAAGTTGTATATTAATTTTCTGTTATAAGGTTTATTATAGCATATTTCATTATATTAAATGCTAGAGAATGTAAAGGGGATACAAAATTATGATTTTTTTATAAAAAAAATATAAAAATACCTTTTAGATTTTCTGGCTAACACAATGTTGAAGCATTATTTGTTGAATTTTGTCATCTCATGTTTTTTTTTTATTTTGACAAATACATTGTTTTTATTTTTCAAGCAAAATCTTTTATTTTGCATCACCAAATTTATTTTAAACACCCTATAATTTTTAAGTCATATGTTGTTTCAATTTTGAAACAACAAAATAGTGTGTTTTGATAAAAAATATCGAAATAGTTAAGCAAAGAAAATTTTCCTCAATTGCAAAGAATCTACGACCCAATTAGCCATGATCACCCAACTTTTTGGTCCATAAACAACTTTATTTTAACAAATTGACCAACTAAATAATGTAACAAATAAATTATTTTTAACAAATTGGCACCCAACCATTTTTTTTTGTAACACATATAAAATTTAATCGAAATATATAAAATGTAATAGAAACGTCTAAATACAACTTGGAAAAGTCTAGATACACCCAGGAACGTCTGAGGGTCTATTCTTGAATCGATAGAAAATTTGCTTCCAGGGAGTCAAACTCTCTTACTACTATGCATCTCATTGGTCCAAAACTTCGGTTTAAATCGGTTTCTCTCACTTTTGCCCGATATTGATCGAAAGTAATTCTATTGGTCTCGACTAAGAGAATTACTTTCAATCAATATCGGGCAAAAGTGAGAGAAACCGATTTAAACCGAAGATTTGGACCAATGAGATGCATAGTAGCGAGCGAGAGAATTTGAGTCCCTGGGAGCAGATTTTCTCTCGATTCAAGAATAGCCCCACATGATACCTCCTGGCAAAGTCTAGATGCCCTATAAAAAAACCTCTATACACCTTCGAAAAGTCTGAGTGAGTGAGCGAAGTCAGTCACAGAAACACAGATAAAGGTTGGTTGGTTTAGTTACGATAGAAGAAGAATTTTAGGAGAAGCTATCATCAAAATGGCGGCATTTATGGAGTTTGCTAAAATTTAAAATGGAGTGTGCTCTTTCAAAATCGTTCTATTTTCCTTTGATTTCTATGGAAAAAGCACAAGGTTATTATGAAAACTACGTTTAGTACGTAAAATTTTGATGTAGAGACGTGATTCCGCGAATTCCGTATTTTACCTGCTTAACATTTTCCCCGGTTTTCTTTGTGCAGTTTCTTAATGTAACACGCGAGACATGGAAATGGTTGTTTTTTTAAATTTCTCTGGAGCGTGACGGTCGTTTTATCAAAAATATTTTCTCCTTGACGACTGGTTCTTAGAAATTTTTCTAGTGTTTATAAGCAGCTGCATTTGTTTCTAGAATTATTATACAGTTTAGGTTGGTCTTAGGACATACGCATAAATTATCTGTGAAGGCACAATTTGTCGACGTTTTAACGTTGCCAAAGGCGACTTAACGTTGCGTGAAAACGACGTATAAACGTTCTAGCAACTCGCTTTTGCACTACTCGAGCAGCACAGTCTGTACACTTTAGATTTTACAGCCATACTATAGCTGTTACAACATTGCGGCAACTATGTTTTTACTGTGAAGTAGCTAGCTTTACTTAAGCTGCCTTTTTAGCTTTCAAATTATTATTTCAACTTACTTTAATATTCAAGTTGTTACTAATGCAAAGTGATCTTTTAAACTAGCTGTTAAAGCTATGTTTTCAGTCACGATAAAAGTTAATCCTCAGCTGCACAAAATGGTCATAATTTTTACTTTTTTGAACATTTATAGCCAAAACCAAATGCTGTAAACGATAATAAATTGCGCCTAGTCCACACTCCACCTGCTTGCTATGCTTGCACAAAAAAGTGAGAAGGATTAGAAAATATATTGCCCTCTAGCTCAATATGACAAAGATGGAAATAATGGGTAGCGGAAAAAAGGTAGAATGTGAACTACGCGGTACTTCCAGTTCTGCTCTTCTTCTTTTTCTATTCCACTGGACCCAAAAAGTATTTTGCTAGTAACTGGCTTTAAATTCTCTTCTATCCACAAAAAAAAATATTATCGACGTATTTTTTTAAAAACTGCCCGTGCACCCAAATTTACTCGTGTAATGGCCTTTTTTACGGATTATCATGATGTCAAATAAGTAAGATAAATTCTGTCGAATCTGACCAATGTGGTTGCTGTAAGTCGGCGTACGATACGTTCAGGTAGAGTGGCATGGCTTTTAGTGTTTATTATCAGTACACATGATAAAACTATGAACGGCACTGGCCCAACGGTGGTCAAGTGTTGAGTTTATACTGGTTTGTTTTTATTGTTACTTATAATTTTTATATTTGTCATTGTCAATAAATTATTTTTGGAGACGCAATCAGAATTTTACTTGAAGCTTTTTTACTTTTCGTCAGATAAATCATAACGTTTTGTTTCAAGTAACCCAATTGTGATTAAATAAATTGTATGTCCTGTTTAGGAATTCAAATATTCCAGCAGTGAAACTCCTACCAAAATCATTTCACTAATTTTTGCGTTCTGCTGGAACAAACAAACAGACAAACAATAAAAGAGAGATAAAAGTTAAATATTTATTATCTGTACCTACATTATTGAGAAAATAGGTTCATTTTACAATGATATTTGCATTATTTATTTCTGGGTTAAATATTCGTTAATTAGGTTGGAGAACCATTTGCTAAATGCGTATAAGAAGATCGGTTGCCGGACGTCTTTAAAAATTTACATTCGCCATTCCCATTGTTTCTTTTTCGCTTCAAATCTTGGAACTGTGAGTGTCGAACAAGCGGAGCGGTTTCATCAGGTTATGAAAAGTTTGAGGAAGATAATTTCTAACACCAAAGAAATTTTTTTTTGTATATAATATAAACTTTAAACCTCTTTTATATTTTATTGTTTGCAAACATATAAATAAGAAATTAAAATGGTAGTTTTATTCGAATTACAATGGACGTTTAGTTTTTTTACTACCGTACCTAAAAAACAGTACGTGATAACAAAAAACGTACTTATGTGTTCTTATTTGGTGACGTGCTGAATTATAGTTTATAACGCAGTGTTATTGTTTTATTTGAAACATTAGGATAAATTCATGAGTTACTAAAACCAGGAGTTGTTTTGAGGTGTTCAGTTGCTAGACGGTGTAAAGCTTCATTAAGTACAGGATTATCCATTAGAAATGTTATCCTCTCTTTTCTCTGTTATTATGCATTTTACAAAAAATAGACACTAACCAAAGTTGCACAACTTTAAATAAACTATAAAATAATGCATGTTAAAATTGTCCAATGTCATCGCATATGTCAAATTTAGACATCAACTTTCTTGAAAGTAACTCTGTGTCTAGGAGCTCCCTTATATATATTTTATTTATACTCGACGTTTCGATTAGTACAATCTCTGATCGTCTTCAGGTTACGTACTTATATACTATGGGAAATCACTTAACCGTAAAGTTTAAGAAATTGGCTACGTCCAAGGAGGGGCTTCGAAATATTTGGAATTTCAACACTTGGTTTGCTGAAAACGCCCTGATTCTGCCCAAAAAAGGCAGTTTCAAAAAATTTTCATTTCTTCCAGTGTGACTCCTTGTGCAAAACCTTGGCTTTTGTCCGTTTAATTCGGTGTTGTTTTGACCATGCGTGTTCGGCGATTCCTGATTTCGTTATTTCACCTCTTTGGGTATTCGCCCGATGTTCTTAAATCCTATCAGATATTGGTATTTTTTTCACCTATGTACGATTCCCCACACTCACGAGGAACTTGGTAAACGCATTCCTTATTTAGTTTGTTCCCCGATTTTGTTTTACTAAAAAGGCTTCGAATTGTATTATTAGATTTAAAACCTGTTTTAATATTATTATATTAATATTAATTTGCTTGGTTTTAGTCGTGTCATCTCTGTCCTGTTTGCTGAAATTTAGAAATAGTATCTGTTGTAAGTTTAAGGCTGTAACCATTCTGCTGCAGATGCTTGTTAATGTTTCTTATTTCGATTTCCAAGTCATAAGAGTTGTTACAAATGAACGGCTGTATTATCTAAAGTTCTTATTATGCCTCGTTTGGTTGTAGCAGAATGATTTGAACCTTGATTTAAACATTGTCCTGTGCAAGTGGGTTTACGATAGACTGTTGTTCTGATATCGTTTTCTACTCGTTTGACAAGTACATCAAGAAAAAGCATTTGATAATTTTGCTCCAACTCCATTGTGAATTTAATGGTGGGTCTTATGTTATTTAGGTGGTGAAGAAATTCTAAAAGTTGTTGGTCATTCCAAATAGACGATAAAAGTATAATTAACATATCTTAGCCAGAGCTTAAGTTTATATATTACGGTATCATCCGCATGTGATTCGAACCACTCCATGTAAATATATTGGTCACCACTGGCGAAAGCGATGAACCCATTGGCCGACCTTCATCCTGAGCATAAAACCTATATTTCAACTGAAAATAAGAGTTATGTAGACAGCACTCCAACAACTCCATCACTCCTTCCAGCGGCAGGCTGGTACATTCATAAAGGGATTCGTCATCAACCAGTCTCTGTCTAATAATATCTAGCGATTCCTTTATCGAGACTTTCGACATCATAACTGACAAATCTATCCTGGGGTCCTAAAACAAAAGATTTAAGAATATTAACAAAATTTGGTTTGAATTTTCTACAAATGAAGCGGTCTTGCCTGCAAGAGGTTGACTAATTTTAATTTAGACAGATTGCTTGTTGGAGAATTTTTGTAACTTGGTGATTTTTGGGAAGTCCGTGGAGATGCTATAATGTGGTGTAAGTTGAGACATTTTGTTGTCCGGAATATATCTGGAATCCTTTTTTAAAGTTCTATAAACCTTATTTTTGATTGATTGCGTCGGATCTTTTGAGGGAAGTTTATACAACAGGTGTAACAACAGGCTACCATAAACCCACTCACACAGGATAATATTTAAAGCAAGGTTCAAATAATTTTTTTTTGCTGGGATTTCTTCATCGCTTCCAGGAGCAATGCTTACTGTTGACAAAGTAAAAGCGAAGTGTATAGTTTTTTAGGACAAACATGTAATATATATCCATATCCATGCACCTAGCCAGGATTCGAACCCGGAACCTTCCGTGCAGCAGGCAGATACGCTACCCACTGCGCTACGGTGGTGGTTCTTTGTTCAACACAATACTCCTATGTTTTTCTAAATTTGTTCAATGTCCGTTCAAGACAAAATTAACATATGGTATAATTTTGTAATCAGGAAGAAAAGGTCTATCAAAGTTTTAAAAAGTATACATGGTGTTGAATGTAAAATAAGAAAGTTGATGTCTAAATGCCCTTACATTTACATTTATTATGGATAACCCTGTACATATTCTCCCTGTGTTATTTTCACTAAAGTCGCTAGCGTCGCATTGGTCATTTAATGGGTTGTATTACACTTTATTTCAAATTCAATCAGACCACACGTATTTAAATGTCAGCCATATTATTTAGATTGGTCGGGAGAATTCGGAATGAACCCTAGCTTTCAGTTAGACTAAGGTCTCACTATACATTTTTTAAAAATTTAAATAATAACAAAAAGAATAAACAAAAAAATACTACTCATAGCCACTCTGCTTTACTATAGCTAATGCTCTTAAGTCTCTTTAAAAGAGGTAAAAAGATGTTTTTAAATATTCAACATTAATTATTTTCCTTGGCCGCCACCCACACAGCACCATACTTCATGCTTCATTTAGAAAAAATCCAATTATGTTAACAAGAAAATCCCACACCTTTAGCCAAAATGAGAGTGATTTAATCTGACAAGCGCTAATCTGGGAAGCGCTCTAACACAAAACAATTCTATTTCTAGAGACCTTTTTTACGTCTTATGAAAAATTCCCGTTACGTGACTTTATGGCTTACTAACTTAGTGTTGTGAATTAGCTAAAGTGACGTTACGCAGCGTTTTTAGTTTTTGCTTGCCGCCATTGATTTCCATTTAAATTATCTTATCCTTGTGTTTACGGTGAATTTTAATTATAGGGGAAATTTTGGAACGCTTAAAATTTTGGAACGCTACCACTCATCGATTTTACTAGATTTTGCACATTAAAAATTGTAAAAATATTTAGAGATGGGAAAAAATAAAAAATTTGGCTTAATTTTACAAAATAAATATTACGTTGTAGCTTGGAATATTTTATTATTTTTAAAATTAATTGCACCAATATTCTCGAAAATTAACCAGAACAATCACAACGAAGTGGATTCGTAGCTTACGGCACTGGTAGTGGTTCATTACCATAACGGAATGACGTTTAGCTATTGCGCAGACGCAGTAATTACCACAACTCCTAAGAAGTGTCAAATAAGCGTCAAATAGCCAAAGAAAATGATTACACAAAAATTGACACTTATTTTAACAATTAAAGAGAATTCAGCATATTTGCATTCAAAAATTACTATAAATATTTTGTTTTTCTATTTAACGTTTTACTGTCGACAACCATGTCAATTATAAGGGATACGGTATTCACCTGCAGGTAACGTCAAACTTTATCGCTTAGTAAGGGATTCCGTTTCTACCTCGTAACTGCGCATGCCCGAAATAAGCGATAAAGGCATCAAAATTATAGGTGCTAAAGGTATCTTCTCTCAATTTAATTTCCCGGTGCTGCGTAACGTCTTCCCATAATAGGAGTCATAGATTACCGAGGGGTGCCTCGGTCGTCATTTTGTGTATGTACACCCACAGGCATTCTTTACCAGTTTTTTCTGTTAAAAATGCCCCAGAATGCCATAAATTGCCTTAAACTGCATAGAATGCCTCCAAATATTCCCGAAATAATGCTCAAAAATGCCACGCAATCCCATCGGCGTTCACACCAAAGTGCCACCACTCGTAGATTACCTGCACAGATGCTATAGATACGATATGCAATAAAAAGTACCATAGGCAGGTCTATGATAACACTAGGGAACAAGTTCTAACTTTTTTTTGGCTTACTGAACTAAAACTAATTTACACCCAAGTAACAAAAAAATACCAAATAAAGATTAAGTTGAAATTAACTCTATGTTTCGAATTTTCATTGTCTATATTTTATTTATATATGACGCGACGTTCTGATCAGTACAATCTCTGACCGTCTTCAGGTGCAAACCCTTAAGGCTACGTACTTATATACTATGGGAAATCACTCAACCGTGAAGTTTGAGAAGTTGTCTCCGCTCAAGGATGGGCTTCCAAATATTTGTAATTTCGACACTTGGTTCGCTGAAAATACCTTGATTCTGCCCAATAAGGGCAGCTTCAAAGGATTTTCGTTTCTTCCAGTATGACTCCTTGTGCAAAACCTTCTTTTTCCTCATTCGGTGTAGTTAGGTATTCGTCTGATATTCCTTAAGCCTAACAGATAGTGGTCTGTTTTTTCATCTATGTATGATTCACCACACTGACAAGGGACTTGGAAAATGCATTCCTTATTTTGTTTGTTCTCCGGTTTTGTTTTACTAAGAAGGCTTCGACTTGTATTATTAGATTTAAAAGCTGTTTTTGTATTAAAGTTGTTCGCCACTGTTCGAATTTTCTCTAATACTCCTTTAATGTATGGAATTGTAAGGAATGCGTTTGCCTGGTTTTGGTCTTGTAATCTTTTTCCTGTATGCTGAAATTTAGAAATAGTATCTGTTATAAGTTTAAGGCTGTAACCATTAATGATGTATGCGGAGGGTGACCAGTGGAATGACGAGCCTACGCTGTTTGCCCAAGGCGAAACATCGTTTAATCATTTCTCTTTCCGCTTTGGTCCTCTGTGTGTTCCTTATGGGATGCTCATCCAGGTTTGAATTTTCGTTATTTCCATTCAAGATCTTTTGATCTTTTGTTTTTAGATTCCTTCCGGTTGATGTAACTGAATTGGAGGTTTCTTACTTCCTTTTTGTTTTTAATTGCCTTAGAAGCATAATCCTATTGGAAATATTAACACGCCAGGATGAATCCGTATCAGGTACTTGGATAAGTACCAGTGCGGAACGATACCTATTTGCGAGTAATTCAAAGTTGGAAATCAAAGTGTATGATGGTGTTTAATGATGTATGGGGAGGGTGACCAGTGGAACCACTGCGAGCGTACGCTGGTTGCCCAAGGCGAAACATCGTTTAATCATTTCTCTTTTCGCTTTCGTCCTTTGTTTGTTCCTTGTGGGATGCTCATCCAGGTTTGAGTTTTCGTTATTTCCACACAAGATCTTTTGAACTTTTGTTTTTAGATTCTTTCCGGTTGATGTAACTGAATTGGAGGTTTCTTACTTCTTTTTTGTTTTTAATTGCCTTAGAAGCATAATCCTATTGGAAATATTAACACGCCAGGATGAATCCGTATCAGGTACTTGGATAAGTACCAGTACGGAACGATACCTATTTGCGAGTAATTCAAAGTTGGAAATCAAAGTGTATGATGATGTTTAATGATGTAGAGGGAGGGTGACCAGTGGAACCACTGCGAGCGTACGCTGGTTGCCCAAGGCGAAACATCGTTTAATCATTTCTCTTTTCGCTTTCGTCCTTTGTTTGTTCCTTGTGGGATGCTCATCCAGGTTTGAGTTTTCGTTATTTCCACACAAGATCTTTTGAACTTTTGTTTTTAGATTCTTTCCGGTTGATGTAACTGAATTGGAGGTTTCTTACTTCTTTTTTGTTTTTAATTGCCTTAGAAGCATAATCCTATTGGAAATATTAACACGCCAGGATGAATCCGTATCAGGTACTTGGATAAGTACCAGTACGGAACGATACCTATTTGCGAGTAATTCAAAGTTGGAAATCAAAGTGTATGATGATGTTTAATGATGTAGAGGGAGGGTGACCAGTGGAACCACTGCGAGCGTACGCTGGTTGCCAAGGCGAAACATCGTTTAATCATTTCTCTTTTCGCTTTGGTCCTTTGTTTGTTCCTTGTGGGATGCTCATCCAGGTTTGAATTTTCGTTATTTCCACAGAAGATCTTTTGAACTTTTGTTTTTAGATTAGATTTAGAGGTTTTTTAACTTTTTTGTTTTTAAAGTTAAGTTTGATGAGCATATAAAAAATCTAGATAGTAAAATATCGTCAAGTTGTTATGCCCTTAGAGTTATATCTGATAACCTTGGATTTGCCGTCGCAAAGAACGCTTATTTCGCATTACGGAGTTTACTTTTGGGGTTCTAGTTCGAATCATTTCTTCAGCTCTGTGTTTGTTTTACAAAAAAGGGCTCTTAGAAATTTATGTGAGATGAAAAGACGCTATTCTTGTGGACTATTGTTCTCGAAACATAAGATTTTAACTATATGCTGTATTTTTGTTCTTGAATGTATAAGTATGATTTTTAAAAACTATAATGATGAATTGCTTATCTGGTCACTACAGTATGCGTCGAACTCACCTTCTACAATTCCTATCCCGCATTCAACATTAATAAAAAGTTCTTTTGTTTACAATGGAAAAAAATTGTTTATCCATTTACCTGATAATTTTGCTTTTCTTCACCGCGGAGCATTCACTTCACAGAAGTGAACATTAGTACACTTTATATTCAAGAATTCAGCCCCAGAACTTTCAATCTTTATCACTTTCTTGTATCTTCCAGAAATTTTCAAATAAAAAAACATTCAACACAGGAATGAAATAAGAGAAATAGAACATTTCAAAAAGTTTACAAAGAAGATTTTTTTTGTTGTCAAGAGCATATTACACATGGGAAGAGTTTTTTCTAACTAGTCATAATTTTAAATGTGCTGGTTTTAACCTCTAATTTTGTACTTTTTTCGTGTGATTATTTTTAATAATTAAACTTACTCATTGTGATTTTATTTGTTTGCTTAGCTTGGTTAAAAATATTTATTAACTAATTTTTATTTCTAATCTGTTATTTTTGTAAAAAAAGGCATTGACTAAATACTTTTTGTATATTTTAATTGTGCATTTTTTTATTTTTAATTAGTTAGATATTTTGATTGTGTTGTTCGAACGTTTCTTTTTGAACTTATTTTTATTTTTTTTAAATTTAACTTCTGCTTATTTTAAATTTTTTTAACACATGACCAATACTATTTAGTTTTATTTATTTAAATTTGTTTATACGAGGGCAGATTAATAAATTTCCGGAATAAGCGCTTTAATGTGACTTTTTTACATTTTTTTTTATTGCTTAGTAAGTAAACTTTTGGTCTTTGGCAAAAATGCAGAAAAATGAGATACGAGCAGTGATAAAATTCTTTTATTTGGAAGGGAAATCGGAGACTAAAGTGAAGTCTCGAATGGATGGCGTTGGTGATTCATCTTCTTTATTTTCGACGGTGAGTTTCTGGATATCTGAATTTCAGCGTGGGCGTACGCACACAAATAATGAACCACGTCCTATGCGACCAAAATCAGCAGTTACTCCGAAACCAATCGATAAAGTGCATGATATGGTGTTGACCGACAGAAGAATAAAAGTTTGAAGAATTGATGACCACCTTGTAATTTTTACTTTTTTACGTGATTGGATAAAATAAAATGTGGTTATAGGTCTCTATTTTGAGATATCAGCCGCCATATTGAAACGCGTCATAGCTGAACAAAATTTTTTTTAACAAAATTGTTGGACTTGGCCTTCGTATCTTTGTTACTCAATTTGGTTTTCTTGGCTTTAATAATTGATGAATAGCGCCCTTTAGTATGTTATATTTGCAATTTGTTAATTTTGCGGGGGTATTTTTCAAAGGCATGAAGCTTCAAACTGCATCAAACTCTAAGGACCCAATTTGGCATACATGCTTAATAGTTTGGGGTACATTTCAAGTTGGTCTGATAAACGACGAAAAAAGAGAAAATGGCAAAAATCTTGTTTTTTGCGACTTTCATGTTCATTTACGGTCGGATGACCTTGAAAGTGAATTTTTTGGAATCCTGGTTCTTAAATTATATGGAATCGAGTATAATCATTCCTCGGTTGCGAAAGTTGTATTTTTTATAATTTTTGGCCTCCGTCTCGAAAGATTTCGTAATATCAACCCCTTCAACACGGATGCGAATAAAACACGCGGTAATACTTGATTGTGTGACTAAAGAGCTATCAATCACACATAGTCACAAAACTCCTTCATAAAAAGTCCCACGGGATAGAAATTATTGATATATGCCACTACACTATTCTTGGGAATCTTTTAGTTAATTGTGGGTGACATCGACATCAGCGTATCGGTTTCTCAAGTTTATTATCTGTTTTGCTCTCATTTACTAGCCTTCTTTTCAATGCACGATATTTTGGCACCCTAGACAATAACCGTCTAACCCTGTACGTATTTTCTGCCTTTTGATTATTTAAGTTAGATGCATTTTCACACTCCGGCGATCTAATATTTCTGAACGTCCCCTAAGGAGGGTGATATTTAAAGATGATTTATTACTTGGAGAGCTATGACAAATTGATCCAGGCGTAAAGGTAAGCGAAGGATTGTTTTTAGGGATCCGCATTTAAAATAAGACTTTGCTTGGATCTCTTTAGGGGATTAGTGACAATGATATAACGGCAGGAGATGTTGTTTCCAACAAAGCGTGAAATAAAAGGGGAGGCTAAACAAACAAAAATTTAGCTCATTTCTGTCCAGTAGTACATTTGATTGATTGATTAAATGATTAACTATATACAGCAAGATAAGGTTTACGAATTCCCTGACGCAGCAGCTGATTGCTTGTTGTATTCGTTGCTGTATTTTTCCACTTAAAAGAGATTCGTTGCCTTCGATAGGGTCAGCACCCTCCTTACCAGTGTCCTCTGAGAGCCTCCCTACTAAAACGATGCTTCTTTAGAAGGTCCTCCAGTAGGTAAGTACCGGGACCTCAAAGATGATGTGAGAGACTGATTCGTCAGCTTCATCAGACAGACTACAAATGGGTTCTTCCTGGAAAATTCCCATTTTGTGCAGATGCCTCCTTAGTCCGTAGTGACCGGTTAAGACTCCAGTCACAACAAAAGCACGACCATATCTTGTTAACAAAATCAGATATAGAACAGATGTCCATAATATTAACGTAAGATTTAGGCCCCTAATAACAGCACCGCAACACTCTACAATATTCAAAATAAGCCTGTCTTATAACAAAAAGAAGTTAAAAATCCTCCGAATCAGTTACCTCAACCGAAAAGAATCAAAAACGAAAGATCAAAAGATCTTGAGTGGAAAAATCGAAAATTCAAACTTGGATGAGCATCCAACAAGGAACACAGTGAGAAGAGAAATGATCAAATGATGTTTCGCCCTAGTGACCCTCCCCAACACACTTTGATTTCCAACTTTGAATCACTCACAAATAGGCATCGTTTCGCACTGGCACTTATCTAAGTCCCTGATACGGGTTCATCCTGGCGGATTAATCTTTCTTATAACGTCTTCCACATGTACAATGGACTTCCTACTAACTGCTAATGGACTAAAAGAACAACTAAAAAATTCTTTTGGAGCAATAAGTTTACATATTTTTTTTTACTTCCTTTGCAAGGATTATCTTTTCTGATTTCTTATTTCTCTTACCCAATTATTGTTTTAAATTAGATTTTTTAGACTTTGTTGCTTAAAACTGCTTCTTGTAACTTGTACACTATGTAGTTAATGTATAACATAGATTTTAAGGCAATTTTTCAGTTCGAATCTAGTCATTCGAACTTTTTTTTTAATTGCCTTCTAGTACATTTTTTCACTACCTACTTATATTTTTGTTACTTGTTGTTATGTTTTTACTTTATTATGCAAATAAATTATTATTATTAATATTATCACTGGTGGTAACGGAGTACTGATTTCCGAGCACGTCCGTTTGTTAGAAGATTTTTCAGCCTTCTTTGCCAGGTCTTGGTTATCTGATGGTTTTTCAGCCATCGACGTAGCTTTCCTTGGTGGTCTCGTATTTGTTCTTTGTTTTCTCGATTTAATAGGCTTCTCTCTCGCCTTCGCGGACACAATCAAGCTACACTCTCCCCTGAACGAAATTCAATTTGGATATTGTAAAAATTATGTACTAATTATATATTAATTTTGTCCCCTTTTAAAACATTTTGTACTTAATGAATAACGGAGTTATTCGCACTTAAAAGAGGAGGGTGTTGTTATGTTGATATGTCATAATTTTGTATTAATTATGTACTCTTAAAAAAGGGTACTTTTAGTTTACAAAAACCAGCGGTTCCTAAGATTATTGTTTGTTTGTTATGGGGTGTATAGGTTGATATCAAGGCACACCCCCCTCTGCCCAAGAAAGAGATTGGGAAAAAAAAATAATTACGTTATAATTTTCTACTAATTATTTACTAATTTGGTCCTCTTCTAGAAAATTGCCTTCTCTCAAGATAACTTCATTTGTTTTTATGGGGTGTGTGGCTTGATATCAAGGCACACCCCTCTCTGCTTAAGAAATATAATTGAAAAAAAGCAATTATGCCATAATTTGCTACTAATTATGTACTAATATCGTCATCTTCTAAAAAATTGCCTACTGTCAAGATAACTTCATTTTTTTTTATTTATTTGTATGTGTGTGTAGCTTGATATCAAGGACACCATCCTCTGCCTAGGAAAGAGATTTAAAAAAAATTATTATGCCAGAATGCTACTAATTATGTACTAATGTCGTCCCCTTCTGAAAAATTTCCTACACAAGGCACAACCCCTCTGCTTAGGAAATATATTTGAAAAATTTCGTCCACTTTTAAAAAGTTAACGTTCACTCCACTCTGCTGCTAGGAAAGTAATTCGACAAATATTATAGACCGGTGACCTAGAGTCGAGTTGCCTACTACGTATAGTTATACGCAGTGATAGGTTAAGAATAAAGGTCCTGTTTAAAGGTATAGTGTATTCATTCTTATTGCGACCAACAAAAAACAGGTCGTAAAATTCGCAATTATAAGGGTAGCCAAAATTTTGCCTAATAAAACACTACTGGTCTTCTGGGCGTGATCAAGAATCATCGTGATTTTTTAGAGACTTTCAATAAAAATGACTTTAACACGTTGAGCGCCATTTCAGCCATCAGTGGCTGACACTAGACTTTCCGTTTAGGCCGCGTCACCCATCGGTGGCTGACAGCGTGTAACATGAGAACTATAAAATTTTACACTATTTTACGGAATTACAGAAAATTTATTTAAAATTTACTTAATTTGGTATTATTACAGGATTAATGGGATTCATTGTAACATGGTAAACATAAAAATGGTTTTCCTTCACAAGTATTACAGAATGTTACAACACGCTTGGTCTTTCTTCTTGCCATCACTCTACCATCTTTTCTTACATTTTTGTCATAACATAATTTACAGTACTTTCGAACTTCAGAGACTTTTCCAGATTTTCTTTCGAGTTTGTGTTTGTTTCCGGATCTTCTTGCAATTCTGCTCGGTGGAATGTTTTCTTTGTCACAACTTATAAGATGGACTGCTAATTTTTTCCGAAATTCGGTAATGCTAATGTTCTGCTTCGTAATATTTTTATATAGAATGTAACTATTTACAACTGTAGTATTTAGTAACAATTCGAAAGCTAGTTTTCTATACCATTTTAGAGACTTGCGTAATGGATTGTTGTAGGCGTTCATTTGGTCGGATAAGTCGACAGCTGACTTTTGTCTATTGTAGTCTACTATAATTTGTGGCTTGATCTGGCCTCCTGATCGGCATTCAACATTCACCATTTCTGACGAGTGCTTTGTCGATAGAACTAGGATGTCTTTCTTATCTTTCCACTTCAAAATAGTTATCCCCTGGTTATTTTCCTTTGCTATTATTTCTCCTCGTTTTAATTTTGTTTAAAGCACTTGGTGCGAATTTCCTCTTCGATTTGTACGTAGTGTTCCCACTAAATGGGTGTTTTTACTAATTAATTTTTCGGCTAATTCTAAACTTGTGTACCAGTTGTCCGTATAGAGAGTGTGCCCCTTATCAAACAAATCTTCGCAAAGAGACATTACAATATTAGTGGGCGTAGTTTTTTCTTTTTCTAAAGTTTTCCCTGTGTATACGCAGAGAGCATAGGTGTATCCCGATCCACAGCACAACTTAAATATTTTAATTCCATATTTATGGCGCTTTTGTTTTAAATACTGCCTAAATATAATGCGTCCACGAAATGGAATCAAGGATTCGTCAATACATATGTCCTCGGTCGGACTGTAATATTTTTTGTAATTAGACTCCAAAATGTCTATAATTGGTTGTATTTTATATAAACGATTGGAACGATTATCTTTTTCGTTGTCTACAAAATGTAGCATTCTTAGTAATAATTCAAATCGGTTCCTTGACATGACCGCTTTTGCAAACGTTTGCAAATAGGCAGGATCATTAGACCAATAATGATGTATGGCCGGCAATTTTACTAATCCCATCCATAGGACGAGTCCAAAAAATCTCTTTATTTCAGACGTACTTGTTTGTGTCCATTTTGCCAAGCGCTGCGTGTATCCAGCTTCTAATTTCTGTGCTGCATATAAATTTGTTTGTTCGGCAATTTGCTCGATCAGTTCATCCGGCACAAATAATTGATAGCTGGTTTCTACGGCTATATCTGATCCTATATGCTCCCTTAAAAACCCGGAAGGATGTGTAAATGGCACAATCTTTGGCTGATTGCCCCTCGGGTCATGTCATTCTTCAACAATCTCCTCCTCTTCGTCAGAGGATAAAAATACATCCACTCTAGGCCGTTTTCTAGCAGAAATAATTTCACTGCTGCTGTCGCTTGCACACTCTCGGACTGACATTTTGACGCTCAGGGCTAAAGAAAATTTTTGTCTGCACGGAGCCAAGAACTGTAATGAACTGATTTGTCGCAAAGGAAACACCGGCCACTCATCCGTTTCGAAGAAATCTTATATGGGCGGGCCAAGCGGTAAGGAAAACAAAACAGACTTGGCGCGTAACGTGTTGAATCAATGACTATAGGTATCACGTTCCAAACGTACACTATCTTCTACTGCGATCGGAAACACCGGTCCTTCAATACCAGCGCTTTAATCGAAGCGGCGCGCGTGGCCTGAACGGGATTGTCTTAGAAATACGCGTGGCGCTCAACGTGTTAATATATGCATATATTTTCTCAAAAAAATCAATTATTTAAAAAAAAAATTTATGACTGGGTTTTCTCTCACCCCCCACCAACATAGTATTTTTTATAATATTTTATTCGGTATTTATCGAACCGACAAGTATTCAAGAAACCAAGCTTCCAATAAAAAGGTGGTAATAATTAAAAAAAGACTTTTTGTTGTTTTTTTTAATTTAATAAAAACCGGAGAATAAGATGTTAAATTTAAAGAGGTAGGTATAGGTGTGCATATAAACAAAAAAAAAAATAAGCTATCTTGAGAGTAGGCAATTTTTTGAAAGGCGACGAAATTAGTATATAATTAGTTGCAAATTATGGCATAATTGCTTTTTTCCTATTTTCTTTCCTAGGCAGAGAGGGGTTGCTTGCTGCACACCCCATAAAACCAAAAGAAATAAAGTTAGCGTGATTATTTTTACAATATCCAAATTGAGTTTCGTTGAGGGGGGTTGTAGCTTGATTGAGTCCCTTCGCCGCCGCTTTGGCCTGCTTTCGGCGTTGCGCACCTGACATGCGCTTTTTCTTCAGAACCAATTTAAGTAGGTCAGGGTTTGCCTTAGAAGTGTGTGGCTAGGGAATTTCACCTGCAGGCTTGTGGCTTGCTGATGTACCTCCAGTTTCTGCATCACAATCAGAGGGTGTGGTTTATTGGACCACGACCTCCATTGGTTTGGCTTCACTAGCAAAGGATAAGGTTTGTTGGGTCTTAGTCTCCACTAGTAACGGGGATTTCTTTTTTTGTGTTACCCATGAAAACTTTTTTTTAAGGTCCGCTCAGTGGTCTGGGTAAGGCTAATTACTCTGGAAAATCGCCTGGCTTCCCAGAGGTTCCATTTGAAACAGCTCTTTTTTAGATTGAAGTCAGGGTTAAAATATTCTAAGGTTAATTTAACCCTGGGTTAAAAATAGTGTAGAACGATAGCTTGTGAGAAACCAAGATAGGAGTGTGAAAATCGTTTTGTTCTACAGCGTGGATTCTTTAAATGGAACGGTGCTTCTAGCGGGTTAGAATTTGGTTGAATAAGAAAATTCAAAAACATGTCAACTGAGATTTTTAATTTATAGTTTACGAGGTATGGCAAAAAAATATTTTTTGGTTAATAGGACACACTGTATATTTTTCAATTTTTGAAATCTGCAAACAATTCTCTCTTCAGCAATACTACACAAGTAGCATCTATCTTTTACGATAATCAAGATATTTTTATCTAAATCTGTATGGAAAATTTCGATATTCATTCAAATATCCCCCGTAAAACAGGGCATAGACAACAATTCCATGCAGATTTAAATGCCTCTGTCTTGGAAACCATAAGAGATAAAGTATTAGTGTGTGGTATTGTCGAAAAGATAATTTTTTCTACGATTCAAAAATGTCAAACTGTACAGAGTGTCTTATTTAAAAAATATATTTTTTTGCCATATCTCGTAAACAAAATGACATAAAAAAAATCCGAGATAGCACGATTAAAGAAAATTAAAAATTTAAAGAATCCAGCCTGTATCCTTAACCGTTAAGACGTTACGAGCTGTAAAATTTATAACAGGGCAATTTTCACCTGTCAGTATTTTAAAAACAGTTGAATATAGGTGTAGGAGATTATACATAAAATGTTAGACTTGTGTTAATATAAGGTTTAAAAATTTGGGACGCCCTGTACAATTTCAAGCAACATTTGGTTACCAAACAAAATATTCCAGATTCTGAAACTTCGAATATCAGAAAATGACGGCGTCGGCGAAGATAGAATGACCGGACTGTTATCAAATTGGGGAAAGGCCCCTGGGATTTATTTCTTTTATCCTCTGGAATCGGTCATCTCCAGAGATGCAATTGTTTCCATGCTATAAAATATTTAAGAGTATTTTCTCATATATCCGGGGATTTAAAACATACGGAGTGTTTTAAAATTACAGAGCGTTAAAGAGCGTTGGAGTTAAAACAGCTTTTTAGTTTTTTTTTCTCTTTTGCAGTTTTTAAGATATTTGAATCAAATTTAAAATGTAAGTTACGTTTCATGGCTTACATCATCCAGCACGTCAGCTGACTGTAAGAATCTACAAGGAAATGTTTTTTCAGAGGTTTTTCAGTTCTTTAGCCCCATAACTTAATATAATTTTTAACGAAAGGGGGAAACATATTATACAGGTGGTAGGATATATTTCCGAAAGTTTTTTTGACGTCATGACCTTTAATCAGAATAAATAAATTTTTTTAGATCGCTGAAAATGTTTAATTCTGTTTTTATATTACAAAAACACGCCCTTAGATTTCTCTGTGGGGCCAAGCTACGTGACCATTGCAAACCAATTTTTATAAAACAACAAATTCTGACAGTTGTCTGCATTTTGATTCTGGAAACAGTCTGTTTAATTTTTAAAAAACATAGAAATTTAACTTTTTCTCATCTACATAATACTACAAACCATGGCAGTATTTCATTGCCAACTAAACAGTCTCTTATATATGACAGCATAAAGATGTACAACAAGTGTCCTAATTACTGCAAACTCAATAATAATTACAAAAAATTTCGATATTCAGTTAAGGAATTATTGATTACTAAAGCGTACTATGGTATTAATGAATTTTTTGAAAATTCATTTTAGTATTGACATTTTCTGAGTTTAGGAATCAAAATTAAAAATATATACATAACTACCTAATTTAAGAATATTTAAATTATGCTTCTACAGTATTTATTTTATGTTTATATAACTTATATTATACTAACTTTTATACTATTGACCAAGCATAATATGTATGTATTATTAATATATATTTTTAGCTTAAGTTTTAATTATAGATGATGTGTGTGTACTTTTACTGCTTTGTCTATAAAAATCATGTATTTTTCGACAATAAGGCCTATGAATTGAAAAATAGTAATTTTTAAATTAATTGATCATCTCTACAAACAATAAAGCAGCTACAGCCTCTAAATGCAAATAATAAAAAGGTATTTTTTACTTTTTTTGTAAATATACATTCAATATTTGTTATTATCTAAGACTTTTAGATTGGTCGATGGAAAATAAACATAAAATATAGTTTTTCTACTAGCTTGCAGTTAGTGCGAAAAAATCGTTTTTCCGCACGGTGTGGAGACATTTTTCCGCACGGTGTGGAAAAATTTTTCCTCACCGATATGTCAAATTTCGAAAAACCTGTACTGATTTGAAGTTTTTGTTCAACATACTGCATTGCCTATGAAATGCCTTGGTTGCTATGGTGTGACTAACCAGTTGTTTATGCATTTATTTGTCAGTGGCAAAACACTATTTTCAGTGTATTCTCCTCAAGCTCGTAGAAAAACAATTTTTCCTATCACGTGTGAAAATCTTTTTTTCCGCACTTAACTGCTTGACAGAACTCCGCTGCGCGTCGTTCCGTCAACGGCAGTTGCGTGCGGAAAAATCGATTTTCCGTACTTGTTAGGAGAATATCTATTGTAATATTCTAGTGAAGAATAAAATAGAATAGAATAAAACAAACTAAAGCGCTGTTTGCTTGACAACGTTGCCTAGCAAGCGTTCAACACATGCATTTCCCTGTATATCAAAGCAATAAAACATTTGAACAGAAACCTTAACCGGGTGACTACTATAAATAAGTAGTACGTTAAATGTTGTAAAATGCAACCATTATTTATTTTTATGGTTAGTGTGTTTTCTTGTCATTATGTGGCTTTATCACGGTGTCGACCTAGCTCTACAAACAATAAAGCAGCTAAAATCTCTAAATGCAAACAATAAAAACTGATTTTTTACTCCCTTTGTAAATATACATACAATATTTATTATTATCTAAGACTTTTTTAGATTTCTCGATGGAAAAAAATACATTCGAACTCTCTTTAACCCTTCTAGTGTTCTATTTTAATATTATTTGAAAACTCAAGAACGTTCACTATCGCTTGACAAAAAAAAGCGATCTGTTTTAAGTGCAAGACTACTTTATTTTAAGTCAAAGTGATATAAAATAATCGCGTTCTTTCTTTCAACGAAGTCTCTTTTAATGGTATAGTTTTGTTTTTAATACTCTGTAATGCTTAGTCCATTAAATTTCCCGGATATTTATCCTCGCGGTTTTAGGTAAACAGAAAAAAGGTTTAGTTGAGCCAAATGGTCCAAATAAGAATTTATAATAATTTATAAGCAAGATTTATTTGATCTAAAGAAATTTATTTTGACCTAAATAAATATTTGTTTGGTTTAAATAAATATTTATTTGGACCAAGGGGAACAAATATTTATTTGGCTCAATTATATCTTTTTTTATGTGTAAAAACAAAAAATATTATATCAGTGTTGCACCGACCTTCCTAATGGAATATGCTATGGCTCGAAGTTTCTAAAACTTGAACGGTTTTGGTTGGTTGTCAATTTTAGTTCATTTTTAATTGTTATTAATAATATCTTGGCTGGTTTCAAATTATTAACAATGCCCAGGGAAAACAATCGCGTAGATTCCTATAAAATTTGTTGATTTTTGTTGATGTTGTCTCATAGGATTTTATAAGATTCTACGAGCCAAGCTGTCTTTCTCGTCAAAACTGGTAAAAAAATTCTGTACTTTACGAGATTTGTCTTGGTTTTTACAAGCTGGCTTCCCTTTTACTTTACTATAATAATTTTTTTTAGTCATTTTAAAGCAATCCCTTAAACAATTTCGATAGGTTTTGGTGCATACTTTGTATGATCCTTGAAGAACCCATATTTGAGCAAGTAGTGCTCGGCACCACTTACACGAATATCCAAAAAACGGACCGGACTTCATAAAAACGATAATAACTTTTGGTCGGGAGGGAGAGCTACAACTATTAATTTGAGTTCATTTCATTGCTACTGAATTTTTTGACAGCTTTCCATGTCAAAACTTTCAAGCAAAACGTCAAAGAACTGGCTGAACGTAACCCATGTTCGCCGGAACTATGGTTTCAAATATCTGTCTTTTTCGTTATGTGAATAACAACAATTGAAGCAAAAATTACTAACACGTGTTGCAAGTGTTGACAAATCCTAAAATAAATTATTCGTCAGTTCTAATATTTACGCATTTTTGCATTTCCAATGGTTTTACGATTTAAACAAAATGTATTGTTTGTCCTATGGACGTCAAATTAAGGACCAGTTGAGGATCAAAATTTTAAGACATCGTTTGGGGGTTTCCTTCAACTAACTTTTAGTTTTAAGGTTAGAAAATGTTGAGTTAGGTTAGGCCGACTTCCACAATTCCTTGAAAAAAATGTCGAAAAAAACAAAACAGACAGACCACCAAAGTCTGCATAAATGCCATTTCTAATGCAAAAATAGAAAAAATTAAATAACATTATAACTTTTTTTTTCCATTTCTGCTTGGTGGGGAGCTAGTTTTAATATTTTGTTGATTTGACTTTCGGAAAGTTCACTTTATAAATATGTGTATATGAATGTACTGATAAACTTTTACTATTATAATTACTAGTTTAATATCCCAAAAATGTCCTGGAAACGTCCGATTACAAATTTACTAAATACGTCTTTAATTGTTTAAATGTCTCCAAAACAATACCAAAAATTTTCTTGATCTGTACCAGATATGTCTCAGATTTGTGCCTAGGGACGTCTTAAACCGATATCCTGAAGACGAACTGGAACGTACGTCTTAAGACGTCGAAAGTCCTAAAATGGACATCCCAGGGACGTCCGAATGTCCTGATCGGACATACTATGGACGTCTTTGGTACGTCTTTGTGCTACTTGGGTAGGATACGTACCCAAGCAACAATTAAACTTTTGCCCTAATTTAAACCTTTTCGTATCTCCTACCGATTAGAAGATCCCCATGGTGAGCATCGAATTTGGAACACACTGTATAGCATTACTAGAAGGGCGAAGAAACTTTACAGTCCGAGGCTTACTTTATAGTTGTCACTTTTAATTTCTCTAATTTACTTAACGACTCTACTCATATTAATTTAGTTGCAATTCAGTAGCCCCTACTCAATACAAAACTACAAAGTTATGGAGTCTACACAGTCACCTAAAAACGTTGCCTATGAGTTATAGCTACTAAACATGGAATTCAAATCAAAATACCTCATTATATCACTGAAAAGTAAAAATATTAATATTTAGTTAATTAAAAACTGGAAAGACATTTATTTGGAAATCCTAACCTAAAATAATTCCGATTTTCTATCACATTTTAGATGAAACTGGGTCAGAAATGGGGGGGGGGCGCGGTTTTTTATCAAAAAATCAGCATTTTTAACCAGTATATTGCTATGCGTTTGTAAATTTAAGATGTTGTGACTTCAGAAAAGTGGTTAATAAAATTATGATGTAGATAAAATTTTTGTTTTCTGTCATGTTTTCACATATTTTATAGTGTGTGTGTCCTGATATAGTTTAGAAAAAGATCAACACATTTTTAATTAATAATGTGGGAAAAAGAAAACCTATAAAGTCAGAAATACTACTTTATGTGGCAAACAGGACATCGGGATAACGTGCCTGTTCACTATCTGCGATGACATAACTCCTATGTAGTTGTATAACCGTTCCAATGCATTCCCAAAAACGTAATATTGAATTCAATTCAATTTTATTTAGTACTTTGGCCTACAAAATAGGATGTACACGTCAAAAATTTAATGTATGGTGTTTGTGCCTTAAAGAATAACAATAATGGAAATATGTATTAAAATTACTAGGGACATATTAAAGCGCAATACAATTAACATATAATTTCAGATTTAGGCGATAACATAAGTAAAATTATTGCACAATTATATACCTATTATTAAATATTTAGTTTGTGTAGGATAAATACATCTAAAAATAATAAAATCAAGTTAAAACGATTTGTATATATACTAGTTTTGCAGACAACAGGAAAAAGCAAACAATTAAAATAATAAGCAAAATCAATCTAAGTATGTCTATTAGTTAGGTAAAATATAAACTCATTCACTGAGTAGAAAGATTGGGAACACAGGAGAACCTTAAGCTGTTGTTTAAAACGGTTATATGTCAATAGTTTTAGCTCTGATGAAATTAAATTACATAGTTTAGCACCTGTATAATATGGACTTCTCTTAAATGCTTCTCGTTTATGTAAAGGAAGACAAAGGTCACTTTTACCCTAGTGCTATAGTTATGAAAATAGCCGTTTCTTGTGAAGTTTTCTTTATTTTTATGAACAAATTGAAGAAGTTTAAAAAGGTGAACTGAGATAACTGTCATAATTTTATTTGATTTGAAAGTATATCTACACGATTCGCGGTACTAGAGATTAAAAACTACCCTAATTGCCCATTTTTGCAAAGTTAAAATTCGGTCAATCTCAGTGGACTGTCCCCAAGCAACAATAGCGTATCCCAAAGCGGAGTGGATATTGGCATAATAAACTGTCAGGAGCGCTGGAATTCCCAAGGAGTTTAAGTTGTCTAAGTTGGAAAATACCCTTACTAATTTTAGAGCACAAATTGTCAATGTGTTTATTCCAGTCCAAGTGTGAGCCAACAGTCAGTCCTAATATTTTAGTATTATTACAGATTGGTAATAAGTTATTGTTAAAGGTAATGTCGATGCTAATTGGACCCGTACAGTATTAAATTGTTTTATTTACACCAATGTGAAAATACCTCTAGAGTTATATATATTTTTTGTTTATGATTATCAATATCATTGTCCGCAATTAAAACTGTGGTGTCATCGCAGTAAGTAAGTACTTCACCACTAGAAATATGGCTTGGTGGATCCTCAATGAAAAGATCAGATCAAAGGTCCAAGTATAGTTTCCTGGGGCGTGCCAGTATTGGAAATATGCTCTTCAGAGTAGGTATTATTGATAATCGCTCTATTTTTTCGATCCCTGAGAAATTGATTGATATTGTTAAAGTTAAATAAAAAAATAATACAACTACATATTTGTTATTATCTAGGTGATAATGAATGTTTTGTTCAAACTCAATTATTGCCGTCTCAGTTTATCGATGTCGACGAAACCCGGGTTGATTATTTTTTAAAAGTGTAAAGCTTTCAAGATAGTTGTATAATTGCAAACAAAATGCCTTTTCAAAAACTTTAGAAAACACTGAGAGAATGGATATAGGTCTATAATTTACTAAACATTTCCTGTCCCCTCTCTTAAACACCGGGATTGCATTAGCAGTTTTTAGTTATGTTGGAAATTAGCCCGAAAAACTGCTAAGTTAACCAGGTCAGCAAGATTCTTGTAGGCACAGTTGTGACACTTTTTTAAAAGAGTGATTGGGACCTCATCAAAGTCTGCTGATTCCTTGTTTGGAAAGCCATTGATTATATCTCTGATGTCGGTTTCAGTAACAGGGGAAAAAAAGACATAGCGACCCCCGCCTCCCTTTCAGTGGTACACGATTCTAACAGATTTTCTTTAAAATGATTATTAAGAGTGTATTTTACAACAGAGGATACGGATATGACGCCACAACTCTATTAGGGATAGGGCGTGGAGACGGCCATCATCATGTACTTTTCAGCATAAGTAGTAGTAGTAGAGAAGGGGCGGCGCGAAGCCTGGCAAGTAGGCCTCCCTTGGCCCTTTCTGCCTTACCTGCACTGCACCACTGGTCTGGCAGTCTGCTCTTTTTGCAAAGTCCAGTATTTTGTCCCATTTGAGGGTGTGCAGGTCCTCCTCAACCAGGGTCGGGGAACCGAATACCTAGTATCTCGTCCTCTGGTATGCCTCGCAGTTCGCTATAACATGTCGAGATGTCTCTTCTGCCCGCCCGCAGGCCCGGCAGGTCGAGTCATTTTCCACCGTTATGATTCCTGTCAGTAGACCATCGTCCCTTCGTGATCTCCCCAGAAGCCATTTTTGTCTGGCTACATCCGGGTCCTTCACGAAGTCCCTGGTCTGTTTGCATCCTGTTCCTTCTCTCCAAGCGGTCGCCATGGCATCGTTGGCCCATTTATTGAGTCGACTTTGCAAATGCCTGTTGGTTGTTCCTAGGAGTGGTTCCGGCCCTATATACTGGGTGCTTGCCCCGATCCTGTCGAGCTCGCCAGCCTTCTTGTTCCCCTGCACCCCCATATGTCCCGGTACCTACATTTTTTTTCAGCATTAACTTTTTTATAAATATGTATTGTTATTAGAATAACCAAAGCAAATGGTATACTACAGAATTTTTGTGCCTTCTTTCAAAATAAATTAAAAAAGCGCGTTTGATTAGCTGCTGTCAAAAATGACATGACGGAAACTTGGACCGATATTTTTTGTTTGCCTAGTAGGACCGATATATACAATATTCGCCGCAAGATACGGTAAATTATTTTGACCGTGATTGTATCAAAAACTATTAAAAGTGTATGAAAAATATTTAACATTAGAGTAAAACACAGTGACGTCGCATTGAGTTGTACCCATAACTTCTTTAATTTTAATCCAATTTACGGTAACTTATTTAAAAGATAATTTAATTTGCTTTAAGATATCTACCCTTGCCTTTTTCACTTAAATCCTTAATTTTTGAGATATCTTCAAATTATGATTTTGCCCTCTCTCGCGCCGCCGCTAGAGACATAACGGTTACTTAAAATAGAAATACCCCGGACCAATTTCAATATGATGGCTGACAATTAAACACAAAATCTAAATCGAACTTCTTTAAAGCATTTTCCTATGTGTTTAAATGGGCACGTTTCATCCCGACCGATATATCGTCATCGTGTCGATGCAGGCGACGACAAGTCGGTGGACAGCAAGCTTCCCATTCATGTCGGCCGGATTTTTTGTATATTTTGTTCATTTTTCTCAGGGGTGCGTGTTGTTGGCGAATTTTATCACAAAAAAATGAAGAATATGCCGGGTTTTAAAAACGATGTTGTTACATTGATTGAGTTGGTGGAATCTAAACCCTCCATGTGGGATAAAACGCACGAAAATAATAAAAACAAAATAATGCGCGACAAAATTTGGCAAGAAATTTTTGAATATTTGAAGGATGCCTATTAATTAATTAATTAATAATTGGATGTAACCAAAAATGCATTTTCTTGTACGTTTTTTTGCGCCTCGCAAGTATAATAAATATAAGAGATACAATTTGTCGGCCCGATTTTTTGTATATTTTGTTCATTTTTTTCAGGGGTGCGTGTTGTTGGCGAATTTTATCACAAAAAAACGAAGAAAATGCCGGGTTTTAAAAACGATGTTGTTACATTGATTGAGTTGGTGGAATCTAAACCCTCTATGTGGGAGAAAACGCACGAAAATAATAAAAACAAAATAATGCGCGACAAAAGTTGGCAAGAAATTTTTGATTATTTCAAGGATGCCTATTAATTAATTAATTAATAATTGGATGTAACCAAAAATGCATTTTCTTGTACGTTTTTTTGCGCCTCGCAAGTATAATAAATATAAGAGATACAATTTGTCGGCCCGATTTTTTGTATATTTTGTTCATTTTTCTCAGGGGTGCGTGTTGTTGGCGAATTTTATCACAAAAAAATTAAGAAAATGCCGGGTTTTAAAAACGATGTTGTTACATTTACATATTTAAAAATATATTTGAGTAGTTACTTTAAGAAGAAACTGTCTTGCATATAGATTTTTATTCAAGTAGCAGTTTAAAAAAATAAAGGCGGTAACTGCTCACATTAACTATTTTGTCACAACCAAATTTAATAGTCTAAATTCGGCCTTATTTGTTTTCGTCAAGAAGACCGTTTTGTTTTTAGCCAGACAACAACGTCTTTATGTATGTAATAAATAAAGAACCCTTGCCTCTTAGTCCCTAAGGCTCTCGATTTCTAAAAGGATATATACTTTAAGTAGGCTACCAGACCTAGTTTAGTTTAGTCCAACTAAGCTCCACAAAGGAGCTAGGGACAATATTTATGTTTGCCCTAGCTTAAACTTATAAAGACAACTCAACTCAAAGAGAATTAGAAGATTGTTGATTGTCTTTACGCCTAATACCAGTAGGCTAACGTTAATTAAAATGTACTTAGGTAAAAAATTCTAGCCATGCCTATGCTTTTTCAATATCTTAAAATTGTAATGGCAACCTCGCGGAAAAATCAAGTTGGCCAGGCCCTAGAGTCTGTGTACCGTGGAATTTTAGAGCAATATGTTTTACTCTTACTTTGATACTTGTTTTTTTTAGAAAAATAGAGTCATATCGCTATGGAATTCTACAGTACACAGCATCTAGAGCTGGAGTCGCGTTCGATCTTATGTGCAACTAGACTCAATTTATATATACATAAATAATATATTCAAAATTTTATATGTCATGATTACAGCATGGTCTAAATTATATATTGTTCAGTCAATATTAAATAAATATTACGCAGTATAATAGATTACAAGAATGTGAAATAATATTATTAAGATGTAGCTTCTACGGCCATTTCTCTCAATTAACGTTTTTAAACATAAATATCATCTATGTTGGGAATTTAGAACCTTTGGTTGCACTATAACAAAGTTATGATTGTTTTCCACAAACCAAAACTACACTTTTTTGCACTCGACGCACGTTTCGCTAATAACGTTAGCATCATCAGGAGATGATAAACAATAAACTAAATTAACCTACACTCTATCTTACATACTATCTTTTAGTGGGCGGGGATAAGACTAATCATTTGTGTTTGGTCACGCTTTATAATCTTATCTTTCCACAAATAAAGAATAAAGTGTACTAAACGGAATGGGGCCTCTATCTTTAATTAAACTATTTCTGGATTTAATAATTTCCATACTTTCATATGCATTAGAAAGTCTTTTGTTTGGTACACTTTTTAGAAGTTTTACGTTATCTAATGAGAATCTATGATTGTTTTCAAAAGCATGCTCGGCCACACTTGACTTTTCTATTCTTCCGTATGTTAAGTATGCTAAGTGTTCTTTGAATCGTGTTTGAATAGATCGTCTCGTTTGGCCAACATATTTCTTGTCACAATCCATGCAACTAATTTCGTAAGTTCCACTTTTTTCTATAGCTATAGTTTTATCCTTGGGATTTCCTATTAAGCTTCTTATTGTGTTTCCGGATTGATATACTAATTTAAGACCGGTGTTATTAAATACTTATTGTAATCCTTTCGTATAATTAGGATTATAAGGAATTGATACAAATTTAAAGTCGGAGATATCTTTTTGTCTGAAAAAAGTAGAATTCCGAAAGGTCTTTTGAAAAGAATGTCTATTTATCAGCTTTTAGCCAGCTATATTCCTAATCCCATTCTATTCTGCTTCAAATCTTTCTTTGTTTAAGGGGAAATTTAGTAATCTATATGTTAAAAAGTGCAAACTTGCAAGCTTATGTTGTAAGCAATGAAAAGAGTCATTTGGGATATACCTGTTGGTGGCCGTTCCTTTTCTGTATAGGTCAAATTCTAATTTATTTTTATTTCTTATAACTAAAGTGTCTAGAAATGGCAGTGTAACGTTGTTCTCTGTTTCATAAGTAAATTTGATTGTGGGAAGTTTGTTATTTATTTTTTCCTTAAAATTTTCAACACTAGTTACTTTAGTGTTCAATACTGCAAACACATCGTCTACATATCTGAATCATGCATGGATTATGACAAGAAATATGTTGGCTTTATTCAAACATGATTCAAAGAAGACTTAGCACACTTAAAATACGGAAGAACAGAAAAGTCAAGTGTGGCTGAGCATGCTTTTGAAAACAATCATAGATTCACATTAGATAACCTAAAACTTCTAAAAAGTGTACCAAACAAAATACTTTTGAATGCATATGGAAGTATGGAAATCATTAAATCCAGAAATAGTTTAAATCACAAATTATTAGTCTTATCTCCGCCCACTAAAAGATAGTATATAAGATAGAGTGTCGGTTAATTTATTTTATTGTTTATCGTCTCCTGATGATGCTTTTGTGAAAAACAATCATTACTTTGTCAAAAATACCTCACTCTATTACTTAAAAACTACCTGTCCGATTTTAAAAGTTTTAGTCATTTTAAAAAGCCAGGATATTTGAATTTTGGAATCTGATGTCAAAGTTGACATTTTGTAAAAATCCAAGATGGCGAACCATTTTAAGAAATAGATTTTTTTGACCCCCCTGCAAATTTTTTCTGTGCACCACTGGTGCAAAATAAATTTCGCAAGCCATGTTCCTCCTTAGTATACTGATATATCGCTTGTTAAAATCAGGTAAGAAATAAGAAATTTATAAATTTTTCAAATAAGTGCCTTTGTTAAGCCTAATTCTGTCAATAAAAAAAAGCATCATTGTTTGTCCGTTTCTAATAGTGCTGACCATTTTGAAATGCCAATGTTTTAAAATTTATAACCTTTTTTTGGCAAAATTGACATTTCAAAAAAATCCAAGATGGCGGACAGTTGTTAAAAGTAGGTTGTTTTGACCCCTCTGCGAATTTTTTGAACGCGCCACTGGGGCAAAAGTTAAATTTGACCTGTAAATCCTTATCATTCCCGAGTCTTCTGATGTATCATTTGTAAAAATTGGGTAAGAATTAAGAAAACTGGAAGCCGTCTTGAGCTCTTATAAAATTTCAGCTTTGACAATAAATTAGAAACGTACTTATTTTAAAAATAGTCAACAGCATTAAAACTGACTAATTCATCCAAAAGTCTAGCTAAGCGAAAATTATGTTTTTTTGGGCCTGACTAAATTTAGTTACCAAAGGCACCCATTTGAGCAAATTCTAACTTTCTTACTTCTTACCTGATCTTTATGAGCGACACATTGGTAGACTCGGGAATGATGAGGCTCAACACGCAAAATTTAAATTTTGCACCAGTGATACACACAAAAATTTTGCAGGGAGGTCAAAACAACCTATGAACTGTGAATTTTGCCAAAAAAGTAATAAATTTCAAAACCTTGCTATTGTCCAAATCGGTAGATGCTTTATTTAAGTTAAACATCAAAGAAAGTCAAGATTTTATTGAAAATTACTCTGTTAGTGAAAAATATGATTACTTGTAAAAATTTAGAAATAAATTTATAATCTATCAAAGAGTATATTAGACAAGACTTTTGTCAGACCCTCTTTAAATTAATTCAGATTGCTATTTTCTTTCCTATTAGTTCTGCTAGTTGTGAACGAAGCTTTTCTGCGATGCGTGAAATAAAAAATTGGACCTGAACTGAATATTTTCCAGTGTATCAATTATTACAGCAGCAGCAGCAGCACGTTTTGGATATATTTTCACAAAGGACAAGGAAGTTGCAGTTAATTTATATTAAACTGCTAAATTGAGTTATATAGAGTTACGATTCAAAGTTATTCATGCAACGAGTTGAGGTAATAATGCATAATATTAAACAATTTTGAGAAAAACATCATTGTCTTATATTCCTCACTATCGAGCATTGTTAGCTAGGCCCTTCCTAGTTAAATTATGCTAAAATATTTTAAGCCTAAAAGTACAATCGTGGATTGACCATTACTGACATGCAAAACATGCATGATGTTGTCAAAAGTCTGTGACGTTGTCACACTAGGAAGACAAATCCGTACTATAAAAATTTTAAAAATTAAACAGGCCGCTAACTTCTGCTGTACCAGTTTTAGGGTAGACCCCCCCCCAGGTCAGAGAGCTAGTTACGCCGGTGTCTGTTTGGAGCCTATCTTTCAGGAAAGATTATTAGCTATATTCAGTACAAATAGGATGAGTAGCTCCAGAGATTATACGCTGTATACACAGTGTATTTTAAAGCCCAAGTCATAGTTGCAGAAGTAAAAATGTTGTCTTCTCTCCACATAAAACTGGTACAGCAGAAGTTTGCGGCCTGTTTAATTTTTAAAATTTTTATAGTACGGCATTGTCTTCCTAGTGTGACAACGTCACAGACTTTTGACAACATCATGCATGTTTTGCATGTCAGTAATGGTCAATCCACGATTGTACTTTTAGGCTTAAAATATTTTAGCATAATTTAAGGGGTAACGTTTTTGATGAAGCGATATTTTACTATGTTTTTCATTTGCTCACATTTTAAAGCTTTCTCCTCATACTTTCGGTTCCTAGAATAAAACACTCACATTTTTCAAGTTTTCACTGGTTTTTTAGCATTTAAAAAAGTACTGCCAAAAACTTTTTTTCTCTGTTAAAATGAAAATTTTTTAAGGTTGTTGAAAAGAGACAGCAAGCTATAAAAAAGTATTTTAGAGAAATATGGACATAAAGGCAAATATTTACTAAAAATTTCTGTTATGTCATCTGTCTTTCATCTTGAGTGGTGTCGTGCATATGATTTTTATTTTGCAATTTTTATCCAAAACACAGCAAAAATTGTAATTTTTCAAAGTGTAAAGTGTGTAAAACATAAGGTGGTATTCATTTCTTTCAATCAGAGTTCTTTACAGTCTTTAAATTTACAAAAAACCGTGATTTAACAGGTATTTAATGGTAAAGTGATGATGGTCCTTAAAATAATTTTCTTAAATACCTGTTAAATTATTTTTAGATGTGCTAAAATACACTTTAGTAGGACACGTTTTTTGGTAAATTTAAAGACTGTAAAGAACTTTACACTTTGAAAAATTACAATTTTTGCTTCTTTTTGGATAAAAATTGCAAAATAAAAATCATACGCACGATAACACTCAACATGACAGACAGATGACATAACAGAAATTTTTAGTAAACATTTGCCTTAAATGATTTTTATCTTTCTCTAAAAGACTTTTTTATATCCTGCTGTCTCTCTTCAACAACCTTGCCTTTTTGCACGTCACTAAACTATCTCTCCATCGACCTCTAAAATTCTGCTCCCTCTCTCTAAATATTTCTTATTTAAAAAGAGAAAAAAAATTTTTTGCCAGTACTTTTTTGAACGCCTAAAAAACAGTGAAAACTTGAAAAATTTGAGTGTTTTATTCTAGAAATCGAAAGTTTGCAAAGGAAGCTTTAAAATGTGAGCAATACTATGGCATACAAATGTGAAAAACATAGTAAAAAATTGCTTCATCAAAAACGTTACCCCTTAAATTATACTAAAATATTTTAAGCCTTAAATTACCATCATGGCTTTACCATAAGAAAATTATTTTAAGGGTCATCATAGCTTGACCATATCAGCCAAATTTAAAAAAATGCCGCCGCATCTTTTCGAATTTGATAAAGCTTAAATCCTAGCAAAATTAGACGGTGGTTGATCTATTCGGCAAGTAGCGGTTCATTATGGGAGAAGCAAGTCTACGATAGTAAATATAAAAAACCGATTTCCATAAGAGGGAACTAACTATTCACCAAAACGAAAGCACCGGTTTGACGAAAGTTACTAGCCCAGAGGAAGACCAAGAGGCAATCACTTTTCTTGAAAATCATCCGTTTGTCAAAGCGAAAGAAGTAGAAATTGAATCAATTTTTTCAGAATCCATAACAACATTAGGCAGGAGGATTAAACGTTCGAGGCTAAGGGGTCGCATTGCAGCAAAAAAAAAAAAACTATGTGAGGAAAAGATGCAGTCTCGACTAATGTTTGCGTTGAATTATTCTCTGAGGGACGAAGAATTTTGGTTGCATGTGGTTTTCACAGATGAGAAGATCTTTAAGTCCAATAGCGATAAAAAAACAAATTCTGGTTTATCGACCGCCAAGAACCCGATACGAAGAACGATATATTGCTGGAAATAAAGACCGGGCGGGAAGATTTTCAGTAAATATTTAAACCTGGATATCGGCTAGAAAACATGATGCTCTATTTAGAATTAATGGGTAATTTACAACCGAAGTTTCCGTTAATATGCTTGAAAATGTAATGCTTTCAGAGGTTAGAGTCCCATATCCAGATCATTTTGATAACTGTCCAGTTCATACGGCCAGAATTGCGCTGCGATGGGTCCAGGATAATAATATCGAAGTTTTGCCTTGGCCTGCAAAAACCCCTGATGCAAATCCAATAGAGAACTTTTGGGCACTTATCGCAAAGAAATTATCCAGTTTTAATATCATTCCCAGGAATTCAGAACAAGTAATGGAACTCATCGTACGGGCATATAGGGAAGTAATTGCTGAAAATCCAAAGTTATGTGAAAATTTACCCAACTCAATGCTCAGGATACTTCAAAATATCATTGCAGCCAACGGTGAAATGACGCGCTATTAAAAATAAGTATTTTTTTATGTTTTTAGTTTTGTTATATTATTTTTAATTTTATTTATTTCGTTAACTTGATCTGGCCCTTTAACTGTTTGGAGCTAGTAACTTCCTTCCTATTAAAATCGATTTATTATGGTTACTATCGTAGAGTTGCTTCTTTCATAATGAGCTAGTCGAATAGACCAAATACTGTGTAGCTTTTGCTTAGTTAGTAGTTGTGCTTTTTTGATATGTGGATTTTATTTCTAGTGGCCTTATAACCTAAAATTACAAAGTCAAAAAGTCAATATGAAAATACAAAAAAATCTTATTTGCAGCTACCTTCCGCTGTACCAGTTTTATGTGGAGAGAATGTACACTTCGCACTAGTCTGTTCTGTTTCTGAACTAGAAATTTTTATTTTCCGCGTAATTTAACTTTTTAGCTAAAGGCCGCAACAAATCAAATTATCAAAGAAATCTCGACCGAGTGCGAATTGCGTTGTCGCGGTCATTAATCTTTTGAATGGTTCTTACTGATTTTCTGTTTTGTCCAGTACTGTTTCAGACACACTATACAGGGTGTTTCACAACTTATGTATAAAAATGAAAGACATGATACCTAATATTTAAAAAACAATACTCGTGTCCGCAAATAAAAACTAAAGTTACACTCGTGGCATATCGGACAAAGCGTTTTTAGTTCTCACTTCATTATGACCAAGCCTCCAATGTCTAATGGAGAATCCAGACACCTACAGACCTATTTCATACTTATTAGGAATCATCAGTGAGTCATAGGATTGTACCTGGCAGTTGAAGCTAGACAGGCAACCATACACACCTCTCGAATTTAAAACCAAAAGTTGGTAATTTGCGGAGACGTAGTACCTGTGTGCGCCACCTGTCGAATAAATTGAGAAACAAAAACATCAAAATTGAAAAGTGCAGAAGAACAAAAATTCAGAATCTTGTACCTTTCACCAGGTTATAAAGAAGTAACATGGCTCTTAGAAAGACGTAACGTTTGGAGCTTCATACTACGTGGCCCTAATTTTAAGGAATCAGCAAGCAATCGCTTCGGAGGGGGCCTGCAACTTCAACTACCAGGTACAATCCTATGACTCCCTGATGATTCATAATAAGGATGAAACAGCTCTGTATGTGTCTGGATTCTCCATTAGACATTGGAGGCCTGGTCGCAATGAAGTGAGCAACAAAAACGCTTTGTTCGATATGCCACGAGTGTTACTTTCATTTTTGTTTGGGGACACGAGATTCACTTTGTTGTTTTTTAAATGTTTTGGCTTTTTAGTTCTGCGCAATAAGCTTCCTCCGGAGCGATTGCTTACTGATACCTTAAAATTAGGGCCACGTAGTATGAAGCTTCAATTGGGGGCGGTGCTGCTGCGAACTTTACCTCTTCTTAAGAGTCATGTTATACTTATACTTTTACAGGTTTCTTCTTTATAACCTGCTGAAATGTAAAGGATTCTGTATTTATAGTCTTCTGCACTTTTCAATTTTAATGTTTTTGTTTTAAAACAGAAACGCTTTGTTTGATATGCCACGAGTGTTACTTTAATGATTCCTAATACTGGTCGGTGTTTGAAATGATTCATTTCGCTTAAATTTGTCCCCAAAAAAATAACCAAAAATGTGCTAAAATATTTTCTTTGCCTTCGACTGTATATTGAAGCTTATAAACTAACAAGAGACAATTCTTCTTATCATTCTTCGTTCTTATCTTCTTATCGTACCACAGCTAACTCATTCAGTTTTGGATGTTACGTCGCATTGTGATGCCGAGTATTACTTCTTTTTAGATTTTGATTTGTTTTTTTTCTTGGAAATTAACCAGCTGCTACTGGATATTGTTTTAATTTATAACGGAGCACAACAACCCGCAGAAGCTTACTAAATTTATTTCTCTGTCCCCTTACTACATTAGTAGTAAAGCAGTGAAAGTCGTGGGTTTCGGTCATTTGAATTATTTATTATTTTTTTATACTATGTACGTTTCGGCTTACGCCATCATCAGGTAAAAATGATATGATTTAAAAAAGTTTTTGGCAAAATTTTTTAAAAACCTAAATTAATATTATAAACAACGAGGACATTTAAACATGAAGAAAGACAAATTGAGTCAATTTGAGTCAATTTGTCTTTCTTTATGTTTAAATGTCCTCATTGTTTATAATATTATTATGTTTTTAAAAAAATTTGCTAATTTTGACAAAAACTTACGTGGTATAAAAAATAATAAATAATTCAAATGACCGAAACTCACGACTTTCACTGCTTTATTATACCAAATGGTCAGGGTACCGATTCTGGAAGTCATAGGAAGTGATCATTCGCCTGAGAAAAGGGAAGCAGTGTCAACCAATAAACGCGCTTAAAAGCAGTGACGAGACGATCGAAGAATCGCGAATCTATTATGGTCACGCGGAGAGCTGCCTCCAACAACAATTTTTGAGCGAAGCCGTTCTCTTGACTAGATCCAGTAGTATGGACTTCTAGGAAAGCTCGTGTGAAAAACGTCACTCGTATGATTTCAGAGCACGCTATTGGATGAAACCATCACGTGACAGATCTCGTCGTCGCACAGTGGTCGATTTTTGTAAAAACGCGGATATTAAAAAAAATCTTCCACGTTGTAATTTAATCGTCCAAAATATTTAGTTTTGCTTTTGCGGGAATAAAGTGAGTCATTTATTTCCTAGGGAAATAAAGTAAAATTTATTGACATAGCGACGCATATGTTTCTGCGTTTCGGCATACTAGATGTTATTGTTTGACATAAAGACAGAGCGGAGGTACATGTGGCGGTTTGTCTACAGAGTGCGAGTTTTTGAAAAACAAATAAAAAATATAGTTATTTTTTTTAATTTTCTGGTTATTCTAAAGTGCATAAAATAGTATACAGGGTTCCTAAGATTTTCCTTAGGGATAGGATTTCAATAAACCAAACAGAAATGGCATAGAAAGTTCTGCGCGCACAAAAGAAACAGGTATATTGAGCAATGGTGCCAGTTTGTTATTATCTCCGGACTGCTTTCATGAGAAAAAATTGTCGCCACTCTTTCATTGTGAGCATAAATCATAGTTGCAATAATAACCGTTAACAAGATGTCTGCAAATTCCGCTAGATGGTGGCCACACCATCCACAATCACCAAATTAGATGTTTTCAGGTCCAAACCACAGCTTTTTCTTGCTTAAAGGAGGCGGCAGGGTCCATTATTTACGATACTGAGCGATAAACTCGTGAGGTTGTTAACATTAGAAAGAAATATCTTAGCTTTTAATTAAATTTCTTTCCATTCTGTTCTACTAGTGACATCTATCCGGAAACGGCCAAACCATGCAGCTAGCACTAGTAGCCAAAGAAATCAATAAACGGCGCTGTTTTTCCTGCAGAGCTTTTTGCTTGCGATATTATTGATTTTAAATAAAGCTGGCCCTACACTACATTTGATATTTTCGAGGTGTTTTATGACATGATCTCGAAACATGTAGCGAACCAATTCTTCAAAACTAGCGGGAGGGTAAAAGCGAAAAATAAGGGGCTGCCAATATTTGTAACACCCAAAAAGGGGTGAAAATATTTATTTTGCTCTGTTTCTTTACAAAAAACGTTTTGTTTACGAAAAACTTGAGCTCTGCCACTTTTTTAATTTTTTTCTTCAACTTTCTCGAAATTTTCGTCATACCGTAAAAAAAATTATTTCCCCCATGGTCATACTCTACTTTTATTCGAAAAAATTTAGAAACAGAGACGGGATCAGTTTTCCTAAAACGGGGGATCTTGGTTTCGAGTGAGAAGATAAAGGGCGCCGCAGGCTAAAATTTTTCAATTAAATTAGCCGAACGCAAAAATGTTACAAAAACAAAGCACGAAATAAAAATAGCGCCGCTTACAATTTTTTTTCAAAAATTTCGTAATTTCGGAAACGCAAAGAAATAGGTCTAAAGAGTATAATTTAAAAAAAAAATATCAATTTTCTCGCCCTCCTCCACTGGGACTACAGGGGCCGTGCACAAATTACGTAATGGTCATAGGGGGGAGGGGGGTTACAAAACGTTACGTAGGGGGGAGGGGGGTTTTCGACAGCGTTTGCATTTGTGTGAAACTAAGAAAATTTGGAATGAAAATAAGTGAAAAGTTTTTTTTTTTTTTTTTGGGGGGGGGGGTTAGTGGTCTTGAAATCGTTACGTAAAATTAGGGGAGTGGCGTGCCAAATCGTTACAACACATTACATAGGGAGGGGGTCAAAAATTGGTAAAATCACCGTTACGTAATTTGTGCACGGCCCCACATCTGACTGTTCCTCCTTTTGGATTTCGAATCAAAGTGCAAAACCCGAGTTGGACGTTCGAAGGCGTCAACCCGTCCTATTTGCTTGATAAAGTTTCTACGGAAATATCTCAGTCGATTTCTCCGGCCGTGTATGAACGCTTTAGGTTAGGCATTTGCATGTATCCCAGTCCCCAGCCTGTAAACAGTGCGTAAGGACAATGGTTACAAAATGAAAAGCCGAAAAATATTTTTTTTTACGATATCTTTCATCAGTTTGGTATTAAAGTCGAGCAAAAACAATTTTTATTCCAGTCCTAAAGGTATAAAAATGGAAAACATTAGAAAACAACAACCTGAAATGGATTTACTACGTGTAAGATGTAGTGACAACATCGCCCCATGCCCATCCTTTTCTGCCTAATGTGCTTTTCCGTTTGTCTGCGTCTTATACACGGCTGCTTGGCCCCCTAAGGATTTACTTAGGAACCCTGTATAAACCTCAGGAGTAAAGTGATGCTTAATCCGTCGATAAATTAATAAATGTACCACTTTACTCCCTAGGTTTATAATGTACTATTAACCTTGCAGTTTCTTATAAAAATAAAATCAAAAATAAATTTAATATTTTTTCAAAGTACTAGTACATTTGAAGTAACTTTGAACCACTGTAAGTAACTTTGAGCATCTCAGAAAATTATATGTTGGAACTTTTGACGTGTCTAAACTGAATTTTCCAAGTGGCTCAAAGTTACCCATAATGGTTCAAAGTTACCCCGAATGACTATACTACAACTCAGATGCTGAGTTCTGGTAGCCCTAAGGTAGGGTTCTTCCAGCCCAGACCATGAGTTACCATAACTCAGATACTGAGTTCTGGTAGCCTAAAGGCAGGGTTCTCCCAGTCCAGATCATGAATTACCACAATTCAGGTGCTGAGTTCTCGTAGCCCAAAGATAGGGTCTCCCAGCCCAGACCATGAGTTACCATAACTCGGATGCTGAGTTCTGGTAGCCTAAAGGCAAGGTTCTCCCAGTCCAGATCATGAGTTACCACAACCCAGGTGCTGAGTTCTCGTAGCCCAAAGGTAGGGTTCTCCCAGCCCAGACCATGAGTTACCATATCTCGGATGCTGAGTTCTGGTAGCCTAAAGGCACGGTTCTCCCAGCCCCGATTTTGAGTTACCCAACAACAATTTTCTAATACAATAATTTTTTTTGGTTAGTAAAATATGTCAAATCAAAAATAAATTTAATATTTTTTCAAAGTACTAGTACAGTCATTTGGGGTAACTTTGAACCACTGTGAGTAACTTTGAGCAACTTGGAAAATTATATGTTGGAACTTTTGACGTGTCTAAACTGAATTTTCCAAGTTGCTCAAAGTTACCCATAATGGTTCAAAGTTACCTCGAATGACTATACTACAACTCAGATGCTGAGTTCTGGTAGCCCAAAGGTAGGGTTTTCCCAGCCCAGACCATGAGTTACCATAACTCAGTTGCTAAGTTCTGGTAGCCTAAAGGCAGGGTTCTCCCAGTCCAGATCATGAGTTACCACAACCCAGGTGCTGAGTTATGGTAGCCTAAAGGCAGGGTTCTCCCAGCCCCGATTTTGAGTTACCACAACCCAGGTGCTGAGTTCTGGTAGCCTAAAGACAGGGTTCTCCCAGTCCAGATCATGAGTTACCACAGTCCAGGTGTTGAGTTCTCGTAGCCCAAAGGCAGGGTTCTCCCAGCCCAGATTATGAGTTACCACAACCCAGGTGCTGAGTTCTGGCAGCCCAAATGGCCAAAAAAATACATTCACTGTTTATGCATATTTTGGGCTACCACAACACACGTGTTTCCACACGGTTCTCAAAGCCCAGAGGTTTGGGCTGTCCTCTATTGGCAACGTGGCTGGGTCTAGGAGAACACATATTTAAGTTCTCGTAGGCCACCATTTTTCTCAGTGTATATTGGATGGACACTGCTTAAAGTTTTATTTACTACCAAAAAACGAAAACTTAAATATTTTGGCCATATTTTGAGAAATTACAAATATAAACTTTTAAAATTGATAAAAGAAGGCAAAATTGAAGGCAGAAGAGGTCCGAGTCGTAGACGGATACCATGGATTAAAAATCTTAGACAATGGTATGGTGTGAGTACTACTACACTTTTCCGAAAAGCAGTAAATAGGGTACAGATCGCGTTGATGAGAGCCAACTTTCGAAGGGAGCATGGCACTTTAATAAGAAAAAGAAAGTTCTGTTAGCATTTTTAAACAATTTTTTTCTGGTATGACATATTAGTTGCTGTGCCAGTCAAACGCGTCTTTCTATCGGAAACTTTACTGTTTTTTATACTGACATCGATTAATCAAGATCTGATCGGTCGGGTTGCGTGTATTAATTAACTTACAGCTCGTGATGGAGTGTACTCTTTTCTATGAAATCTAGGATAAGTGTCCAAGCCGATCTTTAGACTGAACTGAAGGGACAGGACTTGAAACTGAGAATTGAATTTGTTGTTAACATTTTAGCAAAAAGAGAAAACCAAAAATAATCACATACTTTAATCTCTATTCTATTTTGACATCGAGTCTTATGGAAAAATGCTTGATCTTCCATAATGTTATTGTCCGCATAATATATTTTCCACTGTACCTACTTCATCAAAATCACCTAGGTTTTCGCTGACAACCAATCTACAAAAGAGGCTGTGGATGTACTTATCTTTTATGCTCATGTTACGAGTAACAAGAAGCATATTTTCCACTAATTCTACGTAATTCTCTATACCTTTAGATTTCCGAGAAAATATTTTACTACTAAAAGAACATATTCTTTGTCTTTTATTAGAACTAAAATTAATTCGAACCAGCTCATACACTAAGTCCCTAAGAAAAAAATTGTGGTAGTTTCCCACTAATATATTTAAAGTTAGAACCAAAATTCTACCCAAAAAATCGTCGTTTGCTTAATTAAAATAGAGAGAGGGTGTTGAAGGTTTAATTAAATGTTATATTTTAATCTATTAGTGATATAATGATTTTATCAATTTTAATTTTAAATTTAATCTTTATCTGTTTCAATTTAACTATACCTAAATTGTTATTTTAAATGATGTCGTTTTGCGACTAATATGTAAATTTTTGACGAGCAAAATGTAGGTTTGCATTGATTTTGACAAAAAAAACTTTGTCCATTGTCTATTGTCTACTCCTCAAAAATATAAAGGTAAACAGTAGACACTAATGAAAACCGCTTATATTTTGCTTTTTAGTTACATTTCTTACTTTCTGTTACCAAAAACAGTTTTATTATTTTTTGCACTTATTTGTTGTTTATTCTTATTTTGTCTTTCTTGTTACTTTGTTGTGTATTTTACTAAATTTATATCAATTTTAATAATGACAACGCAGGGAATAGTTGTTCAAAACAAATGTTGTAGGTATGTATGAAGGTATGTATTCAAAACTAATGGTTAGCTCTTTAGCGAAGGCTGAACCATGCATTGTGGCCTTAAATGAACCTTTTGTGCCCAGGTATCTACTGAAATTTTAAAGATCGCAATTTAAACACATACGATCCAGAAATATAAAAAATCCTGTAGACTACAAACCTTGACTTAGGCTTGATACTTTGTCTTTAACTTATGGCAGTTGAAGCTTTATAGTGAAAGTCATAATGTTGTAGGTACTCTCTAGAGGCTCTCTATACATATGACAGTTGTTTTTGTTGTTTTTGCACATTTGCATGAAAAACCAATTTTATGAAATTTTTTGTTGTAATTTTCTAACACAATGATTTTTCTTGGTTAGTAAAATATGTCAAGCTTTGACAAAAATGTAAAGCAGATTTATAACCGGTGACAGAGAGAATTTGTTAATTTCGGAGTTTTAAATTTTATTAATACAGAGAACTATTAAAACTATTTTCTCGGTTCTCGTTTGAGACTCTCAACAAATTTTTAGCTCTATATAAATCAAGATGTATGCAAAAGCATAAACGAAAGAGATAAGTGTAAAGTTGTAACTGAAGTATTTCAAAGAACAGCGCACGAGATTGCGTAACTTTACGTAGCAGGCCAACGAAATTTTAACAATAAATTCTCAGATTTTCCTCAAAATGTCAGGTTTTATTGCCCTGGTTACAGCACTAAAAAAGTGAGAACTTAGCAGTCTAGCAAGAAACATGAAAATCATTACAGGATGTGCGTGTGATATTTTAATTGCAGTTTACAATTTTCTTTTGTTTTGATACCAGAGAAATTAATGGATCTTGATCGACTTTGAAGCAGTTCATGTGATTTTGGTGTTATTTGTTAAGTAAAACGAGACTCTGCACTAGGTAAAATAACTTTGTCTGATTCAAATTATTTAATACATGACAGGGGAGGAAGAAAGTCATATAAAGCCCCATTCCTAGAGCTCGAAGCACACTTTGTTGACCAATAGCATTGAGAAACTTTTCATTATTTCCGCCAGTCATTTGTCACTGGTTGCTGCTTGCATGGTTAAATTATTTAAACCAAAAAAATTAAAAATTCTTGGCGCAGATCAAGTTGAAGTTCTTTTGACTACAGCACTTGATCACACTTATCTTCTAGTAAAAGTGTAGAAGGGAAGAATTGACAAATTTGTCAGTCGGAAACCTAAAAACAAAACAAACTTTCGTTTTCATCAAAATACCAGACAATAAAATGTACAGCAGCGGAAGTTTTGCAATTACTGGCAAGGAAAACTTAAACATCATCCGAAAGTAAGTTGCTTCAAGACCAAAGGATACTCTGCATCAAAGGTTTTTTTGTTATCGTAGCTTTCATGAAATCTTAAACGTCATGAGGGCTGGCTTCCAATTAAAATTGCTAAAGGGTACGTGGAAGCATTTGTAGCAAAAAAAAAAAAGATATAACCGGCAAGGTTTTGAAATCTTCAAATGATGCATCAGTTAACGTTGCCTCTGACAATGTTGTCCTAACTTCTTTTTTTACTGGTAATTATAATATTAATCATATTTAAAATTTCATCCAAATAAATTAGTATTATTAATTAAAATAACGTTTCTGATTTTTTGTTTACCTTCGTTTACCCAGTTAAACCAGTTGGAGACAGTGCTCGCACAAAGCGTGGGACCAGAGGTTTTCCATCAATATGATGCAAATACATGTAGCCTCTCATATCCAAATGCCTACCTCACTTTCTTGTGGTACTCCCTGTCTAAAATAGACGAATAAAAAGAGAGTTTTTACCAACAGAAAACTGTTGGATTTTTCGTCTTCTCCACCAGTTCCACCACTGACTGGTTTCAGACACAGTCCATCCACCAGTCGGGCTGTCTACTATGACGAATCGATAGCAAAAAAACGAACTTTATAAAATACACCGGGGTACCACAAGAATACATACCGGGTGCGACTTGAAGACTAGACGCAGACACGTGTTTCACTCTTGTTAGAGATCATTAGTGCGACATAAGTTTTTATAGTCGAATAATATGAACGATCTAATGAACAAGTCATAGACAAATGTTCGGCACAACATTAGTTAACAGTATAAGAAATAAATTCCCATTATCCAAAGTGGAGTCAAATACAAATAAAAAGAGAGTTTTTGCCAACATAAAACTGTTGGATTTTTCACCTTCTCCACCAGTTCCCCCACTGACTGGTTTCAGACACAGTCCATCCACCAGTCGGGCTTTCTACTATGATGAATCGATAGCAAAAAACAAACTTTATAAAATACACCGGAGTACCACAAGAATACATACCGGGTGCGACTTGAAGACTAGACCCAGACACGTTTTTCACTCTTGTTAGAGATCATTAGTGCGACATTAGTTAACAGAATAAGAAATAAATTCCCATTATCCAAAGTGGAGTCAAATACAAATAAAAAGAGAGTTTTTGCCAACATAAAACTGTTGGATTTTTCACCTTCTCCACCAGTTCCCCCACTGACTGGTTTCAGACACAGTCCATCCACCAGTCGGGCTTTCTACTATGATGAATCGATAGCAAAAAACAAACTTTATAAAATACACCGGAGTACCACAAGAATACATACCGGGTGCGACTTGAAGACTAGACCCAGACACGTGTTTCACTCTTGTTAGAGATCATTAGTGCGACATTAGTTAACAGAATAAGAAATAAATTCCCATTATCCAAAGTGGAGTTAAATACAAATAAAAAGAGAGTTTTTGCCAACATAAAACTGTTGGATTTTTCACCTTCTCCACCAGTTCCACCACTGACTGGTTTCAGACACAGTCCATCCACCAGTCGGGCTTTCTACTATGATGAATCGATAGCAAAAAACAAACTTTATAAAATACACCGGAGTACCACAAGAATACATACCGGGTGCGACTTGAAGACTAGACCCAGACACGTTTTTCACTCTTGTTAGAGATCATTAGTGCGACATTAGTTAACAGAATAAGAAATAAATTCCCATTATCCAAAGTGGAGTCAAATACAAATAAAAAGAGAGTTTTTGCCAACATAAAACTGTTGGATTTTTCACCTTCTCCACCAGTTCCACCACTGACTGGTTTCAGACACAGTCCATCCACCAGTCGGGCTTTCTACTATGACGAATCGATAGCAAAAAAACGAAATTTATAAAGTACGCCTAAAGACGGCCCTGGTTAACTTAACAGAATATGTTTATAAATAAAATAATCTAAATGCTAATTTTTCAAACGAACGTTGCCATATTGTGGTCGTGCTATATAGTGGGGTTCCCTTGTCTTAATAACCCGCTTTATGATGTTTTTTCTCAAAAAACGTTATTTAAACATTATTATTACGTTTTTTCAAAAAAAAAAAACGTCATAAAGCGGGTTATTAAGCGTCTTTTTCTCTATGAAAATAACGTTTTTTTCATTTGCGCCAATAGCTTTCCCACTTTTTTGTCCCTTTACTCCGATTCGTGTCGTGTGTTTGGAGGGATGTCTTAAATTTTAAAAATTTTACATGCGGTGCTATGACGTCATTAACTGTTACAACCAGCATTCAAAATATGTAATAAAGGGCATTCTTATTATGATTTTTCTTACAACACTTGAAACGTGTAAAAAAATAAAATTTTAGTGTATTATTACCTATTAAATTGCCCCTCTCCCCTTCCTTCAGTTCAAGAGTTCATATAAGTAGGTAGGTAATTGATTTTTATTAAATGATGAAACCGCCCCCCCCTCAGAGTCGATTTCTGGCTACGACACTGGATAGTAAGATAGTTTTATTCTCATGTTTTAATTTCCTATCACCCATCGTAAAATGTTTGCGTGTTCTCAAAAATAATGCATTTTTGCAATTCACGATTTTTGGGTCTGTTTTAAATTGAACCAAAGAAGTTTTCGTTTGTCTAGACAATTGATTACGTTCTTCTGTGCAGCTCGATTTTTCCCCTTTAACGACAGCTTCAAAATTGAGACGTTGCACGGATGGATAAAATTCGACACTCGCAACGATTCCATTTGCAGCACAGATCAAAACGCTCTGGCAATAAAAGAAAACTTTGTGGTAATATTTTTAGGATATATCTCGAAAAATCTTATAGGCCATATGCGATAAACAAGCCCTAACATTCAACTGGCAAGGTATCACCTAGTTCAGAGGGGGGAGGGGGCGACGACAAAAATATTTTTTAGAATCCTGGGTACAGAGTGTTTCATTATAAATGCCCCTCCCACTGTTATATCTGTTAATATGTGAGCTAGAAAAAAGTTTTAATTACAAAAGTTATTTGATTTATAAAGATCTTCAAAAATATTTAAGTCAAAAAAACCAAGTGTCATTCGAAGTGTCAAATAATATTGATAGCAACTTTCTTATCTTAAATACAACAACCTGTATTTTTTTGCATTTTTGAATTCAATAGTTTTTGAGATATTGGACTTGGGTGGCTGTGAATTCCAATTTGTGGTATAAGTATATAAAAATTTTAATATCGCAATAGCAATTTTTTAAAGACAGAGAAAAACATCATTGCCTACTATAATTATGATGACATGTCTAATGGAAACACCACAAATTGTAATTTACAGCCAGCCAAGTTAAAAAAACTTTAACGTCCAATATCTCAAAAACTATTGAACCAACTGCATATAAGTTATACATTTCTGAAATCACGAAGACACCTAAAATTCAAAAAATACAGGGTGTTGGTTTTAAAATAAGAAACTTTTTTCTAGCTCACATATTAACAGATAAATAGGGGGGGGCATTTATAATGAAACACTTTGTACTTATTTAATTTTTTTTCACCTAAAATTATGTAGTAATTTAAAAATAGTGGCGGAGGCCCAAAAGTTTGTTAAATTTTTTCGTAAGTGTTTACGAGCTTATGACTATTTTGAAAATCATCCGAATTCGAAGAGATATGAGCAATGTGAAAATATTAGGATTTAATTGAACCTCGCGTGGTATTCGCTAAGAAAATTCCACATCAAATTGTGTAATCAAATAATTTAAAAATTATAATTTTGTGACTTTTAACAATGCCCATTTTTGTTCATTGAAAAAACATTTTAATGGTAAAGTCATGATGGTAATTTAAGGGTTAAGATATTTTAGCATAATTTAAGGGGTACCGTTTTTGTTTAAGCAATTTTTACTATGTTTTTCACATGATTTTGCTCACATTTTAAAGCTTTCTTTCCAAACTTTTGATTTCTAGAATAAAACACTTACATTTTTCAAGTTATCACTGTTTTTTAAGCTTCCAAAAAAAGTACTGCCAAAACACATTTTTTTCTCTGTTAAATGAAAATTATTTAAGGTTGTTAAAGAGAGACAGTAGGCTATAAAAATTATTTTAGAGAAAGATTGAAATAATTTAAGGCAATGCAATTGTTTAATACAATTTTCTGTTTTGTTATCTGTCATCTTTCGTGGTGTCGTGCATATAATTTTTATTTGTAATTGTAATTTTTTAAAGCGCAAAGTGTGTAAGACATAGGTGGTATTAATTTAAAAATATTTTAACTAAATAATTTTAAGGTTTTATTATTAAAACTGTTAGCTGTTAGTGTTCATTTAGTAGCCAAAGCTCTGTGGCGCGGTGTGACCAAATGTTTCGTAAAACGTAGTATATTTTTTAATTCTAAGTAAGTTTGAGTTACTATAAGTGATAGAAAAGGCTTTTTCGCCTTCAAGAAGAAAGGAGGTGGCAGAAGAATACAAAAAACATATTTATTATATAAGAAAAATGTATCAAAATATGATTTTTTAAAAAATTAGGACCTAATTTTACTCAATTGCGTTTCTGAGAACTGTAAACTTGTAGTTTTTACTTTCGCCGGGGTGGTCAACATATTTATGAAATCCTTTGAAAAAGAAGCTCTGCGAGCATCATGGCAGAGACTCAAACTATAGCTAAGATACATGAACGACGTATTTGTCATCTGGAAAAATTACATCAATACGCTAGAACAATTCATCAGGTCCACAGCATAAGAAATTCCATCACAAAAAAAAGAAAATTGTCGGCTCCCTTTTCTCGATTTTCTAGTCACTAAAAAGAATTCAACCATTATCACTTTCGTACATCGCAAACCAACTTATACTGGACAATATCTAAGCTTCAAATCAAACCACTCCAAGTCAACCAAACTGGGTATTGCAAAATCTCTTATAGATCGGGCCATCTATATTAGGACAGAAGAAGCTTTAAATTAAAAAAAAGGCAAAAGTTCGATCCGATCTGCGAAGAAACGGTTTTTCCAGCTACACGATAAATCAAACTCTTCAGATCATCACAAGGCAGTGGCGGTCCCAGCCGGTTGAAAAGGGGAGGGGCGTTTTCGATAAGAAAAAAAAATAGAATAAAAACATAGCTTTCATGAGGAACATATCAATATATGCAAATAAAACTTAGTAACTATAAGCGAGGATTTGGTCTCAAATCTAGGGATGGGGTACTCAGATTTCAAGTCGTTTCTTTCATACATTTTTTTGTTTTAAAAAATGTTAAAAAAAAATTTTGAGAAAATTACTTTAAAAAAAATATCAACATTATTATAGGAAATTGCTCTAAAAAATGCGTTTTTTGATTTGAAATTAAACTAAAATTGTAAATATATTAAAGGTTTCAAAGCGCAGCAGGCGAAAATTTTTAAGAAATTGACACTACAAAATTAAACTAATACCGTAAATATCAAAGGTGTTATTGCGCCGCAATTTATGCCCTACTTTTGATTTTCTAAATGTTTTCATAAAAAATTTAAAGCCAGGGTAGGGGAGAGTTAATAACTAATATAACTAATTAAAACCTAATAGCTAAATACTTTTTTTTTTGAGTTCTAAAAAGCTTTTTGTTGAAACATTACCTTTTATATCGCATATCTCAAACATAAGATGCCCATCTCGAAAAAAAATTCCAGTGTTTTGGGTAAACCGGTCAATGACTCGCTCAAAGTCAATTTCAATATGTCTGTTGATATGTAGCAACGCTAAGCCCATCAGACGAATTTCCGTGATAGTGTTTTGGAGGCATGAGAAGCTTCTTTCTGACGAGGTATTACTTACTGGCAAACATCCAAGAATGTTCTAATCAACGGAAAAATATTGCCACACTTGTGCATTGCCTCGAAAACGTTATCAGTATGTTTTGATTTAAGCTTTTGCCTACTTCTGACCAATATTGTTTCCAAATACTGACTTCTCCCAATAAAAGTTCAAGAATTTGTGTTTTTAATTAATAAGACGGGCCACACTTTACTAAAAAGCTAATATACTAATGAATAAAACAATTTTTAAAAATTATTCAACATTTTATTATAAAAAATTATTCTTAAAGATCATTCAGTAATCTAAGTCTTTGCAGACAGCCAAAAATATTCAAAATCAAAAAGAAATTATTAAAACACTACGTAAATTAAAAAAAAAAGGAAACGTTTCTTCAGTAGCGTGTCATTGCCCCGTCAGCCTCGATAATGTTTGCCAGTCTTCGTGGCATGGAAACTGCTATATTTTGAAATAAATTTGGATTTGAAACAATGACTTCGTCGTACCCTCTGTGTGTGGCTGGAATTTCTGGGAACAATATTCATTTGTGTTCATTTTTTTGATATAAGGCTCCACACCTTTTCCATGGGATTGACGTCAGGAGTTTTTGCCGGCCATGGCAAAACCTCGATGTTGTGTTGCTGGAACCACTGTTTAGAAATGCGTGCGGTGTGGATAGGACAGTTATCCTGTTGATACACAAAACCTTCTGGATGAAGAATGGTTACTTCTGGAAGCATAATATTTCTCATCATACCAACATAAACCTCAGCCGTAAATCTTCCACGGATTCTAAAAAGAATCCCATGTCCTCTCGCCGATATCCAACTCCACACATTCATGGAAAATCTTCCAGCCCGGTCGTCGTTCCCAGCAATATATTTTTCGAGATAGCGTGTTCGTGGCGGGCGATATACCAAAATTTGTTTGCTGTCATTGTGGAACTGAAATATTTTTTCATCCTTGAAGACCACTTGTTGCCAAAATTCTTCTTCTTATAGTAAATAGTTTAGTGCAAAAATTAACCTGGCTTGCTTATCCGTCTGCGAGTCGTTCTTATGGATCCAGAAAAATGTGCCTCAATTTTCGCCTCTGGGGCCATTGCAAATGGGCGGTCTTCAATAAAGTCGATCAGTTGCTAATCCTGCTGAGGCGTACTGACTTGGGTCAAGCCAGTGCCTCGCCTTCGTCGAACAGTTCCTTCTTCTCGATACTTTCTCCTTATTCTTACAATTGTGGCCTTGTTTCGTCCATAATGGGCAGCTACTCTTTGAACCGTCTAATTTTGCCAAAATTTGGGCTTTTTCGAATTCATTTAGTTTGGGTATTTTTAAATATAAGTGTATGAAAACAAAATCTGACATTTTTTGTCAATTTGAAATACATAAAAAGTTACTGAGTTGGGAGGCCCATAATACACTATATAAAACCGCCGAACGCATTTTATGTGGCCGGAAGTGTATCTACATGTAATGCTCGCATTCCAGATATCGGTGCTATTAAAGTGCATTTTCGTTCAACTTGGCAATATTTTACACTTCAGTTACGATTTGGCAATTTTTACTTTTTGGAGACGGGGGCGTATTTTGTTCCGCTTTACCATTAAGGTGATATGAACAAGCTTAAGGGGCCTACACACTGTATATGTTGGGTTGCATGCATCGAATTTTCTGTACCCTGATGCAAGAATCAACGCGATGCGAAGCCACAACGTTGAATCGATGAAAGTAATGCAAGTTTCATAGTGTGTGCGCTACTTTGCAACCGATGCAAATTGCAAGTTTTGCAGTGTATGGGCCTCTTTGAGACTAAAGGTTTTCTATCTCAGTTACTTATTTCTTTGTTTTAATCCCTGGAGATTCAACAAGAGGTACAAAGTACAGTCATCCCAGACAGGGAATTATGGCAGAGTGAAAACCTCCGCGAACAGTTCGAGGAGAACGCCGTGATTTGCTACACCGACGGGTCCAAACTGTCGGAGAAGCAAACCACAGGATCGCGGGTTTACGTGGAAGACCAGGAGGTTCGACAGACCTACCCGCTCGGAGAGCAAGCCACGGTCTTTCAGGCAGAGATGTATGCCATAATAATGGCTGCAACCATGAAGGAAATAAAGAACGGTAGGGATCATGTTTCTATATGCTCAGACAGCCAATCGGCCCTAAAGGCACTAAGGGCACCCAAGATCAACAACACCCTGGTAGAGGAATGTGCGGATGCACTAGAATCCTTGGGAGAGGGCAAACAAGTGACACTTATGTGGATACCGGGACATATGGGAGTGCCGGGTAACGAGAAGGCCGACGAGCTTGCCAGGATCGGGGCAAGCACCCAGTATGTAAGGCCGGAACCACTCCTAGGAACAACCAAGAGGCAATTGCAAAGTCGACTCAATAAATGGGACAACGATGCCATAACGACCGCTTGGAGAGGAGGAACAGGATGCAGACAGACCAAGGACTTCGTGAAGGGCCCGGATGTAGCCAGACAAAAATGGCTTCTGGGGAGATCACGAAGGGACGCTGGTCTACTGAAAGGAATCATAACAGGTCACAACCGACTAAGGAAGCACAAGACCCGGCTTGCGGACGCGGACGAAAATATGAAAAATGTATGTTTGGGTGGATGTGTGTGTGTGTCTAGTCTCCAATTCTCACCTGTTATGCATTCTTATAGTATTGCGGTGTATATTTAAATTTTGTTTTTTGCTATCTACGCCGGTGCCCCGGCCGGATGACAAGAGGTTTGTCGTAGTGAAAAACCCGACTGGTTAATGGACTGTGTCTGAAACCAGTAAATTTCTTGCTAAGGCCACCAATTCGAAATATTCAAACATTTAAATCGGTGGCATCAAAAAGAAATTTTCCGTGTTCTGAGCCGTGTCTTCACAAAATGTGCCTTTGATATAAAGTTCAGCCAATTAAATTACATGACCCGTTTTGAACGTCACTTCGAGATTTCCGAAGCTAAGGTCACTGACATAAAAAACAGAATCTCTACTCTCAAACAAATTGACATATAACTGCAACACTGTATAGTATTATTCCACTTTGTTTATCAAATAATTTTAAAATTATAATAATTATAAAAGTATACATACCTCTTTGCGCCGTAGAAGTAACAAATATTCGCGGAAGTAACTGACATAAAAAAAAAACTAAAGTGAAAGAGCTTTAATTTTTTTACCTAACACTAAAAAAAAATTTTCCTACGAGCGTGCGGAAAAGTTACTTTTCCGCACTAGTGCTGAAAAGTTACTTTTCGGCACGATTTTTTTATTGTTAAAAATGAAGATATTTAGGACCAATTAAATAATTTATGTAACTATTCTATCTTATGTGTCATTTTGTAGCATTATTATAAAATATTTGAGTATTAAAAATATATTTTGTTTTACACCTTCATCAAAAACATGATTTTAGTAACTGTTTGCAGTTAACTAAAGCGTGGCTTTTTTGCTACCTATGCAAAAAAACTCTTTTTGATCACGTGTGCAAAAAAAGACTTCTGTCCGTATTTTATCCAAGATTAAAGGGAAATAGCGGAAAAGAGTGTTATTGAAAAAATTTAACTATTCTAATATATTAGCCACTAGTTGTTACACCTACTATTTTTTGATAAATAAGATGGACAAAAACATTCGTAGGAAAAACATTGTACTACCTAACTCTTGCGGGAAATGCATTTTCCTCCCTTGGCGGCTTATCCGAACTCCGCTCCGCATCGTTCGTGCAACTGCCGTCGCGTGTTTAAAAGTACCACTTTCCGCACTATTTGGTAAATGACTATTTCCGCACGCCGTGTGAGAAATGCAACTTTCCGCACGCAAATGCGTGCGTAAAAGTGCACCTTTTGACGCACGCTAGTAGAAAAATAACTATTTCCTACGAGCGTGCGGAAAAACGCTTTTCTCGCACTCATTTCCGTGCGGAAAGTGCCACTTTTCCCAATATGAGCAGTGGTACTTTCAATGTTACCGTGATTAATAATTACCATAAAAATTAATTTTTTAAGCTTGTGAAAGTTTACTCTGAATACAACATAAAATTCGTAGTTTTGACTATTTCTTAATTTTTAGTCTGACAAAATATTTTGATATTCCGCACTCTCATAGGAAAAGTGTTGTACCTAATGCGTGCTGAAAGTATTTTACGCAATTACGACTTGCCCTAACTCCCAGTAAACACCGGTATTTAGAAATTACCTAAAATTTACATAACAGATTTACCTTGTTATGTAAGGTCACTCAGAGGTCACAATCAGATAAAATTTAAGTCGCATTAAGGTGCGAAAACTCGCGCAAAGCCCACCTAATTGTTACATATATGTGACGTTAATAAAATGACATACCATTTACATAAATATTACATCCATGTTACATAAGAGTTAAGTAAAAACTACGTATATTTTACATAACCGGTTTACCTTGTTATGTAAATTTAAGGTCACAATAAGTTTTTAATAATGTTAAATTTAAGTCACATCTAAGTCCAACATGAGCATCATGCAGCTTGAGGCGGGCCAACGTCGATGATTTACGAAGGTCCGTCGGTGGTTGCTTGACACAGTCCGACATTGGCAAACTACAAAGTTAAACAGACGAGCTGGTTTAGGTGGCGGAAGACGTGATTCTTATAGAGAAGTACCACTATTTTGTCAATACCTCAAAGTCCGCTTTCTTATTTTCAAATATCTTTGCTCTTTATATATATAATATTATCATCGACTGTACAGGGAACATAGTAATATTAGCTAGCTTAGATATTATATAAATGTTTTGCAAAATAGTTATGTAAAATTTGAAATGTAAACGTAATGTCTAAATTGTTACATAATAGTTATGTAAATTTTATTACTTTCATTTAAAGTAAATAATTTTATGTAACGTTTGCGTAAATTAGATTACTTAAATATTACATGTAATTTTTTATATAATAGGTATGTAATATTTTTTATGTAAAATTAAGGTCTCACTATTTACGTAATATTTGCGTACATTTTAAGAATTTATTTTTAGTCATATTATTTACGTAAAATAAACATTGTTTATGATGACTTAAATTTACAGTCAAACTTTTGACGTGCACTTTTACGCACGCTAGTAGGTAAACAACTGTACTTTACACGCAAATTTATGTATGCAGCGGTAAAAAGCGTCTCAAAATATCCTCGTCGTTATATCAGTTACTTTCTTTTTTCTCGAAGAAATGTTGTCAAAACAAACTTTAGAATGATGACACCCAACAGACACATAGCGAACAAAAGATCTAAGTTCAAAGTTTCAAACTGTAAGTGACTGCTGTAGGAAATGATCATAGAATTATCTCTGCTGCATGTGACACGCTGAGTTACGAAAACTTAAGATCAACTTTTCTTATTGCTGCAACTTCAAACCTTTGTTCTTAAATTTCAGTTCATTAACTTGGGGATCACTTGGTGTTATTTTTGTTTGTGACATAACTTGGAAAAGAAAAGCCAAGAAAAAGTTTTAACCGCATTTTAAAATTGAGTTTTCGACCCCTTTTTAACCTCTTTATTTAAAACTAGGGGAGTTCTAACTTTTCAATTCTTTAAATGTGTAATCTTATTTCATGATTTGATTTGAATCTTTTTGGTGATTCCAAAAATTTCTCCCTGTAGCAGGAATTTTTAAACTAGCGTTGTGAAATATATATAGGGTGTTTCCAAATTCGAAATCAAGAGTAAAAGTACAAGTTTATATTGTAGTAGGAATGATCCTATAACTATCTGTTTTATTGATTTTTTTGATATCACTTTAAATACATGAGATGTTTCTTCATTAATTTTGGGTAAGACAGGCGTTGACAAAATATGACATGATCCGATACCCTGCCAAAAAAAAACCGCAGTTATTCTTATAAGAAACTCTTCTGATTTCTATTCAATTTTATAAGGTTTATAAGCTTTTGTAAGGTAAAATTTTAGGCTTATTAAAGTTTGTAATAATAATAATAATAAATCTTTATTGTTGCTCAATAGAAGAAGTCCTAATTGAACACCGAATACAAACAATCACAAGCAACAGTACAAACACATTGTTAACCAGAATAATCTCATAATTATTCTTATTTAAATTATTATATATCTATATATAGAGTTTCATATATTATAGGATATTGTCACAGAGGATATAAACTATCTATATTGCTATTGTCTCTCTTCAAATGCAGTATTCGTGTTTATTATTTGTTTTTAACAATGTTTCCTGTGTATGATGGAGTTTGTGTTTTACTGGAAAAATCGTTTTAGGGGTGGAATGAAGATGACAAAAAAGACTTCTTAAACTCAGAAAAGCCCTCTCCTTATTAAACACACACACAATACAAATCAAAAGTAAAGGCGGTGGGGGGGAGGGTTCGGCGATGCTGCGTCACCTATTTGTCATAAGCTGCCACTATTTTGAAGTATACTTAATTGATGGGTAAACAAGTATTACACCATTACTATAAACAATGCACAACCATTCAACTAATTTTGTTTAATTTATGGTTTAACTAGCTAAATACTCCTACCAACTTAATCCAACCCCTACCACCCACCCCTCTCCCACTCTCGTTCTTTACCCTTCCACCTACCCCCTTCCTTCCCTTACCTTCCACTTAGTTAAGATATGTTCATAATATGCAGATGTTTCATTTAAATATCCAAAAGCAATTTCACTTGACAACTGTCAGTAAGTAAAATTTTGAAATAAAAAGTAACCTATAAGTCAATCCAGCAGGTCACATTCCATCTTCTCGGTTTAGCCATTTTTGAGTGATTAAGGAACAACCACAGAAACATATAAACACACAAACTTTCGCATTTATAACATACTTAAGTAGGATAGTAGGATTGATTTTTTCTTTAATTTATATTTGAACTTGTTTATTTAAGTTGAAAATAACATAATTACGCCAGAAAATCTGAACATGACCTTCAGAATATTTTTGTCTTCCCAGAAATTAAATTTTGACCACTCTGCGCCGTGTCCGATATGCCACGAACCCTTCCTTTTGTTTATTTTTCCCCGGCAACAAATCCCCTTTTTTAAATTTTTCTTTTACTTGGCTCTCTGTTTTGTTTGTTATAAGAAAATAAGGGAAAATCATAGTAACCTATTGAGGCTAATGAGTCTTTTTGATTATAGGATTTCTTAGAAAATGGTTTTATCATAAACCTATGAAATATTTGAAATGAAGCGTTTGTGCTATCAAATTTTATACATATTTATAAGTCTGTCAGATTATAGAATAAGGTGAAAATTGATGCTAGAAAGCACGGATAGTCCACTTATAACAAAATTTTTGGGTAATATGTACAAAAACCAAAATCTGAAAACAGAGTATCAATCGCTGCTTTACTTCTAAAGTTATGAGTTTTTTTATATACATACGCTTTTTAAAATAACTCGGAAACTAAAGCTCCGACGAATTCCGACTTTATAACAAAATTTGTAGTCAATATTCATGGAAACTTAGATCTGAAAACCGTATATCGCTACTTGCTTTTATCCCCCTTTTTCCCCCTTCAAATCCACCACCACCATACCCAAAAATTAATCAGTTCATGGTCAGCCGATAGTTTTTGAGTGATCGTGTATATAGACCGACAACAGACCGACAGACAACTTTTTTTTCATCGATTAAGGTGTTTTGGAACCTTATTAACTTATTTTTGATAAAATTAAGAAGTCAAAATTTCACGGTTTTAATAGTCTCCTAAACCATATTCGTATGGTGGACTAAAAACAGATATAACTCATAAATTAATTCAAACTTTAATAAACCTAAATTTTTACCTCACAAAAGCTTATGAATCTTTTAAAAACTGATAAAACATAAGGTGTCTTTTTCAAGTTTTGTTTGACCCCTAAAACATTAATAATGAATTTTAAAACTCTCGGCAGCCAATTTTGCGAACAAAAGACTTCGCATGTTGGCCAACATTTCCGTGGCGGTCACAGTTTTCCCAAAAGGAGGGGGGGCGTGAGTTCAAAATTTTGTAAAAGCAAAGAAAAAGTTTTATGCAACAGTTCTAAAATTAATGTAACTTTCAACCCAGTAGGGCGCCGCAGGCGAAAATTTTTGAAAAACTATAAATATTTTTACTGTTTTTATGAAAAACCGGCGATTTTTTAAATAGACTCTCGAAAAAAGGGTGGGGGCCACCGCCTCCCGCCCTGCGACCGCCACTGGACATTTCGAACAAATCAATATACCTACCGCAATTTCGACGGGTCCGTTTTTGTATTTTTTGAAACAATAGGCGTTTTGCAAAATTTTGTTGAAGTTGAAAAACTACCTTTTTCCCAAACATCTATGACGTGAAATTAATATGCACATTCCTTAAAAAATATGTATATATCATAGGTAAAGGCATGCACTGGCCCAAATGAGACCAATTGTCTTTTTAGGGAGAAATAAAATAACCAAAAATATGTATAAAATACTGTCACACTATTTTTTTTTGACTCATTCCCCACCCTTTGTCACGCTTCGTCATGCTTTTTTCGATCCTCCAATTTAATTACGTCATACTAGCATAACACCCCTTCCTAATAAGAAAATCACACTTACGATCGGCAGCAGCGTAAAAATAATTAGTATTTTTTAATCCAAATTAGGAATAATACATAGTTAAATATTTTTTTTATTTGGGTGACATCACGTTGCCAATAGTCCCCTTTCCTTGTCACGCATCACCACACAAAGCATTACCCCTCCCCCCTTCTTGAATGTGTTCCATTTAGTTTATTATAGTCGTCTTTTCGCGACCGATGATTTCGAAACCACTTTGAAAACATGCGCAAAATGTTATTTTGGCGACGAAGCGGTGACGTCACGGTTCAAAATATTTCAAAAGATTTCGAAAGCGCCTCGGCCGCCGTTTCGAATACATTTGAATATGGCGGTACTTGTCAATTTTTAGCAATAATAAAAATAGGCCAAGGTTATCTAGCGGCCACAAAAAAGAGGTTCACTTCAATAATTGCCATTTTGGCGATCAGTGGTGATGGTTCGAAACGGTGACGTTTTTAGTGTTTAAATATTCAGACGTCGTTGACGAATTAAAATGTCATTCAGTCAAATTAGGATGAAAATTCAATAAAATGAAATAACTAGCCAAGCAACAATTATAGTCAATTTCATTTCAAAAGATAAAGTTAAACGCGAAAGTAGTATATTCCACTATATAACTATGTACCATTACTCGAAGCACGAAAATACTTTACAGTCCGAGGTTCACTTTGTAGTTGTCACATTTAATATCTTTAATATAATATTATTAATTTAGTATTTTACTTACTCTTGACTTGACTTTACTGATATTAATTTGATTGATATTCAGTAGCCCCTACTTATTAAAAAACTACAAAGTTATGGAGTCTACACGGTCGCCTATCTGCCACACAGTAAGAAATAAATGTGTTTTCATCAATATTGAGTTCGTTTTAAAAACTCATTGTATCTTTTCCTTTTATATAGCGTGTTCTTTATTAAAAGCATAGATAATTCCGTCGGGGTCTGGATTCTTTTTATTTTTGCACGATTTTAGTGTAGCTGTTCGTTCACGTGATGTAATGGGAGAATCAAGAAAGGGGTGGCTCACTCCAAAGAAAGAGATGTTGTATTGCAACTTGATTGGATAGACATGGAGGTAAAAGTTTTTCCAGACCTCTGCTGAGAGATTATAAGAGTTTTGGTTTCCCCTTAACTTTTTTATCGTAGACCAGAAGGTCGATGGATCCCTGTAATTAGACAGATCTTGAGTAACTTCTTTGAACTAGAATTGCTTCTTTTTACGAGCTAATGTTTTATATTCTTTTTTAGCAGAAATAAAAGAACTTTTGTACGACTCATCAAAAACGGACTGTTTAAATAGTTTCAACTGATTTTTTGGGGTGACTTTCGCAACCTGATACTCAGGGTCATACCAAGGGGCGCTCATTTTAATATCAGAGGATTTTCGTGGTTTGTATTGCATTTCCAAATATTTAGCGGTAGTAGTTATAGTAGTGCCTATTGCTTCATAAGACTCTACTATATCGTACAAACAACTTACATTATTAAAGTTTCTCATGACATTTTTTTATTGTAGAAGTTTGTTGTTTGACTATTTTAGGCCGGTATTATGTATTATATTAGTAAGAGTTTTATGAGGGTTAGTGTTTATGCAAAAAGATAACGTGATTAAGAGAGAAAAATGGGGTCAAATGGTGTATTAGTTAAGTACTATAAGATCTTTGAAAATGTTTAGATTACTGTTATTAACCCACACCAGATCAATAACCGACTTTCCGCGTTGATTTATATGAGTGTACTGAGGAGGCGAATCAGAAACTGTTCTCCCGTTAATTAGACCAAATGAATTTTCGGACATGAATTCAACAATACAATGCCCTCTTGTGTTAATCATTGGGCCAGAACTAAATCTTTTTTATTTAAATGGGTATCAGAAATCAGATCTTTCGGTATGGCACCCAGGTCCTCAACCCTACAATTGTAGTCTCCCACTAGTAAAATGGGTTTATCGAAGAAATTTTCAGTGATATCTCTAAGAATATTCTGAAAAGATTCTAATACAACTGGAAGGTCTAGGGCGGGTTTGAAATAAATATAGTACCTACAACTAAAGAATAACTGAAATGAGGAAAGTCAAGCGACAGAAAAACCAGTAGGGGGATTTATTAATAATTGACACTTGTATCTATTTTTTGCACATAATAAGTCCAGTCCCTTGAGCTTGACTAGTGTGTGTTCAGTGAACCATAAAAAAGCTGTGTTCAGTGAACCATGAAGTTTATTTTTATATATTTATTTTATATTTTTGTTTCCAAACGTCCTTGATGGTGACGCTTTTGAGAAGATACATTATGGTTCCTCTGTATAAATGTTGTTTCTTTGAACTTCCGCTTGCGTAGATTCTCCTCCTTGGCGACGATCTTTGCCTGGTTCCATTCCATATGATTCCAGCAGTGTTTGATCCAGTTGTGTCCCCTTGTCGAGTTTTGCGTTTGTGTTCTGTAAGGCGAACTTCCATGGGTCGACTTGTTTCTCTGATGTAGATATCCACATACTCGCATATTACCTGATAGATGTAGTTCTCGGTGTCGTGGCGTTGTGGTTTAGTTTTTGTTAATTGACTTCTTATTGTATTCGTTTTGAAAACAGTCCGAAGATCGTATTGCCTGCCTATTCTTCTTATCTTTTCTGAGATTCCTTTGATGTATAATTATAAGTGTCGCTTTCCTTTTAGTATTTACGTCTGTCGTCCTTTGTGTTGGTGTGGTCTGAAGAATTTTATTGATCGTGTAGTTGAAGAAACCGTTTCCTTGGAGATCGGATCGAATTTTTACCTTTTCTTTAGTTAAAGCTTCTTCCGTATTGCAGATGTAGGTGGCTCGATCTATAAGAGATTTTGCAAATCCCAGTTTGGTTGACGTTGAGTGGTTAGATTTGAAGTTTAGATATTGTCCAGTATGAGTTGGTTTGCGATATACGGAAGTGGTTATGTTTGAATTATTTTTTGTGACTCGAATGTCGAGAAAATTGTCAGCTTTCTTTTCTCGAGTTAAATAAAAAATAAATAAATAAATAAATAAATAACATAGTAGAATGTGAAAATAAACATTAACGCACAGAGGCAAAGCTTGTTAGTGCCAAGTCACCATTCGTTTAATGTCACATTTAAGTGTATATTTTCACAATCGAGAAGAGAAGTCATAATCGAGAACGAAAGTAAAAATTTAGTTAAATTAGTCACATTTTATTAAAACTAATCACAAGAAATTGTGTTACATTTTCTATATATTTTACAGAACACAACACCTCTGTTTACACATGATACCTATTACTACTAATTAGTTTTTAAACAAGTTTGATATCTCTAATCTTTCTCTAGTAAATATCTATTTATTAAATTGTTTTATAAACACTTTCTCATGAATAAGTATTTTTAAATTATTTGGTAAAAAGTTAGAAAAATTAGGAGCTAGTTATTCAAAATTGTTATGGTCGATTTCTTTCCTTGTTACTGGGATGTTCACGTGAGTATTTTTATGTCTAGTATTGTGTGGGTGAGAGATATCTTCCAGTTTATTTTTTTATGTATAAAAATTATTAATTTAAAAATGTATAATTGCCTAATGTCTAGTACATTAGCAACTTTATATAGCAAGTCTGAAGGATATTTTCTGTTCTTCTCGAACATTATTTTTAATGCCCATTTTTGAAATACTTCGATCTCCGTTAAGTAGCGTACGTCAAGTGAGACTGAAATAATGAGTGGTAAATTATTTTTAATTGGTCAGTTTTTATAAAGATATTTAAAGCAAGTTACTATATATTTTAATTTTTTAAGTAAATATTTAGCATGTTCATTCCACCTCAAATGATTTTCTATAATGACTCCTAAATACTTTATCTTATTAACTCTAGTAATCTTTATATTTTGATTAATATTCAGAATTGAATAGTGCGGTAAATCATTGGCGTAAGAAGCAAAAGTTAAGGAGATTTACTTATTTTATTAAAGTCATTTTCTGCTTTTGCTTTAAGTTCTTTTCAACTGTCGGCAGAATAGAACATTACGCCGTCATCAGCAAAATTTGCCCTTTTGCTTTCGCTTTCAATATATAAGAGATCATTAACATGTATTATAAATGGAAGAGGCCCCAACACCTTTCCTTCTGGAACACCACAAGTAATGGTCCTGAGGTCACTCTTAGCACCATTTATTTCAACAAATTGTTTTCTATAGTTTAAGGTTTAAGGTTATGATATAGATAATATTTTTATTTTCTGTCATGTCTTCACATATTTTATGGTGTGTGTCCTGATATAGTTTAGAAAAATATCAACATATTTGCAATTAATAATGTGGGAAAGAGAAACCTATAAAAGCCCTATAAAGTCATGTGGTAAACAGAACGTCGGGATAACATGCCCGTTTACTACCCGCGACGACATAACTCCTATATCAAGAGTAATCATTACCGTCGCGATGTAGTTATATAACCGTCCCAGTCTCGGCTCCAATGCATTCCCAAAAACGGTAAATACTTTGAGGTTTTGTAGTAGTCATACCATCGCGGTGATATGATGCCGCAACTCTATTAGGAATAGAGCGTGAAGACGACCACCACGTCGCGACTGATTTTGTTGCTTGGGTAGGTGATCCAATTTTCAAAAAGTTCCTGTCGATATTTACTAGTAATATTAACAGTCCTCATTGTTTGATTTGTATAAAAGGTTTTTTTTAGTCCGGTTGCCTAATTAAATTAAACCTTTTTGCTTGTTATGCTTAATCCATAAATAATAACATCATAAAATTCAAAAGTGACGAAAGATAAAAAATCCTTTAAACATATTTTTAGGGAAATTTAGTTTTCCATCACACTGATAATCAGATAAACCTTTTATCATTATTCTTAATAATGTGCTTTATGGGACCTTTTCGTGGTGAAGATAAGCTGTCTATATAATAATAAAGTGAAGCAAGAGAAAAAAATGTATCTGTTTTTAAAGTATTATTTTTTAAGTAAAAACTTTACATGCAATTTTTATTGATTTCTCTTTTACCCTTTTAATGATATTTGGTGAGATTTTTCTAGATTCGTACCCCCTATTTTAAACTCTCGTAGTTAATAGACGTCTAATAAACATATAAACATTTTTACTGTAATAAAATAATATTTTTTTGTTTCAGATTTCAATCCGAACTAAACCTTCCCAACTCTAAAGCATGAAAACAACTCTATTTGCAGTTCTTTACGTCTTGACGTGTTTTACAAGTTTTTCCGAGCAAAATGGAACACGTCACAGTGAAATTAACGATATTACGGCACCAAACAATATAGTTTTTGACGCTGACAGCGTCCAAGAACTTTCAACGAAAACTGCGTTAACATTTAATAATGTTAGTGCCTATAGGGAGTCATCAGTTGAAACTGGTACAACTGCTGTACATAATAATTTTCAAAAACCAAAAATTAGCACAGTTAGTGGAAGACTACTCTATCAACCTGTCAATTTGGAAGGACTTATATCAGAAAAAGTACTGGAAAATGCATCACTGAAAAATTCTAGAACCACTGAATCTTTTACAGGTATGTGTTTAGATGTAAAAAATCTTTTGCATGGTGTGTGGGAAAAACACAGATATTGAGATGCTTAGAAGGGTATTTTACATTTTATGTATAAAAATTAAATACGTGATTTTTAATAATACTGGTCGGTGTTTGAGATGAGATAAACAAAGTGCCTAACAAAAACCATCATCATACAAGCAAGTGCATTGCCCGCCCCGCTCTTATCTCCGTATCGTACCACAGAGAGTAAACAAAATATGCAATATTAGCTGATTCAGTTTTAAATATCATGTCGCGTTGTGGCGTGGAGTATTAATTTTTTTAGTGATTTTGTTTTGTATTTTGTTGTAATAAATATGACATACAAAAATTAATTTCCTGGAAAATTAGTGGATTTTGTTTTAATTTATAATGAAGCACAACAACCCGCCGCAGAAGCTTACCAAATTTATGCCTGTGTCCCCTTACATTAATTGAGGCAGGTTATTATTTGACCTTTTTATTTATTTATGACAATATTATATTCAGCGATTAGGGATTTTTGTCACGTTATATGGATCATACTTCAAGCAATCATTTGCATACTTTTAGTGGTAAAGTCAGTGGTAAAGTCATGGGTTGGAAAAATGTTCCCTAATTTAAACATTGTTGAAGAGGCTTTTAAAAACGGCGTAGTTTTTTATATATATATATTTTTGTATTACTTGTAGGTAGGTGTAATACGCTCTAAAAGTTTTTGACATAAGTTGAGGAAATATAGGTAAAATAAAAATAAAAGGTATAGCCTATTCATACAAGACCTCAAATTATAGCCGACTAAAATATTTGAAACAGTTATTGCTTTATAAGAATTAGGAAACCCAAAAATTAAAAAGCAGTGATGGATTTTTGTGTTTAAACATAAATTGCCCAATTCAAATATTAAGAAAACCTAAAGTTAACCTTTCACTGATTTTTCGGTTTACACCCCTCCTACTCCGACTACTCGGGATGCGAATCTCCCTCCGAGTCTTCCTTGTCATAGCAATCTAGATTTTGATCGTTGCCGCTACTATTTCCACACATCCAGGGGTGCGTTCAGATTGAACTTCGGGTGACGCCCGGGCGCGCCCTGGCCGTTTAGATTGCTCTGGTTAAAATTTACCTGGCTATTCAGATTGTCGGTAGATTTTTATCGGACGCTAACCAAACGCGCACTTTCGCACCCCACGAAATAGGTTGATAAAATTTGTCCCGCATGCGCAGATCATTTCTAACCTTATTTCAAACGAAATATTTTTTGTATTTGAATATTTAAAGTCTACACATTCCCATAATTTGGTTTTGGACGAGCAGGAAGGCAATTTGGTTCTAGATGGATCAATCAAGAGTTGTGAAGTGAGTGAAAAAGTGGAATAGGTGAATCATACTCAACGAGTAGTTCTTCATTTATAAACATTTACTATTACTTCTTCCATAATTACAAAAAAAATTAAAATCTTAAGAGTGAGGTTATGATAATGCGTCTTGTCCGTTCATATTGGACGAATCGCCGGGCATACTCGGAGTGCACTCTCTATGGGGTAACGCTCTGCGCCGGACTTTACCCCTGGGCCTTTAAATACCTAGGGGCTGATTCTTCAATTTTGCAGGAAAGGTCGCAGGGAAACGGTCACCTCCCTGATATCGACCAATAACAGGCTCATGAGTTATCCAAAACCTATCCGACCACGGCCAAACCTCACCTGATTGCCGTGTATCGAAAGAACTTTCCTACACTTTCATACACCTGCCTCTGAGCAGGTGAACGGGCGCTCTGGAAAAACGATGATCCTGTCAGCTTTGCGCGTGCACCATACAAGCTTGGTAGCTTCTGAGCCCTCTTATTGGTCAAAATGAAGAATGTGAACGTTCCCATGCGACCTTTCCTGCGAGATCTGAGTAAGTGCAGCTGTTCCTCTTCTATAGTGGGTGAGCTTTACGTCGCGCGTCGGTTGACTTAAGGTCAATCTGGGGAATTGTTTCTAGCAACACTGTACGAGAAATCAATTTAAATAATTCGACCTGATGTTTTCGCACAATTTTATGTCATTGAATTTGTTTTCCTCGGCAACGCGGAGACTTTATTTATGTTTATCCACAGTGGGACACCAGAGATTTTTTAGCACCGGGTCACAAATTTGGGGTTAGGTTACTTATTTTGACTTTTTGCGTTCTGCGCCGCTAAAAAACCAAGTAAAATACTAAAATAAAAGAAAACCATTTATTGCAGAATTACATGCTAAAAAAATCGCTACCCAACTACGTATTAAAGTTACTGGGTGTAATGTTTAAGGTTGCAATTACAGGTGCATTTATAATTGAATTGGAAACACTTCCGCTAGCTAATACCGACAATAGATTAAATTAAAAGCATGCAGATTTAAAAATCGGCTACTGGCGTTAGACGAAATAATCATATTCCATTCTAAACGGGAGCGTCAACGACTAGCAAGTGTCTTTCCAACCTCTAAATGGAGCTTTCCTGTTTTGTTAGTACTCAAGTATCCGTGTGTTTTTGAAACTGAGGTTCTAAAATCTATCCTTTGCACTCCACGATTTTACTAGTACAATTTAAATTTAAAAAAAATGGTGGAATCAACATTAAAATTAAATTAAATTAAAAATAAATAGGCTCGGGGTAATGCCCGCGCAGCGCTAGGCCTTTTTCGACGGGCGACCGCCAAATGGTTTCATATTTGTTTTTGAAAACACATTTTTGAAATATAAACGTAACCTCGAAAGGTTTTCTGTCAAAACGTAAAAATACTCTTCTGTCACACTGCGGCTCGATTTAAAGATTGTTGACAAAACACCTGCAATTACCATAGAATTGTATAAATTCTGCGGTCTATCGGCCAACACTTGAACTGCGCGTGTCTCCCAAATTCAATGAAGTGTAATTGATTGATCGGTTTACTTTTCCGGAGTGCACAGGCTTTTAGAAAAAAAGAAACTTAGTTTTTATTTTCGCTAAAGCCAGGAAATATAGAAAGGAAAACTGTAATCCAGAGGAAATGGTGAGTATTTCTCTATTTTTTTTTTAATCCGATTTATTCTAAACTGCAATTATTTTGAGGCTTTTGAAAAATCCTTCATATATTTTTGTTAGTTATTTAAAAATGATCACACCAACAAAATTTCAGCTAATTCTGATGTTTAGTTTTCACTGTGCACTCTGGTAAAAGATTAAAAAATTAAAGAACAACAGGTTGCCAGTTGTACTTTTTTTTACTTAAGATTTGGGGAGAAACTATAACCTTAATTTATCAGGTGTAGTGCCGGTTTCTCTTCCATCCCGCATTTTAGACGTGATCCTAGTCAGCATTCTTGTCAGCATCACTCCTTTGTTCTTTCGAGTTTTGTTCCGAAGCTATTTATGCGCCATGACTGCTTTTTAAATAATAAATAAAATCCATATGATCAATTTCACAACAGGCAGGGTTAGGTCTGATTGATGGTCAGAAAAATGTAAAAAGCCTTGAAAACGTAATAATAATGGTATTTTTGTTTCTAAATATGTCCTGCTAGTAATAGTAGTAGTATAGAAGCGGCACGTGCGCCTGGCAATTAGGCCTCTTTATGGGCCCTTTCTGCCATTCCCCGTTCCTTACCCTACCCTATTCCGCTGCAAGTCTCTCTTCGGGCCTCCCTCTCTTCTTTGCGAAGTTCAGTTTATCAGTACATTTGAGCGAGTGCAGCTCTTCTTCCTCTATCGTGGGAAATCCCTACCTCAGCTGCCTTGATCTGGCATATGCTTCGCACTCTGCTATCAAGTACTGAGCCGATTCCTCTTCGAGCCCGCAAGCGAGACACACGGAATTTCCTGCTACTCTCATTTGCGTTTGATGTTTGTTCAGCCAATTGTGCCCAGTCAGCAGTCCAATGTCCTTTCGGGTCTTATCTAAGAGCCATTTAGTTCTGGCTACATTTGGACCAGCCACGAATAGCTTGGACTGTCCGAACTTTGACTCTTGCCTCCAGGACGTCTTCAGTTCATTGTTCTTCCATTTATTGAGCTCACTCTGTGCCTCTTTCCTTGTTATTCCCAGAAGAAGTTCCGATCCAATGTATTGGGTTTCGGCCCCTAGTCTGGCAAGTTCGTCCGCTTTCTCGTTCCCTGGTATTCTCTCATGACCTGGGAGATATGTTCTGCTAAATGTCTGTTTGATGTCGTCGCGCCATCAGTTTGAAAAAACTACTTACGATATACGATCGGAAAATTGGACTTTACAGGTCGACGAAGGAAATTTACAGGGCTAGCCGCAGGCGAGTCCTGTAAACCTGCGAAGAACTCTAAAGACCCTTTTTGGTCGTGTATCGTACGTACTTTTTTTCAAACGATCAGAGAAAATGTTTTAGTTATACCTACCACTTTCGTCAACATCTAGTCGCGTTACGTAATTTATGAATAGTCTCCTAATCAGAAAATGTTAGCTTTCTGCTTCTTGTTGGCTAGATAGCCATTGCCGCTTAGGCCAGTAGTTTTAGTTAGAAATAATTTTTGTACTTTTAACTTGTGCAAAATTGCAAAAAACATTGAAAAAACTATAGTGTAGTCCATCAGCTAATTTAGTGATGACTGGCGACCAGTCATGGCCAACCATGGCCAACTTATCAAAAATAATAGTGATCAAACAACTGCTGCGAACATAGGCCAGAAGAAGTCTAATTTTTCAGTGTACGTATACGCAGGGACACCGCACACCTATCAGTGAAGTACCCTCACCCAGGCTTGCGATCAACGTTCACTGCTTGCGTTTAGTACACCTCTAACCACGGTGCAATAGGAAGTGTAGTCCATGAAACCGGAATTTGGTCAATAAATACGCAAATTTTGATAACGTAATTTTCTTGTTTTTTGTCACTGATAAATTGGAGCGTTTTATTTCCAACTGCTCAGATTTATCACTAACAATGGGTTACAATGAAAATAATAACAAAAAACAAAAAAATCTCGTAGTCAAAAAAAAATTAGAGCAAATGTTCGAAAAGTCCTCCTTACTTGGCTAGACAATATCCGAGCCTATTATAAAAACCCCTTTTAACGTGCCCAAGCATTTTAGGGGTGATAGTTTGAAAAGCTTCTTCAATTTTGCCCGTAAACTTTATTTTTGATATAGCTCCACAGATAGAAGTCATTAGGAGCAAGATCGGGTGATCGAGCTCGCCATAAAATAGTTCCCCCTGTACTTATAACCGGATTAGGAAATACATTATCAAGGTATTCCCTAACAAGGCCAACATTGTAAGCCGGACAATCATCTTGTTAAAACCATGTTTCACCAAATCTCACACCTAACAACTGCCTAGCAGTTGGAAGAATATGCTGCTGTAGTAGATCCAAGTATCTAGGACCATTCAAATTGCCGTCAATAAAAAATGGCCCAATTACGTGTTCCCCTATAATACCTCCCCAAACATTTAGTTTTTGGGGGTACTGTGTTGTTATGCGCAAATTTTCCCTCGACCAATATCAAACGTGTGTTAGATTATAGTTATAGAAAAAAAAAATGATCCCGGAAAGCCCTTTCCATCATTGTTTCACAAAATTCCATATGACGATAGTTGTCCTCCGGAAAAATTTGATGCGTTTTTGATGCTTTTTAAGAATAATAACCATTCTTTTTGAGAACACGTAAGACAGTGACTGAAGACGTATCAACTGCTTCGGCAATTTGGTGGCTAGTTAACTTTAGATTTTCCTCCACTGCAGCTCCAATCCTCACATCTCGTACTTTCTGCTCGTCATTCAAAACAGTGGGTTTTTATGGTTTCTTGGTGCTACACAACGAAACTACGTTTCGATTTACAAAATTCTCCATTTGACCATCTGTACTTTTCCGGAAACTTCGTAGACACCCATTTTTAGTTTTAAAAATGTATTATTTTACTTAAGAACTTACCAATCTGTTTCTCGAGCAAGTCAGAAAAAATAATAAAAACAAAATAAATTTCAAAAAGCTAACACTGCAGCGTGCCTCGACCCCACCTCTGTCGCACTTCACGGAGAGTAAATTGGACTTGATGCCCCCTATGATCGCAGTAGCCTAAAGCTCATTATAGATTACAGAAGCTTGATGACTTTAATGTGGTCGAAAAAATATGCCACCAATTTTCTTAACATTTTTTAAGTCGCACCAGTTTATAAACGCATTAAAGTTCCGCTGGTAGCGGCTCTTTAGATTTTTTAGGCCAGCAATTGACGTGACTCTTGAAGTAGTTATTTTCTCTGGATTCAACTGATTTTCTACATCTCTCTAGAGTCCATTTTTGTAACCAAAACTTTTAAAACAAATCTAAAAGAGCTTTTTTAGAAGTGCCACAACTAACAAAAAAAAAACAAGTAGTAATGGCCAACTAGGCCAAAAATGGGACAGGAAAATTGAACAAAAAGGTCCTTTTCTGAAATATTTCGAAAGAACATGCTTTGTACTGTAGAACTTTCCATTGAAAAATCCTTAAAATGGCTATGTTCCGGTCGTTTAAAAAAAATAGTTATTTTTGCACCTAGGTCAAAAAGTACAGCTTTAACTCCCTCAGTGTGCAAATAACAGCCTGAGGCATTAGCCGAGGTATGTTTTTTTTTCCAAGGGTCTAGAGGGGAAATCTTGCATAAAACGCCCGAACTACTTCCTCCACTACCAGGAAAGAAGACCTAAAACCCCCCGATTGTGGCTCCGACCAGCCTGATGGATGGCCAGAGTCACTGCACTGCAGACATTACTGGCTTATGGTGCACCCTTTGATCCTAGTTTAACCACTCCATTAAATTGATCCCCTGTACGAGTTTATACAGGCCCTTAATGGAATAGTTCTTAGTGTTGATTTTTGTTTAACCACCCCATTAGATTTATCCCCTGTACCAGTTTGTACTGGTCCTTAATGGAGTAGTTCCTAGTTGTTATTGGGTCTAGTTCAACTTTCCCATAGAGCTATACCGTCCATATTCGGTCGCCAGAGCCTCGTCTGTTTTAGACAGGGAGCACCACGAGAAGGTTAGGTTGGCATTTGGCTAGATACCCTAGCCGAGGTATGTTACAAGGCTGAGGATGCTAAAGCTGTTTCTGACCGAGATACATACAACATTTTATGCACGATGAGCATGTTTTCGTTTTAATATTTAAAAATAATAATTTATCATTTTGTTATGATTTAGACAAAAATACTTCAAAATGTAAACTTGACAAATCACTGAAAACAACAAGAGATTTCAGCGGAGAACCGGTTTCTAAAACTACTACACCTTTAGCTATTGCAGCGTAACTGGAAGAAAAAAAATTGGTAATACGTAATTTTGAAAATTAAAGGAATGTTAATTATTTTTATTTCTACACAGTAAATTTTAAAAGTAGACGTGTCCAGCATAAAAAGGAACAAAAGGTTAAATTTAAAATTAGCCATCAAAAAAGAAGGGACGAAAATGTGGTGGCTTTGAGAGGCAGGCATGCCTGTAAATCACGTTCTAGGTACGTTTTCTGTATAATTACAGCTGCTGTCTCTTATAGACCTAGAGCTACTGACGAAAATTCAATGACATCGGGTACTTTGATTTGATACCTTTGATAGATGTGCGGTGAAGTGAGGAAAAAAATATTAGGGTCTTATTTAAAAAATCATAACTTTTTTTTATTTATTAACCGATTTTTCTAAAACAATTTTTGTTGTCTTTCTCAGTAAAAGGGTCTTATTAGTACCTAGTATTTTTACGTATGTATGTATGTATCGAAAAAATTTTTTTATGCATTTTATAAAAACATATTCAAATAAAAAAGAATCGCATATTAAGGCCTTTTTATAAAGGAGTTTGTCGCTAAGTTCACTTGTTCTTGAGAAATACTTGAAAAATCGCAAAATTAACCCCAGGAACAAAAATTTCACATGTTGACGAAAGTCGCAAAATTTCCCATTAAACTATGAAAATTCAGAGGCAATGTCATTTTAAGTAAAATAAGACCAATGGTTTCTACTAAAAATCGACGGTACGGTACATATGGTGGTCCAAAAATGGCTGACATGCTATACGAAATATTTATTGGTGTGTATTTTTCATGTAAAGCTAGTGACGAAAATTCAATGCCATTGGGTACAAGACATTTGTCACTTACCATCGATGTAATAGGTTATGAGAAAACCAAAACGACAAATCGTCCAAACCGGACGGGAGAACTAGAGTGGGGGTAGGCACATAAAGATGGTCGACAAAGGTGTCTTCAAAATCATAGCTTTCTTATTTATAAACCGATTTTTGGACAGATTTTTCTAAAACTAACTTTGTTTCAATTCTCAGTATAAGGGTCTTTTAGGATCATTATTAACACCTTGTATTTTTACGTTTTTGTATCGAAACAATTTTTTTTGTGAAACCATTGGTTTGTTTACATGTTTTTTAGTGTTTTTTTAAGAAACGGTTTACTTTATTAAGAAAAATGTTTAAATAAAAAAATGCGAATTTCTAAGATATTTTCATAAAGGGTACCAGTTTGGCCATAGGTTTAGTGGTTCTTGAGTAATACTCAAAAAAGCCGCAAAATTGGCCATTGACACAAAAGTTAAATTAATTTTGAGGTGCATTTGTCATATAAAAACAACCCCCATGAAGAGGGACAGCGACTTATTAGTACATTATACACCTAGGGACTAAAGTGGCTCTTTTAATCCCTACGGTCGGGCTCTAATTTGTCGAGGGATTAAAAATCACTTTAGTCCTGAGATGCATACATATTACTGGATGTCAAATCGATAACATCGTAGTGTGCATAAACTTCAAAATACATGGGTTACTATAACGCTAACAGAGTGAAAATTCGGCAAAAATCGCGTTGTTCAAATTGACAAAAATGGATGTCGAGAAAGCTGCGGAAGAGTCTATAAGTCAATCATTACCATCGAGATCCCGGAAGATTTATGAAAAACAGTTCATAGAATACCGCTCTTGGTGTGCCGAGTAAAAAGTTGAAAATTTGACTGAAGAAAACGCACTTTTGGCCTACTTTTTCGGGAAATCAAAGAAGCTGAAGCCTTCAATCGTTTGGAGTCAATATTCTATGCTCAAAGCTAAAATAATTTAAGATATGAACGTAGACATCAGCAAGTACGGCAAGTTGGTTGGAATTTTGAAAAGAATAAACGATGGATATAAGCCCAAGAAATCAAGAGTGTTGGATTCGGAACATATCAAGCAATTTTTAGAAAGGGCGCATGATAATGAGTTCCTTGTACAAAAGGTAGGCTTTGTTACTTATTATTTCACACCTATGTATCATAATATTTCACATTGATCAAATTCAATTGTACTAAATGTCAGTTTTTTTGTTACAGGTTGCTTTGATTATGGGGGTTGCCGGGGCCTGCCGTGGTCAAGAATTGTGACAGTTAGATTGCAAGGATATTAAGGATCAAGAAGAATTTTTCCTAGAAAATATCAGTAACACAAAAAAACACAAAGATTGCTCGTTTGTAATCAAAGCATCTTCCTCTTCATACGATATCGTAAGATTGGTAAGCAAATACATTGGGCTGAGACCATATACTGAAAAGCACTCTAAATTTTTTGTTTACTACCGAGACGGACGGTGTACCAACCAACCTATTATGAAAAATACTTTTGGGCATCTGGCAAGAGAAATTTCCCAATTTTTGGATCTTCCAAAACCACAATTGTATACAGGATACTGCTTCCGTATAATTGAAGCGACATGGTGGGTGGAAGAGTAGCACCGTCGCGGAGGGGTATGTAGAAAACTCGCTGTTCCAGAAAAAAAAACAGTTTCTTACCAGATATTCAAAAACACAACATCTTCTCCAAGAAATATCATTATCTGAGCTGATATCTGCCAATCCTTTTTCTTCAAAGACAGCCGACCATCTAATCACGAATTCGTCAAGTTCTTCTGAACCAAACGATTTTGATTTTGACGAGAATAATATTGTCAAGCTTAGAAACTAAGAGATTACAAGCAAATCATTTTTCTCTTCATGTGAAGTTGCAACGACTGTATCTAGTAATAGATCGGAACAGTTTTGATTTGTGAGAGCTCCAATCAGGCTTCATTTTTCAATTTAATGATAAAAATAAGTAGTTTGCAGTAACTTTTTTGAAAATTTTTAATGTTTTTAGTAAAATAAAGGAATAGTTCAAATCTACTGTTTACCTATTTTACTAGTGGCATTCAATTTCCAGGACAAGATAAGACCAAAATTCTAGGGAAAAAAAGTCAAAATTTAATTCCCAAGGAAAAAAAGTAAAAATTTAATCCCTAGTGCACTTTTATTCCCTGAAGTGCAGAAAGATAATATTATGCCCTACCAAAAAGTGTCGATCAATTTTATGATAGATTTTTCTGAGAAAAAGAAAAAACAATCAGTCTATTAATAAGAAAGCTATGAGTTTCAACACCCCTTTTTCGGACATCTTTATGGGCTTACCCCCACTCTAGTTCTCCGGCCTGGCTTGGAAAACACCGAACATCTATCGTAGGTATTAAAATTTATGTACCCCATGACATTTAATTTTCGTCAGTAGCTCTTGGGCTATTAATGTCCCTTTTTCATTTAATTGCGTTCCTACTGCTTGCTTTTGTATTCCTATTTTGGATATAGTTAATTTCGTTATTAAAAATTTGAAGTTACATGCAGAGGGTATTGAACAATAAAGCGAAACAATTTACCTTTTAATAAGGGGAAAACTAAGGAAATAGCGCTTTTGCTAGGATACCTTCCGAGAAATAACTTAACTCTATATAATTATGAGTTAGTATAATGGCCTAAGTATCGCAGAATGTCTAACGAAAATAACTTTAAAAAACAAAGAAGAAAATTCAAAATGGTGGTTGACATTGGAACTGTTTGGGCCACTAGGCCAAAGGCGAAAAATCTACTGCGCATGCACTAACACAGTCGTAGTGATCTTACGATAATTAAGTGACAAGGTATTAATTTGGGTGACAGTGATTTGATTGATTGATTGATTTATTTGTGAGTGTGCCAGTCTGGCACTGTCCACTTCAAACACTATTGGGTCTATTGTGGCTCACTTTTGACATTGTTTGTTGCTACAGAATATTCAGCCCCTTAACGAAGCTCGCAACTTGCTTTGGTGAAGCATCTTTCAGATCCAGTCCATCGATCTGTGGTCTACCGAAAATACGTTATACGAAAATACTGTACTATCAGCATGCAGTGTCCGGTGTATAGATCAACCATTGTCCGGATATCCTGCCTGGTGAGCTCAATGAGTTTCCCGGCCCTCTTCCTGCAGGGTTCTGTAGTGATTTCTTTGGAATATGCCAGTCCCGACCATTCTCTCCAGTATTGGTGGAACTTATTGTATAATCGTGACATTTTCCTGGTGACAATAAGCTCCGGATCCAACGCCTGACGGCATTTTGGATTCGTCAGTGTACCAGCACCATTTATCCTCTCTTGATAAACTTATTCTGTTAGACGACCAGTCGTCCCTATCTGGAAGAATAGTATTGTATAGCTTTTTGCTGTTTACTGTTGCGGGTATTAGATCCGGTAGGAGACGCCTCTTCCGCCTCCGTGTTTTTAAGAGGAGGCTTTCCCCGGGGATAGACTTCCTCTTTCGCATTCTCTTACCCTTTTTCTGCTTAGAGTTATTTTTAAGGGGGCCTTCTGGCCCTTACTCTCTTTTCCGGGGACATGGTTTTCCATCCGAGGAGCTCGCCGGCACTGATCCGCGGGGCGCAGATCAAGTGTTTCTAGCGCACGCATGGAGAGTTCTTCAATAGCGAACGTTCATGTGTGGCCTGGTCCATCCACAGTGTTGAGGCCACTATTTTACGCTTGTTCATCGGCGCAGGTAAGATTGAGCCATCCAGACCGATGGATACAGCCTAGGAATCTTACCTGCGTTCCTACCGGCAGTACTCTACCCAGTGACTTGGGAATAGTCATCTCGAGGGCCTTCAGGTTTCCTTCCGTGGGGTGGGGTAATCCTTTTGCACTATGTCCACTTTGATACCCTCAGCCTCAGTGCTGTAGGACGCCTTGCTTTTTTTAGGCGTACTCTCAGAAGATCGCGGACGCTTTTCGCCGGGTTTGAGGTTATCCTGCTGATACCTTTAAGGTTCCCCCCTTTGAATTTTGTCGGATCGCACATTTGAGAGCTGTAGTTACCGACGCTTCTCGTCATTTGCCTCAGATACTCGTCTGGATCTTTGACAGATGATTATGAATCACTGGCCAGAAGTTATTTCTCCTGTTCTCAGGATTTAGACTTTTGACTAAGGGGTCCTTAAAGCAACCCACCGTAGCTTCCACGGAAGCAGGCTTAGTCGTCGGTTTAGTGGCTTTTCCCATTGGGAGATGGGAGTTTGTACCTACTCCGTAAGGTGTATTGAGTGCATGCCCCCTCCCAGAATCCTCGGGACACTGGGGTACTTAAATTTTTCATCATCCACTTTTAGACCTTTCGGCATGCGCATTTTATACCTAGCTGCCAGGTGATTTTTTTCGGGTTTACTCCTAAGACTAGTTGCTCTCACCAGGCTGAGGAGTCAGGTCTACCCCCATTTGCGTCTTTTGTTAGGTGATGTGAGGCTTAGAAAAGCCGTCACATCACCGACATCCAGTGGTACCACGAAGAGGTAGATGCAGCAGTAGCTGAATTTTTATCCCCTCTGAGATATCCAACCAAGTCGGCAGAGATTCTTATTAGGCATAATAATATCAACTAACCACACACCACAGAGTGACAGTGACGACATCATCTGGCCGAAAACTTTGATATTATTTATTTGAATTTATTTGTTACCTTATGGATAAAACATCGCAAGTTTAACCTTACTCGAGGGTTTCAATCTACAAGGTAAACCCGTTACACGAGGACATGGTGCCCAAGTGCCGGACCCACATCCTGAAAAAAAGTTTAAATTTTTGACGTGGTGTGGTTTTGCCATTTTGTTTATGTTATTGTGCAATGTGGTGTTTACGTTTAATGTGGCGATATTTTCAGTGATTGGGCACGGTATTTAACGTAAATATGCAAAGCACATGACCTCCTTTTGCATGTTAGACCTCCTCTCCTAAAATAAACTACGCACTAAAATACTTACTAATCAAGCCTCAAAGATCCTGCTGTTTCTTTTCTGATCCTGTTTTGTCCACGTTTAAATCTAAAGTAATCCAATTTTCTATTGATACGAAACTAAGGAAAACACTGGACAACACTTTTTAAATTATTTTCACGGTAGTTTCCACTCTTTTAATAAATTTTCCAAAAGTAAATAAAAGTATTAAGGTCGTAGTTACAATCTGGGGAATTGTTTTTAGCAACACTGTACGGGAATTCAATTTGACTATGTCGACCTGATTTTTTTGCAAAATTTTACTTATGGTTATCCACAGTGACACACCAGAGATTTTCGTATCTAAAATTTGGGGTTAGGTTACTTATTTTGACTTTTCGCGTTCTGCGTCACTAAAAAACCAAGTAAAATACTAAAACAAAAGAAAGTCATTTATTGCCGAATTACCTATTAAGAAAACGCTACACAACGACGGATTAAACTAACTGGGTGTAATGTTTAATGTTGCATTTACAGATGCATTCATAATTGAATGGGAAACACTCCCGCTAGCTTATACCGATAACAGGTTAACTTAAAAGCATGTAGATTTAAAAATCGGCTACTGGCGCTAGACGAAATAATCGTATTCTATTTTAAACAGGAGCGTCAACGACTAGCAAGAGTCTTACCAATCTCTAAATGGAGTTCTACTGACCTGTTTTGTTAGTTCTCAAGTATTCGTGTGTTTCTGAAGCTGAGCTTCTAAAATCTATCCTTTGCACTTCAAGATTTCACTAGTACACTTGCACATAACTACGCCGCAATAATTTAAATTAAAAAAAAAATGATTGAATCAAAATAAATACAAAATTATGTCGGATTATGGGCGCTGAATGTTTCTATGCGAATTCCTTCGCCTTTTTCGGCGGGCGACCGCACACGCGACGTAGTTTAATATTTGTTTTAGAACAATGTTTCTTAAACCATATTTTTGAAAGATAAACATAACCTCGAATGGGGTTCTGTCAGAAAACGCAAAAATACTCTTCTGTCCCACTGCGGCCTGATTTAAAGTTTGTTGAAAAATCACCTGCAGTTACCATGGAATCGTATAAATTCTGCGATCTATCGGCTAACACTTGCACTGCGTGTGTCTCCCAAATTCAATGAAGTGTGATTGATTGATCGATTCTCTTTTCCGGAGTGCACAGGCTTTTAGAAAAAAGGAAGCTTAGTTTTTGTTTTCGCAAAAGCAAGGAAATATAAAAAGGAAAAATGTAATCCAGAGGAAATTGTGAGTATTTTTCTATTTTTTTGTGTAAATCGAGTTTGTCCTAAACCGCAATTATTTTGAAGCTTTTGGGATAGATGACAGCACCAGAGCTTTTATTTTGAAGGAAAAATAATTGAGAATTTTGAAAAATCCTTCAGATGTTTTTGTTAAGCATTTAAAAACGATCACCCCTGCAAAATTTCAGCTAATTCTGATGTTTAGATTTTTCTGTGCACTCTGGCAAAAGATTAAAAAATTAAAAAACAAGGTGTTGCCAGTTGTACTTTTTTTACTTAAAATATGGGGAGAAACTATAGCCTTAAACATAAACCTAAATTTATGGTTGTCAGTTACTTTTACAACTGACGCAATCGATGCGCCTGCCCATTACACTCCTCGTCTCTGGGGTTTTTTCCAGGCCAACTTGATTGGGAGAGTTATTATCGGTACGCATTTTTCTCGGCAAAAACAAGGGAAGAGCTCTTATATTATCTTTGCTTTATGCAAACTGTGCTTGTAATTATCAAATATTTGTGGTTGGCGTCGCCTCAAACAGCCATACTTAAAATTTCAATTGTAATTCTGGTAATACGGCGTAATTTTAGAGCAACGTTTAATTTAAAGTTTGCACGGAATTTTATTGTGTTTTAAGAGCTTTTCAGCCGGTTTCGGAAAGTTTTGAATACCTTAAGTAAAAGGTAAAACAAAGGCCGTGAATTTTTAATTATAAAGTTTTCAGCGGGTTGCTTGTTGTTCTACAATTTTTACGCTAAGTTTTCCAATAGAGGTCATAATAGGCACTTTAATTTCATCTAGAACTTAGACGCGTAGACGTGGAATAGAGCGATCTGTTAAAAAATCAAAGTGAGTCCTATCTTTGCTTGTTTTACGCTCAGACCAGGCCCGCTAATAGACACTTAAAGTTGCAGGGCTTAATCGTAGTCGTATCTTCATGCGCATGCTCAGAACGGATACGTCGTACAACAGCGACTACGTGTCACCTATCTCTACGATCACCCTTGCAGTATTCCTACGCAGATAGCGTATCCTGGCCATTTTGTTATAAAAAGAATATATAAAACTAAATAATTAAACAATAAAAAAATGATAATCAAATGAGGCTAAAGATCCAAAATCTCTTCCAATCCTACCTCCTCTTTTATTGTGCCTAAAACGGAAGCCGCGTTTCCTCTTTGCACAGCTATTCCGACCCTCTGTATTGTGTGAAACTAAGAAAATTTGGAATGAAAATAAGTGAAAGGTTTTTTTTTGGGGGGTAGTGGTCTTGAAATCGTTACGTAATATTAGGGGAGTGGCGTGCCAAACCGTTACAAAACATTACATAGGGAGGGGGTCAAAAATTGGTAAAATCACCGTTACGTAATTTGTGCACGGCCCCACATCTGACTGTTCCTCCTTTTTGATTTCGAATCAAAGTGCAAAACTCGGGTTGGACGTTCGGAGGCGTCAACCCGTCCTATTTGCTTGATAAAGTTTCTACAGAAATATCTCAGTCGATTTCTCCGGCCGTGTATGAACGCTTTAGGTTAGGCATTTGCATGTATCTCAGTCCCCAGCCTGTAAACAGTGCGTAAGGACAATGGTTACAAAATGAAAAGCCGAAAAATATTTTTTTTTACGATATCTTTCATCAGTTTGGTATTAAAGTCGAGCAAAAACAATTTTTATTCCAGTTCTAAAGGTATGAAAATGGAAAACATTAGAAAACAACAACCTGGAATGGATTTACTAAGTGTAAGATGTAGTGACAACATCGCCCCATGCCCATCCTGCCTAATGTGCTTTTCCGTTTGTCTACGTCTTTTACACGGCTGCTTGGCCCCCTAAGGATTTGCTTAGGAACTCTGTATAAGAGACTGTTTAGTTAGACTGAAATTAGGTATTGGCAATGGAATACTGTCATGGTTTTTAGTATTATGTAGATGAGAAAAAGTAGAATTTCTGTGTTTTTTAAAAATTAAACAGACTGTTTCTAGAATCAAAATGCAGACAACTGTGAGAACTAAACAATTGTATATTGTGCAATCCCATGTCTCAGGTGTGACTCTATTAAAGCAAAATATATTATTTTGGCCATTTTACTTCCAAGTTCGTGAAAAGTTTGTCGAACTGCGAAGCAACCAGATGATAGATTTTTATTTAAATTACAAATATGGATATCAAATTTTAGATTAGTATCTATGTGTAATCCTAAAAACTTGGTGTTAGTGCTACATTTTATACTGTTGTCCTGCAATTCAATGTCTGAAACCAAAAACTTGAAACTTAATATTTTTGTTTTTTCTATGTTAAAAGATAGATAATTGGCATCACACCAATCTTTTACCTTAAGAATATCTTCAGAAATGATGGTTTTTAGATGTTCTTTGTTTTTATTACTCCATTTCAATGTCGCGTCGTCTGCAAACTCTACCAGAGAGGCTTGAATTTTAAGATTAGAGAGGTCATTAATGTATAAAACAAAGAAACACCGACCCCTGTGGTACACCGTGACCAATTACCCCCACTTCTGATTTGGAATTTCCATTTTTAACTATTTGTTCAAAAAAAGAGAAGAAATTTCCCTAAATACAAAGCTTATCCCTAAGCACTTTGTGGTTAACGCAGTGGGAATAGAAAAAGAAAACCTCTAGAAACCCTATAAAGTCAAAAATACTACTTTATGTGGTAAACAGGACGTCGGGATAACATGCCCGTTTACAACCCACGACGACATAACTCCTATAACAAGAGTATTTATTACTATCGCGAGGTAGTTGTATAACCGTCTCAATGCAGTCCCAAAAACGGTGAAAACCTCGAGGTATAGTAGTAGTAAAACCGTCGCCGTAATATGACACCACAACTGTATTAGGGATAGAGCATGCAGACGGTGACCACGTCGCGACTGATTATGTTGCTTGTGCTACTTAGTTATTTATATACCGGGATTAAACGGCGGGTTTAACAGGACTAAACCAAATTATCAAGTAAAAATGTAATTTTTCAAAGTATGCCCACTTTTGTCGGTTTTCATCAATGAGAGAGACCAATAGCCATTAAGCAGCTTTTCCCCTATTTCCCCCACTCATCTGTCGCTGACTGACGCTGGCAGAGTTAGATTTATTTCAACTTTTTCCCCTGTAGCCGCGACAGTCGCGATATTTAGATAACTTCTTCATATTTTTGTTCCAAATTTTTTATGTTTTAGGTCATTTTAAATAATATATTCAAGAGTTTAAATTCACCTATATATTGCTCAGTCAATATTAATTAAATAGTACACAGTATAATATATTACAGAAAAGTAAAATAATATTAAGACGTACAGATCTGCCGAAAAAAAAGTAGGATATGTAAAATATATATTTGCTTTTTTTAGTATGTCACCCTATACGTTCAGATATTTATTGGTTTGGCCCGAATGGTGGCCTTTGATTTATTTACTATTATGACAAACACAAGTGTCAAATGTATCAAGGTAAATAACGAGAGGTTGACTAACAAATGACTAACAATGTAAATTTTCATTAATATAGGGTGTTATATTTACCCATATTTCAATTCCGAGTCCTACTTTTTTTTTGCCAGGAGTGTACCTTTTGCTTGTATTTCTCTTTTTTTGTCCTTTTTTTTCTTTACGTCAAAGATAAAAGCAATTAACGTATTCCGGTTCATCGCCAAATAGTGTTATTATTTAAATAAAAATCTAATCATAAAAAACAAATGTTTTGCGACAGCCAGTGACGGTAGACGACAGTCAGTTGATGTCGCTAGATTCCATCGGCGAGAGTGGAGGGGATTGTCGTTCGCGGCACGTCAAAGCTTTGAGAACGGGGCTTAAAGGCGAATTTTTCATGACCCTAACCACTCTGTGGTTTGTTAGGATAATGACGTCAGGAATGACGTCACGGTTAACTTACTGGTTTAACAGCTGATTTGGTTGACAAATACAATATAAAAATTTACGTTCTGTGATTTTGTCTTCTTCTAACCTCACTTTTATGTAAATAAAAGGTTGGACATACTAGAACTACTACTAGGTACTACTATATGGTGCTGCCTTACACACCTAGAGACAGTTATGCAAATATGTCAAAAATGCATACCCACATGGACTCTAGACCTACCCTATTAAAATTTAGAAGTAGAATTTCAACAGCATTTAGAGGCGTGTGGGCCAGAAAAAAAAAACAAAGAGGCCAAAAACGAGTAAAAAATATAGGTAATTATGCAGTGTACGGTTTTCTGCCATTTTGGATTTTTTATGAAAAAATCTTTATAAAGGCACCTACTAGGCTCCCTATGACCCGAAATCCGCAGGCGCCGTTTTTTTTAAGAGAAAAAAGGGTGCCAAGGGGGGGGTTGTAATGTGTTTTTTTTATTGTTTTGGGTTGGATTGGAATAGGTTAGGTTGGGCTGTGTTGGATTGGATTGTTTTAGTGAAAAAAAAAATAAAAAAAAAAACCAACCGGCGCTGGCGGATTTGGGGTCCTAGGGACCCTAGTAGGTGCCCCCATAAAGAATATTTCATAAAAAATCAAAAATGGCTGAAAACCGTAAACTGCATAATTACCAAAAATTAGTGTTCACAGATTTTTATTGTGGCAATTTCCCGTGAAAAATAAAGCAACACCATCAGCCTTTCGACAATTCATAGTTATTGAAACACTTGTATACACCTTATCAGGCACACTGCAATTGCATTTTTTAAATATGTAAGTATCGAAAGCAATTCAAGTGTACCATGATATATGCTACCTAGCAAAATTTTCGAGTAATACCTGGCAACGGGAAAATTATAAGATTATAATTTCAAACTCCGATGGGTCATCTGTTTTAATAATAAAAAGCTCTTTGTTAACGAGTACTGCATACTCCAGCATTATTACTTCCATCTACATAAATCTGTATACCTATTGATGTGAAAAAATCAGAGATATGGAGAAGGGCAAACTCCCACTTATAAACTCGACGTTGGAATCCCAGATAAGCGTCAACGTCGAACGGTAACGTCGGGTTTATAAATGATGGGTAAAATGTGAAAAAAATAAAACTGGGATATATTCAAGACTGTTAGATATATATAACTTTTTTTTGTCGGATTTTTAAAATTTTCGATGACCCGTGGCTCACTTTAAAGAATGATTTATAGATGCAATGAAAATGCACAAAAAATTTATTTTGAAACTGCAAAAATTTATCAGCCAACACAGACCTCACCAAACTACAATCACAAACCAACTGCAATAGGTAGTTTGCCAGGTTAGTTTGGTCTGACGTCATGGTAAGAAAATCCACTCGCAAAAATGAAGTGGTTTATGTTTTAGTTAAGTATGACGTCACACATGATGCGCCATTTCAAATACCATTGAATGTGGTTTGCAAACCACACACGTGAAAATACGAGTGGTTTGGATAACCATAACCATGGTATAAGTAGTTTACTATGAAAAATTCGCCTTAAGTGTCTCTTAACTAACGTTTTTGATCGTCTAATCTAAGCGAGTTTTGCCGAAGAGGGTTCAAAGCATCGATAGATTGGTAATACGAACTTAGCAAAGCATGAATTACTACAAGAGCTTTAGTCGAAAACTTCACAAAGTTTTGAGTGAAAGGTAATGTAAAGGCCGTAAAATTTTAATTATAAAGTTTTCAGCGAGCTGCTTGTTGTTTTACGATTTTTAAGTTTTTCAATAGAGATCATATTATATTCATTACACGGATTTAATTTAGATCTAGAAGAAAACAGGCATGGCTGCTTCATGTATACCCATAAAGCTGTAAAGTGGTAACTCTAGGAAATAAGGAAGAAATTAAAAAATCGGAGTTGGGCGTACATAAACAAACGGACTATACCAGTTGGCCATTCAATGACAATGAAAGAAACTCATTAAAATATGCGTACACTTTTAAATAAATTAAACTACAGCAGATATGTGGGGATCTAGAAGTTAAAGGAATTTTAGTACGACTTCAGGGAGGATTTACAAAATAATGCTGTTTTCTATGTTTGTGGGACAGTCGTGCAGTAAATCAACATTATGTAATAAAAAATTGGCCAGAAAGTAGTGAATTTCAAACGGGATCTCAAAATGTTAAGTTTGAACCTCTTGTGGACACCAAAAATGTTCTTCTGCCTCCTCTTCAAAAACTTTGTGAAAGCAATTACCCAGTTAAGTGATGCGAAATTAAAGGAAGACATTTTTATTGTGCCATAAATCAGAAAATTGCTGGACGATGTCAACTTTACAGAGAAGCTTACCAGGCAGGAACTCAGAGCATGGAACTCATTTGTTAATGTAGTAAGGGGATTTTTGGGCAACAGGATAAATGTAAACTACCAACAGCTAGTTGATGAACTTTTAGATGTCTGCAAATCGCTATCAAGGGCGATGGGGTTCAGCCATGACAACATGAAAAGAGAAGATACGACACCTCATCAAAGGAAAAAATAAAACTTAATTAATGTGTTCAGTGTTTTTAATGTCTGTGTTTTTTTTAGATGTAAGGTATGTTTAGTAGGTGTCAAAATATAAATATAGTCAACGTACACTGTTAAAAAATTCTTAATTATTTTTTCAATAGATATTAAAATATTGTAAAAATAAATATGGTACTATAAATGTAACAAGAAAACATTACATGTTACAGCTCTTTTATTATCATTTTCGTATTTGGATAGGTCCACTCTACCACAATATTTTATTCAGCTTTGTGTAACAAGAAAAAAAAAAATTATCACCCAGTAACCAACTCAGACCAAGCCAGTTAACTCCTACTGCCTCAGGGCCCTTTAGCCTACTGTGGCTTCCATTTTTATAACCAAATTGACAAGTAAAACATAGATTTTCTGTCAGTTTGGTGTCAATATGGCACCGATCATAGGCCAAAGGATACTAAAACGAAAATGAGTTAACTGGCTTTTTACTTGAGAACGGTGTGGCTCAGACTTCTACAACTATTCTACCAGGTCAGCTGCTTTTTTTTAGATCATCATAATCGAACAAAAAACACGAAAACTGTCCCTTGGTCTTATATAGAAAAAAAGCTATTTAATAAAATTCCTTATCATTTTAAGATTTTACCCGAAAATAATTTTAAACGTGAGATAAAAAAAGTTCCTTATAATTTTTATATTTGTATTACGGAAAGTTATGTAACTTGATGTAATTTTACTTTTTGGCAGAATGTTGTGGAACTAGTTGTGACAATATACGTAATATTACAAAAATGACTTCTGTACAATAAAATATTTCTATTTCTACTACTGTAATTAATTCCAACTTTACTTTGCATTCACTGCGCATATGCGCTCATATTATCAATGTCGAAATGCCATCTGTCTGGCAGGCCAGACTGATGTGTTCCTAACTTTAAACATAAAGGGAATAGCCCACATAACTTAAAGGTTTGTATGGGGTTTGAACACCCTTAAAAATCCAGAATATCACTATTTCGATAAAACTCTGTTTATAGCCTATTAAAACATTTTGCATTAAAATGCATATAAAGAAAAATGTTTTCCTTTTGAAGTGTTTAAATTATCAAAATTAAATTTTTTACATAATATTTGATAAGGGGTCGAAAAAGCCACTCTTAACATAAACACCCGTTTTTACCCTATTTAGAGACCTTGTGTATCGAAACTTAATCAAAGAAAAATTTCTATTCGAAATGTCATAATTTTACAGAAATAAAATTTAAACATTTTAGGGGATACGGAGTTGACAAAGGCATACTTATCTTAAAAGCCCGTTTTTAAGCTATTTAGAAGCTTTGGGTATAAAAATTTTTGAACTATCCTTAATTCTCAAAAGTAATATTTGCATATTTTAGGGGATAAAGAAAGGGTAGCAAAAAAACACTCCCAACATAAAAAGCCGTTGCCAAAGATTTTTGTTTCTACAGTTTTTTGCCTCCGACCAATAGATATGGAGAAAATCTGTTCCAAAGTTTTATCAAAATGGCGGATAACTTTAAGATCTCCCAAAGAACATACAAAAAACTTAGCCTGTCCGGTTTTTTTTTCGAATTCAAATGGCAATTTTACTGTACTAACTATTTTTCTAAATTTTGAACCCTCCCCCTTGCAACACTTTATAACAATTTTGCAAACCTTTTCCGCTCCTTTTAAGCACTGAATAATACCTCTACCTACCCCTTCAACCCCTCCTGACGCGTTTATGTAAGCGATGGGCCGTTACCCAAAGGGGGGACTCGACTATCAGTACCCGAATAAATGTCAGTCTGTCAGATACTTTCGAACATTTTTTTGGCGACAGACTGGGTGATTTGTGTAGCGTATGTTACAAGCTTTAACTTTATACCTCATTTGTACTGTTCTTACTGTAAGTAATAATATATAATCCACAACACGCGACTTTTTGAAAACTAACTACAGAAAGTTTGCACTAGGACAAAAATGTTGCAAATTTTTAGACTTTTTCACCTCCGACCAATAGAAATGGAGAAAAGTCGGTCACATATATTTTTCAAAATGGCGGATCGTTTCCGAGGAGCGGGGAAAACAAAAACTCAGCCTCCCCATATTTTTTTCGACCTCAGGTGACAATTTTACTGTACTATTACGTAAATCTGAAGCGCTACAAGTATATATAAAATATGTTTAAAACCTTATCTTTTGCTAGTAAGTTACTTGTTGATTTTCTGCGACGCAAAGTTCTTCGAATGAAGAGGTAAGCTCTCTGTTTCAAATTGATTTGATTTCTTGTTTTTGTTTATTTTTTTATAAGGCGTGATTAGATATCTGGGTAAAAATTAAATTAATAAAAAAGGTATGTCTCTATTTTTGGACAAAATTAAATCTTTAAATCATTAGGAGACGATTTTCAATAGCTCTGGGTACCGATTCTGGAAGTCATAGGAAGTGATCGTTCGCCTGAGAGAAGAAAAGTAGTTTCAACCAATAAACGCGCTTAAAAGCAGTGACGAGACGATCGAATAATCACCAAACTATTATGGACACGCGCAGAGCTGCCCCGAACAACAATTTTTGATCGAAGCCGTTCTCTCGACTAGACCCAGTAGGTGGGAGTTGTAGGAAAGCTCGTGTGGAAAACGTCACTCATATTATTTCAGAGCACTCTATTGGACGAAACGATCACGTGACCGAACTCGCTAATGCGCATGCTACGGCAAACTTGACCGTCTTTTAGAGTAGGACTCGCACAGTGGTCGATTTTTGTAAAAACGCGGATATTAAAAAAAAAACCTCAACATTGTAATTATTTAGCTGAATCACAGGATGATCGTGTGAATTTTCACATTTATCTTAAGACATTTTTAACAGGTGAAAGATATATATTTATTAATTGGCTAAATTTTTGATGGTGGTGTGACGGGGGATCTACGAAAGACATGTAGATTGAAAAACGATTGAAGCTTGAATGAGTTTTATTTAGCCAAAAATGTTGGGATATCAAATACAGTTTGAATATGGCACCGATAGTCACGTGACTATTTAAAAGTGTCCAGTCACGTAATAAGTTTGGTTACAGTTAAAGTCACATGACATTTTAATTTTAAGCTCACTTCACAAAATTAAACTAAAAATGTTAGTTTAGAACAATCGAATTTACTTTAAAGTAATTGACACAATATATAAATGTTACAGTATACTAGTATATTTTTATGTATATATTGTATGTATATTAAAAAGAATGCCAACCGAAACTTTTAAATGAAACACCCAGTATATTATTGCATTTTTGCATTTTGTTTTGAAATTCTAAGCAGTTTTATATAACGTACCGTACTTCTATTTGAAATTTGATGTTGAATACTGATACGTAATGTCAAACTCGTAAAAAGCATAGTTTAATCTTTGGCCAACTATTCGCCTAGTATCTTAACAACCATATAGGGGCAAATTTAGATACATTTTGAATTTTTTAATTTTTCCATTTACCAGCGTGCGTCGTTCGAATGACCTTTGTGCGATTGATCACTTCTCAGGGTATGATCGTTCTATTACGCCCAGAATAGAGCTCCTAAGGGGGTGGGGGAGGTGAGCTACTAAGTTTATTGTTCTGCCTACGACAGGGCGTTACTTATTTGTGCTTATTTTCTATCTGTTTGGATCACCATGATAGTGCATCAAATTTTATATGTTGCTATTTGATCAGTGCCCTTAGTTGCAATGTTGCAGACTGAAACTAAAATATAGTTCCGATAACCCCCTATCGTCCGAAAGTATTTCGTATTCTATTTGTATAAATATCGACGGCCAATAAATCGTATGCAAATCATATTCTTTCGCAAAGCTCTATGTGCTCTGTTAGAGACAATGGCTCTAGGGAAATATGCACGCAATATTGTGCAGTCTTTTTTCCTTTTATATCACGAGCGCCCTTAATTCGAAACCACAGAAGCCAGACGAGAATAGAACTATTTTCGACAAGACAACACCATGTGTCCTATTTTCGAAACCATACGAAGTTATTCGCATGCGACTACTTCCGTCTCTTCCTATACCGTATAGAATAGGAGGCAAAAGATATGCCGACATGCTGATTCTTGAGTAGTACCCTCCACCCACTCGTGCAATTTTGATTTAAACCAGTCGAATTCGGAGGCGGTCCACACATACCGGCTTATCTTTATCCTCTCATTTCACATGATATAGAAAGAGACTGACAAAAAGATTGGCTATTATTAAGTACTCGTATGCGGATATTTTCGTATTCGAAAATCAGACCCCATGAATCCCTCCATTTTGGTGGTAGCTTCTGCTGAAATTTTCCTTTGATCGCTGCGCTGTTAGTTAATCAAACCAATAGGGCTGTCTGTCAAATTCTCAAAGTTAGCCATTAATAACGCGATGGCTCTTTAAAAATGGTGGCTGTAAGATAAACAGAGCGATTTTACATAAGACGTACTGCTAATAAAAATTAAAATTTTTGGAAAGTCCTTTGTGCATCGGGGAGAAACGAACATTTTGCCAAAATTTTAGAAATAAACCCAAAATTCGCAGTTTAAAAAGGCAATGTCATGTACTTTTATCTCTTTCGCACTTGCACCGTGTGGATAGGCATTATCTCCTTCAGTTCAGCCTGAAGATCGGACCAGATAGGCTTGAAGTGGCGCTATCTGATTTGAGAGAGAAGACGTGCGATGCGACAGAAATAGGTAGAGGGATATTTTCACGTTTAATTAATTAATTAATAAAATTTCGGGAAAATGCTTGTCTCGCCCTATTTAGAAAGGATTACTCTATAAAAAAATCACTTTGCTTAATCTGCGCCTTTTTTCATTTTACCAAAGTATTTTTATACTTGGAGGGCAAAGGCACTTGACAGTTTAACCCACGATTTAAGATAACTTTCTTCCAGGTTTAAAAGAAAAGGACTTTTGTCTTCGAGGGTCTGCCTTAGGTCATTAGTTGGGATAACTTGTTGCCTAAAAATATCCCATAACTTTAAGGGCAGTAAAGAGATTAAATTTTCAAAAAAATGGCAGTGTGTTTACCCAAAATTTTTTAAAACCATGAATGACAAATTGAAGGTTAAAATTTAGAAATTTCTATAGTCCTGTTATTTTTCCTACTTAATGTCTTCAACCCGGAAGTCTTACTAAATGAACTAATCCTCTAGTTTTTGACCTGCTCTTTAACTTTTGAGAAATTTTTCCCAACAGATAAACTTCCTAGGACAGTATTTCTGTTTTCTGACACAAATATGTGTCTTTATTGTCATTTTAACATTTAATGACATTTAGTAGGTTTAAAAGACCAGGAATAAACCAGAAAAGGTCATTTTTACTGAACGCAATGGTTTATGAGGCCAGAAATGCTGCTTGGGAAAAGATCAAAAGATCTTGGGTGGAAAAAACGAAAATTCTAACTTGGATGAGAATCCCACAAGGAACACACAAAGCTCCAAAGCGAAAAAAGGAAATGGTTAAACGATGTTTCGCCCTGGGCAACCAGCGTGGGCTCATCAGTGGTTTCACTGGTCACCCTCTCCAAACATCAATAAAAACCATCATACACTAGGATTTCCAACTTTGAGTTACTTACAAATAGGCGTCGTTCCGCAGTGGTACTTATCTAAGACAACTGATACGTGTTTATCCTGGCGTGTTAATATTTCCAATAGGATTATGCTCGGCGCTCCTAAGGCAATTAAAACAAAAAAGAAGTTTACTTCAAATCAGTTACTTCAACCGAAAAGAATTTAAAAACCAAAAGATCATGGGTAGAAAAAACGAAAATTCAAACTTGGATGAGCATCCCACAAGGAACACACAAAGAACAAAATCGAGAAAAGGAAATGATTAAACGATGTTTCGCCCTGGGTGATCAGCGTGGGCTAATTAGTGGTAGTCCAAGTACTTTTCTTAAATGCAATTTCTGGTTCATAACCTATTAATTTTAAAATACTTATTTTTAAAATTTAACCAAATAATTTTTCGAAGCATCAAATAACGAATATAGACGAATAATATTGTTGCACCAATTATTTAAGTAATCGGGTATCCTTAAATACAGAATACATTTTTTTCAGTGTGATGTGGCTTGTACAATTCGCCGACTAAGGTCAAAGCTACTTTACACAGCTAATACAGTTTTCCGCACTTTACGAGACTACATAAAAGGGGTAAACTTGGGTTGTGAACTGCAAAGTTTATTTTAAATCTATGTTTCTCCTTCTCTTATTCCATGAATAGACAGATAATAGAGATAGGTCAAAAGGAGACTCAAGACAGTTTTGGCGTTGGTAAATGCCTCCAGTGTGTTGATTTCTTGCGGTGTAAAAGAACATTACAGAGATATCTTGCCTAATTAGATAGTAAAATCCTTATTACCAGAATTGCAACTAGCAGGGGTTTGGCTGAGATTAACTCTGCTTTCACATTTAAGCAATTAACCCAAACATTTATAATGGTTTAAAGAGATTAAAGTCAAAGTTTCGATCTAGATGGATAGATACATAAATAAATTATGCATTACTTTTTCTATAAAGTATTACAACTATGTTGGGAATTTGAAACCTTTGGTTGCACTATAACAAAGTTATGATTGTTTTCCACAAACCAAAACTACACTTTTTTGCACTCGACGCGCGTTTCGCTAAGAACGTTAGCATCATCAGGAGACGATAAACAATAAACTGAATTAACCTACACTCTATCTTATATACTATCTTGTAGTGGGCGCACATAAAACTAATAATTTGTGATTGGTCACGCTTTATAATCCTATCTCCCCACAACTAAAGAATAAAGTGTACTAAACGGAATGGGGCCTCTATCTTCATTTTTAACTATTTCTGGATTTAATGTTTTCCATACTTTCATATGCATTCAAAAGTCTTTTGTTTGGTAAACTTTTTAGAAGTTTTAGGTTATCTAATGTGAATCTATAATTGTTTTCAAAAGCATGCTCGGCCACACTTGACTTTTCTGTCCTTCCGTATTTTAAGTGTGGTTAAGACGAAGGCTTCATCAATAAGCTGATAAATAGACATTCTTTTTAAAAGACCTTTCGGAATTCCACTTTTTTCAGACAAAAAGATACCTCCGACTCTAAATTTGTATTAATTCCTTATAATCCTAATTATGCGAAAGGATTACAAAAAGAATTTAATAACATCGGTCTTAAATTAGTATATTAATCCGGAAACACAAAAAGAAGTTTACTAGGAAATCCCAAGGATAAAACTACAGTTCTTGAAAAAAGTGAAATTTACGAAATTAGTTGCATGGATTGTGACAAAAAATATGTTGGCCAAACGAGACGCTCTATTCAAACACGATTCAAAAAACACTTAGCACACTTAAAATACGGAAGAACCGAAAAGTCAAGTTCACATTAGATAACCTAAAACTTCTAAGAAGTGTACCAAACAAAAGACTTGTGAATGCATATGAAAGTATGGAAATCACTAAATCCAGAAATAGTTTAAGTAAAGATAGAGACTTCATTCCGTTTAGTATAATTTATTCTTTAGTTAAGGGGAGATAGGAATATAAAGCGTGACCAATCACAAATTAATTATTAGTCTTATCTCCGCCCACTAAAAGATAGTATATAAGATAGAGTGTAGGTTAATTTAGTTTATTGTTTATCGACTCCTGATGATGCTAACGTTTTTAGCGCAACGCGCCTCGAGTGCAAAAAAGTGTAGTTTTGATTTGTGGAAGACAATCATAACTTTGATAAAGTATTATAGTTTAAAATCTCATACCTAAATGTTGTAGAACTTGTCAAAGTAATTAAAACTAAATTTAGAAAAGCCTAAGACTATAATACACTTAACAGTTACCCAACGTAGGTATTAAAACAATTATTACAAAATTCGAATATTATATTATCACAGTTCATCCATCAATCAATTTTAACCAAACTTAAGAAAGCGTTTTATTTTTTTGCATTATAGTCGTTGGTGCTAGGCCTGCTGGGAACAAAATTCCATAATTTTATAATATTACAAGTTACGTTTCTTTGAATATAAATGTGTTTAGTTTGAAGATTTTTTAAGTTACTTTTGTTTCTTGTTTTATATGGATTTTTAAAAACAAAGTCAAAATACTCTATTATATAAAGGTTGTATACCGACTGGATCTTTAGAGTATTAAAGTATTTGTGCAGCTTTCTCTGTGGTTTAATTTAATCAAAACAACGTTAACTCTGAAGATATTCAGAGAATATGTGTACTTTCCAAGAGAATGCACCAGTACCTAAATATGATCTCACTAAGTAAAGGTGTAACTTTAAGAAATTTCACCCTCTACGCCGATCTTAATTCCTCCTTTTTTTTCTCGTCTTCTTTATTTAAAATCAATAATTTGTGTTTTTCGATATTCATTTTAAGACTATTTGATCTGAACTACGTTTCAAGAGTTTCTAAAGTAGATGTTACCTCATCTTTTATTAGTGCGTTATTATCATTACTTATAATAACATTTCTTTCATCAGCAAAAGCCAAACCCAACCTCACCAAACCCAGTCAAACCCTGGTAGAAGGACCTGTGCTTGACTTTAAGCAAAATGTCAGAAGAGCACCAGGAGGCAAAGATGCACAGAGGTTCCTAATAAAATTCTGACTTGACAAAAGGCTATTTTTTTAATTTTCGGAACAACACAAACAATATTTTATTATGATTCTAAACAGTTTTAAACCTATGAACCGCAAAGAAAATTGAGAATAAAATAACAGGGACAGCGCAAGAGCAGACGGAATCTGCTTGATATACACAACCTTAATTTTTTCTTTAAGCATATCGATCGGCATTTACTATTTTGAGCTCGGACTGTGCGTACGTAACTATTAGCGATTGACTGGAATACTGCGGCGAAGAAAACTACAGGCATGTACTTTTATTTTTTATACATTTTAATTTTTTATAAATTATATTTTTTCTTTTAAATTTAGTTGTTTGTATGTATGTTCCAATATCGCCTTTTTTTTCTTTCTCCTTGATTTCATGGGCTTGCTATGTCAAAGGCCGTGAAAGTCTGTTATGAAATTTTATTTGGCGTTTAATTTACTTATTTAAGTTTTTAATTTTAGTTGTTTTGCAACCATATGTAACCATCTTTTTTTTACAAGCTTTTATTTATCTTACCGTGTTCGTCTGTCTGTGTGTGTGGTCAAATCTTGTAAGCTGAATTAAATCCACTTACCTTTACCGTAGGAAATTGAAATTTGGCACATTGATTCAGTTCCGATGACAATGCAATATTTTATTGTTTTTAAGTTTCCCCGTCCCCTCATTTTAAGGGTAGGGGTCGGGGGTACTTCTTATCTTTGTTCGATTTTGTTAAAAATTGGTATATAGGGGTTTTTGAGGATGAGGAAACTAAGTTTTTAATTAGATTTGAAAAATTCAGTATGGCGGATACAAAATGGCTGCTCTTAATTCAAATATAGAAAGTTAATTTTAAGTGACTTCTACTTGTTCGATTTTGTTAAAAATTGGTATATAGGGCTTTTTGAAGATAGGTAAGCAGAAGCAAAAATAATTTGTTTAAAAAAGGGGGTAGAAGAGGTAGTTTTTTGTATATCGAGAATGGAAATATCTAGAAAAATGCAATTTTCAGTGTTACATAAGCAGAAAAAAATGTTAAAAAATCATTCGGGGGTGAAAGAGGTAGACTAAAAAGTAAAAAATAAATTAATATAAAAAAAATATATTTAAGTACAAGTTTTTATTTAAATGCACTAAAAAGAATAAAATAAATTTTCAAGTCACTAGACTTTTCATGAAATGATGGGATTTCACGACATAATATATTTAAACAAAAAAATCTCGCGACAAGCTTTTATATTGTATTAAATTGTGTAATGTAACAAAATAACGGGTTTAATTGACTTAAAAATTTATTTTATTTTTTTTTAGAAATGAACGATGGATTTTCAAGAAGAGAACTTTTTGATGTTTGGCAAAATGAGCCAAATTCATCGAGGCGATTGATGATGAAGTCTAAAATAATGCAAGATGCTTTATTTGTAATATTACTAATATTTGTTACATTTAATAAAAATTTATTTATGTGTATTTGTCTTCCTGATTTTTTTGTTTAAAAGTAAACCAAAAGTTTTAAAATATATTATTTGCAACAAATATTAACAAGAATTTTTATCAATCTTAGGCAATGTTTGATATTGTCAAGTCAGATTATCCAAAGATACCCAAAATTTGTTATTTTTTGCAAAAAAACTATACAAAAGTTTTAAATAATTTTATGCCATGAATATTTATAAAAATTCATACCACTGTGAGTATTTTTTTAAATATTTTTAATACTTTTAACAAACAAATAATTTTGTCAAGTCAGATTGTTGATCGGAACTGTGAGACGGTCTGATTTTTGTTAATGTAAAAAGAAACAACTTTTAGGTTAAAACTAATTTGATATATTTTTTAATTTTTTTCGAAAACTAACTTAAGGCCAAAAAAAACATTAATAACAACTTCTACAATTACAGGTTAGAAAATATTTAGGTTCAAAGAAACAGAAATGTTTCGGCGATAGCTTTACTTCCGTTTTTGTCTTTTCCTTTTACGCATCGTATCGCATCTGCGTAACGTACGTTGCGTTTACGCAATGTATTAGGGGATATAAGCCACAGCATGGCGTAAATGCCGTTGCGTAGTTACGACGAGCTAGAAAAGGCGTAAAGCAACGCTTCTTGCGTATCTTGTAAATTGGTTAGGTGGCCGAGCAGAGAGCGCTCTCATATAACGATGAAGGAAATGATGACATCGGAGAGGCTGCTTTCGGGAATAGAGCAGCCCGTTACACAGAACCAAAATCCGTTCTTGAAACAATAAAAAAATACATTTAATTAATAACCATGGTCATTAATTTTGCTCCGATTACCAAAAGTATTAATATAATGCCGAAATTGTTATTATTTGATTAAAGAGTAATTAAATTAATAATTCTACATCATTAACTTTTTCGCCCAACATGCCATATTCTCAATAACCATAGGTAATTAATTAATGAGAAAAATAATTGCATCTATGATAAAAGGATTTTAATTGGTATCTTACTGGTATGAAAGCAATAACAACAAGTGTAAATTCAATAACCAAATTCAATCTAGTCAATTATTTTAGTATTATTTTTAAACCTTTTAGGAATTAATGAATTACTTTTAAGCATTTAATACTCTTTGTACTAATTGTTTATCATAGTAACATCCTGTAATGTTCTTAAATATTGTTTGTCTAAATTTAATAACATTACGTTATTAATTTATAATTTTTTGGGGATTGGTCCATTACCCAATGGTATTGTTCTTAAATACCAGTGGTTATTAATAGAATAACATTAAGTCATTGATTAATGATTAAATGAGGATTGGTCAATTACCACAGGTATTGATGATTGATGATTATTATTTTAATAACAAAAGGTTATTGATTTATCGTTTTTTGAGGATTGGTCCATTAATCATAGGCATTGATATTATAACGCAAAATTATGATTTTAAACAGTGACGCACCGAGGAGTGGTGGGTTGAGTTTAACCCCCCCTTCCGCCCGAGAGCAGTTGGACCTAAAGTAAGATTTTAGGAAAAGTAAGTTGATGTTTCAAAACGTTGAACAAAAACATTTTTTCATCGGTCCAGTTATTTGGATTATTAGAATCAAGGTATAGTAGTTATTGTTGTTATGTTAGAACTGTTTTAGTAAATTAGTCATTAAATTAATACCCTTAGTTATCAAATAATTAAACCTCATCATTACAGTTATGATGGTTTTGGTTATTGAATTCTTTTATACCTAAAAATTGTTTTGATGTTTACGGTTATAAAGATACTAACATTTTTATCAATACAATGATATTTGTTATTAAATGAATGTAGTTAGTGTTTCTGAAGTTGATTACCGCGCAAGTGGTAAGGTTTATTTCATTACTGGAGTTATTAATACTATTATTTTTTGTACTTTCTATGATAAAAAAGCATTGCATTAATAACTTTCAGTTAATTACGACAGGTTATTGATACAGGGTTTCATTTTTTTTTGTGTGTATGGAAAGTTCAACTTTGACGAGGTGGCGGAACCAGAGTAAACAACTTTCTTTTGATCTGGGGTTACGCATTTAGGTACGATACGTGGTGTAACGATACACCGCGCGTAAAGCAAATCGTACTTTTGGAGTTTACTGCACATGCGCACTTGATCAAAACTTACGCTACGTCGAGTTATGTGCTGTGGCTTATAATAATGAGTGTGCAATTGTGAAATGCTGCTTTTTCCACCTGCTACTTACATTGCTGTTTACAAAGCTGTGCCAATTTTAATTTGGTGCCAAATAATGTTGTCGTTAAATAAGTTTTCCTTCTTAATCAGAGTTAATTCATTCAAATGGCACGACAAGCTTGTAAACTGAGTTTATAGTCAAAGTTTCAAGGCGACGTTTAAATTACAATTTCAAGTGACATTTCGCTTGCTACTAGGTATTCATAACAGGACCTAATATTTGACTTGGAATATTCTACATGCCTAAACTTTCAAACACGCACTGATGTATTTAGGAGACCTTCCCAGCAAACACATCTGTTACATTAACATAGTAATTACGTAAATCTAAAGTCAAAATATTTACATAAATAGAGTTTTCACAAAATTTACGTAATAATTACATAACATAACTTATGTTTCTTTAATTATATTGTATTTGCGTAATAACAAGGGAACTTTGTGTATGGCGTTATGCAGAACATCGAAGTTACTTTTAACCTTGTTGTAACATTAGAAGGATACAAATATTATAAACAAAATATGACTTTAATTTTATATAAATATTACATTCCAATACGTAATGTTTATATAGTTTATGTTATAAAATAGTAATTACATTAAGAGTACGTATTTACGTAACGTCAAGTTTACCTGTTACTTGTAAGAGATCTAAATATTATCTAAAAAATTGGCCCCAATTTTACCATTCGATTTACTTTCTAGTTAGTAGTTAGTCGATATTTGCTTTCCCAATTTTTTGTTGTCATATATTATTTACGTTATTTTAATTACATATTGTTTACGTAAAAAGTAAGGAACTTTGTGCATGACGTTATCCAGAACATGGAAGTTACTTATTATCTAGTTCTGCCTTCCAGATCATAGATCAAAAAATCTTGGCTGGAAAAAAAAAATCAAACTTGGATGAGTATCTTATAAGAAACTTCCAAAAGACTAAAGAGAAAAGAGAAATAATCAAATGATGTTTTGCCTTGTTCAACCCGCGTGGGCTTATCAGTGGTTCCACTGGTCACTCTCCCCAAACATCAATTAACACCATTATACACTTTGATTTCCAACTTTCAATTACTCACAAATACGCATCGTTCCGCATTGGCACTTATCTAAGTCACCTCATATGGGTTCGTCCTGCGTGTTAATCTTTCCAAAAGAAGTTAAAAACAAACCTCCGAATCAGTTACTTCAACCGAAAAGAATCTAAAAACAAAAGATCAAAAGGTTTTGAGTGGAAAAAACGAAAATTCAAACTTGGATGAGTACTTTTTCCACCCAAGATCTTTTGATCTTTTGTTTTTAGATTATTTTCGTTTAAAGTAATCATGTGTTGTAACTTTTATGTAATATTTACGTAACTGTGTTGGCTGGATCAACACCGTTCTCAACTAAAAAGCCAGTTAACTCATTTTCGTTTTAGTATCCTTTGGCCTATGATCGGTGCCATGTTAACACCAAACTGACAGAAAATCCATGTTGTACTTGTCAATTTGGTTATAAAAATGGCAGCCACAATAGGCTAAAGGGCACTAAGGTGGTAGGAGTTAACAGGCATTTTAGTTGAGAACAGTGTTGGCTGGATTATGGACAATGGGCCACTGATATGAACCACCCCCCACATATTTTATTGTTGCCATTGGGGTCTAGTTTTACTTGTCAACTACAGCATCGGGAGAACTCCTCGCAAAAACGAAGTTGTCAAAATAAAAAAGTCTGTATAGCAGCTTAAAATTTTTTCTTTAAAAAATTAGTTGCGTTTTTTTCCACAACGCCGCTGTGGAAATGTCACGTCATTTTACCAAAACCAACACCAAACGTTGCAAAAATGGTGAAAACGTTTAAAAATACATTTATGTACACTTTTCTCCACATAAAACTGGTACAGCAGAAGTTAGCCGACTGTTTGATGATTTTTAAAATTTTTATAGCACGGAATTGTCTTCCTATAAGTGACAATGTCACAGACTTCTAACATTCATGTTTTACGTGTCAGTATCATCCAAATTTTAAAAAATGCCGCCGCATCTTTCCGAATTTGACAAAGCTCAAATCTTAGCAAAACTAGGCGGTGGTTGGTCTATCGGCAAGTAGCTATTTATTATGGGAGAAGTAGGTCTACGCAACACCGTTCTCAACTCATTTTCGTTTTATCCCTTGGTCTATGATCGGTGCCATATTGACACCAAAATGACAAAAAATCCATGTTTTACTTGTCCATTTGGTAATAAAAATGGTAGCCACAGTAGGCTAAAGGGCACTGAGGCGGTAGGAGTTAACTGGCTTTTTAGTTAAGGATGGTGTTGTGACAAAAAATCGATGTCAAGAGGAGGGAACTATTTATCGAAAGGAAGCAACCGATTTGACGAAAGTTACTAGCCCAAAGGAAGACCAAGAAGCAATCAATTTTTTGGAAAGTCATTAGTTTGCCAAAGCGAAAGAAGTAAAAATTGAATCAAATTTTCCAAGATACATAACAACATTAGGCAGGAGGATTCAACGTTCGAAGCTAAGGTGTCGTATTACAACAAATAAAAACTAAGTGGAGAAAAGAAGTAGTCTCGATTAATTTTTGCGTTGAATTATTCTCTAAGGGATGAAGAACTTTGGCAGTAGGTCGTTTTCACGGATGGAAAGATTTTTAAGTTCAACAGTGATAAAGAACAAATTCTGGTTTATCGGCCGCCAAGAACCCGATATGAAGAACGATATATTACTGGAAACGAAGACCGGGCGCCGAGATTTTCGGTAAATATTTGGAGTTGGATATCGGCTAGAGGACATAACGCTCTATTTAGAATTAATTTACAGCCGAAGTTTACGTTAATATGCTAGAAAATGTAATAATTTCAGAGGTGAGAGTCTCTTTCTCGAGAATTGCGCAGCGATGGTGACAGGATAATAATAATAATAACTTGATCTGGACTCAATCGGTGCTTTCCTTTCGAGGGACAGTTCCTTCTTCCTGAAATCGATTTATTATGGCTATCGTAGACTTGCTTCTTTTGTAATCAGCTATTCGAATAGACCAATTACTACGTAGCTTTTCTTTAGTTAATGAAAAAATTTAGTTTCTCAAAACTTTGGTGGGTTCAGGTCAAAATAAAAAAAATATTAATTCATTGCCAACGTGTCGACCGCTTTATTGAGTCATCATCAGGGCTCGAAAATTTTCTTGTTTTTGTGTCGTAAATCCTTAAAATTAAGTCCAGACATAAATGTATATAACACGTAACAATACCAAAAGAAAAAGATTTTTGCTTTTTTGAAATGTGGTTTTTATTTTTAGTGGCCTTATATTTTAAATTAGTAAAAAAAAATAAACAACCCGTCAAACAAACAACAACCCTAAAATAACAAAAGACAAAAAGTCAGTTTTGCACCTAGCTAAACCAGTTTTATGAATGAAAAGATATGAATGATGACACACAATTATTGATGTACTTTTTTCATGCCTGCCTCCTTGGTGTCGGGGTTAAGGCCGCGACTTTCAAGCAAGAGATGCCGGGTTCAAGCCCCGGGTCTTGCAGGTAGTATTTGAACTTTTTGTTGCGCCCTTGAAAGCGCAAAACGAGTTTAGATCATGACAGTACTTGTGCGATCGAACGTTTTACTTGAACGGATTCAAAAGGTTTATGCGTTCAAATGTAAACTAAGTTTTGATCGAGAGTAATTTAGGTTTCAGAAATAGAGATATGTTTGACTTGTTTTTTATTATGTATATAGCTAACTTTGTCAAGTGGAATTAGTTAGGACAAGCTGCACTTAGTTGGGATAAAGGTGTTTTTTTTGTTGTTATAAGTTTACTTTATTAAACCACAAAAAAAAATCAAACGATTTATTTAAATAAAACCAAAATCAAGACAGCCCATTTGTGAGCTGTAATTTTACTGTATGACTTTTGAGTAGCTGTGACGCAAATTATTTAGTGAACCGCTGACGAACATCAGTTAATTTATTAACTAATTGTTTTGCCAATACTAATGCGATTTTTAATCGACGGAGAAGGATCTTCATCTTAAATGCAACGGACTTTGTTGTTGACTATACTGGAGCATATATTATTGGGTCACTGAATAACTTCACTTTTTTGTGCTAACACAGTTGTTTTGCCAATACTAATTCGATGTTCAATGGACGAATTTAAAAAAAAATATTATTATTATTATAAATTAAATATACCAATCAAAGAAAAATCGTCCGCCAAATAACAAACCCAGACCCAGGTTGGACGAACTTCAAGAAATCATGGTAGTAACTAAACTTAAAGTCGAACTTAATAAAAAGCTTAAAGATATTAATGAATCTACCGAGCAAGATGCAGAAATGGTTTGGACAAAGGTTAAAAGTGCCATAGTCGAAAGCACAACACTCTTAGGCAAGGATGAGACAAGAAAAAAAAAAGTTTGGATGACCGATCAAATCCTTGAGTTGATGGATAAAAGACCCAGTAAAAAAGGCAGCCATCAGTACCATGAAATCAATAGAGAGATAAAAAACAAGATAAGGTCAGCAAAAAAAGACTGGATAACACAGCAATGTCAAGAAATAGAAGATCTAGATGCTAAACATGACACTTTAAATTTACACAAACGCATAAAGAGAATATACGGATTATTTAATAAAAGGCAAGCTGGAATTCTTGTGGATAATCAGGGCAAAATCATAGCGGATACCGAAAAAAACTAAAAGCATGGTGTAGCTACATAGAAAATCTCTTTACCGATAACCGATTCGAACAGCAATAAGAACTCTCAAACCAACGCATAAATATAGCACTAGAGGAAGTATAACATGCAATATCTTCAGCTAAAAACAGAAAAGCGGTAGGGCCAGACGAAGTATACTCTGAGGTTTTAAAGCTAATAAAAAACGAAGATTCGGTAAATACGCTGGTCAAACTTTTTAACTTGTTTAACGAAAAGACATCTTTTTTTGAACCTGTGATAAAAAAAAAATTGCATCGGTACCCAAAAAAGCAAAGCTTTAGTTATATGCAGGCAAATACTAAAATCATGTTTTTTATGAAGTTATAAAAAACATTATTTCAGGACAAATTTTAGGACTTAAGTAACTAGTTACCGTTACATCTAAAAGTTGCTGGTGAGATTATGCCAATAGATTTTTGTTACTGATCCAGCAACGGTTTATCATTGGACCAATTATGTAGTATATCGATTAAATGACTGATGGGCCAGTATTCCCAAGTTAGACAAAAAGTCACCGGCTAGACATCTGCTACCTTCAGTGGTTCGTTGAACGAAAAACTGAAAGTTTATATTGGGCCAGCCGCTGTAGTGCAGTGGGCAGCGCATCTGCCTGCTGCACGGAAGGTCCCGGGTTCGAATCCCGGCTAGGTGCATGGATATTTGTATTTGTCTTTATCTTTGCAAAAACTTCGCTAAACACTGGGCATTGATTCTGTAATCCCAGTATAAAAAAAATTGGGCTAACATAACATAACACAATAACAATTCAATGTGCCTCAGAATAAAAATCTTCTAAAGAGCAAGACGGCGACAAGTCTTGAACCATTTTGACCACACAAGGCACTGCTCTTGAAAAATCAAAAACAAAAAATTCTAACGAAAAAATTTACCAGCTTACGCTAGAGTATGTCCGCGAATTTAAAGTTTTGGTCAGGAAATGCTTCTTTCCTTTACCAATGCAAGCATGACAAAAAAGATAGAGAATGAAAACAACGACGATTAACCGTAATTCTCGAACATAACTCTTTTTGACATCGATTGGCACCCATAATAAGAAAGACTGATCTACATAAAATTCATTGAATTCTGATAAATTTGATAATTTTTGTTTTATTTAACACACGAAAATGATTAAAATAAATAAAAAGTAATAGTTCTCTCACAGTCTCACAAATTATTTTAAAAATAAACTTAAAAACTGTTTAAAAAAACGTTTTTTAGTCGCCTGTGAATACATCTTAGTGCCGCCAAAAAAAAAATAGCGTTATCCAACGTTAACTCAACGTTGCAAAAAAACTCAACTATAGCCAAAGAATGATGCAGTGATTTTGATACGGATGTAACCCACACCCACTGATAGTGCGCGAAAATGTACCCAACGAAAAAAATAACAAAAAAAGCTTTACTTATTTGCTATTGAACTTTCTCACCTTCCACTTAAGTTCAAAAATGTACTTATCTTGACTTTGTCTCCTTTTAAGAACCAAAGTGAAAAAGAGACAAACCATAACGTAACTGACACTTAGAACTTAAGTGGAAGGTGAGAAAGTGGCCAATTTACAAACTGATATTAAAATATTGAGGTTATCTAACAGCTCAATCAACAAAACTTTCCTTACTGAAGGCCCAATCATCTCAAAACCGCAAGTAGATGTTTAATATTCGAACTCGCTGTTTATGATCCGAACGCTCCTAATATTTTGAATCTGATATACAGACGACGTTCTATAGATATAAGTGCAAAATTAATCTAATCCTTATTTTATTATTACGCGGAAATCAATAGTAACATAATAACAAAGGTAAGTTTCAGTGGCGTAGTAAGAAAAATTTTCTAGGGGATAGGTATAAAAATATCCGTAACATTCAACGCCAACAACCGATATTTTTTTAAAGTTAGTACTAAGTTTCAGTGAGGGGCAGGGGTTATTCCCAAAATCCCCCGGTTACTACGCCACTAGTAAGTTTTAATTAAGTTGACATATAACCGCAATTTTAATTGGTTCTGCAGAGTGTTTTGTTTAGTTGTTTATAGTGTTTTTTCCTTTAAACTGAAGTTTCCTTCTTTAATCCAACAAAACATTGTGTTAAGATGATTATCCACTCAAAAAACTAATTAAAGTTCTGTTCGTAAATCAAAATATGTCCAAAACTCACATAAATTTGGTTAAAAATTCAGTTAAACTTATCCCTATAATAATACTTTTATAGTACATTCCACTGTAAAGGGGGGTTTACCCAAGTTTTCATATTGATAATTTAGAACCTAAGCACAATTTTATTCATAGTCATAATGTTAAATATACAAGTTTTCACAGTTATAATTCACAATTCATAAGCACAGTGCATAATTTAAAAGTTGGTTAATTTTAACTTTATACACTATCAATATGAAAAAAGCAATGAAAACATTTTGGTTGGTTGATTTCAAAATGGGAGCAATTGATTTTAGCTGATATTAGAAAACAGAAATTTAGCAAGAAGGAAGAATACCTAACCTGTTGAGGTTAGGTAAAGAAAAACATTTTTTTTTGTTTTTTCTTTTTGTCAATTTTGTATGTCAATTTTCAAAATTTATCCTAATGCACTATGCTTATAAACTCTTGGATAAACAGGTGCTGTCAAATTATATATTAACTCTAAAATTGTGCTTATACACTATAAATTAAAGTTATGAATTATCAATATGAAAAGTTGGGTAAACTCAAAGACGTTTAACTAAAATAGACCAATCAAGTCATTCATAAATTGCTTTGAAACGCGATCAGTCGCTAGATTTAGGGAAAACCGTTTTATGTTCCACTGGCAACGCTGCACCAGACATGCTCCTCCTCACACATGCTCCAACCACCTTACGTTTAGCAGCGGCCAGAAGCGGCTCGTTATTTATAAATGTAAAAAGTTTGGTCGTTATTTTCAGACTTGTCAAATTTTTTTGGAAATACATTCTTTAATTTGTTTATACTTAATAATTGATACCGAGGGTATGGAGAGGTATTATATTTGTCATTGTGAAAATATTTATATAACGATATAACATAGAAAATATTAATTTTTTAAATGTTCTCTGCCTAATTATTGCGGAAAGTGATACTTTTACGCACGGGAGGAGTTCGGGCGGCACTTCCGCAAGGGTTAGGTACAATTTTTTTACTACAAGTGTTTATGATGACTTTCTTGATCAAAAAGTAGTTTTTCGAACACACATTTCAAACTCAAAATTTAAAAATTTGGTCCATAAAGTACCATTTAAAAAAAAATTGCGCGCGTTAAACGTTTTTTCACGTACATTATGACAGTTTTTCATGAACGCCGTGCTTATTTTTTTACGCACGGCGTGTGGGAAGTTGAACTTTCTACATTAAAATTGATATGTAACAGTAGATTTTTTCACACGCATTTGCGAAGTAGTTTCTTTATCTATTTAATGTCAAGTGACCTGCAAAACTTTATTAAAAAATTAGTATAGGTAAAAGTATTTTTTTAGCATGAAGTGAATTTTAAGTTTAATTGGAGTTTTTAGATGCATTTATAAGCTAGATTAAATTAAAAATGGAAACAAAATTATTTTTTGGTTTTAATTTTAAAAATACCAAATATATATAACCTTAGGCAGAAGCTTTTTATGCAAGTAGGAAATTGCTGTACTAAACGTGTCAAAAGTGCCTTTTTCGCTCTTAACGGCCATCGTGTGCAGAAAAGTATCACTTACCGCACTGTTTAGGCAAATTATCAAAAAACCAATGTGGAAAAAATAAGCAAATTCGACTAAAAATAGTGGTATTTCGAAAAAGAATGATACCTATATTATAGGTAGTAAATGATGGTTTTTCGTTGTGTAAAAAAAAATGAATTTATACATTCTACTATAATTTTTTTTTAATACGTACAAAAGTATCTTTACATTTTTAATAAATACAAAAAAATCTTATGTGGAGTATCTAACAATGTAAATATTATAAAAAAAAGTTGTAACAAACATACATTCTTTATCCTGTGTCTGACATAATAAAACTAAATAATTTTAAAAATTTATATTTATACCGGGACCGCTTGCACTATTTATAAACAAACCTCTTACATTTTTTTGCTACGCATATAGGATATTTAAAAATGTCGCAGCTGGGGTTGGCTCATTATACAAAATATAGTGTAATTAATTATAAGTGCTTACCATATTGTTTTTATCACAAATTCGCAAAAATATCCCAAAAAAACTTATTTCTTTCCTATATTTATTAATTACATTTTATATTTATTGCAACACTAGTTGCACGCCTATGGCGGCCTATCACAAGATGGCGTCGAAAAAACATATTGTAACAAATCTGTGAAATGTTTGGTTTTCACCTGCAATCTCCAGTTTTCGTCACACTACGCACTTTGTCACATCGCTTTTGCCACAAACACTTAAAAATCTATTGAAAAAATATTACAAAAATCGATTAATTTGTAAAATATACCAAAACCTCGATTATGCTAAAACTACAACGCCGTAGAGAAATTATGAATGGAGCATCGTACACACGTTTATATGGCTGACCCGCCACAAATGCGAGGTTGTCACATTGTTGTAGGATTTATTCCCAATATATATTGGGATATAAAAAGAATTATTCTTTCGGCTAAAATATCAGGTATTTCATATGATATTTCGATCGTGTTTCTGCATGTTTAAAAAAACGAACCGGAGAATTTGCATAATTGCATGTAAATGAGAAAGTTATAAAATAATATGTTTTTAAAAACATTACGTGTAGAGCTACAACTTACCATATGTCTGATCGCAACTGTGTTAAACATAATGTCTCTATTTAAGTTATACCTTTATGGGTAAGCCCGCTTTAAGAGTTTTTAAACCAGTCGAGATTTTAACAGCAACCTAATATTAAGGTTTACGGAAAAAGAAGAAACCGTGTTATTTTTTTAATGTTTTGATCTTAAAAATCGTATTATAAAAAAAAGTGTTCCTTTTTTTTCTGTACATAGCCTGAGAGGCAAAATTCTACACAAAAGACATTTTAAAATTGCAAAACAGGTCAAAAGGAAATGGACCTTATAACCGAATCCTTGACAAAGAAGATTGGCCAATTTCGAGTCGTGCATTAATAAATACTCAGGAAGAGGAAGACAAACAGTAATAACACATTCAAATACGAAATTGAAATGGTAAAAAAGTGGAATTAGTTGAACCGTAAATTAAAAGTTAACAACCTTTTTTTTAATACGTGCTATAGAACAGCACGGACAACGTTTCCACAGCAAAAATAATGACAATAATGCTTTTGCTGTTTTCTGCCACAACGTTGTGAAAACGTCATTAAAATCTTTCACATTTATTTTAAGAAATATTTTTTGCCTGTGACAATGTTAACGGTAGCTGAAAATACGGCATTTTGTATTTGAAAATAGCAATTACAACAAAATTGTCTAAAATATAAGCATATATAAAATAAATCAGCAGAAAGCAGTGGCGCACCACCCAGGAATTGATTTCGGGGGGGGGGGGGTTAAGGACAAGTTTTGAGGAGTTACCGGTGGTCAAATCTTTGTGCGATCTTCACTGTTTTTGAGGTTGTATTTATTTTTTTGAGGAATATTGTCCGAACAAATGTTAACATTTTATCGATCTTATTAAAAGTGTAAAACCCAAGTACTACTCTTAAAAACTTTTTCCAATTTCAACTTGGACAAGAAAAGTCAATAAGTTTATTTTACTCCGTCATAGAACAGCAACCTTTCAAAGATCCTTTGTATTCTCTGCACATCAAAATTTGGAATACCTTAACGAATTTTTTTTTCTAAATATATTAAAAAAAATTACTTGAAAACCAAGAAGGGCTGTAACTTTTTCTGTGGTTTTTGGTTTTTTAGTTTTTCATTTTATTTGTTACTTTTTACACTCTCCCTCGCTTATGGAACATCTGTGTTGCTTTATCCTGTTTTCTGCAAAGTGTTCCTCTCTCTCGATTATGCTCTAAGAACTCACAAAAAAGCCGAATTTAAAAAAAGCGATACACAATTGAACAAAAAATAAAACGTCCGAAACGAAATATGAACAAAATATAATTTTATAGAAATTTAATTTGCTCGTTCCTCAAAAGGCACGAATATAATTTAACCGATTATAATTTTCCCGAACCTTAAAATATCAGAACTACAAAATTATTGAAAATAATTTGGTAGAAACGAAAAAAACCCGAACCACAATTTGATGGAAAATAATATGCCCCATCCTTAAATGAGCAGAACCACAATCCATCCGAATCGCTATTGGGCATGCATCAAGTTTAACCCTTTCAAGACGTATTTTTATTTTTTTCGTTCAGATTATTATTTGATTTGCCGTTCCATATTTTGAAATTGGGAAGCTTTTAGTGATGTTTGCAATTTTGTCAAATTTTTTTTAACGTATTTTAGTTTTTTTTAGTGGGACATATGGTCCCATTAGTCAATTACGTTGGGACAATATTTCCCACCAGTTTTGAAAAAACACACAAAAATAAGTTGAACAAATAATTTTAGTTCAAATATTACATGATTTTACATATGAAAAGGGGTGAAACAGTCATTGCATAAAGGCACACTACATGCTCTGCAAACAGTCCTTGTCCGTTTTTCTATCTTTATTTGTGAACATCTTATGCACCTTCTCCGTTTCTGCTCGACAATCAGCATATGGTCACCAACATTCAACATTGTTTTTTGCCGCTTTGATGATCTTCCGCAAGTTGAACGTCTTTTCACCCCGGCTTTGCTTTTCCGTTGTTCAATAAGACTTTCTGCCAAGGCTACCAAGAATTCCAAAAATGGAACCTTTTTACGTCTCACTTCATTGTAAATAATAAAAGAGTTTACAGCAGTTATCATTGATAATTTGTAAAAAACTTTTTTCCACCACTTGGTAGACTTGCGGTCAAATTCATATAGGCCAGCAAAATGATCGGTCAAATCGACCCCTCCCATATATTTGTTGTAGAAGGCGATGATGTCGGGGCATTCAACAGCAAGTTTTTCGGCGTTCTTTTTCTTTCGGTCAACAAATGTACGCTGATCCCCATGACAGTTGCTAATTGCCAAAACTTCTTTGGTATCGAGCCATCTAGTAAACGTGTCATTTGTGCATAGAAATGTTGATTCTTCTCTAATTTACCCTGGCTCTTTGGTATGTTCTTTCGCGTACCAATACAAGTTCCTACTGTAGCATATGGTAAGGTTTTCATCAATGTCAAAGATGTAAAAAATGGGTCGAAGCATATTACGACATCAGTTTTCGTAATTGAGCTGGTAAGTTTTCTAACAACCCTTAACCCTACTGTTCCATCTGCTTGTCCATCCTGCTTTTATACTATACACATCGAGGTCATAAACATAACCGCTAAGAGAGTCGCTTCTTACCCATAACTTTATTCCACGTTTGATGGGCTTCAAGGGCAAATACTGTTTTAGACTCGATCTGCCCTTGAATTTCGCCATACTTTCATCTATAGACTGATAAACCGAATTCGTTCTTGCATTTTGATATGTGTGTTTGAAACACTCCAGAAGCTCCTCGATATAATAAATCTTGGAACAATCTGCTGGTTTCTTAGGGCTATTGAAGTATAATTTGGATATAAGTAGTTTATAACGGTCACGTGATATTGCATTTTTTATTGCAGTATTGCCCATGGAGGTATGCTTTGACCAATAGCAACTCAAACTTGGAAGCGTGTTATAAGCCATTACCATCATAACACCAGTTACCATCATAATTTCTGAAGAGTCTGTTTGTTTAACTTTTTTCTTAGTTTTCTTTTCCAAAATGGTTATTCTCTCATTAGTACATTGCGATATAAATATGTACAAGCCTCTTGGAAATAACTTCAGAAAAATATCAATTTCTGTAGACTGACTATTTATAGAGTTCAAAAGAATGTCTGTATTCCTAGCAGTGGGGAGTTGAATCCTTGGGGTATAGTTCTGCGGCACTAAATTCCAGATCATGTTGTCTGATCCAGAAGATGTTGTAGGCACTGGTTGAAGAATTGTCGATGCGTTTGGAACGCTGGAATTAACTGTATCTGGATAACTATCGAGAAAAACTTTGTTACCTTCAGGCTCGATAACGTCATCATCGGAACTTGAAGTCTGTATATCGCCTTCAGATGCACGTTCAGATTCGGAACCCGAAGGATACCAGTCTGAATCTTCATCCTCACTGTTACGATAAGGATCAGTATCAGTCTCTGAAAAGTCCAAATTTTCAGCGATTTCTTCAAGCTCCTTTGGAGATAATTTTCTTTTGCTCATTCTGAAAAGGAGAAAAACAATTTTTACGCCTACTGGGATAAATCATCCCATCAAAGTAGCTTGCTGGGACATAATGTCCCTCGAAAATAAAATCTACCGTATTGACTCAGCCAAAACGTTATATGGTGCAAACACTAGGCGTGCTAAAGTAGGGGTACTTACATGATTACACACGGTACACAGCAAATAATTAATCAAAAAAAAATACCAAATTCACTAAATAAACGCACTAGGTGCAACCACGTGTACGAAAAATTTGAGGTTATCTCGTTTTATTCGTAAACAATCATACGCTAGATCACTTTGGTCGTTGAAAAGACTGAACTGGCGTTTATATACGTTTATTTGGGATCACTATTCCCAATAGTCTAAATAAAATATGCCTTGGGACGTATTGTCCCGTTAGTGTCGAAAGGGTTAAATCTCTAGAGTGCTGTAAGCCCTGGATTGCGACATTGACAAGTTTTTCTATTTGGATTTTTTTTTATTAAGGTCGTAGTTACAATCTGGGGAATTGTTTTTAGCAACACTGTACGGGAGATCAATGTTTTTTCATGGTAACGCGGAGACTTTATTTATATTTATCCACAGAGATTTTTTAGCACAGGTTCAAAAATTTGGGGTTAGGTTACCTATTTTGACTTTTCGCGTTCTGCGCCGCTAAAAAACCAAGTAAAATACTAAAATAAAAGAAAACCATTTATTGCAGAATTACCTGCTAATAAAACGCCACCCAACTACGTATTAAAGTAACTGGGTGTAATGTTTAAGGTTGCATTTACAGCTGCATTCATAATTGAATTGGAAACACTCCCGCTAGCTGATACCGAAAACCGGTTAACTTAAAAGCATGCAGATTTAAAAATCGGCTACTGCCGCTAGACGAAATAATCGTATTCTATTTTAAACAGGAGGGTCAACGACTAGCAAGAGTTTTTCCAACCTCTAAATAGAGCTTTACTGACCTGTTTTGTTAGTACTCAAGTATCCATATATTTTTGAAACTGAGTTTCTAAAATCTATCCTTTGCACTCCAAGATTTCACTAGTACAACTGCACATAACTATGCCGAAATAAATGTGGGGTTATGGGCGCCGAATGTTTTTATGCGAATTCCTAGTAATCCCAGCGAGCCAGTAAAGTTGTTTTGGTTCTTTGATAAACTCAGGTTAATGCCCAAGCAGAGCTAGACTTTTTTTGGCGAGCGACCGTACACGCGGAGTGGTTTCATATGTGTTTTAGAACAATGTTTTTGAAAACAAATTTTTGAAAAATAAACATAATCTCGAATGTTTTTCTGTCAGAAAACGTAAAAATACTCTTCTGTCCCACTGCGGCCCGATTTAAAGTTTGAATGAATCGTATAAATTCTGCGGTCTATCGGCCAACACTTGAATTGCGTGTGTCTCCCAAATTCAATAAAGTATGACTAATTGATCGGTTTTCTTTCCGGAGTGCACAGACTTTTAGAAAAAAGGAAACTTAGTTTTCATTTTCGCTAAAGCAAGAAAATATAAAAAGGAAATTTGAGTATTTCTCTATTTTTTGGTAAACCACAATTATTTTGAGACTTTTGGGATAGATGACAGCACCAGAGCATTTATTTTGAAGAAAAAATAATTAAGAATTTTGAAAAATCCTTCAGATATTTTTATTAACCATTTAAAAATGATCACCCCTGCAAAATTTCAGCTAATTCTGATGTTTAGTTTTCCCTGTGTACTCTGGCAAAAGATTACAAAATTAAAGAACAAGGCGTTGCCAGTTACTTTTTTTTACTTAAAATCTGGGGAGAAACTATAGCCTTAAACGATTTTATTTAACTTAACAGTTTCTGGCTGTCTAAGTGTCTATCAAATCTAGCGATTCATTATTGACATAATTTCCGTGAACCGATTTTCATATTATGAAAAAATTTGGGAGTAGGGGATGGTTGAGAGATGTAAAGGAGGAGCCTGGCAACGTAGCAATTTAATTCGTGGCTATCGGTTCAAATCATTTTCGGACAGATTGGGGTTCTTGAATTTTGTGGTTCGACATTATTATGTTTCTATTAAATTATTTTCGTTAATAAAATATGTTTCTTTTAAATTTAATTCCATGCATATATATTCAAGCGATTTGATTTTCCCGTAATTTCGTTTTCGAGACAATTTTTTTCGGACAAATTATTTTCTTTTCTTTTTCGGGTTTCGGGTTCTTTAGAGGGACTCCATGCTCTCTCACTCACGCGTCCCCTTTTTCCAAATTTTTAAGTTTATTTTAGTAAATTAGATAGGCTAAAACTTAACTAACAATTTTAATTGCAAACTTTGTTTTTCTGTTGATAATAATATTTTATAACTGTATTTTTCTTGGTTTTTTGCATTATTTCTATATAAAAGAATTTAGTGTTATCGGTTTTTATAATCGGAAGACGATCCATTTTTGTTAAGTTGCTATACAACTTATATCTATGATTTTTGTAATTTTTTGTTGGCAAAATAAACAATTTGAATTTGAATTTACAAGTTACCTGGTTGAGGCTGGGCAGTGTTAGAAAAAATAACAAGCAGTCTGACATAAATTTTAAGTTAATGTGCTCACGTACTGGGCTTATTTCTGCTTCGCGTGCTTAAAAAGATTTAATACTGTTAGTTTCATATTTTCTTTTATCTAGACCATTTGAAAAAACCGGCTTCAATAGTAAGTTGGCCATAGGATGTACGCGTGGATGTGGAATATAAAGCAATATTCTGTATTTCTTTTATCTGTAAAAATACAAAGACTTCCGCTCCAATACAGATATCACTGTCCAATCTCTGCGGTCTAGCGTTGAGTTTTTCCATCAAAGTCACGTATTTAGCATGTGTAACTTTCAGATCAGACGCAAGATTACGTTATATAACGTCTGGTCTACGTTGCTAACGCAGAGATATAGGATAAACCACAGCGAGGTTTGCCAAAGAGAGTCAAAAAATCGTAAAATTCTAGGTGTAAGGATAGGAACCCTATGACCAAACTGTTCAATATCACACTCAGAGCCTGAGGCAGGTTTGTCAAGATATGGTAGAATTGATAGCTTTGACTGTCAAGCAAGGATTTTTGCATTTCCGAAGTTCCGAATCAAATCCTAAACTTTGGCTAAACGTCTCATACAACATAAATATACAACCAAACTTTTGCCGATACTTTTGTGAACAGTTTCGCGTCAAATTTGTGCAACATGCATTAGCAAACTTTTCGCGCTCTCGATTACAAAATATTACCCTGGTTTATGACTGAAGTGACCTGGAAACTAACTTTACTAGGAGTGCATTTCATTTTTTATTATTTTACATTTTAGTGCCATGTACTTCAATTTTACCAATCTATTAATACTTTGTACTTTCTTGAGGAAAACTTGCTGCATTATCAGTTTAAGTAGACATTAAACTACGTTATTTAACGTGTGCTCTAAACATATCATAATGTTGAGTAGCTTTTCTCAGCTAAACTTCGCCCTTTGAGATTTGTTACTGTAAACCAATATGTTTATTTTTACTATGATCTACAATTTCTCAATTGAAACTATTTATTATTATTAATATTATTATGCACTATGTTCTATGTCTACGCGTACGTTTTATAACCAACTTAACTGCATGTTTTATTTTGTTGCAAACATAGTTGTAAAGTTTACACATTTATATTTGTTTTGAAATCAAATCAATAACTAACGTCTGCTTTAAACATATTATTATGTCCGTATTTGTGCGGAATTGTTTGCTTCTTTACATATAAAAAGAAGTTAGAATGTTGCACTATATTCTACGTCTACGCGCACGTTATTAAACCAACGTAACCTGCCTATTTTATTTTGTTGCAAACATATTTGTGAAGTTTGTACATTTATATTTGTTTTGATGTTAAATCAATAGTTAACGTCTGCTTTAAACATATTGTTATATCCGTTTATTATTTGTTTCTTTACATATAAGAAACACAAATACACATAAAAAGAACACAGGATGTGTGCGTGAACGTTATATAACCAACTTAACCTGCCTGTTTTATTTTGTTGCAAAAAGAGTTTTAAAATTTTCACATTTACATTTGTTTTAATATGAAATCAATAGTTAACGTCTGCTGTAAATATATTCTTATACCCGTATTCGTGCGAAATTCTGTGTTTCTTTACATATAAAAAAAACAGAATGTTGCACTATATTCTACGTCTACGCGTACGTTCTATAACAAACTTAACCTGCCTATTTTATTTTGCTGCAAACATAGTTGTAAAGTTTATACATGAATATTTGTTTCAATATCAAATCATTAATAAACGTCTGCTTTATATATATTTGTTCTTGCCGGTCGTCATAATATTTTCTTGTCTTGGGTTTATAATAAAATTCCTTATTTTTTAGAAAAAATTTTGACAGATTTTTTTTAATTTTTTAACATCTGTCTTGTCTATGTCTGTCTGGTCATGTCAGATTTCATTATAAAACAACTGGTTAAAATAGGCAAAATCAAAAGGAAACTTCAATAATGTTTTTACATCCGTATTCGTGCGGAATTATTTGTTTCTTACCATTTTTTTCATATAAAAAGAAGACAGAATGTTGCCCTATATTCTACGTCTACGAGCACGTTATATAACCTAAGGACACTAATCCTAGAGCAAGATCTTGCATGCATGCATATTCTTACATCCGTAGTTGTGCGGAATTCTCTGTTTCTTTACGTTCTACGTCTACACGCACGTTAAATAACCAGCTTAACTGCCTGTTTTATTTTGTTGCATACATGGTTGTAAAATTTGTAGATGTATATTCGTTCTTATATAAACGTATTAGTGACTAAAACCAAACCCCCGCATAAACGTAACGTAGCTCTGAAATCCAGCGCTCTCATTGGTGAAAACTGTCATACGTGGGCGTTTCTACCTTGACTAACATGATTTCAGCTACCGGTGCGGGTAACACGACGTAACGATACACCACCTAGGGCGCGCTAGCGCCCGTATCTTATGAAAATCAGTCTGACCAATGAGATTGATGTAAGTCAGCATACGATACGTTCAAGTAGAGTAGCGTGGCGTTTACTGCCTATTCTTACATCTGTATTATTATTATATATTATATAAAAAGAAGACAGAATGTTCAACTATATTCTAAGTATACTCACACGTTACATAATCAACTTAACGGCCTGTTTTATTTTGTTGCAAACATAGTTGTAAAATTTATAGATGTATATTTGTTTTAGTATTAAATCAATGACTAACGTCTACTCTAAACATATTCTAATATCCCTATTTGTACGGAATTCTTTATTTCCTTACATGTCACGAGAATACAGAATAAATGTTGCACTATATTCTACGCCTAGCTATAAGCATAACTCACATAATAAATCTTACTTATAAACACAATGAAAAGAATTAATAGTTACACCTATACATAAATCCGGAGATAAAGAAATGGCTTGTAATTACAGTCTTATATCATTAATAAACAATTTTGCAAAAATCTTTGAACACACGTTAAAAAATAGATTTTTAGATTTCTTTCAAAAAAATAAAGTATTTATTCACCAGCAATTTGGCTTGTAATTGGCAAAATAGTAATACAGAAAAGAGCATTAATTGATTTTGTGGGAAAAGTGGTGGACTCCTTGGACAAGTCAGAGAGATGCGTTGCTGTCTATCTTGACTTAGACCAGGCCTTCGACACTATTAACCATGAATTTTTGATAGATAAGCTATATAACTCCTGAACCAGAGGTAGGGCACAAAATCTGTCGTCAAACTACTTAAAGGAAAGAACCCAAAAAACTAAAAGTTACGATACACTTAGCGACAACTCTAAAATAATTGGCGTCCCGCAGGGTACGGTATTAGGGCCTCTTTTCTTCCTGATTTACATTAACAGCATTTTAAAAATAAATAACCTGGAATGTTACTTGCTCACAGCAGCAATTTTCACTCGATAAACGTGGGAGACCGCTTCAAAAGCTTCAGCTCCGATTAAATTATAATGAATTAAGTCTTAATGTAAAAAAAGACAAATTTTCTTGCCTTTCATTATAGTCGGATCATGGAGAAGCTACGAAACGAGATAAAAATACATTGTAGCAACTGCCTAGTATTCGCGGACTGCCAGTGTCCCAAAATTTCCAGAAAAACCTCAGTGAAGTACTTAGGTTTTGCAATCGATCAAAATTTAAAACCTTATTAAAAAAATCTCTAACGTCCGAGACATTCTAGACCAAAGAAACCTTATTATTATGTATCATTCTTTTGTTGAGTCTATATTAAGTTACGGCATAACTATCTGGGGTGGCTTTTTGAAACACACTTAAAGAAATTGCAAGCCAGCCAAAACCCTATTTTTAAAATAATCTTTAGAAAACCTCGTCTATTTTCCACGGTATCTCCGTATAAAGAAGCAGGACTGTTTAAGGTAAAAATTCTTTATGTGCTTAAATCACTTACCTTACCATCAAAACTAAAATAAATTTAACATATACCACTCAAGAGACACAAGAAGTAAAAACACTATTATCTTGATTTTACCTTTCAGTAGTCTACATCGTAATCAACACTTCATTACTTATAATAATAGTGAACTGAAGTTATCTCAAATCAAGTTTAAGATTGAGTTTACAAAAAGGAGCTTTAGTTATTTATTAGAGAGATTAATGCCACATTTTACAGCACAGTTGCTTAATATAGAAAAATATACACTTGATCAATATACAAACATAATTTAGATAAAATGTTGAAAGTAAATTTATCAAAACAGAGGATTACAGGTGCAGTCTGCTGGTAATGAATTCCACAATACAAGCCATAGGCTTAGGTGAGTCAATTCTGAGCAGACTATTACTTTTCGTAACCACTCTTTTTAAATAGAACTTAATTTAATTTAATTTTAGATACACAGTTGTTCTTATATGAAATTATTATTTTTATATAATTCTGTTTAATGACGTATATGTACTTAAATAATAAATAAAATAAATAAATACAAAAGTTGTAAAATTTGTAGCTGTAATGTAATAGATCAAATCAATAATGAACGTCTGCTCTAAACAAATTTTTATATTTGTGTCCGTGCGGAATTCTCCGTTTTCTGCATATAAAAAGCAGACAAAATGTTGCACTATATTATTTGTCTACGCGTACGTTATATAACCAACTTAACCTGTCTGTTATATTTTGTTGCAAACATAGTTGTACAATTTGTACATTTATATTAGTTTTAATATTTAATCAATAAGGACTATAACCCGAGAACTCCCTACTTGGTAATGTTTCCCACTAAAACTTTTCTGGATTTATTACAGTGCTGCAATCGGGCAAATTCTACGACGGGGAAATTGTAGTTGTTAAAACTGGTACTTAAAATAGTGATTATTACGAGCGTTGATTTAAAAATACGAGTAAAAAAACATATTCTATGCGAAAGGAAAAAAAAAACACGTTAGGCAGTCGGAACTTCTCCTACTGTATAGCAATATACATCAAGAAATTGAATACAATCAATACTTTACTTTTAAGGAGATAAGGAGATATTGATGAGTCGACAATAGACAATAGAAAATATAGATTTAAAAAATAATGGACATTGATTCTGTAATATCTTACAATATTCTACATTATTTTTTTGGTTTATAGAAAAATAGCACTTACAAAAAGAATATAGTTTATGAGGAATCAAAAACCTTACTTACAAATAATATTATTCCTAGTTCAACTCCCCAAACTTCGCTGCGTTACGTAATTTATGAATGGCCCCTAAGTTGGTTCTTGTCATTTAAACATGCTCATATCGTGCCACCTCTCCGTGCCACCTATAAAGCCTTAGGTTCCAACTTAAGGCAAAATCAATTTTTGAAGTGTATTTTTTATAATGTAAAAAACGACAAGACGATTAGGTCACAGATTTACAAGCTAGCTGAGATCTTGAATTAAGAATGCACTGAAGATGATGATACTAATCGGTGCTAAGATTATGGTGTTTTACATTAAAACTTTGTTTGCCAAGACTTATTCCAAACTCCGGTTAGTGATTTAATAATGATTAAGGCTCAATCGGAAAATTTTCACGTTGATGTTAAGTTAGTAGTTTATAAACTTAAATCAATAATGAACCAAAATTTTAAATATAAATACTCGAACTATTAAAAAAAGAAGAAAACAAAAATACATGTCCTTAAATTAAATAGAATTTTTAGGTTTAGTAAAACCGACTCTATGATCTTAAATTTATCTTTATTACTAGGGAGATTTTGATCAGGCAGATTAATGGCAAATTTCGTTATTCTTACCGCTACCGTAAATAAAGGTAACTTCAAGATGTTAAAAATAGAGGAGGAAGAAAATATTAATTTAGTGATAGGAGATGGAGACCCCAAATTAAATTTAGTCAGGCAAATGTTTTTGCAAGATATCTTTGGTGGAGTAATAGAAGAAAACGAGCTCCTGCAAACTCATTTGTAACCATCTGTTTACCAACAAAAACGGTAAAAAAGGCACCACACTACTATTATAAACACGGTTAACAAAAAATAAATTCCAAATACACAAAATTTTTGTAAAGGTATTCGCTAGTCGACTAATTAGTGCCAGTGATTACCTTTAATAAAGGTAACAGTCTGACAGAGCGCTACTGCGCCTGTCCAGAATAAAGGTAAGAGTAACAGACTGACAAAAACCCTGACCAAAATCTCTCTATTGTCGAAAAACCCGCATTAAAACCCATAAAGTAACATCTCTCCGACAGATTCTGTCGACAAATGAGTACTTATAGGAGAACAATTTTCTATTAGATATATTGTGCGAGGGAAAGGTTATATTATACTTTAGTTTGATATGTTGGTTTAAAGAATTCTTGTTCTCACTTTGAGCAAAAATTAAGGGCTGGATTAAGTATAACAATTAATTATTGTTCCAAGCAGGAAATCTGGTAAAAAAGAATACTAATTCTTTAATTCAAGTAATTATTTTTTATGTTGTAGAATTACTTGGATTTGCTTTAAATAGCTTATGTTTGCCTCAAGAAGGACCTAAATATTAATCCAAGTTTTTATACCTTCATCAAAAACATGATTTTAGTAACTGTCTGCAGATAACTAAAGCATGGGTTTTTTGATTACCGATGCAAAAACTGTTTTTTTGATCACGGGTGCAAAAAAATATTTCTGTCCGTTTTTTACCCAAAGATAAAGAGAAATAGCGGAAAATAGTAATACTGAAAAAATCTAATTTTTCGTGCCTAAGAATTAAGCCATTTCCGCCTGTTTTCACCAAGTATTTACGAAAAAATCATTTAAAATTGTGTTAACAACTCCGTTAAACTGTGTTTTTTTTTACTCGCGTTTTTAAATACCTCGTTGCGCTCGTTATTTAAACCAACGCTTGTAAAAAAAGCACTATTTTAGCTACTAGTTGTTAAAACTACTATTTCCAAAAACTCACTAATATTGAGGACTATCAAAACGTAGTTTTACTTAGATCAACATGTAGCCTCTTGGTACCAGTGTATCTTTTTTTCCGTGCAAAGATTTAAAAAAACTATGGGAAAAGTTGTTGCCAGTTGTGCATTTCTTTTCTTTAAAATCTTAGAAGAATCATTATCTTAACAGGTGGTGATATTTTTTTTCAAGAGTATCGAGAGAAAATCTTGTATGAGAAACTCGGCCCAACCGTCCAGTCCATCCCTCTGTTAGGACAGTCTGGGTAGTGTCAGCTTCTTACCGACTAAAACCCCCCAATTGTGGCTCCGACCAGCCTGGTGGGCTGCCCAGTCACTGCACTGCAGCCATTTTGGCTTATTGTGCACCCTTTGATTCTAAAACTTCCCTAAAAATTGAGTGTCTTTTAAGATCAAGCGTCTAGGTCGGTAGCCAAGAATGTGATTTCCCACATTCTCTTCGTAAGCTATTGGGGTTGCCCATAGCGGTATCCCGCCCATGTTCGGTCGTCAGAGCCTCTTTAGCAAAGACAGGGTGCACTACGTGTAGGACTGAGGTTAGCACTTGTATAGGAGAGGCTGTATGATTATATCATACACCATAATTCGCATTTATGATCCATTATTTTATTTCAGTTTCTACAACTTTGATAACGACGCAAAACGCGCCATCTGTTTCTGCAAGGCCGTCAGCAGATCCTTTGAGAACAAAGTTATTAGAAGAAAGTAAGATGTCATTGGTGGAAGGCGCAAAATTTACAAAGTATACGAACAAATTAGAAGAGGTCAGACAACTAATGAAGTCTACGACAAACAGGCTGACTGAACGCGATAGTTATGTAAGTAGTTGTTAATAGGGAATTATTGCATGCAGTTAGGACTCGGCACTAATATGGCCAGGCACTAATATGTCCAGGCACTATTTTGACGCTGTTGACAGATACGCATGCGCAAGAAAAGAGGTATTATACTGGGCCGTATGTTGGCTATGTCTGGCCGTAGTTGACATTTTTGGCAACTAATCGCCATTTTTTTTACCTTAACCTTACTTTTGGGAATGTTTTGTGTTGAGACGCAGAAAACCAAAATTGTTCACAAAATAGATATTTTTTTTATGAAATCGGGTGACATGGCGGAAGAAAATGAAAAAAGCAAGGCTCAAAGACTTCGTTTTACCGACGAAGACGACATTTTTCTTACTACGAGAAGTTGTTCAACAAAATTCCTTCAGAATCCCTAATGCATGAGTTTTCGTTTCTTATAATATTATTTATAATCACAAATTCCAGGTCCTCATCTCCAACCCGCACCAAGACCATTGCTTCCAACACATCTTCCATGCTTTTCAATTACTCAAAAACACTTTTAAATATAAAAATGTGAAAAAAACAACACATCATTTCGAAAACAGGCAGCATGTATTTGTAGGTTAGAAATAAAGTCGTGTCGTCACCATTTCGCCAGAGGTGCATTCAATAATTCTATAATTTGCACCTTTTAGGGTGCGGTCCTGCTCGAAAGGAAAAAGCATTAATCGGTTGCTCTAAAAAGGAATGAAGAACCTTCCGTTTTTTAGTAAAAATAATTGTTCGTTTTTTACTGCAAAAGGTCAACACCGTTCTCAACTAAAAAGCCAGTTAACTCCTACCGCCTCAGTGCCCTTTAGCCTACTGTGGCTACCATTTTTATAACCAAATTGACAAGTAAAACATGAATTTTCTGTCAGTTTGGTGTCAATATGGCACTAAATACTAAAACGAAAATGAGTTAACTGGCTTTTTAGTTGAGAACGGTGTTGAAAAGGTGTACACTTCCCGACACATAAAACGCATACAGCAGAAGTTAGGCACATGTCTATATATTAAGAATTTTGCATGCTTATTGTTACTGACTTTTGTAGGTTAACGCTTTTAGACAACATAAACAAATTTTGTTAAGGAGACTGAAAGCATTTTTACCGATATTTACTGGTTCTATAGTTTTAAGGTTGCTGTTACGAAATATAAAAAAAAAATAACACACTTTTAAAACAAAATTTTTATTATAAATAAAGCAATTCAATTAAATTTTGGCAGAACTAGAAGAAAGTTGGGCCCTTCATGAAATAGCCGGTTAAAATGGTCAAAACAAGACCACTATAGACGACTAAAAGAAAAATACAAAGAAGAAAGAACTGGAAGGCTTTGGGTTAAGAAAGGTCAATACACATCAACAGGATCAGTTTTATAAGCAGCAAAATATTAAAAAACAAATAGAAATAAAAAAGTGATCGATAAATAAAAATCAAAAATATTAACTTTAGTATATGGTCATTGCACCATTTGCTTTAATAATTTTTTCTACTCTACCTCTTGGCATGGAGTCTACTAAAATTTTTCCAACGATCTCTTCATAAGCTCTAACTGCTAGCTCTATCATATGGTTAGCATGCCGTGAAAGAATATTAAATTTTGATAACTTTTTTGGGGGATGGGATGGGATTAAAAATGTTTTCATCGGTAAAAGCTACCTCTCGTCAAAATTCGTTTTCCTGTCGCGAAAAAGTAACCTGGCCTGCTTTTGTTCTTCACTGAGCCGTATCTTTTTAGCTGCAATACGACATCTCAGCCTCGACTTCTTTATCCGTCTTAGTGCTGTTCTTACTGTACCAGGAAAATGAACTGTTAATTTAACTTTTCTGGCCGTGGAAAATGGGTGTTTTTCCATGGTACAGTTCCTTCTTCTTTGTATTTTCTTTTTAGTGGAATAGTGGACTTGTCTGTTCCATAATGATCGGCAACCCGACGAACACACCAACCTCCATCTAATTTTGATAAAATTTAGTTATCGAATTCCGATAGCTGTCCTGATATTTTTGAGTTGGACAAGACTGTGACAACAAAACATGACAATAAGTGGACTCTGACACTTTGTGACAGAAAAGGTTGCTAAATCGTAAAATACATATTACATATAAAATCGGCGCATGCGTATGTGTCGCGAATTGTACACTTGATTTCAAAAAAAACTCATACATGCATTTTTTCCTATGCCACAAAATTTAGCTTTCCATTAGTGTATACCACCAGCTTAGTATGCCTGACAGCTTAGAATTCAGTGTGACATCCTTAAAAATGGCACAGATATCCACATTTACAAAAGTTCAAAGGTTGAAGCAGCTGATGTAACATTATCTCCGGGTTCTTTAGCAACAGTAAATAGAAAAGTAACGAAATCAGAAGTCTCTTATCGAGTTGCTGCAAAGAAGCCTTTTCTAACAGAAGAACAAAAACAGGCCAGAGTGATTTTTGCACTGAACAACGTTCTTCGTGATAATGACTTCTGGGAGAGAGTGGTTTACACTGACGAAAAAATTTTTCAATCATCTTCAAGCAGCAGGAGAATTTTAGTTTATCGTCCACCAAATTCTAGATTTGAACCCGAATATACAAACCAAATTAAAAAAGCTGGAAATTTTTCTGTAAACATGTGGGGCCGGTTTAGTGCTAGAGGTTTGATTTTTTTTTGGAGAATCGAAGGAAGATTCAATAGTGAACGATGTAATAAAATCTTTGAAAATGAATTCGTTTATCAGCAGGACAACTGTGTAGTACACACGGCTAATGTTGTTCGCCAATGGTTTCAGAATAATAATATAGAAACAATTCCTTGGCCAGGCAACAACCCTGACCTTAACCCAATGGACAATATATGGGGTCGAATCGTTAAAATAATATACCAAAGGAATTGGAGACCACGAAATGCTGAAGAATTAAGCGATGCTATTTATCGCGCATTGGATCAGCTCTCAGAAGGCCATCAGTATTTTCAAAATTTAACCTTTTCAATGCACAGACGTTTGCAGCTTATAATAGAGAAAAATGGTGATCCTATTAAATACTAAATTATTTATTTTAGTTCTTTTTTAAGTTAAAATAATTAGTATTAAGTTTACCATCGTTTTTGTCCTAATCCAAGTTTCCTATTCGTCGAATTGTTGTCAATCTAGCGCTGTTTCCATCGTATTATTTTTATTTTATCAACTCCAAAATGGGTCACCGCCCTCTTTATAGAACAGCCTTCGTCCGTTACTCGAGTGATAATTTGATATTGTTCGATAAAGACTTTACTAAAAAATTATTTTTGCTGATTTTTAGTATTATGCAAAATTTAATATAAAAATAACATTGCCTTTAATTTAAGCAAGCAATATTTTCAGTTATAGAGACATTTTTGAAACAATATGACAAATTGTCGTACTATTGAAGGTTTTAGGTATTTTAGCTGGTAATCCGTATATATTATACACTCTTAGAAAGGTCAATTTTGTGACTGCATGTATGCGTTTTTTGTGAAATCAAGTGTACTTTCGAGTTATATGGCATGTCGTGACGTGGTCACGTGTACAGTATCTTACCCGAGATCTGACCAGAGATCTGCTACTTGGATGACGTTGGGTCCTTTGGAGTTTTTTTTTAATGCATTTTTAAGGTATAGGAAAATTCGGGGCGTAATAAGCACTCGAGGTGAAATGATATTACACACCTAAAACCCGCTATAATAGCTATTTGTGTATCTAGGTCATAAAAAAGGCGTTTAACGCCCGCGGCGTGGAAATAAAAAAACGAGTCGCAAGGCGAGGGCTTTTACACACTGAGAGTGTGACTGAGATACATAAAATGTTTATGCACAACCGCATGAATTTTGATAAAAAAAATTTAAAATATTTTTTTTTTGGTAATATTTTGACAATAGATAAATCACCAGTTGAAAAATAGTTAAGTATTCGAAAATGACCTGGTAGCCGATGTCATGCACAATTGCTTGTTGCATTCTCAGAGAATGCCTCAGTGCAATCTAGAAGGTCATGTTGGTCTGTTTTTGTCTTTCATTATATTTCCACCTACCTTTATCGCTAAGGTATCCAAATTTATCCTCAACAGCTCTTTTTCCACTTATTTTTTTATGATTTTTACTTTCTTTTTAACTATTGAAAACATTCACGACAGAACGCGGTCAATCCCTTCCGGCAGTGCCGGTTTCATATTTTTTTAGATTTCTTTTACTTACACTACGTTGAACACTGAATTTTCTTAAACTTTTTAAATAAAATTGGCTTGTGTTATGAGTCTTTCATTTATTAAAAAAACTAACGGAAGATGGCTGTGGCTGTGGCAACATTTTGCACTGAAATACAAAAAACTCTTGTTTTTTCGTTTTCTTATTTATTTATTCCTACTTTTCAACAATAATATAAAAAGACTACTGAATCAACATTTCACATGCACCTCTCTTGTTACCACCAAATGAAGACAGTCATCAGAAACGTAATGATTTATGACAAGGTTGAGGGCCCCCCTCAAATTTGGCAAAAATTGTGTTTCTAATTTATGGAGAGCACTCAGAGCCATAAATTATTTCACACCATATTTGCCAACTCTTGACTTCCTCCCCCTATCACAAATAAAATTCTTCCTAAATATACCAAACTTAAGATCTCCAATTTTGCTATTGGGAAATTCCATGATAACTCATGGGACAAAACTTATATAATAAATTTTTTTATCTCATTTTTCTCTCTCTTAAGATATACCAGAATGATAATATTTCAATGCATTATGTAGAGGGTTTATGTGAACAATTTAAAAATAAAACCATATTAATTTTTTATTCAAAGTCCAGGATATTACCAAAAATTGGTAACTTTTGGCACATCAAATCATGCATTTAGAAAGTGCTTTTTCTCTTAAACTAATAGTAGTTTAAAATTAAGAGTGGTAAAATATATTTCTTTTCGCTAAATATAATAATGGTATGATATTACTTTTCTTTAGGTGCTTTGATTTTAAGTTAAATATAATTTTTTGATTTCATTTCTTATGAAACGTTAACATTTTGTTTGCCTATATTTTAGTTATTGGCTGTTATTTTATGATTTGGAAAAAAGTTCTTGCGTTCTAATGAGTGTACACGTTAAAAGATACTCCACACACTACTTTGGTTGTGTTAGTTTTTTAGATACAAAAATTAAAAAAATGCCAAAAATCTTCATCACATCAACTTATGTTAGTAGGTAGGTACCTATCGGTGGTAGCACATTTTTTTGTACATTTATTTTTCACTCTAGAAAAAATGATTTAAGGGGGAGGGGCTTGGTGTTTTAATTTTGTGACCTAATTTTGAGCAGATCACTAGAAACGTGACGATTTGCGAAAAGAAAACGGTGGGGAAAATATGGCCGAAAGAGTCCGTGTAATATAATTTATGGACGGCTCCTTTTAGTTCATTACACCTCTAAATGCCTCATGCAGTATCCAATGTTTATGCTGTTTATTTGTTTTTGTTTTGTCGCGATAAGAGAGGTGTGAAATGCGATTACTAAAGCCAACGCTGTCGGGTTGATTCATGCAGTCTACTTCCAATATTACCTATTAAAGTAGAAATAAAAGAAGGATAAAATTTTCAGTTAAAAAACTCAGTTGAAGTAAAAAGCTTAAAAAATTATAAAGTGTTAAAATGCAAAAATGGCAAAATAGGTACTAAAAATAAAGCTGACACCGGCCCTGCCGCCGATATTGATCGTGTTCTTTCAACTAATAACTATACTGGCGCGTAACGTTGGAAAATGGTGAAAATCTTTAAAGATAGTTGCAAAAAGAGACTGTTAAGCACAAATTTGGATACCTAAAGCAAAAAGATAGGTGGAAATATTTTCAATATTTTGGCTGCAGGCCAACTTAACCTGGTAGATTGTACATGAGCATTCTCTGATGAGATTGCCATAAGCAATTGTGCATGAAATCGGCTACCTGTTGTATCAAATCAAATCTAATCAAATCAAATCTTTATTAACGCATATAGCAATTACAGTTAAAAAAAAATATATAATAGTCCAGTACAACTTAAATAAATAAATTTTCACAAACAGCAATTATACAAGAATAATGCTTTTACAATTTTATACAATATAACTATCACTTTTTATCACATAATTTATCACCTATTTATTTATTTATTTATCCATCAAGATGGCGGTTCAACACACAGAAAAAATTAATAATTAACAACAATAAAAACATGACTTGAACTATCACAATTAAAAAGTAGTTATACAAGATTAAGAAGATATAAAGTTAAGCACATAAAATGTTTTTAGCTTGTTTGCAAAATACATTATAACTAGAGTTAAAAAAAATCTATATTATTATTTTCTTGGATTATAAAATTTGCAATTTTGCACATGCGATTTATTCCTAGGAGGAATGTGAAAGCCAACCTCTGCCAGAAGTTCTGGAGTGTCAAAAAAATTTCTTCGGTTTTCCATTGAAGTAAGATTTAAAAGTTTCATTATCTCACCACAATCAATTTTTTCGTAGGGAATACCCATTTTGAGTCCCACTCTCCTTAAAAACTTTTTCTGCACTCTCTCCAGACTCTCTTTATGCACAGCATAAAAAGGCTGACAAACTGAACTGGCATATTCGAGCACCGACCGAACCAGTGCACAAAAAATATCCTTTAATACAAAAATATTTTCTATCTCCTTCAGAGTGCGAAAGAGAAACCCTAGTAATCTCATTGCTTTGTTGGTAATTTTTTCAATGTGTGTGCTAAATAATAGATCAATATCTAGCCATACTCCTAGATCTTTGACTACCGTTTCTCTTTCCAACTCCTCAGAATCAATAAAATACTTAAACAGGATTGGTTGTTTTATTTTGCTAAAAGTAATAATATTACATTTTTTAATATTTAAAGTAAGATTATTTTGTGTGCACCAAGAAGAAAACAGATTTAGTTGATTTTGCAGAGATTGGCAGTCAATAGGATTAACAATAATTTTGTAAATTTTATAGTCATCTGCAAAAGCCTTGAACTGGCAGTTATAAAAAATACTTTTTACATCTTTCACAAAGATGTTGAACAATAGAGTCGACAGATGTCCTCCTTGGGGTACACCTGATGTTACAGTGATTTCTGAAGAGATGTAGTTTTTGATTTTGATAGCTTGCTTGCGATCAGTTAGATTACTTTCAAACCATTTAAAGAGATAGCCATGAAGACCCACTGCCTTTAGTTTTGATAGTAAAATTTTTTGATCCACTCTGTCAAATGCCTTCGAGAAGTCTGTGTAGACAACGTCAACCTGATACTTATTCTCAAAGGCACCCAACAGAGTTTGCTCATAAGTCAAGAGATTAGATACAGTGGATCTTCCTTTCATAAAACTGTGCTGTTCATTAATTATAATTTTATAATTTTGAACGCTAAAAACACAGTGAAAAATTGAAAAATTTGAGTGTTTTCTTCCAGAAATCGAAAGTTTGGAAAGAAAGTTTTAAAATGTGAGCAATACCATGGCATACAAATCTGAAAAACATAGTAAAAAGTTGCTTCATCAAAAACGTTACCTCTTACATTATGCTAAAATATTTTAAGCCTATATTTTAGTCGCTATTTTTACCGTTTTTCTTGTAAAATATTATGGAATTTGAAGAAAAAGTAATCCCTAGAGATATACTGGAGTTCACTGAAGAGGCGAAGATGAATCTTTTGTTTTGTGGTGTACTGGTAAAAACATTCCGGAAAGCAACCTAATCGTAAAAGAAGACGCCTTACTTGCATACTTCAACGAAAAAGTAAAACAACAGAAGCCGTGTTCCCTATGAAGTTATTAGAGTTATTATTTTTTTTACCATAGGTAATTTTATTGTTGCGTTCGTTTAATAAAAATTATTGAAACAAAATGTTTTGCAGAAAAGAGTATTACAAAAAAGTGATGATAATTAAAAAAGCCCCTAAATTTAACACATGCAGGCCTTAAAATAAGTTTTAACGCCCACCGGCGTTGAAGTACTTTATTACGCCCTAAAATGCGGGCTTTAAAGTGCACTTTAACGCCCGGTTGTGCATAAAGACAGTTATGTAACACTTTGCAACAACGAAAATGTTTCTGGCTCAAAAATTCTTAAGTATTTTCATCCACTGAATTCAAAAATCACCATAAAAATTAGAGATTAGCTCTAGTTTTGGAGACAAGGTGATATTTTACATTTTATATCCTCTAAAAGCATCGAAAGAGAAAATAATAGAAAGGGCAGAGAACTGGATAGGGTGGGGAGTTAGAAATAGTGGTATGCCACCATCGAAATTGACTATCGATAATATCGATAAAGATAAAACTACAGAACTATCGATAGTTTTAATTTAGCTATCGATATTTTAAATACAGCCCTACTATTCTCGATATATATAAGCGGGGACTCCCTCCTTTCCGAAATAATTGCGTATTTCGCGTCTTTTTATTTCTAATCGAACGCACAGTTAATGTAGTGTGTATGATATTGTTATAAAACTAGATACACGGAGACACAATATATCATCGCAACTGACTAAAGTGGTCTAAGGTTTACATTTTACATACAATATTTCTGTTTTGTTTAGTGCAAAATTTGTTGTTTTGGAGTGTTTTTAAAGTAAACTTATTGTATTAACATGCCTCGTAAATATGTAAATTCAGCTAACAATTTTTGTTATATTTGTCGAGAAATAACCTTTTCTTCACAGAAACGCAATTTGACGCCTCTTGTGAAGAATGCTTACCAACATTATTTTTGAATGAAGGTAGGGGACCAAGATAGGTCATGAGCTCCACATATATGTTGCAACTCCTGTTCAGTTCTATAACGAGAATGGTTTAAAAATTAAAAACGATCGATGGCTTTTAGGGTGCCAATGGTTTGGCGGGAGCCTACAAACCACATAGATGACTGCTATCTTTGCTTGACTCCGCCTATCAATGCAGGAGTTCCAATGAAAAAAAGATGAACAGTTCAATATCCGAATCTCCTATCTGCTATTCGACCTATAACACATTCAGACAGTTTACCAATTCCTACTCCACCCCAAAACTATGAATTGGAAGTAGAGAGTGAAGACAATGTGGAAGATGAGAAATTAAACATGCCTTCAATATCACACGACCCCGATTTTAAAGAAAAAGATGATCAGCCACACAGATTGAGCCAGTCTGAGTTAAATGATCTCATTCGAGATCTTGAATTGTCACAGGAGAAGTCAGAACTTCTAGGATCAAGGTTAAAGCAATGGAATCTTCTTCAACCAGATGTCAGGGTCTCTAAGTACAGACAGCGTCAACGAAATCTGTTACCTTTTCTTAAGAAGGAGAATGATCTTGTTTTTTGCTGTGATATTAATGGTCCGATGAAAAGTTTGAAAATAGAGCATAATCCAACTGAAAGGAGGCTATTCATAGATCCTTCCAAGCTTAGTTTAAAAGCTGTATTGCTTCATAATGGCAATCGTCTTCCTTCTGTTCCTGTTGGTCACGCAGTTCATATGAAGGAGACTTATGCAAGTATGGCAACCCTCCTCAACTCAATCAAATATGCTGAACATAAGTGGAAAATCTATGGTGACCTAAAAGTCATTGCTATACTATTAGGAATGCAATTAGGGTACACTAAATACTGTTGCTTTTTATTTATGTGGGATAGTAGAGATAGGAAATCACACTATATCCATGTAGATTGGCCTGCAAGGAATCTTAAACCTAGTGAGAAAAATGTCGTTGCCGAGCCTCTCGTGAATCCAAAAAGTGTTCTTCATCCACCCCTATATATCAAGCTCTGTTTAATGAAGAATTTTGTCAAAGACTTAAACCAAAATGGTCAGGCTTTTAAATATTTGAGAGAAAAATTTCCCAAACTAAGTGATAAAAAAGTCAAGGAAAGCATCTTCGTTGGGCCACAAATACGTGAACTCGTAAAGGATCCTGCTTTCGACCTAGTTCTGAAAGAAAAAGAAAAGTAAGCTTGGGAAGCTCTTAAGGGAGTTATGCATGGATTTTTAGGGAACAGAAGGGAGGAAAATTACACTCGATTGGTAAAAGTACTTCTAGAAAAGTACCATCAACTCGGATGTAATATGTCACTAGAAATACATTTTCTCCACTCCCACCCAGTTGTGGAGCTGTCAGTGACGATCATGAGGAAAGATGCCACCAGGAAATTTCTCTCATGGAACGGAGATATCAGGGCCGCTAGAATGAAGCAATGCTCGCGGATTACTGCTGGTTTATGTATAAGGATGCTCCAGAAATTACTTACAAGAGGAAAGCTAAAAGACAGCGATCTCATGAAGCCCCCAATTAATTCTTGATATATTCAACCACCGGTGAGTGTTCTTTTGTCATTTATAGCGTTTAACTCTCATTAAAAATACACCTTCTAATATTGTTAGCATACATAATTAATATTTTTCGTTACCTCATAATCCTTATTAAATGAAAAACTCATTATTTTTTATCACAGAAACTAAAGCTCATAAAAAATTTTCTTTGTCATATTCGTTTTTCGCAACCCAAAATTGGTAGGAATTAACTCATAAGTAGAAAGAAAAAAAAAAAATTGGTTGGACAGTGTAATCAAAATGCAGAGTAGCAAAGTATCTTCCCTGTCTGCTACCGTAAATATCTATTTTGCCAATAATGCTAAAATAAACCAAACTAGCACAAAGATACAGATGGGATTGCTTGTGATTCGTTTTATTTGCCAATTAACTCGAATTTTATTGGGAGTTGGTTTTTGTTGTTCCGTCTGATGTCTTTTTCGCTTTTCTTTCACGTTTTGTATTTGAAAAATAACCAGCTCGCGCGAAATATAAATGGCCCGATTTTTTTTATATTAAAAGAAATATTCTTTTGATATTTTTAGTACTTTATAATTTTTCTTTCTGCCAGTGTCCTTACCTCAGGAAATGTCGAGTGGCGCTCAAAACGGGTCATGTGATATACCGGGTGGGCCATAAAAAACCGGACAAAATGTTTTCCGTTATAACTTCTAAACCATACTGAATTGAGCAAGACTTTGATTATAAATATTTCTTTTTTCAGCCACCTTAAAATCTAAGATGGCGGACAGAAACAAACTTTACCCTTAAAAGCGTCTCGTTTATTCTTATGTTACGGAAATTTTTTGGATTTTTTTATGAAGTCGTAAAAAAGCTTTGTTTCTGCCACGCTGAACGAGGTGCAAATCATTAAAATCGGTTAAGTGGTTCACAAAAAAATAAAAAAAAATTAAATCAGTGTTTCACGGATTATGCGATTGCCGTCTCAATTCTGTCATACATTTTCTCATAAATTCATTATTTCTAAATCGATTTTGACGAAATAAAAGGCCTCATAGGGAGAATCGATTGTTCTTTAACTGCTGCTATTGAAATTTGTCGCCATCTTGAAATTCAGGATGACGGACAAAATCAAACTTGTCCCTATAAAGAGGCTCGTTTATTTTATATGTTCTGTAAACTTTTGAATATTTTTTTCATCAAAAACAGTTTGGTGGTTCTCCAAAAATTAATTTTTGTTTCCATCACTGTTTTCCAGATTATACGATTGTCTTCTCAAATAAAATAAAAAACATCATGGCGAAGATCAAAATAAAAAGATCACTATCGAAATTTGTCGCCATTTTGATACCCAAGATGGCGGACACAATTAAATTCATCTATTTAAAGAAGCTCGTTTATTCTTAGGTTTCAAGAACCTAAAAATGCTCTTTCTCCAAGGCGCATAGCTAGGTACGAATCATTAAAATCGGTTTAGTGGTTCTCAAAAAATTAATTTTCGTTTTAATCATTGTTTCTTCTTAAACTCATTATTACTGAACTGATTTTGATAAAATAAAAAACATCATGGTAGGAACCGATTTCTCTTTATCGCCATTGAAATTTGCCACCATTTAATAAAGCCGCTCTTTTTTTTGTTGCGAGTAATTTTTTTTTTTTTTTTTGGATTTATATTAATTTTTTAGCTTTTTCACGCCCCGCGCCATGCATAACAAAAATCGCCTTATTAGTTCTTAAGATATCAATGTTTTCTTTAACTGTATTGATTTCTTTATAAAATCATTATTACTAAACCGATTTTAATGAAATACAAAGCATCATGGTAACCACCGATCGCTCACAAAAATCACGAAAGAAAAATGCCGCTTAAAATCCAAGATCTCCATAAGAATCGTTTCTTTTTATGTTGTGGGAAAGCTTCTTTGAAGAGATAAATTTAGTTGTGTATGCAAACCGTTTTTTTATTTTATTGAAGTCGTATAATCTAGAAAATAGTGATGAAAATAAAAATTAATTCTTGGAGAACCACCAAACCGATTTTGATGATTTATACCTCGTTGTACGAGGCGAAAGCAGAACTTTTGTACAAATTAAAAAAAGAACATATAAAAAAACGAGCCTTTTAAGGGATAAGTTTGATTTTGTCCGTCATCTTGGATTTGAAGGTGGCGACAAATTTCAATAGCAGTAGTTAAAGAACAATCGATTTTCGCCATGAGGCTATTCATTTCACCAAAATCCGTTTAGTGATAATAAATTTATCAGAAAATGTATGCAGACAGAATTGAGACGGTAATAGCATAATCCGTAAAACACTGATTGATTTTTTTTTATTTTGGGAACCACTTAACGGATTTTAATGATTCGCACCTCGGTCTGCGTGGCAGAAACAAAGCTTTTATACGACTTTATAAAAAAATCCAAAAAATTTCCGTAACATAAGAATAAACGAGACTCTTTGAAGGATAGAGTTTGTTTCTGTCCGCCATCTTAGATTTTAAGATGGTAAAAAAAAATATATTTCTAATCAAAGATCAGTATTGGCTAAACTTTGAACGGAAGGCACATTTTGTATAAACTAAGACACGGCGCGGAGCACTTTCTAAGAGCCGGTTTATCAATCAGTGGTTAACTCGCAGAGTTTGCTGACCCTGGGTCAACTCTAACCCTGGGCTAACTCAAGAGTTAGGTCAAAAAGTGTTTATTCAAGCTTTAAAAAAGCTTAAAAAAGCTCAGGGCTGATAACTCTCGGGTACTTCGAAGGTCGACATTACTTATTTAACGATGACAGCTCACTTTTGTCGATTTGCTTAACTTTTCTGCTTATAACCTTAGTTTTTTCTGTTATTTTTTTTTTCGTAGACAAAACGTTTACGTTAAAAATCTTTAGTTGTTTTGTGGGAGACAAACAAAAGTAAAAATCGGAAAAAAGTTTTTCTTCGACCAGTCACCTAACACATCAAGACGAACCCGTATTAGGTGACTTAGATAAGTACCAGTGCGGAACGATGCCTATTTGTGAGTGACTCAAATTTGGAAATCAAAGTGTATGATGATGTTTAATGATGTCTGGGGCGGGTGACCAGTGAAACCACTGACGAGCCCACGCTGGTTACCCAGGGCGAAACATCGTTTGATCATTTCTCTTTTCGCATTTTTCCTTTGTGTGTTCCTTGTGGGATGCTCATCAAAGTTTGAATTTTTGTTGTTTTCAACCCGAGATCGTTTTATCTTTTGCTTTTTAGTTTTTTTTTCGGTTGAAGTAACTGATAAGAAGGTTTTTTTTTAACACTCTTTTTTGCATACATCTATTATTGTGATTTTCTCATAAAAATGTAAAAAACTTATGTCGACAGTATAGTAAATTTTTATTGAGATAGTAAGGATGAAAATAATTTGCAATTTAATTAGTTTGTAAAACATTAGAATGGAGGAGACCCTAAATACATTGTTTACCGGGATGTGTCGGGTGAGCTGAATTCGAGATAAAAAATTGGATGAGGTCATCGGTCTCGTTTTCGAGCAATATTTTTTCGAAAGGGCGCCACTGAAACCTTGATAATAGAACTTTTTACAGTTTTTCTATAATAACTTTGTACAGAAAAGAGATAGAAAGCTAAAACTAGTTTTATTTTGTAGACAAGGAACACGCTTCAAGAAGATAGTACGAGTTTAAAAAAGTATTTTGCATTACCTACCTACAGGGTAGACTCAAAAATACATATCATATTAACAGAAAAGTTGTCTCAGAACTTGCGATTATTCTACAGAAAAATGAAAATCGTATTAAAAATTAGTTCAAACATACTTACTATTAGTCCGTCTAAATATGTTATTACGACTTATGCAGATTGGGTCGCATCAAAAACTTACAGGGTGACTAAAATATTTTTGAAAATATATCAAATAAGTACCGAATTGCTTATCCTTATATGTTAGAGCCTTAACGTTTCTTATATATTTGACGAAAAAAATTGGGGGGTCATCGGTTTCGTTTTCGAGAAAAATTATTAAAAAGAGAGCCACTGGAATCTTAATAATGGAAATTTTTACAGTTTAATTCTTCTAGAGTCATAGTTAAAATCTAGTATCTATATAACAATAGGCATTTTGTTACTTATATTGAATATATTTAAATAAATTTTCATAACAATTGCTTAGCTTATTTAATTCTTGCCTATAATCGCAGTTTCCCAGTTAAATTTTCTGTATAATATATGATGTACTTTTTGGAACTACCCTGTAGGTGGGTAATGCGAGTAATACTAACCCTAATCTACAAAATAAAAGTAGGTAGTTTCAACATTCTATTTCTATTTTATAAAAAAGGTATTGGAGAAAAACTATAATAAGTCATATAATTACCGAGCCAATGGCGTCCCTTCAAATAAATAATGATCGAAAACGAGCCCCCTCCCTCAATTTTTTCTGGAAAAATAGCAGGAACGTCAGGATATCTCATATTCAGCTTCACTAGCTCATCCCTGTATATTAGGATATAGGCATTTAAAATGCCTATTTTAAAATATATTTGAGTCACCCTGTAAGTTTTTGACCTGCCCAATTCGTAAAAATCGTCATAATGTATTAATTACACGTTGTCAATTTTTATTACGCATTGTAAACTTTCTAGTATATTTGCATATCATATAATGTACTTTTTGAGAGCACCATGTAGATAGGTAATGCCAAATATTTTATAAAAATCACACTTTCTTCTGGAAACGCGTTCATTATCTGCAAAATAAAACTAGTTTTAGCTTCCTATCTTTTAGTTGTGCGAAGTTATAATAGAAAAACTGGAAAACGTTCCATTATTAAGATTATGTGTAGGTGAGTAATATAACATTTTTTAAACTCTCACTACCTTCCTGAAAAGTGTTCGTTATCTACAAGATAAAACTAGTTTTAGCTTTCTATCTCTTTTTTGTAGGAAGTTATTTTAGAAAAACTGTAAAAAGTTCTATTATCAAGATTCCAGTGGCGCCCTTTCGAATAAATATTGCTCGAAAACGAAACCGATGACCCCCCCAATTTTTTAAGTATATATATACGTTTGTTAATGTAACAGATTTATATATCTCATTTTGAAATTATGTTTTTACTAATTTTAACTGCCTCTTTTAGCAAAAAAAAATATATAATAACCTGATGATGACAAAAGCCGATACGTACGTCGTTTAAGAAATTAAAATGGACGAAAACGGACGGAAAACGGACAGGACCCAAAAAAAAATAAATAACTTAAAAATATAGCAAAAATAATTCACATTTTTGGGTCAATTACTGCTCTTCTAAAACAAAGCGTCCTCGCTTGTCACACCATCTTGTGGTTTACGTCTAAGCTTTATTTTTATCCTAGGACCGTAAATCATGTTGAGAGAATCGTAAAATTAATATTATTCGTTGGTCCTAGGTAAAAAATGTTACTTGCGCTTGCTAAATCATTTAAAACTGTTTTATAAATTTATACTAACAAGCTTAGATTAAAAAGAGGCAAGATACCTGACACTTACGGAGACTTCGGTTATATTATTATATGGAACAATGTTTACCTTTCTGTTATTTACAGTTAACACACCAGTGGCGTACCTACTTAAATAGAAATTTACATATGGATTATATTATTAAAATTTTACTATAATATGAAATCTGCAAAAAAATTTAAAAAATATGCAAAAAATAATTCTGCTAATGTGAGTTTTGGAAGATTCCTAACAATAAATGTTTGTAGTATAATTTTATACAAAAAAAAATAAAAAGTTTGTATATGATTTATAGCATTTTCAAACACAATAAAATTATGCTAAACATTAAAACACAGAAATACAGTTCATAGCACCTGGAACATCAATAAAAAAAAATAATATTACCCACTAGCTAAAAATTATGTTATTGTGTTTCTTAATTTTGTTATTTCTTCTAGTCATTAGCAGAAACTTACTTATACTGACTACTTCAGTACACAATAATAATAGGACAGACAAAGGAATGCAATATTCTTCCAAACCTGAACACATGTGAATTAATTTTTATTGTTGTTTGCAAATTGGTTTAGGGACTTTACCTTCCTTTATTTTATAGTTTTTATAAAAAAAAACGTTTGAAAATATTTTATTTGCGCATTAACCACTTCATCAAAAGTATGCTCTATTTTATCGTCTTTATAAAAAAAAACCTTATAAAAACGTTTGAAAATATCTCACTTGACTCGATATTCCTGACCTTTGTTTTATTGTGATTTTATTTGTAAATAAACAGTGGTTATTATTTGCCAAGGAGTTTTCATTGGACCAGATATCTTGTCTCTTTTTAATCTAAGCTAACAAGTATACTTTGCTCGGTGTAGGTTTATCCAGTCCCCACGGATGCAAAATCAACTGCCACCGCAAAAAGAAGAGATACGTTATCAACTGTCAAGGGACTACTTTCTCTCGTCAGCAGGTTAACAAAGAAGAGCCCTACTTTGGAAGTCATGCAGAATTTTACGGTTGCAACGACCGCGTCTAGCGCAGTTCACAGTGGGCAAGATAAGGCACTGCAAAAACTTGAGAGTAAGTATTTTTTTTTAAGTCATAGTTACAATCTGGGGAATTGTTTTAGCAACGCTATACGGGAAATCAATTTCAATATGTCGACCTGATTTTTTTGCAAAACTTTACGTCATTGAATTCGTTTTCCATGGCAAAGCGGAGACTTTATGTTAATCCACAGTGGGACACTAGAGATTTTCTAGCACCGGGTCAAAAATTTGGGGTTAGGTTACTTATTTTGACTTTTCGCGTTCTGCGCCGCTAAAAAAACCAAGTAAAATTTTAAAATAAAAGAAAACCATTTATTGCAGAATTACCTGCTAAAAAACGCTACCCAACTATGTATTAAAGTAACTGGGTGTAATGTTTAAGGTTGCATTTACAGGTGCATTTATAATTGAATTGGAAACACTCCCGCTAGCTGATACCGACAACAGGTTAACTTAAAAGCATGCAGATTTAAAAATCGGCTGCTGGCGCTAGACGAAATAATCGTATTCTATTTTAAACAGAAGCGTCAACGAATAGCAAGAGTCTTTCCAACCTCTAAATGGAGTTTTACTGACCTGTTTTGTTAGTACTCAAGTATCCGTGAGTTTTTGAAACTGAAGTTCTAAAATCTATCCTTTGCACCATAAGATTTCAATAGTAAAATTTCACATAACTATGCCGCAATAATTTAAATTTAAAAAAATGGTTGAATCAAAATAAAAACAAAATTATGTTGGGTTATGGGCGCCGAATATTTTTATGCGAATTCCTAGTAATCCCAGCGAGCCAGTAAAGTTCTCTTAGTTCTTTGATAGACTTGGGGTAATGCCCGCGTAGCGCTAGGCCTATTTTGACGGGCGACCGCACAGGCGGAATGGTTTCATATTTATTTTAGAACAGTGTTTTTAAAAACACATTTTGGAAAGGAAACTTGTTTTTGGAGACAGAGGAAATTGCGAGTATTTCTCTATTTTTTTTTTGTAAATCGGGTCTGTTCTAAACCGCAATTATTTTGAGGCTTTTGGGATAGATGACAGTACCAGAACTTTTATTTTGAAGAATAAATAATTGAGAATTTTGAAAAATACTTCAGATATTTTTGTTAAGCATTTAAAAATGATCACCCTTGCAAAATTTCAGCTATTTCTGATGTTCAGTTTTCCCTGTCCACTCTGGCAAAAGACTAAAAAATTAAAGAACAAGTTGTTGCCACTTTTTTTTACTTAAAATCTGGGGAGAAACTATAGCCTTAATCGGATATTTGAAAACTACGGAAAAATCATTTCTTTTTTGAAATATCTTGCAACTCATAGTTAAACGTCAAACCTCAGTTTAAGCCATGAATGTCGGCTTTTTACGTTTTGTTATATAGGTGCAGTTTATCAACAAACTTCGGTTTAACCGTTACCCATAGAGAAAGTAATAGCTAGGCGAGAGTGACCGATACTGTGTTATACTTGGGAACCATTGTTTCACAGCGACACGAGCGCAACCAGTGGCTACAGAAAGAAACTACTTGTACAGCCGGACGCATGATAAAATCCATATATTCTCCTAGCTAATTTTCTAAAGACACTTACTTATTTAATAATAAAAAGGTATGAAAAACTTAACAGGCGCCGTTTTTCCATACTTTTTAGTGTTAAAAAAGCAATGCATTCGCGAAAGGTTTTAGCTCTATACAAACATTAACCAACTTTGTACAGTTCTATGCAGCTAAAAAACTTTCTTTAGCTTAAAAAAAATTTTTGCATCCTTTAATGATAGGAACGTAGTTTCTGCGCGGCCTTATCTCTCTATTAGTCTCCGTAAGTTATTTGGTTGTCTCTGCCGTTACCGGCGGTCTGGGTGTGGGTTAAACTTCAGTTTAAAAGTTATCGACACTAACCTCAAAATAGTTATTAAAAATTTATTTAAAATTTGTTTTTGGTAAAAAACTCTAAATATTTAGTGAAATCACTATGATCGAATACTTACAGTTTATTTTTGATCAACTGGATGAAGATAATGACGAAATTATTGACATTTTCAAAGCACCAAGAAGTTCAAAAATTATTCGTCTCAGAACAAATCCATTGGAGGAGTACGCCGATGTAGATTTTAAAAAGATGTTAAGATTATCTAAAGAGACATGAGAGTTTATGCAACTAGGAAATTCGATAAGAGTTGGAACATTGCACAGACCAGTCGGTCCTATTCTCACACCGATTTCACACGTATACAGGGTGTTTCAAATTCGATGTTCAACATGGGAATCTCCTAAATGGTAGGAGATACGAAAAGGTTTAAATTAGAGCAAAGTTGCGCAATTTTGTGTTTTGCTCAAAACTAAAAAAAAAGTTTACAAATTCCGGATAGTTCCGAAGATAAGCGGAAAAAACCGAAATCTTCATTTTTTAGTTTTTATTTTTCTGCGCCCTTATTCTTAATTAATTATTTTTTAGGATCTATCTAGTGAGAGGTCCGTTTTTGAGAATTGACATTTTAGTTTGACAGGAGCACTGTCAAATTCATTTTGTCTTATGAACACATCCGTTTTTCTCCTGCCATTTGGAACATAAAGGGTGACAGATAATATTTTGCAACCTTATTTTGACAAGTCACCTGACGTTTTGGGTTTATTGACCATCATTAGCCCAAATTAAATTTTTGCTTTTAACCTACTCCAGATATTTTGAAAATAACAGATAAATTTACCCAATATTTTAAAAATACGTTTTTTTCCCTAATATTTTAAAAATACGTTTTTTTTTTGTTTTTTAATCTTTGAATTTGGACTGATGATGGTCAGTTAACTCAAAACGCCAGGTACTTGTCAAAATGAGTTTGTAAAATATCTGTCATCCTTTACGTACCAAACGGCAGGAGAAAAAAAGCATGTGTCCATAGGAAAAAATGAACTTGACAGGACTCCTGTCACACTGAACCCCTTAAATTTAATTTTAGTCCCTAACTCTATATTACTCTTTAAAATTTAATTTTACTGCAAAATTTTATTTTAGTTCAGAAAAGTGAATTTAATTCTCAAAATAAACAAACGTATTTTCCAGGCCGATATAATGAGTTTGAATAACTAAATTTTAATATAGGAATGTCAAAGCTTAATGTGTATTTATTTTAGCTAATTTGATTTTCCATGGAAATATGTTATTTGTTTTATTTCAACAAGGCGCATTACGCTTCCTGGATAATGTGTTATAAATTTAAGGATTCAAAGAGTTTATAGCGTTATTATTGAGATTTAGCATTGTACAGTGCGCAAATTTTTAAATTACGTCGACAGATAATTATAATGATGGTTGAAATATTAGGGAGTTATTGGAACGCTTAATTAGTAAAAATAAACAACTAAAAGAAAAAACACAAAAATAACTTGCTTTTAACACTAACCTTGTAACTTCTTGTATTGTTGTATCTAGGGACGCGCAAAAGACAGCATAATTAGTTGAGAGTAAACTAGAGTTTTTCCATTGGCTTTATTTTTTACTATTTCAGAAGCTTATGTAACTTGATTTAAAAAAATAACTCATACATGCATTTTTTCGTATGCCACAAAATTTAGCTTTCCATTAGTGTATACTATTATAAGGCACCACCAGCTTAGTATGCCTGACAGCTAAAAATTCAGTGTGACATCCTTAAAAATACCACAGATATCAACATTTACAAAAGTTCAAATTATCACTCGAGTTATAGAAGACGGCTGGTCTATAAGAAGAGCGGCCACCCATTTTGGAGTTGATAAAATAACGATAATGCGATGGAAAAAGCGCTGGCTTGAAAATAATTCTACAGATAGGAAAGATTGATCAGGACGACCAAAAGTAAGTTCTGAAGTGCAAGATGAGAGACTTATTGACCATCTCAGACAAGATCCTTTTTCAACGTCGGTTGAAGTAGCTAATGTTACATTATTTCCGGGTTCTTAAGCAACAGTAAATAGAAGAGTAACGAAATCAGAAGTCTCTTGTCGACTTGCTGCACAGAAGCCTTGTGTAAGAGAAGCACAAAAACAGGCCAGAGTTATTTTTGCACTGAACAACGTTATTCGTGATAATGACTTCTGGGAGAGGGTGGTTTTCACACGAAAAAAATTTTCAATCATCTTCAAGCGGCAGGAGAATTTTAGTTTATCGTCCAGCAAATTCTAGATTTGAACCCGAATATACAAACCAAATTAAAAAAGCTGGACATTTTTCTATAAACCTGTTGGGTTGGTTTAGTGCTAGAGGTTCGGGTTTTTTTCGGAGAATCAAAGGAGGATTCAATAGTGAACGATATACTGAAATCCTTGAAAACATTATGCTGCCATCTGTACAGGCTTTACATGAAAATAATGCATTTATCAGGAGGAGAACTGTTCAGTATACACGGCTAATGTTGTTCGCCAATGGTTTCAGAATAATAATATAGAATCACTTCTTTGGCCAGCCAACAGCCCTGACCTTAACCCAATGGAAAATATATGAGGTCAAATCGTTAAAATAATATACCAAAAGAATTGGAGACGACGAAATGCTGAAGAGTTAAGCGATGCTATTTATCGCGCATTGGATATGCTCTCAGAAGACCATCAGTATTTTCAAAATTTAACCTTTTTAATGCCCAGATGTTTGCAGCTTGTAATAGAGAAAAATGGTGCTCCTATTAAATACTAAATTATATATTTTAGTTTTTTTTAAGTTAAAATAAATAGTATTAAGTTTACCATCGTTTTTGTCCTAATCCATGTTTCCTATTCGTCGAATTATCCAGCGCTGTTTCCATCGTATTATTGTTATTTTATCAACAAAATGGGTTACCGCCCTCTTTATAGAACATGATATTGTTCAACAAAGACTTTACTAAAACATTATTTTTGCTGATTTTTTAGTATTATGCAAAATTTAATATAAAAATAAGGTTGCCTTTAATATAAGTAAAAAAATATTTTCAGTTTTAGGACCTTTTTTAAAAAATATGACCAATTGTCGTACTTTTAAAGTTTTTAGGCATTTTAGCTGGTAATCCGTAATAGTAACAAAAAATAATACCATCTAATCTTATATAGTTACTAGCATGTGTTCAGTGAACCATAAAACCAGCTTGTGATCAGTGAACCATGAAGTTTACACTAGATTGGTTCCGCTTTTTAAATATTCTTGATGGTGACGATTTTTAAGAAAATAGATTGTGGTTCCTCTGTATGAATGCTGTTTCTCTTTCACTTGAATGGATTTTTCTCCTTGCCTCTTTGTATTCCATATAATGTTTCCAGTAATGTTGAGCTATTTTCGATCCAACAGACATCCATTGCCTATATTTTATTTATACACGACGTTTCGATCAGTACAAGCTCTGATCGTCTTCAGGTGGAAACTAAAATCTATTCCTAAGGCTACGTACTTATATACTATGGGAAACCACTCAACCGTGAAGTTTAAGAAGTTGGCTATGACCAAGTAAAGGGGGCTTCCAAATATTTGGAATTTTAACACATAGTTTACTAAAAATACCCTAATTCGGCCCAACAAAGGCAGCTTCAAGGAATTTTCGTTTCTCCCAGTGTAACTCCTTGGGCAAAACCTTTGCTTCTATCCACTTCATTCGGTGTTGCTTTGAGCATGCACGAGTATTCGTTTGACGTTCCTTAAGCTGAACAGATAGTGGTCTTTTTGTTTAGCCTATGTATGATTCACTACACTCACAAGGAACTTGGTAAATGCATTTCTTATTTTGTTTAGTCTCCGGTTTTGTTTTACTAAGAAAGCTTTGAATTGTACTATTAGATTTGAAAGCTTTTAGATTAGATTTTAATATTAAAGTTGTTTGTTACTCTTCGAAATTTCTCTGATACTTCTTTAGGGTATGAAGTTGAAACGAATGTATTTGCCTGGTTTTAGTTTTGTAATCTGTGTCCTCTTTGCTGAAATTTAGAAATAGTATCTGTTATAAATTTAAGGCTTTAACCATTTTACTGCATATCCTTTTTAATGATTCTTATTTCGATTTCCAAGCCGTGAGAATTGTTACAAATTTGAACGGCTCTGTTATACAAAATTCTTGTTATGCCTCGCTTTCTGTAGCAGAATGATTTGAGTGTGAGTGGGTCTACAATAGACTGTTGTTTTGATGTAGCTTTCTACTCGTTTGACAAGTACATCACGAAAAGGAATTTGACCATACTGCTACAACTCTATTGTGAATTTAATGGTAGGTCTTATGTTATTTAGGTGGTGAAGAAATTCTGAAAGTTGTTGATCATTCCCAATCCAACCAATATAACATGTATCATTAACATATCTTAACCAGAGTTTAGGTTTATATGTTACGGTATGAACCGCGTGTGATTTCAACTTCTCCACGTAAATATTGGCCACAACTGGCGAAAGCGATGAACCTATTTTACCTGAAAATAAGTGTTATGTACGCACTCCAACAACTCCATCGCTCCCTCCAGTGGCAGGGTGGTACGTTCATAAAGAGATTCGTCATCAACCAGTCTCTGTCTAATAATATATAGCGATTCCTTTATCGGGACACTGGTGTATAGACTTTCAGCATCAAAACTGACAAATCTATCCTCGGGTATAAAACAAAAGTCGAGACCTTGTGTTGTTCGGAATATATCTGGAATACTTTTTTTAAAGATGCAGTCCTTGGTTCGTGGCGTTTTGAAGACAATCCGAAGATGTTGTTGGTTACCTACTCTTCTTATATTTTCTGAGATTTCTTTGACGTATGGAATTATATGTGTGGCCTTTCTTTCAGTATTTACGTCTGTAGGCTTTGGCGTTGGTGTGATCTGGAGAGTTTTTTTGATCGTGTAATTGGAGAAACCATTCCTTTGCAGATCGGATCGAATTTTTAACTTTCCTTTATTTAAAGCTTCTTCTGTATTGCAGATGTAGGTGGCTCGATCTATGAGAGATTTTGCAATTCCCAGTTTCGTTGATGTGAAGTGATTTCATTTATAATCAAGATATTGTCCAGTATGAGTTGGTTTGTGATATATAAAAAATAAATATATAAAATTGAAGTTCGAAACTCTAGTTTAATCTCATTTTCGATCCAGTTGTGTCGCCCAGCCCTTGTCGAGTTTTGCGCTTTTGTTCTATAAGGAAACATCCATGAATCCGCTGGTTTCTCCGATGTTGATATCGGTGTCGTGCTATTATGGTTTAAGAAACCCATGATTTGATTTGATTTGATTTGTCTCAACAGCAAGTTTAGGTCTTGAAATCCCTGACACTGCAGCTTCTTAGCTTATTGTATCTCTTGCTGTTTGCCTTCCCAGTCTAAGAGGTTTGACGAACTCGCGAAGAGCAGCAGCCCCTTTATTAGGTTTCTCTGGCAGTTAGCTTCTCTGGAGGGGTCGTCCTCCAGGAGGTTTGGTGTTCTACAGAAAGTTAGTGCTGGGCACTCAAATATGATGTGACCGGCTGATTCGTCATTCTAATCACATGGTCTGCAGGTGGGTTCGTCTCTATAGATTCCCATCCTGTGCAGGTGTTCTCTCAGTGCGCAGTGACCGGTTAATAGCCCTGTCACTTATCTGATTTCTTTCCTATTCAGTTTAAGGATACCACAGGTGAGTGGTGTTGAAAGAGATGCCACTATTCTTTTGCTGTGGTTTTGCCCCGATATTGAATGCCAGTGGTTTCGATGTTCTTCGTGCACCCACCGCTTGATATAGCCACGTATCGAGGTTTTTGGAATTCCAAATACAGATTCAGGTCTTATAAATAGTCTTTCTGATGCTTTTCTTGCTAAAAAGTTCGCGTGTTCATTGCCTGCTACCCATGCGTGCCCCGGCACCCACGGAAGGGTGACTCTATTGTGTTTCGCTAGGGTTAGGAGGGTGTGAAGGCAGTTCCACACTAATTTTGAGTGAATTTGTTGGCATGCCAGAGCTTTAGTAGCTAATTGCCTGTCTGAGAAGATCGTTATATCTTTTTTGAGATATCGTCTTCAGGTTTTCCCGCAGACAAATATCTATGGCATGTATTTCAGCTTGGAATACTGTGGTACGTTTCCCCCAAGATGCAAACCAATTTTATCTTGGGGCTAGGCCATATACTCTCGACTCTGATCCACTGTCCATCTTGGATCCGTCGGTATACCATAACAATTTTCCTGACTGGACTAGTGATTTCTCCGTCTTGTTTTCCCAGGATAGCTGGGTCTTAAACGGCTTGTTCGTGTTTATTTTATCACTTCTCATCTCTAGCAGCGAGTTGGGGACAATGCTCGTAATCTTGGTATGTCCCAAATGGTTATCATACCAGTTGTCATAGCATTTTAGTCTGTATGCTCCCATTCTTGCCTCCGCTTTGATGACAATGTCAAGTGGTGGGAGGTTTAGAATGGTCTTCGTAGCAACGGTTGGTGTGGTGCTAATTGCTCCCATTATGCAAATACATGCAAGTCGCTGGAGTTTAGAGAGCTCCATTTTTGCAGTGCATTTTTGGTCTTTGGCCATCATACTGTGGCGTCGTAGGTTATTTTTGGTTTTACCACGATCGTGTATAACCAATGGCTGCAAGTCCCCAAGTTTTTCGTACAGCTCTTCAGGTTATTTTTGCCTCCTTGCATATTGTTCCTCCTGGGCATATTGTATCGGTTTCCAAAGAAGGCTCACACAGAGGGTGGAACGTAGGACGACGCCGTTTCGTCCTTATTAGGGACTCATCAGCTAGGTGTACCACAACAACTGAAAACCTCGGTCACGCTTATGTGCCAAAGATTGGTTGGTTGTCGGAGATTCACACAGAGGGAACCATGGTCGGTACTCGACAGAAATTCTCTCCGCTTGAGCCGTGATCTTTGGCACATAAGCGTGACCGAGGTTTTCTGTTGTTGTGGTACACCTAGCTGACGAGTCCCTAATAAGGACGAAACGGCGTCGTCCTAGGTTCCACCCTCTGTGTGAGCAATCGAAATCCAAGAAGTACATTTTGCACCGAAGTACAAAAAACTCTTGCTTTTTCGTTAGATTCACGGTGCCACAGCCATCTTCCTTTTGTTTTCTAAATCGTGCAGTACGGCACTTTCGGTTGTTTTGCGATTATATTCGCACGCTTGTAGACGAAACCTGCATACAGATGGCATTGTAATATGTCTCTCGCACGATCGATGCTACGCTTTGCACCTACTGCTCATGCAGTGGGTCTCATTCTTGGTTGTCGGAGATTCACACAGAGGAAACTATGGTCGGTACTCGACAGCTAGCTGACGAGTCCCTAATAAGGACGAAACGGCGTCGTCCTAGGTTCCACCCTCTGTGTGAGCAATCGAAATCCAAGAAGTTCATTTTGCACCGAAGTACAAAAAACTCTTGCTTTTTTGTTAGATTGACGGTGCCACAGCCATCTTCCTTTTGTTTTCTATAATTTTGGAACCAATCGACCGCCGAGTATACTTTAAATTTTGCAAAACAAGTCTCAAAAATGACGTTTTGTACAAATCCAAGATGGTGGACAATTTTTTAAAGTTGCAATTCTTTCCCCCCATGAAACTTTTTTATGGGCGCCACTGACTCGAACAGTGTTTTATTGAAGCTTCATTCAATACGAACATAAAAATGTATCACTTATAGAAATCGGTGATAAAATGAAAACGTTAAAAATAATAAAATTAAGTCCTATTTTTACTAAAAGAAATCCAATTTTACTTTAAATTTTTAATATCTTTTTTATTGGCTTTTTGAAATGCTTAAGTTATTAAAATCGGTGTAGGCTTTGTCAAAATATGACGAAAATACACCAGGAGTAAAAATTTCTTGTTTCTTTACCAATTTTTGCAAGTGACACATAAATCGACAAATAAGTCTTTTGCAGAAAAAAAAGTTTTTTTTACTTGAAAAATCATGATACTCTCGACACTGAATTTTGAAATATCCTGTATATGTTAGCATGGAGTTTATCTTCTCGGACGACTCTCTTTTATATTGAGTGCTAGTATTTTCGTCGTGGTTACTTTATTTTGGGCAAACCCGCTGCGCTGGCGAAATAGAGTAAACGCTACAACACGTAACTTAATGTCGGTACAGATGCCTTAAATACTGTCTTTCTTAAAAAAAGATTACGCAAGATGACAGGAGCAAGATTCTGATATATGTTTTGAGGTGGAAGTTATTGTCGTTTTTTACGGAAAAGGAGAATGTAGAATTACATTTTATACTTATTCAACGTTAACTTTACCCCATTTTAAAGAACTTTACTGCCGTGCTAAGGAAGACCCCCGTATTTGATATTTATGTACATAACGGAGAAAAATGTGATTGAAGTTTAAATTATTGCATTGCATCTACTGGAACAAAAATTTAGAAAACAAACTTTGGAAGTAGCTTTAATATATGATATGGCTTTTTTCATTGGCTTAAAATATAGGGAACATTATTAGGAGTCGAAAAAGCCAAAAATCACATTTTTGTATATTTTTAGAAATAGCAGTCGCACCAACCTCAGTCGATGCTTCCTCAACATTTGATTACGTTACGTCCCGTCAGCCAATAAGCAGTTTTACCACAGAAATGTTAACATATGAAGGCGGTAAACAGAGTTCTTATAGTGACGTGGATTACGCAAGCGTATTTATCAAGAAACAGAAAATACATTCATTGGACAATGAAACCTTAAGCAAAGTAAGTATAGTTTTTTTCGGTGTTCTTGCTGTTTAATTACAACATGTCTTTGACCCCCGCCCCTCCCAATAACTTGTTTAAAGGGGTTCTCTCTAGAACAGCCAGTGGCCAAATCGACTATGGTATTTTAGCAAGGCTAGAATTTTGTAAACCTATGTTTAAATAGTCGTTAATAAAAATGGTACGGAGCTGTCAAACCCTACTGGGTTGTGTCCTTGAGAAATAAATTTTTCAAAGTTCAAAAAAAAATAAAAACTATTTTGCTTTAACAAAGCCATAATTTTAATATGTTTTATAGTGTCTACGTCTAATATCAAAAAATATCGACAGGCGATTTCGATGGTTGCATCGTCGTGACAGGCGGGCATATATATACTCACTATATTTTATGAATTTTTTATGTTGCTGTAACAAAACTACAAATTATAGCAGATGTTCATGCATCTATTGCAAGACACTATGCAAAAGGACTGGCGAGTCTGCTGATTACAAGTGACTGACAGGCGAGAATTTTTCTTTAAAAAAAGTTTTGTTTTAATAAAATTTAGGTACCTATTAAGTAAAAATTAAAAAAAAAAGTACAGGCAATTTTCTTTTTAAAAGAGCTTTTCAACAAGGTGCTATAAGTACTATCACGCCGTTTAAAAAAATTAAATAGAGTTGGGTTTCACCCTCTAAAAGTTGTAGAAAAAAGTTTTTTTTTAGTATGACTGGAAAGCACAGAAAAAAACTCAATCGACGTGTTTTTGCGTTTATCCGCATTTATCACCCTGAAGTTGTAGCGAGTTTGCTCCAGTTAAATTCCTTCCCTGTATAATGCATACATACTATAATTATTTTGCGTATCCAAGTAGCCCATGAAAATGTTGTCACTTAAAAGTTTTAAAAATGACGAGAAAAAAATTTAGCTTATCATTACAAAAAGTTTTATTAAATAAGAAATAAATTGTGATATTAATGATGGAAAGGTTGAACTTGGGTTCGAACCCCTTAAAAATAGTGTATATAAAAGCGATCATACAATATTTTTTTTTTAATTCTGGCACTAACATCTTGTATTGACATGAGCCTCCGCTAAAACAAAGTAGGTATAGTAACCGTGTATTTAACGTTTACTTATTACAGATAACGATAACGATGTTGAGGACCATTTGGTTTCGGAAGATGGATACTATTCAATTGACGAAGATTAAAAAATATTTCATAAGTAATTTTTTCATAAAAAAAAATGTTTCATAATTATGTTTTTAAATATTTTATTATTATCATCATGTTAAAATAATAATTTATCCAAATAACATGACTACTTTAGAATGTAAATCAGTACTAGGGGTGGACCCAGATGATCAAGGCTCCCAGAGCTCCTGAAAGCTAATTTTTTATTAAAACAAATTCGCCTACGACGCAATTTTTTGCAGAATTTACAGTATTTTATACAAACATTTTTGCCTGCGGCTCAATTCCTATCTTAATTACAAAAAATTTCGCCTACGACATAATTTTTTGCAGATTATACAGTATTTTTACAAATTTTTCCCCTGCGACACAATTCCTGTCTTAATTTATCGCAATATTTTTCGCTTACGGCGTAATTTCTGCCCCACGTTTACATTAGGATGTTTTTTTAATTTCGATATTTTTTAAAATTATCTTTACTTTATTACAGTTTTTTTAGAAAAACACTTGAGACTCATCCCCCCTGCCTAAACTAAATTCTCAAGCCCCCCTCTAGACAAAAAGGAGTATTAAGTAAAAGTGGATTAATCCCCTTAAATATTCAAACAACCGTGATAAACACCATTATTCCCCTGCAACCTCCTGTAAAATATACTCGCCTGTCAGTCACTTGTAACCAACAGAATCGCCAGTCCTTTTGCATAGTGCTTTACAATAGATGTATAAGCATCTGCTATGAATTGTAGCTTTGGTACAGCAACATAAAAAATTCATAAAATATAGTGAGTATGTGCCCGTCACGGAGAAGCCACCATCGAAATCGCCTGTCCACTGTTTTTTGATATCAGACGTAGACACTATAAAACATATTAAATCATTTCTCTTTTCGCTTTGATCTTTTGTGTGTTCCTTGTGGGATGCTCATCCAAGTTTGAATTTTCGTTATTTCCACCCAAGATCTTTTGATCTTTTGATTTTTAGTTTCTTTTCGGTTGAAGTAACTGATTTGGAGGTTTTTTAACTTCTTCTTTGTTTTAAAATTATACCTTTGTTAAAGCAAAATATTTTTTTTTTAATTTTTAAAAATTAATGTTTCAAGGACGCAACCCGGTATGGTTGGGCAGGTCGGTACCATTTTTATTAACGACTATTTAAACATATGTTTACAAAATTCTAGCCTTGTTAAAACACGTTAGTCGATTCGGCCGCTGGCTCTTATACTATAGAAGTGAACTTCGCTTTTTGATATCACTTCTAGTAATCGAGATATTCAATTTTGAAACTTAAATCATGCCACTACAAAGATGGGTCCGAAAAATAAAATATAAGTCAAGTTAGCTATGACTTGTGTTGACAGTTTTACAACCTTTTTTATTTTTTTTTTGTTCTTGGCTTTATTTTTATTTATTTAATATTTTTCAATTTTGTTTTTATTTTTTCTTCTTTTAATTATTGATTTTTTATTTTTAAATTAAACATTTTATTAATGAACTCTTGGTCTAAAAATAATCGAATATAAGTTGGTAAAAAAAAGTACGATACCAGACGGGAAACTCACTTTACCGGTCTCCACAACTTTCTGGACCTGTAAAATTTTCTTTTGCGGTCTAGTTACGTAAATACCTAGTACCTAACACATGCATGAGTAAATTGTCTTCACCGCCCTTGCCGGCTTGACCGAACGAAGCGAAGCGTGCGGTAAAGTATAACTTTTCGTATTTGCTATGTAAATAACTATGAACCAACTTCTTTATGCGTCTAAAAGCATGCGCACGATAAAAAGACGATATTTTTATGTATTTTTTGTAGTTTTTTAAATTTACGACAACGGCAAGGGGTGGATAATTTTTGAGTTTACTAAGTATCATTATTTGACTTTGCTAATGTTTCATTTTTTCATATTTTCTTATTCATTTTATATGCTTACAATTTTTTAAAAGCCTTAGAAAAAATATTGTTCCTAACAACTCCGCAAGTACTTTCCAGTGCTCAAAGGTAATTCGCGACGCCGCACAGTGGAATGAGGTATAAGGAAGTGTGAACATTTGATATAATTGAATGTTACTTTGGAAGTACTAGTCCGATTTTATTAATTTTGACCCTTTTGGAAACAAAAAACATTGGGTTTTGTTTTAAGCGGTTTTATTTATCCCGACAACCCCCCCCCCCTTTCATCGGGAGAGGGGGTTGATAAACTTTCCGTTAACCGTTTTCAATGAAATTTGACAGAAAAACTACCCCTAACTACCCAACCCCCCCTTCGGGGTAGGGGTATACCAGCAAAATACATAGAATAGAAAAATCGCAATGCAAAAAGGGATCAATATCATTGATTCAAATGCATGAAGTTATAAAACAACGTGTACGTTTTCAATGTAAAAATTAAAAAAGTCACAACCCATTTGTCAAAGTCACAACTCATTTATGTTTTTTGGCTTTTTTTATTGCAGTTTTTCAATGCTGTTCGGTAGTATACCCAGACCTTAATTCTCCTACATTAATGCTAGTGCTTTTTCATTCATTTTTGTGTAAGATTTTTGCTTACTGCGAAATTTGAAATGTAAGTCTCTAAATAGATAAACAACTGAGGCAGAATATCTTCATTTGCGAATTTTCGGTTTCATTTTCTAGAATGGCATTCTCTGTAATTTCTGAAGTGTTTATTTCTGCCTTCTGCAGCTTCTTCAGATAAAGCCCCGGTTGGAAATACGAAATGGTTAACTATTTCCTCTCCATGGATAAGAATTTTGTTGAAAGATGCATTTAATACGTTGTTAAAGATAATAAAATATTTAAATATAGCTTCAACAGAAAAAGGTTCGTAACTTTCCTATTTCTTGACCGATATAATTAAGTGATACTGAGGTATAGACAGAAGTGTTGCATATTTCATTATGTTTTTTCAAGCGGGCAAAAACTACCCATTTCTTAAAATTATCGGTCATCTTGCATTTTTTAAATTCACAAATTTTAAAATAAATCGATAAGGTATCACATATTGTCTTTCTAAAAAAGCAAACATTTTGAAAACTTAGGAATAAGTTACAGGCAATCTAATAAGTGAGGTATTTTGTGATTCACCCTATGTATTGAATTTAATCATTCCTAAAGTAGCAAAAATTAGGATTATAAGGAGATTAAACGATGTGTTTGCAGTATTTAACACTAAAGTAACTAGTGTTGAAAATTTAATGAAAAAAGTAAATAACAAATATCCCACAATTAAATTTACTTATGAAACAGAGAACAACGGTACACTGCCATTTCTAGACACTTTAGTTATAAGAAATAAAAATAAATTAGAATTTGACCTATACAGAAAAGGAACGGCCACTAACAGGTATATTCCAAATGACTCTTTTCATTGCTTATAACATAAGCTTGCAAGTGGGCACTTTTTAACATATAGATTAGTAAATTTCCCCTTAAACAAAGAATGATTTGAAGCAAAAAAGAATAGGATTAAGAATATAGCTGGCGAAAACGGTTACGACGAAGGCTTAATAAATAAGCTGATAAATAGACATTCTTTTCAAAAGACCTTTCGGAATTCCACTTTTTTCAGACAAAAAGATACATCCGACCCTAAATTTGTATCAATTCCTTATAATCCCAATTATACAAAAGGATTAAAAAAAGTTTTTAATAACACCGGTCTTAAATTAGTATATCAATTTAAAACTCAATAGAAAAAAGTAGAATTTACGAAATTAGTTGCATGGATTGAGACAAAAAATATGTTGGCCAAACGAGACGCTCTAATCAAACACGACTCAAACACTTAGCACACTTAAAATACGGAATAACAGGAAAGTCAAGTGTGGCCGAGCATGCTTTTGAAAACAATCATAAATTCACATTAGATAACCTAAAACTTCTAAAAAGTGTACCAAAGAAAAGACTTTTGAATGCATATGAATGTATGAAAATAATTAAATCCCGAAATAGTTTAAATAAAGATCCCATTCCGTTTAGTACACTTTATTCTTTAGTTGAGGGGAGATAGGATTATAAAGCGTGACCAATCACAAATTATTAGTCTTATCTTCGCCCACTAAACGATAGTATATAACATAAAGTGTAGGTTAATTTAGTTTACTGTTTATCGTCTCCTGATGATGCTAACGTTGTTAGCGAAACGGGCGTCGAGTGCAAAAAAGTGTAGTTTGGTTTTGTGGAAAACAATCATAACTTTATTATATTGGGTCTGCACGTCGTTTTCTTTGTTACGTTCGGTATACAAATAAAAACGATTATTATAAGCGCTTTAACATGCATATTCACTTTTCATTCGTAAAGTATCCCTGGCATCATGTTGTTTTATTCTGGTGCATTTGATTCATACCAAAGCGTAATATAAGGGCTATTCGGAGTGATTTAAGGTTAGCAATGTAGTTATAATAGAGACCTTTTGGACAAAAAATCCCCGTTAGGTGACTTTATCGCCTAATAACGCGTTGTGACGTAGCTAACGTCACTTTTTTTTTAAGACAGCATTTTGAGTTTTTGCACGCCGCCTTTGATTTGTTTATGGCCGACTTTATACGGTATTTATTATTATAAAGATTTACAAAAAGTATTTGTCCAATAATATTTTTCATTGAGAATTTCTTATTCTTGAGTTTTTTACGGTGAATTTTAATTATTATTAGTCTTTAAAAACCTAAAAACACAACAGAGAAAAGGGAGGTTATGATAAACTGATCGGAATCACTTGTCAAATTTGCCAGTGCTAGCCAAAGAAAATGATTAAACAAAAATTGGCACTTATCTTCACAATCAAAAAGAACACAGAACATACTCGCATTCAAAAATCAATTAAAATTTTTTGTTTTTCTACCTTACGGTATTCTTCCGCAGGTAACGTCAAACTGTATCGGTTAGTAAGGGATTCCGTTATTATCTCGTAATCATAATAATCAAAATTATAGGTGCAAAAGGTCCCTAATGCCGATTACCAAGATCTAGGGTGTTTGATTTTGGCAACTTAATAATCTGATTTTTGTTCTGTGGAAAATGAGGGTAGGTTTTGTCTAAATAAAAATGTAATCGATTGTATTTATTTACATTTGACACAATTGACGTCAATTGAGTAAGTTAAAGGATATCGGTCTTTTTAAATAGAAATTTGTATAGTGTAGAATTGACTGATTTTTTTATATGGTATAGTACTCGTCCTAAGAAGATTTGTGTTTCATTGCGCAACTCTCTACCCCTCCCAGAAGTACCCGAAAACTGACGTCAAAATTGTCAAAATCGCACTTCTCAGCAATTTTTGAATTAGTGTACTGACCTTATTTGCAAACCGACCAGAATCTAATTTTCGTTTTTGAATTTGCCATGACTGTCCTTTTAAAAATAAAATTTTAAATCTCAAAATTGCTCTGCCATCTTAGATCTGCCATACTGAAATTCTTATTTCTTATCTGATTTAAACGAAACTTTCTATAAATTATAAAACGTTTCCAAGACACCGAACTGTCAGATGTCGGCCATATTGAGCTTCGATATTTTTTGTCCGATTTAAATAAAACTTTTGTTGCACATAAAGCATTTTCAATATGACGAATGTCAGTAGCCATCTTATATTAAACTTCGTTATATTTTTCCCGATTTAAGTTTAAGTATATTTTATTTGTAACGACTTTCAATGTCATTTTGAAGCATAAATATAGTTTTTAGCTAGAAGGTTTATTTCGCACCATTACTAAGTGCATTTTTTTTTTAAATGTAGTATTATGCCTGTATAATAATATTTTTTTCAAATAGTATTTTGCATATATAAAGTAAAATAACCGATATTTCTCATAGCGTCCTTAAAATTATTTTTTCTATCATAGTCTCACTACAAATGAAATTTCCGCTTAGGTGCGCACCATTTCCCAACTCTCCCTTATATGTCAATTTTGGATCAAAATTGGATATTGTTGAAAACGCTTTATGTACAAGAAAGTTTTGTTTCAATCAGACAAAAAAATAATATGGCTGACGTAAGATGGAGACTGACATCTGTCAGTTTTCTGTCACAGTTAGGTGTCGTTTATAATTTAGAGAAAGTTCCCTTAAAATCAGATATTAAATGAAGAAGTTTAATATGGCGGAACCAAGATGGCAGTGCATATTTAATAAATAAAATTTTAATTTTAAAAAGGAAATTATGGCAAATTCATAAAGGAAAATTAGGTTCTGGTCGGTTTGCAAATAAGGTCAGTACAATAATTCAAAAATTGCTAAATAGTGCGAAATCGACGACTTTGACGTAACTTTTCAAGTACTTCTGGGAGGGGTAGAGAGTTGGCGCAATAAAACAAAACTCTTCTTAGGAGGAGTGCTTCAACATATTAAAAAAAGTCAGGCAATTTTACCGAATAAAAGTTTCCATTTATAGAGGGCGTTATCTTTTCGCGTGGAAAATACTGAATGTTATCAGGTTATAAGTTATTAATCAAATATTGAAGTTTGGCTTTACAAACAAACCTAATTAGTTTAGAACGTCATCCGAAAGCTCTGTGTATATTACTCCGCAGCGCGTTTATTTCTAAAGTCAATACGAAAATTCCTGACACTGGGGAATTTTTAGAACATTTAAGCCCAATTAACATATAAATCGCGTTTTCTTGCACAATGTTGTGATGGCGTTGGACAACGCGAACTTTTTTTGTTTGGTGAAATTAGGATGTATTCACATGCGACTAAAAAACGTATTTTTAAACAGTTTTCAAGTTTATTCTTCAAATTATTTGTGAGACTGTGATAGAACTTTTATGTATTTTAATCGTTTTTATGTGTTAAATAGGACAAAAATTTATCAGAATGCATTACATTTTATATTATTTTTATTATTTTTATATTATTTCGACAAAACATAACCTCACTCACCTCACAGAAAATACCATATCACCAATTGATCATGCCATTTCAAACAAATACATTAACTGTGATGTTACAGTCTTGAACTATAAAATATCGGATCACAATCCACTAATAATTAATGTAGGTATAAAATATAAAAAAATTGCTCAAAAAATCAACAGAGAATTTTCCATAATAAACCATGAAATGTTTAAAAATAACTTTCAAACTCTATGTAATACAATTACTGTAAACTCATTTGAAACGCTAACAAAATGCATAACCGAAAGTAAATCACAAGTCATAAAAAAAATAATAAAAAATAAGAAATAATTGGATAACTCTTGATATATTAAATCTAATAAATCAACGTAACAAAATATATAGAGACTTACTAAACAAAAACGACTAAAAATAACAGACAATAAACTAGAATTAGAGTATAAAAATCTAAAAAAATAGGATTAACTCTGAAATACAAAAACAAAAAACTGAATACTTTGAAAGTAAATGGAATAGAGCGGGTAGAGATCCAAAAAAATAATGGAAAGTCATTAATTCACTAATAAATAGCAACACTATAAACAAAACAATAAACTCAATAAATATAAATGATATTATAATAACAAATCCCCTACAAATAGTCAACGAATTTAACAAATATTCTGCCAGTATTGGTCAAACCATTGTTAGCTCAATCAAAGGGCGAAATACACAAAAAATAAACAACAAATTTAAGGAAATAGAAAACACACATTCATTACAACTAAAACTAACTAAAGAAAGAAAAATAAATGAAACAATTTTAAAGTTTAAAAAAAAGTCTTCAGCAGGTTATGATTATATATCTCCATCAGACATTATCTTATTAAAGCAAACACTAGTTCCAATCCTAACAAACCTCATAAATAATGTATTTTCAACAGGGATATTTCCCGAAATACTCAAAATAGGAAAAATCACACCTATACATAAATCTGGCAATTTACAAAACATTATTAATTATAGACCAATAACTGTTGTCTGTGTTCTGTCTAAAATAATAGAAATCTTAATAAAAAATCAAATAACAAGTTTTATAGAAGAAAGTGTGGATTTTGACAAATACCAATACGGATTTATCAAAAATAGCAATACTCTCGGTGCCACTACAGACTTTTTAAATTATGTTGGATCTGAACTAGATAAAAAAAAATATGTTATCGCCATATTTATCGACTTACAAAAGGCGTTTGATATAGTGGAGCACCAGGTCTTGCTAAAAAAGTTTTTAAAATAGGTATTCGTGAAAAAACACACTCACTTATTGAATCGTACCTAAAAGACCGACCACGGTATGTAAGCGGTGGTGGTGCCGAAAGAGAGCAAATTTTAAACAACTGTGGAGTCCCACAGGGCTCCATTCTTGGCCCACAGTTGTACTCACTGTTGGTACTATCACTGCGTCTTGCTGGGCTAAAAGGTATATATTTTACGTTTGCTGATGACAAAGTTATTGTCTATAGCGGTACAGATCTTAAAGAACTTGAAACAACAATAAATCAGGACTTGTATAAATACTCACAATGGCTAATTCAAAACAGACTAAAAATTAATACTGAAAAAACTGTTTATATGGTTTTTAAATAAAAAAATACAAAAGAATTTAATCTTTCACTAAATATTAATAACTCTGTAATTAATAATACCCAGTTTACTAAATACCTAGGATTAATGGTTGATGACAAATTAAATTGGGAAAAGCATGTAGATAGGATTACTAAGAAAGTTATACCAATGTTAGGTGCATTATATCGTTGTTCAAGTTACTTGAATGACATCAATCGCAAGCTTATTTATAATGCCTACATTATCTCTAACTTGACTTATCTGATTAACATCTGGGATTCATGTGGAAGTACAAACTTCAAAAAAGTACAAATATTACAAAACAAAAGCATAAAAATCCTATACCGAAAAAGCTATAGAATTCCCACAAACACTCTCTACACAACAGCTCAAACCAAACCATTAAAATACATATTAGAATTATCCCAAGGCAAACAAGTTTATAAAATTTTAAATCATACTCTCAAATGCAATGTTCCTTTAATAACAAACTCTCAATATTATGAATATGATACTAGAGGCAGAAACAACATACATATTAATTTAATTAGAACTAACAAAATATTAAACAATCCTCTAACACAAGCAATAATGATGTATAACTCGTTACCAGAGCATATTCGTACAAAACTAAACTTTATGAAATTTGTCAGAGAACCGAAACAATTTTTAAATACAAAATCATATTTTATCTAAAATAAAACAACACTTTTTCACAAAAATACAAATCTATATTTATAAATAAAAATACAAAAATAAAATTTATCATTTAACAAGAAACAATATTCAAACTTTATTTAATGTTAATGTGCTATGTAGAAAGAGACGTCATTAATGGTCAGTCCCAAGACCAGCGACTTCGCTGCATAGGGACATAACTACAATTACTTTTCTAATTTTATTTGTTTTATGTAATAGTGTAGTATGATACAAAAAATGTAATTGTAAGTTATATTTTTAAATAAATAATAAAAAAAGACTTTCCATAGAACAAAAACCAGATTTTTAAGTTGCCAAAATCAAACGCCCTAGGTTTTGGTAATCGCCATTATAACTACACTGCTAACCTTAAATCACTCCGAATAACTCCTTATATTACGGTTTCATATCAATCAAATGCACTAAAGTGAAACAACATGATGCCAGAGATACTTTATGGATGAAAAACGAATATGCCTGTTAAGGCGGCCATGATAGTCGTTTTTATTTGTACACCGAACATAACAAAGAAAACGCGATGCAGACCCAATATGCCTGAGAGAGATCCGGACTGGTGAGCGAATCACCCAAAAAATAATCAATTCAAATTCAATTTAGACGTTTAAAAATAGGACCGGCTTTAAATTTTGCGTATTTTTTATTACAAGCTTTTACGACGTATCCGTTCTGAGCACGCGTATTGAGATACGATTACGATTAAACACTCTTTATTTGTACAACTTCAAGTTGCTAATAAATTTTGATGCTTTCTAAAAAATTTAATATTATGCATATACAGGATGTTTCAAATTCGATGCTCACCATGGGGATCTCCTAAACGGTAGGAGATACGAAAAGGTTTAAATTAGTGTAAAGTTGCACAATTCGATGCTTTGCTTAAAACTAAAAAAAAAGTTACAAATTCCGGATAGTTCCGGAGATAGGCTGAAAAATCCTAAATCTTCATTTTTAGTTTTTATTTTTCTGCAGCCTTATTCTTAAAGCGGTCAAAAAACCCTTAGAACTTTCTACAGGCACTTTTTTGGGATCTACCTAGTGAGAGGTTCGTTTTTGAGACTTGACATTTCAGTGTGACAGAAGCACTGTCAAGTTAATTTTTTCTTATGGACACATTACTTTTTTCTCCTGCCGTTTGGTTCATAAAGGATGACAGATAACATTTTGCAAGCTTATTTTGATAAGGCAACTAACGTTTTGGGTTTATTGACCATCATCAGCCCAAATTTAATTTTTGCTTTTAACTTACTCAAGATATTTTGGAAATAACAAATAACTTTACCTAATTATTAAAAAATTCGTTTTTTCTTTGTATTTTAGTCTTTGAAATTGGGCTGATGATGGTCAATTAACTGAAAACGTCAGGTACTTGTCAAAATAAGGTTGTAAAATATATTTCGTCCTTTATGAAGCAAACGGCAGGATAAAAAAAATTGAACTTGACCGTGCTCCTGTCATACTGAAATGTCAAATCTCGAAAACGGATTAGGTAGATCTTAAAAAGTGTCTGTAGAAAGTTTTAAGCGTTTTTTGACAGCTTTAAGAATAAGGGCGCAGAAAAGTTAAATCTAAAAATAAAGATTTCGGTTTTTTTCTCCGACACTATCCGGAATTTGTATTTTTTTTTTGTTTTGAGTAAAGCGTGAAATTGCGCAAGACTGCCCTAATTTAAACCTTTTCGTGTATCCTACCGTTTAGGAAATTCTCATGGGGAGCATCGAATTTGAAACACCCTGTATATCATTTTAAAAAGCAAATTTTTTTCGGCACACCCGAAATTATATAATAGTTTTTATTTTTTTTTGCCAAAACTGTACACTGTTGGTAGGAGAAAAAATGGTTTAGTGGGTTTTTGGCGAGCATAAAATTTTCTTTTTTCGGCGTGCCTTTCAGGCTCCTAGAGATAGCCCTAAGTTGCAAACAAAGTTCACTGGATCACATAGATGCAAATGGCCATATGTAAGCCGCCATATTTAACACAATATCGACCTCTTTTTATTAGAAACTAGTTTATGTTATTAGAAATGGTATCAACTTTAAATTTTAGTAACGTCTTTCTTGCTTCTTTTTTGTGTCTTGGCAGTTTTTGGCAGAATCGGCAGTTACGCTATAAAAAGCAAAACTCTCGTAAAAACGAGCATAATGTTGCAGGGTATACAGGGTGGATTCTTTAAACGGAACGGTGCTTCTAGCGGGTTAGAATTTGGCTTTATAAAAATCGAAAAACACGTCAACTGAGATTTTTAATTTTCTTTAATAGTGCTATCTTAGATTTTTTTTGGTTTGGCAAAATTTTTTAAATAGGACACCCTGTATAGTTTGACATTTTTGAATTCCAAAAAAAATTATCTTTTTGATAGTACCACACACTAATACTCTATCTCTTATGGTTTCCAAGATAGAGGCATTTAAACTTGCATGGAATGGTTGTCTATGCCCTGTTTTACGGGGGATATTTGAATGAATATCGAAGTTATCCATACAGATTTAGATAAAAATATCTTGATTATCGTAAAAGATAGATCCTACTGTGTGGCATTGCTGAAGAGAGAATTATTTGCAGATTTCAAAATATTTAGGGTGTCCTATTTACAAAAAAAAATAAAAAATTGCCATAGCTCATAAACTAAATGACATAGGCAAAATCCAAGATAGAACGATTAAAGGAAATTAAATATCTCAGTTGATCTGTTATTTTATTCAACCAAATTTTAACCCGCTAGAGGCACCGTTCCGTTTAAAGAATCCACCCTGTATTTTTTTCCTGTCACTTAAAAATTCAAAATGCTGGTGGTTAATAATGCTACTGAAAATGCACTGTGATTCATACGAATTAAAATTAAGATTCAAAAAAATCGGTACACAAATGAAAATGTTGCAAAAAAGTTAAATGAAATTTTAGTAACAACATTATCAGCACACTTGATATAAGTAAAATTACAGAAAACTACGCGGCGCTGGTCCAACTGCAACCAACTGTCGTTTTAGGGAGAAACAAAATTACCAAACGTCAGATCTAAAATTCTCGCTAACATCTGACGTCAATTAAATCTGTATAAACTTCGGGTGGAAAATATTGTAGTTTATTTTAGTTTCATCGGGTAAAGAGATACTTTGAGATTGTCGGTGGTTTAAAAAGTGTATACTCAATTAACAATTTTTAAAATTAACTCTGTGTTTCGGACTTCCATTGTCTATATTTTATTTATACACGACGTTTCGATCAGTACAATCTCTGATCGTCTTCAGGTGCAAACTACAATCAATTCCTAAGGCTACATGCTTATATACTGTGAAAAATCACTCAACCTTGAAGTTTAAGAGGTTGGCTCAGCCCAAGGAGGAGCTTCCAAATATTTGGGATTCCAACACTTGGTTTACTAAAAATACCCTGATTCTGCCCAATAAAGGCAGCTTCAAGAAATTTTAGTTTCTTCCAGTGTCACTCCTTGCAAAACCTTTGCTTCTGCCCACTTCATTCGATGTGGTTTTGACCATGCATGTTCGGCGATTCCTGATTTCGTGGTTTCACCTTTTTAGGTATTCGTCTGATGTTCCTTAAGCCTAACAGATAGTGGTCTTTTAGTTTCGCCTATATATGATTCACCACACTCACAAGGAAATTGGTAAATGCATGTCTTATTTTGTTTGTTCTCTGGTTTTGTTTTACAAAGAAGGCTTCTAATTGTATTACTAGATTTAAAAGCTGTTTTAATATTAAAGTTTTTCGCTACTCTTCGAATTTTCTCTGATACTCCTTTAACGTATGGGATTGTAAGAAATGCATTTGCCTGGTTTTGGTCTTGTAATCTCTGTTCTGTTTGTTGAAATTTAGAAATAGTATCTGTTATAAGTTTAAGGCTGTAACCATTCTGCTGCAGATCCTTCTTAATGTTTCTTATTTCGATTTTCAAGTTATGAGAATTGTTACAAATTTGAACGGCTCTGTTATACAAAGTTTTTATTATGCCTCATTTGGTTGTAGCAAAATGATTTGAACCTTGATTTAAATATTGTCCTGTGTGAGTGGGTTTACGATAGACTGTTGTTCTGATGTCGCTTTCGACTCGTTTGACAAGTACATCAAGAAAAGGAATTTGACAATTTTGCTCCAACTCCATTGTGAATTTACTGGTGGGTCTTATGTTTTTAGGTGGTGAAGAAATTCTGAAAGTTGTTGGTCATTCCCGGTCCAGGCAATAAAAGTATCATCAACTCAGCCAGAGCTTAGGTTTATATGTTTCGGTATCAACCGCGTGTGATTCGAACCACTCCATGTAAATATTGGCCACCACTGGCGAAAGCGATGAACCCATTGGCAAAACCTATCTTTCACTTAAAAATAAGAGTTATGTAGGCAGCACTCCAACAACTTCATCACTCCCTCCAGGGGTAGGCTGGTACGTTAATAAAGGGATTCGTTATCAACTAGTCTCTTTCTAATAATATCTAGCGATTCCTTTATCGGGACATTGGTGTATAGACTTTCCACATCAAATCTGACAAGTCTATCCTCGGTTCCTAAAACAAAAGATTTATGAATATTAACAAAATGGTTGGAATTTTCTACAAATGAAGCGGTCTTTATTGGGCAGAATCAGGGTATTTTCAGTAAACCAAGTGTTGAAATCCCAAATATTTGGAAGCCCCTCCTTGGGCGGAGCCAACTTCTTAAACTTCAAGGTTGAGTGATTTCTCACAGTATATAAGCACGTAGTCTTAGGAATTGATTGTAGTTTGCACCTGAAGACGATCAGAGATTGTACTGATCGAAACGTCGTGTATAAATAAAATATAGACAATAGAAGTCCGAAACACAGAGTTAATTTTAAACACATCATGGTCTCAAACGTTCAAACTAACAATTTTTAGTTGCCATAACTAACAAATACACTAAAATTCACGTTGCATAAAGTAAAAAAACTAGTCAATAGACTAGTGTGGAGTTTTCAACAACCGCAACGAACGACAGATCAACGACGCCAAAACGTTGACAATTAACTAGAGTTATTTAATTTACGTTCTTTCAACGTTTCCCTTTACGAGACAATTGTGGTCAAATCACCGGCAAACACACATTTTGGTGCCGGCCATTTTTTAATTGCTCCTGGGTAATTTTTGGGTGGAGAATCCGAAATAGCCAACAGATTTTGTTTATCAGATCTAGTTTTTAAAATAGGAACTATTTACTTTGTTTTAACCTCTATATATTTTACGTTATAACTATGACTAATGCCATTAACAAAAAAAAAACACATATAATTAATGAAGCAAAGAAAGGGTATTTCGTGCAAAATTTTCTTCTATTTTCTTTCTATCAGACCGGTTTCGGCTCAATTACGAGCCATCATCAGTTAATTAAAGTTGTCAAGCCGAAGGTTTGCATTTGGTTAATTAAAACGGTACAGGTGGTGTAAAAAGACAACGGACTATTTTCTTTGTAGACAAACATTACATATGACGAGAAAAAACACCGGAATAGTTCATTCTTGATTAATTTTTCGATTCGATCGGAAAAAAAAAATCGAGAAATTAATCACGAACGAACTGATCCGGTATTTTTTCTCGTAATATGTAATGTTTTTCTACAAAGAAAATAGTCCGTTGTCTTGTTACACCACCTCTACCGTTTTAATTAACCGAATGCAAACCTTCGGCTTGACAACTTTAATTAACTGATGGTGGCTCGTAATTGAGCCGAAACCGGTCTGATAGAAAGAAAATAAAAGAAAATTTTGCACGAAATACCCTTTCTTTGCTTCATTTGTACCACGTGCAGGCAACCGCACCCCCTCCACCAACATATAATTAAATATTTATTATAAAAAGTAGCTTAACATACATTCATACTCGTATTAGTCACTATCACCTACAAATTTTCTTTTATACGACATTCTAGCACGGGTGTAGTCTCGCTGAAGTCTCCAACAGTAGTCGGCCATCATGTGGCTATCCCATCATCCTTGATATCGATCTTTCATTGTTTTAATATCCTGATGGCAGTTTTAGAATCAGCACACGAAGTGTATCCAAAGTCAGTTCTTAGATCTAAGGAACCAAAAAATTTCTTTTATTTTGTTGGTCTGTGAATCAACGCAGTTGCGGGCAATTTCAAAGAATAACTGTATCTGATAACTATATAGGGCACCATTTTGGTCGCAAAACGGTTAGGTTTTCAGTAAACCAACAAACGATTGTTTGTTTCATCATTTGTGTAAATCTTTAAACAAATCTTATTTTATTTGCTGGATTTTGATGACTTTTAGTTAGTTTTAGTGATTTTTAATTACTTTTTTAGATTGGCTACAGTTTAAAATAGTTTTAAGCATTTTTAAAATTTTCAGTTTTTAAATAATAGAATAATGTAGCAAAAAAATAAGAGGGATTGAAGGCCCGCTTATTTTTCAAAGCAAAATATACATTTTTGGCGGAAAACAAAGGTTCGTCGGTAAATTTAGTGTAACTTGCAGCTGCAGACGTGGAAGTCTTGATTTCAAATCATTTATATCAATAAAAATATTATCCAGAGGGCACTTTAGTCGAAGTCGCTTCGGCGACGGTGTGGAAACGTTGTATGCGAATCTAGTTGGAGGCAACGTCAACACAACTCAAAAAATATCTGCCAAATTGGTGCAAAAGCGAGTTGCTAGAACGTTTATACGACGTCTTTGGCAACGTTAAAACGTCGAAAAATTTTTCCTTGGGTAATTTCGCTTGTTCTTCAGTTACAGGCGTCACAAGAAATCCCGTGGCCTGTCAAAAAAGAAGCAATTGTCGAAGGTGACATAGTTCTGGGCGGTTTGATGATGGTTCACGAGCGCGAAGACACAATTACCTGCGGTCCCGTAATGCCTCAGGGTAAGTAAAGATTGTTTAGATGCATTAGCTTAAATACACGTCTTATGGTAAAGCCATGACGATCCTTAGAATAATTTAGTTAAATACCTGTTAAATGATTTTTAGTGCTTAAATACACTTATGGTAGGAAACGTATTTTGGTAAATTTAAAAACTGTAAAGATCTTTGATTGAAAGAAAGTAATACGACCTTATGCCTCACATACTTTATGCTTTGAAAACTTACCAATTTTTGCTGTTTTTTGTATAAAAATGGCAAAATTAAAATCATGTGCATGACCCGACTCAAGATGACAGACAGATGACAAAACAGAAATTTTTATTAAACAATTGCCTTAAATTATTTTCATCTTTCTCCACATACTTTTTTATAGCCTTCAACAACCTTAAATATTTTTGCACATCACTAAAATATCTCTCTATCTACCTCTAAAATTGTGCCGTCTCTCTCTAAATATTTTTTATTTTATCAGAGAAAAAATGTTTTTGCCAGTAATTTTTTGAACGCTAAAAAAACAGTGAAAACTTGAAAAATTTTAGTGATTTATTTTAGAACTCGAAAGTTTGGAAAGAAAGCTTTAAAATGTGAGGAAAATCATGGCATAAAAATGTGAAACCTTCAATTACGCTAAAATATTTTAAACCTTAAAATACCATCAGGGCTTGACCATTACGTAGAACAAACTTGTCAGCTACATCTATAATAATCTAGCCACACAATTAGTATGTGTGCAAAATTTCATCCCTCTACCACTTTTTGTTTGGCCAGGATTTCCAGAATACAATTTGCCCTGGGTCTCCTGGCTCTTAAACAACAACTGGATTATGTTTCTTCCTCAGGGACGATTCATCAATGGCCAGTTATAAATAGTTTATAAATACATGACAAATATCGAAGTCTTTCTGTCACACAACAACGATCTGTAGCTTTCGTGGATTTGGGCGCTACTAAGCCAAATGATATAATAGAAAGAGAAAGGGAAATAAATAAGAGAGAAAGTAGAAGGACAACATCGTGGATGCTAAAAGAATTAAAAGAGCGTATATGTTTGTTTGTTTGTTTCTTTATTCAACCTTTGATCATATTACATGATATTGGTTACGTCATTAATGGTAATAAAATAGTTTTTATAACAAAAGAAAGATTAAGTAAAAACATTTTCATCTTTTAAATGCAGAATAAAAATATAAAAAAAATACATATAATTAAGTATTTTGTCATTAGAATGGAACACAAAAAAGATTCATACCACTGATGGGTACAACACATTATATTAACATCACTATATCTACAAAAACTGACCCACAGACATACATAATACAACGTAGGTAAAAAAAAATAAAGGATATAAAACAAACATACATCAAAATACAGGCATCTGACATTAAAACAAGTACGTAAAAAAAAATAATCAGAATATACAGACATTATAAAAATATATGTTGACTAAAATATTCATTATTGACTAGAATTATAAAAGTCTTGTACATAGTAAAAAGTTTTGGATTCTAGGAATTTGCGCAGCTTGTTTTTAAAAATTTTAATGTTGGTACTTTGTTTTAGTTCGTCTGGTAGGTTATTATAAATACAGAGAGGAGCATTATTAATTGATTTCTGGTAAAGAGTTGTTGTATTGTAATATGGTTTAGAGCATACCTCCATCCACAAAATAAATACTTATAGAACATAGGTGCAAGCCTAATAAACCGAAATGGAAAGTCCGTAATTCACTGCTCATTTATTCGGCGACGTTGGCGTTGTTACAAAAATTTCCTAAATTTCCAAAGAAACTTAAACAAAAAAAAATGTAGAGCCATGATGGTAATTTAAGGCCTAAAATATTTTAGCATAATTTAAGGGGTAACGTCTTTGTTTAACCATTTTTTTTCTATGTTTTTTACATTTTAAAGCTTTTCTGCAAACTTTCGATTTCTAGAATAAACCAATGTGTTCATCGCTTTCGCCAGTGGTGGCCAATATTTACATGGAGTGGCTCGAATCACACCGCAACATATAAACCTAAGCTCTGGCTGAGATATGTTGATGATACTTTTATTGTCTGGACCAGCATCTTTCAGAATTTCTTCACCACCTAACCATTAGATCCACCATTAAATTTACAATAGAGTTGGAGCAAAATTGTTAAATTCCTTTTCTTGATGTACTTGTCAAAGGAGTAGAAAGCGATATCAGAACAACAGTCTATCGTAAATCCACTTACATAGGACAATATTTAAATCAAGGTTCAAATAATTCTGCTACAATCAAACGAGGCATAAGCAGAACTTTGTATAATAGAGCCATTCAAATTTGTAACGAAACTCATGACTTGGAAATCGAAATAAGAAACATTAAGAAGGATCTGCAGCAGAATGTTTACAGCCTTAAACTTATAACAGATACTAATTCTAAATTTCAACAAACAGGACAGAGATTACAAGACCAAAACCAGGCAAATGCATTCCTTACAATTCCATACGTTAAAGGAGTATCAGAAAAAATTCGAAGAGTAGCGAAAAACTTTGATATTAAAACAGCTTTTAAATCTAGTAATACAATTCGAAGCCTTCTGAGTAAAACAAAACCGGAGAACAAACAAAATAAGGAATGCATTTACCGAATTCCTTGTGAGTGTGGTGAATCATATATAGTCAAAACAAAAAGACCATTATCTGCTAGGCTTAAGGAACATCAGACGAATACCCGAATCGCCGAACATGCGTGGTCAAAACAACACCGAATGAAGTAGGCAGAAGCAAAGGTTTTGCACAAGGAGTCACACTGGGAGAAACAAAAATTCCTTGAAGCGGCCTTTATTGGGCAGAATCAGGGTATTTTCAGTAAATCAAGTGTTTTAATTACAATTATTTGGAAGCCCCTCCTTGGGCGGTTTGACTGATTTCTCACAGTATATAAGTACGTAGCCTTAGGAATTGATTGTAGTTTGCACCTGAAGACGATCAGATATTGTACTAATCGAAACGTCGTGTATAAATAAAATATAGACAATGGAAGTTCGAAACACAGAGTTACTTTCAAAATAAACATTGTTTTACACTTTCTAATTAGTTTTATTTTTCAAACAAACTTACTTAATCTTTATATAAATAAGTTCACAAACTTATTTTGATCCATTCGATATTTTTCATTAGGCGGCATTCAAGCCCTCGAAGCGATGCTATTCACACTCGACCAGTTAAATTTTGCTCAGGAGCCCATGCTTCCCAACATCACCCTGGGAGCGCACATTTTGGACGACTGTGATAAGGACACCTACGGTTTGGAGATGGCCGTGGACTTTATTAAAGGTTAGTGGGGTTTTTGCCAATGAAATTAAAAGAAACTAGGGAGTGCACTTTTCACGGAAAAAAGATAGACTGGTGCCAAGAGGATACATGTTGATCCAAGTATAACTTTGTTTTGATATTACTTAGTGAGTCGTTGAAACAAATATACTGATTGATGAATATTTATCCTGCCAGAAAAACCGTGGTAAATGTCATAAAAAACCTGAATTTAATCAGTTTTTATATGGTTTATAGCTTGTGTAAAGTAAAATTTTTGGTTTATTAAAGTTTGTAATAATTTATGAGTAATGATTTGGTTTTTAAAAAGATTTCGTGCGGTTTCATATACCTGTTTTTTACCTGATTTAATCAAACAGACTTATTAAACTTAATAGGTTTCTATTATTACACCCTTCTTTTATAATGTATTAGGGGTTTATGTAAGCACATTTTTTTATGAGACTTCTTGGAGATTTTATGATCAGTCAGACTAATAGAATTTTAAAATTTTTATAAACATCTTGTTTAATAAATAGATTGCTATGGGTTGGTAAGAACACAAGTTTAATAAACCTTCCTATAGATTCTATAGTCAGACAAACTCACAAAATTTTATATGCTTTTATGTGTCCATCTTTAAACAAATATATGCTATGGGTTTGACAATATTCACAATTTTTATGAGTTTTCAAGTGCATTTTATAATCTAACAGGCTCATAATATTTTATAGATAATCTTACTTACTACATGACTAACGCCTTTGAACGGAAAAATCTCATAAGAACCGTTTTTTTTTCGACCAACTTAAAATTAATTAAAAAATCTATACTTGGTATAATTACACACCTAGCTACTGGCGGAAATACTTCCACAAGAAAAAATATTTTTTGACTCGTGAAATCTTATAAAATATTATAAACAAAGACTCACAAAATCTCACAGAAAATTATCAAAGTAATAACATCTTACCTGCCCTGACCTATATACCCTTTAAAACAAATATTAAGTGGTAAAAATCTTTTTCCGCCCATCAAAACCTATCAAATCTGAATTGCTTTTAAAAAAATATATATTTTGGCTTATCAATCAATTATCAATGTAACGTCTCTCCCACAGCTTCTGGTGACAAATAAGTACTTACATGAGAATAACTTTCTATTAGATATGTAGAGCCAAGGTGTGTTATTAGATTTTAGTGGCTTATGTTTTTCTAGTTTATAGTTTAGGTTAGGTTATTGTTTAGTTTTCCTGTATTCATTATTATTAAATTACTTCTACTGCTATTACTGCTACTACCACTGCTAAAGTTGTGCCGTCATTTTTTATTTAGATAGATGAGATAGATCTTATAGAATCTTTTAAACCTTTATCAGAAATTGGTATTTTAGAAGTCATAAAATATTGTATATTCTTATAAACCAACTGGCTGGTAACTAACTAGTAAAAAATTGTAAAATATCATAAATTTTTGTGAGTATAGATCATGAGATTCTATATTATTTTATGTGTAATTTTTTGTAATCTTTTATGAGGTTTTTTTGGCAGGGTAAGCACTTTTTAAAGCAAGCATAACCCAATGAGCATTTTTGTCTATACAAAAGTTACAGCAAATAATATAAAACCTTCATAAAATAACCAAAAGTTATATTATTTAGTGTTGGTGATAATTTTATAACTCTAATATATCTCTTAAATGAGTAAAAAAGACTTGAAAAACAACTGTTCAACACCAGCTTATAAAAATTTATGGTACATAGTAATGGATAGAAAAACAACATATAGATTTTATAAAACTTCCTTATGAGCCCTCAAGTATAGAGATTATTATAAAAAGGTTTTACAACTGTTCTAACAACACTACATAACAAATTAAAGGTTTTTATGGATTTAGAAATATAGATTTTCCATCTTTCTTCCCTTTGCTGGTTATGTATTATTCTTTTTCTTTTTACAATAAAAACATTTATAAAATGGTGTTTAGCAATCTTCTAAAATAAATAAAAACGAAAGTGAGATAAGCTGAAGCAGAAATATGAATATTTATATACTATAGTCAAATAAAAGCTGTTTTTCAAGTCATCCTACTCTGAAAATCAGCTGCGGTCCCGTGTGTACTGTATAGTTTTCAAATACACTCACGTAAATTTCATGGGCTCCAAAAATACTTGAGAAAACGCGAAAAAAAATATTAATTTAACTATCAGTTTTTTTTTCATACGCGTTTTTTTCTTTCTGGGACAAATATTGAATTTCGTATGTTGTTCTTAACCCTAACAAGCAATATTTCGATTGAAAAACATGTTGAAATCCCATAAAAAACGTTTTTATTTAGGCCAAAAACCTACTTTTGTAATCCAAAATGGCGAAAATTTCCGACAATTCTATAAAAAAAACAATACAACTATACCACTGTTTACCTCGTCAACACTATTTTATAACCCTTTTAAAAAATTATGCTACTTGGAACAAAGGGCTACAGATGGTGCAGTGTTGAACACTGATGGTCTGTTTCTGCGAGCTTAACATAGTTACCATTGTTCTCTTTTCCTAAATGCATTCCTCGAGAGATCCAGCATACTACACATACCAGGAAAAATACACGCCTCCACACACTTCAAGCCCGCATAACTATCAGAGGTGACTATCTCAAGAATATAGTTAGATTGCGGGGTCGAAGGGTGTACAGGCGAGTATTTTCCGGGGTGTTCACATTTGCCGCCGACCAGCAGTATCAGCGTATGCGCTCGACGTTTCACGGTGCGTTTTTGCGACCTTAACACGGTTACTATATTGTTCTCTTTTTCTAAAACACGGTTCCCATCTATGCGTTTCTCATTCGTTGGTCCCCCGAATCAAAACACGTATCACGTGGTCTAAGCGAGATTTGCCTATACAAGTTCATGTCGGACCACGTGATGAGTTTTTTGAGTCAGGGTGACTGCGCATCGGAAACGCTGGTGGGAATCGGGTGTACAATGCATTCGATCCCGATATCTCAAGAAGATTTTGATCTCTTATCTCTCTCAGATTGATGTAATTAAAACAAGATAATAATGGTATGGTATCTCGCAAAAACGCGCCTTTTGATGTCGCAAAAACGCTCCTTTTGATTTCGCAAAAACGCGCCTTTTGATGTCACAAAATTAACCTTAAAAAATCTTGTTTGTTTTGTTATTATAATTGCCAAAATAAATTAAAATTGTTTTTTTTGTTCTACAAACAGTTATATTATAATCACTGTATAAAGAAATTAATAACAACATTATAGAAAAAACCTTATGGGCAAAAAAGGTTTATGAATGAGTTCATAAGAATATTACAGACACCAATTTATATAACTATTGTGTGTGAGTTCCCAAGTTTTTATAAGTGTCTCTCGAAATATTTTCAATCTTATCTTATATAAATTTGTTGTTGGTTAATTAAGTTTTATAAGTGGGTTTATAGCAACATTTTAAAAACCAATCTATTAAATATCTTTAATTGATAGTTACTTACGGTTTTATAGGTGGATTGACAGAAAGATTTCAAACACCAATTTATATAACTTTTGTCACTGATGACTTATATTTTTATAAATATGTTGGTGGAAACATTGTTAACACCAATTTATATAACATTTGAACCGATGACTTTAATTTTTATAAAGATGTCCGTGGAAATATTGTTAACGCCAGTGTTATGTTACTTTAGGGTACCATCAATTTAGAGCCTTTAATAAACCAAATATACAAACTCAATTCTTGTAGGAAACTTCTAAATACCTTAGGGTATCAATGGAACCCTCTTTATAATAATTATATAAATATCTGTCACCAGAAGTTTCTGAAAATGCTCATTGGGAAGTTATTTAAAGCAAATCCTAGTATATAATATAGTCAATTCATCCTAAAACCATGAAAAAGAATTACTTGAATTAAATATAGTATCATTTGTTCGACCACATTACCTGCTGGGAACAATAATTGTTGTCCTTAATCCAATACAATATTTTTACTTAAACTACAAATAAAAATTTGTTGTCCGTGAAAAATAAATAAAAAGAAATATCAATAAGAATGAAACTTGCGAGCAGGACAAAAAAAGTAGAAACCGGCGAAAAAGTACCGGTTACTGAAAGAAGACCGTTCAAAATACAACGTTCGCAGCAACTCCAAATTTTTTTTTTAATTTTCCATTGAAAAAAAAATTTATTCAACGCTAAGTTATTATTTTTGAAGAGTTATTTTAGTAAAACAATAATAATAGTATCAGAAGTTTTTTAGATGCATGATTGGGTTGGTAAAATAGGGGTAAGTAAATAGAACATTATAAATCTAGTTACTAAAGTGCCACATTTAATCCCGCTAAGGGATTAAACGACACTTTAGTCTCGAGGTTTATATACTATTTTATGCACTTTAGGAAAAGATCTGGAAATGGTTCGTCAACTGCAAGAAAGGGTGCTCGGAATGAAATCTTGGCCAAGAGCAAAGTGCTGTTTGGCTTGACTTGCCATAAATTTAATTATAATTTTCCAGGGATTAGTTTTTTTATTCCCTGAGGGATTAAATTTACTTCTAATCCCTAAGCTAAGGGATTAAATTTATTTTTAATCCCTTAGGCATTAAATTTTCTTTAACTCCCTTAGGGATAAAAAGTGCTACTTTAATCCCTAGAAAAAGCATTAAAAGTACCTAATTAGTCCCTGAATTGCATAAAATATTAAATAACCCTGTGATGTCACTCGCTTTACTTTGGGTTTTCGAAAGCAACTTTTCAAACGAAAAATGGGTGATGTAGGTGCATAAATCAGCTCAGAACTGCTTTTAGGGTAATACTCAGACTCCGAATAAGAAGAAAAAATTACGAAAATTTTTTCTTGCAAAAACCCTCATTTCTTACTTCCTGTTAAATCTTATTAAGTTAGAGTTCCGAATTTTAATCACATTTTATAGGGTATCTTCGGTCTTATATAGAAAATTTAATATAACCATGTTGTCCCGGCTCCGTTTTTCTAAAACCTGTATTTAAAAATAGGGAAATTCAGCTATTATTTACACGTTATTAAGAAAAATCTGGCAAAAAAGACAAAAGCCATTATATTTTGGACTGGAAATTAACTCTGTGTTTCGGACTTCCATTGTCTATGTTTTATTTATACACGACGTTTCGATCAGTACAATCTCTGATCGTCTTCAGGTGCAAACAAAACAAGACGATCAGACGATCAGAGATTGTACTGATCGAAACGTCGTGTATAAATAAAATATAGACAATGGAAGGCCGAAACACAGAGTTAATTTCAAGCACATCATTGTCTCAAACTTTCAAACATATTTTGGACTTGTTTACGCCATGTTTTAAAAGAGGCCCAATTTTATGGTTGATGCGATGCAGAACACGTGACTCCACTCATAGAGATGAACGTAACGTTGTGACCAGTGCAATAGCGGAATATTTATGCTGTGACATTTATTGTTACAGTTGGTCTAGAGAAGGGGTTTAAGAAAAAAATATATAGGGTGGGCCACAAAATTCCGCACTTTTTGGATTGGCTGTTATTTTTTACACAAGTGCTCGATTTTTAAAGGTATTAGTTTTTTAGATAGATGAAACGTGATACTTTTTCGATTCAGCTGAAAATTGAAAATTCAAGATGGCGGGCAGTTTTAAAAAAATGTAATTTTCAACCCCCCTGAAAAAAATTTATGTGTGACAATGAACAAACTTTAAAGCTTTCACTACAAATGCTTGTTGTTTATGTGTATATTGACGTATCACTTACTTAAATCGGTTAAGAAATGAAAAAGTTATAAGCTTCTAGATTATGAGTGTTTGGGCTTAACATTGGAAAAAAATCACAAAATTACATATTTTTTTAGTTTGGTCTAAATTTGGCCTGATTAGTTAATTAAAAAAAACTTTTCTAAAGAGACAAAACATGAGAGTTGCGTCTGTTTGTTCAAAATTTGTCATTAAAAAAAAATCAGGATGGCGGATAGTTTTAAAAAGAGTTAGCTTTTATACGCCTTATTTTTTTTTAGTAAGACACTGGACAAAATAAAAACTAGTATTTCCAAATCTCCCTTTTTTCTTCGTATATCGAGGTATGGCCTAATTAAATCGGATAAGAAATAAAAAAGTAATGGATAATTAGATTCTTAGTATTTTTCTTAGTTAAATAATTAGGTCAAAAGATATAGCAAATGAAAAATGTATGTAATTTTGTAATTTTTTTCTATGCGAAGCCAAAACAGTCGTAGTCAAAAAACTTATTACTTTTTTATTTCCCAGCTGATTTAATTAACTGATACTTCAATATACACAGAAACAATGAGCGTTTGTAATAAAAGCTTTAGAGTTTGTTCACTGTCGCACATAATTTTTTTCAGGGGGGGGGGTTAAAATTACACATATTCTAAAACTGTCCGCCATCTTGAATTTTTTGAAAGTTACAAATTGTTAACCGAATCGAAAAACTCTGACGTTTTATCTTTTCAAAAAGCCAATATATTTAAAAATCGAGTAATCACATCAAAAGTTATAACCAATCCAAAAAGTGCGAAATTTTGTGATCCACCCTATATAATCCCCGTTTAAAGTAAAGTCTCTTATGTAGCCCTTTTCTGGGGGGCTATTTTTCGAAAATATTCTGAAAATCTTAAATAAAATCTCCCCATTTTGACTTCATATTTAAATTCTAGCTGAAATTCTCTTTCCAATAGTACCCCGGTTTCTTTACTAGTTTTCGAGATATTGGCTCTTAAAATGTCAAAAATTGAATTTTTAAAGGACCATATCTTAGGAACTAAAGAATATATCTCGATTGTGTTGACAACAGTTTAAAAATTTGACCTACTACTTCATATTTTTGGAATAATACCTTCAAAATCACTGAAGATCAATAAACTCTAAATAGAAATGTGCAAACGTGAACTGGTTTCCTTTTTTTATTTGATTTTAAAATCCCTCCAAATCGATAATAAACACAATAGAGATATTTTTTTAATTTCCAAGATATGGGCCCTTGAAAATTGAATTTTTGGCATTTTGAAAGCGTATATCTCGAAAATTATTAAAGTAAACCTTGCGATATGGGATGGGAAGAGAATTTCAGCGAGAATTCAACTATGAAGTTAAAATCAGGGGTTGTTATTTAAGGTTATCATCCCCTCAGAAAAGGGCTACATAGGGGATTTTACTTTTTAAGGTAAATAGTGGTTGACGATGTATCGAAAACAAAAATCTATGTTTTAAAGACTATATTTTTTTCGTTTTAAAACCCCCCTCTAGACCAGCTGTGTGAAGCTAGCTTCACAAAATGTACTGACCACAGCCAATACAGTACTGGCTAAATAGCTCTTTGATTTCACCGACGACAGTTGTTGATACGCCGAATTTTGTTGATTTTGAAACGATTTTGTTTAACTTCATAGGGTCTGGCTGTAAAGAAGTATCATCAAATCTTGCAATTCATTTTTGACAGTTTTCTCGTGAACCTATTTTTAGACGTGATACCCCCAAGACCTCAAGACCTCCTGGCAACACCCGAGGTCAAAATACTGGCATCTGATTGATTACATTATTGTACGTTCCAGAGATCAAAAAGACGTAAACATTACAAGAGCAATAACGAGTGCAGACGACTGCTGGACAGATCATCGCCTGATACGAGCCAAAATGAACTTGCACATTCCACCAAGAAGTAGCCGTCAAAAAAAGGAATTCAAAAGAAGATTCAATGTAGAACGCCTTAAAGATTATCAAACCGGAACAAAATTCCAAGTTTCTCTGAATCAAAAGTTGGGTATTTTAGAATACCCGGAGAATATTGACGATCACTGGAGAATTTTGAAAATAGCAATAACATCTGCCTCCGAAGAAACGGTCGGCTACACACAAAGAAAACATCAAGGCTAGTTTGATGAGCACGACAAAGAAAAAACCAATGGTGGACAACAAAATCACATGAAATGCAACATCTAGCTCGTCGAGTCCAACAACAAGAGAACCTTCTTTCAAGCTACTAAGATGATATATGGTCCCACTACAGAAGGTATCAATCCCCTACAATCCAAAGATGGAACAAGACTGCTTAAAGACAGATCCTCTATCAATTCACGATGGAAAGAACACTTCCAAGAACTACTCAACAGAGAGTCTCAGGTCGATAATGACATCTTCGACAAAATTCCGGAGAAAACTACACAACACCTAAGTGAGATTCCGAGATTAGAGGAGGTCGAAAAGGTAATACCACAGCTAAAGAATAACAAGTCAGCAGGCACAGATGGTATCGCTGCTGAAGGCTACAAACAAGGGGGTCCCGCACTTAATTCCCAAATGCACATTCTAATAAGTAAAATATGGACCACTGAGACCATTCCTGCCGAACTCAGAGATGCCTCTATAGTTACCATTTTCAAAAAAGGCGATAAGGCCCAATGTGGAAACTACAGAGGTATATCTCTGCTTTCTGTTGCTGGAAAGATACTTGCACGGATACTATCAAACCGATTAATTCCGATTGCTGAACAAAATCTGCCAGAGTCACAGTGTGGATTTAGGCCCAATCGAGGCACAGCTGACATGATCTTCAGTGCCAGACAAATGCAAGAGAAATCTAGAGAACAAAATTGCCCTCTCTTCATGGCCTTCATAGATCTAGTCAAAGCATTTGATTCGGTCAACAGAGAAGCTCTTTGGAAAATACTGGCAAAAGCTGGATGCCCTCAAAGATATATTCAAATTCTTAGACTACTACACGACAATATGAATGCAACAGTCCTAAGCAACGATAGACCAGGAGAGTCATTCCAGATTACGACAGGCGTTAAACAAGGGTGTGTTATTGCGCCCACCCTATTCTCTATATTTTTAGGTGTCATGCTTCACCTTGTTGAGGAACATCTACCGCCGGGAGTGGAAATTCTATATAGATTCGACGGTGGCCTATTTAACTTAGGCAGTTTGCGAGCAAAAACTAAGGTCTCGACAACCTCGGTAATCGAACTGCAGTACGCCGATGAAAACGTCGTAATGGCCTATACAGAGGAAGGTCTACAACTGGTAATCAACGTATTTAACCAAGCCGACAAAAACATTGGCCTAGAGGTCAATCTTGCCAAAACGCAAATTCTTCACCAACCAGAACCAGGTACGAATCCCCAAGCTCCAAACATTTCCATAAATGACCATCCTCTGCAGAACGTGGAACATTATCCATACCTTGGGAGCCACCTATCATCAAACGCAACTATTGACGCAGAAACACAGCATCGCCTAAAATGTGCTAGCGCAGCGTTCGGACGGTTTTCGGAGAGAGTCTTCAACAATCACGACATCAATGCGGAGACCAAGCTTCGTGTCTACAACCCAGTTATAATACCAACTCTAACATACGGATGCGAAACGTGGACCACCTACAGAAGGCGTATCAAACGACTAGAAAAGTATCACCAAAGTTGTTTAAGACGAATACTGAGAATCAAATAGCCAAACCGACGAACAAACATAAATGTTTTAGAAGAAGCCAGAACAACTAGTATAAATGCCCTTACCTTCAAGCACTAGCTTCGTTGGACTGGTCACATTATCCGCATGCCTGAAACACGTCTCCCAAAGCAGATATTTTATGGACAACTGAAGGAGGGAAAGAGAAATCAAGGTGATCAACAAAAAAGGTACAAGGACGTTCTCAAAGGCAATATGATGATGGGTCATATCGATATAAACAACTTCGAGACCACGGCAAACGATAGGGCTACATGGCGCCGAACAGTCCATGAGGGAGCACAAACTTTTGAAGAGCAACGACGTAGACTAGAAACGGAAAAGAGAGAACGTAGAAAGGAGCGACAAAATTGAAGAATGGATGACCAACAACACCCGGCTGCTGCCGGAGACTGGGTGTGCCAGGACTGTACAAGGGTGTGCGGCTCGAGAATTGGCTTACATAGCCATCAAAAAACGCACAACAGATAGCGACGATACAGAATATAGGAAAATCATACTCGGCATCGAGTGATTGCCTATGATGATGATGACCCGAGGTTAATTTTTTTATTTTTAGATTTGTACCCTAAATCGTCCATTGTGAGTCAGTCATATTGGGAATTTCAGATCTAATAAAAAATGCCTAATCCTCTTCCTTAAAAACCCCTGTATGTCAATTTTGTTTGAAATCGAACAAACTAAATCAATTTTGCCTCCACTTCCCTCGTTAGGGGAAGGTGGGTACCTGATAATACCATATTATTGTATTGTTACCGGAACTATATACGCATACCAAATTTGAACACAATCGGATTTGCATAAGTCAGTTAAAATTGGTTAGCAAAACATGACCAAAAACCGTTCATCCTAAATCCGCTATACTAAATTTTTAAAATATGAATAGAAATTCGTTAGCGCCATCCCCAAATGCCCCCCACACTCCAAATTTCAACGAAATCGGGCGTACTTCAATTGTACCTCCTTCCACCATATTCGAGTAAGGGGTAGCTGTCAAGTTATTCACACTATATTCTCGTGTTCCCACCGCAACTATAAAAGCATGCCAAATTTGAAGCCGATCGGATATTTAGAATTTTTTTAAAATTAGGCTACAAGATTTCATTACATACATATATACAAACAAATATATACAGAGCGCTTTAAGCTACTGCAAACATAGGCCGGAAGAAGTCCAATTTGCCAGTATACGTACACGCAGGGACACCGCACAACTCAGTGCAGTGTTACAATGAAATAATAAGGAGAAACAAAAAAGATTCTCCCATTAATAACAAAATAGAGCAAATGTTCGAAAAGTCTACCTTGCTCGGCTAGACAATATCCGAACCTATTATAAAAACGCCTTCTAACGTTTCCAAGCATGTTAGGGGTGATAGTTTAAAAAGCTTCTTCAATTTTAATCCGAAGTTCTTCCAAATTATTAGCTCTTTCATACCCGTAAACTTTATTTTTGATATAACTCCACAGATAGAAGTCATTAGGAGCAAGATCGGGTGATCGAGCTGGCCATAATATAGTTCCCCGTGTACTTATAACGCGATCAAGATATTCCCTAACAAGGCCAATATTGTGAGCGGGGCAACCATCTTGTTGAAACCATGTGTCACCAAATCTCACACCTAACAACTGCTTAGTAGTTGGAATAATATGCTGCCGCAGTAGATCCAAGTATCTAGGACCACTCAAATTGCCGTCAATAAAAAATGGCCCAATTACGTGTTCTCCTACAATACCTCCGGAAACATTTAGTTTTTGGAAATACCGCGTTCTTACGTCAAAATACAAATGCAAAGTTTCCATCGATCAATATCGAACTTGTGTTGGGTTATGACGATTCAATAATGGAAAAGTGCTTTCATCTGTGAAAAGAATAGATCTCAAAAAGTTTTCATCACGATTAGCCCTTTCCATCATTGTTTAAAAAAATTCCATACGACGATAGTTGTCCTCCGGAAAAATCTGATGAGTTTTTGACGCTTTGTAAGAATGATAACCATTCTTTTTGGGAACACGTAAGACAATGGCTGAAGACGTATCAACTGCTTCGGCAATTTGGTGGCTAGTTAACTTTCGATTTTTCTCCACTGCAGCGGAAATCATCACATATCGTACTTTCTGTTTGTCATTCAAAACAGTGGGGTTTTTTAGGTTTCTTGGCGCTACACAACCAAACTTTTCAAAATTCTGCACAAATCTATGAATCGTTGATAACTAAGTTCTGGGCGATTTACAAAATTCTCCAAAAAAAGTTGATAGTACCATTTGACCATCTGTACTTTTTCGGCAACTTCGTAGACATCCATTTTTAGTTTTGAAAATTTATTATTTCACTTAAGAACTTACCAATCTCTTTCTCGATCAAGGCAGAAATAAAAAAAAATAATAAAAACAAAATAAGTTTTAAAAAGATAACACTGCAGCGTGCTTCGACCTCACCTTGATCGTACGGCACGGAGAGTAAATTGGACTTGATTTTTCCCTATGTTCGCAGTAGCCTGAAGCTTTGTATACAGACTGCTTCAAGCTACTGCGAACATAGGGCGAAAGAAGTGTAATTTGCCAGTGTACGTACATGCAGAGACACCGCACGCCTATCAGTGAAGCAACCAACACTCAGGCTTCCGATCGCCATTCGCTGCCGTTCGCCGCCGTTCGCCTTGTATTTAGTACGCCTCTAACCACGGTGCTGCGTGGAGCGTTGTCAATGAAACCGGAATTTGGTCAATAAATACGCAAATTTTTATAACGTAATTTTCTTATTTTTTGTCACTGATAAATAAGAGCGTTTTATTGTCAACTGCTCAGATTTATCAGTGACGATGTGTTACAATGAAAATAATAAGGAGAAACAAAATAAAAGCAAGTTCTCAAAATAAAATAATACATTCTAAAAACCAAAAAGATTCTCCCAGTCCTCCTTGCTCGGCTAGACAATATCCGAGCCTACTATAAAAACCCCTTCCAACGTTTCCAAGCATATTAGGGGTGATAATTTGACAAGCTTCTTCAAAAACAGATAGAAGTCATTAGGAGCAAGATCGGGAGATCGAGCTGGCCATAAACTAGTTCCCCGTGTACCTATAACCCGATTAGGAAATACATTATCAAGATATTCCCCAACAAGGCCAACATTGTGAGCGGAACAACCATCTTGTTGAAACCATGTTTCACCAAATCTTACACCTAACAACTGCCTAGCAGTTGGAATAATGTGCTGCTGCAGTAGATCCAAGTATCTAGGACCATTCGAATTGCAGTTGCCGTTAATAAAAAATGGCCCAATTACGTGTTCCCCTACAATACCCCCCCCCAAACATTTAGTGTTTGGGGATACTGTGTTCTTACGTCAAAATACAAATGCAAATTTTCCCTCGACCAATATCGAACGTATGTTGGGTTATGACGATTTGACCATTTGACCATCTGCACTTTTTCGGCAACTTCGTAGACATCCATTTTTAGTTTTAAAAATGTATTATTTCAATTAAGAACTTACCCATCTGTTTCTCGAGCAAGGCAGAAATAAAACAAAATTATAAAAACAAAATGAATTTTAAAAAGACCACACTGCAGCGTGCTTCGACCCCACCTCGATCGTACGGCACGGAGAGTAAATTGGACTTGATTTTCCCTATGTTCGCAGTAGCCTGAAGCGCTGTATATGAGTAAAGTTAAATCAAAGCTTTTGGAAAATTATATGTGGCGAGCGTTATCCACCTGAGTCGACGTCTGTAACGCGCCGATGGCTGTGTGGCTTTAGGGTGGCTAAAAATGAGATGTCGCGAGCGTTACACCCTCGGGACGCAGGCACACCCTGATGTATAAGAACCTTTCTTTTCTACACGGACCTTTAGAAGGGATGACCGAATATTTGTCCGCTACTCGCGGGAATAACAATGAAAAGTCAGAATAAAGACACATCAAGACAAAATAATTAAGTAAAAAATAAAATTAATATTTTTTTTAACAAGTGGCACTAAATTGTGGCAGATCTCTGTTTACTAAAGTGTAATTTAACAATTCGATATAAAATTGTCTTGTGTCGATTTTCTATCGAACCTAAAAATATATAATGTGCCATTAATACTATTGTTAATTCTAGACTGTAGTAAACAGAGATCTGCCAAATTATTTTTTCTTTTTAGTGCAATTTTTTAATAAAATCGTATAACTTAAAAAAAATTGTATATATTTTATTTATTTTTATTTAATAAATATGGATGGAAAATGTTAAAATTACAATTATCAAATGGTGAAGAAAAATGCTTTTCACGAAAAGGAAAAATGAATAATCCAACGGTTTTTCATTCTGTCACCACAACTTAAATGAAGTTTTGCACATGCCAGAAATAAGAATAGCCACATTTTTTTTTTATTTTCGCTGGTCCAAAATATCCCCATTTCTACTTTACCTGTACCTATTTTTGCAAAAACTCAATTTGACATTTCAATTCACCTTAATGGCATTTTCATGGGAGCCTTCCTAAATGTTACTTAAAAAAGGCGTGCCTGATAGATGGACGATATTAAGGCAAATTTCAGATCACAGCGGAGTGACAAAAATGGATTGAACCCCTTTTACGTGTTCAGATTCATTTGATCCTTAAATGATTTGCTTAAATATGCCGGCGCATAGTGGTTATTTTTGTAAACATATAATACTTCATACTTTTACTTTTTTGTGTCTAAAAAAGAATATAAAAACCTGTAATTTTTTTAATTCACATAATGGCGTTACCTAACTAAAAAACCGGGCTAGAACCCCGATAATTTCAATATGAATGAGTCATCAACATACGTGGTTTTGTAATACGAATATTTTTTTTTCTTAACAGTAGATATTCTTTTTTTTTTCTGTCAGCGACCTTATCTCAGGATATACCGTAGTCGCCTTTGGCAACGTTCCTAACAAACATATCTGTTACATTAATATAGTATTTACGTAAGTTAAAAAATTAACATAAAAGTGTTTCCATAAAATTTACGTAATATTTACATAACATAACTTATATTTCTTTAATTACATAATATTTACGTAATAAGCAGGAAACTTTGCGCATGGCGTTATGCAGGACATGGAAGTTATTTTTTACCTTGTTGTGACATAAGAAGTATATAAATATTATATACACAATATGACTTTAATTTTACATAAAAATTACATTCAAATATATATACCGGGTGGGCCATAAAAAACCGGAAAAAATGTTTTCCTTTATAACTTTTAAACCATACTACCGATTTTAATGCAACGAACTGCTATTTGCAGTGAATTGAGCAGGAATTTAATTAGAAATATTTTTTTCCGCCATCTTAAAATCCAAGATGGCAAAAAGAAACAAACTATAGCCTTCAAAGAGCCTCGTTTATTATTATGTTACAGAAACTGTTTGGACTTTTCTATGAAATTGCAAAAAAGCCTTGTTTCTGCCACGCATAACGAGGTGCGAATCATTAAAATCGGTTAAGTGGTTACCAAAAAAATAAAAAAAATTCAATCAGTGTTTTACGGATTATGCGATTACCGTCTCAATTCTGTCTGCATACATTTTCTCATAAATTCATAATTATTAAACCGATTTTGATGAAATAAAAAGCTTCATAGCGAAAATCGATTGTTCTTTAACCACTGCTATTGAAATTTGTCGCCATCTTGAAATCCAAGGTGACGGACAAAATCAAACTTATCCCTGTAAAGATGCTCGTTTATTTATATTTTCTGTAAACTTTTAAATATTTTTTTTTTATTTGTACAAAAGTCCTGCTTTCGCGACGCACAACGAAGTATAAATCTAGTGGTTCTCCAAAAACTAATTTTTGTTTCCATCACTGTTTTTCAGATTATACGATTGCCTTCTCAAATTGATACTTAACCGATTTCAATAAAATAAAAAGCATCATGGCGAAGATCAAAAACTCCTAAAAGATCACTATCGAAATTTGTCACCATTTTGAAACCCAAGATGGCGGACAGAATTAAATTTATCTCTTAACAGAAGCTCGTTTATTCTTAAGTTTCAAGAACCTAAAAATGCCCTTTCTCCAACGCGCATAGCTAGGTACGAATCATTAAAATCGGTTTAGTAGTTCTCAAAAAATTAATTTTTCAATAACCACTAAACCGTTTTTAATGATTTGTACCTAGTTATATGCGGCGGAGATAGAGCTTTTTTACGAATTTAAAAAAAGTCGAAAAGGTTCTCGAAACATAAGAATAATCGAGCGTCTTTGAAGGATCAAATTTGATTGCCGCAATATTGGGTTTACAAATTACGACAAATTTCAATAGTGGTCTTAAAAGTTCAATCGGTTAATTAAATTAAAATCGGTTCAGTAATTATGAATTTATTAGGAAATTAATGCAGAATGAATTGAAAAGGCAGTCGTATAATCTCGAAAACAGTGATTGAAACAAAAATTAATTTTTTAAGAACCACTAAACCGGTTTATACCTAGTTGTGCGTGACGAAAGCAGAACTTTTCTACGAATAAAAAAAAATAAAAAGCTTTCAGAAAATGTAAATAAACGAGCCTCTTTGAAAGGTCAAGTTTGATTCTGTCCGCCATCTTGGATTTCAAGATGGCGGAAAATTTCAATAGCAGTGGTTAAAAAACAATCGATTTTTACTATGATGCCTTTTATTTCATCGGTTTTCTAATAATGGATTTATGAGAAAATGTATGCAAACACAATTGAGACGGCAATCGCATAATCTGTAAAACACTGATTGAAATTTTTCGATTTTTTTTGGGAACCCTTTAACCGATTTTAATTATTCGCACCTCGTTCTCCGTGGCGGAAACAGGGCTTTTTTATGAATTTATAAAAAAAATCCAAAAATCTTCCGTAACATAAGAATAAACGTACCTCTTTGAAGGGTGAAGTTTGTTTCTTTCCGCCATCTTAGATTTCAAGATAGCGGACAAAAAAATATTTTTTCTCGAAGTCTTGCTCAATTCCCTGCAAAGAGCAGTTGGTTGCATTAAAATAGGTGGTATGGTTCGAAAGTTATAACGGAAAACATTTTGTCCGCTTTTTTATGGCCCACCCGGTAGTAGTTACATAAAATGTATGTAAAAGATTTACCCCAATTTTTCCTTTCGATTTACTTTCTAGTTACTAATTTCGTTATTTTAATTACATATTATTTACGTAAAAGGTAGGTAACTTTGTGCATGGCGTTATGCAGAACATGGAAGTTACTTTTTACCTTGTTGTTACTTCCAGTTTACCTAGAATGGATGTACCAAAGTAATCATGTGTTGTAACTTTTACGTAATATTTACGTAACTATGTTGGCTGGGTTAAAACATCTACAAATTGTTTCATGGGTATTAATATGTCTGTTCTCCTTTCCTATATCTATGGGTGGGCAGCAATAAAATAATTTGCGTGTCAATCATCACGTTCAGTTTTCTTTTGTGAACAAATAACGGGATTAATGTCCTTCAAAGCTTTTTTGTTCGTTTAGAATACAATAAAATTCAGTGAATTTGGAAATGATTCGGGAGGGTATGGGAAAATATACGAAGAATTACCCTTCTCTGTGCAGAGATTTTTTAAAAAAAGACGGGTCACTTTTTGAAGTTGACATCCGCTACAAAAAGTGGTTCGCTTGTAGACGTTCCAGCCACTTAGGGTAATTTTTCTTTTTGTCTGCTTAAAACCAACTTGGCCAAACATGCAGATCTAGTTGGGGGCATATGGACTTCCGTGGGCTTTTTGATGACGATTTTACGACCCCTGTTTTAACCGGTTACGGACCTACGATAATACAATTTGGTACTCGTATTGGCCTTCTGGCCAGATTGTATTATAAAACTTAAAAAATAAAATTTAGTGCATCTAGGGGCCGGTAGAGGGCGAAATGTGTTTTAAGATTTTTCCCTGTATCTCCCGACTTATTCTGACCACTTGAAACTATGTGATTTTGTAGTACATACTATTACCTATCAGCACGATATCACAAAGAAATGTTTCATCATCGTAGGTCAAACCGTTAAGATTTAAAAAAATATTTTGTCGCCCTTACCTCACTTTTGGACTGCAACATTTTTGAGGCTATTCATAGGTGGAGAAATATTGAGTCGTCTATAAAGTCGTCTAAAGTTAAGTTTGCGTAAATAGATTTTTTTTTCGAAATTATCAAAAAAATGGCATCTGTTCAGGGCCCTCCGCTCACAGGCTAAACAAATTTTTTGTGATATCAGACTGATTGGTAATAGTATGTACTACAAAACCACATAGTTTTAAGTATGCAGGATAAGTCATTCAGGAGATACAAGAAAAAATCTAAAAACACATTTTGCCCGCTACCGACCCTTAGATGCACTAAATTTTATTTTTTAAATTATATTATTTAATCTATTCAGAAGGCCAATGTGTGTACCAAATTTTATCATCGAAGATCAAACCATTAGAATTTAAAAAAATATTTTGTCGCCCTAACCTTACTTTTTAACTGCAGCACTTTTGAGGCTGTTCACAGGCAAGGTGATATTAAGTAGTCTATTAGTAACCGATTAAAACAGGTTTCGTAAAATCATCATCAAAAGGCCCACGGAGGCCGAATTTCAACTCTATGCCCCTCGACTAATTGCACGCTTGTTATTGTTACTAAGTGTATACATTACGAATCACCTTTTGTGGTTGATGCCATGTCAACTGAAAAAAGTGGCCGTGGAAACACGGCCTAAGTCTTCAAGGTAGTCTACCGATTGGGAAGTGTGTACCCTTATCCGCTTTCACGGGATTATTCGGTCGCATCCGGTCTAGTTACCGGCGTGAATGGGGTAGTATAAGATAACATTTTACACTCATTCCCTGGAATTTTTAACCTATTAAATTATTCAAAAAGTACACTATCGGCATCATAAAAGTGGTACACAATACTTTTTGTTGTAATACCTTGGTCTATTTTTACAAACAAAGTCACCCATTATTGTATTTTTCTTAAACTGTCAAAGTATGTCATTCTGTATTTCAGACTGACAAATAAATTAAAAATGCCTCTTCAAATTTCTTTATTCGATAAAGCCCAACTCCTGACAAAACTACAACTAGGATGGTCAATTAGGGACGTGGCTAGATATTATGGACGCAGTAAAACCAGGATTATAAAAATTAAAAAATGATGGGAAGATCAGACAATAGAGAGAAAACAAGGGACTGATGAACAAGATGACCTTATCACTTTTATGGAAGAAAACCCTTTTGCATCTGTTGCCCAGGCAAAGAGATTAACTCAATTTCCAGGATGTGTAAGAGTGGCACGAAATCGCGTAAGGAAAGGCTCTAATTTAAGATAGTAGCTGCTAAAAAATTAAACTTATGAAGGAAAAAAAACAGACCAGGTTACTTTTTGCCCTTAATTACTCTCTAAAGGAACCAGAGCTTTGGAAAAAGTTAATATTTTCCGATAAAAAAGTTTTCCAGTGCTGTAGTGACAGAAAACAAATTCGGGTGTATCGTCTACCAAGAACGCGCGATGAAGAAAGATATATTGCTGGTAACAACGATCGCGCTGGAAGGTTTTCGGTAAATATATGGGGTTGGATTTCTGCTAGAGGTCACGGTGCTCTATTTCGAATCAATGGAAGGCTCACAGCACAGCTTTACGTAGACATTTTAGAGAACACCATGCTTCCAGCCGTCACAGAACTTTATCAAGACCAGTTTATTTTTTAACAAGACAACTGCCCTGCTCATATGGCCAGAATTTACCAAACTTGATTTCGGAAGCAAAATATTAAAGTTCTGCCTCGATCTGTGAAAACCCCAGACACCAATCTTATGGAAAATATCGGGTTTAATTTCAACAAAGCTGGAAAGATTTAATATTGTGCCGAAAAATCAACATCACTTGATCCAGTTAAAAGTCAATGCTTATGAAGAAGTGATCAAATGAAAATCTCTTTTTTTCCGCCATCTTAAAATCCAAGATGGCAAAAAGAAACAAACTATAGCCTTCAAAGAGCCTCGTTTATTATTATGTTACAGAAACTGTTTGGACTTTTCTATGAAATTGCAAAAAAGCCTTGTTTCTGCCACGCATAACGAGGTGCGAATCATTAAAATCGGTTAAGTGGTTACCAAAAAAATAAAAAAAATTCAATCAGTGTTTTACGGATTATGCGATTACCGTCTCAATTCTGTCTGCATACATTTTCTCATAAATTCATAATTATTAAACCGATTTTGATGAAATAAAAAGCTTCATAGCGAAAATCGATTGTTCTTTAACCACTGCTATTGAAATTTGTCGCCATCTTGAAATCCAAGGTGACGGACAAAATCAAACTTATCCCTGTAAAGATGCTCGTTTATTTATATTTTCTGTAAACTTTTAAATATTTTTTTTTTATTTGTACAAAAGTCCTGCTTTCGCGACGCACAACGAAGTATAAATCTAGTGGTTCTCCAAAAACTAATTTTTGTTTCCATCACTGTTTTTCAGATTATACGATTGCCTTCTCAAATTGATACTTAACCGATTTCAATAAAATAAAAAGCATCATGGCGAAGATCAAAAACTCCTAAAAGATCACTATCGAAATTTGTCACCATTTTGAAACCCAAGATGGCGGACAGAATTAAATTTATCTCTTAACAGAAGCTCGTTTATTCTTAAGTTTCAAGAACCTAAAAATGCCCTTTCTCCAACGCGCATAGCTAGGTACGAATCATTAAAATCGGTTTAGTAGTTCTCAAAAAATTAATTTTTCAATAACCACTAAACCGTTTTTAATGATTTGTACCTAGTTATATGCGGCGGAGATAGAGCTTTTTTACGAATTTAAAAAAAGTCGAAAAGGTTCTCGAAACATAAGAATAATCGAGCGTCTTTGAAGGATCAAATTTGATTGCCGCAATATTGGGTTTACAAATTACGACAAATTTCAATAGTGGTCTTAAAAGTTCAATCGGTTAATTAAATTAAAATCGGTTCAGTAATTATGAATTTATTAGGAAATTAATGCAGAATGAATTGAAAAGGCAGTCGTATAATCTCGAAAACAGTGATTGAAACAAAAATTAATTTTTTAAGAACCACTAAACCGGTTTATACCTAGTTGTGCGTGACGAAAGCAGAACTTTTCTACGAATAAAAAAAAATAAAAAGCTTTCAGAAAATGTAAATAAACGAGCCTCTTTGAAAGGTCAAGTTTGATTCTGTCCGCCATCTTGGATTTCAAGATGGCGGAAAATTTCAATAGCAGTGGTTAAAAAACAATCGATTTTTACTATGATGCCTTTTATTTCATCGGTTTTCTAATAATGGATTTATGAGAAAATGTATGCAAACACAATTGAGACGGCAATCGCATAATCTGTAAAACACTGATTGAAATTTTTCGATTTTTTTTGGGAACCCTTTAACCGATTTTAATTATTCGCACCTCGTTCTCCGTGGCGGAAACAGGGCTTTTTTATGAATTTATAAAAAAAATCCAAAAATCTTCCGTAACATAAGAATAAACGTACCTCTTTGAAGGGTGAAGTTTGTTTCTTTCCGCCATCTTAGATTTCAAGATAGCGGACAAAAAAATATTTTTTCTCGAAGTCTTGCTCAATTCCCTGCAAAGAGCAGTTGGTTGCATTAAAATAGGTGGTATGGTTCGAAAGTTATAACGGAAAACATTTTGTCCGCTTTTTTATGGCCCACCCGGTAGTAGTTACATAAAATGTATGTAAAAGATTTACCCCAATTTTTCCTTTCGATTTACTTTCTAGTTACTAATTTCGTTATTTTAATTACATATTATTTACGTAAAAGGTAGGTAACTTTGTGCATGGCGTTATGCAGAACATGGAAGTTACTTTTTACCTTGTTGTTACTTCCAGTTTACCTAGAATGGATGTACCAAAGTAATCATGTGTTGTAACTTTTACGTAATATTTACGTAACTATGTTGGCTGGGTTAAAACATCTACAAATTGTTTCATGGGTATTAATATGTCTGTTCTCCTTTCCTATATCTATGGGTGGGCAGCAATAAAATAATTTGCGTGTCAATCATCACGTTCAGTTTTCTTTTGTGAACAAATAACGGGATTAATGTCCTTCAAAGCTTTTTTGTTCGTTTAGAATACAATAAAATTCAGTGAATTTGGAAATGATTCGGGAGGGTATGGGAAAATATACGAAGAATTACCCTTCTCTGTGCAGAGATTTTTTAAAAAAAGACGGGTCACTTTTTGAAGTTGACATCCGCTACAAAAAGTGGTTCGCTTGTAGACGTTCCAGCCACTTAGGGTAATTTTTCTTTTTGTCTGCTTAAAACCAACTTGGCCAAACATGCAGATCTAGTTGGGGGCATATGGACTTCCGTGGGCTTTTTGATGACGATTTTACGACCCCTGTTTTAACCGGTTACGGACCTACGATAATACAATTTGGTACTCGTATTGGCCTTCTGGCCAGATTGTATTATAAAACTTAAAAAATAAAATTTAGTGCATCTAGGGGCCGGTAGAGGGCGAAATGTGTTTTAAGATTTTTCCCTGTATCTCCCGACTTATTCTGACCACTTGAAACTATGTGATTTTGTAGTACATACTATTACCTATCAGCACGATATCACAAAGAAATGTTTCATCATCGTAGGTCAAACCGTTAAGATTTAAAAAAATATTTTGTCGCCCTTACCTCACTTTTGGACTGCAACATTTTTGAGGCTATTCATAGGTGGAGAAATATTGAGTCGTCTATAAAGTCGTCTAAAGTTAAGTTTGCGTAAATAGATTTTTTTTTCGAAATTATCAAAAAAATGGCATCTGTTCAGGGCCCTCCGCTCACAGGCTAAACAAATTTTTTGTGATATCAGACTGATTGGTAATAGTATGTACTACAAAACCACATAGTTTTAAGTATGCAGGATAAGTCATTCAGGAGATACAAGAAAAAATCTAAAAACACATTTTGCCCGCTACCGACCCTTAGATGCACTAAATTTTATTTTTTAAATTATATTATTTAATCTATTCAGAAGGCCAATGTGTGTACCAAATTTTATCATCGAAGATCAAACCATTAGAATTTAAAAAAATATTTTGTCGCCCTAACCTTACTTTTTAACTGCAGCACTTTTGAGGCTGTTCACAGGCAAGGTGATATTAAGTAGTCTATTAGTAACCGATTAAAACAGGTTTCGTAAAATCATCATCAAAAGGCCCACGGAGGCCGAATTTCAACTCTATGCCCCTCGACTAATTGCACGCTTGTTATTGTTACTAAGTGTATACATTACGAATCACCTTTTGTGGTTGATGCCATGTCAACTGAAAAAAGTGGCCGTGGAAACACGGCCTAAGTCTTCAAGGTAGTCTACCGATTGGGAAGTGTGTACCCTTATCCGCTTTCACGGGATTATTCGGTCGCATCCGGTCTAGTTACCGGCGTGAATGGGGTAGTATAAGATAACATTTTACACTCATTCCCTGGAATTTTTAACCTATTAAATTATTCAAAAAGTACACTATCGGCATCATAAAAGTGGTACACAATACTTTTTGTTGTAATACCTTGGTCTATTTTTACAAACAAAGTCACCCATTATTGTATTTTTCTTAAACTGTCAAAGTATGTCATTCTGTATTTCAGACTGACAAATAAATTAAAAATGCCTCTTCAAATTTCTTTATTCGATAAAGCCCAACTCCTGACAAAACTACAACTAGGATGGTCAATTAGGGACGTGGCTAGATATTATGGACGCAGTAAAACCAGGATTATAAAAATTAAAAAATGATGGGAAGATCAGACAATAGAGAGAAAACAAGGGACTGATGAACAAGATGACCTTATCACTTTTATGGAAGAAAACCCTTTTGCATCTGTTGCCCAGGCAAAGAGATTAACTCAATTTCCAGGATGTGTAAGAGTGGCACGAAATCGCGTAAGGAAAGGCTCTAATTTAAGATAGTAGCTGCTAAAAAATTAAACTTATGAAGGAAAAAAAACAGACCAGGTTACTTTTTGCCCTTAATTACTCTCTAAAGGAACCAGAGCTTTGGAAAAAGTTAATATTTTCCGATAAAAAAGTTTTCCAGTGCTGTAGTGACAGAAAACAAATTCGGGTGTATCGTCTACCAAGAACGCGCGATGAAGAAAGATATATTGCTGGTAACAACGATCGCGCTGGAAGGTTTTCGGTAAATATATGGGGTTGGATTTCTGCTAGAGGTCACGGTGCTCTATTTCGAATCAATGGAAGGCTCACAGCACAGCTTTACGTAGACATTTTAGAGAACACCATGCTTCCAGCCGTCACAGAACTTTATCAAGACCAGTTTATTTTTTAACAAGACAACTGCCCTGCTCATATGGCCAGAATTTACCAAACTTGATTTCGGAAGCAAAATATTAAAGTTCTGCCTCGATCTGTGAAAACCCCAGACACCAATCTTATGGAAAATATCGGGTTTAATTTCAACAAAGCTGGAAAGATTTAATATTGTGCCGAAAAATCAACATCACTTGATCCAGTTAAAAGTCAATGCTTATGAAGAAGTGATCAAATGAAAATCTCTTTGAAATTTTGGGTGATTCTCTACCAAGAGGGTTAAATGGTATAATTGAGGTGAATAGCGCAATGAATAGATATTAAAATTTATATGTTTCTATTGCTTTATAATTTTAAATACCGTTGTTTTTTTAATTTTTGTTATAGTTATTTTATGCGTTTGCAATCTTTGATGTCACTATTTTGATATTTTGATACAAGTCTGTCACACAATATAATCCGTTAGTTACCCATACAATTTAAAAAATACCTATGTTTATCACGTACCACTTTTATGATGCCGATAGTGTACAGTAGAACTACCGGATTATGTTTGATGACTGGTACTAAAATGTGAAAATATTGACGTTAAAGATTGCTTTCAAAAATAATTTTTATATTAATAGTCTAACGCATAAAACAACTGTAACAAAAATTAAAAAATACTACTGTATCGAAAATTATAAAACAATAGAAACAAATTATTAGGTATATAAATTTTAATATCTAGTCATTGCGCCATTCACTTCAATTATACCGTTTAACTTTCTTGGTAGAGAATCAGCCAAAATTTCAAAAAGGTTTTCATTTTCACCAATCAATTCTTCATAAGCATAGACTATCAACTGGACCAAGTGATGTTGATTTCCCGGCACAATATTAAAGCTTTCCAGCTTTTTTGAAATTAAACCCCAGATATTTTCCATAGGATTGGCGTCTGGGGTTTTCGCAGGTCAAGGAAGAACTTCAATATTTCGCTCCCGAAAGCAAGTTTGGCAAATTCTGGCCGTATGAGCAGGGCAGTTGTCTTGTTGAAAAATAAACTGGTCTTGATAAAGTTCTGTGGTGTTCTCTAAAATGTCCACGTAAAGCTCTGCTGTGAGCCTTCCATTGATTCGAAATAGAGCACCAAAATCCAACCCCACATATTGACTGAAAATCTTTTCTGTCACTACAGGACTGGAAAACTTTTTTATCGGAAAATATTACCTTTCGCAAAAACTCTGTTTCCTTTAGAGAGTAATTAGGGGCAAAAAGTAACCTGGTCTGTTTTTTTTTCATTCGTAAGTTTAATTTTTTTAGCGGCTACACGACATCTTAAATTAGAGCCTTTCCTTACGCGATTTCGTGCCACTCTTACACATCCTGGAAATTGGGTTAATCTCTTTGCCTTTTTTTCATAAAAGCGATAAGGTCATAATCTTGTTCATAAGTTAAAACTTTCAATAAACCCTTGTTTTCTCTCTATTGTCTGATCTTCTTCCCATGGTTTTTTAATTTTTATAATCGTGGTTTTACTGCGTCCATAATGTCTAGCCACGTCCCTAATTGACTATCCTAGTTGTAGTTTTGCCAGGAGTTGGGCTTTATCAAATAAAGAAAAAATACAATAATGGGTGACTTTTTTTGCAAAAATAGACCAAGGTATTACAACAAAAAGTATTGTGTACCACTTTTATCGAGGATCGAGGACGTACGCTGTAGAAAGCAAAAATTTGCAACTTGCTCCTGTGAACTAACTAACGGTTGCGACAACTAAAGACAAAAGTGAAAAAAAATCCAAAAACCAGCGAGTCTAATGTTCTGGACTTTCGCTTATCACATTAGAAAAGCGGCAAATTAAATTGAGTAGATACGAAAGCCAGTTATTGTTTTAAAAATGTATTGGCGATAATTAAAATTTTGATTAAATAATTTTTTTTTAAATTGCGGCCCTGTGCTTTTCGTTTGTTCTTAATTTTGCACTGAGCTCAAAAACTCTTTGTTTTGTCGTTAGATTTAATGTGCACGATACGCCGCCATTCTTCATTGGCTTTTATTAAAAAAATAAACTTTGTCTTTGACAACAGTCATATGATAAAACTAAATGTCTCTAAGGGTGTTGCTGAATAAAATATTGTGTACAACGCCACTACATGATAGTATACCGATTATTTTGAAAGCTATAGAATAGAACGTTTTGAAACTTTTTAAGTAAACATAGATCCATGTATAAAGTATATTTTTAAAATACTTTCATATTTGCAGTGGTGCCATTTGGGGGAAAACTTGGCAACAACTTTGTTGTTTTAAATTAAACACCCTGTAAATCTTAGCATTTTTGGATTCTTTAAAAACGTTTACGTACATTTTCTGTGTAATGACCTATACCTATATTCAAATGTTTTTGAAATATTGACAAGTGAAAAATTACATTTTATAGTTTTGACAGCCCATAACATCTAAACGGTTAAGGATATACCAATATGCTTTTTACGTCTCTATCTAAGTTTTCACAAGCTATCGTTTTACACTATTATTACCCAGAGTTAAATTAACCTTAAATTTTTTAAACCCTGAGTTAAATCCAAGTAGTCAAGTATTTTAAAAATATACCTTATAGGGACTTATATTCACATACAAAGTTTCAAAACTTTCCACGGCTTTCAAAATAATCTAATAGGTTACGGAATAGAAAAATGAAATTTATAGATGTTTGATCGGGGTAGTCTTGTGTACTGTTGTAACACTTCTTTTTATTAATCTGTGGCCTAATCTATTTTTTTAAAAGAAGCTTGCTATTTTTAAAAGTCTGGTTAATTTTGAAGCTAAAGCGACATCTTTTAGTGTTTTAATTAAAAACCACCATCGATTTTTTGCCCTCTCACGAGGCTTGCTGGAAACTGAAAATATTGATTTCTGGCTGAATCTCAGCTACAGCTACAAGAAGCTATCGAGCGTCACAGACAGCAGTTTAGATTTTATTTTAGCATTCAATATTAGAGGACGCTTTTAAATTTTTTTTTCAAACGACCGGAAAATAGCCACTTTCCGTAAGATTTTTCAAACGGAAAGTTCTACATTACAAGGCATGTTCTTTAAAAATATTTCTACTCTCCAGAAAGGACCTTTTTGTTCAATTTTCCGGTCCCTTGATCCTTTTCCGGTCCCACTTCTTGTTTACAGCTTTTAGCTTGTTTTTTTGGGCAGTTTTGACACTTCTAAAAAGCTGTTTTAAATTTGTTTCAAAAGTTTTGTTTACAAAAATGGACTCGGATCTAGAAAATGAGTTGAATCCGGAGGAAATAATAAAAGCTGCTTCAAGAGTCACATACACCGAGAAATCGACCACACATTTTTTATTCTCAAATTAAGAGTATACTATAAATATAGGTAAATAAAGAACAAACCTAGAAATCTGCCTTTGATGAGCTCTTTTATCATTACTTTGCTTGATAAGTTGGCTATGGTTGGCCATAACAGGTCGTCAGTCATCACTGATTTAGCTGTGTGAAGCTAATAGTCACTACACTATAATTTTTCTAATGTTTTATACAATTTTGCACAAGTTATAAATAAAAAAATCATTTCTAATCACAAAACTTTACTTGTTTTTTTTTTAGTTTTAATCTTAAAAACTACCGGCCTTAGCGGCAATGGCTATCTAGCCAACAAGAAGCAGAAAATATCAGGGGACTGTTAATAAATTACGCAACACGGCTAGGCGTCGACGAAAGTGATAGATTGATTTTTCTGATCGTTTGAAAAAAAAAGTACGTACGATATACGACCGGAAAGTGTCTTTATAGGTCTCCGCAGGTTTACAGTACTCGCCTGCGTCACTAGACCAATTTTCCGGTCTAGTGACGTAAATATCTATTTGAGTACACAATTTATTATTGTAGTACAACGACGAATGCAAAAAAGTAAATAAAGATATTTTTTAGAACTAAAATTTATATGAAGCTGAAATTTGTATGTTTGAAAAATATATTTTTTTTAAAGAGTAGTGTATTTTAACAGTTTAGCCAAGAGTTAATTCTCCTTGCTTTTATACTTTTTGAACAAAAAAAAGAAAGAAAAAAAAACGAAGAGCTGCTCGTTGTCAGTATCTGCGACTTTAAATCCTATCCAGGATTAAAAGTTCTGAAGCAAAAAGAAGAGAAAGAATATCATAACAAAATATTAAAATACTGATTACTGGGCCTTGATCTAATCTAACACACGAATCACTGTCAGTAAGCGGCCAGTCTATTCATGTCACTTTTTAATCAAGCAACCTGACAAAAACATTGAATAATGCTCCTAGCAACACGTAGCAATCAAATAAACAAACTGAGCGTCATTTGCGTCAACTGCATTGTTTTCGCGATTTCAATGAATATCGAGGAACAGAGTTTACCAAGTCTCTTCAAGGAAATCCTGGATGCCGCCCAAGAGGCAAAGAAGGAACTTTTGCCCGCCAAATCCCGAAAACTTTACGGAAAGGTATATACCCACATAGCAAGACATGGATATGGATATCCCCTGGATGTGTATTTAATATCTATGAACGTATATATTTTTTTTGTAATATCCAAACAACATGCAGAGTATATCACTCTACGGATAATAGTTTTATGTATCTTCTTATTATATTCACTGCATATTCATATATGTTTAACCAAAATGGCCCAAGATTTTGATTATCCATCAAATGTACAAAATATATACATTTCATGGATATACATAGACGTATTTCCACTGCATATCCAGCAAAGCATCTTAAAAATGGGCTTTAATTTTGAATATACAGTGGATACGAATGTCTATTGCAAATCCAGCGAGGTATGTGCAAAATAGGTCACAATTTTATATATTCACTGGAGATGTGAATAATATTCAACCAAATAATATATATAGACGTATTTCCACTGCATATCTACCAAAGTATATGAAAAATGGGCTTTAATTTTGAATATACAGTGGATATGTGAATGTATTTACCCAATTAATATACAGAGTCGAATGTTCATTGCGTATCCAGCGAGGTATGTGCCAAATAGGTCGCAAACAATATTTAATTCCTAAAATATCCCTAGGTTTCGCTAAAAACGTTCCGAAATTAATTTTTTATTTGGACATTCCGGATATATCCTTTTATCGATGTCTGTTTGGGCCCTACAGTTTAATAAGTCTACCTGCCTTCAGATTGAATTATAATTTAGTTTAATGTCATTTATTGTTGATAGATGGCACTCTAATAAATATGTTCCCCATGTAACAGGTACTTTTATTATACATATAAGCCAGCAAAGTTATTTAAACTTTAATATTTTGATAACTATTATCAAGTATAGTAATGGTGATACATTGATATAACTACCATGAGTTTTCAGCTATGGTCATTTGGATCTATTTCCACTTGTACACTTATGGATATGCTGTGTATATCAATACGTGGATATACGCTGCATATTCATAAATATCCACGGTATAATCCATATTGATCTATTTTGAATTACATAATCATATCCATAAAGGATATTCGCTAAATCTCCATAGGTTATTCCATAATCGTACTTTAGCGGATGGCTAATTTATATTACGTGGATATGCAGTATGCATGCATATGTTCCTATGGATATGTTATGGATGTCCATCTCACGGGCATCTGGATCTGTTTCAAATCACAAAATCATATCCATATCAAATTTAAAAAGGATATCCATGGTGGATGACTAATGTATATTCGGTGGATATGCAGTGCCTATGTTCATGTGGAATTGCAGTGGATATAACCTATTTTTTTTTTCTTTGAGAGTGTGGAAGACATTAAAAAACAATAAAACTATAAGAAAACATTTATTAAATTAAAGGTTTTCATAATAATAATATATAATAACTAATGATAGTTGTCAAACTACAGTTAGATTCTGATTGTGCTAGTTTTGTTGATTAACCTGCCTGGTACGCAAATTTTTAGGCTGTATACAATTGATTGAAAGATAAAGAAGAATACAGCTTTTCGTTTTTTTATCTCACAAACACAAAAATTTAATAAGAACTTGCTACTCATACCTATGAATTTCCACCAGAAAAAATAAATGTTTTGATTTTATATAGCGCTCCACTTCTATCTAGTCAATAAAGTTTTATGTTCTGACAGTTTGAATGGCTATATTTCTAGGTAAACATAATTAGTTTCCTGAAATAGTACCGTCTTGCTCCATTCTTTTACAGAATAATTTGGACTATTTTTTTTCCACCTGTGCCTGTTTTCTTGACGTGGGAGAAAATTCGATGGAGTCGAATACTCACTCGCAGATTCCACCAATCGCAAGGCCAAATGCTTTTACGAGTTATATCCATTCCCAAGCAGAATTTTAACGTTGCGACGACGTATTTTAAGAAGTCGGCGACTTGACTGTAGTTGCTCAGTCAACGTTTTGCGGACGTTGTAAAAACCCAGTTCTTCACTAATTTGGAGAATATATTTTTAAGTCGTTGCGACGTTGCAACTCTAACTGCAGTCTGTGAGAGTCGTTGGTTTAACGTCGTGGGTTTACCAGGAAATTACTGAATTTAGCGCCATCTAGGCTCACTTTTGCCGTCCAAAAATTAGTTGTGACAGGTTCCAAATAATATACACTCCATATTTGCCAAATGGACACCTTAAAAACCCATTCTCTAACTATCATGTCGTAGAATAAAGAATGCAGTAAAAATACTTTTTTATTTTGAAAGAAAAACACATTTTCTGAGCAAAAATATCCGACACAAGCCAGTTTACTGTCAAATACGCGCGCCCTAAATCCAACGTGTTTTTAAGAAATTAATTAATTTTGAAAAAATATGTTTACCGTTAAATTATCAGAAATCTATTTTAAATTTAGTGTGGGTAGTGGCCTGGGTCCCCCACATATTTCAAAATGTATATTAAGGAGAATTTCAGCAATATTTATTAAATTTTCTGTGGTTTACAACTAACAAGAATTATGAAGTCGTATTTAGTCGTATTTTACATTTCGAGTGAACGGGAGGGACGCGTGGTTATCCGGCGCATTGACGCCACCAATTTGTTTCTTATTTTTACATAAAACCGCAAAGATCAGATATATTCTGGTTCTGCACCACTTTCCCACTAAACCCGTTTCTGACAATATTGGCCAAGTTCACTTCGCCGCTAACTTATATTTCACTCTTGTTTTTATTAATTTGCCCTTTTTAAGTGCGCGAAAATAAATACCAACTACATTTCTAGAAAAAAGTGGAATCTACGAAATTAGTTGCATGGATTGTGACCAAAAATATGTTGGCCAAACGAGACGCTCTATTCAAACACGTTTTGAAGAATACTTAGCACACTTAAAATACGGAAGAACAGAAAAGTCAAGTATGGCCGAGCATGCTTTTGAAAACCATCATAGATTCACATTAGATAACCTAAAACTTCTAAAAAGTGTACCAAACTAAAGACTTTTAAATGCATATGAAAGTATGGAAATCATTAAATCCAGAAATAGTTTAAATAAAGATAGAGGACCCATCCCGTTTAGCACACTTTATTCTTTAGTTGAGGGGATTATAAATCGTGATCAATCACAAATTATTAGTATTATCTCCGCCCACTAAAAGATTGTATACAGACCGCTTCAAGCTACTGCGAACATAGGGCGGAAGAAGTCTAATTTGCCAGTGTACGTACATGTATAGACACCGCACGCCTATCAATGAAGCAACCAATACTCAGGCTTGCGATCACCACTTGCATGACTTTCCTTTGGTATTTAGTACGCCTCTAACCACGGTGCTGTGTGGAGCGTAGTCAATGAAACCGGAATTTGGTCAATAAATACGCAAATTTTTATAACGTAATTTTCTTATTTTTTGTCACTGATAAATATGAGCGTTTTATTGTCAACTGCTCAGATTTATCAGTGACGATGTGTTACAATGAAAATAATAAGGAGAAACAAAATAAAAGCAAGTTCTCAAAATAAAATAATACATTCTAAAAACCAAAAAGATTCTCCCAGTCAAAAAAAAATTAATTAAATGTTCGAAAAGTCCTCCTTGCTCGGCTAGACAATATCCGAGCCTACTATAAAAACCCCTTCTAACGTTTCCAAGCATGTTAGGGGTGATAATTTGAAAAGCTTCTTCAAAAACAAATAGAAGTCATTAGGATCAAGATCGGGAGATCGAGCTGGCCATAAAATAGTTCCCCGTGTACTTATAACCCGATTAGGAAATACATTATCAAGATATTCCCTAACAAGGCCAACATTGTGAGCGGAACAACCATCTTGTTGAAACCATGGTTCACCAAATCTTACACCTAACAACTGCCTAGCAGTTGGAATAATGTGCTGCTGCAGTAGATCCAAGTATCTAGGACCATTCAAATTGCAATTGCCGTTAATAAAAAATGTCCCAATTACGTGTTCCCCTATAATACCCCCCCCCCAAACATTTAGTTTTTGGGGATACTGTGTTCTTACGTCAAAATACAAATGCAAATTTTCCCTCGACCAATATCGAACGTGTGTTGGGTTATGACGAGTTGACCATTTGACCATCTGCACTTTTTCGGCAACTTCGTAGACATCCATTTTTAGTTTTAAAAATGTATTATTTCAATTAAGAACTTACCCATCTGTTTCTCGAGCAAGGCAGAAATAAAACAAAATAATAAAAACAAAATGAATTTCCAAAAGATAACACTGCAGCGTGCTTCGAATCCACCTCGGTCGTACGGCACGGAGAGTAAATTGGACTTGATTCCCCCTATGTTCGCAGTAGCTTGAAGCGGTCTGTATAAGATAGAGCGCAGGTTAATTTAGTTTATTGTTTATTGTCTCCTGATGATGCTAACGATGTTAGCGAAACGCGCGTCGAGTGCAAAAAAGTGTAGTTTTGGTTTGTGGAAAACAATCATAACTTTGTTTTAAAGATGTTTCTGATTGTAATAAATTAATTTTAATTGCTGAAAATTAATAATTTGCGCGTTTTCAAAACAGTTTACCATAAAGCAATGAAATTTGGCAAAATTGTTGAAAACTGATTGAGGATCGTGCTCGCATGTCACAAATAGTTGGAAATAGGAGGAAATGACGAAAACCCTTTAAAAACAGTTTCTACCCTGTTTTCTCGATTCATGATGCAAAAGGAAGGTTCGGAGCTTCTTCAAAAGTACAAAACATACAGAAATCTCTTGGTAAGCCGGATATATAGCGCAAATCAATACCGTAACAGTTTTAAAAGTTTGGAGAATAAATTAAATTTACAAGTTTATAAAAACCCGAAGAATAATACTCATATATATAAATGTGAAAGTTTGTGTGTATTGTGTGTGTGTGTGTGTGTAGGTTTGTTCGTCAGTCACTTCAAAACGGCTGAACCGATTTGGATGAAATTTTTTAAGAAGATATATTGTAACCTGGATTTTTCGAGTAAGAAAGAACAAAATAATGATTGATTTGCGGAAGGCGTAAATCAACCGTTTATATTTTTTTGTCTCTTACTCTTATTAAGAAAGAGAGAAATCAAAATGAACGGCAAAAAGTAAAACTGTGGACCCAGCATTAATGAAATATCAGCAGCTTTTTTTTTAACAAAAACTGAAACCTGTAAATAGTTCTTGTATTAAAGTTTTTGAAACGAATTAAAAACGTCGTGTCTCTACCTGAGCTAAATAAATGACGTTTTCTTAACAATCCAAATACATTACTAATTCTCAGTTCGCCGTGAAAACCTTTCAATAACGTCGGTATTTAATGAAGGTCGCACAGGTATGTAATCCACCTTTCTAAAAACGTCTAAAACTCGTCGTTGCCAAAATGCCTAAAATGAAACGTTAATCTTGGTCAAAATGTGATCAGAGGCGAAAAAATGTTACTTGGGTTTCTCTTGAAAAATCTCTCTTAGTGCCGAGCAGTTGTATTTTTCGAGAGAATCAGTTGAGCGGACTGACGTAACATTTTTGCATCTCTATTTGATACATTGTTGTAGACAGCGACAATAAATATGTAAAAAATATCGTTGATTGTTTCAAGTGTTACTTCAAATTGACAACAACAAATTATAATTTATTTTACATGCGAACTATTGACATGCGAACTGTTGACAACAAAGAAATACGTTTTCAGAGGCAAAAATGACGTCAGCCCGCTCATCAAAAAATTGAACTATAACAGCGTTTGACTTCATAATTGGTGGAAATCTGCGAGGGAGTACTCGATTTCACTGAATTTTCCCTCTTTCTGTGGGCGTTTATTGCATTGAGGACTACAGGCATTGTTTTGTAATTTGCAGGCACACAGTGACCAAAATTGTGTCTTATGATAAAGGTGAAACATTATTACCATAACGAATTTACTGGGACAAATTCTTGCATTTTTCGTGTGAATTCCCCCTCCTTTCCCTGTAATACTTTTTAACACTTACACCTACTCCTCTCCTCTCATCCTTCTGTAAAGATGGGTCATAATTGTAAAAATATTATTTTATGAAAAACTATACCTCGACACTTTTCGGTTTAACTGCCATTTTCAAGAGGAGTCAATTAGTTTATTGTTAGTTAAGATGGAAAAAATTAACTTACAATTGAGTAAACATTCTGGTCAATGATCACACATAATCACAGTAGGTATTCTTTAAAAACATCTATAAAACAATACTTAGAATTACATTTTAACAAAGAAAACATTAAACAATACATCAAATATTTTTACCATCAGACAACAAAGAATGTTCCATGGTACTTTGTTTGTTTGAATGACGGAGATAATTAGTAACATAAGAAACTATTTTTCTGTTATTTTCTTTGGTTTTGGTTGGTTTTTCTAAAAAGGATAAATGCAAAGACAAGTTTTCAAAAAAGCAAACGTTGAAAAAGTGCGCGCTATGCTTTTGTTTTTTTAATAATAAATTTTAAGAAATTATTTTATTAAAAAAGATTGACAATTACTGCAGGCTCGCTGAAGTGATTTTGGACTGGATCATTTGGAGATTTTAAACAACTTAAATGTTCTGTAATACATTTTTTTAAGTTTCTTGCCGTCTAACTTACATAATAGGCATTGCATTCATTACAAATTAATCTATACACCCTGATCTCTCTTGTCTTTCATTTTGTAAAAAGAGTTGAAAGGTTTTGAAATGGCCTAAATGTGTCCATTGTCTATATTTTATTTATACACGACGTTTCGATCAGTACAATCTCTGATCGTCTTCAGGTGCAAACTTTCATCTGTTCCTAAGGCTACGTACTTATATACTATGGAAAATCACTTCACCGTAAAGTTTAAGGAGGGGAAATATTTGGGATTTCAACCCTTAGTTTACTGAAAATACCCTGATTCTACCCAATAAAGGCAGCTTCAAGGAATTTTCGTTTGTTCCAGTGTGACTCCTTGATGTTTTTTGACCATGCACCTCTTTTGGTATTTGTCTGATGTTCCTTAAGCCTAACAGATAGTGGTCTTTTTGTTTCGCCTATGTATAATTCACCACACTCACAAGGAACTTGGTAAATGCATTCCTTATTTTGTTCGTTCTCCGGGTTTGTTTTATTAAGATTAAAAAGATTTAAAAGCCGTTTTAATATTAAAGTTGTTCGCTACTCTTCGAATTTTCTCTGTTACTCCTTTATTGTACAGAATTGTAAGGAACGCATTGGCCTGGTTTTGGGCTTGTAATCTCTGTCCTGTTTGCTGAAATTTAGAAATAGTCTCTGTTATAAGTTTAAACATGTAACCAGTCTACTGCAGATCCTTCTTAATATTTCTTATTTCGACTTCCAATTCATGAGAATTGTTACAAATTTGAACGGCTCTGTTATACAAAGTTCATATTATGCCTCGTTTGGTTGTAGCAGAATGGTTTGAATCTTGATCTAAATATTGTCTTGTATTAGTGGGTTTACGATAGACTGTTGCTCTGAATTCGCTTTCTACTCGTTTGACAAGTACTTCCAGTGAATTTAATGGTGGGTCTTATGTTATTTAGGTGGTTAAGAATTTCTAAAAGTTGTTGGTTACTCCCGGTCCAGACAATAAAAGTATCATCAATATATCTTGGGCCAGAGCTTAGGTGTATATGTTGCGGTATAAACCCTGAGTGATTCGAACCACTCCATGTAAATATTGGCCACCACTGGCGAAAGCGATGAACCTATTGGCAGACCGTCATCATGAGCATAAAACCTTTCTTTCACCTAAAAGTAAGAGTTATGTAGACAGCACTTCAATAAATCCATCACTCCCTCCAGCGGTATTCTCTTACGTTAATAAAGGAATTAGTCATCAACCAGTCTCTTTCTAATAATATCTAGCGATTTCTTTATGGGGACATTGCTGTGTACAGACTTTCGACATCAAAACTAACAAATCTTTCCTCGAGTCCTAAAATAAAAATTTAAGAATATTAACAAAATGGTTGAAGTTTTCTAAAAGAATTTAGGCAGATTTCGAAAGGAATTTAGACAAATAGCTTGTTGGAGAATTTCTGGAACTTGTGATTGGGTATAAGGGCATTGCATCTTTGTGAATTTTGGGAATCCGTATAGATGAGGAGGCTTGCTATAATGTGGTGTAAGTTGAGACCTTGTGTGGTCCGGAATATATCGAATAATTTTTTAAATTTCTATAAACCTTACTTTCGATTGATTACGTCGGGTCTTTTGGAAGAAGTATATAGTTTCCTTTAACAAGTACCCCTTCAACTTTCTTCTTCAAGTGTTGCATTGCCCTTGTCTATAAAGATTTTAACTGATTTTTCCTTTTGAAAATTTTTTAACGCGCTTTCCTCTGTCTTGCTTATGTTCGAGGTATGCTTAATAGGTTTGTCAATAATGGTCCTTAAATGATGTCTGAATTCGTCGGCGTTTTGTCGATGACTTTCTATGGCGGTAATGATATCGATGGTGGGTATTTTCTTAGGATCGATGGAAAAGTGGAAAAGTTAAGTCCATTTTTTAGGTTGCCAGGGTGGAATCTGAGAAATATCATTATTATTTGATGATTTGAAAATCTTGTTTAAATTTTTACGTATTAAGTTGTCAATGAGCTGTTGGGCATAATTTAATGAGTTACCTGAAACTTTGAGACTTTCTTTATTGTTGTTTAAATAAATTACAAATACAAAATATTTTGTAAAATGTATTTACATTTCTCAACTGACTGAACAAACTGCAAGCAACTGAAAGCAACATTGGGGAGAGGCTCCTTTCCAATCCCCCCCCCCCCAAGGGATCGCCGGTGTTACTGTAGTAAATCAATCAATCAAGTCCCTAGATGCTACTAATGGTGTCACGGCAACTACCCAAATATTGGACTATATCCACTGTGCGCTGCCACAAAAAATATTTGTTTTTTCGAAAATCAAAAAACAAAAACAATTAGTCCGCTATGTTCCAATATAAAATAATTTGATTTCCAAATAGTATTTACATTTTCTGCTTTTGAGCGAACGCACAATACGTTAATATGAATGAAGACCTCCTATCTGCAAAATGTATTTTTAAATAAAAATTTTCTTAATTCTTTTGAATAAAGATTCTTTCTCTCCAAGCTGAACATCACAGGTATAAACTTGAAGGGGAGTGGTTGTATTTCTGGGCATTTGTGTAACTAAATTAGGAGGTATATATGTGTAGTTTTAGTTTTATAGAGGTGTCAGGCAAAATTAAGCTCTTTTGGCCAAGCTTTTTTTTAAAAAGAAAAACCTTGCACGAAACGGCAACACCTTCACGACTATACGCTTTAATGGAGGAAATTCAAAAGCAGAGGTCCATAAAGCACATAGTCATCATGTGACAAATTTGCATACACAATTTACAACATAAAGTGTATTAAAAAACAAAAGATCAAAAGATCTTAGATGAAAATAATGAAAATTTAAACTTGGGCGAGCATCCCACAAGGAACACACAAAAGATCAAAGCGAAAAGAGAAAGTTTTTTTTTAAAACTGTATTGCTACTTTGTAAAATTTTAGTTTTACGTAGGTAAAACGTATTTTTACAATTTAGAACAAAAAAAATTCAACTTATATTGCGAAGTTTAAACCTTACAATAAAAAAGAAAAAAATACAATTTCTCATATGAGATCATTAGCCAACGTCCCTTTTTGCAAAGCGTGGAGTGGCCGTTTTTCATAAATTCAAAACGAAAGTTTTTGCAGATAGGATATTTTGTTTTAGCATGCCTTAAATATTATAGGTGAACAATTCAATATTGATATTGAATTTTACTCTGTTGCACATTTAATTATTGAACTGAATATTAATATTAAATAACATTATTCTGTTTATACAGGGTTCCTAAGATTTTCCTTAGGGATAGGATTTCAATAAATCAAACAGAAATGGCATAGAAAGTTCTGCGCGCACAAAAGAAACAGGTATATTGAGCAATGGTGCCGGTTTGTTATTATCTCCGGATTGCTTTCATGAGAAAAAATTGTCGCCACTCTTTCATTGTGAGCATAAATCATAGTTGCAATAATAACCGTTGACAAGATGTCTGCAAATTCCGCTAGATGGCGGCCACACCATGAGATTAAAAATTAGATGTTTTCAGGCCCAAACCACAGCTTTTTCTTGCTTAAAGGAAGCGGCAGGGTGCATTATTCACGATGCTGAGCGATAAACTTGTGAGGTTGTTAAAATTAGAAAGAAATATCTTCGCTTTTAATTAAATTTTTTTCCATTCTGTTCTACTAGTGACATCTATCCGGAAACGGCCAAACCATGCAGCTAGCACTAGCAGCCAAAGAAATCAGTAAACGGCGCTGTTTTAACTGCAGAGCTTTTTGCTTGCGATATTATTGATTTTAAATAAAGCTGGCCCTACACTACATTTGATATTTTCGAGGTGTTTTATGACATGATCTCGAAACATGTAGCGAACCAGTTCTTCAAAATTAGCGAGAGGGTAAAAGCGAAAAATAAGGGGCTGCCAATATTTGTAACACCCAAAAAGAGGTGAAAAGATTTATTCAGCTCTGTTTTTTTACAAAGAACGTTTTTTTTACGAAAAACTTGAGCTCTGCCACTTTTTTTATTTTTTTCTTCAACTTTCTCGAAATTTTCGTCCTACCATAGAAAAAAATTATTTCCCCCATGGTCATACTCAACTTTTATTCGAAAAAATTTAGAAACAGAGACGGGATCAGTTTTCCGAAAACGGGGAATCTTGGTTTCGATTTCAATTAAATTAGCCAAATGCAAAAATGTTAGAAAAACAAAGCACGAAATAAAAATGGCGTCGCTTACAATTTTTTTTCAAAAATTACGTAATTTCGGGAACGCAAAGAAATAGGTCTAAAGAGTATAATTTTTAAGAAAAAAATATCAATTTTCTCGCCCTCCTCCACTGGGACTACAAGGGCCGTGCACAAATTACGTAATGGTCATAGGGAGGAGGGGGGTTACAAAACGTTACGTAGGGAGGAGGGGGGTTTCGACAGCGTTTGCATTTGTGTGAAACTAAGAAAATGTGGAATGAAAATAAGTGAAAAGTTTTTTTTTTTGGGGGGGATGGTAGTGGTCTTGAAATCGTTACGTAATATTAGGGGAGTGGCGTGCCAAACCGTTACAAAACATTACATAGAAAGGGGGTCAAAAATTGGTAAAATCACCGTTACGTAATTTGTGCACGGCCCCATATCTGACTTTTCATCCTTTTTGATTTCAAATCAAAGTGCAAAACCCGGGTTGGACGTTCGAAGACGTCAACCTGTCCTATTTGCTTGATAAAGTTTCTACGGAAATATCTCAGTCGATTTCTCCGGCCGTGTATGAACGCTTTAGGTTAGGCATTTGCATGTATCTCAGTCCCCATCCTGTAAACAGTGCGTAAGGACAATGGTTACAAAATGAAAAGCCGAAAAATATTTTTTTTACGATATCTTTCATTACTTTAGTATTAAAGTCGAGCAAAAACAATTTTTATTCCAGTCCTAAAGGTATGAAAATGGAAAACATTAGAAAACAACATCCTGGAATGGATTTACTACGTGTAAGATGTAGTGACAACATCGCTCCATGCCCATCCTTTTCTGCCTAATGTGCTTTTTCGTTTGTCTGCGTCTTATACACGGCTGCTTGGCCCCCTAAGGATTTGCTTAGGAACCCTGTACAATCAAAGATATAAAATTAAACACAGTACTTTAAGCCCAACCTTTTAGAGTATTAACATACATAGCAAACCCAATAACTTATTTTTAGTCCACCATGCCAATATGGTATGAGGGACTGTTAAAATCGTGAAAAAAAGTTGTCTATCGGTCTGTCGATCTGTTGTCTGTCTATATACACGATAACTCAAGAACGCCGTAATTGATTTTGACGAAATTAAACAAACATTAAAAAAGGAAACATACAATTCCTCATATGAGTTTTGTCAGAGTTTACACATATATTGTTAAAAAGATGAACCCGATATATAAACAACAATCGTAAATTTTTATATTTTTTTTTTCAGTGGATCTAAATTACAAATGTGATGGTTAAAAAAATATTTTAACCATCCAATACTAGCGAATGTCCCTTTTTGCAACGCGTGGAATGGCCGTTTTTCATAAATTCAAAACGAAAATTTTTGCAGATATGACGTTTCGTTTTGGCATGCCTTAAATATTATAGGTGAACCACTCAATATTGATATAGAATTTTGCTCAGTTGCACAATTAATTATTGAACGGAATATTATAATATTATGCAATCAAAGACATAAAATTGACCCTCTAGACTATTAACAGACAAAACTGTTACTTCTAGGCAATAATATTTACGTAAACCTAAACTCAAAAAATTCATAAAAGTTTTCATAAAATTTACGTAATATTTACATAACATAACTTAAGTTTCTTTAATCAAATTTTTATGTAATAAGAAGGGAACTTTTTACCTTGTTGTAAAATTAGAAGTATATAAATATTATATGCACAATATGACTTTAATTTTAAATAAATATTACATTCCAATACGTGATATTTATATAATATTTATGTTATAAATTTATGTTTATATTTAGCTAAAAGAAGAGTTGTTATGTGTACTTTTAAAATTAAAAAAAAAATAAAATGTCACTTTTTATTAACAGCGGATTTATTAAAAAAAGGTCGTAATTAATGCTTTTTAAATCACTTTTTATTTACCTTTTAATACACCGCAAATAAGAAGAGTACGTTATTTACGTGACGTCAAGTTTAACTTGATGTTACTTGTAAGAGATATAAGAGGCATTCCATGTTAACTCGGACACTGTGGAGTGTTGGAGTTGGTCAGTAGTTTCTTTTGCCCAAATCTTACATATATATATAATAAAATTGAAGGAAAAATAGTATTGATGAATTTATTTGCGGTATATTAAAAGGTAAATAAAAAGTGAATTAAAAAACAAAATTTTATTTCATGATTTAGTGAACCTAATTATGACCTTTTTTCAATAAATCCGCTGTTAATAAAAAGTGAAATTTTATTTCTTTCTAATTTTCGGTATATAATATATGCATTAAAATGTCCTCTATCGACAAAATGTTTAAGGAGGCCCAATGTTTGTTACGTCTTTAAGAAAATAATGTATATTTAAGCCTGCAGGGAAAAAATTGTATCAACTGGATAATTATCATGAGCACTATTTCTTTAAATCAAGTTTAAGTACATGCTGCAAAACACGTTTAATAGACTACAATATTGTTGAAAAAATGGGTGCCCCCCCCCCCCCGTATGATTACTGACGGATATATTTTTTTTTAATTATTGGGTTTAGATAAAAATCGATACTAAATCATAAATTAAGACAAATTGTTTTGTGCCATCCGGCCTTTATGACAGCGATGAAAACAATGTTTTTTCCTATTACTTGTCGTAAATTTTGTGTATAAAATATTTACAAAAAAGTTAGCATTTTCGAAACTTTCGCACTTCTTTTATTTTCTAGGTTGTTTTGATCACATAATGTGTCTATAATGTCAGCCAGCTTTAAATTCAATATACTGTCGATGTGTATCCAGTATTTAATGAATAACGGCTGACTTCGCAAATGGACGTTATTAGAGGACCACCCGTTATTACTTTCAATTACCCAGTTTATACGAACCCTTTAGAACGTTTAAATTATAAACGGCTTTCTAAAACCATATTTAAGTCAATGCTACCAACACCGTACCCATCCAATACAGGTAAAACACATGTTTAATTTTTTGCATAAATTTTAGGTAAACTGGAAGTGACAACAAGGTAAGAAATAACTTTCATCTTCTGCATAACGCCATGCACAAAGTTTACTATTTTTTTAAAAATCAAATTAAAATAACATAAATAATAAATGGCAACAAAAAATTGAGGAACGGTAGAAATCGATTAACTAGTAACTAGAAAGTAAATCTAAAGGTAAAATTGGGGACATTTTTCTTACATAATATTTATGTCTCTTACAAGTAAAATCAAGGCAAACTTCACGTCACGTAAATAACGTACTGTTTATGTAACTAGTTTGCCATATTAAAGTCATACTGTTTATGTAATATTTATGTACTTCTACCATGCACAAAGTTTCCTTCTAATTACGTAAACATAATGTAATTGAAGAAATATAAGTTATGTTATGTAGATATTACGTAAATTTTATGAAAACTTTCTTTATTTAATTTTTTTGACTTTATAAACAGAAAAGCTCAAAACACAGCCCAAAAAGAAACAATTTAAAAACATAGAGGTTAGCATTAGCAATTTCTAGTCGGGTAAGTTGCTAAACTTCGAATTGCACCACCTTTAAACGTTGTTGTAAAGGTAAAAAGTAGTTGTCTTAAAACTGAAGTCGACATGTTTACAACGTCTAAACGTTGATCGAAAGTAAAGTCACCGTCACAAATATTTATGAACGTTTATTTTACTAACCATTTTTTCAGCGGTTTCTTAGTTGTGAGGGCGACGTTTTCTGGTCGGGTTGTTGTAGACGTGGGCGCGACTATTTTGTCTAACCAATTTCTATGATATGTTTGCAACTAACCAATTTCGGAGCACTGCCTTGTGTCAATTTCAGTTGGGAGGCGCGTTCGCGTCTGTTATCCGGGGATCCGTTTAAAACACAGAAATGTTTTGGTTTGTTCGAAAGTTTGAGACAATGTGTTTGAAATTAACTCTGGGTTTCGGACTTCCATAATCTATATTTTATTTATACACCACGTTTTGATCAGTAGAATATCTGATTGTCTTCAGGTGCACACTACAATCTATTCCTAGGGCTTACTTATATACTATTGGAAATCACTCAACCGTGAAGTTTAAGAAGTTGGCTCCGCCTAAGGAGGGGCTTCCAAATATTTGGAATTTCAACACTTGGTTTACTGAAAATACTCTGATTCTGCCCAATAAAGGCAGCTTCATTTGTTGTTTTGACCATGCGTATTCGGCGATTCCTGACTTCGTTGGCTCACCTCTTTAGGTATTTGTCTGATGTTCCTTAAGCTTAACAGATGGTGGTTTCTTTGTTTCACCTATGTGTGATTCACCACACTTACAAGGAACTTGGTAAATGCATTCCGTATTTTGTTTGTTCTCCGGTTTTGTTTTACTAAGAAGGCTTAGAATTGTGTTATTAGACTTAAAAGCTGTTTTAAGTTTTTCGCTACTCTTTGAATTTTCTCTGATACTCTTGAATGTATGGAATTGTAAGGAATACATTTGTTTGGTTTTGTAGTGTCTGTTACAAGTTTAAGGCTGTAACCATTCTGCTGCAGATCCTTCTTAATGTTTCTTATTTCAAATTCCAAGTCATGAAAATTATATATAGTTATACAAAGTTGTTATTATGCCTCGTTTGGTTGTAGCAGAATTATTGGAACCTTGATTTAAATATTGTCTTGTATGTGTGGGTTTACGATAGACTGTTGTTCTGATGTTGCTTTCTACTACAAGTTCATCAAGAAAAAAAATTTGACTTTTGTAACAATTCTGATGACCTGGAAATCAAAATAAGAAACATTAAGAAGGATCTGCAGCAGAATAGTTACAGCCTTAAACTTATAACAGAGACTAGTTCGAAATGTCAGCAAACAGGACACAGATTACAAGACCAAAACCAGGCAAATTCATTCCCTACAATTTTATACATTAAAGGAGTATCAGAGAAAATTCGAAGAGTGCGAAAAACTTTAATATTAAAATAGCTTTTAAATCTAATAACCACAATTCGAAGCCTTCGGAGAACAAAATAAGGAATGCATTTACCAAGTTTTTTGTCAGTGTGGTGAATCATACATAGGCGAAACAAAAAGACAACTATCTGTTAGGCTTAAGAACCATCAGAGGAATAGCCAAAGAGGTGAAACAATGAAATCAGGAATCGCCGAATATGCATGATCAAAACAACACCGAATGAAGTGGACAGAAGCAAAGGTTTTGCACAAGGAGTCACACTGGAAGAAAGAAAGCTGAATTTATTGAGGATTTTACTATTATGTTGGTAAAATATTAACAAGTTGTATACAGGGGCTAGTCAAAAAAAACATTTTTGAACAATTTTTTATTTGCCCCGATATAAAAATAAAAAAGTATTTTTTAGCAAACAATAATGTCGTAGTATTTTCTAGATAAACTGAATAAGTTTTTCTTCCCAGTAACAGTTAGTTTGTTTTACATGTTTTTTTATTTTTTTTACCATAATAACTTGACGAAAATTGTTTTCTACTACGAAATAATTATTTTGCAATATAAAAATCTAAATATTTTTTTGCATTCAGTTATGTTTTGCATTGGGGATTATGATTTTTTAAAGGTTTCTTAAGGTTTTCCAAACTAAATAATAACATTTTTCGTATGGCTGAATTATCAAACACACAATGTGCTATAAATTATGATTATGGGTAATTGCTCTGCCTCATTCCTATATAGGTACTCTATTGAGTACTTGTCAAAGTCAGTGGCTCAAAAATATTTTTTTTAATTTTTATATTGGGGAAAATATAAAATTGTCAAAAATAATTTTATTGAATAGTCCCTATATACAACCTGTTAACATTTTACCAACATAATATTAAGAAAGTTCATGTGTGGTCCCTCAGTAACCCATATTCGTCAATAGCTATTACTAATAGTTATTTCGGTCAGGAAAATGCCTTTTAGAGCGTGCCCGATATACCCTAAAATTACTTTTTTTTAAACTTTGGCCGTCTATACCTCTGGAACTAGACATAGATATCGTTTTATATTTACACATTTCTCGTATCTCATAACCCACTTAAACATACTATAATTTTATGAAATTTCACCAAAATAAATTTTCAATGTATTTCGTGCGGAGTTCTTGGTTTGCGTATATTGGTGATGTGCAATAATAATTTATTTATTGTTTAGTTAATAAATATAATTTTTGAACAAATAATTGCACTCCAAAACCCAATCAACTAACACTTTTACAGATTTCCGACTAGTCACGATCGCATCGTTGACTCAACCAAAAAAGTCATTCACCAAATTAGTGCAGAAGAGGGTCGTGTTTAAATAAAAGTTAACGTTGTGACGTAGTGCACAAAGTTGAGTCGTCGACAAATTGTTGATTGCTAATATATTCAAATTCTTAGACTACTACACGATAATATAAATGCAACAGTCCTGATAAACGATGGACCAGGAGACTCATTCCAGATTACGACAGGCGTTAAACAAGGGTGTGTTATGGCGCCCACCCTATTTTATATATATTTAGGTGACATGTTTTACCTTGTTGAGGAACATCTACCACCAGGAGTGGAAATCCTATATAGATTCGTCGGTGGCCTACTTAACCTAGACAGACTGCGAGCAAAAACTAAGGTCTCGATAACCTCGGTAATCAAACTGCAGTACGCCGATGACAACGTCGTTATGGGAGAGGAAGGTCTACAGCTGGTAATCAACGCATTTAACCAAGCCTACAAAAGCATTGGCCTAGAGGTCAATCTTGCCAAAACGCAAATTCTTCACCAACCAGAACCACGTGCGAATCCCCAAGCTCCAAACATTTTCATAAATGGCCATCCTCTGCAGAACGTGGAACATTAGCCATACCTTGGGAGCCACCTGCAACCAAATGCAACTATTGACGCAGAAATACAGCATCGCCTAAAATGTTCTAGCGCAGCGTTCGGACGGCTTTCTGAGAGAGTTTTCAACAATCACGACGTCACTGCGGAGACCAAGCTTCGTGTCTAGAACTCAGTTATAATACCAACTCTAACATATGGATGCGCAACGTGGACCACCTACAGAAGGTATATCAAACGACTAGAAAAATATCACCAAAGTTGTTTAAGACGAGTTCTGAGAATCAAATGGCAAGACCGACGAACAAATATTAGTGTTGTAGAAGAAGTCAGAACAACTAGTATAGAAGCCCTTATCTTCAAGCACCAGCTTCGTTGGACTGGTCACGTTATCCGCATGCCTGAAACACGTCTCCCAAAGCAGATATTTTATGGACAACTGAAGAAGGGAAAGAGAAATCAAGGAGGTCAACAAAGAAGGTACAAGGATGTTCTCAAAGGCAATATGATGAAGGGTCACATCGATATAAACAACTTCGAAAACACGGGAAGACTTTTGAAGAGCAACGACGTAGACCAGAGACGGAAAAGAGAGAACGTAGAAAGGAGCGACAAAATGGAGAGAATTGGCTTACATAGCCATTAAAAAACACACAACAGATAGCGACGATACAGAATAGAGGAAAATCATACTCGGTATCGAGTGATTGCCTATAATGAGTTGGGCGGGCCATATAAACGTGGGAAATACGGATTCATGAATTCGATTAATTGCAATTTATGAGCAAACAAAATACCTATCATTTAAAGGGGAAAATACTTCTATTGTTTGTTTTATTTAATTTTATAATTGCGAACGAGGCAAATAATTTATATTACAAAACAAAATTTTGAAATAAATTTAATAATAATAATTATATTAGTAACCTTAATTAATAATAACGAAAGATCAAAAAATCTTGGGTGGAAATAACAAAAATTTAAACCTGGATGAGCATTCCACAAGGATCACACAAAGAACCAACGCGAAAACAGAAATGATGAAACGATGTTTTACTCTGGGTAACCAGCGTGAGCTCATCAGTGGTTCCACTGGTCATTAAAAACCATCATACACTTTGATTTCCACCAAGCCTGGTTTAATTTTTCGTTATTTCCACCCAAGATCTTATGATCTTTCGTTTTTAGATTCTCTTCGGTTGATGTAACTGATTTGGAGGTTTTTTTACCTTCTTTTTTTGTGTCCTCAAAGGAATGGTTGACAATTATTGTTATTACAAGAAACAAAAAAAGACAAAAAGATACCTGCGACTCAAAATTTCAAATACGAAAGGATTACACAAAGTATTTAATAACACCGGTCTTAAATTAGTATATCAATTCGGTAACACAATAAGAAGCTTACTAGGAAATCCCAAGGATAAAACTACAGTTCTAGAAAAAAGTGGAATTTACAAAATTAGTTGCATGGATTGTGACAAAAAATATGTTGGCCAAACGAGACGCTCTATTCAAACATGTTTTAAAAAACACTTAGCACACTTAAAATAAGGAAGAACAAAAAAGTCAAGTGTGGCCGAGCATGCTTTTGAAAACAATCATAGATTCACATTAGATAACCTAAAACTTCTAAAAAGTGTACCAAACAAAGGACTTTTGAATGCATATGAAAGTATGGAAATCATTAAATCCAGAAATAGTTTAAATAAAGATAGAGGACCCATCCCGTTTAGTACACTTTATTTTTTGGTTGAGGGGAGATAGGATTAAAAATCGTGATCAATCACAATTTATTAGTCTTATCTCCGCCCACTAAAGGATTGTATATAAGATAGAGCATAGAGTAATTTAGTTTATTGTTTATCGTCTCCTGATGATGCTAACGTTGTTAGCGAAACGCGCGTCGAGTGCAAAAAAGTGTAGTTTTGGTTTGTGGGAAACAATCATAATTTTGTTTTAGTGTAACCAAAGGTTCCAAATTCCCAACATAATTGTTATTACAGTCAACTGCCTTGGGCTGGGGATATACAGGGTTCTACAGTTCTTATCCCGGGTGCCTAGATAGCGTGTATTGAAAAAGAAACGCAATGACTAGCGAAAGAGATAATAAACTTGAGAAACCGATACGCTGTTGCCGATGTCACCCACAATTAAAGTCGTTTTTTGACGTAGAAAATTTTGAATCGAATCATGCAAGAAATGTCATTTTATCGTTGAACTGGTGACGTCACGGTTCAAGACATTTCAAAAGATTTCAAAACCGCTCCTTGGAGTGTTTCAAAAGCATTTCAATCACGATTGCAATATGGCGGAAGTTGTCATTTGTCTAAGGGCCGGTTTATCAATAGCGAGTTAGGCATTTAACTTCTGAGTTAAAGAGAAAGATGGCTGATATATACCAAGTGCCAGAATGAGACAGCTGAAGGTTAACTCGGGGCTATAATGTTTAACCCCCCCTATTGATAAAACGGCCCTAAATACGCGAGTAGTGCTATTGGTGGTGCTTCGGCTATTTTTAGTTTGTTTTTTTAGTTAGATTCGGACACTGCTATGCTTCCTTCAGATAGCAAAATAACCTGGGATTTATAAACCGGGGAATTTAAAAAAAACAAAACGCTAAAAAATATTTTACAGCAATAAGTGAGGTTAGGTTTTGTAAAACTGTCACTGGGAAGTGCATCTTGGAGTTAGCAAGAACCGATAACGTGGTTGAACTGGTGACGTCACATTTCGAAATCACCAAGCACCGTGTTCTCCGCCAAAAAACGACTTAACTTCCCAAATAGAATTTTTCCGTCTTCCGACTAGTTCTGTACGGCATCTAACGTCAGAGGGCGTATAAAATATAGTCAGTTAACGACTTTAGTGGTTTAAGTCAAGGATTATACTTTATCTTTCGTTGTTACGACGTCCTAGCTTGTATAGATGGACGCAAGTCGGCGAGATAACATTTAGAGCCATTGTGTATAGTCTAGTGCAGATCCCCGACAACGCTTTGACGTCATTAAGGAAAACGTTGGCATGTAGTACAGAGTAAGACGTTAGCCCGACATCTGAACTTGTAATACTTGTATTAGTAAAGTTTTCTGACGACGGCCGAACGTCTGTGCTGCCAACGTTGCAATCAGTAAAAACTACGACGTCCGTCCCACGTCCGGGATACGTTGGGAGTTTATAATTCAACCCAAAGTAGTGAAAATTAGACTCTCTTTTTGTATTTTCGTGCGTGCCGTACATTTTTGTGTTATAACTAATAATGGCAAAAAAAATCAATTCGGATATTTAATTTAAAAAATCGCTATGAGTAGGTAGCACAGAGGAGCTTACAGAAGGTATAGATCAAGCTTTATGATTAATTTGGGTAGAAGCTCAACTTTGAACTTAGCTTAGCTAGGCTTTAAAGCACTTTACCACAAATCGTTGTGTGTTGCGTATCACTTATGTTGATCACCTAGCGTCTTATATAAACGTGGTTGCAAAACATAAAACAGAGGAAAAAATGAAAATACGCAAAAATGGTCACAAAATTTTGCAGGTTATAATTTTTGGCATTCCGTTAAAACTCACTGCTGTTACCTTTTTCGGTTTTGTTCCGATATCGGACAGACGTAGTGGAGGAATCTTTTTTGGAAGCAAAGTTCCCTAAACAGATTAAGTTAACCAAACACCACCAGAGGTCAGACTCACCTCTAGGATCTTGCAGTGGCATCACTGTAGACGAAACCAACGTTTCGTCAGAACGGGCGACCGATTAAGTAAACAAAAATTCCCTAGGAGTCAGGAAGAGTCAGAAACGGGAGTTTCAGTAAAAATCGTGGCAATCGTGTATTTTCGGCCCTGCATTGGTCATGTGTGTCAGTAAAGTGAAGTGCGTTGGTAATTTTTGGTGTTCAGCCTGGTTTTCAAGCTCGCATAAGTTACAAGTCTCAATCAATCATGGGGTACGTAATAGTTTTCTTCTTATTTATGACTGCCAACGTTGCAAGTATAAAAATCTAGGAATCTTTTTTTGACATTTGTTATTTTGAATCAAAGTGTAGGGGCTTCCTAAATTTAGACAAAACTATTAACCAAGTTTGTTTTCCAGGAGTTGAGCTATTTGCACTTAGCACGACTTAGTTTGTAGTACAAATTTCTGTATTCCTTCTATGGAACCCACGTATGGCGACGTCGGTACATACCCGCATTTGTATTCCCCATTTTGGTATAAATTTGAGTCGGTGCGCGGTCGATATGACGTAGATTCCTGACGTCAGGATGTCTACGCCAACGTCGAAACGACGTCCAAATGCTAATTGGGTAAAAGATTCCCAAGTCAGATCCCGTCAATAATAATAATAATAATAATCACTGTTTTACGCCCTCTGAAAGTAACATTTTACTTTTAGAGGGCGTAAAACAGTGACTATTAGTATTTTCTTATTTTAGTTTGAAACTAGAATCCGCTGAATTAATTAAAATGCCCATTTATTCACACACTTTTATTAGGTAACGATTGACGTCGCTCTTTTAATAAAGCTGCGAAAAGTCTTATCCTGACGTTCCATAACCCGTTACGCTAAAGTCCCGATTTTACGAGACAATTTATCGTAGCAGTCGCAGGTTCTCACGAAATATCTTGTTGAAATAAATTTAAAACAAAATTATACTTTTTTAAAAGAATAAGAAATATTAAAACAACGTAGCTGAGTCTTTCAATCTGCAACCGTCTACTCTTTCTACTTAGGACACTTTTGTGTAACCGTGTTCAGGTCTTGTTTAGCTTTAAAACGAATTGAAAGCTGCTATTAAATTTAATAATGGGGGTGTTATTTTAAAAAAATTCTGGTTCTTGTGGACTTCTCTATTTTACAAAAATTGCCGAGGAAAAAGCGCTCTTATCCCCTCCTCAGATATACAAACTCGCGAAGGGACGCCTGCTCTTGGGTCTATATATTTTGTGGTATTTTAGTTGCATCATATTATCCTCGAATAAAACAGAATTCGAATAAAAACTTATTCGAATAAAACAGACTAAAACTCGGTTCCCATCTATGCGTTTCTCATGCTGAAATCCCCTGACTCAGAACTCGCATCACGTGGTCTAAGCGAGATTTGTCTATATAAGTCCATGTCGCTACGTGATGAGTTTTTTAAGTCACCGGTGGATCCACGGGTGCCAACAAAAGAGTTCACAAATTTTAGATGGATTTCACTAGTCCAACAATAGAGTTTTTAAATTTTTCGATGGATTTCACCAATAACAAATGTTGGCATCGATCACCACCAGCTTAGGGAGTTGGTGGAAAATCGTCGTTGGATTAAACATAACCCTAATTTATAGTTATTTATTTATTTCAGTTTTTTTATAACTTATTAAAACCAAGATATTTTTTTATGCATTTTGGTTAAAACAAGGTACGGTACAGGATGCTTAATGGAGTGCTGAACCGGATATTAATGTAAGAGAGTTCAAGTGAATACTGATGATGATCTAGACATCATACTAAATTTGAAGCAAAAACGTACTTTCATTGAAGACTATGTTGAAAAAACTGTCCAGAAGTACATTAGTGCCTTTTTTCCGATTTTGAGTTGAGGTATGAATTTATTATATTAAGTGTGGTTATCACCGGCGACTCATGGCAGTGAGCCTCCTCAATCTTGCTTTCAGTTGCTTCCAGTTGCAATTTAAGTACATTTTATAAAATATTTTCCATTTCTAATTTCTTCAAACCACAATAAAAACATCTCAAAGTTTCAGTGTGGCCTTTATCTCCCCCAATCAAATGTCTTCTGATCGCCGGAAGTGATTATTAGCACTCAGCTGTTTACACCACAACGCGTTCTTTTTCTATTCGCTAAAAAAACGACTTTCATCACAGCTAGATGTCAGATGGATGTCAAACCCATCTGTCAACCGAATGTTGGCACCGATGTTCCACGGCTGTCAAAAAAATGTTAAATTTACAAACCCGCCCAAACGCATAGATAGGAACCGGGTGTATAGCGCTGAAATTTTCCTGTTTGCTTGACAACGTTGCCTAGCCAGCATCTCTCTTTAGTGCATCTGAATTGAATAAATAAATTACAGAATTTTATCGATTTTGGTCAACTGTCAAATTTGACGTTTTATTATCAAAATACAGGGTGATTCACGACGAATGGGATATAGTCAAACCATAGGCACTATGGACTAAGCCCATTCCATAAATCTAACAAATGTTGGCATTGATCGCCACCAGCTTAGGGAGTTGGTGGAAAATCGTCGTTGGATTAAACATAACCCTAATTTATAGTTATTTATTTATTTCAGTTTTTTTATAACTTATTAAAACCAAGATATTTTTTATGCATTTTGGTTAAAACAAGGTACGGTACAGGATGCTTAATGGAGTGCTGAACCGGATATTAATGTAAGAGAGTTCAAGTGAATACTGATGATGATCTAGACATCATACTAAATTTGAAGCAAAAACGTACTTTCATTGAAGACTATGTTGAAAAAACTGTCCAGAAGTACATTAGTGCCTTTTTTCCGATTTTGAGTTGAGGTATGAATTTATTATATTAAGTGTGGTTATCACCGGCGACTCATGGTAGTGAGCCTCCTCAATCTTGCTTTCAGTTGCTTCCAGTTGCAATTTAAGTACATTTTATAAAATATTTTCCATTTCTAATTTCTTCAAACCACAATAAAAACATCTCAAAGTTTCAGTGTGGCCTTTATCTCCCACAATCAAATGTCTTCGGATCGCCGGAGGTGATTATTAGCACTCAGCTGTTTACACCACAACGCGTTCTTTTTCTATTCGATAGAAAAACGACTTTTATCACTGCTAGATGTCAGATGGATGTCAAACCCATCTGTCAACCGAATGTTGGCACCGATGTTCCACCGCTGTCAAAAAAATGTTGAATTTACAAACCCGCCCAAACGCATAGATAGGAACCGGGTGTATAGCGCTGAAAGTTTCCTGTTTGCTTGACAACGTTGCCTAGCCAGCATCTCTCTTTAGTGCATCTGAATTGAATAAATAAATTACAGAATTTTATCGATTTTGGTCAACTGTCAAATTTGACGTTTTATTATCAAAATACAGGGTGATTCACGACGAATGGGATATAGTCAAACCATAGGCACTATGGACTAAGCCCATTCCATAAATCCAACAAATGTTGGCATTGATCGCCACCAGCTTAGGGAGTTGGTGGAAAATCGTCGTTGGATTAAACATAACCCTAATTTATAGTTATTCGTTTATTCCAGTTTTCTTATAACTTAATAAAAACCCAGATATTTTTTTATGCATTTTGGTTAAAACAAGGTACGGTACAGGATGCTTAATGGAGTGGTGAGCCAGATGTTAATGCAAGAGAGTTCAAGTGAATACTGATGATGATCTAGACATCATACTAAATTTGAAGCAAAAACGTACTTGCATTGAAGACTATGTTGAAAAATCTGTCCAGAAGTACATTAGTGCCTTTTTTCCGATTTTGAGTTGATGTATGAATTTATTATATTAAGTGTGGTTATCACCGGCGACTCATGGGAGTGAGCCTCCCCAATCTTGCTTTCAGTTGCTTCCAGTTGCAATTTAAGTACATTTTATAAAATATTTTCCATTTCTAATTTCTTCAAACCACAATAAAAACATCTCAAAGTTTCAGTGGGGCCTTTATCTCCCCCAATCAAATGTCTTCGGATCGCCAGAGGTGATTATTAGCACTCAGCTGTTTACACCACAACGCGTTCTTTTTCTATTCGATAGAAAAACGACTTTCATCACTGCTAGATGTCAGATGGATGTCAAACCCATCTGTCAACCGAATGTTGCCACCGATGTTCCACCGCTGTCAAAAAAAATGTTGAATTTACAAACCCGCCCAAACGCATAGATGGGAAACGGGTGTATAGCGCTGAAAGTTTCCTGTTTGCTTGACAACGTTGCCTATCCAGCATCTCTCTTTAGAGCATCTGAATTGAATAAATAAATTGCAGAATTTTATCCATCTTGGTCAACTGTCAAATTTGACGTTTTATTATCAAAATACAGGGTGATTCACGACGAATGGGATATAGTCAAACCATAGGCACTATGGACTAAGCCCATTCCATAAATTTTACCTGGTGGCGTTTTTAACGGATATACAGGGTGATTTATCAAAATATGCGAAAACTGTTTATTTTAATATCTCAAAAACTAACTAACTAACTAACGCTAATTACACTACCGAAGATCAATAAACTTGTTTTTAAAAATTTGGAGTTCTAGGTCCGCACTTAGTTTTTTTCTCATTTTTAAATCTCATTTGAAACCAACATACAATAAATAAATTTTCTAATTTTCTACAAAAATACTAGGAATAGTACTAATTACCAGAGAAAAAAAAGGTTAACTCGCAACTTTTTGTTTTTGCTAATAAAAAAATTGTTTTTTAAAAAATGTGGAAATTTGTGCGGCGTCTTTCTGTAACATAGATTTACCAGAATCATTTTAAATACAAATTATTAAATTGTCACCAAAATTAAAAAAAGGGGTTATATTAATAAAGTTTAGTATTTTCTTACAAGAAAAAAAATCCAGGTTCGGATTTATGATTTTATTTATTTATTATCTTTTGATACCCACATAACTTTACAGCTTCATTTACACACACATCTCCATATTATACCGTAAATTATGAAAAAGGATTAATCTTTGCAAAGTTTAGGTATCTTTTTGCACAAAGAAATTATCTGCTGATTTCACCCCAGATTGATGAATACACTGACCTGATCATTCATTAGGATGCCTGAAGAAGTGTAAGGGCAATTTAAAAAGTAATAAATATAAAAAAATATGAAATTTTATTTTTTTTAAGTTAAAAAAAAATTATTTTGTTTTTAAATTTTTTGAAATCTAAAAAAAATAAAAAATGATTTCTTGTCTCTTTACTTTACTAAAATATGTTTCGTGTATATGTCTGAAGTGATGCTGTAATATTATGTACCGAAAGATAATAATTTAATAAAATCATACATAATACTTAAACAATATTAAAATAACCCACTTTTATAATATTTGTGTCAATCCTAGACTTTTTGGAGAAAATGAAAAAATTTATCATTTTAAGTTACAGGGTGTTGTTTTGAAGTGAGTTTAAAAATGAGAAAAAAAAGTCCGGACCTCAAAATACAAAATTTTTAAAAACACGTTTATTGAACTTCGAGAGTGTAATTCGCATACAAAATTTCATAATTTTTGTTTGCATAGTTTTTGAGATATTAAATTGAACACTTAGCATATTTTGATAAATCATCACCCTGTATACAAAAATCAAGCAAATTTCGCCATAATTCTCCTACGAAGTTTAGTGCCAATCTCACAATTTTGTGTCTCGAACAATTTCCGTTATGGCTTTATCACTGAACTTGTATTCAGCATTTTGTAAAATCTGACAATAGGATCCGCTGATTTTTGTTGTGGTAAATAAATGTCCGTTAAACCATATTCAAAAATGCCTTTCTTTCTAACTTCCTCCTATCAGTGTAGAATGTTGAAGTCGTGGTCAACTAATTTCCAAAGGTCAAAATATAACCCATATAATCTATATCATCAAATCTATAATTGTGTTTTTGACAAAAATTATAAGGTGCTCAGTTGAGCTTAAATTGAAAGCTTCCCTTGACATCTCCGTACAAAACCGTAACGAATGTTACGTAATATCTATTGAATATATTTACATAAATATATTTTATTTCGCCGTTATGGGCCTCGTTTAAGTTCTAGATTTTCCTTTAATTGGTTAAATTCTGCAAAATTGTGAAACAAATTTATCATTTTGTTTTGTTTTACTAGCAGGCCAACTAATAATACAATATTGTTTACACTTAATTCTGCATGATTTACAATACAAAATTTAGACAAAATGTTTGAGGTAAATTGGGGCACAATTGTGAGTAAATTTAACAAATGTAATTTTCTGGTTCTAAATACAGCCTACTTATAAAATTTAGATAGAAGAACTGTACCGAAAATTTTATTGAATTAGAGTTGACTTTGACAATGACAATTTCTTAGATTGCTCTTTCTATATAGAAAAAAAACACTGTGGTAATAAACACTTACAGTGGGATTTACTAAGATCTAAAATAGTACCCCCACAGGTCTAAATATTTGCACCAGTGGAAGGTACTAAATTTTAAAACCATATTCAAAAAACACTCACCCTCATAGAAAAGACCCAAAGTTATTCATTATTTTGTATTTTTATTGCATATACACTGAAAAACTGCTTTTTTTCTCAATTATAGGAGAAAATGCACTAAAGCTAATTTTTTTTACAGATCTTAAAATGGCAAATGGTGAATACGGCACAAATTTGGCACATAATAGCTTCATTATCTGTGTTGGACGTTATAAAGTTGGCAATTTTTTATAGCCGCCAGAAAGGATTGTTTTGTGGCAATTGGTAATAAGTTTATAATTTCCCTAACTGTTTTTACAAGAATTAATTTACCTTATTTAGTATCCCAAGTTGTTCATTAACCAATAAAACGCCTCCAATTTTGCACAGAAAAACGCCATATTTTGAACCCGATTTCAGCACAAAAAATATATTTATGAGAGCACTACGAGACAAAACTAACCTAGGTAAAGGTCACTGATTACGCACGAAAATACCAAACAAAAAAAACCAAAATAATTTAGAGCTCAGTCAAGAAAACTTTCGTTACTCAAAGCCCACTCATTTCAAAGCCGTAGCTTTCATCAGTAGAGGTTGGTGCAAGCCAAGGTACAAGCAGAGGTAAGAGTTCCAAACTCGCTGTTTGTGATTTGAATGCAGGTAATATTTTGAAACTGATATTTCGACAGTAACAGAAATGTAAACCAAAGGGTGACCAGTGAATCTACTGATGATCCCATGCTGGTTTCCCACGGCGAAACATCGTTTATTTATTTCGCTTTGGTCCTTCGTGTGTTCCTTTCGTTTCCACTCAAGATTTGTTTTTTAGTGTCTTTTTGGTTGAAGTAACTGATTTGTAGGTTTTTAACTTCTTTTTTGTTTTAAACGCCTTAGGAGCGTAATCTTACAGGAAATATTAACACGTCAGGACGAATCTATATCAAGTAACTTGGATAAGTACCAGTGCGAAACGATGCCTATTTGTAAGTGATTCAAAGTTGGAAGTCAAAGCGTATGATAGTGTTTAATGATGTATGGAGGAGGGTGAGCGGTGAAACCACTGATGAGCCCACACTGGTTTTCCAGGGCGAAACATCGTTTATTCATTTCTCTTTTCGCTTTGGTGCTTTGTGTGTTCCTTGTGGGATGCTCATCCAAGTTTGAATTTTCGGTATTTCAACCCAAGATCTTTTGGTCTTTTGTTTTCTAGTTTATTTTTGGTTAAAGTAACTAATTTGGATGTTTTTTAACTTTTTTTTTTACTGAAGATAATGTTGATGGATCTGCATGTAGTAACTATTGCTTTTTGTCCTTTTGCATCTTTCCTTTTCCACGCATCTTTCTCTTTCATTTTGGTTTAATCTGCCGGCTTTTTACTTCGACCCACAATTTCATCTTGCCCATTTGATTTAGACATTTTTCTTTTCACGCAACTTTTAAGTTAGATACGATTTTTCTTAAAATATGCAGCCGAAAATGGCGTCTTACAATATGCGACATCTTCTTACGTCATATTTTGTTTTCTATTTTAAATATTCTCGCTTCACACTGAACTAGCGCATTCACCAAAACCTTAAAAAATTAAATGAATTCTTAATAGATATTACATTTCTTAACAGTAATGGTAGTAGTGGGTCTGACAATTAGGCACCGTCCGCCATACCCCGTTTTGCGCATTTATCTTCATACTTCTGCGACCTTCCTGTCTTCTCTACGGATGCCCACAGTTTATCAGAATGTGCAAAATCAAACCCGATAAATAACAGAAAGTTCAATCATAAAATCATTCACTATAGAAACTGCAATTCGTTAAACCAATTTTTTATCCGAACCTTTTTTCTTCCAATTTTATAAGACCCGTTTTTAATCATCAAACTCATTCAATATCAAACTCGTCATTTATAAAACACATTTTTAACAAAACCCGGAATTTGTCAAAACATTATTTTTCAAAACCGGAATTCGAAAAACCCGTTGTTTATTAGAAATTTCTGCTAAATTGATTGCGCATTCACCAATAATACATGAATGGAGGGCGGATACGCAGTTGCCGCGGCGCAGGTGGCGGCCCGGCGTTTCGATGCATTTGTCGCTGCTACGTGCGCAGACGTGTAGAGGTAGCCTTCAATAGTTTGTGTATAGATGTCACTTGCATTCCAGTTAAGCAAGCAAATTCCGGTTTTGAAAAATAATGGTTTGACAAATTTCGGGTTGTATTAAAAATGGGTTTTACAAATTACGAGTTTGATATTGGAATTAGTTTAATGAACAATGGTTCGATTAAAAACAGGTCTTATAAATTTCAAATTTGTTATTGAATGGGTTTGAAGAAATAAGGTTCGGATAAAAAATTGGTTTAAAAAATTGCAGTTTTTTTGGTGAATCGTTCTTACGATGAAATTGTTTATTAAATAGGGACTGATAAATTCCTGGTTTTAAGAACGCCTATGGTTTGTATAGGCGTTCTTCTTTACGAAGTTCAGTGTGTCGATACATCAAAACCAGTCCGAGTCTTCCTCATCTATCGGGGGAAACCCCACGTCAGCTGTCTTACGCTACATTGAAATTTGATCTTTAATTTTAACAGTTTGACTTATTGCAAAAGCAAGTTAACGTTTAATTTGATTTTTCTCAACAGCAAATTTAAGTCTTGAAATCCCTGATACTGCAGCTTTTTAGCTTATTGTATCTCTTGCTGTGTGCCTTCCTAACCTAAAAGGTTTGACGACCTCGTGAGGAGCAGCAGCCCCTTTATTAGGGTTCTCTGGCAGTTAGCTTCTATGGAGCAGGTTAGTGCTGATTCGTCATCTCATCACATAGTCTGCAGGTGGGTTCGTCTCTATAGATTCCCATCCTATGCAGGTGTTCTCTTAGTGCGCAGTGACCGGTTAATAGCCCCGTCACTTGTATGATTTCTTTCCTATTCAGTTTAAGGATTTCACAGGTGAGTGGTGTTGAAGGGGATGCCACCATTCTTTTGCTGTGGTTTTGCTCCGATATTGAATGTCAGTGGTTTCGATATTCTTCGTGTTCCCATCGCTTGATATAGCCACGTATCGAGGTTTTTGGAATTCCAAATACAGGTTCAGGTCCTATAAATGGTCTTTCTGATCCTTTTCTTGCTAAAGAATCCGCCTGTTCATTGCCTGCTACCCCTGTGTGCCCCGGCACCCACGCAATGGTGACTATATTGTGTTTCGCTAGGGTTAGGAGGGTTTGAAGGCAGTTCCACACTAATTTTGAGTAAATTAATAGCTGCTTGGCTGTCTGAGAAGATTGTTATATCTTTGTTGAGATATCTTCTTCTCATGTTTTCCCGCAGACAAGTCTCTATGATCAGAGATGCAAACCAATTTGATCTTGGGGTTAGGCCATATACTCCCGCTCCTGATGCACTGTCCATCTTGGATCCGTCGGTATACCATACCAATTTTCCTAACTGGACTAGTGATTTCTCCATCTTGTTTTCCCAGGATAGCTGGGTCTTAAACGTCTTGTTCGTGTTGATTTTCGGAATCATGATGTCACTCCTCATCTCTAGCAGTGAGTTGGTGACAATGCTCACAATCTTGGTATGTCCCAAATGGTTATCATACCAGTTGTCATTTCATTTTAGTCTGTATGCTCCCATTCTTGCCTCCGCTTTTACATGCCATTTACATTGGAATCAATTCAAAGTCCACTTTAAAGTCAACTTCGAATTTCGTCAAGCTGTTCGCCAGTTGCAAACTGTTAATGGATTTATAGGTTAGAAGATTAAATGTTCGGGTAGATCTAAACTGATTTTGTCACTATGGTGTCTAAAATGCTCATTTACAACACTTAAAAAAAAAAGTCCATTTTTAACAACGCAAAATGATAACCTAAAAATTCGACTGTAGTACAATAGCACCGACTCAGTTGTGCACTGGTGGCGCACCAGTTTTACCAATGGAAACCGCTACAAGTTACTTTATTTGTTTTTTCTCTAAACTTAGATATTTAACGGAGAAAGGAATTTTATTTAAATTCGTTCTTACATAAAAGCGTAGTAAATGTAAATGTAGCCTTAATCTGGCATGTGCGTCACGGTCTCCTATCAGGTGCCATTTCCTCTTCCAACCCGCAGGCTGGACAAACATGGACATGTTTATTTATATTTGTTTATTTTAGCAATGAACTTGATGATGGATCTGTATGTATTGTAAATCCAGCTTGAATTCGGCGGTAACATTTAACATTTTGATCCTTTTTTTAAGGAGCATAGCCTCTTTTAGGTGTCTTTGAACCCAAACGGTATTCATAGTGAAGAAAAAAATAAAACGACAATGTTTTTCAATTTCAAAATTTACAACTACACTGCAACAAGAAAACTCAATCTACCACAGACTCGGTTTTTGGTACCTATACAAAATTTGAAGTTAAACAATGAAGACAAGAAACAAGCCATGTGTGCCTTGTTTTCTCTATAACTAGAGTCTCTTTTTATGTAATAATAATATTTAACGCTATTCTGTTCTGTTCTTGATTCTCTTTACATTCGTACAGCTAACTACTTCTATTTTTAATCATCCCCGAGAGAACCCTGCATATAGATGGCATAATTAGATGTCTCTCGCAAGATCAATGCTATCTCTACCTACTGCTAACTATAGTAGGTATTGTCTGGGTTTCGATCGTTCACACAGAGGGCGCCATTGACAGGATTTCTTCCACTTGACGCGTAATCTTTGGAACATCAGCCCGACCGAAATTTTCTGTCATTGTGGTACACATCGCTGATGAGTCCCTGATAAGGACGAAATGATGTCGTTCTAGTGTGACTAATCTAAAATCAGAAAGTTCATTTTTCACTAAAGTATAAAAAAATTAAATATATAAAAGTTGGTTGGTTCAAAATAGGTGGGTTCAAAAACTTGGAAGTGAAAAACTTGGAAGTTCCCCTAAGCGCTTCCGTAAAAAATCCTACTTTATGGAAAACCTTACTAAGAGCACGTTCATTATTGTTTTTCGATTGAACCATTTGTCAATAGGATCCTTCGAATTAAATACCTCCCATAACAATGACATATCTTTTGTACTAAAGTAAATTTAAGGGTAAAAAGATTCAACATTTTTTTACCATATACTGCTAAAAACGCGGACGCTGCGCTCGTTATTTAAACCAACGCGTGAAAAAAAATCCCACCCTTTTTTACCCAAATTTTTGTTTTACCCCACAATCAATATCATAGGCAATCACTCGATACCGACTATGATTTTCCTCTATTCTGTATCGTCGCTATCAGTTGTGAGTTTTTTGATGGCTATGTAAGCCAATTCTCGAGCCGTACACCCTTCCACAGTCCTGGCACACCCAGTCTCCGGCAGCAGCCGGGTGTTGTTGGTCATCCATTCTTCCATTTTGTCGCTCCTTTCTACGTTCTCTCCTTTCCGTCTCTAGTCTACGTTCTTGCTCTTCAAAAGTTTGTGCTCCCTCATGGACTGTTCGGCGCCATGAAGCCCTATCGTTTGCCGTGGTCTCGAAGTTCTTTATATTGATATGACCCTTCATCATGTTGCCTTTGAGAACGTCCTTGTACCTTTTTTGTTGACCTCCTTTATTTCTCTTTCCCTCCTTCAGTTGTCCATAAAATATCTGCTTTGGGAGACGTGTTTCAGTCATGCGGATAATATGAACAGCCAACGAAGCTGGTGCTTGAAGATAAGGGCTTCTATACTAGTTGTTCTGGCTTCTTCTAAAAGCCTATGTTTGTTCGTCGGTCTTGCCATTTGATTCTCAGTATTTGTCTTAAACAACTTTGGTGATATTTTTCTAGTCGTTTGATATGCCTTCTGTAGGTGGTCCATGTTTTGCATCCGTATGTTAGAGTTGGTATTATAACTGTGTTGTAGACACGAAGCTTGGTCTCTGCATTGATGTCGTGATTTTTGAAGACTTTCTCCTAAAGCCGTCCGAACGCTGCGCTAGCACATTTTAGGCGATGCTCTGTTTCTGCGTCAATAGTTGCATTTGATGATAGGTGGTTCCCAAGGTATGGGTAATGTTTCACGTTCTGAGGAGGATGGCCACTTATGGAAATGTTTGGAGCTTGGGGATTCGTACCTGGTTCTGGCTGGTGAAGAATTTGCGTTTTGGCAAGGTTGACCTCTAGGCAAATGCTTTTGAAGTCTTGGTTAAATGCGTTGATTACCAGCTGTAGCGTACTGCAGTTCGATTACCGAGGTTGTCGAGACCTTAGTTTTTGCTCCCAGTCTGCCTAGGTTCAGTAGGCCACCGTCGAATATATATAGAATTTCCACTCCCGGCGGTAGATGTTCCTCAACAAGGTAAAGCATGGCACCTAAAAATATAGAGAATAGAGTGGGCGCAATAACACACCCTTGTTTAACGCCTGTCGTAATCTGAAATGACTCTCCTGGTCCATCGTTGCTCAGGACTGTTGCATTCATATTGTCGTGTAGTTGTCTAAGAATTTGAATATATTTTTGAGGGCATACAGCTTTTGCCAGTATTTTCCAAAGAGCTTCTCTGTTGACCAAATCAAATGCTTTGACTAGGTCTATGAAGGCCATAAAGAGAGGGCGATTTTATTCTCTAGATTTCTCTTGCATTTGTCTGGCACTGAAGATCATGTCAGCTGTGCCTCGATTGGGCCTAAATCCACACTGTGTCTCTGGCAGATTTTGTTCAGAAATCGGAATTAATCGGTTTGATAGTATCCGTGCAAGTATCTTTCCAGCAACAGAAAGCAGAGATATACCTCTGTAGTTTCCACATTGGGCCTTATCGCCGTCTCTGAGCTCGGCAGGAATGGTCTCAGTGGTCCATATTTTACTTATTAGAATGTGCATTTGAGAATTAAGTGCGGGACCCCCTTGTTTGTAGACTTCAGCAGCGATACCATCTGTACCTGGTGACTTGTTATTCTTTAGCTGTGTGATTGCCCTTTCCACCTACTCTAATCTCGGAATCTCACTTAGGTGTTGTTGTGTAGTTTTCTCGGGAATTTTGTCATTATCGACCTGAGATTCTCTGTTGAGTAGTTCTTGGAAGTGTTCTTTCCATCCTGAATTGATAGAGGATCTGTCTTTAAGCAGCCTTGTTCCATCTTTGGATCGTAGAGGATTGATACCTTGTCTAGTGGGACCATATATCATCTTAGTAGCTTGAAAGAAGGCTCTGGTGTTGTTGGACTAGATGTTGCATTTCATGTGATTTTGTAATCTACGTGTTTGCCTTTGTACTTCTGCTTTGGCTTCTTGATATTGCCTTTTCTTTTCGTTAGAGTTAGGGTGCCTTGAATTTCTTCGTCGTGCTCATCAAACCAGTCTTGATGTTTTTTTTTGTGTGTAGCCGACCGTTTCTTCGAAGGCAGATGTTATTGCTGTCTTCAACATTCTCCAGTGATCGTCAATATTCTCCGGGTATTTTAAAGTACCCAACTTTTGATTCAGAGAAACTTGAAATTTTGTTCTGGTTTGATCATCTTTAAGGCGTTCTACATTGAATCTTCTTCTGATTTGCTTTTTTTGACGGCTACTTCTTGGTGGAATGTGCAAGTTCATTTTGGCTCGTATCAGGCGATGGTCTGTCCAGCAGTCGTCTGCACTCGTTATTGCTCTTGTAATATTTACGTCTTTTTAATTTCTGGAACGTACAATAATGTAATCAATCAGATGCCAGTGTTTTGTCCTCGGTTGTTGCCAGGGGTCTTGAATTTGCCTTTTTGTCGGAAAATTGCATTTGAGATTATGAGGTCATATTCCTAACATAAGGTTAATAGGCGCAGTCCGTTTAAGTTCATGTTTCCAACACCTTCCTTGCCAATGACGCCCTTCCATAGGTTGGAATTCGTACCAACTCGAGCATTGAAATCACCTAGGATGACAAGTTTATCAGGTTTAGGTACAGATGTTACGGCTTCACTAAGTTGAGAATAAAATTCATCTTTTTGGTTTTCATCAGATGCAAGAGTTGGAGCGTAGGCGCTGATTATAGACTAAGCGTGTTGATGGTTGCTAAGGTTTAGGCGCAATGTCATTAATCTTTCGCTTATTCCGGATGGAAATTCGGTTAGGTGGTCCACAATCTCATTTTTTATAGCCAAACCCACTCCGTGAATACTTGGTTCATCTTCTTCATTTCCTTTCCAGAAAAATGTGTAGCCTCCTCCGTGTTCTTTAAGTTGGCCTGCGCCTGCTCTTCTAGTTTCACTGAGAGCAGCGATATCGATGTTTTATTTTCTTAGTTCACGTGCCACTATTGCCGTTTTTCTTTCTGCTCTTGTAGTGTGTGTGTGTGGAAGTGTACGGATATTCCATGTGGCAAAGTTCATTGGATTTATTTTTCTTTTGTTTTGACCGGATGTGGTGTACCCTCTGGATGCGGTTGTCCAGTCGGGCAGTTGTTGGCTGGCTATGTTTAGGGCACCTTTTATAGCCCCTTCTCTTTCAGGGTGAGCAGATTGGGTCCTAAATAGGGCTGCTCAGTCACGGATGCAGCACACGAGTTGCTCTACAGCCAATCCTTGAGCAAAACGGCGATCACACTTTCGCCGCTTTCATGCCGGTTTGTCACTAAGAGTTTCATGACTACACTGTCCTGCTCTCGTTGCAACTTGCTGATCGCCGAAAGACTTTGGTGTGCTTGGACTTCATGGTCCTATGTGTCCTAGAAAGTATAGGATCTCAGAGTAGAGAATGCCTGTGTGAGACTTTTATTAACGTGGACATGCTGATGCACAGTCAGCAAGCCCACGGTCCCTAATAACGAATGACTACCCAATAGCGTAAGGAATACGACGATTGGGTCCCTCGAGATTAGGCCAGCTGATTGCACGATTGAGCACTAGACTTGAATCGTGGGCGGGGGGTCGCTACATCCCACCGCCTACATGCTACAGGCAGTATGGTTTGCCCAACTTCCGATAGCGGACAGATTCATGCCACAGTGGCCTAATCTGTCCGGCTTGACACATCACAATCAATATACCTTTCCACCCGAAACTCTGTATTCACCCCTGATCAATAATAGACACTTAAAGTAAATATTTTAATCTATCGGTATCGGTATACCTAACGCGTTTGAAATAAATCCAAAATACACTACATTTTTCACTTGTTCATGCGATGTTTCGTACGATGCATGCCCGCTTTTTTGATGGAATTTTCGTTTCTTCCAGTGTGACTCCTTGTGCAAAACCTTTGCTTCTGTCCACTTCATTCGGTGTTGTTTCGACCATGCGTGTTCGGTGATTCCTGATTTGAAGCTTCCTTTATTGGGCAGAATCAGGGTATTTTCAGTAAATCAAGTGCTGAAATTCCAAATATTTGGAAGCCCCTCCTTGGGCGGAGCCAACTTTTTAAACTTCACGATTGAGTGATTTCCCATGGTATATAAGTATGTAGCCTTAGGAGTAGATTATAGTTTGAACCTGAAGACGATCAGAGATTGTATTGATTGAAACGTCATGTCGTGTATAAATAAAATATAGACAATGGAAACACAGAGTTAATTTCAAAAGAGCTGTTCTGTCATCGCACCCTTCAAAAAAGCGGGCATCGTTCGAAACATTTAATAAACAAGTCAAAAATGTAGTTTATTTTGGCTTTCTTTCGAACGCGTTAGGTATACCAGAGGTAGGCAACTCATATTGCCCTCTCTTTTTAGTTTTTTCATATTTGCATGTAAAAGCGATTTTATGAAATGGACTGATGTTTTCTTGTCCCTTTTTATAATTTTCCCATACAGTTTTTAAAAGATTGATTTTTTTGGTTAGTAAAATATGTCAAGTTTTGACAAAAAAAACAAAGCAAACACGGTAGATATTAAAATTGTAAATAACAGGTAAAATATAAAGACTCCTATTGATCTATATTTTTGTTAGTTTCTTTCTTACAATAAAACACGGAAACATATTGTATTATTTCTTAACAAAGTGCATGATAAATACCTATATTTGTACCTGCTGCTGTTTTTACAGTTTTTGATACAGCAAAATTCAAGGGCGTCGATAATTTTTTTCTTTTGGAGGAGGGGGTAACAAATTATCAAGAAAGATTTTCAAAACACTTTTATTGTTTGTATGCCTTTGCCCCTTGGCATATTGAGGAAAAGAATTATAAGGTAACAAAACTTAGGTAATATTTAATGAAAATAAACATAATTCTTGTATTCTTTCGAACGTAACCTTTTTTAAAAAAGCTTTGAACTAGAAAATAATATATATTTTTACATGAGGATACAATGTATATTTTTATATATGAGAAAAACTGATATAGCACATAAATTTTTTGTCAAAAGTCTATCTTGGGGGGGGGGTAATCACCCCCCTCCTCATCGACGCCCTTGGCAAAATTCCATTTTTAAACCGGACGTTTCTTAATAAAAAATGTGACAGTGACAAAATTATTTACTGTCAGGGGTTACCAACTATCATTGTCAACACACAATTTGTTTTTAAACATTTCCCTAGCAACTGTTAGATCCACTTGCTCACCTCTGGTAAAACAATAAGTGTCAAAAATCGTATACAGGGCCTCTAGGTATACCGATACCGATGGGTTAAAATATTTACTTAAAGTGTCGACATTAGGGAGATTTTGGTCAGGATTTTTGTCAGTCTATTACCCTTACCTTTACCTCTGTCAGGCTGTTACCTTTATTAAAGGTGACCACTGGCGTTTATTAGAGTCGAATAGTGACTACCTTTACCGTTAAAAAGACAACCAACCAAACTTGATGTGATTCTGTGGTGGAAGATTTTTAGGTTATAAAAGTTGGTTTTGTTTTACAAAAATTTTGTGTATTTGGATTTCATTTTTTGGTAGCCGTATTTATAGTAGTAGCGGGGTGCCTTTTTTACCGTTTTTTTTTGGTAAACAGGTGATTAAGTACAAATAAGTTTGCAGAGGCTCGATTCCGTCTATTACTCCACCAAAGATATCTTGCAAAATCATTTGCCTGACTAAATTTATGTTGAGGTGTCCGTGTGCCAGCCCTATTAGTAAATTAATATTTTCCTCCATGTTATGCTTAGTAAAGCAAATAAAAAAAAGACTTGAGGAAAAAAGAACAAAAGTCAATAATAAAGTAACTTTATGTTTACCGCCAAACGATTAACTACGTTTAAAAGCTCTATTTTTATGCTCTTGAAGTTACCTTTATTTACGCTAACGGTAACCATAAGAGTAACGAAATTTGCCGTTAAACTGTCTTACCAAAATCTCTCTATTGTTGAAACGGTGAATGGAAAAAAATCCCGGAAAAAAACTTCGTAAGGAAAAACCTGGAGAAAACCCCGGAAGAAGAAACTACAGGGATAATTGATTTTTACACATTAAAAAATATTAATAAAATAATATTATTTTAAGTTAGGTGTAAGTTAATTATAATAATTTTTTCTTGGGGTATTTTGCGGGATATTTTTTTCATTGGGTATTTTCCGGGGGTGGTCTTTCCGGACATTTTTCCTCCTACATTCGTTGGAACGCACCGCCCTGTCCTACCTAGACTAAGTATTTGTAAAATACGATTTAATTTCCTTAATAATAAGATATGTTGTTGGCAAGCTATTTAAACACTTTGGGTGGTAAATTAAGGCCAGTTTGCATTGAAGGCACGTTTCCAACTCAGTCCAGCTTAGCTTAGCAGATTAGGTACTGTCACTCTGTGTGATAAAATAACAGATAGTAAACGAAAAAAGAAATAAAAAAACGTGGTGCAACTATTATGCGAGTTACTAACATCCACACAAAAGAAAAGATATTTTAATACAATTCAATAATTGTTTGTCCCAAGTAAATATATGTTTTAAAAAACTAAAATTTCTATTTTCTAAAATATAAATATCTATAGAAAGAAATATTTGTTTGAAGCATATACGATACAAATTTTTGTGTGTGCCCAGTCAACACCGGTTCTTAAATATTACGTAAAAGTTACAACACATGATTACTTAACCTCCATGTTCTGCATAATGCCATGCACAAAGTTCCTTAATTTTTACGTAAATAATATCTAATTAAAATAACTTAAATAACACATGGCAACAAAAAATTGGGAAACGACAGATATCGATTTACTACCAACTAGAATGTAAATCTAAAGGTGAAAATTGGAGTAATTTTTTTACATAATATTTATATTTCTTACAAGTAACATCAAGGTAAAATTGACGTTACGTAAATAACGTACTCTTTATGTAACTATTATATAAATTTATAACATAAATGTTACAGGGTATACATTCACGATTATTAGCTGTACGAAATTTCTATTTATCTATCAACCAACGATACACGACATATACCGTTTTATTGAAGGTGTCAGATGGCGAATTTCCAACTAATAATTCCAGTGAAACATATTTACAAAATCAAGGGAAAATTTAGCGCCCTAATAAATTTACAGAATAGATTTGTGGGGTAGAGGGCAAAGGGTGAGGGAGTAAATTGGAAAAAAGTTTTTCCTCGACCAGGATTTGAACCCGGGACCTCTAGAACACCAGTCTAATGCTCTACCAACTGAGCTACCGAGGAACTGTGATTTTAACTGGCTAGTCGGAAATCCTTTCGTCCGATTCATTTGTTAGTAGTAGGGAGATCTATGAAGCCTACTGCGGCTTTAAAAACCTAGACATGTTATAAAGATAAGAAGGAGGTACACATTCACGATTATTAGCTGTACGAAATTTATCTATCAACCAACGATAGGCGACATATAGCGTTTTATTGAAGGTGTCAGATGACGAATTTCCAAGTAATAATTTCAGCCAAATATATTTACAAAATGAAGGTAAAATTTGGTCCCCCCTTTTAAGTTTTTTTATAAAAATTCCCAAAACGTTCAACTTACGTTGAAACTGTCTAAAGCTTGGCAAAAATCTGAATGCCGTTACATGTGTGCTTGGCTTTAAATAGTCGTTGTAACCTACTCTCACGCTTACACATGTGTTTTTTGTTTGCTTGTTAAGATGTGCACCTATCTGCCTGTTTTCGTCGACCCTTAACTATAATCGAACTTTTTAAGGGATATAGCCACTTATACATATAGACTCCTGGCGCCTAATTTCTTGCCTGTACTCTGTAATTTTTAATTTGATTTCTTAAATATTTTTAAATTTTTTGCAAAAATTTTCTTTTTAACAAGCCCCGGTCTGAATTGTTTCAGTAAATATAATGTAAGTAAAGAAACATAAGTTATGTTATGTAAATATTGCGTAAATTTTATGAAAACTTTCTTAATATAAATTTTGTGACTTTAGATTTACGTAAATATTATGTTAATGTAACATTGTGTTTTCTGGGTAGTTTCTACTACTATCAGTCGACCGATGATCAGTGCACATATCATCGTTAGACTAATGTTCCCTTAAAAATTTTAGTTTTATAAGAGAACAAAAAAAATATACGCGGAAACGCTTTCCGCACGCCCAACAATTTTCTTTCCATCAAAAATGTAAATTGTTTCCACGTCTCCAGTTCTAACTTTAAACTTTAAAATATTTCGCAGGAATCTTTCTAAGATTTTTACATTTCCATAGTTATTAAGTCGACTGGATTTTTCTCTTAAGAGCAGTGGCAAAGTCGAAAAATAAAATATTCTTATTAAAAAAATTCTCTGCAGGGGTGCGTTCATAGTACGGTTAAAATTTACTCGGTGAAAATTTTCGCTCACGCCCGGTGTGAAAAGTGACAGATGACATAAGATCCCTAACCTACGTTTTTGCGATTTTACCTTTTTTTTTTGTTTTTTTTTTTGTGAAAAGTTTCAAAGTAAGAAAACAGAGGACAAAATCTAGTAGTAAACCTTACCCCCGCCCTGAACAGTGAGAGTCACCCTTAAATTTTAAATATGAAATATGAGTCCTGTGATATTTTGTTTCGAAGGTATTTGGCACCCTTCCGTCCACATAATTTTTTGAATAACCCATCAAACAGTTTAACACAGAATCCAAAACAAATTTTTGTACAAATCGTGTTTCCGTATAGTCGACCGGCCCCTATATTTGGTGTTATGTATGTAATTTCCTGAAACTATAATTTATGAGTCCACCCCCCCCCCCCCCGGACAATAATTTAGCCACTAGGTACCTAAAAATATTGACTTACCACTTACCCTACAAACTTTCCATTATTATTCAAACATGCAGATTCATGTGCATTTTATACAATATAATGCGTGTCCCTACTAAACATTGTAGAAAACCCCAAAAAAAAGTCATCCACTCACTAAAAAAAACGAGGTTTTCTTCTCGGTGGAAAAAAAACACCTTTAAATTCAACAACGAACGAAACGAATGTGACGAGTCACGTGACGGTTTAAAGTTTTAACTTTTGTTTTTTAGTTTCTTTTCGGCTGAAGTAACTGATTTGGAGGGTTTTTAACTTCTTTTTTTGTTTTAATTGCCTTAGGAGCATAATCCTACTGGAAATATTAACAGGTCAGGACGAATCCGTATTAGGTAACTTGGATAAGTACCAGTGCGGAACGATGCCTATTTGTGGTTGATTCAAAGTTGGAAATCAAAGTGTATGATGGTGTTTAATGATGCATGGTAGAGGGTGACCAGTGAAACCACTGATGAGCTTACGCTGGTTACCCAAAGCGAAACACGGTTTAATCGTTTCTCTTTTTGCTTTGGTTTTTTGTGTGTTCCTTGCTGGATGCTCATCCAGAGTTGAATTTTCGTTATTTCCACCCAAGATTTCTTGATCTTTTGTTTTTTCATTGGAAAGTCGGTTAAAAATTTGTTGCTCTGTGTAAAGTTTGCGCAGTCGCAAACGATTTGACAGTTGTGTGTGTCGTTAAATGTGAACGATTCCCAGACTGACCGTTGCTTGTGAAGAGGCTGGCTAACTAGCTGACTAATGCCCGTGTGCCCGGGTTTTTGCAAACAAATCTCTGTCAGTTCAAGCGGCACTTGAACAAGTGAAGGAGGTAAATGGAAGTGATGAACACGGGCATAATACCTTCAATAGGTTCATATTAAGTTCAGAATAGACATACAACTTTTTTTAAGTTTTTTAAGTTAAGTTAAAAATTTCAAAAACCAGGTAAACAAATATATAAAGGTTGAAAATGAAAATAATCTATACATTTCATTCGCCTCAAAAAAATACCGCTATCAATTTTCTTTTTCCATTTTTCCCATCAGTCTGCAAATCGTTCTGAAATTTTTTCTTTCCAATTTGTTTTATTTCTCCACAGACCCATTTGTATTTCTCTCTTCGTAGGAAGTATTTTTCTCCTCAAGATATCGGCATTTAACAATAAATGAGTTTAACGTCAGTGGTTATTACGAGCATGGTGTCCCAGAATATTGTCCATTATCTAAATAGCAGCACCATAAACGCACACACAAGCCACTTGGGGAGTCTTACATGTGTATTAGAATTATAAATTTAACCAATATATCTAAGTATAGAATTAGAAATTGAAAAAATACTCCTAAGTATTTTTTCAATTTCTAATTTCCAAAATCTTGTTATCAGAAGAATCTTTGTTTGGTACAACATAAAAAAGTACAATTTGGATAACTCTTTAGAAAAAATATATAGGGTGCGACTAGGGTACCGAAATGCATGTGTATGAGTAAGAACCCTATTCAATTCAGATGCCTTGAAGAGAGATGCCGTCTAGGCAATGTTGTCAAGTAAACAGTTTAGGAAAACTTTCAGCACTTTAGTCTGTTTTATTCGAAGACGTGGGCGTGAAGGAGATCATAGACGTAATTTTTCTCAATTAATCACTCAGAAGATTCTGAAATGATGCAACTAAAATACCACAAAATATATTTTATGTAAGACCTGAAGAGGAGGCCTCCCTTCGCGATTCTGTATATTTGAGGAGGGGAGAGGAGCCCGTTTCCTCGACAATTTTGGTAAGTCCACAAGAATCAGATTTTTTACAGGAAAACACTCCTCTGTTATTACATTTAATAACAGCTTTAAATTCGTTTTAGAGTTAAACAAGACGTGAACATGGTTACAAAAATTGTTCTAAGTATTTTTTTAATTCTTTTAAAAAAGTGTAATTAAGTTTTAAATTAATTTCAAGAAGATATTTCGTAAAAATGGAAGACAGCTACGATAAATGTCGGGACTTTAGCATAACTGGTTATGGGAGGTCAGGCTCAGACTCCTCACAGCTTTATTGAAAGAGCAACGTCAATCGGTATTAAATGTTTGTCGATAAATGGGCATTTTAATTAATTTAGCGGATTCTAATTTTAAACTAAAATAAGAAAATACTCATAATCACTGTTTTACCCCCTTTAAAGGCCATCTTTATCGTTAAATTTGACGGAATCTTACTTGGGAATCTTTCAGTTAATTGTGGGTGACATCGGCAACAGCGTATCGGTTTTGCGCTGCTTTTTTAATACACGTTATTTCGGCACCCTAGACAAGAACTCTTGAACCCTGTGTTTACAAATAATGTATCAAGAGTTATTGCTCTTAAAATGACTTCTTTGAATCGTGATTTTAATATTTTATGACGGCTAAGTCATTGCTCTTTTAAAAGGAATTTTTAACTTTAAGAGTGATTGCTGCTGACAATAACTTTTTGTTTAAGTTCATAAATACAAAGTTCAACATAAATGGTGTTTGATTGTTTGTAATTGAAATGATTTTATAATAGAAACTTTCAAGAGAAGGTTAAGATCCAGGACCTCCAGGGCAAATTGTGTTCTGGAAATCCTGGTCAAACAAAAAGTGCTAGAGTGCTGAAATGTTGCACACATACCGTAAAGTTGGGTGTCTTGAGACTGTATGCTGACTTGAGACAAAACTTCACGTGTTCCAAACACAGCTGGCAACGCTGCCTTGGGTCGACATTTTCAGTCGGAATCTGTTTTCGTGAACGAGCAGGTTGTATTTTGATTGATTAGTGGTGTTTATCTGTTTTTTTAGAAGGTAAGTTATTAATAGTCACTTTTTTTGTTTTTTTGAAAAGTCAAAATAAAAAAAATTGGCGCAAAACTTTATCTGTGTAGGCATACATAACCAATGTATCAATTTAATATTTATTCCAATGATTCTTGCATGTATGGTAGATATTTAAGTCAAACCACATTTTTACTAGGTGAAGCAGTGTATTAAAAAAAATATATAAACAAAAGGCTCAGTTTTGTCGGTGATTTGAGACAGAGCTGTCCCAAGATACCTTTATGTCTCAAGTCAGGAACAGATATTTTTAAAACTTTTTTTACAGGTGTTCTGAAAAATGGATAGATACAAAAGAAAAGTGGGTGCTAACTATAGAAGATATGGCGAAGAGAAGCTTCAGCAAGCAGTAGAGGAAAGAAGGCGGGGTGTTTCCTTGCGAAAACTACAAAGAAAGTATGGTATTCCAAAGAACACCATTGACCGCGGGATGAAGAACCGTATTAATCGAAAGCCAGGAGGACCGACGCTTTTTTCTGAGGAAGAAGAAAGAAAATTCTTAGAAGATATTAGACTTGCAAGCGAGTGGAGTTTCCCTTTAACATCGATTGATGTAAGATATTTAATGAAATCATATCTTGATAGTTGTGGAAGGAATATACCCCAGTTTAAGAATAATCTACCGGGGCGACAATTGATGAGAAACTTTCTTAAGAGACACTGAGAAATACTTAGCGAGCGGTGGTGTGAAAATATAAAAAGAGTACGGGCGGGTGTGAACCTGGATGCCATAAATAAATATTTTGATGAGTTAGAAGTAAGCACAAAAGATATAGAACCACGCGCTAACGATGAACGGCTTCCGGACATTTACTTCCCCTTTATGTCGTTTATAAGTCGGAACATTTATATAAAACCTGGACAAAAAATGGTCCCAATGGAACAAGATACAGTGGATCCAAATCAGGTTAGTTTAATGAGTCCATTTTTGAAGACTGGTTCCAAACCATCGCCTAAAATATTTTAAACATTGCCAAATGAATTACCGAAGTTGTTAATAGGTGACAATATTGCGAGTCATGTTTCGACAAAAGTGATTGAATTCTGCGGTGAGAACAATATAAGATTTGTTTTGCTCCTACCTACTAGCAAACACATGTGCCAACCATTGGATGTGTCTTTTTTTGGACCACTAAAAAAACTATGGCGGGAGATACTTTTGGACTGGAAATTCAAAAACCGAGGAGTGATACCCAAAGACGTTTTTGCAAGGCCACTGAAAAAATGTTTAGATAAGCTCTCTATTGAAGACCGTGCATCAAAAAATCTTATATCTGGATTTCGAGCTACTGGATTATGTCTAATAGACAGAAAAAAAATACTGGAACACTTCCAGTATTGCCCAATGAAGAAATAAATGTAACAATTGATAACGCATTTACGTTGTTCCTAAACAATCTTTATCCGAAAAAGACAGTAACAAAGACAGTTAAAAGACAAAGACTACAAGTTGAGCCGGGAAAAAGTATTGAGAACATAGATGGTACTGCACAAAACTTGGTAGAGGAGCCGCAAGAAATTCCCAATAATGATAATATGGATACTGACTTAGACAGCAACGACAAGTTGCCCGATTTTAGCCAATGTACACAAGCAGAAGCATTAAAAGATAAAGCACCAAAAATACAGCCGAAAAGATGTACCAAAAAAATTTTAGAGGATTCGTCATCAAGCGACGCTGAGAATTCATTTTGCACACAATATTCATACGACAGTCCTGAGCATTTTAATGAAGAGATTGATATGGTTGATCCATCAGAATTGCTTATTAATGAATTTGTTTTGGTGGAATTAAATTACGATGCTCCTCACAAATCAGAGGCCGTTCTAAAAAAGTTTATTGGAAAAATAATCGATATAACAGAAAATCTACAATTTACTTGCAGTTTTATACGCAAAACTACAGGTGCAAAGAATATGTATGTATTTCCTGATGTTGAGGATATCGTGGAAATTCAAAAAGAACAAATTATTTTAAGACTTATTCCAGTATATTCTCGAAGGGAAAGATATTCGTTTTCAGTTGAGATATAAAAAGGATCTCTCTTCTAAGAATAACTCAAAAATATTTTGGTACTAATTATATGACTCTCAATTGCGCTACAGAGCCCAATGTGCCAAATCTTAATTTTGGAATTTATTTCTTTTTAAATAATTTTTTTAAAAAAAAAAGCTCTCTGTAGCGCATTTGGAAGTGAAATATTTGGCTTGTATGCAAAATCTCATTACTCTAGTATTCTTCATTTGGCTATGATTTCCATAAAATGAAAATTGTTATTTTGCACAATATGGCAACCACTGTTTAAGGTATCTGAAACACTGAATTTTGATTTTATTTTCTAGATGTAAAACTTTAATTTTTACGCGAATTTCTTAATTCAAATTCACTTGGTTTGTCTACACTTTTATTTCAACCATAAACAAAAAAAATAAAACCCAGATTATCAGTTTACTTAACATGATAGCGGCTGGAAACTTTGTGAATAAAGTATCTGTATTTCTGAAGGTGTCACCAATATAGCAGACATTTTCAGTACGACTTTGTCAATGATGGATAAAATAACCTAAATTTTAATTTTTCAAACAAACGTTGCCATATTGTGGTTGTGCTATATAGTGGAAAAATCGGAGAGGTTGTCAAAATCGGGGTATACCCTTTAAGCTGTGGTAGTTGCCCCGCGACCTACGTAAGACAGACGAGAAGGAATGTTTTAACTAGAGTCCGCGAATATTTGAGTTTTGTTAACAAATATAAAAAACAGATATTACAGAGACAAAATCAGCCTTTGCTAACAACCTCTTGTCAACAAAACACTACTTTTCAATATCTGATTCTGGGGATTTCCTAGTAAACTTCTTACTGTGTTTCCGGATTGATATACTAATTTAAGACCGGTGTTATTAAATTAAGTATTAAGTAATCCTTTCGTATAATTCGGATTATTTAATATTTAATTTAATAACACCGGTCTTAAGTTAGTATATCAGTCCAGAAACACAGTTAGAAGTGTACTAGTTTTTATTAAATACTTTTTGTAATCCTTTCGTATACTTAGGATTATTTAATATTTAATTTAATAACACCGGTCTTAAATTAGTATATCAATCCGGAAACACAGCAAGAAGTTTACTAGGAAATCCCAAGGATATAACTAGAGTTCTAGAAAAAAGTAGAATTTATGAAATTAGTTGCATGGATTGTGACAAAAAATATGTTGGCCATACGAAACGCTCTATTCAAACACGATTGATGCTTTTGAAAACAATCATAGATTTACATTAGATAACCTAAAACTTCTAAAAGATGTACCAAACAAAAGACTTAATGTATATGAAAGTATGGAAATCATTAAATCCAGAAATAGTTTAAATAAAGATAGAGGCCCCATTCCGTTTAGTACACTTTACTCTTTAGTTGAGGGGAGATAGGGTTATACAGCGTGACCAATCACAAATTATTAGTCTTATCTCCGACCACTGAGAGATAGTATATAAGATAGGTTGTAGATTAATTTAGTTTATTGTTTATCGTCTCCTGATGATGCTACGTATAAGTGTAGTTTTGGTTTGTGGAAAACAATCATAACTTTGTTACACTGAAGATAATATTGGTTGCCTATTCTTCTTTTTTTTCTGAGATTCCTTTGATGTATGAAGTTATAATTATCACCTGTCGTCCTTTGTATTGATGTGGTCTATTTGTGTAGCTAGAGAAACCGTTTCTTCGCAGATCGGATCGAATTTCTGCATTTTCTTTAATTAAAGATTCTTCTGTATTGCAGATATAGGTGGTTTAATCTATAAGAGATTTGGCAGTTCCCAGTTTGGTTGATGTGGAGTGGTTTGATTTAAGGTTTATATATTGTCCAGTATGAGTAGGTTTGCGATATAGAGAAGTAGTTATGGTTGAATTATTTTTTTGGTGACTGGAACGTCGAGAAAATGGAGCTGACAATTTTCTTCTTTTTCCAGAGTTGGTGTGATGCAATTTCTTATGCAGATATTCTTCTTCAAACGCTTCCATAAATATGTTGGACACTACCGGCGAAAAAGACTTAAAACATGTTTGCTTTAAAAGCTTACTAACTGTATAATCTTTTTAGATCTTATAAAATAAATTGTTAAATCAATTTAGTATTGAAAACTAAAAAGCAAAGAATAGGGTGACTATACAACATCTGTTGTAAAATAAAAAGCATGTAGTTTTAAAATTATTGGTGGATAATTGGTCGATGCGATATGAATAATAACTTAATAAAGAAAAAATACCTGGTCCAACGAAAATAATAATAACCACTGTTTGTTTGCGAAATTTGACTACACCCGACAATACCAAAACAATGAGATGGAATAAATTCCATATCGTTCTGAACTTTAGAGAGGGAAGGCGACGGAGATATGTAGGGTGTGACGCGGTCGCGAAAATAAGCCTAAATAAACACGTGATTGACAGAGCGAGCGTCGGTTTTGCCGCGGTCATTCTTGAACTGGAAGTATGCATTAGATGCGCTTTGGCTGTTGAGTGATCGATTCCTTTCGCGGCTTCGAAAATTAGGTCCCAAGATTTCTCAGATAATAATATACTTTATTTAATTTAAGAATAATACCATGTTTACGAATTATAGTAAAATGGTTTACAAATTAGAGGCGTCAAATATCTCTAATGATCCAATCAATCCATTTTTAAAAAACGTCAAAAAGTGTGTTAGATTAAGCTGAACGTACTTACGTGACCTTTCATATTATTCGTTTTTTTTCGAGCGAAAAATGTTTTTGCAATCGTTTATCAATTGCAAACTGAATGCACGCGCAAACCATTAAATGTTATGATGCAATATCGCCATATGGTTATTTGCTTTTCAAAATATCGTGCCTCTTCCGATCTCTCACTCAGTTTAGAGTCTAATTTTAATATTTTAACAATGGTTGCTAATATTGTTTTTCTTTGTTTCAGGTAAGTAGACTTTATTACAAGAAATCACCAGCAAAGGGAATAACACCTCAGTCTGTCTACGTGGAGACGCTTGGGATTTCCTTCAAAGTAAAGGTGCTTCACCGATTCTGCAGACTGACAATACTCAAGCACCAAAAATCTGACCTCCTATCAAATGCGTCTTAATATGGCGTCAGTTTCGGGTAGAATTAATGTTGTGATTTGATACGTTTGTCTCCAACGTTGTTTTTGAAGTAAAAGCTACGCTCTTAGTTATCCATTACAAAACCCAACGATATGCCCCCGTCGGAAAAAGTGACGTACGTTTTTACTGCAAAACCAACGTCTTCAGTGCGTAGGACATTTAGACGTGCAGGATACCGACCTCTGTTTGCGATTGAAAACGTGTAGCTCGTTGGAACTGTCCTACGTCAACCGACGTCCCAAACGTTTCATCTAACTTAAAAGCACTATTTTTATTTCTCTGGTTCTAACCTAACTTTTTTAAAAATTTTAACCCAACTTTTATTCAAGTTTTTTGTCTTGGAGTTTTTGGATCCAGGATCTGCTTATTGCTAGTTGCAAGTACCCTTGAAAATGCCAAAATGACCCTTTAAACTTTCGAATAGTTTCTACAAAATTAAACTTTTGCAGATGAAAACCTCCGACAAATCCCAGATACAAACAGATTCCTTTAGGAAACCAACATATCCCACTTACCTCCCACATGTGGGTAATGTGCTCCATTTCTTTTAATTGTTTGATATAAATAATTTTGAAGTAATCACTCATGCCGAGATAACGAGTCACGACCACAAACAAGAATAAATAAAACGGAATGGTAAAATTGTGAGGTTAGGGCGACATTTGACAGTTAGGTGTGTGATACTAAAAACGACTTCAGATTCTGATACGTAGATTAGGTTAATTACATACTCTGTGCAAGACGTGCGATTCTAATATGTAGGTACGCAGGAAAATGGCAAATTTCACGAGAAGTTTTGAAACATTAAATTCGTACATCATGGCGGATGTACGATTTTAATACGTCGTAATACGTTTGTGAAAAGTCACTTTCTGTAATTTTAGTCATGCTTGACGACTTAACTTGGAGAACCGGTCGCACTTGGTATAATGTTAGTTCAGATTAAGTAGGGCACGAAAATTCGCCATTTTGAACATATTGACGTCTATCGGTCAATGTAACTTAATTTGCTTTTTAGATTTATTTTAAAGTTAGAAAGTTCCGTGTAGTGTAATTAATAAAATAAGGTTTTGGGGAATGCTACATCATTTATACAATAAAAATAGCAACATTATTACACTAATTTCTTAGATTTTTCAGGGCGCCTGGATTTTTTGAAGTATCTTATTTACATTTATCAATAAACGGCCTTCCGCTTATAAAGTTTTTTGTGTAAAGTGCTTTAAGAGTAAACTTAAATTTGTTTCAAAAGTTTTAGTTACAAAAATGGACTCAGATCTAGAAAATGAGTTGAATTCAGAGGAAATAATTGGCAGCTGCTGAGTCATTGCTGCCTGAACAACATAAAGAGCCACTACCAGCAGAACTTTGATGCGTTTATAAACTGGTGCGAATTAAAACATGTTAGGAAAATTATTGGAGATGTATTGGTGGCATATTTTTCGGAAAAATAGAAAACATTAAAGTCATCAAGCTATAATCTACAAATAAATAAAAGACAAACCTAGAAATCTGCCTTTCATCAGTGGTTTTATCACTATTCTCCTTAACTGGTCGTCACCCAAGTAACAATTTTTAGTTACCATATATTTGCCATAACTAAGAAATACATTAAAATTAACGTCGCATAAAGTACAAAAACTATTCATTTGTGCAACAGCCGCTATGATGGACGGGAAAATGACGCCACATCGTTGTTAGTAATTAGGGTAAATTACTCAGAGATTGTACTGATCGAAACGTCGTGCATAAATAAAATATAGACAATGGAAGTCCGAAACACAGAGTTATTTTCAAGCTTCCTTTTCTTACTAGGAAGTTCTGCAGTCCGCTTTGGTGAACGTTTTTCAATGAAACGAACTGTTTGACCTGTCTTTGTCCAGACGTTTGCTTCCACAGAACGTTCGTCTCTTTGGTGAGCCACTGTTTAATAGATTGCTTGGCTCTGGCTTTAGCGATCCCACAAAATGGTTCAGGCCCTGTGAACTTTATTGCCGAGCCTTGTCTAGACAATTCGTCGGCTTTTTCGTTTTTAAAGTGTCCCCGATTTCCTGGAACTCACACTAGTGTCACCCTTTTGATGCTTGCAACCCTATTTAGAACTGTTCTGCAGTCCCAAACCAGTTTGGACATCACTTGCACTGCTTCTACAGCTTTTACTCTACTAATGTATTTCTTCGGCACAGTGAGGTATTGCTGCTACTTCAGCTTGGAACACTGTGCAATCGTTTGTCAGGCTTATAGAGACTAAAGTCTCGTATTTTTGCCCGTATATACTAGATCCTACAGCCTCATCGGTCTTGGAGCCGTCTGTGAACCAGATGGATTCCGCTCCAAAAGAAGGGCGTCCCCACCAGTCGGCTCTATCTCAAATTTTGACTTTGTATTTCTTTTTGAAATAGATATATAAATCTTTTTTGAGCTCGTTTTCAAGTCGTTCATGCTCAGTTCCGTGTGAACTGATAATGGGTGCTTGACCCCTCGTTGCTTCTGTCTGAATAAAGACATGCAAAGGTGGCAAATTCAGTAGAACTTCCAACACTACCTTTGGGGTGGTCCTCATAGCACCCGTTATACTTAGGCAGGCTTTTCTTTGTATGCTATTCAGGAGTGCTATGGCCCCGGCCTGTTTGGTTCTCGTCCACCAAGCCACAGAACCATAGGTTATTATGAACCTTACCATCTTTGTATATAACCATAAAGTCATCTTGGAATTTATCCCCCAGTTTTTCCTACACAATTTTCTGCATCTGCCCAAGGCAATCGATGCTGCCTTGACTATGTGAGGTTTCCATGTTAGCTCTTGGTCAAAGATGACCCCCAGATATTTCACCTCCTTAGTGTATGGAATTTCCGTCCCATTTAGTACGGGTGGTTTTAGGCCTTGTAGTATTGTTTTCTTTGCAAATGGGACTATTTGCGTCTTTTGTGCATTTATGGTCAGGTTTGCATTAGTTATTCACTAAATTTAGTGCTCTCTGAGTTCGTTCAGATATTACCTCACCAAACTTCCCCATGATGACCACTACTAGGTCATCTGAGTAACCCAGACTTATAAAGCGTTCGTTGGTAAGTTTGCTCAGAATGTCATCCACTAGGTTTGCTTAGAGCAGAGGTGACAACACCCCACCTTGCGGGCATCCTCCTCCTGCTTTGCTCAGAATGTCATTCACTAGGTTTGCTCAGAGCAGAGGTGACAACACCCCACCTTGCGGGCATCCTCCTCCTGCTTTGACCTCTATAGTCGTGCTACCTAAAGTGGACATTATTATCCTTTCTTCTAGGCTTGCTTTTATCCAACGAGAGATGCAGGGAGCTACCACCGTTATTGTGCTTCTACCAGTGAAGCTGTTGTGGCGCTGTTAAAGGCGCCTTCAATATCCAGAAAAACTGTTACCGCTATTTTTTATCGTCCAGGGCTAGATCTGTTGATTTACCTGGTGAATGGGTATACTGTCTTTTACTCAGCGGTGAGCGCAGAAGTACTTCGTTCCTAATATACCTGTCTAACAGTCTTTCCAGTGTTTTCTGCAGGAAAGGTGACAGACTGATTGGTCTGTATGACTTTGGTGTTAGGTCTGTTAATCTTGCTACTTCAGGAAGGTATGTGACTTTTATCTTTCTCCATGCCTCTGAGATGATGGACCCCCATACCAGGCAGGCATGGGGGTTAACCCTGAGGTAAGGTAGCTTACCTTAAAGCCCTGGTTACCCTAGAGTTAATTTGAATCCGCTTTTTAAAATTTTTTACAACTTTATGTTGGTCGAGTTAGGGATTTAACTCTCGAGTTAAAGAGAAAGATAGCTTTCTAAAATATTGTACATGTGCGTTAAATAGGCTATCGCAAAAGTCCTAGTCCACCCTAATATCGCCAGAACCAAAAAAGGCATAGGATTTTATCAAAAAATCGTTAGAGAAAAAGGTATTTGTAGAAACAAAAGGAAATGTTCCATTCACATTTTCCAAAATGTAAAGGGTATCTCGTATATGGTGGCCATCCTAGCTACGTCCCCTTAATGACTACCGAAATGATTACCATTCAAAAAGATACTTTTATGCACGTCATAAAAGTACTCTTTCGCGCTTGCATTTTTAAACGTGAAGTAGCGTTAACATCCCTTTTATGCCCGCGTCGCGCCGGGCTTTAAAGTTCTAAAATTATCTAGTTGTCCCATGCAATCATTTGTTATATTTTAAGTGACTTTTCAAGTTTATATTTTGAAGTTTCTTTGTCTAATGTCATTAGAAAATTATAAATTGTTTTTTTTTTTCAAATATTAAAATGAAATCATGCTTATCATGCATAAAATTTTCAGTGTACCTGGGTAAAAAATCTCAGGCTGCTATTTCCATAGTGTGGGCTTTTAAAGCTGTACTTTTTGGCATAAATAACTATTTTGTAACCATCTAATTACATGAAGTTTTATTTCTCGGCCTTTTTTGTTTTGAAAATATTAGTTTAAACTCGGACTTTTGGGATACCCTGTATAATATTTCCATTGTCGTACTTAAATCACGCTAGAGCAAGATAACTTACATAAATCTTTTTTATGCGAAAACTAACTGCTTCGTATTTGAGTATGCACTTGAGCATTGGTATCTATATCGCTTTACTATACCTACTACTCTAATAGTGGTCGGAAATCTCACGAAAACGAAAGCAAGCTTTTTGGAAAAGCCGATACTTTTAGAATGAACCATATTTCGACCATGTAAAAGGACTGTGGAGTCAGCAAGCTGTCAAAGTTGCCAAACTGCGTAAACGTAACGTAGCTCTGAAATGCAGCGCTCTCATTGGTGAAAACCGGCAGAGGTGGGCGTTTCTACCTCGACTAACGCGATTTCAGCTACCGGGTCGGGCGACACGACGTAACGATACACCACCTAGCGCTCGCTAGCACCGATATCTCATGAAAACCAGTCTCGCTCAATGTGCGATTGACAACTTCTGTCAGATCTGACCAATGAGGTTGCTGTAAGTCGGCGTACGATACGTTCAAGTAGAGTGGCGTAACTTTTAGTGTCGAAGATAACGACCCGGCTCTTGCATTTCTCAGGAAAAATGCGTACCGATAATAGGTGTCCCCATCAAGTTAGCCTGGAAATAATTCAGAGGCGAAGAATCTACCGGGAAGGCGCGTCGACTGCGTCAATAGTAAACATCTGACAGTCTAGTGTTTTCCGTAATTTCGCATCAATAGAAAATTGGATTCCTTCAGTTTTAAACGTGGCTAAAACAGGTTTAGAAAACAAAAACGAGGATTTCTAAGGCTTAGTTGGTGAGTATAATTATAGAGTTTGGGTCGATCTATGGCTTTCTCCAAAGAAAACCCACTTGCTAGATATTATTAGACTTGATTTTCCAAATTTTTGCATAAAAGTTGGCCATATAAGTGCTCTTGTCTCAAATGATTTTCTCTCGATTCAAGAATAGACCCCCAGAAAGCTACATGGCCATGTGATGCGTTTATCATTTAAGACACGTAGAGAATCTACGTCTTGTTTGTTATCCAATTTTCTGGGCACTTTTATGATGAGCTTCGGTTACACACTTCTAATATGGAAGGATTTGATAACTACTGGCTTCTGGCAGTTCCTTGGTTTGCGTTTTTACGTCCGAAAATGAGTATTCTGGAGGTCTATGTTATTCTAATATCATATATTTATATGTGTAGTTGGTATATTATGGTCGCGTCGGTAAGTAGGTATATAAAATTGTAATATTAGGTACTTGCCCTATTCGGATTTCAGTTTAACTGTGGCGAACTTATTTTTTTGCACAATTTTACGTCATTGCATTTGTTTTCCATGGCAACGTAGAGAGTTTATTTATGCTTGTCCACAGTGGAACATCAGAGATTTTTTAGCAACGGGTCAAAAATTTGGGGTTATGTTACTTATTTTGACTTCGCATTCCGCGCCGCTCAAGCACAAAAATTTTTTTTTACTTTCGCTTTTTTCGTAAAGTGTGTGCAGTCTGACACGCGTCCGTGTAAGTCATGATGCGTTGCTGTAGCCCGAACACATCATTACCGCCGCTGTACCATACCACAGCGCAAATAACTTTCTAGGTCCATATGACCGCGTGTTTATTTTGATTTTTCAGACAAAAACAATAAGTTTTTTCTATTGTTTTTGTGACTCAGTTTCTGCTAATGCGATACATCTGCCCCTTGGTGTGCTAAAAGACTACGAAAATACGGAATGGATATAGTACCTATTTAGCACTACCTGAGCCCCTAGGAAGTTCAAATTTAAAAGTGAAATCACTTTTTTCATTTTTTTTTAACTAAAGCGGGACTAAACCATCAAAACCTGAACTCAAACCAACCCAGCATTTTTTTTAGCTATTCCAGCGCCCATAAATTTGAACTCTTTAGAGACCCTAGTAAGTGCCTTCATACAAGATTCTTTTCATAAAAAACCGAGTAAAATACTAAAATAAAAGAGAGCCATTTACTGCAGAATTACTTGCTAAACAAAACGCTACCGAACTACATATTAAAGTAACTAAGTGTAATGTTTAAGGTTGCGTTTATAATTGAATTGAAAGCACTCCTGCTAGCTGCTACCACCGGTTTAAGGAAAACAGGTTAACTTAAAAAGCATGCCGATTTAAAAATCGGCTGCTGACGTTACACGAAATACCTAATCATATTTTATTTTAAACAGGAGCGTCAACAACTAACAAGAGTCTTTCCGATCTCTAAATGGAGCTTTACTGAACTGTTTTATTAATACTCAAGTATCCGTGTGTTTTTGAAACTGAGGTTGGGATCTAAAATCTATTTTTTGGACTCAAAGATTTCAATAGTAAACTTGCACATAATTATGCCGCAATAATTTAAATTAAAAAAAAATATATTGAATCAAAATAAAAACAACATTATTTGGGGTTATGGGCGCTGAACGTTTCTATTCAGCGAGCCAGTAAAGTTCTCTTAGTTCTTTGATAAACTCGGGCTAATGCCCACGCAGCTTTAGGCCATTTTCGGTGAGCGACCGCACACGCGGAGTGGTTTCATATTTGTTTTAAAACAATGTTTTTGGAAACATACTTTTGAAAGATAAACAATCTCCACTGGTTTTCTGTCAGAAAACGTAAAAATACTCTTCTGCCCCACTGCGGCCCTTGTTGACAAAACACCTGCAGTTGCCATGGTTTCGGGGGCGTTAGGATAGTTGGGGGCTTTAGGTTAGAGGGCGCTTTTCTTATTTTGATTTCCCAATACAGAGTGATTCCCGAAGAAATGCAAATATTTTAATGGTAAGTATTACAGGTCAGGGGCAACTCATATCCAATTTTTTTTTTGAGTCTTTTTGTCAAATATATAGTGTGATTAATGAAAATATTGCAAAAATAAAAACGAAGATATCTCGGAAAAAAAAAAAACGCATTTACTTTAAATTTGGCGCACATAAGGAGTCCCAAAAGCCACTTCTACCAATGTATAAAAAGAATAAAATTCCAGGTTCGGACTAAAAAAAATGTTGTATTATATATTTTTGTTAAAAACAACACCCTGTGTACTGGAATTTGCAAATTTTGGTATTACCACGTAAAAGCTAAAGGATGGTGCTCTAATACCCTTAGATTTTATTTAACGCGCTAAGTCTCAGTTCTTAATAAAAAAAATAAAACAATCCAAATTCCAATCCTGAGATATTAGGGTTTCAAACAATATCACGTTTTAAATTACCAAAAACATATTTTTAGATTAAAACCAATTTAGGCATAAATAAATCAACACATTTCCAACCCAAGCAAAAAACAGGCTGGTACAGGGCCGGATTAATATTTTTTAATTTATTTTTATAAAATATACAAACCCATTTTTTAATTTATTAATAAACTCTATTTTAATTTCAAATCCGGTTTCGGAATTGATTTAAAGTCGTAATCAAATCATTAAAATTTCATGTCCGGATTAATATTTATTTGATATTATTAATCCTTATTGGAAAAGCATATTTTTTATACCTTATTTGGAGATTTTGATATCAAAATATACAATGCAGAGAATGTGCAAAACCGTCCAAAGATTATAACCACGGGATAATGCACAGGGTGATCTACCATAAATGGTACCACCACCTTTCTTTCTTATTAGGCATGCTTTAAAAAGTCTTTCCTACAAAAGCTACATAGATTTTCATACTGAAAGTTAATGTTTATTGGATCGTTAAAGTGTGTGTCCTCTAACCAAATGTAAATGAACAAATTTATTGTTAAATATTTTCTGAGGTATTACTCAACCTTAAAATTTAATTAAAGAACCAAAAACTATCTAATTTATCAAGAACGGTAAGAGATTGGTGTGTAAATGTTATTATTCTGTTTCACTATTTGTTTGGACCATTGCATGAGCTACCAAAAAATTAATTTTTAGTCATTACAAAACATTTTAAGGATGCCAACTCATTATAGACCTTTTTTTTTATTTTTTTTTCAAGGGTCTCGGTCCAACCGTCCAATGCACTCCCCTGACAGAGTTCCATCCCTCTGTCAAGACAGCCCGGGTAGTGTCGCATTCCTATCGACTTAAACCCTCCGATTGTGGCTCCGACCAGCCTAGTGGCTGCCAGAGTCACTGCACTGCAGCCTTAGCTGGCTTATTTTGCACCCTTTATCCCGTCTAAGAGATTCGACAGGTCCTTAACCACTCCATTAGATTTATCACCTGGACGATTTTGTACAGGTCCCTAATGGAGCAGTTCTCTAGTGGTTACTGGGTCTAGTTCGACTTCCCCATAGGGCTATACCGCTCATATTCGGTTGTCAGAGCCTCGTCTATTTTAGACAAGGAGTACCACGAGAAGGTGAGGTTGGCATTTGGATATGAGAGGCTAGACGCATTCGCATCATACTGATCGAAAACCTGCATATACGATGGTGACGTTATATTCGCATCACAATCTCTTACTTCCCATTTGTAGACCTTTACCCCTTTGCTATCGGCCCATACCTATTTTGCTGAATTTACAGTCCTTTTATATTATCGAAGAATAAGTCACCTTAAAGATATTAGCCTGTCAAAACTCCTGCTTTTTCTTGAGCTCATGGACTATACAAGCCCATACACTTTGTTGCCTCTCAAAAACAAAACAAAAAAAAATTAGAGAAACAAAAAAGTCTAATGGGCTTTAATAACGTCACTTTTTGCTGATTCTTTTTCAGGATGTCTAGAAAAAACGGGGTAATGATATGGGATACAAAAAACCCTACACAAATCACATAGTAATTTGCTTTTAGCTTAATGTTCTAATTTTGTATAAGCTTTTGTGCTTGTGATTTGAGAATAACCATAAAATAAACGAGATAGAGAGTAAGACTAGTTTATTTTGTCAAAAGAGGCGTCAAAAATGACCTTTTGCAAACAACAAATTAAAACCTGTTCTCAGAATATTTTTGTTGATTACACCCGAAATGACGTCAGCGGAGGCATCGCCTCAGCTTTTTTTCCACATTAAAATTTTTACGAAGTAAACGATTGTTGCTAAAACGATTTTTGGTTCTTATTGTTATAGAGTCTATGATAAGCAAAGACAGACCATCTTTTTTTCTTGTTAACATTCTTTATATAGAGCGCTTCAGGCTACTGCGAACATAGGCCGAAAGAAGTCCAATTTGCCAGTGTACGTATACGCAGGGACACCGCACACCCATCAGTGGAGCAACCAACACTTAGGCTTGCGATCACCGTTCCCGGCTTGCGTTTAGTACCCATCTAACTACGGTGTAATGTGAAGTGTAGTCCATGAAACCGGAATTTGGTCAATAAATGCGCAAATTTTGATAACGTAATTTTCTTGTTTTTTTGTCACTGATAAAGCGTTTTATTTTCAAATGCTCAGATTTATTACTAACAACGTGTTACAATGAAAATAATAGGGATAAACAAAATAAAAACAAGTTCTCAAAATAAAATAGATTCTAAATCCGAAAAGATTCTCCCAGTCAAAAAAAAATTAGAGCAAATGTTCGAAAAGTCCTCCTTCCTCTGCTAGACAATATCCGAGCCTATTATAAAAACCTCTTCTAACGTTTCCAAGCATGTTAGAGGTGATAATTTGAAAAGCTTCTTCAATTTTACTCCAAATTATTAGCCCTTTCATGCCCGTAAACTTTATTTTTGATATAACTCCACAGATAGAAGTCACTAGGAGAAAGATCGGGTGATCGAGCTGTCCATAAAATAATTCCCCGTGTACTTATAATCCGATTAGGAAATACATTATCCAGATATTCCCTAACAAGGCCAACATTGTGAGCGGGACAACCATCTTGTTGAAACCATGTTTCACCAAATCTCACATCTAACAACTGCCTAGCAGTTGAAATAATAAGCTGCTGCAGTCGATCCAAGTATCTAGGAACATTCAATCTGGCGTCAATAAAGAATGGCCCAATTACGTGCTCCCCTACAATACCCCCCTCAAATATTTAGTTTTTGGGGATACTGTGTTCTTACGTCAAAATACAAATGCAAATTTTCCCTCGACCAGTATCGAACGTGTGTTGGGTTATGACGATTCAATAATGGAAAAGTGCTTTCATCTGTGAAAAGAAAAGATCTCAGAAAGTTTTCATTAAGATTAGCTATGACGATAGTTGTCCTCCGGAAAAAATTGATTGACGCTTTGTAGGAATGATAACTATTCTTTTTCAGAACACGTAAGACAGTGGCTGAAGACGTATCAACTGCTTCGGCAATTTGGAGGCTAGTTAACTTTCGATTTTCCTCAACTGCAGCGCAAATCATCACATCTCGTACTTCCTGCTCGTCATACAACACAGTGGGTTTTTTATGGTTTCTTGGCGCTACACAACCAAACTCTTCAAAATTCTGCACAAACCTATGAATCGTTGATAAACTAGGTTCTGGACGATTTACAAAATTCTACAAAAAAAAGTTCTTGAACAAGTGTCAATGGTCTGCACTTTTTCGGCAACTTCGTAGACATCCATTTTTAGTTTCAAAAATGTATAATTTCACTTAAGAACTTACCAATTTGTTTCTCGAACAAGGCAGAAATAAAACAAAATAATAAAAACGAAATAAATTTCAAAAAGACAACACTGCAGCGTGCTTCGACCCTACCTCGGTTGTACGGCACGGAGAGTAAATTGGACTTGATTCCCCCTATGTTCGGAGTAGCCTGAAGCTCATTTTTGCTCTCAAAATATTATCAAGAGTTGTTTTTCTCTAAAAGATTTAAATTTTTTCACATATGTAGCCTAGTTGTGGTTTTGCCAAGTGCAGTGGATGGATTCCTTTGGGAGGAATTAAGTTTTAAGGCGTTTAATTTAATTTTCTTTGTAAGAGAAGTAACTCTTGCATAATTTATTCACACATTAAATAACGCAGCTCGCGGAAGCACTAAATGTTTAACTGCGTGCCTCCTAGACGATATATTAGGGAGTTTTTAAACCAACATAAATAACTTTTATACCTTCACCAGAAACAAGATTTTAGTGAATGTCTGCAAATAAACCGAACCATATCTTTTTTGGTTAGCTACGCAAAAAACTTTTTTTTTTGAACAAAGGTGCAAATACAAATGTTTATATAACCATATCTAAAGAAAAATAGTTAGGTTTTTTCATCAAAAAATGATCCTGAAAATACGACAGATGACCTAAAATGTCAGGTTGCTATAGAAACCGTTTTTGTGGCATCTACAACCCCCCTGGATGCAAAAAAAATTATGTCATTTATAGAAATAGTCTGTTCTACACTATAATAATAAAATTAACATTACCTAGTAAAATTATCACTGTACAAAAGAAGTACAAATTTGGAACATGGCATTTTACTATTTTCGTACATTTGATGCTGCACTTTGCGGTGTACCATTACAAATAAAGCAATATTTTAGTACTCTAATTAAAGTATTTTATGCAATATATACGCTTTTGTGTATTGTTGCTTTGCATTGCAGCACAAATTGTACAAATATCGTACTGATCCCAAAAATAATTGGAAAGTAGTACATAAGGCAACCAATGACTGTTTTTTCGGGCTAAGGACCTCACTTCAATAAAATAACAAAATGACGATGCAATCTCAGATAGCGGTGAAATTGACAATGAATTTAACAAATTTTTTAGTACGATTGACGTAAACCTAGCCCGTAAATGTTGAACTTTTTTACACTATACATCAAGGCGGCTGTTAAATGAAATAACAATGGTTTCCATAATGATGTGCCTTTTTACTCGGTGACTTACATTGTTGCGACATTTTAATCTTGGAGAGTTTGGTATTTTGACGATGTTTTTAAATGACTTTTTCGTAAATACTTGGTGAAAACTGGCAGAAATGGCTCATTTTTTAGGCGAAAATAATTAAATTTTTCCAATATTGCTATTTTCCGCTATTGATCTTTAATTTTGGATAAAAAAATAAAGAATTTTTGTTTGCACCTGTGATAAAAAAAAAGTTTAGTTGTCTGTTACCAAAATCATGTTTTTCGATGGAGGTATGAAGAAAAAGTTTTTTGTTAATTTTTGCATTTTTTTTACCCGTCCCCCGTCTCTACCCTATATTTAATGAAAATAGTGACCGACTAAAATATTGGTTGTGTGGTATCAAACTAAAAGAAATAAATCCGGAACCGAGAAAAGTGCTTCTTCTATTATTATGCGATTTTTTGTTACCTTTCTTTAAATCGGTTCAGTAAGTTGTAAGTAAAAAATGGGAAAAAACTTCAGGCAAAGCGGATACTCGACTAGATGGCAGAAATTAAGGGGCTAAAGGTTTGAGGGCATGAAAGTGGGGTAAGATGGAGAAGGAGGGGGAATCTACAATTTTAAACGCGCGGGCGGCCAGCTAGTAAAGGTATAAAAAATAGACTTGCTGTTTTTACTCGCGTTTTTAAATCACTTACTGCGCCCCTTATTTAAACCAACGCTTATAAAAAATCACTATTTTAGGCGCCACTTGTGAAAATCACTATATCTATGCAAAATAATGGATAAAAAAGGTGGTGGCGAAGCAAATACTCTTGTGTAGTGCCAAAACAATTTAGTCACTTGTCAAAAAAACTAGTAATTTCAAATTAGAGACGATACATTTTGTCGTTCTATCTATTTTGCTTGTTTATTAACTAATGCCTTTAAGGAATAGTTTATGAAAATGTTGTTTTATAAGAAAGGGAAGACCCCTAGCCAGTAAGAGACATTAAATTATAAGGGTTGCTAAAGTTTTGTGACTTAATTGCTGCAGGGATGAAGCCATTAGGAAGGATAAATAGTCCAAAAGCAACACTGTGGGTTAAGATCATTAGTTTTTAAATTCTAGTTCTCCGGTTAATCTTTGAAAAAAAAATTGATTTTTGGTACCAAATTGTCTGGCCAGAAAATGTTCTTTTACCGAAACATCGCCGTTTTAACGTTTTGAGTTTATGTGATTACGACCACAATATGACCAAAATTAGGGTTGTGGTTTGGTGTTCGTATTCGTATGAAAACGTGGCATTTACTACGTTTACTTCGACAGCTCTATCCGGATCGGAACCGGATTGGCTTCATAAATCTCGCTTAAATCTCCGATATAAACAAGTGGGATTACTAAATAGAAAACTTCGATCCAATCATGAAATTTTTTGGATTGGATTGAGTAAAGTCAAATCAATCCGCTGAAATAAACGCGTTCGACGGACTAATCTTGCCGTCAATCTTAATTCTGGCTTTGGGGCCCGAAATTTTTCAAGAAGAACCACCCGAGAATTTATTGGCTATGGTCTCTTTTTTTAAAGATTAACTATTTTATTCAAGATTTTTTTATTTAATATATGGTTTCTTTCTTTGCCCAAGTGTTTCTTTTTTCCATTCTTGATTTCAATATATTTTTTTTACAAAACGACAACAAACAACACTTTAAGGTTATCCAATTTTCAATTAAAAACTTGAGATTAGGGACTTAACTTTTAATCCGGCGATATAAAATAAATTTGAAACGGTTTGAGTTTCAGTCCGGATCGGAACGTCGAAATAAACGTAGTAATTCACTATATATGTATCCGTGGTTAAATAGCGACGTTTTAAAATGTTTTTCTGAATGACTTTAGGGAAAAACTATTTAAAGGTAGTTTATTACGTTTTATTGAAATGGAGTCTTAGATTAAAAAGAGACAAGATACCTGACATTTACGGAGACTTCGGTTATATTATTATATGGAGCAATGTTTACCTTTTTGTAAAACCCACCAGTGGCGTACCTACTTAAATATAAATTTACATAATTTAATACAAAACAAATTTATTACCAAGTTTGTATATGATTTATGGCAATTTCAATTTTTAACACAATAAAATTATGCCAAACATTAAATTGAATATCAAGAAAAAAAAATATTACCCACTAGCAAAAAATTATGTTATTGTGTTTGTTAATTTTGTTATTTTTGCTGGTCATTAGCAGAAACTGACTTTTACTGACTTCTTCAGTATACAATAAAATCAATAATGCTTAGGGTATATAGAGACATCTAGGACAGACAAAAAGATTTAAGTATCAATTTGAAGGGCGAGCGCAGATGGTAACGACGGCAGTATAAATCAACCTTAATATTCTGATAAGAGGTAGGAATTCAATATTCTTACAAACCTAAACACAGGTGAATTAACTTTTATTGTTGTTTGCAAGTTTGTGCAAGCACTTTACCTACCTTTATTTTATAGTTTTTATAAAAAAGAACCTTCGAAATTATCTTATTTGCGCATTAACTCCTTCATCAAATGTATGCTTTATTTTATCGTCTTTATAAAAAAAACCTCGAAAAAAAACCTTATAAAAACGTTCGAAAATATCTCACTTGACGCATTCGGAATTAACTACTTTATCAAAGAAAAAACGTGTTTGTTGATATTTTAATCTGAGGATCTACTAATTTAAGTATATTTAATAAACTTTTTTTTTTATTTTCTGTGTACCTGCCGGCATGTACCGCCACTGACTGATTTCACTTGCTCTCCCTTTGTTTTCAAAACATTGGACGATTTGTTCCAAAATATCACTTTAAATGCACTGAAATATTCTCTTACTGGTAAAATAACACAGTATAAACATTTTTTGACAAAATGTGGTTTTAAAACGACTTATAAACTGCTTGAAACATCCTGAAATTTTAAAATAAATAGCACGAAAAAGCTTATGTCACTAAAAATATCATTCGACCGTCTGCGCTCTGCCGACTTTCCCCACCCACAAGCCAATCACTACCTAAAGTGGTTGAGACAGAATTCTCTGTCCCAATAGTTAACGTCGATTAGAAGGATAGAAAAGTAACCGATATTTCTCACCTTTGTTTTGTTGTGATTTTATTTGTACATAAACAGTGGATATTATTTGCCAAGGAGTTTTCGTTGAACCAGATATCTTGTCTCTTTTTAATTTAAGATTGGGGTCTTTACTTTTTCTTATGCCCGTGTGCACGGGTTCGGCTTGACATGTAAGCCGAGTTTAAGCTTTAGTTTTGGTGTGCAATAGTGTGGAATATCATGTAAGTGGCACTTAAGCTGCAGTTAAGATAAGCCGTAGAATTACTTCGGCTTAAGCGCATTCTGAGGTTATGTGAGGTATTTTTTGATTATGTTTTTAAACAAAAGAACAAATTAATTTAATCAGATTATAAAACTGTTCCGTTGTCTTAAAATATTTTTGTGATATAGTGGTCTGTGCTTAAAATGGAACTTCTTTGGGATGACGAAGATGAAGAATTAGACTTTGTAATTAATGGAATACCTACCAAGAAGGATTTTTCAAAGAATGAGATGAAGATACCTTTTACAAAAGGTTTAGAAGGTCCAAAAAAAAATCATGTTTTTTTAGCCAAGCGAATATTCACCTTTTTTTCGCAAATTCGTTGCAAAGAAACAGAAAAAAGGGTTGGGTTGGTCTGGTCGTGTAATAATTAGTATGTTTTCACATCGTATTCAATACGTATCGAAAAACAAGCATCTTTTTCTTCATATATCGCTCTTTGTCGGAACAGAGAACATGCTCTATGAAAGAAAAAGAAGGCAATCTTTTCAATACTTATTGAGTACGATGTGAAAATATACTAACTAAATATTCAGGTTTTATGGTTAACCAATTATTTTATTTGCCTTTTTCTTCATATAATCAAAAATCATCAATTAAATTTTTATTTTGATTTTTTGACATCTGACAGGTAATAATTATGATCACCACACAAAAAACACAAAAAAATGCAGATAACTGCCACGTTGAACATATTCGGAACTTTTGCAAACCAAGTAAATCTCAAGGATCACCCTCAGTTCAAGCGGCACTTGAACAAGTGGAAGAAGTAAGGTGAAGTGGTGCACACGGGCATTATTAACGTCATTGTGGAAAAGGTTTGGAGGAAAAACAAAAAAGCCAAGAATTCGTGAATATTGTATTTTCTATTCATCATTTGACAGGACATGAATTTGTAGTTGGTTTAAACGCAGTCACGTTGTGCGTTTTTTAAAGCATTCGTAGTGGGAACCGGGTTTAAAAAAAGCGATTAGACCTTTTTTAAGGGTGCCTATATAAGCACCTGTCCAAGACTGGGATATGAGGAGGGGACCTAAAAAGTTCCTTGAGTCAGCCTGTTTTGGAATCTCACGGAATAGAGATGGCGGCAATGGCCATGCGGCCAGACTGTTGTCTCGGTGCTCACTTGGTGTGTCGGTGTCATACAACTCCGCGATTTAAATAGAAAATATAAAATTTATTGCTAAAATTTATTTAATTTATATTTTAAGTATCTCACGTTAAATGTAAAATGGAATTGTTAGAAACTAACTCATCATCTAAAAACACGTTGGATTTAGAGCGCGCGTGTTTTTGAGGCCAAAATTATTATATATTTGACAGTGAATTGGCGTATGTTTTTACTTGTTTTTCTTTTAGAATCAAAGACCAGTATTTTTTACTGCGTTACGTATTTTCAGACTAGTGGTTTGTTTGGGTTCCGAATTTTAAAACTGTCCTAGAACGTTTTAGAACTGCGCGTGATAGTTGCGCAATCGACGAGACTGTTCTTAACAGTTTACAATTTTTGGACGAACCCGAATGCAGGTTTTGGTGCACTATCCGGACACTAAAACGGGACGTTTTTTGAAGACGATTCTTTTTGAAAACGGTAATTTAGAGGTTTTTAAATTTATTTAGGAGCGGAAAAACGAAAAAAAATACTGTTTTTTAATTAAAAAGACAATTTACATGTAAAATGCACACATAACCAACAAAACTAGGGTCATACTGGCTATTGAGCCATTTTTCAGAAATGCGAGGATGCCAAATGTCAGGTACCCACAGGATTTTTTTTTGGGGAAGAACTCAGGTTGGGTTGGGCCGGGTTGTTTGGGTAGGGTTAGTTTTGGTTGGTTGGGTTGGTCATTATTTGTTTTTTATAAATTTCTAGGGGAGCCAAAAGAAATCTGGGCTCTGGGTTGGGTTGGGCCGGGTTAGTTGGGTAAGGTCAGTTTTGGTTGGTTGGGTTGGTTATTATTTCTTTTTTTTATAAATTTGTAGAGGAGCCAAAAAGTTAATATTTTTGTTCCTTTTCCCTAATTTTCATTATTTTCTGGAAATGTGGCAACATTGTAAAAATATCAGGGCATGGATATTGCCAGGTATTGTTTTGATCAAGTAAAAAGAAGAAGAAGGAGCCAAAATTAAGGAAAGAGTGAGGTTAGGGTACTCTTTTTTATGGTTTTTTTTTATTTATTTTCTCCAAAAATACTGGATAACCCGCAAATTTTTTTTTTGAAAAACACTATTTAGGAGGCCTATTTTAAGCACAAATTAATTTTTTTCGAAAAATCATGTGTCCGGATAGTGCACCGGCCCCCCGAATGCATTGATAGCAAGCCATAATAATAGAGTGAAGAAGAAGCACGTGATGTGATCCAGAGTGTCTTAAGTTTATCTCTTTACTTTAAGCATAAAATAAATATTTTACCGAAAATTTTCCATGAATTGCTTTTCATCATATAGGTCCACAGTTTCTTCTACAAAATTTATAGCTTTTTTTTACATTGCATTTAAAAATCTGCCAATGGCTTCATCATCACCACTACTTGATAACCAGATAGAATCTTGCCTTAATTCTTTCAAAGTGAAATTCTGCAGTTTTTGAAAGAACAGAAATTTAATACTGAAAAAGCTGAATTTTTGGGTTAGGCAGGGATTCCCCTTGTTTAGGTCAAACCATACAAAACTTTCAACAAAACCTTTATAAAAACACACGGAGATAATAAAATAATACAAGATTACACTCTGGCTTTTTATTATTTTTCGTAAAAACCCATTTATTTGGGTATATTTTCAAGGAACAAATTATTTTTTCGCACAAACATTACATGCATAAATGAATTTACGCATACGTCAGAAAATAGTCCTAAACAGTTCCATTTAATTCCGTCCGGCTTCACGGGACTGTACAGAACAGTATTGAACCGGTCCTGGACAAATTTTCGGTCGTAACCCGAACATAAAACTTTTCAGTTCAGAACAGTTGTGGTCGAACCAGAACGCGTTTTTTTAAGCGCGCATGCTCCGGACTGTTTAGAACAGAAAATTTCGACGAACCCGAACAAACCATAGATATACATAGATAATAGTTGTAGGAAGTGTTTATTTGGTATATTAAATATGAACTGTATATTATTTAGTCCGACAAATTTTTCAACAGCACGAGTGACTCCAGATGGCGCTGGCATACAGTGGTTGTCTAGTAAACCAGCGACTACCTGCCGATTGTAGTTAGGATATCAACGTTGTAAAACTCAAAAATGTAGTTAGTAATAAACAAATAATATCGTTTTTTTTTCTTGTAAGGAATATATTTTCGCAAAACTTATTGAATATTATTTTAGCAACATTTTTTTACCACTTCACACTTTGTTTTTGGTTTATACTTTTAAGGTTCTTGAATTATTTTCGTTTTGCATTCTGACGTCGTAGAGTGAACAAAATATCATTTGAACAATTGAACTTTGTGTAAATAGATTCACCTTTAAACATGATATTTTTGGTATGGCAAAAAGCAAAAACGAGAATTTCTATTGAGGTGGGAGCTTGGAAGGTAGTTTCCAAATATAGGAAATTCCTGTTAAAAAATATATACACATTCTAAGTAACTATCCCATTCATGTTTTTCATTAAAATATTGCATATTTTGGTTTAACAATTCACCAAATTTTCGGTATTTTTACCATGTTTGAGTACACTTTACCCCATAGTGGCGGGGTCTCTTGAACTCTGAGGTTGTTTCTTTGGATAGTGTTTTGCTATATGATTAATTAGTAAAATATTAGTTTTTGCTAAAACCTTCATTCGTAAAATAGAATTGACTGAATATTACATATTGGACTGGCATTTCGGTTTTTAGTACATTACGATCAGGCCCTCAAAATCTAGAGAATAATTCACACCTATCTACCTGTTTCATCCTTGCTAGAAATCTTCAGGCAGTCATATGATTGTGGGTATCCGTTGAAGCTGCATAAGCAGCCACTACTCTTAAATTTCAACGACTTAATCATCGAATCAACTGAACCATCGTTCATAATTGGAATATTCATATTTTGATTAGTCATAGTTTTTGCAATAACGTTTGTTCTATTTGTAGTCATAACAGTTCACCACTGTTTATATTCGTCTTAGTATTTGTTATATCATCTGTCAGTTGGCTGCCTGGGCACTAAATAATAAAAAAATAATGATTGTAAACAAATAGAATTTTTGGGTTATGTTGAAAGTCCAATCGATATTTTCGCGCCTGCGCATTTTCGTTTTAGCAATGATGATAGTCAAAAGAGTTGAAAGTTCCCATTCTTTTGTTAGTGCAAAGGCCATTGCAATTAAAAATACAAAGCGAAATCACTCTATGAACACTCCTTTTCTAAATAATGCTTTTTAACTTTCTTATGATCACAATTAATAATAAAACTAGAAAAAACTCTGTAACTATGCCAATTATAAACGATTCTAATAAAACGATACAGAGATTTAAGCGGATAACACCAGGAGTAAAAAAAGCTTCAATATTGACTTATGAGTCTTACAAAGATAAAACCTTAGCAGCAGCCATAAAAGCCTAAATCAGTAGCATCCTGTTCAGGCATTAGGAAACTGTGCAAAGCTAATCAAGGTATTTTGTAATAACCAAATTCTTAGTATGCCAACAGACTACAGGCTACTAAAATACAACTTTGAAAAACCGTTTAAAGTTCTATTTCCAACGAGGGAAGAATGGGAGCGACATATACAGACGGATCAAAAACCACGGACGGCGTGAGAGCGGGAGTATCGGGTTCAAGAGCTGCAATTTCAGTTGGACTCGGTAACCTTGCTACCATCTTCCAGGCCGAGGTATACGCCATAGAACTCTGTGCAAGAGAAATAGCCGACAAAGGCATCTTAACTAAGATCCGATCACTTTTAGTTTAAAACTGCCTTCAAACTGTGCTAAAGATCTATGGAACCATCAAAATCACTCTTTTATGGGTCCGGCAATGACTCCCCCCCCCCCTTTACTCCAAAACAATTAGACAACAACGATAAAGATGCTGGTGGTAATAGCCCTGAAGAAGAAAAAACGAGAAATTGCAGAAAGTTCCTTTAAATATATTCTAGAATCCCTTCCCCAATATTTTGGGACAGTTTGACCTTCAATCCGTCAGACCAAGAATATATAAATGCATGACGAACCTACCGCGAAAACCATTGAAAATACAGAACAGTATTATAGAGTTTCTATTTATAAACAAGTTTTAGAAAAAATCGATTCGGACATAAAAAAGTATTTTGACCTGAACATATTCATACCAAGTTTAGCATGAAACCAAGATCAAGGCAAAATTAACTAAAGTTGTTTCTAAATACCATAAACTGTTTTATTAATCCAAAACACAAATGCTTGAACTTTTATTGGGAAAAGTCAGTATTTGGAAATAATATTGGTCATAAGTAGGCAAAAGCTTAAATAAAAACATACCTGATAACGTTTTCGAGGCAATGAATAAGTATGGCAATATTTTTCCATTGATTCTTGGATGTTTGCCAGTAAGTAATGCCTCGTCAGAAAGAAGCTTCTCATGCCTCAGAAGATTAAAAACATAAGTACTTAAAAACCCTATGACAGACATATTGAAATTGGCATTGAGCGAGTCATTGACCGATTTGCCCAAAAAACTGGAAATTATTTTTTTTTTTGAGATGGGCATCTTATGTTTGATATATGCGATATAAAAGGTAATGTTTCAACAAAAAGCTTTTAAGCTATTTAAGGTCTAATTAAATAAAAGTATGTAACTATTAGGTTTTGTTTGTGGTTTGTTTGTTATCTATGTTTTTTATAACTGAAAAAATTATACGTAGTTACTCAAGCGCGGATTTCAGGATTATAGGGGGGTAGTTAACCTCTCCCTACCCTGGCTTTAAATTTTTTATGAAAACATTTAGAAAGTCAAAAGTAGGACATAAATTGCGGCACTTTGATATTTACGGTATTAGTTTAATTTTGTGTCAAAAATGGCATTTGTTTTTCTTAAAAATTTTCGCATGCTGCGCTTTGGAACCATTGATATATACAGTTTTAGTTTAATTTCAAATTAAAAAACACATTTTTTAGAGCAATTTTCTTTTAAATTTTCGCCCGCGGCGCTATAATACGTATATAATAAGTATAAGTAATAAAAATTACAGTTTTAATGCAATTTTTTTTAAAATTTATGAAATAAACGACTTCAAATCTGAGTACCCCTTCCCTAGATTTGAGACCAAATCCTTGCTTTTAGTTACCAAGCTTTGTTTGCATATATTGATATGTCCCTCATAAAAGCTATGCTTTTATTCTATTTTTTTTTCTTATCGAAACCGCCCCCCCCCCCTTTTCAAATGGCTGGGACCGCCGCTGCGGTCCGGGTCACACAGGAATTAAAGGAAATGAAAAAGCCGACTCTCTTGCTAAGGCAGGAGCGGAATCTGAGTTCTTGGAGCCAGAGCCCTGCTTTGAACTAACTAAAGCCACGGCCAATAGGAAAATATCTAAGGTGGTTGAAAGAGAATACCACTCTAAAGCCTCTCTGAATAAGCTAGACAAACGTAGAGCAAAGCAGCTTCTGCAACTAGTAAGGAGCAGCCTGAAAATAATCACAGGTCTTATACAGGGCAGTGAGTGATAAATGCATCGAATTGTAGATTCTATGGAAGAAAAGGGGAAACGCCGGTACATATCCCATGCCACTGCATAGGACTAATGAGAACAAGGGCGAAGATATTTGACCCTGGGTTAAAAGTGCCCCAAGATTTCGATGAACTCTCACCAAACAGACTGATATCCTTTATCTGGGAAGTCGAGCTGAGTGACTTGGTGACAAGTATATGGCACAATAGCTCTCTTAGGTCGCCGTGGAGGGAGTAATATTGCACCACTCATAATAAACCTAACCTAACCTAACGCGCAATTGAATCATCGTACTGCGTCGCTTAAGATTGAAAAAGCAATTCTGGAAAAGGCTTGATGCATAGAACTGAAAGCCAAAACAATTATATTTATAAAAATATAGGTCAAAAATTTATTACATGCAAGTCGGCTAGTGCATTTTAAAACTAGAAAAACCGACAAACGCTTCTTTTAATTAATCTGTTGGACAGTTAGTGGGGCACGGCGCACAGGATTCATTAATTTCAGGGTGCGGTCTCTCAGCGGATGTCACCATAAGAGAATGATTACTGTAAATTTATTTTAGGGAAAAAACTTTCTTTTAATAACCACTTTTATAAAAAGCATTACAAAGTTATAAATACATTTTTTATACCTTCATTAATAAATATCTGTAGATAATTAAAGCATGGCTTTTCTGGTTACCGATGCAAAACGCATTTTTTTATCACGGGTGCAAAATATCTGCCCGGTTTTTACCCAAAACTAAGGAGAAATAGCGAAAAATGGTAATATTTAAAAAATCCAATTACTCATGCCTAAAAATTAAGCCATTTCGGTCAGTTTTCACCAAGTATTTACCAAAAAGTCATTTAAAAACCTCGTCAAAATATCAAACTGTCAAAGATTAAAATGTCGCAACAATCAACGTCACCGAGTAAAAAAGGTACATCGCTATGGAAACAATTGTTATTTCATTTACCAGCCGCCTTGATTTATAAGTTATTTTTAGGCCATTGACCAGTGAGGAGCGGTTTCCACCGCGGTTATTCTTTTAGTCATTGATTTTGAGGTTATGCTATGACGTAGTTCACAATAACCGTAACTCAACGGACCATTGCGTTCGCTTGGATGGAACGGTCAAACTGACTGGTTGAAAAATTTTACCAATAGCGCCAAAGGCAAAGTTCTTGCCTTTGCTGAGGACCCACCCAACCTCTTAAGTTCAACGGTAACGCAGAGTAGTCTATAAATGGGGCGCATCCCTATAATCCCATAGTTTTTCGCCCCAGATAATTTTCCACACAAAACCTTGATTCACCTTTAAATCTGATATCCAAAGACATAAACGCACCTTCAGATCAAGATTCTCAGCGAAGTTCGTGCATGAGGCAAAGCACTAAAATAAATTTAAACATCGCTATTTGAAAATACATCTAACCTCTCCAAAACTAATGACCGGAACAATAACTCACCCCTCGAGCACGGTCATCTTTGGTCAATACCAAAAGTAAAACAGCTGATCGATGACGTCAAAATTTCCTCTCCTTTGGTTCAAATCGGTGTGGCTTAGATGCACTGTTTTTCTTGGATTTTTTTAACAACTCGCGGCTAAACTGTGCTTGTTTTTCTCGCGTTTTTAAATACCTCGCTGCGCTCGTTATTTAAACCAACGCTTGTAAAATAAGCACTATTCTAGCCACTAATTGCGAAAACTACTATTTCAGTTTTCTAATGCCTATTATAGTCAAATTTTTTGATAAGCGAACTGACGTAATTTTTGCCTCAGGATTTACTAGTTTTGTAAGAATTTACAGACATTTGTTCCCTGTTGAACCAGTCATTTACTGTGTCTAGGACCTGTTGTGTTTTTCCGGAGATGGACATCTCTGGAATATTTTTCACCACGACTACTATGTCGTCAGCAAAGCCTTGTGCAATTATATCCATCAGTTCTAGACTCGCAAGGAGGTCGTCCACTAGGAGCGACCAAAGGAGGGGTGACAGAACACTCCCCTGAGGGCAGCCTCATGCGGCCCCGAATCTAACAACTTCATTGTTTATGGTCGTGTCGATTACTCGATTTTCTAGCGTCCTTCTTATGAATCCAGTGATAGTGGAATCAATCCCTCTAGCGGACGCTGCCTCAGAAAGGGATTGTGGTAGTGCGTTGTCAAACGCTCCTTCTATGTTAATTTAAATTAAAATATGTTGGCATCAAAGGCTTCGTTTATGTTAGTTCTGTCTCCAGGATTCTCTTTTGGCAGTTCTTATCTGCTTGTTGTACTCTGTAAGCCCTGCACGGTATCGTTCACAGTTTCATGTGTCTTTGGCTTGATTAAAGAGGCGCCTGGCGTCCCTACGTTTCTTTTGTAGTGAGTTGTTCCACCAAGAAATACCGCGTTTGTCAGTTTTTTCTTTGAGTGGACAGTTTTCGTGATATGCTTTTATTATTGCCTCGTTCAGTTGGTCTGAGGCTATTTCAATGCTGTCACGATTCCAAACACCAATCATGACACTGTTCAAATTTTCTCGGAGCGACTTTATTTAGCCTTCCCAGTTTGTGCTTTAGGCTCTGGTGACCGAACATGGGCGGTATAAACCTATAGGGAAGTTGAACTAGACCCAATAACCACTAGGACCTGCTCCATTAAGGACCTGTACAAACTCGTATAGGGGATAAATCTAATGGAGTGGTTAAACTAGTATCAAACGGTGCACAATAAGCCAACAATGCCTGCAGTGCAGCGACTCTGGCCAGCCAGTAGGCTGCTCGGAGCCACAATCGGGGGTTTTTAGTCGGTAAGAATCCGATACTTCCCGGGCTGTCCTGGCAGAGGGATGATACTCTGTCGGGGAAGTGGATTAAACGATTGGACCGGGCGTCTTATGCAAGATTTTCTCTCGATATTCTGGAAAAAAATCAAAAGTCTCAGTATAAAAAAGAACTAAAAATTTGACTATCCTACAACTGTCGTAGTGGGTTGGTCCTTACTGTGTATACTGTATTGCTGTGCTGTCTTAATAAATTACCTTTCGAGGTAGGGTAAGTCACAGATTGTGCTATATTTAATTAAAATGGCATCGACCCAGCTATTTTGTTTAATTCTGAAATATTAAAGAGGTTTATCAAGTAGTTTACGGGTTATGCTTAATAACGCGAATGCGAAAGATGAGGGCGGGGTGTTATGAGTTTGATCATTTAGGGATCAATGGTTTGAGCCATATACTGCTTTCAGTGCTTGTTTCTCTACATTTTCTCTTATTTATCTTCCTTTCCCTCTCTATTATCTTGTTTGGCTTAGCAACGTTGTTCTGCATATGCGCAGCACCAGTGTCATCGGCTAAGACCCCAGATGTTGTCTTTTTTTGAACCAGCTTTGAAAATCTTTTTCAATAATTACGTTAATAATAAGTGACGTCACAACTCTGAAATCTCGTGTTATTAATGCTCAAAAATTATTTACAAACCAATAAATTCTGTATTTCTTCCCAGAAATTTAGTAAAATTCGCAGAAAGTTGAAGTTTTTGTTTTTTTTTTAATTATTAATAGAATTAATTTAAATATGAATGTTACCTGATCGTTATCAATGACAACAATTTGAATGGTTTCGAAACATGCTTTGAAGATATAGAGGATCCAGTGACTCCAAAAAGGGGCTCAAAAGCAGTTATAAAAAACAAACTTATACAAAAATGACAGGTGAACAACTTCCTAACCCTAGATATTCGTACCGCTGAACACAATTTCGTTAGGTAAAGGGTCCGTTCACATAATGCCGAGCCAAATGCTCTGGTAAAAATTGCCCTATATATCAACACCCCCTCAATTCTTATACACCAATATCTTATAAATACCGTAATGAGCTACTTCAAAGAACGATACATACTTAACGAATAAAATAAATTTAAAACATCATCAGGAACATTAGTATGAGGGCCCCTACTCTGGAATATATACTATGGTACCATACTTAAACTAAAACTCCCTAGGGGCGTGGGTATAGTAGATTACGCGGATGATCTAATGACAATAGTGAGGGCTAACACAGCGATACATCTTATGCAAAGAGCAAACAAGGCAACAAGATTTATTAACGAATGGATGACAAAAAACCACCTAGAATTAGCACCAGAAAAAATCGAAGCCGTTATACAAAGAAACCGCAGAAATTCGGAAAGCATACAGAATAAACCACTAATAAGGCAACTAGAAGACTCGCTGGACCACAAAGACTTATGCCCAACGTAAACGGGCCCAGTACGAGTAAGAGGAAGTTACTATATAGTATAATCCGTTCAATCGTGACATATGGTGCAGTCATATGGAGTCCAGTACTGCGCACAAAGTAGTACAAAAACATGCTAATAAAGATGCAACAATATCAACGCACCGAACGATATCAACGCCCATACACTTTATTGTCGAAGAAATTGTATATGAAGATAAAAATGGACACAGTGAAGAAAACAAAGAAACTACAAAAGGGAAAACACTGGAATCCTAACAAGCAAGATGGGACCGAAATACCGAAAAAGACAATGGACAAAAATAATTAGTCAAGACATTAACACATGGATATGCTGCAAACACAAAAAAATGGACTACTATGTGACACAAGCTCTAATGGGATATGGATCTTTTAGGACATACACACAGCGAATAGGGAAAACGGACGACATATGTCGGTACTGTCAAAGAATAGATGACGCAGAACATTCGTTAATTTACTGTCCAAGATTTGAGAACTACCGGCAAACAACAAGACACGATCTACAGATAGAGAATATGACCATAGGGAACATCTTCAAAAAATGATACAACACGTAGATATATGGAACCAGGGACATGAAATAATAAGAACCATTCTAAAAATTAAACACGAAGACGAACGCACCTAAGAGACCAAAATAGTGAAAGGAGAAATAGAGACGGTATATTTCTGAGAATGGTTGTGCTATTTCGACCAAATCTACAGAGCGGAGGGGCTTAGGTGTCCTCAAGAGAGGATGAATTGGGTATATTCAGTAGGCGACCAGAGGCCGGTGTCTATGAAGATTTCTCTTCGCTATAAAAAAAAAACTCAAGAATGTCTTGACATCTCAAGATACGGTTTTCGCCTTTAAGCTTCTGTTAAAAATTAGGCCTCGCAAGTGAGGGTCATTTTTTGCTATCTTCCCTAAAAGTACCTTATATAAACCTCCCAAAAGTGCCCAATTTGGGACATCCTGTACAAAACGAAAAGGTTTTCGAACCGTAAAATGGTTAAAAACAAAAGTCTTTTTGCAAGCTGGCCTCGAGACCTGAAAAAATACGCCGCGCCGTATTTAACTTGTTTCGATAATTGGCTTGACGCCGGATTCGCCGAATAGGCATTAAACAAAAAGCAAATGCGTGGACAGTGTTGCATAGTAAAGCGCTTAGCCCGTCATTGCCTTGGGTTTGACATTTTATGTTGTTTTTTTACAGAGCAACTTTGTTTATCATTAAATGTATTAAAGAAGTCCAGGTATATATACTGTGTATAGCGTGAACAAATCTTGTATTTTGGTCTAAAATTCATGAAGTTCAATTATTTGACGCTATTTCTTCTACTCCTCGAACTATAAAAAAACAAACCAACAAAGGAATTTAGACCGCAACAGAACTATTTTTCTTATTTTTTAATTTTCAATTTCACATATTGGAATATATACACGATTTCCATAACACCCTGTTTATTTTTTGCACGTTTAAAACAATAACGCACCGAAAATAAGCTGCAGAACTGCGTTCAGAAAGTCTACACTAGTGTAGAAAACGCACCGCGGTGCGTGGTGAGTCGCCGTTCAGGAATATGAAAATGACCGGTGCGTCTCATTTTCGTCGTTCAGAAAAGGTGGTGTGTCTACTGGTGCGTTTATAGCGCTTCATTAGCTCATTAGCAAGGCCACTGTGCGGTAATAAGGGTCAGAATTGCTCATAATTATGCCTATTTTAGTGATTTTATCACACCACACCGTCACCCCAGTCTCGAGTTGGGCGATGGTTGGTGTGGTTCAATGAGGTTATGACATGGTGATGACAAGACTGTTTCAAAATTTAATTTTTTTCAATTTTTTTTAAGTAACTTTTATTTTTAATGATATTTTTTCGTTTTTAAGCAACTACACCTAATATGAGAAGTAATAAAAGATTTTCCTTTCAATTTTTAAATGTGGTGTCTTATTAGTTTAGTATACAGAGCGCTTCAGGCTACTGCGAACATAGGCAGGAAGCAGTCCAATTTGTCAGTGTACGTACACGCAGGGACACCGCACACCTGTCAGTGGAGCAACGAACCTCAGGTTTGCGATCACCGTTCGCGGCTTGCATTTAGTACGCCTTTTACCACGGTGCAATGTGAAGTGTGGTCCATGAAACCTGAATTTGGTCAATAAATAAGCAAATTTTGATAACGTAATTTTCTTGTTTTTTGTCACTGATAAATTGGAGCATTTTATTTTCAACTGCTCAGATTTATCACTAACAACGTGTTACAATTAAAATAATAAGAAGAAACAAAATAAAAGCAAGTTCTCAAAATAAAATAATACATTCTAAAAACCAAAAAGATTCTCCCAGAAAAAAAAAATAGAGAAATTGTTCGAAAAATCCTCCTTGCTCGGCTAGACAATATGCGAGCCTATTATAAACACCTCTTTTAACGTTTCCAAGCATGTTAGGGATGAAATTTTGAAAAGCTTCTTCAATTTTAATCCGAAGTTCTTTCCAAATTATTAGCTCTTTCATGCCCGTAAACTTTATTTTTGAAATAACTACACAGGTAGAAGTCATTAGGAGCAAGATCGAGTGATCGAGCTGGCCATAAAATAGTTCCCCGTGTATTTGTAACCCGATAAGGAAATACATTATCAAGATATTCCCTAACAAGGCAAACATTGTGGGCGGGACAACCATCTTGTTGAAACCATGTCTCACAAAATCTCACACCTAACAACTACGTAGCAGTTGGAATAATATGCTGCTGCAGTAGATCCAAGTATTTAGGACCATTCAATTTGCCGTCCCCAATCATTTAGTTTTTGGGGATACTGTGTTCTTACGTCAAAATACAAATGCAAATTTTCCCTCGACCAATATCGAACGTGTGTTAGGTTATGACGATTCAATAATGGAAAAGTAGAGCATAAAAAAGTATCTCCAGATTGTACAGAATGGGCAAAACGGAAGAAAGTGCAGAAACTAGTAGCATCTACGAGTAAGGAAGAGATCGCGTATGCTGCTACACTGAGTCTGCATGCGAGCGGTCAAAAGAATGCATCCCTACAAAGTTTGTGCACTTTCTTCCGTTTTGCCGATTCTGTACAATCTTCGAAGGATTTCAATCGTCTACCTGGAGATACTTTTTATGCTCTACTACTAAACAAGTTTCTCCCAATAACCATACTTCGTTAGTGGCTAAAAATAGTTTTTTGTTGCGGTAGCACTTTAACCACTTTTGTCTGAAAATGGCACACAAATTTTTAACCGCTTTTTTAATTTTACTTTGGAAAACATCATTATAGTCTTTAAAGTCATTGGAATGGCTAACAAAATTAAACACTGCTTCAAATTTTCGACCCGGAACTTGCTGTTCCTTCCATATGTCGAATATGGCACGTCTAGTGATACCAGCTCGCAACTCTGAAAAGAACACCATAAGTTACAAGAAAATAAGTAAAAACTACATAAAAGGTGCAGTCAGCAGACTATATTCTAGCGCTGCGATATTTATACTGTGAGTTTTTATACTGAGTGACGACTGACTTATGGACGAGTCTTATCTTTTAAAAATAAAAATTATTCGACAACAACCGCGAGAGCGCTGGCTAGTTTTGGTGCGTTTGGTCAGAAATTTTATAGAATATGTTAGGCAGTTTCTAAGCTCAATTTGTCGTTGTAAAATAATGTGGTACCAAAAATTTTTTATTTCGATTTTTTCCGTCCCAGATTGCAAAAACTGACCTATATGCGCCGTAGACCAGAAATCGCAGGATCGGATCTTGGCAGGTACACATTGCTTCACACAACACCGAATGCGACTCGAGAAGGCGACGGGCGGCCCCACTTCTCAGCAGCTCCGCAGTTGACGTTGTGCATAGAGTAACAACAAACGAGGTAGAAGTAGACGGCACGGTTGATACTGCACCGAAAACTTTGCGGGACCTAAAGATGGACGGCCGAGGACCCCGCCAAACTGGGTAGAGGAGACTAGCCGGTGACCCAAAAAAGGACGACCTGAACTTCTCCGAGATCGGGACTCCATAGGACGCGGCTGGACTCCGACAGATTTGGTAGCGGGAGTGGACAGAGGGTGACTTGGAAGAGGTCGTACCACCTTCGGGTAGCAGGACCACTCCAAAGAGAAGCATCTGAAGACTCCTACGGCGACCTCGACCAGCGAAACCGGGACCTGGATTTTCGGGTCAACCTATATGACGGCGGGCTGCTGGGGAGAAAAATCTATCGTCAACCAAGTTCTGCTGCAGGACCATCCTTTGGAGGGGGGTGTAAAGTCGGCGGTCCTCTGTGTATACTTGCTACGCAGTCTAAAGATCCCGTCCCTCGACAAAGAGGTGTCAGGCAAAATTAAGTCCTCTTAGAGAAAGAAAACTTGCATCCTAAGGGGCACGTGCATCAGTCGGGGGGTGCACGGGGGGTATGGCAAAAAGGGTCGATTATGCGTTCTAATTGCTAGGCCTACGGCCGCCCATCTACTACTACTACAACTACGTACCAGGTTCGTACATGATACGTACTTGTGCTGCCTAGGATTAAGAAAAACCACACTCCATTCGAAATAATGAGCTGTATATTCTTAACTAAATTTAAGGTATTTGCTCTAATACCAGTTCCCACCTACGACTCACATGTTATGCTAGTCATGTGTCGCGTGCGCGGGCACGCACGAAAAAGTCGTAGGTGGGAACCGAGTTTATGTTGTCACAAAAAATCATTTGGATAACAAGAAAATATAATAAGTGTCAAGAAACATTATACTGTTCAGAAAAATACAATAACAAAACCATTTATTTTGCCTCCGTTTCCAGGATAATATATTTTCGTGACAGTCATTAAGATTACCAATATAAAATACAAGGTGTAAACGATATGATCATTATTAAAATGGATGATAAGGGGGGGGGCAAAACAAGCAAAAAAGTTGGGAGTCAAAACTTGGTGGTTTCGAAGATATACGACTTTTAAGTTAAACACAATTTGGGAACAATGCGCTTTTAGGTGCGGCGCGGCGGGCTGCATCGTGGATATCACCTTTAAGCTGTTTTTTTTTCACACCATAAATTATTAATTATTTAAAAATAGTAAAAAGCAATAAAATAAACGTGTACTTACCGAAAATTGGTATTAGCACCTCGTCTGCAAAGCAATACAAAGTTTTAGTGGTCCACACAATTTGCAAAGCTCTTTTTAATTTGTAAAAACGGTTTTTTTTTGGCAAACACTCAAAAAAATATTTCTTTTAAGGATTTGTTTGTACACTTGTAGGGCAGACTCCTTTTTTTAAAATTAAACACACTTGTCACACAGTGCTAAAACCGCTTTTAGTTTGTAAAAACTCTTTTTTAATTTTGAAAAATACTACAAAAATCGAGCAAAAAACACTTCTTTTAAGCCGCTGAGCTCACCTTATACTAATAGCATATCAACGTATTCCTGATTGGAGATCATTTTTAATTCATTAATCACGATTAATGAAACCAGAACATTTATTTGTATTTTTTTTGGTTAGGCCATCAGATCAACTAGTTTTTTAAAGTTTTTGGTAGTATATGGTTTCAATCCACGCTTGTTTAGGAGTGGTTGTGTGCATGTTTTGTCCAAATTAATCTAATTTTTTGTGTTCTGTTTTTTAATTGCTATTGTGTTAAAAAGCTTTTTCAACTCTTTTCTTTTCAGTTTTAGAGCTTTCAGATCGCGAGCGTGTTTCCAGCTTGAAGTGCTTGGTCTAAATCATATTTTTTATTTTAAATTGTTAATTTTGTTTCTCGAAAAAAAAATTTATAATTTTTATGTGGTCAAAGATTTTTTGAGGTTAGAGTGACCACCTAACCTCAAAAAACCGAAGGCGCTCATCAACAAATTTAACTTGCACTAATACAAATAAACATTCTTGTTTCGTTAATCCTGATTAATAAAATTTAGGTGCACGCAACCACAACCCCTCATAATTTTTAATTAGGTTTAATTTCACAACAAACTGCAAAAAACTCGCGAAAATAATGGCATCAGACTCGCGCGACTGACAACCTTCACAACGAACAGAGGAAGATGCACTATGCACTGTGCTATAAAGAGAAGAAAGCTTTCATCAGTAGAGGTTGGCGCCAGCCAAGGTACAAGCAGAGGTAAGAAATCCAAACTCGCTGTTTGTGATTTGAAGGCAGGTAATATTTTAAAACTGACATTTCGACAGTGACTGAAATGTAAACAAAACTTGCATTTAAGTTTTTTAATACATTCCATAAATAAAAACATCTTTTAAATAAATACAAAATTAATCCACTCCTTACTTTATTATTACCAATCTAAATCGTTGTGTGACATCAAGTAGTAATTGGAAAAATTAATTAACTAGGGTAAGTTTTAATTAGAGTGACATATAACCTCAATTTTTATTTGTTTGGGATGCTTAAAACCAAAAATTTCACTTAAACTTAGGGCTGCTCTAAAATAGACGAAACCCTTTTAGTAAATCCCACCGTTCAACTTTAAAGTCAAATAGTTTTGCTCTATAAGTCATATGAACCTTTTGACTTGTTTTGACCCCCCTTTCATCAGTTAAAAGAATGACTATGGTATTTTTTACACCCTGTATTTCAATAAAAATTAAATTATGGAATTATGAAAGGAAAATCATCGTCTCTAAAAATGATCTCTCTCTGGATGAGGACAGTTGCAAAAATTAAAATTGCAGTAGGCTGTGAAAACATCCGCGAGAAAAGCTCCTCTGTCATCTATTAGCCGACTTCGATTTAAAGTATAAGAATGTGTGCTATGGTCTTGCATAACGTGACACCGGACCATTTATATATTCGTTGTAGGGGTTGAATGAATCACGTATTTTACTACGAAAGATACAATGACGATCTCGGTCCCGAAAAGCAGCAGCTTGATCATAATACCGTTCAATTAACTGAGACGGATAGAATCTTCAAACAAAGCTGTCATCAGAAGTTATCATAGCACCCTGCAAACCATGATTTCAAAAGTTTATATGCCGGCTACACCCGCGCACTCGCCACGAGAAATCTCACCTAGAGTGGAGATAATAAAAAATATCAGTTTTGCTTTAAGTCAAAGCTCAACTTAAGGACAACTCTGATGAGCGCAAATTCTCATAATAGGACAATAGACTCTTACAGTGTATAGTACCCCCCACAGGTCTAAATATTTACACCTGTGGGGGGTACTAAATTTTAAAACTCATTTTCGAAAAACACTTACCCATACAGAAAAGATACAAAGTTATTGATTATTTTGTATTGTTATTGCAAAATACCACCTTTTTTCTCAAAATATTCCATATTTTAGAAGAAAATGCCCTAAAACTAATTTTTTCTTGACAGGCTTCAAAATGGCAAACGGTGAATACGCCAAAAATTTGGCACATAATAGCTTCATCATCTGTGTTTGAGGTTATAAAGTTGATGATTTTTTAGGCCACCTCTGGGGGGTGGTTTAAATTTATAGCCCCCAGAAAGGATTGTTTTGTGGCAATTGGTAATAAGTTCCTTTATAATTTCCCTAAGCAACCATTTTTACAAGAATTAATTTACCTTATTTATTATCCCAAGTTCTTCATTAATCAATAAAACACCTCCAATTTTTCTTGGGTGGAAATAACGAAAATTCAAACTTGGATGAGCATCCCACAAGGAACACACAAAAGATTAAAGCGAAAAGAGAAATGATTAAACGATGTTTCGCCCTGGGTAACCAGCGTGGGCTCATCAGTAGTTTCAATGGTCACCCTCCACTATACATCATTAAACACCATCATACACATTGATTTCCAACCTTGAACCACTCACAAATAGGCATCGTTCCGCACTGGTACTTACTTATCCAAGTTACCTGATACGAATTCGTCCTGGCGTGTTAATATTTCCAGTAGGATTATGCTCCTAAGACAATTAAAACAAAGAAGAAGTTAAAAAACCTCCAAATCAGTTACTTCAACCGAAAAGAAACTAAAAAACAAAAGATCAAAAGATCTTGGGTGGAAATAACGAAAATTCAAACTTGGATGAGCATCCCACAAGGAACACACAAAAGATCAAAGCGAAAAGAGAAATGATTAAACGATATTTCGTCCTGGGTAACCAGCGTGGGCTCATCAGTAGTTTCACTGTTTCACTGAAACTACTGATTACTGATACTGATACTGATGAGCCCACGCTGGTTACCCAGGGCGAAACATCGTTTAATCATTTCTCTTTTTGCTTTGTTCTTTTGTGTGTTCCTTGTGGGATGCTCATCCAAGTTTGAATTTTCGTTATTTCCACCCAAGATCTTTTGATCTTTTGTTTTTTAGTTTCTTTTCGGTTGAAGTAACTGATTTGGAGGTTTTTTAACTTCTTCTTTGTTTTAATTGTCTTAGGAGCATAATCCTACTGGAAATATTAACACGCCAGGACGAATTCGTATCAGGTAACTTGGATAAGTAAGTACCAGTGCGGAACGATGCCTATTTGTGAGTGGTTCAAGGTTGGAAATCAATGTGTATGATGGTGTTTAATGATGTATAGTGGAGGGTGGAAGTAACTGATTTGGAGGTTTTTTAACTTCTTCTTTTTACCTCCAATTTTGTCCAGAAAAACGCCATATTTTGAACCCGTTTTCAGCACAAAGAATATATTCATGAGGACACTACGAGGCAAAACAAACATAAGCGATTCATATATTTACAAATAGAACTGAAATTAAAACATTGAGTTTATCTAAAAGCTTATTCATCAAACAAAGCTTTCCACTGAAAGATCACACTCAAAGCTCAAAGGTCTCAACTCTCAACATGGTCTACCAGAGAACCGGACACCGAACAGTTCGTTGAGCCGACATGACTCCTTTGTGAACGCATCAGTTGGATTCAGGTCTGTTTTTAGCCGCATTTTTTTTCATGACCTACTTTGATGAAATATTTTTATTTGTGGTTTGCGATTGCGATTGGTTTGTGTTTGTAAATTTTTTTCATATTTTCGATAGATAAAAAACCCCTTTTAAATAAATGCAAAGTTAATTTAATTCTTATTTTATGATTACATATTGAAATGGTTTTGTGACAGTGAGTATTAATCGCGAAAATCAATAAACAAGGTTAAGTTTTGATAAGAGTAACATGTAACGTCAATTTTAATTTGCTCAACAGAGTGTATACTATTTAGATCCCCCCTAGGGTTAAAAAAAAATTCTTTTAAATAGAAATTTTCTTTTTAAATACAACAAAAGATTGCGTCGAGATTATTATTCACTAAAAACAATAATTAAAATTATTGTTATAAATCAAACTATGTCCAAAACTCAAGAAAGTTGGTATAAAATGCTTAAAACCAACAATTTCAATTAAACTTAGGACCTGTCTAAAATAGGCTAGACCCTTTTAGTAAATCCCACTGTTAAAGTTGGCAAGAATATCTTTGATGGGTTGGTGAAAGTGTCCTTAAAAAAAGAGTTAAAGTTGTGCTTACAACGTACGACGTAACCAAACCAATTCTTATTTCCTTCCTTGTCTAAAAAAAATGAGAGGGCAATAGAATAGAAAAGAGAAATAGAAGAACTGTGGATTAGGGATTTATGAAAACCCACAGATAACAAAATTGTGAGGATACGCTAGCTGCGTACGAATACAGGGTGGTCGTAGAGATATGTGAGTAAGCATGTTAAACCAACCCTCCTTGAGTTTTGGACATAGTTTCAATTCTAATAAGAATTTTAAGAAGAATTTTAATAAATCTTTTCTTGGACTTAAGAAGAAAGTTTCAATTGAGTAAGCATTTTAAACCAACCTTCCTTGAGTTTTGGACATAGTTTCATAGAAGAAAGGAAAATTAAAAAATATAAACCCCCCAATAGATTAATTTTGTATTTATTTAGAAGGTGTCTTTTATTTATGAAATGTTTACATTTCTGTCATTGTCGAAATGTCAATTTAAAATATAACAGCGAGTTCGGATCTTTTACCTCAACTTGTACCTTGGCTTGCACCAATCTCTACTGATGAAAGTTACAGCTTTAAAATGAGTGGGCTTTGAGTAGGGAAATTAATAAAGTTGTTTTGGGTTTTTTTGTTTGGTATATTTTCGTGCATAATCAGTGACCTTCACTTATGCTTGTTTTACGTCGTAATAATAAATATATTTTTTGTTTTGAAAACGGATTCAAAATATGGCGTTTTTCTGGACATGATTGGAGGTGATTTATAATTATAAAATAACTACTTGGGATATTAAATAAGGTAAATTGATCCTTGTAAAAACGGTTACTTAGGGAAATTATAAGCGAACTTATTACCAATTGCCACAAAACAATCCTTTGTGGGGGCTATAAATTTAAACCACCCCCCAGAGGTGGTCTAAAAAAGCAGCAACGTTATAACCTCAAACACAGATAATGAAGCTATTATATGCCAAATTTTCGGCGTGTTCGCCATTTGCCATTTTGAAACATGTCAAAAAGAAATGAATTTCAGGGTATTTTTTTCTATAATATGGTATATTTTGAGAAAAAAAAAAGCAGTTTTTCAGTGGTATTTTGCAATAACGATACAAAATAATGAATAACTTTTTGTCTTTTCTATATGGGTAAGTGCTTTTTGAAAATTGGTTTTAAAATTTAGTACCCACCACAGGTGTAGATATTTGGATATATATAGGTCTTAGTAAATCCCACTGTTAGTGTCTATAATTTTTGGCTGTCCCTCTAACAAATTTTGCGATTCATGTTTGAGACACTTACGATGAACCGACTTTAATGAAATTCGGCACGGTAGTATAGGTCCGATGACAATACAATATTACGAAAAAATTTGGGGAGTAGCGGGGGGGAGTTTGATAAATAATGAACTTCATACTTTGAAACTTTATTTTTAACTAAGGGTTAACTTGACCCAGGGTAAACATTGATAAACCGGCCTTTATGGCTAATCTGGTTGGGCAACTGGTAAGCACGATTCTCTAAACTCTGACGCAACTTCAGCAGCTTCGAAAGTTGCAATAAAACGCGCACTGTGTCCGACGCGTTCGTCTCGATAACTTCGAGTCATCTGCTCTCCCGTCAAACAGGCGACACGATCGCGTCAGAAGTTTTGAGAAAGTTTTTTAACATATCTATTATTCATATCACGGAATGTGTCTGCAAGTAGGTGTCATCTAAATCTCAATTTTGAGAAGGTTAAAATATGAGGGGTAAGTAAGTAGTAAATGACGTTTTTTTTTATATTAATAAATTTTAAAAGATGTTACTGCAAAAAAGTCTCTCTATTTCCTTCGTTCCATCTACGTGAAAAAGAAGTTTTTAAAAACTTTTTTAACATATCTATTCATATTACGAAATATATCTGCGAGTAAGTGAGATCTCAATCTCAATTCAAAAGCTTATATGTACCGTCAACGGCGACTTACAGTAGTGTCAGTACTTACAGCAGTTTTAGTACTTATACTACCAATTTTTTAAAAAGATATTACTGCAAAATGCCTTTTGGTCTATGTTCCTAAAAAAAATGTCACAGAAAATAAAATATACTGTCAACAGGCGATACGATCGCAAAACAAGTTTCAAAAAATTATTTTAACAAATCTATTATTCATATCACGGAATGTGTCTGCGAGTAGGTGTCATCTAAATCTCAATTTTGAGAAGGTTAAAATATGAGGGGTAAGTAAGTAGTAAATGACGTTTTTTTTTTATATTAATAAATTTTAAAAGATGTTACTGCAAAAAAGTCTCTCTATTTCCTTCGTTCCATCTACGTGAAAAAGAAGTTTTAAAATGTTTTTAACATATCTATTTATATCACGGAATATATTTGCGAGTAAGTGAGATCTCAATCTCAATTCAAAAGCTTATATGTACCGTCAACGGCTACTTACAGTAGTGTCAGTACTTACAGCAGTTTTAGTACTTATACTATCAATTTTTTAAAAAAGATATTACTGCAAAATGCTTTTTGGTCTATGTTCCTAAAAAAAATGTCACAGAAAATAAAATATACTGTCAACAGGCGATACGATCGCAAAACAAGTTTCAAAAAATTATTTTAACAAATCTATTATTCATATCACGGAATGTGTCTGCGAGTAGGTGTCATCTAAATCTCAATTTTGAGAAGGTTAAAATATGAGGGGTAAGTAAGTCAGTAGTAAATTACGTTTTTTTTTTTGAATAATAAATTTTAAAAGATGTTACTGCAAAAAAGTCTCTCTATTTCCTTCGTTCCATCTACGTGAAAAAGAAGTTTTAAAATGTTTTTAACATATCTATTTATATCACGGAATATATTTGCGAGTAAGTGAGAATTCAATCTCAATTCAAAAGCTTATATGTACCGTCAAACAGGCGACACGATCGCGTAAGAAGTTTTGAGAAAGTTTTTTAACATATCTATTATTCATATCACGGAATGTGTCTGCGAGTAGGTGTCATCTAAATCTCAATTTTGAGAAGGTTAAAATATGAGGGGTAAGTAAGTCAGTAGTAAATTACGTTTTTTTTTTATAATAATAAATTTTAAAAGATGTTACTGCAAAAAAGTCTCTCTATTTCCTTCGTTCCATCTACGTGAAAAAGAAGTTTTAAAATGTTTTTAACATATCTATTTATATCACGGAATATATTTGCGAGTAAGTGAGATCTCAATCTCAATTCAAAAGCTTATATGTACCGTCAACGGCTACTTACAGTAGTGTCAGTACTTACAGCAGTTTTAGTACTTATACTACCAATTTTTTAAAAAGATATTACTGCAAAATGCCTTTTGGTCTATGTTCCTAAAAAAAATGTCACAGAAAATAAAATATACTGTCAACAGGCGATACGATCGCAAAACAAGTTTCAAAAAATTATTTTAACAAATCTATTATTCATATCACGGAATGTGTCTGCGAGTAGGTGTCATCTAAATCTCAATTTTGAGAAGGTTAAAATATGAGGGGTAAGTAAGTCAGTAGTAAATTACGTTTTTTTTTATAATAATAAATTTTAAAAGATGTTACTGCAAAAAAGTCTCTCTATTTCCTTCGTTCCATCTACGTGAAAAAGAAGTTTTAAAATGTTTTTAACATATCTATTTATATCACGGAATATATTTGCGAGTAAGTGAGAATTCAATCTCAATTCAAAAGCTTATATGTACCGTCAAACAGGCGACACGATCGCGTAAGAAGTTTTGAGAAAGTTTTTTAACATATCTATTATTCATATCACGGAATGTGTCTGCGAGTAGGTGTCATCTAAATCTCAATTTTGAGAAGGTTAAAATATGAGGGGTAAGTAAGTAGTAAATGACGTTTTTTTTTTATATTAATAAATTTTAAAAGATGTTACTGCAAAAAAGTCTCTCTATTTCCTTCGTTCCATCTACGTGAAAAAGAAGTTTTAAAATGTTTTTAACATATCTATTTATATCACGGAATATATTTGCGAGTAAGTGAGATCTCAATCTCAATTCAAAAGCTTATATGTACCGTCAACGGCTACTTACAGTAGTGTCAGTACTTACAGCAGTTTTAGTACTTATACTACCAATTTTTTAAAAAGATATTACTGCAAAATGCCTTTTGGTCTATGTTCCTAAAAAAAATGTCACAGAAAATAAAATATACTGTCAACAGGCGATACGATCGCAAAACAAGTTTCAAAAAATTATTTTAACAAATCTATTATTCATATCATGGAATGTGTCTGCGCATAGGTGTCATCTAAATCTCAATTTTGAGAAGGTTAAAATATGAGGGGTAAGTAAGTCAGTAGTAAATTACGTTTTTTTTTTATAATAATAAATTTTAAAAGATGTTACTGCAAAAAAGTCTCTCTATTTCCTTCGTTCCATCTACGTGAAAAAGAAGTTTTAAAATGTTTTTAACATATCTATTTATATCACGGAATATATCTGCGAGTAAGTGAGAATTCAATCTCAATTCAAAAGCTTATATGTACCGTCAACAGGCGACTGCTTACAGTAGTGTCAGTACTTACAGCAGTTTTAGTACTTATACTATCAATTTTTTAAAAAGATATTACTGCAAAATGCCTTTTGGTCTATGTTCCTAAAAAAAGTCACAGAAAATAAAATATTCTGTCAACATGCGATACGATCGCGAAACAAGTTTCAAAAAATTCTTTTAACAAATCTATTATTCATATCATGGAATATGTCTGCGAGTAAGTGTGATCTAATATGGGAGGTAAGTAAGTAGTAATAAATTTTAAAAGATGTTACTGCGAAAAAGCTTTTGGGTCTATTTTCTTTCTTCCTTATATATGAACAAGAAGTTTTAAAAAACTTTTTTAACATATCTATTCATATCACGGAATATATCTGCGAGTACGTGAGATCTTAATCTCAATTTCCAGAAATAAGTCTAAGTAAGTAAACTACGTTTTTATAAGAATATATTTTAAATATATTTTAAAAGTATCTGTGCCAAAAGTATTTCGGTCCACAGTCTTTAAAAAAAACTCACACAAAAAATTACATATCTACTTTCTATATGAACAAATTCTAATCTATTATTCATACAATGGAATATATTTGCTATAGGAATTTTTAGAGAAATGAAACAACAAAATTGCTTCCGGGGTCTTTTTCCCACAGTATTTATTTCAACGGTAGACCGGTTTCGCCTAAAGAGGCATCTTCAGTACCAAATACTACAAGTGAAAAGAGGGGATTTTTTGTAAAATTTAAAAACAATGTAAGGAAATATAAAAAATATAAAAAAATATATAATACAAAAGGGGAACAAATATTTTAACAGTCGAACTGTGTCAATTGTGTAAAACCTAGGTATAAAAATATATAATCAAATCTAAGACCAAATGGAGGTTTCTATAATATTACGAAAACAAGTTTCAAAAAGATACCAAAAAATAAATAAAACTATATGGGATCTGTCATTGGCTAGAGTCTTACCTTAAACCCACATGGACACTCTCCAAGGATTGGAATATATTTGCGACTAGTTGTGATTAAAATTTAATTTTTAGTGGAAATTTGATGAAGGGCAATTTTTGTCAGTATTTACAAAGAGTCTTTCCAGAATGTCAGGAAAAAATAAATTATTTTAAGAATACCTGTCTCAAGGCAGAATTAACTACGCTGGATGAGGTAAGCTCTATCATCAGAGATCTCAAGTCGAGTGCTTGCAGTGTAGATAACACAACCATATTATCAATTGTTGTGTTGAGAAGTGTTATTTTCCTAGCTTATTGCGACAATCAATAGGCACCCCTTTGCACAAAAGAACTAATCGTCAAGAAATCAGTGATTTACGAATTATAAGTATTATTCCTACTATATCGAAAATTTTGGAAAAAGTCTTATATAAACAAATCTACAAATACGTTTCTGACCAACTTAGGAATTTAGGAAGGGTTATTCCACAGCCACTGCCCTAGCCTTAGAAACTAGTGACATAATTAATGCTTACGATAAGGGTGACATTACTGGGTTAACTGCTTGATTTTTCAAAGGCGTTCGACACCATTGGTTATCGATTGATGGTGTCAAAACTAAAATATTACAGTTTTCATTTTACTTTTCTAAACTTAGTTAACAGTTATTTAGGTGGAAGATTTCTTATCGTAGCGTAAATTCTAACCTTGTCAACATTCTATCTGGAGTTCCGCAGGGCAGTGTGCTCGGGTCTTTAGTATTCCTAATATACACAGCTAGCATGATCAAATCTGTGAAAGGTTACAAAATAGCAGCTTATGCAGATGATAAGAAGTATTGTTTTAATTCAAAAAATGCTGAACTTCCTAATAATTTAAATAATGAAGATTTGTAATTAATTGCAATTTGGTCAGGAAAAAGGTTTGAAAGTCTTAAAGATGATTTATCTATTCAGCAACTAAAATTAACAGCTCTCTTTAAAAAAAAGCCTTGTCTACTCATCTATTAAATTGTACAATCAATTGCCGTTACGTTTAAAGCAATTAAGTAATTAATAAATTTAAAAACATATTATGACACGAACTCACATAAACTTCTGAACAAAAACTTATTATAATAGTATTATTCAAATAATTTATTTTTTGTACTTTCTTTCAAATATTTTAGTGAACATTACGTTAAAATCTGTTTCTTTAATATTTTGTTAAATAGCGCCTTGATGCTCGTGTGGATAAGTGTGAATAGCTACAGCAGCTAGACTTCGTCACATGATGCAGCTTTTTCTCTTTGAGTACTCAATATTTAGTTTTTTAGTGTCATAATAAAGACCTTTTCATTTTATTTATTTTGTTTATTTATTTACTTACAGTAGTGTCAGTACTTTTAAAAAAATATGTTTTTTTAACAATCAATTTCTTTAAAAAATCTTACTACTAAAAAAAGTCACAGAAAATAAAGTAGACTGTCGACAGGCGACACGATCGCAAACAAATCTAAAAAAGTTTCTTAACAAATCTATTATTCATATCACGGAATATCTCTGCAAGTAAGTGTGATCTAAAACTCAATTTTGAGAGGGTTAAAGTATGAGACGTAAGTCAGTAATAAATCGTGTTTCTCATATCTCATGGCCCGAGGGTACGAGGGTAAACCGTTTTTTTCACAAGAAGCAAGTCCCGACTACCGACAAGTAATTCAAATGACTCAAGACGAAAAGATTCTTTCTTTGAATAGCATAAAGACAAAAAATGACAACATTTTTAGTCTTTTTCATTTAAATGTGCAAAGTTTAGGGAACAAGGTAGATATTTCAGCATTTTTGTCAGATCTTAAATTTGATATTTTGTGTTTTTCCGAACACCATCTAAAGGAAAATTTTTTAAACACTATAAACCTACCTGTTTATACGCTGGCCTCATATTTCTGTAGAAAAATACACAATAGAGGCGGCGTATCAATTTTTGTTAGGTGTAATGTATCTTTTAAAATTTTTGAACTATCCAGATTAAACAAGAGAATTTCACTGAGAGTTTTGCGGAATTGAACTTAAAAACTTTATAATAATATGCTCCTACAGATCAGGTGTGCGGGGTAATTTTGACGTTTACTTGGAAAATCTTGAGGATGCTTTGAGTCAAATTTTTAAAGATCGTCTAAACAAAACAGTATTAGTGGTTGGAGATTTTAATATCTATTTTAATAAACCGCACTTAAACGAAGTACAAAAAATATTATGCATCATAAACTCTTTTGGTCTTACGTAGACTATTTTTGAGCCCACACGTATTGACCCCACCCATGGCACTGCAAACTGTCTGGATAATATTTTTACTGATTCAAAGAAAAATTTTTTATGCAAAACCATAAAACCGGGGTTTTCAGACCATTTTGGACAATTTATTTTGATTGAAAAATATATAAAAGAACAAAAACATGTGGAATATAAGAGGATAATAACGGAATCTGGCCTAAATCGGTTGCGACAACACTTAATCTCGACTAGATGGTCGAATTTTTATAATAAAAACGTTGACGATATGGCCGAATCTTTGATAAACATATTTACAGAGAGACTCGACGTTTTTTTTCCTTTCAAGAATGTTAAAACCTGTTCATCAGGCGTTAATTTCAAGTGGTTTAACAAAGATCTTAAGAAATTAAGAAATCAAGTTTATGCTCTAAAAATTATAAGTTTAGTAAAGCGTTGCCCCCTGTATACGCAGATGTATAAAATTCGATTAAAACAATATAGGAACGGCATCATAAACGCAAAAAAGGAATCTTGTGACTCGATTTTAATAAATTCCAAAAATAAATCAAAAGTGACATGGAAATTGATCAACAGCGAAAGAAAAAAAAGCATAAATAACAAAAAGAGTGAATTACTTTTAATACCAGATCACTTCAACACTTTTTTCAGTAGTATAGCTGGGGAAGTTATTAAACGATTACCGAGTGCTGATTCGCTTGAATTAGATCCGCTCTCAAATGTGTCATTTATGTCAAAAACATTTTTTCCAAAGTCATGGTAGCCTTTTTGAAAATGAATAATTCCTCTTCAATGGATATCTACAGCTTAAACTATACCATTCTTAAAAATACACATGAAATAATTTTAGAAACCTTGACTTCAATGATTAATAAATGCTTTGAAACGGGGACATTTCCAAGGTCTCTTAAAATAAATAAAGTCGTCCCCCTACATAAAAAAAGCGATAGAATTAACGTGGAAAATCGCGCGGGAAAAAGTGCCAAATTGCTCGGTATAACCATTAATGATGGCTTAACTTGGTCTGCTCATGTAGAACAACTGTGCTCTGAGTTTTCTAGCACTATTTTCTAATTAGAAGGCGTAAAACTTTGGTTAATTTTAATATACTAAAAATGTGTTATTTTGGCCTTTTCCATTCTAGGCTATCCTATGGAATCATAGTTTGAGGTAAAAGCACAGCTGCAAAAAATGCAAAAAAGGGTTCTTTGTGTACTGGCTGGTTCGGGATTTCGCGAGCCTTGTCAACCTCTTTTGTGCATTAATAGAAATCTACTGTATAAAGGATGAGCTACCTTCGACTACAAATCTGCATAGGTATAATTTAATGAATTGCAACATCGAAATTCCAAAATATAGATTATCGAAATGCAAAAAAAATTGTCTGGACCTTAAAATTTTTAACTGTTTACCAAATAAAATTAAAAATCTGGATTTTAGAAGTTTTAAGAAAACAATTAGGGCTTATCTTCTTGATCGCTGTTTTTATAGCATTGAGGAATATTTGGGATCTGACTTTAACGTGTAATTTCATTTTATCTTTATATACGTTGTCTGTAAATAATGTTTTATATTATATTGTCTTGGTCTTTATGCACATTTTAATTACCTACCTTTTTCTACGAATTAAAATGATTAGTTTACTTAAGGTTTTTCCTTTACTATCATGACTTACTATAATGTACTTTTAAAACTGTACAAACATAGTCAATAAAAATTCTAATTCATAATAATAAATTATAAAAGATGTTCCGGCAAAAACTTTCTGGATTTATTTTAATTAAAAGAAACTCATAGAAAATTAAGTATAAATATAAAAATAAGTTTTATAATATATCTGTTTAATTTCAATTTTAATGCAAGTTTAGTGATTTAGTGATGTGAGAGGTAAGTCAAGTAAGTCAGTACTTAAAAAAAAAATTGTAATATTATATTCGCCAATTTTGAAAAGCCCTTTAGTCAATATTTTCAATAAAACTCGTGCACAATAACTCCGTGGCACACACCATTGCAAAACAAGGTCTAAAAAACTTTTTTAAATTGATATTTGTATCGTATTACCCATATTTTGTTAAAAGGTGGCAAGCCCCCGAGAACTTTTAATTATGCCAGGAAAAAGGTTTGAAAGACTAAAAAATGAATATTTTTTATTCGCGCTCAGAACCTTTTTGCTTTATTGGGGCGATAACTATTCATATCACGGAATATATTATTATCTGCGAGTAGGTGAAATCTCAATTATAGTGAGAGATTTTGGTTTTTGTACTAAGGATTTTTGTAAGACGTTACTGCAAAAAGTATTTCGGTCTTTTTTCTCAAAAAAACAATTGCATAAAATTAGATCATGAACAACTACAAAAAAAATGTGCTGCACTAAATTATTGTTACTTAATGAAAAGATTAAATAAATAAATAAAAAATATCCTTTTATACAGAAAAACAAGCAGACTAATAAGAATTGTATATGGTTTGGCTAAAAGCTGAGCCCAAAAAGTAAAAAAAAATTCAATGCACAGAATTGATCTATTTAGATATTTATTTTATCGTAGCTGAAAAAGCAAAGGAGCGAAAGCGACCAGTTGTTAGTTTTATAGGAGAGCGTTGTAAAGAAAATATGTCGTATTTAAAGATTATTCTGTTCCAAATATGACATATTTTCTTTACAACGCTCTCCTGTAAAATTAACAACTTGTCGCTTTCGCCCCTTTGCTTCTTCAGCGACGATATGTCTAGATTAAAGTAAAAATAGTATTGTCGTACGCAGGGGGCTAAAACGATAATCTGATACTATTTTGTGACTCAAGTTCTCCCCCAGGGACAATTTGTTCGTACGCCATTGACAATAATTATTGTGAAATTACCGTAATAATATAATAATGTCCGCCCTTACGTCATTACGTGGAAATTGCTGCTAGCTTACCACGGAGAATGTCGTAATTATTGTCTCGAGTTAAATTCAGTAGGTGTACGTGGGCGCACAAGGCTCACATACAGTGGCTTACTTGCTAAAGTCTTACCATCGATCTAGGAGACTCATTATTATTCATGACCGAGAAGCATTTATTGCGACTCAGCGGGTGTTCGAATGGAAGCAGGGACGCACTTAGTGTTGTAATAGATCAGTGAATTTCTATTACGGATCACCTTAAAGGTGAAGCAGATAATATGTTTTATTGACGGTTCGGTCTAACAATTTTTTTTTACACACACATCCTACGCCGACAAAATATATTTGCTCATAGAATAAAAAACGCAAACATAAGTTAAATTTGAGTGTAACAGGCACATACATATATAGTACAAAAAATACGGGATAGTAAAAAAAATAACAAATTTTAACTTAAGTCAGTTTCACTGTCACTGTTGTCAATAAAGTCTATGATAATTTTTTCTTTGAATGAGAATGCTTTAGTTATTTCAAGCAATTGTTTTTTGTTGTAGCTATTCTCAAAATATATATTATTTGCTAACATGTAGTCCTGAATGGTAAGTTTTGTATCATTTGAACACGGCACTTTATTTAGCCTTCTACTGTTATGCTCGCATTATCCATCAAAATTACACCATTTGGAGGTATATTGGGTAACACTTTATTCTTGAACCAGTCTTCAAATAATTCCGCTGGGGTATCGTCATAGTAGTCAGTATGGCAATCCTTTATATTTGTGGCTGACAATGCCAACGCATTTGGTATAAACCCATTTTTTGTTCCAGCATGAATTATTGTGATTCGCTTTCCTTTATATGATGGAGCTTCAGTTGTGCAGTGACCAGACGAATCTACTCAATCTTTATCTGAAACTTCATGGGTGTCAAACCAAGTTTCATCGAGATAAACAATGTCCCTATTACTTTCTCTATACTCATGTATTAGAATTAAATATTCCATCGTCATTTTTTTTTTTAAACGAGAAGATTCCATAATCACTTGCTGTTTATTGTTTTCTTTTTATGTTAAAACCGATTTTGAAAATACATTTTCTCAGTGTCTCACGGCAACATTGTATTCATGTATCATCTTTTTTAATCTTTGAATTAATGTTTGTAGGAATCATTTGTGCCCTATACATTTAATATATTTTTCTACGAATGATATCCACATCACCAATGTCCAATTTCTTAGAAGTATTAGAATCCTTCCTTTTTCTTCTCCTAACTATCGATTTATTTACTACACGCCACACTGTTTGTACCGATCTTCTTGTTAAAGCTGCCGCTTCTTTCACTGCACCAAATTTTGATAACCCACGTTCAAGAAGGGTGGTATAAACGTCAAATATCACTTTTTTTGTATCAAGGGACAAATAATCGCGTTTAAATTGTTTTTTATCACTTATTTCTCTTGTAACGCCATTAGTCCCCTTATCTCCACGTGACGTACTCGGTTGTTCCTCCCACGGACGAAAAATTTTTCATGCAATCACAATTAACAACAAATAACTTTTGTTGTAACCAAGCACCAACTGCTAACTGATTTTCAAAACTACAAATCAGCTTGGTGTCTTAAGCCTGTCCTAATTATTTTAAGAAAATTAATTTGTAACGTAATCAAACCCTAATGTTATAACGTTTCGTAATCAGTCATAAAGTTGATAAATTTTAATTCGGCCAAAAACGTGTAATTATTAAGAAATAATATGTATTCGTCAGAAATGGTAGCATCTTTACAGCTTTTTTTTATTTACTTTCACACCCCGAACAATAGATAATTATTAGGGTAAGGGATAAGCATTTATAATAAGTCTCTTAGATCTATGGTCGTACTATATTCTCAGTTAATACGTTTATACGCGCCTAAAACCGTTTTTATATAAAGGCGGCTTTAAATAAATTCGCCGAGGGTTAATACTTTGCTGGCGCCTACCTTTTTAAAACAGCAAATTGGTTTTCTAAGCATATTTTTTTTTCTAGAATGTCAAGTGAATAACTGTTTTTGTTGCCGTAATAAAATTTTGACTTTTCTTGATTTTATCAAAAGTAAGTAATAACCCTAAGATTCCAAAGCACCTTAATCGACGAAAAAAAAGTTGTCTATCGGTCTGTCGGTCTGTTGTCTTTCTGTATACACGATAACTTAAGAACGACTTAATCTATTTCAACGAAATTTGGTACAAAAATTCTCAGCTGACCATGAACTGATTAACTTTTGGGTTGGCTGGTGGGGGGGTTGAAGGGGGGAAAAGGGAGATAAAATATTTTAAAAAATTGTAACTTTGGAACAAAAGCAAGTAGCGATATACGGTTTTCCGATTTAAGTTTCCATAAATATATACTACAAATTTTGTTATTAAGTCCAAATTCGTGGAAGCTTCAGTTTCCGAGTTATTTGAAAAAACGTTATGATATATAAAAAAAATCATAACTTTAGAAGTAAAGCAGCTATTGATATGCGGTTTTCAGATTTTGGTTTTTGTAAATATTATCCAAAAATTTTGTTTAAGGTTCAAATCTTTCAAAGCTACAGTTTTCGAGATATTTTTATTTCTTTTTAACATAAAATAATTGTTTGTATGGTGGGCTATCCATGCTTTCTAGCACCAATTTTTTTGGTAGGATTATTAAACATTTTTTTATTGTATTTTTGGCATAAAACTTTGCTGTTCCAAAAAGGTTGCTGGGCAACCTAGGCGTCAGCCAAAATCACTTTACTAAAAAAATTCTCAGTGCAGTTTTAGAAGAAAAATAAATAAGACAACTAAGTTAACAACAGATTTTTCAGTACAACTAGGGTTACGTATTTTAGGATAAAAGCAATGCCCTAATAGGAATTTTTTTCATACTGTATTATAATGTTCCTTCTTACGGAATTAATTTGAGTCCGGGAAATTACTTATTACATCACTAGTCCGGTAAAATAATATTACCGGACTCAAACTAAATTTCTGAATTTTTATAAGCAATATTTTTGAACAAATCTTCATTATTAGTGAAAAACAAATATTTTATACAATAAACTACTAAAAATTACTTATAAATATTCACATTAATTGTGCAATTGGAATTATTTGAAATTACATGAACAGCAGCCGAGCAATCTTTTTCGGGGTTACCTTTTCACCAGGAAGAGTAACTTTGGGTTTGGTGTTATAGGTGTAGAACTTGAACAAAGTTTTCTCCTCCTTGGATCATTCTAGTTACTTTTGTTTTTGTCCCTAAAGACTCCTTGACATATTTTTCGGCCACAGAGGTGCTCTTTCAGCCGCCGTGAGGTTTTAGCACATTAACATCTGCTCCCGCTGCTGCCGCCTTGTAACGTAATAGTAATTTACGTTTTCCCGGCCTTGTAACGTATACAGTCATTGAAGAATCGTTTTTAAGCATACTCCGTAGTTATCACCATCTGCGACCCACCAACATTTCCAAAAAAGCGTTTTTTGTCGGCTACAGAAAAGCAAAATGTATTAGCCAAAGAGTGGGCATCCATACAATTAGGGAAGCGCTCGAAAAATTGCGGAATATTTGAATTTGTCCAATCCCGAAAGGTACATGGGACACTGCTTCCGCAGAACGTCTGCCACGCTATAAGCAAACGCGGGAGCAGATGTTAATGTGCTAAAACGTCACGGCGGCTGGAAGAACACCTCTGTGGCCGAAAAATATGTCGAGGAGTCTTTAGAGACAAAAACAAAAGTAGCTAGAATGATCCAGGGAGGAGAAAACTTTGTTCAAGTTCTACACTAACAACACCAAACCCAAAGTTACTCTTCCTCGCGGAAAGGTAACCCCGAAAAAGATTGCTCGGCTGCTGTTCATGTAATTTCAAATAATTCCTTATAAGTAATTTTTAGTAGTTTATTGTATAAAATATTTGTTTTTCACTAATAATAAAGATTTGTTCAAAAATATACCATTTTGCTTATAAAAATTCAGAAATTTAGTTTGAGTTCGGAGAGAACATTACAATACAGTATGAAATAAAGTATTTTTAAAGTGTTTTTGCCGACCCTTAATTCGGTTTTAAACCGATAAACTGCTTTCTTAAATCGCTTGAAAATAAAATCGATTTAGTGCTTGACATACGAAACCGTCCGTATTTAAAAGCGCTTTAAAAAGTCTATAAAAATAAGTCGAATTTTTGACATTAATTGGAAAATAATTTTTTTATTTAAGCCTGCCAAGTTTGGTACTCGTAGGTTGAGAAATCTTGATGAAAATGCTAAAAAGGGATGTGCAAGATATTGTTCAAATTGGCATCAATTTTGCTTGGGTTTTTTCATTTTTTTCTGGTAGAACGACTGGTTTAACATACACAATAATTTTTTAATTATTAATAGAGAACTAAATTTGACAGTCTGTCACCGTTGTAAGGAGATAGGGTTTAGTATTTTAAACGGTGGGCCTTCCCAAGCTTGTTAATGAAAATAAATTTGGGTTCTAATTTTTTCCTCCATTCAGAAAATTTGTATCCAAATTGCCTATGCTATTTTGTTATTAGTGTTCTTAAAAAGCTGTTTGGATACGTCATCAGGTGCGAAATTTCAAACAAATTTAATAACACCCGTGAGACAAATAGACTCGTTTCATCCATCAGACGTGTTTAATTTAAAGTAGGTAAAAAACGGTTACCTGTTAGTTTTTAAAACTTGCGGTTAACGTTACTGCGCCTTTTTTAACTCTCGTTTTTAATTTTTACTTGCTGCGCTCGTTATTTAAACCCACGCTAGGACAAAAATACTATTTAGGCCGCTAGTTGTAAAACATTTATGTCGGTAAAAGTCAGTCAAATTAAATAGGAAAAAAAGAGAATAAAAATTGCTTCAAAAACTGTATATGCAGGATAATTTTTGTCGATATTCTATTCACGTGGCAACATTTAATTTTTGATTTAAAACTGACAAACAGAATATTTTTTTTGTTAACATCTAGTAGTTTTATTCATCATTTTTAACCGGAAAAAAAACGTTATAAGTTCAGTCCGTATTTTTTTAGATTTGATTTTTATAATTCTTTTTTCTTTTTTTTTATTCGATTAAAACCGACGCTACACGACTCGTCAAACATTGGTTCCAACGGTAGATCGAACAGGTGAAAGTTCGACAGTTGGTTCGGAACCAGAGTGGATATACGCGTTGCTATTGCAGCGACAGCGTTAATAGTTTTTAGTTGCGTTAAGTTATTAGAGACTTTTTGCACTTTTTACATTATCGCTTATTTCGGGCATGCGCAGTTACGAGGTAATAACGGAATCCCTTACTAACCCTTAAATTTTGTCGTTACCTGCAAGAGAATACCGTATCCCTTATTATTGACATGGTTACCTATAGTAAGTAGAAAAACAAAAAAATTAAATTGATTTTTGAATGCAAATATGTTTTGTATTCTTTTTAATTGTTAAGTGCCAATTTTTGTTTAATAATTTTCTTTGGCTAGAATTTCGTAAGAAATGTAAAACTATGACAAGTTATTCCGATCTGTTTATCATAACCTCCCTTTTCTCTGTTGTGTTTGAGTTTTCAAAGATTAATAATAATTAAAATTCACTGGAAAAAACACAGGAATAAAATATTTCAAATGAAAAGTATTATTGGACAAATTCTTTTTGTGAATCCTTATAATAATAAATACCGTATAAAGTCGGCCATAAACAAATCAAAGGCGGCGTGCAAAAACTAAAAATGGTGTCTTAAAAATAACGTGACGTTAGCTACGTAACAACGCCTTATTAAGCGATAAAGTCACCTAACGGGGATTTTTTGTACGAGGTGCAAAAGGTCTCTATTAATTTTCTGTACTGTAATTTATTGATATTTTTTAGCATTGAGTTTAAGTAATAATTTTCCGAAAAAATATTCGTTGAATGTTTGTTAGTTTCGTGAAAATTGTATAAAAAAATGTGTTTACTAACGGGACTAAAAAACTTCAGACATTTTTTAAGAAAATTCAAAGAGGTAGACCTGTGAATTTAAATACCCTATACAAAATGTAAAAAAAAAATCTATCCAAAAGATATTTAAGCATATTACTCACATTTAGTTTTTAGTTGAATAGGTTCTTGGTGATATTTTATGTTTACTAACGGGACATTTTTTTCCAACAAGATGTATTGCAATTTTTTAAAAAATTAAAATTTACTTAATTTCATGTTAATCTCATGAAACAGAATGACATCAGCTTATAGGAAAACCATTTAAAACATTAAAAACGCTTGAAAAATGTAATTTTTTTATATTCTCTGTGTCTTTTAATTAGACCGGTCTGGTGAGCAGGGTTTGGGGCGGAGCCCAGGGGAAAAAAGTGTAAGAGGTATCTTAGGCTCTACCCCTCCATTCACACTCTTTAAGTCGGTAAGCTACTGAAGGAAAAAAGACCTGGTCTAGGGTTCGAATGTAGTTCCCACAACAGCAATCTTTACGCAAGATAACGTCCTGCCTTTAAAATCAACATGTTCAAACCAGAGTTAAGACTTGAAAAATAAGATTTAAGCAGTGGCAAACGCTCGAGCCACAGCTTCCCTATCAGCTACAGCTTTCTCGCCATTAAGTATTGTTAATTGTTCTATTTGTATATTTAATTTTAAATCAGAATAAAAAATATTGTAGCATTTAAAATTGTTTAATAAACACAAAATTTTGTTCAATTTTCATTTATTTTTTCCAATAAAAATTAAAAAAATAAAAAACAAATAATAAAAAAAGTGTTAAATTGAAAGAAAGCAATAAAAAAAGGGTTAAATTCATTCTGTTAGCCAAACACGTTAAAATCTTACTTTACCGCCTAGGGCCATAAAGTTCCATTTTACCGCCCGAGGACGATAAAGCTCCACTTTACGTTCGCAAATGAGGACGGTTAAATGCATTTTATCGCGGACTTGAAAAAGTGACGGTAAATAAACGTGAAGAAAGAGAGAGAGAGTTTTCTTTGTTTTGTACAGTCTGTTCTCGTTTTCTATCTCTATATCCCCTCTTTCTTTCATTTTCTTTAGCTTTTAGTTCCACTTTCAAGGCAATAATATCTTTGACCAAATCTCTTAATTTTTACCTGTGTTTTTTTATGATTTTTGGCACAATTTTTCAAATAATTTTGTTTCAAATTATCACTTGCATATATTTTTCTTCTGTAATTCGACATACTGGCTTTAATTTTTTGTTTGCGCTCTAGGCTATTTTTTCCCATCCTAAAATACTATTTTTGTTTACTAAAGGGACAAAATTGAATTTAAAAAAACATCGAAACTAGAAGCTTCAAAAAAGAAACGGTTAAAACATTAAAATTCGTTAATACAAAACTTATATTTTTAAGGTATGGTGAAAGCTTTTTTGCTTCAAGTGTTGCCATATTTTAATTTGTTGTATATTATGTTTACCAACAAGACATAATATTTAGATATATATACTCACTTGGAAAAAATAAAAAAACCATAATTGTATCACCAAAATAGACAAAAATTGACAGCATTGAAAACATTGCTCAGCTTTTTATCCATAGCCACCTTGATAAACCAAACCGATTATTTGGAATTTCATTCTGTGGAAACAAAACTTACTTTGTTGTTTCTATTTTCTTGAGGTGCTAGATTAGGAAGTCAAAAAAATTTCACTGAGATTTACTCAAGGTCGATATATCTAAAATAGTAACCCCCACAGGTCTAAATATTTACACCTGTGGGTGTACTTAATTCTAAAACCAATTTTCAAAAAATACTATATTAATTGATTTACAAATTGAAATGAAAACATTGAGGTTATCTAAAAACTCAGACAAGAAAACTTTTCTTACTCAAAGCCCACTCATGTCAAAGCTGTAGGTTTCATCAGTAGAGGTTGGTACAAGCCAAGGTGCAAGCAGAGATAAGAGGTCAAAACTCGCTGTTTGTGATTTGAAGGCAGCTAATATTTTGAAACTGACATTTCGACAGTGACAAAAATGTAAACAAAACTTGCATTTAAGTTTTTTAATGTATTTCATAGATAAAAACACCCTGTAAATAAATACAAAATTAGTCTACTCCTTATTTTATTATTACCCGTCTACATGGTTGTGTGACATTAAGTATTAATTGGAAAAATTAATTAACAAGGGTAAGTTTTAATTAGACTGATATATAACCCCAATTTTAATTTGTTCTACAGAGTGTTTCCTATTTAAACCCAGCGTGGGTTTAAATTTTTTAATTTTCTCTGCCCCTAAATTGAAATTATATTCAGAACTCAAGGAGGGTTGGTTTAAAATGCTTAAAACCAAAAATTCCACTTAAACTTAGTTTTATTACGGGATACAGACAATATACTACAAAAAAAGTAAAAATATTTTTAGAAAAGTCTCACTTTAAAATTATAAAAAAATGTATTTTTCATGGAATCGCCCTACACTGTTTCGTGTAGCGCCCACATTTTGAACGAGTCGTGTAGCTGGGCATCAAATCAGCGAATGTTTTCCTTCGATCGTTAGAGCCATTCCTTTGATTAGGGTGAAGAATACCGACAGTAGACGAAACAGGACCAAATGCGAACGTTGGACGCTCGAGAAACGTAGCTCATAATATGTTCGAACGTCGGCCCCACGATGTGACGAACTGTCAAGCTTCCAACGTTTGAGAGAGTTCATAGCATCGTGTAGCGCCGGTTTTAGAAGTAACCCGCGGTGCTTACAATATATTGAAGAAAAATGCTTTCAAATTTCCCCACCATTTTCATGACGAAATTGAAAAAATCCAAATTCAACCCAAACCAGCTTACTCACGCTTTAAAAAAAAACAGTTTCAAATGAAAAAAATTAATAACTCCCAAACCCGATTTTCTAAATTATTTTTTTAATCGCACCGGAAGAGCTTAAATTTGGTTCAGTTTCATTAAAAAATATACATTTTACACCACTTTTACGAAAACGCAAAAAAGGTGCATAAGGAAAGACTCCCCACCCCACACCACATAGCAATTTGTCATCCTTAGCGAGTGCATAGAATATCCCTAAGAATAAAAGTAATGTGCTAAGGAGGTTTTAAATTGACACTAGAATATTCTAGGCACGTGCTAAGAATAGATTACGTTCCGCCCAATCATATGCTATGGCAGCTCCACAGAATGTTCTGATACAGGTATTCCTATCAGATGCTTAACATGTATCATGTAATAACCACTTAAAACATCTTTGGCATCCTATTTTTTAAGAACATTTTACGTACATGCTAAGGACAATAAAAAAGGTATATCTGAAGATATCGACGGAACATACTAAGCCCATTTAGCAGGCAGTTAAGTTAAGAATATCCCTTAAAATGAATTTCAGATGATATGGATGTCAGAAGGGAATAATATAATTATTAAGCTCACAGTTTAAATAACTTTAACAAAAAAGAAAAAATGTTTATCTTCCCACAATTACTCTAAAGGCGGGCAGATTCATTGAACTGCTGGACCCTGGGATTTTCAAAAAATTCAGATGTCCAGAAAGGATTTCCTTGGAATGTTTTAATAGGACATTCCCAGAATGTTCAAATGAGAAGAATATCTCAAATAGGACATTTGATATCCGGAACATCTTATATAAGATGTCCGACAAATGTTCCAATCGAGAAGTTCTTATAACTGTCCATTGATGAGACGAGACGTTTCGACATTTAGATCTAAATCAAATAATCTTGGCAGATGCTATGTGCTATAAGGATTTATGATGTTCTTTTCTAGTAGCTTCTTAGAATAATATGCACCAAATAATATAAGCAATAAAGTTAGAATAATTTTATATGCTTAACATGTGCTAAGGATATACTCAAATAAAATACGATTGATGGCTTTTGGCAGCATTTTGTTGCATATACACCTGCAAATGTAATAATTTATGGTTCTATTGACGGTATATTACTTCCAAGCTTTAAACCTTCAAATCCAACAATCCTTGAATGGTATGTAGCCAGCATATGCCAAAGAACATTCTGTAAAGGAGGCTTGACGTATATTCTTGTCATATTTTTTTAATGCTATGTGGCTTTTACAAATTTAAAAATTAAAAAATTTTATATAGCTTTTATTGTGGACTGATAATAAAAGTTGGGTGTTATATAATAATAAATAAAGAGATTTTTTTGTCAGTGACCTGAGCTCAAAAAATATCAAAGTGACGTTCATAACAGGTCATGTGATATATATACTTTTTGGAGTCAAATAAACATAAGAATTGGCTAACCTTTCAATGGAAAGCACATTTTGTTAAAACTAAGACGCGGTTCAGAGCACTTTTTTGATTTGTTGCCGAATAAGCCAAAATTTCTTTCTAGGGCCACTAATTCGAAATATTCAAAAAGTTGAATCGGTGGCCTCAGCAAAAAATTTTAACTTTTTCGGCCAACACCGTTCAGTTGAGACTGTGTTGATTCGGTAAACAATTAAAAAGTGCTCTGAGCTTGTCCTAGTTTTTAGAAAATGTGCCTTCCATTCAAAGCTCAGCCAATTCTGATGTTTATTCCTGAGCTACGGTCACTGACAGACAAAATTACTTCTCTTAACGAATCCACTAGACTTTTATGCGTCCTCTTTAACCTTATAGTGCTTATAAATCAATAACACAGCAGCAATCGTCAGGTGTGCAGAAGGGAAAAGTATAAAATAGTCTAAGAGCCCAGTCGATTTATATATGTACATTAGGTACAACTAGCCCCAAAAGAGTATGGGGTTTGCCCTCTAAAATGTTAATAAGTCTTTATATAGTAACTTGCTATAAAAAAGACATAGGATGCGTGACGGTGGTCTGAGCTTTATAGAAAAACCCCCATCTATCCTAACACAACATTTTCCCACCCCTTACACAACTTTTCCCTTCCTACTGTATCCCAACTACCCCCTTGCCCACTTCCATCTTCCGCACTCACTCATAACCCCACCCCATCTTCTCCCCTAACTCATCACACCCAACTTGACTATCCCGCGTACACACAACCTCTCTCCCCATCCCACACAAACACACAATCCTACCCCACTCATCTCCCGACACGGGCCCTGTGCCCCCGTGACGACTTACTTTAAGAGACCACACTAAGCAATTTTATGAAATCGGAATCCATTCACTTAGGTTTGTTTTCGTTCTATCAAACAAAATAACCTAAAAATTTACGTTTATTTCAAAAAGAAAAAACAGGTTATTATTTTAATGTGTTGAATTTTAAAGTGTTAATACCTAATTCACTAATCGCTCTTGCTACTCCGAATAAAATTATGACCGTTCGACAAGTCGAAAAAGTTCCACTGCTGGTAGAAATTTATTAAAAATTTACACAGAATACGCCTTTCCTCATACAACTTAATTTATAGAAGGGGCCGCACAGAAGGGACTGAATATTTACGATCTTAACCGAGACGCTTCCTCATATGCAACTATTTCAAAGCAGTATCGAACCTGGACAAGTCAGGGAATTTAAAAAGTGACCTGGAAAAGTCAGGGAATGGGTCCCAAATCATCGAAATCCGGGAATTTTTACATTATGGTTTTTATCTTTTATGCTTTTCTCACTCGGTTCCTCATGTAATGCCAAAAACACAGCATTTTTTCTTTTGTTATTCAATGTTTATTTTTGTTATTCTAGATTTTGCAAAAAACGTGAAAAATGTCAACACTTTTTAGAAATTTCCTTTTTAAATTGCAAAAATTTTTGCCTGCGGCGCAATAACCTTCCAAGTTCGTCACATTTAGGACATGATTTTAGCAACATAAAAAAGCTAAGACCACCTCTGAATAATATTTCGCAAAGACGTGAAAAATATCAACATCTTTGAAGAATTTACTGTGTCAAAAATGTCATTTTCAGCACACTTTTCTCAAAATTTTTGCCTACGGTACATTTGTGACATAATTTTGTCAAAAAATCCAGTATTGACCCTGGAGCCTCCCCCAACACACTTTTTTTCAATACATAAATTATTGTTTTCTGCTTAAATTGCAAAAAAATTTACAAAGTATTTATAAGTCCACAAGCTTTGCCTTTTCTTTAAAACGTTTTCAGGACGTAAAAATTTAAATAAAAATTATTTTTTAATGTACTCAATGGAACTTGTAAAATAACCTGGTTTTTTTATTTTTGGTCAAGGAACACCTGGAAAAGTCAGGCAAAAATTAAAAATCAGTTTCAAACCTGCTATAGAAGGAATCTTTTCACAAATATATTTATACAGTGTGTTCCAATAAAAACGAAACAGAGGCGTTTTTGTGTATTTATCGTACGTTTATAGAAAAATGCTCGGATACGTCGATGTTGTTTGCAAAGAGTAAACTTTTTGGCATTTTTGGTATTTTTGGGTGAATTTTACCCCTATTTTTTAGATAGGGAACATGGGTCGAGTGGCATCTTACTTCGAAGCGTTTTTGATTGTCTTCACAACGACGTATTTTTTTAGAAGGTCGGTTAAATAGTTTTCGAGATATTTGCTGTGAAACTCACCATGGGCAAATAAAAAATGATTTTTTTAGCATGATATATTTAGATATTAACTTTTTCCTCAAACACATTGATTTTGTTTGCGAGGGGGACAGCTTTTGGTTGCTTCGGTGTGTGACAGCAAATATCTCTAAAACTATCCAACCGATTTTCGAAAAATATGTCGGTATAAAGACAATTAAAAACCTTTCAAAACCAGGTGCCACTCGACCCATGTTCCCTACCTAAAAAGTAGGGGTGAAAGTCCTTCTCGAGGGTGCATCTTACCAAAATACCAAAACTGCCAAAAAGTTTCCCCCTTTGAAGCAAAATTGACACACAGCAAATACACGAAAAACCTTTGTTTCGTTTCGTTGGGACAAGCTATATACAAAAATTTTGTGGAGAAGTTGAAGAAGAAAAATCAAGACGCTTATAGTTGACAAAAAGTTAGCCACAGTATGGCAGGACAACACCGTTCTAAACTAAAAAGCCTGTTAACTCCTACCTCCTCAGTGCCCTTTAGCCTAATGTGGCTGCCATTTCTATAACCAAATTGACAAGTAAAACATGGATTTTCTGTCAGTTTGGTGTCAATATGGCGCCGATCATAGGCCAAAGGATACTAAAACGAAAATGAGTTAACTGGCTTTTTAGTTTAGAACGGTGTTGGGCAGGAGGGACATATACATATGCTCCGATAGCCAGGCTGCCCTCAAGGCTCTAAGTGCACCCAAAATAGTCAGTAGTCTGATGGAGAAGTGTCCTGAAGCACTGCATGACAAGGGGGTAACTGATGTGGTTCCCAGGTCATGAGGGAATACCAGGGCACGAGAAAGCGGACGAACTTGCCAGATTAGGGTCCGAAACCCAATATATTGGACGGGAACCTCTTCTAGGAATAACAAGGAAACAGGTACAGAGTGAGCTCAAAAAATGGCCGAACAATGAACTAAAGACATCCTGGAGGGGTCCGAATGTAGCCAGAACTAAATGGCTCTTGGGCAAGACCGGAAAGGACATTGGACTGCTGACAGGGATGCTGACTGGGCACAATCGGCTGAACCAACATTTGACGCAAATGAGAGTAGCAGGAGAACCCGTGTGTCCCGCTTGCGTACTCGAAGAGGAATCGGCGCAGCAATTGATAGCAGAGTGTGATTCTGTGGGAATTTCCCACGATACAGGAAGAAGAGCTGCACTCGCTTAAATGGGCCGATATACTGAACTTCGTAAAGAAGACAGGGAGGCCCGTAGAGAGACTTGCAGCGGAAGTAGGGGCATAGGGGTAAGGAACGGGGTATGGCAGAAAGGGCCCATGGAAAGGCCTAATTGCCAGGCCCACGGGCCGCCCCTATACTACTACTAATAGCCACAGTATTTGACGTAACTAATGCCTAGTCTATAGTCCAACGTCTTGCCAATGATTTATATTTCTCTCTTTGTCGAAAAGAGTGATATTCAATAGAAGGATCAATGTGGAGGAGTCAATGTGGAGTCTAGGCGAAAGACGCATGCGGTAGTTCGAAAAGAACAAAAAGCTCGTTTCGAAACCATTCGAATTGGTGGAAAAGGGACGTCATTGATAACGAGCGGGAAAAATTCAAATGTAATCCTAATTCTATGAATAATAAGAAAACAAGACCTTTTCAACTTTATGCTGATTTTACTAAATTGTTGGGAAGAAATACAGAATTTACTGGGTTGTAAATGGTTTTTGAGCATCAATAACACGAGATTTTGACGTAACTAATCAATAACGTATTTATTAAAAAATTTGCTCAGAACTAGTAATGTGAGAAAACGCCTGTTGTAGAGCTCCAAAAATTAGGTAGGGGCAGTTGCCGGGAACAGGCGGAACTAACTGTGGCACGTGTTTTTGCGCGCAATCAAAGATTGGTCAAAGACGGGCGTTAAACCGCGTCAAATCTCTTACAAAGGATTTACGAAATTTTATAATGTTTTATCAGGTTTTTTATGTTTTCTATGCGGAATGTAAACCAAACTTGTAAAAACCTAGACAAATCTCATAAAGTACAGATTCTCCTATTAGTTTTGATGAAAAAAGAGCCTGGCCTCTAGAATCTTATAAAACCCTATAAAACATCATAAAACCTCACCAACTTTCATCAGAACCTATGCGTTTTTTTTTACCTGGGACTGTATAGGTATATAGAAAACTTAAGAATTGGTCTCGAAAGTTCAAGATATATAATTCTACCGTGCTCTCATACTACAACGTGAAATACTCGTGGGGAATATCATAAAAGCCTGCGAGGTTTTACAATTGATTCATAAACCTTTCAAGTTAAAAGCTCGCTATAACGAAATAACGTATTTAAGTTTTAGGAAAGCTACATTTCCTAAAGTGATTTTTCATTTAACTGCATACAAAAAGACAGGCATGATATTAATAGTATTTTCGATTATCATCCTCGCAAATCGTTCGGAGATTGCCCAGGATCAGAGCAATTACAAAAATTTTTATTAAAAAAAAACCTTTAAAGAACAAGCTTTTATTAAACGCACTAGAAATTTTTTTGTTTTTCGTATACCATAATAAAAGCATTGTATTACTCTATAACCTAAGGACATTTTCAAAGGCTTGGCAACCACGGCAATTTCACCCGTTCTCAGCTTCTTTAGATGAAAGCATTATTTATCATTCGAATAGACCAAAAATTTAGTGCTTCTTTTGTAGTTCTCTTTTTGTCACCGTAAACTTTAAATTTTTAATTTGCGCATTTAATAAAAGCTTGTTCTTTCAAAGTTTTTTTAAATAAAAGTTTGTTTTTGAATTTTTATATTTGTACCCGAAATTGTCCATTTTGAATCCGGCATATCGAAATTTTCAAATTTGATCAAAAATTCATATCCCCTTCCCGAAAAAACCTGTGTGCCAATTTTGATTTAAATCGAACAAACTAAATCTTTTCCCCCCTCCCCTTCTTTTGTTAGTGGGAAGTGTGCACCTAATAATACCATATTATTGTATTATCGCCAGAACTATAAACGCATACCAAATTTGAACACACACCCTTAATTTTTAGATATGATATTGAAAATTTTATATCTGATCAAAAATTCATAATCCCCCTTCTTAAAATTCCCTGTATGCCATTTTTTTTTAAAATTGAACAAACTAAATAATTTTCCCACTCCACTTCCCTCGTTAGAGGGTGGTGGGTACCTGAGAATATCATATTATTGTATTTTCACCGGAACTATAAACGGATACCAAATTTGAACACAATCAGATGTGGATAAGTCAGTTAAAATTGGTTAGCAAAAGATTACTGAAAATCGTCAGTCTTGAATTCGCCATATTGACTTTTCAAAATCTGATTAAAAATTCGTATTCCTTACCCTCAAAAGCCCCCGTATACCAATTTTGGTTCAAATCGGACACACTTAGAAGTTTTCGCCCCTCCACTCCCCTCATAGGGAGTAAAGGTGCCTAATAATGACATATTATTGTATTGTCACTGAAACTATAAATGCATGCAAAATTTGAAAGCAATCCGATGTGTATAAGTTAGCTAAAATTGGTAAGCAAAAGATGAACAGCGCACTAGATCAAGTTTCGAGCAATAATCTAAAAGGCTATAAGAGATTAAAACCAAAATTTAAACAATAATTTTCGGCTTTATTTTGTACATATTACAGGGTGTAAATAAGTCCTCTACACCCCTGTTAAAAAAGAGTATTTTATAATGGGTGTCCAAGTAACAATTTTTAGTTGACTTGGATGCCATAACTAAGAACTATACTAAAATTAACGTTACATAAAGTACAAAACTTACTTATATCTCAAGAATGTCAAGTCTTGGGCGGTAACTTTTTATGTTTAACTTTAGTCCCTCTTAACATTATCATTTTCCTACCGTGTGTAACATAGATTCAGTAGGAAGGTGCTGCTTTGCAAATTTCTTGGTGCATGCGAATTAAATTAATTGCGATATGTTAAATCTATTCTTCTTTGCTGATAATAAATACAGACCGCTTCAAGCTACTGCGAACATAGGGGGAATCAAGTCCAATTTACTCTCCGTGCCGTACGACCGAGGTGGATTCGAAGCACGCTGCAGTGTTATCTTTTGGAAATTCATTTTGTTTTTATTATTTTGTTTTATTTCTGCCTGGCTCGAGAAACAGATGGGTAAGTTCTTAATTGAAATAATACATTTTTAAAACTAAAAATGGATGTCTACGAAGTTGCCGAAAAAGTGCAGATGGTCAAATGGTCAAATCGTCATAACCCAACACACGTTCGATATTGGTCGAGGGAAAATTTGCATTTGTATTTTGACGTAAGAACACAGTATCCCCAAAAACTAAATGTTTGGGGGGGGGGGGTATTGTAGGGGAACACGTAATTGGGCCATTTTTTATTAACGGCAATTGCAATTTGAATGGTCCTAGATACTTGGATCTACTGCAGCAGCACATTATTCCAACTGCTAGGCAGTTGTTAGGTGTAAGATTTGGTGAAACATGGTTTCAACAAGATGGTTGTTCCGCTCACAATGTTGGCCTTGTTAGGGAATATTTTGATAATGTATTTCCTAATCGGGTTATAAGTACACGGGGAACTATTTTATGGCCAGCTCGATCTCCCGATCTTGCTCCTAATGACTTCTATCTGTTTTTGAAGAAGCTTTTCAAATTATCACCCCTAACATGCTTGGAAACGTTGGAAGGGGTTTTTATAGTAGGCTCGGATATTGTCTAGCCGAGCAAGGAGGACTTTTCGAACATTTGCTTTAATTTTTTTTTGACTGGGAGAATCTTTTTGGTTTTTAGAATGTATTATTTTATTTTGAGAACTTGCTTTTATTTTGTTTCTCCTTATTATTTTCATTGTAACTCGTCATCACTGATAAATCTGAGCAGTTGACAATAAAACGCTCTTATTTATCAGTGACAAAAAATAAGAAAATTACGTTATAAAAATTTGCGTATTTATTGACCAAATTCCGGTTTCATTGACTACGCTCCACACAGCACCGTGGTTAGAGGCCTACTAAATACAAGGCGAACGGCGGCGAACGGCAGCGAATGGCGATCGGAAGCCTGAGTGTTGGTTGCTTCACTGATAGGCGTGCGGTGTCTCTGCATGTACGTACACTGGCAAATTAGACTTCTTTCGCACTATGTTCGCAGTAGCTTGAAGCGGTCTGTATAGTTGAAATATGGTTTAAAAATGAGTGTACTTTATTTTGTTTCTTGTCACTAACGATCAGATCCTCCAGAATTGACTTCCCTTTTTCAGCAAATTAGGTTCTGTTTGTCTTATTTTCTAAAGGCCCCTTAAAAAGCGGGTGGCGCTGCTGTAAAATAATTATTCAGGCCTTGGTGAGTCAAGCCAGATAGGCCTATATGAGTAGAGACTGAGTAAAGTGACGTTCTGGTCTGCTACATAAGGTCCATTGCCCTTGGACTTCTTCTACTAAAGTCTGTATAAAATAATTATTTTCAGCCACTCGTCCTTTTAAAGAAATTATTATTTTATTGACAAATAGCTGAATGGAGAGTATAGAAATAGCCAAATGAGCCCTTCTTAGCATTGTGGTTGTGGTGCTAGCAAGGGTAGATAATTCTTCTAGCAACAAATTGCAATTTGTGCAACGGCCACCATGATGGACGAGAAAACGACGCCACATCGTTGTTATTTACTAGGGTCAATTTGGCAACCCTGTCACAACGTTTATTTTAACTGGAATGTTGTGAGGTTTTCAACGATCGCAAACAACGACGAATCAACGATGTCAAATCGCTACGATCCGAAACGTTGATAATTAACTAGAGAGTTAATTAATTTACGTTCTTTCAACGTTCCTATTCACGAAACCATGGCCAAATATACTCAATGTAGTTGCGGCCAATTTCAAAATATAACTGCATCTGATAACTATAGAGGGCACCTCCTTAGTCGTAAAATGGTTAGGTTTTCAGTAAACCAATAAATGATTATTGTCGCCATACTGTTTTCTGTTCCTGATTTCCGCCGCTACGCCATTTTTGTAAATCGGTACAAAAATCTTGTTTTTTGCAGGATTTTGATGATTTTTTTCGGCTGTTTTAGTAATTTTTAAGTAGTCTTTTAGACTGGGTACAGTACAAAATTAGAAGGATTGAAAGCCCGCTTATTTTTAAAGCTAAAATATCAATTTTTGATGGAAAACTAAGGTTCGTTGGAAAATTTAGTAGAAGAAAAACTTTAAAAAGCCACTTTAATGTTATAAATTTACTGTAAGTTACCTAGCTATGTATTTTAAAATTATTAATAAATGGTGTTTGGAAATTAGTCCATTTGTGGTTGCAGACGTGCAAGTCTGAACTTAAAATCAATTACATTAGTAAAAATATTAGCCAGAGGGCACTTCAGTCGTAGTCGCTTCGGCGACGGTGTGAAAACGTTGCACGCGACTCTAGTCGTAGCAACGTCAACACAACTCCAATATTGTCCGCCAAATTGGTGCAAAAGCGAGTTGATGGAACGTTGATATGCCGTTTTCTCACAACGTTAAGTCGCCTTTGACAACGTTAAAATGTCGCGTCGACAAAAAATAAATAAAAAAGACAGTTCTGGTACTAACCTAGTTAAGAAAACTTTAGTTAATGAACTTGTTAAAACTGCAATACATTTCACTACTTTCAAGAGAAGCATCAGCACGACGCCGCCAATTTCTTCGAACTCTTTACACTATTTCTAGTCTTCTTTGAAGTATCACGGCATTATCAAAACTTTCGGCGCACAGAGTCTTTGGCAAACTTGCACCATTGTTCCCCTATTGGGACGTGTTCGCTGTGGAAATCTTATCCGATAAATGCAACTGGCTAAATTGGGTTTCTACCGCATTCCCCATAAATTAATAGACACTTAAAGTTGGCAAACCGCGTAAACGTAAGGCAGCTCTGAAATCCAGCGCTCTCATTGGTGAAAACCGGCAGAGGTGGGCGTTTCCACCTCGACTAATGTGATTTTAGCTACCGGGTCAGGCGACGCGACGTAACGATACACCACCTAGCGCGCGCTAGCGCCCATATCTCATGAAAAGCAGTCAAGTAGAGTGGCGTTTCTTTTAGTGTCTAACAATAGGTTGGAATGTTCTTCGTACGTAAACATTTTACTTTAATTAGAGCTTAAAATACACAGTTTCATGTTGTCTGAAATTATGTAAAAAAATGTCTTTTTACTACGTTGGGAATTTGAAACCTTTGGTTGCCTAAAACAAAGTTATGATTGTTTTCCACACGCGTCGAGTGCAAAAAAGTGTAGTTTTGGTTTGTGGAAAATAATCATAACTTTGTTTTAATGTCTTTTTTTATTTTTTTTTTAAATATTGAGCTTAAAACATGATGTCTTAGTATTACCAAGTATTTTCCAGCATTACACCATCATTAATCTTCAAGAGTCAAGTTGGATTAGCATTTTGCTTAAATATTTGTTAAGATTGTTCCCTTCCCGACATGAGTAAAGACCTTAAAATAGGAAATATTGCCATCACAGCGGCAGGTGACGTCGCAATCAGTATTCAAATGATGATGCAAAATGACACCAAATGAATGGACGACCGAAATTTTTAGATATATATGTAAAGATTACCCAACTGAAAATACACATTAGTACTAATGGAGGGTTGTCTAGTTCTTATTTTCAGAAAGACGGTCTGCCAATGGGTTCATCGCTTTCGCCAGCGGTGGCCAATATTTAAGTGTAGTGGTTCGAATCACACGTGGTCGATACAGCCACATATAAACTTAATCTCTGGATAAGACCGGGAATGACCCACAACTTTCAGAATTTCTTCACCACTACAATGGAGTTGGAGCAAAATTGTCATCAGAAGAACTGTCTATCGTAAACCCACTCACAAAGGATAATATTTTAATCAAGGTTCAAATCATTCTGCTACAATCAAACTAGGTATAATAAGACCTTCTTATAACTGAGCCGTTCAAATTTGTAAATAATCTGATGACTTGGGAATCGAAATAAGAAACATTAACAAGGATCTGCAGCAGGATGTTACAGCCTTAAACATTACAAAAGTATCAGAGAAAATTCGAAGAGTAGCGAACAACTTTAATATTAAAATAGCTTTTAAATCTAATAATAAAACTCGAAAACTGGAGAAAAAACAAGATAAGGTATGCATTTACCAAGTTTCTTGCGAGTGTGGTGAATCATGCATACATAGGCGAAACAAAAAAATCACTATCTGCTGGCTTAAGTAATAACAGACGAATACCCAAAGAGGTGAAACCACGAAATCGGGAATTTCCGAACAAGCATGGAGCAAATGGACAGAAGCAAAGGTTTTGTACAGGGAGTCACACTGGGAGAAACGAAAATTCCTTGAAGTTGCTTTTGTTGGGCAAAATCAGGGTATTTTCAGTAAACCAAGTGTGGCAATTCCAAATATTTGGAAGTCCAATCTTGGGTGGAGCCAACTTCTTAAACTTCACGGTTGAGTGATTTTCCATAGTATATAAGTACGTAGCCTTAGGAATAGTTTGCACCTAAAGGCGATCAGAGATTGTACTTATCGAAACGTCGCGTCGTGTATAAATAAAATATAGACAATGGAAGTACGAAACACAGGGTTAATTTCAAACTTTGAAACAAATTTTAATTAACGCTCATAAGAAGAAGTTTTAAAGAAATCTGATAGGTATGATATAAATAATAATTTTTTTCTTTAAAATGTTAAGGTGGATTCAGAGTTCCGTAAGGCAAGCGGTATGAGTTTTGCGGTAAGACGCCAGCGCAATAAACTATAGCAAACGCATGCTAGTGTTCCGTAAACCGTAAGCGGTAAGTGGTAAGAACAGCATGCGTTTCCTATTAGACACTTAAGTTAATTTTCAGTTCTATCAGCATTTGTATGCTTATCTCCATCGAGTCGACCAATTAAGCAGATGCACTTTTAAAATTATGGCGAATGCGTAACAGCTCCAGCTGAACAAATTCACGAAAACCTCGTTAGTAACGTCAAGGGAGTCGTAGCGTTACGACCATTCCTGCGTACCAAACAATGTTTACACTCATTTGATCAGCTGGAGCTGTCACGCATTCACCATTAGTTTAAAACTACACCTGCTCGATAGGTCCATTCAATAGATATAAGGATAGGAATGCTGATAAACTCGAAAATTAACTTTAAGTGTCTATTGTTTATTTGCCTTCCGTTTTACCGCTTAGTTTAGGCAACTCTAAAGCTTTTTGTAAGATATTTATAGCTTATAAAAAATACTACTGTATAAGAATATAAGTATTTTGGATATATTTATTCATGTTTATTTTTTATAACAAGTTTATATTTTCTGTAACACGTAATTTTCCTTTCTTTGTTAGACACTCTTGCACCCAAAGCCGCACATCGCAGCATTATTCCGATCTAAAAAATATATTTTTCCACTCGCGTGCGGAATGTTGCACTTTTTCGCATTAAGTGCAGAAATGAATTTACACCCATACTTTTTCGGAGTGGGATTTTTAATTATTGGCTTTTTTTCTTTACGTCCACCTGACTCTCTTTACGTTTGTTTGCGTAAAGAGTCTGTTTGCGTAAAGTAACTATTCCGCTCTTGATTTCTTGCCAAACTCCGCTGACGCGTCGTTTGTCCATTTGAAATCGCGTGCGAAAAAGTGGCTCTTTCAGCACTATTTAGGTAAACTACTAGCGTGATACAGAAAAAATACAAAAAATTTAAACTTAAGTTGTTTTCAAATGCTCATTTTTTCGTCCGTGACAAATGATTTTTTTTGCATCGGTAACCAAAACAGTGACTAAAATCGTGTTTTTGATTAAGGCATAAAAAGCATTTTTTGCATGGCTGCGAAGTTTGTGAACGTTGTTTAGACTAGATAATAGATGAAAGATATTTTGGAGCGATGTACTTTTAAAAAGTAGCTCACGTGAATGTCCACCCTTTCCTTGCGTGACGGACGATGATTATTTTCAGAAGTGGGAAAATTTAAAACCTATAAAGTGAGCCTTTAGAGAGTTATCAAAACGGTTACAAAAAAATCGGATTGGCTAATAAAGCTACGTTGCTTCTAATAATAATAATAATAATAAAAAACTTTATTCAAAATTCCGCAATACAAAACTACATAATAAAGTTGACCAATTGCTAAACATAAAGTATTTTAACCAAATAATTAACATTATGCCGTTCATTTGAATCTAAACAAAGTAAGAGTAAGTACTACTTACTATATAATAATATTTTGTAGACATAGAGTTGTTTCAACGGAAGAACTTTAAATTCTTTGTATAATTAATCTGTTGAAAATCTTGACTTTTTTTTCAGAATTGTTTTTACACAACGGTTTTAAATAGTTTGAACGCAGGTCAATGGTGAATTGTAACTGCTTTCCCAGGCAAGTATGCCGTACTGAAGCACAGGACTAAATATTGCAAGGTAAACTGTTTAGAGATTTTCAGTGTTAAGAAAGCTGCACAGCTTTTTAATCATAAAAATTATTTTTCTTAATTTTCTCTGAATAAGCTTTCAGCGTGGGATTTAAACTGAAACTGATTGTCAAGGATAAATCCACCTATGTTGGTAATTTGGAACCTTTGGTTGCACTAAAACAAAATTATGATTGTTTTCCACAAACCAAAACTACACTTTTTTGCACTCGACGCGCGTTTCGCTAACAATGTTAGCATCATCAGGAGACGATAAACAATGAACTAAATTAATCTGCGCTCTATCTTATATACAATCCTTTAGTGGGCGGAGATAAGACCAATAAATTGTGATTGATCACGATTTTTAATCCTATCTCCCCTCAACCAAAGAATAAAGTGTACTAAACGGGATGGGTCCTCTATCTTTATTTAAACTATTTCTGGATTTAATGATTTCCATACTTTCATATGCATTCAAAAGTCTTTTGTTTGGTACACTTTTTAGAAGTTTTAGGTTATCTAATGTGAATCTATGATTGTTTTCAAAAGCATGCTCGGCCACACTTGACTTTTCTGTTCTTCTTAAAGCAAAAAGTTTTTTCTGTTCAAAATTCCCTTGAATTTATCAACAAAGTTAAAGATATTTCACTCCAAGAAGGTGAAATTTTAATCTCGTTTGATGTTAGTTCGTTGTTCCCTAGTGTGCCGATCCCCAATACCTTACAATACCTGGAGGAACTACTAAGAAAAAACAATCTAGAAGACAAACAGACTTTAGAATACCTATCTTTAACAAAACTCTGCATGAATCAAAATTACTTTCAATATAAAAATAACTACTACCAGCAATTAGAAGGAACCACAATGGGTAATAGTTTATCACCTTTTATCGCAAACCTATTTATGAGCAAATTTGAATCAGATATAAGTAAAGAATTTGAGTATTTCCCCAGAGTATGGTTCAGGTATGTAGACGATGTGTTTGCAGTATTCAACACTAAAGTAACTAGTGTTGAAAATTTTATGGAAAAAATAAATAACAAATTTCCCACTATTAAATTTACTTATGAAACAGAGAACAACAGTACACTGCCATTTCTAGACACTTTAGTTATAAGAAATAAAAATAAATTGGACTTTGACCTATACAGAAAAGGCACGGCCACCAACAGGTATATTCCAAATGACTCTTTTCATTGCTTACAACATAAGCTTGCAAGTTTGCACTTTTTAACATATAGATTAGTAAATTTCCCCTTAAACAAAGAAAGATTTGAAGCAGAAAAGAATAGGATTAGGAATATAGCTGGCGAAAACGGTTACGACGAAGGCTTAATAAATAAGCTGATAAATAGACATTATTTTCAAAAGACCTTTCGGAATTCTACCTTTTTCAGACAAAAAGATACCTGCGACTCAAAATTTGTATCAATTCCTTATAATCCTAATTATACGAAAGGATTACACAAAGTATTTAATAACACCGGTCTTAAATTAGTATATCAATCCGGTAACACAATAAGAAGCTTACTGGGAAATCCCAAGGATAAAACTACAGTTCTAGAAAAAAGTGGAATTTACGAAATTAGTTGCATGGATTGTGACAAAAAATATGTTGGCCAAACGAGACGCTCTATTCAAACACGTTTTAAAGAACACTTAGCACACTTAAAATACGGAAGAACAGAAAAGTCAAGTGTGGCCGAGCATGCTTTTGAAAACAATCATAGATTCACATTAGATAACCTAAAACTTCTAAAAAGTGTACCAAACAAAAGACTTTTGAATGCATATGAAAGTATGGAAATCATTAAATCCAGAAATAGTTTAAATAAAGATAGAGGACCCATCCCGTTTAGTACACTTTATTCTTTGGTTGAGGGGAGATAGGATTAAAAATCGTGATCAATCACAATTTATTGGTCTTATCTCCGCCCACTAAAGGATTGTATATAAGACAGAGCGTAGATTAATTTAGTTCATTGTTTATCGTCTCCTGATGATGCTAACATTGTTAGCGAAACGCGCGTCGAGTGCAAAAAAGTGTAGTTTTGGTTTGTGGAAAACAATCATAATTTTGTTTTAAGGATAAATTCCTAGATATTTTAGGTTAGAAATAATTTGGATAGTTATTGAACAGCTGCAAGAAGTTTTGTTATTGCAAGTATGAAGTTTTATTTTCTGTGTTTTGAACGTTCATTAATGAAAAATGGCAGACGTTTAGTTTTTTCTCAATTTATGGTTAATACATTTAAATCAAGCCAGTTCTTTACCCATTTAAGAGCTGCTTGGCAGTTATTTTGAACGTCAATCCATGTTTTACCTCGAATAAGGATTACCGTGTCATCTGCGAAAGATGTACAGTCAAAAGTCAGATTATTTTCGAGAAGATAGTTGATATATATTAAAAATAGCACCGAGCTACTAGTAGATTTTTTAATAGTTACACTTTGTTTTCATTTAAAAATATAATTTTTTAATAGTTCTAGAGCGATTCCCCGAAATCCTAGTATTTCCAGTTTTTATAGCAAAAGATTATAGTCAATAGTGTCAAAAGCTTTTCTAAGGTCTAGAAAAATTCCGGCTGATGCTTTTGAATCGTTTAAGTCTGCATATGTTTTTTTTGTAACGGTTGCCAGTGCGTCCTCTGTGCTTAATGTTTCCTGAAAACCAAACTGTCTTTTACTTAATATTTTATACTTTTTAAGCCAGTTTCCCATTCTACTTTTTAGAAGCTTTTCAAAAACTTTTGCAAATACTAATAGTAATGGGATCGATCTATAGTTTGTTGTCTACTTCCATTCTTAAACAAGGGTTTTATATTTGCCTCTTTCAACTGGGAAGGGCAGGTTCCTGTTAAGAAAGCTCTATTAAAAATATGCAGTAATGGTGCAGTTATGTGTACTAGAGTTTCCTATACTAAAAGTGGCGTCCGGGTACTTTGTTGTTGTTTAGACATGATGAAAAAATGATGTTTTGATCCTGGATTTTCTATTAAAATTTTGAAGGTAATTTTTTTGATTAGGTACGGAAAATTGTCTCGTAAGATTTTTTCCTACATCGGTAAAAAACTGGTGAAAACATTCTGCTTTTTTGCCTTCCTTTATAAGCGTTTTTCCCTTGACGTCAATTATATTACCTATTTTGTTTTCTGTCTGTTTCATACAAATGGCGCTTTTAATAGTTCCACAAAATTTTGTTGGTTTAGGATTGTGTGTGGTAATATTTATTTTGGGGTTTATTGGGTTAGTTAGTTTTAAATGCCGTTTTTTTTAGACTTATAATTTTTTATCGTTTGCGAACGACTCGCGGCAGAACGTTTTCTCAGCAAAGCGGTCCGCGGTAAAAGGTAAGTATGCTGTACCGAATGTTTTAAGTAAATCGGTGAAGTAGCTTTTATGATAAACTAAACTCCTTTACCAAAAATCGGTTCATTATTTTACATTTTACATCACCAATCGTTTTAACATTCCGTGCTTCTAGGGCTCTACGGATGCCGATTCTTGAATTTCGAGAGAATGGTCGCCTGGGAACGTTTACATCCTTCGTTTCGGCCAATAAGAAGGCTCAGAAGCTTGTAAGGTGCACGCGCAACTCGATTATTGCTTTTCAAGAGCGCCCGTTCTCCTGCACAAAGGCAGGTTTATGAAAGTTGAGGAAGGTTCTTTCGATACACGGCAATCGGGTGAAGTTCGGCCGTGGTCGGATAGATTTATATATAATAACTCGTGATAGCTTTAAAGCCCGTTATTGGTCGATATCAAGGAGATGACCGTTCCCGTGCGACCTTTCCTACAAAATTCAAGAATCGGCACCACGGTCGCACTCACTTTGGGCGCGCTTAATTATCCCGATTCAACTCGTATACCAAAGTCCAAAGTATGATAAATCATGCCAGTCACGAAAAAGAGGTACAAATGAAAAGTCTGTATTGTGTTATATTTATGCCATTGTGTATAGCCTCACCATTTATCATCAAATTAAATCATGTCAAATTAAAATCTTTCATCTATCCAATATCTGAAAAATGCATGATATTGGTATTCTTATAAGCTATGTATGGTTTATTTTTTAGTAAAAACAGCCCCGAAAACCGCAAATTTAAAAAATCATATATCGAAAACTTCAAGACCTACAAGATTTAGGGTAATTTAAATATTGTTGGGAATTTCAATATCTACAACATATAAAAATTTCAAGCACTTTCACTGATGTATCGTGTGCGTCCTCCTTTGACTGAAGTGAAAAAAAGAAAGAGAAGAAAAGTTAGCTTATCTATCCTTGGGGTGCAGAGTCCATCCATGTTGTTCCCCCCCACTCAGTTTGAACATACATAGGCTCAGTTTTCTGGTTAGTGGTGAATGGATGCTCCCAGGGTGGTGGTCCCTATAGATAAGCAAGAAAAACACCACTGTAGCGAAGGCTGGCAAGAAAGCACAAACAAAATACAGCTAACCCGCTCAAAAAAAGTAAACCTACCAACGAGTATAGAGACGGCCAGCAATTATTAACCAAACAAAAATGACATACTTAGCAAGGGCAATCATTAAAAGAAACAAATAAACATATGCTATGTTTTCATGGATATTGAATTCGTTTTCAATGTTTTGAAAACTTTTTTTTCATGAGTTTTTATGACAGGTTTTCAAATCGATTTTGAATCGATTTGAAAACGGTTTTCAAATTTTGATATTTGGCGCAGCTGACATATGTTATAGTTGTCAAATATTTATTTTTGAGTTTTGGTACTTTTAAAAAAAAAATGTATTTTATTCAAAAGATGAGGTTGGCCCTTGCCACACATTTTTTTTTATTTTAATTACTATTCTGTTTGCAAGTGGAAGTTTTATTTTTTTTATTTTCCATAATTTCATATTATCCATCCATAATTAATTTTTCTAAAGTCTTTAAAAAACAAATCTTTAGTTATTTAAGTAAGGTTATGTTATTAATCTTCTTTTTTCTATACACTCCACCAAATTTTAGAATGCCGGTTCCACAGTTTCACTTCTATTTCTCTCTCTCTCTCTCTCTCTTTCTCTCTCTCTCAAAAAGAGTGAGAGCCATAAAATATAATTTGGCGGTTCTCTGGTAATCCGACCCAATACGCATGTGTGAACTCAATCCCCGTTTTCATGGAAAATCGGTATTTCGATCTCAATACGATCTTGATCCAACCCTAAAAATTTTCAGGGTCGTATCTAGATTGAAATCGATTTGAATACTGGAAAAACAGGCGCTTTCATGGACGGTATCGGATTGAAATCGTTTTCACAACGAACTCAATTCCCATGAAAAAGTAGCAATAGTCAAAATAGGGGACCTGATCTTACCTCAAAACTAACGAGAGAACCACAGTCGTCATTATCCTGGTGGCATAACTGCCCTGAGGAGGCAGAGATATTCTTCAGCCTACGACAAGGGAACAAAAAAAATAGAAAAAAATATCTCAGTGAACGACAGGCAAAAATTGAGAAATAATTGAAAAAGAATAAAAAATAGTTTACCTATTGCAATTAGGCCTTAGTAACCGTTTTGGGCGTTTAAGCCACTATATTATTCATCGATAAATAAAAAAACCAGAAAGCCCTTAAATCATTGTGCCCCACAGGCCTGGGTCTCGCACTATCCCTAAGGGAAATTACACCACTAGTAGTTTTTATTATAAAACAGTTCTCGGGTATCAATCAGCCAAACGCGAACTTTTTTAGGCGGCGTACGCCGTGAAATTTCTTGAACCAGTGCCTTGCCGTGAAACTGAAAATCTACGCCAACCTTAGCGTCACCCGCAAATCTCCAGAGATTCAACCAATCAGACCCACGGATTGTCTTCATCAAGTTATTTGGGCACGATTTTTCATTACCAAAAAAACTCGACAAAAAACTCTCAAAATAATAGTTTGCATCGACACGCCAAAATTCTCCAAGGGTTATTTATATTAAATCTGGAAGTGATCCCTGGCGTTCATCATGTGGAGATGGTGGAGAGACAGACACCACCCGGCCAGTAACAAAATGTTAAAGAGGCAATGAGAGGTCACCTGTGACAGCCATCTGTTGTTAGGTGTCAAAACTAATCCCAACAAGCAAATCATGGAAAAATATGCTGAACTATGCAGGTAACTACAAAAAGAATTCCTAATCGATATTCGCGCACTATTTTTGTTCAAAATATTAGGATACGTTTATATCTAGGGTTTGTTTACATAGGAAATGTGTGACTTGAAATTGCATTTAGGAGTCAAAAATAGCCACTGGAGGTAACAGAATCACTTAGCTACCCGGGTTGATCCAGAATATGGTGGCCTCCAACAGAATATGAACATGTAATATTTGGCCCCGTCGAACCCAGGAAACAGTTCTCAAAGCTGCAGTAACAGCGCCCAAGGTACAAAGACAACGGACCTAGAGACACAATCAGGATTTACTCAAATAAGGCCGATTGGTACTCACCTCACTTGTTCGATAAAAGTGAAGCTAAATATGGGGGGGGGGAACTCACTGAAGGTGGTAAAAGTGCGAGTTATTCTTATTACCTCGAAAACTCATTGAACTACTAGAAGGAGCCTGGTCTGTCTGGTTACACTGGTTGTTTGAGTGCAACATCTACAGTGGAGAAAGGGGAGAAAGAAATCCGTGTTTCCAATTTTAGAAACAAAATTATCAACAAAAAACTTATTAAATTTGGATTAAGTTTTGACGCTTATTTATTAATTAATTAATGAGGTTTAAGATATATGTTGAAAAAGCTAATATACACAATATATAATACTAACAACCTATTTAAAATTTTCGACGTTTTTTGAAAATTTAACATGTGTTTTTTCTTTAAACATCTTCTTTTGTAGTCACCGTGGCAACATTGATTGTTTGTTTGAGGTTTCTCGATTTTTCCTGGAATGTCATTATTGTTTTGAAAGTGAAAGTTTTATCACTTGTCAATAATGTTTTCTTGATATTTTTGTGAAGAGTTTTTGGCGAAAAATGGTTCCAAAGTGTATTATTATATGCAAGTTGAAGCCGGGGGACCGCAGTATTTCATTTCGCAGGTACGTTAAATTAAAATATTAACTAAATATTATGTTAAAATTCGTCATATTTGGCCATTCTGGGTAAACAAAGGCAGGGAATCTGTGTTGCCGGCTTGTCATTAATTTCAGTGTGAATAGGGATTTCCACAGCCCCCTTTTCTTATTTTTATAGTTGTACGTCCTACTACATTTTTAGGTTTTTTTTTATAGAAACCTAGATTTTTATTACTATATCTAGACCATTTAATTAAACAGAACTAAAAATTATTGAAGGTATTTTAAATAATATTAAAAACAGGGGAAAACGTATTAGGTTAACATGACAACAATGGGATGAAGATGTTGAACTCAAACACCCTGCCCTAGGTCTGAAGAAAAGCTCCTTCTAGTAATTCAATATTCTAAGTCTATAAGGATAAGGATATTGCTAATTATCGATTAACCTATAATGTTTTGTTTATCTTTTCTTTTGTAGGAGCTGCTCAGAGACCTATCGTTAAAGTGAGAAACCATAGTCAACTTCCAAACTCCCAAATGACAGAGGGCAATTTATGAGTGCGATCAATGACCTTACCTGTAATTATTAAGCTTATTTGTCATAAAACAACTGACAGTAAATTATTATAAATTATTCGTCAAATAAAAAACGGATGGTGAATTATTATTAATTAATATTTGTTTTATTATTTAATATAAAGGAGAAAATACATGGTATGTGGCTTTTTACGAAGAATACTTAATAAAGCAGACAGTCAACTTTATGGCATTATTTTATTATGATTGAGCTCAATTATAGTTTTTCTTGTTAAATAAAAATCAACTTTTAAGTTGTGTAAAAAGAAGCCTTAATAATATTTTATAATTTGTAGTCGTGAAGTAAGAAAATTAGAAAATGTCATCGTACACACAAAACTTGCGAGCCCAGTCGGATTAATTTAAAAAATTTAATTGATCCTTTTATTAAGTGGGTTTACTTTAATTTTAATAGAGGGCGTTAGTATTAAGGAAAGGATAGTACTTCACGAGCATGTTTAAGATTTTTCTTGAATAACCGTCGTGGTGATTTTTGGAACCGTTACAAAATATAAAAAAGAACATTTTATGACAATCCAAGATGGCGGATGCCTTTTTTTAAAACCACTGTGTATGTTTTTTGGCAGACAGAAAAGTAACTATAATCTGTTAACCCATGCATCATTTGTCAAAATCTATCACGAAATAAAAAAAAAATATTGGGATTCTAGTGTAACACCTTTTTTGCATGCAGTTGATTGATGCTGCAAATGGTGAACACATTAGTCCAAATTTTTAGTGCTACCTTAGTTTTTTTGATGTACACTTCCGGTCACGTAAAATGCGTACACCGATTTTATATAGTGTATTCAACACCGTTCTCAAATAAAAAAGCCAGTTAACTCATTTTCATTTTAGTATCCTTTGGCCTATGATCAGTGCCATATTGACATCAAACTGACAGAAAATCCATGTTTTACTTGTCAATTTGGTTATAAAAATGGCAGCCACAATAGGCTAAAGGGCACTGAGGCGGTAGGAGTTAACAGGCTTTTTAGTTAAGAACGGTGTTGGTGTATTATGGGCCTGGCAACTCAGTAACCTTATTTATTTCAAATTGACAAAAAATGTCACCGTCAGATTTCGTTGCTGTCATACGCTTATTTAAAAATGCTTTAACTAAACGAATTCGAAAAAGCCCAAATTTTGGCAAAATTTAACGGTGGTTGGTCGGTTCAAAAAGTAGCGGCCCATTGTGGACGAAACAAGGCCACAATTGTAAGAATAAGATGAAATTATCAAGAAGAAGGAACCGTTCGACGAAGGCGAGGCACTGGCTTGACCGAAGTCTGTACGCCTCAGCAGGATCAGCAACTGATCGACTTCACATTTTCGACACATTTTCCTGGATCCATAAGAACGACGCGCAGATGGATAAGCCGTTCAAAATATTACTTGTTGAGGAAAAGACGCAACTACAAGAAAAAGAATTTTGGCAATAAGTGGTCTTCACGAATGAAAAAATCCTTTAGTGCCACAATGACAGCAAACAAATTTTGTTATATCGCCCGCCACGAACACGCTATCTCAAAAAATATATTGCTGGGAACGATGACCGGGCTGGAAGATTTTCCGTGAATGCGTGGAGTTGTAAATCGGGGGGAGGACAGCCCCATGTCCTTTTTAGAATCCATGGAAGATTTACGGTTAAGGTTTATGTTGATATGATGAGGAATATTATGCTTCCAAAAGCAACCATTCTTCATACAGGTTTTGTGTATCAACAGGATAACCGTCCTATCCATACCGCACGCATTTCCAAACAGTTGTTCCAGAAAAATAACATCGAGGTTTTACCATGTTCGGAAAAAACTCCTGACGCCAATCCTATGGAAAATGTGTGGGGCCTTATAGCAAAAAAGTTAACATGGTTGAATATTGTTCCCAGAAATTCCAACCATTTATTCCCGTGTGCATCACTTCACCTTACTTCTTCCACTTGTTCAAGTGCCGCTTGAACTGAGGGTGACCCTTGAGATTTACTTGGTTTGCAAAGGTTCCGAATATGTTCCACTGTGAAAAAGTAAGGAAATTATTGGCAACGTGGCAGTTATCTGCATTTTTTTGTGTTTTTTGTGTGGTGATCATGATTATTACCTTTTTAGTTCCATTTTTAGCACAGACCACTATTACAATCACAGAAATATTTTAAGGAAACAGAACAGTTTAATAATCTGATTAAATTAATGACTTTTGTTTAAAAACATAATCAAAAAAATACCTCACATAAACTAAAAATGCGCTTAAGCCGAACTAATTCTACGGCTTATCTTAACTACAGCTTAAGTGTCACTTACATGATACTCCACACCCTTGCAAAACAAAACTAAAGCTTAAGCTCGGCTTACATATCAAGCCGAACCCGTGCACACGGGCATTAATGGAGCTCATAGTCCGAGGATACGACGAATTCATTGTTTCAAATCCAAATTAATTCCAAAATTTAGCAGATTCCATGCCACGAAGGCAAACATTATCGAGGCTGACGGGGCAATGACACGCTACTGAAGAAACATTTTCTTGTTTTTTCAATTTACGTAGAGTTTCTTTAATGATTTCTTTTTGATATTGAACATTTTTGGTTGTCTGCAAAGACTTATATTACTCAAATTTACCGATCCTACAGAGGTGCGCTGACTATGATTAAGTTATTGATTTCCTTTCGTCAAACAGTTCCTTCTTCTTGATACTTTTTTCTTATTCGCACAATTGTGGTCTTATTTCGTCCATAATAAGCTCAAAGAATAAGTTTTTATAATTAAATGAATAATTAAAAAAAAATGTTTGTTTGTACAGTACCGATTTAGTGTCCTTTAATCCACCTTGGCCGCCATTTTCACTCAAAAGTGACAGAAAATCCATTAGTTTTCTGTCAATATGGCGGCGAAGGTCGATAAAAGGACACTAAAACGGTAGAAGTTGATTGGCCTATGTGGAGAAGGTATTGGCTTGTATATTAATCTTTCAGTAAATTGTGGCAAGTCTCCTTATTTTTGTGTTTACAATGTCAAAAGATCTAACCTGCAATTCGAAAACGTCAAAGTCAGTTACAATAAGCAACGAAATTAAGACGTCTTTTCGCGACCGATGTTTTCGAAAGCACATTTTGAAAACATACGTCACCGTTTCAACCGCAACATCACCGTTTCGAACCATCGCTACTGATCGCTAAAATGACAATTATCGTTTTTTTCCTATTTTCATTATTGCTAAAAATTGACAAGTACCGCCATGTTGAACCGTGTTCGAAACGGCGGCCGAGGCGCTTTCGAAATCCTTTGAAATGTTTTAAACCGTGACGTCACCGTTTCGTCTCCAAAATAACATTTTACGCATGTTTTCAAAGCGGTTTCGAACGTCGACGTCTTTAGTAAATCTTATATTGAACAGACCTGCAGCTAACTTCTGCTGTAGACATTTTATGTGGCCGGAAGTGTATATTCTAGTTTATTTTTGAAAAATTGACGTTAATTTTTTAATTTGCAAAAAAAACAAAACATTAAAGTTTTGGCCCCGAATCAGAATTTTTGCTTTTTTCAAAACTGCGCTTAAAAATAAAACGGTGCACCCGCCAGTAAATTTAATTTTAAAGAAATATCACTGAATCAAGAAGTATTTGCCAAAGTGTCTTCTAAATAACGGTATACATTGGAAACGTACGAAAAGATGAAAAAGAAATTGGAAAAGTAATTTAGAGAAAAATTAGCAATCTGGTTTTTCCCTTTGGCTTTTCCCCCTTATAATTTTTACCGCTGGGAATAATGTATAGGAAAGAAAATGTGTTTTCACTGGATGTTAACAAATTTGTTAGTTTTTTGCAATGAGCGAAATTTCTTTTGCTGTTTTTTAAGGATATAAGAAACTTGCCTTTTCTTCGTTTTTGCTGCCATTCTCTGAAATATAAATTGTGCACGCAACCAATAAATTACTCATTTAAAAAATGGGCACAAAAAAATGAGTTAACCTATTTTTTTTTAAGCAAACGGAAGAATGCTGTGGCACCGTAAATCTAAAGAAAAAACAAGAGTTTTTAGTACTTTAGTGCAAAATGAACTTCTTAAGGCGCAATTACACAGACGAACATGCTCAAACAAAAGCTCGTGTAAAAGATCTAAAATTTTTTACGTGAACATTTTTGTGAGCTTTTCTTTGAACATTTTGTTCGGGTAAATTTTTGAGAAAATTATTGCTATCTATTTTGGAAACATATTTTTAAAGATGAGAATAAATAAAATTTCACATCAGTGATCTCAATTCTTTAAAAAAATGGAACACCAAATTTTATTTTAAATCTTTGTGAAAAAAAGCCTACGGCAAGCGAAACATTATTATTGACCATCAGTTTTTCACATGGATTTGGGTTACTTATAATATATTTTGGGATTTCTTGCGAGTTTTTTTATTTCTAAGCTTTTTTTTTCTAAATTAAAAAAAAAAACAGCAAATTTTTTAAATATCGGCAAAAAACTCAAAAATTGCACTTTTAAGCGGTAATCCGCGCCTCACAACTATGAGGAGTGGTGGGGAGGGTGATTTTTTTAAAACATATTTTTGTAACTTTACTTCACTCTTAGCTTTGATTGTTTTTTTTTTAATTTCTTACACCAGATTCACCTAGTTAGTTTAAAGCCCCAAGGGTTACTTAAAAAAGAAAAAGGTTCATGAAAATGCTAAAGATATAGATATCAACAAAGTGAATCTCTATCAATTTAATGTAATAATCAATCAATTAAGGTCGATTACTGACAATGAACAAACAATATGCAAAGGGACAACATTCCGATTCAAAAGGGTGGCCGGCCTACTACCTGGGAAATCCAAAATGCGAGTTCTACCCGTCAATAAAATAAAACGAAATAAACAAATTAAAGCGTACTCAAGGAAATTTTTTTGTTTTGCGTCGGAGAGCCCTTTCTTTATGGAAAGATTTGTTCTAAAACTTTCATAAAAAAACTGAGTTGACCCTTGTTTGTTGTCATGTAATTTTATGTGTCAATGTAAATTTAACCGTAATCCCATCTCGCTAGTCTACGGTTTTTACCTTCTCCTAACCCAGCAATAGCAATAAATAAGTGCCAATTATTATTTTTTTTATTCTCGTTTTTTTTACAACCCCAAAAAAGTTACAAGTATACTGGCATATCCCCTATAAAAATCAGATCAATCGAAGTTGCTTATGAGGTAAAATGTGAATTTCGACATCAAATCGTTTTTCCGTCGGAAGGTACTTAATTAAAAATACCTTGTTTTAAAACTTAGTCTTTTTTATTTTCAGTTAAGTTCAATGAATTCCCATAAAACTATAAAATTTCTAAGAAATTTCTATACGAACATTTCTTCAAACAAATTTTGCTTAACATTCTCTCCAAAATTTTCGTGAGTCTTTTTGTACGAGATTTTGCTTGAACTTTTTTTTGAAAATTTTGCTCAAGAGGCTCGTGTAAATGTTTGTCGGCATTTCAACATCAAAGAAAAGTTTTTCTGTGTGAATGCGCCTTTAGATTTCGATTGCTCACACAGAGGGTGGAACCTAGGACGACGCCGCTTTATCCTTATTAGGGACTCATCAGCTAGGTTTACCACAACAACAGAAAACCTGGGTCACGCTTATGTGCCAAAGATCACGGTTCAAGCGGAGAGAACTTCTGTCGAGTACCGACCATGGTGCCCTCTGTGTGAATCTCCGACAACCAAGAAAGTCTTGTTTTTGCCTTTTTTTTAATTCTTTACCTGTTCTCTTATCCAGAGTGAATTAACGTTTACGAACCAAAAAATAAAAGTTACCTATCGTCTGGCTTTACTGAGAAAAAAATATCAAATTGATGGAAAACAAAGCCAAAGATTATAAAACGTTGAAAAATTATATAGACACTCAAATTGTCTTGCTTTCAAAGATTTTTAGTTTTTTTTTATGTTGCAGTATACATTTTGGGTAAAAACGAGTTCACAAAAATTAGGTACTTTTTTACTCTTTTATAAAAATAGTTTTTTTGATTTGAATGACTAATTAGAAAACGCTATACCACAAATTTAAAAAGACAAGTCCCTAGTGAAACTTTTGTTTAAACCTAATATTGCTTTATAATTAGTTTTCAACTTTTTGTTCACTCCAGAAAGAAGCTTAAAAAAAAAACATTATTCATCATTAAAGTATAATAATTATCCAGTAACGAATTTACAAGTGCTTCTCAGGGGGAGGGGGAGGAGCACTTTTGGTGATATCCTGTGCTGGTTAAAAAGAAGAAGGGAATCAATGTTATAAACAAATAACTACCAATAATATGTTTCAAAAAACTTCTAAGCCCTTATATATGGATTGCTTTTATTTCATTTACTTGCTCATTAATATGTATCTTATACTACTTTAATAATAATCTTTGTGTCCCTCATAAAAAATATGTAATATCGACGATTCCTTACCGATAAGTGTAAAAAAATGTAATATAAGGTTCATCCTGGCGTTAACGAAATATATTGCTGTACATGAATGGGATGCTATAGTTCGGGTGGGGACAATTCCGTGCCAAATAATTTCCAGTCCAAAAGGTATTAATTTGCTTTTAAACTAAAAAATAAATCGAGTAAAGGTTTACTCTAAAACTTCCCTCGCTCAGAAGAACATATATAAAAAACCACTACTCGTATACACATGAGTTAGATTGAGTCGGTCAGACTTTTCCAAGGTATATCCAGACTTTTTTTGGGTGTATCCACACTGTTCAGGGGTGTATTCAGACTCTTTCATATGGTGTACTCGGACATTTTCAAAGTGTATCCAGGTTTTTCCAGAGTGTATTTAGACTTTTCCAGGTTCTTTTCAGACTTTTCCAAACTGAATCCAGACTTTTTCAGGGTATTTCCAGACTTTTCCAGAGTGTATCCAGACTTTTCCACGGTTCTTCCAGACATTTCCAGGGTCTTTCCAGGTCTTTCCAGAATGTATCCAGAATTTTCCAGGGTCTTTCTAGACTTTTACAGAGTGTATCCAAACTTTTCCAAAGTCTTTCCAGACTTTCCCAGAATATTTACAGACTTTTTCAGAGTCATTCCAGACTTTTCCAGAGTCTTTCCAGACTTTTTCATGGTGCATCCAGACTTTTGTAGGGTGTATTTAGACATTCCAGGGTGTATCCAGACCTTTGTGAGGTTTGTCCAGAATCTTTTTCAGGGTGTATCCAGAATTTCTTTATTATTTCTAAAAACATTTCGTTTTACATAAATATGTTGTCAAAAATTTTAGTGCCGATAAACTAAGATTTTTGTCCATTAGTCACGCAAAAACGGATGCACCGATTCGTATGAAATTTGATAAGGCAATAGGGTGTGATCTGGATCTTATCTTAAGCTACTTTTTGTTTAAAATTTCGTTCCATAACTCAAGATATATGGCACAGAAAATTGTGAAATATATATATATGGGGGTAGCTCCGAAGGGTGTAATAGCGGAATGCTCAAAAACAATAGGGGTTTGCGCATCAACACAAGTAATTATTATGATAAATTACAATCTAGGCGACAGACAGATCGACCGACGACCGACAGACAGAGGTACGGAGTCTGGATTCGTGCTTATCACTATTCCGAACCTCAAAATTCCTGGAGGATCATAAAAATCTCGAAGTGCGATTTTTAGATGATTACTTTATTTCCCTTGGTGAGGGAAGTAAAAGGATAACAAGCATTGTTATAATTAGGTTAGCCGAGATTTGGTCCCCAGCAAACACATCTGTTAAATAACATATTATTTACGTAAATCTAAAGTCAAAAAATTTACATAAAAAGTAGTCATAAAATTTACGTTATATTTATATAACATAATTTATGTTTCTTTAGTTACATTATATTTACGTAATAAAAAGGGAACTTTGTGCATGAAATTTTACCTTGTTCTAATATTAGAAGTATATAAATAATATATACACAATATACACAATAGTTTACATAAATTTTACATTGAAAACGATTATGTAATATTTATGATATAAATTTATATGGTAGTTATATAAAGAATAGATTATTTAAGTGACCGCAAGTTTATCTTGTTGTGACTTCCAGTTTGCTAATACTACTAATTCTCCGTTTGATGCACTTTTCTATAATCTTACTTATTGTGCTTATTAAAGCTATTGGTCTATAGATTGTTGGAAGATGTTTATCGCCTTGTTTAAGAATGGGTATAATTGTAGCGTCTTGTAGTGCTTTTGGAAAAACACCTGTAGTAAATATTAAATTATAGTAATATGTAGGAGCGGTTTGCTCAAAGAATTTTCATTTTGCTTAATAACTTCCAAATGTTATCACATCAATCCCGCTTGATTTTTAAGGGAATTTATGTGCTGATGTAATCTTTTTCACACTTGGGTATTAAACAGAGATGATTTTGGCTTAATTTTTTATGTCAAATTTTTGCCAACCAACCTACGTTACTAAAAAATGTGTTAAATTTACTACCTCTCTTACATTAGATTCGTCAGTAATGGTTTTAATAGTTTTCCACGTTCTTTTAGGGTTATTTAGTGATGACTTGATAACGCTTGTATAATAGTCAAGCTTTATTTTTTGTATAAGCTTCGTTAAAAAATTCGGTAAGTTTTATATGCATTTGAAAAGGCTGAACTTCTGGGGTTTAGTACTGTCAACTTTTTTAGTTTGTTTCTCTCTCGAATGGAAGATATTAGAGCTGTTGTAATGCTCGGCCTAATTTTGTATTTTTTTAAGGTATTTTTACCTATAACTTTGATTCAGCCATGTGTTGTTTTACTGTTTTTATAAATGTATCTGTTGTGCTATTTGTGTCCTTTTGTGCAAGCACATTTTCCCATTTTTGAGATTTTGATTTTTCTAAGTTCTATATTTAATAAAATTGGGTAGCGGTTAGTTGTGTCGTCTTTTAGAATTGTATGTAAAACAACAACAAAATTGCTATAAAAACATGAACATATAATGGTCTGCAAGTCAGACAAAGGTAACTCCACAGTAATCATGAAACAAGAAGAATACATTGAAAAAGTTACAAAAATGCTTCAGGATACAAAAATCTATCAACAAAGCAATAGAGATCCAACCCAAACGTTTCAAATATGGGCCAATCGGATAGTAACCATCTTTAAAACTGAGGGATTAATATTCAAAAAAACTTTTCGTGACCTAATCAAATATAAAAAATAACCTGATGAATATGTTCTAGTCTCATTTGATGTGGTAAGTTTGTTTACAAGTATTCCGAAACAGTTAGTCATTGAAATTATTCAAAAAAACCTATCATTTTACAGCCAATTACACTGATATTCCCAAGGAAACGATGATTGAATTAATTTAATTTTGCTTTAACTCTAGTTACTTTTCTTTTCAAAACAAAATCTATCTACAAAAGGATGCTAGTGCTATTGTCAACCCTGCTTCACGAATTTTAGCAAACATTGTCATGAATCACTTAATTACAGAAGTTTTAAATAACTTTCCTTTTAAAATCCCTTTTATATATGCGTTCGTCGATGGCATACTATGTGCAGTTCCAAAAGATCAGTTAGGATTGGTCTTTAACAAATTTAACATTATACATAAATCTTTACAATTCAAAATGGAAGTTGAAACTGATAGAAAAATATGTTTTCTGGACCCAAAATTTCATCATAACTTTAATGGGTCAATTTCTACCAACTGGTATACAAAACCAACCAAATCAGTTAGAGTACTAACTTTTTACTCTAATCACCCTCTCTCCAATAAAATGGGCATCATAGCAGATTTACTTCATAGGGCTACACAACTCAGTATTCCAGAATTTCATCCCACTAACATAGAAACAATCAAACTGATTCTTAAAAACAATAATTAACCCTCAAACTTTGTGAATAGAGCAATTGGTAAATTTATAAAGAAACCAATAAAACCCAAAACAGAAAATATATATTTTAAATTCCCCTTTACTAATGGGTTATCACAAAAAATAAATCAATGTTTAAAGGACACAGACTCAATTTTAGCATTTTATAATCCTAGACCAACGAGTTCCCTATTCACAAGGTTAAAAGATCAAAATCCACCAGAAAAACAATCTAACCTTTTTTAAAAAATTCCTTGTGAATGTCAGCAATGTTATATTGGAACTAAACAATATTTCAAAAAAAGATTACAGCAACGTAAAAATTATTTTCGTAATGACAAACAATATGATTCTGAAAACAGCAACCATAGTTTCTAAAGAACCTAAATTATGTAAAAGAAAAATCAGTGAAGTGCTTCACATTAAGTTGAATAAAAGTGCTTCACATTAAGTTGAATAAAACTGTAAAGTTAGCTTTTTTTAACTATATGTATTGTGTTAGACATATTGTGTTGTAACAATGTCCACCTATTGTACTTTTAGTGTTTTTTAACATTTTTAATTTAATTTTTATTATGATGCATTTTTAAATATTTTAAGAGTCTCTTTTAGACTTAAGGTTCTTACAGTGGGTTGAGGTTAGAGTACATACTGAATATTTTAAGATTTACATGTTTGTTTTTAGCATTTTAACCCTTTTGTCTCGAATTTAATTTCTGGTTGGTCCATGCACTCTCTTTCTTCATTTCTTTTGGATCAACAGAGAAAGAGGGTGGATGGGGGAACTAATCGCGATTAAGTGGATACGGTGCATTTAGGGGTAAACGCGTTGGATCCCTTCCTACCTTTATTCGTTGAATCCCATTCCTGTGTGGACAACCTTTTGGCCACGTTCGAATTGGGCGTTTCGGGGTACCAGCGTTGCATTCTTTATTTACCTTGTGTGACAGAAAGAGACACCCACACCTATGAAAACTAACCTAACCCTACTTTTTGCTACCGATGATTAAGCAAAATAATTAAACAAATAAAAATAATATATAGAATCGAAAATAAAACATTTTTGACCAAAAACGGTTTTGATGATGTCAGGATGCATTAGATACAACAACTTTGACCTCAACCTAAATTTCTGAGTAAGTATTTGTGATTTTAATTTTTTTTTAATATTGACCAAAAAACGAGGGAAAAAACCAGTGTAAACTACTATTAATTTTATATTTTTAATAAAGCTTGTTGTCGTAAAGAAAAATTGGTTCTATGTTTTTTACTCCCTAAACCTGAAATAAAAACTAGCGAAATTGCCAATTTCCTAAAAAAATATGTGGTATATAGAAGGTGGTGAAAATTTGAAGGATTGTGGAGTCTTAAATATTTGTAAGTGATAAAGGAAAAGTAATATATTGCTACTACATAGAAATATGCGTTTAAGAATTTTTCCCATAGGTTTTGATTGAATTTCATTTTGGTGTAAATTACTTTTATATAGATAATTAAAAGTAAACTTTATTTTTCAAAATGAATTTGATCTCTTTACTTTTTAGGATATAATTCAAAGTTTGTATTGTGCTTGAAGGACCTTTCGAACTTGATATTTTATATTTTGTTATTTTTTGGTACCAGGGTACATATATAATATTATTTTTGTATTTATATTTATAGCATTCAAAGCAATTCAAGCAACAAAAAAATATAAAAAACAGAAAAAAATTATTAAGAAAATATAAAAGGAGATAAAAATACAAGAAAGAACATTTTAAGTTCGATACATAATTTTAAAGGAAAAGGAAGGTCTTTCGAGCAAAAAAAATATGGCTTTCTTTTGATGGATAACTGTTTCGCTACCATAAATATAACTTCCAGTGTTTAATATGAGAAACTAAAACACGAATAAAGTTTACTTGGGTGCTTGAAAAAGAGTAATGAATTCCACCAATAAATGTTATTTAAAGCCTAACCTACTAAAAATTGACCCAGCCCACACCCGTACCTAAATATTACGTAAAAGTTACAACACATAATTACTTTATATGAGCACGGTTATTTTTCGCTAAAAAATGGCGTCACCAGGTACGAGATCCGATTACATAAATCAACAATGTCATGTATAGATCAAAATTCACTAACTCCTTCGGAGAACCACTTTACCACAGCAGTTTTCCCAAATCAAATTTATATCATTTTAAATATGTCCCCCTCCCTTACTTGTGTCAGATGCATGGGTTTGCAATATTTACGAAGAGTCCATGTAATGTCATGCAATAAAAAGTTTCAAACTGCATTGTACTGCTCACACATTTGTGTATATAGTTCCAGTATACAATTCAATTAATAAACTTCCAACTACATCAAACTTTGCGCCTTTCATATTATTAAGATTCTCAGAACAATGTGCTTCCTAAAATTATCGCTTTAAACCAAACGGCAGAAAACTTGGTCGTGTACAGTGGCGTGTCGTGTGGTTTGAGTGTGAATATAAAGGCAAATTGCGCGAAAAAGTATCCATTCTTAACATTTATTTATTTTTATAAAAAAGGTTCATTTTAAACAAAAATTCCCTTACCTTAAAATTCAACTTTGCAAAAGCTACATTTATAATGTAGGGAGGTACTGTTTATAAGTAGAAAAAAGAGAGAAACATATTTACAGGATTCGCTCTCACTCATTACCAATTTTAAAATATGGCGATTTTTCGCCATCTTATTATTATGCGAGAGCAGAGCCTAACTGCGATATAATTTTATTTTATTTTTTTTCTTATTTATTTATTTGCAACGTACAGATACTAATTACATAATGCAAAATGAATTTATATTGTGCAAACAAAGAAAAGACCACAAAGACCGAAGTCGCGCGTAGTATGTTTTTAGATACTTGCAGCAATGTAGATCCATTATTTAATCTAATATATTCTAGTAAAAAAAAATATTTTAAGAAATGTAAGCCTAATAACTACCTCTAGCCTTAACACTAAATAACATGTTCCTGTTTTTTCACTAGCCCTTGTCTCTATTTTTAATAAGATTAGATTTTTTTTTGTGTTTTTTTTAGGTTTAACTAAAAAATATTATTAAATTAAACTTCTTATCATGACCCGGTTGCTGTTTAGTAAAAAGTTTTTCATTTTCTTTCTTAATATATAAATTTTGTCAATTTCGATTAAAAAAGTTTTTTCTTGTAATGGTAAAAAATTAAATAATTTTTGTGAAAGAAAAACATAGTTTTTTTGAGATTTTTGATTATGTGCTCTATTAACAATTACATTCAAGTTTTGTTGCCATCTTGTTCCGTGGTTATGGTTAATAAATTGTAAATAAATTGTTTTTATTTTTAAAAGTGTATAGCATTATCTGGAAAAAGTACATTTGTTTAACATCAAATATCTGTGATTCTTGATATAACAAGTTGGTTGAATATAGTCTATTCTTTCTTAACATAATCTTAAGAAAAAACCTTTGTAAAGTCTCCAGTTTTTGAAGATGTGCATTTAGAATTCCACCCCATGCCAATATGCCATATTGTAACCTTGATTGTACTAGGGCAAAATATATCGTTTTTAAGTGTTTTTCAGACAAGAATTTTGATAAATATTTAAATTTGTATAGTACGCCTCTAAGATTTTTTATCACGTTGTTGGCATGGTGGTCCCACTTGAGATGTTTGTCTATCCAAACTCCTAGATATTTTATTTTGTTTGTTGATTCTATTTTTATCTGATCTGTACTGTCAATAACTGTTAGTGTGTCGTAGTGTGGTAATATTCTAGTGGAGCTGCTAAAATTAATAAACTTGGTTTTTTTGTAATTTATTGTTAGTAACTTGTGATTAAATAGTTTAATTACATCTCTTAATGTTTGCTCTGCAATTATTTTAAGAGTAAGCCAATTCTCTGCTTGGAGGTAAATGACCGTATCGTCGGCGAAACTTATTATGTACTCAATACGTAGTTAAAAGATTGTCTTCTTTTTCTTTCATAGGGCGAGCAAATGCCCTGTTTCGACAAAGAGCGTGATATATGAAAATGCTTGATTTTCGGTAGATACGATAACAATGAAAGGGAAAGTAATAATAAATATTGAAACAAACATTTAAATTGTGTTATTAAAAATCCCTAGGGGGGCGCGCGGTCCCGCGGCCGAAAGGTGCAGTTAGACTGTGGTAGGGTCGTCGTCGTTGCATTGTAACTGTAGTGAATTGTTTTCCATAGATAATGCAGAACAGGATATTTTACAGATCCCTCCCTTAGAAAAAGGGCCCTAATTTCTTCGCAATTATAATAAACCACAATGATTGATTAGCGGATATATAGGAATATACCTAAATCCCACTTATAATACCTTGTTAATTTATTAATTATGTCACTGAACACACTATCGACTGTCTATATGTATGCAGACACAATATTGCCACCGTTTATCTCCTTTTTTCCCCAAGTTTAATTTTGTATATCTTTGCTTTGCTCTATCATACTCAATTTTAAAATTAAAGCATTTTTGAAATTAGGCTATTGAAATATTAAGAAAAAACAGAAGTTACTCGGTTAATGCCAAAGAAATATGTAAGATGAAACTTTTACCATATTCCAAAATTTAGCGGGAGGGTCTATTACCACCAATATTAGTTTAAAGCATTTAGAAAGTAAATTGTATTAAAATATTTGTACAAAAAATATTGTTAACTATTTATCTATTAACATAATCCGTTCTGCATTATCTATAGAAAACAATTCACTACAGATACAACGCAACTACGACGTAACTACCACAGTCTAAATGCACCTTTATAGAGGAACCGACACTGGTCGTGTATATAACAGCATAAAATAAATGTTCGAAGTCAGTGAAAATACTTTTGCGTATTAAAGGACACTTAAAGTCACAAAACCCAAATTTGCGGCAGGCCGTCCAAGCTATTCATGAATGATCCAGTTGCAGCCAGAACTAAATTGCTTCTGGTTGAAGGAATTCTGACTGAGCATAAGCGGCTGAGCGAACACCTCATGCCTGTGTTAAAGTGGCTGAGGATTGTGTCTGTCTACCCTGCGGTAGAGTAGGTCCTATCTACCTGCCTTGCAACTTTTGGCAATTGCATTTAAAAAAAATCGTGCTCTAGAACTATGCCATGTGTTTTGTTTAAATATTTTAAACTAATAATTTAATTTGACTTAATTTCGAAGATTTTAAAAAAGTTGGTCTGATCTATTTTTTTCCACAGGAAACTGTCAATGTTTGACACGGAAAATTGGGATAGTACTTTGTAATTCTCAAAATAATTTTAACTTCTCGTTAACCGAGTTTAATAAAATTTGGTAAACTTTTTTAATTCCAGTCACATTATAATATTACAATAAAAACTGCGTTTGTGGAGGGTAGTTAAGAAGGTGAGTGGGGGTTAATTTATTTAAAAATTAAAAAAATCATAACTTTTAAATCATAGCTGCTATGGATATGCAGTCTTTAGTTTCTCAAATTTTTTTTTCTAATTTTATAACAAAAAAACGATATTGTTGTGTGCTCTAGGGAGTAGTAGGGGGTTGATATATTTAAAAATCCATAATTTTTGAACCAATAATGCTATGAATATGCAGTTTTCAGGAGAAAAAAGCTATGATGATGGGTGTGGGGTGATTGAAGGGGTGAGAGGGGTTGATATATTTAAAAATTCGTAACTTTTGAACCGAAGCTGTAGTTCTAAGATTTAAATTTACTCAGTATTTCCTAAACAAAAAAAATACACTAAGAAGCAGAAAGTAATTAATTAAATAAAAAAGTTTTAATAAAGCTCTCCGTTTTTAAAACTGACTAAAAAGTATAAAATAATTTGTGTTCGTGGAGATTAACGATAAAAAAACTTGAGTTGCATAAAATAAATAAACGTAAGAACATAATTTAATTTAACTTTTTTCGTATAAAATTGCTTTTCAAATAAAATAATTTTATTGGCATTAATTTAAGAAAATTAAATGAATGAATACAAGTTTAATAAAAAAAATTCTGAGGGCTTTTAAGTGCACTAGTTTGCAAAAAAGAATACTTACTTAAAGTTCGGTTCCTATGATTCGGCGGACGCATGCGGCTGACGGAATGCGTCTGACTCATACGGTTGAATATAGGCACGAAACGCAGACGGGCCAAATAAAACGATTACTTGCGTCAGACGCCCGATGCGTTCGCCGCATCATAGAAATAAAAATAAAAGGGGGCGAGCATTTTTATTTAAACACGGCAAAAAGATAATTTAAAAGTCAGGACTGGCAGAGGAAACAAGTATAATCAAAATCGCGACTAAAAATATTTTGGTCGATAGAACTTTGTAATTCTAAAATAATTTTAAATGATCCACTTGGAGTTTTGTAATTTTCTTAATAAATCTGAAACTACCCATCGGTTTTTTTCTATTTATTTTTTTGTTTGATAAAGCTCATAATTATACATTCATTTTTGCAAAAAATTTAAAATGTCAAAATGTTGTAGATAGAACATTGTAATTCTGATGTGCCGAAATGTCGACGACTATAAGCAGTTTTTTGACTTTCTCGTACAAGAATAGACAATTAAGATATAAATTTTCTGAATATAAAAAGAAATTACTGCCCAAAATATTTTTTCATTAACAGGCTTAGGAAGGTCCACCGTTTAACACGCTAAAACTCCATATTTCTACCCTTGGGAAACTGTCATTTCTAATCTCCAGAAAACTAAAAAAAAAGGTTTTCCTTGAATAACTTCTAAACGTTGACAGACTGTCAAAAGTAATAAATAAGGATTGTGTAGCTTAAACCACCCCTTCTATCAGAAAAATTGAAAAAACCCAGAAAAAATATGATGAAAATTTAAATGTATATACCTTTTTAGCATTTTCATCAAGATTTCTCATCCTAGAAGTAACAAACTTGGCAATGACCAATTTTTATCAGAAAGTTTAATTTTTCCAATGGCGTAGTATTAACCAAAAAATTTCAAAATGTACCAAAACTCTTTGGTACGCCACTGTTACTGACATATACAAACTGGATCTTATACTAGATAAAATTGCATTTCCAACGATACCTTCCGCTTGTATTTGCTGCCTCTAGTAATAAAATAAGAATTTTTTAAATTCAAAGTTTTTTATATTTTTTTTAATAATTTATTAAATGAAAGAGCCAAGGTCCTCTACTCTTCCAATACTTTGTTTATGACTTTAAAATTTTTTATTACTAGAATCAGGAAATAAAAGCGAAAGTAGTATAAAATCTAGTGAAAAGCGGGGCCCTTTTTTATATATGTCAGTAACAGTGGCGTATCAAAGAGTTTTGTTACATTTTAAAATATTTTAGTTAAGAAAGTCGGACTACGCCACTGGAAAAAATTAATTTTCTGACATAATTTAGGTCATGGCTTTTAGATTAACCGAAACCCGCCAAGTGTGGTACTCGTAGGTTAAGAAATCTTGATGAAAATGTGCAGGAAATTGTTCAAATTGGTATCATTTTTGCTTGGGTTTTTTTAATTTTTCTGGTAGAATGATTGGTTTAACTTACAGCGCAATTTACTTATTGATAAAGAATTACATTTGCAACATCTCTCCCATTTGTCACTTTTGACACTTTGTCACCATTTAGGAGTTATCCAAGAAAACGCTCTTTTGAAGTTTTTTGGAGGTTAGAAATGAGAGTTCCCAAAGGGCTAGGGCTTTTAGTATATTAAACGGTAGACCTTCCTAAGTTCGTTGGTAAAAAATAATTTTGGGATCTAATTTTTTTCTCTATTTTTCCTATGAATTAGAGTTATTAAAATGATAAACTTCAATAGTCCGCGCCCACAATAAAGACAAACATTTAATACCTGAACTTGATAGTAATTCACAAATAATGGCAAATCTCAACATTACCTGTACCATATTCTACGCTTAAATGTATGACATTTTGATAAGGGCGGGCAAGATTGCACATAATATGCTAACAAGCAGGAATATCTTGTTTCAAACAGGGAAACTGCAGAGTACGAGCATCAAATAAAATAAAAAACAAAAGTGTTGTCTAACTAACTAAGACAGACAGGAGACAGACCAACATATTGGCCTCTCACTACAGCCAAGGATAGAAATAAAGAATTAACCAAACAGCTACAGTGTCAGGAAAACCATAAACCGAACTTTGGTGTATAAAATAAATTAATTGATCAGTCCATCAACTATTATATATAAAAAATGTCACACTGCTAGCAAGAAAAACGAGAGGGAGGATACATTATAAGAAGGATTTTTCCATTTCATCCCGACATTAGGAAGGCCTGAACCAACGAAATTAAAATACCAACACCGGTAAATATCATGATCCTAATAAAAATACTTGCGGGACACTTTTTACAGAGTAGGTATCGTTGCAGAGAATGCTTGCAGGATGACAAATTTGTGTAACATATCCCCTGCAACTGTCCCGTCTTCGAGATACAAAAACGTATGTCGGCAGCCGAGTATTTATTCCAAGCAGGATACTAAGTAAATTGACAATGTCTGTGGGATTTAAGGACACGCAGTGTAGAAACAACATGTTAAATACACCTTTAAATGTTATAGAACCTGTAACAGAAACTAAAATACTCACAACACTCACAGTCCAAAAGTAAAAAAATTACTCAAATTTAAATTGCAATAAAACGCGAAAAAACAGGAGTTTTATATTCGTAAAAAATGATAAAATTTACATTTAAGAGATTCTCATCTCTGGAACTGCCCCTGCTTACATGAAATCGCACAAAAACAGAACAATTTCTATAGTATTTATTAAAAAGCTTTTACGTGTGTAGACTCTCACGTCTATTATGCCTTTTAGCATTATTAAACGTGTTATAGAGAATTCTATTTCAGTCACTTATTAAATTATATAAGTGCTCCTTAAAACAAATATCTTTTAATTTCCATGAAAGCTTTTTAAATAAAAGGTCCTTTATGTAATTTAAATTTCAAACGAAATTCTCTAAATTAATGAAATATTTAGAATGGATGCCAAACCCAAACGGCTCCCTATTATTTGTAGAAATTCTTTGTTGTTGTTTTTCTCAAACACTCTTCGTATGTGTTATGAGTAGTTCATCTAAGACTACGTCTTTTAACGAAAACTCTCAAAAACTGGATATAAAAGAAAACGGTGAGGTTTCCATCTTTTTCAATTTTGTTGTTACGAGAGTTTGTAAGCTGGAGTATGTTTTCATTAAGATGATTACCTTTATATAAAAGTACGGGTTAGCATATCGATTGAAACATTTTAAAGCTTATACGAGCGAAAAAGGAACAGAACGGAATGACTTTATTTAAAACCAAACTTTAGAAAGTTGCTAAAGTAAGTTTGTATCCGGAAAAGTTACTTCGGTGTCTATATAGATAAGATAAGGTTGTCCTCAACTAAGGTTTCGAACAAGAAATTCATATAGAAGAGCAGATAAAACCAATTTATCAAAGTGCCGTGCAGACAGTCAGTTTTGCTCGAAGCTTGACCTGCGCAGGTTTGCCCTCGAGTAGGTTCACAATGTCAGGGATCAGTGCCATTAAGTTTATGACTTTATAATTGTACACAATTTGATTTAAATCGGTTGGCTACTTCTCGAGTAATGGTTTGAGTTATTTTAAAAAACTGCAAAAATTCTGGAAAAAATGTGGTCCTACGGGGTTGCAGAAAATGTTAAAATGAGTCACTTGTCTTTTTCAAATTAAGCCCATTTTCAACTGACTTTGTCACTGTACTTGAGGCCTAATTTGTGGAAAATTTGAAGCCGATTGGTAAATTTCCTCGACACTTACCGTGTAACAACGGAGGTCCAACGAAAAAAGCCAATTTTTGTCACTTTTTTTTTGTACTTTTACTTTTCCAATTATGTTGGGAATTTGGAACCTTTGGTTGCACTAAAACAAAGTTATGATTGTTTTCCACAAACCAAAACTTGACTCGACGCGCGTTTCGCTAACAACGTTAGCATCATCAGGAGACGATAAACATTGATTGTAATTGTTTATCGTCTCCTGATGATGCTAACGTTGTTAGCGAAATGCGCGTCGAGTGCAAAAAAGTGTAGTTTTGGTTTGTGGAAAACAATCATAACTTTGTTTCTTTTACTTTTCCGATTTGTCTGACGATTAGTTCTTCATACTTTTGCCAAATTTCATTGTTCTAGGTCAAACCGTTCTCAAGTTATAGTGAAACAGAGCCGCGCGTGTACCAAAGGAACGCATGTATAAACTATGTGTTTTTGAAATTAACTCTGTGTTTCGAACTCCCATTGTCAATATGTTATTTATACACGTCGTTTCGATCAGTACAATATCTGATCGTCTTCAGTTGCAAACTACAATCTATTCGTAAGGCTAAGTACTAATATATTATGAAAAATTACTCAATCGTGAAGTTTAAGAAGTTAGCTTTGCCCAAGGAGGGGCTTCCAAAAGTTTTAACACTTAATTTTCATTTCTTCCAGTGTGACTCCTTACGGAAAACCTTTGCTTCTGTTCACTTCATTCGGTGTTTTTTTGACCATGCATGTTTCACCTCTTTAGGTATTCGTCTTCTGTTTTTTAAGCCTAACATCTAGTGGCCTTTTTGTTTCTTATATGTATGATTCACCACACTTACAAGAAACTTGGTAAATGCATACCTTATTTTGTTTGTTGTCCGGTTCTATTTTACTAAAAAGGCTCCATAGAATTATTGGATTTAAAAGCTGTTTTAATATTAAAGATGTTTGCTACTCTTCCAATTTTCTCGGATACTCCTTTAATCTATGGAATTGTAAGGAATGTGTTTGCCTGGTTTTGGTTTTGTAATCTTTGTTCAGTTTGCTGAATTATAGAAATAGTATATAAGTTTAAGGCTTTAACTATTCTGCTGCAGATCCTTCTTAATGTTTCTTATTTCAATTTCCAAGTCATGAGAATTGTTACAAATTTGACCGGCTCTGTTATACAAAGTACTTATATTGCATCGTTTGGTTGTAGCGGAATGATTTGAAATATTTAAATAATGCCCTGTGTGAGTGGGTTTACGATAAGCTGTTGTTATGATGTCGTTTTTCACTCGTTTGATAAGTACATCACGAAAAGGAATATGACAATTTTGTTCCAAATCCGTTGTGAATTTAATGGTAGGTCTTATGTTATTTAGGTGGTGAAGAAATTCCGAAAGTGGTTGGTCCTTCCTGGTCCAGACAATAAAAGTATCATCAACATACCTCAGCCAGAGCTTAGGTTTATATGTTGCGGTATCAACCGCATATGATTCGAACCACTCCATGTAAATATTGGCCACCACGCGAAAGCGATGACCCCATTGGCAGACCGTCATTCTGAGCATAAAACCTATCTTTCACCTGAAAATAAGAGTTATGTAAACAGCACTCCCAATAACTCCATCACTCCTTCCAGCGGCAGGCTGGTACGTTCATAAAGGGATTCTTCATCAACCAGTCTCTGTCTAATAATATCTAGCGATTCCTTTATCGGGACATTGGTGTATAGATATAGTATTTACGTTATTACGTGACGTGAAGTTTACCTTCATGTGACTTGTAAGGTCTATAAATGTTATGTAAACAAATTTATCCTTACTTTTATCTTTCGATTTGCTTTCTAGTTACTAGTAAGTCGATATCTGCCGTTTACCAATTTTTTTGTTGCCGTGTATTATTTCCGATATTTTAATTACATCTTATTAACGTAAAAAGTAGGGAACATTGTGCATGTAATTATGCAGAACATGTACGTTTCTTTTTACCTTGTTGTGACTTCCACTTTATCTAGAGATTAGGTAACAAAGTAATCATGTGTTTTAACTTTTACGTAATATTTACGCAACGGTGTTGGCAGAATCCAAGAGAAGCCCAAGTGTGTTTTTTAGTTTGAGCTCTCTTTTATGAATAATTTATTAGATATCTGCTGCTAAAAGCAATAAATTTGGGTAGTTTTTATCCTCTACTTTCTAGGAACTTGATTTTCTTAATTAAGTTCCTAGAAAGTAGAGTATAAATTTTGGCTTGTAATAGAAAACTACAGTAAACTAATTTTGTTTTAAAAATTAGAAAGGAAAAGTAAAAAAAAAATCTTAAACGTCAAATAACCGGACCGTCAAAATAAAACCTGTACGAAAATGGCTATTTTGAACTATCAAATAGTGTTAAAGTTGTCGTTGTCGATGAACTTATCGGGCTGTAAATTGACACGATCAAAAACTAACTTATAACGACGATAGCTACTTTAAACATTAATTTTGTAGAAAAGTCTAAGCAACGTCTAAGTTCTAAATAAGAAAAAAATATATTTTCGTTTTCATGGTGAGTTTTTGTTTCAATTCCATCGTATGTTTCTATTTTAAATTGAACAATAATGAATATTAAAACAAAACCTTGTACTTATTAATTTTATTAAATGTCGGAAATTTAAATATTTCCTAAAATCATGAAGGGTTGGGCATCCAATTTCGACCCCCTTTAATGGAAAATTATGTAGTCAATGAGTGCAACACTAACCAAAAATTATAAATAAAATATAAGTTGGAGAATAAAAAAATATTATAATTAATTCAAATCGGTCAAAACTTTGTCGTCACTTATTTTATTTACTAATTAAATAATCACTCTCTCACACAAATTCTTATGCTCGTATTCAACAACGCAAAAATTCCCCGAATAGAACTTAATCATGATTGTGTTTTACATTGAAACTTTGTTTGCCACGACTTATTTCAAACTACAATTAGTGTTAATCATGATTAAAGCTTAATCGGAGAATTTTGACGTCGGTGTCAGTTTTAGATAGACGTACACAACTAAATTAACTGACGTCTTGAACAATTCTCGTGCCCTTTTGCTGAGGCAATGAAATGGACGTATCAAAAGAAGCAATTTCCTCATTGAAATTAATTTTGTTTCAGTAATTTAAATAAACTTAAAATCACAATACATGGATTTTAATCGTCTACTACCTACAACAAAGAAAACTTTGCAAAATAATAGCAAATCGGTACTTACATCCTAAGACAAGGGAAAACAATTTTCCGTCTAAAAGAAATAAAAAGGATATAACTATAAGCATATTTACTTTTGAGTGACTGACCGTCTTAATGCGTGATTTTATACTTTTTTGAATAATTCCCAAATAAACACATTTTTCTTCAAACCCGGGGAATGTTCCTATTGGGATGTAAGCACCTCTTCAGTAAGCGGCGCCGCTGCCTCTGTGCCTACTTTACAACAATATTTTGAAAATTATATACTCCCTGTTAAATTATAAAAAGGTTTAAGTTAGAAGTTTATTTTATAGCCTCGTATACGACGGACATTAAGTACGCGTACGTGTCCACAGAAAATAATTCTAGTAAATCTGCTATATCTTTCGACTTTCGCTGATTTATATCTATCCATACGTCTGAGCCTTTGAGATATCGACGCTAAGTTAGAGGGGAACGAGAAAACTGGTTTGGTGCCCCTCAGTCTCAGCTAAAGCTAAATCTTTTAACGGCCTGGTTAAGTCAACGGAATTGGCCTGAACCGGACGATTTTCCCTAGGTGGTCGATACAATAATATTAGGCACATATAATGCTTTTTACTGGATGTAACAATTAAGTAGCTATAGATAGTTTATTTTAATCTAATTTAAGCATGACTTTGTCAATGGTTTTTACAATTTCTGACAATAAAGCTACTTTTGAATTTTAATTTGAGATACAGGATCTCCCCTAAGGATGCTAATTGCCCGCAGGTAAGCCCTTTGACTAGACGAAATTAGCACACGGTTGTAACTCACACGACTACTAATTGGTTTTATTCCTAAACATTCAAAAACACTTGGGTGGACTTAAGTTATTTACAATTCTGCGGTGCCCAATTGACTCCACGCTGCTCGGTCTACCCGTCTTCACCTCACTCGCCACTTTAACTCCTTTTCGTTTCCAGATGGGTACCCCTTTCGATTATGGTCCCCTTCGCTTCAGCGGACTTTCTTGATAATTTTTTGACGGAAAAGGAGCTCCTTACGAGTCCATACTTTTAGTTCTAGTCCCCGATCGATTTTTTCATCCCCAATACCGTGACTCTCCGATAGAAAGGATTGTTGAGAAAACCTTGGTCTGCTAACTGTGTTTTCAGTTCATCAATCTCTGATTAAAACCTTGATAGTTTTGTTTATGCCTATATGTAAAAAATATATTTTCTTATTCTCTACTTTGGCCAATCATTACAATATCTCTGCTCCCGCAGCGATCCTTTTTCTTTATTGCCAATACGACGTACCAAGTCAAATACTGTCTTGACTCTATTAGTGCCGGACTTTAAACTTTGTTGAATAATTTCCTAAACTTAATTCTCCTAGGAAAAGAAAACTGCCTTTCTAGGGGGTACTTATCAGACCGGTCTGGTGAGTGGGGTAGGGAGAGCAGGGGTAACCCGGGTTACATAAGTGTAAAAGGTATCTTAGGTTTTACTCCTCCATTCACGCCAGGCCCGATGGAATCGGATATTACGTGGAGGCAGATCTAGTTACACACTCCATAAGTCGGTAGACTACGAAAGTAGTCGATGACCCGTCCGATTATGTTAATAATAGCCTACTCAAAAAATGAGACGGTAATCAAAAATAATTTTCTAATAAATATATACTTCCTGAAGATATTCCTGACAGGCTGTGAGTACCTGTTTAGTAAGCGGTGGCGTCTCGGTTAAGCGGACAATTCATCTACAAAGGACGCTGGGTTTTGCTTAAGTCTAAGGTTAAATTGCTATTGCGACATCGCATTTCCTGTGCCTGATATACAACAATATTTAGAAAATTGTATACTTTCTGTTAAATTCTAAAAACGAAAACTTACATATGACGGGCATTTAGTACGCGTACTTGTTAACAGAGAAGAATCCTAGTCACTCTGCTATTTCTTTTGGCATTCGATGACATAGACCTACACTCACGTCTCAGCGATTGACTGCCCTGAGACCAATGCCTTCCCTCTCCCTTAGTACTATACAAAACCTGGTGTACAGGGACTCATCCATCCATAACATAATTATCTATTGCTCACATAGCTTTACGTTAGGCCTCATGTAGTGCCTGACTTTATAACCTTTTGAATATTTCCCTAATAAATATATGTTTCTTACAAGCCGCAGAATATTCCCGGCGGGGTGTAAGTGTAAGCACCTGTTTATTACACAGCGCGGCGTTTCGGTTAAGAAGCCAATTCACTTGCATATTAAGGCGGGTTTTGCTCAAGCCTAAGGCCAAATTTTAGTTGCTTATGCTTTACAGTGATATTCGGAAAATTATATAATTCCAATTAACTCCTAATAAGCTATTAGTGAGAAATACATCGTAGATTTAAGAATAATATGAAAACTATCTACTCGAAAAGATTGGTTAACAAATAAAACTAAATAATAACTCAAAAAAAGCAGTCACTGAAAAAAAGTAGACAACTTTAGGTTTGCTTAATAAATGAATTAGGGCGTAACTACGTGTCTTAAGGATTCTTTCATTGACAAAATGATAAGAAAATTAAAAGAAATATTGTTTCGTCTTCATCTGGTTCAAGTTTTTATTGATTCTATGACGTCAAAACATGTTAGCTTTTTGCAATATATGTCAAAAATACATTGTAATAATTTGATTTGTTATTTTTAACAGTGGAGTTTATTTTTTTCCCGTCGGAGCACTTTTTGGATTTTTTGCTGAATGAGAAAAAATCCACCAAAAAAAAGTCCACCAACTCCAAATATTGAAACATTTTTTACTCCGTTATAATTCTGCTACAACATCAATTTTATTATTGAAACTAGCTTAATATTTTGTTTTAATAATCACAACAAAGGTGTTTTTGTATTTTAGAATTTCTGTGTGTGGTATAATATTGTTGTTGCAGAAAATATAGAAACTGCATACATACAAGGGAAAATTTAGCGCCCTTATAAATTTTTTCCGATTTATTCCCTAACCCTTTGCCCTCTACGTCACAAATCTTTTTTGTAAATTTATTAGGGCGCTAAATTTTCCCTTCATTTTGGAAATATGTTTGGCTGAAACTATGAGTTGGAAATTCGACATCTAACACCTTCAATAAAACGCTATATGTCGTGTATCGTTGGTTGATAAATAGAAATTTCGTACAACTAAAAATCGTGAATGTGTACCTCCTTGTCTTTATAACATGTCTAGATTTTTAAAGCTGCAGTAGGCTTCAAAGATCTCCCCACTACTAACAAATGAATCGGACGAAAGGATTTCCGAATAGCCAGTTAAAACTCCAGTTCCTCGGTAGCTCAGTTGGTAGAGCATTAGACTGGTATTCTAGAGGTCCCGGGTTCAAATCCTGGTCGAGGAAAAACTTTTTTCCAATGTATTCCCTCACCTTTTGCCCTCTACGCCACAAATCTTTTCTGGAAATTTATTAGGGCGCTAAATTTTCCCTTCATATTATAAATAAAGGCTTTTTGATTGATCGATTGATGGATTGATTGATAAACAACTTATAATACGCTCTAAAAGTTTCTCACATAAGTTCTGAAACGCCTTGTATATTGGGTAATATTGTTGTTGTGTTTAATCATCATTTGTAAACATTTTTGTTATTAAACAACAATGGTAGGTATGTTTCCCCAGGGTAAAGCTGAGGAATGATCATAAAGAAAAAGAAATCTGAACGTTATGATTTGGTAAGTTAAGCTTAGCTGAACTAACTGAGTTAATTTTTTGTAAATCACCCTTCCGTGATATTAGAGACTAAAAGCCAAACTACCGCGTAAACGTAACCTAGCTCTGAAATCCAGCGCTCTCATTGATGAAAACAGGCATAGGTGGGCTTTTCCCCTCGACTTATGAAATTTCAGCTACCGGGTGAGGCGAGGGGCACGCTAGCGCACGTATCTCATGAAAATCAGTCTCGCTCGACGTGCGACGGACAAGTTCTGTCGGATCTGACCAATGAGAGCCCTGGATTTTAGAGTTACATTACGTTTACTGGTTTAATGGTTTTGCTTTTAGTCTCTATTACATATAGCAAACACGGTTGGCATCTATAACCCTATCGCGGGTGTAGAGAGTAGCCCTTACGACATAATGGCGTGTGAAATTCGCTGGGCATAAAATGGCCTATAAACTACTTTTATTACAAATAAAGTGTGAAAGGCCGTGAACCGTTTTATCGAAATATCCGGCCAACGTTATTAAGTAAATCTCTCGTGTAAACTATTAATTTTCGACATTCCTACGAGGATAAAAATGATCTTTTTTAGTCGCCCCATGCAGTTAGGCAGCAAGGCTTTGCAATCCTCTTGAGTTATTAGATAGTTTTTGGTCGTGCCAATTTGCCGATAACTTCACCGACAACGATAACTTTAACACTATTTGACAGTTCGAAATAACCTGTTTGATACAGGTTTTACGTTAACTGTCCGGTTATTTGGCGTTTGGGATATTTTATTGGTTTTTGTTTTTAAATTTTGTGGTGTTCCATTCCCCACCAAAATTAATACCTTCTTAATTAAGTTCCGAGGGAGCAAAGGATAAAGAGTATCTAAATGTATTGATTTTATTTAGATGCGTTTTAAAGCAGGCATCTATTTAATTATTTACGAAAGAACGCTCAAACAGTGGTGTCTTGGGTATACTGAGCAAAACACAAATCCGCGTGTCCTACGTACACTTGATTTAAAAAAAAAACTCATACATGCATTTTTTCCTATGCCACAAAATTGAGCTTTCTATTAGTGTATATATATTGATATATATATATATATATATATCAATATATATACACTAATAGAAATGTGTAGTGATAATTTGAACTTTTGTAAATGTTGATATCTGTGGCATTTTTAAGGATGTCACACTGAATTTTAAGCTGTCAGGCATACTAAGCTGGTGGTGCCTTATATATATATATATATATATATATATATGTTAATATCTGTGGCATTTTTAAGGATGTCACACTGAATTTTAAGCTGTCAGGCATACTAAGCTGGTGGTGCCTTATATATATATATATATATATATATATATAGATATATAGATATATATATATATATAAGGCACCACCAGCTTAGTATGACTGACAGCTTAAAATTCAGTATGACATCCTTAAAAATGCCACAGATATTAACATTTACAAAAGTTCAAATTATCACTCGAGTTATAGAAGAAGGCTGGTATATAAGAAGAGCGGCCACCCATTTTGAAGTTGATAAAATGACAATAATGCGATGGAAAAAGCGCTGGATTGAAAATAATTCTACGAATAGGAAAGATGGATCAGGACGACCAAAAGTAAGTTCTGAAGTGCAAGATGAGACACTTATTGACCATCTCAGACAAAATCCCTTTTCAACGTCGGTTAAAGCAGCTAATATAACATTATTTCTGGGTTCTTTAGCAACAGTAAATATAAGAGTAACGAAATCAGAAGTCTCTGGTCGAGTTGCTGCAAAGAAGCCTTTTCTAACAGAAGAATAAAAACGGGCCAGAGTGATTTTTGCACAGAACAACGTTCTTCATGATAATGACTTCTGATTTTCACTGACGAAAAATTTTTTCAATCATCTTCAAGCAGCAAAAGAATTTTAGTTTATCGTCCACCAAATTCTAGATTTGAACCAGAATATATAAACCAAATTAAAAAAGCTGCACAATTTTCTGTCAACATGTGGGTCTGGTTTAGTGCTAGAGGTTTGGGTTTTTTTGGAGAATCGAAGGAAGATTTAATAGTGAACGATATATTGAAATCCTTGAAAACGTTATGCTGCCATCTGGACAGGCTTTACATGAAAATAATGACTTCGTTTATCAGCAGGACAACTGTCCATTAAACGCTAATGTTGTTCGCCAATGGTTTCAGAATAATAATATAGAAACACTTCCTTGGCCAACCAACAGCCCTGACCTTAACTCAATGGAAAATATATGGGGTCGAATCGTTAAAATAATATACCAAAGGAATTGGAGACCACGAAATGCTGAAGAGTTAGGCGATGCTATTTATCGCGCATTAGATCAGCTCTCAGAAGACCACCAGTATTTTCCAAATTTCAACCTTTTGAATGCCCAGACGTTTGCAGCTTGTAATAGAAAAAAATGGTGATCCTATTAAATACTAAATTATTTATTTTAGTTCTCTTTTAGGTTAAAATAATTAGTATTAAGTTTACCATCGTTTTTGTCCTAATGCAAGTTTCCTATTCGTCGAATTGTTTTCAATCCAGCGCTGTTTCCATCGTATTATTGTTATTTTATCAACTCCAAAATGGGTTACCGCCCTCTTTGTAGAACAGCCTTCCTCCGTTACTCGAGTGATAATTTGATGTTGTTCAATAAAGACGTTACTAAAATATTATTTTTGATAATTTTTTAGTATTATGCAAAATTTAATATAAAAATAAGGATGCCTTTAATTTAATTTAAAAAAAAAATCAGTTTTAGAGACCTTTTTTAAAAAATATGACAAATTGTCATACTTTTGAAGGTTTTAGGCATTTTAGCTGGTAGTCCGTATATATTATATACTTTTATAAAGGTCAATTGTGTGACTGCAAGTATGCGTTTTTTTTTTAAATCAAGTTTACGTCAAAATTCTTATGTTAATCGTCCATAGGTGGACCGGCATAAATTCCCGCCGAGCTAATAAAAAATACCCTCGACGTAGAAAGAAGCTTGGATCACCCTCACTCATAAAAAGGAAGCAAGAATTAATGCTCAAATTACAGGTGTATATCGGGCACTAGTATTATGAGCCTACTTTACTGAAAAATCCGCAGAAACATCATAGAGGAAGAATACGGTCCGGAAGAAATAGAAGAACAAGCGGGGTTTCGAGCGGGTCGGTCATATCTGGATCTCATTTTTAGCCTCGTCCAGCTAAACGAGAAAAAAGTCGCGAGGAATAGGGAAATACATCCCCTTTTTGTAGATCTAAAAAATCTCAAATACACATATCTAGAATTAAACTAGGAACGGAAATATAAGAAAGTTTTCCTGTTAGTAAGGGTCTTACACAGGGACGATGTCTCTTCCCAACGTTGTTCAAGATTTACCTAAACGAAGCTTTAAAAATCTAGAGAAAAACGGTGCTATGGGCGTACCGATAGGTGACGATACAATCCTGTATACTCTTCATTTTGCAGACGATCAGGTAGTTATATCCCATGACAAAGAGGATCTTGAGTTCATGACAAGGAAACTAATAGGAACGTACAATGAATGGGAATTAGTAGTAATCGTTCAAAAACAAAATACCTTTGTATAACATAGCAGTAGCCCTCTATATTTGGAACAAAAATTGATAAAAGTGATCGAACACAGAAAGAGATAGCCGAAAGGATCATGAAAGGGAAAAAAGTAATAGGATGCCTAAACTCGATTCTCTGTTCCCAGAACATACCTCGGGAAAGGAAACACCTTATATATAATACCATAATTATAAGTACAGTACTGTATGGATATGTTTTATGGGAACTAAAAAGAGCCTTAGAGCGTAAACTTTCCGCCCTTGAGATAGATTTTGAGAAACGAGCGGCCGGAATATCAAGGATAGAACGAGTCACAAATAAAATTAGAGACAACAATTATAGAGGGAATCCAAAGAAGACAACTTGTATGGTATAGATATGTAGAGAGGATGAGCAACCAAAAGCTTCCAAAAAAGTTACTGAGATAGGTACCACTAGAAAGACAGAAGAGAGGAAGGCCAAAGGTGACCTGGATGGGAGTATAAAAGAGGCTGGAAATTGTGAAACGGAAGGCGTAGGATGCTGTAACTCCGAATATATATACATATATAGGTTTGTGGCGTTTCACAGCAACCATATAAGACGTTCAAATGTCAACAGTTTCAAATAGCGTTAGACGTCGGGCGTTTTGAACATGACCAAAATCTATCTATTAATAGACACTAAAAGCCACGCCACTCTACTTGAACGGATCGTACGCCGACTTACAGCAACCTCATTGGTCAGGACCGAGAGAATTTGTCAATCTCACGTCGAGCGAGACTGCTTTTCATGAGATACGGGCGCGGTGTATCGTTACGTCGCGTCGCCTAACGCGGTAGCTGAAATCGCGTTAGTTGAGGTGGAAACGCTGACCTCTGCCGGTTTTCACCAATAAGAGCCCTCTATTTCAGATTACGTTACATTTTCGCGGTTTGACAACTTTAAGTGTCTATTATCTAACAGTCCCGTTAGGTACTCATATTATAGCGCAGAAATAACCCAAAGTGTAGCTTTAAATAGCGACACTAAATTTTTATAGTTTACATGGTTTTCAAAAAAGTTTCGGCTTTTAGGGTCAACTTAAACCTGGGTCAAATTAAACTCGGGTGAAAATGGCAACATTTTTATTTTTATATTTTATGCAATTTTTCATACACACATACACTTTCATGGGTTAACGTAAAAAATATCAGTAATTTGTGTCCTCATTTTATTTATAAAACCTAATTTATTTTATTTTAATTAAGCGGTGAAATATTTAGATGGTTTGGAATAAATAAAATTGAAATATGCTACTAAATTTTTAGATTATATGCCTTAGGCTACCTAATCTTATACCATGAAGTTCACACATGGTTGGCTCCGCCCTTTCATGGTTAAAATATGTTACCTCCGAAAAGTATGGGTTTCCAAATATCCTTGATGGTGACGCTCTGTTGAGAAAATATATTCTGGTTTCTCTTCTATAAACTTCCGCTTGAATAGATTTTCATCCTTGGCGACGATATTTGCCTCTTTCTATTTCATATGATGTTGATTTTCCCACCACTGTTGAGCTATTTTTGATGCAGTCGTATCTCCTTGTCAAGTTTTACGTTTGTATTTTGTAAGGCAAACTTCCATGAGTCGGCTGGTGTCTCGGATGTAGATGTCCCCACACTCGCATGGTATATGGTAGATGCAGTTCTTGGTGTTGTGACGAAATGGCTTCGTTTTTCTTAACTGACTTCTTGTTAAACACAAAAGATCCAAAGATCTTGGGACCAAAGTGAAAAGAGAAATGATTAATTAATAATCCAGGTTTGAATTTTCTTTGTTTTTTCGATTCTTTTCGGTTGATGTAACTGATTTGAAGATTTTTTTAACTTCTTTTTTGTTTTTAATTGCCTTAGGAGCATAATCCTATTGGAACATTAACACGCCTGGGAGAATCCGTATCAGATAACTTGGATAAGTGCCAGAACGGAACAATGCCTATTTGTGAGTGATTCAAAGTTGGAAATCAAAGTGTATGATGGTGTTTAATGATGTATGGGGAGGGTGACCAGTGAAACCACTGACGAGCCTACGGTGGCTGCCCAAGGCGAAACATCGCTTAATTATTTCCCTTTTCGCTTTGGTCCTTTGTGTGTAGGATGCTCATCCATGTTTGAATTTTTCCCCAAGATCTTTCGATCTTTTGTTTTTAGATTCTTTTCTTTTTAGATTCTTTTCGGTTGATTAACTGATTTTGAGGTTTTTTAACTTCTTTTTTGACTTCCTGTTGTTGTAGTCGTTTCGAAGACAGTCCGAAGGTGGTATTAATTGCCTATCATTCTTACCTTTTCTGAGATGCCTTCGATCGACTCCTTTTCAGTATTTTCATTTGTCGTCCTTTGTGTTGGTGTCGTCTGAAGAGTTTTATTGATCGTGTAGTTGGAGAAACCGTTCCTTCGCAGATTGGATCGAATTTCTGCCTTACCTTTATTTGAAGCTTCTTCTGTATTGCGGATGTAGGTGGCTTGATCTACAAGAGATTTTGCAATTTTCAATTTAGTTAATGTGCAGTGGTTATGGTGTTCCTTGTGCTGTTGACATCATTAAAGAATTATTCTAGTGTATTGTTGTCCTTTTCCCAGATGATAAAAGTGACGTTCTATGTATATGAGCCATGGTTTGGATCTCTGACATGATGATCGCAGAGCTCTTTCAAAGAATTTCATAAAGATATTGGCCACTACCGGTGAAAGTAAAAATTCTGTTGGTAGAACATCTTTCTGTCAAAAATACCTATCCTTTTCATTTCATTTCATTTCAACAAATCCATTTTTCTTGTAAGATTATGGAAAACAAAATGATTCCTTACAAGTGAGCGATTCCCTTTAGCTGATTCCTTTGACAAGTGACACCAATGACAGTATTTTACACAAAAATTGGTGTCTTTTATTTGCCTCTCTAAAGACCAGTAGAAAGAAATATTATCAACAGTGTCATTAGTGGCATTTTCGAGGGAAAATAATTGTTTTTCCTTAATTTCAGCGTCACAGGAGCCACTGAACTAGGCTTAGGAGCCAATATAGCTTTGATTTAAAGGGAGAGGGAGGGCGACTAGGAATAAAAACGGAAAAATTATGTTTAGTTTTAATATTTTTAATATTTTTACCAACAATTTTACTATTTCCAAATTTTAATTTAGGGCAACAGGTAGAAATTAATTTTTAATTCAAACACAAATCATTCCAAAAAGAGGCAAATTTAAAATAAGATGCTGTGATTTTTAAAAAAAATACATAAGTTTTTATAAAAATTTGGCCTTCTCTGAATCTGCGCTTGAGGCTGGTCCACCTTCGTGTAAAACAGGGGTCAACCTTTGCTTGATGTTATGTACTCTATTATAATTGATTAGGTGTGACCGCTTGTATTTTCGACAGAGTAACTACAAAGATATCCGTCGGGATGGTCACTTTTATTCTTTATTATTTATCTATTGCTAGGTGACGGAAAGCATTCATAAAACATACAAGTTTACAAAGAGTTTTCAATCAGCAAATAAAAAGAAGATTTTCTCCAGACTTTTCCACTTGAATTTTAATCAAGCGGCTGCGGCGGCGATGCTGCACAAAAAAGGCATGCGTTGGCCCAGTGCCAAACTGGGAGTTACTTTTGCGACATGAATACTTCCCTGCTAAGAAAGAAGGGCGTTTGTTTTTGTAATGTTTTAATATGATAAACATTTTAAAAATGGTCTGCTAAATAAATTTCATTCCCCTGCCAAAAGCTGCTTGCCTTGAAAAATTAGAAGATCTTAGTCATGTAGTAGTAGTAGTAGTAGTAGTAGTAGTATAGGGGCGCCCGTGGGCCTGGTAATTAGGCCTCTTCATGGGTCTTTTCTGCCATACCCCGTTCTTTACCTTTATGCCCCTACTTACGCTGCAACTCTCTCTCCGGGCCTCCCTGTCTTCTTTACAAAGTTCAATATGTCGGGCCATTTGAGCGAGTGCAGATCTTCTTCGAGCCCGCAAGCGGTACACATGGGATCTCCGGCTACTCTTATTTACGTCAGATGTTTGTTTAGCCGATTGTGCCCAGTCAGCATTCCCGTCAGCAGTCCAATGTCCTTTCGGGTCCTGCCCAAGAGCCATTTAGTGCTGGCTACATTCGGATCATCCACAAATAGCTTGGACTGTCTGCACTTTGACTCTTGCCTCCAGGGCGTCTTCAGTTCCTGTTTCCTTGTTATTCCCAGAAGAGGTTCCGGTCCAATGTATTGGGTTTCGGCCCCTAGTCTGGCAAGTTCGTCCGCTTTCTCGTTCCCTGGTATTCCCTCATGACCTGGGACCCACATCAGTGTCACCCTTTTGTCTTGAGCCAGTGTTTGCAGTGCTTCAGCGCACTCCTCTACTACTGACTATTTTGGGTGCCTTGAGGGCAGCTTGGCTATCGGAGCATATGTCCCTCCTGCCATTTCTGACCTCGGGTAGGGTTGCTGCCATGATAATGGCATACATCTCCGCCTAAAATACCGTAGCGTGTTCTCCAAGTGGATAACTCTTCTGAACTTCTAGGCTTTCCGCCTACACTCCTGCGCCTGTTGTCTGCCTGGCTGACAGTTTAGAGCCATCCGTGTAGCAGACCGTCGTCGTCGCCTCTCTGCTTAATGCCGTTCAGAATTCTTCCCTTTGCCACTCATTCCATTCCGGTATTGTGACCTTGTACTTTTTATCGAATCTCCATGGTTTAAGCGGTGCTTTCATTGGCAGTCTTAGGAGGGGCAACTGTGTCGTCACCAGTCCCTCGACCGCCAGATGGCCCTCTCTTTCCTCTCTGCCCTTCCACAGTCCTTGGTCCCTTAATCGCATGTGATGGCCATGTATATCCAGTGTAGGATCCTCGGGCTTCTTAGTCATGTAAGTATTTTGTGTGCAATTTTAAAGATATTTGAAAAAATAATTGAAAAACTGATTCGCGTTTTTAGCATAATATTCTCACAGAAAATCAGTCCGTATTTCGTAAAATTGCAGTTGTTCTACGGCAGTTGCTACAGTGACAGATGATATCTTGAAGGCAACTGATGAAAATAAGTTAACTGTTCTAGTGTATTGATTGATTACTAAAAAGCATTTGATTTTTTTTCTCCTGATGCGATAAATCTTACTCGAGAGTACTTGGCACAAAGATATCAGTTGATCAATGTACTTAATCTTTTAGGAGAAATATACAATTATGCCATCTGTAGGCAGGTTTTGTTTACAAGCAAGCGAATATAAATCGCAAAACAACCGATGGGTGGTTATTTACACAATCATCTGTTCTATGGCGCATTGATAGAATTAGATTGTCTATATTATATCGGTGAATACTCATTCAAAACCTTCTAGTGGCATGCCAGAGTTCAATCATGTTTGCTGGAAAACGTGGCAATCGAATAAGGTTGCGAGCTACCATATCCTGTACGTGTTCGGTGGAGGACAAATTGATCTTGATAGCCACTCCAGATTCTCTATCGCTGCAATTGCAATAATTCTTAGGTCTGACGTTATGCAGCCGAAAAATTGCATTTGGAATAATTTGTAAGTAGGGATGTAAAACTGGTTGAAGCACTACATCAATGTACCGCCGAGTCGTCACGTGGCAATTAGTGATTACTAAACTTTGTTGTATTCAACTGCCAAATCCATATTTAGGTTTCGAAACCGCCTGATTCTTATGACTGCATCATTACCGACCAAGCAAAACCTGGATTTATCACTAAAGCATATTATATTTCATTCGTCATTCCAGTTTTGTCGAGGTCTGCACCACTTCAAGCGGCGAGTTTTATGTTGTGGTATCAAAGATAGCATTAAAAGTAGACGTTAAGTCGTCAGCCCAATTCCAAGCAATCTTCGATTACCTGACGTCCTATATCTGCAACTAGATCATCTCTTACTTGACATATTCTCCTCCATCTATTTCTGAGAGCAAGAGGTCAAAGCCTCGTGTCCACTTACAAGTAACTTGCGAAAGTTTTTTCACCAAGTAGTTGCTGGCGTGTCTAAACTGCAGTCTAAATGTTTTGAAATTTATTGCGGCAAATTAATGTAGCAAGTTCGTTTGCTTCAGTGACGTGTACACATACTTCCAGAAAAATGTCGTCTTAGAGTCAAAAAATTCCACGTGCTTTTATACAATTCACTTGTCCACTCTTTTTCTTTTGAATTTTTCTCCTGATTCAGTTGTGTTCTTAAGTTATGTAGCTTGCGCTGAATTTCATGCTCAGATGTATTGAATACTTCTGCTAATTTTGGAACCTTGTTTTTTTACTCTATTGTGGGTAGAGTTCAAAGTTTTCAATTAACTGAAGAGTTTCTTCCCTATTACAAACACGGCATTCCTCCATTTTTGCAAAAAAATCAGAATTTTAATTCAGATTCAAAAAAATAAAATAAAAATTTTAAATAGTTTCACAAAGTTTCACTACTTGCTGCAAATATTTCGATACAGTCTCGAAATAAAAAAATGTAAACTAATTTGCTTGGATTAGCCGTATACACTACAATCTCTAACAAGTCAGCAAGTACTTGGCTAAGCTTTCAGAAAAATTTCTCTAGCGCTGCTGTTTACACACATTGCAAGTGATCTGTGAGAGTACTCTAAGCAAATTTAATTGCTAGTGGACACTAGCCTTAAGATGGCGCAAATCACGGGATTGTAACTTACTGGGGCGCCCAAATCAAGCATGACGTCTCCAAACTCTTAACATCGTCGATGGATTCTTGCAATTTCTCGAAAACCAAAACCAGCCTCTTTCATGTCCACAATTCGTTCTTTTAAAGTCGTTTAAATGATGAACTTGATGATAATCGTGAACTCTCGGTATTTTTGATTTTCAAACTAACCGAGAAACATCAAAAATAGTGAGTAAACTTGTCTAAATGCCTCCAATAGAGTCCTTTTTAAGTTTATTGCTATAAAAGGAATAAAATAAAAAACTACTAAAAATGGAATACAAGGCATTCCATTTTTTTTGTTCTATAAGTTTTTGGTGACGGATCAAAAAAAATATTTTTTAGCCGACAGTAATTAAAGTTGTATTTTTATTCAAGGTATAAATATTTTTTTCTGATTAGATTTTTGAATCCGGCGCCCCTACCCTCAACTTTATTTGCCCACATATAACGTTGCGCAGGAACACAATTAAAACTCAGCTTTGAAAAATGTTCTTTGCCAAAAAGCCAAGATTAAGCCAAGAAACAAGGCGTGGTGTAATCATAGAAATCAAATGGGAATAGAACAATTTTTGAGGAATGAACATCCAAATTTTGACAAATACCATAAAACTCTCATTCAATGCAAGAATTAAACTGACCTGCCTTTAACAGAATGATAAATAAATTCCGAATGTCCATCGTGGAGCTAAATATAAATAAAAAAAAAATATTACCAATAGAAAATGGATTTTGGGACTCCTGCGCTAGTTATACCATTGACTTCATGCACAGTCCATCCACCAATCGAGCTTTTTACTATGACGAATTGATAGAAAAAAAAACTATACAAAGAGGCGCACTGAAGATGTCTATCAAGAGTGAAAATCGTGTTTGCGTCTAGTCTCCAAGTCGCACCCAGTATGTATTGTTGTGGTACTCCAGTTTATTTTGCATAGTTTGTTTTTTGCTATCGATTCATCATAGTAGAAAGCCCGAATGGTGGATGGACTGTGTCTGAAACCGTGGTGGTAGAACTAGGAGGTCAAAAATATAATAGTTTTTCTGTTGGTAAACTTGTCTTTTTTATTTTTATTTAGCCTACCTTTATAATGTAGCTCGATTGCTGAACTTAGATTAGATTAGAATGGCGTGTTATATACACCTGTCCACCTCGACCTTCTCAGATCTATTGTGGTTCCCCTTTGACCCTTCGCTGCTTTGCTAGAACTACAAAACAATTTGCAGCTCCGTCCTTGTTATGAAACCCAAAAGCTTTACCAGTGTGCCCTGTATATAGCTTGCTGGCTGGCTTTCTGGTTCTACCTAGGCCTTCACATTGACATAGGACATATAATGAGGTTTCTGCCCCTTTTTTGCACATTCCTATTGCATACAAGTGCTTATTGAATTTGCAGTGACCTGTAAGAAGTTCCACTATTTGTCTGACAAGCTTTCTTTCCTTACTAAGAAGTTCTGCAGTCAGTTTCGGTGAACGTTATTTAATGAACTGTTTGGCCTGTCTTTATCCAGGCGTCTGCTCCCTGCATTTGCTGACCTTATTTACGTCCATTTTCGTTTGTTTTAGTTTTGGCTGCAAGAGCGAATGATCTTTTTTATGTTTGTTTTGTGTTTGTCCGTGTTGTATTTAGTTGAAGTTTGTGTTGTGAATTGGGCCCTTGGGGTCCTGCCATTTTTTTGCCTTGCTTCCTAAATGGGTACAAAAGCTTTAGACGTTATTGAATGAGACAATAGATACTTACCCTAAATATTTCAACGCATCGGTATCGGTATACCTAACGCGTTCAAGATAAGGCCAAAATACACTGTATTTTTTATTTCACACTGTATTTTAATGTTCCCTCTTACGGAATTAATTTGAGTCCGGGAAGTGACCTATTACATCACTAGTCCCGTAAAATAACATTACCGGATTCAAACTAAATTTCTGAATTTTTATAAGCAAAATGGTATATTTTTGAGCAAATCTTTATTATGAATGAAAAACAAATATTTTATAAAATAAACTATTAAAAATTATTTATAAATATTCACATTAATTGTGCAATTGGAATTATTTGAAATTTGAAATTACATGAGCAGCAGCCGAGCAATCTTTTTCGCGGTTACCTTTTCGCGAGGAAGAGTAACTTTGGGTTTGATGTTGTTGGTGTAGAACTTGAACAAAGTTTTCTCCTCCCTGGATCATTCTAGCTACTTTTGTTTTTGTCTCTAAAGACTCCTCGACATATTTTTCGGCCACAGAGGTGCTCTTCCAGCCGCCGTGACATTTTAGCACATTAACATCTGCTTCCGCGTTTGCTAATAGCGTGGCAGTGTCCCGTGTACCTTTCGGGATTGGACAAATTCAAATATTCCGCAATTTTTCGAGGCGCTCCCCCAATTGTATGGATGCCCACTCTTTGGCTAATATATTTTCCTTTTCTGTAGCCGACAAAAAACGCTTTTTCGGGAATGTTGGTGGGTCGTAGATGGCGATAACTATGGAATTTGCTTGAAAATGATTCTTCAATGACTGTAAACATTCTTTTGATGTAAGTTTTTGTTTGGTTTATGCTTACAATCAACTGTGTCCCTGTATCTTGAATATCATCGTCATTTAGGTTGTAGAGCTCCTCCCTTCGACACCCTCCGGAAATACCTAGTAGCGCCACAACCTGAAACAATACAAAAAATAATAATTTAAAAAAAGGCAGAAAAGTATTAATACTAAATCCCCCTGTGTAAATTGCCTATTGCGTAAATTTAGTTAAAAAAATATATTTTTATTTAAAATAGATAGATTTCACCATCGAATATTTTGCCCATAGATTTGAACTGCTGGATTTTTTTGACTGAAAAAGCAAGGAAATTAAAAATTACGAAAATACGACGTATTTTTACAAAGTAGGTATTTAACACATTTTTTTTAAATAAAAATAATTTAACACTTACTACATCTAAGAAGTAGGTCAACATAACATTTTAGTTGACGGTATTTTCCACATTAAAAGTCTTTCTCCATTCGCAGAATGTTTCATATTCTTCTTTATATCTTACTGAAGATTTGTCTGGAATCAGTTTTTTTGTTGCGGCTGAACATTTTTTCAAAATTGCGTCCATTTTCACTGCTCTATATGACAGAAACAAATAAGATTTATTTTGTTTCTGTTAGCAACCAATTCAAAGATTACTGGACTTTAAAATTTTGACAATAATTTGATGGAAAATTGTAAAGTAATTGTTAAAAGAAATATAGATATCATGACATTTTTTTGGTATATTGATTGTCGCTGTCTTCTCAAAAAAAAATTATTTTTATTTTAAATTAAATAAAACAGTATGAAATAAAACGTTGTACGATACACGGTCGTGAAATGTCATTAAAGTACTCGTCTAGATATTCCGGACTCGGCTCCGTCTCGTCCGTAAGCATCTAGACTTGTACTTTAATAGACCATTTCTCGGCCTTGTAACGTAAATTACTATTACTGATTTATGCGATGTTTCGAACGTTTCCCGCCTTTTTGAAGGGAGCAATGACAGAACTGCTGATTAAAATCATTGCGTACGTTCGTGTGTCTGTACTGTTATGTACATCTTTCCATATGCAACGAGTGGAATCATGATGAGAGACTAAAACCCACTTTGCATTCCACGTTTCCATTGGTCGACTCAAGGTTATATGAATGTATGGTTATAGATATATTTTGATTTTATTAACTTTCTCCCCCTACAAATAAAAAAAACAAATAGTAACCAACCAAACCAAAACCAAACAAAACCAACCCTATCCATTGAACCAACCCAGCCCAATCTAGCCAAATAAATCTTGCTGGGGTGCGTTTGAAAATAAAAGGTTATGGTGAGAAAGAAGCGCTAACCTCACAAACATGTAATTTTGAGTCGGCCAATGAAATCGAGGAAGGCAAAGTGGGTTTTAGTCGCTTCTGAATCAGGTCTTGTGCCATCGCACCCATCAAAAAAGCAGGCATCGTTTGAAACATAGCATGAGCAAGTCAAAAATGTAAAGTATTTTGGCTTTGTTTCGAACGCGTTATGTTATAACTTTGACCCTGTATTTTGTTGCGTTTTTAGTGTTATGTTTTGACTAATGAAAAAATGACATTATGTGTCGAAAGAAAATGCAAGAAAAACAACTGGATTTAACTGGATAACTTTAGAAAAAACTGCATTTGGATTAAACCTAAGAAAATTTGTTTAGTGTTTGACGCCGCTTCAAAATCCCATGGTTTTAGTCTTAACGATGCATTATTACCCGGTCCAGATCTATTACAATCTTTGGTAGTAATTTTGTGGAAATTTCGTCAGGGAAAATATGCATTTTGCGGAGATATTAGAGAGATATTCCACCAAGTGTTGATAAGGAAAGAAGATAGATACGCCCAAAGGTTTTTATCAGTTTGGAAGAAGACAGAAATCCAGATGTTTATGAGATGACCGTTATGACTTTTGGAGCCACTTGTTCTCCTGTTTGTGCCCAGTATGTTCAAAATTTTACCGCTGATCAGTATGCACTAGACGAAACTACCCAAATTGCTATAACTTAAAAATTTTATGTCGATGACTACTTAGATTCTAAAGACACAGAAGAATAAGCTTTAGATATAATTATGAAAGTGAGATATACTTTAATCCAAGGAGGGTTTGAAATTGTAAACTTTATGACAAATTCGGAAACGATCCGCAAAAAACTATCATCAAATGACTTAGCAGCAAGCACGAAAATAATTGATAACACATCTCTTCATCGCGTATTAGGTTTATGGTGGAGTCCTGAAACAGACAACTTTATTTTTAAAGCTAATTTTGATCCAAAAATTTTAACACCGTGTACAAAAAGAAATGTTCTAAAAACGTTTATGTCACTTTTTGACCCTCTTGGACTTATCTCAACCGTCACGGTTCGAGGAAGAATACTTATGCAAGACATATGGAGGTCAAAGTGTACATGGGATGACCAACTTCCCCAAGAAATTAGGTTATCGTGGAAAGCATGGCTAGATGATTTACAGCAAATAAATAATTTGACAATCCCAAGATGCTATTTTTGCGAACTAAACAAGAGCACTATTGTCCAATTACATGCATTCAGTGACAGCAGTGAAAAGGCCTTTGCATCAGTAATTTATCTGAGATTTCAAAATCCCAACATAACGCACGTAGCTGAGCTAAAAACAAAGTTGCTCCGTTGAAGCCTTTATCAATCCCATGGCTAGAACTTCAAGCGGCGCTAATTTCAAGTAGATTAGGAAACTCTGTTAAGAAGGGACTCGAAATTCTTGTACATCAAATCTTCTTTTGGACTGACTCTCAGTGTATTTTAAGTTGCTAGAAGGGGACAACCTAAGATTGTCTGTTGTGATAATGGAACTAATTTTAAAGGTGCAGATTCAGAACTACCACAAAGTCTGGCAAGTTTTGATTACGACAAGCTTAAAAGTACTTTGGAAATAAAAAATATAGAAATTAAATTTAATCCTTCAGCAGCCCCACATATGGGAGGTTCCCGAAAACGACTTATTGGAATAGTGAAAAAAGTATTAGGAAAGGTTTTGTACCAGCAGTCGCTAAGGGATGAATCACTTAGCACACTATTTGCAGAGGCAGAGAGTATTGTTAACTCCAGACCACTAACAAGAGTATTATCCGATCCTAATGATTTGGAAAGTTTGACGCCTAACCATTTTCTACTTGGACCGTCTAACGGAGAACAGTACTTAATTCCAAAATTTGAAAAAGCTGATAGTTTTCGAAAAGAATGGAAAAAGTGCCAATTGTTAGTTGATTTCTTCTGGTCACGATGGATTAAGGAATATTTACCTACTTTAAACAAACGTGGAAAATGGAATGTAGACCAAAAACAAATTGCAGTTGATGATGTGGATATCCTTGTGGAAGAAAATGAACCAAGATATAAATAAAAAATGAGAAGAATAACCAAAGTACATACAGGACCAGATAATAGATTTCGAGTAGTCGATGTAAAAACCGCTATGGGAACAGAATATAGAAAACCTTTTACGAAGATCTGTAGATTCGAATTTGAAGACTAGAATTCTTTAGCAGGGTGGAGGATGTTATAACTTTGACCCTGTATTTTGTGGCGTTTTTGGTGTTATGTTTTGATTAATGAAAAAATGACATTAAGTTGACAATAAAAGTTTGGAAACTGAAATCTTATATTTAATATTATTTAAAACCGAAATACGATACGAAACGACGAAGAAACGTTGAAATATTCATTTTAATGAGAGCGCTAGATTTCATAGCTACCTTACGTTTAATAGTTACATTTGCACAGCTGATTGCACTTAAATAATTAAGGTTAGGTTGACGCTTGCAACGTAGCTAACAAAAAATGGTCGTTCATCAAATCGAAATGCTCGATAGGAGGGTTATCTAGTCCTCCCTCCTATATCTATGGGCGTAATCAGAAAATCCAAGACCGCTTTTAGGATAACGCGAGAGGTTTTGAGGGTGCTCAATTTTATTTCCGCGCCGCCAGTTGCAACATCCAGATTAGAACACATAAACGTTTTAATATTTTAAGAACTGACAGTGGCTTCTTTCCAAAGTTTCAAGAGTCAAAATTCTGACATTTTTTCTTTGACAATCAGTCAATTGAAAAACACAAAGATATACCAAGTGGTCAAATTTGAAGACAAATGCACGGTCCCCAAAATAGATACAGTCTAGTAATTTTGTCCCACTTTTCGACCAGCTGACGACACAAAGATATCATTTTAAAAATTGTATGAAGGCTTGGCAAATTAAATTAATTTGAGGTCAAATCCGCGCTTGTAGTTACTAAATTTAGTTTGCATATATTGATATGTTCCTCATAAAAGCTATGCTTTTATGCCCATATAGAATAGAAAACAATAATTCCTGTTTTTGCACTTTCACAAAAAAAATTGAAAACCTAACCAAACAAAAAACGAATTATCACCTGCCAGCTGCAGCTTTTGCTCAGAAATAAATCTGGTTGATTGCAAAAAAAACCGAGCGGGCCTCGTTAAGCCTCCGTAAATAACATATTTCGGTTCGGCCTATTTTCTTATCTCATTCCGTTCAAAAATACTGATGGGTAACCAGTTACACCGAATTTTTTAAAAATGAAGAAAACTCGCAAATCCTAAAAGAAACTATTGCTATTGAGGCCGACATGGAAAGCATAATAAATAGATTAATAATAAATACAATAGTTTCGATATGTATATATCTTCTTAAAGGAAAAATATAATATTTTAAATACGACGCATTTGGTTTATTTATTAAATTTATAGTCATTAGAATCAACAATATTTTTTGAAAATAAAGTGAATTATTGATGTATTAGGTTTTCCAAAATAATGTTGTTTCTAATGAACTCAAATAATCTAAAAAATACCCGAATTCAAATTTACTGGCGCCGACGCCGCTACCCTAATTCAAGCTTTGAGACCGAGTCACTAGAGGCGCAACGGTAGCAAAAAACTTATAACTGGGCCCTAAGTCGTTAGATCGCCTTCTATACCCGTATGTACATATTTTTACATGAATCCTGTGTCATATTTCTCCATCATCATTTCATCATTTCATCTCCTAATTCCTAGCACCGTACTGATGAGCACCACAAGTGCGAAATCCGGATCTACGGTTACCATTACCTTTTTTGAGGGAAAGCTCGATATTCATTGATTTTGTTATTTATTCACTCTCACTAAATCCCTTTTTAAATGATTGGGAATGTCGTTTAAATGATAAAAACTCGTTTGCATTTCGTTATCCAGCTGTTACGAAGGAATTTTCCGTAAGACGTTCGCCGTTCGGTGCCATGAATGAAACGAATTTATGGTTTCTTTACTTTGCGATCTCGTTTGTTGATCCTTTGTTCGTGAATTCTCTTTTCCGACGGAAAGCTAGCCCAACGAAAAAAAAAATCGGGAATGTTTCGGCTCCTTTGAACAGCGAACCAGGGTTTAGCTTCGGAATTTATCTCTCATTTTATATATTATTAGGAAGGATCATTTTCAGGCAGTAGTATAGGGGCATATGTCGACAACTTCTATCCCGTGGGGCTTTTTTATGAAGGACTTTTGTGACTATGTGGGATTAATAGCTCTTTAGGCACACAATCAAGTGTTACCGGGTGTTTAGTTCGCATTCGACATCTTTCAAGATGGCAGCCAAAAATCATAAAAGATACAACTTTCGCAATCGACGCATCATTATACTCCACTCCATATAACTTGAGAACGGGGATTCAAAAAAATTTGCTTTTAAGGTCATCCGACCTTAAGTGAGCTTGAAAATCGCAAAAAACAAGATTTTTGCCATTTTCTCACCTCAAACCATTAGAGATTAGAGTTTGGTGCAGTTTGAAGCGTCATGACCTTGAAAAATACCCCAGCTGCCAGTAAAATTAACACATTGCAAAAATAACATACTAAAAGGTACTATTCATCAACTATTAAAGAGAAGAAGACCAAATTTGGTAAGACAGAAAGAAGAGCAAGTCCAACAATATTGTTAAGAAAAATTGGGTTCAGCGATGACGCGTTTCAATATGGCGGCTGATATATCAAAATGGCGACCTAAAACTACATTTTATTTTATTCAATTTCGTAAAAAAGCAAAATTGACAAGGTGGCCATCAATTCTTTTTGAATTGTCGCTGCTTACTATAAAAAAAAGTTTAGTTAACGCATGACCTTGGTTGACTTTGAAAATACCATGTACAATTAAAAAATCACCTTTTTGTGATGTTTTTTCCAATTTACCACTACGCAAAAACTTTAAGCGGCAGAAATTAAATTAACATAACCTGTATGCCTGTCGTTTTTATTAAGGTATAGCATAAGCATGTCGGACGCCATATCAAAAAAATGGTAAAGAGGTTTAAAATAAAGTGTTCGTTTATGGCTAAGATATTAATTTCATCTCCGGCAATCAAAGTTTTTGCCTCATGGTAAATTGGAAGAAAACATCACAAAAAGCTGGTTTTTCACACATTTTCAAGGTCAATCAATTAAACTTTTTTTTCATAGTAAGCGGCGATAAGTCAAAAGAATTAGTGGCCACCTTATCGTTTTTGCTCTTTTACGAAATTAGGCAAAGTAAAATGTGGTTATAGATCGCCATTTTGATATATCAGCCGCAATACTGAAACGCGTTCTAGTTGAACCAATTTTTTTTACAATATTGTTGGACTTGATCTTGTTATGTCTCTTAACATATTTCTTTTATAGTTGATGAATAGTGCTCTTGAGTATATTCTTTTTGCAATATTTTAATTTTACTGGGGTAGTTTTCAAGGTCATGTAACTTTAAACTGCATTAAACTCTAAGGATCGAATTTGGCATATATGCCTAATAGTTTAAGGTTAAGGAAGTTGGACTTACAAAACCTCGAATTATTAAGATTTTTTGAAGAGAAAATAGCAAAAATATTGTTTTTTGCTATTTTCAAGGTCAATTAAGGTCTAGTGACCTTGGGAGTTATGTGGAATCGAGTATAATCATGACCCGGTTGCAAAAGTTGTATTTTTTATGATTTTTGGCCGCCATCTTGAAAGATGACGTCATATCAACCCCTTCTACACGGACGAGAACAAAACACCCAGTAACACTCAATTATGTGACTAAAGAGCTATCAATCCCACATAGTCACAAAACTCCTTCATAAAAAATTCACAAATAAAAAATTAGGGGTAATGGTGGGATTGACAGTTTCATAGCTAAAAAGGTATAACGGTTGCGGGAAAGTCAATTTTTCTATGCTTTGACACGAGGGATTTTCAAGGGCTTTTCAAAATGGCGTATTTTATTATTGTTTTCATGGAAATAATTTTTTTATTTTTTTTTTAATTTTGAGTGATTTACGCTAGTCACTGGCTTATAATTAAAAATAAAGACAATATATTACAATTTGTTGAAAAGCACGAATTTAAGTTCGTGTGTTCTTTGCAGAAAATACTTACTTTTTGTGGAATTTTTATACAACCCGGGAAGCAAGACAACTCTAGAAGTTGAGATGGAGCAATTTATTAGATATTTTAGAGAAGAGACTCAAAAAAAGGCCAATAAATTCCATCTTTAAAAAGAAACAACACAAAAGAAAGAGTAAACAAAGAAGTAAGGTTATACGTCAAGTCGGACCTGAGATCAAATTTACCCAGATAATATAAATTTACCTAACCGTTATGCCTTTCAGATTGCTCTATCCGCTCGTTCATAATTTGCCACATTTTCTGTGGTGATATCCATTCCCTAAATGTTGTATTTTTCCTGATTTCAGACTGCATGGCGTATCTTAAACTTTCTTTATCTATACATAGATTAAACATCGGCGTAGCCAGGGAGGGATTTTAGGAGTAAACCCCCCCCTCGGAGGTCCAACCCAATCTACAATAAATTATTGATGATCCCTCACTTTTTTGACCTTTTACTCCGGTTTGTGACGTGTGTGTTTAATGTGATATAATAATTTTAAAAATTTTACCGGCGGTGCAATGACATCATTAATTTTAAGAACAACTCATTTTAATTCTACGAAATTTTTCTTACCAGCATTGAAAACGTGTAATAACCCACATAATTATTAAACATTCCTGTAATGTAACAGTCATATACTTAGAGAACAAAGAATGTGATAGAAATGTTACATTTTACCATTGGGAATATTACTAACATATGCCGGCAATAGTTTACGTTCTAGCTCATACAGGTGATATAAATGTGATAGAACATTTTTTTTTAAAGAATTGTAGTAATATACCGGCTATATTTGCATGGATATGATTTCGTGATTCAAAACATGTTCAGATGGTCACGAGATGGATATCCTAAGATATATATCCACACGAATGTCCACCAAATGTGAATTAGTCTTACACTAAAGTGCAATTACGGAGTACCCTATAGATATAGGTATATCAATATATCCCCATTATGTTGATGTATTACTTGAGATTAGTTATCAAGAGATTACCTGATGAAGTTTTTGCTGTCTTATATGTATAAAAATATTACCTGCTACATAGAGAATATATTCATACCAGCGCTATCTACCTACAATAGATGACATTAAACTAGATTATAATTATAAATCATGTAAATCGAGTTCGTTTCACAAGATAGTAATAGTTTCAGCAAACATGCCAAAATCCTGACAAAAACATTCTTTTTGAGAATATTCATAAAAATAACTTGATTATCAGGTTATCGTGGGCATATTATTATCTTATTACCAAAGAAATAGAACTATCAGAAACTCTTAAAGAATATTCAACAAAAAATACGTCTGCAACGTTCCTGTCATATTCGCAATAGAATATTCCAAAAATCACTTTGAGGGAATATTCCTACAACATGAATATTCCTCTGTGTTATGTTATGTGTAAAATTTATATCTTGGCAACTAAACCAATCTACTTTTTCTAAAATATTATACAAAAACCTAAAAGATCAAAATTTTTAAATAGCAGTTTAGTGCGATTTTTTTAAATTTTTGCCTGCGGCGCATTTAAGGGTTGATTTTAAAACAAATCTGCAAATGGGACTAGATGAAACTTAATTTTAAAAATAAGTATTTTTGTTTCGTATACACTAACTCAACACCTCTTCAGTTCAAGAGCTCCAGCAATAGACACCTACCTAATTTTTAAAAATTTGCTTTAGTTGATTTTTATTAAATGATGAAACCCACCCCAAACCGGACAAAATGTTTTCCGTTGTAACTTTTAAACCATACCACCGATTTTAATGCAACGAACTTTTTTTTTCCGCCATCTTAAAATCTAAGATGGCGGACAGAAATAAATTTTACCCTTCAGAGAGCCTCGTTTATTCTTATGTTACGGAAATTTTTTCGATTTTTTTAGGAAAGCGTAAAAAAGCTTTGTTTTTGCCATGGTTGCCGATTTTGATGATTTATAATTCGTTGTGCGTGGAGAAAGCAGAACTTTTGTATGAATTTAAAAAAATATTTAAAAGTTTACAGAACATATAAATAAACGAGCCTCTTTTAAGGGACAAGTTGGATTATGTCCGTCATCTTGGATTTCAAGATGGCGACAAATTTCAATAGCAGGAGTTAAAGAAGAATCGATTATCGCCATGAGGCTTTTTATTTCATCAAAATCGCTGTAGTAATAATGAATTTATGAGAAAATCTATGCAGACAGAATTGAGACGGCAATCGCATAATCCGTAAAATACTGAATGAAAATGTTTTATTCTTTTTGGGAACCACTCAATCGATTTTAATGATTCGCACATCGTTATGCGTAGCAGAAATAAAGCTCTTTTACGACTTTATAAAAAATCTAAAAAATTTCCATAACATAAGAATAAACGAGGCTCTTTGGGGTAAAGTTTGTTTCTGTCCGCCATCTTATATTTTAAGATGGCGGAAAAAAATATTTCTAATCAAAGCCTTGCTCAATTCTTTGCAAAGAACAATTTGTTGCATTAAAATCGGTGGTATGGTTTAAAAGTTATAACGGAAAAAATTTTGTCCGGTTTTTTATGACCCACCCGGTACACAAAAAATATGAACCTTGCCCGAAGTATAAAAATAAGAAAAATATGCTTCAACTACAACATAATATCCATTTTAGAGTGTTTAAAAGTAAAATTTATCCTGTTTGATGAACTAGAAAAATGCACCAAAACAACACCAACATTTTTTGGCCTGGGAATCTTTACACATCATCGAAAAGTTTACATTTTTGTCGAGGTGTGTTTTCGCTATTTTATTTATGTTATTGTGGTGTTTTCCTGTTTTAAAATTTTGTGGCGTTATTTTCTGTAATTAGTAGTCTCTGCGTTATTTAAATAAATATGCGAAGCACATGGCTCCTTTTTGCACCTTAGACCTCTCCTCCTTAAATAATTTACACAGAGTACAGAGCATAGAGTGCCTGCAAAAGCACATGTATGCCTTAAAAAATAATGTCCAATAATACCAAGCAAGTCGGTTTTCTTTGGAGAAAGCCATAGATTAACCCAAAATCGATAATTATACTCACCAATTAAGCCTCAAAAATCCTGATTTCTATTTTTTAAACTTGTTTTGCCCATGTTTAAATCTAGAGGAATCCAATTTTCTATTGAAACACTTTTTATCTTTTTTTACGGTTAGTGTCCACTCTATTAATAAATTTTCGAAAAGAAAACAAAAATATTAAAGAAAACCTAAATTTTCGTTGTCAGATGGTTTTCAGTTGCTTTCACTACTGAAGCAATCGACGCGCCTGCCCACTAGACTCTATGCCTCTAGATTATTTCCAGGCTAACTTGATTAAGAGAGTTATTATCGGTACGTATTTTTCTTGGGAAATGCAAGGGCAGGACCGTTATATGAATAAATTTGTAGATGGATGATTTTTGTATATTTAATATTTTTATAAAAATTTTTATGTCGGATTCTAATTAAACCAAGTATAGATATCCCCCAAAAATCCAATTTTTAGAACGTTTGTCCGTTTGATTCTTTGTTCCAGCATCACGCGAAAGCTACTTAACAAATTTTAATTTTTGCTACAAGATTGTTTGAATTACTGTGCAAGAAATTATAAAACAAAAAAACCTCAGCAGGAGCGGGTATTCGAATGAATGGTTTTGAAGAGTGGTCGGGGGCGAGAGAGGGGTTGGGCGAGGGCAGTGAAGGTGGTGGGAGAGAAAAAGATATGTAATAAGATAGGCAATTTAGTTATATATTTTCTGAATTGAGGAAAAAATAAGAACCCACAATTTTTTTTCATTAACAAGTTTAAGAAGTTCCACCGTTTGACATACTAAAAATCCCTATTTCCACCTCCTCGGGAACTGTCATGTCTAACCTTCAAAAAACTCCAAAAAAGAGTTTTTATTGGATAACTCCTAGACGGTGACAGACTGTCAAATAATAATAGTGTAGCTTAAACCTCCCCTTCTACCAGAAATTTGAAAAAACCCAAGAAAAAATAATGATGCCATTTGAACAATTTCTTGTATATCCCTTTTTAGCATTTCCATCAAGGTTTTTTAACCTACGAATACCAAACTTGGCAGGGTAGATCTAAGAACATTGAACTAAATTATATCAGAAAAATAAATTATTCCAGTGGCGTAGTCCGATTTTCTTAATTATGAAATTTCAAAATGTACCAAAGCTCTTTGATACGCCACTGTTACTGAGATATACAAAAGAAGGCCCCGCTTTTTAGTGGATCTTATATTAAATAAAATTGAATTTCCAAGGACGCCTTTTGCTTGTATCTACTGCGTCTAGTAATAACATAAGAATTTGTGAAAATTCTTATTTCCTCTAATGAAAGAGCCAAGGTACCCTACTCTTCCAATTATGATTTTAAAAAATTCTTATTTAATTACCAGAAGCAGCAAATACAGGTAGAAGGTGTTGTTGGAAATGACATTTTATTTTTTTTGTATATGTCAGTAACAGTGGCGTATCAAAGAGTTTAGGTACATTTTAAAATTTTCTAGTTCAGGAAATCGAACCACGCCACTGGAGAAATGTTTAGGTCATTTTTTTTAGATCAACCCTGCCAAGTTTGGTACTCGTAGGTTGAGGAAGAGCACTTTTGCTTGCGTTTTTTCAATTTTTCTGGTAGAATGAGTGGTTTAAGGTACACTAGCAGTATTTACTTATTGACAGAGAATTAAATTTGCAACATTTTTTTCCTATTTGTCACTTTTGACAGTCTGTCACAGTTTAGGAGTTATCTAAGAAAAACGCTTTTTTGGAGGTTAGAAATAATAATTCCCGAGGGAGTAGGAATGGGGACTTTTATTATGTTAAACGGTGAACCTTCTTAAGCTTGTTATTAAAAAAAAATTTTGGGCGATGGAGTTAATTAGGGTGTGACGCACACGCGAAAACAAGTCTAAATAAACAGGTGAATGGCAGAGCGAGCATCGGTTTTACCACGGTCATTCTTGAACTGTGAGCATGCATTTGATGTGATTTGGCTGTTGAGTGATCGATTCCTGTCGCGGCTTCGAAAGTTAGGTAATAAAATTTCTCAGATAATAACATAACCAAAGTCTCCGTAAGGATCGGGTATCTTTTCTTTATTTAATCTAAGGTCAAATTGCACCAACTTAGCACACATTTTTAACAAAATATTCATCGTGTGACATAAATATTTATAGAGTTTAATTGTGCGATTGTGACAAACAAATCCTTTTATTATCGTAGGATTTATATTAGGATATAGCTTGGCCATAACTAGCAGTGATTCGATGTTGTTGTTCATTAGTGTTTGAAGTCATTCATTTGATGATATTTACCGTTTGTATGGGGCAACTATTATGTTGATTTATAAATTACTTTCGGGGTAAATATGCTCCGTACTGATGAGCAACATTACAATTTGTAGTTATTAGTGATCGTATCTGGAGATATGTTTACCAAGCAAACATAAAACAAATTTTTTATTTTGTTAAAACTAGTTTTAATACTGATTTAAAAATTGTGTTGCAAAACTTCTGTTAATACGCCACGTCACCCTTTAAAATGTTTTGTATATCTTGGTTCAGCTCTTGCTTGGTCTGGGCTGTAGACTCCAACTCTTTCATTCTTATGGTTTTGGAATATCTTTAGTTCACAGCGGCTTTTCAATCTAGATAGGATCTACTACAAAATAACTACTAAGCCATCTCTATACTTTCTATTTCGAAAATATTTGAGAAATTAATAAAAATGCGCATTGTTTAATAACTAACAAAACATAAAACAATAAATGACAGGAAGTACGACTTTTAGGAAGGAAAATCCACAAAAGATGCAGTGGCTTATTTGATTAAAAATATACATGAGGCAATGGATAAAAGTATAAACTAGCTTGTTCATCTGTGTGGACCTTGCAAACGCATTTGATACTGTTATTCACACCGAAATGTTGAAAACTTTAGATTATTCAGGATTTGACTCTCATGTGTGTGGAGAAAGATAGTTATTTCTGTGGATTTTAAACTGTAACCTGTAACGTACACTTGATTTCAAAAAAAAATAATTCATGCATTTTTTCCTATGCCACAAAATTTAGCTTTCCATCAGTGTATACTATTATAAGTCACCACCAGCTTAGTATGCCTGACAGCTTCAAATTCAGTGGGACATACTTAAAAACGCCACAGATATCCACATTTATAAAAGTTCAAATTATCACTCGAGTTATTGAAGATGGCTGGTCTATAAAAAGAGCGGCTACCCATTTTGGAGTTGATAATGCGATGGAAAAAGTTCTGGATTGAAAATAATTCTACGGATAGGAAAGATGGATCAGGACCACCAAAAGTAAGTTCTGAAGTGTAAGATGAGAGACTTATTGACCATCTCCGACAAAATCCTTTTTCAACGTCGGTTGAAGCAGCTAATGTAACATTGTTTCCGGGTTCTTTAGCAACAGTAAATAGAAGAGTAATGAAATCAGATGTCTCTTGTCGAGTTTCTGCAAAGAAGCCTTTTCTAACAGAAGAAGAAAAACAGGTCAGAGTGATTTTTGCACTGAACAACGTTCTTCGTGATAATGACTTCTAGGAGAGGGTGGTTTTCACTGACGAAAAAATTTTTCAATCATCTTCAAGCAGCAGGAGAATTTTACTTTATCGTCCACCAAATTCTAGATTTGAACCCGAATATACAAACCAAATTAAAAAAGCTGGACATTGTTCTATAAACATGTGGGGCTGGTTAAGTGCTAGAGATTTGGGCTTTTTTTGGAGAATCGAAGAAAGATTCAATAGTAAGCGATATATTGAAATCCTTGAAAACGTTATGCTGCCATCTGTACAGGCTTTACATGAAAATAATGACTTCGTTTATCAACAAGACAACTGTCCAGTGTACACGGCTAATGTCGTTCGCCAATGGTTTCCGAATAATAATATATAAACACTTCTTTGGCCAGCCAACAGCCCTGAGCTTAACCCAAGGAAAAATATATGGGGTCGAATCGTTAAAATAATATACCAAAGGAATTGGAGACCACAAAATGCTGAAGACTTAAGCGATGCTATTTATCGCGCATTGGATCAGCTCTCAGAAGACCATCAGTATTTTCAAAATTTAACCTTTTCAATGCCCAGACGTTTGCAGCTTGTAATAGAGAAAATGGTGATCCTATTAAATACTAAATTATTTATTTTATTTCTTTTCTAAGTTAAAATAATTAGTATTAAGTTTACCATCGTTTTTGTCCTAATCCAAGTTTCTTATTCTTCGAATTGTTTTCAATCCAGCATATTATTACTATTTTATCAACTCCAAAATGGGTTACCGCCCTCTTTATAGAACAGCCTTCGTCCGTTACTCGAGTGATAATTTGATATTGTTCAATAAAGACTTTACTAAAAAATTATTTTTGCTAATTTTTTAGTATTTTGCAAAATTTAATATGAAAATAAGGTTGCCTTTAATTTAAGTAAAAAAATATTTTCAGTTTTAGTGACCTTTTTTAAACAATATGACAAATTGCCGTACTTTTGAAGCTTTTAGGCATTTTAGCTGGTAGTCCGTATATTTTATATACTTTTAGAAAGGTCAATTTTGTGATTGCATGTATGCGATTTTTTTTTAAATCAAGTGTACCTCAGTACACAGTTTTAGAGTCAATTTTGTTCCTAATTTATATGAATAATATTTTTAACATGGAGAAGTGGTCGGTTTTTGCAATGATATGGGTACCGTTGATGTAAGAGGCAGCTGGATTGAGCTTCAAACATCGTTGCCAAGCTCTAATAAATTGAAATTATAAAATAAGTTAAATTAATATAACATTCTCAACTAAATATTTATGAGTAATTCTTGATTCGCGTCTATTACATAAAAAAATACGAATTTTATTAATTGAGTTTATTATTTTTCTTAGTTAACTTTGCACAGGAAATGACGAAATGACGTTCAAAATGGGTCGTGTGATATCCATACGTTTTGAAGTCAAATAAACATCCTAATTGGCTAAACGAATGAAAGACACATTGTGTAAAAACTAAGACACGGCACTTTATTGATTATTTGCCGAATAAGCTAAAATTTCATTCCAAGGCCATCGCTAAAATGTTTGAATATTTTGAATAGGTGGCCTTAAAAAAAAATTTAGTTGATTCTGCAAAAAAAATAAAAAAAAGTGATCCGAGCCGTACCTTATTGTCACTGACAGAAAAAAAAAAGAATCTCCACTTTTATTACATAAATTTAAAATTTACAAGAAAATTCTAAATGTCAGTAAGTTAAAATTGTTATGCACAGCTCTCGCAGAAACTCACATTAACTGTGGAATTGTTTCTTGGAACGGAGTTCTAAACTGTCATTTAAAAATATTATAAACAAACACAAGCATTGATTTTAGAAGTAATTTTTAATAAGCCTTACTTGTACCCAAGTAATTTACCATTTCGCAAGAGTAAAATTTTGGATACTAGACAATTATTTTTCAAAAGAATTGCAATCCTATGAGACACAACACACGCCCTAGCAACCAGCTGACATTATCTAGAAAAAAAGTTATGGAGCACCGTTGCTAAACATTTATAAGACCGAGATTTGAGTTAACGACTGCGTAGTACACCAGCACTAAGAGAAAAGATTCATTGAATCATTAATTTCAAAAACTTTTAAAATCCATGAAATTTATTTCTGAAAATAGAAGAAATGTTTGATTTGCTGGAATGAGACATAATTTAAGTGATTATTTCTTAGTCTAATATTTCTTTGGATAAGTTTGTTGTTGTAATTGTTTTTTTTATTCAAATTTATAAACATGGAGCTTATGTATTTTTGCAGAAACGAATAACCCAACGAGCCAGGAAGCTTTTGTGGGGATCGTTTATTTTTTTACAGTCATATGTTGTCATTAATGTCTCATATATATTTTTGTTACTTTGCAAGCGTACAGAAATTAACTATATAATAATAAAAAACAGTTCACGCCGTTTGTTGTTTCAACATCTTTGACAGCTTTTATTTTAATTGAAGTTTAACCAAACTAACCTTAAACGTCTATTTAAGCTGAAATTTTATATTCTAGGTTTGCATTCGGTTTTCATTTTGCATTTGGTTAATTTTAGCATTTATAAACTGAGGTCGCCGTTAGCGAGTTAATTGGCTAAAAATAATTTTGGCAATTCTGAGAGTTTGTTTGATTAATTAAGCAGGACCAAATGGGCACGAAAATTGCTGTTAGTAACGCGTTAATAGCCGAAGTAAACACTAAAATCTTAGCGATCTCGAAGGCGAGCGCAGCGTAATGGAAACTGCCGACTGTCTTTGTAAACAAAATTGTAAAATTTATATTTAATTTAAATTAAATTGATCATTTGTTGCAAAGATGTCTTTTTCTCTAGCATTTGTATGATCTGCGCATAAGTCATCATTATCATCAGTTGAAACGGATAAACACGTAACCAGCTTATTGAAATACTTAGAGCTAGTCACGTGATAAAAAATCCATCTCGTGCGCGAGACAAATAACAAACGCAGCTGGTGAGTACCAAAGTCTGATTTTAAAAAGGTCAAATTTTGCACAGTGGAAATGGAATGCTGAATAAGATTCTATAAAACAAAACCGCCAAAAAACAATTCCATTTACGTTTTGAAAGAAGTAATTTAAGATTATACGCCAGAAAAAGAATATCATTTAATCTGTAACAAAGTTAAATAAATTTAATTTAAGAATAAGTTCGCATGGTGTTGTAAATGCAAATTATTTTAAAGAGGGATCCTTAGTATTATATCTTCAGGGGTCGGCAATTTTAATAAAATAAAACGATTAAAGACAATTCTAGAAAAAATTTTATACATAAAATTTATGAAAAAATATTTGAATAAATTATGAGGGTAAATTCAGTGGCGTCAGGCAGCCGTAACTTTGTGTGAAGTGTTGTAAGTGTTTGAATATTTCGAATTGGTGGCTTCAGAAAGAAATTTTAGATTATTTTACGAAAAGTGTTCCTAGCCGTGTCTTTCTTATTACAAAATGTACCTTTCGTTTAAAAATCAGCCAACTCAGATGTTTTTTTAACTCCAAAAAGTATGGATATTACATGACCCGTTTTGAACGTCACTTTTTGAGCTAATGTCACTAGGAGAAAAAACAGTGAGCAAAATAGAGTTTCGAACTTTCATTGCCTTTATATTTTACTTTTTTACAAAGTTTTGAATGCTTATGTATCTGCAATTGTCATCAGGTAAATAACAACAAAAACTAAGACCACCTAACCTTATATACTAGCATGTGTTCAGTGAACCATAACACTAACCTGTGTTTAGTGAACCCTATCACAGTTGAAATATGTTACCTCCGAAAGGTATGAGTTTTCAAATATCCTTAATGGTGACGCTTTGTTGAGAAAATACATTATGGTTCCTCTGTATGAATGCTGTTTCTTTGAATTTTCGCTTGAATAGATTTTCCTCTTGGCGACGACATTTGCTTCTTTCCATTCCATATAATGTTGATTTTCCCAGACATTTTGAGCTAATTTTGATTCCGATGTGTCCCCTTGTCTAGTTTTACGTTTGTGTTCTCTAAGGCGCACTTGGAACGGCTGGTTTTTCCAATGTAGATATTCTCCTCGATAACCCCACAATCGTCTGGTAGATGCAGTTCTTGATGTTGTGGAAACATGGTTTAGTTTTTGTTAATTGAGTTCTTGTTGTGGTCGTTTTGAAGACAGTCCAAAGATGCTATTGGTTGCCTATTATTCTTATCTTCTCTGAGATTCCTTCGATGTATGGAATTATAAGTGTCAATAAAATTTATATGTTTGCGGCGGATTCATAATATTGAAACTACTTTTTTTTGGGTGTTTCGCCACTAAGTTAAGAAATGTTTTTTAAAAATATTTTAAAAATCATAAAAACATTTTTTTTTTTCGTTTTTCAGTGGTTTTTAAATAGGATAAAAAATGTTTTGCCTACACACACACAAATCTAACTAGAATAAAGTACTTCTCTGACTTTTCGGCAGAAATTCTACTGCCGTTTTCAAAGAAATTATTCTTTTTAAAATATTAAAGCCATGATGACCCATAAAATAATTTTCTCAAATACCTGTTAAATTATTTTTAGATGTGCTAAAATACACATTAGTGGGATACGTTTTTTGGTAAATTTGAAGACTGTAAAGAACTTTAATTGAAAGAAATTAATACCACTTATGTTTTACAAACTCTACACTTTGAAAAAATTCAATTTTTGCTGTTTTTTGGATAAAAACTGCTTTAAAATGTGAGCAATATCATGACATACAAATGTGAAAAACATAGCAAAAAGTTGCTTCATCAAAAACGTTACCCCTTAAATTATGCTAAAATATTTTAAGCCTTAAATTACCATCATGGCTTGACCATAAAACTTTTTAGAATATGTTTTTTTTTTTTAATATCTGTCTGTTGTCATACAACTGAATGACTTTGACTGATGTATATTTCAAATATTAACTTGGTTTGGTGTGTCGATAGTAGCCAACAAAATATTGGGTGAGTTTAACAAAATTAAAATTATATTTGTTTGAGTGTTTTCGATTTTAGTTTACATTATAATACAAAATTTAAAGTGAAATTAAAAGTAAAGTTTGGTATTTTTTTTATTTCAAAATATCAAGTGTTCTTCATTTTGAAAACGGTAAAGAACCAACAATAAAATTTACTTTAGAAATAGAAACGATAATAAAATTTCATTTTTAGACGTTTTAATAAACAAACAAAAAAAAATTATAAACTACAGTTTATAGGAAAACAACACATACAAATAGATATCTAAATTTTAACATCGGTTAAAAAAGCAGTAATAAAAATTCTACACGATAGAGCTAAAATTACTTGTTCGAACAATAACACATTTTTACAAGAAAAAGAAACAATAAAATTAGTATCCAAATAACTTTATCAAAAATTCTTTTAGACAAATCAAATTTCAAAGACAGACAGACAGTAACATAATAATGTAAAACCAGCAAATTTAATAATTCCTTTTATACCAGGTATTTCGAAAAAAATTAAACGAATCGCTAATAATTATAATACTAGAACAATTTTTAAAAAAACCAAACACTGCTAGATCAATTCTAACAAAAACAAAATCATTAAATGCTGAACAAAACTCAAAAAATATCGTTTTTAAAATTTCTTGCGAGTGTGGTAAATTTTATATTGGAGAAAAAGGTTTTTTTTTTAAATAATGTTCTTTGGGTTTCTAATGTGTTTTTTCTTAGAATCAGTCAAAAGGTAATCATTACACTTGATATTTTAAAATAGAAAACAAAATGTTAAACTTTACTTTTAATTAAACTCTTAATTTTGTATTATAATGTAATCTAAAATCGAAAACAATCAAATATAATTTTAATTTTATTAAACACACCCAATATATTGTTGGCTACTATCGACACACCAAACTGTCAAGTTAATATTTGAAATATACATCAGTCAAAGTCAGTCAGTTGTATGACAACAGACAGATATTTAAAAAAAACGAATCAAAAAAGTTTTAAAAAGATAGTGTCTTTGAAAACGGCAGTAGAGTTTTTGCCGAAACGTCAGATAAGCACTTTATTCTAGTTAGGATTTGTGGAAATTTCTGGCAAATGAAAAATTTATATTTTTGAAAAAATTTCCTTAACTTAGTGGCGAAAAACCCCAAAAAATTAGTTTTAACATTATAAGTGTCGCCAGTCTTTCAGTATTCACATCTGTCATCTCTCTTGTGATGGTGTGGTCTGAAGAGTTTTATTGATCGTGTAGTTAGAGTAACCGTTCCTTCACAGGTCGGATCGAATTTTTGCCATTTCTTTATTTAAAGTTTCTTCTCTATTGCATATGTATCCATAAGATAATTTGCAATTCCCAGTTTGATTGATGTGGAGTGCTCGAGTGGTTTGATTTGAAGATTAGATACCATCTTCAAACAACAGAAAATAAAGAATCTTTATGCACTATCTCTTTCTTTTTAATAATAATAAAATATTTTAATCCCTGGTGGATTTAAAGTAAATTTATCCAAATTAAACAATAATTTTATTGAAATTTTATTTATTTGTTAAAATGTATGAACGAAAAAAATTACTATCATATGCATTACATAAATCTAGTTCTTATCATGATATATATATTTTTATTTACATTTACTTGGGTGCAATTTGCAAGGCTTACGAAGGGTAGACAGTTTGAGGCAACATTTTTAGTTATAGACGTATTCTGCACATACGTAGCAGTCGCCGATGCCGTTGTCGTCTTATTTTCTGAAATTGATCTTCCTATAGTTGATGCTGATGCTATATCGACATCGGAGGAGATATTGGTGACAATTTTATCGGCAACATTCTTCTTTTGATACAATGAATTTTCAACATAACCTTCAGCAATCGAACTGCTTTTGCAGCCACCATGTCTTTTCAACACATTTATAGTTGCTCCCGAGTCGGCAAGTAAAGAAGCTGATGATCTGCGAAAACAATGCCCAGTATATAGATTTGCGTCTGGTAATCTCATGTAGCCAGCAATTCTTCTTGGTGGCTGTCCAAATGTATTTTTTTCTATAGGCTGACTCATGCATTTCTCATTTTTGTAAGACACAAAAAATCGTGTATGCTGTGTAGGTGGCCTTGGACCAATATATTTTCTCACCATTTTCACTACATTCGTAGAGTTTTGACCGGACGTTTTTATCACAAACGAGCCATCCTTGCCTGATTTTGTGCCCCGTAGGTTTACCAGAAAAAAGCTTACATGGTTCGAGACATCGTTGCAGTCTAGCTGGCAGAGCTCCTTTCCTCGACTTGCTCTAGCGACTCCCATAATCAGCGCCACCTGCAACAAAATTAGTCTCCTATTAGTAAAGTTTTGCAGACAATCAATGGTGTTATTTTTAGTAGTACTATAAGGAAAATACTCAAAGTAAAGAAAAGAATCTTACCTTTTGGGCTAGATATTCTTCATCTGGAGCATTTTGAAGAAAACATCTTATATTGTCGAAATGCAATGTCTTGGACTTTTCCGGCTTATAATGGTCATTCTGTCTCTTTAGAAATACCGTGAGTTTACTATATTTGCTGAAGTCGAAGTTTGTTTCAGATATTATCGTGGCTTTGATCATGGAATATTGGCTCCATACAGAAGATGCCTTGAGATTCTTAGACTTCTGTAGGAAGTATGTCAGGAGCACCTTTTCATCCGTAAAATTCTCTGCATGCTGTTCAGCCCACCATTTTCGGTAATCACGAAGCTGTTCCTTGTAAACCTCGCGAGATTTTTGTGGAAGAAGGCTAGCGATGGCCTCTTCCGCGGCCTCTTTAATGTTCATTTTTAAAAAAAATGCTGTACGATTTTTCTGGACTCACCGTTTGGTGACGCCGTTTGATAACAACAACTGACTGACATTTGTTTGTGTGCCATGCCACCATGCCAACAACAATCAATGACAACTATCAGTAATACGAGCTGTCAATCTTGAAACTAGAGTACAGTTAAGTGGTATGCTGTTAGTTTTGTGATTTTTTGATTTTAGTGCATAAAGTAGTATATAAACCTCATGACTAAAGTGTATTTTAATCCCTTGGCGAATTGTAGGCCGACTGTAGGAATTAAAAGAGGCACTTTAGTCACTAGGTTTATAACGTACTATTACTCTTGAGTAAAAGAAATAAAAAATTACTGATTCGTGGATAAAATGCAATATACAGCTTGCATGTAAAAAAACAATTATTTGAAATTTAGAAGAGAATATTTAATTCCAAGATTTTGCTTTAATTCGCAACTGAAATGGAATGCCTTTGAATATAAATAAATTAAAAAAAAGTGTTTTGTAATCAGGCTAAGTGTAAATTTACGTCGCAAACAGAGAATTAAAAGGGTAGAGAGAACGCGCTTAGACGAGTGCGTAACTTATTTTACGGTAACGCGAATCATAGACGCCATTTTGATGCCAACCTCACTTTTTCTGTTTTTTTTTCACTGGTCGGGTGCGGTCGTCTGTTTTTTTACAGTTTTATTTTTAATATTGCCTTGTATCGAAAGGCAGCAGCAAAACAATGACTTGTTCTGTTAGAAAGTGTCGCAACACTGAGAAGAAGAAGTTCCATTCCTCTTCACAGCTTATTTAAGTATAGATATCAGTTTTATGTTTACGTTTTTTGCTTAATCAAGCATTTAAATTATGGTATCATGAATTATATTTAACGCTTTCTTCAGCACACAAAAAAGCTCAATATAAGCGGCTTAAGCCAGACCAATTCGCAGTAAAAAGGTAGAATATTAAGGGGCATCAAAATGGCTGCGCCCTGTGTTATGAAAGTTGCGAAACTTAAAGCCTATTCACCCCACCCTCTCATATCTCGGTCGCAAATAGAAAAATACTGAAATTACTGAAATTTTTGTTGCGATATAATTAGATTTCGTAAAACGAATTATGTTTCGGCCAGAAAAAGTTCAAACAAGGTTTTTGCCTGAAGGTTTCATGTTCTTTGCTGCAAGAAAACACGCCGGTTAAAACCTAATTAAATTGTAATTCTTAGGGCCGATTTCTTTATAGCGGATCACCCGTATCTTAAAATAACCTTAGGTTAAACAGAAGTTAAATAATCACAAAAGTTGTGGAATTTCTTCTGCAATTTAATATCTGTTTAGTAAACTACAAAATATATGAAATAAAAAAATTCAAAAATTTTTACGCCTGTTTAGGTTGGGTTATTTTAACTCACGGGTCACATGCTTTTGAGAAAGCGGCCCTTAATAATTTAGGTTTCATCCAGAAAAGGTTTAAACAGAGTTTTTGCTATAGAAAATCTTGTTTTGTTATGCTATAAAAACGACCTCAGCTAAAATTAATTTTTAAGGCTTAAGAGGGAGAGTCAGTGGTTGATACATAAGCACAATTGTCGCGATTCTTCAGAAACGACAGAATATCTCACCCGTCAGAATTCTGAAAAGTGGCAATTTTTACTTATCGCCTCATTTAAAATAATAACGTCCTTCATATATATCCTAACGTTGTAAGACAAACTGCGTCATATTTTTGATAACATCTTGTAAATTTAATATTTTAAAGATATTCTGCAGGACGAGTTTATAGCGGAGCTAAGTTATTAATACGCGTACCAATAAATGTCAAAAAGTGTCGAAAATTCTCACCATGTAAAAGGAAAGACAGAATTTGTGTGACTTTTCTGAATAGTGACAGTGAAATATTCTATGGCTCTCTATGGTTTTGTATGTTAAAAGTTTTAAAGGTTTGTTTACATATAAAAATAAGCTTAATAACATACATTTTTAAATAAAAACAGAGTTTTCAGAAAAGCAGCCTACAAAAATTAAAACTGGCGTATAGTTTATTTACTAGAACAATATTAAGAAACTAAACTTTAAGCAATATTAGCAAATATTCCTGACAAAAAAGCATTAAGTTTAAACTTGTGTTTAAAAATCGTCAGATTTTTTTATAAGGGCGAGATTTTCTGACGGGTTTTAAAGAATGGCGACCAATATGTGATTCTCAATGAATACCGTACTAATTTGAGGTTAACCAGATATCATTCTGCAGCCCACAGTGACGGAGTTCCGTGTTTTTTCGCAACGCTGTGGTGAAAATTTGGACATAACACATTGTAGCTCAAAGCCCAGACTCTCTCAAGTCCAATTTCGATCTTTGTTATTTTTATTTCGTTAGTGAGATCCCACATACATATAACAATGACCCAAATTGAAATTAATATTATTTGGCCCCGAGCTGAGGATTTCTTACTATCCCAACTGAAAATATTTATAATTTTGCAGAATTTGGAATAACCTTAAATTTGGCTTTCGTAATGAACCGCTTTCTACGTGCAGAATTTTATGAACAAAAATTGGTGCTAGAAAGCACGGATAGTCCACCATACAATCAATTATTGTATGTTGAAAGAAAATGAAAATATCTCGAAAACTGCAGCTTTGAAAGATTTGAACCTTATTACAAAGTTATTGGGTAATATTACGAAAACCGTTTTTTCAAATAACTCAAAAACTAAACTTAATCTGAAAACCATACATCACTACTTTTACTACTTTTTAAGGTCAACAAGATTCAGTTGGGTGTTGGCATCAGTATGTATGCGAACTAAAGTTTTTATTCAGAGGTGATATTTTAGTGTACCTAGGTCATCACAATAGTATTCTCTTTAGAGAATTTATGGTTTATTGGTTATGTGTTTACCCAATATATTTACGACTTATCCTAAGTATTAGATTAGTACGTTTAGTTAACCAAGCAGAATAATAAGAACATTATCTTTTGTACTTTTAGTTGGAGCGAGAATACCAAAAGTGCCTAATACCCACTTTTGTAAGTACATTTATAGGAATAGATACATACATCTTAATAGATATGTTGTAGATTTTAACTTGCTGATTCTGATCACATATTAAATCACGATGATAATAGCGATTCATAGAACCGGCTCCTTTATTCTTTTTATTTTATAGACGTCCCAGGTAAAGCAAGCAATAAGCTTAATTAAAATTCTAGCCCTTACTTACCTTCCACACCAAATATTAATCTTTAAAAATGTAGTTTAGTACGATAATTTCGTGGGTTATGGGATTTTGGCAATTGAAAAAAAGACAGTTTTTTCTTTGGGACGTTTCGCCTCTATATTGAAGCTTTTTCAACCCTAGAGACATAACACAAGCAATTAATTAACCTAACAACAACAAGCAAAAACTCTTTTGTTTTATTAACAAGGTTGTAGAAGAAGTATGAAATAAAGTACTAGAGAAAACTTTCATTCAAAACTTACTTCAGAAAAGCTAGTCAAAAAGCCCGTTGGTAGTGCGTATGGGATCACCATCACTTTGTCCTTGGCTGAACACCATTTTATTATTCAATTTTAAAAGCAATTGGCAAAATTAATTCCAAAATTTTCTTTTATATATTTATACAACCTTATGGTTATTTGAATTTTTTTCAAATGCTTGAACTAAAATTCAACTGACCAAAAAGTAAATTGTGCCACTAACCATAAGGTTGTATAAATATATAAAAGAAAATTTTGGAATTAATTTTGCCAATTGCTTTTAAAATTGAATAATAAAATGGTGTTCAGCCAAGGACAAAGTGATGGTGATCCCATACGCACTACCAACGGGCTTTTTGACTAGCTTTTCTGAAGTAAGTTTTGAATGAAAGTTTTCTCTAGTACTTTATTTCATACTTCTTCTACAACCTTGTTAATAAAACAAAAGAGTTTTTGCTTGTTGTTGTTAGGTTAATTAATTGCTTGTGTTCTGTCTCTAGGGTTGAAAAAGCTTCAATATAGAGGCGAAACGTCCCAAAGAAAAAACTGTCCTTTTTCAATTGCCAAAATCCCATAACCCACGAAATTATCATACATGATGCAGGAGGGATACGAATACGAACAAAAAAAAAAATGTAGTTTAGTACTTTCGTTACTTCCCCTGTAACTTAAATTACGAACAGAATGTTTTTGATAATCCTGATGGTTAGTTGTAATCATTAATCTGCCATTAAAAGACGTAAAAATATATAGGTATATAAAAAATATGCATAAATTCTCTAAAGTAAATAATTTTGTGATGACCTCGCTACACTAAAATATCAACTCTAATTAAAAACGATTTTTCACATGCATACTGATGCCAACCCTCAACTAAATATTGTTAGAAAATTCCCAAAAATGTTTTCATCACTTGTTAGCAACTACCTTAGAGTATAATCAGTAGGTCAAGATCTACAACATACCAAAATTTCATTAAATTCCACAACCAACCAAAACGTGCGGGGTTCTCTGGTAGAAACATAATTTCTTGGTTTCGGGTTTTTTTATAGGGACCCCTTTAGACAAAACTTCCAAAAAATGTCCGGAAATATTTTAAACCATAGTTATATTTGTTCGGGTTTAATCCAATGCAAAACGTAAATCTGAATTGAAGTAATAGGATTTTTCTGGTACGAGTGGCTGCCACTTCCGGCATCCATCTTAAATCAAACGCATGTATTTGCATTTCTAGGCTTTTGAATATAAGCCCTTTATTTTACGTGATTTATGCATAGCTTATTTATACCAGCCGGGCTTTTACTACGACAAATCCGTTGTCATTTCGCATGAGTACCGTTATAGATGGCAACCTTGCATCGGTGTACCACAAGGATACATATATAGTGCGACTTGAGACTTAAGGTACATTTAAATTGAAATGCGATTTCCACTTTTGACAGTTTGGCTTATGGCAGAGACACGTTATTATTTACATTAACGGAATCAAATCAAAATCCAAGTCAAATTAAAATTTAGTCAACCTGTTTGCCAGTTGCAAACTTTTTATAAATTTATTGGTTAGAAAATTGAACTTTGGGGCAGGTCTATTCTGATTTTGAAGATGCTGCTTTCGAATCTTCGAAATTTGATTGGTAATACATGCTTTGCCGACTTTGGTGTTTAAAATGTTCAATTATAACACTTTGTAAAACATACATTTTTTTACCAACGCAAAATCATGACCTCAAAATTTGCCATTGTAAATGGTAAGTTTTTAAATGTAAAATTCGACTGTGGTACGAATTTAAATATAAATGTAGCTTTAAACTCAATAAATGTAAAAAAGAGAATTTTACCAACAGAAATCTATTGGATTTTTGACCTTCTCCACTAATTCTACCACTGACTCGTTTCAGACGGAGTCCATTCACCAGTCGGGCTTTTTACCATGACGAATCGATAGCAAAAAATAAACTATACAAAATACACCAGAGTACTCAAGAATACATACCGGGTGCGACGACTAGATGCAAACACATGTTTCATTTTTGTTAGAGATCATATCCTTGCCATAAGTTTTTATAGACGAATAATACAAACGATCAAATCAACAAGTCATGGACAAATGCTAGCTAAACACTAGAATAACAAAATAAGAATTAGTAGTCTTGTTTTTTGCTATTGATTCGTCATAGTAAAAAGTCCGACTGGTGCATAGACTGTATCTGAGCTGACGCCCCTAAGATTTTCCGAGAAATAGCCCAAATAGAAATGCGAAAAGATAATTTTTATGTTCATATTATGTTGCATCGTATTTTCAATGATCTCGAGTATTTATAAATCTCTGTAAATGTATGTACAACTTCTTTAAAAGCATTCCATGCATGTTTTTCTTCTTCTTCCATTACATTTTCAAATTCTGTTATCTTTCACCAAGCTCCTAATCTACGGCCCTACAAAGATTCCTTTATTTAATTTGGGCTCTGACAGAGTTGGAAATATTGTACACAAATATTTAAAACAATTTCCTTCTTGGCTTAATGACTTAACATAGTGTTTAATAAGTCCAAGTTTTTGGGTGGAAATAACGAAAATTCAACTTGGATGAGCATCCCACAAGGAACACATAAAAGATCAAAGCGAAAAGAGAAATGATCAAACGATGTTTCGCCCTGGGTAACCAGCGTGGGCTCATCAGTAGTTTCACTAGTCACGCTCCACTATACATCATTAAACACCATCATCCACTTTGATTTCCAACCTTGAACCACTCACAGATAGGCATCGTTCCGCACTGGTACTTATCCAAGTTACCTGATACGAATTCGTCCTGGCATCGCGTGTTAATATTTCCAGTAGGATTATGCTCCTAAGGCAATTAAAACAAAAAAGAAGTTACTTCAACCGAAAATAAACTAAAAAACAAAAGATCTTGGATGGAAATAACGAAAATGCAAACTTGGATGAGCATCCCACAAGCAACACACAAAAGATCAGTACCAGTGCAAAACGATGCCTTTTTGTGAGTGGTTTAAGGTTGAAAATCAAAGTGTATGATGGTGTTTAATGATGTATAGTGGAGGGTGACCAGTGAAACTATTGATGAGCCCACGCTGGTTACCCAGGGCGAAACATCGTTTGATCATTTCTCTTTTCGCTTTGATCTTTTGTGTGTTCCTTGTGGGATGCTCATTCAAGTTTGAATTTTCGTTATTTCCACCCAAGATCTTTTGATCTTTTGTTTTAGTTTCTTTTTGGTTGAAGTAACTGATTTGGTGGTTTTTTAACTTCTTTTTGAGTTCAAGTTTTATGTGAAGTGGTTGAAGTATAACTTTTTGATGATCAATAAGACTTTCGCGAATTACATTTTTGGTTCTAGGTGTTAAAGCCTCTCTTTTGGCTATTCCTGTATTAGTAAATTGAGGTTTTTGACCCAAGAGAAAACATTTTTAGATCTCCACACACTTCTCAGTGTATAACTTTCATATTTTATTCTTAGGAGTGATTCCTCTAAATTTTTATAGTTTCCCTTTAAATTAACTGTATGGCCGAATGGAACCTAAGCAACACCATTGACATTATGTAAAAAAAACAGCTTTAAGGCTCCATTTTGAGGAGTCGATGAAAAGTCTCTGTTTAGAAGGTGTGTACATGGTGATTCGTTATATTTGGACACCCCGGTTATAGCCGTTAATGTTAGAGATTGAAAAAATGTTTAAATGTAAGATTTTAATAATTTTGTCCAAATTTTTTGAAAACTTTGACAAAAGCTGCCAAATGTCATTCCATATGTCAAGTTTTTACATTAACTTTCTTATTTTAAATTGAATACCCTGTATTTTTTTATTTTGTCAAGTTTCATTTTCCTTTCATATTTCAAAAATTTGTCAATTTTTTAGGTTCGGCAAACAGTTTTCAGGACATTGAAAATTTTTGGTGGATTTTTGCACTTCCGTTAGTGCCGTTAATAAAAATAAAGTTTAGGGGCATAAAAGATCTTATTTGGAAGAACTTTTCAAACTATCAGCCCTAACATGCTTGGAAACGTTAGAAGGGGTTTTTATGATAGGCTCGGATATTGTCTAGCCGAGCAAGGAGGACTTTTCGAACATTTGCTAATTTTTTTTTGACAGGGAGAATCTTTTTGTTTTTTAGAATGTATTATTTTATTTTGTTTCTCCTTGTTATTTTCATTGTAAAACGTTGTCAGTGATAAATCTGAGCAGTTGATAATAAAACGCTCTTATTTATCAATGACAAAAAATAAGAAAATTACTTTATAAAAATTTGCGTATTTATTGACCAAATTCCGGTTTCATTGACTACACTCCACACAGCACCGTGGTTAGAGGCGTACTAAATACCAAACGCAAGTCACGCAAGTGGTGATCGCAAGTCTGAGTATTGGTTGCCTCACTGATAGGTGTGCGATGTCCCTGCATGTACGAACACTGGCAAATTGGACTTCTTCCGGCCTATGTTCGCAGTAGCTTGAAGCGGTCTGTATATCCGCTAAAGATGAGCACTCTTATGTTAATAAACCACCTGAGAACCGGAATGATGTTGCGTCGTTTAAATGAGAGTAGGGTTAAAGACAAGGAAAAGTGTTTATTAGCATTAGGTTTTCTTTCTTAACGATGTAAAAGTGATTTTGCGGTTATTTATTCAAAGATCTTAGTTAGCAGATACGTCCCCTTCGATAAAAGACCAGCAGCAGCGCAGCAATTTAGCTAGCTTTTGAAGCGTTTGTATTTCTGATATAGAGAGACACAAGCGAGAAATCTTCACAAACGCAATTGCATTACTGCTGGTTTGAATACTAAATAAAAGATTTGGTTTATTGATTGAAAAGAACCTCTCTAAAATGTGCCAATTTCTGACGACTGAATAGTGGAGAGTTTTGAGATCCTAAAGATTTTGGGATTAAAGAACAGAGGGATAGTATGACTTAATTACTTAGGGTGCCAGAAATTCAAGGCATCGTGTCGGTATGGGTTATATGCATGCTTACAGAGTATGAAAAAACAATTCCCACACAAACAGCGCATAGAGGCTCTTAAAGAATTTGGACAGGATAATCAAGATCTTAAGATAATTGTAAACCTATACGTACTAGAATTAGACAGCTCAAATCAAAGTTGATAGCAAACTGCCGGAAGAGGACCGAATAGGGTGGAAGGAAGGGGTTCGCCAAGGCTGCATACTTTATTATGAAGAGAACGGAATGGGGAAAAGTTTTCATCAAAGTTCCATACTGTCTTGGATGTTGTTTATTATCTACAAGACCTAATAACATAATAGCAAAGCAACTGCTAAGACTGTATTACCACAAACAAGTGCATTACTGCTTGATCAAATATTAAAGAATATTTATTCAGTAGAACTTCTATAAAATCTTACAGTTTGTAGCTGTTAATGTCAAGGAATTTTCACTGTCCTCTAAATCAATAGTGGGAAGGGTAACAGTGGGGCAATGAGTCATAATATGTAGCGCTAAGGGTACATCTGCACTTAAGGCTATAGTTTCTACCCCGATTTTAAGTAAAAAAAGTATAACTGGCAACGCCTTGTTCTTTAATTTTTTGATCTTTTGCCAGAGTGCACAGGAAATTCTAAATATTAGAATTTGCTGAAATTTTGCCGGGGTGATCATTTTTAAATGCTTAACAAAAATATCTGAAAGATTTTAAAAATTCTCAATAATTTTTCTTCAAAATAAAAGCTCTGGTGCTGTCATCTATCCCGAAAGCCTCAAAATAATTGCGTTTTAGAACAAACCCGATTTAAAAAAAAAATTGAGAAATACTCACAATTTCCTCTGGATTTAATTTTTCCTTTGTACATTTCCTTGCTTTAGCGAAAATAAAATCTAAGTTGTTTTGTCAACAAACTTTAAATCGGGCTGCAGTGGGACAGAATAGTATTTTTACGTTTTCTGACACAAAACCATTCGAGGTTAGGTTTATCTTTCAAAAGAGTTTATCAAAGAATGAAGAGAACTTTACTGGCTCGCTGGGATTACTAGGAATTCGCATAGAAACATTCGGCGCCCATAACCTCACATAATTTTGTTTTTATTTTGATTCAACCATTTTTTTTTAAATTTAAATTATTGCGGCATAGTTACGGATAGATTTTAGATCCCAACCTCAGTTTTAAAAACACACGGATACTTTTGAATACTAACAAAACAAGTCAGCAAAGCTCCATTTATAGGTTGGAAAGACTCTTGCTTGTCGTTGACGCTCTTTTTAAAATAAAATACGATTATTTCGTCTAGCGCCAGTAGCCGATTTTTAAATCTGAATGCTTTTAAGTTAACCTATTGGCGGCATCAACTAGCGGGAGTGCTTCCAATTTTAAGCGCTAACCACACACACTTTAATAAAAAATCGAAAATAGAAAATACTTATGTGCTTTAGCGACGCAGAACGCGAAAAGTCAAAATAAGTAACCTAACCCAAAATTTTTGACCCGGTGCTCCCACTGTGGATAAACATAAATAAAGTATCCGCGTTGCCATGGAAAACAAATTCAAGGACTCAACATTTTGCAAAAAAATCAGGTCGACATAGTTAAATTGACTTCCCGTACAGTGTTGCTAAAAACAATTTCCCAGATTGTAACTACGACCTTAGAAATAAAAATCGCAAAAAATAACATAGATTATTTTTATTTCCAAAAGAGTTATTTACGAACCTAGTTTCTGTCAAAATAATGTCAAACAGAACCAGCATCATTTCTAAATCGAAAATACCTAAAGTCTACGTTAGTATCGGAATCTTTAAATAAAATTATATTTTGTTTTTACTCTTCACAACTTTTATGAATGTTCGAAGCACATGGATATTTCCACATGTATTAAAAATATTCAAGTAAATTTTATTGTTTAAAATTAAAAATTTAGCCAGTTTTGTCGGTCTAGATTATTTGGCTCTAGGCTTTTAAGGCATGAAACACAAGTTACATAAACCCAAACAGCAACACCGCTGGAAAATACTTAAATGTTTAAACTCTTCTGGGTACGGGCAGACAGCGTCAGGCAGGCGCAGTAGATTTTCTGCCCAGGGCCAATCCTAATTTTTACAACATTTTCTTTGTTTTTCAAAGTTGTTATTATGACACCAGATACCTGGGCCATTATTGTACTGTACGAGATTGAAGACAAGGTGGTTCAATTATTTAAACATATCTTTAGCCCTTTTAAGTAAATTTTTTTTTATATTTTTGTCTCCTTTTGATTTATGTTTACCAACTAAGATATACGTTATAGAGATAGAACAAATTAGATGTTTTACCATATTTTGAAACTCTTTAGTCTATAATCTGGCTTACATTACCACAAAAGAAAGGCTGGATATTATTATCATATTATAAATAAATTAGAATTATAAGCGAAGCAAAAAACACTGGGTAACAGCTTTTTAAAATTCCTTTTTATATTTTTGTAATGTCGTTAGAACTAATGGATCTTTTGTTGCGTATTGAGTGATAAATGGAAGACAATATTGCACAACAGGGACAAAGCACATGTAAAAGAGCATTCCAGGCAAAATGCGGTCCCAAAGTAATTTATTATTTTTTCAAATATAATTTTTCTTCCCTTTCCTTAGTATAATCGTTTACATTTATATACGATTCAGCTCAATCTTTCTTTACGATTTGTCCGTTTTGGTTGGGGACAGGATTTCAATAAATCAAACAGAAATGGCTTAGAAAGTTCGGTGCGCACAATAGAAACGAGTATATTGCGCAATGCTGCCAGCTTTTTATTCTCTCCAAACTGCTTCCATGAAAAAAAGGTTTGGCACTCTTGAACTGTGAGCATCAGTCAAAGTTGCAATAATAACCGTAAACAAGATATGTCTGCAAATTCTCCTAGTGGGCGGCAGGTTGTTTATTTAAACCATATAACTATTAGGTATTATATAAAGGCTCAAGATGCGAGATAATCGTGGCGGCAACGGTTAACAAGATAGATTGCCATGAATGGGATAAAAACGGCTCGCTCTGAGTCTGTGCGAATTTGTAACGTCAAATTACCTTATTTCTCGTTCAGCGCACTCTCAGCTGACGCATGCGCATTGGAGCCTATAATTAATTAATTGGCCTCGGTCAACTTGATATTTCTCAGGGGTTTCCCCTACGCTTTTTATCATAGGGAAATAAAGTCGGATCGAAGATGTTATCGCTTTTTGAACAGTAAGTCAGTTAAGTTAGAATGCCCTCGCTGTACTTGATCGTACCAGACATTCCACTGGTTCACTATATTCGACTGGGCTAAATCAGCGGTCTTTAAAAAAAATTATTTAAGAATTACGCGTTATTATATACCACGATAAATTTTTCTACTTTATTTTGTTTTTCACTTATACTTTTAAAAAACTTTTTGCATCAATAAGTTCAAGATTTTGAGGTATTTCTTCGAGAATTTATTTATTTTGCTGTCATTATAGATAAATCTGGAGCTGTCATCAATGCTAATAATCACTATTTTCCAAGAAATAATTAAAATTTGCTCCAGTTGGGGATGGTATGTTCTATTTGTTTCTTATTGTGTGTGAATTACGGAAGTTAAATCAGCTATAAAGCAAAGTTATAGAAAATGTTCAGCAAGGTGGCACAACGCCTAGAAGGTGTTTATCTCCAGATGAACGCCGTTTGGTATTACAAGTGGAACATTATTGTACGTTAGAAAAAAATAACTAGGGGCCGTTAGTGACTGTTTTGGCAGTGCAAAAACGAAAGTCTGATGCTTGCGGCATTTCAGATAAGACCTTAAAAAGACTTCCAAAAAAGAGTGAAGAGGAATTGGACAGACCAGGGTTCGACAGCATTCAAAAACCTTTGATCTATAACGTTATAAAGTTGTGGGAGGAGGCACTTAGCAAAGTGGGCAAAGAGAAATGGCGGAAATGCATTGAACACACGGAAAAAATTGTTTTTGAATCTTATGAGACAGAACAGGTTATAGACGAAGTAAGACCGTTAATTATTACGGATGATGATAATGATTCTGAAAGCATGGATAATATTTCAGATGCAGAGGAAGACTATTTTTAGTATGCATTTATAACTAGGTGCGTTCTATCGCAAGACTGCAATATCGGTTGTTTTTAGAACCAAAACTTTGTAAAAAAGAATTCGTAAAACTAATTTGCCTAAATAAGTACTATAAAAGCTAAGAAATAATCGTTTTTTACCTAATTATTTTTTACTAACTTTAAATGATTTAAGTACAGTACGTAATTACCGATGGAAAAAAAAATAATTTTGGTTGCGCTTGTTATTTAAACCAACGCTTGTAAAAAAGCACTATTTTCGACACTAGATGTAAAAACTACTATTATTTAGAAAATGTAATTCGTCATGTTCCAAAAATATAATTTATTGTTTGAAACCACCGACTTACCTGCTCAAGAGGTTTTATTGCTTAGCGGACTTCTTACAGCGAATGCACTTCGGGCAGGATCTTTATAGTATCTCATAGTTATATGATTTTATATTTATTATATATGTATATATATTATATGATTTATATGATTCACTACTTTGGAAATATCTAATAGAAGCTAACTGCGCTGCTAGGTTATCCGTAGCCTGCAGCTATAATGTCATTGAATCTGCTAAATCCTTTTGCGTTTTTCAATGCTTAAACGTATAAAAAGAGGTCAGAAGAGATTTTCGTAATGATCGCTTTTGTTTGAAAATACTTTGAAGAATTTGCAAAAAATGACCGAAGAATCGAATTACATCACAAGTAGGGTAAGTTTTTAAACATAAACGGGTGATTTACGCCTTCCGCAAATTAATAATGATAATTGATTTTTTCTTACTCGAAAAATCAAGGTTACCATATATCTTGTTACAAAATTTCATCCAAATCGGTTCAGTCGTTCTGACTTAGTTGGGGGAAAAACATACATACACATTTATACATATATGAGTATCATTTATTCTCCAACACTTTGGAAACTGTTAAGGTATTGATTTACGCTTTTAAAGAACCTATTTTTTGGTATGAATGAATATATATTTTGTTCTTTAAAGTTAATAAAATTTTGTTAATTTTTAAAAAATCAGAAAGTTACTAATTACTCACGTACGGTACGGCACTGATCATATAGTGACTTATGTCGTTTGGCGTATTTTTTCGTACGCCACTGATTTTGTTAACTTTACTTTTATTTTTGAAAAATTATTGCAGTTTTCGTTTAATTTTTATAAAATTTTGCCGTTTTGGCATCATATTTCCGTTATAATGACTCACGTACGGCACTGATGATATAGTGACATACATCATTTTGCGTATTTTCTCCTTATCTTTAAAACGAAATTACTCGCAATGTCGTTGCATATGTATTTTTAAAAATATTTCAAAATTTCTTTATTTTATTGATTTTTCTTTGGAATCGGGCACTTTTTGACAAACATTAAGTGAGCTACGTCAACGCCATCTACAAACCGGCTAAAACTTTGGATTTTTTCTTATGTAAAAAACCTCAAAAAAGCGACTTGTGCAGTTTTCATCACATTAAAGCTTGCGTTTTTGAGATATAGCGATTTTTGTAAAAATGTAATTTTTTGAAAAAAAAATTTTTTTGAGTGTTTTTGGATGTTTTGCCCTCAAACTCAAAAACGGTGTGTTTTTTAAAAATTATTTTGGAACTATTTAAAAAGAATAGCAGTTCAGGAACCGTCAAAAACTGCATGGGCAAAAGAACCGCTGCATCGAGTATTTTTGACTGCAACCGTTTTACATAATTTTCGAAAAATCCTTAAAACTCAGAAACTCAAACTAACCCCAAAAACTAACTTGAGGGTCACCCACACATTCGACCTTATATCAGTGCAAAATTTGGTTTAAATCGGTTTACTACTTTTCGAGTAATGATTTGATATATTCTAAAAAATGGCAGAAATTTCGTCAAATTTACACCTTTTTGAAAAATGGGGCCAGGCGGGGCTTCAGAAAACTCTCAAAATAAAATACTTTTCTTTCTCCGATTCAGCCTATTTTCAACAGTCACTTCATTTAAAACCTAATTTGTGCAAAATTTGAAAACGATTGGTCGACTTCCTGGACAGCAATAACGGAACAACGGAGGTACACCTTAAAAAGGCCAATTGTCGACACTTCTTCCCATTTTAATTACACTTGGACTTTTCCGATTTTTCTGAAAATCAAAGGGCTTCATGCCCTACTAGTTTTCAACAATGTTGCCAAGTTTCATCGCTCTAGGTCAATCCGTCCTCAAGTTATGGTGAAACAGAGCCGCGCGCGTCGTCGAGGGGAGCTAGCTAGTAAGTTAGTTAGTAAGTAACGACATGAGCGGTACAAGGAATTGATTAACGCGCTTTAAAAAGCGTTATTCAATAAAAATTGCTTCTCTTGGTGTTTTAAACCAACCCTAATTTATAACTGGCATTTGAGCTCATGTGCGAATGTGTCAAACGTATTTAGGCACAAAAAACACAGGCACAAAAGCAGTAAACCTCATTTTGCTGTTAAGAATTAATTTAGTATTCAGTACGTATTCAACACAGTGTCCCATTCAACCTCAATGAGATTTGACCATGTCCAAACACGTCGGACACAATAACTGTTTTGATTCGACGGTAAAGTAAATACCACGGGTGTTTGGTTTTGAAACAATCTGTTAATTCGCTTTGAATTAGGAAACTCCAGTTTCTGTGCCTAATAGAGAAAGAGTTCGGGTACAAATTATGATGGATAGGTAACCCACAACATCTTTTTTTGATATTTGCATTTTTTCGTTCTGAAGAAGGAATGGACAATCTGTTGTTCACCTCAAATTCTCCAGAAATTCTCTGACGTTTAAACACACTAATTTGGTATAAAATAGTTATTTACCTGACAAATGCGGAAAGTTATACTTTTTCGCACGCATCGGCGTTTCCACGAACGACGCGCCAGCAAAGTTCGGTCAAGCCGTAAGTGCGGAAAATACTTTCTGCACGCGTTAGGCACAACATTTTTCCTAAGAGCGTGCGGAATATGAAAATATTTTGTAATTATTTTAGTTAAACCTAGCAGACTAACAATGAAAAAATAGTCAAAACTACGACTTTTTTGTTTTATTCAGAACTAAACTTTAACAAGCTTAAAAAATTAATTTTTATGGTAATTATTAATCATGTTAACTACCATTGCTCATGTTGCTTAATGCCATCATCAACTTCAATTCTTCCTGATTCCTCACTGAGTAACAGCGTGCTCATCAACCAGCGTGCTCAACAGCGTGCATAAAACGGACTACTTTTAAACCCACAAAAGTCAGTGACAGTTTTGTTTAAAAACCTAAAGTCAATTTCCCAAATTCAGAACCCACAATCACCACTAGGGTATCTCAATGGCAAAACAGTCCCAAATGTTGATAACACCAGGTTTCTGGGAGTAGATATACATACTAAAATTGGATATTCATATAAGTCGGATCGCAGGTAAATTAGCTTCATCCTGTTTTGTATTAAACGGTCTGAAGAAAGAGGTTGGCACAAATACTTTGCTTCTGGCATATGGGATCATAAAATGGGGCTCTTCAATGGGTATTGATCGGTTGTTTTTGTTGCAAAAAAGAATTGTGAGAAAGTTGGACTCTGCGAAATGGGATGACCATGCAGCACCAATATTTAAAAAATATGGCATCATGACTGTGTATTCTCTCTATTACTACAGATTACTTATTTTCGTTAAAAAGTACCCATTTCATTTTTTAACAAACAGTGACCATAATATAGGTATGCAGACAAGGTATGCAACCCATTTCAGCTCTCCCCCACACCAGACTGCTTTGTTCCACAAGTTACCCCTTAAGGGGGCATAAGGCCACACGATTAAAGTTTTGTTGACAGAAAATGTTCTTCAAAATGTTGAATCAGTTTAATAACATTATATTCAGTGCCTATAACTAATGTACATTATGTTGTTTTCACCATTACCTGTTTATTGTTATTTTATTTCGTCTGCCATAAGTAAACTAAAAAAAAATAACTATCTGTGATGTCCTCGATTTCAACTCGATTTTAACTACGATTTTAACTCGATATTAACTTCTATTTTCATTTGTTTTACTTGTGTTTGTTATATTATATTACACTGTTCTTATTTGACAAAAATTTATAAATATGCAAAGTTTGTTAGGAATTTATAATCTAATTAAGGAATAGAATAATATTTTTTTGTATTGTGAATGACACATCCAATATACAGCAATGTATTGGATTAAGAGATAAATAAATAAATAAATAAATATTTTTTTTTCGCGCACAGCGCGCGGAAATTTTTTTTACGCACAGCGTGCGGAAAAGTGGCACTTTCCGCACGGAAAAGGGTGCAAGAAAAGCGTTTTTCCGCACGATCGTAGGAATTTTTTTTTATGTTATTACTAGAAGCAGCAAATACAAGCGGAAGGTGTCGTGTTGTATATGTCAGTAACAGTGGCGTATCAAAGAGTTTTCTTACATTTTGAAATTTTCTAGTTAAGAAAAACGGACTACTAATTTTCTGATATAATTTAGTTCATTGGTCTCGGATCAACCCTGCCAAGTTTGGTACTCGTAGGTTAGAAAATCTTGATAAAAATGCTAAAAAGGAATATGCAAGAAATTGTTCAAATTGGCATCATTTTTGCTCGGGTATTTTCAATATTTCTGGTAAAAGGAGTGGTATATAGTGTAGTTCCTCCTTATTGATATAGAATTAAATTTGCAACATTTTTTTCATTTGTCACTGTCAGCGTTTAGGAGGTATCCAAGTAAAATTCTTTTTGGAGGCTATAAATGACGGTTTCTTATTTTTTCCTCTATTCAGAAAATTTATATCTAAATTGCCTATCCTATTTCGTAAATGTTGGAAGTCGCGGCATTTTTGACGTTTACCGTCAGCCATTTTAAACTGGTGAATGGAATACATACACTATTGGAAAAGTTAATTTTGCAGGATAGGGAAAACGTATGTAAACATGCTACATGAGTACCTAAACATTTAGAATGGTGTGCCGAGCTTTTAGTCACAATTTTGATGTACAAGACAGTTCATTTCATATTGAGTATGAAAAAACCTTTTAATTAAAAAATAAAAAGAGATATAACAGTAAACACTACTATCCCGATCAACTATCCATAAGGTTCATTTTCCCATAAAATGCACGGTTGCCAATTTGCCGCGAGATTTTGTGCTAAATACAGTTTTTGAATCGCTTTTTATTTATATATGTTACGCATTTTATACAAGGTAATTAGCCTCTGAATTAGACTGATAACTACATTTTCTAATTTGAGTGATTACTATTGGGAAATCAAAATAAGCAAAGCGCCCCCTAACCTAAAGCCCCCAACTATCCTAAAGCCCCCGATACCATGGCAACTGCAGGTCTTTTGTCAACAAGGCCCACAGTAGGCAGAAGGGTATTTTTACGTTTTCTGACAGAAAACCATTCGAGGTTATGTTTATCTTTCAAAAATATTTTTTCAAAAACGAATATGAAACCACTCCGCCTGTGCGGTCGCCCGCCGAAAATGGCCCTATGAAATGGCCTAGCGCTGCACGAACATTACCGCGAGTTTATCAAAGAACCAAGAGAACTTTACTGGCTCGCTGGAATTACTAGGAATTCGCCTAGAAACATTCCCATAACTTCACATAATTTTGTTTTTATTTTGATTCAATTTTTTTTTTAATTTAAATTATTGCGGCATAAGTTATGTGCAAGTTTACTAGTGAAATCTTAGAGGCCTAAGGATATATTTTAGATCCCAACAGCAGTTTCAAAAACACACGGATACTTGAGTATTAACAAAACAGGTCAGTAAAGCTCCATTTAGAGGTTGAAGAGACTCTTGCTAGTCCTTGATGCTCCTGTTTAAAATAGAATATGATTATTTCGTTTAGCGTCAGCAGCCGATTTTTAAATCTGCATGCTTTTTAAGTTAACCTGTTGTCCTTAAATCAGTGGTAACAGCTAGCAGGAGTGTTTCAAATTCAATTATAAATGCACTTGTAAATGCAACCTTAAACACTAAACCCACTTACTTTAATATGTAGTTGGGTAGCGTTTTTTTAGCAAGTAGTTCTGCAGTAAATGGTTTTTTTTTTAGTTTAGTATTTTACTCGGTTTTTTTTATCAAAAAAATCTTGTATGTAGGCACTGACTAGGGTCCCTAAAGTTAAAATTTATGACCGCTGGAATTGCTAAAAAGTGCTGGGTTGGTTTGAGTTCAGGATTTGGGTGGTTTAGTTCCCTCTTTAGTTTAAAAAAATGAAAAAAGTTTCATCACTGGTAAATTTGAACTTCCTAGGGGCTAAGGTAAGTGCTAAATAGGTATCTAAAGAAAACTGTTTACTACACTAATACTGTTCAGCCTTAATATATTAAGTGAGCAGCATGAAATAATACTGTGGAAAATTTTACTAATAAAAAGTTATTCTTAGGGCCAGTTTCTCAATAGCGGATTATCAGTAACTCGCGAGCTATAAATCCCAGTTTTCTTGCTGTTTTTAAGCCAATATTTTTTTTAGGTTAACCCTGAAGTAAGGTAACTTACCCTCACCTTGAAGCCTTGGTTATCCTAGAGTTAATTTTAACCTGATTTTTAAAGATTTTTACTAGGTTATGTTGCTTGAGTTAACACAAACTCGCTTTTGAGAAACTGGCCCTTAGTCTCTCTTGTTTTTTGAATAAAATAGGTTAGTGACTTGAAAATTGGAGAATATTAATCAGGAAAAATTCTTTAAAATATAAATAGTTGCTCATTCATCTTTCAAAAAAATAAATACACAGGATCAAATACTATGTGTGTATGTCATAACTGGTGTTTAGTGAACACTTCTATGAAAGTTGAATGCAATGCAATGCATGCATGCAAAAAATCTTTTAAACAGTTTATAAACGTGCCACTCAAGAGAAAATTTTTAAGAAATATTGGTTGTCCTCGCCTAAAGTGCAAAATATAGAAACAAAATTTAGAGATAGAATATTTCTTGTTATTTTTATTATTCTTTTAGGAGCTGTATATAATAACAAAACATATGGAGCAGTAGATATTTAGGCAACTACCTAAAATGAAAAAGAAGAAGATTCTAAAGTGCCACCACCCAGAGAAGAATAATAATCTATAAATTAAAAAGTCTACAATTTGTACCCAAACATACAGAGCGGTGGATATTTTGCCAACTAAAATGTATAGCAAAACAAGATGGTTCTATAGAGTCAGCACCAAACAAAGAATAATAATCTATAAATTCAAAGTAAGTTTTTGCTTCTGATTTCAATTATATTTGGTAAAACTTCCTTAAATAAACAAAATTTATTATAGTCTAGATCCGATATCAAAAATTAATTTAACTCTTATTGTTTATTGCAAATTTCCTGTACCTATTTCTGGACATATTTTGAGCCTCCCGTCATCTATTTCAATTCCATTAGGAAAAACAGAAAAACTATACACAAAGAACAAAACAGAGAACAATTTTGAAGGGGGACACTCACAGATACTTTTTGGCTGTGTTGGAAATTTCATAGGGTAATTTTTATCTCTGGAATTTAAAAAGGGAAAGGTCTTGTAAACGTCTTTACTATTAATTATGTCAAAATTTTAAAAAGCTAGGATGACTGGTGTTTAAGATATTTGCTTTTAAATTTGGTATGGAATGAAGAAAAGGTTTGAACCTTTTCAGCGGATCAGTTTGACCACCAAAATTTAAAGAATAAAAGTAGGCTTATTTGGATGGTATGTTTGAGAAAACAATCAGAAAAAAATCATAAAATGTTATTCCTTTTTTATTATAAAAAATGTAACTTTAAAACCAACGTTTTTTCCTGACTTTTGTGCAAGAAATTGTTTATTTGTTGCTTCTTGACAAATTTAAACTTAATATCTTGCATGTTTGTAAAGCAATTTAAACAATCTTCTAAATAAGATGTCATTCGAGCCACTTTTTTTATATAATTTCTCCTGGAAAAACTCATATCCCTCAAGTCACCCCCAAAAAGCCTGTTTATGGAAAAAAATATATTAAAAAGTAATTTCTAGACTACTAAATACTCAAAAATCCCTTTGTTATGTTTTCGTTGAACATGAATTTGAATTATTTCAAGCATAAGTCAAGGTGTTAATGGGCTTTTTTCCATGTTTGAAGGGAGCGCTTGATAATAAAGGTTTTTTTGACGGATTTTGGTAGCTAAGGGGGTCTATTTTACAAATCTAAGTGATGAAACTCTGGCTCCTTTGGGAACTTCAAAAAATAAAACATAATATAGGCACCATAAGGATTCTAAGCACAGATTTAACAGTAAACATTTTTTTAAATAAATAAATGGATTACAGGAAGGCAAAAACCCCTGAATTGATGTATCAGATGCCTATATTTGGTTTTATTCTTTTTATTAGTGATTTTTAAAAAATGGTCACCACCTTGAATATCTGGATTCAAGTTCCCCAAAATCAGTAAAAAAATATCTGTTATCAAGCTCTTTCTTCAATTTTGTTGTTTTCTCTAAAGAAAATATTTTTTTCAGTTCATACACTTATACTTTTTTTTTTTAATTTCAGAACCTAACCACATGAAGCCTGATATTTGAAACTACAGCTACTAGTTTGCGGTTCCAAAGAAGGAAAAAATAACATGTTATTCTTTTCTTTTTTAAGTTAGATTTAATTTAAATGATTATTAATAAGTATTTTTGAGGCACGCGGTCCTGAGACGTAAAACAGAAATGCCCACATGGGAGGGTGTCACATTCTAAACATCAAATACATTTAATTATGTTTTACATTGAAATATTTATTACACTCCATTCCAAATTGCTGCAGACCAGTTTTTTGACACTGACAATGACAGTTCCATTTAGCTTCTGTGTTTAATTATCAGCCGCCATATTGAAATGGGTCCGGAGAATTTGGAATGAGGTGTATATATAAAAATGTAATTTTTCAGCATATTTTTTAAAATTTTATTATATATAGTTAATTAAAATTCCTAAAAATATTTCTACGACACAAAAATGCTATAGTATTCTACCCATATAGTTGTTATTGTTCTGTGAATAACTAAAATGTATAAAAATTGTATTGTTCATTCTGGTAGTTTTCTTGCCTAAATTCCAAAATCTGAAAATAAAAAAAATTGGAGGTAAACATTTGTCTAATTTAGCTACAACGCTTTTTTTAGTACTAGTAAGGAGTGCTTTAATAAATGTTCACTTACAACCAAAACAGAACTCCAAAAAAGAGAAAGTATTTCTGCAACCTTATCTTTGCCGCAACCTTATCTTATGCATTTTTAACTACATTGGGCATTGGTAATTAGAGTTTTAGTTAACGGATCTTTTATTAGGAAATTAGAGATTTTTGGACCTGTAGGTATCTCTTTCAGAAGCTACACATTTCAAATTTTTACACAATAAATGATTCACTAACAGAAAACACAAGCTTACATAAAAGATAGCAAGAGATGTAACATTACATTTCGTACTTACCTATATGCCAACAAAAATAAATAGGTAGTATTTCTGTGTGTGCAAGCATATTAAATATTAAGTTTTTAGATTTTATTTGAATTATTTATTTTTGGGTTTGCACAAGAAGTAATAATTTTGGGTAAGGGATTTAAATGAGAAAGGCATCAGTACATAAGGTCAATAACAGAGTTTGTACAGAAAACCTTTAATTGGATTCTCTGATGTCTCCCAGTTTTTCCTAACAATTTGTAAAAAACTTATCATAATTTTTTCAAGAATTTTGTATAAAAGAAAACAGCTGCAAAATTTTATTTTGACAAATTTCATGATTCTAATTTGTTTTTAAATCAATTTTTTCCCGATGGACTTCCATATTTTCTTTGTTTTTGTATATTTTTTTGTCAAATTTCCTGACCTTTTCAAAGAATAAATTTCTCAACTTTTCTTGGTTTTTCAGTTCCATACATACTCTGACTGATTAAAATTGTTACAATAAGAATTTTAATTTTGAATTTTATATATATACCTTGAAGACAAGAAAAGCAGTGTCATTCCATCTTGATAGATTTCTTTCCTACAATAAGGCATGATTTAGGAAATCCCTGACAATCCAGCTAGTTTGCTTATTGCAAGGCTTATTGTATTCCTCATTGCATATTCTTTTCTACTGTTCACATAGTTGTTTTTTTGCCAGGTGGAGCAGCCTTCTTATTAGTATTTTCAGGAACCCTCCCTCCTAGACAGTTTCCTCAGGCCAGTATGCTTATTCTTGAACAAACGTGAGGGGAATTTCGCTCACCTCACCTCTCGGTCCCTTATCTTGGACACCTTAAATTTACAAAAATATTCAGGTCCTAATTTAATTTTCAACTCTTAAAAAGTGCATAGAGGTAGGTATTAAAAACTGGACTTTCTCTAGCTTTACTGTAGAGAAAACTTAGAAATAAGTAAATGAGCCAAAGTGAGCAAAATGTGCCTCACTATTTTTTTGTATAATGTTTTTATTCTTTACCTAATATATTCATTATAGTCCGTGAGCCCAGGCCTATGAAAATTTATGACTACCTCACCGTTGAGACTTTGTATGTGTTCTTTAAGATGTTCTAAGGGGTATTTTTAGAGACCCCTCCAAACTTAACCCTTAACTGAGCCCTTAAGTTAAGGTCCTTTCAACAGAATTTCTCGGAAATGTTTAAATTAGATAATGTGACCATGTGTTTTAAATACTTATAAAGCAATCCTTGAAAAATCAGCTGTGAGGAGCTTAATTTAACTTTTCGATATTATCAAGAGGGGCTTAATGACAAAATATATTTTTTTGACAAAATGTTTGTCCATTTCTTGTTAAAAAAGTTACAAATTTAAGAATATATATGTTTAAAATGTCATCTGAGTGGACATAAAGAATAAATATTATGCAAAGTCTGGCAAGGTCTTAACAGTTTAAGTTATGGGCTGTGGGACTATTAATTTGCATGGTACCTAATTCCACATATGTTAGTGGTAGTCAACTGAGTAGTCCACCCTTCAAAAAGGAAAAACATACTTATTATATATAGGTACCTACATAAAATAACTTGTTTTGCAGAGGAATAAAGGCGTATTTAGAGTTCTGTAAGGCAAGTGGTATGAGGTAAGATGCAAGGAAAATAAACAATAACAAATGCATGCTGCTCTTACTGCATACCGCTTGTGGCTTACGGAACACTTACTTTGTTTATATAGGCAAAGCGCTTTTATATAAGGATAGTTTGAAAATGTTGTCATATAAACATCACTAAAAGCGATTTAAGCACTAAATCGATTTTATTTGGAAGCGGTTTATCACTCAAAAGCCCATTTAACACCATTCTCAACTAAAAGGTCAGTTAAATCCTACTGCCTCAGTGCCCTTTAGCCTACTGTGGCTGCCATTTTTATAACCAAATTGACAAGTAAAACATAGATTTTCTGTCAGTTTGGTGTCAATATGGCATTGATCATAGGCCAAAGGATACTAAAATGAAAATGAGTTAACTGGTTGTTTTAGTTAAGAACAGTGTTGGCCCATTTAGGGTCGTTATAAACACTTTAGTGCATTTCTTCTAACCTAAAGAAAATACTAAACCCTAGTCTTTAAAAAAATCTGTTGTTAAAAAAATTCTTCAAGGAGGCACCTTCTAGGGTCCCTAGGACCCCAAATCCGCCTGCGCCCGTTTTTTTTTTTTTTTTTTTTTTTTAACGAGAAAAAAGGGTGCCCAGGGGGCGTTGTAAAGTGTTTTTTTAATTGTTTTGGGTTGGTTTGGCTTAGGTTGGTTTGGACTGTGTTGGTTTGGTTTGTTTTAGTGAAAAAAAATTAAAAAAAAACAAAAAAAAACAAAAAAAAAACCAAACGGCGCAGACGGATTTGGGGTCCTAGGGACCCTAGAAGGTGCCCCCATAAAGAATTTTTCAAAAAAAATCAAAAATGGCAGAAAACCGTATACTGCATAATTACCAAAATTCTTTATGTGGGCACCTACTAGGGTCCCTAGGACCCCAAATCCGCCTGCGCCCGTTGTTTTTTTTTTTTTTTTAATTTTTTTTCTTCAAAACAACCCAATCCAACACAGTCCAACCCAAACTAATCCAACCCAACCCAAAACTATGAAAAAAACACATTACAACCCCCCTCCAGGCACCCTTTTTTCTCTTTAAAAAAAAATCGGGTGCAACCGGATTTGGGGCCCTAGGGACCCTAGTAGGTGCCCCCATAAAGAATTTTTCATAAAAAATGGCAGAAAACCGTATAGTGCATAACTACCTTCCAAGGAAAAACCCTTATAAAGACAACAATACTTATTCAAAAAATGTATAGTCAACCCGAGGTCTTACCTTAAGAATTTGCTTCCTTTTATTTTTTCTTGATCCATTGCATATTTTCGGTGTCTCTAAGCACACCAAGAGGCAAATAATGTACTACATTAGCAAAAACCGAGGCACAAATAGCAAAACTTATTGTTTTTGTCTGAAAAATAAACAAGCAGTCACATGGACCTAAAGGTTTATTTGCGCGGTGGTACGGTACAGCGGCGGTAATGATGATGCAAGGCAAGTTCGGGCTACAGCAACGCATGATGAGTTACATGGAGGCGAAAGTAAAAAAATCTTATGTGCTTTAGCGGCGCGGAATGCGAAATCAAAATAAGTCAACTATCCCCAAATTTTTGACCCGGTGCAAAAAAAGCTCTGGTGTCCCACTGTGGACAAAAATAAATAAACTCTCCGCGTTGCCATGGAAAACAAATGCAATGACGTAAAGTTTTGCAAAAAAATCAGGTCGCCACGGTTAAATTGATTTCCCAATAATTAAATTTTTAATTAATTTAAACAAATACAAACCAGCAACGTTGGATTAAAGATAAACGATGAATAAAGTATGGCAGTGTTTTTAACGGAATTTGGTAGTTTCTTGAGATTTTTTACTTTTATTTTGGCTATTTAAAAAAAAGGACTATATAAAGTCTTTTTGAAGAACAGCGCAATAGGTGATATGAAAAAAAAAAACAGAATAAAGAAAACCTAGAATTATTATTTTGAAGGTAAGAGATTATGTCATTTCAGCTTGGTCATTGACGTAGTTTTGTAGCTTATTTATATATTTTAAATCTAAAATAATAATTTTTTTGTGCAAAGTGTATTTTAAAATATCTAAAGATTTAATTAAATTTCGTACCTACTGACCATGGTGTCTCGTCGAAATACACCCGCAATTTACTATTTATTTTTAAATATCATGATGATATGATGGGTAGTGTGCTTGCCTTACGAGCGGAAGATCGTGGGATCGATTCCCACCAAAGAAAGTTTTTTTTTCCTTTTTTATTATTTTTTTTGTAAATATGCCCTTTGTTTTCAAAATATTATTTCAAAGGTATTCAAAAGTTATTGGTGAGAGGTTAGTTGCAAGAAACCCAAAAAGTATCAACATTTTTGACTCATTAGTATTGGGAGCAGATTTAGGTATTTTTTAATCTAAGGCCAAGAACTTCAAACTGTTTTAAATCAATTTTTTTAAAATCACAACACCAGTACGTATATTAGAGTTCTGGTGAATGCGTTGGTAAACTCAAGATCACAAGTAGAGTAGGTAATTAAGCAGATACAAGGAACAACTTCCGACAGTTGACACCTCGGCGAATACCTTGAATTTTGAACTATTTAAGGAAACGAATTTTAAACTATTGCAGTGGAGCGCCGTTAGTATTCGTCGGAGTTGGGCCCTATAGTACTGTATATGCAAAGCTTCCTCCTGCCGTGAGTAACGTAGACTGAAAAAAATATCGTACATAGTATTTATAACGGGCGTTTATTAATTTTTTATAGATATTTGTACATTAATAACACGTAACTGTTATAAAAATTGAAGGAAAGTTATAAAAATTGTCATATAAAGTAATGAAATTAATAATCGGAAGTTAGGAAATCAATGAAAAATGTTTCTTGACATTTTATAGAGAGTTGTTATTAATAGTGTGTACAGGTTATGGAGATAATAAAAGAGCATATGAAATAAATAAAACGATTTTAATTAATGCCCTAAATAAATTTATTAAATGGCGCACATTGACTGTCGTTTAAAAGTTGTTATGGAATGTATGGACAAGTTTATGAAAATTATGAACCAGGCATACGAAATATATAAACAAGGTTACACAACAGGCTTTTACTAAATTCATTGTTAGGTATAACTAAAGCTATGAAAGCATGTCTGTTAATCCTTGATTTCATAACAGCCTTCATAAAAATCGTTCTTAAAGAATCTTTATATTGTACAACTTTTTTTTGAAACTGTGTCTTGCAGCAGTAAAATCAATAACTCGTTTTGGCTATGAACTTTATGTAAACTTGATTAGGATATTAATAAAACTTTACATCGGCAAAAATTATATACAAAATACATTGGCTCAATATATTTAAAAAAAAAAAACGGTGCCTTTTTTGGTTCAGTGTAGTAGGAAGCTTTGGACACCACTATAAATTTAACTCCAATTAGGAGGCTAGTATTTTAATTTTGGCTACAAACTTATTTTATTGTATGATCTGAAGTGAAGTAGGTTGACGCTTTATCCGTCTATCTCTCTTCTTCTCATGTATTCGTCTAGAAGGGTGTTGGATTGTAAACATTAGAGAATTTCTCTCTTTAGTTATTAGTCTTAGGAAAAAACGCACAACTAACCAATGAGGATTCCTTATCCATCATAATTTACAGCTTGAACTCCTGTTCTATAACCAAACGCAAACTAAATTTGAACTCAAACCTATCCCTACGAAATTAAATCTATTCCAAACAGAACTTAATTGAAATGGGCAAATATAAGCGGGGCCCCATGTCATAAGCATGGTTTGTCGAAATAATTAGGTATCGCTAGTTGTTGGCAGTAGAATACATTTTTGGGACTGTGCGCATATCTCACGAACGAGAAAAAGCGAAATGTTGGAACGAAAATTGTGCTAACATCATAAATGTATAACATAAATAGAGACAATTGCTATGCTACCACAAACTTATTTTTCATGAGTTTTCATGACAGGTTTTCAAATCGATTTTGAATCGATTTGAAAACGGTTTTTAAATTTTGATATTTGGCAGCTGACATATGCCATAGTTGTCAAATATTTATTTTTGAGTTTCGGTACTTTTTTTTTAAATGTATTTTATTCAAAAGATGATGTTGGGCCTTGCCACACATTTTTTTAAAATTTTAATTACTACTCTGTTTGCAAGTGGAAGTGAGGAAAGAAATGCTAGACTGACATATGTGCATAGCACATACACTTTCGAGCCAAATATTTCTTTTATTTTCGATAATTAATTGTTTTAAAGTCTTTAAAAAAACAAATCTTTAGTTATTTAACTAAGGTTATGTTATTAATCTTCTTTTTTCTATACAGTCCACCAAATTTTAGAATGCCGGTTCCACAGTTTCACTTCTATTTCTCTCTCTCTCTCTAAAAAAAAGTGAGAGCAATAAAATATAATTTGGCGGCTTTATGGTAATCCGACGCAATACGCATGTGTAAACTCAATCCCCGTTTTCATACAAAATCGGTATTTCGATCTCAATACGATCTTGATCTAACCCTAAAAATTTTCAGGGTCGGATCTAGATTGAAATCGATTTGAATACTGGAAAAACAGGCGTTTTCATGGACGGTATCGGATTGAAATCGTTTTCAGAACAAACTCAATTCCCATGAAAACGTAGCAATTATGTTTACCACAGTTGCGATCAGACAGAAGGTAAACAATTTGGCGACAATGCCAGATTGCGCTGAAAGTTGTATCTCTCCTCGTAAGGTTTTTAAAAACATATTATTTTTATAACTTTATCTTTCACATGCAATTATGCAAATTCTCCGGTTTGCTTTTTTAAACATGGAGAAACACCTTAATATTATTCAAATATATAAAGAAATTTAGGTATATTATATAATTGCCTTTAAATTGCCTTGAATCTTCACAATTTTAAATCAATAAAGAATTTATAATGTGGAGGTACATGTTATGGTACTTGAAATATACATCATTTTTTCGATTGAAATATCATATAAAATACGTGATATTTTGACCGAAAGAATAATTATTTTTATTTCCCAATATATATCGGGAATAAAACCTACAACAATGTGACAACCTCGCATTTGTGGCGGGTCAGCCATATAAACGTGTGTACGCTGCTCCATTCATAATTTCTCTACGGCGTTGTAGCTTTAGCATAATCGAGGTTTTGGTATATTTTACATATTAATCGAGAGTTTTTTAATATTTTTTCAATAGATTTTTAAGTGTTTGTGGCAAAAGTGATGTGACAAAGTGTGTAGTGTGACGAAAACTGGAGATTGCAGGTGAAAACCAAACATTTCACAGGTTTGTTATCATATGTGTTTTCGACGCCATCTTGTGATAGGCCGCCATAGGCGTGCAACTAGTGTTGCAATAAATACAAAATGTATTTTTGCGAATTTGTAATAAAAATCATATGGTAAGCACTTATAATTAATTACACTATATTTGGTATAATGAACCAACCCCAGCTGCGACATTTTTAAATATCCTATATGAGTATTTTTGATACTATCTGTAGTCAGCTTATTTTTTCTACTGGGATTTGTTTATAAATAGTACAAGCGTTCCCGGTATAATTATAAATTTTTAAAACATTATTATGTCAGACAGAGGATAAAGAATGTATGTTTGTTACAACTTTTTATTTATAATATTTACATAGGTAGATACTCCACATAATATTTTTTTGTATTTATTAAAAATGTAAAGATACTTTTGTACGTATTAAATAAAAATTATAGTTTTTTTTAAACAACGAAAAACCATCATATAATACCTATAATATAGGTATCATCCTTTTTCAAAATACCACTATTTTAAGTCGAATTTGCTTATTTTTTCTACATTGGTTTTTTGGTAATTTACCTAAACAGTGCGGCAAGTGATATTTTTCTGCACACGATGGCCGTTAAGGGCGAAAAAGGCTCTTTTGACACGTTTTTAGTACAACAATTTCCTACTTGCATAAAAAGCTTCTGCCTAAGGTTATACATATTTAGTATTTTTAAAATTAAAACCAAAAAATAATTTTGTTTCCATTTTTAATTTAATCTAGTTTATAAATTCATCTAAAAACTCCAATTAGACTTAAAATTCACGCCATGCTAAAAAATACTTTTACCTATGCTAATTTTTTAATAAAGTTTTGCAGGTCACTTGACATTAAATAGGTAAAAAAACTACTTCGCAAATGCGTGTGAAAAAGTCTACTGTTACATATCAATTTTAATGTGGAAAGTTCAACTTCCCACACGCCGTGCGTAAAAAAATAAGCACGGCGTGCATAAAAAGCTGTGATAGCATGCGTGAAAAAACGTTTAACGCCGGCATTTTTTTTTATATGGTACTTTATGGACCAAATATTTAAATTTTGAGTTTGAAATGTTTGTTCTAAAAACTACTTTTTGATTAAGAAAGTCATCATAAACACTCGTAGAAAAAAAATTGTACCTAACCCTTGCGGAAGTGTCTTTTCCTCCCGTGCGTAAAAGTATCACTTTCCGCACTAATTAGGCAGATAACTATGCGGAGAACATTTAAAAAATTAATATTTTCGATGTTATATCTTTACATAAATATTTTCACAACGACAGATATAATACCTCTCCATACCCTGGGTATCAATTATTAAGTATAAAAAAATTAAAGATTGTATTTCCAAAAAAACTTGACAAGTTTGAAAAAACGACCAAACCTTTTTACATTTATAAATAACGTGCCGCTTCTGGCCGCTGCTAAACGTAAGGTGGTTGGAGCATGTGTGAGGAGGAACATGTCTGGTGCAGTGTTGCCAGTGAAACTGAAAATAATTTTCCCTAAATCTAATGACTGATCGCGTTTCAAAGCAATTTATGAATGACTTGATGGGTCTATTTTAGTTAAACGTCTTTGGCTAATACAAAAGTTGAAATGTTTATTGTTTCGTTTTCTTCGATATTTATACGCACATTTTTAAATAATTTTAACTTAGCGGGAAATTATCCGATTTTAATATTATTTAGCTTTTCAGGAAGCCAAAGCTTTAGAATTTATAGGACCAATGTCAAACTTAACATTTCTTAAAAATTCAAGATGGCGGATCGATTTAAAAAATAGGCATTTTTACCCCCTTAAATATTTCTTTTTGTGTGAGACTGTAAAAAATCTGAAACATCAGTTACGAAGCCACAATCTTTCGAACCACATCGCTGTTACATTTTAAACATTCGGACAAGAAATAAGGAAGTTTGCAAATTTAAATAGACCAATTTGCTAGCAAAATCAATCTTATTAATTAAAAATCTACTTGTTTAAATAGCAATAACTTTTCCAAAAAGTTATAGATTTTAAAAAGTTCAAACTTTAAAAGGCACAAGCTTTAAAATTTACAGAACTAATGATAAAAATAACATTTACTAAAAATCCAAAATGGCGTACTTATTTTTTAAATAGGCATATTTCGCCCCCCTAAAAAAACTTTTTCTGCGACACTGTATTCAAACTCAAACATCGGTTACAAAGCCACAACCTTTCTTTAAAAAAATCTTACAAGAAATAAAAAAGTTTTAAAGTATTTAAAGTATTTCATTGGACTGCTTGGCAAGGATGTGGCTTTGTAACCAATGTTTGACATTGAATACAGTGGAGAAAAGTCCGCCATCTTGAATTTTTTACACAATTTCTATAAAATTATATAAATTTCTATCTTTGAGACCTGTGCGTTTTAAAAAGTTTTAACTTATTAAAATCATTTTTAAAAAGTTATTTTTTCTTAATAAGCTTGATTTTGCAGTTAAACTCTGGTCTATTTAAGAATTGCAAAGTCCTTCCTTTGACTTTTAGGAAATGCTAAGTTTGACATCCTATAAATTTTGAAGCTTTGGCTTTCTAAAAAGCTAAATATTGTTTAAATCGGACAATTTCACGTTAAGTCAGAATCATTTAAATAAGTGCGGTTTTTCTTGGCACACCCTATAATGGTAACCGCTATAAGAGCAAATAAACAATATACATTTGGCATGCCCTATGGCTGCGGTGATCACACAATAATAACTTTCAAAAACAAAGAAAGTATAATAAAAATCATGGTTGGCCGTGGACAAAACCAAAGGCTCAAATCTACTGCGCATGCTTGACACAGTCTTCTCGCGCCCCGAAGTGTTTATTATCAAATCAAATCAAACCAAATCAATTTATTAAATACTTTGGCCTAATAAAATTACTATGTACACGTCATAAATATAACAATAGGTAATTTAATTTAAAAAGTTTAAAATAGTAGGTAAAAACATCGCCTAAGTATTGTTAAAAAAAGAAAACTAGTAAATTTAAAAGCTCAAAACATAATACTAATAAACGAATATTAACATACATGAGCATTTAAGAACTTTACAAACATTTATGTTCTTCGTCCTGTTAAATAGCGAATAACCTCTTCAATTAAGTAAAACGCTTATGAGAACAAAATACTTTTTAAGTTTCTTTTGAAAATGTTTTTACTCAAGGACTTCAAATTTTGTGACAGTATATTATATATATATATAAAGCTTCCAGTCCATGATTGGGTAAAGAAAAATTCTCTTTACCTCTTGTGTTGTAGGTGTGGTGCATCTGGTTTGTTATAAACTTACTTTTGTTGCAGTGCACATAAAGAAGTAGCTTTAAAACGTATATTGAAATTGCCGTAAGAGTTTTATATTTTCTGAAAGTTTCCCTGCATATTTTCCTATAACCAAGATTAAATATTTGTCTAATTGCTCGTTTTTGTGCCACTAGAATCCGACCTGTCTCAGAAGAGGCACTCCAAACCATGATTCCATATGAAATCGCCGAGTGTATATTTGAATAATAAATAGTTAAAAGAACTGAGGTTCCTAAAGAGTTCCTGAGAAGCCTTATTTGGAAAACACATGTGTTTATCTTAAAACAATATGTTTAGTCTAGTCAAGGTGCTTGTCAACTATCATCAGTCCTAGTAATTTAGAATTTTCAGGGAAAGAGAGGAGTTGACCATTTAAAAGAAATTGGTAAATTCAGGGACGATTTAAGGATGGATCTAAATTCCATACAAACAGTTTAGAGAAATCGTTGAAATCAGGGTGTATTTTTCCTTGGGACTCCTCTACACCCTAAGCAAGTACTACTACGGTGGCATCGTCGGCATAACTTTCAATAATTCCATGAGTAATATGCTCAGACAAGTCATTTACATAGAGAAGAAAAATCAAAGAACCTAAAACACTACCTTGCGAAGTACTCAAATTTGAAGAATATTCCTTGAAAAACACATTCTCCACCTTTGTTCTGACTCCCTATCGGTTAAAAATGAGACCATAAAACCATTTATCGACCCTCTGATCCTCATCCTTTCAATTTTTCAGAGACAAAACTTGGATTTAGGGTGTCGAAGGCTTGGGTTAAGTCAAATCGCTAGAAAAAAATAAACGATCCAGCAATCATGTGACGTGAGAGAAGACCTAGCAAGCCTTGAAAAGATTTAAAGATAATTTTTAATCAATTCGTTTCGTCTTGGGAAACAAAAAAGCTATTTTTTATACATAATTTGTTAAAATAAAAACCTAATAAAGTTATAAATATTACACACTTTCTAGTTCTTTTTTTGTCTATACAATTATCGTTAATAAATCGTTTTTATATCCAATTAACATTGCCTTTCCCCTCTGTAAGCTTTGTAATAAAATTAAGTAAGTTCCTTAAGGGTATAATTAGGGATTTAAAGTCTTAAAAAGTTGCTTGGCAAAGTTGCAACTTATTACAGGAGGGGTTTGATAAAAAAATTGTCTAGTCGAGGGTAAATATTTAGAGAAGGATTCAGAATTGCTTGTTTTTTAAGTACTCCTGCGAAAGTAAAAGGATAAGAGCAAATTAATTAAGATTGCTGAGTTCTGCTCTCTACTATGGTAGGTCGCAGTTTTTTAAAAGGGTCGATATATTTGGGTGTTGGTTTCAGTTAGTGTGTACGAAGAAAATAGATATTTACATTTAAATTCGAAGGCGCGAATCCTTAAACGGATCTATAGTCCAAGCAATCTATCCAAGTTTCAATGCTTTAGTTCGGAATCGGAGCGGCCAGGATGAAACTTTGAGGGTAGTTAGGGCCTATATAAAGAAGCTTAAACACAAGTTTTAGACTTCATCCCCCGGGAGGTTTTTCGCCCATCTTTGATTTAGGGGTGCATTTATTTTTCGCGATTTACGGCTTAAATATGCAGTTTACGGAAAAGTATGCCCAGTGATTTATTGTAGATAATAAGATTCCCCATCGAAACTAACTCTAAATTTGGCACTAAAATGCTCGTAATTGTTTAAATAATATATTTATTAATTGTTTAATGCACATACTTCGATAAGGGATCTTATTACCTACAAGAAATGACTGGGACTACTTTCCCGTAAATTGCATAATTAAGCCGCAAATCGTGAAAAACAAATGCACCCCCAAATCCAAGATGGCGGAAAAACCCCTGGGGGGATGAAGTCTAAACCGTAGATTTATATTCTCGCTTATGTACCCAAACTACCCACAAAGTTTCATTGAGCCTTCTTTTTTACCAAAGTAGTTCTGCGAGATTCGGTTGATAATATCAGCCGCACCACGCTCGACTTTCAGGCGCTGGGGGTGAGCGCGCGCTGCACTGCGAAAATGAAGAATGATACGCAAAAAAGTTAAGAGATAAATATTGTAGAGCTTCTCAAGGTCTATATTTATCTCCTGATTATATTTTTTCATAAATGGCACAGGAAGGCTAAAAAAGGCAAAAAACTGTAGTTCAACCCCTAAACTTTTCACTCAACTGATCATAATTGTTTAAATAATGAATTTATGAATTTTTTTATATAGATAGTTTTGATGGAGAATCTTATTATCTCCAATAAATCACTAGGCATACTTTTCCGTAAACTGCATATTTAAGCCGCAAATCGCGAAAAATAAATGCACCCCTAAATCCAAGATGGCGGAAAAACCTCTCGGGGGATAAGGTCTAAAACTTAATTTTAAGCTTCTTTGTATAGGCCCTAACTACCCTCAAAGCTTTATCCTGTCCGCTCCGATTCCGAACTAAAATTCTAGATTGCATGGACTACTAGCTAATCCTAATTCCAGATTTGTGACACCTTTTATAGGGGTTTCCATTGGTAAAATAAGCCACTCATAGTCCACTAACACTGGCTTGGTGCTGTCAAAAAATTGCGTCAGTGCAGTCTGAGTGCAGATTGAATGAAACATGAACTGCACCCAAACCAGAACAATTGTTTCATTCAAACTCTTAACTCAATGCATATAAAAGTAGCTTAGGACGAATGAAAAACTCTATTTGAGGTTGATTAGTGGGTTTTGTCTTAAAATATAAAGTTGGAAAAAAGTTTTCGGTGCGCCTCGAGCCCTCCGAGCCGGTGCGGAAAAAGTTGCACTTAGTGCAAAACCAAAATGATCAGTTTTCCAATGGAACATGAAAACTGAAAAAGTTCACCCCAATGGAACAGCAGCATCGACTTGTGACAGTTGTGCACTGGTGGCGCACCAGTTTTACCAATGGAAACCGCTATTAAATGTTGTTAATAAATTAAAGTAACACTCGTGGCATATCGGACAAAGCGTTTTTGTTTCTTACTTCTATGGAGAATCCACACACCTACAGACGTGTTTCATCTTTATTAGGAATCATCAGGGACTAATAGGATTGTACCTGGCAGTTGAAGCTATATAGGTAGCCATGCACAACTCTCGAATTTAAAACACAAAGATTGTAGTCCGCGCAGACGTGGTATCTGTGTGCGCCATCTGTCAAATAAACTAAAAAACAAAAACATCAAAAATGAAAAGTGCACAAGATCGTAAATATAGAATCTTGTATCTTTCAGCAGGTTATAGGAAGAAACCTGTAAAGTAGTAGTAGTAGAGAAAGGGTGGCGCGAAGCCTGGTAAGTAGGCCTCCCTGGGCCCTTTCTGCCCTACCCCGAGCCTGCCCCTAATCCACCGCCTGAACCACTGGTCTGGCAGTCTGCTCATCTGGTTTTAGTATTATTTAAGCAAATTCCAGTATTTTGTCCCATTTGAGCGTGTGCAGGTCCTACCCATCCAAGGTCGGGAAACCGAATACCTGGCATCTCGTCCTCTGGTATGCCTCGCAGTTCGCTATAACGTGTCGAGATGTCTCTTCTGCCCACCCGCAGGCCCGGCAGGTCGAATCATTCTCCAACGCGATCTGGGTCATGTGCTTCCTTAGTCGGTTGCGACCTGTTATGATTCCTGTCAGCAAACCAGCGTCCCTTCGCGATCTCCCCAGAAGCCATTTTTGTCTGGCTGCATCCGGGCCCTTCACGAAGTCCTTGGTCTGTCTGCATCCTGTTCCTCCTCTCCAATCGGTCGTCATGGCATCGTTGGCCCATTTATTGAGTCAACTTTGCAATTGCCTCTTGGTTGTTCCTAGGAGTGGTTCCGGTCCTACATACTGGGTGCTTGCCCCGATTCTGGCGAGCTCGGCTGCACTTGTTTGCCCTCTCCCAAGGATTCTAGTGCATCCGCACATTCCTCCACCAGGGTGTTGTTGATCTCGGGCGCCCTTAGTGCCTTTAGGGTTGATTGGCTGTCGGAGCATATAAAAACATGCTCCTCCCTACCGTTCTTTATTTCTTCCATGGTTGCAGCCATTATTATGGCATACACCTCTGCCTGAAAGACCGTGGCTTGGTCTCCGAGCGGGTAGCTCTTTCGAACCTCCTGGTCTTCCACGTAAACCCCCGATCCTATGGTTTGCTTCTCCGACAGTTTGGACTCGTCGGTGTAGCAAATCACGGCGTTCTCCTCGAACTGTTCGCGGAGGTTTTCACTCTTCCATAGTTCCCTGTCTGGGATGACTACTTTGTACCTCTTGTTGAATCTCCAGGGATTTTTTGGTCTTTGTGTTTTAATGCCCCTAAGATACCCCGCAGCTTCCCCTCTTCCTCTCCATTGACCTGTATCTCCCAGCCGGAGGTGGGTCGCCATCGCTTCTTTTCTGATCCAGATCGGAAGCGGCGGCAGTCCCAGAATGGTTTCGAAGGCCTGTATAGGTGCCGTCCTCATAGCGCCAGTTATCCTTCTGCATATGGTTCCCTGTAGGCTCCTAAGCTTGAGGGTAGTAGTGACCTTCTCCACTAAGAAACCTGTAAAAGTATAAGTAAATAACATGACGATTTAAGTATTGTTTTACGCTCCTAAGGCGATTTAAGTATTCTTTTAATCGCTTTAGGAGCGTAAACCTATTGAAAATATTAACACGCCAGGACGAACCCGTATTAGGTGACTTAGATAAGTACTAGTGCGGAACGATGCCGATTTGTGAGTGATTCAAATTTGGAAATCAAAGTGTATGATGATGTTTAATGATGTCTGGGGCGGGTGACCAGTGATACCACTGACAAGCCACGCTGGTGACCCAGGGCGAAATATTGTTTGATCATTTGTCTTTTCGCTTTGGTCCTTTGTGGGTTCCATGTGGGATGCTCATCCAAGTTTGAATTTTCGTTGTTTTCCACCCGATTTCTTTTGATCTTTTGTTTTTTGATTTCCCTTTTTGTTTTTGAAGGTAATCATGTATTGTAACTTTACTTTTACGTAATAGTCACGTATCGGTGTTGACTGGGATAGTTGACTGATGCAAGCGCAGAAGATTATTTGTCTTTGCGTTTTTGCTAGGAAAACTTGATTAGTAGGGGGGTCACGATTTTTTTTAAAATGCAAACGTAATATCAGAGAATTAACCTGTATAAGCTATATTTAATTATTCTTTTCGCTACAAGTTTGTTATGAAGTTCCATATCCTGACGTTCGTGACTGCAACATATCTTATTAAATTTATACAATAAAGTGACAAGTTTCAAGAGATTAATTAAGCTCTAGCAGTGTACAGGTTGTCCCATTTTCGATGAGATTCAATGAAAAACTCCGTTATTATGGAAGATAGAGACATGCAGTAAATTAAAATGCTGTAAAATCGAAACTTCAAAATTAAAAAAATGATATTTTATTATCAAACAAACCTAAAATATAAAGTAAAACATATTGGTCCGTATTTAACTTTTTGATTCTGATGATGGGATAAACGAAAATTTCGAAAAGACCATTGAGTTTTTCTAAAAAGGTTGCCACTGACATGTTTTTACAGAACTCAATTATCTCTTTCATTAAGGTAGATATCATCAATTGGTAATTCCGACCATTGTTCAACTTTCCTCTGTAACTCAAAAACTACAAGGGACAGAATAAATCTGTTAGAGTAATACACGGGGCATATCGGACAAAGCGTTTTTGTTTCTCACTTCATTACGACCAGGCCTCCAATGTTTAATGGAGAATCCCGACACCTACAGACCTGTTTCATCCTTATTAGGAATCATCAGGGAGTCATAGGATTGTACCTGGCAGATAAAGCTACACAGGCACCCATACACACCTCTCGAATTTAAGACAAAAAGTTTGTAATCCTCGAAGACGTAGTACCTGTGTGCGCCACCTGTCGAATAAACTGAGAAACAAAAACATCAAAATTAAAAACTGCAGAAAACCGTAAATACAGAATTCTGTACCTTTCAGCAAATTATAAAGAAGAAACTGCCAGGTAAAATGCTATGAGTCCTTGATGATTCCTAATAAGGATGAAACAGGTCTCTAGGTGTCTGGATGCTCCATTAGACATTAAAGGCCTGGTCGTTATGAAGTGAGAAACAAAAACGCTTTATCCGATATGCCACGAGTGTTACTTTAATTTTTATTTGCGAACATGAGATTCACTTTGTTGTTTTTCAAATCTGTTAGTACCATTTCTTAAAGCTTAAAAAAGTGGATAATGCGAAAACCGGCTGTCTCTATCTTCAATAATAATGAAGTTTCCCATTAAATCCTATCGAAAATGAGACACCCTGTACACGACAAAGTATAGCTCAAGATGCATGTCGTTAGATTCGAGAAAAAAGTACTTGTTCAACTAAATTGCGCTTCTTTGGGTGTAATTAGCAGGATTACTTAGATGAGGGTCGGTTCCGTATAGACCAAGAGTTTATGGTATAATTTTTTTTTGCTGATATGTGCATTTTACCATTCTCCATACAAAACAGAAAGTCTGGCACCTTTTTTGCTAAAAAACAAAAAATAAGTTAAAAAACCTCCAAATCAGTTACATCAACCAAGAAGAATCTAAAAACGACAGATCAAAAGATCTTGGGTGAAAATAACGAAAATTCAAACCTAGATGAGCATCCCACAAGGACGACACAAAGGACCAAAGTGAAAAGAGAAATGAATAAACGATTTTTCGCCTTGGGCAACCAGCGTAGGCTCGTTAGTGTATCCACGGGTCACCCTCTCCATAAAACATGCCTTAGGATCATAATCCTATTGGAAATATTAACACGCCAGGACGAATCCGTATCAGGTAACTTGGATAAGTACCAGTGAGGAACGATGCCTATTTGTGAGTGGTTCAAGGTTGGAAATCAAAGTGTATGATGGTGTTTAATGATGTATGGGGAGGATGACCAGTGGAACCACTGACGAGCCTACGCTAATTGCCCAAGGCGAAACATCGTTTAATCATTTTTCTTTTCGCTTTGGTCCTTTGTGTGTTCCTTGTGGGATGCTCATCTAGGTTTCAATTTTCTTTATTTCCACCCAAGATCTTTTGATCTTTCATTTTTAGATTCTTTTCGGTTGATGTAACTGATTTAGAGGTTTTTTTTTAACTTTTTTTTGTTTTTTAATTGTCTTAGGAGCATAATCCCATTGGAGATATTAACACGCCAGGACGAATCCGTATCAGGTAACTTGGATAAGTACCAGTGCGGAACGATGCCTATTTGTGAGTGATGGTGTTTAATGGAAGGTGACCATTGGAACCACTGACGAGCCTACGCTAGTTGCCCAAGGCGAAACATCGTTTAATCATTTCTCTTTTCGCTTTGGTCCTTTGTGTGTTCCTTGTGGGATGCTCATCCAGGTTTCAATTTTCTTTATTTCCACCCAAGATCTTTGATCTTTCATTTTTAGATTCTTTTCTGTTGATGTAACTGATTTAGAGGTTTTTTAACTTTTTTTTTTTAATTGTCTTAGGAGCATAATCCCATTGGAGATATTAACACGCCAGAACGAGTCCGTATCAGGTAACTTGGATAAGTACCAGTGCGGAACGATGCCTATTTGTGAGTGATGGTGTTTAATGATGTATGGGAAGGTGACCAGTGGAACCACTGACGAGCCTACGTTAGTTTCCCAAGGCGAAACATCGTTTAATCATTTCTCTTTGCGCTTTGGTCCTTTGTGTGTTCCTTGTGGGATGCTCATCCAGGTTTCAATTTTCTTTATTTCCACCCAAGATCTTTTGATCTTTCACCTTTTTTATTCTTTTGGCGATGAACCTCTCATAAAGTAGTTATCAGTATTACGACAATTGGTCGTTTTCCCAGTTGTTCAGTTTGCAAATTGCAAATTTTAATAACGACCTTCACCTTTGCAACTACATGGACTTGAGAAATTGCAGGATAATTAAAGTCCACCTGAATTTGAATTTAATTATAACTCGCAGATGTATGACGATTTTATCATCATAATACAACAGTTTTAACAAATTGCTGGTTTAATTATAAATTATGTAGGGTTGGTGATAAGCAAAAAACAAGGCAAAGGTTTTACATAAAACACCGTTCATGCAGTTTTTTAAAGTCTGCAATAATTTTCTAAATAAAGTAGGTATATATGTAGTAAATAAACGATACCTGTAGTATAGCTTACGGCGTTGAGTATAAGGTATTTCTTTCATCAACTTGACTTAAGCAAGTAAACACACCCTAAGCATTACTTGGAAAATTACTTTTTGGATAATCACCGAGCTGAAGTACAAAAAAGTCCTACTGTTTAGTGCGATATTTCAGGAATGTTCTGGTCAGACATCCTAAGCAACAAGTATACTCAATTTCACTGGTGCCATTATCATTGACAACAAAAATGGATTAAAGCCTAGTTTTTTTTATAAATTTTCCGGAACGTTATATAAGTTTTTTTTTTAATTCCTAAGTTGCGGACTCAAATATTAATTAATTTATTCTGTGTGAATTGTAACATTTCGGTTTATTACAACCATCATCAGACTACATCTAGCTTAAACTAAAAAGTCATATTTTTTGATAAAAGTTTTGCAAAATATAAATATTAAAAATTAAATTACAAATAAGTGACAGTTTAAAAAACAGTGAATAGAATTTTTTACATACGTATAAAAAACATTAAGAACAAACAAAATTATGTCAGAATGAGAAAGAACTTAATTTTCTTTTATTAGATGTTATGAACAGTAAACTTTTGTTTATATAAAATAAAATAAACTCTTGTTTATATAAAATCATAACACTTTGTATAAACTAACACAACATTTAGAAAAAACACAATCATTGCAAAGATTATCTCTGCGAACATTTTTAATAAAAAAAACAACAATAGTAGATTACACAATGAATGCATGCAAAGCAACAAAATAATTAACATAGAAAAACGAAAAGTATGTAAAAATATTTTAAAATAAATATATTTTAAAATAATAATAAAGTAAGGTAAGCCACTGTCGACATTTTCTTTATTTCCCAAGATTTATTTTATTATCATTATAAGCAAAACATTAGTTAAAATGTCCGTCCAAGATATCCTTAGTATTCTACGATAACTCCACATCTCGAATGCCTCTAACTTTTTACACATGGCCTTAGTCAGTGTCCATGCTTTTATGCCATAATATAAGATACTAAAAACATAACACCGAGGCACACGAACTTGGAGAGTGGTACTAAGATCGCGACTACACAACACCAATTTCATTTTGATAAAATATAATCTGGCCTGTTCAATTCTTGCACAAACTTCTTGCATGTTGTCCCATTTCTCATTGAGGAGGCAACCCAGCATTTGTATGAATCCACGCTTTCGACTTGCTGCCGATTTTCATCTAACATGCCTCTGATGTTCTTTTTTTTGGATATGACCATCCATTTTGTTTTTTCAACATTTAAGTTAAGCCCGAATTGCGAAATTTTGGCAGCAATTTGATTCAACTCTCAACTCTTGCAGGCCTTCCAGCGTATCTGCTATTATGACAGTGTCGTCGGCATATCGTAGGTTGTTAATTTTTATGCCGTTTATGGTCAGACCCTCTTCGCAGTTATGAAGTGCATTCTCTATTATTCCCTATTATTTTGTTACTATAGACATTAAACAACAGCGGAGATAATATACAAACTTGGCGCACACCTCTTCTTATTTGGACCTCTTCAGACAGTTGTCCATCAACCTTTATTTGAGCTATCTGATTCCAGTATTATCTTTAGATCTCAGTCATCTAGACCAACTTCTTTTAGCGATTCTATAAGCTTTTCGTGTTGCACGCGATCAAACGCTTTCTCATAATCTATGAAACAGGCATATACTGGCACCGACACATCTTAAGACCGCTCAACTAAGTCTTGACTACCAAACAGGGCCTCTTTTGTCCCAAACCCATCACGGAATCCACACTGCGTGTCACCCATAAAAGATTCGCATTTTCTATAAATTATTTTATGGATAATCTTTAGAAATACTTTTAACATATGGCTCATTAGGCTGATTAGGCGGTAATCACCACAATTCTTTGCTGAATTTCTTTTAGGCAGTGTAACAAAAATTGATTTTAGCCAGTCGTCAGGGATTTTGCCGGTACGATAAATCAAATTAAAAAGTTTGACCAACGTATTTACCGAATCTTCGTTTCTTATTAGCTTTAAGACGTCAGTGTATACTTTGTCTTGCCCTACCACTTTTCTGTTTTTAGCTGAAGATATTGCGTGTTGTACTTCCTCTACTGTTATATCTATGCCTTGGGTTCAGAATTATTTTCTAGGGACGATAATGTGGTGGTTTCCTGATGCCTTCCTCATCGCAGCATTAAAACCGTTAAAACAATCCCTGTCACGCCTTTAACTATGTAATTTGTTGCCATTTTTGGTTCTATATCTAGAAGTACGCCGAAAAATTACTTTTAATGTTACTGCTTCCCAACACTAATTTTCTCGCTATATCTGGCTACCCTCACATAGCTTTGCCTACAGGTTGATGCAGTTACCGGGGTGTGGCATGTGGAGCCATATGTGAGACCGGGCCGCCCTGTGAGGACCAAAAACTCCTATATCAAGAGTAATCATTACCGTGTCGCGATGTAGTTGTATAAGCGTCTCAAAGCATTCCCAAAAACGGCATAGTAGTTATTTAAAAAAAATTACAATAAACTCTCCAGACAGCGTTATTGTAATGCAAATGCATTTCGTTTACAGAAACTGGAATCTCTGAATGAATAAACATCAAAGTGTTTAGCCCATATTTGAACGTTGAGTTTCTAGTAGTTTTTTATAAGCTACTAGAAGAAATGCGCGCAAAAGAATCTATTCCTAAAACTTACTTAATTATTCCGGTAGATGAATGTTTTTACTACCTCTTGCTCTTTCCTTTAATGCCTCTTAGTCAGAATTATTTTGCGGTATCCGATTTTCATGCATCATTTAAAGTTTTTACTGAAAAGGGATTTATTCAAAACATTAAATTTTCCATAGGTATCTATTCGAACCATAAAAGTTTTGCGAGAATAGTATAGTACTAAAATGCTTTAATGAAGATGTGGACTTCTATAGGATCTTTTATTTATTATTCCAGCATAAAGAAATAGTATTTTAAATGAAAAATAATATTATTCATGTACTCAAGTATTTTTATTCAAGTTATTTTACAAAAACACAAAATTAATCTTAACTAATATAAGTTAAACAGACATTATTTAATTTAGCACAAAGAAATTAATCTTGTGAGCACTGAAACCTGTTGCTATTATACATTATGTGTTTGTAACATTAGATTTAAATTTCACTAATGTAACTAACAGAAAAAATAGAAAGTAAAAACTAAAAATAATGTAGGAGGAAAGAGACTTATAGTAATATTTATTCCCTACTTATTGTATGTAATAATACTATTGCAGGGCTTATTTAACTAATAAGAACTAAAGGAAAAATATATAAGGTATATATATACATATAAAATAAAAAATGTCAAAAATTAAAAGTGAGTTACAAATAAAATATGAACCTGTTTACTCTATTCTTATACAATAGGAACATAAAAAGGTCTTGGAAGTATTTGTGTAATATTAAAATCTAATAATATATATATTGTTTAAGGCTTGAGCAAAATAATTTAAATGGTTTAGTTTTGATATTATTTGGTAATTCATTGGATATTTTTGGCAGATCTATTAACTCTTGGAAGAAAAAATTTTGTAGAATTTTGATTTAAAGTCATTTTTATATTTTTGCTGTGAAGTTTTATGAATTTACAGATATTAAGACAGTAAAGTTGGCATACATTTAAAATATTTAAAGATTTAAAGATGTTTTTCGTATGGTCTCTGTACCCCACCCCTTGTACACATCTAATAAAGCTTTTTTTAAGTACTTTAACTGGATAAAGATGAGTATGATATATTCCACCCTAGATCACAATCCCATAACTTAAAATTGACTGAACCATTGCAAAGTAAAATATACGTTTGAGTGTTATTGGTAATATTTTCTTAATAAAATAGAATTTACACAGGGTGTATTTTAGTCTTTTTGTGATAAGCTAGGTCAAATTTTTATCAAAATTTATACCTAGATATTTTGTTTCACTTCTTTGATTAATAGTGGGACAGTCACAGGTTTCCTTTTTGTTGCAATTTAAATGGAACTTTAGGTGTTTTGGAAAACTAATTTTATTTTTAAGGCTAAAGTTGATGTAGGTGGTTTTTTCGATGCTTTTGAATATGTCGTTAGATGTAAACCAGGTTTTTAATAACTCAAGATCATGTTCCATGTCCAGATAGTTTTGATTTAAATTGTTGTTGGCAAAAATAATTCCAGTATCATCTGCAAAAGCAGAATTAATGTGCCATAAAAATTAATTAATTAAAATTTTTGTAAACTTAAATAGTAAAAAGTAAATTTTCGATAAGAAATTGTGAAAGATACTATTTAAAAAAAACTACTAGCTAAAGTCACCTCTATTTTAAATACGCCCGGCATTTTGTACTCGCTGTTTAGAGTAGAGTAAAATTTCCAGATTTACAAAAAAAAAGAACACAAGCTGTCAACATTGTTGCGACGAGCCGCGAATAAATTTCGACATATTTGTTTGCAGCTCACGGCAGTGTTGTTAACGGAAGTTAGTGGTGTTTAGTAATTTTTGAATTTCATTTTGTCTATTTGCTTATTGAGGACCAACAAAATAGTTTACCAGTGCGTGGTATGCAGTAAAAGGGGATATTTCAGCCCAGAATTAATATTTCTGAGGTAAGCAAGGTCATGTAATTTTATCTTGTTCATGGACGTAGTTGGAAGCAAAAAGCTCGGTGAGTGGAGAATCAGTGGCAAAGGGAAGAATTCCGAACGAAATTAAGCAGAGAGGCGACGCGACGGTCTGCTAACAGGTGCAGAGTGTACGCGGAAAGCCTAGAAGTTCAGAAAAGTTATCCAGTTGGAGAACACGCTACGGTGTTTCAAGCGGAGGTGTATGTCATATACCTATGTTCCGACAGCCAGGCTGCCCTCAAGTCTCTAAGTGCACCCAAAATATTCAGTAGTCTGGTGAAAGATTGCGCTGAAGCATTGCAAACACTGGCTCAAGACAAGAGGGTGATACTGATGTGGGTCCCAGGTCATGAGGGAATACCAGAGAACGAGAAAGCGGAAGAACTTGCCAGACTAGGGGCCGAAACCCAATACACTGTACCGGAACCTCTTCTGGGAATAACAAAGAAACAAGTACAGAATGAGCTCAACAAATGGGCGAACAATGAACACAAGACGTCCTGGAGGCAAGAGTCAAAGTGCAGACAGTCCAAGCTATTCGTGTATGGCCCGAATGTAGCCAGAACTAGGCAAGACCCGAAAGGACATTGGACTGCTGACAGGGATGCTGAATCGGCTCAGTCGGCTGAACAAACATCTGACCCAAATAAGAGTAGCAGGAGATCCCGTGTGTCCCGCTTGCGGGCTCGAAGAGGAATCGACGCAGCAACATTTTCCACGATAGAGGAAGAAGAGCTGCACTCTCTCAAATGGGCCGATATACTAAACTTCGTAAAGGAGACAGAGAGGACCGGAGAGAGAGTTGCAGCGGAGGTAGAGGCATAGGGGTAAGAAACTGGGTATGGCAGAAAGGGCCCATGAAGGGGCCTAATTTTCAGGCCAACGGGCCGCCCCTATTGTATATAATACTACTACTGTTAAAGCCTCAAAAATTTAAGTACAACTAATCTTTTTTAAGAAGCCAAAGTACCAGATAATTTTGCTGTTTTTGCTATTTAAGATAATTTATACATAAAGAGAGAGGCCCAAGTGCTGATCGGCAGGCACTCGGCTAGGTATATTTTGTATTTTAATGGGTATCTTTTAAGTATCAAGAGAAATGAAGAGAGGTAATTAGGTACGTTTTTCTTACTTCTGTTACTGTTTTTTTGCTCTTGACTCATGTTTTTCTAAAATTAAATAAAAAAGCCAACTACTAATAATTTCTTTTTTGATTTCTCGCTTTCCTTATTATAATTGTTTGTTGTAGAAATGAACATGCATCTAATATTTAAACAATAAATTTGCTTGGCATTAAAATTAATTAAAAACTTTTTAACATCCTTTATATTTGCGCGAAATGCACCTAGATTTTATATTTTAGCAAATGTTTTTTTAATTTAATAAATAAAGTTTACACAATACAATTAAAAACTGCTATCTTGGATAATTGATCTAAAAAATCATTTCCAGTGGTCAAACTTTGGTAAACATTTTATCTGTTCCTAAATAATTTTTTTTCACTAATAAGTCATAAATGTCTTTTTTAATTTTATTTGGCAAAGAATTAAAATATTTTACTGACAAATAATTTGGACTCTTTTCTGTATTGGTAAGCCTATCTTGTGGTATGTTATACCCTAGTAACCTGGTGTTAAAGCAGTGCCTTACTTCAAGGTCTTCAAATTTTTCCTTGTTATTAAATAAAAACAATAAGCACTCATAGGCAAACAGTCTAGGCAAAGTCAGAATGTTTAGGTTTCTAAATTTGCCTCTACATGATTTCCGAAAACCTATGCCAGACGAAATACGCACAGCTCTTTTTTGACTTTTGAAAGCCCTTTCAGAGTCTCCACAACCTCCCCAGAAAATCACCAGATAACGGAGCACAGAATAAATATTGGCATAGTAGACTGTCTTCAAATTCTCTCTAGATAAATATTTGGACATTACCCTTAGAGAATATGATGCACTATTGACTTTTTTGCAAACTTCAGTTATTTGTTTTGACCAATCCAGATTTTGATCAATATAGAATCCAAGGAGCTTTGTATCTTTTTCCAGTATTACATTTTCTGCACTGAGGTTAACAGACTCTGGGAGGGCATTCATGTTTTTTTTGGTGGTGAAGCATATGTGGTGAGTTTTACCCCTATTTAAAACCATTTTGTTTTCTAGGAACCATTTCTGAGCTTTATGTAGCCAAAGCTCAGAAATGGTTCCTAGGTGGTCAGTTATTTGTACCAGTTCAGCGAGTGAGATTCCCCAAGATAAAATATTTGTGTCATCTGCAAAGTTTGCAAGACAGCATTTTTCTCCTGTAACAGTTGAGGCTAGGTCATTAATTTAAAAAATAAGAAGCAGGCAATCAAGCGGAATTCCCATGGTTAAAAACACATCCTCAGAGACATATCGTACTCCCTCTGACTCTATTACAACCCTCTGTTTTCTGTCGTTTAAGTATGAGGGCACCCAATCTAGAGTAGGTCCTCTTATACCATATTTCTTGAGCTTTCGAAGCAGGATATCATGGTCCAGACTGTCAAATGCCTTTGACAAATCTAAAAATGTACCCATTGATAATCTTTTGTCCTCAAGGCTTTTTTCTACCTTTTCAAGGAAGTCATAAATTGTAGTATTAACTGATTTGCCCTTGAGATAACCATGCTGTGCAGGACTTATGAAGTTTTTTGAATAAAAAAATTTTAACAGTCTGGAGCACATGGCCACTTCGAAAACTTTTGAAAAAGCCGGAAATAGGTCTATAATTTTCAAAGAGTGCAGGATCCCCTTTCTTATAGGGTGGTTTAACTAATTTTAGTTCTCAGGAAAAACTCCACACCTAAAAGAATTATTGATAATAAACCTCAAAGGTGCTACCAGTTTCTCTGCGCACCTTTTTATTAGATTACTGGAGATCTCATCATAACCAATTTTGTTTTTTAAAGATTTAATAATTTGTAAGATCTCTTTAGTAGCTGTTGGATTCAGAAAAATTGAACTAATGTTATTATTAATATTACAAGAATTTGGGGGTTTTGGTATATTTGCTAAAAGCTCTTTAATAATGAATTTGTTTAAATTATTTGCGAGGGTCTGAGGGTCCCCCTCTAGCTGGCATGGCTTACTCTTTGAGACATTCCCTGAATCTCCCTGATAAGCTGCCAGATGCATTTTGATTTATTATTACTATTTTTAATTCTTTCAAAGTACTGATTTTTCCTATCTGATTCTAGCATTTTGTTGTAAGTTTTTTTAGTTTCCTTGTAAGCTTCTTTTAAGGATACATTCCTTTGAGCCATGACATACAGAGCATCCAGCTGACGCCTGCATGCCAGAATGTCAGGATTTTTAGTTTTTTGTTTATTTTTTCTGGCGTTTAAATTTACCGTTTTTAAAGGAAAGCAATTATTAAAAATTTGAGTGATAGTTTGCATTAAGCTTACCCATTTTTTATCTACATCATGCTCTGGCAGACTGTAAATGCCTTCCCAGGACTCCCCACCCAGAAGAAGCCTAAAGGTTTCTTTATTTGTTGCATTAAATATAGGTCTTCGGACACTGCTTTTTACCCCACTCAGCTGAATTTCAAAAGAAATAATCTGACTTTTATGATCTGACAGATGACAGATTATGTTGTCAAAGCAGCTTTTTTTTGTGCTGCACACTCTGGTGGCTTCTAAAATAGAAGGGGTTAAATTAAATGATTTGAGTAATGAGATAAAATCAGTTGAGTTCCTTTCATCATCCAAAAGATCTACGTTAAAATCACCTGCAATAAATATTAAACAATTTTCGTGAAAAATCCTACTTAAAACTAATTCTAATTTATTTAAAAAATCTTGCAACAGTTTGTTGTCTGTTCGATATATAGATATTATCATGGCTTTGGTTTTTTGTAGTTTAACCTCAACTGCAGCATACTCAAAAACATTGGGGATTGCTTCTTCTGTAATATCTTGTCTTTCTTTCCACTGGAACTCGTCCTTTATATAGATTACTGCACCTCTATGGTCACCTGCTCCTCGGCAATGAGCAGATGCAAGTTGGAAGCCTGATAATTGATAGTTTGTTAATTGCGACTGAGTTTTCCAATATTCTGTTACACAAACTGCTACACAGTTGTCTTTGGAATCTATCAGATTTTGAAGTGCATTGTGAGCAGTCCCTATGGACTGCAGATTTTGGTGAATTATGCTTGCTCTTTTCTGGGGAACCTGTGCGGTTCCCTCCTTGACCTTTCTTAGTGAGGTACTGTTCTCTTTAAGTTTAAAAACTTCTTGACAACTATGCTTCTAGGCCAGAAATTGGCAATACACACCTTAAATGAACTTCGAATGTGTTGTTTTTTGGTTTGTAAATTATCACACGATATGGGTTCTAAGCCAGTTATTTTCATATAATTTTGTATTTCGTCAGGAGTCGTTTTTGGTACCAGCCCTGAGACAAGGATCCAGGATGTTTCAAGTTCTTTTGCAGCAACTTTTAGGGCGGATTGCTCATTTTTTGTTCCCACTACAGGGTACGGTCGGAGGCGTCCAAAACCTCTTTTTTTTTTTAAATTGGAACTCGTCTTCGGGCGTATTTTCAATTTTTTTAGGTACGGTTGCATTTTTGTTGACCTTGCTGTCATTTGTCGATTTTATGTGCATGCGTCCCTCTTGTGCACTTGAACTACCGCTATTCTTCTGTTTTTGTTGGGTGCTGGCCAATTGGCCTGAATTGTGATTGGCTGAAAAAACGTCAATTTCAACGACATCAATTACAGATTGGCAGGAAACTGGTGTCCTAACCTCAATTTTGGATTTTTCCTGGACAAAATAAAAAAAAACAAAACCGCGTTATTTTCTTCTAACACAGCTGTTACCATCTTGTATAGTTCTTTTTCTTGCTCCCAGAGCTCGTCCATGCAATAGGCAGGGACATGACGGCATGGGGCTGACTTTCGCATTGCAGATTGTACTAGACAGGCTGAATGGAAACTTTTGAGATACTTTCCACACTGAATCAAGTTTTCAGTTTTTTTAGCACAATGTTGATGCTCAACTTTTGATTTTTTAGAATTTGCACCGCCGTTTTCGACGTTTTTAAGTTCGCGATATTTAAGTTTGCCTTGCTCGTCGGCCATCTTGAATTCGATTTTTGGTTTGGTCTCCTCTTTATTTATTACTCCGAGGACAGAAACAATAATTTAATTTTCATCTTCACAAACATGTTTGCTAACTAATTTTTCCACACAATTTAAAACAGCGGACTATCGTTAAAATCCGGTTTTATTAGTTGGAAATCCTAAAAGTAAAAACTGTACGTGATATTACGACGTTTTTATTGCCGCGCAGTCACGTAATGTAATCCTCGCACTTATCTGAGGGTCCATAAACGTGATAAAGCAATAAAAGTCCAACAAACGTTACATTAAAGCCGTTATGAAATGGCATATGTTTATATGAGAAGATAGGGCAAAACAAAGTTCTTTCGTATACATTCTTTGACAAATAAATTACTTGAACCAAATAATAGAACCATAAAATATGCCCGAACTCACAAAAACGCTTTAAATTTTAATTGACAGCAACACTTGAGATAAAAATTACGCTCCACTAGGCGAGCAATTATATGAAAGGACGTTCGAAAAATAAAGACCATTCCATTACATATCCATAAAATACTGTAGATATACATAGTTTCTACACGTATAAGTAGTACGAATTTTTTAAATAAATTGCAAATGTATTAAAATAAAAAAAGATTTTATGCAAAACGTGACAAACGCGCTTTTATAATTTCAAATTAGACAAAGAACACTGCTTTACAAGAACAGATGATTTTCTCAAGACATATATTTTGTGAGAAAGCTTTTTCTATTTTGGCGTCAACATATTTTGGACGTTTCTTATCTATGGTTAGTACATCGATCGTTAAAACGAATAGTTTTAGAAAATTCTTATGTACGTTTTAGAATAACTAGGTAATAAGGGAGTAAAAGCCACGTACTCTCCTTGAACGTATCGTACGCCGCCTTCCAGCAAACTGATTTGTCAGATATGACAGAAGTTGTCAATCGCACGTCGAGCGAGACTGATTTTCATGAGATACGGGCGTTACAAGTGATTTATAAGCCATTGACCAATAATGACCGGTCATATTTGGTCAAGACCAATGCATCTAAGCTGTTTTACTTTTGGTCTTGACCAAAGATGACCGTGCTCGGGAGGTGAGTTATGGTTCCGGTCATTAGTTTTGGAGAGGGGTATATTTTCAAATAGCGATTTTAAAATTTATTTTACAAACGTCGATTAGAATCTTGATCTGTGAAAAAAAATATCTGTGACAAAAAATATATTGGCTAAACGAGACGCTCTATTCAAACACGATTCAAAGAATACTTAGCACACTTAAAATACGGAAGAACAGAAAAGTCAAGTGTGGCCGAGCATGCTTTTGAAAACAATCATAAATTCACATGAGATAACCTAAAACTTCTAAAAAGTGTACCAAACAAAAGACTTTTGAATGCATATGAAAGTATGGAAATCATTAAATCCAGAAATAGTTTAAATAAAGATAGAGGACCCATCCCGTTTAGTACACTTTATTCTTTAGTTGAGGGGAGATAGGAGTCTTATCTCCGCTCACTAAAATATAGTATATAAGATAGAGCGTAGGTTAATTTAGTTTATTTTTTATCATCTCCTGATGATGCTAACGTTGTTAGCGAAACGCGCGTCGAGTGAAAAAAAGTGCAGTTTGGTTTGTGAAAAACAATCATAACTTTGCTAAAGGGGAGTTATGTCTTTGGATATCAAATTTAAAGGTGTTTCAAGGTTTTTTTGTGGACAAATATCTGGGGAAAACAACTCCGGGATTATAGGGATGCGCCCCATTTAGAGACTATACACTGTTACCGTTGAACTTAAGGTTGGATGGGTCCTAAGCCGAAAATTCCAACCAGTCAGTCAGTCAGTCAGTTTGACCGTTCCATCCAAGCGAACGGTCCGTTGGGTTACGGTTATTGTGAACTACGTCATAGCCTAACCCCAAAATCAATGACCAAAAGAATAACTGCAGTTAAAACCGCTCCCCACTGGTCAATGGCTTATAAATCACTATAGATAGAGAGGTGGTGGCAATTGAGGTGTATCATTTCATCAACATTATAACTAGTATAAAACTGTAGTTTACATCCATACGAATTAAGTAAAAATATTGTGATGATCAGGTAGTGGAGCCTTTTCTACAGGGAGGTTCTAAAACTTAAAAATAATAGCTCTATGAAGTAATTTCATATCTTTTCTGATTAGTGCTATTGTGTTAAGGGTCACACCAATATACCAAAAAAATATATTGGGCACCCCTAGGTGGAGGCTTTTCTTACAGGGAGGCCTCAAAACTTGTAAAAGAGAATAGCTATATAAAGTCATTTCATCTCTTTTCTGATTAGTGCTATTGTGTTAAGGGTCACACCAATATACCAAAAAAATATATTGGGCACCCCTAGGTGGAGGCTTTTCTTACAGGGAGGCCTCAAAACTTGTAAAAGAGAATAGCTATATAAAGTCATTTCATCTCTTTTCTGATTAGTGCTATTATGTTAAGGGCCACACATAGATAACAAAAAAATATTACACACCACTGGGTGGAGGCTCTTTCTACAGGGAGGTCTCAAAAGGCGGGTACCGTTTGATTCATTTTAAGTCCTGAGGTAAATAGGTTGTTTTAATATAAATGGGATGAAATGAGTTGATATAGCTGTTATTTTTTGCAAGTTTCGAAGCCTCCCTGTAGAAAAAGCCCCCACGTAGACATCTAAAAATATGTTTTTTGTTATCTTTGGTGTGTCTTTATCAAAACTTTATAAACCTCAAATGGGATGAAATGATTAATTTTTTACTGCCACCACCTCCCTATCTATTAGGTGATGTATTGTTACGTCGCGCTGCCTGACTTAGTCTCTGAAATCACGTTATTCGAGGTGGAAACGCCCAATGAGAGGGCTGGATACGTTACGTTTACGCGTTGATTTCGCTTTTACTCACTATTAAAATGACAACCGTTACGTAGCTGATATACAAGCATGTTTTTCAGAATTTCAGCTTGACGGTACACGCAGGATCAATCCCCGCAAAAGATTTAGTTCCTTTTTTTCCTGTATCTTGGCCAAATTAAAGGTTAAAACAGTTTTAAGGAATAAGTGTCAAATGTAATCTACTCATACGCCTCCATTCGCGCCCGTAATCAGGTCGGATGAAATCAGATATTTCGTAGAAGCGGTGAGGTTACACACTTTCCAGTCGTTAAAGCACAAAGACCCTATTGGTGTGGTCGGCATCTTAAAGTTAAGGAGGTAAGTCAAGGACCGTGGTTCGGAATCCACGATTCTCCAAGATGGCGCACGTTTAAGTTGATTTAGGCTCTCTTGCAGTAACATCTTACAAAACCAGTTTTAGTGCTTCATGCATTAATTCTTTTTTTACAGGCAAAAAACCAAAGTCGACATCGCTACATTCCCTACAACCAATATGTATATGTGAACTAAGAAACCTAATTTAAAAAGATAAACTAAATAGATGTGAAGAAACATGAAAAGCGTTTACATTACCCTAAGCGTGCTCCTGTTAGCATATCAACTAGCAATAGCAAAACGTATTTTATCAACCAACAGGCATCGATATCATTTTCCCCAAAATAACCGGCTACATATCAAAGATTTCCTTTACAACGACAATGAGTACAGTGATATAATATCAGGTCCGGATCGATTACAGCATGTAATAAAAGACCATACTCATCCAGAATCAAACTCTGAGTGGAGAGATAGCCGAAAATACCAATACTATTACTCGCCAGAGTACGAATTTCAACATATCAAAAATGAGAATCTATTTTACAATGGAAATGAGTTCGTCGAGTCTGTTATACAAGACACAAGCCGGACTGGCGTGCACAGAATAAGGCATCAACGAGGTTAGTATGCAATGAAAATAATATTTTTTGAAGGCATATAAATTTAAAGCAGTGTAAAATCACTTCTTTTTCTTTAAATACAATGTAATCTTTGAACGTTGTACCTTGTATATTGTGCTAGTTCTCAAAAAGCTGGTAAATAAATCGACGACTTCAAATTGTTAGCCATCTACTTTTGAAATGCCTTTCATGTTTTTTTATAAATATAAATATATCTCTTGTAGTTCTCCGAGAATGTCTGCAATTATAACAATCTTCACAGCATATCTCTTTACAATCAGAATTCCTTAGCAATGCGATGACGGTTATAGCTAGTATAGGTTGGAAATCATCTTTAGGACGTGGTAGTCCAGACCAAATATTTTTAGAGGCATATTTTCGTGTAAACCCAAAAAAACTTTTCGCTTAATATACAAAACGCTATAACCGAAGCACTTCTCGACTGTCAAACTAAATGTTCTCTAAAACCCTTTACTAAATTCCAACTGTGTATCACTCATTACTTTGATGCTTTTTAGACAGTGTAACAAATCTTAATTTAGTTAAGCGAGATTTTACGACTGCAATGAGTCAAGCTACAAAGTTTGACCAACGAGTTCGGCAAGTCTTGGTTTTCTATAAGCTTTAAAGCGTCTGTGGAAACTATTGTTTCCGCAAAAATAAACTTACAAAAGGAGATTTTAACCTTTGTCATTTTTTATATAAAGTAAATACTTAAGCTACCATAAAAATAAATGTAAATAAAGGCGATTTTCACCTCTTGTTATTAACCTTACTCATACTTATTCTTTAGGCTCCAAAATCTTTAAATTTTCCAATTATACAGAGTGTTTTAAAATGGTAAGGGCGTATTTTTCAGGTCAAGCGCATTAATCTATTTGAAAATTATCTTATATATTTAAAATATTTTTAGATTTACCAAGCAACTTTCCGTAGGCGTCTGCCTAAAGTCTACAAAAAATGTCAAAAGATATAAAAGATAAGAATCTCAAAACAGAATTCAGACTGGGTTTAATAACACTTTTGTCTGAGGCGGATTTCAAGAAATAGCTAAAAGATTAAGTTGTTTTTTCTTTTTATCCAAATATCAACTCCCAAATTTACAATAAGTTATCAATAAAATTGAAGCCTTTATACACAAGTCACTTCGTAATGTTGTTTGTTCCTTTAAATTATTAAAATGGTCCGATAGAATGTCCTGGAAAAATACTGCTTTAAATTTATTTCGTTTAAAAAAATAGCATAGTTCTTAAAATCTTTTAAGACGCTTTGCTTTTTGATGCTTGGCATTTATGAAATCATTAAAAATTTAATAATACAGTTTATGTTTATAACTACCAAAGCTAAAATTCGCAAATTAAGTTTTAGTCAAAATAAAGTATGTAGTAAATTTAAATTCCTCAACCAAATACTTACTTTTTTAATAAGAATAAGTTTAAGTTTAAGTTTCTACCGTTTTCAAGCTAAAAAAACCGACAAAGTTACAAAAAAAACTAAAAAGTGCTAAAAAATTCCACATAGTTAATTCACAGTTTAATAAATTTTGAAAATATAAAATTCAAAATTAGTAAAAAGTAACACAATATAAGAAATTAAATAGAGGTCGAAAAATTTAGTCAAGTTTTTAAATCAAATCAAAGTGTCTTGAAGAGTAAACCGAATTATAAAAATTATTTTTACTGTATACCAGGTGAAGAAATATACTGGCCAGTTAAAAAAGAGGCGATAGTTGAAGGCAACATCGTCCTGGGAGGCTTGATGATGGTCCACGAAAGGGAGGATTCTTTCACCTGCGGACCTATCATGCCTCAAGGCGGTGTTCAAGCGCTAGAAGCCATGTTGTATACCTTGGATAGACTGAACCACGCCAGTGTTAGGTTGCTGCCCAACATTACCATCGGAGCGCATATTCTCGACGACTGCGACAAGGACACCTATGGGCTGGAAATGGCTGTAGATTTTATAAAAGGTAGGTTAATAGTATTTCGAGGTAATTGTGCGACACTTTTTAAAATTTCCAAACTAAAAGTCGTAGAAATTTACGGTGGGATTTACTAAAAGGGTTTAGTCTATTCTAGAACGGTCCTAAGTTTAAGTGAAATTTTTGGTTTTAAGCATTTTAAACCAATCCTCCTTGAGTTTTGGACATAGTTTGATTTATGAGAAGAATTTTAATAAATTTGTTTATTGAATAATCATCCTAACACAATCTTTTGTTGGATATAAGAAGACAGTTTTAATTTAGAAAAAAATAAAATTAAAAAATTTAAACCCACGTGGCGTTTAAATAGTAAACACTCTGTAGAACAAATTAAAATTGGAGTTATATATCACTCTAATTAAAACTTACCCTTGTTAGTTACCTTTTCCAGTTAATACTTGATGTCACACAACAATTTAGATAAGTAATAATAAAATAAGGAGTAGATTAATTTTGTATTTATTTAAAAGGTGTTTTTATTTATGAAATGTATTAAAAAACTTAAATGCAAGTTTTTGTTACATTTCTGTCACTGTCGAAATGTCAGTTTAAAAATATTAGCGCTGCGTTAAATCACAAACAGCGAGTTCGGATCTCTTACCTCTGCTTGTACCTTGACTTGCACAAACCTCTACTGATGAAAGCTACAGCTGCTTTGAAATGAGTGGGCTTTGAGTAAGAAATGTTTTCTTGACTGAGCTTTTAGATAACCTCAATGTTTTAATTTTAGTTTGTAAATATATTAATATATTGTTTTGGGTGTTTTTGTTTGGTATAATTTTCGTGCATAATCAGTGTTTTGCCTCGTAGTACCCTCATAAATATATTTTTTGTGCTAAAAACGGGTTCAAAATATGACGTTTTTCTGGACAAAATTAGAGGTCTTTTATTGGTTAATGAACAACTTGAGATATTAAATAAGGTAAATTAATCCTTGTAAAAACGGTTTCTTAGGGAAATTATAAACGAACTTATTACCAAATGCCACAAAACAATCCTTTCTGGGGGATACAAATTTAAATCAGCCCCCTGATGTGGTCTAAAAAATCACCAACATTATAACCTCAAACACAAAGAATGAAGCTATTATGTGCCAAATTTTTAGCGTACTCACCATTTTCTATTTTAAAACCTGTCAAAAAAAATTACTTTTTTACAATAAAAATACAAAATTATAAATAACTTTGTGTCTTTTCTATATGGGTAAGTGTTTTTTGAAAATTGATTTTAAAATTTAGTACCCCCCACAGGTGTAAATATTTAGACCTGTGGGGGGTACTACTTTAGATCTTGGTAAATCTCACTATTAGAATCTAGAAATATAAGTGTAATTGGTGCCTTTGCTTTCAATACTAATGTAAAAAATCACTAATTTTGATTACTTCAATTTTTTTATAAGGAAAAACCAAAAATGAAACAGCATGAATGGAAATTTATTATAATTAATGTTGATATTTAACTTATTAAAGAGTTTATTAATTTTATAAGGTAATAGTTAGAGCGCCTCAAAGCTAAGACATTTTATCAACCGTTTATTAAACAGTACAAAACATAAACAAAAATAAGTGACGACAATATTTTCTCAAATTTGGATAATACCCTATCTAAATACATTATAGTATGTAAACTGAAAAACTTGAAACTTAAACATATTTAATTATTTAAAAATTTAAAAATTATATGCCTACCTCAATGAAACTTAAAATAAATTTTTTGTTCCCGTGCATTTTTTTATAGATATCTCATTTTTGCCTTCGTAGCTGTCTCACTTTAGGCTTTAGTTCTCTCTCATTTTTTCCTTCAAACTTTCCAGCTTTCTGTAGCCGTCTGCCTAAAGGCTATAGAGTAGTTCTTCTGTGAGGCACTAGGGGGTACCATTGGTAATGAAATATAACGCTTAAAGCAACTGTTAACCTATTACCGACAGATGGGGCCACAAAAGTATAAGGGGAAAAAGAAAAGTTTTTCACCGTTTTTATACAGTGTTTTAAATAATTATTTATAATAAAGCAGAGTTAGATATTGTTAATAAATAATTATGTGGTTAAATCTTTCTTAAAAATAAAAAAATTAGAATTTTCTAGAGGTTTCTTGTTTTTCACTTTTTTGAGTGTCTCACATTTTACTCGACTGACCCTTTAGTTGGTACTAAAATCTTTGGAAATTTGGAAATATTTTTAAGAGGACATTTTTGGTAACACAACATAAAGAAGTTTTGAAAATGTTTTTTATTAAAATCCTTATTTTGAATAACATAAGCTTATAGCTGAGTGAGAATTAAATCAAGTTTTAAAAAAATATTGATTGATATAAAGAGAAGTGCTATACAGGCCAGGAGCAACTCATATGCAATGCTAATTTTTTTTTGTGTCTTTTTGTCAAATATAATAGTGTGATTTATAAAAAATTTGCAAAAATAAAAACGGACATATCTCGGAAACCAATAAACGTATTTACTTTATGATTTGACACACATAAAGAGGCCAAGAAGTTACTTCTACCACTGTATAAAAAAATAAAATTCCAGGTCCAGACTAAAAAAAAATAGTGTTACATATTTTAAAAAACAAAGTGAATCTTCTGTCCGCAAACAGAAATTAAAGTAACACTCGTGGCATATCGGACGAAGCGTTTTTGTTTGTCACTTCATTACGACCAGGCCTCCACTGTCTAATGGAGAATCCAGAAGCCTACAGACCTGTTTCATCCTTATCAGGAATCATCAGTGAGTCATGGGATTGTACCTGGCAGTTAAAGCTACACGGGTACCATGCACACCTCTTGAATTTAAAACAAAAAGTTTGTAATCCGCGGTGACGTCATATCTGTGTGCGCCACCTGTCGAATAAATCGAAAAACAAAAACATCAAAATTGAAAAGTGCAGAAGACCGTAAATACAGAATCCTGTACCTTTCAGCAGGTTATAAAGAAGAAACCTGTCAAAAAGAGGTAACGTTCGTAGCAGCAGCGCCCCCAATTGGAGCTTCATATTACGTGGCCCTAATTTTAAGGCATCAGCAAGCAATCGCTCCGGAAGAGGCTTGTTGCGCAGAATTAAAAAGCCAAAATATTAAAAAGACAAAGTGAAATTCGTGTCCGCAAATAACATTCTGGTGTCTGGATTCTCCACTAGACATTGGAGGCCTAGTCGTAATGAAGTGAGAAACAAAAACGCATTGTCCGATATGCCACGAGTGTTACTTTAATTATACAGGGTTCCTAAGATTTTCCTTAGGGATAGGATTTCAATAAATCAAACAGAAATGGCATAGAAAGTTCTGCGCGCGCAAAAGAAACAGGTATATTGAGCAATGGTGCCAGTTTGTTATTATCTCCGGACTGCTTTCATGAGAGAAAATTGTCGCCACTCTTTCATTGCAATAATAACCGTTGACAAGATGTCTGCAAATTCCGCTAGATGGCGGCCACACATCTAATCTAATTAAAAATTAGATGTTTTCAGGGCCAAACCACAGCTTGTTCTTGCTTAAAGGAGGCGGCAGGGTCGATTATTTACGATACTGAGCGATAAACTCGTGAGGTTGTTAACATTAGAAAGAAATATCTTCGCTTTTAATTAAATTTCTTTCCATTCTGTTCTACTAGTGACATCTAGCCGGAAACGGCCAAACCATGCAGCTAGGACTAGCAGCCAAAGAAATCAATAAACGGCGCTGTTTTTCCTGCAGAGCTTTTTGCTTGCGATATTATTGATTTTAAATAAAGCTGGCCCTGGTGTTTTATGACATGATCTCGAAACATGTAGCGAACCAATTCTTCAAAACGAAAAATAAGGGCTGCCAATATTTGTAACACTCAAAAAGAGGTTAAAAGATTTATTTTGCTCTGTTTTTTTACAAAACGTTTTTTTTACGAAAAACTTGAGCTCTGCCACTTTTTTTATTTTTTTCTTCAACTTTCTCGAAATTTTCGTCATACCGTAGACAAAAATTATTTCCCCCATGGTCATACTCTCCTTTTATTCGAAAAAATTTAGAAACAGAGACGGGATGAGTTTTCCTAAAACGGGGGATCTTGGTTTCGAGTGAGAAGATAAAGGGCGCCGCAGGCAAAAATTTTTCAATTAAATTAGCCCGAAATAAAAATGGCGCCGCTTACAATTTTTTTTCAAAAATTACGTAATTTCGGGAACGCAAAGAAATAGGTCAAAAGAGTATAATTTTTAAGAAAAAAATATCAATTTTCTCGCCCTCCTCCACCGGGACTACAGGGGCCGTGCACAAATTACGTAATGGTCGTAGGGGTGAGGGGGGTTACAAAACGTTACGTAGGGGGGAGGGGGGTTTTCGACAGCGTTTGCATTTGTGTGAAACTAAGAAAATTTGGAATGAAAATAAGCCAAGTTTTTTTTTTTGGGGAGGGGGTAGTGGTCTTGAAATTGTTACGTAATATTAGGGGAGTGGCGTGCCAAACCGTTACAAAACATTACATAGGGAGGGTGTCAAAAATTGGTAAAATTACCGTTACGTAATTTGTACACGGCCCCACATCTGACTGTTCCTCCTTTTTGATTTCGAATCAAAGTGCAAAACCCGGGTTGGACGTTCGAAGGCATCAACCCGTCCTATTTGCTTGATAAAGTTTCTACGGAAATATCTCAGTCGATTTCTCCGGCCGTATATGAATGCTTTAGGTTAGGCATTTGCATGTATCTCAGTCCCCAGCCTGTAAACAGTGCGTAAGGACAATGGTTACAAAATGAAAATCCGAAAATATTTTGTTTTACGATATCTTTCATCAGTTTGGTATTACAGTCGAGCAAAAACAATTTTTATTCCAGTCCTAAAGGTATGAAAATGAAAAACATTAGAAAACAACAACCTGGAATGGATTTACTACGTGTAAGATGTAGTGACAACATCGCCCCATGTCCATCCTTTTCTGCCTAATGTGCTTTTCCGTTTGTCTGCATCTTATACACGGCTGCTTGGCCCCCTAAGGATTTGCTTAGGAACCCTGTATATTTTTGTTAAAAACAACACCCTGTATACTGGAATTTGAAAATTTGGTTTTACCAAATAAAAGCTAAAGGATGGTGTTCTAATACCCTTAGATTGTATTTAACGCGTTAAGTCTCAGTTTTTTATAAAAAAAAATAAAACATACAAATTTTAATCCTGAGATATTGGGGTTTCAAACAATATCACGTTTTAAATTACTAAAAACGTATTTTTAGGTTAAGACTAACTTAAGCATAAATAAATTAACACCCACCCTACCCAAGCAAAAAACAGGCCGATAAGAGGCCGGATTAATATTTTTTAATTTATTTTTATAAAATATACAAACACATACTTTTTTAAATTATTAATAAACTCTATTTTAATTGATTTGAAGTCGTAGTCAAATCATAATATTTATTTCATTTTGTTTGTCCTTATTGGAAAACAACATTTTTTTAAACTTTATTTGGAGATTTTGATATCAAAACATACAAGGCAAAGGATGTCGATATAAGTATTTTTTTTAATTGATCATCATCTACAAAATTGTCCAAAGATTACAATCACGGGATAATGTACAGTGTGATCTACCGTAAATTGTACCGCCATTTTTCTTTTTTATCAGGCATGCTTTAAAAAGTGTTTGGTACAAAAGCTGCATAATTTTTTCTCGTCTTTTAGAATATATATGTCAAAGTTAACAAGTGTCGTTGCAAATTTCAAAGTTTGACATAAGGTTTCTTATTTTAAATAAAACATCCTATATTTTATTGAGTTTTGAAATTCCTTGTTTTCTTCTGATTTCAAAAACTTTGTTATAGCATGCATAATAAGGGAGAAAAATGGCGGTGGCATTTATGGTATATCACCCTGTACATTATTACCTGGTTATAACCTTGGGACGGTTTTGTAGATGATAATCAATTTTAAAAAAATTTGTAGCAACATCATTTGCCTTGTATGTTGTGATACCAAAATCTCCAAAGGCGTTTTCTCGCGTGGAAATTGTTTAAAATGTTTTTAAAAAGTTTGAAACATTTGTTTACTCGCGTTGCAACGGTGACGTCACATCTAAATGGGTTAAAAATATTTTGAAACGAAATCCACTCTAGTTTCAAAACTGACTCGTGCGTAGAAGATACGTCAATATTTTTCATTTTTGTTTTAACCTAAGACTTTTTTTGTTTTTGCGTGAAAATGGATGAAAAATCGTATTCTAGATATCTTGTTAGCCATTCTTCATGGTATCCCTGTGGTCTTATATGATTTTCGGGGCTTAAAAGAACAGTAAATAAAAAAACTTCACTATCCATGTAGCTTCCATTGCATGCCATCCATGCTACTAAAACTGGCCGTACACTCGAAGGTTTTGTTAAATAAACCAGTAGTTGATCCATTTTAATTTTAAACAGCAAAAAAATAAACAGAAAAACAAAAAAGTGAGGTTACACTAAACTACGTCAGCGTTTTGAACTACTCATTTTTTTCTCGGTTCTAAATGATGACGTCACATCTAAATAGTTTCAAATAATATTTTAAAATAATTTCAACGCGAGAAAACGCCTCAAATGAAGTACAAAAAATGTTGTTTTCCAATAAGGACAAATAAAACCAAATAAATATTAGTCCGGGCCTGAAATTTTAACGACTTCAAATTAATCCGAAAACGAATTTCAAATTAAAATTAGTGTATATTTTATAAAAATAAATTTAAAAATATTAATCCGGCCCTGTATCAGCGTGTTTTTCGCTTGGGTAGGTTGAAAGTTGTAATTTAAAAGGAGATATTGTTTGTAACCCTAATATCTCAAGATTGGCATTTGGATTGTTTTATTTTTTTATACAAAACTGAGACTTAATGCGTTAAATAAAATCTAAGGGTATTATACCACCGTCCTTTAGCTTTTATATGGTAATACCCAAATTTGCAAATTGCAGTATACAGAGTGTTGTTTTTAACAAAAATACTAAATTTTTTTTGTCTGGACCTGGATTTTTTTATATACATTGATAGAAGTGAATTTTGGGGCTCCTTATGTGTGCCAAATTTAAAGTAAATGCCGCTATTGGTTTCCGATATATGTCCGTTTTTACTTTTACAATATTTTTGTAAGTCACACTGTATATTTGACAAAAACACTCAAAAAAAGATTCTAGCATTGGATACGAGTTGCCGTTGGCCTGTAATACATTAAAATATTTGCATTTCGGCGTGAATCACCCTGTATGGGTTATATCTAGGTAGTCTTGTTACTTACCCTTATTCTACCAATTTAGAAGCACTTAAGACCTTCACAGTCACTAAAATTATTATTATAATTGTACTAAAATAACGCAATAAACAAGGGAAAACAAAAACAAACATGACGTATAAACTAATAACTTGTCAGGGTCCCTAGATAGATCTAGTAGGTGTTCAATTGCCGATGAGCCAAATAAAATATGACGTCACATGTGTGGCAAACTGTTAAAGTTTTAACCGAGTTGAGGAAGGAAAAACACGGAAAAACAAGAGCTATTTGTTTGTGTCTAGATTTAGAAAATCGTATTTTAAAAAATGTGGTAGAACCTATTTTAGGCTTTTATTCCTGAGAGATTTCCTACAACAAAACGTAGCTTATTTTAACGATAAACAAGCATGCTGCAGTCTAAAATATTTTTAAAAAAATCATAGAAATAGAGTTTAGAGTTCAAAACCTGAAAGTACGGCATTTAAATTGAGTATCACTTTAGTTTGGTTACATGTGTGCAAAATTTGTTTTTGGTACTAAAGATGTTTGCGTGCATCTTGCGTCGTTTTAGGTTTAATTAATTTATTTGTTTGCAAAGCGCTTCTGATGGTTTTTCATGCGAAACAACACGAATGCCCTCCACCCACTCGTGCAATATTGATTTAAACCAGTTGAATTCGAACGCAGTTCACACATACCGGCTTATTTTTCGCCTCTCATTTCACACGGTATAGAAAGAGACTGACATAAAAGTTGTCTACTATTTAGTATATTTTTATTTATTTATTCATTTAATACAAAAATGATGTCAACAGGCGTAAGCCCAAATCTGACATCTTAAAAATTGACAAAAAACTATAGGTACAGATCTATCTCTTTTAAATGTGTTGGTTGGTGATATTTGACTCAAAAATTGAGGGCAATCAATTAAATTATTTAAAATTTCAAATAAAAATAATACGCTTGCATGTTCCCTTCTGTGTTCAAGCAAAATAAAGTTGTAATCGAGTCTTAACCTGGTCGCACTAGCATATATGTCATAGAAGTTTGTTTTTTTTGTAATTTAGATACCTTAAGAATTTATTTATTAACTTCAGTGTATGGAGAACAGACTACGGCTGCAAAGTTAAGCTTGCTATATATATATAAGCATATTATAAGTTTCTTAATGACTCCAACTTTTTAAAGTTTTTACTATGCCTAAAAATAAAACCCAGCATTTTATTACATTTAGTAGAAAGATATTCTACATGATTGTTGAAGTTCATTTTATTATTAAAAATTATTCCAAGATCCCTAACTTTATCTACTTGTTTTAAAAAGAGACCGTTTATGTTATAATCAAATGCAAATAAGTTATGGTTTCTCATGAAGGTAATGCTCATAAATTTATCGATATTCAGTTTTAATTTATTAATTTGACAGTATTCGCTACACCGATTCAAATCACTTTGAAGAAGGGAACAGTATGTGAGGGATTTGATAGCAAAAACAATTTTAAATCGTCAACATACAGAAGGAACTTAGAAAATTTAAAAATGAAGAAATGTCAAACAAGTAAACCGCAAACAAAACACTGAGATACTCCGGAGGTACTAAATTAGGTTAAAGATTTATATCCATTTACTTCAACTAATAGAGGTCTATTGTAAAAAGCAAGAAGCCTCAAAATATCACCACTAACTCCAATGCCAGACAATTTTTTGATAAGCATATTTAAGTTTATTTTGTCGAACGCTTTACTAAAATCAGTGTATATGGCGTTCACTTGAGCATGCCCATTCCCTACTTTCTACAGACCTTTTTGGAAAGGATCCATGCTGCTCAAGTAGAAGCTCGTTTTTTACTAGGTTCTAGTATGCGTTAAAAGACTTTACTAAACGTATTTAATTTACTTATCGGTCTGTAATGACATGCCGAGTTAGGATTAACAGTTTTGAGTATATAAATATATAAATATCTAGGCTGTTTCTCTAGAAGTATTTTGTGCACAAATACCTTAAGATGCAGTTCTCGTAAGTCGACCAGTTTAAGTTTTTTTTGTTGTCTTATTATGTGATTTATTCTGCCAAACTTTCTAATTCCAAAAGCAAATCTAAAACAAATATTCTGTATTCGTTGTAGTCGGTTTTCATCGAGTTTTGACAGGCAAGAGCCATATACAGTGTCACAGTAGGATATGCGGGACCTAATTAAGGATTCACACTAATCAAGCTTTAGATTAGCGCTCATAATTTCTCTGTGCGGATAAAGTTGTCTTAATATATAATAAGATTGTAGACAAAGATAGTTTATATGCTTCGTGAAACGTAGGTCTGAGTCAATCCACAGGCCCAGATTTTATCTTCTGTTAGGATAGGTAGGTTAATGTCATTAATCTGTATTTTAATATTTTGACTGGCAATCAACCTTTTTTGCGTATTACCAAAGAATATTATCTACGACTTATTAGGATTAATGAGAAGGTGATATGCAGCAGAGAGGTCCACAATTGATTTGAAATCGGTATTAATTTTATTTTCAATTTCACGGTGAGAGCAGTTGTAGGAAAAAGTAACACGTACTTGTGTATCATCACAATAATGGTGAAGTTTTAAGTTTTCCACGAAGGTATAGAAGTCAGCTATATATACTGAAAAGAAAAGAGGGCCCAATATAGAACCCTGAGGAAAGCCTTGTTTGATAGGGAGGTAATTAGAAAATTTGGGCTCATAAGCTACTTTTTGGTGACGCGATGTTAAAAAGCCTCTTACCATCTTAATAGCTTCTTTTTCAAAGCCAAAATATTTAAGCTTTTGTAAAAAGATGTTATGGTTCATCATGTCAAATGCTTTGCTAAAATCTAACAAGGTAAGGCAAGTAATTTGGTTTTTATCAAAGGTGTGAAGACAATCGTCTACAATATTAGCTAGAGCGGTAGTGGCGCTATGAGATTTACGAAATAAATATGGTTTTGTTTGTTTGCAGCACTTCAGCCTCAGATATAATAAGCTTATTAGTTACATTTCTTCTTGTGGAAGACATTTGCATGGGTGATTGGCTGATATGCGCTTTTAAAAAATTATGCAAACATGTCGCTTACTTGCGACCCTTCAGCAGTTTTATTATTAAAGTGAATTAGACTGGGAATGCCGTTCCCCTTATTTTTTACTGAGACCAATTTCCAGAACTTTTGTGAATCCACTATATCACTACCACTAAAATCTGAGCTCTGCTCGAAGTCCTGGCTCTACCTAGGTAGAAAGTATGTAAGACTAGCAACAGGGCTCCTAACAGGACCCTGTTGGCTCAATAAGCACCTACAGACGCTAGGAATCGCCGGAGACTCAGAGAGTCTATGGTGCATGGAGGATGAAGAATCGTCCTTGTATATCCTGCTGGAGTGTTCGGCTCTGGATGGATCAAGAGAGTCGCACCTTGGGAACTATCTGTTGGCCCCAGGCGATGTAATAAGGATGCATCCCAGAAAAATCTGTTCTTTTGCGAAAGAGGCAGGCTTCCTGGACTAAACCATGGATAGTATGCGTGCAACGGGCCCAGCAAGGTGGCCTACGTACATGGGAATTCTCCCGCCCGCACTTCTATACTTATTCATTCAAGCGCTTCCGATCTAGGTCACCTTCAGTGCTCTAATATAAAGTAGAAACAAAAGTTAAAGTGCTATTGGCTAGGGTGGTGGAAGGTTATTGAACTTACCGCTATTTATTTCAAGTGATCCTTGTGTATACAGGGTGTTTCAAATTCGATGCTCACCATGGGGATCTCCTAAACGGTAGGAGATACGAAAAGGTTTAAATTATGCTTTGCTCAAAACTTAAAAAAAAGTTTACAATTTCCTGATAGTTCCGGAGATAGGCGGAAAAAACCGAAGTCTCCATTTTTAGTTTTTATTTTTCTGCACCCTTATTCTTAAAGCTGTCAAAAAACGCTTAAAACTCTCTACAGGCACTTTTTTAGGAGATACCTAGTAAGAGGTCCGTTTTTGAGATTTGACATTTCTGTGTGACAGAAGCACTGTCAAGTTCATTTTTTCTTATGGACAAATCCTTTTTTTCCCCTGCCGTTTGGTTCATAAAGGGTCATCCTTTAACATTTTGAAAGTTTATTTTGACAAGTCACCTGACGTTCTGGGCTTATTGACCATCATCAGCACAAATTTAATTTTTGTTTTAACTTACTCAAGATATTTTGGAAATAACAAATAACTTTACCTAATATTTTAAAAATATGTTTTTTTCTTTGTTTTTTAATCTTCGAATTTAGTCTGATGATGGCAACTCAAAACGTCAGGTAGTTGTCAAAATGAGGTTGTAAAATATCTGTCATCCTACCATACCAAACGGTAGGAGAAAAAAAGTATGTGTCCATAAGAAAAAATGAACTTGACAGTGCTCCCGTCACACTGAAATGTCATATCTCGAAAACAGATCTCTCATTAGGTAGATTTTAAAAAAGTGTCTGTAGAAAGTTTTAAGCGTTAAAAATAAGGGCGCAGAAAAATAAAAACTAAAAATTAAGATTTCGGTATTTTTCTCCGGAACTAACCGGAATTTGTAAACTTTTTTTTTTGGTTTTGAGCAAAGCGTCAAATTGAGGAACTTTGCTCTAATTTAAACCTTTTCGTATCTCTTACCGTTTAGGAGATCCCTATGGTGAGCATCGAATTTGGAACACCCTGTATACTATATGCCATAGGTAGGGCAAAACGTCGACAAAGATGAAATGTGTTTGTAAGTATAAAATGACCAAATAATTTAAAATTAAAATGTATAAATAATTAAAAATGATGATCTGGTTTTCTTTTTGAACAACATAATTTTGTGAAAGCTGTGCACAGTCAGCTGTTGTGGTTTAGATTCCGCCTGTGCCTTCGGTTATCGAAACAGTTCAATTATGTTGCTTACTTTTGTTTATTTCTACTTTATTATAGAGCACTCAAGATGCCCTAAATATAGGTTGTAGTTTCCTTTTTAAAGACATTTGCCAATGCTCAGACGTTTTGGACAACCTGTATAATAAATTAACCCCACCCATCTATTTCTATCTAATAATGTATTTGTCAAAGCCAAGTCTAAATTTTCTGGCCAGAAAGTAATTGATTTACGATTTTGCTAGATGCTACATTTGTACGCACCCGAAACCGGTTTTAACGGGACGGATTTAAATAAAATCATTTTTTACAAGAGTTCATAGATCCTTCATTGAAATGTTTTTAGCAGTTGACTGATTGATATTGCTAACCCGCTATCCTTATAGTTTCCAATTAATTTAAAAATTATGTATTTTGATTAAAAACAAAAGATCAAAATGTCTTGGGTGGAAAAAATGACGAAAATTCAAACTTGGATGAGTATCCCACAAGAAACATACAAAGGACCAAAGCGAAAAGAGAAATGATCAAATGATGTTTCGCCCTGGGTAGTGGTTCCACTGGTCACCCTCCCCAAACATCATTTAACACCATCATACATTTTGATTTCAAAATTTGAATCACTCACAAATAGGCATCGTTCCGCACCGGCACTTATCTAAGGCACCTGATACGGGTTTGTTCTGGTATGTTAATCTCTCCAATAGGATTACGCTCCTAAGGCGATTAAAATCAAAAGATCTTGGCTGGAAAAAACGAAAATTCAAACTTACAATACAATAAAATACAATACAATCTTTATTTTCTATAGAGTGCAAAAATACAGTGTAGAAATTGTCAGTTTACAAATACCTAATAATAATATCTAAAAATAAAAAATAATTACATAAACAAAAACAATGACAAAAAAAAAACAATTAAAATTGATTTTTAAAAGAGGTTTTTTTTAAAAAAAAAATAACAAAATTAAAAATTATCCCATCAAAAAATTCATTTATATCATAAAAAGCGTGGCTATTTTTTAATGTTGATTTAAATTTATTTAAACCTTGTATCTCTTTTATTTTGTCTGGTAAGTGGTTGTATAATTTTACTGCTAAAAGTTATATGTTGTTTTGAGCGTCAAATCATAATCAGATGGATTATTTTTTAATAACATTATATTGTTAAAGATAAAGAGGCTGGGAGAGGTGAAAATATTTAGCTTTGGAAACAGCGTACGACAAGAGAAACTCTTTGGTTTAAACATCATTGTTCATGTAATGCGTGTTTGCAATAAAAATACCTCCTGGACACGGGTTGCATTTCCCCAACAAGTATTAGCATAATTTAGATAGGAGTGGACGTAAGCGAAATAATACGTTTTCAACAAAGTTAAGCTAACTTCGGTGCGTAATTTCAAAATGAAAGGTCCACGGGAGCTTAGAATCTATATATACCCAAGGTAGTTCGCAGCATCTTTTTGGTTAATTGATTTGTTGTTAATTCGCTCTAAAAGACTTTTGTTAAGGTCCCTTGTTGAAAAAACTAGTAATTCCGTTTTGTTATTATTTAGTATTAAATTATTTTGGCTACAGAAAGTTAGCATTTTAGTAACTAATTCTTACAAGTTTTTGCTTAGGTCCTCAAAAAACTGAACGTAGATGCTACTGCATCGCCTGCAAATAATGCAAGAAAATATTCGGCAAACTCGAAAAAAATACTTTTAATCAACCCTATAAAAAGTAAAGGGCCCAACAAGCTTCCCTGTGGCACGCCAGTACTAATGAATCTGGGTTCAGATTTGTATATGATTGAACCATCTTTTAAAGCTGTTGCCTGTTCTCGATCTGTCAGGAATGACTTAAGCCAGACCACAAATGAATAATATTTTTGGCTGAAGGTTGTAAAATAAGCAGGCAGTATCTCTTTTGCACTCTATATTTAAAAGAATTTCTTTGTGTAAAGCCATGATGGCATGTTGAGTGGAAAGACCTTTTCGGAAGCCGAACTGCAAAGTATTGAAAAAATTGTTTTTTTCTAAAAATGAGTGCAATCTAATATAGAATGCTCTTTCGAAAATCTTAGAAAAAACTGATAATAGAGCTACGCCCCTGTCATTTTTTATATCGTGAATATTCTCTTTCTTGTGCAGTGGGATAATAATGGCCTTTTTAAGAGACTCGGGAAAACAGCCAGAAGTAAAGGATAAGTTTATTAAAGAGGTAATTGGTGTAAGAATGTATTCCGTAACGTTTTTTAGAAGTAAACAGGGTATGGCATCAAATCCTGCAGATGATTTTTTTGGGACATTATTTATGAGTGTCAAAACCTCGTTTTTAGTAAAAAGAAATAAAGACATACTCTATTGAAAATGTATTGTCAAAGTTTATGGGAGAATAATGTTTTATAGAATTATAACTTTTTTGTGTCAACCTGGAAACAGAGTCAATAAAATAATTATTAAAAGAATTTTCTGCAAAATTCATATCAGTAATTTTTTGTCCTGACTCATCTGTAAAATATTTAGGCAATTTTTTCTCTTGGTATTCCCCGTCTCGGTTTTATTATTTGAAATGCTGTTTTTTGCTTATTTTGAGAAGTTAATAACAAATTTTCATTATACGATTTTTTTGCTAAGCGAATGTTTCTCTCATGATCCTTTTCAGCAATTGTGTAGCCTACTTTTTTATGATGTCTGATCTTGTAGGTACATTTGCAAACGGCAGCTCTAGTGTTTTTTTCGGAAAGCTGGGATGTAGGTCCTTTTGAACATTTTTGTAAGTTGTCTTTTTCTAAACTGAATGGACGCCACTCGGTTTTTTTATTTCAACTATATGTGGTTTGTTTTATAAAAAACACGAGAAAAAACAAAACTTAATTTATGTTGTTGAGTATTGAAAACAAGTTTACTGAAAACATGGTGGTAAGAATACAAAAATAAAACATCTTTTTTTTTAACAAATGGAAAACCGTTGTTTTATTTCATGAAAAATAAACCTTTGAACATTGAATGAAAAAATAAGTAGGAAGGCTCACTAATTCTTTGTGTTTGTAGTTTTAAAGAAAATTAGAACACCCAAAAATAAATGCCAAATTAGCAAAGATTTCTCGTGTAACTATAAACAAACTGCCATGAAGAGGGACACCTGGATTATGGCCATAAATCAGGGTTAGGGTAAAAAATATGTCATTTATATCCTTGCCAAAAGGTTACATGTTCTAGTTTAATAATTTATGGGTTTATGTTCAATTTTATGTTGAAAGAAAGTTTTTTAGTTTACTAATTTTATGGGTTTATGTTTAATTTAATTCAATTGAAGAAAGTTTTAATTACTTAATTAAAATTAACCATGAGTTTTGACGGCAGGAGACTTCCTTGGAGACATGTTACTTTGGGGTCATATTATGACAAAAAAAAATGATTTGGAAAGATCTTGCCTGGCATTAAAAATCCATGCTGTCTGTAGGGTAGCCAGAAAACCCTTCAGTGGAGACTTGAAGTTATCTACAGGCTGATGCTTGGTAGAACTCCTGGAGCAGGCAGGTAGGGACTTTTAATAAACTGCAGCCAGAGGCTTGAAAATCAGAGGCGTGATGTAGCCGGAAGACCCTATGTACAAAAAGTTCATTGGAATTTTTTGTCCATGTATAAAGAAATTTTGATAGTTTTCTTACCTCTTAGAGGGAAAAATCCCTTCACTTTTGATCACCCATTGTTACTACTAACGAAAGTAGCTAATCTTACAGATCCATTATAAATGGGAAATTGGGAAATACGTGTCCACGATGTTTCAGGTGGACCGGAAAAGTGAAAAAGCATATGACAGTCCTAACCCGGAAGTCAGCTGATTTTTAAAGGAGAAATATGGTAAGAAACAGAAAATTGGGTTCGTTCCGAATTAACTCAATTCGGTGCACTCAAGGTCAAAGCCAGATGGAGCAATTTTATTTAAAGGCTGTTTTCACGAATGATCCACACCTACTAGAAATTTATATATGAAAAATATTTATTCAAATGGCCAGAAAAATAAAAATGCTACAACTTCTGCCATAGTTGCTGGTCGTTTGAGTATTTATACTATTTGTACAGGTCGCGTAATTGACTGCCTCTTTCGACAAGGTGCTTATTTAGCCAAGGTTTTTTATTTAATTTTTTTTTTAGGTATGATTTTTTTAGTGGAAATGAAAAATTAAAAACTTTTAAAAAGGTGTCATAAAATAAATTAAATTTGGCATTGAAAGGCCCATCGGAGTTGAAAATAAAAGACCAGTTAACTTTACTAAGTTCCGATTTAAATAACTGTACATAACATTCTTGAAAAAAAAAGTTGTTTGTATATCGGACTTGTTAACTTCTGTTCAATGTCTAGGGTTAAAGACTGCATGAAATGATCGGATAAATTGGCACAGACAACCTTTGCGCTAAAGTCAATCAAACTCTGGTTACAAAAAATGTTATCGATTGTTGTCCTAGTGTCGTTTTTGATTCTAGTGAAATCATAAATAGTTTTTTGCAGTGCAAATGAGGCAAGCAGATTAACGACTGAGCTGGCTTGTTTTGATAAAGGGTTGGAAAAATTTACATTGAAATCACCACAAGAATAAGGTCTCGTTTTTCATTGTTTTTTTTACAGAGAAACTAGTAATTTAGAAAAAAAATCAAAATTGCCCGACAGGGATCGATAAAAACTTCCTATCAGATAGTTTACGTCATACAAAGTAATTTCGCATAATGACTATTCAAAATTTTTGTCAACTCTGGCAGCAAAGCCATTCTTAATGCTAAATGAAATGTAATTTCTAATGGATGAGTATCCCAAATCAAATGATGAGGGTGACCAGTGAAACCACTGATCAATACCCTCTCCACATAGGCCGATCAGCTCTTATCATTTAGTGTCTTTTTCTCCACCTTCGCCGCCATTTTGACAGAAAACTAATGGATTATATGTCACTTTTGAGTGAAAATGGTGGCGAAGGTCGAGAAAAGGACACTAAATCGGTATGAGTTGATCGGCCTATCTGGAGAGGGCACTGCACTGATAAGCCCACGCTTGTTGCCCAGGGCGAAATATCATTTAATCATTTCTCTTTTCGCTTTGGTTCTTTGTGTGTCCCTTTTGGGATACTCATCCAAGTTTGATTTTTCGTTTTTTCCACCCAAGATCTTTTGAGTTTTTGTTTTTAGTTTCTTTTCGGTTGAAGTAACTGATTTGGAGGTTTTTTAACTTCTTTTATGTAGTTTGATGTTCACTTATAAATTATTATTTGGATAAACGTAAATAAAATATTTTTTCGTAAAAGTGGGGATGATTATTTCTTTAAAATATTCACCGCAAGGGCGGACACCGGTGTCCACCATATTTGAGGGTTGATACTTCCCTGAAAATGTTTAATTTTTCAAATGTTTTATTTTTTAATATTCTTTTCGGAGCTCTAGAATGGCCTACTGACCGTGTTTTTTTGAAACAGAATTTTGTTTGAATTTTAAAAAGTCTGTCCGCTATTGGGTCCGCTGTAACGTGTAAAAAAGTTTTTAAATCAGCTATACTCTAGACGCCACAGCGGACACAGCCACAGCGGACAAAAAAAGGGTCCGCCCTGGCGTGATGCGACGGAAAATTGTCTTTTTTACTGATGGTGCCAGAGCGGACACTGGTGTCTGCTGAGCCGTTCTTATGGGTCGCGTGGTGGGAAGTTTTGTAAAAATTAGCTTGGCGGTGAGTTTGTTGGCAAAAATGCTTTCAAACTTTTTTAAAGTCTTTATGCCCACCCTAAAATTGATTTAAAATCGGATACACCTCTTTATTAAATCGCTTTAAAATGAAATCGACTTAATGCCTAAAATCGCATTAAGAGACCCGTATAAACAAAGTAAGAGTATCCGGTTAAAATGTCGAAAATGAAATCGAGAAGGCTTTTTGTGATTTATCTTTTATGGTTTCCTGAATTTGGCAATGTTTTGCTTGGTCAGGGTCTTTACCGCACGCGTAGAGTTAATTAACAAATGTACGAATTACTTTCTGTTACATGGGGTATTCCAAAAAAATCGGGATTTTGTTGACTGAACATGACTTTTAAAGTTTTTGTCCGGTCCATCCAAAATCGCGAAAAATTTTGAATAATAGGTATTTTGAACCTCCCCTGCAGATTTTGTATGTGCAGAACTTCAACTTTCCTAAGTGTTCTATCGTATCGCTCGTAATCGTAATCGGATAAGAAAAGTAATAGTAGTAGTAGTAGTAGTAATAAGACGACGTCCCAAGACCTGGCAAGTAGGCCCAATCGGTCCCTTTTTACCTTACCCCAGCACAGCCCCCTAATCCACCACCTGTACCGCTTGAACGGTAGTGAGCTCTCCGAGCATTCCTGTTCTCTTCACGAAGTCAAGTACTTTGGCCCACTTGAGAGCTTGTAGATCCTCTGCATCCAGGTTCGGTTGTCCGAGTAACTGATGCCTCATCCTTAGGTATGCTTCGCACTCCGCAACGAGGTGCCGGGATGTCTCTTCCGCCCTCCCACAGGCATGGCAGATAGAGTCATTCCCGATCCCAATGCGAGTCAGATGCTTACTGAGTCGGTTGTGGCCGGTCAGTATCCCTGTCAGTAGTCCAATATCTTTTCGTGTCCTTCCCAGGATCCATTTGGTCTGGCCGCGTTTGGTCCGTCGATGAATTATTTGGACTGTCTGCATCCTGCTCTCCCAGGAGTCTGCCAGTGCATCGTTAGCCCATTTAGTGAGTCGACTTTGCAGCTGTCTCCTTGTTATACCTAAGAGTCGTTCCGGCCCCACGTATTGAGTGCTGGCCCCGATCCGAGCGAGTTCATCTGCCTTTTCGTTGCTCGACACTCCCGTGTGTCCCGATACCCACATCACTGTAACTCTCTTGTCTTGACTTAAGGCTTCCAGTGCCTCTACGCACTCTTCCACCAGAGTCTTGGCAATTTTTGGCGCAGTGCCTTTAGGGCCGCTTGGCTGTCGGAGCATAGGCATACATGCTCCTCCGGACCATTGCGAACCTCTTCTAGTGTTGCCGCCATTATAATGGCGTATACCTCGGCTTGGAAGACCGTAGCTTCGTCTCCGAGCAGGTAGCTCATCCGAACTTCTCGGTCTTGCACGTAGACCCCCGCCCCTGTTGTCTGCCTCTCCGATAGCTTGGAGCCATCGGTTTAGCATATCACAGCGTTCCTCTTGAACTGTTGGTGGAGGTTCTCCCTCTGCCAGAATTCCCTACCGGGAATTTCGACTTTGTACCTATTATTGAATGCAGGGAATTCGGGTTGCCTTAATCTCAAAGAACGCGGATAAGAAAAAGGAAGTTATGAATTATTTAAATTAGTGCGTTTGGTGAACCACATTAGGGAATTATTGAAACACGGCCGCACTGGCTAGTGCCTACTTAGCGCCGACTTTAACGCAGGTTGTCCCTGGCCCTAAAAGGTGCAAATTATAGAATTATTGAACGCGCCTTTAGTGAAACGGTGACGACACGACTTTATTTCTAACCTACAAATATATGCTGCCATTTTTGTAAATTATGGGTTGTTTTTTTTTCACATTTTCATATTTAATGGTAGTTTTCACAACTAGTGGCTAAAATATTGCTTTTTTTTCCAAGCGTTGGTTTAAATAATGAGTGCAGCGGGGTTCTGAAGGGATTTTGTTGAACTACTTCTCGTAGCAGGCAAATATTGTCTGCAAATGTTTTGTTTCATTTACGCTAACCCAACACCTATTAAACCGCCCTTCAGTTCAAGAGCTCAATCAATAGGCACCTACCTAATTTTTAAAAAATTGCCATAGATAGGTATTTGATTTTTATTAAATGATGAAACCCCCCCCCCAGAGTCGATTTCTGGCTACGCCACTGCCTAAAATTTCCATGAAAATGGTGTAACACACTTTGTGTTGTTTTTTAATTCTTTATTTTTTCTTATTATAAAAAGAGAGTGAAAAAGTCAATAAAATAAAAATAAATGAGTATTTATATAAACATATAAAAAATCAAAAAAAATACAAGGTGTGATATATCAGTTTAAAGGGAATTTTAAGTGTATTTTTAAAATCAAATAAAACCAAATTCATACCACAAGAAAATTCCCAACTTTGTATTATATCTCAACAACTAAGAGTGACAGATAAAATCCAGCTGGCAGTCGATTACTGCTTTAGAAAATCTACAAAACAGTTACTAACCCCAAATAGATATTTTCACAAATAGTTATAGAGCCCAATAGACTTTTCAAAAAGCCCCTGTACCTCAAGGTATCGAGATATGGTTCACCTTTAAACTTCTCTTAAAAATTAAGTCATGCAGGTCGGGCTGAAACCACCGAAAACCTCTCAAGATCATTGAATTTTGGCCACTCTGTACGTCAGTGGCGCACCCTGAAATTGACTTGGTGTGGGGGTTTAAGCATAAATAATAAAAAAACTTTGTTTGAAGTAAAAATATTACAAACACCAGGCTTCTCGGGGGAGACTTCAACCCCAACCTTCCCCCTCCCTCGGTGCATGAGTGCTGTACGTATTTGATGCAAAAGCCTGCGATCTACTGCTGATTTAGCCGCTGACGTTAACGTCGTCGTTATAAAAAATTCCTAAATTTCCTAACATTTACTAAAACCGATTTAAAATAAAATCGTTTTCTTCAAGGGTACGAAGTACACTATCGGCATAATAAAAGTGGTACGTGATAAACATAGGTATTTTTTAAATTGTATGGTTAACTACCGGATTATATTTTGTGACAGACTGGTACTAAAATGTGAAAGTATTAACATCAAAGATTGCTTTCAAAAATAATTTTTATATTACAATAATACGCTAACGCATAAAGCAACTGAAAAAAAAAACTAAAAAACACAACTGTAGCGAAAATTATAAAACAATAGAAAAAAATTAATAGGTATATGAATTTTAATATCTAGTCATTGCGCCATTCACCTCAATTATACCGTTTAATCTTCTTGGTAAAGAATCAGCCAAAATTTCAAAAAGGTTTTGATTTTCACCAATCACTTCTTTATAAGCATTGACTATTAACTGGACCAAGTGATGTTGATTTCCCGCACAATATTAAAGCTTTCCAGCTTGGATTGGCGTCTGGGGTTTTCGCAAGCAGGGCAGTTGTCTTGTTGAAAAATAAACTGGTCTTGATAAAGTTCTGTGACGGCTGAACGCATGGTGTTCTCTAAAATGTCCACGTAAAGCTGTGCTGTGAGCCTTCCATTGATTCGAAATAGAGCACCATGACCTCTAGCAGACATCCAACCCCACATATTTACCGAAAATCTTCCAGCGCGATCGTTGTTACCAGCAATATATCTTTCCTCGTCGCGCGTTCTTGGTAGACGATACACCCGAATTTGTTTTCTGTCACTACAAAACTGGAAAACTTTTTCATCGGAAAATATTACCTTTCGCCAAAGCTCTGGTTCCTTTAGAAAGTAATTAAGGGCAAAAAGTAACCTGGCCTATTTTTTTCCTTCGTAAGTTTAATTTTTTAGCAGATACTATCTTAAATTAGAGCCTTTCCTTACGCGATTTCGTGCCACTCTTACACATCCTGGAAATTGAGTTAATCTTTTTGCCTGGGCAACAGATGCAAAAGGGTTTTCTTCCATAAAAGTGATAAGGTCATTATCTTGTTCATCAGTCCCTTGTTTTCTCTCTATTGTCTGATCTTCCCATCATTTTTAAATTTTTATAATCGTGATTTTACTGCATCCGTGATGTCTAGCCACGTCCCTAATTGACCATCATAGTTGTAGTTTTGTCAGGAGTTGGGCTTTATCGAATAAAGAAATTTGTGGAGGCATTTTTTATTTATTTTTCAGACTGAAATACATAATGATATACTTTGACAGTTAGTTAATACAATAATGGGTGACTCTGTAAAAATAGACCAAGGTATTACAACAAAAATTATTGTGTACCACTTTTATGATGCCGATGGTCTACTAAAAACTTACTTACCCAATGATGTAACCTTATTCTCTAATAAGAATATCTTATACACTGGAAAAAAAATTCTTATATGTGCTTTTTCATTAGTTTAATGTATTGTTACGTATTGTTTATAACTTTTTTAGACATTATATAATATAATATATACTTTTTTAGATATTACTAAAACAAAAAATAATTATATGTAATGATACAATTAAATTAATTTCACCCTTACATCGGAGTAAAGTTTTTTTTCAGTGACATATTTCTCTAACAAAAAAAGCGCAAATAACACAACTAAGTTGACAATAAATTTTTCGGTTAAACTGGTTTTAAAGCGGATAAACCGTTTACTAAATCGCTTTAAATAATATAGATTTTTAAACCGTCCTTATATTAAAGCGCTTTAAATAGACCCACATAAACAAAGTAATGGTTTAAATTGTTTGTGATTTTGTCCAAAACCGGCGCTTTACCTGCGTTCAGTAGGTATTTACTTTAAGCTGTCACCCTTTTCAATATATACGACACTATCTTGATAACCCAAGCAACAATATTAAGTCGGATTATGTCGGGCCTATGTAAAAATAATCGACCCTGACGTTGGTAGCCTACTAGTATTCGACGTTATTACGATCCAAACACTTTCGTACCTTACCGACGGCGTCACACATACTACCAAGGTCAACCGACATTCGCTTGTACATGGCGGGACGTAGGTTAGCCAGACGGGAAAATATCGGCTTTGGAAAGGAGCATGCGCGAGCACGCATGTATAGATACGGTACACTTAACAAGGTATGACAATGCGCATCTCGGTGTGACGTCACTTTGTGATACCAATACCAACATATGAGCGTCGAAAAGTTATTCATTTTCCTTAATGGACAGCCGTAGTTTTAATGTGTCTTTTGGTTGGGTTGACTTGCGTTTGTTTAAGTTAGGTTTAATTGTTTTACATTAAAAAATTTAAAAAAAATGGCGGACGCTGATCTGGGGTTTTAAGGCCCCTAGTAGGTGCCTCCATAAAGAATTGATTACAAAAAATTAAAAATGGCAGAAGACCGTATGCTAAATAATTACCAAATATAATTATAATAAAATGTGTTAAGTGTATTTTTTTATATATAAGGTTTTTTTAATCATGTACCTAGTGTAGCCAAGTGGTTTGCAAAGTTACAGACAAACACAAAATATGCATGCACCTAACCAAGATCCAAACCCGGAATCTACCGTGCTTCAGACAGATACGCTGTCTACTGCGTGCATGAATTAAGTGTAAATTAAACTATGACAGTTTGAAAAATGGTGCTATAAGATACTTATATATGTACAGTCTTTACACAAAGGGTATACCTACCTATTTAAGTTTTCAAATTCAGAGATCCCAAGAACTATATATCTGTACCACAGAGGTAAATTGTATTAAGGCCATTTTTGACCAAAATGAGATTGACTTTATTTTGTGGTTTATTTGGCTGGCAATTATCCATTACATTTCTAAATCCTTTTTCCTTCGTAATTTAAATTATTCAATGTCTTTTGTAATAATAAACAAACAACAAAGTGGTAAATCAAAAAAGAAGCTAAGAAACCTCCAAATCGGTTATATCAACCGAAAAGAATCTAAAAACAAAAAATCCAAAGATCTTTGGTGGAAATAATGAAAATTCAAACCTGGATGAGCCTCCCACAAGAAACACACAAATAACCTAAGCGAAAAGAGAAATGATTAAACGATGTTTCGCTCTGGGTAAGCAGCGTGAGCTCGTCAGTGGTTCCACTGGTCACCCTCCCCATACATCATTAAACACCATCCTACACTTTGAATTCCAACTTTGAATCACTCACAAATAGGCATCGTTTCGCACTGGTACTTATCCAAGTTACCCGTATTCGTTCTGGCGTATTAATATTTCCAATAGGATTATGCTCTTAAGGCAATTAAAAATCAAAAAAGAAGTTAAAAAACCTTCAAATCAGTTACATCAACCGAAAATAATCTAAAAATCAAAAGAATCAAAAGATCTTTTGTTTTTAGATTCTTTTCGGTTGATGTAGCTGATTTAGAGGTTTTTAACTTCCAGAATCAAAAGATCTTTTGTTTTTAGATTCTTTTCGGTTGATGTAACTGATTTGGAGGTTTTTTAACTTATTTTTTGAAAAGATCTTTCGATCTTTTGTTTTTAGATTCTTTTCGGTTGATGTAACTGATTTGGAGGTTTTTTAACATCTTTTTTGAAAAGATCTTTCGATCTTTTGTTTTTAGATTGCCTTAGGAGCATCATCCTATTGGAAATATTAACACGCCAGGACGAATTCGTATCAGGTAATTTGGATAAGTACCAGTGCGAAACGATGCCTATTTGTGAGTGATTAAAAGTTGGAAATCGAAGTGTATGATGGGGTTTAATGATGTATGGGAAGGGTGACCAGTGGAACCACTGACGAGCTCACGCTGGTTACCCAGAGCGAAGCATCGTTTAATCATTTCTCTTTTCGCTTAAGCTCTTTGTGTATTTCTTGTGGGATGCTCATCCAGGTTCGAATTTTCGTTATTTCCACCCAAGATCTTTTGATCTTTTGTTTTTGACAAAGTGGTACTTGCACAAGTTGTGTGTTGGTATCTTAGAACATCGTAGAAGGCAGTATCTCAATCAAGTCTTATTCATTTGGGAGGGCAAGCGCATCGATAATATTTTTGTCCCTTACAGTTTCAAATAAAATACCAGACAAATATAACTGCGCGGAAGGCGACGGAGTTTGGCATAAATAGTAGAATACCGTGTTAAGTGTATCTTGAATCAAAGATAAAATTATGATTGTTTTCCACAAACCAAAACTACACTTTTTTGCACTCGACGCGCGTTTCGCTAACAACGTTAGCATCATCAGGAGACGATAAACAATGAACTAAATTAATCTACGCTTTGTCTTATATACAATCCTTTAGTGGGCGGACATAAGACTAATAATTTGTGATTGATCACGATTTTTAATCCTATCTCCCCTCAACCAAAGAATAAAGTATACTAAACGGGATGGGTCCTCTATCTTTATTTAAACTATTTCTGGATTTAATGATTTCCATACTTTCATATGCATTCAAAAGTCTTTTGTTTGGTACTTTTTTTAGAAGTTTTAGGTTATCTAATGTGAATCTATGATTGTTTTCAAAAGCATGCTCGGCCACACTTGACTTTTCTGTTCTTACGTATTTTAAGTGTGCTAAATGTTCTTTAAAACGTGTTTGAATAGAGCGTCTCGTTTGGCCAACATATTTTTTGTCACAATCCATGCAACTAATTTCATAAATTTCACTTTTTTCTAGAACTGTAGTTTTATCCTTGGGATTTCCTAGTAAGCTTCTTATTGTGTTACCGGATTGATATACTAATTTAAGACCGGTGTTATTAAATACTTTGTGTAATCCTTTCGTATAACTAGGATTATAAGGAATTGATACAAATTTTGAGTCGCAGGTTTCTTTTTGTCTGAAAAGGTAGAATTCCGAAAGGTCTTTTGAAAAGAATGTCTATTTATCAGCTTATTTATTAAGCCTTTGTCGTAACCGTTTTCGCCAGCTATATTCCTAATCCTATTCTTTTCTGCTTCAAATCTTTCTTTGTTTAAGGGGAAATTTACTAATCTATATGTTAGAAAGTGCAAACTTACAAGCTTATGTTGTAAGCAATGAAAAGAGTCATTTGGAATATACCTGTTGGTGGCTGTGCCTTTTCTGTAGAGGTCAAAGTCCAATTTATTTTGTGTGTACCATTGTTCTCTATTTCATAAGTAAATTTAATAGTGGGAAATTTGTTATTTATTTTTTCCATAAAATTTTCAACACTAGTTAATACTGCAAACACATCGTCTACATACCTGAACCATACTCTGGGGAAATACTCAAATTCTTTACTTATATCTGATTCAAATTTGCTCATAAATAGGTTTGCGATAAAAGGTGATAAACTATTACCCATTGTGATTCCTTCTAATTGCTGGTAGTAGTTATTTTTATATTAAAGTAATTTTGATTCATGCAGAGTTTTGTTAAAGATAGGTATTCTAAAGTCTGTTTGTCTTCTAGATTGTTTTTTGTTAGTAGTTCCTCCAGGTACTGTAATGTATTGGGGATCGGCACACTAGGGAACAACGAACTAACATCAAACGAGATTAAAATTTCACCTTCTTGGAGTGAAATATCTTTAACTTTGTTGATAAATTCAAGGGAATTTTGAACAGAAAAACCTTTTTCCTTTATCGGTAAATTTTCAAACTCGTTTGCTAGCCATTTCGAAATGTTGTAAGTAGGTGATCCTACAGCAGAAACTATATTCCCAATATAGTTGAATTAAAGAGACACTTGTTCGAATACTGTTGCCTATTTGAACCCTCAAACCCACGTTCCTCTATATCTGACTATGTTATATTTAGATTCTGACAGTTCCATTCTAATTGGACTTACTTGTTTCATAACACGCAAGCCATCTCTCTCTTGTGACGGGGTTTGCAAGAGAAAGTACCATGCGGACTGTTTGCGTATACCAAACGATACTGTAGCAGTGATACAGAGTGTACCAGGACTATATTGGAAATGTCCTACCTGCCGTAACCTACCAGCTGACACTATTACCGCTAATTTGGAGGGCCGTATAGAAGCCCAACTCAACTCGGTTAAACAATCGATTTTAGAGGAATTCTGTACAAAGATTGATCAAAAGTTTCAGGACATCAATCCTCAGACTAGCAGCCAACTCAGGTACTCTGACGTTCTTAAGAATAACACTCGTACAAATGTAATCATCAAACCAAAAGGCCCTAATCAAAACAATTCCCAAACAAAGAGCGATTTTCTTCATAAAATCAAGCCAGACCAAGAAAACATCCAAATCAGTTGTGTAAAGCACATTTCCAATGGAGGCATCGTGCTGTCCGCCAACCAAAGTGATGCCCATCGAATAAAAGATCTTGTCACTCAAAACTTAGCAGAAGATTATGAAGTTCGAGAGTCGAAATCCGTATCTCCTATGGTCAAACTAGTTGGTCTCTCAGCTAACTACGACAAAGACGTTCTGTTACGACACCTAAAAACTCAAAAATCTTTTTTTAATGATTCTGCAGAAATAAATATACTTAAAGTCTGGCCAACCAAGAACAACGCGAACATTTTCCAAACGGTACTGCAAGTAGATATGGTCACACACAAAAAACTTACTGATAAAAAACATTTTGTTGTCGGTCTTGATTATTGCACCGTTTATGATTCTACTTCATTGTCACGCTGTTTCAACTGCAACCATTTCGGTCACTCAAAAAAATATTGTCAAAAAGACCCCACTTGCCCTCTATGCGCAGGTCCACACGTAGTCAGCGAGTGCAATAACTCAGCCAAAAAATGTTGCGTCAACTGTAGCAATCTTAAAACAAAATTTGACTTAAATATCGACATAAATCATGCTTGCTGGAACTACGATGCATGTTATGCTTATAAGCAGGCAAATAAAAAATTTAAGTCAGAAATTTTTGGGTCCACCATATAGCAATCACCAGGTACGGTAGCCCCCACCTCATCTGAAATTAGTGTCGATCTCTACAATAGTTCACAACAGTCAGATGGGTCTCGTTGTCACTGTGATATTCTTTCCATTTATTATCAAAATGTACGCGGACTCAGAACGAAAACAAAAACTTTTTTTAATTCCACAATCGCTTGTGACTTTGATATCATAGCCATAAGTGAGTCCTGGCTATACCCTGGTATTCACGATACGGAACTTTTTAATTCTGAGTATTGTATTTTTAGATCTGACAGAAACTATGATGAGGTTGAACAAAACTTAGGGGGTGGTGTTCTGTTGGCTGTAAGGCAAACTCTTCAGACAATAAATCTCAGAATTGAACTACCTGAATCAATACGCGACATAATAGACATAATCGGAATCAAAGTATCTTTTTCTAACAAATTGTCCCTTTATATTTTCCTTATATATATTCCACCAGGCAAGATCTCTTACATATATGAACAACTTTTTGAATATCTGTCAAATCTTAATTATATATATAACGCACAAGCAATCTTTCTTGGAGATTTCAATTACCCTGAATACGTGACCTACCTGGAGACAAATCCTCCTCCCAATAGTAGGCTAACTCATTTGCTAAATTTTTTAAATTTTCTTGACTGGCATCAAATTAATACTGTCAAAAATTCCGATGATCGTTTGCTTGATCTAGTATTAACGCCTTGCTCAAGCCTGACTTCCCTGCAGCGTTGTCACGATATCCTTGTTAAAGAAGACAGGTGCCATCCTTCCCTATATATTGAATTTAAAATTTCCGGTAACAAAAAGTTGAGCACACATAAAACTAATGACATCTTTTATAATTTCAAAAAAGCTGACCTACGAATCCTATATGCGAGCTTAGCTGAGATGGACTGGCGGGTCCTGGAGACAGTTGGTAACGTCAATACGGCGGTTGAACTGTTTTATCATAAACTATATTCCTGTCTGGACAAGCACGTCCCAAAAACATCTAGGCGGTCCAGAAAATATCCTCCCTGGTTTACTTCACTTATTATACAGACGATTAAACAAAAACATAAATACTTTCAAAGACACAAAAAAAGTGGTAGCGATAACGATTTACTTAAATTTCGAGAACTCCGTGATAAAATAAAACGCGATACTAACACGTCATACCGCGAGTATTGTGCTCAACTGGAAGCAAACCTTAAAACTCAACCTGCAAATTTCTGGCGCTTAATACAATCTTTGCAGTCCAATAATGGTTTTCCGCAGTATATGACAGATCAGAATGGAGAGAGTACGTCGGATCCACAGCGTATAGCTGATGTATTTGCTGATTACTTTCAGAGTTCATACACGCCATCTCAGCAGCAAGTAAAGCAAAGTAACCTTTCTTCTAACCTCAACTCAAATCTTATTTTAGTAAAATGCTTTAATGAGTTGGAGGTATTGCGGGCACTGAAGAGCATGAAACCCAAGGCTACTGTTGGGCCAGATAAAATTCCAGCGTTTTTACTGAAAGATTGCGCGTACGTCTTTGCTTACCCCTTAACTATTCTTTTTAACCTATCTTTGAAATTCAGCACCTTTCCAGATGCTTGGAAAAATTCAAAAATCATACCAGTCCATAAAAAACAAGACAAAGATCTTATTGTTAACTATCGGCCAATTACCATAATAAACAATTTTTCAAAATGCTTTGAACGCGTTCTTCATACTTCACTTTACTTTCCTCTGAGCAGTCAAATAGATCCCCGTCAACATGGCTTCATAAAACACAAATCTACCACAACAAATTTAGTTACTGTTACGCACCTTATAGCTGAATCCTTGGATGCGAGCGCTCAGATTGATGTCATTTACACCGACTTTTCTAAGGCCTTTGACAGGTTGGACCATAGTATTCTACTCCGTACCTTTGTAACCCTTGGCTTCTCGGATGACCTATCCAAGTTCTTTCAATCCTACTTAACTGACAGGCCTCAGTATGTAGAATACTATGGTCGAACCTCTTCTAGAATAAAGGCTACTTCCGGAGTTCCTCAAGGCTCGATATTAGGTCCGCTGTTCTTTATAGCTTTTATCAATAGCATAGTTCAGGACTTAGAAGTTATTTGCTTAATGTATGCTGACGACCTAAAGCTTATATGTAGAATAAATAGTATAGAAGACTGCGAAAAACTTCAAGCTGCTCTAAATAAGGTATATACTTGGTGTATTGATAACTCTCTCCCTCTCAATCCATCCAAGTGCAACGTAATGTCTTTCACTCTCAAAAATCAGGTAATTCAGTTTGGATACACCATTAATACAACTGAACTACCCAGAAGTCTTGAATTCAAAGATCTTGGAGTAACATTCGATAGTGCCCTATCATTTGTTCCTCATATTCAGGATATTGTAAAGAAAAGCTACCGAATGCTTGGATTTATAATACGGAACTCTCAGTACCTTGAAAATATTTCTAGTTTAAAATTACTGTATTTTGCTTATGTCAGATCTAAATTGGAATACTCATCCATAGTATGGTCTCCGTACTATAATACTCACATTCACTCTATCGAAAATATTCAACGTAAATTTCTAAAATACCTCGGCTTTAAGCTTGATGGTGTGTACCCAGAGATTGGAATCCCAAATAAGATCCTTTGTGACAGATTCACTATCTCTTCACTGGAGGACCGGCGCAAGACGGCAGAGTTGCAATTTATTTTTAAGTTAATCCATAGCAAAGTTGATTCCCCTGTATTATTGCGTAATTTGAATTTTTTGGTACCTAGAACTTCAGCACGCTCTACGGTTCCATTTTATCTTCCATACATGCGCACCAATATTTACAAAAATTCTCCATTAATTCGGGCTTGTAACACGTGCAATCAAACTTGTGACCAATGTGACATATTTAATTGCAGTATCTCTAATTTAAAAAAGATCCGATTTTCTTAGTTTTTATTTCTGCTCTTATCTTAGATGTAGTTAATATCTTTTATTTTGTATTTCACTTTTATTCTAAGACTCGGTTATTGTAAATTACTGTATTTTTCCCACTCTGTAATTGGGTTAATTCCTGTTGGGTGGTGTAAATAAAATAAAATAAAATAAAATAAAATAATATTAGTAAAAGGAATGGTGAGCATTAAAATTGACTCAATGGCTGATTATATTTTTTTAATATATAATAATATAACAACGGTAGGGCAGTTCTATGATGAAAATAGAGGCAGTATATCAATAATATCAAATAATATATTTTTTCTGGTGTCTAGTTACAGGTAAAATACCAGACATATAAAATCATTAAGAAATGTCAAAAACTTGTCATTTTTTTTCATAAAAATGTTGCTGGGGAAGAGTGCAGCATTTGTCAACGTAAACAAAGCAAAATTAAAAATCTTTAAGTACTTTACAAGCAACGTCTTAAAAATAAGAAAGGCAAGAAGATTACAAGAACTTTTAATTTAAAACTTTAAATTCCACTTCGCAATAGCAAATTTTTAATTAATTTTCAGGTTTCAATTTTCTTGCTTTAGTCATTGCTGTGATTATTTATCGGAGAGTTTACTTACTTTACCAGAATTAGCAAGCATTTCTGGAGTTGTTAAGTGTCGTTTATTAATTTTTTAAGGTGTAGGCAAGAATAAGTTTTGGCGCCCAACATAATATGACAAGAACCTAAGCCCCTAGTAACCTGACCCCCCTTCCTCGCTTTTGTATATATTTTTTAAAATAATCGAAGATGTTATAGAGCCGCAGGCAAAAATTTTTGTGGAAATTTTTTTTAAGCATTTTAATCTATTTCGCGTTTTTTGTAAATTATTTTAAAAAAACGGGTTGGCTTTTACAAAGTGTCTTATTATTGCAAGTTCCTTTAAATATAATTAGACTAAATTTTTAGAAACCTATTTTTGAGTTTTGTTTTCATTGGAGGTGACATCAAATTGGCGCAAATTATTATCGTAACAATAAATAAACATAAAATCTGACATCAAATACTACTGCTATGCCATCACGAATTACATTGGTTTTCTCTCATATTATTGATTTTACTTTTAATTGAATAAAAAAATTGCGGTAAATATAACATTTTTTGCAGACACGGCGAATTTTTTGGATTCTCGTTTTCACTCGCAATCAAGTGACGTCATAGATCACATTGTTCGTCTCGAATGCGATCCAAAAATCGAGGCCAACACAACCCTTTTTTTTATTTTCAAAAATATCTTTTTTATTGTAGACCATAGATAAACCTATTTACCAAAATATTTTGCCCTGTGAATAACAAAAAAATTAAATATCCACTGTTAAATCAAATATTACTTCGCTTTTCGACTGTTCTATATTCTGATTTATATACTTTAGGGAGCAGGGATCTTAACCCTCCCTCCGAAGGTTAATTTACTTGCCTCTCTCTAACATCGTTTGCGCCTCAGCAGAATTTAGTTTTGTCGGTAGACTTTTCTACCCTGTAAGCAGGGTAGCAGTATCATCACCGGAATTATGTTTAACTTCTGACAACTGCTCTAACTTTCAAATCTCTTGGAATTGTCTGTCTGTGAAAATAACAGCCAACTTGATACCACTGAAATTTTTTTCTGCTTTACCTTTGTAGATGAGGCAGTTAAACTATATAACAGCCAAACTCCTTCCAACCTTCGATTATATAACCGATAAAAATCCTTATGATTTTTTGTTGATCTAGTACCTCGATCAGCCCAGCTTTTAGGCTGTGAGGATAGCAGTGGATATTCATTGCAGCCTAAGAGCAAGGTGAGGGCAGCAAACAATGCGGGTCCTTTTTAAGGAGAGAAACCGTTTTTCTTATGTGATTCGCTGGTAATAAACATTTGGCATTGTCGTCATTCCTCGAACGTAGATATAGGCCTACGAATTCTGTTTAGGGAAAGCCACAAGCCGCAACTAATCCTTTTAATTATAAATTGTTTTCCGCCTAGTCAGCTTCGAATTAAGTTTTCAACGAGTTGCGCCCTTGTAATTTGCTTGACAGATTTTAACGAAAATGTCGAGCTTATTAAATAAAAGGTCTTTAACTGGTCAGTAGAAACATTTTGCAAACTTTGATTCCCGCGCGCACCCAAATTTTCTAATTAGGTTTATTTTGGCAGTAATATTTTTTAAAGCAGGCAAGTTACTGTAACGTTTCGCTAAGGGAGAAAAGGTACCTGTTTCAACTTTTGCGAGATAACCCCTTTATATCCGTAACACATTTTCAAGCTTTTCCAAGATTTTTTGTTGTCATAATTTTGTGGTTAACTATCCATAAATAATAGACACTGAGATTTGCATAAATAGAGGGTGCTTTTTATTCAAGGGTTCATCCGTCCAATCCACTCTCCCGACATTCCTCCGAGTTTCATCCCTCTGTCAGGAAAGCCCGGGTAGTGTCGGATTCCTGCCGACTAAACCTCGCAATTATAGCTCCGACCAGCCTAAAGGTTGAGTCTTTGCACTGCAGCCATTATTGGCTTATTGTGCACCCTTTGATTTATCCACTGTACGAGTTTGTACAGGTCCTTAATGGAGCCTCGTCTGTTTTAGATAGGGAGCACCACGAGAAGCTAGATGTATTCCCATCATATTGATCGAAAACCTCTGGTCTCGCACGACTATCCCTTACTCTCCACTCGTAATTGTATCTCAGTGCGCATTCTCAGAACGCATACTCAGAATGCATACGTCGAACAACAGCGACTACGTCTCACCTATATCTACGACCACCCTTGCAGTATACGTACGCAGCTAGCGTACCATAACCATTTTGTCGTCTGTGGGTCTGAAGTAAAACTGTACACCAAGCACTGAACAAGAATTAGTTTGGTTAAGTCGTACGTTGTAAGCACAACTTTAAATCTTTTTTTTAAGGACGCTTTTACAAATGCATCTACGATACGCTAACGACAAGAAATCAAAAATAGCTTGCCAACTTTAAGGGCGATATTTTCTAAGGACTATAAGGAGAGTTTGCTTTGAAGGCTGACATATACATGGGTATCTAAAAATTGATTTTAAGCTGAACTATACCGCAATTTATAAGATATGTTTACCTTGATGGACGTGCGTAAGGTTATGTTTTATTAAACAGTCCAAATAATCGGTTAAAATTAATCAAATCTGGGTAAAAAATAAATCTGAGAACTGTCAACGTGACACGGGATATTGTGTTTTGAATAAAATCATATTATGACCACTGCCAAGAGGTGGTTTATCTGCTTTAAATTTAAAAACAATCGCGATTTGATTGATTTTTTTGTTCAAAATAAATATTTTAAAGTATTTTAATATGAAATAAACCAAAGGACACCGCACCCGACACGGGGTAGCGCCTACATCGACCGCTTTCTTTCATTTTTGGATATAACAAATCATTCCCAAAAATGTATGAAAGAATGTGGTGGGGCCTTTGGTTTGGCCACAGGAGTTGCATTTTAGAACGATAAACGTTCAAAATTGTATGTTTTTTTACCAAAAATGAGATAGTTTTAGAAAACAAGTGATGATATCGAGTGACATTTAGTTTTAGGGGCGTACCGTAAAAAATATAAAATATAGGTTAAATACATTTATTCGGTATTTTCGTCGAAACTGCAAGTGTATATTTCAGTGGAAATAATTCACCAACATTTAAATGCTGTTTACTAAGAGCAGTGGCGTAGAAATTAACTTTTAAATATAACCAGCATTTTTTATACTATAGTTTTACTACACTTTTTAATTTTAACATTTATTACTTTAATATTTGACAGTTATCTGTTGACAAGTTAGTGACCAAAATGTACATATACAGGGTTCCTAAGATTTTCCTTAGGGATAGGATTTCAATAAATCAAACAGAAATGGCATAGAAAGTTCTGCGCGCGCAAAAGAAACAGGTATATTGAGCAATGGTGCCAGTTTGTTATTATCTCCGGACTGCTTTAGTGAGAGAAAATTGTCGCCACTCTTTCATTGTGAGCATAAATCATAGTTGCAATAATAACCGTTGACAAGATGTCTGCAAATTGCGCTAGATGACGCCCACACATCTAATCTAATTAAAAATTAGATGTTTTCAGGTCCAAACCACAGCTTGTTCTTGCTTAAAGGAGGCGGCAGGGTCCATTATTTACGATACTGAGCGATAAACTCATGAGGTTGTTAACATTAGAAAGAAATATCTTCGCTTTTAATTAAATTTCTTTCCATTCTGTTCTACTAGTGACATCTATCCGGAAACGACCAAACCATGCAGCTAGCACTAGCAGCCAAGGAAATCAATAAAAAGCGCTGTTTTTTATGCAGAGCTTTTTGCTTGCGATATTATTGATTTTAAATAAAGCTGGCCCTACACTACATTTGATATTTTCGAGGTGTTTTATGACATGATCTCGAAACATGTAGCGAACCAATTCTTCAAAACTAGCGGGAGGGTAAAAGCGAAAAATAAGGGGCTGCCAATATTTGTAACACTCAAAAAGGGGTGAAAAGATTTATTTTGCTTTGTTTCTTTACAAAAAACGTTTTTTTTTACGAAAAACTTGAGCTCTGCCACTTTTTTTATTTTTTTCTTCAACTTTCTCGAAATTTTCGCCATACCGTAGAAAAAAATTATTTCCCCCATGGTCATACTCTACTTTTATTCGAAAAAATTTAGAAACAGAGACGGGATCAGTTTTCCTAAAACGGGGGATCTTGGTTGCGAGTGAGAAGATAAAGGGCGCCGCAGGCAAAATTTTTTCAATTAAATTAGCCGAACGCAAAAATGTTAGAAAAACAAAGCACGAAATAAAAATGGCGCCGCTTACAATTTTTTTTCAAAAATTACGTAATTTCGGGAACGCAAAGAAATAGGTCTAAAGAGTATAATTTTTAAGAAAAAAATATCAATTTTCTCGCCCTCCTCCACCGGGACTACAGGGGCCGTGCACAAATTACGTAATGGTCATAGGGGGGAGGGGGGTTACAAAACGTTACGTAGGGGGGAGGGGGGTTTTCGACAGAGTTTGCATTTGTATGAAACTAAGAAAATTTGGAATGAAAATAAGCCAAGTTTTTTTTTTAGGGGGGGGGGGGTAGTGGTCTTGAAATCGTTACGTAATATTAGGGGAGTGGCGTGCCAAACCGTTACAAAACATTACATAGGGAGGGGGTCAAAAATTGGTAAAATCACCGTTACGTAATTTGTGCACGGCCACATATCTGACTGTTCCTCCTTTTTGATTTCGAATCAAAGTGCAAAACCCGGGTTGGACGTTCGAAGGCATCAACCCGTCCTATTTGCTTGATAAAGTTTCTACGGAAATATCTCAGTCGATTTCTCCGGCCGTGTATGAACGCTTTAGGTTAGGCATTTGCATGTATCTCAGTCTCCAGCCTGTAAACAGTGCGTAAGGACAATGTTTACAAAATGAAAAGCCGAAAAATATTTTTTTTACGATATCTTTCATCAGTTTGGTATTAAAGTCGAGCAAAAACAATTTTTATTCCAGTCCTAAAGGTATGAAAATGGAAAACATTAGAAAACAACAACCTGGAATGGATTTACTACGTGTAAGATGTAGTGACAACATCGCCCCATGCCCATCCTTTTCTGCCTAATGTGCTTTTCCGTTTGTCTACGTCTTATACACGGCTGCTTGGCCCCCTAAGGATTTGCTTAGGAATTCTGTATTAGAATTTGGCGTTGCCTTTGGTATGCACAGAGGAGCCCATCAAATAATTAACAAGAAATTCACTTTAGAACAATAAACGCTTAAAAATATATTTTTAAATGCTTCAGATATGATAGTTAGATATATTTTAAAAAAACAGGTTATATTATCCAGCGAAATTCATTCTCAGAGGCGTATCATAAAAAATCAAAAAATTGGTTAAACATTTATTTCATTTATTTGGTGGTTTTGTAGAAACTGGGATTGTACATTTTCACACCTATTATATTGACTATAAACACATCTTTTATGAATATTTTTGTTTTAATTATTAAGGTCATTATAACGCATAGAGGTCAAATATAGTCAAAATACACTACCAGTGATTTTAATTTATATGGTTTCATACACTTATTCTACGCCACTGCAGTTTTTGGGTGACCCACAATTTTGATAGTTTTAACAGCCCTTGTGGATGTATTACCGATAACCAGTATCACTTCGAGCCCTATAACAAAGTTAACACTTTGCCGACACTGCGACCTAAAAGTCTCTATACTTATCGCATTTTTACTAAAATTGTCGTATCCTTGCGGTTTATTTTTTTTTTTGATATGTCACCGAATGTAATTGTGACTTTTTAAATATTAATGTAGATACGTCACTGCTCTTAGTAATCAGCATTTAAATGTTGGTGAATTATTTCTACTGAAATATACACTTGTAGTTTCTACGAAAATACCGAATAAATGTATTTAACCTATATTTTATATTTTTTACGATACGCCCCTAGAATTAAATGTCATTCGATCATCACTTGTTTTCTAAAAATAACTGTTACATTTTTATCATTCTAACAAGCAATTCCTGTAAATATTATGATTTTCAAACTAAAGGCCCCACTACAGTCTTTCACAAATTTTTGAGAAATATTTGTCAGGGGCTATAACATATCCAAAAGTGAAAGAAATCTATCGATGTCGACGCTCCCCAGTGTCGGGTGCGATGTCTTCTCAGGCCTTTTTTTGCTTCAACTGGTATTCCAGCGAGATGTAATTCAATCTATAGGAACGTATGGCATATCACTGCTCTCTTATATCAAGAAAAAAGCTTTTCACATATAAGTTTAAAATTAATGTTCAATAACTGTATGAAAACAAAGATTTCTTACATACACACATTTGGTTTGCTTAGGCGTTTTCACACCTTGTCAAAGCCAATTAGCTATGCGCCTAAGTAAAAAAATTAATAAGTTTGAATTTCACAAACCGTGCAAACTTGACCATCTTCGCCTAAGCAATTATTATTCAGCGCAAATTAAAAAATAACGTATGTAAAAATACTAATAATGAAAGGTGTTTAACCGCGCAGAATATACCGCGGAAGCAAAAGATGCATTTTTGGATTGTTGGGGATTTGCTCATTTTTGTTTCGTTTTGGTGGTCTTGCGCGGTTTTGTGATTTGTGCGGTGATGTCATATTAGGCGGCGATAAAAGTCTCAGCGGTAAAATACTTGCGCGTTAGAGGCCAAAAGAGTAACGTGTGATTTTAGCCATTTTACTAAATGTTTATGAAAATTCGGAGATTTTGTGCAGAAGCAGGGAAACGGGGGAGCAATTGCGCATTCTCCTTCCTCCCTGAATTTCTCCCAGACCTTGCGTTACGCCCAAAATCCACAGTGCAACATCTTGGTAGCGTCCATAAATTAATTAACGGTGCGGGGGAGTAGGTAATACGAGGTGGAAGGGGACAGTTCTTAGCTGCTTTTCGTTACCATTTGTAACTGAAAATATAAAATAATAAAGTAACTAAATTTACTTCAACATTAAAACAATTTGTTACCTTGAGACGAAATAAATAAATATAATAAATAAATAAATTTAAATTTATTTGCATAAAAAAAAAGGTACAATGATCTTCTATTACTAAAATATGTGAATGCAAAAAGGAGTTGAAAACAATTTGGTAATTGATCTAAGTTCAACCCCTTTTAGGTATTTTACCTATAAATTTAGTATTAAATTATATAAATAAAAAATATTAAAGAAAAAACAATAACAAAATTAAAAAAAAATACACAGTTATAATAACATAACATCTATAAGAATTATATAAAATATGGTCCCTACAGATTTTTGATAGAATTAAGTCGAAAAAGTATACTAAAATTAAAAAAAAAAAATAATAAATTTGACGGGTTAAGAGTTTTTTTTCCGAGGATTTTTTTTATTAGTTTTGATTGGTTCGAGTCCATAAAGATTTTTTACTGAATTAAGAACAAAAAAAATACAAGAAAAAAAACAAAAAATATCAATTTGTAGAGTTAAGGAGTTCTGTCTTCAAAAATTTCTTGAATTGTGAGAGATTCAGAGATTTTGGCTTTTTTGGAATCGAGTTGTATAACTTACATATGTTGTAGCTAAAACATCTTTCAAAGAGTGTTGTACGATATTGAGGCGTGACAATGTACGTTTGCAGTCTATAGCCGAGAGAGTATTTGTTAGATCGAAATTTAATTTTTTTATATAAATATGTTGGTTTTTTTAATTTAATAATGTTGTGAAATAAACATAATGAATGAAGATTTCTTCTCTGTTTCATTGACAACCATTTGGCTTCCCTTAATTTATGTGAGATTCTTTCGAATTTGCGTATTCCATAGATATATCTTAGGCAAGACTTTTGTACTTTTTGAATACGTTCTGTATTCACTGTGTCCAGACAGGGACCGTACACAGTGTCACAATAGTTGAAGTGACTTAGGACAAGCGTGTCTGTTAGTTTTATTTTAAGGCTCCTGGGTAAGGTATGTCTGCTGGGGTATAGCATCTTCAGACTATAGTAGGCTCGTTGGAGACATTTTTTTATGTGCGGTTTGAATCTTAGTTTATTATCGAAGTGTAATCCTAAATTTTTTGCGTCATTTGTTGTACTAATTATTTCATTATTTATTTTAATTTGAATGGGATCTTTAACTTTCTTTCCAAATACTATTACCTTTGATTTTGTTGGATTAATCATTAGGTTGTGGGCTTCTGACGCTTTCATTAGTCTATGTAGGTCTTCATTTATTTCCGTTTCTGCCACTCTTTGATTTTCGTTTCTAAATGATTTTTTGATTTGTGTATCATCACAATATCTTGCTGATGAGCATTTTTCCAGACAGTTAGTCAACTTCGCAGTATATATATTGAAGAGAATGGGAGATAATATCGAGCCTTGTGGTACTCCGCTGCTAATTTTGGCACAACCAGATCTCCCCTCTGACGTCTCAACAAATTGCGACCTTCCTTGTAATTGACTTTTCATTAACTCTATTGCTTTGTTCGAAAAGCCCGCAAAATATAGGACGGCAAAGAGCAGTTCGTGGTTTAATCTGTCGAATGCTTTTGAGTAGTCTAGCAGAATCAAAGCCGTAGTTTTTCAACTGTCTGACGCTTGAATTATATCGTCTGTGATATTTAGTAGTGCTGTTGTGCAACTGTGGTTTGAACGGAATCCTGACTGATCTGGTGGAATTATTTTATATTGATCTAGGTGTTGTTTTATTTGCTCGTTCATAATTTTTTCAAGAATTTTGGACATGACTGGTAAGATGCTGATGGGGCGTAGATCATTAAAGCTTTTAGGTTGTGTTATTTTTGGTAGTGGTATTACCCTAGTCACTTTCCAAGCGCTAGGAAAGAATCCTTCAAGAATACATACGAAAGGTATAGAAAATTTTATAAAATTAAAATTTGGCAAAATTGGTGGTTTACGCGTTTATAGATGTAGAAGCCTTCCCTTTACCTCGGGGTTCTATTCTGGGCGTAATAGAACGATGATACCCTGAGAAGTGATTAATCGCACAAAAGTTATTCGAACGACGCACGGTGGTCGATTTTCCGGAAAACGCGGACATAAATGGAAACATTAAAAAATGGTTGTCAAGATACTAGGCGAATAGTTGGCCAAAGAATAAACTATGCTTTTTACGAGTTTGACATTACATATCAGTATTCAACTCCAAGTCCTTTGGCAAGTAAGTTTTCTTCTATGGGTGTCAATGTCTTCTGAGACCCATTAACGATAGTTCTTACAGCGTCGGTGGTCGATTGACTTTGTGGCTGTTGATGGGCGAATTTCCTTTGGTGCTTCGCTTGCCAAGTCTGTCGAAGCACCAAAGGTAATTCGCCCACCAACAGCCACAAAGCCAATTGACCACCGACGCTGTAAGAACCATCGTTAATGAGTCTAAGAAGACATTGACATCCATAGAAGAAAACTTACTTGCCAAAGGCTTAACTTTTCCATCGCTCCTAAGAAGACACCCACCATCGATATCATCACCGCCATAGAAGGTTATCCTCTTCCACGACAAGACGCCGACGAGTTCAGACATCAGGTAAGGACCATTAGTGACAAACCCATTAAACATACTTCTAATATAAGCAAGACAGAGGAAATCGCGTTAAAGAATCTTCAAAAGGACAAATCAGTTAAAATCATACCGGCAGACAAGGGCAACGCAACAGTGATTTTGGACGCGGAAACCTATGACCAAAAAATTGAAGAGGTACTTGCTAAAGAAAACTATAAACTGCTCCCAAAAGATCCGACGCAATAAATCGAAAGTAAGGTTTATAGAATTTTGAAAAAGTATTCCAGATATATTCCGGACAATACAAGGTCTCAACTTACACCACATTATAGCAAGCGTCCTCATCTATATGGACTTCCCAAAATTCACAAAAATGCAATGCCCTTACGCCCAATTACAAGTTCCAGAAATTCCCCAACAAGCAATCTGTCTAAATTCCTTTTGAAACTTTATCAACCTCTTGCAGGCAAGACCGCTTCATTTGTAGAAAATGACTGATTGTTTATCGTCTCCTGATGATGCTAACGTTGTTAGCGAAACGCGCGTCGAGTGCAAAAAAGTGTAGTTTTGGTTTGTGGAAAACAATCATAATTTTGTTTTTGTTTTGTGATAAATTATATCAAAAAACTAGATTTTTCCATTGGCGTAGTCGTATTTTCTTAACTAGAAAATTTCAAAATGTAACAAAACTCTTGGAGACGCCACTGTTATTATTATCATATAGCATTTATTGTTAATAATAAATGAACAATGGAATTACCTACAATAGTTGTGGGTTTATTTTAGTTCCTAAATTTCCTACGTACTAAATGTTAACCTTAAATCTATTCACTGGTGAAATTAAAATTGTAATATTGTAGATACTTATGAAAAAATATTATGATAGGTGTCCTAGAAGATAATCTTATTATTTTATTTTAGTTTCTGGAAATCTAATGAGGTTTTTAAATATATTTAAATTATTTTTTTAAACGTTATAATCATTATTCTCATCGAGCAACGGATAAATTTCGTTTCTATTAGTTATCGAAAGCAACATTTGATTTAACAATTTTTTAAAAATTAAGAATATTTGTGCGGTCCTAATCAGATGAAGAATTTTTTAATATACGTTGGCACTGAAGTAAACAAAACATCGTTGTCCAATCGTTTTTTTATTAGTGGCTTAGTTATAGAATTTTGTCTGTGACAATTATTGTAATCGTGTTGTATGTTCTGTATAACAATTTTCTTTTTGTTTAGTCTGTTGGCCATTATTTGAAAAAAAGTAATCGTACATCAGGAACGTTTTTGTCGTTGAAAAGGAGTTCGGTATGATAATATATATCTTTTCTGTAAATCCGCTTAATCAGCCACTTTTGAACTACATTGACACATTTAAGATACGTTATCGTAACTCCGCCCCATGCAATTAGTCCATATGTCAAATGAGATTGGGCTGAAGTGTGATATAACACTTTTAGCTGATTCAAGGAAAATATTTCTCTACAAAATCTAAATAAAGGTAACAGAGATCTTAGTTTTTTGGTCACATATTCTGTGTGAAAGTACCAACTTAGGTGGCTATCAATATAGACGCTAAGGTACTTAAAGCTCGTACATCTTTTTACTTTAACATTTTGCGTATTAGTAGTAAAATTTAAAGAATTGTGAGTCGGGATGCCTTTTGTATAACTGCTGAGTGGAATAAAAAAAGTTTTTTGAAATTAATACTCAGCAAGTTGTTGTTAAACCAAGTTATCAACTTTGGAAAATCGTTAAGTATTAGATTCTAAAGTTTCTCTTAAGTATCAGCCCTGTACTGAACCCCAGCATCGTCAGCAAAACTTGTCACTTCAGCCTATTACTTGGTAGAGGTCATTAATCATCATTAATGTAAATATTCAATAAAATTGGGCCGAGGACAGTTCCCTGAGGAACGTCGCAGTCCACCGACAAGGGATCACTGAGAGTGGCGTTGATCTCCACCTACTGTTCTCTCTCATCGAAGTAGCTCTGTAAAAGTGTGACAGCTGTTTCATCAAACCCGATATTTTTCAATTTCCTAATCATAAGTCTATGAGAGATGTTGTCAAATGCCTTGACGAGGTCAACAAAGATACATATGAACGGAATACTCTTATCTATTGATTCGTAAACTTTTGAAACCAAATCCGCCAATGCATCCTTTGTTGACCTGCCTTTTCTGGATCCGTATTAATTCTAGAATGTTATTATTTTCTAGGTGACTGACAATAAGTTCTTTCAGAATCTCCTCATAGACTTTTCATAGATTACTAATTAGTAAAATTGGTCGGTAGTTTTTTACCTCTGTAGGGTCGCCCGCCTTAAAAAGTGGTTTCACAATAGCCTGTTTAAAAACAGCTGGATATACGCCGTATCTCATTGATTTATTTATTAAAAATGATAATGGAGTGACGATGAAGTTGCTGGTTTTTATTAGAATTTCAGCTGTTACCTAGAGATTTTTTTGTTTTAAGGGTATGTATTGTTTTTAAGATTTCTTCGTTATTTGTAGGGTTTAATTTCAAGGTGTTAGTTATTACTGTTTTTTTAAATTTTAAGGTGCTTTCTTGTTTAATGTTTTTTGCTAAGTTTGCTGCTACATTACAAAAATATTAATTAAAACAGTCTTCTATCTCTTTGTCTGATTTATATATTTTATTTTCATCTGTTTTTATTTGTTGTATAATTGTTTTATTTTTATTGTTAGTGTTGTTTATGTCTTTTGCAAAATTCAATAATTTATTCCGATTATTTATATTATCGTGAAGTTGTTTTTTATAGTATTCAATTTTAGTTGTTCTAAGAAGATTTGTAAGCGTACAACTATAGCGCTTAAATCCTTGTTTGGTGTATAGATTGTTAGGATTTGTTTGCATTTTTTTGTTTACGATTTATCACGAGACGATTCAGTTGCTTTTTTTGTGTACATTGACGAATAAGATTTTTCAACTGATCAACAAAGATCGCTGTATATACGTTCTCCCAATTTGTTTTTTGTAGTTCTTTTTTCAATATCTAAATAGTGCTTATTTTTTAAATAATTCTTATAGTTTCTAGTGCTCATAATGAAATTTTCTATCTGTAAAATATGAGAAAAATGGTCAGAAATTTTTGATTTTAAAACTAATGATTTAAAGGTATTATTGGTTTTTAAAAATATATGGTCTATGCAGGAGTTTCTTGTTGGACTTTCTATGGTAACGCTATTGATTGTAGAGCTAAATCCTTATTGAAATAAAATAAAATAAATTTCTGAGTCAACAAGCAGATGAATAGCAATGAATAGCAAGCAATAAAATGATGTCGACATCGAATTTTTTTGTTATATAGATTGATAGAGGTGTCATACAAAATCAAAGTCTTTTGTGGAGGGTGATCTATAAAGTGCCAATGGCCTTAGTGTTTTGTTATCTTTGTCAACTGTCAAATAAATGAGATTACTGTTAAAAATTCTACAGTTTCAAAAGAGTAGGTTAAATCATTACGAACGTAGATTACAACTCCGTCATTTTTATTAAAGGTGCCATCATTGTATATATGAATGCCTAGTTGTTTATACTTAAAAGTGGTAAGTTTGTTAACCTATGTGTTTCAGTTTAAGACCACATAATCAAAATTTATATTCAGTGCCAACGTTGCTTCTAGTTCATCAAAGTGACATTATACACTACTTGTGTTATTGTGGAGAACTTCAAATTTTTGATTTCGTGGAGTTTGATCTAAGAACTGATAACATTCCTTAATCGAATGACAAACTTTATTGTTTTGATGTATGTAATTAAAGTTCTGTACATAATAATCCATTATTCTTTGTTTGTGTGTTCGTGTTTTTTAATTAATAATTATAGCTTAGTACTAAAAACCAGAAGAATTCAACTTTAATTTACAATTAGGAAATTTTATACTTAATATATATGTTACTGACATATAGAATAAAGGTCCCACTTTTTCCTGTGTCTTATACTAGATATAATTGCATTTTCAACGGCACGTCCCGCTTGTATTTAATGCTTCTAGTAATAAAATAGGAGTTTTTTAAAGTCATAATATTTTATATTTAGCTAGCTCCTCTACTCTTCCAATACCAATTATGAATTTAAAAAATTCTTATTTTATTACTAGAAGCAGAAAATACAAGCGGAAGGTGTCGTTGGATATGCAATTTTATCTAGTATAAGATCCACTGAAAAGTGGGACCTTTTTTTGTATACGTCAGGAACAGTCGCGTATCAAAGAGTTTTGGTACATTTTGAAATTTTCTAGTTAAGAAAATAGGACTACGTCGCTAAAAAAATGTACTTTTCTGATATAATTTAGGTCACTGCTCTTAGATCAACACTGCCAAGTTTGGTACTCGTAGGTTAAGAAATCTTGATGAAAATGCTAAAAAAAATATGCAAGAAATTGTTGGGAAAAGGAGTGGTTTAAGTTACACTATCATTTTTTACTTATTGATAGAGAATTAAATTTGCAACATTTTTCTCCTTTGTCACTTTTAACAGGGGATTTTTAGTATTTTACTTCCTTCCCAAGCTTGTTATTGAAAAAAAAATTTGGGGTTCCAATTTTTTCCGCTGTTTTGCCTATGTAGATTAGCCTATTAGTATTATCACCAAATCTATAAACGTATACCAAATTTAAAGTTTATCAGATGTGTAGCAGTTAGTCAAAATTGACTTGCAAGATTTGTGTCAAACATACTGATAAACAAATGGCAAGTTAAATAAATGCTAGTTGATATAATCGGGAGTAACTTCTGAACCGCTTATCCGATTATTATGTAAATTGATAGGTACATGTGCATTAGGCACTAGCGTACTTCTAATTTTACTTGTTTTCACTATACAAAAAGTAATTCCCAAATATTAAATAAAAGGCAAGTTATTCAAAATTACTCTCTCATTTAGAGCAATTAATTAAAATTAAATAGCCATGCTTTTGCGGTTTTGGTGGAGTAAATTAGTATTATAAATGAGCTTTAATTTTGCAAGGTAATGAGTGTGCTTTCTTCAAATTGCGCAGGCAAAGTGACCAAGATTGTTGCATTTTATCCTAGATTTTCTTCTAGCTAGCAGAGCTTTAAAACGAATTTAAGAAAGGATAATATTTAATATATTTTTTAAATTATTTTCTCCCCAGAGTTAAATAAGAAAATGTGTTTTTTAAATATTTTCGATTTTGTTTCCCTAGATAATATTTTAAGGTAGGTTAATTCGAGGATTATGGAAAGGAGAAAAATGGTCATTTATCTTCGATGACTTTTCGTGCTTTTATTATCACTTTATTTGAGGCATTATTTCGAGGCATTTCGTGGGCATTTAAAGGCAAAATCTGGTAAAAAATGCCTTTATGGTGTACACAAAATGTCGACCGAGCCACCCCTTGGTCCTGGAAGGACAAAACATATTTCGGACAATAAACGAAACACAATTCAAGGTCTTTTCTTAAAAAAATTAAGGCTTTCTTTCAATTGGTATATTAAGGCAAACTTAAGTGCCATGATACTGATTTTTGTTGCACTCCATATACAGGGTGTGACAATAAAACAATTTTTTTAAACGAGTCACCCTATATATTTTTGCATTTTCAAATTCTTAAAAAGTTAGCTATGCAAGAATATCAAAAACCCTTATCTTTTTTAGTTTTGAAGATATTTACGTTTAAATTTCTACAAAAGATATCAAAAACATACAGGATGCCTCACTTGAATAATCACAAAAATAAACTTATTAAAAAAGACGCTGTACCTAGTTTTTAAAATTAACGTTAAAGAATAAAACTTCGACCTTTTCAGTGGGACTTACTAAGGTCTAAAATAGTACCCCCCACAGGTCTAAATATTTACACCTGTAGAGGGCACTAAATTTTAAAACCCATTTTCAAAAAACACTTACCCATAGAGAAAAGATACAAAGTTATTGATTATTTTGTATTGTTGTTGCAAAATACCACAGAAAAACTGCTTATTTCCTCAAAATATTCTATATTTTAGGAGAAAATTCCTTAAATTCATTTTTTTGACAGGTTTCAAAATGGCGAATGGTGAATACGTCAAAAATTTGGCGCATATTAGTTTCATCATCTGTGTTTGAGGTTATAAAGTTGATGATTTTTTAGACCACCTCTGGGGGGAGGTTTAAATTTATAGCTATTATGGTTTCTTTATAATTTCCCTAAGCAACCGTTTTTACAAAAATTAATTTACCTTATTTAATATCCCAAGTTGTTCATTAATCAATAAAACACCTCCAATTTTGTCCAGAAAAACGCCATATTTTAAACCCATTTTCAGCACAAAGAATATACTTATTAGGGCACTACGAGGCAAAACGAACATAAGCGAAGGTCACTGATTATGCACGAAAACTGTCTCCAATGAAAAAAATCCAAAACAACTATACCCATTAATTTCTTTACAAACAGAACTGAAATTAAAAAATTGAGTTTATCTAAAAGCTTTCCACTGAAAAATCGCACTCAAGGGTCTTAACTATGCAGCACCGAACAGTTTGTTGAGCCGACATGACTCGTTTGTGAATGCATCAGTTGGATTCAGGTCTGTTTTTAGTGTTTTTTTCATGACCTACTTTGATGAAATATTTTTATTTGTAGTTTGCGATTGCGATGGGTTTGTGTTTGTAAAGTTTTTTCATACTTTTGATAGATAAAAACCCCTTTTAAATAAATACAAAGTAAATCTAATTCTTATTTTATGATTATATATCGAAATGGTTTTATGACAGTGAGTATTAATCGCGAAAATCAATAAACAAGGGTAAGTTTTGATAAGAGTAACATATAACGTCAAGTTTAATTTGCTCAACAGAGCATTTACCATTTAGATCCCCCTAGGGTTAAAAAAAACTTCTTTTAAATAGAAATTTTCTTTTTAAATCCAACAAAATATTGTGTTAAGATGATTCTTCACTAAAACAAAAAACAATTAAAATTATTCTTCTAAATCAAACTGTCGAAAACTCAAGGAAGTTGGTATAAAATGCTTAAACCAACAATTTCACTTAAACTTAGGACCTGTCTAAAATAGGCTAAACCCTTTTAGTAAATTCCACTGTTTATTTCTCAAAAAACTAAAAACCCTCTATATACGGGGTATCCCAAAATATAAAATTCACACTTTAAAATCGAAGGAGGCAGAGGAGTAAAATTTCAGATAACTAGATGGTTTACAAAAAAATTCCTTTTTACAAGCTTTTATTTAACTTGCCATGTACGTAAATATGTTTGTTCGGGTGGAACCTTGCAACTTAGTTTTGACCAACCTCCCGTTATCCGATCGGCTTTAAATTAGGCATGCTTATATAGTTGCGGTGACAACACAATAGTGTGATGAAGATGAAGTTCCATACTCGAAGGGGGTGGAGGAGGGTACAGTTGAAGTACGCCCGATTTCGTTAAAATTTGGTATATTGGGGCAATTGGGGACGGAGATAACGATTTTTTCATCGGATTTTAAAAATTCAATATGGTGGATTCAAGATGGCCGATTTTTGGTCACCTTTTGCTAACCAATTTTAACCAAATTACACACATCCGATTGCCTTCAAATTTGGCATGTGTTTATTGTTCCGATGACAATACAATAATATGTCATTGTTAGGCCCTCCTTTCCCCTACGAGGGGAGTGGAGGGGGGAAAACACCTAAGTTTGTTCGATTTCAACCAAAATTGGTATACGAGGGCTTTTGGGAATAAGGAATATCAATTTTTGATCAGATTTTGAAAATTCAATATGGCGGATTCAAGCCCATACCCACCTCCCTCTAACGAGGGAAGGGGAGGGGAAAATGATTTAGTTTGTTCGATTTCAATCGAAAGTGGCATACAAGGGTTTTTAAGGAGACGGATTATGAATTTTTGATCAGATTTGAAAATTTCAATATGGCGGATTCAAAATGGATGATTAAGGGTACAAATCTAAAAATTAAGGGTGTGTGTTCAAAGGACATGGGCCAAATAACACAGGTACTGGGCTTCCGTGGAATGCCTTGGTACTTACATTATGTTGTAGAAAACTTCTTTCTGAACACTGTTTAAATGGGACAAAAGTGCCGCTGGGCCGTACGAGATTCACAATTTTGATCCAAAGTTTACATTTTGTAAATGTTTTGATGTCAAAAAATGGCAGAATTCGACTTCATTTATTTTTGGATAGCTGAGGGGTCCAAAATGTCACTGATATTTAAGATAGGAATTTGATCAAGGAGTGTGGCGATTTTACACAATAATTTGAATAAGTGTACCGGATTTGACTCTGTCGGTAGAGAAATAATTGAATTTAAAATAAGTAGAAAATCTTTAAAGATAAGTGGCCTTAATAAAACTTCAAAAATAAGTCAAAGAGTCAGTGTCTTTCAGACTTTGCTTTGTGATTACATTGCCTCGTAGAAAGTTTTGGCGTGCCCTTGCTGTTAGTTCGTTCGTTCTTAGTAGTTTTCATGTTTTAAGTTACTTTTATATCATTTAGTTTGTTGTTTTTAGATAAATAAATTTTTATTAAAAAAAAACTTTTAAAAAACAAGGTTTTATTAAATGCACTCAAAAATAGGAAATAATTTTTTATGCCGTAATAAAAGCGATGGGCGCAAATTAAAACTTTTAACTTTAACGTGACAAAGAGAGTACTACAAAAGAAGAACTAAATTCTTCTTCTATTCGAAAGATAAATATAATGCTTTCATCTAAAGAAGCTGAGAACGGGTGAGATTGCCGTGCTTACCAAGCCTGTGAAAATGTCCTTAGGTTATAGAGTAATACAACTGTTTCTTAGGTGAATCGTCGATGTGACCGATATACGATACCGAAAATTTAAATTTTTAATTTGCGTTTTTTTAGTAAAAATTTATTTTTGAATGCTAATCTTTCGACAACGCTTTTTTTAAATAAGATACTCCAAATATTTTGTAAAATTTCAACAGAACTTTTCTTTCTGTTTCAAAAAACACCTAATATGTTACCTTTTTCTCTAACGTTTTTTAAATTAAAGAATAAAAATTTTTAAATAAGAGCTATGAGTTAGACAAAGAATCACTGAAAAATATGTTTCTTGTTTAGCTCACTGATCTTATGGAGCTGATTTTCCGATTTTATTTAATCACCGTTAGAGAAAAAAGTTACATATTAGGTGTTTTTGGAAACATAAAGAAAAGCTTTAATATAATTGTGTATAACTTTGAACGATTGGGACATTCTGTACAAAATCTAATCGATTTCTCATTAATACTTACTTCATTTTTACGTGGAACTGACTACGTTTTCAATAATATTCACCTTTCAGTTTTCATGAATCGATTTGAATGCTTTTTGAAAACGATTTAAGTTTTTGACATTTGCTTGATGCATTTTGCGGTTAGTTTTTGCCGTTTTTACTTCTTTGTTTTTTTTTTAAGCCACCAAGTTTACAGCACAATAATATAAAATGTGCTAAAAAAAAACGTACATTCTTTTTCGGCTATAGTTTTGCTTTTACTAAAAGCTAAGGCTTCAGACTATATGAAATTTTTGTCAAAATTGACATTTCTTTAAAATACAAGATGGCGCATGATTTTTAAATTTCTCCATTTTTAACACCCCCCGCCAAAATTTTACGTGCGCCACTGTACTCGATTTTAGACATTTGCTATAAAGACACGTCTTTTTCGTCCACAGAGAGGTATCACTTCTGAAAATCCTTTGTAAAACATAGATCTAAAAACCTCTAGTCTTTGTTCTACTAGGGCTTTATTAAATACTGTACGATTCTTTAGATTTTGAGCTCTGCAAGAAGCTAAGGCTCTGGCCTATATACGTAATCTGTCATATTTGACATTTTGTGAAAATATTTGTGTGATATTTTTCACTCCTTTCTGCGAAACTTTGTTGTAAGCCAATGTAGCTGTAGTTATTCGGAAAGTCACGTCTTTTCAGTGTACAAAGAGGTATCATTCGTCAAAATCGGACAAGAACTATAAAAGCTTCGCTTAATGAAATAGGTGTGGTTTTTAAACCCCTGTAAAATAGATAAAATGCAGAAAATTTTTATTTGGCTCATTTACTTTTAACTTATTTGATTTTATTATTTTATACAGAGTGTATAGAAAACTTAAATAACATGGCAATGTAGTTTTGACAGAAATAGCAATGGCGTACTGATTGAATTTAATAGAATAATGTTTTTAGGTGCACTGTTTACAAGGTAAAAAACAGCACCTTCTTCATTAAGCAAATCTTTTTTAATTCTTGTCCGAATTTTGCGAATAATACCTGTTGTACACTGAAAAGGCGTGGCTTTCGAGATATTTGAAATCAGGTACGTCGGCGTACAAAAAAGTTTGGCAGAAAGGAGTGAAAAATATCTAAGTTTCAAAAGCATGCGCCATTACGGATTTTTATAAAATGTCAAATTTGACAAATACTGTATATAGGCCGGACCCTTACCTTCCCGGAGAGCTCAAAATCTAAAGAATCGGACGATATATACCAAATCCCTAGTAGAACAGAAACTAGAGGTTTTTAGACTTATGTCTTACAAAGCGTTACAACACACCTTACTTCGTTGGTTTTGAGCTTTATTATTTTTTGTCCGATTTTTAGAAGTGATAGCTCCCTGTAAACGACAAAGACGTGTCTTTAAGGCAAATGTCTAAAATCGAGTACAGTCTCGCTCAAAAAATTTTGGCGGGGGGTGATAAAAATGGGATGGATATAATCAGAAGCTTTAGCTTTTCGCAGAAGCTATAATCACAAAAATTAAACAAACAGTAGCAAAACTATAGCCTGAAAAAAATGTACGGTTTTTTTTGGCCCACCTTATATAGGGTGCTCCAAAAAAACCGGATTTTTTGGATTGCGTATAACTTTCACATAAATTATCCGAAATTCGAAATTTAATATTTTTTTGAAAAAGAGCACTTAATATTTTATGCAACTAATGTCGACCCTGACACTTCCTTAAAATTCAAGATGGCGGACAGTTTTGAAAAATGGATAATTTTGCCCCTTCCTGGAAAATTTTTATATTCGCCACTGTACCAAAACTGAGATGTTCGCTAAATAGCCTTATTCTTTCTACGTATTTACACGTAACATTTGTTTAAATCGGTTAAGAAATAAAAAAGTTCTGCAGTTTTACATTTGATGCTCTTTGTCTGATAAAAGACTTTATCACTTAAGTCAACTTTATTCTACGGGATACAGGTTCGTCAAAATGTATCGGAAAAAATTCTAAAGTCTAATGCCAGAACTGCAATTTCTTTAGAATTCAAAATGGCGGATTATTTAAAAATTGGGTATTTTTAACCCTTTGGAAAAAAAATGTGTACGCTACTGTAATAAAATTGATATGTGCACTAAATAGCTTGTTTAAATCGGATATCGCCGTCCACCATTTTGAACATTAGGAACATAAAAGTTAGGCTTTTAGCTTATCAGAAAATTTTAGATTTTTGGCAAAACTTTATCCCGTCGACTAAAAACGACCTATGGTTAAAACGAGGCATTTTTTAAAACTGTCCGCCATATTGAATTTTAAGAAAGTAACAATTTTGATGTGAAGTGCATAAAATCTGAAGCTTTCTTTTTCATAAAAACTTTAAACTTGGAATTTCGGAGAATTAATGAAGAAGTTATAGGCAATCTAAAAATTCCGGTTTTTTTTGGAACACCCTATATAATTAAAATAAGGGTATTTTTTCAGAAATTGGTGTCACTCAGTTCGATAAGATACCTGTTTTTATGCGGTTGGATCCCGATATGATCACAAAAGAAACGGTGTTGACCTTAGGCAGTGCCAACGAAAAAAAAAGTTCGAATCGCCACGTTTTTATGAAAATTTTGAAAGTAAGTCGTACTGAAAACGTGTTCAGTGCTACATAGAAACGTAGCAACGATTTATTATTGATTGCGATTTTCTGAAACATTTTTAATGCATATAGCAGACACAAGGGACCCGACTCCGATAAGGACATCTGACAAAATGAAACTAAAACAAGACCTCCGCGGGGAGTATTCGAAAGACGACGAGTCTGTCCTTCAATATGCCTATAAGAGAGAGAAAATACGCGAGACAAACAAGACCTCCGTAGGGAGCGTTCGAAGGTTGACGTCTGTTCTCCTTAAGTAACAATTTTTAGTTACCTTAGTTGCCACGACTAAGAAAGACACTAACATTAACTATGTTGGGAATTTGGAACCTTTGGTTGCACTAAAACAAAATTATGATTGTTTTCCACAAACCAAAACTACACTTTTTTGCACTCGACGCGCGTTTCGCTAACAACGTTAGCATCATCAGGAGACGATAAACAATGAACTAAATTAATCTACGCTCTATCTTATATACAATCCTTTAGTGGGCGGAGATAAGACTAATAAATTGTGATTGATCACGATTTTTAATCCTACCTCCCCTCAACCAAAGAATAAAGTGTACTAAATGGGATAGGTCCTCTATCTTTATTTAAACTATTTCTGGATTTAATGATTTCCATACTTTCATATGCATTCAAAAGTCTTTTGTTTGGTACACTTTTTAGAAGTTTTAGGTTATCTAATGTGAATCTATGATTGTTTTCAAAAGCATGCTCGGCCACACTTGACTTTTCTGTTCTTCCGTATTTTAAGTGTGCTAAGTGTTCACACTTAAAATACGGAAGAACAGAAAAGTCAAGTGTGGCCGAGCATGCTTTTGAAAACAATCATAGATTCACATTAGATAACCTAAAACTTCTAAAAAGTGTACCAAACAAAAGACTTTTGAATGCATATGAAAGTATGGAAATCATTAAATCCAGAAATAGTTTAAATAAAGATAGAGGACCTATCCCATTTAGTACACTTTATTCTTTGGTTGAGGGGAGGTAGGATTAAAAATCGTGATCAATCACAATTTATTAGTGTGAACACTTAGCACACTTAAAATACGGAAGAACAGAAAAGTCAAGTGTGGCCGAGCATGCTTTTGAAAACAATCATAGATTCACATTAGATAACCTAAAACTTCTAAAAAGTGTACCAAACAAAAGACTTTTGAATGCATATGAAAGTATGGAAATCATTAAATCCAGAAATAGTTTAAATAAAGATAGAGGACCTATCCCATTTAGTACACTTTATTCTTTGGTTGAGGGGAGGTAGGATTAAAAATCGTGATCAATCACAATTTATTAGTCTTATCTCCGCCCACTAAAGGATTGTATATAAGATAGAGCGTGGATTAATTTAGTTCATTGTTTATCGTCTCCTGATGATGCTAACGTTGTTAGCGAAACGCGCGTCGAGTGCAAAAAAGTGTAGTTTTGGTTTGTGGAAAACAATCATAATTTTGTTTTACTAACATTAACGTTGCATAAAGTTCAAAAACTAGTCGTTTGTGCAACGGCCACTATGATGGACGAGAAAACGACGCCACACCGTTGTTATTAACTAGGGTAAATTTGGCAACCCTCTAACAACGTTTATTTTAACTGGAATATTGTGGGGATTTTAACGATTCATAATTGATAATTAGTTAACTAGAGTTAATTAATTTACGTTCTTTCAACGTTTCCCTTTACGAGAAAATAGTGGCCAAATAATCAATGCAGTACCACTGTACAAAAATAAGCAAAAAATACCTTTCGATAAAGGCTGGTTCCACGAACCTTAATTTTGAAACCTAATTTGAATGAAAGAAAAACGAATGTTCGCCTACCTTGTTCACGTGCTCCTGCGTATTCCAAAATTGGTGGGTGATTTTCTGGCGAGTTTCACTGGATCCAATAATTTCTTATGATGTAGTTGATGCACAGTATCACTTAATTTAGTTTAAGGGTAATAGTTTTTAGTAAATTGCGGTAATTGCGGGTTATATTAATTTTTTCTTTTATGTGATCGCGAATATGGCGCTTCTATCTAATAATTTTCCATTCTGTCTTTTTCGCGAAGCATGCGCGCGCATCTTGAAAATACCTCTTTTTGGGAGGGCGAACATATTTGCGCGGCAATAATTATTTGAATTTAAAAGAGCTAACTTATTTTTGTACATACAAATAAAATGGTCTAGGTAAACCATTTTAATTATTACTAAGAAAAATTAAATAAATGGTATTCTGAACAAACACTAAGCCAGGTGTGCTATATTACAAGTTTTCAACGTTGAAAAAATGTAAAATTGGTGTAACTTTGAATACGTTAAAAAAAAGTAAAACTTAAGTTAAAAATTAACATTCTACGTGAAAGTATCGCTGATACACGAAAAAATCACTAATTTTACGTTAATATTTATTATTGGATTTAACAAGAAATGTAAACGATAAAGTAACTGAAAAATAACATTATTTGAAATTTAATAAATGTCACTCTTGAAACAAATTTGCTTCTTTACAGTTACATGAGATTACACAATATTGCAAGTTTATTAAAGGTCAAATTTAAAACCAATTTAGTTCTTTATTGTGACATGACAAAATACAATATTGTAAGTTAATAAACATCAAAGATGAAACAAGTTTAGTCTTTTAATGATCACATGACCAACCCAACCAATGACATCACTGCATTAATATACCGTGAATTGGTGACAGTTCTCAACAAAACCGAGATGGTCTAGTGGTCTAAGGAGCTGAAATCTGTGTATATCACCTTTGGATTAAGAGTCCGGATCTCGTCGGCTCAAATTTTTAATTTTTTAATTTTTATTATTTTTTTTTATTTGTTTAAAATTTAACCGCAAAGACCAAATATTTTAAAGCACTAAAATATATTTTTTCTATTGTTTGAAATTGTTGTTGTTTGAAAATATTTAACAAGTTAGAGGTAAATTTTTTAAAAATAATTTTACCTAGCCATGTACCATTAAATGTTACATGCAAGTCACATTTGTTAAAAAAATTGAATGTAACACTATTACGTAAATGTTTGGAGCAATTGATGAACTGGCAATGTAATATCGTCGTTAGGGTTACAAGGGATCTTTTTACTATACCTCTGTTAAACTTCTTAACAAATACTGTGATATTAGTAACCTAAAAAATGTGTCCTGTGAGAAATTTAAACAACATTTTAAGCAAATTTTATTGAATGAGAATACCTAGTTAATTTTGTTTTTGTTTTTGTAATTTTGTTTTAGTACTCAATGTTATCTTATAATTTTAACAAAGCTCACTTTTTATCTTAGATTTATCTTAATTTACGTTAAATTTATCTTAAGTAATTTTTTTTATAATTTATAATTTATAAATTTTATTATCATAGTAAATAAGTCTACTGTAGGTATTTGTACGTTTTTTTTTGTCGCTACTTTATAAAACATTTTTTTTTATGATTTAATATTTTGTAAAATTTCTTACATGCTGGGTTAAGCAAACAGCATTAGCTGACCTTCGCCCAGTCAAAAATAAAGGCGTTCTTATTTACAAAAATACATTGAGGTAATGTAAATGTAACAGGTTTTTGCTTAGTGGGGTTGCGGCCAATTTCAAAATATACCTGTATCTGAAAACTATAGAGGGCACCTCCTTAGTTGCGAAACGGTTGGGTTTTCAATAAACCAAGAAAGGATTATTTCCGCCATACTGATTTATTTTCCTGATTTGCGCTACGCCATTTGTGTAAATCATCGTTAAAAAAATCTTGTTTTTTTGCTTTATTTTGATAATCTTTACTTAGTATTAGTAATTTTTAATTATTCTTTTATAGATAGAGAGGTGGTGGCAGCAAAAATTAATCATTTCCCATTTGACGTTTATATAGTTTTGATAAAGACACAGCAAATATAAAAAAAAATATATGTTCAGACGTCTACAGGCTTGAAACTTGCATAAAATATTAGCTATATTAACTCATTTCATCCCATCTGCAATATATATTAAAACATTCTACTTACCTCAGGACTTAAAAAAAATCTAGCGGTACCCGCCTATGACGGGGCGTTCATATTCAAATAATTGCTATATGAAGTAATTTCATCCCTTTTATGATTTTTGCTATTATGTTAAGGGCCACACCAAGATAACAAAAAAAAATATATTTCACGCCTCTGTGTGGGGGCGTTTTTTATAGGGACGCGTCAAAACTTGTATAAAATAATAGTTTTGGGCCTTTGTAAAAAACGCTTCACCCAGAGGTGTCCAATATTTTTTTTGTTATCTTAGTGCGGCCCTTAACATGATAGCATGGATCAGAAAAGAGATGAAATGGGTTCATATAGCAATTATTTATTTTTTGCAACTTTTGAGGCCTCCCTGTAAAAAAAGTTTCCACCCAGTGGTCAGTAATCATTTTTTTTTGTTATCTTGGTGTGGCCCTTAACATAATGGCACTAATCAGAAAAGACATGAAATGACTTTTTATTGCAAGTTTTGGGACCTCCTTGTAAAAATATTTTTACCTAATTCGTGTGGATGTAAACTACAGTTTATCTATTAGACTGGCTACAGTTTAAAATAGGTTTAAAGCATTTTTTAAATTTTCAGTATTGTTAAATAAAAAAATTATTTAGCAAAAAAACTAGAAGGATTGAAGGCCCGCTTATTTTTTAAAGCTAAAATATCCATTTTCCATGGAAAACTAAGATGCGCTGGTAAATTTAGTGGATCAGAAACTTTAAAAATCCACTTTAATGATATAAATTAACTGCAAGTTACATAGCTATGTATTTTAGAATAATTAATAAATAGTGTTTGGAAATTAGTCCATTTGTGGTTGAAGACGTAAAAGTCTTTATTTAAAATCAATTATATTTATTAAAAATATTATTCAAAGGGTACTTCAGTTGTAGTCACTTCGGTGACGTTGTGTAAACGTTGCACGCTAGTCGCAGGCAACGTCAACACAACTCGAAAAATATCCGACAAATTGGTGCAAAAGCAAGTTGCTAGACCATTTATACGACGTTTTCACGCAACGTTAAATCGCTTTTGACAATGTTAAAACGTCGACAAATTGTTCTTTGGGTCTCCAACTATCGTATATAAAGCTATTAGACACTTATAGCGTTTTGACTTTGGCTCCAAAACTGATCACGATTCTGTATGTTGAATATTTTTAAAAGTTTTTTGTCTGTTTGTCGGTCAGTTTGTTTCAGCATCACGCAAAAACCATTACTCGGAGTCCTGGAGACTCACTGAACAAAACCAGGTTCGAAAGTGGACAATTCAATTCAAAACGTTCTTTATTGTCGAAGAAAACCAGTACTAAACAGTTGTTTCTTGTTAAGGTAATCCTAAAAAACCAATTTAAAAAGAAAAAGAATGAGATTACAAAAATAAATTAATCTAGGCCTAATCATATAAAAAAAACAGTTTAAATAAAGCATATGAACAAAGTAAAATTAAAAGGGAAATCCAAACACTCAGGTTAAGTTTTTTTTGATAGATATTTTGGCGGAAATAGTATTTGTTTACATTTTTGCCATGGAAGACTCGTGAATATAAAATTATTTAATGTTGCGCTTATGAAGGTGATACTGATCTCCAAAATCGTAGGTAAAAAACTATACAAAATAGGTTTTATGAAATCTTCAAAACAATATTAGAGACTTATCGGATCTAAAAATCGCGCTAAAAATTTTGCGTCGTGTTGGCCGCAAATCAGGTTTAGGTGCGAAAAACAAACAAAAAAATCGCATCCCTCAACGCAAAAAAATTGCATCGATAACCAAAAAATTCGTATATTGGTTATTTTTGGACCAGAAAGGAATTGTCAAAAAAAGTTTTTGGTTTCAGTAAAAGTTATCTGTCGAACATAAAAACATATACACGTAATTACGGTCGTAAAACAAGAAATATACGCGTTCTGTACTAGAAACTACGAAAAAGAACAAAAATAGTGGAAAAGCAAAATGGCCCAAGATTAAATAGAACCAAAATGTAATTATACCGTTTTTACCGCTTTAGCGGAGCAAGTTATTGCTTTACTCTAAAGTTTTTAGATCCATTTTGGCGGTTCAACCGCCTTGCTGAAAATTGTATCATTTTATAACTATTTAGATTTCTAAACGACCAATGGAAACCGCTAATAGAATTCGTTTGAATTTATGCAAATATTGATCTCAACGAATGCTATATAATGTTTTATTTTCCGAGTCGAACTCCCTTTATACCAATATGCGATGCGATATTAGAGACCGGAAACCAGTTTTATGTGTTTGCATAAAATAAAAATGAATAAAGCCATTTTGTTCCGCAAAACTAATTTTTAAAGTTTGCGTTCGGTAAACCATATAATATGTATATTTATTGTTATGGGAGTTTTAAATTATTTTTAGTATTTGGGTTAATAAAGTTCTAGATATATAAATCAGTATAGAAACTGTCTGCAGATAACTAAACATGGCTTTTTTGGTTACCGATGCAAACAAACTTTTTGTTTTTTTTTATCACGGGTGCAAAAAATTTTCATCATCTCGGAAAAGGACCACAACACACTAGAACAATACGTTAATCACGTCAACAGCATAAGAAACTGCATCAAATTTACTCTGGAAAAAGAAGAAAGTTGTCAGCTCTCTTTTCTCGATGTTCTGGTCACCAAAAATAATTCGATCATAATCACTTCCATATATCAGAAACCAACTCATACTGAACAATATCCTCATTTCAAATCACACCAATCCACATCGACCAAACTGGGAATTGCAAAACCTCTCATAGGTCGAGCCACTTACATCTGCAATACAGAAGAAGTCAAAAATTCGATTCGATCTGCGAAGGAATGGTTTCTCCAACAACACGATCAATAAAACTCCTTAGACCACACCAACACCAAAGGCTACAGACGTAAATACTGAAAGAACATTTATAATTTAATACGTCAAAGAAATATCAAAAAAAAAAAAGAATAGGCAACCAATACCATCTTCGGACTGCGTTCAAAACAACCAAAATAATAAGAAGTCAATTGACAAAATCGAAACCACAACGCCACGACACCAAGAACTGCATCTAATGAAAAGAGACAAAGATCGTCGCCAAGGAGGAAAATCTATTCAAGCGACAATTCAAAGAAACAGCATTCATCGTGAGGAACCAGAATGTATTTTCTCAACCAAGCGTCACCATCAAGGTTATCTGGAAACCCACACTTTTCGGAGGTAACAGATTTCAACTTTGAAAGGGTGGAGCCAACTCAGTGTAAACTTCATGGTTCACTTAACAATCAATCACGAAAATCTAGTCATTCCTACAACAAAAACCATAAAATATTTAGCAGTAGTATTAGATAATGGCTTTCGTTGGGATGCTTATATCAATTATGTTGTCAAAGAAATAAGAGGAATATTACCAAAACTTAAGTGTCTAAAAGATTTTCTTACAAGAAGTCAATTAAAAATCCTGTATTTTTCACTTGTACAAACTCATATTACATATAGCATTATAGGTTGAGGCGGTTTTCTAGATACTATGGAAAATGAACTTTAAAAATAATATATGGTAAGCACAAATTGTTCCCAACAGCCTTTTTGTACTCCATTAGTCAAATTATGGATATTAGACAGCTTTTTTGTTTCCGCATAGCAAACACAAACAAATAACTATAATACGAAATCGAGTGATAATAATGTTGGTGTACCTAGAGCTAAAAAAGCATGTGGTCAAAGAAGCTGTCGCTATCTGACACCAGGTCTCTTTAATATACTGCCAACACAACTAAAATCTTTAAGTGTATTAGGTAGTTTTAAAAAACAGCTCAATGAATGGTTTTTAGAAAGTGTTTCGCGAGCCTATATATAACTGAGTTTGTTAATCAAAAAATGAACAAATATTGAAATTATCGTGCAAAACACTTAACTTAATTAACGAAGTAAAAAACACAATTAAAAAATGTAACAATATTTTTACTGACAATATTAAATATAAAAATCCACAAGCCGGGAAAATCGGTTAGACCTATAGTTTCTACTGTAGGATCACCTACTTACAACTTTTCGAAATGGCTAGCAAACGAGTTTGAAAATTTACCTATAAAGGAAAAAGGTTTTTCTGTTTAAAGTTCCCTTGAATTTATTAACAAAGTTAAAGATATTTCACTCCAAGAAGGTGAAATTTTAATCTCGTTTGATGTTAGTTCGTTGTTCCCTAGTGTGCCGATCCCCAATAACTTACAATACCTGGAGGAACTACTAAGAAAAAACAATGTAGAAGACAAACAGACTTTCGAATACCTATCTTTAACAAAACTCTGCATGAATCAAAATTACTTTAATATAAAAATAACTACTACCAGCAATTAGAAGGAACCACAATGGGTAATAGTTTATCACCTTTTATCGAAAACCTCTTTATGAGCAAATTTGAATCAGATATAAGTAAAGAATTTGAGTATTTCCCCAGAGTATGGTTTAGGTATGTAGACGATGTGTTTGCAGTATTCAACACTAAAGTAACTAGTGTTGAAAATTTTATGGAAAAAATAAATAACAAATTTCCCACTATTAAATTTACTTATGAAACAGAGAACAACGGTACACTGCCATTTCTAGACACTTTAGTTATAAGAAATAAAAATAAATTGGACTTTGACCTATACAGAAAAGGAACGGCCACCAACAGGTATATTCCAAATGACTATTTTCATTGCTTACAACATAACCTTGCAAGTTTGCACTTTTTAACATATAGATTAGTAAATTTCCCTTTAAACAAAAAAAGATTTGAAGCAGAAAAGAATAGGATTAGGAATATAGCTGGCGAAAACGGTCACGACGAAGGCTTAATAAATAAGCTGATAAATAAACATTCTTTTCAAAAGACCTTTCGGAATTCCACTTTTTTCAGACAAAAATATACCTGCGACTCAAATTTTGTATCAATTCCTTATAATCCTAATTATACGAAAGGATTACAAAAAGTATTTAATAACACCGGTCTTAAATTAGTACATCAATCCGGTAACACAATAAGAAGCTTACTAGGAAATCCCAAGGATAAAACTACAGTTTTAGAAAAAAGTGGAATTTACGAAATTAGTTGCATTGATTGTGACAAAAAATATATTAGCCAAACGAGACGCTCTATTCAAACACGTTTTAAAGAATACTTAGCACACTTAAAATACGGAAGAACAGAAAAGTCAAGGTTGGCCGAGCATGCTTTTGAAAACAATCATAGATTCACATTAGATAACCTAAAACTTCTAAAAAGAGTACCAAACAAAAGACTTTTGAATGCATATGAAAGTATGGAAATCATTAAATCCAGAAATAGTTTAAATAAAGATAGAGGACCCACCCCGTTTAGTACACTTTATTCTTTGGTTGAAGGGAGATAGGTTTAAAAATCGTGATCAATCACAAATTATTAGTCTTATCTCCCCCCACTAAAGGATTGTATATAAGATAGAGCGTAGATTAATTTAGTTCATTGTTTATCGTCTCCTGATGATGCTAACCTTGTTAGCGAAACGCGCGTCGAGTGTAAAAAAGTGTTGTTTTGGTTTATGGAAAACAATCATAACTTTGTTTTAGTGCAACCAAAGGTTCCAAATTCCCAACATCATGCAAAACACTGCCACACAAATGGACACACTTTTTTGCTTGTTTCGACAATAAACTCGAACGGTTAATTTGTGATAATGTAAAATTATCGTATTTTTGTAAAAATTCAATCATTTTCTTTATTAAACGTCTTATTATTTTATTATTATTTATTAACACAGGTTAGTTTTATGGTTCACTGAACACATGCTAGTATATAAGACTAGGTAGTCTTAATTTTTGTTAGTATTTACCTGATGACGATTGCAGGTACATAAGCATTCAAAACATTTTGAAAAAGTAAACATTAGGGCAATAAAAATTCGAAACACTAGTTTTCTCTCATATTGTTAATGGTTAAATATTCATGTTAACGTTAATACTATAAAAAAAAAATTTTATGTCAAATATCCTACACGTGGCTCTTGCAAGCTTTAAAATACAAAGACTTACTTACAATTAACAGTTAAATAAATTTACACATTAAGGTGGAGCTTAGAATTAAACTTGATATGAAAAATTGTCGTCAAGTTGTGGGTCTCATAATTTATGGCCTCTATGGAAGAAGGTGTAAGGCCCTTAGTACCCCTCCCTTTTATTAACATATAATATAACATCTGTACTTCTTATTTTATTATTTTTTACCAGAACTTGTAAAATAGTGAACGCAAAATCATTTTAAAACGTGTGTAAACGTTCTTATTCTTCTTGCGTTTTAAATAAGAAAATGTGAAAACTTGGCAAAAGTATATTTCCCATGAGCAAGAAAACTTGTCATGAATACGTATATTTTTAGCGAAACACGTGTAGGGTCTTAAAATATAAAGTTTTGCTAAAGTGTTAAAACGTTTTAAACTTAAAAATTATTTAATGAATAATAATTCGTAGGAAATTTTACTTTTGCATGGTTTGGTTGAGAGGTGCTTGGTGAGTTAAATACGTGGGTGTTTTCCTAAGTAATTCAACTGAAATAGACCAATCAAGTCATTCATAAATCGCTTTGAAACGCGATCAGTCGTTAGATTTAGGAAAAACCGTTGTCCTCCATACTAGCAACGCTGCTTCAGACAATACCATGCATGCTCCACTTCACACATGCTTAATCCACCTTACGTTTACCAGCTCGATTCTACTAAAGCGGCAACTCCGAAGACAAATAATGAATGAGGCAGTGTAGCACACGGTTATACAGGTGACTCGTTACAAGTGCGAGGTTGTCACATTGTGTAGGTTTTATTCTCAATATATATTGGAAATATAAGATAATTATTTTTTGGTTAAAATGTTAGATATTTATCTGATTGCTTACAGTTTATCTAAAAAAAAACAATGCCAAGAGTTCGCGGTCGCTAACAATTTCATCATTTAAACGACTTCGAAAAAGGACGCATCGTGGGCATGAAAGAGGCTGGTTTTGGTTTACGGGAAATTCCAATAAGGATTAATGCCAATCCATCAACAATGTTAAGAGTTTGAAGAACGTGGTCCAATGATGAGACTTATAGACGTCGTGTGGGTTCTGGACGCCCTACAAGGTCGTGATTTACGGCATCTCAGACTTCTTGCTCTCAGAAATCGATAGGACAGTATATGCCAAGTAAGAGATCTTCTAATTGCAGCTACAGGACGAGTGTTTTCAAAGATCATAGTTAATCTAAGATTGCTTGATATGGGGCTGAGAGCTTACAGTCCGCTTTTGGTGCTACCTTTGACGCCACAACATAAGGCTCGCTGCTTGGAGTGGTGCATAGCTGGGCAAAACTGGAATGATGAATGGCATAGCATAAGCTTCAGCAACGAATACAGGTTTTGTTTAGGTGGCCATGATGGACGCATGAGGGTTAGGCGATTTCGAAGTGAGAGTAGTAGTAGTGGTAGTAGAAGAAGACATGCATGTGCAACAAGACCAATATAATACAAGTTATATGGATGATAATAGCCCACTTGATATAGGACTTATTATGGACCACAATTCTTCTGATTTGAGCTTTGTAAACGAGGGTGATGTTATGAATTCCAGTCAATTAAGTCAATGCACTAGTCAGATAAATGGTGTTAATGTCGGTAGTCATACTAATATTAATCAGAGTCATGAAAATTCTTTTTTAGAACAGGGCAAGCTCAAAAATCATGATGCATAATTAAGTGTTTTAGAGTGATCTATGTAAATATGCAGTCCCTTGTAAATAAACTTACCCCCTTAGAACTTGTGCTTGTTGAAAAAAAGCCAAACATTTTTTGTGTAGCAGAACATTGGTTACTTAACGATGATATTTTATATTTAAATATTAGTAGCCAATATCAGCTAGCCTGTCATTTCTCACAAAAAAATCATATTCATGGGGGAACTGCAATTTATGTAGAAATAAATACTTGCTATAAGGTTCTTGATTTTATTGAAAAAATGTGTGTTGAAATGTGCTTTGAATGTTGTGGTGTTGAAGTTAAGATTAATAATGTTAAAACTGTTGTTTTGTGTATATACAGGTCTGATTCCATGCCACTCGAAATGTTTTTAAACTGTCTATATTTAGTAACGGAAAAATGTTTAAAGATTTGTGAACGCCTCATTTTGTGTGGCGATATAAACTTGGGCTATTACAAGTCACTCGACAAAAAAAACATTAGTGATTTCTTGGAATGTTTTATGCTTCGTATGACTAATTATGAGTATGCTAGAGTATTCACAAACTGTCATGGTATTACAACAAAAACAAAACTAGATTATTGTTTTACAAATTTAATAGACAACTGCTGTCAAACTGTGGTAGGAGACTTTTCATTGGGAGACCACTATGCCTTAAAATGCTGTATTAAAACAAACGACGACAACAACAGACCAATAAATCAAAATATACCCCATCAAAAAAGGAATCTATCACAAAAAAATATCGAGCAACTAAACAATAATCTTTGTAATAAATTTCTAGATGTTTATGACAGTACACAACATATTGATACTATATACAATAGGTTTGTTTATACCATAGCATCTTCCCTTGATATTTGTTGCCCCCTGCGAACAATAAAAAATAATGGAATAAAAACTAAACCTGAATGGGTAAATCAACAGATTGTTAAATCAAGTAAAAACTTGAAACAACTTTTTCAGAAAACAAAATCAAATTAAAATCTTAAAGGAGTTTAAACATTTAACAAAAAAAAACATGTAAAACTAATTAATCAATCAAAAAGAACATATTATTCCAACAAAATCAAATACTCTAGTAACAAAAACAAAAAATCTGGGAAATTGTCAACAAAAAAAAACCTAAACTAACACAAACAATATTAAATTAAGAACAAACGATAATGTATTCATAGATGAACCTGGTAATATCTGTTCGACATTTTTAGAATATTTTAAAAATATACCAAAGGAAGTTTTAAAAAAAGCGTATCCAGATCATCCCAACACAAACACTGTTGACTGTACTACATCAAAATTGCACTTTAGTTCTTTTCTTTTTTCAAGTGTTTCTACTATTGATGTTATCAATGTGATAAATGAACTAAAAAATACAAATTCCTTTGGTATTGATTGCATTCCCTCTAAAGTAATAAAAGCAACGGCAAAACATATCTCTAAGCCCTTATCATTTTTTATACACCAATCAGTTTTGAACAGGGAATATTCCCAAACAGTTTAAAAACAGCTAGTATTTGCCAGTTTTAAAAAAAGGTGACCCTCAAGAAGTAAGTAACTATAGGCCGATATCCATACTAAACACAATTTCTAAAGTTTTTGAGAAAATTATTTACAAACAAATGTAGAGCTATCTTACAAAATACAATCTTCTTAGTAAACAACAACATGGTTTTTTAAAAAATCAAAACAAAGAAACAGCGTGCTATGATTTTATTACTCACGTCTACAAAAACCTTGATAAAAAGAAAAAAGGCTGGAATATTCTACGACATGTCAAAGGCATTTGATTGCATTGACATTGATTTTGCTTTGAAGAAACTCTATGCTCTTGGTTTTCGAGGTAGCATGTTGAATCTCTTGGAGTCATACTTAAAGTATAGAAAAATGTGTGTCAAATATGGTTTTGAAGTGTCCGAACAAAGCAATATGTGTCAGGGAGTACCGCAGGGCTCTGTGCTAGGACCACTAATCTTTTTAATTTATATAAATGTAAGTTGTGCAGTGTCAGCTGATTCAGTTGAGGAACTTACCAATAAATTTAATAATCTGTGTCTCAATTTTCAACAATGGTGCTCAAAAAATAAACTTGTCGTAAATAGTGAAAAAACAGTTTTAATTAAGTTTTCGTCTAACAACAATAAAATATCATATGAAATCGGAAATATCTTCATGTCAAACAAAAACATATTAATAGTGGAAGAAACAAGATTCCTGGGAATGAAAATTGACAGTGGACTGAATTTGCAAGACCATTTGAACCAAGTAGGGAAAAAATTAAATTCATCATATTTTGCTATTTTGCAACTTAAGGCCACACTAGAAAAAAAAAGCTTATTAAATGTATACTATGCACTTGCATATTCGGTAATGTCCTATAATGTTATTTTCTGGGGCAATGCTGCTCATACTAACAAGATTCTAATACTACAAAAAAGATTAATTAGGCTTATTTTTAACCTCAAACCACGAGAATCCTGCAAACCGACATTTAAAAAAAAATAGTCTTTTAACATTCCCTGCTTTATTTGTTTTTAAATCAATTAAGTTTATAAAGAAAAACACAGGTAAATTTAGTGAAAACAGACAAGCATCTGATAATCACTACAATACCAGATAAGGCAGTCTCCTAAGGATATATCACCACCATAGTTCTCTCTATGAAAAGTCACCGAGCCACTTCGCCCTAAAATTGTTTAATAAACTACCCCTCAATTTACAAAATTTAAATAATAAAAATATTTTTAAGAACTCTGTAAAATCAATTTTAATAGAGCTATGCCCTTATGATATCTCAGAATTTTTAAACATGTAATTTTATTTAGCTATAACCAATTTTTATTATTATACTTATTTTATCACTTTATATAATATATGCACTAAACCTATAAAGCAAATAACTGACAAACTTGTCTCACGCAGAGATAGGATTTTCTATGTATGTATTTTATTATTTTTTTAATTTCTATTGTACTTACCTTAGTGACGATTTCCATATTGTAATATTGTACAATCGATTTCTTTCGGAAATATAAGTCATTATTTATTTATTTATTATTAATTATTATATATGTTTAGGAAGCAGATTATGTCTAGTCCTCATCAACGGCAATCTGACTGCTTGGCGATACATCCATGAAGTGCTGCAATCAGTTTTACATCCCTACCTACAAACTATCCCGAATGCGATCTTTCAACAAGATAATGTCAGAACTCATATTGCTCGTGATTTCCAATCAAAGTGTATGATGGTGTGTGGAGGGTGACCAGTGAAACTACTGATGAGCCCACGCTGGTTACCCAGGGCGAAACATCGTTTAATCATTTCTCTTTTCACTTTAATCTTTTGTGTGTTCCTTGTGGGATCCTCATCCAAGTTTGAATTTTCGTTATTTCCACCCAAGATCTTTTGATCTTTTGTTTTTTAGTTTCTTTTCAGTTGAAGTAACTGATTTGGAGGTTTTTTAAATTCTTTTGTGTAGATCATGTAAAAATATTTGTTCTTTCTGGTGTCGCATTTTTTTTGTTCTCCAGTATTTATATGCACCATAACATGTCCACTTGTATTAAAAAAAAAACGGGGGCATTACGTACCCAAATGTTAAATACGTGTCTTCTTTTTTTATTAACAGATGCGAACCTACACATTATGAATTATTTACTGAATTCAAATTGTGAAGATTTGTGGCACCTATACTCACAGATGAGCCCAACATTTACAATATGGCGTTATGATACCACGTGGGTACCAATTGAAATTTTATCGTATGATACTATATCACGTTTGTTTTATAGTTTGTTGTTTTTTCTTTACTTTTAATACTTTTTTGCAAAAAGAGATCATTTTTCACAATAAAGTTTATTTTGCTGCTTAATTTGTTTTTGCAATTTTTCAAAATAAAAAAAAACTAATTACCATAACATTTTAATAAATGCACTCAAAAGTAGAAAATATTTTTTTATCTTTTTTAGACCATAATAAAAGCGATAGGCGCAAATTAAAAAAAAACTTTAGTTATCGTATATTGGTCACATCGACGATTCACCTAAGAAACAGTTGTATTACTCTATATCCTAAAAACATTTTCAAAGGCTTGGCAAGCACAACAATCTCACAAGTTCTCAGCTTCTTTAGAATTTAGTTCTTCTTTTGTAGTTCTCTCTTTGTAACGATAAAATTAAAATTTTTAATTTGCGGCCATCGCTTTTATTATGGTATAAGAAACATAAAAAATTATTTTGTACTGTTGAGTGAATGTAATAAAAGCTTTTTCTTTACTTTTTTTAAATAAAAATGTATTTTTCAATTTTTAGATTTGTACGCTAAATCGTCCATTTTGAATCAGCCGTATTGAAATTTTCAAATCTGATCAAAAATTCATATCCCCATCCCGAAAAACTTCTGTATGCCAAATTTGATTTAAATCGAAGAAACTAAATCTTTTTCGCCCTTCACTTGCCTCGTTAGAGGGAAGTGAAGGTGTATTGTCGCCGGAACTATAAGCGCATCCCAAATTTGAACACACACCCTTAATTTTCAAATTGGATAAAAAGTTAATAATCCTCGTCCTTAAAAACCACTGTATGCCAATTTTCATTGAAATCGAACAAACTAAAACTTTCTCCCTGTCCACTTCCCTCGTTAGAGGCAGGTGAGTACCTGAGAATACAATATTATTGTATTTTCACCGGAACTATAAAAGCATACCAAAGAACCCCGCACGAAATATATTGAAAAATTATTTCGGTGAAATTTGACGAAATTTCAGAATGTTATAGTGCGTTATAAGATCAGAAAAATGGGTAAATAAGAATTGATTTCTATGACTAGTCCCAGAGATATATACGGTCAAAGTTTAAAAAAACGTCGTTTCGGGGTATATTGGGTACGCTCAAAAAGGCATTTCCTGACAGAAATCAAAGAAGTGATTGACGAATATGAATTACCGAGGAACCACACGTGAACTTCCTTATTATTTTGTTGATAAAACGTTAACAGGTTGTATACAGGGGCTAGTCAAAAAAATCATTTTTTGACACATTTTTATTTTCCTCTATACAAAAATTAAAAAATAATTTTTGAGCACACATTAATGTTTTCGTATTTTATAGATAAACTAAACAAGTTTTTCTTCCCAGTAACAGTTAATTTGTCTTACATGTTTTTTTCAATTTTTTGACTATAAAAACTTAACAAAAATTGTTTCCTACTACGAAATACTTATTTTGCAAATTAAAAATCTAAATATTATTTTTGTTAAAGTAATAAGTAAATAAACTTTAAATAAAATAGATTTTATTTTATTATTTTTTTCCTAGCTATGAGGTACATGCAAAAAGTTCTATCCCAATGAGCATTTTCAGAAACTTCTGGTGACAGATATTTATATAATTATTATAAAGAGGGTTCCATTGATACCCTAGGATATTTAGAAGTTTCCTACAAGAATTGAGTTTGCATATTTGTTTTATTAAAGGCTCTAAATTGATGGTACCCTTAAGTAACATAAAACTGGCGTTAAGAATATTTCCACAGACACCTTTATAAAAATTAAAGTCATCGGTTCAAATGTTATGTAAATTGGTGTTAACAATGTTTCCACCAACATATTTATAAAAATATAAGTCATCAGTGACAAAAGTTATATAAATTGGTGTTTGAAATCTTTCTGTCAACCCACCTATAAAATCGTAAGTAACTATCAATTAAAGATATATAATAGATTGGTTTTTAAAATGTTGCTATCAACCCACTTATAAAACTTAATTAACCAACAACAAATTTATATAAGATAAGATTGAAAATATTTCGAGAGACACTTATAAAAATTTGGGAACTCACACACAATAGTTATATAAATTGGTGTCTGTAATATTCTTATGAACTCATTCATAAACCTTTTTTGCCCATAATGTGTTTTCTATAATGTTGTTATTAATTTCTTTATATAGTGAATTTTTTTATCACTTAATGTTTTTCATCTAGGATGATGATTTTTTAAAGGTTTCTCAGGGTACTCTAAACTTACTTTACTTACTATTTAACACTTTTGGTCGCGCTGAATTATCAAACAAACAATAAATTACCATTAGTGTTTTTAGGATAGTTTAACCAAGCGCAAAAATATTTAAGTTTAGATTTTAATAGTTTACTCTTCATAGCTTTTTTATTATTTTTTTCATCGTTAATTGTTATGGTTAAACGACGATTATTACAATTTACCTGATAGTTTACTCCTTATAGTTTTTTATTGTTATTTTCATCGTTACTTAATTATCGTTATGGTAAAACACCGATTACTACAATTTACCTATAGCTTTTTTTATTTTTATTTTCATCGTTACTTAATTATTGTTATGGTGAAACACCGATTATTATAATTTTGGTACTTTAAAACAGAATCTGGGCCCTCTGGGGGGATTTTAACCCCCAAAGCCCCCCTCTGGCTACGTCACTGTGTAGGTATAAGGGAGAGCAATTACCCATAGTCATAATTTATGGTAATTTATTGTTTGTTTGATAAGTTAGCCCCAACCTGAGAAACCTTTAAAAAATCATCATCCTAGATGCACAACATAAAGTGAAAAAATAATTGCACCCTGTATTAGATAAAAGTATGATAAAGGCGTACGCAAAATTAAATGAAAATCTCTCGATCAGTTTTAAAGAAATTAAATATTTACTACATTTTTTGTAAAAATTAATGATACAGAGCTTTTTGCGTGTACCTCGTAGCTAGGAAAAAAAATTAAAATAAAATCTTTTTTATTTAAAGTTTATTTACTTATCACTTTAACTGAATGCAAAATAATATTTAGATTTTTAATAGTAGGAAACAATTTTTGTGAAGTTTTTATAGTCAAAAAATTGAAAAAACATGTAAAACAAAGTAACTGTTAGTGGGAAGAAATACTTGTTTAGTTTATCTAGAAAATACTCAAACGTTTGCTCAAAAATAATTTTTTAATTTTTGTATAGAGGAAAACCAAAATGTGTCAAAAAATTATTTTTTTGATTAGCCCCTGTATACAATCTGTTAACGCTTTACCAATAAAATAATAAGGAAGTCCATGTGCGGTTCCTCGGGAACCCATATTTGTCGATCACTTATTTTATTTCGGTCAGGAAATGCCTTTTTGAGCGTACCCAATATACCCCGAAACGACGTTTTTTTAAACTTTGAGCGTTTATATCTCTGGAACTAGTCATAGAAATTTTTATTTACACATTTTTCTGATCTCATAAGGCACTCTAACATACTAAAATGTCATCAAATTTCACCGGAATAATTTTTCAATGTGTTTCGTGCGGGGTTCCTTGAACACAATCGTATGTGGATAAGTCAGTTAAAATTGGCTAGCAAAGCATAACAGAAAATTGTTCATCTTGAATACGCCATATACCAATTTTGGCTGTAATCGGACAAACTAAGGTGTTTTTCACCCTCCACTCCTGTCGTAGTGGGGAGGGGTGCCTAATAATGACATAGTAGTATAGAGTCACAGGAACTATAAACGCAGAACAAATTTGAAGGCAATCGGATGTGTATAAGTCAGTTAAAATTGGTTAGTAAAAAAGATGACGAAAAATCGTCCATGTTGAAGCCGCCATATTGAATTTTTAAAATCTGATTAAAAATTCGTTATTTAGATCCCCAGGTGCCCCAAAACACCAAATTTTAACTAAATCAGGCGTACTTCAACTGTACCCTCCACCCCCTTCGAGTAGGGGGAGCTGTCAATTTCATCATACTATATTCTTGTGTTGTCACCGCAACTATATAAGCATGTCAAGTTGGTCAAAATTAAGTTTCTACCCGAACAAACATCCATATATTTACATAGATACATAGATAGGTACATTGCAAGTTAAACAAAAGCTTGTAAAAAGTTGTTTCTCCGTATTTTTAAAAGCAAATTTGCATAATTTCAGGCTAGTGATAAAAAAGTTATAAAAATAAAACATTATACGTATAGGTATACAACTATCAGCGCAATCCGGCATCGTCGCCATATTCTTTACCTTATATCTGATCGCAACTGTGGTAAATATTTTTTTCTCTATTTTAGTTATACTTTTATGGTGTTTTCCAATAAAAGTTATACCGATACGCTAGTGACTAAACTCTCGAACTAAGTCGATACAATGTTTGCACTTATATTGATAGGTAGACAGAATAGCCAATCCATTCGACTAGATGACGAAAATCAAACTCAGACTCAAGGCTACACCAGTTCTGTGTAGTCGTCATGCAATATTAATGCGCCCCGTGACATCTCCAGTGTGTATTGAATAATAGCGAGAAATTTGTTTGCTTGAAAACTCTATGTTTAATGTGTAATGCCTTTGATAGTGCGGCACTCTGCTGACTCTACTGAGCACGTTAATTAACTTGTCCAATAAAGAGTTAATCCGGCAATAATTACTCATTCAGCAGTTAGAGTTATTTTGCAACTTTTATCACAATGTAACAGGGTTTAAGCAAGAAAAACAGTAAAGTAGTGGAGAAAAATTTTTCAGTAAAATGAAAGTCCCAAAAATATACGTGAAAAAAACGTTTCTCTTTTGTAACGCATAGTGGCGTGCGGTGAAATTTCATGCGGTGAAAAACGTACACTTCCGGCCACATAAAATGCGTACTGCAGAAGTTAGCTACAGGTCTGTTGAATTTAAGTTTTGCTAATTGCGTTGCTTATTGTAAATGACTTTGACGTTTTCAAATTACAGGTTAGATCTTTTGACATTGTAAACACAAAAATAAGGAGACTGCCTACACTTTACTATAAGACTAATATACTAATGAATAAAACTATTTTTTTTAAATTATGCAACATTCTATTATCAAAACTTATTCTTAAAGCTGCTTATGGACGAAGAAAACCACAATTGTACGAATAAGAAAAAAGTATCAAGAAGAAAGAACTGTTTGACAAAAGGAAAGCAATAACCTAATCATAGTTAGCGCACCTCTACAGGATCGGTAAATTTGAGTAATCTAAGTCTTTGCAGACAACCAAAATTGTTCAAAATCAAAAAAAAATTATTAAAAGAACACTACGTGAATTAAAAAAGCCAATAAAACGTTTCTTCAGTAGCGTGTCATTACCCCGTCAGCCTCGATAATATTTGCCAGTCTCCGTGGGATAAAATCTGCTAAATTTTAAAATAAATTTGGATTTGAAACCACGAGTTCGTCGTACCCTCTGTCTATGAGCACCATTAAATGGTTGGAATTTCTGGGAACAATATTCATTAGTGTTAACTTTTTTGCTATAAAGCCTCACACATTTTCTATGGGATTGGCGTTTGTTCCTTCGAATGCAGCATGTAATCCTATCCTTGCATTTACCGCCACAGTCTGAAACTAACCTTAATGGTACCTGCCGGGCAAGTTTTCTACATACCAGAGGAAAAACAGCCGATTCAATAGAGAGTACTACCGTAATTGAAATGCTAGAAAGAGTTTTTAAACCACAAACACAAATTATCGTAAACGCATTATTTTTCCCACACACAAACTGCCAATGTAAATAGAATAAAAAAGAAAAGAAAAATTCTTGTTTTTGCAAATTCCTTTTCACAAAAAAAATAAAAACCTAACTAAACAAAAAAACGAATTATCACCTACTCGCTGCAGCTTTTGCTCAGAAATAAATTTGGTTGGTTGCAAAAAAAAACCGAGTGAGCCCCGTTAAGCCTCCGTACGTAACTTATTTCGGTTCGTTTATTTTTCGATACGGGAGAAAAACCAATTTTGCCTACGGTATCACCAATTTTGATGGGCTATTAACGCTCGAATAGGGCATTTATTCAGCTTACTTGTTAATTTTTTAGCCCATTCCCATTAAAAATGCTGATGGGTAACCCAGTTACACCGAGTTTTTTGAAAATGAAGAAAACTCGCAAATCTTAAAAGAATCTGCTGCTATTGAGGCCGACATGGGAAGCATAATAAATAGTTTAATAATAAATACAATAGCTTCGATCTGTACATACCTTTTTAAAAGAATAATGTAATATAATAAATACGACGCATTTGGGTTATTTCTTAAATTTATAGTATTTTTTTTTTCTCTAAAAACGTTTATTAAGGAAACTTATCAAATTACGATTTATTTTTTTATATTACTTATCATAGTTTTTATTTATAAGACTTAGCTATAACGTTAAATTTAATTTTAGTAAGCATTTCTATATTTATTAGAAACAAAATATTTTCGTAAAAAAAATCGACATTGTTCCCATTTTCACTTTTTTATATCTTTCAAATCTTAATATTTGCACAAAATTTACCAATTTTCCTTCTTGGATTTAACAATTATAATAGAGTAGAGCACAATTAAAAAATCGCCACAATTATTATCTTTCATATAATTAATTTTTTGTTCACATAGTTCTAAACAATTATTAAATCTATTTAATATATTGTCAAACTATTTTAATAGTAAATTATTAGTCCCGTTCCAGATCACCATTGAGTTTTAGCCGTGTGTAAGTTTATGCCATAGATTTTATGTTAGAAAGCATCTTTGACAGTCTTTAGTAGTTGACATGCCATGTTTATTTAATTTTTATGACACTGGAATTGCATTATTTATATCCAGATAAACTATACTTCTCCATTTCGTAGGTATATTTTTATTTTTTTGCATCGACCAATTAATTTGCGTAATTTTTTCCTCAATTTTAGGCTTGTTTTGCCATTATTGTTTTATAAATATCCTTTGTATGAATTTGTAAATCATAGTCCAAAATTAATTCATATTTATCTATTTTAGATTTAATATTTTTAAGAAAAGGGTTACTTATTCTCCTATGGTTTTCAAAAATTTGATTCATGTAGGATTTGTACCAAATTTTATTTGTTTAATGTGACCATGAGTGAAATTGAAATTTTTGGTTGGAATTCTAATTGTTGCCTTTTAACCCTATAAAATCTACCTGACCATTTGTACTTTCCAGTCATCATCATCATCAAAACTATTACTTAGGCAATATACCATAATTTAGGTAAAGCATAAATGTTAACAAGCCAATTTTTTCTTATGAGATCTAAACTTCTTAATTGATTTTTTATCAAAAAAATTTGTACGTTTTTTGTTATCACAGCCCAGTTTTCATAGACCATATCGTTAAACTCTTTGCACACTTGCATTCCTAATATTTTAGTTTTTTCTTTAATCGCAAAATGTATATGCGGCAGGTCAGACTTCCAACATCCTAATAAGATTAGTTCGGATTTGTTGTAATTTATTTTGGCATTCGATCCTTGACAGAAAATATCTCTTATTTTTTGAATTTTATTTAAATCATTTTCGTCTTTCGGAAAAATATTTACATCATCTGCGAACGATGCAATCTTGTGATTTTCATTATTAATGTATATCCCTTATATTACAAATTTTTTTGAGATTAAGAAAGGGTTCCAAGGGGCATCCTTATCGAACTGAAATTTCAATTTTAAATTCACCTGAAATGCATCCACTTATTAAAATTTTAGATTTAGAATTTTTATATAAATTTTTTAGAGAATTGACAAGCTTTGAATGGAAGCCCATTTTTTGCACTACCTGCTAAAGATAGCCGTGATTGACCTTATCAAAGGCTTGTTGGAAATCTAAGCTAAGTACACCTCCAGATAATTCAGGATAATTCAGGAATCTCTCATTAACATCAGGCTGTTTAAAATTCAATAGTTAGAACCACAGGTTTGTTCTTTACTGATAATTTTTTTCTGAAACTATTTTTATACGAATTGCTAAAATTTTCGTAAAAATTTTGTAGTCACAGTTTAATAAGGTTATACGAAATGAGGATTAAAAATTATCATTTTTTCTTTGGGAGTTAGTGTAATTATTCCCTCACAAAAACTTTCAGGGGACACTTTTGCGTTATTTAAAAATAAATTTAAAATATATTCCCATTCACCGCATATCTCATCAAAAAATATCTTGTAAAATTTGTAGCTTAAGCCATCAAGGCCATGCATTTTTTTATTTTGTGGGCTATTAAGCACCTAGTGTCCTTACCGATTGTTTCAAATTTTTTTCTAAAAAAGCTCTCTGTAGCGCATTTGGAAGTGAAATTTTAGGCTTGTATGCAAAATATCATTTCTCTAGTATTCTTCATGATTTCCACATAACGAAAATTGCTATTTTGCACAATATGGGAAACACTAAATTTTGATTTTATATTCTATTTTATTTAATTTCAAATACACTTGGTTTGTCAACATTTTTATTTCAACCATAAACAAAAATAAATAAAACCCATATTATTAGTTTACTTAACGCTTTAGTGGCGGGAAACTTTGTGAATAAAGTATACTTATTTCTGAAGGTGTCACCAATCTGGCAGACATTTTCAGTTCGACTTTGTCAGTGATGGATAAAATAACCTAAATATCAATTTTTCTAACAAACGTTGCCATATTGTGGTTATACTATATAGTGGGGTTCCCTTCTCTTCAGAGTTAGATCCTAGGGAGTTAAGGTTTTGCTGCTAAAGCAACAAAGGTTTAACAAGATTTTACTTTCTTCCATCATTAGGGACTTTTTGAAGGTCTATAATATCGGTTAAAACTAAAATTTGACTTTTGAACCGCATTTTTTGATATGCTGATACAAATATTGAACGCTTTACGACAAATATATTTACTGGAAGAAAAGTTTTTACGGAACGTTTGTTTTTATTGATATTAAATATTTTATTTACAAGCAAGGCGAAGTTGCCTTTTGAATTTTAAAAAATGTGCTTTTAAAGCCATGAAGGTCGACAGGATAAAAATATAATAATATTTAAAAATTTAGAGACAAAAACTAAATCTGTAGAATAAAGGTGTGTTAGTGGACAGCAAAGCAAGAATGCTGTGTAAACTGAAAAACTTCGTAAGTCTACTGAAATCTAGTAAACTTTTCTTGAATGAACTCATTAAAAGATCCCCCAGGGTTAAAGATACTTTCTTAGTCGTTAAACGCAGTTTAATTCTTCTCATCGACTCACTAAAAGATTCCCCATGGCTAAGAATACCTTCTTATTCGTTAAACACAGTTTAATCCCCCTCAACGAGAGAGTCACACCACAGATGTTTCTGTCTTGCTTCTTAACGTTTAGAACGATGTGGAACTCATATCCGCTTATAAGGGTGATTTTGGCTAGACGGTATAACGGCAAATTTAACCGCAAATAAAGATAACGTATTAAAAAAAACATTTGGTGGTAGACATAACCTTACCCTATTCCCTGGTTTTTTTCATTCTTTATTGGAAAATTTTTGCGTTTGTGTTTAGTCATATTAGACATTTACAGTGGAATTTACTAAGATCTGAAATAGTACCCCAACAGGTCTAAATATTTAAACCTGTGGGAGGTACTAAACTTTAAAACCAATTTTCAAAAAAAAACTTACAGAAATGACACAAAGTTATTGATTATTTTGTATTGTTAAAGCAAAATATCCCTGAAAAACTGCTTTTTTTCCTAAAATATACCATATTTTAGGAGAAAATGCCCTAAAGCTAATTTTTTTTTGATAGGTTTCCAAATGGCAAATGGCGAATACGCCAAAAATTTGGCACATAAAAGCTTCATTATCTGTGTTTGAAGTTATAAAGTTGGTGATTTTTTAGACAACCAGAAAGGATTGTCTCTAAAAAATCACCAATTTTGTAACCTCAAACACAGGTAATGAAGCTATTATGTGCCAAACTTTTGACGTATTCACCATTTGCCATCTTGAAACCTGTCAAAAAAAAATTAGCTTTAGTGCATTTTCTCCTAAAATATGATATTCTGTATGGGTAAGTGTTTTTTGAAAATTGGTATTAAAATTACTATCTTAGATCGTAGTCAATCTCACTATAAGTGTCTATTATTTCCCATGCAGTTTTCGTTGAACCCGTGGGTCAAGTTTATCGCGTTAACCGACGTCACACTACAACTTTAAACAGTTTACATGTGCTTTGATTCGACTATAACTTCTTCAATCAATGCAAGAAATCGCCAAAAATACTGTTTTTTCAAACGACCGAAAAATAGCCACTTTCCGTACGATTTTTCATACAGAAAGTTCTACATTAGAAGGCATGTTCTTTTGAAATATTTCCACTTTCAAGAGAGGAACTTTTTGTTCAATTTTCCAGTCCCTTGGTCCTCATTTGGTCCCCATCTTTTAAATTTGTTTCAAAAGTTTTCTTTACAAAAATAGACTCAGATCTAGAAAGTGAGTTGGATCTGGGGGAAATAATAGAAGCTGCTTCAAGAGCCACTTTCCATTTGCTGCCTGCAAAATCTAAAGAGCGCTACCAGCGGAGATTTGATGCGTTTATAAACTGGTGCGAATTAAAAAAACGTTAAAATAATGAAAATCTATTGGCGGCATATTTTTTGGACAAATCCACCACAAATTTTTAAAACTTAAAGTAAGTATACTATAGATATAGGTAAATAAAGGACAAACCTATAAATCTGCCTTTCATGAGATATTTTATGATTATTTTGCCTAATAAGTTGGCCCTAACTGGTCGTAAGTCATCACTGAATTAGCTGTGTGAAGCTAAGAGGCACTACACTATAACTTTTCTAATGTTTTTTACAATTTTGCACAAGTTAAAAGTAAAAAAATAATTTCTAACCGCAAAAGTTTACTTTTTTTCCCGCATTTCATTACCATCACTTTTTCAAGTCCCTTAGGTAGTATGTAACTAGGTCCGCATCCACGTGATATCCGATCCCGTCCGGCCTGGTTACCAGCGTGTGTTCTCACCAGAACGGTTTAATGAGCACCCCCTAGGAAGGCAGTTTTCTTTTCCTAAAGGGATTTAGACCTAAACCCCTCTAACGTCCTCTCTGGGGGACGGTATGGAATCGAATTAGCCTGCCTTCTAGCTAACTCGGCCTACTCCGCTCCATACTTCATTTAGCCTTATTCTTACAAAACTCTGTAATTTTATAAGAAAAAGTCCAAAAAGTCTACCTGCCTGATACGGGACTTGAACCCGGCGCAGCGTCTCCTGCTTGAAAGTCGAGGTATGTACCCCGACACCAACCAGGGCGGTCCAAAAGTTTACTTGTTATTCTTTAGTTTTGATCTTAAAAGCTACTAGCCTTAGCGGAAATGCCTATTTAGCCAACAAGAAGCAGAAAGCTAACATTTTCTTATTAGGGGACTGTTCATAAATTACGTTATTATTATTACGTTGACGAAAGTGGTAGGTACTAAAATGTTTTTTCTGATCGTTTGAAAAAAAAGTACGTACGATACACGACCAGAAAGTGTGTTTACAGGTCTTCGCAGGTTTACAGGACTCGTCTGCGGCTCGCCTGTAAATTACTTGCGTCGACCTGTAAATACCAGTTTTAGTTTTTTTACTTTCCCATAGAAGCAGCCTTCGATGTTATAAAATATTTCCTCTTGAGATTTTTTACGAAATCAAGTAGACGGAATTGTAGAGTTATGTCATGCTAAATCGAAATTTAAATCTAGAGGCGGCAAAATTGCCCCTAATGTCGTAAGTAAGGTAGTTCGCTTAAGAGGTTTGACAATATTTTCAATACTTTTTGTTGTTTTGGAAAAGGCTTAAGTATATTAAGTTTTTTTTTTCATTTCCAAAAATATTAAGACCATTTTTTTGTAGTTTTGGGAAAGGTTTTGAAAGAGCTTTTAACTACGAATAAATCAAAATTGCAACAATTTTATTGCTGCCGGCCGGAATATTTTAAAATATTTTTCCTGCCCTAAAAACATATTTATGGTCCTTGTATAATATATCTTTATGTGTATTTGCATTTACAAATTTGCAGCAAGCAATTTATCTGTAAAGTAATTTCGGAAAAATAAAAACGTTTGGTAATTTTTCAAATCGTAACTAAATACTGTAAATTACCACACGAGGTAGGGGCGCCAAATCTATAAAACTTTTTTAGTTAATGTCGACTTTCATAATGTTTGTGCCGACCTTTAGTAAAGGATTGCATTAACTTTTGTTATGTCAATTTTATGGGTGGCACAATATGAGCATGGCTAGATGATATATTTAGACTAGCTAGCGCAGGTTCATAAAGTATAATATCTGTTAACCACTTTTTTTTTGTTTTTGAAAAAGTTCCTTAAAATTTGTTTCATATACCGTATAAATAATCTGTGGATAAATGCAATGTTGTGCTCCTGGCTATCCAAATAACTCGAGACGCGAGGATTATATATAAATGAGCATTAATAAATCCGCCGTTTTAACTACAACCAAAGAAAAAGTTGATAATTTTTTCTCGCTCAGGCCCTTTCTGACATACCCTGATTTTTACCCCGATGCCCCTACTTCCGCTGCAACTCTCTCTCTGGGTCTTCCTGTCTTCTTCACGAAGTTCAGTATATCAGCCCAGTTGAGCGAGTGCAGCTCTTCTTTATCTGGCTATCAAATGCTGCGCCGATTCCTCTTTGAGCCCGCAAGCGGGACACACGGGATCTCCTGCTACTCTTATTTGCGCCAGATGTTTGTTTAGCCAATTGTGCCCAGTCAGCACCCCTTTCAGTAGTCCAATGTTTTTTCGGGTCCTTTTCTTTAAATTTTATTTCATATACCATATAAATAATCTGTGGATAAATGCAGTGTCGTGCTCCTGGCTATCCAAATAACTCGAGACGCGAGGATTATATAAGATGAGCATTAATAAATCCGCTGTTTCAACTACAACCAAAGAAAAAGATGATAATTTTTTCTCACTCAGGCCCTTTCTGACATACCGTGATTTTTACCCCGATGCCCCTACTTCCGCTGCAACTCTCTCTCTGGGCCTTCCTGTCTTCTTTACGAAGTTCAGTATGTCGGTCCATTTGAGCGAATGCAGCTCTTCTTTATCTGGCATATTCATCGCACCCTGCTATCAAATGCTGCGCCGATTCCTCTTTGAGCCCGCAAGCGGGACACACGGGATCTCCTGCTACTCTCATTTGCGCCAGATGTTTGTTTAGTCAATTGTGCCCAGTCAGCACCCCTTTCAATAGTCCAATGTCCTTTCGGGTCCTTTTCTTTAAATTTTATTTCATATACCATATAAATAATCTGTGGATAAATGCAGTGTTGTGCTCCTGGCTATCCAAATAACTCGAGACGCGAGGATTATATAAGATGAGCGTTAATAAATCCGCCGTTTCAACTACAACCAAAGAAAAAGATGATAATTTTTTCTCGCTCAGGCCCTTTCTGACATACCCTGATTTTTACCCCGATGCCCCTACTTCCGCTGCAACTCTCTCTCTGGGCCTTCCTGTCTTCTTTACGAAGTTCAGTATGTCGGTCCATTTGAGCGAGTGCAGCTCTTCTTTATCTGGCATATTCATCGCAGCCTGCTATCAAATGCTGCGCCGATTCCTCTTTGAGCCCGCAAGCGGGACACACGGGATCTCCTGCTACTCTCATTTGCGCCAGATGTTTGTTTAGTCAATTGTGCCCAGTCAGCACCCCTTTCAATAGTCCAATGTCCTTTCGGGTCCTTTTCTTTAAATTTTATTTCATATACCATATAAATAATCTGTGGATAAATGCAGTGTTGTGCTCCTGGCTATCCAAATAACTCGAGACGCGAGGATTATATAAGATGAGCGTTAATAAATCCGCCGTTTCAACTACAACCAAAGAAAAAGATGATAATTTTTTCTCGCTCAGGCCCTTTCTGACATACCCTGATTTTTACCCCGATGCCCCTACTTCCGCTGCAACTCTCTCTCTGGGCCTTCCTGTCTTCTTTACGAAGTTCAGTATGTCGATCCATTTGAGCGAGTGCAGCTCTTCTTTATCTGGCATATTCATCGCACCCTGCTATCAAATGCTGCGCCGATTCCTCTTTGAGCCCGCAAGCGGGACACACGGGATCTCCTGCTACTCTCATTTGCGCCAGATGTTTGTTTAGCCAATTGTGCCCAGTCAGCATCCCTTTCAGTAGTCCAATGTCCTTTCGGGTCTGGCCTAAGAGCCATTTAGTTCTGGCTAGATCAGGAGCATCCACGAATAGCTTGGACCTTCTGCATTCTGACTCTTGCCTCCAGGACGTCTTCAGATCATCGTTTGGCAAATTTGTTGAGCTCACTCTGTACCTGTTTGCTTGTTATTCGCAGAAGAGGTTCTGGTCCAATGGCAAGTTCATCTGCTTTCTCGTTCCCTGATATTCCCTCATGAACCCTGGGACCCACATCAGTCTTACCCTCTTGTCTTGAGCCAGCGTTTGTAGTGCTCCAGCGCACTCCTCTACCAGACTACTGACTATTTTGGGTGCACTTAGAGCCTTGAGGGCAGCGTGGCTGTTGGAGCATATGTAAATGTCCGTTCTGCCATTTTTGATCTCCGGTAGGGTTGCTGCCATGATAATGGCATATACCTCCGCTTAATCCAGTAATTAACTTTTACACCGAATACCCATCAAACTCTAGGTTTCCAATAAGTATCGAGAAGGTTAGTAATCACAAAAATTTAAACAATTTTGCAATCGATGACAAGAACAAGTGAAACCTTAAAGTGGAAAACGTCAAAAATAATTCAGCGGTCAAGCGCAAACAAGGTCACCAGAGCTCTAACTTCAGATAATAATGGCCTAATTAGCAGTTTTTCAAGAGGTTCAACTTTAAATGCGTTTTTCTCCGCTTATAGTTACTTTTTTCAGAAAAGGGAAACATAATAGGGGTTAAATATTTTTTTACGTAGTTTCCAAGTATGCGGTAACTGAAAAATGTGCAAGAATTGCATTAAAAATACAAGCAGTAGCGTCATTTTACCTAATTTAAAAAAAATATGAACGAAAAACGGGAAAATATATTAAAAAAAAAAACAAAAAAGCTTAGACCTAAACACTAAATTAATGAACAAATGGAAGATGGCTATCGCACTGTAAATCTAACGAAAAATCAAGAGTTTTTTGTACTTCAGTGTAAAATGATCTCCCTGAACTGCTAACTACAGTAGGTATTTTTTTGGTTTAGATTGTTCACAGAGAGGGCGCCATTGACAGGTTTTCTTTCATTTGAGTCGTAATCCCCGCCCCCAATTGAAGCCCCTGAATACAAGCCACTAGATACAGACTTTCAAAGCCGTTAAATCGATGATGTAACTTAAAATAAAAATACTAAATACAAGCTAGTAGTGACAGTTTCAAGGGTATCAAGGGGAAAATCTTGCTTGAAACACCCGGTCTAACCAACCAATCCACTCACTCAACAGAGTTTCATTCCTCTATCAGGACAGTCCGGGTAGTGTGGGATTCTTACCGACTAAACCCCCGATTGCGATTCCGACCAACACCGCTCTCAACTAAAAAGCCAGTTAACTATTACCTCTTCAGTGCCCTTTAGCCAAATATTGCCGTCATTTTTATAACCAAATTGACAGGTAAAACATGGATTTTCTATCAGTTGGGTGTCAATATGACCACTATAGTAGGCTAAAGGATACTAAATCGAAAAAGAGTTAACTGGCTTTTTAGTTAAGCAGGTGTTGCTCCGCTGACCAGAGTCACTGCACTGCAGTCATTATTGGCTTATTGTGCACTCTTTGATTCTAGTTTAACCCATTCATTATATTTATCCCCTGTACGAGTTTGTACAAGTCCTTAATGGAGCAGTTCCTATAGTGGTTATTGAGTCTAGTTTAACTTCTTCATAGGGTTACACTTCCCATGTTCGGTCGCCAAAGCCTCGTCTGTTTTAGACAGGGGGCAACACGAGAACGTGAAGTTGGCATTTGGATATGAGAGGCTACAATTGGCATTTGGATATGAGAGGCTACATGTATGCGTGTATGTATAGTGGTGGAAATGATGATGGAAAACCTCTGGTCCTACGCTTGCTGCGAGCACGGTCTCCAACCGGTTTGAGTAGATATAAAGGCTAGGTTATATTCGCATCACTATCCCATACTCCCCAGTAATGGTGACAGATACAAAATACCAATGTTCTAGTGCAACCACAGGTTCCAAATTCCCAACATATTTTGTATCTTGTAATTTGTATCTCGTTAACGAAAATCGCGCAAAAAAAGTGAGTTTAAAAGGCACTGTAATCTGTATTTAGCAGCTAGTATTTTTATTTTTTTTTTATTTGGCTTGAACTTATTAGCCGTTAGTAATTTCTTATTGGCTTTAAGTTAATTTTTCTTTGTCATTACTTATCCACGTAATTTTAATATATTTGTGGTAAAAGAACTATCTATCTGTGGTAAACAAATAAGTTTATAACCACAAGTGGTAAATTTACTAACCAAATAACTATTAACCCTTAGCGATTTTTCTATTTACCGCTAAAGGATTTTCCGGCAGACACCAACTTACCATTAACCCATAATAATTTTTCTATTTATTGCCAAACTATACAGACCGCTTCAAGCTACTGTGAACGTAGGGCGAAAGAAGTCTAATTTGCCAGTGTACGTACATGCAGAGACATCGCACGCCTATCAGTGAAGCAACCAACACTCAGGCTTCCGATCGCCATTCGCTGCCGTTCGCCGCCGTTCGCCTTGTATTTAGTACGCCTCTAACCACGGTGCTGTGTGCAGCGTAGTCAATGAAACCGGAATTTGGTCAATAAATACGCAAATTTTTATAACGTAATCTTCTTATTTTTTGTCACTGATAAATAAGAGCGTTTTATTGTCAACTGCTCAGATTTATCAGTGACGACGTGTTACAATGAAAATAATAAGGAGAAACAAAATAAAAGCAAGTTCTCAAAATAAAATAATACATTCTAAAAACCAAAAAGATTCTCCCAGTCAAAAAAAAATTAAAGCAAATGTTCGAAAAGTCCTCCTTGCTCGGCTAGACAATATCCGAGCCTACTATAAAAACCCCTTCCAACATTTCCAAGCATGTTAGGGGTGATAATTTAAAAAGCTTCTTCAAAAACAGATAGAAGTCATTAGGAGCAAGATCGGGAGATCGAGCTGGCCATAAAATAGTTCCCGTGTACTTATAACCCGATTAGGAAATACATTATCAAGATATTCCATAACAAGGCCAACATTGTGAGCGGAACAACCATCTTGTTGAAACCATATTTCACCAAATCTTACACCTAACAACTGCCTAGCAGTTGGAATAATGTGCTGCTGCAGTAGATCCAAGTATCTAGGACCATTCAAATTGCAATTGCCGTTAATAAAAAATGGCCCAATTACGTGTTCCCCTACAATACCCCCCCCCCCCAAACATTTAGTTTTTGGGGATACTGTGTTCTTACGTCAAAATACAAATGCAAATTTTCCCTCGACCAATATCGAACGTGTGTTGGGTTATGACGATTTGACCATTTGACCATCTGCACTTTTTCGGCAACTTCGTAGACATCCATTTTTAGTTTTAAAAATGTATTATTTCAATTAAGAACTTACCCATCTGTTTCTCGAGCAAGGCAGAAATAAAACAAAATAATAAAAACAAAATGAATTTCCAAAAGATAACACTGCAGCGTGCTTCGAATCCACCTCGGTCGTACGGCACGGAGAGTAAATTGGACTTGATTCCCCCTATGTTCGCAGTAGCTTGAAGCGGTCTGTATACCGTTTGTCACAAATAGGTATAATATAAATTAGTAAATCCAATAGAAATGTAAAATATTACAAACTGGTTATGTACCGCGAGTTTGGCAATGGTGCAGCGGTACAAGCTTGGCCTGGCAAGAGATAGGTTGTTCTTCCAGTTTTTTTTATTTTTTGTTTTTATTTCTTTTTCCTAAGGTGTATTGTGATTCAAATTGCCTCAAATTGCCACGAAATGCCATCGGCGTGTACACTAAAGTGAATTACCGAGCCACCCCTCGAACAGGTCATGGTTTTTAGAACACAAAAATATATTTTTTATTGTCTCTGAAGCCACATTTTATGATTTATTAAGTTTTTTCCCGACTGTGTGCTTAATAGATAAATGGTTTTTAGGTAAGTGGAATATGTATTAACACCAAATTAACTTTCAATTTATCATAAAAAAATTTTCTAACCATAAATAATTTTCCATTAACCATATACAGGGTTCCTAAGCAAATCCTTAGGGGGCCAAGCAGCCGTGTATAAGACGCAGACAAACGGAAAAGTACATTAGGCAGAAAAGGATGGGCATGGGGCGATGTTGTCACTACATCGTACACGTAGTAAATCCATTCCAGGTTGTTGTTTTCTAATTTTTTCCATTTTCATACCTTTACGACTGGAGTAAAAATTGTTTTTGCTAGACTTTAATACCAAACTGATAAAAGATATAGTAAAAAAAAATATTTTTCGGCTTTTCATTTTGTAACCATTGTCCTTACGCACTGTTTACAGGCTGGGGACTGAGATACATGCACATGCCTAACCTAAAGCGTTCATACACGGCCGGAGAAATCGACTGAGATATTTCCGTAGAAACTTTATCAAGCAAATAGGACGGGTTGACGCCTTCGAACGTCCAACCCGGGTTTTGGACTTTGATTCGAAATCAAAAAGGAGGAACAGTCAGATGTGGGGCCTTGCACAAATTACGTAACGGTGATTTTACCAATTTTTGACCCCCTCCCTATGTAATGTTTTGTAACAGTTTGGCGTGCACTCCCCTAATATTACGTAACGATTTCAAGACCACTACCCCCCCCCCCAAAAAAAAAAACTATTCACTTATTTTCATTCCAAATTTTCTTAGTTTCACACAAATGCAAACGCTGTCGAAAACCCCCCTCCCCCTACGTAACGTTTTGTAACCCCCCTCCCCCCTATGATCATTACGTAATTTGTGCACGGCTCCTGTAGTCCCAGTGGAGGAGGGCGAGGAAATTGATATTTTTTTCTTAAAAATTATACTCTTTAGACCTATTTCTTTGCGTTCTCGAAATTACGTAATTTTTGAAAAAAAATTGTAAGCGGCGCTATTTTTATTTCGTGCTTTATTTTTCTAACATTTTTGCGTTCGGCTAATTTAATTGAAAATTTTTTTCCTGCGGCACCCTTTATCTTCTCACTCGAAACCAAGATCCCCCGTTTTAAGAAAACTGATCCCGTCTCTGTTTCTAAATTTTTTCGAATAAAAGTAGAGTATGACCATGGGGGAAATAATTTTTTTCTACGGTATGACGAAAATTTCGAGAAAGTTAAAGAAAAAAATAAAAAAAGTGGCAGATCTCAAGTTTTTCGTAAAAAAAAAACGTTTTTTGTAAAGAAACAGAGCAATATAAATCTTTTCACCCATTTTTGGGTGTTACAAATATTGGCAGCTCCTTATTTTTCGCTTTTACCCTCCCGCTAGTTTTGAAGAATTGGTTCGCTACATGTTTCGAGATCATGTCATAAAACACCTCGAAAATATTAAATGTAGTTTAGGGCCAGCTTTATTTAAAATCAATAATATCGCAAGCAAAAAGCTTTGCAGGAAAAATAGCGCCGTTTATTGATTTCTTTGGCTGCTAGTGCTAGCTGCATGGTTTGGCCGTTTCCGGATAGATGTCACTAGTAGAACAGAATGGAAAGAAATTTAATTAAGAGCGACGATATTTCTTTCTAATGTTAACAACCTCACGAGTTTATCGCTCAGTATCGTAAATAATGAACCCTGCCGCCTCCTTTAAGCAAGAAAAAGCTGTGGTTTGGACCTGAAAACATCTAGTTTTTCCTCGATCATCTCATGGTGTGGCTGCCATCTAGCGGAATTTGCAGACATCTTGTCAACGGTTATTATTGCAACTATGATTTATGCTCACAATGAAAGAGTGGCGACAATTTTTTCTCATGAAAGCAGTCCGGAGATAATAACAAACTGACACCATTGCTCAATATACCTGTTTCTTTTGTGCGCGCAGAACTTTCTATGCCATTTCTGTTTGATTTATTGAAATCCTATCCCTAAGGAAAATCTTAGGAACCCTGTATAGTTTTTTATTAACCATAAATCGATCGGTCCTTTTGCTCTATATAGATAGATCTTTTGTTTCATATCTAAATAAAGTAACTATTTAGGTAGGTTCCATAGGTTTGTTATGAGTGGTGCAATTTACAGCTCCCTCCACTGAGACCTGAGAGTTCTATTGTGGCTCATTCCCCCCCTACCCGCTCACCAGACCGGTCTGTAGAGCACCCCCTAAGAAGGCAGTTTTTCTTTCTCTAGAGGGATTTAGATCTAAACCCTTTTGTCGGGGCTAGGGATCTTTAACGTTCTCCACTATCATTGTATGGATCACACGGTACCGTCCTTTATCGTCCTCTACGAGGGATGGTATGGAATCGTGTTAGTCTGCCTTCTAGCTAATACGGCCTACTCCGCTCCATACGGCGTTTTTACTTAATCTTACATCTCATCATCATCTGTAATTTTTGCGAGAAAAAGTCCAAGTAGACTATCGACGGCCCCGGGTATCGAACCCAAGACCTTCCGTGCGCCGGTCGGATGTGGCGCCTACTGCGCTACGGCTGTCGATAAAAAAGTATCTATTTGGTCGAAGTTAATTCTTATAAATGGTAAGTGGGAATTTTTCTGAGTGTAGTAAACACAAGTCCATCACTGAACACCTTCCCCTGTATGTAAAAGGCCGACCCGTATAAAATACTTCAATGTTGAACAATTAATTAATCTCTTTTTCCTGTGTTTTTCCGTCCATTTTTTGTTTTGTTTTTTCTTTTTTAAAGCGTTTTCAAAGCAAATACTGGCGCTTTCAAAGCAATATCTATTAGCAGGATAATAACGAATTTGAATTAATTGACGTTTGGTAAATATCGATTTTATTATTTACAGGATTTTATTTAATTTCACACTGGTTTGTTTGTTTGCTTGCCGGCTTGTTCGTTTGTTGGTACGTTTGGCACAAATATTGCAAGTCAATTTTGTCTAATTTCTACATATCTGATCAACTTCAAATTTGGTGTGGGTTTACTGTTTCTAAAATCAACGCCTATGGTTTATTCAACCAGGAATATACCAGATCGTATTTATTAAAAATTTTCATCGTAAGAACGATTCACTATAAAAACTGCAATTTGTTAAACCAATTTTTTGTCCGAAACTTATTTGTTCAAACCAATTCAATAACAAATTCGAAATTTATAAGACCCGAATTACAGTTTCTATAGTCGATTATTTTTATGACTGAACTTTCTTTTATTCAACGGGTTTCATTTTGCACATTCTGACAAATCGTGGGCGTCCTGTAAAATTAGGAAATATTAAGCAAAACTTATATCCTTAAACAGCATATTCGTGAGGAGATTTGGTCCAAAAGTTACGAATTTTTAGATGTATCAACCCCTTTTTCCCCTCTTACCCTCATCAACGCACTTTATCCAATAAAAGTAAAAATATTATTTGGAACTTAAATCTAAAAACTACATATTTGTAGCAGTTGTGCCATAACTAAGTATCCTCCTCATATTCAAGAAGAAACGGTACCAGCTTTTTATCAAATTTTTACAAATATGTGGCGTTTAGAACACAAAAAATATAATTTATTTTTCTTATTTTGTTTTTTATTTTTTTTTTTCAAAAACTTTGATACTCTGGGTCTATAAAAATATAAAATTATTTTAAGCTTAGTAATAATAGGTAATGTGTGTGTGTAGTAATAAAAATGTAGAAATAATAAAAAATCATTGGTGAAATAAAAGAAAACAGTTTCTTTCTAAAATGCAGCATAAATACAAGTTGCAGGAAGTTCACTTAGCAAAAGTAAGGTTCTTGCATCCAGGATAGCGACACTTTAATCTTGTGTTTTGCTTGGATTTCATGAATTTCATCAAGTGGCCAGTATCCAAAAGCCTGAACCTTTTATCCGGAATGGGTTGGACGCTCCTCCTTTTTTTCCAAATGCTCCTTCATCCTTTCATCCATCTATTTCTATGTCAGACTATTTGGTGTCTTGTTATGTTGTCGGAAATTATCGGCACTCTTAGCATTGCAGGGCCCAACAATCTTTTCACCTTTTTACTAGAACTGCCCAGAGAATTTCCTGTAGTGCATACTCCTCTTTGGTTTGTTAATATGTTTTCTCAAAGAAATCATCGTCTATGTATTTGTTGAAATACTCTATAGGTTCTCTAACATCCGTATAGTAGGTGGCAGTAAAAGTTTTACCCGGAGGTAGTGGCTTAGCGGTTCTTCATCTGAGAAGTCAAAATCGCCGACTCCTTGGTGGGCAACAACATCGTTTTGTTAAGTGCCTTCAGAGGGATTAAGATCGTCCTTAAAGTCGCTTGCATCCATGAGCTCAATTAAATCTTCATCAATATCAGATTAGCTCAGGTCGTGATCCACATTATCCTGGAGCTCTTTTTCGGTCAAAAGACCAAAAAAACAAAAATAGGAAATTTAGCAGATTTTGTATTTTACAAAAAAAATATACCCAAAGTATCACTAGTGATACTTATAAGAAAATGACATTCTAAAGGGAGGCATTTTCGTGGCAGCTGACAACTTGTACATGTGTAGTTCACTATTTAGTAAAACTTAGTACAAAAAATTAAAAAAAAAGTTATTACTTACGTTTTTTATCGTTTTGACGCATCACCACATGCTTAAAAATAAATGCAGACTGACACAAAAATGCGGAACAGACCCACAGCGTGTTAATGATAAACGTGAGGTTTGGTATCATGAACGATACTGGTGAACCTAAACTCGCTTGTAGAGTTTAACCCTTGGAACAAAATTAATTTTTATGGGTATATGATATTATATATGATACCCAGGGTCTGAAGAGGGTATGCCAAATTTCATAGAAATGGGTTTACGGGATTTGATAAACAAATAGACAGATATAGGCAGATTCTATAGTAGGTATAAAATGCAAAAAATGAAACTGTTGGAACATCGCACTGAAGACACTTTTCAATAGATATTAACTGAGTCATATTTAAAGAACTCGTTAATTGGATAAAAACCATTTCTAAATAGCGAATATAAGGTATATATAATTAATTAGCATCCTATTATAAACTTAAAATTTTTATGAATTTTTCTGGAAAATAAGTCACTAATGCAAAGTATTTCATAAGCATCTTACGGAGGTAAATATTTAATTGCAAAAGATAATTAATTTCAAATGCTTTCTCTGTGGGCGTTCAACATTCTCACTTTGCACAATATTTTTCTAAAAAGTTCGTCAAAAGAAAAACACAAGTTAAACACAGAAAAGTTCGAAAAATAAACTTACGAAGCAGAATACTTTAAAGCCGACTCAGCGTTATTTATTTTAAGTTTTACCAAAATTCCACTTAGATACGCCGAAACAATAATTATGAGGTTCTATCTGAGTTTTCTAGATAATAAAACTTTTATATTTTATAAAGAACATTTCGGTGCAATTCTTCAAATTTTAGAAGTTGAGTTACTTACCAAAGAATTGAGCAAAATAAATAAGGAACTTATCGGTATGTACCGGCGATACGAGGTCATCTGATTGGGCGGGGGGAGATAAACGCCATTTCCCAACGAATATTAAAATCTATTCCCAAGTTACCTGAAACTTTGAGATTTTTTTTATTGCTGTTTGAAGAAATTAGAAATACAAAATATTTTGTAAAATATACTTAAATTTCCCAACTGAACCTTCATATTTCCCAACTGCAAGCAACTAAAAGCAACATTGGAGGAGGGAGGCCCCCCCATCCCTCCCCAAGGGATCGCTGCGCCGGTGTCGGTACATAAATATGCCTTTAATAAAGTCGGCACTATTTTCACAGTTCCGCATAAACGTTAAGCAAATACTACATATTTTTGGGCACTTTACTCATTTGTTATGAAATGACAGGAATAAATCCTTGCATTTTTCAGGAAAAATTCATTTAAATGTTTACGATTAAGTGCTCATGTTCAGCTACAGTCCGTTCAATTTTTATTTAGACAAAAACCTAACTTTAACGACCCACTGAATAAAATCAGGTTTTAAAGTTGACAGAAATCCACACGCCCTACCCAACTAACATTAATAGTAACAGTTACATGGCTAAAGGTTTCGCTACTTTTCTATAGTAGTGGTGTAGTCATCAGAACAACAATTTGGGACTTGTAAGTTTGGAATAATCTCTAGTATCGCGTAAAAGTGCACCTTACGTAATAATTACCCCCAGAAACGATTTCTTAGCTGTATTCTTTTATAGTGTCATTTCACCGCCATGGGACAGAAGTTCCCGTCCCTCCAAGGTTCCTTCTCATTCGTGAATTTGTAGTAGCCCCGACTTTTATTCGTTACTTATTTGCCTCAATAAATTTAAGCCACATTGAAGTAGCCGATCTTGAACGCCACAACTAGGAAATTACTTTAAATTTGACTACAAAAGTTTGCGTCATCATAGTTGCATAATTATGTGGCAGTGTGGAGGAAATAACTTTTTATGACTACTTCTAAGTCGCAACTCTTTTAAAGTAACACTTTCTGTTATCGGAGATTCAGGCTCAGTCAACCATGTTTTTTCGTGGGACAGAAAATCTCTCTCCTTTTATTTTCGTTTTGTCAGCCCTAATATTTAAAAAATAAATAGTTTTATACACAAATTAAATTTTGATCAACAAACGTCGATACCCTATACATTTTGAGAGGTCCAGCTGCCGGTTCTGAAAACATAATCGCCAAAAAGCGCCTCCACAACGTAACAGAAACGTGGTTGCGATATAGTAGTGTGGTATTTGGTACCTAACTTTCAAGTCATGGCAACGTAATAATAACCGGAAAATTGTTTCCCACTAGGGGAATTATTACGTCACAGTATACAGGCACGTAGCGGAAGCCAGTTGCAGTTACTTTCAGGAAATTCTATGTGATGTCGGTCACGTCGTGACAACTTTAAATGTTAGTTGGGTAGATTGTCGTTGTTGTCACATTTGAAGTTTTTAGGTTAGGTTTGTTCTGCCAGAACTTTTGGGGGAAAGAGTATTTGTTTACATTTTGGCCATGAAAGACTCGTGAAAATAATTTTTTTCTATACCTTCATCAAAAACATGATTTTAGTATCTGTCTGCAGATAACTAAAGCATGGCTCTTTTGGTAACCGATGCAAAAAAACTTTTTTTTTATCACTGGTGCAAAAACAATTTCTCTCCGTTTTTTAACCAAAATTAAAGAGAAATAGCGAAAAATAGTAATATTGACAAAATCTAATTATTCTTGCCAAAAATTTAAGCCATTTCCGCCAATTTTCAGCAAGTATTTACGAAAAAATCATTTAAAAATATTGTAAAAATATCAAACTGTCAAAGATTAAAATGTCGCAGCAATGAGCGTCACCGAGTAAAAAGCACATCGCTATGGCAACCATTGTTATTTCATTTACCAGCCGCCTTGATTCATAGTGTAAAGATGGTGTGTTTTGCGAGAAGTGCTCTTCGTTCAAGATTTTTAAAAGTATTTTCCTGTTTTCCTTGGATTTTTTAAAAAAGGTATTATAAAAAAGTAGTGTTCACAACTCGTGGCTAAACTGTGCTTTTTTTACTCGCGTTTTTAAGTACCTCGCTGCGCTCGTTATTTAATCCAACGCTTATAGAAAAAGCACTATTTTAGCCACTAGTTGGGAAATCTACTATTTTTTAAATATACCTAGCAATTGTGCTACCAGTAAACCTAGTTTCCGCTTTTGGATACTTTATATCTTTCAGTTTCTAAACATGTTTCGCTAACTTAATTAGCATCTAGACTAAAACTTTAGTTTTAGACTGCTCCAGAAGATGCTTACTCCTAGAACGAAAAAAAATCTAAAAAAAAGTTACGTGATTGTTTTGTTTACATTTAATACTTTTTTTCTCTCAATTTAGAAGTAAAATTTTCATATTTATTTGGGAATCGCCTTTAAAATAATTTACCAAGCAAGTCCACGTATTCTGACAATGTCATGTTTTAGGGTTTTTATCAAGCATTTAGAAGTCGTCAAAGTTTTGCTTTCAAAAATTGATGTTTTTACCACGTATTAAAGGGAAATATTAACAATTTTTAAATGCAAATATCTCTAGAATAAAAAATATATTTTACTAATTCTTGCTCACCACAGCAATTCTACCTCCAGTTAAAGTTTTTGTAGGAAATTTTTTATCACCCTGTATAAACTTTTTGTAAACTGATACAACGTTTTTAAATCAATTTTTGTTGTTTTTTCTCAAGAGCTGTTTACGGGGGAAAACACCTACTTTGACTGAGAGACATTTTAAGGTTCTTTTTTTGTTGACGTTAGTGTTACTTTACGGTGCCTGTACCGCAAACAGTATCTTACTTGATGGCGACGTTAACGGACCACGGTGTGCCCAGATTTAATCCATGAATTTCTGCACATCCAACATTTTTTCATATTTTATATCTAGATGACCTATAATTAATTTAACAAGAAAAATTAAAATCTTAGCTCTAGTTGAGAAATTGATTTTTTCATTTTTGTTACTACAACATATAGAAAAATCGGGTACCTCCATAAGTTTAAACAAATATGCGTTCAAAAAAAACAAAGACATTCCACTAAAATAGACCCATCAAGTCATTTCTAAATCACTTTGAAACGCGATCAGTCGTTGGTCAAGGCAATACCACGTTACGTTTACCAACGGCCAGAAGCGGTTCGTTATTTATAAATGTAAAAAGCTTTGGTCTTTGTTTTCAGACTTCTCAAATATTTTTGGAAATACAAAATTTAATTTTTAGTCCACCATACCAATATGGTATGGGGGACTATTAAAATCGGGATATTTTGACTTTTCCTAATTTTAGGAAAATTGAGTTACTACGGTTCCAAAACACCTTAATCCACGAAAAAAAGTTGTCTCTCTTTATACACGATAACTCAAGAACGCCTTAATCGCTTTTAACAAAATTTGGTACAAAAATCCTGTATCGGCTGACCATGAACTGATTAGCTTCTGGGTAGGGTGGTAGAGGGTTGAAGAGGGGAAAAGGAGGATAAAATATTTATAAAAATTGTAACCTTGGAAGAAAAGCAAGTAGCGATATACGGTTTTCAGATTTAAGTTCCCATGAACGTGTACTACAAATTTTGTTATGAAAGCCAAATTCGTGGGAGCTTTAGTTTCCGAGTTATTTGAGAAAACGTTAAAATATATTAAAAAGATCATAACTTTAGAGGTAAAGCAGCTATTGATATTCGGTTTTCAGATTTTGGTTTTCGTAAATATTACCCAAAAATTTTGTTATAAGGTTCCAATTTTTCAAAGCTACAGTTTACGAGATATTTTCATTTCCTTTCAACACCAAATAATCGATTGTAGGGTGGACTATCCGTACTTTCTAGCACCAATTTTACTGACGCTAAAGTTATAAGGAGATTTCTAAAGTGTTCTCCACTTTTAAGTGAAACTAAGACAATATAATAAAACTTAAACTACTTAAGAAAAATGTAGTTTCTGGAGGTCTCAAAACTTTAACAGCGCACTTAAATAGCATTTAAAATTAAGATTAGTTTCTATAATAAGTAATATATTACTACATGTATAAAGGTAAATTGTAGCTAGTGTATTAAAGGAAACTGTTTTTTATCATAGTTGTCTACACAATAGTAAAGAAATGGCGCCAACTTTCAAACCGTTTCTCCAAAATGCTTATGGAAACTTGGCTCTTTCTTTAAATATTATTTGGTCAAATTAAGTGTTTATTTTGAGTTAATTTTAAGTCTCTCGCTTTCGCCATTTGCGCACGAGCTTTCTTTATATACATTAAGCAAACTTAATTCAAAGGCGGTACATATACGCTTCATTCAAATATTAAATTTTTGACATTTCCTTATGTATACACCTTTTATTCAACAACCCCCTTAGTCTCATGGTAAAACATCGGCATTTGTTTATTTAAATTTATATTACAACATCAAAAACATTCGTCTTAAATATTGCCGTCCTAAGCTCGAACGTATTAACTCCGCATTTCGCCATTTTAAAGTTACTGTGCTCCTGAAATGTCTGAGACATGTTTGCAGCTCTCTGAATAGAAGAAAAAGCAGCATTGGCATTGTGTACTTTTAAAAGTGACAAACCCGTTTTCAGCGTCTCCACTTTTTAAGGTTCATACACTTTTTTGTTAACTAAAATGCGGTATCTCCAAAAAAAAATGGAAAATAATGGGAGAAAATACTTTTAACAATGGACCACTTAAAGATCATAACATTCTACCTTATTTTACCTGATGCACGGAAAAAAATCATGCAATTTGTATTTGGGTGATCCTATGGTAACTCGCGTTACAATTGATTATATTATTTTGCATAAAAAAGACAGTATTTATTTTAAACAGTTTAATTATCAACAATATTTTTTATTAAAACCTTAAATAATTTCTAATAATATTTCAACAAACGTAATGCCTTTGAATGGCTAGGTTCTAGAAGAACGAATTTGGTGGTAACATTTTACGGACATAAGTTTTACCTTTCCTTACACTTTTTAATATTTCTGCAAATCTAACAATTAAGCTACTCCTTAATTATAAAAATGCAACTCGTCTTAAGATAAAGAAAACTTTAAAGCTAGTAGCAACTTCTTAAAAATTGTCATATAAAAAATAAATCACAAAAAGTTTGATAACTCGCATTACAATTAAATTGGTAACTTACATTCCACCAAAATTTTAAGAAAATATCAAAGGACTTATACAGTTAGATTACCAGAAGTAGCTTGCAATCTTTTTTTAAGTGTTTCTAGTGGGATGTCATCATCCTTATCATCAAAGTAATTATTTTCATCAACTACTTGTATGCCTACCTGTATATGTAATAAGATATGATTTGTTTTTAAAATACTATTTTTCAAGTATATTAAATGAATTTTAGATATTCCTGGTATTGAGGCAGCTTGATCAAAATACATGCATATTTGCTTTTTTCATATTTATGTCCACATTTTCATGGAATGTCCCATCCTATTCTATGTACATCTCACCTCAAATTCTCCAGGCCAATTTTAATATGGCAGCTGACAATTAAACACAAAAGCTAAGTGGAACTGTTATTGTCAGTCTCAAAAAACTGGTTCGCAGATATTAACTATATTATTTAATACCTCAAACTACTGTTTGTTTATTTTTAAATTTTAAGAATAAGTCTTCTTAAACTAGTTGTTTATAAACTTGCATCAACAATAACACAAAAATATAATTAAGAGTATCTTGACTACTAGCATAAATATACTGGAGAACAAAAAAAATGCAACACCAGAAAGAAAAAATATTTTTACAGCAATTTCAGCTACAGGAGGAGTCTTTTCAAGGATGACAGTTAATCGAAGATTGCTTGGTATGGGGCTGAGGGCTTACCGTCCGCTTTTGGTACTACCTTTGACCCCACAACATAAGGCTCGCCGCTTGGAGTGGTGCAGAGCTCGGCAAAACTGGAAGGACGAGTGGAATATCATAAGCTTCAGCGACGAATCCAGGTTTTATTTAGGTGGCCATGATGGACGCATGAGGGTTAGGCGATTTCAAGGTGAGAGACGAAATGTAGATTTTGCTGTTGAACGTGATACACCAAGACAACAAAGTATCATGGTATGGGGTGTTATATGTTTAGGAAGCAGATCACCTCTAGACCTCATCGATGGCAATCTGACTGCTCGGCAATATATCGATGAAGTGCTGCAGCCAGTTTTACATCCCTACCTACAAACTGTCCCAAATGCGATCTCTCAACAAGATAATGCCAGACCTCATATTGCTCGTGAAACAATGTACTTCTTACATGAACTTGGCACAGAGACTTTGTAATGGCCAGCAAGATCGCCTGACTTGTCGCCTATCGAACACGTATGTGATATGATAGGGCGCAATCTTAGTCGATTACCACGTCCTTCTGGAAACTTAGATGAACTCTGCCGTGCCGTAAGGAGGATTTGGAGTGTTCCTTAATATGATATAGACCATCTTATTTTGTCAATGCTCCATAGAACAAATGAGTGAGAGGAATCTTCTTGGAAATGTAATCAATTACTAAGATAATCCTAATGTATCTCTTACTTGGCGTATACTCTCCCGCCAATTTCTGAGAGCAAGAAGTCTGAGATGCCGTAAATCACGACCTTGTAATAATCTAGGGCGTCCAGAACTTCCACGACGTCTATATGCCTCATCATTGGACCACCTTCTCCAAACTCTTAACACTGTTGATAAATTGGCATTAACCCTTCTTGCAATTTCCCGTAAACCAAAACCAGCCTCTTTTATACCCACGATGCGTCATTTCTCGAAGTCGTTTAATTAATGAAATTGTTGGCGACCGCGAACTTTTGGCACTTTTATTTTTTAAGTAAACTGTAAGCAATCCAAAAAGATCAAAAACTACGAGAAAAATGATTTAAATTTTTTAGAAAAAGTCTGTGTGTCTGTGTTAGTTGTTTTTGAAAATGAATAGAAAAAATATGTGAAAAAAGGAAAGATTAGAAGACAAAAAATTTATCAAATATTTCTTTTGAGATAAGTAGTAGTAGAGAAGGGGCGGCGCGAAGCCTGGCAAGTAGGCCTCCCTGGACCCTTTCTGCCCTACCCCGAGCCTGCCCCTAATCCACCGCCTGCACCACTAGTCTGGCAGTCTGCTCATCTAGTTTCACTGTTCTTTTTGCAAAGTCCAGTATTTTGTCCCATTTGAGCGTATGCAGGTCCTCCTCATCCAGGGTCGGGAAACCGAATACCTGATATCTCGTCCTCTGGTATGCCTCGCAGTTCGCTATAACGTATCGAGATGTCTCTTCTGCCCGCCCGCAGGCCCGGCAGGTCGAGTCATTCTCCACCGCGATCCGGGTCATGTGCTTCCTTAGTCAGTTGTGACCCGTTATGATACCTGTCAGCAGACCAGCATCCCTTCGCGATCTCCCCAGAAGCCATTTATTGAGTCGACTTTGCAATTGCCTCTTGGTTGTTCCCAGGAGTGGTTCCGACCATACATACTGGGTGCTTGCCCCGATCTTGGCGAGTTCGTCAGCCATCTCGTTACCCGGCACCCCCATATGTCCCGGTACCCACATAAGTGTCACTTGTTTGCCCTCTCCCAAGGATTCTAGTGCATCCGCACATTCCTCCACCAGGGTGTTGTTGATCTTGGGCGCCCTTAGTGACTCTAGGGCTGATTGGCTGTCGGAGCATATATAAACATACTCCTCCCTACCGTTCTTTATTTCTTCCATGGTTGCAGCCATTATTATGGCATACACCTCTGCCTGAAAGACCGTGGCGTGCTCTCCAAGCGGGTAGCTTTTTCGAACCTCCTGGTCTTCCACATAAACCCCCGATCCTGTGGTTTGCCTCTCCGACAGTTTCGACCCGTCGGTGTAGCAAATCTCGGCGTTCTCCTCGAACTGTTCGCGAAGGTTTTCACTCTGCCATAGTTCCCTGTCTGGGATGACTACTTTGTACCTCTTGTTGAATCTCCAAGGGTTTTTTGGTCTTTGTGTTTTAATCGCTGCCATAGCGATTTCTCTCTCGGCGATTTGTTCAATCCTAAGATGCCCCGCAGCTTCCTCTCTTTCTCTCCATTGACCTGTATCTCTCAGCCGGAGGTGGGCCGCCATCGCTTCTTTTCTGATCCAGATCGGAAGCGGCGGCAGTCCCAGAATGGTTTCGAGTGCCTGTATAGGTGCCGTCCTCATAGCGCCGGTTATCCCTCTGCATATGCTTTTGAGATAAGGTACACACACAAATAATTTTCAATCGAATAGTTATCCATAAACATGGTGTTGCATTTTTTTTGTTCTCCACTATATAACCTTCAATTAATAGAATTTCTAGGTTTTGAAACAACGAGTGTATGCTCTTGAACTTAGCTTAATTTCATTATTTAAGTGAGTTTTAGCAAAGCTGCCAAAAAACCGCAATAAGGTCCGATTTTTCAATAGTGGTTTAAACTTAGTTTGCCTTAAACATAGTTTTTCTCCAAACCAAGTTTATTTGAAGTGAGCGTTTGTTCAATTCAAATGTAAACCAATTTTGGTTCAAACCTAGTTTAAACCAGAATAAGAAGATAAGAATATAAGAACAAAATCAATCTGCAATGTAGCTCCATCTAGGTATTGAACTTGATAACCATTTTATTTTTTTTTTCGTGTTTTATGGATGTTTCTAGGTAAAAACCAGAAAAAATGGCAAGAAAAGCGTTCTTCAAACTTTTCCCAAAAAGGGGAAATGATTATAGTTTATCTGGAAAAAATATTGAAGGGTATACTAGAGTGCAAAGAGACAGGATCAATCGCCAGAAGAGGAGACCAGGGAAAAATCGAATTTTTTTTAACAGTTAGACTGGCGCCATTTTTGAAAATGCTTCAACATTAAAAAGAAAACAAGAATATGTAAAAAATGTTTTCACAAAAAGATCATTTGTTCTTAGAGCCAAACGCAAGCCAAAATCAGCTGTGTTAGCCATGCGCTTGTCAAAATTTACCAATTAAAAAAAATGTACATAAAACTCAGTTTAACCCTGCCTCCAAACAAGGTTCAACCAAGATTTAAAAACTCTTCCAAAAAATTAACTCAAGTTTAATCTTCACACCGAGTTTAAACCGCTATTGAACAACTGGGCCTAAATCTCAACTCTTATCTCAAGTAACATATATCCCAGAGATCATGGCGATAAATAAGTGCTTATACAAGAACCATTTTCTATTAGATATGTAAAGCTTGTGCGAGTCCAAGGTGTTATTAGGGAGTAAAAGCCAAACCACCGGGTAAACGTAACGTAGCTCTGAAATCCAGCGCTCTCATTAGTTAAAACCGGCAGAGGTGGGCGTTTCCACCTAAATAAAATTATGCATGCAAATTTAGAAATCAACTTTCGTATTTTAAATTTAACACCCTGTATATTTTTTTGAAACTTCGATAGATATTTTCTTCGTGATTCCAAAAATATACATAATGTAGGGTTTATTTTTGGCCGTTATTGAGTGAAATAAAAAAATTATCTGCCATAAGGGGAATGTGTTAGCCAAGGAAAAATAGTTTAGCTGGTTCTTTTTTCAACACATTGCCCTTATGGCAAAGTTTTTCTAAATTGGTTCTATGACCGTTCAAGACAAAGAGAACATATGTTAACATATGGTATATTTTTGAAATCAGGAAGAAAAGTTCTATCAAAGTTTTAAAAAATATACAGGGTGATCAATCTAAAATAAGAAAGTTGATGTCTAACAATTTTGACATACACGATTTTATAGTGTACTTAAAGTTATGCAACTTTTGTTAAACACTATTTTTTGTAAAATGGATAACCCTGTACCCACCGAAAAAATAATAAACGCACAATAACTTAAGATTATTAAATGTGGAGATACTGTGCTTTTTTACTTAAGACGCTAGATGGTAGAATATGAGTACAAACCCCAGTTTCGAAACGGCATTTATTATTTTTATCTGATGCAAACAAAATTCGGAGTTTGGAGATGTCTTATTTGTGTATCTGACATGGGTTGGAGGTTTACGTAAAGGGACGAATGAGCACGGATATGGATCCTGAAATAATATTATTTGGCTTTGACAGATATAAACTATTATACAGTCGTCCTAAGGAGAATCGTGGTATCTACGTTTACTTTGATTTCAGTAAATTGACTTTGGAAGTTCAAATGTTTCCAATATTGTTTGAAGTGACAAAAACCCAGTAACAGGTTATCCTACTATTTATGCCCAATTCCGTCGCCTTGTTTTTTTTTAAACCGTAAGGGACAGAGACTGCCTTCCACGATGTTCTACGATACCAACACACAACTTATGCAAGTATGACTTTGTTGTTTGATAATGATTATTTCAGTGTTCAAATTTATTTATAATTAATAACAGATTTAACAGAACTGGCAGAAGCCTTCAAGGCTACAAAAAACAGAAAAGCGACTGGTATGGATGGTATCAATACTGAACTCTGGAAATACGGTGGACTTATATCACACCTAAGACTTTTACATCTATTTAATAAATGCTGCACTATCCCTGATGAATAGAAAAAAGCAAAAGTAATCTTGTTGTTCAAGAAAGGTGATAAAAATAAACCTTATAAAATTTACGACAGGATACTAAATAATGGACTAAAAATTATAACAAAGGAACTTATAGAAGAAGAACAAATGGGTTTCATAAAAGGTAGATCGACAATAGATGGAATATTCACAATACAATAAATCATAGAAAAACATAGAGTACAACAGAGAAACACATATAAGCTTTATAGACATTGAGAAAGCTTTTAACAGTGTAACAATAAGAACCAAACAAGGGAGTTAGACAAGGCTGCTTTATTTAACATATATATAGATCCAATTGCGAAAGAATGGAAAACGAAGTACTCTAAAAGTATATATTTAGACCAAAACACCACCTTAAGCTCTATTTTGTATACCGATGATTTAGTACTCTTAGGTGAGACATAAGACGACTTGCAGAGAGAAATATATACTTTCCAAGTAATCTGCCAAAAATACGATATAAAAATATCCACAAGCAAAACGAAAACCATACCACGGCTTTCTCAGGTAAACATCCAATCAGGACAAAGATTGTTGTAAATGATATAGTACTGGAACAGGTAAAGCACTTTAAATATTTAGACTGCGATATATCTTATGAACGAAGCAAAGACATAGAAGAAAAACTTAATAAATTTACACATATCTGCGGAACTATCGGAAAAAATAAAACAAGAAAAGGTACACAAATAAAATTTTACGACAATAGCTGTACCAACCCTCTTATACGGTAGTGAAACATGGACAACAATGAAAAAAGAAGAGAGTGGAATACAAGCACAAGAAACGAAATTTCTAAGAAGAGTGAAAGGTTGCACAAGAGTGGACAGACTAAGAAACAGAGCTATAAGAATGGAATTAAATATCTTTAACATAAACGGGAAAATAAAGGAAAATAAGTAATTGGAAAGAACACGTAGAACGGATACACGAGAAGAGGATACCTGCCAAAGTCAGATATTATCAATGCTGTGGAAGAAGAGATATTGGAAGGCCGAGAAAAAGTTCGGTATCGCCTAAAAGTGCTTAAAATATGAAGTGAAGAAGAAGAAGATTGTGCGCCGTCTTTGGATGTAAAAACTATGACAGAATTACAAAAAACATTAAATACTTTAGATTAGCAAGAGAAAAAGATTTAGAAATAAAATGGATAATTTCCTGCCAAATAAACGACAAAATAAAATCAACCTCATTTTGGTCGAAAATGGACTTAGTACAGTTTACCTCTGTGGTGAATCTCAAAACTTAAATTGGTTGGTTTGTGACTGTACATAGATAAGTAACTTATCTACTTAACTCATGTACGCAGTAGGTAGCGTATCTGTCTGCAGCACGGTAAGAAGAGATATTGGAACGCCGAGAAAAAGTTCGGTATCGTAACAGGCAAAGTGCCTAAAACATGAAGTGAAGAAGAAGAAGATTGTGCGTCGTCTTTGGATGTAAAATCTATGACAGAATTACAAAAAACATTAAATACTTTAGATTACCCAGAGAAAAAGATTTATAAATAAAATGGATAATTTCCTGCCAAATAAACGACAAAATAAAATCAACCTCATTTTGGTCGAAAATGGACTTAGTACAGTTTACCTCTGTGGTGAATTTCAAAACTTAAATTGGTTGGTTTGTGACTGTACATAGATAAGTACCTTATCTACTTAACTCATGTACGCAGTGGGTAGCGTATCTGTCTGCAGCACGGTAGGTTCCGGGTTGGAGTCTTGCCTAGGTGCACATATATTTTGTGCTTGTCTTTAACTTTGCAAACCACTTGGCTACATTAGGTACATAGTTAAAAAGACCCAGTATATAAAAAATACACTTAATACATTTTATTATAATTATATTTGGTTATTATTTAGTATATTGTTTTCTGTCATTGTTGATTTTTTATGAAAAATTCTTTAGGGACCTTAAGACCCCAAATTCCGCGGCTGCCAATTTTTTTTTATTTTTTAATCCAAAGCAAACAAACCTAACGTAACCAAACGCAAGTCAACCCATACCAACCAAAAAACACACTAAACGCGCGGCGGCCCAAAATTACATTAAGGAAAATTAATACCTTTTCCATGCATATGGGTTCGTATCCGGTCACACAGCCACGTCACGCCGAGATGCGCATTGCCATACTGTCTTAAGTGTATCGTGGATGCAGATGCGCTGGTATTACTACGTATTGCGCATGTGCAAGGTTTTTTCTTTGTAACATTAGAAGTTTAAAGTTGGCAGCTATTTTGATTCGTTGTTGTTAGCGTTTCTTTGATGCGTTTGTAAAAGTGTCCTTAAAAAAAGAGTTAAAGTTGTGCTTACAACGTATGACGTAACCAAACCAATTCTTGTTCAGCGCTTGATGCAAAGTTGTACTTTATGTCGCTCACTTCTATTTCCTTCCTTTGCGAAAAAAGTGAGAGGGCGATAGAATGGAAAATAGAAAAAGTCAAACTGTGGATCAGGCTTTTGTGAAAACGCACAGGTACACCAAACATTGATTTTAATGTAACACTCGTGGCATATCGGACAAAGCGTTTTTGTTTCTCAACTCATTACGACCAGACCTCCAATGTCTAATGGAGAATCCAGACACCTACAGACCTTTTTCATCCCTTTTAGGAATCATCAGGGAGTCATATGATTGTACCTGGCAGTTGAAGCTACACAGGCACCATGCACACCTCTCGAATTTAAAACAAAAAGTTTATAGGAGGCGTAGCACCTGTGTGCGTCACCTGTCGAATAAAGCGAGAAACAAAAACATCAAAATTGAAAAGTGCAGAAGACCGAAAATACAGAATCCTGTACCTTTCAGCAGGTTATAAAGAAGAAACTTGTAAAAGTATAAATGTATACATGTACACACTGTACCATGACTCTTAAAAAGATGTAACGTTCGCAGCAGCACCGCCCCTAATTGGAGCTTCATACTACGTGGCCCTAATTTTAAGGCATCAGCAAGCAATCGCTCCAGAGGAGGCTTGTTGTGCAGAAATAAAAAGCCAAAGTATTAAAAAGAAAAAGTGAAACTCGTGTCCGCAAATAAAATTAAAGTAACACTCGTGGCATATCGGACAAAGCGTTCTTGTTTCTCACTTCATTACGACCAGGCCTCCAATGTCCAGTGGAGAATCCAGACACCTACAGACCTGTTTCATCCTTATTAGGAATCATCAGGAAGTCATAGGATTGTACCTGGTAGTTGAAGCTACACAGGCACCATGCACACAGCTCGCGGACACGAGATTCACTTTGATTGATTTTAATGGTGATATCCTGAGCTGCTACCTTGTCACAAACTTTTAAAAAAATATGAATGCAATGAGGGTTAATTTATATTAAAGAAAGAATAAAACATTTTATTAGGTACTTAGGAAATAGAAAAGTAAAATGGTAAAACGGACAAGAAAACTAATTTGGTTTAAACAAATTTTTTCAGAATTCTAATTGGTTTGCCGGCATTATATTTTGCAAATTTTTAATGAGGTGTTTTCTCTTCTAAAGAAATTTGTTGATTGGGTTTTTTAATTTGGGATTTTAAAATTTTATATTGTGGGAACCTCATTTCATAACTTTGGTTGTCATAATTTCCCAATTTACATTTTAATTGGCCATAATTTCTATAATGTTTAATAAATAAGGGCGTGTACTATTTCTTTTTTATTTTCATTTGTGAAAAAAAAATCGGCTAATTATAAAAATCGGATTTCTTTAAAAATACGACTTTTTGGTTTACTTTTTGAATCGCGGCCACAATATCATTAAAGTTACATAAGGTGTGCCAAACAAAGTGCACTTTTTTAAATGATTATGATTTAGCGATAAATTGGTCGATTTTAATAATTTTTAGTTTTTTAGAAAGCCAAGGCTTCAAAATTTATAGGACCAGTATCACACTTGAAATTTTCTAAAAAGCCAGGATGGCGGACCTATTTGAAAAATAGGGATTTTTAACCCCCCTATACTGTGTACAATCTCAAACATAGGTTGCAAAGTCACATGCTTGTCAAGTAAACCAATGAAATATTTTAAAAATTCGGACAAGAAATAAGCAAGTTTTAAGTTTTTATATCTTGTACGATTTTTTTTAATGTAATTTGCTTGAAAAGGATGTGGCTTTGTAACCGATGTTTGCAATTGAACACAGTGTCGCAGAAAAAGTTTTTTCTAGGTGGCTGAAATATGTCTATGTTTTAAAAGTCATTGTCACCCGATAATAAAAAATGGTGCCAGCACGCACGTATAGCTATAAAATCTTTTAACAAAATAATATGTTTTTTTTTTTAATTCTTTTTCAAAAAGTATTTTTCAATTTTTTTTGGTTAAAAATGCTATTATCTATGTATGTCGCTAGCTGCTACGGTTCGTGTAGAACAATTTTTTTAAAACTTTTATCGCCCTCCTACCCTTTTGATAACCTTCCATCAAAAACCAATTATCTCTGCACCTGGTGACAAATATTTCTTGTACCAAATTTAATAAGAATCGGTTTAGCGGTTTTGGAGATATTGTGTGACAGACAGACACCAAATAACTCACTTTTAGTGCAAATAAAACTCTTTTTGTCGATCTGAATAGCCTTCATATGGATGGCTAAAAAAAAATACAACAAGTAACCATTTACTTATGGAAGAGGTTAAGGTGCCTTTACAATGTAGAGGAGTCAAAATAAAATAAAATGCTAGGTCGCTCTATTTGTTGAAATGAGTGGAAAAGGTCCGTTGACCTTTCTCACTTAAAAAATAAAAAAAGAGTGTTGCAAGAATGTTTTAATAATTTTTGCATGATGGTAACATTTCAATATAAAGAGTTATTTATCTTATTTTGGAACCCCTCTTACATTGGGTTTTCCAGAATAAAAAATTTGTAAAATTAGCGAAGTTTTCTTGTAAATTTTAGATGGTACTGGTCAAAATTGTGTAATTTCATTGCGTTTGTCAAATTTTGTCAATTCTTCAAAAACCGTGAGAAAATATCGACCTTAAGAAATATCTGACGATTTTTAAACACAAGTTTACTTTATCTGCTTTTTTAAATAAAACCCTTTTTTTATTTAAAAATGTATTTTTTTAATACCTTCATCAACAACATGATTTTACATGGATTTTTAATAAATGTCAGTTTTAACATTTGTTATGTAAATTACTGTTTTGAACAATTTTTAGTAAGGTTCTCTGATATATTTCCTATTATTCGTAATTAAAAATCTTAAGTATTGCTAATTTTCCAAGGTCTAATTATGGCTTGGGGGCTTAAAGACGGTAGAAATAAAAAAGGAGAAACCAACAAAAAGCAGCAATAATGTACACTGCAGACTGCTCTTTTGAATTCTAAACAGCCCTTTATTTGCTTCACGTTTCCCAAATAGAAGCTAAAATAAGTAAAAGGCAGAAACATGTAGCAAGAGATAAATGATTTATTTTTTTTTGTGACCTGTGTTTAATCAAACGGGCGTATTTGCATTTTCATTTTTTTTAAGCTGGTGCTTGGATAAACTCCGATGCTTAAAGATACTGTGGTTATATTATTTCCTGGAAAACTTTATTATAATAAATTTCGAAATAAGCGCTGTCAATTTTTTCCGTTGCTCCCTGTTCTTTGTTGAGCTGTAAAAATCAAAAATCAGGTTGTAACCCACAAAAATGAACTTTTATCTTTTCACAATTTCACATAACTCTATAAAACCTTCTCATAACGGTCATTTACACCCGATAATCAAAAATGGCGACAGCAGGCACGTATATCCATAAAAATTTTTAAAAAAATAATGATTCTTTTTTATTCTTTTTCAAAAATTTTATTTTTTGTTTCGGTTGAAAATACAATTATCTATCTTAATGAAAAATACGCGTATCGCTAGCTGCTCCGGTTTGTGATTAACAATTTTTTGAAAAGTTTTAGCACCTCACCTGGTGACAAAGAATTTTTGTGTCAAATTTATTAAGAATCGGCTTAGCAATTGTTTATTAATTGTGTGACATACAGACACTATCCCAAAACTTTATATTTAAGTCTTTTCTGATCCTTCATACTATGTATGGATGGGTAAAAAGAAATTTAACAAGTAAAAATTTATCTGTGGAAAAAGGTACAGGTGCCTTTACAATGTAGAGGAGTCAAAATAAAATAAAATGCTATTTGTTGAAATGAGTGGAAAGGGTCCGTTGACCTTTCTCAGTTAAGAAAAAAATAAAAAAAGGGTGCTGCAAGAATGTTTTAATAATTTTTGTATGATGGTTACAGTTCAATGTAGAGGGTTATTTATTTTATTTTGGAATCCCTATTTACATTGAGTTTTTCAGAAGAAAAAAGTTGTAAAGGTATCGAAGTTTTTTCGTAAGATTTTAGATGGTATTGATTAAAATTGTGTAATGTCGCATTTGTCAAATTTTGTCCATTCTTCAAAAACCGTGAGAAAATCTCGCTCTTACGAAATATCTGACGATTTTTAAACACAAGTTTACTCTAACTCCTTTTTTTTCAGGAGAAATGTGTTTTTGCATAAAACCCTTTTTTTATTTAAAAATCTATTTTATTAAGCTTATTTTTGTGTGCAAATAAACTTTTAAATCTTTGGACATATACAACCATAAAATATCCATGGAATATTTCACTCTTATTGTTCAAAAAATGACGCAGTTTCTGTTACAATGATATATAAATATTAAGGATGCTGTGTTTTTATATTAAGTGAGGCAATAAGTAAAAATCGCCCCTTTACATAACCGTGACGGGTGAGATTTTCTGTCGTTTCTGAAAAATCCAGACCCTTATGTCATTTCTTAGATTTTTAAACAATAAGCACACCAGATAATATTAGTCTATCTTTTTTATATATTTATGTTTGGGTAATATATAAAGCTTATGAAAAATTGTGAAGCCATCATATTTCCAACTTTTTTGACTCTTATTATTTAATCTACAATTACTTTATGTTTTATGTCATTTTAACCTATAAATATTTTCTTTTGTTTCAGGTATATTTTTGCATGAAGGTGGTAAGTTTATCAGACTGTATATAGATTTTCTTTTTTGCTTGTTATTGACAGAAAGATCTTTCAAACTAACTTTATTATAGGCCGGCCGCCACGCCGTAGCGCACGCAGAGGGTATCTGCCTGGCGCGCAGAAAATTTCGGGTTCGAATCCCGGTCAGGTGCATATTTTGCGTTTTTCCAAAAAAACTTTACATTGGGCTCTCACTTTGGAAACACTGGGCATTTGATCCTAGAATGGATAAATAAGTCCCAGTATAAAATAACATAACTTGTTATAGGTAATATGAAACTACGATGATCATGGCATATTAAAACAGCTAGAGCGAAAGCTTTGTTAACGTCAATTTGAATGAATGTGTGAATATAAGTCAAACTTTATATAGGAGTTGGTATAATAACTCGAGTTAATTAGTAGGATCTGCTATTAAAATTAGACCCTGTATATCTTACATTTCGTTTTTGTCTTCTTTATTATTTTTTTTGTTATTATATAGCATTTATTGTTGTTTAGTAAAAGACAGAATTTACAAGAATTTCTCTACCACAAGAGAAACCTCGCACGTCTCCTACGCTGTCAAAAAGGATTAGTGAATTTACACAATCAACAACAAGTAAAATTACTTGCAGATTCACATTTATTTGTGTAGACTTTTACAGTGGGATTTACTAAGATCTAAAATAGTACCCTTCACTGGTCTAAATATTTACACCTGTGGAGGGAACTAAATTTTAAAACCCATTTTCAAAAAACACTTACCCATACAGAACAGATAAAAAGTTATTGATTATTTTATATTGTTATTGCAAAATACCACAGGAAAACTGCTTTTTTTCCTCAAAATATTCCATATTTTAGGAGAAAGTGCCCTAAAACTAATTTTTTTTGACAGGTTTCAAAATGGCAAATGGTGAATACGCCAAAAATTTGGCACATATTAGCTTCATCATCTGTGTTTGAGGTTATAAAGTTGATGATTTTTTAGACCAGAAAGGATTGTTTTGTGGCAATTGGTAATTTCCTTTATAATTTCCCTAAGCAACCGTTTTTACAAGAATTAATTTACCTTATTTAATATCCCAAGTTATTAATCAATAAAACACCTCCAATTTTTTCTAGAAAAACGCAATATTTTGAACCCGTTTTTACCAAAAAGAATATATTTATGAGGGTACTACGAGGCAAAACAAACATAAGCGAAGGTCACTGATTATGCACGAAAACTGTCTCCAATGAAAAAAATCCAAAATAACTGCTATTTATTTATTAAATTATTTTATTATTGAAATTAAAACATTAAATTTATCTAAAAGCTTAATCATCAAACAAAGCTTTCCACTAAAAAATCGCACTCAAAGGTCTTAACTCTGCAGCACCGAACAGTTTGTTGAGGCGACAGGTATGTTTTAGCCGCATTTTTTTTCATGATGAAATATTTTTATTTGTAGTTTGCGATTGCGATCGGTTTTTGTTTGTAAAGTTTTTTCATACTTTTTATAGATAAAACTCCGTTTAAATAAATACAAAGTTAACATAATTCTTGTTTTATGATTATATATCGAAATGGTTTGGTGAGTATTAATCGCGAAAATCAATAAACAAGGTCAAGTTTTGATAAGAGTAACATATAACGTAAATTTTAATTTGCTCAAGAGTGTTCACCATTTAGATCCCCCCTTAGGGTTAAAAAATACTTCTTTTAAATAGAAATTTTCTTCTTAAATCCAAGAAAAGATTGTGTTAAGATGATTATTCGCTAATAAAAAACAATTAAAATTATTCTTATAAATCAAACTATTTCGAAAACTCAAGGAAGGTATAAAATGCTTAAAACCAACAATTTCACTTAAACTTAGGACCTGTCTAAAATAGGCCAAACCCTTTTAGTAAATCCCACTGTTAATGTCATGTGTATTGCTGCTTTGTACAAAATTAATTTTACGTAATTGAAACAATAATTTACATTTTAGAAAACAAAATTCAACACGTATTAGGAATTACACCTCTTACAGTGCCACAAAACATATAATATTATCTGACCTGTGTTTTTTCACAATCAAAAAATACGCATCCAAACCAAAATTCTAGTCCCGAAGTCATTATATCATGTTTTCAAAAGAAAAATTCTGCATCAGGGAAAAAGCTTTTAACGAGAGATATGTGAGGGTGCTGGGGAGAATAGGCTTCATGATGCGCAACTTTTCTAACACGCCATTTTCATGCCATTTTGAACGGCTTATATTGCGTTTTTTATGTACTGAAGAAGACGTTAGTTGTACTTCATGAGAATGTGGCAAGAATGGCTAAAAATATAAATGAATGATGAGGCAAGAAATTGTCTTAAAAGAAACTGATATTCTATATATACAGGGTGGATTCTTTAAACGGAACGGTGCTTCTAGCGGGTCAGAATTTGTTGAATAAAAAAAATCCGAAAAGACGTCAACTGAGATTTTTAATTTCGTTTGGATTTTGTCTATGTCATTTAGATTACGAGGATTATGGCAAAAAAATATTTTTTAAAAAATTAGGACACCCTGTATATTTTGCAGTTTTTGAAATCTGCAAAGAATTCTCTCTTCAGCAATACCACACAGTAGGATCTATCTTTTACGATAATTAAGATATTTTTGTCTAAATCTTTATGGAAAACTTCGATATTCATGCATTCACATATCCCCCGTAAAACAGGGCATAGACAACAATTCCATGCAAGTTTAAATGCCTCTATATTGGAAATCATAAGAGATAGAGTATTAATGTGTGGTATTGTCAATGTCAAACTATACAGGGTGTCCTATTTAAAAAAATATATATATTTTTTTGCCATACCTCGTAAACAAAACGAATAAAAAAAAATCCAAGAAAGCACGATTAAAGAAAATTAAAAATCTCAGTTGACGTATTTTTGGATTTTTTCCTAAAACCAAATTCTAACTCGCTAGAAGCACCGCTCCGTTTAAAGAATCCACCCTGTATATAAGCTTAATTACCTGTAAAAGAGATGTAACAGAACATGTCAAAGTTTTTGGTTTGCCTCTCGGCACAAGGCGACAAAACAAGACAATATCCAGAAATATTAAATAAAATCACAAAAAAACAACAAAAATACACACTCTTCACCAGTCAAAACAAAAACGAAAAGGTTTGGTTGGCATCGAAATGGCGTCTCTTCTTCACGTTACCGGAAAATTAGTTGCGTACTCGTCTATACATGTTCTCCCCACCGTATCAGTTCTCTGCTTTTAGCGCGTCTTTTTTTTTTTGATATACTGGATCGCGATGTATGGTTGACAAAGATTACGAACAAGCAATATTTTTCAGACTCTAACGCAAAGTATAGAGTCACAGTGTAATAGAAATACTTTGACAGGAGGGTGGATTTGATTTCGTTCGTTCTTTCACTTATCATTTTTTTGCGGGAAAACGAAATGTGTAACAATAAGACCTGTGAAAAACAAAGAAAATAATTTAAAAATCGGGTCGGCGCTGGGAAATGCCGAAACATCTATTGCGCATGCCTGACACAACTGCTCGCGTCCAGAAGAGTTTTTGGCTTTGCGTTTTTTCCAGGCTAACTTGATTGGGGCAGTTATTATCGCTACGGCGTTTTTTTCGGAAAGTGCATATATGTATGAGGTTAAATAGAGGCCTTTCAAAGGCCAAAATTGTAAGCAAGATCTGAAATCTAGCAGGCCATGGAGCCGTCTTAGCTACGCGCCTACGCACATGCGCGAAAATTTTACGAGGCGGCCAGTTTCGCGACCTTCGTCTTCGCCCTTCGGTCGAGACGCCATTTTCCGATTTTTCGTTTATGCCAATTTTTTTATTGTGATATTTTTAATCTTGGGTTACGCGAAAGTTTTTAGGAGTTATAATAAAAACTGTTTATATCTTGGAGCTTAAAATGTCGCCGCATAAAAAGACGTGCCGTGTTTGTGGATGCCGCCAAACAACAAAAGAAGTTCCACAGGTTCGTAGCTATTTTTTCTTAAAATTTGAAGGAAAAAAAGTGAAAATACCTAAAAATTATTTCTATTCATATATTTATTTATTTAAAAATAGAAAACAGATTTTCTAAAAATGTAAACAAATAAAAAAAAAGTGACAAATGCACAGCTGTCTTTTTGGATTTTGGTGGGTTAACCGATGACGATGGCCGCGCATGTGCAGAACCGCTAAGCTTGCCAGAAAGAGACAATAAGAGTCATAAAAGAGTAAAAGAGAAAGGTATAGGCATATATATAGGACATCCTGCTTACAAAGTTGTGCACGCCGAAAGCATTGCAAGCTCATACATATATGGGAAAATGCAAGGGCAGGACAGGACTACTAAGGAGGCCTCAAACCATAGGGATATCTTGCAACTAGTTTGCATCACGTTAGCTTCTTAAAAGACGTCTTTAAACTGGTAGACTCTGTGACTTTCAACCAACTAACAAGAAAATTAAAGGCGTGGGCCTTGCTGAGCTTTTCTTTATAACTGATGTGCGACACTTGACTGTTTATATAGGTTTAATTTTGTAACGGGATCATTGTGGCTTTCGCAATGATCCAACCGAATCAGCATTTTACCCACATAACAATCAAACATTCCTCTAATGTAATAGTTATATACTTAAAGAACAAAGATTTTGATAGAAATATTACATTTTACCATTGAGAATATTACTAACACATGCCGGCAATAAATACGTATCTGACGTGACGTGAAACATGACTATAATACGACCAGAACGTTTTTTTAAAAGAATGACTGACTATAATATCCCACATATTAGCAAACATAAATCCCTATTAAATATTGCGTGGATATGATTTTGTGATTCAAAACATGTCCAGATGGCCCTGAGATAGATATGTTATACTTGGGGAACATTGTTTGTCGGCCACACGAGCGCAGCCAGTGGCTAGAGGAAGGAACTACTTGTACATCCAGACGCATAATAAAATACATATATTCGTTTTGTTAATTTTTACAGACTCTTACTAATTTAATAATAAAAAGATATGAAAAAACTTATATAACAAAGCGCAGTTTTTCCATACTTTTTACTGGTAAAAAAGCAATGCATTCACGAAGTGTCTTAGCTTTATACAAACCGTAACCAACTTTGTATTGTTCCATGTAGTCAAAAAACTTTCTTTAGCTTACAAAAAGTTTTTTGGACCCTTTAAAAATCTAAAATAGGAGGAGGGGGTATATACTAGGTATGTTTTTTTAATATTTGGTCTAACAATTTTTTTTTAAGCCAGAAGATCAACTAATATCTCCAAAAGCAGTGGAGCAATTAACATCTTTGGTACTTAATTAGCACTCAATAAGAACTTATTAATCCAAATATAAAATCTTTGATCTGCCACAGGTGGTCTGCTAACTTAAAGGACGTAAAACACGGTTTTTACCAAAAATCCTGTCATGAAATTTGAGCCTCGCAAAGGGGGTCAAATTTTCTCTATCCACCCCTCAAAACCATCGAATTTTGGACACCCTGTATACTCTCTAATTTTAGAAGCTTTAAATAAGATAACTGACAGGAAAAAAAAATCTCTCCTTTTAAAACAACACAAAGTATATTCTTTAATTTCATATAAACATTGAGTTACTATAAGTGGTAGAAAAGAGACACTTACAGTGGGATTTCCTAAGATCTAAAATAATACCCCCTACAAGTTTAAATATTTACACCTGTGGGAGGTACTAAATTTTAAAACCGATCTTCAAAAAACACTTACCCGTACAGAAAAGATACCAAGTTATTAATTATTTTGTATTGTTATTGCAAAATGCTACAGAAAAACTGCTTTTTTTTTCAACCAAACGTTTTTGCAAGAATTAGTTTATTCATTTCATTCATTAATCAATAAAACACCTACAGTTTTGTCCAGAAAAACGCCATATTTTGAGTCCATTTTCAGCACACAGAATATATTTATGAAGGCACTACGAGGCAAAACAAACATAAGTGAAGGTCACTGATTATGCACGAAAACCATCTCCAATGAAAAAAATCCAAAACAACTGTACCTATTCATTTATTTACAAACAGAACTGAAATCAAAACATTGAGTTTATCTAAAAGATTTCCACTGAAAGATCACACTCAAAGGTCTCAACTCTGCAGTTTTTATCGATACTTCGCTTACCAGAGAACCGGGCACCGAATAGTTCGTTAATCCGACATGACTCCTTTGTGAACGCATCAGTTGGATTCAGTTCTGTTTTTAGCCGCATTTTTTTTCATGACCTACTTTGATGAAATATTTTTATTTGTAATTTGCGATTGCGATGGGTTTATGTTTATAGAGTTTTTTACTTTCGATAGATAAATCCTACAAAAGATTGTGTTCACTAAAAAAAAGCATTAAAATTATTCTTATAAATCAAACTATTTCCAAAACTCAAGGAAGTTGGTAAAAAATGCTTAAAACCAACAATTTCACTTAAACTTAGGACTTGTCGAAAATAGGCTAAACCATTTTAGTAAATCCCACTGTTAAAGTTCGCAAGCTGTTTTCGATTCCTTGTTGTTAGCGTATCTTTGATACGTTTGTGAAAGCGTCCTTAAAAAAGAGTTCAAGTTGCGCTTACAACCTACGAAGTAACCAAACCAATTCTTGTTCAGTGCTTGATGCACAGTTCTACTTCATACCGCTCACTTTTATTTCCTTGTGTGAGAATGTGAGGCAATAATATAGCTGTTTACGAATACAGCAAGGGTAGTCGTAGAGATAAGTGAGACGTAGTCGCTGTCGTATGACGAATCGGTTCTGAGCATGGGCACTAATATACGATTAAGATTAAGCGCTCTCAATTTGTGCAACTTTAATATTTTCTAATACTTTTTTGTCTGTAAGAACAAAGGAGGTGGCAGAAGACTACGAAAAACATCCTAATTTATGTAAGTTAAATACAAGTTTATAAAAATTTAAGCCCTTATTTTGTTCAACTGCGGTTTTGCGAAATACAAACACGTTCAAATAAATATAAATATTCTGTTATTACGTCAAAAAAATTTCCGACTTAATTCGCTGTCGGTTACCTACCAGGCGAAAAAAAAGTTCGAAAAATACGTGTGCTGACATAGTGACAAAAAATCCATTTTGATCCGTTAAAATGTACTGGTTTGAAATTTTCTTAAAAATATTTCCAAGCAGATGACAAAGCGGCCAGAAACTCTACTTGTAGTATCATAACAACAGCAGACATCTTTTTATGAGATCTATGTTACATTTTATTTTGTGAAATTGGCTAAAAAATGACTTTTTCAGTGCTGGAAAAACCGCTTTTAGAATTGGAGAAAGTCCTTTTTTTTCCTAAAACTTTTTTTATGTTTACGAATAATACTAAGACAAATTAAAGATCGGTATACGTAACGCGTTCGAAACAAAGTCAAAATACGCTACATTTTTGACTTGTTTATGCGCTGTTTCGAACGATGCCCGCTTTTTTGAAGGGTGCGATGACAGAACTGCTGACTAAAATCGTTGCGTATGTTCGTGGGTTCGTAACGATACGTACATCCTTCCGTACGTTAAGTGTCTACTAAAAGCCGAACCGCCGCGTAAACGTTACGTAGCTCTCATTGGTCAGATCCGAGAGAAGCTGTCAATTGCACGGGCGCTAGCGCGCGCTAGGGTGGTGTATCGTTGCGTCGCGTCACCTCCGCCGGTTTTCACCAATGAGAGCGCTGCGTTACGTTTACGGTGGCTTGGCTTTTGGTCCATATTGTGTAGGAAACGGTTTAATTCGGCAACAGGATTTAAGTAAACAGCTTTAAAATACTTGGCAATGCTGTTATTCTCAAGAAAAAGGATGATCCCTCAAAAGCAGGGGTCGATTTCGGGGAATTATCACATTCTTCCAAAAAAAACTAGTTTCTTCTTAAAATTTCTTTGAAGTTTTGGATTGGAAAATATATAAAATTATTTAATGATGAAAATGATATTTTAGCTGTGCCTGGGTTTTTACAAAATGTCAGTAGCCAGCTAAGGTCACTGACAGCAAAGAAAGGGAACTGTTAAAGCAAATTATTAAACGAGGATAGGCAACTAGCTTTACTCTTGCCACTCCATGCCACCCACCAATAACTGTTTAAAACCCTAAATATATTTTTTTTTCGTTTTAACGGCCTTTTGTCTAAAAAGCAAATTATGGGTGCAATTCTAGATCTTTCTTTGTTAAACCGTACCATCGAACACAAAAGTTGGTTAGAATCTCTTAAGGGATAACGGATAGCGATACCCATATAACTATTAGATATATAAAGGCCCAGGATGCGAGAATATCGTAGCGGCAACGGTTAAAATCTAGATTGCCATGACATATGACGATAAGATAATGACGGCTCGATTTGAGCATGCACGAGTTTGCAACGTCGAATCGCCTCTTTTCTCGTTCAGACAATACATTTCAGCTCCAAAAATCGATAAAAACATGGCGTCGGGGGTCGAAGTGACACTTGATTGCTTACATTTTGTAGCAGGTCGTTTTTCGTATTTTGAAAAGATGCACTATTAGTTACTATTTTTATAGAGGTGCCCTACAGTCAAGAGTCGCGTACGGAGGTTATGTTTTGTTTTTATGCTATGTTTTGTGGCAATTTTGTGGTATAAATACCTAATGAAATTATAATTTTTTTTGTCAAACATTATTAAAAATGCCTCATGCTCATACATGTGTTGTGCCAAAGTGTTGGACTCAGTATGATAAGAAACGCCCAAACTTATCGACCTTTGAGTGTAGGTTATTTTTCAGTACCATTTAAATAAACTTTTCTGTCTTTTGGTGACTCTTTCCAAAAGGGCTTACCTTGTACGGTCAAAGTGAGCTATTCTTGAAATTTCCAGGTTGGTTGCTACCTACCTATTTGTATTTTATATTTTGACCATGGTTTGTTTTCTCATTTATAGATTTGTGAACTACATTTTAAAGCCGAAGACATTGAAGAGTCCACACAATTTTACACGCAGCTACAGGAGATTTTTTCAATGCTCCAGTTTTTTTAAAAAAATACCTACATCCTACATACATTTTACAAGATTTTATTTAAAGAACCATAAGTGTGCACAAAACTTACAAACAATGTCTTCTTTGAGCTATAAGTAGAAGTTTCTGTGACAATATCAAACAATTTTGTAATAATGTCTTTTTTATCAAAAATTTGGCACAAATATGGGTGTGTGAGTGTTGAAATTTATAATCATTTTTTTTTTGGTTTTCAACTTGGTTGTTAACGTTTTTCTTTTGGTGGTCAACTATTTTTTGTCCTTCTCCAGGGGTAGGGGAGTTAGCAAAGTGTTACGTAATTTTAGGGAGGGGGTCCATGGAAGTGTTACGAAGTGTTACATGCGGGGAGGGAGGGGTCAAAAATTGCCAAAGATGTTACGTAATTTATGGACGGCTCCTTAGTCTACAATTTAACCTGACCGAGGCATCCATATGCATAAAAAGTTTTTTTTTACATTAATGACCAAAAGCAAATATAAATTGCTTGCAGGGAACAACATTGTTTTCTTGAAAGAGCTTACTTGTTAAATTTTAGATGTTATCTCATGAAAGTTGCCAGGATGCCCTAAATATTTGACAAAAGAAGAAAAGATATAAGAAAGTCCAAATACAAAGCGATTGAAATTAGGCAATGCTGCTCTCTCTAAAGCTATGGAAGATAGCATTGAAGTAATCACATTAGGCGATATTTGGCAAAAATTTCGAAATAAAAGTGTCAGTTCATAGACAATTACAAAAACGGAAAACTATAGTTTTGATATATTGTATATATTTGTTATACACATATTGTGGAAAAACCTGAACTTTACTTTATTTCAAACTCTATTAGGACGAAAATTTTTTATACTGTTTAGTTGGGAAAATCTTTTCGTGAACTATTTTATAAATCGAGAATTTTTCACCAATATTTATTTTTCATTTAATTTATCTGTTGCATGATCAGCACCGTTATACCCAAATACTTTTCAATTAACTATTAATATTTTTTTTAGGAAAATGGCTTTGCTAGTTTTTGATCAAATTTAAAATTAAGCTTTCAAAAAAATCAGATAAATGGAAGAAAATGTTTAAAATAAAACCAGGAAGAAAATATTCCTCTAGGGGCGTCCACAAAGACATTAAACTAAAATATATCTTTATGGACGACCACAAATTATGTACTATCATTTTTTTTCCAAATTCAACCCTCCTTTCCCCTCTTCTCGCTCTTTTGCAACCCCGTCTCCCTAAAATTACATATTTAATTTAAAAAACTGAATAATATGTGTTTTAAATATTTTTCGGATTAAATTGTGATGTAATGTACACTTGCGGCCACATAAAATGCGTACGCCGATTTTATATGGTGTATTATGGGCCTCGCAACTCAGTAACCTTTTAGGTATTTCAAACTGACAAAAAATGTCACTGTCAGATTTTGTTGTTGTCATACGCTTATATTTAAAAATGCCCAAATTTTGACAAAATTAGACGGTGGTTGGTCGTTTCGAAGAGTAGCGGCACATTATGGACGAAACAAGGCTACAATTGTAAAAAAAAAGTATCAAGAAGAAGGAACTCTTCGACGAAGACGAGGCACTGACTTGACCCAAGTCAGTACGCCTCAGCAGGATAAGCAACTGATCGAGTTTCTTGAAGACCACCCACTTGCCCCAGAGGCGAAAATTGAGGCATATTTTCCTGGATCCATAAGAACGACGCGCAGATGGATAAGCCGTTCTAGACTTAGATGCCGCGTTGCTGCCAAGAACATCTTACTAACAGCCATTTGCACCAACATATTTAGGGGTAACCTAGCATTAGGTAGCACCTAAATCTAGTTTAGTTTTAGGTTAGGGGAGTGCTAGGGGACCAAAAACGGACCCCTAGATTTAGGGATCACCTAAGGTAGTTTAGGGGAGTTCTAAATACAAACGAAACTCTTCTCTAACCTAGGCCACCTTATTCTAGGTTACCCCTAAATAAGTAAGTTGGTGTAAATGGCTGGTAGAGAGGAAAAAAAGCATGCCAGGTTCATTTTTGCACTAAACTATTCACTACAAGACGAAGAATTTTTGGCAACAAGTGGTCTTCACGGATGAAAAAATGTTTCAGTCCCATAATGACAGAAAATAAATTTTGGTATATCTCCCGCCACGAACACACTATCTCGAAAAAAATATTGCTGGGAACGAAGACCGAAATGGAAGATTTTCCGTGAATGTGTGGAGTTGGATATCGGCGAGAGGACATGGGGCTCTTTTTAGAATCCAGGGAAGATTTACGGGTGAGGTTTATGTTGATATGATGAGAAATATTATGCTTCGGAAAGCACCCATTCTTCATCCAGAAGGTTATGTGTATCAACATGATAACTGTCCTATCCATACCGCACGCATTTCTAAACAGTAGTTCCAGCACAACAACATCGATGTTTTGCCATGGTCGGCAAAATCTCCTGACGCCAATCCCATAGAAAATGTGTGGGGCCTTATAGCAAAAAAGTTAACAGGAATGAATATTGTTCTCAGAAATTCCAACCACTTAATGGATCTCAGAGTCAGAGGGTACGACAAAGTCATTTTTTTAAATCCAAATTTATTTCAAAATTTACCAGATTCCATGCCACGAAGACTGGCAAACATGATCGAGGCTGACAGAGCGATGACACGCCACTGAAGAAACGTTTTCTTTTTTTTTCAATTTACGTAGTGTTTTAATAATTTCTTTTTGATTTTGAACATTTTTGGTTGTCTGCAAAGACTTAGATTACACACATTTACTGATCCTGCGTTGACTATGATTGAGTAATTGCTTTTCTTTTACCAAACAGTTCCTTCTTCTTGATACTTTTTTCTTATTCGCACATTTGTGGTCTTGTTTCGTCCATGAGCCTTAAGAATAATTTTTTATAATAAAATGTTGAATAATTTAAAAAAAATTCTTTTATCCATTTTTTAGTAAAGTATGGCCAGTCTCCTTATGTTATTGTTTACAATGTCAAAAGATCTAACCTGTAATTCAAAAACGTCAAAGTCAATTACAATAAGCAACGCAATTAGCAAAACTTAAATTCAACAGACCTGCAGCTAACTTCTGCTGTACGCATTTTATGTGGCCGGAAGTGTAGGTTAACACCCCTGCCTGGTTACACTTTTTAACACTTTTACCTACTCCCGCCATATGTTCCTTGACTTCCGCGGCCATATTGAATCAAGTTGATTGGCCTTCCGTGGAAGTGGTATGGGTTCAGCGTACTTCCAGCTGATGCATGCGCATTGGAGCCCGTCATCACGTCATAACTCGATATTTCGCAGGAGTTTCCACTACGCTTATTATTGGGAAATACAGCAGGGCCTTTAAAGTATCTTATAGCAACGATATACGTCCAACGTAGGGTATTGTAAGTTCCGAATCAATCCTGCACATGCGCAGTTCGATACTTCGATATTCGGGAAAATAAGGACATATGCCTTTTTAGCAATTACTAGTCCATTTTTATGTAACCTTGTCCAGGCACATAGTGCGCGTTTGTATCATTATAATGGAACATTAACAGCACTCTCGAGCACAAAACTGGGCAGAGCAGAAACTAATAATGCAAATTTTTGTGTGCCCGATGCAATTTCATGCAATGAATTTCGCAGTTGTGCTTTGTTTCTTTGTTGCTGCTAGCAAATTAAAACGTTCTCTACGAGTTACCTAGTTTACACGGATGCTTTAAAACGTTTATGTTATAAACGGTCGCCTGGGAACGTTTACATCCTTTGTTTAGGCCCATATGAAAGCTCAGAAGCTGCCAAGCCTGTACGGTTCACGGATTATCGTTTTTGAAGAGAGAACAAGCGTCTCCGAATAAGAGGCAGGTGTATGAAAATGTAGGAAGGTTCTTTCGATATAGGGCAATCGGGTGAGGTTCGGCTGTGGTCGTATAGGTTTCGGATAACCCATGATAGCTTTAAAACTCGTTATTGGTCGATATTAAGGAGGTGGCCATTCCCGTGCGACCTTTCCTACAAAATTCAAGAATCGCCACCCAGACTAACCGTGCTTCCACAGTTTTTTTCCATCGTGGACCTATAATTTTTCACGCATGTGCAAATGGTCGTATCCAAGCCAATGTCTTTTGTTTTGGTATTTTCATGGCTGGACAGATTATACATGTTGCTTACAAGTTTGGCCTGGGTAAGACGTATATTTAGGCTAATATGTATCTGAGCCAAACTGTTTTTAAGTCAATGCTTTCTGCACCGTAACACCAAAAAAAAACTTACGGTTTCTTTAATCGGAGATGAAAAAGCAAAATTAAAATGTATAAGAAGTTTGAAACACCAAGATATATGAGAAAATTCATAAATATAAGGGTTAGATTTTTTATGTGGTTAAACAAGGATGGCTGAAGAGGGATTCACAGTGAACAGCTAATCTGATATCGTATTTAATATAAACGTATTGCGTTGGCTGCAAAACGCATTAAAATAAAATTGGTTTACGGTCCGTATAAACCAGGTAATTGTTATTTAATTTAAAATTGTAACACGAAAGTCGAACAAAAAGTTTCTTGTGTAATATATATAAAGTATTTTCAGTGAAATAAACGTGAGCGCAATATGAAATGGGTTTAAATAAAAATTTGAAGTTGCCGGAGAAATGTGGGGTCAAGCACGTCCAAACAATAAAAGCCCATTCGAAGTTTTTCAAGAGATTTTTCACGAATTGTCGTACTCTTTTTCTACCTATTTCGTCGACATTAACAAGAGCCTTGTCGATGGTTCAAAAAAATTCATATTGTCTCAACCATGTGTCTAACAACCGAAACTTATATTTTTTTAGAAAATGTTGGTTTGGCCTGAAAGATGAGGCTTTTAATAAAGGCTCCTGTCAAAAATATTTATTTTCTGTTTTGTAGCAATAGGATATAAGACCTCAAACATTTATAAATTTGTCTTTCTCTCATTTCCTGAACAAAAAAGTTATTTAAAAAAAACATTAACTAAATTACCTTACCTGTAAAAATAATGTCTTTATTAAAGCTGATTGATTGATTGGTTTACTATATATAGCATGGTAGTAGTAGTAGATGGGCGGCCGTAATCTGGCAATTAGGCCGCACCCCCGACTGATGCACGTGCCTCTTAAGATGCAAGTTTTCTTTCTCTAAGATGACTTAATTTTTGCCAGACACCTCTTCCTTGAGGGCAGGGATCTTTAGACTGCGTAGCAAGTATACACAGTGGACCTCCTTCTTTACACCCCCTCCGAAGGGTGGTCCTGCTACATGTTAGATTGCATCTATCTAACATCGCTACCGACCCAGCAGAACTTGGTTGACGGTAGACTTTTCTCCCCAGCAGCATGACTTCATATAGGTTGACCCAAAAATCGAGGTCCCGGTTTCGCTGGTCGAGGTCGCCGTCGGAGTCTTCAGATGCATTCCTTGGAGTGGTCCTGCTACCCGAATTTGCTACCGCCTCTCGACTCCCGCCACCAAATCTGTCGGAGTCCAGCCGCGTCCCATTGGGTCACCGGCTAGTCTTCTCTACTCAGTTTGGTGGGGTCCTCGGCCGTCCGCCTTTGAATCCCGCAGAGTTTCCGGTGCAGTGTCAACAATGCCGCCTACTTCTACCTCGTTTGTTGTTATTCTATGCACAACGTCAACTGCCGAGCTGCTGAGAAGTGGGGCCGCCCGTTGTCGTCTCGAGTCGCATTCGGTGTTGTGTGAAGCAATGTGTACTTGCCGTGATCCGATCCTGCGATCTCTGTTCTGCAGGCTTAGACGCTACGGCGGCCCTACAGCATAGTATTGTTTAGGGATTCTCTGACGCTGCAGTCCTTCCGTTGTGTGCAGGTGCTTCTCCAGTGCGCAGTGACCGGTCAAGAGTCCTGTCACTATTCTAATCCGACCTCTCGAGAGCTAAAGTATCTCCTCGGACAGTGATGCCGATGAATATTTCACCATTGTTTTGCTATGTTGTTGTCCTGGTGTGCGGTTCCAATGATCTTTGTGTTCATTTGTGGTCCACCGCTCTAGAAGGCCATGCACTGAGGTTTTTGGTATACCGAACACAGGTTCCGATCCTATGAACTTTTCTTCGGATCCCCTCTTAGCTAGGATATCTGCATTTTCATCGCCAGCCACCCCCGTGTGCCCCTGCACCTACGCAAGTGTTATCCTGTTCTGGTTTATTATTAAAGTTTATGTCTAACCTAATTAAAGGACTTTAAGAGGGGGCAACAGGTTCAGTAATAGTGGCAAGATTGATGGCCCACAAACTCTACACCATACATTTTTTAAGATTTTGGCGAAAATCCCTTGTTGCTTAGGAAATTCAAACTATGTCTACTTAACTTAGCATAGTTGACTTTAGCTAATAACACTTTTTAAAAGTATTATTAGAAATATGGAGACACTTTATCATGGCCTAAGAAGGTGACGCTTTTGTGGGTTCGGGGGCGCAGCGGGATTCCCAGGCAACGAAAGTTGGTAAGAACTTAAGAACTTGGATATTATATACCTAACATAGGATAAAATTCTTTCCCTATACAAAACTAACGTAAATTGTTCTTCGAAAATAACGCCCTTTAAATAAAGTAATCTTGTAGAGAATAATGGCTGCCTAATATAATTTGACAACATATATTAATTAAATGGTTTTAAAAAAAACTTATTTACATAATTCAAATTTTTCTGATAGACTTCAATATATTGTCTTAAAAAAAAATAGGCGCCAAAAAAAACATGTAGGTTTTATACATTTTAAAGAAGTGAAAAATTTAAAAATTACAAATAGGGTTTTTTGACACTCAAACATTTTACAAGACTTTTAGACACTTTCTAGCAGTTGAAAAATTAAAAGAAAATTAAATATCATTTCTCTTTTGTTTTCGAATTTGCGAAATCACTGAAAACCGATATAATAAAAAAAATATGGCAGCCGATCGATATTTGACCTCCCAAGAACGATTGGACATATCTTGATCATCCAAAATTTAGGTCAAAAATAGCTAATTTGTGACTGCGGCGGACACCCAAAAAATATCTAACTATAAATGCAAACTACTTGGTAATATAAAGCTACATTACAGGAAAATGGTCCACATTTTACTGCCAACTTAGTCAATACTTGACTTATTTTCGGTCGAGCATAGTAACATTGCTTACGGAGGATTCCTTAATGATAAAGAAGAGTAACACTTTACATAATTTTTATGATTTCTATAGTACTGGTTTACTAAACCTAAAATCCTGCTTGGGTTGGAGTCAAGAACAAGAGGCAGTCCAACAAATTTGTGGACAGACCAGACGCAACAAAAATTAGATGGTTACTGGGCCTCAAAGCAGTATTGCCAACTGGGTTCACTTTTTTTTGTGGAAAAGTCCGTAGATTGCCCTAGGTCAAAATTAGGGTACTCAGGGCCTACCCAAATAGACGGACGTCCCTAAACTTTTGTGACGTCAAACACCTCACCTTCGTGACGTAATTTCGTTAGCCGTTGTCACTGAAAATATAATTCTGGCTTCAAGAACTACATCACGATTGTGGGGTGTGTAATGTGAGCAAAGTTTAGAGCCTACCTACGTACGTCAAAATCAAAACACAATATTTTAGAAATTATGTTTACTATAAAAAAAAACAGAAAACGATATACCAGGTGGATCAGCTAAAAGAAGTGGAAAATTCCCTAGATATTAGGAGAAAATCCCTATTTCCCTAATGCACCAAAAAATTCCTAGAACTAGGGAAAAATTCCCCAATTTGGCTGCCTTAAAGACGTAGGACTGCCCACATGCATATTAACCGAACACAATTTGTTAGGAAAACATATCTTCGACATGCGTGTGCAGGACGACTCTTTATGCGTACCGAAAGACTTCTTGACACTCAGTGTGAGAGTACGCATCCTACCCCCCAAACTAACAGTAGAAGAACTGCAGTTTGGAAGGATGTACTGGACTTTGTAAAAAGGCCAGGGTGTTTATTCTTGACTGTCGGGGAGGTGTAGTCAAAATCAAGTGGTATATGGAAGCCAGAGAGTAGAATAAACCTTTAAAACTCCCGGGATCGCTCTCTTCTCTCACTTTAAAAAATGAGCAGCCAGGAGAGAATGCAAGAGTGCTTGAAGTGGCGGTAGTGGGAAGACACGCTGTAAGGTAAAAAGGGTTGATGGAGGCCTATTTGAAAGGCACTGTGTTTCTATTACTGCAACTACTTATTATGGCCTTGTAGCTTAAAAATTATTTTAAATTTTTTACGCATCCGTTTTGACATAGTTTTGCCCCACAGTGTATTTGTATGCGAGCGAAAAATCAATTTGGCCAATACGGCACCTCTTGTAACAACAGGCAACTAACTTTTAATCATTAAAAAACTCTAAATAGAAAGAAAACTTAGCCGTTTTCTTTCATCATCTTGTCTTGCCGCAAAAAAGAAGAGGGAATGATTTCAATAGGGATTTAACTTTATCATGAAAACGTGGATCATGAAAACGTATTGAATGTTACACGTTACAAAACGTAAAAATACACGATTAGCATGTAAAATTACATTGTACAGTTACTAACTACTATCTAGCTAGTTGAAAAATTAGTAGGTAAATTCACAAGCTTTTGCAAAATAAATTGCAGCAAGTAATTTTATCAGTTACTTTGTTTATACGGGCCTATTAAATGCTTTTATGTAAGGACGATTTGAAAATGTTATCGTATAGACACCACTAAAACCGATTTAAGCACTAAATCGATTTTATTTTAAAGCGATTTAAAAAAGCGGTTATTTTAGGGTCGTTATAAACCTTGAAAACGCTTTAGGGGATTTTTTCCTACCTAAAGAAATAATCAACCCTGGTTTTCCGAAAAATCGGTTGTTAACTAAGTTGTTTTATTTGTTTTTTCTTTAAACTGAAATATTTAATGACATGTAATTTAGGACGTATAAGCCCTCGGAGAAAGCGATTTTATTTAAAACCATCATATATAAAAGCGCTTTTAGGTGCGTATAAACATAGTAATGTATGTAAAGTAAAGTATGTTTACTATAGCATTGCATTGCATTACATCTCTATTTAAGGAATATTATGTTTAATTTTAGTTTTTTATCCAAAATTTTGCACGGGACAAGACTTTAATGGTGGGATTTACTAAAAGGGTTTAGTCTATTTTAGAACGGTCCTAAGTTTAAGTGAAATTTTTGGTTTTGAGCATTTTAAACCAACCCTCCTTGGGTTGTGGACAAAGTTTGATTTATAAGAATAACTTTAATAAATTTGTGTATTGAATAATTATCTTAACACAATCTTTTGTTGGATTTAAGAAGAAAGTTTCAATTTAGAAGAAAAAATAATAAAAAATTTAAACCCACGCGGAGTTTAAATCGTAAATACTCTGTAGAACAAATTAAAATTGGGGTTATATGTCACTGTAATTAAAACTTACCCTTGTTAATTAGATTTTTCCAATTAATACTTGATGTCACACAACGATTTAGATGGGTAATAACAAAAATAAGGAGTAGATTAATTTGATATTTATTATAAAAAACTAAAATGCAAGTTTTGTTTATATTTCTGTCACTGTCGAAATGTCAGTTTTAAAAAATATTAGCTGCGTTCAAATCACAAACAGCGAGTTCGGATCTCTCACCTCTGCTTCTACCTTGGCTTGCACCAACCTCTATTGATGAAAGCTACAGCTTTGAAGTGAGTGGGCTTTGAGTAAGGAAAATTTTCTCGACTGAGCTTTTAGATAACTCAGCGTTTTAATTTCAGTTTGTAAATAAATTAATATAGGTATTTTGGATTTTTTTGTTTGGTATATTTTTCGTGCATAATCGGTGAACTTCACTTATGTTTGTTTTGCTTCGTAGTGCCCTCATAAATATATTTTTTGTGCTGAAAACGGGTTCAAAATATATAAATTGGAGGTGTTTTATTAGTTAATGGACAACTTGGGATAATATATATAAGGTAAATTAATCCTTGTAAAAACGATTACTTAGGGAAATTATAAACGAACTTATTACCAATTACCACAAAACAATCCTTTCTGGGGGCCATAATTTTGAACCACCCTCCAGATGTGGTCTAAAAAATCAACTATTTTATAACCTCAAACACAGATAATGAAGCTATTATAGTCGCGATTCTTCAGAAACGACAGAAAATCTCACCCGTCAGAATTCTGGAAAGTGGCGGTACTTCTTGCCTCATTAAAAATCAAAACACTGCGTCCATAATATTCATCCTAACGTTGTAAGAGAATCTGCGTCATTTTTAAACAAAATTTTGTCAATTTTATATTTTATAGTTATTCTGCAGAACTATTTTTACGGCGGAGCTAAATTGCTACTACGCATACCAACAGACGTCAAAAAGTGTCGAAAATTCTCAACATGTAAAAGGAAAGACAGAATTTGTGTGACTTTTCTGAACAGTGACAGTGACATTTTCCATGGTTATCTATGGTTTTGTATGTTAAAGGTTTTAAAGGTTTGTTTACACACAAAAATAAGCTTAATAAAATACACTTTTAAATAAAAAAAGGGGTTTTTCACAAAAACTGCCTAGAAAAATTAAAATTGACATACTTTTTATTTACTAGAACAGCACTAAGAAAATAAATATTGAGGAATCCCAGCAATTAAGTCCGGACAAAAAAGCGGTTAGTATAAACTTGTGTTTAAAAATCGTCAGATTTTTTGTAAGGGTGAGATATTCTGACGGTTTTTGAAGAATCGCGATCTATGTGCCAAATTTTTGGCGTATTCACCATTTGCCAGTTTGAAACCTATTAAAAAAAAATTAGTTTTAGGGCATTTTCTCCTAAAATATGGTATATTTTGGGGAAAAAACAGTTTTTCAGTGTATTAGTATTTTGCAATAAGAACAAACAATAATCAATAACTTTTCGTTTTTGTTTTATGGGTAAGTATTTTTTGAAAAGTCGTTTTAAAATTCAGTACCCCCCCACAGGTGTAAATATTTAGACCTGTGGGGGGTACTCTTTTAGATCTTTTTGGAACACTAATTTGTTATTCAAAATAATCCTGGTTTTTCTGGGCTACTGGAAACATTTTAAAATACCTTCGACGGAGACAGTTAGCATTTAACTCTACACTGGTAGAACACAATTTTGAATTTACACTGTCAAATATTGTAATACTGTAAAATTTCTTGCTGCTTGTAATTTTATAAAAAGATTGTGAATTTACCTTGACAGTGTATATTTACATTTATTTATGTAGATTTACAATCTTGACTGCTTCTATAAAACGTAATTTTGCTTAGGTTACTTTTTAGCAAGTATAATTCAACTCGTATTAGGAATTATAGCCCTTACATTGTAATATTGCCACCATTAAATTTTAAGGGAAAAAATACATTATCTGATATGTAAAAGAATAAAAGAAACAATCTTAAATTTCCATACCTTTTTTATGAGAGTAAAGCATTTTCCATAATTTATTCATAAAAATTGAAATATTTATACTTAATGTATTTTTTTCTGTACTTAATGATTTTCTTACATGGTTTTAGCAAACTTATTTTTTTATATGTAAATACAGTACTTTTCTATTAACGATAATAACCTACTCTGGTCAGGGTTAACCATTATGAATATTACTCTCTCTTTTCTCTGTTATTATAAATTTTACAAAAAATAGTCTAATGGAATTGGCATAACTTTAAGTACACTATAAATATATGCATGTCAAAATTGTCTAATGTTACAAAACCGAAAATAAACTAAAAAGAAAAGATCAAAAGATCTTGGTTGTAAAAAACGAAAACTCAAACTTGGATGAGTATCTTACAAGGAACACAAAAAGATCAAAAAGAAATGATCAAATGATGTTTCGCTCTGGGCAACCAGCGTGGATTCATCAGTAGTTCTATTACTACAAGTACTTATTATATATATTAGTCACCCTCCCCAAACATCATTCAACACCATCATACACTTTGATTTCCAACTTTGAATCACTCACAAAGAGGCATCGTTCCGCACTAGCACTTATCTAAGTCACCTGATGATACGCGTTCGTCCTGGAGTGTTAATCTTTCCAATAGGGTTACGCTCCTAAGGCGATTAAAACTAAAAGAAGTTAAGGAAGGAAACAAAAAGGACCAAAGCGAAAAAAGAAATGATCAATCATGTTTCTCTCTGGGCAACCAGCGTGGGCTCATCATTGGTCCCACTGGTCACCCTCCCCAAACATCATTCAACGCCACCATACACTTTGATTTCCAACTTTGAATCATTCACAAATAGGCATCGTTCCGCACTGGCACTTATTTAAGTCACCTGAAACGGGTTCATTCTGGCGTGTTAATCTTTCCAATAGGGTTACGCTCCTAAGGGAGACTAAAACAAAAAGAAGTTAAAAAACTTCCGAATTAGTTACTTTAACCGAAAAGAAACTAAAAACAAAAGATTGAAAGATCTTAGGTGGAAAAACGAAAATTCAAACTTGGATGAGTTTCCCACAAGGAACACAAGATATTTTGATCTTTTGTTTTTAGTTTCTTCTCTGTTGGAGTAACTGATTCGGAGGTTTTTTAACTTCTTTTTCTTTTAATCGCCTTAGGAGCCTAAACCTGTTGAAAAGATTAACACGCCAGGATGAACCCGTATCAGGTGACTTGGATAAGTAGCAGTACGGAACGATGCCTATTTGTAAGTGATTCAATGTTGGAAATCAAAGTGAATGATGTTGTTGAATGATGTTTGGAGAGGGTGACCAGTGGAACCACTGATAAATCCACACTGGCTGCTGAGGACGAAACATCATTTGATCATTTCTCTTTTCGCTTTGGTCCGTTTTGTGTTCCTTGTGGGATACTCATTTAAGTTTGAATTTTCGTTTTTTCCACCAAGATCTTTTGATCTTTTGTTTTTGTCCAATGTTATGGCATATGTCAAATCTAGACATCAACTTTCTTATTGTAAATTAGACACCTTGTATATATTTTTAAATTTCCATTGATCTCTTCTTCCTGATTCCAAAAATATACCATATGTTACCTTTGTCCTGAACGGTCATTGAAAAAATTTAGAAAAACGTTGCAATAAGCACAATGTGTTGAACAAAGAAGCCTATAGGGTGGGTCAAAAAAAAAAACGGGACTGTTTTGATTTTCTATTACTTAAAAACTACCTGTTCGATTTTAAAAGTTTTGGTCATTTTGAAAATCCAAGATATCGGAATTTTGGAATTTGATGTCAAAATTGACATTTCGTACAAATCCAAGACGGCGGAAAATTTTTTATGTGCATCACTGGTTCAAAAGTAAATTTATATTTTGAGAGCCATGTCCTTCCCTAATTTCCTGATGTATCGCTTCTTAAAATCGGGTAAGAAATAAGAAAGTTATAAATTTTTAAAATAAGTTCGTTTGGTAAGGCTAATTTAGCAAAAAAAAAAAGCATTATTTGTTTGGCTATGCTTTTCGATGAATTTTTCCGTTTTTAATAGCGCTGACCATTTTGAAAAGCCAAGGTTTTAAAATTTATTACTTTTTTTGGCAAAATTGACATTTTGTAAAATCCAAGATGGTGGACAGTTTTAAAGTAGGTTGTTTTGAACTCTCCTGCAAATTTTTGTGTGCGCCACTGGGTTAAAAGTTAAATTTACGAGTCTACGATTGTATCGCTAATAAAGATCGGATAAGAAGTAACAAACTTACAGTTTGTTGAAATGGGTGGCTTTGGTAACTAAATTCAGTCCGGCCAAAAAAAAACGTCATTTGAATTTGATGAGAAACGCACTCAAATAACTTAATGCATATTTTGCTCACTTCTTACCCGACTTTTACAAACAATCAGAAGACTCGCGACTGATGAGGCTTTATACGTCAAATTTAACTTTTGCACCAGTGGCGCACACAAAAAATTCGCAGGGGGGTCAAAACAACCTACTTTTTAAAACTGTCCGCCATCTTGAATTTTTTTAAAATGTCAAGTTGCCAAAAAAGTAATAAATTTTAAAACCTATCCTTTTCAAAATGGTCAGCTCTATTAAAAACCAAAATAGGCTTATTGGACTGAATTATGCTTACCAAACGCACTTATTCTAAAAATGTATAACTTTCTCATTTCTTACCCGATTTTAACAAGCGGTCCATCAGTAAACTAAGGAGGAACATGCCTGTCGAAATGTGTTTTTACTTTTGCACCACTGGCGTACACAAAAAATTCGCAGGGGGGTCGAAACAACTTACTTTTTAGAACTGTCTGTCATGTTGGATTTTTTTGAAACGTCAATTTTGCCAAAAAATTAATAAATTTTAAAACCTTTTCTTATTTGACTGAATTAGGCATATCAAGCGAACTTTTTTCAAAATGTATAACTTTCTTATTTCTTACCCGATTTTAACAAGCTATACATCAGTAAACTAAGGAGGAACATGCCTGTCGAAATGTGTTTTTACTTTTGCACCACTGGCGCACACAAAAAATTCGCAGGGGGGTCGAAACAACTTACTTTTTAGAACTGTCTGTCATGTTGGATTTTTTTGAAACGTCAATTTTGCCAAAAAATTAATAAATTTTAAAACCTTTTCTTATTTGACTGAATTAGGCATATCAAGCGAACTTTTTTCAAAATGTATAACTTTCTTATTTCTTACCCGATTTTAACAAGCTATACATCAGTAAACTAAGGAGGAACATGCCTGTCGAAAAGTGTTTTTACTTTTGCACCACTGGCGTACACAAAAAATTTGCAGGGGTGTCGAAATAACCTACTTTTTAGAACTGTCTGTCATGTTGGATTTTTTTGAAACGTCAATTTTGCCAAAAAATTAATAAATTTTAAAACCTTTTCTTATTTGACTGAATTAGGCATATCAAGTGAACTTTTTTCAAAATTTATAACTTTCTTATTTCTTACCCGATTTTAACAAGCTATACATCAGTAAACTAAGGAGGAACATGCCTGTCGAAATGTGTTTTTACTTTTGCACCACTGGCGTACACAAAAAATTTGCAGGGGGGTCGAAACAACCTACTTTTTAGAACTGTCTGTCATGTTGGATTTTTTTGAAACGTCAATTTTGCCAAAAAATTAATAAATTTTAAAACCTTTTTTTATTTGACTGAATTAGTCATATCAAGCGAACTTTTTTTAAAATTTATAACTTTCTTATTTCTTACCCGATTTTAACAAGCGATACATCGGTAAACTAAGGAGGAACATGGCTTTCGAAATGTGTTTTTACTTTTGCACCACTGGCGTACACAAAAAATTCGCAGGGGGGTCGAAAGAAACTACTTTTTAAAACTGTCTGTCATGTTGGATTTTTTTAAAACGTCAATTTTGCCGAAAAATTAATAAATTTTAAAACCTTTTCTTATTTGACTGAATTAGGCATATCAAGCGAACTTTTTTCAAAATTTATAACTTTCTTATTTCTTACCCGATTTTAACAAGCGATACATCAGTAAACTAAGGAGGAACATGGCTTTCGAAATGTGTTTTTACTTTTGCACCACTGGCGTACACAAAAAATTCGCAGGGGGGTCGAAACAACCTACTTTTTAGAACTGTCTGTCATGTTGGATTTTTTTGAAACGTCAATTTTGCCAAAAAATTAATAAATTTTAAAACCTTTTTTTATTTGACTGAATTAGTCATATCAAGCGAACTTTTTTTAAAATTTATAACTTTCTTATTTCTTACCCGATTTTAACAAGCGATACATCGGTAAACTAAGGAGGAACATGGCTTTCGAAATGTGTTTTTACTTTTGCACCACTGGCGTACACAAAAAATTCGCAGGGGGGTCGAAAGAACCTACTTTTTAAAACTGTCTGTCATGTTGGATTTTTTTAAAACGTCAATTTTGCCGAAAAATTAATAAATTTTAAAACCTTTTCTTATTTGACTGAATTAGGCATATCAAGCGAACTTTTTTCAAAATTTATAACTTTCTTATTTCTTACCCGATTTTAACAAGCGATACATCAGTAAACTAAGGAGGAACATGGCTTTCGAAATGTGTTTTTACTTTTGCACCACTGGCGTACACAAAAAATTCGCAGGGGGGTCGAAACAACCTACTTTTTAGAACTGTCTGTCATGTTGGATTTTTTTGAAACGTCAATTTTGCCAAAAAATTAATAAATTTTAAAACCTTTTTTTATTTGACTGAATTAGTCATATCAAGCGAACTTTTTTTAAAATTTATAACTTTCTTATTTCTTACCCGATTTTAACAAGCGATACATCGGTAAACTAAGGAGGAACATGGCTTTCGAAATGTGTTTTTACTTTTGCACCACTGGCGTACACAAAAAATTCGCAGGGGGGTCGAAAGAACCTACTTTTTAAAACTGTCTGTCATGTTGGATTTTTTTAAAACGTCAATTTTGCCGAAAAATTAATAAATTTTAAAACCTTTTCTTATTTGACTGAATTAGGCATATCAAGCGAACTTTTTTCAAAATTTATAACTTTCTTATTTCTTACCCGATTTTAACAAGCGATACATCAGTAAACTAAGGAGGAACATGGCTTTCGAAATGTCTTTTTACTTTTGCACCACTGGCGTACACAAAAAAGTCGCAGGGGGGTCGAAACAACCTACTTTTTAGAACTGTCTGTCATGTTGGATTTTTTTGAAACGTCAATTTTGCCAAAAAATTAATAAATTTTAAAACCTTTTCTTATTTGACTGAATTAGTCATATCAAGCGAACTTTTTTCAAAATTTATAACTTTCTTATTTCTTACCCGATTTTAACAAGCGATACATCAGTAAACTAAGGAGGAACATGGCTTTCGAAATGTGTTTTTACTTTTGCACCACTGGCGTACACAAAAAATTCGCAGGGGGGTCGAAACATCCTACTTTTTAGAACTGTCTATCATGGTGGATTTTTTTGAAACGTCGATTTTGCCAAAAAATTAATAAATTTTAAAACTTTTCTTGATTTGACTAAATTAGGCTTATGAAATGCACTTATTTGAAAAATGTATAACTTTCTCATTTCTTACCCGATTTTAACAAGCCATACATCAGTAAACTAAGGAGGAACATGGCTTTCGAAATGTCTTTTTACTTTTGCACCACTGGCGTACACAAAAAAGTCGCAGGGGGGTCGAAACAACCTACTTTTTAGAACTGTCTGTCATGTTGGATTTTTTTGAAACGTCAATTTTGCCAAAAAATTAATAAATTTTAAAACCTTTTCTTATTTGACTGAATTAGTCATATCAAGCGAACTTTTTTCAAAATTTATAACTTTCTTATTTCTTACCCGATTTTAACAAGCGATACATCAGTAAACTAAGGAGGAACATGGCTTTCGAAATGTGTTTTTACTTTTGCACCACTGGCGTACACAAAAAATTCGCAGGGGGGTCGAAACATCCTACTTTTTAGAACTGTCTATCATGGTGCATTTTTTTGAAACGTCGATTTTGCCAAAAAATTAATAAATTTTAAAACTTTTCTTGATTTGACTAAATTAGGCTTATGAAATGCACTTATTTGAAAAATGTATAACTTTCTCATTTCTTACCCGATTTTAACAAGCCATACATCAGTAAACTAAGGAGGAACATGGCTTTCGAAATGTCTTTTTACTTTTGCACCACTGGCGTACACAAAAAAGTCGCAGGGGGGTCGAAACAACCTACTTTTTAGAACTGTCTGTCATGTTGGATTTTTTTGAAACGTCAATTTTGCCAAAAAATTAATAAATTTTAAAACCTTTTCTTATTTGACTGAATTAGGCATATCAAGCGAACTTTTCTCAAAATGTATAACTTTCTTATTTCTTACCCGATTTTAACAAGCTATACATCAGTAAACTAAGGAGGAACATGCCTGTCGAAAAGTGTTTTTACTTTTGCACCACTGGCGTACACAAAAAATTTGCAGGGGTGTCGAAATAACCTACTTTTTAGAACTGTCTGTCATGTTGGATTTTTTTGAAACGTCAATTTTGCCAAAAAATTAATAAATTTTAAAACCTTTTCTTATTTGACTGAATTAGTCATATCAAGCGAACTTTTTTCAAAATTTATAACTTTCTTATTTCTTACCCGATTTTAACAAGCGATACATCAGTAAACTAAGGAGGAACATGCCTGTCGAAATGTGTTTTTACTTTTGCACCACTGGCGTACACAAAAAATTTGCAGGGGTGTCGAAATAACCTACTTTTTAGAACTGTCTGTCATGTTGGATTTTTTTGAAACGTCAATTTTGCCAAAAAATTAATAAATTTTAAAACCTTTTCTTATTTGACTGAATTAGGCATATCAAGCGAACTTTTTTCAAAATTTATAACTTTCCTATTTCTTACCCGATTTTAACTAGCGATACATCGGTAAACTAAGGAGGAATATGGCTTTCGAAATGTGTTTTTACTTTTGCACCACTGGCGTACACAAAAAATTCGCAGGGGGGTCGAAACAACCTACTTTTTAGAACTGTTTGTCATGTTGGATTTTTTTGAAACGTCAATTTTGCCAAAAAATTAATAAATTTTAAAACCTTTTCTTATTTGACTGAATTAGGCATATCAAGCGAACTTTTTTCAAAATTTATAACTTTCCTATTTCTTACCCGATTTTAACAAGCGATACATCGGTAAACTAAGGAGGAACATGGCTTTCGAAATGTGTTTTTACTTTTGCACCACTGGCGTACACAAAAAATTCGCAGGGGGGTCGAAACAACCTACTTTTTAGAACTGTCTGTCATGTTGGATTTTTTTGAAACGTCAATTTTGCCAAAAAATTAATAAATTTTAAAACCTTTTTTTATTTGACTGAATTAGTCATATCAAGCGAACTTTTTTTAAAATTTATAACTTTCTTATTTCTTACCCGATTTTAACAAGCGATACATCAGTAAACTAAGGAGGAACATGGCTTTCGAAATGTGTTTTTACTTTTGCACCACTGGCGTACACAAAAAATTCGCAGGGGTGTCGAAACAACCTACTTTTTAGAACTGTCTGTCATGTTGGATTTTTTTGAAACGTCAATTTTGCCAAAAAATTAATAAATTTTAAAACCTTTTTTTATTTGACTGAATTAGTCATATCAAGCGAACTTTTTTCAAAATTTATAACTTTCTTATTTCTTACCCGATTTTAACAAGCGATACATCAGTTAACTAAGGAGGAACATGGCTTTCGAAATGTGTTTTTACTTTTGCACCACTGGCGTACACAAAAAATTCGCAGGGAGGTCGAAACAACCTACTTTTTAGAACTGTCTATCATGTTGGATTTTTTTGAAACGTCAATTTTGCCAAAAAATTAATAAATTTTAAAACCTTTTCTTATTTGACTGAATTAGTCATATCAAGCGAACTTTTTCAAAATTTATAACTTTCTTATTTCTTACCCGATTTTAACAAGCGATACATCGGTAAACTAAGGAGGAACATGGCTTTCGAAATGTGTTTTTACTTTTGCACCACTGGCGTACACAAAAAATTCGCAGGGGGGTCGAAACAACCTACTTTTTAGAACTGTCTGTCATGTTGGATTTTTTTGAAACGTCAATTTTGCAAAAAAATTAATAAATTTTAAAACCTTTTTTTATTTGACTGAATTAGTCATATCAAGCGAACTTTTTTCAAAATTTATAACTTTCTTATTTCTTACCCGATTTTAACAAGCGATACATCAGTTAACTAAGGAGGAACATGGCTTTCGAAATGTGTTTTTACTTTTGCACCACTGGCGTACACAAAAAATTCGCAGGGAGGTCGAAACAACCTACTTTTTAGAACTGTCCGTCATGTTGGATTTTTGTGAAATGTTAATTTTGCCAAAAAAGCAGTAAATTTTAAAACTTTTCTTGATTTGACTAAATTAGGCTTATGAAATGCACTTATTTGAAAAATTTATTACTTTCTTATTTCTTCCCCGATTTTAACAAGCGATACATCAGTAAACCAGGGAAGAACATGGCTTTCGAAATATATTTTTACTTTTCTACCAGTGGCGCACACAAAAAATTTGCAGGGGGGATAAAAAATACCTACCTTTTTAAATTTTCCGACATCTTGGATTTTTATGAAATGTCAATTTTAATGCTATACTCAAAAATTCTCATGTCCTGGCTTTTCAAAATGACCAAAACTTTTAAAATTGGACTGATAGTAGACTTTTTTGATGGTCCATTAGACCATCAAAAAAGTCACGTTTTTTTTGGCCCACCCTATATTTTTACTTGACTAACGCATTGCTCTTATGGCAAATTATTTTTTATTTCACTCGAGATCCGCTTAAGATAAACCTACATATGGTATATTTTTAAGATCAGGAAGAAAAGATCTATTGAAGTTTTAAGAAATATACAGACTGTTCAATTTAAAATAAGAAAGTTGATTTGACTTTTGTTAAAGACTATTTATTGGAAAATGCATAATAACAGAGAAAAGAGGGAATAAAATTCATAATGGATCACCCTGTACGCGTGAACTACTTACTACTACACTACTCAGGTTTAGCTCTAAATTAAAGCGTTCATCTTCTGTTTGGTGTTTTTATTCTGTGATTTCACTTTAACTTTTAATGCTTTAAAAATTAAGTTTAAAAGAAAGTCATGGACAGTTTTAATGCCTTCCATGCGGCGCGGCGTGCTTCCTTACTTTGTTGGCGTGCCGATTATTGTGGAAAATTCAATTAAAAGGTATTTCATTGAGCTTTAAACGGAACGAAGATTCTTCTTTTTTTCATCACTCTACCCGGGTACTGCATAGAGCAAATAAAAGCAGCGCGAAATTTAAATTTTATCTTGGAAATAGTAGTTTTTACTACAATGTTTTTTTTACAAACGTGGTTTGTTTTTTATTATTTTTCTACCTTTCGCAAACAAGCCTAAAAACAAGAAAAAAGGAAAATATTTAAATATACCATCCACTAACAGCGCACAATTTTTATACTACCGGGTGTCCCAAGGTGAGTAAACTATACAGGGTGATTCACGACGAATGGGACATAGTCAAACTATAGGCACTATGGACTAAGCCCATTCCATATCAGGTAATACATTTTACCTGGCGGCGTTTTTAACGGATAAACAGGGTGATTTATCGAAATATGCGAAAACTGTTTTAATATCTCAAAAACTAAGCAACCAAAAATTATGAAATTTTGCACGCTACTTACACTCCCGAAGACCAATAAACATGTTTTCAAAAATTTGGAGTTTTCAGGTCCACACTTAGTTTTTTCTCATTTTTAAATCTCATTTAAAAAACACCCTGTAACTTACAATAAATAAATTTTCTCAATTTCTCCAAAAAGACCAGGATTAGTTCTAATTACCAAAGAAAAAAATTAACCCGGAACTTATTTTATTAAAATTTAAGTATTTTTCTTACAAAAAGACAAAAAAATCCAGGTTCGGATTTATGATTTTATTTATTTATTATCGTTCGATACCTACGTAACTTTACAGCTTCATTAACACACAAATCTCCATATTGTACCGCAAATTATCAAAAAGGATTAACCTTTTAAGCACACACATTTAAAAAGTAACAGATTTTAAAAAAAAATCAAATTTTTATTTTTTTTAAGTTAACAAAATTAATTTATTTTGTTTTTAAATTTTAAAAATTTAAATTTTTTTTAAAAATAAAAACAAATTAAAAAATTATTTCTCATCTCTTTACTTTACTAAAATATGTGATGTGTGTATGTCTGAAGTGATGCTGTAATATTATGTACCGAAAGACAATAATTAAATAAAATCATAAATCCGGACCTGCGTCTTATTTGATTCTTGTAAAAAAAAATACTTAAACTTAATAATTAATAAAATAACCCCTTTTTATAATTTTTGTGTCAATTTGATTATTTTTTTATTATTATTAATTAAATCTATATTATGTAAAGGCACCGGGCATATTTAAACATCTTATTAAAAACAATTTTTTTATGGCAAAAGCAAAAAATTGCGCGTTAATTTTTTTTATCTTTAGTAATAAGTACTTATTCTAGGTTTTTTGGAGAAAATGAAAAAATTTATTAATTGTAAGTTGCAGGGTGTTGTTTTGAAGTGATATTTAAAAATGAGAAAAAAATGTCCAGACCTGAAAATACCAAATTTTTAAAAACTTGTTTATTGAACCTCAGGAGTGTAATTGGCATGCAAAATTTTATAATTTTTGGTTGCAGAGTTTTTGAGATATTAATTTGAACACTTTTCTCATATTTTGATAAATTACCCTATATATCAGTTAAAAACGCCATCAAGTAAATTTTATTACCTGATATGGAATAGACTTAGTCCACAGTGCCTATGATTTGACTATGTCCCATTCGTCCTGAATCACCCTGTATAAAAGTTTGAAACTTTGTATAATAACAAAAGCCTACATAAGGTAGATTTCTGAAATACTTTTATATTTGCAACACCAGTTATGTTTTTTTATTTCCTAATCCTCCATAAAACTCCTAATTTATTCGCATTTTCTTCCAAAACAAATTTAACTTAAATTCTGTTTCGGGGGAACTTCAATAGGTATGACACCTTTAGAAATCAATCAGAACAGAGAACAGGGCGCGCGAAATCGGAGTTGATTTCGATTTATCACGGTTTTGGTTGACCTTCACCCTAAAATTTCCCAGATGTATAAGCAAAAGAAAGAGACAGATAATTCACGAAAAAAAAAGTATGTTAAAAATAGATCTAAATAATAATATAGTAAAATTTAATAAATTATTTATTAATATATGTAACAAAAATTCAAAAATAATTTTATTTAATTAAAAATATATATATCTATTACTCTTAAATAGCTCTTATTTCAAGACTAAATATATGTTTTAATAAGATTTAATAAATTAATTTATTAAATTTTATCGTTTCAAATTAAAAATCTCTTGTGTTAAATCGAATTAATTAATATATTATTTATTAATATATGTTACAAAAGTCTAATATTTTAAAGAGTAATATACAGTATTTTTCTTTCTTTTAGCCAAACATTCTTCTTCTTCTTTCCTAGAAAAGAATACAAATTTAGTACAAGAAATACATATAAAATCTGGTGATTAATTCATAGAAACGTATATCTTTTAAATTTTAAATATGTTACAATAAGATATTAACTGCTGAAAGTCAGCATATAACATATAAAATACATGGTATTTTAAAGTAAAAAATGTACTTTATTAAAAATTCAAAAATAATTTTATTTAATTTAAAAAAAATATATATTACTCATAAATATCTCTCATTTTAAGATTAAATATATGTGTTGGTAGGACCTAATAAATTAATTTAATAAATTTTATATTTTCAAATTTAAAATCTTTTGTTTTAAATGGAATTAATTAATATATTATTTATTAAAATATATTAAAAAAATTCAATATTTTAAAGAATAATAACACTAAAATTAGATATTATTATAAACCTATTTATAAGTTATATAGGTCTCTAATATTATATAGACATAACATTAAATGGTTATGAAGGCGGCTTTTCCATCTTTCTTTATTCTCTCCAATCCCTTTCCACCATCTCTTGATTTAGTTTTGGCCTGCTTTGAAGTTTTTCTTTCTTCGTGTTTTTTTTTCTTTTACCCAAACATTCCTCTTCTTCTTTTCTGGAAAAAAATACCAAATTTAGTAGAAGAAATACATATAAAATCTGGCGTTTAATTTATAGGAACCTAATTCTTTAAAATTTTTACAAAAAAAGTAACCATTTCTATATACATTTTTATAAATTTTCCTGACCGTTATATAAGTTTTTTTGGAAAAAAAATTCCTGGGTTGCGGTCTTAAATAATAATTAAATTATTCTGTGTAAATTGTAACGTTTTGGTTTATTACAACCATCATCCGACTACATCCATCTTACTTTATTATTGTTATTATTTTAAAATATTTCTAGATGCTTTTCGTTTTCCGATGTTAATTCTTTAGTTGCTTTGAATTAGAAAGAATTAACATCGAAAAATGAAAAGCATGTACAAATAATTTAAAATAAATTAATTTTTAAATAATAATAAAGTAAGATAGATGTAGTTTGTTGATGGTTGTAATAAACCGAAACGTTACAATTTACACAAAATAAATTAATTATTATTTAGGAGAAAAAAATTTTTCAAAAAATTCTTATATACATACAAGTTTACAAACGAACTTAAAAAAAATAAATAAAAATAAAGAAATTAGATAAAACCAACTAAATATTTTGGCAGAACAATATAATTCCTCTGTATAGAATTATTATTATTTTTTTAAATTAGTGTTAGCTATGTAAATAAATTTTTTATTTAAAATAAATAGAAAAAAAAATATGTTCTAACTTACGCAATACAAAAACGCTAAACCACACATTTTAACCTCTGAGGTCCCACTTTCGATGTCATCGAGCGGTACGGCTGTGGTAAATTTTCAACAAAAATCCTTGTGAAAATGAGAAGCAATGTGGCTATAATTAAGAGTGACGACAATTGTTACAGGTGTACTATCGCTTTTTATTGGATACTCGTTGGCACAATGCTTAATTTATCTCTTTTTATCCCCAGATATAAACTTGCCAATTCTGTATATATATTCGTATTTAGCGCCTTATTATCTTTATGATATTTTTTTCCATATAAATCATAATCTGAATAAACTTCTTATGTAATCTAATTACGTGTAAAAAGTTTAAATAAAATGATAGACCTCAAGAAAACCCCAAAATTTTCTCTACGTTTGCTTGGAGCAAACATAAATTTGCCAGCGTCGTTTAAGCTCTTAAGTAACGTTCAGCGGTGGCATAATCTTGACAAAATCCTATTTAACCAACGCCACAATGCAGCTGTTTTATTTGACATTTGAGCCAAACTTGGAAATATCGTCTTACTTAAAGATTAGGTCGTTGCCTAAGAAGCTGCAGCAAGAATAGACTTTTCCTTTTCTATTTGAAGGAACTTGTCTCCGGAGGGCGATAATAGTGGATACTATTTTTATAGCGACTCGACTTTCAAAGCACCCTTTAACGATTTTTCTACTGTTTAATTAAATATTTGTTGTCTTCAAATGAGTGAATGAAAATATACTTTATTGTCCAAGAAAAAATTGTAAATAACAATATATTTTGTATTTACAAAGCATTAAGGTAAATATAGAGTTTACGAGATACAAAATAATAAGAGAGTAACATCCAAGTAATAATATAGTCCAAGAATTAAAAAAGATCCATCAAAATAATAATAAAAATTTATCCCAAAAACAAATATAAAAATTATTAAAATTTTAACCGTATAAGGATACATAAATTTGTAAAAATCTCGTTACACAGTAAAAATTACAAAAGAGACAAAAATATTTTACGATAAAACACACACAAAAAAAATATAAAAATAACATTATCGTTTAAAGAACTCGTTTAAAGAATAAAATGCCTTTCCTATTAAAAACTTTTTTAAATCTTTTGTCAAGATGGTTGTACATTTTAATGCTATTGTACATGAACGAATTTCTTACTAGACTTGTATTAGGAATTGGTAATGAGATAATATGTGATGTGATGACGAGTGGCGTATACATGCTGGTGATTAGAAAAGTAAAGCTTATTTTTATGGATTAAGTAAGATGTTTCCTAGATAAATAAAAATGGCAAAGGTAAAATATTTTGTTCAATGAAAACTGGCTTACAATATGTTCTAGGAGGTGCGGTAGACAAATTTCTGACAGTCCGTTTTTGTAATGTAAATATAAATTGGAAATTAAATTTTGAGCAAAAGCCCCAAAACGGTAAAGCTTATCTGAGGCTCAACCAGGGCAAATTAAACATCCTGCGCAACCTCCCTGCCAAGTTCGTAAAAAGTGGCACGCATACAGTAGCAACCTGAGGCCAATTTTTTATTCAAATTAACAATATGAGAATACTTTAAATCTTCATCAATAAACAAACTAAGCAACTTCGAATTATCCACGGTATTAATAGATTTATCCCCAGGGGTGAGATTATTACCGGCACCATTAAATTAGATAAGGTGAGTTTTTCACATATTCAAACGGATTCTATTTGCATCACACCAAAGTCTAATTTTTGCAACATCGGAATCGATGTCCAACATCAGCTGTTTAGGGTCTTTGTTGTCTTAGAATACCGTTTGTATCATTCGCAAATAAGATAAAGAAACCTGCTATTTCGATTTGTGTTATTTCGTTAATATAAATCTAAAATAAAATTGGTCCCAAAACACACACACTTTGTTGACGACCATTTAAATAGTTTTGAATCCATGCGAGAACTTTGCACGAAACTCGTAGGCATATAGCTTCCGCAGCAGAACTTCATGACTGACGCACTGCCGCAGAAGCTTCTTGCTTGTTTATAGCTTGAAATACCTTCGCCAAAAAGTCAAACATTGCATCTGATGTGCTTTTGTTGGCTTGAAAGCCATACTGATTTTTATTTAGAATATTATATTTATGTAAAAACGATAAAATACAGTTTTTTACTAAGCATTCTATCAATTTAGAGAGTGTAGATAACAATAACAACCACCTTTGTATGAGGGATTATTTTAGCAATTTTTAAATACGTAGAAAAACATCCAGATTCAAAAGGAGAATTGATTGCTTTGGATAGAGCTGAGATAGCATTATTTGGAAGATTTGTTAAAATTTTTAAAGAGATTCCATCATCTGTTTCTGCATTTTTAATTTTCATGGAGTGCATGAATGTAATAATTTCTTCGGGAGTATTTGGAGAGAAAATGTCAAAAGTTTCGGGGATATCAGCGTTTAAAAGGTAACTTAGTGGAACTGTTTTAGAATGAATATTTTTTGTTGGTTTATCAGCGACTGAACAGTCAAATTTTTTTTTCATTAAAAAAAGAGGGTTACTAGTGGATTTTTTGAAATTCTTTTTGGTGATATTAGGTGTTCGAAATTAGTTCTTAATTTTGGAATAGTTGCTCTCCATTTTTCTCTACGCTTTTTGAATATAAAAGAATACCAGGAAAGAATGTGGTTCAAAATTTAAAAGTGGTGCAAAGTTAGTTTGAAATGGTTCGAAATTATAAGCATATCAAAATTCGAATATCTCTGGGGTTGGGGTGCGGCTTGACTGACCTGGTTATTTTGAATTAGAGGATTGTATGTCTTATAGAAAAGTGTATTTGTTTGATAGATGGGCCAGCTAATAGTGTATAAACTATACTAAATAATATATAATTTAAAAATAAAATTTAACTTTATCTGAGTAATTACTTACAAACAAATTTTAAAGTAGTTTTAGATATAAATTTTTATTTTGCGTATTTTGCGATGTGATTTTTTATCAACTACCTGTCATCTTGTATATGCCGGTGAGTCGTATGTATAGTAGTGGAGCAACCGTTAGTTTTAAATTTTCCGGGCCAACTAAATGATCTACGTACATCACTGCTGACGTGTCTGTAAATAATTTTGTAATCGTTGCTTTAATATAAAGCGGTTTCTAATGAGGAGATAACACATTTCAAAGACGCGCTTAAACCAAGTCTTATACCGAGTGTAACAGGATAGCGCCCTTATCTTTATGACTAGAATTTTGAAAATTTGGAATTTTATAAAACTAATAAAAGCTCGAACTCTGCCCTTTTGAGACATTTCAAACTATTACGGTTTCCATGAAACGAGGTCAACTTTTGATTTTCAATTGAAACACTATGTATACGTCAACACACCTAAAGACCCAAAGCATTTCAAATATATCTCATTTTGACAAATTTGAAAAAAAATATTTTATTTTTTTTTTTACATTTTACAGTTTTTCCTAAAAACTAACGGCCTTTAAAAAATTTTCAATTAACAATAGCTAAAAGATTAATTTGCGTGTTTTTACTCTAAGACGAATAAAAACCCTTTGGTACACCAAATTTTTCTGAAATTGCGTTTTCTTATACATCGGTTGGAGTTTTACTTAGATTAAAAAGAGACAAGATACCTGAAACTTACAGAGACTTTGGTTATATTATTATATGGAACAATGTTTACCTTTCTGTTGTTTACAGTAAACACACCAGTGGCGTTCCTACTTAATTATAAATTTATACATGAATTATATTATTAAAACCTTACTATAATATGAAATCTGCAAAATAATTTAAAAACATGCAAAAAATAATTCTCCCAATTTGAGCTTTGGAAGCTTCCTTACAATAACTTTTTGTAGTAACTTTATACAAAACAAATTTATTACAAAGTTTGTATATTAGTATAGTATAATATATTTATTTATCTTTTTGCTACAATTTGTAGATAAAACATGTCAAGCTTAACCTAGAAATGTTTAAAAATCTTAAATTACAGCACAAATAAAATAAAATATAGACATAAATGTATAGGAGAGAATTCATCCTAGGTTGAACTTGTAAATTGAGTAAAAAACAAATAAATAAAAAATTTTGTTGAAAAAAAAAGAAATGTAAAGACAAATCAAAAGTATATAGGACAGCACAACAGACAAAAATAAATAGATTTAAAATAATAGATATAATGAAATAAAAATAATAGCCTAGGAATTCAACCCAAATTAAACTTGCTAATTTAGGTTTAAAGTTTTTAATAAACAAAGGCACAATACGACATATTAAAAAGGTTAAATATTACTGAAAATAAAATTTCTGTACATAATAAAATAGCTTTAATTCAAATATTAAGTGTATACAATATTTTAAAAATATAAGTAAAAGTATTTTCAATTAAGTTGATGTAAAGTTAATAAATTCATATAAGTCATAAAACACATTTGCAGTCAAGAAGGTTTTGAGTGTCTTTTTAAATAATTTATGTGGAGTTATTGTTTTGATTGCTTCGGGTAGATTATTGAAAAAAAAGCATCCAGCATAGATTGGTGACTTTTTATAAAAAGTATGGCTATGCTTTTGTAAACGGAGGTCATTTTTTTGTCTGGTGTTGTACTGGTGGCTATCTTTTTGGACTAAATTTTTATGAATATAGGTGAGTAGCTTGAGTAAGTAAATTGATGTTAAAGTTAATATTTTATGCTGCTTAAAAGAGTCTCTACAGCTGGCGAGGTACGGTAAATCAAAAATCAATCTTATAATTCTTTTTTGAAGAATAAAAACTCTGTTAACTTCGCAAGCCTGTCCCCATATTGCTATGTTGTAGGACATGTGGCTATGTGGTAATAAGCTTTACCAAATTTAATATTTAAGATTATTCTTTCCACACCACTGACCAAAATCAATTAGAATCTGACTAGCTCTCTCATATGCATCCTGTGGATGTAAGGCATAAATGACAATACAAGTGTGATCAGCAAAAATAAAGATTTTTTTTGCTATATGATCTGGCAGATCATTAATGTACAGTAGGAATATGAGAGGGCCTAGCATGCTACCCTGAGGAGTGTCTATGTTCACTTCTTATAGGTCAGAGTAATGATTTTCAAATTTGACACAGAACTTTCTTGCAGTTAAAAATGACATTGGTAATTTATTAGAAATTCCCCGAAATCCTAGTTTTTCTATTTTTTTTGAGACAAAATCTAAGTTAATCGTATCGAAGGCTCGTGTGAGATCAAAGAATATCGAAAGTACACAATTATTTTCATCCATTTTATCGTTTATAAACTGAACATAGTTGATGCAGGCATTTTCAGTAGATAAGCCCCTTCTAAAGCCATGTTGGCAAGGTGTAAATAAGCTGTTTGATTCTAAAAAGTCATTAAATTTTACAACAACTACTTTTTCAATAATTTTCGAGAATGTACTTAGTACCCAAATAGGGCTATAGTTTTCCATACATGTATCATCCCCCTTTTTGTACACTGGTACTACCGAAGCAATTTTTAAGTCATTGGGGAAGGATCCACTTTCAAGGCATTTATTTATGATCAAGGTCAGTGGGTTCAAAAAGATGTCAAGGCTCTCATTAACTAAGATTATAGAAATGGTATCTAATCCACTTTATTTCTTATTTTTAATTTTAAACACAACATTTAGAACTTCATTTTTCGTAACAGGTGATAAAAAAATACAACCATTTACATTTTCTGAAGTTGTACATGATTCCGAAAGATCGTTCTGAAAATGGTCAGATAATTTATTACCTAGAACACTGGAAAAATAATCGCCAAAAGCATCAGCAATTTCTTTCCTGTCAGTCAGTATTTTATTGTTGTGTTGAATTTTTTCAATATTTTTTACTGTATTTTTATTTTTAAAATTTTTATTTACTATCTTCCAGAGTGTTTTTGATTTATTTCGAGAGTTGTTTATAAGTTTTCGTGTGTGTTGTTGTTTTTCAATTTTTATTAAATTATTAACACCTTTTTTGTTCTTTTTTTAGAGATTATTTATATTTCGTTTTGCAATGATTTTTTTATAATATTCAAGCCTCGCAAGTCGTCAATTTTTTTAAAAGGTTTTCTGAAAAAACTATTCGATCATTGTTATGGCACTGTATTTTAGTTGATATCCTCTTTTTTGGACAAGCAAGAAACATTTTTCAGAAAGACCCTGAACATGTCATTCACATTATCCCTATCGAGTAATTCTGCAATATTAAATTCTCTTTGGAACCTGTATTTAAATTCCTGTATAGTTTGATTATTAACAACTCTAGAATAAATATGTGTATTTGTATTTTGTATTTTATTATGTTTTAAAGGTAAAGTAAAATTAAAATTTGTGCATAGTGATCTGAAATTCCTGGGGCAAAATTTTCAATTTTGCAATCTAAGAGATTGGTAATTACATAATCTATGCTGGTGCGACTCGTATAATTCTTATTTGTTTTAACTCTTGTATCGTTTTCTATTAATGACTTAAGGTTATGACTATTAACTACATCACATAGTCGAGAAAAATCTGTTTTAATATCGTTTCGTATGTTTAAGTCTCCACATAAAATAATATATTTGTATTTTTTTAAGCTAAAATTTATGACTTGATTGATAGAGTCAAAAAAGGATTCTTTGATTGTACCCGGAGATCTATACACACTTACTATAATTATTTTCTTTTTGTATACGACAATACAACACTCAAAATCTTGTTCTACTGAGAAGCAATGTTTAATTTCATTATTTATAGCAATTTCAATTTTGAACACAATAAAATTATGCAAAACGTTAAAACAAAGAAACACAGTCCATAGCACCTGGAATATCACGAAAAAAAAAAATATTACCCACTAGCCAAAAAATTTGTTATTATGTTTGTTAATTTTGTTATTTTTTATGGTCATTAGCAGAAACTTACTTATACTGACTTGAGTACACAATAAAGTCAATAATGCTTAGGGTATATAGAGACATCTAGGACAGAAAAAAAGATTTAAATATCAATTCGAAGGGCGCGTGCAGACGGCAACGGCGGCAGTATAAATCGACCTTAATATTTTGATAAGAGGTAAGAGGTCAATATTCTTACAAACCTGAACACATGTTAAGTTAGTTAACTTTTATTGTTGTTTACAAGTTGGTCTAAGGACCTTTATCAAAAGTGTGCTTTATTTTATCGTCTTTATAAAAAAAACCTCGAAAAAAACCTTATAAAAACGTTCGAAAATATCTAATTTGACGCATTGGGAATTAACTACTTCATCAAAGAAAAACAGTCTTTGTTGATATTTTAATCTAAGGATCTAATGATTTAAGTATATTTCATAAACTTTTTTTTTATTTTCTGTGTACCTACCGGCATGTACCGCCACTGACTGATTTCACTTGCTGTCCCTTTGTTTTCAAAATATTGCACGATTTGCTCCAAAATATCACTTTAAATGCACTGAAATATTCTCCTACTGTTAAAAAACACACTATAAACGGTTTTTTGACAAAATGTAGTTTTAAAAGGACTTATAAACTGCTTAAAACATCCTGAAATTTTAAAATAAATAACACGAGAAAGCTTATGTCAATAAAAATATCATCCGACCGTCTGCGCGCTGCTAACTTTCCCCACCCAAAAGCCAATTACGAACTAAGGTGGTTGAGACAGAATTCTCTGTCCCTATCGTCGTTTAAAAGGATAGAAATATAATCGATATATCTCACCTTTGTTTTCTTGTGATTTTTATTGTAAATAAACAGTGGTTATTATTTGCCAAGGAGTTTTCGTTGGACCAGATATCTTGTCTCTTTTTAATCTAAGGAGTTTTATGATTTAAGTAATGATAAGAATTACTTGAATTATGAAAGGTAAAAGATTTGGTAGGTATTTACGTCACTAGACCGAAAAATTGGTCTTTTTTACTTGTACTTTTCAGAAAAAACATTTTAGTACCTACCACTTTCGTCAACGCCTACCCGCGTTATGTAATTTATGAACAGTTTTTTGCTTCTTGTTGGCTAGATAGCCATTTTCGCTAAAGCTAATAGCTTTTAGGATCAAAACTAAACAAAAACAAGTAAACTTTTGTGGTTAGAAATGATTTTTTGATAGTGTAGTGCCTAATAGCTTTACACAGCTAATTCAGTGATGCCTGACGACCAGTTATGGCTGACCATGGCCAACTTATCAAGCAGAAGAGTGATGAAACAACTCATGAAAGGCAGATTTCTCGGTTTGTCCTTTATTTATTTATAGAGTAATTTCACAAGCTTGATGACTTGTGTAGTCGATTTTTGAAAAATATGCCGCCAATACATCTTAGTTAATTTTTTTAATATTGACGTGACTTTTGAAGCAGCTTCTATTATTTTCCTCATTTTCTAGATCTGAGTCCATTTCTGGTTTCTCCGGTATAGATATCCCCACATTCGAATGGTACCTGGTAGATGCACTTCTTGGCGACGTGGAGTTGTGGTTTAGTTTTTGTCAATTGACTTCTAATTAATGTGGTCGTTTTGAAAACAGTCCAAGTATTGTATTCTAACGCCTTTCTGACAGTATTTACGTCTTGTGCTCTGGTGTTGGTGTGGTCTGCAGAGTTTTATTTATCGGGTAGTGGAAGAAACCATTCCTTCGCAGATCGGATCGAATTTTTGACTTTTCTTTATTTAAAGCTTCTTCTGTATTGCAGATATAGGTGACTTGCTCTATGAGAGATTTTGCAATTCTTAATTTGGTTGATGTGGTGTGGCTTGATTTGAAATTAAGGTATTGTCCAGTATGCGTTGGTTTGCGAAATCGAAAGTGATTATGGTTAAACTATTTCTGGTTTAATGCAGCTTTTTATGCTGTTGACATGATTGAAGAATTTTTCTAGTGTGTTGTGGTCCTTTTCCCAGATGATGAAGTTTCTTAGCCATAGTTTGTGTTTCTGTCATGATGTTCGCAGAATTTCTTCTTCAGAGGCTTCCATAAAGATATTGCCCACTACCGGCAAAAGTAGAGATCTCATGGGTAGACCATCTTCTTGTCAGATCAGAAGCTATCCCCGCTGCTAGGTTCTCTGTAGCCTGCAGCTATAATACGCCGCCGCCAACGGCAGTATGCCTGCTTTCGTGTGCATCGAGAGGTCATTGAACCTGCTGAATGCGTCGAGCATCGAATCGCGCTTACGTGGAAGCTATCATTGGAGTAGGTTATTTGCAGGTTTAAACGGCTATCGGTGTGTACAGTGTACGTATGTCGTGCGATCCCGTCAACTTCAGCTGAAGGGAATAGTGCTTAAATTGTTGGACAACTAAGTAAACATTTTTCTGTGATTTTGTAGCGTGTGTCTTAAAAATAAATGGTTTTTCAACGCTTAAACGTATAACAAATGTTATTTTTTGCTCGTTGAAAATATACTTCTCCAAAGTTTGTCAGAGCATTGATGTTTGTATGATCACGTCGTTGAAGAATTCGCAAAAAGTGATCGAAAAATCGATTTACAATACAAATAGGGTAAGTTTTTAAAAATTGCTTTCCTTATTTGAAATGTCACCCCACGGCGCTGATTGTCACTATCTTTTTTCATGATGACAGTGCCCTGTTGTCTATTTATTAAAAATGAATCAAGTTTAACGGTGGGATTTACTAAAATGGTTTAGTCTATTTTAGAACGGTCCTAAGTTTAATTAAAATTGTTGGTTTTAAGCAATTTAAACCAACCCTTCTTGAGTTTTGGACATAGTTTGATTTATAATTAGAAGAAGAATTTTAATAAATTTGTTTATTGAATAATCATCTTAACACAATATTTTGTTGGATTTAAGAAGAAAGTTTTAATTTAGAAGAAAAGAAAATTAAAAAAATTAAACCCACGCGAAGTTTAAATAGTAAACACTCTGTAGAACAAACTAAAATTGGGGTTATATGTCACTCTAATCAAAACTTACCCTTGAAAATTAATTCTTCCAATTAATACTTGATGTCATACAACGATTTAGCTGGGTAATAATAAAATAAGGAGTAGATTAATTTTATATTTATTTAAAAGGTGTTTTTATTTATGAAATGTATTAAAAAACTAAAATGCAAGTTTTGTTTACATTTTTGTTACTCTCCAAATGTCATTTTCAAAAAATATTAGCTGTGTTCAAATCACAAACAGCGAGTTCGGATCTCTTACCTCTGTTTCTACCTTGGCTTACGTGGGCTTTGTGTAAGGAAAGTTTTCTTGACTGAGCTTTTAGATAACCTCAATGTTTGAATTTCGGTTTGTAAATAAATTAAAAAAGTTGTTTTGGCTTTTTTGTTTGGTATATTTTTAGTGCGTAATCAGTGACCTTCACTTATGTTTATTTTGCCTCGTAGTGCCCTCATAAATATATTTTTTGTGCTGAAAAGGGGTTCAAAAAATTGCGTTTTTCTGAACAAAATTGAAGGTGTTTTATTGGTTAATAAACAACTTGAGATATTAAATAAGGCAAATTAATCCTTGTAAAAACGGTTACTTGGGGAAATTATAAACGAATTTATTACTAATTGCCACAAAACAATCCTTTCTGGGGGCTATAAATTTAAACCGCCACCCAGAGGTGGTCTAAAAAATCACCAGCTTTATAACCTCAAGCACAATGAAGCTATTATGTGCCAAATGTTTGGCGTATTCACCATGTGCCATTTTCAAACCTGTCAAAAAAATTAGTTTTGGGGCATTTTCTCCCAAAATATGGTATATTTTAAAAAAAAGCAGTTTTTCAGTGGTATTTTGCAATATCAATAGAATATAATCAATAACTTTGTGTCTCTTCTGTATGGATAAGTGTTTTTTGAAAATTGGTATTAAAATTTAGTACCTCCCACAGGTGTAAATATTTAGAAGATTTAGTAAATCCCACTGTAAATGTTTTACCTTTTATAACTTAAGCTATTTTAATCATAACTGAACTCAGAAAGGTATCTCTGATGTGTAAGAAAATGTCGTTTCAAAAAAGTTGGCATGTAAAGGGGGTCAAATTTTTTTTACGTGAAATCTAGAAAAAAAATGTGTTTTTGGAATGTCTTGTAGAAGGCTTTCTGAATTAAATTGACATTAAAAAAATGGGAATATGCACCGGTTTCGAGAAAAATGGAAAAAATGGAAACTTTGTGTTGAAATGTGTTACAGAAAAAATAAAAACGGTTTTAGTTTCTACTTGATTTCCTCAATGGAAATATAGAAATGAGAATGTACGAAAACACATTATTTTTGAGATAAACTGAAAAAAAGACAATTTTCTATAAAAATCTGTTTTTCAAAAACATACTACGATTTTGTAATTTGAACATTCTCCTGAATATAACTATATCATTAAAAATGTGCGGAAATGGACCGTTTTTGAACTTCTTGTAGAAATGTGATATGAAAAAAATTGAAACCGCTCTATGTTTCACTTCTTCTCCTCAATGCAAATATGGAAATAAAAATCTGCGAAAAAAATTGTAGAAATGTGATGTACTTTTCCGCAAATTTTTGCTTTCATATTCAAACTCATGGGATCCTATAGTAGACGATTGAGAGAATGACTTCACTGCGTTAAAAAATTGTATTGTATAGTTTAGGAGGAGGCGTAGCACCCTGTATAACTATTTTGACGTCGCTTTTAAGCTACATTTTAAAGTTACGAATATCACTGCTCCCTTCATAAATTCAAGATTAACTGTACCTTATTGTAACTCTGGCTCGAGCCTGACGTGATTATATTCATGATAAATCTTAACAAAATAACGGATGTCTTTCCCTATAATGTTAGCTGAAATTAGATATTCCAGCTAAATGGTCTATCTAGGGGTGTTTGATAACAAACATTAAAAATGTACTTCGAAATTGTTAAATTAAAAAATGGCCGGTGGCTTACGCCGAAATTGTTGCTGGGGGCGATTAGGAAAAAAACCGAATAGAAAGAAAGAGAGAGGTGGATAATGTACCTGAGAAAACAACAAAGACTTGACCGTCGACTTCTAGCGTACCCTGTCCCTCCTCCTGCGTGCGCCACTAAATAAAAAAAATAATAAATTTCAAATCTCAAACTTTTTTATAAATATAAAAACATTTCGCCCATATTTTTTTTATAAATATTGCTTATCCATTTCAATCAATCCACAGATTAGAGTTGAAATGTTTTGCAAAAGACCGTGTAACTAACTGTCCATAAATTTGCAAACTTCCACAGTAAATTGAATATGGTGGATACATCTGTATCTATTCCCAACTACTGCCGAAATCCCCAAAGTGATTAGGAAGTAAGTCCAGTAGTTATGAAATTGGGGCAAACCCTCTGTCGTTGTCGGAAAAATTGATATGTATATATTGTTGTTGTTATTAATTTTGTCTAATTTGAGCACGTGTAAAGCTATTTAATTTTGTTAAATGGAACATTAGGTTAAAACTCTTTCTGTTTAAAATTTTAGTAAATAGTAAATAAATAAGCGAGTATTTCATGCGATGCAAAGAAGAAAGTATAACTGCATTAAAGGTTTTAAAAAATGCGAGTGAGTGAACAAGTATCGGTAGATTAGTTAGTATGCATTGAATTGAATGAAAAAATAATTACAATTAATATAAAATCTGATTAAACAAATAAAATTTGTTTAAATAAATAAATCAATAAACATAAAATAAAATGAAATAAAAATAAAATAAAAATGTAAGGAATATGAATAAAGTATACTACTATACCTACTAATGCTAGATAATTTCTTAAGATTTAGTTTATATGTAAAAAAAGGTCCAAAAGAAAAAAAAAACTTAAATGGATTTATTTTAGTCGAATTAGAATTAGAATAGGTGACTCTGCTTGTTTAAGTTTTTTGGTATTTTTGAATAGTTTTCTTTACGGAAAACAGGATTTAAGGCTTTCATAATTAGTTGATGTTTTAAATGTTTTATACATTTTTTTGTAATTTTGACAGATTGACGTAGTTAAAAGGTTAAATATTTTTGGTGCCATATAGCTTATACACTTCTGAGTTAATCTTTTATGTTTCTTTGGTATCTCAGCGATATTTTGCGTTACCTGTCGGGTTCTATATTGGTTGGAGTTTATGATGTGTATAGTGTAAGGATACTTTTGTACATATCCTAAGACTTTTCATGCATATAACTGTCTTAATCTAAGTACTGGGAACTCTTGAAAAAGCTGATCTGTTGAATACAATTGATTTTTTTGCAAAATTATTTTTATACATCTTTTTTGGAGTACTTCTAAATTGTTGCGAGACGCGTCGTAACTACTTCCCCAGATGAGTATCCCATACTAAAGGATTGATTCAAAGATTGCATGATATATCGTTTTAAAGTTTGAGATATTTAGGAACGTTTCAGGAACATTTTTTGAACATAAAATTTATTTTTCCAAGCCTTGAAGCTAGTTTGTCAGCATGCTCTTTAAAATTGAGTCGACTGTCCAATATTAAGCCTAAATACTTAAGGCTGACAACTACCTCATTTTCACAGCAATGACAATCCTGTTCGTTATTGCACTCGTGTATAATCAGGCTTTTAAAATTAAGGTTTGTCTCTTCGTTAATAAAAAAGGGTAGACATTTAGTTTTATCAAAATTTAAGCTAAGAATATTTTGGTTAAACCAGTTTTTTACCCACTTAAAAGCTCGTTCGCCTTTATTTTTTAATTCTTCCCAAGATGATCCTTTTATAAACAATCCTTTATCATCAGCAAATGCTACCGAAAGAAAATCCTGGTCATGGTCCAGAAGGTCATTTTTGTAAAGTAGACAAAATATAGATCCAAGTACTGTGCCCTTAGGTTCACCACACTTTACGACATATTCAGAGCTTACTGCTTTACCTACTGTGACCGTTTGTGTTCGATTTGAACGGTAGTTTTTTATTAATTTAAACATGATCCCTCTGAAACCCAAACAATGAAGTTATTTTAACAGTAGGGTATGATCTACTGTATCAATCAGAACAACTAGTATAGAAGCCCTTATCTTCAAGCACCAGCTTCGTTGGACTGGTCACATTATCCGCATGCCTGAAACACGTCTCCCAAAGCAGATATTTTATGGACAACTGAAGGGGGGACAGAGAAATCAAGGAGGTCAACAAAAAAGGTACAAGGACGTTCTCAAAGGCAATATGATGAAGGGTCACATCGATATAAACAACTTCGAGACCACGGCAAACGATAGGACTACATGGCGCCGAACAGTCCATGAGGGAGCACAAACTTTTGAAGAGCAACGACGTAGACTAGAAACTGAATAGAGAGAACGTAGAAAGGAGTGACAACATGGAAGAATGGATGACCAACAACAACCGGCTGCTGCCGGAGACTGGGTGTGCTAGGACTGTGGAAGGGTGTGCGGCTCGAGAATTGGCTTACATAGCCACCAAAAAACGCACAACAGATAGCGAAGATACAGAATAGAGGAAAATCATACTCGGTATCGAGTGATTGCCTATGATGATGATGATGATGACTGTATCAAATGCCTTTTTAAGGTCTAGAAAAACTCCGGCACAAGGACTAGAATCATCCAAATTTTTAAAAATATTTTTTGTGACTAAGGCCTTCCGTGCTCAAGTTATCCCGAAAACCAAATTGTAATTTATTTAAAATTTTATTTTTGTTTAGATAACTCATTATACGTTTCCTTTGCAGTTTTTCGTATATTTTGGGAAAAACAGACAAGAGGGATACTGTGTATTGATTATTACAAAAACAGCACGTAATTATGGTTAAATTAGTAATATAATTTTTTAATAGAGGACGTTTGCATTAGGGATTAGGAATTTTAACTCTTTTGTTAGGAGAAAAACAGTGTTTTTGATAGCCATTACAAGAGGCAAGTATAGTTACACTATAGTAAATAATTTACGCAAAGACGAAGTTTGAGACGCGAGCCCCAGGCGGCAGACGAGTGTCTTAATTTAGGTGAGCGTGTAATGACCATAACATGCGAGTTAGTGTACTATAGTTTACCTGCGACCATAAATATCAGAAATTATTAATAATATCAAACGTGAACACTCTTAAGTCAACAACCTTCATAACCTGAAGTTTCAATGACGTTCTATCTAAAACGTCAAAACAAATAAGGTTACTAAAAGAGACTTTTCATATATATCTTCGAAAAAATGCGTAATATTTAACCGGACTTATTTTTGGTTAGGTACTAAAATTATATTGGATTAATTTACGTTTAATAAATATATATTTTCTTAAAAATAGGAAAATAGTTCACATTTTTGCGTCAATTAGAGCTCTTATAAAATTAAGTTTCATAGCTTGTCACGCCATCTTGTGGTTTACGTCTAAGCTTTATTATTATCCTAGAACCGTAAATGTAAAATTAGTATTATTCGCTGGTCGTAGATAAAACATTTTGAAGTCTTGTTTAAATAGATTTTTAAGTAAAAAAAGGGGTTTTCACATAAACTTCCTTGAAAAAATAAAATTGACATAATTGTTATTTACTGGAACAGTATTAAGAATAGTTATTTATCTAACAAGTGCGGAAAGTGGTACTTTTCCGCACGCGCAGATTTAGGTACAATATTTTTACTCCGAGTGTTTTTGTCCATCTTATTTATCAAAAAAAATATTTTTTTATACCTTCATCAGAAACATACTTTTACTAACTGTCTGCATATAACTAAAGCATGGATTTTTTTGGTTACCAATGCAAAAAAACTTATTTTTTTTGATCACGGGAGCGAGTTTTCACCAAGTATTTACGAAAAAATCATTTTAAAACATCGTTAAAAAATCAAACTGTCAAAGATTAAAATGTCGCAACAATGAACGTCACCGAATGAAAAGGCAAATCGCTATGGAAAGGATTGTTATTTCACTTACCAGTCGCCTTGATTTATAGTGTATAGATGGTGTGTTGCGAGAAGTGCTTTTCGTTCGAGATTTTAAAAAGTATTTACTTACAAGTGTGTGGAAAAACTCTTTTCTCGCACTTATTTCCGTACGGAAAGTGCCACTTTTCCACACGCCGTGCGTGAAAAAAAAATGTCCGCAAAGTAAAATCGTGCGGAAAAGTAACTTTTTCGCACGCTCGTAGGAAAACAAAATTTTAAGGAATATTAGCAGTTATGACATACAAGCAGTTAGTATAAGTTAGTATGGGAACATGCGGTAAATGGACAATGCACCGCAAATTAACAATTACAACTTTGTAAGGCGCGATAAAGAAACATACTGAGTGAGTGCAAAGAGTTTCTTGAAAAAATTTGGATTAAGGTAACCTATTCAAATAGTTTGTCTATAGTTATAGAAAATATATATAGGCCGCCTGACATCAATGAACAAGAATTCTTTTTGCACTTTGAAGACACACTTATTTCTATATTTGCCACCTATGATCATGTCATCTTTATGGGGGATTTTAACATAAATATGTTTAACCTAATGTCAAGTCGAACCTTAAAATTTGTCGAGTTATACGAAACTTACAATTTTAAACAGTTAGTTAATGGCCCCACTAGGATTACTGAATACACAGAGACGTTAATCGACCTATTGTTATACAATGGCGATAATGTAATCAACATGGAACTAGAAATATTCAGGTTTCAGATCACCAGTTACTTATTTGTGAGTTTGACCTTCAGGTGAGTAAAAATATACTCCATACATTTTCATACAGAATCCTAAATAATTTCGATCCTGATAAATTCTCTAATGACCTGCGCAGAATACCTTGGCAGCATATATTCCAACTCGAAGATATAGATTCAAAAGTAAACTTTTTAACGTCAAAAATTATAGAACTATTTGATACACATGCTCCAATAGCCACTGTTATATCGCGCAAAAAACCCTATGCTCCCTGGGTCACTGATAATGTCCGACTAATGATAAAATCGTACGCTTAATAAATTTAGAAATACAAAAAATGCAGCGCATTACACTTATTATAAAAACATGCGAAATTTAGTGACTGCTTCCATTCGGCAGGAGAAACAGGTCTATCTAAACCATAAGTTTAGAACTTGTTCGCAAAAGGATAAATGGTCAGAGTTATAAAACTTAATATCGTTAAACAAAAAAATATAGGAAACATTCCTAATAACCTAAAGGATGTAAACGACTTAAATAAATACTTTTTTAGAACAAGTAATACAAATACAGTGAACCCAGATATTATTGGGTATTATAAAAACAATCCTATTATGCCAAACAAAAGTTTTTGTTTTTCTTTGGTCGCTGAGTCAGATGTTTCTGAAGTAATTTTGAAGATCAAAACAAAAGCGTTCGGAAATGACAATCTTAATAATACTTTAATTCAAATGTGCTGCCCTACTATTGTGCCTTATATAACACATATAAATAATCTGTGTATTGAAAAAGCCTATTTTCCTGCAGTTTGGAAGCAAGCCAAAGTGATTCCCTTACCTAAAATGAATAACCCCACTGAATTCTCAAACATAAGGTGCATTTCGATTTTCCCACCTTTCTTAAAAATACTGTAAAAAATATTAGAAAAACAAATAATCGCGTTTTTAAACAGCAACAACTTGCTCCCGGAGAAACAATCCTAGATTATAGCAAAGCGTTTGATATGATAAATCATGAAATACTGCTTAGTATTTTACATAATTTTGGTTTTTCCAAAAAATCTTTAGAACTTGCTAAATCATTTTTAACATTCAGAGAGCAATATGTTACTTTGGATAACAAAAAATCAGATTCACTAAATTTAACTCGAGGTGTTCCCCAGGTAGGCATACTCGGTCCGTTGTTTTATCTGATATACTTATCTAATTTTCACAAAGTCCTACAGTGCAGTGAATATAATAAAGATGCAGATGATTTCCAATTAAAATACTCTTTCCATCTTCAGCAAGTTTATAAAGCGGTTCAAAATATTAATACCGACCTAAAAAACCTACATAAAAAATCTGTTGACCACCAACTCCAACTTAACCCAAAAAAATCTGTTGCGATTTTATTTTGTAAAGAAAAAGTGAGACCATTTCTATCTGCGAACTTGGGCATTGTATCGACGGTCAGAAGATTGAATTTAAAAAATCAGCAAAAAATCTGGGTTTGATTGTTGATGATAGGCTCAGGTTTTCAGATCATGTTACCCTTAAACTAAGATCAGCATCCTCAACTTTAAAATGTCTTTACTCACACGATTTTATCTGAACCAAGAAACAAAAAAATTCTCTGTGATTCCCTAATTTTATCTTGATTACTTTATGAGGCATGTTTCTTTTATAAAATTATAAAGTAAGTAAAAAACCTTCATATCTAATAAGTAAATTTCGATTTCACCGCATATTACACAACAGAAATTTAAGGCATAGAAACTTAGTAGACGTTTCCAAATACCGCAAGGAATTCTTTAAAAAATCGTTTTCGTACAGAATAGCTTTTATAATAAATAAGTACAAAATTTTTCTCACTCATTTAAAAAAGCTTTTAAAAAAAAACATTTAAAATGATAAACAAACTCTAATATATGCACACTCTTCACTCTTTTTCCACTCTTTGTTTTACTCACTTTTTTCTTATATTTTGTTGTTTTCTCATTCTTTTATCTCCCATGTATTTTTATTTTTATTTTCAATTTTTATTGTTATAAAACTACGGTCTATTTATTTGTTTGTATTTAGAGACTATTATTGTTTTTACTCTTCTGGGCAACATCACCATCTTGATGATTTTGTTCATCTGGGAGGTTGCCAAAAATGGCCCTTTAATTCCATTACTTTTAATATTATATATTTTTTTCTTATTGAAACTTACTGTAATTTTAGATGGAATTAATAAACCAATTGTATTGTATTATATTGTAACTTAGAAAAGACACCATCCCTACTTAATTTAGAGAGTATATAAAAGTTTTGTGCTCCATAGTTCTCTGTTCGACATACAGTGTTTAAAGCAAGACACTGTCTATAAATATCCAGTTCTAAATGTAACTGGGGAACGTTGAAAGTTAATTGTCAAAAATCTTTAGTTAATATGGTTCTTCTTTGTGCTAATTTTTTGATGCGCCAGAAGGCAATTCTTGTTGCAAAATATAGAGCTAGAATCATTTTCCAGTAATCCCGTCTTGATCTGGTCAAAGAAATATCTTTAAATTCATATTTTAAGGATGAATCCGCAAATTACCTACCTAACTATGTGGAGTCACTTAACTAACTTAATTTTCTCAAAGAGACTTGAATTTCAAATGCTTGAAATTGGGAAACTTGAGTTTTTCAATCAATTTAAAGCCTTTAAAATAATGAAGCTTTTATTGCGTAACAATCAAGCTTGGCTTATACAGAAAGTAAAACAAATTAATTTAATAAATATCGTAAGAAATAAGGGAAATAAGACCTTTATACAGAAAAATAAAAATAACTTTGAACCAGTCGGCATTCAGCTTCTGTAAATGCAAACAAAGTGAGTCACATTTTCGAAATTCGTTATCTCCATCCCCAAATGCCCCAAAACATCAAATTTCAACGAAATCGGGCGTACTTCAACTGTACCCCCCCGCACCCCTTTCGAGTAGTGTCAATTTTATTACACTATATTCTTGTGTTGTCACCGCAACTATATAAGCACCAAATTTGAAGTCGTTGGTCAAAATTAATTTGCAAGATTCCACCCGAACGAACATACATATTTACATAGATAGGTACATTGCAAGTTAAATAAAACCTTGTAAAAATGCAAAAAACCTAAAAAAGGTCGGTAATTTGTTTGTTTTTATTTTATCTTATTTCTTATTTTATTTTTTTTTATTGAACGCCGCCGTGTCTTCCCATAAACCCAACTTTATATTTTATTTTATTCCTTATTTTATGTTATCTTATTTCCAAGCTTAATTTAGTAGATATGGCAGCAATGCTCTTAAATTCACTTTAATAAATTAACGACAATTTAGTTTTTACCCGGTTCCTAAATTATTTCAATTTCACCATGGCTTCTTACAGCTGATCCCAGCAAATCTGGGAAACTTGGCCCAATGCCAGATGTAATTACAGCGCCGGAATTGAGTAGTGTCTGACTAAGTGTTCTCGTTGTCTACGTCTTTGAGAATGAAAAATAAATGGGCGGAAATCACTTAAAGTTTCTCCAAGAGCATTTATTAATAATGTGTAAAAGGCTGTCTCTAACTGAAAAGGTGCATATATAGGGTGGTCCAAAAAAAACGGCCAAAAAAATTAGATTTTTAGACCCTGGGGCTTTACCTTTCCCGAGTCTACTTATAAATGAGCTTCAGGCTACTGCGAACATAGGAGGAATCAATTCCAATTTACTCTCCATGCCAGACGACCGAGGTGTGGTCGAAGCACGCTGCAGTGTTGTCTTTTTAAAATTTATTTTGTTTTTATTATTTTGTTTTATTTCTACCTTGCTCGAGAAACAGATTGGTAAGTTCTTAAGTGAAGTAATACATTTCTAAAACTAAAAATGGATGTCTACGAAGTTGCCGAAAAAGTGCAGATGGTTAAATGGTATTATCAAGACAGACCATTGAGACTTATTCAAGAAATTTTTTTAGAGAATTTTGTAAATCGCCCAGAATCTACTATATCAACGATTCATAGGTTTGTGCAGAATTTTGAAAATTTTGGTTGTGTAGCGCCAAGAAACCATAAAAACCCAACTGTTTTGAATGACGAGCAGGAAGTACGAGAGGTGATGATTTGCTCTGCAGTAGAGGAAAATCAAAAGTTAACTAGCCATTAAATTGCCGAAGCAGTTGATACGTTTTCAGCCACTGTCTTACGTGTTCTCAAAAAGAAAGCTTATCATTCTTATAAAGCATCAAAAACGCATCAAATTTTTCCGTCGTATGGAATTTTGCCAAACAATGATGGAGAGGGATAATCGTGATGAAAACTTTCTGAGATCTATTCTTTCCACAGATGAAAGAACATTTCGATTATTGAATCGTCATAACCCAAGACACGTTCGATATTGGTCGAGGGAAAATTTGCATTTCTATTTTGACGTAAGAATACAGTATCCCCAAAAACTAAATGTTTGGAAGTATATTGTAGGGAACACGTAATTGGGATATTTTGTATTGGCGGTAATTTGAATGCCTGGATACTTGGATCTACTGCAGCAGCATATTATTCCAACTGCTAGGCAGTTGTTAGGTGTGAGATTTGGTGAAACATGGTTTCAACAAGATGGTTGTCCCGCTCACAATGTTGGCCTTGTTAGGGAATATCTTGATAATGTATTTCCTAATGGGATTATAAGTACACGGGGAACTATTTTATGGCCTCCTCGATCACCCGATCTTGCTCCTAATGACTTCTATCTGTGGAGTTATATCAAAAGTAAAGTTTACGGGCATGAAAGCTAATAATTTGGAAGAACTTCGGATTAAAATTGAAGAAGCTTTTCAAACTATCACCCCTAACATGCTTGCAAACGTTAGAAGGGGTTTTTATAATAGGCTCGTATATTGTCTAGCCGAGCAAGGATGACTTTTCGAACATTGCCCTATTTTTTTACTATTTGCGTATTTATTGACTAAATTCCGGTTTCATAGATTATACTTCACTTTGTACAGTGGTTAAAGGTGTACTAAACGCAAGCTGTGAACGGTGATAGTAAGCCTGAGTATTGGTTGCTTCACTGATAGGTGTGCGGTGTCCCTGCATGTACGTACACTGGCAAATTGGACTTCTTCCGGCCTATGTTCGCAGTAGCCTGAAGCGCTCTGTATAAGAGAGTTTAGAATTTTTCAAATAAGCGCGTTTGGTTCGACGTTTGGTAAACCAAATTCAGTGAGGTAAAAAACACATTTTGACTTGGCTATGCTTCCGAATTGAAATTTTCGACAAACTTTACAAAAATTCAAGATTTTTCTGGTTCACCAAAAAACGCACTCATTTCTACATTATGTAAATAAGCTATACAACAAAACCCTCGAGAAAGATAGAGCTATAAATTACATAGTGGCTACTTTTACGACCTAATATGTATATTAGAACACCTCGTATATCACATAATTTCATAACACACTGTACAGGGTGTCCTATTTTCGATGGAATTCATGGGAAACTCCGTTGTTATTGAAGATAGAGACATGCGGTTTGCGCTTTTTTGAGCTTCAAAAAAAGTATCGCCTTTTGTTTTACGCCGTTCTGTAATTTTTTAAAAGCTAAAAAACCTACAAAAATATGTGGTTTTTAGCCTATTCGCTAATTATTATTATTTTTTACAAATCCCAAAACTGACACAAGAATGTGGTTTTTACATTATTACAAAAAAAAGTTAGTTGCGTTCAAAAAAAGTATGGCCTGTTGTCTAGCGGGTTTCTGTAATTTTTAAATGAAAAAAATTGATAACAATATGTGGTTTTTAGCCTATTCGCTAATTATTATTATTTTTGGCAAATCCCAAAACGGACAAAAAAATGTGGTTTTAAGATTATCATCAAAAAACGTTAGCTACGTTCAAAAAAAGTATCGCCTTTTGTTTTACGCCTTTCTGTAATTTTCTAAAAGCAAAAAACTGATAAAAATATATGAGTTTTAGCCTATTCGCTAATTATTATTATTTTGTGCAAATTCCAAAACGGATAGAAGAATGTAGTTTTTAGATGATCAAAAAACGTTGGCTGCGTTCAAAATAATTATCGTCTTTTATCTTACACTCTTCCGTAATTTTTTAAAAGCAAAAAAAAACCGATAAAAATATGTGTTTTTTTTTTCGAATCGCAAAACAGACGGAAGAATGTGGTTTTTAGATTATTATCAAAAGACGTTAGCTACGTTCAAAAAAAGTATCGCCTTTTGTTTTACGCCTTTCTGTAATTTTCTAAAAGCAGAAAACCGATAAAAATATATGAGTTTTAGCCTACTCGCTAATTATTATTATTTTTTGCAAATCCCAAAACGGATAGAAGAATGTAGTTTTTAGATTATCAAAAAACGTTGGCTGCGTTCAAAATAATTATCGTCTTTTGTCTTACACTCTTCTGTAATTTTTTAAAAGTAAAAAAAAACCGATAAAAATATGTGTTTTTTTTTTCGAATCGCAAAACAGACGGAAGAATGTGGTTTTTAGATTATTATCAAAAGACGTTAGCTACGTTCAAAAAAAGTATCGCCTTTTGTTTTACGCCTTTCTGTAATTTTCTAAAAGCAGAAAACCGATAAAAATATATGAGTTTTAGCCTACTCGCTAATTATTATTATTTTTTACAAATCCCAAAACTGAGAGAAGAGTTTGGTTTTTACATTATTATAAAAAAAAGTTAGTTGCGTTCAAAAAAAGTATGGCCTGTTGTCTAGCGGGTTTCTGTAATTTTTAAATGAAAAAAATTGATAAAAATATGTGGTTTTTAGCCTATTCGCTAATTATTATTATTTTTTGCAAATCCCAAAACGGATAGAAGAATGAGGTTTTAAGATTATTATCAAAAAACGTTAGCTACGTTCAAAAAAAGTCTCGCCTTTTGTTTTACGCCTTTCTGTAATTTTCTAAAAGCAAAAAACCGATAAAAATATATGAGTTTTAGCCTATTCGCTAATTATTATTATTTTTTGCAAATCCCAAAACGGATAGAAGAATGTAGTTTTTAGATTATCAAAAAACGTCTTACACTCTTCTGTAATTTTTTAAAAGCAAAAAAAAAACCGATAAAAATATGTGTTTTTTTTTTTCAAATCGCAAAACAGACGGAAGAATGTGGTTTTTAGATTATTATCAAAAGACGTTAGCTGAGTTCCGAAAAAGTATCGCCTTTTGTTTTACGTCTTTCTGTAATTTTCTAAAAGCAAAAAACCGATAAAAATATATGAGTTTTAGCCTATTCACTAATTATTATTATTTTTTGCAAATACCAAAACGGATAGAAGAATGTAGTTTTTAGATTATCAAAAAACGTTGGCTGCGTTCAAAATAATTATCGTCTTTTGTCTTACACTCTTCTGTAATTTTTTAAAAGCAAAAAAACCGATAAAAATATGTGTTTTTTTTTTCGAATCGCAAAACAGACGGAAGAATGTGGTTTTTAGATTATTATCAAAAGACGTTAGCTGAGTTCAGAAAAAGTATCGCCTTTTGTTTTACGCCTTTCTGTAATTTTCTAAAAGCAAAAAACCGATAAAAATATATGAGTTTTAGCCTATTCGCTAATTATTATTATTTTTTGCAAATCCCAAAACGGATAGAAGAATGTAGTTTTTAGATTATCAAAAAACGTTGGCTACGCTACAAAAGACGTTAGCTGAGTTCAGAAAAAGTATCGCCTTTTGTTTTACGTCTTTCTGAAATTTTTTAAAAGCAATGAACCGATAAAAATATTTAGTTTTTTAAGCCTATTCGCTAATTTTATCAATTGCGCCAAACACGTCTGCGCTATTATTGTTTTGCGCCAAAATTTGTTGCGCAGAAATTGGTCGCGCTGAAAACTTTGCGACGTGTTCGTCGCAATTCTTTCGAAAGCGCTTCAATCACGATTCAAATATATGGCGCGCGGGAGTTTTCATTTGTCAAAATACAAAGCACCGGCTACTTTTTTTTGGTTTACTAATAATAAAATGATGGAGTCTGATTTGGTAACGTGCCAAATTCAGATGGGAAAATTCCTATAAGTGTAAGGTTTAGACACTGTCAGGCAGCTTTCTTTAGGTAGGTTAGTTAATGGTGGGTTTATGCATCAAATTGTTTGCCATGAGTTTTTAGAATAAAATTTTTTTTTTAAAGTTAATAGCCAAATTTTGGTCATTTTAAGATGCACGCGTGCATTCTACATATCACGAATTTCATACGAAAACTATAATTTTTTTAAATTGGGAAGTTTTAACATATTTTCAAATTTTCTTTGACGATTTTTTCTGAATTTTATATAAAAATGAAACGAATAAATGAATGAAAAATGAAAATTTTATAACTAAAAAATCAAGTTGGCAACGAAATGATATAAAATTTATTTTACTTACGACCAAAGAATAATACTAATTTTACGACGATGTCAACACGATGTCAACACGATTTTAATGGCTCATTTACGGTCCTAGAATAATAATAAAGCTTAAACGTAAACCACAAGATGACGTGACAAGCGATGAAATTTTATTTTATAATAGCACTAATTGACGCAAAAATGTGAATTATTTTTCTATATTTGTAAGACAATAAATAATTATTAAACATAATTTATTAAAGTATTTAAAAAAAAAACTTGTTTTTAAAAAGATATAAGGAAACTCCCTTAGTAACCATATTTGTTTTGACGTTTTAACTAGGACGTAATTTGAACTTCAGGTAATAAAGGTTGTTGACTACATGCTCAGATAAATTAAGACACTCGCCTGCGGCTCGCATCTCAAACTTCATCTTTGCGTTGTAATGACCATCAAAACATGCTTGTTATGTAAACTACTATTATATCTCTGGCTAGGTATATCTACTACCCTAACACCTACCGTAATGTTTAAAATAAAACCGTTTTCTATTTGATGCTGTAATTTTGTTGGGCACATTAATATTAATAAAAAGAGAGTTTTACCAACAGAAAACTGTTGGATTTTTCGCATTCTTCACCAGTGACTGGTTTCAGACACAGTTCATCCATCAGTCGGGCTCTCTACTATGACGAATCGATAGCAAAAAAACGAACTTTATAAAATACCGGAGTACTACAAGAATACGTACCGGGTGCGACTTGGAGACTAGACGCAGACACGTGTTTCACTCTTGTTAGAAATCATCAGTACGACATAAGTTTTTATAGTCGAATAATATGAACAATCTAATCAAAAAGTCATGGACAAATGTTTGGCACAACATTAGTTAATAGAATGAGAAATAAATTCCCAATGTCCATAGTGGAGTTAAATATAAATAAAAAAAGAGTTTTACCAACAGAAAAATGTTGGATTTTTTGCCTTTTCCGCCAGTTCCACCAGTCGGGCTCTCTACTATGACGAATCGATAGGAAAACGACGAACTTTATAAAATACACTGTCTAGTCTCCAAGTCGCACCCGGTATGTATTCTTGTGGTACTCCGGTGTATTTTATAAAGTTAATTTTTTTGCTATCGATTCATCATAGTAGAGAGGTCGACTGGTGGATGGACTGTGTCTGAAACCAGTCAGTTGTAGAACTGGTGGAGAAGGTGAAACATCCAACAGTTTTCTGTTGGTAAAACTCTCTTTTTATTTATATTTAACTCCACTATGAACATTGGAAAAAAATCATCTTCAGTGCAATTTTTTTTCTGGTATGGCCCTGTTCCATTCCAATTTATTTTTTTTTGAGACCATTTTTGTTTAACTACTATATAGTAGACCTGGACAACCAAGATATATTATATTAACATACCGGATGTACTGAAAAAAATCGAACAAATTGTTTTTGCTATAACTTTACCAATTTCAAAAAAAAAACTGCATTGATAAGACAAATCAGCCTTTTAAAAAAAAAACATTCGCCTTGCCCCATAATTAAATCCAAGATGGCGACAAATTATCAACCTTAATTTCAATAAGAAAAATTATAATGATAAGACAAATAATGCCCATATCCACCATTAAACGATCTAATCAGGGCTAGCTAATTGGAATTAACTTGCTAATCGCGGCTAAACAAGTTTACCTATCCACCAACTTTTTTTATTAAATAATTACCTAATCAGGGTTAAGTAACTCGATTAAAAAAAAGAGCTGGCAACGCAGCATATTTGGTGTGTATCTATTGGTAACAGTGGATATGTCAAAAAAAATTTTGATGTAAAAGGTTATCTTTTCTGTTTACTTTTTAATTTTCTTTCAGTTTTTGTTTATCTATTTTTAAAACCTATCAGAAAATACGTTCCCCAGCTGTTACGACTGAAACTCTCAAGTTAAACGGGGATGGCCGAATCGGTGCTGTTTGGAGCTGATCAGTTTGTTGTCGCCGGAATTATTTCCAATAATTAACTGCTCATTTTCAGTCGTGTAGTGTAAAAAAGTGGATTTGCCTAAAGTTTGTTTTTCAACACAGTGTGTGGTAAACAAAAGTAGGCATTGAACAGTATGCTGGGTGCATATAACTATGAAATACTATAATGGCCCAAGGATTGCAAAATGTGTATATAAATGGCCTTTTCAAAAATAAATCCTTTGCAACGAAGTCAACATAGTGACTTTTTGTAACTCACATGCGTTCAGATAAGAGGGTTAAGTTAAAGTAAAAGTGCCTTAAATTTTATCAACCCAACAAGTCATTACAAACAAAAAAACAATATAGTTTAGACGGTTCGTTAATGTGAATTTTTATGTGATATGATATGTGTATGAGAGAATTATCAGGAGGAAACACTATTAGCCATCTTGTGACTGGATTAGTTGTTTGAAACTATTTTTTATGTTTATTTTTTAATTTTTTTTAATCACTTTCAGTATTTGTAGTTTTAGAATAGGATACTTATTTCCTTGTATTACTTGACAGGTCCCCATTGCAAAACCTACTTAAAAAATGTTTAATAAAGCAAGACTGCCAAAATTAAATCTATCTGAGGCACCACATCACTGTTTACTGCAACAACGACATTATGGTGGGTGCTGCAATGGGGCTTTTTACTTGAGGAGGAGCACAACCCACTTTTGTTAATAAAATGTCAAAAAAGTTTATTTCCAGTTATCACCGACCTAGAAGGTCTGTGGGTAATAATCTTCTCAGCTTAAAAGTGATTTATTTAGGATGTTTGTTAATTTTAAGATATATTGAGTACCTTATAATTAAGAAAGTAGTTCATAAGGTTGAGGTATTTTTTATTTCAAGAAAAACATGTTACTCTTTTACTGAAATTATTTAAATTCTACATTTTTTGACAGTGTTATTTTGAAACTGTTATCACCAAAAATTATGCCCTAGGTGACAGAACCACTCTAAGAAAAAAGAGGTTTTAAAGTTATAATAATTAAAGAAGAAAAATAATAAAATATGAATTTAGAAAAATCAAGCTTTATAGGACCTCGACTTAAAGATTGCAGCAATGAAGTTTTGTACACACTGGTTGCAGATTTGTGTATTTCATTTTCTATTTCTCTTCTTAAAAATGTTTTTTTTATATTACAAAGAAAAAAAAACCTAAAATTTTTAGATTAAAATGTTTCAGGATCTTTAATTTTTTTTTCTTTCATTCTCATTACTTTAAAATTTTAGGTAGGGTAGACTTTTTATAATGACTGGTGATTGACATTGTCAAAAAGAGTTTTTCCTCGAAGTAACCACAAGTTACCAGGTAAACCAGTTGCTCGTTTTCAATTTTTCTTCGTACAGTAATCCAAGTCATGACGTCACGAGTAACCAGACTATGTTACCAGCCTATGGGACATGGTTACTTAAAAACTGTAATGTTCAAAGTGTGGTTTACCGATTGTTTATAGTTTTTTAATTTGTATAATTTTTTTTTATAAATCTCATGTTTTTCTATGATGATGTCATAACTATGCATGGTCACTGAAAGTAACCGTGACGTCATGACAAGTAACCCAAACAAGTTACTATTGTCCTTGAGCAAAAAGCCTATATGTAATACCATTAAACCATGTAAACCGTTTTAAAAACTTAAACAAAATTGGTTAAAATGGACCATTATTTTTTATTAAGATTCTAATTGATGAGGTTACTAATTTAGGTGTATTTTCTGCTGTTGAAAGACAATGTTTTTGTGATATGCAATATCTAACTGACCAATGTGATTTATTGTCTATGTGCAATACTTGTCTGCATTTGTTCTTTGTTTTATTAATGTATTTATTTGGTTTTTAGATAAATAAAACATCTACTTTACTTTTAATAATATTTGTGTTTATTTTATGAAAATTATTAACTACAAACGTTGGTAATTATGCAGTATACGGTTTTCTGCCATTTTTGATTTTTTATGAAAAATTCTTTATGGGAGCACCTACTAGGGTCCCTAGGACCCCAAATTCGCCTGCGCCAATTTTTTTTTTAAGAGAAAAAAGGGTGCCCGGGGGGGGGGTGTAATGTGTTTTTTGATTGTTTTGGGTATGGTTGGTTAGGTTGGGTTGGACTGTGTTGGATTGGGTCTTTTTAGTGAAAAAAAATTTAAAAAAACAAAAAAAAAAACCAACGGGCGCTGGCAGACTTGGGGTCCTAGGGACTCTAGTAAAATCAAAAATAGCAGAAAACTGTATACTGCATAATTACCCAAACGTTAATCAACAGTTAAATAAAAGGTGAAACAAATAAAAAAAACTTAAAAGAAGCTTATGAAAGTGAAATAAGTCTGAAGTCTGAAAGCTTTGTGAGCCGAAACCTTCTTAAGATCCCCCTGTTGTCCATAGTCTCAAAATAATTTGGTATCTCGTTCCATCGTCTTGGAATTCCATCATTGATTATGTCCAACACATCCAAATCGTCATATATCTTCTTCTTCCATATTTAAAAAAAAAACAATTTAACAAATCAAACTGGAAATCAAAATAAACAGAAAACATAACCAACAAAATGCATATGACAGCGACTTAATTGCTCAATTAAGCTTTAATCGCCCAACATCGGCCGGGTTGGTAAACGGCGCGATTAACGCAAAAATTTTGTTGGTGGATACCGAATTTACTCGCTAACCGCAATTAAAAGTTATTGGAGAAAAAATGCGTTGGTGGATACCGGCATAAGCCTTTTGAAAAAAAAAACATATGCTTTTCCGCCATATTTAAATTCAAGGTGACGGAGAAAATCACATTCCTACCTTTTTTAAATCTCAAGTTTTGTAGTCTGCAGGACTTTTTAGATTCCTAGGTCGTATGTGTTTAAATTGCGATCTTAAGTATCTCAGTAGATACCTGGGCACAATAGGCCCATTTGGTGCCGCAATGCAAGGTTCAGCCCAATAAACATTTTTCTGACTTCGGACCAAATTTTTACCAATCGCGACGTCACTTTAGGTAAAAAATATTGTAGTTCTTTAAGCGCGACCAAATTTGCATCAATCGCGACCTCACTTTAGGTAAAAAATGTTTTAGTTCTGCATACGACCTCGAATTATAGTCGTGTTTTCGTTGACATTTGGAGGTCTTCACCGGAGACTTCATCCGACGGTCACCAACTTGGAAGTGATTTCTAGTAAAATTGCCGGCGTTTCAGTGTTGTTGGTAGTGACGTTTTCCAGTGGAAAGTAATTTTAAGTAAAAAATTCTGACGTCTGAACGTCGTTGCTGTCTTTCCTTGTTTACTTGGTCAATTTTTCTGAACAGATTCCTACCTCCGTTCAACGTTATGCCGCAACGGCCAATTTTGTAAGAAAAAGTGACGAAAGTTGTCTGTTGGGAACCTATCCTCACATTTAGGTTATGAATTTGGAAATTAAAAAAAAACCGTCTTTTGAAAATATGCCTAAAAAGAACTATGGCATACTAACACATTTTATAGAAAAAGGAGCAAACTACTTATGGATACAATAAACACAATGTTTAGTAAAGCCAAAGAGGTATTTGCTCAGTCTTGATTTACTTATTTTAAAGATAGTCATTTTTGACACCTACCTATTGTTAGTAATGTGTACGTGTCGTCAGTCAGCGTGTCTTATTGAGATAGATACTTACATTAGGTTAAACAGATTTCAGGACTGGGTCAGCGCTCCATCTTCGATCTACTTCATTGTTTTCCACGAGGTTGATCGATTATTATTTTTCTTGTGCAAGTATCTGAATTCTTACCTTAGATATTTTTAGGCATTACCAAAAACGTTAGAGCCAAACGTCGTTCGGTGGGAGAATTTTAGTAGTTCAAATGACACAAGGTCGCAATTTTGTCGGGAATTGGAATTCTAATCTGCAGACGTCGATGAGATGAGAGTAACGTATTTTTGTGGGGTTCTGGTTAACCGACGCGGCCAAATTAGGTGCATTAGGTAACTACGCCATTTTTTTGCCAAACGGAGAATGTGACGCTGGTCACCATTAAAAAAAGTTGCGCTTTTTTTATGATCAAATAACATATTTTTTTAATTTTAATGCTAGTTTTTATGATATGTATTAAAATATGACTTGAAAAACATAGTTTCAAAAGTTCCTTTTTTTGCAAAAAAATACAAAAAACAACACCTAACCTTACTATGTGTATCAGTACAATACCCGTCGCATGGAAATTTCGATGTAGAACATTTCTTAAAAGTCAATTATTATCAATGTTACTTTGTCAACTTGTCAAATTTTTCTCTACTACATTTTCAGTAAAAAAATTTTAACGTCAGTTTTAATAAACTCTCTGGCTTTATGGTTGGTCGGCAGCCGACGTCGTTACGACCCAAATTCGTAGGCTCCATTTAGGTAGAAATTTGGGTCGTCAGATACGACATACGACGTCGGCAGTCGACGTCGGGTCGCCTGAGGCGACGTCACTGTCACGTCCAAATGTTTATTGGGAGCCTTCGATAGAGAGCTAACCACCAGTTTTACAAAACAAAGTATTTAGAAAGAAATGGAAACATATTACAAAAAGTAATTTAGAAAAGGTAGGCATTTGATTTTCTCCGCCATCTTGGATTTAAATATGGCGGCAAGGCAAATGTTTTTTTTCAAAAGGCTTATTTGTCTTATCAATACAGTTTTTTTATTGAAATTGGTAAAGTTATGGCAAAAAAACAATTTGTCCGGTTTTTTCCGGCCCACCCAGTTTGTTCGTAAAATATATCTTGGTTGTCCAAATCTACTTTATAGTAGTTACATATAGATGGTCTAAAAAAAATTGAAATGGAACATAGACGTACCAGAAAAAAAATGCACTGAAGATGATTTTTTTTTGGGACCAAAACATCAAAATAAAAGAAGATTTATTTTACTATCAAACAAACTTAAAAGGACACTAAAATATGAATTAAAACATTTTGGTGCGTAGAGATCATTGTGTTTTTCTAAAAAGTCATCTTTCAACTTTCCTCTGTAGCTCAAAAACTACAAGAGACAGAATAAATCTGTTAATAAAAACGGAGTTTCTCTTTGAATCCCATGGAAAATAAGACACCCTGTACACTGAAAATAAAACAATTAATAACAGTTTCCTTTTAATAACCGTCAAAGGTAAAAACTCGTCATTGGTATAAATTACAGAGATTACCGCATTCGCGCCTAACATCGTTGTCTAAGGATTTATGGAAAGATTAAGAAGCCTCATAAAACTAAAGGTAAAAAATTAAAGATGAAATTTTAAAAACAAAAAAATTACTTTATTTTTTACTTTGTTGGTGAATGAATGGAAAATATAGAGTATTAAATATTACTCATTTTTATAAGAGAATAAATAGTCAGATTATAAATTTAAAGGATCAGAAAAATTAATATTATTCGGGTTTATACAAGCTAATTTTATTAAGTTTTTTAAACAACGTAAATAGGCAAGAAACCCTACAAAATAATAAATCATTAATTAGATTATATATGCATATATATCAATATTTTTAGACCTTCGGAAAAGACACAGCAAAAATCCTAAACAGTTTGTACAAAACATCTATAATAATTGTAATTGTTTTCAGCAACAGTCAAATATTTTTGTACAATTTAATTCCTTTTCACTTAATATTTAATGAAATCAAAGTGTAGAGTACGCGAAGGTACAAGATCTTTTTGACTAGTTAAATAACTTTGGTGGTGAGTTTTCCAGGAAACAAGTTGAGTTAAGAATATGAATTTGAAAAAAACTAAGGCTTCCAAGAGAAGCGCCCTTCGGACTGAACGTATTGGGACAACGATGTACATCTGCTTTAAATATTGATTTTCAAAAGGCATTTGATAGAGTTCAACACTCAAAACTCTTAGAGATACTAAAAATATCCAACCTCTATTGGCACCAAACAGCACGAGTCAAAGTCGGAGAAGATCTGAGTGAGGAGAGTAAGATATGTCGAGGTGTTAAACAGGGATGTGTATTGTCGCCTCTTCTATTCAATGTGTATAGTGAAGGAATCTTTGATGAAGCGCTGTCAGGACAAATTGATGGTATTGTCCTAAACGAGGAAAGAATTAACAACTTGCGATACGTACACGATACCGTTATTTTCGCCGACAATCTAGAAGACCTACAACATCTTCTTTGAATTAACAAGCATTGTCTGTAAGAGATATGGCCTTGATATGAACATAAAGAAAGCCAAATTCATGACAACTTCAAAAAACCAAAACACAAAATACAATTAGTTCCTCTATAAATATTAATAACGACAACCTGGAATGGTTATCCTCCTACAAATATCTTGGCACATGCAGCCGAGATATAACATTAGAACTGAGAACTATAATGCTAAAATGCTATATATTCTCCATGCTATTGTATGGAATGGAGGATTGGACACTCAAATCAGAAAACATCAAGAATATAAAAGCATTTGAAATGCGGTGTTATAGGAGGATACTAAGGATACCATGGGTTGATAAGGTTTCGAATGAGGAAGTATTACGTCGAATGAGTAAAGTCAAAGAAACACCATAAAAAGACGAAAATTAGAATATCTAAGACATTCATGAGAGTGGATAGATATAACATTATTGGCACCAAACAGCACGAGTCAAAGTCGGAGAAGATCTGAGTGAGGAGAGTAAGATATGTCGAGGTGTTAAACAGGGATGTGTATTGTCGCCTCTTCTATTCAATGTGTATAGTGAAGGAATCTTTGAAGAAGCGCTATCAGGACAAATTGATGGTATTGTTCTAAACGAGGAAAGAATTAACAACTTGCAATACGTACACGATACCGTTATTTTCGCCGACAATCTAGAAGACCTACAACATCTGGTTGAGTTAACAAGCATTGTCTGCAAGAGATATGGCCTTGATATGAACATAAAGAAAGCCAAAGTCATGAAAACTTCAAAAAACCAAAACACAAAACACAATTAGTTCATCTATAAATATTAATAACGACAACCTGGAATGGTTATCCTCCTACAAATATCTTGGCACATGCAGCCGAGATATAACATTAGAACTGAGAACTATAATGCTAAAATGCTATATATTCTCCATGCTATTGTATGGAATGGAGGATTGGACACTAAAATCAGAAAACATCAAGAACACAAAAGCATTTGAAATGCGTTGTTATAGAAGGAGGCTGAGGATACCATGGGTTGACAAGGTTTCGAATGAGGAAGTATTACGTCGAATGAGTAAAGTCAAAGAAACACCATAAAAAGACGAAAATTAGAATATCTAAGACATTTATGAGAGTGGATAGATATAACATCCTTAATCTAATTATTCAAGGCAAAACAAAAGGCAAAAGAATGATTGGCAGAAGACTCAACTTGAGGGAGTGGTTTGATTGCACTTCCGAAGAACTCCTCAGGCGGGCGATTGATAAAGTCCGGGTATTGGTGATGATTTCCAATCTCCGATAGATGCGCAATTTCAAAAAGAAGAAAACTTCCAACCCAGCAAACACATATGTTACATTAACATATTATTTACGTAATTATAAAGTCAAAAAATTTACGTAAATTTAAATCACATAACTTATGTTTCTTTAATTACATTATACTTACATAATAATAAGAGAACTTTGTGCATGGCAGTAGGCAGAACATGGAAGTTACTTTTTACCTTTTTGTGACATTAGAAGTACGTAAATATTATATTCATAATATGACTCTAATTTTACATAAATGTTACATTCGAATAAGTAATTATTATATAAAATTTGTAATATAAATTTACATAGTAGTTACATAAAAAGTACGGTATCTTCGTGACTTCAAGTTTTCCTTGATGTTACTTGTAAAAAATATAAATATTATGTAAAAAAATTTACCATAAATTTACCTTTTGATTTACTTTCTAGTTACTAGTTAATCGATATATGCCGTTTCCCAATTTTTTTTGCCGTGTATTATTTACGATATTTTAATTACATAATATTTACGTAAAAAGTAAGGAACTTTGTGCATTGCGTTATGCAGAAGTTACTCTCTACCTTGTTGTGACCTCCAGTTTACCTAGAATTTATGTAACATTTACGTAACTGTGTTGGGTGGGAAACTAAGGGAAACTAAGGCAACATGTGGCCACCCATTATTTAAACAATAATTATGGGTATCAAGTGCTCTTTAAAAAAGCTTCAGTCAATGCCAAGGTACATAAGAAATCTAATTATTTTGCAATTTAGAGAGGATAGTCTGTCTAAAGGGTAAAATTTTGACTTAAGTTTAATTCTAATAAAATTTGATTAACCCGGCATGAATGGGAAATATGCAAAATTATAAACGATAGTATAAATGGGGTTTGAATTAATTTAATAGAAGCTCACTAACGAATTATCAATATTGTAACCGGTGATAATAGTGTTCTAGATATGGAATTCAATTATGGTATTTTATTTTTAAAATAAGTAAACATGGATTTAAGGGGGGTACTTAAAATTTAAAAGAAAAAGATGTAAAAACTCCTACGTTAAAAAAATACTTGTGGCGTTATTATACAAAAGAGATTTCTATGCTTTCTGGTTTATGCCTTATAAACTTTTTAGTAGAGGCAGCTCTAAACGCGTGAGAAAAATGGCTTTTTTATTGTTCTACTTTTGCCATAAAACATTCAGCTATAAACTTAAAATAACGGTGATTATTATCACATTTTTTAATCAAAATAATGCAAATCTCATAGTAAGCAGGAGTTGCTGATTAAAAAAAACATACATAAAAATGTTTATACTTTTCAAAAAAGTTAAGTTTAAGGTTTGAGATGAGAGGCAATTTTTCAATAAAGTACTATTATAAATCTAATCTGAAAACAAAGTTTCGAATGCATATGTGTCTGCAATCGTCATCAGGTGAATACTAACAAAAACTAAGAATACCTTAATCTTATATAGTAGCATGTGTTTAGTGAACCATGGATTTGGCTCCGCCCTTTCACAGTTGAAATCTGTTTCCCTTGAAAAGTGTGGGTTTTAAAATATCCTTGACGGTGACTCTTATTTGAGAAAATACATTCTGGTTCTTAGTTCTTTGAATTTTTGCTTGAATAGGTTTTCCACCATGGCGACGATCTTTCAAATCAATCCACTCCACATCAACCAAACAGGGAATTGCAAAATCTCTCATAGATAGAGCGACCTACATCTGCAATACAGAAGAAGCTTTAAATAAAGAAAAGTCTAAAACTCGATCCGATCTGCGAAGGAATTATTTCTCCATCTACACGATTAATAAAACTCTTCAGACCACACCAAAACCAAAGCCTACAGACGCAAATACTGAAAGAAGACGACACTTATAATTCCATACGTCAAAGGAATCCCAGAAAAGATAAGGAGAATAGGCAAGCAATACCATCTTCGGACTGTCTTCAAAACGATCACAACAATAAGAAGTCAATTGACAAAAAGTAGACCACCACACCACGACACCAAGAACTGCATCTACCAGGTACCATGCGAATGTGGGGATATCTACATCGGAGAAACCAGCCAACCTATGGAAGTTCGACTTACCAAATACAAATGCAAAACTCGTGAAGGGGACCCAACTCGATCGAAAAAAGCTCAACATTGCTGAAAGATCGTCGTCAAGGAGTAAAACCTATTCAAGCGAAAGATTCAAAGAAACAGCATCCTGAAGAACCAGAATGTATTTTCTCAAACAAGAGTCACCATCAAGGATATTTGGTAACCCACACTTTTCGGAGGTAATATATTTCAACTGAGAAAGGGAGGACCCAACTTCACGGTTCATTGGACCCATGCTAGCATATAATATTAAGGTAGTGTTGACCTGATGACATTTGCAGATACATAAGTATTCGAAACGTTGTGAAAAATAAAAATAAAGACAATGAAAGTTCGAAAATCTAGTTTACTCTCAAGTTCAACATTGGCTACCACCTTCAAACAACAGGAATCTTACTGTTTCATCTTGGCTTTTCCTTATTGAGTAAAACTTTAATTTTTTATAAAGCAATTTTTTTAAAGTTACTGTTGGCCATTATTCAGATTTAAAGTTTTTTTTAAAATAAATGAAAATTTTCGACATGAAATATATTCAGTCGATCAATATATGAAATTCGAAACCGCGTCTCAAACGCAGGCTATCAAAACAAACATGGTTTATTCAAGCTTGTTATTGACGACTGACGTGCCTGCTTGCCAATGTTTTCCTTTAGTTCATGAGCCTCAAACGTCCACTTCACGAAAACTATAGATACACACATCAATAAAGATACCTGCTAATCGACTCTTCATTACCAATTGCGACGTTGTCACTCTTTTATGGTATTTTTACAGTTATATTCATATATTTCATTGTCTATATTTTATTTATACACGACGTTTTGTTCAGTACAATCTCTGATCGTCTTCAGGTGCAAACTAAAATCTATTCCCAAGGCTACGTACGTACTTATATACTATGGGAAATCACTTAACCGTGAAGTTTAAAAAGTTGGCTCCGCCCAAGGAGGGACTTCCAAATATTTGGAATTTCAACACTTGGTTTACTGAAAATACCCTGATTCTGTCCAATAAAGGCAACTTCAAGGAATTTTGGTTTCTTCCAGTGTGACTCCTTAAGCAAAACCTTTGCTTCTGTCCACTTCATTCGGTGATGTTTTGACCATGCATGTTCGGCGATTTCTGATTTCGTTGTTTTACCTCTTTGGATATTTACAGATAATGATTTTTTTGTTTCGCCTATGTATCATTTACCACACTCACAAAGAACTTGGTGAATGCATTCCTTATTTTGTTTGTTCTCTGGTTTTGTTTTACTAAGAAGGCTTCGAATTGTATTATTAGATTTAATTAAATTTAATTGTAAAGAATGCATTTCCCTGGTTTTGATTTTGTCTATATTTTGCGCATTTTGCGGTTTCGAGGGCGCAATAACCAAAGCAAAATACCAACCATAATTCTAAAAAAAATTTCGTCGACCATTGTGTTTTAGATAAAAAGTCGAATCTATTTTTAACTTGCTAAAACTGCATATCTAAACATATTTTTAAAGCCTTTAACCATATTTGCAATGTTTAGTGTTGGTTTGATGCTATGACGTCAAGATTTCCATGGCAACGTTGCATAAAAAACCGCAACTATATGTTTGGAACTGTGTCAGATATTGACACGAAAGAACAATTTAATCTATGTTGTTTCTATCACAATGTATTTATTTACCAGACATCTCTTTAACCAAAAGGAAAGAAAATATTGCATTCAGAGTCCCTTGGCAATAAAGAAGACACCAATAATAAAGAGACATATGGCTCAGGAGACATAGCTTCCAATCTCTTATTACAGTGTCGTAAGTGGCAAAATATAAACTTTTCAATATTGTTTCTGACGCAAAGTAGGTTCATATTTTTATGCCGGAGTTAAGCCAATAGAGGTAGAAATAGAAAAAAAACCATCACAGAGCTCAAAAATAATGCTTTTATAAAAAAAAAACCAAACTAAGAATTAAATAATTGTAAAATAACCCCTTTAAATTTAATAAAGTTAACATTAAAAAAATCTATATTTGTTTTATTTTTAGCTTCATTTTCTAATCTGGATATATGACATAATCGCATATTTATCCCATAATTAGTACGATGATATGTTACAGTAAATGTTGGAGAGTCCCAAAGAATTGGTTGTGGAACACTCAGACCCACCAGTTGCAGCAATTTTGATGAATCAATCATATTATTCACAATTTGAGAGATTGAAGATACGAAAGTTTCATAAGGTCACTATAATTAATAAAAAGAAAGGTTCGTGGCATATCGGACACACATAATTGATGTTTTAGTAATTAATTCCTATTTTAAAGCCAATAAATTGCAAAAATTTTCTCTGTACCCTTTCAATTTATTTTTTGTTTGTGGGATAATTTGAGCACCCTACTGGGATACAACAAACAACTATAACTGACCTGACAATAGACACTTAAAGGAAATATTTCAACGTATCGGTATCCGTATATCTAACGCGTACGAAATCTAGCCAAAATGCACTACATTTGTGACTTGTTTATGCGATGTTTGGAACGATGCCCGGTTTTTAAAGGGTGCGATGACAGAACTGCTGATTTAAATCGTTGCGCACGTTCATGGGTCCGTAACGATACGTACATTCCTCCATACACAACGAGTGGACTCAGCTATTCTGTCATCGCACCCGTAAAAAAGCGGGCATCGTTCGAGACATGTCCTAAACAACTCAAAAATGTAGTGTATTTTGGCTTTGTTTCGAACGCGTTAGGTATACGAATACCGATGCATTGAAATATTAGACACCTAAAGTAAATATTTCGACGCATCGGTGTCGGTATACGTATCGCGTTTAAAATAAAGCCAAAATACACTACATTTTTGACTTGCTCATGCCATGTTTCGAACGATGCCCACTTTTTTGACGGGTGCGATAACACAAAAGCTGACATCAATCGATGCGTACGGAGTGATGAACGTATCGTTACGTCCATCCCAACGAACGCATCGATTGCTGTCCAAAAAAGCGGGCATCGTTTGAAACATCGCATAAACAAGTCAAAAATGTGGTGTATTTTGACTTTATTTCGACCGCGATACGTATACCGATACCGATACGTTGAAATATTTACTTTAAGTAGCATAATAAATATTTCGTAACATATAGATATTTTTAAAATATTTTAATGTGTGAATTATAAAACCTAACATTTGAAATGCTCTATTTACTGTCTAAAAAGTTTAATTTTGTATTAAATCAGATACCTAAGTGCTTAATTAAATAAACTCCCTACGAGTTAGTGAAATTTATAGTATTCGTAGTTTAAATAGGATTTATGTTCCTAGTAAAAGTAATTACTTTATATTTCTCTATATTTAAATTCAACTGATTTTCAAAACACCATCTAGAAAGCTCACCATGCTGTAATTCTACTGTATCACTTAAGCATATTATAATCTATACAGTTTGTAATCGTCGGCGAAAGCAAGGAATGGGCATGTTATATAAGACTTAATATCATTGACAAATAGATTAAAATAGAGTCTAGAAAGATGCCCACCCTGATGAATGCCTGAGAATAGTGATACTGGCGATGAAATAAAATTATTGAATTTTACAGCTTGATATCTATCGCTAAGGTGATCATTACACCACTGAAACACAATATATACGCGGGAAAAAAGGCACCGAAAACAGAGATAATGAAAAATGAGCAGGAAATCACATTTAGAGCATTGCAAACAAAATGGAATAGTCGTTATGTCAGAGCTTATTAAAGAACAATAGCACCTATACCCAAACTAAAAACATAAAGTACAAGAAAACACGAAAACATAACCTATTGCATGACGCAACTCTTACTTTCTTAAACAAATCGATAAATGAAAAATAGACACCTGCATGTATAACAGACAAAATAAATAAAGTGTCACCAATCTATAAAAAAAGAGATTCCGAACAATTAGAGAACTGTAGACTAATAGCGATATCTTCAAGCTTTTTAAAAATATTTGAGTATTGTTTTTTGGAGCGTTTAAATAGTTTCCTGATATTAGAAAACATTAAGAAAAACCAATTTGGTTTTCGAGGTGGCCTTTCCACCTCGGATGCCATACACCATTTTTTAAGAGAAATTCTTGCGCGGATGGAAGCAGGCGAGCGACCTGTTGGAATCTTCTGTGACCTCAGCAGGGCGTTCGACTGTGTTGACCATGAGGTGCTGATCTCCAAGCTATAAGCCTACGGTATTAGAGGCGCGGCTTTATCATGGTTGTCAAAATTTATAAAAAATAGAGGACACATTTAGCGTCTTGAAAATTAACGTGGGTGTACCCCAAGGGTCAATATTGGGCCCCATACTGTTCATATTATATGTTAACGATATTACTGATAGCTTAGAGCCAGACTCTGTAACAGCACTATTTGCAGATGACCAATCTAGTGTTTTTTCACATAAAGACAACCAACTCCTAAAATCAAAAGTCAACAAAAACCTGGAAAGTCTTGTGGAGTGGTTTAATGGTAATTCACTTTACTTAAATATTACTAAAACCAATTTCATAAGATTTTGTAACCCACAAAATGACAAAGACTTGGATTTGGACATTTTTCATAAAAAATGAGCCACTGCAGCAGGTTAAAAGCAATACATTTTTGGGAGTAATTATTGACCATAATCTTAACTGGCGTGAGCACTGTGAATCGGCTACAAGCAATTAAAATTCATATTGCTACATGATGAGAAACTTAAAAACTATTTAAACAGAAAAACAACTATTGTATGTCTATCATGCAAAAATTGCTTCTCGTATAAGATATGGGATTTGCTTCTGGAGTTCATCCTGTGGTGCTAGCGCAGTGTTTAAAAGTCAAAAGAGAGTGGTTCGCTGTATTGCTGGTAAAAACAAAACAGAGTCTTGCCGCCCTCTTTTTTAAAAATACAACATCTTAACTCTGGTTTCAACTTTAATATTGGAACTTGGTATTTATGCCTTCGAGCAAAAACTATCAAATACCCTAAATAATAACGCACATGGCTTTAATACTCGATTCCAAAAAAATAATTTTCGAATACCTTTTAACCGGCTTAATGTAGGCAAAAAATCTCTAGATTCACTTGGAATAAAAGTGTTCAATCACCTACCACAAAAAATTAAAACCGCCAACTCCTTAAATAAATTCAAATGCGATCGAAAAATTTTTATCAGAAAAATGTTTTTATACCTTGGAGGAATTTTTTTGTGCGAAGTAATATTCATGTTTTGTTTGTAGACGTTGTGTTTGTTATTTACTTTTTATATTTCTTGAAGTATTACAACTTTTAAGTAAAATTGTATTTTCCTTTATTATTTGACATTTTCTATGCATGTAATATTGTCTTACGAAAATAAAAGATATTGTATTTTATTGTATTTTATCGAACACTCATTAACTTCGGTCATACGGGCCTGTTAAAGCGCTTCTATATATATATATATATATATATATATATATATTGTCGTAATAACACCCACCAATATAACCATTTTATTTTTTAAGCACTAAATCGATTTTATCTTCAAGACCTATTTAAGAAAGAGGTTTATTGCTTTAAAACCGATTTTATGGTCAGTGCAAATACTATGAAACCGCTTTATCGCATTGCTTGTAACCTAAACAAAAAATCGACCCTAGTTTTACGAAAAAATCTGTTGTTAATAGTAGAGATTATTTTTTTTTCTGTCAAACGACCTTAGGAAATATCGAAGAGACGTTAAAAAAGCTTCGCCCCATCCATATTTTTTTGGAGTTCGGAATTGACTGCTCCTTGATTGGAAGGCACATTTTGTAAAAACTAAAAAACGTCTTGGAGCTCATTTTTGATTTTTTTTTGATTAACTCACTGAATCAGATGTCTGAATATTTGAAATTAGTTGTTTTATTTGTTTTTTTATACTGACATGTAACGAAGGAACTATAAAGCTGATTTTATTTAGAGTCGTCCTTACATAAAACCGGTTTTATGCACTTATAAATGAAGTGATGGGTTAATTGCAGGCGTTTTGAAAGGAAAATAACACTGCAGAGAAGTAATAATCACAAAACTTGTCACCAAAATGCTAGAAACAAAACTGGGCAGCAACAAACTGGTTTTTGGAAAAAGTTATGACACAAAAATAGTAACAAATAGAAAACAGACGTTCAACAAATAGGCTAAGCTACATAGGAAAAATAAAAGAAAAAATTAACACCCAATTTTTTTTTATTAACAAGCTTAGGAAGGTTCACCGTTTAATATAATAAAAGTCCTCATGCCAAAAATCTCCAAAAAAGCTTTTTTCTTGGATAACTTCAAACGGTAACTGTTAAAAGAGACAAACAGGACAAATGTTGCAAATTTAATTCTCTATCAATAAGTAACTAGTGATAGTGTAGCTTAAACCACTCCTTTTACCAAAAAAATTGAAAAAGCCCAAGCAAAAATGATTGCAAATTGAACAATTTCTTGCATGTTCCTTTTAAGCATTTTCATCAAGATTTCTCAACCTACGAGTACCAAACTTGGCACGGTTGATTGAAAAACAATGATCTAAATTATGTCAGTCAACTAGAAAATTTCAAAATGTACCAAAACTCTTTGATACGTCACTGTTACTGACATATACAAAAGAAGGCTCCGCAATGACACCTTCTATACCCTTGTATTAGTTACTTCTAGTAATAAAATAAGATTTTTTTAAAGTCAAACGAAACCAAGCAGCAGTATCAGGAAACTGGGGGATTTCAGTGGGTATATCAGACAATTGTCCCACACTACCACCCACGTATCGTGTATAAAGCATTTCCCTTCCAACGGAAAAGAAATTTTCATGATTCTTCTAACTAACACAAATAAACCCAATTTCATTTACTAGATACAGATTAAGTACTCATTTGGAAAACGCATTTAAAGTTATTAAACTAGCAATGTATTAAGCGTGTTTTTACATAAAAACTCTGTTCTTCACCTAATTATGCTTTATCACCAATTTGGTAGCGACTTTATTAAATCTAAAAATGTTAATTACGACACTCTGACAAGCAACGAAAAATATATATATATATATATATATAGAATTTCCGATAAGTGACAGCATGTTTGCATAACGACATCACAGCAACACGTTATATTACTTTTTTTAACGCCTTAACAAAAAACAACAACGTAAGGATGATATTTTGCGGAGGTGTGAAATATTTATTTGCTCGAAAGGGCCGACTTTGTAAATTCACCGACGAGCTCCGATGAAAACAATCGAGTTTTTATTATTATTATTATTATTTTATTGAAATAATGTGCTGAGGATAAATCCTATTATAGCACAAAAAAGATCAAATTAACAATAACTGGTACATAGTAACAATCGCATGATAATGTTTAAATAATAAAACTAATTAAGATAAAAAAATAATCAAAAAGAAAAAAAAAATGTAGAAATTTCTAAATAAAACTAGACTTATCGATTTGTTGTCTCCCAATGCTTATCTAGTCTTTTTTTAAATATTGATAAATTCGGAGCTTTGACCACATCGACAGGCAGGTTGTTCCATTCATCAAAGTGTCGGTTGCTGAGAAAATGTAGCCTGTGACTCGTTCGGAATTGCTCCTTACGAATTTTGAAGGGATGGCCCCTGAGTCTTTGATCATCGTTTAAAGTCACAAGAGGGGTTGTCGATGGAAACTGATCGTGTGTCATTCTGTACAGTTGAATTAAGTCCCCACGTGTACGACGGAGGGATAGAGGCTGTAGTTTTAGTTTATTTAGCCTCTCTTCATAAGTAAAATGTCTGAGCTTCGGGAGTTTGTAAATTTATCTATGATTCTTGGTAATATTTATCGGGTTCTTAAATTACCCGATTGATTCCACTAATTCATCAATTGATGCCATCGACGCTCACCGACTCTGGAGACCGGTGTGCTTTCTCGATGAATGTCATTAAAGTCATTTAATCAGCTGTTTTTTGTTGTTATCGTTTTGTTTTAAAATTTTTTGACGTTTTTTTAATAAAGTTGCCGAATTGATAAGAAGTCGCGTTAAAACTAGTCTTATTTAAGAGACAGTTTTCGATGACTTATGGTATGTTTATACAGCAAGATAAAATAATATAATAATAAGAACACCCAATAAAAGATCATAAATCGCAGGGTTAATTTTTATTTTTTGTTCTATTTTATTTTCTGTATAAACCCTGGTATAAGATGGATATAAGTTTTATCCTCGCCATATCCGTCTAAAGCCCTACGAGGATTTTTCGGAAAAAGCACAAATTTTTGCGTTTTTTTAATTTTCGACGGCTCATAGAACCCAACGACATGGAATCAAAAAATCGATGAAAAAAGTCTGGTGAATTTACAAACTCGCCTAAGGCTGCATCTAAAATAGCATAAACTAGGATAAAATAAATTTTATTATATTTTTTCTTCTTACCTTCCCTTGTAAGTATTCTTTGATGCTTGAAATAATTCGTAGATTTTGTTTGTCTTGGTGTTTTCTGAAGAGTGATGGGTTGAGTGAATGTTAGACAAAAAGTTACCGATAAAATCTATATGTTTGTGGCGGATTCATAATGTCGAAACTACTTTTTTTGGGTTATTTGAAAAAAAGCTGTAATAAAAAGTCTACAGGGTGTTTCAAATTCGATGCTCACCATAGGGATATCCCAAATCGTAGGATATACGAAAAGATTTAAATTAGAGCAAAGGTGCGCAATTTGATGCTTTATCCAAAACTAGGAATAAAGTTTACAAAATTCGAGTAGTTCCGGAGAGCGAAAAAAACCGAAATTTTCAATTTTAGTTTTTATTTTTTTCCGCCTTTATTATTAGAGTTTTCAAAAAATGCTTAAAACTTTCTACAGGCACTTTTTTAAGATCTAATAGACGAGCTATTCGTTTTTAAGATTTGACATTTCAGTTTGACAGGAGCGCTGTCAAGTTCATTTTTTGTTATGGACACATCCTTTTTTTTCTGCCCGTTTTGTTTCGGAAGCAAGGCAAATATCATTTTGAAACATTATTTTAACAGAGAGCTTGTTGTTTCGGGCTTAATGACCATCATCAGTTAAAAAAATCTCGTTATGCAAGACAACTGAAAAAGCGCTTGTAGTAGTTTCAAAAATGGCGCTAGCAGGCACGTAAAGCCGTCCATAAAACCTTTTTTTTTATAGTTAAAAAAAAAAATTCTATATTTTTCTTTTTTTTTTGTTTTAAATGTCGTCTAAAAATTTCCAGTCTATAATATAATTATCTACCTAAATGTGAAAACCGCGTGTCGCTAGCTGCTACGGTTCGTGAGCTATAATTTTTTTATCAAAAACTAATCAGCTCTGCGTCTGGTGATAGAGAATTTTTTTGCCAAATTTGATAAAAATCGGTTTAGCGGTTTTTGAGTAATCGTATCCCAGACAGCCAGACAGACAGACAGACAGACACTATCCCAAAATTTTGTAGATAACTATAATTTTGTAGATACTACTACAAGCGCTTTTTAAGTTGTCTCGTATAACGGAATTTTTTTAAGTGATGGTCACTAAGCCCAAAACAACAAGCTCCCTGTTAAAATAATGTTTCAAAATGATATTTGCCTTTCTTCGGAAATTAAAACGGGCAGAAAAGAAAGGATGTGTCCATAAGAAAAAATGAACTTGACAGCGTTCCTGTCAAATTTAAATGTTAAGTCTTAAAAAAAAGTGACTGTAGAAAGTTTTAAGCATCGAATAAAAACTAAAATTGAAAATTTTGGTTTTTTGCGCCTATTTCTGGAACTACTCGGATTTTGTAAACTTTATTTTTAGTGTTATGTAAAGCATAAAATTGCGCAACTTTATCCTAATTAAAACCTTTTCGTATCTCCTACCGTTTAGGAGATTCTCATGGTGAGCATCGAAACACCCTGTATACGATAGAGCTAAAATAATTTGTTCGAACCATAACGCATTTTTACAAGAAAAACAAATAATAAAAGAGGGTTTAATTAAAAATTCGTATCCAAATAATTTCATCGAAAATTATTTTAGACAAATCGAGTTTCCAAGACAACGCGAACGTAGACATAATAATGTACAATCAACAAATTTAATAATTACTTTTATACCTGGTATTTCGGAAAAAATTAAACGAATCGTTAATAATTATGATATTAGAACAATTTTTAAAAAATAAAATACTCCTAGATCAATTCTAACCAAAACAAAACCATTAAATGCTGAGCAAAATTAAAAAAATATCGTTTATAAAATTCCTTGCGAGTGTAGTAAATTTCGTATTGGAAAAACTTCAAGGCCTCTTAAAGTTAGAATAAATGACCATAAGGGGTACCTCACAAGGGGAGACTGGGAGAGGTCTAAAATTTGCCAACATTCTTTTGAAAATGATCATACAATAATGTGGGAAGAAACCAATATATTACACAAAGAACCTGACAAAATTAAACGAAAAATCAAAGAAACAGCTTACATATCTTACTGATTGATGTTCTTTGGGTTTCTAATGTATTTTTTGTTGAAGTCAGTCAAAAGATCATCTTTATACTTGATATTTTAAAATATGTAATCTAAAATCGAAAACACTCAAACAAATGAAATTTTGATTTTAAATTTTACTTAATTCACCCAATCTGCTGCTATCGACGCACCAAACTGTCAAGTTTATATTTGAAATATACATCAGTCAAAGTCAGTCAGTTGTATGACAACACACGAAAAAAAATCTATTCTATATTTAAGAATAGCTCTATTCTTGAAAAACTACATTTGCTTTAATTATATTATTCTTAGTATAAGAATAGGGATTATTAGAATTAAGCAATTACCTATTCTTGATCTACGAAGGCTCTTATACTTAAATAGAAACCAAATATACTTTAAATAAGAAGAGGCGGTAATTTAAATCAAAACCAAAGCTATTATTAAATCAAATAACTTCTAGAGGTAAACCGATAAGAGTTTACTATTCTTTCAAAAAACAGGTAGTTTACTTGGACTAAAACCAGAAATTCTTATTTGAAAGTGAAAACATATTAAAACCAAGTCAAAAGAAACTTGTCACAAGAAAAAGGCAAATCTTGACCTAAAATATGTTACGAGTTGATTGAGTCATACTTTAAACTTAGTTTAACTATAAAGGTTTAATTTGTATCAAGTCCTTTTATTATTGCTATAAAGCCTTAGCTATTTTTAAAATAAGAAGAGCTGTACTAAAAACAAGAAATATCCCAATATCGAATCGCACCGTAAGACCGCTTGGCTAATCCATTCTCCCTCTTTGTTGTTTGGTATGGAGGCAACAACGACTTAATGGCCTTCAGTTTCAGGTTTTTATCTCAGCATCTATCATTTAATATAGGTAAATCTATACTTCCATAAAAAAGTTAAATACTTCTCTTATATTAATAGGAGAAACCGAGTATCATTATGTATACCCACGGTTGTTAAGAAGTGTGGATGAAGTGGCGAAAGCACCTATTGTTTGGCACGGTCTTGACGACCTCTTTTGCAAGAGCGCTTCAGAGCGTGCTGTCGCGAGAGTCGGTTCGAAATTGTGGTCATAACATCTCACTGGCAGCTTGCGGAAGTTTTCTGATATATGCGTGAGCCGCAGAAACTCGGCACTGGAAGTACACTACATAATCCGCCTATGGAAATGTGAGTCTTTTTAATTTGTATCCAATAATCGTGCTGATTTGACTCTGCTACGGGACTGAATCAACAAGATTATAGGAGAAGGGTGACGGGCTTACGCGACGTTATAGTAAAATAACATTATTATATTAACATATATTATACATAAGCTACTTTTGTTTTAATTACAATTGGTGTTAAGTGAAATATAAGATCGGTTTCAGTCAAGTATGAGGACTATTTGAGGCAAGTATAATTTTTTCTTAATAAATATAAAATATTATTTGATTGAAGTATAGTTCCAATAGCATTTAACATCAATACAACCTAAAGCAGTGTTCGAAACAAGCAAAGAAAAAATTTGAATTAAGTATAGCGTTCGCTTAAAGTAAAAAACCACATTGTCTTAAAATAAGAATAGACCTATATATGAATTATCATATAAATTACACTTGTCTCAACGCTAGTCATGCATTATATTTAAGAATAGGATATTACTTGGATAAAGAATAACTAGAGTTGAGAATATCGAAGATGAAGCTATTCTTGGATCAAGATTAATAATCTTGAAATTATCTCTGTGTTTCGGACTTCCATTGTGTATATTTTATTTATACACGACGTTTCGATCAGTACAATCTCTGATCGTCTTCAGGTGCAAAACTAATAATCTTGTTTTAAAAAGAGCTTTTTTCCGTGCAGACAGATATTTTAAAAAAATAATTGAAAAAATTTTTGAAAAGAATGAACTTTTTTGATAACGGCAGTAAAATTTCTGCCGAAACGTCAGATAGGTACTTAGATTCTAGTTAGGATTTGCGTGTGTGAAGGCAAATTTTTTATCTTATTTAAAAACCACTGACAAACGAACAAATTTTTTTCTTTAGGAATTTACGCAGTGGGTATTAACATATTTTTGAAAAAAGTTCCTTAACTTAGTGGCGAAAAACCCAAAAAAAAATAATTTTGACAAAAAGTTACCGGCTAGACACAGTGGTTCATTCAACGAATAAGTAAAAATTTATATTGGGTCAATATATATCCGTCGCAAATTGTTTATAGGGTTCTCGGAAACTTTCAATAGTAGGCACTTCCAGGAAGGATTACAATTAACACAGTCTATTCACTTTGGATTTTACAGCTAAATCATAGCTAAAGACGCGTTGCGTCAGCTACATTTTTGCTGTGCAGTTGTCACCAATACAAAATTATACAAACGTGTTATTACAGCTATGTTATGATACAGGGCAAGACAGCGAAAGTCTGGATATCGCAAAATGCGTATAAAAACGGACCGATATATGGGCATCGAGTAAGAGTGACAGTGACCGTCCAATTTAGGATCCGTACAATGTAAACGCTTACTGTTTTCTTCAAAATTGTGAAATTGGCCCTTTCTCAAATTTTGTCATTTTAGTCAAAGAACCGAAAACGTCAAATAAAAAATCAATATTCTTTAATAAGATTATTGCCGTACTCTTTTGATTGAGTGTGAAAAATATTTGGGTTTAAATGAAACGATGGTACCGTTTGAAAGTCGAACTTAAAGTCGACACACCCTACAAGACTTGTCTGGAGGCAGTTACAAATTAGGCTCGGATCCAGGGGAAATAGGGCAATTGCCAACTAATAAACTAAATTTTTATTAAATTTTTTAACCAAAAATCGCACCTTAAAGTTTGAGTATAAAAAAGTTACCAAAAAATTTATATTTTATGGTATTCTAGAGGTCCCGGGTTCAAATCCTGGTCCAGGAAAAACTTTTTTCCGATTTATTCCCTTAGCTTTTGCCCTCTACGCCACAACTCTAGAGTTAAATTGCTGGATTTGCGCATGTATACGTGTATTTGTTTAGTGCTTGATGCACAGGTTTACTTCATGCCGCTCACTTCTATTTCCTTTCCAGTCGAAAAAAATGAGGGGGCAATAGAATGGAAAATGAAAGGAGTGAAACTGTGGATCAGGCATTTTTGAAAATCGACAGATAACAAAATGGTTAGGATACGCTATGTACGAATACTGCAAGGGTAGTCGTAGAGATAGGACGTAGTCGCTGTTGTACGACGTATCTCTTCTGAGCATGCGCATTGAGATACGAGTACGATTAAGCACTCTCTATTTGTGCAACTTTAAGTGTCTATCAAGTCCATAAAATGCGTATTTACGATTAATAGTATAGTTACAAAGAATCACTACTTATCTCAGTGGCATATGGGGTCGCCGTAGACCAGTGAACAGCGTCTTATCCTGCAGAACAGAGATCACAGGATCGGATCTCGGCAGGTACACATTGCTTCACACAACACTGAATGTGACTCGAGACGACGACGGCCACTTCTCAGCAGATCCGCAGTTGACGTTGTGCATAGAATAAGAACAAACGAGATAGAAGTAGGCAGCACGGTTGACACTGCACCGAAAACTTTGCGGGACTCAAACGTGGACGGCCGAGGACCCCACCAAACTGGGTAGAGGAGACTAGCCGGTGACCCAAAAAGGACGACCTGCACTTCTCGGAACTCCACGAGACGTAGCTGGACTTTGACAGATTTGGGAGCGGGATTCGACAGGGGGTAACTTGGAAAAGGCGGTAGCAGGACCACTCCAAGGAATGCGTCTGAAGACTTCGACGGCGACCTCGACCAGCGAAACCAGGATCTCGTTTTTCAGGTCAATCTACATGACGGCGGGCTGCTGGGGAGAAAAGTCTGCCGTCAACCAAGTTTTGTTGGGACGGTAGCGATGTTAGAAAGATGCAAGTCTAACATGTAGCAGGACCACCCTTCGAAGGGGGTGTAAAGCCGGCGGTCCACTGTGTATACTTGCTACGTAGTCTAAAGATCCCCGCCCTCGAGAAAGAGGTGTCAGGTAAAAATTAAGTCCTCTTAGAGAAAGAAAACTTGCAGCCTAAGGGGCACGTGCATCAGTCGGGGGTGCACGGGGGGTATGGCAAAAAGGGTCCTCTATGCGGCCTAATTGACAGGCTACGGCCGTCCATCTACTACTACTACTATCTCAGTAACGTAGCCGGGGGAGGGGGGAGTTTGGGTGTTAAACCCCCCCACAGGTGGTCCAACCCATTCTGCAATAAACTAATCATGATCAAGAGTCCCAGGGAGAGCTATTATAGCTCCCCCACTTTTTTGACCCTTTACTCCGGTTTGTGACGTTTGTTTGGTGTGATGCCTTCAATTGTAAAAATTTTGCCTGCGGTGCTATGACGTCAGGAATCTTTCTCACCAGCACTCAAAACATGTAATAAATGTCATTCTTAGTATAATTGTTCTTAAAATGTTCATCTGCGGTGCATTTATGATTTAGCAACAAGTCCATATTGACCACCGCAATCCACCCCTTCTTGGCATCTAACCCAATCTACGTTAAAAATATTTTACAAGAAACCTAAGAGATCAAAAAAAAAAATTGTCAAAGTTTTCGCCTGCGGCGCTATACCATTATTAAATGATGTTACATTTTTGTTTAATTTTAAGCAATTTTTTTTGTCAACAACATTTGAAACGTGTAAAAAATAGCATTTTAGTGTAATTTTTTCAATATTTTTGCCTGCAGCGCATTTAGCGGTTTATTTTGAATAAGACCTGCAAATAAGACTAGATGATATTTGCTTTTAGAAGTAATTATTTTTGTTTCGTATACACTAGCTCAACACCTATTAAACCACCCATCTCCCCTACCTTCAGTTCAAGAGCCCAAGGCACCTACCTATTTTTAAAAATTTAGCATAGGTAGGTACTTGATTTTTATTAAAAGATGAAACCCCCCCCCAGAGTGGATTTCTGGCCACGTCATTGCTTTTCTACTATATACTGGGTGGATTCTTTAAACGGAACGGTGCTTGTAGCGGGTTAGAATTTGGTTTTATAAAAAAATCCAAAAATATGTCAACTCAGATTTTTAAATTTCTTTAATCGTGCTATCTTGGATTTTTTATGTCATTTTGTTTACGACGTATGGCAAAAAAATATTTTTTTGTAAATAGGACACCCTGTATAGTTTGACATTTTTGAATTCTAAAAAAAATTATCTTTTTGACAATACCACACACTAATACTCTATCTCTTATGGTTTCCAAAATAGAGGCATCTAAACTTGCATGGAATTGTTGTACCACCAATCTCCCCTACCTTCAGTTCAAGAGCCCAAGGCACCTACCTATTTTTAAAAATTTAGCATAGGTAGGTACTTGATTTTTATTAAAAGATGAAACCCTCCCCCCAGAGTGGATTTCTGGCCACGTCATTGCTTTTCTACTATATACTGGGTGGATTCTTTAAACGGAACGGTGCTTGTAGCGGGTTAGAATTTGGTTTTATAAAAAAATCCAAAAATATGTCAACTCAGATTTTTAAATTTCTTTAATCGTGCTATCTTGGATTTTTTATGTCATTTTGTTTACGACGTATGGCAAAAAAATATTTTTTTGTAAATAGGACACCCTGTATAGTTTGACATTTTTGAATTCTAAAAAAAATTATCTTTTTGACAATACCACACACTAATACTCTATCTCTTATGGTTTCCAAAATAGAGGCATCTAAACTTGCATGGAATTGTTGTTTTACGGGGGATATTTGAATAATTATCGAAGTTTTTCATACAGATTTAGATAAAAATATCTTGATTATCGTAAAAGATAGATCCTACTGTGTGGTATTGCTGAAGAGAGAGTTGTTTGCAGATTTCAAAAATTGCAAAATATATGGTGTACTTAAAAAAAAAATAAAAAATTGCCATACCCTCGTAAACTAAATGACATAAAAAAAATCCAAGATAGCACGATTAAAGAAATAATCCACTCTGAATTAAACTTTTAAATACATTATTTGCCAGAGAAGAACATAGTTGATTGATCTCATGTGCATTATTGCTATCTTTTTAGCTACCAAACAGCTACGACAACATTTTTAGGCCGTTTTGAAAATGTTGTGGTAGAAAACAACGAAAACACTAAGCAAGCAAGGATCAGCTAAGCCTAACTGATATTGTTTATTAGCTACGTATATCTTCCGGTTTCCGTTTTCCGGATGGCCTTTTAGCCACAACAAAGGCTTTTATGAATTTCCGTTCTTCGTATAATCAAATAATTAAAATGGCGAATTTGCGCCCATGTTTTTAATAAATTACCCTGATACCGCCACATGGAGGCTATTTTAATGCGCCGCTCATTTTGATGGGCCTATCTGCGTTCTAATAAAATTTTATCGAGATGACCTAGAGCAGGACACTTCATATTGAATTGAAAATTGAAATGAAGAGCATGGGATATTACTTTTTGTTTATAATTTTTGTGAATGCTTAAAGACTCTCCGAGTATTATCTTAAGCGGGTTTGTAAGTGAAGGTACGAAGCTAATAGGGACCTTTCGAAGCTCTTATTGTGGCCCAATTTCACTTTGTTCCTTATCTGAACCGTGTGCACTTGATAAGATAACCCATAAAGTTTGACATTAGAGAACTTTTGCACCTATAATTTTGATGCCTTTTTACTTTATCGCTTATTTTGGGCATTCGCAGTTACGAGGTAATAACGGAATCCCTTACTAACCAATAAAGTTTGACGTTACCTGCGGAGGAATACCTAAGGACACTAATCCTAGAGCAAGCTCTAAAGGAAGCGAAGCATGAAATTACTTTGAAAGTTTGAGTTGTCATTTTTGATTTGTTTGCCTCGCTTTTGTCATGGGCGGCTCGTTCTTATTTTAAATATTTTAATGAATGATAAATACGGTAAGAAAGTATTTCTCGAAAGCGCGACTAGTCCATTATCATACAGTCGCGAGTTACTAAAGTAAAAAATATACGCAAAAATTATAAATCTAACAGATTTTGCTCTTTGTCCCGGTTAGTTAGAAGTAAAACGACAGGCATTCAGAATTACTAAAGTTATGAATAAATTATCAATACGAAAAGTTGGGTAAACCCTCTGCAAAACCGGACAACAAAATTTTCAGGTATGTACTATTCACAGGAACTAAAATCTGGAAACGTATATTGATATCTGCTTCTTTGCTTCAAAAATTATGTTTTTTAAAAAAAATATTTGAACACCTCTTTGTTTTTCTCTTAGTAATTTGAACCAAACTGCAGAAAAACGTTTATTTCAAAGTTACAATTTTTTCAACTATTTCACACTTTTCTCTTCCTAAACCCCCATCATTCTTTCCAACATTTACTTGGTGGGTGGCCAAAAAAAACGCTTTGGTACCAAATTTGGGTTACAATCATAATACATAATGCCTTCTCTATCATGTGTACAGACCGACAGAAAATTTCTTTTTTTTGTAGATGTAGGTGTTTTAGGACCCAAATAGCAACTAATTTTTGATGAACTACCGTACCATACGTTGGTATGATGATGGTGTACTAATAACACATTTTGTATCACTTTGCTTCAAGTAAGAATTAAAACAGTTCTTTTCTTTCTTTTGACTATTATATTGATACTTATACTTAAAAAAAATAATTATTCCATAATAAGAAAAACTAATTAAATTTATCTAAATTATTCAATTGAACAGAAATTAGATTTACAATGTTTAAAATCTTTTACCAATACAACGTATTCTTATTACAGTACCTATATGTTACCATTAACCGTTAGTTAGTTAACTGTTAACTCTATATTTAGATTAGATTAGACTAAATTATGTAAGTTTAGATTAGATTTTAATCTGACCTTATCCACCTGACCTAATCTAAACTAGTTTTTCCTAGGAAAACCTTGTTGTAACTGAAATCGGGGTTTTACGGTAACATATATACAGGCGAATACTTGCCCCAAAACAAGTACTTATATTCTTACCATAAACTAAATAACTATATACCTATACCTTTAAAAAATGATTTTTTTTACCAAGAATAGCTAACTCGACTAAAGATCAACTTTCACAACGCCGTAATAATTTTTTTACTAATTCCGAATATAAAATGGGACACATAAGTTCACACACCAGGCACGTAAATACACAAGGAATCGAATTTATACTTCCACTTTATTAAGCACTATCGTCGGGGCAAAAATAGGTACTGTTATAAAACTTGCCTCACAAATCCTTAAATTTTCGTGCTGCTTAAAGTCTTGTCCGAAGGCTTCCAGCCAAGCTCTCCTTCTATTGATGTTTGATTTTCCTAATAAAAATACTTCTTCACTCATTATAACGTACCTTTAATAGGTACTTGAAAGAGCTGAACTCCGTCGCAGGACTATTTTTTGCAGCCTGGTACAAAACAAGAATAAATAATAAAATTAAATCGTTTGATAAAAAACTATTTACAATAATAACGAGCCGCCGATGACAAAAGCGAGGCAAACAAATCAAAAATGACAACGCAAGTGTCAAAATAAATGTCAGGCTTCGCTTCCTTTAGAGCTTGCTCTAGGATTAGTGTCCTTAGGAATACCGCATCCCTTATAATTAACATGGTTACCGACACAAGTAGAAAAACAAAAAATTTAAATTGATTTTTAAATGCAAATTTGTTCTGTATTCTTTTTAATTGAAAAAATAAGTGTCAATTTTTGTTTAATCATTTTCTTTAGATAGAATTTCGTAAGAAATGTAAATTATTGACTTGCAATGGCAACTATGACAAACCTGCCTTTTCTCTGTTGTGTTTTTGAGTTTTTAAAGATTAATAATAATTAAAATTCACCGAAAAAAACACAAGAATAAGATATTCTAAACGAAAAATATTATTGGACAAATTCTTTTTGTAATAAATTCACCTAATGGGAATTATTCATAGGAGGTGCAAAAGGTTCTTAATAAATAATAAGTATTTCAATTAAAACCTAGTTTCTTAATTGTTCGCGTCTGCGTGGTTCAAGCTAACGGTTTGCAAGCTATTTATTTAAGAGTGGCGTCAATATATTCCTCTATTCAAACTTGCGCTGCTGAACCCTGCATATTTTTTTATACTTGGACTTCCTATCGATTATGGAATCAACGCCCAGTTTAAGCCAAGTTTCTTGTAAAGTTAAAGACAAACACAAAATATTCATGCAACTAGCCGGGAACCCTCTATATTAAAATAAAAGCCTAATCTCAGTTGAGCCAATAAGAAAAAATTTAAGCAACTTCTTTGAGAAATATGGTAGGTGATCTGCGATTGTCAAATCGGTTAACCTGGTCAAAGACGTTGGTTAATTTAACAAAAAGTCAAAAATGTAATACGTAATACGCATGCGTTTAAAAAGTAGCTAAAAGTACCTAGATAGCTGCTGGTACACTGGCAGATCCAAAATGCCTTCAGACGTTGGATTCGGAGCTTATTTCAGCTGGGAAAATATCAGGATTATGCATTGTCTTGGACGAATAGCTACAATTTTCGAGGCGGAACTCTTCGCCGTTGAAATGAGCGCACGTTGGATGATAGATCGTAACTGCCGCAACAGATCAATAAAGATACTCTCCGACAGTCAAACGGCCCTTAATGCTCTTGAATCCTGACACACTGAACACCCTCCCTAGGGCGAATAAACACTGTGTCGCTGCCATGGATTCCGAGACATTCTGGGCATCGGGAAAATGAGACTGCCGAACAGCTGGCGCGTGAAGCGGCCTCTGCCGTCTTTATTGGCCACGAACCAGCCCTTGGAATAGCATATAACACAATCAACACTGCTCTCTTAGGCTGGATGGAAAACAAGTTCCACCAATACTCGAGAGAATTGCCGGGACTGGCACATTCCAAAGAGTTCATTACAGAACCCTGCAGGAAGAGGGCCGGGAAACTCATTGAGCTCACCAGGCAGGACATCCGAACAATGGTTGATCTATACACCAGACACTGCAGGCTGAAACTACCATTACACAGAATAGGTCTAAGTGAGGACACCGAATGTAGGCTCTGTATGGAGTATGATGAGACGGCCAGACATGACTGGATCTGAATGATGCTTCACCAAAGCAAGTTGCGAGCCTCTTTAAGGTGCTGAACATTCTGTAGCAACAAAAAATGTTAAATAGACCCAATAGTAGTCGCAGTGGACAGTGCCATACTGGCACACTCAGAAGCGAATCAATCAACCTAATATTTTTAATAGGCTTGCGCTCCTAAGACAATTAAAAAATAAGAAGTTAAAAATCCTCAGAATAAATTACTTCAACCGAAAAGGATCTAAAAAGAAGAAATCAAAAGATATTTTAACGCACAAAATATATAATTTTTGGTTGTTGTTTTCCTGTTCAATTCCTTTAAAAGATACGCGGCGCTAATAAACGTACAAAAGCCCTTTAAGCTAGAAATACGCCTATTTGCGTTTACACGCTATCGTCAGTTTGCGAAACTGATTGGTTAAATGACCCCGCGCTAAACACGCAGTATTACTAATAACCGGAAAACAAACTGATTTGCTTTGTTGTTTGAAGGTGGTAGACAATGTAAACGTGAAAGAAAACCAGAGTTTCGAACTCTTCCATAGCCTTTATTTTTTTTACTTTTTCACAACGTTTCCAATGCTTATGCATCTGCAATCGTCATCAGGTGAATACTCACAAAAAACTATGACTACTTCATCTTTTATACTAGCATGAGTTCAGTGAACTATAAAGTTTTTTAAACATAACAGTGGGATTTACTAAAAAGGTTTAGTCTATTTTAGAACGGTCTTAAGTTTAAGTGCAATTTTTGGTTCTAAGCATTTTAAACCAACCCCCCTTGAATTTTGGACATAGTTTGATATCTAAGAAGAATTTTAATAAATTTGTTTATTGAATAATCATCTTAACACAATGTTTTGTTGGACTTAAGAGAACATTTTCAATTTAGAAGAAAAGAAACTTAAAAAAATTAAACCCACGCGGGGCTTAAATAGTAAACACTCTGTAGAATAAATTAACATTGGGGCTATATGTCACTCTAATTAAAACTCACCCTTGTTAATTTATTTTTTGCAATTTATACTTGATGTCACCCAACGATTTAGATGAGTAATAATAATATAAGGAGTAGATTAATTTTTTATTTATTTAAAAGGTGTTTTTATTTATGAAATGTATTAAAAAACTTAAATGCAATTTTTTTTACATTTCTGTCACTGTCTAAATGTCATTTTAAAAATATTAATGCTGCGTTCAATGACAAACAGTGAGTTCGGATCTTTTACCTCTGCTTGCACCTTGGCTTGCACCAACCTCTACTGATGAAAGCTACAGCTTTCAAATAAGTGGGCTTTGAGTAAGGAAAGTTTTTTTGACTGAGCTTTTAGATAACCTCAATTTTTTACTTTCAGTTTGTAAATAAATTAATATAATTGTTTTGGTTTTTTTTTGTTTCGTATATTCTCAGTGACCTTCACTTATATTTGTTTTGCCTCATAAATATATTTTTTGTGCTGAAAACGGATTCAAAATATGGCGTTTTTCTAGACAAAATAGGAGGTGTTTTATTGGGTAATGAACAACTTGGGATATTAAAAGTAAATTAATCCTTGTAAAAACGGTTACTTAGGGAAATTATATACTTAACTTACAAAATGCCTCAAAATAAGTTTAAACCACCCACCTGAGGTGGTCTAAAAAAAAATCACCAACTTTATAACCTCAAACACAAATAATGAAGCTATTATGTACCAAATTTTTGGCGTCAAGAAAAATTAGTTTTAGGGCATTTTCTTCCAAAATATGGTGTATTTTGAGAAAAAAAGCAGTTTTTCAGTGGTATTTTGGAATAACAATACCAAATAATGAATAACTTTGAGTCTTTTCTGAATGGGTAAGTGTGTTTTTGAAAATTGATTTTAAAATTTAGTACCCCCCACACGTGTAAATATTTAGACCTGTGGCGGGTACTATTTTAGATCTTAGTAAATCTCATTATAAGTTTATTTGGTTGGTTCCACTGTTTCGAAGTTGAAATCTGTTACCTCCGAAAAGTATGGGTTTTCAAAAAAAATATGGTTCCTCTTTAGATGAACTGCTTAAAGATATCCGATGCTTACGGAGACTTTGGTTATATTATTATCTGAGAAACCTTGGGACCTAATTTTCAACGCCGCGAGAGAATTCGATCACTCAACAGCCAAAGCACATCAAATGCATGATCAAAGTTCAAAAATGACCGCGGGAAAACCTGTTCATTTAGGCTTTTTTTCGCGACTGCGTCACACCCTACATATCTCCGTCGCTTTCCCTCTCTAACGTTTAGAACGATATAAAATTTATTTCAACTCATTGTTTCGGTTTTGTCGGGTGTTGGCAAATTTTGTAATTAAACAATGGTTATTATTTGTCAAGGAGTTTTCGTTAAACCAGGTATCTTTTGTTTTTTTTAATCTAGTGGTTCCTCTTTATCAATGCTGTTTCTTCGGCTTGAATATATTGTTCTTCTTGATGACGATCTTTGCATCTTTCTATTTCATATGATGTTAATTTTTCCGGCAATGTTGAGCTATTTTCGATCTGGGTGCTTATTCTTGACGGGTAGAGAGTAGAAGAGGCGAGAGAAGTAGGCGGGGTTTACTAAAAATTTGGCGACACTGTATTCTTAAAAAAAAAGTTAAGAGAAGGAGTTGCTCCGGAGAGAGCACCCATGTTCTCTTAGTAAGACCCAGTAGTAGAGGCCGATCCTCGGGTTTTCTACCCTAATTTTTATATTGATTTTGTCTGTTTTTGTTTTTTCTGAGTAAAAGCGTAATCATACAAAGGTAAAATTAATGTTGAAGACTTCAAAAACATAATTTTAAATGATATGGTAGTAAAAACTTTTGTTTTAAAGACAAGGACAAGAGTACTGGTATAACAAAAAATAAAAAATTTTACACACCATAAAATTAAAAATCAATTTAAAACAATAAACTATTAAACGCATTATTAAAAATTACCAAATAAAGTATATTTATTTATACATAAGTCTCTTGGAAAAATTCGTCAGCACTGTAGAATGCTCTTGACAATAGCTTGGCTTTTAATTTGCTGCAAAACAATTTAAAGTTTTGGCTATTTCATATTTCTAAGCTCAGGGACTTATACATCTTTACTCCATGATAAATAAAGGAGTCTCTAATGAGGCTCATCCGTGGAATTTGTAAAGGTATATTGCCTATGTGTCTTGTGAGATGAATCTGCTGATGATCTGGAAAATGAGTTTGGTGTTTATGGATAAGGCACGCAGTTTCTAAGATAAATAAGCATGCAAGAGTAAGTATTTTATTATTGACAGAAAGATGCATGCAGTGAGCTCTAGAATGGACATTTGCCTAAGCAATGGAAAAGTATATCTCAGGTGGGATTTAACATCCGCAAAATAAATATTATGAGCGAAACATGCTCCCATTCTTCGAGAGGTGATCCGTAGGATTTATTATTTAATTTTTGAATATGTTCTTTTTAAATATGTTCCTGAAACCTCAAGCTGTTATCCCAAATTAACTCAAGAAACTTAGAGTTTTTAACCAAAGTAATAGAGCTATTGCTATATCTCGATGTTGTTTACCGTACAGTTAAACCCAATCATGTGAGCTTTCGATATATTTAGACAGAGACGATCTGAATCACACCATTTTTTAATTTAAGTCCTGATTACTCCATGATACAGATGCATCATCTGCAAAAGTAGAGATGGAGCCAGATATGTCAAAGTGAAGAAGATCATTGACGTAAATTAGTTGGACCTAATATTGAGCCCTGAGGAACGCCACATGAAATACGTTGTTGTGGAATGTGGAAAATTAGGAAAATCTTTAAAAATCATTGACGCCACCCTTAAGTATTTCTCCGTGTCTAAAGCATTGCTCTTATGGGAAATTATTTTTTATTTCACTCGTATATTTTTGAAATCAAGAAGAAAAGGTCTATCGAACTTTTAAAAGATAAACAGGGTGTTCAATTTAAAATAAGAAAGTTGATGTCTTACTTAAAGTTATGCAACTTTTGTTTAAGACAATTTTTTGTAAAATGCATAATAACAGAGAAAAGAAAGGGTAACTTGTTTAATGGATAAACCTGTACTTCATATCTTATTATCATATTTTAGACTGATCCGGCCGGCCATAAAAACAAAGTAGTTTTCAGCATTTTGCTAAATAACGCAATAAACCATTTAAATCCAAAAATACATCGATCAAACATCCGTATAGCCTAATAGCTTAAAACAGTACAATTTGAATCAAATAAATCATGTTTTATTAAGTTATTGCAGCAGCCGCTTCATTATTAGCTTGACATGAAAACAAACGTCGGGTGGACGATTGGTGTGATGCACAATTAAAAATACAAGTTAAGCGCTAAAAAGAGTTTCTGGTGTAATCCGAAGCTATAGGCGTTATGTTGTCGCAGGTAGTAAACGGGCACGTTACCCTGACCTCCAGTTTACAACATAAAGTAGTATTTCTGACTTTATAGTTTTTTTTTATACTGGGACTTTTTATACATTATAGGATCAATGCCCAGTGTTAGCCACGTTTCTGCAAAGTTACAAAATATCTATGCACCTAGCCGGGACTCGAACCCGGAACCTTCCGTGCGGCAGGCAGATACACTGCCCACTGCGCTACGGCAGCCGGCTTATATCATAACCTATACCTAATAATTACCCTTTTATTAACCACTTTTCTGAAATCAAGACATTTGTATACGAATAGCACTTTACTGATTAAAAATGCTGATTTCTTTTTTATTAGAAAACGCGCCCAGCAGTATTGACCTACTTTTATCTAAAATGTTTGAGGTTAAGATTTCAAAATTAAATGTTTTTCTACTTTTATTGAAACATGCAACTACTAATCAGTGATTTAATATGGTATTTTTAAATTTTGATTTTGATTCCATGTCTAATAGAAGTAAATAACATGGCCGTCGCGTATCCAGTTGACATTGATCTACAATTTCAGTACAGTAGCGATAACTCGTGGGCCACATTTTTCTACTATATGCACATTTATTTCTTACTGCGTGGTAGAGAGGCGACCGTGTGAATCCTTAACTTTGTAGTTTTGTATTGAGTAGGGGCTTTGCAACCAAATTAATATCAGTAGAGTCACTACTTCCTAAAAGTAATATTAAAGAAATTAAATCTGACAACTATGAAGTAAGCCTCGGACTGTAAAGTTTTTTCGTACTTCTAGTAATGGTACATAGTTATATAGTGGAATATATTACTTTCGCGTATCACTTAATAGTTTTACGATACTGTGCTAATTTTTTAATCATAATACCCAAGCAGCATTTGGACGTAGTATTTCGGTTCTCTGAGGGAGGCATTCACAACCCGACATTGTAAACTGACTTTATGACGACGATCTTAAGACCGGCATTTGCACTGAAATGGAGCATCAAAATTTTGGTCGTTCCGACCGTAGTAGGCGACTTTCGTAGTAGAGCCCGACTGACCAAATCCAACGACCAACAACATTTTTTTTTATTTTTGTACTACTTTTGGCCACTGCACTTAATTTTGACTGAAAGTAAACAGTTTTGGAAATCGCCAGATATTTATTACTTTGAAGGAAATAAATGTTTAAATATTTCTCAATTAGTGCATTCTATTATATAGCACTTTTTGACCATTCAGAAGTGGAAGTTCTTCAACCAAGGCCTCCTTACTGATAAACAGGAACAAAAATCGTTGAAAAAAATAAACCCGCCCTCAAAAATTCCTTGAAAATACGAAAAAAAAAATAAATAAAAATATATATACCTATATATTTTTTTTATTTAATTTGTAGATTGTTCACAAAAAAGATCATTTAAGTCAAATTTTACTAAAAATTTTTACAAAGCTTGGTTTGATTGCTTAATAAAGAAAAAATCAAAAATGCCTTCACAATGGCGAGCCTATTTCTGCTTTAATGTCATGGTGTTTCTGACAAAGTACCAAAATTTAACCAGATCAGACCAAGTCCGACAGGATCTCCATAATGTTACAGACGTTATGACGTTAATGACGAGATACGATCCTGCGATGTTCCGTTCCGCAGTCCAAGACTCTGTTCACTAATCTACGGCGAGCCCTCTTTTAGTACTTAAAGATATTAAAAGATATTTAAATAACCGGAGAATAAAAAAGTACAAAATTGGAATACGCAGGCGCCAGAGGGTTTTACACAAACTCTTGGAATTGCAGTGGCTACATAGGTTCAACAGGACGACTTTGCATTTATTTAGCTTTTTTTTATAAAATAATTAAAACAAAAACTCCAAAATATCTTTATAAAAAATTGACCTTTTGTACTCAAATTCATCAGATATATTTGTGTTTAACTAGTTTGCTTCCCCAAACATAAAAAAGAGGCCACTAAAAAATATTTTCTTATTTGGCTTCATCATTTATTAATAAATAAAGAATTTTTGATTTTAAGAAAAAAATTAAAACTCAGCTTTTGAATTCTCAATAAACTTTTATGTGTAGCTTACGTTCACTCCCGCTTCTTTCTCTTCATCCCTTTTCTTTATTTTGTCTTCTACCAGTTTAGGTTTAGGTTTTTAGATAAGTTTACTCTAAAAATGCGTCATGTAACATACTGAAGTTGTTTAAGTTAAATTAGCACCCCAACAGCCCCATATTTTTTTATTAGTTTAAATATGGATGCTGAAACCCCGGCACATTATTCTTCAAATTGTAATTGTTATTTTCTTACATATGGATTTGTACTATTTGATGCGTAGAATAATAAACGTTTAATTATTATTAGTAATTAAATATATTAGACACTTATCGTTAACAAGCTATATTACTTGTTGCTAGCGCATCTTTGATGCGTTTGTAAAAGCATTCTTAAAAAGAGTTAAAGTTGTGCATACAACATACGACGTAACCAAACCAATTCTGGTTCAGTGCTTGATGCACAGTTTCACTTCATACCGCTCACTTCTATTGCCTTCCTTGTCGAAAAAAGTGAGAGAGAAATAGAATGGAAAATAGAAGAAGTGAAACTGTGGATCAGGAATTCGCAAAAAGCCACAGATAGCAAAATGGTTAGAATATACTAGCTGCGTACGACAACCGCAAGGGTGGTCGTAGAGATAGGTGAAACGTAGTCGCTGTTGTACGAATCGGCGTAGCTAGCCTTAGTATTCAAGGGGGGCCGTGACACCAGGTCGATTTTGAATAGAAAAAAAAACAATTATATGTCTCTAGGTGAGTAAAGTATATTTTAATTCAACGAATACAACTATCAACTTATATCTATACATACATTAATAATAGGAGAGCTGGATATTTAAAATAAAAGTTTTCTACTCTGTTTGCTACGGAAATCTTCCACGACGTTGTCCAAGTCGACCTCGAAATCTTTACAATAAACAACAAAGACAAATCCGAATGCCTCTCTTAGTTTATGGTCGTTCTCAGCCAATTAATAATCCTTCTCATGGCTGAGAACGACCTCTCCCACATTGCACTAAGAATCGGTAGAATAATTGCAACTTTAAAAAGTTGGTAAACGTTAGGGTATGTTTGTTCTGCCTCTACTATTTGTTTTTTTTTATGGAATCATGGCCAACAGTTCCTTTGCATCTTAGAATACAATTCGTTAAGACGGTCGTTTCTGCCTTTAAAGTTGAAGTGTTAATACTACAAATTCTGTATATATCTCAATAATCTCTCATAATCTAACTGGAAAAAGTGATCAACTGAATTTGCAAGCGCCATACTTTCGGATGAGAATTTTTTATCCAGGAGCCCTTTTATTGTATCAATAATTCTGTAGAAAATGTTCACTCTCCAATACTCAATTACTCCCATATTATTTCTAGAGCATGTGGCGTCTGTCAAACCTAGTCCTATTGTTGTTTTGGTGAAAAAATCAGTGAGTTTGCTACTGACTTGCTTTTTTCGTTTTGAATGGAGGTTAGTATAGTATTTTTCGTTTCTCATTTCATCCAGTAAAGTAATGACGCTTTTGATGACGGTAACCGCTTTCTTCAAAGTCGCATTTTTTTCCTGAAGACTCTTCGATAATATATTCAGAATGTTCAGCACCTCGTCTAACAGAGAAAGATGAACTATGAATGAAGGTTGTTTAATGCTGGATAATATCCCGATTGCTGTGACTGATTTTTTATCATTCTTATTAGAAACTTCGTTCTCCAAAGTACTGACCATTCCCTCAAGAAATTAGTATAACTACTATTAACAGATCCACTCACGATAAATGAAGGCAGGGATATTTATTTACACGTAGATTTTCAAACCAACGGCAACGCTTCAATGATCTTTGAACAAGTGTCTCAATATGTAGGTATGAAGGAAACATTTTTATTCAGGGGACCAGAGATGCGACAGGGGGGCCAGGCCCCCCCTGGTCCCCCCTAGCTACGCCGGTGGTTGTACGACGTATCCGTTCTGAGCATGCGCACTGAGATACGATTACCATTAAGTAGTCTCTATTTGTGCAACTTTAACTTTCTATTATTTGGTTCTCTGAAATAGGATTGACTGATGGCAATCTGTTGATAATCCTTGCTATAAGAAATAATTAAATAAATAAACTTTGAACCCCTGTATCTCAGAAACCGCTGTCCCCAAGAACATCATTGGATCTCAACATGTAGATCTAAAACATAGGCCCGGTTGTTCAATAGCGGTTTAAACTCAGTTTGGGTTAAGTTTTTGGAAGAGTTGTTCCATCTTCGTTGAGTCTTAAAGCGAGTTTGGAGGCAGGTTTAAACTCAGTTTGCTCAAACGCCCAAATTTGTAGGTTTAAACCAAGTTTTAAATACAAAAAATCAAGCCTTTATGATTTTATTACAGGAAAGACGTCATCAGCTGATTTTGGCTTGTGTTTGGTTAGGAGAACAAATCATTTAAAAAAAGTAGTAAATTTGTTGAACGACGAAAGTTATTTAAATTCGCTGGGTGTGGGAGCTTATGTTATGCTTCATACGCCATGTACAGTCCTATGTTATCCTTATGAGACCTAACAAGGATGAAACAGGTCTGTAGGTTTCTATCTATTAGATCTTGGAAGCCTGGTCGCAATGAATTGAGAAGCAACGTCACTCTCACTATTAAACCAAAATTTGTTTTTTTTCAAGTCTCCTCTTTTTTTATGGCGACTGATCTTCTCTTTTTAAACGTTTCGCCAGCTGAATTAAAATCAAAACTCCTCTCTTTCAACACCACAAAACACCCACTCATAATTTCGTAAAATTCTTGTCAAACGTCAAATGTCAGTGATAATTTACCAAAATGTTGTTCGAGTTTGCGCAATTATAAGAAAATAGTAATCAATTTCAATACCTAGATGGCGCTACATTGCACAGTGATCCTATTCTGATTTAAACTAGGTTTACATTTGAATTGAACAACCGCTCACTGAAAATAAACTTGGTTTTGAGAAAACCTAAGTTCAGGTTAAACTAAGTTTAAACCACTATAGAACAACCAGACTATATAAACTTCATAGAAATATCACAAATGGCCATTCCCCATTGCTTTCGGGAAGTATCCATCCACCTAAAAGTTGTGAACGTGTTTTAATTAACGTTGTTAAAAAGTTAAGAAGAGGAGAGATCTCCCGGTGCTCAGTGTAACTCTCCATTAAGTTAATAAGTCTATCTGGCTCTAATTGCAGAGCAAAGAAGAAATTTCTAAAGAGCGCTGTTAATAGTTTGACCCCTATATGTGTGTGGGTCTGCCTCTGCTCCAATTTAGTTTTTTTCTGCTTGGAGGGTAACCTTCATCCTTCATAGCTATCTCCTATAGAAGTAGACTAAGTAGCCTAGGCTACACACATATCTAATGAAGAATCAGGTGTAACTTCCGTGTAACCGATTATGATGAAATTTGGTAAGTTGAGGTAGATTAGGTACTAGTTTATTTTAGTTTTTTCACGTAGAGGCAAGCCCATTAGGGCCGGAGAAAATGCTTGGTGGTTTAGTTTCCCAGTATTTATATTTTCAAAATTTTAATAATTTTAATTTTTAAATTGAATATAAACACTTTTAAAAAAGGATTTAGCGAGGGTAAATAAATAACAAAATCAGTGAATAGCGAGCTTTCCCTCAAAAAAGATAATGGTAACCGTAGATCCGGATTTCGCACTTGTGGTGCTCATCAGTACGGTGCTAGGAATTAGGAGATGAAATGATGATGAAAAAATCTGACACAAGATTTATGTAAAAGACAACCATGTGTCAAATTGCAGAATCGGCAGATATACCTTCAATTTGAAGGAAAATTAAGCGTCTCTACGGAGACAGATATAAGTATCTTTACAAATATCCTAAGCTCTGGAGTTGGTAAACTTAAAAAAGGATTTAGCGACAGTGAATAAATAACAAAATCAGTGAATAGCGAGCTTTCCCTCAGAAAAGGTAATGGTAACCGTAGATTCGGATTTCGCACTTGTGGTGCTCATCAGTACGGTGCTAGCAATTAGGAGATGAAATGATGATGAAAAGATCTGACACAAGATTTATGTAAAAGACAACGGCAGATGTACCTTCAATTTGACAGATGGTTGTCTTTTACATAAATCCTGTGTCAGATGAGCACCACAAGTGCGAAAACCAGGATCTACGGTTACCATTACCTTGTTTAAGGGAAAGCTCGCTTTAGTAGAATGTGATTGACTTTTGCTGTTATTTTTATTCTTTAAAATACATTTTTTGTTTTGAAAATTAGAATTAAAATTAGTACCTTTTACAAAAAAGCCTAAATTGGCACCTTTATAAATTTTGACAAGCTTATGATTTCTTGATAAAATTTGCATAGAAATACAATCTTGTGAGATTTGCGGCTCCGAGACGAGCTCCAAATTTTTTCTTCTAAGGCCTTTAGTGAGTTTAAAATGACATCTTCCAATTCGATTTGAAATTTTATTTTTTAATTTTATAGATAGTACTTGATTTGACCCTAAATTTTGTGAGACAGAAAGACATGATTCTAGATAATTAATTTCGTGGCAACTAAAAAAAGTTGAAAAATCGTCGTCAAACGATACTTTATTTTTGCTATAGTCAATAACCACTTTCTTTTCACTCAGAAATGATGTGCCTAGGATTAACGACACGGGTAGTTTATCAACAACAAGAGCAACTATTCTATATTTTAAAAAACCAAATTTTATTTCAATGTTTGTTGTTCCAATAGGAGAAACAAAATGACCACCAGCAGTAGACAATTTTTTGTCGTATTCAATTTTATTAATTTTTTCCGCGAATGCTTTATGTATTATATTTTGACTTGACCCTGTATCAAGCAGAATATTGACATTATTATGCCCATTTATAGACCCTTTTATTTGAAGGATATTGGAGTCTGTTGTGAAAGAAGACAAATTTAAATCGTCCTCATATTCGCCATTAAGATAATCCTCCTCTTTAAACCTGAAATTTTGATCCAATTTTTCAGATGAATTTTTATTTTTACATTCGGAAATATGGTTCAGTCGTAAAACAATATCTTTTAAATTGTCTTGTGTTATGTTGGAATCAGATAAAATTCTAAAATTTTCGTAATACTCGGAGAGTAACCCATCTTCAAAAACTTCGAGAAAATCAGAAAAGGAGATTTTTGTTTCTAGTTCATATGCCAACGTTAAGAGATTGAAATAGTAACTTTTTATGCTTTCATGAACCAGCTGTTTTCTATTTTTAAAATTAGATTTCAATTTCTTGTTAGTATAATCACCTCCAAAATATTTAATAAAATCCTCTTTAATGCCTTTCCACGTTTTACTGACATTTTCAGACTTTTCCACATAGCTTAAATACCAAAAATTGGCTGGACTTTTTAGAAAAACGCTCAAGTGCCGCATTTTCAGACAATCTGACCAAAAATTTTTGTCACATATTTTGTCATAATTGTGAATAAATTTAACCGGACAATCACAAATTGGATCAAATGTAGGTGGTTGTGTAAATTGAGGAGTAATAGCGTTTTGAGTTATTTTAAAAGCGTTGCTAAGTTGATCCATATTTAAATTTAAATTAAAAGTAATTTACACCACGTATTAAAAAATATAAATTAAACTGTAACTATTAAGAACCTACGAAAATGTTTTTAAAAACATATGCACTGTCCTTAAAAAAATTATTTACCGTGGATGATTTCAATAACGACCTACCAATTTTAACCCTTAGACAGTAACCTATCAATGCCAATCCTTAACTATTTATATTTATACCTTCTATGGTATATATAAAATAGAATTATAACAACATTACACTTGAAAAAAAAAATTAAAATAAACAATTGTTAAAAAATGGAATTACTGAAAAAAAACTTTATTAAATAAATCGTTTTTGAAAAAAAAATTGATTTTCTAATTTGAGAAATAGCCTTACAAAAAAGACAACGGCACCTCCACCATATGTCACGTAGGGGTTTTCGTGACGGGGTTGTTCTTATTAATTGACTTAATAAACCAACCGTACCGGGTTTTAATGAATTTATTATAACAAAGTATAAAAACGTTACTTACTTGTAATTAATTAACATCCAACAGTCTTAATACAGCAGCGTCACAGTTCTATCTTAGGGGTAGGTCGTGGTTCAGCAGTTTATCTTATTCTTGAGCAATACATCACAACTTTCTGACTTAATGAACTTACTAAACTTACTGACCCCTTCTTGCTGGTCTCGATTGGTTTTATAGGATGTATGTGATAACAAAACGTGAGTTTACAAAAACATCTATTCATTGAACTTAAAACATCACATACTTCCTAATGCTAACTGTTAGGTTCATAGCCTGAGTCGTTAACATTTACAAACCAAGCAAGGGCAAGATAGAATGCCTAAAGGGCATTCACGACAATATCTACAGTAATGATGGTGTATTAATAATTTGTATTTATTGGCCGTATCATAATTCATGTTTAGCATTGTTTCGAAACAGAACGAAAACCAGTTGGTCCGTAAAACATATAAAGCAAACGTTAGTTAATGCAATTAACGAACCCCGTAACGTAGCTCATCTCTGTTACGCAGTCAAAAAAACAATAACAGATATTGTAGCCCCAGAGGAAAGGATGGACCATACCTCAACAATGGATTAATCATTCGTCTGTGTGATGGGGTTTCACCAGAGAAAAAAGAACATATATTGAATGAATATCACCAAAGAAAAAGGGGCAAATTTTGAACAAGCGGATGAGAGGCATAACAGTTAGGTACATTTATATTTCCTAGATAAATTTGATTTCTGCTCCAAATTAACGTCTATCGCCAGTTTTTTTTTACTTTTTCTTATGCGTTGTTTACAAGAAATTCTACTTGGCCTTTTCTTGAGTCTTTTTCTCTAAGCTATCTAATAAATTGCCCCATTTCCAGTTCTAGAGTTGTCCTGCTTCGCGGATTCAATAAAAATTACAAAAAAAGTAAGTATTTTTTGCAGAAAACAGATGCTATAATTTCGATTTTACTTTTATTTTTATATTAAATTAAAATTTTTAAAAAATATGAGAAAATTATTGCCATGAAAACAAGAATAAAATAAGCCATTTTGAAAAGCCATTGTCAATCCCTTAGATTAGATTTGAATGGTGTGGTGTAGACACCTGTCCACCTCGTCCTTCTCAGATCTATTGTGGTTCTTCTTCTCTGCTTTTCTAGAACTACAAAACAAGTTGCAGCCCCGTCCTTGTCATGAAACCTAGAAGCTTTGCCAGTGTGCCCTGTATATAGCTTTCTGGCTGCGGACATTCTAGGTCCCTCAGTAAGGCGCTGGCTCTAACTAGGATATGTAATGTAATGAGGTTTCTTCCTCTTTCTTGCAGAAACGACATGTTGCATCTTCTACCAATCCCATTGCATACAAGTGCTTATTGAGTTTGCAGTAATCTGTTAGGCTCCCCAATAATTGTCTGACAAGCTTCTTTTCCTTACTAAGATGTTCTGCAGTCAGCTTTGGTGAACGTTCTTTAATGAACTGTTTGGCCTATCTTTGTCAAGGCGTTTGCTCCCGCAGACAATTCGTCGTCTCTTAGGTGAGTCACTGTTTAATAAATTGCTTGGCTCTGGACTTAGCGATCCCACAAAATCGTTCAGGCCCTGTGAACTTTATTGCCGAGCCTTGTCTGGCCAATTCGTGGGCGTTAACCTCTTGTGACAAAGCATACAAAAATTGATGTTTCCCCAACCGTTATGCATCTTTAGCTATTAAACTGTTAATCGAAACGTTACCCCTAATTTTTTAGATTGGTCAGTTAGGAAATCCACTCCATATATTCTAGTAGGTGTGTCTGGTTATGACTAAAGTAATACCTCTAGTTGTTAGATTAACGTCGTAGTTAACAAAAAATATTTCAAAAATTAACAAAACTTTAATCCTTAAAAAATCACAAGAACAAAACTATAAAGAATCATTTTCGTTATCTTGCCCCACTAGCAGGGTAAGTTGACGCGTATACTGACATAAATGGACACCCCCTTCTTCTCGCCTCGTGCCATCAACCCTAGCACCCTCTACATTGAATCCAGTCATTGGAGGTTCAGTGTAGGGTTCCTGGTATCCTGGATATAAAAAATATTTTCATTATTGTTTTTTTTACGGTTTTTATTTACATGGTTAAGAACCTTTATTTTTACTTTTAAGACTTTATCGTGCGTTTTACTTTTGTTTTCCTGATCTAAACTTTCAAGTTTCGTATTTCCAAGCTCTTCTTTATTTGGAGTCGACGTGATTCGTTATCTTGCCCCCGCCAAAGACAATATGTTATAATTTACATTTTATTACATTTAAAATATAATTACCAATTGCCTTATTACTAACGAAGATTACTCTTGTTTGAAAGTTTAAGACAATAATGTGTTTAAAATTAACTCTGTGTTTTGTACTGCCATGGTCTATATTTTATTTATACACGACGCTTCGATCAGTACATTCTCTGATAAGGCTACGAATTTTAAAACTTGATTTACTAAAAATGCCCCGATTCTGCCTAATAAAGGCAACTTCAAGAAGTTTTTGTTTCTTCCAGTGTGACTTCTTATGCAAAACCTTTGCTTCTGTCCACTTCATTCGATGTTGTTTTGACCATGCATATTTGGCGATTCCTGATTTCGTTGTTTTACCTCTTTGGATATTCGTCTGATGTTCCTTAAGCCTAATAGGTAGTGGAAAATAGTCTATCATAAACCCACTCATACAGGACAATATTTAAATAGAGGTTCAAGTTTATCTGCTACAACCAAACGACGCATAATAAAAAATTTCAGCGAACATGGCAGAGATAACAAGACCAAAACCAGGCAAATACATTTCTTATAATTCTATTCCAATTCGAAGAGTAGCGAACAACTTTAATATTTAAACAGCTTTTAAATCTAATAATTCAATTCGAAGCCTTCTTAGTAAAATAAAACCGAAGAATAAACAAAATAGAGAATGCATTTACCAAGTTCCTTGTGAGTGTGGTGAATCATACATAGGTGAAACAAAAAGACCACTATCTGATAGGATTAAAGAACATTATACAAATACCCAAAGAGGTGAAACAACGAAATCAGGAATCGCCGAACACGCATGATCAAAACAACACCGAGTGAAGTGGAAAGAAGCAAAGGTTTTGCACAAGGAGTCACACTCAAGTGTTCCTCTCCTTGGGTGGAGCCAACTTCTTAAACTTCACGTTTGAGTGATTTTCCATAGTATATAAGTACGTATCCTTAGGAATAGATTATAGTTTGCACCTGAAGACGATCAAAGATTGTACTGATCGAAGCGTCGTGTATAAATAAAATATAGACATTGGAAGTTCAAAACACGAGTGAGTGTGAGTTAATTTAAAAAAAAAAGTACTTATGTGTTCTTGTTTACTGATGCGAATGAATCAACAAACAGGGAGAATTAAAGTGGGTACTTATTTATATATTTTTTATACTCTCACCAAAAACATGACTAGTAACTGTATGCAGATAGCTAAAGCATGGTTTTTTTGATTACCGATGCAAAAAAACTTTTTTTTTCTTGATCACGGGTGCAAAAAAATATTTTTGTTTGTTTTTCCTCAAAATTAAAAAGAAATAGCAAAAAATAGGAACATTAAAAAAATATAATTATTCTTGCCTAAAAATTAAGCCATTTCCACCAGTTTTCACCAAGTATTTACGAAAAAATCTTTTAATGACATCGTCAAAATATCAAACTGTCAAAGATCGCAACAATGAACGTCACCGTGTAAAAAGGCACATCGCCATGCAAACCATTGTTATTTCATTTAGCAGCCACCTTGATTTATAGTGTAAAGATGGTGTGTTACTAGAAGTTTAGTGCCCTTCGTTCAAGATTTTTAAAAGTATTTTCGTGTTTTTCTTGAAATATTTAATAAAGGTATTTAAACAAATGGTGTTAGCAACTCGCGGCTAAACTGTGATTCTTTTTACTTGCGTTTCTCAATACCTCAGTGCGCTTGTTATATAAACCAACGCTTGTAAGGAAAGCACTATTTTAGCCACTAGTTATGGAAACTACTATTTTTATACCAACATTAAAGTTATGTCATTGAATGCGCATTTGCCATTTGGGAATAAATTCATTACGTAATTACCTAGTAAATATACCGGCATTATACATCGCCGAATTGACACATTGGAACCTAGTATTAGTTAAATTTCCATTATGACTTATGATAAAATATATAATTAAACGTAACATTAACTAAACCGCACAAGATTCAATGGGCCGATATCGGTAAGTAGTTAATTTTACTGTGAAATATGAAAATTTATGGACCACATTTTGTGGATGGTTATTGTAATACCCAAGCTCAGTGGCGCACCTAGGAATTGACTTCGGAGGGATAAATAATAAAAAATCTTAATTTGAAGTAAAAATGTGACCATCCCCAAACTTCTCGGGAGGGAGTGGGGTAACCGCAAACCACCCTCCTCGGTGTACCACTGCCCAAGCTAAATGACAGTTACGTTAACAGGATATCGTAATGACAACGATATACTTTAAAGCTTAAAATTTTGAAAATTTTGATATATTTTGACGAAGTAAATGATTTTGTTAGTATTTATTTGTAATAAGTTAATGGTATAATGGGGTCAACAAAATGTGTACATTTCAGGTATACTTTTTTCCTGTGTGTACTCTAAAAAAGAAATTCTAGCGAGTGCGGTTTCTTTACTTTCAGGTTCCATCAGTAATATCGACGGTGCTGAGTATCACTGCAACAAGACGCAAGTCAGAAAAGTAATATCTGGGGTGGTGGGCGCCGCATCCAGCGTGACTTCCATTCAAGTGGCCAATTTGCTTCGTTTGTTTAAGATACCTCAGGTAAGAGTTTAATACTGTCAAACCAAAGGAGACTTTTGCTGATACGGCAATAGTTTTGAGATATACATTTTTATGTATATCACTTCAAAATTGGCTGTCATATACTTCATACTATGGCTAAAAATAATAATAATAATAATAATATTAATAATAATAATAATAATAATAATAATAATAATAATAATAATAATAATAATAATAATAATAATAATAATAATACGACGAAAATACTTGAATAATTTGTAAGGTTTAAATAAGAATAAAAGCGGACATTATGGACATCAAAATACGTCATAAGAGTCCCCTCTTCATCCACTTTGTAATTAATTTAGAAAACCAGCTGTTGGTTTAAAATGGTTATACAGGATCCTATGTAAATATAAATAAGCGAGAAATGTCCGATTTTTATAATATTAAGCTTTTTAGAAAATGAATCTGTCAAAATTTTGCATTCGATGACAAATTTGACATATCCTAAAAATTCAAGATGACGATGACAATGACGGACCAATTTAAAAAATAGTTAATTTGACCTCTTATATATTTTTTTCTATGCGACACTGTATTAGACTTCAAAATCGGTTACAAAGCCTCATTCTTTCCAAGCACATCGATGTAACATTTTAAATATTCGGGTTAAAAATGTTTAAATGTTATAACGTTTGCCAAAATCGATCAATTTTAATAAACTTAGACTTTCTGGAAAGAAGAGGTTCCAAAATTATAGAACTAGTGTAAAAACTGTGACTTATTTAAAATACAAATTTCAAGTTTCTTTATTTCTACTTCGGTAAGAAGTCACAGTAATGGATATACACGTCAATTTGATTGTACAATAAAGAATTAAAATTATATAAGTAGATAGTCTGAAAATAGTATAAATATATATACTTTGTCAATTCTAAACCAAATCAAATTAGAACTAGAATTAAAATGGCTACATGGAATATACCTAAAGTCACAGCGTATAAAATGGCAAGAAAAATATTAGCAAACAATAGTTTACTAAAATATACCAAAATATACAATATTAACGAAGAAAAACTATCTTTTAAAAATAAACCTTAATTTAACCATAATAGTATGTCTTTGGCATTATAAAGTAAGACTAAAAATCGGTTGCATTAATTCTATCGTTAATAAAATCTGTCACGGTATAATAATAACATTTTTTGTCAAAACACATTTAACTATATTTTTGAACCTATTCCTAGATAGTGCTTTGACGTCTGTTGGCAGGACATTATACAGTTTTGCATTACCCATAACTTAGGAGCCACCTATCATCAAATGCAACTATTAACGCAGAAATCCAGCATCGCCTAAAATGTGCTAGCGCAGCGTTCAGACGGCTTTCGGAGAGAGTCTTCAACAATCACGACGTCAATGCGGAGACCAAGCTTCGTGCCTACAACTCAGTTATAATACCAACTCTAACATACGGATGCGAAACGTGGACCAGCTACAGAAGGCTTATCAAACGACTAGAAAAATATCATCAAAGTTGTTTAAGACCAATCCTGAGAACCAAATGGCAAGACCGACGAACAAACATAAATGTTTTAGAAGAAGCCAGAACAACTAGTACAGAAGCCCTTATCTTCAAGCACTAGCTTTGTTGGACTGGTCACGTTATCCGCATGCCCGAAACACGTCTCCCAAAGCAGATGTTTTATGGACAACTGAAGGAGGAAAAGAGAAATCAAGGAGGTCAACAAAAAAGGTACAAGGACGTTCTCAAAGGCAATATGATGAAAGATCGCATCGATATAAACAACTTCGAGACCACGGTAAACGATAGGGCTTTATGGTGCCGAACAGTCCATGAGGAAGCACAAACTTTTGAAGAGCAACGACGTAGACTAGAGACCGAAAAGAGAGAACGTAGAAAGGAGCGACAAAATGGAAGACTGCTGCCAGAGACTGGGTGTGCCAGGACTGTGGAAGAGTATGCGGCTTGAGAATTGGCTTACATAGCCATCAAAAAATGCACAACAGAGAGCGACGATACAGAATAGAGGAAAATCATACTCGGTATCGAGTAATTGCCTATGATGGATACAGTTTAGTTACAGAGTAACTTGGATATTGCTCAATTTTTTTTTAAATTGGGTTTTTGTAGCAGATAATTTTGACCATAACTGGTTGGATAATTGTTATGGTCTGAAATTTTTGTAAAATTGTTTGAATGGTGCTTGGCAAATACTGGATTCTTGTAAATGTAGATACATAGCAATGTTAGTATATTATTTTTACGAAAATTACCACGTTTCGTTATACTGTAAATAAAATATAAGTCTAATGATTTTTTTTGTTTTATAAAGACTAACTAACTTAAATTTGGTTGTTTAGTTGAACTATCTTTGAATTTTCTTTACATCTGAAATTTATCTCAAACGACTTGGCAAGGTTTAATATTAGGTTGTTTGATTCATACCATTTTTTAAATTCATTTAATCTTGTGGTAAGTTTCTTCTGGACCTAGCCTTCTGTTTTTTCTGAGATAACTATTTATTTGTCATCTGCAAAACATACAATGCAGCCACTGATATATTCAGACATTTCATTAACAAAAATATTAAACAGGAGTAGAGAAATAATTGAAACTTGTGGAACCCGGATATCGTTAGGGAAGAAATAAGACTTATAGTTTTCTATCATAACGAAACTGTCTAGAAGACATATACGAGTTAATAAGTTGTTCTAATACACCTCTTATTCCATAAGTTTGTATCTTATCATGTAGAAAATTTGTTTTTAAATAATCGAACGCAGACGAGAGGTCAAAAAATAACCCTATGAACAATTATCTACCATAAACCCCCTGTATAAAGTCACATAATGCATCCTCGGTAGATCGACCTTGCATAAATCCACATTGGTTTGAGTTTAATATGATATTCTTATTTAGATTAGATTAGAATGGGGTGGTGTAGACACCTGTCTACCTCGACCTTTTCAGATCTGTTGTGGTTCCCTTTCTTCTTCCCTGCTTTGCTAGAACTACAAAACAAGTTGCAGCTCCGTCCTTGTCATAAAACCCAAAAGCTTTGCTAGTGTGCACTGAGTTTGCAGTGACCTGACGCTATTTGTCTGGTAAGTTTTGTTTCCTTACTAAGAAGTTCTGCAGTCAGCTTTGGTGAACGTTCCCTAATGAACTGTTTGGCCTGTCTTTATCCAGGCGTTTGCTCCCACAGACTGTTGGTCTCTTTGGTGAGGCACTCTTTAATCGACTGCTAATATCACCCTTTTGGTGCTTGCCAGTCTATTTAGAACTGTTCTGCAGTCCCAAACCAGTTTTGACGTCACTTGCACTACTTCTAGAGCTTTAAGTGCAGCTTGACTATCTGAATATATAACTACCGAATGAGAGTTTTCCTCTACTCTTTATATTTCTTCGGCACAGTGATGTATTGCCGCTACTTCAGCTTGGAACACTGTGCAAACGATTGTCAGGCTTCTAGAGACTCAAGTCTCGTATTTTTTCCCGTATATGTCAGCTCCTACACCCTCGTCAGTCTTGTAGCCGTCTGTGTACTGCCTGTGGTTATTCTAGTAAACAACGCTTTTTTCTACTATTTGGCGGTTATTTTAGTATTTTACATCAGCATTTTTTATTCCTGCTCCTTTTTTCCTGTCTTTAAAATTGTGTGCTTCTCGATACCACCGTATGTTATTTTTTAAAAAAAGTAGTAATTCTAGTAAACAACGCTTTTTTCTACTATTTAGCGGTTATTTTAGTATTTTACATCAGTATTTTGTATATGTAAGCTTTTATTTTTAAATGTGCCTTTATTCCTGCTCCTTTTTTCCTGTCTTTAAAATTGATGTGCTTATCGATAACACCGTAAATTTACATTTTGAATTCCTTGCCTGTCGATAAATTTTGGTTAACATTATTCAGTGGTTAGATAATCATAATGTGGTTATGTGTATTAATATACACTAATGCTGATAAATTAATCATGTTGTGTCAGTTTTGATCGATTAATTGTTCTGCTAAATTGCAAATGAAGTAAGAACCGTTTGGTTTCTACACTCAGAAAAATAATGGCAACCGTAGTTCAAAATATGGGCTAATCTAACCCAGAGCGGTGGTTACATACAGACAGTTCTCGTCTGGGGTGCCGAAATGCGTGTGTCTGAGTAAGAACGCTATTCAATTTAGACGCACTGAAGAGAGATGCCGCCTAGGGAATGTTTGCCAAGCAAACAGTTTAGGCAAACTTTCAGCGCTTTAGTCTGTTTTATTCGAAGGCACGGGCATGAAGGAGATCGTAGACATACTTTTTCTCAATTAATCACTTTGGAGATCTTAAGATTCTGTTTATTTATTTGATACTGAAATGATGTAACTAAAATACCACAAAATATTTTTTTATGTAAGACCTGAAGAGCAGGTGTCCCTGCGCGACTCTGCTCATCTGAGGAGGAAAGAGGAACTCCGTTCCCTTGGCAATTTTTGTCAAATAAAGGAGTCTACAAGAATCAGTTTTCTTTTTTAAAAAACGCCCTGTGTTATTACATAACAGCTCTAAATTCGTTTTAAAATTAAACAACACGTGAACTTAGTAACAAAAATGTAGAAATAGTAAAAGGTTGCAGATTGAAAGGCTGCGCTACGTTGTTTTAATTTCTTTATTCTTTTAAAAAATATAATTTTCTCTTAAACTTATTTCAACAAGGTATTGCGTGAGAACGCCAGCCTGCTACTATAAATTGTGTCGTAGAGTCGGGACTTTAGCGTAACTTTATTGAAAGAGCAGCGGCAATCAGTAGTAAAAGGTTGTGGATAAATGGGCATTTTAATTAATTTAGGGGATTCTAACTTCAAACTAAAATAACTGTTTTATGCCCTTTGAAGGCAACATTTATGCTTAAATTTGACAGGATCTTACTTAGAAACAGCGTATCGGTTTCTTAAGTTTATTATCTCTTTCGCTCACACTTACTAGCCATTACGCTTCTTTTTCAATACGCGCTATTTCGGCACCCTACCACGACTTTTGTCTCAAGTGGAAAATGAATGGTACAAGAAATTTTTTTGCTGATTTTGTTACCCAAGATGTTCTATTGTAAGAATCCGGTTGATGCCACTCTGGCACCCTTGGACATTTTGAAAAATCCAAGATAGCGGCCATTTTCTAGTGAAAAAACTACAGAACAATATATCTGAACAAGATATTGGTGTGTGGAATATCATCAATCATCATCAAATCCGGTATTATTTTTATTCTGGGGAATACCTCAACGAAGGAGGGGTTGACTTTATAAAAAAAATGGACCTACTAACATCCATACATCAATTGTAGTGTTTTTCGGTTAGCTGAATACAAATCTGTAGTTAAAAAAAAAATTTATGGTAATTTGAAGGAGTGGGGGGGTATTTATGAGATATTTAACGAACTTACTTTATTTAAGTTTTGTTGCAAATTTCGACAGATCCGCTCAACCCTGTTATAAAACTAATTAATTATTTTTGGGCATCATCCCCCATTTTTAAATATTCAAGATGGCGGCTGTAACGGGCCGTGGTCAAAAAATCAAAAGAGAAGCATATATGCATGAGATACACCAATTTTAGGGTTCATAGGTTGGCTGAATCCAAATCTTTTGTTAAAAAAATATTTGGCTGTAACTTGGAGAAGGGGGGGGGGGGGTTATTTATATATCTTATATATCTTGAATATTTCAAAATGGTGGATGATGCCCAAATGTCATGAATTATTTTTATAATGTGGTTAAGCAGAGCTAACGAAATCTGTAAAAAAACTTAAATAAAGTTTGTTCATTAAGTCCCCACATAAACAGTTTTACTTTTTGCCACCTAAATACGCCTCCAGCACTCCAGATAATTTTTTTAACCACATATTTGTATTTAGCTAACCCAAAAATCCTAAAATTCATGGTTTAAATCAACCCCCCCTCCGTTGGGGTACCCCCCAGAACAAAAATAATACCGGGTTTGGATTTAGGCGACTCAAAGTCGAGTAAAATGATATGCCAGTTACCTATATTATGTTCAGACATTTTTTTCTCTATTTTTTTCACTTAAAAATGGCCGCCATCCCGGATTTTTCAAAATGCTCAAGGGTACCAGAGTGGCATCAATCAGTGAAAAAATTTCTTGTACCATTCATTTCCACCTTTTTTTTAATTTCCTCCAGACTAACAAGCCGAACTTGATTTACGTCACTCAAAAAAAGGATATCTTAATGTTACGAAATACGGGGTTAATTTAAGAGAATTATGACTTTCGATGTGCGCAAAGTCCCAGTTTCTTCTCACGAGATCTCCATTCCCTTAAACCAATTTGAGATTCAATGTCCTATGCAAAGACCATAAAATCTTATGCCAAGAGCATATATTTTTAACTATTTGTATCGTAGTATACAATACAATACATAATTTGCTTTTAAGAGCATATTTTCTTGAAAATTGGCCTTAAAAGAAGCACACAATTCTCTTACGAAAACTTTAAAAAGAATGACGTCATTACACAGTATGGCAACACGTAAAGAAAATATTAAAACTTTTCATAAACGTAAATATAAATTCACTACAACTAATATTGTCAAAAACAGTAAAAATTTAGAACATAGAAATTTTGTTTCTAATTTATTAAAGGATTTACATCACATCATCAAAAGAGCAGTAACGTCATTACACAGTATGGCAACACGTAAAGGGATCATTGCACAATTCACATAAGAACCTCTTTTTATTTTGGCTTCCCCCACTACCAATATAGCAAAAAAAAATCGAGAGAATTTTATGCGAATTATGCAATTCTCCTTTTAAGTGTTGCACTGTGCAGAAGCGTCACACCTGTAAGTAAAACAAAAACTGTAAGTACTGGAAAATAAAACAAATGTATATAAATTAACAAAAAATATTAAAACTTTACATAAACGTAAATATAAATTCACTACATCTAATATTGTCAAAAACAGTAAAACGTGGATTTTGCACATGCACGTGAACATTTTTCGCATAGAAATTTTTTTTTTAAATTTATCAAAGTAAGTTAATTTTAGCTAATTCTAACAAAAAACCTAGATTGACCAAACAGTTTATAAAGTGTATACAAGTATAAAAACTCTGCTATTACAGAACTTGCTTAAATATTAAAAGTGGGAATAATTCTGGTTTTCGAAAACACATCTAAATTAAGAAAAATGGGGTAGCTTTTTTATCTCACAATAATTTTCGTTCCAATAGTCTTTCCTTTTTGGCTTTGTTTAACAAAAACTACACAGCATAATTCTTAAACTAAAATATCAAAAATAGTTAACAGTAAAAGTGACACTTAAGTTTTATCTCCCTATATTAAAGTCGGAGAGGTCGTGAACAAAAACTGCAAAAAAGGCTGATTTCTTAGTTTATGTGGGTGGGTTATACATCGTCAAGGGCACCTCCAGTCAGCCAGTTCTCCTAACAGCAGGCGGTTGGAAGGGGAAGGGGTTCAAACCTGTAAAAAATCATAAAAAAGTAAAAATAAAAACCGGACACTATACTGTTACCAATGTTTCTAATTGAGTAATATCAAAATGTTTTTGAAAAATACTTCACAATAATTCACTTGCCACAGGCCTATTTTTTTAAGGTTAGGTGCGCGTTTAAAAGAAATGCATCTTCTCTGTTTTACTCTCCTTTAGTTTACGCAAGTTTTAGTTGCTAGTTCAAAATGGATAATGCATAATTTTTATATGCCTGTCTATTTTATTTTGAAAGAATAAAAAGAGACCAACGTATAAAAATTAGGTAATATCCATTAGCCATTGCGCATTAAAAGTTCGGCAAACGGAGCATAAATTTCTATTCCTTACACTAGAAAGTGCTTATACACATAAAAAGTTTTCATAAAAAACTTAAAAGAAAACCAAAAAATAATATAGTCCTCATAACCTATAGCTAGGTGCCTATTGTAAATTTTACGAATAATGCTCTTAAACAAGACAACAGGAGCTCTAATCTCAAGTCCACACAGCATGTTGTACAAGAACCGGCGGGGCGGATCGTCCATTTTGGATTGCCTTTACTAAATTATACAATCTACAATCAAAAATTTGTGAAATTTACTACACAAGAGTTACATATACAAATTTTAAACTCTAAATGGAAGAAATCAGTAAGGCATATCCTGCATGTTTTCTGGCAATATCGTTTTTAAATTACACAAAAAATACTACATGCTTATCCCTAAATTTCGATTCTAAGTGCCCCATGCCCATACACATGCAGCAGTTCTTCCATCCACGGTATTTTTGAGGTTCTCACATTACCTATTTTTTACAACCAACTGCACAGACCACACGTTTGATCTTATCATGGCCGGCATCTGACTAGCGACTATCGATTGACGGCTGGCAGGGTAGCCGCCGATCGGGTGTGCTCGGTAGCTAGCCGAGCGGATTGAAATACTTTTCTCTTGGGAAAAAAACTTCTATCATGGACTGAAATAATTTCTTTTAAATTTTCAACAAGTGTTGAGCATACTTCTCTTGACAGATAAAATAAAACCAATATATTAGGAATCTTGTTCGGAGAAATCCTAAGTTCTATATTGGAGGAAAAAGATATAATGCTAAAATAAATTCAATTATGACGAAAACATAAAAAACAAGGTAATTTGAGATCTTGTCTCAAGCGGAGTTTTTTTTCAGTGTGCAACTAGTTTTTTTGGATTAACTCAAACCACTGTTTTTGAGTTCCAACAACCCAAAAGTTTGCAGAGCTCTAAAAACCATTATTTACTGGTCTGGGACAACTCAAAATTGGGGCAAAGCCACCGCAAATTTGACTTTAAGGCAGTCCAAATATGGAGCTGAATTATGGGGTTTACTTTTTTTAGTACCAAATTGAATGGTCCGTGCAGCCCACATTTTTGGGCTCGATTACTGTGCATATATATATTTTTTTATTTTGATGGAGTCTTAATCACTTGTAAAAAGGTATGTGCTGTGCTTTAGAGATAAACAAAAAATAATCGTAAAATGCAAAGTTCTGATGTAACAAACGCGAGAAAAACACGGACGTGGATAAATAAAAAGACTGTTCTGGGTTAGGAAACACGCACGCACAGGGAAGACTTGACGGCGATGCGTGAGCTTGCGAATAGGGTTACATCTTACGTCATACACGATAAACTGGAAATGAGAAATAAATTGGCAGTATTGATCGAAATTAACCAAAAATACCAATACGGGACTGTGATAGTCCCGAATCTGGGGCTAGGGTTACTTCAGGGAATAGCTGACACAAGACAAACTTGGGCTGGAACTAACATTTTTGATCTTCTTTGGGTTTATGGGAATCGTCAAATGTGTTACTCATGGTTAAGGATTGCTACAGCCCAATTGTTGGTTTAGAACGATCGTATGTCTTGATAAAACTGTAGTAAAACATAAAGCTTTCACTGAATTTCTAGGCTACGGCTACCCGAAAGGTTCTAATCTCAAAAATTTAGTTGCAGTAAATCAATTAAATAGCTGGAATATCTCACAAAAAAAAGTTCTGAGCCCCAAGCGTCTAGACCACGACTTTTAGCTGGCCCGAGTTTTTCGGTATATATACAGTGAGTTTAAAACATCTGAAATTATGAATTTGTTCGAGAAAACTACAGATTTTGTAAACCAAAGATATGTTCTCTCTCTTATTTGGGGCGGCCCAGAAATAGGATTAGACAAGCTCTAATTTTCTAAGTTGAACACCCTGTGTATCTTTTAAAATTTAGACTGGCCCATTATATGTACAGGCTTTATCTTTAATGGTTCTCGAGTAAAATGAAAGAAAAACACCTTTTTATTAGTTTAGTCAGAAGTGCACGAGGGTTTGGTAAAAAGGTTCATATGAAAGCCCTCTTGTCAGGCTACTATATTTCATTACGTATATATACAATGAGCTTCAGGCTACTTCGAACATAGGGGAAATCAAGTTCAATTTACTCTCCATGCCGTACGACCGAGGTGGGGTCGAAGCACGCTGCAGTGTTATCTTTTTGATATTTATTTTGTTTTTATTATTTTGTTTTATTTCTGCCTTGCTCGAGAAACAGATTGGTAAATTCTTAAGTGAAATAATTAAAACTAAAATGGATGTTTACGAAGTTGCAGAAAAAGTGCAGATGGTCAAATGGTACTATCAAGGCAGACCATTGAGACTTATTCAAGAACTTTTTTTGGAGAATTTTTGTAAATCGACCAGAACCTAGTTTATCAAGGATTCATAGGTTTGTGCAGAATTTTGACAAGTTTGGTTGTGTAGCGCCAAAAAGCCACTGTTTTGAATGACGAGCAGAAAGCACGAGATGTAATGATTTGCGCTGCAGTGGAGGAAAATCGAAAGTTAACTAGCCACCAAATTGCCGAAGCAGTTGATACATCTTTAGCCACTATCATCGTATGGAATTTTGTGAAACAATGATGGAAAGGGCTAATCGTGATGAAAACTTTCTGAGATCTATTTTTTTCATAGTTGAAAGCACTTTTCCATTACTGAATTGTCATAACCCAACACACATTCGATATTGGTCGAGGGAAAATTAGCATTTTTATTTTGACGTAAGAACACAGTATCCCCAAAAACTAAATGTTTGGGGGGGTATTGTAGGGGAACACGTAATTGGGCCATTTTTTATTGACGGCAACTTGAATGGTCCTAGATATTTGGATCTACTGCAGCAGCATATTATTCCAACTGCTAGGTAGTTGTTAGGTGTTATGTGTATTGACCAAATTCCGGTTTCATGGACTACATTTCACATTGCACCGTGGTTAGAGGCATACTAAACGCAAGCCGCAAACGGTGATCGCAAGCCTAAGTGTTGGTTGCTCCACTGATAGGTGTGCGGTATCCCTGCGTGTACGTGCACTAGCAAATTGGACTTCTTCCGGCTTAGGTTCGCAGTAACCTGAAGCGCTCTGTATGCAGTTTCAGCAAGTTGAGATCAGATTTGAATTTTTACCTAAAAACAAAATGATAAATATACTTTTTTTTGTAATGTTTTTGTTGTTGTTGCGCCATTGAAACCGCAAAAGGCGATTACGTACATGCGCGAACGAACTTTTTACACTTGTAGTGCTGGTTGGTATATAGTAGGTTTCAGAAATAAAGATATGGCTATCTTTGAGAGTAAACAAGAGTTTCGAACCCTCGACGTCTTTATTTTTACTTTTTTACGACGTTTCAAATGCTTATGTATCTGCAATCGTCATCAGCTCCATAATAAAGAGAGCTAAGACTACCTAGTCTTATATACTACATGAAGTTACACTTGGTTGGTTCCGCTATTTCACAATTGAAATCTGTTATCTCCGAAAAGTCTGGGTGATGCTGATTTTCCCAGCAATGTTGAGCTATTTTCGATCCAGTTTTGTCCCCTTGTCAATTATTGCGTTTGTGTTCTGTAAGGCGAACTTCCTTGGGTCGGTTTATAGAACCCAAACGCAAAACTCGGAAACGGAACACAATTGCTGGAAAAATCAACATCATATGGAATGGAAAGAGGCCAAGATCGTCGCCAAGGAGGAAAATCTATTCAAGCGGAAGTTCAAGGAAACTGCATTCATACAGAGGAACCAGAATGTACCCGTACCCGTACTTTACGGAGGTAACAGATTTCAACTTCCAAAGGGTGGAACCAGTTAAATGTAAACTTTATGGTTCATATAGGTTTGACAAAAAGTATAAAGTCACAATTCCTGTACCGGATTGGTGGCAGAGATAAGAATTCCGAAACGAATTAAGCAGAGATGCAACGGTCTGCTACACTGATGGATCAAAACTATCAGCCAGGCAGACAACAGGCGCAGGAGTGTATGTGGAAAACCTAGAGGTTCAAGAAGGCTACCCACTTGGCGAGCACGCTACGGTCATTTAGGCGGAGGTATACGCCATTCACCAAAAATTGTCAGTATCCTAGTGGAGGAGTGCGTTAACGCGCTACAAACATTGGCTAAAGATAAGAGGGTGACACTGATGTGGGTCCCAGGCCACGAGGGAATACCAGGGAATGAAAAGGCGGACGAATTTGCCAGAGCTGGTGCCGAAACCCAATATATTGCATCGGAATCGCTGTTGTGAATCACAAGAAAACAGGTGCAGAACGAAACGAGAGATCGACTTAATTCGTCCTGGAGGGAAGAGTGAGAGTGCAGACAGTCCAAACTATTCGCGAGTGGACCAGACGCAGCCAGAACAAAATAGCTCCTGGCAAAAACTCGCAAGGACATTGGATTGTTAGTAGGAATGCTGACAGGGCATAATCGGCTGCGCAAGCACTTGACATGCATCACAGTGTTGGACGACTCCGCCTGCCCAGCATGTGGGTGGGCAGAGAAATCAGCGGTGCACCTGAGGAGAGTGTGACGGGTACGCCAGATTGAGGCAGCAGACGTGGGGTGCCCCCAAAATAGAAGAGGGGGAGCTACACTCTCTAAGATGGGCTGACGCGCTGACCATCGTAAGGAAGATAGGAAGGCCCGGAGAGAGAGAGAGGCAGGATATGTAGAAGGAGTGGGAGGCCTAATTGCTAGGCCTGCAGGCCGCCCCTTACTACTATTACTACTACTTATGGTTCACTGAACACAGGCTAGTTCTATGGTCCACTGGACACATGATAGTATATAAGATTAATTAGTTTTAGTTCTTGTTAGTATTCACCTGATGAATATCGCAGATACATAAGCATTCCAAACGTTGTGAAAAAGTAAAAAATAGAGACAATGGAAAATTGTTTACCGCCTTCAACAACAATATTTTCTTTGTTTTTTGTTTTTTAAAGTTATTATGGTTACACATTTTGCGATCCTTGCCCAAGCAACAAATAAGTCGCGACGTGGTGGGTGTCTCCACACCCTATTCCTAATAGAGTTTTGACGCCATATCACGCCGACGGTTTTTGGGAATGCATTGGGACGGTTATACAACTACGACATCACGACGGTAATGATTATCTTGATATGTCGTCGCGGGTAGTAAACGGGCAAGTTATCCTGATGTCCTTTTTTCCACATAAAATACTATTACTGATTTTCTTACATTATTAATTGAAAATAGATTGATCTTTTTCTAAACTATATCAAGAAACACACCATAAAATATGTGAAGACATGACAGAAAACAAAAATATTATCCATATCATTATCTATACGTAATAATTACCATTTTAGTAATCACTTTTCTAAAGTCGCAACATCACACTTTACTGATTAAATAAGCTGATTTTTTGATAAAAAAAATGCGCGCACCCAGTTTTGACCTACTTAGTTTTATCTAAAATGATGATAAAAAATCGGAATTATTTGAGGTAAGGATTTCTATATTCAATGTCTTTTCAGTTTTAATATGCCGTAGTGCAGTGGGCAGCGTATATGCCTGCCGCACGGAAGGTTCTGGGTTCGAATCCTGGCTAAATGCATGAATATTTTGTGTTTGTCTTTAAAAAAACTAAGTATTATTATTTTTCCTTTTATTGGTACATGCAACTACTAATCAATAATTTAATGAGTGTTTTTTAAATTTTGATTTGAATTCCATAATTAATGAAACTAAATAATAATGTAACAATAAAGTAGCGATAACTCGTAGGCAACGTTTTTTCACTATATGCACATTTATTTCTTGCTGCGTTATAGATAGGTGACCGTATAGACTACATAACTTTGTAGTTTTGTATCGAGTAGGGGCTAATGAATTGCAATGAGACCTTGTAAAACTAATATTAAAGAAGTTAAGTGTGACAACTATAAAGCAAGCCTCAGACTGTAATGTTTTTTCGTGCTTCTAGTAATAGTATATAGTTAAATATTGTAATATATTACTTTCGCGTATAACTTTATATTTTGCGACAACTTGGTAATTTTTTATTCGTAATAGTGACCACACTAAGTAACAATAATAACATTTTTCCCATAAATAGTTTTTTGTAGGATATAGAAGGTGTTTCAAACTTCTAATTCTAAACGGTAGGAGATACGAAAAGGTTTAAATTGGGGCAAAGTTGCGGAATTTGATGCTTTGCTCAAAAATAAAAAAAAGGTGCACAAATTCTGAATAGTTTCTGAGATAGGCGGAAAAAACCGAAATCTTCATTTTTAGTTTTTATTTTTCTGCGCCCTTATTCTTAAAGCTCAAAACTTTCTACAGGTAGTTTTTTAAGATCTATCTAATGAAATGAAAAATGCGAAGCCGTCGTTCATAATGCCCCCAAGTTACTTTTTAAAAATAATACAAGAAAGAAAATAGTTAGTTAGTTAAAAAAGGTCATTCAAGCCGTTCCTGAAGCTTTAAAATAGGTACGTGATGATCCCCAAAGAGATGTAACTACATAACCAGTATTTTCCTTCCAATGTTTATACAGGTTTATAGGGGTTTTCATTGGTGAATTTGGTGCACTACTCGTAGTGCACTAACACTGGCTTGGTGCTGTCAAAAAATTGCGTCAGTGCAGTCTGAATGCAGATTGAATGGAACATGAAAATAATTGCACCCAATCCTGAACACTCGTCTCATTGTATATAAAAGTAGCTTAGAACCATTGAACAACTCTTTGAGGTTGATTAGTAAGTTTTGACTTAAAATATAAAGGCGGAAAAAAGTTTTCGGTGCGCCACGATCCCTCAGTTGTGTACTGGTGGCGCACCAGTTTTACCAATGGAAACCGCTATTAACTGGCGTCAACTGTCAGCGAGCATTTTCGATCTGACGATTGGTAATTTTGTTTCTCTCTAAAAAGACAGCTGGGCCAGTGCAGCACAGTTTTCTTTAACTTTACTTTTATCATGCGTGCTGATAACATTGTTTTTAAAATTTAATAAATAAAAATTTTCTGCACACTTCATCTATAATTTTCTTAGATTAAAAAGAGACAAGATATCTGTTCCAACGAAAACTCCTATACAAATAAAATCAAAGCAAAAGAAAGGTGAGAAATATCGATTATTTTTCTATTCTTTTAAACGACGTTAGAACGATAGGGACAGAGAATTCTGTGTCAACCGCTTTAGGTCATGATTGGTTTGTGGGCAAGGAAAAAAGCTTTTCGTATTATTTATTTGAAAATTTCAGGATGTTTTAAGGAGTTTGAAAGTCTTTTTAAAACCACATTTTATCAAAAAACATTTATAGTGTGTTTTTTTTACCAATAGGAGAATATTTCAGTGCATTTGAAGTGATCTTTTGGAACAAATCGTCCAATATTTTGAAAACAAAGTGGGAGCAAGTGAAATTAGTCAGTGGCGCTACATGCCGGTAGGTACACAGAAAATAAATAAAAGTTTATGAAATATACTTAAGTTAGTAGATCCTTAGATTAAAATATCAACCAACACGTTTTTTTGTCAGGTTTATTTCAGGTTTATTTCGAGGTTTCTTTTATAAAGACGATAAAATAAAGCATACTTTTGATGAAGTAGTTAATGCACAAATGAGATATTTTTGAAGGTTTTTTTTATAAAGAATATAAAATTATTTTGTTTTTATTCTAACTTTTAGTATGAAATTGTTGGGGAAATTGGACTAATAAGAATCTGATTCAACGGAATTTGGCACACATTTTATTTATTTTTATATTATTATTACAAGGTACTATAAAACAAAAATGGTTTGAATATTTTTTAAAATTTTTCTTTATATTCAGTAATTCTGAGACTTTTTGAAATACTTTTAATGATGGTAAAAATTTTTAAATAAAATCACAGTTGGTTTCTCGCTTTGCTAAGGTTACAAATTATTTGCCTCGAGATAGTATATAATATAGATACATACTTACATTATATACCTTAATATATTTCTTAAACTTGCACATTAGCATAATATTTACCAGTTTACTCCCACAATAGCAGTAAACTTTAGTTAAAACTTGGCTCTTTAGAACAAGGTGTTAGATGTATTACTTAATTATATTATTGTAGGTTATTAAGTCATGGACACAAGAACAAAAATTACAATGTTTTATCTTATTTAAAAGTACCTACTTAAATTGTCTATTTCAAATAAAATATTGCTTTTGTGGAATTAAATAAACATAAAATCCTAGTTTTACCCCTATAACCATAGATTACCTAGGTACAGGAAATTATAAAATGATATATTGCTTTTTTTCTTGAAGTTCCAGGTGATGTGGACTGTATTTGTTCTAATGTTTGGCATAGTTTTATTACGTTGAAAATTGAAATTGCAATAAATCATATGCAAATTTTGTAATAAATTTATTTTGTTTAAACTCACTACAAACATTTATTATTAGGGAACTTCCGAAGCTCAAATTGGCAGATTTCATATTATAGTAAAATTTTAATAATATAATTCATGTGTAAATTTATATTTAAGTAGGTAAGTATGCTACTGGTGTGTTTACTGTAAACAACAGAAAGGTAAACATTGTTCCATATTATAATAGAACCAAAGTCTCTATAAGTGTCAGGTATCTTGTCTCTTTTTATGGATGGAAAGTCCCAGTATTTAATTTACTTATTTAAAAAAAATCATTCGAGTCAACAAACAAATACGCTGTCCGCCAAAATTTCTGTCCTAACCTAATCCAGGGCGTTTGGATTTATGTCAACGTTCAAACCTGGGTTTGTTCAATGGTCTGTTGAGGTTAGATTTTGTCTAAATCAAAATAGAACGGACTGTACGAGATATCGTTTGGGGGATGTTCAGGGCAAATTACTTACTTAGTATAAGAAAAATGAAATGGGCTTTAAGTTTCTTTTAAATAAATGCTTTTATTAAAAATTTCTGGAGAGCTATAAAATTTATTGGGGGTGGGTTTTTAAGGTAAAGAAACAAGAATTTGTAGAATTTCATTTTTAATTAAAAAGAAACCTTTTTGTCTTGAATTTCTTATACGGTCGTAAGTCCTTTTGGTGTTTTCCAAGAAAACAAAACGGTAAAAGTTTTGTTTTCTTTGCCCACATTCCTAAGTTGTTGTAATTGCTTAACCCAATACAGCGAACTGGGGCAAAAAACGGAAAGTTGTGTCTGCCACAAAAGAATATGTTCTAAATTTCCTCAAATTTTTTGGGACATTGAAATAAAGAATTGAGCCAAATTAATGCAAGGCAAAATATATTATTAGATACTTAAAATTAATTTTTAGTATTATCAGCATTCGTATCCTTATCTCTATCGAGTCGACCAATCAAGCAGGTGCACTCTTAAAATCATGGCGAATGCGCGACAGCCTCAGCTAATTAAATGCACGAAAACCTCGTTAGGTACGATAAGGGAGTCGTAACATCACGACCGTCCCTGCATACGAAACGATGTTTTGACGCATTTGCACATCTGCTCGATAGGTCGCCTCGATAGAGATACGTATGCCGATAAACCCGAAAATTTACTTTGAGTGTCTATTTTAAAACCATAAATAGTCGTGCAGCAATATTCAAATTACCTTTCTTTGTGACAAATAAATATTTTTATCAGTGAGCTTATAAGATTTCTTCCATTCAATGGTACCTAACACCCGGTTCCCATCAACAGCGTTCTTAACTAAAAAGCCAGTTAACTCTTATCTCCTCAGAGCCCTTTGGCCAAAGATTGCCGCCATTTTTATAACCAAATTGACAGGTAAAATATGGATTTTCTGTCAGTTGGGTGTCAATATAGCCGCTATGGTAGGCTAAAGGATACTAAATCGAAAAAGATTTAACTGACTTTTTAGTTAAGCAGGTGTTGTTCCCATCTACGAATTTCTCGTGAGGGCTCACTCACGCATCACATGATGTTAATATAATATGTTATGACAGTTATGTGACGCGTGAGCGGACACGCACGAAAAGGCAAAGCCAGGATACTTCGATTTTGGCTAAAAAAAACCATTTCAAAAAACGTATGCTATTTTATTCGGGGCGGCCCAGAAATAGGATTAGACAAGCTCTAATTTTGTAAGTGGTTCACAATGCCCCCAATGCCGCAAATTACAAAATTAACGAAGCACAAATTATCACTCGAGTTATAGAAGACGGATGGTCTGACGATGACGATAGTACGATGGAAAAAGCGCTGGATACAGAATAATTCGATCAATAGAAAACATGGATCACGACGAAAGCCTGTAAGTTCTGAGATACAATATGAAAGGCTTATCGACCACCTCAGACAAAATTTTTTTGCCAAGTCCGTTGAAGCATCTAATATAATAATGGTCCCAGGTTCCTTATGAACTATTAACAGGAGAATTAAGAAATCTAAAAATTGCCTGTCGAGTGGCTTCAAAAAAACCTTTTTTAACGGAAGAACAAAAACAGGCCAGGGTTATTTTTGCATTAAATAATGTTCTTCATGATGAACACTTCTGGGGGAGGGTGGTCTTCACAGATGAAAATATATTTCAGTCATCTTTGAGCAGCAGAAAAATTTCATTGTATCATCCACCAAATTCTAGATTTGATCCAAAATACACCAACCAAATTAAGAAAGCTGGACATTTTTCAGTGAATATGTGGGGCTTGTTTAGCGCTAGAGGTTTGGGTATGTTTTGGCAAATCGAAGAAAGATTCAACAGTGAAAGATATGTTGAAATTCTTGAGGATGCTATGTTGCCATCTGTGTAGATGTTTTACGAAAACAACGACTTCGTTTATCAGCATGACAACTGTCCCGTACACACGGCTAATGGTGTTCGCCAGTGGTTTAAAAACAACAACAAACAAATAAAAAACAACCGGGTGTTAGACATCAGGGGCCCAATTCTTTAGTCACTCGAATTTCACAAAAATGGGGTCAATTTTCACTGATTAAGATACCAAATACAAAAAATGTTTTGAACTTATATGCACATTGCGCATTATTCAATTAAAAAAGGTGCAAAATTTAAATTTTCTGGCTGCAAATAGAACGATTGTTGACGCTTAGATGTAATTTAAATATTTATTCAACCCACATTAAAAAAACATTTCTTCTCTTACTTGAAGTTCAGGTTCTATCAATAGAAGTAAAATACTGTAAATTGTTTCCAGAAGAACCACCTTATGATATGGATAGGTGTTGAAACTATTCTATAAATGCCACATAAGAGTAACGCAGATCTTTTATACAGTTCTTATGGGTTTATTAATAGAAATAATTTGTTCTGTATGGTGGTGCCCATTTTGCACTTATAACCGGCCTAGTAGCGTCTTAAAGAACCCTTATACAGGGTTCCTAAGATTTTCCTTAGGGATAGGATTTCAATAAATCAAACAGAAATGGCATAGAAAGTTCTGCGCGCACAAAAGAAAAAGGTATATTGAGCAATGGTGCCAGTTTGTTATTATCTCCGGACTGCTTTCATGAGAAAAAATTGTCGCCACTCTTTCATTGTGAGCATAAATCATAGTTCCAATAATAACCGTTGACAAGATGTCTGCAAATTCCGCTAGATGGCGGCCACACCATGAGATGATCGAGGAAAAACTGGGATTCACAGGCATTGCATTTTTATTTCCTTTCGAGTCGCTTCAGTTTCGTAAATTTTGTGTTTTTAAAATGCCGTATACTCGAGAAGAAAAGATCTTTATTATTAAAAACTACATAAAAAGTGACAGTGCGGACGATGTCATTGGGCTTTTTGTTTTTGCGTTTCCAGATCGACCGGTTCCTGTGGCTCAAACTGTCTACAACATTTATCATCATTTTGAAAGGTACGGGTGCATAAATGGTTGTAGAAAGTGTTACCACGACGGCGAAATACCAGAGCATCCCGTTCTTCCACACAGGGTGGAACGAGACGAAATGGTATACGCTTACGTTGAGGCACATGAATCATGCTCGACGAAACCGATTGCGGAGGCACTGGATATTCCCAACAGTACTTGCCAATGGATCCTAAAAAAATACGGCTACAAGTCGTTTAAGATTGGGAAGTCGCAGGAATTGCAACCAGGTGATTATTTTCGCCGGTTAGAATATTGTGAGGTTATGAGGGATAAATGTGACAGGAAAGCCGGTATTGGTCCCGCGAAAATAAACATCTGCACGCAAGTGTTAGAACGCAACATCCTCAAAAATTAAATGTTTGGAGCTGTATTGTCGGGGATCACATTATTGGACCCTTTTTCATTGAAGGGAATTTGAATAGCCAAAAATATGTTGATCTTCTCCAACACCAGGTTTTACTACGGTTGAGGGAACTCAACATAAATTTGGACGAATTGTGGTTTCAGCAAGATGGCTGTTCATCCCACAATTTACGGCAGGCTACAAATTACCTTCGTCAGGTATTTGGTGATAGAATTATTTCCACGTATGGAAATATCCGATGGCCTCCTCGATCACCAGATCTTGCGCCAAATGACTTTTTCGTATGGGGTTGTTGGCACGACAAAATTTTCCAACACCCTCACTTACGGCCTACGACTATACAGGAGTTGAGGCCGAAAATTTTGGAGGCGGGCAACTCTATCACCTCTGAAATGTTGGCTGCTACGCGCCAAGAGTTTTACAATAGATTGGAATATTGTGAGGCTCAAGAAGGGGACAGATTTGAACATCTAATCTAATTAAAAATTAGATGTTTTCAGGTCCAAACCACAGCTTTTTCTTGCTTAAAGGAGGCGGCAGGGTCCATTATTTACGATACTGAGCGATAAACTCGTGAGGTTGTTAACATTAGAAAGAAATATCTTCGCTTTTAAGTAAATTTCTTTCCATTCTGTTCTACTAGTGACATCTATCCGGAAACGGCATGCAGCTAGCACTAGCAGCCAAAGAAACCAATAAACGGCGCTGTTTTTCCTGCAGAGCTTTTTGCTTGCGATATTATTGATTTTAAATAAAGCTGGCCCTACAGTACATTTGATATTTTTGAGGTGTTTTATGACATGGTCTCGAAACATGTAGCGAACCAATTCTTCAAAACTAGCGGGAGGGTAAAATCGAAAAATAAGGGGCTGCCAATACCCAAAAAGGGGTGAAAAGATTTATTTTGCTCTGTTTCTTTACAAAAAACGTTTTTTTTACGAAAAACTCTGCCACTTTTTTTATTTTTTTTTTGTTCAACTTTCTCGAAATTTTCGTCATCATACCGTAGAAAAAAATTATTTCCCCCATGGTCATACTCTACTTTTATTCGAAAAAATTTAGAAACAGAGACGGGATCAGTTTTTTTAAAACGGGGGATCTTGGTTTCGAGTGAGAAGATAAAGGGCGCCGCAGGCAAAAATTTTTCGCCGAAATTAGCCGAACGCAAAAATGTTAGAAAAATAAAGCACGAAATAAAAATGGCGCCGCTTACAATTTTTTTTCAAAAATTACGTAATTTCGGGAACGCAAAGAAATAGGTCTAAAGAGTATAATTTTTAAGAAAAAAATATCAATTTTCTCGCCCTCCTCCACTGAGACTACAGGGGCCGTGCACCAATTTGGGGAGTGGCGTGCCAAACCGTTACATAGGGAGGGGGTCAAAAATTGGTAAAATCACCGTTACGTAATTTGTGCACGGCCCCACATCTGACTGTTCCTCCTTTTTGATTTCGAGTCAAAGTGCAAAACCCGGGTTGGACGTTCGAAGGCGTCAATCCGTCCTATTTGCTTGATAAAGTTTCTACGGAAATATCTCAGTCGATTTCTCCGGCCGTGTATGAACGTTTTAGTTTAGGCATTTGCATGTATCTCAGTCCCCAGCCTGTAAACAGTGCGTAAGGACAATGGTTACAAAATGAAAAGCTGAAAAATATTTTTTTTACGATATCTTTCATCAGTTTGGTATTAAAGTCGAGCAAAAACAATTTTTATTCCAATCCTAAAGGTATGAAAATGGAAAACATTAGAAAACAACAACCTGGAATGGATTTACTACGTGTAAGATGTAGTGACAACATCGCCCCATGCCCATCCTTCTCTGCCTAATGTGCTTTTTCGTTTGTCTGCGTCTTATACACGGCTGCTTGGCCCCCATAATTCCAAACTAGTGCAGAACTGCCTACAGCTCCTGATATCCCTAACCAACCACACACAACAAGGGAACACGTGCGTGGGTACCGGGACTACTGGCAATAAAAATGCAGATATCCTAGCTAGGAGAGCATTTGAAAATCAGTTCATAGGGTCTAAACCTGTGTTCGGTGTACCAAAAACCTCAGTACGTGACCTCCTAGAATGGTGGAGCAGAAACGATCACAAAGACCATTGGAACCAGATACCAGGACAACAAAACAGCAAAACAATGGTAAAATATCCATCGGCATCACTGGCCGAGGAGATACTTAAGCTCTCTAGACGTCAGATTAGAATAATGACAGAACTTTTAACCAGTCACTGTACATTTAGGAAGCACCTGCACACAATTGAAATTTTCCAGAAAGAACCCATTTGTAGGCTGTGTGATGAGGACGACGAGTTAACCTCTCACATCATAATGAGTGCCCGGCCCCTAACTACTGAAGAACTCGGCAGCTTCTAGAAGATGCATCTTCTTAGGGGGAGGCTCTCAGAGGACACCTCTAAAGAGGGTGCTGAACCTAGCGAAGGCATCGAACCTCTTTTAAGTGAGAGAATGCAGCAAGGTCTACAATAAGCATTCAGCTGCATTGTCAGGGATCCCCTAAACCTTACCTTGCAGTATAAAGTAAATCAATCAAGACAATTAATCAGACAGTTTGATGCTGTGTGAAACAGAGTAAACCGACTTGAATAAAATTGTTCTTTTAAGATTTTGACAAAAAAAACAATATTATTATTTAATAAGTAGGAAGTACGGAAGTAGAAGTAAAGGGGGAATGATAATTTCCTATAAATATGCTACATATACTTGCCATTCATGTGCCTAAATCAGTTGGTATTGACAAAATTCCCCTAAGTCTGAGGCTAATAACAAAGATGGTTATTGCACAGCACATATAAAAGGCAAAAAGCTAGTCATTCCGGTTGTATACAGCACTGAATAAATCAAAACACGCAAAAAATACGAAAACACTTTTTTTTTATTAAAAAAACAACGGAGTAGGGCTGCGTTCAGAAAGCCCATACCATGGTGTGAGGGCCCGCACTTGGTGTGTCCGCAACCACCTATAATCTGTCATTCTTGCCTAATGTCATCTAATTTACAAAAACAAAACAAAGGTATGATAGGGTAAATAATAAAATAGGCGTTTTGTTTCCTCTTATTTTCGAAAGTTGGGTTGGTTTCTGGGGTTGCTTTTCTTATGTGACATGATCTAACGCAAAAAATATATTTTTTTTGCGCTACAAGTGGGTAGCAAAATGTAATAAGAGGCTTTTTGTCCTCTCTTATTTTGGAATGATGGGTTTTGGGTTAGTTTCCGGAGTTGCTTTTTTTTTTGGCATTATACAATGACCCAATAAAGGCATGGTTTTAGGCTACAAGTGAGCAGAAAAATGTTGGATAGTTTTTAAAACCGTCCCCACCACTTTTTTATTTCTTAACGGATCATTTAAATATGACGTCATTAAAAAGCTACATAAAATTATCCCAAAATTTTGAAAATGATCAAGTATCAGCAAAAACTTTTTAAGACCTCCTATAAATAAATTATACTTATATACTAAACTAATAAGACATCACATTTAAAAATAGAAAGAAAATTAAAAAAGTCACATCTTTTTTCTACTTCCTATACTTATTAGGTGTATTGGCTTAAAAACGACTCTAGAAAAAAAAACATGAAAAACCATAATATATGGTTTTTCATGTTTGGTTGGTTAAAAAAAATTGAATAAAATTAAATTTTTAAACAGTCTTGTTAAAAATTATCCAAATTTCACCATATCATAACCTCATTCCAGCACACTATCATCGCCCAGGTCTGGACTGGGGTGACGGTGTGGTGCGGTATTTTTTTGATTTGAATTTTGATCCCTATTGCCGGTTATTATTGACCTTACTGATGATGCTATAAGCGCACCGGTAGAAACATCACATTTTCTGAACGACGAAGATGAGACGCACCGGTCATTTTCATATTCCCTAACGGCGACACACCACTCACCGGTGCGTTTTTTACACTACTGTGGGCATTCTGAACGCAGCCTAGCATCCTAGCAACATTTGGTTTGGTTGAATCAAGTGTGTGGCTAATAAAAAAGCAAGCAAATATATATCGTGTTGACTTGAAAACCATCTAAAAATTATATAACTTTACTTTTTATATTAACAAAAATTTTAAACACAAAATTTTAATGTATTACGAAAAATCATACTAAAAATACCATTTACTTATCGTGGAAAAGAAACATCAAAAAAATACGTCAAGTCGATTCGATTGATGAGACTACGTTCTTTTAGGCTCATAACTGTCACCTACACTTCTCTCCACATAAAACTGGTACAGCAGAAGTTAGCAGCCTGTTTAATTTTTAAAATTTTTACGGCGGCATTGTCTTCCTATAAGTGATGTCACAGACTTCTGACAATATCATGTTTTGCATGTCAGTGTCATACAAATTTAAAATAATGCCGCCGCATCTTTCCGAATTTGATAAAGCTCAAATCTTAGCAAAACTAGAGGGTGGTTGGTCTATTCGGCAAGTAGCTTCATTCATTCACTCAAGAGGAGGGAACTATCCACTGAAAAGAACGCACCGGTTTGACGAAAGTTACTAGCCCAGAGGAAGATCGAGAAGCAATTAATTTTCTGGAAAATCATCCGTTTGCCAAAGCGAAGGAAGTAAAAACTGAATAGAATTTTCCAGGATCCATTAGGCACATTAGGCAGGAGGATTAAACGTTGGAGGCTAAGGTGTCGCATTGCGGCAAAAAAAAAACTAAGTGAGGAAAAGAAGCAGTCTCGATTCATTTTTGCGTTGAATTATTCTCTGAAAGGCTAAGAATTTGGCAGCAGGTGGTTTTTACAGATGAGAAGATCTTTAAGTCCAACAGCGATAAAAAAAATTATCGACTGCCAAGAACCCGGAACCCGGAAGTTATTGATGAAAATGCAAACTTATTTGAAAATTTAGTCAATTCAATGCCCAGAAGACTTCAAAACATTATTGCAGTCAACGAACGGTACAATGACGTCAATTAAATTAATAATATTAAAAATACGTACTTATTTTTTTTATATGTTTTTCATTTTATTATTTTCTCGTTAAATTTTATTTACATCGTTAACTTGATGCCTTTTAATTGTTTTGAGATAGTAACTTTCGTCAAACCGGTGCCTTCCTTTCGAGGGACATGGATTTGTTATGGTTACTATCGTAGATTTGCTTCTTTCATAATCAGCTAGTCGAATAGACAAACACTTATGCTCTTTTGAAATGTGGTTTTTATTTTTAGTGCCCTTATATTTCGAATTAGTAAAAAATAAACAAGCTCTCTCCTTATCAAATTTTATTTATGCCAAAAATATAACCTAAAATGACAAAGTCAAAAAGTCAGTGTCGCACAGAGGAAAATATGAAAAAATCGTGTTTGCTTCTGCTGTACCAGTTTTATGTAGAGAGAAGTGTACATAAGGCGAACATTTTTGTGACATTTCTCAGGGGGTATTATCATTCCACCTTTATTTTTACTTCCGTGGTATGACGTAGGTATTTACTTCATTTTCAAATAAAAGAATTCGTCTTAAAAACCGTCCTTATCAAGTTGACTTAAATAGCTCTATGTAAACTGTGTAATAACTAAAACTGTCCAAAACGTATTTTCTTATAATTTAAGGTATTTATTTCGCGCCAGATGGCATTCATGCCAGAGCCCCTTTCATGATTAACAGCATCGGTGGTATTAGTTGGCAGTCTAGGGATTTTCAGCTCAACACTGTCACACACATGCATGGCGCGTATTTTTCCAAAGCGATGATGTATTTTACCACAGTTTTACAGGACTGACACAGTGGTTTTTCGCCTAAAGTTATTGTTTGGTAAAAAAAAAAACATTTTTCAATTTAGTTTACTTCCGGTTAATGTTTTTTCTATATTAGGATTAGGGGAAAATCCGCACTTTTATTTATCAAACTGGAAAACGGATAAAAATTTAAAGAAAAAAGAGGTAACAGAGGTAAGTGGCAAGTTTTAATAGAAAACCCAATGCGGTGACCCTTAATAGCTCTTAACGAAGATTAAAATAAAAGGGGTAGCAAAAATGTATACGCCCGTATACCATAAAAGTATCGATGTGTTCTTTATACTCATTTGGAATTGAGGAAATGGGGAATATAAAACTGTTAAAAATAAAAGTGACACTCGTGGAATATCGGACAAAGCTTTTTTGTTTCTCACTTCATTACCCAATAAACATTTTTCTGACTTCCGATCAAATTTTCACCAATCGCGACGTCACTTTAGGTAAAAAATATTGTAGTTCTTCATACGGCCTCGAATTATCGTCGTGTTTTCGTTGGAAATTGAAAGTCTTCACCGGAAACGTCATCTGACGGTCACCAACTTGGAAGTGATTTCTAGTAATATTTTCGGCATTTCAGTGTTGTTGGTAGCGACGTTTTCGAGTGGAAAGTAAAAAATTCCGACGTCTGAACGTCGTTGATGTCTTTCCTCGTTCATTTGGTCAATTTTTTTGAACAGATTCCTACCTCGATTCAACATCATGCCGCAACGGCCAATTTCGTAAAAAAAAGGAACGAAAGTTGTCTGTTGGGAAAGTAAAATATGCCTAAAAAGAACTACGGCATACTAACACATTTTATAGAAAAAGAAACAAACTATTTATGGATATAAAAAACACAGTGGTAATAAAACCAAAGAAGTATTTGCCCAGTCTTCATTTACTTATTTCAAAGATCATTTTTGGCACCTACCTATTGTTGGTAATGTGAACGTGTCGTCAGCCAGCGTGTCTTATTGAGATAGATTAGAAAGACATTAGATTAAACAGATTTCAGGACTGGGTCAGCGCTCCATCTTGGATCTACTTCATTGTTTTCCACGAAGTTGATCGATTATTATTGTTCTTGTGCAAGTATCTGAATCCTTACCTTAGATATTTTTAGGCATTACCAAAAACATTAGAGCCGAACGTCGTTCGGTGGGAGAATTTTAGTAGTTCAGATGACTGAAGGTCGGAATTTTGTCGGGCATTGGAATTAGAATCTGCAGACGTCGATGAGACGTATTTTTGTGGGGTTCTGGTTAACCGATGCGGGCAAATTGGGTGCATTGAGTAACTACGCCATTTTTTTGCCAAACAGAGGAAGTAACGCTGGCCGCCAATAAAAAAAAGTGGCGCCTTTTTTAGGTTTAAGTGGTTATTTATGATCAAATAACATAATTTTTGTAATTTTAATGCTAGTTTTTATGATATGTATTAAAATATGACTTGAAAAGCATAGTTTTAGAACTTTTTTTTTTTGCAAAAAAAATACAAAAAATATTAACTTTTTAAGCCTTATTCTTGAAGCCCACGAATTTTTTTCCACCTAATCTTACTATATTTATCAGTGAAATACCCGTCGCATGGAAATTTCGATGTGGAACATTCCTTAAGTCAATTAATTATTATAAATGTTACTTTGTCAACTTGTCCAATCTCTACTACATTTCTAGTAAAAAAAATTTAACGCCAGTTTTAATAAACTCTCTTGCTTTATGGTTGGTCGGCAGCCGACGTCGTTACGACCCAAATTCGTATACTCTTAGGTAGAAATTTGGGTCGTCGTATGTCAGCTGTCGACGTCGGGTCGCCTGAGGCGACGTCGCTGTCACGTCCAAATGTTTATGGGGTACACCTACAGATCTGTTTCATCCTTATTAGGAATCATCAGTCAGTCATAGGAGTGTACTTGGCAGTTGAATCTACACAGTCAACCATGAACACGTCTCGAATTAAAAACAAAAAGTTCGTAATCCGCGGAGACGTGGTAATTGTATGCAGCAGCTGTCGAATAAACTGAAACAAAAACATCAAAATTGAAAAGTGCAGGAGAGCGTAAATACAAAAATTTGCACTTTTCAGAAGGTAATAGAAAGAAACCTTTAAAATATAAAGCAACGTTCGCAGCAGCACCATCCCCCAATTGCAGCTTCGGAGGAGGCTTGTTGCGCAGACCTAAAAAGCCAAAATATTTTGTTTTATAAAACGGTTTTCCTCAGTATAAAGTTAAAAAGATTTGCTATAAAGCAATTTAGAAATTGGAAATATCAAATAACACACAAAAATTATATTAAAGAATATTGCAAATCCAAAAAAGAAATTTTTGAGGAAATCCGCCTCGAAGTTTACTTTTTTAACTACTTATATAAGGCATCGTAGGTGCATTTACGCTAGGTAAACGGTACTTGCTTGGTCTTACGTGCCGTATTCCGATCGAAAATTGTTTATACTTGATAACATTTCTTTTAAAGTCCATGGTGCCTACTTACAACAAAATTCAGATGCAATTTTTAAGGAATTTATTAGCGCAAAACGATGTCCTTTAACCAGGCAACGTAAAAAAACTATTTGCAAGAATATCGTACGTTTAAAAAAGCAATTTAGAGGAGAAATTACCAAGTTTGTTTCAAATTCTGATTTAATAAATACAAGGAGGTATCGTTCATTTATTGTAAGTGCACTTACGACATGTAAACTGAGCGCCTACTAAGAGTATGGTCAAAATTTATGAAGTACGTTCCAAAATCTGATAGTATTAACGATATTTCACATCCAGGGTATTCCTACTTACGAGAAATTTGAATGTCTTAATACTGGGATGCTTTTTGAGATATTTTTTCGTAGCCATTTTATTGTAAGTATCTTCGCACACATGTATAAATAAAATGGCCTTGTCCATTGAGACTCCAATGGTCCAGCAACATGTCTGCATTTGCAGCAAACTAGCAGATAAATACATCAACCCGCCGCAGAAGCTGGTCAAATTTATTCCTGCGTTTACGTACGTAGTACTTAGTACTAACACCATACTATTGTCTAAGATTTTTAAACCATGATATCCGTCTACGACCCAGACCTCTTTTGCCTTCAATTTCGCCTTCTATTATCAATTTTAAGAGTTTTTATTTGTCATTTCTCTAAGCAGATCATCCACATTAGTTACTCGGTCTATCCAAGATATCCTTAATATTCTACGATAACACCACATCTCGAATGCCTTCAACTTTTCAGTGTCTGTCTTCCATGCCATAATATAAGATGCTAAAAACATAACACCGAAATACACGAATTCGGAGAGTGGTATTAAGATCGCGACTACACAACACTGATTTTATTTTGATAAAAGATGATCTGGCCTGTTCACTTCTTGCACGAACTTCTTGCATGTTGTCCCAGTTCTCATTGAGGAGATTACCTAAGTATTTGTATGAATCCACGCGTTTGACTTGCTGCCCATTTACTTCCATGACCATCCATTTTATTTTTCCAACATTTAAGTTAGGCCCGAATTGCGAACTTTTGGCAGCAATTTGATTCAACAACTCTTGTAGGTCTTCCAGCGTGTCTGCTATTATGACAGTGTCGTCGGCATATCGTATGTTGTTGATTTTTAGGCCGTTTATGGTCAAACCCTCTTCTCTTATTTTGTTACTATAGATACAACAGCAGAGACAATATACAACCTTGGCTTACTCCTCTTCTTATTTGGACCTCTTCGGACAGTTGGCCATCAACCTTTATTTGAGCAGTCTGATTCTAGTATAGATTAGCGATTATCTTTAGATCTCGGTCATCTAGACCAACTTCTTTTAGCGATTCTATGAACTTTTCGTGTTGGGCTCGATCAAATGCTTTCTCATAATCTATAAAACAGGCATACACTGGCACCGACACATCTTTAGACCGCTGAACTAAGACTTGAATGCCAAACAAGGCCTCTCTTGTCCCGAACCCACCACGAAATCCAAACTTCGTGTGGATAATCTTTAGAAATATTTTTAACATATGGCTCATTAGGCTGATTAGGCGTTAATCACTACAATTCTTTGCTGAATGATTTTTAGGCAGCGTAACAAAGGTTGATTTTGCGTTCCCTTACATTACATTAAATAAATTTTTATTTGGTTATTAGAATAATCGGCGATTAGGGCTTTTTTTAGCTTTATGTATATCATACTTTAACAAATCTTTTGCGTGGCACAGTCATGTCTTGGAAAAATACTCCTTAATTGAAACATTTTTAAAGAGGCTTTTGAAAACGCGGACTCGATTTTTTTATATATATGTTTTTATATTACTTACATTCAAAAGTTTCTGACATAAGTTGTGAAACACCCAAGGTTCGGCAGTTTTCATCTAGTTGTATTTCGGCAACTGAGGTGAAGTTGGCTCCCCCAAATTAAAATTTTCGAACCAAACTAGGATCAATCGTTTGGTGGGCATTTGGTAGCGTTTGGTAGTCACTTATTTTGGTTTGGTAGCACCCCACTTTCGAATTGAACTACAAAAATTGGTAACATGGTGGACAATAACGTTGGTGTTATTTTGACCATATTTAAAAAAAAACAATTTTTTTCCTGGCCTGCAGATTATCTTTTTCCAGTCTGGGCTAAGTAAAGTAAAATGTCGCAACCAAACTATTATAGAGTTCAATCGTTTAAGATTGTTTGGTAGTGTTCGGTGGTTACCTCTTTTCTTTTGGTAGGTTTTTTCACTTTACTTGGCCCAGGCCGGAAAAAGATAATCTGCAGGCGGGGAAAAAAAATAGTTTTTTTTTTAAATATTCCAAAATGACATCACCAAATGAAAATATTCAACTACCAAACGTTTTTACGTTATTGTCCACCATGTTACCAATTTTTGTAGTTCAATTCGAAAGTGGGGGTGCCAACTTCATAGTAATTTTTTATTTATTTTCTATAAATAAAGCGGATACCACCAAATGAAAATAAGTGACTAACAAATGCTACCAAACGACCACCAAACGATTGAACCTAGTTTGGTTCCGAAATTTTAATGTGGGGGTTCCAATTTCATGTCAATCGAAATACATGTGTCTGAGTAAGTACGCTATTTAATTCAGATGCACTGAAGAGAGTTGCCAGCTAGGCAACGTTGTCAATCAAACAGTTCAGGACGCTTTAGTCTTTGTTATTTGAAGACGTGGCTTTGAAGGAGATCGTAGACGCAATTTTTCTCAATTGATCACTCACTTATTTGATACTGAAATGATGCTAAAATAACACAAAATATTTTTTATGTAAGACCTGAAGAGCAGGCATCCCTTTGCGACTCTGTTCATCTAAGGAGGGGAGAGCAGCCCCGTTTCCTTAGCAATTTTTGTGAAACAAAGGAGGCTATAAATCAGATTTTTTTTAAAAAAAACACACCTCTGTTATTAAATTTGATAATAGCTTTAAATTCGTTTTAAAGTTACACAAGATGTGAACACGGTTACAAAAAGTGTTACTAGTAGAAATAGCAGAGGGTTGCAGATTGAAAGTCTGCAATACGTTGTTTTCATTTGTTTATTTCTTTTAAAAATGCATAATTTTGTTTTAAATTTATTTCAACTAGATATTTCTTGAGAGCGCGAGACTTTTACGATAAATTGTCTCGTAGAGTCGCGAATTTAGCATAACTGGTTATGGGCGGTCAACATGATGACGGTCGGCCATAAAATTAAAATAACTTGGAAGCTACAATGTTTCGAATCATAAATTATAAAAAATCGGGGAAAGTTTCCAGATGTCCGTTTGCTTTTTATTTATTTGTGTTGTGTTCGAGAAGCAAACGTGACACAAAAGGTTTTGCTTAAAATTTGTGTTTTTACTTGTTTCTGGTAAAGGTCGTATTTAACAATCGTGCCTTGCACATTTTTCAGTTACCACAGCTTATTTAGAAACTAGGTAAAAAATTAGTCGACTCCTGTCTTTTCTTCTTTTGAAAAAAATAACTATAAGCGGAGAAAAAAGCGTTTAAGTTAAACCTCTTGAAAAACTGCTAATTCGGTCATCATGATCTGAATTTACCCGAGGACCTTGTTTGCGCTTAGCCGCTAAATTATTCTTGACGTTCGTGCGGTCTTGTTGATTTTGTCGATTGCAAAATGGTTTAAATTTTTCTGATTCATTACCTTTTCGATACCTATTGAAAAACTAGTTAGTGGTGGATCAACTGTTAAATTAGATAGGTGAATAAAAAGATCCAATCAAATTTATGATCTTGTGTTTATATAAGTGCTTCGAAATGTAGAACATTACTTTTTCGGACGCGTCTCTGAGTTAGGCGTGGTTCATACTATACGTACCGGCACCATCACGTCACCGTACCGTCAACGACACGTGAAATATTAGACATTTAAAGTAAATATTTCAGCGCATCCGTAGCGATATACGTAACGCGTTCGAAACAAAGTCAAAATACGCTACATTTTTGACTTGCTCATGCCATGTTTCGAACGATGCCTGCTTCTTTGACGGGTGTGATGACAGAATCTCGTTGCTTACGGAAGGATGTACGTATCGTTAGGGACCCACGAATGTACGCAACGATTTCAATGAGCATTCCTGTCATCGCACCATTCAAAAAAGCGGGCATCGTTCAAAACATCGCATAAACAAGTCAAAAATGTAGCGTATTTGTCCTTGTTTTGAACGCGTTACGTATACCGATATGGATACGTTGAAATATTTACTTTGAGTGTCTATTCTTACATTGAAAGCTATGGACGTACTCACACTGCACCTGCACGGCCACCGCGATCGTCCGAACCTGCCTGCCAGTTACCTGCCGGTGCCGTATAGTCTAAGTACGAAACTGCACGACGGTTGCTTATTTTGATTTTGAGTTTTTTAGTCATGGAGAAGTTGGATTTCAATGAGCTACTTATAGATAAACTTAGAAAATACGAAGACCTCTACAACATGGAGTTGAAAAACTATTGCAACTTAATTGAAATATATCATGGACACAAAATTTTCGCTTGACCTTTCTTTTTTCCTCCTCATCCATATCCAAAATAATCGCCACAATACACAAGTCTGCGTCAGTAAAATCCATTGTTTTAGTAAACTACTCTCCCGCCAACTTCTGAAACAAACTGTCGATTGCGTGATATAACAGGACCTGTCGGCATATCTGAATTGGGCGCCGTAAAACGCGTCGTTAAAGGTACGGTGACGTGACGGTGTCGGTACGTATAGTAGTAACCGCGCCTTATTTGAACACCCAGGAGTTCATCACTACATTTTAAAGCCAACTATTATTAATATACAGGGTGTTTTATAATTTATGTACAGGATGACTGTTTATAAAGTTCCACATGGGAAAACTTTTTTGTTATTCACCACAAAAATATTAACAAAAAAGTGAATCACCCATGAAATTATGTAGATTTCTATATAACCCGTTACACGCGGGATGGCCGTGAGGTCCTTTTTTTTAATGGAACACTTTGCATATTTTTTAAAATTTCGATCATTCAGTCATTGAGCAATGTGTTGAACAAAGAACCACCTATGCTATTTTTCCTTGGCTCACACATTGCCCTTACGGCAAATTATATTGGAATATATATATATATTTGAAATCAGAAAGAAAAGATCTATCATAATTTTATAAAATATACAGGGTATTCAATTAAAAAACAGAACCTCATGGCCACTGTGCTTGTAGAGTGTGATTAAGGAAAAATCTGAAAATGTTACAGAAATCTACCTAATTTTATAAGTCATTCACTTTTTAACTTATCTTCTTGTGACAAATAACAAAAAAGTTTTCCCAAGTGGAACTTTATAAACGGTCACCCTGTACAAATGACGTGATTCCTAATACTGGTCAGTGTTTGAAATAACAATTCATTTCGCTTAAATTTGTTAAAAAGTTTTCCCCAAAACCAACCCCTTTCTTCGCTTTCGACTATACATTGAAGCTTATAAACAAAGTACCTTGAGAAAATAACACTTAAAATGCAATTTTTGATTGAAAATTTAAGTAAAAAGTTTCACAATTTACGATTTTTTAAAGATTTTTGTTAAAACTTAAATTCCAGGATTTTGTATTTTATCCCCTATATATTTTATATCTGATTTTATTTGATTGTGCCAATTGGTAACCAGTCTTCTCTGGGGGGAGCAGTTAACCCGTAAACCCCCTCCCTCTCGATGCGCCACTGGAAGTTTTTACCGAACGGGTAGAGATAATTTTTTTAAAATTTACTATGATTGCATCTGAGCAACATAATGACGGACAGCCAAAAAATTAAAATCATTTAGAAGCTACAATATTTCCAATCTTAAATTATAAAAAAGCATGAAATTAAATTTTTGCTGCTCACAAAGGATATCGCTCTTTTTAAATGGAAATATGTATTTGGTAGAATTGCCTGATTTTTTATGTTAGTTTGGGGAGATTTTTTATAAAGGAGTTTTGTAACCATGTGGGACTGATAGCTCTTTAGTCACACAGTCAAATATCAAAAACAATATTTTTGCCATTTTCTTTCAAAAAATCTTAATAATTCGACGTTTTCTCAGACCAACTTTAAATGTACCTCAAAGTATTAGACATGTATGCCAAATTCGATCCTTAGAGTTTGATGCAGCTTGAAGCTTCATGACCTTGAAAAAAACCCCAGCAAAATTAACAAATTGTAAAAAGAACATATTAAAGGGCGCTTTTCATCAATTATTAAAGGTAAGGGAAACAAATTTGGTTACAAAGATAAGAAAGACGCGTTTCAATATGACGGCTGATATATCAAAATGGTGACCTATAACCACATTTTATTTTATCCAATTTCATAATAAAGTAAAAATGACAAGGTGACCATCAATTCTTGTTGACTTATCTTCGTCTACTATGAAAAAAAAGATAAGTTGATGCATAACCTTAATTGACCTTGAAAATACTATGTAAATTTAAAAAACCAGCTATTTGTAGCGTTTTTCCCAATTCACCACTACACAAAAACTTTAATTGCCGAAGATGATAAATAAACACTTCATCTTAAACCTCCCCACCATTTTTTTTCATTTGGCTCCCAGATGTTTATGCTATACCCCGGTAAAATTGACCTATATGCCTGTTGTTTTTATTAAGTTTCGAAACCGTGAATTTTGTGATCTACTCACTTGTCTAGCCAACAAAGTCATTTAAATGATCTATAGTCCATTTAAAAAAAGCGATATCCTTTCACATTTTGTGGTGTCATATATAAATTTTAAATCGGCGAAATTTGCCGAATTAAAAGTGCTGCATCACAATTCGATGAAAACTTCTTTAGAAAATACCATAAAAAGTAGTTAATAACGTAGCTCTAGAATTCAGCGCTCTCATTGGTGAAATTCGGCAGAGGTGAGCGTTTTCATCTCGACTAACGCGATTTCAGGCGACGCGTCGTAACGATACAACACCCTAGTGCGCGCTATCGCCTGTATCTTATGAAAATCAGTCTCGCTGGACGTGCTATTGACACCTCTCGGATCTGACCAATGAGAGCGCTGAATTTCAGAGCTACGATACGTTTACGCGATGGTTTGGCTTTTACGCCCTAATGTTGATTTGGGGTTAATTAGAGAGAAATAGTTGTTTGAAGGTGATTGACAATGTTGAACTTGAGAGTAAACTAGTTTTGAACTTCCATTGTCTAAATTTTTTACTTTTTCACTCAAAAAGAAAAAAATAATGTAAACGAAAGTTTGAAACTCTAATTTAATATAAAGAAAAATAGTTTTTGTGCAGATCGGAAAAAGCGATTAAAAAAAAAATAATTTATTAAGATAATAAATTGTTTTTCCATTATTATTTTGGATTTTAATTAAAAAAACAAAGAAAAATCCGAAATTTCTGATTCTGTTACCCTATATTGGGCACCACGCTAAATACTTCCTTCATTTCCTTTAAGTAATGGAAAATCCTCTTTAACGCTACGCTGTATTCTTCCATTGTTAGGTTGCCACCGCTTTCCATTGTCCTTATTGTTGCCATTTTACAATGGCCGTGCACGCCACGCGAAACTCGGATTCCGAACGAATTCAAATTAAATTGAAACTCTTGATTTATTGCTCTGCTTAATGGCGATGGTGTCCTTTTTGCTATAAACATGGAAAAATATTTATTGATCACCCTCTGCACAATAGTAGTGGTACTGGAAATCAGGTGGCTCGTTTCCTGGCAAGTAGTCTTCTATGGGCCCTTTTAACTTTACCCTATCTTGTCACTATCGTCACCAAAGCGCTTTGGTTCTTTGTATGTTCCTTGTGGGATACTCATCCAGGTTTGATTTTCGTTATTATTTTCACTCAAGATCTTTTGATCTTCTGGTTTTAAAGATAGTTTGTTGCGAGAAGTGCTTTTCATTTGAGATTTTTAAAAAGTATTTTCCCGTTTTTCTTGGAATTTTTAATAAAGGCATTAAAAAAATAGTGTTAACAACTCGCGGCTAAACTGTGCTTTTTTTAATCGCGTTTTTAAATACCGCCCTGCACTCGTTATTTAAACCAACGCTTGTAAAAAAAGCATTATTTTAGCCACTAGTGGTGAAAACCACTATTACTCGCAAGCATTTTTCTTAAGGGGAAAGGGGAAAAAAGGGCATTCTAAATTTAAAAAATATACAGAGTGTTACAGTAACCTATGCAACTTCTAAAATTTTTTTTTAAAGGTTTAGCTTTGTTTCTTTTTTAATTTTAAAGTCTACGGTATCAACCACTTTAAAAGCCGATATCGTTGGGAGAAATAAGCTTTCAGGAGCCTGTTAATAATCCTCTATAAATGCAACATACAAACTGAAGATCGCGTATGAGCAAAGGGGCTTAATTAACTTGGAACTTGTCCCGCCATTCAAGGGCTTATTTAAATTTACTACGTTTATACGCGGGTATAACCCGGTTTTATACGTCCTTCATTATAATCGTTTTCTAGCAGCCGATCGACGTACTGCCAACCTGCTAACCTAATGATCTAATCTTAAGAGGCCCTCACGAAGTGAATCATGTTGCGATGCAAGGCATCGGCGCAACCCAAGTAAAAATTTTTAGTTGCCTTAGTTGCCATAACTAAGAAATACACTAAAATTAACGGTAAATAAAGTACAAAAACTAGTCATTCGTGCAAAGGTCGCTATGATGGAGAAAACGTCGCCACACCTACCAACTAGGGTAAATTTGGCAACCCTGTAACAAACGACGGATCCACGACGCCAAAATGTTGATAATTAACTAGAGTTAATTAATTTACGTTCTTTCCACGTTTCTCTTTACGAGACAATAGGGGACAAATAATCAATGCAGTTGCGACGAATTTGAAAATATCACTTTATCTGACAACTATAGAGGGCACCTCCTTAACCGAGACGGTTAGGTTTTCAGTAAACCAATACATGATTATTTCCGCCATACTGTTTTCTTTTCTTGATTTGCGCCGCTACGCCATTTGTGTACATCGTTACAAAATCTTGTTTTCCCAAGTAACATTTTAGGTTACTACATAGTTTTATTATTTTTCAAATTTATTATAAGGGGTTTATAGGGGTCGTGAATATTTATAACAATATTTATAAGAAAACTTTAACATGTTAAAGTTTATAAAGGTAATGAAAAAACCAGACGAGCGTTATTCTTCCAAAATTAGCAGTCAGAATATTCTTATTATTATATTTATAAAATTTGTGTCTTAGGTTTTATAATATAGCAAACAAAACATTTTTAATAACCCTAAAAAACTTTTGGTTTTTGGGTTTTATAATTTAGCAATCAAAACCTTTTGACGACATTTCTTATAAAACTTTTAGTGTAAAGTTGACAAGTTTTATAAGATCGTAATCAAAACCTTTTAAAAACTATTCTAATAAAACTTTTGGTTTAAATTCATTTAAGTTTTATAAGATATAAATAAAATCTGTTTAAAGATAATCACTACCAATCTGTTGGTGTCCATAGCTGCACAAGCTTTTATAAGATAGCAAGGAAAACTTTCTGAAGATTTACCTTAAGCTTTTCATGTGTAAGAGTTTTTTAAGTTGTTAGGTAATAAGCAAAACCTTTTCAATAATTTTGATATAAAACCTTCGCTTCAAAGAGAAAGCCAAAATCACGTGACTAGGTAAATTAGCCATGCAACAGACGCGCAAAAGGCTAAGTGCCCAATACATAAGAAGCCTGAATATTTTTATGTTGCTCGCGTTCTGGCAAAATTATCCGCGCGCACTGACAATGATGGAAGATGCTGTCAAATATCAAAGAAAACATTTTGGATAGTTAAAATGGCTAAGTGGCCACTTTGACTACAGTTTACCACAAATAATTGATCACTATCGAGGGAGACCAGTATAATAGTAATTACAACTTCTTGGGATTCTATAAGAGTTTTGATAACCCTTATAGAACTTGACGTAAAATATCTGACTGGCAGCCATTTTTCTAAACTGTTTCATAATTCAAAAATTTTGTATTTGTGACTTTAAACTCCAAACAGATAATAAGTTATGTAATAATAGTTGATTTATCAGTCATTATTTTTATTATTAACTAACCTTACTTTTTTCTCCACAAATTTGGTTAAAAATTCTTAAAATTACGGTTTTTTTCAAGCGCGCATGTTCTTAGAAGACAGAAATTAATTCTACACGATAAATACAACGTGCCTTATAGTATTTCCCGTAGAGAATCGATATAAACATCAATAAAATATTATAATAATATAACCTATAAATATTTGTCGAAATTAATATCCATCAAAAGTTTCGTCATTTCTGTAAACATTTTACTTGACGCATTTAGACAAAGATGAAATTATAAAAAAAACGCATGCATTGTAACTTTAAAGAAGGAAAGCAAATACCATATATTATATGGTTAAATCAATAAGGGGCGGGGTCAAATTGGATGCCCTAAACCCTCTGACAACCATTTGAAAACTACTTGTATTTAGCTTGAAATTTTATAAAGGGGTAGAGAATGTTTTTAAAGATATTTTTTAAAACTAAGACTCATGTGAAAGTAGTAATGTATTCATTTATAAAAACTGACACTTAAGACGTATAGGGGGTTTATAAGAGTCCTGAAAAGGTTTTAAAGAGAAGCTAATACAACTTTTTGTTTTATTAAGTAGTTGCTAGAAGGTATTGATGGCCATTTTAAAAAAATTAATGTTACTTGGATTTTTGCTGGATTTTGATGATTTTTTAGTTAGTTTAGACTGGCTACAGTTTAAAATGCGTTTAAAGCATTTTTAAAATTTTCAGTGTTTAAACAAAAAAATAATTTAGCAAAAAAATTAGAACGACTGAAGGCTTGCTTATTTTTTAAATCTAAAGTATCCATTTTTGACGAAAAACGTGCATTGGTAAATTTAGTGGATGGGAATCAAGGAATACAAGCGTTTTTAAAAATTTTCGTACCGATCCTAAAATTAGTTAAGAGGTTCGTGTAAACAAAATAATTCAGATTTATTGCCAAAGTGCACTTTGGATTGGTAACAAGAGAATTCAGCGCATTTTGAGTCGGGATGGAGTCCCACGTAAATCCTTATTTTTTTAGTTATTCAAATCTATTTCACTCCAAGGTCAGTTTAGTAAAATTTGGAACGGGTCCTAATATTTTCATGTAACCGCGATAACATTTACGTGATTCAAATGTGCGCTGTTATACAGAAATAGGATAATCCAAAGCTATTTTTTATTTCTGAAGAGCCTTAAAAATACATTTTTAACTTTGTTTGTAATAAATATCAGAGATTTTTACAAGTTTAAAAATAATAAATGACTGTATACAGAAAAAGCCAATTTAAAACACAAATTGCAAATGAAAAAACTTGGATAGGTCACTTTGTTAGCTAAATGAAAGAATAAATTGGACCATTATCAGTCCACCTGTGGGGTTCAAGCAACTGTATAGACGCTTTAAAAAAAGGTAATTTGTTAAAACCATAGACTTAAAGAAAACAAGAGAAGAACCAAGGCATGGATATAAAAAGAGAATACAGCTGATAGCTGTCGGTCGTTACTTGGGAAATATTGAACTTCCTTTTGTTTTGTCCAATATATCCAAGTAGTAGTAGTAGTAGATGGGCGGCCGTAGTCTGGCAATTAGGCCGCATAATGGACCCTTTTTGTCATACCCCCCATGCACCCCCGACTGATGCACATGCCCCTTAGGATGCAAGTTTTCTTTCTCTAAGAGAACTTAGTTTTTGCCTGACACCTCTTTATCGAGGGCAGGGATCTTTATACTGCGTAGCAAGTATACACAGTGGACCGCCGGCTTTACACCCCCTTCGAGGGTGGTCCATCTATCTAATATTGCTACCGTCCCAGCAGAACTTGGTTGACGGTAGACTTTTCTCCCCAGCAGCCCGCTGTCATATAGGTTGACCCGAAAATCGAGGTCCCGGTTTCGCTGGTCGGGGTCGCCGTCGGAGTCTTCAGACGCATTCCTTGAAGTGGTCCTGCTACCCTAAGGTGCTACCACCTCTTTCCAAGTCACCTTTTGTCGACTCCCGCTACCAAATCTGTCGGAGTCCAGCGGCGTCTCATGGAGAATCTCGGAAAAGTCCAGGTCGTCCTTTTTGGGTCACCGGCTAGTCCCCTCTACCCAGTTTGGTGGGGTCTTCGGCCGTCCACTTTTGAGTCCCGCAAAGTTTTTCGGTGCAGTGTCAACCGTGCCGCCTACTTCTATCTCGTTTGTTGTTATTCTATGCATAACGTCAACTGCGAAGCTACCGCCCGTCGTCGTGGTCTCGAGTCGCATTCGGTGTTGTGTGAAGCAATGTGTACTTGCCGAGATCCGATCCTGCGATCTCTGTTCTGCAGACTAAGACGCTGTTCACTGGTCTACGGCGACCCCCTTTTATGATCCAAACTTAACATATGTCAGTTGGTAGTTTGGTCTCTATTGTTGAAACGTCTTTATAATGTATAACAAGTTCTCTTTAAATTGGACAAAAATTAACAAAGTTTTACGTCAAATTATAGGCCCATTTATCTCGTTTCCACGCTGTCAAAAATATTAAAACCCTTGCCCGCAAATGATTGACTTTGCTCTCAGAAAAACATTAGATTATAAATCGACACCAGTATGAAGTTTAGCAAAGTAAGAGTACATCTAATGCAATGTTTAACTTTTTATCAAACTTATTCCAGGGCATCAACAGAACGGAGGCTAGGGTTGCTAGTTCACTGGAAAACCTTTAATTATCAGGGCATTTTAAAAATTTTTGTAAAACCCGGGAACTTTTTTTGCAAACCTGGAAAAAAATATTTTTGGCCAATACTTAAATATCGTAGACTGCCCCTTTGAATGAAGGACGTGTAGGAAAAAGACTGTTTAAGAACTAATTATCTTAGAAGAAATCATGGTTTATGTTTCAGTTTTAGACAAGAAAAATAAAGAGGGCGGATCGCGATTTGGGTGTTTATTATGATTCGCAAACGCCTTATTTCTAAAACATCCGTTTAACCGTTTCCTTTCGAGGGAGAGAGATGGAATGTTTTATTTTCTAACACACAAAACAAAGATAGAATATGATCGATTTAGTCTAGAATAATCAGAACGTTTGTTCAGATGCCTATTGGCATTAATCACGTGACACTTCCCATTGAATTTAACCAGCCACAAAATATTGCACCCACTTGGAAGGTAAAAAAAGAAACTGTTTTGTATGTCTGTATGTACCTAAAATAAGCTTGAATGATAAAACAGATTAAACTCTAGTGATATTCTAGTTTGTAGCAGAAGTGTTTTGTTTATTAATGTTATTTGTTACATTTTAATTTTTTGCGTTTGTTTCTAAATCAATAAAATTAAAAAAAATATATTCTAGCCACACACTTACATACTTGCACTTAAATATTTTTTTTTCTAAATAGAACATGGATTTTTTTTTAATTGTCTGAAATTTTTTTCTTTTCCTTTGCTAGTAACACTGGAGGCCTCAGCGGCAGTGTTTTGTGACTTATCAAAGGCTTTTTACCGCGTGAGTCACGAGATACTGCTGCGAAAACTCTTAGTTTATGACTTTCGTGGTATTGCTTCTGGGTTGATTCAGTCTTTTCTCCCAGAACATGATCAGTTTAAAAACGTATTTCATGTGGCGTTCCCAAGGGCTCAGTATTAGGTCCAACTTTGTTTCCAGTTTACATCAACGATCTTCCATAACTTGACATATGTGGCTCCATCTGGCTTTCGCAGATGATTAATCTGTATGATAAGATAATCAGGACGAAAATCAACTCCCGGCTGATATGTCGTCTGACCTCTCTAAAATTAAAAAATGGTGTGATTCAAATCGTCTTTGTCTAAATCTATCGAAAAATCACATGATTGGGTTTAACTGTACGGTAAACAACATCGAGGCAATAGCTCTATTACTTCGGTTGCCAACTCTTAGTTTCTGTTAATTAATTTTGGATGAGAGCTTGAGGTTTTAGGAACATAATTTAAAACTAAATAAAAAACTAGCCTCTGGATACTACTTAATTAGGATCACCTCTAGGGAATTAGAAACACGTTTCGCTGGTAACATTTATTTTGCGAATACTGAATCCCACCTGAGATATGCCCTTACATTCCAGGGAGCTTGCGCGCAGTATCTTTTTTAATCTGTTTTCAGTCTTCAAAAAAGAACTGTAACAAACTTATGCTATGCTCGTTCTAGAGGACACTGCAGGTCACTTTTTGGTAATAATAAAATACTTACACTCGCATGCTTATTTATCTTGGAAACTGCATGCCTTATGTATAAAAACAAAATTAATTTTCCAAATCATCAGCATATTCACTTCACAAGACAGATAGGCAATATACCATTGCCAATTCCACGGCTGAGCATCATTAGAGACTCCTTGATTTATAACGGAGTAAAGATATATAACCACCGGCGCTTCGAAATAAGAAATAACCTTAAACTGTTTGGCAACAAATTAAAACCCAAGCTTCTCTGAAGATCATTCTGCAGTGTTGACGAATCTTTCCAAGAGAGTGATAGGTTATTGTTTAACTTGAATTTAAGTTTCATGGTGTGTAAAATTGTTTATTTTGTGTTAAACCAGTACTCTTGTTGACCTTCTTTTCTTTGAAATAAAAATATTTTTTTAATTTTTATATGTGTAAACTATAATTAGTATTAAAAGTTAACGACGATTCAGTCATAAAGTGAAACTCTCTGTGATCTATCTTAGTGTTTATTAAAGCCATAGTTTCTCCGCAGATTTTAAATAAAAGATAGTACAACTGGCAACGCCTTGGCCTTTAATTTTTTAATCTTTTGCCAGAGTGCACAGGGAAAACTAAATATTAGAATTAGCTGAAATTTTGCACGGGTGATCATTTTTAAATGCTTAACAAAAATATTGGAAGGATTTTTCATAATTTTCAATTACTTTTTCTTCAAAATAAAAGCTCTGATGCTGTCAGATATCCCAAAAGCCGCAAAATAATTGCGGTTTAGAAAAAATCCGATTTACAAAAAAAAAATGAGAAAAACTCATAATTTCTACTGAATTACATTTTTCCTTTTTATATTTCCTTGATTTAGCGAAAATAAAAACTAGTTTCCTTTTTTCTAAAAGCCTGTGCACTCCGGAAAAGAAAACCGATCAATCAATCACACTTCATTGAATTTTCATACGCATTTCAAGTGTTGGTCGATAGATCGCAGAATTTATATGATTTCATGGTAACTGCAGGTGTTTTGTCAACAAACTTTAAATTGGACCGCATTGGGACAGAAGAGTATTTTTGCGTTTTCTGACAGAACACCATTCGAGGTTATTTTTATCTTCAAAAATGTGTTTTCAAAAACATTGTTCAAAAACAAATATGAAGCCACTTCGCACGTGCGGTCGCCCTCCGAAAGAGGCCTAGCGCTGTGCGGGCATTACCCCGAGTCTATCAAAGAACCAAGAAAACTTTACTGGCTCGCTGGGATTACTAGGAATTCGCATAGAAACATTCGGAGCCCATAACCCCACATAACTTTGTTTTTATTTTGATTCAACCATTTTTTTTTTAATTTAAATTATTGCGGCATAGTTATGTGCAAGTGTACTAGTGAAGTCTTTGAGTGTAAAGGATAGATTTTCGAACCTCAGTTTCACAAACACGGATACTTGAGTATTAACAAAACAGGTTGGTAAAGCTCCATTTAGAGATTGGAAAGACTCTTGCTAGTCGTTGACGCTCCTGCTTAAAATAGAATAGGAATATTTCGTCTGGCGCCAGTAACCGATTTTTAAATCTGCATGCTTTTAAGTTAATGTTGTCGGTATCAGCTAGCGGGAGTGTTTCCAATTCAATTATAAATGCACCTGTAAATGCAACCTTAAACATTACACCCATTTACTTTAATACGAAGTTGGGTAGCGTTCTTTTAGCAGGTAATTCTGCAATAAATGGTTTTCTTTTATTTTAGTATTTTACTTGGTTTTTTAACGGCGCGACCTAAGCCCAAATTTTTGACCCGGTGCTAAAAAAATATCTGGTGTCCCACTGTGGATAAACATAAATAAAGTCTCCGCGTTGTCATGGAAAACAAATTCAATGACGAAAAATTTTGCAAAAAAATGAGGTCGACATAGTTAAATTGATTTCCCGTACTGTGTTGCTAAAAACAATTTACCTTAAGACATAAGTTTTGCCAACATTTTTTTGTTTAAATTTCCATTATTTTTCAATAATATTTATTTATTGTGATATAAAACACTTTTCTGTGTCAATTTCGTGTTATAGTTAAATACCTATGTTAGAAAACCTTTATAATTTAAAGAGAGTTGTATTTAAATTGGATGCAAGATGGCGATTGACAAATGGGTGCTTTTTTTACTTCAGTAAAAAATAAACTTACGCCTTAAGCGAAACAAATTCTGTCGATGGCGCATTCTGCGTGATCGATCGAAACTAAAAAAATATCTACTCTAATTAGCAATAGGTCGAGGTAGCATCGATTCCGCGAGAGACATACAATTATGCTATCTGTATGCAGGTTTCATCTACAAGCAACCGATCATAAATCGCAAAGCAACCGATAGGTGACAAACAGACGAAAGATGTCTGTCTGCACTGCAAATCTAACGAGAAAAGAGGATTTTTTGTTCTTCAGTGCAAAATGAACGATTGCTCAGACAGAGGGTGGAACCTATGACGACCATTTTGTAGGTTTGTAGGTTCGTCGGTGTTAGTTTTGCCTATTTAATAGATTATAAAAAGGCTTTTTATCGAGTCCAAAAAAAAACTCCAAAAATTTTTGAAGGACGTTGGCCTCGATGCGGATATAAAGATAATTTCCAACCTATACTAGAAACAGACAGCTCAAATAAAAGCTGAAGAACAACTGTCCAAAGAAGTCCTCATTAAGAGAGGTTTTTGCCAATTCAAGATATGTTGATGCTACTGACATAATTGCAGAAACGCATGAATTTTTCTATAAAATTGCAGTAAAAAGTTCGCAATTTGAGTTCTAGAATGTTGGAAAAACAAAAAGTATGGTGGTCATAGCCAAGGAAAAGACCATAATAGTTTTTAAAGGAGAAGAAAATGTAAGGAGATATTTAAAATAATATCGTATATACACTTGAGGTTACGATCCTTTGTCAAATAATACTTAATGAGTTAAAATTAAAAAAAAAATAATAAAAAATAAACTTACTGTTGTGAACTAAATTTTATTAGGAAATCTACAAATGCGATTTTAAATTAGATTTCATGAATTTTTTTAAATGGAGATCGAACGATGCGTTTACAGGTTTGGCATTAAGCAAACCCTTCTTGGCGTCCTCGAATATTCTTTCATAGACCTTGCCGTCGTAGGCACCTAAAATAAATACACATAATTTTAGTGATTTAACAATTATCAATAATTGACAGGGTCAAATGTGCCTGTCATTTAAAATATTAATATAATTGTCCACCTCATATTCACACTATGGGTACCCTCAAATGCATAGCTTGTGCGAGGAAGGGCTGTCAATTCTTATTAGAGTCAACTGCCTTGGGCTGGAGATATATAAAGTTATATACAAAAAGCTACCATTTGCTAGTTCTAGCATGGCAGGGTATTATAATAATACCGTTTCGGTCACCTATCTGAAACCTAATCGCGATCGGCGATGCTTAGGTCTGGTTATCAATAATCAAGTGTTTGATTTACTTCTGCCCAAATTTTTTTACACCCGTGTGTGAAAGAAAAGTTTATGGGCAGTAACTAAAACCGGGTTTTAACGAAAGTCTAAAAAATTTTCTTTTTCCAACATCATTTTTCTTAGAATAATTATTTTCATATAATGTGCTGCCAAACAGTACCTTGTTAAAATACAATTTCCAGGAAAATTTTTAAAACGCCTATTCAAAGACCGGCTTAAAAATAATTAAATTTAGCGTTAAAAATAAATATACCCTCCCAGAAAAAAGCAATATTTTTTTTTGCTTTTAGGGCCGTTTGAGCCAGTAATTATATTCTTTATCATAACGACATTATGTCTTTGTTTGATTTCCATGTCAGACGGCTAAATTTTTCGCCTGGAACACTGTAATTGCTCATATTTATTGGGTTATTTCTTAGAACATATCTGTTTAGCTCCACTGACGTCACAATTTTAACTATTAAAAAAGTTTTATTTTATATAGTTTGTTATACATCAGTTACTTTGTTTATACATGCTTTTTAAAGCGCTGTTATGTCAGGATCACTTAGTGTTTTATTTCTTATATTTTTAAACTGCTATTCAATGATATTTTATAAAGGACATAAAAACCTTCGGAGAAAACGAGTTTATTTAAAATCGTCCTTATATAAAAGCGGCTTTTGTGCGTATAAACGTGATAAAGTGAATAGACGTGACGTGTCTAAAAAATAATTGATGACGTGGGGCTGATGAACAGCAGTAGCATTCTAGCCTTTTAATAATTTAGGCTAACTTTTTAAATAAATAAACTAAGATACGAAAGATATGGAAAATGTCCCTGGCTGGGACCCCTCTTTTAATTTTTCCTACCTTGTAGAAGGCACTAATCGAACCAAGACTTAAAATTATAAGCATGACTTACCTAAAGCAGAGCCTAACACATCATCGCTGACGTCAAATCCATCCACAATTCCAACAGCGTTAGTCCTGAGCGCAAGCAGTAATTCTTCTAACCATTCTTGGAAAACTTCCGTGTTCATGTCTCTAATTGATATATACTAAACCAAACAAATGAGAGTTTGAATAGGACCTTATGTAGGCGATAACATATTTGCGTTAGAGTAACGAGACAAATAATATACAATTTCTAAAGACAAATTTTACGAATCTGACATACTATATTTTGTATATTAGTAAAGCAAACCTTATGACACAAGTAATTTCAAATCGCTATAGCTTTACATACAAGGCTAAGAGTATGTAAATATTTAAAACAAATATAACGCTCAAGGTTCAATTTTTTAAAATTATTGCCTTCTGTTCCTTCCGTCTCAATATAAGTACCATAAAATAGATTAGAATGGGGTGGTGTAGACACATGTCCACCTCGACCTTCTCAGATCTATTGTGGTTCCTCTTTCTCCTTCCCTGCTTTGCTAGAACTATAAAACAAGTTGCAGCCCCGTTCTTTTCATGAAACCCAAAAGCTTTGCCAGTGTGATCTGTATAAACCTTTCTGACCGCGGACATTCTAGGACCGCCAGTAATGCCCTGGTTTTACCTAGGCTTTCACATTGACATAGGACATGTAATGAGGATTCTTCCTCTTTCTTGCAGAAGCGGCATGTAGCATTTTCTACCAATCTCATTGCATACAAGTGCTTATAGTTCAAGGAGTTCAAATGAAATACCTATGTTACTTACCAAGTTGGCCTTGGAAAAAAAGTTTCCTTATTTGCTAGATTTCAATTTGTAATATTTATTTTTTAATCAGTTTGTGAAAAATATCTTACAAATTGGAAATAAAAAAACCTATTTATAATTTGGCTGGGCAATTGCCCAAAGCTGAAGTTTGCGAATCTTTTGACACCAATCCAATCCACGAGGAACAGTATGAACCTCCCGAAAAGTGCAACAGAGTAGTAAGGTTGGCTAAAAATAAGGTCGATTTGTCTGTGAGAAAGCTAGCAAGAATAAAACAAAAAACTTCAAAAAATACTATTTCTAGAATTTTGGCCAGACACGGTCAATAATACCGCAAAGGGCATAAATGTTCAATATACACCCCTAATCAGTTTGCCCCGATACCTCGATGTTGTCGTTATCTTCGACGCGACGTGTTCATTTTGCGAACAACAAATCCATTATAATGGGCGATGAAAAGTACTTTACTCTTGAGAACGCAGAAATCCCGGGCAATCAAGGATTTTACACTTTTAATATAGAGGAGACTCCGGACAACGTAAGAAAAAGGAAAAAGCCAAATTCGCGGACAAAATTTTAGTGTGGTGTGCAATTTCCGAAAGGGATATAGCAAGACTATATGTAGGATATGTACCGAGCGAAGCATTAACCAGCAGAGTTTATATTGATAACCGCCTAGTGAAACTATGCCACGAAAACGCAAAATTGGCTTTAAGAGCATAACAATCACCGTAATTTGCACCAGGCTCGCCCCATTAAAGACTTTTGCAGTGGAATTTACTAAGATCTTAAATAGTACCCCCCACAGATCTAAATATTTACACCTGTGGGGGGTACTACATTTTAAAACCAAATTTAAAAAAACACTTACCCATACAGAAAAGACACACTTTTTTTCTAAAAATATACCATATTTTAGAAGAAAATGCCCTAAAACTAATTTTTTTTTGACATGCTTCAAAATGGCATACGGTGAATACGCCAAAAATTTGGTACATAATAGCTTCATCATCTGTGTTTGAGGTTATAAAGTTGTTGATTTTTTAGACTACCTCTGGAGGGTGGTTTAAATTTATAATTTTAAATAATTGTTTCGTGGCAATTGGTAATAAGTTTGTTTAAAATTTCCCTAAGTAACCGTTTTTACAAGAAGTAATTTACCTTATTTAATATCCCAAGTTGTTTATTAATCAATAAAAACCTCCAATTTTGTTCAGAAAAACGCCATATTTTCAACCCGTTTTTTTATGAGGGCACTACGAGGCAAAACAAACATAAGTGAAGGTCACTGATTATGCATAAAAAGTATACCAAACAAAAAAACCCAAAACAACTATATTAATTTATTTACAAACTGAAAGTAAAACATTGAGGTTATGTAAAAGCTCAATCAAAATAATTTTCGTTACTCAAAGCCCACTCATTTTAAAGCTGTATCTTTCATCAGTAGAGGTTGGTGCAAGCCAAGGTGCAAGCAGAGGTAAAAGATCCGAACTCGCTGTTTGTGATTGAACGCAGCGCTAATATTTTTAAACTGACATTTCGACAGTGACAGAAATGTCAAAAAAAATTTGCACTTAAGATTTTTAATACATTTCATAAATAAAAACACCTTTTAAATGAATACAAAATTAATATACTCCTTATTTTATTATCACCCATCTAAATCGTTGTGTGACATCAAGTATTAATTGGAAACATCAATTATCAAGGGTAAGTTATAATTAGAGTGACATATAACCTGAACTTTAGTTTGTTCTAGAGAGTGTTTACTATTTAAACCCCGCGTGGGTTTCAATTTTTAAATTTTCTTTTCTTCTAAATTGAAACTTTCTTCTTAAATCTAACAAAAGATTGTCTTAAGATTATTATTCAATAAAAAAATTTATTAAAATTCTTCTTATAATTCAAACTGTGTCCAAAACTCAAGGAGGGTTGGTTTAAAATGCTTAAAACCAAAAATTTCACTTAAACTTAGGACCGTTCTAAAATAGACTAAACCCTTTTAGTAAATCCCACCGTTGGAGTTTTGCCCGGCTAAACTGTAACCAAGTGCAGAAAAATTAATATTGTCACTGACCAGAGCCTTCTTACATAGAGAGATAACTTATTATAAAGAAGGGGGCTGCTGTAGACCATGAACAGCGTCTTAGCCTGCAGAACAGAGATCGCAGGATCGGATCTCGGCAAGTACACATTGCTTCACACAACACCGAATGCGACTCGAGATGACGACGGGCGGCCCCACTTCTCAGCAACTCCGCAGTTAACGTTGTGCATAGAGTAACAACAAACGAGGTAGAAGTAGGCGGCACGGTTGACACTGCTCCGAAAACTTTGCGGGACTCAGAGGTGGACGGCCGAGGACCCCGCCAAACTGGGTAGAGGGGACTAGCCGGTGACCCAAAAAAAAAGGACGACCTGGACTTCTCCGAGATCGGGACTCCATGGGACGCGCCCATCTACTACTACTACTATTATAAAGAAGTATATAGTTTAAAAAAAGTTTATATTTCAAGAAGTATATGATTTTTTATCTTGTGCCAAAACTTGTGGGACCCACGTTAAGCCCTAAAGATTACTAATGCTCATTAGTATTAAAATGATATGACACTGTTGTCAATATTAGGTTATTTTTATGTTTACGTGCTTTACAAGGGCTGTCGAAGCATTTATCCTTACCTTAAATATCCAACCGCTAAACTTAAAAAAAGTATCAACAGCGTACAATTCCATCAATTGGACCAGTACAACGATAAGCTCGGGAGAAGTGTTAGCTACATTGACAGCGTTATAGAATGTTTCCACAATATGAACTCTTCCATGAAGTTCAGCTGCTTGCACTAGTTCTAGAGCCGACTTGTTTACTGCTTCTTCTAGTACATCTCCGTTTCCTACTCGTTTCATTATGTGATTTGATGCGGAGTCTAGAGCCCTAAAATCGTTTATTATTATCACAGATAAGTTTTAAAATAAGATCTGTATTAAACAAAAAGTGCGCCGCTTATTTGGTCTACGATTTGATACAATAAATTTTCAACTGCCACATCTAACTCCCCACTCTTTTGTTTAAGTTTATTGAATGCAGTCTTTCAAATGGTGGATTTTGGAATTTGCAGCTATCAAATTATATTAGCCGGAATCGGACCAAGCATATGGTTTGATTTTTTTATACCGACTAGGTACCGTATTATTTTTAGCGTATAACCAATTAGGATTACTAAAATAAAGAAGTTTTGCAATCTATAATGCTTTCATTCCTGTCAAATTATAATAAACCTGCTGGAGTTCCCAATAATAAAATAGAACCTTCTATTAAATGTAGCTTCTGAATCACTGAAACTCAGAGCAATAAATTTCTGATGACTAGATGGCTTTAAAATCTTATTCAATGGTAGTTTAACTTCTTGTTTTATTCAATGGTGCTTGACGGTTTGTGTGTAGATCAATCTCTCTCGGTTTTGCAAAAATGTTTTATGTATGCTATAAACCAAACTAAGGATAATATATATCTTCTCTGCTACAATCTTTTTTAATGTAAAAATTAGGCATCCCACCGACTTCTCAGTTTTCGAGTCATTCAAACTCTCTCTGTTTTGAAAAGATATCTGTAAAAATCTGACCCCTCTCTGCTTAAAATACAAATTCACTGGCATTTGTTTTGACACAACTAATGTTAAATATTTAAGGTATTTATACCTACCCAGCCACAGTCTTTTTCAACGTAAAAATAATCCATTCCACTGACTTCTCAAAAGGTCTATTTTCATCAAGAATAGTCATCAAATATTTGACGGTTTTCCTGTCTACCAACCTCTCTCTGTTTTGCCAAGATTTCAATAAAAATCTTGCTGTTTGTAAATACATCACCGTGTTTTCTCCCTCAAATGTAATCTGGGGAACTGCAACACCGTACAAATGAGGAAAACCTGAAGACAATGCATATCCGTGTCCTCCGCACGACTTGCGGCAAGTCTCTATACCCTCAGCGGAGTCTGCACTGGTTACTGCTTTTAGCACGCAAGACAAGGCATGAAACTAAAACAAATATTTACAGAAGAATAGTACAATTTTACTTGTTTTTTTGTTAAAATCTTAGAAAATTACTATGATGAAAAATGTGGACTAGTAGTTGGTAAGCTCAAACTTGATTACATCAGATTTTCAATAGATATATAGATAGATAGATTCTTTATTTGTTTCTGGATCATATTTATGGTATGGAAATTGTCTTTTAATTTTTAAACCAATAATACGCTTATGTAGCTTTGTATAAAAAATAATCAAAAGGTTTTGGCACCTGCGATTATTTACACACATCTTAATATAATTACAACGCAAAGATAAAATAATATTATCTAGGTTTATAACTAAAGTCGTACAAAAATAGTGGCACAACAGGGATCAACATCTACTATAGTTCTTTTCTATTATCTATATATATACTATTCTTGTACAAGGTAGTCGTATAGGTACATTTAAATTTGTTATTGTTTTGTATACACTTTATATTTTTTCATAAATTATTGCATAATTTTATTGCAAGCATGGTGGAATGTTCGCAAGTATGTACTATATTTCCATGTCTTGTATTGCACCCATGTGTCCGATTTGTTGTGGTAAATCAGTTGAGCTATTTCTAACAAATAAAATGGATTTATACACAAATACTGAATAAAATGTTAGAAGGCGATTCTAAATTAAGATAAGTCTACACGAATCCGAAGAATCCTTTCTTGTAAGGCAAAGACTTTCTCCATATATGATCCATTACCCCAGAATATGACTTCAAATCAGAGAGCCGAGTAAGCCAATGCATAATATATACTCAGCACATTCTTACTATCCATATTTTCCGTAAGAATGAATTTGAATCCTAAAAACAGTTCGTTTACTTAAACAGATAAACCGCACACAAATATTAACAAAATTTTGCATAGCGGAGGCTTCTCGTATCCCCCACAGACCACTAGTGTGGTTTTTTAAATATATATATAAATATATCTTGTTTTTATCTAGTTTCTTAACATAATCGATAATTTTTACCGTGAATTAAAAATTTTTAGGATACGTAAAAGTATGTCAAAAACTTAAAATTATGCAAAATCCGTGAAATGGGAAATTTGATACAAATTTGATTAACAGTTTTTTAGATTAAGTAATTGGAAGAAGCGCATTTTTATTCAAATTCACCCATATGATCACTATCAATATGATCCTATGGCGCAAAATTTCTATCTACAATTAGTCATAAGAATTTTGTTGTTTGAAGATTTGTAATTTCAATATCGTTCATAAAAACATTACCGATTACTCGTCGAAATCTTAACAAAATTGTTTTTTTGACGTTCTCCACCAAACGGTTCTTTTCACACCATGTATAAAATTGAGTACATATTTGTTTCGTTTTGGCATTTAGTTCCGCTACTGTTTCTGCAGCTAGACATATATTTACATCATCCGCAAACAGCACAATACATTCAGCGATTATATAAGGTGGCAAGTAATTAATAAATAGAAGAAAAATTAGAGGTCCGAGCACAGAACCTTGGGGTACACCTAGATTAAGTTTGTCAAAGTCGGACTGCCCTCAATTCATTGTAACATATATTTTACAGAACAAAATCAATATTTATGGAGTCAAATGATAGATATGTCGAAAAATATACCACATACTTCTTTATTTTGATCTAGACTTTTATATACATATTTTAAAAATCATAACATTCCGATTCCGTACTTTTGTTTTTCCTAAATCCATGTTGATATTAGATTAAACTTTGTTAAAAATTCATGCATTTCATTATAAAGGGTGGGCCAAAAAATCTTGCACACTTTTGAATTTGCTGTAACTTTTAACTTTTTCGAAGGAAACGAAATGAAACTTTTCCGATACGGTCCAATATTTTTCATTTCCAAAAAATACAAGATAGCGGACGGTTTTAAATAACGGGAAATTTTCACCCCCGCCCCCTGCAAAAAAAAATATGTGCGGCGCTGGAGAAAATCTAAGTCATTGTGACAAGAGCCTTACATATTCTCTCTATACCAAGACATTACTTAATTAAATCGGTTAAAAAATAAAAAAATACGGGCTTTTATATTGAGTGGAGTTGTTTGCTGTAACTTTAGAGAGAAGTACAAGACTTAAGGCTTTTAATTTGTGGTTGAAAATTTAACGATTTTCAAAAATTCATGATGGCGGATATTTTTAAATCCTCCTCTTCCCTGAAAAAAAAAAATGTTTGGTACCTATACTGAACGAAATCAAAATTATTGCGACAAAAGTTCCCTCCCTGCTGCATATATGAAGGTATCACTAAATTAAATCGGTTAAAAAATAAAAATTGATCATCAAGTATGGTGACATAAGCTAAATGCCCCTTTGCTTAAAATTTGCCTGTTTCTGCATATAGGAAAATGTCGCAGATTTTGATTGAGTGGCCTGCTAACAGTCCCGATTTGAATCTGGTAGACAGCCATTATTGAACGCCACGGTGACATTAACGAACTGTGTCAAGGCATCACAGAGGTCCATCGAAGTTTGCCCCAAAGAAACATTACCAATGCTTTTAATAAATAAGAACACATGGGGATCAGCTTAGAAAATCTAAGTAGCCCGATCTAGATTATTATATTGTTATTGAAAACACTGGAAATGATGACACTAACTTGTTTACTTCTTAACTGATTTAAGAAAGTGATACCTCCATATACCTAGCAGAGATGGGAGGTAGAATGGCCCGGATTTTGATTTGTTACTTTTTTAGGGGAGTGAAATTACCCAATGGTTAAAGCGTGTTAAATCTGTCCGCCATCTCGGATGTTTAAAAAATGTCAAAGCCGCAAGCTTTGTTCAACCAAAAATTTAAAAATGTTTAAAATCAAGTAATCCGATAAAAAGTTAAAGCCAATGCAAAAACCACTTATTTCAGAAGTTTATAGTTTTCTTGTCTCTCAACCGATTTAATTAAGTAATGCTTTGGTACAGAAAACATACCCAAGCCCACCCTATATATAACTTTTTCAAACATTTTTGAAAATACATATAAAATGGATATGGGACGATAATTTTTCATGTCCTCAAAAGTTCCATCCTTGTGAATAGGGAAATCTTTAGAGATTTTAAATGAGTTGGGCAGGGAGTAAGGCTTTTAAACTGAGCTGTTTCATTTTGGCATTTGGGAAATATCAGCCATTTTCCGTATTAGAGGGTTAAATTTTAACTGTGTCTTAAAAAAGCGGCTCTGGCAGTCATTCATTTTCAACCATCTCATGTTTCTATCTACAGTCCGTTTTTATTTAGATAAAACCTAACCTCAATGACCCACTGAACAAAACCAGGATCGAAAGTAAATAAATAAATAAATAAATAAATAAAATAAAGACGACTTTTAATAATATATAACAAAGTAAATTAAATTTTCAAAATGGTGCTTTGACGTTGCGAAGTCTAGCTTTAAACCTGTTCTATTCACAGACCTACACCATTAGACTCTGAATGCTATGCTAATACCCTGGCTCCTACAATAACAATGTATCTCGCAAAACGTATCGCCGGAATTAGGAGTTCTCTTTCTTTTTATATAAATTTAAAAAAATATTTGTAGTAATCCTAAGTCGCAGTTTATACAATATCTTTGCCTCAAAGAGCAGGAGAAAAAAAGATACAATGTGTCTGAGCCAGTATACCATGTGAAAATGATTACATATATGTATAAGCTCGTGTTCCCCAAATTATGAAAGCATAGTGGGATGAAGCCTTGTTGCCAACTTGAGGTTACTTTCTTGTTGGTTCTGAAATTTCATGAAAATCTTCATGCTTTTTTACCACTATAAACAGCTATATTCAAAAATATCATGAAAACAATGTTTATTTATTTAAAAACTATAATTACAAAACAAAAGATAAAAATAAACACATAAAAATATAAAAAGGCCATATTTTTTCGAATGCTCCCAACGATCCCTAAACAAGAACTGGCAAGTCGCAATACCTTGCCGTCTTCTGCGCACTACCTGGTGGTTTGCATTCATTATATATGTTTTGCAGCGTTGCATACCGACCGTGTCCAAATATTTCTGATTTCGAAACCTTTTGTGTGGTTTTTGTGATTTTTATAAACTTGTGAAGTTAAAAACTATAAGATGGTGCGGGAGTGCATCGTGTGTAAACGACTGGAACACCCAAATCAAGAGATTTCCTTTCAAAGGTAAATGTCAAAATAAGCTGTAGTTTTTTTGTGATAATTACTGGTCAGTGTCGTCCTTTACCTATTCTAAATTATTGGTATTACTGTTTTTGGTAATTATGCAGCATACGATTTTCTACCATTTTGATTTTTTATGGAAAATTGTTTATAGAGGCACCTACTAGGGTCCCTAGGACCCCAAATCCGCCGGCGCCGTTTTTTTTTTAAGAGAGAGAGAGTTAGGTTGAGTTGGGCTGGGTTGGATTGGGTTATTTTAGTAAAAAAAAATAAAAAAAAACAACCAGCGCCGGCGGATTTGGGGTCCTAAAGAATTTTTCATAAAAAATTAAAAATGGCAGACAACCGTATACTGCATAATTACGCTGTTTTTTTTAATATGCTTTGTTGTTAGGACCAGAACCCTGTTTATATACCCTCTGTGCAGGTGTGCTCAAGGCTATAATTTGTTAACAAAGGCAAAAATAATATATCAAAATATTATTATGTTTTATTGTCTGTTTATTCTGGTATTTTAGTATTTTAGTCCTAAATTTAGAAAAGCAGGTACCTGACCACAGACCTAAGGGTTTCAAGTTCTGTGTACCTCACCTATGTAAAATAACAGTGGGTAAAACGAAATTGTTAAGTATAGTAAAATATTTTAATTCTCAAAGATTTAATTGAATATTAGTTTTAAAAAAAAGTAGGTATTTTATTATATTTTTACTTTTATCTTAACATATTTTATATGACAAATTTTAAACTTATAATTATGCAAGTGATTTAGATTATTTCATCAGGGGTTTAATTTAAACATCAGGATTTGCCTTTTTCCTTCAGTTGATAGAAAAGACTATTAAAAAACTGTTGCCCTCAACCTTGTATTGAAGTTATCTTTAACAACATAACACAATTAAATTGGTGGCGAGTTTCTGAAAGGGTGTCAAGAAAGGAGGTGGATTTTTATAACTTCATCCAAAAGACGTGTGTGAAGTAAGTGTCAGTAAATTACAAAAGCATGGTTACCGATGCAAAAAAAATCGTTTTTTTTTTTAAATCACTCGCTGCGCTCGTTAATTTAAATCAACTCTCGTAAAAAAAACGCTCTTTTAACCGCTAGTTGTGAAAACTACAAATTACTGCTTTTGTGAAATTAACCCATTTTTTTACATATTTATTAATTTTGCGCCGCTACTGTTAGAGTATGTAAAACAAAAGGATGTATCTAGGATATACGGTATACATGTTTTATCGCAGTGTTGCCGAGCAACGTTCTGAAAATCATTCTGTCCTTTTTTGGCACACAGGCTAGCTTGGGGGCGAAACAAATAAGAATTTATGAATGGGATTCAGGATCTATGGTTTTTAGGTCTGTGGTTCTACTTAACCACAAAATGCAGAAAAAAAAGAAACATATAAACAAAATTATTTAGAGAAAACAAATATAGGAATATTCAATTTTGAAATCGATATTTTTTTAAATTTAATAATGGAAAAGTTTTTAAAATTATTAGGCAACGAATTAAAGTAACATAATATCATTATAAATTAAATGACAGGTTTAATTTTAAAAAGGGCCGTACGATAGACGGTTGTTTGGGCGTTTTACAAACTTTCTTTGAGACGGGAAAGGTGGTTACTTGTAATGATAGATGATAAATGAAATTTGCCAAATGGAGATTTCTACGTTTTTCCTTTTTTAACCAAGTCAACTCTTTTATTTTTAGGGAAACGTGATCATATTTTCTTAGGTTAAAAATAAGTCTAAAACAGCTAGTTTGAATTTTCTGAATTCTAGTCTTACATTCAAGATTTAGGTATGGGACAGAGAGAAAATTGCAGTCGTTAATATTTGATAATACCAAGCTTTCGGATAAATTACGTTTTACAGTTTTATTTAGAAAGTGTTTATTTGAATATAGGAGTTTAAGATTAATAAATGCTTTTTGAATCAATTTTATAACATGTGCGCGAAATCTTAATTCTGTGTCTAACATAATCCCAATATTCCTAGAGAAATCTACAATTTGCAAAAAACATTATTAATTTTAATACTAATTTGCTGTTTAATAAGAGATCCTTTATTTTTGGTTTCAAAAAAAGTACATAAGACTTATTGGCATTTAATTTAAGTTTATGTTCCAAGGACTGCTATGTTATTTAAATCATTGTTTATTTGCATCTGCGCAATACAAAAGAGATAATTAGGTGAATTTTTTGTATGAAATTTGTTGAAGGAACATTCTGCTACACAAAGAGTTGCATTACATTTTCCACAAAAGGTGCGAGATTTCCTTTTGCAATTGGTTTGTGTACATCTTCTTAGCTTCTCTCTTTTTTCTACAACATGATTTACAGCATCAACCTTTACATTTTCTGGAACATTACTTCGAGACGTGTTTGGAAGACTCAACGGGCGACCACAATTTACCCTTTTTCGTACGAATCATGTTGTATAAAGTAAAGTCCTTTACAATAGCTATGTCTGTCATTATGGTAAAAAGACACCAATACTATTTTTTGTCTCTTACGGTAAGTTTTTTAATAACTCTTTCTCTTTTCACAAAATTGGATAGAGGTATATTACCTACTTATTTCTGTTCATCAACCAGTGGTTGATCACGCTAGAACTAGGACCATTATCATTATCAACAAATTGGGTCTTCTCTTTCTTAGGATCCAAGAAAATGGAGACTTCTCCCGAAATATCTTTTACACGAGCCTCGCCTAATTCGTAATGATCATTTAAAGTAAACATTTCAATGCATCGGTATCCCTATACTTAACGCATTCAAAAGGCAGCCAAAAGACGCCACATTTCTCAGTTGTCTATGCCATGTTTTGAACGAGACCCGCTGTTATAGTGGACGCGAGGCCTGAACAGCTGATTGCAATTGTTGCGTACGTTGATAGGTCCGTAACGATACGTACTTCCCTCCGTACGCAACGCGTGGAGTCGGATGTTCTCTCATCGCATTCACCATAAACAACGAAACATGCCGTAAACAAGTTAAAAATGTAGTGTCTTTTGACTTTGTTTTGAAAGGGTTAGGTATACCGATACCGATGCGTTGAAGTGTCTAATATCAGCACCTATTTCGTTCGAGTAGAAGTACTCTACTGGATCTCCCAAGTTTAAAAAAAAAATCTTCTTAAAATCAATTGGTAATCGCACGATAAACATAAGCTTTCTCCCATACAGCACACCTAATAAAATTATTGAGCAGACCTGATAAGAACGTGTTCGGTAGCCGTCGGAGATCGCCAGGCTAATTTACTCCTTCGCAACTCTACCAATACCCACTGTCATCAAATGAGGACACTGGGCGTTAATGGGTTACTAATAATTCCGAAAAACCGCGGAAAACACTGCGGTAGTTAGTTTTAAATAGTTTTATTTAACTTTACCTCTGGTAAACTATCAAATTGCCCGTTTTCCATTTCCAACCTGAGGCCAATGTATATTTGCCACAGCCAATTTCCGACAAAATGAAACGCGAACGTCGAAGCAATGTATGGGAAAATTTTGTATTGTTGTGTGACGAAGTCCAGAACTTGTACTTCCGGTGTGCTAAAATAAAAAAATTTCTATCAAAGTTAGGCGGCGCGATTTTTTGGATTGTTTATACAAGGCATAGACTAGTCACTTGATTAGTATTTGCTTTTGTTATAGTTTTAATCTTAAAAATTGCTCACTGTTCGTACTTGTCTTTGTTATTGTCATGATAATCACTAAGCAAGTGCATTTAATCTCACTTTTTTGCTGTTTTGCGTTGGTTACTTTTATTTTTTTGTAGTTTGTTTTTAAAAGAAATAAGGTTTAATGAAAACAGTTTTTTTTTGGAACCTACAAAACCCTTAGCAACTTGTTTTTGGCTTTTAATTTGCCTGTAAAAATTTTTTAAAAATGTTAAGCTTATTCCTGTGAACATAGTTGGGCGTCATAATCAAAATTTGGAACTTGCACATTTGTTATATCAATAGTCGCAATTTTAGATATAAAAGTTGAAAGTTGCCAACTTTCCTTAGAACTGTGACTAAAAATTGAACCAAAGATTAAGCCTTTGCTTTGCATGAACGATACATTACTTAACAACATTCAACAGCCACTTTCTTAAACACAGAAGTGACGAAAACAAGTGTAATTTTTCAAAAAGCTATTAAGATAATTGTAGAGCATAATAATAAGACATGTTGAAGTTCCTGTGAATTTTTAATAAAGATTATGTTATGATTACCTATACCGTAAGTAACCGTAATAACGTCTGGCATACTTTCCTGACATTTACGAGGATTTCTTCCTGTCATTTTATAACAGATGGGTAAAGTGCCTAAAAAGGGTCCCTAATATCCCATAAAACTTTAGTTATGCTCCTGGATTTTACGAAATCATTATTTTTTTACAATTTTTTTACTTACTTGGGTCTAATATTTGTCTGTCGCCTGACAGCACTGTACCTCGTAGCGATTGTAACGGCATTTTTTAAAAAATTCGCCGACTTTATCACAATAAGAACCCTAACGAATATCATAGTACCATAAACGAGTCTAGGATTTTTAGCGGAAATGTAAGTGCCATCCTAAAAATTAAAAATTTAAATTGTAAAAAACGGTAAAGAGGGGTGTTTTAACGAAAGCTTCTTGGCAAATAATAGCCACCGTTTATTTATAAATTTTGCCAACACCCGACAAAACCAAAACAATGAGTTGGAATAATTTCCATATCATTATAAACGTTAGAGAGAAGCCTAAATGAACAGGCGAATGGCAGAGCGACCATCAGTTTTTTCCGCGGTCATTCATAAACTGTGAGCATGCATTTGATGTGCTTTAGCTGTTGAGTGATCAATTCCTCTCAAAGCTTCGAAAATTAGATCCCATGAAAAGTAAATATTAATCATCGGGTATATTTTCTTTTTTAACTCAGGTTTCATCCCTATGTGGTTCTCTACGCATGTAACTTTCAAACGATTTCAATGAATTTTTTCATATAATTAGGCTAAGTATTTGTCCGCTTTTTATACATAAATTCGTTTATTGCTCTAAAAATACTCTCGCGTACTTCAAGATTGATCTGAAAAGGATTTGGATGTTCGATTATATATCCTTACCTGTCGAAAAAAATGAGAGGGCAATAGAATGGAAAATAGAATGAGTGAACCTGTGGCTCAGACATTTATGAAAACCCACAGATATCAAAATGGTTAAGATATGCTAGCTACGTATGAATACTGCAGGGGTGGTCGTACAGAGGTGAGACGTAGTCGCTGTTGTACGACGTATCTATTCTAAGCATGCGCACTGAGATAAGATTACGATTAAGCACTCTCCATTTGCGGAACTTTAAGTGTCTATTATCTTATTTATCCTAACCAACCTTATAAACTACGTCTTTTATTTTTGACCCATTAGACACTTTAATTTGGTCATGAGACGTACGAGGTGCCCAGCGGTATACGTAAAATTTTCTTACCATGTATTTATATGTCCCGTGGGCAAAACTCGCTGTGTATTTAATGACATCTTCACGTTAGCAACATGCCGCAAACGCTATGCTACGTAGGTTAGCGTCATGTATGAAAGTTATACATGCAAATGACGTGACCTTGATGAAAAAGCTCAACGATAGACCGCAGATATTGGCTTTGATATCTGTATTGGAGTGGAAGTTTTTGATTTTTTAAAAATCTTACGCCTTTAAACAATCAAACTTACCGGATGCACTTGACTGTATTTCATAAGCATTTGCATCCTTGGTATGCGAACATCCTTAAGTCCCAAATAGCCATTGTTGGTCCCATTGTAGCCCATTTTGGGTCCAATTTCGCCCACTTCGATGCCTTCAAGCGGCACGTGAGTTTCTTCATCTCGAATTTGGACCAGAAAAGCGTGGACTCCGTGGCATTTGCCTTTTGTGTAAAGTTGAGCTATAACGACTGCGTAGTTGGCTGTATGTCCTACTAAAAAATATTAGGATTACTTCAGCAAGATGTTTTTAATATAAATCCACATACTCCTCTTTCGTGTTTTCAAAATTTGGAAAATACTTACGCTAAGGAATTTTTCTAGGATATTCTAAAGGTCTAAATGAATAACATGTAGAACATATACAGACCGCTTCAAGCTACTGCGAACATAGGGGGAATCAAGTCCAATTTACTCTCCGTGCCGTACGACCGAGGTGGATTCGAAGCACGCTGCACTGTTATCTTTTGGAAATTCATTTTGTTTTTATTATTTTGTTTTATTTCTGCCTTGCTCGAGAAACAGATGGATAAGTTCTTAATTGAAATAATACATTTTTAAAACTAAAAATGGATGTCTACGAAGTTGCCGAAAAAGTGCAGATGGTCAAATCGTCATAACCCAACACACGTTCGATATTGGTCGAGGGAAAATTTGCATTTGTATTTTGATGTAAGAACACAGTATCCCCAAAAACTAAATGTTTGGGGGGGGGGGGGTATTGTAGGGGAACAAGTAATTGGGCCATTTTTTATTAACGGCAATTGCAATTTGAATGGTCCTAGATACTTGGATCTACTGCAGCAGCACATTCTTCCAACTGCTAGGCAGTTGTTAGGTGTAAGATTTGGTGAAACATGGTTTCAACAAGATGGTTGTTCCGCTCACAATGTTGGCCTTGTTAGGGAATATCTTGATAATGTATTTCCTAATCGGGTTATAAGTACACGGGGAACTATTTTATGGCCAGCTCGATCTCCCTATCTTGCTCCTAATGACTTCTATCTGTTTTTGAAGAAGCTTTTCAAATTATCACCCCTAACATGCTTGGAAACGTTGGAAGGGGTTTTTATAGTAGGCTCGGATATTGTCTAGCCGAGCAAGGAGGACTTTTCGAACATTTGCTTTAATTTTTTTTTAACTTGGAGAATCTTTTTGGTTTTTAGAATGTATTATTTTATTTTGAGAACTTGCTTTTATTTTGTTTCTCCTTATTATTTTCATTGTAACACGTCGTCACTGATAAATCTGAGCAGTTGACAATAAAACGCTCTTATTTATCAGTGACAAAAAATAAGAAAATTACGTTATAAAAATTTGCGTATTTATTGACCAAATTCCGGTTTCACTGACTACGCTCCACACAGCACCGTGGTTAGAGGCGTACTAAATACAAGGCGAACGGCGGCGAACGGCAGCGAATGGCGATCGGAAGCCTGAGTGTTGGTTGCTTCACTGATAGGCGTGCGGTGTCTCTGCATGTACGTACACTGGCAAATTAGACTTCTTCCGCCCTATGTTCGCAGTAGCTTGAAGCGGTCTGTATTTTCATACATTTATATGGAGATTTCTTCAGTTACTGAGATTCTGGTTGTTCAAGTTTGCGTATGGTATGTAAGTATGTGTGTGTGATTATTCTATTTTAATATTTTTGTTTTTAGATTTATTTTATTTCACGATTTTATCTTGTTAGAGTGGGTTACAATATAACTTTATATTTCTCAGATGTATTGATACCTACTAAAAATTCTAAAATCAAAGCACATATATGAGTTTGTTAATCTAGATGCTTACCAATATACAATTTGTAAATTATCTAGCTTTATGGGAAGTATTATTGTACACTCTAATTTAAGTAAGTAAGTAATTAGGTAATCGTTTTTACAGTGTTTCTTTGACTCACCACAAGCTAGTTTTTAAAGGCTCCTGTACATGTAAAAAGAATGAGGAAAATTTGGGCCCGAGTTTTTTTTTGTTCTTCTGCCAACACTTTCTTTTGACTTTTGACATAACACAACCTAATTTTTAAAATTACCGCCCCAGTAGCAAAAAAGCTATTGAAGCAATTGATAATCAAAGGCTTTTGTGGTATCGTTTCCATACGACTACTATTAAGTAATCTATAATCTACTTACAGCCACCGGGCCACCATTTATAAGATGTAAATGTGGGAGTATTAAGTATGAATTCTTGAGTATGGCAATCATATACAGCTGTGGTCTCCAGTGCTCTGACGTTTGTTCCATGTCCCAATTCAGTCTAAAAAAATTATAAAATCTGAAAGATTAATAAAACAACTCAAGTAACAATTTGTCGACGTTTTGACGTTGCCAAAGGCGACTTAACATTGCGTGAAAACGGCGGTATAAACATTCTAGCAACTCGCTGTTGCGCCAATTTGGCGGAGATTTTTTGAGTTGTGTTGACGCTGCCTGCGACTAGAGTCGCGTCCACCGTTTCCACAACGACTACGACTGACCCTTTATTGATTTGAAATTTCCATTTCCATCCACTAAATTTTCCATCGCACCTTAATTTTCCGTCAAAAATGGATATTTTGACTTTAATATTAACATGCTTCTAATTTTTTTGAAGTATTATTTTTTTATTTAAATAGATACTGAAAATTTTAAATATGCTTTAAATCTAATTTAAACTGTAGCCACTCTAAAAGAATACTCAAAAATTACTAAAATTAACTAAGAAATCTGCAAAATTCAGCAAAAAAAACAAGATTTTTTTTAACGATTTACACAAATGGCGTAGGGGAGCAAATCAGGAAATGAAAACAGTATGACGGCAATAATCATTTCGTGGTTTACAGAAAACCTAACGGTTTTGCGTCTAAGGAGGTGCCCTCTATAGTTGTCAGATACAGTTATATTTTTAAATGGACCGCAACTACCTTGATTATTTGGCCACTATTGTCCCGTTGTTGTGAAAAAACGTAAAATAATTAACTCTAGTTATTTAATTAATTTACGTTCTAGTTAATAACAACGGTGTGGCGTCGTTTTCGTATTCGTCATAGCGGCTGTTGCACAATTGACTAATATTTGCACTTTATGCAACGTTAATTGGCAATGGCAACTAAGGCAAATAAAAATTGTTACTTGGGAAGGAAAAGAAAAAATTCTAGATTTATTTGGTCCAGAATGTCTTACGATTTGGTTAACAATCTGTTTCAAAAAAATATCAAGTGTTTAGTCTATAAAGTTGTAGAACATTCACAATGAATTACAGAATTTTTTTAGGATGTATAATTTATCAAATTGCAGTTCAAAAATTTTTTAAACAATAAAAGAAGTGGATGATAAAAATATATACTTTTTGGATTGCCCATAATTTTACAACCAACGATTTTATTTTAAAATTTTTTACATAACTAAAAAGAATATACTTTAGACACCCCGAACAAGTGTTAAAAGTTAAATCATTTGAAAGTAGCTATTTCGATTTAGAGACAATTCCAAAAGTGATATTTTTTTACCCTGTATTTAAAAAAACAAATAAAATTGTTTAGTGGTTAGCTTGGGATATGCTAAATACCATAAAGAACAAAGTAAATGGGAATTAACGAACCCGTTCCTTGCAATCTACTAATTTTTTATTGCATTTTTACAAGTTTTTACTTAACTTGCAATGTATCTATGTATGTTTGTTCGGGTCGAATTTTGCAACTTAATTTTGACCAACTTCCCGACATCCGATCGGCTTCAAATTTGGCGTGCTTATATAGCTGTGGTGACAACACAAGAATATAGTGTGACAAAGTTGACAGCTCCCCTCTACTCGAAGGAGGTGGAGGGGTGTGCAGTTGAAGTACGCCCGATTTCGTTGAAATTTGGTGTGTTGGGGCACTTGGGGATGCAGATAACGGATTTCTAATCGGATTTTTAAAATTTAATATGGCGGATTCAAGATGGACGATTTTTGGTAATCTATTGCTAACCAATTTTAACTAACTTATACACATCCGATTGCCTTCATATTTATCATGCATTTATAGTTCCGCTGACAATACAATAAAATGTAATTATTAGGCACCCTACCCTTTTACAAGGGGATTGGAGGAGGGAAAACACCTAAGTTTTTCTGATTATCACTAAAATTGGTATACGGGGCTTTTGGGGACAAGGAATACGAATTTTTGATCAGATTTTCAAAATTCGTTATGGCGGATTCAAGATGGACGATTTTTGTCATGTTTTTCTAATCAATATTTACTGACTTATCCACATCCGATTGTGTTCAAATTAGGTATGCGTTTATAGTTCCGTTAAAAATACCATAATATAGTATTCTCAGGTACTCACCTCCCTCTAACGTCGGAAGTGAAGGGGGGGAGATGATTTAGTTTGTTCGATTTCAATTAAAATTGGGATAGAGGGTTTTTTCGGAAAGGGGATATGAATTTTTGATCAGATTTGAAAATTTCAAAATGGCGGATTCAAAATGGACGATTTGCGGTGAAAATCTAAAAATTAAAAAATACATTTCTATTAAAAAAAGTTTTAAAGAACAAGCTTTTATTAAATGCACCCAAAAGTAGAAAATAATTTTTTGTCTTTCTTATACTATAATAAAAGCGATGGGCGCAAATTAAAAATTTTAACTTTACGGTGACAAAGAGAGAACTATAAAAGAAGAACGAAATTCTTCTTGTATACGAATGATAAACATGATGCTTTCATCTAAAGAAGCTGAGAACGGGTGAGATTGCCGTACTTGCCGAACCCTTAAAAATGTCCTTTGGTTATAGAGTAATATAACTGTTTCTTAGGTGAATTGTCAATGTGACCGATATACGATACCCAAAGTTAAAATTTTTAATTTGCGCCCATCGCTTTTATTATGGTATAAGAAAGATAAAAAATTATTTTCTACTTTTGAGTGCATTTAATAAAAGCTTGTTCTTTAAAACTTTTTTTTAATAAAAATTTATTTTGTATAAGATGAGATGCTACATTCTCTGCAAAATGTTGAATATGTACAATGTATATAAGACTCGCAATACTGTGTAGAAAAAGAACTGAAAAAGATGCACACGATTCTTAACTCCACAAATTTCACGCAAGGTAAAATCCTTGGAACCAAAAAGAATACTGGTTTAACAGTGCTGTAAGCAAATAATTATTTACTATATTAAGGTCCAAAATGCGATACAATCATCCCACCAATGCAATGGTTCATATCGAGACCCAAGACTTTGAATAACTATAGTCGCAGCACCCAAAAATGCCACACAAAAAAGGATAATAAAATTTGAAGTGTGAAACCCATTAAGGAATCGTAAACAAATAGAAGGGGACTGCTTAATACGTATATTAGTCTAAAATAAAACAACGCTTTACATGTAGGTAAAATAAGCAAAGTATTAACTATTTTAGATTGTTCTAATTTTAAATCACAAAAGTAGGTAACAAATTGGAGGTAGCTAATATCTTTTTATTTTCGGAAAAGCAATAAACTTTCCTAAGATTATAAGAAATTATTAGCAAAGTTCCGAATCACTACTGGAGTCATCAGAACTCTCGCCCGTATGATTAATCAAATGATTAACTTTATATGTAAATTGCTTGTATTTATTTTAAATTTTTATTTATGTGTTTTTTCACTTACCCGAATTAAGATAATTACAGAGGAGCTAAATTTCGGATTCGAATGGTTTTTTTTTACGTAACACTTATATTCTTCCACATTTGGTCAATCGGGTTGAGTTCGCAGTAATATGGTGGTAATCGAATAACTTCATGTCCTTTTTCATGCGCCAAAGTATCAATAAAATGCACCGGCTCAAAATTTTGTGCGTTTAGTAATTCTATTAGATCTTTTTTTAGTTTAACGTTTTCTGGAATATTAGCATTTTTTTTTTTCATTTAAAAATTTGATTATGTCTACCTTCTTCGTTGAAATATTCAGTTATAATAAGTTCATTATATTACTAATGATGTAATATGAGTTTTGTAAAAAATAGTTTTCTGCGTATACATATGTAGAATAATGTCTTGGGTTTTTGTTGTGGAGTGTGTTTTTAAAAGTGTTGCCCTTCCCTTCCGATTATTTTTTTAAGGTCAACGGTTGTTTCCTGTCTTGCAGGCTCTATTTGTATCGCTCCTTCTCCTCCAGTATTCTCAAATGGTATCCAGTAATTTGTTTATGGCGTTACAAATAGCCGCCAAAACCCTATTATTAATAGAATGCTACTATTTTATATCCACCACTAAGTACTTGTAACTAATAAAATACACTAACATGCACAAGTATATTGTTTATATTCACAATAATATTGTCAATCAAAATCGAAATCGGTAAGTTACTGTATAGACACTCTAAGAACCACAATCAATTTTAAAATGAGTGTGGCCCTGTCTCAAGGGGTGAAGGTAGTACGTGTCGATAGCCTTAAATCTTCCAAGGACTGATTAGGCACGTTCGATACTTTAACACAAACGAATTAGGAATACTTAGAAATATTTAAAATACTGATATTTCGCAGGGCTGACCAGATGCTTTTTAATCTTATAGTTATATGGTTGTAAGTCAAGTTTTGAACGGATTTTATATTTTAAATATGTTCTTTTTAAAACTTAAATGTCAATTTCAATAGCATATGAGCGTGTATGATAATAACCAGGAGGAGGGGGGGCATTTGCTTAGTGGCCAGGCCTTACGCATATTCTTTCAATTTTGAAAAATTGAGTTCATTATATTTCGTGTTATTTTTTTGTAACTTTTGAAAAAAAAATATAAATAAAAGAAAATTAAAAAAATAAATATATTAAAAACAATATGTTTACCACAAAACCTATCCTTGTTCAATCTATCAAAGTCATTTCCCGCAGTGTTATTAAGTGTTCGTGGATAAAATGCTTTATACATTAAATATACAAATATTGGCGTCACATACAATTATTTAAATGTGAGTCAAATACAATAGAGTACAAATAATGGTAAAATCAACATAATCTATTACAGACTGTTTTGGTTAGGCGTAAAATTTAAATGGGCGGAGATAAATCAATTAGTACTAGAAATATAATAAAATTTCTGAAAAATTTGGAAAACTCTATTTAGATCTATGCAGTTATGCATGGCCATAAAATTGAACCCAATACATGGAAATGCTTTCGTTTTATGCGTATCTTTTCAACGTGGTAATTATATTTTACCTGCGACCAACGAATAATGCTCATTTTACGGCCATCTCAACACGATTTTAGTGGCTCATTTACGGTCCTAGGATAATAATAAAGCTTAGAAATAAACCACAAGATGGCGTGACAAGCGATGAAACTTTATTTTATAAGAGCCTTAATTGACAAAATATGTGAATTATTTTTCTATATTTTTAAGACAATAAATATTTATTAAACGCAAATAAATCCAACATAATTTTAGTACCTAACCAAAACTAAGTCTCGCTAAAATGACAAATTATTAATCTAGAGAAATTTCTAAGTACCCGTAAAGTAAGATATTTTCAGTAGTAGTATACCTAGTGCATGTAAAATTTAATTAACTTCCTTATATTTTGCCCGATTTAAACAAAAATGTTTCGCTTAAATCGGTCAAGAGACAACAAAGGTCAATATGGCCGACGCCGTATACTACTACTGAAAATATCTTACTTTAGGGGTACTTAGAAATTTCTCTAGATTAATAATTTGTCATTTTAGCGAGACTTAGTTTTGGTTAGGTTACATGCACTAGATGTAACCTAACCAAAACTAAGTCTCGCTTTGCACATGCACTAGATGTAACCTAACCAAAACTAAGTCTCGCTAAAATGACAAATTATTAATCTAGAGAAATTTCTAAGTACCCCTAAAGTAAGATATTTTCAGTAGTAGTATACCTATTGCATGTAAAATTTAATTAACTTCCTTATATTTTGTCCGATTTAAACAAAAATGTTTCGCTTAAATCGGTCAAGAGACAACAAAGGTCAATATGGCCGACGCCGTATACTACTACTGAAAATATCTTACTTTAGGGGTACTTAGAAATTTCTCTAGATTAATAATTTGTCATTTTAGCGAGACTTAGTTTTGGTTAGGTTACATGCACTAGATGTAACCTAACCAAAACTAAGTCTCGCTTTGCACATGCACTAGATGTAACCTAACCAAAACTAAGTCTCGCTAAAATGACAAATTATTAATCTAGAGAAATTTCTAAGTACCCCTAAAGTAAGATATTTTCAGTAGTAGTATACCTATTGCATGTAAAATTTAATTAACTTCCTTATATTTTGTCCGATTTAAACAAAAATGTTTCGCTTAAATCGGTCAAGAGACAACAAAGGTCAATATGGCCGACGCAAGACGGCTACTGACATAATCTTGTGTTAAAATTATGTATTCTTAAAAACAAACGCTTTATGTGCAAGAAAGTTTGGGTTAAATTGGAATAAAACCAACGAAGTTAAATATGACCGACGCAAGATGGCTACTGACATATGTCAATTTTGCGTCCTATTTTAAATAATATTAGAAAACCTTAAAATGTATAAAAAGTTATGTTTAAATCGGACAAAATAAAACGAATTTCAATATGGTCGAGGCAAGATGGAGACTAACATCTGTCAGTTTTCTATCACAGCTAGGTGTCTTGGAAACGTTTTATAACTTAGAGAGAGTTTCGTTTGAATCAGATAAGAAATAAAAAAGTTTAATATGGCGGATCCAAGATGGCAGTACAATTTTGACGCCTAAAATTTTATTTTTAAAAAGGCAGCAAATTCAAAAAAGAAAATTAGATTTTGGTCGGTTTGCAAGTAAGGTCAGTACAATAATTCAAAAATTGCTAATAAATGCGAAAACAACGACTTTGACGTGACTTTTCGGGTACTTCTGGGAGAAGTAGAGAGTTGGCGTAATAAAACAAAAATCTTCTTAGGACGAGTACCTTTAAAAAGGGCGATATCCTTTCATTAAAAACATTAGAAAATCTAATATAAAAATATAAGATGCGATTTCCCTGGAAATTTTTGACACATATCATGCGATTTCCAAAGATTTCCACTTATTAATCCAGAAAAACATTTCTATTTATTAATGAACAAGGTATATTCTCATTGGAATAGCAAGATTATTTTGACTTTTTGGACTGTCATGGGAAAAACTGTAACAGTGGCAGTCCCCCCTTTGCTCCAGAAAAAAGTTCACACCAAAGATGCTGGTGGTAATAACTCTAAAGTCTTTGGAGAAAAAAAGAGAAATTGCAGAAAGTTCCTCTAAGGACATTCTAGAATCCCTCCACAGAGGGACAGTTTGACCTTTAATCCGTCACACCAAGAAAACCATTGGAAATACATAACAGTATTATAGAGTTTCTATTTATAAACAAGTTTTAGATAAAATCAATGTGTACAGGGTGGGCCAAATTCGAGGGGCGTCTATAGCTTTGGGCTTTTGAAGCATAGTTAGCCCAAAACTAATATACATGTTACGGGCTCGATTTTCAAGAGAAGTTGAAAATTAAAAACCGCATTGCGATATGTCAAAGCGTTTCTGAGCTACAGGGTGATTCTTAAAAATGTGCGTTTCTAAAAACTCTCTACAACTTTTTTATTTGTAAAGAGAAAGATTTTTTAAAGACAAATCTACCCTTTTTCACCGATTTTCTATTAAAGCCTTTAGTTCAATCAATCAATCAATCAATTAATCAAAAAGTCTTTATTTATAAGTTTACAAGCATTTTTTTACATGATAATCATAAAAAGTGGCGAGATCTAGCATAGCTATTCTATCTAACCACTCCACACCACAAAACATGACATAAAGTGAACGATATGACATACTTAAATTAGATTAGATTTTTGTGTCCATTATTAAATAATAATCTCGAGCTTTTCGAAGCTCTTATCTAAAAGTTTTAGGTGTACATTTTTAATTTGTGTATTTTGCGATGTGATTGTTAATTCAATATCTGGGGTCTAGGGGGAAGGAATTACTTCCATAAGCCCCCCCTTGTATACGCCGGTATTATTTACCTTAGCTTGAACATGGATTAACATTGTATGATTACTCATAATTTCGCCAAACGACTTAAGGCGCCAAATTCATATATAATATAGCTAAAGTTGTTCAGCAGACTTTTTAAACTGACATGATTATGGATAACCGTGACCAACTAAGGCAAAGTTAACCTACTTTAAAATGCAAAACAAGACTGTAGTCTGAACCACTTTAAGAGATTGGAGGAACGCGTATTTCAACATATATATATACTTATTAAAGTACCTAAATTAGTCACAAAAAATAACAAACGTTCGCAATTTTCTATTTTAGATCACGGAAATCAAAGCAGCATAGAAATGGTCGAGATCATGTCAAGATTTATAATTACAAAAATGTTAAGATACAACATATATTGATTTCAGATTTCGTCCCTTAAGTAGTGACTTTAAAGATTTTTTAAATATAGGTATTGTATCAGAAGCCTTGATTTTATAAGATATTGAGTTGAAACATTTTGTTGCAACATAACTAAAACCTTGACGAAACAGAGCAGTTTTATGCCTGGGCACTGTATACAACTGTTTATGTCGGGTGATCCTATTGTGTACATCCGACCCCCTTAAGTTCTTTTTAAATAAATAGTGAGGCTGTTGAGTTCTATTAACTTTGTATACCAATGTGCACATGTGCAAAAAAAACCGCTTATCAAGTCTGAGTCATCCTGAGTCTATATAACAATGTGAGATATGATCAAACTTACGCACGCCATAAGCAAATCTTATACAGGCATTTTGAAGTTTTTGCAGACTTTCTTGGTCTCTTTTTAAGAGGGCTGGCGAGTACATAGTACTAAAGAATCGCACAATTTAAGTTTTACCTTTTTATTTAAATAGTTTTTGTGCAAATAAAGCATTCTTAACTTACCATAACTGGTTTTTAATAACTTTGAAACATGCGATTTATATCTCAAGACAGTATCAATCAATATTCCTATATTTTTTACACTGTTTGATAAATTAATATTTGTTTGGTTAATAGAAACTTGAAATCCATTCGCGACACATTCGATCCTAGCAGTACCGAAAAGAATTGCTTGAGTTTTTGACTCATTCAGTACTAGTCCGTGATGTTGTGACACTCTGTATATAGTTTCCGAGATATTACACAAAGTTATATTTCTTTAAATGGGATACCCCCATTTTTCTAAAAAATCAGTTTTTTAATAAAATTTCCTGTCGAACGATGTGAAATACACCTATTTTTATTAAATAGTTTAAAAGATATTTTCATATTTTGATATTTACCATAGTAGGCGCTGTGCGCGCCCTAAATGTGTAAATAAAATTTTATTGTTTTTTTTTTCATACAAAATCAAGTTGGCTACGACACGAGGGGACACAGCAACCTCGAACTTTAACTTCTAGTTTACTATAATTACCAACCCTAAAATAATAAACAAAAATCAAATTATTAAAAGTTTTTGTTTAAAATTTTTATTAATTAAACTATGTAACACCTAAAATCTACATCTAACAATTTTCTTTAATTCTAAAAAAAAATGCTCAAATTGACGGCCGTTTTCTTGTAAACATATCCTACATCTGCTCTTGACGCTATTTTCTGCATTTAGAAGTTCTACCGCACGAAACTGCCTGAATGCAGTACGAAGTGCCTCTTCCAATTCCCTTCTAGTAGTTGGGCGATTTCGAAACAAGGTCTGTGACTCTCCCCCACAAAAAGAAGTCAGGTCTGGAGACCTGGGGGGCCAATATATAGGACCTTTATTTCCGATCCAGTTTTCGGCAAACACAATATTTAGCAAATTAGTAATGTCTCGCGCATTGTGAGGAGGTGCACCGTCATGTTGAAAGTATAGCTCATTATTTTGCTGATAGTGGCATATTGGTATCTTTCGGCATTTTAATTTCCAACAAAAATATATGGCCCAATAATTTGTCCTCGGTAGATACCTACCCATACCTTAAAACTGAACCTTCCCTGATTCGCTTGTTCCACCAGAATATGGGGATTTTGCTGTTTCCAGTAATAGCAGTTATATCTGGTGAATATTCCATCACTAGAAATCGTTGCCTCATCCGTCCAAATAACTTTTCTGGCAAAATCGGAGTCTTCTTGGGGTTTATATAGGTACCACCTGCAAAATACACGTCTTGGAGCAAAATCTCGTTGCCGTAATTGGTGCACCCGTCGGGGTCGATAGGGCCTAAACTTGTGATTTTTAAGCACCCGAACGGCATTGCTGCGTGGAATTCCAGTGTTTTTCTCCATAGCCCTTGTGGAAGTATTCGGGTTAATTTCTATTTCTCCTAGAACCGTTAGTTCTTCCAACTCTCTATCTCTGGCTAGACTTCTATACATCCTAGGCCGCGGTTTTGTAATGGATCCGTATTCTTGTAGATGACGTTTTAACTTCAAAAATATTTTTGAGCTAGGTTGCCTCCTTTCCGGATATCTCTGGATATATACTGATTTAACGCCGTCTGTCGATTTTCGTTACTTTCAATATAACATTTTATCATGTCGTACTTTTCAAAGTTTTCAAACATTTTTATATGTTGACGAAGACGCCACTTTTGACACTTGGGCTCGTTTATCATGGCAATTGTTTTTATTTGATCATAGCTACCTAAATAGATACCCTAAAACTGCATAGGTCCGAGTTAAACACAGCCTACTATGGTAATTATTAAAAATTGCAGATATCTGTTTAACTACTTAATAAAAATAGGTATATGACACATCGTTTAATAGGAAGTTTTTTTACAAAACTAATTTTTTTTTAAAAATTGGGGTATTCAATTTTAAAAAATGTAACTTTGTGTTATATCTCGTGAACTAAAGGCTTTAAGACAAAATCGGTGAAACAGGTAGATTTGTCCTTAAAAAATCTTCAAAAAATGTTTTTAATGAAAATCTCTATCTTTACAAATAAAAAAGTCGTAGAGGGTTTTTAGAAACGCACATTTTTGAGAATCACCCTGTAGCTCAGAAACGCTTTGACATATCCCAATACGGTTTTTAGTTTTCGACTTTTCTTGAAAATCGAGTCCGTAACATGTATATTAGTTTTGGGCTAACTATGCTGCAAAAGCCCAAAGCTATAGAAACCCCTCGAATTTGGACCACCCTGTACATAAAAAAGTATTTTTGACTTGAACATATTCATCCCAATTTATATACAACGTGAAGTCAAAATCAAGGCAAAATTAGCTAAAGTCGATTCTAAATACTATAAACTGTTGGATTAATCCAAAACACAAATTCTTGAAATTTTACTGCGAGTAGTCAGTTCCTATTTGGAAACAATATTGGTCAGAAGTAGGCAAAAGCTTAAATCAAAACATACCTGATAACGTTTTCGCTTTAGAAAACCAAAAGTAGTTAGGTAGGTACTGTTAAAAATGGCATTTGTAGTGCTGCGCTTTGAAACCATGGATATATTTACAATTTTAGTTTAATTTTAAATCACAAAATGCATTATTTAGTGCAATTTCCTTAAAAATAATACCGTCGATGTAATATAATAAAAATAAACGATGCCCTAGATTTGAGACCAAATCCGCCCTTGTAGTTACTAAGTTCTTGTTCCTCATAAAAGCTATGCTTTTATTCAATTTTTTTTTTCGTATCGAAACCGCCCCCCCCCCTTTTCAAATGGCTGGGACCGCCACTGACTGTAACAGCTGCTTCGAAGTTTCAAAAGGTTTAGTTGTATTATTTATTAACCTTTTCTTGGGCACTTTTTGGGGGTTTAAGGTACTTCCAGGCGAGATAGAAAAAATCTGAGTGATTTTCAAAGTTTGCATTTTGGGAGAGGGTCTAAAACTTCGTTATTACTGAAAATTTAATTTTGACGTAAAGCGCTTTTTTGTAGACTTTTTGACAAAGAATTTAACTATGTATTCAGATTTTTTCCACCGTCTTTAGTTTCCAAAATATAAGTCAAAGTTAGTATTTTTCTTATGGAACACCCCATATTTTATTTAATTTTTGAATTTGTGATGAAATTTTCTTTTAACCAATATAACATATGTGATAGTTTGGTAGAGCCGTTTTTGAGATATTTAATATTTTGCATTTCAGTCTAGTATGCCATGGCATATTCGAACCATTCTGACAATGACTTATTGCATTGCTGTCATGGCCTACTGTAATAAGTATTTTTTCATATCGTACTCAATACGTATCGAAAATCAAGCATCATTGTTCTTTCGTATATCACGCTCCTTGTCGGAACAGAGAAAAAACCAACTAACACAAAAGGTGTAATGATTTCTTTCTTATAAAGGTGATAAACTAAATATCTACTTCTTCTTAAAAGTTATTATCTATAACTTGAAATTTGTTTCTATAATAATAGCGTTACATTCACACTGCGAAGCTATCAAAATAGAGTCACAGCACACTAGACAGAAATGGAAATATCTCAAAAACGGCCCAACCAAACTATCACAAACTATACAGTTTAAAAGAAAATTTTATCACAAATTCTAAAATTAAATAAAATATGGGTATTCCGTAAGAAAAATACTAACTTTGGCTTATATCTTGGAAACTAAAGAAGGTGGAAAAAATCTGAAAAAACAGTTAAATTCTTTGTCAAAAAGTCTATAAAAAAGTACATCAAATCAAATTTTCAGTAACAACGAAGTTACAGACTACCTCCCAAAATGCAGACTTTTCAAAACCCCCGTAGCTTGTAAATGTCTTGACATGTGAAGATGCAGTTTTCACCCTCGATCTACTCTTGAAAATCGAGCCTCGCAAGTGAGGGTCAGTTTTATTCTATCTCGCCTGGAAGCACATTAAACCCCCCCAAAAGTGCCCAATTTGGGACACCCGGTACACCGTCAAATTCGTGAAATTAATCTTTGTTTTAGAACATTACGTTATGCATTGGCAAAGGGTTCTTGACGGGATGAAAATTAAAATTAAAAGCATTTCAGATTTATAAGTATACAAGGGTTTAAAAGCCCATGTGTACTCAGGTTTTAAAAAATGTAAGCTTCAGAGATAAATAAATAAATAAAATAAATAGTGGTTTTATTTTAAAATCTTCTAAACTAAATTACAAAGCCATTAAAGGTGGCGATTAACAAAAAATATAAATGCCCCCAATAGCTTGGAATATTTAACAAAACAAATTCACTCAACAACTCCACAAAGATATTTTTACCAATGCCTTAGCCACTGTTTCCTTTCTGCTCCGTGGCGGCAAAGCCTCACTCTAGAGCATCGTAAAATGCTTGAGAGCACCGCAGAAGTACTGGATGCTTTTTAAAAAACATTTTTATTTTTAGAAAATCTGGACCATTGTCGGGGTAAACACGTTTTAATAAAAACAGATTCCAGCTAGCCGAGAAGAGTCTTTCTCCCGGAAAATCCCACGGGAGAGAGTTTCATGTGGCGTGCAAAATGTCAAGAGAGAACTTTTTTGATATACTTATAATAAACTCAAGTTAATATTCTTTAGCGTATTAGAGAATTTGTTTTGCCTTCACTCTCATTCTGAAAATGAATCATGTGAAAGCAGTTCTATCCTTTTTTAACTTAATTTTTGTCGATGTTGTGTTTGCGCTCTTAGGTCATCATATACACTTGCATACATACAGAAGTTGCTTACCTACCTGTAATAAGTGTCATAATTAAACGACAACTTGACCTGAGACCTAAGCGACACTTCTAGTACAAGCGCTTAAGGAATAAAATAGATTGGATAGGTAAAGTCCGATAAACTCAGGAAGGACGATGAAAAATTTTCTGTGTCTCTATTTGCTCCAGTTTAACTAGTAAATTGCTTCAATGGCACTAATTCATTAAAATCGATTAACGGAAACAAAAGTTATAGGTTAGGGTTAAAGTTAAAGGAGGAAAATTTTTATGACTTAAGAGATTTAATTAAACCAGGGAACATATTCCAACTTTTTTTTGTTTTCTGAACAAAAACTATTTTTTTTTTGGTTTAACTACACTAAACTAAACCAGAAATTTATAGGCATACTCTTATTATACAAAATACATAATCATATATTTTTAATTTCGAATTGAATTGCGAACTTTTCTTCTTTACCACCCTACAACCATAGATAAACTAACTTAAACGTAGAATAACAATACCTTAGTAACCAAACATAGAATAGCAATACTTATTATCTTTTAGGGCCATTCTACACGAGCCACAAAAACGCGACCGGTTAGTCGCTCAGTCGCTTGAAAATTTTGCCCATTCTATACGAGCGTGTAGACACCGCTCCTTTGTAGCGCGTATATAACCGGCGAGTGAAACGCGATCCAATTCTAGACTAGCGACAAAACGCGTCATATGTGCTATAGATCCCGTACAAGTTGGGTGTATCGCTGTTCACCAATTAACTTTATTAAGTTTGTTGGCCAAAAAACGTAAAAAAGGTGGGTACACCCGTTTGGTGCTAATCATCTGACCTTAGGGGTGTTTCATCTTAGCTTCGCAGAACATCGGAGATATCCCGATATGCACAACTAATCGTGGATTGGTGAAGGACAAATCGGCTCGGCAGGCCAGACGCTTGCAAATTGCTACATGTAGAATGATACGCTGGTATCCGGCGCGCGACTTTTATGAAACCTCTTGCGTTCAAAACGCCGGCACGCCAACGAACACGTCCACACGCGACCGCAAAGCTACCCGTATAGTATAGTATACTCTGTGGTTCTGTGACACACGCGGTCGCTCGCAGGCAAACGGTCGCGTTTTTGTGGCTTGTGTAGAATGGCCCTTAATTCAAACAGATCCACAAAATTCACTTTCATTTATTGGTCGAATTTTTCCATATATTAAGGCATTATTAGCATGGATCTATAAAACTGAAGATAACTGACTCTTTTGTGAGACAGATTGTTAATTAGTATAATAAAAATTGTAAAATTTTGGAATTTTGATGTAGGACACATTTTTACTGTTCTCTAGTGTTTTCTCACTATCGTTTTTTTGACAAAATTTGGTTTCAAAACGACTTCTAAACTGCTTAAAACATCCTGAACAAAGCTTACGTCAATAATAATATCATACAACCGTCTGCGCTCTGCCGACTTTCCCCACCCACAAGCCAATCACGACCTAAAGTGGTTCAGAGAGAATTCTCTGTCCCTATCGTTCTAATGTCCTTTAAAAGGATAGAAAAATAATCGACATTTCTCACCTCTGTTTTGCTGTGATTTTATTTGTGTGGTTATTATTTGCCAAGGAGTTTTCGTTGGACCAGATATCTTTCTCTTCTCTAATCTAAGGAGTTACCCATCAATCAAATTTTATCAATCAAAATTTATCTCATAAACCCTAACTGTATTTCCCAATATTATTTTTTATGTAGTACCTGTGCGTATGTTCCAATAATTTCCAACTTCCAAGCTCTCGTCAACCATTTGTCGTGTTGTTCTGGGGTGCCCTGCCATAACAGAGTAGGCAAGAACATCCCCATGTGTACCCCAAACGGATTTCCATCCCTCATTAAGTGTCCTGCTGTAACGGTGTCCCTAAAATCAGGTAATATTCCAGTGGGCGCGCTGTTATAGAATTTACGCCCCACATTTGACCATTGCAACTATCGAACTCCAAGCTTTTCGAGAGTTAGTGCCTCTAGTGAAGAAAACTTGATGACGTAAAATTTACGAAAAGCGTCGGCTTAATAAAGAAAGGATGAACAAAAAGAACTAAATTAACTGACCGGGTTGGTATAGTGGTTACATACATGGTCTATCAACCAGGAGGACTCGGGTTTGATACTCGGGGCCGACGGTATTCTAGTTGCACTTTTTCCGGCAAAGTTACATAATTTTGAGAGATTAAGGAAAACGCTGTATGGATGGGAGTAGGCCGTGTTAGCTAGAAGACACATGATTACATACCGTCACTCGTAGAGGACGATAAGAGGACGGTACCGTGTGATACATGTATTAATAGTGGAGGACGATAAACATCCTTAGACCCGACAAAGGGGTTTAGGTCTAAATCCCTATAGGAAAAAGAAAACTGCCTTTCTAGTGGGTGCTCCTCAGACTGCTCCGGTCTGGCGAGCGGGGTAGGAGGGCTTCATATATGATTATGAAAAGTTGAACAGGCGTTTGAAAAAGAAAAGAAGAAGAAGAAGAACTAAAGGATATAATACCTTTTCTTTACTTTTATCCGTATGTTTGTTTTTTAAAGAGTACAATGTGCTGTTGGGAATTGGACCCTTTTCCTAATTTTTAACAGTTTGTGAGGATTTCTAGAATTTATTATAAAAACAATTTTGTATTATTCCTTTACATATTTTTAACATTTTTTTACTACAATACCTAAATTGAAAATTTTCAAAGAACCCAACCAAAACTATGTTGTTTAGCGAGGATGGTATAAACCTGATAATAAAACGAGACCAATTGTACCGGCTATACAATCCTCAACTCAAATCGACAACAACAAATTTCTCTTAAGGGAAATCAAAAAATTAGGCTTTTCTTACAAATTCTTTTCGGTAACAACAATAAATAATTTATTACAAAAATTAAGAATTTGAAACTAAATGATTAAGAAAGTTTGGTATATTTTTACGTTTTATTTCCATGTGTTTTTTTAGAATTAACAATTACGAAACCGAGATAATATTAGAAATGGCCTGTCACTTTTTTTTGCTAAAATTTTTGTAAATCGATTTGGGAAAAGAGTATTTCCTAAAGTTTGGTTGGGATAGGTAAATAATATGTTTACTTTTTTTGATACAAAGCAAATAGACATTGACATCTTTTTACAACAATAATACTGTTGCTTTTCATCTATACAATTTACCTTTGTATGTAAAGATTACAGTAAACACTAATTTTTATGTACACTTGTTGTAAGAAATAATTATAAAAAATTATAATTAGATCTTTAATCTAATAATAATTCTAACCATTGTTTTCAAACAATACAAGTTTTTCTCTTTATTTGAAACTACATAAAAAACATAGAAGTTGCAACGTAAAAATTAAAGAAAGGCTGATAAGGAGACTTATGGAGGTACCTTATGGAATTTTGTGTGTAAAGCCTTAAAACATTAAAAAACGCCAACCAAACTCACTTGGGGTTTGTGTTCTGCCAGGTGTGCCAATCGGGAGGCATAAATGTTTTTACTTTACTGTATAAAACGCAAGCTTGCCTGACAGCTTCTTCATATTTTTCCTTGTGACTAAGGTTTCCAATGGGAGTTACTGACTTCCATTTTGAGCCTAGAAGTATTTTTTCTGAAACAAAAAATGTGAATAATTAAATAGTACAATACCCTCTTCACATAGGCCAATCAACTTCTAATGTTTTATGGTTCTTTTATCGACTTTGACCGAAAACCCTAAATCCATCACTTTATATAATATGAAAATAGGTAGATTTGTTAGCAAAATGGCTACCTGTATTTTTAGCCTAAAACTGTTCAACTAAATGGCTGCCCGCAACATTGTGATAATTAAAAATTAATTTTTCTCCAGCAAAAGTAATAGTTTTAGCTGTGGCAACGTTTCCACAATCATTTTTTATCCATTTGTGTTACTTGTGGCCTTATCCTACTACTCCTGATACTGTTATGTAACATTGACCAGTCAATTCTTCTGCCCACTATCCTATCAGTAACCGAATTGTGTTTATGTTATAAATTAACCAATCTCAGTAATCTGCAAAGTTTTGAAATTCTCCTCATTCTATTATTCTCTTATCCAATACTTGCGGTTAGGTAAAACTTTAAGCTAAAGCAATTTAGGAATTCACCTCGGTCAATTATATCTAACTATAATCAGGTCAAAGTATCAAACTAACAGTCGTAGTACTGGTTATATTTTTTTCCTACTACAGTTGCACTTGCAGTTGCGTGAGGGAAGTTGCATTTCCCGCACGGCGTGCGTAAAAAATACTTTTACGCCCAGCTTTTTTTTACCGTCGTTTTAGATATATTTTTCAACTCAAATGTAAAAAAAAAACAGTTTTTTGCTGATAGGTGCAAAAAGTGTCTTTTTCTTCCTTGCCGGCTTGCCCAAACTCCGATCCGCGTCGTTCGTTCAACTGCCGTCGCGTGCGGAAAAGTATCACTTTTCACACTTATTAGTTAAATAACTATTTCTAGGAGCGTGAGGAAAATCGCATTTTCCGCACTGTTTTAGTGCGAAAAATTGATTTTCCCGTACGGTGCGGAAAAAATTTTTCCGCACTGATATACCATTAAAAACCTGTAATTTTAAAGCTCTGTTCGTTACATTGGCTATGAAAATACTTGGTTGCCATGGTTTAACTGACTAGGTGTTTATTTATCATTGTCTAAAACTCTCGTTCTTTTGGAACTCATTTAGGTGACATTTTAATCGAAAAAAATGAGTTCTGACGACGACGAAACGAATGAAAATATAACTGATGGGGTTCCAGCAAAATCTATATCATCATATCATGAAACCACTGGGGTGCATTCAGATTGAAGAGTCTGGGTGAAGTCCGGCGCAGAGTGTTACCCGATAGAGAGTGCACTCCGAGTGTGGACGACAATTCGTCTAATATGACAAGACGCGTTATCAGACCCTTTAAATTTTTTTGTAATTACGGAAGCAGTAATAATAAATGCTTTTATAAATGAAGAACTACATGTTGAGGACGATTCACCTTCACCACTTTTTTCCTCATTTCACCACTCTTTATTGTTCCAACTAGAACAGAATTGCCTTCCTCATTCAAAACCAAATTATGGGAAGTGTACTGATTCTTTCCATTGTCAAAAAATAGACTTCAAAAACAAAAAATATTGTCTCTGAAATAAGGTTAGAAATGGTTGCGCATTTGATCTGCGCATGAGGGACAAATTTTATCAACCTATTTCGTGGGCTACGAAAGTGCGCGTTTGGCTAGCGTCCCGTAAAAATCAGAGCAACCCTCCCCTGATGAGCCCACGCTGGTAACCCAGGGCGAAACATCGTTTAATCATTTCGCTTGGGTCCTTTTCGTTTTCCTTGTGGGATGCTCATCCATGTTTCATTTTTTTTAATTTCCATCCAAGATCTTTAGATCTTTTGATTTTTAGTTTCTTTTCGGTTGAAGTAACCGATTTGGAGGTTTTTTATCTTCTTTTTTGTTTTAATTGCCTTAGAAGCATAATCCTACTGGAAATATTCACACGCCAGGACGAATCCGTATCAGCTAACTTGGATAAGTACCAGTGCGGAACGATGCCTATTTGTGAGGGATTTAAAGTTGAAAATCAAAGTGTATGATGTTGTTTAATGATGTATGGTCGAGGGTGACCAGTGAAACCACTGATGCCCAAGGGATTGCAGGGAAACACGGTTCGTGTATTGTAGTAGCCCAAAATATGCATAAACACTGAATATATTTTGTTGGTCATTTGGGCTGCCAGAACTCAACATCTAGGTTGTGGTGACTCATGATCTGGGCTGGGAGAATCCTGCTTTTGGGCCACCAGAACTCAGCACCTGGGTTGTGGTAACTCATGATCTGGGCTGGGAGAACCCTGCTTCTGGGCTACCAGAACTCAGCATCTGGGTTGTGGTAACTCATGATCTGGGCTAGAACCCTGCTGTCGTGCTACCAAAACCCAGCGCCTGGGTTCTAGTAACTCATGGTCTGGGCTGAGAAAACGCTACTTGTGGGCTACCGGAACTCACCATCTGAGTTGTAGTATAGTCAGTCGGGGTAACTTTGAACCATTATGGGTAAATTTTAGCCAAAATTCAGTTTAGACACATGAAAAGTTCCAACATATAATTTTCCAAGTTGCTCAAATTTACCCAAAGTGGTTCAAAGTTACCTCAAATGACTAGTATTTTTAAAAAAAAAAATTATTTTTATTTTGTATTTTATTTTTAGAAAAAACTACAAGGTTAAAAATGTTTTAATCGACGAAATAAATACGAATTTGCAAAGAAAAAACCTTGATTTTTATCTTCAGCACGAAAGCTACTAAAGATGAAAATTACCGTCAATTAGCGAGCATTAAAAATGTGGTTCGTGTTTTTCTCAAAGAAAAAAATGTGATTTAACAGAAAAAACAAAATCCAACGAAGCCTTGACTCTAAAGTCGCCCCGGCTGACTGTATACAAAGTATAATGAATAAATAGCTAAGTATACAGCACTATACATTATAAACAAGAATATAATTTTTAACTCTTGGTCTAATTTTTAGCTAAGCAGGCTTTATCACTTGCCAACAATGTGGAATATTTCAAAAACTAAGCGAGATTTTTAAACTCCTCTTAAATTAAAAAAAAGCACACAATAAGCAAGGTGTTACGTTTAAAATAACAAAACATATCTATGCAAATTGAAAAATATAAATGTCGAATTTCAGATAAGACGATAAGGTTTATAATAGACAACCCCTTACCCACATAAAAAGAATCTAAAATATCGCGTTTGAAAATGTTTGAGTGTGAAGAATATAAACAAAATCAAATATTTTAATATAAATATGAACTATGACGCTAAACCTGTCCCTAAATCTAATTTTTTCAGGAAAATGACAGATATATATATATATATATATATAGGTTTAAATTAGGCTTAGGAAAGAGTTTACGCTCTATATTTCGCACACCCTACTACTTTTATATTATTTAGAAAATACAATAAAACACATTAATATTTTTCACTCGTGAACATGCCGCTGCACCGGTACACTAACTACATCACAACTGGAACTGAAGCTTCATCCGCCAGCCAAAGCAACCTGCAAGCCCGAATATGTGCAAAACTCGACATTCGGCAACTACCGCCTATAATCGGATTCACCACGATCATAAGTTAGAACAATTCAGGCCCTGAGTTATCGTAGCCCAGACCGTTAATTACCACAGACCCAAAAAGTTAATACATGAAACTGGGCTGGGGCAATCTCATGCGTGAATTGTGGTAGCCCACGACTTGCTGAGTTCTCCCAGCTAAATTGAAATGGTTTGGGACAATCATACCGTGTACTATAGTAACGCACGGTGTGAGTTCTGGTAGCCCCAAATTTTCAACCCACGCCCGTGAGTTGAACCCGTTTTCTCAGTGTGTATCCAAACTTGTATTATATTGCCATCAGTTGATTTTAATAGTGAGGTTTCCAACTTTTTTTATTTTTTTTGGATCTCAAACACGATTTAGAAGAACGGAATCTTTTTATTCAATTACTTAAATTTTACACCGAATACACATAACTCTAGTTTTTCAATAGGTATCAAAAAGGTAAGTAATCAATCCAGTGTTGTCAGGAACTCGGGTATTTATTACCAGAAACGAAGTTGAAAAATTACCAAATTTGAAGCAAAATTCCCGAATTTTTTTATAGGCTAATTTTTACTGCAAAAAAAATTAACCGCATGCCACTGAGTACATGGAAAAAATGTGTGCTTTTTTTAAACAATTGTTTCTGGAATTGGACCATTTACAAATTATAAAAAAATATATTTTTTTTAAACAATTGTCTAAAGTTTTAGCCAAATTGTCACTCATCGAATTTCAGGGACAACAACATTTTTCTCTGTGTAGGTGTAAGAAAATAGCAGATTCTGATCTCGGCGATCTCGATAGCGGCTAACAAAAAGTCAAGCGCGGACCTGTAGCCTCAAGTCGATGGGGGGGGGGGTTCAAGTTGTAGTTGTTTATTTACCCGGTTTAACAGCGCCGCAGGCGAAAATTTGTGAGAAAATTACACTAAAAATAATTTTTGGCATAAAATTAAACTAAAATCGTCATAGCGCCACAAGTGAGAATTTATGAGAAAATTACCCAACATATGCACATTTTGGACACAAAATAAAACTAAAAAAAGTTTTTGTAATTTATGATTTATGAAGTCGTTAAAATTTTTTATTTTTGAAATGTTCTTTGCGTAGCCAGAGCAATCAGTGCATGGTAAAACAACTGAACCAAAGAGCATGATGGCCGAATTAGCAGTTTTTAAGAGGCTTAACTTTAAACACGTTTTTCTGCTTATAGTTCCCTAATAATACAAGTACGTTTTAAAAACGTCCGTGGAACATTCCGGCGCGACCAATGATTTTCCAGAAACGTCCGTAGAAGTCGTTAAACGTTCAGGGAACGTTCCCGGAACGAACAATGTCTTCAATTGTAACGTCTCAGGAACGTTCCTTTGGACGTTCCTGGAACGTTTACTTGGACGATCCTTAGCCGTTTTTATTTGAATGTCCACAGTATATTCTGGGCATACGTTCCGGGAACGTCCACAGACATCGCCAAATGTTCCGGGAGCGTTCCCGGAAGGATCAATATTACCAATTGTAACGTCTCGGAGACGCTCCTGGAACGTTTACTTGGACAACCTTCAACCTTTTGTCGTTCTTCTGAATATTCCCGGTACAGTGCGGCGCATATGTTCCGGGAACGTTCAAAGACGTTGACAAACGTTCCGAGAACGTTCTCTCTGTCGTCAACTGTAACGTCTCGGGGTCGTGCCCTTGGACGTTCCTGGAACCTTTACTTGGACGACCCTTGGCCGTTCTTTATATAAACTCAATTTGGAGTCCTTATACAATAAAATACAAGTATCTCTTATTATATAAAACGAGTGTCGAAAAGATAGAGAATATTTTACCAAAGTACGCCATCTAGTTGCTAAATGAGTAGCTAATTAAAACTGCAGTGCATGGGTCTCTGTTTAGGACGTCCCCTGAACGTCCATTGGAACTGTTTTTAGACCGTTTTCTTGGAACGTTCCAGAGACGTATTTTTTAGGTCTGTGACTTTCGCGACGTATGGGGATCTAAAAAGGACGTCGTCTCAACGTTTAATTAGAACTATTTTTAGCTTTCTTGGAACATTCCAAGGACGTACTTTTTAATGCTGTGACTTTCGCGACCTATGGAAATCTAAAAAGGATGTCCCCGGGACGTCATGTGTTATTACGGTTACTTCTTTTTAAAAAAGAATATTTTTTACATGGTTTCCAAACATGCGGCAACTGAAAAATGTGCATGAACCTCATCGTTTTTACCTTTGGCTCTTCTTTCTTCCGTCTTGTGATATCCGCCATCCAACAAATTCGTCAACTCCAATGGCCTAAACGTACATTTTCTCCTTTCGTTGAGTAAATCAGTTGCTGTTTGACTTTCCATGTTTGTCACTGCACGTAAACCAACTTTGAACTCAAAGAAATCACACGATAACACGATTAAAAATGTTTTTTATTGCTATATTAAGATCATAGATAAGTTACCGTTTTATCTATGTTTGCTATTTTTTATTTACAACTCAATTTTCTAGTAACAAAAACGCCACATCGATGAACTGATGTAACTTTTGTTGATAATGCTGAACCGCTGTTTCATTGCTTGTAATAATGAACTTTCACTACGGTTTGTTTGACTAAAACTATTTATTTTGATTAAACATGAATATTACCCACTTATGACGTTTGCATATTATAGTTTATTGTTATGTGAATAATTTACTTGTTTTAAGTGTTTTTTAATGCAAAGCCAGTTTCGATTTATTTAATTGTAAATTTTCCTACTTAGTGTCCCACATAGCAATAATACTGCTATTAAACAAAAGATCAAAAGATCTTGGGTGGAAATAACGAAAATTCAAACTTGGATGAGCATCCCACAAGGAACACACAAAGGAACAAAGAGAAAAGAGAAATGATTGAACGCTGTTTCGCCCTGGGTAACCAGCGTTGGCTCATCAGTGGTTTCACTGGTCACCCTCCACCATAAATCATTAAACACCATCATACACTTTGACTTCCAACTATGAATCACTCACAATCACATATAGGCATCGTTCTGCACTGGTACTTATATAAGTTACCTGATACGGATTCATTCTGGCGTGTTCTTATTTCCAGTAGGATTATACTCCTAAGGCAATTAAAACAAGAAAGAAATTAAAAACCTCCAAAATAGTTACTTCAACCGAAAAGAAACTAAAAAACAAAAGATCTTGGGTAAAAATAACGAAAATTCACACTTGGATGAGCATCCCACAAGGAACACACAAAGGACCAAAGCGAAAAGAGAAATGGTCCTTTGGTCCTTTGTGTGTTCTTTGTGGGATGCTCATCCAAATTTTAATTTTCGTTATTTTCCTCCATGATTTTTTGATCTTTTGTTTTTTAGTTTCTTTTCGGTCGAAGTAACTGATTTGGAGGTTTTTAACTTCTTTTTTGTAATACTGCTATTGTTGAGACTGTATACCTATATAATTTGTTTTTATGTTTTTATTGTCGTATATATTTTTACATAACAACTTTTATACCTAATATATTAAGAAAAAAAATAGGACGACAAAAGACAGAGTTCGCACCTCTTTATTGGGCGAACCAATTAAGGGGCAGCGCTCTTCCACTCAACGTTTTACTTTGAAGAAAAAAAAATTAAAAATTACTTACATACATACATACATACATAATTAATTAATTAGTTTGCAATTTATTATCATTATTTAATGAAAGGTAAAAGATTTATTTTCAAACGACTGAATATTAAGAGCTTTAAATTGGTTAGGAACCTTGTTATATATCCGAGGAACAAGTTATTTTTAATTTAATTTTACAAACCAAAACTTTTCCTGAACTCTGGAAGCAGGCAAAGGTTGTTCCAGTTTTTAAGTCCGGCAATAGAAATAACATCAGCCACTATCGACCCATATCCATTCTGTCAAATTTCTCTAAGCTATTGGAGTGCATTTTGTATGATCACATCTACCGGGCAGTTGAGCATCTGCTGCCTTCAAGGCAGCATGGATTCATTAACAAAAGATCAACTGTTACTAATTTGGCAGTATATGCGCAATTCTTAACTGAGAAAGTCGATAAAGGTGACCAAGTCGATGTGATATACACGGATTTTTCCAAGGCGTTTGATAGAATGGACCATGGGATTTTTTTTCGCAAACTGGGACAGCTCGGCTTTACATCAGATCTCAGGGCCTTGTGTAGTTCATACCTTACATTTCGAAAACAGTTCGTATTATACAATGGATTCAAATCGGTGGAATATCAGTCAACTTCAGGTGTACCGCAGGGGTCAAATTTAGGCCCTCTATTTTTTGGGTTGTTCTTAAAAGACTTAGATGAAGTTCTGACCGTTGAGAGGGTGTATTATGCGGACGATTTTAAATGCTACACAGTAATAAATAGCCCTGAAGACTGCTTACTGATTCAGGAAAACCTAAATAGTCTTCAGCTCTGGTGCAATGAAAACAGACTGTCACTGAATGTGTCAAAATGTAAATCTATTACTTTTACTCGCAAAATCAACTTTATAACTTTTCACTACACCATTGATGGTAACCTTCTTTTACGATGCGATTCAATTTCTGATCTGGGAGTTACTTTTGACACAGCACTCAGTTTCACTGATCACATTAACAATAAATGCGCCGAGGCATCCAGAATGTATGGCTTTATCGTCAGGAACTGTCGTGGTTTTACTAATGTTGAAGCACTAAAATTGCTTTTTTTCTCATTTGTTCGTTCCAAACTCGAATATTGCTCATTAATTTGGTTTCCAATTTATGACATTCATAAGCATAACATAGAAAAAGTTCAAAGACGTTTTTTGAAATATCTCGTTTGGAAAGAAGATAACCAATATCCTGAAAGGGGAATAGATAACGAAATCTTGCTAGCCAGGTATAAAATTGATAGTTTGACGCTAAGACGTATATTTTTTGCTTTATCATTTTTACATAAAATTTTACATTCAAAGATCGATTGTGCTGATTTACTTAGTAAGCTTAATTTTAATGTGCCTTATAATATGTATAGACATAATAATACATTTAAACTAGAGAGAGCCAGAACCAATCTTCTTACTAGATCTCCTACTTATGTCATGTGCCAATATTTTAACCTAATTTGCCATGAATGTGATATCTTTGAAAGTAACATTAGTGACATTAAACGTACTTTCAAAATACTTTTTCTTAGTTAACAAATTATGTTTCTCCTGTTTAAAATTATTTAATTTTGCATCATTGTCTTTAACTATCGGTTTAAATTGAATTTAGATTATAGTATTTTTATAGTTTAATTTTGGTATTTATGTTGTTAATTCTCATAATATTGCTCTGTAAAGGGTTTTAACTGTTGGGCAATAAAGGCTTTATTTATTTATTTATTTATTTATTTAACACTGCATGAAAATGAGCCTTGGAGTAATTTAGATTTATGTGGAGGAATAGTTATCTTTTCTTTAAAGCGAATGTCACGAGTATGAGTATTTAATCTGAACCTAATTTTTTTAAAGAGATAAGCGGGCTGTTTAGGTTGTATAATTTTGTGGTAAAATACAGCACTGTGAAGTAATCTTCGCCGCTCCATATTCAACCACCCCAGATTTTTTAAAGGTTCTGAAATATGATCCCTTTGGCTTAATCCGCAAATTAATCTAACACAAGAGTTTTGTGAAAGTTAAAGTCTTCTAGCCTCAGATTTTAGTATGCATGGCCCGTAAATCACGTCCCAATAATTTAAGTGCGACAATACAAGAGAGTCACATAATATCTTTTTTGCGAAACTACTTAAAATTTTTCGGTTGCCGAAAATTAGTTTAAAGTTGCAAAATCCCCTTCTTATAACAGAAGATACGTGATCTCTAAAATTAAGTGAAGAGTACAACACCATACCGAGATTTTTTGTGGATTTAGTTATTTGTAGTAGTAGTAACATAACTAGATTTTTCAGGGTTAATAAATAAGCAGTAACTGTTTCAAAGCTTTACAATGGATTGAAGATCTTCGTTTATCTTTTGGCAGGAAATATTAATTTCTTTTTCAGGAAAAGTGAGGTAGTATTCCGAATCATCTGCATAATAATGGGCCAATATTTAAGAGATTTAAAAAATTGAGATGTATACAACGTAAATAATAAAGGTCCGAGCACCGACCCTTGCGGAACGCCACAAGGTACCAACTAAAAACTGAATAATTTATCCAGACCCATCTTGACTGCCTGAGTCCTTCCATCCAGATAACTTCTAACAGCAGCAATCGCAGCCCTTGAAAATCCTCAATAATTAAATAACGCTAGTAAAAGGGTGTGATTGATCCTTTAAATAGTCTAAAAGAACCAGGATGGTGAGTTTATTTTCGTCTATGCTTTTTAAAATATCATCTGTAACATGAGCCAAAGCACTGCAGATTGTTGTTCAAATATTTATTAACAAAATTAATGATCTGCTGTCCCATCAGCTTTTCCAAAGCCTTCGAGATTGCACATGGGATGCTTATATCGCTGTATTTTTTTGGAGTATTTGTTTTCGGTAAAGGAATGACATTAGATTTTTTTTTATTTTATGCAAAAATTTAATATGTGCTTAATTACTGTCCCGTCAACCCCGATGGCTTTGGATTTGATATATAAAAGAGTTTAGTAAATATTATTTATTGAAATTGGGTTAAATTTAAATTTTGGTAAACTAAGATTAAGACAATTGGTTTCAAATAATTAAATTAAATTTTGATCGGGTGGATTACATGATTTGGCGGTGTCCAGAAAAAAATTATTAATCTGGTCAGGATTAGAAAGCCCCTCCCGTAAGCACTTACTACTGCTCCCTCCATAAACGTCCATTCCTTTAAGATCCTTCCAAAAGGTTTTTTTATTTAAAGTGCGCAGTCTGTGCTCTAGATAAGCTCTCTTTTCCCTTTTTATAGCATAGTTGGTTTCATTGCGTAAACGTTAGACCTATGCTAGCATACGGCGATGTCGTTTGGGGTCCAAGAGCATAACAAACAACAGTAGTCTGAAAATTAAAACACATTCAAAGAATAGCATGTCTCTATACAACGGGAGCGATGAAAACCATGCCAATCAGAGTTATGGGGGTGATTCTTGGTCTCCTCCCTTTTGACATTCACATCAAGAAGGTTGTTTTGATAATTATATATCGTTTCTGCATGGTAGGCATAGAATCAGAAGTATAAGCCCGTGACACGAGAAGACGTTTGTGGCGCAAAGGGCTTATCTCGCTCCCGATGCTATAGGCGAATATGGACTCCATTGCATCTCGCTTTATTTTTCGTAAGCCCTACAAAATAAGTTCAACACAGCATAGCCGGCCATGGGAGATACTATCTGTATGTATACGGAAGGTTCCAAAACTGAACACTGGATGTGGAATATACCCAACATCACTAAAGCTCAAAATTAAATGGGCTATGGGCAAATACACCAGCGTTGTTCAAACAGAACTGAATCGCATCCACATAGCAGCAAAAGAAATATCTATGAAAAATATTTCGGGAGGAAACATCTAGATATACACAGATAGCAGGCAAGATTCAGTACTAGAATGCCATGAAGCCTTGGTCAAAATATCATAAAACCACAACATGGTCACACTAAAATGGAGCAAAGATCAAATACAAAGAAAACCAAATTGCAGATACGCTGGCCAAGAAGGCAGCAGAACAAACACTCTTTGAACTTGCCTCTTCTGCCAGTATATCAGCATTAACGCTAGCGAAACAAATACGAGAACAATCCCAAAAAGACTTTAGAAAAAGATGGGATGAAACTAGAAACTGCAACTTTGCCAGGGAATTACTACGTTAGCCTGACCAAGCAGCAGCAAAAAATTCCTATTAATGACCAGACAGAACCTGCGCTTTTTACTAAACAAGTGTAAGTTTTGATAAGAGTGACATATAAGGTTAATTTTAATTTGATCAACAGAGTGTTTACCATTTAGATCCCCTCCTAGCTTTAAGAAAAAAACTTCTTTTAAATTGAAACTTCCTTCATAAATCCAACAAAAGGTTGTGTTAAGATGACTCGTCACTAAAAAGAATAACTAAAATTATTCTTATAAATCAAACTATGTCCAAAACTCAAGGAACTTGGCACATAATGCTTAAAAATCCTTTTAGTAAATCTCACTCCAAGTGTCTATTTCTAGGCACTTTATTCGACATTTAATTTGGTCCACGCATCAATTGAGGATTTAGCAAGTTAAACAATTCGTCAAATTAGAATTATTTTTGGATTTTAAAGTAATTATAGGTGGTTTAAAATATAACTAGTCTTATTTTTATAATTTAAATAAAACACAATTTTCACTTTCCTCCAAAATACACAGCTTTATTAAAATAATTAAAATTACAAACGAATATTAAGTAAAAGATAAATTCATTGGTTTAAAAAAAGGGACGTTAAAATCGATTAATTTGGCCAATTTATTTTCCGGAAGAGCCCCGGCAAGAGTAAATTTGTAAAAAAAAACGAGATTCTGTATAAGAGTTTTTTTATTAAAAATTTTTATTCAGTAAATTATTTTATATTTTATTTGTGTTTACATTTTTTTGGGTTTAAGAAATTGCCCGGCCCGGCCGACGACGGCTATGCCTACCCAACACCTGCTTAACTAAAAAGCCAGTTAACTCTTTTTCGATTTAGTATCCTTTAGCCTACTGCAGCGGTCATATTAACACCCAACTGATAGAAAATCCATGTTTTACCTGTCAATTTGGTTATAAAAATGGCGGAAATCTTTGGCTAAAGGGCACTGAAGAGATAAGATTTAACTGGCTTTTTAGTTGAGAACGGTGTTGACCTACTTTGCTGGGAAGGGCCACCCATTCAAGATATTGTAACGTTATATATTAAACTGTTTAGTCAACAGTTTATTAGTTTTACATATTTTTAAGAGAATTCAATTCCTTTACAATTTTAAATAATAGTCAGATATTGGTAAATTTAGTTAAACAATAATTAACCTTAAATCAACGTTTTATTTTTACAACAGCAGGTTATACAAATATTTAAGATTGCGTGATGTATATTTAGGTGTTATGGGATTTTTTTATACAATAGTAGTAAGCTTGCCTTGGTGTTTAAAAAACTGTCGTGATCATTCAGGGTTAGCTCCATGATAGTTTATATTAAATTTTACATACAGACCGCTTCAAGCTACTGCGAACATAGGGAGAATCAAGTCCAATTTACTCTCCGTGCTGTACGACCGAGGTGGATTCGAAGCACGCTACAGTGTTATCTTTTGGAAATTCATTTTGTTTTTATTATTTTGTTTTATTTCTGCCTTGCTCGAGAAACAGATGGGTAAGTTCTTAATTGAAATAATACATTTTTAAAACTAAAAATGGATGTCAATCGTCATAACCCAACACACGTTCGATATTGATCGAGGGAAAATTTGCATTTATATTTTGACGTAAGAACACAGTATCCCCAAAAACTAAATTTTTGGGGGGGGGTATTGTAGGGGAACACGTAATTGGGCCATTTTTTATTAACGGCAATTGCAATTTGAATGGTCCTAGATACTTGGATCTACTGCAGCAGCACATTATTCCAACTGCTAGGCAGTTGTTAGGTGTAAGATTTGGTGAAACATGGTTTCAACAAGATGGTTGTTCCGCTCACAATGTTGGCCTTGTTAGGGAATATCTTGATAATGTATTTCCTAATCGGGTTATAAGTACACGGGGAACTATTTTATGGCCAGCTCGATCTCCCGATCTTGCTCCTAATGACTTCTATCTGTTTTTGAAGAAGCTTTTCAAATTATCACCCCTAACATGCTTGGAAACGTTAGAAGGGGTTTTTATAGTAGGCTCGGATATTGTCTAGCCGAGCAAGGAGGACTTTTCGAACATTTGCTTTAATTTTTTTTTGACTGGGAGAATCTTTTTGGTTTTTAGAATGTATTATTTTATTTTGAGAACTTGCTTTTATTTTGTTTCTCCTTATTATTTTCATTGTAACACGTCGTCACTGATAAATCTGAGCAGTTGACAATAAAACGCTCTTATTTATCAGTGACAAAAAATAAGAAAATTACGTTATAAAAATTTGCGTATTTATTGACCAAATTCCGGTTTCATTGACTACGCTCCACACAGCACCGTGGTTAGAGGCGTACTAAATACAAGGCGAACGGCGGCGAACGGCAGCGAATGGCGATCGGAAGCCTGAGTGTTGGTTGCTTCACTGATAGACGTGCGGTGTCTCTGCATGTACGTACACTTGCAAATTAGACTTCTTCCGCCCTATGTTCGCAGTAGCTTGAAGCGGTCTGTATATATTGTTGTCAGAAAAATATTAAAACCAGTATTCACTTATTATCCAACTCATAACATTGTTTTACTCACCAAACCTACTACAGCCAAGCCACCTTGCCGTTGGTCTATAGTGAGGCTGCTATGGAGTAGTAGGGAATAAAAAGGTTTAGGAAATCCCTAAGATCATTCACAAATTGCAAAAATTTTTGCTTGCGGCGCTACAACATCACTGATTTTATTTTTGCAGCAAAATTTTAAACTATAACACTTTAATTAAAATATTGGCAGTGTTGCTTTCAGTAAACATACATCATCGTCTATAGCACAAAAATAGTCAAGTTTCAAGATGTCTTCCTACTTCATCGGCTAGAAAATCAATTAAGTATTTGAAATAAATTTTTAATAAAAAAAAATTGTGTAGGTAAATTAAATCTGCACACACCCTCTATTAATTAGATTATTTTCTACAAATTACACTTCAACTGTTTAAAGTGAATATACGGCATTAAATTTAAGTCTAAAGGTTTGTGGACAGAATTAGCTTTTAACGTCATTTCAATATTTTAAATGAGATGTACCCTTCACTCCAAGGGAGCTAATTGACTACTTTAGGGCGGTGTCCACAAATGGATGAGTTTTTATTCATCACAGTTTATACCATAAACTGTTGCTCTCTAATAGTCAAGTCATTTTGAAGAGAGAGGGAGAAATGATACAAGTTAATATTAGTAAATTTTTTATTTTGTAAGTCTACAAATTAGACTTTAACTGATTAGATTTCATAAACGGTTTTAAATGCATGTCGAAAGACTTGTGGACCGGAAAATCATTTAAAGGACTTTTCTTCGCCTCGGCGAATATCCTTTTATAGACGTCTCCATCGTAGGCACCCAGGGCGGAAGCCAAAAATTCGTCGGGAATATCAAAGGCATCTACAAGGCCTACTGCTTGTGGTCTTATGGCAATTAAAAGGTCTTCGTACCACCGCTGGATTATTTCTGTGTTGATGTCGAGAACTTTGGTATACTAAAAAAACAAATTTGCCTGATAATAACTGTAAAATTTTTCGAATTAATCAGTTTAAAAAATCTTGATAAATCGGAAAAATTGTACTTTATATTTTACAACAAAAATTAAAAACGACGTTTCCTAAAAATTCAATATAATGGAAATTTAAAAAAATTAGTAATTTGTTATGCTACCCAAGTAACAATTTTTAGTTGCCTTAGTTGCCATAACTAAGAAATACACTAAAATTAACGTTGCATAAAGTACAAAAACTAGTCATTTATGCAACGGCCGCTACGATGGATAAGAAAACGACGCCACACCGTTGTTGTTAACTAGGATAAATTTGGCAACCCTTTAACAACTTTTATTTTTACTGGAATATTGTGAGGTTTTCAACGACCGCAATAAACTAAGGAACAACGACGCCATAAGGCTTTTAATTAACTAGAGTTAATTCGTTTGACCTAGTTTAACGTTTCCTAGCCGTTTACTCAACGTCAACATAGTTGGTCTACTAGAGGTATATTAGAGGCACAAAAAAATTAGTGAGGTGAGGGAGACATAAATTCAAAAAATCAGTTTCCAAGTGACCAGTAGTCAGACTATCTTGAAATATAAACTAAGGGCCATTAAACCGGCCCTAAAAAGGGCGTCCATAAATAAAACACGGTAAGGGGTAGAAGGGTGTGAAAGTAAAGTAACTGCGCTCTGTAACAGTTTTACTCCAAAAATAATGTAAAAATAATAAAAAATTAATTTTTTATATTTTTAGGGAGGTTTGCCATATGCATTAAGTGTTGCACAATTTGCAAAAGTATTACGAGGAAGGAAGGAAGGGTCACGACCCTAAACGTTCGTGACGTCACGCAATCAAAAATCGCGACGTAATTTTGTTAGCAGCTGTAATTGTTTGATTTGTTTTTCTGCCTACAAACTATGTAATGCCCCCCAAGTGACCCAGACTCAGACTATGGTCAGACTCCCTGACCGACTGTAGATACCAAGTAACGAAGAGTCAGACTACCTTGAATTTAATTTGTGGGATTCTTCTTTTGATGCACTGTATAAATATAAAGGTTAAGTGTTTCGTGGGATAGATATAATTAGTGCAAATTGTTACAGCAAAAGGAAAAAGCTATTAGCACTTTCGGCGAATTTCAAAATATAAGACAACTATAGAGGGCACCTCTTTAGTCCCAAAATGGTTAGGTTTTCAGTAAATCAAGAAATGATTATTGCCGCCATACTGTTTTCTTTTCCTGATTTGCGCCGCTACACGATTTGTGTAAATCGTTAAAAGAATCTTGTTTTTTTGCTGGATTTTGATGATTTTTAGTTAATTTTGGAGATTTTTAAGTATTCTTTTAGATTGGCTACAGTTTCAAATAGGTTTAAAGCATTTTTAAAATTTTCAGTATTTTAAATAAAAAAATAATTTAGCAAAAAAGTAAGAAGGATTGAAGGCCCCCTTATTTTTTGACGCTAAAATGTCCATTTTTGACGGAAAACTAAGGTTCGTTGCTAAATTTAGTTAGTGGGAACCTTTAAAAAGTTACTTTAATGTAATAAATTAACTGAATGTTACCTAGCTATGATAGATGGTGTTTGGAAATTAGTCCATTTGTGATTGCAGAGACCTGGAAGTCTTGACTTCAAGTCAATTATATTAATAAAAATATTATCCAGAGGGCACTACAGTCGTAGTCGCTTCGGCGACGGTGTGGAAACTTTGCTAGCGACTCTAGTCGCAGGCAACGTCAACACAACTCAAAAAATCTCCGCCAAGTTGGTGCAAAAGCGAGTTGCCAGAACGTTTATACGGCGTTTTCACACAACGTTAAGTCGCCTTTGGCAACGTTAAAACGTCAACAAATTGTTACTTGGATAGAGTAAACCTTTTCTTGAATTAGTACCACAAATTTTTCTAGAAGCAGATTTTGTAACTGACGTTATACAATTACTTTTTATGTTAAATATAACCCTACTTTTTTACCGATTTTCGTCGAACTAAAGAAGACGAAGACGATGATAAGCCTCTTTTCAGTAAATCTAGCAATTTTATAAATAGGGTTTTTTAAAAATATTGCGCAAAACAAGTGAATACAAATAAAAATAACTATAAAGTTACTCTTCCTTAAATACCGAACTCCGCTATGGTTAATAACCACTACGGAATGACATTTATCAAGTGCGCAATCGCAGAAACTCCGATAATTGTACCGAAGAGTAAAGCACACTGACCAAAAAGACCCTGTTTATTATTGCTGGCACATATTTCAATTGAAAATAATTTCTATCTAAATCTAAAAACTGAGACGCTTAGTTTTTCTTTTTTATAAAGAAATAGCCAGGATTTTTTTTAGATCACATCTTTAGTGTTTATAAATTGGTTTTTAACGGAATCCTAATATTTGACAAAATAATTCATGACTGCACATATCCGTCCTTGTAAGACATATTTTAGAAAATTTTAAAGTCATTCGCCCACCAAATAGATAGTAGAGATAGTAGTTTTACAGAGTACCTACATGAAAGAGGTCATCATCAAATTGGCTAATCGGACACCTGGAGCTCGAAGGATAGGTAGTAAAGCTTTAAAATTATTTAGTAACCTCAAAATTTCTTGGATATTCTGTAAATTTATTTATTTATAAAAAGATATCTAACGAGAAAACCGGAGTTTCTTGTACTTTACTGCAAAATATACTTCCTGAACTTGGACCGCTCACACAGAGCGTAGAACCTAGGATGACACCGTTTCGTCCTTATTAGGGACTCATCAGCTAGATGTATCACAATGACGGATAATTTTGGTCGTGCTTATGTACCAAAAATTAAGGCTCAAGCGGAAGAAATTCTGCCGGTGGCGCCCTCTGTGGAAACGATCGAAAGCAAGAAAATACCTACTTAATAATCATAGTAAATATGTTCGACCATATGAGATGACTGTTCAATCATCAAATTGGCTAATCGGACACCTGGAGCTCGAAGGATAGGTAGTGAAGCTTTAAAATTATTTAGTAACCTCAAAATTTCTTGGATATTCTGAAAATTTATTTATTTATAAAAAGATATCTAACGAGAAAACCGGAGTTTCTTGTACTTTACTGCAAAATATACTTCCTGAACTTGGACCGCTCACACAGAGCGTAGAACCTAGGATGACACCGTTTCGTCCTTATTAGGGACTCATCAGCTAGATGTATCACAATGACGGATAATTTTGGTCCTGCTTATGTACCAAAAATTAAGGCTCAAGCGGAAGAAATTCTGCCGGTGGCGCCCTCTGTGGAAACGATCGAAAGCAAGAAAATACCTACTGTAGTTGGCAGTAGGTGGAGGTAGCATGGAGCCTGCGAGAGACGTACAATTGCGCCATCTGTATGCAGGTTTCGTCTTCAAGCAAGCGATTGTAAATCGAAAAATAACTGATCCCTTGCTTGCTGGAGAGTAGCGGATTCACACAAAAAAGTAAGTGGAATTTATTTGAAAGTTTGAGACAATTCGGACTTTGGTTGGCTACGTACTTATATACTATGGGAAATCACTCAACCGTGAAGTTTAAGAAGTTGGCTCCGCCCAAGAAGAGGTTTCTAAATATTTTAAATTTTAACACTTGTTTGACAGAAAATACTCTAATTCTGCCCAATAAAGGCAGCTTCAAGGAATTTTCGTTTCTTCCAGTGTGCAAAACCATTGCTTTTGTCCACTTCATTCGGTGTAGCGATTCCTGATTTCGTTGTTTAACCTCGTGTTGTGATGTGTTATTGATGTTCCTTAAGCCTAAAGCCTAAACAACACTTCTGTAGCGGAAAGTGGGGTGTTAATCGTCTTACTCCATTCGTCATTATAACCTAAGTTCCCCTATGCTTCTGCTTGGTCTTGAAAACTAGGAGGGCCAATTATTGTGCATTTCGTTTGAACGCCTCTACAAGTATAGACAAGTATGTACTTGGCAAATGTACGAACAATAATGATCCCTTTGACTTGGGCCACTTTTACCGACCACAAATGGAAAACCAATGAGTGACAAATAATTGTACAAATAACCCACTCACACGACATGGCAAGTATACGTATGTAACGATTATTTGCCAAGTACACGAGTCGTTTGAGCCCGGCTTAACAGATAGTGGTCTTTTTGTTTCGCCTATGTGTGATTCACCACACTACCAAGGAACTTGGTAAATGCATTCCTTATTTTGTTTGTTTTCCGGTTTTGTGTTACTAAGAAGGCTTCGAATTGCATTATTAGATTTAAAATCTGTCTTAATATTAAAGTTGTTCGCAACTCTTCGAATTTTATCTGATACTCCTATATTCAGTAAATCAAGTGTTGAAATTCCAAATATTTTTAAGCCCCTTCTTGGGTGGAGTCAACTTCTTAAACTTCACGGTTGAGGGATTTCCCATAGTATAGAAGTAAGTAGCCTAAGGAATAGATTTTAGTTTGCACCTGAAGACAGTCAGGGATTGTACTGATCGAGACGTCGTCCATAAATAAAATATAGATAATGGAAGTCCGCAACTCAGAGTTAGTTAAAACAAGAAAAGAAATTAAAAAAAGCTCCATATCAGTTACTTTAACCGAAAAGAAACCAAAAAACAAAAGATCTGAGGTGGAAAACAACGAAAATTCAAACTTGGATGAGCATCCCACAAGGAACACACAAAGGACCAAAGCGAAAAGAGAAATGATCAAACGACGTTTCGCCCTGGGCAACCAGCGTAAGCTCGTCAGTGGTTTCACTGGTCACCCGCCCCAGACATCATTAAACATCATCATACACTTTGATTTCCAAATTTGAATCACTCACAAATAGGCATCGTTCCGCACTGGTACTTATCTAAGTCACCTAATACGGGTTCGTCCTGACGTGTTAATATTTCCAATAGGTTAACGCTCCTAAGGCGATTAAAACAAAAAAGGAAGTTAAAAAAAGTCAATATCAGTTACTTCAATCAAAAAGAAACCAAAAAACAAAATATCAAAAAATCTCGGGTGGAAAACAACGAAAATTCAAACTTGGATGAGCATACCACAAGGAAGACACAAGGGACCAAAGCGAAAAGAGAAACGATCAAACGATGTTTCGCCCTGGGCAACAAGAGTGGGCTCGTCAGTGGTTTCACTGGTCATCCGCCCCAGACATCATTAAACATCATCATACACTTTGATTTCCAAATTTGAATCACTCACAAATAGGCATCGTTCCGCAATGGTACTTATCTAAGTCACCTAATACGGGTTCGTCCTGATGTGTTAATATTTCCAATAGGTTTACGCTCCTAAGGCGATTAAAATAAAAAAGGAAGTTAAAAAAAGTCAATATCAGTTACTTCAATCAAAAAGAAACCAAAAAACAAAATATCAAAAAATCTCGGGTGGAAAACAACGAAAATTCAAACTTGGATGAGCATACCACAAGGAACACACAAAGGACCAAAGCTAAAAGAGAAACGATCAAACGATGTTTCGCTCTGAGCAACAAGAGTGGGCTCGTCAGTGGTTTCACTGGTCATCCGCCCCAGACATCATTAAACATCATCATACACTTTGATTTCCAAATTTGAATCACTCACAAATAGGCATCGTTCCGCAATGGTACTTATCTAAGTCACCTAATACGGGTTCGTCCTGACGTGTTAATATTTCCAATAGGTTTACGCTCCTAAGGCGATTAAAACAAAAAAGGAAGTTAAAAAAAGTCAATATCAGTTACTTCAATCAAAAAGAAACCAAAAAACAAAATATCAAAAAATCTCGGGTGGAAAACAACGAAAATTCAAACTTGGATGAGCATACCACAAGGAACACACAAGGGACCAAAGCGAAAAGAGAAACGATCAAACGATGTTTCGCCCTGGGCAACAAGAGTGGGCTCGTCAGTGGTTTCACTGGTCATCCGCCCCAGACATCATTAAACATCATCATACACTTTGATTTCCAAATTTGAATCACTCACAAATAGGCATCGTTCCGCAATGGTACTTATCTAAGTCACCTAATACGGGTTCGTCCTGACGTGTTAATATTTCCAATAGGTTTACGCTCCTAAGGCGATTAAAACAAAAAAGGAAGTTAAAAAAAGTCAATATCAGTTACTTCAATCAAAAAGAAACCAAAAAACAAAACATCAAAAAATCTCGGGTGGAAAACAACGAAAATTCAAACTTGGATGAGCATACCACAAGGAACACACAAAGGACCAAAGCTAAAAGAGAAACGATCAAACGATGTTTCGCTCTGAGCAACAAGAGTGGGCTCGTCAGTGGTTTCACTGGTCATCCGCCCCAGACATCATTAAACATCATCATACACTTTGATTTCCAAATTTGAATCACTCACAAATAGGCATCGTTCCGCAATGGTACTTATCTAAGTCACCTAATACGGGTTCGTCCTGACGTGTTAATATTTCCAATAGGTTTACGCTCCTAAGGCGATTAAAACAAAAAAGGAAGTTAAAAAAAGTCAATATCAGTTACTTCAATCGAAAAGAAACCAAAAAACAAAATATCAAAAAATCTCGGTTGGAAAACAACGAAAATTCAAACTTGGATGAGCATACCACAAGGAACACACAAAGGACCAAAGCGAAATGAGAAACGATCAAACGATGTTTCGCCCTGGGCAACAACAGTGGGCTCGTCAGTGGTTTCACTGGTCATCCGCCCCAGACATCATTAAACATCATCATACACTTTGATTTCCAAATTTGAATCACTCACAAATAGGCATCGTTCTGCACTGGTACTTATCTAAGTCACCTAATACGGGTTGGTCCTGACGTGTTAAGACTAATATTTCCAATAGGTTTACGCTCCTAAGGTGATTAAAACAAAAAAGGAAGTTCCTTGTGGGATGCTCATCCAAGTTTGAATTTTCGTTGTTTTCCACTCGAGATGTTTTGATCTTTTGTTTTTGGTTACTTTTCGATAGAAGTAAATGATATGGAGTTTTTTCAACTTCCCTTTTTGTTTTAATCACCTTAGGAGCGTAAACCTATTGGAAATAATAAGACGTCAGAACGAACCCATATTAGGTGACTTAGATAAGTACCAGTGCGGAACGATGCCTATTTGTGAGTGGTTCAAATTTGGAAATCAAAGTGTATGATGATGTTTAATGATGCCTGGGGTGGGTGACCAGTGAAACCACTGACGAGCCCACGCTGGTTGCCCAGGGCGAAACGTCGTTTGATCATTACTCTTTTCGCTTTGTTCCTTTGTGTGTTCCTTGTGGGATGCTGATCCAAGTTTGAATTTTCTTTGTTTTGCACCCGAGATCTTTTGATCTTTTGTTTTTTACAGAGTTAATTCCCTAGAAATTCCTATTACCTTTAAGACCAGACCGCTCATTCTTAGCAAAGTATCGACTGCGTGAAGTTCGACGAGCCGAATTAAAGCAGCTTTGAGTTCGGCCGATGCTTTCTGCTCTTTGACGGCTCTCCGATAATTATCCAGTATAAAAGCTCTTCCATGAACTTCAGCCGCCTCTGCCAATTCCAGCGATGTTTTATTCCAGGCGGCCTCGAGAGATTCTCCGTTAGTGACCCTTTCTCTAATATGTTTCGAGGTGGACTCTATAGCTCTAAAATTAAGACAAATTGGTGGTGACCGTGTTTATGCTGGATTTAATACAATTACTACTATTTAGCCTCTCTATCTTAGGCTTCGTATTTAATGTAAGTAAATGGGGTAAGACACAAAAAAATATTTGTTCGACGAAGACAAGCTGGCTTCTTAAGCCGAGGTATTAGCGACGCTCTCTCTCATATAATTTGAGGGCCTTAAAATTAAGAGAAATTGGCGGTGACCGCGTTTATGCTGGATTTGATACAATTACTATTGTAGGTCCATTTTTGCGAGCTTAACATAGTAACTATTGTTCCCTCTTTCCAATTGCATGCATCTGAGAGAGATCCAGCATACCACCGATTCCAGAAAAAATACCCGCCTGTCCACTCTTCGATAGTTAGATGCTTCGTTAGATGATCGAAGGGTGTACAGGCGGGTATTTTCCTTATATGGAGTGGTATAATAGTTACTATGTTAGGCTCGCAAAAACGGACCTTATATTCGTTTATAATGTAAAAAAATCTTAAATCGAGACATTAGTAAAATATGCTGAAAATTGTGAGAAAAGGGGAAATAGAAAAGGCGACTCTATCTCTATTATGTTTCGAAGGGGACTGTACTACCCTTAAATCCAGAGAAATTAGTGGTGACGGTGTTTATGTTGGATTTAATAAAATTACTGCTACTAAGCCCCTTTCTGTTAAGCCTTTCGTTTATAATGGAAATGTGGACCACAGAAAATATATTTAATTATAGGAAAGAACAAGCTGATAAAATTGAGAAAAATTTTAAATTAGCTACCCTCTCTCTACCCAAGTAGCCCAGGTTATCTATATCATTTGCCTTTCTAGAGATTTATTAGATGTATAGATTTGACCTCTACCCAAGAGTTTCTTTTAAAACTTTTCTCGGTACGTTATCTTCTTGAGAAAGTTTATAATTAACACAGTTTGCGGTTACAATACAATAGAGAGATAAACTTTACTTATCAGCGGCGGCGTGCACTGAAATTTTAAGTAAGGGAAGCAATTTTTAAAAACTTATTTGTAATATATATAAGAAGTCATACTGGACAAGGAACTCATGTGGAAGCAGCATTTTGCCAAAATGACGAAAAAAGTCCAGGCAACAATGTGGCAATTGCGCCGAGTGGTCGGTCGAACCTGAGGGATCACCCTCAGGAACCTATACTGGTTATACAAGGCCATCATAACACCGAGAATCCAATATGGGTCAGTAGTCTGGTGGCCTGTAGTAGAAAAACTGACCACTTCCAGAAAGCTCATGAGCCTGCAGGGGCTCTTCTGCAGGGGAATAACAGGCGCAGTGAGGACTACCCCCATTAGAGCCCTAGAAACCAGCTTAGGTCTCCTCTCGCTTCCAACTTGAATCAAGAAGGAAGCGATGGCGACGCACCTACGACTGAGAGACAAGGGCTTATGGAAGGGCAGAGGGGGAAAAGAGGGTAATCTGGCAATCGAGGAACTGGTAACAAAAGAGTTGCCTCTTCTAAGGATGCCAGTAGGGACTCCTTCGAAACCATGGAGGTTTGACAAAAAGTACAAAGTCACAATACCTGAACGGGATTGGAGGCAGAGAGAAGAATTCCGAAACGAATTAAGCAGAGATGCGACGGTCTACTACACTGACGGATTAAAACTGTCAGCCAGGCAGACAACAGGCGCAGGAGTGTATGTGAAATGCACTCAAGGCTCTTAGTTCACCAAAAATTGTCAGTAGCCTAGTGAAGGAGTGCTTTAACGCGCTACAGACATTGGCTAAATGAAGACAAGAGAATAACACTGATGTGGGTCCTAGGCTACTAGGGAATACCAGGGAATGAGAAGGCGGACGAACTTGCCAGAGCTGGTGCCGAAACCCAATATATTGAATCGGAAGCGCTCTTGGGAATCACAAGAAAACAGGTGCAGAGCGAATTCAATGAATGGGCAAGCGATCAACTGAAGTCGTCCTGGAGGGCAGAGCGAGATTGCAGACAATCCAAACTGTTCGTGAGTGGACCAGACGCAGCCAGAACTAAATGGATCCTGGGAAAAACTCGCAAAGATATTGGATTGTTAGTAGGAATGCTGATAGGGCATAATCGGTTGCGCAAGCACTTGACATGCATCAGAGCGTTGGACGACTCCACCTGCCCAGCATGTGGGTGGGCAGAGGAATCAGCGGTGCACCTGATAGGAGAGTGTGCCCCCACAATAGAAGAGGAGGAGCTACTGACCTTCGTAAAAAAGGCAGCAAGGCCCGGAGAGAGAGAGAGAGGCAGGATATGTAGAGAGAGTGGGAGGATAAGGATGCGAGACGGGGTATGGCAGAAAGAGCCCACAAAGAGGCCTAATTGCCAGGCCTACGGGTCACCTATTACTACTACTACTATTACTACTACTACTACTACTACCACTACTACTACTACTACTACTACTACTACTACTACTACTACTACTACTACTACTACTACTACTACTATTTGTAATATAATTCAATTCTTCGATCACTTTTTACAAATTCATCAATAAGGTCATCATATACAAACGTGGATGGTCCAACAAGCTCTGGAGCAGTTTAATTTTAATGGACATAAACGATATTTGCGAAAGTCTCTCCTAAGCTGTTGAATTTCTCTTAAACGTTGAAGCGTTGAAAACCCTTTTATTATTAAGACACAGACACACAATCTTCATAACTGTCCAAAATTTTTAAGCATTATTCCCGTCAACTGAAGTTGGCTGTATTTTCCCGTCCACTGTATACAACGATAGCAGTTTACAGCTGCAAATGACCCACTCCAATAATAGCTTCCGCGACTCCATGCTCGATGCATTCAGCAGGTTAAATGACCTCTCAACGCACACAAAATTAGGTATACTGATGCTGCCAGCGTTGCCTAGGACCCCTAATTTTTGAAGTGAAATTTTCTGTCAAAAACGAGCGAGACTTCTGACCATAACGTAAAAAGAGTTGTTCAAAATTATGGTACAGAAGCCATAAAATCGTAAAAACTTTCAAAAAATCTCAAAAATCACAAAAATTTACCAAAAAAAACGTTTTTTAACCCAATATGGTGAACAAAGAATTGGTCACCTGATTGTGTGAAAGCATACCACAAAATGCAGCTTTAATAAAAAAATTAGAAAGCAAGTAGTTCCGAACGCTTATTCTTGACGGTGAGGTCAACGAAATTCTCATATCCCTGGGTGAACTTATTTTCACCACCTATTTCCACGGGGAAATGAATCCGTGGGAGTTGTTGTGACTTTGTCAGTGGCTTTGGGACCTTTTTTTTTAGGAGTTGTGCAACTTGTTTAATAGTTTCGAGGTTTTTTAATTCAAACAAATTGCAAAACATTTAAAAAAAAGGTCACAAAAAACTGACCACCAAATAAAGTAAGATCAAAAACGTCACAACAACTCCCGCGGATTCATTTTTCAGTGGAAATAGGTGGTGAAAGTAAGTTCACCCATGAATGTGAGAATTTCGCCCACGTCACCTCACGGCCGTCAACAATAGGCGTCCTGGGTATAATTATGGTACGGTTGACAACACTGCGCCAAAGCGTTAAAAGTTCTTAAATAAGTCTCAATGGTCTGCCTTGATAGTACCGTTTGACCATCTGCACTTTTGCGGCAACTTCGTAAACATCTATTTTTAGTTTTAAAAATGTATTTTTTCATTTAAGAACTTACCAATCTGTTTTTCGAGCTAGACAGAAATAAAACAAAATAATAAAAACAAAATAAATTTCCAAAAGATAACACTGTAGCGTGCTTCGAATCACCGTCGGTCGTACGGCACGGAGAGTAAATTGGACTTGATTCCCCCTATGTACGCAGTAGCCTGATGCTCATTGTATACTAGTATGCGTTCACTGAACCGTAAAACTAACCTGTGTTCTGTGAACCATAAAGTTTTCACTTGGTGGGTACCGCTGTTTGGCAGTTGAAATTTGTTATCTCAGAAAAGTTTGAGTGATCATGATGAGTTTCCAAATAAATATCCTTGATGGTGTCGCTTTGTTGGAAAATTAATTCTGGCTCCTATCTATGAATGCTGTTTCTTTGAACTTCCGTTTGAATAGATTTTCCTTCTTGGCGACGATGTTTGCGACTTTCCATTCCATATAGTGTTGATTTTCCCAGCAATGTTGAGCTATTTTTTTATCCAAAACTCCAAACCAAACCATATCGCCATAAAACCAAGAAATACACCACACTATCATATACGACGCGAGTGTGACTTGGAAATCGAAATAAGAAACATAAAGAAGGATCTGCAGCAGAATGGTTACAGCCTTAAACTTATAAAAGATACTATTTCTAGATTTCAGCAAACAGGACAGAGATTACAAGGCAATCCCTTACATTAAAGGAGTATCAGAGAAAATTCGAAGAGTAGCGAACAACTTTAATATTAAAACAGCTTTTAAAATTAATAATACAATTCGATGCCTTCTTAGTAAAACAAAACCGGAGAACAAACAAAATAAGGAATGCATTTACCAAGTTCCTTGTGAGTGTGGTGAATCATACATAGGCGAAATAAAAAGACCACTATCTGCTAGTCTTAAGGAACATCAGACGAATACCCAAAGGGGTGAAACAACGAAATCAGGAATTGCCGAACATGCATGGTAAAAACAACACCAAATAAAGTGGACAGAAGCAAAGGTTTTACACAAGGAGTCACACTGAAAGAAGCGAAAATTCCTTGAAGCTGCCTTTATTAAGCAGAATCATGGTATTTTCAGTAAACCAAGTGTTGAAATTCCAAATAATTGGAAGCCCCTGCTTGCGCGGAGCCAACTCCTTAAACTTTACCTAAGATAAGTGATTGTACTGATGGAAACGTCATGTATAAATGAAATATAGACAATGGAAGTCCGAAACACAGAATTAATTTCGAACACACTATTGTCTCAAACGTTCAAACAAAGACAATGGAACTTCGAAACTCTAGTTTGCTGTCTTTTTAGGAGTGATATAGCTGTGGCCTTTTTTCGAAAAATGCAAGGGCAGGGCCGTTATAGAATATCAGAAGGGCCGACATGAAAATAAAACAATTAAAAAAATTCGATTGTTCACAACTCGGTCGACATCTGAACCTCACCTACGGCTCGGCCCAATAAATAGTGTCGTTCTTGTACATAAAGGCGTTTTCAAAACTTGTTGCTTAAAATTGTTTTATTCAATGCAAAAAAATATGTATGGTGTCGCTGTAAATATTAGAAAAATATATCCGGAGCCCTAAAACCAAGAAAAATTTGATTATATTTGCTTTAGTTCTACATCACAACCTTCAGGTTTACAACAGATGTTTCTGAACAAAATGAATTTTCTTGAAGGCTAAAGCGTTTAACTTTTTTTTGGGCAAACGTAAAATTTTCTTAAGCTTATTTTATCCATCTGAATAAATAATCCAATTTATACGGGAAAATGAAAAGGAAAAAGTTGTTTTTCTTGAACACAAATTTAATCCCTACAGACATGTTGTTTTTGCTGGTGATTTTCCATACATTGAACGAATCCCAGAAAAGATAAGAAGAATAGACAACCAATACAATCTTCGAACTGTCTTCAAAACGACTACAACAATAAGAAGTCAATTAGTAAAAATTAAACCACAATGCCACGACCCAATAACTGCATCTACTAGTAACCATGCGAGTGTGAGGATATGTACATCGGAGAGATCAGCCGACAACTGGGTCAAAAATAGCTCAACATTGTGGGGAAAATCAACATCATATGGAATGCAAGGAGGCAAAGATCGTCGCCAAGGAAGAAAATCTTTTCAAGCGGAAACATTCATCTTGAGGAACCAGAATGTACTTCTTCTCTCGACATAAAACTGGTACAGCAGAAGTTAGCAGCCTGTTTAATTCTTAAAATTTTCATTACTGTAAGTGACAATGTCACAGACTCCTGACAACATCATGTTTTGCATGTCAGTGTCATCCAAATTTAAAAAAATGCCGGCGCATCTTTCCGAATTTGATAAAGCTCAAATCTTATCAAAACTAGACGGTGGTTGGTCTATTCGGCAAGTAGCTGTTCATTAAGGGAGAAGCAAGTCTACGATAGTAAACATAAAAAACCGATTTCAAGAGGAGGGAACTATCCACCGAAAGGAAGGCACCGGTTTGACAAAAGTTAATAGCCCAGAGGACGACCAAGAAGCAATCAATTTTCTGGAAAATCATCCGTTTGCCAAAGCGAAAGAAGTAAAAATTGAATCAAATTTTCCAAAATAACAACATTAGGCAGGAGAATTAAACGTTCGAGGCTAAGGTGTCGCATTGCATTCGATCGCAGTCTCGATTAATTTTTGCGTTGAATTATTCTCTAAGGGATGAATAATTTTGGCAGCAGATGGTTTTCACAGATGAGAAGGTCGTTAGGTCCAACAGCGATAAAAAACAAAGTGTGATGTATTGACCGCCAAGAAGTTTTTTTATATGTTTTTAATCTTGTTTAATTTTTTAATTTTATTTATTTTGTTTACTTGATCTGGACTTTTAATTGTTTTGGGCTAGTAACTTTCGAGGGACAGATCCTTCTTCTTGAAATCGATTTATTATCGTTACTATCGTGGACTTGCTTTTTTCATAATCAGCTAGTCAAATAGACCAATTAGTGTATAGCTTTTGTTTAGTTAATAAAACATTTTTGAAAACTCTAATAATCTTGAATGTCAAAACAAACACCAACATTACTAGATGTCAAATCGATAACATCGTAGTGTGTATAAACTTCAAAATACATGCGTTGCTATGAAAATAAACAATGCATCTGCGTTGCTATGACGATAAACACTGCATGTGACGCTAACAGAGTGAAAATTCGGCAAAAATCGCGTTGTTCAAATTGACAAAAATGAATGTCGAGAGAGTTGCGGAAGAGGCTATTATTGCCATCGAAATCCCGGAAGATTTATGAAAAACAGTTCATAGAATACCGCTCTTGGTGTGCTAAGCAAAAAGTTAAAAATTTGTCTGAGGAAAAATATGTTAGTGCATAGTTTGGTTTGTGAGAGCTTCATGTTTTTATTAAAATAAAGGAATAGTTCAAACCGACTGTTTACCTGTTTTACTAGTGGCATTCAATTTCCAGGGCAAAATAAGGCCAAAATTCAAGGGGAAAAAAGTAAAAAATTTAATCTCTAGGGAAACAAAGTTAAAATTTAATCCATACGGAAAAAAAGTAAAAATTTAAACCTTAGGGAATCAAATACCCACTTTATTACCGGAAAGTAAGGATTAAAAGTGCACTTTTATTCACTGAGGTGTATAAAAACAACATACATGTTCCATTGCCTGCCACGCTTCAATCTTTAACAAGCAGCTGTGTTTATAGCTATTTAATTAAATTATTTTTTACATCAGACTTGAAAAAAATTTGGGAAATCTAAGAAGGACCTTTGCAAACTCTTTAAATCGGATTTTCGGGGCTCAGCACGAATGTGACTTAGATGAATGGGTGAATCGATTTTGATGAAATAATGCCTATTTTCTCTCCAGGAGTCCAAGGAATACAGTAATGGGACCCAACCCATCAAAATCGTTCCGTTTTTGTGTAATGCTGGAATAAACAGACCGAAAATATTTTTATACGGTATTATGTCGTTGAAAGTAAACCTAAAAATAAATTACAGAAATTGCCTTTTCGGAGATTAATAACTATATATACAGATTACCTAATTGCTTGGTGCTCTGCAACTGCTCAATTTACGGCAAGAAGTGGCTTTTATTTTTAGGGTTTTCGCTTAATTAAATAACTTTTATGTACCTATAAAATTAGGTTAGAACCCATTTTAGTTGTTTACTTGCGGATATGCCAAAGTAAACGTATTGTGTTGATTTTGTTTGAGAGAAAATGGCTTTAAGCGACAAAAGTGTTCCCTTTTTTGAGCGCTCGTAAGTCAATAAAAGCTCCTATTAAATAATTAAAATTAAGTAAGGAAAGAGTCTAAGGAGCTTTATGTATAAAATTTCCTTTAATAAATTTTGCGATTTCAATTTTAATAAAGTCGAGCGAGAATGTACAAAGTGGTAATTCTATCCGAAGGTAAAATTTTTTCTTTCAAGCAAAAATCCAAAGAAGAGGAACTAAAAGAAAAATCTGCTTTCGTGTGAATTTTTTTTTAACCCAATACACAGGTCATTTCTTCTGTTAACAGAATTATATGGGAAGTTTTTTTTGTTTTGGTGGAATTCGCTATAATTATAATACGTTGTAAAGGGATATATAGCTAAAAAAATGTAAAATTATAAAAAAAATGTATGTCTAGTTGCTGAGATATAAACGATCAAAGTTGGAAAAAAGGCTGTTTTGTGTTTTAATAAAAACTCGTAACACTTATCTAAAGAAAAGTACCTTACCATAAAATTAAAATGTTAGAAGCTTGTAGACAATCTCCATGATGATGTCATTTATGACAGTTCATTAGGTAATATACAGGGGCTAGTCAAAAATTGATATTTTTTAATCTTCTACTACTACTGAATTTTGAAAACAAACAAGTTGTATTTGAGCAGAAAATAGTGGTTTTAACCCATTTTTAAAGAAAAAAAATAAGTTTGGTTTTTTAGTAGCTTCTTGTTTCTTAGATAGTGAATGTTCTTTTATAGATCAATTTTTCTGCCAAAAAAAATCGACAACATTTGATTGTAATAGACCATTTTGTGAATAACCATAGTAATATTTTTAGTTGCATTGGGCTAAAATGATTCGCTCGTTTAACTACCAAAAAATTGTTGTATATCCTTTGATTCATATACAGGGTCTATTCAAAAATGTTTTAATGTTTTACTTTTTACCCGTACATGGCTTTTAATAACTTATTTTTTAAGAACGACTTGGTCAATTTTAATAAAACGTTTCCTGATTACTTCTTTATCTATTCTCCACCATATAAAAAAAACCAAAACATTTTATATGTCTGTATCTAGAGATACTAATTTTTATATTTTAGATCATTTTAGGACTTACATCAAAACAAATAAAGTAAGTAAATACTCTCTTAATATAAAAATCTAAAAAAAAAAAATAAAAAAAATTAAATGAAATGAATGAAATGAAAAATGCAAAATAATCTACAGGGTCGGTCAAGCAAAAATATTTTTATTCTATTTAAATGATTAAATATTATCAATTGAATTTCATTTAGACAGACATTATTTTTTTTTAATGTTACTCAACCAAAAAACAAAAATAAATAAAGCTAAACAAGTTAATTAGTTTAACATTGCGAATCTTAAACAAAGTAGATTCGTGGAGGTTGAGTTTTAATACAGCATTAAGTGCAGCATTTCAATTTAAGTGGATTAAATAAAAAAGATTTTCTATTGACGGACCCTGTAGATACAGAATTAAATTAATTTGTTTACCTGTATTTTTATACGTTTAGGTACAATCAAATGTTGTCGATTTTATTTGGCAGAAAAATTGACCTATAAAAGAAAAGTCGTTATCTAAGAAAGAAGAAGCTACTAAAAAACCAAACTTATTTTTATACTTTAAAAATGCTTAAAAAAAATTATTTTCTGCTCAAATACAATAATACTGTATTCAAAATTCGATAGTAGTAGAAGTATAAAAAATATAAGTTTTTGCCTAGACCCTGTATATTACCTAATGAACTGTCATAAATGCCATCATTATGAGGTTCGTCTACAAGCTTTTACCATTTTAATTTTATGATAATTTACTTTTATTTTTATTGATAGAACATAGCCGAAAACAGCCATTTCTCCAAATTGGACCGTTTATATCACAGAAACTAGACACAGAAAAACTTTTATAATTTTACATTTTTTAGGTATATATCCCGCTACAACATATCATAATTATAGCGAATTTTGCTGAAAAAAAACTGTATGTATAACCGGGTGCGGGTTTCTTTGATAAAAATAGTTTGGCGACGTTTGAGTTATCGTGTCTCAGGCAGAGAGACAGACACTCTCACAAAACTTTGTCTTTAGGTTTTTTTGACCTAAACGTCTCATTTTGGTAAAAAAACCTTTTGATGATCCCAATAGCTTCCATACTATTTGTGGATGACTTAAAATGGACTCAGTTGAACCCAGAAAATATTTTACAAAAAGTTTTGACAGAAAACCCACTGCGGTGGTATTATTATTAGTACCTATGCATAAACATAAATGGTAATTTGGAATTATCTTAATGACTTTCGTTTTAAGGCACAATTTTACAACTCATAGTTAAACTTCAAACCTCAGTTTAAACCACGGATGTCGACTTTTTTACGTTTTATAGGTGCAGTTTGCCAAGAAACTTCGGTTTAACCGTTACTGGCGATCTAGGTGTGGGTTAAACTTTAGTTTTCTAGTTACCCGAAGACTCCAACCTCAAAATAGTTATTAAAAATTTGTTTTTGGTAAAAAAACTGTATCGCTATGATCGATGACTTAGAATTTATTTTTGATAAACTACATGAAAATGCAAAATTGTGCACGAGGAAATTCGATAAGAGTTGGAACATCCCACAGACCAGTAAGTCTTATTCTCACACCGAGCTCAACGTATATATCTTTGCGTTTTTGACAATTCTGAACATTTTTTTGTTGTGACGTCTGGCTGTACAACTGTCTGTAACCAACGCGGATATCTCAAAAACTACTTGCTGATTTTTGGTGACTATGCTGGGTTTGGCTCTAGTAGGTGTCATTGTCATTTTTAAGATATGGCTAAAATAATCAACCCTATATGTCAAGAAAATGTACTTTTTTTAAACTAGAAAAAACTTGTTGTGCTCCTAATCCTACAGCTAATCTAACAGCTCTTCTAAAATTAAGCAACTTGCACGTTTACCAATGGTTGAATCCAAAGATTAAACTGATGTTTAAACTATCTGGAGTTTTACCTTTGGTTGTAAAATTAACTCTAAATTGATAAGAAGTCTCTATTGATATAAAGGGAGATAGGTGCCATTCAGGCATATCGATTGGAATTTCTATTGATACTGCCATAGTGCTCTTTTTTGTTGCAACTCACGTTTAATTTGTTTTCAACTAGAAAAATTTTTAAAACAATTTTTTTTTATTGGTTTGAGGCAATTGTCGTTCCTAAATATGTTTCACTAAAACTATTTGATTTCTTGTCGTCGCGTCGGTTTGAAAAAAATATACATACGACATTGGCCTGTAAAGTTTACCTTTCTGGTCTAGTAGCACAAATACCGACAGAGCACCCTAAAATTACTTAAAAGTATTCCTGCAGCCGTTTGTTTTCAATACTTTGTTGCTATAAGCATAGCTTTTCTTAGATTAAATAAAGAAAAGATCCCCGATGCTTCTCGAAGCCGTGAGAGAAGTCGATCACCCAGCAGCCAAAGCACATCAAATGCCTGCTCACAGCTCAAGAATGACCACGGCAAAGGCTTGTTTTCGCGACTGTATCACACCCTACATATCTCCGTCACTTTCACTCTGTAAAATTTAGAACAATATGAAATTTATTCCAACTCACTGCTTTGGTTTTGTCGAGTGTTGGCAATTTTTGTAAATAAACAGTAATCATTATTTGCCAAGGAAGTTTCGTTGGTATCTTTTTTTTATTTAATCTAAGGTCCATTTGAAAAAATTTTTGACTTGACTGAACAAAGAATGCAACAAAGAGAAAATATAATCAAGTTTGTAAGCAAATTGACCTAATGTTTGCCCTTTGCATTCAACTTCCAATGCAACTGAAAAAAATAAAATTACCTTGCAGCAGTATTTTGCAGAATGTACACAATCCACTCCACTGATTTCTCGAATGGTCGGTTTTGGTCCAAAACCTCGCTCATATATCTAATGGTTGGGGACGCTGTAATGATGGCTGGGTTTTCCCAAGCTTTAAGTAAAAACCTGGCAGTTTGTAAATACATGACCGTGTTTTCTCCTTCGTATGTGATCATGGGCGTGGCTAATCCGTATATGTAGCCAAAACCTAAAATATTAAACATATACCGGGTATACAAGGCTCGACAGTTCTTTGTCTACGGTACCGAAATAGCGTGTATTGAAAAAGAAGCGCAATGGCTAGTAAATGAGAGCGAAAGAGATAATAAACTTGAGAAATCGATACGATGCTGCCGATGTCACCCACAATTAACTAAAAGATTCTCGAGTAAGATCCCGTCAAATTTAGCGATAAATGGTCCCTTCAGAGGGCGTAAAACAGTGAGTATTTTCTTATTTCAGTTTGAAATTAGAATCCGCTAAATTAATTAAAATGCCCATTTATGCACAAACTTTTGCTACCGATTGACGTTGCTCTTTCAATAAAGCCGCGAAAAGTCTGAGCCTGACCTAAAGTACCGACTCTACGAGACAATTGATCGTAGCAGTCTCGCCTTCTCTCGAAATATCTTATTGAAATAAATATAAAACAAAATTATACTTCTTTAAAAGAATAAAAAAAATTAAAACAACGTAGCGCAGTCTGCAACCCTCTACTTTTTCTACTTAGAATACTTTTTTGTAACCGTATTCCCTTCTTGTTTAACTTTAAGACAAATTTAAAGCTATTATTAAGTTTAATAACAAAGAGGTGTTTTTTAAAAAATTTCTGATTTTTGCAGACTCCTTTTTTTACGAAAATTGCTGAGGAAACGGAGCTCCTCTCCCCCCTCTTATATAAAAAATATTTTGTGGTATTTTAGTTGCATTATTTCAAATAAAACCAAATAATCTTGATATCTTCTAAGTGATTAGTTGAGAAAAAAATACGTATACGATCTCCTTTACGCCCGCGTCGTCGAATAAACATGAAAGTTTTCCTAAAATGTTTGTCTGACAACGTTGCCTAGCCTGCATCTCTGTTCACTGCATCTTAATTGAATAGCGTTCTTACATGCATTTCTTTACTGTATTGTACTGTACTGCACTGTATACAGACCGCTTCAAGCTACTGCGAACATAGGGCGGAAGAAGTCTAATTTGCCATTGTACGTACATGCAGAGACACCGCACGCCTATCAGTGAAGCAACCAACACTCAGGTTTCCGATCGCCATTCGCTGCCGTTCGCCGCCGTTCGCCTTGTATTTAGTACGCCTCTAACCACGGTGCTGTGTGGAGCGTAGTCAATGAAACCGGAATTTGGTCAATAAATACGCAAATTTTTATAACGTAATTTTCTTATTTTTTGTCACTGATAAATAAGAGCGTTTTATTGTCAACTGCTCAGATTTATCAGTGACGACGTGTTACAATGAAATTAATAAGGAGAAACAAAATAAAAGCAAGTTCTCAAAATAAAATAATACATTCTAAAAACCAAAAAGATTCTCCCAGTCAAAAAAAAAATTAAAGCAAATGTTCGAAAAGTCCTCCTTGCTCGGCTAGACAATATCCGAGCCTACTATAAAAACCCCTTCTAACGTTTCCAAGCATGTTAGGGGTGATAATTTGAAAAGCTTCTTCAAAAACAGATAGAAGTCATTAGGAGCAAGATCGGGAGATCGAGCTGGCCATAAAATAGTTCCCCGTGTACTTATAACCCGATTAGGAAATACATTATCAAGATATTCCCTAACAAGGCCAACATTGTGAGCGGAACAACCATCTTGTTGAAACCATGTTTCACCAAATCTTACACCTAACAACTGCCTAGCAGTTGGAATAATGTGCTGCTGCAGTAGATCCAAGTATCTAGGACCATTCAAATTGCAATTGCCGTTAATAAAAAATGGCCCCATTACGTGTTCCCCCACAATACCCCCCCCCCCAAACATTTAGTTTTTGGGGATACTGTGTTCTTACGTCAAAATATAAATGCAAATTTTCCCTCGACCAATATCGAACGTGTGTTGGGTTATGACGATTTGACCATTTGACCATCTGCACTTTTTCGGCAACTTCGTAAACATCCATTTTTAGTTTTAAAAATGTATTATTTCAATTAAGAACTTACCCATCTGTTTCTCGAGCAAGGCAGAATTAAAACAAAATAATAAAAACAAAATGAATTTCCAAAAGATAACACTGTAGCGTGCTTCGAATCTACCTCGGTCGTACGGCACGGAGAGTAAATTGGACTTGATTCCCGCAGTAGCTTGAAGCGGTCTGTATGTTTTAATTAAAATCAAAGGTGGGCAGTTTTAAGCTACTCTTCAATACGAATGAAACAAAGTACCACTTTAAAAAATTGGTGTGGTAACCGAGGTGGTAACTCTACAGGTTGTAAAGGTCAAAAAATAAAATAAACATTTTTGAGGGCCCTCCACACGAAAAAAAAATTATCTAATCCAAGAAGAAATTAAAGTCAGTATTCCTCAGGAGAAAGCATACTTCAATTAAATGTAAATTAAACTTTACTCAAATATCTACTTGGATTACTTCATATTTATGTTATACTCGTTCTCTCTAAAGTTATTAGCTTAAGGTGGATTTTAAACACTTTTTAATTGGAATACAGAGCAAATAATTAGGATAAGTGATATATTAAAAAAAAAATATTTATATTTAGAGCAAAACTACTTATTCTTTAATTTAGACTCTCTTCGTCGATATAATATGTAATAGAGGCTTAAACTAAATTTACACAACGCACCTATCCTAAAATACAACCTATATCAGTGGCGCACCGAGGGGGAAGGGAGGGGTTTGGTCAATTCCTGGGTGCGCCTCTAAATATATAATTAAACCTTGAACTCGCACGAGCTTTACACATATTTATAATACAAAATTGAACTCATATAAGTAGATAATTTGCATTGGACTAGATGAGAGAAATGTTGCCAATGATATCTTGTTATTTCGCATGTGTCGCACATAAAGCGCGCGGGTGAGGCCGATACAGTTTAAGTTATTTATAATTTAAAACAAAAAATTATTTATACAAGAATCAATTTTCTGAATAAATATTAAACAATATCGAAAAAATATAATCAGTAGAAAAGATGCATGACTTAATAGGATTCTTGATTTGTCTTATCGCTTCCAGATTAATTTTGATTTTATTCAATAAAAGGTTTTTTTTCCTTATAATAAAATTTAATTAAATTTTATTAAATGATTAAATAAATCGTATTTAATTTCAGTTTATCTCTAGTTAAATAAAAACGCTCTTTTCACTTTCAAACTTTCTGTTATTAGTTTAAATATAACCATCCTACTAAATAAAAGAGAAGATTAAATTAAAGAATAGCCCCCTTTACCTAAAAAGATAGTTTATAGTTATATTAATAAGTAAACTCTTAGATTAGTTAAATTAATATTGGTTCTAGCATTTTTTTCCTTGTAGTTTATTCTCACATTTAACCATGTCTACCACTTTTCAACAATACTTTCTGTTTCATTAACAAGGTTTTAATATAAAAAAATTATGCTTCGTTAGTTTTACTTAAAATAAATTATTTTTTAACCTATCAGAATCCGCCCGCTTAAAATTCCAAATCACAACCATAAAATAGCTAAATGTTTTGACTGAATAAGTTCTACTGGTTTTTTATTTTATATGAGTCACCAAAAAATCCACAACTTTTATAACTTTTAACACTGCTTTGCTGTTTTTGGGTCCATCTTTACCGGGCAAAATATCGGAAACGAGAAAACGGAATCTGTTAAAATTTGGCAGGAATGTTTATTTTTCAACTCCTCACAACCGTATCCAGACAGTTTTTCGCTGGACTCTGTAATTTTCGAAATAAAATAAACATGGCTAACAATAGTTACCCAGGGCGAAACATCGTTTATTCATTTCTCTTTTCGCTTTGATCTTTTGTGTGTTCCTTGTGGAATACTCATCCAAGTTTGAATTTTCGTTATTTCCACCCAAGATCTTTTGATCTTTTGTTTTTTAGTTTCTTTTCGGTTGAAGTAACTGATTTGGAGGTTTTGTAACTTCTTTTTTGTTTTAATTGCCTTAGGAGCATAATCCTACTGGAGATATTAACACGCCAGGACGAATCCGTATTACGTAACTTGGATAAGTAAGTACCAGTGCGGAACGATGCCTATTTGTGAGTGGTTCAAGGTTAAAAATCTAAGTGTATGATGGTGTTTAATGATGTATAGTGGAGGGTGACCAGTGAAACTACTGATGAACCCACGCTGGTTACCCAGGGCGAAACATCGTTTATTCATTTCTCTTTTTGTGTGTTCTTTGTGGAATACTCATCCAAGTTTGAATTTTCGTTATTTCCACCCAAGATCTTTTGATCTTTTGTTTTTTAGTTTCTTTTCGGTTGAAGTAACTGATTTGGAGATTTTTTTAACTTCTTCTTTGTTTTTATGGCTAACAATAGTCAAAAATCTTACCTGGCTTTTTCTTTAGTCTCGTCGACTATAAAGCAATCTGTAACAGCAATTTTTGGATTTTTTTATTTTTTGAAAATATACACCAAATTTTGAAAAATCCTTTGGATACGGTTGTAGATTTTTATAAATCTTATTGGCTGATAACAAAAAAGTTATGAATTTTTTCTTACAGCAATATTCTGCCGGTATTCTGAAACGCCAAGTTTACGTAATTTAGTAGGCCCAAGGAAACTCAGGTTCCGCATAGCCACCGGGCACTTGTCTAATGAAACATTCAGCCAATAAATTGATACATGTCAAGTAATAAAAAAAAATGATTTTTCTTTTGACTCTTTTTAATTTCGAGACATTGCAATCCATGAAGCATGAAGCCGAGCATCAAAACCTACACATATGGTGTTCGCACCGTGTTCTGAACACTGCACGATTTCATTAGAAATGGTATTAGCAAAGCCACCTATTGTTGATCTTTCACAAAAATAGTAAAGCAGTGTTGTCAAATCTATGCCTTTTTTGTGGCCTTAACCAATTGCGTTAAAGATTGAAAAACCGGCCCTTAATGAGTACCAACCTGAGGATAGTGCAAAGCCGTGACCTCCACAAGCTTTTCGACAGGTCTCTGTACCCTCCGAAGCATCGGCAGAAGTTACAGCTTTAAGTACACAGGCTAATGCATGGATCTAAACAAAAACAAAAATTAAATTATAAAAGGGGCTTTTTCTGCCTTTAAAACTTTGTTTACTAAATTCCCAATTTTTAAAAATTTTGCATGCAGTGTTAAATAAAAATCCCACGAAACAAAAACAGTCCTACGGTTCCCTGATGATTCTTAATAAGGAGAAACCAGGCGTGTAAATTTCTTGCCTCTCCATTAGACTTTGGTCGTAAGAGAGCCACTAAACCATTATTTTTATAAAAAAGAAATGTATTTAAGGCTATAGTTTCTCCCCAGATTTTAAGTTAAAAAAAGTACAACTGGCAACGCCTTGTCTCAGACTGTCTTTCGCCAGAGTGCACAGGGAAAACTAAACATCAGAATTAGCTCAAATTTTGCAGGGAAGATCATTTTTAAACGCTTAACAAAAACATCTGAAGGATTTTTCGAAATTCTCAATTATTTTTGCTTCAAAATAAAAGCTCTGGTGCTGTCACCTATCCCAAAAGCCACAAAATAATTGCGGTTTAGAATAAATTCGAAGTTTCCTTTTTTCTAAAAGCGTGTGTGTGCACTCTGGAAAAGAAAACCGACAATTCATTGAATTTGGGAGACACACGCATTTCAAGTGTTTGCCGATAGATCACAGAATTTATACGATTCCATGGTAACTGCAGATGTTTTGTCAACAAACTTTAAATCGGGCCGCAGTGGGACAGAAGAGTATTTTAAATGTCTTTTCAAAGACATTGTTATAAAACAAATATGAAACCACTCCGCGTGTGCGGTACCCCTTCGAAAAAGGTCTAGCGCTGCGTGAGCATTAACCCGAGTCTATCAAAGAACCAAGAGAACTTTACTGGCCCTCTGGGATTACTAGGAATTCGCATAGAAACATTCGGCGCCCATAACCCCACATAATTTTTTTTATTTTGATTCAATCATTTTTTTTTTAATTTGGAGTGCAAAGGATAGATTTTAGAACCTCAGTTTCAAAAACACACGGATACTTGAGTACTAACGAAACAGGTCAGTAAAGCTTCATTTAGAGGTTGGAAAGACTCTTGTTAGCCATTGACGCTCCTGTTTAAAATAGAATACGATTATTTCGTCTAGCGCCAGTAGCCGATTTTTAAATCTGCATGCTTTTAAGTTAACCTGTTGTCGGTATCAGCTAGCGGGAGTGTTTCCAATTTAATTATAAATGCACCTGTAGATGCAACCTTAAACATTACACCCAGTTTCTTTAATACGTAGTTGCGTAGCGTTTTTTAGCTTTTTAGCAGGTAATTCTGCAATAAATGGTTTTCTTTTATTTTAGTATTTTACTTGTCAAAATAAGTAACCTAACCCGGTGCTAAAAAATCTCTGGTGTCCCACTGTGGATAAACATAAATAAAGTCTCCGCGTTGCCATGGAAAACAAATTCAATGACGTAAAATTTTGCAAAAAAATCAGGTCGACGTAGTTAAATTGATATCCCGTACAATTTCGCTCAAAACAATTCCCCAGATTGTAACTACGACCTTAATCAAATCCTATGAAATATATTTTGGCATAAAGAAAATTTTATTTTCTCTAGATCTTAGAATGCCGTCATTATGTCGAAAAAATCCATTTTTTTGTTTGGAGTTTGCCTTTGAATGTACAGTGCAAAGTTTAAAAAACTTATTTTGCCATTATTGAATCGTAATTATTTTTCAATATGTTGTTGTTGTATCTTTGGTTCAAATTTGATTTTTCTTTTGGGCCCATTGGGTATAATTTCAACCTACCTCAGGTAATTGATTTAAATTTCCTTTCTGCAATTCGTTATTTATTTGCACGTACGTATCCCACAGCCATTCGCCGAGATAAGTGAACGCTATAGATGCCGTTATCCATGGAAAAATTTTACGTTGCTGAGTAAGAAAGTCTAGAACTTGAACTTCTTGAACTCTAAAATTAACAAAGACAAAATACCGAGTGGTATTAGGGAGTTTTCGGATCACCCCAATCGAATTGGCATAGGGTAAAAATGCACCATTATGGCGTAGAAATTCCCCCCCAACTGGCGCCCCTCAGGGCCAAATTTATAGACGTTTTTCAAGGCACCCTTGTTCCTTCAAGAAAGCCTTCGCGCCAATTTGGTATTTATAGTGGTGAAAGGCACCCTTGAAGGACTCCTTACATCAAAGTAGCTAAAGAGCTATCTTTGGCGTTCATTGACAAATAATGTTGGGTTAAAAAGCAAAACTATTGTTGGTTTTGTTTTGATAATTGGTTTTTTGTCATTGTGTGTGTTGCTTTTTGAGATATCCTGAAAATAATGGATGATTTTTGGAATTTATTGATCGGGTGGAAGAAAAAGTCCCTGATTATCATGGTCGACTTCCAAAGAGATATACATACGGGATATATGCAAAGTCCCTTTAAGTTCTTTACCTTGTTTGTATTAATGTTTAGTATCCTTTAAATAAAATATTGGTTTAAGATCAGGGGTTTTCTACTTCCCAATTATTATAATGCCTATCTACTTATTTCTACTAAGGTCCGACACAGAGAGATCGTAAAAATGTTCCTGCATGTGCACCAAAAGCTACCAACGAGCATGTACGCAAAAATATACAAATGTTAGAGAAAAGGGGTTTTTAGCCAGATATAGATTTTTTCAAAACACCACACTGCACATTATACCACCCATGATCGAAGATAAATTTATTCACCCAAACAAAGTGTCCCCAAGGTTGGCCTTGCTATGTACCCTATGGTATTATGGCACTGAAAGTATTCAAGTATAAGTAGCTAAGTGAAATAAGTATTTGTTCATACATGAACGCAATGTATTCTTATATCTCTGAATCAGTTCAGCGAGGAAAACCTTTTCCTTCCTAGTGTAGGATCTTAAGGCAGAATTAAAGTTCCATAAGTTAAGAGGTATATATATATATATATATGAGGTAAGACAGCGAGGAAAAACTATAGCAAATGCATGTTGTTGTTAAGCTTTTCACAGTGTTCCGTAAGCTGCAAGAAGAGCAACATGCATATGCCATTGTTTATTTTCCTTGCGTCTTACCGTATACCGCTTACGGAACTCTGAATTCGACTTTATAGTGCCCTCATGTTGAATTTTATTTTAATTCATTTGTTTTGCAAAAACAATGAAGTTATTAGTAGTTTATTGGCACCATCTCACCATCATTTTTGCGACGTTGCCGGTGCAACCCTACCTTGAAATATTCCTCCCCGAAGGAAGGGACTATAAATAAGAAATGAAACGATGCCTTGAAGGACGCCTTCATCAAGGAAGCCTTGAGGCTTCCTTCGACGTCGGACTATAAATTTGGCCCTCAGACTCTTCCATCCAGTCGAATACCGGCGTTCTCCATGATAGAATAAAAGAAAGGTATGATACGTAGCGGCTCAAAATTCCTCTAGATGCGCGCATGACGTCTTGTGAGATTTTTGTGGCGCGAACAGGGAACTACATAGGCACAGCTGAAACTAGTTCACCTACACACATGAAAATTTGAGGATAGTTTGGGTTACCAACGGAGGAGCTCACCAAGAAAAGATTTTTTATTATTTTGCCCCTGACGGGGTAAAAATAGGGGTTGAAATTTTAAAATGATTTTCTATATCTCAAAATCGAAAAGCAGCATAAGTTTGAAATTTGGTATGTAGACCCTGCTAATAAAATAAGTAAACACGTGCTTCGGCATTTTTAAAAATTCAGACAGGGGGTTGAGAAATAGGGGTGAGTCTGTTTTGAAGGGGGTGCAAATAACTCACAATTATTTAGAGTTCTAAATCAATGTAGAGCTAAAAATTTGCATTTAGGTTCCTCTTAAAAAGTTAACGACTAGGTGCTTTTTCGGAAAATTTGAACAGGTGGTTGCAACCACCTCCCTCTATGCGATAAATATTTTAATTTGTCAAAGTATCAGGTTAGTCAGGAATCTAAAACAATGTTTTTTTTTTCAAAAGTTACCATTTATGGTGGGGGAGGGGGTTGCAGGTAGAAATGATTTTCCGCCAAAAAGTACTACAAAGTTTTAAATGAAAAGAAATTCAGTCTGGAAAACAATGAAGGAGTGGGGGATTGTGAGAGAGTAAAGGTGGATTTAAAGTACCATAGGGTAAGCGGTGTGATGAAATAACACGCAAGGGAAATAAATTACAGGTTGGAGACTTTAAATGGAGTATTGGCCCTAGCGGGTTAGAATGTTGATTTGATTTAATTTAATTTGTCTCAACAGCAAGTTTAGGTCTTGAAATCCCTGACACTGCAGCTTCTTAGCTTATTATATTGTCGTGAATGCTCTTTAGGCATTCTATCTTGCCCTTGCTTGGTTTGTAAATGTTAACGACTCAGGCTATGAACCTAAGAGTTAGCATTAGGAAGTATGTGATGTTTTAAGTTCAATGAATAGATGTTTTTCTAAACTCACGTTTTGTTATCACATACATCCTATAAAACCAATCGAGACCAGCAAGAAGGGGTCAGTAAGTTTAGTAAGTTGATTAAGTCAGAAAGTTGTGATGTATTTCTCAAGAATAAGATAAACTGCTGAACCACGACCTACCCCTAAGATAAAACTGTGACGCTGCTGTATTAAGACTGTTGGATATTAATTAATTACAAGTAAGTAACGTTTTTATACTTTGTTATAATAAATTCATTAAAACCCGGTACGGTCGGTTTATTAAGTCAATTAATAAGAACAACCCCGTTACGAAAACCCCTACGTGACAATATCTCTCGCTGTGTGCCTTCCTAATCTAAGAGGTTTTATTAGGTTTCTCTGGCAGTTAGCTTCTCTGGAGGGGTCGTCCTCCAGGAGGTTTTGTGTTCTGCAGTAGGTTAGTGCTGGGCACTCAAATATGATGTGAGCGGCTAATTTGTTATCCTCATCACATAGTGTGCAGGTGGGTTCGTCTCTATAGATTCCCATTCTATGCAGGTGTTCTCTCAGTGCGCAGTGACCCGTTAATAGCCCCGTCACTTGTCTGATTTTTTTCCTATTCAGTTTAAGGATTTCACAGGTGAGTGATGTTGAAGGGGATGCCACCATGCTTTTGCTGTGGTTTTGCCCCGATATTGAATGCCAGTGGTTTCGATGTTCTTCGTGCACCCACCGCTTGATATAGCCGACGTTTTTGGAATTCCAAATAGAGGTTCAAGTCCTATAAATGATCTTTCTGATCCTCTTCCTGCTAGAAAATTCGCGTGTTCATTGCCTGCTACCCTTGTGTGCCCCAGCACCCATGCAAGGGTGACTCTATTATGTTTCGCTAGGGTTAGGAGGGTTTGAAGGCATTTCCACACTAATTGTTGGCATGCTAGAGCTTTAATAGCTGCTGCTTGGCTGTCTGAGAAGATTGTTATATCTTTGCTGAGACATCTTCTTCTCAGGTTTTCCCGCAGACAGGTCTCTATGGCATGTATTTCAGCTTGAATTACTGTGGTATGATTCCCCGAAGATGCAAACGAATTTGATCTTGGGGCTAGGCTTGGCACTAGTCCAGTCAGGAAAATTGGTATAGCATACCAATTTCCATGACTGGACTAGTGATTTCTCCGTCTTGTTTTCCCAGGATAGCTGGCTAGCGGGTAAGAAATTTGTTTTTTATAAAAGTCCAAAAACATATCTACAATCTACAGAAAGAGGTCTATTCACATACAACTTTTTCTTTCAAATTAGAAGGCCCCGCTACTTTTTCGGCGTGTAGCCAAGCAACTCGTATTTAAGGTTTGGCCCATAATCATTATCACTAAATTTTTTTGAGCAAATTCGAGCATTATTTACGTTAAAGTTATCATACCGTTCAAAAAATGCTTCCATATCCCTTCGATTGTCTTTTGGAAATCTAAAAAACTTAATGTCACGAGAAAAACCTTTTGTCTAATTTTGTAAATTTATTCCAGTGAAAAATTATTAAAACTAAACTATAAACACGGCTACTGAATGTTGTTTGTCAACGTCTCTCACCAGGTGACGTCAGTTAGCCACGCCTACTCCTGCACGATATAATATCTTTTTTACTTGTATCATGGGCATTCCCAGTGTTTTTGTAATTTGTATTTTCGTGAACCGATTTTGATAAAATAGGGCCTATATCTTGCCCAGCGATCCAAAGGATCCACGAAATCCTTTTAAGTTTTTTTTATAGCATCAGGAAATCTTCATAGACACCGGCCGCTTACGGACTAAACCCCTTCGCTGCAGATTTGGTCGAAATAGCGGAACCATTCTCAGGAATATAACGTCACTATTTCTCCGTTCACTAATTTCGTCTCTGAGGTGCGTTCGTCTTCATGTTAGATTTTTAGAATCGTTCTTATTATATCATGTCCATGGTTCCATTTATCTATGTGCTGTATCATTTCTCTGAAGAGGTTCTCCATGATAATATTATCTATCTGCAGATCATTTTTTGTTGTTTCGCGGGAGTCCTTAAATATTGGAAAGTAAATTAACTTATGTTCTGCGTCATCTATTTTTCAACAGTACCGACATATGTCGTCCGTTTTCCCGATTTGCTTTGGGTATAGTCCAATTTTTTTGATGAGTGGATCTCTATATACATTGTTTTAGACAACAACACATTATTTGCCATGCAAACTGTTTACAACAACGAAATACGTTTTCAGAGGCAAAAATGACGTCAGTCCGCTCATCAAAAAATTGGACTATATGTCATATAGTAATCTATTTTTTTGTGTTTGCAGCCCATTCATGTTTTATTGTCGAGTTTAATGTCTTTCGTCCATTGTTTTTTTTGCGGTATTTCGGTCCCATCTTACTTGCCAGTATTTTAGTGTTTTTCTCTTTTGCAGCTTCTTTGTTTTCTTAACTGTGGCCATTTTTATTTTGATATCGTTCGGTAGCCGCAGGCTACTTTTAGTAGGGCTTTCCGTTCCATTCTTATCAGCATGTATATCTACTTATTTGTGCGTAGTACTCGACTCCATATTAGAAAACTCGCCCACGGCTTATTTTGGAATCTTAATTTGTGTTCGGTGAAAACCTATTTACCACACTTTTTATGTAATATGTCGCGATTGAATGCATGACACTGTATAGTAACTTCCCCTTGCTCCTACTGGGCTCGTTTATGTTGAGCATAAGTCTTTGTAGTTCATCGAGTGCCTTTTCAGTCGTTTCTTCTTTATGCTTTCCAAATTTCTGGTTTTCACCGTTGTGGATTCCAAGATATCAAAACCCTTGCAGTAGTTGCTACTTGATGTTGGCACAAACAAATAGACAAATAAATAGAGGGAAATAGAATTTCGAGACTTATATGTTTAGTTTATTTTTTCTCACGTCTGACTTCTTACTGCTTACTTTACGGAAATATGTTTGCGCTTTAAAGCTTTTTCCATTATAAAAACCACACCGCCGATTACTGGCGGGTTCGAGGTTTTTGGTTAGGAATAGTAGTAGTTGTAGTAAAGGGGCGGCCTCTTCATGGGTCCTTTCTGCCATACCCCGTTCCTTACCCCTATGCCACTACTTCCGCCACAATTCTTTCTCCGGGCATCCCTGTCTTCTTCTCTATCGTGGGAAATCTCCACTTCAGCTGCCTTGATCTGGCATATTATGAATCGCACACTGCCATTAAGTGCCGCGCCGATTCCTCTTCAAGCTCGCAAGCAGGACACTAGAGATCTCATGCTACTCTCATTTGCGTCAGATGTTTGTGTAGCCGATTGTGCCCAGTCAGAATCCTTGTCAGCATTTCAATGTCCTTTCGGGTCTTGCCTAAGAGCCATTTAGTTCTGGCTACATTCGGACCAACCACAAATAGCTTGGAATGTGTGCACTTTGGCTTTTCCGCCCAGGAGGTCTTCAGTTATTCTCAGAAGAGATTCCGAAATTATTGGGTTCTGTCGCCTAGTTTGCCAAGTTCGTCCGCTTTCTCGTTCCATGATTCGGAATAGTAAATTATTCTAAAATACCTACAGTAAAATAAAAGAATTTAAAATTGTTACGTTATGTTAAAATACAAAAAAATAAACGTTCATAGGTTTCACTTTAGGCGGTTTTGTGTTTGTGGTCAGTTTTTAAAAAATTGCATTCCCATCGAATCCGGTTAAATGAAGCCTTCAGTACAGAATTAATGGGGCCGTCTCGCTGTGAATTTTAATGACTTTTAAACATGAGCTGATTGCAAGTCAAATGCATGGAGTGCATAAATATTGCAGTTTAATAGTTTAGGTACATCAAAAACGTAGCACAGTTTTGAGGTTATTAGAGAGTTGTTTGATTAGCTAATATTTTCTGCACTATATTTTTGACAATGATAAGTATCGAAAATCTAGCATCTTTTTCTTTCATATATCACGCTCTTTGTCGTAACAAAGAACATGGTTCTATGAAAGAAAAATAATACAATCTTTTCAACGCGTATTGAATATGATGCGAAAACATACTAGACACTTGCAAGCTATTTTTGGTTCCTTGTTGTTAGCGTATCTTTGATGCGTTTGTGAAAGTGTTCTTAAAAAATGAGTTAAAGTTGTGCTTAGCCACATAGCAATAAAAGAACATTTACATTCTTAACATATGCGTTAAACCTCCTTTTGAGGGTGTCCTTTTGAGCACATCTTTAACATATGCTTGGTACATACTATTTAAGTATATGCTATTAAGGATATCCATACCAAATGCTATGAATGTACTATTGGAGCAGGTCCTTTTGAGTACATCTTTAACACATGCAAAGCATATGTCAATTTTAAAACATTTTTTGATCAGTTTAGCGCACATGCTATTCTAGTACCATAAAAGAACATGAAAATAATGAGCCTTTTAGTATTTTCTTGGCATATGCTAAGAATAGGTTTTACTTCTATTTTGTCGAAAAAAGTGAGAGGGAAATAGTTGGAAGTAGGAGGAAGTAGGAGGAGTGAAACTGTGGATCAGGCATTTATGAAAACCTACAGATAAAAAATGGTGTTCTAGCTGCATACGAATACTGCAAGGGTGGTCGTAGAGATATGTGAGGCGTAATCGCTGTTGTACGACGTATCCGTTCTGAGCATGCGCACCGAGATAAGACTACTAAGCATTCTCTATTTGTGCATTTTTAACTGTCTACTAGATATTTTGATTTACCTCTATTAGGAACATTGCCGGAACGTTGGCGACAATCTAACAACCAACAATTGCTAGTGTGTTTTATGCAAATTATTATTATTTTTAAATTTTTGTTTTAAAACGTGCAAAAATGCGTGAAAAGAGTGTGTTACATCAAAAAGTGCTAAAAAGTAGCCGGAACTATCTTTTGGTGGTAATTTACACATCTGAATTACACTGCCAATTTTTTTATATTGCTTTAGAACGTGGGTCTACAATGTTGCCATGGGTACAATTTCATTAATATATGGAGTGCGACTTTCAGTTTATTTTAATTTTGACTTACTTGGGATTAATTTGTGACTGTCGTCGAATTGCACTGTATCTGGTTGCGATAAGCGAGGCCCGTTTTAAATGAAACGCTGCCTCAAATATCATAATCACTCTGACGAAAAGCATCGTTCCGTAGCTTAACTTTATGTTTTTCGGTGGTACGTAGGTTCCATCCTAAAAAAAACATAGTCTAAATTACTATTTTAAGCCTTGAGTAATATAAAAGAAAAATCTTTAGTTTTAACTTAGTAATTTTCGTAGGAAATGATCGATCCACTGTCTACAAGTCTGATCTCATCTACGTGACTCTGGTCCTGTTTGACAGCGTTCTTATAATTTCATAGAAGTAAACAAACCGCACTGGTTGGTACATACACTTTCGGCCACATAAAATGCGTACAGCAGAAGTAAGCTGCGGTCTGTTGAATATAAATTTTGCTGATTGCGTTGCTAATTGTAACTAACTTTGACGTTCTCAAATTGCGGTTAGATCTTTTGACATTGTAAACACAAAAATAAGGAGACTGGCCACACTTCACTATAAGACTAATATACTAATGAATAAAAGATTTTTTTTCAATTGCTCAATTGCTCAAGACTTTATTATAAAAATGTAATCTTAAAGCTCATTATGGACTAAACAAGACCAGAATTGTGCGAATAAAAAAAAGTATCAAACAGAAGGAGCTGTTTAGTGAAAGGCCAGTAATAACTTAATCATAGTCAGCGCATCTCCGCTGGATCGGTAAATTTGAGTAATCTAAGTCTTTGCAGACAACCAAAAATGTTCAAAATAAAAAAAAAAATATTAAAAAACAGTACGTAAATTAAAAAAAAAACAAGAACACGTTTCTTCAGCAGCCTGTCATTGCCCCGTCAGCCTCGATAATGTTTGCTAGTCTTCGTAGCATGGAATCTGCTAAATTTTGAAATAAATTTGGATTTGCAACAATGATTTCGTCGTATCCTCTGAGTATGAGCTTCATCAAGTGGTTGGAATTTCTGGAAACAATATTCATTCCTGTTAACTTTTTTGCTATAAGGCTTCACACATTTTACATGGGATTGGCGCCACCTCGATGTTGTTTTGCCAAAGCCACTGTTTTTATAAATGCGTGCGATATGGATAGGATAGTTATCTTGTTGATACACAAAACCTTCTGGATGAAGAATGGTTGCTTCTGGAAGCATAACATTGCTCACCATATCAACATAAACCTTAGTCGTAAATCTTTCATCGATTCTAAAAAGAGCCCCGTGTCCTCTCGCCGATATCCAACCCCACATATTCACGGAGAATCTTCCAGCCTGGTCTTCGTTCACAGCAATATATTTTTCGAGATTTGTTTGCTATCATTGTGGGACTGAAAGATTTTTTCATCCGTAAAGACCCCCTGTTTTCAAAATTCTTCTTCTAGTAGTGAATAGTTTAGTGCAAAAATTAACCTGGCTTGCTTCTTTTCCACACTAAGAAAGATTTTCTTGGCAGCTATGCGACATCTAAGGCTAGAACGGCTTATCCGTCTGCGCGTCGTTCTTATGGATCCAAGAAAATATGTCTCAATTTTTGTCTCTGAAGCCATGGCAAATGGGGGTGGTCTTCAAGAAATTCGATCAGTTGCTGATCCTGCTGAGGCGTACTGACTTTCGTCGAACAATTCCTTCTTGATAAAATTTGGGATTTTTCGAATTCGTTGAATTGGGGCATTTTTTAATATAAGCGTATGACAACAACAAAACCTGACGGTGGCATTGTTTGTCAATTTTAAATACCTAAAATGTTACTGAGTTGCGAGACTCATACAACACTATACAGGGTTCCTAAGATTTTCCTTAGGGATAGAATTTCAATAAATCAAACAGAAATGGCATAGAAAGTTCTGCGCGCACAAAAGAAACAGGCACATTGAACAATGGTGCCAGTTTGTTATTATCTCCGAACTGCTTTCATGAGAAAAAACTGTCGCCACTATTTCATTGTGAGCATAAATCATAGTTGCAATAATAACCGTTGACAAGATGTCTGCAACTTCCGCTAGATGGCGGCCACACCATGAGATGATCGAGGAAAAACTGGGATTCACAGGCATTGCATTTTTATTTCCTTTTGAGTCGCTTCAATTTCGTAAATTTTGTGTTTTTAAAATGCCGTATACTCGAGAAGAAAAGATTTTTATTATTAAAAACTACATAAAAAGTGACAGTGCGGACGAGGTCATTGGGCTTTTTTTTTGTGTTTCCATATCGACCGGTTCCTCTGGCTCAAACTGTCTACAACATTTATCATCGTTTTGAAAGGTACGGGTGCATAAATGGTTGTAGAAAATGTTACCACGACGGCGAAATACCAGAGCATCCCGTTCTTCCACACAGGGTGGAACGAGACGAAATGGTATGCGCTTACGTTGAGGCACATGAACCATGTTCGACGAAACCGATTGCGGAGGCACTGGATATTCCCAACAGTACTTGCCAATGGATCCTAAAAAATTACGGCTACAAGTCGTTTAAGATTGGGAAGTCGCAGGAATTGCAACCAGTTGATTATTTTCGCCGGTTAGAATATTGTGAGGTTATGAGGGATAAATGTGACAGGAACGAAAATTTCCTATCAAAAGTTTTGTTTAGTGACGAGAAGACATTTAAACTTCATAGCTCTCACAATCCACAAAATAGCCGCTATTGGTCTCGCGAAAATAAACATCTGCACGCAAGTGTTAGAACGCAACATCCTCAAAAATTAAATGTTTGGAGCGATATTGTCGGGGATCACATTATTGGACCCTCTTTCGTTGAAGGGAATTTGAATAGCCAAAAATATGTTGATCTTCTCCAACACCAGGTTTTACTACGGTTGAGGGAACTCAACATAAATTTGGACAAATTGTGGTTTCAGCAAGATGGCTGTTCATCCCACAATTCACGCCAGGCTACAAATTACCTTCGTCAGGTATTTGGTTATAGAATTATTTCCACGTATGGAAATATCCGATGGCCTCCTCGATCACCAGATCTTGCGCCAAATGACTTTTTCCTATGGGGTTGTTGGCACGACAAAATTTTCCAACACCCTCACTTACGACCTACGACTATACAGGAGTTGAGGGCGAAAATTTTGGAGGCGGGCAACTTTATCACCCCTGAAGTGTTGGCTGCTACGCGCCAAGAGTTTTACAATAGATTTGGATATTGTGAGGCTCAAGAAGGGGACAGATTTGAACATCTAATCTAATTAAAAATTAGATGTTTTCAGGTCCAAACCACAGCATTTTCTTGCTTAAAGGAGGGCGGCAGTTATTTACAATAATGAGCGATAAACTCGTGAGGTTGTTAACATTAGAAAGAAATATCTTCGCTTTTAATTAAATTTCTTTCCATTCTGTTCTACTATCCGGAAACGGCCAAACCATGCAGCTAGCACTAGCAGCCAAAGAAATCAATAAACGGCGATGCTTTTCCTGCATATTGATTGATTATTGATTTTAAATAAAGCTGGCCCTACACTACATTTGATATTTTCGAGGTGTTTTATGACATGATCTCGAAACATGTAGCGAAACAATTCTTCAAAACTAGCGGGAGGGTAAAAGCGAGAAATAAGGGGCTGCCAATATTTGTAGCACCCAAAAAGGGGTGAAAAGATATATTTTGCTTTGTTTCTGTACAAAAAACATTTTTTTTACGAAAAACTTGAGCTCTGCCACTTCTTTTATTTTTTTCTTCAACTTTCTCGAAATTTTCGTCATACCGTAGAAAAAAATTATTTCCCCATGGTCATATTCTACTTTTATTCGAAAAAATTTAGAAATTGGTTTCGAGTGAGAAGATAAAGGGCGCCGCAAGCAAAAATTTTTCAATTAAATTAGCCGAATGCAAAAATGATAGAAAAACAAAGCACGAAATAGAAATGGCGCCGCTTACAATTTTTTTTCAAAAATTACGTAATTTCGGGAACGCAAAGAAATAGGTCTAAAGAGTATAATTTTTAAGAAAAAAATATCAATTTTCTCGCCCTTCTCCACTGGGACTACAGGGGCCGTTCAAAAATTACATAATGGTCATAGGAGGGAGGGGGGTTACAAAACTTTACGTAGGGGGAGGGGGGTTTTCGACAGCGTTTGCATTTGTGTGAAACTAAGAAAATTTGGAATGAAAATAAGTGAAAAGTTTTCTTTTTGGGGGGGGTAGTGGTCTTGAAATCGTTACGTAATATTAGGGGAGTGGCGTGCCAAAGCGTTACAAAACATTACATAGGGAGGGGGTCAAAAATCACCGTTACGTAATTTGTGCACGGCCCCACATCTGACTGTTCCTCCTTTTTGATTTCGAATCAAAGTGCAAAACCCGGGTTGGACGTTCGAAGGCGTCAACCCGTCCTATTTGCTTGATAAAGTTTCTACGGAAATATCTCAGTCAATTTCTCCGGCCGTGTATGAACGCTTTAGGTTAGGCATTTGCATGTATCTCAATCCCCAGCCTGTAAACAGTGCGTAAGGACAATGGTTACAAAATAAAAAGCCGAAAAGTATTTTTTTTTACGATATCTTTCATCAGTTTGGTATTAAAGTCGAGCAAAAATAATTTTTATTCCAGTCCTAAAGGTATGAAAATGGAAAACATTAGAAAACAACAACCTGGAATGGAAAACAAAAGATCAAAAGATCTTGGGTGGAAATAACGAAAATTCAAACTTGAATGAGCATCCCACAAGGAACACACAAAAGATCAAAGCAAAAAGAGAAATGATTAAACGATGTTTCGCGTAACACGCCAGGACGAATTCGTATCAGGTAACTTGGATAAGTAAGTACCAGTGCGGAACGATGCCTATTTGTGAGTGGTTCAAGGTTGGAAATCAAAGTGTATGATGGTGTTTAATGATGTATAGTGGAGGGTGACCAGTGAAACTACTGATGAGCCCACGCTGGTTACCCAGGGCGAAACATCGTTTAATTATTTCTCTTTTTGCTTTGATCTTTTGTGTGTTCCTTGTGGGATACTCATTCAAGTTTGAAGTTTCGTTATTTCCACCCAAGATCTTTTGATCTTTTGTTTTTTAGTTTCTTTTCGGTTGAAGTAACTGATGTGAAGGTTTTTTAACCTGGAATGGATTTACTACGTGTAAGATGTAGTGACAACATCGCCCCATGCCCATCCTTTTCTGCCTAATGTGCTTTTCCGTTTGTCTGCGTCTTATACACGGCTGCTTGGCCCCCTAAGGATTTGCTTAGGAACCCTTTATAAAATCGGAGTACGCATTTTATGTGGCCGGAAGTGTACCTATTCATTAAATTATTTTGTGAGATTAAGAAAAACGCCGTATGGAGTGGACTAGGCCGTGTTAGCTAGAAGGCAGGCCAACATGGTTCCATACCATCCCTCTTAGAGGACGATAAGATGACGGTACCGTGTGATCCATATATTGATAGTGTAGCACGTTAAAGCTTGTTATGAAGTCACCTATCAGCTGAAATAGACAGAAAAAATCGATGTGGATAGCGCATCCTGTTATGTTCTATACCTTGACAATTGGAACGAGCCTATTATAGCCTATTGTAAAATCCAGTTCCACACTTGCCTGTTTGATGCTATAATGGCACTGGTACTGTTTCAATGGATCACGACTGACAATCTGGTGCAATTTCAATTGAACACAACTGCAACAGCGTTGGCCACTTTCTCACCTTTTACTTAAGTCCTAAGTTACACTTATCTTGATTTAATCGGTTGTAAGTGCTGTCAAAGTTCTAGTTAAGTATCAAATTTTCACCCTTGGCTTAAGTGGTAAAATTTGATTACTTAAGTATTACTTAAATTATTTTTTTCCGTTTTTGGTGTGTTTTGAAGTTTAGTCGGTCTAGAATCTTTTTTTTTACTATAAAAGAATTATTCGAAGACTTATGCCAAACAATTCGTGAAGAAAATTTGGAAAATAAACACAAAACCTATGTATAAAGGTTTTTGTTTACATGTGTAGTGAAAATTTTATATCTGAATTTTAGGCTGGGTTTATGCTAGGAAATTATTTTGCATTGCTACTGAAGGTAGTTTTTAGGAAATGGAGTTAGTACGGGACAACGAAGAGAACGACGAACTTTTGTTTGTCATTAATGGGATACCTAGACATAGATTCGTCCGCTATGATTATTTTAATAGTTTCGACGATGATAATTTTAGGAGAAGATTTCGTCTTACAAAAGAAAGCACGTTATTTGTGCTTCACTTGATCGAGGCTCAAATTGAGCACCCCTATGACTAGTGAGTACGAAAAACAATCACTAGAGGGGTTGGGCAGGGATCTTTCCCTGACACTCTTAAAAACGACAACAGCATAGTAGTACAATATGCAGATGATAATGATTTTATAACAAGATTGGTAAAAGAACAAAATATTGTCACAGCAAGCGATAAGGTATTGCGGGCAGCTGGCCAGTGGTTTTCGGTAAATCGTTTGGCATTGATATGAGTAAGACTGTGATAGTCGACTTTCAAATTAGGGTAAGCAAACTCGTCTGGTTTTTCTGTAGCTTATAATTATGTGTGAGGTTTATTCAAAATTTTAAGACTGAGTGTTTGTTAGGAATCTCAATTTAAAAAATTTTTATGTAGCATTTACCTATTTCTGTTTATTATTGTTGTTATGTCGTTTGGTGCTGTTTCTTTTTCTGTAAAAAATTTCAAATAATTTGTTAAGCATAATTTCACCTTATGACATGTCGGGTGATTTTTTAATTAAAAACTTTATCCCCAATTGTAACATTATTAAGCTAAGAAAAAATGGTTGTGCCCATTTATTGTAGGATATTTATTATTGTTATAAAAAAATTTAGTCAGCCTAACTTCTATAGACAAATTTAAATAATTTATTATTTAACGTTAAACAAAATGACATATCGATAAAAATGTATATTTTTTATGTCTAATAAATTAAATTGAATTGAATTGAATATTCATAAAGCAGATTCAGAGTTCCGTAAGGTAAGCGGTATGAGGTATGTGGTAAGATGCAAAGAAAATATAGATATAGCAAAAACATGCTGGTCTTACCGCTTACAGAACACTATGAATAGCAGCATGCATTTGTTATATTTTATTTTCCTTGCGTCCCACCTCATACCGCTTACCTTATGGAACTCTGAATCTGCCTTTACCCTCCATGAAAAGAAACAGACCTAGATTTCTGTCAGACAACAAACAGACCCCCAGCTATATGCCACAATAGTAGATTGATGAGAGAGATACTCTCTCCATCTACTGCGGTCCCAGTCAGATGAAAATTTAGATCTCCTAGAAGGAATTATCCCTGCAAACAACACACAGTGGTCCCAGCCCCAACATAAACAAATTTATTCACTTATCAACAACAAAAACTGAAAAAACCTGCTGTTAAATGGCAATTATTTGTTGTTGGTTTGGTAAAATTCCAAAATGCCTAAGCAATCTGTCATCACTCTGCAGCGTTGCCAGCTTGTTTGGAACTTAAGTTAAGTATAAGATAAGTAAAAGTTTGGCAAGGTGATTTTGGAACTTAAGAGATGTTAATACTTAAGTTAAAACTTAAGATAATCTAAAGTCAGAAAGTGGCCCCGTAACTGGCAAACCGCTAACCTCATATTTTTGGATTGAAATTTTGGTTTGGTAATTGCAATTTATAAAATCGCGAGTCGCGACCCTTTTGCTATATTTACACTTCCGTTTGTCAACTTCATAACCATTTAAGTACCTATAAATCATATTTCGATGTTTTTATTTTTGGGGCTTCTATGCGATGATCTTTGGCACAAAATTGTTCCTTGTCATCTTCATTGCTGCTACTACTTAGCAGCGAAGAATTACACATGACCCGGATCGCGGTGGAGAATGACTCGACCTGCGGGGCCTGCGGGCGGGCAGAAGAGACATCTCGACACGTTAAAGCGAACTGCGAGGCATACCAGAGGACGAGATATCAGGTGTTCGGTTTCCCGACCCTGGATGAGGGGGACCTGCACATGCTCAAATGGGATAAAATACTGGACTTTGCAAAAAGAACAGTGAAACCAAATGAGCAGACTGCCAGACTAGTGGTGCAGGCGGTGGATTAGGGGCAGGCTCGGGGTAGGGCAGAAAGGGAGGCCTACTTGCCAGGCTTCGCGCCGCCCCTTCTCTACTACTAGCAGCGAAGGAAATGAACAAAAATCTCTTACCCTTGCCATTTTTGCTGTTTGCAACTGGAATTTTTAATGGCTGGAAACAGTTTTGAGTGCGCCACGAGCCCTCAGAGCCGGTGCCAAAAAAGCGGCACTCGGTGCTGCACTGAAGGTATCAGTTCCTCAATGGAACAGGAAAACTGAAAAAGTGCCTGTCAATGAAACACAAAAACCGAACCAGTTGTGCACCAGTGCCGCACCGATTGCCTCAATGGAATACGCTGAGTTGAGTTTTTTTCCGCAACGTTGCGGTGGAAATTTTGGCGTCATTCCACCAAACGTTGCAAATATTGTGAAAAGTTTAGAAAATACTATACATGCAATTTCAGTATCAATTTTTTTATCTAAAAACACAATAATCGGTGTTCTTTGAAAATTATGGTTTTTTGCTTTTGTTCCTGCGCCCTCGAATGGATCCAAAGGTTTAATGTGTTCAAATTCGTAGTTGTTTATTTTTGTATTGTAGGTCTTTGTTTGACTTGTCGTTTATTATGTATATCTATCTTTGTCATATGAAATAGTTAAGACGAAAAGATTAACGTCTAGTATTTAATAAAAATTGAATAAGAGGTATTTTTTCTGTACATATGTGTTTACTTTACAATCGCAAGCAGAGCAGGATATTCCCTCTCTCTTATTTTTCAAATCTGCTACTGGTAATACACTAAAAAAATTGTAACCTACCGGGAGGACCTGACTATACTTCATCAACATTTGATCTCTTGGAATTCGGACATATTTAAATCCCAAATAACCATTGTTGGTAGTATTGTAGCCCATTTTCGGACCGATTTCACCAATATCGATTCCTAAAATTTGATAAAATTTGTTAATATAAAAATGTTATAACTTCCTAAAAGTAATTCCAGTTATTCCTAGTAAGCGCGAACTACTTTTTTTAAATATTTTTTTTTTACTTTTTAGAAACAGATATGATTAAGCAATTACTTTGCTCTTTTGTGGTTCAATTTTAATTTCAAATACTGAATAGTGCCTACTTAGCGCCGACCAACACATGCTATGCTGGCTGTAAAAGAGCATATTTTCATTTCAAAAATGCGTAGAAGAGAATGATCACTCTTCTAACAGATGTGATCCTTCCTTGGGAACTATCCCACCCGATCAACCCGATCACTCTCTCCGGTGAATGTTCCCCGAATTTTCGAGCGGAGTCTGATCGCATCAATGACCACCTTTTATTGTTGGTAGTATTAAATAAGAAGTATTTTGAACGAACCAAACTCAGCATCTGTGGTGGAGTACTCAGTGTCTGGTGTTTTTTTTTTGGAGAAAAACGCGATTCTTTTTTCGTATTTAAATAAAATTCGTGTACGGAATGAATAATAAAAAAAGCCCACCTATAAATAATACTTTAAAAAAAGTTTTGCTAGAATACATGGACAAACATCTGAAGCTACGGGCAGAGACTTTCTCGTCGGGCTTTACGTACAAAACAGCTCAAGGATTTTTTCCACTTTTATATAAAATAACTCACAAAACCAAAAACAAGACGTCAAACACTTAAAAGGGGTTGTGTCTTGTGAAACTTCTGCTCTTGCATGCATTTATTGAATTCAGGCGTACTCCCTAACCCCGAAGTCGGGGACCAAGTTCTCTTACTTTTTAGGAAAATGGGAACAGTCTTTCATCCTTCAAAACTACAGCACGGGAGAGATCGCTACCGACGGGTGATGGTTTGTAGGAAAAACCACACGCTACCAGCTCAAAAAGTAGTCTCCTGAGTGCTTACCACTATTATGTATTGATTAAAAAAGAAGCTCAAAGAGAAGGATTACCTGGAAGTGGCATGTGATTGTTTTCGTTTCTTAGTTGAACCAAAAATGGATGGATTCCATGACACTTTCCCTTGGTATAAAGCTGTGCCATTACTACAGCATAGTTTGCCGTGTGTCCTACTGAAAATTAGAGAAAAATGCCTAGTGAATAGGCAAACATGATTATTTTCTGTGAGGAAATAAATTATTCAAAAACATCATTTTTTGAATGCAAAAAATCACAAACTACTGCTTAATCAACCAACGTTTTAAACAGAGCCAAGAATAAACTTTACAAAAATTTTTGTGTGTTGTAAAATTGGCAGTCGATTATACATTATAAAAGCTTGGTTTGTAAAAAGCTTAAGTTTGCATTTCACTTTCAAGTTTCTAGTTCATTAAGTTTAAAGCTACGAGTTCGGATAAAACATTTCCGTAACTTACCTAACTTTGACTGGTGTAATCAAGGACAAGAAAATGTGAGAGCAAATTGCCAAAATAAAACAACGTTAGCATCATCAGAAGACGATAAAAAATGAACTAAATTAATCTACGCTCTATCTTATATACAATCTTTAAGTGGGCGGAGATGAGACTAATAATTTGTGATTGATCACAATTTTTAATCCTATCTCCTCTCAACCAAAGTATAAAGTGTACTAAACGGGATGGGTCCTCCACCTTTATTTAAACTGTTTCTGGATTTAATGATTTCCATACTTTAATATGCATTCAAAAGTCTTTTGGTACACTTTTTAGAAGTTTTAGGTTATCTACTGTGAATCTATGATTGTTTTCAAAAGCATGCTCGGCCACACTTGACTTTTCTGTTCTTCCGTATTTTAAGTGTGCTAAGTGTTCTTTAAAACGTGTTTGAATAGAGCGTCTCGTTTGGCCAACATATTTTTTGTCACAATCACAGAGAACAACGATACACTGCCATTTCTAGACACTTTAGTTATAAGAAATAAAAGTAAATTGGACTTCGACCTATACAGAAAAGAAACGAGCACCAACAGGTATATTTCAAATGACTCTTTTCATTGCTTACAACATAAGCTTGCAAGTTTGCACTTTTTAACATATAGATTAGTAAATTTCCCCTTAAACAAAGAAAGATTTGAAGCAGAAAAGAATAGGATTAGGAATATAGCTGGCGAAAACCGTTACGACAAAGGCTTAATAAATAAGCTGATAAATAGACATTCTTTTCAAAAGACCTTTCGGAATTCCACTTTTTTCAGACAAAAAGATACCTGCGACTCAAAATTTGTATCAATTCCTTATAATCCTAATTATACGAAAGGATTACAAAAAGTATTTAATAACACCAGCCTTAAATTAGTATATCAATCCGGTAACACAATAAGAAGCTTACTAGGAAATCCCAAAGATAAAACTACAGTTCTAGAAAAAAGTGGAAATTACGAAATTAATTGCATGGAATGTGACAAAAAATATGTTGGCCAAATAAGAGGCTCTTTTCAAACACGTTTTAAAGAACACTTAGCACACTTAAAATACGGAAGAACAGAAAAGTCTCTGTGCCCGAGTGGCCGAGCATGCTTTTGAAAACATTCATAGATTCACATTAGATAACCTAAAACTTCTAAAAAGTGTACCAAACAAAAGACTTTTGAATGCATATGAAAGTATGGAAATCATTAAATCCAGAAATCGTGATCAATCACAAATTATTAGTCTTATCTCCGCCCACTAAAAGATTGTATATAAGAAGATAAAGCGTAGATTAATTTAGTTCATTGTTTATCGTCTCCTGATAGTGCTGTTAACGTTGTTAGCGAAACGCGCATCAAGTGCAAAAAAGTGTAGTTTTAGTTTGTGGAAAACAATCATAACTTTGTTTTAGTGCAACCAAAGGTTCCAAGTGCCCAACATAGTTAACTAACCTTTCAGTTTGCGGTAAATATCAACTAAGAAACGGGCGTCCAACAAGGCTAATCCTCGTTTTCGTGGACCACTGAAAACATTTTGATATGCGTATTGCAGCCTAAATATTTGTTTACAAAAATAAAGATAAAATAATACAAAATATTTTTTTATTTTTTATTATAATGTTTTTAGATTTGGCTTTAACTGGACCATATTTTGAATGTACCCTTTTTTATGCTTTATCTAGTTTTATGTTTAAAATGGTTTCCAATAATATACAATTACTTTCTTTTTTATAAAAATAGAACATTTTTCTGTAAAGTGTTGACTTCTTTTTGAATTTTGATTTGAAAAGTTTTGAGTCTTTTTGTTAAATAAATATGAACTTTTAGTTTTTAGTTTGGACACCTTTTTATATTAATTTTATTAGTGGTCCTTATTTAGACTTTGGAGTCCGGGCCCATAGTAATTGTTTTGTAACTTTTTTTGTTTAAAATTTTAACGGTATTGTGTTTAGAAAGGTTATTATTTTAAGGAGTTAAATATAGTACATTATAAACCTAGGGACTAAAGATCCCCTTTTAATCCCACGGCAAAAGAATTGTAGCCCGACCGTAGGGAGAGCTACAATTCGCCAAGGAATTAAAACACACTTTAGTCACGAGGTTTATATACTATTTTATGTACTTTAGAACGCGAGAAACTAAAAATAAAAAATCACAAAACTAACAGTAGACCACTTAACGGTACTTTAGTTTCAAGATTGACAGCTCGTATTACTGATAGTTGTCATTGATTGTTTTTGGCAGGGTGGATTCACTCAAAATTTATTGTGACATGAAAGTGTTGCTATAGCGCAAAACAAATGTCAGTTGTTGTTATCAAACAGCGTTACCAAACGATGAGTCCATCAAAATCGTACAGCATTTTTTTTTTAAATGATCATTGAAGAGGCCGCAGAAGAGGCCATCGCTAGCCTTCTTCCACAAAAATCTCGCGAGGTTTACTAGAAACAGTTTCGTGATTACCGAAAATGGTGCGCTGAACAGCATGCAGAAAATTTTACGGATGAAAAGGTGCTCCTGGCATACTTTCTACAATATTCCATGACCAAAGCCACGATAATATCTGAAGCAAACGTCGACATCAGCAAATATAGTAAACTCACGGCATTTCTAAAGAGACAGAATGACCATTATAAACCGAAAAAGTCCAAGACATTGGATTTCGACAATATAAGAGATTTTCTTCAAAATGCTCCAGATGAAGAATATCTAGCCCAAAAGGTAAGATTCTTTTCTTTAAAAATAACACCATTGATTGTCTACAAAACTTTACTAATAGGAGACTAATTTTGTTGCAGGTGGCGCTGATTATGGGAGTCGCTGGAGCATGTCGAGGAAAGGAGCTCTGCCAGCTAGACTGCAGCTTTGTCTCGGACTATGTAAGCTTTTTTCTGGTAAACCTACAGGGCACAAAATCAGGCAAGGATCACTCGTTTGTGATAAAAACGTCCGGTGAAAACTCTACGAATATAGTGGAAATGCTGGCTAAGGCCACCTACACAGCATACACGAAATGGGAAATGCATGAGTCAGCCCATAGGAAAAAATACATTTGGACAGCTATCAAGGAGAATTGCCGGCTACTTGGAAATACCAGACGCAAATCTATATACTGGGCATTGTTTTCGCAGATCATCAGCTTCTTTACTTGCCAACTCGGGAGCAACTATAGGTGTGTTGAAAAAACATAGTAGCTGGAAAAGCAGTTCGGTTGTTGAAAATTCCTTGTATCAAAAGAATAATGTTGCCGATCAAATTTTCACCAAAGTCTCATCCGATGTCGATATGACATCAGCATCAACCATAGGAAGATCAATTTCAGAAAATAAGACGACAACGGCAGCGGCGACTGCTACGTATGTGCAGAATACGTCTATAACTTAAAATGTTGCCTCCAACTATCCACCCTTCCTAAGCCTTGCAAATTGCACCGAAATAAATGTAAATTTTAACAAATAAATAAAATTTCAATAAAATTATTGTTTAATTTGGAAAAATTTACTTTTAATCCCCTAGGGATTAAAATTATTTTTAATCCCTGAGGGATTATGAGTGCCCCTTTTATCCCTAAAATGATGGATTAAAAGTGCACTTTTAATCTTTATAGAATCATTTTAGGTAAAAAAAGCGGTTTCAAAAAATGAGTTTTTTACTTTAGTGCTTCGTTAGATTTACAAAGCCACAACATTCTTCCATTTGTTATAATCGCTTGTTTTTAGACGAAAACTGCATACAGATGGCATAATTATATGTCTCCCGCAGAATCGATGATACCTCCTTCTACTACTAACTGCAGTAGGTATTTTCTTGGTTTTGATTGTTCACACAGAGGGCGCCCTTAATAGGAATTCTTCCGCTTGAGCGTGAACGAAATTCTCTGTTATTGTGGTACACCTAGCCTTACCTAATAAGGACGAAACGGCGCACAGTGGAGCGAGGTATAGGAAAACCCGGATATTTCAAAATAAAATTCAGTAAAGAAATTTATACTTTATTGGAAAGTTTTATACTTTATTGGAAAGCTTAAGCAACAGCATTTACTGTATTTTATTCAAATATTTAATATTTTAGATTCTAAGATGGCGAGTCCTTGCTAAATAATATGTCTTACAGGCCAGAATTAATTAAAATACATATATATTTATAATGCCTAACTACAATTTTTTGACTCGTTATTTTGATTGGAATGGACTTAAATATGCTTTTCTTAATAAAAAAATAAAATTAAGATGACGATAATCGGTATACCGGGTGGTCCATAAAAACCGTACAAAATAATTCTTTAAATAAGTTTCGAAATTCTAAACCAATTTTAGTCAAATAAACTGTGTTGCGTAGGTAATCGATGAGGCTTTTATCTTTATGTATTTTTTGACCCGCCATTATAAAATCCAAGATGGCGGACAAAATGGAAAACCACCCAGCTTTCATGCTTGTTGCTTTAATTTTGCAAAATTTCACGATTAAATAATTACTAGAAAAAAGCCTTGTTATTTTTTGGTAAAAAAGTTTTTTAAAGTTTTAAATTTAGTACATTCACAATAAAATACTCCTTAAAAGATAACTGCAAAAATATAACAAATAATAAGCCTGGTTGATTAAACCTCACAAAAAATTGTGTTTGACTTTTTTTGATAAAAGTTTTGAGTATTCTTGAAAAATTGTTGATTTTTAGAAAAGTTCATTAAAAAATAAACTGTAGTATTTTTTTTTTAATACATACTGTATTTATTTGTATTTTTGCTTGACCAAAGGTGCTAACGTTACGTAATTTTTGAGGGCGATCTGAGGTTTCGTTACATGAGTAGGAAGTAACCAAGATCACTTTATTTCTGAAGAAGTTGGTTACCCACATAACATTATACGCTACTCAGGGACAAAACTTAATACGTTTCTATATAAACGTGTCTAGTTTTATTGGTATTAGTTTTATTGCTCTACTATAACTAATAAGAAGACTACGTCACATAATATGCACAGCTATCCGTTGGTTGCACCCTACAAAAAAGGGGTACATATATACATGTATGACGTTTTATCTCTCAAGGCGGGGGGGTGGGGGGCAGATCTTTACATTAGGCATGATTACTATAAACTAAGCAATATGTTAATACATGATTTTTTTTCCCTTTGAATACCCAACTTGCTTTATGCTTATTTGAAATAAAATGACTATTACAAAGAATAAGGTAACTAAATTTATGCTCTTTTTAGGGACTGTGATAAAAAAAATCGACCAAAATTAAAAGAAGCTTATTTGAGAAGAATCAGTCTAGATATTGGGAGAAAAAAAAAAGTAACACTTGTAATACTCACTACTTTTCGGTTAGCCATTTTAACTATAAAAAAAAAAATAAAAGTATTATGCCAAGACTTTACTGAATACTATTGAATAGTTTTTATTTTAACAATATTTTGTTTATTCCGAAATGTCCGGGCTTTACATGGGGTCGTTCCCCAGTGCGGCGTCGTCCTAGGTTCCAACCTCTGTATGAGCAATCAAAATTCATTTTGGACCGAAGTACCAAAAGCTCTTGTTTCTTCCGATAAATTAATTGTTAGTGGTAAGCAGGCATTAGCCGGCCATTAGCCGGGTTCGAATCCCGACTGGGTGCATGGATACTTTGTGGTTGTCTTGAACTTTGCATAAACTTGGATAACACTTGGCATTGATCCTATAATAGATGGAAAGTCCCAGTATAAAAAAAATGGCATTAGAAATAGCAAATAACAGCTAGACAGGCAACTAATCCATTTCGTCGCAGTAAGTAGACACTTAAGGCTAGGGTTTCTCCCCAGATTTTAAGTAAGAAAAAGTACAACTGGCAACGCCTTTTTCTTTAATTTTTTAATCTTTTGCCAGAGTGCACAGGAAAAATTAAACATCAGAATTAGCTGAAATTTTGCAAGGGTGATCATTTTTGAATGCTTAACAAAAATACCTGAAGGATTTTTCAAAATTCTCAACTATTTTTTCTTCAAAATAAAAGCTCTGCTATCCTAAAAGCCTCAAAATAATTGCGGTTTAGAACAAACTCGATTTATAAAAAAAATTGAGAAATACTCACAATTTCCTCTGGATTACATTTTTCCTTTTTATATTTCATTGCTTTATCGAAATTAAAAACTAAGTTTCCTTAGTAACAAAAGCCTGTGCACTCCGGAAAAAAAACCGAACAATCAACACTTCATTGAATTTGGGAAATCCACGCAGTTCAAGTGTTGTTCGATAGATCGCAGAATTTATACGATTCCATGGTAGCTGCAGGTGTTTTGTCAATAAACTTTAAATCGTGCCGCAGTGGGACAGAAGAGTATTTTTACGTTTTCTGACAAAACCTTTCGAGGTTATGTTTATCTTTCAAAAATGTGTTTTCAAAAACATTGTTCTAAAACAAATATGAAATAACTCCGTGTGTGCGATCGCCCGCCGAAAAAGGCTTAGCGCTGCGCGGGCATTACCTCGAGTCTATCAAAGAACCAAGAAAACTTTACTGGCTCGCTGGGATTACCAGGAATTCGCATAGAAACATTCGGCGCCAATAACCCCACATAATTTGGTTTTTAATTTGATTCAACCATTTTTTTTTTTAATTTAAATTATTGCGGGCGGCATAGTTATGTGCAAGTATACTAGTGAAATCTTGGAGTGCAAAGGATAGATTTTAGAACCTCAGTTTCAAAAACACACGGATACTTGAGTACTAACAAAACAGGTCAGTAAAGCTCCATTTAGAGGTTGGAAAGACTCTTGCTAGTCGTTGACGCTCCTGCTCAAAATAGCGCCAGTAGCCGATTTTTAAATCTGCATGCTTTTAAGTTAACCTGTTGTCGGTATCAGCTAGCGGGTGTGTTTCCAATTCAATTATAAATGCACCTGTAAATGCAACCTTAAACATTACACCCAGTTACTTTAATACGTAGTTGGGTAGCGTTTTTTTAGCAGGTAATTCTGCAATAAATGGTTTTCTTTTATTTAAGTATTTTACTTGGTCTTTTAGCGGCGCAGAACGCGAAAAGTCAAAATAAGTAACCTAACCCCAAATTTTTGACCCGGTGCTAAAAAATCTCTGGTGTCCCACTTTGGATAAACATAAATAAAGTCTCTGCATTGCCATGGAAAACAAATTCAATGACGTAAAATTTTGCAAAAAAATCGGGTCGACATAGTTAAATTAATTTCCCGTACAGTGTTGCTAAAAAAAATTCCCCAGATTGTAACCACGACCTTAAAGTTAATTTTCAGGTTTACCGGTATTCGTATCCTTATCTCTATCGAGTCGACCTATCGAGCAGGTGTAATTTTAAACTAATGGCGAATGAGTGACAGCCCCAGCTGATCAAATGCGTCAAAACACCGTTTCGTATGCAGGGATGGTCGTGATGTTACGACTCCCTTATTGTACCTAACGAGGTTTTCGTGCATTTAATTAGTTGAGGCTGTTACGCATTCGCCATGATTTTAAGAGTGCACCTGCTTGATTGGTCGACTGAAAATTAAATTTAAGCGTCTATTTTTTAATGGTTTTTACTTTAAGTGCCCAACACACCATGAAAAATTTTGCTATGCATGACTCAGATATCGGTTTCCAGTTAAATTTTGAAACAGGAGAGTGGATGCATGCACCGCAAGATCTTTCATAGGGTGTGTGCGCTTTTATAGTGCCGTACGCCGAGAAGTCTTAAGGGAGGCTTTACTATAAACACTATCTTTGTTCTCATATTTGATATCCATTTTTAAAATAATGATACTAGTAAAATATAAGGGTATAAGTAGATTGCCCTCGAGAAGGGGGCTTGTACCTAAAAGTCGCCCCCCACCATTCTTTTAGAGACTTACATGCACCGGGCCACCACTTGTAGGCCGTTATTGTTGGAGTATTTAAGATGAACTCTTCAGATTTTGGGTCGTACGTAGCAGTTGTTTGCAGACCTCTTATAAAAGTGCCATGTCCAAGTTCTGTCTAAAATAGTTGAACAATTAAAAGTTTATTAGAAAAAAAAACAATCGTCATTCACTAGTTTTTGAGGGTATCAACCTTTTCCAGGTTAGACAGAAAAATATTGACTCTCTCTTGCAAGGTCCGATTTCCCCACCAGCCCCCCCCCCTCGTCGAAATTTGAAGACACTGTGCAATAAGAGAAAATTTGTTGGTCGTAAAAAATGTTATTAAACAAAAACCTAATTTAATAAACTAATTTTTTTTCAATTCAATAATAATAATGTGTCAGTTTGCACCTGAAGGCCATCAGAGATTGTACTGATCGAAACGTCGTGTATAAACAGAATATAGACAATGGAAGTCCGAAACACAGAATTAATGTCAATAATGTGTCTAGTCACAAAATACTTACTTATCGATACAAAAAGCAAGGCTCAAAGACTTCCTTTTACTGGTGAACACAATCTTTGTTTGCTAGGAGACGTATTTCAACAAAATCCCTTCACCCAATCCCAAATGCAAACGCACCGGTTAAAATCCAACAAATTCTGCAGATTATAACCAGGGCACAGTAGGGTATTCGACCGGAAAAGTTGGCCATTAATCGAAAAATGAAATTCAACCTACAGACCAACTTTTTTTTTCTTTTTTTTTTATAGCGACGACAAATCTTCATAGACACCGGTCTCTGGTGGTCTACCGAATGTGCCCGATTCATCCTCTCTTGAGGACGCCTACGGACTAGAACTCTCCGCTGTAGATTTGTTCGAAATAGTGGAACCATTCACAGGAATATAACGTCACTATTTCGCCGTTTACTGTTTGAATCTCTTAGGTGCGTTCATCTTCGTGTTTAGTTTTTAGAATCGTTCTGATCATATCATGTCCCTGGTTCCATTTGTCTACGTCTTGTATCATTTCTTTAAACAGGTTCCCTATAGTCATATTCTTTATCTGTAGATCGTGTCTTGTTGTTTGGCGGTAGTTCTCAAATCTTGGACAGTAAATTAACGTATATTCTGCGTCATCTATTCTTTGACAGTACCGACATATGTCGTCCGTTTTCCCTATTCGCTTTGTGTATGTCCTGAAAAATCCATGTCCCGTTAGAGCTTGTGTCATATGGTAATCCATTTTTATTTTTATGTTTGCAGTCTATCCATGTTTTAATGTCGGGAATAATTATTTTCGTCCATTGTCGTTTTTCGGTAGTTCGGTCCCATCTTGCTTGCCAGGATTCCAGAGTTTTGTCTTTTGCAGGTTCTTTGTTTTCTTCACTGTGTCCATTTTTTTCTTCATATACAATTTCTTCGATAATTAGGTCTATGGGCGGGATTCCTGTTATAACCTGAATAGCTTCCGTTAGATCAGACCAACTGATATAACAAAATATTTGTATATACCTACGTGTATTCATAGCAAGAATACATCGTCGCTGCGTTCACCGTGGTGCACGCAGCGTGCGTTGAAACTGATTCGTTTTCTTGACTGCCCGAGTATAGTTGCGCTAGCGGAAATTATGGCCGATTTCGAATATTTTTCTTGAAAATGTCAAACTTTATTTCAACATATGTTGCCATGGAAGGGATACCTACACAGGTAAGGACGACTTATTTTAATAATTGTCATTAATAGAAAAATTACGTTGTTATAACCATATTAAGTTTGCAGTCCATTATTTAAAATATTTATTTATTTGTTATAAAATAATTTTTATATATCGGGCATAATCGAGTACTGAAACTTTGTTCTCCGTTTAGCTAAACCAATACTCTAAAAGTCGCAAACATAAAATTTTGAGATCTTAGCTGTTACATTTCTTTTTAGTTTAGAAGGTTAGACTATAACTATCTAATATATTGTGACCTTTGCTGATTTTGCCAAAAAAAGGAAGAAAAAGTTGCTCCAATGTTACTTTTTCATATATATCTTGACATTTGAGATAGTTATCAGTCTCTAGCTGTGTAACAGCAACGCTCATACCTCAAAAACTACTTTGACTATTTTAATAAAATTTGTTACTCGTGTTGAGTTTGGGCTTTAGTTCGTCTAACTTAAAGATGATTAAAATCAGTTTCATACCAGACACGAAAAGGGTGGGAGTAATTTCTGAAAATAAGATTTTTTTAAAATTATGGCTTGTGCGGTATCAAACGAAAGTTAATTGAATCTAAAATTTTAAAAAAAATAAATTTTAGTAATTTTAGTTAATTGAAGTAATATATTTTACACACAAACTAAAAACTATGCGGTATCAGATAAATGGTAATAAAAACATGAAGAGTCCACGGGAGAAAGGCGAAATTTCACATTTTTTCAGTTTTGAGTTAAACACGGCAACAAGTCTGCTATTAGTAGCAGATTTATATAGCTAGGAACCCACGATACAACTTGCATCAAATTTTGCTTTTACAAAATAAATTGTGTTTCCTTTTAATCTGTTATTAGAAAATTTGACGCATGAAAAAGATGCATCGTCTGTTCCTAGTTTATGCCGAATTGAAAAAGGGAATAAACGCAAAGCATCAGGAGCTCGATTCCGGGCATAAGAGAACGATCATACCCTGAGTGGGGACCACTTCTATTCAAATCCAAAATTCCGTATTCTGGGACCGGCCGATCGCACAAAAGTCATTCGAACGACGCAAGGTGGTCGATTTTCCGGAAAACGCGGACATAAATTGAAAAATTAAAAAATTTAAAATGTATCTAAATTTGCCTAGGCGAATAGTTGGCCAAAGAATAAACTATGCTTTTTACCAGTTTGACATTACGCATCAGTATTCAACATCGAATTTCAAATAGAAGACCCAGACAGTATTCAACTGTTAATATCTCGAAAACAGTTGAAGATCGACATAGGGTACGTTATATAAAAATGCTTAGAATTTAAAAACAAAATGCAAAAATGCAATAATATCCTGGGTGTTTAATTTGAAAGTTTCGGTTGGCATTCTTTTTAATATATTTTCTTTTTCTTTTTCTAAACTAACATTTTTACTTTAATTTAGCTAATTTGTAAATATATATCTTTTGTCTCTTAAAAATTTCTTAAGACAAATGTGAAAATGCACACGATTATCCTGTCTGTTTATTAAAACTAAGTATTTGGTACGACTAAATTACAATGTGGAAGTTTTCTTTTAATAAAATAAATGAATAGCGAGCTTTCCCTCAAACCATTTAAAAAAGGATACATCTACCGATTCTGCAATTTGACAGATGGTTGTCTTTTACATGAATCCTGTGTCCTATTTTTTCATCATCATTTCATCTCCTAATTCCTAGCACCGTACTGATGAGCACCACAAGTGCGAAATCCGGATCTACGGTTATCATTACCTTTTTTGAGGGAAAGCTCGCTATTCATTGATTTCGTTATTTATTCACCCTCACTAAATCCCTTTTTAAATATATCAACTCCAGAGCTTAGGATATCTGTAAAGATAGTTATATCTATCTCCGTAGAGACGCTTAATTTTCCTTCAAAAGGTACATCTGCCGATTCTGCAATTTGACAAATGGTTGTCTTTTACATGAATCTTGTGTCATATTTTTTCATCATCATTTAATCTCCTAATTCCTAGCACCGTACTGATGAGCACCACAAGTGCGAAATCCGGATATACGGTTATCATTACCTTTTTTGAGGGAAAGCTCGCTATTCATTGATTTTGTTATTTATTCACCCTCACTAAATCCCTTTTTAAATATATCAACTCCAGAGCTTAGAATATCTGTAAAAATAGTTATATCTGTCTCCGTAGAGACGCTTAATTTTTCTTCAAATTGAAGGTATATCTGCCCATTCTGCAATTTGACAGATGGTTGTCTTTTACATGAATCCTGTGTCATATTTTTTCATCATCATTTCATCTCCTAATTCCTAGCACCGTATGATGAGCACCACAAGTGCGAAATCCGGATCTACGGTTATCATTACCTTTTTTAAGAGAAAGCTCGCTATTCATTGATTTTGTTATTTATTCACCCTCACTAAATCCTTTTTTAAATATATCAACTCCAGAGCTTAAGATATCTGTAAAGATAGTTATATCTATCTCCGTAGAGACGCTTAATTTTCCTTCAAAAGGTACATCTGCCGATTCTGCAATTTGACAAATGGTTGTCTTTTACATGAATCCTTTGTCATATTTTTTCATCATCATTTAATCTCCTAATTCCTAGCACCGTACTGATGAGCACCACAAGTGCGAAATCCGGATCTACGGTCTTTTTTGAGGGAAAGCTCGCTATTCATTGATTTTGTTATTTATTCACCCTCACTAAATCCCTTTTTAAATATATCAACTCCAGAGCTTAGAATATCTGTAAAAATAGTTATATCTGTCTCCGTAGAGACGCTTAATTTTTCTTCAAATTGAAGGTATATCTGCCCATTCTGCAATTTGACAGGTGGTTGTCTTTTACATGAATCCTGTGTCATATTTTTTCATCATCATTTCATCTCCTAATTCCTAGCACCGTATGATGAGCACCACAAGTGCGAAATCCGGATCTACGGTTATCATTACCTTTTTTAAGAGAAAGCTCGCTATTCATTGATTTTGTTATTTATTCACCCTCACTAAATCCTTTTTTAAATATATCAACTCGAGAGCTTAGGATATCTGTAAAGATAGTTATATCTATCTCCGTAGAGACGCTTAATTTTCCTTCAAAAGGTACATCTGCCAATTCTGCAATTTGACAAATGGTTGTCTTTTACATGAATCCTGTGTCATATTTTTTCATCATCATTTAATCTCCTAATTCCTAGCACCGTACTGATGAGCACCACAAGTGCGAAATCCGGATCTACGGTTATCATTACCTTTTTTGAGGGAAAGCTCGCTATTCATTGATTTTGTTATTTATTCACCCTCACTAAATCCCTTTTTAAATATATCAACTCCAGAGCTTAGAATATCTGTAAAAATAGTTATATCTGTCTCCGTAGAGACGCTTAATTTTTCTTCAAATTGAAGGTATATCTGCCCATTCTGCAATTTGACAGATGGTTGTCTTTTACATGAATCCTGTGTCATATTTTTTCATCATCATTTAATCTCCTAATTCCTAGCACCGTACTGATGAGCACCACAAGTGCGAAATCCGGATCTACGGTTATCATTACCTTTTTTGAGAGAAAGCTCGCTATTCATTGATTTTGTTATTTATTCACCCTCACTAAATCCTTTTTTAAATATATCAACTCCAGAGCTTAGGATATCTGTAAAGATAGTTATATCTGTCTCCGTAGAGACGCTTAATTTTCCTTCAAAAGGTACATCTGCCGATTCTGCAATTTGACAGATGGTTATCTTTTACATGAATTCTGTGTCATATTTTTTCATCATCATTTCATCTCCTAATTCCTAGCACCGTACTGATGAGCACCACAAGTGCGAAATCCGGATCTACGGTTATCATTACCTTTTTTAAGAGAAAGCTCGCTATTCATTGATTTTGTTATTTATTCACCCTCACTAAATCCTTTTTTAAATATATCAACTCCAGAGCTTAGGATATCTGTAAAGATAGTTATATCTGTCTCCGTAGAGACGCTTAATTTTCCTTCAAAAGGTACATCTGCCGATTCTGCAATTTGACAGATGGTTATCTTTTACATGAATTCTGTGTCATATTTTTTCATCATCATTTCATCTCCTAATTCCTAGCACCTTACTGATGAGCACCTCAAGTGCGAAATCCGGATCTACGGTTATCATTACCTTTTTTGAGGGAAAGCTCGCTATTCATTGATTTTGTTTTTTTGTCCGCGTTTTTACAAAAATCGACCACTGTGCGAGTCCTATTCTAAAAGACTGTCAAGTGTGCCGTAGCATGCGCATTTTTCACACGAGCTTTCCTACAACTCCCAACTACTGGGTCTAGTCGAGATAACGGCTTCGCTCAAAAATTGTTGTTCGAGGCAGCTTTGCGCGTGCCCATCATAGTTTGGTGATTATTCGATCGTCTCGTCACTGCTTTTAAGCGCGTTTATTGGTTAAATTTACTTTTCTTCTCTTAGGCGAACGATCACTTCCTATGACTTCCAGAATCGGTACCCTGAGCGTAAAAGTGATTTGAAAATATCCTGTACAGTACAGAAAGTGGAATTTTCAAAAAACAATGTCGGCTGAACATTTCCCACGTAACATTGGAGGAATATTCGTGTTATAGGAATATTCCCTCAAAGTGATTTTTGGAATATTCTATTGCGAATATGACAGGAATGTTTTAGACCTATTTTTTTGTTGAATATTCTTTAAGAGTTTCTGACACTTATATTTCTTTGGTAATAAGATAATAATAAGCCCATGATAACCTGATAATCAAGTTATTTTTATGAATATTCCCAAAAAACATATTTTTGTCAGGATTTTGACATTTACATGATTTATAATTATCATTTAGTTTAATGTCATCTATTGTAGGTAGATGGCAATGGAATCAATAAGTTCTCTATGTACCAGGTAATATTAATGTACATATAAGACAACAAAAAGTTATTTAGATAATCTTTTGAGAACTAATCTCAAGTAGTACATCAACATAACGGTGATATACCTATATCCATAGGCTACTCCGTAATTGCATTTTGATGGAAGACTAATGCATATTTGTAGGATATTTATGTGAATATATATCTACTCTATATCTTAGGATATCCATCTCGTGGCCATCTGAACATGTTTTGAATCACAAAATCATATCCATGCAATTATAGTCGGTGTTCGGGTATATTACTATAATTCTTAAAAAAAAAATGTTCTGGTCGTATATATTTCCTATTACTTTGCAGGAATGTTTAATTGTTATATGGGTTCGCCTTTCTTCTGTGGACTCTTTATATGTAAGTACGTTAGGACACAAAAAAAAGTTACATTTCTTTTTTAGTCATAATACCTTACTGTGCAGGGGCCCAATTCTTGAACCACTCGAATTTCAGTCGTATACGGGTCGCACTTTCGCAAAAATTTCACGAAAAAAGTGGTAATTTTCAATGATTAAGATACCAAACGCAAGAGCAAAGGAGGGAGCACTAAATACATTGTTTACCGGCATCGGTGAAATGGCTTGGCGTTGCAATATATTTTTAAGAAAATAAGAAAATATGCCTTGGCTTACAATATTGGCAATATCTTTTTAAAAAAGAGAAACAGAAGACCAAAATTCATATTGTATTATTAAGAATATATGTCCAGGTCAGATTTTATTATTTTTTGACCTATAATATTATAACACACATACAGCGTGTTCCATAAAATCTTTGATAAAATCAACTAATAAGAACATGGTTTCATTTTACTAGTAAGGTACGATAAAAAGTCAATGTTCAACTAAAATCATTTACATGAAAAAATCCAATAAGTTATTGAAATATTCCGCTCATCAAAATTCCTATAGGGTGATCTCAATAGAATTCTCAAATAAAAGCTACTAGCTAAATAGGGTACGTACGAACTTGTTTTTTGTAAAATATGTATGTATGTGCGAGAAGGTGGTTTAATTAAGTCAAAGTTACTTACAGGGTGTACCTATAAAATAATCTTGCAAAAAGTGAATTTAAATTTAAAATTCAGTTGAATTTGATAAATATAATTTACTTTTTATTACGATTCAATTCTAACTGTTTTCAATTTTTACAGAGTAGCTAAAATAAATATTGTATACATAAACGATTTTTTTAATATTGTATGTGTGGTTCAAGTTTTTTTTATAAAATAATAAAAACGATTATTAGTCATTACATATGGTATCTTTTTGCAAAATGGTTTTTTCAAAGTAGTTTTTTGCAACCCCTCTTACCCTCCTTCTTGGATCTCTCTCACTTTGGTGTTTTTGGTGAAACGTATCATCCTTTAAAAATAATTTGCTATTGTTTTATTTTATTAGAAACCTAGAGAATAGCTAATTATGGAGTTAAAACAAAATAAAACGAAACACTTTATTAAATTAAATGTTGATTTTTATTACTTATACTATGCATTTTATTAAAATATTTTATCTAACAAATATTGTCCAAAATATATAACTTTTAACTAAACTACAATATCCAACTACAATATCCAACTTTAAAAAATATTTTGTCATCTTTCTATTGGATATTCATCTGGTTGTTATGTCTACGATGTGCATCCAAAATATTGTCCAATAGGGTTACCGATGGATATTTTATGTTTTCTTGATGCCTGGCATACGTTACATGAGCACATGTCCCTACAGTTCTGGCTCCCGATTTGCACATACAATAATAGCCAAGAAATAACTACAAATATATGTTATAACAAGAAATATAATATATATGTTATAACAAGAAAGAAACTATATAACAAGAAATAACTACACAAGAATCAATCTCCCTTGGTAATGCTTCAACTTCTTATTTCTATGTTTCGTTTTTGACAACCCGTGTCTTGTAATTATTCGGTTAAAATTTTGCCAAACCTTAAATATAACCAAAAGTGGTATATATTTCTCCCACCAAAAATAAAACGGAATGAGGAAGATTGGCAGGTGGGGGGGGGGCAGGATTGAAAAAAACCACTCGCAGGAAAAACATTTTAAAAATAGATAACGCACTCAACCCTATTAATAAACTGAAAGAAAAACTCCTAAAAAAATAAGATATTTCTTTCTGTACATACATATGAAAACACTTCATAGTGTATAGTAAAAATTGGAAACAGATAGAATTGAATCTCCATAAAAAGTAAATGTTATTTAATTAAAATGCACTGAATTTTCTTTTCGAATTCACTTTTTTCGTTGCGGCTTCTGCCGGATTATTTTATTGGTACACCCTGTAAGTAACTTTGACTTATTAAAATCACCTTCTGGCACTACATTAGTGATTAAAAAGTAATATTTGCTTTTTAAAAAAATATTTTACCAGAAACATGTTAGTTCGTATTTGAGCGTTTAGGATATCTAAATAACTTTTTTTTCAAACATATAAATTTAGTTGGACTTTGACATTTTATATTAGCTGATTTTATCTAAAGATTTTTAGGGCCACCCTGTATGTGTGTTAGAATATTATAGACCAAGAAATGTCAAAATCGGACCTGGACATGTGTTGTTAATAAGACTAAATGAATTTAGGTCTCCTGTGCCTCTATTTTAAAAAGATATAGAAATAGAGTGGAAAATTGCATGTTTCCTTATTTTTCAGGGGCGTACTTTTAAACGGGCATAGCTCAAAAACAAAACCGGAGACCCCCCCCCCCAAATTTTTTTCTTAAAAATATCAGGACAGTCAGGACTCTAACATATTGCAACCCCAAGCCATTTCATCGATGCTGTGATATTGTCCAAAATATATAACTTTTAACTAAACTACAATATCCAACTTATTCTAAAACGAAAGCAATGTAAATGCAGGTATATAGGTATACTTTAAAAAATATTTTGTCATCTTTCTATTGGATATTCATCTGGTTGTTATGTCTACGATGTGCATCTAAAATATTGTCCAATAAGGTTACCGATGGATATTTTATGTTTTCTTGATGCCTGGCATACGTTACATGAGCACATGTCCCTACAGTTCTGGGTCCCGATTTGCACATACAATAATAGCCAAGAAATAACTACAAATATGAGTTATAACAAGAAATATAATATATATGTTATAACAAGAAATAAACTATATAACAAGAAATAACTACACAAGAATCAATCTACCTTGGTAATGCTTTAACTTCTTATTTCTATGTTTAGTTTTTGACAACCCGTGTCTTGTAATTATTCGGTTAAAATTTTGCCAAACCTTAAATATAACCAAAAGTGGTATATATTTCTTCCACCAAAAATAAAACGGAATGAGGAAGATTGGCAGGTGGGGGGGGGGGGGCAGGATTGAAAAAAACCACTCGCAGGAAAAACATTTTAAAAATAGATAACGCACTCAACCCTATTTATAAACTGAAACAAAAACTCCTAAAAAAATAAGATATTTCTTTCTGTACATACATATGAAAACACTTCATAGTGTATAGTAAAAATTGGAAACAGATAGAATTGCATCTCCATAAAAAGTAAATGTTATTTAATTAAAATGCACTGAATTTTCTTTTCGAATTCACTTTTTTCGTTGCGGCTTCTGCCGGATTATTTTATTGGTACACCCTGTAAGTAACTTTGACTTATTAAAATCACCTTCTGGCAGTACATTAGTGATTAAAAAGTAATATTTGCTTTTTAAAAAAATATTTTACCAGAAAAATGTTAGTTCGTATTTGAGCGTTTAGGATATCTAAATAACTTTTTTTCAAACATATAAATTTAGTTGGACTTTGACGTTTTATCATATATTTCGAGTAAAATAAAACCATGCTCTTATTAGCTGATTTTATCTAAAGATTTTTAGGGCCACCCTGTATGTGTGTTAGAATATTATAGGCCAAAAAATGTCAAAATCGGACCTGGACATGTGTTGTTAATAAGACTAAATGAATTTAGGTCTCCTGTGCCTCTATTTTAAAAAGATATAGAAATAGAGTGGAAAATTGCATATTTCCTTATTTTTCAGGGGCGTACTTTTAAACGGGCATAGCTCAAAAACAAAATCGGAGACCCCCCCCAAATTTTTTTCTTAAAAATATCAGGACGGTCAGGACTCTAACATATTGCAACCCCAAGCCATTTCACCGATGCTGGTAAACAATGTATTTAGTGCCCCCTCCAGAACTTGTATGCACATTGCACAATATTCAATTAAAAAAGGGTCAAAATTAAAATTTTGTATTTCTGACGGGCAAAGTAGAACGATTATTTACACTTAGATGTCATTTCCACTCGACTTTGCATCGAGTGGGTAAAAGCAACCGCTATTGATCGAAACTAATAGAAGTGGTTATACACGTTTTCATAATTATAATCCTAAATTAATGAGCACAGTGTATAATTTTAAAGTTTTGCACTATTAGTATGAAAAAATCTATGCTAAAAGCAAAGAAAAAATTTGAGCTGGTTGATTTCAAAATAGGATTGATTGATTTCAGCTGATAATAGAAAATAAAAATTTGGGAAGAAGGAAGAATATCTAACCATTTGAGGTTAGGTAAAGAAAAACTTTTTTTTTGTTCTTCTACAGACCGCTTCAAGCTACTGCGAACATAGGGCGGAAGAAGTCTAATTTGCCAGTGTACGTACATTCAGAGACACCGCACGCCTATCAGTGAAGCAACCAACACTCAGGCTTCCGATCGCCATTCGCTGCCGTTCGCCGCCTTTCGCCTTGTATTTAGTACGCCTCTAACCATGGTGCTGTGTGGAGCGTAGTCAATGAAACCTGAATTTGGTCAATAAATACGCAAATTTTTATAACGTAATTTTCTTATTTTTTGTCACTGATAAATAAGAGCGTTTTATTGTCAACTGCTCAGATTTATCAGTGACGACGTGTTACAATGAAAATAATAAGGAGAAACAAAATAAAAGCAAGTTCTCAAAATAAAATAATACATTCTAAAAACCAAAAAGATTCTCCCAGTCAAAAAAAAATTAAAGCAAATGTTCGAAAAGTCCTCCTTGCTCGGCTAGACAATATCCGAGCCTACTTTAAAAACCCCTTCTAACGTTTCCAAGCATGTTAGGGGTGATAATTTGAAAAGCTTCTTCAAAGACAGATAGAATTCATTAGGAGCAAGATCGGGAGATCGAGCTGGCCATAAAATAGTTCCCCGTGTACTTATAACCCGATTAGGAAATACATTATCAAGATATTCCCTAACAAGGCCAACACTGTGAGCGGAACAACCATCTTGTTGAAACCATGTTTCACCAAATCTTACACCTAACAACTGCCTAGCAGTTGGAATAATGTGCTGCTGCAGAAGATCCAAGTATCTAGGACCCTTCAAATTGCAATTGCCGTTAATAAAAAATGGCCCAATTACGTGTTCCCCTACAATACCCCCCCCCCAACATTTAGTTTTTGGGGATACTGTGTTCTTACGTCAAAATACAAATGCATATTTTCCCTCGACCAATATCGAACGTGTGTTGGGTTATGACGATTTGACCATCTGCACTTTTTCGGCAACATCGTAGACATCCATTTTTAGTTTTAAAAATGTATTATTTCAATTAAGAACTTACCCATCTGTTTCTCGAGCAAGGCAGAAATAAAACAAAATAATAAAAACAAAATGAATTTCTAAAAGATAACACTGCAGCGTGCTTCAAATCCACCTCGGTCGTACGGCACGGAGAGTAAATTGGACTTGATTCCCCCTATGTTCGTAGTAGCTTGAAGCGGTCTGTATACTGTCAATTGCTAATGTATTATGCTTATGAATTCTTGGATAAATAGGTGCTGTTAAGTTATATATTAACACTAAAATTGTGCTTACCAACTATACGTTAATGTTATGAATGATCAAAATGAAAAGTTGGGTAAATACGCAATACGTCAGTCCAAAGATCTGTCACTGTCGCTTGATTGACAAGTTACAGAGGGCAAACAAAGCGATTTTCTATAAGACCTAGTGTTAACTTCGAGTAATTTTCCGGATTTTCCAGTGACTTTCAATAGGTGAAAATGTATTTTTATTATAGCTTGATCAGATAAAGGTAATTTGTTGGTGGTTTTTTGCAGGAAGAGCCAAGAAACCGTGCCAAAAATCAAAGTGTTTGTTTTGTTTACATTGGTTTCTATTTGTGTTTTAAGAAATTTACAGGAAGATTTCAATAGAAAATGCCGCTCTCATGTTACATTGCGAATTGTGGCAATAGAAATCCACCAGATAAATTGAGGTTTTTCCGAATACCCAGTGAAATATCCAAAACAAAAAGCTTTTATGCTATATATATATATATATATATATATATAACACACATATATATATATATATATATATATATATATCTAGAAATAGAAATCCACCAGATAAATTGAGGTTTTTCCGAATACCCAGTGAAATATCCGAAACAAAAAGCTTTTATGCTATATATATATATATATATATATATATGTATATATAGCATAAAAGCTTTTTGAAACTGGAAAATCCGGAAAATCGCTCGAAGTTAACACTACGTCTTATGGAAAATCGCTTTGTTTGCCCTCCGTGACTTATCAATCATGCAACAGCGACAGATCGTTGGACAGACCTATAGAAAAGGTCCTAAAAACAGATATAAGGGAAATACCATCCATTCACTTTCGTAGTCAAAGCCAAAATAATCCAAATAGTTAATGTCGATAAGAAGTCCGTCTCAACTCTTAACTATACTACCTGTGCATATGTTCCTATTATTTCATTATTCCACGCCCTATTCAACCATTTTTGTTGTTGCCCAGTAGTTGCCTGCCACACCAACGTAGGAATAAACATACCCTTATGGACTAGGAATGGATTTCCGTCTTTTAGAAGTGCTAGGCCAATAAGATTTTGTTCCCTATATAAAAATAATTAAACAAGGCCATGTAATAGTTATTTACATATCAAGAAAGGAAAGTGTCACTCCCCCCCCCCTCCCGCAATTTATTTCGTAGGGGGGACATGCACTTCTTACTTCAGAGGAATCTGATTTTATCTACTTACTACCTGATAATACCTAAAGTAACAAATATAAGGACCGATTTTTGATTAATCTCATTTTGAAGGACACGCGTTACAGGTAGGTAAAGTAACGAGGAGGGACGTAATAGTACATTATAAACCTAGGGACTAAAGTGCCACATTTAGTCCTGCGGCGAAGGGATTAAACGACACTTTAGTTCTGAGGTTTATATACTATTTTATGCACTTTGTTAAAATTACGTTATTTTTACGCCAAATGGTTCGTCAACTACAAGAAAGGGTGCTCAGAATGGAATCTTGGCCAAGAGCAAGTGCTGTTTGGCTTGACTTGTCATAAATTTATTTTATTTTTTTTAATCCCTGAGGGATTAAATTTATTTTTAATCCCTTAGGGATTAAATTTTCTTTGAATCCCTTAAGGAAGAAAAGTGTCACTTTAGTCCCTAAAAAGAGGGATTAAAAGTACCTATTTAATCCCTGAAGTGCATAAAATATGTAAGACTCCCTAGGAAGATAGAGGGGCATTTTCACCCCTTATATGCGGATCGAAAATTTTATTTTCTAATAGGGTCCCAATAAGCATTTTCAGAAACTTCTGGTGACAGATATTTATATAATTATTATAAAGAGTGTTCCATTGATACCCTAGGGTATTTAGAAGTTTCCTACAAGAATTGAGTTTGTATATTTGTTTTATTAAAGGCTCTAAATTGATGGTACCCTAAAGTAACATAAAACTGGCGTTAACAATATGTCCACGGACATCTTTATAAAAATTAAAGTCATCGGTTCAAATGTTATATAAATTGGTGTTAACAATGTTTCCACCAACATATTTATAAAAATATAAGTCATCAGTGACAAAAGTTATATAAATTGGTGTTTGAAATCTTTCTGTCAACCCACCTATAAAACCGTAAGTAACTATCAATTAAAGATATATAATAGATTGGTTTTTAAAATGTTGCTATCAACCCACTTATAAAACTGAATTAACCAACAACAAATTTATATAAGATAAGATTGAAAATATTTCGAGAGACACTTATAAAAACTTGGGAACTCACACACAATAGTTATATAAATTGGTGTCTGTAATATTCTTATGAACTCATTCATAAACCATTTTTGCCCATAAGGTTTCTTCTATAATGTTGTTATTAATTTCTTTATACAGTGATTATAATACAACTGTTTTTAGAACAAAGAAAAACAATTTTAATTTATTTTGGCAATTATAATAACAAAACAAACAAGATTTTTTAAGGTTAATTTTGTGACATCAAAAGGATCGTTTTTGCGACATCAAAAGGCGCGTTTTTGCGAGATACCATACCATTATTATCTTGTTTTAATTACATCAATCTGAGAGAGATAAGAGATCCAAATCTTCTTGAGATAGTTGCCGATGACAGATATCGGGATCGAATGCATTTTACACCCGATTCCCACCAGCGTTTCCGATGCGCAGTCACCCTGACTCAAAAAACTCATCACGTGGTCCGACATGAACTTGTATAGGCAAATCTCGCTTAGACCACATGATACGTGTTTTGATTCGGGGGACCCACGAATGAGAAACGCATAGATGGGAACCGTGTTTTAGAAAAAGAGAACAATATAGTAACCGTGTTAAGGTCGCAAAAACGCACCGTGAAACGTCGAGCGCCTACGCTGATACTGCTGGTCGGCGGCAAATGTGAACACCCCGGAAAATACTCGCCTGTACACCCTTCGACCCCGCAATCTAACTATATTCTTGACATAGTTACCTCTGATAGTTATGCGGGCTTGAAGTGTGTGGAGGAGGGTATTTTTCCTGGTATGTGTAGTATGCTGGATCTCTCGAGGAATGCATTTAGGAAAAGAGAACAATGGTAATTATGTTAAGCTCGCAGAAACAGACCATCAGTGTTCAACACTGCGCCATCTGTAGCCCTTTGTTCCAAATAGCATCATTTTTTAAAAGGGTTATAAAATAGTTTTGACGAGGTAAACATTGGTATAGTTGTATTGTTTTTTTTATAGAATTGTCGGAAATTTTTGCCATTTTGGATTACAAAAATAGGTTTTTGGTCTAATTAAAAACGTTATTTATGGGGTTTCAACATATGTTTCAATCGAAATATTGCTTGTTAGGGTTAAGAACAACATACGAAATTCAATATTTGTCCCAGAAAGAAAAAAACGCGTATGAAAAAAAAACTGATGGTTAAATGAATATTTTTTTTCACGTTTTCTCAAGTATTTTTGGACCCCATGAAATTTACGTGAGTGTATTCGAAAACTATACAGTACACACAGGACCGCAGCTGATTTTCAGAGTAGCATGACTTGAAAAACAGCTTTATTTTGACTAGTATATAAATATTCATATTCCTGCTTCAGCTTATCTAACTTTCATTTTTATTTATTTTAGAAGATTGCTAAACACCATTTTATAAATTTTTTTATTGTAAAAAGAAAAAGAATAATACATAACCAGCAAAGGGAGGAAAGATGGAAAATCTATATTTCTAAATCCATAAAAACCTTTAATTTGTTATGTAGTGTTGTTAGAACAGTTGTAAAACCTTTTTATAATAATCTCTATACTTGAGGGCTCATAGGGAAGTTTTATAAAATCTATATGTTGTTTTTCTATCCATTACTATGTACCATGAATTTTTATAAGCTGGTGTTGAACAGTTGTTTTTCAAGTCTTTTTTACTCATTTAAGAGATATATTAGAGTTATAAAATTATCACCAACACTAAATAATATAACTTTTGGTTATTTTATGAAGGTTTTATATTATTTGCTGTAACTTTTATATAGACAAAAATGCTCATTGGGGTAGTACAGTGCTTTTTCAGTTTGCAGCGCACTTACAGGTTTAGTATTTTGTCAGGGCGCCCCTACTCGCAATATGCATATATAGTTGTGTCCAACAAAAAGTTGCATATGTATAATGTACAAAAATTGCACCTTATCACGAGCGCCTCGCGGCGCTCCTGGTTTCTTCTCGCGGAGCCCCCGGGCGCCCGCCGCGGCGCACACTTTGGGAACCACTGGGGTAGTAGATAAAATCTTATATTTTTTACAGGGTCAATTCAAATAAAGCGATTTTTAAAAAACTTTGAACAATCTTACATCAAATTGAGGCTGGGATGACGGTATTAGGTGATAACTTAAACAGTTGCGGACGCAGGGGGGGTGGGGGTAAGGGCGACCCTACCCGTTTATTCGAGATATTATTTAAAAAACCACCGATTTTTCATAAAAACAGTAAAATTTTTATAGTTTTTCAAAAATTTTCGCCTGCGGTGCCCTATTGGGTCAAAAGTTACATTCATTTTAAAACTTTTGCATAAACCTTTTTCTTTGTTTTTAAGAAATTTGGACCTCACTCCCCTCTCCCCCTTTTAGGAAAGGGGCGACCGCCACTAACTTAAAAAGTATTTTCGATTTACAATTGGTCCCGGTTTTGTTGGAACCATAACCGCCATCGGTCCTTTAGGTTTAAAACAATGACGTCACAGTTGAAATCCGGTTATGAAATTTTAGAACCAGCCTGGGAGGTTGGTTCGGCCCTTTGGTTGTAAACGTTACCCCTAAAATTTTGCAAAATTATAGGTAGTCTTTTTTTGAGTAAAATCAAAGATATCTTCAATTTATGTCAAAATAATGTCAACCAGAACGAGACCAGGACCAATTCTTAAATCGAAAGTCTATAAAATAGGCAAAAAAGGAGTTTCTGGCTACAGCCATTAGAGTACAGGAAAAATATATCTTTAATCAATGGTACAGCTTAGAGGTATTATTAACCATTGTTTAGGCATAGGCAAAGCGGGGTATTAAAGGAATGAAAAATATACCTTTAGTTAATGGTATAGCCTAGAGGTATTATGTGGCATGCCGAGGTATTGCGAACCATTATTTGGGCATTTAAATGGCATTGTAGGGAATTGAATAGACAAAGCGGGTTACTGAGAAGCATTGGCGAGCATTGTTTGGTATTGTTTGACATTGAATTTTGTTTGTTGTTGATTACATGTTTGTACTTATAGTCGTTTGAGACGTTGTGGAGCCGTTATGGCATTGCAATGCCTTTTGGCAGCACGAACTGGTATGCTTTTCACGCACTTCTGGAATAATATCTATATTAAGGTGTATGCCTTGACAGATCAACTAACAATAAGGATAATAGTTTGTTGGGATGCTCGTCCAAGTTTGAATTTTCGTGATTTCCACCCAAGATCTTTTGATCTTTTTTTTTTAATAGTTTGTTTGCTTATTAATGATTTTTTCCCAATCTCTAATAGTCTCTTTATAAATTTAGTGGATCTCCTTGTGGTTGGTTTCGATTGAAATTGACATACGTGGGTTTTGACAGCGTATTTATATGCTGGAACCTACTTGATAAATGTTTTACCAAAATCTTGGATATTTGGTTTAAAACGGGCCATTCTTCTCTCAATAATTATTGCTTTTTTGATGGCATCGGTGTATTTTTCTTCATGACTGAGGCAGCCCAAAGGTCGAGAATTATTCCATTCTGGGTCGCTAAGGACAGCGTGTTCTGAAAAAATGAGTAAGATTTCAAAATTAATTAAGTAATTTCTATTAATTATTTTTTTTTACCAATTATGTTTAGTTGGTTGACTTTTTCTAAACGATTTTGATATTTTAAATTAGGATTTTTAAAATTGGCGAAATTTTGCAGCGACACCAGAATCTTTTGGTTTTATTTAGTTTTTTAAAACTTCTGTTTATAGGGCAGCAAGAGTGTTATTCTTGATTTGGTTTAAGTATGTTTTTCTGAGTTTTATAATTTCTACTTTTTTTATGGATTATGTATATTAGTTTAAAACAAAATGCATGCTAAAAGATATTTTTATTGCATTCGTTTTCATGATATTTATTTAAAATTGTTTTTGTACCAAATATTTTTTTATTGTTTTGTATTCTTTGTAGAAAATTTATAAAATAAATGAGCGATCGAGAATAATTTTTTTGTACACTATGATCTTTTTCCAACTGAAAGCACTAAATCTTACACCAAAATAGTAAAGTGTTTTTTCGACACAAGAGTTTTTAAGTAACAATTACGGCTGTATTTTTAACAAAAAATTTTCATAAATTTGCAATAGTACAATTACACTGCGTTAAAAATTTAAAAAAAGTTAATTACCCACTTTAATTCTCCCTGTATATTTATTCGTATACATTACTAAAACTGAAAATATAAGTACTTTATTCTATCACATCTTAGATTAAAAAGAGACAAGATATCTGGCCCAACGAAAACTTCTTGGCAAATAATAACCACTGTTTATTTACAAATAAAGTCACAACAAAACAAAGGTGAGAAATATCGATTATTTTTCTATCCTTTTAAACGACGTTACATCGATAGAGACAGACAATTCTCTCTCAAATACTTTAAGTCGTGATTGGCTTGTGGTCGGCAGAGCACTTTTTCGTGTTATTTATTTTAAAATTTCAGGATATTTTAAGCAGTTTATAAGTCGTTTTAAAACCACATTTTGTCGAAAAGCGTTTATAGTGTGTTTTTTTACAAGTAGGAGAATATTTTAGTGCATTTAAAGCATTTAAAGTGATATTTTTGAACAAATTGGCCAATGTTTTGAAAACAAAGGGAGAGAAAATTAAATCAGTCAGTGGCCGTACATGCCGGTAGGTACACACAAAATAAAAAAAAAGTATATTAAATATACTTAAATTAGTAGATCCTTAGATTAAAATATCAATAAACTAGTTTTTATTTTTGATGAAATAGTTAATTCCAATGCATTAAATGAGATATTTTCGAACGTTATTATAAGGTTTTTTCGAGGTTTTTTTTATAAAGACGATAAAATGAAGCATACTTTTGATGAAGTAGTTAATGCGCAAATAAGACTTTTTCCGAGCATTTTTTTTGTAATGACTATAAAATAAAGGCAGGTAAAGTCTTTAAACCAACTTGCAAATAACAACAAAAGTTAATTCATATGTGTTCGGATTTGTAAGAATATTGAATTCCTATCTCTTATTAGAATATTAGGGTTGATTTATACTGCCGCCGTTACCATCTGCGCTCGCCCTTCGAATTGATATTTAAGTCTTTTTGTCTGTTTATTAAAGAAGTCAGTATAAGTAAGTTTCTGCTAATGACCAGAAAAAATAACAAAATTGACAAACACAATAACATATTCTTTTGCTAGTGGGTAATATTTTTTTTTTATATTCCAGGTCCTATGAACTGTGTTTCTTTGTTTTAATGTTTGACATAATTTTCTTGTGTTTATGTGTAATTTATTTTGTATAAAATTATACTACGCACATTTATTGTTAGGATGCTTCCAAAGCTCAAACTGGCGGAATTATTTTTTGCATGTTTTTTAAATAATTTTTGAGATTTCATATTATAGTAAAATTTTAATTATATAATCCATGTGTAAATTTATATTTAAGTAGGTGCGCCACTGGTGTGTTTACTGTAAACAACAGAAAGGTAAACATTGTTCCATATAATAGCATAACCAAAGTCTTCGTAAGTGTCAGGTTAAAAAAATAAAACTGCCAACTAAACTTCTTAATAATATATTTGCCAACATAAAAATATAAAAGTTATGGTAAAAAGTTTATATTAACTAAAAAAAAAACCACAGTATTATGAACCAAACGGCAGGAGAAAGAAAGCATGTGTTCATAAGAAAAAATGAACTTGACAGTGCTCCTGTTACACTAAAATATCAAATCTCGAAAATGGTCATCTCATTAGGTAGATCTCAAAAAATTGCCTGTAGAAAGTTTAAAGCGTTTTTTGACAGCTTTAAGAATAAGGGCGCAGAAAAATAAAAACTAAAAATGAAGATTTCGGTTTTTTTCCGCCTATCTCCGGAACTATCCGAAATTTGTACACTTTCTTTTTAGTTTTGAGCAAAGCATCAAATTGCGCAATTTTACCCTAATTTAAACCTTTTCGTATCTCCTACCGTTTAATAATATTGTCTTTGTCGGCCCATACATATCTCTGTAGCGGACCATTAAAATGCTGTGTAAGCAACGTGCTTAGCACGCCGACCTTGTTGCTTTTTATTGTGACATTCGTGACATATTTATTTTGTTTTGACTAGAAGCATTTTGGTGTTGGTCCCGACACCGATACCCAGTAGCCGATTTTATGCACAATTGCTTGTGGCAATCTCATCAGAGAATGCTCATGTGCAATCTACCCACGAAAGTAAAAACAAAAGTGGAATGATAATACCCCCTGAGAAAATTCACAAAAATGACCGCCTTATGCAGGTGACAGTTATGAGCCTAAAAGAACGTAGTCACATGAATCGAATCGATTTGACATTCTTTTTTGTTTTTGGTGTGTCTTTTCCACAATCAATAGTTGGTATTTTTTACCATGATTTCTCATAATATATTAAAATTTTGTTTTTTATTTTTTTTTTTAATAGAAAAAGTAAAAAACAAAAGATCAAAAGATGTTGGGTGGAAATAACGAAAATTCAAACTTGAATGAGTATCCCACAAGGAACACACAAAAGATCAAAGCGAAGTTTGAATTTTCGTTATTTCCACCCAAGATCTTTTGATCTTTTGTTTTTTAGTTTCTTTTCGGTTGAAGTAACTGATTTGGAGGTTTTTTAACTTCTTTTTTGTTTCAATTGCCTTAGGAGCATAATCCTATTGAAAATATTAACACGCCAGGACGAATTCGTATCAGGTAACTTGGATAAGTAAGTACCAGTGCGGAACGATGCCTATTTGTGAGTGGTTCAAGGTTGGAAATCTAAGTGTATGATGGTGTTTAATGATGTACAGTGGAGGGTGACCAGTAAAAACTACTGATGAGCCCACGCTGGTTACCCAGGGCGAAACATCGTTTAATCATTTCTCTTCGCTTTGATCTTTTGTGTGTTCCTTGTGGGATACTCATCCAAGTTTGAATTTTCATTATTTCCACCCAAGATCTTTTGATCTTTTGTTTTTTTAGTTTCTTTTCGGTTGAAGTAACTGATTTGGAGGTTTTTTAACTTCTTGTTAGAAAAAGTAAAGTTATATTATTTTTAGATGGGTTTCAAGTCCCTCTGTAAACATGATATATATTTGCCTGCTTTTTTTATTAGCCACACACTTGTTTGAACCAAAACAAAAGTTACTACCCAATGAGCATTTTCAGAAACTTCTGGTGACAGATATTTATATAATTATTATAAAGAGGGTTCCATTGATACCCTAGGGTATTTAGAAGTTTCCTACAAGAATTGAGTTTGTATATTTGTTTTATTAAAGGCTCTAAATTGATGGTACCCTAAAGTAACATAAAACTGGCGTTAACAATATTTCCACGGACATCTTTATAAAAATTAAAGTCATCGGTTCAAATGTTATATAAATTGGTGTTAACAATGTTTCCACCAACATATTTATAAAAATATAAGTCATCAGTGACAAAAGTTATATAAATTGGTGTTTGAAATCTTTCTGTCAACCCACCTATAAAACCGAAAGTAACTATCAATTAAACTTATAAAACTTAATTAACCAACAACAAATTTATATAAGATAAGATTGAAAATATTTCGAGAGACACTTATAAAAACTTGGGAACTCACACACAATAGTTATATAAATTGGTGTCTGTAATATTCTTATGAACTCATTCATAAACCTTTTTTGCCCATAAGGTTTTTTCTATAATGTTGTTATTAATTTCTTTATACAGTGATTATAATACAACTGTTTTTAGAACAAAAAAAAACAATTTTAATTTATTTTGGCAATTATAATAACAAAACAAACAAGATTTTTTAAGGTTAATTTTGTGACATCAAAAGGCGCGTTTTTGCGAAATCAAAAGGAGCGTTTTTGCGACATCAAAAGGCGCGTTTTTGCGAGATACCATACCATTATTATCTTGTTTTAACTACATCAATCTGAGAGAGACAAGAGATCCAAATCTTCTTGAGATAGTTGCCGATGACAGATATCGGGATCGAATGCATTTTACACCCGATTTCCACCAGCGTTTCCGATGCGCAGTCACCCTGACTCAAAAAACTCATCACGTGGTTCGAGATGAACTTGTATAAGCAAATTTGATTCGGGGGACCCACGAATGAGAAACGCATAGATGGGAACCGTGTTTTAGAAAAAGAGAACAATATAGTAACCGTGTAAAGGTCGCAAAAACGTACCGTGAAACGTCGAGCGCATACGCTGATACTGCTGGTCGGCGGCAAATGTGAACACCCCGGAAAATACTCGCCTGTACACCCTTCGACCCCGCAATCTAACTATATTCTTGAGATAGTTACCTCTGATAGTTATGCGGGCTTGAAGTGTGTGGAGGCGGGTATTTTTCCTGGTATGTGTAGTATGCTGGATCTCTCGAGGAATGCATTTAGGAAAAGAGAACAATGGTAACTATGTTAAGCTCGCAGAAACAGACCATCAGTGTTCAACACTGCGCCATCTGTAGCCCTTTGTTCCAAGTAGCATCATTTTTTAAAAGGGTTATAAAATAGTGTTGACGAGGTAAACAGTGGTATAGTTGTATTGTTTTTTTTATAGAATTGTCGGAAATTTTCGCCATTTTGGATTACAAAAATAGGTTTTTGGCCTAATTAAAAACGTTATTTATGGGGTTTCAACATGTGTTTCAATCGAAATATTGCTTGTTAGGGTTAAGAACAACATATGAAATTCAATATTTGTCCAAGAAAGAAAAAAACGCGTATGAAAAAAAAAACTGATAGTTAAATGAATATTTTTTTTCACGTTTTCTCAAGTATTTTTGGAGCCCATGAAATTTACGTGAGTGTATTCGAAAACTATACAGTACACACGGGACCGCAGCTGATTTTCAGAGAAGGATGACGTGAAAAACAGCTTTTATTTGACTAGTATATAAATATGCATATTCCTGCTTCAGCTTCTCTCACTTTCATTTTTATTTATTTTAGAAGATTGCTAAACACCATTTTATAAATTTTTTTATTGTAAAAAGAAAAAGAATAATACATAACCAGCAAAGGGAAGAAAGATGGAAAATCTATATTTCTAAATCCATAAAAACCTTTCATTTGTTATGTAGTGTTGTTAGAACAGTTGTAAAACCTTTTTATAATAATCTCTATACTTAAGGGGTCATAAGGAAGTTTTATAAAATCTATATGTTGTTTTTCTATCCATTACTATGTAACATAAATTTTTATAAGCTGGTGTTGAACAGTTGTTTTTCAAGTCTTTTTTACTCATTTAAGAGATATATTAGAGTTATAAAATTATCACCAACACTAAATAATATAACTTTTGGTTATTTTATGAAGGTTTTATATTATTTGCGGTGACTTTTATATAGACAAAAATGCTCATTGGGTAGGATGTTACTCCGTTGTTTTTTTAGTCCAAATAAAGTTTTTTCGTTTTTTTTTGCCTGTTTTTGCTAAAAATACAGTGTTTTGATTTGTTCAGTGCTGTTATACAACCGGAATGACTAGTTTTTTGCCTTCCATAAGTGATGTGCGATAACCCTTTTTATTATTAGCCTCAGAGTTAGGGGAATTTTGTCAATACCAACTTATTTAGGCTCACAAATGTCAAGTACATGTAGCGGTCATTTTATTTACAGGATATTATCATTCCACGTTTATTTTTACTTTTGTGAATCTACCACGTTAAGCTGGCCTGTAGCCAAAATAATGGCTTTTTACTACTTTTGAAAATACTTTCACCTGCCTTTATTGCTTTAAGTATCTAAATTTGTCCTTAACAGACTCTTTTTGCAAATATTTTTAAAGATTTTCACCATTTTCCAACGTTACGCGCCAGTATAGTCATTAGTTGAAAGAACATGATCAATCTCGGCGGCAGGGCCGGTGTCAGCTTTATTTTTAGTACCTATTTGGTCACTTTTGTATTTGAACGCTTTATAATTTTTTATGTAGGGCGTAATTAGTAAATCCATTATTATTATTCTCTAAAATTCTTGTGTCAGGTCACTATTCAAATAATTGTCAGGCCTAATCAATTGTTTATAATAATAACACCAAATAAACATGGGCGCAAAATAGATTAAAAGCAGTACTTACATTAAAGTAAATTCAAAACTAAATAGTTTCTTTATCAAACTACGTTCCAGCCGCTTCAAAAGTCGTATCTGCAATTAATTAAAAAAAAATTGTCGCTGTGCAACCATTCTTCCTAATTCACCTTCGTAATCATATTTTATAGACCTTTTTAAACATTTAAATAATTGTTATAAGTTCACTATTCCCTTCTGGTTGTGCAATGGTATTAGGGAAGAAAGACGCAATCGTTTTAGACCAACGTCCATCATAACTCTGCTAGTATTTAAGAGATAATAGATGCTGGGTTCTAAAACGCAACCTAATACCAACCAAAAGTGCTAAATAACAAACTAGCATAGAGTGTGCAATGGTGCCATGGGATGGATAACTCAATCGTTTATATCACGCAACCCAAAACCTAGCAAAACTCTTCTTCATGAGTGTATACAGGGTTCCTAAGCAAATCCTTAGGCGGCCAAGCATTTGTGTATAAGACGCAGACAAACGGAAAAGCACATTAGGCAGAAAAGGATGGGCATGGGGCGATGTTGTCACTACATCTTACACGTAGTAAATCCATTCCAGGTTGTTGTTTTCTAATGTTTTCCATTTTCATACCTTTAGGACTGGAATAAAAATTGTTTTTGCTCGACTTTAATACCAAACTGATGAAAGGTATCGTAAAAAAAAATATTTTTCGGCTTTTCATTTTGTAACCATTGTCCTTACGCACTGTTTACAGGCTGGGGACTGAGATACATGCAAATGCCTAACCTAAAGCGTTCATACACGGCCGGAGAAATCGACTGAGATATTTCCGTAGAAACTTTATCAAGCAAATAGGACGGGTTGACGCCTTCGAACGTCAAATCCGGGTTTTGCACTTTGATTCGAAATCAAAAAGGAGGAACAGTCAGATGTGGGGCCGTGCACAAATTACGTAACGGTGATTTTACCAATTTTTGACCCACTCCGTATGTAATGTTTTGTAACGGTTTGGCACGCCACTCCCCTAATATTACGTAACGATTTCAAGACCACTACCCCCCCCCCCCCAAAAAAAAAAAAACTTTTCACTTATTTTCATTCCAAATTTTTTTAGTTTTACACAAATGCAAACGCTTTCGAAAACCCACCTCCCCCCTATGTAACGTTTTGTAACCCCCCTCCCCCCTAATTTGTGCACGGCCCCTGTAGTCCCAGTGGAGGAGGGCGAGAAAATTGATATTTTTTTGAAAAAAAATTGTAAGCGGCGCCATTTTTATTTCGTGCTTTGTTTTTCTAACATTTTTGCGTTTGGCTAATTTAATTGAAAAATTTTTGCCTGCGGCGCTCTTTATCTTATCACTCGAAACCAAGATCCCCCGTTTTAGGAAAACTGATCCCGTCTCTGTTTCTAAATTTTTTCGAATAAAAGTAGAGTATGACCATGGGGGAAATAATTTTTTTCTACGGTATGACGAAAATTTCGAGAAAGTTGAAGAAAAAAATAAAAAAAAGTGGCAGAGCTCAAGTTTTTCGTAAAAAAAACGTTTTTTGTAAAGAAACAGAGCAAAATAAATCTTTTTACCTCTTTTTGGGTGTTATAAATATTGGCAGCCCTTTATTTTTCGCTTTTACCCTCCCACTAGTTTTGAAGAATTGGTTCGCTACATGTTTCGAGATCATGTGATAAAACACCTCGAAAATATCAAATGTAGTGTAGGGCCAGCATTATTTAAAATCAATGATATCGCAAGCAAAAGCTCTGCAGGAAAAACAGCGCCGTTTATTGATTTCTTTGGCTGCTAGTGCTAGCTGCATGGTTTGGCCGTTTCCGGATAGATGTCACTAGTAGAACAGAATGGAAAGAAATTTAATTAAAAGCGAAGATATTTCTTTGTAATGTTAACAACCTCACGAGTTTATCGCTCAGTATCGTAAATAATGGACCCTGCCGCCTCCTTTAAGCAAGAAAAAGCTGCGGTTTGGACCTGAAAACATCTAATTTTTAATTAGATTAGATGTGTGGCCGCCATCTAGCGGAATTTGCAGACATCTTGTCAACGGTTATTATTGCAACTATGATTTATGCTCACAATGAAAGAGTGGCGACAATTTTTTCTCATGAAAGCAGTCCGGAGATAATAACAAACTGGCACCATTGCGTAATATACCTGTTTCTTTTGTGCGCGCAGAACTTTCTATGCCATTTCTGTTTGATTTATTCAAATCCTATCCCTAAGGAAAATCTTAGGAACCCTGTAATAGGTTCCAGGGAACAAGACACAATCACCATTAACGATATCCTAACACCTACCCTACTACTAGCCTTCCTTTCCTAAACAAATCACAATAAATACTACTGAGGGGAGAACGACGCGCCTCAAAGTATATCAACAACAATAGCGTGGAATAGATCACTAATTAATTCACCTGGTTTATGCATAAACCTTGTGTGAGTTTTTTCCGTCGAACTAGACTAATAAATTTACCCTGTTTTGAAAAGCTCATTTTAAGATAAAGAAAGATTATATTCACAAAAAGCCAGGCATAATTCGATATTTATGGGTCTGTTATATAAACAAGAGCCTGTGACCCACACTTTACTAGCGTTGGGTGTTTCAGAACGTTTTAAAACTGTGGGGTGAAAAGTGTTAAAAGATAAATATTAACTGTGCTTGTGTGTGTAATTGGTCTTGGATTACATTTTCAAAAGGTGAGTTTTCTCACAGAGTATTTCGATTTTCCTTATTTTATATTTATTTTTATGTTCTTTTTGACAATTTTACATTCTAAAGCATTTATTCGCCAATATATAAAAATACAGTAATTTGGATATTTTTGTGGTTAAGCTATTAATTTAAAATATTGAAAGGAATGGACATATACACCTATGAATATTGCAAAGTGCTTGAGTTGCATATTACCTTACCTCTTTTGCGCAAAATGGCCGTCTAGCGTGTATTTTAGTTGCCGATGTGGAGTGCTTGAGCCACTAGGCATTGTCTGAGTCCTTATATTTTTTTGCACTGTTATAACGACGGATGTGTTCCGTCGGGTGCGCTGCAGATATGCAGATATTTTGTTTTGTACTACTGAAGTGGACGAGCCACGTAGTACGTTCCTCTAATACCTCTTCCCAACCTCCTAGTACTTCTAACGAAGTACTGCCCTTGACCTAGCGCGTCTTTGTACCAGTGTGCACAGTGCAAAATAGACAGTGCTAGAGTCTTTTTCACCTGAATCTATTACTGATGTGGAGTGCTTGAGCCACTAGGTAAAATATTCTTATCCTACCTGTATTGTGGAGTGCTTGAGCCACTTGCAGATGACCTTTTTCCGTACTATTGGTATAGTACATAGCCTAACCTTAACCACTATCCCATTATTACTCCATATAGGAGTATTTCAGCACTAGCACAATTTTGTTACGCTTGTGGGTGACAGACACAATGCGGTTTAGTTTAATTGAATTAAATTAAATAGAAGTATCAATAATAGTCATTAATTAATTGTCTGACTTCAGTACTATTTTAGTACTTTCATTTATACAACCAGTTTATTACTGTTTAGTCTTAAAAATTGATATTAACGCTTGTTTATTAGCGTTACACTGAATAAATTCATAATAAAGGTAAATTGAATGCTCAGGTTACTCTTTTAATTTCAGGTATGTCACCTCTCATGTCACACATCACCCAGACACAACAGTAGTTTTTATAATTTTACTTATACAAATCATTTCGTAAGTACAAGTACATTATCTGGAAATTTATTTAAATTGGTCAGTCCTGATTATTTTTAATAGACGCCCTATATATAAAAATTATTGTTACCGCCATTTAATTTAATATGTCGTTCTTCAAGTTTGTAAAAAAAAATGGCTCACACTTGGTACCATAAAAATATGTCAAAATCATTATAATTGGTAGTAATCAAATACTAAACCTTGGTACCATAAAAATATGTCAAAATTATTATAACTGATAATAATTAGAAATTCTAATTAGGTAAAAAGTTAAACTAAATTGCCCTGTGAGATTCACTCACCTTTATCTATCTTTTCAACTTGCACGAATAACCAAACTATACTAAAATAACTTTTTAAAAATGCCCATATAGCTTTGATTTGTTTTTAAAAGATAAGTGTACCCAAGTGTACGAAGTATTTTGTCGGCCTGGTTTTGTCAACACTTCTTTATCCTAGCCTATCCCAAAACTATCGAGTCTATAAATCCATTTTATGACTGCCTGCCGTCTCGTCGTATTACCTCAAACTCACTTCTTAAGGCGCAATTACACAGACGAACATGCTCAAATAAAAGCTCGTGCAAAAGATCTGAAATTTTTTGCGCGAACATTTTTGTGAGCTTTTCTTTAAACATTTTGTTCGGATAAAATTTTGGAAAAATATTTTTAAAGATGAGAATAAATATAATTTTACATCATTGATCAGTGATCTCAATTCTTTAAAAAAATAGAACACCAACTTTTATTTTAAACTTTTGTGAAAAAAAGGCGACGGCAAGCGAAACATTATTATTGGCTATCAGTTTTGTCATATGCAATGTTAAAATAGTTAATGATGGAGGTAATAACATTTAATTCTTTTCTTTAACTTTTTTCGTTTTCTTTCATTATAAAAAGAAAACCGAAATGTCTTCGAAGTAATTACTTTTTAAAAGGCAGGTGGATATTTTTAGAGAACTGTTCTGGAGAGTAGTTAGTTGTTCCCTGGGGAGGAGAGAGGAGATAGGAAGGTTTAGACAGTCGGAACGCAGCGCTGTCAAACACTGCTGTAATTTTGTGTGTCAATGTTCATTTGACCAAAACTCCCTCTCACTAGTCTACGGTTTTTACCTTCTCCTAACCCAACAACAGCAATAAATAAGTGCCAATTTTTATTTTTTTTGATTCTCGTTTTTTTTACAACCCCAAAAAATCAGATCAATCGAAGTTGCTTATGAGGTAAAACGTGAATTTCGACATCTATTTTCAGTGAAGTTCAATGAATTCCCATAAAACTATAAAATTTAAATTTGTAAGAAATTTTTATTACCAACATTTCTTCAAACAAATTTTGCTCAACATTCTCTCCAAAATTTACGTGTGTTTTTTTGTACGCGATTTTGCTCGAACATTTCTGTGAACATTTTGCTCAAGAGGCTCGTGTAAATGTTTGTCGGCATTTCAACATCAAAGGAAAGTTTGTCTGTGTAAATGCGCCTTTACATTTAAGTTTTTTATTTCAAATAAGTTTTTTAATTGAATATTTTATCCTTTTTTTATTTCTACTTCTCAATAATAGATAATATTGGAAGTAGACTACATGAATCAACCCGACAGCGTTGGTTTTAGTAATCGCATTTCACACCTCTCTTATCGCGACAAAAAAAACAAACAGCATAAACATTGGATACTGCATGAGGCATTATTTTTCCCCATCTTCCTCTTTTCACAAATCGTCACGTTTCTGGTGATTCGCTCAAAATTAGGTCACAAAATTAAAACACCCCCCTCCCTTATTAAAAAGGAGTTAAAAAAGTTTAAACCATTTTTTCTAGTGTCAGGAGGACGGAATAATAAGTTAAAAATGTTGTTTAAATAATGTATTATGCATACGGGATAAAACAATGTTCGGTAACCTTCTACAAGAACGCTACATATAGACTACCTAACCAAAGTTCTCCTCTTTTCAACTCTCGAGACCCCAAACAGGCCTGTCCCATTACTTACAAAATATGCCTATGTAGTATAAACACTGATTTGGGTTACACAAATCTTAAGTACCTACTTCTTCGAAATATCAACTATCGGTCTATATTATATCTCTTAAAAATACGCTTAGTCTTTTATTTTGTTTTCTTAAAGTTTACTTATGAACTATTCCCGACACTAGAGTGAGAAATAAATGTCAAAAAAAAATGTGCTACCAGCGATAGGTACCTACCTACTAACATAAGTTGATGTGATGAAGGTTTTTCATATTTAAATTTTTGTATCTAAAAAACTAACAAAACCAAAGTAGTGTGTTTATTTAAACGTGTTAACTCATTAGAACGCAAGAACTTTTTTCCAAATCTTAAAATAATAGCCAATAACTAAAAAAATATAAACGTTTCATAAGAATTAAATCAAAAAATTATATTTAACTTAACATCAAAGCATGTAAAGAAAAGCAATATCACACCATTTTATTATATCTAGCGAAAAGAAACATATTTTGCCACTCTTAATTTTAAAGTACTTTTAGTTTAAGAGAAAAAGCACTTTCTAAATCCATGATTTTTCTCTACCCGTTCTTGATGTCTCATGAGTTACCAATTTTTGGTAATATCCTGGACTTTGAATAAAAAATTAATATGATTTTATTTTTAAATTGTTCAAATAAACCCTCTACATAATGCATTGAAATATTGTCATTCTGGTATATCTTAAGAGAGAGAAAAATGAGATAAAAAAAAAATTATTATATAAGATTTGTCCCATTAGTTATCATGGAATTTCCCAATATTAAAATTGTAGATCTTAAGTTTGGTATATTTAGGAAGAATTTTATTGGTGACAGGGGGCGGGGGAATCAAGAGTTGGCAAATATGGTGTGAAATAATTTATGGCTCTGAGTGCACTCCATAAATTAAAAACACAAGTTTTGCCAAATTTGGCCCCCCGCCCTCCACCTTGTCACAAATCATTACGTTTCTGATGACTGTCTTCACTAAAGTGACGTCCCAAAATAAAATCTAGGCCTCCTTATTTTTATTCCAATTTTGGTAATGTTAAATAATGGTGTCCATTTTATCATTAGAGTGGCGTCATAATTCTTTTTCGGTCTTTTATTTCTTGCGGCAAAAAAAAAATGTGTCAATATTTTAACCTCTCTTTTTTTAGTATTCAAGGGGAAGATATATTTTTTGTAACGTAATTTTAAGGTGGTCAAGATTTGTCCACAATGATGTGAGTTAGACCCCCTTACTTTATTTCACCTGGCTCAGAACCAAATTTTAATTAAAATCTATTCACGTATCTTTATTGTTTACCTACTGTTTGTTTTTTTGGTGGTTATAAGAGAGGTGCATGTGAAATGTGATTGGTAATAAACCATGCAATGCATTCGTTTTGATTCAGGCAGTAGTCTTTTTATATTATTGTTGAAAAGTAGGAATAAATATAAAAAAACGAAAAAACAAGAGTTTTTTGTATTTCACTGTAAAATGTTGTTTGTGTGCCACAGCCATTTTCCGTTAGTTCTTTTAATAAATAAAAGACTCGTAACATAAGCCAGTTTTATTTAAAAAGTTTTAAAAAATACAGTGTTAAAATATACGTAGTGTAAGTGAAAAAAAATCTAAAAAAGTATGAAACCGCACTGAAAGAAGGGATTGACCGCGTTCTGTCGTGAATGTAAAAATAAATGGAAAAAGAGCTGTTGAGGACAAATTTTAATACCTAAGCGATAAAGGTAGGTGGAACATGAGTGGAAATATAATGAAAGTAGTAAAAAAGTCATCATTTCGGTACAGACCAACATGACCTTCTAGATTGCCCTTAGGCATTCTCTGAGAATGCATCAAGCAATTGTGCATGAAATCGGCAACCCAATGTAAATTTTTTATGAAAGCGATCCCAGCAGTATTTTTAATGCTGAAAACTTACCCATTTCTTTTCTGTACTTTGTTTTTTCCGGTCCTCCATCTAGTATATGAGTTAACTCCAACACGTTAAACAAACACTTTTTTCTCTCATTTTTCAGATCACTAGCGGTTTGGTTTGGCATTTTCGCTTTGCACTATAAGTAGAGTTTAATTTTATATTTGTGAAATTTGCGTTAATTTTAATTTACAATAACAATAATGCTTCGTAAAAGATAAGACCTTTAAACATTATGTGTAATAAGGGTTTATTTTTGTTACATCAGAACTTAATGCGCAAATGGGTTCGAGGTCTTTGATATTTATTTTTTTTTCAATTGTAGTAATTTTTTAACGTCTATATTTACATTATGAAATTTCATCTATTGAAGATAAGCCAGTTTGAACATTTAAAATTTTTATTTGTTGACGAGGATTGCACTTTATTAAACGTAAGTGTGGCTCAGTTGCCAGTGTTGTGTGTGTATGCATGCGGTTGACTTTCACAAAAGTAGCTACAGTTAATCCAAGATTCAGTGACATATTTCGTTTTCGACATGTACAAAGAAATAGTAGTTTTAACAACTAGTGGCTAAAATAGTGTTTTTTTTACAAGCGTTGGTTTGACTAAAGAGCGCAGCGAGGTATTTAAAAACGCGATTAAAAAAAGCACAGTTTAGCCGCAAGTTGTTAACCCTATTTTTTTAATACCTTTATCAAGAAATCCAAGAAAAACAGAAAAACACTTTTAAAAATCTCGAACGGAGAGCACTTCTGGCAACACATCATCTTTACACTATAAATCAAGGCGGCTGGTAAATGAAATAACAATAGTTTCCATAGCGATATGCTATTTTACTCGGTGACGTTCATTGTTGCGACATTTTAATCTTTGAGAGTTTGATATTTTCACGATTTTTTTTCAATGATTTTTTCGTAAATACGTGGTGAAAAGAATAATTAGATTTTTTCAGTATTGCTATTTTCCGCTATTTCTCTTTAATTTTGGGTAAAAAACGGACAGAAATCTGTTCTTGCACCTGTGATCAAAAAGAAAGTTTTTTTGCATCGGTAACCAAAAAGCCATGCTTTAGTTATCTGCAGACAGTTACTAAAATCATGTTTTTGATGAAGGTATAAAAACAAAGTCGTTTTCACAACTAGTGGCTAAAATAGTGTTTTTTTTTACTAGCGTTGGTTTAAATAACGAGCGCAGCGCGGTATTTAAAAACGCGAGTAAAAAAAAGCACAGTCCAACCGTGAGTTTTTAACACTATTTTTTTTAATAACTTTATCAAAAAATCCAAGAAAAACAGGAAAATACTTTTAAAAATCTCGAACGAAGAGCACTTCTCGCAACACAGCATCTTTACACTATAAATTAAGGCGGCTGGTAAATGAAATAACAATGGTTTCGTTGACGTTCATTGTTGTGATGTTTTAATCTTTGACAGTGTGATATTTTGGCGAGAATCACCCGACAGGCAAGAGATCTGCCATTTCTGTTTTATAAAAGCCTGAAAATTTAAAACCATCTTTCAATAAGTCTCGGGCAGTTGTAGAGCTTGAAGAAATTTAGAAAATCTGTTGCACGGTTATTGGAGGACAAAGCCTCGTATTATGAGACTAATGAGTTTTTGAATGACCTATTTTAAAGTCTTTTAATGCGATATTAATAAGTATTAGAATTTTATGAATTTGTAGTGGATACAATATTTATCATTGTTTATTGGTTTAGTGTTTATTTGGCGGTTACATATTATGTTATATTAAACACTCCTAGTTTTTTACCAAATGTGTTTGCAACTTACATAAAATTTACCCTTATAAATTATTTATATTTGTTTTTTTTTCTGTCTCAATAATTGTTTTTACACAGTTTTACTCTTAATATTTAGTATGTGTTTAACAACTCTTATTTTTTTTCGGGTACTTACTTTACACTTTTTTTTAACGTGTTAGCAGTGGCATGTTTAAGAATTTTTAAATTGAGTGATTAAGATTAAAACTTTCTGGTCTGTTTTGGAGATTTTTCTTCTTCTGCTGCTTCCACAATTTACGTTAAGGTGACTTTTATTAGTTTTTATAAGGATAGTGTTAAGGCAAATTTTAAAATCCTTGTAATAGCCTTAAGATACCATGCTTTGTCAACGAGATTTTAACTACGTTTTAACCTTACATGACAACAAAGGATATTTTCATTCATCCATTTATTTGATTTTTTCGTGAATACTTGGTGAAAACTGGCGGAAATGGCTTAATTTTTAGGCAGGAGTAATCAGATTTCTTTAATATTACTATTTTCCGCTTTTTCTCTTTAATTTTGGGTAAATAAAGGACAAAAATCTTTTTTTGCAGCCGTGATAAGAAAAAAGTGTCTTTTTTGCATCGGTAACCAAAAAAGCCATGCTTTAGTTAACTTCAGACAGTTACAAAAAAAGTAGTTTTCACAGCCAGTGGCTAAAATGGTGCTTCTTAGAAAATAAAAACGCGAGTAAAACAAGCACAGTTTAGCCGCGAGTTGTTGATACTATTTTTTTTTAATACCTTTATCAAAAAATCCAAGAAAAATATGAAAATACTTTTAAAAATCTCGAACGAACAGCACTTTTCGCAACACACCATCTTTACATTATAAATCAAGGCGGCTGGTAAATGAAATTACAATGGTTTTCATAGCGATGTGCCTTTTTACTCGGTGACGTTTTGTTGCGACATTTTAATCTTTAGTTTGATATTTTGACGATGTTTTTAAATGATTTTTTCATTCATACTGGCCGAAATGGCTTAATTTGTAGGCAAGAAGAATTAGATTTTTTTCAATATTACTATTTCCCGCTATTTCTCTTTAATTTTGGGCGAAAAACGGACAGAAATCTTTTTTTGCACCCGTGATCAAAAAAAAAAGTTTTTTGCATCGGTAACCAAAAAAGCCATGCTTTAGATATATGCAGACATTTACTAAACTCATGTTTTTGATGAAGATGTAAAAAAATTATTTTTTCCATCGATGAATATTATCGTAAAGCCATGATGACCCTTAAAATAATTTTCTTAAATACCTGTTAAATTATTTTTATATGTGTTAAAATACACTTTAGTAGAACATTTTTTTTGGTAAATTTCACGACTTTAGAGAACTTTGATTGAAAGAAATTAATAGCACCTTATGTTTTACATACTTTACACAAATTACAATTTTTACTGTTTTTTGGATAAAAATTGCATGCACGACATCACTCAAGATGACAGACAGACAGATGACATAACATAAATTTTTAGTAAACATCTTCATCTTTCTCTAAAATAATTTTTTATAGCCTGCGGTCTCTCTTCAACAACCTTAAAAATTTTTGCACGTCACTAAAATATCTCTCCATCCACCTCTAAAAAAAAATATTTTTTGGCTAAAAAAACAGTAAAAACTTGAAAAATTTCAGTGTTTTATTCTAGAAATCGAAAGTTTGGAAAGAAAGCTTTAAAATGTGAGCAATATCATGGCATACAAATGTGAGAAACATAGTAAAAAATTGCGTTGACGTTACCCCTTAAATAATGCTAAAATTTTTTAAGCCTTAAATTATCATCATGGCTTGACCATTACAAACAAAAAAAGCATTGATCGACCTTTTGTATATCCTGTGTATAAGGGCGGCTATTACCCAAGCAACAAAATCTGTCACGACGTGGTGGCCGTCTCCACGCCTGGACAAACAGTTCATTAAAGATCGTTCACCAAAGCTGACTGCAGAACTTCTTAGTAAGGAAAGGAAGCTTGTCAGACAAATAGTGGGACTCCTAACAGGTAACTGCAAACTCAATAAGCACTTGTTTGCAATGGGATTGGCAGAAGATGCGACATGCCGCTTCTGCAAGAAAGAGGAAGAAACCTCATTATCACATTTCATATCCTATGTTAATGTGAAGACCTAGTTAAAACCAGGGCCTTACTGGGGGACCTAGAATATCCGCGGCCATAAATCTAAATACATAGTAAAATGATTTAAATAATGGTTTTTAGAAGATAAAACAAAACATTATGTTAAATAAACTTCCTTACGCATTTCAAACTGAACTTTTATGGCACTATTTTACTTTATTAGAACTTTGTATTGTATTTACGCTACCCAACAAACACGGGGCCCTCCAGCCGCCAGTGGCATTAATAAGACATTAAGAAACCAGCCCAGTGGCTAGAGCGCTATGGACGCTGCAGTTTACTATGCGCCGATGTCCGAAGGGGCTCGTATCGGCCGACACCTGGGTCAGCCGCGGGTATTCCACCGGTAAATAAAAAAAAGTAGTGTATCGAACCCGAGACTCCCGGATGAGAGCCAAGTACTCTACCACTAGGACAAGACCTGCATGTCAAGTGTTTCTGCTAACATTGTGATTTACCATTGTACCGGTTTTAACGCGGATAGCACATTTGGAGGCATATTCGCCGGTTCACTTCCGTTGGTTCTTTGTTGCCCTCTTTTGGAGGCATTACCTCCCGTCCACTTTAGCTGGTGCCTTGTTCTCTCTTTTGGAGTCACAGCCGTCGGCCAACTTAAGCAGGTGCCTTGGCGCCATCGTATCGACCGCTTATCGCCGGTCCCTTACACGACCCGTCACTAATCCGCCAGTTTCTTGTAGTGGCCGAGTTTTTACCCCCACTCTTGTGGTTGTTGGGTACCTATTGCAATATTACGTAATAATTATGGCAACTCGGCAATCGCGGTATAAGTTTCTGGAATTTCAGCCTAAATGTGTGATTTGTCTAACGCTTTTTATGCGCTTTCTAGTTTATTTTAATTTCTTTGAACGTAACCAACTGTATTTGTACGTCAATTATATCTGTATAAGCTTCTGACATTGAAAATTATGTTTTGAATGAAATTTTTTAAAAATTGCACTAAAACTGGTATATTTTTATATTAATACAGTATTTTTGAATTTAAATTGTGAAATTTAACAGTTGGCAAATATAAATAAAATTCCACCATTATTTATTCAATTTTGAAGCAGTGTGCAAGGTTTCGTATCTGTGGCCAATCGGGACTCAATCAATAAATTAAATAATTTTGTTTTACACATGACGCAGATGAAATATGTCGCCGGATCCCGGCCTATGATATATTTAGCCAATTAAACGCAGGTCATCCAAACATAAAAATATTAAAATTTTACCGGTTTCGGTTACAATGTTTAAAGTTTCAGTCTGTTTATTAACCTTGCAAGCAAATAATAATACTTCGTACATTTTTAGTACAACTTAATTAACATTATAAGTTATTTTTGTGTTAAAACGTTTTCTTATAAAAATTTACTTAAAGAGAAGCTTGAAAGAAAAACCATGTAATTTCAATTTTTTTAAACACCCCAAAACATTTTTTACCGCATAGGAGTTAATATAATAAAGTATTAAAATCGTGAAATTTTGACTTTTATTAATTTTATCAAAAATGAGTTACTGAGGTTCCAAATCACCTTAATCAACGAAAAAAGAAAGTTGTCTGTCTGTCTGTACACGATAACTCAAGAACGCTTTAATCGATTTTAACGAAATTTGGTACAAAAATCCTCTATCGGCTGACCATGAACATGAATGAATATGGACTTTAAATTTTGTTATGAAGTTCAAATTCGTGGGAGCTTTAGTTTTCAAGTTATTTGAAAAAACGTTAAAATATATTAAAAAAATCATAACTTTAGAAGTAAAGCAGCTATTGATATACGGTTTTCAGATTTTAATTGTCGTAAATATTACCCAAAAACTTTGTTATAAGGTTTAAATCTTTTAAAGCTACAGTTTTCGAGATATTTTCATTTCCTTTCAACATAAAATAATTGATTGTATGTATGTATAACTGCCGAAAAGAAACAGACTGGATGAATTTGTTTAATTTCATTTTCCTTGCTTGCTTACTTTTTTGTAAAACACGCAATTTCTAAAGCATATGCTCTTTTAACATACCCATACCCATTATGGTAAAATAAGCATTTTTCAAAATTTAAAATTTATCCCAGTTTTTCGAGTTCTGCTTCCTGGAATATTTGTGGTCTAAGAAAAGGGTGCATAATGCCATAAAATGAACGACGCACAGTGGATCGAAGCCATGCTAAAACTGGGACATTGGGTATTCTCTCAACATGCAAATTTTGTGTTTTTTACTCATTTTTTTTTTAAAATACGTTGGATTTGTAGAAGCCATTCGATATATACTCTAAAGAAGCAAGAATAAGTTTGCAGAATAGGTTTTGTACTGCAAAAAAAATGAGAGATATAACATTTTAGAAGCCTAGAATTCTAAACCTACTTTTAATAATGCCGAATTTGTTGCACCGTATTTTGCAATAGCGATCATCTAATAACAAAAGCACGTTAACAGAAAATTTTAAATATGTATCTGTAAGGTGGACATCACAATCTTAAATATAAATAAATCATTTAGAATTGACTGCCCTTACAAGCCAAGAAAGTTTAGGATTTATTATATATGTATATATTATATACTGGGTGGACAGTGGAAGAGGTTTTAAAAAAAGCTAAAAGCAAATCTATGATAATTTTGTGCCTAACAACATTTTTTTCATGAGAATCACCTTTTCGAAAAGCTTTTTAAAAAATAAATTCGATTAAATATTTTTTTTTGACATCTGTCAACCCATGTGGTACAGATTTTTAAAAACCTATTTTTGCTCAATTGTTTTAGCGGCAAAATAAATAACATATTTCTTTATTTACTAAGTGGAATAAAGAAACTACCACAAAAGGATATTATTGGTGTTGTATTTGGGAGAGCAGACTAATTACCTTTTTTAAAATTTACTAGAAAGCACATCTTGATTCTGTTTTTCACTCAACCATCTTTAACGACAAAAAATAGGTTTTTTTTTAACAGATGTCAAAAAAATGTATTTAATCGAATTTTTTCTTTAAAAAGCTTTCCGTAAAGGTGCCACAAGTGGTACCTCCTCGTTAAAAAGATATTGGTAGGCCATGGGCCTTCAGTGAGAGCCCTCAAATGAGCGGACAATAATATCCTTGTGTGGTATTTTCTTTATTCCGCTGATTAAATAGAGATATATGTGGCTTATTTTGAAGCTAAAAAATTTAGAAAAAAAATAAGTTTTTTTAAATTTTTGACACATTGGTTCACAGATGTAAAAAAAAATAAGTGAGTTCAATTGCCCTTTTTAAAAAACTTTTCAAAAAAATGCTACAAGTGATAATAATTAAATATATTTCCGCTATTTCTCTTTAATCTTGGGTAAAAAACGGACAGATATCTTTTTTTGCACCCATGATCAAAAAAAAAAAGTTTTTTTACTTCGGTGATCAATAAAGTCATGCTTTAATTATCTGCAGACAGTTAATACAATCATGTTTTTAAGGAAGGTATAAAAAAAAACTGTATTTTTCTCTCACATCCAATTTTTTAGTCGTTTATTCCGCAAAGAAGCAGGATTTGGCTTTTTTAAAGACGCGGCTCTGTGAGCTCGGCGTATATTCTTTAAGAGCTCCCGAGCCATCATTAATCATTAAAAAAAGTAACGGTTTCTTGGAACTTTTTTGTTTTTTATTAAAGATCATTATCGTTTAGCCGTATAATTATGAAACTTCCATTTTGTAGAGATAAAACTTAATAACTTTTTCAGCGTCTTTCCCGACTTGGGTAATAAAGTCTCCGCTTTTAAAATCGGCCATAAAAAAGAAAAAACTTTCACAACGCCAAAGTGCGCAGTTTTTCGAAGTAGGAATTATTTTCGTAGTAGTTCACATAACAAGCATTTTATGATGGTCACTAAACGACAGTTTGATACGCGAGTCGCAGGCGAGTGTCTTAATTTATCTAAGCGTGAAATGATTATAACATGCGAGTTAGTGTACTAACCCAGCAAACATGTGAGCCATTTTTTTTTCTACAAACTTGAAGAACGACATATTAAATTAAATGGCGGTAACAATAATTTTTATATATAGGGCGTCTATTAAAAATAATCAGGACTGACCAATTTAAATAAATTCCAAGATAATGTACTTGTACTTACGAAATGATTTGTATAAGCAAAATTATAAAAACTACTGTTGTGTCTGGGTGATACGTGACATTAGAGGTGACATACCTGAAATTAAAAGAGTAACCTGAGCATTCAATTTACCTTTATTATGAATTTATTCAGTATAACGCTAATAAACAAGCGTTAATATCAATTTTTAAGATTAAACAGTAATAAACTGGTTGTATACATGAAAGTACTAAAATAGTACTGAAGTCAGACAATTAATTAATGACTATTATTGATACTTCTATTTAATTTATTTTAATTTAATTAAACCAAACCGCATTGTGTCTGTCACCCACAAGTGTAACAAAATTGTGCTAGTGCTGAAATACTCCTATATGGAGAAATAATGGGATAGTGAAACCAAACCAAAACTACACTTTTTTGCACTCGACGCGCGTTTCGCTAACAATGTTAGCATCATCAGGAGACGATAAACAATGAACTAAATTAATCTACGCTCTATCTTATATACAATCCTTTAGTGGGCGGAGATAAGACTAATAATTTGTGATTGATCACGATTTTTAATCCTATCTCCCCTCAACCAAAGAATAAATTGTACCAAACGGGATGGGTCCTCTATCTTTATTTAAACTATTTCTGGATTTAATGATTTCCATACTTTCATATGCATTCAAAAGTCTTTTGTTTGGTACACTTTTTAGAAGTTTTAGGTTATCTAATGTGAATCTATGATTGTTTTCAAAAGCATGCTCGGCCACACTTGACTTTTCTGTTCTTCCGTATTTTAAGTGTGCTAAGTGTTCTTTAAAACGTGTTTGAATAGAGCGTCTCGTTTGGCCAACATATTTTTTGTCACAATCCATGCAACTAATTTCGTAAATTCCACTTTTTTCTAGAACTGTAGTTTTATCCTTGGGATTTCCTAGTAAGCTTCTTATTGTGTTACCGGATTGATATACTAATTTAAGACCGGTGTTATTAAATACTTTGTGTAATCCTTTCGTATAATTAGGATTATAAGGAATTGATACAAATTTTGAGTCGCAGGTATCTTTTTGTCTGAAAAAGGTAGAATTCCGAAAGGTCTTTTGAAAAGAATGTCTATTTATCAGCTTATTTATTAAGCCTTCGTCGTAACCGTTTTCGCCAGCTATATTCCTAATCCTATTCTTTTCTGCTTCAAATCTTTCTTTGTTTAAGGGGAAATTTACTAATCTATATGTTAAAAAGTGCAAACTTGCAAGCTTATGTTGTAAGCAATGAAAAGAGTCATTTGGAATATACCTGTTGGTGGCCCTGCCTTTTCTGTATAGGTCAAAGTCCAATTTATTTTTATTTCTTATAACTAAAGTGTCTAGAAATGGCAGTGTACCGTTGTTCTCTGTTTCATAAGTAAATTTAATAGTGGGAAATTTGTTATTTATTTTTTCCATAAAATTTTCAACACTAGTTACTTTAGTGTTGAATACTGCAAACACATCGTCTACATACCTGAACCATACTCTGGGGAAATACTCAAATTCTTTACTTATATCTGATTCAAATTTGCTCATAAATAGTTTTGCGATAAAAGGTGATAAACTATTACCCATTGTGGTTCCTTCTAATTGCTGGTAGTAGTTATTTTTATATTGAAAGTAATTTTGATTCATGAAGAGTTTTGTTAAAGATAGGTATTCTAAAGTCTGTTTGTCTTCTAGATTGTTTTTTCTTAGTAGTTCCTCCAGGTATTGTAAGGTATTGGGGATCGGCACACTAGGGAACAACGAACTAACATCAAACGAGATTAAAATTTCACCTTCTTGGAGTGAAATATCTTTAACTTTGTTGATAAATTCAAGGGAATTTTGAACAGAAAATTTTTTTTCCTTTATCGGTAAATTTTCAAACTCGTTTGCTAGCCATTTCGAAATGTTGTAAGTAGGTGATCCTACAGCAGAAACTATAGGTCTAACCGATTTTCCAGGCTTGTGGATTTTCGGAAGACAATACAGTTTCGGCATAGTGGGATTGCTTACTTGTAGTTTATATTTAATATTATCAGTAATAATATTGTTACATTTTTTAATTGTGTTTTTTACTTCGTTAATAATTTTTGGTAAGGGGTTCTTTGGGACTTGTTTGTAGGGTCCATTTTTTATTAGGTTATCTACCCTTTCGAAATAATCTGTTTTATCTAATATAACAACTTTATTACCCTTGTCAGCCTTTAGATAGACAACATCTTTTTCTCTCAAACTTTTAATTGTTTTATTGTGATTTAATGTACTATTTTTATTGTTTTGAATGATGTTTTGAGAGATCTGATATCGGCAAACATCTCGCACATAGCCCTTTGTGCCTTCTGAAAGATAAGAGATTGAACTTTCAATATTTGCAATAATATCACTTAAATTATCTTTTTGTGGGGGCAGAGCAAAATTAAGACCTTTGTTTAAACATAACATCCAACATAATGGGATAGTGGTTAAGGTTAGGCTATGTACTATACCAATAGTAAGGAAAAAGGTCATCTGCAAGTGGCTCAAGCACTCCACAATACAGGTAGCACAAGAATAATTTACCTAGTGGTTCAAGCACTCCACATCAGTAATAGATTCAGGTGAAAACGACTCTAGCACTGTCTATTTTGCACTGTGCACACTGGTACAAAGACGCGCTATTCAAGGGCAGTACTTCGTTAGAAGTACTAGGAGGTTGGGAAAAGGTATTAGAGGAACGTACTACGTGGCTCGTCCACTTCAGTAGTACAAAACAAAATATCTGCATATCTGTAGCGCACCCGACGGAACACATCCGTCGTTATAACAGTGCAAAAAAAAATGTAAGGACTCGGACAATGCCTAGTGGCTCAAGCATTCCACATCGGCAACTAAAATACACGCTAGACGGCCGTTTTGCGCAAAAGAGGAAAGGCAATATGCAACTCAAGCACTTTGCAATATTCATAGGTGTATACGTCCATTCCTTTCAATATTTTAAATTAATAGCTTAACCACAAAAATATCCAAATTACTGTATTTTTATATATTGGCAAATAAATGCTTTAGGATGTAAAATTGTCAAAAAGAACATAAAAATAAATATAAAATCGAAATACTCCGTGAGAAAACTCACCTTTTGAAAATGTAATCCAAGACCAATTACACACACAAGCACAGTTAATATTTATCTCTTAACACTTTTCACCCCACAGTTTTAAAACGTTCTGAAACACCCAACGCTAGTAAAGTGTGGGTCACAGGCTCTTATTTATGTAACAGACCCATAAATATATAAAATATCGGCTTTTTGTGAATATAATCTTTCTTTATCTTAAAATGTGCTGTGTCGCCTTTTCAAAACAGGGTAAATTTATTAGTCTAGTTCGACGGAAAAAACTGACTTCTTACAAACATGAATTAAAAAAATAGTACTTTTCAAGTACTTGCTTTCCGCGCTACCAACAACGGCAAAGTACTAAGTAGGAAGTACAGTTGGTTTCACATAAAATGCGTACGTGAAAAACCAAACTACGTTTCGTTTTCAGTGTATTTAGCTGTACCCACGCTTTTTAAAGGCGCATTTACACAGACAAACTTTCCTTTGATGTTGAAATGCCGACAAACATTTACACGAGCCTCTTGAGCAAAATGTTCAAAGAAATGTTCGAGCAAAATCTCGTACAAAAAAAACACACGTAAATTTTGGAGAGAATGTTGAGCAAAATTTATTTGAAGAATTGGGGGTATAAAAATTTCTTTACAAATTTAAATTTTATAGTTTTATGGGAATTCATTGAACTTAACTGAAAATAGAAAGACTAAGTTTTAAAACAAGGTATTTTAATTAAGTGCTTTCCGACGGAAAAACGATATGATGTCGAAATTCACGTTTTACCTCATAAGCAACTTCGATTGATTTGATTTTTATAAGGGATATGCCAGTATACCATAATTGGCACTTATTTGTTGCTGATGCTGGGTTAGGAGAAGGTAAAAACCGTAGACTAGTGAGAGGGGGTTTTGGTCAAATGAACATTGACACACAAAATTACATGACAACAAACAAGGGTCAACGCAGTTTTTTTATGAAAGTTTTAGAACAAATCTTTCCATAAATAAAGGGCTCTCCGACGCAAAACAAAGAAATTCGTTTTATTTTATTGACGCGTAGAACTTGCGTTTCCGATTTTTTAAATATTGAAATTTTTGGCGATTTTTACAAGCTTTTATTTATGTATGTTTGTATGTTCGGCTCAAATCTTGCAACTCAAATTTGGTATTCAATTTCAGTTTTCGGTGTGTATTTATAGTTGCGGCGACAATACAATAATATGGTATTATTAGGCACCCCCTCCCGCTAATGAGGAAAGTGGAGGAAGAAAAAGATTTATTTTTTTCGATTTCAATCAAAATTGGCATACAGGGGTTATTAGCGAAGAGAATTATCGAAAGGATGGATTTATGATAGTCTAAAAATTAAAAAATTATTTTAAATAAAAAGAAGCTTTTATAAAATATAACGTGCACTAAAAAGTAGAAAATAAATTTTAGCATTCTCATATCATAATAATAAAAGCGACGGGCGCAAACTAAAACTAAAAATGTTCATCCATATAGCAGAGAAACGTAGAGTAGTTTGGGTCGAGTTGGGTTGGATTTACTTCACAAAAAATTGAACTTACAGTACCAGATAAAGAATTCTTTATATTTACACGTCGTAGTTGTGGTGAGAGTATTTTTTGTACTTATGGTATTTATTGTCTTTTTGATACGTTAGTTATAAACGCCTTACCACTCATATCTCTTTATATTACTTCCTAGTTTAGTCTTTTACAATAATAATTAAGTCAAATGAAAAAACCTATTTACATTTTATTAAATCTCAAATATATGAACAAAAGCACGTTCGATTTAAATAATACCCGTTTATTACCCACTTTTACAACCCTACGATCCCGACCCTTGTCTAAAAAATATAATTTAGCAGTAATAGACTAGACTTTTGAATCGGAATGTTGCCCTTTGCATATTGTTTGTTCAGTGTCAGTAATCGACCTTGATTATTACATTAAATTGACAGTAAATATCTATCTTCAGCATTTTCATAAACCTTTTGCTTTTTTAAGCAACCCTTGGGGACTTAAACTAAGTAGGTATATCTGGTGTGAGGAATTAAAAAAAAACAATCAAAGCTAAGGTTAAAGTAAAGTTACAAAAATATGTTTTAAAAAAAATCCCCTCCCCACCACTCCTCATAGTCGTGAGGCGCGGATTACCGCTTAAAAGTGCAATTTTTGAGTTTTTTGCCGATATTTGAAAAATTCAAAAATTTTTTGGAAAAGAAAAATTTTCCTGGGTTGTTTTTCGAATTTAGGAAAAAAACCCTTGGAAATAAAAAAAACTCGCAAGAAAGTCCCAAAAAAACCCCCGGGCAAAAAAATCTGGGAAAAACCCTAAGAAAAAAATATTATAAGTAACCCTAATCCATGTGACAAAACTGATAGTTTCGCTTGCCGTTGGCTTTTTTTCACAAAAATTTAAAATAAAAGTTGGTGTTCCATTTTTTTAAAGAATTGAGATCACTGATCACTGATGTGAAATGTTATTTATTCTCATCTTTAAAAATATGTTTCCAAAACAGATAGCAATAATTTGCTCAAAAATTTACCCGAACAAAATGTTCAAAGAAAAGCTCACAAAAATGTTCGCGCAAAAAATTTTAAATCTTTTGCACGAGCTTTTGTTTGAGCATGTTCGTCTGTGTAATTGCGCCTTAATATGCACCGAGGGCGCTACCTGCTAATTGTAGTGTAGATAAGATATTTCTATTATTGTTATAGTTTACCTTTTTACATTAAAAACTGCAACTCTTGGAGGATTATTTATTATTTTTTCAGTATCTAATTTACACTTCTTAGCAATAAAAAATAGTATTTTTAAACAAGGTTAAAGAACAACTCCTTGTATACACGAGCAAGGCAAGTTCATGGACTTTTACTTTTATGTAATATAAAGATGAAAACAAAAGAAAAACTAAAATTTGATGGCAGCTCCATTTTTTTCAATAACCATTTCCAATCGACGTGGCATGGGATAAGCTAAATTTCGACAATATTCTTCATCGTTAGAAACCAAATCCCATGCATTACGTATAGCGTTTAAAAATTCTTCGGCATTTTGGGGCCTCCAATTATTTTCGATGGGGTTAAGGTCGGGACTGTTCGATAAAACTAGCGACGCACAGCATTAGCTGTGTGAACAGGATAATTGGCCTGCTAAAAAATTATTTCATTGTTTGGATATAAAAAATCAAATGACGGCACCATTCCACCCTTCTAAAATTTCCAAATATGTCACTGCAGTAAATCTTCCTTCAATTTGCCAGCAAACACCTAACCCTCTAGCAGACATCCAAGCCCACATGTTCACTGAGAAGTATCCTGCTCTATTAACCTGGTGGGTATATCGCTCAATAAACCGACTTCGAGGTGGGCGATATACTTTTATTTTTCGGCTATACGAAGAAGATTGAAGAATTTTTTCATCAGTAAAAATCACCCTGTCCCAATATTCCTCATCCTCTGCAGCGTGATTGAGAGCAAAGATCAGTCGTGTTTGTTTTTGTTGCTCTGTCAAGAGGGGCTCCTTTGCTGCAATGCGACATTTAAGTTCAGAATTTTTCACTCGTCTACATGCTGTAGATCGGGAACCCGGAAAACCATGGCAGTTGTGTTGATGGATTCGGCAGCTGTGGAAAATGGGTTATCTCGCAAATTATTCAGTAATTGTCCATCAAGTTTCTCTATGTTTACCTTATTTTTCAAACCGGTACCCCACTTTCGCTCCAAAGACTGATGTTCTTGCCATCGTTTCGAAATTCTAACCACAGTGGCTTTATTAATATCAAAATTTTCGGCGACCCTTCTTACTGACCATGCATCTTGCAGTCGAGATATTATCTGCGAAGTCAAAAATTATTGACAATGATTGACTTAAATCAAAAATAAAATATGTCATGAAATATGACGAGTGCAAAATGAATAGTGTGAAATGGCGCATCTATACGAAGAAAAAACGTTGTATTTTGTTTTTCCATGAACACATTTTACCTGAAATTAACTGTACTTGGTTAGCATTGATTTGGAACAACGGCCTGCATCAGGCCAGCATGTATATATTTAGTACAGAAAAAGTTGCAGATTTACTTTATTTTTTTTTGTACTTTTTTAATAATGGTAAAAACATAACGGATATGTACTAAGTAGAAAGTAGTTTAAAAAAAATAAATAAAAATAAAACAAACAACATCATCTCACACCCCAATAGCGCAGTACATCCCAGGGATATTCCCGAAATGATCCATTTGGGATGTTCAAAATATCCCAAAAATAACAGAAGTCCCATTTAGGTCAAATTCCAACCCGCATAACTTCAGACAGAGACAACCTAATAACTTACGGAGACTAACAGAAAGATAGGGCCGCGTAGGAACTACGTTCCTGTAGCGCATAGCGCATTGTGGTGAAGAGTGAAAGTAATGCTTGTATTAAGTCAACACCTACCTTGACCCGTCCATCTCTTTCTATATGATCATGAAAGAAAGACATAACATTTTTCAATGTCGAAATATATTTCACACAATTTTAATTTAGTACCTGCCGCTTTTTGCTACCGCTTGTCAAAGTCTGTCAAGCCTGGCAAGCGGTTTTTTTAGATTTTCAAAAGCTAGGTATTTTAATTAGTTTTGATTGGAAATCGCGCGAGTTTATGGGATTAGCTATATAGTGGATTAACAACTTATTATAAAGTCTAAAATGTCATTCAAATAAGGCTGGATCACTACCATTAAAGCAAAAGAGAACCAAATCCCTGAAGAATATATTGTGATGATTTATACAGAGTTTAGCAAGAGGATAATAGGTTAAAATACCATAAAAAAGAAATATACGTTAAAACATTTATAAAATCTGTAATGCTGAGTTTATACAAAAAATAAGATAAGATAAGACCTAAAATAAGACATAACATAAAATAAAATAAGAGTTGACCTTATAATAAACCCTGTTGGTGTTTATGCAGAAAAATATCATAACATAACATAAGACGTAAAAAGATGCCCAACTTTTATCTTTTTATGCTATGTTATGTTATGTCATGTAAAATCACATTTCGCGCATGACCACGATGCCATTTTTTACGAGTTTCAACCATAACCCTACTTTTTTTAATAGTGTGGATGTTATTTTTGTTAGTAAAAGCTAGTTTTACGCAAAAAACTTAAGCAAAACGCTGGATATTGACATTTACATAGGTAGGGTAGGCTGTTCATTAATTTTGCAAAACCTTGGAGTTCACTTATATTATGTCATGTTATTTCCTGTATAAACAGCCATTTTTCTTATGTCATGTTATGTCATGCTATGTCTTATCTTATCTTATTTTTCTGTATAAAGCCAGCGTAAGACTTTTATACTGGGATCTTTTCCCAATTAATAAAAGAAAATAACATAATAAAATGTTGTTACCTTTAATATTTAATAATATTCCTCAACATAGTTATAACCCCCTCCTCCTATTTTAGACTTTTAAAGGGTCCAAAAAACTTTTTGTAAGCTAACGAAAGTTTTTTAGCTGCATGAAACAGTACAAAGCTGGTTAAGGTTTGTATAGAGCTAAAACCTTTCGCGAATGCATTGCTTTTTTAATACTACAAAGTATGGAAAATTTTATTTTTTTTTTCATATCTGTTTATTATTGAATAAGTGTCTGTAAAAAATTAACCAAAAGAATATATGTATTTTATTTTGAGTCTCGCTGTACAAGTAGTTCCTTCCTGTAGCCACTGGCTGCGCTCGTGTCGCCGACAAACAATGTTCCCCAAGTTTAACACAGTATCGGTCACTCTCGCGTAGCTATTGCTTTCTCTATGACTTCAGAAGATTATAATGATTCTTAGAATCGTAGATCTATCACCATCATATCTCCTAATCTTCTTGATAATAATTTTCAAGTTCCCAGTTCTCGCTATCTAAACAAATATATCTAATAGTATTATCTTCTATAGAGTAAAAATATTGAAAGTAGCGCCATCTATTTACAATAGATGCAAGGTAACTATTTTGTAACAAGATTTAAGTGTTTTGTACAATAATTGCTGATTTTAACTTCTGTTATGCATATTTGCCACTACTAATAATATGCCTAATTTTTTGTATTTTTTTGTACAAATTTTTACATGATCGATTTTACTTCCGGAAGTTTATGTATTTTTTGCTTATACCAAAATATTTTTAAATCACTTGTTTGGATATACTTAAATAAGGTTTTATTGCCATTAACTCTAGCTGCACTATTTTTTTTTTAAAATAAAGTGCAATTTCTTGCTTTATTAAAAATAATGTACTAAAATGTTTCTTTTTTAGCAGTTTTATAAAATACGCAAACTCTGCAATATGAAAATAATTTAAAAAAATGCACATCATTGCGGGTGCCAGCAGTTGCCAGTGGTCAAAGTAAAATATTAGTAAAGTACCAGTAGATCGAGAGGCCCACCATATATTTGACAGTTGTGGTTTTACCAGAGGTGGGCAACTCATACTGCCCTCTCTTTCTACTTTTTTCATATTTGCATGTTTAACTGATTTTATGAGATGAACTGACATCTCAAATGCCTCCAATTTTTGCCAATTTCGGCAACTGCCAAATCGAATTGTTTATACAGGGTGTCTTAATTGCCATGGGCCACTATTGCTATCTCGGTAACTATAAGAACTACAAGGTTGGTCAAATTAGAAAAATGTGCAGTTTTTGGGAGACATTGTAAATCTGGTTTCAGATTTTAAAAAAATATATTCTATCCCGAGATACGGGGGTTTGTCGAAAAATTGCGGAAATCTATTTTATCAAATATCTCAAAAAGTATAATTTTTACAAAAAATTTGTAAAGGAAAAGTTCTTCAATTTAGTTTTTCAGAATATTTGCTACGTCCACTTTTCGAGATATTAACATAAGCTTACTTGTATTTTTTTTTTTATTTTAACGATGTACCACATGTCCATATTTCTTTGAGGTTTAATGATAAAAAAATAAAATTTAAGTTTTAGTGGGTTTAAAAAAAAATTGAACGTCAGAGGCGGCTTAGACGACCGATAAAACAATTGCCTGTTTTAATAACACAAACAGACTGATGCAGCGTCTAATGAAAAAAACTATTTATCAAATTTTTAAATATTTAATATTTTTACCATTTAATTAAATTAAACGTATTTAACAGTATTTATTATTACTTTAACACGTTTTTCAAAACCAAACTTTCTTTTGTTTTCAATTTGGTTCACCATCGAAATAAATACAAAAGAAAATCAACAATAAAATTCAAGAAATAAACAAAATTGTGAAGCTCAAAACAAAATTTAACAATAAAAAATTTCTTCTAAACAAGAATCGTCTAGGATTGCTCCTAAAATGGAAGCTGCGTTACCGCGTTAAATCGCGAGAACTATTTGTTGTTTAATGAAGGAATCTGCGTTTTTATTGTTTATTAATTTTGATAATTTATTAACAAAAGATTTAGCTTCTGCACCTCAGGGTCCCAAAGTTTCGACGCTGAAGGGTACAAAAATATACCCTTTGGCTTCCAGCTCCTCATATTTTTTTATTTTTTGATTTTCTCCGACACGTGCAGCTTCTCCTGATTTTTTGGATGTTTTGTCGAGATAAGATAATGCAAAAGTATCTCTGCAAGTAGCGCTCCAAATTAGGGATTTTCCTCTGCACTAGGTATACAAGAACAGACCATCCACTCGCTTTCCATCTCCCCTGCACATACCAGCAGGTTCAAGCACTGAGGGTATTTCTGTAGATACAAGAGCCCTCCTGATAATATTGTTGAGCAACCCATGACGAGACGAACGACCGGCACTTTTGTAGCAGCTTAAGGCATGCTACCCATAAATTTCTACAGTTTTGCCGCAAGTGCAGTCGTGCATCTCGCACAGAGGGTGACCCAAACGTAAAGAGATGGAAATACGAAAGGTGGAATCATCCAAAAGATTCCCTAGTGCAGATGAAGGTAGAGCCTGTAGCCAGGGGTTGCTCTTCGGGTTCTTGCAGAGCTAGGAGCCTAGCATAATCTTTGGGATCACTGGATGAATTAAAAATTGCTTCGAATTTAGAACGGTAAATTATATTATCAAAATCTTTTTGGCGATTGAGATTATTGAAAGGAATATTATTGGTACTAGAAATAGAAGTAAAAAAACAAAAAGCTTCTTTAAAAAGATAATTTAAAATTTCGGATCATAAGATAGCTTTAAGAAGGTTGGAAGCATCATTAGCTCAGCCAAAAAATGCCGAAAAACAAAGACTAGAAGCATCAGGAATGCCGAGGCCTTCCATTTTTATGGAATGTTACATTGAGACCAAGCAGTGTTACCTATATGGCAGTTGGTAATATTTTCTAACGTTATTTTTAGATTTTTATCAAAATCAGATAAAAGATTTGGGACCTTCCAGCAAGGAGCACAGCGAAGTAAATAGCTCGTTCGAGGTACTGCAAAAGAATGTCTTAAAAGATAATAGGCAGAGTGCGAATCAATTAAACATAGTTTTTTTGATAGTTTGTTAAAAATATTGATTTTCCTTTGTAAAGAGTTAAAAATAGATCGTGTGGAAAAAGGGCTTCCTAAAAGTGTTAGGTCTTCTTCATCTATTTGTAATATGGAAGAAAGCTCAGGATCTTGTTCATTAAGTAGTTCATTAATTAGTAATATTAAAATCTTTAAAAACAGAAGATAGTTCACATTTTTTCAAATTTACTTGAAGGCCAGAAGAACAAAATTCTTTAAGAATTTTTTAAAAATCATTTAAAACAATTTTTGGCTCACCAGCAAGGCTGCCGCCGTCCAGGTACCATAAACTGACTTCCGATTTTAAGGAAAGAATGATAGGGTGAATTGATATGCAAAATAAAAAATTTGTTTCATCTGCCGGTTGCTCCCCGTTTGGAAGTATTTTCAAATGATCCGTGCAACACCGTACTCAATCCGTATAGTAGCAAATTTCGCTCTAGTCTTGTAATTTAATTTTTCGATTTGGTACGCGCCTTTCGGGGTACGAATTTCAGCATTTCGAAATGCTTGTGCATAACAAAAGATTAAATCTAATTTTTCACCTTTTGAAAACGCTGCCATGTTGATTTAAACTTACCTTGACAGATCAACACCTGCTTAACTAAAAAGACAGTTAACTCTTTTTCGATTTAGTATTCTTTAGCCTAACATAGAGGCCATATTGACACCCAACTGACAGAAAATCCATGTTTTACCTGTCAATTTGGTTATAAAACGGTGGCAATCTTTGGCTAAAGGGCACTGAAGAGATAAGAGTTAACTTACTTTTTAGTTGAGAACGGTGTTGGACAGATGCATTACGCAACATAGGCTTTTATAAGCAACCGTTTCTTTTTGCTTTCTAAGCCATCTTTATTAAAACGGCAAAAGTGGGAAAAAACATACATAACCATTTTTTACCATCAAACTACAAATAAATATGGACATGTGATACATAGTTAAAATCATAAAAAAGGGAGGTTTTAAAAAATAGAATAAAAAATACAAGTCCGTTTTTTAAAAAAGTAAGTTGATGTTAATATCTCGAAAACTAGACGTACCAAATTTTCCTAAAAAATACCAAATTGAAAAACGTCAAAAATGCAAAAAAAAATCCTTTGAGGTATTTGATTAGTTTTCTGCAGTTTTTCGAAAAACCCCCATATCTCTTCTTCTTCTTCAAGTGCCATGCTCTCTTCGAACGTTGACTATCATCAGCGCAATCTGCACCCTGTCCACTGCTTTTCGGAAAAGTGTCGTAGTACCATTGTCTAAGATTTTTAAGCCATGATATCCGTCTACGACCCGGACCTCTTGTGCCTTCAATTTTGCCTTCTATTATCAATTTTAAGAGTTTATATTTGTCATTTCTCAAAATATGGCCAAAATATTCAAGTTTTCGTTTTTTGCTGGTAAATAAAACTTCAAGCTCTTTATTTATTCTAAGCAGAACATCCACATTAGTTACCTGGTCCATCCAAGATATCCTTAATATTCTACGATAACACCACATCTCGAATGCATCCAACTTTTTGCACATGGCCTCAGTCAGTGTCCATGCTTCTATGCCATAATATAAGATGCTAAAAACATAACACCGAAGCACATGAATTCGGAGAGTGGTATTTAGATCGCGACTACACAACACTGGTTTCATTTTGATAAAAGATGATCTGGCCTGTTCAATTCTTGCACGAACTTCTTGCATGTTGTCCCAGTTCTCATTAAAGAGACAACCTAAGTATTTGTATGAATCCACGCGTTCGACTTGCTGCCCATTTACTTCTAACATGCCCCGGATGTTCTTTTCCTTGGATATGACCATCCATTTTGTTTTTTCAACATTTAAGTTAAGCCCGAATTGCGAACTTTTGGCAGCAATTTGATTCAACAACTCTTGTAGGCCTTCCAGCGTGTCTGCTATTATGACAGTGTCGTCGGCATATCGTATGTTGTTGATTTTTATACCGTTTATGGTCAAACCCTCTTCGCAAGTTATGAAGTGCATTCTCTATTATTTTATTACTATAGATATTAAGCAACAGCGGAGACAATATACAACCTTCGCGTACTCCTCTTCTTATTTGGACCTCTTCGGACAGTTGGCCATCAACCTTTATTTGAGCAGTCTGATTCCAGTATAGACTAGCAATTATCTTTAGATCTCGGTCATCTAGACCAACTTCTTTTAGCGATTCTATGAGCTTTTCGTGTTGGACTCGATCACATGCCTTCTCATAATCTATGAAACAGGCATATACTGGCACCGACACATCTCTAGACCGCTGAACTAAGACTTGAATGCCAAACAAGGCCTATCTTGTCTCGAACCCAACACGAAATCCAAACTGCGTGTCACCCATAAAAGATTCGCATTTCCCATAAATTCTTTTGTGGATAATCTATTTTTAACATATGGCTCATTAGGCTGATTAGGCGATAATCAATACACTTCTTTGCTGAATGTTTTTTAGACAGCGTAACAAAGGTTGACTTTAGCCAGTCAGCAGGGATCTTACCGCTACGATAAATCAAGTTAAAAAGTTGAGCAGCGTATTTAGCTAATGTTCGTTTTTTATTAGCTTTAAAACCTCTACGTATACTTCGTCTTGCCCTACCGCTTTTCTGTTTTTAGCTGAAGATATTGCGTGTTTTATCTTCTTTGGTGTTTTATCTATGCCTTCTTCTTCTTTTAGTTTTTCTTTGGTATCCGGTATGATTTTGCCTTGATTGTCCACAAGGATTCCAGCTTGTCTTTTGTTAAATAATCCGGCCGCTTCCTTTATGTGTTTGTAAATTGAAAGTGTCATGTTTAGCATCTAGATCTTCTATTTCTTGACATTGCTGTGTTATCCAGTCTTGTTTTGCTGACCTTATCTGGTTTTTTATTGCTCTATTGATTTCTTGATACTGATCGCTGCCTTTTTTACTGCGTTTTTTATCCATCAACTCCAGGATTTCATCGGTCATCCAAACTTTCTTTTTATTTTTTGTTTCATCCTTGCCTAAGAGTGTTGTGCTTTCGACTATGGCATTTTTAACCTTTGTTCAGATCATTTCTGCATCTTGTTCGGTAGACTTATCAATATCTTTAAGCTTTTTATTAAGTTGGACTTTAAGTTTAGTTGCTATCATGTTATCTTGAAGTTTGTCCAACCTGGGCCTAGGTTTTTTATTTTAGGGATGATTTTTCTTGAGGGTAAATTTAATTTTCGCCACAGCTGGATTGTGATCCGAGCCTACGTCTGCACCAGAATAAGTTTTTGCAGATTTAATAATGTTTCTAAATCGTTTATTAATTAACATAAAGTCTATCTGGTTTCTAATGATATTGTCAGGAGTGTCAGATTTGGAAGTCCAAGTATAAAGGCGTCTAGCTGGAAGTTTAAAGAAAGTATTTGACACGATAAAATCCCTTTCCTGACAGAACTGGAAAAGGCGATCTCCACGTTCATTTCATGTACCAAGACTGTATCTCCCAACAATGTCTTCTCTTGGGGCGTTTCCAAGTTTTGCGTTAAAGTCTCCCATAACAATGGTGATTTCTGTCTTTTTTGTAAAATTAAGAGCAGTCTGAACTTGGTTGTGCCTCTACGTCATCATCTGAATATTTGCTGGTTGGAGCGTATACTTGAATAATATTGACATTGAAAGGCTTAGAGTTTAGCTGAAGAAATATGACTCGATCCGACACAGGGACAAAAGAGATAACGGATTTTTGAATTTCTTTATTCAAAATGATTGCGACGCCGTTATAGTGGTCTTGTCCGTCATTGCCTGCGTAGTAGACATGGTAGTCGTCTATCTGGCATACCCATACCTCGGGATGGAATATTTATTTTTTTAATCTGAAACCAGATTTTCAATGTCCCCTTAAAAACTGCACATTTAGTCTATTTTAACCAACCTTGTAGTTCTTATAGTTACCGAGATAGCAATAGTGGCCCATAGCAATTAAGACACCCTATATACTTCTGGTAAAACAATAACTGTCAAAATAGGTATTTACATCACTAGACCGGAAAATTGGTCTTTACAGGTCGACGTAGGATATTTACAGGGCAAGCCGCAGGCGTCGAGTCCTGTAAACCAGCGAAAACCTGTAAATATACTTTCCGGTCATGTATCGTACGTACTTTTTTTTTTCAAGGGATCAAAAAAAATATTTTAGTACCGTACCAATTTATGAACAGCCCCTAATAAGAAAATGTTAGCCTTTTGTGTCTTGTTGGCTAGATAGACATTGCCGCTAAGGCCAGTACTTTTTAAGATCAAAACTAAACTAAACTTTTGTGGTTAGAAGTCATTTTTGTACTTTTAGCTTGTGTAAAATTGTAAAAAACATTTGAAAATTATAGTGTATTGCCTATTAGCTTCACACAGCTAATTTAGTGATAATCTGATGACCAGTGACCATGGCCTACTTACAAGCAAAATAATGATAAAACCCCAAGTAGCACAGAGTGCTGAAAATCAGTTGTAGAAGTGTTGTCACAGCCAAATCTGTAGCAATATGGCTTAAGCTGTTGTCTGGTAGCAACCCTTTTACAGTATTATAGAAAGGTTGTAACAGCTGTTTTTACCCCTCATTTTTTGGTTGTCACAATGTTGTGGGCAGCAATTTAGCTGTGTATTTTTAAGCTTAAAATACAACTGAAATTCAGCATTTTTACTAAAATTAAATAAAAATTAGAAGAAGGAAATATGAATCACAAAGTTTTAAGTCATAATATTATGTTAACTTACTTATTTGATATCATGATATTTAAAGGCCATTACACGAGTAAATTTGGGTACGCGACTCAAAAAATCGACATATTAATTTGTTTGTTAATTAATTTTTCATAGGTTATGTTTACCCTTTTTTAAATAATTTTGTTCAAAAGTTTTAAAAATGTATTGCACTATTTGGTAAAATAATATATTTTTCAATAAATAATTTTAATTTTACATTTACAATTTTCTGTTTCCATAAAATAAATCATGGCCGCCCAAAGAAAAAAGATGTCGACAAGATTTTGTTTTTTGTGGACAGAAGAGAATTTAAAGCCAGTTACTAGCAAAATAATTTTTGGGCCCATTATTCCCTTCTTTTTCATATTGAGCAAGAGGGCAATATATTTTCTGATCCCTCTCACTTTTTTCTGCAAATTTAGAAGTAGATATCAGTTGGAAGAACGTGAAATGTGGACTAGGCGCAATTGATTACCGTAAGTGTTTTATACACCGGTAGAAGGCGCTGCATTCGCAGCTGTTCGCAGCATTTGTTTTTGGCTATAAATGTTCAAAAAAAGTAAAAATTATGACCATTTGGTGCAGCTGATGAGCAACTTTTATCGTGAGCTAGTTTATTAGACAAGTTTGCATTAGTAACCACTTGGTTATTAAAGTAAGTGGCCATAAAAAAATCAGCTTAAATAAAGCTAGCTATTTTACAGCAAAAATGTAGTTGCGGCAACGTTGTGACAGCTAAAGGCTAGCTGTAAAATCTAAAGTGTACAGACTGTGCTGCTTGGGACAACTCATGAAAGACAGATCCCTACATAGGTTTGTCCTTTATTTACCTATAATTATAGTTACTTTGAAAAATATGCCACCAATACATCTTCATTAATTTTCTTAACGTTTTTAAATTTGCACCAGCTTCTAAATGCTTCAAAGTTCCACTGGTAGCGATCTTTAAATTTTTCAGGCAGCAAATCGAAAACGACTCTTGAAGCAGCTTCTATACTGCCGTGTTAATAAAGAAGAGCGAATGTTACAAATTTCCGATTTTCATTTTTCTGCATTTTCATAATATATATCATCATAGCTTTATTTTAAACCACCCTTTTAATTTTTTTTTAAATTTTAAATATTCAAAAAAAAAATAAGTAAATTCAGCGAATGTGCCTTGAAATCAACTTTCAGATAAAATTGTTGGGCAAGAAGAGCGAAAGCAACAGTCTGCAGCGAATGGGCAGTTTTTTCGGTCAAGATATTAAGTAAGAAGAGCGAATAACAGACGTTTTCTGCGCATTCGCTGTTTTTCCTTATTTTGTGATACAATCGCTTGGAGGCGCGCCGGCCCTCACACATTCGCTGTTCTTTCTTAACAATGTAATTTTCACGCCCATTTTCAAGTGCGCAAGCGAATGTGATGTATTCTTATCCCTCTAGTTTTACATTATAATAAAATATTATTTTTAGACCCAAATTTAGTTTATTATTAGTTTCCTACCTTTAAACTAGAAAATTCTATTATTTTATTTATTTTTACCTTTTTTAATAAAGTTTATAAAATTTTTGTTTTGCGCGCTGTGGTACAATTTCATTTTTATGTATTTGATTGAATGATTGATTCGTTTGTGAGTGTGCCAGTATGGCACTGTCCACTGCGACCACTATTGGGTCTATTGTGGCACACTTTTAACATTTTTTGTTGCTACAGAATATTCAGCCTCTTAAAGAGGCTCGCAACTTGCTTCGGTGAAGCATCATTCAGATCCAGTCCATAGATCTGTGGTTTACCGAAAATACGTTGACGCTGACGTGCAATGGCCGGACATTCACACAGCACATGTCTGGCCACCTCATCTTATTCCATACAGAGCCTACATTCGGTGTCCTCACTTAGACCCTTTCTGTGTAATGGTACTTTCAGCTTGCAGTGTCCGCTGTATAGATCAACCGTTGTCCGGATGTCCTGCCTGGTAAGCTCAATGAGTATCCTGGCCCTCTTCCTGCAGGGTTCTGTAATGAACTCTTTGGAATGTGCCAGTCCCGGCAATTCTCTCCAGTATTGGTGGAACTCGTTTTCCATCCAGCCTGAGAGAGCAGTGCTGGTTGTGTTATATACTATTCCAAGGGCTGGTTCGGGGCCATTAGAGACGGCAGAGGCCGCTTTGCGCGCTATCTAGTCGGCAGTCTCATTTCTCGGATGCCCAGAATGTCCCGGAATCCATACCAGCGACATAGTGTTTATTCGTCCTAGCGTATTCAATATGCCCTGGCAGCTCCTAACGGTTCTCGATGAGCATCTATAGGATTCAAGAGCCTTAAGGGCCGCTTGACTGTCGGAGAGTATCTTTATTGATCTGTTGCGACAGTTATGATCTATCATCCCACGTGCGCTCATTTCAATGGCGAAGAGTTCCGCCTGGAAAATTGTAGCCATTCGTCCAAGGCTATGTATAACCCTGATATTTTCCCGGCTGCAATAAGCTCCGGATCCAACGCCTGAAGGCATTTTGGATCCGTCAGTAAGAATAGAAGGAGTCACTTGAGAAACTTATTCGGTTTGTCGTCCAGTCCTCCCTATCTGTCAGCAAGCATTAGATCCGGTAGCAGCCCTAGAATGCAGTGGCTCCCATTTGCCTGCGTTAAAGGGGTTGGTACTACTTGACTTGCCCTGCCACCCCATTGGTGGTGTGGTGTGGTGGACAAGGTGTACAGGAGGAAGGTTTAGGAGGCATTCAAGCGCTGCTGATGGTGTGGTGTATGTAAAAACTACTTATTCAAACAGGATATCAAAATCCCCCAAAACCGGTGCCTGACTACGCCGTCGCTGTCTAATTTCTTATTGTAAAACTTTTGTTCAACATTCGCTGATTTTGACAAAATGTTGTTTAAATTCTGTACATAGTAATGTTAACAAAGAACAGCTAAAGTGTCACAGCTGTAACATTCGCTCTTCTTTCATAACAGGTTGCCGTAAATTTCAAAATCAGGGAACATTCGTTTTAATTTTATATTAATTTCCAATAGAAAAAGTTAACTAAAATCAATAATCGTTACAAGATACTAATTACGGCAAAATTAAACAAAAATTTTTTTTTAAAAAATGTTAATTTTTAAAGAAGTTAGAGCTACTTTTAAGAAGTCAAAAACTTCAAATGCGTTTTTCTCAAAACTAGAAATTTGCACTTTCGCTCTTCTTTATTAGCACGGCAGTATAATTTCCTCAGGATTCAACTCATTTTATAGATCTGAGACCATTTTTGTAAGCAAAACTTTTAAAACAAATTTAAGATTTTTCAGAAGTGTCAAAACTGACAAAAAAAACTAAAGCTAAAAGCTGTCAATAAGAAGTCATAGCCAACTTGGCTAAAAATAGGTCCGGAAAAGGATCAAGGGACAGGAAAATTGAACAAAAAGGTCGTTTCTTGAGAGTGTAAATATTTCGAAAGAACATGCCTTGTAATTTAGAACGTTCCGTATGAAAAATCGTACGGAAAGTGGCTATTTTCCTACCTTCTCATAACGTGTTAAGTATATCGTGAACTAATACTGCTTATTTTGTCTAACACCACTTCAGTTTCACAACTTTTCTCTGCGCCTTAAGGCGCTGGTTCTCTTGAATTAAACTCTTAAATCATTTTCCATTAGTTCAAGAGATTGCTTTTTCATTGAGCCTTGCCCTTAAAATACATATGTCACAAACAGCATTTATTATTTAATATTTTGTTTCTCCAGAAATATCAAGAGATTTAGAGCTTATTCTTTGCTTACGATTGATATATTATTTCTTAGATATAAATTAACAAGTGTAATTTCCAAGAAATTCAAATTGCATCTCAATCAGTTCTCTCATAAAATGTCAACATGGATTTTATTTCCATTTCGCTTTTCGATGTCAGAATAACTTTCCACTTCTTAAACTAAGTAATAAAATAAAAGTTTCCGTTGAAGTTAAAGTAGTTTTGCGTTTTTCAATATTTTCCATTATGGTCTGGGCAGAATTAACAATTCAAGCTAATAGGGAGGTATTCACTCATGACAGGATTCCAAAACAGAAAAATTTAAGTTGTTATATTAAATAGTTACCAGTCCCAAGCAACATTTTCATGAACTCCTACCAAATCTGGAAACGTCCCAACGTCTTCTAAGCACCTGAAGGTGGTCAGATACTATACAGTCACTTAGCGACCACGTCGCACAGTGGGGTATTGGGACTGAAAACCTGGTCAATAATATTTTAAAGGTTTTTTTTTGCATTTTGCAGGATGAATAAATACGTGAAATATATTATAATTTTTATTATATATGTTATTGTGTAGATTAGGTGCATTTATTTTATATAGGGTGTCCAAACAAAGAAGTTTTGCAATTTTCCTTGTTAAAACATATTTGTAAAACAATATTTTTGCACAAAAGTTTATATGTAAGGATTTTTGGAAAAGGGATTTGAATTTGTTATTTTGTTATATAAATTACGCTCTCTGCGTCGCTCTTTGTAAGTACAATAAAAGAAATGTAACTTTTTTTTATGTCCTACCGTACTTACATATGTTTTACTTACCATTCATTTGATACCGCATAAGTTATAGTTTGTCTGTAAAATTTATTTTGACAATTCCCCCCACCCCTTATTTTACTTCCATTACCTAAAATCACTTTTTTTTAAATTTTAGATTCAATTACTTTTCATTTGATACCGCACAAGCCATAATTAAAAAAAGTCTAATTTTCAAAAATTACCCCCTCCCCCTTTTCGTGTCCTGTATGAAATTGATTTTAACCGTCTTTAAGTTAGATGAACTAAAGCTCAAACTCAACACGAGTACCAAATTTTATTAAAATAAGTGAAGTAGATTTTAAAGTATGAGCATTGCTGTTACAGAGATAGAGACTGGGACGAACTAACTAAACGACAGACGACGCAACTTTTTTCATAATTGTCCCAAATTTTAAGACATATAGCAACTTTTTATTCCCCATTTTGGGCAAGATCACCAAGGATCACAATATATGAGATAGTTATAGTCTAACCGTGTAAGTTAAAAAAAAATTGTAACATCTAAGATCGCAAAATCTTTGAAAGTATTGTTTCAGCTAAACCGAGAACAAAGTTTTAGTACTCGATTATGCCCGATATATAACTAAAAGATTACAAACATTCTACGACCAATAAATAAATATGTTTAATAATGGACCGCAAACTTAATATGGTTATAACTAAAACGTAATTTTTATAGTAATGACAGTTATTAAAATAAGTCGTCCTTATCTATAGGTATCCCTTCCATGGTAACATATGTTTAAATAAAGTTTTATATTTCCAAGAAAAATATTCGAAATCGGCAATAATTTCCGCTAGTGCCACGACAATAAGGCACTTAATAAAACGAATAAGTTTCGACGCACGCTGCGTGTACCACGGTGAACGCAGAGACGATGTATTCTTGGTATAAATACAAGTAGGTATATAAAAATATTTTGTAATATCACTTTGTCCGGTCGAATACCCCACTGTGCGTCGTGACGTAGCGTCAACCCAAAGTTGCACAAAATCAATAGCCCCCGTCTTTGGTTGTATAACGACGTTGGCAAAACGTCCGTCAAAAACCCAATTAGATCTAGCAGGCCTGAAGGTTGCTGACCACGTTGGCCTAACAACTCCGACGTCGGAAATAGCCGTGCGTAAACCTATTATAATAAATATTAAAATTATGTTCCCTTCCAGCGTGCCGAAATGCATGTGTGAGTAAGACACTATTCAATTCAGATGCACTGAAGAGAGATGCCGGCTAGGCAACGTTGTCAAGCAAATAGTTTAGGGAAACTACTGCACTTTCAGCGCTTTGGTCTGTTTTATTCGAAGACGCGGGCGTGAAGAAGAGGGTTGCAGATTTAAAGACTGCGCCACGTTTTTTAAATTTGTGTTATTTCTTTTAAAATATAATTTATAACGTTATTTATTTTTTTTTAAATTTATTTCAACACGATATTTTGTAAGAACGCGAGACTGCTACGATAAACTGTCACTTTTCCAGAAGCGCCCTATTAAGGCAGCCTAGACAAGAATTGTCGAACCCTGTATATGGTTTGGTTAGAAGTCAAAACCAAAAATTTTGAAAAAAGTGTACATAAATGGCCTATAGATAAACTCAGCTACAACTATCCTAAAATTATTATTCAGAGTTTTTGCATCCATAATTTCAATCCAAATAATATTAGGTGACCCGAAACCTAATTTGGCAGAAACAAAATTTGTCAGATTTTAAATAATTGGTCCGAAAAAAATTGTCTCGCAAATGAAATGACGGGAAAATTAAATCGCTATAAAATATATGCATAGAATTAAATTTAAACAAAACATATAAAATAGAAAATATTTCAGATGGGACTAGTATTCTTAATACTAACTAATGAAGATATTGCTAATGGACTCAATAGTTTCTTCTCTAACAATGGAAAAAAGCTTGCTGATAACATTTCCCATACTCCAACAACGTGTGGAAAAATAAAAAGCAACAGACGTTGCTGAGGTTGAGGTGGTTGTCAGGGAGCTTAAGCCCAATAAAGCTCCTGGGTGGGACTTAATTAGCTCAAAAGTTTTAAAGGTTGCGGCAAAATCTATTAGTGAACCTCCGTGCCATTTGATAAACAATATATTTTGTATCAGGCGTTTTTACAAGCCGAAAAAAGGAATTATTAAACCAAATTTGAAAATTACAGGCCAATTTGTCTAATTTCAAATATTGCCAAAATAGTTGAAAACATAATGAAAAAACGAATCGTTTCTTTTCTTGATGCTAATGAAATAACATCGCAACAACAGTTTGGCTTTAAAGGAGGAATTTCAACATAAGATGCATTGATGTTTTTAACAGATATATATAAAAACAATATTACAAATAAAAATCAACCTACCCATTCGTTTGAAATTTTTGAAGTAGATCACATTTTCTATGATACAGTCTCACATACAATACGGGATTACAGCTTGGGGTTGTGCCTTTCAAAGCCATATAAAAAAATTAGAAACAGTACAAAGAGTTTTTATTAAAATCATGTTTAACTGGATACATATCCTACCAAATTGCTTATTTATCAATATAAAAATAAAGATACACTTGACCAGATTACTCATCATCATAACAAAAGATTTAAAAAAACTACAGGAATAAGGGCAATGAATGTAAAAAGAAGTCACATCTAGCATTCGTCCCTATTTTAAGCAACTCAAATTTATCAGAAGGTTCCAGCAGAAATTAGGTACATAAACAGACATTTTAAAATTAAATTAAAAAAGTGGTTCAGAAATACTGCTAGAAAAAAATACATGATATGCTTTCACTAATATAAATTTAAATTTGCAATTAACATTAATATTATTAGTTTCCTTTGTCAAATCAAATTATCATTAGGGTTTCATCCCTTTATCATCATTCCAGTTTTCTACATTCATTTTAGAATAGTTATTTTTTGTCAAGTATTATTTATCGAAAAATCTGTTTGATTTTTTTTTTAGTAATAACTAGTTTAAAGGAATATTTTTGTCACGTACAAGTTTTACTTCTGTGAGTAACATATTTCTCAATATTTAGTTTCACTAATAATTATTTTTTCCTGGGAAATATATAAAATAGAAACACAAAACGTAAAAAAAATATTTTTAACGAAAATAATTTGACAGAAATATAATAATACCGAACCACAAAATTCAAGAACCCCAATCTGACCGAAAATGAATTGAACCGATAGCCACGAATTCAATAGCTATATTGCCAGGCTTACGGCACAGAAGAGTAAGTTGTGATATTGTATTAATTTAAATTTCTTCATAATATTGTATTGTCATCGAATCTACATGACAAAAATGAATCGCAATAATTGATAGACACTTAGACAGCCAGAAACTGTGAAGTTAAATTAAATCGTTTAATAAACAAAAATCCCCATATCTTCCGAATAGAGAAACTTGTCAACGCCGCAATACAGGGCCTACGGCACTCTAGAGATTTAAATGTGACGCATGCCCAATATAGATTCGGCTGGATTGTGGCTAGGGATCGGGCATATTATTTTCTAATAATTTGCGGGTAGGGTGTTTCTCGTTTCTAGACAATTTTTTTTTTGGATACTTTTGCAATTCTGATATTTTAAGGTTCGGAAAAATTATAATCGGTTAAATCCTATTCGTGTCTTTTGAGGATCGAGTAAATTAAAATTCTATAAAATGTGTTTTACTTTCGTTGATATTTCGTTCCGTACGTTTTATTTTCTGTTCAATTGTGTTTGGGTTTTTGTAAATTTGGCTTTTTTGTGGGTTCCCAGTATTAGCAGCTATACGTCGATTTTAATTTTTGTCTCCGCACACCACCTGATTTTTCAATTTTCCACAGGCGCAATTTTTTTGCAACCGATTTTTTTGCCTCGTGTTTTACGCTTCTGTTGGTTTAAAGGGTATTTGCCTCTGAATATTCATGGGCTTATTTGATAAATGAAATGGTTTTTTTGTCGTTACTGTCGTTTATTTGCCTTTTACGGTCTGTCTGAGTAAAATCTGTTTATATTGGGTGTTTCACGACGGTGATTTTAAGATTTTAAGATAGATAAATGAAAATGAAACTCGGGTGCCTTTTATAATTTCAAATTTGACGTTTTTTGGCTTCCGGTTGTACCCGGAACGGTTTTTTTAAGTAAGGCACCCTGTATATTTTCAGAGCTTTGGAGACCCGGAATCTTGACAGCTTTTAAAAAAATATATATTTTTTTTCAATAGTCAAGTAAACACTCGGCCACTACAAGAAACTGGCGGATTAGTGACGGGTCGTATAAGGGGCGAGCGATAAGCCGTCGATAAGATGGCACCAAGGCACCGGCTTAAGTTGGCCGACGGCTGTGACTCCAAAAGACAGAACAAGGCACCAGCCAAAGTGGTGCCTCCAAAAGAGGGCAACAAAGAACCAGCGGAAGTGGACCGGCGGATATGCCTCCAAAAGCGGTCTTCATTTGCTATCCACAGGACGCGTTAGAACCGGTACAATGATAAATCACAATGTTAGCAGAAACATTTGACATGCAGCTCCAGTCCCAGTGGTAGAGCACTTGACTCTCACCCGGGAGTCTCGGGTTCGATCCTTAGTGCGTCCACTTTTTTTAAATTACCGGTGGAATACCCGCAGCTGACCCAGGTGTCGGCCGATACGATACCCCCCTGACATAGGCGCTCTAGCCACTGGGCTGGTTTCTTAATGCCTTATTAATGCCACTGGCTGGAGGGCCCTGTGTTTGTTGGGAATCTAGGTGGCCATGATGGGCCAGAAAATAATATATTAATATTTCGGTATCAATTAATTTGATCCCGTTTTTAAATTTCAGAATGAAAATACCCCATTTTTTTACAAAAAAAGGAAGGGAAAGGAAAATCAAGGAAAAGCTTAGGTTATTTATACATTGAACAATTTTTTGTTATTTTTAGAAATCTTGTCTGTTTGTTTGTGTGCCTGTTTGTCTATTTGTTTTCTGATAAGAGTTTTACTACGGTTCCTTGGAGTCTTGGACAAGATATACGCTTTATCTCATTAAAATGGGTTTACGGGAACAAAAGTTATGATTTCTAAGTTGTGTGAGGTCTCCAGAGTGAAGATTATTCATAGTAAGACGGCTAGAAAAAGTCCTATTAATTCTTCACAAATTTTATTTGAAATCCCCGACCGGTTTCGACTAAAACGTCATTGTTAAAGGGGGAATTGGATCACAAATCTGTCAAAGTAAAACCGAAATAAAAACATGCTAAAAATAATTAATTAAAAAAAAACACATTTTACAAAGTGCGGTATACAGGGTTCCTAAGATTTTCCTTAGGGATAGGATTTCAATAAATCAAACAGAAATGGCATAGAAAGTTCTGCGCGCACAAAAGAAACCGGTATATTGAGCAATGGTGCCAGTTTGTTATAATCTCCGGACTCTTTCATTGTGAGCATAAATCATATTTGAAATAATAACCGTTGACAAGATGTCTGTAAATTCCGCTAGATGGCGGCCACACCATGAGATTAAAAATTAGATGTTTTCAGGTCCAAACCACAACTTTTTCTTGCTTAAAGGAGGCGGAACGGTCCATTATTTACGATACTGAGCGATAAACTCATGAGGTTGTTAACATTAGAAAGAAATATCTTCGCTTTTAATTAAATTTCTTTCCATTCTGTTCTACTAGTGATATCTATACGGAAACGGCCAAACCATGCAGCTAGCACTAGCAGCCAAAGAAATGAATAAACGCTCCTGCAGAGCTTTTTGCTTGCGATATTATTGATTTTAAATAAAGCTGGCTCTACACTACATTTGATATTATTGAGGTGTTTTATGACATGATCTCGAAACATGTAGCGAACCAATTCTTCAAAACTAGCGGGAGGGTAAAAGCGAAAAATAAGGGGCTGCCAATATTTGTAACACCCAAAAAGGGGTGAAAAGATTTATTTTGCTCTGTTTCTTTACAAAAAACGTTTTTTTTACGAAAAACTTGAGCTCTGCCACTTTTTTTATTTTTTTCTTCAACTTTCTCGAAATTTTCGTCATACCGTAGAAAACAATTATTTCCCCCATGGTCATACTCTACTTTTATTCGAAAAAATTTAGAAACAGAGACGGGATCAGTTTTCCTAAAACGGGGGATCTTGGTTTCGAGTGAAAAGATAAAGGGCACCGCAGGCAAAAATTTTTCAATTAAATTAGCCGAACGCAAAAATGTTAGAAAAACAAAGCACGAAATAAAAATGGCGCCGCTTACAATTTTTTTTCAAAAATTACGTAATTTCGGGAACGCAAAGAAATAGGTCTAAAGAGTACAATTTTTAAGAAAAAAATATCAATTTTCTCGCCCTCCTCCATTGGGACTACAGGGGCCGTGCACAAATTACGTAATGGTCATAGGGGGGAGGGGGGTTACAAAACGTTACGTAGGGGCCAGGGGGGTTTTCGACAGCGTTTGCATTTGTGTGAAACTAAGAAAATTTGGAATAAAACTAAGTGAATTTTTTTTTTTGGGGGTTAGTGGTCTTGAAATCGTTACGTAATATCAGGGGAGTGGCGTACCAAACCGTTACAAAACATTACATAGGGAGGGGGTCAAAAATTGGTAAAATCACCGTTACGTAATTTGTGCACGGCCCCACATCTGACTGTTCCTCCTTATTGATTTCGAATCAAAGTGCAAAACCCGGGTTGGACGTTCGAAGGCGTCAACCCGTCCTATTTGCTTGATAAAGTTTCTACGGAAATATCTCAGTCGATTTCTCCGGCCGGTGTATGAACGCTTTAGGTTAGCTATTTGCATGTATCTCAGTCCCCAGCCTGTAAACAGTGCGTAAGGACAATGGTTACAAAATGAAAAGCTGAAAATTTTTTTTTTACGATATCTTTCATCAGTTTGGTATGTATTAAAATCGAGCAAAAACAATTTTTATTCCAGTCCTAAAGGTATGAAAATGGAAAACATTAGAAAACAACAACCTGGAATGGATTTACTACGTGTAAGATGTAGTGACAACATCGCCCCATGCCCATCCTTTTCTGCCTAATGTGCTTTTCCGTTTGTCTGCGTCTTATACACGGCTGCTTGGCCCCCTAAGGATTTGCTTAGGAACCCTGTGTAACACAGTGGACATACACACATTTTAACAACAGAAATTTCTTAACATTACAGGACTATTAAAATTAAAATATTTACGTGTTAAAAACAAAACAAAACTGAATGCGAATCAATTTATATCAATCAATCAATTTCCTTGCCCTCTTACTAAAAGTTATGATCATTTAAATTAAGGAAAACCAGAAAAAACTCATAAAATCGAAGACGATGCTGCGGGGTCTTCAACAAATAAGAAATAATTTTTACTTAAAAAATAGATTGTTATTATTATTATTAATTATTATTAAATGATTTGTTTTTGTTTTTGCTCGTAGACTTGTTGATATTTAAGGTGGTAGCGCAGAAATTAAAAATGTTTAGCCTCGTTTATACATTTTTATAGCTAACTTGCATAATGACAATCAAGACCAGCCTTCTTAACTATTACCAAGTCTAGAGTTAAAAACACAACAAAACATTTAAGAGGTCCGGATAAGGAGAGTATGCCAAGTTTACATATAATTTTCGGTTTTTTTATGTCTATGGTAGTAGTTACAAATGTTTTAAGCTACTTCTGACTTTATATTTTTTTATTTATTGCATCCATAATTTGTGTCTCTGGCCGCCTGTTTTTTTCTTTACCCCAGACCTATTTGTTGTTTGCCTTGGGTTTTATATTTCTGTTAATTTAAAAGGTATTTCCTCTGAATATTCATGTGCTTATTTGATAACTCCAATTTGTTTTGTGTTTTCGATACTATAAAATTGGGTTGTTTCTTTGTATTTTCCGATCTGTTTGAATAAGATCTGTTTGTTATTTCCAACATTAACGGTGTTTTGTAAAATTCCCTGTACCTACATAACAAGAAGAATATTTTCATGTATAGCATATGTGTTAAACCTCCTTTTGAGGATGTCCTTTTGAGCACATCTTTGGCATATGCTTGGTACATATTTAAGTATACAGACCACTTCAAGCTACTGCGAACATAGGGCGCCGCCGTTCGCGCTTATGTTTAGTACGCCTCTAACCATGGTGCTGTGTGGAGCGTAGTCAATGAAACCGGAATTTCGTCAATAAATACGCAAATTTTTATAACGTAATTTTCTTATTTTTTGTCACTGATAAATAAGAGCGTTTTATTGTCAACTGCTCAGATTTATCAGTGACGACGTATTACAATGAAAATAATAAGGAGAAACAAAATAAAAGCAAGTTCTCAAAATAAAATAACACATTCTAAAAACCAAAAAGATTCTCCCAGTCAAAAAAAAATTAAAGCAAATGTTCGAAAAGTCCTCCTTGCTCGGCTAGACAATATCCGAGCCTACTATAAAAACCCTTTCTAACGTTTCCAAGCATGTTAGGGGTGATAATTTGAAAAGCTTCTTCAAAAACAGATAGAAGTCATTAGGAGCAAGATCGGGAGATCGAGCTGGCCATAAAATAGTTCCCCGTGTACTTATAACCCGATTAGCAAATACATTATCAAGATATTCCCTAACAAGGCCAACATTGTGAGCGGAACAACCATCTTGTTGAAACCATGTTTCACCAAATCTTACACCTAACAACTGCCTAGCAGTTGGAATAATTGCAGTAGTAGATCCAAGTATCTAGGGCCATTCAAATTGCAATTGCCGTTAATAAAAAATGGCCCAATTACGTGTTCCCCTATAATACCCCCCCCCCAAACATTTAGTTTTTGGGGATACCGTGTTCTTACGTCAAAATTCAAATGCAAATTTTCCCTCGACCAATATCGAACGTGTGTTGGGTTATGACGATTTGACCATTTGACCATCTGCACTTTTTTGGCAACTTCGTAGAAATCCATTTTTGGTTTTAAAAATGTATTATTTCAATTAAGAACTTACCCATCTGTTTCTCGAGCAAGGCAGAAATAAAACAAAATAATAAAAACAAAATGAATTTCCAAAAGATAACACTGCAGCGTGCTTCGAATCCACCTCGGTCGTACGGCACGGAGAGTAAATTGGACTTGATTCCCCCTATGTTCGCAGTAGCTTGAAGCGGTCTGTATGCTATTAAGGATATCCATAGCAAATGCTATGATTGTACCATTTGAGTAGGTCGTTTTGAGAACATCTTTAACACATGAAAAGAATATATCAATTTTGAAACATTTTTTGGTCCGTTTAGCGCACATGCTATTCTGGTACCATAAAAGATCATCAAAAAAATGATCTTCTAAGTATTTTATTGGCATAGCTAAGGTAATACCACTAAAGAAGGTTACTATTAGAACATCTTTAGCATATGCAAAGTATATATCACTTATTGAAACAGTATTTGGTCCTTTTAGCGAACATGATATTCTGTTACTGCAAAAAAGCATCAAAAGAATGCGTTTCTAGTATTTTCTTAGCATATGCTGAGAAAATACTATTAAAGAAAGTAACTTTTAGAACATCTATAGCACATGCAAAGTACATACCAATTAAGAAATATATTAAAAAACTCAAAAAAAAATCGATGATCGGAAACGAACCCGGTAACCCTTGGTTTACAGGTGCTTTCCACCAAACGCAAAAATTCTCTGATTAAGCATATTTCAGTCGACATATAAAAATCTTTCAAAACGCTTATATTCCTCGGTTTCAACCTATTTCTTTATAAGCGCATGGTACAGTGAATAAATCATTGGTCTATCAACTTTTAGGTTGTCGGTTCGAACCCCGTTGGCGCGTCGCACTTTTTATTTATTATTTGTTTTTATTTTTTTTTTCTTAGCACGTATTGTGATAGGACATGGTTTGTAAAGCTCAAAAAAATATTTTTTATTTTATTCAAAGCCATATTTTAAGAGTTATACTGAGTTTGCGGTACTATAGATTGAGCACATGCCAATCATCTGATAAGAATATCTATTAGCATATCCTAGGAACCCGCATAGCACGTGATTAGTGCCGAACGTTATCTATTCTTATAACATGCATAGGATGTTCCAATGTTAATTTAGAACATGCTTAGCATATTATTTTTCTTCTTGAGGCTATTCTATGCACATGCTAAGGGTGACAAACTGCTATGTGGGTAGGTTTACTGAAACATAAAATTTAAAACACCTCGTTTAAGATGTTGTGTAATCTTAGTAGTAATAAGTCTTTGATATTTTGTGTCATAAAAGATGGTAATGATCTACTTTTTTTTATAGAATACCCTATATATTTTTACGTTATTTAAATGTTTAGGCAGTTATTTTTCGACGGCTCAATAAAAAGGCCAACCAACAACCAAAAAGCAGATTTTTCGAAAACATATTTTTCAAATGCATAATTTTTTGAATAATTTTTTGTTTAATGCCCATATTTTCGAATTACTCTTTTTCAAATTCCCATTTCCTCAAATATCTTTTTTTCAGATGCCACTTTTCTCACACATCAATTTTTTCTAATTAATTTTTTTTCAAGTGGTTTTTTTCGAAAGCCATTTTTGCAAAGTACTTTTTTTAGAATGGTGGGATGTTCCCAAGGAATTTGTCGAAAACTGCCTTTTCGAAAAAATTTCCGCAACCCCAACCCCTCTTAGAGGCTCTATTTTACTGGAGGCAGTTTTAGTTTAAATTAGAGTTCGAAACGTTATTAAAAAAAAAACATTTCAAAGAAAGTAATTCGAAATAAACAGCACTCAAAAAAATAATTTTCAAAAAAATTCCCGTTCGAAAAATGATTTTTTAAAAAAAAAGGTTGAATTAATATCTAATTGACTATTACAATAGAGTAATTTTAACGCCATTACAACGGCCGGTTTCTTACTGATAAAAAGCTTTACCTCTCCATCAATGGAATGGTTTTCAGTGACAAAACAACACATTAACAACTGAAAAGCCAGTTAACGCTCTTTCGATTTAGTATCCTTTAGCCTACTATAGTGGTCATATTGACGCCAAACTAAGAGAAAGTCCATGTTTTACCTGTCAAATTGGTTATGAAAATGGCGACAGTTTGACAAATGTCATTAAAGCGTCTTGTCTTGTTTTTCTCGTGAAATAAGTTGAGTTTGTTTTCGCAACGTTGCGGTGGAAATTTTAACGTCATTTCATCAAACCAGCACCAAACGTTGTAAATATGGTAAATGGGTTTAAATAGTATATTATAAACCAAGGGACTGAAGTGTAACTTTTATTCCCGAGCCGAAAAGTTTGTAGCCCGACCGACGGGAGGGATACAACTCGTTGAGGCACAAAAAGACACTTTAGTCCAGAGGTTTATAAATTATTTTTCGCAAATCTATATTATTTTTTACAAAAAAATTATTACGGAAAAAAATTACTCAATCAAAAAAAAATGCATAAACAGAGCTTACTTGACTTACTTTAGTTTTTACATTCACTTTGTTGAATTTTAAATAGTTCTTGACTTTTTAGTTTTGCGCAACAAGCCACCCACGAAGCAATTGCTTGCTGATGCCTTATAATTAGGGTCACGTGGTATGAAGCTCCAATTGGGGGCGGTGCTGATGCGAACGTTACCTCTGTTTAAGAGTCATGTTCAGTGACCTTATACTTTTACAGGTGTCTTTATAACCTGCTGAAAGGTACAGGATTCTGTATTTACGGTCTTCTGCACTTTTCAATTTTGATGTTTTTGTTTCTCAGTTTATTCGATAGGTGGCGCATACAGGTACTACGTCTCCGCGGTTTACAAACTTTTTGTTTTAAATTCGATAGGTGTGCATGGTGCCTGTGTAGCTTCAACTGGCAGGTACAATCCTATGACTCCCTGATGATTTCTAATAAGAATGAAATAGGTCTGTAGGTGTCTGGATTCTTCATTAGACATTAGAGGCTTGGTCGTAATGAAGTGGGAAACAAAAACGCTTTGTCCGATATCCGATATGCCACGAGTGTTACTTTAAGTACGTTTATATTTGCAGTTTCAAAATGTTGATATGCTAATTCGCCTTAAAGTTTTTTTGAATAACGCCAAAGCACATTTTTATTTAAATCTCTTTCCAGTCAATTTTATATTAGTTACTTTGTTTTTCTGCCAAATAGTCTGAAATATAAATTCATTATACAAACATATTTTTTGCTATAATAATTAAGGGTGTTTTAAATACAAAATACTTTTAACATAACTCTATTAAATAGTTCCCCTTAAAAATACTGGTTAAGCCGTTCTAAATGTAAATTTAAAACTTTTAAATTTAAATTTATATTATGTTTTTTGAGCTTAATAGATTCGTAGAGGGTCAAATTTTATCTTGCAATCCTATTTTATTAAAGACTTTTTGCACCTGTTTTAGAAAATGTCCGTTAGGTAACTTTAGCGCTCATTAGGGACGAAAAGCCAATTCATTGCGTAAATGCAACTTACGTTATGAAGGTGCTATACTATATTTAATAGGAACGAGGTAAACACATCAGACTTAGGGCCGGTATCTCAATAGCGAGCGTTCAAATCTTTAATAGGCTGGTTAAAATTAACTCCAGGATAACCACGGCTTTAAGGTGAGGGTAAGTTACCTCAGGCTTAACTTAAAAAAATATTGAAAAACCAGCCCTTAAACCCTTAAAGCTATTGTTAAAACAAGTGTAACTACCCTGCCTTTACATTTCCTGAGAAACCGGTAATAACTCTCCCAATCAAGTTAGCCTTTTCTTTTCTTTATCTCTTGATATCGCCTACCGACTAAAAACCCCTCTTTCCCAACTAGAAATGCTGACGGGATCATCTTTTCGACATTCATCATCATCATTCTTGTCTTTCTTTAGCGTTTTGGTTGGCGTCCCGTTCTCTTTCGTCTTTCATTTTTTTTTATTATTTCGTCTGTCCACTTTTGTTCGTTTATTTCGATTCGGTTTCTATTCGAGGTCTTTCCCACCTGTTACAGTAAAAGAGTGTATGTGTCACTGTCTCTTCTTCGTTGCAGTATGCACAGTGTTCGTTGTTTCTTTTTTTAAATCCATAGAGGTATGTGTTGAACGCTCCATGGCCTGTCAAAATTTCCTCGCTTTTGTTGCCTTACTTGCGCCGTCTTCTCTATCGTGTAGTCTTTTCCTTTCTTGAATAAGAAGGTCAATCGGGATAGCTCCAGTGATGAATTGCAGGCTTTTTGTTGACGCTGTTCGGTAAGCTGATGCAATTCGAAGCAGCGCCGTGCGTTGAGCTTTCACCAGTAGGTCTCTATACTTATGGATTTCGATCGACTTGCGCCAGATCGGTGCAGCATATAACAGGATTGAGTTCACAACCCCGCATAGAACTTCCCTTTTTGCTAGGGCTGTGATTTTTTTCTCTGTTTTCTGAACTGTTTGTTCAACATGCCTTCTGTAGTATCCATCCTCCTCTTTATAGATTCCGAGATACTTGATTGACTTCTTTGGTTGAATCTTTTGGTCTTCGCATATGAAGCTCACATCATCTCTTTTTCTGGGCCCCTTCTTGATAATTGCTTTGGTTTTGTATGTCACGATTTCCAGACTATGTTTCTTTAGCCAAACGATAACAACTTTTATGGTTTCTTTTGCCTTGTCTATTAAAACTATCTTGTTATCTTCAGCGATTATGATTACGATAGAGTATGTTCCACAGTGTAAGGTAGCTTCCCACAATCTTTCTAAGATATGGAGAGATTTGCCGTCTTCTTAGTGCCTTTGTAATGTCTGCCCAGGCAGCTGAATTGAAAGCGTTTTTAACATCTATCGTTATGAAACAGATCCACTTTCCCTCTCTATGACTGTCTGCAATTCTCAGTACCCTCTGGATTGCCTGTATGGTACTTCTGTTATGTCTGAAACTGGAAATAATCCAGAAGCGAAGAGTCTACGCATCGATTGCGTCAGTAGTGAAAGCAACTGACAACCATCTGAAAGCAAAAATTTATGTTTTGTTTAATATTTGTGTTTGCTTTTCAAAAATTTATTAATAGAGTGGACACTACTGCAAAATAATTAAAAAGTGTTATCCAGTGTTTTCCATAATTTCGTATTAATAGAAAATTAGATTCCTCTAAATTTAAACTTAAAAAAAAATGGAAAACACAAACCAGTGTTTTTGAGGCTTAACTGGTGAGTATAATTATAGAGTTTAGGTCAATCTATGGCTTTTCCAAAGAAAACCTTCTTGTTAGGTATTATTAGATTTTGCATAAAAATTGGCCAAACAAGTGCTCTTCTAGGCATTCTGTGCCCTGGACTTTGTAAGTGAGACATTTTGTCCGTTAAGGTTATGCCCATTTTATTTTAGAAGAGGAGGCCTAAGAATACCAATCACAGAAAATAACGCCATAAAATTTTAAAACACGAAAATACACTGAAAAAAGGATCTCTTAGTGTTACGAAATACGAGGTTAATTTAAGAGAATTATTACTTTCGATATGCGCAAAGTCCCCAGTTTCTTCTCACGAGATCTGCATTCCCTTAAACCCATTTGAGATTAAAAGTCCTATACAAAGAACATACAACTTGTATCATAGTATAATAAATATTTGTTTTAGGAGCATATTTTCGTGAAAATTGGCCTTAAAAGGAGCACACAATTCTCTTACGAAAACTTTAAAAATAATGACGTCATTACACAGTATGGCAACACGTAAAGGGACCATTGCACAATTCACATAAGAACCTTTTTTTATTTTGCCTTCCCCCACTCCTTTTTGTTTGATCATGGCGGTGGGGAGTAATATAGCAGAAGAAAAAAAAGAGAGAATCTTATGCGAATTATGCCATTGTCCTTTTATGTGTTGCACTGTGCAGAAACATCACACCTGTAGGCAAGAAAAAACTATAGATAGGTACTGAAAATTTAAAAAAAAATGTAAAAAAATTAACAGACAATGTTTATTAATAAAATATTAAAACTTTACATAAACGTGAATATAAATTCGCTACATCCAATATTGTCAAAAAAAGTAATCAGTAGTCCGCGACTTTCAAGCAGGAGATGCCTGGTTCAAGCCCCGAGTCTTGAAGGTAGTCTACTTGGACTTTTTCTTATAAAATTACAGAATTTTGTAAGATTAAGGTAAAACGCAGTATGAAGCGGAGTGGACCGTGTTAGCTAGAAGGCAGGCTAATTCGATTCCATACCGTCCCTCGGAGAGGACGTTAAGAAGACGATTCCGTGTGATCCATGTATTGATAGTGGAGCATGTTAAAGATCCCCAAAGGGGTTTAGGTCTAAATCTCTCTATGAAAAGAAAACACGCCGGTAACCAGGCCGGATGGGATCGGATATCACGTGGAGGCGGGCATAGTTACACACTTCCTAAGTCGGTGACCTACTGAAGGACAAAAAGACCTAGGTCTGGGGTTCGAAAGTAGTTGATGACCCGTCCTGCCTACGGAACTCAAAAAAGTGACAGTAATCACATGAACGTGAGCATTTTTTGCATAGAATTTTTGTTTCTAATTATATCAAAGGGTTTTTTATCACACCAACAAAAGAGCAGTAAGTTAATTTTAGCTAATTCTAACAAAAAAATCTAGATTGACTAAACAGTTTATAAACAGTATACAGGTATAAAAACTCTGCTATTGCAGCAAAAAATTAAAGTGGGAATAATTTTTGATTTTCGAAAACACATCTAAATTAAGAAAAATGGGGTAGCTTTTTTATGTAATAATAATTTTCATTGTAATAGTTTTTCTTTTTGTCTTTGTTCAACAAAAAGTACACTGCATAATTCTTAAACTAAAGTATCAAAAATAGTTAACAGTAAAAGTGGACTTAAGTTTCTCTACATTAAATTCGGAGAGCTCGTAAACAAAAACTGCAAAAAAGGCTGATTTTTTTATGGGGATCGGTTATACATCATCAAACGCACCTGCAGTCAGCCAGTTATCCTAACAGCAGACGGTTGGAAGGGACAGGGGTTAAAAACCTGTAAAAAAATCATAAAAACTAAAAATAAAAGAAAACCGGATACTATACTGTTACTAATGTTACCAAAAATATGACAAACTTTGAAGAAGACTATAAAAAATATATCTTGATGTCGCGTCTCAACTTTTTTACAGATGGTAGCTTAACCCTTTGTCTTTACAGGGCCACTTTTGCCTTTTTGCGCTAGGTTGCGCTCGCTTGTCAAAACAGCTTTAGAAAGTGTCAGGAAAAATTAGAAATACTTCTAATAAAATCAGAAATTTACTATTTGCTGGACTATTAAAAAAAATAAATAGTCTAATCTCATTTTTTTTATTCTTTGCACCTATATGTATGTTGTTATACTTATGTACAGGGTTTCTCAAATTCGATTGTTTTAAATGGTTAAGTCTATTCTCTTGTAGGTAGAAAAAAAGCGACCCTCACTTTTGCTTATGAGGCTCAAATTTCATTAGAAATTGAATGGAAAAAATCATATTTCCATAATTTTACTTGCTTATGAGTTACAGGATGTTATTGAAAAGTGTGCATTTTGTATTTATTTATGTAGAGACATTTATGGCGGACATTGTTTAATTAAATACAAGAATTAAAATTATTTTGTACCTTTTAGTGCAGTATAAAATAAAATCGTTTTACTTAAAAAGTTTTTTTATTTATTTTATTGTTTACTTTTTAGTGTTAATGAAAAATTTGGTACATATTGCCAGAGGAGTAGTTGATCGTTAGAGATCTGTCTCATTTCGCTCTCTTCTATGATTAGAAAATACACAGTAAAATTTAAATCTAATAAAAAAAGTGTTATACATTTTTAAGCATATTTTTGAATTTACCCCCTTTACACCCCTCACCCACCCCCTAGCCCCATTCTTTGTCATAAAATTGTATTGTCACTAGATTAAATCATAAATCTAAAAACAATGTTCGTATCTGTTATGACTTTAAAGTTATGAATTTAACCCCTTCACACCCCTTACCCATCACCTACCACCGATTTTTGTCATAAAATTATATTGTCACCAGATCAAATCATAAATCTGGAAACCGCATGTTTGTTTCGGTTTTCATTACAAAGTTCTGAATTTACCCCCTTTACACCCCTCATCCACCCCCCTACCACCAAAATGTTTTCATAATATTGTATTGTCATCGGACTTACATTACTTTGCCAAATTTCATTAACATCAATTTACGGGGTGTGTCAAAAATGAATCGCAAGATTTCATAGACAGACTACAGACGGACAGTCGGCAGATAGGCAGTTAACAGGCACCGTCCATTTTGGATTGCCTTTACTAAAGCTAATGGTCAAACCGGATATAAAAAATAAATTATTTAACTACACGTTCAAAAATTTGTGAAATTTATTACACACAAGAGTCCAGGCATGATTGTTGTACCTTGAAAAAGATCGGAAATACATATTTTAAACTCTAAATGGAAGAAATCAGGAAGGCGTGTTTTCTAGCAATATCGTTTTTAAATTTCTCAAAAAAATGCTACATGCTTACCTCTAAATTTCGATTCCAAGTGCCCCATGCCCATACACAGTAGCAAGCAGTTCTTCCAACCACGGTATTTCTGAGATTCTCACATTACCTATTTTTACAATTTTTGCTGGGAATGGAAAATCACAGTAAACTAATTTTATTTTGGAAATTAAAAACAAAAACTAATAAAATATCCCAAACGTCAAATAACCGGCCTTCAATGTAAAACCTGTACCAAAGAGGCTTTAGTAAAGACGATTTTATTTATTTATTTTGACCTGTCATATTAAAGTTATCGGGGGTAATACAATAAGAGCTTTGAGAATTGTCGATAATTCTGAAACAACGTGTTTTTTGAAAACTACACGAGTTTATTTTTTCCATTGTGTCAAAGCAGAGATTTCCGGACTCCGCAGGAGGAGGGCAATTTTTTGATAAAACGGAAAAAATAACCGAGTGCGGTTTTCAACAAAAACACGTTTTTTTAGAATTAATTCTCAAAGCATGAATGGTATTCGGTTGAATATTTCAAGAATATAGAAATTATAGTTTTTATTGTAATTAATTGTACAATTTTATTATAGGTAATATAGACACAGTTTTTTTTCCATAACTGACGTTACACTACTTGGCCCTGCCATGAATTCGTTCGGATATTCATTTTTCAACATTTCCCCTGGTATAGTGCGGCTCTGACTTCCTCGCATTTTATCGACGATCGCCTGATGATCCTCTTCGTCCATCTGCAGATAGCTCGCGATGGACTTTATAAGTTCCTGTTCAGCAACTCCGCTTTTTGCGAGATGAGACACAGCAGTTGCCCTCTTCGCGTCTAGTCCCACCTTCTTGACCACGGGTATGCTCTTAAACCATTGACGTCCCAATTTCCAGAACGCATTGATCGTTGGAAACAGGCGATCATTTTCAACGCTATCTCTCTTTGATTTCAGTGCATGAAAAAGTCGAACCGGACAGAAATTGGGGTGAGTTTTATTCAATATCAGCCATTTGAATGAAGCGCATGGGTTAGATCCACCTTGAGTGGTTTTTCCAAAAATTGGATTGTACTCAATTCTGTTAGTCTTTTCACCTTTTCTTTAAAAAACTGCAGCCTTCACCTCCTCTCCAGGATAGTTCATAGGATAACACAAAAAATAGCTTCTTTTGCAACCCGTCGAGTGTCCCTAGTTTCTGCATTTCATCAAATTTCAAGGCATTTGAGTTTAGTTTTCTTTTGTCCTCTTGGGATCGCAGATCCCGTCGTTTTGCGTTTTTTGCTTCTCTTGCAGATTTGAAAATTATATCTTGAAATGGGTCAAGCTATATGCCATATTTTTCATAATATTTTTCTATGATCAATTTTGCTGTGACTTTCCAAATTTTTGCAATCTCGCTCACCGGTGTTTCCTACTTCAATTCATATTTTCTGGCATTGCAGAACTGTTAATGCACATAGTTCGATAAGGGATCTTATTATCTACAAGAAATGACTGGACCTACTTTCCCGTAAATTGCATAATTAAGCCGCAAATCGCGAAAAACAAATGCACCCCCAAATTCAAGATGGCGGAAAAATTCCTGGGGGGATGAAGTTTAAAACGTAGATTTATCTTCTCGCTTATGTACCAAAACTACCCACAAAGTTTCATTGAGCCTTCTCTTATACCAAAGTAGTTCTGCGAGATTCGGTTTATAATATAAGCCGCACCATGCTCGGCTTTCAGGCGCTGGGGGTGAGCGCAGGCGAATTCGGAGCGCTGCACTGCGAAAAAGAAGAATGATACGCAAAAAAGTTAAGAGATAAATATTGTAGAGCTTTTCAAGGTCTACATTTATCTCCTATATTTTTATAAATAGCACAAGAAGGCTAAAAAAGTCAAAAAACTGTAGTTCAACCCCTAAATTTTTCAATAAAATGATCATGATTGTTAAAATAATAAATTTATAAATTTTTTTATGCCCATAGTTTCGGTGGGGAATCTTATTATCTACAATAAATCACTGGGCATACTTTTTCGAAAACTGCATATTTAAGGCGTAAATCGCAAAAAATGAATGCACCCCTAAATCCAAGATGGCGGAAAAACCTCCCGGGGGATAAAGTCTAAAACTTGGGTTTAAGCTTCTTTATATAGGCCCTAACTTTCATCCTGTCCGCTCCGATTCCGAAGTAAAGCATTGGAACTTGGATAGATTGCTTGGACTAGCGGGTCGATTTCGCCCTTGGATAAAGACCCGAAACGGTTCATTTTGTATCAAATCTCGGAAAACTCGGAAACTGAGCGCGTCGGCGTATTTATTTACTCCAGGTATGCGTTGCTAAGGTCGTAAGTCGTTCTGTTGATTCCAGAGCAATCGAGATATACATATAATGCTTTGCGGGAGGGTGACCTGCAGCGCTTCATATATTATTGAGATCACGTCAGAGCAGTGGAATTATCACCTACTGGGATATTATCACCTACTGGGGAATTATAACTTATTAATTCAGTGATAATTCCACACCTCTTATGGAAAGTTTAACATATGAGGAAAATTTTCTTATAAGGATTTACAATTTGGTATCAAAAACAAGAGATCGCACAAATAAGATTGCCCCCAAAAATGTCCCCCCACAAAATAGCTACGTCAAACGAGTATATATAGTTCAAAGTTTATATATTTTTTCCTAGAATATTCTAACTATGTCGGTGCACAATAAGTCAGAAATGGCTGCAGTGCAGTGACCGTAGCTTGCCACCAGGCAGGTTGGAATCACAATCGAGAGGTTTTAGTAGGTAGGAATCCGACACTACTCGGGCTCTCCTGGTAGAGGAGAAATGACTCTGGCAGGAAAGTAGTTCGCGTCTTATGCAAGATTTTTCTTGAGACCCTTGAAAAAAAAACTGTGTCTACTATGGCTCAAACGGTAACCAATGGCTGATTGTGCAAATTCACTAATCTTATATATCATTGTATTCAGATTGTCGGCGGTTTAAAACTTGTTATTTGTACTTATTTCGTTAAGCTTTATTGCCTAGATATATAGGTGTAGATATTGTTTATCATGAATTATCACAGCTCCAGTGGATTATGTGACAAACGAGCCGGGCCATAGCTACAGCGTCGCGACGCTTTTGCTCTGTTATTTATGGCCGGTCATTTTGCAGCCTGGCGATATTTCGCGCCTGTAACATCACGATTTGAACAAACATCAATATCTAGTTCGAAACATAGGTACATTGCAAGTTAAATAAAAGCTTGTAAAAACAAGTTAAAGTTTTGCTTACAACGTACGACATAACCAAACCAATTCTTGTTCGTTGTCAAAAAAAGTGAGAGGGCAATACAATAGAAAATCGAAGAAGTGAAATTGTGGATCCGGCATTTATGAAAATCCACAGATAACATAATTGATAGGATACGCAAGCTGCGTACGAATTCTGCAAGGGTGGTCGTGGACATAGGTGAGACGTGCACGCAGTGGCGGCTCTTGACATTGATTTTTTTTGTAGGTGGCACGACTAAAAATATCCATTTAAAATTTTCTGTTGAAGTCCCTAGATTTGCCCTAAGCAGTTTGCGCCAAGTCAATTTCGGGTTTAGTTCTACCGGCATTTCTTATTTCAGTTTTTTGCTCTATACTCAAAGAGTTAAATTATTATTCAATTACTCTACTCAAGAAGGATTAAAGGCCCGCTTATTTTTTAAACCTAAAATCCATTTTTGAGCGAAAACTTTCGTTCGTTACTAAATTTAGTGGATGGGAAACTTTAAGCCACTCTAATGTTATAAGTTAACTGTGAGTTACATAGCTACGTATTTGTGAATTACTAATGAATCGTGTTTTGAAATTAGTTAATTTGTGTTTGCAGACGGGGAAGACTTGATTTCAAATCAATTATATTAATAAAAATATTATCCAGAGGGCACTTCTCTGATCTCTAATCTGATCATTTGGGAGGGTGAGGATTTAACCTCACAGAACATAGGCCTCATTAGACCCGTTGTGCATTCTCCTATAGGGCTTCCTCCTAGTTCGTCAGCCATCCTACGCTTCGAACGTAGTTGATAACGTCGCCAAGGAGAGCCTCCCATATGTTGGCTGGTGTTGGCCAAAACTCGTCGAAAATAGCCTTTCGGGTAGATGACAGCGCTGGATATTCGCAGAGAATGTGTTCCATGGTTTCATTTTCTTGTGTACAACCTCTACATACAGGCGTTTTAAATAACATCATTCTATTGAGGTGTTTATTTAGTTGGCAGTGGCCGGTCAGAATGTCCTGGCAATGCCAGGTTCTGTCTGCTCATTGATAGGAATTTTTTTGCTGATGCTTGGTCAGGGTAACGTAGTAATTCCCTGGCAAGGTGGCAGTTTCTAGTTTCATCCCATCTTTTACTAAAGTCTTTTTGAGAATGTTCTCGTATTTGGTTCGCCTTTGTTAATGCTGTTATACTGGCAGAAGAGGCAGGTTCAACGAGTGTTTATCCCGCTACCTTCCTGGCCAGCGTATCTGTAATGTGGTTTCCTTTGTATTTGCCATGACCTTTGATCCATTTTAGTATGACTATGTTGTTGTTTTCTAATACTTTGACATGGTCTCATGGCATTCTAGTACTAAGCCCATTGTAATACGTGATCGTTGTAGGGCTAGTAGTGCTTGTCTGCTATCTGTGTAAATGCAGATGTTTTTTCCCGAAATATTTTTCGTGAATATTTCGTTTGCTTCTCTAAGGATGCCATTCAGTTCTGTTTGAACTACGCTGGCGCCGCCATAGCTCATTTAATTGGTTTAGTAAGGTTAAATATATTCCACATTCAGAACCGTGTTCAGTTTTGGAACTCTCCGTGTAAATACAGATAGTACCTTCCATGACCGGTTCTTCTGCATGGATATGCTTATTTTGTAGGGCTTGTGAAAAACAAAGCGAGGTGCAACAGAGTCCGTATTTGCTTGTAGCATTGGGAGTTAAGCCCTTCGCGCCACAAACGGCGTCTCGTTTCACCGGTTTCTACTTCTGGTTCTATTCGAACCATGCGGAAACGGTATATAGTCATCAAAACAACCTCCTTGATGTGGGCACTTCAGTCGTGGTCGCCTCGGCGACGGTGTCGAAACATTGCATGCGACTCTAGTCACAGGCAACGTCAACACAACTCAAAAAATCTCCGCCAAATTGGTGCAAAAGTGAGTTGCCAGAACATTTATATGGTGTTTTCATACATCGTTAAGTCGCCTTTGGCAACGTACGTTAAAACGTCGACAAATTGTTCCTTGAGTTGAGTACTCGCAGTTGGGTAGATTTTTTATTTAATTTTTTTTTCTGACCTTATGCTTAATGAAACACATGTTACCTTTTATAACGCTGTCTTGCAAGGTGTGCAAGAGCGTAAGATGTTTTTATAGAGAAGAAGAATGTTTTTATAGAGAAGAAGCGATATCTATTCCCCTTTCCTATATCTATGGCATATTTCCTGACGATTTGATGCCATATTATTTCCCATTTACGTGCAAAGGGATTTTCTCGCGAGGCAGAAAACGGTAAAAAAAAATTGAAGGTCGCTTTAATTGAAAATAGTAGTTAATATCACCTACAACTACCCAGCAAACATATCGCAAGTGCAAAAGAGCCACGCATTTGGAAGACGGCATTATACACTGAGAAAAATATCCACTAATCCTAAGTAAGAATTCATTAGCCCCAAGTAGAAACTTCATTAAATATGAAGTGAACTCTATACTTACCATAAGTTTTCTCACCTACTTAAGGTTATAAAATAACATATTAACCATTAGTAAAAACTTCACTTAAAGTGCGTCCTAAGAAAAAAAATAAAAACAAATAATAAAAAAAATATGCGACGAGCCGACGGGGTTCGAACCGACAACCTACAGGTTGATAGACCAATGCTTTATCCACTCTACCATATGCTTATAAAGACACAGGTTGAAACTTCGTTTTGGCGGATTCTTATTGATCGACTGAAAAGTGTTAGTCATGATTAAAGTTTAATCAGAGAATTTTCGGGTTTGCTTTCGGTCATTGATTTTTTTTTATAGTTTTTTTTTTAATTTATTTCCATCATGATCTCCCTACAAATAGACTAAAGATCGTTGCAAATGGGATTGTCGAATTCTTATGGTGGCAATACGTTGGCAAATCATTCAGGCATGCATTATTATTAGGATGAATATATTTTTCCGCATAATTTTTTAATATTTAATGCCTTCACTTATCCTTAGTAGAAAAAGTCACTAACCGTAAGTAAAGGGAAAGTTAAGCGAGTTGGCACATATTGGTAAGTAGATAAATCACTAAGGTTTAGCAAACTCGGGTTTATTCCTCTGCATTATTTTATAGAATGGCAAAAAACTAAAAAAAGTGCAAACATTTGGCTACCAAAAGTTCAGCTCACCACCTGGGATGGTGCAAACTCAGATTACACGCATTTAGGACAGAATGAAGGTATTAAAATGATTTCCAGCTGGCGGGGAATTAGTTTCTCAAAATATCTTAATTTGACTGGCCTATTAATACCTCAGACGTTGCCACTTTTTGCCTAAAAGCAAAATAGACTTACTTTCTATCTGTATCGGGGAAGAAGAATTTGACTCCCTGAAAACAGAATTTATATCAGTTCGAGAATAAGGGCACTCATGTATGATTTCAAATTAGTAATAGGGGACTTCGAATAAAAAAATATACTATAGAATGCGCGACACTGCTGGCGCAAAAAATCCACGAGAAGAGTTTTATTTGCGTTTTCCCATTTTATACGACATTTGGTATCTCCGAAGAAATTAAACTCTTACGATTAAATTACTTTATAACGAAACTCTCAGAGACGAGACGGCCACATCTCTTATTAAGTTGAGGTGAAAAGGTACGTTTAAATATTAGAAAGATATCGGAAAGCTTAAGGTCAGAAACACAAGTTATGAACATTGCAAACGATAAAATGATTTGTGCTACCCAATCAATGGGTCAAACCACGAGTTAAACTAAATCCCTTTCTTAATAGCGAGGTAGCGTTAACTCGAGCAACATAACCTTGTAAAAATCTTTAAAAAGCGGATTAAAATTAACTCCAGGGTAACCAGGACTTTAAGGTGAGGATAGTTTACCTTACCTCAGGGTTAACCTAAAAAAAATATTTGCATACAAGCATTTACTTCGCCAGTTTTTTGAACCACTGTGTACAACAAAATCATTTAAAAAGAAAACACAAATTTTATCGATTTTACCGATGCAAATAAGAATTGTACGGAGGTCCAAAACAATTTGGTTAATTTATTTCTTATTTCACTAAAACATTAAATGGCCGAAACTAAAGATATCCTACAAAATTTGAAAACGAAGTAGGAGGTAGCAAGGCAAATGCTCTTGTGTAGGAAAATAGGCCGCCTAACTACGCTTGCAAAAAGATACACTTTTAACCACTAGTTGTAAAAACTATACTATTTCTTAAAATGTTTTTCATATATATATAATATATATTTTTAGTCCACCATACATACCAATATGGTATGGGGGACTATTAAAACCGTGAAATTTTGACTTTTCTTAATTTTATCAAAAATGAGTTACTAGGTTCTAAAGCATCTTAAGCAACGAAACGTTTTTTTTTTTTCTTTTCAGGTGGTCGTAGGAAAATATTGATTCTAACTCATGCGTAAAGTATCTTTTCCTCCCTTGCCCCCTTGCCCGAACTTCGCTTCGCGTCATTCGTGTTAAATTAAAAGCAGAGGTAGACTAAAAAATCTTGAGTTCCTTGCTGACCACAATTAATTATTAATTTTACACAATTTAAATTATAATGATATTTCTTTCCGAAAGACTCGTCTTAAGAAAATCACTCACGTCTATCGTTTAAATTAAAAAATTCAAAAAATTGAAGGTCGTCGCTATATGGGCGGGGCATGGAGAAGTGAGGAGATCAGCGAATGTGAGAACTGTCGAGCCGAAACGGCAACAGAGCACGCTAGATTTAAAAGAAGGGTTTAAATTTAATAAAACCATGCATGCAGCGTTTGTACAACGCCCGTTTGGTAAATTGAAAGTACTTAACACCGCATTATTCATCAGTTTCCTAGGTGGTTCCTTTCTTGCCAGAGACTCTTGATAAAATATTTATATGATTGCTGCCATCGATCGTATCTTAAAATCGCGTGTGATTGTGACTTTCTTCTTGAAGGTGCTTTTTTCATTTCTCTTTGGTTACACTTCAAAAGTGTTTCGACAACGACTCTTTTAAAGAAGAATTGAATATGTTTGATGGATAATAGTGATAAATGGGTTAATGTTTTGGAACAATATAAATCCCAGCTTATTGTCTTAATTTTACCTCAGCTAATTGCATTTGCAAAATATATGACGTATTTTGCAAAAATTGCAAAAAGTACCTCTGGAGAACCCTAGATTCAAGCCTTATCTTTAAAATGGGACTAAAAGGTTTAAAATACTTCTGTATTTTTCATGATATAAGAGAACGAACGTTGCTGGCAAAGACTATACCCTTAATTTGCCAGTAGTGGAAATATGCAAGAAGAAAAAAGACACGTGTGGAAATAACGAAAATTTAAAACACTCAATATAAAAAAGCATAAAAATAAATAACTAAACGATGGGTAACCAGCGTAAGCTCATCACTATTTCTACTAGTAACCTTCCCCAAAGCAGCATTTTTGGTCAGAACGTGGGTAATTTTGTTACATTAAAATATGGGCTACAGGGTGACTACTCGGTACCCTTCGCCTTCTTTATTTCGTCATCGGTTTTCACTTTTCGCGGTCGGGTCAGGTCAACATAGTTGGATCCAACCGGACCATTGCCTAGGAAGTCAAGATACGGGATCTCCCCTAATGTTGAAAATTGCACAAGGGTGAGCCCTTTGGCTAGATGAAATTAGCACGCGGGTTTAAGTTACACGACCACTAATTGGTTTTATTGCTTATACCTACGAAAACACTTAAGGTTGGCCTGAGTGGCCCTACGCGAGAGGAGATGGTGATTTGACGTTGACAAATGGGTACTTTCGTTCTAAGCATGAATCCCTTTGCGCACCACTTGACTCGGAATTGACACGTTCTGGCTTGGAGCCTGGATAACTACGACCTTTCGGACTAGTCCTTGAACGCTTTCGCGATTTGATATTTAGTTTGAATTTCAGTGATCTCTTGCGATGCCATCGCTTAATCGAAAACGAAAGTCTACCCTTCTAACACTTCGCTGAAAACCGAATCATCTACGTTTTTCAACTTGCCGTAGACAGGATTTTCCTAAGTGACGATACCTCAAACTACCGACCTTCCTTAGCCTGCTCAACGTTAAACCAACCTTCGCAGTATGGTTTATTTCAATATGAAAAATATAATATTAGAGTTTAAATAACGACGTAAAATATAAAGGATAGGACTCTTTCACCAAACAAATTAAATAGAGATTAAATACTTGAGTGGGGAAATGACATAAATTTTCCCTAGTTAGTTAGTTTTCCCGAGTGGTCAATGGACAATAAAATAAAATAGGGCGAAATTGTTTTAATAAAGTATTCTAAATTAATAAAATGGATTTAGAAGGAAGGTATCCACAAAATTCAGCCGAAATCCACCTGCCAAACAAACTTTTTCGTTTATGATCACTTGATCTTTACTACAAGATTATACTCGCCTCTGTTGAGTCTAATAAAGCGGAGTAAAATATGTCATGGTTATCGGCCTTCCTTTGTGACCAATATTCCGTGGCGCAAAATTTAATTAATAAAATGAATCTCCTCCTCAATGTCACTGGATTAACCTTTCTGTTCGAAGTTAATACAAAAATTGTCTGGACCTAGATAAACTTTTTCTTTAAAACAAATTTTATCCAGATTACATGTCATAATACTACATTTTTACGCAGGTCCTAATACCATTCATTTTTTAAAAACTTTTTGTTTCTTTATAAACGGTGCATTTGAAAATTGTTATTAGAGAATTAAGGGATTTTCGGCCAGTAAGGTAATACCAGTTATAATACTTTGTCGTTAAAAAAATTTTTATCCAGATTACATCGAATTTACGCAGGTCCTAATACCATTAATTTACTTAAAATTTTTGTTCCCTGATAAGGGGTGCGGTTGAAAATTGTTATCAGAAAATTAATTGATCTTCGGTCAGTGAGCTAATGCCAGCTATAATACTTTGTTTTTAATACAAGTTTTATACAGATTATATTTTATAATACCTCATTTTTCCTCAATAAGAGGTGCGGTTAAAAATTGTTATCAGGGAAGTGAAAGATTTTTGGCCGGTGAAGTAATACCAGTTCTCAAATATCTCTCAGTCGGACTAATGCTTAGTTTCGTTCGATGTGTCAGGCCGGACAGATCACGCCACTGTGGCATGAATCTGTCCGCTATGGGAAGTTGGGCGAACCATACTGCCTGTAGCGTGTAGGGATCTGACGACCCCCCGCCCACGATTCGAGTCTAGTGCTCAATCGTGCAATCAGCTAGCCTAATCTCGAGGGATCCAATCGTCGTATTCCTTACGCCATTGGATCGTCACTCGTTATTAGGAACCGTGGGCTTGCTGACTGTGCATCAGCATGTCCACGTTAATTAAAGTCTCGCACAGGCATTCTCTACTCTGAGATCCTATACTTTCTAGGACACATAAGACCATGAAGTCCACGCACACCAAAGTCTTTCGGCGATTGGCAAGTTGCGACGGGAGCAGGACAGTGTAGTCTGGAAGCTCCTAGTGACAAACCGGCACGAAAGCGGCGGAAGTGTGATCGCCGTTTTGCTCAAGGATTGGCTGTAGAGCAACTCGTGTGCTGCATCCGTGACTGAGCAGCCCTATTTAGGACCCACTCTGCTCACCCTGAAAGGGAAGGGGCTATAAAAGGTGCCCTAAACATAGCCAGCCAACAACTGCCCGACTGGATAACCGCATCCAGAGGGTACACCACATGCGGTCAAAACAAAAGAAAAAGAAATACAATGAACTTTGCCACATGGAATATCCGTACACTTATGGATACAGACACAACCACAAGACCACAAAGAAGAACGGCAATAGTGGCACGTGAACTAAGGAAATATAACATCGATATCGCTGCTCTCAGTGAAACTAGAAGAGCAGGCGAAGGCCAACTTAAAGAACACGGAGGAGGCTACACATTTTTCTGGAAAGGAAAAGAAGAAGATGAACCACGTATTCACGGAGTGGGTTTGGCTATAAAAAAATTAGATTGTGGACCACCTAACCGAATTTCCATCCGGAATAAGCGAAAGATTGATGACATTGCGCCTAAACCTTAGCAAACACCAACACGCTACTATAATCAGCGCCTACGCTCCAACTCTTGCAGCTGATGAAAACCAAAAAGATGAATTTTATTCTCAACTTAGTGAAGCCATAACATCTGTACCTAAATCTGATAAACTTATCATTTTAGGGTATTTCAATGCTCGAGTTGGTACGAATTCAAACCTATGGAAGGGCGTCATTGGCAAGGAAGGTGTTGGAAACATGAAATCAAACGGACTGCGCCTATTAACCTTATGTTCGGAATATGACCTCACAATCTCAAATACAATTTTCCGACAAAAAGACAAATTCAAGACCTCCTGGCAACACCCGAGGTCAAAACACTGGCATCTGATTGATTACATTATTGTACGTTCCAGAGAAGAAGAAGACGTAAACATTACAAGAGCAATAACGAGTGCAGACGACTGCTGGACAGACCATCGCCTGATATGAGCCAAAATGAACTTGCACATTCCACCAAGAAGTAGCCGTCAAGAAAGCAAATAAAAAGAAGATTCAATGTAGAACGCCTTAAAGATGATCAAACCAGAACAAAATTCCAAGTTTCTCTGAATCAAAAGTTGGGTACTTTAGAATACCCGGAGAATATCGACGATCACTGGAGAATTTTGAAGACAGTAATAACATCTGCCTCCGAAGAAACGGTCTGCTACACACAAAGAAACCATCAAGACTGGTTTGATGAGCATGACAAAGATATTCAAAACCTTATTGAGAGGAAGAGAAAAGCCCATAATGCTTGGAAAAGCCAACCTAACTCTAATGAAAAGAAAAGGCAATATCAAGAAGCCAAAGCAGAAGTGCAAATGCAAACACGTAGATTAAAAAATCAATGGTGGACAACAAAATTACATGAAATGCAACATCTAGCTGAGTCCAATAACACCAGAGCCTTCTTTCAAGCTACTAAGATGATATATGGTCCCACTGCACAAGGTATCAATCCCCTACGATCCAAAGAACAAGGCTGCTTAAAGACAGATCCTCTATCAAGTGAGATTCCGAGATTAGAGGAGGTCGAAAAGGCAATAAGACAGCTAAAGAATAACAAGTCAGCAGGCACAGATGGTATTGCTGCTGAAGTCTACAAAGGCGATAAGGCCCAATGTGGAAACTACAGAGGTATATCTCTGCTTTCTGTTGCTGGAAAGATACTTGCACGGATACTATCAAACCGATTAGTTCCGATTTCTGAACAAAATCTGCCAGAGACACAGTGTGGATTTAGGCCCAATCGAGGCACAGCTGATATGATCTTCAGTGCCAGACAAATGCAAGAGAAATCTAGAAAACAAAATCGCCCTCTCTTCATGGCCTTCATTGATCTAGTCAAAGCATTTGATTCGGTCAACAGAGAAGCTCTTTGGAAAATACTGGCAAAAGCTGGATGCCCTCAAAAATATATTCAAATTCTTAGACTACTACACGACAATATGAATGCAACAGTCCTGAGCAACGATGGACCAGGAGAGTCATTCCAGATTACGACAGGCGTTAAACAAGGGTGTGTTATTGCGCCCACCCTATTCTCTATATTTTTAGGTGCCATGCATAATGGATGACCAACAATAACCGGCTGCTGCCGGAAACTGGGTGTGCCAGGACTGTGGAAGGGTGTGCGGCTCGAGAATTGGCTTACATAGCCATCAAAAAACGCACAACAGATAGCGACGATACACGGTATCGAGTGATTGCCTATGATGATGATGATGAGTTTCGTTCGGAAAAAAGAAGAGAGTCTGTAAATTTTATAGATTATTCCACTCGTAATATGTCAAAAGTCCCATGAGATGAGTGTGATTTTCAAAAATTACAGGCTTACGTCAAGTGATAAGAATTTCACTGACAATTTTTTCCTCGGTTACTATAGCCTACTAATTTTGTATATAAAAATTGTTTAAGCAAGTCAAAGGTGGTACTTTATTATTACAATAACGGAATTTTTTACGTCAATATTCGAAATGTTTCTAATCTTTAGTTCCGTCGACTGAATCTGTCTTTGTCGTAACTCGAAATACAACATGCAAAATTTTTTTGTGTTTTAGCTAAGTTAAAATAATCCCTAAATACACCTCGTACGTCAAAATTGCCCAAATAATGTTTCACTCATTCGCGTTTTTTTTTCAAATTTCACTCCTTCTGCGGAGACGTAAAATTTAAGGACTGCCATTCCCCCAATCTTACCATACCTTGCAGAAAAATCCTCCAAAAGAAAACTCTGGTGTTATTTAGAAAATTATCAAAATATTTCCTCTCATACATTTTACACCCTGTATAAAACTGACGCTTCACTGAATCAATTTGAAATGTTATACTGCTAAGGTTATCGTAGTCAGCCATGACTACACAGCCCTTAAACCTGGGTCACTGATCACCTTATCCTCGTCAACAGTATTGGTTTCAAAGGACGGGTTTATTAAAATCAAAACGAAACTAAAACTAAAGCCCAAAAACACTCCCTCAAAACTTATGAAAAATGTCATTACTGCCTAAGAATATTTTGAGAGGGTGTTTCAAAAAGCATTAAAATTATATCAACTTTCGAATCAACTGAGAAAAAAAACTTCGTTGCAACCAACATTAAAAACAGAAATCTGCAACCCACAGCCAGATGTAATGTCACATATACTATTATCAGTTTTAAGAAGCGGTAAGGTTATTTTGTTGCAGACGATCAGGTAGTGATAGCCTGTTTGAAAGTTGGAGACAACGATGTGTTTGAAATTAACTCTTTGTTATAGACTTCCATTTACTACAATCTATTCCTAATACTATGTACTTATATACTATGAGAAATCACGAAGTTTAAGAAGTTGGCTCCACCCAAGTAGGGGCTTTCAAATATTTGGAATTTCAACTCCTGGTTTACTGAAAATACCCTGATTCGACCCAATAAAGGGCTTCAAGGAATTTACGTTTAAGCCAGTGTGACTCCTTTTGCAAAACCCTTGCTTCTGTCCACTTCATTCGGTGTTGTTTTGACCGTGCATGTTCGGCGATTCCTGATTTCGTTATTTTACTTCTTTGGGTATTCGCCTGATGTTCCTTAAGCCTAACAGATAGTGGTCTTTTTATTTTGCCTATGTATTAGACTTATGTTATTAGATTTAAAAGCTGTTTTAATAATAAAGTTGTTCGTTATTCTTCGAGTTTCCTCTAATACTCCTTTAATGTAGGAATTGTAAAAAATGCATTTGCTTGGTTTTGGTCTTTTAACCTTTGGCCTGGTTGCTAACATTTTATAGATAGTATCTATGATAAGTTTAAGGCCGTAACCATTCTACTGCAGATCCTTCCTAATATGTCTTATTTCGATTTTCAAGTCCTGAGAATTGTTACAAATTTGAGCGGCTCTCTTATACAAAGTTCTTATTATGCCTCGTTTGGTTATAGCAGAATTATTTGAACCTTGATTTAAATATTGTCTTGTGTATGTGGGTTCACAATAGATTTTTGTTCTGATGTCGCTTTCTACTCATTTGACAAGTACATCAAAAACAGAAATTTGACAATTTTGCTCCAACTCCATTGTTAATTTAATGGTGGGTTCTTATGTTATTTAGGTGGTGAAGATTTCCCATAGTATATACGTACGTAGCCTTAGGAATAGTTTGTAGTTTGCACCTGAAGACGATCAGAGATTGTCCTGATCGAAACGCCGTGTATATATTAAATATAGACAAAGGAAGTCCGAAACACAGAGTTAATTTCTACGGACCATTTGTAGTACTAATATTGAAAGCTGTTGGAACCAAAGAGAAAAAAAGCAGACGCTGTGGAAATAGATTTTCAGGGCTGGAATATGTACAGAACGCTGAAATTAGAGGAAGGACAGGAAGAACACACGAAAGTGGAAAATGGAGATGGAAAGATGGCCTGAAAGGATACTTATGTACGTTCCAAGAAACAGAAGAGAAAAAGAAAAGCCAGCGCTAATTTGGAAGAACAAGGTAATCATGGGCGATAAGGCGATATAAGCCGAAGATTGGAAAAACCGCAAAAAAATGGCGATTGAAATGCAGGATGCGGCAGAAGCTGTAGGACCCGCGCAATGATGATGATGATGATGATGATGATGCAGCACATGACCCTCCAATTGGATCTTAATACTTAATAAGACGATTCCTTACAAGAGTGAAATAGATCCCGTTAGAAGGTGTCTAAATTCTCCATTGGATTTTAAAGGCCTGGTCGAAATTAACTGAGAATAAACAAAATGCTTATCCGATATGCCACAAGTGCTACTTTAAAAAAATCGCAGCTTGGGGAAGACAGTGTATTTATATGTTATTCACCGACATTCGCAGAATAGGCTTTATTGATTTGAACTTCCCCCCGTCAGAATCACTAAAAATCGACTTTCAATCATGCAACTTTTCCCCTAGTAAGAATGTATACGTACGCCACTGGCTTATTTTTTGCTAAAACTTCCTGTTGAGGACTCTTTTTCTATGTCTTTCGTAATATACCCAAAAATGGTTTATTCAATATTTATCGCCGCGTTCATATATTCCCGTCATAACCAATAAGGCTAAATAAATTGCTCGAAGCCGATCGAAAAGCCATATACTAAAATAATGGATTTCTGAAAGTATTCGCCGAGAGTACCGACATCAACGGCGTATCACCTTAACCATAAAACTTAAGAAAAAACAGTTTTTTTTACTTAATGCCAAATGAGCATTCTGATTCTCGACTTTTTATACAGCTGGTTGACATGTCCTAAAAATCCAACCGTTTTAAATAACGGGAAGTTTTCACCCCCCTGCAAAAAAGACTATGTGCAGCACTGAAGAAAATCTAAGTCATTGTGACAAAAGTATTCTCTCTATACCAGGGCATTACTTAATTAAATCGGTTAAGAAATAAAAAAAATACGGGCTTTTATATTGAGTGGAGTTGTTTGCTGTAACTTTAGATAGAATTACAAGACTTTAGGATTTTATTTATATTTAGGATTGTGGTTAAATATTTAACAATTCTCAAAAACCCATGATGGCGGACATTTTTAAATAATGGGTAAAAGAATATGTTTGGTACCTATACTGAACAAAATCTCAATTAATGCGACAAAAGTTCCCTTCCTGCTGCATATATGAAGTTATCACTAAATTAAATCGATTAAGAAATTAAAAATTGCTAGTATGCTGACATAAAGTAAATGCCCCTTTGCTTAAAATTTGCCTGTTTCTGCATATAGGAAAATGCCGCAGATTTTATTAGGCCCATTGAGTGGCCTACTAACAGCTCCGATTTGAATCTGGTAGACAGCCATTATTAGGGAGATTTAGAAAAAGAAATATACAGAAATGGCCCCAGCTACGACGAAATCAAAGTTTGCCCCAAAGAAACATTACCAATGCTTTTTATACAGACCGCTTCAAGCTACTGCGAACATAGGGGGAATCAAGTCCAATTTACTCTCCGTGCCGTACGACCGAGGTGGATTCGAAGCACGCTACAGTGTTATTTTTTGGAAATTCATTTGGATTTTATTATTTTGTTTTATTTCTGCCTTGCTCGAGAAACAGATGGGTAAGTTCTTAATTGAAATAATACATTTTTAAAACTAAAAATGGATGTCTACGAAGTTGCCGAAAAAGTGCAGATGGTCAAATGGTCAAATCGTCATAACCCAACACACGTTCGATATTGGTCGAGAGAAAATTTGCACTTATATTTTGACGTAAGAACACAGTATCTCCAAAAACTAAATGTTTGGGGGGGGTATTGTAGGGGAACACGTAATTGGGCCATTTTTTATTAACGGCAATTGCAATTTGAATGGTCCTAGATACTTGGATCTACTGCAGCAGCACATTATTCCAACTGCTAGGCAGTTGTTAGGTGTAAGATTTGGTGAAACATGGTTTAAACAAGATGGTTGTTCCGCTCACAATGTTGGCCTTGTTAGGGAATATCTTGATAATGTATTTCCTAATCGGGTTATAAGTACACGGGGAACTATTTTATGGCCAGCTCGATCTCCCGATCTTGCTCCTAATGACTTCTATCTGTTTTTGAAGATGCTTTTCAAATTATCACCCCTAACATGCTTGTAAACGTTAGAAGGGGTTTTTATAGTAGGCTCGGATATTGTCTAGCCGAGCAAGGAGGACTTTTCGAACATTTGCTTAAATTTTTTTTTGAATGGGAGAATCTTTTTGGTTTTTAGAATGTATTATTTTATTTTGAGAACTTGCTTTTATTTTGTTTCTCCTTATTATTTTCATTGTAACACGTCGTCACTGATAAATCTGAGCAGTTGACAATAAAACGCTCTTATTTATCAGTGACAAAAAATAAGAAAATTACGTTATAAAAATTTGCGTATTTATTGACCAAATTCCGGTTTCATTGACTACGCTCCACACAGCACCGTGGTTAGAGGCGTACTAAATACAAGGCGAACGGCGGCGAACGGCAGCGAATGGCGATCGGAAGCCTGAGTGTTGGTTGCTTCACTGATAGGCGTGCGGTGTCTCTGCATGTAAGTACACTGGCAAATTAGACTTCTTCCGCCCTATGTTCGCAGTAGCTTGAAGCGGTCTGTATATGGCGTAACTACTTACGTACTGTCTTAAGAACACATGGGTATCAGCTTAGAAAATCTGAGTAGCCTGATCTAGATCATTATACATAAGGGTGCAAAAAAATTTATAAAAAATATAAGTGTTTGAAGATTAATAACAAAATAAACTCAGCTTAAAAATCAGTAGTTTAAAACCACTGAAATTTTTTTAATTTTATTACAAGTCTCTCAGTCAATTTTTATTAAAAACCCTGGAAATGATGACACTAAGATGTTTACTTCTTAACTGATTTAAGCAAGTGATACCTCCATATCCATAGCAGATATGGGGGATAAAATGGCTTTGATTTTGTTTTGTTACATTTTTAGGGGAGTGAAATTACCCAATGGTTAAAGCGTATTAAAGCTGTCCGCCATCTTGGATGTTCGAAAAATGTCAAAACCGCAAATGTAAAAACTGCAATTTTTTTGCAAATGACCATTTTGAGTCAAAAACCACTTATTTCAGAGATTTATAGTTTTTTTATCTCTTAACCGATTTAATTAAGTAATGCCTTGGTCTAGAAAGCATACCTAAGGCTTTTGTCGCAATGACTTAGATTTGCTCTGCTCTTCTGCGTATTTTTTTTGCAGGGGGGGTGAAAACAACCCGATATTCAAAACGGTCCGTCATCTTGGATTTTTGCGAAATGTCAAATTTTGAACCGGATCGGAAAAGTCTCATGTCTTGTCTTTCAAAAAAGTTTAAAAAATTTAAAATCGAGCTATTCAATCAAAAGTTATAGCAAATTTAAAATTTGGCAAGAATTTTTGTCCCGCCCTATATATTGCAGAATAGATGATGCGTCATCTACTTCTGATGCAGCAGATACTATTCTCTTTGGTCCTTAAGTTTTCACACAGAGGGCGCCATTATTAAACTAGACTGGTATCTCCTCCGGTCAGGATTGTCAGTATATGTGGTACACCCAGTTGGCGAATTCTTAATGAGGATGAAATGTCATCCGCGTAAGTTCCATGCTTTGTGTTATAAGTAAAACTAACTACAAAAAACTTGTTTTTTTTTGTCGGACTGACAGTGCCCCAGCCCTTTTTCATTTGTTTTGTAAAACTTGAGGTTAACTGACGTCAATGCAAAAATACACATTTACGTCAGCCCCCCCCCCTAAACAGTTCTGTTCTTATAGGACCTTTTGACCAAATATGCTAAAGCTGACTAATATTCATCCAAAATAATTTCTGATCCTCACTAGGCCTTTTTATTCATGGCATAGTAGGAAAAATTTTAACGGTGGGATTTACTGAAAGAGTTTAGTCTATTTTAGAACGATCCTAAGTTTAAGTGAAATTTTTGGTTTTAAGCAATTTACACCAACTTCCTTGAGTTTTAGACATAGTTTGATTTATAAGAAGAATTTTAATAAATTTGTTTATTAAATAATAATCTTAATACAATCTTTTGTTGGATTTAAAGAAACAGTTTCAATTTAGAACAAAAGAAAATTAAAAAATTTAAACACACGCGGGGTTTAAATAAGAAATACTCTGTAGAATAAATTAACATTGGGGCTACATGTCACACAACGATTTAGATGAGTAATAATAAAATAAGGAGTATATTAATTTTGTATTTATTTAAAAGGTGTTTATTTATGAAATGTATTAAAAAACTTAAATGCAAGTTTACATCTCTGTCACTGTCGAAATGTCAGTTTAAAAATATTAGCGCTGCGTTCAATCACAAACAGCGAGTTCGGATCTTTTGCCTCTGCTTGCACCTTGGCTTGCATCAACCTCTACTGATGAAAGCTGCAGCTTCAAAATGAGTTGGGCTCAATGTTTTACTTTCAGTTTGTAAATAAATTAATATAGTTGTTTTCAGTTTTTTGTTTGGTATATTTTTCGTGCATAATCAGTGACCTTCACTTATGTCTGTTTTGCCTCGTAGTGCCCTCACAAATATATTTTTTGTGCTGAAAACGGGTTCAAAATATGGCATTTTTTTGGACAAAGTAGGAGGTATTTTATTGGGTAACAAACAACTTGGGATATTAAATAAGGTAAATTAATCCTTGTGAAAACGGTTACTTAGAGGAATTATAAATGAACTTATTATCAAATGCTACAAAACAATCCTTTCTGGGGGCTATAAATTAAACCACCCCCCTGAGGTGGTCTAAAAATTACCAACTTTAAAACCTCAAACACAAATAATAAAGCTATTATGTGAAAAATTTTTGGCGTATTCACCATTTGCCATTTTGAAACCTGTCAAAAAAAAATAGTTTTAGGGCATTTTCTTCTAAAATATGATGTATTTTGAGAAAAAAGCAGTTTTTGACTGGTATTTTTCAATAACAATACAAAATAATCAATAACTTTTTGTCTTTTTTGTATGGGTAAGTGTTTTCTGAAAATTGGTTTTGAAATTTAGAACCCCGCACAGGTGTAAATATTTAGACCTATAGGGGGTACTATTTTAAATCTTACTGTAAAAGTTTCTGTTTTAATTTACCTAAAAAAACGCTAAAAAGTTAAATGAGCCTCAAATTAAACACAAAATTTCTGTTTCTCTAATCGTAACGAGAATTTGCACATACGGGGTTTGATATTTTACTAAATTTAAACTTTAGGACAATATTTCTGATGGAGGATGCTAGAACAGATAAAACAACGTTAATTTTAAAGCACTAAAATTCTAAGAAAAGAATAATTTAGTGCACTTTTCCAAATCTCAAAGCAGACTAAATTGACAATGCCAGAATTACTAAAAGGTTGTTACTAACTCCAGAATTGACTTTGCAGACTTTTACCCAAGGTGGACCTTTGCCCCAATCCACGATGATGTAACTCTTAGGTGACTTTAGAACCACATTTTAGTGTGACAAAGTTGAGATATTATCATTTATACATGCGGGGTCGTGCGGAGTCCGAAGATATTGGTGTTATGCAACCTGAAAAAAATACCAAACTTATTCCGATCAAATAACCAGCGATAAGTCCAACAAAAATCTTACAAAGTACAACTTTTCTTTGGTAAAGATTAATTGACTAATTTTATTATGTAAACCTGACTTCTGACTGATTTTTCCCAATTATATTATTCTGGTAAAATTGCCAACGATAAGTTCACCGAAAATTTTACTAGATAAAATTATGATAAGAAGTAAAAACTATTTTTTATAAAGATAATAATTAAACAAAAAGTAAAGTTTCATCCTCAATTAATCAAAAACTTTGTTGGCTTACAAATTCCTTCATTTTCAGAAATCTCTCCAATTAAGACGAATGCATTAAAATTTATAATAAATACCCGTCTAGGAAAAGTGCATTTAAAACAATGCAATGGGTCAGACTGTCAAAACAAGACCTTTATAATTTATGATGAAAGTTTTAAATATTATGTGGTCAGTTGCGAGATGTTAGTTTAGGTTACACCAATAATTTAATAGGTAATGTCAGACGGTAAAATTGCGCTTGGGGTAGTAATTGTGGTAAAAGAGAGGTGGCTCCCGACGTAGGGGCTAGGCTCTACGCGGTCCCTTTTTGGCCCCTGGGCATTTCCCTCAAACTTTCACTCTCCCATAGTCGAACCTTCCTGGCTTTTGGATAACGACCAGTTTGCTAGTTTTGACGTCGAAAGTTTGTACACGAACGTACCACTAAAAGAATCAGTCCAAATCATTGGACCTTACTTCCAGGAAAAGGAAAAGTATTTTCGACAGGGAGATGGTCTACCTAGAGGATCTCCACTTTTGCCGATAGTGGCCAACATGTTTATGGAATCCTTTGAAAAAAAGAAAATTATCAGGTCCCATTTCTCGACGTTCTAGTAACCAAAAACCATCATCGCTTCCGTATATCGCAAACCAACTCATACTGGACAATATCTAAACTTCAAGTCAAAACACTCCACGTCAATCAAACTGGGAATTCCAAGATCCCTTATAGATCGAGTCATCTACATCTGCAATATAGAAGAAGCTTTAAATAAAGAAAAGGCAAAAATTCGTTCCGAACTACGAAGGAACGGATTCTCCAACTACATGTTCAGTAAAACTTCAGACCACACCAACTAAAAGGAAGGCGACTCTTATAATTCCATATATCAAAGAAATCTCAGAAAAAGATAAGAAGAATAGACAATCTTCAGACAGCCTTCAAAACGACCACAATAATAAGAAGTCAATTAACAAAAAGTAAACCATATGGCCACAACACCAAGGACTGTGTGGGGATATCTATATCGGAGAAACTAGCAGACCCATGGAAGTTCGCCTAACAGAACACACACGCTAAACTCGAAAAGGGGACACACCTGGATCAAAAATAGCTCAACATTGCTGCGAAAATCAACATCATATGGAATGGAAAAAAGCATGATCGTTGCCAAAGAGGAAAATATACTCAAGCAGAAGTTTAAAGAAACATCATGCATACAGAGGAACCAGAAAGTATTTTCCCGACAGAGTGTCACCATCACGGACAGTTGGAAACCCATACTTTAGGTAACGGATTTCAATTGAAAAAGGGCGCAGCCAACTAAGTAAACTTCATGTTCACTGAACACTGGTTTGTTTTTGTGGTTCACTGAATACAAGTTTCGGTAGTCTTAGTTTTTTTTAGTATTCACCTGATTACCATTGCAGATACATAAGCATTCGAAACGTTGTGAAAAAGTAAAAATAAAGACAATGAAAGAAACTCTAGTTTACTCTTTGGACTCGTTCGTTTTCTTGCAAACTCGTTGCCCGGGAGATTATTGTGCCCTGATACCCATACAAGTTTAGCCTCTTTTTCCTTTGCTAGTTTCCGGATGGCATCTGCGCACTCTTGGACTAGTCCTTTAGGCATAGTAGGTTTAAAGTGCTTTCATGGCAGCTTGGCTGTCCGTGCATAGCTTAGATTAAAAAGAGACAAGATATCTGGTCCAACGAAAACTCCTTGGCAAATAATAACCACTGTTTAATTACCAAATTTGCTATCACCCGACAAAACTAAACAATGGGTTGGAATAAATTCCATATCGTTCTAAAAGTTAGAGAGGGAAAGCGAGAGAGATATGTAGGGTGTGACGCAGTGGCAAAAACAAGCCTAAATAAATAGGTGAATCGCAGAGCCAGCGTCTGTTTTACACCGATCATTCTTGAACTGTGAGCATGCATTTGATGTGCTTTGACTGTTGAGTGATCAATTCCTCTCGCGGCTTCGAAAATTAGGTCCCAAGATTTCTCAGTCTCCATGAGCATCGGGTATCTTTAAGTAGTTCAACTAAGGTACATAGCTAAACTTTGTCTTCTGCTCCGGTTCTGATCTCTTTCACCTGTGCAGTTACCGAAATGACATATACTTCCGCTTGGAAAACTCTGTCTCGATTTATACGACCATTGATTCATCTGTGAAGTAGATCATGGCATTTCCTGATAGGTCAACTTTTTTTTTGCCATTTTAACCAAAAAATAATTGTGATTTTCACTGATTTTAACATTAATAGATAGGATATTGCAGCTTTTTTTGAAGGGAGGGGAGGGGTGGTTTAATAAATTTTGTGTCGAGTGATTTTATATGAACTTAAATTTACCTACTAGGTATGATTGCTTACTTTTTATTTAAAGATATTTTGATGCTGACTTAATATAAAAAATATTATTCTAGATCTGTTGTCAAAATTACCCATTTAATGCACCGCTAGCGAACATTTTAGGAAAACTACACTACAAACGACTTTTTGAATGATGTTGACAAAAACTACGACTGGGCCTAGATTAACTATCTATATGTGCTTTATGTGTACAAATTTATCTCCAAATTCACACAATGGTTTTTGTGTTTTAGCCTTATTTTTTCGCTAGGTTGTAAATATTACTACTTCGGACATGGGTGCGACAAAACTTGGACCAAATTCCCTGATCGTTTTTTTCCTAAATTTTTGTGGGAAAGATATTTCAAACAATCGATTATTCTTATCTTTTTTCTTGTAGTTATTGTTCTTTTTGGATTGCTTTCACCATTTAAACGACTTCGAGAAAGGACGCATCGTGGGCATGAAAGAGGTTGGTTTTGGTTTACGGGAAATTGCAAGAAAGGTTAATGTCAAGCCATCAACAATGCTAAGTGCGGGTTCTGGACGTCCTAGATTATTACAATGTCGTGATTTACGGCAAGTCTTCTTGCTCTCAGAAATAGATGGGACAGTATACGCCAAGTAAGAGATGTTCTAGTTGCAGCTACAGGACGAGGGTTTTAAGGATGACAGTTAATCGAAGATTGCTTGGTATGGGGCTGAGGGCTTACCGTCCGCTTTTGGTGATACCTTTGACCCCGCAACATGGCTCGCCGCTTGAAGTGGTGCAGAGTTTGGAAAAACTGGACCGACTAATACCATAATCTTCAGCGACGAATCCAGGTTTTGTTTAGGCGGCCATGATGGACGCATGAGGGTTAGGCGATTTCGAGGTGAGAGACGAAATGTTGCAAAGCAGATCACCTCTCATCAACGGCAATCTGACTACTCGGCGATATATTGATGATATGCTACAGCGAGTTTTACATCCTACCTACAAAATATCTCAAATGCGACCTTTCAACAAGATAATGCCAGACTGCTCGTGAAACAATGGACTTCTCACATGAATTTGACATAGAGAGTTTGGAATGGTCAGAAAGATGGCCTGACTTGTCGCCTATCAAACATGTATGGGATATGATAGGGCGCAATCTTAGTCGATTACCACGTCCCCCTGAAAACTTAGATGAACTCTGGCATGCCGTAAGGAGGATTTGGATGAGTGTTCCTCAATATGGTATAGACCATCTTATTTTGTCAATGCCTAATAGAACAAACGAGTGCATAAGTAACCATGGAGGAGTTATATTTGTCTTTGATGGTGTTGCATTTTTTTGTTATCCAGTATACTTTATATTTTATGAGTTTTTTACTGTGCAAACGTACCTGGCATAAAATAACTTAAACACTCTCAGAAACTTCGCAATAATAATTTTAATAAAAGTATTAAAAGGAAACTACCTAATCTGCTTTTGCAATTATATTAATTATTTCTTCGTGCAGAAAGGTGTACTACCTTTTTAAGACCTTTTAATTTAAAACTTCAAAGTACAGCGTTATTCATTATAAATGCATTATGCATTTTATGAAAAATATTCTTTAACCAAAGTTGCATAACTTTAAGTAAAATAGTAAAAGTGCCATGTACTGTTACCTTTGTCTTGAACGGTTATTGAACAAATTTAGAAAAACTTCGCAATACGAGCAATGTGTTGAACAAAGAACCACCTAAAATCTATTTTTCCTTGGCTACTGACACATTGCCCTTATAGCTATTTTTTATTGCACTCAATAACCGCTAAAGATAAACCCTACATATGGTATATTTTTGGAATCAGGGAGAGAAGATCTATCAAAGAATAAGAAAGTTTATGTCCAAATTCGACATAAGCAATGACATTGTACAATTTTGAGACGCATTGTTTCATAACTTGCTTAAAGTTATGCAACTCTTGTTGAAGACTATCTTTTGTTAAATGCATAATAACAGAGAAAACAGGGGGTACCATTTATAACCTAGATAATTTGGATTGCCTGTTGTACAGGTTTTAATAGTATAAATCATTAAAGTTTAGAAAACTTGGCAACGCTGGAAACTATGTTACTCTGTGTAAGTATTCTTGAAACGTAATAACTAGAACTTCGGCAGAAACTTAATAATTGTAATGAAAGTTTTACTAAAGAGAAACTTAACCTGCTTTTGCAATTATCAACAGCTTCTTTGTGTAAAAGTGTGTTAGCTCTACCTACTTAATATATTTCTGTAGTAAATACAGTCGGAAATTTGTTCGAGAAAAATATATGTTTATTTAAGTTAGGTTGATTGTTATACAAGCTGGACGTGTTTTCGAGACTGAGACCTCTAATAATAGAAAAGTAAAGAATGTTGCCAGTTCCGAAGATGGCTTATAAGTGAATAAGAATCGCGCCGCGCTGTGCCTATAGTTAATAGAGACTCAAAGTTAAACCACCGCTTAAACGTAACGTAGCTCTGAAATTCAGCACTCTTATCGGTAAAAACCGGCAGAGGTAGGCATTTCCACCTCGACTAACATGATTTTAGCTACCGGATCAGAAGACGCGACGTAACGACACGTAGTTCGGATTTTGTAGTGGGTTCGGGACAACAAAGGCCCTGTTTAGCATTCAAGTCTTGGTTCAGCGGTCTAGGGATGTGTCGGTTTCATAGATTATGAGAAATCGTTTGACCGAGTCAAACACGAAAAGCTCATTGAATCGCTAAAAGAAGTTGGTCTAGATAACCGAGATCTAAAGATAATTGCTGATCTATACTGGAATCAGACTGCTCAAATAAAGGTTGATGGCCAACTGTCCGAAGAGGTCCAAATAAGAAGAGGTGTGCACCAAGGTTGTATATTATCTCCACTGTTGTTTAATATCTATAGTAAGAAAATAATAGAGAATGCACTACATAACTGCGAAGAGGCTCTGTTCATAAACGGCATACAAATCAGAAAACTACGATATGCCCATGATACTGTACTAATAGCAGATACGCTGGAAGGCCTGCAAGAGTGGTTGAATCAAATTTCTGCCAAAAGTTCGCAATTCGGGCTTAACTTAAATATTGGCAAAACAAAATGAATGGTCATATCTAAGGAAAAGAATATCAGAGGCATGTTAGAAGTAAATTGGCAGCAAGTCGAGCGCGTAGATTTATACAATTACTTCGGTTGCCTCCTCAATGCAAGAATTTCGTGTAAGAATTGAACAGGCCAGATCATGTTTGTTTAAAAGTTTGAGACAATGATGTGTTTGAAATTAATTCTGTGTTTCAGACTTCCATTGTCTATATTTTATTTATACACGACGTTTCGATCAGTAAAATCTCTGATCGCCTTCGGGTGCAAACTAAAATCAATTCCTAAGGCTACGTACTTATATAATGTGAGAATATTTTACCTTTTTTAGTTAGAAAAGTAACAAAAGACGTGAGCAGATTTTTGACAATATCTTATATATTGGTTGAAGAAGTTAAAGTCGAGCCAAAATAACAATTTTTAGTTGCCTTAGTTGCCATAACTAACAAATACACTAAAATTAACGTTGGATCAAGTACAAAAACTAGTCATTTATGCAACGGCCGCTATGATGGATGAGAAAACGACGCACGGTGGTAAGATCATATTAGATCATGCGGCCAAAATTGCTTCAAATAAAAATAAACAATATATAAAATATTTCATATCAACATTTTGTAACCACATCTAACACAATAAATGTCATATAACTAATACCATAAAAAAATGACTACTGCAAAAAATTCATTTCAACATCAGAAGTTTTTGCAAGACAAGTAAATATTTTAATAAAATGAAAAAACCTCCATGAAATTGAAGTAATTTTCTCCAATGGCTGTTTTGGAATTTATCCCTAAAGTTCTTTCTTTAAAATTATATCATGTCTTTTGAATTTAATCGATAATATTTGGTTTTCCAAAATATCTTTCTTTTAGTTCGATAAAGTAAATTAGCTACTATGATACACATTATTTTTTTTAAAATGAAATGTTTCACTTTCTGCAAGGAAATAAATTATCTGCGAAGTTTACCGAAGATTAGATTGTGCTTATAACTCACCGTTTTTCATAATTAGTTACTTGTATCTGCCCAAATTTGCCTATTCAAATGATATACATTTTTAAAGTAGACCGTGCATCTTGATGATGCATCAGATTATGTTCACTTGTTTTGTGAGGAAGCATCTGAGTCTAGAAATAAAGACTTCAAAAGATTTCGACAACTATGTTCACGCAAATGTTCAAGATCTGCTACTAACGAAGATATTCTTCATTCTCTGGTATTTTGGATGTAAGGCACAAATTTCCGAGTACAACTAGGTTTTTACAAAAACTGCATAATAATTCCTTAACTTTGAAGTGTATGTTATTCTAAATCTATATTTTGTAGCATTATTATTTAAGAATTTATAGTTAAAGACATTCATTAGTAGTAAAAAAAATCATAAATACAAAAACAAAATCTTTTAAATAAAATCTATATGTTTGTGGCGGATTCATAATGTCGAAACTACTTTTTTTGGGCTTTTCGCCACTAAGTTAAGGAAATTCTTTCAAAAATATGTTAAAACATTGTTAAAATGAAACACTGAAGAAAAGAAAATATTTCAACCGAAATGCGATACAATTTTTTTTCTGGAAAATACCACAGTATAGGAGAAGTTGATTTTATGGAAAAAAATTGACCGTCTAACTTAGACAAGTGATATCTCAATTTTGCTCTGATTTTTTTTTGCTGCTGAATTCATATTTGTATGCATTGTCACCGGATTTACATAAGAATACTTACACAAAATGCACTAAAATTGTAATTAACCCCCCCTGAACTCAAATTTTAAAATAAGTAAAATCAAAAATTTTACGAACTGCCTGCGCAAATTGGAAACATTTTCGCCTGCGGCGCTATACAAGACCATAAATATCTACGATTTTAATTTAGAAATATAATTATTACTCAAAAATAAAAAAATATACTTTTTAATACCTTCATCAAAAACATGATTTTAGTAACTGTCTGCAGATAACTAAAGCAAGGCTTTTTTGGTTACTGATGCAAGAAAACTTTTTTTGATCACGGGTGCAAAAAAAGATTTCTGTCGTTTTTTACCCAAAGTTAAAGAGAAATAGCGGAAAATAGTAATATTGAAAAAATGTAATTATTCTTGCCTACGAAATAAGCCATTTCTGGCAGTTTTCATCAAGTATCTACCAAAAAATCATTTAAAAATATCGTCAAAATATCAAATTGCCAAACATTCAAATGTCGCAACAATGAACGTCACCGAGTAAAAAGACACATCGCTATGGAAACGATTGTTATTTCATTTACCAGCCGCCTTGATTTATAGTGTAAAGATGGTATGTTGTGAGAAGTTCTCTTTGTTCGAGATTTTTAACAGTATTTTCCTGTTTTTCTTGGATTCGTTAATAAAGGTATTAAAAAAAATAGTGTTGACAACTCGCGGCTAAACTGTGCTTTTTTTTACTCGCGTTTTTAAATACCTCGCTGCGCTCGTTATTTAAACAAACGCTTGTAAAAAAAGTACTATTTTAGCCACTAGTTGTTAAAACTTCTATTTTGATACCCTAAAAACGATGCTCTACAAATAAACTACAAGCCTTTCCAAATGTAAAAGAGTTTTAAAACTCGCGAAATACGCCTGATTAGTATTTTCTTTGTAAGGAATATTTGAAAATAAGCGTTTTTCGCGAGTTTTAAAACTTTTTTTGGCGTACTTTATACATATTCAAAATTTTATAGCTCATTTTGTGGAAATCGTTTTAAGGATATCAGAAGCCATTTTTTTTTGCTAATCCTACTACTCCTATATGCGTCAAATGGGCTTCTAAAATAAAGGATTTTGAACAAATTTAGGCGTACTTTATGGATACTCTGTACACATACGGGCATTAGTTTTAATATTAAAAATGTTGGTCGTTATCTATTTAATCAGATCTCCAGAAACCATTTTTATCCTATCTTTAGTTTTCTCGTAAACGAAGGTTAACTTTAGTAAAAAAATAACGTCGAGATTTTTAACTTTCCAGTCAATTTCTAGCTCACCCTGTACTTATAGGGGAAAGTGCCCATTATAGACTTTTAAAATGTATACTTTTGTTAAATCGAAAAACACCCCCTATTTAATTATTGCGTATAAGACCTAAAAAACACTTCTTCTAATGATTTTCTTTGATTTTAAAAAATGTTGATCTGAAAAACTTTCCCTAAACCTCAATCTACTGTGCGCCATTTGTGTAAATCGTTAAAAAAAATCTTGTTTTTCTGTTAGATATTGATGATTTTTTAGTTAGTTTTAGTAATTTTTAAGCATTCTTTTAGACTGGCTACAGTCTAAAATAGGTTTAAAGCATTTTTAAAATTTTCCGTATTTAAATAAAAAAATAAGAAGTATTGATATAAATTTACTGTAAGTAACTGCTGCTGCTAATGGTACGTATTTTAGAATTATTAATAAATGGTATTTGAAAATTAGTACATTTGTGTTTGCAGACGTAGAAGCCTTGATTTCAAACCAATTAAATTAGTACAAATATTATCCAGAGATGGTGCACAAGCGAGTTGCTAGAAGGTTTATACGCCGTTTTCATGCAACGTTTAGTCGCCTTTGGAAACGTTAAAACGTCGACGTATTGTTCCTTGGCTGGTGCGATAATTTAATCTGGACCGGAACCGACGCAATTTAACAATTATTAATAATTTCAAATTCAATCAGGCCAACTTTTTGACACTGATAATATTGGTTTCGTTTAGTTTCTGTGATCCAAAGAACTTGCAATTAACAGTAAAAGTTCTCATACATCTTTTACTACCGATATCTATTATTGTATTTTTTCTAGTTCCATAAATTATATCAGGTGGGCCAAAAAACCCCGTACATTTTTTTCGGCTGTAGTTTTGCTACCGCAAGTTTGATTTTTATCATTTTACAAAATGAAGGCAAAATTTAGCGCCCCAATAAATTTACAAAAAATATTTGTAGCGTAGAGGGCAAAGGGTAAGGGAACAAATGGGAAAAGAGTTTTTCCTCGACCAGAATTTGAACCCGGGACTTCTAGAATACCAGTCTAATACTCTACCAACTAAGCTACCGAGGAACTGGGGTTTTAACTGGCTATTCGGAAATCCTTTCGTCTGATTCATTTGTTAATAGTGGGGAGATCTTTGAAGCCTACTGCGGCTTTAAAAACCTAGACATGTATAAAGAAAAGGAGGTGCACATTCACGATTATTAGTTGTACGAAATTTCTATTTATCTATCAACCAACATATTTACAAAATGAAGGGAAAATTTACCGCCCTAATAAATTTACAGAAAATATTTGTAGCGTAGAGGGCAAAGGGTAAGGGAACCAATGGGAAAAGAGTTTTTCCTCGACCAGGATTTGAACCTGGGACCTCTAGAATACCAGTCTAATGCTCTACCAACTAAGCTACCGAGGAACTGGGATTTTAACTGGCTATTCGGAAATCCTTTCTTCCGATTCATTTGTTAATAGTGGGGAGATCTTTGAAGCCTACTGCGGCTTTAAAAACCTAGACATATTATAAAGAAAAGGAGGTACACATTCACGATTATTAGTTGTACGAAATTTCTATTTATCTATCAACCAACAATACACGACATATAGCGTTTTATTGTCAGATGGCGAATTTCCAACTAATAATTCCAGCCAAACATATTTACAAAATGAAGGGAAAATTTACCGCCCTAATAAATTTACAGAAAATATTTGTAGCGTAGAGGGCAAAGGGTAAGGGAATAAATGGGAAAAGAGTTTTTCCTCGACCAGGATTTGAACCCGAGACCTCTAGAATACCAGTCTACTGAAACTGAGCTACCGAGGAACTGGGTTTTAACTGGCTATTCGGAAATCCTTTTGTCCGATTCATTTGTTAATAGTGGGAGATCTTTGAAACCTACTGCGGCTTTAAAAACCTAGACATATTATAAAGAAAAGGAGGTACACATTCACGATTATTAGTTGTACAAAATTTCTATTTATCTATCAACCAACAATACACGACATATAGCGTTTTATTGTCAGATGGCGAATTTCCAACTGATAATTTCAGCCAAACATATTTACAAAATGAAGGGAAAATTTACCGCCCCAATAAATTTACAAAAAATATTTGTAGCGTAGAGGGCAAAGGGTAAGGGAACAAATGGGAAAAGAGTTTTTCCTCGACCAGAATTTGAACCTGGGACCTCTAGAATACCAGTCTAATGCTCTACCAACTGAGCTACCGAGGAACTGGGTTTTAACTGGCTATTCGGAAATCCTTTCGTCCGATTCATTTGTTAATAGTGGGGAGATCTTTGAAGCCTACTGCGGCTTTAAAAACCTAGACATGTTATAAAGATAAGGAGGTATTCATTCACGATTATCAGTTGTACGAAATTTCTATTTATCTATCAACCAACGGCAGTTGGTAGAGCATTAGACTGGTAGTACGAAAGTTTAAAGCTTCAGACTATATGAAACTTTTGTAAAAATTAACATTTCGTTAAAATCCAAGACAGCGCATGATTTTTAATTCCCCCCAAACCTCTAGTTTTTGTTCTGCTAGAGATTTGTTAAATCTCATCCGATTCTTTAGATTCTGAGCTTTGCGGAAAACTAAGGCTCTGGCCTATATCGCTATCTGTCAAATTTGACATTTTATGAAAATCAGTAATGGCGCATGCTTTTGAAACTTAGATATTTTTCACTCTTTCCTGTCATACTTTTTTATAAGCCGATGTACCTGATATCAATAGTCCGGAAAGCCACATTTTTTCATTGTACTAGGAGGTATCATTCGTAAAAATCGGACAAGAACTACAAAAGCTTTGCTTATGGAAAGAGGTGGTGTTTTTAACCCTGCAACCAGTGCACCTAAAAACACTATTCTATTCAATCCAATCTAGTACGCCATTGCTGTTTTGTAAAAACTACTAAACTAACAAACTCGGATAAGTTTAAAAAAAAAATCAGCAAAATAAAAACTTTCTGCATTTTATCTAATTTACACAGGTTTAAAAACAGCACCTCTTCCGTTAAGCAAAGCTTTTTTAGTTTTTGTCCAATTTTTACGAATGATACCTCTTTGTACACTAAAAAGATGTTTTCCGGATAATTAAAATCAGGTACAATGGTTTACAAAAAAGTTTGGAAGGCGGGAGTGAAAAATATTTTCGGATTTTCATAAGCAATTTTTGACAGATAGAGTAAATAGGCTAGAGCATTAGTTTCCCGCAGAGCTCAAAATCTAAAGAATCGGACGACATTTAATAATTCCCTAGTAGAACAAAAACTAGAGGTTTTTAGACCTATGTTTTACAAAGGGTTAAAACATCAATAACTTCGTTGGCGTTGAGCTTTATTACTTCTTGTCCGATTTTTAGAAGTGATATCTCTCTGCGCACGACAAGGACGTGTCTTTATGGCAAATATCTAAAATCGAGCACACGGAGCACATAAAATTTTGGCGGGGGGTGTTAAAAATGAGGAAATTAAAAAATCATGCGCCATCTTGAGCCACCTTATAATTATTTTTCCTTGTTGCAGGTATCGTTCTTCTCTACCAGTCCAGAACTTAGCAATAAACAGAGGTTTGAGTACTTCTCCAGAACCATACCATCGGACCATTATCAAGTAAAAGCAATGGTTGATATAGTTATACAAATGGAGTGGAGTTATATTTCAATCATTTACGAGGAATCAAATTACGGTATTAAGGTAAGTGTCCCAAAAACAAAACCTTGTATAGGATTGTTGTATATTATTGTATAGGTAAAAAAATTGGTGCAAGAAAGCGCGGATAGTTCACGATACAATCAATTATTTTATGTTGAAAGGAAATGAAAATATCTCGAAAACCGTAGTTTTTAAAGATTTGAACCTAATAACAAAATTTTTGGCTAATATTTACGAAAACCAAATTCTGAAAACCGCATATCAATAGCTCCTTTACTTCCAAAGGTATGATTTTGTTTAAATATTTTAACGTTTTTTCAGATAACTCGGAAACTAAAGCTCCCACGAATTGGACTTTATGACAAAATTTGTAGCCCATTTTCATGGAAACTTAAAACTGAAAACCGTATATTGCTACTTGCTTTTGTTACAAAGTTACAATTTTTTAAAATATTTTATCCCCCTCTTCCCCACTTCAACCCCTACCACCCTACCCAAAAGTTAATTAGTTCATGGTCAGTAGATAGAGGATTTTTGTACCAAATTTCATTAAAAGCGATTAAGGCGTTCCGGAGTTATCGGTTATATAGTTAAACAACAGACAACAGATCGACAGAAAAGTTTTTATTTCGTCGATTAAGGTGTTTTAGAACCTTAGTAATTCATTTTCTCAATTATTTTATGTTGAAAAGAAATGAAAATATCTCGAAAACCGTAGTTTTGAAAGATTTAAACCTAATAACAAAATTTTTGGGTAATATTTACGAAAACCAAAATCTGAAAACCGCATATCAATAGCTCCTTTACTTCTAAAGTTATGATTTTGTTTAAATATTTTAACGTTTTTTCAGATAACTCGGAAACTAAAGCTCCCACGAATTGGACTTTATAACAAAATTTGTAGCCCATTTTCATGGAAACTTAAATCTGAAAACCGTATATTGCTACTTGCTTTTGTTACAAAGTTACAATTTTTTTAAATATTTTATCCCCCTCTTCCCCCCTTCAACCCCTACCACCCTACCCAAAAGTTAATTAGTTCATGGTCAGCCGATAGAGGGTTTTTGTACCAAATTTCATTAAAACCGATTAAGGCGTTCCGGAGTTATCGTGTATACAGGTAGACAACAGATCGACAGACAAGTTTTTTTTTCGTCGATTAAAGTGTTTTGGAACCTTAGTAATTTATTTTTCATAAATATAAGAAAAGTCAAAATTTCACGATTTTAATAGTCCCTCATACCATATTGGTTTGGTGGACTAAAAAGCGGTTTCAAAAAATGTATACCCTTTTATACAGGGTCTCATAAAAATAAAATATGGCGCAAAACTTATCTTCTTTTTTTTTCAATCCCTAAAAAATAAGCTTTTTAAAAATGCACAAAACACTTACACAATATTAATACCTATGAAACCTATTTCCTAGACTTGCTCTTAACTAATAATCGTGAATGTGTATACCTCCTTGTTTTTATAAAATTTCTAGGTTTTTAAAGTTGCAGTAGGCTTCAAAGATCTCCCCACTACTAAAAAATTAATCGGACAAAATGATTTCCGGATAGCCAGTCAAAACCCCAGTTCCTCGGTATCTCAGTTGGTAGAGCATTAGACTGGTATTCTAGAGGTCCCTGGTTCAAATTCTGGTCGAGGAAAAATTTTGTCTCGATTTATTGCCTCACCCTTTGCCCTCCTCGCCACAAATTATTTCTGTAAATTTATTAGAGCGCTAAATTTTCCCTTTAATTTATAAATTATTTTTTTCGCTTAATAAAACTTACAAGAGCTACCTAATTTTCTGCGGCAACGAGAGACTACTTTTGCCGCCGGATAAACACTAGAAACTTTTTTAATTACTTAATATTTTCCTTAATATTCGCCAGCTCAAACTAATGTAAACTTTTCTGCTGCAAAAATAATTTAAGTAAAGTTTAAAACACTTTAAGCGCCCTACACACACGGATGGAGAAAAAAATCGAAATTTTGTATTTTTGGTACAGAATTGTAATCGGATTTGTAGGAAAACGTGGGGCAAAACCGTGTACCCAAGTAAAATTTTAGTTTCATTATTTTTCAACTTTTTATAAGGGGTTTATAGGGGTTGTGGATATTTATAACAATATTTATGAGAAAACATTTACATTGTTTGTAAAGGTACATTCCCAACTAACAATTTTTATGTACTACAGAACAGTTATGGCATGTATGGCCTTATAAATGTCACCAGATTATCATATCTATCTAAGTGTTTAAAGCAATTTAGCGATGATTATATTGTTGTAAGAATGTTCTTACAGCAACAGATTTTCAGGAATTCTTTCTGTAAGAATATTTATACGGTGTTACTATAGGGCAGAATGGTCGCAAAGTACTTTAGGCTCTTAAAGTATTGTATAATAGTGTTTCAGGATCAATAATATAACAATTTTAAATCAAAAGAGTTCTATAAGGTTTTACCTCTAATTTTGCTCTCTGTGAGAATGTTCTTATAGCAACAATTGAAGGAATATCCTATAAAAGCTCTGCTTCTTTCTCTAAGAACAGTTATACGGTGTTACTATAGGGCAGAATGTTCGCCAAAGTACTTTAGACTCTTAAAGTATTGTATAATAGTGTTTCAGGATCAATAATATAACAATTTTAAATCAAAAGAGTTCTATAAGGTTTTACCTGTAATTTTGCTCTCTGTAAGAATGTTCTTATAGCAGCAATTGAAGGAATATCCTATAAAAGCTCTGCTTCTTTCTGTAAGAACATTTATACGGTATTTCTACAGAGCAGAATTGTTGCAAAGTACTTTAGGCTCTTAAAGTATTGTATAAGAGTGTTTCAGGTCCAATATTACAACAAATTTAAATAAAAAGGTCTCCATAAGATTTTACCTATAATTTTGGTTTCTGTAAGAATGTTCTTTCGGCAACAATTAAAAGAATGTCCTATAAAAGCTCTGCTTTTTTCTGTAAGAGTATTTATACGGTTTTGCTATAGAGCAGAATGGCTGCAAAGTACTTTGGCCTCTTAAAGTTTTCTATAAGAGTGTTTCAGGCCCAATAATACAACAATTAAATCAAAAAGGCTCTATAATTAGTAATTTTGCTTTATGAAGATACATTACAAGAGCATCTAATAAAATAAAAATGCACTTAAGTGGTTGGTTATTAATATTTAGATACTTCTCTAATTTTTCCTTTCTTTTGTGTTATCCTCATAATAACCTTAAACAACAAACAGTAAACAGAAAGTTTAAGGTTTTAAATCCGCCCTTAAGAAGAACCTGAAAATATAAACATGGACGGCTCAAATTGGAAAAGATGGGTATAATAACGAAGGCGGTCGGGAATCCCTACAACTAAAAATTACTGTATGGTTACCGTATACTTGCTATATTATAAATGTTATAAATATTTACAACAAGACGTCCATCTCAGAAATGTTCTGTATTTCTATGAATTTATCAATCTAATCCAAAAGCAACAAAATCCTCAATAACATGAAGGTATATTTCATAAAAATACATAGAAACGACAAACCATGCAAAAACATTGCATAATTTGCTTAAAAAAATGTCTTCTGTATGTATTTTGTCACTTTTTATTTTTAGTCAGACAGTATTTTAAGCTCCAAAAAAAAGATGTTTCAATTGCGCGTGAAAATTTTCTTAAATAAATGATAGGGATATTAGCAGTAAAGTGGTGTTCGTTAAAAAAATTGTGGTGTACGTGTTTCAAAATAGGTTCAAAGTTTTCGCGTAATATTTACTTATTGTCAAGATAGTTTTGGTGTCGCCATTAATACCTACTTTGGAAGAAAAATCAGTCATAGTTAAAAGCCCATTTTGTTATTTAAATATTTATTCAAACCACATTAAAAAAACTTTAGGAATTCAGGTTCTATCAATAAAAGTAAAATACCGTATAATTATTTCCAGAAGAACACACTTATAGTATGGATAGGTGTTGAAACTATTCTATAAATACAACGTAAGAGTTGCGCAGATTTTTTATAGAGTTCTTATAGTTTTACCAAAAGAAGTAATTTGTTCTATATGGTGGTGCCCATTTTGTACTTAAAACCGGCCTAGTAGCGTCTTACTTATATAAGCAAATTATACAGGCGTTTCTTCCTGCCGTGTTTGCTGTAAGAATGTTCTTTCGGCTCTTACAGAGAAAAAAATGTTGGTTGGGTTTATAAAACTTTTGTCTTCGGTTGCCATTTTTTTATAACAGCCAACAAAAAATTTTGAAGAGCCTCCCTATGAAACTTTTGGTTTTTGAGTTTTATAATTTAGCAATAAAAACTTTTTGACGACGTTTCTTATAAAACTTTTAGTTTACAGCTGATAAGTTTTACAAGATCGTAATCAAAACCTTTTTAAAACTATTATAATAAATCTTAAAGTTTAAAGTGGCTCAAGTTTTATAAAATAGTAAGCGAAACATTTTAAAAATTCCTCTTACAAAACTTCGGGTTCAAATTCAATGGTGGTAACCACAACTTCTTGGGATTCTATAAGGGTTTTGATAACCCTTATAAAACTGGACGTCAAATATCTTAGTGGCAGCCATTTTCGTAAACTCTCTCATAATTCAAAAATTTTGTATTTTTGACTTTAAAGTGTAAAAAGTAAGATAGGTTGTGTAAAAATAATCGTTCTTCCCGCATTCTGTTATTTTTTCTTTATTGTGTGAATTACAGGAACTTTAAGAAAAGTAGACTTACTTTTTTCTCCGTAAACTTAATTAAAAATTCTTTAAATTACGGTTTTTTTTTTCAAGCGCGCATGTTTTTAGAAGGCAGAAATGAACTCTACATGATAAAGAAGATGTGGCATGTAGGATTTCTGGTAGAGAATCGATATAGACATCAACAAAATATTATAGTATTATTAGGTTCTCGGAATATAATATCCATAAAAAATTTTTTTATTTCTGTTAAAATTTTGCATAATGCATTTAGACAAAGATGAAATTATAAAGAAACGCATGCACTGTAACTTTTCAAAGAAGGAAAGCAAATACAATATTATATGCTTGAATCAATAAGGGACGGGGTCAAATTGGACGCGCTAAAACCATCTAATCCCTGCTTGTATTTGGCTTGAGTTTTTATAAAGTAGTAGTAAATTTAAAACCGTATTTAGCATTATTTTTTGTTAAGGCCTTTTTTAAACAAAATAGGAATTTTTTTCCAAATTTTAATGGTTTATTCTGTAGATAAAGCTTTGTAGTACTTAGTTGCCAAACCGTCGATTATTGTAAATCAAAATTATAGTGATATAAATTGCTTTTAACTTAGCTATCCGGTTTTGCTCCTCCTTCCCCTACTAGTCACCAATTTTGTAAAAAAAATATATTTAGTTAGTATACTTTATACGCAATTGTGACACTGTCGACTTAATAAGCAACTTAATAAGAGACGGTGGGTGTGCACTTTGGGAACTGTTTTCTGGACCCAAGCGACCTCAAGCGACACAGTTTCAAAAAAAGTGCATCGATCATTTTGTTTTCAAATAAAAATTCGAATCTATTTTCAACTTGCTGAAACTACATATACCGGGTGGGCCATAAAAAACCGGATAACTTTCGAACCATACCACCGATTTTAATGCAACAAACTCGTCTTTGCAGGGAATTGAGCAAGACTGAGTAAAAATATTTTTTTGTCCGCCGTCTTAAAATCTAAGATGGTAGAAAGAAACAAACTTTACCCTTAAAAGAGCCACGTTTGTTATTATGTTACGGAAGATTTTTGGATTTTTTGATGAATTCTTAAAGAGCTCTGCTTCTGCCACGTAGAACGAGGTGCTAATCATTAAAATCGGTTCAGTGGTTCCCAAAAAAAATAAAAAAGTTTCAATCAGTGTTTTACAGATTACGCGATTGCCGTCTCAGTTCTGTCTGCATACATTTTCTCATAAATTCATTATTACTAAACCGATTTTCATGAAATAAAAAGCGCCATGGCGAAAATCGATTTTTATTTAAATACTGCTACTGAAATTTTTCGCCATCTTGAAATCCAAGATGGCGGACAGAATCAAACTTGACCCTTCAAAGAAGCTAGTTTATTCATATGTTGACTTTTAAATATTTTGTTTAATTTGTACAAAAGTTCTACCTTCGCCACGCACAACAAAGAATAAATCGTCCAAATCGGTTTAGTGGTTCTCAAAAACTTAATTTTTGTTTCCACCACTGTTTTCCAGATTATACGATTGCCTTCTCAAATTGATACTCAACCGATTTCAATAAAATAAAAAGCATCATGGCGAAGATCAAAAACTCCTTAAAGATCAATATCAAAATTTGGCGCCATTTTGAAACCCAAGATGGCGGACACAATTAAATTTATCTCTTCAAAGAAGCTCGTTTATTCTTAGGTTTCTAGAACCTAAAAATGCCTTTTTTCCAACGCGCATAGCTAGGTACGAATCATTAAAATGGGTTTAGTGCTTCTCAAAAAATTAATTTTTGTTTTAACCACTATTTCCTCATAAACTCATTATTACTGAACTGATTTTGATAAAATAAAAACATCATGGTAAGAAAGAATAAAGATCGCCATTGAAATTTGCCACCATTTAAAAAAGCCGCTCTTTTTTGTGTTGCGAGTAATTTTTGTACCCTTTTATGTATTTATATTAATTTTTTAATAACCACTAAACCGTTTTCAATGATTTTTATCTAATTATACGTGGCGGAGACAGAGCTTCCTTACGATTTTAAAAAAAGTCGAAAAGGTTCTCGAAACATAAGAATAATCGAGCGTCTTTGAAGGGTCAAATTTGCTTTTGTCTGCAATCTTGCGTTTACAAATTACGACAAATTTCAATAGTGGTCTCTAAAGTTCAATGAATCTTTGTTATAATGCTTTTTATTAAATTAAAATCGGTTCAGTAATTATGAATTTATGACGAAATTAATGCACACGGAATTGAGGAGGCAATCGTATAATCTGGAAAACAATGATGGAAACAAAAATTAATTTTTTAAGAACCACTACACCGGTTTTAATGACTTATACCTCGTTGTGCGTGGCGAAAGCAGAACTTATCTATGAATTAAAAAAAATAAAAACGTTTTCAGAAAATATGAATAAACGAGCCTCTATGAAGGGTCAAGTTTGATTCTGTCCGCCATCTTGGATTTCAAGATGGCGGCAAACTTCAATAACAGTGGTTAAAGAACAATCGATTTTCGCCATGAGGCTTTTTATTTCATCAAAATCGGTTTAGTAATAATGAATTTATGAGAAAATGTATGGAGACAAAATTGAGACGGCAATCGCATAATCCGTAAAACACTGATTGAGATTTTAATAATTGCACCTTGTTCTGAGAATTTATAAAAAAGTCCAAAAATCTTCGATAATATAAGAATAAACGTGGCTTTTTGAAGGTTAAAGTTTGTTTCTTTCCGCAATCTTAGATTTTAAGATGGCGGACAAAAAATATTTTTACTCAAAGTCTTGCTCAATTCCTTACAAAGAGCAGTTTGTTGCATTAAAATCGGTGGTATGGTTCGAAAGCTTGTCCGGTTTTTTATGGCCCACCCGGAATAAACGTATTTTTGAACCTTTTCACCATTTTTGCAACATTTGGTGGAATGACGTCAAAATTTCCACCGCGACGTTGCGGAGAAAAACGTGACTAAACTGCATGTGTGCGGCGCTTAAGCTGATGACACAAACTTGCACTGCACCGCATAACGCATAGCATAGGGTTTCAACCAATCAGCGCTCGATTTTAGGACGCCATTTTGTGTTTGCATAGGAAACATCAGTAAGGTTAAACTTTTATGGAGAGTTGTTAGATCTGGTCAATAAAATATTAACCTAAAATAATCATTTTTGATGTTTTTTGTTTGAGATTCTTATAAAATCTCCACGACCTACACCATTGCTTAATGGCTATGGAGGATATTGTTATAATTATAATATAAGTGATTATGAGCAAATTTTAACCTGTATAGGGATGAACATGCAACGATACCAAAAACAATGAAAGTAGACACTTGCAGTGGGATTTACTAAGATCTAAAATAGTACCCCCCACAGGTCTAAATATTTACACCTGCACTAAATTTTAAAACCAATTTTCAAAAAACACTTACCCATACAGAAAAGACACAAAGTTATTGATTATTTTGTATTTTTATTGCTAAATACCACTGAAAAACTGCTTTTTTTGTCAAAACAAATACCATATTTTAGAAGAAAATGCACTAAAACTAATTTGTTTTGACAGGTTTCAAAATGGCAAATGGTGAATACGTCAAAATTTTGGCACATAACAGCTTCATAATCTGTGTTTGAGGTTATAAAACTGGTAATTTTTTAGAGCACCTCTGGGAGGTGGTTTAAATTTATAACCCCCAGAAAGGATTTTTTTGTGGCAATTGATAATAAGTTCGTTCATAATTTCCTTAAATAACCGTTTTTACAAGGATTAATTAACCTTATGTAATATCCCAAGTTGTTCATTCATATTTTGAACCCGTTTTCAGCACAAAAAATATATTTGAGGCAAAACAAATATAAGTGAAGGTCACTGATTATGCAGGAAAAATATACCAAACAAAAAAACCCAAAACAACTATATTAATTTATTTACAAACTGAAATTAAAACATTGAGGTTATCTAAAAGCTCAGTCAAGAAAACTTTCTTTATTCAAAGCCCACTCATTTTAAAGCTGTAGCAAGCCCAGGTGCAAGCAGAGGTAAAAGATCCGAACTCGCTGTTTGTGATTGAACGCAGCGCTAATATTTTTAAACTGTCATTTCGACAGTGACAGAAATATGAACAAAATTTGCATTTAAGTTTTTTAATACATTTCATAAATAAAAACACCTTTTAAATAAATACAAAATTAATCTACTCCTTATTTTATTATTACCCATCTAAATCTTTGTGTGACATCAGGTATCAATTGGAAAAATTAATTAACAAGGGTAAGTTTTAATTAGAGTGACATATAACCTCAATTTTAATTTGTTCCACAGAGTGTTTACTATTTAAACCCCGCGTGGGTTTAAACTTTTTAATTTTCTTTTTTTCTAAATTAAAACTTTCTTCTTAAATCCAACAACAGATTGTGTTAAGATGATTCAGTAAACCAATTTATTAAAATTCTTTTTATAAATTAAATTATGTCCAAAACTCAAGGATAGTTGGTTTAAAGTGCTTAAAACCAGAAATTTCACTTAAACTTAGGTCTGTTCTAAAATAGACTAAACCCCTTTAGTAAATCCCACTGTTAAAGTAAATATTTCAACGCATCCGTATCGGTATTCGTAACGCGTTCGAAGCAAAGTGAAAATACGCTACATTTTTGACTTGTTTATGCGATGTTTCGAGCGATGCCCGCTTTTTTGAAGGGTGTCATGACAGGACTACTGATTGAAATCGTTGCGTACGTTCGTGGGTTCCCAACGATATGTACACTTCTCTCCACATAAAACTGGTACAGCAGAAGGTAGCTGCGAATACGATTTTTTATATATTCCTATGTGCAACACTGACTTTTTGACTTTATCATTTTAGGTTATATTTTTGGCATGTATAGACTTTTTATAAGGAGACGGCTTGTTTATTTTTTACTAATTTAAAGGCCACATTTTAAAAAAGAAAAAATGTTTTATTAACGAAACAAAAGCTACACAGTAATTGGTCTATTCGACTAGCTGATTATTTAAGAAGCAAGTCTACGTACGATAGTAACCATAATAAATCGATTTCAAGAAGAAGGAACTGTCCCTCGAAAGGAAGGCCCCGACACCGGTTTGACGAAAGTAACAAGCCCAAAAAAATTAAAAGCCAGATCAAGGTAACGAAATAAATAAAATTAAAAAAAATAATAAAATTTGAAATATATAAAAAAAAATCTTATTTTTAATAGCGCAATGAGACAGACACCTTAGTCTTGAACGTGTAATCTTCTTGTCTAATTTTGTTATGGATCTTGAAAAATTTGATTAAATTTTTACTTCTCTCGCTTTGGCAAACGGATGATTTTCCAGCAAATTGATTGCCTCTTGGTCCAACACCGTTCTCAACTAAAAAGCCAGTTAACTCATTTTCGTTTTAGTATCCTTTGGCCTATGATCGGCGCCATATTGACACCAAACTGACAGAAAATCCATGTTTTACTTGTCAATTTGGTTATAAAAATGGCAGCCACAATAGGCTAAAGGGCACTGAAACGGTAGGAGTTAACAGGCTTTTTAGTTAAGTACGGTGTTGCTTGGTCTTCCTCTGGACTAGTAACTTTCGTCAAACCGGTACCTGCCTTCCTTTCGGTGGATAGTCCCCTCCTCTTGAAATGGGTTTTTTATGTTTACTGTCGTAGACTTGCTTCTCCCATAATGAACAGCTTCTTGCCCAATAGACCAACCACCATCTAGTTTTGCTAAGATTTGAGCTTTATTAAATTCGGAAAGATGCGGCGGTATTTTTTTAAAATTTGGATGACACTGACATGCAAAAAATGATGTTGTCAATGGTCTGTGACATTTGTCACTTATAGGAAGACAATGCCGTACAACAAAAATTTAAAACAAAGTAATGGTTGTTTTCCACAAACCAAAACTACACTTTTTTGCACTCGACAGAACGGTGTTGACTCGACGCGCGTTTCGCTAACAACGTTAGCATCATCAGGAGACGATAAACAATGAACTAAGTTAATCTACGCTCTATCTTATATACAATCCTTTAATAGACTAATAATTTGTGATTGATCACGATTTTTAATCCTATCTCCCCTCAACCAAAGAATAAAGTGTACTAAACGGGATGGGTCCTCTATCTTTATTTAAACTATTTCTGGATTTAATGATTTCTATACTTTCATATTCCGAATTCCACTTTTTTCAGACAAAAAGATACCTGCGACTCAAAATTTGTATCAATTCCTTATAATCCTAATTATAAGAAAGGATTACAAAAAGTATTTAATAACACCGGTCTTAAATTAGTATATCAATCCGGTAACACAATAAGAAGCTTACTAGGAAATCCCAAGGATAAAACTACAGTTCTAGAAAAAAGTGCAATTTACGAAATTAGTTGCATGGATTGTGACAAAAAATATGTTGCCCAAACGAGACGCTCTATTCAAACACGTTTTAAAGAACACTTAGCACACTTAAAATACGGAAGAACAGAGAAGTCAAGTGTGGCCGAGCATGCTTTTGAAAACAATCATAGATTCACATTAGATAACCTAAAACTTCTAAAAAGTGTACCAAACAAAAGACTTTTGAATCCATATGAAAGTATAGAAATCATTAAATCCAGAAATAGTTTAAATAAAGATAGAGGACCCATCCCGTTTAGTACACTTTATTCTTTGGTTGAGGGGGGATAGGATTAAAAATCGTGATCAATCACAAATTATTAGTCTTATCTCCGTCCACTAAAGGATTGTATATAAGATAGAGCGTAGATTAATTTAGTTCATTGTTTACCGTCTCCTGATGATGCTAACATTGTTAGCTAAACGCGCATCGAGAGCAAAAAAGTGTAGTTTTGGTTTGTGGAAAACAGGATTCGTTCGAAACGTGGCATGAGCAAGTCAAAAATGTAGCGTATTTTGACTTTGTTTCGAACGCGTTACATATACCGATATGGCTGCGTTGAAATATTTACTTTAAGTGTCTAATGTTTCAGAAAATTAAAAAAAAAACAAAAAAATTTTTTGGTTATGATGTTAATTTGATAGTTCAAACAAAACAAACATGCTTATGCATCAAACCGTGTGTCTTGCAATGTCTCTGTGCTATGCTATGCCCCAATATGACGGCATGCTATGGACTATGCAAATTTGTGTGCGAAGGCCTTTAACAAGGCTAACGAGTTCAAGCTTTACTTCAAGCAACGCTGAAATATATTGCGCGTCGTAACTAGATTGCAAACATTAAAACACCACGTTCATGTTAGTAAACGGACCAATTGAGAACAAATAATAGAGACATAAAGCTATCTGTAACTCATCGCGGTATACATATCCGCATCTAGCGAGAACCAAGCACATTAATTGGTCAGAAACGTATATCACGTTCGAAAACACCAGAATTATGCTAATCTAAGGTGTTCTTGAACGCGATAGGTGTTTAGATGCGTTAGGTATCCCGTATCTTTATGGCACACGTACCGTATCTCAACACCTTATAGCATATATCTGCTCTTTTCGAACGTGCTACAAGTTTCTAACCAATCAATGTGCTTGGTTCTTGCTAGATCGGATACGTATACCGCGATGAGTTACAAATAGCTTTATGTCTCTAATAAAGAGTCTGGGCTCAAACGACGACCGAAGAGGGAACAAACATGTTTTTCACGATAACCCTGGTTATCTCTGAGCTAAGATAAGTTGAGGTTCAATGGCATTAAAATTTTTATTTAAAAAAATACTTTGCTTTTGGTAGCAAGAAGAAAGTTTGCAGAGGATAAGCCAAATACATAGTAAAACCAGATCGCGAAAAAAACCTTATAAAAGAAGTAATAACACATAAAATATCATAAATTTTTGTGATCTATTCCCATATAAATTTATTATAGTTTATAATTTCTGACTAGTGAAAGTGAAACACAATTTCCGCATATGATTTCTCTCTATTTCTCTAGCCACTTGGTTTATAAAAGTTTCTGTAAGACCTTCCTGCAATATTATAAATCAAAAACTGACGGTACGGCTCTAGCATTGGTATTAATAGTAATAGTGGTAGAAGAAAGACTAAGACTAAACTTTACTCTAACCTAAACTATAAGATAGGGCGACCTAACCACTATGATTCACCTTGGGTTCGCACAAGCTTTACATATCAAATCTGTTCTCGTAAAAGTACCTACACAGAAGCTGTGGGTAGATGTTATTTTGATAAAATTCGATGAGATTGTTTGAGGCATTGTTTATAAAAGTCTATCGATAAGATTTCATAAGCCACAAAAATATTTTATGTTGACGACACATGATGTGATTACAGGTATTTATGAGATTTTATAAGTTTTTAGGTGGAAAAAAAAAAATATTTATTACTTACTCATTTTCAAAGGTCATATAGGGTAGGGAAGGTAAGATTATATTAATTTAAGAATATATTAATTTAATAAGTTCCTATGAGATTTTGTGACACGTTGTTTATAATAGAAGTATTTACGACAGATGTTGTAGCTAAGTATAGCTTTCTTAATTAAAAAAGGAGATTTACATGGTAATGTTTATCTCAAAGGTCACACCTTAGAGCAAGTAAAACTACAAAACCATAGTAAGTTCATTATAGAAACCTATAAAATATTATAAGCCTCTCAGATTATAAAATTTCCTACAAAACTCATAAAAATTGTGGATATATTCAAACATATTTTTTTAAAGATGGGCATATAAAACTTCATACAATTTTGTAAGTTTTTCTGACAATAAAATTCTTTGGCTAACTTATAAAAACTTGTGTTTTCATCAGCCCATAGCAAATTGTTAATAAAACAAGATGTTTATAAAAACCTATAAAGTTCAGTAAGTTTTTTTGATTTTAAAATCTCTTAGAAAACCTTTCATAAACCTATCAAATATTTGAAAATTAAACGTTTGTTTGTTTCTTTACGCATATTTATAAGTCTGTCAGATTATATTATAGGATAAAATATCAAAAATATATATGAAACCGCATGAAATCTTACCAAAATTAAAGACGTAAATGATAAATTATTACAAACTTTAGTAAACCCTAAATCTTACTCCCAAAAGCTTATAAATATTATAAAAACTGATAAAAATCAGATGAGATTTATCGCGGTTTTTTGACAGATTAATTATACCTATACTATTTATATAATATACTTTGTCGACTAAATTAAATAAATATAAGCAATACGCGACCGGGCTTTAGCAATAAAAGTTTACAGATATAAAAAATATTGCTGCTCAATTATACAGTACGTTCCAACGAAAATAATTTTTCACATATTTATAATTTGATTTTGGAGAAAATCCTCGAACATGTTGATTTTTTGTTCAAGGGGGACACTGTTTTGGCCATATTGAAATTTAAATTAATTTAACCAACCCAAAAATTACACGTCGATCATTTAATTTCTTCTTTCTAAAATAAATTCCTACAAAGGGCAAATTCACCTGTACTATTTGAACTTACCTTGTAAGTGAATATCTCACGAACGAATCGATACGCGAACCTTTTACAAGTCAAGACATTCAAGAGACCTTAAAAATAAAGTATCACTTGAATCACTTTTCCTATTCAAAATATAACTATGAGATACTACAATGACCGAAGTGTTGCAAAATGTGTAACAATAGAAACTTTGAAAAACAAAGAAAATGATGTAAAAATTATGTTTGACCATGAGCATGTGCTGGCGCCCAGAAGAGTTTTGGGCTCTTCATTTTTTCCAGACTAACTTGATCAGGAGAGTTATTATCGCTACCAAAAATGCAAGGACAGGGCCTTTGTAACTGTTGTTTGGTGTCGTGGCGTTGTGTTTTAGTTTTTGTTAATTGATTTCTTATTGCTGTGGTCGTTTTGAAAACAATTCGAAGATTGTATTGGTTGCCTAATCTTCTTATCTTTTCTGAGATTCCTTTAATGTATGGAATTATAAGCTTTCAGTATTTATGTCTGTCGTCCTTTGTGTTGGTGTGGTCTGAAGAGTTTTATTCATTGTGTAGTTGGAAAAACCGTTCCTTCGGAGATCGGATCGAATTTTTTTGCCTCTTCTTTATTTATAAAAAGCACTTCGTGGACTTCCTTAGAGACATCAACCTAAAACCAGTTTGTTAGTTTTGACGTCGAAAGTTTGTACACGAAAGTACCACTGGAAGAATCACTCCAAATCATGGAACAGAAGCTACTCAAGGTCATCCACCCCAATAGAGAGTATAAAATATTTTAGTGGTTTAAGTCAAGGACTATACTTTATCTTTCGTTGTTACGACGTCTTAGCTTGTATAAATGGACGAAATAACGTTTGGAACCGTTGTGTGTAGTCTAGTGCAGATTCCCGACAACGCTTCGACGTCGTTAAGGAGAATGTTGTCATGTAGTACATAGAAAGACGTTAGCCCGACGTCTGAACTTGTAGTACTTGTGTTAGTAAAGTTTTCTGACGACGGTCCAACGTCTGTGCTGCCAACGTTGCAATAACTTCTTCCATCCCACGTCCGGGATGCGACAAATGTACCCAATGTATGTGGTGATGATATTTGACCTACACCTGACGGTTTTTCTACGTTAGGGTTTGGAATCCAACCCAAACTAGTAAAAGTTACACTTCCTTTTTGTATTTTCGAGCGTGCGGTACACTTTTGTGTTATAACTAAAAATGCCAAAGAAAAACCAATTTAAATATTCTACCGTGTTCTACAGGAATCTAGAAGCTCAACTTTAAACTTACCTTAACTAGGCCTTAAAGCAATTTACCCACAAACCGTTGTGTGTTGTGTATCATTTATGTTGATCACTTAGCGTCTTATATATAAACGTGGTTGCAAAATATAAAATGGAAAAAAATATGCAAGGCAGTTGGAAAAGGATCAAAAATTGTCACAAAATTTTGCAGGTTAGAATTTTTGGCATTCCGTTAAAACTCACTGCTGCCAACTTTCTGGCACTGGTTCCGATGTCGGACAGAGGTAATGGAGGAATCTTTTTTGGAAGCAAAGTTCCCTAAACAGATTAAGCTAACCAAACGCCACCAGAGGTCAGACCCACCACATCGAGTCAAACTTAGACGGCTAGCGACCTCTAGGATCTTGCAGTGGAGTGACTTTAGATGAAACCAACATTTCGCCATAACGGACTACCGATTAAGTAAGCAAAAATTCACTAGTGGTCAGGACCAGTCAGATTTGGAAAATAAAACTGGACTCTCAGTAGAAATAGGATAAGTTTACTGGAATTCTCTGACGTAGCGATCTTTTTCTTGCGATAGTAGTGGATAAATAATAAAGCCGATCGGAAATTTTGTATTTTTGTGTGAAATATCTTAAAATCCCACGAACATTGCAATAAAATATTATTGAAACGTCTAAATAAATCATTTAAAAGGAATAGTAAAGTTTTATTTTAATTAAATCTTATTTTTTGAAAAAGTGAGAAAATTCGTGGCGATCGTGTATTTTCGGCCCTGCATTGGTCATATGTGTCAGTAAAGTGAAGTGCGTTGGTAATTTTTGGTGTTCAGACTCGTTTTAAAGCTCGCACAAGTTACAATTTTGACATGAAATACTGACGGCATCTTATATATCTGCCCTGATAGTTGCAACGTTGTAAGTATAAAAATTTAGGAATATTTTTTTGGCCTTTGGTTGTTATTTCAAATCAATGTGTAGGGGATACCTAAATTTGGACAAAATTATTAACTAAGTTTGTTGTCCAGGCGTTGAGCTATTTGCACTAAGCACGACTTAGTTTGTAGTACAAACTTCTGTATTCCTTCTATTGAACACACGTATGGCGACGTCGGTACAACCCGGATTTGTATTCCCCATTTTGGTATCAATTTGAGTCGGTGCTCGGTCGATTTGACGTAGCTTCCTGACATCAGGTTGTCTCCGCCAACGTCGAAACAACGTCCAAATGCTCATTGGGACCTCTCTGATAGAACTAATCTACCAATCAATGTCATTATGGATTTGTTGAAGTGCTGCCTGCAGAATTTTTACTTCCAGGAAAAAGACAGGTATTTTCGACAGGAAGATGGTCTACCCATGGGATCTCCACTTTCGCCGATAGTGGCCAACATCTTTATGGAATCCTTTGAAGAAGAAGCTCTGCGAACATTTTCGCGGAGACCCAAACTATGGCTCAGATGCACACAATACACTGGAACAATTCTTTCATCACGTCAACAGCATAAGAAACTGCTTCACATTAACTCTGGAAAAAGAAGAAAATTGTCAGATCCCTTTTCTCGACGCTCTAGTCACCAAAAATCGTATATCGTAACCCAACTCATACTGGACAATGTCTAAACTTCAAATCAAACCACTTAACGTCAGCTAAACTGCAATACGGAAGAAGCTTTGATTAAAAAAAAGGCAAAAATTCAAAAGCAAAACTTACTCGATCAATAAAACTCTTCAGATCACACCAACACAAAGGACGACAGACGTAAATACTGAAAGGAAGACGACGGCTTATAATTCCATACATCAAAGGAATCTCAGAAAAGATAGAAGAATAGGTAACGAATAGCATATTCGGACTGTCTTCAAAACGACCACAACAATAAGAAGTCAATTAACAAAAACTAAACCACAATGCCACGACACCGAGAACTGCATCTTCCAGGTACTGGATCAAAAATAGCTCCAGGTTGCTGGGACAAACAACATTATATGGAATGGAAAGAGGCAAAGATCGTCAGCAAGGACGAAAATCTATTCAAGTGGAAGTTCAAAGAAATAGCACCATAGGAACCATAATGTATTTTCTCAACAAAGCCGTCAAGAATGTCAACTGCGAAAGGGCGGAGCTAACAAAGTGTACACTTTATGTTTCAATGAACACAGCTTTTTTATGGCTCACTGAATACACAATAGTATATAAGATTAGGTAGTCTTAGTTTTTGTTAGTATTCACCTGATGACGATTGCAGATACATAAGCATTCGAAGCGTTGTAAAATACAAAAAAAATAAACACAATGGAAGTTCGAAACTCTTACTTACTATCAAGGCCTTTTTATTATCTCATAGTTTTATGGGTGGAGTTTACCCTCGAAGGTGTTATACAAATTTTAAGGCAGAAAGTGTCTCCCTCGAATTAAAAATTAACGTGGTCGACGAATGCTTCAAAATCAGACTCTAAATATGTGTTAATGATGATAATTCATTTGTGAGTGTGCCAGTTTAGCACTGTCCACCTCGACCACTAGCGGGTCTACAGTGGCTCACTTTTGGCATTGTTTGTTGCTACAGAATATTCAGCCTGTTAAAGAGGCTCGCAACTTGCTTTGGTGCAGCATCTTTCAGATCCAGTCCGTCGATCTGTGGTTTATCGAAATTACGTTGACGTGCAATGGCCGGACATGGTCGCCGAACCATGGGACGGACTTGGCAGTTATCCACTAGGATAGCATTATGGATTTACACGGCATAAGACTTATTCTAGCGGACGGTGATGTCGTTTGGGGTCCAAAAGCACAACAAATTAGAACAAATCCAAAGAATAGCATGTCTCTGTATAACGAAAGCTATGAAAACCACGCCAAACAGAGCTAAAGAGGTGATTCTTGGTCTCACCCCCCTTGACATTCACATAAAGGAGGTTGTTTTATAGGCTATGTACCGTCTCCGCATAGAACCAGATGTAGAAGTCTATAAACACTCTTTGGCCCTGCCCCTTCTGCCAGTATAACAGCATTAAAAGTGGCGAACCAAATACGAGAACATTTCAAAAAAACCTTAGAAAAAAATGGGATCAAACTAGAAACTGCAACCTTGCCAGTGAATTACTACGTTACCCTAACCAAGCATCAGCACAAAAATTCCTATCAATGACCAGAGAGAACCTGCGCTTTGTCACGGGCATTCTGACCGGCCACTGCCACTGACGAGTTTTGGCCAACATCAGGCAACATACGGGAGGCTCACCTTGACGACGTTATCAACTACGTACGAAGCGTAGGATGGCTGACGAACTAAGGGGAAGCCCTATAGGAGGATGCACAACCGGGCTAGTAAGGCCTAGGTGCTAGTTTAAATCCCCACCCTCCTAAATTCTCATATCAGAATGGCCGGACATTCATACAGCACACGTCTGGCCATCTCGTCATCCTCCATACAGAGCCTACATTCTGTGTTCTCCCTTAGACCCATTCTGTATAATGTTACCTTCAGCCTGCAGTGTCGGATGTATAGATCAACCATTGTCCGGATCTCCTACCTTGTAAGCTCCATGAGTTTCCCGGCACTCTTCCTGCAGGGTTCTGTAATGAACTCTTTGGAATGTGCCAGTTCCGGCAATTCTCCCCAGTATTGGTGGAACTTATTCTCCATCCAGCTTGGGAGAGCAGTACTGATTATGTTGTGTGCTGTTCCAAGAGCTGGTTCGGGGTCAACAAAGATGGCGGAGGCCGCTTCGTATGCCAACTGGTCGGCAGTCTTATTTCCCCGATGCCGAGAATGTCCCAGAATCTGAACCAGTGACACAGTGTTTATTCGCCCAGGGGTATTCAGCGTGTCTCTAAATATGTGACAACGCCCCTGTTTCGTTTCCGATGGAACAAACTATACACTTATGGAGCGTTGCAATTGAGGTGCATGATTAATGATCTTTGCCAAGGTGATTTAATACCATTAATCTTTTATCTTTTATCATTTCGCGTCGTGAACAAGAAATATCTAGATTAATGAACAGAGCTCCGTTCCAGGTAAACTTCAATTTTTAACTTATCAAAAGGTTAACCGGATACCTAAGCTTTTTTTCTTGCAGCAAAAAATTCCTACAAGCTTCTTTTTCCCTGCATAAAGTCAAAGGTCTTTTTCAAATCCATCACCAAATAAGAGACATAATAAAACAATTTAAACAATCCAGTTGGCCACCTAACTTAAGAAAAATTATCAGAAAAATGTTAAAAACCACTGCCCTAATTCATAGAAAAATATTTAATCGCTGATTAGTAAATTATAAACAAAAACATAAATGTAGCATGTAAAAATATCAGCTAAAATGTTTACGAAAAACAAAGATCTGTCATTTCGGTAGAAATCTCACCGCCCGTTATCAAAAGAATATGTCATAAAAAGTGTGGAAGGTGACAAATTTCACACGAATGTAGATATTTTGGTAGCCAAATGAGTGTTGGAAAGTCACTTTCTCACGAGTTATGTACGCTATTTTGCCTACGAACACTCAACATTTATATTAATATCTGTAGTTATTAGTTTTAAAAACTACTTTCTCCTTTTCCGTACAGTTGTGGGAAAGTACCTACTTTGCAACACATGAGCGGCGGAAATGTTATTTTGACAGTTAATAACTCTAGCTACCTTCAACAATACACTTTTCCACGCATGTGCGGAAATAAGTTCATCATTTTCGTATATGGTGGTAAGAAAACAAAATTTTATTAGCTAAAAGTATTTTAAATTATTAATCATAGTTGACCACATCCGTCAGTCAACCAAAAATTGGGTGTGTATTAAAATTTTTTTAGACTAAAATAATAATTTAGTTGGATTGGAATTTTTTTTATTCAAAAATATAGGTTTAAAATTTTTCTCATTTGAAGAGACTTTGTTTGATTTTTGGACCGATGTTTAAAAACAAATTTAATTTATTAAAATTAATTAAACGTTCCCCGGCGAGGAAAAACAAAATTATTAAAAATCGTTGAATATATCATATAACTATTAGGTATGTTAGCTTTATGGCCAACGGGGCTCTTTTGGTCACATAGGTAAATAGAACAACCACTCGGAAAGAACTGTAAGAAGTAGGTTTTTCTTTACTTTATTATTTTAATAATATAATGCCTATGTTGTTGTATGCATTCACGAGATCAGATCGAAGGCGACATGGCGAGTGTCCATAAAATTGATTATTAAATATGGTTGTTTGGGTTAAGTAGAGCTCAAAAAGCGTTGACAAAAACGAACCGACGAGATACTCGTAATATTGCTTAGAAAAGTTTTAATAACAAATAGGCTTTGGCTTTGTGATTCTTAAAAGATATTTTAGTATCGAGTTGAAAGTATAGTTAGAATAAGTAAAGTGCCAAGTGTCTATGTGTGTGTTATAAAAGAGAAATATTGGATATTATATACCTAATTAAAAATAGGTGAGTGTTCTCACAGAGTAATTAGTTTATCCTTTTGGTTTAAATATTAAATATAAGCAGTAATCTTAAATGTTTATGCATAAACAGGTATTACGTTTTGCTATATATTTATAATCAGTTAATCACCCTCAGGCATCGGATGGAGTACGTTTGAAGGTGGTTTCTAGTCCATTTGCAGATGGACTGGCACCTTTGTACGTCGAAGCGGAGCTGCTATGGGAGTCATGCGAAATAAGTAAATATATGCTAAACTCTGGCTTAGCGCTCAACTGCACGCTTCACGCTAATATGTGGAGCGGGTACCTAGCACTATTATTTAATTATGTATATTTTAGTTAAATATCTGAGTTCTCTGTACCATTGCACGTCTCACTATTAGATTTGGCATTTGGGACCATGATTTAACGATTCAAATGAATTACTGGTTATTTATTATCGTCTATGACTGATTTTTTTTTTAATGATTGCTGTATAAAGAAAGTAATTCATTATTATTTTATTAAAACACATTTTTAGTTAACATTTGGTAAACTCGTTACTCAGGAAACGTTTTCTTAATTACAGATACAAAAATCCGACCATTCTGTACTACAGTACATAAAATCAAAATAATATTGTTATGTAAGTACTAATTCTTAATAACGGTTTTAATATTGAAATATTAGTATTAATTATATTAAATAATATCTTTTTAATGCTCATAATGACGCCCTTAAATTTCCATCCCACAGAACTCTTTTAATTTACAACTCAGGACTTCACAACGACTTTAAATATTTTCTAACAAATCTAAATTATAAATTAACGACACCACGACTCATAACTCAGGTCTTAAACGGCTCAAAAACGTCTTACAATTCTCGCGGGCCCTCAAACGCGACTACTTCTCTACGCCATCTTCTTTCAGTCTCACTCCACGGGGAAAAAATGCAATGGGATAATTACGGCTCCATCTGAGCCTGCGCGAGTTGGAACGTCGAATCACCTCATTTCTCCGTCAACGCACTTTCAGCTGACGCATGCTCATTGGTGCCCGTCATTAATCCAATGGCCCCGGCCAACTTGATATTTTGCAAGGGTTTCCGATACGCTTACTATCGTAAGCACGGATTTCTACCTGGAAAATCGACGGAAACTGCTCTACTTGAACTTAACAAACAAATTTTAAAAACTTTGGAAGATAAACACACAGCTTGTGGATTACTCCTTGACTTATCCAAAGCTTTTGACTCTATTAATCACAACATCCTTCTAAAAAAACTAAAAGCTTATGGAATAAGAGGAGTCGTGTTAAAATGGTTTGCGTCTTATTTAAAAAACAGAAAGCAAAAGGTCCAAGTTAAACGTGATAGTCAAACTGCTGAGTCTGTTTGTGACTTAAACACAACAGGGGTTCCTCAGGGAAGCATTTTAGGACCTCTGCTATTTGTCATATATTTAAATGATTTTTGTGATATAATTAAAGCACCTAATTCGGCCGTTAATTACGCGGACGACTGTACAGCTTTAGTACCAGTTAAAAAAAGTGAAAATCTAAGTGAAAAATGTCAAGAATTGTTAGAAGATATCCAAAGATGGTTAAGGGAAAATCAACTTTTATTAAATGTTAATAAAACAAATATAATATAGTTTACTAATATCGGTAATACTACAGATCAAGTTAATTTCGAAAATGAGGAGATTAAAATAGTTCAAAACATAAAACTCTTAGGAATTACAATAGATTCGCAGCTAAACTATAGCGAACATATTCAAAAACTATGTGGTAAACTAAGTTCAGTGACTTACGCCATGAGAACCATATTTAAGCACTTGAAAGATACCAAAATTTTAACTACCATTTATTATGGTATGTTTTATTCGCATATTAAGTATGGAATTTTACTCTGGGGCAGCAGTAGTCAAGCTGAGAGCGTTTTCGTTCAACAGAAAAGAGTTTTAAGAATAATGTTTTCTTTAGGACTGCGTGAAACCTGCAGAGGCGTTTTTAAAAAGAATAAGTTGTTAACTCTACCAGCAATTTACATTTTTCACTGCTTTCTCTATCTAAGAAAAAATCCCCAAAACTTTTTTAATTTAAAACCAAAACATAATTATCAGACGAAACATAAAGAAAACAATTATAATTTTCCCAAACATAGACTTCTATCTACTCAGAAAAGTTATTTCTATAACGCAGTAAAATTTTATGACCAATTACCTGTTAGTATTAAAGAGATTGAGAGCTTCAAACAATTTAAAAAAGAATGTTTTACTAGATTATGTCAAATCGAACCATACACTATCGCCGAATTTCTTAATTTTTAGTGTTTGTTCATACTTAAGGTTTCCTGTTTACTGTTGTTTTTAACCAACATCATGCCTATGTGTAACATGTAAAATTATGTAATTATTTTATTCTTGTTTTTATTTTTATTTTACTCTCTAATGTTTGTCTTTTACTCGGCTTGTAAAATTTTAGTTTTATATTATGGTTTTTGTTTCTTATTGACAAATTAACTAAGTAATTTTTGATATTATGCAGCCTAAATATACTGCTACGTTGTCCTTTTTTTTATCCATTAATTTAAGTTAAATCATGCAAGCAAACATGTACTTTGTCGATTACTTCAACACTCAATTATTATAATATTTTTTGAGCATTTTCTAAATTAATAATTATCTATTTTTTATTTCATTAATTTAGGATAAGTATGACGAAACATGTATATGTACTCTACTGTATAAATACTTTGTAATAAATGAACTAACTAACTAACTAACTAAGGAAATACACGGGCAGAGCCTTTATAGTATCTGATAGGTATATGGAATAAATAAATATAAAATACGTCTCTCGAAATGAAGCATACTTTGTTGTTCATGAAATTTTTTATTGACAAAGCCAAACAAAAAAATAACTATTATCCATATACATTCAATACTTTTAAGTCTAGACTTCTAATTAAATTTTTTTACATTTAATTGTATAAACAAGTACAAAACATGACAGAACAAAACAAAATTTAAACTATAAATAACACTTTAAATGGAACCATAAAATGTTTTTATATATTTGCTAATCATATTTAAATCTATACTCAAAAAATGAGTGCGTAGAATAAAAAGCCTGTTCAAGAACAACAAACTTGCACTTGTGCCTGAACTTTTTAGAATCAGAAATATATCGTATTTCAACCGGTATATGATTGTACATCTTAATCCCATTATATATAAAAGAGTTTATGACGAGTTTGGTAGAAACCACTTCCTGTTGAAAAAAAAGTTATGATTTTAAACTTCCAAATCAGTTACATCAACCGAAAAGAATCTAAAAAAGAGAAGATCAAAAGATCTTAGGGGGAAAGAACGAAAATTCAAAATTGGATGAGTATCCCACAAGGAACACACAACAGACCAAAACGAAAGGAGAAAAAATGATGCGATGGTGTTAAATGATGTCTGGATTGAGAGTGACTAGTAAATCCACTGACGAGCCCACGCTGGTCACCTCAGGCGAAAAATCGTTTAATTTTTTCTCCTTTCTCTTTGGTTTTTGTGTGGTCCTTTCCTCCCAAGATCTTTTGATCTTCTCTTTTTTAGATTCTTTTCGGTTGATGTAACTAATTTGGAAGTTTACCTTCTTGTTTTAATTGTCTTAGGAGAATATTCCCATTGGAAAGATTAACACGCCAGGACGAACCCGTATCAGGTGACTTATAATAAGTACATGCGGAACGATGCCTATTTGTGAGTGATTCAGAGTTGAAAGTCAGAGTGTGCGATGGTGTTAAATGATGTCTGGATTAGTAAATCCACTGACGAGTCCACGCAAAGGTGGTCCCCCGGGCGAAACATCGTTTAATTTTTTCTCCTTTCGCTTTGGTCTTTTGTGTGTTCCTTGTGGGACACTCATCCAATTTTGAATTTTCGTTCTTTCTTCCCAAGATCTTTTGATCTTCTCTTTTTTAAATTTACGATTGTTTTCCACAAACCAAAACTACACTTTTTTGCACTCGACGCGCGTTTCGCTAACAACGTTAGCATCATCAGGAGACAATAATCGTAAAAAACAACCATAAAATCGATATTGAACACAATAGAGATATTGGCTTTAGTGTCTGAAATATGGTCTTATAAAAATTGAATTTTTGACATTTTAAAAGCCAATATCTCGAAAACTAGTAAGGCAACCTTATGACATGAAGTACCATTGGAAAAAAAACTTCAGAGAGAATCTAAATATGAAATCAAATTGGGAAGTTGCTTTTTAATATTTTCAAAATATTTTCCAAAAATAGCCCCCCCCCCAGAAAAGGGCTACATAGGGGATTTTACTTTTTACGGTAGATGGTAGTTGTCCATGTATCGAAAACACTTACTTAAAACCCCTCTCTATACCAAATCTGGGTGAGTTCTGGCGTAAGCTCCACAGAGAAATGGAACAGCTCTCTTTTGTAAAACAAATGCAGATTCAAATAAAAACTGACTACAGCAACCCCAAGCAATCAAATTCGCACGGTTTATGGGTGCATGTAAACGATGACCTCTGGTCTGAGAATATTACAATTATGATCCGTGAGCGTATTCACACGCTTTTACAGGTCAAGAATCCGGCCCCAGTACGCCTATATCTAACAGAAGTTTACTACTATCTAATTACTTTTAAATAACTCTTTAAACTCTATTCATTACACAGTTCCTGGAAGGTACACTCAGTATCAAAATTAATTTTGAGATAAGCTTTAAGTTTAATACTTAGCTTCTGTTTAATTAATTTTTGATGTAATAAAGGCGTTATTAAATTTCATAAGTTGAAGGGTTTCTCCAGTGTATAGTGAAAATTTCATAAGTTGAAGGGTTTCTCCATCAAAAATACAAGTGGGTTTATTTTGCAGTAGAATCGATGCTATGTCTACAAGTGAACTTCGTTTTTTGATATAACTTCTACTAATCGAGATATTCAATTTTGGATGTTATATCCTGCCACTATTTCGTCATCAATTTTGGAGCTTTATCAAACCTTTTGGGTAAGACACGCCTTGACAAATATATGATATGCTGCGCCAAGAAACAATATAAAAAAACAAAAGATTAGAAGATCTTGGGTGGAAATAACGAAAATTCAAACTTGGATGAGCATCCCATAAGGAACACACCAAGGGCCGCCTTGGGTAACCAGCGTAGACTCATCAGTGGTTCCACTGGTCACCCGCCCCCTACATCATTAAACACGATCATACACTTTGATTTCCAACTTTCAATCACTCACAAATAGGCATCGTTCCGCACTGGTATTTATCCAAGTTACCTGATACGGATTCGTCCTGGCGTGTTAATATTTCCAATAGGATTATGCTCCTAAGAAAATTAAAACAAATAAAGAAGTTAAAAAACCTCCAAATCAGTTACAACTGAAAATGAACTAGAAAACAAAAGATCATAAGGTCTTGGGTGGAAATAACGAAAATTCAACAGACAAAGGACCAAAGCGAAAAGGGAAATGATTAAACGATGTTTCGCCTTGGGTAACCAATGAAATCCTGGAGTTGATGGAGAAAAGACGCAGTAAAAAAAGCAGCGATCAGTATCATGAAATCAATAGAATAAAAAACAAGATAAGGTCAGTCGAACAAGACTGGATAACACAGCAATGTCAAAAAATAGAATATCTAGATACTAAACATAACACTTTCAATTTACACAAACGCTTAAAGGAAGCGGCCGGATTATTTAATAAAAGACAAGCTAGAATCCTTGTAGCCAATCAGAGCAAAATCATACCGGAAACCAAAGAAAAACTAAAATAATGGTCTAGCTACATAGAACATCTCTCTACCGATAAACCGATCCCAACAGCCAGAATAATTCTCAAACCAAGGCATAGATATAACACCAGAGAAAGTAAAACACGCAATATCTTCGGCTGAAAACAGAAAAGCGGTAGGGCAAGACGAAGTATACACTGAGGGTTTGAAGCTAACAAAAAATGAAAATTCGCTATTCGCTAAATATGCTGGTCAAACTTTTTAACTAGATTTACCATAGCGGTAAAATCCCTGCTGAATGGCTAAACTCAACCTTTGTTACGCTGCTTAAAAAATATTTGATGATACTGTGTAGTGATTACCGTCTAATCAGCCTAATGTGCCATATGTGAAAAATATTTCCAAAAATTATCCATAAAAGAATTTATGGGAAATGAGAATCCTTTATAGGCGACACGTAGTTTGGATTTCGTGGTGAGTTCGAGACAATAGAGGCCTTGTTTGGCATTCAAGTCTTAGTTCAGCGGTCTAGGGATCCAACACGAAAAGCTCATAGAATCGCTAAAAGAAGGTAGTCTAGATGACCGAGATCTAGAGATAATCGCTAATGTATACTGGAATCAGACTGTTTAAATAAAGATTGATGGTCAACTGTCCAGAGAGGTCCAAATAAGAAGAGGAGTACGCCAAGGTTGTATATTGTCTCCGCTGTTGTTTAATATCTATAGTAACAAAATAATAGAGAATGCACTCCATAACTCCAAAGAGGGTATGACCATAACATAAACGGCATAAAAATCAACAACATACGATATGCCGATGATACTGTCATAATAGCAGACAGGTTGGAAAGCCGGCAAGAGTTGTTGAATTAAATTGCTGCCAAAAGTTCGCAATTCGGGCTTAACTTAAATGTTGGAAAAACGAAATGGAAATGGATGGTCATATCCAAGGAAAAGATCATCCGAGGCATGTTAGAAGTAAATAAGCAGCAAGTCGTGGATTCATACAAATACTTGGGTTGTCTCCTCAACAAGAACTGGGAAAACATGCAAGAAGTTCGTGCAAAATTAACGGCAGAAGAGGTCTGGGTCGTGGATGGATATCATGGATTAAAAATCTTAGTCAATGGTATGGTGTTAGTACTACGACACTTTTCCGATGCCGATCGTGCTGATGATAGTCAACGTTCGAAGAGAGCATGGCACTTGAAGAAGAAGAAAGATATTCTTCAGAAGTAGTTTTACGGCGGAACTAAATTGCTACTACCCGTACCAATAAACGTCAAAAACTGTCGAAAATTATCACCATGAAAAAGGAAAGACCGAATTTGTATGACTTTTCTGATGAGTGACAATGGCATATTCCATGGCTGTCTATGGTTTTGTATCTTAGAAGTGTGAAAGTACAAAAATAAGCTTAATAAAATACATTTTTAAATAAAAATAGTAGTTTTAACTACTAGTGGCTAAAATAGTGCTTTTCTACAAGCGTTGGTTTTAATAACGAGCGGAGCGAGGTATTTAAAAACGTGATTAAAAAAAGCACAGTTTAGCCGCGAGTTGTTAACACTATTTTTTTAATACCTTTATCAAAACTCCTAGAAAAACAGGAAAATACTTTTAAAAATCTCTCATTGTTGCGACATTTTAATCCTTTACAGTTTGATACTTTGACGAAATATTTAAATTATTTTTTTTAAAATACTTGGTGAAAACTGGCGTAAATTGCTTAATTTTTGGGCAAGAGTAATCAAATTTTTCCAATATTACTTTGTTCCGCTATTTCTCTTTCATTTTGGGTAAAAAACGGAAAGAAATCTTTTTTTGCACCCGTGATCAAAAAAAAGGTTTTTTTGCATCAGTAACCAAATAAGCCATGCTTTAGTTATCTGCAGACAGTTACCAAAATCATGTTTTTGACAAAGGTATAAAAAAAGGGTTTTTCACTATCTTTGTTTTTTTTTTGTTTTCTTTTTCATTTTTTTATACTGGGAATTTTCCATCCATTATTGGATCAATATCCAGTTTTGGCCAAGATTTCGCAAAGTTAAATACAAACACAAAATATTTATGAACCTATCCGGGACTTGAACCCGAGAACCGTCATGCCGATATTCTACCTACAGTACTACGCTACGCAGGCCGGTCGGTGGTACATACATATACTAAAATCGGAACGATACAGAGAAGATTAACATGACTTGTTGTTAATTATGTATAGCTATCTTTGTCACATGGAATTAATTAGAACGAGTAGTACTTAGTTAGGGTTGAGGTTTAATATTCAAAGAAAAAATTAATAAAGCGTACTTTCCTGTATGTATGAGTTTACTTTATTAAAAAGCACAAAAAAATAAAGCGATTAATTTAAATAAAACCAAAATTAACATACAAAGCCCACTTGTATTACTGCTTCCTTTTCCCTTTGCGATGTGCTTCTTTTTCCAATTTTTAAGCGTCGGTGAATTTTACTGGGCTCTTTTAATAAAAATTTAATTCCCCGTCAGAATAAAAATCTTCTAAAAAGCAAAACGACGACAATTTTGACCACCGCAATGCCAACGACTTTGAGAGCTGGTAGAAGTAATCAAAGCTAGACCTACTCTAGCCGAGAAATTCCAATGGCAGCGATTAAAACACAAAGACCAAAAAACCCCTGGAGATTCAACAAGAGGTACAAAATAGTCATCCTAGACAGGGAACTATGGCAGAGTGAAGACCTCCGCGAACAGTTCGAGGAGAACGCCGTGATTTGCTACACCGACGGGTCCAAACTGTCAGAGAAGCAAACCACAGGATCGGGGGTTTACGTGGAAGACCAGGAGGTTCGAAAGAGCTACCCGCTCGGAGAGCAAACCACGGTCTTTCAGGCAGAGGTGTATGCCATAATAATGGCTGCAACCATGGAGTAAATAAAGAACTGTAGGGAGGAGCACGTTTATATATACTCCGACAGCCAATCTGCCCTAAAGGCACTAACGGCGCCCAAGAGCAACAACACCCTGGCGGAGGAATGTGCGGATGCACTAGAATCCTTGGGAGAAGGCAAACAAGTGACAATAATGTGGGTACCGGGTCATAGGGGGGTGCCGGGGAACGAGAAGGCCGACGAGCTCGCCAGGATCGGGGCAAGCACCCAGTATGTATAAATGAGCCAACGATGCCATGACGACCGCTTGGAGAGAAGGAACAGGATGCAGACAGACCAGGGACTTCGTGAAGGGCCCGGATGTAGCCAGACAAAAATGGCTTCTGGGGAGATCACGAAGGGACGCTGGTCTGCTGACAGGAATCATAACAGGTCACAACCGACCAATGAAGCACATGACCTGGATCGCGGGCGGGCAGAAGAGACATCTCGACATGTTATAGCGAACTGCGAGGCATACCAAAGCACGAGATACCAGGTATTCGGTTCCCCGACTCTGGATGAGGAGGATCTGCACACGCTCAAATGGGACAAAATACTGGACTTTGCAAAAAGAACAGTGAAACCAGATGAGCAGACTGCCAGACCAGTGGTGCAGGCGGTGGATTAGGGGCAGGCTCGGGGTAGGGTAGAAAGAGCCCAGGGAGGCCTACTTGCCAGGCTTCGCGCCGCCCCTTCTCTACTACTACGCTAGTCGGAAATTTTAAAATTTAATAATAAAGGCTTATAAATTGTGATAAATTTGACAATACTTGCACTATTTACCACAGGAAAACGATTAAAATAATTAAAATATTAGTTCTAACATATTTTAATTGCACCAAACAAAAAAAAAATTATTACTATAAATATTAAAGTTACGGAGAAAACCGCAACTTTAGTTGTTAATTTAAAGTTTTATTGAGGTTACCATAATAATATGTCCATAAGCCTTTGTCATGTCTGACCTGTTAAAAGTCAATTTTGTCCGGCTTTTTTAGATTTTTTCCGAAAACCCTATTTTTAAAATTATTTAATGACTATTTCCTTAATAGTGTTCTGTGTAAAATTCAACATCAAAACCTATTTTTACTGGAGTATTTAATTGAATTAATGTGTTTTTTGTCCTGCTCTTCTTTTAAATCCAGCTTTTTTGCGACAATTGTCCCGCTCCCGGGATAGCAACCTTAAGCTTTATAGAAAATATTTGTGGCATAGAGGGCAAAGGGTGAGGAAATAAATCGGAAAAAAGTATTTTCCCCTAATAGTCGAGAATGTGTACCTCCTTGTCTTAATAATATCTCTAGGTTTTTAAAGCTGCAGTAGGCTGCAAAGCTCACCCCACTACTTACAAATGAATTAAACGAAAGGATTTCCGAATAGCCAGTCAAAACCGCATGCTCTCAAAAGCTCAATTGGTAGAGCATTAGACTGATATTCTAGAGGTCCCTCATCCTTTGCCGTGTACGCCACATATCTTTTCTGTAAATTTAGAAGGCCGCTGAAATTCCCCTTTATTCTTAAGTTTTATGTTAAAATGATCAAAATTATTAATGTGCACCACGCGTGATAAACCAAAAACTAAAGGATACCTATTTTACCCGATAGAATAAAACATAATACGAAAGATATTTAAGATTTCAGTTATATTTACGTACGCGAAAGTGGCTTAAATATGTGCCCGTCTCAAAATAGGCACTTTTATTTCACGGTTGGAGCGGGTTTCCCATTTTATCCAATTTGCTTATAGGGCACGAGGATATTGGTTAAGTTTCCCTAAAAAAGATATAATGCCGTAAGTGGCACAAATTATTTTTTTTTTCGAATTTTAAGTAAATCTTTTTAGTACACTTTTTTGTCTTGAGCCTAAGAAACCCAATTTTTTTTGTATTGTGACGCCACGTTTTTTTGAAAATAACTATCCTGATATGAAAACGCTGGGTTAATGTAATAGTAAAATTTAAAGAAAATATTATGTCGAAAAATAGTCCTTTATTTTAAAAAAATAATTAGGTCACTTTCTTGTGAGAAACTTTTTAAAGCATTGTGGCACACAAAGAGTTGCATTACATTTTCCACAAAAGATCCGGTCAGGTTTACTTTTGCAATTGGTTTGTTGACATCTACTTTGTTTCTCCGTTTTTTTTCTACGTGATTTACAGCATCACATTTTACATTCTTTCGAACATTACTTCGGGAGGTGTTTTGAAGTTTCAACGGGCGACCACAATTTACCCTTCTTCCGTGGACAATTCCGTTCTAAACTGTTTTCTTTTCCTGTACGAACCATGTTTTATAAAGTAAAGCCATTTACAAGTCATTCTGGTACAAAGTCGCCAATACCATTTTTTACCCCTTACGACAACATGATGTTTTCTTTAGTAACTCTATTTTTTCACAAATTTGGAAAGAGGTAATACGTCTTCTAAATCATGATCATTAAGTTCTGTCCTGTCGTTCATGCTAATTCTAAGACCATTATCATTATCAACAATATAGGTCTCCTCTTCCTTGGGATCCAAGAAAATAGCAACATCTCCCGGATTATCTTTTACACGAGCCCCACCTAATTCGTTTTTATAGATATCATCTTCATCTATTAACTAATCCACCTCTGGAGGTAATGCAGCAATATCAGCATCTATTTTGTTTGATTACAGGAATTCTACTGCACCTCTAAAAAAAATTCTGTCTTTCTTTCTCTAACATTTATATAAAAAAAAATCAAACGCCCAGCGTCATCAAATGAGGACAAATAGTTTTTCCGACAGCTAGCCAACTGACTAAAACTGTAAAAAAAAACTGCCATCAAATGAGGGCGCTGTAAAAAAAATTAAAACACCCCAATTTTTTTTTTAAACCACCTCTATTTGCTTCGCCCCTGAAGTCATTTTTTTTAATTTGACAAAAGCGAAATAAGCTAGTGCCTAATCTACATCTACATACCAAATTTCATTATAATCGGATGAACGCTTTAGAAGTTACATCCAATAATATTTAAAATTAAATTTCTTGATATCTGTGTAATTAGTATATTTTTGTAAAACATAACTAAGAAAAAACGCCCAGAGTCCATATTTGATGACAGTATGTGTTGGTGAGGCCACAGAACAACTAACCGTTCTGTGGTGGGGCTGCGAAGGAGTAAATTAGCCTCGCGATCGCCGACGGCTCCCGAACACGTTCGTATCAGATCTGAGCAATAATAATTAATTATCAGGTGTGCTGTGTAAGAAACAGCTTATGTTTAGCATACAATTCCCAATTGATTTTATGAAGTTTTTATACACACAAATATGTACCATTGATATCAGCCGATTTTTTTCTAATAGCGATAAGCGATCTGATTCAAGGCATTTTGAAGGCAAAGGCATGTAGCAAGACGAAAAAAGTGAAACAGTTTTTTTACAGTTTTAATCAGTTGGCCAGCTGTATTAAACTTTAAAGATGCAGTAGAATACCTCCACCAGAATCTAATAGATGCTGATATCGCTGCATTAACTCCAGAGGTGGCTGAATTAACAGATGAAGATGATATTGATGACAATGAACCAGGCGAGGTTCGTGTAAAAGATATTCCGGGAGATGTTGCTATTTTCTTGGATATCGACGTGACCCAATTTGTTGATAATGATAATGGTCCTAGCATAAGCATGAATGTCAGAACAGAAGTTGATGATCAGGATTCAGACGACGATCTACGTGTTCTCAGTTTTGTGAAAAGAAACGGCTATTGTAAATGGCTTTGCTTTATACAGCATGATTTTTACAGGAAAAGAAAAGATATTAATAAAACAGTTTAGAACGGACGTAGCATATTCATCTCTAAAAACAAAAAAAACTTAAGTTAGTCCCTTTTCTCAGCAGAGGGGGTGTACCTTGATATCAAGATACACACCCCATAACAAACCAACAAAAATCTTAGGAACCGATGATTTTTGTAAACTAAAAGTACCCTTCTTTAAGAGTACATAATTAGTACAAAACTATGACATATCAATTTTCATTAAATCTGTCTCCTACGTATGGGGGGTGCAGCTTAGCGCCAAGCCACAACCCCCCCCCCCTTTTAAGTGCAAATAATCCCGTTATTCATTGAGTACAAATTTTTTTAAAAGGAGACCAAATTAGTACATAATTAGTAAATAATTTTCACAATATCCAAATTGAGTTGAGGGGGAGGTGTAGCTTGATTGAGCCTAAATTCGACATAGATAAGTTTACGACGTCTAAACGTTGACTACTTACTGTCCATTTTTTAGCGGTTTCTTAGTTTTGAAGGCGACGTTTTCTGGCCGGTATGTTGTAGGTGCGGGCGCGACTATTTTTACCTATCTAATTTTTATGTTATGTTTGCAAGTAACCAATTTCGGAGCACTGCCCTGTGTCAGTTTCAATTGGGTAAAATTAAGGCGTGTTTTAAAATTAGTATAGTAGTTTAATCTGTCAGAATACAGAAATCTTTTGGTTGTCATAAAAACTAACACGTGCCGCCATGATTGATTCGAGAAAGTTAACTAATAAGGTAATAACAAAATTTTTAAATGATTTTAATATTTACATTCACACAAGATTCCAAAATTTTGCATATAAAGGAAGCTTAACCAACATTTCTAGATCCTTAGATTATTATTAGAATGAATTATTAGATTAGATTATATTGGGGTCGTATAGACACCTGTCCACCTCGACCTTCTTAGATCTATGGTGCTTCCCTTTTCTCCTTCCCTGCTTTCTTTGTTAGAACTACAAAACAAGTTGCAGCCCCGTCCTTGTCATGAAACCCAGAAGCTTTTCCAGTGTGCCCTGTATATAGCTTTCTGGCAGCGGACATTCTAGGTCCCCCAGTAAAGCCCTTGTTCTACCTAGGCCTTCACATTAACATCCCATGGTAGAGGGTGACCAGTGAAACCACTGATGAGCCCACGCTGGTTACCCAGGGCGAAACATCGTTTATTAATTTCTCTTTTCGCTTTGGTCCTTTGTGTGTTCCTTGTGGGATGCTCATCCAAGTTTGAATTTTCGTTATTTCCTCCCAAGATCTTTTGATCTTTGTTTTTTAGTTTTTTTTGGTTGAAGTAACTATTTTGGAGGTTTTTTAACTTCTTTTTTGTTTTAGTTGCCATAGGACCATAATCCTACTGGAAATATTAACACGCCAGGACGAATCCGTATCAGGTAACTTGGATAAGTACCAGTGCGAAACGATCCCTATTTGTGAGTGATTCAAAGTTGGAAATCAAAGTGTATGATGGTGTTTAATGATGTATGGTAGAGGGTGACCAGTGAAACCACTGGTGAGCCCACGCTGGTTACCGTTAGGGCGAAACATCGTTTATTCATTTCTCTTTTCGCTTTGGTCCTTTGTGTGTTCGTTGTGAAATGCTCATCCAAGTTTGAATTTTCGTTATTTCCACCCTACATCTTTTGATCTTCTGTGACATAGGACATGTAATGAGGTTTCTTCCTCATTTTTGCACAAGCGGCATGTATCATCTTCTACCAATCCCATTGCATACAAGTGCTTATTGGGTTTGCAGTGACCTATTAGAAGCCCCATTATTTGTCTGACAAGCTTCCTTTCCTTACTAAGAAGGTTTGTTTGTTTGGCCTGTCTTTGTCCAGGCGTTTGCTCCCACAGACCGTTCGTCTCTTTGGTGAGTCACTGTTTAATAGATTGCTTGGCTCCGGCTTTAGCGATCCCACAAAATGGTTCAGACCGTCTGAACTTTATTGCCGAGCCTTGTCTGGCCAATTCATCGGCTTTTTCATTTCCAGGGTGTCCCCGATGGCCTGGAACCCAGGTTAGTGGTCACGCTTTTGGTGCTTGCCAGCCTATTTAGAGCTGCAGTCCCAAACTAGTTTGGACGTCACTTGCACTGCTTCTAGAGCTTTAAGTACAGCTTGGTTGTCTGAATGTATAACTACCGAGTGTGAGTTTTCCTCTACTCTTTGTATTTCTTCGGAGGAAAACAGTGAATTATGGATTGATTATAAAATTTTTGCATTGGTTTGAATGTATTTGTGATGTAAAATATCTTATTTAGAAATAGTTCATTTTTCAGTTAAATAATTTATTTATTTTTTTAGTAGTAAATATCATCTTTAAACAAATAACTGCACTCCAAAACCCAATTAACTAACAATTTAACAGATTCTATAATATTCTATATAGATAATATCTATAATTATATCAATAAGCAGACTGAAACCTTTAATGTAATGAAAGCAACCAACGCGAGTACAGTTTACACTCATTTTGATAAAACTTCGATGTTGACTCGACGAAAACCTTCAATTCCCCTCTGATGTCCTTGATTTTGTGCAAAATGTAACTTACGGTCCTTTAGCCTCCTACGACAATTTTACTACTGCGTTCCGTTTTAAACGTATTTAAGCCTCTCATCGGATAGAGTCGATCTTAAATTCGAGACCATCTGGCGAGCGTGCCATTTACCCCAGACGTATGGCTACACCCAGTCCAGATAACAGAGAGACCGAATTTCACAAACCGATGCTTACATTCTAAACGCCAGTGGTGGTCCTAGGAGGAAGAGAAGTGAGGCGTTTCCCTCTTCCTCCTGGGACTCGATTCTGGGCGTATTAGAAAAATCATACGGAAGTGACCACTTCTATTAAAATTCAAAATTCCGTATTTCGCGACTGGCCCATCGCACAAAAGTCATTCAAACGACGTCCCACTCTGAACTACGGTTAAGATTGCCGTAGCATGCGCATTAGCGAGTAAAATATCGATCGGTCACGTGATAGTTTCAACCAATAGCGTGCTCTGAAATGATACGAAGATATTTAACACTGGGACAAGCAGGGCCAAAACTCACCCGAGCGACATTTTTCACACGAGCTTTCCCAAAATTCCCAACTACTGGGTGTAATCGAGAGAACGGTTCTCTGCTCTGCGCATGTTTATAATAAGCGTGTTTATTGGTTGAAACTACTGCTCGTCCCTCAGGCGAGCGATCCCATCCTACCAAACCCAGAATCGGCGCCCTGGCATCTTACCCAACCCACTATTAACAGAAGGAAGGATTAAAAAATCTGAAATTTCCTGTCGAGTGACAAAAGAAACTTTTTTAACGGAACTAAATAATGTTCTTCATGATGATGACTTCTGAGGGTGGTGTTCAGTTTTTCTGATAAATAAATAAGCGATGCAATTCATCGCGCATGGGAGGTGCTCTCAGAAAGATCATCAATATTTTCAAAATTTAGGTTTTCAACAATGCCCAGGCGTTTGCAGAACGGTATTGAAAAGAATGCTGAATAAGAATCCTAATTTCTGTTGTTGTTTTAAGTAATATTTAATATTTAGTTGTTTACAATCCGTTGTGTTATTTTGAATCTTTCGCGTTTTTCTTTTTATTAAGATCGTAGTTACAATCTGGGGAGTTTTTAGCAACACTGTACGGGAAATCAATTTAACTATGTCGACCTGATTTTTTTGGAAAATATTACGTCATTGAATTTGTTTTCCATGGCAATGCGTAGACTTTATTTATCTTTACCCACAGTGAGACATCAGAGATTTTTTATCATTGGGTCTAAAGTTTGGGGTTAGGCTACTTATTTTGATTTTTCGCTTTCTGCGCCGCCAAAACGCCAAGTAAAATACTAAAATAAAAGAAAACCATTTATTGTAGAATTAACTGCTAAAAAAACGCTACCCAACTACGTATTAAAGTAACTGGGTTTAATGTTTAAGGTAGCATTTATAGGTGCATTTATAATTGAATTGAAAACACTCCCGCTGGCTGATACCGACAACAGGTTAACTTAAACGCATGCAGATTTAAAAATCGGCTACTGGCGCTAGACGAAATAATCGTATTCTATTTTAAACAGGAGCATCAACGACTAGCAAGAGTATTTCCAACCTCTAAATGGAGCTTTACTGACTTGTTTTGATAGTACTCAAGTATCCGTGTGTTTTTGAAAGTAAGATTCTAAAATATATCCTTTTGCACCTAACTATTCCGCAATAATCTAAATTAAAAAAAAAATGGTTTAACCAAAATAAAAAAAATTATGTGGAGTTATGGGCGCCGAATGATTCTATGCGAATTCCTAGTAATCCCAGCGAGTCAATAAAGTTCTCTTGGTTCTTTGATAGACTTGGGGTAATTCCCGCGCAGCGCTAGGCGTTTTTCGGCGGGCGACCGCACACGCGGAGTGGTTTCATATTTGTTTTCAACCAATGTTTTTGAAAACACATTTTTGAAAGATAAACATAACCTCGAATGTTTTTCTGTCAACGTGAACGTAAAAATACTCTTCTGTTCCACTGCGGCCCGATTTAAAGTTTGTTGACAAAACACCTGCAGTTACCATGGATTCGTATAAATTCTGCGATGTAATCCAGAGGAAACTGTGAGTATTTCTCTATTTTGCTTGTAAATCGAGTTTGTTCTAAACCGCAACTATTTTGAGGATTTTGGGATAGATGACAGCACCAGAGCTTTTACTTTGAAGAAAAAATAATTGGAAATTTTGAAAAATCCTTCAGATATTTTTGTTAAGCTTTTAAAAATGATCACCCCTACAAAATTTCAGCTAATTCTAATGTTTAGTTTTCCCTTTCCACTCTAGCAAAATATCAAAAAATTAACATTTTTTTTACTTAAAATCTGGGGAGAAACTATAGCCTTAAAGCATTTTTTTGATTTGGAGGCCTCTTTATTTTTGATTTTATCAATATTACATAACGTCATTGTAATACCAAATTTAATGCTGTCAGACATAATAAACTGGTGGTGTGTTTGAGTATGCACTAATAAAAATTCAAAGTTTGAGATAATAGGAAAAAATGCATGTATGCGTTTTTTTTTAAACAAGAGTACACGCAAGTTGTTTTATCTCTGAAACATTTCTTTAAACTGTCAGGAATTGTCGAAATATTTCGCCACAAATCTAAAAGCTCGTGCCCTAGCGATGCCTTCATAAAAGTAATAAATTCGGCTTTAAAAACAACAGATTTTTATGTGGTATTATTTAACCCCATGCAATCAATCCTCAGCAGTTTAATAAAAAATTACTTCATCACTACCGTTAACCCCTAAATTATGCTAAAATATTTTAAGCCTTAAAATACCATAATGGCTTGACCATTAGACTCTCTTTTTTTTATTTATATTTAACTCCACTATGGACATTGGGAAATTATTTCTTATTCTGTTATCAGATAAAGACGAAAATATCAAAACCTCAGCGAGGACCAGAGATAAGCAGCATGCAAAAAATTTGAACCATTTAAACACCTACTCATCGGCCCCTCTTCCCTCCTCCCCCTCTTCTTCAAAAAAGCTGCTACTGTCCTTGGTTTTTGCCCGGCAAACAGATCTGTTATATTAACATAGTATTTACGTAAATCTAAAGTCAAAAAATTTACATATTAAAAGTTTTTATAAAATTTACGTAATATTTACATAATATAACTTACTTTTCATTCATTACATTATATTAACGTAACAAAGAGGGAACTTTGCGCATGGATGTCAAATGACTTTAATTTTAAATAAATGTTACATTTCAATACGTAATATTTATATAACATTTATGTTATAAATTTATATAGTAGTCAGCAGACACAGATGGTATCGCTGCTGAAGTCTACAAACAAGGGGGTCCTGCACTTAATTCCTAAATGCATATTCTAATAAATAAAGTAAAAAGGCGATAAGGCCCAATGTGGAAACTACAGAGCTATATCTCTGCTTTTTGTTGCTGAAAAGATTCTTGCACGGATACTGTCAAACCGATTAATTCCGATTGCTGAACAAAATCTGCCAGAGACACAGTGTGGATTTAGGCCCAATCGAGGCACTGCTGACATGATCTTCAGTGCCAGACAAATGCAAGGGAAATCTAGAGAACAAAATCGCCCTCTCTTCATGGCCTTCATAGACCTAGTCAAAGCATTTGATTCGGTCAACAGAGAAGCTCTTTGAAAAATACTGGCAAAAGCTGGATGCCCTCAAAAATATATTCAAATTCTTAGACTACTACACGACAATATAAATGCAACAGTCCTGAGCAACGATGGACCAGGAAAGTCATTCCAGATTACGACAGGCGTTACACAAGGGTGTGTTATTGCGCCCACCCTATTCTCTATATTTTTAGGTGCCATGCTTCACCTTGTTGAGGAACATCTACCGCCGGGAGTGGAATTTCTACATAGATTCAACGGTGGCCTACTTAACCTAGGCAGACTGCGAGCAAAAACTAAGGTCTCGACAACCTCGGTAATTGAACTGCAGTACGCCGATGACAACGTCGTAATGGCCGATACAGAGGAAGGTCTACAGCTGGTAATCAACGCATTTAATCAAACCTACAAAAGCATTGGCCTAGAGGTCAATCTTGCCAAAATGCAAATTCTTCTAAAACCAGAACCAGGTACGAATCCCCATAAATGGCCATCCTCTGCAGAACGTGGAACATTACCCATACCTTGGGAGCCTCCTATCCTCAAATGCAACTATTGACGCAGAAACACAGCATCGCCTAAAATGTGCTAGCGCAGCGTTCGGACGGCTTTCGGAGAGAGTCTTCAACAATCACAACATCAATGCAGAGACCAAGCTTCGTGTCTACAACACAGTTATAATATCAACTCTAACATACAAATGCAAAACGTGGACCACCTACAGAAGGCATATCGAACGACTAGAAAAATATCACCAAAGTTGTTTAAGACGAATACTGAGAATCAAATGGCAAGACCGACGAACAAACATAAGTGTTTTAGAAGAAGCCAGAACAACTAGTATAGAAGGTCAAAAAAAAGGTACAAGGATGTTTCAAAGGCAATGTAATGAAGGGTCACATCGATATAAACAACTTCAAAACCACGGCAAACGATAGGGCTTCATGGCGCCGAAGGGAGCACAAACTTTTGAAGAGCAACAACGTAGACTAGAGACGGAAAAGAGAAAACGTAGAAAGGTGCGACAAAATGGAAGAATGGATGACCAACAACACCCGGCTGCTGCCGGAGACTGGGTGTGCCAGGACTGTGGAAGGGTGTGCGGCTCGAGAATTGGCTTACATAGCCATCAAAAAACGCACAACAGATAGCGACGATACAGAATAGAGGAAAATCATATTCGGTATCGAATGATTGCCTATGATGATGATATAGTAATTACGTAAAGAGTACGTTATTTACGCGACGTTAAGTTTACCTTGATGTTACTTGTAAGAGATATAAGTAATATTTTAAAAAAATACCCCAATTTTACCTTTCAATTTACTTACTAGTTACTAAATAATCGATATCTGCCTTTTCCCAATTTTTTTGTTGCCATGTATTATTTACGTTATGTTAATTACATAATATTTACGTAAAAAGTAGGGAACTTTGTGTACGGCGTTATGCAAAACATGGAAGTTACTTTTGACGTTGTTGTGACTTCCAGTTTACTTAGAATTTATGTAACAAAGTAATCATGTTTTGTAACTCTGACGTAATATTTACGTAACGGTGTTAGCTGGGCGCTTGTTTCCCTTTTGTCCCGCTTTGAAAATGACATTTTTGACCTTGGATGTTCCATTGAATGTTGCTTTGCATTAAGCTGCTCGTTTGTCCGATTTCTACCTAGTCAGTCTTGTTAACAGCATTTGAACAATGCGCTTTGGGACATTTGTGTAGCTATGAATCTGTTAAGAGATTTGTAGCTTTAAAGCTGTACACAACAGAAAGGAGGAAACATGCTAATGAGGGATGGTCAAGCAACGCAATCCAAGTTTTGGGTCTCAGTAACAATAATATAAATTAATCCTTCACTGATATAGAGTGCGTTTCAAATAAAATTTAACAGATGCGTTTTTAAGTATTTAGAATCGGAATTTCAAAAAATCTACGGGCACGTCGATTTTTGAATGAAGCACTCCTTCAGAGGGATGAGTTTCACTACTAGAATTTGAAAAGGGAAAGTGGGTCAAGTGATACCTTATTTGGAGGTCTTTTTAATACCTCTACAATAATGCAAAAATTGTCAAACTTCAGTGGTTACTTCTCGAGATAATAATAATGAAAAAGATAAGACATTGGTTTTTGTCGAGTTTTTTGTACGTATTTGGACAAAATCGGAAAAATCCTGAGACACGTCGATTTTCTTTTCTCCTAGAGAAAATTTCCCAAAAATTTTGTTTTTTCAAAAACACAGCACCTCCAAGGGGTGAGTATCACCACTAAAATTTAGGAAAGTTACTGAAAATAGCACTAATGTGGCATGTGTTCTAAGAACTTTTTTTTTATCGTAAAAGTGCAAAAAACAATCACTTTTCTGTGTTGACCTCCTCTCGACAAAGCGTCTAACAGTAATCCGCTAACATTAAAATATTCCACTTCCCTTGGTAGTTTTTTTTCTTTTCTTTCCTAAGAAGTCGGTCACCACCATTCTAAAGGCATCCGATGATTTTAAATAAGCCAAGTTTGATATGTAAGAAGTAATATTTTATTTCAAGGAACTAAAGCATTATCCGTAATATTTTTCACTCAGTACAGAAGATTGTCGTTGTGGCCGATTTCTTCTTTTATAGTTAGTTTCAAAAATACAGGAGAATTTCGAAAGTAGTAATAATAAGATTTTGTGAGTTTTCTAACAGGATTCAGTTAAGTGTTGGCATCAGTATGTATGCGCACAACTGTTTTTATTCAGAGGTGATATTTTAGGGTATCGACACTCGTCATCAGGTTCCATTTTTTTTCGACTGAAATAACAAAAACTATAAAACTATAAAAAATAAAAAATCGACAAGACAAGACAAGACTGCATTTCACTTAATATTTTAGCAGAATTCCACTATCAGCTTATCGTTTAAGTTTGGTGTTTTCCCTTCATACTAGATAGATTTTTACCATCAAATTACAGACCTATATCTATCATCTCCACTCTCTCAACTCGTGAAAGATCTTTTCTAAATAAACACAATATCGTTAGTCAATATGATTTTCAACATAGGAAAAGCACTTCTGATGCTATGTATGACTTTCTTTCTCGACTTATATTAAGTATTAATACAAAAAAAAGCATCTGCAGCAGTGTTTTGTGATCTGTCTAAAGCATTCGACTGCGTGAATCACAAGACACTGCTGGGAAAACTGTCTAGTTATGGTTTCGTGAATTTTCTTATAGTTGGCAGTAGTCATTTATTTCTGACTTTTTCTGACCAGAGTCGGCGCACCGCAAGGCTCAAAAAAGCGTAGGACCAACCCCGACGCTTTTTTTGATATACATTAATGACCTAATTCAACTTGATATTAACGGGAAAATAACAGCATCTGTTGACAATGCTACGGTTTCATGGAGCAACATTAGTCTTGATCAACTAAAAACTAACCTAGAAGCTGATTTCTTAAAAATTAAATTGTGGTGCATTTCTAACAAACTTTGCATGAATGTTTCTAAAACTAATGTTATAGGATTTAATTGTATTGTAGACAATCCTGTCGCAGGATATGAGACAATTAATTCAGTAGGAAATACCAAATTCCTGGGTTTGGAAATTGACGAAAAATTAAAAAAAACTTAAGCAGCATATAAAAAAAAACTCAATAAAAGACTATCTCCAGAATGTTACTCGATTCGAGTGGGCTTCCATGAGTTGTAAACATTGAGTCACACCTTATAGATATGCTCTTTTTTTGTCGTTTTTCTCCTTCCAGAAAGAACAATTATTTGCCATCTATAAAAAGCTTTCATTTTAATTCATCCCAATCGAAAAAATAATTTTCGAAATAATGTATTTCTATACAAATGCAATTAAGAAACGTAATTAAAAAAAAATATTTTAAAGATATTGGCATTCGAAATAAAGTATTTCAAAAATATTTTTGTTTGAAAGAAAGGATTTGAAAGAAATGCTCTTTCGAACCTTTTGCACCCTGTAAAAAATTTTAAAAAACCCTTTTTACCAACCCTATACTCCCAAGAGCCCATTTTAACTGAATTAAAAATAAATGAAGTTTTACCGCTTTATAACTCTCTTTAAATTAAAAACCATATTTTCAGCAAAAACAACTCCTTAATAAAGCATTTTAATTATTTGGCAGGCCTTTGAGGAGCTCGAGGATCTGCTGAAAGAGAACAACATTTGTATTGCCGTTAAAGAAAAGCTCGTTAAAGATTCAGGGGTTGCACGAGAATCTACTTATGATAATATCGTGCAAAAACTTCAAACGAAACCTAGGGCGAGAGGTAAGCATTTTTTATAAAAAACATCTATAGTTTAAAAGAATTTTCACAGATTTAATTTGTAAAAATTCCCTGAAAAAAACTAAAAAGTTCCCTAACGCACCAACATTTGTAATTTACTCTTACTATGTTTTTTTTTCGAAAGAAACTTATATAGAATCATTTTAGGAAAAAAAAACGGTTTCAAAAAATGTATGCACTTTTAAAGCCTTGTCGGCTTGAGGGCATTTTTTTCTAAAAAGATCCGACATAACCCTACACAACCCCTCCCCCAAAGAGTTAGTTGACACCTAATTACTTTTTTAGGTAGATAACACAGGCCAACACACATTTTGGTGCCGGCGATTTTTTAACTGTTCCTGGGTAATTTTTGGGTGGAGAATCCGAAATAGCCATTAGATTTTGTCTATCAGATCTAGTTTTTAAAATAGGAATTATTTACTTTTTTTTTAACTTCTATATATATTTTACGTTACAACTATGACTATTGCCAGAAACAAAAAAAAACACATATCATTAAATATTTATTATAAAAACTAGCTTAACATACATTCATACTCATATTAGTCACCTACAAATTTTCTTTTATACGACTTTCTAGCATGGAGTTTACTGGTATAGTCTTGATATCGATCTTCCATAGTTTTTATATCCTGATGGAATCTTTCTCTCTGCTCTTCACTACAGTCACCTAAATTTTCTGGAAAGCAATCTAGGTGGCTGTGGAAGTAGTGAACTTTCATACTCATGTTACAACCGAGAATATGAAAATTTGAAAGCATAGTTTCCACTAATTCTATGTAATTGTCTGCTTTGTGATTTCCAAGAAAATTTTTAACTACTTCAGCAAATGAATCCCAAGCGTTAGATTCAGTCTCATTCATTGATGTGGTAAACTGTGGATCTTTAATAAGTTGCCTTATTTGAGGACCATCAAATATACCAGTTTTTAGTTTTTCCATGCTAATCCCAGGAAACTTAAGTACCCAAAAACAATTTCCATCTCGATGTAACGCTTTCACAAACTGCTTTTACTACGTTTTGTTTTCCTTGAACTATAGTATCTCTTAAAGGCCAATTTCTCTTAACCCGGTCTAACTTGTGCTATTGTTTTATACTTCTCTTTCATGGTAGTAGAATGTCCAATAGGAATTAAGGTACATTTGTTACCGTTATCTAAAAGGATACATTGTAAACTACGTTTTGAACTGTCAGTGAAAAGGCGCCAATCGTCTGAAATGTATTCTGGCAAACGCATTTTTTCTAAGAGTCCTTTCATATCGTTACAGAATACCAGCATATTTTCCTGAGTGAAAAAAGGCAGCAGATCCTTTTCTCTCTTACGATTAGTGCCTGGATAAAGAAGGTTCTTTTCTTTTAATTTAGACGCAAGTAATTTAGCACACTCCTTTGAGAAGTATAGGTCTCTCACGAGATCGTTCAGTTCTTGTTGATTAAAACACTGAGGAGTTGTTTAATCTGCTTCAAATTCATTGTAGTTTTCTGATTGCATTCTTTGAACTTCATCAGACGTTGATGTTTCTGTATCATCTTCCGGGATTTCAGGAAGGTTGGAATGAGTATTTCCTTAGAGTGTGGTACAGGTCTTCGTGCAGAATCTAGATCAGGATATATCCATTTATATCGATTGTTTCTATTTTTGCCTTTAATATTAACGAGACTAAAAAAGCAGTCATCATAAATGTTAAGTGGTTCCCTCCAAACCATTAGTACACCAAATTTCAGGCACTTTCTGTTTACAATTGTCCACTGTTGCAAATGTTCAACACATGTGTAATCAATTACCGAGAATTCTCGAAAACAAAATGTATAAAGGGCACCAAAGTAATAAGGCGACGCTTCAAAAAAATTTTGTAAAAAAAAATATTTTTGATAGTTTAAACCTAGTAAAATGATAAAAATCAAAAAATTTTCTTGAAATTATTAAAATAAAAATAAGAATTTAATTATGCACTTTATTTTTCAAGTCACATATTATACTGTATCTGAATACCAAATGATAAGCCCCATGCAGCCAGGTAACAGGAATATTACTTTCGAAAAGCTTAAAAATAATTAATGGCTAAAGTTATTAAAAGGTATCAACATATTTTAATTTTCAACTCATAAAATTTGTAACTTTTTAACGACAAAAGGTTGAAGAGCAGGAAGTTGCTAATGTAAAATCCCTGCAGAGCGCAAAAAATTTAACTTTTAAATATGCATATGCACGCTTACTGGGATTTACCAAAGAGGCTTTTGGCATAATAATATATTATTTAAAGGGGGGATTTGAGCAAAAGAAACATTTAAAAAACAATCAGGTATAGTTTAAATCAAAGGAAAACAAATCATGGCTTATTAGCCATCTATACATAATATGGAGTCTATTGGGATCGGCAAAAAAAGTGTTTCACTAAAAATTAGTTATTTCGGTCAAACGACACACCAATACAAAATTTTTTTATATATTATATATTATATATTATATATTATATATTATATATTATATATTATATATTATATATTATATATTATATATTATATATTATATATTATATATTATATATTATATATTATATATTATATATTATATATTATATATTATATATTATATATTATATATTATATATTATATATTATATATTATATATTATATATTATATATTATATATTATATATTATATATTATATATTATATATTATATATTATATATTATATATTATATATTATACATTTTTACTTAAAATTTGTATTTTTTTATTTTAAAATATCATGTAGAAAAATAGCAAAATAACATTAAATATAAAAATACTAATTCTAATCGCTGTGTTTCCGGGATTGTTTCCATGATGGAAGCTGCGTTTCCTCTTTAGTTGTCTTAAAAATGAAACAGATCTAGGTTCATTGGTTTTTTTTAAATTTTGCTTCCGATTTTTTTTTAAAGAAAAGTTTGGCATCTTCGCCCCACGGTCAGAAAGTTTCAACACAGAAAGGAATAAAAATATATGGTTTTAAAATGCGGCATGAAAGGTCATGAAGCTCATTTTTTTGTTCAGCTTCGCCGCAAACGCAGGTTTGAGGTTCACAAATTGGCACAGAGCTACGGAAATTCGAAAATAGTTCTTGTCTAACCAAGCTCAAATCTCATCCTCCTGTAGCGCTAAAATCCGAGCTCTTTCCCTTTTATCATTACTTTCTGAAATTATTTTTGTGATGAAAGTTTTACAGACTTTTTATCTAGCTCTCTTTGTTTAGTATAATTGTTAAGAAATGGTTCATTACCACTCAAGGAAGTTTAATTATATATTAAAAAGGCCAGTGGCGTACCCAGAAATCGACTCTGCGGGGGGGTTTCATCATATAATAAAAATCAGCTACCTACCTATGGCAAATTTTTAGAAATTAGGTAGGTCCCTATTGCTTGAGCTCTTGAACTAAAGGGAGGGGAGAGGAACGGTTTAATAGGTTTGAGTTAGTGTATATGGAAAAAAATTTTTAAAAGCAAATCTCATCTATTGTTATTTGCAGGTTAAAAAAAAAATAACCCTTAAATGCAAATGGCAAAGAAAAAAAAATTTAAATTTTGATTGCTTAGGTTATTTTGTAAAAATTTTTTGAAAGAATATAGATATTTGTTGCCAAATCATAAATGCGCCGCAGATGAAAATTTTAACAAAAATTATACAAGAATGCCGTTTATTACACGTTTTGAATGCAGGTGATAAAAATTCCTTAGAATTAAACTAAAATTAAAAACAATTAATGACGTGGTAGCACCGCATGCAAATTTTTTAACATTTAAAGCATCACACCAACACTTTCCCTCACCGGAGATCCGAAGGCATTTCATTGGGAGGGGGGATAAAGGCCATTTTCCCAATTAATATTAAAAGCGATTCCCAAGTTACCTGAAACTTTGAGATTTTTTTTATTGTTGTTTGAAAAAATTAGAAATACAAAATATTTTGTAAAATTTCCCAACTGAACCTTCATATTTCTCAACTGAAAGCAACTGGAAGCAAAATTGGGGGGAGGCCTCTTTTCCATCCCCCCTCCCAAGAGATCGCTGTGGCTCTCCCTGAAGCCCTAGATCATGAATAATTTATTGTATATTGGGTGGGACCTCCTTGGGGGGGGATTTAACAACCAAAACCTCCCTGGCTACGCCACTGAAAAGTCAATTTTCAGTAACTGATAAAAGAAGACAAACGGTTTCTAAAATAAATTATAGGTAATAATTTTTTATAATATTTCAAATAATTAAATTTACATTGTCCAATAAAAAATCCAAATAATAAATTTATATATTAATTTAAAATGCAATACTTTTATATTTAAAAAGATTAACTTTACGATTCATTTAATACAATGTGTTAGAAAATAAAAAACTTTTTTCCGTAACTCACCAATTTTAATCGGAGAGAGAGAGCGGAAGAGAACTTGAGAAACCGATACGCTGTTGCCGATGTCACCCACAATTAACTAGAAGATTCCCAAGATCCCGTCAAATTTAACAAGAAATGTTGCCTTCAAAGGGTGTGAAACAGTGATTATGACTATTTCCTTTTTTTAGTTTGAAATTAGAATTCGCTAAATTGCTCTTTCTGTAAAGCTGCAAAAAGTCCCATAACCAGTTTCGCTAAAGTCCTCAGTGTTAAAATAAATTTTGAACAAAATTATACTTTTTTAAAAGAAAACAAAATTGAAACAACGTAGCGCAGTCTTTCAATCTGCAACTCTCTACTTTTTCTACTTAGAACACTTTACGAAACGAATTTAAAGCTTGAAATTAACTCTGCGTTTCGGACTTCAGAGATTGTACTGATCGAAACGTCGTGTATAAATAAAATATAGACAATGGAAGTCCGAAACACAGAGTTAATTTCAAACACATCATTGTCTCAAACTTTCAAACAAACGTTGGAATCCCGGTACGGACCCGGTATCAGCGATCTTTTTCGAGGCTACGAGAAAACTTTAATTAAGCATACCAAAGGGTAGTTTGCACCTGAAGACGATCAGAGATTGTACTGATCGAAACGTCGTATATAAATAAAATATAGACAATGGAAGTCCGAAACACAGAGTTAATTTCAAACACATCATTGTCTCAAACTTTCGAATTTAAAGCTGTTATTAAATTTACTAACAGAGGGGTGTTATTTAAAAAAGTTCTGAGTCTGGTAGACTTCTTTATGTTACAAAAATTGCCGGGGAAACGGATGGATAGATCGATAAAGTGCTTTATTGTCAAAAATGTTATACATTTTGTGGACAAAGCTTAGTAATAAACAATTTACAATCAATATATCCTTAAATAATAATAACTTATGTATTGGTACACTGACATAGCATGTACCTCGTTAATAAATCTATAAAGTGTAATACACAAATTTTTAAATATAAATACTTCACAATAATAAATACCTATAATACATGCATATAACTTTTCCTTTAAAAAAGCAGCGTCGAGAATAAAAAATATTACAAATTTAAAACGATAAAAATGTTATGTATGACAGTGTATTTTTATATAAAAAAATCTTCAAAACAGGACACATTTAATTTAAAAACAACTTCTCAAGCATCTCTTCTCAAACTATTCCAACAATATACAAATTTAAAATCCACACAAAAAATCTCAAAAAAAATAAAAAATAAACGAAATACATTAATTTAATATTCACGTGTTGAAGTTATCGTCAAAGTATTCTTCTAAACTATAATAGGCCGTATAAATTTACATTTTTTTAAACATATTTGGATTTGTAGAGAGTTTTACACTATTTGGAAGATGATTGAACATCTTGATCCCATTAAAGAAAACGGATCTATGAAGAAGAGAAAATTTGGAGATGGGAAATTGGAGATTATTTTGCTGATAAGATCTTGTGTTGTAGCCAGATGAAGAACGTAAGAACTTATTTTGGTGAATGGTTATGAGAGACACAGAGTCAAGAATATATAAACAAATAAGAGTTAAAATATTCTTAGATTTAAAAAGAGGTTTACATAATTCTCTAAAAGGAACAAGACAAAGATAACGAATTGTCCATTTCTGTAATACAAACATCATATGGGGCTCCTCTCCCCTCCTCAGATGTACAGAGTCGCGAAGGGCTGCCTGTTCTTCAGGTCTTACATAAAAAATATTTTGTGGTATTTTAGTTGCATCATTTCAGTATCAAATAATTAAAAATAATTTTAAGCTGTTCTAAGTGATTAACTGAGAAAAATTATGTCTACTCTCTCCTTCACTTCCGCGTCTTCGAATACCGATTAAAGCGCTGAAAGTTTTCCTAAACTGTTTGCTTGACAACGTTGCCTAGGCGGCATCTCTCTTCAGTGCATCTGAATTGAAAAGCGTTCTTACTCTGACACATGCATTTCAGCACCCTAGATGAGAACTGCACCGAAAAAGGTTTAGTTGAACCAAATAAATATTTGTTTCCCATGGTCCAAAAAAATATTTATTTGAATCAAATAAATATTGCTGTCATGCAAGATTTATTTGTTTGGTTCAAATAAATGTTTGTTTGGACCATGGGAAACAAATATTTATTTGGCTCAACTAAATTTTTTTTTCTGTAGGTCGAACCCTGTAAAAAAGTTAGTGCATAAAATGCAATAAAATTTTAGAGTCAAATTTTCTTCAAAGCATTTCAAAGATAAGCTGTAACTGCTAAACTTACTGCACACACGATGCGGTTTTTCCTTTCCTTTTTGCAGTTAAGTTTTAAACGAATTTTCTTTTTCTTTGTTGTTCTTTGCTTAAAAAGAGCAAAAGTAGCGAAATTGCCCAAAACCACGCCAAGCAGTAAGAGAAAAGCGGTGCAAAAAAAAGCTATTGGATAAACAAGCAACTTAATTTTCGAGCAAAGCGAACACCGCAAAGCTATGTGCCGTAGTTCACTTAAAAAAAAACATTATTCCACCATTAACAAATAATTAATTTACATCGGATAAGGTAAAGTGTGTCCAAGTAATTATGTGAAAATAACGAAAAAGGTCTGAGCAGAATACGGATAAATTTATTCTATTTGTAAAAGAATGATTTCAAGCCCTGTGCGTCTATTCTTGAGTCGAGAGAAAATTTGCTCCCAGGGAGTAAATTATCTCGCTACTATGCAGCTTATTGATCCAAAACTTTGGTTTAAATCGGTTTCTCGCACTTTTGCCCGATATTGATCGAAAATAATTCTATTGGTCTTGACTAAGAGAAACCGATTTAAACCGAATATTTGGACCAATGAGATGCATAGATTTTTTTTCGGTGAAAAATTTATTATTTCGACGCCTTGGAAAGCCTTTAAGCCAGGGCCGGCGCTAGGGCAGGGCAAGCCGAGCCCTTGCTAGTAATAAAGTCAGATTCATCAATGAAAAATTTATCAGTTGTAATTTTAAAAAAAGCTGCTTTTAAAATGTTCTACTAAGTGGTATTCGCAGCTTTTTTATAGGGGAAAGGGACGGTTATTTAGTAGGCATTGGGTTGGTGTATTAAAATTTATTTAAAAGCAAAGACGCGAATTCTTGGGCGATTTAATTTAAAAATAGTTTGTGGCTAAAATTAAGTCTTAAAATTTTGAGAAAACCACTAATAAAATTATCATTAATAATGTAACTATAAAAAAAAGTGGAGAGTTCTAAGGTTAGCTGACAAAGATTGGGGGAGAATATTGTCAAATATAGCTAAAACCATGCCATTTCGAGAAAAATGATTATTAAAAATCCTTTTTTTCCCGTTTTAAATAATTTTGAAAAAAATTGCATTCACTTCTTTCTTTTTTTCCTACGCAACAAATATTTTATTTTAGAGCCAAAACAATAAATATGAAAATTCAAAGATTTGCACTGTCAATTTTGTTGTTCACATTTTATTTCACTACGAAGCATGGGAAAAGAGATGCAACGGGGCGGCATTTTATTTTACTGCTGTCATCGCATCATAAAAGCAGGCAGTGGCGGTCCCAGCCATTTGAAAAGGGGGGGGGGCGGTTTCGATACGAAAAAAAGCTATGATGAAAACAAGGGCGGATTTGACCTCAAATCTAGTGGGGGAGGGGGGATTTTAAGTTGTTTATTTCATACATTTTTTATTTTAAAAAATGTTTAAATGCGCCGAAAATTTCTGAGAAAATTACATTAAAAATGCACTTTTTGAGTTAAACTAAACTAAAATCGTGAGTATCAACGGTATCATAGCGCCACAGGTGAAATTTTTTAAGAAAATTGCACTAAAAATGCATTTTTTGATTTAAAATTAAACTAAAATTGTAAATATATCAATGGTTTCAAAGCACAGCAGGCGAAATTTTTTAAAGAAAATGACACTACTAATGCCACTTTTAACACAAAATTAAATTTTAATACCGTAAATATCAAAGGTGTTATAGCGCCGCAATTTATGCCCTACTTTGGAAAAATATCGCCACACTTATTCATTGGCTCGAAAATGTTATCAGGTATGTTTTGATTTAAGCTTTTACCTACTTCTGAACAGTATTGTTTACAAATATTGACTTCTCCCAATAAAAGTTCAAGAATTTGTATTTTTAATTAATCAAACAGTTTATCGTATTCAGAAACGACTTTAGTTAATTTTGCCTTGATTTTGGCCTCACGTTGTACAAAACTTGGTATGAATATGTTCAGGTCAAAAATACTTTTTTATGTATTTCCAATATCGTGGTTTTCGCGGTAAGTACTTCATGCGTTTGTTTATTCTTGATGTGACGAATTAAAGGTCAAACTGTCCCAAAATACTGTGGAGGAATTATAGAATGTCTTTAAAGCAGAGATGGTTGCGCAGTGGATAACCGAAAAAGCCCACTGGGGTTTAGAGTTAATAACTTCAAAAAAAACAAAAACTTGAATCGTATACTATCATGTCATACTAAGTAAGCAGGTACTTGCAGTGTAGTAAATACACAAACTCCAACAATAATTTTCCTAAGGTTTAACTATGTTGGGAATTTGGAACCTTTGGTTGCACTAAATCAAAATTAAGATTGTTTTCCACAAACCAAAACTACACTTTTTTGCACTCGACGCGCGTTTCGCTAACAACTTTAGCATCATCAGGAGACGATAAACAATGAACTAAATTAATCTACGCTCTATCTTATATACAATCCTTTAGTGGGCGGAGATAAGACTAATAATTTGTGATTGATCACGATTTTTAATCCTATCTCCCCTCAACCAAAGCATAAAGTGTACTAAACGGGATGGGTCCTCTATCTTTATTTAAACTATTCCTGGATTTAATGATTTCCATACTTTCATATGCATTCAAAAGTATTTTGTTTGGTACACTTTTTAGAAGTTTTAGGTTATCTAATGTGAATCTATGATTGTTTTCAAAAGCATGCTCGGCCACACTTGACTTTTCTGTTCTTCCGTATTTTAAGTGTGCTAAATGTTCTTTAAAACGTGTTTGAATAGAGCCTCTCGTTTGGCCAACATATTTTTTGTCACAATCCATGCAACTAATTTCGTAAATTCCACTCTTTTCTAGAACTGTAGTTTTATCCTTGGGATTTCCTAGTAAGTTTCTTATTGTGTTACCGGATTGATATACTAATTTAAGACTGGTGTTATTAAATACTTTGTGTAATCCTTTCGTATAATTAGGATTATAAGGAATTGATACAAACTTTGAGTCGCAGGTATCTTTTTGTCTGAAAAAGGTAGAATTCCGAAAGGTCTTTTGAAAAGAATGTCTATTTATCAGCTTATTTATTAAGCCTTCGTTCCCTCAAACTTTTAATAACAAAGAAATATCACTTTTAAACAAAGGTCTTAATTTTGCTCTGCCCCCACAAAACGATAATTTAAGCGATATTATTGCAAATATTGAAAGTTCAATCTCTTATCTTTCAGAAGGCACAAAGGGCTATGTGCGAGATGCTTGTCGATATCAGATCTCTCAAAACATCATTCAAAACAATAAAAATAGTACATTAAATCACAATAAAACAATCAAAAGTTTGAGAGAAAAAGATGTTTTCTATCTAAAGGCTGACAAGGGTAATAAAGTTGTTATATTAGATAAAACAGATTATTTTGAAAGGGTAGATAACCTAATTAAAAATGGACCCTACAAACAAGTTCCAAAGAACCCCTTACCAAAAATGATTAACGAAGTAAAAAACACAATTAAAAAATGTAACAATATTATTACTGACAATATTAAATATAAACTACAAGTAAGCAATCCCACTATGCCGAAACTGTATTGTGTTCCGAAAATCCACAAGCCTGGAAAATCGGTTAGACCTATAGTTTCTGCTGTAGGATCACCTACTTACAACATTTCGAAATGGCTAGAAAACGAGTTTGAAAATTTACCGATAAAGGAAAAAGGTTTTTCTGTTCAAAATTCCCTTGAATTTATCAACAAAGTTAAAGATATTTCACTCCAAGAAGGTGAAATTTTAGTCTCGTTTGATGTTGGTTCCTTGTTCCCTAGTGTGCCGATCCCCAATACCTTACAATACCTGGAGGAACTACTAAGAAAAAACAATCTAGAAGACAAACAGACTTTAGAATACCTATCTTTAACAAAACTCTGCATGAATCAAAATTACTTTCAATATAAAAATAACTACTACCAGCAAGGAACCACAATGGGTAATAGTTTATCACCTTTTATCGCAAACCTATTTATGAGCAAATTTGAATCAGATATAAGTAAAGAATTTGAGTATTTCCCCAGAGTATGGTTCAGGTATGTAGACGATGTGTTTGCAGTATTCAACACTAAAGTAACTAGTGTTAAAAATTTTATGGAAAAAATAAATAACAAATTTCCCACTATTAAATTTACTTATGAAACAGAGAACAACGGTACACTGCCATTTCTAGACACTTTAGTTATAAGAAATAAAAATAAATTGGACTTTGACCTATACAGAAAAGGCACGGCCACCAACAGGTATATTCCAAATGACTCTTTTTATTGCTTACAACATAAGCTTGCAAGTTTGCACTTTTTAACATATAGATTAGTAAATTTCCCCTTAAACAAAGAAAGATTTGAAGCAGAAAAGAATAGGATTAGGAATATAGCTGGCGAAAACGGTTACGACGAAGGCTTAATAAATAGGCTGATAAATAGACATTCTTTTCAAAAGACCTTTCGGAATTCTACCTTTTTCAGACAAAAAGATACCTGCGACTCAAAGTTTGTATCAATTCCTTATAATCCTAATTATACGAAAGGATTACACAAAGTATTTAATAACACCAGTCTTAAATTAGTATATCAATCCGGTAACACAATAAGAAGCTTACTAGGAAATCCCAAGGATAAAACTACAGTTCTAGAAAAAAGTGGAATTTACGAAATTAGTTGCATGGATTGTGACAAAAAATATGTTGGCCAAACGAGACGCTCTATTCAAACACGTTTTAAAGAACATTTAGCACACTTAAAATACGGAAGAACAGAAAAGTCAAGTGTGGCCGAGCATGCTTTTGAAAACAATCATAGATTCACATTAGATAACCTAAAACTTCTAAAAAGTGTACCAAACAAAAGACTTTTGAATGCATATGAAAGTATGGAAATCATTAAATCCAGGAATAGTTTAAATAAAGATAGAGGACCCATTCCATTTAGTACACTTTATTCTTTGGTTGAGGGGAGATAGGATTAAAAATCGTGATCTATCACAAATTATTAGTCTTATCTCCGCCCACTTAAGGATTGTATATAAGATAGAGCGTAGATTAATTTAGTTCATTGTTTATCGTCTCCTGATGATGCTAACGTTGTTAGCGAAACGCGCGTCGAGTGAAAAAAAGTGTAGTTTTGGTTTGTGAAAAACAATCATAATTTTGATTCCTAAGGTTTGTTTATATTAAGTATATAAAAGAAGCGCTGGTCAAACTAAACCAGAACTGCTTTGATTTATTAACAAACAAACAAACTGTCGATTTCTGTATTCCACCTATTTTTATATCGTATTTTATAATTAATAGACGATCGCTAGAATAAGTCTTAATTTTAAAGAAGAACTACAATCTGTATATAATTTTAAAAAAAAAACATAAAAAAACCCATTTGTAAAACCCAAAAAATCCCAGTGGGTTGGGTTTTATATAAAAAAAAACCCGGGTTTTTTACAACCCTGCTTTAAAGGAACGTTCTACTATTTCTCGTTTTTTCTCCAAAGATTTCAAGGTTACCAGCAGCATGTTTGTTGTCTACTTTTTTATGGATCAAAGGGGGGAGGCGATCGCCCCCCCTCCCCCCTGGGCCCGCCACTGAAGCAGGTGATCTCCTTTAAAACAGTGCAAAATAAAGTCCAAAATGTAGGGGGTAGGTACACGTATATGGATACGTGTAAATAAAATTATTTTTGTACCATTTATTACAACAGGAACAAAGAACAAATAGTTCAGAAACTGCGAATAAAATTTACTCTACCCGTACTTCCCCTAATCGTGTAAACTGAGTGTTTTTTTTATTAAACACAGGCAGCTTTTTATAATCGTTATAAATTATTTTTCGCTTTCTTCCACCGAAGATAAAAAAACTTTAATTTTGTAAGTAAAGAAAATATTTGTCGCTTTTTCATCTGAAATTGGAAACACATTTTTAGAATCAGAAAAAGCTTTTTGTCACCCACTAGAACGTTCGTTTACGATATAAATAGAATTTTAACGAATCCATAAAAAAAAGTTAAAAGAACATAAATTTTTACAAGATTTTATTTCACTTCACCTCTATGTATGTGTGTTTGTATGTTCGGGTGAAATATGGCCACTCAATTTTGACTTTTAGATGTCCGATTGAATATAGTTCCGATGACAATACAATAATATGGTGTTATTAGACACCCCCTACCACCCTACGAGGGGACTGGAGGGGGGAAACGCCTAAGTTTTTCCGAGTTCCACCAAAATTGGTATACGGGGGTTTTTGTGGATAAGAAATACGAATTTTTGATCAGATTTTGAAAATTCAGTGTGATTCAGGATGGACGATTTTTGGTCATGTTTTGCCAACCAATTTTAAATGACTTATACACAAATTTGGTATGCGTTTATAGTTCCGGTGACAATACAATAATGTGATATTATCAGAGAAATGGAGGGGGACAAATATTTAGTGTGGCATCCAGGGTTTTTTTAGGGAAGGGGATTATGAATTTTTGATCAGATTTGGAAATTTCAATATACAAACGCACAAACCTAAAAATTAAACAACAATTTTACATAAAAAAAAGCTTTTTAAATTAAAGTGCACTAAAAAGTAGAAAATATTTTTAGCATTCTGATATTATAATAATAAAATAATATAGGCTAATTGTGATTTTTTTGGGAATTCACAGGACGCAAGCTGAAATTTTTCATCAATGTAGGGTACCACTGGGAAAACTTAACTATAGATTGGCACTGTTTTCACCTTCTTAACTTTGGCGCCATCTTGAATTAAATTTTTTAAAGGGTTTTCGCCTATAACTTCTGTTGTTTTTGCACTATAAAAAAAAATCAGAAAAGCATTTTGTAGGAAAAAGCAATGCCTACAAAACGATTTCTTTAAAAATTACAACAACTTTTCTGTTCATACCCAGAATTACATTATTTAATGAAAAATAGAATAGTGAAAGCAGTTTATTTCGCGGTCACTACTACCCTCAAGCTCAGGAGTCTACAGGGAACCATATGCAGAGGGATAACAGGCGCTATGAGGACGGCACCTATACAGGCACTCGAAACCATTCTGGGACTGCCGCCGCTTCCGATCTGGATCAGAAAAGAAGCGATGGCGACCCATCTCCGGCTGAGAGATACACGTCAATGGAGAGGAAGAGGGGCATCTTAGGATTGCCCAAATCGCCGAGAGAGAAATTCCAATGGCAGCAATCAAAACACAAAGACCAAAAAACCCCTGGAGATTCAACAAGAGGTACAAAGTAGTCATCCCAGACAGCGAACTATGGCAGAGTGAAAATCTCCGCGAACAGTTCGAGGAGAACGCCGTGATTTGCTACACCGACGGGTCCAAACTGTCGGAGAAGCAAACCACAGGATCGGGGGTTTACGTAGAAGACCAGGAGGTTAGAAAGAGCTACTCGCTCGGAGAGCAAGCCACGGTCTTTCAGGCAGAGGTGTATGCCATAATAATGGCTGCAACCATGGAAGAAATAAAGAACGGTTTGTATATACTCCGACAGTCAATCGGCCCTAAAGGCACTAAGGGCGCCCAAGATCAACAACACCCTGGTGGAGGAAGGTGCGGATGCACTAGAATCTTTGGGATAGGGCAAACAAGTGACACTTATGTGGGTACCGGGACATATGGGGGTGCCGGGGAACGAGAAGGACGAGCTCGCCAGGATCAGGGCAAGCACCCAGTATGTAGGGACGGAACCACTCCTAGAAACAACCAAGAGGCAATTACAAAGTCGACTCAATAAATGGGCCAACGATGCCATGGCGATCGCTTGGAGAGGAGGAACAGGATGCAGACAGACCAGGGATTTTGTGAACGGCCTGGATGTAGCCAGACAGAAATGTCTTCTGGGGAGATCACGAAGGGACGCTGGTCTGCCGACAGGAATCATAACAGGCCACAACCGACTAAGAAAGCACATGACCCGGATCGCGGTGGAAAATCACTCGACCTGCCGGGCCTGCGGGCGGGCAGAAGAGACATCTCGACATGTTATAGCGAACTGCGAGGCATACCAGGGGATGAGATACCAGGTATTCGGTTCCGCGACCCTGGATTAGGAGGACCTGCACACGCTCAAATGGGATAAAATACTGGACTTTGCAAAAAGAACAGTAAAACCATATGAGCAGACTGCTAGACCAGTGGTGCAGGCGGCGGATTAGGGGCAGGCTCGGGGTAAGGCAGAAAGGGCCCAGGGAGGCCTACTTGCCAGACTTCGCGCCACCCCTTCTCTACCACTACTAGTACTACTACTACTTTTTTCGCTATTTCTAATTTCCTGTTACTCTTATTGAAAAAATTTCTTAGCAAATATTGTAGAACAGCAAATTCTCTACATTTCATGTTGGAAAATTTTCTTTCTTAAACTAATTCTTTTTGTTGTACACCTCGCCAAATGTTCAACAAATTTCAACGATCCTGCAGTCGCTCTGCGCACGATTTAAAAATCGCTGGAGGACGAGGATTCGTTCTGGTATCTCTACTTTTTTTCTGGCCACTTTACGTCACTTGTTTGCATAAACCTCATTAAAAGCCCCAATGATGTGTGTAATGTTATTGCCACGTGTCAATGATGACACGTGCTACTCGGCAAGCTATTGTCAGGCAAATTCATGTAGCTTTGAGATAATATAGCGGCCCCGCTTTCGCACTTTCCGAAAAAATAGCCGTAGCTGTACTCTCTTAATCAAGTTAACCTGGCAAAAACACAGACCCCCAAAAATCCTCTGAGCACGAGCAGACTGCGTTAGTCATGCGCAGTAGATTTTTTCTGTTTGGTCCGGCACTGGGCATAAAAATGTGTATCAGAACTCAAATATGATTTGTTTTAACCCAGAGCGGTGGTTTAAATAGACCTTGAATTACAACAAGTAATTTTCTAAAGTTTCGAAAGCCCATGACTTTGCCCATGACTTTGGCGCATTCACCAAAAATTTTATGCCCCGTTTCACGGGCGTATTTAAAGATACCTTAAGCTAAGTGATCTTTCGAAAGGTTCTTTCTAAATAAAGTTCCCTCCCTCCTTCCTTCAGCACCCATAAGAATTTACGTTGTCTAAAGTTGGATGCGACTATGAATAAGCCGCTAAAGGAGCTCATTCCAAACACTACTAGCTGCATCACTATATACACTCATTGCGTTGCAAAAAAAAAACGGTTAATATTCAACCATCCTTTACGACGCATAGTCTACAAAAATTTTCGCTTTTGCGATAACCGGCACGTAATAATTCGAGAAAATTGGGAACAGCCAACGGTATTGGAGATCAATTTGTTAGTGAACTACATCGGTTAATTTAATTTGCTTTACATGCACAATTGCGGCTCTTACCACTCAAAACTGTGATTAGACAGCCCCGAAGGTGGTTTGGGAGAATACATTTAACTATTTTGTGGTTTCTATTAATTCGCAAATGTGCATAGCCAATGCTTTAAATTTTACAGTCCAATAAAGTCGGCTTGGGACAGTTCTAATATTTTGTTAAACCAAGATTTTATACATAATTGTGAGTTGTCTTAAACCCAGATGCACGGAGCTCTTGCAAGTAATGAAGATTATTTGGAGCAATTAAGGAGGCACCAGCAAAACGAGTTTTCTGAGCCCCAATTTTGTAGCCCAGATAACCTTTATTTTTACAGTTTTTTTTTTATCTAAATGCATTATTATTAGCGTCTTTTTCTTCAATTCTCCAGGGTGGAAGTTTTTTAAATTTTCAACCTGTTTTATATACATATACTGTAATATTTATAATCTACATTTACAGGCTGCATTATCTTCGGATCCGACCAAGAAGTGGCCGAGTTGATGAAAGCCGTGCGAAGATGCAACGCCACCGGCTTTTTTTCCTGGATCGGCTCGGACGGATGGAGCGCCCGATCTCTCGTGTCGGACGGAAACGAAGCAGAAGTGGAGGGCACCCTATCCGTACAACCCCAGGCGAACCCGGTCAGGGGATTTAAGGAATATTTCCTGTCCCTTAACGTCGAAAATAATTCCAGGAATCCGTGGTTTGCTGGTAAGAGACTAATATTCGTTAACATAAAATTGATATTGATATGGGTCCCTATAAAAAACCCGAAACTCAATTTGGCAGAAACATAATTTATCAGAATTTAAAAGAGAGGGAAATAATTGGTCCGAAAAAAATTGTCTCGAAAATGAAATGACGGGAAAATCATGAAAATATATGCATAGAATTATATTTAATCGAAACATATTTTTATAGAAACACAAAATGTCAGAAAATATTGTTAATGAATTATCGCAAGCTTTGTGGACACAGTTGCGATATTTCATTAAAAAATTCTCTCACTGGACGTGAAATACTATACAAAAAATATTTTTAACAAAAATAATTCAATAGAATCATAATAATGCAGAACCACAAAATTCAAGAACCCCAATCTGTCCGAAAATGATTTGAACCGATAGCCACAAATTCAATTGCTAATTTAGCCCCTTTACATCCCTTAACCACCTACCACCCCCAAATTTTTTCATGATATTAAAATCGGGTCACGGGAAATGTGTCAAAAATGAATCGCAAGATTTGATACACAGTTAAAAAGCTATAAACTGTAAAGTTAAATAAAATCGTTTAATAACTTTAAAATCCCCGTGTCATCTTCCAAATAGAGAAACTTGTCAACGCCGCAATTCATGGCCTATGGCGCTCTAGAGATTTAAATTTGACGTAGCCCAATGCAGTAGCGATTCGGATGGATTGTGGTTCGGGTGTTTTTCGTTCTAGAAAATTATTTTGGATACTTTTGTAATTTTGATATTTTAAGGTTCGGGAAAATTATAATCGGTGAAATTATATTCATGTCTTTTACGAATCGAGTATATTAAAATTATATATATTCGTATCCATTTTTTTCTGGGTTTTTTACTTTCCTTCATATTTCGTGTCGGACGTTTTATTTTTTGTTCAAATTAGTTTCGGTTTTGGTAAATTCGACTCTTTTGTGGGCTCCCATTGAATTTAATATTTTTAAGACTAATTTTTTCATTTTTTGCAAAGGGATTCCCATTCATTTCCACTCTTTCCCATCTGTTCTTATCCGTGATCATTCCTGTCCATCTCAGTGCCTTCCTTCTTTAACTCGGATGAATAAAGGTGATTTTCTGTCTGTTTAACAACCCCAATCAAATTCCGTCAGAGTATTCAAGGAATATTTTCTGTCCTTTATTTTGAAAAACAATCATGGGAACCCGTGTTTTGCTGTAACTAATACTTCAATTGTTTATATCAAAATTGATCTTTAATATCTTTCGGACAGCTATTTTTTTTTAATTCTCTAAAAATGAGGAGAATTTAGAGAAGTGCCCATAACAAGTAGAGGTTGGAAGTAACTTGTAGAAACTTTATCGGGAAAATCAAACAGTGTAGTGATGTAGGGCCGGGATTGGCTTAGCTTAGAATATCCAGGGTTGCCACAGTCCTTGAAAACCCGGAAATCCGGGAAAAGTCGGAAATTGGGTGGGCCGGGAAATATCCGGGTAAAAGTCGGAAAATTTTCTAAGAATCCTTGAATTTTTCAGATATTTTTGATTTGATATTTTGTTTTTCTTGTACCTATATATAAAATTTACATAACTTTTTTACCGGCCTGCCGCATCGAAAGCTCCGGGTTCGAATCCCAGGTAGGATTAATATTTTGTGTTTGTTTTTAACTCTGTAAAAATACTTTGCTATATTGAGCATTGATCCTACGATGGATGAAAAGTCCAAGTTCAAAAAAAAAAATCATTTTAAATTTTAACTATATAATATTACACACTACTCTTTGTAAAATTTTACACTCTGCGGGATTTGTTTCCATCACAATCAGATAATTGTTTTCAGTGGAAAATCACCTCTTTACACTTCACCAAACTAAAAAGTTGAAACAAAATTTGCTTTTGGAACTCGCTATAATGTCATTAATGGTTACAATTTTAGTTAACAGATTTTATCAACAGCATTCAAAACGTGTAAAAAATAGCTTTTTTAGTATAACTCTCTCAAATTTTTTGCCTGCCGGCATTTATGGCATTTCCCCAACACATATAGAACTGAGGCTAGATACCCCCCAACTCAGCGCCTTTTAACCCAAATTTAAAAAAAAACTACGAACAACTTGTAAGACATCTTATGACGAGCAGAATGACTAAATAGAAAATTGGCTAAATGGCCAAGTGGTCAAATGGCCAAGTGATATAGCTAAGTGGCCAAATAGCCAAGTAGGCCATTTAGAGATACTTGGCCAGGGCTATTTTGATACAAGTTAGGGTGAGTTGAGGTCAGAAAATCTGTGAATTCACAAGAAAAGTTGTAAATTAACAGAAATATTTATGAATTCACAGAAAATTCAGAATTTACAGAAAAAGTTGTGAGTTTCCAGAAAAATTTGTGAATTCCAAGAAAAATATTTAAATTAACAGAAAAATCTGTGAATTCAGAGAAAAATTTGGAAATTCAAAGATAAATCTGTGAATTTACAGAAATATTTGTGAATTCACAGAAAAAGTTTTAAATTCACAGAAAAATCTTTGAATTCACAAGAAAAGTTGTGAATTAACAGAAATATTTATGAATTCACAGAAAATTCGGAATTTACGGAAAAAGTTGTGATTTCACAGCAAAATTTGTGAATTTACAGAAAAACCGGTGAATTCAGAGAAAAATTTGGAAATTCAAAGATAAATCTGTGAATTTACAGAAATATTTGTGAATTCACAGAAAAAGTTTTAATTTCACAGAAAAATCTTTGAATTCACAAGAAAAGTTGTAAATTAACAGAAATATTTATGAATATACAGAAAATTCAGAATTTACAGAAAAAGTTGTGATTTCACAGAAAAATTTGTGAATTTACAGAAAAATCGGTGAATTCAGAGAAAAATTTGGGAATTCAAAGATAAATCTGTGAATTTACAGAAATATTTGTGAATTCACACAAAAAGTTTTGATTGCACAGAAAAATATGTGAATTGAAAGAGAAATTTGTGAATTTACAGAAATATTCGGGCTTTCTGAAAATGAGAAGTTGGATTTTTTAAGTTTTTCGCTATTTCCGTCATTTTTATTAGACAAAGAAGAAAATAGAAGGAAGCTCAGCAGAAGTTAAGATGTGGACTAGGCATAACCTGGATAAATTTAATTTTAGTTCTTTTTGGAATGGCCTATATTTTGTATTTTTTAATTGTTCATAATAAGTTTGGTGGTTTTTATCAAATTTATACGCAATACATCTACTTAAAAAATCTGGACGATATAATTCCAGAGTGTTATTTTTCTGCCCCGGCCTGTTATATTGTTCTTTTATCTTGTTTTGCCCTCGTAAAATAAGGAACATCTAAACGGACAAAGCACCAACGTGTTTTTTAATGACAGGCACTCGAATGATTCTCTTTCTTTTTTGAAAAACGCGAGATGATTATTTTGACGCGGCCCCGTTTGTTCGTTTGCCTTTTCGGTGGAAGCATAGACTTACAAAAAAAAGAGACACAACAAAATAATTATCAAAGCCGTGGGCGCGTGGCCATTTTTTATTCAAAATGCATGCACGTGATTTTTTTTCTAATAATAATATTATTAATAATAATAATAATAATAATAATAATAATAATAATAATAATAATAATAATAACGATAACGATAACGATAACGATAACGATAACGATAACTATAACGATAACTATAACGATAAAGATACCGATAACGATAACGATAACGATAACGATAACGATAACGATAACGATAACGATAAAGATAAAGATAACGATAACGATAACTATAACTATAACTATAACTATAACTATAACTATAACTATAACTATAACTATAACTATAACGATAACGATAACGATAACTATAACGATAACGATAACGATAACGATAACGATAACGATAACGATAACGATAAAAATAACGATAACGATAACGATAACGATAACTATAACGATAACGATAACGATAACGATAACGATAACGATAACGATAACGATAACGATAACGATAACGATAACGATAACGATAACGATAACGATAACGATAACGATAAAGATAACGATACCGATACCGATAGCGATAGCGATAGCGAAAGCGAAAGCGATAGCGATAGCGATAGCGAATTAAAGAAATTAAAATTAAGAAATTAAAAATAATTAACATGAATAAAATTACACTAACCGCCCAACAAGCAGCTGTGTTGGGAACATGCAGAACTTTCCGGCGAGTTCTTACACTCAATCTCGTCATGCCAACCCTCCACTGACAAGGGTGAATACCTAAAAAAAAATAAAATATAAACACCTTTTCCAGGATAGCAAGGCTTATCCGTTGGAAAATTATTTTCGGTGTTTAATTATTGAACTAGTTTCGTTTATAAAGATTTAGCTTCATCACACTACGGACCCAAGGTCTCAACACAAAAAGGGACAAAATTAAACCGATCGTTCTATACTTATTTCGCTTTTGAATTTCTTCCACTCTCGCTACCTCTCCAGATTTATGAGAAGTTTTATTAATATAGTATGCAGCAAGTGTATCTCTACGGGAGGACGAGTTGTCTAACAAGTTACCCAAGGTAGAAGAAGCCAAAGCATTGAGTCACAATGAAGTTTCAGGCTCTTGTAAAGCAAGAAGGCCAGCTCTGTTTTCTGGACAAGTTTCAGCAGCTAAAATTTTGTTTTAAAAGATCTGAAGTAAACATAAATCAAAATCTTTCTAGCAAGACAAATTTGAAGAACCCGAAATATTGATTATTGTTTTAAAACACAAATTCAATCGTTTTTAATTGCTTTTCTTTGCCTCTATTTCCTCAAGTCTATGGTGGGAATTAATTTGGCGTTTTTGTTGTATCCGGATTTCCAGCTGTTGTTTGTACTTTTTTGCCTTTAACCTTTCCGACACGCTTGTTCTTTGTTCTTATTTCGAAAAGGCACACAGAATGATTTTAGGTAGTTTTCTTCGTCAAAGGTTGAAACAAAAAACCAGTTTTTAAAAATAAGTTATTTTGGTGTTAAACAGTACTTGTATAGGTCGTAATAGAAATGTTTTTATCAATCATTCAAAAAACTCTGCATTATCACATTTTTTCTAAACTCAAGACAATAAATAGATTTCTGACTTCATTTTCATACAGAGTTTTTCTGTGTAATTTTATCAAAGATGGGATGTAGCCAGCAAACATCGATCTACTGGTACTTTACTAATATTTTACTTTGAGCCCTAGCAACTGCTGGCACCGGCAATGATGTGCATTTTTTTAATTATTTTTGTATGGCAGTTTGCATATTTTAAAAAAGTGCCAAAAAAGGAAAATTTCAGTACTTTGTTTTTAATAAAGTCAGAAATTGAAATTTATTTTTTAAAAAATTTTAGTGCAGCCAGAGTTAATGGCAATAAAACATTCTTTAAGTTTACCTAAACAAATGATGTAAAAAGATTTTGATATAAGCAAGCAGGTAAACTCTGGTCTAGTTAAAAATTGCAAACCTCCTTATTTCCTATCCGAATTTTTAAAATGATATATCGATGTGCTTCGAAAGAATGTGGCTTCGTAACTGATGTTTCAGATTTATTACAGTGTTACACACAAAAAATATCTAGGAGGGTTAAAAGTGCCTATTTTTTAAATAATTCCGCCATCTTGGATTTTTAGGAAATATCAACTTTGACAATGGTCCTACAAATTTTGAAGCTTTGGCTTTCTAAAAAGTTAAATATTATTAAAATCGGACCATTTCACGCTAAGTCATAATCATTTAAACGAGTGAGGTTTCTCCGGGACACCCTATATTAGGTAAATTAAAAGATAACAAATGTCGAATGTTTACCGCAAAGCTCAAAGCCACTTAAAATCCACTGGCAAAGTACAGCCAACCGCGTGGATTTAATAATGTTGCTACCAAATGATGAATAATTTTACATTAAGTGTTGCACGCGATCGGCTTACCCCTTTGGCCCTTTGAACTTGCAAGATAATCTAAAACTGACAGATTCAAACTAACGTTTTCTATTAGGAGCCTAATTCTTGAAAGGGATCAATCCCGGGGAATGGTCCCATCCCTCGAAAAAAAGATGATTTTGCTTGAAACCCTTTCGAAATTTTTGATTGAAAAACATACATTGCTCATGCTTGCCTGAGAAATGGGACCGATCCCTGGCTTTGGAGTCGGGGAGCGCGAACACTCAATTTTTGATAGAATAGAATGGGCGATCTCCGCTCAAGAATACGAAATGAGTTCGACGTGGGATCATTCCACACAAATTTATGTCGTTCCCTGCTCAAGAATTAAGGCTCTTGTTGTCTCACACAGTTAATAAAAATTAATCAGTTCGAATAGTATTATGGAACACCATATATATTTTGAAATTTTCGAATTCTCAATAAAATTAGCTTTTTAAAAATTTCATCGACATATTTTAATTTGAATTGGATATTAATTAACTCCTATTATTGTATTATAATTTATATATCACAACAATCAAAAAGCTGTTAGCAAATTAGGCCGCATAATGGACCCTTTCTGCCATACCCACCGTGCAACCCCGACTTATGCACGTGCCCATAGAATTTAGCTTTAATTTTTACCTGACACCTCTTTGTCGAGAGCAGGGATCTTTATACTGCGTAGCAAGTATACACAGTGGACCGCCGGCTTTACACCCCCTCCGAAGGGTGGTCCTGCTACATGATAGACTTGCATCTATCTAACATCGCTACCGCCCCAGCAGAACTTGGTTGACGGTAGACTTTTCTCCCCAGCAGCCCGCCATCATATAGGTTAACCCGAAGAAATTACTTAACTTTCCAAATAAATAATTGGCTGTCAAAAACAAAAATAAAGGCGCAAAAGATAAATGAAAAGAAACACATTTTGCTATTCAATTCATTACGAACATGCCTCCAAGACCTAATGGACAGTCCAAAAACCTACAGGACTGTTTCATCCTTGTTAGAAATCATCAGAGTAACATAGGACTGTGCCTGGCGTATGAGGCATAACATAAGCAACCACATCCAGCGAATTTAAACAACTTTCGTCGTCAAACAACGCGGGATGTTGGTCTGGCTAAATGCAGCGCGTCGCCTCGCCTGTCGGAATAAAGTTAAAATCAAAATGTTAAAGGATGCAAATATCAATAAGAATAAAATTTGCGAGCAGGACATAAAAAGCGAAACCTGCGAAAATGTACCGGATACTGAAAGAAGGCCGTTCAAAACCCAACGTTGGCAGCAACTGCACCCCCAATTGGAGTTTATTATAACACTCCGGTGGAGGCTTGGAAAGCCACACAAGTTCTGTCTTTCCATTTACATGGTGAGAATTTTCGACACTTTTTGACGTTTATTGGTACGCATAGTAGCATTTTAGCTCCGCCGGAAAACTAGTCCTACAGAATATGTTTAAAATATTAAATTTACAAAAAAAGGCCCAGTTTCTCTTAGAACGTTAGGATGCATATTAAGGACTCTGCGTTTTTATTTTAAAAGTGGCAATAAAGTAAAAATCGCCACTTTCCAGAATTATGACGAGAGAGATTTTCTGTTGTTTCTGAAGAATCGGGACCTATATGTCAGTCTAGTCTAGTCATCAAAACATACCCTTTTTCATTGATTTTTGCGATTAATACTCACTGTCACAAAACCATTTCGATATTTAATCATAAAATAGGCATTAGATTAATTTTGAAGGGGTTTTTATCTATCGGAAGTATGAAAAAACTTCACAAACACTAACCCAGCACTATCGCAAACCACAAATAAAAATATTTCACCAAAGGAAGTCATGTAAACAAATGCGGCTAAAAACAGAACTGAATCCAACGATCATTCACTGATGCGTTCACAAAAGAGTCATGCCGGCTCAACGAACTGGACGGTGCCCGGTTCTCTGGTATAACGATGAAAACTGCAGCTTTTAGACTTTTGAGTGTGATCTTTCAGTGGAAAGTTTTGTTTGATGATTAACCTTTTAGATAAACTCAACGTTTTAATTTCAGTTTGTAAATAAATGAATTGGTACAATTGTTTTGTATTTTTTTCATTGGAAACAGTTTTCGTGCATAATCAGCGACCTTCACTTATGTTTGTTTTGCCTCGTAGTGCTCTCATAAATATATTTTTGGTGCTGGAAATGGGTTCAAAATATAGCGTTTTTCTAAACAAAGTTAGAGGTGTTTTATTAATTAATGAATTACTTGGGATATTAAATAAGGTAAATTAATTCTTGTAAAAACGGTTACTTAGGGTAATTATAAACGAACTGCCACACACTGAGCTATAAATTTAAACCACCCCCCAGAGGTGGTATAAAAAATCACCAACTTTATAACGTCAGACATAGATAATGAACCTATTATGTATCAAATTTTTAGCGTATTCACCACTTGCCAAATTATTTTTAGGGCATTTTCTCCTAAAGTATGGTATATTTTAAGAAAAAAATTAGTTTTTCAAAACAAAATGATCAATAACTTAGTGTCTTTTCTGTATGGGTACTAAAATGTGGAATCACACTTAACTTCGGCCACTCCGCTGCATTTTTATAAACGTCCAGTTCACATTTTTTGCTTGTCGAATTGCAATTCTGCCATGCATCTGTGCTCGGCAAACCCGAATGCGACACAATGATATTAGCATTGGCAACCTCTTCATTTCGGTCCAATTTAGACCTTGGAAATTGGAAATAATTAAAGCCTTTGATACGTGTAACTGAATTCGTATTTGTCGGAGGGACAATTGCGAAGCTGCGATATATTGCCTACGTAGCATTGCACTCTCTAACCACTACGAGTGGATCATTTTAATCAAGGGTGGTCCAAGCACAGATCATTGACATGTATACGTGGACTGCGTACTGAGTGGTTCAAATTCCATTCATTATTGAGATTTGTTGTATGTGGCTTACTGACCTAGAGAAGAAAATTATTCCGCGCACAAAGGAAAACCAAGAAATATGGACACAGCCTACTTAATTAAAAATAGTAATTGACAGAAAAGATTTGTAGCGTAGAGGACAAAGGGTGAGGGAATAAATCGAAAAAAGTTTTTCCTCGACCAGGATACGAGTGTAATTCTCTACCAACTGAGCTACCGAGAAACTGGGGTTTTGATTGGCTATTCGGAAATCCTTTCGTCCGTCATTTGTTAGTATTAGTAGCTATACCATTTACTAGAAGCACGAAAAAACTTTACAGTTCGAGGCTTACTTCATAGTAGTCACATTTATTTTCTTTAATATTACTGTTACGAGGTAACGACTTTACTGATATTAATTTGGTTACAAGGCGTAGTTTTTCAAAAATTATGGCTTATTTATTTCCAGTCAAACATTTTCCCAACGCGTTTCGGACTTACTGGGCCATTTTCAAGAGTTCTAAAATAAAAAATAAAAACAATAAAAGAAAATTTTCTTGCCTGGAAATAAATAAGACATAATTTTTGAAAAACTACGCCTTGTTATTTTCATCATCGTTTGAAACCTGTGGAGTTAGGACGTCAACCCACTTTTTGTTTTACATTAAAAATGCTCCACGTAGGAGAGTTGGAATCAAAATATTCACTTCTATTAAACATGGAATTTAAGTCAAAATTTAAAAATACCTCATTAAGTCACTGAGTAGTAGTTGCATGTACCAATAAAAATAATAATATTTAGTTAATAAAACATATTAAAACTGAAAAAAAATTCAAATTGGAAATCCTAACCAAATAATTCCGATTTTTTATCAACATTTTAGACAAAACTAGGTCAGAACTAGGAGGCGAGCGTTTTTTTATAAAAAAATCAGCATTTTTAATCAGTAAAGTGCTATGCGTTTATAAATTTAAGATGTTGTGACTTCAGAACAGAACAGTAATTGTTAGGTATAGGCATAAAGTAAATAACTAACTTAATAATAATTATATTTATGAATAATATTTTTGTTTCCTGTCATGTCTACACATATTTTATGGTGTGGGTCCTGATATAGTTTAGAAAAAGATCAACATATTTTTAATTATTAATGAAGAAGGGAAAGAGAAAACCTATAGAAATATAAAGTCAGATATACTACGTTATGTGATAAACAGGACGTCGCCTGTTTACTACCCGCGACGACATTACTCCCTTATCAAGAGTAATCATTACCGTCGCAATGTAGTTGTATAACCGTCCCAATGTATTCCCAAAAACGGTGAATACCCGAGGTATAGTAGTAGTAAAACCGTCGCCGTGATATGACGTCATAACTGTATTACGTACAAAGCGTGGAAACGGCCACCACGCCGCGACTGATTTTGTTGCTTGGGAATACCTAGAGGTCCTCTATCCATTTGACAGTTGTTGTTTTACCAGAGGTGGGCATATTGCCCTCTCTTTCTAGTTTTTGTTCAAATTTGCATGTAAAACGGATTTTATGAGATGCACTAATGTTTTGTTGTCTCTTTTTCAGACACTTTTTCAAAGATAGATTTTTTTGGATGGTAAAATATGTCAAGCTTTGACAAAAAAAAACAAAAACAAACAGTGAACACGCACGGTAGATATTAAAAATGTAAATAATAGGTAAAAATAAAGACTCATGTGATATGTTTTTTTTGTTATTTTTTTCTTACAATAAAACACGAAAATATAATGCGTTATTTATTAACAAAGTACAGTTAATTTCAGATAAAATAATTACATGGAAAAACAAAATACAAAGTTTTTTCTTCGTATAGATGCGCCATTTCACACTATTCATTTTGCACCCGTCATATTTCATGACATATTTATTTTTGTCAATCATTGTCAATAATTTTTGACTTTAGTCAAAATTACTTTTTTTAAATGGTTCCGCAACGTTCGGCCTTTACGAAATCGCAGATAATAACTCGACTGCAAGAAGGATGGTCAGTAAGAAGGGTCGCCGAAAATTTTGATATTAATAAAGCCACTGTGGTTAGAATTTCGAAACGATGTGGTACCGGTTTGCAAAATAAGGTAAGTATAGAGAAACCGGATGGACAATTACTGACTAATTTGCGAGAGAACCCACTTTCCACAGCTGCTGAAGCCATCAACACAATTGCCATGGTTTTCCGGGTTCCCGATCTACAGCATGTAGGCGAGTGAAAAATTCTGAACTTAAATGTCGCATTGCAGTAAAGAAGCCCCTCTTGACAGAGCAACAAAAACAAACACGACTGATCTTTGCTCTCAATCACGCTGCAGTGCAAATTCTTCAATCTTCTTCGGATAGCCGAAAAATAAAAGTATATCGCCCACCTCGAAGTCGCTTTATTGAGCGATATACCCACCAGGTTAATAGAGCAGGACACTTCTCAGTGAACATGTGGGGTTGGATGTCTGCTAGAGGGTTAAGTGTTTGCTGGCAAATTGAAGGAAGAAAGGGTAATGGTGCCGTCAGTTGATTTTTTATATCCAAACAATGAAATAATTTTTTAGCAGGACAATTGTCCTGTTCACACAGCTAATGCTGTGCGTCGCTGGTTTCAAGACCAAAATATAGAAGTGCTACTTTGGCCGTCGAACAGTCCCGACCTTAACCCCATCGAAAATATTTGGGGAAGATTAGTCAAAATAATATATGAACATAATTGGAGGCCCCAAAATGCCGAAGAACTTTTAAACGCTATACGTAATGCATGGGATTTGGTTTCTAACGATGAAGATTATTGTCGAAATTTGGCTTATTTCATGCCACGTCGATTGGAAATATTAGTTTTTCTTTTGTTTTCATCTTTATATTACATGAATTTGTTTGTTTATGAAAACGCATGCATAAACAACTCTGTGTAGTTTGCTTTTTACTAAGTCCATGAACTTGCCTTGCTCGTGTATACAAGAAGTTGTTCTTTAGCCTTGTTTACAAATACAATTTTCTATTGCTAAGAAGTGTCCTCCAAAAGTTGCAGTTTTTAATGTAATTAGGTTAATTAAATTTAAAAAAAAAGGTAAACTATAACAATAATAGAAATATCTTATCTACACTACAATTAGCAGGTAGTGCCCCAGGTGCATATTAAAAAGCGTGGGTATAGCTAAATATACTGAAAAAAAAGTTTGTTGTACATGCTAAATGCGTATGTTTGTACCTACTGCTTGTAGCTCACTTATCTCGCAAATTCAGCTATTTTTATTAATTTTCCAGCTTGGTAAATGCATGTTTTCTTTACACTTCTCCTAAGTTTCTTTCTCCGTTGGAAAACGGAACAATGCAAATTCTTCGAGGCACGTGTTTTTACAGTTTTTGATAAAGCAAAATTCCATTTTGAAACCGGACGTTTCTTAATCAAAAAAACAAAAAACCAACTATCATTACCAACAAACAATTTGTTTTTAAACATTTCCCTGTCAAATCCAGTTGCTCACCTCTGGTAAAACAATAATTGTCAAAAATCGTATACAGGGCTTCTTGGAATACCTAGAGACAACATAATATCTTACGGAGACTAACCAAAAGATAGGGCCGCAAAGAAACTACGTTCCTGTACCGCCTAGCGCATTTGCGGCGGAGAGTAAAAGTAATACCTGTATTAAGTAAACACCTACCTTGCCCCGTCCATCTCTTTCTATATGAACATAAAAGGAAGACAGAACATTTTTCAATGTCGAAATATATTTCACAAAATTTTAATTTTGTACCTGCTGGTTTCTGCCACCGCTTGTCAAAGTCTGTCAAGCATAAATTTTTAAAAGTGAGTTATTTTAATCAGTTTTGGTTGAAAATCGCTTTTAGTTTATGGGATTATCTATATAGTGGAATAACAAATTATTGTAAAGTATAAAATGCCATTCAAATCAGGCTGGATCACTACCATTGAAACTAAAGAGCATGGGACTATTTGAGGAATGGCGAAAAAAGAAAATATTGTGATGATTTATACACAGTTAAGCAAGAAGATATGAGGTTAAAATACAACCAAAAAAAGGGGATATATATAAAAATACTTTTTTAGTGGGATTTTTTCCCAACTAATAAAAGAAAATAACATAATAAAAAGTTGTTACCTTTAATATTTGATAATATTCCTCAACATAGTTATAACCGCCTCCTCCAATTTTAGATTTTTAAAGTGTTCAAAAAACTTTTTGTGAGGTAAAGAAAGTTTTTTAGCTGCATGGAACAGTAAAAAGTTGCAGAATGCAGCTTTTTTAACACTAAACAGTATGGAAAAATGGCGCCTGTTAGGTTTGTTCATATCTTTTTATTATTAAATAAGTAAGTGTCTGTAAAAAATTAACAAAAAGAATATATGTATTTTATTATGTGTCTGGCTGTACAAGTAGTTCCTTCCTGTAGCCACCGGCTGCCCTCGTGTCTCCGCCAAACAACGTTTCCCAAGTATAACGCAGTATCTCGCGTAGCTCTTACTTTCTCTATGGGAATGCCCTATTGGTAGAGTTTTGACGTTAACAAAATAAAACACGAGTTTTGGCGTCGTCGAAAATCCATTAAATAAATATGGCGGACTACTCAAGACAAGCTTATAACAAAGCCGTTAGTTCAAGCGATAGCGCAATTGCTCTCACCAAAATTGCATTACAGCTTACTTTGGAGGCTCTCCTTATAAAGTGTCGTCTTTCATAAAGGTTGTAGGAAAGTTTCCGAGATAATTTATTTTTCACTTCATGCAAACCTGTTATTACTTTAATTAGTTGAAAAGTTTGTGAACAGGATCTTGGAAAAATCAACCGATGGGGCACGGTGGTGCCGAACGAAGTATTAGGAAATCAAAATAAGAAATACTGAAACTACTTTTTTTGGGTTTTTCTCCGCCACTCTGTGGTTTGTTAGGATAATTCTTCTAACCTCACTTTTATGTAAATAAAAGGTTGGATATACTAGAACTGCTACTACTATATGTTACTGCCTTACCAACCTAGAGACAGACAGCATTTTTCACATATTTGATTTTCAAAGAAATACGTCATAAATGCATACCCACATGGACTCTATACCTACCTAGGTTCTCTATAAAAATTTAGAAGTACAATTTCAACAGCATTTAGAGGCGTGTGGGTCACAAAAAAAAGAGACCAAAAAACGAGTAAAAAATTAGTCTCTCCAAAAAAAATTTTATTGTGGCAATTACCCGTGAAAAATAAAGCAAAACATCAGCCTTTCGATAATTCATATTTACTCAAACACTCGTATACACCTTCAGGCACACTGCAATTGCATTTTTTAAATAGGTAAGTATCAAAACAATCCAAGTGAACCATGATATCCCTATGCTACCTAGCAAAATTTACGAGTAATGCCGGGCAACAGAAAAATTATAATATACATACATTTTCTTATATTTCCAAACAACAATCCCAACTAGCAATTTTTAGTTGTACAAGTTGTAAAAATTAGAATTGCACTAATTTTAAACGTTCTTTTACAGATAAAGAATAGTTATCATGGCGACGGTCGACAACGTCGACTATTATACGACGCCTAAACGTTTATCACAACTTCAGTCGCCATCACAACTATTTATGACCGTCTATTGTACTAACAGTAATTCCTTAGTTGTGTAGGCGCCGACTACAAACCGGTGTGTGCTAAACGAAAAATTGATCAATTTACTCCACGTTTTCTGGCCGGTTTGTTGGAGACGCGGGCGCGCCTGTTTTCATCTAACCAATTTTTCTGTTATGTTTGCAACAAACCAATTTTGGAGCACTGCTGTCTGTCATACAAACGTCAATTAATTCAGTAAACGTAACTAACAAGTGGTTTGTAAAGTTTCTATTAGTTTTGTTTGAACATTTTTCACTATGAAAAGGAACAAATGGTATAAATATTCATCGATATTTTGACATGTGACAGCTGTCATTGAAGGTGATTCCCCAGTGTGGCGGAAAAAAGAGGAAGGTCCTGTGTAAACAACAAAGACGGAAATTAAGTGAGCAGCAGAAAGCAAAACTGTGGAGCAATTTCGATTGGGTAAAAATTGAGGCGTGTTCGCGTCTTTTAAGTTAGGGCATCCATTCAAAACACAGTTAAGTAGTTAAAGCAGTCGAGACACGGGACTCCTTTGGTTGTCATAGAAACTAATAAGTGCCGCCATGATTGATTGTTAAAACCATTGTATGCTAATTTGTAAACAAACATTAAAAATTATTTTTTTGCTTTTTTCTACAATAAACTACGATCTTTTAGCATATAAAAATCCGTATTTTGTTCTTAGGAATCCTAAGCAACATCTTTAGAGGATTTTCGAAGCGATTTTTAAATCATGATTTTTTTTTAATTTCATAAAATCATCTGAATCGAGGGGCGCGCTTGTTTTTTAGAGCTACGAACTGTACATTTGACAGTAAACTACCGTCTGTTTATATATTTTGGCATTGGTTCGCATGTTATGATGATGCAAAACATGATATATGACATAGAATATCATTTTATTTTAATAATATGATGGTGTTAGAAATAGTTTAATTTGTAGTCAAATAGTGTATTATCATTTTAAGCAATGAATAATATTTTGAACAAATAATTGTACTCCAAAACCCATTGAACTATTACTTCAACTGTAGTCGCGATGGCGACGTTGACTCAACCAAAAAATCATCCACCAAATTGGTGCAAAAGTGGGTGGTGTTTGAGTAAAAGTAAACGTTGCGACGCAACGTCGGCACGCGGTGCACAACGTTGAGAAGTCGACAAATTGCTAGTTGGGATGGGTCATCTGTTCTGATAATAAAGAGTTCTTTGTTAACGAGTACTGCATACTCCAGCATTATTACATACAGCCACATAAATCTGTATACCTATTGATGTAAAAAAATCAGAGATATGGAGAAGGGTAAACTAACACTCGACGTTGGAATCCCAGATAAGCGTCAACGTCGAACGGTAACGTCGGGTTTATAAATGGCGGGAAAAATGCAAAAAAAATAAAACTGGAATATATATACCTTTTTTTAATTTTAAGTATTTTCAAAGAGCAAAAATTTGTCAACCAACACACACCTCACCAAGCGAAGACCTAACCTCACTTTCAAACTAAAATCACAAACGAACTGCAAGAGGTAGTTTGCCAGGTTAAGGCAAAAAAAAATGACATGGTTTATGGTTTAGTTAAGTATGACGTCACACAATTGATTGTGGTTTGCAAACACCATTGGATAACAATAACCATGGTATAAGTAGTCTACTATGAAAAATTAGCCTTAAGTATTTATCTGACATTTCGAGAGAAACTCTACTGCCGTTATCAAAGGAATTATTCTTTTCAAAATGTTTTCGCTTTTTCAAAAATATCTGTCTGTTATCATAAAACCATCATACATGACCGATAACAAGCGCAGCCGGTGCCTACAGAAAGGAACTACTTGTACAGCCAGATGCACAATAATATAAATATATTTTTGGGTTACTTATTTAATAACAAAAAGGTATATAAAGACATAACAGCCGTTTTTAGTTTAGTGTTCAAAAAGCAATGCATTCGCGAAAGGTTTTAGCTCTATACAAACCTTAACCGACTTTGTACTGTTCCATGCAGCTTAAAAAACTTTCATTATCTTACAAAAAGTTTTTTGGACCCTTTAAAAATCTGAAATAGGAGGGGATTATTATTATGTCTAATATTAAAGGTAACAACATTTTATTATATTATTTTCTTTTATTAATTGGGAAAAACTCCCAGTATAAGTTTTACAGATTTTATAAATGTTTTAACCTATCTGTTTTTCTATTATGTTTTACCCTATTATCTTCTTGCTTAAATCTGTAAAAATCATCACAATATTTCCTTAAGGGTTCTGGTTCGCAAAAATCTACACCCCCAATTCTCGGCACTCTTCAAATAGTCCTATGCTAGCTTTAATGGTAGTGATCCAGCCTGATTTGAATGGCATTTGAGATTTTGCAATAAGTTGTGAATCCACTATATAGCTAAACCTAGTTTCTGCGTGCGTTTCTGTTAAGCCGGGTTCAGACTATATAACAAAACATGTTACATGACACAGAAGGCACAAACTTATAGATTTTTACGTTAAATACTTTTCAATACAAATTTGTTGTAACACTTTATGGTGTAACTTGTGATAATATAACAGTGAAGAGTCCAGATTATATCACATAAATAAAATCAGATAAAATAGTGCTCACAATTCTTTAGCTGGCAGGAGTGGGTCAAACATAGAGGATGCAATTATGGCATCAGCAGCTTTTGTAATGATTACGCGTAGGCGACGTGTTAATTTTGAACAAAGATTTTGGGTGCGCCCATCATTAAGAGCTCGAGAAAAGCATAGTGGTGCAGCTCTTTTAACTGATCCTGAAACAGATGACATAGACCCATCGACAGGAGATATTAAATGTGATGGTAGTTTTAAGAACGTCTTAAGAATTGCAAGTTCCGATTTTGATTCTGGATATCTTATAAATGAAATTGGCCACAAAATAGGCAGGAAGGACACAATATTTCGAGATGCAATTCCAGTAAGAGAAAGATTTGCAGTTACGTTGAGATTCTTAGCATATGGAGTTTCCTACCAAAGTTTAAGCTATTTATTCAAATGTTCTAAGCAGAGTATTTCGAATATTGTACCAGTTTGTGATGCTCTTTTAGTTCTCGCTGAAATTGTCCAATAATACATAACTTCACTTGCATCTGTTTTAAGTTCTAAAGCTAGTTCAGTCCATGCGGCGTGTTTTTTATTTCTGTTTTTAAAATCCATAAAAGTAGAGTCTCATAATACTCGTAGCTCACAAAATATCTCGACTATTCGATGGCGTAATTAAATATGGCACTTGAAGACATCAAATACAAATTACGATAGTACAACAACAGTTCTTGTAATACTAAGTCAAAAAACGTCGATGCAAGAGAAATGGGACATGTTTTACAGCAAAGTTTTATATCTTCCATGTTATATAACCGGCAAAATGTTGTACAACACCGTGTTACATAATTTTTTTATTTAAAATTCTCTAACAAGTTATAAAACTTTATTATATAACATGTTTTGTTACATAGTCTAGACCGGTCTTAAGAAAGTAATTATTGTAAAAAAATCAAAAATTAAATTAAACTATAATTTTGTGTATTCTTTGTTATGTAACATATTTTGTTAGATAGTGTGGTCCCGGCTTTAGTCTCCGTAAGTTATTATGTTATCTCTCCATGCTACTGACTGACTTTGATTGACATATTTTTCAAAAAACTAATATTTAACAGTTTGGTGCGTCGATACAACACCGTTCTCTACTAAAAAGCCAGTTAACTCATTTTCGTTTTAGTCTATAATTGGTGCCATATTGACACCAAACTGACAGAAAATCCATGTTTTACTTGTCAATTTGGTTATAAAAATGGCAGCCACAGTAGGCTAAAGGGAACTGAGGCGGTAGGAGTTAACAGGCTTTTTAGTTGAGAACGGTTTTTGTCGATAGTAGCCAACAAGGTACTGGGTACTAAAATTATATTTTGACTGACTTTAAGAAAAAATACATTAGCAAAAAATAAAGAATATCAATGTTATTTTATAGAATAATATATAAATTTTATTTACCTAATAAGAAAAGCTCTAATGAAAAGTCCCCAAATATTCTAAAGCCTCCTTTACTATGGTAATCGACAGGAGCGTATTTTTATGTTTTCTAACAGAAACCGGTTTGAGATTATGTTTACCTTTCATAAATGTGGTTCTGAAAAATTTTAAAAAATATGTATAAATCTGCTCCGTGTGTGCGTTCACTTGCTGGAAACGTACTACCGCTGCGCGGGCATTTCTCCGAGTTTATTAAACAGCCAAGAGAACCATAACCCTACATAATTTTGTTTCAATCATTGGTTCAATCATTTTTTGTAATTTAAATTGGGTACTGTGTAGTAACTAATAAAAGAAAAACTTCATTTAAAGGTTGGAAACTCTCTTGCTAGTCATTGACGCTCCTGTTAAAGTATGGCTATTTCGTCCAGCGTCAGCACTCGATTTTTTTATATCTGTGTTGACTTGTTGATTTTAAACCAGTGGTAGCGGCTGGCAGGAGTATTTCCAGTTCAATACAAACAATACACCCAGTTTTGGTTGTGATACTTTTAAGGTTTTGTAACTGGTAATCATGTACTAAATGGTTTTCTTTTATTTACCACTCGAAACTTAAAAACGCGGGTTCAAAAGGCTCAAAAAATAAAAATGTTTTTTTTACCATAAGTTGGTTTAGAATCACGTTGAAAATTCTAAAAACTTTTCTGTCCACCAGGCAGTGAACTAGAAATTCTGCAATGACGTAAAAAATAGAAAAAAAATCAAGTCACTGGAGGGGGGTCAGCGATGAGAGACTTGAGGATCCTGGGGAGGCTTGAGTAACAGCTTAATTTTTAAGGGATTAATCTCTTTAATACGTGTTCCCTTGCGGCGCAAATTTTTGTGAAAATTACACTAAAAATGCCATATTTTACATAAAATCGTAAAAACTACTTCTGTTATAGCGTCGCAGGCTCAATTGTTTGAGAAAATTCCTGACACAAAGTCAAATTGTTCCAATTTATACAGAAGACTTCTTAAAATTTCTGATTTTTTAAAAATGTTTTTTGTAGAAAGTTCAAGTCTAGGTGGTAATTACCCCCCGACCCCCTCCTATCCTATTGCGAAATCCGTGCAGTCATGTATATTATTTGCCTGAAATTATTTGCCTTTACCTCACTGGATATCCATTGGAGGTGTATTTCTGTATGTCCAGGAAAGAGATAACAGATATTCAGAATTGTGACTTTTTCACATATACGTGACTGGATATCCACTGGATGTAAGTTCCATGTATGTTCAAGAATGCTAGAATATTAATTAAACCTCTATTGGAGGTGTACATAAATTGATATCCATCGGATATACATATCCATTGTTTGATTTGTGTGTTAATTGCATAAAAAAAAACACAATAATATTGTTGCAGAGTTCTGGGAACATCACTTCTCTTGCCGCTACCCCAACAGTTCAAAAACTCCGTACAATATTAGATATACCAAGAATTGCACCGGAAAAGAAGAGCTAACTGAAGAAAACACGGTATTCGAAGATCAGCTTCAGTTTGTTTCCGATGCAGTTATGGCTTTTGCTTACGCAATAAGGTAAGAAAATCAATGCTTGTGTCGGTAAAGAAAATATTTCTTCGATTTAAATTTAAGAAGGATTGCTATATATCAGGAAATTACGGGAACGCATTGGCTTTAGCCAAATCGGGACTACTTTGAGGTTAGAATTTACAACACTCTAACGAAGGACACTAAAACATAAAAATGGGTAAAATTACATTTTATTTTTTGCAAAATTTTCTGGAGCTGTCATTATTTAAACTACTAGAAATAAAGGGCATATTCATATAAAACTTGGAAAATAAAAAAAAACGGAAGGTGGCTTTGACACTGTATTCGTTTTGTACTTCAGTGCGAAACGAACTTCCTACAACTAGCTGATGAGTCCCTTATAGATACGAAAGCCTCTGCGTAATGTGGAATCGAAATTCAGGAAATTCGTTCTGCACTGAAGTACAAACAACTCTTATTTTTTAAAAGTAAAGTTTAATTTTTCACATTTATCCAATTTTATCACAAAAGTCAGTGCTCTTATTGCAGGATAAATTAAAATTAATAACAAAAGAGTGTTTTTATGGTCTTTCCAATAGTGAGGGGGGGGTTGATATATTTTTCGGCTTTCCTAGCTTTATGGCTTTTTATGTGTCAAATTTCTTTTGGATGTTTACAATTTTTTGACCCTCGTAGAAAAAATATACTTAGGTATCGTTGCTAATATTTTGCGGCGTGTAATTACAAATTTAATTTAATTTATTCACAGTATAATTCATTTTTTGCATAGCGGCTTCTTCAAGACCTGTGCTGTATACACCGATTTTTCCAAGGCTTTTGACAAAGTACATCATCCAACTCTAATAATTAAACTTGAAAATTTCGGAGTGCATGGTAATTTTCTTTGGCTTCTGCAAAGCTACAGCTTCCGTGGGACGCAATTTGCGATAGTTAACGGTGAAAAGTCTCTCTCTGCAGGTCTGACTTCTGGGGTCCCTCAGGGGTCGTATTTAGGACCTTTACTTTTCTTATTATTTTTATGTTTGTTATTGGAATTTGTTTCTGAACATGCTTCGTTTGCAGATGATTTAAAAGTAGAGAAAAAAATTCGATCTCAATCTGACCTCCATGTCCATAAATGTATACATATTATTCACTTACGACCAACGAATAATACTAATTGTACGACCATCTCAACACGATACTAATGGCTCATTTAATAATAAAGCGTAGACGTAAACCACAAGATGGCGTAAAAAGCGATGAAACTTTATTTTACAAGAGACAGATAATAAATATTTGTGAAAGATAAATCCAATATAATTTTATTACCTAACCAAAACTAAGTCCCGTTAAATTGACAATTTTGGTATTTTCAAAAAAAAACCTTGCTCCTTTAGTTAGTAACCTTATTTGTTTTGATGTTTTAGATAGAACGTCATTGAACCTTCAGGTTATGAAGGTTATTGACTAAGGAGTGTTCGCGTTCGATATTTTTAATAATTTCTGATATTTATAATGACATTTTCATTAATCGTTGTTAAAATATAACGTACTAACCCCTAAATGCACCGTAGGCCCTTAATCGCGATTGGCTATCTAATTCATTCTTTTTCTTTCTTAATCCTACATAAATGAAACAAATGAAAAAAATTAACTAATCCGAATATTTTTACGATGCATCTGGGGGTAACTCGCATGATATGGTCTGTGGCTCGCGTCTCAAACTTCATCTTCTTGTTTAATGACCATCATAACATGCTTATTATGTAACCTACTAACATTAATTTAAAACTAGATAATATAAAACTTAATGTGGTTAGTCAAGTTAGAGATCAAGGAATCATTCTGGACTCAGAACTGACTTTCGAGCACATATAAAGAACACCGTCAGCCTGGGTTTTATCTTACGGTTTAACAAAGGGTTTATCAACTACAGATTTCTTTCTTCTTATTCTCTTATTTTCATCAGTATCGTTAGATCAATTATAGCATATTCATCCACAGTTTGGAACCCGATCTTTCGCAAATATATCGCTCGAATAGAAAGTGTTCAAAAAGAGCTTTTAACAAACTAGAACTTTCGATATAATAGAGATAGACACTATTATTCTTACGAAGTCAACATACTATTTTACAAATTGAAGTCACTTGAAACTTAATTTTTCTTTATAAAGTTGTAAATAATCACCTTTTACACGGAAATATTCAGATCAAATTTCTTTTCATATTTTCAACAACGAAACACTGATTTATTTTATTAAAGCCTAAATTTGTTTAAAACCAACATATATTATTATTTAATCTTAGTAAGTACTTTAAAAAAAAAAACGATCAAAAGATCTTGGGAGGAAAAAGGAAAATTCAAACTTGGATGAGTATCCCACCAGGAATACACAAACGACCAAAGCGAAAAGAGAAATGGTTAAAAGATGTTTCGCCCTGGGCAACCAGTGTGGGATCATCAGTGGTTTCACTGGTAACCCTCCCTAAACATCATTAAACACCATCATACACACGATGTCTAATTGTGAGTGATTCAAAGTTGGAAATCAAAGCGTATGATGGTGTGAGGCTGACCAGTGAAACTACTGATGAGCCCACACTGGTGGCCCAGGGCGAAACATCGTTTAATTATTTCTCTTTTCGCTTTGGTCCTTTGTGTATTCCTCGTGGGATACTCATTCAAGTTTGAATTTTCATTTTTCCACCCAAGATCTTTGGATCTTTTGTATTTTAGATTCTTTTCGGTTGGATATTTTTTAATTTCTTTTTTGTAAGTACTTTTAGCCCTAGAAATATTTAATTAATAAGATTTTTTTTGCTTTCCCGATTATTATAACGAGAAATAGTCTATTATATGCTCTCCTGTGATTGGGCAGACTCGTCTGCCTATGGGATAGCCTTTAGAATTGTAAGATAAAATAAAATAACTGTTCAAGGTTATACAATGAGCTTCAGGCTACTGCGAACATAGGGGAAATCAAGTCCAATTTACTCTCCGTGCTGTACGACCGAGGTAGATTCGAAGCACGCTACAATATTATCTTTTGGAAATTTATTTTGTTTTTATTGTTTTGTTTTATTTCTGCCTTGCTCGAGAAACAGATTGGGAAGTTCTTAAGTGAAATAATACATTTTTAAAACTAAAAATGGATGTCTACAAAGTTGCCGAATAAGTACAGATAGTCAAATGGTACTATCAAGACAGACCATTGAGACTTATTCAAGAACTTTTTTTGGAGGATTTTGTAAATCGCCCAGAACCTAGTTTATCAACGATTCATAGGTTTGTGCAGAATTTTGAAAAGTTTGCTTGTGTAGTGCCAAGCAACCATATCGTCGTATGGAATTTTGCGAAACAATGATGGAAAGGGCTAATTGTGCTGAAATCTATTTTTTTCACAGCACACTGAAAGCACTTTTCCATTATTGAATCGTCATAACCCAACACACGTTCGATATTGGTCGAGGGAAAATTTGCATTTGTATTTTTTTTTAAATGTTTGGAGAGGTATTGTAGGGGAACACGTAATTGGGCCATTTTTTATTTACGGCAATTTGAATGGTCCTAGATACTTGGATCTACTGCAGCAGCATATTATGGTTTCAACAAGATGGTTGTCCAACTCACAATGTTGGCCTTGTTAGGGAATATCTTGATAATGAATTTTCCAACCGGGTCATAAGTACACGGGGAACTATTTTATGGCCAGCTCGATCACCCGATCTTGCTCCTAATGGTTTCTATCTGTGGAGTTATATCAAAAATAAAGTTTACGGGCATGAAAGGGCTAATAATTTAGAAGAACTTTGGATTAAAATTGAAGAAACTTTTCAAACTATCACCCCTAACATGCTTGGAAACGTTAGAAAGAGTTTTTATAATAGACTCGGATATTGTCTAGCCGAGCAAGAACTTTTCGAACTTTTGCTCTAAATTTTTTTTGACTGGGAGAATCTTTTCGGTTTTTAGAATTATTTTATTTTGAGAACTTGCTTTTATTTGCTTCTCCTTATTATTTTCATTGTAACACGTTGTTAGTGATAAATCTGAGCAGTTTAAAATAAAACGCTTTAATTTATCAGTGACAAAAAACAAGAAAGTATAAAAATATGCGTATTTATTGACCAAATTCCGGTTTCATTGACTACACTCCACATAGCACCGTGGTTAGAGGCGTACTAAACATAAGCTGCGAACGGCGGCGAAAGACGATCGCAAGCCTGATAGGTGTGCGGTATCCCTGCATGTACGTACTGGAAAATTGGACTTCTTCCGGCCTACGTTCGCAGTAGCATGAAGCGGTCTGTATACAGACCGCTTCAAGCTACTGCGAACATAGGGGGAATCAAGTCTAATTTACTCTCCGTGCCGTACGACCGAGGTGGATTCGAAGCACGCTGCAGTGTTATCTTTTGGAAATTCATTTTGTTTTTATTATTTTGTTTTATTTCTGCCTTGCTCGAGAAACAGATGGGTAAGTTCTTAATTGAAATAATACATTTTGAAAACCAAAAATTGATGTTACGAAGTTGCCGAAAAAGTGCAGATGGTCAAATGGTCAAATCGTCATAACCCAACACACGTTCGTTATTGGTCGAGGGAAAATTTGCATTTGTATTTTGACGTAAGAACACAGTATCCCCAAAAACTAAATGTTTGGGGGAGGGTATTATAGGGGAACACGTAATTAGGCCATTTTTTATTAACGGCAATTGCAATTTGAATGGTCCTAGATATTTGGATCTACTGCAGCAGCACATTATTCCAACTGCTAGGCAGTTGTTAGGTGTAAGATTTGGTGAAACATGGTTTCAACAAGATGGTTGTTCCGCTCACAATGTTGGCCTTGTTAGGGAATATCTTGATAATGTATTTCCTAATCGGGTTATAAGTACACGGGGAACTATTTTATGGCCAGCTCGATCTCCCGATCTTGCTCCTAATGACTTCTATCTGTTTTTGAAGAAGCTTTTCAAATTATCACCCCTAACATGCTTGGAAACGTTAGAAGGGGTTTTTATAGTAGGCTCGGATATTGTCTAGCCGAGCAAGGAGGACTTTTCGAACATTTGCTTTAATTTTTTTTTTTGACTGGGAGAATCTTTTTGGTTTTTAGAATGTATTATTTTATTTTGAGAACTTGCTTTTATTTTGTTTCTCCTTATTATTTTCTTTGTAACACGTCGTCACTGAGAAATCTGAGCAGTTGACAATAAAATGCTCTTATTTATCAGTGACAAAAAATAAGAAAATTACGTTATAAAAATTTGCGTATTTATTGACCAAATTCCGGTTTCATTGATTACGCTCCACACAGCACCGTGGTTAGAGGCGTACTAAATACCAAAGGAAAGTCATGCAAGTGGTGATCGCAAACCTGAGTATTGGTTGCTTCACTGATAGGCGTGCGGTGTCTCTGCATGTACGTACACTGGCAAATTAGACTTCTTCCGCCCTATGTTCGCAGTAGCATGAAGCGGTCTGTATATATTTGATAATTAGATTTTGTTAAACTTTTTGTTTTATATATTTTACTACGGTATCATGCAGTACTGAATAGATACTTAGAGTAAATTTTTTAACGCATCGGTATCGGTATACCTAACGCGTTCGAAACAAAGCCAAAACACACTATATTTTTGACTTGTTCATGCCATGTTTCGAACTATTCCCGCTTTTTTCACGGATGCGATGACAGAACGGCTGATTCCACTCGTTGCGTAAGGAGAGATGTACGTAATGTTTCGGAGCCACGAACGTACGCAACATTTTCAGTCAGCAAGTCAAAAATGTAGTGTATTTTGGATTTATTTCGAACGCCTTTGGTATACCGATACTGATGCGTACCCTTTAAGTGTCTATTGTGTTTTCAATACGATTTACTTTCAAAACCTGGCAAATCGAAGTTTTTTTTCGTTGGTCTATCTCATTTTTCATTCGTCTTTTTCGGGTATCGTATCGGAATCTAGCTCTCGTAGAAACGCGGATCGTGTCGAAAACGAATGAAAGTTTTATATTTTAGCTGGAGGTTTGCGACCCAATCTATATATTCAATGGTGTGGATATTAGTTGGATGGGGACAAACAATTAAAAAATCAAATTTTTCGTATGCCGATGTTTCGGATATATATTTATCCATCTTCAGGGCACTACAATAAAGGTTTTTTTCGAAATGAGTATACAGATGTTAACAGTTTAAAAGCAAATTGAAATAATTTTAAATCACATAATATTTAAAGTAAAACAATAATTTGGTTTAACAATTTACTTCTTTAGTGCTTAAAATGCAGTTACTTTCTGAAACCTTATCATCTTCCGATGTTTAGTTTTTGTTTATCCTTGTTTTTTGTTGCAAGTTTTGCTTAAAAAATCTTTTTGATGATAGTACCGAATAATACATAAAGTATTGATTAAAAACAAAATAAAATAAGATCCTTTTATTAGGTTCCTTTTAATTGTCTTTGCATTTCCTTAACTTTTTTATTAATGAAAAAGTCGTTGTGTAGTTGGGGGAGGGGGGTGTGAGAACAATTAATGTGTGTGGTTTGGCGGGGTTAGGCGAATCCACACAGAAAGAAGTAAATTATTAAACCAAATTATTGTTTTTAAAAGAGTAATATTATGTCCTTTGAACTAGTTCATAAGTTTGACAAGAAAAATCACCACTTTCAGTAAGTAAATATTTGTTGAGTTTTGTGATTTTTAATTGTTTGTTAATATGTATTCATTTCCTTAGCTTTTCGTTGATACACAACAACTTTTAAATGTTTTGTCGATAACTGTATAGAAATTACTTTAAATATTATGTAATTTAAAATTATTTAAATTTGCTTTTAAACTGTTAACATCTGTATACTAATTTAAAAAAAAAACCTTTATTGTAGTACCCTGAAGATGAATAAATATATATACGAAATGTCGGCATAGGAAAAATTTCATTTTTCAATTGTTTAACCCCATCCAACTAATATCCACACCATGGAAAGTTTTATATTTGTATTCTAATTTTCGAAATTGAAAAAAAAACAAATAAACAAAAAAGTTGGGTTATACGTCAACCAGAGATAAAATTTACCCAGGGAATACAAATTTACCTAACCATTACGCCTCCCAGATTGCTCCATCCGCTCGTTCAAAATTTGTCACTTTTTCTATGGTGATATCATAAATTAAGTACTTTATGGTAATATCCATTCACTACATGTTCCATTTTCCCTATCTACGAGAGACGGTATGGAATCGTGTTAGCCTGCCTTCTAGCTAACACGGCTTACTCCGCTCCATACGGCGTATTTCTAGTGTAGCACTCAAAAAAATGTCCTTAGTAAATTGTTGTTGTTTGCTTCAGTCAATTTTTTGTTGATCTATTTTATTAATTGTTTCAGGGACATGCATAACGAACTTTGTGGTGATAAAATTGGCCTATGCGAAAAAATGAAACCGACGAAAGGACCCGAACTGCTAAAGTACTTAAGAAAAGTCCATTTTGAAGGTTAGTATTTTATTATGCAATGCCATAATAAATGAGAGGAAGAAGTCAGAGTGCAAAAACTTGCCGGTTGGTAGCGGTCAAAAAATTGATTAAAAAATATAACGGTCAGTCTTTCCCTTCTACACTTAGGTAACTGAATGTTATTATAACCATGCGAGCATATGTGGGGTGGCTAAAGTGGGGCTATTTTAGACAAGACAACTAGTTTGGGGTTTAGTGAGTCCCTGGTATCCAATGTATTTAATTTTGCAAAATTTAAATAGTTTAGATTAATTTTTGTACTGTTTTCAAATAGAAGCTTTCAAATATGTTTATATATTTATAGTCTATTTTTTCTTAAAAACATAATCTTGTGCCTAAAAACAAGATTTCTTTCGAACAAACCCAAAAAAAAACATTTTTCACGTCCACAATAAATCCAAAAGCCGTTATAAAATGTAATTCGATATATTTCCACAGTTTCCCAAATATCCCCACCTTATGGGGTAATTTTGGAAAGCCAAAAAAAATTGGTGTCCTATGGAAGAGGGTCTGTAATACCCATGGGAGGACCTATAAAAATTAGTTTTTAGAGAAAAATAATTTGCAGTTTTTTCCGAGATATAATCAAAAAAGTGCAAAATAGCCCCACTCTACGGTATCAACGTGTTTAATCGAGAAACCATTATAACCAAGCCTTCATAACATCCCATACCTGACACCAAATAATACCACTATTTTCCTTCTCTGCATTTTGCTAAAAAAAGAATTTAGTAAGCATCGTTCTATAACCAAAAATTTTGCGTTAATAATTATTTGGACACAAAAGTTAAGTTAAGAAATTTCCCTAGATCAAATTGTTGCTTTTGTTAATAAAGATATTTTACCTTTAATTAAATCGAATTTGAGATAGCCTCTATCACATTTATTCCACTCAATGATGTTATAATACAGCAGATGTTTTTTTAAATTTTTATTCGACGTTTTTTTCAAGTATTTAGGTCTGATAAACCCAACCTTTTTTTCAGTAAACCTGCCTTTGTTAATAATTAATAAAATTTAACCTTCCGTGGCAATTTTATATGGTAAAAAAGTGTTGGAGAGCAGATCTGTTTTGAAGTGGATTTTAAGCATAAAATCCTCTTTGGGGTTTTCCAATTTCCTTAAGAAAAATCGTGAGAAAATAAAATAAATCATATTGCATTTTGTGTAGGATGCAAATTTTTCAATTTTCACGTTTATTTTCTAAATCGAACCAGCGATAAAATATGAATTGATTGCATTGTGGGGAAAAATAGGGTTTTTCCACCTTTTCAAATGGTGGAACAATTTACTACACAAAAAATAATTGAATTATAAAAAATACGGAAATATACAGACCGCTTCAAGCTACTGCGAACATAGGAAGAATCAAGTCCAATTTACTCTCCGTGCCGTACGACCGAGATGGATTCGAAGCACGCTGCAGTGTTATCTTTTGGAAATTCATTTTGTTTTTATTATTTTGTTTTATTTCTGCCTTGCTCGAGAAACAGATGGGTAAGTTCTTAATTGAAATAATACATTTTTAAAACCAAAAATGGATGTCTACGAAGTTGCCGAAAAAGTGCAGATGGTCAAATGGTCAAATCGTCATAACCCAACACACGTTCATTTGTGCATTTGTATTTTGACGTAAGAACACAGTATCCCCAAAAACTCAATGTTTGGGGGGAGGTATTATAGGGGAACACGTAATTGGGCCATTTTTTATTAACGGCAATTGCAATTTGAATGGTCCTAGATACTTGGATCTACTGCAGCAGCATATTATGGTTTCAACAAGATGGTTGTTCCGCTCACAATGTTGGCCTTGTTAGGGAATATCTTGATAATGTATTTCCTAATCGGGTTATAAGTAAACGGGGAACTATTTTATGGCCAGCTCGATCTCCCGATCTTGCTCCTAATGACTTCTATCTGTTTTTGAAGAAGCTTTTCAAATTATCACCTCTAACATGCTTGGAAACGTTAGAAGGGGTTTTTATAGTAGGCTCGGATAGCCGAGCAAGGAGGACTTTTCGAACATTTGCTTTAATTTTTTTTTGACTGGGAGAATCTTTTTGGTTTTTAGAATGTATTATTTTATTTTGAGAACTTGCTTTTATTTTGTTTCTCCTTATTATTTTCATTGTAACACGTCGTCACTGATTAATCTGAGCAGTTGACAATAAAACGGTCTTATTTATCAGTGACAAAAAATAAGAAAATTACGTTATAAAAATTTGCGTATTTATTGACCAAATTCCGGTTTCATTGACTACGCTCCACACAGCACCGTGGTTAGAGGCGTACTAAATACCAAAAGAAAGTCATGCAAGTGGTGATCGCAAGCCTGAGTTTTGGTTGCTTCACTGATAGGCGTGCGGTGTCTCTGCATGTACGTACACTGGCAAATTAGACTTCTTCCGCCCTATGTTCGCAGTAGCTTATAGCGGTCTGTAGATTCTTCCACTTGTTTTTGTTAAAAATACACGGTAAAGAATATTTTCGTTATATACAAACCGAATCTCGAAAATTTAAACAAAACATTTTTTTTTGTGTATTCTCAGAATTTTTTTTGGTCATCTGATCTGTAGAGATTACCGAATAATTTTGTCATTATTTATTTTATTTGTAAGTAAAACTGCCTTTTTTAACTTACGTTATTCTTGCGTGCAAATAGGGGACGATATATGGAGGCTGAAAAGCCTTATTTTGTATTAAAAATATCCACATTTTATAAATTTGGCATGTGTCGAATTATATTGCTTTCTACTTCACGTTTTTCTTAAATATTGACTACACGTTTCAGGTTACACATGTAAAAACAAACGCGCAGTTTCATCGTTTTCTCGAAGATGATCAATTAATGCACACGCAAAAAATTCTCTCCGGTAAATATAAGTATAAGAACATTCTTAAAAAAATTTGCTCACATCATTATCAATTTAATTAAACTAACAGTGTATTTTATATTTTTTTAATAATTATTTTATTATTATTTTAATTTAATTATTTCTTTTAAGGCCACTAAATCTAAGGTTGTTCCCAGCAAACACATCTGTTACATTAACACAGTATTTACGTAAATCCAAAGTAAAAGAATTTACATTAAAAAAGTTTTCCTAAAATTTTCGTAATATTTGCATTACCTAAATAACGTATGTGACATAGCCTGTCATTTTTGGAATGACAAACGTCTGTCCAATTAAAAGTTTTTTTTTTCGTCACTAAAAAAAATACATGCTTAATTAAAAAAATTTCGTTGTCCATCCAACAGTAAGCTATGTAGCTGATAAAAATTTTCCTACTTTAACATAGACACAAGATGTCGCCATATTTGTACCACCACCCTAGGTATACCCCTGAAGATGACAATCTATACTGTCGAAACATGTTGGCTGAATCTTAAATAAACAGTGGAAAATTACCAAAGCTTCTTCATTTATGTTCCTTTAATTACATTTAATTTACGTACCTAATAAAAAGAGAACATTGTGCATGGCATTATGCAGAACATGAAAGTTACTTTTTACCTTCTTGTAACATTAGAAATATATAAATATTACATACACAATATAACTTAAATTTTACTTAAATGTTACATACTTAATATTTTTACCGGGTGTCCCAAGGTGAGTAACTGTTCGAACTTTCTGTTCTAACATAAGTCCATGCAAAATATCTTTATGAAATACTCTCATATTTGCAGTGTTGCCATTTGCAGGAAAACTTGCAACAACTTTCTTATTTTAAATTAAACACCCTGTATATTTTTGCATTTTTAGATTCCACAAAATATTTTAGATACATTTTATGTGTAATGTCCTATACCTATGTTCAACTTTTTTTAAATATTGACAGGTAAAAATTGACATTTTTTTAACTTTGACAGCCCGTAACATCGAAATGGTTAAGGTTAGAGCAAAACGGTTTTTACATTTAATTTTTCACAAGGTATCGTTTTATACTATTTTTAACCCAAGGTAAAGCTAACCTTGCGATATTTTAACCCTGGGTTTAGATATAAAACGATAGCTTGTGAAAAACCAAGATAAAAATGTAAAAACCGTTTTGCTCTATCCCTAACCGTTCCGATGTTACGGGCTGTCAAAGTTAAAAAATGTCAATTTTCACCTGTCAATGTTTTAAGAACAGTTGAATTTAAGTATAGGACATTATACACAAAATGTACCTAAAATATTTTGGTGAATCCAAAAATGCAAAAATGTACAGGTGTTCAATTTAAAATAAGAAAGTTGTTGTCAAGTTTTCCTGCAAATGGCAACACTGCAAATATGAAAGAATTTCACAAAGATAGTTTACATGGACTTATGTAAGAATAGAAAGTTTGAAAAGTTTCCATTCTATAGTTTATAAATATATATAGCAGTTACATCATACAATACAATCATATGTTGTAACTTTTACGTGATATTTACGTAACGATGATGACTAGGTTGTATTATAAAAAATAAAACTATCACACTACAATAATTAAAACCATCCAAAGGGGTAATAGGGCTTCCGTTCTTAGTACCATTAAGCCCGAGCTTGGTTTGGAAGGTTTTTCTATTTGAAGATTCGTTTTTACTTTTATTGTTTATATTTGTTGTTATTTTTAAACTGTAAAATCAAAAATTCATGGTTGGATAAGCGCATTTTAGCACCAAGTTCTTTTACGAAAACTTTTCTTTTTCAAATCTTTCGACAAAGAAAGGAATAAATGAATTATTTCAAGATATTTCAGAATAATTTTTAATTTTTATTTTTTTGGGAAAATTTTGCTGCTTCACCAGCTAAACTATCTTATTAAGGAAAGCGGAACGGTGTCCTATAATTTAATCTCTTCCTCCATTTAAAAAAAAATATCGTTTTTTTAAGAAATAACAAAATTTACAGAAAAAAGGTTTTAAGGTGTTTTTTATTTAGCTAGTAGGATAGGAAAAACCCGTGCGTCTGGTAATTAGACCTGTTCATGGGCCCTTTCTACCACACCCCCTTCCTTACCCCTATGTCCCTACTTCCGCTTCAACTCTCTCTCCGGGCCTCTCTGTCTTCTTTACGAAGTTCAGTATATCGGCCCATTTGAGCGAGTGCAGCTCTTCTTCCTCTATCGTGAGAAATCCACACTTCAGCTGCCTTGATCTGGCATATGCACCGCACTCTGCTATTAAGTTCTGCCCCGATTCCTCTTCGAGCCCGCAAGCGGGACACACGGGATCTCCTGCTACTCTCATTTGCGTTAGATGTTTGTTCAGCCGATTGTGCCCAGTCAGCATCCCTGCTAGCTGTCCAATGTCCTTTCGAGTCTTGCCTAAGAACGCACGAATAGCTTGGACTGTCTAATCTGACTCTTACCTCCAGGACGTCTTCAGTTCATTGTTCTCTGTCTTAATCTGGAAATAATATATTAAATCATGTTAAATCTTATTAACGGAACAAACTTTTATTGGATTACTTGTTTCGAGTATGTATGTATGTTCGAGTTGGTTAATAATTATTTAGGAAATTTCTTGTTGTATAAATGTTTGTTTTAAATTTTGTCCAATGCGAATTATCTACTTATATCAGGTCATTTTTTTATTAGTTATGTGCAAGCTCGTGCGAGTCCAAGGTGTGCTATTACATTAGAGGTTAGGCCATCATAGTGTGACTTAGTTTATGTGTATTTTTTTGCAGTACGGCACCTTGGTTGTTTTTCTTTTGCTTGTAGGCAAAACTTGCATACAAATGGCATTGTAATATGTCTCTCGAAGTCGAAGATCAAGATGTTCATTTTGCACTAAGTACTATTTGCTTGAAATGGCCCATTTTTTTTCTGGTACTGCCCCGTCCCATTTTAACTTATTTTTTTTGTTTTATAATTAACCAAGATTTATTATATGAACATACCGCGGGTAACACGAAAAAAAACGGACAAAATGTTTTTTCCTATAACTTTCAATTTCAATAAAAAAAAAACCATATTGATACGACAAATAAGCCTTATGAAAATAAAATATTCGCCTTGCCGCCATATTTAAATCCAAAATGGCGCAGAAGATTGACTCGAAATCCTAAAAATCAAAGATGCTTTGCAATTTATGATTTTTTAAAGATTTTTGTTAAAAATTAAAGTTGTTAAAAGCTCTTGTATTTTATTCCCATATATTTTATTTCTACTGTTATTTATTTGTGCCAATTGTAACCAGACTGCTCCCTCGGTGCGACACTGTTAAACATCAAAAAGTTTTATCTGTCACCGGGTCACATTGCTAATCCGAATTAATGTCTAAAAAAATCCTTTTAAGTTTCTAAGCTACTATCGCGTTTCTCGGAATCCTTTTAAGACCGAGACGACGAGAATCGCCGTGAAAAATGTATTTTATTGCAAGATTTATCACGTCCAATTTAGATGGCAAGCGGAGAAATGCGATAAAAGAGTACAAAACACAATTTCACGAAGTCACAAGTACTAATTCAAAAATCTAGGAGAAGAATGTACTACAACTTCTTTTGGTTTTTAATTTTTTTTGTGTTTGTTTTTATTTATTTTTAAGATATTTGTGCGGTTTTTATTTTATTGTTTGTTTTTTTATTTTTTTTTGTTTTGGTTTTCTCTTTTTTTATTTTGTATCACTGTAAACTTATTTTTATATTCACTCTTAATTCGTTTTTTTTTCTAAAATTTGTAACCAGGACAAAAATGCTGTCATCCTCTCTTTATTATATAAACCAGTTTCTAGTTATTTTCATTCTTTTTTAATTTTCTCTTACTTACTTACTTCTCTACTTAACTTCAAAGATGCCAACAGCGAACAGGAGGGTCCTCAGTAATAAATAAATAGCTTTCAACAACTTCTTTTGGTTTTTAATTTTTGTTGTGTTTGTTTTTATTTATTTTTAAGATATTTGTGCGGTTTTTATTTTATTGTTTGTTTTTTTATTTTTTTTGTTTTGGTTTTCTCTTTTTTTATTTTGTATCACTGTAAACTTATTTTTATATTCACTCTTAATTCGTTTTTTTTTCTAAAATTTGTAACCAGGACAAAAATGCTGTCATTCTCTCTTTATTATGTAAACCAGTTTCTAGTTATTTTCATTCTTTTTTAATTTTCTCTTACTTACTTACTTCTCTACTTAACTTCAAAGATGCTAACAGCCACCAGGAGGGTCCTCAGTAACAAATAAATAGCTTTCAACAATTTCTTTTGGTTTTTTTTTTTTCTGTTTGTTTTTATTTATTTTTAACATATTTGTGCGGTTTTTATTTTATTGTTTGTTTTTTTATTTTTTTTTGTTTTGGTTTTCTCTTTTTTTATTTTGTATCACTGTAAATTTATTTTTATATTCACTCTTAATTCGTTTTTTTTTCTAAAATTTGTAACCAGGACAAAAATGCTGTCATCCTCTCTTTATTATGTAAACCAGTTTCTAATTATTTTCATTCTATTGTAATTTTCTCGATTGCTCAAGTCACGCATGGTCACGCTATATTACTTCGCGGTGATGTCAGTCTCACGCTCCGGAGTTGAAACCGTAACTCGTCATCGAAGTTGCGATAAACTCTACGGTTGAGTAGAGAGTATGCGAAGATCAACTACAGAAATGGTCCTGTGAAGTATGGTTACTTCTTCTACTTAACTTCAAAGATGCCAAAAGCCAACAGGAGGGTCCTCAGTAATAAATAAATAGCTTTCAACAACTTCTTTTGGTTTTTAATTTTTTTTGTGTTTGTTTTTATTTATTTTTAAGATATTTGTGCGGTTTTTATTTTATTGTTTGTTTTTTTATTTTTGTTTGTTTTGGTTTTCTCTTTTTTTATTTTGTATCACTGTAAAATTATTTTTATATTCACTCTTAATTCGTTTTTTTTTTTCTAAAATTTGTAACCAGGACAAAAATGCTGTCATCCTCTCTTTATTATGTAAACCAGTTTCTAGTTATTTTCATTCTTTTGTAATTTTCTCGATTGCTCAAATCTCAAAACTCTACGGTTGAGTAGAGAGTATGCGAAGATCAACTACAGAAATGGTCCTGTGAAGTATGGTTACTTCTTCTACTTAACTTCAAAGATGCCAAAAGCCAACAGGAGGGTCCTCAGTAATAAATAAATAGCTTTCAACAACTTCTTTTGGTTTTTAATTTTTTTTTGTGTTTGTTTTTATTTATTTTTAAGATATTTGTGCGGTTTTTATTTTATTGTTTGTTTTTTTATTTTTTTTTGTTTTGGTTTTCTCTTTTTTTATTTTGTATCACTGTAAATTTATTTTTATATTCACTCTTAATTCGTTTTTTTTTTCTAAAATTTGTAACCAGGACAAAAATGCTGTCATCCTCTCTTTATTATGTAAACCAGTTTCTAGTTATTTTCATTCTTTTGTAATTTTCTCGATTGCTCAAATCACGCATGGTCACGCTATATTACTTCGCGGTGAAGTCAGTCTCACGCTCAGGAGTTAAAACCGTAACTCGTCATCGAGGTTGCGATAAACTCTACGGTTGAGTAGAGAGTATGCGAAGATCAACTACAGAAATGGTCCTGTGAAGTATGGTTACTTCTTCTACTTAACTTCAAAGATGCCAACAGCCAACAGGAGGGTCCTCAGTAATAAATAAATAGCTTTCAACAACTTCTTTTGGTTTTTAATTTTTTTTGTGTTTGTTTTTATTTATTTTTAAGATATTTGTGCGGTTTTTATTTTACTGTTTGTTTTTTTATTTTTTTTGTTTTGGTTTTCTCCTTTTTTATCTTAATTCGTTTTTTTTTTCTCAAATTTGTAAATTTGTAGTATTTGTACAATTTTCTCCTGGTTACGACTTTTCTTCTTGATAACCAGGAAAAAACAAAGTTTAGTAGCACCAGGACAAAAATGCTGTCGTCATCTCTTTATTATGTAAACCAGTTCATGGTCACGCTATATTACTTCTTCTACTTACATTCAGAGATGCCAACAGCCAATAGGGGAGTCCTGAGTAATAAATAAATAGTCTTCACGGAGGTAGTAGTAGCCACCACTTCTCATACACAGGGTGTAACATAAATGATGCCCCAATCTTAACGGGGTAAAAATAATAAATATACTGAACACAAAAACCCTATAAAGTGTGGGTCAAAACTCTACATTTTTTGAAAAAAATGACATCCAAATTCTCCGGGTTCTTCATCAAGAACACAAGTCGGATCTATGTTGTAGTAAGGTTGATGTCAAGTCTAGAAGTGAACTTAGTTTTTTGATGTAACTTCTAGTAATCGAGCTATTCATTCAATCAAGACTTCAAGGTATAAATTATGATGGATAAGTAACCCTTACCATACCAATTCATCACCCACTAGTAAGCAGTGTGGTACACCTAGCTAAAAAGTTCCAACAGGACCAAACGGCGTCGTACAGGGTTTTTAATATAGTTTTTGTACTTCAGGGACTAAAGTGAATACTTTAGGCCCTTGTTTTATGGACTAAAGTGCTACTTTATTCCACGACAGACTAAAATACAAAGTGCCATAAACAAGTGTAATAATTTTTCGCAGACTTTTCCAATATAGTCCAAATTGTCTACCACGAAACAATATTTTGACACTTTTTGTTAGAGTGCCTTGATTTTTTTCTCTTAATATTTTTTTGTAAAAAATAATATAGAAGTGCGAAAAATAATGCATAAACCTTTGGACTAAAGTGTCTTTTTATCCCTCGTTGAATTGTATCCCTCCTTTTGGATTAAAAGTTACACTTTAGTCCCTTGATGTATAATATACTGTTATGTCTACTTATGACCTTTTCACTAAGTATTTTCGCGTACAGGAGCCGTGAGGTAGAAGCAAAACCAATTTATAGTCAACACTCGGTTAGTTCTGGTTTTGGAAATTGCAAATAATTTTAGTGTACCTAAGTTTTGTGTGATACTTCTTTAAAAAATAGTATTTTTTTACATGAAGACAATGACGAAATGGAAATATAATATATAAATTGTTACGATGTTATGGAGTAAATTGTTTAAACCTCTTTAGAATACCTTTCTATTCTTTTTGCTCTGAAAAAATGTAACGTCGTGAAATAAACAATTGTTTAAAACTGCAAAATAAAATCAGAGACTCTAAACCCTGTCGAAATATACCAGATATTTTATTCGTAAAAGTTATATTTACAAGCTAATTAGTATTAGCACTACTAACAAATGAATCGGACGAATGGATTTCCGAAGAGCCAGTTAAAACCCTGGTTCCTCAGTAGCTCAGTTGGTAGAGCATTAGACTGGTATTCTAGAGTTGCCGGGTTCAACTCCTCTCACTCTTTGCCCTCTACGCCACAAATCTTTTCAGTATTTTTTAATTTGTGTAAGTTTTACCCAAATTTCAATCGGCGTACCGACTGCGATATTTCTGCCGCTTTACGGTCAAATCACCTGCTCTAAGAGATCTCTAAAAAGTCTAAAATTACTGTCCATTTAAGTGGTGTACCGAGTCCCTAGCCACGAATGAGGTCAGGCAGGCCAGTTGATGTTTGGTCGGTAGGTAAAGAGGTAAGGTTGTGTAATACTTATTCTTAGGGCCGTTATAACTTTTTTCAAAAAACCTATAGTTCTCTTAAACTGTATGTGGGAATGGTGGTGGATGCATTAATCTAAAAAGTCTATATCAACTAGAAATGTTATTATCCTAAAAACAGGTTAGGTTAAATTAGGTATGAGAAATAAAAAAAAAATCTAATCACGCCCAGAATTTAATAGTCAAAAATATACAGGGTGTTGAATTTAAAAAAGATAAGTTTGTATAATGTCTTGTTTTGGGACGACCTGTATAAAAAGGTATACATTTTTAAATACTTTTTTTTAACCTTAAATGATAATTTATTACCTGTGCGTCTATTCTTGAATCGAGAGAAAATACCGGGCAAAAGTAAGAGAAACCGATTTAAACCGAAGATTTGGACCAATGAGATGCATAGTACTTAGCGAGCAAATTTTCTCTTGATTCGAGAATAGACGCACTGTATGTGAAAATGTTAAGACCCATTAAATTGACAACCTTTAGGGCCGGTTTATCGATCGCGAGTGACCCACGAGTTACGTCTGGGACTAGCTACGACTACAACATATGAAATTAACTCTGGCCGTTCCGATCAGTACAATCTCTGATCGTCCTCAGGTGCAAACTACCAACCAAACTTTCAAACAGACTACACCATATATGTGAAAATGGTGGGGGGTTACCCGTTACGTAACCTATAGAATTGAACCCTTTTGAAGTGGTGTGCTGAACCCTTATCGACGAACCACAATATTTTTATTGTTCTCTTTAACAACCGATTGTATTTTTATCAAGTTAAAAATAATACCGTTGTAAAATACTAAATAAATTCTATTAATTCTTAAAATTTGGGCACTTTTAATGTGGTGTGCCGAACCTTTATTCATGAATGAGGTCCGGCACACCAATTGATTTTGGGTCTAGGGGTACTACTACGCCATATATGTGAAAATGACGGGGATTACCTTATGCATCACGTGACATCTACAGTTTCCCACATTTAGAGTGGTGTGTTGAGCCCTTATCCATGAATGTGGTCCAGCACACCAATTGATTTTTGTTCTCGGGGTACTACTATATACAATGAGCTTCAGGCTACTGCGAACATAGGGGGAATCAAGTCCAATTTACTTTCCGTGCCGTACGACCGAGGTGGATTCGAAGAACGCTGCAGTGTTATCTTTTGGAAATTTATTTTGTTTTTATTATTTTATTTTATTTCTGCCTTGCTCGAGAAACAGATTGGTAAGTTCTTAAATTAAATAATACATTTTTAAAACTAAAAATGGATTTCTACGAAGTGGCCGAAAAAGTGCAGATGGTCAAATGGTACTATCAAGGCAGACCATTGAGACTTATTCAAGAACTTTTTTTGGAGAATTTTGTAAATCGCCCAGAACCTAGTTTATCAATGATTTATAGGTTTGTGCAGAATTTTGAAAATTTTGGTTGTGGAGCGCCAAGAAACCATAAAAAACCCACTGTTTTGAATGACGAGCAGGAAGTACGAGATGTGATGATTTGCGCTGTAGTGGAGGAAAATCGAAAGCTAATTAGCCACCAAATTGCCGAAGCAATTGATACGTCTTCAGCCACTGTCTTACGTGTCCTCAAAAAGAATGTTTATCATTCTTACAAAGCGTCAAAAACGCATCAAATTTTTCCGGAGGACAACTATCGTCGTATCGAATTTTGCGAAACAATGATGGAAAGGGCTAATCGTGACGAAAACTTTCTGGGATCTATTCTTTTCACATATGAAAGCACTTTTCCATTATTGAATCGTCATAATCCAACACACGTTCGATATTGGTCGAGGGAAAATTTGCATTTGTATTTTGACGTAAGAACACAGTATCCCCAAAAACTAAATGTTTGGGGGGGGGGGGTATTGTAGGGGAACACGTAATTGGGCCATTTTTTATTAACGGCAATTTGAATGGTCCTAGATACTTGGATCTACTGCAGCAGCATATTATTTCAACTGCTAGGCAGTTGTTAGGTGTGAGATTTGGTGAAACATGGTTTCAACAAGATGGTTGTCCCGCTCACAATGTTGGCCTTGTTAGGGAATATCTTGATAATGTATTTCCTAATCGGGTTATAAGTACACGGGGAACTATTTTATGGCCAGCTCGATCACCCCATCTTGCTCCTAATGACTTCTATTTGTGGAGTTATATCAAAAATAAAGTTTACGGGCATGAAAGGGCTAATAATTTGGATGAACTTCGGATTAAAATTGAAGAAGCTTGTCAAACTATCACCCCTAACATGCTTGAAAATGTTATAAGGGGTTTTTATAATAGGCTCGGATATTGTCTAGCCGAGCAAGTAGGACTATTCGAACATTTGTTCTAATTTTTTTTTGACTGGGAGAATCTTTTTGGTTTTTAGAATGTATTATTTTATTTTGAGAACTTGCTTTTATTTTGTTTCTCCTTATTATTTTCATTGTAACATATTGTCATTGATAAATCTGAGCAGTTGACAATAAAACGCTCATATTTATCAGTGACAGATAATAAGAAAATTACGTTATAAAAATTTGCGTATTTATTGACCAAATTCCGGTTTCATTGAATACGCTCCACACAGCACCGTGGTTAGAGGCGTACTAAATACTAAACGCAAGTCACGCAAGTGGTGATCGCAAACCTGAGTATTGGTTGCTTCACTGATAGGTGTGCGGTGTCCCTGCATGTACGTACACTGGCAAATTGGACTTCTTCCGGCCTATGTTCGCAGTAGGCTGAAGCGGTCTGTATATGAAAATTGCCCTACTTTGAAGTGGTGTGCCGAGCCCTTATCTTACCTATCCATCATAATTTTTACTGCGAACGCTTCTACTATTAGACATAACCACTGTTCCTCCTTTTTGAATCTATTAGACACCTTGCCTTTGAAGGTTAATTGTCACATATAGACATGACAATGATATAATTTATTTGTTAACTTATGTCAGTATGGCAGCATGTCATATTTTGTCAATACGTGTATTACCCAAAAGGTTTGATAAAGCTCCAAAATTGATATCGAAATAGTGGCTAGATTTAGCTTTCAAAATTGAATACCTCGACTACTAGAAGTGATATATGAAAACGAAGTTCACTTCTAGACTTGGCATCGATTCTACTACAAAATAAACCTCACTTATATTTTTGATAGAGAACCTCTTTAAACTATTATTATAGTCTGTAGTAAATATCGCCCTGTAAGTTTTAAAATTGTCAACTCATTTTAGAGAAATTTAAACGAGAAGATGTTGAAGAGCTTTAAATTAAGCCGTTTAGTTTACGACCTAGTCATCTCCCCACAATTTTTAAGAAGAAAAGCGGGTAATGTAGCTACTTACTTTGTTCGTTTTCTAAGTAGTCTTCTTATATTTTTGAGAGGCGAGGGTTATTATATATTGTGTTTTAAAAGGCTCAGTCAATGTTCTGGAAGGTAAATTTCTTTAGATCATAAATAAAAAATAGGGCCATAGAGATACGCCATTTGAAAATTTTAGTATGACATTGATTTTAACTAATAATTCGAGTTTTCATAAACTACCGTATCTCTACATAATATAAAAACTACCATAGGTATTCAATAATCGACAATTTTTTTTTCTTGTAACACAAAGCTGAATAGCATATTGTGATAGAATGGACCTATCCAAATACGAAAATGATAATAAAAAGTTGTAACACGTAACGTGTTCTTGTTACATTTATTGTTACAATATTTTACTATCTATTAAAAAATTAATTTAAGAATTTTTTAGCAGTGTATACACCTACTAAACATACCTTACATCTAAGAAAAACAAAGACATTAAAAATATTAACTGAACACACTAATTAAGTTTTATTTTTTTCTTTTATGAGAGGTCTTATCTTCTCCTTTCAAAAACCAACAGTAATGGCTGGATCCCATCGTCCTTAATAGCGGATTTCCATTATCCTCATATCCTGGTGGAACCTTTCACTATGCTCGTCACTGACAGCTTCCAAATTTTTATGATTTGTAGGCATCTAAAAGTTCATCAATTAACTGTTGGTAGTTTGCATCCATCTTGTTGCCCAAAAATTCCCTTACTTCACTAACAAATGAGTTCCATGCTCTTAATTCCTACCTGATAAGCTTCTCGGTAAAGTTGACATCGTCCACCAATTTTCTGATCAATCCATTACCGTCTTTATAATTGTTTTCACAAAGTTTTTCATCAGCCCAAATTTAATGTGAAGAGGAGGCAGAAGAACATTTTTGGAGTCTACAACAGGTTCAAACTTAACATTTTGATATCCCGGTTGAAATTCACTTCTTTCTGGCCAATTTTTTATTACATAATGCTGATCTACTGCACGACTGTCCCACAAACAAAGAAAACAGTAACATTTTGTAAATCCTCCCTGAAGTCTTACTAAAATTCCTATAACTTTTAGATCCCCACATATGTGCCATTTATACATACATAAAAGTGTGCGCATATTTTCATAAGTTTCTTTTATTGTCACTGAATGGGCAACTAGTATAGAGGGTTTTAAATTTCCATTATTAAGCGCCACTCACCGGGAGAATGCTCAATATCATCAATTTTCCATACTGTACAATGCAGAAAATGTAGCATTTCTTTTCCTAAAGTTATAATTTTGGTTTCTTCACGTGCTAAATCATTTAACTCACTTTGAACAATCAAATGTGGCTTACCAGAACTGGGACCTGGAGTAAAAATTGAGTCTGTACACCGTTCCTCGGAGCTGCCCGATGATGCGTTGTCTCCAATATCTTCCCAAAAAATATTTTGTGGATCTAAAGGCGCAATGGGCAATGGTAAATCATTCCTTCGGTTAGGATTCCTTGAAGGCTCCTCATCCGTTTTATGAAGTGTTCCTCGAGAAAGGTTTACTGAAGGCCACTTTGAGATCGCTCAATATGTGGCAACGTTGCATTTTTTTATTTTTTTTTGTTGGCGGATGTCTGAGCCAAAACAGGATTTTGTGTGGTGAACCGTGGTGGTTGTCAAGAAAGTGTTGTCAAAATCTCTGAGGTATATTTTTTCAACTCGCTGATATGATGAGAGGGGTTCTTCTACTTCTACCATTTCCTGAGTAGTAGTCTAAAACATATTAAATTTTGTCCATTATTCAGCAAAAAAGAAAAAATCATACCAACAACAACACATAAAACCTGAACCTAACATGAAAAACACGACCAAAGGCCTCGCTCCCGAGCTACCTTGGCCTTTACTTAAACTTAAGGCTCCCTTAAATGACTATAAAATGTATTTCCGACCTTAAAGGATCCTCAAAGACCATTCAGACTTAAGGAGGCCTTGAGGATCGACTGTAAATTCCTGCCTAAAGCATTTTTCATTAAAAAAAATATTCTAAGCGATGTATAGCGACTTTTATAAAAAGAAATATTTACTCTAACGTCAAGCAGGTTACACCGTTTCAGTCTAGATGCTAACAACTCCGCCTTTTGTTTTGCCAAATCCAAGTCTCTTATAAAGTGACTCAGCTCAGTGTGTGTTATTATCTGTGGTTCCTTGCTACCACAAGGTTCAGGAAGAAAATTTGCATCCTGAGACAATCCGTGACGTTAAGAGCATGCACTAGCGTAATAGCTATTTTCTTAACAAGTTCGCAACTGCCGTTGACGGAACGACGCGCAGCGGAGTTCTGCCAAGCAGTTAAGTGCGAAAAAAAAGGTTTTCGCATGTGTTACGAGCAATTGTTTTTCTACGAGCGTGAGGCAAATAGACTGAAAATAGCTTTTTAACATTTTTATTTAAAATAATATTTATTTATTTATATTATAGTTAATGGTAAATGTACAATGATTGGCACTATTCAAATTTATAGCAGATTCCAGTTGGTTGCGGTTGCCCAATAAAGATTTTGGGTCCTGTTGTACAGGGATAATTACTTCAGTAGACTGCACAGTTGGTTTGTGTTGTACCAGTGCACTTGTTTCAGCATCCGAATCAGAAAAGGCTACACAACTGGTGGAAGCATTGGCTGAAGAAGATTTCAATATTTTCTTTGCGATGAATTTTTTATTTTCCAAGAATTCATTGAGGTAACCTTCGGCAACTTTTGTGGATTGCCATCCTCTATGGCGCTTCGAGTTCGTTATGCCCAGTCCAGCATCTGCAAGGGCAGTGGCAGGAGACCTTAGATAGCAATGTCCACTAAACTCTTCTGGATTCGGAAGACGTAAATATGCCGCTACCTCAGATGGCATTTTTCGAAATTTATTTATACCGACGCACTGGATACTACATTCCCCTTTGCGATATTGGACAAAAAACCTTTGGTGTGTTGTATGTTTTGGTCTAAGCAATGCATATTTTCTTACCAAGTTCAAATATTTCTCTCCATTGATCACAAAACTTCGGTTTGTGTGCGTTTTGTTCTCGGCTATTTTAACAAAACTTATAGATTTTTCCAGCTGCACGTTTTCAATTAACAAGTTCGTTAATTCTTCCCGTCTGCACGCCCCTACTAGGCCGAAAATTGTTGCCACTTTAATAAGGAGTTAAATGTCATCAGGAGCGCTGTCAATAAATTTCCACACCTCATTTATGATTGAAATTTTTGATTTTTTTGGTCTAAAGCCAACCATTTTTTTTTTTTTGAGAAAAGCAATTAACTTGAAATGCCTACTAATATTCACATTTTGCTTTAGCTTGAGCATACTTTTCAACATTGAGTACCTTGACCAGAGTGTGGACGGTTGACATGATTTCGCTAATTCGTGAAAATAAGCTAGGAAAACTTCTTCCTTTTAAAAAATTCGTGTTTTTCTTGTCCAAACTGCATTTACAAAAGCGTTGTACTCTTTCGCATACCTTTTTCTAGATTTATCTGGCAACAAATCCCCTTTTGTAAATTCAGCCGCCAAAAGAATCTCGTCAGGTATCACTTCTACCGAATTTTCGGTAATTTCTTCATTGGAAGTCATTTAAATTTTTTTTCCACTGACAAATAAATGCATAAACAACTGGTTAGTCACACCATAGCAACCAAGGCATTTCATATGATGAACAGAAATCAGTACAGGTTTTTCGAAATTTGACATATCGTTGCGGAAAAAACGAATTTTCCGCACTAGAAATAGTGTGGAAAATGCGATTTTCCGCACGCTCGCAGAAAAAATATTTATGGTTCGTAGACAAGTATACCTGCTGCCCGTATCATGTAAACCAGACCTCGGAAAATATTTTAAGCGCACAAAAACAAAATTTAATTGAGCCAAATAAATATTTGTTTCCCACGGTTCAAAAAAATATTTACTTGAATCAAACAAATATTTATTTAGGTCAAAATAATTTTCTTTAAGTTAAATAAATCTTGCTTGTCTGAAATAAATATTAATTTGATGCAAATAAATACTTGCTTGGATTATGGGAAAGAAACAGTTATTTGGCTCAATTAAACGTTTTTTTCTGCGTGATGGATTTGAGTCGAGCAGGTCAGAATCTATAGGACTGAGGTATCTTTTATTGCCGGTTTTTTTTGTGTTGACTAGTGTAATTACTAGAATTAAATGGTTAAATTAATTCGACGTTTTAGAACTTCAATTAATACAAAAATTGTAGTTTTTATCATTTTTAATAAAGTGCCTGGGTTTAAAATATTAAACTTGCCCAAAGACCCTGACAAACCCTTCCATTATAAGAGGGATAAAAAAAGGAAAAAATTCACCGAACTCAAGTACAGGGTGGATTCTTTAAATCGAAGGGTGCTTCTAGAGGCTTTGGGAAAGAGGTTTTAAAAAAAGGCAAAAGCGAATTTCTAATGATTTTTTATGGACATTCTGCCCATGATAAAAAAAATGGGGCCCCCAATTGGAGGTCCAGGGCCTACCAAGTATTTTTTTTAATGAGAAGGTACCACTTGTGGCACCTTTTTGGAAAGCCTGTTAAAAAAAGAAACTTAACGCAATAGTTTTTTTGATATCTGTCAAAAACTTATTTTTTGTCAATTTTAGCTTTTAAGTAAACTACATATTTTTCTATTTACTATGCAAAATAAAGAAAATACCATGCAAGGACATTATTGGCGACCCCTTTGGGGGCCTCACTGAAGGCCCAGAGCCTACCAAATTTTTTTTTTATGAGGAGGTACCACTTGTGGCATCTTTTTAGGAAGGTTGTTACAAAATAAATTCGACTAAATACATTTTTTTGACATCTGTCAACCCATATGTCAAAAATTTTAACAAACCCATTTTTGGTCAACTTTTTTAGCTTCAAAATAAACTTCATATTTCTTTATTTACCATGTGAAAATAAGGAACTACCACACAAGGATATTATTGGCGTAAAATTTTTAACACATGTGTAACAGATGTCAAAAAAATTTATTTAATGGAATTTGTCTTTTAACAAGAAAAACGTTGGTAGCCCCAAGCCTTCAGCGAGGGCCCCCAAAAATGTTCTGGTGTCGTATTTTCTTTATTCCGCTTAGTAAAAAAAGAAATATGTAGTTTATTTTGAAGCTAAAACAATTGACAAAAAAATAGGTTTTGTAAAATGTTTGACACATTGGTTTACAGATGTCAAAAAAAACTAATGCGTTAAATTTATTTTTAACAAGCTTTCCAAAAAGGTGCCACAGGTGGTACCTTCTCATTTAAAAAAAAAATAGTTAGTAGGCCCTGGGCCTCCAGTTGAGCGCCCCAATTTTTTTTATCATGAGTGCAAAGGCCGTAAAAAATCATTAAAGAATCGTTTTTAGCTTTTTTTAAAACCTCTTCCCTAAAGTCGCTAGAAGCAACGTTCCATTTAAATAATGCAACCTGTATATATATCCATTAATATGCGGGTAGTAAATCCAAATGGTCCAGTAATTTTTTGCGCTAATATTTCAGAAATTCGGAGAATTTATTTTTGCTAAAATTTTCCTCCTATTACCTTTTTTGTAGGTTCTTTCGTATGGCCCCTCTTTGTTGGTTTTTTGTCAGTAATTATGGGAGATCAGTTTGGTCTTTATTAAATGAGTGACAGGATTTGTTTTTTTTTGTGTACGGCCCTGGTTAATAGAGCGTTAATACACCATCAAAATTGGTGATACCGTAAGCTAGAGGCCCCGTATACGATTTTTGACAGACCAGAGGTGAGCAACTGGATTTGACAGTTCTTACGGAAATTTTTGAAATTGTGTGTTGGCAATGATAGTTGGTAACCTCTGACAATAAATAACTTTTTGCTGTATCAAAAACTCTAAAAACACGTGCCTCGACGAGTTTGTATTGTTCCCTTTGTCCAACAGAGAAAGAAAAGTGAAAAGAAAATATGCATTTACCAAGCTGGAAAATTAATAAAAATAGCCGAATTTGCGTGGCGAGTGAGCTACAAGCAGTAGGTACAAACCATAAAGGTATAACTTCAATAGAGACATTATGTTTACCACAGTTGCGATCAGACATAAGGATAACAATTTGGCGACAATGCCAGATTGCGCTGAAAGTTATATCTCTACACGTAATGTTTTTACAAACATATTATTTTTATAACTTTATCATTTACATGCAATTATGCAAATTTTCCGGTTTGTTTTTTTAAACGTGAAGATACACCTTATTATTATTCAAATATATAAAGAAATTTAGGTATATTATATAATTGCATTTAAATTTCCTTGAATCTTCACAATTTTAAATCAATAAAGAATTTATAATGTGGAGGTACATGTTATGGTACTTGAAAAATACGTCATTTTTTCGATCGAAATATCATATAAAATACATGATATTTTGGTCGAAAGAATAATTCTTTTTATTTCCCAATATATATATCGGGAATAAAACCTACAACAATGTGACAACCTCGCATTTGTGGCGGGTCAGCCATATAAACGTGTGTACGCTGCTCCATTCATAATTTCTCTACGGCGTTGTAGCTTTAGCATAATCGAGGTTTTGGTATATTTTACAGATTAATCGAGAGTTTTTTAATATTTTTTCAATAGATTTTCAAGTGTTTGTGGCAAAAGTGATGTGACAAAGTGCGTAGTATGACGAAAACTGGAGATTGCAGGTGAAAATCAAACATTTCACAGGTTTATTATCATATGTTTTTTCGACGCCATCTTGTGATAGGCCGCCATAGGCGTGCAACTAGTGTTGCAATAAATACAAAATGTAATTAATAAATATAGGAAAGAAATAATTTTTTTTTGGGATATTTTTGCGAATTTGTGATAAAAACAATATGGTAAGCACTTATAATTAATTACACTATATTTGGTATAATGAACCAACCCCAGCTGCGACATTTTTAAATATCCTATATGAGTAGCAAAAAAATGTAAGAGGTGCATATTATACTTATTTATAACTACATTCACAGTTTTGATACTATCTGCAGTCGGCTAATTTTTTCTGCTGAGATTTTTTTATAAATAGTACAAGCGTTCCCGATATAAATATAAATTTTTAAAACATTATGTCAGACAGGATAAAGAATGTATGTTTGTTACAACTTTTTATTTATAATATTTACATAGGTAGATACTCCACATAAGATTTTTTTTGTATTTATTAAAAATGTAAAGATACTTTTGTACGTATTAAACAAAAATTATAGTAGAGTGTATAAATTCCATTTTTTTACACAACGAAAAACAATTATATAGTACCTATAATATAGGTACATTGGTTTTTTGGTCATTTGCCTAAACAATGCGGAAAGTGATACTTTTCTGCACACGATGGCCGTTAAGAGCGAAAAAGGCACTTTTGACACGTTTTTAGTAGAACAATTTCTTACTTGCATAAAAAACTTCTGCCTAAGGTTATATATTTGGTATTTTTAAAATGAAAACCAAAAAATAATTTTGTTTCCATTTTTAATTTAATCTAGTTTATAAATGCATCTAAAAACTCCAATTAGACTTAAAATTCACGCCATGCTAAAAAAATACTTTTACCTATGCTAATTTTTTAATAAAGTTTTGCAGGTCACTTGACATTAAATATGTAAAGAAACTACTTTGCAAATGCGTTTGAAAAAGTCTACTGTTACATATCAATTTTAATGTGGAAAGTTCAACTTCCCACACGCTGTGCGTGAAACAATAAGCACGGCGTGCATAAAAAACTGTCATAGCGTGCGTGAAATTTTTAAATTTTGAGTTTGAAATGTGTGTTCTAAAAACTACTTTTTGATCAAAAAAGTCATCATAAACACTCGTAGAAATTTTTTTTTACCTAACCCTTGTGGAAATGTCTTTCCTGCCCCAACTCCTCCCGTGCGTAATAGTATCACTTTCCGCACTAATTAGGCAGATAACTATCTGGAGAACATTTAAAAAATTCAAATTTTCTATGCTATATCCTTACATAAATATTTTCACAATGACAAATACAATACCTCTCCATACCCTCGGTATCAATTATTAAGTATAAAAAATTAAAGATCGTATTTCCAAAAAAATTTGACAAGTCTGAAAATAACGACCAAACCTTTTTACATTTATAAATAACGCGCCGCTTCTGGCCGCTGCTAAACGTAAGGTGGTTGGAGCATGTGTGAGGAGGAGCATGTCTGCTACAGCATTGGCAGTGGAACATAAAATGGTTTTCCCTAAATCTAACTACTGATCGCGTTTCAAAGCAATTTATGAATGACTTGATGGGTATATTTTAGTTAAACGTCTTTGGTACAAACATACGCATTTAGCATGTACTTTGTTAATAATTATGTTTCAGTGTTTTATTGTAAGCAAAAAGTAACAAAAATATAGATCATAGGAGTCTTTATATTTTATCTATTGTTAACATTTTTAATATCTACCGTGTATATTCACTGTTTGGTTTTGTTTTTTTTTGTCAAATCTTTCAAAAACTGTCTGGGGAAATTATAAAAAGAGACAACAAAACATCACTTCATTTCATAAAATCCGTTTCACATGGAAATATGGAATAAACTAGAAAGAGAGGAAAATATGAGTTGCCCACCTCTAGTAAAACAATAATTGTCAAAAATCGTATAAAGGACCTCTACCGTAAGCTAAATCTGTCATTTTTCTTCCGTATCCAAAAATAACCGAACCGATATATGTTACTTACGGAGGCTTAACGCGTGGTTATTTTTTGGAACGAACCAGATATTCGTTTTTTTGTGAAAGTGAATTTGCAAGAACAGGAACTGTTGTTTCTTTTCTATTCTATTTACATTGGCAGTTTGTATATGGGCAAAAGAATACGGTTACGGTAATTTGTGTTTGTGGTTTAAAAACTTTTTTTACCATCTCAATTACGGTAATACGGTAAGCAAATAAAAAGAAGATAAATTAACTCTCTAACAGGAACGTTCTTTGCCGCACAGTTATTTTTGGCATTTAGGTGAACAATGTTTACAAATGATATACATAAAATCTTCGGAATCCCTGATGATTCCTTAACAAGGATGAAACAAGTCTAGTCGTAATAAACTGAAATTCAAAATGCTGATCTGGTATGCCGCCATGCCTCGCTTGATGCTCCTTAGGAATGTATTAATAAAAAATAATACCTCCCTAAAACGTGACAAAATTTAAAAGGGAAGTAGGTGGTGATAAAGCAAATGCTGTTGTGTACGACGACATAGCTGTCATTTATTTATAGTATGCAAATTGTAACCTGTTAATACACTAATGTATCCTAGTTTTTGTAGGTTTTTATCCGTTTTTAGATTTTTTAATAAAGGTTTAAACACAATTTACAATTCGCAGCTAAACTTTGCTTTTTTTGGTCTTGTTAATTTTCCCACAGTTTGTAAGTAGAATTTTTTTCTTTCTTTTACTTCCCTCGCTAAGGGAAGTAATGTAATCATCTAAAAATCGCACTTCGGGATTTTTAAATCTTCACAAATTGGTTCCGAATCCAGATAAACACGTTTTGAGACGCCATCGCGCTGTCTGTCTGTCTGTTTGTAGCCACTGTAACTCAAAAGCTCCTGCAGCTTAATGGAGTTAAATATGAATAAAAAAGAGAATTTTACCAATAGAAAAACTATTAGATTTTTGGCCTTCTCCACTTCTACCACTGACTGGTTTCAGACACAATCCATCTACCTTTTACTATGACGAATCGACAGCAAAAGAAAACCTATACAAAATACACCGGAGCACCACAAGAATACATATCGGATGCGACTTGGTCTCTAGACACAAACACGTGTTTCACCCTTTATAATATGACCGATCAAATCAACAAGTCTAGGAACAACCTCGGCAAACACTGGAATAAAAAAAAATTATTAAATAAATACATAAATAAATAAATAATGTATTTATTTGCAACAGAAATAATCAATTGTACAGGGTGGTCCAAATAGCTTTGGGTTTTTGCAGCATAGTTAGCCCAAAACTAATATAAATGTTACGGGCTCGATTTTCAAGAGAAGTCGAAAACTAAAAACCGCATTGCGATATGTCAAAGCGTTTCTGAGCTACAGGGTGATTCTCAAAAATGTGTGATTTTAAAGGCCTTCTACAACTTTTTATTTGTAAAGATAGAGATTTTCATTAAAAACATTTTTGAAGACTTTTTAAAGACAAATCTACCTGTTTCACCGATTTTCTCTTAAAGCCTTTAGTTCCCGAGATGTCGAACGATGTGCCATACACCTATTTTTATTAAACAGTTTAAAAGATATTTGCATATGTGCGCGCCCTAAATGTGAAAATAAAATGTTATTGTTTTTTTTCTCATACAAAATCAAAAATTTTTATTAATTAAACTATGTAACACCTAAAATCTACATCTAACAATTTTCTTTAATTTTAAAACAAATGCTCAAATTGACGGCCGTTTTCTTGTAAACATATCCTACATCTTCTCTTGACGCTATTTTCTGCATTAAGAAGTTCTACCGCACGAAGCTGCCCGAATGCAGTACGAAGTGTCTCTTCCAATTCCCTTCTAGTAGTTGGGCGATTTCAAAATATAAGGTCTTTGACTCTCCCCCACAAAAAGAAGCCGCAAGGGGTCAGGTCTGGAGACCTGGGGGGCCAATATATAGGACCTTTATTTCCGATCCAGTTTCCGGAAAACACAATATTTAGCAAATTAGTAATGTCTTGTGCATTGTGAGGAGGTGCACCGTCATGTTGAAAGTATAGCTCATTAATTCGCTGAAGTGGCAAATTGTCGATAAACGGAATCACCTGCTCTTCTAAAATTTGTTGGTGTCTTTCGGCATTTAAATTTCCATCAAAAATATATGGCCCAATAATTTGTCCTCTGTAAATGCCTACCCATACCTTAAAACTGAACCTTCCCTGATTCGCTTGTTCCACCATAATATGGGGATTTTGCTGTTTCCAGTAATATCACTAGAAATCGTTGCCTCATCCGTCCAAATAACTTTTCTGGCAAAATCGGGTCTTCTTGGCTTTTATTTAGGTACCACCTGCAAAATGTACGTCTTGGAGCAAAATCTCGTGCACCCGTCGATAGGGCCTAAATTTGTGTTTTTTAAGCACCCGAACGGCATTGCTGCGTGGAATTCCAGTGTTTCTCTCCATAGCTCTGGTGGAAGTATTCGGGTTAATTTCTATTTCTCCTAGAACCGTTAGTTCTTCCAACGCTCTATCTCTGGCTAGGCTTCTATACGTCCTAGGCCGCGGTTTTGCAAAGGATTCGTATTCTTGTAGATGACGTTTTAACTTCAAAAATATTTTTGAGATAGGTTGCCTTTTTTCCGGATATCTCTGGAAATATAGATTTAACGCCGTCTGTCGATTTTCGTTACTTTCAATATAACATTTTATCATGTCGTACTTTTCAAAGTTTTCAAACATTCTTATATCTTGACGAACACGCCACTTTTGACACTTGGGCTCGTTTATCATGGCATTTGTTTTTATTTGATCATAGTTACCTAGATAGATACCCTAAAACTGCATAGGTCAGAGTTAAACACGGCCTACTATGGTAATTATTAAAAATTGCAGATATCTGTTTAATAACTAATAAAATCAGTGTATGACACATCGTTTCACAGGAAATTTTATTACAAAACTATTTTTTTTTTTTAATTGGGGTATTCCATTTAAAAAAATGTAACGTGAACTAAAGGCTTTAAGACAAAATCAGTGAAACAGGTAGATTTGTTCTTAAAAAATCTTAAAAAAATGTTTTTAATGAAAATCTCTATCTTTAAAAATAAAAAAGTAGTAGGGGGTTTTTAGAAACGGACATTTTTGAGAATCACCCTGTAGCTCAGAAACGCTTTGACATATCGCAATGCGGTTTTTAGTTTTTGACTTCTCTTGAAAATCGAGCCTGTAACATGTATACAGACCGCTTCAAGCTACTGCGAACATAGGGGGAATCAAGTCCAATTTACTCTCCGTGCCGTACGACCGAGGTGGATTCGAAGCACGCTACAGTGTTATCTTTTCGAAATTCATTTTGTTTTTATTATTTTGTTTTATTTCTGCCTTGCTCGAGAAACAGATGGGTAAGTTCTTAATTGAAATAATACATTTTTAAAACTAAAAATGGATGTCTACGAAGTTGCCGAAAAAGTGCAGATGGTCAAATGGTCAAATCGTCATAACCCAACACACGTTCGATATTGGTCGAGGGAAAATTTGCATTTATATTTTGACGTAAGAACACAGTATCCCCAAAAACTAAATGTTTGGGGGGGGTATTGTAGGGGAACACGTAATTGGGCCATTTTTTATTAACGGCAATTGCAATTTGAATGGTCCTAGATACTTGGATCTACTGCAGCAGCACATTATTCCAACTGCTAGGCAGTTGTTAGGTGTAAGATTTGGTGAAACATGGTTTCAACAAGATGGTTGTTCCGCTCACAATGTTGGCCTTGTTAGGGAATATCTTGATAATGTATTTCCTAATCGGGTTATAAGTACACGGGGAATTATTTTATGGCCAGCTCGATCTCCCGATCTTGCTCCTAATGACTTCTATCTGTTTTTGAAGAAGCTTTTCAAATTATCACCCCTAACATGCTTGGAAACGTTAGAAGGGGTTTTTATAGTAGGCTCAGATATTGTCTATCCGAGCGAGGAGGACTTTTCGAACATTTGCTTTATTTTTTTTTTGACTTTGACTTTTTTTTGAATTTTGTTTCTCCTTATTATTTTCATTGTAACACGTCGTCACTGATAAATCTGAGCAGTTGACAATAAAACGCTCTTATTTATCAGTGACAAAAAATAAGAAAATTACGTTATAAAAATTTGCGTATTTATTGACCAAATTCCGGTTTCATTGACTACGCTCCACACAGCACCGTGGTTAGAAGCGTACTAAATACAAGGCGAACGGCGGCGAACGGCAGCGAATGGCGATCGAAAGCCTGAGTGTTGATTGCTTCACTGATAGTCGTGCGGTGTCTCTGCATGTACGTACACTGGCAAATTAGACTTCTTCCGCCCTATGTTCGCAGTAGCTTGAAGCGGTCTGTATTAGTTTTGGGCTAACTATGCTGCAAAAGCTCAAAGCCTGTACAATAAAATAAATAATAATAAATAAAATTGCAAAAAAGGAGACGAAAACTTTAGATATCTTTAGGTTATAGGATTAAACCTAATTAACTGATTATAATTAAAATAAAAACGATATTCGAAAAAGGCATTTTCGAATAAAATATAATTCGATTAAATTGTTTTCGATTAAGAAGTTATTCGGTAAAATTGTTTTCGGTAAAAAACAGCACTAAATGAGGTTTTCAATGAAAGTGTCATTCATTACATAAAAATGTAGATGAGAGTGTTTCAAAAAACGGACAGTGACCCTTTGAAAGTACCACCAAAAATTTTTTTTACTTAGTTGGAAAGCTTAAAAAAATATTAGTTTAATAATTTTCAATATGTATATTTAGCACATAAAAAATGCAAAAAACTTTTAAGAGATTTATTTGTCTGTCATATAATTCATGTCATTAAGCGAAATGTCAAGTCAATACCTTCTGGAAAAGTGTGGATACACTCTAAAAAAGCCTGAATATACCCTGAAGATGTCCGGATAAACACTGTAAAAGTTTTTATACACCCTGGAAAAGTCTGGATACACTCTGAAAAAGCCTAGACACCCAGGAAAAGTCTGCATTTTCTTAAGCGAGGGAAGTTTTGGAGTAAATATTTGCTGGATTGATTTTATGTTGAACTCACGCAACAGTTACATAAAGTGTGATTAATATTTTACACTCCAAATTATTTTATAATAAAAACTCTATTACAATTTGCACCAATTAGAGAGCATATTTTAGGAACAAAGACAAACCGCATCATAATTAAGCTTGTATTGCCGAGATCAAAGGGACCGTTTCTTAATTTACTTTTTGCTAAAAAAAAAACGGGAACCAGGCAACTAAGTTTTGAAATCTAATTAGAATGTAAATTTCTCTCTTGGCTCACCAGGACGTGCATTCTTGAAATTCGGTCTTTCTCTCGTGCGATGGGACTTATCACATGGGATCTATCCAGGGAAAATAGTACATAATATATGTATAGAGAATGGATATTACCAAAGAAAAAGTGGCAAATTTTGAACGAGCGAATGTACCAATCTGAGAGTCATCACGGTTAAGTAAATTTATATTCCGTGGGTAAATTTGATCTCTGGTTCGACTTGACGTATAACCCTACTTTTTTTACTTTTTCTTTTGTGTTCTTTACTTTTTAAAGTTGCAATTTCTTGGCCTTTTTTGAGTCTTTAAGGCACATTGTATAAAAATTCCACAAAAGGTAAGTATTTTCTACAAAGAATAGATGAGGTATCCTAAAGCTTAATTTGTAGCTTAAATTCCTTCCTTTGTGTCAGAACAAACGAATCCCAAGTAACACAGCGTGCTGTAAATCAGCTAGGATAACGTTCTCGCAGCAAAAAATATAACATTAATGTTTTTGCTGTCTTCTGCCACAACTTTTTCAAATCGTCATGAAAATGTTGTCACAGCTATTTTGAGGAATATTTTTTGCCTGTGACAACGCCTACGGCAGCTGAAAATACAGCATTTTAGCACATGAAAGCAATGTTGATTAAAATTTAACCTTCCCGACAAAAAATTTATTTAAAAATTGCAATTAAATCAAAATTGTCCGCCAACATAAAAGACTGAAGATGGAAGACAACTAAAATAAATATTACCTATGTTTAACAAACTTTCAATCAAAAATACGGATTTCCCAAGAGTCAAATCTTTGTGCGAAAGCCCGTTTGATGACGAAACCTGTCAAAACCTTCAAAAATTTGATATAAAAGTTTTTTTAAATATACATTTTTTATTTTTTTAAATTTTAATCCAGAATTGAATGATAAACATCATTTCTGGCATATTTAGGTAATCTTGAGAGATTTTCAAACTTAGATTTAAGCTTATTTATGTAAAAAAGATTGTTTTTTCAGAAATTTTTGAGAGTTTATGTTTCGCCATTATAATAAAACATGGCCGCTCGCCCGCCGCGCCCGTGCATTTTGCATTTTTTCAACGATAATTCTAAAACAAAAGCAAATCTTGGCGTTATTGCTGTGGGCTCACGGTCCCAGCCTAGCGATAGAGGGCGCTTATTCTCATATGCTAAATAGCAATGAAAGCAGCTGCATTTTAATAAAAATTGCACTAGGATCCAACAAATAACTGTCGTTGCCATCTTGACGTTTTTTTCAGTTGTATTTTTAGAAAAAAAGTTAAGATTGCAACTATTTTGTTAGTTTTAGAATATTTTTTGGTATAAGTTTTACCCTTAAAAGTTGTTTCGCTAGATGATATGATAACTATAGAAGTTATTTTGAATGTAAATTTAGTAGTCAAACAATTTTAAATTGCAGATTAAAGAATTTTAAAGCAAAAAGAGAGCTGTATTAACTTTTTGCAGCATTGACTTGGCTTTAAAGTCTATATTGTTGAAGCAGTGTTACTTGGGATTATAATATATATTAGGGAGATTTTGGTCAGGAAGTTTAACGACAAATTTCGTTACTTTTACGGTTACCGTTACCGTAAATCATCATCATAGACAATCACTCGATACCGAGTATGATTTTCCTCTATTCTGTATCGTCGCTATCTGTTGTGCGTTTTTTGATGGCTATGTAAGCCAATTCTCGAGCCGCACATCCTTTCACAGTCCTGGTACACCCAGTTTCCGGCAGCAGCCGGGTGTTGTTGGTCATCCATTCTTCCATTTTGTCGCTCCTTTCTACGTTCTCTCTTTTCCGTTTCTAGTCTATGTCGTTGCTCTTCAAAAGTTTGTGCTCCCTCATGGACTGTTCGGCGCCATGTAGCCCTATCGTTTGCCGTAGTCTCGAAGTTGTTTATATCGATGTGACCCTTCATCATATTGCCTTTGAGAACGTCCTTGTACCTTTTTTATTGACCACCTCGATTTCTTTTTCCCTCCTTCAGTTGTCCATAAAATATCTGCTTTGGGAGACGTGTTTCAGGCATGCGGATAATGTGACCAGTCCAACGAAGCTGGTTCTTGAAGATAAGGGCTTCTATACTAGTTGTTCTGGCTTCTTCTAAAACATTTATGTTTGTTCGTCGGTCTTGCCATTTGATTCTCAGTATTCTTCTTAAACAACTTTGGTGATATTTTTCTAGTCGTTTGATATGCCTTCTGTAAGTGGTTCACGTTTCGTATCCGTATGTTAGAGTTGGTATTATAAATGTGTTGTAGACACGAAGCTTGGTCTCCGCATTGATGTCGTGATTGTTGAAGACTCTCTCCGAAAGCCGTCCGAACGCTGCGCTAGCACATTTTAGGCGATACTGTGTTTCTACGTCAATAGTTGCGTTTGATGATAGGTGGCTCCCTGCAGAGGATGGCCATATATGGAAATGTTTGGAGCTTGGGGATTCGTACTTGGTTCTGGTTGGTGAAGAATTTGCGTGTTGGCAAGATTGACCTCTAGGCCAATGCTTTTGTAGGCTTGGTTAAATGCGTTGATTACCAGTTGTAGACCTTCCTCTGTATTGGCCATTACAACGTTGTCATCGGCGTACTGCAGTTCGATTACCGAGGGTGTCGAGACCTTAGTTTTTGCTCGCAGTCTGCCTAGGTTAAGTAGGCCACCGTCGAATCTGTATAGAATTTCCACCCCCGGCGGTAGATGTTCCTCAACAAGGTGAAGCATGGCACCTAGAAATATAGAGAATAGGGTGGGTGCAATAATACACCCTTGTTTAACGCCTGTCGTAATCTGGAATGACTCTCCTTGTCCATCGTTGCTCAGGATTGTTGCATTCATATTGTCGTGTAGTAGTCTAAGAATTTGAATATATTTTTGAGGGCATCCAGCTTTTGCCAGTATTTATCAAAGAGCTTCTCTGTTGACCGAATAAATGCTTTGACTAGATCTATGAAGACCATGAAGAGAGGGCGATTTTGTTCCCTAGATTTCTCTTGCATTTGTCTGGCAATGAAAATCACGTCAGCTGTGCCTCGATTGGGCCTAAATCCACACTGTGTCTCTGGCAGATTTTGTTCAGCAATCGGAATTAATCGGTTTGATAGTATCCGTGCAAGTATCTTTCCAGCAACAGACAGCAGATATACCTCTGTGAAATGGTAACTATAGAGGCGTCTCTGAGTTCGGCAGGAATGGTCTCAGTGGTCCATATTTCACTTATTAGAACATGCATTTGGAAATTAAGTGCGGGACCCCCTTGTTTGTAGACTTCAGCAGCGATACCATCTGTGACTGAGGACTCGTTATTCTTTAGCTGTGTGATTGCCTTTTCGACCTCCTCTAATCTCGGAATCTCACTTAGGTGTGTAACCGTACCGTAAATAAAAGTAACTTCAATAGGTTAAAAATAGGACTTTTGTACATAGTCAATCGTTTGGCGGTAAACGTAACCTTACTTTTTTATTGACTTTTCTTGTTTTTTTCTCAAGTCTTTTTTTTTGGGGGGACTGGGGACTGGAAGACGGACACCCCAACATATATTTAGTCAGACAAATGATTTTGCAAGATATATTTGGTGGAGTAATAGAAGAAATCGAGCGTCTGCAAACTTATTTGTACTTAGTCACCTGTTTACCAAAAAAACGGTAAAAAAGGCACGTACCCCACTATTACTATAAACACGGTTAACAAAAAATAAAATCCCATTACACAAAATTTTTGTAAAAGAAAACAAACTTTGATCTGCCTAATCTCTCTAATAAAGGTAACAGCCGAATAAAGCACCACTGCGCCTGCCCAGGATAAGGGTAAGGGTAACAGACTGACAAAAATCCGGACCAAAATCTCCCTATTGTCTTTATTTTTAATTCTATAAACTCACTAAAAATAAAAAAGTGACATATTTATATGTCATTCACAAATCAAGATGGCGGCGACTAAATTAAACAAAAAACTTTATTTTTCTGTCCCGTCTACATTTTTTCACAAACAAAAGTAGTTTTAGGATGAGATAAATTGGTTTTTAATTTTTGTGTCAAAAAAAATCAAATTTTAATACTTCAGTTAAAATGGCGTACGATTGAATAAAAAAAGATGTTTTTTTTTGTTTTTTTTATTTATTAATTATTTAAAAAAAAAACATCATGGCATTTCGGTGCCAAAATGGCGGCGATTAAAATAAAAAAAAATATTATTTTTCTGTCCGTTTACATTTTTTTATAAAAAAAATCAGTTTTAGGATAAGCTAAATTAATTTTAAATTTTTGTTCCAAAAAAAAATACTACCTATTAAGTAAAAAAAAAGTGTTTTATATTTTCGTTTTTTTTTGCAAGTTTTTTTAGTTAAGTGTTCGCCATTTTAACTGTATTAAATGTATTTTTTTACACAGTGATTTAAAACAAATTTCATTAAAAAAATGTAAACGAACAGAAAAAAAGTTATTTTTTTATTTAGTCGCCGCCATTTTGATTTGTGAATGACATATGTGACTTTTTTTGTCATTTTTGGAATGGCTATGTCTTACTTAGCGCAACACAATATTTTGCTTTTTGTTTAACTTAAGGAAATAACGAAAAAACACCCTTTTTACTTAATCGTTCGCCATTTTAACAGAATCATTAAAATTTGTTTTTTTTACACGAAAACTTAAAACTGATTTAACTCATCCTAAAACTGCTTTGGGTTGTGCAAAATTGCTAACATGCAGAAAAATAATGACGTTTCTTAATTTTAGTCGCGGCCATCTTGATTTGGGAATGACATGTGTCATTTATCATTTGTCAAATTGATACATTGTATGAAGTTAGTATGAATAACACACCAGAACGGCAAAATTACTTTTTTCTCGACAGTTTGACCGCCATTTTGAATATCAAGAAGCCGGATAGTCGCTTTAATATGAGAGAAGAAAAACTAAATTTTTGAAATCTGACCGCCATTTTGTTTTGAAGTAACATATGTTAACTTTTTCTATATTATTGGATTAAGTGGGAGCCCCACATTTTTTCCTAACTTTGACAGCCGCCATCTTGGTTTTTGGGGCCGGAAAATGGGGGATCCTCGAGTGGAATTTTAGGTTTTGGTATAAGTTAATACTATGCCAAATATAAAAAAATATACCCTTTTTTCAGTTTCTTTTTACGAATTTATTCCACTATTTTCATGGGGCTGATTTTTAAGAGATCCGTAAGATCGGATCATCGCGCGATTAACGATCAATGCCGCTACTTGTTCAAGAATACACACCTGATAAGCCCAAATTCCTAAAATAGACCGCAACTGCCAATTTATTCGACTTCTAACTTATTCGACCAACGAATAGTTAAGCCAACCGCAGTTAAACTTATTCGGTCGGACATTTACTACGTTTGTACGCATCTAAAAGCGCTTCAGGGCGATTCCATAATTTTAAAGTGAGACATTTCTGAAAATATTTGTACTTTTTTTGTAGTATATTGTCTATATCACATAATAAAACTAAAATGTTTTGACTTCCTAATCTAGTACCCTAGGAAAATAGTAACAACAAAGTAAGTTTTGTCTCCACAGAATGAAATTCCAAAAAATCGGTTTGGCTAATCAAGGTGGCTATGGATAAAAAGCTGCGCAATGCTGTCAACGCTGTCAATTTTGTTTGCTCGTCTATTTTGGTGATACAATTATTCCGCTTTTATTCTTTCCAAGTATATTTTATAATAAAATGTGGTGTTATATAATTATCTAAATATTATGTCCCGTTTGTAAACATAACATATATTAAATTAAAATATGGCAATACTAGAAGCAAAAAAGTTTCCTCAATACATTAAAAATATATGTTTTGTATTAACGCATTTTAATGTTTTAACCGTTTCTTTTTTGAAGCTTCTAGTTTCGTTTTTTTTTTAAATTGAATTTTGACCCGTTGGTAAACAAAAATAATATTTTAGGATGGGAAAAAATAGCCTAGAACGCAAACAAAAAATTAAAGCCTGAGTATCGAATTACAAAAGAAAAATATATGAAAGTGACAATTTAAAACAAAATTATTTGAAAAATGGTGCCAAAAATCATAAAAAATACAGGGACATATTAAAAGATTTAGTTAAAGATAACATTTAACAAATAACATAAACAAATTTAGGACCTCTTCTTTTTATTATAGCGATAAACAATTTATTGAAACAAGTCAGAGGCGCTTCAGGATTATTATTTGCAGATGACTTTAAATTGTTTTTGGAAATTATCTCGTGTGAAGACTGTAGATCTCTGCAGAATGATTTTACTAATGCTTCTGATTGGTGTCAAGAAAATGGTTTTTTTTTACACCCGGATAAGTGTGCATGTATGTCATATACCCTTAATCGGAATGTTATTAACTTTGACTACAAAGTTGATAATGCAGTACTCAAACGAGTGGAAAATCAAAAAGATTTGGGGGTAATTTTTGACACAAATTTGTCATATTCCAACCACATTAGTGAGAAAATTAAAAGTGCTCAAAAAGTAGCAGGATTAATTACACGGAACACCAGAAACTTAAAAGTGGATGTAAGTCTATATTTGTTTGACTCATTAGTCCTACCAATATTAGAATATGGAAATATAATTTGGTCTCCACAATACAACATTTGGGTGAATCTCATTGAGGGTGTACAAAGAAAATTCTTAAAGTATATGTTTTTTAAAAAGTTTGGAACTTATCCGCTGAGAGGATGTGATAACAACTATCTACTGGGTATATTTAATAGGTTGTCTTTATGTAGTAGAAGGATTAAAACATTCTTGTGTACCATGTTTAAAATTTTAAAAGGTAAAATTGACTGTCCTGATATTTTAAATCATCTACCTTTTGCGGTGAGTCGTGTTAATACTAGAAACAAACAAACATTTTATCTAGCTTTTTCCAGAACAAATCTGTACAAGAGCTCACCAATTTATCAATTGTGTAATTTTTTTAATTTGTATGCTTCCGAAATCGATATTGACAATGTTAATCTTAAGCATTTTAAAAAAATAATTCATAACAAATTGCGGAATTTGCAGTAATTTATAATATTAATATTAATCTAAAGCATTTATTTTTAAACAAACTTTTTGATAGGTTAGATGTCTGTAATTGGCATATGGCTGTAGATACTTTGCAAATGAATGAATGGATAAATAAATAAAAATATTGATGTAGATACAACTAGTCTCAGTAAGTTTAAACAACTAGTCGAAAATAAACTGAAAAACAATAGGTAAACTAACTTAAATATTCTTAAATAAGTATGTATTTATTTTAGTATGTTCTCTCTTTTATTTGACTGTTTTCTCAATTTATTGTATTTTAACTTGTGTTTTTCTTTTTTGTTTAAATATTTTATTTTACTAGTTGGGTGGTGTCTTATAATCCTGTTGTTTTGGTACCTACCTGCGTTTTTATTAGATGTTGTAAAACATATATATACTTAGACTTTTTACCAATTTTTAATTGAATAGATGTATGTAAATTATCTGAATAAGGGTCCTAAGTTGTGTACCTGTGTATGACTAATTTACAAAATTATTAATGACACATATAAATTTAATAATTAATTTTTATTTATGTTTACTAAAATAGTGTACTTGCATAACTTTCTTTTTATTTTTTATTTCAGGGTAGCTTTAAGACGTATCTGTAATTGACATTCAGTGTAATAAATAAATAAATAAATAAATAAATAAATAAAACATTGCCTTGAAAAAAAAAACTAAAAATTTAGAAAATGAACGAAAGAGGAGATATAGAGATAGGAAACGAGAACAAACTGTACAAAACAAAGAAAACATGCTGCCATATAAAACGCCTCAAAGCCATGGAAAAGCTATAAGAGCGGCAAATAAATCACTTCCTTTGAGTAAAAATAAGAAAGTGGCTGTTTTAACGGAGATACAAGAAAAGATTGAACCTAGTTTAAAAATTCAAAATATCTCTGTCTCTCTCTTCACATTTGTTTACCGTCACTTTCGAGCCCCAGACTAGTTGTCCTTCAGTAGTCTATCGACTTAGTATGTAACTAGGTCCGTCTTCACGTGATATCTGATCCCATCCGGCCTGGTTACCGGCGTGAATGGAAGGGTAAGATACCTTTTACTTTTTTTCCTCTGAGTTCCTCACCAAACCTGCTTACCAGACCGGTCTGATGCAAGTTCCCATTATTTCAGATCCTTTAATCAACACCACCTCTTAATTAAAAGACTTAGAGAATCTGAAAAAATTACATTTTTCCAGTGTTTTTAATATTTTAAAACGTTTTCCTATAAGTTGATGTTATTTCGTTTTATGATATTAAGTAAATTTTTAAGTTGGTTGTTTTAAAACTTGTTGGAAAAAAATGTCCCATTATAAATGTCCCGTTAGTAAACATAAAATAACACCAGGCACCTATACAACTAAAAACTAAAGGTGAGTAATATGCTTAAATATCTTTTGGATAGAACCTTTACCATCTTATTTTTTTTAAATTTTGTACAAGGTATTTAAATTTACACCTTTTTGAACTTTTTAAAAAATGTCTGAAATTTTTTTTATCCCGTTAGTAAACATATTTTTTGTACAATTTTCGCGAAACTAATAAACATTTAACTAATATTCTTTCGGAAAATTATTACTCAGTGCTAAAAAATATCATCAAATTATTATTGCATTAACGATATAAGATATAAATATTTTTAAAAAACGTTCTATTTTTCTCTCTGTTTGTCCCGTTAGTAATTGAAATCACCCTTTATTAAATGTCAGTAAATATGTCAGTTTAAAGAAAACAGAAATAAAACAACTTTTTCGAAAAAACCGGGTTTGAGTATTTGTTTAGCTAAAGCGTTTTTAGAGGGACGATAACGACCCTAAAATGGGTTTATAAGCAATAAAGCACTTTCTTAAATCGCCTCAAAATAAAATCGATTTAGTACTTAAATCGGTTTTAGTGATGTTTATACGACAACATTTTCAAACCGTCCTTGTATAAAAGCACTTTAAGAGACCCGTATAAACAAAGTAATTGTTGGATTTTTATCAAGTCGATCACAATTGTTTTAATTTACACTTTTTAGTGTAGTTAAAGGCTTTTTTGAGAACGGTTAATTGATAGATAGATTTTTGCACACAAATAATGTCAAAAATGAAATGACCAACGGAAGGACACGAACCGAAATTTGAAAACGGTTAACGTTATTGCTTTTGTCTTTTTGTTTTTGTTTTTGTACATTTTCTCCGGTTTTTGAATTTTTGATAAAAGAATTTTAAGAAAATGGTGTTTACAATTCTCGACTAAACTGTGCTTTTTTACTATCACTTTTAAGTGACTACGCTTGTAAAAAAGCCACTAATTTTATCCACTAGTCGTAAAAGTACTATTTTACATCAGTGACAAAAATAGCCAATGGTTTTTTATTTTTAACTAGCTAAATTGCATTATCCTTATGGATTATGCTCCTTAGGCAATCAAAAACAAAAGAAAAAGTTAAAAAACCTCCAAATGAGTTACATGAATCGAAAAGAATCTAAAAACAAAAGATCAATAGATCTTGGGTGGAAATAACGAAAATTCAAACCTGTGATGATTAAATGATGTTTCGCTCTGGGTAACCAGCGTGAGCTCGTCAGTGGTTCCACTGGTCACCCTCCCCATACACCATTAAACACCATCATACACTTTGATTTCCAACTTTGAATCGCTTACAAATAGGTATCGTTCCGCACTGGTAGTTATCCAAGTTACCTGATACGGATTCGTCCTGGCGTGTTAATATTTCCAATAGGATTATGCTCCTAAGGCAATTAAAAACAAAAAAAGGAAGTTAAATAACCTCCAAATCAGTTACATCAACCGAAAAGAATCTCGTTACGTACGGAGGGATATATTAAACTGGAAGTCACAATAAGGTAAATCATAGACACTTAAATTAAATATTACCTAACGCATTCGAAATAAAACCCAAACTACCTTTTTGACTTGTTTATGCGATGTTTCGAACGATGCCCGCTTTTTTGAAGGGTGCGATGACAGATCTGCTGATTGCGTACGTTCGTGGGTCCGTAACGTTACGTATATCCCTCCATACGCAACGAGTAGAATCAGCTTCTCTACCGTCGCACCCATCAAAAAAGTTACCGATGCGTTAAAATAATTACTTTAAGTGTCTAATATGTAACTAAAATAACGTAGATATTACATGGCAACAAAAAATTGGGAAACGGCATATATCGATTAACTAGTAACTTGAAAGTAAATCGAAAGGTAAAATTGCGGTATTTTTTTACATAATATTCATATCTCTTGCAAGTAATATCAAGGTAAATATCTTTTGCAAGTAATATCAAGGTAAAATTGACGTCGCGTAAATAACGTACGTTATGTTACTACTATATAAATTTATAACATAAATATTATATAAATATTACGTATTTGAATGAAAAGTTTATTTAAAATTAAAGTCTTATTGTGTATATAATATTTATATACTTTTAATGTCACAACTTCCATGTTCTGCATAATGCCATGCACAAACTTCCCCTCTTATTTCGTAAATATAATATAGCTAAAGAAACATAAGTTATGTTATGTAAATATTACGTAAATTTTAGGAAAAGTGTTTTTATGTAAATTTGTTTACTTTAAATTTACGTAAATACTATGTTAATGTAACAGATGTGTTTGCTGGGATCCTTAGGCTGGAATCTATTTTCAGGGCTAAGCGGTGACATATTCAAGTTCGATCAAAACGGAGACGGCCCAGCACGGTATAACATCATACATTTCAAGCAAACCTCGCCGGGGAAGTACCAGTGGATTCGCGTTGGCGAGTACTTGGAAGGAACGCTTAAGCTAAACATGTCAGGTACGTACCGAAATAACTTTAGGCTTACTTTAAGTTTTTTTCGTTCTGCGCAGTAAGTCTTCGGAGCCATTGCTTGCTGATACCTTAAAATTAGGTCCACGTAGCACGAAGCTCCAATTGGGGGTGGTGCTGATGCGATCGTTACCTCCTTTTTGAGAGTCGCGTTAAAGTGACCTTATATTTTGTAGGTTTTTTTCTGTGTACCGGCTGAAAACTGCAATTTTATGTTTTTACGGTCTCTAAGAGAACGTCGAACGGCAAAATTTTGATTGCCCGCTTATTTTTTGTAATAAACATGTCGTAATAGTAAAACTTCGCACTTTTAAATCGTTTAAAATAATACATACTAGCCGTAACCAAACCTACAAATTTGACGACATTCTTTGAAGCATCCCTTTATGAACTACACAACTCTTACTTTCAGGTGAAAGATATGTTTTATCGTTCTACCAATGGGTTCATCGCTTTCGCCAGTGGTGACCAATATTTACATGGAGTGGTTCGAATCACACGCGCTTGACACTGTAACATACAAACCTAAGCTCTGGCTAAGATATGTGGATGATACTTTTATTGTCTGGACCGGGAGTGACCAACAACTTTCAAAATTTCTTCACCACCTAAATAACATAAGACCCACTATTAAATTCAAAATAGAGTTGGAAAAAAATTGTCAAATTCCTTTTCTTGATGTACTTGTCAAACGAGTACAAAGCGGCATCAGAACAACAGTCTATCGTAAACCCACTCACACAGGACAATATTTCATTTATCAATTTCATTATCAAAGTCCAAATCATTCTGCTATAACCAAACGAGGCATAATAAGAACTTTCTATAACAGAGCCGTTCAAATTTGTAACAATTCTCATGACTTGGAAATCGAAATAAGAAACAATAAGAAGGATCTGCAGCAGAATGTTTACAACTTCAAACTAGATGTCAAGTCAAATGCATTCCTTACAATTCAATACAATAAAGGAGTATCAGAGAAAATTCGGCGAGTAGCGAACAATTTTAATATTATAACAGCTTTTAAATCTAATGATACAATTTGAAGCCTTCTTAGTAAAACCACCAAGTTACTTGTGAGTGTGGTGAATCATAAATAGGCGAAACAAAAAACTACTATCTGTCAGGATTAAGGAAGATCAGACGAATACCCAAACAACGAAATCAGGAATCACCGAACATGGTCTCAAAACAACACCGAATGAAGTGGACAGAAGCAAAGGTTTTGCACAAGACGTCATACTGGAAGAAACGAAAATTCCTTGAAGCTGCCTTTATTGGGCAGAATCAGGGTATTTTCATATATAAGTAAATAGTCTTAAGAATAGATTGTAGTTTGCACCTGTGGACGATGAGAGATTGTACTGATTGAAACGTCGTGATAAAATATAGACAATAGAAGTCCGAAACAAAGAGTTAATTTTAGACATTTTTTGTATTGTTAGTCACTTTGTTATGTTAATTTATGCTACCAAAAAGAACCGAATAGGAATTTTGGAACTAATTCACTCCTTTTTCGACTCTATTATATGAAAAATCGCCTCCTCGACGTATCAGGAACGTGGTTGCGACTAGCAGTACGGTATTTGAGGTACCTAACTTTGAAGTCGTAGCTACGTAATAATAACCGAAAAACTCTCTCTCTCTCTCTCTGAGGTATTACTATATTACGATATCGTATGGCGGGAGCAAGTTGCGATTACTCTTAAAAAGTTCTGTTGTTCCGGTTACATCGTGACAACTTCAAATGTTAGTTCAGGTCAATATAAAAAACTAATTTTAATTCGTTTAGTCATTAAATGTTTAATATATAAAATCCCATTTTTTTTCCCAGAGAGGAATCTTGACTTTGACACTATGTTTCTTTTTGATATATCGAAACTTCCAGTTCCATGAAATTAACTCTGTGTTTCGGACTTCCATTGTCTATATTTTATTTACACACGACGTTTCGATCAGTACAATCTCTGATCGTCTTCAGGTGCAAAATACAATCTATTCCTAAGGCTACGTACTTATATACTATGGAAAATCACTCAACCGTTAAGTTTAAGAAGTTGGCTCCGCCCAAGGAGGGGCTTCCAAATATTTGGAATTTCAACACTTGATTTACTGAAATCACCCTGATTCTGCCCGATAAAGGCAGCTTCAAGTTTCTTCCAGTGTGACTCCACTTCATTCGGTGTTGTTTTGACCATGCGTGTTCGGCGATTCCTGATTTCGTTGTTTCACCTCTTTGGGTATTCATCTGATGTTCTTAAAGCCTAACAGATAGTGGTCTTTTTGTTTCACCTATGCATGATTCACCACACTCACAAGGAACTTGGTAAATGCATTCCTTATTTTGATTGTTCTCGGGTTTTGTTTTAGTAAGAAGGCTTCGAATTGTATTATTAGATTTAAAAGCTGTTTTAATATTAAAGTTGTTCGCTACACTTCGAATTTTCTCTGATACTCCTTTAATGTATAGAATTGTAAGGAATACATTTTCCTGGTTGTGGTCTTGTAATCTCTGTACTGTTTGCTGAAATTTAGAAATAGTATCTGTTATAAGTTTAAGGCTGTAACCATTCTGCTGCAGATCCTTTTTAATGTTTCTTATTTCGATTTCCAAGTCATGAGAATTGTTACAAATTTGAACGGCTCTATTATACAAAGTTCCTATTATGCCTCGTTTGGTTATAGCAGAATGATTTGAAACTTGATTTAAATATTATCCTGTGTGAGTGGGTTTACGACTGACTGTTGTTCTGATGTCGCTTTCTACTCGTTTGACAAGAAAAGGAATTTGACAATTTTGAGCTTTGGTGTACGCATGTGATTCGAACCACTCCATGTAAACCATCACTGGCGAAAGCGATGAACCGATTGGCAGACCGTCATTCTGAGCATAAAACCTATCTTTCACCTGAAAGTAAGAGCTATGTAGACAGCACTCCAACAACTCCATCACTCCCTCCAGCGGCAGGCTTGTACGTTCACGACGGGATTCTACATCAGCCAGTCTCATCTTCTCCTACTATAACAAAAGAACGTAACCAGGGTTGGCGTGTATCAAAAGCAAATTTAACTAGACCTAGATCCACAATATTCCCAAATTAAGCTAAATCCGTCATTAACCAAAATCCCATAAAGTGTGCGAAGGGCTGTGTGTGCCAAACTAATTTACTTTGTAATTAAAAAATATTTCATTTTATCAAAGAAATATACTTTTGGCTACCTGTAAACCATGTTTGATCTAAACAAATGGTTCTAGTGAAGGGGCATGTGTAAGTCCGTGGGATTTTCAATGAAGGAGTTTTGTGACTATCTGAGATTCATAGCTATTTAGTCACATAATCTAGTGTTACCGGGTGTTTTGTTCGCCTCCATGTAGAAGGGGTTGATATGACGTCATGTTTCAAGATGACGGTCAAAAATCTTTAAAAAATACAACTTTCGCAACCAGAGTTTGATTATACTCAATTCCATATAACTCAAGAACGAGGATTCCAAAATATATACTTCCAAGGTCATCCGAAGTTAAATGACCTTGAAAATTTCAAAAACAACATTTTTGCCATTTTCTCTTCAAAAAATTTTAATAATTCGAGGTTTCGTCAGTCCAACTTCAGATCTACCCTAAGCTATAAGGCATGTATGTAAAATTAACATATTGCAAAAATAACACACTAAAGAGCGCTATTCATTAACTGTTAAAGCGAAAAGGACCAAATTTGGTAAGAAAGATAAGAAGGTCAAGTCCAACAATATTCTTAAAAAACAAATTTGTTCAGCTATGAGGCGTTTCAATATGGCGGCTATATATCAAAATGGCGACCTATAACCACATTTTATTTTATCCAATATCGTAAAAAAGCAAAAACGACAAGGTGGCCATTAATTCTTCACCGCTTACTATGAAAAAAAAGTTTAGTTGATGCATGACCTTGATTGACCTTGAAAATAACATGTACAAGTAAAAAAACCAGCTTTTTATGATGATTTTTTTAATTTACCTCTACGCAAAAACCTAAGCGCCGGAGATGAAATTAACATCTTAGCCATAAAAAACACTTAATTTTAAACCTCCTTACCATTTTTTTTTATATAGCGTCCCAGATGTTTGTGCTATACTCCGGTAAAAATGACCTGTATGCCTGTCATTTTTATTAAGTTTCGGAACTGTGAATTTTATGTTCTACTCACTTGTCTAGCCAACAACATTTAAATAACCTATAAGAGAGTAGCAGCAAGAGATATATATTACCATATACTGGACCAGTGGTTTTAGATGCCATTTTCCAAAATGGCAGTCGAAAAAGCATAAAAAATTCTAATTATGCCAGTAGGCCATGACTACACTTGTTTATTAACATTCATAACAAAATTCAAGGAGGCGGATTTAACAGCTATTTAGTCACACATTCATGTGCCACCGCATCCCTGTAGAAGTTCCGAAACTTAATAAAAACGACAGACATATAGGTCATTTTTACCGGGGTATTGCATAAACATCTGGGACGCCATATCGAAAAAAAATGGTAGGGAAGTTTAAAATGAGGTGTTTGTTTATGGCTAAGATCTTAATTTCATCTCCGGCGCTTAAAGTTTATGCGTAGTGGTAAATTGGAAAAAATATCACAAAAGCTGGTTTTTTACTTGTACCTGGTATTTTCAAAGTCAATCAAGGTCATGCATCAGCTAAACTTTTTTTTAATAGTAAGCGGTGACAATTCAACAAGAATTGATGGCCACCTTGTCATTTTTGCTTTTTTACGAAATTGGATAAAATAAAATGTGGTTATAGGTCGCCATTTTGATATATCACCCGCCATATTGAAACGCGTCATAGCTAAACCAAATTTTTTTACAATATTGTTAGACTTGCCCTTCTTTTCTGTCTTACCATATTTGGTCCTCTTCGCTTTAATAGTTAATGAATAGTATGTTATTTTTGCAATGTGTTAATTTTACTGGGGTATTTTTCAAGGTCGTGAAGTCTCAAACTGCATCAAACTTTAAGTATCGAATTTGACATACAGACCGCTTCAAGCTACTGCGAACATAGGGCGGAAGAAGTCTAATTTGCCAGTGTACGTACATGCAGAGACACCGCACGCCTATCAGTGAAGCAACCAATACTCAGGCTTGCGATCACCAATTGCATGAGTTTCCTTTGGTATTTAGTACGCCTCTAACCACGGTGCTGTGTGGAGCGTAGTCAATGAAACCGGAATTTGGTCAATAAATACGCAAATTTTTATAACGTAATTTTCTTATTTTTTGTCACTGATAAATAAGAGCGTTTTATTGTCAACTGCTCAGATTTATCAGTGACGACGTGTTACAATGAAAATAATAAGGAGAAATAAAATAAAAGCAAGTTCTCAAAATAAAATAATACATTCTAAAAACCAAAAAGATTCTCCCAGTCAAAAAAAAAATTAAAGCAAATGTTCGAAAAGTCCTCCTTGCTCGGCTAGACAATATCCGAGCCTACTATAAAAACCCCTTCTAACGTTTCCAAGCATGTTAGGGGTGATAATTTGAAAAGCTTCTTCAAAAACAGCTAGAAGTCATTAGGAGCAAGATCGGGAGATCGAGCTGGCCATAAAATAGTTCCCCGTGTACTTATAACCCGATTAGGAAATACATTATCAAGATATTCCCTAACAAGGCCAACATTGTGAGCGGAACAACCATCTTGTTGAAACCATGTTTCACCAAATCTTACACCTGACAACTGCCTAGCAGTTGGAATAATGTGCTGCTGCAGTAGATCCAAGTATCTAGGACCATTCAAATTGCAATTGCCGTTAATAAAAAATGGCCCAATTACGTGTTCCCCTATAATACCCCCCCCCAAACATTTAGTTTTTGGGGATACTGTGTTCTTACGTCAAAATATAAATGCAAATTTTCCTTCGATCAATATCGAACGTGTGTTGGGTTATGACGATTTGACAATTTGACCATCTGAACTTTTTCGGCAACTTCGTAGACATCCATTTTTGGTTTTAAAAATGTATTATTTCAATTAAGAACTTACCCATCTGTTTCTCGAGCAATGCAGAAATAAAACAAAATAATAAAAACAAAATGAATTTCCAAAAGATAACACTGCAGCGTGCTTCGAATCCACCTCGGTCGTACGGCACGGAGAGTAAATTGGACTTGATTCCCCCTATGTTCGCAGTAGCTTGAAGCGGTCTGTATATGCCTAATAGTTTAAGGTACATTTGAAGTTGGACGGACAAAACCTTGAATTATTAAGATTTTTTGAAGAGGAAATGACAAAAATCTTGTTTTTTGCGATTTTCAAAGTCATTTAAGGTCAGACGACCTTGAGAGTATATTTTTTAGAATTCTCGTTCTTGAATTATATGAAATCAAGTATAATCGGTCCCCGGTGGCGAAAGTTGTATCTTTTATGATTTTGGGCCGCCATCTTGAAAGATGACGTCCTATCAACCCCTTCTACATGGATGCGGACAAAACACCTAAACTGACTAAAGAGCTATCAATCCCACATAGTCACAAAACTCCTTCACTCAAAATCCCATGGGATAGAAATTATTGCCTACACTATTCTTTAAATGTTTCTTTTAAACCTCGTTTAAAGAAACATTTTTTATCATAAAACGCTTTCATACTCCTAATCATAAAATACTGACCTGGAAATGGCTAAGAGCTTAGTCAAGGCGTTTTAAGCAAAATGGGTGTATAGTTTACAGTTTTTATTGCCTGTGTAAATCATAATCTCCGTATCGTTGCTTAAGATTTATATAGCTTGTTGGTGCTGCAACTCTCCGTAATAAATTACAGTTTTTTAATGGAGGAGGATTGCAATTGATATAAACTGTAACCATCATTTGTTGTTATTTATCGCTTAAATTTCGATTGCGTGGATTATTATACAGTTTTAAACAATAGGACTCCATTTTTATTTAGATAAAACCTCAATGACCCAATACACAAAACCATATTTTTGAGTTTTTTCTGACAGAAATTTTGGAAGAAAGAGTATTTGTTTATATTTTTGCCATGAAAGACTCCTTACAATTGTGCCATCAGTAAACCGAGGTTTGAGTTTTTTCACACTGATATGTTATAACAAAATGTATATATTGTTATCTTTGACTTGCGTTTATGAAAGTGATGCCAAAATTGCAGATCTCTAAAATTGTAGATAAAAAAACTTTTTTGAAATCTTCATAACAATACTATTAAGAATAAAGAAAATAATGCAGCACTGGGAAAACTGTAACCAACTGTCTCATTTGGGAGAAACAAAATTATCAAACGTCAGATCGGAAATTTTCGTTGACAGTTGACGTTAATTCAATCAATTAATAGACACATTGAACCAATACGAAATACATTAAACCAATGTATTTGAGTAATAATATTAATGTGATGTTTATCTATTACAGAAGTACAGTTAAAACTGGGACAACCTAAGCCGCCCGAGTCCGTGTGCAGTCTTGAATGCAACCTGGGACAGGCTAAGAAATACGTCGAAGGCGAGAGCTGCTGCTGGCACTGCTTTAATTGTACTCAGTACCAAGTAGGTATTCATTTTTTATACACCAGTGCAGTTATTTTGCTAATTGTTTATAACTATATTGTTTGGTGGCACTATAACAAAGTTATGATTGTTTTCCACAAACCAAAACTACACTTTTTTGCACTCGACGCGCATTTCGCTAACAACGTTAGCATCATCAGGAGACGAAAAACAATAAACTAAATTAACCTACACTCAATTTTACATACTATCCTTTAGTGGACGGAGATAATCCTATCTCCCTTCAACTAACGAAAAAATTGTACTAAACGGAATGGGTCCCTATCTTTATTTAAACTATTTCTGGATTTAATGATTTCCATACTTTCATAAGCGTTCAAAAGTCTTTTGTTTGGTACACTTTTTAGAAGTTTTTGGTTATCCAATGTGAGTCTATGATTGCTTTCAAAAGCATGCTCAGCCACTTGACTTTTCTGTTCTTCCGTATTTTAAGTGTGCTAAGTATTCTTTGAATCGTGTTTGAATAGAGCGTCCCGTTTGGAGATACCTCCGACTCTAAATTTGTATCATTTCCCTATAATCCTAATTACACAAAAGGATTACAAAAAGTATTTAATAACACCGGTCTTACATTAGTATATCAATCCAGAAACACAATAAGAAGTTTACTAGGAAATACCAAGGATAAAACTACAGTTCTAGAAAAAAGTTGAATTTACGAAATTAGTTGCATGGATTGTGACAAAAAATATGTTGACCAATCGAGACGCTCTATTCAAACACATTTAAAAGAACACTTAGCATACTTAAAATACGGAAGAACAGAAAAGACAAGTGTAGCCCAACATGCTTTTGAAAAGAATCATAGATTCACATTAGATAACCTAAAACTTCTAAAAAGTGTACCAAACAAAAGACTTTTGAATGCATATGAAAGTATGGAAATCATTAAATCCAGAAATAGTTTAAATAAAGATAGAGGTCCCATTCCGTTTAGTACACTTTATTCTTTAGCTGAAGGGAGATAGGATTATAAAGCGTGACAAATCACAAATTATTAGTCTTATCTCCGCCCCCTAAAAGATAGTATATAAGATAGAGTGTAGGGTGATTTAGTTTATTGTTTATCGTCTCCTGATGATGCTAACGTTGTTAGCGAAACGTGATTCGATTGCAAAAAAGTGTAGTTTTGGTTTGTGGAAAACAATCATAACTTTGTTCATTGTTTATAAAAAAAAGATCTTACCGAGCTTTCGTACTGACGTCTTTCATGAAGGCGAATCTTAATAAAACGTGGATGTAAATTCCACATTAACATTTTTTGCTAGCATAAACTCTCTAATGACACATCTTGGGAAAATTACAATATTATAGCAAAGATATAACGCGTTTGTTTTACCTGACATCGTAAATGGTGCAGAATCAAAATCATTAAAAAGCTGCTCCCTTGACAGAAAATAAATTTTACAGCGCTCTACGTTTTTATATAAAGATGCATTAGAAAATGCTTACGGAAGTTTTCCCAGCTGTACACTTGGCCTGAACGAGGATTTAAGTGCAGGAAGCCACTTTTGCGCAATTAATTTGGCATATGTCATTGCTTTGGGGGAGTTTGTAAATTCACCCTTGAGCCCACCGATAAAAACAATCAAGTTTTTAAATTCATCCGTGATGCTTGGTAATATTCATCGGGTTTTTAAATTATTCCACCAATTCACCAATTCATGGCATCAATGCTCACCAACTCTGGGGGCCGGTGAGCCTTCCCGATAAATGTCATTAAAGTCATTTAATCAGCTGTTTTTTGTTACTATTATTTTGGTTTTAAATTTTTTGATGTTTTTTTTTGATAAAGATTGCCGACTTGATACGAAGTCGCGTTAAAACTATTTGAAAGACAGTTTTCGAGGACTAATGCTGGGTTTATACAGCAAAATAAAATAGTATAATAATAAGCATACTCAATAAAAACCCCATTTGTGATCACTTGACCAATCGCAGGGCTAATTCTCATTTCTTGTTTTATTTTATTTGCTGTATAAACCCAGCATAAAGAGATAAATAATTCTTCAGTTTGTGCTGGTATAAGATGGATATAAGTTTTATGATCGCCATATTCTCCTGAAGGCCTGCATTTTTTCGTCTTTATTGTAATACATGAGATTTTTTCGAAAAAAAACCCGCACGAAATTTATTGAAAAATTATTTTGGTGAAATTTGATAAAATTTTAGTGTGTTATAGTGGGTTATGAGATAAGAAAAATGTGTGAATATAATATGATTTATATATCCAGTTCCAGAGATATAGACGGTCAAAGTTTAGAAAATCGTTATTTTAGGGTATATTGGGCACGCTCAAAAAGGCATTTCCTGACCAAAATAAAATAAGTTATCGACGAATATGGGTTACTGAGGAATCACACATGGAGTTTCTTATTATTATGTTCCGCGATATCAAAATAAAAAAAAATATTTTTGGACAAACATTATTGTTTTGTATTTTCTAGATAAACTGAACAAGTTTTTCTTCTCAGTAAGAGTTACTTTGTGTTACATGTTTTTTTTATTTTTTTACCATAAAAACTTGACGAAAATTGTTTTCTACTACGAAATAATTATTTTGCAACTTAAAAATCTAAATGTTCTTTTGCGTTCAGTCAAAGTGATGAATAAATAAACTTTATATAAATTGAATTAAATTTTTTTTTTCTAGCTACGAGTCACATGCAAAAGGTCCTATATCATTAATTTTTAATTTATGTAAAACTGATCGAGAGATTTTAATTTAATTTTGCGTACGCCTTTATCCTTCTTTTATCTAATGCAGGGTGCAATTTTTTATGTTTTGCATCTAGGATGATGATTTTTTAAAGGTTTCTTAAGGTTCTTTAAACTAAATAATCACACTTTGGTGGGGATGAATTGTCAAAAAAACAATAATATGCCATAAATTATGACACAGTGTCGTAGCCAGAGGGAGATTTTGGTGGTTGAAACCCCCCAGAGGGCCTAAACCATAATAATAAATGTAACCCTGTAACCTCATAAAACCATCATTAATTCATTACTAAATAACGAAACCTCTTATAGCCAATTTCTGGCTACGCCACTGTACCTACGTACTCTATTGAGCACTAGTCAGTGCCCAGTTTCAAGTTTTACCTTTCGAACTGCGCAAAATAATTCATCCCCACCAAAAATGTTATTATTTAGTTTAGAGAACCTTGAGAAACCTTTAAAAAATCATAATCCTCAATGCAAAACAAAAAGAAGTGGTAAAAAAGTTGCACCCGGTATTAGATAAAACTATGATAAAGGCGTACGCAAAATTAAATTAAAATCCGTCGATCAGTTTTAAAAAAATTAAAAATTGATTACTTTTTTGTAAAAATTAATGATTTAGAACCTTTTGCATGTAGCTCGTAGGTAGGAAAAAAATTAAAAAATAAAATTCATTTTATTTAAAGTTTATTACCTCATTACCTTAACTGAATGCAAAAGAATATATAGATTTTTAGGTTGCAAAATAATTATTTCGTATTCAAGTTTTTTAGGGTAAAAAAAAGTTAAAAAAAATATGTAACACAAAGTAACTGTTATTGGGAAGAAAAACTCCTTCAGTTTATCTATAAAATACTAAAACATTAATTTTTGCTCAAAAATATTTTTTTTTATTTTACATTGGGGAAATTAAAAAATTGTCAAAAAAATTTTTTTTTCCAACCTGTGTTTGTTTGTTTGTCAATCGTTAAAACCAAAATACTTTTTTTTGTTGGTATTGATTGATTGATTGATTGAAAACATACTTTATTGTCAAAGAATAACACAGATATGAAAATTCTTAATGACAAAGAATAAATTAAGCGTAAGTATACATAATAAAAAAAAATTATAAGTACTGATAATACTATGAGAAAAGAACTTAATTCCTAAATATCACAACAGTCGCTATAGGTTACGCAAAACATTAAAAACAAATAAAATTGAAATTAAAAATTGGGAACAAAACATAAGGTTGTCAACAATAAAAATTTAAATGTAGATGTTACACAAAACTCCAGAAAAAAATTTAAAAAAAAAAATATAAAAATATTTTAAAAAAATCAGGACCATAACATAAAATAACCAACATTAATATTGTGTTTAAGTTAAAAATTATAATGCACAATTTATTCGGGATAAACATAAAGTATACGAGTATTAAAACGAATGTCTCAAGAAAGATTCAACCGAGTAAAATGCTAGGTTAAGAAGAGCAGTTCTACATTTCTGGCGAAAATTTTTATAATTTGGTGCATTTCTAAAATCAATTGGCATGTGGTTGTACATCTTAATGCCGTTATATATTATAGAGTCTTTAACAAGAGTAAGATGAGGGATTGGAAGTCGAAGATCTTGAGCGTGTCTCGTGTCATAGACATTGTTTTCCTTTTTGTGTTTTGACAAATGCTTGTGTATTAGGCATACAGTCTCCAGAATGAAAATGCATGGGAGAGTTAAAATATTATTGTCAATAAAGAGTTGCTGGCAGTGAGTTCGAGGATGAACTTTACACATTGATCGAATGGCTCTTTTTTGTAGCATAAATGCAGAGCGGAATAAGTACTGGCTGCAGCATCCCCAGAATGGTATACAGTATCGTAAAAAAGTAACAAAAAAGTAAGATACAAAGTAAAAAAATTAGATTACCAACACTGTTGTAGTTGCTTAAAAGTTTGAGACAATGATGTGTTTGAAATAAACTCTGTGTTTCGGATTTCCTTTGTCTGAATTTTATTATACACGACCTATCGATCAGTACAATCTCTGATCGTCTTCAGGTGCAAACTACAATCAATTCTTAAGGGTATATACTTATATACTATGGGAAATCACTCAACCGTGAGGTTTAAGAAGTTGAATCTACCCAAGGCAGGGCTTCCAAATATTTGGAATTTCAACACTTGGTTTACTGAAAATACCCTGATTCTGCCCAATACAGGCAGCTTCAAGGAATTTTCGTTTCCTTCAGTGTGACTCGTTGTGCAATGTGCAAAACCTTTGCTTCTGTCCACTTCACTCGGTGTTGTTTCACCTTTTGGGTATTCGTCTGATGTTCCTTAGCCTAACAGATAGTGGTCTTTTTGTTTCGCCCATGTATGATTCACCACACTCACAAGGAACTTGGTAAATGCATTCCTTATTTTGTTTGTTCTCCGGTTTTGTTTTACTAAGAAGGCTTCGAATTGTATTAATAGATTTAAGAGCTGTTTTAATATTAAAATTTTTCGTTACTTTTCGAATTTTCTTTGATACTCCTTTAACATATGGAATTGTAAGAAATGCATTTGCCTGGTTTTGGTCTTGTAATCTCTGTCCTGTTTGTTGAAATTTAGAAATAGTATCTGTTGTAAGTTTATGGCTGTAACCATTCTGCTGCACATCCTTCTTAATGTTTCTTATTTCGATTTCCAAGTCATGAGAATTGGTAGAAATTTGAACGGCTCTGTTATACAAAGTTCTTATTATGCCTCGTTTAGTTGTAGCAGAATGATTTGGACCTTGATTTAAATATTGTCCTGTGTGAGTGAGTTTGCGATAGACTGTTGGTCTGATGGTGCTTTCTACTCGTTTGACAAGTACATCAAGAAAAGGAATTTGACAATCTGTTGTAGTTGTTTCAATTTCATTGATTTTTTCAACTCGACGGACACAAAGTTCGAATGTCAAAAATTAGAATATGCAACTTGATAAACTTAGAAAATAGTAAATTTCTCAACAGAACGGAGTGATCATTGACAGATAGATGTTTGTGCTTGACTATTGGGAATCCTGTCCAAGCAACAATTTGTCGACGTTTTAACGTTGACAAAGGCGACTTGACGTTGCGTAAAAACGACGTATAAACGTTTTAGCAACTCGCTGCACCAATTTAGCTGAAATTTTTTGAGTTGTGTTGACGTTGCCTGCGACTAGAGTCGTGTGCAACGTTACCACACCGTCGCCGAAGCGACTACGACTGAAGTGCCCTCTGAATCAAGACTTTCAAGTCTGCAACCACAAATGGACTAATTTCCAAACACCATTTATTAATAATTCTAAAACACATAGCTAGGTAACTTATAGTTAATTTACTAGAGACATAGAGCTATTTGTAACTCATCGCGGTATACGTATCCGTATCTAGCGAGAACCAAGCACATTGATTGGTCAGAAACTTGTAGCACGTTCGAAAAGAACAGATATATGCTAATTTAAGGTGTTTCTGAACGCAATAGGTACTGAGATACGATACGTGTGCCATAACGATACGTGATACCCAAAGACGTTTAACTGAAATAGACCCATCAAGTCATTCATAAATTGCTTTGAAACGCGATCAGTGGTTAGATTTAGGAAAAACCATTTTATGTTCCACTGGCAACGCTGTACCAGACATTCTCCACCTCACACATGCTCCAACCACCTTACGTTTAGCAGCGGCCAGAAGCAGCTCGTTATTTATAAATGTAAAAAGGTTTGGACGTTATTTTCAGACTTCTTAAATTTTTTGGGAAATACAAATTTTTTTATACTTAATAATTGATAACGAGGGTATGGAGAGGTATTATATTTGTCATTGTGAAAATATTTATGGAAAGATATACCGTAGAAAATATTAATTTTTTAAAAGTTCTCCAGGTAGTTATCTGCCTAATTAGTTCGGAAAGTGATACTTTTAGGCACGGGAAGAGTTCGGGCGGGAAAGACACTTCCGCAAGGGATAGGTAGAATTTTTTTTTCTACGAGTGTTTATAATGACTTTCTTGATCAAAAAGTAGTTTTTAGAACAGACATTTCAAACAAAAAATTAAAAAAATTTGTCCATAAAGTACCATTTAAAAAAAAATTGCGTGCGTTAAACGTTTTTTGACGCACGCTACGACAGTTTTTTATGCACGCCGTGCTTATTGTTTTACGCACGGCGTGTGGGAAGTTGAACTTTCCACATTAAAATTGATATGTAACCGTAGACTTTTTCACAAGCATTTGCGAAGAAGTTTCTTTACCTATTTAATGTCAAGTGACCTGCAAAACTTTATTATTTTTTAGCATGGCGTGAATTTTAATTTTAATTGGAGTTTTTAGATGTATTTATAAACTAGATTAAATTAAAAATGGAAACAAAATTATTTTTTGGTTTTAATTTCAAAAATATCAAATATATAACCTTAGGCAGAAGCTTTTTATGCAAGTAGGAAATTGTTAGACTAAAAACGTGTCAAAAGTGCCTTTTTTGCCCTTAACGGCCATCGTGAGCAGAAAAGTATCACTTTCCGCACTTTAGGCAAATGACCAAGAAACTAATGTGGAAAAAATAAGCAAATTCGACTAAAAATAGTGGTTTTTCGAAAAATAATGATACCTATATTATAGGTACTATATGATGGTTTTAGAAATAGAATTTATATACTCTACAATAACTTTTATTTAATACGTACAAAAGTATCTTTACATTTTTAATAAATACAAAAAAATCTTATGTGGAGTATCTACCTATGTAAATATTATAAATAAAGAGTTGTAATAAACATGTATTCTTTATCCTGTGTCTGACATAATATTGTTTTAAAAATTTATATTTATACCAGTACTATTTATAAACAAATCTCATCAGAAAAAATAAGCTGACTACAGATAGTATCAAAACTGTGAATGTAGTGAATGTACAAATTCGCAAAAATATCCCAAAAAAACTTATTTCTTTCCTATATTTATTAATTACATTTTGTATTTATTACAACACTAGTTGCACGCGTATGGCGGACTGTCGCAAAATGGCGTCGAAAAAACATATGATAACAAACCTGTAAAATGTTTGGTTTTCACCTGCAATTTCCAGTTTTCGTCACAGTACGCACTTTGTCACATCACTTTTGCCACAAACACTTAAAAATCTATTAAAAAAATATTAAAAAACTCTCGATTAATCTGTAAAATATACCAAAACCTCGATTATGCTAAAGCTACAACGCCGTAGAGAAATTATGAATGGAGCAGCGTACACACGTTTATATGGCTGACCCGCCACAAATGCGAGGTTGTCAGATTGTTGTAGGTTTTATTCCCGATATATATTGGCAAATAAAAAGAATTATTCTTTCGGCCAAAATATCAGGTATATTATATGATATCTCGATCGAAAAAATGAGGTATATTTCAAATACCATAACATGTACCTCCACATTATAAATTCTTTATTGATTTAAAATTGTGAAGATTCAAGGAAATTTAAATGCAATTATATAATATACCTAAATTTCTTTATATATTTAAATAATACTAAGGTGTTTCTCCATGTCTAAAAAAACAAACCGGAGAATTTCCATAATTGCATGTAAATGATAAAATTATAAAAATAATATGTTTGTAAAAACATTACGTGTAGAGATACAACTTTCAGCGCAATCTGGCATTGTCGCCAAATTGTTTACCTTATGTCTGATCGCAACTGTGGTAAGCATAATGTCTCTATTTAAGTTATACCTTTATGATAATACCTAACGCATCTCAACACCTATCGCGTTCAAGAACACCTTAGGTTAGCATATATCTACTCTTTTCGAACGTGTTACAAGTTTCTGACCAATTAATGTGCTTGGTTCTCGCTAGATGCGGATACGTATACCGCGATGAGTTACAAATAGCTTTCTATCTCTATTATATTAAATTAGCTTTTTAAAGTTTTCCATCCACTAAATTTACCAACGAACCTTATAGTTTTTCGTCAAAAATGGATATTTTAGCTTTAATTAAAAAATAAGCAGCATAAAAAACACCCCTGATTTTTATTAGTTTTTATAAATTTTATAAGCTTTTGTGAGGCAAAATTTTAGGAATATAAAAGTTTGTAATAATATATGAGGCGTGTTTTTGATTTTGGTAAGAATTAATGTGGATTTTTATGTCTTTTTATCTGATCCTATAATCCTAATAGTTATAAAATCTGATAAGTGCTGATATTTTTTTTAACATATTTTATGGTTTATTTTATGGTGTTATAAAAGCAACATTTTCTAAGAGAGTTTATAGTCAAACCGACACATCAACTTTTATGTGTTTCTATAATTACATTCTTTTTCTTTTATAATGTTTTATGGGATTATATAAACCGATGTTTTTATAAATTTTCTAAGAAATTTTGTAGTCAAAACAACCCATAACATTTTATAGGTTTCTATGATTACACACTTGTTATTTCATAATAGAATTTGACAGATTTTTTATGAACATTTATAATTTTCTATGAGTTGGTAAAAACAATTTTTTTATAAGTTTTTAAATAGATTTTATAGTGAGACAAACTTAAAAGATTTTATTTATTTTTTTTGCAGACAGGTGGCTGTATGAGCAGCTGAGATTGAATACCGCCACCCTTTTTTTGTACTTATTATATCTTATAAAATATTTGAATATTTACAAATAAAGTCATTATGCAATGAAATAAAATGACATGACTTAATGTCCTGCGAACACTCTAATGCCATAAACGTGCCTTACTTCAAAAAATATTTACAAAATAATTTGAGTTAATGGATTTCAAACCGTCCTGAATATTCACGACATTCTAAAGTTGCAAATTGTGCCTAAATTTCTATTTTATTACCTAATCTCGTGACGAACATATTTGCTCGCTTGCAAAATTATTTTGGTACGTTAAAAGTATCTTTGTTGACTATTACTTTGTTTATACGGGCCCCTTAAAGCACTTTTATGTAAGGACGGTTTGAAAACTTTGTCGTATTAACACCACTAAAACAGGTTTTAAGCACTAAATCAATTTTGTTGTAAAGCGATTTAAGAAAGAAATCGTTTTATCGCTTTAAAACCCTTTTTGGGGTCGTTATAAACATCTTAAAAACGCTTTAGCTAACCAAAAGAAATACTCAGCCCTGGTGTTTCGAAAAATCTGTTGTAAACTGAGTTGTTTTATTTGTACTTTCTTTAAACTGATATATTTAATGACATTTAATGGAGGATGTATAAACCCTCCGAGAAAGCGATTTTATTTAAATCGTTCTTATACAAAAGCGCCTTTAGGTGCGTATAAACGTACTAAACGTCGAACAGATTGATAAATATAGAGGCTCTAATGTAGGTTCGCCGTCTCTATTTAAAAATAATCAGCACAACACACTGCAAACACAAATATAACAGCATGAATAATAAACAACAAGGTCTAAAAAGACTTTTTAAACCACAAGCAAAACCGTTTGATGTAATTCGAGCCCTGAGAAAAAAATAAGTTAACTTTTATACAACGGTTGTTTATTATGCACTCAACGTTAGAAAATATACAAATTTTTTTAACTAATATATTGTATATTAAAACCCGTAAGTTTTATAGGATAAACCAAAGTCTTTTGACAAATTTGCTATAACAAAAAAATATTTTTTTGCATTATTTTATTAAAAATACACTTATATATCGTATATTTAATTTATCCTTTCTAAATTTGTAAATTTTATCTTAGATACGTCATCCATTCGACCCAACCCAATGCCAGGTGTGCCCTCAAGGAACCATACCCGATCATCATCATACCCGTTGCAACGACATCCCAGAGGAATACCTACGCGCCGATAGCGGCTGGGCCATAGGTAAAAGAATTGTTTTTACTTACTAGAACCACAAAGACAGAGAAAAAATACAGTCTTTATAGAACGCTTGTTTACTACTTGATTGCTTTCTACAACGGTTGTTTGCAACATGATTTCTCTATACAACGGTGGTTAATTACTTGATTTTTTCATACAATGGTTGTTTACTACTTGATTACTCTATACAACTGTCGTTTACCACATGCTTTCTCTATACAACGATTTTTAGGACTTGATTTTTCCAAACAATGGTTGTTAACTACTTGATTCTTCTATACAACGGTTGCTTACCACATGATTTCTCTATACAACGGTTGTTTATTACTTGAATCCTCTATATAACGGATGCTTTCTCTATACAACGGTTGTTTATTACCTGATTCCTCTATACGACGGTTGTTTACAACTTGCATTCTCCATAACAAATAATTTACACAATCGGTTTGTACGTTTTTAACGAAGTCACCTAATCACCTAATTCACATAAAAGCGGATCTTGTTTAAAACATGATGGCATAGAAAAGTTAAAATTGTAGTGTGTTTGACTTTGTTTTGAACCCGTTAATTCTACACCGGGAAAATGAGGCCAGCCAAAAGTCGTGGGCTAGACGTTTGGGGCTGGAAAAACTCTTTCTTGTGGGTTATTCCAGCTATTTGATCGTTTTTTTTTTTGATCTGGAACAGTTCTGGCTAAGGAAGCTCACAAAATTGGGCAAAATTTGTTTTTTTTTAAATTAAAATGCTGACTTAGACCAACCATCTTGGTTTGACTAAATTACTGTTCATTATCGTTTAAGCACCCGAAATGTGCACATCTCTTTGCCCCGGGTTTGTTCTGTTCTGGGACCCGCTCATTTGACGCGAAACCTTCGTTTGACGCCGTCGTCGGGCGGTAAGATCGCGAAAATTGACTTTATTTTAAAGTTTTTCGCCGAAACTTCTTACAAATTTAGATTTTGTAACACGTTATAAAACTGGGGGAAAGTCTATTTGCAATTATTTCTTTAACTTATGCAGTTTTTGAGATATTCAAATTTCAATTTTTGGAAGCGATTATATCACAAACTAAATAAGATACCCTAAGGAGAATGTAGAAATGGTTTGTCTTTTGGAGATTACACACATACGCATAGTATGCTGTTTATGCATTTTTGGTAATTTCCAATCAATTTATTAAAAAGTGTTGATACAAACGCTTTATTTAAAAAAATTAGCTATTTGCAATTGCTTTCATAAATTGAAATTTTCAGACTGTCGAAAACTAGATTTGCATAAAAGCAAACTTTATGACAAAAAAAATAGGTTTCCCTTGGAAATGCCTGTCCAAAAAAAAGCTACGTCAATAAAGCTTTTAATTTTTCTATTACCAAAAAATAAACTCTTTATTCCAGCCCCAAACTTGTGCTGTTGCAGCCCACCTAACTGGGCTGGACCACCATAATCGACAAGGTACCAAAAAAATAAACTCCTTATTCCAGCCCCAAACTTGTGCTGTTCCAGCCCACCCAACTGGGTTGTACCAACTCAATTGACGGGGCACCAAAAAATAAGGTCTTCATTGCAGCTCAAATTTCAAGCTTTTCCAGCCCAGCAGGTAGGGCTGTCCCTCACAGTGGGTTGCTGTAACCCATTAATTTGGATTAAAAAACTAACCCACGCATGTGGGTTGCGACAGTTAAAAAAAATATATAAACCGAGGCCCTGGGCTGATTTAACCCATATTTTGGGCTATGGCTACCATTTGTTTTCTCAGTGTAGTTAAATGAACCTAATTTCTTATTTTTTAGGAGCCATGGCGTTCAGCTCTACCGGCATGTTGGTAACCCTGTTCGTACTGGGAGTATTCATAAAGTTTCAAAACACTCCGGTCGTTAGAGCTTCCGGCCGGGAGCTGTGTTATACGCTGCTGTCTGGCATTTTGATGTGTTACAGCGTTACTTACGCTTTAGTGTTCAGGCCGAATGACTTTGTTTGCGGTGTTCAAAGGTAAATTTCATCTTTTCGAGACGTTCCACGGTTAATATCATTACATTTTAATCGACTTCCCACATAACATTGGAGGAATATTCATGTTGTAGGAATATGCCCTCAAAGTGATTTTTGGAATATTCCATTTCGAATATGACAGGAATGTTACAAACCTATTTTTTGTTGAATATTCTTTAAGAGTTTGTGACAGTTATATTTCTTTGCTAATAAGATAATAATATTCCCACGATAACGTAATAATCAAGTTATTTTTATGAATATTCCCAAAAAGAATATTTTTATCAGGATATTGGTATTTTGCTGAAAATATTACTATCTTGTTAAAAGAACGCGATTTACATGATTTATAATTGCAATTTAGTTCAATGTCATCTATTGTAGGTAGATGGCACTGGAATCAATATGTTCCCTATGTAGCAGATAATATTTGCCATACATATAAGACAGCAAAAAGTTATTTTAGTAGTAATAGTTAAGGTACTCTTTTGATAACTAATCTCAAGTAGTACATCAATATATATCCATCTGACATGTTTGTTTTGAATCACAAAATAATTCTGGGAATATTATAGTCATATTTCGGGAAAGTGCTTGGGTATATTACTATAATTTATTAATAATATTATAGTCATGTTTCACGTCACGTTTCTATCCCATTTATATCAGCTATATGAGCTAAAACGTAACTTATTGCCGGCGTATGTTAGTAATATTCCCAATGGTAAAATGTAACATTCCTATCACATTCTTTGTTCCATTAGAATATGACTATTACATTACAGAAATGTTTAATTGTTATGTTTATGTTATGTTAAACAAGTGATTTCAAATTATTTTAGCATAAACAAGAAAAAAATTAACTTCTAGATGAAAAAATAAATCATGAAAAAATATGTACTAAAAAAAATACAAAAAATCAAGAATTTTAAACAAGTACAACAGAAATAAAAATCAGCAAGTATTGTACGCAAAAATCGCATATTGTTAGAAATTAGTTAGTTTGCATCTATTGTGAGTAGATGGCGCTAGTTTCAATATTTTTTCTCTCTACATAGATACTATTATTATATATATATTAATATAGACAGCGACAAGTTTTTATACTGTGATCTTGAATATTATCAAGAGGTTTAAGAAACATGATGATCTAAGAATAATTATTCTCAAAATGAAGGAAAAATTTGTGGCGTAGAAGGCAAAGAGTGAGGGAATAAACCGGATAAAAGTTTTTCCTCGACCAGGATTTGAACCCGGGAACTCTAAAATACCAGTCTAATGCCCTACCAACTGAGGTACCGAGGTTCTAGGGTTTTGACTGGCTATTTGTAAATCCTTTCGTCCGATTCATTTGTTATTACTGGGGAGATCTTTGAAACCTACTGCGGCTTTAAAAACCTAGAAATCTTATAAAGACAAGGAGGTACACATTCACGATTATTATTTGTACGAAATTTCTATTTATCTATCAACCAACGATTCACGACAAGCATTATAACTCTCCTATAACAATTTTAGGTAAAATCGGACAAACTTTGGTGTTTTCCCCCCTCGGCTGCCCTCGTAGTCAGTCAATTAAAATTGCTTAGCAAACCATGATCAAAAATCGTCCATCTTGAACTTGCCATATTGAATTTTCAAAATCTGATTAAAAATTCGTATTTCTTATCCTCAAAAACCCCCGTATACCAATTTTGGTTGAAATCGGACAAACTTAGGAGTTTATTATTGTATTGTCACCGGAAACTATAATCACATATCAAATTTGAATTCAATTGGGCATATTATAGATGTTATTCAAAGTTGAGTTACAAGATTTGACCCGAATATATAAACATACGTCCATAGAGTTGAAGTTAAATAAAAGCTTGTAATAAAAGAATACGTAAAATTAAAAGCCGGTGCTGCATTTTTAAATCTCTAAATTGAATTTTAATTCATTCTTTTTTGGGTGACTTCGCTGACCAGTCTCTCAGGCAAATTGGATCTGCATCACGTTTTCCTTGTATATTCATTTTTCATTCATAAATTATCCCTCGCATCATGTTGTTTCACTCTGGCGCATTTGATTCATGTGAAAGCGTAATATAAGAGGCTATTCGGAGTGATTTAAGGTTAGCAGTGTGGTTATAATGCCGCTTACCAAAGCCCAGGGCGTTTGATTATGGCAACTTAAAAATCTGGTTTTTGTTCTGTGGAAATTGAGGATATGTTTTGTCTAAATAAAAATGGAATAAACTGTAATTTTGCCTCACTCTTCGAGCTGATGACTACATAAAGATAGCAGGTGATTTTTGTTCGCCATTTAAAAATTGTATGAAGGCTTGAGAAATTAAATTAACTTTTCGGATTTCTCCTTTTTTTTGTTTAAATGATTGATGCAAGACCTATTTTTTGCTTGTATCTTTTACTATAACTTTTTGTGTATAAGTAAATATAATTTATTTTTGGCCTGCATAAGTTCACCTTTCCCCAAATAGAAATTAAGATCATTAAAAATCGATTCCGTCAAGTTGTTGTAGTTGTTATTTTTCCTGTTTTGGAAGCTATTTTAATTTGTACTTGATTTTTGCCAGACATTTTTAAGATAGTGATTATTTTGTAATTTAGGAGGAAAGACTTGTTGCCCTAATAATACAAGTACATTTTAAAAACGTCCCTGGAACGACCTGGTACGTTCCAGGAACATCCGTAGACGTCGTGAAACGTTTAGGGAACGTTCCCTGAACGAACAATGTCGTCAATTGTAACGTCTCAGGAACGTTCCTGGAACGTTTACTTGGACGAATCTTGGTCGTTCTTATTTGAATATCGACGGTATCTTCTGGGTATACGTTCTGGAAACGTCCACAGACGTCGCCCAACGTTGTGGAAGCATTCCAGGAACGATCAATATTACCAATTGTAACGTCTCGGGGACGTTCCTGGAACGTTTACTTGGACAACCTTCAACCTTTGGCCATTCTTGTGAATGTTCCCGATACATTGCGGCGAATATGTTCCGGGAACGTCCAAAGACATCGACAAACGTTCCCGGAACGTTCTCGAAACGATTAATGTCGTCAAGTGTAACGTCTCGGGATCATTCCTTTGGACGTTCCTGGAACCTTTACTTAGACGACCCTTGGCCGTTCTTTATATAAATTTATTTTGGAGTCCTTATACAATAAAATACAAGTATCTCGTATTATATAAAACGAATGTCGAATAGATAAAGAATATTTTACCAAAGTAGGCCATCTAGTTGCTAAATGAGTAGCTAATTAAAGCTGCAGTACATGAGCCTCTGTTTAGGACGTGTCCTGAACGTTCAACCCCAATGAGCGTTTTCAGAAACTTCTGGTAACAGATATTTATATAATTATTATAAAGAGGGTTCCATTGATACCCTAGGGTATTTAGAAGTTTCCTACAAGAATTGAGTTTGTATATTTGTTTTATTAAAGGCTCTAAATTGATGGTACCTTAAAGTAACATAAAACTGGCGTTAACAATATTTCCACGGACATCTTTATAAAAATTAAAGTCATCGGTTCAAATGTTATATAAATTGGTGTTAACAATGTTTCCACCAACATATTTATAAAAATATAAGTCATCAGTGACAAAAGTTATATAAATTGGTGTTTGAAATCTTTCTGTCAACCCACCTATAAAACCATACGTATCAGTTAAAGATATATAATTGATTGGTTTTTAAAATGTTGCTGTCAACCCACTTATAAAACTTAATTAACCAACAACAAATTTATATAAGATAAGATTGAAAATATTTCGAGAGACACTTATAAAAACTTGGGAACTCACACACAATAGTTATATAAATTGGTGTCTGTAATATTCTTATGAATTTTTTTTTGCCAATAAGGTTTTTTCTATAATGTTGTTATTAATTTCTTTATACAGTGATTATAATACAACTGTTTTTAGAACAAAAAAAACAATTTTAATTTATTTTGGCAATTATAATAACAAAACAAACAAGATTTTTTAAAGTTAATTTTGTGACATCAAAAGACGCGTTTTTGCGAAATCAAAAGGAGTGTTTTTGCGACATCAAAAGGTGCGTTTTTGCGAGATACCATACCATTATTATCTTGTTTTAATTACATCAATCTGAGAGAGATAAGAGATCCAAATCTTCTTGAGATAGTTGCCGATGACAGATATCGGGATCAAATGCATTTTACACCCGATTCCCACCAGCGTTTCCGATGCGCAGTCACCCTGACTCAAAAAACTCATCACGTGGTCCGACATGAACTTGTATAGGCAAATCTCGCTTAGACCACGTGATACGTGGTTTGATTCGGGGGACCCACGAATGAGAAACGCATAGATGGCAACCGTGTTTTAGAAAAAGAGAACAACAACAAACAACAAACGCACCGTGAAACGTCGAGCGCATACGCTGATACTGCTGGTCGGCGGCAAATACTCGCCTGTACACCCTTCAACCCCGCAATCTAACTATATTCTTGAGATAGTTACTTCTGACAGTTATGCGGGCTTGAAGTGTGTGGAGGCGGGTATTTTTCGAGGAATGCATTTAGGAAAAGAGAACAATGGTAACTATGTTAAGCTCGCAGAAACGGACCATCAGTGTTCAACACTGCGCCATCTGCAGCCATTTGTTCCAAGTAGCATCATTTTTTAAAAAGGGTCATAAAATAGTGTTTGTCGAGGTAAACAGTGGTATAGTTGTATTGGTTTTTTTATAGAATTGTCGGAAATTTTCGCATTTTGGATTAGAAAAATAGGTTTTTGGCCTAAATAAAAACGTTATTTATCGAAATATTGCTTGTTAGGGTTAAGAACAACATACGAAATTCAATATTTGTCCCAGAAGGAAAAAAACGCGTATGAAAAAAAAAACTGATAGTTAAATGAATATTTTTTTTCACGTTTTCTCAAGTATTTTTGGAGCCCATAAAATTTACGTGAGTGTATTCGAAAACTATACAGTACACACAGGACCGCAGCTGATTTTCAGAGTAGGATGACTTGTAAAACAGCTTTTATTTGACTATAGTATATAAATATTCATATATCTGCTTCAGCTTATCTCACTTTCATTTTTATTTATTTTAGAAGATTGCTAAACACCATTTTATAAATTTTTTTGTTGTAAAAAGAAAAAGAATAATACATAACCAGCAAAGGGAAGAAAGATGGAAAATCTATATTTCTAAATCCATAAAAACCTTTAATTTGTTATGTAGTGTTGTTAGAACAGTTGTAAAACCTTTTTATAATAATCTCTATACTTGAGGGCTCATAAGGAAGTTTTATAAAATCTATATGTTGTTTTTCTATCCATTACTAGGTACCATAAATTTTTATAAGCTGGTGTTGAACAGTTGTTTTTCAAGTCTTTTTTACTCATTTAAGAGGTATATTAGAGTTATAAAATTATCACCAACACTAAATAATATAACTTTTGGTTATTTTATGAAGGTTTTATATTATTTGCTGTAACTTTTATATAGACAAAAATGCTCATTGGGACTGGAACTGTTTTTAGACCTTTTTCTTGGAACGCTCCAGAGGCGTACTTTTTAGGGCTGGGACTTTCAAGACCTACGGGGATCTAAAAAGGACGTACTCTGAACGTTACATTAGAACTCTTTTTAGACATTTTTCGTAGAACGTTCCAGGAACGTATTTTTTAGGTCTGTGACTTTCACGACCTATGAGGATCTAAAAAGGACATCCTCAGAAGGTTTAATTGGGACTGTTTTAAGACCTTTTTCTTAGAACGTTCCAGGAACGTACTTTTTAGATCTGGGACGTTCGTCACCCCTGTGGACCTAAAAAGGATGTCCCTGGGACGTCATGTGTTATTTGAGTGTGCATACTATAAGCAATAAATATATGTATATTTATATATATAGGGTGCCTTGTTTTTTTGGTTTTTCATTATTTGATGATGAGCCTTTTCACTAAAAAGCGCATAAATGCAGCTACCTATGATAAAAATATTGTAAGTAAAATCACAGGGTATTTAATTAGGGCCAGAAGAAAAGAAATTATGAACAAATACAATTTTTATTATAAAAATTTAGGCAAAAATAATGTAACCCCAAATGTCACCCATCAAAAAAATTCGTGAAGAAAGCAGGCTGATATCTTTGTGTCGTCATTATTTATTTATTCTAGAGATCGTGGTACAAAACCGGGCCTTCCCTCTCTATTACTACTACTACTACTACTACTACTACTACAACTAAATCGAAATAAACAAGAAGCAAAACTTTACAACTTTAAAATTAATGTACTGCTTCTTATTTTTCCAGGTTTGGTGCAGGTTTCTGCTTCACGGTAGTTTACGCCGCTCTGCTTACGAAGACCAACAGGATATCGCGGATTTTTAACGCGGGAAAAAAGACTGCAAAAAGGCCAAGTTTTATATCGCCCAGGTCCCAGATTATTATCTGCACCGGGCTTATTGGAGTTCAGGTAAAATATATCTTACTTACTGAAGATTTTAGTATTTGACTACCACTACAAAAACGTTTATCTACAGGGGGATGGATTCAAAAGAACTGCTATTACTTTCAGATCAAAGTTCGCATTTAAAAACCCAGCAAACATCGATCTACTGGTACTTTATTAATATTTTACTTTGACCACTGGCAACTGCTGGCACCGGCAATGATGTGCATTTTTTTATCATTTTTATATTGCAGACTTTGCGTACTTTATTAAAGTGTTAAAAAAGAAACATTTTAGTACTTTGTTTTTAATAAAGCAAGAAATGCACTTTATTTTTAAAAAAAATCTTAGTGCAGCTAGAGTTAAGGGCAAGTATATCCAAATAAGTGATTGAAAAATATTTTGGTATAAATAAAAAATAAATAAACTTCCAGAAGTAAAAATAAATCATGTAAAAATTTGTACAAAAAAAATACAAAAAATCAAGCATATTATTAGTAGTGGCAAACATGTACAACAGAAGTTAAAATCAGCGAGTATTGTACAAAACACTTAAATCTTGTTACAAAATAGTTAGCTTGCATCTATTGTAAGTAGATGGCGCTACTTTCAATATTTTTTACTCTACAGAAGATACTACCATTAGATATATTTGTTTAGACAGCGAGAGTTGGCAAACTTGAAAATTATTATCAAGAAGATTAGAAAATATGATCGTGATACTAAGATTCTATGAATCATTATCCTTTTCTGGAGTTATGCGGGTTGGGATTTGACCCATCCCTATTCTCTGGGATATTTTGAACATCCCAAAGATTATTTCGGGGATATCCCTGGTATGTACTGTGCTATTAGCGTGTGAGATGATGTTGTTTGTTTTATTTTTATTTAATTTTGGTTTTAAACTACTTTCTACTTAGTACATATCCGTTATGTTTTTACCATTATTAAAAAAGTACAAAGCAAAAATAAAGTAAAACTGCAACGTTTTTTGTACTAAATTTATGTATGCTGGCCTAATGCAGGCCGTTGTTCCAAATCAATGCTAACTAAGTACTTCCTACTTAGTACTTTGCCGTTATTGGAAGCGCGGAAAGCAAGTACTTAAAAAGTACAATTTTTTAAATTCATGTTTGCTGGGAAATCACCAACTTTATAAGTTGGCATTCAACTGCTGCTTCTTTTATACGGGCTTTATTGGTTTATTTACTTTTTACATCAGTATTTTACCTTAGTAGACAGACATACAGGGTTTTCATTTTAAAAGTTCCCACCCAAGATTCACGTATGCCTACACAGCAATGAAAGAACATATCATCTGCGTTAAACCTCCTTTTGAGCACATCTTAAGCATATGCTTGGTACATACTATTTAAATATATTCTATTAGAGATTTCCATAGCAAATGCTATGAATGTACCATTAGAGCAGATCTTTTTGAGTACATTTGTAACAAATGCAAAGAATATATCAATTTTAAAACATTTTTTTGGTCCGTTTAGCGCACATGCTATTCTGGTACCATTAAAGAACATCAAAAGATTCTAAGTATTTTCTTGGCATATGCTAAAAAAATTCCACTAAAGAAGGTTACTATCATCTTTAGCATATGCAAAGTATATATCACTTATTAAAACATTACTTGGTCCTTTTAGCACACATGCTATTCTGGTACTGCAAAAGAACATCAAAAGAATCTGATTCTAGTATATCTTTAGCATATGCTAAGGAAATACCGTTAAAGAAGGTAACTTTTTAGAACATCTTTAGCTTATGCTCATTATTGAAACATTATTTGGCCTTTTTAGAGCACAAGCTATCCTGGTACCGTAAAAGAATGTTATTCTAGTATTTCCTTAGCATATGCTAATAAAATACTACTAAAGAAGGTTACTTTTAGAATAGAATAGAATATGCAAAGTATATAACAATTATGAAATAAGTTTAAAAAACTCGAAAAAAAATCGATGACCGGCGAAAACGAACCCGGTAAAACTCTGTTTTGGGATCATTTTTTTAAATCATTTTTTACGGTGGGATTTACTATAAAGGTTTAGTCTATTTTAGAATGGTCCTAAGTTTAAGTGAAATTTTTGGGTTTCAGCATTTTAAACGAACCCACCTTGAGTTTTGGACCTAGTTTGATTTATAAGAAGAATTTTAATAAATTTGTTTATTGAATAATCATCTGAATATAATCTTTTGTTGGATTTAAGTGGAAATTTTCAATTTAGATGAAAAGAAAATTAAGAAATTTAAACCTACGCAGGGTTTAAATAGTAAACACTAAATAAATTAACATTAGGGTTATATGTCACTCTAATTAAAACTTACCCTTGTTAATTAATTTGTCCAATTAATACTTGATGTGACACAACTATTTAGATGGCTAATAATAAAATAAGGACTAGATTAATTTTTAAAAGGTGTTTTTATTTATTAAATGTATTAAAAAACTTAAATGCAAATTTTTTTTACATTTCTGTCACTGTCGAAATGACAGTTTAAAAATATTAGCGCTGCGTTCAATCACAAACAGCGAGTTCGGATCTTTTACCTCTGCTTGCACCAACCTCTACTGATGAAAGCTATACAGGTTTAAAATGCTTTTAGATAACCTCAATGTTTTACTTTCAGTTTGAAAATAAATTAATATAGTTGTTTTGGGTTTTTTTGTTTGGCATATTTTTCGTGCATAATCAGTGACCTTCACTTATATTTGTTTTGCCTCCTAGTGCCCTCATAAATATATTTTGTGTGCTGAAAACGGGTTCAAAATACGGCGTTTTTCTGGACAAAATAGGAGGTGTTTTATTGGTTAATGAACAACTTGGGATATTAAATAAGGTAAATTAATCCTTGTAAAAACGGTTACTTAGGGAAATTATAAACGAACTTATTACCAAATGCCACAATACAATCCTTTCTGGGGGCTATAAATTTAAACCACCCCCCTGAGGTGGTCTAAAAGAATCACCAATGATAATGAAGTTATTATGTGCCAAATTTTTGGCGTATTCGCTATTTGCCATTTTGAAACCTGTCAAAAAAAATTAGTTTTAAGGCATTTTCTTCTAAAATATGGTGTATTTTGAGAAAGAAAGCAGTTTGGCAGTGGTATTTTGCAATAACAATACAAAATAATCAATAACTTAGTCTCTTTTCTATATGGATAAGTGTTTTTTGAAAATTGGCTTTAAAATTTAGTACCCCCCACAGGTGTAAATATTTAGACCTGTGGAGAGTACTATTTTAGATATCAGTAAATCCCACTATTATTGTTTTCTTTTATTTTTATATAAAAAACCTAATTTGACCACCAAACTAAAGAAAACTAAAATATAGGGTGGAATTATTGGATTTTCGAACCAATAGTCCCATTAAAAAAAAACTCTTAGTGTAGAAAAAATATACTTCATATTTTTCAGACTATGTGTGGAAAATGACGTTTTGTAATAATCCAAGATGGTGGACCATTTTAAAAAGTTGCAATTTTTCACCACCTGATTTATTTTTCTGTGCCCCCCTGATTCATAGAATATATTTTTTTGAAAGTCTTATCCAACACAAAACTTAAAAATGTGTCACTTATAAACAAATCAACTTTAATGTGAGCAATCTTGGAATGTTTCAAATTTTACGTTGAATTTTTAATATATTTTTTTTTTAATACTTAAGTTTATTAAATGCGGCAAGTAAAGACTTTACTTTACTTAATTTAAACATTACCTAGCGAAATATGGAAAAATACGACAAGAATAAAGAAATTTCATCAAGTGATACACTTTTGTTTGAAAAAAATATTTTTGTGCTAGTGGCGCACAGAAACAAGTTTCATACAGGGTGAAAAGTTTCTAATTTTTAAAAATGTCCACCATCTTGAATTTTTAAGAAATGTCATTTATGACACTTGTAATAAAAACATGAAGTATATTCCTTAAAGTTATGTAAGTGAGTTTCCGGTCATGTATCGAACTTTTTTTTTCAACCAACTAATATTCGCCTATTTTTACACCTAGAGGTCATTAATAAATTTTTAGTACAAAAAATATAACTGTCAACACAAGTCATACCCAACTTGACTAAAAATTGGACTGAAAAATAAAACATAGACTGGAAAATGATAATTTTCCGGTCTCTTCTTCCTTTTTCGGTCTATGTTTTATTTTCCTGTCCCATCTTTGTAAAGTTACACTTTCCGTACAAAGAATTGTACGAAAAGTATGTACTTTCCGGTCTGTTAAAAAACATAAAAAGTATTTTATTTTACACTTTTCACTATATTTTTGGTCGGTTGATGTTTTCTTTAGTTTTTTTGGGTTATAAGTTTGTCAGCCAAATGGAAAAGTTTGGCAGCTCGTAACGTTTTAATCCCGCACCAGTTCGAAACTACGTTCACAAATTAGAAAACTCCTATGCAATAGACGTATAGGTAAACAAACACGCAAAGTTGTTTACTGTTAAAACAGTTTCAACAATATTCCAAATCGTATAATTTGTAAAATTATTATGCTACACATGCATCAATCATCCTGGGCCCTTATTCCTGATTTTATAGAAAATTCGATAGAACCAAAGATATTCAACTAAAATAGACCCATCAAGTCAATGATAAATCGCTTTGATCCGCGATCATGCAGTCGTTAGATTTAGGGAATACCTTTGTCCCCTCCACTGGCAACGCTGCACCAGGCAATACCAAGCATGCTGCACCTAACACATGCGCCATTCACCTTACGTTTACCATCAGCTCGATTCTACTGAAATGGCAACCCCGACGGCAAATAATGAATGAGGCAACGTAGTATACGATTATATAGGTGACCCGCTACATTCCCAATACATCGTTATTTCGACCCAAGATCTTTTGATCTTTTGTTTTTAGATTCTTTTCGGTTGATTTGGGGGTTTTTTATCTTCTTTTTTGTTTTTAATTGCCTTAGGAGAATAATCCTATTGGAAATATTAACACGCCAGGACGAATCCATAGCAGGTAACTTGGATAAGTACCAGTGCGGAACGATGCCTATTTGTGAGTGATTCAAAGTTGTAAATCAAAGTGTATGATGCTGTTTAATGATGTATGGGGAGGGTGACCAGTGGAACCACTGACGAGCCTTCACTGGTTGCAGAAGGCGAAACATCGTTTAATCATTTCTCTTTTCGCTTTGGTCTTTTGTGTGTTCCTTGTGGGATGCTCATCTAGGTTTGAACTTTCGTTATTTTCACCCAAGATCTTTTGATCTTTTGTTTTTAGATTCTTTTCGGTTGCTGTAACTAATTTGGAGGTTTTTTTTTAATTTTTTTGTTTTTTTAATTGCCTTAGGAGCATAATCTTATTGGATAAGTACCAGTGCAGAACGATGTCTATTTGTGAGTGATTCAAAGTTGGAAATCAAAGTGTATGATGGTGTTTAATGATGTATGGGGACGGGGAGGGTGACCAGTGCAACCACTGGCGAGCGTTCACTGATTGCCCAAGGCGAAACATCGTTTAATCATTTATCTTTTCGCTTTGGTCTTTTGTGTGTTCCTTGTGAGATGCTCATTCAGGTTTGAATTTTCGTTATTATCACCCAAGATCTTTTGATCTTTTGTTTTTAGATAATTTTCGGTTGATGTAACTGATTCGGAGGTTTTTTAATATTTTTTTTGATTCCCAATATATGTTGGAAAATATAAATAATCATTTTTTTGGTCAAAATATCAGATATCTGATAGGGGTGAAATATGAACGAATTAAAACACCCAAAAAATAATGAATCCGAATATAATTTTATAGAATTTTAATTTACTCGATCCTTAAAAGACACGAATATAATTTAACCGATTATAATTTTTCCGAACCCTAAAATATCAGAATTACAAGAGTATCGAAAAACACCGAACCACAAATTGATAAAAAATAATATGACCGATCATTTAATGAGTCAAATTTAAATCTCTAGGGCGCAGTAGGCCTTGGATTGCGGCGTTGACAAGTTTCTCTATTTGGAAGATGACACGGGGATTTTTTTTAATTACAATCTGGGGAATTGTTTTTAGCAACACTACAGGAAATCAATTTAACTATGTCGACATGACTTTTTTGCAAAATTTTACGTCATATTTATGTTAATCCACACTGGGACACCAGAGATTTTTTAACACCGGGTCAAAAAATTTGGGGTTAGGTTACTTATTTTGACTTTTCGCGTTCTGCGACGTTAAAAAACTAAGTAAAATACCAAAATAAAAGAAAACCATTTATTGCAGAATTACTTGCTAAAAGAACGCTACCCAACTACGTATTAAAGTAACTGGGTGTAATGTTTAAGGTTGCATTTACAGATGCATTAATAATTGAATTGGAAACACTCCCGCTAGCTGACACCGACAACCGGTTAACTTAAAAGCATGCAGATTTAAAAATCGGCTACTGGCGCTAGACGAAATAATTGTATTCTACTTCAAACAGGAGCGTCAACCACTAGCAAGCAAGAGTCTTTCCAACCTCTAAATGGAGCTTTATTGACTTGTTTTGTAAGTACTTAAGAATCCAAATGTTTTTGAAACTGAGGTTCTAAAATCTATCGTTTGCACTCCAATATTTGACTAGTACAATTGCACATAACTATGCCGCAATAATTTAAATTAAAAAAAAATGGTTGAATCAAAATAAAACAAAATTATGTGGGGTTATGGGCGCCGAATGTTTCTATGCGAATTCCTAGTAATCCCAGCGAGCCAGTAAAATTCTCTTGGTTCTTTGATAGAGTCGGGGTAATGGCCGCGCAGCGCCAGGCCTTTTTCGGCGGGCGACAGCACACGCGGAGTGGTTTCAAATTTGTTTTATAACAATGTTTTTGAAAACACATTTTTGGAAGATAAACATAACCTCGAATGGTTTTCTGTCAGAAATCGTAAAAATACCCTTTTGTCCCACTGCGGCCCGATTTAAATTTGTTGATAAACACCTGCAGTTGCCATGCGTGTGTCTCCCATATTCAAATTTAGAAAAAAGGAAACTTAGTTTTTATTTTCGCTAAAGCAAGGAAATATAAAACGGAAAAATGTAGTTCAGAGGAAATTGTGAGTTTATTCTAAACCGCAATTATTTTGAGGTTTTTGGGTTAGATGACAGCAGCAGAGCTTTTATTTTGAAGAAAAATAATTGAGCATTTTAGAATTTTGAAAGAAAATCTTTCAGATGTTTTTGTTATGTTTAGGTTTCCCTGTGCACTCTGGCAAAAGATTAAAAAATTAAAGAACAAGGCGTTGCCAGTTGTACTTTTCTTTACTTAAAATCTGGGAATAAACTATAGCCCTAACTTCACAGTTTCTGGATGTCTAACTGTCTATCAAATCTTGCGATTTATTTTTGACACACTTGATAAATTAATACAATATCACAACCTACTTCGACTCTTCTCTGACGTAAGCCTGGCAACGTAGCAATTGAATGGGTGGCTATCGGTTCAAATCATTTTCGGACAGATGGGGTTCTTGAATTTTGTGGTTCGGATTTATTATGTTTCTATTAAAATATTTTCTGACATTTTGTGTTTCTATAAAAATATGTTTCGTTTAAATGTAATTATATTCAATATTTTCTAGCAATTTGATTTTCCCGTCATTTCATTTTCGGAACAATTTTTTTCGAACCAATTATTTTCTTTTAACTTCTGACAAATTATGTTTCTGCCAAATTTGGTTTCGGTTTTTTTTATAAGGACCCATTATTTCGAGGCATTTCGGGGGCATTTAGAGGCAATTGATGGCATTCTGAGGCATTTATAACAGAAAAATTTGGTAAAAAATGCTTTTGGTATACACAAAATTATGACCAAGGCACCTTTAGGATTTCTAGAAACTTCACTCCACTGGACATCCATGGTTCTGTATGGGTTCCTTCCCAACTAGCAATTTGTCGACGTCTCAACGTTGTGCACCGCGTGCCAACGTTGCGTCGCAACGTTTACTTTTACTCAAACACCACCCACTTTTGCACCAATTTGGTGGATGATTTTTTGATTGAGTCAACGTCGCGATCGCGATTGCAGTTGAAGGAATAGTTCAATAGGGTTTTGGAGTACAATTATTTGTTCAAAATATTATTCATTACGTAAAATGATAAATACACTATTCGACTACAAATTAAACTATTTCTAACACCATAATATTATTAAAATAAAATGATATTCTATGTCATATATCATGTTTTGCATCATCATAAGATGCGAACCAATGCCAAAATATATAAACAGACGGTACTTTACTGTCAAATGTACAGTTCGTAGCTCTAAAAAACAAGCGCGCCCTCGATAAAGATGATTTTATGAAATAAAAAAAAAAATCATGATTTAAAAATCGCTTCGAAAATCCTCTAAAGATGTTGCTTAGGATTCCTAAGAACAAAATACGGTTTTTTATATGCAAAAAGATCTTAGTTTATTGTAGAAAAAAGCAAAAAAAATATTTTTAATGTTTGTTTACAAATTCGCATACAATGGTTTTAACAATCAATCATGGCGGCACTTATTAGTTTCTATGACAACCAAAGGAGTCCCGTGTCTGGACTGCTTTAACTACTTAACTATGTTTTGAACGGATCCCCTAACTTAAAAGACGCGAACACGTCTTGTTTACACAGGACCTTCCTCTATTTTTCTGACACACTGGCGAATCACCTTCAATGACAGCTGTCACATGTCAAAATATCGAAGAATATTTATACCATTTGTTCCTTTTCATAGTGCAAAATGTTCAAACAAAACTAATAGAAACTTTACAAAACACTTCTTAGTTACTTTTACTGAACTAATTGACGTTTGTATGACAGACAGCAGTGCTCTAAAATTGGTTTGTTGCAAACATAACAGAAAAATTGGTTAGATGAAAACAGGCGCGCCCGCGTCTCCAACAAACCGGCCAGAAAACGTGGAGTAAATTCATCAATTTTTGGTTTAGCACACACCGGTTTGTAGTAGGAATAACTGTTAGTACAATAGACGGTCATAAATAGTTGTGATGGCGACTGAAGTTGTGATAAACGTTTAGGCGTCGTATAATAGTCGACGTCGTCGACCGTCTCCATGATAACTATTCTTTATCTGTAAAACAACGTTTAAAATTAGTGCAGTTCTAATTTTTACAACTTGCACATCTAAAAATTGCTAGTTGGGTTCCATCGAAATTTCCATTAAATCAAGATTAGGGATCCAACTTTAAGTTAAGCTCTCGGCAGAATGTTTTGAGCCCCCACCAATCCAAAACTATGTTTCACAACGTGCAAGGTTAAATAAGCACGCAAAGTTGTGTACCATCGATTGTTATTATTATTATTTTGCTCCACATATCAATCCAGTTAGAGTTAATGTTTAACTAACGCGGCAGGACCTCCGTCATGAAACGAAAGTTTAAAATTTAATTAAAATGTTAATGCAGAGCCCAATGAAATGCACTCCGGGGTAGATCACGGGCTATATTACCATAGATATAGGAGAAAGTAATAGATAGCGCTTTTCCTGCCAACACCGACCCAACTAAAAATCCAGTTTTTCTCAAAAACGTTCAACTAAAATAGACCCATCAAGTCATTCATAAATCGCTTTGAAACGCCATCAGTCGTTAGATTTAGGAAAAATCATTGTCCTCTCCATTTTTCCGTCTTCCGACTAGTTCTCTACGGCATCTAACGTCAGAGGGAGTATAAAATATAGTTAACTGACGTCTCTAGTGATTTAAGTCAAGGATTATACTTTATATTTCGTTGTAACGACGTCTTAGCTTGTATAGATGGATGTAAGTCGTCGAGATAACGTTTGGAGGCGTTGTGTGTAGTCTAGTGCAGATTCCCGACAACGCTTCGACGTCGATAAGGAGAACGTTGGCATGTTATACAGAGTGAGACGTTAGCCCGAATTCTGACCTTCTAGTACTTGTGTTAGTAAAGTTTTCTGACAACGGTCCAACGTCTGTGCTGCCAACGTTGCAATCAGTAAAAATACGACGTCCGTCCTACGTCCGGGATGCGACAAATGTACCCAATGTATGTGGGGATGATATTTGACCTACACCTGACGGTGTTTCAACGTTGGAGTTTAGAATCCAACCCAAAGTAGTGAAAATTAGATTTCCTTTTTGTATTTTCGTGCGTGCGGTACATTTTTGTGTTATAACTAATAATGTCAAAGATCGTTATGAATAGCTAACACAGGAGCTAACAGAATTATGATTAATTTGGGTAGAAGTTCAATAAGCCTTAAAGCAGTTTACCATAAACCGTTGTATGTTGTGTATCACTTATGTTGATCACTTAGCATCTTACATAAACGTGGTTGCAAAAGATAAAACGGAAGAAAAAATGAAAGGCAGTTGGAAAAAGCGCAAATATTGTCACAAAATTTTGCAGGTTAGACGTAGTGGAGGAATCTTTTTTGGAAGCAAAGTTCCCTAAACAGATTAAGTTAACCAAACACCACCAGGGGTCGCACCCAACAGATCGAGTCAAACTTACACGTCTGGCGACCTCTAGGATCTTGCAGTGGCGTCACTGTAGATGAAACCAACGTTTCGCCAGAACGGGCGACCGATTAAGTAAACAAAAATTCACTAGGAGTCAGGACCAGTCAGATTGGAAATACAAAACTGGAATTTCAGTAGAAATCGGGCAATTTTACTGGACTTCTCTGACGTAGTTATCTTTTCCTTGCGGTAGTTGTGGATAAATAATAAAGCCTATCGGAAATTTTGTATTTTTGTATGAAATATAATGAAATCCCATGAACTTTGCAATAAAATATTGTCTAAATACATCATTTAGTCATATTTTTTAAAAAAATGGTGAAGTTTTTTTTCAATAAAGTATTATTTTTGACATGAAACACCGACGACATATTATTTATGCCTGCCAAAGTTGCAAATATAAAAATCTAGGAATATTTTTTAAATTTGGACCAAAAGTTTGTTGTCCAGGCGTTGAGCTATTTGCACTAAGCACGACTTAGTTTCTAGTACAACTTTTTGTATTTCCTCTATGGAACCCACGTATTTCGACGTCGGCACAACCCGAATTTGTATTCCCCATTTTGGTATAAATTTAAGTCGGTGCGCGGTCGATCTGAACTAGCTTCCTGACGTCAGGTTGTCTACGCCAACGTCGAAACGACCGACGTCCAAATGCTAATTGGGATACAATTACCAGCTCAATTCTACTAAACCGGCAACTCCGACGAAAAATAATGATTGAGGCATCTATCGTAGCAAACGGGTATATTGGTGACCCGCTACAAATGCGAGGTTTTCACATTGTGTTGGTTTTATTCCCAATATATAGGGTGGGCTTTAAAATTTTGGACTCTTTTGATTTTCTAATAACTTTTTTGTTCCTGAACCGATTTTTATAAATGTTAGGTTTTTGGAAAGGTAACTAAACAAGTCTTGTAATTTTCTAACAAAAACAGTCATATGCCAAACATCCAAGATGGCGGAAAAAAAAATTACATTTTTTAAAAAAAAACTGCAACTTTTTTTTATAAAGATAAGAAAGCTGATACTATTTCACGTTTAACGAGATACTACTCATAAAATTCGGTTTACTTATACAAAAGTTACTGTTCAAATATCCTCTAAATACAGAACAAAAATTGTTTAAAATTGTCAAATGTCAAAAGTCCAATATGGCGAAAATAAAAACACTTGTGTTTCTCACGTATTAGTCAACGTATTTTGCAAAGACACGAGTGGTCTTTGTGCGGACCATGTCCTGACACGATGCAGGCTCCGTGATCCATCGCCAATCCGCGACCGGTTTCGATTTTATTGAATCTCATCAGGTGGATCCAGGCAAGAGCTCCGTGTAGAGTTAACGCTATACAGGGAACTAACTAAAACAACTACGCCGAGGGCAAATACACCTACTGGCATTGAATTACAAAGTTAGTTCAAAGCTTTCGTTGGCAAAAAAATTAAAACAATTGTGTTTTTCACGTATTAGCCAACGTATTTTGCAAAGACACGAGTGTTCTTTGTGCGGAACATGTCCTAACACTGACAATCCACGACTGGTTTCAATTTTATTGAATCTCATCAGGTGGATCCAGGCAACAGCTCCGTGTAGAGTTAACACTATACAGGGAACTAACTAAAACAAAGAAAAATAAAATAGTATGAAACAAGATTTTCAAAAACAGGTCTGCAACTTTTTTATGATCACCGTGTTAACTTTTTGATTAATAGTTAGAAAACCTTTATTATTCGAGATTTAACGACGTATCACTCTTAAAATTTCGTTCATTTATGCAATAGTTACGTTGACTCAAATTTCCTCTAAATACAGAACCTGTTCATAACCTGAAAAAAATGTTTTTTGTAAGCCTTCTTGCAAAGACAATTGTTCCAAATTTACGATTTTTTGTACCAACCTTGTCAAATGTCAAGTCCATGATGACGGACACAGTCTAATTATTTTTTTAAAAAACAGATCTGCAATTTTTTTGTGAGCAACTTATAGATTTTTTTAATAAAAATAAGAAAGCTTTTGCCATTTCACATTTAACGAGGTACTAATACAAAAATCATAAAATTTATGAAGAATACCTCGTTAAAAGGTTTTTTATTTTAATTAAAAAAGCTTGGGGTGCTTACAAAGAAGTTACAAATATGTTATTAAAAAACTTATTTTAGACTATTTCCGGCATCTCTAACTTTTGACATTTGACAGTTTTTGTATAAAAATCATAAATTTTAAACAACTGTCTTTGGAAAAAGGCTTATTCTATAAAAATCCGATAAAAAATTAAAAAGTTTTTACAAAAAAACATTTTTTGATGTTAAGAACAGGTTATGTATTTAGAGGAAATTTAAGTAAACGTAACTTTCTCATAAATGAACCAGATTTTATGAGTGATGCTTCGTCAAACGTCGAATGGGAAAGGTTTTCTAATTTTTATTAAAAAAGTTAACAGGGTGCTCACAAAAAAGTTGTAGATCTGTTTTTAAAAATCTGGTTTTATACTATTTCCGCCATCCTGGAAATCGTAAATTTTGAACAATTGTTGTTGCAAAAAGGCTTACTCTATAAAAATTATTATAATATAAAAGTTATTATTATTAAAACGTTACTTTTATATAAGTAAACCTAATTTTATGAGTGGTACTTCTTTAAACGTGAAATAGCATGTGCTTTATTACTTTTACAAAAAAAATACAGGGTGGTAAAAAAAGTTGCAGCTCTTTTTTAAAAAATATGATTTTTAATTTTTTCTGTCATCTTGAATTTTTGACATATGGCGGTTTTTGTCAAAAAATTATAAAATTTGTTTAATTACCTTTCCAAAAAGCTAATATTTGTAAAAATCGATTAAGAAACAAAAAAGTTTAAAGCACACCCTATATATTGGAAAATTATACAAATCGCTCTTAAATAAGGTCGTGTCCGTTATCCGTCAGACCGATTTCTTATATTTAAGGACACGGTGATCGGTTATAAGTGTTTCCTGAGATAACTCTTTTTCTTATAGCCGAAGAAGAACCAAACAAAAACTGGATGCAAGGATATTTAAAATCATTAACAAAAATTATTCAGTTCAAATAGTACGCAGGGGGTGCCAAAAAGTTATTTTTTTTTATGGAACACCCTATATATTTTGACACTGTTGTCACATTGTCTGCTTTTGTTTATGTTTTGGACGCAGCTGATTTTGACATTTCTTATTTCTCCTATGTTTACATGCACATTTCAAGCTCAAAACATTTATCTTTTGCGGAACATTGGATATAAGAGTTTTCTGATATTATTTTAAATTAATTTCTCGGAAAATTTAAAATATTTAAATATTTGAATCGGTGGGAAATTTTAGTTAATTCGGAAACAAAATAAAAAAGGACTCCGAGCCTTGTCTTAGTTATTACAAAATGTGCCTTCCATTCAAAGTTCAATTCTAATGTTTATTTAACTCCAAAAAGTATGGATATCATATGACTGCTAAGACATTTCCTGAGCTAAGATCACCGACAGAAAAAAAAAGAATATCTACTCTTAACAACTATTGAAAGCGAATTTCACGGGAAGCAACCATCAAAATGGCGAAACTCATTTCACTTAACTGCGCGGCTTGCGTGACTTGTCAAATTTATTGCCTTACGAAAACTCCGGTGGGTTCGCGGAATGTCTAACTTCGTTAGAAAATTCGGTAACTTGGTCGTTGGATCTTATTATCTTTCCAGTGAAACTCTTTGGAATATTTAAGATCGTGGCAAAAAAAACCATAAAACAAACAGGAAAAAAATACGATTTACTTTTGAATAGCCATAACCAAAACAAACTAAAATGGATGATAGTTAAGTCAGCATAGAACTACAGGTAAAGGTTGGTTGGTTTAGTTAATGATCACAAAGGCCTGCATGAAATTTGTGATGACGTGATTTTTGTTTCTTAACGGTGCTTCTAGCGAGTTAGAATTTGGTTTTATAAAAAAATCCAAAAACACGTCAACTTTTTATGTCGTTTTGTTTACGAAGTATGTCAAAAAAATATATTTTTTAAATAGGACACCCTGTATAGTTTTCACATTTTTCAATTTTAAAATAATTTATCTTTTTAAAAATACTGCACACTAATACTCTATCTCTTATGGTTTCCAAGATAGAGGCATTTAAACTTGCGTCGAAATGTTGTCTATGCCCTGTTTTACGGGGGGAGTTTGAATGAATAGAGACATAAAGCTATTTGTAACTCATCGCGGTATACGTATCTGCATCTAGCGAGAACCAAGCAAATTAATTAGTCAGAAACTTGTACCACGTTCGAAAAGAGCAAATATATGCTAATCTAAGGTGTTCTTGAACGCGATAGGTGTTGAGATGCGTTAGGTATCACGTATCGTTACGGCACACTGTAAAGTAAAAAGTAAAGTTAATTTTTCTCTCGTTTGGTTCATGAAAGATGACAGATAATATTTTGCAACCTTATTTTGACAAGTCACGTGACGTTTCGGGTTAATTGACCATCATCAGTTCAATTTTTGCTTTTGATTTACCAAAGATATTTTGGAAACCCGCTTGCAATACCTTTTTTGACATTTTAACAATGACAGTTTTTGTACAAAATTATTTTGCCTAAAATTTTAAACATACGTTTTTTTGACAAGGTGACTTGTCAAAATAATGTTGCAAAATGTTATCTGCCGTCCTTCACGAACAAAACGAAAAAAGCACGTGTCCATAAGAAAAAATGAACTTAGCACTGAAAAATGTCGAATTTCAAAAACAGACCTGTCATCACGTAGATCTTGAAAAAAAGTGCCTGTAGAAATTTAAACAGTCTTTTTAAAGCTTTAGTAATAAAGACGCAAACAAATAAAAACCGAAACTACTCGGATTTTGTAAACTTTTTTAACAGTTTTGAGTAAAACATTAAATTGCTCAACTCTGCTCTAATTTAAACCTTTTCGTACCTCCTACCATTCAGGTGAACCCCATGTTGAGCATCGAATTTGGAACCCCCTGTATATTTGTACATACAGACCGCTTCAAGCTACTACGAACATAGGGGGAATCAAGTCCAATTTACTCTCCGTGCCGTACGATCGAGGTGGATTCGAAGCACGCTGCAGTGTTATCTTTTGGAAATTCATTTTGTTTTTATTATTTTGTTTTATTTCTGCCTTGCTCGAGAAACAGATGGGTAAGTTCTTAATTGAAATAATACATTTTTAAAACTAAAAATTGATGTCTACGAAGTTGCCGAAAAAGTGCAGATGGTCAAATGGTCAAATCGTCATAACCCAACACACGTTCGATATTGGTCGAGGGAAAATTTGCATTTGTATTTTGACGTAAGAACACAGTATCCCCAAAAACTAAATGTTTGGGGGGGGGGTATTGTAAGGGAACACGTAATTGGGCCATTTTTTATTAAGAGCAATTGCAATTTGAATGGTCCTAGATACTTGGATCTACTGCAGCAGCACATTATTCCAACTGCTAGGCAGTTGTTAGGTGTAAGATTTGGTGAAACATGGTTTCAACAAGATGGTTGTTCCGCTCACAATGTTGGCCTTGTTAGGGAATATCTTGATAATGTATTTCCTAATCGGGTTATAAGTACACGGGGAACTATTTTATGGCCAGCTCGATCTCCCGATCTTGCTCCTAATGACTTCTATCTGTTTTTGAAGAAGCTTTTTAAATTATCACCCCAACATGCTTGGAAACGTTAGAAGGGGTTTTTATAGTAGGCTCGGATATTGTCTAGCCGAGCAAGGAGGACTTTTCGAACATTTGCTTTAATTTTTTTTTGACTGGGAGAATCTTTTTGGTTTTTAGAATGTATTATTTTATTTTGAGAACTTGCTTTTATTTTGTTTCTCCTTATTATTTTCATTGTAACACGTCGTCACTGATAAATCTGAGCAGTTGACAATAAAACGCTCTTATTTATCAGTGACAAAAATAAGAAAATTACGTTATAAAAATTTGCGTATTTATTGACCAAATTCCGGTTTCATTGACTACGCTCCACACAGCACCGTGGTTAGAGGCGTACTAAATACCAAAGGAGAGTCATGCAAGTGGTGATCGCAAGCCTGAGTATTGGTTGCTTAAGCCTGAGTATTGGTTGCTTCACTGATAGGCGTGCGGTGTCTCTGCATGTACGTACACTGGCAAATTAGACTTCTTCCGCCCTATGTTCGCAGTAGCTTGAAGCGGTCTGTATATCTCTATTTACTAAGCGGAATAAAGAAAATACCACACAAGGACATTATTGGCAGCTCATTTGGGGGCCCTCACTGAAGGCCCAGGGCCTATCAATATTTTTTTCATGAGGAGGTACCACTTGTGGCACCTTTTTGGAAAGCTTGTTAAAAACAAATTTACCTTGTGTATACATAATTACATTTAAATTTATGTAGGTACATGTTATGGTACTTGAAATATACCTCATTTTTTCGGTCGAAATATCAGATAAAACACCTGATATTTTGTTTGAAAAAATAATTATTTTGATTTCCCAATAGGTATCGGGAATAAAACCTACAATAATGTGAGAACGTCGTATTTGTGGCGGGTCAGCTTCATTCATTATTTGATGTCGGAATCGCTGCTTTAATCAAATCGAGGTTTTGGTTATTTTACAGATTATTGGACAGTTTTTAATATTTTTTTTGATAGAGTATTTAGTGTTTGTGGCAAAAGTGATATGACAAAGTCGTGTGCCGAAAACTGGAGATTGCAGGTGAAAACCAAACATTTTGCAGGTTAGTTATCATATGTTTTCCCGACGCCATCTTGTCACAGGTCACCATAGGCTGTGTGACTTTCTGATAAAAACAATATATGATAAGCAATTTAACTACTCTATATTTCTTATAATTAAGCAAGCCCAGCTGCGATATTTTTAAATATCCTAAATGAGTAGCAAAAAAGTGTAATTATGATATTTATTTCAACTATCTTTCATAGTTTTAATACTATCTGTAGTCAGGTAATTTTTTCTGCCGAGATTTGTTTATAAATACTACAAGCATTCCCAGTATAAATATAAATTTTTAAAACATCATATTTAGGCAGACACGGGATAATGAATGATTTTAAGATATAAGATTTTTTTGTAATAAATTAAATTTGTAAAGATAATTTTGTACGTATATTAAATAAAATCTATAGCAAAGTGTATAAATTCTATTTATTTTTACACAATGATAAACCATCATATATTATCTAAATCTCCAATATATCCTTTTCCAAAATACCACTATATTTTTTTCTCAAATTTGCTTATTTTTAACTCTACTGAATTTTTCCACATTGGCTTTTACGAAATACAAGCATTTTTGCACAATAGTAATTTGCCTGACCAGTGCGGAAAGTGATACTTTTCTGCACGCGGCGGTCGTTAAGGGCGAAAAAGGCACTTTTGGCACGTTTTTAGTACAAAAAAATTTTACTTGCATAAAAAGCTTCTGCCTAAGGTTATATAATTGGTATTTTTGAAATTAAAATTAAAAAAGAACTTTGCGTCCATTTTTAGTTTAATTCAGTTTATAAATAAATAAATTTAAAATTCACGCCATACTAAAAAAACACTTTAGGCATGCTAATATTTTATCAAAGTTTTGCAGGTACTCTATAAATTTAACGCACTTTTTTTGTGTAACTTAACATAAAAAAAACTATTTTTTTATATTTCTTGCACAGCGTGCGGGAAATGTAACTTTGCGCATGCAAATGCGTGTGAAAAGGTCTACTTTTACATATTAATTTTAATGTGGATAGTTCAACTTCCCACACGCCGTGCGTAAAAATATAATCATTGCATGCGTAGGAAACTATATCCTAGTATGCGTGAAAAAACTTTTTACGCACGAATTTTTTTTTAATGGTACTTTTTGGACCAAATTTTTAAATTTTGTGTTTGAAGTGTAACTTGATCTAGAAACTCATCAAAAACACTGGTAGACAAAATATGTACCTAACTCTTGCGGAAAGTGCCTTTCCTGCCCATACTCCTGCCTTGCGTAAAAGTATCACTTTCCGCGCTAGTTAGGCAACTAACTATCTCGAGAACATCTAAAAAATTAATCGTTAATTAAATTTCTATATTCTTGCTTTACATAAATATCTTCACAATGACAAATATAATACCTCTCCATTTAAGAATAAAAAAATAAGGTCTGTATTTCCAAAAATATTTGACAAGTCTGAAAATAAAGACCAAACCTATATACAAACATTTATAAATAACGAGTAACTTCTGGCCGCTGGTAAACATAACGTGGTATTGCCTGGGCCAGCGTTGCCAGTGGAAGGGAAAATGGTTTTCCTATAAATCTAACGACTGACCGCGTTTCCAAGTGATTTATGATTGACTTGATGATGATTCTATTTAAGTTGAATGTCTTTGATCACCATATTATTATTTCAGGTGCTAATCAATGGAGTCTGGATGATAATTTCGCCGGCCAAAGCCATCTATCACTATCCCACGCGCGAAGATAACTTACTAGTATGTTCGTCCTACATCGATGCTTCCTACATGATAGCGTTTACGTATCCGATCTTCCTTATTGTCGTGTGCACGGTGTACGCGGTGTTGACGAGAAAAATTCCAGAGGCTTTTAACGAGTCCAAGCATATTGGTAAGTTACAGTGGCGTACGCAAGTTAAGAGGGGTTTATGTCAGATAATCATGCATTTTATTCTTTATTTCATTTCATGGTCCGCGTGGAGTGGGAAGGTTAATTGTTGAGATATGTAACCATCATGATGTCCCCTGCAGAGAATCCCTATTCTCGAAAGTAAAACACAAAGTTAAGCTTTCAGGAAAATATGGTGAGCAATAAAATTTGGCACAGGGGCAGTAAAAGTTTTTAATATTTTGATTATTCTGTCATTTCACCTTAATGAAATATTCAGTGTTCAGCAAATATTTTTTAAAAATCTGGTAGGTTTATCGCTTTTTGGAAAATTTCTGTTGATATTTTGGGTTTTTCCTGTTTTGTGTTTTTTTTTTTTTGGAATACGGGTCCTCTGCAAGAGACCTCATAATGGATACATATTTAAAAAATTACCTAAGGGTCCACCTTTTTGTATCCCGGGCCACCCAGGACTTTAAGGAGATAAAAAAGCAGACTCTCTTGCTAAGGCAGAAGCGGAATCTGTGTTATTAGGGCCAGAGCCCTGCTTTGGACAAACTATCGAGCAAACCAGGAGGTCGCGGTAAACAATCGACCGCTAAGTGATACCGGCGCATTTCTGACGGGACGTATAGGCACTTGCAATGCAACTAGCAATTTGTCGACGTCTCAACGTTGTGCACCGCGTGCCAACGTTGCGTCGCAACGTTTACTTTTACTCAAACACCACCCACTTTTGCACCAATTTGGTGGATGATTTTTTGGTTGAGTCAACCTCGCGATCGCGACTACAGTTGAAGGAATAGTTCAATGGGTTTTGGAGTAGAATTATTTGTTCAAAATATTATTCATTACGTAAAATGATAAATACACTATTCGACTACAAATTAAACTATTTCTAACACCATAATATTATTAAAATAAAATGATATTCTATGTCATATATCATGTTTTGCATCATCATAAGATGCGAACCAATGCCAAAATATATAAACAGACGGTAGTTTACTGTCAAATGTACAGTTCGTAGCTCTAAAAAACAAGCGCGCCCTCGATTAAGATGATTTTATGAAATTAAAAAAAAAAATCATGATTTAAAAATCGCTTCGAAAATCCTCTAAAGATGTTACTTAGGATTCCTAAGAACAAAATACGAATTTTTATATGCAAAAAGATAATAGTTTATGGTAGAAAAAATCAAAAAAATAATTTTTAATGTTTGTTTACAAATTAGCATACAATGGTTTTAACAATCAATCATGGCAGCACTTATTAGTTTCTATGACAACCAAAGGAGTCCCGTGTCTCAACTGCTTTAACTACTTAACTATGTTTTGAACGGATCCCCTAACTTAAAAGACGCGAACACGCCTCAATTTTTACCCAATCGAAATTGCTCCACAGTTTGGCTTTCTGCTGCTCACTTAATTTCCGTCCTTGTTGTTTACACAGGACTTTCCTCTATTTTTCTGACACACTGGGGAAATATCTTCAATGACAGCTGTCACATGTCAAAATATCGAAGAATATTTATACCATATGTTCCTTTTCATAGTGCAAAATGTTCAAACAAAACTAATAGAAACTTTACAAAACACTTCTTAGTTACTTTTACTGAATTAATTGACGTTTGTATGACAGACAGCAGTGCTCCAAAATTGGTTTGTTGCAAACATAACAGAAAAATTGGTTAGATGAAAACAGCGCGCCCGCGTCTCCAACAAACCGGCCAGAAAACGTGGAGTAAATTGATCAATTTTTGGTTTAGCACGCACCGGTTTGTAGTCGGCGCCTTCACAAATAAGGAATAACTGTTAGTACAATAGACGGTCATAAATAGTTGTGATGGCGACTGAAGTTGTGATAAACGTTTAGGCGTCGTATAATAGTCGACGTTGTCGACCGTCGCCATGATAACTATTCTTTATCTGTAAAACAACGTTTAAAATTAGTGCAATTCTAATTTTTACAACTTGCACAACTAAAAATTGCTAGTTGGGAATGCAGCCGCTAAAATCGTCCTGTATTTCGGAAACTATTTGGCGCTCGCTAATTCGAGTTCATTCCGAGGTTGGTTAAACGCTTTCTAACGAGTAGGTTCTTTGCTTGCTGAAAAACGCCTGACCGTAGTAAGCGTATTTTCTTCGTAGGCACCAGCTCTACGCATATTTCTATGGTTCGCAACGGTTGAAGATAAAAGACAGATTTGATATAGAAGGCTCGTGGCGTAGTGGTAGAATAACAGACCATAGATTAAGGAACTCTAGATCCGTCACTTCACCCTTCCCGCCAATAATTATTTTTCGCGAACAGTACGGTTATGTTTCCGCGTGCAAAGGAACTGCCAACATAATAATATTTAGGTTGGCAATATTCTTTCTAGAAATCTGCAGCTCCTCCTCTTACCCCTTCTAGAGTGATCCGTCAGAGGGCACATTATAACAAAAGTGACAGAATGTCGGTTATGACTCATAACTTATGAGTTCCATTTTGAAAACTGAGGTTTGCCAAGGTTTTTAAAAAGTGATTTTGTGATTGTTTCTGTTATGTCTGTTGTGATTTTATGCGTCGATTACAATGGCTGAGAAACAAAGAGTTAGAGTGTGTTGTATTCAAAGCTGCGGTGACCGTGCCATGATCCCAATAAAAAAACGGGAAGACATCGTTTCCCCAAAGGCAATCCTGTAATTTTTCAGAAGTATAGTGAAGCCGTTAAACGCGAATAAAATAAATGAAATATATATCAATTTTACTTGTGTGATAAATATTTTGCTCCAGAGGACATTTTTCAGACTGGACGCAGAGGTCTTAGAGAGTGATGTCCCACACTTGCATTTGGACTCCATTTAACGATTTATATATATATTTATATATAGTGTTAAAACTCTATGGCTAATTTTTGTGGATATCAATAATAAGTTAGAAAATGCGACACTAGTGTATTCCAAACCAAAGGTATTAATATTATTTACACCAAGACTTTTTCTAATGTGTGGGTTTACCTTAAATTGCCCCACATATACAGTAAAAATTTTTTGAGATTAAAATTATTTTTTCTGTTTCACAAATTTAGTTTGCAATACAAAAGAGTGGCATTTATTGTTTTTTATGTACTAGAAACAAGATATAAACATTTTAAAGAAAATTATTTAATATTGAAAAAAACACAGACAAGATCATATTGTAATATTTTCTTTAATGTCAAAAATATAAACTAGCATGTTTTGAAATATGCCATAATCTTTTATAATAAAACAACCAGAGGTTTTGTACTACAAGTGCATTATTATTCGTAATTTGTATTTATTTCTTAAAAATATGCTTTTTTATTTTAACTTGACATAAGTAACAATTTTGTTTTCTGTCTAGTAAAAAAGCATATTTTTAAAAACTAAACACAAATTGCTTGCAAAGAAAGAACCCTACACAAATTACATTGGAAATGGCTATTGGCTAAATGTCATAATTTTTTTATATGTTGAGTACTCAATAAACAAAGCACAAAAATAAAAAAACGACATACGGAGCAGTTGACGTGTTTTAAGGCTATAACACGTCAACTTTAAAGCTATATATCTCAGAAAGTAATCCTGCTCCCTATCTCGTTTTTTTATTTTTGTGCTTTGTTGATCGAGTACTACAAAATATAAAAAATTATGACATTTAGCCGACAGCCATTTTCAATGTAATTTGTGCAGGGTCCTTTAAAAAAAGCGGAAATTTAAGCGAGCACCATCTAGTGGTCATATTACAAACTAACAACAAATCAATAGTACGGTTACCGCGAATTTAACCGTGAGTCAGCTAGTGGTCGTATTACAAATTAAAAAAGAAAAATCAATATAAAAGTATGGTTATTGGTCGCGTGCATATCTGCGCAGACTCGCCAAACTCCAAATAGTTCCGAACCGTTTAACACGTAACTGTCGTATCTATTGTAGCTCCTTAACCTATGAATAACAGACTCTCACCCGGGACGCGCAGGTTCGGATCTCGATTGCGTCCAGTACTTTTTTTTAATAACAGGTAAAATACTCGCGCCCACCCGCTTGTCGGCCGACACGTGCCCAAGCGGTCATGGGCGGTATTCATGCCGCGGAGCTCCAAGCAGGCCAGCCGCCAGCTGGCTTTCGAAAAATTGTAAGAGATGCGCCAGCGTCCAGACCACGTTGTGTTTGTTGGGTAAAGTCCCGGTCAATAGAGAAATATCCAAGTGGGTTGAAAGAAAAGAGGTGCAGCAATGGCGCTCAACTCCAGATTAACACTACTCCAAATCCTTTCTGAATAAGCCAGGAAAACCTAGAGCAAAGCAGCTCCTGGAACTACCAAGGAACAGCCTGAGAATAATCACAGGCCAGTGCCCACTCAACCAACACCTGAATAGAATTCGAGTGACCAATACACAGATTCTGTGGAAGAGAGGATGAAACGCCGGTACATATCCTATGCCACTGCGTAGGAATAAGAACAATTAAGAGCGAAAATCTAGATTGAAAGTGCTACAAGACTTAGGTCTCAACAAACAGACTGATATCCTTTATCAGGGAAGTTGGACTGAGTGATTTTTAGACAGGTATGAGCCACAATAGACTGTTAACAAAACTAACTAACTATCTAAGAGTCCACTTAGGTATGCGTGCCAAGTTTCATTGATTAATCTAGAAGGTGGTCCAACTTCAATGAGTTTTAAATTTTGTGAAAAGTTAAAAACCGCAATTTGATATCTCAACTAGTTTCAGGGTTCCCACAGAACAACCTTCATTGATTTCCCCGACAGAAATTTTTACTTCTATGGCCATTTGCAGCAACCAATTTAGGGTAGCCGCGGTTGGCTTGAGTGTTTAGGGGATCCTTAAATATAGGGAGTCGATATCGGCCCCTTAACCTAAAAAAAATTTTTAGGACGGTTTAGTATTTTTTGCGTAATAATCAACAGTTTCAACGACGTGATGGGGTTTGGTGATGACCTCTGCAGAGAGAGAGAGGAGATTGTAGTTGACGGATTTCATGGAAAAATCCATGCTGTAAGCAGAAATAAATTATTTATATTGTGGCCGGTGTCGTTTGTGTTTGCCATTCGGTTTTAATTTTCAATGTGCACTGGATATTTAAAATGGAATTTGATTGCTAAGAAACAAATAATATTGTTTATCGATAGTCGTATTACTTCTTACTGTACTGCATACCTTGCGAAATTCTAAATCCACCATAAACGGGAGTATTACATGCACACATAGATTCTCGAATAACGGTAGGGGTGCAGTAAAAATCGACCTTATAATCATGACAATTCCTTTGTCCAAGAAGCCATAAACAGAAGTAAAGTGAGGAATACATATTTATAAAGCTTTATTTCTACAATATTTTAATAAAATTTCAAAACAAAATAATTTTTACAATATTTTAACGTTTGGCCACAATTAAAAAGAAAGGTTAGTTGTATTTGCCGGGATTTGCCACTAGTTAGTCACCAAAATGCAACGATGCCAAATGTAAATCATACCTAACTTTACCTAACTAACCTTATAGTCTACCTAGAATTCAGACAGTCTTGGTTGAAGCAAATGGCCATTAAAGTATTATTTAAAAAATATTTTACAAATGGTACTTCCTAACGATCTTTCATAAGCATACATACATATTTTTAACAAGTTTTTCAACAAACAAGTAACTTTTATAAACGTATTGACAAGCGCAATTTTAAACAGGATTGGAAAACATAATTTAAAAGAAGTTAAAAACGATATTACAAACTTTTAAGCATTGACAGTTTTTAAATTGTATTTTTAAGAATTTACCTTATAACATTCGAAACATAATCAAACTTTTAACTCTTACATATTCATCCCCTTTTTCACTATTTCCTACATATTTTTAACCAAATGGATGTTTCTTTTAAAATGTAACAAGATTTCGACGGCATTTCATCGAATTTTAAAACTAAATTACAACTTCAGTTTTCGCAAAAATTTTGTTTCTTGGCCGCCCTCCTTTTGAGAGAGCTGTATATATGCGTTCGTCGGGAGAAGATGTACCTATGGTCCTGCTGGGTCCTATCAAGCCCTGACAGGAACCAGCAGAAAGTCCCTTTTGGCAGGAGGTGTACAAAATCCGGACATATTAGCTCACCCCTCGGGACACCCTTCATTATAATCAACACGAAGATGGATTTAACAGTAAAAAAGGTTTAGGATAATTATTTTTATTGCTGTGGAGGAACTCTAAATTTAAAATATAAAATTAAGAACTTTGGTCCTAAAGGATGTATCAAAAATGTTATTTGCTCTTGTTGATATTTAGTTTTAATTAAATTCCAAGCAATTTTTTATCACATCACACATCACATCTTATTTTTCCTCCGCTCTAGATAAGAGGACTGGTTCGGCCTTGATACCTAATACAGGGTTCCTAAGATTTTCCTTAGGGATAGGATTTCAATAAATCAAACAGAAATGGCATAGAAAGTTCTGCGCGCACAAAAGAAACAGGTATATTGAGCAATGGTGCCAGTTTGTTATTATCTCCGGACTGCTTTCATGAGACAAAATTATCGCCACTCTTTCATTGTGAGCATAAATTATAGTTGCAATAATAACCGTTGACAAGATGTCTGCACATTCCGCTAGATAGCGGCCACACCATGAGATAATCGAGGAAAAAATTAGATGTTTTCAGGTCCAAACCACAGCTTTTTCTTGCTTAAAGGAGGCGGCAGGGTCCATTATTTACGATACTGAGCGATAAACTCGTGAGGTTGTTAACATTAGAAAGAAATATCTTCGCTTTTAATTAAATTTCTTTCCATTCTGTTCTACTAGTGACATCTATCCGGAAACGGCCAAACCATGCAGCTAGCATTAGCAGCCAAAGAAATCAATAAACGGCGCTGTTTTTCCTGCAGAGCTTTTTGCTTGCGATATTATTGATTTTAAATAAAGCTGGCCCTACACTACATTTGATATTTTCGAGGTGTTTTATGCCATGATCTCGAAACATGTCGCGAACCAATTCTTCAAAACTAGCGGGAGGGTAAAAGCGAAAAATAAGGGGCTGCCAATATTTGTAATACCCAAAAAGGGGTGAAAAGATTTATTTTGCTCTGTTTCTTTACAAAAAACGTTTTTTTACGAAAAACTTGAGCTCTGCCACTTTTTTTATTTTTTTCCTCAACTTTCTCGAAATTTTCGTCATACCGTAGAAAAAAATTTATTCGAAAAAATTTAGAAACAGAGACGGGATCAGTTTTCCTAAAACGGGGGATCTTGGTTTCGAGTGAGAATATAAAGGGCGCCGCAGGCAAAAATTTTTAAATTAAATTAGCCGGACGCAAAAAAGTTAGAAAAACAAAGCACGAAATAAAAATGGCGCCGCTTACAATTTCTTTTCAAAAATTACGTAGTTTCGGGAACGCAAAGAAATAGGTCTAAAGAGTATAATTTTTAAGAAAAAAATATCAATTTTCTCGCCCTCCTCCACTGGGACTACAGGGGCCGTGCATAAATTACGTAATGGTCATAGGGGGGAGGGGGGTTGCAAAATGTTACGTAGGGGGGAGGGGGGTTTTCGACAGCGTTTCCATTTGTGTGAAACTAAGAAAATTTGGAATGAAAATAAATGAAAAGTTTTTTTTTGGGGGGGGGGTAGTGGTTTTGAAATCGTTACGTAATATTAGGGGAGTGGCGTGCCAAACCGTTACCAAACATTACATAGGGAGGGGATCAAAAATTGGTAAAATCACCGTTACGTAATTTGTGCACGGCCCCACATCTGACTGTTCCTCCTTTTTGATTTCGAATCAAAGTGCAAAACCCGGGTTGGACGTTCGAAGGCGTCAACCCGTCCTGTTTGCTTGATAAAGTTTCTACGGAAATATCTCAGTCGATTTCTCCGGCCCTGTATGAACGCTTTAGGTTAGGCATTTGCATGTATCTCAGTCCCCAGCCTGTAAACAGTGCGTAAGGACAATGGTTACAAAATGAAAAGCCGAAAAATATTTTTTTTACGATATCTTTCATCAGTTTGGTATTAAAGTCGAGCGAAAACAATTTTTATTCCAGTCCTAAAGGTATGAAAATGGGTAACATTAGAAAACAACAACCTGGAATGGATTTACTACGTGTAAGATGTAGTGACAACATCGCCCCATGCCCATCCTTTTCTGCCTAATGTGCTTTTCCGTTTGTCTGCGTCTTATACACGGCTGCTTGGCCCCCTAAGGATTTGCTTAGGAACCCTGTATATCTACTGCCTGTTTTACACTGACCAATAATCCATGAATTTCTTAAGCCTTTTTGGCCGTTAAAGCGTTCATTAAACGTCAATTGCATGCAAGTCCTCTCTTTCCATCTCGCTTTGTTGTACTCAGTGAAGCGAGAGAAAAATAGATATCTGATGTACGCTTAAAATACCCAAATAAAAAATTTGACACCTGTCAGCTCAAGTTTTGTGCCATTGTAAATGACCCTTTCAAATCTATATGCTCTAACTCTGATCAAGTTTAAAGTCAAATTTTTATAGACTACAAAAACCACACCCAACACCCTTTTCTTTTTTATGGTGGTTTTAAATAGAGCTTTATATTACCCAAGCAGCATTTTTCTGACTTCCGACTAATTACAACCTAACATGACGTCGGTTTTGGCCCAAATTTAGGTCGACAGTTGGTTTGTCCATCAAACAACGTATTTTTTACTAAGACCTGACGTCGCCAACAACTAGTGCATCAGTTGTGACGTCGATAGTTACCAAAACTGACGTACCCAAATGTTGGTGATACTCGCTACTTATCAGCGGCGTAAATTAACGTTAATTACGGCGACGTAATTTTTAGAATAAAATTCAAGGACGGGCCAAAGTGAAAACGGACGTCAATAAATTTAGTTGTTGCCAAGATTTCCTGTAAATGGCAACACTGCAAATACGAAAGTATTTTATAAATATACTTTACATGGACTTATGTTAGAATAGAAAGTTTAAAAGTTTCTATTGTATAGTTTACAAAATAATCTTATAGGCCACTCACCTCGGGACACTCGGTATAAAGTCCAATTCATGAGACGTTATATTTAGTATGAGTTTTAAAGTAGAATTGTAATAAAATTGACGTTGCCAAACTTTTATTTATCAAATGTAACTATTCCCAGGTCCACCGACGTGGGTGCGTGACCTACAATTATACTACAATATTCTAGGTCGGGTCGTTCTACAAGGCGACGTCGCAGGAGGTGTTCTTGTCCGAATAGGTAAATAATGATTACAAATTTGGTCGGCGCCCCAAACGCCATTTTAAACGTTTAGCATCGATGCGCCATTACAACAGTACATTTAATTTTTTCATTTTAAAGGCTTGATATGTAAATTAACTCATTTGTTAGCAACTAAAATGCATTTTTTAAATACCTATAATGTTTTACTATAAGAAACGGGCTTCCTTATAAAGATTTTATTTTTAGGTTCATTTTTTTCAAAATTAATTTCTGAATATTTTTGAATTATTTTGGTTGGCTTCTGGTTTTTTAATGTCTATTTTAATTATATTTATCAGTAAACTGACCTTCGTTGGAAGATTTGGATCCATATAATGTGTAAAACTAACTTTTTTCAGTTACCTACAATAACTAAGATAATAATTATTGTCATCCACAGTTCATTAGGATGTGTTTGTTTAGACATATAAAAGTTTTTACCTAATAAGTTTAAACTTGGTGTGCACAGTAAAACTATGGGTCGTGGGTCTACGTAATTTGACGTAATATTTGACCAAAACACTGTGCAGCACCCGACGTCGAAACGACCCGAATTTTTATTCCCCACTTAGGTGCTAAATCGAGTCCTCAGGAAGACTGATGGACGTCGGAGGCGACGTCAGGTATTTCTTGCCCTACGTGACCATAACGTAATATAACGTCCAAATGCTTGTTGGGTAGACGCAGCGTCATGAAAACGGTTAACTGTACCGGAAAACAGGCGTAAGATTTCTGTCTGTCTGTTACTTTACAGGATTTCAACGTTGAAAAAATGTAGAATTGATGTAACTTTGTATACGTTAAAAAAATGTAAGTTCAAAATTAACATTCCGTGAAAGTATCGCTGATACACGAAAGAAGCGCTAATTTTACGTTAATATAATATTGGATTTAACAAGAAATGTAAACGATAAAGTAAGTGAAAAATAACATTACTTATTTAAAGTTTAATAAATGTCATTGTCGAAACAAATTTGATTCTTTACAGTTACATGATATTACATAATATTCTAAGTGTAACAAACATCAAAGTTGAAACAAGTCAACTTGGTTGCTTATTATAGGAATGCATATTAGTTTTATGCAAAAATTGCAAAATTAATGAAACTTTTAACCCAAATATGGCGAAGATTTATGAAAAAGTAAGGGACGATATCGAGAAGTTTACTGTTTTTCTAAAATCCTGCGATTATTTTGATGACTTCCCACCAAAGGGAAAATAAGTAGAAATTTATATGTATTTGCATCAGTAACCTACGATCATTTTATGATATGATTTTTTTTACGGTTCGAGGAAATTATATATTTTAATTTTTTTTTTTAATTTCGCCAAATTACGATTCTATCAAATTATTGTGATTCAATATTTGTATATAATTTTTTTTAATGCAACTGAAACCTTTATAGGTACCATATGTATTTTATTTAATAACAAAAATTAATTAAAGTAATATTAAAAAAAACAATTTCCTATTTTCCTACTTTCTAAACCAATCACTACTGCATTAATATACCGTGAATTGGTGACAATTCTTACCAAAACCGAGATGGCCTAGTGGTCTAAGGGGCTAAAACCCTGGTTTATCGTCTTTAGGACAGTGGTTCGAGTCCCGAAGCGCATATTTTCTTTTTTATTATTTTTACTATTTTTTTTATTTGTTGAAAATGTAATCAGGAAGATCAGAGATTTTAAAGCACAAAAATATATTTTTTATGTTGTTTGAACCAATATTTAACAAGTTAGAGATAAATTTAAAAAAAAATTACCTAGCTATGTAACGTTAAATGTAATGTAATGTAAATGTAACAGGTCTCTGCTTAGTGGGTTGCTAATCAGTTCCGAGAGGTGATTTTTGGGTTAACTAATTTTCCGACACTTATTTGCCTTATATTTTAGGATTCACCATGTATACCACCTGCGTAATCTGGTTGGCGTTTGTCCCTTTGTACTTTGGCACAGCTAATCACGTGGCGCTAAGGATAACAAGCATGTCAGTGACAATAAGTCTTTCGGCCAGTGTTACGTTGGCGTGCTTGTTTTCGCCGAAAGTAAGTATCAACTAATTCAATCAATTAATTAGACCACAACTTAATTTCGAAACGAAATACATAATTTAAAAATAAGGGGTAAACAAGCAAAATTATTTTTCAAAGAATTAGTTGCCAAAATCCAGTCTGCTTGTTATGAACCCAAAGCCGCATCGTTTTTATGCTGCTTCTGTACTTTAGCCGAAATTTTCCTTCTTTCATTTTTTTAGTCGATTTATTTCTTAATATTTATATTTATTATTTTCTAAGAAATAGTGTTATTTATTAATTTAGAACTAAGAATGAGATATTACCTAATTAAACATAACAAAGACATAAATAAGGGATAATGTGTGCGTTACATCTTTCGAGATATCTCAAAAGCGTTCGACTGCATAAATAATAGAAATTCTTTGATAAAATCTTGCGTTAGTCATGTGTAATTTGATTGCTTCTTCGAATGAGCTTTGTAAAGCTAACTTTACCAAACTTGTGTTGAAGAGGTTCTTTATCAAAAATACAAAAGTGGGGTTTATTTCGTAGTAGAATGGATTCCAAGTCTAGAAGTCAACTTCGTTTTCTGATATCACTTTTATTAATCGAGATATCGAATTTTGAAAGTTAAATCCTGCCACTATTCATCAATTTTGGAGCTTTTTAAAACATTTTGGTTAATTCACGCCTTGACAAAATGTAACATGCTGCCATACTGACATAAGTTAACAAATACAACCTTCAAAGACAAAGTATATGATAAAGGTTTTTCGATTTTTGTATTTAAATAACTAAGTATAACCAACGAAGAAGTGTCTAGGCTATCAATAAACGAGTACAATCATTATAACGTAATAAAATAAAATCGTAAAATAATAGCCACTAGCGAAAATATAGACAAACAAAATATTACAAAGTACATTTAACTTAAAAGCAGGCAAGCAAAGAAAAATAATATTATATACCATTTTATTATATCTAGAGAACAAATTTGTTAGTATACTTTGAAACAACTAATTTAACTCTGCCTTTATATTAAGAAGAAAAGCACTAAGTCCATGATTTTTCTCTGCTCGTTTTTCAGGTCCTGTCAGTTATAACCAATTTTTTGTTATATTTTGGATCCTACATAAAAAATTATTTGGTCGTTACTTTTAAATTATTCTGTCAAACCCTCCTCATAACGCATTAAGATGTCAAGACAATAATCAGCGAATAAGCCAAAAACGACATATTTCTATCGGTTTTTATTTTTTTTTTAAATTACAGAATCAAGCTAGACAAAAGACGATACTTTTTTTGAACTCAGCTAACGCTTTTTCTGAATAATCTAAAAAACACATTGTTCTATCAGTTTTAGGAATTGCAATGAAGCGACAGACAAAAGACAATAAACAGCGAATAGGCTAAAAACGACATATTTCTATCGGTTTTTGTTTGTTTTTAAATAAAAAATTACAGAACCCCATTCTTCTGCCGGTTTTAAGAATTGCAAAAAAGCGACAGACAAAAGACATATTTCTATCGGTTTTTGTTTTCTAAAAAATTACAAAATCACGCTAGACAAAAGGAGATACTTTTTTTAATCTCATCTAACGTGTTTTGTTAATAATCTAAAAACCACATTCTTCTGTCCGTTTTAGGCATTGCAAAAAAGCGACAGACAAAAGACAATAATCAGTGAATCGGCTAAAAACGACATATTTCTATCGGTTTTCATTTTAAAAAAAAAATACAGGATCACGCTAGACAAAAGACGATACTTTTTTTGAACTCATCTAATGCTTTTTCTTAATAATCTAAAAACCATTCTTCTGTCGTTTTTTTAGAATTGCAAAAAAGCGACAAACAAAAGACAAAAATCAGCGAATAAAAACGACATATTTCGATCGGATTCTGTTTTTTAAAAAAATCACAACATCCCGCTAGACAACAGTCGATCCTTTTTTTGAAATCAGCTAACGTTTTTTCTTGATAATATAAAAACCACATTCTTTTATCAATTTTAAGAGTTGCAAAAAAGCGACAGACAAAAGACAATAATCAGCGAATAGGCTAAAAACGACATATTTCTATGGGTTTTCGTTTTTTAAAAAATTACAGAATCACGCTAGACAAGAGACGATACTTTTTTTGAACTCATCTAATGCTTTTTTTTAATAATCTAAAAACCATTCTTCTGTCGGTTTTTTAGAATTGCAAAAAAGCGACAGACAAAAGACAAAAATCAGCGAATAGGATAAAAACGACATATTTCTATCGCCTTTTGTTTTTTTTTTTAAATTACAGAATCACGCTAGACAAAAGGCGATAATTTTTTTGATCTCATCTAACGTTTTTTTGTTAATAATCTAAAAATCACAATCTTCTGTCAGTTTTAGGAATTGCAAAAAAGCGACAGATAAGAGACAATAATCAGCGAATAGGATAAAAACGACATATTTCGATCGAATTCTGTTTTTAAAAAAATCACAACATCCCGCTAGACAACAGTCGATCCTTTTTTTGAAATCAGCTAACGTTTTTTCTTGATAATATAAAAACCACATTCTTTTATCAATTCTATGAGTTGCAAAAAAGCGACAGACAAAAGACAATAATCAGCGATTAGGATAAAAACTACATATTTCTATCGGTTTTTGTTTTTTTTTTTAAATTACAGAATCGCGATAGACAGAAGGCGATACTTTTTTCTATCAGTTTAATAATTACAAAAAAGCGACAGACAAAAGACAATAATCAGCGAATAGGCTAAAAACGACATATTTCTATCGGCTTTTGGTTTTTAAAAAATTCTAAAATCACTCTAGACAAAAGGCGATACTTTTTTTAAACTCATCTAACGTTTTTTGTTAATAAACTAAAAACCACATTCTTCTGTCGGTTTTAGGAATTGCAAAAATGCGACAGACAAAAGACAATAATCAGCGAATAGGCTAAAAACGACATATTTCTATCGGCTTTTGGTTTTTAAAAAATTCTAAAATTACTCTAGACAAAAGGCAATACTTTTTTTAAACTCATCTAACGTTTTTTGTTAATAATCTAAAAACCACATTCTTCTGTCGCTTTTAGGAATTGCAAAAATGCGACAGACAAAAGGCTATAATCAGCGAATGGCTAAAAAATTACAGAATCACGATAGACAAAAGACGATAATCTAAAAACCACATTTTTCTATCAGTTTTAAGAATTGCAAAAAAGCGATAGACAAAAGAGAATAATCAGCGAATAGGCTAAAAAAGACATATTTTTATCGGTTTTTGTTTTTTTAAAAATTACAGAAGGCTAGACAAAAGGCGATACTTTTTTAACGCAGCTAACGGTGTTAGTAATCTAAAAACCACATTTTTCTATCAGTTGTCAAGAGAGAAAAGTGAGATAAAAAAATTAAGTACTTAAAATTTGTCCCGCCAGTTATCATGGAATTGCCCAAAAAGGAGGAACAGGTTTATGTTGGCTGGTTGTCGGAGGTTTTAAAAATTTTAATTTTTCATAATTTTTTTTAGCTGTACATAATTCTAATACGACCGGAGCGCAATGTGCGCCAGAGTATGATGCCGATGCGCTACAGCGCCATCAACAAAAGCTCGGTGACCACCGGCTCGGGGAGCATGATGGCGGCAGTGGTGGTTACGGCCGCCACCTGCGACCAGAATCAGAAGATTCAGCAGGCTGTGACGCCAGTTCATGACGGTAAGATCGCTATTTTCCTAACAAAACTTGTACCATTCTTTATTTAGATTTGGGAACCAGCTTAAAGCTTTAATGCAGCTGTTTTTTACACTTGCCTTTATAATTAGATACTCTTTGGATATCCGTGGTAGTCAAAAATTACCTATTTTTGACCTGAATTCTGCATGATCGAGTTTGAATGTAAGAAAACTTGTCTTGTGAGGTCAAACATCGATATATTTTTTATTATATCAATTTTATCAGTAATTTTGTAAATTCGAAAACAAAAAGAAAATAATATTGAATTAAAACGTTCTTTTAATTTTTGACTAAAAAATGTCTAAAATACTTTTAAAAGTTTAAGTGCCAAAAAACAGTATTTGTGATTTTTTAAATATTGATTTATTTTTCAAAAATGTCCAAAACGTTCGTGTTTTTAGAGCGCCAATGTATCTTAACAAATATTTGTTTGCCAGATGGATTTCAGCTAAATTTTGAAAATAATCAAGTTCCTCGATCGTACGAAGAAGGCGTAGTGACGTCACTACCTCAACGCCCGAGTTTTTGCGGTTCGACTCGAACGGAAAGACCATTCTTCGGTTGATGCAAAAAAAATGAAGAACCTCACAATTTTTATTAAGAAAATTGTTTGTTCTTCGCTAACAAAAGTGTAGTTTTTGAGCTACAGAGAAAAGTTGAAAAATGGTCGGAATTACCAATTTGATGATATCTCCCTCAATTTAGGAGATAATTGAGTTTTGTAAAAACATGTCTGTGGCAACCTTTTCAAAAAAACACAATGGTCTTTTCTGAATTTTAATTTGACGTTTCGTTTCGTAGATACCATCATCAGGATCATAAAGTTAAATACGGACCAAAATGTTTTACTTCAAATTTTCGTTTATTTTTAAGTTTGTTTGATAATAAAATATCATTCTTTTTATTTTGAAGTTTCGCTCCCGAAAAAAATCATCTTCAATGCATTTTTTTTTCTGGTACGGCCCTGTCTCATATTTATATTTAACTACTATATAGTAGACCTGGAAAACCACGATATATTATATGAACATACCGGAGGAGCTGAAAAAATTCTTTCTTGCTATAACTTTGACAATATCAATTTAAAAAAAACTGTATGATGAGACAAGTAAGCCTATTGAAAAAAAACATTCGCTTTGTTGCCATATTTATCTTTTGGTTATATTTTTCTTTTTCTAAATACTTTGTTTTGTATGTCGAAAAGGTTTTTAGGTGTAAATGTTATATACCTAAAAAAAAAACAAGGTGCGTATTTGATTTTATGCACCATTTTGGATTTAGATGTGGCGGCTTGTGTTATCAACAGATTTTTTTTTAATTGAAATTGGTAAAGTTATAGCAAAAAACAATTTGCCCAGTTTTTTTCGTTTCATTCGGTATGTTCATATAATATATCTTGGTTGTCCAGGTCTACCATATAGTAGTTAAATATAAATGGTCTCATAAAAATATATTAAAATGGGACAGGGCCGTACCAGAAAAAAAAATGCACTAGAGCAGATTTTTTTCGGGATCGAAACTTCAAAATAAAATGAATGATATTTTATTATCAAAGAAATTTAAAACGAAACTAAAATATGAAGTAAAACGTAATTTTGGTCCGTATTTAACTATTTGATCCTGATGATGGTATCTACGAAACAAAACGTCGGATTAAAATTCCGAAAAGACCATTGTGTTTTTCTGAAAAGGTTGCCACAGACACGTTTTTACAGAAGTCAATCATCTCTTAAATTAGGGGAGATATCATCAATTGGTAATTCCAACCATTTTTCAACTTTCCCCTGTAGCTTAAAAAATTACAAGGGACAGAATAAATCTGTTAATACTATTTTTAAAGCTCAAAAAAATAATGCGATCATATTGATTGAAAAGGATTTTGAAAACTTGATATTTTTCTTTTTTTTTCAGTATTTATAAACAAAAACTTTGTGGATAATTGTTTTAGTGGTTAAAAAATATTATCCATACGCCATTTCTCCACATTTATTTCGAATTAATTAAAGAATAATTTGTTGCACACCACGTCATAAAAACCAAACACAATTAGTATCTCCCAAAACCAAATAATTTTCGTATTAATTAGATGACTGGCATGCAGCCGCAGTGACGTGAAAATCAATTAATTTCAGGTGCCTGCAGATAACTTATCAGCTAAACAGCTAAAATAAAATTTATCAACTAAACATCTAAAACAAAATTACTGGTTATTATCATATAACTGTGAGATACTGTTAATAGCCCAAAAATCAGGATTGGCCCTGGGCAAGGGGAAAAATCTACTGCGCATGCCTGACGCTGTCTGCTCGCGCTTAGAAGATTTTTGGCTCTGCATTTTTTCCAGACTACCCTGCCAAAAAAAGCTCATAAAAGATCATAGCAAATAACAGATAAAAAATCATAAGTTTTTATAATCTACTTTTATAAGCCAACAGACTTATAAAAGTTTATAAGATTTTATAAGATCTACCTGTAACATTCGAAAATTGCAGCTCAACTTTAGCAGTTGTAGTAGAAGTAATGTAAGAGATAAATATACAGTCAAACTAAACTATAACCTAACCTAAACTATAAACTACGACAACCTGACCCACTATAATACAATAACACTCCTTGTGCTTGCACAATATCTACATATCTAATACAAACTTGTTCTCGTATAAGTACTTATTTATCGCCAGGAGCTGTGGGAGAGATGTTACTTTGATAAATTTCTATGAGATTTCATAAGCCAAAAACTATTTTTTTTACAAGCTTTTATTAACTTGCAATGAATCTATCTATATAACGAACAAGATATGTTTGTTCGGGTGGAATCTTGCAACTTAATTTTGACCAACTTCCCGACATCTGATCGGCTTCAAATTTATGCTTATATAGTTGCTGTGACAACACAAGAATATAGTGTGACGACATTAACAGCTTCCTACTCGAAGGAGGTGGAGAGGGGTACAGTTGAAGTACGCCCGATTTCGTTGAAATTAGATGAGTCGGGGCACTTAGGGATGAAAATAACGAATTTCTAATCAGATTTTTAAAATTCAATATGGCTTCAAGATGGACGATTTTTGATCATATTTTGCTAACCAATTTTAACTAACTTATATATATATATCCGATTGCTGTCAAATTTGGCATGCATTTATAGTTCCGGTGACAATACAATAATATGTCATTATTAGGCACCCCTCCCCCTACGAGGGGAATGGAGGGTGGAAAACACCTAAGTTTGTCCGATTTCAACCAAAATTGGTATACCGAAGCTTTTGGGGATAAGGAATACGAATCTTTGATCAGATTTTGAATATTCAATATGGCGGATTCAAGATGAACGATTTTCGATTATGTTTTGCTAACCAATTTTAACTGACTTATGCACATCCGATTGTGTTCAAATTTGGTATGCATTTATTTGAATACAATAATATGGTATTCTCAGGTACCCAACTCCCTCTAACGAGGGAAGTGAATCAAAATTGGCATACAGGGGTTTTTAAGGAGGGGGATTATGAATTTTCAGATGGAATCGTGAGTCAAAAAATATTTTTTTGTAGAAGTAAGTAAGTATACTAAGTAGAGCTTTTTTTAATTAGTTTTTAGGTAGTCGAAAAAACTGATAAAAATATCAGCTGTGTTTTTTATGAGATTTAATGAGGCTTTTTTTGGCAGTGTGGACACATAAAAATCTATAAAATGTTTGTCTGACTATAAAATCTATTTAAAGACTTATAAAAAAAATTGTTTTTACCAACTCCTAGAAAATTATAAATGTTCATAGAAATCTGTCAAATTCTATGAGTTGGTCTGATCATAAAATATCCCAAAATCTCATGAAAAACGTTTTTTTACAAACTTTTAAAACATTATAAAAAAAAACAAGGGTGTAATCATAGAAACCCGTAAAATGTTATGAGTTAGTTTGACTATAAAATCTGTCAGAAAGCTATAAAAACATCGGTTTATATAATCCCATAATACATCATAAAAGAAAAAGAATGTAATTATAGAAACCCATAAAATTTGATGTGTCGGTTGGATTATAAAAACCCTTAGAAAATATAAAACCATAAAATATGTTAAAAAAAATATCTGCACCTATCAAATTTTATAAACTATAAATGTTTATTAGCTTGACCGGTTATAGGATGAGATAAAAAACACACCAATTCTTACCACAATCAAAGACATACCTCATAAATTTTTACAAACTTAAACAATTTTTACAAAAAAACAAAACTCATAGACCTTATAAAAACTGATAAAGTTTAGGTACTGTTTTAGAATTATTATAATAAATGATGTTTGGAAATTAGTACATTTGTGGTTGCAGACGTATGGAATTCTTGATTTGAAATCAACTATATTAATAAAAATATTATCCGGTGGGCACAGTTGGAGTCCCTTTAGCGACAATGTGGAAACACAACTCAAAAAATCTCCGCCAAATTGGTGCAAAGAACGTTGATACGCCATTTTGGCAACGTTAAAACGTCGACAAATTGTTTTTTGGGTAGTATAAATGTATCTCGTCCCATTCCGATAAATTCAATAAAAAAATGTCCAGTCCTTTTTTATGGGATTAAAAAACTTCTCGAGATTAAAAAAACCCATATTTCCTTTCAGAACCGAGCGATACAATCAGAGTGCAGACCAAAGACAACAGCACGCAAACCACGCCAATTGCGACCAAAAAAATCACCAAAAACATCACCAAAAACGACGTCAACAGTTACTCGGTCGAGAACCTCGGCAGCAGCAAAATCAACAACAACGTCAACGTCAACGGCCCACCGTTGGCGCCGCACGTCAAAGAACTGTCATTATAGCACGGGACGCCGATCAGCCGATCGTCCAGTTTGAAGGTCAAAAGAAGTCCCATAATGGTGTGAACGAATGACACGCATTTTTTGTCAAAAAAACGCAACAAGCATACGTAAGGCATAGACAAAAGATTAGTTTTGATCGTAGACATCGTTTACGTCTGAAAAAATAAACGTTCATTATTTAAATGGTTGTTAAATATTGCTGTATACTAAGATACAAAAATTTTTTGTGTTGGTTCATTTCGTCAAGGTTCATTTTTTATAAACTTTCGTTTTTACTATTGGTCCTAAAATGTTTTTTCTGTTGGTAAAACTCTCTTTTTCTATTTTATTTATTTTTATTTATTTCTTTTTATTCTAATTATTTTTATTTATTTCTTTTTATTCTAATTATTTTTATTTATTTCTTTTTATTCTAATTATTTTTATTTATTTTTTCATTTCTAAAACAAAATTATGATTGTTTTCCACAAACCAAAACTACACTTTTTTGCACTCGACGCGCGTTTCGCTAACAACGTTAGCATCATCAGGAGACGATAAACGAGGAGCGAAACGCGCGTCGAGTGCAAAAAAGTGTAGTTTTGGTTTGTGGAAAACAATCATAATTTTGTTTTAGTGCAACCAAAGGTTCCAAATTCCCAACATAGTTTTTCATTTCTATTTATCTAAAATTTTTAAACAAAAGGTTGCGTAATTTATATTATCTATTATATATTTTTAGCAAAACCACGCACAGTTTTCAAGTAATTGAATGTGAAATATTCAAAAAGTTAACAAAAATACAATTTTTTAAAAAATATTTTATGGATGGTATACGTGCCTGCTGCCGCCATTTTTTTTTTGTTTTTTGGGGTTGGTTAACTCTCTTTTTTTATTTTATTTATTTTTATTTATTCCTTTTTATTCTAATTATTTTTATTTATTTCTTTTTATTCTAATTATTTTTATTTATTTTTTAATTTCTATTTATCTAAAATTTTTAAACAAAAGGTTGCGTAATTTATATTATCTATTATATATTTTTAGCAAAACCACGCACAGTTTTCAAGTAATTGAATGTGAAATATTCAAAAAGTTAACAAAAATACAATTTTTTTAAAAATATTTTATGGATGGTATACGCTGCCGCCATTTTTTTTGTTTTTTGGGGTTGGTTAAAGTTGGCTTGAAGTTTTGCGTTTTTTTTTTAACCAGAAAACAGTTTCTGCGGCGGTAAAAGAAAGGAGAGAATTTATCCGAGTAGAAAGAAGAGAGTGTGACGCATGCGCAGTTAAAATATTTCTACGTAACCTATAATGTCACATAATATATACCCAGCAAACATATCGCAAGTACAAAAATGGTACTAATTTGGAACACGGCATTTTACAATATTTGTACAATTTGTCCTGCAATGCGTGGCAACAATACAAAAAAAGCGTAAGTATTGCACTGGCATAAAGTACTTTGGTTAAAGTACTAAAATAGTGCTTTATTTGTAATGGCAAAAATAGTAAAATGCCGTGTTCCAAATTTGTACTTCTTTTGTACAGTGAATATTTTACATTTTTAGTAATACGATGTTTGCTGGGTAGTCACCTGATTTCTATTTGAATGGTTTTTATTTCAACTTTCTGGGACCAATTTAAAAAAGGTTTATAAAAAAAATGGCCTACGTTTCTAATGACCCAGTTCATTTTTTACTCTTTTTCAAAATATTTTTTTAATCAAATATATTTTCGGGGTTATTTGCACAAGTGCATCAAAATTATCAATAATGTTTGTTTTACAGCCCACATAGCAATTAAATAATATTTACATGCATAGCATATGCGTTAAACCTCCTTCTGAGGATGTCCTTTCCAGCACATCTTTGGCATATGCTTAGTACATACTATTTAAGTACATGCTATTAATATGCTGAGTCTACCATTTGAGCGGTCCTCTTGAGTAAATCATTAACACATGATATATCAATTTTAAAACATTTTTTGGTCTGTTTAGTGCACATGCTATTCTGGTACCGTAAAAGAACATCAAAAGAATGAGCTTCTAAGTATTTTCTTGGCATATTCTAAGGAAATACCACTAAAAAAGTTACTATTAGAACATCTTTAGCATATGCAAAGTATATATCACTTATTGAAACATTACTTGGTCGTTTTAGAGCACTTGCTATTCTGGTACTGCAAGAAAACATCAAAGGAATGCGTTTCTAGTATTTCCTGAACATATGCTAAGGAAATACCATTAAAGAAGGTAACTTTTAGAACATCTTTAGCATATGCAACGTATATATCATTTATTAAAACATTCTTTGGTCCTTTTAGCGCACAAGATATTCTGGTACCGTAAAAGAACATCAAAAGAATGAGCTTCTAAGTATTTTCTTGGCATATGCTAAGGAAATACCACTAAAAAAGTTACTATTAGAACATCTTTAGCATATGCAAAGTATATATCACTTATTGAAACATTACTTGGTCGTTTTAGGGCACTTGCTATTCTGGTACTGCAAGAAAACATCAAATGAATGCGTTTCTAGTATTTCCCTAACATATGCTAAGGAAATTCCATTAAAGAAGGTAACTTTTAGAACATCTTTAGCATATGCAAGGTATATATCATTTATTAAAACATTCTTGGGTCCTTTTAGCGCACAAGATATTCTGGTACCGTAAAAGAACATCAAAAGAATGAGCTTCTAAGTATTTTCTTGGCATATGCTAAGGAAATACCACTAAAAAAGTTACTATTAGAACATCTTTAGCATATGCAAAGTATATATCACTTATTGAAACATTACTTGGTCGTTTTAGGGCACTTGCTATTCTGGTACTGCAAGAAAACATCAAAGGAATGCGTTTCTAGTATTTCCTTAACATATGCTAAGGAAATACCATTAAAGAAGGTAACTATTAGAACATCTTTAGCATATGCAAGGTATATATCATTTATTAAAACATTATTTGGTCCTTTTAGCGCACAAGATATTCTGGTACCGTAAAAGAACATCAAATTAATGTTATTCTAGAATATCCTTAGTATATACTAATGAAATACGATTAAAGAAGGTTACTTTTAGGACATCTTTATCATATGCAAAGATTATAACAATTATGAAATAAGTTTTAAAAAAAATCGAAAAAAAAACGATGCACGAAAACGAACCCGGTAATCCGTGGTTTAGAGATGCTTGTCCATATATATCCACCAAACGCGAAAATTCTCTGATTAAGCTTTAATCATGATTAACACTTTTCAGTCGACCTATAAAGATCCGCCAAAACGCTTATATACCGCGGTTTCAACCTATTTCTTTGTAAACGCATGGTGCAGTGGATAAAGCATTGGTCTGTAAACCTGTAGGTTTTCGGTTCGAATCCCGTCGGCGCGTCGCACTTTTTTTTATTATTTGTTTCATTTTTTTTCTTTCATTTAAAGCCATATTTTAGGAGTTATACTGGTTCTGTGCTACTATAGATTTAGCACATCCTAAGAACCTGCATAGCATGTTATTAGGGCGGAACGTAATCTATTCTTAGCACATGCTTAGGATGTTCCAGTGTTAATGTAGAACATCCTTAAGATATTATTTTTCTACTGGAGGATATTCTATGCACATGCTAAAGATGACAAATTGCTATGTGAAAGTTTTTTTTCTATATTTGCAAGCTTTTTTTCATAATTTCGCGAAAAAGCCCGACTCCGTAGGAGGAGGACATTTTCGTTAAATATGAGAACAAACTAATGCAGTTTGTAAAAAACCACGTTAAACACTAAAATTATCTGGTTTATTTTGATGCACGAATGTAAATATGATGCACGGATGAAATTTTTTAAATTTTTTTGTGTCTTTTAAATAATTAAATAAGTAGAGTTATTATTATTTTAAAAAAAACTGTACCTAATATTATGTTCCTGTTGTTTAAGTCCATACTTGAACAAAACCTTAACTTTAATATAGTTTTATACATGCATATTCATAATTATGGCTTGACCAATCAAAAAATTTGCTCATTGCTCATTTTTTATGTAAAATTAAACGACAACTTTATAGAGAATCAAAATTAGGTCATTTTTACGCTTATTTAAAATTGTGATATTATTTTGTATATACAACCGTAAAAGGTTCCTTGACAGTTTGTAATTAGCTATGGTGTTATAAACGACATAACATTTAATAGGGACCTATTGGTACGTTATAAGTTGAACTTAATGAAGTCGCCACTATTTCCTACAGTTCCGCACGACTACTACATAGTAGACACTAAAAGCCACACCATTCTACTTAAACATATCGTACGCCGACTGACAGCTACCTCATTGGTCAGATCCGACAGAAGCTGTCAATCTAACGACGAGGGAGACTAGAGCATGCTTGGTGGTGTATCCTTAGAACATTGAACTACTACTTTTTTTCAGACCTAGGGCAGGGTGTTTGAGTTCAACATCTTCATCCCATTGTTGTCGTGTACCTTCAATAGTTTTTAGTTCAGTTCAATTAAATGGTCTAGATATAGTAATAAAAATCTATTTTTGTATAAAAAAAAAACTAAACATGTATTCAAGTAGGATGTACAACTATAAAAATAAGAAAAAGGTGCTATAGAAATTCCTATTCACACTGAAATTAATGACAAGCCGGCAACACAGATTTCCTGCCTTTGCTTAACAAGAATGGCCAAATATGACGAATTCTAACCTAATACACTTCGGAACCATTTTTCGCCACAAATTTTTCATAAAAATATCAAAAAAACACTATTGACAAGTGCTGAAACTTTCACTTTCAAAACAATAATGACATTCCAGGAAAAATCGAGAAACCGCTACAAACAATCAATGTTGCCACGTTGACTACAAAAGAAGATGTTTAAGGAAAACACATGTTAAATTTTCAAAAAACGTCGAAATTTTTAAATAGGTTGTGATTATTATATATTACGTATTATCAATAATTAATTAATAAATAAGGGTCAAAACTTAATCCAAATTTAATAAGTTTTTTGGTGCATAATTTTGTTATTAAAATTGGCAACACAGATTTATTTCGCCCCTTTCCCCACTGTAGATGTTGCACTCAAATAACCAGTGTAACAAGACAGACCAGACTCCTTCTAGTCGCCTGGCCTTGTAGCTGAAATCGCCTTAACAAGTTACCAATTAATACTTGATGTCACACAACGATTTAGATGGGTAATAATAAAATAACGAGTAGATTATTTTTTTTATTTATTTAAAAAATGTTTTCATTTATGAAATGTATATTAAAAAATTTAAATGCAAGTTTTGTTTACATTTCTGTGATTGTCGAAATGTCAGTTTCAAAATATTAGCCGCGTTCAAATCACAAACAGCGAGTTCGGATCTCTTACCTCTGCTTGTACGTTGGCTTGCACCAACCTCTACTGATGAAAGCTATAGCTTTGAAATGAGTGGGCTTTGAGTAAGGAGAGTTCTCTTGGCTGAGCTTTTAGATAACCTCAATGTTTTAATTTCAGTATGTAAATAAATTAATAGTTGTTTTGGGTTTTTTTTCGTTTGGTATATTTTTCGTGCATAATCAGTGACCTTCACTTTTGCCTCATAGTGCCCTCATAAATATTTTTTTCTTTTTTATTTTATCTATCGACACTAACATGCCATCTTGTTAGATAAAAAAAATATTATTTAATACGAAGAGGAACTCAAGAAATAACTTGGGGTACATTGGGAAGTATGAAATTTACCTACGCACAAGCGTTTTCTTCTTTAATAGAGTTTCAATATATTGGTCTTGGCAAAAATTAGATACAAAATTATACTTTACTTTATACTGATTTTTATAATCATTGTAATCTTGTAATTTTTATTCGTAATTGTATTTTTTTAAACACAAAAAACTTTTATTTATTTATATTATTATTAAACTTCGTGCAGAACTGTCAGAAATCGCCACTATTTTATTAAAATCAGGCTATGCCAACTTTATGTACCGATAAGTCTCTATTATTTATTAATGGGCTGTGTTGGTGATATAAACTAAGTTGGTGAAATATAGACTCTGTTGGTGATATAGAGCTAATTAAAACAAACTAATGGGAAAAAGAGTGTCCAAACTAGGGAAAATAGAACATATAGGGCACGGATATCGCCACCAAACCATCTAAAAAGTTAGGGGTAATGACTCAATTGACAGTTTCATAGCTAAAAAGGCATAACGGTTGGGGAAACTTCACTTTTTCTATGCTTTGACACAAGAGGTTGACAGACACTAGGCGCTGTTGAAATTTTTCCATCGAATCTCATAAAAAAATTATAGAATTCTTGTATTTTTTATCTGGATTTGGGTCGGTTTTGGAACAGATTTCGATTGAGATCCTAGAAGATTTCATCAGGTCTATGGGTCTATGATTTTGGGGAAGTTTATATGGGTGTCCTTAAGGGATTGGTTTCTAGAAGACTTGAGAAGACTTTATCGGGTTTTCGAGGATATTTTATTAGGTCTATGGATCTAGGATTTTTCAGGAGATTATATAAGTTGTTATGGGATTGATTTCTAGAAGATTTGAGTAGGTTTTATAGTTATGATGATTTTAGAAGATACTATGGACAAGAAGATTTTATCGGGTTTTGGGTCGTTTTTGGAACAGATTTCGATGAGATCCTAGAAGATCTTATCAGCTGTATGGGTCTATGACCTTGGAGGAGATTATATGAGGGATTGGTTTCTAGAAGATTTGAGGAGCTTTTATCGTTATAATAACTTTAGAAGATCCTATGGGCGAAGAGATTTTACCGGGTTTTGTGTTGTTTTGGAACAGATTTCAATAAGATCATAGGATATTTGATCACGTGTATGGGTCTATGATTTTGGAGAATTTTGGAGACATGACATTAGATGAGACGATATTGATAGAATCTCATCAAATACCCTAGAAACCGATCCCCCAAGAACCTATAGAAACTTCTCCAAAATCATTCGTCATAGGATCTTCTAGAAACACATCGATATAATATTATCAAATATCTTAAAAATCGATTCCACAAGAACCCATAAAAATTTCTCCAAAATCATTGCTTAAAGGAACTCCTAGAATCGCGATACTGATAGAATCGCATCAAATATCTTAAAAATCGATTCCACTAAAACCCATAAAAACTTCTCCAAAATCATTGTTTAAAGGAACTCCTAGAATCGCGATACTGATAGAATATCATCAAATTTCCTAGAAACTGATCCCACAAGAACCCATAAAAACTTCTCCAAAATCATTCCTCATATGATCTTCTAAAATCGCGATACTTATAGAATCTTATCAAATAGCCTAGAAACCGATCCCCCAACAAATAAAAAATATCCTAGAAACTTATCCGACAAGAACCCATAAAAAATTTTCCAAAATCAAATCAATCAAATATTCTAGAAACCGATCCCACAAGAACCCATAGAAACTTCTTCAAAATTATTCCTCATAGGATCTTCTATAATCACGATGTTGATAGAATCTCCTCAAACATCCTCAATACCCCATTCCCATGAAATCTCCTTCAAAAATGTGCATTTGTGCGATCATAAAATCTTCTCCAAGCCCACACCCTTATACAAACTGATAAAATGTCCTAGACTTCTGTCTTATAAAACATCCGTGATTCTCATAAAAGTAACTGGTCTTATCCAATCTTTTAAATTATTCTAAAACTACAAGATAATAAAATATTATATATTTCCTATATCTCTCTCTTCCTATATCTTCTCTGATTCTAGAAGATTATAAAATATTATAGAAAAAATATTGGCCTTCTCATTGAATCTTATAGAACATAAAAACATGATAAAAACTTATCCGGTCTGGATGAGATTTGAGGGGAAAATTTCAGCTGGGCGGCTTTTCAAAATGTATTATTGTTGTTTTCATGGCAATAATTTTCTTATATTTATTTAAATTTTGTTTATTCTGACACAAAGGCAGGAATTTAAGTTACAAAATAATCTTTAGGATACCTCATCTGTTTTTGTGGAATTTTTATACAATCCGCGAAGCAGGACAACTCAAAAAAAAGGTCAAGAATTCCAACTTTAAAAAGTAAACAACACTCAAAAAGAAAAAGTAAACAAAAAAGTAGGGTTATACGCCAAGCCGGACCAGAGTTCAAATTTACCCAGGGAATATTAACTTACCTAACCGTTATGCCTCTAGCCATTTTAGATAGAGAGGTGGTGGCAATTGAGGTGTATTTTATCCACATTATAAGTAGTATAAAACTGTAGTTTACATCCATACGAATTAAGTAAAAATATTATGATGCTCAGGTGATGGGACTTACAGGGAGGTCCTTAAACTTGAAAAAAATAATAGCTATATGAAGTCATTTCATCTGATTAGGGCTAAAGTCTGTTCATAAAGAAGAGAGAGTAATAAAAATGCAAATGTGGATACATTTTGTACTGAGTGATCAATCACTTTTTCTTCTCTTTTAAAAATTTTCTTCTCTCCTTTATTTTTATATACCTCACCCTGTTTGATCGGACAATACAATAGAACCCAAAACCGAGAACATTAGAAGGCAAGCGATAAACTATTCTCATAGGCGCGTTAATTCGGGGAAACTTACATTTTAAGTACCGTGTTATATATTAGTGAAGAAAATAGTAAATATGTGAAGTTTTATGAAATTTAATAAAACAAATTACTTTGGCGTTTTAACTATAATTAATATGCACACCTAAAAATTAAATTAAGGCTAAACAAATGGCTGGTACATAAAAAAAATGTTACGGTTATCAATTATTATAACTACAAAAATAATTAAAATTAAATGGAGGTAGATACGTTTCTTTAAAACCAGTCAAAAATAAAATAGGAATAAATTACTCAAATTCAGAAGAACAGTAAATGCTCCCATCATCACTCTCATTTTCTTCCAAAGAAATAATTAACGGTTCCACAGTTTCTTCGATTAAACAATCAATTTTCCACATTTTTTCTTCTACTTTTATAACATGTTGTACACAATTATGCCAATTATCTGGAGTTATTTTTTTAACTGATTCTTGAAAAAGCACCTCCACATCCTTTAATTTATAGGTAGTATTATTCCTTGCTACATACCCTTTCATTTGAGCCCATATTAATTCTATTGGATTAAGTTCACAATGGTAAGGCGGCAGTCTTAATACTGTTACGTTTCGTTTTTCAGCCATATCATCGACAACTTTCTTATTGAATTTTTTTTGTGGCGATATCTGCCTCAAAATTTATGTTTTTTTTCTGTAAGACGCTTACAAATATCAGCTTTTCTTCATGCTGTGGTTGGGACTTTCTCAAGGTTTCTGGAATGGTAACTGGCGTTGTCCATTACTATTACTGAACCAGGAGGTATTAGGTCTAACATTTGCTGAAAGTATTCTTCAAATATATATAATACCAGGAAGAAACAAAAATTGGTAATAATCTAAAATTCTTAAAATCATAAAATTATATTATTACTTAAACTTAATCCTCTAATTATGCACCTGAAACAATTTTGGCATTATCTGCATACCTACGTATTATAGTACAAAGACAGAACACGCATAATAACCAATTTCTCTATCAGGTTAAAATATAATGTATATTTTAACTGGTGTCTTTTTTATATATTTTTTTTAAATTTAAATGTTGGCAAAACACCTACGCCAATGGTACGCTCGAGAAAATGGGTTTTAAATCGTTTTATTACTCTCTCTTCTTTATGAGTACGTTAAGGGCCACAGCAAGGTAAAAAAATATTGGACACCTCTGGGTTGGGTTGGTCAGGTCCAAAATACCTAATTACAAAGCAGGAAAAAGTACACAATTCGCTAAAACTAATTACATTAAGGTACCTACTTAATCAAAGTTTACAAAAAATGTAAATAAAAGTCATACAATCTATGAAACACTTACAAAAAAAAAATCAAACAATAAAAAAAAACACTGAAAAAACCTAATAAAATCACAGGTTAGATAAAGGCAGGACAGGAGGGAAATTATGTACTATCTGGAGTCACTGAAATAAAATATCTGCGAATTTTAGCAACTGGGGTATTAAATATATCTATTTCCCTGTTATGGATATTATGAGTTCTACACATAACATGAAGTGGAGAAAAAAATAATTTGTTTGTTCCAGCTCTTGGAAGAGAAAAAATAAAATTTTGACGTGATGATAGACGTGGGACAAGAAAGTTAACTTTGTTTAATCAATCAGGACAATCTATCTGGTTATGTATTATCTTGAATAAGAGAAGTATGCTCTTCTGTCAGCAAGGGATTGAAATTTGAAGATTAAATTTGCCTCTGGGTAACCTTGAGGGGGATAGGTGCCATAAGTTTTTAGATACAGTAATTTTAAGAATCTTCGTTGAACTCTTTCTAGATCTTCAATATGTGTTATATTCAGGTGACCAAACTACCGAGGCATATTCTAATTTCGACCTGATAAAAGAGTAAAATAGACTTATGAGTGTTAATGTTTTAAAATTCACTTCTTAGTCTAGCAATAAATCCGAAGGTTTTGGTAGTTTCGGAGGATATGGTTTCATAGAACCATTGACTTAAGCTTAAGAGTCACATCGTTAATGAATATATCAAACAGTAAAGGGCCCAAAACGGATCCTTGAGGTACTCCTGAGGAAGAGACGTATTCCTCAGAGTTAATTCCATATACTGAGACAAACTGCAATCGATCAGAGAGCCATGATCTCAAAAGTTTTATAAGATTATATAGTTCAAGTTTGGATAATAATATTTAATGATCTAACTTGTCAAAGGCCTTAGATAGGTCTGTGTAAATGACATCTAATTGGGAGAAGCTATCTAATGCTTCAGCAATAGTTTGGGTAGTAATTACAAGGTTAGTTGTTGTTGAGCGTCCCCTAATGCCGAAGAGAAGAAATTCTGTTTTTGACAAGATGGAAGATTCTATTGTGCACCAGTATTTCAAGGCATTTTAAGAAGTTATTGATGATTGTAATTGGTCTATAATTAGCGATATTTGTTTTGCCAGATTTCTTGTAGATGGGACTAACTTTGGAGCATTTTCATACACTAGGAATAGATTGAGTGATGAGGCAGAGGTTATAGAGATACGTGAGTGGTCTGGCAAGCACATTAGAATAGTCCCTTAAAAGGAACGATGGCAACAGATCGGGCCCACTAGTCATCTTATTTATTGCATATTTTAGAGTTAGGTGACTTCGTCTTCAGAGAAAGATTTTATATCAATGATCGGAAATTTTATTTTTGATCTATCATTGGACATGCACTTTTGGTCACTTTTTGGATTGAATGACTTATGAAAGAAGTCAGCGAATGTTGAAGCGGTTTGCGATTAATTGGTAATTTGGGTGTCATTGTAAACCATGGTATCTGGTATTCGAGAAAAAGACGACCGTTTAGAATTAACATAGGACCACAGTTTACTGGGGTTCTTGTTAATCTGTTCTTCCGTATGAGAGATACATTGTTTTAGAACGAAGAGTAGTAAAATCTTGATATATTTTAGGATCTTTGGATCTTTTAAATTTGATGTGAAACTTATTTTTTTAGATTTTTTACAAAGAGGCCCCAAAACTATTATTTTATACAAGTTTTGACGCCTGCCTGTAAAAAAACGCCCCCACCCAGAGCTGTGTAATTTTTTTTTGTTACCTTGGTGTGACCCTTAACATAATAGCACGAATAAGAAAAGAAATGAAATGACTTCATATATCAATTATTTTTTGCAAGTTTTGAAGCCTCCCTGTAAAAAACGCCCCCACCCTGAGGGGTCCAATATTTTTGTTTGCTATCCTGGTGTGGCCGTTAACATAATAGCAGTAATTAGAAAAGAGATGAAATGGTTTCACATAGCAATTTTTTATTGCAAGTTTTGGGGCCTCCCTGTAAAAAACGCCTCCACCTACAGGTGTGCAATAATTTGTTTTATTATATTTGTGGGGCCCTTAAGACAAGAGCACTAATCATAAAAGAGATGAAATGACTTCTGGATAGAGCTATTATTTTTTGCAAGTTTTCGGACCTCCCTGTAAAAAAAGTCCCCACATCGAGGCGTGCCATACTTTTTTTTATGTTATCTCGGTGGGAACTTTAACATAATAGCACTAATTATAAAAGGGATGAAATGACAAACTTTTTGATGTATCATAAATATTTGGAAAAATATTAACTACTCGTACACGCCCCGCTATAGGTAGGTACCGTTTAACTGTTTTTAAGTCCTGAGGTAAGTAGATTGTTTTAATATAAATTGCCGATAGGATAAAATGAGTTCATAGCTATTATTTTTTGCAAGTTTCGGGGTCTCCCTGTAGAAAAAGCCCCCACCTAGAGGTCTGAAAATATTTTTTTTATTATCTTTGGTGTGCCTTTATCAAAACTGTCTACCTATTCCCTATATGTTCTATTTTCCTTGGTCCAAACAGATCAACGAACATCCAATATATTTTGAACTAAGTTTCATGCAAAAATTGCTTTATCCTTGTAATTTCAATGAGCTGTTTCGACTAAAGGTTTTATCTAGTGTAGAAGGCACATTCTCTGTGCACTTCAGTACAGACTCAAACGCTATCTGCAAGGTAAAGATAGGTCCAAATAAATCAAGAGTGGGTCTAGTGATTCAAGGGAAGTGATTTGGGTAGGTAGACAAACTTAAATTACTCAGGCCTCAGGCGAAAATTTTAAGAAAATCTTACTTAATGATGAAAACATAATTTTTTGAAATCACAGATAAGCCCCCTTTGTTTAGAGGATACAGACAAAACCAACTTATATTGACGCTCGCCGCCTATTGACAGCAAAACGAATGGATTTGTTGTCAATTTTAACGACAAAAAACACTGAGGCGGTAGTAGTTAATCGACCTTTAATAAAGTCAGTTTTGCTCAAATAATAGAGATCTTTTGCACCTATAATTTTAAAGCCTTTTTACTTTGTCGCTTTATCGCAGACCAACTGAACGAGGCAATAATAAAAGCATATCACGAAAACTGTCCACTCAAAGAAAAAACTGACAACCGCGGTATGTCTTGGTGGAAAAACTCACTACAAAAGAAACGTAGGGAGGTCAGGCGCCTCTTCAATCAAGCCAAAGAAACACGAAACTGGGAACGATACCGTGCAGTGCTGACAGAGTACAACAAGCAGATAAGAACTGCCAAAAGAGAGGAAGTTCTGCCAAGAACTAAAAGAACGACACAGTAAATCACTGAATGCCCAATCCTATTGTTCATGATCACCGACCAAATCATGAGGGCTGGGCAACCTCAAAAAAAATCGTAAATGCAAATGCAATCGGAATGGCTTATAAGTTCTTTGAACCATACCAATCACCAAGTGTGGACGGAATCTTTCCAGCGCTGATTCAAAACGGTCTAGAAGTCCTAAAACAGCATCTGGTGAATCTCTTGCGGGCCAGCTTAGCTTGGAACTATATACCAACTAGCTGGACAAAGGTCAAAGTAATTTACATACCTAAGGTAGGACGCACGGACAATATTCCCAAATCACTGCGTCCAATTAGCCTTAGCTAAAGGGCCTGGAAAAGATAATAGATACGCACATTAGAGGTGTCATCCTTATAACCCAGCCTAAACACTCATCAATATGCGTATCAGGCGGGTAAATCGACAGAACTAGCACTAACCAACCTGGTAGATAACGAAGATAAACGAAGCCTTTGATGCCAAAAGCATCGCTCTGGGCATCTTCCTTGACATAGAAGGAGCGTTTAACAACGCACTACTACAATCCCTTTTTGAGGCAGCATCCGCTAGACGGATTGAATCCACTATCACTGGATTCATAAGGAGAACGCTAGAAAATCGAGGAATCGACACGACCATAAACAATGAAGTTGTTAGATTCAGGGCCGCAAGAGGCTGCCCTCAGGGGGGTGTTCTGTCACCCCTCCTCTGGTCGCTCCTAGTGGACGACCTCCTTGCGTGTCTACAACTGATGGACGTAATTGTACAAGACTTCGCTGACGACATAGTAGTCGTGGTGAAAAATAGTCTAGAGAGGTCTATCTCCAGAAAAACGCAACAGGTCCTAGACACAGTAAATGACTGGTGCAACAGGGAACAAATGTCTGTAAACCCTAGCAAAACAATCATTATACCGTTCACCAAAAAAATGAAGCTTGACTTACTTGTTCCTCCGGTACTAAACGGTGAAACAATCCCATTCGCATCTGAAGTAAAATATCTGGGAGTGACCCTCGCACACTTACACTTACTTACATGGAATGCGCATTTGGAGAAAGTAAAGCAAAAGGCAGCTCTGTCTCAATAGACGTGCAAACGTATCTGCGGTAAGTCTTGGGGCGTTAATCCCAAACAAATGTACTGGCTGTCACGGTAGTTAGACCCATGATTACATACGGGGCAATAGTTTGGTACACGAAGGGCAGGCAAACGCTGGCTCGTGCCAAACTAACAAGCATCCAACGTCAAGCAAGTATGGTGATATGTAGTGCTATGAGCATCACACCATCAGCAGCGCTTGAATGCCTCCTAAACCTTCCTCCTCGACACATTGTCTTGGAGAAAGAGGCTATGAAGGCAACCTACAGAATCATAGCCAACCAATGGGGTGGCGGGGCAAGTCAAGTAGTACGAAACCCTTTAAGGCGGGCAATTGAGAGCCACTGCATTCTAGGGCTGCTCGCGGATCTAATACCCGCAACAGTAAACAGCAAAAAGCTATACAACACTATTCTCCCAGATAGGGAGGACTGGACGACAAACCGCAGAAGTTTCTCAAGAGAAGATAGCTGCTGGTACACTGACGGATCCAAAATGCCTTCAAGCGTTGGATCCGGAGCTTATTGCAGCCGGGAAAATATCAGGATTATACATAGTTTTGGACGAAAGGCTACAATTTTCCAGGCGGAACTCTTCGCCATTGAAATGAGCGCACGTTGGATGATAGATCATAACTGGTGCAACAGATCAATAAAGATACTTTCCCACAGTCAAGCGGCCCTTAAGGCTCTTGAATCCTATAGATGCTCATCGAGAACCGTTAGGAGCTGCCAGGACACACTGAATACCCTAGGGCGAATAAACACTGTGTCGCTGGTATGGATTCCGGGACATTCTGGGCATCGGGTAAATGAGACTGCCGACCAGCTGGTGCGCGAAGCGGCCTCTTTATTGGCCCCGAACCATCCCTTGGAATAGCATGCAACACAATCAACACTGCTCTTTCAGGCTGGATGGAAAACAAGTTCCACCAATACTGGAGAGAATTGCCGGGACTGGTACATTCCAAAGAGTTCATTACAGAACCCTGCAGGAAGAGGGCCGGGAAACTCATTGAGCTCACCAGGCAGGACATCCGGACAATGGTTGATCTATACACCGGACACTGCAGGCTGAAAGTATCATTACACAGAATGGGTCCAAGTGAGGACACCGAATGTAAGCTCTGTATGGAGTATGATGAGACGGCCAGACATGTGCTGTGTGAATGTCCGGCCATTGCACGTCAGCGTCAACGTATCTTCGGTAAACCACAGATCAACGGACTGGATCTGAATGATGCTTCACCAAAGCAAGTTGCGAGACTCTTTAAGAGGCTGAATATTCTGTAGCAACCAAAAATGTTAAAAGTGAGCCACAATAGACCCAATAGTGGTCCCAGTGGACAGTGCCATACTGGCACATTCACAAATGAATCAATCAATCAATCAACTTTATCGCTTATTTCGAGCATGCGCAGTTACGAGGTATTAACGGAATCCCTTACTAACCGATAAAGTTTGACGTTACCTGCGGGTGAACACCGCACCCCTTATAATTGACGACAGTAAAAAGTTAAGTAGAAAAACAAAATATTCCAATTGATTTTTGAATGCAAATGTGTGTCAATTTTTGTATAATCGTTTTTATTTGGCTAAAATTTCGTAAGAAATGTAAACATTGACTTCCACTGGCAACTGTGATAAGTGATTCCGATCTGTTTATCCTAACCTCCCTTTTCTATGTAGTGTTTTTGAGTTTTTAAAGATTATTAATAGTATAAATAAAAGTCACCGTAAAAAACACAAGAATAAGATATTTTAAAAGAAAAATATTATTGGACAATTTTTTTTTGTAAACCTTGATTATAATAAATACCGTATAAAGTCGTCTATAAATAAATGAAAGGCGATGTACCCTAGAAATGCTGCTTTCAAAATAACGTGATGTTATCTACGTCACAACGCGTTATTAAGCGATAAAGTCACATAACGAGGATTCTTCATAAGAGGTGCAAAAGATCTCTAATAAATATAATAATCGTAAGGCAAATCCCACATCTAGCGCTTCAATTCCGTAAATTTAGATCTCGGTTGCTAAGTTTCCACAATTATCCCTCATTTAACTTCCTATAAATACGTAGTATAGCAATAGGTAGCCTAAATACCGATAAATACAATACATTTTCTAATAAAGTAGGTATAGTGCTGAAAAAGTGTATGTAACATATTGTTTTATTTTACCTTCTAGAAACAAATATTGAAATCAGGATTTTCTGCCTACAATCTGACAACCAGGGCACCGACCCGACGGGTTTTTGTTATTTTCATATTTTTGTTTTAAGGCTGATAAAAATGAATAAGAAGTATGTGTATATTTCTTCAGAACCAATCAAAATGGCTCTACAGCGTTGCCATAACTGGTCCTTAGCAATTTCCTTATATTTGGTTACTGATTTGCAAAATTTGCCTCCAGTATATGGAGTGCGTCTTCAAGTTTATATTAATTACTTTGGTTTTATCTGTATCTTCGAAACAAAAGCGGTTTTTCAAAAATAAATCATCAGAGCACAAAATATTTTTAATCCACAGAAAAGCTCTTTGAATTAACAAGTACCCGTCGTAAAATACAAAAAAAAATATTTTGACGCAAATACCCCATTTGTTTGAATTAAATACATATTAGTTTAAATATACGCCTTACCCAGGCCAAACAAAACAAAAGACATCGCACACGACCTACCTAGACCCGAGTTTGTTAACCCTTAGTGATTTGCGACAATATGCGACCAGTCACTTAACTTTCCCTTCACTTAGGGTTAGTGAATTTTTCTAAAGGACAAGTAAAAACAGCAAATATTGAAAAATCATGCGGAAAAATATATTTATCCTAATAACAATGCATTGCCATCATAAGAATTCGACAATCTCATTTGCAACGGTCATTGTTCTATTTATAAGGAGATCATGATGGAACAGTCAGAAAAAAAACGATGACCGGAAACGAATTCGGTAACCCTTGGTTTAGGGATGCTTGTCCATATATATCCACCAAACGCGAAAATTCCCTGTCGACTTTTCAGTCGACCAATAAGAATCAAAATGTATTTTTTATTTTATTTAAAGCCATATTTTAGGAGTTATACTGGTTTTGCGCTACTAAAGATTTACTAATGGTTAGTAGATACTTCATTTACACTATTATGGTTAATATGTTATTTGTAGGTAAGAAAATTTATAGTAAGTAGACAGTTCACTTGTCTCATATTTAAATGAACTTTCTACTTGGGGCTAATAAATTCTTACTTAGGATTAGTGGATATTTTTCTCACTGCGACTTAGCTCAGGACTTTTCCGAATGGTTTCGTTCAGTTTCGGCAGGCTTCGCGACTACGTCATACGTCTTCAATAAAGGCGACGCCATTTTTGTTGTTTATTTGTTTTGATTCCGTATTTTCAATTGTGCTTTGAGAATTTTTCACTGTTAAAAATTAGAAGGAAGTAAGTTAAAGATGCTGTTGCGTAAAAAAGACACGCCGTGTTTATGGAGAACATCAGACCATCGGAGGTATTGACTTTTTTTGTTTTAAAAATCTGCTGTTAAACATCAATGGGTTTCTCCCTCACACATTTATATTTTTTTTAAAAGAGAAAAATACAATAATCCAGGATTTTTGAGAAAGTAAACAAATACATGACAAATACTGAATTCTGTCTGTCAAACAACAATCAGCTGCCTTCATGGCATCGCGGAGCATGTGCGGAACAGCGTTACTGTAATAAGATAAAGTAATAGAGGGAGAAAGAGAGATAAAGAAAAGAGAAAGTAGAAGGACTTGCTTATAACTTTGTGGATAAAAGACATTGGAAGGGCGTATATTTAAACTAGTTGGTATATAGTCTACACAGACGACTGGATTTATGAAAAAAATTGGCCCAACATTAAAAATATTGCAACAGGGCGTTTTTTAACGGTTTATTGTAGAATAATAGTTGAGGGGCATAGAGTTTTCGTTTGCCCTCCGTGGGCTTTTTGATGACGATTTTACGAAACTTGTTTTATTCGGTTACTAATAGTCCAATTATGGCCTCTTTCTCACCTTCCATTTAAGTTCTAAGTGCCACTTTTGGTCTCTTGTAAAGTATACCAAATGCGCCAACAAAACGTTAAAAAAACCTTTGGTTGCAAATATCTGCTTTGAGTCCACTGGAAAAAATTGCTTTTGTTTGCCTATAAATAACTTTGTTTTAAATATTACTCATGAATGGAGAGTTAAGTTGTAAACACGAGTTAATTAACAACGTATTTGTTACACAAAAAACTACAGGGTAAAGTGTTTATTTTAGCATAACATTTATTATTATATGACAGACATATTGTACACTTGATTTAAAAAAAAAAACGCATACATGCAGTCACAAAATTGACCTTTCTAGAAGTGTATAATATATACGGACTACCAGCTAAAATGCCTAAAAACTTCAAAAGTATAAGTTGTCATATTGTTTAAGAAAGGTTTCTAAAACAGAAAATATTTTTTTACTTAAATTAAAGGCAACCTTATTTTTATATTAAATTTTGCATAATACTAAAAAATCAGAAAAAATAATGCTTTAGTAAAGTCTTTATTGAACAATATCAAATTATCACTCGAGTAACGGACGAAGGCTGTTCTATAAAGAGGGCGGTAACCCATTTTGGAGTTGATAAAATAACAATAATACGAGCGCTGGATTGAAAACAATTCGACGAATAGGAAACTTGGATTAGGACAAAAACGATGGTAAACTTAATACTAATTATTTTAACTTAAAAAAGAACTAAAATGAATAATTTAGTATTTAATAGGATCACCATTTTTCTCTATTATAAGCTGCAAACGTCTGGGCATTGAAGAGGTTAAATTTTGAAAATACTGATGGTCTTCTGAGAGCTGATCCAATGCGCGATAAATAGCATCGCTTAACTCTTCAGCATTTCGTGGTCTCCAATTCCTTCGGTATATTATTTTAACGATTCGACCCCATATATTTTCCATTGGGTTAAGGTCAGGGCTGTTGGCTGGCCAAGGAAGTGTTTCTATATTATTATTCTGAAACCATTGGCGAACAACATTAGCCGTGTGTACTGAACAGTTGTACTGCTGATAAACGAAGTCATTATTTTCATGTAAAGCCTGTACAGATGGCAGCATAACGTTTTCAAGGATTTCAATATATCGTTCACTATTGAATCTTCCTTCGATTCTCCAAAAAAAACCCAAACCTCTAGCACTAAACCAGCCCCACATGTTTACAGAAAAATATCCAGCTTTTTTAATATGGTTTGTATATTCGCGTTCAAATCTAAAATTTGGTGGACAATAAACTAAAATTCTCCTGCTGCTTGAAGATGATTGAAAAACCACCCTCTCCCAGAAGTCATTATCACGAAGAACGTTGTTCAGTGCAAAAATCACTCTGGCCTGTTTTTGTTCTTCTGTTAGAAAAGTCTTCTTTGCAGCAACTCGACAAGAGACTTCTGCTTTCGTTACTCTTCTATTTACTGTTGCTAAAGAACCCGGAAATAATGTTACATTAGCTGCTTCAACCGACGTTGAAAAAGGATTTTGTCTGAGATGGTCAATAAGTCTCTCATCTTGCACTTCAGAACTAACTTTTGGTCGTTCGTCCTGATCCATCTTTCCTATCCGTAGAATTATTTTCAATCCAGCGCTTTTTTCATTGCATTATCGTCATTTTATCAACTCCAAAATGGGTGGCCGCTCTTCTTATAGACCAGCCGTCTTCTATAACTCGAGTGATAATTTGAACTTTTGTAAATGTTGTAATCTGTGGCATTTTTAAGAATGTCACACTGAATTTTAAGGTGTCAGGCATACTAAGCTGGTGGTGCCTTATAATAGTATACACCAATGGATAGCTAAATTTTGTGGCATAGGAAAAAATGCATCTATGAGTTTTTTTTTTAAATCAAGTGTAGTCCACATAAAACTGGTACAGCAGAAGTTAGCAGCCTGTTCAATTTTTAAAATTTTGACAATGTCACAGACTCCTGACAACATCACGTTTTGCATGTCAGTGTCATCCAAATTTAAAAAAATGCCGTCGTATCTTTCCAAATTTGATAAAGCTCAAATCTTAACAAAACTAGACGGTGGTTGGTCTATTCGGCAAGTAGCTGTTGATTATGGGAGAAGCAAGTTTACGACGGTAAACATAAACCACCGATTTCAAGAGGAGGGAACTATGCGCCCAAAGGAAGGCACCGGTTTGAAGAAAGTTACTAGCCCAGAGAAAGACCAAGAAGTAAATTTTCTGGAAAATTATCCGTTTACCAAAACGAAAGAAGTAAAAATTGAATCAAATTTTCCAGGATCTATAACAACATTAGGCAGGACGTTGTCGTATCGCGGCAAAAAAAATAAACTAAGTGAGAAAAAAAAAGCAGTCTCGATTATTGTTAACGTTAAATTATTCTCTGAGGGACGAGAATTTTGGCAGCAAGTGGTTTTCACAGATGAGAAGATATTTAAGTCCAATAGCAATAAAAAACAAATTCTGGTTTATCGACCTCTAAGAACCCGATACGAAGAACGATATATTGCTGGAAACGAAGACCCGGCGGGAAGATTTTCGGTAAATGTTTGGAGCTGGATATCGGCTAGAGGAAATGGCGCTCTATTTGGAATTAATGGGCGATTTACAGCCGAAGTTTACGTTAATTTGCTGGAAAATGTAATGCTTCCAGAGGTGAGAGTCCCTTATTCAGATCATTTTGTATTCCAACAAGATAACTGTCCAGTTCATAGGGCCAGAATATCGAAGTTTTGCCCTGGCCTACAAAATCCCCTTAATGCAAATCGAATAGAGAACGTTTGAAGTTATTGCCCAGGAATTCAAAATATCTAATGGAATTCATCATATGATTATTTGAAAATTTAGCCAATTCAATGCCCAGAAGACTTCAACACATTATTGCAGCCAACGGTGCAATGACGCGCCATTAAAAAATAAGTATTTTTTTTATATGGTTTTAATTTTATTTATTTCGTTAACTTGATCGGGCCTTTTAATCGTTTTAGGCCACTAACTTTCGTCAAACCGGTGCCGTGCTTTCGAGGGACAGTTCCTTCTTGAAATCGAGTTACTATCGTAGACTTGCTTCTTTAATAATCAGCTAGTCGAATAGACCAATTACTTTTGTTTAGTTAATAAAACATTTTTGCTTTTTTGAAATGTGGTTTTTATTTTTAGTAACCTTATATTTTGAAATAGTAAAAAAATAAACAAGCCGTCTTGTCAAAGTCAAAAAGTCAGTGTTGCACATAGGAAAATATAAAAAATCGTATTTGCAACTACCTTCTGCTGTACCAGATTTATGTAGAGAGAAGTGTACCTAATTTAAGATTGTAGATATTATTATTCGAATAAAAAAATACGAACTTTTAGAAAATATTAATGGTGCTGTGAACTAAACAATGACTTTACGCCGGGTGTCGAAAGGTCAAAGACGTTTCTGTTGAAAAAGTAAACATAAGGCGTGCGTAAAAGCGTTACTTTCCGCACTTGTTCATAAAGTAACTATTGAAAATTCACTTTTAATTAAAAATTTGTACAGCGGACTTTTCGTTACTTCAGAATTCAGTGTCAAGAATTTACAGGCTATTTTGCAGATCAAAATAAGACTTTTTTTCCATAAAGGACAAAAAGTCTTATTACAACCCTGTATAACATACATTATTTTTTCTAATCAGACACGTTTTTGACATCGACTCCCGAAATAGTTGTAATTATAAAATGAATGCATATGTGATGAAGCGAAAATAGTCTTAAGAGTAGATGTTAAATAGGTTTACATAAATTGTTTGTTGTTAGTACATGTCCTTTTTAAGCTATAAAATAAAATAAAATTAGAAGGCATAGGCTGACTTTGACCAAAGAAAAACAAAAATAATCTAATATTTCTACATAAACTAATGTGCAATTTTACAACTCATAGTTAAACGTCAAACTGCAGTTTAAACCACAGATGTCAACTTTTTTACATTTTATAGGTGCAGTTTACCAACAAACTTCGGTTTAACCGTTACCGGCGGTCTGGGAGCTTGTTAAACTTCAGTTTAATAGTTACCGAAAGATTCTAACCGCAAAAAATTTATTTAAAATTTGCTTTTAGTAAAAAACTTAATATATTTAGTAAAATCGCTATGATCGAGGATTTAGAATTTATTTTTGAGCACCAAGATCAAAAATTATTTGTCCTAGAACAAATCCTTTAAAGGAGTACGACGATGTAGATTTTAAAAAGAGGTTTTAGATTATCTAAAGAGACATGCGAAATTGTCCACGAGGACATTCGACAAGAGTTGGAACATCCCACAGACCAGTATAAGTTTATTCTCACACCGAGCTCATGGCACACGTATACATATACTGTATATCTTTGCGTTTCTGACAATTCTGAATATTTTTTGTTGTGGCGTCTGGCTGTATGTCTGTCTGTACCTAACGCTGATATCTCAAAAACGACTGGACTGATTTTTATCAAATACTATGCTGGGTTTGGCTGTAGTTGATGCCATTTTAATCAATCAATCAGTCCTATATGCCAAAAAAATCTAGTCTTTTTAAAGTAGAAAAAAACTTGTTGTCCTCCTAATACTACAGCTAATCCAACAGCTCTGCTTTTCTTCCTGGCCGTGGTTTAAATGTGACTTATAAAATTGAACAACTTGTTTACCAGTGGTTTAATCCAAAGAGTAAACTGAAGTTTAAACTATGGTTTAATCTGGAGTTTTACCTTTGGTTGTAAAATTAGCCCTAAGGCAGTTTGACTTTAGGTACAGTTAAAGGCGGGAATGAAAAAAAATGAAAGCAGGCAAGATAGTTTAATTGCAAAACGATTAACTAAATAGCATACAACTTAAGGTTAAAAATTTACGATGTACAGACTTGCATAAAAGTAATTTATAAGAGAAAAAATTTATATGAAAACTATAGGTAAAAAAAATGACTTAAGTCTTGCATGCGAGAGCCCTCATGTTGGAATCAAGTCATTTCTCAACCAAAAATTTTTATACTAAAAAAATTGAAGCAAGGAAACGATGTAAGATGGTCAAATTTTACTTTGAAAACGGGTACTCGATTTCACGCATAAATAGCCAAGGCAATGTCAATCTTCAATATATATTTTCTCGTCCACTTTATTTTAATTGATTCAAAACAAACTTACGGCTTTCTTGGACAATGTTTTATTTAATTATTTATACCAACAGGCAACGTTTCGGTCCTAGGTCTGGACCATCATCAGGGCTAACAAGAAAACAAAGAACATTATTTTATTATACAGAACTAATTTTTTTTTTTAATTTTAGTTCTTATGCCTAGTTTATTGTCAATATAAATAGCTCTTTGACTGGTTACTGTCTCTTGTTTAACATTTTTAATCCTAAATGCTTTATTATGTATGTACCATATCCTTTTTACGTGTTAAGAATTCATAGATTTTTTATTTGTTTTTTTATATAAACATTTATAATTTGTTTTATTCTCGATCTTTTGTGTTGCGTGTTTTTGTTTAAAGATTTTTTAACATTTTTAAACTAGTTTTTAACATCTTATTCTTAAGTAAAAGAGCTATTTATATTAACAATAAACTAGGCATAAAAACTAAAATTTTAAAAAAAAATAGTTCCGTATAATAAAATAATGTTCTTTGTTTTTTTGTTAGCCCTGATGATGGTCCAGACCTAGGACCGAAACGTTGGCTGTTGCTATAAATTAAATAAAACATTGTGCAAGAAAGCCGTAAGTTTATTTTGAATCAATGTCGATCTCATAGAATATATATCAATCTCAGAGAATAGGCAATGAGAACCTCAGGGAATACACAATGTCAATCTAAGAGAAAGTCAAACTTAAAAAACAAAAGATCAAAAGATCTCGGGTGGAAAACAACGAAAATTCAAACTTGGATGAGGATCCCACAAGGAACACACAAAGGACCAAAGCGAAAAGAGAAATGATCAAACGATGTTTCGCCCTGGGTAACCAGCATGGCCTCGTCAGTGGTTTCACTGGTCACCCGCCCCAGACGTCATTAAACATCATCATACACTCTGACCTCCAAATCTGAATCACTCACAAATAGGCATCGTTCCGATGACTGATTCAGATTTGGAAGTCAGAGTGTATGATGATGTCTGGGGCGGGTGACCAGTGAAACCACTGACGAGCCCCCGCTGGTTACCCAGGGCGAAACATCGTTTGATCATTTCTCTTTTCCCTTTTTCCTTTATGTGTTCCTTGTGAGATGCTCAACCAAGTTTGAATTTTCGTTGTTTACCAACCGAGATCTTTTGATCTTTTGTTTTTTTTTTAGTTTCATTCGGTCGAAGTAACTAATATGGAGGTTTTTTTAACTTCCTTTTTTTGTAATGTCAATCTTGTCTTCCAAGGCTTTCAAAATCAAACTAATGAACAATAAAGGCTTTTTTGATTGGTTTGGGTCAAGATAACACTCTGATACTGCCTAATTTCAATCAAAAACCACAACGTTTTTAAGGTAAGAATTGACAGTACGTTATTTTAGATTAACAGAGCTCCTTGAACCAGGTGAAAATAATTTGTTAAAATTACTTTCAATAATTGTAAACATTATATGTACCTGTGTTAACCTTGATACTCAATAAAGTATTGATACAATCCATGGGTTATTTTTATTTCTAAAATTTATTAAAAACGAACGCATACTATGGGGAAGAGGGTACTTAACAGTTTTAAGGCAGTTTAAAATTAAATAAAAAGTTTAGATCAGTTTCACCTAACAAATACTGTTTTTCAGTTATATTTGTTTGTTAATCACTTGTTTACCTTGTTGAAAAATTGACTCTTCTGATAAAGTAAAAACGAGACACAAAAATTGATGTCACGAGTATTATATTATGATGATTCATTTGTAAGTGTACCAGTCGGGCACTGCCCACAGCGACCAATAGCGGGTCTATTGTGGCTCACTTTTGATATTATATGTTGCTAAATAATATTCAATCCCTTAAAAAGGCTCGCCACTTGATTCGGACATTCATACAGCACATGTCTGTCCTCCATACAGAGCCTACATTCGATATCCTCACTTAGACCCATTCTGGCGAGCTTAATGAGTTTGCCGGCCCTCTTACTGCAGGGTTATTTAATGAACTCTTTGGAATGTGCCAGTCCCGGCAATTTTCTCCAGTATTAGTGGAAGTATTATACAGGGTTCCTAAAATTTTCCTTAGGGATAGGATTTCAATAAATCGAACAGAAATGGCATAGAAAGTTCTGCGCGCACAAAAGAAACAGGTATATTGAGCAGTGGTGCCAGTTTGTTATTATCTCCGGACTGCTTTCATGAGAAAAAATTGTCGCCACTCTTTCATTGTGAGCATAAATCATAGTTGCAATATTAACCGTTGACAAGATGTCTGCAAATTCCGCTAGATGGCGGCCACACCATGAGATGATCGAGGAAAACTGGGATTCACAGGCATTGCATTTTTATTTCCTTTCGAGTCGCTTCAGTTTCGTAAATTTTGTGTTTTTAAAATGCCGTATACTCGAGAAGAAAAGATTTTTATTATTAAAAACTACATAAAAAGTGACAGTGCGGACGAGGTCATTGGACTTTTTGTTTTTGCGTTTCCAGATCGACCGGTTCCTTTGGCTCAAACTGTCTACAACATTTATCATCGTTTTGAAAGGTACAGGAGCATAAATGGTTGAAGAAAGTGTTACCACGACGCCGAAATACCAGAGCATCCCGTTCTTCTACACAGGGTGGAACGAGACGAAATGGTATGCGCTTACGTTGAGGCACATGAACCATGTTCGACGAAACCGATTGCGGAGGCACTGGATATTCCCAACAGTACTTGCCAATGGATCCTAAAAAAATACGGCTACAAGTCGTTTAAGATTCGAAAGTCGCAGGAATTGCAACCAGGTGATTATTTTCGCCGGTTAGAATATTGTAAGGTTATGAGGGATAAATGTGACAGGAACGAAAATTTCCTATCCAAAGTTTTGTTTAGTGACGAGAAGACATTTGAACTTCATATCTCTCACAATCCACAAAATAGCCACTATTGGTCCCGCGAAAATAAACATCTGCACGCAAGTGTTAGAACGCAACATCCTCAAAAATTAAATGTTTGGAGCGGTATTGTCGGGGATCACATATTGGACCCTTTTTCATTGAAGGGAATTTGAATAGCGAAAAATATGTTGGTCTTCTCCAACACCAAGTTTTACTACGGTTGAGGGAACTCAACATAAATTTGGACGAATTGTGGTTTCAGCAAGATGGCTGTTCATCCCACAATTCACGCCAGGCTACAAATTACCTTCATCAGGTATTTGGTGATAGAATTATTTCATACGTATGGAAATATCCGATGTCCTCCTCGATCACCAGATCTTGCGCCAAATCACTTTTTCCTATGGGGTGGTTGGCACAACAAAATTTTCCAACACCCTCACTTACGGCCTACGACTATACGGGAGTTGAGGGCGAAAATTTTGGAGGCGGGCAACTCTATCACCCCTGAAACGTTGGCTGCTACGCGCCAAGAGTTTTACAATAGATTGGGATATTGTGAGGCTCAAGAAGGGGACAGATTTGAACATCTAATCTAATTAAAAATTAGATGTTTTCAGGTCCAAACCACAGCTTTTTCTTGCTTAAAGGAGGCGGCAGGGTCCATTATTTACGATACTGAGCGATAAACTCGTAAGGTTGTTAACATTAGAAAGAAATATCTTCGCTTTTAATTAAATTTCTTTCCATTCTGTTCTACTAGTGACATCTATCCGGAAACGGCCAAACCATGCAGCTAGCACTAGCAGCCAAAGAAATCAATAAACGGCGCTGTTTTTTCTTCAAAACTAGCCGGAGGGTAAAAGCGAAAAATAAGGGGCTGCCAATATTTGTAACACCCAAAAAGGGATGAAAAGATTTATTTTGCTCTGTTTCTTTACAAAAGACGTTTTTTTTTACGAAAAACTTGAGCTCTGCCACTTTTTTTATTTTTTCTTCAACTTTCTCGAAATTTTCGTCATACCGTAGAAAAAAATTATTTCCCCCATGGTCATACTCTACTTTTATTCGAACAAATTTAGAAACAGAGACGGGATCAGTTTTCGTAAAACGGGGGGGGGGGATCTTGGTTTCGAGTGAGAAGATAAAGGGCACCGCAGGCAAAAATTTTTCAATTAAATTAGCCGAACGCAAAAATGTTAGAAAACACCAAATAAAAATGGCGCCGCTTACAATTTTTTTTCAAAAATTACGTAATTTCGGGAACGCAAAGAAATAGGTCTAAAGAGTATAATTTTTAAGAAAAAAATATCAATTTTCTCGCCCTCCTCCACTGGGACTACAGGGGCCGTGCACAAATTACGTAAAGGTCATAGGGGGGAGGGGGGTTGCAAAACGTTACGTAGGGGGGAGGGGGGTTTTCGACAGCGTTTGTATTTGTGTGAAACTAAGAAAATTTGGAATGAAAATAAGTAAAAAGTTTTTTTTTGGGGGGGGGTAGTGGTCTTGAAATCATTACGTAATATTAGGGGAGTGGCGTGCCAAACCGTTACAAGACATTACATAGGGAGGGGGTCAAAAATTGGTAAAATCAACGTTACGTAATTTGTGCACGGCCCCACATCTGACTGTTCCTCCTTTTTGATTTCGAATCAAAGTGCAAAACCCGGATTGGACGTTCGAAGGCGTCAACCCGTCCTATTTGCTTGATAAAGTTTCTACGGAAATATCTCAGTCGATTTCTCCGGCCGTGTATGAATGCTTTAGGTTAGGCATTTGCATGTATCTCAGTCCTCAGCCTGTAAACAGTGCGTAAGGACAATGGTTACAAAATGAAAAGCCGAAAAATATTTTTTTTACGATATCTTTCATCAGTTTGGTATTAAAGTCGAGCAAAAACAATTTTTATTCCAGTCCTAAAGGTATGAAAATGGAAAACATTAGAAAACAACAACCTGGAATAAATTTACTGTAGTGACAACATCGCCCCATGCCCATCCTTTTCTACCTAATGTGCCTTTCCGTTTAACCTTAATAAAAACGTTTTGCCTTTCTTGGTTAGTCTGAGATATCTATTATAAAGTTGTTTTTTCTTTTGGAAAAATGCCTATTTTTCCCCGTTTTGATATCAACCTAAACTTTCTTTAAGGTATGCTTTTATATAAATATTTGCCCTCTTTACGAACTAAGTGATTACAAATAAACAATTTATCTTCCGAAATTCTTTCAAAAATTAAAATTTTCGTAAATTAAAAAAGTTACACAAACTTCTAAAATACAAAACTTAAAAGATATATTATCAGAATGCGATTTTTACCTCTTAACTTCCCTTGAATACTGACTTTCGCAAGAGAGTGATCAGTTTCTTTCTATGTCTTCTGGAACTACCTCAAACTCACAAAATGCATCAAAATAAGCAGACAATGTCAATCTCAGAAAACCGATAATGTCAATCTCAGAAAACAGACAAACTCAATCTTACAGAATAGGCAATGCCAGTTTCTGAGAGTAGACAAGTCAACTGCAAAGATAAGATCTGGTAAATCTTCTGGTAAATGTTTAAACAATCCCATACTAAATTTGACTTCTGATTAAATTTTTGATAAACGAAAAAGGCCTTTTTGATTGGGTATAAAAATACCTCTCGCCACATAACAAAACCTTGTTTAAAAATAACAAAAAACGACCAAGACCCTTTCTAATAATAAAAATTACGACCTGTTGTATTTATGTTTCTACTTATTAACCAAGTTTACCTTTATTAATTTTTGCGGTTTTTCTGCCCTTGTCTGCAGTAGCAGCAACCACCCGTTTGTACTTCAGAAATGGAGACTGAATTTAAGGCATCAAAATAAATAGACAAGGTCAATCTCAGAAAACAGACAAAGGCAATCACAGAGAATAGACAATGCCAGTTTCTGAGAGTAGACAAGTCAACTGCAAGGATAAGATCTGGTCAATCTTCGCGAATTGTCAATGTTCAAACAACCCCATACTAAAATTGACTACTAAAGTTTTCAAAATCAAATTGTTGATAACCAAAAAAGGCGTTTTTGATTGGGTATAAAAATACCTCTCCCCAAATAACAAAACCTTGTTTAAAAATAACAAAAACGACCAAGACTCTGTTTAATAATAAAAATTACGACCTTTTGTATTTATGGCTCTACTTATTAAACAAGTTTACCTTTATTCATTTTCGGGTTTTTTTTTGCCCTTGTCTCCAGTAGAAGCTACCTCCTGTTTGTCGGTGTAAAATGGTAGAATTTTACTTAAAAAATGGAGACTGGATTTAACGCATCAAAATAAATAGACAATGTCAATCCCAGAAAACAGACAGTCAATCTCACAGAATAGACAATGTCAGTTTCTGAGAGTAGACAAGTCAACTTCGAAGACAAGTCTTGGTCAATCTTCGCGAATGGACAATGATAAACAAAAACGGAGTTTTTGATTGGGTATAAAAAATACCTCTCCCTAACAAAACAATGTTTAAAACTCGGTTTAAAAATACCAAAAAACGACCAATACTAAATAATGAAATTAACTCCGTAGTTACTATCATTAATCAAGTTTCATGTGCCATCACGGAACTCAAGATATCATAAATTATGCAACTTAACATCATTGCACTTACTATGGTGTTAACTCCCCGATCAACCGACTAAGTAGGCTCGGTAATAAACTGATTGAACAAACTGATGTCGATTTTTATAACACTACATTAGTAAAATTTATTAAAATAGTAAAAAGTCAAGTATTTATCTCTGTTTAATTTAGTGGGTTTTTTAATCTTAATTACTGTGATTAATTGCACTACTGATACCTGTTGATACGTGTGATAATTAGGCAATTTTATTTTGTTATTATGACTTGTGATACTTAGTTAAAGTTAATCCAAACATTTAGAATTATTCTTTTACTATGTAAAACTGTAACTGGCTTGTTCGTAAATATAAGAAAGTAAACTAAACCAACACCCTGAAAAACTACGACCTATTGTATTTATTTACGTTTATACTTATTAACCAAGTTTACCTTTATTAATTTTTGGGGTTTTTCTTTACTTGTCTCCGATGGCAGCAGCCTCAGATGTGTTGGTGTAAAATAAAAGACGTTTTTGATTGGTTTAAAAAAAGCCTCTACCCAAAATATCTTTTTTAAAAATAACAAAAATTCAATATAAAAACGACCAAGACTGTTTAATACTAAAAATTACAACCTTTTGTATTTATTTATGTTTTCACTTATTTCCCTAATTTACCTTTACTAATTTTTGGGGTTTTTCTACCCTTGTCCCCAGTGGCAGCCGCCTCGCGTTTGTCGGTCGCCATAACCTCATCTGGAGAGTCGGCCTGCTCTTGCATTTGCGTTTTTAACGTTTTCTTTATGTTGGCAATCTGAAAGAGACAGGGACGCTTTAAAAAAAGTACCCACACTACAAGACAAATGCTTAAACTTTTTTTAAGGTGATCACAACATATCGGAAATGGGTTAAGTAAGGTAAAACTAAAAAAAAAACATTAGTATAACCTCGTCCGTGAATAGTTTCGCAAAAAAAACATTACGTAAATAATGATGATTTTCTCAAAAAAATTTTAAAAAATTATATTTTAAAAATTAAGTTTTTTGGTCGGCCAAAATACATTTTTGTTCAACTAGCGTCCCTTTTTTGACGAACAAGGTACACTAATTCCAAATTTAATTGGACGACAATGACAGGTCCTTTTAGTATCTGTGTTTGAATATCAGCCGCCCCATTGAAATTGTTTCGGAGTGTTTAGAATAGTAGTAGTGTTTACTCCAAATTCTCTGAACCAATTCCAATATGACGGCTGAAATTTTTACACAGAACCTAAATGGAAATGTCACTGTGAGCCGCAAAAAACTGGTCCAATTTAATTTGGAATGAAGTGAAGAACATTCGAGACAATCATTGTACTTTTTATTTAAATCAAGTTATTAGGACAACAGATCATAGACCACATTTTTATTACCTTTCCTTAAAAATAGGAACATGGTACTCTTGTTTTAAAAAAAAAACGCTTACATGCATTTTTCCCTATATCTCAAACTTTGACTGTTTTTAGTATACCACCAGCTTGTAATGTCGGACAGCATTAAATTCGTTATTACGATGACGTTATGTCACACTGATAAAATTAAAATTAAAAAGGCCTCTAAATAAAAAAAAAGCCTTAATTAAACACAAATAATCTTATTACCCGACTACGCAACGCTAAGGAGGGTTTTGAGTTTAGTTTCTTCGCCATTTAAATAGCAAATAAATATATTTAAAAACAATCTTTATTGCAAAAGAGTAATTATCACTCGAGTTACAGAAGAATTCTGGTTTTTTAACACAAAATGAGTGACCGCTCCACTCATTTTGTGTAAAATGAAAAAAGCGATGGATTCAAAATAACAACGGATTGGAAACAACTAAATATTACTTAAAACAACAACAAAAATTTCAATAACACTCTGCAAATGCCTGCGCATTGAAAACTTAAATTTAAAAATATTCATGATCTTCCGAGGGCATTTTGTAGTCTCCAGTTTCTCTGATAAATAATTTTAACAAGTCGGCCCCACATATTTTCTAGTGGGTTGAGATCAGGGCTGTTGGATGGCCAAAGAGTTTCACTATTATTGTTTTAAAACCACTGGCGAACAACACTGTCGTGTGCAGTTCACATGCTCACTGAAAAATGTCCAGCTTTCCTAATTTGGTTGGTTTATTTTTTACCAAACTTAGAATTTGGAAAACGGTACACAAAAATTCTTCTGCGGCTCGAAAATGACTGAAATATATTTTCATCTGCAAAGACACCCTCTCCCAGAAGTCATCATCATGAAGAACATCATTTAATGCGAAAATAGCACTGGTCTGTTTTTGTTCTTTCTTGTGGTCTGGTTTTTTTGCAGCAACTCGACAGGAAATTTCAAATTTTTTAATCTTTCTGTTAATAGTTAATAAGGAACCTTTCATTTTGTATCTCAAAACTTACAGGCTTTCGTCCTGATCCATGTTTTTTATTCATCGAATTATTTTGTATCCAACGTTTTTTCCATCGTACTATCGTCATTTTATCAACCCCACAATAAATAGCCGCTCTCCTTATAGACCAGCCATCTTCTATAACTTGAGTGATAATTTGTGCTTTCGTGAATGTTGTAATTTGCAGCATATTTGACTTTGGAAATTATTGTCAAAATTAGTTTGACGCAGCTATCTTAAACTGGTGAATAGAATACATGGGTTATTCCACCAAAAATGTGCATTGTTATGCTAAATTTTGTCCTTGAGTAGTTTTTATAAGAAGAGTTGATAAAAAAAAAACGAAAAGTAATCTAAAGTCAGTATATTTGAAGGTGCTCAAGAAAAACCTATTATAACTTGCTGTTTTTTGTGAATTTTTCGATCATATTTGACCAAAACATAAAAGTTAACATAAAGCTTGGTGGTGTCTGTGGTACGTTTTTATTATTTTTTGTAGTTACTGCTCTGTAATATTTTTTTTATATTTTTCGACGCTACTTTTGAGTTTGTTTATTTTTCCTTTGTACAACAAAACTATCTTTTTCTGTGCTTTGTTTTTATAACGTTTATCAACCTTTGTTTTCTTACTATGCTTAAATTACCCTTTTTTGGTAGGTTTTTGTCCAGCTCAATCACTGCACATTTTTCTTTTTCTGCTTTTCAAGATAATTTTTGCTTGCTCCTTTCCATTTTTTTTTTGTTGATTTCTTTGTCCTCTAAGCGCCCAATGAGCATTTTCAGAAACTTCTGGTGACAGATATTTATATAATTATTATAAAGAGGGTTCCATTGATACCCTAGGGTATTTAGAAGTTTCCTACAAGAATTGAGTTTGTATATTTGTTTTATTAAAGGCTCTAAATTGATGGTACCCTAAAGTAACATAAAACTGGCGTTAACAATATTTCCACGGACATCTTTATAAAAATTAAAGTCATCGGTTCAAATGTTATATAAATTGGTTTTCTGTCAACCCACCTATAAAACCGTAAGTAACTATCAATTAAAGATATATAATAGATTGGTTTTTAAAATGTTGCTATCAACCCACTTATAAAACTTAATTAACCAACAACAAATTTATATAAGATAAGACTGAAAATATTTCGAGAGACACTTATAAAAACTTGGGAACTCGCACACAATAGTTATATAAATTGGTGTCTGTAATATTCTTATGAACTCATTCAAAAACCTTTTTTGCCCATAAGGTTTTTTCTATAATGTTGTTATTAATTTATTTATACAGTGATGATAATACAACTGTTTTTAGAACAAAAAAAACAATTTTAATTTATTTTGTCAATTATAATAACAAAACAAACAAGATTTTTTAAGGTTAATTTTGTGACATCAAAAGGCGCGTTTTTGCGAAATGAAAAGGAGCGTTTTTGCGACATCCAAAGGCGCGTTTTTGCGAGATACCATACCATTATTATCTTGTTTTAATTACATCAATCTGAGAGAAATAAGAGATCCAAATCTTCTTGAGATAGTTGCCGATGACAGATATCGGGATCGAATGCATTTTACACCCGATTCCCACCAGCGTTTCCGATGCGCAGTCACCCTGACTCAAAAAACTCATCACGTGGTCCGACATGAACTTGTATAGGCAAATCTCTCTTAGACCACTTGATACGTGTTTTGATTCGGGGGACCCACGAATGAGAAACGCATAGATGGGAACCGTGTTTTAGAAAAAGAGAACAATATAGTAACCGTGTTAAGGTCGCAAAAACGCACCGTGAAACGTCGAGTGCATACGCTGATACTGCTGGTCGGCGGTAAATGTGAACACCCCGGAAAATACTCGCCTGTACACCCTTCGACCCCGCAATCTAACTATATTCTTGAGATAGTTACCTCTGACAGTTATGCGGGCTTGAAATGTGTGGAGGCGGGTATTTTTCGAGGAATGCATTTAGGAAAAGAGAACAGTGGTAACTATGTTAAGCTCGCAGAAACGGACCATCAGTGTTCAACACTGCGCCATCTGCAGCCCTTTGTTCCAAGTAGCATCATTTTTTAAAATGGTCATAAAATAGTGTTTGTCGAGGTAAACAGTGGTATAGTTGTATTGTTTTTTTTTATAGAATTGTCGGAAATTTTCGCCATTTTGGATTACAAAAATAGGTTTTTGGCCTAAATAAAAACATTATTTATGGGGTTTCAACATGTGTTTCAATCGAAATATTGCTTGTTAGGGTTAAGAACAACATACGAAATTCAATATTTGTCCCAGAAAGAAAAAAACGCGTATGAAAAAAAAACTGATAGTTAAATGAATATTTTTTTTCACGTTTTCTCAAGTATTTTTGGAGCCCATGAAATTTACGTGAGTGTATTCGAAAACTATACAGTACACACGGGACCGCAGCTGATTTTCAGAGTAGGATGACTTGAAAAACAGCTTTTATTTGACCATAGTATATAAATATTCATATTCCTGCTTCAGCTTAACTCACTTTCATTTTTATTTATTTTAGAAGATCGCTAAACACCATTTTATAAATTTTTTTATTGTAAAAAGAAAAAGAATAATACATAACCAGCAAAGGGAAGAAAGATGGAAAATCTATATTTCTAAATCCATAAAAATCTTTAATTTGTTATGTAGTGTTGTTAGAACAGTTGTAAAACCTTTTTATAATAATCTCTATACTTGAGGGCTCATAAGGAAGTTTTATAAAATCTATATGTTGTTTTTCTATCCATTACTATGTACCATAAATTTTTATAAGCTGGTGTTGAACAGATGTTTTTCAAGTCTTTTTTACTCATTTAAGAGATATATTAGAGTTATAAAATTATCACCAACACTAAATAATATAACTTTTGGTTATCTTATGAAGGTTTTATATTATTTGCTGTAACTTTTATATAGACAAATATGCTCATTGGGCGTAACTGCTGTTTTATTCCTTTTTCCTTTTGTCTAATATATTTTTGGTATTCTTTTTATCCTTGCAACTCTCTTAGTACTGAGTCATCTGTAATATGCTTTCGTCTCTCCCTTTCTTTTTCTGGCTTTATCCGTATTGGTGATTAACTGCAAAAATCTCTTTGTTAGTTTCTGTCATTTCCATATATTACCAACATTCCGTGGGACATAAAAACCACGGAAATGATGCGCACGGAAATGAGGTTTTTGTTATTTTCAGGTAGTTCTGAAAAAATAAGCAAAACGAACAAAAAAGCACAAAAATCAAAACGAGATAGGGAGCAGGATTACTTTCTGAGATATATAGCTTTAAAGTTGACGTGTTTTTAGGCTATATTTTTGGACATGGTACAAGTTTTTTTTTCACAACTTTGATGGACCCACATAAGAACATTTTTACTTGGATGGAAAGGGTGTTTCATTCAGTACAAATACAGAAACGAATTATTTTATTTTGGCGGTAATCTACAAAGTTGTGAAAAAAAAATTAGAACATGTCCAAAGATATAGCCTTAAAACACGTCAACTTTAAAGCTCCATATCTCAGAAAGCTGCTCCGTATCTCGGTTTTTTATTTTTGCGCTTTGTTTATTGAGTACTACAACATATAAAAAAATTATGAAATTTAGCCAATAGCCATTTCGAATGTAATTTGTGTAGGGTTCTTTCTTTGCAAGCAATTTATGTTTAGTTTTTAAAAATATTCTTTTTTACTAGGCACAAAACAAAATTGTTACTTATGTTAAGTTAAAATAAAAAAGCATATTTTTAAGAAATAAATACAAGTTACCCATAATAATGCAATTGTAGTACAAAACCTCTGGTTGTTTTATTATAAAAGATTATGGCATATTTTGAAACATGTTAGTTTATATTTTTCACAATAAAGAAAATATTACAATATGATCTTGTCTGTGCTTTTTTAAATATTAAATAATTTTCTTTAAAATGTTTATATCTTGTTTTTAGTACATAAAAAACAATAAATGCCACTCTTTTGTATTCCAAACTAAATTTGTGAAACAGAAAAAAATAATTTTCATCTCAAAAAAATTTTACTGTATATGTGGGGCAATTTATGGTAAACCCAAACATTAGAAAAAGTCTTGGTGTAAATAATATTAATACCCCTGGTTTGGAATACACAAGTGTCGCATTTTCTAACTTATTATTGATATCCACAAAAATTAGCCATACTAAACTTGATGAAATAAGGAAAGGGTGTTTTAACACATAGGTATAAATAGTTAAATGGAGTCCAAATGCAAGTGTTCTGCGTCCAGTCTGCAAAATGTCCTCTGGAGCAAAATATTTATCACACACGTAAAATCCGTTATATATTTCATCAGCACTTAGTTTATTCGCGTTTAACGGCTTCACTATACTTGTGAAAAATTACAGGATTGCCTTTGGGGAAACGATGTCTCCCCGTTTTTTTATTGGGATCATGGCACGGTCTCCGCAGCTTTGTATACAACACACTCTAACTCTTTGTTTCTCAGCCATTGTAATCGAAGGATAAAATCACAATTTTTTTGAACAGGAATAATCACAAAATCACTTTTTAAAAACCTTGGCAAACCTCAGTTTTCAAAATGGAACTCATAAGTTATGAGTCATAACCGACATTCTGTCACTTTTGTCATAATGTGCCCTCTGACGGAGAACCCTAGAAGGGGTAAGAGGAGGAGCTGCAGATTTCTAGAAAGAATATTGCCAACCTAAATATTATTATGTTGGCAGTTCCTTTGCACGCGGAAACATAACCGCACTTTTCGCGAAAAATAATTATTGGCGGGAAGGGTGAAGTGACGGATCTATAGTTCCTTAATCTATGGACACGAATAAACGGGCTCGAGTGGAAGCTTTTCTGCAGTGGTCAAAGGTTTTGACGAATCTACTCACCACTTGTTTCAAGGATCAACGCCGCGTGAGCTTGAGCGCGTAAATACCCAGAGTCAAAATTATTTTATATAATTTTTTTTTTCGGTAAGATGAAAAGTTAAAGTATTTTATTATTATTATACTAAAAAATTACTTTTTAAACGATTATTAAATTTTGCTAAGGTGTATTTTCTATTACAAAACTGTAGTTGGGCACATGCCACGGAGGAATAACGTTTGCGGGATAAAAATAAAAAAATAGGTTAGTTTAAAAACAAATCCATATACTTTTTGTAAAAACTTTACGAAAGAAAATTGTTCTCAATAAAATTTTTAATTAAAAGCCGTATTTTTATTTATTGTTTGGCTTTTGACCCTTATGCCCACTTTTGGTGGAATCACCCACATACACTATTATATAAGTAAATTTTGCAGAACAGGAAAAATGCATGAATGCGTTTTTTTAAACAAGGGTTCATTCTTCAAAAAAGCAAAATTGCAGAAAGCCAGCCATAGTAAGTAAAATAAGCAAAAAAAACTAAAAAATATGTTATGGCTTGCTCACCTCATTATCAATGGTCATCTGCCTTAGCATGGCAGTGTTTTTTTCCGAATTCGCCCGACGTATCTGAGTCTCAACGCAACTAAGCACACCCTCGCACGCCGAGCACCAATCTTGAAGACAGTTGACAATGACGTTTACGTCTTCCGGTCGTATGTCCCTGCCGATGGCGTAGTCAACTTCCAGTTGGCCGTTCTTTTGATCCAGTTTTCCATGGATAATGTCTAAAATTTATTGTATTGTATTAAAGTGTAAAAATAGTCCATGTTCTCAGGGCCGGATTATAGGGGGGGAACGGGGGCAGGCCCTCACTTTGGTAGCCCCACAAATCTCACCACAACAAACTATTTATTACAGAAAAAAAGTTAAAAAACCTTCAAATCAATTACTTCAACCGAAAAGAAACTAAAAAACAAAAGATCAAGAGATCTTGGGTAGAAATAACGAAAATTCAAACTTGGATGAGCATCCCACAGGGTACACACAAAAAACCAAAGCGAAAGAGAAATGATTAAACGATGTTTCGCCCTGGGTAACCAACGTGGGCTCATCAGTGGTTTCACTGGTCACCCTCTACCATACATCAGAAAGAGAAATGATGAATGAATACAAAATACAAATTTTAATTTTTATAATCTCAAACAAAATTTCTAATAAACATTAGGTACGTACTTACACTCCCAAAGTAAAATAAAAGGTAGTAACTATTTATGTAAAAGATACTACGTGCTTTTTTTGTAGCAAAATCATTAATAATGTCTTCAAAGTCCAATTCTCTAAGTAAGTCCCTTTCTATACTGAGCAAAGCCTAAATGCCAAACGTTGTTGATTCATCTTTGTACTATTTTTAGTTCATTTTGGAAAAAGATTGTTCGCCGGTGCAGTTAGCTATCATAAGCACTAAATAAATTCTTAATGCGATTTCGACGTTGGAAATGAGGCGCAGAAGTTATTATTAAAAAGAATTTTGTAGAAAATTAGTTCTTTTCATTCATTTTTGACTTCGTATTAATATTCATATTGTACCATAAACGAAGACAGTGAGTTATAGCTGAAATGCTCTGATGAAAAGAAAGCTCAGCAGAGCGTATTCAGAATGATTAATTAAAAAATTAATGACATTTTTTAATTAAACCATTTTTGAAGGTTCCACCCCCCTCCACTTTTTCAAAAATAACAATTTTCCAAATATTACCTAAAGACTCATTAGAAAAGTTGTTCGTATTGAGAAAACACTTTACCGCATTAAAATCGGTGACGTCTTTTTTGAGTTATAAGCATTTAAAATTATTTTAAAAATTAATATCTCGAAAACTAACTAGAACTAAAATATGACAGTGCTTAACGGCACTCGTCTAATTCATTGGCTTCAAAAAGTGCCACATAAACAGGCCTCTAGCGTGTACCGGTTTCGAGATTAGCGTGATGTACGATTTCATGTTTTTGTTTTTTTTTTCAATTTTTGTTTTCTGGCGTTTAAAGATCGAAATGGACAAAAATAAAAAAAAAACAGAAGCTTGTAGCCCTTGCTAATACCTTCAAAAAACACTAACATTTGTTAAAATCGGTTTACTGGTTTTGAAGTTATAGTGGTTTTTCTTTAAAAATATGCTAACTTTGAAAGCAGATTTTTTGTTGTTAGAGTTAATAATAAATAGTTAAAAAAAAGATCAAGAGATCTTGGGTGGAAATAACGAAAATTCAAACTTGGATGAGCATCCCACAAGGTACACACAAAAAACCAAAGCGAAACAGAAATGATTAAACGATGTTTCGCCCTGGGTAGCCAGCGTGGGCTTATCAGTGGTTTCACTGGCCACCCTCTACCATACATCATTAAACACCATCATACATTTTGATTTCCAACTTTTAATCACTCACAAATAGGCATCGTTCCGCACTGGTACTGGTTAATATTTCCAGTAGGATTATGCTCCTAAGTTAGTGATGGGCACATCGAAAGAAAACATCGATGTTGAATATCGATGTCAACATCGAAACTCATCATTGATGGTGAAAAAACATCGGAATAAAAACATCGATGTTTCTGAACATCGATATTTTTTTTTGTTTTTTTTTTAGAGTAGTCCGTTATTCAAAAAATCGCAGAAAGAGTTTTTTTGGTCAGATACACTCTTGTAGTTGACGTTAAATATAACTTAACTATTTCTGTTAAATATAATACTATTTTTTTACAGATTTTAATTGAATTGAAGAAGATATAAGCACCTTTTCAGTAAATTTAGCAATTTTATAAATAGGTTTTTCAAAAACATTGCGAAAATAAGTAAATAAAAATAACGATAACTGTGAAGTTATTCTTCCTTAAATACCGGACTCCATTATACTTAATAACCACTACGGAATAACATTTAGCAACTGCGCAGTCGCAGAAATAACGATAACTATGATAAAGAGTCAAAAACACTGACCAAAAATACCCTATTGTTAATGTTACACAATATTTATAATAAGCATGCAAATAAGAGATTCATCTTAATATTCGATACATGATATACAAAGTCTGTTAAATATCTTAGGTAAAAAACAACCAAGAAAATATGAGTAGTACATTCAATAGAATCTATTTATTTTATAAAATGTTGTTCTTATTGAAGCACACTCTTAGAGGTCCCAAAAGCTTTTTCGTACTCTTTGCATTCATTCCATCGATTCCTTCTTTCGGTGAGGGTTTGGTCAGCTTTTTAAAACAAGCTTTCTGATGTGGTGAGGTACAAGTTTAAACTTCTAGACACACTATTTCCTATAATTTTTTTTGTATCGATGTTCGATGTTCCGATGTTTAAAAAAAGTATCGATGTTTTAGCATCGATGATTTTTTATAAACATCGATGTTAAAAACATTGATGTTGAACAAAAAACATCGATGTTTTTGAAACATCGATGTTTTATGCCCATCGCTACTCCTAAGGTAATTAAAGCAAAAAAAAAAGTTAAAAAACCTCCAAATCAGTTACTTCAACCGAAAAGAAACTAAAAAACAAAAAATCAAGAGATCTTGGGTGGAAATAACGAACTTGGATAAGCATCCCACAAGGTACACACAAAAAACCAAAGCGAGAGAGAAATGATTAAACGATGTTTCGCCCTGGGTAACCAGCGTGGGCTCATCAGTGGTTTTACTGGTCACCCTCTACCATACATCATTAAACACCATGGTGAGCAGTGAAACCACTGATGAGCCCACGCTGGTTACCCAAGGCGAAACATCGTTTAATCATTTCTCTTTCGCTTTGTTTTTTTGTGTGTACCTTGTGGGATGCTCATTCAAAGTTTGAGACAATGATGTGTTTGAAATTAACTCTGTGTTTCGGACTTCCATTGTCTATATTTTATTTATACACGACGTTTCGATCAGAGATTGTACTGATCGAAACGTCGTGTATAAATAAAATATAGACAATGGAAGTCCGAAACACAGAGTTAATTTCATGCTCATTCAAGTTTGAATTTTCGTTATTTCCACCCAAGATCTCTTGATCTTTTTTTTAACTATTTATTATTAACTCTAACAACAAAAAATCTGCTTTCAAAGTTAGCATATTTTTAAAGAAAAACCACTATAACTTCAAAACCAGTAAACTGATTTTAACAAATGTTAGTGTTTTTTGAAGGTATTAGCCAGGGCTACAAGCTTCTGTTTTGTTTTTTTTTATTTTTGTCTATTTCGATTTTTAAACGCCAAAAAACAAAAATTGAAAAAAAAAAAAACAAAAACATGAAATCGTACATCACGCTAATCTCGAAACCGGTACACGCTAGAGGCCTGTTTATGTGGCACTTTTTGAAGCCAATGAATTAGACGAGTGCCGTTAAGCATTATCATATTTTAGTTCTAGTTAGTTTTCGAGATATTAATTTTTAAAATAATAATTTTATAATAATGCTTAAATGCACCGATTTTAATGCGGTAAAGTGTTTTCTCAATACGAACAACTTTTCTAATTAGTCTTTAGGTAATATTTGGAAAATTGTTATTTTTGAAAAAGTGGAGGGGGTGGGGTAAAAAATGGTTTAATTAAAAAATGTCATTAATTTTTTTTCTTTCCTAATCATTCTGAATACGCTCTGCTGAGCTTTCTTTTCATCAGAGCATTTCAGCTATAACTCACTGGCTTCGTTTATGGTAAAAATGAATGAAAAGAACTAATTTTCTACAAAATTCTTTTTAATAATAACTTCTGCGCCTCATTTCCAACGTCGAAATCGCACCGGCGAACAATCTTTTTCCAAAATGAACTAAAAATAGTACAAAGATGAATCAACAACATTTGGCATTTTTGTCTTTGCTCAGTATAGAAAGGGACTTACTTAGAGAATTGGACTTTGAAGACATTATTAATGATTTTGCTACAAAAAAAGCACGTAGTATCTTTTACATAAATAGTTACTACCTTTTATTTTACTTTGGGTGTGTAAGTACGTACCTAATGTTTATTAGAAATTTTGTTTGAGATTATAAAAATTAAAATTTGTATTTTGTATTCGTTGTGTTGGAGGACGGCCCTCCCCTTTCTCTTTTGCCCCAGGGCCTCCAGTCCAGTCGCGGATCCAGCAATCTCACCAAGGGAAGGGCGCAAGCAATAAAACCGAGAATAAAACTTATGTAGGCCGGCTCAATCGACTACGAACATAGGGCAAAAGAGCACTTTTTCATGGTCATCATTGTATCTGGGGGTTTGGTTAGATTGGTATATTGGTTAGTGGTGACCTGACCCTCCCCACCAACTAAGCAGTTTCGACCAACATATGTTCGTAGTTGCTTGAGCCATTGGGGGTGACTAACAGATACTACCTACATTATAATACAGTATATACAACTAATTTATTTTGGCAGTTATTTTTTAGACAAATCCTTAATTCTAATTAAAACACAAAAAAATACATTCAGTAAAAATATACCAACATTATTATCGTATTAAAAACACTTTTAGTTATACAATGAAATTAAGTTTTCTTTTTTACTTTGCAAACCTATCTAAGATAGAATGTAAATCCAGGTTCATTGAACGATATATAATACAAAAGCGCCTACCGTGGACCGAAGATAAGTTTTCAAAAGTCTTAAAGTGGAGAAACTTCTTTCGGCAGTAGCAACCGAACCAGAAAGAGAAAAACCAATTTTTAATGCATTGTAGATATTGGGGTAATCATGTTTACTACACAGCGTCAACGCTGTTAAGGCATCAACGCATTTACTATTTAAAGTTTTATTAACACTGTGTGAGAAGAGTTGCTTAAAACATTAAAACTGCGCCAAATTTTTTAATAATTTTTGTAACCATATCTGATATTTTTTCTGCGTCGCAACTTTGAAGGATCGTTGGAATGCATAAATTTAATAGAGATATCTTGGAAATTACGATATTTAAGTGATTTGTTTCGACTTTGTTGCTCACAAAATATTGTGAACCCGATTTAGCTACCTAATGTAATTTTTTTAGGCAAGAGGAATACTCTAATCTTAAAAATTTTCTTTAAGTTACTCCTTTAAGTTACCCAAGCCAAACCTATTTTTCTTAGCTACATATAGTTGAAATTATAATATTATGACTTAAAAAAACCTTCACATTGGCAAATTAGCTCGAAACAGAAATTCGAAAATTAGCAAAAATGCAGGGAAAAATGCCTTATTTTTGACTGTGTCTCGTCTAAAAACTAGGCATCCGACAACAGTAACAATAGACTCTTGCATACAGCTTGTATTCTGTTTAGCAATATTAGCCACTTTTTTTTTCATCTATTCTAGAGAGACCCGCATTTTCTTAATTGAAACATAATAGTGGCTATTTTTCTCACTTTGATAGCGGATATCTCAGAAACTGATGATAGAAACGAATGACATTCTCTTAACTGGCACTAGTTACACAACATATTTAAAATTAGTTGAAATCAACCGAGATATGTTTTACAGGAGTGTCCAGTGTGTGGTTCTTTAATGTTTCTAAAACTTTGATAATATTCAGGGGAGGGAGGCGCAACCCCGCGCCCCTCTTCTGGATCTGCCACTACCCTGTAATCGGGCCCTGCATGTTTTAAATAATATACTACTATATTATTTCTGACTAGGTTTAGAATGGTTCAGTTTTAGTACTTAACTTTGGTTTATTTACTTTCAGTAGATACAGACGAATGTAGATACAGATAAATAATAAACACAAAAAGTTAAGAGTATGCAGTACTCAATAAATTTAAAAAAAAAAGGCTTGATTAAGAAGTATTTTTTATTTTGGCGCAGAATTAACAACAAACAAATTTTTTGCACATCTTGTCCACATTTTGTCCACCAGAAACAAAAAATAAAAAAGTTCTATAAGAAAACATGGGATATCAAATAATCAATCCAATTTAAAAAATTTGCAAAGGCTATATGTACTCTTAAAAATATTTCAATAAAACTTACATACTTTATAAAATTGTCAAAGTAAGTTCAAAAAAATATTAAAACAAAAAACACTAAAATAGTCACTATTATAAAATCTTAAACTCTGTCTGCTGCCTTTGCAGTCAATATTTACAATTTTTTTTTAACACAAATTATTTAAAATCAAATTAAAAAATATCTATATAGCTTCTCTAATTTTATTAGTTTGTATCTACTATCCTTGTGTCAAAAATAGTTTCAGTGGTTATCATTTTTTAAGTTTCTTTTAATATCTGATGTTTATTGTAAATAAAAATAAATAACAGTTCCTACCTGCATAAATTGCTTCAATAATCAGGTCCTCTAAGTCCCTGACATTTTCTATTTCGAGTTCTTGAAGTAACACATTGTAGGGTATGCACTGAAAGATAAGAAAGACATCTTTATTATTATTATTTATATTTTTTTTTGACGGTGATAAAACAAATAATTCATTAGTTAAAACCTTGTTGCACAGATGACCATTTGGACTTGATAGATATTCAATGGTCAAATATTTTTAAAATGATGTTGATTGCTTTGGAATCACTTAAGTGGGCAACATAAGAGCTTGAAATAAGAAAAATGTCCCAAATTATGGGGGTCAAATTTCCTTTAATAATAAATAGTAATAGATTTCATTGTTATTTTACATTATTATTAAAAACTACCTACACTTGCATTCACATAGAACTTCTGAAATTCACATGCCCCATCGCACAGAGTGGATTGATGTCTCATTTGTTGAACAACAAAAATTATGAATGAGGCCTCACCTTACCTCATTCCCATTTGTGCTCAGAATATGTGCCTTTAGAATGAGCTATATATATCACTATTCTAATATAAGTTGTTCTGGAGATTTAGTTTTCCTTTTTTTTTTGGTTTTCAAAACTTAATAAAAAAAACTACTGGTCCAAAAAATCTAAAATTTAAGATTATTGATCCTCTTCATAAATGAACCAAAAATTATCAAAATCAGTAAGATGATCCGGCACACCTGAGGCCAAATATATTTTTATTTTGATTGATTTGCCTATATTGTTACAACATACCTTCGATTTTGTGGCCAGTGTTACCACAGTCAGATGTTGTAGTTTCTTCTTTTGTGCTGAAGAAAGTTCTATGAATTTTTTTGGATTTGCTACATAGTCTTTGTAGGTGCCATAAGCATACAAGTTTAGAGTGTTCAGGTAAATGCTGTGAGTGGTGCCCAACTAAAAAAAAATTAATATACATGTATTTTAAATGTACATGCACCATATTGTCTTCCATAGCAGACCATTAGTTATACCAAAACATTATGACCACTAGCTTGCACATAATAAATTCCAATTTATAATCTCAATGTTGCTGCATAGTAAAAAAGAAAGACAGAAATGTGTCAACCTCGGTCAACATTGAACTGTAACATAAAGTTATTAAATATAAATGCCACAGTAAAGATTTGAATTTTGTCTAAAAATGTTTTGAAGCCTATATCTAGCACACCTACAGTTGCCATAGTTACACTTAAGGCAGATTTAGAGTTCTGTATGGTAAGCAGCATCAGGTATGCAGTAAGATGTAAGCAAAATAAACTATAGCAAATGCATGCTGCTCTTATCACTTGTGGCTTGCGTCTTATTTCATACTGCTTACCTTACGGAATCGGCAATATTAATAAAATTTTAGGTCAACACTTAACCCCATCGATATTAAGGCAGAATGGAGATGAGTTACGTATTTAACAAACATTCGTGAAAACAATAAATGTTCTTACCTCCAAAACATTAGGCATATCCAACAACTCGCCAAAGACGTAGACTCCTGGCGATTCCAAAGCTTGCTTTACCAGCTCCGTGCAAGCCGCTCCTTTGGTACTTTTGGCCAAAATCACGAACTGTTCCAGGGGGCTGCTAGCGATAGCGCCCTTTTCTACAACCATTTTTTTGTGATTTTTAAAATTTTCTGACAAATATCAAAACAAAAGATCCTAACCACAAATTTTTTTTTTGACAGAACCCCAGAAAACCGAAGTGCACAAACTGACTTAAACGGTGCAGAAAGGCAATCCGAGTGTAGTGGGGTCGGGATTCCGAGTATAGTATTTTTTTACCAAGGAATAAACTTCAGATTAAACCTTATCTTTAAACGATAGTTTAAACTTGAGTTTAATCTTTAGTGTAAAGCAAAGAAAAGCTGTTTATGAAATACCCAATTAATTAAGCAGCTATATATAGCTTCCTCTATTCCTTTTGTTTTACAAATACTTTTTAGTTGATTTTGACAACAACAAAATCATTATTCGTTAATTATGGAAACCTTTATTAAAGCTTTTAAACAGCAAGCACACAAGGAGAAGTTTAAAAATTTGTGACAGCTGTCAAATATGTCTTTAAAAATACTATGACATTTCGCACAAGTATAGTCGCCATTTTACAGCTCATAGTTAAACGTCAAACCTCAGTTTAAACCATAGGTGAAGTTTACCAACAAACTTCAGTTCAACCGTCACCGGCGGTCTGGGTGTGGGTTAAACTTCAGTTTAATAATTACTGAAACATTCTAAATTCAAAATAGTTATTATTATTTTGTGGTAAAAAAACTGTAAGTATTTAGTAAAATAGCTATGATCGATGACTTAGAATTTTTGTTGCTCAACTGGATGATGATGATGACGCAATTACTAAAATTTTCGAAGCACCAAGAAGACCAAAAATTCGTCCTAGAACAAATCCTTTGGAGAAGTACGACGATATAGATTTAAAAAAAGGTTTAGGTAAGGTAGTTAATTAAGTTTTTTTCCTCACACCGGGCTCACACGTATACATACTGTATATATCTTTGGGTTTCTGACAATTCTGAACATTTTTTGTTGTGGCGTCTGGCTGTATGTCTGTCTGTAACCAAAGTTGATATCTCAAAAATTACTTGACTGATTTTTATTAAATTTGGTGTCTATGCTGGGTTTGCCTCTAGTTAGTGCCATTTTAAAGATATGGTTAAAATAATCAATCAATAGTCTTTCTAAACTAGAAAAAAAACTTGTTGTCCTCCTAATCCTACAGCTAATCCAACCTGGAGTTTTACCTTTGGTTGTAAAATTAGCCCAGTGGATAAAAGTGACAATTATAGGTACTTTTATAACAGTACCTATTTAAAGAACTTCTCAGGCATTTAAATATTTAAGCAAAAGAAGCATAAAAGTAGGTACGAATAAAATTGTAAGTTAAGTAGTGATTGTTTATCTAGCAATAAAAATACATCGTCGTGGCCTTATTCTAGTTTCAGACTTTTCTTTGATTTTTCCCAGACTTCCTGACAAAAGCTAGGGTCGTCTACTATTTTTGGCATCTGGTGTGTTTGGTAATTTTCGAAGTATTGACCAGTAGTAGTTTCCAGTGTCTTAGAACTAGCCATAAATGCAACAAACTTTCCTGAGTTTTGTGCGTCCTACGAATAAATAATAAAATTAAAATTATGTGACACTTTTTTATTTGCTCTTTATTAACAAACCTGTGTTGAGTATTTAACGATTCTCGAAAACACAAAGCTGGATATCGACGAGGTCCCTTTTCTTAAAAGAAAATTGGTGTTAGTCATTCCTGGATGAACGCAGTTTACATTCACTTTATGATTGTACCACCTTTTACTAAATTCTCTGGCTGTGGTTATGGTAAGCAGTTTTGAGTTACAGTAGACCTAAAATATGACTATAGAAGCAAAATTTTTGAGCTTACCATTGTTATTACTGTTCTCTTTTTCTAAATACAGTCGTCTGAGCATATACCAGAAAATAGACCAGCATATATGCCCTTCGACCCCGTATGTCTGTCAAAGATAATTATATCAAGGAGATAGTTACATTTTCATGGGCAAAGGGGTGCAGGTGGAGAATTTTATGGTAAGCTCGATCTCTCTCAGACTGATACAATTAAAAGAAGAGAAAAATAGTAGCTATAGTAAGCTCAAAAGAAAGAGACATAGATTTCATGGTTTACGGCCTATGGTGGTAGTAATTTTTAGTCTTGCAGGTTGTTAAATTCGTTATATCATTAAATTAGCAGTTGAAATTAGTAGTTCTGAAAAGTGAAAACTGAAGTCATCGTTGATAAGTTTACGACAACTAAATGTTGCCACCGACATTACTATTATAACTTAGTTTTGAAAACGATGTTTTCTGGCCGGGTTGTTGTAGACGGGGGCGCGACTATTTTTATCTAACCAAAGGCGCGTTTCTGCGAGCTTAACATAGTTACTAATATTCTCTTTTTCTAAATGCATTCGTCTGAGAGAGACTTAGCATACAAGGAACATACCGCCTGTGCCCCTTCGACTCCCACTGTCTAACTACCTTTTTGAGATAGTTATCTCCTGACAGTTATGCGGGGTCGAAGGGTGTAAAGGTGTGTATTTTTTGTGATGTTGTAGTATGCTGGATCTCTCTCAGACGAATGCCTTTAGATAGAGAAAATAATAGTAACTATGTTAAGCTCGCAGAAACGCGCCTCAAGTTTTATATTATATGTTTGCAACTAACCAATTCCGATCGCGTGATCGCGTCCGTTAGCCAAGGATCTGTTTAAAATACAGTACAGTAGTCCAATCGGTCAGGAAACAGGAATGTTTTTAGGTGTTTTAAGAACTAACACGTGCCGCCTTTATTGATTTAATAAAATTGACTTATAAGGTGAGACGGCATTACACGTTAAGTTGTAGACAAAATTTAAAAATGATTTCATTAATGATTTATTGGTGATATAAAATATCTTATAGAAATAGTTAACCTTTCAGTTTATAGGTTTAGGTAATAAATATATTTTGAGAACAAATAATTGCACTCCAAAACCCAATTAACTACTTATTAACTCTTTAATGGATTCCTGACTGACAAATTTGTACAACATTGCTAGTTGGGACATTTTACCTTAAATTTAGTTAAGTAGCGTGAACTAGGGTAAAGGCCCTCACCTGTATTTGTTCTATACATCTATGGCACTACTTAACCAATGATGGTATAGCTGCCAATATAGGGATTAACCGAAATATTTTCTATGGGACAGTTTAATATTTTAATAATAAGATCGTTTAAAAAAACCTGTGGCACACGCACATTAAGACATTTAATGTTTGTTAAATACACTTCTGATAGCTCTAAATTTGTATTTGTAAAATGTGTTCAAATGGCTTTAACTATATTCTGCATTGATACTTAAGTGTAAAAGATAATTTAAAAGGTCATAAAGCATTAAAAAATAATGACGGCGTCCGCGCAAAACGCCCTCTGGTTGGAATTTTCAGAGCCAGAAGAGCACCAGGCACATACGTTGTTACCGTTATCTACGAACACCGACTACAGATCGCAGGATTCAAATGACGTCATTATATCGTCGTGTAATTTCAAAATTTGCACCTAAACAGACGCGATGGAACAAGCGATATTTCGAGGTCGTTTACGTGACTGTCGTTAGACGTGACGTTGTTGTTTTTACCTAACGTAGCTTACCAGATAACGATTAAGGGAATCAAAGATAACGTCGACTGAATTTAGTTTAAGACTGTCTTCACTCATTGTGTTTAAGAACGCTCCAGATGAACCAACAAAAATAACTCTACTTGGACTTGATTTCTTTAGAATATCTGGAAATTGATGACAAAATTAGGTACACTCAGTTGCACAGAAATTAATTAATAAGTTACAATACTCCTACCAAAGAGAAGATAGGTCAGTAGAAAAGGTCCAAGGTGGTTAGCTTGCAGGACGGCTTTTGCATTGGCGTCCAATTCTCCATTTTCCAAAGTAAAAATACCAGCGTTGTTTATGAGCACATCTAAACATTGTTCTGATTTGCATAAATCTGCTGCCAAACATCTGATCGATTTGTTACAGGATAAGTCGAAACGTTTGCACACTAAATCTACGTTGCCAGTTTGGGATTGAATATCGTACTTGGTTTTAGTTAAGTCTTCTTTATCCGCTAAAATTATCTTCCAATTTCGGTAGGCCAGTTCTAAGGCCGTTTCGAAACCGATACCTTAAAATAATGAAGATTTTTTCACTTGACCCCTAAACAAGAAGAACACAAGTAATTTTTGGTTGCGTTTTAGTTGCCATGACTAAGAAATAAACTAAAATTAACGTTAGGCAACGTTAAAACGTCGAAAAATTGTTCCTTGGGTAGAGCGTGTTCATAAAGTCCAAAAAAAATTATGATCTTCTTTTTTGGTTATAGTTGGAAAGGCGTATTTACTCTGAAGTTGGCAAAGTTAAACACCAGTGATGTTGGAACTTTGGAGCGAATTAAAATACACGATGAAGAAGCAGCAAAAAAATATTGTGAGAAAACTTTTCGGTAATTTAAGGGTCCCAAAATTATAATAAAAGAATAAAATCGGCGTATTTTTAACGCACGAACCCAATTTGTAGTCGATACTCAGGGCCTTTCTTCGGTGAGTATTTCTTGAGGGCTCCTCATTGAGTCCATTTTATAAAGGCTTGCTGACTCTGAGGTCGCGCAATATGTGGCAACGTCGCATTTTTGCGTTTTTTTTTTGTTGGCCGCTTTGGTGGTTGTCAAGAATGTTGGGTTATTTTTTATTTTGTGTGATTTTGTTAAATTGCATGTTGTAGTTTTTAAAGCAAGACATGAAAAAACGAAAGGAAAACAGAACTTGTCTTTCTAATGAGGAAAAGGAGTACTTGTGTTCACTGATGGCAAAATTTTCCATATTGGCATCCAAAAAAACAGATGTCACAACACTTCAAAGGAAGCTAAGGGCATAGGAAGAAATAACCAAATATTACAATAGCATTTTTTCTGCAAGAACAATAAAACAGCCGAAAAAACTCTGTGACAATATGAAACTCGCTGATATGGTGGGAGGGGTTCTTGTACTTCTGCCATATCTTGATACTCCAAGCAGTTCAAGAAATCTTGAAGTTCGTCCATTATTCACCAAAAAAGAACACAAAAAACTACTCTCTAGAAACTACACCAACAGCAACACATAAAAGCTGAACCTAACCTGAAAAACACGCCCCAAGGCCTCTTTAAGGTAGCTCCCGAGCTACCTTGGCCTTTACTGAAACTTAAGGCCGCCTTCAGCGACTATAAAATGCATCTCCGATCTTAAGGCATCCTCAAACGCCACTCAGCCTTAAGGAGGCATTGAGGATCGACTATAAACTCCAACCATAATATGGTTAAAAATATTCTTACCTCTGTTTGCGCCAGTGATCAGGACAACTTTTTTAGCCATATTTCCGAGAAATTAAATGTCAGTGTCACTATGAATACTGAAAAACAACAGCGATTTTCTTCTGTTGCACCAGTGCGCACTGAGAATATCTCTATTCCTTATTTTGATACAAAATAGAAAAGAATAGAGATATACTTAGTGCGCACCAGTGCATGAAAAGGAAAACACTAAGAGGGTTTTCCATTGGTAAAATTGGTGCGCCACTCGTAGTACACTAACATCAGTTTGGCGCTGTCAAAAAATGGCATCAGTGCAAGCTGAGTGCAGATTGAAGGGAACATAAAGAAAACTGAACCTAAACCAGAAGACACGTTTCCTTAAAATCTAAATCCAGGAAAGTTTTCGGTGCGCCGCGAGCTCTTAGAGCAGCCGGTGCGGAAAAAGTGGCAGTTAGTGCAAAACTGAAATTAGCAGAGACGTTTTCTTACATTGAACCCTTTTTGAAAAACTTTTTCATAAATACGTCATTGAATAGTGACGTCACAACTCTGAAATGCTTAGTGCTTAAAAACCATTTACAACCTAGAAAATTCTGTATTTCTTGCCAACAATTTAGTAAAATCCGCATAAAATTGAAAACGTTTTGTTGTTTTCTATTACATATAGAATCAATTTAAATCTCAATTTTTCCCGCTCATTATCAATGACGTCACTTTTCCACCAATTTGAATGGTTTCGAAACGACCTTTTTGTTCGTTTCGAACTAGCGCATGCGTCTTTTGCCTAGACTCCACTTCATCAGATCACACAGAAAATTGCATAGTGCATAGCATGGCTGCATAAAAAGTTTGTGATTAATCAGCCTTATTTTTGTTTTTCCACCATTTCCACAAAGATTTTTTACATAAATATATCTGTGAAAAGCGTAGTATGTGACGCCACTGTTTTTTTTTTAAATAGTTTCATATGAGAAAACGCCTCAGCTCTCCAATGGAACATAAAAACTGAAAAAGTGCACCCCAATGGAACAGCAGTACCGATTCCGTTGTGCACTGGTGGCGCACGAGTTTTATCAATGGGAACCGCTATATAAGGTTAACGACTAACCGCCTATTGCACCATTCATTTTTAAACTGCGTTTAACGTGAAACGCCAGTTAAATGACATATTCCAGTTTAAGCGGTCTTAATCGTCGTTTAAATTAAACTACAATTTCGACCGTTTAATTTGGATTTGAGTGTTATTCTGAAGTTTGCTTTGTTTTTGTTATAATTTGAAAGATGGAAAAAAATGTTCAACGACGATTTGCGGAATGATGATTTGGATAGAATGTATAACAGATTTAGTAATTTTGGTTTTTTTTGAATGTATATGTGCATTATCATCGTAGCTTTTGTGCTGTTTTGCATCATATAATATCTGCAGATAACAAAAATGAGCCTGAACCCTTACTTGAAAATAGAGAACGGCATTACCATAGTCATCCTTTTAACTGCATGATGGGGCAAAACTCAACAGATTTTTGTTTTAATTACTTTAAAATTGAAGAATTTAGGTGCTTGTATCTACCAGAATTTTAGAAATATTCATGTATAACTTTAACAATTTTTCAATAAGGCCATTTCTTAATAAATAAAAATAAATATTTCCTCTAAATCCTATAAATTTAAAAAATTTAATAAAAAAAATAATAATGATTTCCTTTGAGAGGAACAACGCAATTCGCTGCATACGTGAGTCTCTTAGCTTTTTCGATTGTCCTCCTCAAAAATCGCCTGGAGATTGCCCGGGATCAGAGCAATGACGTCACAGATCAGTTTCGAAGCCTATCAACGCTCGGTCAACGATTAGTTCAAATACACGTTCGATTTGTTTTCTGGTCCGGTTTGAAGGTTAGAATTGTTTAAAAATGATTTTTTTTTTCAAATATATTTCTGAAAGAGAATGAGTCGGGACGTAACCACCGGAACCATAATACAAAATTTTAATGAGCTGGACTATCCGTATATTAACGAGAACAACCATATTGTCAGTGTAGTTGGAAACTACGTGCTTTACATAATTCATAATTTTAGCCTGTTTTTCATTTGACTCACTATACAGACCGCTTCAAGCTACTGCGAACATAGGGGGAATCAAGTCCAATTTACTCTCCGTGCCGTACGACCGAGGTGGATTCGAAGAACGCTGCAGTGTTATCTTTTGGAAATTCATTTTGTTTTTATTATTTTGTTTTATTTCTGCCTTGCTCGAGAAACAGATGGGTAAGTTCTTAATTGAAATAATACATTTTTAAAACCAAAAATGGATGTCTACGAAGTTGCCGAAAAAGTGCAGATGGTCAAATGGTCAAATCGTCATAACCCAACACACGTTCGATATTGGTCGAGGGAAAATTTGCATTTGTATTTTGACGTAAGAACACAGTATCCCCAAAAACTAAATGTTTGGGGGGGGGGGGGGTATTATAGGGGAACACGTAATTGGGCCATTTTTTATTAACGGCAATTGCAATTTGAATGGTCCTAGATACTTGGATCTACTGCAGCAGCACATTATTCCTACTGCTAGGCAGTTGTTAGGTGTAAGATTTGGTGAAACATGGTTTCAACAAGATGGTTGTTCCGCTCACAATGTTGGCCTTGTTAGGGAATATCTTGATAATGTATTTCCTAATCGGGTTATAAGTACACGGGGAACTATTTTATGGCCAGCTCGATCTCCCGATCTTGCTCCTAATGACTTCTATCTGTTTTTGAAGAAGCTTTTCAAATTATCACCCCTAACATGCTTGGAAACGTTAGAAGGGGTTTTTATAGTAGGCTCGGATATTGTCTAGCCGAGCAAGGAGGACTTTTCGAACATTTGCTTTAATTTTTTTTTGACTGGGAGAATCTTTTTTTTTTTAGAATGTATTATTTTATTTTGAGAACTTCCTTTTATTTTGTTTCTCCTTATTATTTCATTGTAAAACGCTCTTATTTATCAGTGACAAAAAATAAGAAAATTACGTTATAAAAATTTGCGTATTTATTGACCAAATTCCGGTTTCATTGACTACGCTCCACACAGCACCGTGGATAGAGGCGTACTAAATACCAAAGGAAAGTCATGCAAGTGGTAATCGCAAGCCTGAGTATTGGTTGCTTCACTGATAGGCGTGCGGTGTCTCTGCATGTACGTACACTGGCAAATTAGACTTCTTCCGCCCTATGTTCGCAGTAGCTTGAAGCGGTCTGTATAGCAATTTGACATGCTGAAATTCCTCCTCGGAGGAAGAAGTGATTTTTTCCCTTTTATACTTATTTTCCAGCAAAAAAAGCAGTAGCGGTGCGTGGTCTAAATTTGGAGTGCAAAACTTTCAAATAAGAGGCGAGTGACGATAGTCAAGTGCTAAAGGCGAGACATTTTTTTTTGGTGCCACTCCCTGCAAGGAGCCGTAGTACTCAAATCAAAATCGGTCCAGTAGTTGTGATGTCCCAGGAAAAATGGTTCCCTCGGGCCTTCGTCGGTCCGATGTCGATTACCGAATTTGCCGTCATCGGCACGACGTCGATTTACAATATCGGACCAGCAGTATTTTTTGTGTCCGCTTTGCGATGTAGGCCCAATGTATGTTGCCGACGCAGCGTTAGACTGTAGCCCGCCGTCGGACCAATGGTAAATTTTACTTTTTGCTGAAATCGGCATACCGTCGCCATACGATTAAGGTCCGATATGGTTTAACCACATGGTACCAATCATCCGCCCATAACTGCTTAAACTGCTTAATTTGGTCGGTCTAACGTAGGCAAGCTGGTCTCGGCCCGACATCGGTAAACTATTCAAGTCCGATATTGGTTTCCTAAAGCGCTCCAACGTCGGCGATTAACAAAGATCTGTCGGTGGTAGCTTAAAGCGGCCCGACAATGGCAAACCACAAAGGTCCGGTAATGTATGGATAATACACTGGCGCACCGAGAGGGAGTTCTTGGGGTTAATCACCCCCCCCCCCCCCGAGAAGCCTGGTTATGGTCACATTTTTACTTCAAATTAAGTTACAAATTATTACCCTAAGCCCCCCCGCCCCCGAAGTAAGTTCATGGGTGCGCTACTGGATAATAAGGCCCCCTATCAGCCTCTCAAAGCGGCCCGACGTCGGTGATTGACGAAGGTCCGTCGGTGCTTGCTTGACACGATCCGACATTGGCAAACTACAAAGTTTCTATAATGCGGGTGCTTAACCAGTCGGGCTGGTTTAAGTTTAACTTTGCTCATTATATGTACAATATTATCTTCCACTGTACAGGGAACATAGAGACACTAGCACACTAGCGTCATCTCTACATACTAGCAAGAAACTATTAGGCAGTTTAAAAATTTTAAGGTAACGTAATCGGGCCATCATCAGTTGCCGATTCTCGACCGATTAAACAAAGTTTAAATCGGATCATCATCGGCCCTAAAGCAGATAAGGTTTGCGTTGGCATAATCTCGACTATAGTAGATTGGGTCATCGTTAGTTGCCGATTCTCGTCTGATTAAACAAAGTTCCAATCGGACCGTCGTCGGCCCTAAAGCAGATAAAGTGGGCGTCGGCATAAAGTCGACCTTAGTAAATCGGGCCATCGTCAGTTTCCGATTCTCGACCGATTAAAGAAAGTTCCAATCGGACCATCATCGGCCCTAAAGCAGATAAAGTAGGTGTCGGCATAAAGCCGACTATAATAAATCGGGTCATCGTCAGTAGCCGATTTTTGACCGATTAAAGAAAGTTCCTATCGGACCATCATCGGCCCAAAAGCAGATAAGGTTTGTGTTGGCATAATATCGACTACAGTAAATCGAGCCATCGTCAGTTGCCGATTCTCGTCCGATTAAACAAAGTTTCAATCGGACCGTCATCGGCCTTAAAGCAAATAATGTAGGCGTCGGCATAAAGTCGACTATAGTAAATCGGGCCATCGTCAGTTGCCGATTATCGACCGATTAAAGAAAGTTCATATCGGACCATCATCGGCCCAAAATCAGATAAGGTTTGTGTTGGCATAATGTCAACTATAGTAAATCGGGCCATCGTCAGTTGCCGATTTTTAACCGATTAAACACAGTTCCAATCGGACCATCGTCGGTCCTAAAGTGGTGTCGGCATAAAGTCGACTGTAGTAATGTGGACCTCCGTCAGTTGCCGATTATTGACCGAAAACTGAAAATCGCAATCTGTCCAACATTGGCCCAGAGTGTAGTCGTCGATGCCGATACACTGCCGACGTTGTCGACATTAGCCCGATTCAATGCCGACGATTTGTGTTTGCTGGGGTTGGATCAAACAGACAAAAATTCTAAAAATTGGATTTTTGTGATCTTTATGGTCTGTTTAGAAGCCAACAACAAAAATTTTAGTAAAATATTCAATATACAGAAATGATCCCTCTAGAGATTAATTTATTGTCGTTAAATGTTGCACGCTAACGTTATACATCGAAGATTTAGCCATTATTCGCTAATAAAAAGTTAGTTAGTAATTTATTGATAGAATAGGTTCAAACAATTTTTTTGGAATTATTATTTTGTGCTAAAGTTCTTTGAAGAATTATAAAATTTCAATATTTGTTTGAGAAGAGACACATTAAAATTTGGGAGTGCACGTGCACTTGTGCACTTATTGAGGAGCCGCCGCAACAAATACAAATTGAATTCGGTTATTCTCAATTTTACGCAGGATTTCCGTGCTCGGGCGACAAAGTATGGTAGGTGATCCGTGCTCGAGCATGATCTGTAGAATTTCTCAGATGAAGTTTGAGCATGCAATCTAGCTTGGAGCAGCGATCAAATCGAACACGCAAATCTGGAAGAGAGCAATGACAGTGACCAAATCGAACACGCAAATCCCGGGAGCGCTCCAGATCAGGTTTCGAGCAATAATCGAAAACGCTATCTGTTCGTTGTGAATGTTGTCAGTCGCGCGAATCTACGTGACGCCATATTTTCGCGGTTTTTTTTGCAGTTTTGTGTGAAATTATTATAAGTACGGTAAAGCTCAAAGAAACTCAAATTTTGAAGCTCAAATGTATCGCGATTTCCTCGGCGGCTTGAAAGAAGTGTTGTTTGTTCGGTTTTTTGAGTGTTTATCAAACCAAAAAAAGAGTTTTTACCAATTAAAAACAGTTTAACAAATGTGTGACAGGTATTTTTAATTTAAAAAAAGGGAGCGGGACGTATATACAAGTGTACAAAACGAATGCAAAAAAAGGTAATTATGCAGTATACGGTTTTCTGCCATTTTTGATTTTTTTTGAAAAATTCTTTATGGGGGCACCTTCTAGGGTCCCTAGGACCCCAAATCCGTCTGCGCCGTTTGGGTTTTTTTTTTGATTTTTTTTGTTTTTTTTAAATTTTTTTTCACTAAAACAAACCAAACCAACACAGTCCAACCCAACCTAATCCAAACCAACCCAAAAAAATTAAAAAAACCCTTTACAACCCCCCCTGGGCACCCTTTTTTCTCGTTAAAAAAAAAAAAAAAAAAAAATCGGGCGCAGGCGGATTTGGGGTCCTAGGGACCCTAGAAGGTGCCCCCATAAAGAATTTTTCAAAAAAAATCAAAAATGGCAGAAAACCGTATACTGCATAATTACCCAAAAAAAAATTAATAAAAAAGATCTTCGAAAATTGTGTGACATAGTCGTACTTTTTTTATACTAAAAGTGGACCCTCTGAAACTTTGCTTTCAAAAAAAAAAAACTTTGTTTCGATACCAAAAAGGACTTTTAAATAAACTTTTACAACCACACGAGACGATAAAACCAATTTTGGTATCTCCCAATTTTCGGTAAGTACACATTTATTTTTTTGCTTTTCAAATCATTAATAATTTGTAAGAGATATAAAAAAACACCATCTTAACGGTGATATAACAGGGTGGATTCTTTAAACGGAACGGTGCTCCTAGCGGGTCAGAATTTGGTTGAATAAAAAAAATCCAAAAACACGTCACCTGAGATTTTTATTACCTTTAATCGTACCATCTTGGATTTTGTCTATGTTATTTAGTTTACGAGGTATGGCAAAAATTTTTTTTTTTTTTAAATAGGACACCTCCCAGTAAACACCGTTATGTAGATATTACGTAAAATTTACATAACAGATTTACCTTGTTATGTAAATTTAAGGTCACTCAGAGGTCACAATAAGGTAAAATTTAAGTCAAATTAAGGTGCGAAAACTCTGCATAATGCCATGCGCAAAGCCCACCTAATTTTTACATAAATGTGATGTAAATAAAATGACATACCTTTTACATAAATTTTACATCCATGTTACGTAAGATTTAAGTCAAAACTACGTATATTTTACATAATAGGTTTACCTTGTTATGTAAACTTAAGGTCACATAAAAGTCACAATTATTTATTAATAAGGTAAAATTTAAGTCACATTAAGGTGAAAAACTCTGCATAAAGCCATGCGCAAAGCCCTCCTAATTTTTACATAAATGTGATGTAAATAAAATGACATACCTTTTACATAAGTATTACATCCATCTTACATAAAAGCGAGGGGGTATTCACTAGTGTAAAATTTGTGACTTGATTTGGCAATTATGCAGTATACGGTTTTCTGCCATTTTTGATTTTTTTTGAAAAATTCTTTATGGGGGCACTTTCTAGGGTCCCTAGGAAATAAAATAATTACCCTTGATTTCGCGTTTAACATATTTTTCCTATGATTTCGCGCGATTTCGCAAAGACTTTTGCGGGATTTCGCGTGATTTCGCAAGGATTTCGCGCTATTTCGCAAGGATTTCGCGCGATTTTGCAGCCAAAATGTGACGCGATTTCGAGGAGTGGTTACCCCCTCGCATAAGAGTTAAGTAAAAACTATGTATATTTTACATAACAGGTTTACCTTGGTATGTAAATTTAAGGTCACATAGAGGTCACAATTGTTTATTAATAAGGTAAAATTTAAGTCACATTAATCTGCATGACATGCGCAAAGCTTCAACTATATAAGTTCGACATGAGCATGCAGCTTGAGGCGGGCCAACGGAAGATCCGTGCAGGTCCGTCGGTGGTTGCTTGATTTTTCCACATGTTTGCCAATGTCGGACATTGGCAAACATGTGGAAAAATCCAAAGTTAACCAGACGGGCTGGTTTAAGTGGCGGAAGAGGTGATTCTTATAGAGATCTTGTCAATACCTCAAAGTCAGCATCCTAATTTTGAAATATCTTTGCTCTTTATATATATAATATTATCATCCGCTGTACAGAGAACATAGTGACATTAGCGCCATCTCTACCTACTAGGAAGAAACTTAAGCATATTTTAATGTGACGTAAATCGCGTTATAGAGTGAGACTATATAATAATTATGTAAAATTTAGGACTTTCATTTACATAAATTGAATGACATAATTAATGCATAAAACATGTTATGTAAAAAATATGTAAAATTGTAAATGTAAAGTTATGGTGCAAACTGTTTCATAACATTTATGTAAATTTCAAAATTTTATTATGATGTAAATCATTTTTAGTGCGTTTACGTGATTTAGCATTTCAATTGTAAACCTACGGTTCAATTTATTATATAATAATTATGTAAAATTTAGGACTTTAATTTGACGTAAATAATTTTAGACGAGAATCACATAACTTAGATGACATAATTAATACATAAAAAATTTTAAACGTAAACTTAAGGTTCACATTGCTTCATAATATTTATGTAAATTTAAAAATTTTAATGTGACGTAAATCATGTTATAGAGCGTTTACGTAATTTAGATGATATAAATATTACATAAAATGTTTTACATAATAGTTATGTAAAATTTTAAAATTAATTAAACGTAATGTCTAAATTGTTACATAATAGTTACGTACATTTTATTACTTTCATATTAAATATATTTTTATATATTAGGTATGTAATATTTTTTATGTAAAATTAAGGTCCCACTATTTACGTAATATTTACGTAAGTTTTAAGAATTTATTTATAAAGTCATATTATTTACGTAAAATTAACATTGCTTATGATGACTTAAATGTACAGTCAAAGTTTTGACGTAATGTTTACATTTTTTTTTTATAAAAATATTTTTATGTGAGATTTACGTAAATATGATGTAACATATTTACATAAATATTAGGTTAAAGTCACAAGTGTGTTTACTGGGCCTGATATTTTGCAATTTTTTAAATCTTCAAACAATTCTCTCTTCAGAAATACCACACAGTAGGATCTATCTTTTACGATAATGAAAATATTTTTATCTAAATCTTTATGGAAAACTTCGATATTCATTTAAATATCCCCCGTAAAACAATTCCATGCATTAATGCCTTTATTTTGGAAACCATAAGGGATAGAGTATTAGTGTGTGGTATTGTCAAAAAGATAATTTTTGTTAGAATTCAAAAATGTTCTCCGATCGGCTTCAAATTTGGCATGCTTCCCAGTAGGCACACGTGATACTTTAACCTAATATTTATATAAATCTAAGGTTCATATATTTATGTAAAATATATTACATCATATTTACGTAAATCTCACATAAAAATATTTTTATAAAAAAAATTATGTAAACATTAACGTCAAAACTTTGTACATTTAAGTCATCATAAGCAATGTTAATTTTACGTAAATAATATGACTTTATAAATAAATTCTTAAAACGTAAATATGACGTAAATAGTGGGAATTTAATTTTACATAAAAAAAAATATTACATACCTATTATATAAAAAATTATATGTAATATTTAAGTAATCTAATTTACGTAAACGTTACATAAAATTATTTACTTTAAATGAAAGTAATAAAATGTACATAACCATTACGTAACAATTTAGATATTACGTTTACATTTAAAATTTTACATAGCTATTATGTAAAGCATTTTATGTAATATTTATATCATCTAAATTACGTAAACGCTTTATAACATGATTTACGTCACATTAAAATTTTTAAATTTACATAAATATTATGAAACAGTTTGCACCTTAACTTTACTTTTACAATTTTACAAAATGATTTACGTCAAATTAAAGTCCTAAATTTTACATAATTTTTATATAGTTAGACAATGAAAAAAATTACCACTGCTTAATAGTTTCTTCCTAGTAGGTAGAGATGGCGCGAATGTCCCTGTACAGTGGATGATATATAAAGAAAGATATTTCAAAATTAGGATGGAGACTTTAAGGTATTGACAAGATCTCTATAAGAATCTCCTCTTCCGCCACTTAAACCAGCCCGTCTGGTTAACTTTGTAGTTTGCCACAACCACCGACGAACCTGGACGAACCTTGCGTTGGCCCGCCTCAAGCTGCATGCTCATGTCGGACTTCGATAGTTGACGCTTTGCGCATGTCATGCAGATTAATGTGACTTATATATTATTAATAAATAATTGTGACCTTAAATTTACATAACAAGCTAAACCTGTTATGTAAAATATACGTAGTTTTTACTTAACTCTTGCGTAACAACCCACATAGCATTTATACATACATAGCACATACATACCATATTCCAAAAGGACTACACCATATGCTAAGCATGTCCCAAAAAAGCATTGCACACTTTCTGAGCACATGCTGAGAATAGGTTACAGATACACCATAATAGATGTAAAATATGTGCTTAGAATATTCCTAGGTCAATTCTTACCACATGCCTAGTATGTACTGAGCACATATCCACAGAACGTGCTCAAAATGTACTCACTATATTCTCTAGGTATGTACTTGTCATATAATGATCATGTACATAGTATGTGCTTTGGCACTTCTATACACATACACTGAGAGAAAGGATATTAGCCTTTATAAACCAGTTGTATACTATTTGGGACAATACCACTTCCTTAATAGTAGGTATACAAAAATCTTATACCCATTATAAAAAAAATGTATTGTCCCAAACAGTCAACTGGTGTATAAATGCCAATATCATTTATCTCTATGTAAAATGAACATATCATAAATATGCTACAATTTCGTGCAGACATCTTCCGTTATTTATTTAAAATCGAAAAAAAAATAGATTTGCATAAAATAATATATTTAAAGTCAGTCTAAATATGTATTACAAAAAAATTTGTTTGAATGATAAGAAAACTTATAAATACATTGTTGAGCAAAATTAGTATATCGAATAAAAATAAAACAAACCTTGAATACCAACAATTTTAAATATAAACCTAGCATCAATTATAAAAACTAAAACTTTTTTAAGAAGGGCGACTAGTAAAACAAACATTATGGAATATTTGAAAAATATTAATAAAAATACCTGTCAAACAAGTTTTCCCTAAAACTGCCCCTTTGAAAAAAAGCTATACACAAAATTTCAATTTTTATAATTACCTATAATCAAGATTTTGCCATTTTTGTTGCATATTATATTATGCTAGTTCTGCCAACTGTGTAATATACTAAATCGCAACAGAAAAGTTACTTAAAACCAAAACTTTATCTTAAGGATTAAACAGAACCAAATATAAAAAATACTTTGATGTTTTATAAGTTATAACCTCCATACTCAGAAAGCAAAACCTAAAAAAAAAAGTTTGGAATGTAAAACTAATATACTAGTTAAAAACTAACAACAAAAATAATGTGAAAGAAAATAAAAATTCTTGTAAAACAAAAAAACTAAAATCATATTCTTAATAAAGTCTCACTTTTCATAGAAACAATTTAGTACAAACCATATTAGACCCTATTGCTCTCCACCTGGGTTTTCTCTGTTCAACATTTCCTTGTTTAATCTTTCCTTAGCTTTTACTAGCCATTGTTTTATTATGTCAATAATCTGAGCTTCAGAAATGCCTAGATATTGTTTTTTCATGGCTTCTATAAAAAAAAATATTTAATATTAATTTGGGCAAATATTTCTTATTTTTTTTATTACAAAACTATATATGCATGTATGCTAGAACAAATTTCATATTTTATTTATATTGTGTTATGAGTTTATTATCTGCCTACCTAAAATGCCATGTGCTAGTTTTAATTTCTTGAAAGCTTCCTTCTTCTTGGCACCATCCCAAGAAAATTCAATTGAAACTTGGTTTGCTAATATTTTATACAGTATTTTTCGAATGGTTTGGGGATAAGAATTTCCTCCAATCCTCTGCAGCTCATATACCTAAAAACATAATTCCTCTGGGTGACTCCATTTAATTTATTACGTAAAAATAGGAATAGGAATAGAATAGGCGGCAAGTATGTTGGCAACCCTAACCTTTTTCTGGTTTGTTAAAAAATTCCTTAAATAGCCTTTTTTATTTCTCTTCGAAGACATTGCGGCAAAAACAAGGAATATAAAAAAAAACAAGAAATCTAACTTACCTCGCCAACCACTGGAAATCTAAGTTATCGTAGCAAAATTTTAGTGATTAAACAACTATAACGGGTATTTTATTGAAATGTTTCAAATTAAATGTAACATAATTCGAGGGAGGTAGGAGTTATTGGACGATCTCCAAGTGTAGAAATATGTGACAAGACGGGAGAAGATTATCCTTAACACATGCTATGCATATACCCAAAAGAATATCCATACTATAAAAAACTAATTATTACTTGCGCGTGCGTGTAAAACAACCGTGCCCACCATATGCTTCAAAAATCGCATCATGTGAGGGGGCATGGATTTGGAGTTGTTTTTAAAATGTATGGAGTTATACGACTAGATGTGATTTTTGAAACAGGGTCGGTAAGCATATTATAATTGCGTAAAACGGATATGTACTTCATTGAATTGTTTCACTGATGATCTTAATGTTTTCAGAAATGTTATAAGACGCATCTGATTTTTTCTAAATATTTATACTGTTTTGTATATACTCAGCATGTACTATAAATATTCTTAAAAATATACTTTTTGTGTTCTCTTTTGGAATATGCTTAGCACGAGTACAAAAGAAAATTTTTAATTGGTATATACTTATATCATACGCTATACAAGTAGAACAAATAATGTTATCAAGAGCTATATAATTAGCACATGCTATGCATGTACCTAAAAGAATGTTCTTTAAAGTACATTTAGCGCATATTCTTAGCATGTAAATGTACTTTTAATGCTATGTGGGAAGGATGTAATATTTATGTAAAATAACGCATAGCATTATGCACAGTTTTCCCACCTTAATGTGACTTAAATTTTACTTTATTAATAAATAATTGTAACCTCTATCTGACCTTCAATTTAGAAAAAATTTGACCTTATTGTGACCTCTGAGTGATCTTAAATTTACATAACAAGGTAAATCTGTTACGTAAATTTTACGAAATATCTACATAACGGTTTTTACTGGGTTATATTGTTGCGGTGACACCACAAGAATATAGTGTGATGAAATTGACAGCTGAGGTAAGCCCGATTTCGTTATAATTTGGTGTGTTGGGGGCTCTTGAGGATGGAGATAACGAATTTCTAATCAGATTTTGAAAGTTCAATATGGCGGATTCAAGATGGACGATTTTTGGTCATTTTTTGCTAACCAATTTTAAAAAATAGCTTTCGGCTAAATGTCATATTTTTGTTTATGCACATCAGGGATTAAATAGGTACTTTTAACCCCTCTTTTTGGGGACTAAAGTGACACTTAAGGGATTCAAAGAAAATGTAATCCCTAAGGGATTAAAAATAAATTTAATCCCTCAGCTTAAAAAAAACTAATCCCTGGAAAATTATAATTAAATTTGTGGCAAGTCAAGCTAAACAGCACTTGCTCTCGACCAAGATTTCATTCTTAGCACCCTTTCTTGTAGTTGACGAACCATTTGGCGTGGAAATAACGTAATTTTTACAAAAACCTTTTCCTTAAGTGCATAAAATAGTATATAAACCTCGGGACTAAAGTGTCATTTAATCCCTAGGTTTATAATGTACTATATATGTTGTAGTACTCGATCAACAAAGCACAAAAATAAAAAAAACCGAGATAGAGAGCAGAATTATTTTGTGAGATATGAGACATGGTACAAGTTTTTTTCCACAACTTTGTTGATTGCCGCCCAAATAAAATGATTCGAATCTTTATTTATCTGGAATGAAACACCTCTTTCACCCATATAAAAATGTTTTTATATCGTTTCTTTGGTACCGCCGGAAAAGTCACTGTTTTGTAAGTTTCAAAAAAGAAAGAAATCGACCGTTTTTTTTTAAATTAGAATTTTGATTTTCTTTAAAACGAACGGCCAGATTTTAAAAATTTTTACATATGTTATTAAAAATAATGCCACTTAGTTAAAAAAAAACATATTTAGCTTGAGTGGTGCCATGAATTTCGAAAATGGTGGGCACCTTTAATGTTTTTTAATATTTTGGAGAAATACAGGTAGGATATGCAAACTTTGTTTGGACAAATATAATCCAAAAGCTTAATACTAATATGTTGGTACCAATTAGTACCCACTGGTACCTGTACTTGACCAATCAAATTGCTCGTGTGACATATGCTTTTATAGACTAACTTGGGGTCGCCGGTTACTATTACTGTTCTTCTGGGAAAATACGAAAAAGTATTTTTCCTACTTAAGTGGGGAATTTATGCCATTTGCGTGCAAGAAGTTAAAGTTAAAACTCTTAAGATATGTTTAATATGACGGCATGCGGCGGCCATGTATTTTCAAAAAAGTCAAGGCAGGCTATGACACCTTGCAAACGTCAAACTTTTGCTTAAGAAACGGCGCCATTTGCTGCCAGATAATTTTACGCATTATATTGGGAAAACAGCGTAAACAACCGGAAAAATGTTATCATGTTCGTTACCGGCAACCCCAAGTTAGCCTAAAAGCATATGAGCAATTTGATTGGTCAAATACCGGTATCAATGAATGCCTGTCGGTACCAACATATTCGTATCAAACGTTTGAATTCAGTTTGTCCAGAAAAAGTTTGTGTAACCTACCCATAAGTTATTTTAAATCACTTTGTATTTCACCAATATTCCAAAAATATTAAAAAGCATTAAAGGGAGTTTTGCAATTAATGGTACCACTTAAGCTAAAAATGTTTATTTAGTTTACTGATAATATCTTTATTAACATATGTAAAACGTTTGTTTTAAAGAAAAAATGTTTTCTTTCTTTTTTAAAACTTACAAATCAGTGACTTTTCTGGTGGTACCAAAGAACCCATGGATAGAAAAGGTGTTTCATTCAGGACAAATAGAGAAACGAATCATTTTATTTTGGCGGTAATCAACAAATTGTGAAAAAAAGCTTGGACCATGTCCAAAAATATAGTATCTCGGTTTTTTTATTTTTGTGCTTTGTTGATCGAGTACTACAACATATAAAAAAATTATGACATTTAGCCGAAAGCCATTTCCAACGTAATTTGTGCAGGGGTCAAACCATATCAATCAACCAAAAAAAAGGCACTTTTCGTTTTGACCATCTCCGATTTTGATGATTTTTGGTACACTTATTCTTCTAATCCAAAACCTTAAAAATCCAAAAAATTAAATTTTTTGGATAAGCGGTTTTTGTTTTATTGATTTTTGAAAATAAAGAAATTGACCAATATGCCCTTGACAGGCACTTACAAAAATAGCAATATCTCAAAAACTATTGGTCCTATAGAAGCGAGTTATAGCTTGTTTTGAAGGTTTTTTAAAGACCTTTTTAACGATGTGTATCACCATGTAATTTTTTGTTTTTATTTTTTTTTAAATTTTTTTAATATTTTATTTTGAAAAATCTTGAAAACACCATTTTGAATTTTTTTCAAAAAAATACCATTTTTTTTCAGTATTTTTTTAATATTTTTGGAAAATTTCAGGATGGAGAAGTTATTGGTTCTATTTTTTTTTTAAATAATATAAAAAACCTTGCAGGAAAAAACCATACATTTTTTGATAAATACCTCTATATTTACTCCTTATATCTAAATGTTGTCAATTGCTCCCATACTTGTAAATAAGATATATAAAAGGTTTTTCCAAACTTGTTTATTCCTGCAAAATTTTGAGTATTTCTTCAATTGTCCTCCCCTCCACCCAAGATCTTTTCACCCATTTATTATACATTTAAACATGTTAATTCCTGCAAAATGTTTAGCTCCTCCCATTACTTTTTATTGGCCCTTACCCCTATTTGTATCATTTCTGGTTCAGACAGGAAAAGTTTTGACAATAATTAATTGCAAACCTGCGGTTTATGTGATAAATTGCTAGTTTTTAATTTAAAACATTTATCGGAGTCGTGTGTTGTAAAATGGCACAAAATAAGCCAAAACAATAGACAAACTTTTTTGTGAGGTGTTGTGATCCATTAAGTCAGGAGAAACATTCCGGAAAGTTACGGAATATCACAAATTGGATGACTTCCTTTAAAGGGGTGGATACTGGCATGAAAATTTGTGACAATTGTCGAATGAAACTTTCCAAGGAACACAAGGAACATGATGAACAACCATTTCCTGTAGCAGGGTAAGTAATAGTAACGAATACCTACCTACATTTTTACTTGTTTTTTTTGTGTGTTGTGGCTCTGCTAATAATTTTAGGGTAATTATTTATTATCCGGTTTTCTGCCATTTTTGGTTTTAAGTGAAAAATTCTTTATGGGGGCACCTACAGGCCTATAAGTCTGATTTCATCCTTTGCAAAAATTTATGAGTTATTAATACATAAGAGGCTGTTAGATTTTTTTCTGACAAATTCACTTTTAAACGATTTTCAACATGACTTTCTCCCGAAAAGGTCTACAGAATCGGCTCTTTTAGAGTTGAACAAGTCAATAATTTCGACTCTTGAATCTAGGGGAGCGGTCTGTGGACTTTTTTTGGATTTATCAAAAGCATTTGATACAATAAATCATGAAATTCTTTTGGAAAAATTAGAAGCGTACGGGGTTACAGGAAGTGCTTTGGATTGATTTTGCTCGTATCTGACTGAAAGACCACAAAAAGTTACAATAAATTTGAACAACAATAAAATAACGTCAGAATCAAACGTCATAATGACAGGAATTCCGCAGGGAAGTATTCTTGGTCCTCTGCTCTTTGTTATTTATCTTAATGATCTAAACCATGTCATCCAAAATCCAAACCTTCTGGCCAATTACGCAGATGATGCCAACGTAGTGATGCCGGTTTATTGGGAGGGGAACATCCATGAGGAATATTTTGACGTACTGGGTAAAGTGTCTGAATACTGTGTTAACAACCAACTCATTATGAACACAGAAAAAACAAAAGCAGTTGTTATCTCTAACATGGACATATATGTCCCTAAAAACCTTACTTATGAAGGAGACACATTAACTTTTGAAAGTCACACGAAGGTATTGTAAGTTAGTTTTTTACATCCTCATGGTCCCTCTCCGTCTTTTTACTTTCCAAAGCCAAAAGCTGATATATTGGTCATAGATCAAAATTCTCTTTTAAGACGGGTCAACCCAAATACTGCCACTGGTAGGACATATACGCTAACTGCAGAAGAAATGACAGATTCCTCAGATATTTTACAAAAAAAATTAGCAACCTAAATATTTTTTATTGTAAATTTTCTATTATTCTTACTTTTAATTTTTTTGTTATACCCATATTAGGTAAATTAGTCCTGTATTAAACATCTTAGTATTTTTTTAAAGTATGACTCCATTATTTCTCCATTCAAAAATTTTCCAAAAATGTTAAAAAAACATTGAAAAAAAAAGAAATATTTTTTTGAAAAAAATTAAAAAATGTGTTTTTGAGATTTTTCGAAAAAAAAAATAAACAAACTATATTATGTCACACATCTTTAAAATGGTCTTTAAAAACCCTTCAAAATGAGCTATCACTCGCTTCTATGGGATCAATAGTTTTTGAGATATTACTATTTTTGTAAGTGTCTGTCAAGGACATATTGGTCAATTTCTTGATTTTCAAAAATCAATAAAACAAAAAACGCTTATCAAATTTTTTGGATTTTTGAGTTTTTTGATACGACGAATAAGTCATCAAAATCGGAGATGGTCAAAACTATTGCCTGGTTGACTTGATATGGTTTGACCCGCAGGGTACTTTGGCATGCGTTTATAGTTCCGGTACAATACAATAATATACTACGGGGGCTCTTGGGGATAAGGAATACGAATTTTTGATAAGATTTTGAAAATTCAATATGGCGGATTCAAGACGGACGATTTTCGGTCATGTTTTGCTAACCTGACTTATCCGATTGTGTTCAAATTTATGCGTTTATAGTTCTGGTGAAAATACAATAATATAGTATTCTCAGGTACCCATCTCCCTAACTAAATTCTTCTTCTATTCGAATGATAAACATAACTGCTTTCATCTAAATAAGCTGAGAACGGGTGAGATTGCTTGCGATTTGACCGATATACGATACCTAAAGTTAAAATTTTTCATTTGCGCCCATCGCTTTTATTATGGTACAAGAAAGATTAAAAATTATTTTCTTCTTTTGATTGCATTTAATAAAATTAAGTTTTTTTTTAATAAAAATGTATTTAAAACTAAGAACACAGCTTCGGGTTTGTGCAAAGAATATGTAAAATCTTTTCATGCGGGGAAGTTTAGTTTTAAAATATCAGGCTTTCGATTGGCTTGATTTCTTTCTTCTTTTCGAAATATATTATATGGTTGTAAGAAAAGAAACAATAAAGATAAACCTTGTTGTTAATTGGTATATATATAATTTATTGCTTATTTATTAGTAACCCCACCACTTTATTTTTGAGAGATGGGGGGGGGGTAATTAGTTCCCCTTTCGGGACTTACACTTTTTACAAAAACGTATTAAAAATTAAAACTTTCTGAATAATTTGCAAAAATTGATAGTACGATGTACATGAACATATCAAAAAGTAGATATTTTATCTACTATTACATTTTTTTACATTTACCTACTTCGAATATCTTAGTTTAATATAGAAATATTTATAAATTACAAAGTTTAAAGGAAACTTTAGATTTATTTAAATTATTCCTTATTTATCAGTAAACCTTAATTGTATCACAGAATCAAGTTGCTCTTCTCTTCGTAACCCCACCACTTCTTCGCTAAAGTCCCAAAATTTCTGACATAACTGCTTGTCATAAACTTTCCATGGTTGGTAGCACGGTGTGCATTCCATGAAGAATTTGCCAGTTTTACTTCGAACTTCATCGGCAACGGCTAAATGCAGAATTGTTTGCATGCCTTCTTCAGCAGTCTGAAATAAAACAAAGGATATTAATTAAGTCAGTGCTGCATATACAGGGCGCCTCAAAAGTCCGCGTACACTCTAATATCTCGAAATCAAAAAAGTTTCACAGAGGTCGAAATGACGAAACTGGGAGGACAAAAATCCTGAAATAAAACTCTAAATAAAGTTTTTTTTCATAATTTTTTTAAATACATATGTTCGTGTTGTTCAACCATTATATTATTATTCTCATAGTTCATGGCGAGACGAAAAAGAAGCGCACACTTGCAAGTCTGGGTAATTTGACATAATCTTAACATATTAATTTATTTCAATTTTCGTTTCAATTACCTCAGTTTTTGGGACTTTTAAAAAATGAATAGGAACTTTTAGAGAAATGAAACAAAAAATTGCTTTCGGGGTCTTTTTCCCACAGTATTTATTTCAACGGTAGACCGGTTTCGCCTAAAGAGGCATCTTCAGTACCAAATACTACAAGTGAAAAGAGGGGATTTTTTGTAAAATTTAAAAACAATGTAAGGAAATATAAAAAAATAATTAATACAATTGGGGAACAAATATTTTAACAGTCGAACTGTGTCAATTGTGTAAAAGCCTAGGTATATACATATACAGGGTTCCTAAGATTTTCCTTAGGGATAGGATTTCAATAAATCAAACAGAAATGGCATAGAAAGTTCTGCGCGCACAAAATAAACAGGTATATTGAGCAATGGTGCCAGTTTGTTATTATCTCCGGACTGCTTTCATGAGAAAAAATTGTCGCCACTCTCTCATTGTGAGCATAAATCATAGTTGCAATAATAACCGTTGACAAGATGTCTGCAAATTCCGCTAGATGGCGGCCACACCATGAGATGATCGAGGAAAAAATTAGATGTTTTCAGGTCCAAACCACAGCTTTTTCTTGCTTAAAGGAGGCGGCAGGGTCCATTATTTACGATACTGAGCGATAAACTCGTGAGGTTGTTAACATTAGAAAGAAATATCTTCGCTTTTAATTAAATTTCTTTCCATTCTGTTCTACTAGTGACATCTATTCGAAAACGGCCAAACCATGCAGCTAGCACTAGCAGCCAAAGAAATCAATAAACGGCGCTCTTTTTCCTGCAGAGCTTTTTGCTTGCGATATTATTGATTTTAAATAAAGCTGGCCCTACACTACATTTGATATTTTCGAGGTGTTTTATGACATGATCTCGAAACATGTAGCGAACCAATTCTTCAAAACTAGCGGGAGGGTAAAAGCGAAAAATAAGGGGCTGCCAATATTTGTAACACCCAAAAAGGGGTGAAAAGATTTATTTTGCTCTGTTTCTTTACAAAAAACGTTTTTTTTACGAAAAACTTGAGCTCTGCCACTTTTTTTATTTTTTTCTTCAACTTTCTCGAAATTTTCGTCATACCGTAGAAAAAAATTATTTCCCCCATGGTCATACTCTACTTTTATTCGAAAAAATTTAGAAACAGAGACGGGATCAGTTTTCCTAAAATCTTGGTTTGTGAGAAGATAAAGGGTGCCGCAGACAAAAATTTTTCAATTAAATTAGCCGAACGCAAAAATTAGAAAAACAAAGCACGAAATAAAAATGGCGCCGCTTACAATTTTTTTTCAAAAATTACGTAATTTCGGGAACGCAAAGAAATAGGTCTAAAGAGTATAATTTTTAAGAAAAAAATATCAATTTTTTTGCCCTCCTCCACTGGGACTACAGGGGCCGTGCACAAATTACGTAATGGTCATAGGGGGGAGGGGTTACAAAACTTTACGTAGGGGGGAGGGGGGTTTTCGACAGCGTTTGCATTTGTATGAAACTAAGAAAATTTGGAATGAAAATAAGTGAAAAGTTTTTTTTTGGGGGGGGGGGGTAGTGGTCTTGACATCATTACGTAATATTAGGGGAGTGGCGTGCCAAACCGTTACAAAACATTACATAGGGAGGGGGTCAAAAATTGGTAAAATCACCGTTACGTAATTTGTGCACGGCCCCACATCTGACTGTTCCTCCTTTTTGAATTCGAATCAAAGTGCAAAACTCGGGTTGGACGTTCGAAGGCGTTAACCCGTCCTATTTGCTTGATAAAGTTTCTACGGAAATATCTCAGTCGATTTCTCCGGCCGTGTATGAACGCTTTAGGTTAGGCATTTGCATGTATCTGAGTCCCCAGCCTGTAAACAGTGCGTAAGGACAATGGTTACAAAATGAAAAGCCGAAACGATATCTTTCATCAGTTTGGTATTAAAGTCGAGCAAAAACAATTTTTATTCCAGTCCTAAAGGTATGAAAATGGAAAACATTAGAAAACAACAACCTGGAATGGATTTACTACGTGTATGATGTAGTGACAACATCGCTCCATGCCCATCTCTGCCTAATGTGCTTTTCCGTTTGTCTGCGTCTTATACATGGCTGCTTAGCCCCCTAAGGATTTGCTTAGGAACCCTGTATAATAAAATCTAAGACCAAATGGAGGTTTTTGTAATATTACGAAAACAAGTTTTAAAAAGATAGCAAAAAAATATACAAACAATAAATAAAACTATATGGGATCTGTCATTGGCTAGAGTCTTACCTTAAAAAAATCAACAGCATTGAGTCCATTGTAGGGCGTTTATCTACTGCATGTTCGTCTTTGGAAGAAGGCAAATTATTATTTTGAAGTGCACATTTTAAATGGAAACTGGATCTCAGTGGCATTTCAACGCCGTTTAAGTATGTTATTGGGACAGTCCCTAAGAGCATTCTGTCTCATGGACACAGGTGCCGATATCCTCAGGGTAAGCCGAGGGATAAGCCAATAATAGCGGTCAAAGTTTGGGATGAGCTTATTATGATCATGCTTATGATCCGATCCGATATGGGCAAAAAAAGCATCAATTCCCACTACAATTCGACAATACTAAATTTAAAAATGACATTTAATTTGACACCTGTGAAACCTTGTCCTTCACCTTGTCCAAATAGCTGAAAAATAATTATTTGCCTTAAAGGAACAGCGAATACCTTATTTTTACTCTATTGAAGATATCGAATCGGAAATCGTAATAAAAGTAACAGTTGTCTGTGTGCGATGATACATATTTACGAGTGGGCACTCGAAATAAACCTTTCACACCCTGTCAAAATAGCGAATAAATAATTTATAAACCTGAAATATTTGGAAAAGTAAATACTTTCTTCTTACTCTGTTGAAGATATTGAATAGGAAACCGTAAAAAAATTGACAGTTGTCTTACCTGCCATTTACTGTCATGAGAAAAACCACTGGTGCGATGACACGTAATTACGAGTGGGGACTCGAACTACACTAAATTGAGATCTATGAGCTGAAAAATGTTATTGATTTTGACCTGTCAAACCCTGTCAAAATGGCGAATAAATAATTTATGAACGAATTTTTGGAAAAGCCAATACTTTCTTTTTACTTCTTTAAAGTTTAAAAAGTGACAGTTTTTGAATTTAAAAATGTCTCTTATTTTGGCACTTGTCAAACCATGTCAATGCGGCGACAACTTTTTAATTACTTTTCGAGGTAATATTTCCCACAATTTCTTAAAACATTCGTAGAAACATGTTTTACTTCACTGGTGGTCTTGTCTATGACATTTAAGACAAGTATCACTTCTTTTACAGTTTTCATTTTGTTATTTTTTAGAGTGGAAATAAGGTAAACATGCTCTAATTAAAAGCACAAAATCACAAATTATTTATGTTACATTTTGACAGGGCCTAACAGGTGTTAAAATTAAGGACATTGTTGAGTTCATCGACCTCAATTTAGTGTAATTCGAGTACCCACTCGTAAATATGTTTCATCGTAGCAGTGGTTTTAGTAAATGACAGTTAAGGCAACTGTCACATTTTTTTGCTTTTTCCAACTTAGCGTATTCATCAGAGTAAAAAGAAGGTATTCGCTTTTCCCAAAAAATTTAAATTCATTAATTATATTTCCGCCATTTTGACAGGGGTTGATAGGTGTCAAAATAAATGTCAGTTTTAAATTTAACGTTCATTTCAGTGGAAATTGGTTCTTTTTTTGATTATATCGGTCATTATAAGCATGATAATAATAAGCTCATCTCAAACCCCACTAAATAAAAATGAAAAAAATTAAAAAACGTTATGTTCATAGTGAAAAATAACGTTTTTATTTTTTGAAACGTTGATTTGGTTGGGAAGGGGTCAATTAAAAAACAAAACAAGCTTTTTTTAAATTTTCGAACGTTTCGATTCATTTAAAATCATCATCAGCGCATCTGAAAGATACCAAACAATTCAACTTTACTTTCAAGGGTTAAAAAGCATAAAAAAAGGAAGTTTTTATATAAAATATCATGGCGAAGAGCCTTACTCAATAATTATTATGTGTAACTTTAAATATTATTTGTAGGGGTTAAAATATAAAATATGGATAAAAAAAACTTGTATTTTAAATTTTTAAAATGGTAATGACCTTTAATTCGCTTTTCCGTTGTCACAAAAGCAGTGGTGAGACAAATACGTAATAGACATAGTCTAACACAAAAACTCAAAGACATTCCTTTTTTTAATGTTTTTTAACCCTTGAAACTAAAGTTGGACTTTTGTAACTTTCAGATGCGCTGATGATGATGTTAAATAAATCGAGACGTTCGCAAATTTAAACAAAGCTTTTCTTGTTTTTTAATTGACCCTTTCCCAACCAAATCAACGTTTCATAAACATTAGGGTCACGAACTAGCCATAAAAAATAAAGTTTTTATTTTTTCTTTTCATTTTTGCTTAGTTGGGCTTTGGAAGCTATTATTGGCTATAGATATCGGCACCTGTGCCCATGAGACAAAATGCTCTCAGGGACAGTCCCAGTAACATATTAAACTACGTTGAAATCCCATTGAGATCAAGTTTCCATAAATTGTGCATGGTAAATGACTTTCCATCTATTTCCAAAAATACCCATTACGTTTCTTTTTATAATAAGACTAATAAAACAATATTCGGTGTTTCAGGTTCATGCAGCATTTGAAAAATCAAAATTTTTTTAACGTAGAAATTACGGGCTAATTATCTACCGCAAAAAAAAATTTTGGACTCATCTCCTTATCTGATTTTTTTAAAGTTTAAAATGCAGGGTGCAGCTGCATGTGCAGTCCCACCCCGCATCTACTAATAATAGCGGTACCCAAAAAAGTATGTCAGAATTACAGGCTAATTACGGGCTAATCATCTGCGGCAAAAAAAAATTGGGCTCATGTCCTTATTTGATATTTTTAAAGTTTAAAATACGCATCCATTAATAATTGCGGTACCCAAAAAAAAGTCAGGATTACGGACTAATCACGGGCTAATCATATGCGAAAAAAAAATTGGCCTCATCTCCCTATCTGATTTTTTTCAAAGTTTAAAATGCGGGGTGCAGCTGCATGTGCAGCCCGACCCCGCACACATTAATAATAGCAGTACCGAACCAAAAAGTATGTCACAATTACGGGCTTATTACGACCTAATCATCTGCGGCAAAAAAAAAATTGGGCTTATTTTTGCAAGCATTTATTGAATTTCACGATGTTTTTTATAGTTTGTTGATAAGTCAAATCTTGTTAGTCAAGCCCATTTTTTTTGCCGTAGATGATTATCCCGTAATTATGACATACTTTTTGTTTCGGTACTGCTATTGTTAATGTGTGCGGGGTGGAGCTGCACATGCAGGCATTTTAAACTTTCAAAAAAATCAGATAAGGAGATAATTTTTTTTTAACTACAATGCTAAGTTAATCTAGTCATTTTTCGAGTTAACGGCTTACCGAGTGTTTCACGGTACAGGGTGTTTGTTTTTAACTGGACCACTCAGTATCTTTTTTATTAATGAAAATAAACGGTAGGTTTGAATTCAAAAATGTCTTGGGAAATTGCAACGAACTTAGGCGCTATAACAACTTTTTTTTGTTACCCTTGGTATACAGGGTATTATGAGCTAATTATCTGCGGCAAAAAAAAAAATTGGGCTCATGCCCTTACCCCATTTTTGCAAGCATTTATTGAATTTCACCATGTTTTTTATAGTTTGTTGATAAGTCAAATCTTGTTAGTCAAGCCCATTTTTTTTGCCGTAGGTGATTATCCCGTAATTATGACATACTTTTTGTTTCGGTACTGCTATTGTTAATGTGTGCGGGGTGGAGCTGCACATGCAGGCATTTTAAACTTTTAAAAAATCAGATAAGGAGATAATTTTTTTTTAACTACAATGCTAAGTTAATCTAGTCATTTTTCGAGTTAACGGCTTACCGAGTGTTTCACGGTACAGGGTGTTTGTTTTTAACTGGAACACTCAGTATCTTTTTTATTAATGAAAATAAACGGTAGGTTTGAATTCAAAAATTTCTTGGCAAATTGCAACGAACTTAGGCGCTATAACAACTTTTTTTTGTTCCCCTTGGTATACAGGGTGTGGCAATAAAGCCACCAAACACTTTTCAAATATTTCAAATATAATATAAATATTATGACCTAATCATCTGCAGCAAAAAAAAAATTGGGCTCATGCCCTTACCCCATTTTTGCAAGCATTTATTGAATTTCACCATGTTTTTTATAGTTTGTTGATAAGTCAAATCTTGTTAGTCAAGCCCATTTTTTTTGCCGTAGATGATTATCCCGTAATTATGACATACTTTTTGTTTCGGTACTGCTATTGTTAATGTGTGCGGGGTGGAGCTGCACATGCAGGCATTTTAAACTTTTAAAAAATCAGATAAGGAGATAATTTTTTTTTAACTACAATGCTAAGTTAATCTAGTCATTTTTCGAGTTAACGGCTTACCGAGTGTTTCACGGTACAGGGTGTTTGTTTTTAACTGGAACACTCAGTATCTTTTTTATTAATGAAAATAAACGGTAGGTTTGAATTCAAAAATTTCTTGGCAAATTGCAACGAACTTAGGCGCTATAACAACTTTTTTTTGTTACCCTTGGTATACAGGGTGTGTCAATAAAGCTACCAAACACTTTTCCAATATTTCAAATATAATATAAATATTATGAGCTAATCATTTGCGGCAAAAAAAAAAAATGGGCTCATGCCCTTACCCCATTTTTGCAAGCATTTATTGAATTTCACCATGTTTTTTATAGTTTGTTGATAAGTCAAATCTTGTTAGTCAAGCCCATTTTTTTTGCCGTAGATGATTATCCCGTAATTCTGACATACTTTTTGTTTCGGTACTGCTATTGTTAATGTGTGCGGGGTGGAGCTGCACATGCAGGTATTTTAAACTTTAAAAAAATCAAATAATTAGATATTTTTTTTTAACTACAATGCTAAGTTAATCTAGTCATTTTTCGAGTTAACGGCTTACCGAGTGTTTCACGGTACAGGGTGTTTGTTTTTAACTGGAACCCTCAGTATCTTTTTTATTAATGAAAATAAACGGTAGGTTTGAATTCAAAAATTTCTTGGCAAATTGCAACGAACTTAGGCGTTATAACAACTTTTTTTGTTTCCCTTGGTATACAGGGTGTGGCAATAAAGCTACCAAACACTTTTGAAATATCTTTTGTAGTTTCAACAAACATCCTGTACAGTTCGGTACTGGCGTTTTGTTATTGTTAAATTATCATAACTGAGCGAAAAATTGTCCGATTTTAATCATATTTAGCTTTCCAAAAAGCCAAACCTTCGAAATTTATACGGCCAATGTCAAAATTGACATTTCCTAAAAATCCAAGATGACGGATTTATTTAAAAAATAGGTATTTTTAACCCGCCTAGATATTTTTTGCGTGCGACAGTGTAATAAATCTAAAAGATCCGTTCCGAAGCCACATTCTTTCGAAGCACATCGATGTATCATTTTAAAAATTCGGACAAGAAATAAGGAAGTTTGCAATTTTTAAATAGACCAAGAGTTTACCTGCAAAATCACGCTTATTAAGAGAAATAAAAAAGCAATAACTTTTATAAAAATGGATCGATTTTCATAAGTTTAAACTTTTTAAAAGGCACGAGCTTTAAAATTTATAGAACTAGTGATAAAACTAACATTTGCTAGAAATCCAAGATGGCGGACCTATTTAAAAATAGGCATATTTCACCCCCCTAGAAAAAACTTTTTTTGCGACATTGTATTTAATCTCAAACATTGGTTACGAAGCCACACCCTTTTTAAGCACATCAATTTAACATTTAAAAAATTCGTAAAGGAAATAAAGAAGTTTTAAATTTTCATATAGACAAGCTTATTAAGAAAAAATTGCTTGATTTTGTAGCCAAACTCTGGTCAATATAAAGATTTAAGATATCTTATGCCCGTGTGCACCACTTCCCCTTACTTCTTCCACTTGTTCAAGTGCCGCTTGAATTGAGGGGACCCTTGAGATTTACTTGGTTTGCAAAAGTTCCGAATATGTTCCACTTGGAAAAAGTAAGGAAATTATTGGCAACGTGGCAGTTATCTGCATTTTTTTGTGTGGTGATGATGATTATTACCTGTCAGCTGTCAAAAAACAACGTAAAATTTGAGGTTGTTTAAAAAGAACAAATTTTATGATTATATGCAGGAAAATGCAAATTAAACTACTATAATTGGTTACCTGACTATTTATTTAGTATGTTTTCACATCGTACTCGATACGTATTGAAAAAGATTGTCTTTTTCTTTTATAGAGCATGTTCTCTGTTCCGACAAAGAGCGTGATACAGGGTTCCTAAGATTTTCCTTAGGGATAGAATTTCAATAAATCAAACAGAAATGGCATAGAAAGTTCTGCGCGCACAAAAGAAACAGGTATATTGAGCAATGGTGCCAGTTTGTTATTATCTCCGGACTGTTTTCATGAGAAAAAATTGTCGCCACTCTTTTATTGTGAGCATAAATCATAGTTGCAATAATAACCGTTGACAAGATGTCTGCTAGATGGCGGCCACACCATGAGATGAACGAGGAAAAAATTAGATGTTTTCAGGTCCAAACCAAAGCTTTTTCTTGCTTAAAGGAGGCGGCAGTGTCCATTATTTACGATACTGAGCGATAAACTCGTGAGGTTGTTAACATTAGAAAGAAATATCTTCGCTTTTAATTAAATTTCTTTCCATTCTGTTCTACTAGTGACATCTATCCGGAAACGCAAACTGCAGAGCTTTTTGCTTGCGATATTATTGATTTTAAATAAAGCTGGCCCTACACTACATTTGATATTTTCGAGGTGTTTTATGACATGATCTCGAAACATGTAGCGAACCAATTCTTCAAAACTAGCCGGAGGATAAAAGCGAAAAATAAGGGGCTGCCAATATTTGTAACACCCAAAAAGGGGTGAAAAGATTTATTTTGCTCTGTTTCTTTACAAAAAACGTTTTTTTTACGAAAAACTTGAGCTCTGCCAATTTTTTTATTTTTTTCTTCAACTTTCTCGAAATTTTCGTCATATCGTAGAAAAAAATTATTTTCCCCATAGTCATACTCTACTTTTATTCGAAAAAATTTAAAAACAGAGACAGGATCAGTTTTCCTAAAACGGGGGATCTTGGTTTCGAGTGAGAAGATAAAGGGCGCCGCAGGCAAAAATTTTTCAATTAAATTAGCCGAACGCAAAAATGTTAGAAAAACAAAGCACGAAATAAAAATGGCGCCGCTTACAATTTTTTTTCAAAAATTACGGAATTTCGGGAACGCAAAGAAATAGGTCTAAAGAGTATAATTTTTAAGAAAAAAATATCAATTTTCTCGCCCTCCTCCACTGGGACTACAGGGGCCGTGCACAAATTACGTAATGGTCATAGGGGGAGGGGGGTTAGAAAACTTTACGTAGGGGGAGGGGGGTTTTCGACAGCGTTTGCATTTGTGTGAAACTAAGAAAATTTGGAATGAAAATAAGTGAAAAGTTTTTTTTTGGGGGGGGTAGTGGTCTTGAAATCGTTACGTAATATTAGGGGAGTGGCGTGCCAAACCGTTACAAAACATTACATAGGGAGGGGGTCAAAAATTGGTAAAATCACTGTTACGTAATTTGTGCACGGCCCCACATCTGACTGTTCCTCCTTTTTGATTTCGAATCAAAGTGCAAAACCCGGGTTGGACGTTCGAAGGCGTCAACCCGTCCTATTTGCTTGATAAAGTTTCTACGGAAATATCTCAGTCGATTTCTCCGGCCGTGTATGAACGCTTTAGGTTAGGCATTTGCATGTATCTCAGTCCCCAGCCTGTAAACAGTGCGTAAGGACAATGGTTACAAAATGAAAAGCCGAAAAATATCTTTCATCAGTTTGGTATTAAAGTCGAGCAAAAACAATTTTTATTCCAGTCCTAAAGGTATGAAAATGGAAAACATTAGAAAACAACAACCTGGAATGGATTTACTACGTGTAAGATGTAGTGACAACATCGCCTCATGCCCATCCTTTTCTGCCTAATGTGCTTTTCCGTTTGTCTGCGTCTTATACACGGCTGCTTGGCCCCCTAAGGATTTGCTTAGGAACCCTGTATATGGAGAACAAGATGCTTGATTTTCAGTACGTATTGAATACGATGTGAAAACATACTAATTATTACACCACTAGACCAACCCAACACTTTTTTCAGTTTTTTGCAACGAATTTGCGAGGGGGAATTATTCGCTTAGCGAAAAAAACATGTTTTTTTTTAAACCTCTTGTAAAAGGTATCATCTCATTCTTTGCAAAATCTAATTCTTCATCTTCTTCGTCATTCCAAAGTTCCATTTTAAGCACAGACCACTCCCAAGCAGCATTTTTCTGATTTCCAAATAATTACAACCTAACATGACGTCGGTTTTGGCCCAAATTTAGGTCGTCAGTTAGTTTTTCCATCAAACAACGTATTTTTTACCAAGACCTGATGTCGCCAACAACTAGTGCATCAGTTGTGACGTCGATACTTACCAAAACTGACGTAGCCAAATGTTGTTGATACTCGCTACTTATCAGCGACGTAAGTTAACGTTAATTACGGCGACGTAATTTTTAGAATAAAATTCAAGGTCGGGCCAAAGTTGTAACGAAGTTACTAATTTTATTTATTTATTTTAGCTTTTCTTTTCTTTTTAGGTAATTCATGTCTCATTATTTCTGTAATTTCTATGACGTTTTATTATTTTCTATTCTTAGACTCTAGACATCGCTTTGACTCGCCACGTTTCCCTTTCCTGCTATGCTGCACGGTCAGCGAGCTATACCCCACCGCTTTGCGCGCACAGCCTGCTCGACGGGAGTATGGTAGGTGGGGATACGCGAGGCTATTTAAAGGGATGTCGAGCGCGTTTCATGGCATTCATTCTGCCGACCGCCTGCCGTAAACTATTCCATCTGGGCATTCATTCTGCCGACCGCCCGCCGTAAACTATTCCACCTGGGCATTCATTCAACCGACCGCCCGCCGTAAACAATTCCACCTGGGAATTCATTCCGACCGACTGACCAGTAAACATCACCTGCCAGAACCCGATAGGTAAGCACCTGACCAGTATAGCGGGGTTTTCTATACATACCGTAAAATGTAGTTTTCCGTATGGTAAGTAGAGGTGAGATGGGTTACCGCTGGCTCGGAATACGGGTAACACATCTCTCTCTCTAGCACCAGGCGAAGCTATTAATGGGTTTGTCTTGCGCTGTCTGACCGGTTAGTGAGTGAGAGGGAGACAGTGCTATCGCTGGATCGGATTACCTTTAGGACTGTCTTTTCCTCTCTACATCTCTCTCTAACACACGGTTTGACAGCGTATGGAGTAATTCATTGAGAAGCAGCGCCACCGGATCGTTTATTTAAGCATATGATGACAAAGGCACTGTAATTGGAGGTTAGGTGTATTATCGCTGGTTCGGAATACGGGTAATACATCTCTCTCTCTAACACATGGCCAAACTACCTAAGTAGGTCGATCCTGTGTTGTTTGACCGGTTAGTGAGTGAGAGTGAGACAGTGCTATCGCTGGATCGGAATACCTTTAGGACTGTCTTTTCCTCTTTGCATCTCTCTCTAACACACGGTGGAACAGCGTATGGAGTGATTTATGGAGTAGTGGTGCTATAAAGGTATCTTTGTCTGACACACTAATTTCTTATTTCTCTAAATCTGCTATGAATTCTATATATGTAAATTCCGCTATGTTGGGGGTGCCGTATTAAAGAGCTTTCTACCGTTAACATTAAATATCAAATACCGGGGTTTACCGTAAACGTTATGAGACATGCAAGTTACCGATTTTTCTAAGATTTTCCGTCCTTTTCTATTGTATACCGTTGAATGCTAAATAAAGAGACCTGTTGATAATAAATTATAAGTTATAATAAATCCGCCATGTTGGAAAATTGGTTGTTTTACTCGTGTTACTTAGGTTAAGAATGGAGACAGCTAGACCCCTGGTTTAACCGTCTCCACTGTTTAAAAGCTACCCGACGCTGTGGGCCCTCTACCACATAAATCCAGAGGGTGGCGCCCGAAATGCCTGTTGGATTATCTCTCAGAGGAATAGTTAATCCAACAGAAACCGATGCCTACCGCTTTAAAACGTAAACAACGTTACAAAGTGAAAACGGACGTCAATAAATTAAGTTGTGGCCAAGATTTCCTGTAAATGGCAACACTGCAAATACGAAAGTATTTTATAAATATACTTTACATGGACTTATGTTAAAATAGAAAGTTTAAAAGTTTCTATTGTATAGTTTACAAAATAATCTTATAGGCGACACACCTCGGGACACCCGGTATAACGTCCAATTCATGAGACGTTATATTTAGTATGAGTTTTAAAGTAGAATTGTAATAAAATTGACGTTGCCAAACTTTTATTTATTTAATGTAACTATTCCGATTTCCACCGACGTGGATGCGTGACATACAATTATACTACAATATTCTAGGTCGGGTCGTTTTACAAGGCGACGTCGCAGGAGGTGTTCTTGTCCGAATAGGTAAATAATCGTTACAAATTTGGTTGGCGCCATTTTAAACGTTTAGCATCGATGCGCCATTACAACAGTACATTTTATTTTAAAGGCTTGATATGTAAATTAACTCATTTGTTGGCAACTAAAATGCATTTTTTAAATGCCTATAATGTTTTACTATAAGAAACGGGCATCCTTATAAAGATTTTATTTTTAGGTAAATTTTTTTCAAAATTAATTTCTGAATATTTTTGAATTATTTTTGTGGGTTTCTGTTTTTTTAATGTCTATTTTAATTATATTTATCAGTAAACTGACCTTCGTTGGAAGATTTGGATCCACAGAATGTGTAAAACTAACTTTTTCCAGTTACCTACAATAACTAAGATAATAATTATTGTCATCCACAGTTCATTGAGATGTGTTTGTTTAGACATATAAAAGTTATACGTAATAAGTTTAAACTTGGTGTGCACAGTAAAACTTTGTGTCGTGGGTCTACGTAATTTGACGTAATATTTGACCAAAACACTGTGCAGCACCCGACGTCGAAACGACTCGAATTTTGATTCCCCACTTAGGTGCTAAATCGAGTCCTCAAGACTGACTGATACACATTGGAGCCGACGTCAGGTATTTCTTGCCCTACGTGACCATAACGTAATATAACGTCCAAATGCTTGTTGGGCTATTATAATCACAGAAAGATTTTAAGGCAACGGAACAGTTTTATAATCTGATTAAATTAATGGCTTTTGTTTAAAAACATAATAAAAAAATAGCTCAAATAACCTCAAAATACGCTTAAGCCGAAGGAATTCTACGGCTTACCTTAACTGCAGCTTAAGTGCCACTTACATGATATTCCACACCATTGCACACCAAAACTAAAGCTTAAGCTCGGCTTACATGTCAAGCCGAACCCGTGCACACGGGCATTATTGGTGAGCTTGTCAAGGATGTGGCTTTGTTGTAACCGATGTTTGAGATTGACTACAGTATTGCAGAAAAAGTTTGTCATCTTGAATTTTTAATAAATGTCATTTTTGACGCAAGTTTTATACATTTTGAGGTCTGTGCTTTTTAAAGAGTTTAAACATATTAAAATCGATCATATCGAAAAACAACCGATAGGTGCTCTACTGCACGATTTAAAAAACAAACGGAAGATGGCTGTGCGATTGAAAATCTAACGAAAATACAGGAGTTTTTTGTACTTCGGTACTGCTACTATGACTATGCAACTGTATACCTTTCCAAACACAGCAGTACATATTCTTGCCACATAATACACAAAATGTAGCCAACTGGTGCACTTAAAGTTCTGCCCAACTGCGCTCCATATGCCGGTCTTTACAAATCCTGGATGGCAGCAGTTCGAAGTGACCCCAACATCTTTTAATTTGGCTGCAAATATTCTCGAGGCCATAGCTATCGCAAGTTTGGAGTACTGATATGCTTTTACAGGTGTATAAATTTCGTTGGTGTCTATTTTTTCTGAGAAACCATAAGAATACGCAGCTACTGAACTGGAGAACACTATTCTACTCGGAGTTGACCTAATTAAGAGACCTAAATGTAATAAGAAAAATGAGGATTAAAATGAAAGACACCTAACCTAGCGACCCGACCCAAGAAAATCAAAATTTAGTTATGGGTATTTCCACAGAAATGTACCTTATTTTCACACAACTCAATTGTGTCGTGTCTTTATAATATCCACCCCAATAAAGAGAGGAATACTTATAATGATAGATTCAACCAAAACTATGCCTATGTTTATGTACTTTCTTTCAGCATTCTACTTTAATCTTTTAAAAAAGCTTTAAGGCTCATAATGCAGACAATTTTAATTTTGTTTACAATGAGTTCTAGCTTACACGTTAAGATTTATTTATTGAAAGGAACTAGTGGTTAGTGCCTAAAATATAAATATAAAGTTTCATTCATGCAAGACGTCATTTAGGATCTGTAACTGTAAGAACTCATCATTATTTATATGTCACACCCGTTACAAGAAAATACAAAAAGTGTTTCTAACTAAACACGCAAATACAAAAATTATACGAAACTATATCATTACAACAAGTATGAAATACGCTTCGACAGTATCAAAAAAAAATTTTAGTCATCACAAGGACCAACCCGTTACAGGTAAATTTAAAAAAAAAACTGCTTGCAAAAATAAAGTAGTCATAGTAGGCTGTGTGTATTCAGTGCTTGAAATAATATAAAACAATTGCTTGAGTATGTAAATAATTTGATTGACGTTTTGATAATTCTAAAAGTATTTCACAATTTCTTCAACAGTATTTTTTGGTGTATTTTTACAAAGTAATATTAAATACTCCTAAAGAGTGCTTTGAGTTCCTCTCAGTGAATGCTGGGGGACTTTTGGTATTCTATATACCAGAGAGCCAAATAAAAGAAATCACCCCCGTTTTAGAAACAAGAATGCAAGGTCTCAGAGCCATAGATAACATACAATCCAAGCATTATTTTGAAAATAATGGGCCCAATGTTATCTTATCAGCAGTTGTAACCATTTTTTACTACTATGTTAGTACTTACTTTTTTTTCTCGTTAATTAATACTAAAATTAATACGTTACTCCTTCCATGTAATTATTTATTTTTTTTTACTAACATAACAATGTATAAAAGTAGTTTTAGTGTATTATATAGAGCATACGTCCTCAACTGCAATTGATTTTTACCATTCTTGGCCGAAAAAGTCTTTTAAAAAAATCCAATATAAAAACGAATTTACTATATAGCACCCGTTACACCTAATCATAACACCCGTTACAAATTGACGATAAAGAAAATAAAAGAAGTAAAAATTAATAAAACTTAAAATATATTAAACCTCTTTGGTTGGCTTTTCTGCTACACACTAATATCAAAAAATATATTAGTTGCTATGCTAACTTTTATGAAAACTAAACCTAACCATATCAATGTCGAAAAAAACGTAAGAAACAAAATAACACCCGTTACATGTATTCGATTCCCTAAAATACATTGTTCTGGTGATTCCTAGTGAGTTTTTTTGCATAAAGATTTTCATTCGTCAAGACCACATGAGTTAATTCGAGTTTTGTTGTAATACCTTATCAACATCAAACATAAAATTGGATGTCACGAACATAAAACGTAACACCCGTTACAATAGAATTACCCTCATGCCATAATTATGTGCTAATTTCGTCCCTAATCAAAAAAATTTGTGCTCCTTTGGTTTCTGAGATAATCGAAAAAGAAAATGGGGTAGCTAAGTTAATATTAACTTAGCAACGCCCTCGGCAACCCCACCAGGAAAAATGTACCCAAACTAAAAATTTTTGGTTTTAAAATTATGTGCTAATTAAGTATGTGCTCCATGAACATATAAGAAAAAAATCAATTTTTTCATTTCAAATTATGTTTTTTAAAAATAAACGGTAGGGTAGCTAGGTTAATATTAACTTAGCGACCCCACATGTAGGTATCACATCTAGGTATCACAGAATTTAAAAATTTCAAAAAGCAGTATTATCTGCAAATGATGTGATAATTAAATCCATGATTAGAAAATTTTGTACTTGCCTGGTTTCCGAGAAAATGATTATAAAGGATATTACATTACATCATTTGTGATAACCTAGCATTCGCAATCTGAAGTACGATTCCAAAGTAAAAATAAATTATTACAAAATTATGAACTCCATGAATATGTGTAAGAATTATCATATAATTTTAAAACCAATAATTTTTAGCTTGGCGCCATATTTCCTGGTGGGGTTCCTAAGTTAATGTTAAACTAGCTAATTAACCCACTTTCTTTTTCGATTTTCTCGGAAACCAGACCAGTACAAAATTTTGTGATTATGGACGAAATTAGCACATAATATGCAGATAATGCTGGTTTTTAAAATTTTTAAATTCCGCGATACATAAACATGTGGGGTCGCTAAGTTAATATTAACCTAGCTACCCCACCTTTTTGTTTAAAAACCCATATTTTAAAATGAAAAATTCGATTTTCTTTTCTTATATATTCGTTGAGCACATAATTAGCACATAATTTTAAAACCAAAAATTTTTAGTTTGGCTCCATTTTTCCTGGTGGGGTTGGTAAGTTAATATTAACCTAGCTACCCCTTTTTCTTTTTCGATTATCTCAGAAACCAAATTAGCCCGCAGTTAGCACATAATTATGGTGTGACTAAATTTTGATTTTCTTTAGGTGGGGTCGCTAGGTTAATGGAGGTAAAAAAGACTATGTTCGTGAAACCACCAAATAAAAAAATGATGATACTCTGCCAAGAAAATTATTAAAGCCTACAAAATTTAATAAGTCTAAAAATATTTTTTTTTTGTAAAAGTATTTGGAGCAGATGATGTGATTATACTTTTTTTATAAGAGTTTATAAGTTCAGGTGGGCGAAAAAAATGTTTACGACTTAATATTTGCTTCAAAGGCCACATAGGTTAGAGCAGGCAAGATCTTATTACTTTGAAGTTTCTATGAAAAAAAGCATTTACGACAGTGTATAATAACTAAGTAAGTGAGTCTACTAAGTATAGATTTTTTTAATTAGTTTTTAGGTGGTCGAAAAAGATGTTTTTATAGGATTTGGCCTTAGCCATGTAGTAAGTAGGATTATAAAAGAAAAGGTAATTTATTATAGATAGATATTATGCTCGATATTATGAGCCTGTTAGATGATTAGATGATCTGCAAAAAACCTTAATATATAATTTTTTAAATATGGTCACATAAAAGCATATAAAATTATAAGTTTGCCTGACTATAGAATCTATAGCAAGATTTATAAAAAACCTGTGTTTTTACCAACCCATTAGTTAAACAAGTTGTTCATAGAAACCTTTAAAATTTTATCAATCTACCTGATCATAAAATCTTCCATAAGTCTCAACGAACGTATAATATATTATAATGATACTTTCGAACCTATAAAATATTGGAAAATAAAACGTTTGCACTCTAAAATTTTATTCATATTTATAAGTGTGTCATGGTGTCATCATACGATTAGGTAAAAAACAGATATTTATATGAAACCGCAGAAAATCTTCCCAAAATCAAAGAATTAATAACTCATAAATTATTAGAAACTTTAAAAAGCCTAAAATTTTACTTTACACAAGCTTTAAAAACTGATCAAAATTAGGGGTGTTTTTTATGAGATTTCGTACGTTTCTGTACATACCTGCTAAAAGATGGGTAAGAAGAAAGTGACCAAAATAGTTGACGTGGAAAGTTTTTTCTCCATCAGTTAAATCCGCCATTCCCGCATTGTTGACTAGGATATGAAGTGCGTCTAAGCCTTTGTTCAGATCTTCGGCTAATTTGCGAACCTGGAGACAAAGCAAATTTCTATTTTGATGGATTAACTACCCTCTAAGGGGTAAGTCCATAACAAGTTCAACCTGTGTTTGGACCTTGTCATCTTCGATTTTTATAGTTTTTGGTGTGGTTGTTCATAAGGTAGAAATAATTGAAATACAAATTTCTATTGTTAATTTTTTTAAATGGTACCCTAACATTGACTCAACTTTTTAAATTCTTGTTATTGCCGATGTTATTTTGAAACTGATGAACCTAAAGAGCTGACACTTGCTGTGTATTTTTTGTTGATCTACAACCTAAATTTAAGTATGTCCTACGACTCTACTTATAGCAAATAAATAAAGGAGTACAGACATAAAAATTATGTCTTGAAAATATCAAAAACGTATTTTTTTCTCAATTTCTAAATACTAATTTTTTTCACTATATGTTTATCCTGGGGATGCTCACTTTAGTTTCCTGCAAAAGGTATGATAATTTAAAGAAAAAAAAACAGAAAAACGAGTCTTCAGCTAGTTTAGTAACAAAGTAAATATTTAGACGTCTTTAAAATGTCAAAACTGTCAAATGATCCGACAAATATATCGGCTTTTACTTTATAAATCGTAAGTATTATATAAAAATCAAATAGGAAATCAAGAATAGTTTGACATAACAATTTTATTTATTTTTTGATTTAAGTATTGATTGAATGTACCTTATTAGATATATTCTTAGTATTTATTTTAGTCATCCGGCATAGGTCCCTAATTGTTCATTTTGTGCAGAAAGCAAGAAATTTGGCACACTTATTCTTTAGACAATTCTTTAAAAGATGGCGGCGATTTTTTAAAAATGGACGTCTATTTTTTTTTAATTGTAGGTTCGCCATCAAAACAAGATTATACTCGAATCCATATAACTCGATAGAGAGGAAAAAAATGCTTACATTGACGTATGACCTTTATCATCCTTGAAAAGTGACATTTTGAGATTTTTTTTTTGATAATTTTTTATAATTTAGTAAGCCGCGACAGGTCTTTTGTTGTAAATTTATAATTTAGAAAGAACATCAAAATAACTTTTCTAATTAACTTTGTGCTTACAGGGTGATTGGTTTAGTTATACCGGGCCAGTTTTAAAAAAAGCTACATTATCATTCGTATCTTTTTTAGCTTTTGAGGAAGAAATGTCAAATCTAGCACGATTATTATAATTGTCAAGGTCAACTGATATTCTAAAAAATTTTTGGATAGGTGGTGCTGCACCCAAATTTCTGATTTTAAATTTGATAAAAGTTCATAGTTTTTTAATAGCTTATACAGACCGCTTCAAGCTACTGCGAACATAGGGCGGAAGAAGTCTAATTTGCCAGTGTACGTACATGCAGAGACACCGCACGCCTATCAGTGAAGCAACCAACACTCAGGCTTCCGATCACCATTCGCTGCCGTTCGCCGCCTTTCGCCTTGTATTTAGTACGCCTCTAACCACGGTGCTGTGTGGAGCGTAGTCAATGAAACCGGAATTTGGTCAATAAATACGCAAATTTTTATAATGTAATTTTCTTATTTTTTGTCACTGATAAATAAGAGCGTTTTATTGTCAACTGCTCAGATTTATCAGTGACGACGTGTTACAATGAAAATAATAAGGAGAAACAAAATAAAAGCAAGTTCTCAAAATAAAATAATACATTCTAAAAACCAAAAAAATTCTCCCAGTCAAAAAGAAATTAAAGCAAATGTTCGAAAAGTTCTCCTTGCTCGGCTAGACAATATCCGAGCCTACTATAAAAACCCCTTCTAACGTTTCCAAGCATGTTAGGGGTGATAATTTGAAAAGCTTCTTCAAAAACAGATAGAAGTCATTAGGAGCAAGATCGGGAGATCGAGCTGGCCATAAAATAGTTCCCCGTGTACTTATAACCCGATTAGGAAATACATTATCAAGATATTCCCTAACAAGGCCAACATTGTGAGCGGAACAACCATCTTGTTGAAACCATGTTTCTCCAAATCTTACACCTAACAACTGCCTAGCAGTTGGAATAATGTGCTGCTGCAGTAGATCCAAGTATCTAGGACCATTCAAATTGCAATTGCCGTTAATAAAAAATGGCCCAATTACGTGTTCCCCTACAATACCCCCCCAAACATTTAGTTTTTGGGGATACTGTGTTCTTACGTCAAAATACAAATGCAAATTTTCCCTCGACCAATATCGAACGTGTGTTGGGTTATGACGATTTGACCATCTGCACTTTTTCGGCAACTTCGTAGACAGAGAGCAAGGCAGAAATAAAACAAAATTATAAAAACAAAATGAATTTCCAAAAGATAACACTTCAGCGTGCTTCGAATCCACCTCGGTCGATCGGCACGGAGAGTAAATTGGACTTGATTCCCCCTATGTTCGTAGTAGCTTGAAGCGGTCTGTATAAGACATGCATATTTAAAAAAAGTAATTAATTATGTATAGCTGAAGTATGTAGATTTTTATAAAGATACTTTTTTTTTGAGTATGTAAAAAGACAAAAATTTGGCTGGATATAACAGGGATGACTTCCGATGAATAAGAAGGCCCCAACAAATCGATTCATATATGAAATTCCAAATTCCATCGGGCCGTTTTTACTCTAGTAAGCCAGTAAAGTTGACCTAACATGTGGTTAGTCGTCCGGAAGAGTACTCTCATGTACCCTATTGTTTATTTTTTACGGAAAGTAACAAATTTGGTAACCTTAATTTTTTAACAGTTTTTTAGGATCGTGGTCAAGAAAATTTATGATCGGATGTACAGGAACGAAGTTGGCGGCGAATCTTAAATCGAAAGTTACTTAAAAAAAAAAAATATATTTGAATCTATAGGACTTAATGAAGAGAAACTTGACAATACTAGTTAAATTAACGTGCATCCTTCGATGACCTTGAAAAATGTCATTTTACTTAAAAAAATTATAATTCTGAAAACGGCGACCGGTCTTGTTTTATAATTTTAACATGACATCAACACATCTGTCCTAAGTGATTTTTTGGTTACAGGGTGATTCGTTTAGTAAGATTTAAAAAAAAGCCACGTTATCAATTGTTTTTTTTTTACTTTTTAAAGTAAAATTTTCAAATTTGGTATGAATTGTTAATGCTATCTTGTCAACTAAATTTTTTTTGGATATTGATTAAATTTAATTAAAAAATATTTTATCAGATTCAATATCGGATGTTTCTATAGCACGTCGTCCGCAGCGTCACCCACCTAAAAAAAATTTAGTTGATAAGGTAGCATTACCAATTCGTAAGAAATTTTCAAATTCTACTTTAAAAAGTAAAAAAAAACCAATCACCAAAAAGTCACTTAGGAGAGATGTGTTGACGTCATGTTAAAATTATAAAACAAGACCTGTCGCCGTTTTCAGAATTATAAAACATTTGAAAAAAAGGGTCGCCGCCAACTTGGTTTATGCACATCCGATCATAAATTTTCTTACGAAATTTGGTGCTTTTCACAAAATATGAACAATAGGGTACATTAGATTACTATTCGGGGCGACCAAACACGTGTTAGGTCAACTTTACTGGTCTATAGCGTAAAAACGGCCCGATAGAATGTGGAATTTCATATCTAAATCGATTTGTTGGGGCCTTCTAATTCATCAGAAGTCATCAACTTGTATATCCAGCCAAATTTTTGGTCGCTAGGAAGAATTGAAGAAAACGTTGAAAAACCCGTTTTTTCTATATACTCAAAAAAAAAATTAGGCGACCCATGACCATATCAAACTAAAATTATTTTTATAAAAATCTACGTACTTCATCTATATATAATCGATTATTTTATTAAATATGCATGTCTTATCTAAGCTATTAAAACAATATGAACTTTTATCAAATTTAATATCGGAAATTTGGGTGCCACGTCGTCCGCAGCGCCATCTATCCAAAATTTTTTTAGAATATCAGTTGACCTTGACAGTTGTAATAATCTTACCAAATTTGACATATTTTCCTCATAAACTAAAAAAGATACGGATGATAATGTACTTTTTTTTAAAATCTTACTTTGACTAGCCTGGTTTAACTAAACCAATCACCCTGTAAGCAAAAAGTCAATTAGAAAAGGTATTTTGATGTTCTTTCTAAATTATAAAATTACAGCAAAAGACCTCTCTCGGCTTACTAAATTATGAAAAATAAAAAATTCTCAAAATGCAATTTTTAAAAATAAAATGTCACTTTTCAAGGACGATAAAGGTCATACGTCAATGTAACCATTTTTTTTCAATTACTATAGTCTTAGTCCTACTTACAATAATCTTGTTTTGGTGGCGAACCTACAATTTTTTTTAAAAAATAGACATCCATTTTTTTTTATATTTTAATAATCTGTTTTTTTTTTTATAAGAATATTTTTGCAAATGTTTTCTGTTAACATTTTTTTTTGTGAATTTCCTATTTTGGGTCTTTTTACCTCATTCGTTTTTGACAAATCCACTTTTTTTGACGAGATATGCGGATTGTGTGTCTCTTTTATGACATAATTTACTGTTTCTTCAGCATCATCTTTGTCTACAATGATGACTCGGCATCCTCTTGCAGCTAAAGCTTTTACCAATTGCAGACCAAGACCTTAAAAATAAAATAGGATCTCAAAATTTGAATATTATAAAAATTAAAAAAAGAGAGGCGAGCTTTTCTTCAAAAAAGGTAATGGTAATTGCAGACCCGGGTTTCGTACTTGTGGTGCTCATCAGTACGGTGATAGGAATTAGTAGATCCATATATCACCTTCAATTTGAAAGAAAATTAAGCGTCTCTACGGAGACATATATAATTATTTTTACAGATATCCTAGCTCTGAAGTTAATAAATTTAAAGAGAATTTGGCAAGGGTGAATAGTGTTTTAGAATAAAATTTTATGTTTTATTTCTAAAAAACATGAAGAAAGTTACTTTTTCTGCCTCCAAAAAATCTTTGGTTAGACACAATAATGTAGTAGTAGTAGTAAAAACTTTTACACCTAGTTACCAATCCAAAGACGTATCGGACATTATGGGCTGACTTTAATAAAGACGGCACTATTTTTGCCAGTTCCACCCAGAGGTAAACAATTACTACATATTTTAAGTCACTTACACATCTATTATGGGACGGCGGCGGAGCGGCGCTCCTCTTGGTTGCTGGGGTTATCCAAAACCTACGTTTCGGCTATCCTGCCAGAGCTTTTTTGATGGCGGAACTGTCAAAAATATTGGCGATTTTAATAAAGTCAGGCTATGCCGAGATGGCATTGCGTAGCATTTTGAGGCATATCGAAGCATTATTTCGAGCTAATTCGGGGGTATTTATGTATTCTATGCATTTTAAGGCATTTCTATGTCTTTTGGTATACGCACAATGACGACCGAGCCACCCCTACCCCTGTTTTGGAGATGTCTCTTTTTTATCTAAAGTTTTAGGTTGTATTTATTGTTGTATTGTACTGTACATCGGAAATAGTAAGTTTTGCATTTATTAGATTCGTTAAGACTTAAAACACGGTATGCAATAAAAATTAAATAAGATAAATACCCACGAACACAAATATTATCAACATAGCAATACAGACTTCGAAATAACATGTTGACTTGACAACTACCATGTTTTTGACGGATCTATCATATTACCAAATAGTATATTTCCTAACTACTGCTGAAAGTGCTACTTTTCCGCACGCCATTGCAGTTGGCCGAACGACGCGTAGCGGAGTTCAGCCATGCAATCAAGAGCGGAAAAGACACTTTCAGCACGTGTTAGGAACGCTATTTTTTCTACTAGCGTGAGGAAAACGTAAAAACAAAATTTTGAGTTTTTTATTTTTTAATAAACAATACATTACTACAGCACTATACTTGCTACTCGCTACTTATTATTAATATTAATGGTAAACGTACAATTTGTTGCATTCTGCAGAATAATAGCGGATTGCAGTAATTTTCTTGTTGTGGAAATATTGTCTGCGGAATCAGCTTCAACAGCCTCTTGAGTTGGTAGTTCGACCAAAGCCAAATTTTTGCTTGAAGATGAAGTGCATGGAAGTTCTTCATTACGAGTCGCTAATATTTGGTTCGTCATTTTTCTGCGCATTTCCGTGTATTCTTCCAGATATTCTTCAGCCACCGTAGTTGACTTCCAACCACCTAGTCTTTTTATGTTTGTGATTCCCTCTCCACTATCTGCCAACATCATGGCGGATGATCGCCGGAAACTATGGCCCGTGTAAAGTTCAGGATTAGCAAATTTGATATAACTCGCGATTTCTGATGGATATTTGCCAAATATATTTATTCCAATACATTGGATGGTACATGCACCTTGTCTATAATTCACAAAAAATGTCTTGTCTTAAAGCTCTAGAGATTTTCCGTTGTTTGCCTCACTTGAAATGACAAAACTTCTGCTGGTGTGATTCTTGCTATATATCTTCACAATCACGAGTCCCTCCCTTTCTGTAATATCATCCGTTGTCATTTTTGCTAGTTCAGCACGACGACATGCGCCAGCCAACCCGAAAATAGTTGCCACTTTTATCATAAGATATGTGTTATCTGGTGCTTTACACATAAATTTAAAAATTTGTACCTTTGTAAAAATTTTGGCATTCTTGGGTTGGAATCCTACGTTTTGTTTTTTAAGGTAAGACGTAAGCCGAAAATATTTGGCAATGTCGAGATTTTTGTGAATTTTAATGACATTTTTGACCACATAGTGTTAGGTCGGCAAGTTTTGCTTAAATGCATAAAATAAGCCAAAAAACTTCGTTTAAACTTTTTACACACTTATTGAAAACTAGATATTCTTTTTCGTACCTTTCTTTAGATTTTTCGGGAAGCAACTCCACATTGTTGGCTGCTTGTAGGATAGACTGAGGCAACTCTTCATCCGATGAATTTATTTTGCTGTCCTTTACGAAGAAAATTTCAAATCCGATTGGATTTGGACTCGTTGGCAAGGCGATAAAATTGAAATTTTGATATGACATGGTATACGGATTGCTGTTTGTCAGCGACTTGACAGGCCAAACACTAAGACCAATGAAAAAATGTATAGATGTAAGGTACTAATTTTAGACATTTTCAGAACTAAAATGCGTGCGGAAAAGTGGTGTATTTCGCACGCTAGTAGGAAAAAGTTTTTTCATTGTATGTGATTTTGAGACTTGCACTTTCTTTGTAAAAGACTATTTCATAGATGGCGATGGCCTTCCAACGACATCGGTGTTACAACTGCAATATAGTGCAAGAATTAATAACGAAGAAAACCTGATAAAACCAGACATTGCCATAACGAGGCGAGAAAATATCGGTCTAGCCGCTGTGGGCGTTAATGAATTTCCAAGGTGGGGGTAAACTTCTTGAAGAAATAGAATTATTAAAAAATAATCCAGAATGCCTACAATTTAATGTGTTAAAATTCAAAGCTAACATACGGTGTTCAATATGCGAGATTCCTGAACCTCTAGATCTTCAAAAGATATCTAAATAATACAGAGTCTATATTTTTACGGCGCAAAATGTCTAGGTTACCGAAAATGCAAGAGTTTGCCCTCATAACTCTTTTTCCGCCATCTTAAATTATTACACTTACACGTCGAAATAATTGAATGACAATGCAATTTTCCGATTTGGAGTCCATTCTAGTCCCTCAGCTATATCACAGCCCTTAACTCTAAAATATTGAAATAAAAATTACTTAAACTATAGCGGCCATATTAGATTCTGTCACCAAAACTTTCTGTGAATTTAAATGGGTCCCTACAGTGGCGACTTTGAATGGCCGGGGTCGTTGCTCCCAAACGGCCCAACTGACATCCACTTTTTTTTGGCTTTTATTTGAAGAGGATTCTTAGGGCTACAACATACTACAATATAAAGCAATTTGACCGTGACCGGTTTTCAATGAATTTAGGTCGTGGTTCTCTGTGCAGATTTGAATATATTTGAAGGTAGTAGCTGTCTTACTGGGCATGCAGTTGACGTATACAAAATCCTGTTATTTTCTATGCGAATGGGATAGCCGAGCTAAAAAGGACCTCTATGTGTGTGTATGGGAAGTGAAAAATATTACGAATAATCCTTTAGTTCCTTCAAATAATAAAGGGGGGGGGGGCAAAAAACTCTTGCACACTTTTGAATTTGCTATAACTTTTGATCGAATCGGTCGATTTTAAAACGTTTTAACTTTTTGAAAGGACAAGACATGAGACTTTTCGGATCCGGTTCAAAATTTGACATTTCCTAAAAATCCAAGATGGCGGACCGTTTTAAAAAAATATGCAAAAAAATATGTGCGACACTGGAGAAAAGGTAAGTAATTGTGACAAAAGCCTTATGTATTCTCTCTATACCGAGGCTTAACTTAATTAAATCGGTTAAGAAATAAAAAAAAATACGGGCTTTTATATTGAGTGGCGTTGTTTGCTGTAACTTTAGACAGAAGTACAAGAAGTCAGGCTTTTATGTTGTGGTTCAAAATTTAACAATTCTCGAAAATCAATGACGGCGGACATTTTTTAAAAATGAATAAATTTCACCCCCCCTCCTCTTCTCCGAAAAAAAAATTATGTTTAGGTATCACTAAATTAAATCGGTTAAGAAATTAAAAATTGATCATCAAGTATGGTGACATAAACTAAATGCCCGTTTATTATTGGAGAGATTTAGAAAAATAAGTGTACAGAAATGGCCGCAGCTACGGCGACATTAACGAACTGTGAAGAAGTTAAAAAACCTCCAAATCAGTTACCTCAACCGAAAAGAAACTAAAAAAATAAAAGATCAAAAGATCTTGGGTGGAAATAACGAACATTCAAACTTGGATGAGCATCCCACAAGGAACACACAAAAGATCAAAGCGAAAAGAGAAATGATTAAACGATGTTTCGCCCTGGGTAACCAGCGTGGGCTCATCAGTAGTTTCACTGGTCACCCTCCACTATACACCATTAAACACCATCATACACTTTGATTTCCAACCTTGAAACACTCACAAATAGGCATCGTTCCGCACTAGTACTTACTTATCCAAGTTACCTGATACGAATTCGTCCTGGCGTGTTAATATTTCCAGTAGGATTATGCTCCTAAGGCAATTAAAACAAAGAAGAAGTTAAAAAACCTCCAAATCAGTTACCTCAACCGAAAAGAAACTAAAAAAATAAAAGATCAAAAGATCTTGGGTGGAAATAACGAACATTCAAACTTGGATGAGCATCCCACAAGGAACACACAAAAGATCAAAGCGAAAAGAGAAATGATTAAACGATGTTTCGCCCTGGGTAACCAGCGTGGGCTCATCAGTAGTTTCACTGGTCACCCTCCACTATACACCATTAAACACCATCATACACTTTGATTTCCAACCTTGAAACACTCACAAATAGGCATCGTTCCGCACTAGTACTTACTTATCCAAGTTACCTGATACGAATTCGTCCTGGCGTGTTAATATTTCCAGTAGGATTATGCTCCTAAGGCAATTAAAACAAAGAAGAAGTTAAAAAACCTCCAAATCAGTTACCTCAACCGAAAAGAAACTAAAAAAATAAAAGATCAAAAGATCTTGGGTGGAAATAACGAACATTCAAACTTGGATGAGCATCCCACAAGGAACACACAAAAGATCAAAGCGAAAAGAGAAATGATTAAACGATGTTTCGCCCTGGGTAACCAGCGTGGGCTCATCAGTAGTTTCACTGGTCACCCTCCACTATACACCATTAAACACCATCATACACTTTGATTTCCAACCTTGAAACACTCACAAATAGGCATCGTTCCGCACTAGTACTTACTTATCCAAGTTACCTGATACGAATTCGTCCTGGCGTGTTAATATTTCCAGTAGGATTATGCTCCTAAGGCAATTAAAACAAAGAAGAAGTTAAAAAACCTCCAAATCAGTTATCTCAACCGAAAAGAAACTAAAAAAATAAAAGATCAAAAGATCTTGGGTGGAAATAACGAACATTCAAACTTGGATGAGCATCCCACAAGGAACACACAAAAGATCAAAGCGAAAAGAGAAATGATTAAACGATGTTTCGCCCTGGGTAACCAGCGTGGGCTCATCAGTAGTTTCACTGGTCACCCTCCACTATACACCATTAAACACCATCATACACTTTGATTTCCAACCTTGAAACACTCACAAATAGGCATCGTTCCGCACTAGTACTTACTTATCCAAGTTACCTGATACGAATTCGTCCTTTTTATTAACGAACTGTGTCAAGGCATCACAAAGGCCCATCGAAGTTTTCCCCAAAGAAACATTACCAATGCTTTTAATAAATGGCGTAACGATTTACGTACTTAGAAAATCTAAAGTATGAGAATGCAAACAAATTTACAAAAAATATAAGTGTGTGATGATTAATAACAAAGTAAACTCAGCTTATGTCCATATCCACCAACGTCAAAGTTCTCCGATTATGATTTAATCATGATTAACACAAATCAGAGTTTGGAATGGGTCTTGGCAAACAAAGTTTTAATGTAAAACACCACGTTCTAAACATCGATTAACAAGTATCACGATTAAAGCCTAAATCGGGTAATTTTTGCGTTGGTGTATACGAGCAATAAGCTCGGTCAAATAACCAATATGTGCCACTCTACCTAAAAAATCAGTAGTTTAAAACCACAGCAATTTTTATAATTTTATTACAAGTCACAATTTTTATTGAAAACGCTGGAAATAATGACACTAACTTGTTTACTTCTTAACTGATTTAAGCAAGTGATACCGCCATATACCTAGCAGAGGTGGGAGATAGAATGGCCTTGATATTTGCTATGTTTTCATGGGTATTGAGTTCGTTTTCAAAACTCATTCTATCTTTTTCTTTTATATAGCGTGTTCTTGGTCTTGAACACGCTATATAAAAGAAAACGATACAATGAGTTTTGAAAACGAACTCAATACCCATGAAAACATAGCATTTGTTTTGTTACTTTTTTAGGAGAGTGAAATTACCCAATGATTAAAGCGTGTTAAAGCTGTCCGCCATCTTAGATGTTTGAAAAATGTCAAACCCGCAAGCTTTGATCACCCAAAAATGTAAAAATGTTTAAAATCAAGTAATCCGATCAAAAGTTAAAGCAAATGAAAAAACTGCATTTTTTTTTGCAAAAGACAATCTCGAGTCAAAAGTCACTTCTTTCAGAGGTCTATAGTTTTCTTATCTCTTAACCGATTTAATTAAGTAATGCCTTGGTATAGAAAGCATACATAAGACTTTTGTTGCAATGACTTAGATTTTCTGCACACGTATTTTTTTTTTGCAGGGGGGGGGGTGAAAATTGCCCGATATTCAAAACGGTCCACCACCTTGGATTTTTGCGAAATGTCAAATTTTGAACCGGATCCGTTTACATATCAAACTTGGCTTATTTAAAAACTTCGTTACAGCCCTGAATAGAGTTCTTCCTGACTTCAATCACATAGAACAAAAATTTCCCAGAATAAGTCAAGCCAAGATTAAAAAGGGGCTGACCAAATTCTTAGGAAATAAAAGGGCAGAAAATTATAGTGTAAACAAGCTCCCACAATCATATGCAAATATGGGATGGAATCATACTATACTATATATAAATACTATATATTATTTAAAAAATGTCATAATAAAATTCTCAAATGGCGTGTCTATGCAATAAATGGCACTAAAATATTGTTTTCCTATTTTTTATTTACGATCTAAGAAAATTTTTTTGGCTCTATTTCAGTAATAAACAATTGAAAAACGCTATCTTTACTCACGACCTTCAACAAAAATTAAAATTTGTTGCCTAGTGATATGATTTTGTGTGTAAAATCATTCTTTTTTAACGTTCTTATTTAATTAATATTTGCTTGACTAATTTAACCCTAATTTGCCAATTAAGTTCTGTCTTAATAAAATTAATTAACAATTTTAATCATAGAATTAATTAAATAATAAAAAAAATAATTACAAGTCATTTTGTTTTCGTTTCGATTAGTTGGTAACTTCGAACCTCCTTAGCACATCCTTTTCCTTCTTAGTTATATTCTATGCCCCCACTACAAAAATGATTTCGTATATTCGCGTTTATTTTAAGTTAATTTCTGACAGTTTATTTTTAGGTAGGAATAATTTTTATTAAAATTTGGATATTTTTATTTTGCATCGTTATCGATTATTTTTTGAGGAAAGTAAAGTTATGGTTTACAATTTACAATTTTTTTACCCTACATTAGCTACAATATAAAGGAAAATATATTGACTCTGTGGAAGTGATTTTGATAAAATATTCCATTTAATTATGTCTAAGACTAAGATGAGTTTAGTTAATATCTTCTCAACTTCTTGCTCCGCCCAAAGAGATTTTATGTTGAATAACAAGAGAAATTGTCAAAGCTACCCTTCTACTTCTACCCTTAGATATTTAGCGAAAAATAAAAAATCAGGTTAATTTAGCTTACCCGAATTTCCTCCTGTAATCAGTGCCGTTTTCCCCGTAAGACAAACATTGCTTTTGCATCTTGCAGTAGTAAAATGTGCCACTAACTTTATTAACACAACCATCGCACAGAAGTATATCACATAACAAAACATCACTGATTAACTAATTGTTTGTAAGAGAAAGTACCAGTACCATCTAAGCAAGATGACATACAGTATCTATTCTTCTGGTTGTATTATAGCCAACTCACTACTTGTTTTTTATTAATAACTTAATTCACATTTGATTATACATTTAAAAAACTGGTAATAGTTGTTAGGTTTTGTTTCTAATGATTATATAAATAAATAGTTACTCCATTATGCTCAAGGATTTTCTGTACCGTGTTAAATAAAATTATTGTGTTTGATTTAAATAAGAATAAAAATAATCAATTTTGTTTATTGGTTTACAGTTATTCCAGGCGGTTACAGAAAATTACATAAAATATAAAGAAACCAGCATTATTTTTTTTTAAAAATTGACCCCAATTGACAAAATCAAAAAAAAATTAGAGTTTGATAAATAGTTGTTATATCCCCATGAGTACAAAAAGTTCAGAAGATAAAAAACAACCAATCAAAATTGAAATAAATAGAATAAGATAACAAAAATATACGGGGTGTTTCACGACTTATGTATAAAAATAAAAGACGTGATTTCCTAACAGTGTTCTGTGACTATGTGGGATTGATAGCTGTTTAGTCATACTATCAAGAGCTATTGGGTGTTTTGTTCGCATCCATGTAGAAAGGGTTGATATGACGTCATCTCTCAAGATGGCGGCCAAAAATCATAAAAAATGCAACTTTCGCAACCAGGGCATGGTTATATTCGATTCGAGACTCGATTCCCTATAATTCGAGAAAGAGGATTTCAAAAAATTTACTTTCAAGATCATCCGATCTAAAATGACCTTGAAAATCGCTAAAAACGCGATTTTTGCCATTTTCTCTTCAAAATTTTTTTATTTATTCGACGTTTTGTCAGACCAACTTCAAATGAACCTCAAACTATTAGACATGTACGCCAAATACGATTCTTAGAGTTTGATGCAGTTTGACGCTTCATGACCTTGAAAAATACCCCAGTAAAATTAACGTATTGCAAAAATAACATACTAAAGGGCGCTATTCATCAACTATTAAAGCGAAGATGACCAAATTTCATAAGAAAGATAACTACAATAATATTGGTAAAAAAATTTTTGCACAGCTATGAGGTGTTTCATATTTTATTTTATACAGTTTCGTAAAAAAACAAAAATGACAAGGTGCCCATCAATTCTTGTTTACTTATGCCGCTTAGTATGAAGAAAAAAGTTAAGTTGATGGACGACCTTGATTGACCTTGAAAATACCATGTAGGGTGGTCCAAATTCGAGGGGCCTTTATAGCTTTGGGCTTTTGCAGCATAGTTAGCCCAAAACTAATATACATGTTACGGGTTCGATTTTTAAGAGAAGTCGAAAACTAAAAACCGCATTGCGATATGTCAAAGCGTTTCTGAGCTACAGGGTGATTCTCAAAAATGTGCGATTTTAAAGGCCTTCTACATCTTTTTTATTTGTAAAGATAGAGGTTTTCATTAAAAACATTTTTTGAAGATTTTTTAAAGACAAATCTACCTGTTTCACCGATTTTCTCTTAAAGCCTTTAGTTTCCGAGATATCACACAAAGTTTTATTTCTTTAAATGGGATACCCCCAATTTTTCTAAAAAATCAGTTTTCTAATAAAATTTCCTGTCGAACGATGTGCCATGCACCTATTTTTATTAAATAGTTTGAAAGATATTTGCATATTTTGATATTTACCATAGTAGGCGCTATGCGCGCCCTAAATGTGTAAAGAAAATTTTATTGTTTTTTTTTTTCATAAAAATCAAGTTTTCTACGACACTACAAGGGGACACAGCAACCTCGAACATTAACTTCTAGTTTACTATAATTACCAACCCTAAAATAATAAATAAAAATAAAATTATTAAAAGCTTTTATTTAAAATTTTTATTAATTAAACTATGTAACACCTAAAATCTACATCTAACAATTTTCTTTAATTCTAAAACAAATGCTCAAATTGACGGCCGTTTTCTTGTAAACATATCCTACATCTTCTCTTGACGCTATTTTCTGCATTAAGAAGTTCTACCGCACGAAGCTGCCTGAATGCAGTACGAAGTGCCTCTTCCAATTCCCTTCTAGTAGTTGGGCGATTTCGAAATACAAGGTCTTTTGACTCCCCCCGCAAAAAGAAGTAGCAAGGGGTCAGGTCTGGAGACCTGGGGGGCCAATATATAGGACCTTTATTTCCGATCCAGTTTTCGGCAAACACAATATTTAGCAAATTAGTAATGTCTCGTGCAGTGTGAGGAGGTGCACCGTCATGTTGAAAGTATAGCTCATTATTTTGCTGAAGTGGCAAATTGTCGATAAACGGAATCACCTGCTCTTCTAAAATTTGTTGGTATCTTTCGGCATTTAAATATCCATCAAAAATATATGGCCCAATAATTTGTTCTCTGTAGACCTTCCACTTTTCCCTGATTCGCTTGTTCCACCATAATATAGGGATTTTGCTGTTTCCAGTAATAGCAGTTATATCTGGTGAATATTCCATCATTAGAAATCGTTGCCTCATCCGTCCAAATAACTTTTCTGGCAAAATCGGGGTCTTCTTGGCTTTTATTTAGGTACCACCTGCAAAATGCACGTCTTGGAGCAAAATCTCGTTGCCGTAATTGGTGCACCCGTCGGGGTCGATGGGGCCTAAACTTGTGTTTTTTAAGCACCCGAACGGCATTGCTGCGTGGAATTTCAGTGTTTCAATAGCCCTGGTGGAAGTATTCGGGTTAATTTCTATTTCTCCTAGAACCGTTAGTTCTTCCAACTCTATCTATGGCTAGGCTTCTATACGTCCTAGACCGCGGTTTTGTAAAGGATCCGTATTCTTTAAAATGACGTTTTAACTTCAAAAATATTTTTGAGCTAGGTTGCCTTCTTTCCGGATATCTCTGGAAATATAGATTTAACGCCGTCAGTCGATTTTTAATATAACATTTTATCATGTCGTACTTTTCAAAGCTTTCAAACATTTTTATATCTTGACGAAACGCCACTTTTCACAGTTGGGCTCGTCTATCATGGAAATTGTTTTTATTTGATCATAGCTACCTAGATAGATACCCTAAAACTGCATAGGTCAGAGTTAAACACAGCCTACTATGGTAATTATTAAAAATTGCAGATATCTGTTTAACTACTTAACAAAAATAGTTGTATGACACATCGTTTAACAGGAAATTTTATTACAAAACTAATTTTTTGTAAAAAATTGGGGTATTCCATTTAAAAAAATTTAACTTTATGTTATATCTCGTGAACTAAAGGCTTTAAGACAAAATCGGTGAAACAGGTAGATTTGTCCTTAAAAAATCTTCGAAAAATGTTTTTAATGAAAATCTTTATCTTTACAAATAAAAAAGTTGTAGAGGGTTTTTAGAAACGCACATTTTTGAGAATCACCCTGTATCTCAGAAACGTTTTGACATATCGCAATGCGGTTTTTAGTTTTCGACTTCTCTTGAAAATCGAGCCCGTAACATGTATATTAGTTTTGGGCTAACTGTGCTGCAAAAGCCCAAAGCTATAGAGGCCCCTCGAATTTGAACCACCCTGTACAAGTGAAAAATAAACTTTTTGTAGTGTTTTCTAATTTATCACTACGCAAAAACTTTAAGTGCCGGTCATGAAATTAACATCTTGGCCATAGAGGAACATTCAATTTTAAACTTCCCCACTATTTTTTTTTTGATTTGGCGTCCCAGATCTTTATGCTATACCCCGGTAAAAATGACCTATATGCCTATCGTTTGTATCCATATCAAGCCCTTCTACACGGATGCGAACAAAACACCCGTGGTACAGCTGGGTTCTTTAAATTTTAGGACGACTTCAGAAAGTGTTTGATTATTGTGAGCAGTTTATACTATTAAGTTGACATTAAAAATTTTGTAGGTTATTTACAACTGCAGGATGATTTATGTTTCTTTAAGGGAACTGCTTATACTTCTAACACTAAGGTCTTCTTTATTTTTTTATTTTGTTTACTTGATTTATAATACTTTTATACCAAAAATAATCAATATTTTGTCATGTCTTCGTTTACGTCGATAACGTTATGTAATCTGCGAAACATTGATTCGTAGAAAGACACCGTGAAATTTTCTTGGCCTGCACTTTGTGGCAAGAACCTGCGTTGTTGGAGTCTGTATCCAATAACACTCCAAACATTTTCTATTGGGTTCATATCTGGGCTGCAACTTGCGCAAGGAAGCAATTCAACATTGTTTTCTTGTAACCACCTTGTTATGATGTTCGCGGTATGAACCGGACAATTATCTTGTTGATATATAAAGTTGTTTTCTGGAAAAACCTGTTCCACACTTGGCAGCATGACATTGTTCAATATCTCTAAATAGGTTTGTCCCACAAATCTTCCGTCAATTCTCCATATCACCCCCAATCCTCTCACCGACATCCATCCCCATACATTCACACTAAAATGACCAGCTGCTCGGTAGTGACTCACATACTGTGGATTGAATCTGGCGTTATCTGGCCTACACACTCTAATTTTGCCTTTCTTTGATGACTGAAAGGTTTTTTCATCCGTAAAAATCACGCGGTTCCAAAAATCTTGATCTCTGTTGATATAATTCAGGTTGCTGTTAAAAAATAAAAAAGGGTCCTCTTCGAGTCTTTGAATGAGAGCTGCATCTTCATCCTGACTGGAAACTGCGGGTCTGCCTGATCCTCCTCTCCTCTCTAGCGTTCTTTCTTCCCTACACCTTTTGTTAATCAAGAATACAGTATTCCGGTTGAGATTGAAATGTCCTGCTACAGCTGCAAGAGACCATCCGTCCTCCAGCTTCGTTACAATCCGTGCTCTCAATTCCTTCGTCGTGTGTGGGGCCATGATCTGAGTTTCTTGACTAAATTTAAGAATTTTATGTGACTGGATTTTGACGTTGAAAATAAATTTTTGAAGTAGAATGACACTATAATTTGACTGACATTAAATTGAAATAAAATAAAATACACTGCTCAAATTTAAGAAAAAACTGCTTTAAGAGTCGTCCTAAAATTTAAAGGACCCAGCTGTACATGAATCTTTGATTAAATAGCTGTTAAATCCTTATCCGTGAATTTTATCATGAATGTTAATATACAAGTCTAGTCATGCCCTATTGGCATAATTGGAATTTTTTATGATTTTTCGACCGCCAGTTTGGAAAATGGCATCTAAAACATCTGGTCCAGTATATGGTAATAGGGAATTATTGAATCGCAGTTAGGGCCCGGCACTAATAAGGCCAGGCACTATTTTGACGCTGTTGACAGTTACGCATGCGCAAGAACGACCACATTTAGTGCCGACACTAATAAGGTTAGGACCTGTGGAGGAATTATACTGGGCCGCATCTTGGTGTCTAGCCGTATTTAACGCTTTTGACAATTATTAACCCTACTTTCGGGAATTTTTTGTGTTGTGACGGCCATAAAAGCAAAAATTCCGACAAAATAGTTATATTTTTATGAAATCGGATGACATAGCATAAGAAAATTAAAAAAAGCAAGGCTCAAATACTTCGTTTTACCGATGAAGACAATATTTGTTTGCTACGAGAAGTAGTTCAACAAAATCCCTTCAGAACTCTAAATGGTCCTTCTCTCCACCCTCCACAAAGACCTCTGCTTCCAACACATCGTCCATGCTTTTGATCATTCAAAATATAAAAAAAACAACACAGAATTTCGAAAACAGGCAGCATATATTTGTAGGTTAGAAATAAAGTCCTATCGTCACCGTTTTGCTAGAGGCGCGTTCAATAATTCTATAATTTGCACCTTTTAGAGCCAGGGGTCGTATTTTCGAAACCATACGAAATTATTCGCATGCGACTATTTCCGTCTCTTCCTATACCGTATAGAAAAGGAGGCAAAAGATATGCCGATATGCTGATTCATGGGTAGTACGTGCAAGAATAACCGGTTTTTCATGCGAAACAACACGAATGCCTCCACCCACTCGTGCAGTATTGCGTTAAACCAGTCGAATTCGAACGCGGTCCACACATACCGGCTTATCTTTCGCCTCTCATTTCACACGGTATAGAAAGAGACTAACATAAAAATTGTTGATTATTCAGTATACGTATGCGGATATTTTCGTATGGATTCGAAAATCAGACCCCAGGCACAGCCTGTGTTAAGGTCGGCGCTAAGTAGGCACTATCCAGTGCGGCCGTATTTCAATAATTCCCTAATATGTATCGAACTTCTGGTAACTCTCTTATCGGTAATTTTGGCAGTTGGCTAGGTAAGCGAGTAGAACATAAAACTCACAGTTTCGAAACTTAAAAACGACAGGCACAATCAAATCTTTAGGACGTTTCAGATTCTTTATAGATCCTTTTTCAACCTTCAGAGTCTCAACTGGTACTGCCATAAGTTCTTAGTCATCACAAGTATGGGGTTCAGGGTACCGAGCTTAAGTAGTTTTCAATGTATTTATCGGACATACATCAATTTGTCTCCTGCAACAGTTTAGAATCTGATGTACAACCAATAACAAGCGGAGTTCTCCAGGGCTCTGTGCTGGGTCCTACTCTTTTTCTTATCTACATTAACGATCTGCTTAGGCTTAACATCACAGGTTCTCTTGCAGCTTTTGCAGATGATGCTACAGCGCATTGGTCGAATAAAGATTTAGAAACCCTGAAAAACATGGTCACCAATGATGTAACGAAAATTAAAGAATGGTGTGATTCCAATAAACTTACCCTTAACCTTTCTAAAACACATATTATTAATTTTCGTAAGTCAAATATAAGTAAAGTGAATATCGACAATCGGTATAAAACAAGTGTTAACTCCTCTAAATTCCTTGGCTTGGACATTGACTACCAATTAAAATTTAATATTCATATCAAAAAACTAAATAGCAGATTGGCTTCGGGTTATTTTAGCGTTAGGGTCACGGCAAATGAGCTGGGCAAAACCATAGCCAGGAATGTATATTTTGCGTTAATTGAATCACATTTACGATACTGTATACCATTCTGGGGATGCTGCAGCCAGTATTTATTCCGCTCTGCATTTGTGCTACAAAAAAAAGCCATTCGATCAATGTGTAAAATTCATCCTCGAACTCACTGCCAGCAACTCTTTATTGACAATTAAATTTTAACTCTCCCATGCATTTTCATTCTGGAGACTGTATGCCTAATACACAAGCATTTGTCAAAACACAAAAAGGAAAACAATGTCTATGACACGAGACACGCTCAAGATCTTCGGCTTCCAATCCCTCATCTTACTCTTGTTAAAGACTCTATAATACAGGGTTCCTAAGATTTTCCTTAGGGATAGGATTTCAATAAATCAAACAGAAATGGTATAGAAAGTTCTGCGCGCACAAAAGAAACAGGTATATTGAGCAATGGTGCCAGTTTGTTATTATCTCCGGACTGCTTTCATGAGAAAAAATTGTCGCCACTCTTTCATTGTTTTCAGGTCCAAACCACAGCTTTTTCTTGCTTAAAGGAGGCGGCAGGGTCCATTATTTACGATACTGAGCGATAAACTCGTGAGGTTGTTAACATTAGAAAGAAATATCTTCGCTTTTAATTAAATTTCTTTCCATTCTGTTCTACTAGTGACATCTATCCGGAAACGGCCAAACCATGCAGCTAGCACTAGCAGTCAAAGAAATCAATAAACGGCGCTGTTTTTCCTGCAGAGCTTTTTGCTTGCGATATTATTGATTTTAAATAAAGCTGGCCCTACACTACATTTGATATTTTCGAGGTGTTTTATGAGATGATCTCGAAACATGTAGCGAACCAATTCTTCAAAACTAGCGGGAGGGTAAAAACGAAAAATAAGAGGCTGCCAATATTTGTAACACCCAAAAAGGGGTGAAAAGATTTATTTTGCTCTGTTTCTTTACAAAAAAACGTTTTTTTTACGAAAAACTTGAGCTCTGCCACTTTTTTTATTTTTTTCTTCAACTTTCTCGAAATTTTCGTCATAGCGTAGAAAAAAATTATTTCCCCCATGGTCATACTCTACTTTTATTCGTAAAAATTTAGAAACAGAGACGGGATCAGTTTTCCTAAAACGGGGGATCTTGGTTTCGAGTGAGAAGATAAAGGGCGTCGCACGCAAAAATTTTTCAATTAAATTAGCCGAACGCAAAAATGTTAGAAAAATAAAGCACGAAATAAAAATGACGCCGCTTACAGTTTTTTTTCAAAAATTACGTAATTTCGGGAACGCAAAGAAATAGGTCTAAAGAGTATAATTTTTAAGAAAAAAATATCAATTTTCTCGCCCTCCTCCACTGGGACTACAGGGGCCGTGCACAAATTACGTAATGGTCCTAGGGGGGAGGGGGGTTACAAAACGTTACGTAGGGGGTAGGGGGGTTTTCGACAGCGTTTGCATTTGTGTGAAACTAAGAAAATTTGGAATGAAAATAAGTGAAAAGTTTTTTTTGGGGGGGGGTAGTGGTCTTGAAATCGTTACGTAATATTAGGGGAGTGGCGTGCCAAACCGTTACAAAACATTACATAGGGAGGGGGTCAAAAATTGGTAAAATCACCGTTACGTAATTTGTGTACGGCCCCACATCTGACTGTTCCTCCTTTTTAATTTCGAATCAAAGTGCAAAACCCGGGTTGGACGTTCGAAGGCGTCAACCCGTCCTATTTGCTTGATAAAGTTTCTACGGAAATATCTCAGTCGATTTCTCCGGCCGTGTATGAACGCTTTAGGTTAGGCATTTGCATGTATCTCAGTCCCCAGCCTGTAAACAGTGCGTAAGGACAATGGTTACAAAATGAAAAGCCGAAAAATATTTTTTTTTACGATATCTTTCATCAGTTTGGTATTAAAGTCGAGCAAAAACAATTTTTATTCCAGTCCTAAAGGTATGAAAATGGAAAACATTAGAAAACAACAACCTGGAATGGATTTACTACGTGTAAGATATAGTGACAACAGCGCCCCATGCCCATCCTTTTCTGCATAATTGCTTAGGAACACTGTATATAACGGCATTAAGATGTACAATGATTTGTGTGTGCCTATTGATTTTAGAAATGCACCAAATTATAAAAATTTTCGCCAGAAATGTAGAACTGTTCTTCTTAACCTAGCATTTTACTTGGTTGAATCTTTCTTGAGACATTCGTTTTAATACTCGTATACTTTATGTTTATCCCGAATAAATTGTGCATTATACTTTTTAACTTAAACACAATATTAATGTTCGTAATTTTATGTTATGGTCCTGATTTTTTTTTTTAATATTTTTATATTTTTTTTTTATTTTGGATTTTTGTATAACATTTACATTTAAATTTATGTTTTGTTCCCAATTTTTAATTTCAATTTTATTTGTTTTTAATGTTTTGCGTAACCTATAGCGACTGTTGTGATATTTAGGAATTAAGTTCTTTTCTCATAGTATTATCAGTACTTATACTTTTTTTATGATGTGTACGCTTAATTTATCCTTTGTCATTAAGAATTTTCATATCCGTGTTATTCTTTGACAATAAAGTATGTTTTCAATCAACTCAATCAATCAATCAATCAATCAGGGTGGTGTGTTGGCACATCATAAAAAAACTGTTTTTTACGAACTGAGTTTAATTTTTTCACTTTTTTTATTGCTAACTTGCGTGTTAAATATATAGCAAATATTTTGTGGTTATAGTCACTACTAACATCCATTAACCTAGCGACCCCACCACAAGAAAATCAAAATTTAACCACACCATAAATATGTGTTAATTTTGTCCCTAATCAAAAAATTTTGTGCTCCTTTGGTTTCTGAGAAAATCGAAAAAGAAAATGGGGTAGCTAGGTTAATATTAACTTAATGTGTTAAATTTAACAATATGTGTTCCACGAATAAATTAAGTTTTTTTTTAAAAAAGGGTGGGGTAGCTAGGTTAACTTAGCGACCCCACATGTTTAGGTATCACGGAATTTAAAAATTTCAAAAACCAGTATTATCTGCATATTATGTGCTAATTTCGTCCATGATCAAAAAATTTTGTGCACGTCTGGTTTCAGAGAAAATCGGAAGAGAAAGTGGGTTAGCTAGGAAAATATTAACTTAGCAACCCCACCAGAAACTATGGCGCCAAACTAAAAATTATTGGTTTTAAAATTATGTCATAAGTCTCACACATATTCATGGAGCACATAATTTTGTAATAATATATTTTTACTTTGGAATCATACTTCAGATTGCGAATGCTAGGTTATTACAAATGATGTAATCTAATATCTTTTTTATTGATTTTCTTGGAAAGCAGACAAGTAGAAAATTTTTGCAGATAATAATGGTTTTTGAAATTTTTAAATTCCGTGATACCTAAACACGTGCGGTCACTAAGTTAATATTAACCCAGCTACCCAACATTTAAAAAAAAACCTAATTTAATATTTTCTGGTGGGGTTGCTAAGTTAATATTAATCTAGCTACACCATTTGCTTTTTCGATTTTCTGAGAAACCAGCACAAAATTTTTTGATTGGGGACGAAATTAGCACATAATTAGCACATAGATATGGCATAACTAAATTTTGATTTTCTTGGGGTGAGGTCGCTAGGTTAATGGAGGTAGTAGGGACCGTTATTTGCCGTCACTAACCTGCGTTTCCCCCCGTCACAATAGCGGTTTTTCCATTTAAGCAGACACTGCTTTCACTTTTGCAAGAACAAGAAACACCCCGAGGTAGTAAAATATTGCTAAAATAATCATCTTGTTTTTATTAGCAGGTCAACTGACGTACAGTAAAAGATAGCTTAGTTTAAAAATGTGCATTTACGTTAAAACAAATTTTCCTGTCACAAAAACCTGAATAATTATCTAAATTATTTTAAAGTATATACGCAACCTGTTAAAAATTATAATTAGAGTATTTAAGTTGGATAGTTTCTACCATAAAACTATCAGGTACTATAACGGCCCACGTGTCGCAACATGAGTAACAATAATACCTTTGAAAAAGAAAAATAATGGAAAAATCAGAGTTGGCCATGGAAAAGGCCAAGGGCAGAAAAATCTACTGCGCATGCCTGACGCAGTCCAGAGGATTTTTTTACCCTGCGTTTCTTCCAGGCTACGTCTTTTTTTTTCAGAAAATGCAAGGGCACACTGATAAAAAAATATATTTGAGTTAAATAAAAATGGATTTGATTCAAAGAAATATAATATAATATTAAGTAGGCTGAACCAAACGTGTTCTTGAATCAAAGTCATTATTTATTTGTATCAAGCCTCAACATTGGATTTGAGTGAAACAAATTTTTGTTTAGTCTAAGTAAAAATTTATTTATAATAAATAAATTAGGTATTTAACATAAATACCGATGTATTCGCGAAATCTTTAAACCAAATTAAACTGTTCATTTAAAGCAAAATTCTTTACTCAGTCCTTTGATTCCACTATCAATAACATTAAGGTGCACTTAGACTGTGGTAGTGTCGTTGCATTGCAGCTGTAGTGAATTTTTTTCCATAGATAATGCAGAACAGGATATTTTACAGATAAATAGTTAACAATATTTTTTGGTACACACTTTTTAATATAATTTACCTTGTTTAATGTTTTAAACAAATATTGGTGATAATAGACCCTCTTGCAAAATTTTTGAACATGTTAAAAGATCCACCTTACATATTTATTTTGTATTAACCAAGAAAGTTCCGTTTTTTCTTAATATAGGTTAAAAAATGCTTTAGTTTTAAAATTAGGGTTGATTGGGTACCAAAGATGGACAAAATAAAACTTGGGGAAGAAAAAAATGTAGTTATTTTATATTTGCATACATACATACAGTCAATAGTGTGTTCAGTAGTATTAGCGATAAATTAACAAGGTACTATAGTAGTTATGTCTGATCCGCTAATTAATCATTCTGGTTTATTATAATTGCGAAGAAATTAGAGCCTTTTTTCTAAGTGACAAATAATTTACCTTCTTAATCTTATATATTGCTTTAGTAATAACCTTTTGAAAAGTTATAGTACCGTATTATCAGCGGTGCACGGTGGTTGTAGTGAAAAAAACTCACACAGAGATAGGTAGATATTTTCGGGCGCACATGAAAGAGATGGCATGAACACACCAACTTTAACATGGGAGTTATTTCGTGGAAATGCACACAGTCGATATTTTCAATAAATGAACAAAGTATTATATTTACGTACGTCCCTATCCCCTGACCAGCCGAAGTTAATAATTAATAATGGTACCTACCTACAATAAACAGCGGCGCTATATTACCCCTCTCCCCTTTTCTACGTCAAACTAGTAATTATCTAACATTGTTTATAAAACTGTTTAAAAGTAACTTGTTTAAACAACATTTTCCCTCAAATATTACTTATATTACCCACTAGACATATTACTTTTATTACACACTAGACACCGCCGCGCCGCTTTGCCTGCGGTTTTACCCATTTTTCCCGCTTTTATTCCTTTAAATGCCATAACTTTTGTTTCTGTAAACCGATTTTGATGAAATAAATGCCTAGGAACACAAGGAATGCAATAGTGAAAGTCCCATCCCCGTCTGGGCGGTCTATGCACGGAAAAAAAATTTCTACAAATGAGTATTTCAGTATGCTCAAAACTGCATCATTGAAATGAAAATCTAGAATTTTATTTTAAACAGATTATTTTAAAATAAACATATTGTTATACCTAAATACAAAATTTAATATTCTCAAGTATTTTTAACAACTAGTGGCTAAAATAGTGCTTTTTTTACAAGCGTTGGTTTAAATAACGAGCGCAGCAAGGTATTTAAATAAACTCTCCTTGAAATAATCCAACCTTTAGTTCCTGCGGTAATTTGCGGTCTTTCCGGTATTTCTCTTTAATTTTGGGTAAAAGATGGACAGAAATCTTTTTTTGCACCCGTGATAAAAAAAGTCTTTTTGCATCGGTAACCAAAAAGCCATGCTTTAGTTATCTGCCGACAGTTACTAAAATCATGTTTTTGATGAAGGTATATAAAAATTTTTAAGATTCTACTTGCCACCAGCAATAGGCTCCATGACGATATCTTTAAATTTTCTCAATAACTTGCGGATAACGGAACACTCAATTCAGGAAATATTTAAAACATTTTATTAACACTTATAAAAGTCTCATCAAAGGTCAACTTTAAACTAAAATATTTTTAAGAGGGACGAGAATATTAAAAAAAGGGTGGTGGTTTTAACTAGGTAATAAAATTATAAAATTGGTTTTTCCAATAATTTTGAATTCGGAATTTCTGATTTTTGACCAGCTTTTCTCCGAAATTCGCCTGACTGCGGCGCGGCGGTTAGTGTAGTTAGTTAGATATACTATGCTTTAATCTGTGTTTTTTTTTAGTTGATTCTTAGTTTATAAGTTAAAGTAAAACTTTCGTATTGATCATATGAAATTTAAAATTAAAGTTTTTTGAAAGCGAAAGATTCGCTTTATGTCAAAACTGATATTTCTTTGAAATTAAGGAGGAAGACAGTTTTGAAAAAGTGAGAAGTTTGCTAAATAGCCTTATTCTCTTAACGTATCCGTTATTAAAATCGGTTAAGAAGTAAGAAAGTTCTATAATGTTACGTTTGATGCTTTTTGTGTGGTCAAGACTGTCTCGCTATGTCATTTTCTTTTTGACGGGATGCAGTTTTGTCAAGAATGATCAGGATATAAAGATTTTAAGCCTTTTGGCAAGCTAAAATGTTGCGCCCAATGTCCAAAATGACACGTAAAATTCAAGACGTCGAATAGAAGATGACTTATAATGGGACAGTCTTAACACACAAGGAGCATCGTAACACTACAGAACTTGCTTATTTCTTAACCGATTTAAATAAAGGAAAAGTTTTTATATGTTAAAAGAATAAGGCTATTTAGCTACACATTTTAAATCTGTTCGCACTTTTAAATTTTAAATAAATTTCAGTTTTGACATCGAGGGTATATAGTTTAAAGTTTCTCTTTTTAAAAATAATTTAAATTTCAAATTTCCGATACTTAACTAATATATAAAGTTAGGATTTTTTTTGGAATACCTTAATTGCCTTATAATATATATTAAGGGTGTTATATAAAAAAAAACCTTGCACATGTTGATTCTGCTTTGGATTAGCTAACTAACAAACACCACAAACTATTTGTAAAAATGGAAAAAAACCTTTTTTAAATGGTCGCTTAAAGGGTCAAACGCAAGATTTGATATTTTTAGGTAGATATCACCTTGTTGAAAGTTTCATGTTTGAAATTAAAATAATTTTAATAAGCCTTGGGTCTTGCCCTAAAACAATTTGACACAATTGACGTGTCCTTGAGTTTTACCGCAGTTTCTTTTTAAATAAGATTTCGTATTCTTTACTATATTTATTTCTTTTCTAAAACGTAAGAAGTTATTGTAGAAAATGGAAGTAGACAATATATTTTGTACTTTTTATATACCTGTATATTTTTTTTGACTTCAGTAATTATTATTAAATCCCACAGATAAAACACTTTGGTATCCTCAATGGGAGTTACCATTCAGGAATATTCAGGTTAGTGAAGCTGCCCCCCACTCAAAATTAAAAAAAAATATTATTTGCGCATCTTTTACGCAGTATTGCGCAACCACTTTTACCTTTTGCAACCATCTGAACGTATATTCTTTAAAGTCATGCGGAAAACACCCCACCCACAAAAAAATACCCACATTTTCCATACGGTTGCTGCGCAAAACATAAAAGTGTTTGCGCAAAAGGTGCGAAAATAAGTCAATTTTTTTAAAGTGGGAAGGCAGCTTAACTGACTTGATATTAACTCCCTTTAAGGAAACAGTGCTTTTTCTATATTTTAAAATAAGAATATGAATATTTTCAAAATAAGTATATAAAGGTCTATATCTTAAATATGCGAATAACAATGTTCAGTTTGAGAAAGGCATATTCTCAAATAGAAAAATTTATTTATAATACATGTATTAAAGATTAGTATTTTCAAAGCAAAATTAAAAAAGATACAAAATTGAAATTTTTTATATTTCACATTAAAAATATTATTTTAGGAATAAGGTGAACCTAAAATAAAATTATGTATTTTTAAACCGAAAAAGGTAATTTGAGAATTTCATATTCTTAGTTCAAAAAAATATCGTCTTGCGTATATATGATGCTAACATAGGCTTAGATCTAGTTTTATTGCTTTATATTGAATATTTATTTTTTTCCGTGTGCGTGATGCTGGAACAAACAGACATACATACAGACAAAAATTGTAAAAATTGCATTTTTTCTCTCGTTTGGTCAAACAATAAAATATAAAAAAAATAGTCAATGTAGAATTCAATGTACAGAAATGGTCGTTTTAGAGATTTATTATATGTATAGATAAACAACTAATTATAGTCAAGGGGATAAGTGGCGAAAATAGAGTTCTAGATTACTACATAGCCGGTACGTACTAAGTTTTAAAGATAAAAAGTTTGGTCACCTCTACTTGATAGCTGTAGTTATTGCAGTATGTATATTGACTATATAAGGCTATAGGTATTTATATTCTTTGGTTTAAAAATATTCAATGTAGAGAAATTAGAGATTTACCAATAAATGTACCAATAAATTTTAGAAAATTAATAGTTTATTGTAAAAAAAATGGGGGGGGGGGTTTACTGTATCGCCACTGCGTATTGTAGGTAGGTAACATTAATATTATTAACATAGGTTGGTCAGGGGATGGGGACATAGGTAAATATAATACCTTCTTCATTTTATTTTATTGCAAAGCTCGACTGTATGCTTTTTCACGAAATCACTCCCATGCTTAACGTTGGTGTATTCATGCCATCTCTTTCATACGCGCCCGAAAATATCTACCTATCTCTGTGTGAGTTTTTTTCACTGCAACCACCGTGCACCGCTGATAAAACGGTAGTATAACTTTTCTAAAGTTTATTACTAAAGTAGTATATAAGAATAAGAAGGTAAATTATTTGATATAATTTGTCCATGCAAGCGAAGTAATGCTAAAAGTAAACGCTTTTTGTCACTTAGAAAAAAGCCTCTAATTTCTTCGCAATTATAATAAACCAGAATTATTAAGCAGCGTAACAGATATAATTAGTATAGTACCTCGTTAATTTATCGCTAATACCACTGAACACACTATTGACTGTATGTATGTATGCAAATACAAAATTACCACATTTTTTCTTTCCCAAGTTTTATTTTGTCCATCTTTGGTACCTAATCAACCCTAATTTTAAAACTAAAGCATTTTTGAACTTATATTAAGAAAAAACGGAACTTTTTGGGTTAATACAAAAGAAATATGTAAGGTGGATCTTTTAACATGTTCAAAAATTTTGCAAGAGGGTCTATTATCACCAATATTTGTTTAAGACATTAAACAAGGTAAATTATATTAAAAGTCTGTACCAAAAAATATTGTTAACTATTTATCTGTAAAATATCCTGTTCTGCATTATCTATGGAAAAAAAATCACTACAGCTGCAATGCAACGACAACTACACTACCACAGTCTAACTGGACCTTAACATTATTATTCTGGTCAGTGGTTATTATATTTCCAGAGTAGTCCCATAATTTCATCAAGAACTCCATCCATGATTAGGAACGTAGGGCCCCATTGCTTGCATTTTTCTCTTCCAGGTATATATGCAAAATCCTTTGATAGATGCCGGCGAGATGTTGAACTGGCGTTCGGTAACGGTAAGCGTAGAAGCTCGTGTTCGACCAGAGATCGGTAGCTAGATATGCGAGGCATTGCAGTGTTAAATACTAAGTGCCTTCACCATTTTCTCTATACTTGCAGCGCAAAAATATTTTCTAAGAACAAATCCATCATGTACTTAACTTAAATGATAAGAAGTCAAAGGAATTAATCCCTTAAATCAAGTAAGTAAAAGTACTTAAGCCAAGTATATTTCATTTACAGTAACCAATTAACAGCTTCAGTCAACAAAATATTCGTTGAGTTAAATAAATATATGCCAACCCCACATTTTTATTAGAGCAGGGTCGTTATATTATCTCTTAGTTATTATATGGTTTCTATAGTTAAGGTTCTCAAACACAAATGCTGCACTGCCTGCAATGCGGTGGCATAGAGGTATTAACGAATCGGCGCTCCAGAATTTTCAAGATGGCGTTCTGGAGATCGGGCGCTTATTGGTTGAACCTTTATGCCAACGAAGTGCACGCAGTGCAGCGTTTGCGTGTGATATCCCTTATAGAGACAAATGCAGGGTAGCTACCCCAAAATCACATACTTTAAAAAATACGTTTCATTGACCTTGTTTATTTAGGAATTGATAGAGAATGTCCCTTTAGCTGCTCAATCAAGCTATACCCCCCCCTTTAACGACTAATTATGTACTTTTAGTTTTCAAAAACCATCGGTTCCTAAGATTTTTGTTTGTTTGTTATGGGGTGTGTAGCTTGACACTAAGGTACACCCCCTTCTGCTTAGATAAGAGATTCGACCAAAAAAAATTTCCTACTCTTAAGATAACTTGATTTTTTTTGTTTTTATGGGGTGTGTAGTTTGCTATCAAGGCACACCCCTCTCTGCCTAGGAAAGAGATTTCAAAAAAGTACATTATTAGTAGCTAATTATGGCCTAATTGCTTTTTTTCAAATCTATTTCTTAAGCAGAGGGGGGGGGTGTTCCTAGATATCAAGCTACACACCCCATAAAAACAAAAAAAATGGAGTTATCTTGAGAGTAGGCAATTTTCTAGAAGGGGACAAAATTAGTACATAATAAGTAGAAAATTATAGTACAATTACTTTTTTAAAATCTCTTTCCTAGGCCGAGGGGGGGGGTTGTCCCTTGATATCAAGCTACACACCCCATAAAAACAAAAAAAAATGAAGCTATCTTGAGAGTAGGCAATTTTTTAGAAGAGGATGAAATTAGTAGATAATTATGAGCAAATTATGGTATAATTATTTTTTTTTTCTAGGCAGAGGGGGGTGTGCCTAAATCTCAAGCTACACACCCCATAACAAACAAACAAAAATCTTAGGGACCGATGGTTTTTGTAAACTAAAAGTAACCTAAATTATGATACATCAACTTTCATCTATCTCCTTACCATGGGAGGGGGGAGTGCAACTTAGCGCCAAGCCACATCCCTCCCCCTCTTTTAATTGCGAATAACTCTGTTTTGCAGCATTTTTTAAAAGGGGACTAAATTAGTACATAATTAGTACCTAATTTTTACAATATCCAAATTGAGTTTCGTTGAGGGGAGGGGGGGGTGTAGCTTGACTGAGCTAAAATATTAGCTGGGAACATAAAATTTACACATAACGGATATTTTCCCCATAGGCCTTTTGCAAATAATTGAAAAACTGGAAATTTAAAAACAACGCAGAGACAAGTGGTAAATATAAATATAATTATCATCCCCTACAACTAACAAGTATGATAATACTTTAACATTTAATTTCGTGAGGTAAAATTTTGACCAGTTCGACGGATTTGTCCCAAACTTTTCTACAAAAATTAATGTCTCTCATCTTCGGTGGATCTGGGAATTGCATGCCCTCGAGGAAAAATTTCCCCGAAACGTTTTTCACTTCGTCAGAATGAGCCAGTTGTAGAATGGTTTGCGCCCCCTCCTCTGTGCTCTAAAAAGCAAAATAATAGGGAATTATAGGCCACATCGGCACTATTTTGACGTTATAACTTGCGACATTGTAACTAAAGGCACTGAATTATAAAGTAAAACACATGGGCGGACATCGAGTTGTTTCTTTTCCTTAAACTATTGAAAAAAACATGCTTTAAATGCGCCTCTACTGAAAATTAAAAAAAAATAATACAGGCTTCGATAGTTCTTGTCTAGGGTACAGAAATGCATATGTCTGAGTCAGAACGCTATTCAATGCAGAGGCTCTGAAGAGAGAAGCCGGCTAGGCAACGTTGTCAAGCACCAACATAACAATTAAACATTCCTATAATGTAATAGTCATATATTATTAACACATACCGTCAATAAGTTACGTTCTAGCTTATACAGGTGATAAAAATGATAGAAACGTGACGTGAAACATGACTATAATACGACCAGAACATTTTTTTAGAAGAATTATAGTAATATACCTGGACACCGACTATAATTGCATGGATATGATTTTGTGATTCAAAACATGTCCAGATTCCCACGAGATAGATATCCTAACATAGAGAAAGTAATAGCTACGCGAGAGTGATCGATACTCTGTTATATTTGGAGAATATTGTTTGTCGGCGATACGAGCGCAGCTAGTGGCTACAGGAAGGAACTACTTGTACAGCCGGACACTTATTTAATATTAAAAAGATATGAAAGAACTTAACGGCGCAGTTTTTCCATACATTTTAGTGTTAAAAAAGCAATGCATTCGCGAAAGGTTTTAACTCTATACAAACCTTAACCAACTTTGTACTGTTCTATGCAGTTAAAAACTTTCTTTAGCTTAAAAAATGTTTTCTGGACCCTCTAACAATTTAAAATAGCAGGAGGGGGTCATAACTATGTTGAGGAATATTATCAAATAGTAAAGGTAACAACATTTTATTATGTTATTTTCTTTTATTAATTGGGAAATAATCTCAGTATAAAAGTCTTACAGATTTTATAAATGTTTTAACCTATATCTCTTTTTATTGTTGTATTTTAACCTATTATCTTCTTGCCCAACTCTGTATAAATCATCACAATATTTTCTTCAGGGATTTGGTTCGCAAAAATCTGAACTCCAATTTTTGGCACTCTTCAAATAGTCCAATGCCACTCTAGCTTCAATGGTAGTGATCCAACCTGATTTGAATAGCATTTTAAACTTTACAAAAAGTTGTTAATCCACTATATATATAGCTAATCCCATAAACTCGCGCGATTTCCAAGGAAAATTAATTAAAATAACTCACTTTTGAAAATCTAAAAAAACCGCTTGCCAGACTTTGACAAGCGGTGGCAAAAACAGGCAGGTACTAAATTAAAATTGTGTGAAATATATTTCGACATTGAAAAATGTTCTGTCTTTCTTTCATGATCATATAGGAAGAGATGGACGGGGCAAGGTAGGTGTTTACTTAATACAAGCATTACTTTCACTCCGCCGCAGTGCGCTACAGGAACGTACTTCCTGCGCGACCCTATCTTTCTGTTAGTCTCCGTAAAGTGGGATTTACACGGGTCGATTTTGGCTGTGCGGCAAGTTGCCTCGACTTCACAATATTTTAAAATAGTCACTATCGATGCAAAAACATACGAAATGCTAACGAATGAAATTCTGTTTAAGATTTTAACAAAATAAAATATTAGAGTGGCGACATCTTGAAACCAGTAGCTGAACTGGGGAAATCTAGGCCTATTTTTAGAATCCTTTTAAAAAGACAGTTGGTGTAAATGGGTTAAAGTTAAACAAGACGTAAACACGGTTACAAAAAGTGTTCCAAGTAGAAAGAGTAGAGGGTTGCGGATTGAAAGATTGCGCTACAATTTTTTTAATTATTTTAAAAAAGTATAATTCTGTTTTAAATATTTCACGAGGACGCGAGACTGCTACGATAAATTGTCTCGTAGAGTTGGGACTTTAGCGTACTTGGTTATGGGAGGTCAGGCTCAGACTTTTCGCAGCTTTATTGAAAGAGCAACGTCAATCGGTAGTACAAGTTTGTGGATAAATGGGCATTCTAATTAATTTAGATGATTCTAATTTCAAACTAAAATAAGAAAATACTTATAATCACTGTGTTAGGCACTTTGAAAGCAACATTATCGTTAAATTTGACGGGATCTTTTTCAATACACGCTATTTCGGCACCCTAAACAAGACTGTCGAACTCTGTATACCAAAGATGCCATTTTTAACAGAAAGTTCTGTAAAATTACGGTTTTAAAAATTGGAAATCGGCCATTTGAAGCGAATGGACGAGTCAAAAAATGTACAACCCATGGTCAGCAAAGCTAGCTAGCTACGTTTTTCTAGGGTGCGTATCAACACCAAAAAAATATAGTAGTGGCTTCGGATTCACCCATCGAAGGTTTGGATAATTTGTTAACAGGTGAAAAAAATCATGTTTTTCATATTCTTAGGCTGGGTTTTTACAGCAAATAAAATAAGAACCGACTTAATGATTAGAAAGCAATGTAGTAATTTGACAGATTTCACCTTGAAGCCCACGTGTTTAGGAAACCACCCAACCGAGATATTTAGTGACGTTACCCGATTTACTTTGGGTTGACGTCCCTGAAGCTAGCAGATCAAGGTGAGCAGAACAATTTTTTTTATAGTGCATAATTAGGTGCTAACTAAATGCTAATTAAGTGCCCGATTTGGAAATTTAGTGCTCCTTTTTCTTTAAAAAAATACAGCATGTTCTGCCAGTTCATCATCGGAATCTGAATCAAAATTATCATAGTGCATAATAAAGTGCTAATTAAGTGCTAATTAAGTACCCCATTTAAACATTTAGTGCTCCTTTTTTTTTTAAAAATACAGCATGTTCTGCTAGCTTCAGATGAACTCAGCAGTAAAGTGCTAATTAAGTGCCCCATTTAAAAATTTAGTACTCCTTTTTTTAAAAAGCAGAGCAAAGCAATAAAAATCGTTAAAACAAAAACTATTATAGTGGATACTAAAGTCCGTATTAGTGCTGCCTTTTTTTAATACAGCATGTTCGGTCAGGTGAAGTTCACAGAACATGCTATATTTAAGAAAAAAGAAGCACTAAATTTTTAAATGGGGCACTTAATTAGCACTTTATTATGCACTATGATAATTTTGATTCCGATGATTTTTAATGTATTGCTCTGCTGAGTTCATCTGAAGCTAGCAGAAAATGCTGTATTTTTTTAAAAAAAGGAGCACTAAATTTTTAAGTGGGGCACTTAAGTTGAACTTAATTAGCACCTAATTATGCACTACAAAAAAAGTTGTTCTGCTCACCTTGCTCTGCAACTTCAGGGAACTCATTATTTGACGATCTAAAATAAAAAAAGGAGGTGGTGCAAAAGTCAAAAGCTCGTTTTAGGGAAATATTCAGGCCTCAACAATCGAATAAAAAGAGACAATGGAGTATTTTTTTACAAAAACTCCATTTACCCCGGCATACCTTTCCATATATCCATGTGTAAAATCCAAGAAGAGCCACCATGTAGCTATTGTCCTCTCCTAGGTTTCGAAAGAAAATTTTCGATCTTACACCTCCAGGATGAAAAGTATTGGCCGTCACTCCGGTCCCTTTTAATTTTTCGGCAAAAACTTTGGCTGCTATTGCTTGACAGACCTTTTAAAATAAATTCGTTTAAAGGCATGCCCCTGAATTTTCTCAAAAACCGGTCAAAATTTTAAAAAATCCCTAAACCCGTCGATTTTTGTGCAAGAGAAATTATATATCCCTAATAAACGGGCACATTATCTCGACGTCCTGTTTACCACATAAAGTAGTATTTGTAACTTTATAGAGTTTTTATAGGTTTTCTCTTTCCCACATTATTAATTGAAAATATGTTGATCTTTTCTAAAGGATAACAGGACACACACACCATAAAATATGTAAAGATGTATAACAGAAACCTATACCTAATATTTACCTTATATTTACCATTTTATTAACCACTTTTCTGAAGACACAGCATCTTAAATATATAAACGCATAGCACTTTACTGATTCAAAATGCTGACTTTTTGATAAAAAAAAACGCCCCCAGTTTTGACCTAGTTTTATCTAAAATTTTGATAACAAATTGGAATTATTTGATTTTAGGATTTTAAAATTAAATTTTAACATATTAATATTTTTACTTTTATTGTTACATGCAACTAATATTCAGGGATTTAATGAGGTATTTGTAAATTTTGTATTTTTGTATTAAGTAGGGGTTACTGAATTGCATCCAAATTAATATCAGTCTTCGTAAAAGTAATATTAAAGAAATTAAAAGTGACAACTATGAAGTAAGCCTCGGACTGTAAAGTTTTTTCGTGCTTCTGGTAATGGTGTATAGTTATATAGTGGAATATATTACTTTCGCGTATAAGTTTATAGTCCTACGACACTGTGTTAATTTTTTAACCGTAATAATCCATAACTTTATAGTTTTGTATTATGTAGGGGTTACTGAATTGCCACCAAATTAATATCAATAAAGTCGCCACTTCGTAAAAGTAATATTAAAGAAATTAAATGTGACAACTATGAAGTAAGCCTCGGACTGTAAAGCTTTTTCGTGCTTCTAGTAATGGTGTATAGTTATATAGTGAAATATATTACTTTCGCGTATAAGTTTTTTTTAACCGTAATAATGATCAAACTAGGTAACAATAATGACGTTTTTCCTATAAGTAGTTTTTGTAGGAAATATTACTACGTTTTAACCCATTTTTGTCGGCAACGACAATGGCACCAGTGAAACTGACTATAATTGTTGCTTGGGTTAAAATTTGAAAAATATAGGGAACTTTTTTGAAATATATATTTAGTCAATGCTACAAAAACGTTATTACAACTCTCTTTTTGCTTTAAAATAGCTAGCTTCATTTAATCTTTAGTTTTGGCTGTTAAAATTGTTTGACTACTAAATTTACATACAAAATAACTTCTGTAGTTATACCATCTAACGAATCAACCTTTAAAAGTAAAACTCATACCTAAAAATATGCTAAAATGCAATCTTAACTTTTTTTCTTAAAATTTCTAAAAATGCCAAGATGGCAACGGCGGTTATTTGTTGTACCCTAGTGCAATTTTTATTAAAATGCAGCTGCTTTCAATGCTATTTAGCATTTGAAAATAAGCGCCCTCTACCGCTAGGCTGGGACCGTGAGCCCACAGCAATAACGCCAATATTTGCTTTTGTTTTGGATTTTTTGTTTAAAAAAATGCAAAGTTGCTTGGCTGCACGGGCGAGCGAGAGGCCAAGTTTTATATATTATGGCGAAACATAACCTCTCAAAAATTTCTGAAAAATCAATATTTGTTATTACATAAATATGCTCAAATCGAAGTCCGAAAATCTTTTAGAATTACCTAAATATGCCAGACATGATGTTTTTCCTTTAATTCTGGATTAAAATTTTTAAAAAATTAAAAATTTATAATTAAAAAAAACTCTTATTATCTCAAATTTTTGTAGAGCCTGAAGTTTAACGAGGTATCATGACAGGTTTCGTCATCAAACGGGCCTTCTCACAAAGATTTGACCCTTGGGAAGTCCACAAAATGCGTATTTTTGATTGAGAGTTTGTTAAACATCGGTAATATTTATTTTAGTTGTCTTCCATGTTCAGTCTTTTACGTTGTCGGACAATTTTGATTTAATTACTATTTTTAAATACATTTTTTGTCAGGGAAGTTAAATTTTAAACAACATTGCTTTCATGTGCAAAAATGCTGTATTTTCAGATGCCGTAGACGTTGTCACAGGCAAAAGTTATTCCTCAAAATAGTTGTGACAACATTTTCATGACGTTTTCAAAACGTTGTGGCAGAAGACTGCAAAAGCATTATTGTTATATTTTTTGCTGCAAAAACGTTATCCTAACTTATTAACAGCATGCTGTGTTACTTGGGCACCTTAGAGGGGTACAAAAATTTCAATAACACACATTTCGGTTCCCCTTGGAAACCAAATCGATGTGTTGTGGGAATTTTTTAAATTTAGTCAGTTTTCGAAAAAATTCATGTGCATCGTTTTAAATGAAATAGCCTGTATAATAATAGTTTAGGGGCGTTGTGACAAAAATGCACCTAAAAAAATACAGCAGTAACAAAACATCGTAAGAAAATAGATTTACTAAAATTAGCTCAGTCTTATAGATTTTTACCTGCTCGGCGCAAATCCGAGGTCTGGTTTACATGATACATTAACGTATTGCCACGGATTAGGGTGAGAGAGTGATTTTTGTGTGTGTATTTGAATTTAGGTAATGAAATATATCATTTTTTATTTTTTATGTTTAGTTACTAGGTATTGTTAATCTACTTTCGAGTCGAAGCTATTATAGTAAATAGAAAATACTGTTGTTTTCTATTCGAATGGGATAGCGCAGCTAAACAGGGTCACTGTAAAAGAAAAAATTGGCCAAAAAAACAATCTTTTGTACCCAGTGAAAAATATTACAAACAATCTTTGAGTTCCTTCAAATAAAATATTACTTCGGCCATTACATATCAAATTTATTTTTACTTTTTAGATAGAATAGAAACAATTTAAAAAAAATTATTCATAGAATAGAAATATGCCTAGTGCATGTCAGATTTCTGAGAAGAAAATCTGACATGCACACGTTATACAGGGTTCCTAAGCAAATCCTTAGGGGGCCAAGCAGCCGTGTATAAGACGCAGACAACCGGCAGAGCACATTAGGCAGAAAAGGATGGGCATGGGGCGATGTTGTCACTATATCTTACACGTAGTAAATCCATTCCAGGTTGTTGTTTTCTAATGTTTTCAATTTTCATACCTTTAGGACTGGAATAAAAATTGTTTTTGCTCGACTTTAATACCAAACTGATGAAAGATATCGTAAAAAAAAATATTATTCGGCTTTTCATTTTGTAACCATTGTCCTTACGCACTGTTTACAGGCTGGGGACTGAGATACATGCAAATGCCTAATCTAAAGCGTTCATACACGGCCGGAGAAATCGACTGAGATATTTCCGTAGAAACTTTATCAAGCAAATAGGACGGGTTGACGCCTTCGAACGTCCAACCCGGGTTTTGCACTTTGATTCGAAATCAAAAAGGAGGAACAATCAGATGTGGGGCCGTGCACAAATTACGTAACGGTGATTTTACCAATTTTTGACCCCCTCCCTATGTAATGTTTTGTAACGGTTTGGCACGCCACTCCCCTAATATTACGTAACGATTTCAAGACCACTACCCCCCACCCAAAAAAAAAATTTTCCACTTATTTTCATTCCAAATTTCCTTAGTTTCACACAAATGCAAACGCTGTCGAAAACCCCCCTCCCCCTACGTAACGTTTTGTAACCCCCCTCCCCCCTATGACCATTACGTAATTTGTGCACGGCCCCTGTAGTCCCAGTGGATATTTTTTTCTTAAAAATTATACTCTTTAGACCTATTTCTTTGCGTTCCCGAAATTACGTAATTTTTGAAAAAAAATTGTGCCTTGTTTTTGCGTTCGGCTAATTTAATTAAAAAATTTTTGCCTGCGGCGACCTTTATCTTCTCACTCGAAACCAAGATCCCCCGTTTTAGGAAAACTGATCCCGTCTCTGTTTCTAAATTTTTTCGAATAAAAGTATAGTATGACCATGGGGGAAATAATTTTTTTCTACGGTATGACGAAAATTTCGAGAAAGTTGAAGAAAAAAATAAAAAAAGTGGCAGAGCTCAAGTTTTTCGTAAAAAAAACGTTTTTTGTAAAGAAACAGAGCAAAATAAATATTTTCACCCCTTTTTGGGTGTTACAAATATTGGCAGCCCCTTATTTTTTGCTTTTATTCTCCCGCTAGTTTTGAAAAATTGGTTTATTTAAAATCAATAATATCGCAAGCAAAAAGCTCTGCAGGAAAAACAGCGCCGTTTATTGATTTCTTTGGCTGCTAGTGCTAGCTGCATGGTTTGGCCGTTTCCGGATAGATGTCACTAGTAGAACAGAATGAAAAGAAATATAATTCAAAGCGAAGATATTTCTTTCTAATGTTAACAACCTCACGAGTTTATCGCTCAGTATCGTAAATAATCGACCCTGCCGCCTCTTTTAAGCAAGAAAAAGCTGTGGTTTGGAACTGAAAACATCTAATTTTTAATCTCATGGTGTGGCCGCCATCTAGCGGAATTTGCAGACATCTTGTCAACGGTTATTATTGCAACTATGATTTATGCTCACAATGAAAGAGTGGCGACAATTTTTTCTCATGAAAGCAGTCCGGAGATAATAACAAACTGGCACCATTGCTCAATATACCTGTTTCTTTTGTGCGCGCAGAACTTTCTCTGCAATTTCTGTCTGATTTATTGAAATCCTATCCCTAAGGAAAATCTTAGGAACCCTGTATTTTGATAGAGAATATATACCGAGTGAAACTGCATATTTCCATCCGAGAACAGATTTTATTTAAAACATTAAAACGTCTAATATAAGATACGACTTCCGTGGAAATTTTTGACACATTTCATGCGATTTCCAAAGATTTCCACTTATCAATCTAGAAAGCAATTTCCAGTTATTAATATGCACAAGGTATATTCCCAAAACGATTTTTTTTACAGTTTATGCGAATTTTTAAGCTTACCTTAGAGTACCCGTAAGATCCACCTTGCACCAGTTTGAGAAATCCGGGTTCCCGATTGGTAGGGTTTAGTTTGTCCAACGAAAAATCAGAAAGATAAGAAACTATAGAACTGGTAAATACAATTCGGCTTGGGGCAGACTTTTTAAGCAAATCTAAAAAAATAATAAAGGGTCAGTCCATATCAAGTCAACCAGGGTATTTTACCACACCATCTCCGATGTTGATGATTTTTAGTATACATGTTTTTCCTACCAAAAAACTGGAAAATCCAAAATTTCAGACTTTTTTGACCAGTTGTTTATTTTGAATTAATTTTTGAAAATCGAAAAAGTCACTTATTTGTCCTTAACATGTGCGCACAAAATTAGGAATATCCAAAGAACCACTTATAATAGAAAAGTAGGTGAAGGTTCATTTTAAAGCTCTTATAAAGACCTTTCATATGAGAATATTGCATAACATATATTGAAAAAAAAAATAAAAAAAAAATTTTTGATTTTTTTTTTTTAAAATTTCAAAAAGGCCATTTTTAATTTTTTTCAAAAAATTATATTATTTTCTTTAAAGTGTTATTAAACTATTCACAAAATTTTGAGATGGACAAATCATGGGTTCAATGTGAAAAAATTTATTAAAAATGTCACATGCATGAAAAATCGCCTATAAAATGTACTTAATATTTTTGATATTTTTTTTGACATTGAACCCATCATTTCTCCATCATAAAATTTTGTGGATAATTAAGTAACACTTTGACCAAAATTATATATTTTTTTCAAAAAAATTAAAAATGGCCTTTTTGAATTTTTCAATTTTTTTTTTCAATTTTTTATTTCCAATTTTTTTTTTTGTTAAAATTATGTTGTGATATTTCATAAAAAAGAGCTTCAAAATGACTTTAAAATGAGCCATTTATTACTTTCCTAGTGTAAGTGGTTCTCGAGATATTGCTAGTTTTGTACATTCTTGTTAAGGTCAAAATGCTGACTTTTTTATTTTGAAAAATTAAAAAAAAAAAAACTACGAATCAAAAAAATCTAAAAATTTGCATTTTCAACTTTTATGGTAAGAAGAAGATATATACCAAAAATCATCAAAATTGGAATTGGTCGCGTAAAATTTTTGTGATTTTTTGGTTGATTTGATATGGAATGACCCTAAAACTGTATTATTTTGTAGAAAAACTAAAAAACCGTTTTGTAGTTTTGCTACCGTAAAAGCTAAAGCTTCAGACTATCTGAAACTTCTCAAATTTGACATTTCCTTAAAATCCAAGATGGCGTATCTATTTTAAATTTCCTCATTTTTAAAACTCCCCGCCAAAATTTACCATACAGAAACATTTTTGTCGTGCACAAAGAGGTATCACTTCTAAAAATCGGACAAGAAGTAATACAGCTCAACGCTAACGAAGTAAGTAATGTTTAATCCTTTGTAAAACATAGAACTAAAAACCTTTAGTTTTTTTTTACTAGGGATTTGTTGCGGGAAGCTAAGGCTCTGGCCTATATAGTCTATCTGTCAAATTTGACATTTTATGAAAATCTGTAATGGCGCATGCTGTTGAAACTTTATTTTTCACTCCTTCCTGCCAAACTTTTTCGTAAACCAATGTACACAAAGAGGTATCATTCGTAAAAATCGGACCAAAGAGGTGCTTTTTTTAAACCTGTGTAAAATAGATAAACTGCAGATAATTTTTATTTTGCTGATTTTTTTTAACTTATCCGAATTTTTTACTTTATACAGAGTGTCCAGAAAACCAAAATGACATAGCAACGTAGTTTTGAAAAAACAGCAATAGCGTACTAGATTGGATTTAATAGAATAGTGTTTTTAGGTGCACTGTTTACAGGATTAAAAACAGCACCTCTTTTTTGTCCGATTTTTACTCTTTGTACACTAAAAAGACGTGGCTTTCCAGATAATTAAAATCATGTACATGTACAAAAAAAAATTGGCAGGAAGAAGTAAAAACGGACGGATTTTCATAAGATGTCATATTTGACAGAGGCCTATATACACTAGGCCAGAGAGAGAATCTAAAGATTCGAACAAACAAAAACTAGAGGTTTTTAGACGTATGTTTTACAAAGGGTTAAAACACCACTTAATTCGTTGGCGTTGAGCTTTATTACTTCTTCTTCGATTTTTGGAAGTGATACGTCTCTGTGTACGACGAAGACGTGTCTTTATGGAAAATGTCTAAAATTGAGTACAGTGGCGCACATAAAATTTTGGCAGGGGAAAATTTAGAAATCATGCGCCATCTTGGATTTTAAGTGTCAATTTTGACAAAAATTTTCATATAGTCAGAAGATTTAGCTTTTTGCAGAAACTAAAATCACAAAAATTAAACTTACGGTAACAAAACGTTACATATTTTTTTGGCTCTTCTTGTATAAACTGATTTATTACTTAGACGAAAGCTAAGCGCTTTTAACCCTTTATAGGTCTTCGGTACATATATGTACCACTTTTTGTTCTGAATAAACCACAAGCACTACATCTACTAACTATCCGTTACTACACACTTTTAGCCATAGAAAACTAGCTCGAATGCATAATTTTATCGATTTGGTATTTGGCGACATCTAGGGGCAAAAATTGTAAATGTCGATCAAAATGTGATACGTATATGTACCACTGGCCCCGTTAGCCAGTAAAAGTATCGTGAGGCATGTGTTTTTGTTTATATTTTAATTATTAAAATTGTTTTTGTGACAAAAACTATCATGATCGGTAAGTTATTTTGCCAGTTTTATGTAGTATATGGGTCAAACCATATCAAGTCAACCAGGCAATACTTTTGACCATCTCCGATTTTGATGATTTTTGGTACACTTATTCGTCTTATCAAAAAACTCAAAAATCCAAAAAATCAAATTTTTTGGATAAGCGGTTTTTGTTTTATTGATTTTTGAAAATCAAGAAATTGACCAATATGTCCTTGACAGACACTTATACACACACAGACAAAAATAGTAATATCTCAAAAATTATTGATCCTATAGAAGCGAGTTATAGCTCATTTTGAAGGGTTTTTAAAGACCTTTTTAAAGATGTATGACACAATATAGTTTGTTTATTGTTTTTTCTTAATTAAAAATTTTTTTTTTTAAATCTCAAAAACACATTTTTTAATTTTTTTCAAAAAAATGTTTATTTTTCTTCAATGTTTTTTTAACAGTTTTGGAAAATTTTAGGATGGAGAAATAATGGAGTCATACTTTAAAAAAAAATAACAAATTTAATACAGGTATTATACAGGTATTAAATATCTTATTATTTTTTTAAAGTATGACTCAATTATCTCAAATTTTCCAAAAATGTTAAAAAAACATTGAAAAAAAAAGAAATATTTTTTTGAAAAAAATTTAAAAAATGTGTTTTTGAGATTTAAAAAAAAAAAAATTTAATTAAGAAAACAAAAATTAAACAAACTATATTGTGTCACACATCTTTAAAAAGGTCTTTAAAAACCCTTCAAAATGAGCTATCACTCGCTTCTATAGGATCAATAGTTTTTGAGATATTACTATTTTTGTAAGTGTCTGTCAAGGACATATTGTTCAATTTCTTGATTTTCAAAAATCAATAAAACAAAAACCGCTTATCCAAAAAATTTGATTTTTTGGATTTTTGAGTTTTTTGATAAGACGAATAAATGTACCAAAAATCATCAAAATCGGAGATGGTCAAAACGAAAAGTGCCTTTTTTTTGGTTGATTTGATATGGTTCGACCCATATGCAATATAAAGGAAATATTATTAGGGCTACAAAATCCTTTGACAAAATGTCTAAATCTAATTTTTTGGTTACAAAACATGCCTGGGTATATACACTCAGATTCTTACGTATGGTGGTTTGCTAGGTTCTAAACTAGGTTTTTTTTATTCTATATATTCTCTAGTTTGACATGGGTATGGGCATATATCTGTCATAGTGCTGGGATACCAAATTTTTTGGAAAAAAATATGTAGTACACATATGTACCAGTAACTATTTTGAGTGCCAGTAAAATAAGATAATTTTATTGTTGTTTTGTAATAAAAAAAGTAGACAAATACAGGTTTCTGTACTTATGTAAGTTAAACTTATTTTTTATTTGATATTTTTGTATCATTTGTTTATTATAAAGTGATTAATAAAAAAAGTTATATGTGCTGCACATGTGTACTACTGAGCGTTTTGATACTTAATTATAAGATCATTTTTAAAATTTTTATTTTAGATGGTTAAAAAACGCTTTTTGAATTTGGAAGATGTTGAGTAACTATTTATTATCAAATATCGATGATGACATGGCAGATAACTTCGACTGCCAAGGGGATTCAGACGCAGACGATGATATTGCTTTTTCCAAAGCTTCTACTTATAATAATGACACAACAACTACAAGGCTAACGAAACCCTCAGTTTCTTCCCGTGGGTCATATATTCTAACAGAAATAAAAGAGGATGGGTCAATTGAACAAACTGACATGGAAAAAATGAAAATTGCCAAAAAATTGTCATCTAGTTGGCAAAGGTCATCCTCAGAACCCCCTCATTTTAGCCGAAATGGAAAAGTTTCGTCGCCCCTTTAGAATTTAAAACGATATGCAAATCGATTTAGATAAACCGTCATCTATTTTGAAAATTTTAATAACAAATAATTTTTTACAGTACGTAAGTTTAGTTTAGTAAATTCATTATTTCTTAGTTTTGTCAATCAATCATTTTTATTACCTGAAGTTTTACCAAAATACATATGTTCAAGTTTATTTAAACTTAAAATAATTTGTTTTATTTACAACAAAAATGTGGTACATAATTGTACCACTGTCCACTTGATGTTTCTGTTAGCTTATAACTCGGGAATTACAATAATGTGAAACTTAATTTTGATTGATTACATTATTTAACACCCCAATCAATCGAAATTTCATTAATAAAATGTGCTCAAGAAGTCGCAAGATTTCTGCCCTATAAAGGGTTAAAATGAGTTCAGTAATGGAGTCGAAACGGAGCGTGCTAGAGCCACGAAACTTTGCACAATTATTCAAAATTGAATGGACTAGTACCTAATTTTTTCTATTTTTGTAACCTGTATTTATACAAAAATCATGCATATTCCACCATTAACAATTTTAAAAATAACTAATTTTATAATTATAAAATAAATAAAAGAAAACATACTAACCAAGTAGTAAATGAGTAAGCAAAAAATGGCCAAAGTAATTCACTTGCATTGTCCTATTCAGTCCATCATCAGTGACTGCAACTCCCACACTTCCAATTCCAGCATTGTTCACCAAAATATCCAATCTGGACTCTGTTTCATTGATATTCTTAGCAAACTCCCTTACTGAATGTAGTGAACCTTCAACAATTGTTTAATATAAAACACAGAAAAAAATATTGGGGTAAGTAGCATCAACAAGAGTTTCCATCTTTATTTTTCCAAAAGTACCATTTGTTTGATAAAAAAAGCTATTGTTCTGTCTGGCTTAGAAAAAACCCGATTTAAAAAAAATTAATAAAAAACTACCCGATTTAGAAAAAAAATTCGATAAAGCAAAATTTTTTTTATCAAAATCGCTTAATATCTGAAGAAGTTTTTTGAGATAAAATATACCGTGTAACACATTCGGGACTCTCAGATATCCAGCACTACCACCTTTATCAAAATCGGTTTATCGCGGCACATGTAAACATACACACATACATATAAATGCAGTATGTAAAAAAATGGATTCTTATCAACAGGTTCCTCTGGATTACATTATTCCTTTGACATGTTGACATTTGGCGCATTTTGGTGAATCAGCATTAGGATATCTGTAAAGATAATTATATCTGTCTCCGTAGAGACGCTTAATTTTCCTTCAAAATGAAGGTACATCTGCCGATTCTGCAATTTGACAGATGGTTGACTTTTACATGAATCCTGTATCATATTTTTCCATCATCATTTCATCATTTCATCTCCTAATTCCTAGCACCGTACTGATGAGCACCACAAGTGCGAGATCCGGATCTACGGACCTTTTTGAGGGAAACCTCGCTATTCATTGATTTTGTTATTTACTAAATCCCTTTTTAAAAAAAAATAGTGTTAACAACTCGCGGCTAAACTCTGCTTTTTTTTTACTTGCGTTTTTAAGTACCTCGCAGCGCTCGATATTTAAACCAACGCTTGTAAAAAAAGCACTATTTTAGCCACTAGTTGTTAAAACTACTATTTTTGGCAGTACTTTTTTTGAACGGTTAAAAAACAGTGAAAACTTGAAAAATATAAGTGTTTTATTCTGGAGATCGAAAATTTGGAAAGAAAGCTTTAAAATGTGAGCAAAATCATGGCATAAAAATATTTTAAGTCTTAAATTATCATCATGGCCTTACTATTATAATTGATAATTTTTGTTGGAGAAAAAATATAAAATGTTCACTAAGGGTCATATTTTGGGCAGTAATAAACACCTCTGGCGCTCTTCTAACAAGTAACTTATTGTAACAAATTGGTGTAAAATAAGGTTGGCAAAACGATTCCCGCAACGTCATATCCCAACGTCGACAAATTACTACTTGGGTAAAAGCCTGAGCACCCGTGCAAAGAAAATCAAGAATCGATTGTGGCTTTTTAAGCGTTTCGATTTCATGAAATTTATGAAAAAAATAAAATAAAATTGGTTTTTTGACTAACGTTTTATACGAACGAAATATACGAACCTAAATCTAGTCGCTTTCCAACAACATGTGGGTTATGGGTTTTGGCTATCACTTCCTTTGCTGCTTCAGCATAGTTAACTACATCGGCAATTATAACTCGACATCCTTTGGAAGCCAGAGTGATGGCGGCTTGTAAACCTATACCTAAAAATCGAGGGTTGACCTTTAATCACGCAAAGACTGCTAATCTGATTTGTATCACTTTTTTTTTTAAAATCTTATTTGAATTGACAATATAATGTGTATGTCTGTTTTCTACGTTTTTTGTGTTTTATCTTGTATATGTATCAATATATAGATTTTTAAAAAAGTGTTTTAACTTTGTTGTTTGCGTTTCATCTTAAATTTGGATCTATATTATAAACTTATTACTTTCAAACAAATATATTTTAAGTACTAGTGTCCTTTAACTAAAATTTTAATTGCTATTTTTAACATTAATTTGTATACTCTATAACTTTTTCTTCACTTTTACATATTTTGATATTTTATTTTATGCACTTCAGGGATTAAATAGGTGCTTTTAATCCCTCTTTTTAGGGACTAAAGTGACACTTTTAATCCCTAGGGGATTTAAAGAAAATTTAATCCCTCAGCTTCGGGTTAGAAGTAAATTTAATCCCTCAGGGATTAAAAAAAAACTAATTCAAATTTATAAATTATTTAAATTATAATTAAATTTATGGCAAGTCAAGCCAAACAGCACTTGCTCTTGGCCAAGATTTCATTCTTAGCACTCTTTCTTGTAGTTGAAGAACCATTTGGCGTAGAAATAACGTAATTTTAACAAAGATCTTTTCCTAAAGTGCATAAAATAGTATACAGACCGCTTCAAGCTACTGTGAACATAGGGCGGAAGAAGTCTAATTTGCCAGTGTACGTACATGCAGAGACACCGCACGCCTATCAGTGAAGCAACCAATACTCAGGCTTGCGATCACCACTTGCATGACTTTCCTTTGGTATTTAGTACGCCTCTAACCACGGTGCTGTGTGGAGCGTAGTCAATGAAACCGGAATTTGGTCAATAAATACGCAAATTTTTATAACGTAATTTTCTTATTTTTTGTCACTGATAAATAAGAGCGTTTTATTGTCAACTGCTCAGATTTATCAGTGACGACGTGTTACAATGAAAATAATAAGGAGAAACAAAATAAAAGCAAGTTCTCAAAATAAAATAATACATTCTAAAAATCAAAAAGATTCTCCCAGTCAAAAAAAAATTAAAGCAAATGTTCGAAAAGTCCTCCTTGCTCGGCTAGACAATATCCGAGCCTACTATAAAAACCCCTTCTAACGTTTCCAGGCATGTTAGAGGTGATAATTTGAAAAGCTTCTTCAAAAACAGATAGAAGTCATTAGGAGCTTACACCAAATCTTACACCTAACAACTGCCTAGCAGTTGGAATAATGTGCTGCTGCAGTAGATCCAAGTATCTAGGACCATTCAAATTGAAATTGCCGTTAATAAAAAATGGCCCAATTACGTGTTCCCCCCTATAATACCCCCCCCCAAACATTTAGTTTTTCAAAGCAAATTTTCCCTCGACCAATATCGAACATGTGTTGAGTTATGACGATTTGACCATTTGACCATCTGCACTTTTTCGGCAACTTCGTAGACATCCATTTTTGATTTTAAAAATGTATTATTTCAATTAAGAACTTACCTATCTGTTTCTCGAGCAAGGCAGAAATAAAACAAAATAATAAAAACAAAATGAATTTCCAAAAGATAACACTGCAGCGTGTTTCGAATCTACCTCGGTCGTACAGCACGGAGAGTAAATTGGACTTGATTCCCCCTATGTTCGCAGTAGCTTGTAGCGGTCTGTATAAACCTCGGGACTAAAGTGTCGTTTAATTCCTTAGCGAATTGTAGCCCTCCCTACGATCGCGCTACAAACCTTTCGCCGCGGGATTAAATGTGGAATTTTAGTCCCTAGGTTAATAATGTACTATTGTTGTATTAGCTTAGTAATGTTAGCATTTATAATAATGTTCTTGTGTAAATGCGAAAGTATATAAAACACCAACAAAGATTGATTGATTAATTGTACGAAACTTGGTAAGAAGATACTATATGTATGTGTATACAGACCGCTTCAAGCTACTGCGAACATAGGGCGGAAGAAGTCTAATTTGCCAGTGTACGTACATGCAGAGACACCGCACGCCTATCAGTGAAGCAACCAATACTCAGGATTGCGATCACCACTTGCATGACTTTCCTTTGGTATTTAGTACGCCTCTAACCACGGTGCTGTGTGGAGCGTAGTCAATGAAACCGGAATTTGGTCAATAAATACGCAAATTTTTATAACGTAATTTTCTTATTTTTTGTCACTGTTAAATAAGAGCGTTTTATTGTCAACTGCTCAGATTTATCAGTGACGACGTGTTACAATGAAAATAATAAGGAGAAACAAAATAAAAGCAAGTTCTCAAAATAAAATAATACATTCTAAAAACCAAAAAGATTCTCCCAGACAAAAAAAAATTAAAGCAAATGTTCGAAAAGTCCTCCTTGCTCGGCTAGACAATATCCGAGCCTACTATAAAAACCCCTTCTAACGTTTCCAAGCATGTTAGGGGTGATAATTTGAAAAGCTTCTTCAAAAACAGATAGAAGTCATTAGGAGCAAGATCGGGAGATCGAGCTGGCCATAAAATAGTTCCCCGTGTACTTATAACCCGATTAGGAAATACATTATCAAGATATTCCCTAACAAGGCCAACATTGTGAGCGGAACAACCATCTTGTTGAAACCATGTTTCACCAAATCTTACACCTAACAACTGCCTAGCAGTTGGAATAATGTGCTGCTGCAGTAGATCCAAGTATCTAGGACCATTCAAATTGCAATTGCCGTTAATAAAAAATGGCCCAATTACGTGTTCCTCTACAATACCCCCCCCAAACATTTAGTTTTTGGGGATACTGTGTTCTTACGTCAAAATACAAATGCAAATTTTCCCTCGACCAATATCGAACGTGTGTTGGGTTATGACGATTTGACCATTTGACCATCTGCACTTTTTCGGCAACTTCGTAGACATACATTTTTAGTTTTAAAAATGTATTATTTCAATTAAGAACTTACCCATCTGTTTCTCGAGCAAGGCAGAAATAAAACAAAATAATAAAAACAAAATGAATTTCCAAAAGATAACCCCTATGTTCGTAGTAGCTTGAAGCGGTCTGTATACATAAAAACACGTTTTTAAAGAATAGCATGTTGCAAATTTTAAGTAAAAAAAAAACTTTAAAAAAATACAAAAATTATTGAAACAATCTAGAAATAATATTTTTTTGACAATCCTGTTATTGGTTTGAACTATTAAATTTTCCAAAAACACACATCGAATAATTTTAAAAAAGAAGTATAAATGCCAATTTTTAGCTCCACATAGCTTTGGACCTTTAAGTAGTTGTGAGTACCCCCTTCAAAAACAGAATCAGCCCTATTTCTCAGCCTCCGGTCAAAAAAATGCCGAAATAAATTTACTAATTTTATTACTAGAGTGTGCATACTAATTTTCAAATCTCTATTGCATTTGGTTTTTGAGATAGAGAAAATCTTTTTACAAAATTTTAAGCCATATTTTTACCCCCTCACGGGTAATATTTAAGAGCAGTGAGAGCCCATTTTAATAAACCCAAACTATCCCCCAAATTTCATCATACATATGATATTGGATAATAATTCACGATCCTTCTTTTGTACATACAGTGTGTCCCAAGTCTGGAAATATGGATTTTTTCAAAATAAACTTATACAGGATCATTTTAGGTAAAAAAAACCGGTTTCAAAAAATGTATATCCTTTTATGCAGGGTGTTCCAAAAACAAAATATGACACAGACTTATCTTTTTTTTAAAATTGGACATCCTCTATATTAACTCATTTTCTGAATCGTTAAAAAATAAGCTTTTCAAAACACTTGGGTTTATCTTTTATTTTATCACCAATAAATTAAATACCCAATATTAGTACCTACCATACTTATTTTCCTATTACTTCCACACAAATTGAAACTTGAATATCTTGGGAAAGATAAAAGGTAGAGAAAATGAGAGGTGTCCAATTGAAAAAAAAAAATAGTTTGTGTCACATTTTATTTTTGGGGTACCCTGTATAACCCAAGCAATAATTATAGACAATTTCACTAGTGCCATTGTCCCAAAAATGGGTTAAAGCGTAGGAATATTTCCTACAAAAAACTACTATTTATAGGAAAAATGTCATTATTGTCACTTAGTGTGGTCACGATTAATCACGATTAAGTTATTTGCGAAAGTAATATATTCCACTATATAACTACACTAGGAAGCTTACTTCATAATTGTCACATTTAATTTCTTTAATATTACTTTTACTATACTATAAATCAGCAAAAATAATGTGTTAGTAAAGTCTTTATTGAACAATATTAAATTGTCACTCGGGTAACGGACGAAGGCTGTTCTATAAAGAGGGCGGTAACCCATTTTGGAGTTGATAAAATAACAATAATACGATGCTGGATTGAAAACAATTCGACGAATAAGAAACTTGTATTAGGACAATTTAATAGGATCACCATTTTTCTCTATTACAAGCTGCAAACGTCTGGGCATTGAAAAGGTTCAATTTTGAAAATACTGATGGTCTTCTGAGAGATGATTTAATGCGCGATAAATAGCATCGCTTAACTCTTCAGCATTTCGTGTTCTCCAATTCCTTTGGTATATTATTTTAACCCCATATATTTTCCATTGGGTTAAGGTCAGGGCTGTTGGCTGGCCAAGGAAGTTTTTCTATATTATTATTCTGAAACCATTGGCGAACAACATTAGCCGTGTGTACTGGACAGTTGTCCTGCTGATAAACGAAGTCATTATTTTCATGTAAAGCCTGTACAGATGGCAGCATAACGTATTGAAGGATTTCAATATATCGTTCACTATTGAATCTTCCTTTGATTCTCCAAAAAAAACCCAAACCTCTAGCACTAAACCAGGCCCACATGTTAACAGAAAAATGTCCAGCTTTTTTAATATGGTTTTTATAAAATGCTACTTTATATGGTAAACAGGACGTCGGGATAACGTTCCCGTTTACTACCCGCAACGACTAACTCCTATCACGAATAATCATTACCGTCGCGATGTAGTTGTATAACCTTCCCAAAATGCATTCCCAAAAACGATGAATACCTCGAGTTATAATAATAGTAGTTTAGTAAAACCGTCGCCGTGATATGACCCTATTAGATGTAGGGCGTGTAGACGGCCACCACGTCGCGACTAATTTTGTTGCTTGGGAAAAGGGTATACATTTTTTGAAGAAACCATATCTCTCCCAAAAAATCCATTATTCCAGACTTTTGGGACACACTGTATAGATTTATACACACGAATTATAAAAGATATGCCGATAGAGATTACACTTCACAAATGCGAAGGGGCTTTAACCATCAAGAAGGGCAACAACCCCCCCCCCCCCTGGAAGTTCGCAATTTATGGCCTTAACAAAAATGGATGATTAAAGCGAAAGAATAAAACATCGGAGGGGATTCGTACGAATGCCTGAGTTGCTAGCTCAATAAGAACTGGGAAACCATTAAACTGATCTGGGTGCCGATTCTTGAATTTCGTAGGGAAGATCGCATCGACCAATAACACGCTTTAAAGCTATCGCGAGTTATCCGAAACCTACACATACACCTGCATCTGAGCAGGAGACCGTGCGCTCTTGAAAATCGATAATCAAGTCAGCTTTGTGCGTGCCCCGTACAAGGTTGGCAGCTTCTGAGTCTTCTTATTGGTTGAAACCAATTCAAGAATCGGCACTCAGATCGTCTGTAGACGCGATGTTATTACCTCTCTTCGAATTCGTGTGGCTTCATTGTTATGTGTTAGGCATCTTATATGAATTAAATGTTTTGACCATATTTTGAGAAATGACAAGGCTGAAATTAATAATAGACGAAAAAAGTGCTGGCCAAACATTTTTGATGAAGCCAACGTTCGAAGAGAGCGTGGCAATTTAAGAAGAAGAAGAAAAGCTACAAAAAGAAAATTGAAAATAAAAATTATACCTCCTGCGCCCCCGGTGATCAGCGCCGTTTTTCCAACCAGGCACACCTTGCTTTGACACCAAAAACATGTTAGTTTTCGAAGAAATATAATGCCCAAAACAACCAACACAAACCAACAAAAAATACCCATTTCGAAAACGTTAGGATAGCTTTATGTATGTGTCTAGTCGATCTCATTATCGTGGTAATTTTTTATTAATTGCTACATATTAGTTAATTTGAGAAAAGATATAAGTGAATTAAAGTATGTGGATACAATTTTACACGCAACCGTAAACGCAATTCATATACAGACCGCTTCAAGCTACTGCGAACATAGGGGGTCCAATTTACTCTCCGTGCCGTACGACCGAGGTGGATTCGAAGCACGCTGCAGTGTTATCTTTTGGAAATTCATTTTGCTTTTATTATTTTGTTTTATTTCTGCCTCGCTCGAGAAACAGATGGGTAAGTTCTTAATTGAAATAATACATTTTTAAAACCAAAAATGGATGTCTACGAAGTTGCCGAAAAAGTGCAGATGGTCAAATGGTCAAATCGTCATAACCCAACACACGTTCGATATTGGTCGAGGGAAAATTTGCATTTGTATTTTGACGTAAGAACACAGTATCCCTAAAAACTAAATGTTTGGGGGGGGGTATTGTAGGGGAACACGTAATTGGGCCATTTTTTATTAACGGCAATTGCAATTTGAATGGTCCTAGATACTTGGATCTACTGCAGCAGCACATTATTCAAACTGCTAGGCAGTTGTTAGGTGTAAGATTTGGTGAAACATGGTTTCAACAAGATGGTTGTTCCGCTCACAATGTTGGCCTTGTTAGGGAATATCTTGATAATGTATTTCCTAATCGGGTTATAAGTACACGGGGAACTATTTTATGTCCAGCTCGATCTCCCGATCTTACTCCTAATGACTTCTATCTGTTTTTGAAGAAGCTTTTCAAATTATCACCCCTAACATGCTTGGAAACGTTGGAAGGGGTTTTTATAGTAGGCTCGGATATTGTCTAGCCGAGCAAGGAGGACTTTTCGAACATTTGCTTTAATTTTTTTTTGACTGGGAGAATCTTTTTGGTTTTTAGAATGTATTATTTTATTTTGAGAACTTGCTTTTATTTTGTTTCTCCTTATTATTTTCATTGTAACACGTCGTCACTGATAAATCTGAGCAGTTGACAATAAAACGCTCTTATTTATCAGTGACAAAAAATAAGAAAATTACGTTATAAAAATTTGCGTATTTATTGACCAAATTCCGGTTTCATTGACTACGCTCCACACAGCACCGTGGTTAGAGGCGTACTAAATACAAGGCGAACGGCAGCGAATGGCGATCGGAAGCCTGAGTGTTGGTTGCTTCACTGATAGACGTGCGGTGTCTCTGCATGTACGTACACTGGCAAATTAGACTTCTTCCGCCCTATGTTCGCAGTAGCTTGAAGCGGTCTGTATATGAAAGTAAACTGGAGTTTCGAGTTTCCATTGTCATTATTTTTTCTTTTTCAAAACGTTTCGAATGCTTGTGTATCTGCAGTCATCATCAGGTGAATACTAACAAAATTTAGCAGAAAATTAAAAAAACGCCGAAACACATCGATTTTTTTTGCAAGGGAGACACTTTTTGGCTATTTAAAAATTTTCCTAGAATGCACCCTCTTACCCTCAAATTTTGAACGGTGAAACTGGGTTGAGTGGTACCTTGTTCGAGAGGTACTTCAGATGCCTTCACACAGCTGTAATTTTTTTTAATATCTGATTTTTAGTTTACAAGATATTCGTCTTTTAAGTTGTCAAATGACCCCCCTACCCCACTCACAGGACCGATCTGGTGTGTGGGGTAGGGGGTCATACATTAAGTATCAGTCTAAAAATTATTAAGAAATTCTGACCAAAGAGCCCTCGTAACTGCGGTCAATAAAAGGTAAATTATCTATTTTTTTAAGTTTTTATAAATGGCTATACATAGGTATATTGCTCCAATTGCTCAATATTTTAAAATGCCAAAAATAATGTGGTTGATTTAAGTATACATGTAAATTCCTACCTTACCACCGCTGACCTCTTATCAGGCAGAATAAATGTATTTTTTTTTATTCCAGGCTTTCTTTTTTTCTTTTTACGGCTATTTAGCCAACTTTTCGTTGAATGGTACACTGAGAAAACAAATGGTAGCCATAGCCCAAAGTATGGGTTAAATCAGCCCAGGGCCGCGGGTAAAATAGTGGACAGCCCACAGCTTGAATTAGTCTAACAAGTTTTTTTAACTGTCGCAACCCACAGTTTTTGATTTAAAGCAACGCACATGCGTGGGTTAGTTTTTTAATCCAAATTAATGGGTTACAGCAACCCACTATCAGGGATTGCGAATATTAATAGCTATAGTTGGGACAGCCCCGTCAATTGGTACAACCCAGTTGGGTGGGCTGGAACAGCACAAGTTTGGGGCTGGAATTAGGAGTTTATTTTTTTGGTACCCTGTCAATTATGTTGGTCCAGCCCATTTAGGTGGGCTGGAACACCACAAGTTTGTGGCTGGAATAAAGAGTTTTTTTTGGCGCTTCGTCGACTGGCTTGGTTAGCCCAGTTAGCTGGACTGGACTAGCACATATTTTAAAGCTGCAATTAAAAGTTTATTATTTTTGACACAGTTTACAAGCTTTATTGACGTAGCTTTTTTTTGGAGAGGCATTTTTGAGGGAAACCTAATTTTTTTCTTATAAAGTTTGCTTTTATGCAAATCTAGTTTTCGAGAGGTCTGATGCAATAAATGTCTTAAAATATCAATTTGCGAAAGCAATTATAAATAGCAAATGTTTTTAAATAAAGCGTTTGTATTAGCACTTTTTAATAAATTGATTGACAATTACCAATGTATATGTATGTGTAATCTCCAAAAGACGAACCATTTCTAAATACTCCTTAAAAAATCATTTTAAATGACACCCAACATCATAGGGTATCTTATTAAGTGTGTGATATAATCGCTTTCAAAAATTGAAATTTGAATATCTCAAAAACCAGCTAAGTTATAGAAATTATTAGAAATAGACTTTCCTCAAAGTGTTATAACGTGCCACAAAATCTAAATTTGTAAAATGTTTCGGCGAAAAACTTTGACATAAAGGCAATTTTCGCGATCCTACCGCCCGACGACGGCATCAAACGAAGGTTTCGCGTCAAACGACCGGGTCCCGGAACAGAACAAACCCGGTGCGGGGCAAAGAGATGTGCACCCTTCGGTTGCTTAAACGACAATGAACTGAACAGGGCCAAATTTAAGCAATAAATCTGATAAAACCATATTGTTGGGCTGGAACAATCCTTATGCGCAATTTTACAACTCATAGTTAAACGTCAAACCTCAGTTTAAACCACAGATGTCGACTTTTACGTTTTATAGGTGCAGTTTACCAACAAACTTCGGTTTAACCGTTACCGGCGGTCTGGGTGTTTGTTAAACTTCAGTTTAATAGTTACCGAAAGAGTCTAACCTCAAAAAAGTTATTAAAAATTTGTTTTTGGTAAAAAGACTGTAAGTAGTTAGTGAAATCGCTATGATCAATAACTTAAAATTTATTTTTGATCAACTGGATGAAGAATTACGAAATTATTGACATTGTCGAAGCACGATATGTAGATTTTAAAAAGAGGTTTGAATTATCTAAAGAGATTTATCTAAAGCGAAATTGTGCACAAGGAAATTCGACAAGAGTTGGAACATCCACAGACCAGCAAGTTTTATTCTCATATCGAGCTCACACGTATATATACTGTATATCTTTTTGTCAAATTGTTGTGTCGTCTGGCTATATGTCTGTCTGTAACCAACGCTGATATCTCAAAAACTACTTGACTGATTTTTATCAACTTTGGCTCTAGAGGGTGTCATTTTGGTTAAAATAATCAACCCTATATATGTAAAGAAAATGTAGTCTTTCTTCATGGCCGTGGTTTAACTCCGACTTATAAAATTGAGCAACTTGTTTACCGATAGATTAATCCAAAGATTAAACTGAAGTTTAAACTATGGTTTAATCTGGAGTTTTACCTTTGGTTGTAAAATTAGCCCTTAATAGAGGTTTAAGCAGCCCAGCGAAGTAGCTAAAACAATTCACGTTGGGTTTGTAACTAACAGTTTTTACCTCCGATGGGTTTGCAACAGTCCATAAAATGTTTACCCATGGTTAATGTTTGCCACAACCCAATAACTGGTTTGCGACAGCTATGTAATTTAGTAAAACAAATTTTGCCCAATTTTGTGGGCTTCCTTAGCCAGAACTGTTTCACATAAAAAAAAGTGTTGAAGTAATTCAATGAAATAGCTGGAATAACCCACAAAAATGAGTTTTTCCAGCCCCAAACGAGCCCACGACTTTTAGCTGGCCTCATTTTCTCGGTGTAACTAATAGATCCATGCTTCAGACACTGTAAACCATAAAATAGCGCACAAACATTTTTGTTGAACGGGACGAGGTAAAAACCAACCCGAAAAAGTTCTTAAAATTGCCGAAAAAACGTATTTTTAAATAAAAAATCCAAACTAAAACATTGAACCCACACTGGCATTGTTTAGATTTCGATTTTGACATCGATCATTTGTGAAGGGTGGATTCACTGTGAAACTAAGGACACTAATCCTAGTGCAACCTCTAAAGGAAGAGAAGCCTGACATTTATTTTGACACTTGCGTTGTCATTTTTGATTTGTTTGCCTCGCTTTTGTCATCGGCGGCTCCTTATTATTGTAAATAGTTTTTTATCAAACGATTTAATTTTATTATTTATTCCTGTTGTGTGTCAGGCTGCAAAAAATAGTCCTGCGAGTGAGTTCAGCTCTTTCAAGTACCTATAAAAGGTAAGTTATAATGAGTGAAGAAGTATTTTTATTAGGAAAATCAAACAGCAATAGAAGGAGAGCTTGGCTGGAAGCTTTCGGACAGGACTTTAGGCAGCACGAAAATTTAAAGATTTGTGAGGAAAGTTTTACAACAGTACCTATTTTTGCCCGGACGATAGTGCTTAATAAAGTGGAAGTATAAATTCGATTCCTTGTGTATTTGCGTGCCTGGTGTGTGAACTTGTGTGTCCCATTTTATATCCGAAATTAGTAAAAGAATTATTACGGCGTTGTGAAAGTTGATCTTTAGTCGAGTTTAGCTATTCTTGGTAAAAAAAATCAGTTTTTAAAGATATAGGTATATAGTAATGCTTTAATCGAGTTTTTTTTTGTTTAACTCGTGATAATAAAAATAATAAAAATATATAATATAAGTTAATTTTCTTTGAGCTTCTCTGCCTCAAGCTCTTTCGTCCCCAAAACGCTGATTCCGTTTCCTCGTTGAATAGCTATGCTGAGACGCTGATACAGCCAATCACCTTCTTTTTTGTTTTTTTTGCTTCAATGAGCATTTTGGAGATTTTATGTAAAAACTGCCTACATACAGGACCTTCCCCACCTAATGTTTCAAAACCCAATGGCTTAAAAACATAGTTATTAGACAGCATTCGGTATTATGGTAAGAATTTAAGTACTTCTTTTAGGGTAAGTATTCGCCTTTATGTTACCGTAAAACCCCGATTTCAGTTACAACCTGGTTTTCCGAGGAAAAACTAGTTTAGATTAGGTCAGTTGGATTAGGTCAGATTAAAATCTAATCTAAACTTATATAATTTAGTCTAATCTAATCGAATATAGATTAACCAGTTATAACTAGTTTTTACTAGGAAAAACCGGGTTTTAACGGTAACTGTGATAAGAATGTGTTGTATTGGTAAAAGATTTTAAACATTATAAATCTAATGTAGTTTTAAGTTCATTTGAATAATTTAGATAACTAATCAGTTTTCTGTAATTATTACGGAATAATTTTTTTTTACGTATAAGTATAAATATAATAGTCAAAAGAAAGAAAAAAACTGTTTTAATTCTTACTTGAAACACAGTGACACAAAATGTGTTATTAGTACACCATCATCATACCAACGTATGGTACGGTAGTTCATCAAACATTTAGTTGCTATTTGGGTCTTAAAACACCTACATCTACAAATTTTTCTGTCGGTCTGCACACATGATAGAGAAGGCATTATGTATTATGATTTTAATCAAAATTTGGTACCAAAGGGTTTTTTTGGCCACCCACCAAGTAAATGTTGGATAGAATGATGGGGGTTTAGGAAGAGAAAAGTATGAAATAGTTGAAGAAATTTTAACATTTTTCTGCAGTTTGGTTCAAACTACTAAGAGCTTTAATAGTTTTTAAAATATTTAAAAGGGGTGTTAATTTTTTTTTTTAAACATTATTTTTGAAGCAAAGAAGCAGATATCAATCTACGTTTTCATATTTTAGTTCCTGTGATTAGTACTTACCTGAAAATTTTGTTGTCCGGTTTTACAGAGGGTTTATCCAACTTTTTGTATTGATAATTTATTCATAACTTTAGTAATTCTGAATGTCTGTCGTTTTACTTCTTTATCAAAATACAGAGAACCCGGACTAAGAGTAAAATCTGTTAGATTTATAATTTTTGCGTATATTTTTTACTTTAGTAACACGCGACTGTATGATAATGGACTAGAAGTGCTTTCGAGAAATACTTTCTTATCGTATTAATCATTCATTAAAATATTTAAAATAAGAACGAGCCGCCCATGACAAAAGCGAGGCGAACAAATCAAAAATGGCAACTCAAACTTTCAAAGTAATGTCATGCTTCGCTTCCTTTAGAGCTTGCTCTAGGATTAGTGTCCTTATGTCAAACGGGAGTGCCCAGGCTAGTTCAAGAGAAAAAAAAATCTCTAGGTGGCGTTGGTATTCACTTGATGACGATTGCAGATACATAAGTTTTCGAAACGATCTGAAAAAAGTAAAAAATAAAGACAATGAAAGTTGGAAACTCTAGTTTGTTCTCAAGTTCAACATTGCCTAGCACCTTCAAATATCATGTATATATATTCATATATAGTTGCCAAAATGTCACGCTGGAGCTTTGGCAATACCTTTTTAGTTTCTAAAGAAATATCATATTATTGCATAAAAATTAAATTCATTAAAGATAACGTTGTGCAAATTGTATGATAACTCTTTATTAACAATAGCAGCATAAGCAAGAATATAATTATGGAAAACGCGAAGCTCAAAGGTTTGCTTTCAATTTTAATTACAGTTACCTAATTATTTAATTGACTCGGTTGAAATTGTTTATTGCGTGATTAACGGGCTATTTCTATATACTCCACTCTGAAGTCTAAATAAAAACAATAGATTGTAGGGATAACATGATTTTTAGTCCAAATTTAAAACTAATTTATTAAAACTCTTGTATAAAACCAAGCTTTCGGAACGTTTGTTCCTTCTTCAGGGCTAAAATTAAATAAATCACAGAAATAACATTAAGAGCATCCATAATAATTTTGTTTTAAATAGTCAAATGGTACATACCTTATATGATTTTAATTTGGTTTGTCTATTGTTTTCTCTTCATACATTTGTAATTTGGAAGTCTTTTTTTATTTCTTGATGAGTATGATAATAATTTTATTGTATAAATATATAAAATTGTAGAGTTTTGAAGATTTTTTTTTGGATCTGTTTTTTTAACTTTAAATTATATGGCAGAAGTATAAATTGTCATGAATGAAGTTTAAGGGTACTGAATTTGATAATATACCACATTTTAGGAGAAAATTCCCTAGTTTTAGGGAACTTTTTTTGACAGGTTTCAAAATAGCAAATGGTGAATATTGGCACATAATAGCTTCATTATCTGTGTTTGAGGTTATAAAGTTGCTGATTTTTTAGACCACCTTTGAAGGGTGGTTTAAATTTATAGCTCCCAGAAAGGATTATTACCAATTGCCACAAAACAAGTTCGTTTATAATCTCCCTAAGTAACCGTTTTTATAAGGATTAATTTACCTTATTTAATATTCTAAGTTGTTCATTAGCCAATAAAACACCTCCAATTTTGTCCAAAAAAACGCCATATTTTGAACCCGTTTTTAGCACAAAAAAATATATTTATGAGGGCACTACAAGGCAAAACAAACATAAGTGAAGGTCACTGTATACCATATATATACGTATAATATACCAAACAAATATATTAATTTATTTCCAAACTGAAATTAACACTGAGGTTATCTGAAAGTTCAGTCAAGAAAACTTTCCTTAGTTAAAGCCCACCCATTTCCAAGCTGTAGCATTTATCAGTAGAGGTTGGTTCAAGCCAAGGTACAAGCAGAAGTAAGAGATCCGAACTCGCTGTTTGTGATTTGAATGCAGCTAATTCGAAACTGATATTTCGATAGTGACAGAAATGTTTAAACAAAACTTGCATTTAAGTTTTTTAATACATTTCATAAATTAAAACACATTTAAAATAAATATACAATTAATCTACTCTTTACTTTATTATTACCTATCTAAATCTTTGTGTGACATTAAGTATTAATTGGAAAAATTAATTAAGAAGGGTAATTTTTAGTTAGACTGACATATACAGAGTGTTTACTATTTAAACCACGTGTGGGATTAAATTTTTTAATTTTCTTTTCTTCTAAATTGAAAATTTCCTCTTAAATCCAACAAAAGATTATGTTAAGATGATTTTTCAATAAACAAAACTTATTAAAATTCTTCTTATAAATCAAACTATGTCCAAAACTCAAGGAGGGTTGGTTTAAAATGCTTAAAACCAAAAATTTGACTTAAACTTGGGACCGTTCTGAAATAGACTAAATCCTTTTAGTAAATCCCAGCGTAAGTTTTTTGACTCAAACTTGTAATTGCCAAAAAATTTTGCACTTTTTAAATTTGGTATAGTAAATTTTGAACAAGTTGTTCGAGAAATAAAATTGTTTGCCCTATTTTAGGGGTCGACCCTGGGGTTTGAGATTTTTATGTTTCATAATATTTGTTACACCAAATTCATGAGTTTTAAATATGCATATTAAATATGCATATACCTTGCAGCTCTTGTGGCTGGGGTAAAGCTGGGGGTATTTAAAATTGACCTGGTGGTGCATTTTTGTTGAAATTGGCTGAAAGATAAGTGAAATATAATTTTTTAATAGAAATCGACAAAATTTTTAGCCCGTAAGCAAGGAGCCTCGTTAACAGCCACGAAATTTTTTTTACTATGGTCGACTTGTAGGTAATAGTATTAAATACCAACTAACTGAGATTCAGATGTGCAGGCGCATTAGTATGGAAGGTATGAGGGATAGTTTAAAAATATATTTTCACCCCTGTTGCCCCCTAGGGGCTACGTATGTAATGCACCAGGGTACGCTGCTTTTTAGTACTTATCACACAAAAGGTTTACTAAAATTTCATTTAATATCAACTTGTGCTCAAAGTCATTACAACTCTTTTCCCATGGATTTGAACAGACAAAATAACTAGATTATTTTTTTTCATGATTGACACAACAATGTTGGTTTCTATAATTAGTAACGGATATATCAATCTTTATTTGCATGGATTCAACCAACAAGAACAAATTTTAAGCACGTGAGCAACATGGTCTTTTTATTTTACCTTTAGGCGTTGATATATAACTGCGCCTCCTTGTTCTACAAAATAATTTTGTGTTTTAAGTAGTCCAGTCTATCATGAACGAAAAAATAAAACTTAATCAAGTCATTGTTAGCGTAGGTATGTTGTTACTAATAAGTTTTGTAGCAGTTCAAAGTGAATCGAGATTTAGTAATCGTTTAAAAGAAGCTCTTAGAAATAATTCTATAAATAGGTTTAATAACTCAGAATCTAATGGATCTCAGGTTGAGAACGTTTTAAAATCTGAAGCGAAAAAAATGCTGAAAGAATGCGGGGTTGGTTTGGAAGAATCCAATGATACAATGAGTTATGGCAATAACAACGGATATTTAGAAAATTCTCAGTACAATAGTGATTCGAGAAATGGATATGGTGGACAGTATAATTATGAAAATAGGAACCAGTAAGTATGATGTACAGATTGGGCATGTTTAAGATGTTTGAGGTACCCACAGAAGAGATTGAAAAAGCCTGACCCTCACTTTGATTTTTATCAAAATCTTTTTATATCAAGTCATTTTCCAACAAAACTTTTTTTTAGTTTTAGTTTTCATCTGAAAAAATATATTTGTCTTTTTTAGTTTCTGAGATATGTTACAAAGTTTGTTGGCATAACCCCTTTTTATTTTACGTTTTTAAAATACCGGTAAAAAAATAATTTCAAAGATATTAAATTTTTTCCTTGCCTCAATTGAAGGCAATGCAGATGTTTTACGCAGTGGAATTTTTTTGACTAGATTTAAAACATCTAAAGCCGGGTCCAGACTGCAATAAAACATGTTACATGACAAACAAATTACAAAATATAGATGTAGTTTTTTATTTTTTCACATTAGACAGCCACTTTCTTACCGTAATATATATATTTCATTTTATCTCTGTAGGATCTGTATGTGATTGTAAGGATGTATTTATTGCGAAGAAATAAAATTAAATTTATAATTTTGTGTTCAATTCTAGTTTTAAAAATAAATAAAATAAAAGTAAATCAAGTGCCAAAATTAAAACAAAAGAAAAACAAACAAAACAAAACATAGCTCATTTATTTGACTTTAGTTGTACCTTTTTTACACTTTTATGGTTTATCCATTTTTTTATTTGTAAGTTTGTTAAACACATACTGATAAAAAAAATGGAAATTACGAAAAAAAAATTTGTCCAAAAATTTTATAAGAGAGGTACATTTTAATTTTTTTATGGCGATTATAAAATAAAAATACATCTTTTAAAATATACCACATAAACAGGCAAAAATTATTTACAAAAATCTAGAAGCTCTTCATACAAAATAAAATTAAAAATCTCTTGTAGCTCCAAATCGTTTTGACATCAGAGTGTGCGCTGCTAAAATTTTTCCTATCTCCTGGAAGTACATCCGTCGAAAGTTACCAATTTGAAACATCCTGTAAATTTTTAAAAATTATCAATTTTGTAAAAAAATATTAATATAACTAATTGCTTTTTTATTTAAATTATTCTCTAAAGTTTTGAAATATTTCGTCTTGCCTGGGTCCCCAACTCTAAATGCCCGTTGTGTATTTAAATCACTTTTTTTTAGATATGAATCAAATGGAAATCAATACAATAGTGCCAACAATATGGATAGATATAACACACGCCCAAACCGACAAAATAATGCCAACTATTATGACAATCAAAACGGCAATGACAATAACTCCAATTACACTGGCTATAACAGTTACCAATCAAACTATGATAACACCAATAACGATAGAAATCAAAATCGTTTGGGTTACAGCGGTAGTAGTACTAATAGAAATAACGATCGAAATAATGGATATGGTCTATATAATCAAAAAAACAATAATGATTATAATAATCAAAATAACGATCAAAATAATCGAAATAGCGATCGACAAGGGTATGGCAATCAACAGCAAAACTCAAACTGGAGTAATGGATACGAAAATAATAATAGTTATAACAGAAATAATAATCTTCCCAGGTCAGTACCAAGTATCTTATGTAAAAATATATTAAATCACTAGAGAGAGACCATTTTTGTGCATTGGATATTTGTTTAAAATTTTTGGGTTTGGCTTCTAAGGAAACCATACAGTAACCGAAAATTTGTTATAATTTATGCAAAATACCAAATTTTTATAACTGTATCCTTTAAAATAAAGGCGCTTAGTTCCTGTCTTGTTATACCCGATATAAACACACATACATAAAAAAATATCAAGTTTTTTACGTTTTTCTTAGAATATCTTTAATTCTTGGGTTCCTGCTAAAAATTGTAATTTTTAGAAAATTTCTTCATTTGCATTGTATAAAATTGTAGAGCAGTATAAATAGTGGGGTAAAATTATTGTATCATACAAAGTGTTTCAGATTCACAATTAAGTGGCATGCAAGTATTGCAAAAATATATAAACAAATTCAATTAGGGCACATTTTTCCACATGACTCTACCGCTAAAAGTATGCAAATGATTCGTTGATGTATGATACAAGTGACAAAAACCCCTAATCGCTGAATATTCTCGTAACGAAATAAACTGCAAATAATGACATACCTCTATTAATGTAAGAGGACACAGGAATAAATTCGGTAAGTTTCTGCAGCGGTTTGTTGTGCTTCCTTATAATTCGCTGTTTAGTTTCCCAAGAAATGATGACATGACATTCAAAACTGAATCAGCTAATATTGCATAGTTGGTTTACTTTCTGTGGTACGATATGGAGATAAAAGCGAGGCGGGCAACGCACTTACTTGATTGATGATTGTTTTTTGTTAAGTCCTTTGTTTATAAGTTTTAATGTACAGTCGAATGCGAAGAAAATGTTTAAACAAATTTAAGCGAAAATTTTGATGAATGTGAATTTATTCTATTTAGATCGTAGTTTTTTCTGCAGTATTTGAAACTGTAGTCAAAATATTTTTTACACTTTAATTCTAGATCCAAAATAATGCCCAAATATTGAAATAAATATCCTATTTTTAATTTTTCATTGGCAGTTATAATGTTTATGTCTATGAGATCAATTCTTGCGCTACATTGATCAAACTTGTTGAAACCGTGTTCGGGTTTAATGATTTTGATGACTAACGTCACTTTTCTAACTTTTGACGTCACAACGTGTGATATGAGTTTTTGAAAGAGGATGTAAAATTTATCGTTTTCAAATTGACAAAACAAAAAATATACGAACTCAAGCCGAATAGAAACCAGCTTACATGAAATTTTAGACCTAGAAAAAAAGAGCTACATGATGAGAAATTTCAATTTTCAAAAAAGAAAATATTTGCATCCTAACAAGTAATCAACACAAATTTGTATTCATTTTAGAAATAATGTTTACAACAATAATCGTGACAGTAGTAATAACGGATATGATTACAATAGAAAAAATAATATGGGCTTTGACCGAAGGTATCAAAGTCTTGGTGGTTACCATAATGAGGAATGTGACGAAGAACGACCTGGATATTCGCAAAATTACGGTAAGTAAATATTTTTTTTGCATGCTTGAAAAATGTTTGGCATCGGTAGTTAAAGACCATGGTTTTGTTATATTTGCAGACTGTGAGTAAAATCGTGTTTTTCATGATGGTATAGAAAATACCTTTAGTTATTGCCTTAGAATAAATAAAGAAAAGATACCTGGTCCAACGAAGACTCCTTGGCAAATAATAACCACTTTTTATTTACATTTCCCAACACCCGACAAAACTAAAGCGTACTCCCAGGTGGCGCGGCGGCGCGGCGTTTCGATGCATTTGTCGTTCTATGTGCGCACACTTGGCTAAAAGTATTAGGTAGTGTTCAATACTTTCATATAGGTGTCACTCTATCTATTAAAACTATTGAAAGTTATCTGACAAATATGCGCGCGCCGCCGCGCCACCTGCGTGTACGCCTTCGGTTCATGTGTTATTGGTGAATGGGCAATCAATTTAGCAAAAATTTTCTGACAGACAATGCTGCCGTCAGATGGTAAAATGCTGTATTGGCGGGTGCAACGTTTTAGCCTAACACTGCTAATTTAGTTTATCTCTAAGCGACCTCCCACCTAATGTAACTTTTAATTTAAAAGGAATGCCTTATTAATTTTAAATTAATTGATTCATTATTTTAGTAAATATCAGCCAATATTTCCAAAAAACTAAAGACGTAATTTTCTCAAAACAGGTTCTTTGAAGAATCAGCGTTTTACCATCTGACGGCAGAACGGGTTTTACGAATTCCGGTTTTGAAAAATAATATATTTTACAAATTACGAGTTTGATATTGAATGAGTTTGATGAACAATGTTTCGATTAAAAACGAGTCTTGTAAATTTCAAATTTGTTATCGAATGGTTGTGAAGAACTAAGGTTGTTTTGAGTTTTTAAATTTTACCAATTAAATGATGTTAAAGAATTTAAAACAAAAATAAAAGTAAGAGAACTCATCTCTTAAAACTGTATGGTGCAAGACAATATCCGCATTGATGAATCAAAATAAGAATAGAAAAAAAATGAAAAACTTATAGATATAATTTATATAAAATTGGATATTAATTTTATGTCCAAAATTTAGGGATAAATTATGACTTTGCTCCTACAAAATAACAATTTTATTAGACCGTTTAAGTTGGTTAGGATATGTAGGAAGTTCCTAGCCGTAAACGTCGAAATTGCCAGATCGGAACATTCTGTCTTTTACATATATATTACGAAGTATATCTATCTTACTTTTTTTTGGATGGCCTGTTCGTATTACCAATTTATTGATTTTTTAACTGCCTTCGTCAAAATACGCTATGTTTTTTCACATATCTCTGCGTTAGCAACATATTGAAGACATTATAGAACATAAGCTTACGTCTACTCTGAACGTTATACATGTCGAAAAAGTGACCTTGATGAAAAAGCCGAAAACGCTAGACCCCGGAGATTGGTCTCTGATATCTGTATTCAAGCGGACGTTTTTTTTACAGATGAAAGGTAGACATAATAGAAACTTTAAGTTGCTCATAGGACGTACGCGCAAACGTGGAATTTCTTTTATCTGTGCAAAAGCAAAGACACCAGGGTGATTCTGGAAGTCATAGGAAGTGATCGTTCGCCTGAGAGAAGGGAACCGGTGTCAACCAATAAACGCGCTTAAAAGCAGGGACGAGACGATCGAATAATCACCAATCTATTATGGGCACGCGCAGAGCTGCCTCGAACAACAATTTTTGAGCGAAGGCGTTCTCTTGACTAGACCCAGTAGTATGGACTTGTAGGAAAGCTCGTCTGAAAAACATCACTCGTATGATTTCAGAGCACGCTGTTGGATGAAACCATCACGTGACAGATCTCGCTAATGCACATGCTACGGCCAACTTGACCGTCTCGTAAAGTACGACGTCGCACAGTGGTCGATTTTTGTAAAAACTCGGATATTAAAAAAAAAACATTTATTTTTTTTTCAGCTGATAAGACATTTTTAAGAAGGTAAAAGATACATACTTATTAATTGGCTAAATTAAACTAAAAATGCTAGTTTAGAACAATCAAACTTTAAAGTAATTGACACAATATATAACTGTTACAGTATACTAGTATATTTTTTTATGTATATAGTGTTTTGAAATTCTAAGCATTTTTTCAACACCTGTTTTCAACATATCAACAGTTGAATACTGTCATACTCTGGGTCTTCTATTTGAAATTTGATGTTGAATACTAATGCGTAATATCAAACTCGTAAAAAGCATAGTTTATTCTTTGGCCAACTATTCGCCTAGTATCTTGACAACCATATAAGGGCTAATTTAGACACATTTTGAATTTTTTAATTTTTCAAGTTATGTCCGCGTTTTTCTGAAAATCGACCACCGTGCGTTGTTCGCATGACTTTTGTGCGATGGATCACTTCTCAGGGTATGATCGTTCTATTACGCACATAATCGAGCCCCAGATATCAAAGTCCAATCCCTGCGGTATGTATAACGTTAAGATAGATAAGATAGTATACGCAGCGAATTTTGACGACGCGAGTCAAGAAATCAATAGACGAGCGGCCAAACCAAAGAGAGCAAGGTAAAAATACATGGTAATAAAATGTAAAAGTCAGAAACATCCGAGCCGGAAAATTCACGTATACCGCTGGGCACCTCGTACGTGTCATGACCATAGTGTCTATTATTGAGCTGTATTTCACGGGTACATATACACTGAGAAAAATGGTGGGCTACGAGAACTCAAATATGTGTTCTCCTAGACCCAGCCGTGTTGCCAACAGAGGACAGCCCAGACCTCTAGGCTGTGAGAACCAAGTTCAAGGGATTGCAGGGAAATACGGTTCGTGTGTTGTGGTAGCCAAAAATATTCATAAATACTGAATGTATTTTTTTGACCATTTGGGCTGCCAAAACTCAACATCTAGGTTTTGGTGACTCATGATCTGGGCTGGGAGAACCTTGCCTTTGGGCTACCACAACTCTGCACCTGGGTTGTGGTAACTCATGGTCTGGGCTGAGAAAACCCTTCCTGTGAAACTGCAAGGTTAGAAATGTTTTAGTCGACGAAATAAATGCGCATACAAAGAAAAAAATTTCAATTTTCATCTCCAGCACGAACGCTACTAGAGATATAAAAATAGCGTCAACTAGAGAGCATTAAAAATGTGGATCGTGTTTTTCTTTAAAAAAAAATAAAAATAAAACAAAATCCAACGAAGCCTTAGCTCTCAAGTCTCCGGCTGACTGTATACAAAATATAATGAATAAATAGCTAACTATACAGCGCTATCCGTTATAAACAAAAGTATAGAATTTTTGACTCTTAATCTAAGATTGAAAGGGCATTAAAAAAAATCATTCCTTTTTTTGACATATTTGATATTAGAATACTTAGGCTTTGTACATGTATTTTGTTACTTTAAATGAAACACCCTGTATTTTGGATTTACCCTTGCTAACAATGCTAAATAATTCAAAAAATAAACGAGATTTTTTAAATGTCTCTTAAATTCAAAAAAATCACACAATAAACAAGGTGTTACGTTGAAAATAACAAAACATATCTATGCAATTTGTAAATTATAAATGTCAAATTTATAAAATAAAAAGAACTTTAACTGTAAAAAATGTAAACAAAATCAAATATTTTAATATAAATATGTTGTGCTAAAAACAAAACCTAAGTCTAGTTTGCTCAGGAAAATGATATATATATATATATATATATATATATATATTTGTAAATTAGTCTTAGGAAAGAGTTAGCGGCGTTAGTAAGTCTCAGCCAATCTGTTTAAAATACAAAACAGACTCTATACATTTCGAATTCCACATTTTCATATTATTTAGAAAATACAATAAAACACGTTAATATTTTTCACTCGTGAATCTGTCGGTGCACCGGCCACCCAATGAGCATTTTCAGAAACTTCTGGTGACAGACATTTATATAATTATTATAAAGAGGGTTCCATTGATACCCTAGGGTATTTAGAAGGTTCCTACAAGAATTGAGTTTGTATATTTGTTTTATTAAAGGCTCTAAATTGATGGTACCCTAAAGTAACATAAAACTGGCATTAACAATATTTCCACGGACATCTTTATAAAAATTAAAGTCATCGGTAACAAATGTTACATAAATTGGTGTTAACAATGTTTCCACCCACATATTTATAAAAATATAAGTCATCAGTGACAAAAGTTATATAAATTGGTGTTTGAAATCTTTCTGTCAACCCACCTATAAAACCGTAAGCAACTATCAATTAAAGATATATAATAGATTGGTTTTTAAAATGTTGCTATCAACACACTTATAAAACCTAATTAACCAACAACAAATTTATATAAGATAAGATTAAAAATATTTCGAGAGACACTTACAAAAACTTGGGAACTCACACACAATAGTTATATAAATTGGTGTCTGTAATATTCTTATGAACTTACTCATAAACCTTTTTTGCCCATAAGGTTTTTTCTATAATGTTGTTATTATTTTCTTTACATAGTGATTATAATACAATTGTTTTTAGAACAAAAAAAAACAATTTTAATTTATTTTGGCAATTATAATAACAAAAAAAACAAGATATTTTAAGGTTAATTTTGTGACATCAAATGGCGCGTTTTTGCGACATCAAAAGGAGCGGTTTTGCGACATCAAAAGGCGGGTTTTTGCGAGATACCATACCATTATTATCTTGTTTTAATTACATCAATCTGAGAGAGATAAGAGATCCAAATCTTCTTGAGATAGTTGCCGATGACAGATATCGGGATCTAATGCATTTTAACCTGATTCCCACCAGCGTTTCCCATGCGCAGTAACCCTGACTCAAAAAACTCATCACGTGGTCCGACATGAACTTGTATAGGCAAATCTCGCTTAGACCACGTGATACGTGTTTTGATTCGGGGGACCCACGAATGAGAAACGCATAGATGGGAACCGTGTTTTAAAAAAAAGAGAACAATATAGTAACCGTGTTAAGGTCGCAAAAACGCACCGTGGAACGTCGAGCGCATACGCTGATACTGCTGGTCGGCGGCAAATGTGAACACCCCGGAAAATACTCGCCTGTACACCCTTCGACCCCGCAATCTAACTTGAGATAGTTACCTCTGACAGTACAAGATTGAAGTGTGTGGAGGCGGGTATTTTTTCTGATATGTGTAGTATGCTGGATCTCTCGAGGAATGCATTTAGGAAAAGAGAACAATGGTAACTATGTTAAGCTCGCAGAAACGGACCATCAGTGTTCAACACTGCGCCAGCTGCAGCCCTTTGTTCCAAGTAGCAACATTTTTTAAAAGGGTCATAAAATAGTGTTGGTCGAGGTAAACAGTGGTATAGTTGTATTGTTTTTTTTTATAGAATTGTCGGAAATTTTCGCCATTTTGGATTACAAAAATAGGTTTTTGGCCTAAATAAAAACGTTATATATGGGGTTTCAACATGTGTTTCAATCGAAATATTGCTTGTTAGGGTTAAGAAATACATACAAAATTCAATATTTGTCCCAGAAAGAAAAAAACGCGTATGAAAAAAAAACTGATATTTAAATGAATATTTTTTTTTCCGTTTTCTCAAGTATTTTTGGAGCCCATGAAATTTACGTGAGTGTATTCGAAAACTATACAGTACACACGAGGCCGCAGCTGATTTTCAGAGTAGGATGACTTGAAAAACAGCTTTTATTTGACTATAGTATATAAATATTCATATTTCTGCTTCAGCTTATCTCACTTTCATTTTTATTTATTTTAGAAGATTGCTAAATACCATTTTATAAATTTTTTTATTGTAAAAAGAAAAAGAATAATACATAACAAGCAAAGGGAAGAAAGATGGAAAATTTATATTTCTAAATTTATAAAAACCTTTAATTTGTTATGTAGTGTTGTTAGAACAATTATAAAATCTATATGTTGTTTTTCTATTACTATGTACCATAAATTTTTATAAGCTGGTGTTGAACAGTTGTTTCTCAAGTCTTTTTTACTCATTTAAGACATATATTAGAGTTATAAAATTATCATCAACACCAAATAATATAACTTTTAGTTATTTTATTAAGGTTTTATATTATTTGCTGTAACTTTTATATAGACAAAAATGCTCATTGGGCAGGATACCGGCACATATGACCTAAACTAACTATATCACAACTGGAAATGAAGCTAGCAACTGCCAGCCAAAGCAAACCCGCAAGCCCGAATATGTGCAAAACTCGACATTCGGCAAGTACCGCCTATAATCGGATTCACATATGTAAATCCCTGGGTTTTACTAGACGGCGGAAAAAATAAACCATGATCATGAGTTCAGGCCCTAAGTTATCGTAGCCCAGACCGTGAATTACCATAGATCCAAAAAATTAATACATGAAACTGGGCTGGGGCAATCCCATGCCTGAATTATGGTAGCCCACGACTTGCTGAGTTCTCCCAGCTAAATTGAAATGGTTTGGGACAATCATAACGTGTGCTATAGTAACGCACGGTGTGAGTTCTGGTAGCCCTAAATTTTCAACCCAGGGTCGTGGGTTGGACCCGTTTTCTCAATATACGTACCATAAACAACTTTTAGGGGGACAACGAAACTACCCAGGAAACAACTATTTTAAATTCAGATCCCCAAGAAGCAACCATAGTTTGTCCAAAAGACATGATTCTATTTCCAGAAACCACAATAAAGAGGATGATAACCAGGTATATATATAGCACAAATAAACAAAAGTATCCATACAGTAAAATTTTTTGGTGTAATTGGCACAATTGGAGAAAAATGTTTGGTGAAACGAGAAAAATATTTGGTGAATTTGGTTAAAATACTCTAAGTAGACATTTGGCTTTTTTTGAGAAGCAAACACATTTCTATTCTTATTATATTATATATTATATATATTATATTACAAAAATACTTACGATATTCCTTCTTAACTTATTGTGGTTAATACATACGTCGTCGTATTCAAATGTTGGACATAAAATCATTAAAAAATAATTGAATAAAAAGTGTGGTTTTGTTAATTTATTTTGGAGTAAAAATTGAACTAGTATTTTTTACCGTATTGTTTTTAACTAATTTTTCAAAACGAACCACAAATATTTGGTTAAAATACGTTTCTATGAAAGGTCGGATTGCATTTCAATTCCAGCCATCAACATATGTTGATTAATCTATCCTGAAAAAAAATTCTTATAATTTTATTGTAAATTTTTTTTACTAATAAACTTTTCTTTTTTAGTGTATAAGTCAATGTGTCTTTGCTCATCTTCAACTTGTAAGTATAGAATTAATAAACAAATTTCTTTAAAAGTAAAAATTGCTCTGGTAATACAATTGAAGAAGATTGTTTTATTGTTTTCCTGAAAAGAACCATAAATGTAATATTGTCGAAAAGTAGAGTGGACAAGTGTATGAAGCAACATTAACAAGTGATTTTCACTGTCAAATTAACTAAAGACCAAATTTGAAGAAAATTTCAAAAACTAGGATAAGAAGAAAACGCCGGAAACAAGAAATCTTTGAAATAAACAGTTACCTAAATATAAACTTTAAAAAAAAATAAAACATAATTCCCAATAGACTACTTCAATTCATTAGATGTTAGAGGCCAGGACGTATAAGATTTAAAGAAAAATGTTGGTTTTTTTTTATGAAAAAACAAGATTTATTTGTACTTTACTGCAAAATGAACTTCCTGAGTTTCGATTCCGTCAACAAACTCATCGAATGAGTTGGAGTTAGTTCGTGTTCGTAGTTCAGAAGTTAGGTTATCTAGTTGTTATTTTTCCTGTTTTGGAAGCTACTATATTTATTTATTTTGTGTTTGATGAGGCATTTTTGGGAGAGTGATTATTTTGTCATTTAGAAGGAAAGACTTGTGCATACTATAATATGCAATAAATCTAATTGCAAATTTAAAACTATAAGGTGCCTTTATTTTTTCATTATTTAATGATGAGCCTTTTAACTAAAAAAATGCATAAATGCAGCTACCTATGACAAAAATAATGTAAGTAATATCACAGGGCCAGAAGAAAAGAAATGATGAATAAATACAATCTTGCAATCTTTTGTGTGTTCCTTGTGGGATGCTCATCCAAGTTTTAATTTTCGTTATTTCCACCCAAGATCTCTTGATCTTTTGTTTTTTTTTTTTAAATACAATCTTTATTACAAAAATTTATGTCAAAAAAATATTACCCCAAATGTCACCCATCAAAAAAATCAATAAAGAAAGCAGGCTGATATCTTTGTGTGTGTCGTCAGACATATACTGGAGAACAAAAAAAATGCAACACCAGAAAGGACAAATATTTATAAAGTAATTTGTTTATATATTAACACATTAGGATGCTCTTAGTAATTGATTACATTTGACAAAATAAGATGGTCTATATCATATTGAAGAATACTCATCCAAATCCTTCTTACGGGATGCCAGAGTTCATCTAAGTTTCCAGGGTGACGTGGTAATCGACTAAGATTGCGCCGTATCATATCCCATACGTGTTCGATAGGCGACAAGTTAGGCGATCTTGCTGGCCATTCAAAAGTCTCTATGCCTCTATCTCTATTATCTTTTTGAAAGATCGCAATTGGGATAGTTTGTAGGTAGGAATGTAAAAATGGCTGCAGCTTCGATATATCGCCGAATAGTCAGATTGCCGTTAATGAGGACTAAAGGTGATCTGCTTAGGCGCAATTTTACAACTCATAGTTAAACGTCAAACCTCAGTTTAAACCACGGATGTCGACTTTTTTACGTTTTATAGATGCAGTTTACCAACAAACTTCGGTTTAAGCCTTACCGGCGGCCTGGGTGTTTGTTAAACTTCAGTTTAATAGTTACCGAAAGATTTTAACCCCAAAATAGTTATTAAAAATTGGTTTTTGGTAAAAAAAAACTGTAAGTATTTAGTGAAATCGCTAGATGAAGATGATGATGAAATTATTGACATTGTCGAAGCACCAAGAAACCAAAAAGTATTCGTCCTAGAACAAATCTTTTGGAGGAGTACGACGATGTAGATTTTAAAAACAGCTAGGTTTAGATTATCTAAAGAGACATGCGAAATTGTGCACGAGGAAATTCGACAAGAGTTGGAACATCCCACAGACCAGTAAGTTTCATTTTCACGACAAGCTCACTTGTCTGTCTGTCTGTCTGTAATCAAGGCTGATATCTCAAAAACTACTTGACTGATTTTTATCAAATTTGGTGACTATGCTGAGTTTGGCTCTAGTTGGTGCCATTTTAAAGATATGGTTAAAATAATCAACCCTATATGCCAAGAAAATGTAGTCTTTTTAAACTAGCTTGTTGTGCTCCTCATCCTACAGCTAATCCAACAGCTCTTCCTTTCTTCCTGGCCGTGGTTTAACTGCGACTTATAAAATTGAGCAACTTGTTTACCAATGGTTTAATTCAAAGATTAAAGTGAAGTTTATGGTTTAATCTGGAGTTTTACCTTTGGTTGTAAAATTAGCCGTTAAACATATAGTACCCCATACCATGATACTTTGCTGTCTTGCTGTGTCAAGTTCAACAGCAAAGTCTACATTTCGTCTCTCAGCTCGAAATCGCCTAACCCTCATGCGTTCATCATGGCCGCCTAAACAAAACGTGGATTCGTCGCTGAAGCTTATGGTATTCCATTTGTCATTCTAGTTTTGCCGAGCTCTGCACCACTCCAAGCGGCGAGCCTTATGTTGTGGGGTCAAAGGTAGCACCAAAAGCGGACGGTAAGCCCTCAGCCCCACAACAAGCAATCTTCGATTAATTGTTATCCTTGAAAACACTCGTCCTGTAGCTGCAACTGGAACATCTCTTACTTGGCGTATACTGCCCCGTCGATTTCTGAAAGCAAGAAGTCTGAGATGCCGTAAATCACGACCATGTAATAATCTCTAGGGCTTCCAGAACTCGCACGACGTCTACAGGGTTCCTAAGATTTTCCTTAGGGATAGGAGTTCAATAAATCAAACAGAAATGGCATAGAAAGTTCTGAGCGCACAAAAGAAACAGGTATATTGAGCAATGGTGCCAGTTTGTTATTATCTCCGGACTGCTTTCATGAGAAAAAGTTGTCGCCACTCTTTCATTGTGAGCATAAATCATAGTTGCAATAATAACCGTTGACAAGATGTCTGTAAATTCCGCTAGATGGCGGTCACACCATGAGATGATCGAGGAAAAACTGGGATTCACTGGCATTGCATTTTTATTTCCTTTCGAGTCGCTTCAGTTTCGTAAATTTTGTGTTTTTAAAATGCCGTATACTCGAGAAGAAAAGAAATATCTTCGCTTTTAATTAAATTTCTTTCCATTCTGTTCTACTAGTGACATATATCCGGAAACGGCCAAACCATGCAGCTAGCGCTAGCAGCCAAAGAAATTAATAAACGTGCTGTTTTTCCTGCAGAGCTTTTTGCTTGCGATATTATTGATTTTTAATAAAGCTGGCCCTACACTACATTTGATATTTTCGAGGTGTTTTATGACATGATCTCGAAACATGTAGCGAACCAATTCTTCAAAACTAGCGGGAGGGTAAAAGCGAAAAATAAGGGGCTGCCAATATTTGTAATACCCAAAAAGGGGTGAAAAGATTTATTTTGCTCTGTTTCTTTACAAAAAATGTTTTTTTTTACGAAAAACTTGAGCTCTGCCACTTTTTTTATTTTTTTCATCAACTTTCTCGAAATTTTCGTCATACCGTAGAAAAAAATTATTTTCTTCATGGTCATACTCTACTTTTATTCGAAAAAATTTAGAAACAGAGACGGGATCAGTTTTCCTAAAACGGGGGATCTTGGTTTCGAGTGAGAAGATAAAGGACGCCGCAGGCAAAAATTTTTCAATTAAATTAGCCGAACGCAAAAATGTTAGAAAAACAAAGCACGAAATAAAAATGGCGCCGCTTACAATTTTTTTTCAAAAATTACGTAATTTCGGGGACGCAAAGAAATAGGTCTAAAGAGTATAATTTTTAAGAAAAAAATATCAATTTTCTCGCCCTCCTCCACTGGGACTACAGGGGCCGTGCACAAATTACGTAATGGTCATAGGGGGGAGGGGGGTTACAAAACGTTACGTAGGGGGGAGGGGGGTTTTCGACAGCGTTTGCATTTGTGTGAAACTAGGAAAATTTGGAATGAAAATAAGTAAAAAGTTTTTTTTTTTTTGGGGGGGGGGTAGTGGTCTTGAAATCGTTACGTAATATTAGGGGAGTGGCGTGCCAAACCCTTAAAAACCATTACATAGGGAGGGGGTAAAAAATTGGTAAAATCACCGTTACGTAATTTGTGCACGGCCCCACATCTGACTGTTCCTCCTTTTTGATTTCAAATCAAAGTGCAAAACTCGGGTATGACGTTCGAAGGCGTCAACCCGTCCTATTTGCTTGATAAAGTTTCTACGGAAATATCTCAGTCGATTTCTCCGGCCGTGTATGAACGCTTTAGGTTAGGCATTTGCATGTATCTCATTCCCCAACCTGTAAACAGTGCGTAAGGACAATGGTTAAAAAATGGAAAACATTAGAAAACAACAACCTGGAATGGATTTACTACGTGGAAGATGTAGTGACAACATCGCCCCATGCCCATCCTTTTCTTCCTAATGTGCTTTTCCGTTTGTCTGCGTCTTATACACGGCTGCTTGGCCCCCTAAGAATTTGCTTAGGAACCCTGTATAAGTCTCATCATTGGACCACCTTCTCCAAACTCTCCGTTCTTGCAATTTCCCGTAAACCAAAACCAGCCTCTTTCGTGCCCACGATGCGTCCTTTCTCGAAGTCGTTTAAATGATGAAATTGTTGGCGACCGCGAACACTTGGAATTTTTGTTTTTTAAGTAAAATGTAAGCAATCCAAAAAGACCAAAAACTACGAGAGAAATGATTTTAATTTTTCAGAAAAGGTCTTTTATGTGTTTTTTAAAATGAATAGAAAAAATCTATGAAAAAAGGAAAGATTAGAATACAAAAAATTTATCAAATATTTCTTTTGAGAGAAGCTATACACACAAACTATTTTCATTCAAATAATTATTCATATACATGGTGTTGCATTTTTTTTTGTTCTCTACCTACAATCAAGCGATTATAAATCGCAAAACAACCGAAAGGTGCCTTACTGCACGATTTAAAAAAACGAACGAAAGACGGTTGTGGCACTATAAATAAAAATAAGATTCCGTTTGTTACTTATTTTTATGTTTTAAAGCTAGATGACGAAAGATCCCCTTCAGAAGTTCTGATGGTTAAATGGCTTCAAGATCACGTAAAAGAAAATGAAATGCAGAAGATAAATCAATTACGTTCAATGAGAAGGTGTTTTGGACGTCTTACAACCAGTGGTAAGTTAAAGGGAATCTCAAAATGTATCTCTTCAGCTCAGTCGTAAGTTTTTACCCCAAATAAAGTTAATATCATTTTTATTTGCTCCTATAGATTGGATTAGAAATTATTAAAGTAACACTCTGTACAAGTACAAACCTGTTTCATCCCTATTAGGAATCATCCACACCTCTCGAATTTAAAACAAAAAGTTTGTAATCCGCGGAGACGTATTACCTGTGTCCGCGCCACCTGTCGAATAAACCGAGAAACAAAAACATCAAAATTGAAAAGTGCAGTAGTCCGTAAAAATACAGAATCCTGCACCTTTCAGCAGGTTATAAAAAAGAAACCTGTAAAAGTAGAAGGTCACTGTAACATGACTCTTAAAAAGAGGCAACGTTCGCAGCAGCACCGCCCCCAATTGGAGCTCCATACTACGTGGCCGTAATTTTAAGGCATCAGCAAGCAATTGCTCCGGAGGAGGCTAGTTGTGCAGAACTAAAAAGCCAAAATATATATATTTTTAAAAAAATATTTTGGCTTTTTAGTTCTGCAGGTGCCTGTATAGTTTCAACTGCCAGGTACAATCCTATGAGTCCCTGATGATTCCTAATAAGGATGAAACAGGTCTGTAGGTGTATGGATTCTCCATTAGTCATAATGAAGTGATAAACCAAAACGCTTTGTCCGATATGCCACGAGTGTTACTTTAATTTTTATTTGGTGACGTGAGATTCACTTTGTTTTTTTTATTAGAAATTATGTTAACTTCATTTGGGGTAAAACTGGATTGTTTACTAATCGGGGCTACATATCTAATCCATGATTCTATTACCTAAAGCAGACTGAACTTCTAATTTTTATTTTTTTTTTTAGATATTGAGGATGGCTGCGAATTTTCTACAGCTTTATCTAGATGTTTGACTTTGGACTTAGAAAAATAAGTTACTATATTTATTTTAACAAAATAGTATTTAAATAAATAAAATTATTTGAGATTTATGCATTATTACAAAGAAATTTTATAAGAAAAAAGGCCTTAGATTACTACGGTTGGTTTAAAATATCGAAATATAAGTATTTCAAAATAAAACAAAATCTATTTTTATGTCTTCCTTGACTGGATGTAAAATTAAAGCTATTTGAATCATTTCCTCATTTTAACCGAGTGTTTATTAGGTCGCCAACTTCGGAAGTTTTCCCGGTTTTCCAGGTAATCACGAAGACTGTTATGTATTGTTGTTATACAATCTAAAATTAATATATTTCCATTTATTAAAAGTTTCGGATTCTATTTTGTCAACAGTTGTCCCTTGTATGAAAAATCTAGTAGGTATTGATTTGCTAGGTTTTCGATATACAGCGCTGCGCCCTCTACCAGCAAAGTATCTTATCACGTGAATAAATTTTTAATGCTGTGAAATCGATAAAATCAAGCTTTTCTTCTTAAATTTTGAATAAAGTTTTGTTCGTTTGCAAGACATGCTGTAGGTTGCGCTTAACACCACTTTTTGCACAAATACTGCACAACTAAATGTCAAAGGTTAATCATTGTTGATTTATTTTTAAAAAATGCATGTTGTACATTAAAATTTTAATTAAAGTAAAATAAAAGGATTAACTATGGATTGTTGTTGAGAAAATGTAATTCTAAAAATGTTGTAAAATATGTAACAATAGTAACTTTGAAAAACAAAGAATATAAGATATGAGAGGAAGTCATTAGTATTTTTTAAATTAGAAAAGGTTTCAAACCGTCATATATTTAAAAAAAAATTAGGAATAAGAGGTAATAATTTCCGAGGTATTACCCTAAACAGGCACACATAAAAAATCGTTACATAAAAGATATCTCACAGACTCCAGGGTCTATGTCACGGGTTTTTCCCATTTAAAAATGCTGTAGATATCTTTATTAAAATAGAACACTTAAAATTATTATTAATTTACAAAATTTCCATAAATATGTGAAAATGCAACAAAATTTAGTGTTCTGTACTTAAAAAATAACAGATACATGTATAAACTTAAAAGATATATAATTGAGGAGCTAGCCTGCGAGGCCACAATCAACAAAAAGGTGGTTTTCAGTCTGAGAACACTGGCTTGCTTCAAAGACATTCACATAACTACTTAAATAGGTGATCTCTTCACTAGATACCCCTTGCCTATTTTTCTTTATCTCTTCATCCAACTCGGCTTTCGCCAAGGGTCGAGATACTTTCAATTTTTACATGGTTTTGACGAATTTAGAATGGTTTTTCTAATGCGGGAAAACCGAAAAAAAATATAAAAAACTATGACACATAATACTTCCAAAAATATACTTTAAAAGACACTGGGGTGAGCTCGACCTCAGATGGATTTTGAAAGTCAGGCTTCACTACAGTTTGACCGCTCTTAAAAAAAATTACATATAACTTGATCTTTGCACTGCTTAATCTAAAAACATGGTTGAACAAATAATTTTTCTAGGGATCTTGGTGACCCCAGTGTCTTCTTTTCAAACACTTACAATATTGTATTTTGTCATGTCACAATAAAGAACCAAATTTATTTTAAATTTGACATTTAATAAACTTGCAATATTGTGTAATATCAAGTAACTGTAAAGAAGCAAATTTGTTTCGACAGTGACATTTATTAACTTCAAATAATGTTATTTTTCAGGTACTTTATCGTTTACATTTCTTGTTAAATCCAAGATTGTATATTAACGTAAAATTAGTGCTTCTTTCGTGTATCATTTTACTTTTTTTCAAAATTTTTCTTAACGTATTCAAAGTTACACCAATTTTACATTTTTTCAACGTTGAAAACCTGTAATGAAGGTTGGTTGGTTTAGTTATGGCGATCGCAGGGGAAGTTTGCTAAAACTTAGAAACACACTCGTCGTTCTATTCCCGTGTGATTTCTATGGGAAAATGTCAGAGTTCGATCCACTCGCGGGCCTACGAATCATGTATAATGCACATTTAATTGGGGCGAGGTTTAACTTAAACTTCTCGCACGTTCGCAAATGTCGAATTTTGTGAATTGCGAATGCATATTCCCTGCTCAAAGGGGATTTTCAGAATAAAGTTGTAAGATAATACGAAATAAATCGAGTAACGATTTACTCTAGAACTTTTCTTGTGCCCAATTTTTGCCGTTTTGAAACCTTTCAAAAAATATTAGTTTTATTTTCTCCTAAAATATTTATAACATATTTTGAGGAAAAAGTAGTTTTTCACTGGTATTTTGCAATAGCAATACAAAATAATTAATAGACACTTACAGTGGGATTTACTAAGATCTAAAATAGTATCCCCCACAGGTCTAAATATTTACATCTGTGGGTGGTACTACATTGTAAAACCGATTTTCAAAAAACACTTACCCAGACAGAAAAGACAACACAAAGTTATTCATTATTTCAGAGAAAATTCGAAGAGTAGCGAAAAACTTTAATATTAAAACAGCTTTTAAATCTAGTAATACAATTCGAAGCCTTCTTAGTAAAACAAAACCGGAGAACAAACAAAATAAGGAATGCATTTACCAAGTTCCTTGTGAGTGTGGTGAATCATACATAGGCGAAACTAAAAGACCACTATCTGTTAGGTTTAAGGAACATCAGACGAATACCCAAAAAGGTGAAACCACGAAATCAGGAATTGCCGAACATGCATGGTCAAAACAACACCGAATGAAGTGGGCAGAAGCAAAGGTTTTGCACAAGGAGTCACACTGGAAGAAAAGAAAATTCCTTGATGTTGCCTTTATTGGCAGAATCAGGGTATTTTCAGTAAACCAAGTGTTGAAATCCCAAATATTTGGAAGCCCCTCCTTGGGCGGAGCCAACTTCTTAAACTTCAAAGTTGAGTGATTTCTCACAGTATATAAGTACGTAGCCTTAGGAATTGATTGTAGTTTGCACCTGAAGACGATCAGAGATTGTACTGATCGAAACGTCGTGTATAAATAAAATATAACAGAGTTAATTTCAAATGTTATATAAATTGGCGTTTGAAATCTTTCTGTTAAGCCATCTATAAAACCGTAAGTAACTATCTATTACATATAAATTAAAAGATAAGATTGAAAATATTTCGAGAGACACTTATAAAAACTTGTGAACTCACATACAATAATTATATAAATTGGTGCCTGTAATATTCTAATGAACTCATTAATAAACTTTTTTTGTTCATAAGGTTTCTATAATTTTTTCATTAATTTCTTTATAAAGTGGTTATAATACGACTGTTTTTACAAAAAAAAACAATTTTAATTTATTTTGGCTAGTATAATATCAAAACATACAAGATTTTTTCGTCAGTAGTACGGTTAACTTTGTGACATCAAAAGGCGCGTTTTTGCGATATTAAATGCCGCGTTTTTGCGACATCAAAGAGATACCATACCATCATTATCTGGTTTTAATTTCAATCTAAGAGAGATAAGAGATCCAAATCTTCTTGAGATAGTTTTCGATGACAGATATCGGGATCGAATGCTTTTTACACCCGATTTCGACCAGCGTTTCTCATGCGCGGCCACCCTTCTATAGGTAAATCTCGCTTAGACTACGTGATGCGTGTTTTGATACGGGGAGCCCACGCATAAGAAACCCGTAGTTGGGAACCGGGTTTTAGAAAAAAAGAACAATATAATAACCGTGTTAAGTTCGCAAAAATGCACCGTGAAACTTCGAGTGCATACAGTGCGCACGGCTGGTCGGCGGCAATTGTGAACGCATCACCTTACGACGCGACGGAATGCAGTCTCAAGGTTCGTTTCTGCGAGGTTGACATAGTTACTATTATCCTCTTTTTCTAAATGCATTCCTCTGAGAGAGAACCAGCATACCAATACACGCCTATACACCCTTCGACCCCGCGATCTAACTATCTTCTTGAGATAGTTACCTCTGACAGTTATGCGGGGTTGAAGGGTGTGCAGGCGGGTATTTTTCCTGGTATGGGTAGTATGCTGGATCTCTCTCAGACGAATACGTTTCGGAAAAGAGAACAATGGTATTTATGTTAAGCTTGCAGAAACGGACCTTCAGTGTTCAACACTGCGCCATCTGCAGCCTTTTTTTTCAAGTAGCATCGTGTTTGATTGATAAAATAGTGTGGAACGAGGTAAATAGTGGTATAAATGTATTGTTTTTTTTTATAGAATTGTCGTAAATTTGCGCCATTTTTGTTTATGTGTTTTAATCGAAATATTGCTTGTTTAGGGTTAAGAACAAAATACAAAATTCAATATTTCTCCCAGAAAGACAAAACGTATGTGAAAAAACAGTATTATTTAAACGACTATTTACTTTCCCGTTTTCTCAAGTATTTTTTTTGGAGTCCATGAAAATTTTGTGAGTGTATTCAAAAACTATACAGTACAGACGGGACCGCAGCTGATTATCAGGGTAGGATGACTGGAAAAACAGCTTTTATTTAACCTATAGTATATAAATATTCATATTCCTGCTTCAAATTATCTCACTTCCCTTCTAATTTATTTTAGAAGATTGGTAAACACCATTTTATAAATTTTTTATTATAAAAAGAAAAAGAATAATACATAACAAGCAAAGGGAAGAAAGACGGAAAATTTGTATTTCTAAATCGATAAAACCTTTAATTTGTTATCCAGTGTTATTCGAACAGTTGTAAAACCTTTTTATAATATCTAGACTTGAGGGTTCATAAGGAAGTTTTATAAAATCTGTATGTTGTTTTTCTATCCATTACTTTGTACCATAAATTTTTATAAGCTGGTGTTGGTCAGGTGTTTCTCAAGTCTTTTTTACTCATTTAAGAGATATATTAGAGTTATAAAATTATCACCAACAATAAATAATATAACTTTTGGTTATTTTATAAAGGTTTTATATTATTTGCTGTAACTTTTAAATAGACAAAAATGCTCTTTGGCCTTAGGATATAATAATTCGAACAACACCGTTCTCAACTAAAAAGCTAGTTAACTCTTATCTCTTCAGTGCCCTTTAGCCAAAAATTGCCGCCATTTTTATAACGAAATTGACAGGTAAAATATGGATTTTCTGTCAGTTGAATGTCAACATTAGTAAGTTCGAACAGGGCCTGCTGTCATAGTGAAGGCATTGACAGAGAAACTGACAGCAATCGATGCGTGCGCTGGGATGGACGTAACGGTACGTTCATCACTCCGTACGCATCGATTGCTGTCAGCTTTTCTGTCATCGCCGTTACTATGAAAGCATCCTCGTTCGAAACGTAGCATAAACAAGTCAAAAATGTAGTGTCTTTTTGTTTTCTTTTGAACGTGTGCTATACCGATACCGATGCGTTGAAATATTTCCTGTAAGTGTCTAACTTTGTGTCTTTTCTGTATGGGCAATTGGATTTTGAAAATTGGGTTTAAAATTTAGTACCTCTCACAGATTCAAAATCAAGCATCCTGTTTGAAAGTTTCAGACAATGATGTTTTTGAAATTAGCTCTGTGTTTCGGACTTCCATTGTCTATATTTTATTTATACATGACGTCTCGATCAGTACAATCTCTGATCGTCTTCTTATATATTATGGGAAATCACTTAACCGTAAAGTTTAAGAAGAGGCTCCGCCCAAGGAAGGGCTTCCAAATATTTGGAATTTTAACACTTGCTTTACTAAAAATACCCTGATTCTGCCCAATAAAGGCTTCAAGGAATTTTCGTTTCTTCCAGTGTGACTCCTTGTGCAAAACCTTTGCTTCTGTTCTTTGAATTTTGTGTTCTTTTTACCATGCATGTTTGGCAATTCCTGATTTCGTTCTTTCACCTCTTTGGGTATTCGTCTGATGTTCCTTAAGCCGAACAGATAGTGGTATTTTGGTTTCTCCTGTGTATGATTCACCACCCTCACAAGGAACATGCTAAATGTATTCCTTCTGTTGGTTCTCTGGTTTTGTTTTACGAAGGGGGCTTCGAATTGTGTTGTTAGATTTAAAAGCTGTTTTAATATTAAAGTTGTTCGGTACTCTTCGAATTTTTTGTGATACTCCTTTAATTGTAAGGAATGCATTTGCCTGGTTTTGGTCTTGTAATCTAGATCCTTCTTAATGTTTCTTATTTCGATTTCCAAGCCATGAAAATTTTTACAAATTTGAACGGCTCTGTTATACAAAGTTCTTATTAAGTCTCGTTTGATTGTAGCAAAATGATGTGAAATTTCATTTAGATATTGTCCTGTGTGAGTGGGGTTACGATAGACTGTTGTTCTGATATCGCTTTCTACTCGTTTGACGAGTACATCAAGATAAGGAATTTGACAATTTTGCTCCAACTCCATTGTTATTTAGGTGGTGAAGAAACTCTGAAAGTTGTTGGTCATTCCCAGAGCTTAGGTTTATGTATTGCGGTGACCATTGCATTTGATTTGAACCATTCCAGTTTGCACCTGAAGACGATCAGAGATTGTACTGATCGAAACGTCCTGTAGAAATAAAATATAGATATTGGAAGTCGAAACACAGAGCATCTTGTTCTTTCATATATCACGCTTTTGTCAGAACAGAGAACATGCTCTATGAAGGAAAAAGAAGACAATCTTTTTAATATGTACTGAGAACGATTTGAAAACATTATATTTTAGATTTCAGTAAATCCCACTGAAAAAATTTCAGAAGGCTTTTTATTTACGAATAAAATAAAATACGACCGAGTACCTACTTATAACGGAAAACTAGACCACTGAGAGGTTACGTTACCAAAGTTTCCTATTTTTAACGAGCTCTTCTTGAAAGAAAAACGATTTTCTCTGTGGAAAATCCTCTCTAAGTACTTCCAAGATCCGATAGCGCGGTTTTCTTTATTCAATTGAAGAGCATAAAGTAGTAGAAACGGTTTAAAATTAAAAAATAATTACCGTGCACAAAGTATGTTTTGCTTTTCAACTAAGTTAAAATCTACACAATATTTTATTTAAGTGTATATTAATGGTAAAGCACTAGCGCACCGAGAGGGGGGGTTATAACCCTCCCTCCCCCCGAGATGCCTGGTTATGGTCACATTTTTACATCAAATTATGTTTTTTTATTATTTATCCCTAACCCCCCCCCCCCTCAAGTCAATTCCTGGGTGCGCGAGTGGGTAAAGCCATGATGACCCTTAAAATATTTTAGTTAAATACCTGTTAAATGATTGTTAGATGTGCTTAAGTACATTTATAACAGGACACCTTTTTTGGTAAATTTAAAGACTGTAAAGAACTTTGATTGAAAGAAATTAATACCACCTTGTGGCTCACAAACTTTATGCTTTAAAAAATTAAAATTTTTGCTGTTTTTTGTATAAAAATGGTAAAATAAAAATCATTTGAACGACACGACTCAAGATGATAAGATAACATAACAGAAATTTTTATTAAACATTTGTCTTACATTCATTTAAATATATTCATCTTTCTCTAAAATACTTTTTTATAGCCTGCTGTCTCACTTCAAGAACCTTAAATATTTTTGTACTTCACTAAATTATCTCTTCATCTACCTCTCAAAGTCTGCCCTCTCTCTCTCTCTCTCTCTCTCTCTCTAAATATTTTTCATTTTAACAGAGAAAAAATGTTTTTTGCCATACTTTTTTTGAACGCTAAAAAACAGTGAAAACTTGAAAAAAGTGAGTGTTTTATTCTAGAAATGCAAAGTTTGGAAAGCAAAATTATGACATAAAAATGTGAAAAACATAGTAAAAAATGCTTGAGTAAAAACGTTACCCCTTAGATTATGCTAAAATATTTTAAGCCTTAATTATCATCATGGTTTTAGTATAAACCTACAAGTATAGTATATTAGATAACAAAAGAAGAAAGTGGCAAATTTCACACGAGCGTGAATGTTTTGAACGAGGCGCTAGTTAAGTGAAGCAACTCGCGAGTATAAGAAAGTTACTTTCTATCGAGTTGTGTACGCTATTTTTCCTACGAACACGGAAAAAAGCTCTTCTTGGAACAATATTATTAACCTTGATCCAAGAATAGCTTCATCTTCGATATCCTCAACTCTAGTTATTCTTTATCCAAGTAATATCCTATTCTTAAATATAATGCATGACTAACGTTGAGAAAGCGTGTAATTTATATGATAATTCAAATATAGGTCTATACTTATTTTAAGGCAATGTTGTTTTTTACTTTAAGCGGACGCTATACTTACTTGAAATTTTTTCTTTGCTTGTTTCGAACATTGCTTTAGGTTCTATTGATGTCAAATGCTATTCGAACGAGAATAACATGTTTTTAACGAAAAAGTAACTATACTTCAATCAAATAATATTTTATACTTACTAAGAAAAAATATATTTACCTCAAATAGTTCTTATACTTGACTGAAACCGACCTTATTAACACACATATAATATATGCTAATATATATATATATATATATATATATAAATATATATAATGTTATTTTATTTTTACGTAGATAGAAATCTATCTACGCTATAAAGTAGCGTAAGCTGCGTAAGCCCGTCACTTGCAAAATAACCCTTCTCCTATAGCCATGCTGATTCAGTACCAGCAGAATGAAATCAACACGATTATTGGATACAAATTGAAAAGACTCACATTTCCATAGGCGGATTATGTGGTATCCTTCCAGTGCCTAGTTTATGCGGCTCAAGCATATATCAGACAACTTCCGCAAGCTGCCAGCGAGATGTTGGGACCGCAATTTCGAACCGACTCTCACGACAGCACGTTCTGAAGCGCTCTTGCAAAAGAGGAGGTCAAGACCGTGCCAAACAATAGGTGCTTTCGCCACTTCATCCACACTTTTTAACAACCGTGGGTATACATAATGATACTATCCCATTAATATAAGGGAAGTATTTAACTTTTTAGGCATTTATAATAATATATATATATATATATATATATATATAATATATATAATAATATAATTTAAACTAAAGACATAGGAGTATAGTTTTACCTATATTAAATGATAGATGTTGAGATAAAAACCTGAAACTGAAGGCGATTAAGTCTTTGTTACCCCCATACCAAACAACAAAGAGGGAGAATGGATTAGCCAAGCGGTCTAAGGCTTTATAGCAATAATAAAAGGACTTGATCTAAATTAAGCCTTTGTAGTTAAACTAATTTTAAAGTATGATTCGTAACATATTTTAGGTCAAGATTTATCTTTTTCTTTTTTTTTCTACTTGGTTTTAATAAGTTTTCGCTTTCAAAGAAGAATTTCTGGTTTTAGTCCAAGTAAACTACCTGTTTTTTGAAAGAATAATAAACTCTTATCGGTTTACCTCTAGAAGTTATTTGATTTAATAATAGCTTTCGTTTTGATCTAAATTACCGTCTCTTCTTATTTAAAGTATATTTGGTTTGTATTTAAGTATAAGAGCCTTCGCAGATAAAGAATAGGTAATTGCTTAATTCTAATAATCCCTATTCTTATACTAAGAATAATATACGTAAATATATAATTTTTTCCGTGTGTGCTTGCCAAAACAAAAAAAGCTACCAACCTCTAGACCTTCTCCACTCGATACCTCCAATGGCATCCCTCCTCTTTCATTGTCAGATTTTCTCGATAGCGGCATCTTTTAACTTAGTTTTTTTCTATTTTTTTTTCTATTTTTAATAGTGAAAAATATGCAACAAATAAAACAACAACAAGCACGAAGCCGGCCGAAACTGACTGAAACCCCTCGCGTCAATAAATTTTCGCGCATGTACAAAAAGTCAGAGCTAATCCAATGTCTTGTTCTGGGATTTCCATAGCTGGCTGGATTAATACATGTTGCTTATAAGTTTGACCTCGCCAAGGCGTATATTATTTAATCTAATAGGTATATGGTAAAATAGTACATTATAAAGCTAGGCACTAAAGTGCTACTTTTAATCCCGCGGCGAAATGTTGTAGCCCGACCGTAGGTAGGGCTACAATTCGCTAAGGGATTAAAAGATGCTCTAGTGCCGAGGTTTATGTACTATTTTATGCACTTTAGGAAAAAATTTCGTCGACTACAAGAAAGGGTGCTAAGAATAAAATCTTGGCCAAGAACGAGTGGCTTGACTTGCCATAATAGGCTGAGGGATTAAATTTACTTTTAATCCCTTATATAAACGTACCTATTTAATAAAATACGGCTTGGAGCACTAATTTTTCTTTCTAAGGCCACCGATTCGAAATATGCAAACGTTTGAATCGGTGGCCTTAGAAAGAAATTTTAGCTTATTCCTCAAAAAATCAAAAAAGTGTTCCGAGTCTTAGCTTTTACAAAATGTGCCTTCTATTCAAATTTCAGCCAATTTTGATGTTTATTTGAAAAAGTATATATATATATATATATATATATATATACAGGGTGTTCCAAATTCGATGCTCACCATGGGGATCTCCTAAACGGTAGGAGATACGAAAAGGTTTAAATTAGGGCAAAGTTGCCGAATTTGACGCTTTGCTCAAAACTAAAAAAAGTTTACAAATTCTGGGTAGTTCCGGAGATAGACGAAACACGGAAATGTTTAATTTTAGTTTTTATTTTTCTGCGCCCTTATTCTTAAAGCTGTCAAAAAACGCTTAAAACTTTCTACAGGCACTTTTTTAAGATCTACCTAATGAGAGGTCCGTTTTCGAGATTTGACATTTCAGTGTGACAGGAGCACTGTCAAGTTCAGATTTTCTTATGGACACATGCTTATTTTCTCCTGCCGTTTGGTTCATAAAGGATGACACATATTTTACAACCTCATATTGACAAGTATGTGACGTTCTGAGTTAATTATCAGCCCAAATTCAAAGGTTAAAAAATAAAGAAGAAAACTTATTTTTAAAATATTAGGTAAAGTTATACAGACCGCTTCAAGCTACTGCGAACATAGGGCGGAAGAAGTCTAATTTGCCAGTGTACGTACATGCAGAGACACCGCACGCCTATCAGTGAAGCAACCAATACTCTCGCGCGATCACCACTTGCATGACTTTCCTTTGGTATTTAGTACGCCTCACGGTGCTGTGTGGAGCGTAGTCAATGAAACCGGAATTTGGTCAATAAATACGCAAATTTTTATAACGTAATTTTCTTATTTTTTGTCACTGATAAATAAGAGCGTTTTATTGTCAACTGCTCAGATTTATCAGTGACGACGTGTTACAATGAAAATAATAAGGAGAAACAAAATAAAAGCAAGTTCTCAAAATAAAATAATACATTCTAAAAACCAAAAAGATTCTCCCAGTCAAAAAAAAATTAAAGCAAATGTTCGAAAAGTCCTCCTTGCTCGGCTAGACAATATCCGAGCCTACTATAAAAACCCCTTCTAACGTTTCCAAGCATGTTAGGGGTGATAATTTGAAAAGCTTCTTCAAAAACAGATAGAAGTCATTAGGAGCAAGATCGGAAGATCGAGCTGGCCATAAAATAGTTCCCCGTGTACTTATAACCCGATTAGGAAATACATTATCAAGATATTCCCTAACAAGGCCAACATTGTGAGCGGAACAACTATCTTGTTGAAACCATGTTTCACCAAATCTTACACCTAACAACTGCCTAGCAGTTGGAATAATGTGCTGTTGCAGTAGATCCAAGTATCTAGGACCATTCAAATTGCAATTGCCGTTAATAAAAAATCCCCCCACCAAACATTTAGTTTTTGGGGATACTGTGTTCTTACGTCAAAATACAAATGCAAATTTTCCCTCGACCAATATCGAACATGTGTTGGGTTATGACGATTTGACCGTTTGACCATCTGCACTTTTTCGGCAACTTCGTAGACATCCAGTCTTGGTTTTAAAAATGTATTATTTCAATTAAGAACTTACCCATCTGTTTCTCGAGCAAGGCAGAAATAAAACAAAATAATAAAAACAAAATGAATTTCCAAAAGATAACACTGCAGCGTGCTTCGAATCCACCTCGGTCGTACGGTACGGAGAGTAAATTGGACTTGATTCCCCCTATGTTCGCAGTAGCTTGAAGCGGTCTGTATGTTATTTCCATAATATCTTAAGTAAGTTAAAATCAAAAATTAAATTTGAGCTGATGATGGTCAATAAACCCAAAACGTCATGTGACTTGTCAAAATAAGCTTGCAAAATGTTATCTGTCATCCTTTATGAACCGAACGGCGGGAGAAAAAAAAGGATGTGTCCATAAAAAAATGAACATGACAGTGCCCCTGTCAGACTGAAATGTCAAATCTCAAAAACGGACCTCTCACTAGGTAAATCCTAGAATAGTGCCTATAGAAAGTTTTAAGCGTTTTTTGACAGCTTTAAGAATAACGGCGCAGAAAAATAAAAACTCAAAATGAAGATTTCGGTTTTTTTCCGCCTATCTCCGGAACTATCCGGAATTTGTAAACTTTTCTTTTTGTTTTGAACAAAGCATCAAATTGCGCAACTTTACCCTAACTTAAACCTTTTCGTATCTCCTACCGTTTAGGAAATCCCTATGGTGAGCATCGAATTTTAAACACCCAGTATTATGACCCGTTTTGAACGTCACTTGGCATTTTATGAGCTAAGGTAATTGACAAAAAAAAAAGAATCTCTACTCTTAATAATCCAAACCGATGTCGACATCCTCAACATCCTGACGAACCCAAATTGACTTGTAATATACAGGGTGTAAGCTTAATTACCTAACCTACTTAGATTCCAATCTTAGATTAAAAAAAGAAAAGATAACAGGGCCAGCGAAAACTCTTTGGCAAAATATAACCACTCTTTATTTACAAACATTGCCGACACCCGACAAAACCAAAACAATGAATGAGTTGAAATAAACTCCATATCGTTCTAAACCTTACAGAGGTAAAGCGACGGAGATATGTAGGATGTGACGTAGTCGCGAAAACCATCTAAATGCACAGGTGAATGGCAGAGCGAGCATCGTTTTTGCAGCGGTCATTCTTGAACTGTGAGCATGCATTTAATGTGCGTTTTTTCCGTTGAGTGATCGATTCCTCTCGCGGCTTCAAAAATTACGTCCTAAGATTTCTCAGATAGTATTAAAACCTTAGATTAAAAAGAGACGAGATATCTGACACTTATGGGAGACTTTGGTTATATTATTATATGGAATAATGTTTACCTTTCTGTTGTTTATTATATAATTAAAATTTTACTATAATATGAAATCTGCAAAATAATTTAAAAAACATGCAAAAAATAATTCTGCCAATTTGGGCTTTGGAAGCTTCCTAACAATAAATGTTCGTAGTATAATTTTATACAAAATAAATTTGTTCCAAAGTTTGTATATGATTTATAGCAATTTCAATTTTCAACACAATAAAATTATGCCAAACATTAAAATAAAGACACACAGTTCGTAACACCTGGCATATCAAGAAAAAAAATATTACCCACTAGCAAAAGAATATGTTATTGTGTTTGTTAAGTTTGTTATTTTTTCTGGTCATTAGCAGAAACTTACTTATACTGACTTCTTATTCAGTACACAATAAGGTCAATAATGCTACGGGTATATAGAGACATCTAGGACAGACAAAAATTCGAAGGGCGAGCGCAGATGGCAACGGCGGCGGCAGTATAAATCAACCTTAATATTCTGATAAGAGATAGGAATTCAATATTCTTACAAACCTGAACACATATAAATTAACTTTTATTGTTGTTTGCAAGTTGGTTTAATGACTTTAACTACCTTTATTTTATAGTCTTTATAAAAAAAGCTTCGAAAATATCTTATTTGCGCATTAACTACTTCATCAAAAGTATGCTTTATTTTATCGTCTTTATAAAAAAAAACTCGAAAAAAACCTTACAAAAACGTTCGAAAATATCTCATGTAAAGCATTGGGAATTAACTATTTTTTTTAAAAAAAAAACGTGTTTGTTGATATTTTAATCTAAGGATCTACTAGCTTAAGTATATTTCATAAATTTTTTTTATTTTCTGTGTACCTACCGGCATGTACCGCCACTGACTGATTTCACTTGCTCTCCCTTTGTCTTTAAAACATTGAACGATTTGTTCCAAAATATCACTTTAAATGCACTAAAATATTTTCCTAGTGGTAAAAAAACACACTATAAACGTTTTTTGGCAGAAAGTAGTTTTAAAACGAAAAAATACATAACACGAAAAAACTTATGTCAATTAAAATATTATCCGACCGTCTGCGCTCTGCCGATTTTGCCCACCCACAAGGCAATCACGATCTAAAGTGGTTGAGACAGAATTCTCTGTCCCTATCGTTGTAACGTCGTTTAAAAGGATAGAAAAATAATCGATATTTCTCACCTTTGTTTTGTTGTAATTAATTTTAAAATAAACAGTGGTTATTATTTGCCAATGAGTTTTCCTTGGACCAGATATCTTGTCTCTTTTTAATCTAAGATAATAACCAAAGTCTCCGTAAGCAATTAAAACAAATTAAGAGGTTTTTAAAGATTTGTCAACCTTTTGAATCGAAATTTTAACTTTATTTTCTCTGACTTTTTATTGAATATCCATTTTTTGCCCTGTTTGAATTTCGTTAAGCTGACTAGATTGCTGGTCAATTGTAATTGTGGCAAATATGACGCTAAAAGATGACCAATACTAAATTTTAGAATTTAATCAACTTAAGATATGAAATGTCTGCTAGAAATTTTTAGACAGGTCCTAAGTTTAAGTGATATTAATGGTTTTAAGCATTTTATATCAATTTTCTTGAGTTTTTGACATAGTTTCATTTATAAGAATAATTTTAATTATTTTTTTTGAATGAAGAATCATCTTATCACAACCTTTTGTTGCATTTAAGAAGAAAATTTCAATTTAAAAAGAGTTTTTTTAACCCTAGGAGGGAGCTGAATGGTAAACACTGCGTTGAGTAAATTAAAATTGACGTTGTATGTCACTTTTCAAAACTTACCCTTGTTTATTGATTTTCGTGATTAATACGCACTGTCACAAAACCATTTCGATATGTAATGGGATATATAAATGGGGTTTTTATCTATCAAAAGTATGAAAAAATTTAACAAATACAAATCCATCGCAATCGCAAACTATCGCAAAAAATAACTTTGTAACCTTAAACACAGATAATGAAGCTATTACGTGCCAAATTTTTGGCGTATTCAACATTTGCATTTTGAAACCTGTCAAAAAAAATTAGTTTAATGGCATTTTCTCCTAAAATATATAATAATAATAAACAATACAAAATAATCAACAACTTTGTATCTTTTCTGTATCGGTAAGTGTTTTTTGAAAATTGGTTTTAAAATTTCTGTGGGGGGTACTATCTTAGTAAATTCCACTGTAGGTGTCAATTTAGTAGCATCACTTGTTTCAAAAATTTGGGAAAATGAAAGTTTTCTTCTATATTATAGTTGCAAAAACTTTGGATTATTATTTTTTAAGACTGAACACAAAAAACGCTGAGAAAACTGTTAGTCTAATTTAAATTCCTCTATGAAAGTAAATAAATAAGTCACAGCATCCACACCAACACAATGAAGAGAAAAATTTCTACATTACTGATCACCCTGTACAGGTGACCGTTTATAAAGTTCCACTTGGGAAAACTTTCTTGTTATTTGTCACAAGAGGATAAATCAAAAAGCGAATGACTTATGAAATTAAGCAGATTTCTTTAACATTTTCAGTTTTTTCCTCAATCACGCTCTACACGCAGAGTGGCTATGAGGTTCTGTTTTTTTATTTGAATACCCTGTATATTTTATAAAATTCTAATAGATCTTTTTTTCTGATTCCAACAATATATTATATGTAGGGATCTTATTAATGAAACGTCCTTTTTTTTAAATGCCAACGTTTCGCAAAATTTATTTGCTTCTTCAGAGCTATTCAAGACCGCCGTTATGTCAATTCTATTGCCAATGAACGTCATTGTTTGGTAAAAAGGCATTATTTTTATATTTTTTGAAGGTCTAGGTTTACGGGTGGAGGGATCTTTTTAATGAAACGTCCTTTTTTTGAAATGCCAACGTTTCGAAAAATTTATTTGCTTCTTCAAGGCTCTAAAATTGAATGTACAATAAATAGTGTGGGTTTAAAAGAATTTTTATTAAAAAAAATGTTATTATACAACCAGCAAAAGTTTACAAAGTAAAACGTTAATTTTTTTTATTTTTTAGTATAAGTTTGAGAAGTTTTAAAATTGAATGTACAATAAAAATAGCGTGGATTTTAAAGAATTTTTGTAAAAAAAATGTACTATATAACTTAACCAGCAAAAGTTTAAAAAATAAAAGGTTAAAATTTTGTATTTTTTAGTATAAGTTTGAGAAGACAAAAATACACATAACAATAACCGCAATCCAATGTAAAAAATGTGAGACAAAAAAAAACAAACACAAAAGTAAAAAAAATGTCCATGTGTCATCCTTGGGTAGAGAGGCATTATTTTGGCAGAAGTGCCGTAAAATTTTGATTAAAACTTAAAAAAACATAAACAAACACATTAAAATAATATTACTAGGGCGAGTACTTCGTTCGTATTTAATTTTTACACTAATATGCAGCAGATGCTTAATTTGTTTTGTTTCCTCTGCCTATGTTATTATTTTAGTTTATTAATTATATCGAAATATGTGGTATTTAATTTAATTAATTAATTAATTTAAAGGACTGACATAAAAAAATTAAATACCTCATATTTCGATATAATTAATAAACTAAAATAATAACATAGGAAGGGCAAATAAAACAAAATAAGCATCTGCTGCATATCAGTGTAAAAATTAAATAAGAACGAAATACTCGCCCTAGTAATATTATTTTAATGTGTTTTTTTATGTTTTTTTTTTAAGTTTTAAAGCACTTCTGCCAAAATAATGCCTCTTTACCCAAGGATGACGTCTATTGGCAATAAAGTCGACACATGGAACGGCCATCTTAAATGTAAGTCTGTTATTTGCTTTTTATGTTTGTTTTTTTTGTCTCACATTTTTTACATTCGATTGCGGTTATTGTTATGTCTATTTTTGTCTTCTCAAACTTGTACTAAAAAATACAAAATTTTAACGTTTTATTTCTTAAACTTTTGCTGGTTGTATAGTAACATTTTTTTTTAACAAAAATTCTTTAAAATCCACGATTTTTTTTATTGTACATTCAATTTCAAAAAAAGGACTTTAATTAACCAGATCCCTCAACCCATAACCCTAGACCTTCAAAAAAAATTAAAAATAACTAACTTAAACTTTTAAAATTACGTAAACAAATACATTAAAATGTGTGAACGAAATACTTGCCGTATGGGTAATATTTTAATGTGTTTTTTTTTCATGCTTTTAAAAGATTTTAATCAATATTACGGTACTTGTGTAAAAATGATGCCTTTTTACCAAACAATGACGTCCGTTGGCAATAGTATTGACATATGGAACGCCCGTCTTGAATAGCCCTGAAGAAGTAAATAAATTTTTCGAAACATTGTCATTTAAAAAAAAAAGACGTTTCATTAATAAGATACCCAGACCCATAAACCTACACCTTCAAAAAGATTGAAAACAGGATCTTTAAAACATTCTACAATTATATGTAGAGTGTATCTTTGGCGGTACTCGAGTAAAATCAAAAATAAATTTGCCATAACGGCAGAATAGTTTGGGTGGTTCTTTGTTCAACACATTACTGTTAGGGCAACGTTTTTGTGAATTTGCTCATTGACCATTCAAGACAATGGTAACATATGGTATATTTTTGGAATCAGAAAAAAAAGATCTATGGAAATTTGAAAATTATACAGAGTGTTCCATTAAAAAAATTACCTCATGGCTATCCTGCTTGTAACGGGTGATTTAAAAATAAGTGAAATTGTAATAGAAATATACATAATATCAATGATTAATTAACTTTTTTGGTTCTTTTTGTGACGAATGATAAAAAAGTTTTCCCAGGTCGAACTTTATAAACATTCACCCTGTACATATAATTTTAAACAACGTAGGTACGTCTAGGGCATATCATATTGCATATTTGGGGAAATTTTTCATTTAAATTCTTCCTAAAACGTTCGTTGCCAAGAGTTTTCAAATAAGTAGGTAAATTTTAATGCGATATAGCAGCGGTTTCCGTGAATTGCGGTTTTTAATATTTTTCTGGATATTGTTTATTCAGTAAAATTTTAATAATATAACAATAACTAAAAAGAAGGGAAACGGTTAAAATAAAATAAATAAATAAATAATCAAATAAAATAATTACAAAGCATAAAACAATTCTTTCATACCTGATCCATGAGGGACGGTCCCTATCACTGACACCGCATTGCCTCGTTGAATAGCAAGGCTAAGTTTTTGTGTTTTAAAAATTTTGCTTTTGTTTGAGGGAATCAAGCTACTCAAATCAGAAATAAGGACCAAAAGTCTCTACAGCGAAGGGAACAAAGACAAAGCGATCTTCCAACTCTTTATGTTTTCGATGTTTTTCCTTTTCTCCTAAACGTGCAGCCATACCTGATTTTTCAGATGTTAATTTGACATATGAATCCGCTAAGATATGCCTGCACGTGGCATCCCAAATTAATTGCTTTCCGCCTCTCCAGGGAAACCATGTCATTTCATCGGCCCTTTTTCCCTCGCTGCGACAAACATTAGACGGTTTCAAAACAGAAGGGAATTCTGCTGATCTAAGACAACCTACCTGCACTTCTAGTGCAGCTAAGGCCATGTAGCCGATAAATATCAATTGTCATCCAGGAGATTTTCAAGAGAGGCACAAGGCAAGGCATTTAGCCAAGCATTTGACTCATGTGACTGAAGTGCCAGAATGTAATGTATTTTTAGTTTATTCAGTTGTTGCTTTCTAATAAGAAACGTAGTCGAAAAGTAGGGTTAAAGTTAAATATTTTTATAATATCTGACATATATTACTGCCGTGTTAATGAAGAACAGTGAATGTTACAAATTTTCGATTTTCACTTTTTTGCATTTTCATAATCTATATCATCATAGCCTTATTTTAAACCACTTTTTGATTATTTTTTAAAATTTAAAATATTAAAAAAAAACTTTTTCGTTCAAAATATTAAGTAAGAAGAGCGAATGACATACGTTTTCTGCACATTAGCTGTTTTTCCTTAATATTTTGCCCTATTTTCTAATACGTTCGCTGTTTTTTTTTTTGAACAATGCATTTTCGCGCCTGTTTTCAAGTGCGCAAACTAAAGTTTTGATTCGTTCTTCAAAGGTAAACATTTGCTACGTTTTCACGGGAATTGAGTTCGTTCTGAAAACGATTTCAATCCGATACCGTCCATGAAAACGCCTGTTTTTCCAGTATTCAAATCGATTTCAATTTAGATCCGACCCTGAAAATTTTTAGGGTTGGATCAAGATCGTATTGAGATCGAAATTCCGATTTTCCATGAAAACGGGGATTGAGTTTACACATGTGTATTGCGTCGGATTACCAAACAGCCGCCAAATTATATTTTATTGCTCTCACTCTTTTTGAGAGAGAGAGAGAGAGAGAGAGTGAAAGAGAGAGAGAGAGAGAGAGAGAGAGAGAGAGAGAGAGAGAGAGAGTGAAATAGAAGTGAAACTGTGGAACCGGCATTCTAAAATTTGGGGGAGTGTATAGAAAAAAGAAGATTAATAACATAACCTTACTTAAATAACTAAAGATTTGTTTTTTGAAACACTTTAAAAAAATTAATTATGAAAAATAAAAGAAATATTTGGCTCGAAAGTGTATGTGCTATGCACATATGCCAGTCCAGCATTTCTTTCTTCACTTCCACTTGCAAACAGAGTAGTAATTAAAATTAAAAAAAAATGTGTGGCAAGGGCCAACATCATCTTTTGAATAAAATAATTTTTTTAAAAAAAAGTACCAAAACTCAAAAATGAATATTTGACAACTATGACATATGTCAGCTGCCAAATATCAAAATTTGAAAACCGTTTTCAAATCGATTCAAAATCGATTTGAAAACCTGTCATGAAAACTCATGAAAAAAAAGTTTTCAAAACATATTGAAAACGAATTCAATATCCATGAAAACATAGCAATTGTTTTTTTTTTTTTTTTGTGATGTGAAAGTGCCAAATAATGGGAAAAAAGGTGAGTACATTTTATGTGATAAATAAGATTAAAGTAGTGTATTTATATTGGTATAAAAGTTGTGTTTCAGGGTTCGGTGTTAAAAATTTTAAGTATTTACGCAAAATAAACCTAAAAATATAAAAATTAAAAAAGCTGAACAGGCAGGTAATGTTAGAAATAAAAAAAATATTTTTGTTTGTATAAGAATGGATTAAGCAAAAATTCGTTCATTATTTATAGCCCAAAATATTATCTCAATATAAATTAATAAAAATAAATAAATTATACTTTAAAAATTATTACTAATATTTGTTATGCTAATAATATAAAAAATATTAAGTAGTTATTTTGTACCTACAAAAATATTTTGTTTACTTTTTTTTGTTTAATATGATTTGATTACCATTGTTATTAATAATATAATAACAGCATATTACTTAAGTTAAAAAAGTTTTACAAATGCTTTTATTTTATCTGGTATTGATCTTTTATATAATCATGTTTATTAGATAAAACAAATAAGTAGGTACACTTGATTTCAAAAAACACGCATACATGCAGTCACAAAATTGACCTTTCTAAAAGTGTATACAGGGTTCCTAAGCAAATCCTTAGGAGGCCAAGCAGCCGTGTATAAGACGCAGACAAACGGAAAAGCACATTAGGCAGAAAAGGATGGGCATGGGGCGATGTTGTCACTACATCTTACACGTAGTAAATCGATTCCAGGTTGTTTTTTTCTAATGTTTTCCATTTTCATACATTTAGGACTGGAATAAAAATTGTTTTTGCTCGACTTTAATACCAAACTGATGGAAGATATCGTAAAAAAAAATATTTTTCGGCTTTTCATTTTGTAACCATTGTCCTTACGCACTGTTTACAGGCTGGGGAATGAGATACATGCAAATGCCTAACCTAAAGCGTTCATACACGGCAGGATAAATCGACTGAGATATTTCCGTAGAAATTTTATCAAGCAAATAGGACGGGTTGACGCCTTGGAACGTCCAACCCGGGTTTTGCACTTTGATTCGAAATCAAAAAGGAGGAACAGTCAGATGTGGGGCCGTGCATAAATTACGTAACAGTGATTTTACCAATTTTTGACCCCCTCCCTATGTAATGTTTTGTAACGGTTTGGCACGCCACTCCCCTAATATTACGTAACGATTTCAAGACCACTACCCCCTCCCAAAAAAAAAACTTTTCACTTATTTTCATTCCAAACTTTCTTAGTTTCCCCCCCTCCCCACTACGTAACGTTTTGTAACCCCCCTTCCCCCCTATGACCATTACGTAATTTGGCAGAAGTGCCGTAAAATTTTGATTAAAACTTTAAAAAAACATAAACAAACACATTAAAATAATATTACTAGGGCGAGTACTTCGTTCGTATTTAATTTTTACACTAATATGCAGCAGATGCTTGTTTTGTTTTGTTTCCCCTGCCTATGTTATTATTTTAGTTTATTAATTATATCGAAATATGTGGTATTCAATTTAATTAATTAATTTAAAGGACTGACATAAAAAAAGTAAATACCTCATATTTCGATATGATTAATAAACTAAAATAATAACATAGGAAGGGCAAATAAAACAAAACAAGCATCTGCTGCATATCAGTGTAAAAATTAAATAAGAACGAAATACTCGCCGTAGTAATATTATTTTAATGTGTTTTTTTTTATGTTTTTTTTTTAAGTTTTAAAGCACTTCTTCCAAAATAATGCCTCTTTACCCAAGGATGACGTCTATTGGCAATAAAGTCGACACATGGAACGGCCATCTTAAATGTAAGTCAGTTTTTTACTTTTTATGTTTGTTTTTTTTGTCTCGCATTTTTTACATTCGATTGCGGTTATTGTTATGTCTATTTTTGTCTTCTCAAACTTATACTAAAAAATACAAAATTTTAACGTTTTATTTTTTAAACTTTTGCTGGTTGTATAGTAACATTTTTTTTAACAAAAATTCTTTAAAATCCACGCTTTTTTTATTGTACATTCAATTTCAAAAAAAAGGACTTTAATTAACAAGATGCCTCAACCCATTACCCTAGACCTTCAAAAAAAATTAAAAATAACTAACTTAAAATTTTAATGTGTTTTTTTTCATGCTTTTAAAAGTTTTTAATCAAAATTACGGTACTTGTGTAAAAATGATGCCTTTTTACCAAACAATGACGTCCGTTGGCAATAGTATTGACATATGGAACGCCCGTCTTGAATAGCCCTGAAGAAGTAAATAAATTTTTCGAAACATTGTCATTAAAAAAAAAAATACGTTTCATTAATAAGATACCCATACCCATAAACCTACACCTTCAAAAAGATTGAAAACAGGATCTTTAAAACATTCTACAATTATATGTAGAGTGTATCTTTGGCGGTACTCGAGTAAAATCAACCAACACCAAATAAACCAACCAACAAAAAATATTTTTCGGCTTTTCATTTTGTAACCATTGTCCTTACGCACTGTTTACAGGCTGGGGAATGAGATACATGCAAATGCCTAACCTAAAGCGTTCATACACGGCCGGAGAAATCGACTGAGATATTTCCGTAGAAACTTTATCAAGCAAATAGGACGGGTTGACGCCTTGGAACGTCCAACCCGGGTTTTGCACTTTGATTCGAAATCAAAAAGGAGGAACAGCCAGATGTGGGGCCGTGCATAAATTACGTAACAGTGATTTTACCAATTTTTGACCCCCTCCCTATGTAATGTTTTGTAACGGTTTGGCACGCCACTCCCCTAATATTACGTAACGATTTCAAGACCACTACCCCCCCCCCCAAAAAAAAACTTCACTTATTTTCATTCCAAAATTTCTTCTACGTAACGTTTTGTAACACCCCTCCCCCCTACGACCATTACGTAATTTGTGCACGGCCCCTGTAGTCCCAGTGGAGGAGGACGAGAAAATTGATATTTTTTTCTTAAAAATTATACTCTTTAGACCTATTTCTTTGCGTTCCCGAAATTACGTAATTTTTTTAAAAAAATTGTAAGCGGCGCCATTTTTATTTCGAGCTTTGTTTTTCTAACATATTAGGGAACAAATATTCATTTTTGCTGACGATACTTGTATTGTCATTTATGCAGAAAATCCGCAGGAGGCCTATGCAAAAGCAAATCGTGTTTTGTTGGACTTCGATAGATGGCGCGGAAGGAACAACCTTATCATTAATTACAGCAAGACAATATGTGTAGAATCTTTTAATACGCATCGCTCATCCTACAACTTTAAGTTTGACCTAAATCAAACCGAAATAGAAACAAAAAATGTCGCAAAATTTCTAGGTGTCTATATTGACCAAAACTTATCTTTTAATTATCATATTAATCACGTGTGTAATAAATTGTGTAAAGCGTATTACGCCATCTCAGTTTTAAAAAATACTCTGGATCAAAAATCTCTTGTAACTACCTATTAGGCTTGCGAAGTAAATAGAGTGTTTTTATTATAAAAAAAATTAATAGTTAGATTGTTATTTGATTTGCCGTACCTACATACCTGCAGAGAAACCTTCAAACAAAATAAAATACAAACCCTCACATCAATTTATCTCTTAAAGCTGTTAACGTATATTCATAAAAATAGAAAGAATCTGCAAAAAGAACGCCATCAGTACAATACCCGAAAAAATCATAATCTTTATCTGCAGAAACAGAGTCATACCTTTTACAAAAAATCACCTATATATGCTGGATGTCACCTGTATAACATTCTGCTTGAATCCTTTAAGAATATCCAGTCCAATAGGAAATTTAAAAAAACTTTAAAAGCTTACCTAATATTTCATGTTTTTTATGATATAAATGAATTCATAAATTACTCTAATAATTCAGACTCAAAAACTTAATTAAATTTCTTTAAAATAGTGTGTATGTTGTAATATTCCCTTTTAGGAACAAGTTTGTCCATAATTAATAACATATCCTTGCCCTATATTTTAAAATAGTCTAGTAATGTCTCTTTGTACTTATGTAAATAATTAATTTTATTGTCATATTGTCTATCTAATTTATATATGCATATTTATTAACAAATTTAACTTAGGTTAATGTATAGATTTTTAGGAAGTAATTTAATTTACCTTACTTTATTTACTCATGTTTACTTTTGTAATAACTTATTTTTGACATGTCTTATCTACTGTACTGTAGCAAAAAGATAAAAATAAATACAATACATTTTTGCGTTCGGCTAATTTAATTGAAAAAATTTTGCCTGCGGCGCCCTTTATCTTCTCACTCGAAACCAAGATCCCCCGTTTTAGGAAAACTGATCCCGTCTCTGTTTCTAAATTTTTTCGAATAAAAGTAGAGTATTACTATTAGGGAAATAATTTTTTTCTACGGTATGACGAAAATTTCGAGAAAGTTGAAGAAAAAAATAAAAAAAGTGGCAGAGCGCAAGTTTTTCGTAAAAAAACGTTTTTTGTAAAGAAACAGAGCAAAATAAATCTTTTCACCCCTTTTTGGGTGTTACAAATATTGGCAGCCCCTTATTTTTCGCTTTTACCCTCCCGCTAGTTTTGAAGAATAGGTTCGCTACATGTTTCGAGATCATGTCATAAAACACCTCGAAAATATTTCCGGATAGATGTCACTAGTAGAACAGAATGGAAAGAAATTTAATTGAAAGCGAAGATATTTCTTTCTAATGTTAACAACCTCACGAGTTTATCGCTCAGTATCGTAAATAATGGACCCTGCCGCCTCCTTTAAGCAAGAAAAAGTTGTGGTTTGGACCTGAAAACATCTAATTTTTAATTAGTTTTCCTCGATCATCTCATGGTGTGGCCGCCATCTAGCGGAATTTGCAGACATCTTGTCAACGGTTATTATTGCAACTATGATTTATGCTCACAATGAAAGAGTGGCGACAATTTTTTCTCATGAAAGCAATCCGGAGATAATAACAAACTGGGACCATTGCTCAATATACCTGTTTCTTTTGTGCGCGCAGAACTTTCTATGCCATTTCTGTTTGATTTATTGAAAACCTATCCCTAAGGAAAATCTTAGGAACCCTGTATACGGACTACCAGCTAAAATGCCTGAAAACTTCAAAAATACGACAATTTGTCATGTTGTTTAAAAAAGGTCTCTAAAACTAAAAATATTTTTTAACTTAAATTAAAGGTCACCTTATTTTTAAAATCAGCAAAAATAATGTTTTAGTAAAGTCTTTATTGAACAATATCAAATTATCACTCGAGTAACGGACGAAGGCTGTTCTACAAAGAGGGCGGTAACCCATTTTGGAGTTGATAAAATAACAATAATACGACAAAAACAGCGCTGGATTGAAAACAATTCGACGAATAGGAAACTTGGATTAGGACAAAAACGATGGTACACTTAATACTAATTGTTTTAACTTAAAAAAGAATTAAAATAAATAATTTATTATTTAATAGGATCACCATTTTTCTCTATTACAAGCTGCAAACGTCTGGGTATTGAAAAGGTTAAATTTTGAAAATACTGATGGTCTTCTGAGGGCTGATCCACAGCGCGATTAATAGCATCGCTTAACTCTTCAGAATTTCGTGGTCTCTAATTCCTTTGGTATATTATTTTAACGATTCGACCCCATATATTTTCCATTGGGTTAAGGTCAGGGCTGTTGGCTGGCGAAGGAAGTGTTTCTATATTCTTATTCTGAAACCATTGGCAAACAACATTAGCCGAGTGTACTGGACAGTTGTCCTGCTGATAAACGAAGTCACTATTTTCATGTAAAGCCTGTACAGATGGCAGCATAACGTTTTCAAGGATTTCAATATATCGTTCATTATTGAATCTTCCTTCGATTCTCCAAAAAAAACCCTAACCTCTAGCACCAAACCAGCCCAACATGTTTACAGAAAAATGTCCAGTTTTTTTAATTTGGTTTGTATATTCGGGTTCAAATCTAGAATTTGGTGGACGATAAACTAAAATTCTCTTGCTGCTTGAAGATGATTGAAAAATGTTTTCGTCAATGAAAACCACCCTCTCCCAGAAGTCATTATCACGAAGAACGTTGTTCAGTGCAAAAATCACTCTGACCTGTTTTTTTTCTTCTGTTAGAAAAAGCTTCTTTGCAGGAACTCTACAAGAGACTTTCATTACTTTTCTATTTACTGTTGCTAAAGAACCCGGAAATAATGTTACATTAGCTGCTTCAACCGACGTTGAAAAAGGATTTTGTCTGAGATGGTCAATAAGTCTCTTATCTTGCACTTCAGAGCTTACTTTTGGTCGTCCTGATCCATCTTTCCTATCCGTAGAATTATTTTCAATCCAGCGCTTTTTCCATCGCATTTTCGTTATTTTATCAACTCCAAAATGGGTGGCCGCTCTTCTTATAGACTAGCCGTCTTCTATAACTCGAGTGATAATTTGAACTTTTGTAAATGTTGATATCTGTGGCATTTTTAAGGATGTCACACTGAATTTTAAGCTGTCAGGCATAGTAAGCTGGTGGTGCCTTATAATAGTAAACACTAACGGAAAGCTAAATTTTTTGGCATAGGAAAAAGTTTATGTATGAGTTTTTTTTTTAATCAATTGTACTTATTATCATTATTTTCAATTTGATTTTCAGTTTTATTGTTCTATTCATTTTATGCCTTTATTTTTACATTATAATAAAATTATTTAAATTATTATGTTTCTACTTTTAAAACTAGATAATTTTATTATTTTATTTATTGTTACCTTTTTAATAAAGTGGAGCAGTTTATTCTCTATTGGGCATCTCCCATAATTTTTGCATAGAAATATTTTTTTTACTTCTTTTTTTTATTTAGTTGATAAGATTTTATTTTTATTAAAAACTGCTTCAAAATCTTCTTTTTGTTTTTTATTACATAGTTATACCAGTGAATAGTAATACTGGTCTAACCTGCCACCCTCGAATACCAAATCGACTCCAAACGGCTCTGTTTCATTTTCGTTGGCAAACCCTGTGTGAGTCTTTGGCCTCAGTGTCTAAACGTGATAATTTTAGAAGTTCGAAAAGTCACAAAGTTGGTTGTTTTTACCGTGAAAAATGCAAATCTATTTAAAAGTACTTACTCAAATTGTGAAAAAGTTAAAAGCGTTTAATTAAAAGTTGTCTTAACTTTATTTTATTTCTTCAATTTCCCCAAACTTTTCTTTTAGATTTTCCTACTGGAGTTTTAGTTAAATTGAACTAGTTTGGCCCTCAATGTAGATTACTGACGATTTTTATGTATTTCATTCTATTTTAAGTGAAAAACGTTCATGAAAGTCGGATACCCACCTATTGCAAAAATTACATAATAAGCATGCTAGCCATGTTGGGTTATCGGTTTCCTAAAAATTGACTTCCACACAGGAGGTCTATCCTTGAATCGAATGAAAATTTGCTCACAGGAAGTCAAATTCTCTTGCATCTCTTTGGTCCAAATCTTCGGTTTAAATCGGTTTATAGTGAGAAAAACCGATTTAAACCGAAGATTTGGACCAATGAGATGGTTAGTAGCGATAGAATTCGACTCCCTGGGAGCAAATTTTCTCTCGATTCAAGAATAGACGCACAGATACGCTAAATCCCTTTGATAGAAATTCAACGGACTTTCGTCGTTTTCCGATAAGGCTCCAACGGGAAGTGTCTAACTGCCCCTAATGACAAGAGAAACACTCGCACAATCCACTTCTTGGGATTTTCTCGGATGCTTGAGGGAGTGTTTAAGTCCTTAGTGGAGTTTTAGCAGTAAATGGTCTTAGATAGCACATCCTGGGACAACAGAGATAACCAAAGAAGTATTTAGCGCGATTTTATTTGGACAAAAACATGAGCACAGAGTAAAACATTGAATCTCTAATTACTTTTACTTCAGGCACAGGCGTGCACAGCATACTACTACGTACCCTATTGGGAAATCAATTTAACCGTGGCGACCTGATTTTTTTGCAAAACTTTACGTCATTGCATTTGTTTTCCATGGCAACGCGGAGAGTTTATTTATTTTTGCCCACAGTGGGACACCAGAGCTTTTTTTGCACCGGGCCAAAAATTTGGCGATAGTTTACTTATTTTGATTTCGCATTCCGCGCTGCTAAAGCACATAAGTTTTTTTTACTTTCGCTTCCGTGTAACTCATGATTCGTTGCTGTAGCCCGAAATTGCCTTGCATCATCATTACCGCCGCTGTACGGTACCACCGCGCAAATAAACTTTTTGGTCCATGTCACTGCGTGTTTATTTTTCAGGCAAAAACAATAAGTTTTTCTATTTGTCCCTCGGTTTTTGCTAATGTAGTACATTATTTGCCTCTTGGTGTGCTTAAAGACTCCGAAAATATGCAATGGATCAAGAAAAAATAAAAGGAAGCAAATTCTTAAGGTAAGACCTCGGGTTGACTATACATTTTTTGAATAAGTATTGTTGTCTTTATAAGGGTTTTTCCTTGGAAGGTAATTATGCACTATACGGTTTTCTGCCATTTTTTGTTTTTGATGAAAAATTCGGTAATTATGCAGTATACGGTTTTCTGCCATTTTTGAGTTTTTTTGAAAAATTCTTTATGGGGGCACCTTCTAGGGTCCCTAGGACCCCAAATCCGCCTGCGCCCGATTTTGTTTTTTTTTTTAACGAGAAAAAAGGGTGCCCAGGGGGGGTTGTAAAGTGTTTTTTTAATTGTTTTGGGTTGGTTTGGATTAGGTTGGGTTGGACTGTGTTGGTTTGGTTTGTTTTAGTGAAAAAAAAATAAAAAAAAACAAAAAAAATAAAAAAAAACCCAAACGGCGCAGACGGATTTGGGGTCCTAGGGACCCTAGAAGGTGCCCCCATAAAGATTTTTTCAAAAAAAATCAAAAATGGCAGAAAACCGTATACTGCATAATTACCAACGCTACCCAACTACATATTAAAGTAACTGGGTTTAGTGTTTAAGGTTGCATTTACAAGTGCATTTATAATTGAATTTGAAACACTCCTGCTAGCTGTTGCCACTGATTTAAGGACAACAGGTTAACTTAAAAAGCATGCAGATTTAAAAATCGGCTGCTGACGCTAAACGAAATAATCATATTCTATTTTAAACAGGAGCATCAACGACTAGCAAGAGTCTCTTCAACCTGTAAATGGAGCTTTACTGACCTGTTTTGTTAATACTCAAGTATCCGTGTGTTTTTGAAACTGCTGTTGGGATCTAAAATATATCCTTAGGCCTCTAAGATTTCACTAGTAAACTTGCACATAACTTATGCCGCAATAATTTAAATTTAAAAAAAAAATTGAATCAAAATAAAAACAAAATTATGTGAAGTTATCGGAATGTTTCTAGGCGAATTCCTAGTAATTCCAGCGAGCCAGTAAAGTTCTCTTGGTTCTTTGATAAACTCGGGGTAATGCTCGCACAGCGCTAGGCCATTTTCGGCGGGCGACCGCACACGCGGAGTGGTTTCATATTCGTTTTTGAAAAAATATTTTTGAAAGATAAACATAACCTCGAATGGTTTTCTGTCAGAAAACGTAAAAATACCCTTCTGCCTACTGTGGGCCTTGTTGACAAAACACCTGCAGTTGCCATGGTATCGGGGGCTTTAGGATAGTTGGGGGCTTTAGGTTAGAGGGCGCTTTGCTTATCTTGATTTTCCAATACTACTACTGGTACTTTTTTGGCTAGTTACTAAATTATATTGGATTTATATACGTTTAGTCAATACATACGTTAAATTATGTAGAATTTTTTAAAGAAAAAAAAATCGTGTTTTTTGCGATTTTCAAGGCCATTTGAGGTCGGATGACACCGAAAGTGATTTTTTTTAGATTCTCGTCCTCGAGTTATATGAAATCGAATATAATCACGCACCGGTTGCAAAAATTGTAATTTTTAACATTTTTCGACCGCCATTTTGGAAAATGGCATCTAAAACACCTGGTCCAGAATATGGTAATGTATATCTAACTTCTGCTAACTCTTTTTTGAGTAATTTAAATGACTTTGTTGGCTAGACAAGTGAGTAGAACATAAAATTCACAGTTTCGAAATTAACAACAGGCATATAGGTTATTTTAACGGTGTATAGCATAAACATCTGGGATGCCAGATCAAAAAAAATGGTTATTTATGACAAAGACGTTAATTTTATCTCCGGCACTTAAAGTTTTTGCGTAGTTGTAAATTTTAAAAAAACACTGCAAAAAGCTGGTTTTTCAATTTTACATGGTATTTTCAAGGTCAATCAAGGTCATGCATCAACTATTTTTTTTTTCATATTAAGCAGAGATAAGTCCACAAGAATTGATGGCCACCTTTTTAATTTTACTTTTTTACGTAATTGGATAAAATAAGATGTGGTTATAGGTCTCTATTTTGAGATATCAGCCGTCATATTGAAACGCGTCATAGCTGAACAATTTTTTTTTAACGAAATTGTTGGACTTGACATTCTTATCTTTGTTACCCAATTTGGTTCTCTTGGCTTTAATAATTGATGAATAGCGCCCTTTAATATGCTATTTTTGCAATTTGTTAATTTTGCTGGGGTATTTTTCAAGGTCATGAAGCTTCAAACTGCATCAAACTCTAAGGACTTAATTTGGCATACATGCCTAATAGTTTGAGGTACATTTAAAGTTGGTCTGACAAAACGTCAAATTATTAAGATTTTTTTGAAGAGAAAATGGCAAAAATCCTCTTTTTTGCGATTTTCATGGTCATTAAAGGTCGGATGACCTTGAGAGTCCTCGTCCTCGAACTATATGAAAACGATTATAATCATTCACCGGTTGCGAAAGTTGTATTTTAAATCAATAATAGAAAAATAATTCACATTTTTGCGTTAATTAGTGCTCTTATAAAGTAAAGTTTCATCGCTTGTCACGCCACCTTGTGGTTTACGTCTGGGCTTTATTATTATCCTAGGACCGTAAATGAGCCATTAAAATCGTGTTGAGATGGTCGTAAAATTGGTACCTATTATTCATATGTCGTAAAATTTTAAATCGGTCTATGACTTTCTCATAATCTACATAATTAGTTCTTTTTTGTGCAACAAAAAGGAACAACAACGATCAAAGTGTTTCTTGCTTCATAGTTGAACTAACTTTGCTGTTGCAAATTGTCATTTAATATCAATAATAGTGATTGTGTGAGCGTTTAACGAATTGGGGTATGTCCATAAACAGCGTTATTTGAAGCGCCGCGCGCTTATTGCACCATCAAGAGGAAAAGTTTTTCTAATAAGAATTAAAGCCAATTGCACCGACGTACATAATAAAAAGTCTCCTTGGCGTTATGCAGACCTTAAGTTAAGAATTTCATTTAAACGATTTTTAAAGAAACCTTAAGCACTCCTTAAGGTTTTCAGTTCAGCCACGCGACTACTTATTCTCTACTTAACAGAAAATATTTAGTTTTTACCCTTTTTATTGCATTTATAGACGTTCTGATTAACACAGCTAATATTTTGTGTGTTTTCAGACAAATTTTATATTACTGTCATTTGACACATGGTAAAACGAGAAAACCCAAACGTCAAAAAACACGCAAGATAAATTGGTTGACACATTTATCAGTGTTCCCAAAGTTACCACATGTCTGCAACACTGCCAGATTTCAGATCAAACCTCAGAAACCAAAATCAGTTTTCATTACATTTAAGGTTCCTTAATTGTACTTTTCTTAAGTGAATGTTGGTCCAATTGCCTATTAATATTATAGTATACACTAAACCAAAAAAGGCACCGTTTTGTAAAAAAATACATTGAGTCAATGTATTTTGTATATGATTTTTGCTCCGATGTAAAGTTTTATTAATATCATAATCAAGTTTACATACATTTTATACCCAAAACGGTTTACTTATTTTACTGCTTCACGACAGTTTCAAAAAAAAGTTGTTACAATATAAACGTATATAAATTTCATAACCATTTTTATGTATTTTGTATACCCAATACGCCATTTATTAAATTTATTTAGGGCAATGATTAAAATCGTTAACATGTTTTATTTATTTCATATGCTCTTTTATTATCTCCATAACCTGTACATACAATTAATAACAACTATCTATAAAATATCAAGAAACATTTTTCATTGATTTCGTAACTTCCGTTTATTAATTTCATTGCTGTATATGACAATTTTTATAATTTTTCTCCGATTTTTGGAAAAGTTACGTGTTATAAGATGTACAAATGTCTATAAAAAAAATTAATAAACGCCTGTTCTTAACACTATGTACGATATTTTTTTCTGTGTAGATAGTAACCCAGCGCAGAACTGTAAAGTCAGTTTGCGTGCTAGTTAGAAAGCGTGGTAGTACCTGCTGTTGCTCTCTCACTCTTTTACACAAAGGAAGAATTATGAGTCAGTGGCAGCACAAGCAGTAAGAAGTTGGAATGTGGACTGCATTATATTATAACCTATATTGAGGAATATTTTTTTTTATATTAATTTTTTGCATTTGATGTGGGTATTCTTACCAAATGTAAATGTTAGTTGGGACTGACAATCTCATGGTTAGTTTTGCAGATGAAAGGACTCCTATATCAAATTTTGTCCAAGTATATTAAGGCTTATATTAACTCAACCTCATTAAAAATCAAGCGCAAATAAACTACGTTATCCTCCTGGGTATCCATGTATACAGTAAATTACCTTTTATTATTTCATATTGCGTTGTTTCCGCAACACAAAGAGGATATTTTCCTCTAAAACACAAAAGTTTTGTTTGCAATTGTTCCATACTATAGGACCGGAAAACTAATGACAGATTTTTAGGTTACTAAAACGCCGTATTTTCAAAATCACATGAATAGTATTTGCACACGAGTTTAATTTTCGCGTCTTTCTCTTTCCATAGGGCAGTCTAAGAAAAATAATATGGCCGATCCAGTATGGCCGCTGTAGGGTAAACAAACCGTTTTTTGATAAGACGTAATGCTAATTTAAATCAAAAGTTTGGCAAAGTGAAAAAAGATTAAGCAAGTAGTGTAGGGATGTCGATAATTTCTATACCGTGGGATCTTTTATGAAGGAGTTTTGTGACTATGTGGGACTGATAGCGGCCAATCAAGTGTTACGAGGTGTTTTGTTCGCATCCGTGTAGATATGACGACATCTTTTAAGATGACGGCCAAAAATTATAAAAAATACAACTTTCGCAACCGGTGAATGATTATACTCGTTTTCATATAGTTCGAGGACGAGAACTCCAAAAAATTTACTCTCAAGGTCATCCGACCTTAAATGACCATGAAAATCGCAAAAAAGAGGATTTTTGCCATTTTCTCTTCAAAAAAATCTTAATAATTTGACGTTTTGTCAGACCAACTTTAAATGTACCTCAAACTATTAGGCATGTATGCCAAATTGGGTCCTTAGAGTTTGATGCAGTTTGAAGCTTCATGACCTTGAAAAATACCCCAGCAAAATTAACAAATTGCAAAAATAGCATATTAAAGGGCGCTATTCATCAATTAATAAAGCCAAGAGAACCAAATTGGGTAACAAAGATAAGAATGTCAAGTCCAACAATTTCGTTAAAAAAAAATTGTTCAGCTATGAGGCGATTCAATATGACGGCTGATATCTCAAAATAGAGACCTATAACCACATCTTATTTTATCCAATTACGTAAAAAAGTAAAATTAAAAAGGTGGCCATCAATTCTTGTTGACTTATCTCTGCTTAATATGAAAAAAAAAAAATAGTTGATGCATGACCTTGATTGACCTTGAAAATACCATGTAAAATTAAAAAACCAGCTTTTTGCAGCGTTTTTTTAAAATTTACAACTACGCAAAAACTTTAAGTGCCGGAGATAAAATTAACGTCTTAGTCATAAATAAATACTTCATTTTAAACCTTTCTACCATTTTTTTTGATCTGGCATCCCAGATGTTTATGCTATACACCGTTAAAAATAACCTATATGCCTGTTGTTAGTTTCGAAACTGTGAATTTTATGTTCTACTCACTTGTCTAGCCAACAAAGTCATTTAAATTACCCAGAAAAGAGTTAGCAGAAGTTAGATATACATTACCATATTCTGGACCAGGTTTTTTAGATGCCATTTTCCAAAATGGCGGTCGAAAAATTTTAAAAATTACAATTTTTGCAACCGGTGCGCGATTATATTCGATTTTATATAACTCGAGGACGAGAATCTAAAAAAAATCACTTTCGAGGTCATCCGACCTCAAATAGCCTTGAAAATCGCAAAAAACACGATTTTTTTTTCTTTAAAAAATTCTACATAATTTAACGTTTTGTTACACCAACATCTGGAACGCCAGATCAAAAAAAAGTAGGGAGGTTTAAAATGAAGTATTTTTTTATGGCTAAGATGTTAATTTTATCTCTAGCACTTAACGTTTTTGCGTAGTGGTAAATTGGAAAAAACACTAGAAAAAGCGGGTTTTTCAATTTTACATGATATTTTCAAGGTCAATCGGGGTTATGCATCAACTAAACTTTTTTTTCATAGTAAGCGGAGATATGTCAACAAGAATTGATGGCCACCTTGTCATTTTTACTTTTTACGGTCGCCATTTTGAAACACGTCATGGCTGAACAAATTTTTTTTAACAAAATTGTTGGACTTGACCTTTTTATCTTTGTTGCCAAATTTGGTTCTCTTCGTTTGAATAGTTGATGAATAGCGCCCTTTAGTATGTTATTTTTGCTATTTGTTAATTTTACTGGGGTATTTTTCAAGGTCATGAAGCTTCAAACTGCATCAAACTCTAAGGATTGAATTTGGTATACATTCCTAATAGTGTGAGGTACATTTAAAGTTGGTCTGACAGAACGTCGAATTATTCAGATTTTTTGAAGAGAAAATGGCAATTTTTTTTGCGATTTTCAAGGTCATTTAATGTCGGATGACCTTAAAAGTAAATTTTTTGGAATGCTCGTCGTCGAATTATATGGAATCGAGTAAAATCATGGCATGGTTCCGAAAGTTGTATTTTTTATGATTTTTGGCCGCCATCTTGAAAGATGACGGCATATCAACCCCTTCTACACGGATGAAAACAAAACACCCGGTAACACTTGACTGTGTAACTGAAGACCTATCATTCCCACATAGTCACAAAACTCCTTCGTTAAAAATCCCACGGAATTACACATACCCGTTCATTTATATATTATAGACTAATCCTTTCTAAATCGGGAAAAAACAAGCATTTTGCCGAAGTTTTAATAATAAACTCAAAATTTGCAATTGAACGTGAAAATGTCCCTATACCTGTCTGTGTCGCACCCGTGTAATTACAGATAACGTCATCTCTCTCAAATCAGATAGCGCAACTGTCTCTTTAAGCCCATCTGGCCCGATCTTCAGGTTGAACTGAGAGAGACAATGCCTATCCACACTGTGCAAGTGCGAGAGAGATGCTTCTTTAAACTGCCGATTTTAAGTTTATTTCTAATATTTCGGCAAAATGCTCGTTTCTGCCCGATTCAGAAACGATTACCCTATAAAATAGTTACCTTGTATAATCTGAATCTTTTTTCACTTTCCCAAAATTTTTATTTTTATTAGCATTACGTCTTATGAAAAATCGCTTTGTCTACCCCACACTCACCATTTTTAAAGGGCCATCACGTGAATCAGAAATTATTTATTTCCCAAATGATTGTACAGGTTGCAATATGGAAATCGTCAAGAATGTACCTAACTAAAAAAATAGTAGCAAGATTTTAATACCCTGAGGGTATGTTCGTCAGTTTATAAATACAATTGGTAATGAGAAGATAAATGAATAATTAATCATATAAATTAACAAATAAAAATAATATATAAAAAACCTATAAACTAGGTACAGTTAAAAATTATTTACAAAAGTGCATAAAATACAAATTTCAGACAAACTACACACATTAATAGTTATTATAAGGCTTAAAGTCTTCCATATGATAAGGGCACTTTTCTAAAGGATTTTTTTTAATTGTGAGTAATCTTTTGGTATCTCTCACTGCTTTTGGTAGTTTATTATAAAGGTTTACAGCCTTGTAACAGGGAAATCTATCATAAAGTGCAGTATTGTGATGATTAGTTCTTAATAAGCTACCATGTCTTGTGTTATAATGGTTGTTATTAAACACTGCATTTTTCTCAATTATTTTTGACAAAAACCAATGATTTAAAAATGAAAATTGCAGGGAAAGTAAGAATTTTTTGCTGTTTAAAGACAGTTTTATACGTGGTCCGGGGAGAGATTTTAAAGATAAGCCTCAGGATTCTTTTTTTTGCCACAAATACTCTTTCAATATATGCTGCATGTCCCCAAAATATAACATTATATGGCAATACAGAATAGGCTAGTGCATAATAGACATTCATGAGACCATTTTTGTCAAAAGTATCTTTTAATTGACTTATTGCATAGTAAGCAGAATTGAATTCTTTACAGACGTGCTCAATATGATTTTGCCAGTTTAGACCACTATCAATTTGTATGCCCAAAAATTTAGTATTGTTTACTTGCTGAATGATCTTATTTGAGACAATATGTCACTTTGACTCTCCTTATTACTTGTCTTACAGAATTCAGGAATAATAATAAAGATTCCCAAGAAATGGCAACTCTCTACAAAGCTGCTCTACTTTTGTGGTTAACCCTGTATCATTTTCAGCTTCTTTTTTTTTTCAATTCCCATCAGTTCTCTTCAAACATCGCATCTTGCATCCTATCGACTACCTTTACCATTGTCCAAGATTTTTAAGTCACAATATTCATCTTTCACCTTCAGCAACAAAACTATGTCATCGTCGTGGAAAAGCCTTGCTCTAGACGGAGTAACAAGAAGGTATTTTCTGATGTGGATATAACGTGGCATCTTTGTAGCCATTTGCAGCTTAACATTTCGCAGTCCATTGTGTAATCCGCATCGAGTTGGCCGAGACTAAAACAATTAAGGGCCAGTTTCACGAGACTAGTTTTAAGCAATTAACAAATTGCGACCGACACTATGCGAAGAATTGCTTTGGAGGTCAAGCAAAGCAGTTAATAAATCTTTAGGTAAGGGCCGCAAGAGTTGTCAAGTTTTTATTTTAACGACGTAGTGAATGTTCTGCTCAGATCATATAAAGATCTTGAGGTTTTGTTCACCATAAAAAGACGTAAACTTAAATATTTTGTAGATATTTTGAGAAATGACTAATTAAACTTTTAAAATGAATGACGGAAGGAAAAGTGAAAGGCAGAAGATGCTGGGGTAGCAGACGATTATCTTGGTTTAAAAATTTAAGAAAATAGTATTGTGTTAGCACGACGATACTTAGAAAGAGAGTGGAGAAGATGCGGGAGCATGTAACTTCAAGTTCAAATTTAAAAATCATTTAAACCACTTGCAAAAAAGTTGTACATTGGTTTATCCTCTATAGCAACCTCTTTATGAGCAAATTTGAATGAGATATAAGTAAAGAATTCGAGTATTTCCCCAGAGTATGGTTCAGGTATGTAGACGATGTGTTTACAGTATTCAACAAATTTCCCACAAATAAATTTACTAATGAAACAGAGAACAACGGTGCCATTTTTAGACAATTTAGTTAGAAATGAAAATAAATTGGACTTTGACCTATACAGAAAAGGAACCGCCACCAACAGGTATATTCCAAATGACTCTTTTCATTGCTTACAACATAAGCTTTCAAGTTTGCACTTTTTAACATATAGATTAGTAAATTTTCCCTTAAACAAAGAAAGATTTGAAGCAGAAAGAATAGGATTAGAAATATAGCTGGCGAAAACGGTTACGATGAAGGCTTAATAAATAAGCTGATAGATAGACATTGTTTTCAAAAGACCTTTCGGAATTCCACTTTTTTCAGACAAAAATTGTATCAATTCCTTATAATTCTAATTATACGAAAGGATTAGAAAAAGTATTTAATAACACCGGTCTTAAACTAGTATATCAATCCGGAAACATAATAAGAAGTTTACTAGGAAATCCCAAGGACAAAACTACAGTTCTAGAAAAAAGTGGAATTTACGAAATTAGTTGCATGGATTGTGACAAAAAATATGTTGGCCAAACGAGACGCTCTATTCAAACACGATTCAAAGAACACTTAGCACACTTAAAATACGGAAGAACAGAAAAGTCAAGTGTGGCCGAGCATGCTTTTGAAAACAATCATAGATTCACATTAGATAACCTAAAACTTCTAAAAGGTGTACCAAACAAAAGAGTTTTGAATGCATATGAAAGTATTGAAATCATTAAATCCAGAAATAGTTTAAATAAGGATAGAGGACCCATCCCGTTTAGTACACTTTATTCTTTAGTTGAGGGGAGATTATAAAGCGTGATCAATCACAAATTATTAGTCTTATCTCCTCCCACTAAAAGATAGTATGTAAGATAGAGCGTAGTTTATTGTTTATCGTCGCCTGATGATGCTAACGTTGTTAGCGAAACGCGCGTCGAATGCAAAAAAAAAGTTTTTGTTTGTGGAAAACAATCATAATCCAATTTATATTTAACATTGTTTTGCTTTTTTTTAAAAGGATTTAAAAGGATTGTTTTTAAAGTTTTTTATAGGTTCTTTAAAGTATTAGGTAGTAAGTTGTATACTAACGCCTATGTATAAAATACAATTCCTTTTCATATTTTTATTAAAACGACAAGCATCTATTTGGTTTCCTATTCTAGTTTGGTAATTATGGAAATCATCTCGGTATATCAAAGGACCCCGCCCGGAGCTACTGGAGAATGGATTTCGCTGGGACTTTGTTCAAATTTTAGTATGTTTTAGATCTCGATAAAAAGTTATCATAGGCATAAAGTCCTCCAGCCAATATTTTCCAAGATCTAAAGTACGTTTTTGGTTTATATATGCATTTTTCACAAAAAAACAGTTACAGTGAGATTTACTAAGATCTAAAATAGTACCTCCCACAGGTCTAAATATTTACACCTGTGGGCCGCACTAAATTTTAAAACCAATTTTCAAAAAACTCTCACCCATACAGAAAAGACACAAAGTTATTGATTATTTTGTATTGCTATTGCAAAATACCACTAAATAACTGCTTTTTTATATACCAAATAAAAAAACCCTAAACAACTATATTAATTTATTTACAAACTGAAATTAAAACATTAAGGTTATCTAAAAGCTCAGTCAAAAAAACTTTCCTTACTCAAAGCCCACTTATTTCAAAGCTGTAGCTTTCATCAGGAGAGGTGGGTGTAATAAGCCAAGGTGCAAGCAGAGTTAAAAGATCCGAACTCGCTGCTTGTGATTGAACGCAGCGCTAATATTTTTAAACTGACATTTCGACAGTGACAGAAATGTAAAAAAAAACTTGCATTTAAGTTTTTAAAATACATTTCGTAAATAAAAACACCTTTTAGATATATATATATTATTTTATTATTACCCATCTAAATCGTATGTGTGACATCAAGTATTAATTGGAAAAATTAATTAACAAGGGTAAGTTTTAAGCCCCAATGTTAATGTATTCTACAGAGGGTTAAACGATTTAAACCCCGCGAGGGTTTAAATTTTTTAATTTTCTTCTAAATTGAAAATTTTCTCTTAAATCCCATAAAAAATTGTGTTAAGATGATTATATTCATTAAGCAAATTTATTAAAATTCTTCTTATAAATCAAATTATGTCCAAAGCTCAAGGGAGGTTGGTTCAAAATGCTTAAAACCAAAAATATCACTTAAACTTAGGACCGTTCTAAAATAGACTAAACCTTTTTAGTAAATCCCACCGTTAGAGGTCAAATTGTGTCATTCGAAACATAAAAATTGGCAAAAAACTTTTCTTCAGAAATCGTTTTTTTAAAAAAGGCGGTTTAAAAAAAGCAAACGGTGGAATGTTTTCTCTGTTAGAGCTAACTTCTCACTAAACCAGAATATGTATGACATGTTGAAACAGGGCACTTTAGTTTTCCAAAAAATGCTTTAGAACCCTAAAATATTAAAGATTTTTTGTGATTTTTTTAAAAAATACATACCAGAATGTTTGCTTCTGTTTCACTGACCATGTAAAATCATCGCAGGGCAGATCCAGTGGGGTGCCACATATTATAGGGTCATATTTGGGAATATTATTGTGTTTTGGAAACCTAGAAAAATAACAAAATGGCTCCTAAATTTCGCCATAATAAATTCAATTCAATAAAATACATAACCTTATAGCACTCCTGAGTCAGCCGTTCGGTCTTTAGCAGATGATCTAAAATCAGGGTTAAAATATCCCAAGGTTAGTTTAACCCTGGGTTAAAAATAGTATAAAACGATAACTTGTGAAAAACCAAGATAACAATGTAAAACCGTTTTGCTCTATCTTTAACGGTTTCGATGTTACGGGCTGTCAAAGTTAAAAAATGTAAATTTTTTACCTGTCAGTATTTTAAAAAAAGTTGAACATAGGTATAGGACATTATTCATAAAATGTACCTAAAATATTTTGTAGAATCCAAAAATGCAAAAATCTACAGGGTGTTCAATTTAAAATAAGAAAGCTGTTGTCAAGTTTTCTTGCAAATGGCAACACTGCAAATATGAGAGTATTTCATAAAGATAATTTACATGGACTTATGTTAGAATAGAAACTTTGAAAAGTTTCCATTGTATAATTTACAAATTATTCTAAACTTTGAAAAGTTTCCATTGTATAGTTTACCAATTATTCTAATAGGTTACTCACCTTAGAACACCCGGTATATCTCTAATTCAATATTGGTGTGGCAGTAAGTAAAGATTTTTTAAAGCTTTATTTTGCAATTTTTTTTAATGGCTTGACCACCCTGTCACAAGCTGAATAAAAAATCGCAGTAAAGTATTTTAAGTTTTAGATATTCTCGTCAGTATTCTTATGGAAGCAGTTAATTTTTGCCTCATATCTTCGATATGGTTCACCCCCTACAGGGTCTCATCCACAAGGAACCCTAAATATTTTATATAGTTTGTATAATTTTTTTTTTAAATTGAAATCTTGCGGTTTATTTAAACTAAGTTTATGGCTGTCTAGATACTTTGAAATTGTTATGAGTTCATTTAAAAAAATTTTCCTTTATTTCCAAGTTGGTTTTGCCATAGTATTTTAATATTCCATCGTCGGAGTACAAATGTACTCAGACCTTAATTTCTAAAACTGACATTGAGTTTATATATTATATCTTAGGAATTATGTTGGTCCTAAAATTGAGCCTTGTGGAACATCCCAATCAACCGCTTGATGGCTCCTTTTTACGTCTTCAACCTGGACATACTATTTTCTACCATATAAGTAACTTTTATACCACTCAAGACAGACGCCCCATAATTTCCCAATCAATATTTTATCGCTTGCTGTATCGAACTTAAAACAAAAGAAGAAAAATTGGCTTTGGTTTTGTAGATACTTGGTGCTTTTGGTGCTAATATAATGGTGCTTCTTAGCAATTTTTAAAACACCAGTTCCCGATTATTTCAAACAAATGGCCGACTGTCAGTGACGTTATTCTAAAATACTTCCAAAACCTCTCTTGCAATGCTGCATAATTTCCCAGATTGTGTTAAAGATCTGGAAAACCGGCTCTTATTAATTCGTCGGTTTAGAGCAAAAAATAAACTTAACCGTTTGAAAGCTCCTTAAAACTATCTGCAAAATGCTATAAGCAAGCGCTCAAAAGTTTTTCATTCAGAAAACTTCAAAACTTTTTGAAAAAGCCGCGCGTACTCATAAACTGTAAAGGGTGGTCCAAATTCGAGGGGCCTCTATAGCTTTGGGCTTTTGCAGTCGAAAACTAAAAACCGCATTGCGATATGTCAAAGCGTTTCTGAGCTACAGGGTGATTCTCTGAAAAATGTGCGTTTCTAAAAACCCTCTACAACTTTTTTATTTGTAAAGATAGAGATTTTCATTAAAAACATTTTTTGAAGATTTTTTAAGGACAAGTCTACCTGTTTCACCGATTTTGTCTTAAAGCCTTTAGTTCACGAGATATAACACAAAGTTACATTTTTTTAAATGGAATACCCCAATTTAAACAAAAAAAATTGTTTTCTAATAAAATTTCCTGTTAAACGATGTGTGATACACCTATTTTTATTAAGTAGTTAAACAGATATCTCCAATTTTTAATAATTACCATGGTAGGCTGTGTTTAACTCTGACCTATGCAGTTTTAGGGTATCTATCTAGGTAGCTATGATCAAATAAAAACAATTGCCATGATAAACAAGCCCAAGTGTCAAAAGTGGCGTCTTCGTCACGATATAAAAAAGTTTGAAAACTTTGAAATGTACGACATGATAAAATGTTATATTGAAAGTAACGAAAATCGACAGACGGCGTTAAATCTATATTTCCAGAGATATCCGGAAAGAAGGCAACCTCAAAAATATTTTTGAAGTTAAAACGTCATCTACAAGAATACGGATCCTTTACAAAACCGCGGCCTAGGACGTAGAGTAGGAAGAACTAATGGTTCTAGGAGAAATAGAAATTAACCCGAATACTTCCACCAGGGCTATGGAGAGAAACACTGGAATTCCACGCAGCAATGCCGTTCGGGTGCTTAAAAAACACAAGTTTAGGCCCTATCGACCCCGACGGGTGCACCAATTGCAGGTGGTACCTAAATAAAAGCCAAGAAGACCCCGATTTTGCCAGAAAAGTTATTTGGACGGATGAGGCAACGATTTCTAGTGATGGAATATTCACCAGATATAACTGCTATTACTGGAAACAGTAAAATCCCCATATTATGCTGGAACAAGCGAATCAGGGAAGGTTCAGTTTTAAGGTATGGGTAGGCATCTATAGAGGACAAATTATTGGGCCTTATATTTTTAATGGAAATTTAAATGCCAAAAGATACCAACAAATTTTAGAAGCGCAGGTGATTCCGTTTATCGACAATTTGCCACTTCAGCAAAATAATGAGCTATACTTTCAACATGACGGTGCACCTCCTCACAATGCACGAGACATTACTAATTTGCTAAATATTGTTTTTGCCGAAAATTGTATCGGAAATAAAGGTCCTATATATATTGGCCCCCCAGGTCTTCAGACCTGACCCCTTGCGACTTCTTTTTGTGAGGTAGAGTCAAAGATCTTGTATTTCGAAATCACCCAACTACTAGAAGGGAATTGGAAGAGGCACTTCGTACTGCATTCAGGCAGCTTCGTGCGGTAGAACTTCTTAATGCAGAAAATAGCGTCAAGAGAAGATGTAGGATATGTTTACAAGAAAACGGCCGTCAATTTTAGCATTTGTTTTAGAATTAAAGAAAATTGTTAGATGTAGATTTTAGGTGTTACATAGTTTAATTAATAAAAATTTTAAATAAAAAATTTTAATAATTTTAATTTTGTTTATTATTTTAGGGTTGGTAATTATAGTAAATTAGAAGTTAAAGTTCGAGGTTGCTGTGTCCCCTCGTGTCGTAGCCAACTTGATTTTGTATGAAAAAAAAACAATAAAATTTTATTTACACATTTAGGGCGCGCACAGCGCCTACTATGGTAAATATGAAAATATGCATATATCTTTTAAACTATTTAGTAAAAATAGTTGTATGGCACATCGTTCGACAGGAAATTTTATTATAAAACTGATTTTTTAGGAAAATTGGGGGTATCCCATTTAAAGAAATATAACTTTGTTTGATATCTCGGGAACTTAAGGCTTTAAGAGAAAATCGGTAAAACAGGTAGATTTGTCTTTAAAAAATCTGTAAAAAATGTTTTTAATGAAAATCTCTATCCTAACAAATGAAAAAGTTGTAGAAGGCCTTTAAAATCGCACATTTTTGAGAGTCACCCTGTAGCTCAGAAACGCTTTGACATATCGCAAGGCGGTTTTTAGTTTTTGACTTCTCTTGAAAATGCAAAGCCTGCAAAAGCCCAAAGCTATAGAGGCCCCTCGAATTTGGACCACCCTGTACATTTCACTGATTAAGTCAAAGTTTTGCGTTTGCAAAACTTATTTTCTTTTCAATGATGCCTACATTCCTTGCTAGATCTAAAATGTTCTCAAAAAATTCTATGTTGCTGTAAAACTTCTTGTTTGTCAATGTAGTGGCTTGCAGGGTTTTAAATATAAAGTAATTTTTGGTAGCCCTGCACAATGCTAAAGGTAAAATCTGGGTGGTAATAGGAACTAATCGGTACATAATGCCTGACTTCCCAAGGAACAATTTGTCGACGTTTTAACGTTGCCAAAGTCGACTTAACGTTGGCGAAGATTCGCGTCCAACGTTTCCACACCGTCGCACAGTGGGTAAGATTTAATTTCTAAGAGGACAGAAATATTCTGAAGTTTATGTTCAGGTTTTATGGCGTAATTATGTTATTTTCAATTTATGTAAACAAGTTCTATTATAAATTAAAGAAAAAATCAATCCCACTATCCTACTTATGTTATAAATGCAAAAGTTTGTATGTTGATATATGTTTGTGGTTGTTTCTTAATCACGCAAAAATAGCTAAACCGATTTGTATAAAATTTAATAAGAAGATAGGGTGTGACCTGCTGGATTGGCTTATAGGTTACTTTTTGTTTGACATTTCGCTTACTGACAGTAGTCAGGGGAAATTTTCTTTGGATATTTAAATGAAACATCTGTATATTATAAAGATATCTTAACTAGGTGGAAGTTAAGGGAAGGAAGAGGGGTGGGTTGAAGGGTAAAGAACGAAAGTGGGAGAGGGGCGGGCGGTAGGGATTGGATTAAGTTGGTAGGAGTAAAAAAAGCGGGTATTTAGCTAGTTAGACCATAAATTAAACAAAATTAGTTGAATGATTGTGCACTGTTTTTAGTAATGGTATTATAATACTTGCTTCATATTTGAAAATAATCTTATTTTTATAGTGATATCTAAAAATAATTAACTGAAATTTTATAAATCTTGCTAGTGGCAAACTTTTCTATTTTTGGGTTTAGGAAGTTGAAATAAAAAGTGTTCGATAGAGGAGTACTATATATTTCCAAATTTTTCATATTCGAAAAAAATATGTTTTTAACAATATCGTTTGCCATGGACAAAGTACTCTTGTATCAAATTTTTTTTATAGCAGATTTCTATAACCAATAATAAAAAGTTTTCCACGGGCAGCGTTTATAAAAAGTCACCCTGTACATGAAATTTTAAGAAGACGAAAATAGGCGCTAATTTTTCGCCTACGATTTTTGGTTTTAGTTTTTTGATCAAGGGTGAATAATAAAGCTACAAACCAATAATCACATAAAGTTTAGACACCTTGAAATTATGATCAAATCTTTTATGAATGAGCTAGCAAAATTTAACTGAAATTTGAAGGACATTCTAAGAAAAAACTATTTTTTTTTAGTTCTTAAATTTTCTACTCCAATATATAAATAAATAAATAAATAAAGCCTTTATTGCCCAACAGTTAAAACCCTTTACACAGCAATATTATGAGAATTAACAACATAAATACCAAAATTAAACTATAAAAATACTATAATCTAAATTCAATTTAAACCGATAGTTAAAGACAATGATGCAAAATTAAATAATTTTAAACAGGAGAAACATAATTTGTTAACTAAGAAAAAGTATTTTGAAAGTACGTTTAATGTCACTAATGTTACTTTCAAAGATATCACATTCATGGCAAATTAGGTTAAAATATTGGCACATGACATAAGTAGGAGATCTAGTAAGAAGATTGGTTCTGGCTCTCTCTAGTTTAAATGTATTATTATGTCTATACATATTATAAGGCACATTAAAATTAAGCTTACTAAGTAAATCAGCACAATCGATCTTTGAATGTAAAATTTTATGTAAAAATGATAAAGCAAAAAATATACGTCTTAGCGTCAAACTATCAATTTTATACCTGGCTAGCAAGATTTCGTTATCTATTCCCCTTTCAGGATATTGGTTATCTTCTTTCCAAACGAGATATTTCAAAAAACGTCTTTGAACTTTTTCTATGTTATGCTTATGAATGTCATAAATTGGAAACCAAATCAATGAGCAATATTCGAGTTTGGAACGAACAAATGAGAAAAAAAGCAATTTTAATGCTTCAACATTAGTAAAACCACGACAGTTCCTGACGATAAAGCCATACATTCTGGATGCCTCGGCGCATTTATTGTTAATCTGATCAGTAAAACTGAGTTCTGTGTCAAAAGTAACTCCCAGATCAGAAAATGAATCGCATCGTGAAAGAAGGTTACCATCAATGGTGTAGTGAAAAGTTATAAAGTTGATTTTGCGAGTAAAAGTAATAGATTTACATTTTGACACATTCAGTGACAGTCTGTTTTCATTGCACCAGAGCTGAAGACTATTTAGGTTTTCCTGAATTAGTAAGCAGTCTTCAGGGCTATTTATTAAGGAAGAGAACGTCTGCTTTGATTTTACAAAAAATGAAAAATAGCTTTTTTTACCTTTTTTTTTAAATGCCTTGTAAAGTTTGACAATATAAAAAATGCCTTCTTATTTTGTAGCGTTTTTGAAAAGTTCCAAAAAATGAGTTAACTGAATTAAATGAATATGTTAAGATTATGTTAAATTAACCAGCACATACCTCTATATCTCACGAGCATAAAATTATAGTTAATTTTTGTACTGGAAATCCATAAGAAAATCTCAAACTTTATAGAATCTTACAGAAAAAAACGACTCATTGCTGCAATTTAAGTTGACTTGCAAGTTTGCGCTCCTTTATCGTCTCGTCATGACCTACTATGAGAATAATAATATAATGGTTAAATAACAGGGACATTTCTATTTTAAAAAAAACTATAAAAAAATACTTTATTTAAAGTTTCATTTTAGGGTTTTTATCCTCCCACTTTCGTCATTTCGCCCTCTGTGCGTCGCCGAAGCGACCACGACTGAAGTGTGCTTTGGATAATATTTTTATATTATTGAAATCAAGACTTCCACGTCCACAAATGGACTAATTTCCAAACACCATTTACAACTTACAGTTGATTTATAACATTAAAGTTTTCCATCCCCTAAATTTACCAACGAATCTTAGTTTTTTGTCAAAAATGGATATTTTGCCTTCAAAAAATTCCCATTTTTTTGTTAAATTATTTTATGCACAACCGGGCATTAAAATGCCTTTTAACGCCCGCGCTTTACAGCGATAAGTGGCACTTTAAGGCCCTAGAGCTCACTTAACGCCCGCGGGAATTACAGTGATTTTCGCTGAAATTTGATAGTCATTTTGCTTTTTCTGTTTTGGCTTGCATTTTGTTCGTTCAAAACAACGAGTTACGTACACGGAAAAAAACCTTTTTGGAACAAGATTATTAATTTTGATCCAAGAATAGCTTCATCTTCGATATCCTCAAATCTAGTTATTCTTTATCCAAGTAATATCCTATTCTTAAATATAATGCATGACTAGCGTTGAGACAAGTGTAATTTATATTATAATTCAAATATAGGTCTATACTTATTTTAAGACAACTTGGTTTTTTACGTTAAGCGGACGCTATACTCAATTCAATTTTTTTTTTGCTTTTTTCGAACACTGCTTTAGGTTGTATTGATGTCAAATTCTATTCGAACGAGAACAACATGTTTTTAACGCAAAAGTAACTATATTTCAATTAAATATAATTTTATACTTACCTCAAATAGTTCTTATACTTGACTGAAACCGACCTTATATTTCACTTAACACCAATTGTAGTTAAAACAAAAGTAGCATATATATAATACAGGGTTCCTAAGATTTTCCTTAGGGATAGGATTTCAATAAATCAAACAGAAATGGCATAGAAAGTTCTGCGCCCACAAAAGAAACAGGTATATTGAGCAATGGTGCCAGTTTGTTATTATCTCCGGACTGCTTTCATGAGAAAAAATTGTCGCCACTCTTTCATTGTGAGCATAAATCATAGTTGCAATAATAACCGTTGACAAGATGTCTGCAAATTCCGCTAGATGGCGGCCACACCATGAGATTTGAACATCTAATCTAATTAAAAATTTGATGTTTTCAGGTCCAAATCACAGCTTTTTCTTGCTTAAAGGAGGCGGCAGGGTCCATTATTTACGATACTGAGTGATAAATTCGTGAGGTTGTTAACATTAGAAAGAAATCTCTTCGCTTTTAATTAAATTTCTTTCCATTCGGTTCTACTAGTGACATCTATTCGGAAACGGCCAAACCATGCAGCTAGCACTAGCAGCCAAAGAAATCAATAAACGGCGCTGTTTTTCCTGCAGAGCTTTTTGCTTCCGATATTATTGATTTTAAGTTTCTACGGAAATATCTCAGTCGATTTCTCCGGCCGTGTATGAACGCTTTAAGTTAGGCATTTGCATGTATCTCAATTCCCAGCCTGTAAACAGTGCGTAAGGATAATGGTTACAAAATGAAAAGCCGAAAAATATTTTTTTTACGATATCTTTCATCAGTTTGGTATTAAAGTCGAGCAAAAACAATTTTTATTCCAGTCCTAAAGGTATGAAAATGGAAAACATTAGAAAACAACAACCTGGAATGGATTTTCTACGTGTAAGATGTAGTGACAACATCGCCCCATGCCCATCCTTTTCTGCCTAATGTGCTTTTCCGTTTGTCTGCGTCTTATACACGGCTGCTTGGCCCCCTAAGGATTTGCTTAGGAACCCTGTATATGCTAATATAATAATGTTATTTTACTATAACGTAGCGTAAGCCCGTCAACCCTTCTCCTATAACCATGCTGATTCAATCTCGTAGCGGAATCAAATCAACACGATTATTGGATACAAATGGAAAAGACTCACATTTCCATAGGCGGATTATGTGGTGTACTTCCAGTGCTGAGTTTCTGCGGCTCACGCATATATCAGAAAACTTCCGCAAGCTGCCAGCGAGATGTTATGACCACAATTTTGAACCGACTCTCGCGATAGCACGCTCTGAAGCGCTCTTGCAAAAGAGGCGGTCAAGACCGTGCCAAACAATAGGTGCTTTCGCCACTTCATCCACACTTCTTAACAACCGTGGGTATACATAATGATACTCGGTTTCTCCTATTAATGTAAGGAAAGTATTTAACTTTTTAGGCGTTTATAATAATCCGAACCTGTAAACTAAAGATATAGGAGTATAGTTTTACCTATATTAAATGATAGATGTTGAGATAAAAACCTGAGACTAAAGGCCATTAAGTCTTTGTTGCCCCCATACCAAACAACAAAGAAGGAGAATGGATTAGCCAAGCGGTCTTACGGTGCGATTCGATATTGGGTTATTTCTTGTTTTTAGTACAGCTCTTCTTATTTTAAAAATAACTAAGGCTTTATAGCAATAATAAAAGGACTTGATCCAAATTAAACCTTTGTAGTTAAACTAAGTTTAAAGTATGATTCAATCAATTCGTAACATACTTTAGTTCAAGATTTATCTTTTTCTTGTGAAAAGCTTTTTTTCGACTTGGTTTTAATATGTTTTCGCTTTCAAAGAAGAATTTCTGGTTTTAGTCCAAGTAAACTACCTGTTTTTTAAAAGAATAATAAACTCTTATCGGTTGACCTCTAGAAGTTATTTGATTTAATAATAGCTTTGGTTTTGATTTAAATTACCGCCTCTTCTTATTTAAAGTATATTTGGTTTCTATTTAAGTATAAGAGCCTTCGTAGATCAAGAATAGGTAATTGCTTCATTCTGATAATCCCTATTCTTATACTAAGAATAATATACTTAAAGCAAATGTAATTTTTCAAGAATAGAGCTATTGTTAAATATAAAATATATTTGTTTCCGTGTAGATATGTTTTTTTTTTCAGTTTTTTCATAGATGTAACAGCAATGCAAAGCAAGTTTCGTTTTATTTGTTCAATTTTTATTTCGAGAACAATAGATAAAGAACAATAAATAAATTGCATAATTATGGGTAATATGCTTGTTTCGTTGGTGTGTCTTCTTTTAAGTTTAGGCATCCACTTTCAGCAATATTCTCCTCTGAACGCCACAAAAAATAGTCCTTATATATCTTCGTAAAGTTTTCTGGATTTCGCAGGCAAAAGGTCCTTGTTTGAAAGTTTGAGACAATGATGTATTTGAAATTAACTCTTGTGTTTCGGACTTCCATTGTCTATATTTTATTTATACACGACGTTTCCATCAGTAAAATCTCTGATCGTCTTCAGGTGCAAACTACAATCTATTCCTAAGGCTACGTACTTATATACTATGGGAAATCTCTCAGCCGTGAAGTTTAAGAAGTTGGCTCCGCCCAAGGAGAGGCTTCCAAATATTTGGAACTTCAACACTTGGTTTACTGAAAATACCCTGATTCGGCCCAATAAAGGCAGCTTTAAGGAATTTTCGCTTCTTCCAGTGTGACTCCTTGTGCAAAACCTTTGCTTCTGTCCACTTCATTCGGTGTTGTTTTGACCATGAGTGTTCGGCGATTCCTGATTTCGTTGTTTCACCTCTTTAGGTATTCGTCTGTAAGCCTAACAGATAGTGGTCTTTTTGTTTCACCTATGTATGATTCACCCCACTCACAAGGAACTTGGTAAATGCATTCCTTATTTTGTTTGTTCTCCGGTTTTGTTTTACTAGGAAGGCTCCGAATTGTATTATTAGATTTAAAAGCTGTTTTAATATTATAGTTTCTCGTTACTCTTCGAATTTTCCCTGATACTCCTTTAATGTATGGGTTTGGAAGGAATGCATTTGCCTGGTTTTGGTCTTGTAATATCTGTCCTGTTTGCTGAAATTTAGAAATAGTATCTGTTTTAAGTTTAAGGCTGTAACCATTCTGCTGCAGATCCTTCATTACGTTTCTTATTTCGATTTCCAAGTCATGAGAATTGTTACAAATTTGAACGGCTCTATTATGCAAAGTTCTTATTATACCTCGTTTGATTGTAGCAGAATGATTTGAACCTTGATTTAAATATTGTCCTGTGTGAGTGGGTTTACGATAGACTGTTGTTCTGATGTCGCTGTCTACTCGTTTGACAAGTATATCAAGAAAAGTAATTTGACAATTTTGCTCCAACTCCATTGTGAATTTAATGGTGGGTCTTATGTTATTTAGGTGGTGAAGAAATTCTGAAAGTTGCTGGTCATTCCCGGTCCAGACGATAAAAGTATCATCAACATATCTTAGCCAGAGCTTAGGTTTATATGTTGCCGTATCAACTGCGTGTGATTCGAACCACTCCATGTAAATATTGGCCACCACTGGCGAAAGAGAAGAGGAGTTATGTAGACAGCACTCCAACAACTCCATCACTCCCTCCAGCGGCAGGCTTGTACGTTCACAAAGGGATTCGTCATCAACCAGTCTCTGTCTAATAATATCTAGCGATTCCCTTATCGGGACATTGGTGTATAGACTTTCGACATCAAAACTGACAAATCTATCTTCGAGTCCTAAAACAAAAGATTTAAGAATATTAACAAAATGGTTGGAATTTTCTACAAATGAAGCGGTCTTGCCTGCAAGTGGTTGAATAATTTTCAAAAGGAATTTATACAGATTGCTTGTTGGAGAATTTCTGGAACTTGTGATTGGGCGTAAGTGCATTGCATCTTTGTGAATTTTGGGGAGTCCATATAGATGAGGAGGCTTGCTATAATGAAACGCACTCACACAGGACAATATTTAAATCAAGGTTCAAATCATTCTGCTACAACCAAGCGAGGTATAATAAGAACTTTGTATAATAGAGCCGTTCAAATTTGTAACAATTCTCATGACTTGGAAATCGAAATAACAAACATTAAGAAGGATCTGCAGCGGAATGGTTACAGCCTTAAACTTATAACAGATACTATTTCTAAATTTCAGCAAACAGGACAGATATTATAAGACCAAAACCAGGCAAATGCATTCCTTACAATTCCATACATTAAAGGAGTATCAGAGAAAATTCGAAGAGTAGCGAGAAACTTTAATATTAAAACAGCTTTTAAATCTAATAATACAATTTGAAGCCTTCTTAGTAAAACAAAACCGGAGAACAAACAAAATAAGGAATGCATTTACCAAGTTCCTTGTGAGTGTGAATCATACATAGGTGAAACAAAAAGGCCACTATCTGTTAGGCTTAAAGAACATCAGACGAATACCCAAAACAACGAAATCAGGAATCGCCGAACACGCATGGTCAAAACAACACCGAATGAAGTGGACAGAAGCAAAGGTTTTGCACAAGGAGTCACACTGGAAGAAGCGAAAATTTCATGAGGCTGCCTTTATTGGGCAGAATCAGGGTATTTTCAGTAAACCAAGTGTTGAAATTCCAAATATTTGGAAGCCCCTCCTTGGGCGGAGCCAACTTCTTAAACTTCACAGCTGAGTGATTTCCCATAGTATTTAAGTACGTAGCCTTAGGAATAGATTGTAGTTTGCACCTGAAGACGATCAAAGATTGTACTGATCGAAACGTCGTGTATAAATAAAATATAGACAATGGAAGTCCGAAACACAGAGTTAATTTCAAAAGGTCCTTCTTTGCCTCGTGAACTCTGTTCCTTGGTATGAAAAGTACCCCGCACCCGGTTATACAGGATTATATGGGAAGTTTTTTTCCGGTGGAATTCGCTATAATTATGATATGTTGTAGAGGGATATATAGCTAAAAAAATGTGAAATTATAAAAGTTTTTGTATGTCTTGTTCCTGAGATATAAATGGTCAAACTTGGAAAAAAGGCTGTTTTTGGCCATGTTCTATCAATAAAAACTCGTAACACTTATCTAAAAAAAGTAAGTTATCATAAAATGAAAATAGTAGAAGCTTGAAAACAACATTTATGAAAAAACTGATATTTTTTATACTTCCACTACTACCGAATTTTTAATACAAACATGTTGTAGGTAAGCAGAAAATAATAGTTTTAACCCATTTTTAAAGAAAAAAATAAGTTTGGTTTTTTAGTAACTTCTTCTTTCTTAGATAATGACTTTTCTTTTATAGGTCAATTTTTTTACCTAATAAAATCGACAATATTTGATTGTACCTGTAAAAAACGATTTTGTTAATAACAATAGTAATTTTTTTAGTTATATTGGGTTAGAATAATTCACAGCAAATCGTCTAACTATCAAAAAATTGTTGTATAGCTTTTGGTTCAGATACAGGGTCTATTCAAAAATATTTGAAGTATTTACTTTTTACCCGTACATGGCTTTTAATTTATTTTTTAAAAACCACTCTGTCAGTTTTAATAAAACTTTATGTGGTTATTTCTATATCTATCCTCGAACATAAAAAAATATATATTTTATAAGTCTGTATCCATGTATTTATATTTTAGATCATTTTAAGACTTAGATCGAGACGAATACCTATTCTGCATTTGTACTACACATTTCAAAATAGTATATATTCTCTGGTATAAAAATCTAAAAAACATTATAAAAAATGTAAAATAATCTACAGGGTCCGTCAAGAGGATATCTTGTTTTATTTTAACCAATTAAATCAATAGAAATGCAGCACATTTAGACATCATTCCGTCAATAGAAAAGATTTTTTATTTAATCCACTTAATTAAACTGAAATGCTGCACTCAATGCAGTTTTAAAACTCAACCTCCACGAATCTACTTTGTTTAAGATTCGTAATGTTAAACTAATTAACTTGTTTACCTATAATTATTTTTGTTTTTTAGTTAAGTAACAATAAAATAATAATGACCGTCTAAATGAAATGCAATTGTTAATATTTAATCAGTTAAATAGAATAAAAAGATTTTCTCTTGACAGATCCTGTAAATTATCTTACATTTTTCAACATATTTTTTTAAATTTTTATATTAGAGTAAAAATGAAGAATAGGTACTTCTTTTTATTCGTCTCGACGTAAGTCTTAAAATGATCTAAAATATAAAAATTAATATCTCTAGATACAGATATATGAAATGTATTTGGTATTTTGTATGGTGGGAGATAGATATAGAAGTAATCCGGTAAAGTTTTATTAAAATTGACCGACTCGTTTTTAAAAAATAACTTCAAAGCCATGTAGGAGTAAAACGTTAAACATATTTTTTTAAATAGACCCTGTATTTGAATTATTTTAATTCAATGTAACTTAAAAAATCACTATTTTCATTCACAAAATGGTTTATTACAGTTACAATCAAATGTTGTCGATTTTATTTGGCAGAAAAATTGACCTATAAAAGAAAATTTATTATCTAAGAAAAAAGAAGCTACTAAAAAACCAAACTGATTTTTTTCTATAAAATTGGGTTAAAACTATTATTTTCTGCTCAAATACAACATGTTTGTTTTCAAAATTTGGTAGTAGTAGAAGATTAAAAATATGAAGTTTTGACTAGCCTCTAATGAATTATAGGTGTGTTTTAATTTCAAAAGACAGTGAAAAAAAAATAAAATAGGTGGGACCCGTTTAAGTGATCGCAAAAATTCCATAGTAGAGCATGCTTTAGTGTTTCCTTTATTTTCCCCATTTCGTACAATTAACGGGGAAAATATTAAGGGTGCCAAAGTTAATTTGCTGAAATATTTAAACCGTTTTTGAGTGTCATAATTATTTGCGAGATGGAAAATATTTCAATTTGGTTTTACCGTTTAATTTAATTAGAAAATGCCTTATAGTGATTAAATTAACCCCAAAAATTTAAACGGTATAATTTTAAAATAAACAACAAACTCAATAAAACTGGAGTACTTGAGTACCTACTCACTTAATTTGGGAGCAAAAACTTATTATTAGGTTACATTATGTATATAAAAAGTGTTTTAAATTAAACACTTTTGTAGGTTTAAAGTACTTTCAAGAGATATAAAAAAAAATTAGGAGAAGTAAACAGAAGGAAACAATTTTTCCCTGTGTTTTCGTTGAATTTATTATAGAGTTATTATTTTGAACAAATTGCATTTTTTTTTGTTTCCTGAGCAAAACCAATTTTTTTTGGGTTGAACTACACTCACACACAAGTAACGAAAAAATATATTCCTTGTTACAAAATATATAGGCATACAATGAATATACAAAATACATACAACCATATATTTTTAATTTAAAAAAAGCAATTAAATAGCACATTTTATTATTGAATCTAGCGTTTAGACAATCAAGTAACATCTGAGACAACTCTCGTAGTCCAGCCAACACGACCTCTACTAAATGCGAGATATCGTATGCCTGATGACGTCATAATGGCGGCGACTGGCGCCTACTCAGTGCTTTGTTTACATTCGGTGAATAAGGTTTTTTTTCATTTTTAGCGGTTATTTTTTCATCTAAATATTATTAAAACCTTACAAACAGTTTCTTAAATATTTAATTGTTTAGTGACCTTTAGAATTAGTTTCTATTCAGTTTTGTGGGTTTAAGGTCAGGAGAATGAAAAAAAAATTGAAATTTACCGACGTTTCGATGTATTTTACATCATCTTCAGGGTTTCTAAAATAAAATACAAAAGAAAAATATGAAGCTAGTTTAACCTGTTGATTTAAAAGGCATTGTTTGTTTGTATACACGGCTAATTAATTTTTTTACTTTTTCTTTTTCTTTCCTTCTCCCCTCCCGCAGGATTAAGAAATAATAAACAATATTAAAATTGAGAAAAAAAGAAAAAAAAGAACGCACGTTACAGAGTATATTTATATATGACAAAATAAATTTAAAAGACTATTTTAAATTTGTATGTTAAAGAGGTTAATGAAGTGGGTACTTACATTTGGGTTGTTTTTCAGTGGTCTCTTACAGATTCTAACAAACATTTAAAAAAACAAACGGTATGTTTTTATGGACAGTTAAAAGACATTTAAACAAGAAGCAAACAAGTTAAAAAACCAAAAATGTTTAAAATAAATTATTTTATATTCTTAACAAAGGTACTCTCTTTCGTACTGTGTGTTTTAAATGACTAGAATAAAAAGTGGTATTATTAATTAAATAGTACAAACCTCCCGATATCTCAAAACACGATTACAAGAACACCAACGAGATCAAAAAAACGCAAATTTAAATGCAAAAAACAACAAAACAGCTCTTGCTACACACATTTGTAACTATGTTCACAAATTCAACTATGATGACACAGAAATTCTGAACACCCAAAAAAATATCGAAAAAAGGCAACTCTCTGAAATGATTAACATAAAAAAACATAAAAATACCGTCAATTTTAGACTAGATATTGAAAACCTAAATTCTGCTTACTACAATCTTATAATGGCCATTAAATAAAATACATTTTCCCAAAAGATCAGTTAGACAATCAAAAAAGAATCAATATAGTTTTTGGTTGAAAAAAAAAATTAATTATATATAAAAAAAACAATTTACTCAAAACCAAAAACATCCTTTTTTTTATTAGTTATCTAAAATAGAATAGTCATAGAATCATAGAAAAGTTTCTTAAATGTTTAAATCACAGATAACTTATTGTTTTTGTATCAAATTTTGCGAAAAAGCCTGTGTTTTTTTGTGTTAAATAGGTTTAGAGATTTTATCAAATGGCCGATCGGGTCGTTTATTAAGAGGGTTATGAACAATTTTTCGCCGGTATAAATAGGCAATTGATTCGAAAAAGTGTTTTTGCATATAATTTAGAGATTTTTTGTTTATGTAGGTACCTATGTGTTATTTTGTAACAAGTGAATTTGGTATAAATATTTTATGTTCTTTTTTAGAAATGCCTACTTCTTGTTGAGGGCCGAATTGCAAGAGCCATTACAAAAATAATGGACCAAATATATCTGTGTTTCAATTTCCAAATAGTGCCGAACTAACAGAAAAATGGCTGAATGCAATTCAACGTGAAAATTTCACCCCAAACAAAAGTTCAAGAGTAAGATAAAGAAATGACAAAAGTACTGAAATTTGTGCTAATTTAAAATGTGTTTTTGTACTTGTTAGGTATGTAAATTGCATTTTAAAAAAAATTAAGTTGAACAATCAACAAAATTTTTTACAAATACCGGGAATCTTTTGGATGTTCCGCTTTTAAAGCCATGAGTAAAAAAGGTAGATATTGGTACCTGCTGTTTTTTGTTTAATTATTACACATAGGTGCTACTTATTATAATAGTTAAATGGCACCTACTATGAGCCACACTTGGTATACAGGGTGATTCAAAATTCTCTAGAAATACTTTAACTGTAGGTAGAATTGGTTGTTCTGAACAAGAATTAGTAAAATATATTTTTGTAAACTCTTTCGTTTGTGATATATTTTTTCTGAGAAGCAGCCTTTACTACGTGGAGGAAACATACATTTTTGAAAACAAAACTTTGAAAACTTCAAAATGCTTGACAAAAACCCTAATACTTGCCATTGTCGGCCACACGTAGACTTGCTTCGTAAATTATTTTAAAGGCACTTCTCAAAAAAATACAAAAAATTAACTCCTAAATTTAAAGAAAAAAAATGAAATTTAAACAAAATAATCACGTAACTTTTCTTAAATTAATGATATCTAACCACTGTTCAAATCTTTCTAGGGAATTTTGAATCACCCTGTATATATATCCCAAAAAAAATCAATAAGAAATATCAATTTCATACATTTGTGGCACAGGGAATATTTACTTACCTACGCTATTGTATATTTTCATTATAGGTTTGCAGTGTATAGTATCTATATGATAATTTAAAAAGCTATTTTCACTTAAATCTAGGACTTGTCTAGTGTGACCATTTATAGTATTTTTCAGAGTAGATACTGTACTCTTTTTTAGAGCTTTGTACTCTATTAGCTTAGAACTATACTCTTTTTCCCCATATCACAGAAAATGGCCTCTGAAATGGTCAAATTTTCAAACCAAAATAAAAAATTCACATCCAACGCTAATAGGGCACGTGTAAGTCTAAAGATAACATTTAAAAAAATTGTAAAATTTTGCGCTATTAAATGATTATTTTTTACAATTTTAGTTAAATTTTACACAATTTTTAGCAGCTGCTAATAGCCTCGCTTATAGCATTAAAATACTCTGCCAATTCATGGGCACCGAAGCTCACACGTTTCGTATTATTTTGGTTCGCGATAATGTCCCCCCTATTTCTCCCCCCCCCCTCCACGAATGATTTTTTTTTAACCCTTACAAAAAAAATTTGACACTATAGTCGCGATTCTTCAGAAACGACAGAAAATCTCACCCGTCAGAATTGTGAAAAGTGGCGATTTCTACTTATTGCCTCATTTAAAATAAAAACACAGCGTCCTTCATATTTATCCTAACGTTGTAAGAGAAACTGCGTCATTTTTTTAATAACATTTTGTAAATTTACTATTTTAAAGATCTTCTGAAGGACTAGTTTATGGCGGAGCTAAATTGTTACTACGCGTACCCATGCATGTCAAAAAATGTCCAAGATTTTCACCATGTAAAAGGACAGACAGAATTTGTGTGACTTTTCTGAACAGTGTTTATATAGAAGGGTTTTTTCGCAAAAACTGCCTACAAAAATTAAAATTGATGTATTTTTTATTTACTGGAACAGTATTAAGACACAAAATTTTAAGGAATATTAGCAAATAAGTCCTGATAAAAAAGCAGTTAGTGTAAAGTTGTGTTTAACAATCGCCAGATTTTTTCTAAGGGCCAGATTTTCTGACGGTTTTTGAAGAATCGCGACCCCCTTAACGAATTTTTTGCCAAAATGTTTTGACTCTCCCTTAAAAAAAAATTTACCCTCTCCCAAAACTTTTTTGCTAACTCGCCCCCCCCCCCATTATATCGCAGGATGTTCCGCATTTTCTTTAATAAAACAGTGAATACTCTAAAGAATACTTAATCAATTCTTGTAAAAGTTTGTCAGTTCACAATAATTTTTCTAAAAATCTAATATCCGCTAGTGACTAAAGATGATGTTGTATTATGTGCTGCATTTGATTATTTAACTGTGGGAAAAATTCTTGCCAAAGAAGAAATTCGGAAAAATTAAACAACAATCACTTTGGAAAATATAAATGGTGCAGACATGACTTCATTTCTAGGTCACATTTTCAAAAGACATGAAACAATTTTCATTATTAATAGAATTTTGTTTAAATTTGCAAATTTGCTACTTAAGAATTAAACCTCATTATGCCTCAACTCAAATTAGTTAAAGAAGAAGTTAAAAAACCTCCAAATCAGTTACTTCAACCGAAAAGAAACTAAAAAACAAAAGATCCAAAGATCTTGGGTGGAAATAAAGAAAATTCATACTTGGATGAGTATTCCACAAGGAACACACAAAAAATCAAAGCGAAAAGAGAAATGAATAAACGATGTTTCGCCCTGGGTAACCAGCGTGGGCTCATCAGTAGTTTCACTGGTCACCCTCCACTATACTTCATTAAACACCATCATACACTTAGATTTCCAACCTTGAACCACTCACAAATAGGCATCGTTCCGCACTGGTACTTACTTATCCAAGTTACCTAATACGAATTCGTCCTGGCGTGTTAATATTTCCAGTAGGATTATGCTCCTAAGGCAATTAAAATAAAGAAGAAGTTAAAAAACCTCCGAATCAGTTACTTCAACCGAAAAGAAACTAAAAAACAAAAGATCAAAAGATCTTGGGTGGAAATAAAGAAAATTCAAACTTGGATGAGTATTCCACAAGGAATACACAAAAGATCAAAGCGAAAAGATAAATGAATAAACGATGTTTCGCCCTGGGTAACCAGCGTGGGCTCATCAGTAGTTTCACTAGTCACCCTCCACTATACATCATTAAACACCATCATACACTTCTCTTCTCACATTCACACATCTTTTCAAATTAGTTAGTTTTATAGCAGGACTACATTTATTTGAAATTGATTTATATCATTTGTTTGAACTCTTAAAATGTTGGTTATTATGCTAACATTTAATTATGTTTTCTAGAGATCTAGAAACTGTTAAAAAATAATTTCAATCTCTTAGAATAACAAACAACCCGCCATACGCTCGTCAAACGTATCGGCCTCGTGGGCGGCCATCTTGTTTTCGATAATTTGCTTAGGTGGTGTTGGTCCAGCAGTAGTCGGTTAACATCTCACAGTGCCATTTTCCCTGATACCTTCTCTTCGTGTTTAAAATATCTTGGTGGAAATTCTCACCGTGCTCGTCACTTATAGAACCACAATTTTTCGGAAAGTAATCCAGATGAGAATGTTAAATCCTAGGTTTTCGTAACACAGAAGAAGTTGGGCAACCAGGTCTTTATCATTTTTTGCTCTAGTGTTTCCCGAAAAATTTGTTGCAACTGTTTTAAATGCGTTCCAAGTGCCTTTTCCTTGCCTTGAAGTATGAAATCGAATTGCGCATCTCCGAAAAGTTTCCTAATCTGGAGACTCAAAAATATTCCCTCTTTGATTTTAACGTCACTGATTCTGGAGAACTTTTCTTTTAGATAACTAAAAACATGGCTTTCTTTGTCTATGGTATTTACTAATTTTATATGAAGTGGCGGTAGTAAATTATTTTTGTTTGCTCGGTTTAAAATAAAAACTTAAGAAGAAGAAGAAGAAGTCAAGAAATAAAGTGTTTGTTCTTCATGCCCTTACCTTACTTGTTTTCTTGGCAGTTCTTCAAATAAAAAAGATACACTGAAAGAAAATTTTCTTTGCACAAGGTATGCAAAATAATTATTGTCACCGTATTCTTTGCTGAGTAGTTTTTATTTTTCAGTCTAACATTTTTTTAATAAACTCAGTGACAGTCAAAAATCAAATCCTTTGTAAGACACACTTAGATCCACACCTTAAATATTAAACTCAGGCACTTTTAGCTCGGGATATGTTAGCTATTCTGTTTTCTCGAACAAAGTAAGCTGCACTGTTTAAAATGTCGTAATTCGAGCTACTACGTTTTTTTTTAAATCGAACAGGTTGATCAACCAATCAATGCCAGAGACATCTGCTGGCAGTTTCAGTAACCCCCAGGGGTGAATTGCCTCATAACCGTCGATGGTAATATTTTGAGTTTCAGTGGTATATCGTCGCGGCGGTCACCAATCGATCAAAGAGCAATTTCCGGAAGGACGAGATACCGAGTGGATTTTTACAAGATACTTTTTTATCACCTCCTTATCTTATCTTCTTATCTGTAACTTTGTATTAAATAACTAAAGTGGTATTTTTTTAAGCGTTGGTTTAAACATTGTTTAATATACAGGGCTCGACAGTTGCCGAAATAGCGTGCATTGAAAAAGAGCAATCGCTAGCGAAAGAGGTAATAAACTTGAGAAACCGATACGCTGTTGCCGATTTCAACCACGATTAACTAAAATGTTCCACAGTAAGATCCCGTCATATTTAATGATAAATGTTGCCTTTAAAGGGCGTAAAACAGTGATTATGAGTATTTTCTTCATTTATTTTGAAATTAGAATCCACTAAATTAATTAAAATGTTCATTTATCCAAAAACTTTTACTACCGATTGACGTTGCTCTTTCAATAAAGCTGCGAAAAGTCTGAACCTGACAAAATTATACCTTTTTAAAAGAGTCAACCAAAAAAAGGCACTTTTCGTTTTGACCATCTCCGATTTTGATGATTTTTGGTACACTTATTCTTCTGATCCAAAAACTTAAAAATCCAAAAAATTAAATTTTTTTGGATAAGCGGTTTTTGTTTTATTGATTTTTGAAAATAAAGAAATTGACCAATATGCCCTTGACAAGCACTTACAAAAATAGCAATATCTCAAAAACTATTGGCCCTATAGAAGCGAGTTATAGCTTATTTTGAAGGTTTTTTAAAGACCTTTTTAACGATGTGTATCACCATGTAATTTTTGGTTTTTATTTTTTTTTAAAATTTTTTTATATTTTTGTTTTTGAAAAATCTTGAAAACACCATTTTGAATTTTTTTCAAAAAAAGACTTTTTTTTCAGTATTTTTTTAATATTTTTGGAAAATTTCAGGGTGGAGAAGTTATTGGTTCTATTTTTAAAAAAATTATATAAAAAACCTTGCAGGAAAAAACCATACATTTTTTGATAAATACCTATATATTTACTCTTTATATCTAAAAACTTGTCAATTGCTCCCAGTCTTGTAAATAAGATACATAAAAGGTTTTTCCAAACTTGTTTATTCCTGCAAAATTTTGAGTATTTCTTCAATTGTCCTCCCCTCCACCCAAGATCTTTTCACCCACCTATTATAGATTTAAACATGTTAATTCCTGCAAAATGTTTAGCTCCTCCCATTACTTTTTATTGGCCCTTACCCCTATTTGTATCATTTCTGGTTCAGACAGGAAAAGTTTTGACAATAATTAATTGCAAACCTGCGGTTTATATGATAAATTGCTAGTTTTTAATTTAAAACATTTATCGGAGTCGTGTGTTGTAAAATGGCACAAAATAAGCCAAAACAATGGACAAAATTTTTTGTGAGGTGTTGTGATCCATTAAGTCAGGAGAAATATTCCGGAAAGTTACGGAATGTCACAAATTGGATGACTTGGATGACAAGGAACAGGATCAACAACCATCTCCTGTAGCAGGGTAAGTAATAGTAACAAATACCTACCTACATTTTTACTTGTTTTTTTTTTGTGTTGTTGCTCTGCTAATAATTTTAGGGTAATTATTTAGTATCCGGTTTTCTGCCATTTTTGGTTTTAAGTGAAAAATTCTTTATGGGGGCACCTACAGGGCTATAAGTCTGATTTCATCCTTTGCAAAAATTTATGAGTTATTAATACATAAGAGGCTGTTAGATTTTTTTCTGACAAATTCACTTTTAAACGATTTTCAACATGGCTTTCTCCCGAAAAGGTCTACAGAATCGGCTCTTTTAGAGTTGAACAAGTCAATAATTTCGACTCTTGAATCTAGGGGAACGGCCTGTGGACTTTTTTTGGATTTATCAAAAGCATTTGATACAATAAATCATGAAATTCTTTTGGAAAAATTAGAAGCGTGCGGGGTTAGAGGAAGTGCTTTGGATTTATTTTGCTCGTATCTGACTGAAAGACCACAAAAAGTTACAATAAATTTGAACAACAATAAAATAACGTCCCCAGGGAAGTATTCTTGGTCCTCTGCTCTTTGTTATTTATCTTAATGATCTAAACCATGTCATCAAAAATCCAAACCTTCTGGCCAATTACGCAGATGATGCCAACGTAGTGATGCCGGTTTATCGGGAGGGGAACATCCATGAGGAATATTTTGATGTACTAGGTAAAGTGTCTGAATACTGTGTCAACCAACTCATTATGAACACAGAAAAAACAAAAGCAGTTGTTATCTCTAACATGGACATATATGTCCCTAAAAACCTTACTTATGAAGGAGACACATTAACTTTTGAAAGTCACACGAAGGTATTGGGAGTAACTATTGATAAAGACCTAAATTTTTTTTCACACATCAGAGATTTATGTAAAAAACTATCAGCGGCAAGCTATGCTATTAGAGTTTTAAATAAAATTTTTAGAGGTCACAGTTCATTAAAATCAATTTATTATGGTGTGTTTTACTCTCAATTAAAATATGGTATATTACTTTGGGGCCATAGTAGTCACATAAATGACGTTTTTATTTTACAAAAACGGGTTATTAGAATCTTGGTAGGAATCAAGCCATATGCTTCTTGTAGAAATAATTTTAGATTGAAAACATCGACTCCGGTTTTGTAACCATAAACTATGACTGTCTTTGGTGGATGGGATGTATCATTGGCAAAAATATAGAAAGCGGGGAATTAAAAGTTAGTTTTTACATCCTCATGGTCCCTCCGTCTTTTTACTTTCCAAAGCCAAAAGCTGATATATTGGTCATAGATCAAAATTCTCTTTTAAGACGGGTCAACCCAAATACTGCCACTGGTAGGACATATACGCTAACTGCAGAAGAAATGACAGATTCCTCAAATATTTTACATACAAAATTAGCAACCTAAATATTTTTTATTGTAAATTTTCTATTATTCTTACTTTTCATTTTTTTGTTATACCCATATTAGGTAAATTAGCCCTGTATTAAATATCTTATTATTCTTTTAAAGAAATATTTTTTTTGAAAAAAATTAAAAAATGTGTTTTTGAGATTTTTCAAAAAAAAAATTTTTTAATTAAGAAAAAAAAAAAGAAAACTATATTGTGTCACACATCTTTAAAAAGGTTCCCTTCAAAATGAGCTACCACTCGCTTCTATAGGATCAATAGTTTTTGAGATATTACTATTTTTGTAAGTGTCTCTCAAGGACATATTGGTCAATTTCTTGATTTTGAAAAATCAATAAAACAAAAACCGCTTATCCAAAAAATTTGATTTTTTGGATTTTTGATAAGACGAATAAGTGTACCAAAAATCATCAAAATCGGAGATGGTCAAAACTATTGCTTGGTTGACTTGATATGGTTTGACCCAAGAATAAAAAAATTAAAACAACGAAGCGCAGTTTTTCAATATGCAACCCTCTATTATTTTTACTTAGAACACTTTTTGTAACAGTGTTTACGTCTTGTTTAACTTTAAAACGAATTTACAGCTGTTACTAAATTTAATAACAGACGTGTGTTTTTTTTTTAATTCTGATTGTTGTAGCTACAAAAATTGCCGAGGAAACGGGGCTTCTCTCCACGCCTCTGATGTACAGAGTCGCGTAGGGACGCCTGCTCTTCAGGTCTTACATAAAATAGTAGTTTTAACAACTAGTGGCTAAAATAGTGCTTTTTTTTACAAGCGTTGGCTTAAATAACGAGGGCAGCGAGGTATTTAAAAACGCGAGTAAAAAAATGCACAGTGTAGCCAAATCGGTAAACAAAAAAGCCATGCTTTAGTTATCTGCAGATGCTGATGCTGCTTGATGAAGGTATAAAAAAAAATATTTTTTCGTATTTAAGTTGCATCGTTTCAGTATCAAATAAATAAAAATAATTTTAAGATCTTCTAAGTGGCCTTCATTAACCTAGCGAATCCACCCCAAGAAAATCAAAGTTTAGTTGCGCCATGATTTCGCCTCTAATCAAAAAATTTTGTGTTAATCTGGTTTGTGAGAAAATCGAAAAAGAAAATGGGGTAGCTAAAAAACTAAAAATTTTTGGTTTTAAAATTATGTGCTAACTATGTGCTCCACGAATATGTAAGGAAAAAAACGAAAAAACGAAAAGGGTGGGGTAGCTAGGTTAATATTAACTTAGCCAATCCACCAGTGAGATTTAATAAGATCTAAAGTAGTACCCCCCACAGGTCTAAATATTTACACATAAAGGTAAGTACATCTTCCCTGTGCCACAAATGTATGAAATTCATATTTCTTATTGATTTTTTTGGGATATATATATACAGGGTGATTCAAAATTTCAGATTTCAGATCAGAACAGTGGTAAGATATCATTAATCTAAGAAAAGTTACGTGATTATTTTGTTTAAATTTCATTTTTTTTCTGTAAATTTAGGAGTTAAATTTTTGTATTCTTTTGAGAATTGCCTTTAAAATAATTTATCAAGCAAGTCTACGTGTGGCTGACAATGACAAGTATTAGGGTTTTGTCAAGCATTTTGAAGTTGTCAAAGTTTTGTTTTCAAAAATTGATGTTTCTTCCACGTAATAAAGGCTGCTTTTTAGAAAATATTAACAATTTTTAAAGGCAGACATCTCAGAAACGAAAGAGTTTACAAAAATAAATTTTACTAATTTTTGTCGTTCAGAACAACAAATTCTACCTACATTTAAAGTATTTCTAGAGAATTTTGAATCACCCTGTATGTCAAGTGTGGCTCATAGTAGGTGCCATTCATTTAAGTATTATAATAAGTAGCATCTGTGTGTAATAACTAAACAAAAACCAGCAGGTATCTATATCTACCTTTTTTAGTCATGGCTTTAAAAGCGGAACATCCAAAAGATTCCCGGTATTTGTGAAAAATTTTGTTGATTGTTCAACTTTTTTTTAAAATGCAATTTACATACCTAGCAACACATTTTAAATTAGCACAAATTTCACTAATGTTGTCACTTCTTTATCTTACTCTTGAACTTTTGTTTAGGGTGAAATTTTTACGTTTAATTGCATTCAGCCATTTTTCTGTTAGCACTATTTGGAAATTGAAACACAGATATATTTGGTTCATTATTTTTGTAATGGCTCTTGCAATTCGGCCCTCAACAAGAAGTAGGCATTTCTAAAAAAATAACATAAAATATTTATACCAGATTCACTTGTTGCAAAATAACACATAGGTACCTATAAACAAAAAATCTCTAAATTATATGCAAAAGCACTTTTTCGAACAAATTGCCTATTTATACCGGCGAAAAATTGTTCATAACCCTCTTAATACACGACCCGACCGGCCATTTGATAAAATCTATAAACCTATTTAACACAGAAAACACAGGCTTTTTCGCAAATTTTGATACAAAAACAATAAGTTACCTGTTATTTAAACATTTAAGTAACTGTTTGTAAGGTTTTAATAATATTTAGATGAAAAATTAAAAATGGGGTAGTTAGATTAATATTAACTTAGGAACCTCACCAGGAAATGTGGCGCCAAACTAAACATTTTTGGTTTTAAAATTATGTGCTAACTATGTACTCTACGAATATGTAAGAAAAAAAACGAAAAAACGAAAGGAGAGTACCCCCCACAAGTCTAAATATTTACACCTGTGGGGGATACTGAATTTTAAAACCAATTTTCAAAAAACACTTAGTCATTCAGAAAAGACACAAAGTTATTGATTATTTTGTATTGTTATTGCAAAATACCACTGAAAAACTGCTTTTTTTCTCAAAATACACCATATTTTAGGAGAAAATGCCCTAAAACTATTTTTTTTGACAGGTTTCAAAATGGCAAATGATGAATACGCCAAAAATTTGGCACATAATAGCTTCATTATCTGTGTTTGAGGTTATAAATTTGGTGATTTTCTAGACCACCTCTGGGGGGTGGTTTATTATTATGATTATTTTGTGGTAATTGGTAATAAGTTCGTTTATAATTCCCCTAAGTAAACGTTTTTACAAGGATTAATTTACCTTATTTAATATCCCAGGTTGTTCATTAACCAATAAGACACCTAAAATTTTGTCCGGAAAAAATATATTTATGAGGGCACTACAAGGCAAAACAAACATAAGTGAAGGTCACTGATTATGCACGAAAAATATACCAAACAAAAAAAACCCAAAACAACTATATTAATTTATTTACAAACTGAAATTAAACATTGAGGTTATCCAAAATCTCAGTCAAGAAAACTTTCCTTACTGAAAACCCACTCATTTCAAAGCTGTAGCTTTCGTCAGTAGAGGTTGGTGCAAGCCAAGGTACAAGCAGCGGTAAGAGATCCGTACTTGCTGTTTGTGATTTGAACGCAGCTAATATTTTGAAACTGACATTTCGACAGTGACAGAAATGTAAACAAAACTTGCATTCAAGTTTTTTAATACATTCCTTAAATAAAAACACCTTTCAAATAAATACAAAATTAATCTACTCCTTGGTTTGTTATTATCCATATAAATCGTTGTGTGACATCAAGTATTAACTGGAAAAATTAATTAACAAGGGTAAGTTTTAATTAGAGTGACAGAACCCCAATGTTAATTTGTTCTACAGAATCTTTAATATTTAAACCCCGGGTGGGTTTAGATTTTTTAATTTTCTTTTCTTTTAAATTGAAACTTTCTTCTTAAATGCAACAAAGGATTATGTTAAGATAATTTTTCAATAAACAAATTTATTAAAATTCTTCTTATAATTCAAACTATGTCCAAAACTCAAGGTTGGTTTATAGTGCTTAAACCAAAAATTTCACCTAAACTTAGGACCGTTCTAAAATAGACTAAACCCTTTTAGTAAATCCCACCGTGCAAGTTTTTATGATCTATGCTCACATAAAATTATGATATCTTATAACTGTTTCACCAGTCAGTTGATTTATAAAAGTTTAAAATATTTTACGATTTTTAATATGGAAATTCCTCATAAAGGTATAAAAGATTGTATAAGATCTACCTGCAGTATTCTAAAATAAAAAAATGCCGCCACAACTTTAGCAGTGGGAGTAGTAGTAGTAGAAGTAATATAATATGGATGAATACAGGTAAACCAAACTGTAACCTAACCTAAACCCGACGCCTACTTATTTAATAGAAAATTTTTCTCGTATAAGTATTTATTTATCGGCAGAAGATGTATGAGAGAAGTTACGTTGATAAGTTTCTATGAGATTGTTTGAGGCATAGTTTATAAAATCCTATAAGATTTTATAAGCCAAATTTTTTTTTTCTGTAAAAGTATTTACGACTGATGAATGTGATTATAGTTTTTTTTAAAGATTATATAAGTTTAGGTCGGCTAAATGATTTTTCCTAAGACAACACACGAAAGTAACCAAAGCTGCACTCTATATCGCCTCAGAAAGTTTTATATTTCACACGCATATTAATTTTATTTTCGTCTCTAGAGACGAAAATGTTTTCTTCCACAGTGACGTAAATGAATGACAGCAAACCCTCCAAAAAATATAGGTATCTAGTAGGCTACCGAAACCATTTTCGTCCCTAGAGAAGAAAATACTTTCTTCTCTTGAGATGAAAATGAAAAAAATGTAATAATAATAAATAATACGAATTAAATCCTAAAGTGGTCCTAGAAAAAATAGCGTACCAATTCGATAGAAAGTAACAAGCACAGCGAGGTATTTAAAAACACGAGCAAAAAAAGCACAAAACAGAAAAATACTCTTCAAAATCTCGAACGAAGGGCACTTCTCGCAACACACCATCTTTACGCTATAAATCAAGGCGGCTGGTAAATGAAATAACAATGGTTTCTATAGCGATGTGCCTTTTTACTTGTTGATGTTCATTGTTGCGACATCGACATTTGGCAGTTTGATATTTTGACGATGTTTTTAAATGATTCTTTCGAAAATACTTGGTGAAAACTGGCGGAAATTGCTTAATTTTTAGGCAAGAATAATTCGATTTTTTCAATCCGCCATTTCTCTTTAATTTTGCGTAAAAAACAGACAGAAATCTTTTTTTGCACCCGTGATGAATATTTTTTTGCATTGGTAACCAAAAAAGTCATGCTTTAGTTATCTGCAGACAGTTACTAAAATCATGTTTTTGATGAAGGTATAAAAAAAACATATTAAAACTGGCACAAACAGAAACCACTACCAGGACTCAATTTTAACTCATTTTAGCAAGCGCCTTCCACGAATTTAAATTATTTATTAATTAAGATGTCAATATTCATTGAAGTACTCCGATATTTTACTCATTTGCACATTTAATGGAATACGCTATAAACTTTTGGGCTTTTTAAGGACACTATAATCATATAGTTAAATCTTTATCTGGGATGGAAATAATAAAATATTTTCGATTTTTAAGAATTGGACCTCCCGTTGATCAAAAAATATATACGTAATAGGTATAGGAACTTTTAGAGAAATGAAACGACAAAATTGCTTATTTGAACGGTAGACCGGTTTCGCCTAAAGAGGCATCTTCAGTACCAAATACTACAAGTGAAAAGAGGGTATTTTTTGTAAAATTTAAAAACAATGTAAGGAAATATAAAAAAATAATTAATACAAAAGGGGAACAAATACTTTAACAGTCGAACTGTGTCAATTGTGTTAAAACCTAGGTATAAGCATATATAATCAAATCCAAGACCAAATGGAGGTTTTTGTAATATTACGAAAACAAGTTTTAAAAAGATAGCAAAAAAAATATACAAAAAATAAATAAAACTATACGAGATCTGTCATTGGCTAGAGTCATACCTTAAAAAAAATCAACAGCATTGAGTCCAAAGAAGAAGTTAAAAAACCTCCAAATCAGTTACTTCAACCGAAAAGAAACTAAAAAACAAAAGATCAAAAGATCTTGGGTGGAAATAACGAAAATTCAAACTTGAATGAGCATCCCACAAGGAACACACAAAAGATCAAAGCAAAAAGAGAAATGATTAAACGATGTTTCGCCCTAGGTAACCAGCGTGGACTTATCAGTAGTTTCACTGGTCACCCTCCACTATACATCATTAAACACCATCATACACTTTGATTTCCAACCTTGAACCACTCACAAATAGGCATCGTTCCGCACTGGTACTTACTTATCCAAGTTACCTGATACGAATTCGTCCTGGCGTGTTAATCTTTCCAATAGGAATATGCTCTTAAGACAATTAACTTTTTTCGTTTCATTGTTGCGATATTTTAATCTTTGACAATTTAATATTTTGACTATATTTATAAATGATTTTTTCGTAAATACTTGGTGAAAACTGGCAGAAATGGCTTAATTCTTAGACAAGAATAATCAGATTTTCTCAATATTACTATTTTCCGCTCTTTGTCTTTAACGTTGGGTAAAAGACGGACAGAAATCTTTTTTTGCACCCGTGATCAAAAAAAAAAGTTTTTTTGCATCGGTAACCAAAAAAGCCATGCTTTAGTTATTTGCAGTTACTAAAATCATGTTTTTGATGAAGGTATTAAAAAAACTTATTGTATGTTTACATTTTGGCCATAGAAGACTCGTGAAAAGAGAATTATTTATAAATACCATACACATACGACATGCTATAACAAAATGTATCGTTATTTTTCGCTAGACAAGGCCGGAAATGTGGACAAACATTTTGAATTGGAGCGTTCATGAAACTGATGCTTTTATCTCTGAAATTATAGATAAAAAGGTGTGCAAAAAAAAGTTTTATAAAATCTTAAGGTCGTAATTACAATCTGGGGAATTGGTTTTAGCAACACTGTACGGGAAATCAATTTAACTATGTCGACCTGATCTTTTTGCAAAATTTTACGTCATTGAATTTGTTTTCCATGGCAACGCGGAGACTTTATTTATGTGTATCCACAGTGGAACACCAGAGATTTCGCGCCGGCTCAATTTGGGGTTAGGTTACCTATTTTGACTTTTCGCGTTCTGCGCCGCTAAAAAACCAAGTAAAATACTAAAATAAAAGAAAACCATTTATTGCAGAATTACCTGCTAAAAAAACGCTACCCAATTGCGTATTAAAGTAACTGGGTGTAATGTTTAAGGTTGCATTTACAGGCGCATTTATAATTGAATTGGAAACACTCCCGCTAGCTGATATCGACAACAGGTTAACTTAAAAGCATGCAAATTTAAAAATCGGCTACTAGCCCTAGACGAAATAATCGTATTCTATTTTAAACAGGAGCGTCAACGACTAGCAAGAGTCTTTCCAACCTCTAAATGGGGCTTCAGTGACCTGTTTGAACGATGTTCTGAGGTTCTGAGATAAACTGAGGTTCTAAAATCTATCCTTTACACTCTAAGATTTCACTAGTACACTTGCACATAACTATGCCGTGATAATTTCAATTTAAAAAAAAATGGTTAAATCAAAATAAAAGCAAAATTATGTGGTGGGGGGAATGTTTCTATGCGAATTCTTAGTAATCCCAGCGAGCCAGTAAAGTTCTTTTGGTTCTTTGATAGACTCGGAGTAATGCCCGCGGAGGGCGACCGCATACGCGGAGTGGTTTCAGATTTGTTTTGAACAATGTTTTTGAAAACATATTTTTGATAGATAAACATAACCTCGAATGGTTTTGTGTCGGAAAACGTAAAAATACTCTTCTGTCCCACTGCGGCCCGATTTAAAGTTTGCTGAAAAAACACCTGCACTTGAAATGCGTGTGTCTACCAAATTCAGTGAAGTGTGGTTGATTGATCGGTTTTCTTTTCCGGAGTGCACAGGCTTTTAGAAAAAGGAAACTTAGTTTTTATTTTCGCTAAAGCAAGGAAATATAAAAAGGAAAAATGTAATCCAGAGGAAATTGTGAGTATTTGTCTATTTTTTTTGTAAATCGGGTTTGTTGTCAACCGCAATTATTTTGAGGCTTTTGGGATAGATGACAGCACCAGAGCTTTTATTTTGAAGAAAAAATAATTGATAATTTTGAAAAATCCTTCAGATATTTTTATTAAGCATTTAAAAATGATCACCCCTCCCAAATTTCAGCTAATTTTGATGTTTAGTTTACCCTGTGCACTCTGGTCAAAGATTAAAAAATTAAAGAACAAGGCATTGCCAGTTGTACTTTTTTTTACTTAAAATCTGGGGAGAAACTATAGCCCTAATAACAGAGGTTGGTGCAAGCCAAGGTGCAAGCAGAAGTAAGAGATCCGAACTCGCTGTTTTGGATTTGAACGCAGATAATATTTTGAAACTGACATTTTACTCCTTATTTTATTATAACCTATCTAAATGGTGGTGTGACATCAGGTATTAATTATAAAAATTAATTAACAAGGGTAAATTTTAATTAGAGTGACATATAACCCCAATTTTAATTTATTCCACAGAGTGTTTACTATTTAAACACAGCGTGGGTTTAAATTTTTTAATTTTCTTTTTTTTTTAAATTGAAACTTTCTTCTTAAATCGAACAAAAGAGTGTGTTAAGATGATTATTCAATAAACAAATTTATTAGAATTCTTCTTATAAATCAAACTACTATGTCCAAAACTCAAGGAGGGTTGGTTTAAAATGCTTAAAATTAAAAATTTCAATTAAACTTAGGACCGTTCTAAAATAGACTAGTAGTAGTAAGGGGGCGGCCCGCAGCCTAAAATAAACTAAACCCTTTTAATAAATCCCACCATTAGTATTTAGAGCAAAAGTTGTAGTATCTATAGGAAGGTGCACTGTTTAAGGCTAGAATAACTTGCGACTTAGTAGTAAATTGGTTATGAGATTGAAAAGGTACCAATATTTTAGACCAGGAGTATTTAGACCAAAAATTCTATTGTTTTTACAAAAACTTTTGACACAGTTGCCCAATTTTCAAAATTTTAGGCTTTTTCAAGAGACCTGAGACTTTCTCGATACGGCTTGAAATTTGACATATTTCACAAATCCGAACAGATGAATATTAATGAAATCTGTGTCTGGGTATCTACGGAACAAAAGCTTCTTAGATACCCTCACACACAGATTTCATTAACACTCATACTTATCTGTCCGGATTTGTGAAATATGTCACAAGCCCTATTGAAAAAGTATCATGTCTCTTAAAAAACCCTAAAATTTTGAAAATTGGGCGACTGGGTCAAAAGTATTTGTGAAATTATTATAACTTTTCTATCTCATAACCAATTTAGATAAGTGATACCTCAGTAGGTGGAAAAGGTATGGGGCTTCTGCCACATTGACAAAAATCAAGTCCAGGGTCGCACACAAATTTTTCGCAGGAGGGGTGAAATTTACCGATTTTTTAAAGCTCTCGTCCATTTTCGATTTATGACAAATTTTGAGCCAGATTAGCAAGAACTATGTCGCAAGGTATGTTATTCCTAAACAGACAGGCATTACAATTTTTCGTCTTTCTTATCTTAAGATAAGTGATACCTTGGTAGGCGAAAAGAGTATGGGGCTTTTGCCTACCAATTTTGTCCAGTGACGCACACAAATTTTTCGAAGGGGGGATGAAATTTACCCATTTTTTAAAGCTCTCCGCCATCTTGGATTTTTGACATGTGTCATATTTTGAATCGCATCAGTAAAATCTTTTATCTATAAAAACTGCTAAATACTTTGAAAATCCGCCAATTGGGTCCAAAGTTATAGCACGTTCAAAAAGTGACAATTTTTTGGCCCGTCCTATAAAGTATTTTCTAAGCTATGGGTTAACTTGATCCGGGATAAAAATTGATAAAGAAGCTAAACACGACCTTGTTTCGTCGCCTAAACTACTAATTAAAACTCGGCGCAGGCCTTAAAACTTGGCACTGTTTAAACATTAATTACAAACCTTTTCGCTGATGACCTTAATTTCAAATACGCTTTTATAAAACCGGCCGGAGCCATTAGGTTTCCAGAGGTGATTTTTATTCCTTAATTACGAGAGAGTCGTGTGTTAGTTCAGAGCCGGTAGCTTTGAACAACAAAAAGAAGGCCGCGCCCTGGGCCAAAATTAATTAGACCACTTCGTAATCCGAGCATGTATCGGGTCCCTTCCGAGAAACACCTGGTGTCTGACTCCCGTTTGTGGAGAAACTATGAAAGCCCATGTATAAAGTCTGACAGAGACTTACCACTCAAGCAGCATTTTAACGCTGCGACCACGTATTTTAAGAAGTCGGCGACCTGACTGAAGTTGCCCGGTCAACGTTTTGTGGACGTTGTAAAAACTCGCTAATTTTGGTAATACATTTTTAAGTCGTGGGTTTACCAGAAAACGACTGAATTAGGCGCCTTCTAGGATCACTTTTGCTGTCCAAAAATTAGTCGTGACGGTTTCTAAACAATACATACTTCATATTTACAAAATGAACACCTTAAAAACCCATTTTCTAACTATCTAGTCGTAAAATGAATAATGCAGTAAAAATACTTGGAAGTTTGATTCTGAAAAAAAAACACATTTTTCGGTCACTAATATAGCCTATTAACTCGGTTGTCCGAATATATCAGCTATGGATAGAAGTTTCTAGCCTATACGCTATCATCATCAAATAAAAAATAACAAAATTCTTCTTCTATCTTTTCTTAAAATTTGTTTAAAAAATGCCGAGCGAATGTTTGCTGTATTATTAATTGCAAAGGCAATTATAGGTACGGGCGAAAGGTTTCGGTGTTTGCCTTTCCAAATGATCCTGATATCTGTGGAAAATGGATCAATGCCATTGAGCAACCACATATTGTGCCGAGCAAAACTTCCAAAAAAAAAAATACATCCATTGCCCTTATGGAGTCGGGTTTCAACATAGAGAATTATCAGGATACTGCTTTTTTTATTGAAACTATAACAGGATCGTGGAACGTGGTAAACGTGAAGAACCGTCTTAAAGGATAAAGGTTGTCTAACCAATATCAAGAACCATCACGAAAAACTTCTGCGCACATAACGGAGTTTGCTGAAATTTTTGCAGTCGCTAGAGGCATGGTGGAATAGCAATAGTACTGGAAAGCTCACTCACTCACTGCTGAAACTCACTGGGCAATTACAACTACACTTGATTTCAAAAAAAACTCATACATGCATTTTTTCCTATGCCACAAAATTTAGCTTTCCATTAGTGTATACTATTATAAGGCACCACCAGCTTAGTATGCCTGACAGCTTAAAATTCAGTGTGACATCCTTAAAAATGCTATAGATATCAACATTTACAAAAGTATAAATTATCACTCGAGTTATAGAAGACGGCTGGTCTATAAGAAGAGCGGCCAACCATTTTGGAGTTGATAAAATGACGATAATGCGTTGGAAAAAGCGGTGGATTGAAAATAATTTTATGGATAGGAAAGATGGATCAGGATGACCAAAAGTAAGTTCTGAAGTGCAAGATGAGAAACTTATTGACCATCTCACACAAAATCTTTTTTCAACGTCGGTTGAGGCAGCTAATGCAACATTATTTCCGGGTTCTTTAGCAACAGTAAATAGAAGAGTAACGAAATCAGAAGTCTCTTGTCGTGTTGCTGCAAAGAAACCTTTTCTAACAGAAGAACAAAAACAGGCAAGTAATTTTTGTACTGAACAACGTTCTTCGTGATAACGACTTCTGGGAGAGAGTGGTGTTCACTGACAAAAAAAATTTTCAATCATCTTCAAGCAGTAGGAGAATTTTAGTTTATCGTCCACCAAATTCTAGATTTGAACCCGTATATACAAACCAAATTAAAAAAGCTGGAAATTTTTCTGTAAACATGTGGGGCTGGTTTAGTGCTAGAGGTTTGGGTTTTTTTTGGAGAATCGAAGGAAGATTCAATAGTGAACGATATATTGAAATCCTTGAAAACGTTATGCTGCCATCTGTACAGGCTTTACATGAAAATGATGACTTCGTTTATCAGCAGGGCAACTGTTCAGTATACACGGCAAATGTTGTTCGCCAATGGTTTCAGAATAATAATATAGAAATACTTCCTTTGCCAGCCAACAGCCCTGAACTTAACCCAATGGAAAATATATGTCGCGGAAAATTTATCTCGCATTGGATCAGCTCTCAGAAGACCAGTATTTTCAAAATTTAACCTTTTGGTGATCTATGAAATACTAAATTATTTATTTTAGTTCTTTTTTAAGTAAAAATAATTAGTATTAAGTTTACCCTCGTTTTTGTCCTAATCCAAGTTTCCTATTCGTCGAATTGTTTTCAATCCATCGTATTATTGTTATTTTATCAACTCCAAAATGGGTTACCGTCCTCTTTATAGAAAAGCCTTCGTCCGTTACTCGAGTGATAATTTGATATTGTTCAATAAAGATTTTACTAAAACATTATTTTTGCTAATTTTTTAGTATTATACAAAATTTAATATAAAAATAAGGTTGCCTTTAATTTAAGTAAAAAAATATTTTCAGTTTTAGAGACCTTTTTTTAAACAATATGACAAATTGTCGTACTTTTGTAGTTTTTAGGCATTTTAGCTGGTAGACCATATACAGACCGCTTCAAGCTACTACGAACATAGGGGGAATCAAGTCCAATTTACTCTCCGTGCCGTACGACCGAGGTGGATTCGAAGCACGCTGCAGTGTTATCTTTTGGAAATTCATTTTGTTTTTATTATTTTGTTTTATTTCTGCCTTGCTCGAGAAACAGATGGGTAAGTTCTTAATTGAAATAATACATTTTTAAAACTAAAAATGGATGTCTACGAAGTTGCCGAAAAAGTGCAGATGGTCAAATGGTCAAATCCTCATAACCCAACACACGTTCGATATTGGTCGAGGGAAAATTTGCATTTGTATTTTGACGTAAGAGCACAGTATCCCCACAAACTAAATGTTTGGGGGGGGGGGTATTGTAGGGGAACACGTAATTGGGCCATTTTTTATTAACGGCAATTGCAATTTGAATGGTCCTAGATACTTGGATCTACTGCAGCAGCACATTATTCCAACTGCTAGGCAGTTGTTAAGTGTAAGATTTGGTGAAACATGGTTTCAACAAGATGGTTGTTCCGCTCACAAAATTGGCCTTGTTAGGAAATATCTTGATAATGTATTTCCTAATCGGGTTATAAGTACACGGGGAACTATTTTATTGCCAGCTCGATCTCCCGATCTTGCTCCTAATGACTTCTATCTGTTTTTGAAGAAGCTTTTCAAATTATCACCCCTAACATGCTTGGAAACGTTAGAAGGGGTTTTTATAGTAGGCTCGGATATTGTCTAGCCGAGCAAGGAGGACTTTTCGAACATTTGCTTTAATTTTTTTTTGACTAGGAGAATCTTTTTGGTTTTTAGAATGTATTATTTTATTTTGAGAACTTGCTTTTACTTTGTTTCTCCTTATTATTTTCATTGTAACACGTCGTCACTGATAAATCTGAGCAGTTGACAATAAAACGCTCTTATTTATGAGTGACAAAAAATAAGAAAATTACGTTATAAAAATTTGCGTATTTATTGACCAAATTCCGGTTTCATTGACTACGCTCCACAGAGCACCGTGGTTAGAGGCGTACTAAATACAAGGCGAAAGGCGGCGAACGGCAGCGAATGACGATCGGAAGCCTGAGTGTTGGTTGCTTCACTGATAGGCGTGCGGTGTCTCTGCATGTACGTACACTGGCAAATTAGACTTCTTCCGCCCTATGTTCGCAGTAGCTTGAAGCGGTCTGTATATTATACACTTTTAAAAAGGTGAATTTTGTGACTGCATGCACCAACGAAGCATTTCTAAAAATTTCCAAGTAATATTATTAAGTAATGAAACTTGGCACGTATATTTAATAGACCCTAGTTAATTGTGTCTTAATATTTTGCAAGGTTGGCTTGATTTTTGTCCTTAATCCTTAGAATTAGTTGTTTATTACTATTAGCTTTATAATTACTTTATATCTACTAACTAGATTACTTCCTTTATGACTAGATTGAAACGCGAAGATTTTGAAAGTACCTGCTTTAAAACTGTTTCTTTATAATAATACGTAGCTATAGCTAAAATTATAGAATAAATAATGTAAAAAAACGATTAGTACACTTTTAAGAAAATGTCTAATACATATAACTATGAGATACTATATAACGGCCCAAGTGCCGCAAAATGTGTAACGAAAATAACTTTGAGAAACAAAGAAGAACATTCAAAATCGCGGTTGGCTTTGAAACTGTTTGGGCCACCAGGCCATAAACCAGAAATCTACTGCGCATGTACTAACAAATCCATGCCTGGTGTCGTAGTGACCTTACGATAATTTAATGACAAGGTACGACATTATCTGTCCGAAAACTTATTTATTATATTATGGATAAAACCTCTCCAAGCGAAAGTTTAACCTTATTTGAGGGTTTCAATCCACAAGGTTAACCCGTTACAAGTGCCGAACCCACTTCCTGAGAAAACTGGGCATTGTCGAAAAGTTTACAATTTTGACGAGGTATGGTTTTGCCATTTGGTTTATGTTATTGTGGAACTTTTGCGTTTTAAAATTTTGTGGCGGTATTTTCTATGATTGCGTGAGTTATTATTACGGGAAACACTGGACATCACTTTGTCAATTTTTTTACGATAGTGTCTACTCTTTTAATAGATTTTCCAAAAGTAAACAAAAATATTAAACACAACCCTACATTTTTGCTGTCAGATGGTTGTCAGTTGCTTTTACTACTGGCGCAATCGACACGCCTGCCCATTAGACTCCTCGTCTAAGGGTTTTTTCCAGGCCAACTTGATTGGGAGAGCTATTATCGGTACGCATTTTTCTCGGGAAAAGCAAGGGGAGGGCCTCCGATATTTAATAGGCCTTCCATCTACTTGCATTTTAGTGAGCTTTGAGCGTATGTGGCGGCCATTTTGACAATTAACTAATGTAAATACTGTCAACAGTGTCAAAAATGGCGGCAGAATACGTATAAAATGGTATTAAAACGGAAGGTGTTGGCTGGCCTCCATGTCGGAGGTGTCGGACGGTCTTCTTATTTTTCGTGAAATGCCAATGAACATGACAGTAATATTGGGTAACCTAAAAGAGACAATTTGACTGACATTGACTGGAGAAACCACTATCAACAGCTGATTGATAGGCTATGATTAGTGACCGAAGGTCACGCCTAAATCCAAGGTGTTTTTAAAAAACTAGGTAATTTTGAAAAAATATATTTACTGTTAAATTATTACAAATCTATTTTAAATGTAATGAGGGTAGTGGCCTAGGTCCCCCGCATATTTTAAAATGTATATTAAAGCAAACTTCAGCAATGTTTTTTAAATTTTCTGTTTTTCACAACTAACAAAAATCATGGCGGGCCAAGCCGCAAATACCAAAAATGGCGGAGTCGTATTTAGTCGTATTTTACACGCTAAGTAAACAGAGAGACCGTGGCCATCGGTTTTTACATAAAACCAATAGATCAGATATATTCTGGTGCTGCACCACATTCTCAATAAAACCATTTCGAACAGTATTGGCCAGGTTCACTTTTTAACAGAAAAAAAAAACGGTACAAATGAAATCTCGTATTCGAAACTATTATGGCCACTTGCACCAACGTTTTAAGGACTCATCTAGCCCTAGGTATCCCCTAAATTTAGGTAGGTGTCAGTTTTCATTTGCTGAAGCGTTTAGGTAAGTCCTAAACGTGTTAGGGTAGCCCCACCTTACCCTTACCTATTGATAATATATCCTCAAAATTTAACTAAACACAATCTTTTTTTTTGTGGCTGTATTGTAAAAATTGATTTTTTGGATATGGAGGCGTGGGACGAAGTTTACACCAGGTCCAATCATTTTGAGGATATGGACAACCTAACTTTTTTCAAAAGGTTTAGGTTAAGGAAACCAACTGTGATGTTAATTTTGGAGCAGATCGAAAATCAGCTGGAGTATCCTCATGGCCGGTAAGCCCTGCGGATTGTAAACTCATCGGTCAAGATTATATATTTATATACTATAAATATCTCTTTTTCTCCCTTAGCAAAAGAAAAAGTGTCAGGGTTGCATCACCGTCGAATAATAAAGGCTTATTCACTCAATTTTTAATGCTTAATGAGTAATGCATATATAGTTAATTTTATATCTCTATCTGTTTCCAGCATGGTAAAAAAGACAGAGGTCAAAAATTAAATACCATCAAGTTTATAAATCCAGAGTTAATAGCATATTGGTTTTGTTACTATACCGCACTCGCTCGCTGAAAGAATATCATTATCATACAAAACATATTGTAACTACATATAAAAAATGTACACACACAGGCAGGCATAAAAATATTGCCTGTATGAAAAACAAAAAAAAAGGCTATGTTGGGAATTTGGAATCTTTGGTTGCACTAAAACAATCATAATTTTGTTTTAAAAAAAAAGGAATTTGCGACGTTTGTCAGCGGTACGTTTAAAATTTGCCAAGCAAGCCATTTCGATTTAGGTGACTGGTTAGGGTTTTCCTAGAACTAGAGGGTACCTATTCAGGTGTGCTCTAGGTTTGGGTTGGTGCAGGTGGCTAATGAAACAACAAAAATGGCGTCGCCTCGATTGAAGACGTATGACGGGCGAAACCCTCGGATCGATAAATTTTCGCGCTTGTGCAAAAGGTCGGAGCTAAACCAATGTCTTTGTTTTGATATTTCCATGGCTGGCTGGATTACAGATGTTGCTCACAAGTTTGGCCTAGGTAAGGCGCATATTTAAGCTAATAGGTATATGGATTAAGGTGTATATTTGAGCTAATAAGTCTATGGCTTACCCCGATTCTAAATCCAAATATTAGAAAATTGCTTAACAGCGGACGTGAGATGGGTTTTGAACGTTAATAACGAGAAAACCGTACGTCCTAGCGAAAAAGTAAAAACGGTCCCGGACAGTGGCGCGCGGGAATTTTTGACGTATGGGGGGGGGGGGCGAAGCCCCCCCCCAAAAAAAAAAAACCCGGAAGCACGATATTTTCGACACCGACGGCGTTGGCGGGCAAGTGGGCCCGGGATCCTGTGAGGTTTTTGCAACCTTGCCGGGGCAACTCATGAACGCCGGTCCAGCGAATATCGGGGGGGGGGGCGTAATTTCTAGAATACGCACCGTCGAAAATTGAGAAAATCGTAGCACTCGACTGTTGGCAGAGGTGGGAAAAAACCCGACGACGGCCAGGGGCGTGTCCCTAGCCCCCTCCCATTTTTTTTTTTGGGATATCTCGCAAAGTATAAACGTTACAGGTTTCGGACTTTGTGTCGGGTCGTCTACGAAAAATATCGTTTAAAAAAAAGAAAAAAAAAAAACCCTCCCCCCACTGCCCATTTTCCGTAAAACGCGCCGATAAGATTCGTTCGTTTATTTGAAGGGGAGGATAGGGGGCGGGGCTGACGGAACGTCTGTGGGATCGTTTCTCGCTCGACGAAGATTCTTTTCGCCCTCCCGCGGCCATGTCCGATTCCTCATTTTGAGGGGGGTAAGAAATGCGAAAAAAATCCTACGACCGCGAAATTTCAGGTGCGGATAGCGCGCGACGATCCGAATCGAAAGTGCCCCTTGGAGAAATGTCGGCCCCCCCTCCGTTTCGAAGTTATCGCGAGAAAACTGGCACGGCCAAACTATGACATTTGGATTTTTTTTTCTTCTTTTTCTCCTTATTTTGACCGCCCCTTGCAAACCGACGGTGAGAAAACATTTTTAGACCCACCCCCTTTTCATAACCTAAAAATGAAAAAAGCAATTTTCTCGAAAATCAAAATTTCGACCAAATTCGCATATTCTACGGCTATACCGGGTAATAACCGTGGTATTCACCGAAGCCCCCCCTGTGTGGTTTAAAAAGATTTGTCAAAAGAGTAAAGAATTTCGTTGTTTTTTAATTTTTCCAAGGTCTTGAATAATCACGAGTCTCAAACGTCATGTGGGCTAACTTTCATCCAAGGTTGCTAAGGGGTAGGTAACTGGAAGAATCCATTCGAAACGAAAAAGATATAGCCGGTAAGGTTTTGAAATCTTCAAATTATGCATCAGTTAACGATGCCTCTGGCGATGTTGTCCTAACTTTTCCACAGCAAGAATCAAGTGTGACTTCTTCATCTCAGGCTTCAGAAAAGCCACTACAGATCCTGCCGATGTAATCAGGGAGCCAAATGGCATATGACATCAATTTCAGCGCAAATAATTGTACTTTTACTGTTAATTTTTTTCTATACTAATAAAAGAACGGTAGTCAACATCAACTATAAACGCACAGGTCAAACCACAGTTATACCCCTATGGGGGTAAAAATAGGAGTTAAAATTTTTTAATATCTCGGAAATGAAACGCCACAGAGATCTGGAAATTGGTATGTAGAGTCTACTAATAAAATAAGTAAACAAGTGTTTTGGCGTTTTTAGATTTTATTATTTTTAGATTTCAATTGGGGGTGGAGAAATAGGTGTAAAAAAAAGTCACAGAGGTTAAGAAATTCCTAATATAGACTCTACTACTAAAATAGATGGACACGTGTTTCAGCGTTTTTCTATCAACTCCAACTCAATATAGGGGATATAATTGATAAAAATTTTGATCTGTTAAAATATGGGTTGTTGGGTATCAAACTGAAGGAAATGAAGTCCGAAATCGAAAAAAGTGTTTTTGTACTAAATTTTGCAATTTTTTATTACCCGTCCCCCCTCCCAACTCTGACTAAAATTTGGGTGGTGTTGTATCAAACTAATGGAAATAAAGTCCGGAATCGAGAAAAGTGCTTCTTCTATTATTTTTGCTATTTTTTGTTACCCCTCCCCCCCACACCACAATGTTCGATAAAAACATCCGAAATCGAAAAAAGTATTTTTGTACTAAATTTTGCAATTTTTTATTACCCGTCCCCCCTCCCAACTCTGACTAAAATTTGGGTGGTGTTGTATCAAACTAAAGTAAATAAAGTCCGGAATCGACACACACACCACAATGTTCGATAAAAATAATCAATTGGTAAAAAATGAGTTATCTATAAAACCGGAATCAAAGAAATGGTTTTTTTTTGCAAAAAAAACTGCTGGAATAATTTTGCTGCATTATTTGGATTTCTTATTATGGCCCTTTAAAGCAAAAAAAAGAACGGGAAAAAACTTCAGAAACTATTTTTATTTAAAATAACGTTTCTGAATTTTTTACTGTTGTTTCCCTCACACTTCTAGAAAAACAATTGTTCCTAACACTTGTGGAAAATAGCTATTTTCGGGTCACGCGTTTTTAGTTGTTACAAGGAAAAATATTTTTCAAACCATTTACACAGATTACTGGAGTTGAGTTTTCCTGTTGCCGGGCTGGTGCCCAGCCTGCAAAGGCAAGACACTCAATTGCTGTTTACTTATTCACAGTAAGCGATCCCTAATACCGTCGTGCGAGTCCTTGGCTTTGCACACGTGCTTAAATAACGCCGCCAAACTGAGATATCGGTGCACAAAGTTCGAGTAACCCAATAAATAGATGAATAAGATCACATTTTCGTGACTGACTCAACGTTCCTCTTTTTTATTTCAGTAAACCGAATTAAACGTTATTTAAAAATATTCTTAACTTCTGACATTCGACATTAGAGGTTGGTCAATTTCGAGGTCAATTTTACTAAATTTTACGAGATGTTAAAGATGGCCACAAACTAGCAGGCATTTTGATGTTTGCCGGGGTTGGCTCTGCATTTTTTCCAGGCTAACTTGATTAGGAGAGTTATTAGACACTCAAAGCCAAACCACCGCGCAAACGTAAGTGGTTTATTGGAGAGACAGTAGTAACAAAATAAACTTGCATAAAAATATGTGACCATAAAAGCTGGAAGCTATTATCCATTGGGGCGTCATGGAAATTAAATTGAATGTGGGCTTGTCTCTGCATTGACAGTTCCTAATTTATAAGTCATATAGTCTTACCCGAAACGTCCTCCATCTAACTCCAACTGCTCCTGTATGAGTGGCAAAATATTTCGAACTGTTGATGTTGTATTGGTTAGCCGGAAACGTTGAAACAATCTAAATTCATCCATATATTCTATATAATCGGGCCTATGGTAAACCCTTCTGAGAAAACCATTTTCAATTATATCCAACACATCGAAATCGTCATTTAAAAATTTCATTATTATTTTTTTACCGTTGACTAAAAATGAGGTTAGAATTCTCTCCTAAGGATGATTTAAGGCTCAATATTTGGCATCTTAAATGTTGGTATTCCGTATTCCTTAAACTGAATAGGAACGCTGAGCAAACCAAATTAGCTCCATAGGACCGTTAAGAGATTCTTAGCGCAAAGGAATCCTTAGAGAAAGCGCACAGCAATTGGGCATAAGAAAGAAACTGGAGGCACATCTTGCTTACAACTTTGTGCGTGTCAAATGCATTGGAAGGGCGTATATTTAAGCCATATAAACTTAATATACATGCCCTGGAAGTGGCAATTTTGTTAGCAACAAATCATGATCAAGAAGGCCATGAAAGTAAAGTTTTACTGCCGTTTTGCGCAAGTGCGTTGTTGATAAGTTGGATCAACACGCCCTCTACTATAGACGAGATTTTGCTCTGCCCCCACAAAAACATAATTTAAGTGATAGATCAGAAGGCACAAGGGCTATGTGCGAGATGCTTACCGATATCAGATTTCTCAAAACATCATTCAGAACAACAAAAATGGTACATTAAATCACAATAAAACAATTAAAAGTTTGAGAGAGAAAGATGTTTTCTATTTTAAGGCTGACAAGGGTAATAAAGTTGTTATATCAGATAAAACAGATTATTTCGAAAGAGTAGATAACCTAATTAAAAATGGACCCTACAAACAAGTCCAAAAGAACCCCTTACCAAAAATGATTAACGAAGTTAAATATAAGCTACAAGTAAGCAATCCTACTATGCCGAAACTGTATCGTCTTCCGAAAATCCACAAGCCTGGAAAATCGGTTAGACCTATAGTTTCTGCTGTAGGATCACCTACTTACAATATTTCGTAATGGTTAGCAAATGAGTTTGAAAATTTATCTATAAAAGAAAAAGGTTTTTCTGTTCAAAATTCCCTTGAATTTATTGACAAAGTTAAAGATATTTCACACTAAGAAAATAAAATTTTAACCTCGTTTGATGTTAGTTGGTTGTTCCCTAGTGTGCCGATCCCCAATACCTGGAGGAACTACTAAGAAAAAACAATCTAGAAGAGAAACAGACTTCAGAATACCTATCTTTAACAAAACTGCATGAATCAAAATTACTTTCAATATAAAAATAACTACTACCAACAATTAGAAGGAACTACGATGGATAATAGTTTATCACCTTTTATTGCAAACCTCTTTATGAGCAAATTTGAATCAGATATAAGTGAAGAATTTAATGTCGAAACTAATTTTTTTGGGTTTTTCGCCACTAAGTTAAGGAAACTTTTTCAAAAATATGTTAAAACCCACTGCGTAAATTCCTAAAGAAAAAAATTTGTTCGTTTGTCAGTGGTTTTTAAATAAGATAAAAAATTTGCCTACACACACGCAAATCCTAACTAGAATCTAAGTACTTATCTGACGTTTCGGCAGAAATTCTACTGCCGTTATCAAAGAATTTTATCCATTTCAAAAACTTTTTTCGATTCTTTTTTAAATATCTGTCTGTTGTCATACAACTGACTGACTTTGACTGATATATATTTCAAATATTAACTTGACAGTTTGGTGCGTCGATAGTAGCCAACAAGGTATTGGGTGAATTTAGTAAAATTTAAAATCAAAATTATATTTGTTTGAGTGTTTTCGATTTTAGATTACTTTATAAAAATACAAAATTTTAATTTTAAGATATCAATTATAAAAATTATCTTTTGACTAACTTTAAGAAAAAATATATTAGAAACCCAAAGAACATCAATGCTATTTTTTAATTTATTTTAAAAGAACCTTTTTGAAAATCTTGTTTTAAAATTGGAAGCCAAACTGTATTTATATCAACTGATATGCTAGCTATGCATTCATCTTCATTAAGATAGATGCAAGCTGCTTCTTTGATTTTTCGTTTAATTTTGTCTGGTTCTTTTTGTAATATACTGGTTTCTCCCCACATTACTCTATGATCATTTTCAAAAGAATGTTGGCAAATTTTAGACTTCTCCCAGTCTCCCCTTCTGAGGTACCACTTATGGTCATTTATTCTAACTTCAAGAGGCCTTGAAGTTTCTCCAATATAAAATTTACCACACTCGCAAGGAATTTTATAAACGATATTTTTTGAGTTTTGCTCAGCATTTAATGGTTTTGTTTTGGTTAGAATTGATCTAAGAGTATTTGATTTTTTAAAAATTTTTCTAATATTATAAGTATTAGCGATTCGTTTAATTTTTTCCGAAATATCTGGTATAAAAGGAATTATTAAATTTGTTGGTTGTACATTATTATGTCTACGTTCGCGTTGTCTTGGAAATTCGATTTGTCTAAAAGAATTTTCGATGAAGTTATTTGGATACGAATTTTTAATTAAGATCTTTTTTATTATTGATTTTTCTTGTAAAAATGTGTTATTGTCCGAACAAATAATTTTAGCTCTATCGTATAGACTTTATTACTGCTTTTTTAACCGATGAGCAATGATTTGAGTTAAAATTTAGATATCTATTTGTATGTGTTGGTTTCCTATAAACTGAGGTTTTTAATATATTTTGTTTGTTTATTAAAACATTTAAAAATGAAATTTTGTTATCGTTTTCTACTTAGTGGCGAAAAACCCAAAAAAAGTAGTTTCGACATTATGAATCCGCCACAAACATATAGATTTTATGAAGAATTTAAGTATTTCCCCAGAGTATGAAAAAATAAATAACAAATTTCCCACAATTAAATTTACTTATGAAACAGAGAAAAACGGTACACTACCATTTCTAGACACTTTAGTTAAAAGAAATAAAAATAAATTAGAATTTGACCTATACAGAAAGGGAACGGCCACCAATTGGTATATTACAAATGACTCTTTTCATTGCTTACAACATAAGCTTGCAAGTTTACACTTTTTAACATATAGATTAGTAAATTTCACCTTAAACAAAGAAAGATTTGAAGCAGAAAAGAATAGGATTAGGAGTATAGCTGGCGAAAACGGTTACGACGAAGGCTTAATAAATAGACATTCTTTCCAAAAGACCTTTCGGAATTTCACTTTTTTCAGACAAAAAGATACCTCCGATTTTAAATTTGTATCAATTCCTTATAATTCTAATTATACGAAAGGATTACAAAAAGTATTTAATAACACCGGTCTTAACTTAGTATATCAATTCGGAAACACAATAAGAAGTTTACTAGGAAATCCCAAGGATAAAACTACAGTTGCATGGATTGTGACAAAAAATATCTTGACCAAACACGATTCAAAGAACACTTAGCACACTTAAAATACGGAAGAACAGAAAAGTCAAGTGTGGCCGAGCATGCTTTTGAAAACAATCATATATTCAGATTAGATAACCTAAAACTTTTAAAAAGGGTACCAAACAAAAGACTTGAATGCATATGAAAGTATGGAAATCATTAAATCCAGAAATAGTTTAAATAAAGATATAGGCCCCATTCCGTTTAGTACACTTTATTCTTTAGTTGAGGGGAGATAGGATTATAAAGCGTGACCAATCACAAATTATTAGTCTTATCTCCGTCCACTAAACGATAGTATATAAGATAGAGTGTATGTTAATTTAGTTTATTTTTTATCGTCTCCTGATGATGCTAACGTTGTTAGCTAAACGCGCGTCGAGTGCAAAAAAGTGTAGTTTTTGTTTGTGGAAAACAATCATAACTTTGTTTTAGGTACGTTATTGTCTTTGTATCAAAATTTGTGAAAAAGCCTGTGTTTTTTGTGGTAAATAGGTTCAGAGATTTTATCAAATGGCCAGTCGTGTCGTGTATTAAAAGGGTTATGAACAATTTTTAGCCGGTATAAATAGGCAATTTATTCGAAAAGGTACTTGGGCATATAATTTAGAGCTTTTTGTTTATAGGTACCTATGTGTTACTTTGTAACACGTGAATTTGGTATAGATATTTTATGTTATTTTTTTAAGAAGTTCATGTTGTGTGCCGAATTGCAAGAGCCACTACAAAAATAATGGATCAAATATATCTGAGTTTTAATTTCCAAATAGTGATGAACTAACAGAAAAATGGCTGAATACAATTAAACCTGGAAATTTCACCCCAAGCAAAAGTTCAAGTGTAAGATAGAGAAGTGACAAAAGTAGTGAAATTTGTGGTGATTTAAAATATGTTTTTCTACTTGTTAGGTATGCGAATTGCATTTTAAAGAGAATTAAGGTGAACATTTTGGATGTTCTGCTTTTAAAGCCCCGACTAAAAAAGATAGTAGGTACCTGCTGTTTTTTGTTTAATCACACATGTGCTACTTATTATAATACTTAAATGGTACCTCCTATGACGCACACTTGGTATGTATCCCAAAAAAAAATCAATAAGAAGAGATACATATGAGATTTAGAATAAAAAATTACACATCCAATGCTAATAGGGCACATCTAAGCCTAAAGATAACATTTTAAAAAATTCTAAAATTTTGCGCAATTAAATTATTATTTTTTACAATTTAAGTTAAATTTTAGCCTCGCTTATAGCATTAAAATACTCTGTCAATTCATTGGCACCGAAGCTCACACCTTTAAGTATTACATATTTTGGTCCGCTATATTTTTTGCCCCCTCCTCCTCAAATTAATTTTTTGAAACTCCCTTAAAAAAATTTCACCCTCTGCCATACTTTTTTTGCTAACCCCCCCCCCATAATATGCCGCATTTTCTCTATTAAAACAGTGAATACTCGAAAGAATACTTAATCAATTCTGGTAAAAGTTTATCAGTTGACAATAATTTTCCTATAAATCTAATATCCACTAGTTACAGGGGGGGAATATTATCTTATCCTAAAGATGATGTTGTAGTTTGTGCTACATTTGCTTATTTAACTGTGGAAAAAACTCTTGCCGAAAAAGAAATCCGGGAAAATTAAACAATAATCACTTTGGAAAATATAAATAGGGCAGACATGACTTTATTTCTAGGTGACAATTGAAAAAGACATGAAACCATTTTCATTATTAATAGAATTTTGTTTAAATTTGCAAATTAGCTACTTAGAAATTAAGAAGAAAAAACACGACACAATTACTTCAAAAAAACCCCATTATGCCCCAACTCAAAAGAATTAAACCCTCCGGATTAAAAAAAAGAATAAATATTTTTTAATTTAAATTAGTTTTATAGCAGGACTACATTTAACATTTAATTTGAAATTGATTTATATAATTTTTGTGAACTTTTAAAAAATGTTGGTTATTATGCTTTTACTTTAACTTCAAATATTATTAAAATACAAAAATCGTTACCATTATATTCTGCTTTCTTTTGTACCAGATTTAGAGATTGTTAAAAAATGATTTTAATCTTTTGAAATAACAAATATCCCGCCATACTCCCGTCAAACGTATCGGCTCAATGGGCGGCCATCTTGTTCTCGATAACTGGCTTTCCGTAGAGGTGGTGTTAGTTGGATTCATGTTTGACCCCATTTTTTTTGTTTTGATTCCGAAAGTGGTGTTTTTTCGTTTTTTAATTTTACTACAGTTAATTTTGAAATAGTTTGCACTATATGCTGTAAAATTTTTGGTATTATCCGAAGAAAACATCTGCCTCGACACTTTGACATCTTATTAATGTTTCGATCATTAAAATGAGATTAAAAACGCCATAAGATTATACTTCGATTGGGCACATCCAATTAGATACACCAGGTAGTAGTGATACTTCGTAGCACGTCATACGCAAGTTTTAGAGATAAGAAAATCATACCGCCATGGCAGCGTGCCTGATCTCTGCTAGGTACTTCAGTATATTTCTTGCGCTCATGCGACAAGTGAAGACGGTATCGCGCGCGCGAATTGTGAAAACACGCGTTTATAGAAAAACCTTAATTCTTATATATTTCCTCCTTCCTCACTGTTTCCAAAAATGTAAAAAAAAAGTGAAAACGATAATGCGATATGTCTGGTGGTTTATTCTATCTGGAGAACTCAAGCATGGTATCCAAAATTAGAATCCGTGAATCGCTTAAAAGTTATCGTTTTAAATCCGAAAGGTGATTTACTCGTTTAGATAACCCCACCCACTATGAAAGAATCTTCTTGGGGGTAGCAATCTTATCAAGGTGGCCTATAGCAAAACGGGCGTTTGGGAGGATGTAAATTATTTTTTTCAAATGATTTAAGTTTTGCGAGCCTAATGTAAATCAAGTTGTATCCGTTTTAGAAACAGAATCCCAAAATACTGGGAAATATTGAACTCTTAACACACATAGGTCTGCCTTAAATTTAATTTGCGAGCAGAAAAATCAGAAATGGTAGATAGGTTTATGAGACGCATTTTTAAGCTGCGCCCTCAGTTTCCGAAATATACACTTGGTATCCGGAACCAGTGTTACCTTATATAGGTAACTTGTACCCTTTGGTAAATATAACATTCGGGTTATTAACTATAAAAATGGTACTTCTTTTGACTCTTTGTTCTGCTCAAAGAGTTCAGACATTTTCTATAAGTTAAGTAGCATCAAGGCTAACGAAGAGGGCATAGAAATAATTCTTAAAGATATTTTTAAAATATCTGGTCCCAGAAGAAATCAGCCTTGACTTAAGAACCCTGTTTCAACGAAAATTTGCAGTTCTATTTGTGTTTTACCACTATATAGACCGCTTCAAGCTACTGCGAACATAGGGGGAATCAAGTCCAATTTACTCTCCGTGCCGTACGACCGAGGTGGATTCGAAGCACGCTGCAGTGTTATCTTTTGGAAATTCATTTTGTTTTTATTATTTTGTTTTATTTCTGCCTTGCTCGAGAAACAGATGGGTAAGTTCTTAATTGAAATAATACATTTTTAAAACCAAAAATGGATGTCTACGAAGTTGCCGAAAAAGTGCAGATGGTCAAATGGTCAAATCGTCATAACCCAACACACGTTCGATATTGGTCGAGGGAAAATTTGCATTTGTATTTTGACGTAAGAACACAGTATCCCCAAAAACTAAATGTTTGGGGGGGGGGGTATTATAGGGGAACACGTAATTGGGTCATTTTTTATTAACGGCAATTGCAATTTGAATGGTCCTAGATACTTGGATCTACTGCAGCAGCACATTATTCCAACTGCTAGGCAGTTGTTAGGTGTAAGATTTGGTGAAACATGGTTTCAACAAGATGGTTGTTCCGCTCACAATGTTGGCCTTGTTAGGGAATATCTTGATAATGTATTTCCTAATCGGGTTATAAGTACACGGGGAACTATTTTATGGCCAGCTCGATCTCCCGATCTTGCTCCTAATGACTTCTACCTGTTTTTGAAGAAGCTTTTCAAATTATCACCCCTAACATGCATGGAAACGTTAGAAGGGGTTTTTATAGTAGGCTCGGATATTGTCTAGCCGAACAAGGAGGACTTTTCGAACGTTTGCTTTAATTTTTTTTTGACTGGGAGAATCTTTTTGGTTTTTAGAATGTATTATTTTATTTTGAGAACTTGCTTTTATTTTATTTCTCCTTATTATTTTCATTGTAACACGTCGTCACTGATAAATCTGAGCAGTTGACAATAAAACGCTCTTATTTATCAGTGACAAAAAAATAAGAAAATTACGTTATAGAAATTTGCGTATTTATTGACCAAATTCCGGTTTCATTGCCTACGCTCCACACAGCACCGTGGTTAGAGGCGTACTAAATACCAAAGGAAAGTCATGCAAGTGGTGATCGCAAGCCTGAGTATTGGTTGCTTCACTGATAGGCGTGCGGTGTCTCTGCATGTACGTACACTGGCAAATTAGACTTCTTTTGCCCTATGTTCGCAGTAGCTTGAATCGGTCTGTGTAACTAATTCTCTTAAAACTAGTTTTAGCGTATTTTAAATACTAACAAAGGCAACTTGAAATGAGGTGTGTGTATAAATAATAATTAATGAAATTATCTAACTTAACTACTACATACCTAGAGTCTAGAAAAAATGGTGCTGATGAGTCCAAACGAAGTTTTTGGTTTGTTATGTCTTAAATAATTTCTTCTTGGGCCAAAATATCTACAGACATTTCACATTCGGCCAGCTCAAGCCAGAATGCTATTTCTCTAGAGGAACTTCTACGACTGTAACAATATTTTCAGTCATCTTATAATCCTCGTCGTTGTAGTCTATTTTAAAATTTAAAATCTAATAATCCTTTTCAAATTTCACTTTTCTTGAACATATGGTCCAGTAGTATCTTCTATTGGTTTTCTTTGGCGAATAGCATTTCTAATATCCAAAAAATCTCGAGTTTGTAAATTAAAAAAATATTTAATACTATAGTTATAAATATTAAATATTAATGCTGCGCATGGCATCATGACGTATATTTAGGTGCGCTTTATAATATCATGTTTTTCTTAGGGTATCTATGCAATGTAACAAAAACGTATACGTTATTTAGGTCTTTTTTCCATTGAAAAAAGATATCGGGAAAAATAGCGTATGTAGGATTTACTTTTTATTTCCATTGAAAATATGGATGTAAAACCTTAGGAAACAAAATGAAGAAAACAGGTAATTGGCGATACGTTGTTTTTCCCTGTTAACTTTCGATGACGAAATAGGGTACAGTACAGGGTGGTCCAAATTCGAGGGGCCTCTATAGCTTTGGGCTTTTGCAGCATAGTTAGCCCAAAACTAATATACATGTTACGGGCTCGATTTTCAAGAGAAGTCGAAAACTAAAAACCGCATTGCGATATGTCCAAAGCTTTTCTGAGGTACAGGGTAGTAAAGATAGAGATTTTCATTAAAAACATTTTTTGAAGATTTTTTAAGGACAAATCTACCTGTTTCACCGATTTTGTCTTAAAGCCTCTAGTTCACAAGATATAACACAAAGTTACATTTTTTAAATGGAGTACCCCAATTTATTATGTATTTTTATTAAGTAGTTAAACAGATATCTGCAATTTTTAATAATTACCATAGTAGGCTGTGTTTAACTCTGACCTATGCAGTTTTAGTGTATCTATCTATGTAGCTATGATCAAATAAAAACAATTGCCATGATAAACGAGCCCAAGTGTCAAAATTGGCGTCTTCGTCAAGATATAAAAATTTTTGAAAACTTTGAAAAGTACGACATGATAAAATGTTATATTGAAAGTAACGAAAATCGACAGACGGCGTTAAATCTATATTTCCAGAGATATCCGGAAAGAAGGCAACTTAGCTCAAAAAAATTTTTGAAGTTAAAACGTCATCTACAAGAATATGGATCCTTTACAAAACCGCGTCCTAGGATGTCTAGAAGCCTAGCCAGAGATAGAGAGTTGGAAGAACTAACGGTTCTAGGAGAAATAGAAATTAACCCGAATACTTCCACCAGGGCTATGGAGAGAAACACTGGAATTCCACGCAGCAATGCCGTTCGGGTGCTTAAAAAACACAAGTTTAGGCCCTATCGACCCCCACCAATTACGGCAACGAGATTAAGCTCCAAGACGTGCATTTTGCAGGTGTTTCCTAAATAAAAGCAAAGAAGACCCCGATTTTGCCAGAAAAGTTATTTGGACGGATGAGGCAACGATTTCTAGTGATGGAATATTCATTCATATAACTGCTATTACTGGAAACAGCAAAATCCCTATATTATGGTGGAACAAGCGAATCAGAGAAGGTTCAGTTTTAAGGTATGGGTAGGCATCTACAGAGGTCAAATTATTGGGTCATATATTTTTGATGGAAATTTAAAGGCCGAAAGATACCAACAAATTTTAGAAGAGCAGGTGATTCCGTTTATAGACAATTTGCCACTTCAGCAAAATAATGAGCTATACTTTTAACATAACGATGCACCTCCTCACACTGCACGAGACATTACTAATTTGCTAAATATTGTGTTTGCAGAAAACTGGATCGGAAATAAAGGTCCTATATATGGGCCCCCCAGATCTCCAGACTTGACCGATTTCTTCTTCTTTTTGTGGGGGAGAGTCAAAGACCTTGTATTTCGAAATCGCCCAACTACTAGAAGTGAATTGGAAGAGGCACTTCGTACTGCATTGAGGCAGCGTCAAAAGAAGATGTAGGATATCTTTACAAGAAAACGGCCGTCAATTTGAGCATTAGTTTTAGAATTAAAGAAAATTGTTATGTGTTACATAGTTTAATTAATAAAAATTTTAAATAAAAACTTAATAATTTTATTTTTGTTTATTATTTTAGGGTGGGTAATTATAGTAAACTTGAAGTTAAAGTTTGAGGTTGCTGTGTCCCCTCGTGTCGCAGCCAACTTGATTTTGTATGAAAAAAAAACAATAAAATTTTATTTACACATTTGGGGCGCGCACCGCGCCTACCATGGTCTAATATCAAAATATGCAAATATCTTTTAAACTATTTAATAAAATTTTATTAGAAAAATGATTTTTTAGAAAAATTGTGGGTATATAACTTTGTGTGATATCTCTGGAACTAAAGGCTTAAACAGAAAATCGGTGAAACAGGGAGATTTGTCTTTAAAAAATCTTCAAAAAATGTTTTTAATGAAAATCTCTATCTTTACAAATAAAAAAAGTTATACAAGGCCTTTAAAATCGCACATTTTTGAGAATCACCCTGTAGCTCAGAAACGCTTTGACATATCGCAATGCGGTTTTTAGTTTTCGACTTCTCTTGAAAATCGAGCCCGTAACATAATTAGTTTTGCACTTACCATGCTGTAAAAGCCCAAAGCTATAGAGGCCCCTCGAATTTGGACCACCCTGTACACAGTATTTACGTTTATTTTACCCGGGAGAAGTTAAACAAAGTACATGCGTATGAAGCTTATACGTTTCTGCTCCATTGTTTTTTTTTATAAAATTTTGGTTCTACGTTAATTTGACACTGTAAATTAAAAAAACTAAAAAAGCCACCAAAAAATTAACAATACCATTTAAAACAGCTTAAAAAGTAACACTGTATAAGTTGAAAATCCGAAAATGTCAAATTTTATGATACGTTCCTTTTTCATCTTAGGGCAGTGTAATTTCCTCCATATTTTTAACTTTCAAAATTTACTATTCATCCTTTTACGGCATCTGTGAGCTCCATCCCGCCAATGAAAAATATTTTCCATTTGAATTTATTACGGCAGAAAATACTTACCAACATTTTTCAGACAAAGTTATTTGCTTTTATAAAGCGCGATGAATTTTTATAATTGACAATTAAGGCAGATAGACAGGAAATAGGAAAAGGAAAGACTTATTGAACGCGGTCGTGTTTTAATAAAGAAAAAATGGCATGCCTTATTTAATTCAATTCAATTCTTTATTGGTGTTAATATGCTAAAAACAACAGCTACACTTATTAAGTTTTTAAAAAAGCATTAACACAAAGAAACAAACCTTAATTAGGGTGTAATTAAACCGTTTATTTATTTATATATTTATTTAATTATTTTGCTGATTATAAGGGATACAACAGGCTTACACCCACATAAGGAATGACAAAATTAGAATAAATAATAATAAGTAAACTATCATATCACATCTATAACAAAAAAAAAGCTTACGTAACCAATAAAAAACTAAGCAAGTCATACAAAAATGTACTAAAATGATTATGTTCAACTTGGATTCAACACAATCAATCTTGCATTCTTTTTGAAAGTTGCAAATAATCAACTGATTTTTACGGTGGCCCCCATCCTTCTGCTCACTTGGCAGTTCTCACTTCCCATTTCTGACGTCACAACCGCACTTCTGACGTCATGTCACAAATGAGAAATTTCTCAGTTCACTGGTTCTTACATGCCTCTATCCGCGTACTCACTTCACAGTTCTAACTTCCCATTTATTTTCGTTACTTTATCATGTTTTGAGGTTAAAAACTTAAAAATTGGATACGCTGAACACGTTTAAGAACAAATCGCTGTTAAATGAGGTGTTAGTTTTTGAGGTTAACTCTCAGCTGGATGCAAAACAGTCGTACTTCGGGGTTTATTCCTTTTATAATTCACAGAACTGGGGGTTTCAACCCACTATAGAAATAAAAGGGTTTGAAGAACTGTGAGAGAAAAACAGTTGATTGAATGAATAATAAAATTAGGAATATACAAATGATTCATTTAATAAAGTTTTCATGGTGTCGTTTTATTATATAAAAAATGGTAAACTTTTGTAATTTCTTCTTTGTAGCTTTAATTAAAAGTTAGATTTTACAATTTTTACTTTAATTTATGTAGTTAATTTAAAAGTTCAATTCCATTTGAAGTTCGTTTGTAAACACGGGTAGGCCTACTTGACAAAAAGATAATTTAAATATGCCATGGTTTTTTACAGGTACAACAACAAATTATATTTCTATTTTCTTTTCCAAACTAAACAAAAAGTTATTATTTTGGAGTTCAAACAGAGAGAAATTTCTAGAGGTTTTAATAAACCGAATAAAAGAAGTTTCTCTAAAAATATAACTAAATAATAAGTCTTTAAAACCCATTGTTACCAGGAATAATTTTTTCTACTTCTTCTTCAAGTGCCATGCTCTCTTCGAAGGTTGGCTATCATCAGCGCGATCTGCACCTTATCCACTGCTTTTCGAAAAAGTGTCGTAGTACTAACACCATACCATTGTCTTAAGATTTTTAAGCCATGATATCCGTCTACAACTCGGACCTCTTCTGCCTTCAATTTTTCTATTATCAATTTTAAGAGTTTATATTTGTCATTTCTTAAAATATAGCCAAAATATTCAAGTTTTCGTTTTTTGATGGTAAATAACACTTCAAGCTCTTTATTTACTCTAAGCAGAACATCCACATTAGTTACTCGGTCCATCCAAGATATCCCTAATAGTCTACAATAACACCACATCTCGAATGCAGGCCTCCAACTTTTTGCACATGACCTTAGTCAGTGTCCATGCTTCCATGCCATAATATAAGATGCTCAAAACATAACACCAAAGCACACGAATTCGGAGTGGTATTAAGATCGCTACTACGCAACACTGATTTCATTTTGATAAAAGATGATCTGGCCTTTTCATTTCTTGCATGAACTTCTTGCATGTTGTCTCATTTCTCATCAGGAGACAACCTAAGTATTTGTATGAATCGTTCGACTTGCTGCCCATTTACTTCTAACATGCCTCGGATGTTCTTTTCCTTGGATATGACCGTCCATTTTGTTTTTCCAACATTTAAGTTAAGCCCGAATTGCGAACTTTTGGCAGCAATTTGATTCAAGAACTCTTGTAGGCCTTCCAGCGTGTCTGCTATTATGACAGTGTCGTCGGCATATCGTATATTGTTGATTTTTATGCCGTTTATGGTCAAACCCTCTTCGCAGTTATGAAGTGCATTCTCTATTATTTTGTTACTATAGATATTAAATAACAGTGGAGACAATATACAACTTTGGCGTACTGATCTTTTTATTTGGACCTCTTCGGACAGTTGGCCATCAACCTTTATTTGAGAAGTCTAATTTCAGTATAGATTAGCGATTATCTTTAGATCCCGGTCATCTAGACCAACTTCTTTTAGCGATTCTATGAGCTTTTCGTGTTGGACTCGATCAAATGCTTTCTCATAATCTATGGAACAGGCATATACTGGCACCGACACATCCCTAGACCGCTGAACTAAGACTTGAATGCCAAACAAGGCCTCTCTTGTCTAGAACCCACCACGAAATCGAAACTGCGTGTCGCCCATAAAGGATTCGCATTTCCCATAAATTCTTTTGTGGATAATCTTTAGAAATATTTTTAACATATGGCTCATTAGGCTGATTAGGCGGTAATCACTACACTTCTTTGCTGAATGTTTTTTAGGCAGCGTAACAAAGGTTGACTTTAGCCAGTTAGCAGGGATTTTACCGCTACGATAAATCAATAAATCAAGTTAAAAAGTTTGACCAGAGTATTTAGCGAATCTTCGTTTTTTATTAGCTTTAAAACCTCAGTGTATACTTCGTCTTGTCCTACCGCTTGTCTGTTTTTAGCTGAAGATATTGCGTGTTTTGCTTCCTCTGGTGTTATATCTATTCCTTGGTTTGAGAATTCTTCTGGCTGTTCGGATCGGTTATCGGTTAAGAGATGTTCTATGTAGCTACCCCATTCTTTTAGTTTTTCTTTGGTATCCGGTATGATTTTTCCTTGATTGTCCAGAAGGATTCCAGCTTGTCTTTTATTAAATAATCCGACCGCTTCCTTTATGTATTTGTGTAAATTGAAATTGTCATATTTAGCATCTAGATCTTCTATTTCTTGACATTGCTGTGTTATCCAGTCCTGTTTTGCTGACCTTATCTTGTTTTTTATTTCTCAATTGATTTCTTGATACTGATCGCTGCCTTTTTTCAACTCCAGAATTTCATCGGTCATCCAAACTTTCTTTTTATTTCATGTTTCATTTTTGCCTAAGAGTGTTGTGCTTTCGACTATGGCACTTTTAAACTTTGTCCAAACCATTTCTGTATCTTGTTCGATAGACTCTTTAATATCTTTAAGCTTTTTGTTAAGTTCGACTTTAAGTTTAGGTGCTATCATGTTATCTTGAAGTTGGTCCAACCTGGGTCTGGGTTTGTTATTTGGGGGGCGATTTTTCTTGAGGGTAAATTAAAAAAAAAATCTACATTTGAGTAAAATATGTTGTTCATTTATTGAGATTGAATCTTATATTAAACTTAAATATTTAAAATAAAAAACAATAAAAAACTGACGTGGCTAACTGCAAAAATAGGCAGTTTGCCCATTCTCAACTTCTATTTCTATGCAACTCACCTATAACCACGTTAAAAATTGCAATCGGAAAACGCAATAACAAATAAATTTGGAAGTGTGAAGTGGGCAGGCGGGTAGAGGCACGTAAGAACCAGTAAACTGAAAGATTTCTCGTTTTTGACGTCAGAAGTGCGATTGTGACGTCATAAATGGGAATTGAGAACTGCGAAGTGAGCTGGCGGATAGGGGCACGTAACAACTGAGAAATTTTCCATTTGGGACGTCAGAAGTGTAATACTGTTTGTGTTATTCTTCATAATGGTAAATTTTGAGAAGAAATAGGCCCGGTTGGTCAACCAATAAAAAGGGTTCAAGTGAAGTTAGTTCAAGGATGAACCTGGTTCAGCTTGAGTCTCCGGTTGTTCAATCAACATTTTAACTGAGTTCATTTGACTGACGTTTCACTGTCGACCTACTTTATTGAACGCAATAATGAACTGGTCAACTGTAATATTTTGGGTAGAATACAACATAATCCTTAATATTTTGTTTTATTTTAGGCACGTTTCTGCGAGCTTAACATAGTTACTAATATTCTTTTTTTATAAATGCATTCGTCTGAGAGGGACCCAGCATACCAGGAACATACCGCCTGTACATCCTTCGAGCCCGCTGTCTAACTACCTTTTTGAGATAGTTATCCCCTGACAGATATGCGGGGTCGAAGGATGTAAAGGCGGGTATTTTTTGTGATGGTGTAGTATGCTGGATCTCTCTTAGACGAAGGCATTTAGAAAGAGAAAATAATAGTAACTATGTTAAGCTCGCAGAAACGCGCCTTTTGTATTGTTTAAAGGAGCGGTTGATTTTTTAAAGTTTGCACTTTCTCTTCTTCGGTTCCAGCTGGATGGATTGTGAAAAACGGCCCTTAAGGGTTATTTCTAAAGTTCGAGCGGATAACTTTTAACTCCTTAAGAGACACCACATTTCTTTCTTACACTGTTTTGGACATGAGCGTTTTAGTGTGCATAGTAATATTTAATTTTTGGGGATGTACAAACAGTCAACTCGATTTTTCAGAAATATTTTTTTGCAATTGTTAAAGTTCAAATCCATTGTAATATAATATTCGGTTAAACAGTCCTACACTATACGTAGTATTTTGCATGAAAATTTACCATTTCATCACGATACATCCTGCCTAATCACTATACTACACTATTTTACATTCTTTACATTATTCGTTTGATTCTTAACTTCCACACGACAGTTTTTTATGCCGGGCTTCCAAAATTTTAGCATGTTGAAATAATTTAACAAAAGAAACTTCACTTTTTACATTCTAACTATTTTCTTTAGATTGAACCTGTTTTGGTTAAGAATTTTAGAACTTTCTTTGCTTAGAATTTATTTCGAACTGTCCTTTTTGAGAATTTATTTGGAAATCATCTCTTTGATAATTTCTTTTGAACTGTCCTCTGTTTAAGCTAAATTTTGCTTTAACAGCAAAATGTTTGCGTGGAATGTTCGACGTAAGCGCTGAAATTCTCAGAAAAACGCGCTTCGTGCTAGAAGTTTATTCCTGAACAGGGAGCGGCATAAATCGCTATAGAGAATGATCACATATCGTACGACTTTCAAGAATACACGTCCTATCAACACGGTCCTACAGTGATCTCGCGGTCATCTGATGAAAAATTCTTGTTAACTAACGCGACGTAGGTATGGTTTTTCGGAGCTCTGCAAATTGAATTTAGTTTTTAACAATTTTTTGACGGAGCAACAACTAGTCAGAATCGGTAGTGCGCGCTATGCCTATAGCCATAGAACACAGTGGGTGTTTGGACATTATTGTTGGTTTTTTAAATTTAAATATTGCAATTAATTTTGGGTAAGAAATATTTCTTTAGAATAAATTTCCCGTTTTTTATAAAAGAAAATGTTGAAAAACTGTTATTTTTATAAAAATTATTTTGGAAAACTTTATTAAAACTTTTATGAAAATTGTTTTGGAAAACTTATGAAACAAAGAAAAAAATATTTTGAATATTTAAACTTTCAAAGTAATTGACTAAAATTATTATGACAGCCTTTTAGGTAAAATATCGAAATAAAACAAAAATATTTTCAAAGTTATCATACCTAGTTCTTTTTTTTAACTTATTTTTTATTTATTTTACTACTTCTGAAACAAAAGAAGAAACCATTTAAAAAATTAATTTATAATCACTTTAAAATTTTAAATAAAATAATTTTAAAATTTGTTTATATTTGGGATTTTAAGAAAAATTCTGTTTTAAGTTTTTGTTTTTTTTTAACGACTTGAAATATTATTTTTTTTTTAACAAAAAGGAAGAATTTTTAAAAAAAAATTAAATAATTTGATTTGACATTTTCGACCTTTCACAGGATGAAACTTCATTTCATTTAATAAGTCCAAAGTGAGAATTTTATTGTTGTTGCAAATGAAGAAGCAACAAGAAAATGCGAAAGCTCGGCCTTTCTGTAAAAGAGTTTTACAATAAAAAGCATTTGACCAACACCCTGTAAATTTCCACTGGTCGAAAAACCTCCTACTGTCAATAAAGGTTACACAAAATTGACAGAGGGGCTTATACTCAAGGACTTACTGGATATGAAGCTTAATACGACCTATTTCAAAAACCGGCGTAACTTTATTTAATGTCTATTGAAATACTTACTGCTGAGTTTGGTGTTGGATTCTTTCACCAATTTGGCCACAGAGAAACCTCACTTCCTTTTTCATAAGCCTAACTATCACTATCTTCCATAAAAAATAATCAGGCCTCGCCTTCTAATATCTTCCTGAATCACCAGAATAATGTCCACAAAGTCTTCATCATCTGTTAGTTGGTGCATTTTAGAAAAGTTAAAAATTCACCTCAACCAGCAGTTTGGACTGGCACAAATCTCAAAACAAATTTTTTTCGAACCCTAAAATTTCAGTAAATTATACTTTTTCATTTTCAAAAGGCTTTTCAAAATTATAAAAACATTTTTCTTATTTATGTTTCTCCTTTTTAAACAAAAAAACTTTTTTATACTGAACTTCCGCTTGAGCCCTGAAAAATGAGCGTTCAAGCGAACCAGGATCAAGAGTATGGAAAAATTCCATTTAGGTTCTGAACCAACGTTGAACAACTCACTATTTTCCTTAAACCAGGTTGAAACATTGAACTGGCGTTGAACGGCCATTGAACAACCGGGCCTTAGTTTTTCTAAATGGAACAAAAAATGCTTCTGTTGATATTAAATTGATTTAAGGTATATTGAGATACACAGTGATTAAAATATATTAAATATACAGACCGCTTTATGCTACTGCGAACACAACACACAAGAAGTCCAATTTGCCAGTGCACGTACATGCAGGGACACCGCACACCTATCAGTGGAGCAATCAACACTCAGGCTTGCGATCGGCATTCGCCGCCGTTCGCGGCTTGTGTTTAGTACGCCTCTAACCACGGTGCTATGTGGAGTGTAGTCAATGAAACCGGAATTTGGTCAATAAATATGCAAATTATTATATTTTCTTGTTTTTTGTCACTGATAAATTAAAGCGTTTTATTTTCAACTGCTCATATTTATCACTAACAACGTGTTACAATGAAAATAATAAGGAGAAACAAAATAAAAGCAAGTTCTCAAAATAAAATAATACATTCTAAAAACCAAAAAGATTCTCCCAGTCAAAAAAAATTTAGAGCAAAGGTTCAAAAAGTCTTCCTTGCCCGGCTAGACAATATCCGAGCCTATTATAAAAACCCCTTTTAACGTTTCCAGGCATGTTAGGGGTGATAGTTTGAAAAGCTTCTTCAATTTTAATCCAAAGTTGTTCCAAATTATTAGCCCTTTCATGACCGTAAACTTTATTTTTGATATAACTCCACAGATGGAAGCCATTAGGAGCACGATCGGGTGATCGAGCTGGCCATAAAGTAGTTCCCCGTATACTTATAACTCGATTAGAAAATTCATTATCAAGATATTCCCGCCAACATTGTGAGTGGGACAACCATCTTGTTGAAACCATAATATGCTGCTGCAGTAGATCCAAGTATCTAGGACCATTCAAATTGCAATGCCCCCCCAAACATTAAAAAAAAAAATAAAAATGCAAATTTTCCCTCGACCAATATCGAACGTGTGTTGGGTTATGACGACTCAATAATGGAAAAGTGCTTTCATCTGTCAAAAGAATAGATCTCAGAAAGTTTTCAGCACAATTAGCCCTTTCCATCATTATTTCGCAAAATTCCAGACGACGATAGTTGTCCTCGGGAAAAATTTGATGCGTTTTTGACGCTTTGTAAGAATGATAACCATTCTTTTTGAGAACACGTAAGACAGTGGCTGAAGACGTATCAACTGCTTCGGCAATTTCGTGGTTAGTTAACTTTCGATTTTCCTTCTGTACAAACCTATGAATCGTTGATAAACTAGGTTCTGGGCGATTTACAAAATTCTCCAAAAAAAAGTCTCAATGGTCTGCCTTGATAGTACCATTTGACTATCTATACTTATTCGGCAACTTCGTAGACATCCATTTTTGGTTTTAAAAATGTATTATTTCACTTAAGAACTTGCCAATCTGTTTCTCGATCAAGACAGATATAAAACAAAATAATAAAAACAAAATAAATTTCCAAAAGATAACACTGCAGCGTGCTTCGAATCCACCTCGGTCGTACGGCACGGAGAGTAAATTGGACTTGATTCCCCCTATGTTCACAGTAGCCTGAAGCTCATTGTATAAATAAACTGCACAAAACCTTTTTGCAATGTATAGGGACGTACGAAAGAAAATTATTGTAAGAAAATTTTACCGAAGAATGAAAGTATTTTACAGGAAATCGAATTAAACCAAAACAAACGGCAAATTTTTCTTTATTTTGAGGATTCAAATTTCTTCAAGTCAAGTCTTGGTACCTACAGTATTGGGACTGGTAAGAGGTTTAATACTATCCTAAACTAGAGCCTTAATCCAGTTTGCGTTGTCCAAATTCTCTGCTCTAAGCCCATATGAATTATTTTGTCTTGCTTATTTTCTTTTGAGTTGTGAAATCTATGCCCTCAAATGAGATAAAGCTCTTTTATGACACGGCGCTGACACCAGAGCAATAATTAAAATTAACCCCGCAAGCGTCTGGCTTTGCTACTTTTTGTCGTCGTCTATCTGGCATTAAAAAAAAACGACCTGCACGCAAACTTTTAATGGTTTCGGTCCAATAAGCACATTGTTCGCAGCTAGTACGTATTTTAATTGGTATGGGTACTCGGCTAACAAAAACGAAAAAAAGACTCCTATAGTTAGGTACATCCCTTTTTCCCCCAAAAGGACAAAAAGAGCTGTTTTGGAGCCTTATTTAGATATTAAAACTGTCATAATATTAAGGGTCCACAATGTAGGGTCACCCAGTTGCGCAACCAGAAATTGGCTTCGAGGGGGGGTTTAAGGGGATAAATAATTTAAAAAAACTTCATTTGAAGTAAAACTGTGACCATAATTGATACAAGGAAACAGGTGCTTACTAGCGCTGACCTGGGCTCAAACGTAAACAATTTTTGCGAAAATGACAGTAAAAAGACCATTTTGATGCTGATCCAAATTTTGCAATTTATGATTTTTTAAATTAAAGTCCAGGTTCTTGTATTTTATCCCTATATATTTTGTTTCTGCTCTTATTGGATTGTGCCAATTAAATATAATCAGGGTTCTTGAAGGGGATTTTAACCCCAACCCCCCCCCCCCCTCGGTGGGTATTTTTTTTTTTTTAGGATGTTTTATTAAGGGATTAAAAAATCATGTTTAGAACTCGCGGCTAAACTCTGCTTTTTTACTTGAATTTTTAAATCAATATATTTAATTAAGCTCTATTTCAGCCGTTATTTGTTAAAACAACTATATCTTTAAACGATTTTAATTAACTTCACAGAGCTTGGCCTTCAATCAAATTTTGCGATTCATTTTCGACACACTTCCCGTAAACCGATTTTAATGAAATTTGGCACAGTAATGTAGGTCCGACGAAAATACAATACTGTGAAAAACTTTGTGGGTTAGGGGTGGTTGAGGGATGTAACGAGGGTAAATTCTGAACTTTGGAATGCAAAAATATATACAAAAACATGTGGCTGGAAATAAAATACAATAAAATTTTTTGAAAAAAATAATCGGTGGTAGGGGTGTGTAAAGGGGATAAATTAATACCTTTGAAACCAAAGCAGATACATGGGGTTTTCATATTTATGATCTGATCCAGTAACAGCGTCCGTAACGCGCCGATGGCTGTGTGGCACTAGGGTGGCTAAAAATGAAGTGTCGCGAACGTTACACCCTCGGGGCGCATGCACATCCTGTTGTATAAGAGCTTTTTCAGTCTAGACGGAAGGGATGACCGAGTATTTGTCTGCTACTCGTGGGAATAACAATAAAAAGTCATTTGATAAGGGTCGTCCATTTTCTTAAAGTCATAAAGTCTCAAAATACAAAATTTATTCAAAATTTGGTAGGTTACACGTGTTTCGCCTACATAGGCATCTTCAGACCTACAATATATCGTAATTTTTATGTCTGAAGATGCCTATGTAGGCGAAAACACGTGTAACCTACCAAATTTTGAATAAATTTTGTATTTTGAGACTTTATGACTTTGAGTTTCCCAAGTTGAAGCAAATGAAAAGTCATAATAAAGAAACGTCAACACAGAATAAAAAGACTTGCAAGGCAAAAGTATCGTGAATAATTATTAAACATTCTGCATTTTGTTTTTTTTTATTAAGACCAAAAAGTAAAAAATAAAATAAATATTTTTTTTTAGAGTTAAACGATTTTAATAAAAAATTGCACTAAAAAGTAAAAAATAATATGGTAGATCTCTGTTTACTATAGGCTGAATTTAACAGCAGCGTTAATGGCTTATTACATATTTTTAAGATCGATATAAAATCGTGGCGTGGACACGTCTCTATATATCGAACTTAAAAAAATAAATCTATAGGCTGTAGTAAACAGAGATATGCCAAATTATTTTTTACTTTTTAGTGCAATTTTTTAATAAAATCGCTTAACTTAAAAAAAGTATATATTTATTTTATCTTATCTTTAGGTTCTAGCTTTTGTCTAGGTTTAAGTCCACTGTTCACAGTGGAAACGTGTACTGTTCAGCGGGGTGAAACGGATTGAAGGGGTTAATGTTTTTGGGATTGATGAAAGGCGTAAGTTTTACGCCCAATAAATCTGGACCTGAGTATAAAAAGGGCCAATCTCCATTTTTGGGCATATGGATTTAATCCCATCACATCTCTCCAAATTATTACAATTAGATTAAAAAGAGACAAGATATCTGGTCCAACGAAAACTTCTCGGCAAATAATAACCACTATTTTTTTATCCTTTTAAACGACGTTAGAACGATAAGGACAGAGAATTCTGTGTCAACCACTTCAGGGTACCGATTCTGGAAGTCATAGAAAGTTATCGTTCGCCTGAGAGAAGAAAAGTAAATTCAACCAATAAACTCACTTAAAAGCAGTGACGAGGCGATCGAATAAACACCAAACTATTATGGGCACGCGCAGAGCTGCCTCGAACAACAATTTTTGAGCGAATCCGTTCTCTCGACTAGACCCAGTAGTTGGGAGTTGTAGGAAAGCTCGTGTGAAAAACGTCACTTGTATTATTTCAGAGCACGCTATTGGACGAACGACCGATCGATATTTTACTCTCTAATGCGCATGCTACGGCAAACTTGACCGTCTTTTAGAGTAGGACTCGCACAGTGGTCGATTTTTGTAAAAACTCGGACATTAAAAAAAACTTCCACATTGTAATTTAATCGTACAAAATATTTAGTTTTATAAACAGTGGTGATCGTGTGAATAGCAAAAATGTTAGTTTAGAGAAAGAAAAAGAAAATATATTAAAAAGAATGCCAACCGAAACTTTCAAATGAAATACTCAGTATATTATTGCATTTTGTTTTTAAATTCTAAGCATTTTTATATAACGTACACTATGTCGATCTTCAACTGTTTTCGAGATATTAACAGTTGAATACTGTCATACTCTGGGTCTTCTATTTGAAATTTCAGGGTTCAAATATCAATAAGAATAAAATTTGCGAGCAGGACAAAAAAAAGGAAACCTGCAAGCAAGCAACTCCACCTCCTGCTGCGAACGTTGTATTTTGAACGGTCTTCTTTCAGTAACCGGTACAGTTTCGCAGGTTTCCTTGTTTTTGTCCTACTCGCAAATTTCATTCTTATTGATATTTGCATCGTTTAAAGTTTTGCTTTTCGCTTTATTCCGATAGGCGGCGCGCTGCATATGGCCATCCAACATCCCGCGTTGTTTAACGACGAAAGTTGTTTAAATTCATTGGGTGTGGTTGTTTATGTTATGCTTCAACGCCAGGTACAGTCCTATGTTACCCTGATGATTTCTAACAAGGATAAAACAAGCCTGTAGGTTTTTGGACTATTCATTATATCTTGGAGGCCTGGTCGTAATAAATTGAAAAGCAAAATGGAGGTCCGATCTGCCACGAACCTTTCTTTTTATTTATTTTTTACGGACAACAAATTCCTTTTTTTAAGTAACATTTATACCTAAATAAAACAAGTTTGAAAAAAGGTGCGCATTTGAATTTAAATATGGCAGTAAAGCGAATGTTTTTTTTAAAAGGCTTATGTGTCTTATCAATATATCTTCTTTATTAGAATTGATAAAGTTATAGCAAAAAACAATTTGTTCGGTTTTTTCGGTTTACCCGGTATGTTCATATAATATATCTTGGTTGTCCAGGTCTACTAATTCCAAAACGGTTTCCACAGACATGTTTGTACAGAATTCAATTATCCCTTAAATTGAAGGAGATATCATCAATTGGTTATTCCGACCATTCTTCAAATTTTCCCTGTGGCTCAAAAACTACAAGGGATAGAATAAATCTGTTAACACCATTTTTTAAAGCTTAAAAAAGTAAAACAGTAATGCGAAAATCGCATGTCTCTATCTTCAATAACAACGGCGTTTAAAACTGAATCCCTTGAAAATGGAAGCCCCTGTACATTTCTTTATTATTATTATTGTACACTTGACGGTGTATTATGGGCTTCACAACTTGTTAAAAAATGTCAGCGTCAAGTTTTTTCAGTTACCATTCGTTGTTGTCTACTTTTGCTGTACGCCTTTTATGTCATGCGACAGATTTTTTCTTCCCCAAAAAAGAAAACGACCTAAAACTTTGATTTATTTCACCCCGTTTGACAGAATATTTTTTCCAATTTTGTTTACAATTTTAAGTAGGAAATTTAAAAAAGCCGACACGCCTACGACGTCGCGACGTGCATTCTTATACGACTTCAATTTCCTACCTCATACACGCTCTATTTGTAAAGTATAAAAGTTAATGAAAACGTATTTTTTAAAACGCAGCACGTAAAATATTATTCTGTCAAATATAAAGTATAATTAGAATGCGGTGGAAAATATTGCGGAGTTTTTTTTACACATTTTAAAATTTTTAAACCCAGATTGCATAAATATGTATCCATGTGATTTCCTCTTGGTTTTGAATGAAACTGATCTTTAACATAATGAGTGAGTCATTAAAAATAACAAGATAAATTTTGTTAAAAAAAAAACAAAATAAAGTGCACATATGCTTCTCACAATAGACAGGATTCTCACTGACCTGGAAAACGTGGAAAATCTGGAAGTCAGGGTATTTTGAGAGCTACCCCAAAAGTCAGGGAATTGGCACACAAAACCTGGAATTTCTCTTTCTTAACCTATTTTTTAATCCAACTTTGTAAAAAATATTATGTGAGTCCTTTTCAGCTCACCTCGTATATAAGCCCAACATCTGTTTCGCGCTCAATCATTTCCAATCCACCTGAAATCCAAGAGCAAGAGAAAAGAGAGATAAAAGCTTTTTAAAACGTGTAGGACAAGAACCGCATCATTATCCAGGGTGGAAGATTGTGTTTATTGAACATATTTGGTTTTGTTTCAAAATAATCACTTGGTATTATTTCCTAACCTTTAAATGATGTGCGAGATTTTGAGTATTTTCAATTTTTTTATCTGTTACCTCCAAAAGGTATGGGTTTCCAAATATTCCCAATGGTGGCGCTTTGTTGAGAAAATACATTCTGTTTCCTCTGTATGAATGCGGTTTCTTTGAGCTTCCGCTTGAATGGATTTGCCCCCTTGGCGACGACCTTAGCTTCTTTCGTAGCGTGCTAAAGGTATATGGGCCTGAGATATTCAAATTGGGCAATGTTTTTTTTTTTTAATTTCTGTGTCAAATATCTGTGTTGACCGAAACATAACCCTGACCAGTTTGCCATAACTCTTGTTGCATAGCCCAACCTAGCAACCCAGGAAAAATACCGCATAGGTTTTTATGAAAGTTGATGAGTTGTAGTGTTTTATAAGATTTTACGATCCACGCTATCTTTCTCGTCAAAACTGATACAAAAATCCGTACTGCATGAGATATTAAAACACATAAAACCTGGTAAAACATTATAGAATCTCGTTAAACTTTTATAAGAGATTTGTCTCGGTTTTTTTTGGCAGAGAAGTTTCAATGCATAGATACCGAGTTTGTTCTAAGTAATTTAGGATTGTGTCACAATATCCAACACTTTATCACTATTTCAAAATGATCCTTCTTTAATGTTTTATAGAAACTTTTATGTAAATTTAGAATTTCGTTCTCGCTGCTAATGATTTTGGGTTTTTCCTCATTGAGCCGTTGTCATTTTTTCCAGACACCTTTGCTCGATTTTCCCTGCTTTCTCAACCGCTACAACTCTATTTGCGTCGTCAGCATAATTTGTGTTTTCAACGTGATTTTTAAATATATTATCTAGATCGTTTAGATAAATGTATATTTCGCCCGTCCGTCGTCGTGCAAGGACGAATTTATTTTATTTTTGCAGCAAAACTTTCTTATGCAGTACGGTGTTGGGAATAGAATCCAATACCCTGTATTTTTAAATTTAATCTTTACCACTTTTATAGCGATTGGCTTGCATATAACAAAACGGAAAAGATGTCAAACAATTTTGACACAACTAATAGCTTTATTTAGAAACATGCTATTCATAAAACAAAGTTATGATTGTTTTCCACAAACCAAAACTACACTTTTTTGCACTCGACGCGCGTTTCGCTAACAACGTTAGCATCATCAGGAGACGATAAACAATGAACTAAATTAATCTACGCTCTATCTTATATACAATCCTTTAGTGGCCGGAGATAAGACTAATAATTTGTGATTGATCACGATTTTTAATCCTCCCCTCAACCAAAGAATAAAGTGTACTAACTAGCATAGCTCCAAAACAAAACCGGAGACCCCCCAAATTTTTTTCTTAAAACTATCAGGAAGGTCAGGACTCTAACATATTGCAACCCCAAGCCATTTCACCGATGCCGGTAAACAATGTATTTAGTGACCCCTCCTTAAACATTCAACGAAGCAAATAGCAGTATTTTCTTCATCCACGCATGAGTTATCGAATAATTTTCATGAAGAACTTTGGATCAAAAAGGTACTCCATTCATCCAGTTATCAAATTACCGCTTAGGTTACGATAAATCTAATCACAGAAAATAGCCCAAATTTGCACATTACATGGAAAAGTAAATGTCGAACAACGTCCGCTAAATGCATCATTGCATTGTGTAATGGTCACTTGCGCACCCTCTAACGTTCTGTTTCAGAGAAACGACTGGAATGTCGTTCTATCCGCCAAGTATGTCCCCAGCCAAACCCGTTACGTAAATATTACGTAAAAGTTACAACACATGATGTTACTTTGTTACCTAAATTCTAGGCAAACTGGAAGTCACAACAAGATAAAAAGTAAGTTTCATGTTCTGCATAATGGCAGCGTGCACAAAGTTCCCTACTTTTTACGTAAATAATGTGTAATTAAACTAACGTAAATAAAATTAGGAAACGGCAGATGTCGATTAACTAGTGACTAGAAAGTTAACCGAAAGGTAAAATTGGTGTAAATTTTTTTACATAATATTTATATCTTACAAGTAACATCAAGGTAAACTTGACCTCACGTAAATAACGTGCTCATTATGTAACTACTATAAATTTATAACATAAATGTTATATAAATATTACGTATTGGAATGTAACATTTATGTAAAATTTAAGTCATATTGTGTATTTAAGTATTTTTGATGTAAATTTTTTGACTTTAACTTTACGTAAATACCATGTTAATGTAACAGATGTGTTTGCAGCGTCATAATGTACATTATTTTCCCACTTTTTAATTTCCTATGTCTGTTATATTTATATATATTACATATATTTTACAAGTATCATCGAGGTAAACTTGACATCACGTAAATAATGGAATCTTTATTACTTATTGGAATGTAACATTTATATACTTCTAATGCCATGCACAAAGTTCTCTTCTTAATACGTAAATTAAAGAAACATAAGTTATGTAATGTAAATATTACGTAAATTTTATTAAAACTTTTTTGTGTATATTTTTGACTTTAAATTTACGTAAATAGTATGTTAATGTAACAAATGTGTTTGCTGCGTCATTATGTACATTCTTTCCCCACTTTTTCGTTTCCCACGCCTGTTATTAGTGTTAATGACATGAATAAAGGTAATAAGTTGCCATCCTTGTTAGAAATTGACCTCTTAAAAACAAAAACAGGCTTTATCCCCGTAACATCTATATTTCTCGCCTGTCCGTCGTGCGAGGTTTCAAACGAATTTATTTCCAGCTGCAAAACTTTCTTGCGTTGCATTGCCCGGGTCGCGTCAACCCTAAGCATGGACATAAATCTGTATTGTCGACGGATAACAAATACGCCCTAAGAGTTTCTTTTATTTGAAAACTTGTTGCTGCGGCTGGCTAAGGTAGTGGGGAGTGTTTGAAATGAATAAGAATATCTTTAAAGAACAAAAGATCCAGGGTGGAAATAACGAAAATTCAAACTTGGATGAGCATCCCACAAGGAACACACAAAGGACCAAAGCGAAAAGAGAAATGAATAAACGATGTTTCGCCCTGGGTAACCGGCATGGGCTCATCAGTGGTTTCACTGGTCACCCTTTACCATACATCATTAAACACCATCATACACTTTGATTTCCATTTTTCCGCACTGGTACTTCTCCATCCTATTTGTGAGTGATTCAATCAAAGTGTATGAGGGTGTTTGATGATGTATGGTGGAGGGTGACCATTGAAACCACTGATGAGCCCACGCTGGTTACCCAGGGCGAAACATCGTTTATTAATTTATCTGTTCGCTTTGGTCCTTTGTGAGTTCCTTGTGGAACGCTCATCCAAGTTTGAATTTTCGTTGTTTCCACCCTAGATCTATTGATCTTTAGTTTTTTAGTTTCTTTTCGGTTGAAGTAACTGATTTGGAGTTTCTTTTTAACTTCTTTTTTGTTAAGAATATCTTTATTAATCAAAAACGCTACAACTAACACAGCACACATGAGGAGCCCACTGCTTGGTTTGATCTCCAATTAAAACACCAAAATATTTCAAGTAGGCTTTTTTAACATTTTCAGAAAATGGCCTAGCTTGGTATTTCACCATAAATTCTCCACAAATGTAGCAAAATCTGTCAGGAGAAGTTTTGCCATTAAAAACACTTTTTTATCTATACACAGAAAAACAGTCGCTCGAAACTCAACAGAAGACTAATATTTAATGTCAATTTTATGTATAATATTCAATCAATTGAGTTCAGGTCATTTTTCTGTTGTAAAATGCATCTATTTTAACCTTCCTCTAATAAATTTAACTACCTGTTAATCTACGGTACGTGTTAGGACTTTCCGAATATTTTTTCTAATATTGGAAGAGGCGCATTTATGCGAGCTTAACATAGTTACTATTATTTTCTCTTTCTAAATGCATTCACCTAAGAGAGATCCAGCATACTTACACAAAAAATACCCTCCTTTACAGCCTTCGACCCCGCATATCTGTCAGGGGATAACTATCTCAAAAAGGTTGTTTGACAGCGGGGTCGAAGGGTGAACAGGCGGTATGTTCCTGGTATGCTGTGTCTCTCTCAGACGAATGCATGTAGAAAAAGAGAATATTAGTAACTATGTTAAGCTCGCAGAAACGCGCCTAAGGGTATTTACTAAAAATAATGAAGTGACCTGTGTTAGAAAAATCTTGTCGACCAGTGAATTGAGTGTATTTGAAATTTAAAGCAGATAAACTACCTCTTGGCAGTGGTCTAGGATATACGATGATTTTACTTGAAAAAATGGCCTTACGCGTCTCATTCCAGAGCATTTTGACGTTCATCCAGATAAAAATATGTTATTAATGCGGTATGGTTCGACTTCAAATTAATTTTTAGATACCCATATCAAGCTTCAAACTAAAGTTTTCTTAAACTATAGTCCTTATAGTCGTCCGGCAGTCTCAAATAGCAATCGATTGTTCATTTTATGCAGAAAGCATGAAATTTGTCATACTTATTCTCTCTCGAGGACATCGATGATTAGATGTATAGAAGCAAAGATGGCGGCGATTTTTTTAAAATGGACGTCTGTTTTTTTTTTTAAAATTGTAGGTTCGCCATCAAAACAAGATTGTACTCGAATCCATATAATTCGATAGAGAGGAATCTAAAAAAAATGGTTACATTGACGTATGACGCTTATCGTCCTTAAAAAGTGACATTTTATTTTTTTTTAATGCATTTTGAGAATTTTCTTTTGATAATTTTTCATAATTTAATAAGCCGCGACAGGTTTTTTGTTGTAATTTTCTAATTTAGAAAGAACATCAAACTAACTTTTCTAATTAACTTTTTGCTTACAGGGTGATTGGTTTAGTTATATTAGGCCTGTCAAAGTAAGATTTTTTAAAAAAGGTACATTATCATCCGTATCTTTTTTAGTTTTTAAGGAAAAAATGTAAAATTTGGTACGATTATTACAATTGTAAAGATCAACTGATAATCTAAAAAAGTTTTGGATAGGTGGCGTTGCGGACGACGTGGCACCTAAATTTCCGATTTTAAATGTGAGAAAAGTTCATATTTTTTTAATAGCTTAGAAAAGACATGCATATTTAATAATATGATCGATTATGTATAGCTGGAGTATTTAAGTTTTTATAAAAATAATTTTTCGGGCCGTTTTTACGCTATAGGCCAGTAAAGTTGACCTAACATGTGTTTAGTCGTCCCGAATAGATACTCTTTTATGTATCCTATTGTTCATTTCTTGCGGAAAGCACTAAATTTGGTACGCTTACTTTTTTAACAATTTTTTAAGAAAGTGGTCAAGAAAATTTATGATCGGATGTACAGAAATCAAGTTGGCGGGGAATTCTTCAAAATGGCGCTCTTAAATCGAAAGTTACTTATCAAAAAAAAATATGCTTGAATCTATAGAACTTATTGAAGGCAAATTTGACAATTGACGTGCACCTTCAAGGACCTTGAAAAATTAAATTTTACCTTAAAATAATACTTTTCCAGAGCAAGTTCCAGAGCCTTTTTTTAAAATGTTTTATAATTCTGAAAATGGCAACAGGTCTTCTTTTATAATTTTAACATGACACCAACACATCTCTCCTAAGTGACTTTGCTTACAGGGTGATTGGTTTAGTAAGATTTTTTTAAAAAGCCACATTATCATCTGTTTTTTTTTTTACTTTTTAAAGTAGAATTTTCAAATTTGTTACGAATTGTTAAAGCTACCTTATCAACTAATTTTTTTTGGATAGGTGGCACTGCGGACGACATGCCATAGAAACATCCGATATTAAATCTGATAAAATACTTTTTAATTAAATTTATTAAGATTATGTTAGGCACCCACTGGATGTTTTGTTGTTGTTTCCATAAATAATAAAAAAAGTTATAGTACCTTTATAAAAATATAGAGATTCTAATACATGTAAGTTAAAGAATTTATTGCCCTAACTATATAGATATAAAAACTATCTAGTAATCGTAACAAATTTGGAAATTCTACTTTAAAAATAAAAAAAAACAGATAATAATGTGGCTTTTTTAAAAATCTTGCTAAACCAATCACCCTGTAAGCAAAAAGTATTTTAGGAGAGATGTGTTGATGTCATGTTAAAATTATAAAACTTAGCGCAAATCAAATAACAGAATTATAAAACATTTTAAAAAAAGGCTCTGGAAAAGTTTTTTTTAAAGTAAAATTACATTTATCAAGGTCATCAAAGGTGCACGTCAATTTAACTTATATTATCATATTTATCTTCATTAAGTTACAACATAGATTCAAGCATAATTAATAATAATATATAGATTCAAGCATAATTTCTTTTTGATAAGTAACTTTCGATTTAAGACCGCCATTTTGAAGAATTCGCCGCCAACTTGGTTTCTGTACATCCGATCATAAATTTTCTTGACCACGATCTTAAAAAATTGTTAAAAAAGTAAGCGCACCATATTTGGTGCTTTCCGCAAAAAATGAACAGTAGGTTACATTAGAGTACTATTCGGGGCGACTAAACACATGTTAGGTCAACTTTACTGGCCTATAGCGTAAAAACGAATTTGGAATTTAATATCTGAGTCGATTTGTTCGGGCCTTGTAATTTATCAGAACTTATCAACGTGCATATCCAGCCAAATTTTTGGTCGATAGGAAGAATTAACTCAAAAAAAATTTGGGCGACCAAGAACCATATCAAACTAAATTTATTTTTATAAAAATTAACATACTTCAGCTATACATAATCGATTATCTTATTAAATATGCATGTTTATCTAAGCTATTAAAAAATATGAACTTCTATCAAATTTAAAATCGGAAATTTGGCTGCCACGTCGTCCGCAGCGCCACCTATCCAAAAATTTTTTAGAGCGTCAGTTCACCTTGACAATTGTAATAATCGTGCTAAATTTGACATTTTTTCCTCTAAAACTAAAAAAGATACGGATGATAATGTCGCTATTTTTAAAAATCTTACTTTGACTGGTCTGGTATAACTAAACCAATCACCCTGTAAGCAAAAAGTCTATTAGAAAAGTTGTTTTGATGTTCTTGCTAAATAATAAAGTTAAAACAAAAGACCTGTCGCGGCTTACTGAATTATGAAAAATTATCCAAAAAAAAATTCTCAAAATGCATTTTTCTACTTCATCTCTATCGAATTATATGAATACGATTATAATCTTGTTTTGACGGCGAACCTACAATTTTTTAAAAAAATTGACGTCCATTTTGAAAAAATCGCCGCCATCTGGGCTCCTATACATCCCATCATCGATTTCCTCGACCAAAATTTTAAAAAATTGTCCAAAGAATAAGTATGCCAAATTTCATGCTTTCTGCACAAAATGAACAATTGGGGACCTAAGCTGGGCGACTATTAGTAAATATCGCGCTATAAGCTTGAACTTTTATAACGTGAACAATTTTAATAAAGCAGGTAGACACAAACGAGTTTTTCAGAGATAGATATACACGTCAGCATATAATTTTATTAAAATCCTACGTAGGGTTAATCCTGTGCAGGAGATTAAATAACGGGAGGACTGCATCGGCGACGTATTTTACGAATTCAATGTATATTTGCGGAGATTTCGAGCTACAGAGCAATGCGCTGATTAAAGCTAAACGATAAAAAAGAAAGATTGAAATCATTGACAAGTTGCAAAGAGTAGAAGTGGGTAGGTAGAATCCCTTAGGAAATGCTGCTGAGAAGTTGGCAACGTCGCACAGTATTCTTATAACAACAACGTAAAAAGAGGCATTCTGCGTTTGTTTTTTCGGTCGAGTAGTTGATTTTGAGCAGAGGGTCACCTGATCATCAAGCTTAGTAAGCTTAAATTAAAAAACGAGCGGCTTTCAGAGCTGACGGCACTAAGTAACCATCTTTATTTGAATTATCTATGATTTATTAAATTTTTTTAATTTTTTTTTTCTTCTCTAGCGAGAAGCTATGTATACATTTTGTTACTTTACACATTACACACATTACTTTAATATAATAATAATAATAACTACATAATCAGTAGTTTTAATTTGACAAATATAAATCTTGTTTTTTCTTCTTGACCAGACCACTATTACCCTCCGTGAAACTGGAAAGTTAAATATATCCAAAAAGTATTTCAACGTTGCGACGACGTATTTTAAAAAGTCGTGATCGTCGGTAAACGTTTTTTTGAAGTTGTAAAACCCAGTTTTGTACAAATTTGGGGAATTCATTTTTGAGTCGTAGCGACGTTGCAACACTATCTACAGTCGGCGGGGGTCTTTGGCTTAACGTTGTGCGTTTACCGGAAAACGACTGAGTTTAGCGTCCTCCAGGCTGACTTTTGCTGTTCTTCTAAATAATACACACTCCATATCTACAAAATGAACACCTTAAAAACCTATTTTCTAATTATCTAGTCGTAAAATTAATAATGTAGTAAACTTACGTAACTGTTTGATTCTCAAAGAAAACACATTTTACGAGCAAAAATATCCGACGCAAGCCAGTTTATTGTCAAATATATGCCTACTTACCTAAAAAACACGCGCGCCCTAAAATAGTTATTTACGTCACTAGACCGGAAAATTGGTCTTTACAGCTCGACGCAGGAAATTTACAGGGCGAGCCGCAGGCGAGTCCTGTAAACCTGCGGAGACCTGTAAAGACACTTTCCGGTCGTGTATCGTACGTACTTTTTTTTCGACGCCTAGTCGTGTTGCGTAATTTATGAACAGTCCCCTGATATTTTCTACTTCTTGTTGGCTAGATAGCCATTGCCGCTAAGGCCGGTAGTTTTTAAGATGAAAACTAAGAAAAACAAGTTTTGTGGTTAGAAATGATTTTTGTATTTTTAACTTGTGCAAAATGGTATAAAACATTAGAAAAAATATAGTGTAGTGCCTATTAGCTTCACACAGCTAAATCAGTGATGACTGACGACCAGTTATGGCCAACCATGGCCAACTTATCAAGCAAAATAATGATAAAAGAGCTCATAAAAGGCAGATTTCTAGGTTTGTTCTTTATTTACCTATATTTATAGTATACTCTTACTTTGAGAGTTAAAAATGTGTGGTCGATTTTTCGGTGTATGTGACCCTGGAAGCAGCTTTTATTATTTCCTCCGGATTCAACTCATTTTCTAGATCTGAGTCCATTTTTGTAAACAAAACTTTTGAAACAAATTTAAAACAGCTTTTTTAGAAGTGTCAAAACTGCCCAAAAAACAAGCTAAAAGCTGTCAACAAGAAGTCATAGTCAACTTGGCCAAAAATGGGGCCGGAAAAGGATCAAGGGAAATTGAACAAAAAGGTCCTTTCTGGAGAGTGGAAATATTTCGAAAGAACATGCCTTGTAATGTAGAACTTTCCGTATGAAAAATCGTACGGAAAGTGGCTATTTTCCGGTCGTTTGAAAAAAAAATATATTTAATGTTACACTATTACAAATCTATATTAAATTTAATGTGGATAGTGGCCTAGGTCCCCCGCATATTTTAAAATGAATATTAAAGCGAACTTCAGCAATACTCCTTAAATTTTCTGTTGTTTACAACTAACATAAATCACCAAAAATGGCGGAGTCGTATTTAGTCGTATTTTATACGTCGAGTAAACGGAAGAGACTGGCCGCGTGGCCATTGGCGCATTGGCGCCAGTATTTTTTTTCTTAAAGAAACACTCGTGGCATATCGGACAAAGCGTTTTTGTTTCTCACTTCATTACGACCAGGCCTCCAATGTCTAATGAGGACACCAGACACCTACAGACCTGTGTCATCCTTATTACGAGTCATCAGGGGATCATAGGATTGTATCTGGCAGTTGAAGCTACACAGGCACTATGCACACCTCTCGAATTTAAAACAAAAAGTCTTCAATCCGTGGGGACGTAGTACCTGTGTGCGCCACCTGTCGAATTAACCGAGAAACAAAAAGATCAAAATTGAAAAGTGCAGAAGACCGTAATTACATAATCCTGTACCTTTCAGCAGGTTATAAAGAAGAAACCTGTGAAAGTATAATTTAAGGCATTAGCAAGAAATCGAGGCTTTTCAGTTCTGCGCAACAAGCCTCCTCCGGAGCGATTGCTTGCTGATGCCTTAAAATTAAGGCCACGTAGTATGAAGCTTCAATTGGGGGCGGTAACGCTGCGAACGTTACCTCTTTTTAAGAGTCATGTTACAGTGACCTTATACTTTTACAGGTTTCTTTTTTATAACCTGCTGAAAGGTACAGGATTCTGTAATTACGATCTTCTACACTTTTCAATTTTGATGTTTTTGTCTCTCGGTTTATTCGACAGGTGGCGCACACAGATACTATGTCTCCTTGGATTGAAAACTTTTTTGTTTTACATTCGAAACGTGTGCATGGTGCCTGTGTAGCTTCAACTGCCAAGTACAATCTTATGAATCCCGGATGAAACAGGTCTGTAGGTGTCTGGATTCTACATTAGACATTGGAAGCCTGGTCGTAATGAAGTGAGAAACAAAAACGCTTTGTCCGATATGCCACGAGTGTTACTTTAATTTTTATTTGCGGACACGAGAATCACTTTGTTGTTTTTTTAAATTTTTTTCTTGTTTTTACATAAAACCGCAAAGACCAGATATACAGGTTGTAAACAATACTATGGTCATCCTTTTAACTGATGAAAGAGGGCGTTAAAACAAGTCAAAAAGTTCATATGACTTATGTCGCAAAACTCAACAAGTTTTTGTCTAATTTTCTTTAATGTTGAGAAATATAGGTGCTTATATCTACCAGAATTTTAGATATATTCATGTTTAAGTTTAAGCAATTTCCAAAAATAAATATTTCCTCTAGATCCTCTAAATAAAAAAAAATAATAACAAAAATAATAATAATTTCCTTTGCGTTAAAGCTTAAAGAAAAACTTGGCAACAACGCAATTCGCTGCATACGTGAGTTTCTGACCCCAGACCCTCTCTCCTCTCTCCAGTACAGTACATAGTGCATCTTCCGCTGTTAGTTGTGAAGGTTGTCAGTCGCGCGAGTTTATCTGACGCCATTATTTTTTGCAGTTTGGTGTGAAATTAAACTGAATTAATAATGTTCTCCAATTGGGAATACTCTGGCATGCTATTAGTGTACGGTGAAGCTCGGAGAAACTCAAATCTTGCAGCTCAAATGTATCGCGACAGATTTTTTTGCTCGGTTCTTTTTCGGCGTTTTTCAAAATAAAAAAAGAGTTTTTACAATTACAAAAAAATAGTTTAAAAGCTGTGTGACAGGTGTTTTCAAATAAAAAAAAGGTGGTTTGCCCTACAAGTGTACAAACAAATGCCTAAAGGAAGGGTTTTTTGAGTGTTTGCCAAAAAAAAAATCATAAAAAAAAGTTTTTACAAATTTAAAAAAGCTTTGAAAATTGTGCGACAGATGTAGTACTTTTTTTATACAGGGTTCCTAAGCAAATCCTTAGGGGGCCAAGCAGCCGTGTATAAGACGCAGACAAACGGAAAAGCACATTAGGCAGAAAAGGATGGGCATGGGGCGATGTTGTCACTACATCTTACACGTAGTAAATCCATTCCAAGTTGTTGTTTTCTAATGTTTTCCATTTTCATACCTTTAGGACTGGAATAAAAATTGTTTTTGCTCGACTTTAATACCAAATTGATGAAAGATATCGTAAAAAAAATATTTTTCGGCTTTTCATTTTGTAACCATTGTCCTTACGCACTGTTTACAGGCTGAGGACTGAGATACATGCAAATGCCTAACCTAAAGCTTATACACGGCCTGGGAAATCGACTGAGGTATTTCCGTAGAAACTTTATCAAGCAAATAGGACGGGTTGACGCCTTCGAACGTCCAACCCGGGTTTTACACTTTGATTCGAAATCAAAAAGGAGGAACAGTCAGATGTGGGGTCGTGCACAAATTACGTAACGGTGATTTTACCAATTTTTGACCCCCTCCCTATGTAATGTTTTGTAACGGTGTGGTACGCCACTCCCCTAATATTACGTAACGATTTCAAGACCACTACCCCCCCCCTATGACCATTACGTAATTTATGCACGGTCCCTGTAGTCCCAGTGGAGGAGGGCGAGAAAGTTGATATTTTTTCTTCAAAATTATACTCTTTAGACCTATTTCTTTGCGTTCCCGAAATTACGTAATTTTTGAAAAAAAATTGTAAGCGGCGCCATTTTTATTTCGTGCTTTGTTTTTCTAACATTTTTGCGTTCGGCTAATTTATTTGAAAAATTTTTGCCTGCGGCGCCCTTTATCTTCTCACTCGAAACCAAGATCCCCCGTTTTAGGAAAACTGATCCCGTCTCTGTTTCTAAGTTTTTTCGAATAAAAGTATGACCATGGGGGAAATAATTTTTTTCTACGGTATGACGAAAATTCGAGAAAATTGAAGAAAAAAATAAAAAAAGTGGCAGAGCTCAAGTTTTTCGTAAAAAAAAACGTTTTTTCTAAAGAAACAGAGCAAAATAAATCTTTTCACCTCTTTTTGGGTGTTACAAATATTGGCAGCCCCTTATTTTTCGCTTTTACCCTCCCGCTAGTTTTGAAGAATTGGTTCGCTACATGTTTCGAGATCATGTCATAAAACACTTCGAAAATATCAAATGTAGTGTAGGGCCAGCTTTATTTAAAATCAATAATATCGCAAGCAACAAGCTCTGCAGGAAAAACAGCGCCGTTTATTGATTTCTTTGGCTGCTAGTGCTAGCTGCATGGTTTTGCCGTTTCCGGATAGATGTCACTAGTAGAACAGAATGGAAAGAAATTTAATTAAAAGCGAAGATATTTCTTTCTAATGTTAACAACCTTACGAGTTTATCGCTCAGTATCGTAAATAATGGACCCTGCCGCCTCCTTTAAGCAAGAAAAAGCTGTGGTTTGGACCTGAAAACATCTAATTTTTTCCTCGATCATCTCATGGTGTGGCCGCCATCTAGCGGAATTTGCAGACATCTTGTCAACGGTTATTATTGCAACTATGATTTATGCTCACAATGAAAGAGTGGCGACAATTTTTTCTCATAAAAGCAGTCCGGAGATAATAACAAACTGGCACCATTGCTCAATATACCTGTTTCTTTTGTGCGCGCAGAACTTTCTATGCATTTCTGTTTGATTTATTGAAATCCTATCCCTAAGGAAAATCCTAGGAACCCAGTAATAAAAGTGGTCTTTTAAACACTTTTACAACCAGGCTAGATGGTAAAACCAATTTTCGGTAAGTGCACATTAATTTTTTTCCTTGTAACTATTTTTAAATAATTAAAAATTATATTTATGTTGCAGCCCGCCACGCCGTGCCACTATATCATGAGATCGCCTTTAACTTTTTTGCACCTAAAAGCGTATTGTTGCCAAACAGTGTTTAATCCATCAAGTTTTAGCATAAACTAAAACCTGCAAATACTTTTTTCCTAAACGTTGTATAAACAAACAAAAAAAGGAAAATAAAAGACGTCCATATCAGTTACTTCAACCGAAAAGAAACTAAAAAACAAAAGATCAAATGATCTCGGGTGGAAAACAACGAAAATTCAAACTTGGATGAGCATCCCACAAGGAACACACAAAGGACCAAAGCGAAAAGAGAAATGATCAAACGATGTTTCGCCCTGGGTAACCTCGTCAGTGGTTTCACTGGTCACCCGCCCCAGACATCATTGAACATCAACACTTTGATTTCCAAATTTGAAGCGATTTTTTTAAAATTTAATCGCCTTAGGAGCGTAAACCTATTGGAAATATTAACACGTCAGGAAGAACCCGTATTAGGTCACTTAGATAAGTACCAGTGCGGAACGATGCCTATTTGTGAGCAGTGAAACCACTGACGAGCCCACGCTGGTTACGCAGGGTGAAACATCGTTTGATCATTTCTCTTTTCGCTCCGGTCCTTTGTGTGTTCCTTGTGGGATGCTCATCCAAGTTTGAATTTTCGTTGTTTTCCACCCGAGATCATTTGATCTTTTGTTTTTAATTAGTATGTTTTTACATCATACTCAATATCTATTGAAAAGATTATTTTCTTTTTTCTTTCATAGAGCATGTTCTCTGCTCCGACAAAGAGCGTGTGTCGCTCCGATAGCTCAAGTTCTTGATTTGCCTAGTGGACTGTAACTTAAAAAAGAGGTGCATGAAAATCCCCTTTTCTACAGTGATAAATTATATAAAAAAAAACGCTTTAGTACTTAAACCACGACACAACTTGGTTCTTCTTGGTTGTAGCTCAGTTCCATCAATCCTCATGTGGCATGCCAGGGGTTTTTTAGTCGTCGAAGTACTATCACTTGTTTTTATTTATTGCGGAGTTAAAGTTTTGTTGGATTTTTATTAATTATATTATTTTGGAGAAAAGACTTCTCCTTTATTTTAGTTTTATGACTTGCGAAATTTTAAAGTAAACGAGAGTTTCTCATAATTGGTCTTTTTACATATTTGCGTCTTTTTTTTGGCGCACATCACACCGACACATGCGCAAAGCTTCACCCTCTATGGAAAAACCATAGCAGTACTCAAAATGAAAAGAAAATTTGATTTGACATAAGTTGATTTGACGTGATATCGCAAGACAGCGTTAGTAGCATTTAAAATTAAATTAAATAGAAAAATAAAAATAAAGTAAAAAATGCGCTTGTTTCATATCCAAGCCTTTATAAGAGCGGAGTCGCAGGTGTTTTAAAAATTGGAACATTGCTCTAATTAACCAAAAAATAAGTAAAATTAAACTAAGAAATTCTTAATAAATAATAAAAGGTTTGTGAAAACCGAACAGAGCATCATATATGAAAGAATACGATGCGAAAACATACTAATTGTATCTCTCCTCGAGTTAGTTAGCGAGTTAGTTAGCTATATGTCGTGGATCGTTGGTTGATAGATAAATAGAAATTTCGCACAACTAATAATCGTGAATGTGTACCTCCTTGTCTTTATAACATGTCTAAGTTTTTAAAGCCGCAGTAGGCTTCAAAGATCTCCCCAGTTCCTCGGTAGCTCAGTTGGTAGAGCATTAGACTGGTATTCTAGAGGTCCCGGGTTCAATTCCTGGTCGAGGAAAAACTTTTCCGATTTATTCCCTCACCCTTTGCACGCTACGCCACAAATCTTTTCTGCATAAAATTATAAGTTAACTACAAAAGCCCTGCCCGCGTATTTGTCTATGTTAAAAACTATCGCAGCAACCCCCTGAGAAATCAAGTTAGCCGAGAAAAATGGTGCAAAAGGTGACTCTTCTGGGCATGCGTCGATCTTCGTGCGCGGACATCGAAATCCTTGACACTTCTCCGAAATTATGGGTTATGTTTGCATTTTGTGTTTATTTTTCTGAAAGTTAAAAATCTTTCTTTTCAAAGAGAAAATGGTGCAAATAAGTAAAAAACGGGTCTCGGCTAATTAAGTAGCAAAGTTTTAAGTTTAAAAGCACAGTGAAAAATATGGGGGAAAATAGATATTACCGTTGTTTTCGTTGGAATGTGGACAGGAAAATAGAACGAATTTAATCATCTTGTAAGTATGAATTTTGCAAGTTTTAAAGAAAGGCATTGTACTTTGATTCCACAACACTTAGCAGTATACTGAAACACAAAATCGAAAAGAAAAATTGAAAATATTTGAAATTTTGGTGCACACGAGGCGCACGGATTAAATAAACAAACGCTGTAGTAACTATTCTGATCCTGCATCGTTGACAGTATTTTGTCAGGCGGTTCTAAAACGATCGAAGGCGTCATAAAAGAAGAAAAAAATACCTAGTTTTCTCCAAGAAATAGTAAAGTTGTAGAAGATTTGTATTTTTCACAATATGGATTTTTCATAAGTGCATCCCAGACCCTTCTTGTATTTTATAGTTTTTCTGAGTAAGGCCTAGACGATACATTATTAAAAAATTATAGGCGAACCGTTACATAATTTATTTGTTTTTTTTGTGTGTGTATTAGAAGAATATATTTTTATTATATGTTTCCTATCATAACAAAAATGTATCAGAATGTGCCTTAAGACTATTTTTTTTCACTCGCGTTTTTTAGAATACTTGCTTCGCTTAGTCTGTAAACTCCAACTCATAAAAAGCACTACAGCCACCAGTTATGTAAATAACTATTTTGTTATTGACCACACGAATTTAGGGGTCGTTAAAAAATCCAGTAAATCAAAGAAAACTATAACACACGCGATTTCGAGACCAGGCGTAGATTTACACGAGAGTATAATTTTATTAAAATCCTTTAGGGTTAATCCTTAAAGTCGGCCAGCAGCGCGAGTTTTTAAAATGCGACGTAAAACTGAAATCAAAAAGAAATTGTGAAAAATTAACAGAAACTGTGGTAGGATATAAACATTTTGCTCATAGTCTCTTGCTTAAGCCATTAAAAAGTATGTACAGTACCAATGTTTAATATCCAACTATGTACGATTTTTAAATTTTGCTATATCCAGTCCATTAAATAAAGTATTTAGGCGGTCTGCCGCTCTCAAGTTTTGAAAACCTTAAAGAGACCTTACAAGGTCGAAACTAGTCGACAGGAAATAAAAAAAAATTGAGGATGTCTATGTATACAGAAGGCAGAACCTTTCAATTCATGTTTTAAATAATACCCTGTATACATATTAAAATAAAGCAGCCTTTATATTATCAACATTATATCTACCTACGAAAAGCAATTCAATATTATGTCACTGTTCAGTTTCGAGTCGGACTCTCTAAGGAAATGAATTCTGGCTAAAATAAACTTCTATAATGGATAGAAATGCTTTGCATACTGTCACTGAAAATTAGAAAATAATAAAGCAAAATGCTAATTTGTATAAAGTTTGGTAATATTTTCTTTACAAAACGAGGAAAAACCCAGAAAAAAAAATAATTACAAGAAGTATTTTGATACTTAAAAAAATTGTTTTCTATTATAATAATATGTCAAACTTTACAGGATCTATCAAAAACAATATTGTTGCTGGTGTTCCTCTTTGTTTATCGTCACTTTTTTTAGTCCTGTGGGTGGGGATGGGACTACTCGCTAAGCCACATCGGCGCAAGTCCATTCGGCGCCGAGTCGTTTTGGCCCCTAGCCCTTTTGGCGCATGGATAAAATTTCGTAATTTTTAAGGCCCTAAAGCGTGTGATTTTCATTACTTTCTAATGTGGTGGTAGAGATTTTGAAAAAAAATTTCGTGTTTTTCTTGGATTTTTTGATAAAGGTTAATAACTCGCGGCTAATCTGAGCTTTTTTTTACTCGCGTTTTTAAATACCTCGCTGCGCTCGTTATTTGAACCAACGCTTGTAAAAAAAAGCATTATTTTAGCCACTAGTTGCTAAAACTACTATTTTTTGAGGATCCCAATAGCCTCCATACTATGTATGGATGGCTTAAAATAAATAACATAAGTAAAAAGTTAGTCTTTTAGGTTAAGACATTTTTTATTTGTGACCACCCTGTACAAAGTAATTCAAAGAAAAGTAGAAACTTTTTTTTCAAATATAGCACATAAAAATAGAAGGGCACCTACCTTATATTTGCTTTCCTTCCAAATATCAAGAACAAGAATAAAATTACCACATTATGTCAATAACATTTTTAATAAAGCATTATTTCCAAACGTTTTCGAAGGATTTCGGCGCCGAAATGTGCGAGCACCGAAACGGCGGCGACAAAAAGGCTTCGCGCCGAAAGAGCTCGGCGCCGACACGGCTTGGCGTCGAAACAGCGGCGCCGAGATGGTGGCGCCGAAATGTCCTAGACCCCTGTGGGCACTATTAACTTAATCGGACGGGTCATCAACTACCTTCGAACTTTTTGTCTTTCAGTAGTACCGACTCGGGGAGTGTGTAACTAGGGCCGCCTCCACGAGATACCGACCCCATCCGGCCTCGTTATCGTCGTGAATGGAGGGGTAGGACCAAGTTACCTTTTTTACTCCTCCTTGGTTTTTTTAGCCTATCAAGTTTTATCCAAGACCGAACACTTTAGAAAAAGTGTTTCAGGACTGCGCGGGGTTTGAACCCACGACATACCGGCAACCAAGAAACCGAACTTGATCATGTTAGTCGGTTAACCAACTGAACCATCGAGACCGGTAACAATTTTTTTCCGTATTGACAAACACATGCACGATTCAAAGTATAGGGCTGACCACAAAAAACCCGACTGTTTTTGTTTTAACTGCCAATTTTTTATTTATTGTCGGATTTGAACGCGATAAAAAGTTTTGCAAAGGCAATGAAATAGACTTTTTGCCATTACATCAAAAAATTACATTTATCAAAAAGTCAAAATGGTGATTGTCCAAAAGTTTTAATCATGTTAAAAACCCGTTGGGTTTTTTTCTTGAGACACTTTGTATATTGCTTTTTGCAACTACAAAAAACTTCTATCTATTGTCTGTAAACTGATGTATCATTTGATACGTTCTATTAAGAAATAAAAAAACTATGGCTTTTTTCGTATAAAAACTGCTAATAAATAATTAAAATTAACCGGCTTTCGTTATCGTTTCGCCAATTTTGTTGACAAGGACACGCTACAGATGGTAACAATTAGGCTTCTTTTTCTAAATGTCAAAAATGACATTCTGTGACAATTACAAAAATATATTAGATTCTAGTGAAAGTTGAACCAATTTGGTCACTATGTGCAACAACAATCAACTCCATGCGTTTAAATTTTTAGTGCTACTTTAGTTTTTTTGATTTATGTTGTAGTTTATTGTTACAAAATTAACGTAAATATTTCATTTTATGCGTAAAAGGTGTTACACCTGAATTCAAATTTATTTTTTAATAGATTTGATGAAACATGGGTTAACATATAATAGTTGGTACTTTTGTGTTATAGCAAAAAAATATACGAACTGTTTAAAAAAAAGTTAACGTGTTTTTTAAAATTCATAAAATTGTAATTGACACAAAATGTAATTTTTTTGACATTTAAAAAAGACGTCTTACTGTTAGCATCTGTAGAGTATCCTTGTCAACAAAATTAGCGAAAAGATAACGAAATTCGGTTAAATTAAATTATTAGCAGTTTTTATTTTATGCAAGAAGTTGGTATATCAAAAAACCCATGAATTTTTTTATTTCTTAATAGAATTTATCAAATGATACATCGGTTTACAAACAATAGATAGAAGTTCTTCGTATTCACAAAAAAAATATTCAAAGATTCTCAAAAAAAAACTAACTGTTTTTTAAGATGCATAAATGCAAAGTTGGAAATCGAAAGTGTCTGATGGGATTTAATGATGTATGGTGGAAGCTGACCAGTGAAACCACTGACGAGCCCACGCTGGTTACCCAGAGCGAAACATCGTTTAATCATTTCTCTTTTCGCTTTGGTCCTTTGTGTGTTCCTTGTGGGATGCTCATCCAAGTTTGAATTTTCGTTATTTGACCTTTTGTTTTTTAGTTTTTTTTCAGTTGAAGTAACTGATTTGGAGGTTTTTCAACTTCTTTATTGTTTTAATTGCCTTAGGAGCATAATCCTACTGGAAATATTAACACCCCAGGACAAATCCGAATTACGTAACTTGGATAAGTACAAGTGCGGAACGTTGCCTATTTGTGAGTGATTCAAAGTTAGAAATCGAGATGTATGATGGTGTTTAATGATGTATGATGTAGGGTGACAACATCGTTTAATCATTTCTCATTTCGCTTTGATCGTTTGTGTGTTCCTTGTGGGATGCTCATCCAAGTTTCAATTTTCGTTATTTTCACCCAAGATCTTTTGGTCTTTTGTTTTTTAGTTTTTTTTCGGTTGAAGTAACTGATTTGGAGATTTTTTAACTTCTTTTTTGTTTTAATTGCTTTAGGAGCGTAATCCTACTGGAAATATTAACACGCTAGGACGAATCAGGTAACTTGGATATGTACTAGTGCGGAACGATGCCTATTTGTGAGTGATTCAAAGTGTATAATGGTGTTTAGTGATGAGTGGACGGTGACCAGTGAAACCACTGATGAGCCCACGGTGGTTACCCAGGGCGAAACATCGTTTATTCATTTCTCTTTTCACTCTGAGTTTTTGTGTGTTCCTTGTGAGTGGCTCACTCAAGTTTGAATTTTCATTATTTCCACCCAAGATGTGTCTGTTTTGATATTTTGTTTTTTAGTTTCTTTTCGTTTTTTAACTTCTTTTATAAGTACGGGGTGAAATTTTAAAACGGTTTTCCATATTTCAGAAACCAAAAGCCGCAGAGGTCTGAAAATTAGTGTATAGGCTGTACTAATAAAATAAGTGAACACATGTTTTGGCGTTTTTCGAAATTTCAACTAGGGATAATTTGATTTCGAAGGGGTAAAGGGATCTTTTGTATCTCAGAATAAGAAGTCATAGAGGTTTGGAAATTGGTATTATAGACTCTGTAATTAATTTGTAATATTTTCAATAGGATTATGCTCCTAATGCAATTAAAACAAAAAAAGAAGCTAAAATCCTCCAAATCAGTTACTTCAACCGAAAAGAAACCAAAAAACATTGTTTTAATTGCCTTAGGAGCATAATCATATTGGAAATATTAACACGCCAGGACGAATCCGTATCAGGTAACTTGGATAAGTACCAGTGCGGAACGATGCCTATTTGAGAGTGATTCAAGGTTCGAAATCAAAGTGTATGATGGTGTTTAATGATGTATGGGGAGGGTGACCAGTGAAACCACTAATGAGCTCGCGCGGGTTACCCAGAGCGAAACATCGTTTAATCATTTCTCTTTTCGCTTTGGTCCTTTGTGTGTTGCTTGTGGGAGGCTTATCTAAGTTTGAATTTTATATGGTGTGCGGCAGATATTTTCATGAAAGTGACAAGAAATTTCGTAAAAAGCTGGAATCTTTTAAAAAAACTGTAAATTCACAAACCTTTTTATGAAATTGACACTTTTTCTACGAAAGTCCGGCACTTACCCAAAGAATGGTGCCACTAGTAAATGGAAAACTCCCCAACAGTTAATAGCATTGCAGAGTTCACTATATTGTAAGTGTTATGTGGGCGAGACGCTCTTTAATCTAAGGAAATACACTGACAGGGCCGTTGCTTGTGTTAAGTCGGATTGGCAAGATACAAGCATTAACCCGACCCAAGGGAATCCGGAGCTCCCTTCTCGGAATCCCACTTAGGTAATTCTTAACAGGTGCAAGTCGCGGGGGTCGCGGTGACTAAATCCTGTTGGGGAACGTCATACCGCACCCCCCCTGGAACGCAGTTCTTTGGGGTCGGTGTGCCGGAGATAGGGAGCGCGTAGGTGAACCCAACTCTGGCTCGCTCTCGACTTCTCAAAGTGGTGGATCGGAGACAGGTGTGGGGGCCTTGGCTTAAACGCCAGGGCCGCGTGGATGTGGCACCACAATAAAAACTTCTCAGGGAACTAGGCGCACCATGTTGTATAGAGCCCCCTCCCCAAAGTGCTGTGAAGGTGATTCTAGCCGGTTTACTCGTCTGTGAGGGAATTAGAGAAGGACCCTCGGACAACCAGGAGGTAACACAGGAAACCAAACAGGTACCCAGTGAAACCTCTAAAGATAAGGATCCACAAGGACCCCGTAGATCTTCAATACAAGAGAGCCGGCAAGGAACTGCACAAGTAACCATTGGGCACCCTACAAACTCATCAGGGGCGCCTACGGACGTCGCTGATTTAAACAAATTGGCCAAAGAACTCAGGAAACTCAGGTCAAAATCGTGGTCAGCATGAACGGTTTAACCGAAACAGAGTTTACTGAAGGGCACCTGCTCGAATTTCTTGCTCCACCTAGGCCGGAACAGGCTACTGTTCCCTCAACAAGCACCTAGAGACACTGGGAATCGCCGGAAAGTCGATGGTGCATGAAGGACGAAGAATTGTCCTTGCATGTCCTGCTGGAATGTCCGGCTCTGTCCAGGTCAAGAGAGCCGCACCTTGGGAACTATCGGTTGGTCCCAGACGATGTAAGAAGGTTGCAGACCAGAAAAATCTGTTCTTTTGCGAAAGAGGCAGGCTTCCAGGGCTAAACCATGGATAGTGTGCGTGCAACGGGCCCAGCAATGCGGCCTACGTACTGAAGTAGTTGACACCCATATGCGACCAAGTGCGACAAAAGGTTGCGAACAAATCCTCTGTTGAACAAAACCATGGCCAAACATCGTCTTGTAGAATCCCTCTTCCTGTTGTGTTTGTAGTTACTATAAAATCTTGTATTACAAGGTTTTATTTCTTTTTATGGAATATGGAAAGTAAACTAAAATAATGAAATGATGAACTTGTCTCTACATTATTCATCCACAGAGTACCGACTATTATCAGTTAGATAAACAATTACTCCGTCTTGAGCTAATATCTATGATAACAGACTTCACTCAAAGATGTAAATTCTAGGTGCAATAGTATCCACTATGAAATTTTATACATATAATTGAGGAAATTTTTGATATTACATGAGTTTACAATTTTAAATATTTTGACACTTTATTAACATTATATTAAATCTTAATAGGATTTCTTAGTAAAATGTTGAATTTGTGAAACAGAAATTCTATGAAAAATTAAATAAAATAATATACATCAGACATTGAGCTTAACAAAAATAAAATAACTACTCTCGCATATTTCTACGTACCAGAGCATATTTCTTATCACTTTGGCTCAGCAAAGGAAAGAACAAAAAAAATCTCAAACTCTTCTGTCTTTGTCAATAAAGCAAACGCGGGAGTTATATTATAACTAAAACAAAGCAAAAGAACTACTCGAAGGATGTTAAGTTCCCTTCTTCGCTAAAAACAGCTCCCGCCTCCTAGGATTCTGTGACCCTCGAGAACAAGCCTCTTGTGTTCGAAGGAGGGGGCAGTCCCCGTTACCACTTGGCAATGATTTTCGATGGAGAAGCACATGGGCAACACTAATTGTCTAAACTCTATAGTTAGCGACACACATGTCCTAAAGAAAGCAATGACTAAGAGTTTCAAGTAATATGGATTTTGATTAAATTTGATTCTTTAAGAGAGTATAATTTATAGTTTCATTTCGATCAAAATTAAAGAATGAATTTTTAGATTTTTTAGCAAAATTAAACTTTGTAGTTTTATGTTGAATATAGGTTATAATGGATTGGATTTATATTTCTTTCTTCTAAGAGTACGAGCTTCATGGACCTATCTCTGGCTGATCTGACATTGGAACCTTTTAGTTTCGAAGATCAAGAAAAAAGTGATCCAAAATCGGCTTGTACCTTAGTTTTATCAAGATCCTGCCGCTTATCCCCTCTATGAATTCCCCCAAATTGAGCTTTGCGACGACTGGACAGCAGGTCTTGGACATTACTGCTATTATAGTGCTTTTCAGTACCATGTATTAAACAAAGACAGCGAAAGACAATGAGGTTAGGAATAAGGCATAAAAGCGGTCGCTGGTGTCTCTCGGAAAGCAACGGCCGGTTGGCAGGGTTTGACTATCTTTCTTGTGATTGGTTTAAACTACTTGGATCCTTGTTTTATGTATAATGGTGCCACAAATAGTAGGAGAACACTTTGCGTTTAAGCTCGTCATCAGAAATCCAAATTTAGATTTGATACCCATTTTTAAATATATAAATTTCTTTTAAATAAATAACATTATAAACAAAAAACAAAACAAAATCTTAAAGATGGACAGACCTGGGTCTGAACCGTCTCAGTACATGGGAAGTGTCCCTCTTGCACTGCTATATTCATTTATTCATTCATACACTGGCAGGCTGGGCCATTAGAGTATTTTATAGTTATATGAGATATTATGAGTTATCTTCCTCGATCTCCAAACGTTTGTATACTTACCCTTTGTCCACATTAGGACGCTGAATTTAGTCGACGAATCTGTTTTTCTGTGAAGTAATTGCTTTACCCGTTTGCCTTTCTCTGGTTTTCCACGTTTCCCACTGATTTATTTTAAAATTGAGTTGCCGATTGCAAATGGTATGATTTAATATACAGTGTTTCCCGAAAGTCTGGAAATTTTTGGTAAAACTATGGTTTTTTCGGAAAAAGCTTATCGGCCATTTCAAGCATGTGGATAGCAAGCAGGAAATAGGATATGCAAAAAAATTGTAGCCAATTTGTTATATAATATTTCAACACCAAAATTAGCAAAGATATTCTTCATTAATTAGACAATATTTCGAAAAATATAAATGCAAGCAACATGTTTTTATAGTAGAGATAATATCAACGGGACAGGAAAAATCCGTATCATTTTAGGTAACATATAAACAACAAAAATTTCTGAAATGGTTGTTTTAAGAAAAAAGATATAGTTTTTAGTTTATAACAAAATACTAGTAAATCACACTAATTGATTGAGAAAAAAATTTTCTATAAGAATTCGTGACGAAAAAATAATATTTATTGGTTGTGGACGGGGCGGTTGTGAACGGAACAAAAAAACCTTAATAATTATGGAATATTTTTTTATCATTTATTTTAGTATAAATAACAATATGAACTAAATTAAAAGGAATAATAACGACGAACTAATTTTAACAATAAATTAATGATTAATATTTTGTTATAGATATCTTTCTTGTATAGTTTTGATGGGTCTGACCAATTTCTAACATTTTTTCGGACACAGGCATAAAAAAGTGGCATAATTGGAGCCCTGCAATGCGCAGGACGCTTTCCCATCGAGAGGTTAACATGTTCTTGTTTTCCTGAATCTTTTGGCTTGAAACGTAGATAAGATTTATATTGGATTTACCATTAAGTGCAAAAAAGTCTTTGGAATCATTAATAAGTAGTTTTCTACTTTTCACCATTTCCCAAGCTACTCTTTTAAGTTTCCCTCCTACTCCGTCTACAGCCCCCTTCCCGTGAGAAGTGGCAAAGAAATTCCAAAAACCAGATATATCGAAATCTTCTTGAAAATGACATAAATTGGATAAAGTAAACTTATTTTTGAACTGTGCTGCACAGCCGTCAGAAAATATGGATACACTTTTCAAAGCACTATAGGCATTTCTTGACCACTGAATTATTTCTTTTAGAAATACCCAGTCATCACTGACAATAGCAAACGAATGATGGGCATTTTTAGTCCAGGCAACTGCTGTAAATATTATGACCTGTCTGTGGCTCCAGTGCGCACTTTGTATCTCATCCTGACTGATGCATGAATAATTTTCTGCGAAGTCTACTTGCAGGACAACGTTTTCTTCATTTAGATTATTTTTTCTTTCTCAAAATTGCGTTCTTGTGTGGTTTTTACAAAGCAATGAACTTTAAATTTCTCCATAGATTCTTGCAGTTGATCCAAAGCAGCTTTTAAAGTACCATATACTTCTAATACTTGGGGTTTATAAAGATTGACTTGCCACCTTTTCCATTTTATTTCGGTCTCCAAATCGGTATTTAAAGGCACCAAGGCAAACTCAATATCGGTATCACAGTTTGGGCATAAGTTATTCATACAGTCAAAATTATCTGTATCACAACATATGGCTGAGAGTAGGAAGATTTTGGAAATACATGTACATTTTTGCAAATATGCTGAACCAAAAAATTAAAATTTGCATGGTACTTGCAAACGCAAACGTCGTGAGGCATTAGAGAACTTAGCAAAACATGTTTCGGTCGATATTCGTAAAATTTTGTTAGTTTAACATCTAGTTCTGTATTTTCATGTATAAACAACTGATAAGCTTCCTTTACGGTAACAGTCATGTGCCACTTTTGCTATAACGTCTCTTTTCACTGGCGCCTGTCTACACCATTCAACACTTTCCTTAAGTTGGTTTTCCAATTTGTTCCAAGGTGTTACTTTGTCTGCACAGACTAAACTTGTTTCTTTTGGAAATTCAGCATAAAAACATTTCTTTAAAACCTCCTTTTTTTGGTCAGCACACTTCGGCAATACAGACTTATTTTTTTTACCACTTTTCCCATCGCTTGTGGTCTTTTAAACGAGCTGACATTTTCTGATGGTTGGATTTTCTCAACTTGCAACTCTTCCTTTTTTCTTAATGTTTCCTGTCTTTACTTTGCATTTATCATATCTTTCGTGAAAAGGCCTTCCTGAATCAATTTCTTCTGCTTCTAAATATGGACTCATAAGTTGACATAAGATTGACCGAAACCGAGAACAATTATTGAAAAAATTTCGATCTTAAAACAAAAATCAAATTTATTTAAAAAAAACTGATTTTTTTTTGGTTCGTGGCGAATCAGCCTGCGGCGAATTGGCTTCGTGGCGGATCAACCCTCAGCGATTCGGTCGCGGGATGTGGATCACCAAAAATAAAAAAACCTTACTTAAAATAAGTACTTTGCAGTCCGTTCTTATTTTAATAGGATCTTATTTTAATATATTTTTTAATGTATGGGTTGTGAACGGGACAATTTATTTTTAAAATTTTCTTGCAAAATAATTACATGATACAAAAGAAATATTTTACTATAATATTGCCCTAAATGCAAGTCAAGAAAAAATAAAATTGAAAGTTCAAACTGTTTATTATTCAGTGGGATATGCCTACTTTTCTAAGATTTTGGTTGTGGACGGGACAAAAAACTTTTATTATTACAGTAAATGAAAAAATTTATTTACTTTGATTATGAAAATAATATTCACCACAAAAAACTTGAAACTACTGACATTTACTCTGCCATGACAGCGTCTAAATGTATCACTTGTTTTATCCATGGCCAACTATGCAAAGTTAACTATTTTTTCTTAAAACAGCCTGCTAATACAAACCTAAAAGTAATGAATGTCCCATTTTTTACGTGTGTTATTTTTTACATGTTTTTATAAGTTTCCTTGACAATTAAATGACATTCAATAAATATATGGATTAAAAACATATTTAAATGCATTTTCGTATTTTATAAGAAAAATCCAAGTTGCTTGAAATGGCCCTTATATAGAATCATTTTAGGTAAAAAAAAGCAGTTTAAAAAAAAGCATCGTCTTTTACACAGGGTGTCCTAAAAATAAAATATCGCATAAACTTATTTTTTTTTAAAATATATATTCTCATTTTCTGAATCCTTAAAAAATAAGCTTGTCAAAAATAACAAACACTTGCTGGTACATTTTTTATCTTCTCCCAGATATTCACTTTAAATTTGTGTGGAAAAGATAGGGAAATCGATATTTTTTTTTGAACTCAGTTAACCTTTTTTTGCTAATAATCTAAAAACCACATTATTATTCTATCAGTTTTACGAATTGCAAAAACGCGAAAGACAAAAGAAAATTCAGCGAGTAGGCTAAAAATGACATATTTCTATCGGTTTTTGTTTTTAGTATTGAAAATGTTGGATCAACCATGGGTAACACAGAGTCTTTTAAAATTGATTAAAAAAAAACATATACTACACCAGATTTCCAAAAAAATCCAACGGGAGACAATGTAAATAATTATAAGAGGCATAAAAATAACTTAAATTTCTTGATTAAGTCAACAAAAAAAGAATACTACCAAAGAAAACTTGAAGAAAATAAAGGCAACTCTCAGGAGCTATGGAGGTGTGTAAAAGATATTTCGCGAGATAATAAAAAAATCGAGATTGAGAGTATAGAAGTTAATAATGTTGTTATCTCTGATCAAGCGCAAATCTCACAAAATTTTTCAAATTTCTTTGCAAATGTTGGTCCTGACCTCGCCAAAAAAATTAGCAACTGTAACATAATATAATATATATAATATGCCGGACTACTGCTACAATTCTTTCGAAGAAATTGTGTATGCTTTGATTTACATGATTGTACCTCGAACTTCAAAGAACTTTTTTCAGTATCTTACAAGTGAATTTAAAAGTGTTATATTAAAATGAAAATTCTAACTTACCTTCTAACTGGTAGAATTTTTTTAAATTCACAGAAAACAAAGAAGCGCTGTTTAACCTTAATGCAAAATTTGTGCAAACAAATTTTGATATGCAAGTGGTTATAAATAATGAATGAAAATGAATAAACAAGGATGTATTCAGTTCTGGTTCAGATCAATCAGACCTAGTTGGAAAGAGTACAGTTCTGGAAGAAGCCGATGGTCGAATTATTATACGTGCTTATGACCAAGTAAAAACAAGTCAAAACAGCATTACTCATTTTTTTGCCTTGCAAAGAGAAGGCTCGAGAAAGCTTTGGATAAGCTATGGTTCGGGAACTCATAAAAAATTTATACCAGCATACTTCATAGCCGCAAAAACGGGACAAGATGAATCAGTTGCTTTGCGCGGCTTTCATGCTTTTAGAGGCTGCGATAGTGTTTCATCTTTCGTTCTAATAGGTGAAAAAAGCAGCTTTAAAACATGGCCAGAAAACAGTGAATTTACAAATACCTTTAAAAAATTATCGCTTCCAGTTTAGTCAAAGAACGAAATTGATCTGGCGTCTTTGGAAAAATATGTTACCATTTTATACAGTGGAGATAAAAGCTACAGTCTTGACACCAATAGAAAAATCTTATTTACCAGTAAAAACAAACCTCGTCAGAATCTGCCTCCAACAACAGAGGCTCTAAATTTGCATACTCAAAGAGCATATTTGCAAGCCGGACATTTGTGGTATATGAGGCATCAGAAGAGCTGACAAAATGCAATTGTAGGGCAGGATGTTCTTCTACAAAATGTTCTTGCAAGGCGTCAAATACGAGTTGTACGATTTTGTGCAGCAATTGCAAAGAGTCCTGCATTAATAATATCTAAGTACCTAAAAATGATGTGGGAAAATGCCTACCTAAAATTAACTCTTCTTACGATTTTTCTTAGGTAGGTAAAAAAAATAACTCTTGGATATATTTGAAGTATCTAGAAATTCTTTTAGGTAAGCACTACTTCTAGAGTTTAAAACAATGAAAGAATGAAGAACCGTTTTTCCTTCTCCGACCTACTCTAAAATCTTATTATTATTTGATATCACACTAATTATTACCAAGGGCCCCACCACTCAAAGGGAGGGGAGGATACGAGGGGGGCAGCTTTCTCTTTTAAAATGCTCATATATTGGTTCATCAAACGTGTGTGCCAAATGCTTTGCTTCTCGGCTTGCTCTTATCACAAAACCCCGTTTCATTGAAATTTTAACATAAAACCAAAAAAATTGACATAAATGGAGGAGAAACATTTTTTCTTTTAAGGTTTTCTCAAAATTATGTCTAAATAAGCTAAACATCTCGTTGAGTTAATGTAGTAATGTTTTGTTAAAAATATCCCATCTAAAAGTCGTTTTTTGGTGTATTTTACTGAATACTGTTCAAGTTTGAGGTTATGTTTTAGGAGTTAGCCAAAAGACAGGACGACAAGTGATACATGAAATCGATAGAGAATTTCATACTCTACAAAAAGTCATACTACCACTTTTTTGATAAAGTGCATAGTTTTGACAACAATGCACCTTCCAAGGTGGATCCCTCCTCCCTGCCTGATCAGATGGCTCCCTTTCTAAGAATGTTCGTATGGGTCCAATAAACATTTGTACCAAGTGGGTTAATCAGAAAACGCCATATAAATTTATGTAGGGCCTCGGCTAAAAGCGCCAGACAGAAGACAATAGCCTTGTCTTATGGAAAAACGGTTTGGTTACCCTACAGTGGCCATATTGGATCGGCCATATTATTTTTGTTAGACTGCCTTATAGTGATTGGCCTAAGAAAAGTTTTAACAGCGAATTTAATACTTTATTTACAAGAAGTATTAAAAGTTTATTCAAAAACCGCCATCTCAAAAACAAAACGCAAACTTTTGTTTAGCCATCAAAATATTATTCAACTAAAATTATTTATTAAACGGCAGAGTTTACATTTCCCTTATCTTATATACCAGCAAGGTGGTTTCAGCGATATCTTAAGTTAAGAATAGATGTGTAGCTCTACTGAACCATTTTTTGTTAATTTTGGTTAGCAACATTGTTTTTTTTTTAAACAAACGGAATATGGCTGTGGCACCGTAAATTTAACGAAAAAATAAGAGTTTTTTGTACTTCAGTGCAAAATGAACTTCTTGGATTTCGATTGCTCACACAGAGGGTGGAACTTAGGACGACGCCGTTTCGTCCTTATTAGGGACTCGTCAGCTAGGTGTACAACAACAACAGAAAACCTCGGTCACGCTTTTGTGCCAAAGATCACGGCTCAAGCGGAGAGAATCTCTGTCGAGTACCGACCATGGCGCCTTCTGTGTGAATCTCCGACAAGCAGGAATAAAACCCACTGCATAAGCAGTAGGTGCATGGCGTAGCATCGATCCTGACATATTAAAACGCCATCTGTATGCAAGTTTCGTCTAAAAGCATGCGATTATAATCACAAAACAACCGAAAGTAAAATCTAATGAAGAAATAAGAGTTTTTTGTACTTCAGTGCAATATGAACTTCTTGGATTTCGATTGCTCACACAGAGGGTGGAACCTAGGACGACGCCATTCTTGGTTGTCGGAGATTCACACAGAGGGCGCCATGGTCGGTACTCGACAGAGATTCTCTCCGCTTGAGCCGTGATCTTTGGCATAAAAGCGTGACCGAGGTTTTCTGTTGTTGTGGTACACCTAGCTGACGAGTCTCTAATAAGGCCGAAACGTCGTCGTCCTAGGTTCCAAACTCTGTGAGCAATCGAAATCCAAGAAGTACATTTTGCACTGAAGTACAAAAAACTCTTGTTTTTTCGTTAGATTTACGGTGCCACAGCCATCTTCCGTTGGTTTTTTAAATCGTGCAGTACGGCACTTTCGGTTGTTTTGCGATTATAATCGCATGCTTGTAGACGAAACCTGCATACAGATGGCGTTTTAATATGTCTCTCGTAGGATAGATGATACGCCATGCACCTACTGCTTATGCAGTGGGTTTTATTCTTGGTTGTCGGAGATTCACACAGAGGGGTACTCGACAGAGATTCTCGCCGCTTGAGCCGTGATTTTTGGCACATAAGCGTGACCGAGGTTTTCTATTGTTGTGGTACACCCATAGAGAAAGTAATAGCTACGCGAGAGTGACCGATACTGTGTTATATTTGGGGCACATTGTTTGACGGCGACACGAGCACAGCCGGAAGGAACTACTTGTACAGTCAGACGCATAATAAAATGCATATATTGTTTTGGTTAATTTTTTACAGACACTTACTTATTTAATAATAAAAAGATATGAAAAGACTTAACAGGCCCGTTTTTCCATACTTTTTAGTGTTAAAAAAGTAATGCATTCGCGAAAGGTTTTAGCTCTATACAAACCTTAACCAGCTTTGTACTGTTCCATGCAGCTAAAAAACTTTCTTTAGCTTACAAAAAGATTTTTGGACCCTTTAAAAATCTAAAATAGGAGGAGGGGGTTATAACTATGTTGAGGAATATTATCAAATATTAAAAATAACAATATTTTAATATTTTATGTTCTTTTATGAATTGGGAAAAAATCCCAGTATGAAAGTTTTACAGATTTTATAAACGTTTTGACTTATATCTCTTTTTATTATCCTATTATACCTATTATCTTCTTGCTTAAATCTGTATAAATCATCACAATATTTTCTTCAGGGATTTGGTTCGCAAAAATCTGAATCCCAATTTTCGGCACTCTTCAAATAGTCTAATAATAAAGCTAATCCCATAAACTAGCGCGATTTCCAACCAAAACTGATTAAAATAACTCACTTTTGAAAATCTAAAAAAACCGCTTGCCAGGCTTGACAGACTTTGACAAGCAGTGGCAAAAACTGGCAGGTACAAAATTAAAATTGTTTGAAATATATTTCGACATTGAAAAATGTTCTGTCTTTCTTTTATGATCATATAGAGGGAGATGGACGAGGTAAGGTAGGTGTTTACTTAATACAAGCATTACTGTTACTCTCCGCCGCAATGCACTATGTGCTACAGCAACGTAGTTCCTGCTCGTCCCCATCTTTCTGTTAGTCTCTGTAAGTTATTATCTTGTCTCTGGGTACACCTAGCTGACGAGTCCCTAATAAGGACGAAACGGCGTCGTCCTAGGTTCCACCCTTTGTGTGAGCAATCGAAATCCAAGAAGTTCATTTTGTACTGAAGTACAAAGAACTCTTGTTTTTTTCATTGTTTTTTTTTACCGCTAAAATATTTTAGACCTTAACTTACCATTATTGTCTACAGACCGCTTCAAGCTACTGCGAACATAGGGGGAATCAAGTCCAATTTACTCTCCGTGCCGTACGACCGAGGTGGATTCGAAGCACGCTGCAGTGTTATCTTTTGGAAATTCATTTTGTTTTTATTATTTTGTTTTATTTCTGCCTTGCTCGAGAAACAGATGGGTAAGTTCTTAATTGAAATAATACATTTTTAAAACCAAAAATGGATGTCTACGAAGTTGCCGAAAAAGTGCAGATGGTCAAATGGTCAAATCGTCATAACCCAACACACGTTCGATATTGGTCGAGGGAAAATTTGCATTTGTATTTTGACGTAAGAACACAGTATCCCCAAAAACTAAATGTTTGGGGGGGGGTATTATAGGGGAACACGTAATTGGGCCATTTTTTATTAACGGCAATTGCAATTTGAATGGTCCTAGATACTTGGATCTACTGCAGCAGCACATTATTCCAACTGCTAGGCAGTTGTTAGGTGTAAGATTTGGTGTAAGCTCCTAATGACTTCTATCTGTTTTTGAAGAAGCTTTTCAAATTATCACCCCTAACATGCTTGGAAACGTTAGAAGGGGTTTTTATAGTAGGCTCGGATATTGTCTAGCCGAGCAAGGAGGACTTTTCGAACATTTGCTTTAATTTTTTTTTGACTGGGAGAATCTTTTTGGTTTTTAGAATGTATTATTTTATTTTGAGAACTTGCTTTTATTTTGGTTCTCCTTATTATTTTCATTGTAACACGTCGTCACTGATAAATCTGAGCAGTTGACAATAAAATGCTCTTATTTATCAGTGACAAAAAATAAGAAAATTACGTTATAAAAATTTGCGTATTTATTGACCAAATTCCGGTTTCATTGACTACGCTCCACACAGCACCGTGGTTAGAGGCGTACTAAATACCAAAGGAAAGTCATGCAAGTGGTGATCGCAAGCCTGAGTATTGGTTGCTTCACTGATAGGCGTGCGGTGTCTCTGCATGTACGTACACTGGCAAATTAGACTTCTTCCGCCCTATGTTCGCAGTAGCTTGAGCGGTCTGTATACAGTTTAAGAGTGCTGTTGATCTGCTATAAATTATTTTGAAAAAAAAAATGAGCGATGAAGTGATTGCAGAGAAAGAGGTTTAGCAATCCATTTTTAAGCTGGGATATCCGTGGGTGGTTTAGGTAAACTTTGCGCCATCAAGAGTCTTGATATACCAAGATGCTTCCATAATATAAAGGCAAAGTTGCGAATTGTGGTTATTTAAGAGTAAAATAACTTTTCATCCCCTTGCATACTATCGTTGTTTGAAAGAGATGTTTTAAAACACACTAATCTGTGGTACTGGTACATGACACACGAGTAAGTAACCGTGACGTCATGACAAGTAAACGAGTTACTAATGTTTTCGAGGAAAAAGCCTTCTTGTGTCCACTTTTTATATCGCTTATTTAAGGGACTTTAATATTGGAAAATGTAAGCATGTTTTAAAAAGCCCGATATTGCATTGCTTATTTGTTTGTTTTTGCCAGTTGAAATTTTGCTTTTAGTAAAGTAAAGTAAAGGTTTTACTCCAGTTAAAAATATTATCTTGTTATATACCTACTTTCTTCAAGCATTTTGCAACATAAGGGTAAAAAAGTGGAGATAGTAGACAGTTACGGTGGGATTTACTAAAAGGGGTTACTCTATTTTAGAATGGTCCTAAGTTTAAGTGAAATTTTTGGTTTTAAGCATTTTAAACCAACCCTTCTTGAATTTTAGACAGTTTGATTTATAAGAAGAATATGAATAAATTTGTTTATTGAATAATCATCTTAACACAATCTTTTGTTGGATTTAAGAAGAAAGTTTCAATTTAGATGAAAAGAAAATTAAAAAATTTAAACCCACGCGGGTTTTAAATAGTAAACACTCTGTAGAACAAATTAAAATTGGGGTTATATGTCATTCTAATTAAAACTTACCCTTGTTCATTAATTTTTCGAATTAATACTTGATGTCACACTACGATTTAGATGGGTAATAATAAAATAAGGAGTAGATTAATTTTGTATTTATTTAAGAGGTGTTTTTATTTATGAAATGTGTAAAAAAACTTAAATACAAGTTTTGTCTACATTCACTCAAATCACAAACAGCGAGTTCGGATTTCTTATTTTTGCTTGTACCTTGGCTTGCACCAACCTCTACTGATGAAAGCTCTATAGCTTTGAAATGGGTGGGCTTTCAGTAAGGAAAGTTTTCTTGAATGCGCTTTTAGATAACCTCAATGTTTTAATTTCAGTTTGTAAATAAATTAATATAGTTGTTTTGGGCTTTTTAGTTTGGTATATTTTTCGTGCATAATCAGTGACCTTCACTTATGTTTGTTTTGCCTAGTAGTGCCCTCATAGATATATATTTTATGTGCTGAAAACGGTTTCAAAATATGGCGTTTTTCTGGACAAAATTGGAGGTGTTTTATAGGTGTTCATTGACCTAGAGAGATTCTCATCCATTGTGCAATTATAAATATCTTATTCAAAATTTTTCGGGTTCATAAAAGCAACCCAGCCCCAAACAACGTTATTAATTGCCAATGTGCGTGCTCACATGTTTTCCTAAATCGATTCCACTTTGACTCTCGACATGCAAGCTTTATCCATCAATCTGTAGTATTTAACTATAGTGAGAAATAAACAATACGGAGATTCTGAAACGCTAAAGTCGCATTAATAGAAGCTAGGTCAGGCGACGCGACGTACACCACTTTAGCGCTGAGCAATGAGAGAGCTGGATTTCACAGCTACTTTACGTTTAGGCGGTGGTTTGGCTTTTCGTCCCTATTATACAGTGGCGGTCCCAGGAGGGGGGGCTCCAGAAAAAAATAGACAACAAAGATGCTGGTGGTAACCCTGAAGTTTGGAGATAAAACAAGAAATTGCAGAACGTTCCTTTAAAGACATTCTAGAATCCCTCCACAGTATTTTGGGACAGTTTGAAGCAGACGAAAACCACGATATTGAAAATACAGAACAGTATTATAGAGTATCAATTTATAAACAAGTTTTGGACAAAATTATTTCGAACATAAAATCAAGGTTCAATACGAGACTCGTTAAGTATTTTTGACCTGAACATATTCATACCAAGTTATATACAACATGAAGTCAAAATGAGGGCAAAATTAACTCATGTCGTTTCCAAATACTATCAACTGTTTGATTAATACAAAACACAAATTCTTGAACTTTTATTGGGAGAAGTCAGTATTTGGAAACAAAATTGGTCGAAAAGCTTAAATCAAAACATATTATATGATAACGTTTTCGAGGCAATGAACAAGTGTGACGATATTTTTCCGTTGATAAAAACATTCTTGGATGTTTGTCAGTAAGTAATGCTTCATCAGAAAGAAGCTTCTCCTGCCTTAGAAGATTGAAAATATAAGTACACTATGACGGAAATTCGACTGTGACGGTCATATTGAAATTGACATTGAGCGAGTCATTGACCGGTTTTCCCAAAAACAGCTGGAAACGAATTTTTTTTTGAGATAGGTATCTTGTATTTGAGATATGCAATATAAAAAGTAATTGTTCAACTTAAAAAAGCTTTTTAGATCTCAAAAAAAAAAGTATTTAGCTACTAGGTTTTGTTTGTGGTTAAATTGTTATCTATGTTTTTTATAACTGAAAAAATTATACGTAGTTACTCAAGCGCGGATTTGAGGGGGATAGTAGTAAAAGTAGGAAAAGTAGGGCATTAATTGCGGCGCTATAACACCTTTGATATTTGTAGTGTCACTTTTGAAAATTTTCGCCTGCTGCGCTTTGGAACCATTGATATATTTAGAATTTTAGTTTAATTTTGAATAAAAAAAGTGCATTTTTAGTGCAATTTTCTTACAAATTTTCGACTGCGGTGCTATAATACTTTGACATTTACGATTTTAGTTTAATTTGACTAAAAATTTGCATTTTTAATATAATTTTCTCAAATTTTTGGCGCATTTAAACATTTTTTAAAATCAAAAATTTATGAAATCCGATGATAGCAAACCAGACATTTTAATAAAAATATACCCTAAAAGTGACTTTGACATTTAGGAGTCAGAGGTTTCGGTCATGGCCAACTTGATGGTTTCACCCTCGGTATGATACAGGCGCATTTGGCAAAGCCGGCGTTGCCACATAACTGACGCGCCAGAATTTCTGTTTTTTGCCTAAGAATCCGCCGCTTAGTGCCACACTGAAGGTATCAGTTCTCCAATGGAACAGGAAAACTAAAAAGTGCCTGTCAATGGAACACAAAAACCGAACCAGTTGTGCACTGATTGTCTCAATGGTATACGCTATTAGTTGTAAAATTAAAATTCCATGCGTTTTAAGTCCCTGTTGAAAGCTACCCCAACCACAGGAGTTAATTCGAACCACCTTTCCCAATTCTTAAAAAATAATTATTATTTTTACAAGCATATACAGACCGCTTCAAGCTACTGCGAACATAGGGCGAAAGAAGTCTAATTTGCCAGTGTACGTACATGCAGAGACACTGCACGCCTATAAGTGAAGCAACCAACACTCAGGCTTCCGATCGCCATTCGCTGCCGTTCGCCGCCGTTCGCCTTGTATTTAGTACGCCTATAACCACGGTGCTGTGTGGAGTGTAGTCAATGAAACCGGAATTTGGTCAATAAATACGCAAATTTTTATAACGTAATTTTCTTATTTTTTGTCACTGATAAATAAGAGCGTTATATTGTCAACTGCTCAGATTTATCAGTGACGACGTGTTACAATGAAAATAATAAGGAGAAACAAAATAAAAGCAAGTTCTCAAAATAAAATAATACATTCTAAAAACCAAAAAGATTCTCCCAGTCAAAAAAAAATTAAAGCAAATGTTCGAAAAGTCCTCCTTGCTCGGCTAGACAATATCCGAGCCTACTATAAAAACCCCTTCCAACGTTTCCAAGCATGTTAGGGGTGATAATTTGAAAAGCTTCTTCAAAAACAGATAGAAGTCATTAGGAGCAAGATCGGGAGATCGAGCTGCCCATAAAATAGTTCCCCGTGTACTTATAACCCGATTAGGAAATACATTATCAAGATATTCCCTAACAAGGCCAACATTGTGAGCGGAACAACCATCTTGTTGAAACTTGTTTCACCAAATCTTACACCTAACAACTGCCTAGCAGTTGGAATAATGTGCTGCTACAGTAGATCCAAGTATCTAGGACCATTCAAATTGCAATTGCCGTTAATAAAAAATGGCCCAATTACGTGTTCCCCTACAATACCCCCCCCCCCAAACATTTAGTTTTTGGGGATACTGTGTTCTTACGTCAAAATACAAATGCAAATTTTCCCTCGACCAATATCGAACGTGTGTTGGGTTATGACGATTTGACCATTTGACCATCTGCACTTTTTCGGCAACTTCGTAGACATCCATTTTTAGTTTTAAAAATGTATTATTTCAATTAAGAACTTACCCATCTATTTCTCGAGCAAGGCAGAAATAAAACAAAATGAATTTCCAAAAGATAACACTGCAGCGTTCTTTGAATCCACCTCGGTCGTATGGCACGGAGAGTAAATTGGACTTGATTCCCCCTATGTTCGCAGTAGCTTGAAGCGGTCTGTATTTAACTTGCAACCTATGTAACGAGAATATTATCGTAAAAGATGGATCCTACTGTGTGGTATTGCTGAAGAGAGACTTGCTTGCAGATTTCAAAAATTGCAAAATATACAGGGTGTCCTAACTAAATGACACAGACATAATCCAAGATAGCACGATTAAAGGAAATTAAAAAAGAAAGTGACGTGTTTTTGGATTTTTTTATTCAACCAAATTCTAACCCGCCAGAAGCACCGTTCCGTTTAAAAAATCCACCCTGTAGTGTGATGAAATTTACATCCTACTCGAAGGTGGTGCAGGGGGATACAGTTGAAGTACGCCCGATTTCGATGAAGTTTGGTGTGTTGGAGCACTTGCGGATGGAGATAACGAATTTCTAATCACATTTGGAAAATTCAATCGGATTCAAGATGGACGATTTTTGGCCTTCTTTTGCTTACCAATTTTAACTAACTTTTAACACACATCCGATTGCCTTAAAAGTTGTCATGCATTTATAGTTCCGGTGACATTTGTCATTATTAGGCACCTCTCCCCCCTACGAGGGGAGTGGAGGGGGGAAAACAACTAATTTTGTCTGATTTCAACCAAAATTGGTATACGGAGGCTTTTGGGGATAAGGAATACGAATTTTTGATCAGATTTTGAAAATTCAATATGGCGGATTCAAAATGGACGATTTTCGGTCATGTTTTGCAAACTAATTTTACTTACTTATCCATATCCGATTGTGTACAAATTTGGTATGCGTTTATAGTTCCGGTAAAAAACAATAATATGGTATTTTCAGGTATCCACCTCCCTCTAATGAGGGAAGTGCATGGGGAAAAATATTTAATTTGTTCGATTTCAATCAAAACTGGCATACAGGGGTTTTTAAAAAGGAGGATTATGAATTTTTGATCAGATTTGAAAATTTCAATATGGCGGATTCAAAATGGACGATTAAGGGTACAAATCTAAAAATTAAGGTAGTGTGTTCAAATTTGGTATGCGTTTATAGTTCCGGCGACAATACATTAATATGGTATTATTAAGCACACACTTCGTTCTAACGAGGGAAGTGGAGCAGGAAAGATTTAGTTTGTTCTTTTGATATAGATAAGATGATATGAATATTTGATCAGATTTCAAAATTTCAATATGGCGTATTCAAAATGGACGATTTAGGGCACAAATCTAAAAATAAAAAAATTAATTGTTATTAAAAAAACTTTTAAAGAACAAGCTTTTTTTAAATGCACTCAAAAGTAGAAAATAACTTTTTTATCTTTCTTATACCATAATAAAAGCGATGGGCGCTAATTAAAAATTTTAACCTTACGGTGACAAAGGGAGAACTAAATAAACATGCTTTCATCTAAAAAAGGTGAGAACGGGTGAGATTGTCGTGCTTGTCAAGCCTTTGAAAATGTCCCAAGGTTAAAGAGTAATACAACTGTTTCTCAGATGAATCGTCGATGTGACCGATATACGATACCTAAAGTTAAATTTTTTAATTTGCGCCTATCGCTTTTATTATGGTATAAGAAAGATATAAAATAATATTTTTTACTTTTGAGTGCATTTAATAAAAGCTTATTCTTTAAAAGATTCTTTTTTAATAAAAATTTATTTCAAAATAACCTTGATTATCGAATTTCCTAAACGACGGTTCATTAATGGAAAATTTAAATTTTGGGTCATTTTTCTTAAGTAATGTTCAAACAACATCGAAATTACGTTAAAAGCAACCTCACTTCACGGTATTTGGGCACTGACAGCCTTCGCAAAAATATTGTTGGAATAAATGAAAATATAGAGTCAACAAACTTTGTTTACTTTCATTTTATTTTTAAGCGTATTTGGTTACTTTATATTTCGTTACTTTTTAGTTTTGTTTTAATGCATTGAGCGCACAAAGGTTTGTGTTAAAAGCGAGTTCTTGTTTTAACTTTATTTTTATTGTTTTATACTTTACTTTTCTGCGGTCTTTATTCTAAAAACGGCACCGATCAGAGAGGTATATAATTGTGACAAAGACACATGAGGGGTATAGACAAAGAGGGTGATAAGTCAATTTTTTATTACAGTCGAGTAAAATTTCAGTCGCTACCAAACTAAAGAATAAATTCTAAAATAAACGATGCGATTTATTAGAATTTAGTTAGTATATTAACGTTATCTTATACAGGGTGTTTATTTGAAAACTTCCCACCCAAGATTTACGAACTTAGAGGCTAATTTTGATCAGTAGTAGTAGTAGTAGTAGTTGTAGGGCAGCCCGTGGTCCTGGAAATTAGACCTCTTCATGGGCCCTTTCTGCCATAGCCCGTTTCTTATCCCCATGGGGGCCCCCCTGTGATCTTTACGAAGTTCAGTATGTCGGGCCATTTGAGCGAGTGCAGTTCTTTTTTCGCTATCGTGGGAAATCCCCACTTCAGCCGCCTTGGTCTTGGATGTGTATAAGTCAGTTAAAATTGGTTAGCAAAACATATTGAATTTTCAAAATCAGATCAAAAATTCGTATTCCTTATGCTCAAAAACCCCCGTATACCAATTTTGGTTGAAATCGGATAAACTTGGCCGTTTTCTCCCCTCCAGGGGGTGACTAATAATTTCATATTATTGTATTTTCACCGGAACTATAATCGAATACCAAATTTGAATTCAATCGGACATCTAGAGTTTAGTTAAAATTAAGTTGCAAAATTTGACCCGAACATATAGACATACATACATACAGGTGAAGTTAAATAAAAGCTTGTAATAAAAAATACTCAAAATTTAAAGCCGGTCCAGCATTTTTAAACGTCTAAACTGAATTTCACTTCATTATTTTTTGGGTGACTTCGCTCAGCACCCAAGGAGCATTTTTGTCTATATAAAGGCGCAATTACACAGACGAACATGCTCAAATAAAAGCTCGTGCAAAATATCTAAAATTTTTTGCGTGAACATTTTTATGAGCTTTTCTTTGAACATTTTTTTCGGGTAAATTTTTGAGCAAATTATTGCTATCTATTTTGGAAACATATTTTTAAAGATGAGAATAAATAAAATTTCACATCAATGATCAGTGATCTCAATTCTTAAAAAAAATGGAACACCAACTTTTATTTAAAATTTTTGTGAAAAAAAGCCGACGGCAAGCGAAACATTATTATTGCCTCAACAATCAGTTTTGTCACATGGATTAGGTTTACTTATAATATTTTTTTCTTAGGATTTTTCCCGGATTTTTTTGCCCGTGGTTTTTTTGGGATTTTCTTTATTAGTTTTTTTTTTATTTCCAAGGGTTTTTTTCCTAAAGTCAAAAAAAAATACAGGAAAATTATTATTTTCCAAAAAAATTTTTTCAAATATCGGCAAAAAACTCAAAAATTGCACTTTTAAGCGGTAATCCGCGCCTCACGACTATGAGGAGTGGTCGGGAGGGGGATTTTTGTAGCTTTCCTTTACCTTTAGCTTTTATTATTGTTTTTTAATTCCTCACACCAGATTTACCTAGTTAGTTTAAGGTCCCAAGGGTTGCTTAAAAAAGCAAAATGCTGAAGATATAGATATTTATTGTCAATTTAATGTAATAATCAAGGTCGATTACTGACACTGAACCAACAATATGCAAAGGGCAACATTGCGATTCAAAAGAGTGGCCGGCCTACTACCTGCGAAATCCAAAACTCGGGATAATAGATCGGCGACACAGTCTACTAAATTACTGCTAAGTTATATTTTTTAGACAAGGGTCGGGTTCGTAGGGTTGTAAAAGTGGGTAATAAACGTTACATAAACGTTACATATATTTGAGATTTAATAAAATGTATATAGGTTTTTTAATTTGACTTAATTATTATTGTAAAAGACTAAACTAGGAAGTAAAATAAAGGGCTATTCTTTTAAACGTAAATTTTTATCATTACATTTTCAGGCAACAGCAGTAAATAAGTGCCAATTATTATTTTTTTATTCTCGTTTTTTTTACAACCCCAAAAAAGTTACAAGTATACTGGCATATCCCCCATAAAAATCAGATCAATTGAAGTTGCTTATGAGGTAAAATGTGAATTTCGGCATCGAATCGTTTTTCCGTCGGAAAGCACTTGATTAAAAGTACCTTATTTCAAAACTTTGTTTTTCTATTTTCAGTTAAGTTCAATGAATTCCGATAACAATATATATTTTAAATTTGTAAAGAAATTTTTATAGCCCCAATTCTTCAAACAAATTTTGCTCAAGATTCTCTCCAAAATTTACGTGTGTTTTTTTGTACGAGATTTTGCTCGAACATTTCTTTGAGCATTTTGCTCAAGAGGCTCGTGTAAATGTTTGTCGGCATTTCCACATCAAAGGAAAGTTTGTCTGTGTAAATGCGCTTTAAAAGTTACAGCAAATAATATAAAACCTTCATAAAATAACCAAAAGTTATATTATTTAGTGTTGGTGATAATTTTATAACTCTAATATATCTCTTAAATGAGTAAAAAGGACTTGAAAAACAACTGTTCAACACCAGCTTATAAAAATTTATGGTACATAGTAATGGATAGAAAAAAACATATAGATTTTATAAAACTTCCTCATGAGCCTTCAAGTATAGAGATTATTATAAAAAGGTTTTACAACTGTTCTAACAACACTAAATAACAAATTAAAGGTTTTTATGGATTTAGAAATATAAATTTTCCATCTTTCTTCCTTTTGCTTGTTATGTATTATTCTTTTTCTTTTTACAATTAAAAAATTTATAAAATGGTGTTTAGCAATCTTCTAAAAATAAATAAAAATGAAAGTGGGATAAGCTGAAGCAGGAATATGAATATTTATATACTATAGTCAAATAAAAGCTGTTTTTCAAGTCATCCTACTCTGAAACTCAGCTGCGGTCCCGTGTGTACTGTATACTTTTCGAATACACTCACGTAAATTTCATGGGCTCCAACAATACTTGAGAAAACGGGAAAAAAATATTCACTTAAATATCAGTTTTTTTTTCATACGCGTTTTTTTCTTTCTGGGACAAACATTGAATTTTGTATGTTGTTCTTAACCCTAACAAGCAATATTTCGATTGAAACCACATGTTGAAACCCCATAAATAACGTTTTTATTTAGGCCAAAAACCTATTTTTGTAACCCAAAATGGCGAAAATTTCCGACAATTCTATAAAAAAAAAACAATACAACTATACCACTGTTTACCTCGTCAACACTATTTTATGACCCTTTTAAAAAATGACGCTACTTGGAACAAAGGGCTGCAGGTGGCGCAGTGTTGAACACTGATGGTCCGTTTCTGCGAGCTTAACATAGTTACCATTGTTCTCTTTTCCTAAATGCATTCCTCGAGAGATCCAGCATACTACACATACCAGGAAAAATACCCGCCTCCACACACTTCAATCCCGCATAACTGTCAGAGGTAACTATCTCAAGAATATAGTTAGATTGCGGGGTCGAAGGGTGTACAGGCGAGTATTTTCCGGGGTGTTCACATTTGTCGCCGACCAGTAGTATCAGCGTATGCGCTCGACGTTTCACGGTGCGTTTTTGCGACCTTCACACGGTTACTATATTGTTCTCTTTTTCTAAAACACGGTTCCCATCTATGCGTTTCTCATTCGTGGGTCCCCCGAATCAAAACACGTATCACGTGGTCTAAGCGAGATTTGCCTATACAAGTTCATGTCGGACCACGTGATGAGTTTTTTGAGTCAGAGCATGGGAAACGCTGGTGGGAATCGGGTGTAAAATGCATTCGATCCCGATTCTGTCATCGGCAACTATCTCAAGAAGATTTGGATCTCTTATCTCTCTCAGATTGATGTAATTAAAACAAGATAATAATGGTATGGTATCTCGCAAAAACGCGCCTTTTGATGTCGCAAAAACGGTCCTTTTGATGTCGCATAAACGCGCCTTTTGATGTCACAAAATTAACCTTAAAAAATTTTGTTTGTTTTGTTATTATAATTGCCAAAATAAATTAAAATTGTTTTTTTTTCTTCTGAAAACAGTTGTATTATAATCACTATATAAAGAAATTAATAACAACATTATAGAAACAACCTTATGAATGAGTTCATAAGAATATTACAGACACCAATTTATATAACTATTGTGTGTGAGTTCCCAAGTTTTTATAAGTGTCTCTCGAAATATTTTCAATCTTATCTTATATAAATTTGTTGTTGGTTAATTAAGTTTTATATAAGTGGGTTGATAGCAACATTTTAAAAACCAATCTATTATATATCATTAATTGATAGTTACTTACGGTTTTATAGGTGGGTTGACAGAAAGATTTCAAACACCAATTTATATAACATTTGTTACCGATGACTTTAATTTTTATAAAGATGTCCGTGGAAATATTGTTAACGCCAGTTTTATGTTACTTTAGGGTACCATCAATTTAGAGCCTTTAACAAAACAAATATACAAACTCAATTCTTGTATGAAACTTCTAAATACCCTAGGGTATCAATGGAACCCTCTTTATAATAATTATATAAATATCTGTCACCAGAAGTTTCTGAAAATGCTCATTGGGCAGTCTGCGTCTCTCAGGCATATTGGGTCTGCATCGTGTTTTCTTTGTTTTGTTCGGTGTACAAACAAAAACGAATATCATGGCCGCCTTAACAAGCATATTACATAATAATATATTTTTCATACATAAAGTATCTCTGGCATCTTGCTGTTTCACTCTGGTGCATTTGGTTGATATGATAGCGTAATATAAGGGATTATTCGGGGTGATTTAAAGTTAGCAGTTATAATCCCGATTACCAAAACCTAGGGCGTTGTCAACTTCAAAATCTGGTTTTTGTTCTATGGAAAGTGAGGTTATATTTTGTCTAAATAAAAATGGAATGGACTATAGTGTACTATGCTTTACCTACGAACAATGAAAATGTCATCATACATATCAGAAATTATTAAAAATATCAAACGCGAACACTCTTAAGGTCATAGTTAAAATCTGAGGAATTGTTTTTAGCAACACTGTACGGGAAATCAATTTAACTATGTCAACCTGATTTTTTTGCAAAATTTTACGTCATTGAATTTGTCTTCCATGGCAACGCGGATACTTTATTTATGTTTATCCACAATGGAACACCAGAGATTTTTTAGCACCGGGTCAAAAGTTTGGGGTTAGGTTACTTATTTTGACTTTTCGCGTTCTACGCCGTTAAAAAATTACCTGCTAAAAAAACGCTACCCAACTACGTATTAAAGTAACTCGGTATACAGGTGCATTTATAATTGAAGTGGAAACACTCCAGCTAGGTGATATCCACAACAGGTTAACTTAAAAGCATACAGATTTAAAAATCGGCTACTGGTGCTAAACGAAATAATCGTATTCTATTTTAAACAGGGGCGTCAACGCCTAGCAAGAGTCTTTCCAACCTCTAAATGGAGCTTTACTGACCTGTTTTGTTAGTATTCAAGTATCCGTGTGTCTTTGAAACTGAGTTTCTAAAATCTAGCCTTTACACTTCAAGATTTCACTAGTACACTTGCACATAACTATAATTTACAAATTCCTAGTAATCCCAGCGAGCCAGTAAAGTTCTCTTGGTTCTTTGATAGACTCGGGGTAATGCCCGCCCTGCGCTAGGCCTTTTTCGGAGGGCGACCGCACACGCGGAATGCCTTCATATTTGTTTTAGAACGATGTGTTTGAAAACACATTTTTGAAAGATAAACATAACCTAGAATGGTTTTCTGTCAGAATACATAAAAATACTCGTCTGTCCCACTGAGGCCCGATTTAAACTTTGTTGACAAAACACCTGCAGTTACCATGGAATCGTATAAATTCTGCGACCTATCGTCCAACACTTGAAATGCGTGTGTCTCCCAAATTCAATGAAGTGTGATTGATTGATCGGTTTTCTTTTCCTGAGTGCACAGGCTTTTAGAAAAAAGGAAACTTTGTCTTTATTTTCGCTAAAGCAAGGAAATATAGAAAGAAAAACTTTAATCCAGAGGAAATTGTGAGTATTTCTCTATTTTTTTTTGTAAATCGGGTTTGTTCTAAACCGCAACAGCACCAGATATATTATTTTGAAGAAAAAATAATTTAGAATTTTGAAAAATGAAAGATATTTTTGTTAAGAATTTGAAAATGATCACCCCTGCAAAATTTCAGCTAATTCTGATGTTTAGTTTTCCCTGTGCACTTTGGCAAAAGATTAAAAAATTAAAGAACAAGGCGTTGCCAGTTGTAATTTTTTTTTACTTAAAATCTGGGGAGAACAACCTTTATAACCTGAAGTTTCAATGACGTTCTATCTACAACGTCGTTACTAAGGGAATTTTCATATATCTTTTTAAAAACAAGGTTTTTTTTTTCTTAAAAATGCGTAATATTTCAATTTAAAGGGACTTATTTTTGATTAGGTACTAAAATTATATTGTACCATACCACGTTTAATAAATATGTACGGTGGGATTTACTAAGAGGGTTTAGTCTATTTTAGAACGGTCCTAAGTTTAAGTGAAATTTCTGGTTTCACTTTAAACCAACCATCCTTGAGTTTTGGACATAATTTGATTTATAAAAAGAATTTTAATAAATTTGTTTATTGAATAATCATCTTAACACAATCTTTTGTTGGATTTAAGAAGAAAGTTTCAATTTAGAAAAAAAGACAATTAAAAAATTTAAACTCACGCGGGGTTTAAATATTAAACACTCTATAGAACAAATTAAAATTAGGGTTATATGTCACTCTAATTAAAACTTACCTTTGTTAATTAATTTTTCCAATTAATACCTGATGTTACACAAAGATTTAGATGGGTAATAATAAAATAAGGAGCAGATTAATTTTGTATTTATTTAAAAGGTGTTTTTATTTATGAAATGTATTAAAAAACTTAAATGCAAATTTTGTTCACATTTCCGTCACTGTCGAAATTTCAGTTTCAAAATATTAGCGCTGCGTTCAATCACAAACAGCGAGTTCGCATCTTTCACCTCTGCTTGCACCTTGGCTTACACCAACCTCTACTGGTGAAAGCTACAACTTTGAAATGAGTAGGCTTTGAGTAAGGAAAGTTTTCTTGACTGAGCTTTTAGATAACCTCAATGTTTAATTTCAGTTTGTAAATAAATTAGTATAGTTGTTTTGGGTTTTTTTGTTTGGTATATTTTTTGTGCATAATCAGTGACGTTCACTTATGTTTGTTTTGCATCACAGTGTCCTCATAAATATATTTTTTGTGCTGAAAACGGGTTCAAAATATGGCGTTTTTCTGGACAAAATTGGAGGTGTTTTATTGATTAACAACAACTAAGATAATAAATAAGGTAAATTAATCCTTGTGAAAACGGTTACTTAGGGAAATTAGGAACTAACTTATTACCAATTGCCTCAAAACAATCCTTTTTGGGGGTTATAAATTTAAACCACCCCCCAGAGGTGGTCTCAAAATCATCAATTTTATAACCTCAAACACCTATTCTGAAGCTATTATGTGCCAAAATTTTTGCGTATTCACCATTTGCCATTTTGAAACCTGTCAAAAAAAATGGTTTTAGGGCATTTTCTTCTAAAATTTGGTATTTATTTTGACAAAAAAGCAGTTTTTCAGTGGTATTTAGCAATAAAAATACAAAATAGTCAATAACTTTTTGGTTTTTCTGTATTGGTAAGTGTTTTTTGAAAATTGGTTTTAAAATTTAGTGCCCCCCCATAGGTGTAAATATTTAGACCTGTGGGGGGTACTATTTTAGATCTTAGTAAATCCCACTGTTATTGTCATAAAAATATAGAAAAATAAATCACATTTTTTTCGTCAATTAGTGCCCTTGTGTACGTCACGGCATCTTGTGGTTTACGTCTAAGCTTTATTATTGTCGTAGGATCGTAAGTAAGTAAGTAAAGTAAAGTAAGAGCCATTAAAATCGTGTTGGTCGTAGGTAAAATAAAATGGTACCGTTATAAAAAATCCAAAACGAGTTACATAATAAGTTCCTTCCGGATAAATGAAACATTATGTAGGCAATTTTTAATAAAATAGTATTCTAAATTAAGCTTTGAACATATCAAAGTCCTAAGCAGGGATTATGCCTCCGTAAACAGTTTATTCATGTGTTTTGTAATTAGCAAATGGGGATTCAACGCATGAACTTTAAAGCTGAAGGGGAAAACCCATAAATTAAACAGACAAATTATAAAATATTGCCGAGGGATAATACCAAAATTAAAAACACTAGTCAACACAAAAAAAAAGTTGGAAATAAAAATAGCTCAGTCTTATAGCTTTTGACCTGCTCGACGCAGATTCATCGCTTAAAATATTTTCCGAGGTCTGGTTTACATGATACAGGCAGAATACCTGTCTACGAACCATAAATCTTTTAAGCTGCACTGAAAAAAAGGATATCTTAGTTCAAGAGAAATTCTTTTGAAAAGGGCCTACCACTCTGTTTAATTTATTCAATAGCGTTTTTCTCTTGGAACAATAAAAATTTTCTTGCCTCAAGCAATTTTCTTTTGATTCTAGATAATTATGATCTTCAGTCAAGAACACAGGGAGGTTGGCCCTGTTCAAGGGAATTTCTCTTTAATCACATAAAACAAATTATTTGAACCTTGTGAAGACATAGACATATCAGATATTATACAAAAATTCGTTGAAGGTAAGTTCAAAATAAAATTTTTTGATAATTTTGTTTCGATATTCTTATTTAAACAGTTGAGGGCTAGTAGCTAAAGTAGTTAAATCCAAATTGTTGTTTTTAAGGTACGTTTTTAAAAAATAACACCTTAAAACACATTATTTTTAATATTTTTTATAAACTTCAGGAAAGGGGTGACAATTTTAAATTTTATTTGTCCATAGTCAGAAAATAGCTAGGCCATCGCTGAATGTAACGGATTTGAACCCGGGGCCTTGCGTGTGCAGGAAGATACGCCTAACTTGACCCAACCTACTGCGCTACTGAAGCTGGCTTATTCAGGGTTCACACTGACCTGGAAAATCTGGAAAAGTCAGGGAATTTTGAGAGCTACCTGGAAAAGTCAGGGAATTACCAAAAAATCCTCAAAAGTCAGGGAATTGGCACACAAAAACTGGAATTTCTCTTTCTAAACCTATTTTTTAAATCAACCTTGAAAAAAATATGTGAGTTCTTCTCTGCTCAACTCGTATATAAGCTCAACATCTGTTTCGCGCTCAATAAGTTCCAGTCCACCTAAAATCCAAGAGCAAGAGAAAAGAGAGAGGAAAGCTTTTTGAAACGTGTAGGACAAGAACCGCATCATTACCCAGGGCAGATTGTGTTTATTGAACATATTTTCTTTTTGTTTCGAAATAACAATTATCACTTAGTATTATTTCTTCTTGTTCTACGCAAACATCGTGCTACAATAGTTATCATGTAATGTATTTATTCCTAAACTTTAAGTGATGCGGGGTGCAACAGCGATGCGAGATTTCGAGAATTTTCATTTTTTTAAAGAGCAAGAATCCAAATGGTTAAAAAAAAAACAGTTTCTAGTTTAGACTGGATAAGTCCTTCCATAAGTCCACCAAAGTGGCAGTGTCTACACCAACTACTGTAGGTGAAGGAACCACCACAGCAACTGCTTTTACTGCCAAAAAGGGTTCTACTCCTTTTTTGTAATCTTTTCTTATTAAGCAATCAGTTATGGATGCAGAAATATGAAATGCTGTTGCCAATTATGTCCATATCATCTGCGAAGGCCAGTAGTAGGTTGGGTCCTTTTAGAATATAGTCGTTGGTGTCTCAATCTTGGCTTCCTAATTGCATGTTCTAATGCTATGTTGAAGAGTTGGGGTAAAAAATAGTCACGACCCTGCTTGATACCAAAGAAATCAGTAGCTCTGTTCCACTCTTATCTTGCATCTTGTATCCTCCGTACACATTTTTACCAGGTATATCAGCTTTTAAAAGCCCAGTTCCTGCATTGCTTCCCACAACTTTGCTTTACATAATTTGTCAAATGACTGTTTGAAACCAATAAACATCTGGTGAAGTTCTCTATCAAATTCCCGGCATTTTTCCATAATATGTCTAACGGTGAAAATCTGGTCTATTTGCTTATGGGTGTAGCATCGGTATTTACCTCTTCGTTCACTAGTTTGCAAAAGTAGTTCTTACATGTGGTTAGGATCTCTCTTTTGTTGGTTAACAGTTGTCCGTTGTTTGTTGAGAGGAATTTTTTGGTTGTGGGTTGGTATTATGTTTTGTGCTTTGTTATTCCCTGAAAGTATTCTTTTATTCTGTTGTTTTGTCTGCTTTCCTCCATTTCTCTTATTATATTTAGATGGTGGTCTCTCTTTGTCCTTTATATGAATCTGCATGCTTCAGATCTTTGTTGTTTATACTCTTCTATATTAGATGCTGTTGGGTGTTGAAGCATTTTTTTCCTGGCCATATTTTGTCTTTCCGTCGCTCTACTACAGTAGTCATCAAACTACTTTCTTCTTTGTTTTCTCTTTTTGTCGAGCGCTTGACTAGCCACCCTAGTTACTGTTTCTTGGATGTTCTTCCAGAGCTCGTTTACATTGTCGCCCCATTGCGGTTCTTTTATTTCTTCAGTAATTGGATATTTCCTGTATTTGTTCTGTCTTGAGTTTTTCCGTATTCCAGCTTATGCTGGTCTTCGTTTTCATGTGCATATGCACATGTGCATATATATTAACACTTCGTGAAATTTAGTTTTATAACTTGCTAGAACCAACCAAAAACGTTGGTAGAACTAGGCAAACTAGTCTTTTATTTATAATAGTGTTAAGTACCTGATTTGGTTGTAGGATTTAACGAATTCGGTTCCTGTGATTTTTGTCTTCAAATAAAGTTTAGAAAGTTTCTCGTCTTATTTATCTGCTTTTTATCTCGATAATATAAATACCTGCTAAATTTGAGCTTTTAAAAATTGTCTAGGTAAAAGTCTACATTTACTTGGTATCTCCCTTGGTATCCACGTAGACAAGCAAATTTTTATCCAAAAAATACCTGGAATTTTTTAAAAAATAGTCAGGGAATTTAGAAATCAGAATTTGGTGGGAACCTTGTTATTTATATTGTTTTTTATCGCTTTGAAAAAGAGACAGGTATATTTCCTATATTTTATTTTAGTAAATTGTCTTAATAAAATCCGAATTAGGGCTTGTTAAATTCGGTTTTAATTAATAATTTTATCTTTTCCTAAGCAAAAATTGTGTTCATCAAGTTGAGGTTTCATCAAAAAAGCTCCTATTTACAATATAGCAAGCACGAAAATTAGTTTACGGCTTCTAAAAATTATTTGGCGTAGTCAGCAATTTTAATTATTCCCTTTGATATCTTTCAACAACTTTAGCCCGAGGAAAAGACGTTAATTTACAGTCAATATTTTTTATCAGAAATGTTAATTATTTTTTTTTAGTTTTATTATAAAAAGTGACTTAAAAGTTGTACAAAATGTACAGGGTGATTCACGACAAAAATATTTTCTTTACAACAGGTTAAACTCCTGCCTGAAATTGATCTTAATAAAAATGTGTACATTGATAATACTTTTAATTTAGCACAAACGAAAGACATTAGAAATTATTTGTCAATATGAGTTTTTCACACGTCTAATACATTTTATTAATCCCTTGCCGTCGATTCCCTGATATTTTAAGTTCCAGGGGATTGATGATTGATTGATATAGAGGAGTTAGTCTGTTCTTGAGTAAATTTCATTTTAACATTAGTTATTAGTTGCTAGTTTCCTAGTATAAAATCAGTTCCCTGCGACTAAATTTTCTACAAAAAATTAGAAATATCTGCAATATCTTATAGAGAAAGGCTGGTTGCTCCCTTGTTGTCAATTATTCTGTTCAAAGGGTATTGTCCCCAAATTTTGGAAGATCTTAATTTTAATAGTTACAGGTTACAATTTATTTACCAAACAGGGCGAAATGCTGTACCCATGTATCATATGATTAAAAGATTTCTGTCACCATTCGTCCCCGCTTTAAAACGCAAAACACGTACACTCGAATTGTTTTCGATAAAACCGACCGCCCCATCACAAACCATAAAAAAATACATGAAAATATTGAATCGCTTAGAAAAAACAAATTTCGCATTGAGCCTAAAGCATGGAACTTTTGTAGGTAAGGCTTTAGAGTATGAAGAAACCTTAGAGTGTTGAAATCAGCGTCGGTTTCGGAAGATTTTTAAAGAGGGAAATACAATTATTAATGAGTCACATGCTGAATAAACGAAGCCGTTGATGCCAAAAGCATCGCCCTTAGAGATTGAATTCACTATCACTGGATTATTAAGAAGCACCATAGAAAATCGAGTAATCGACACGACCATTAACGACGAAGTTGTTAGATTTACAGCTGTAAGAGGCTGCCATCAGGAAGGGGTTCTGTCATCCCTCCACATCTCTACATCGGAGAAACCAGACCCATGGCAGTTTGCCTTATAGAACAAACTCGACAAGGGGACACAACCGGATCGAAAATAGCTCAACATGGCTGAGAAAATCAATACCATATGGAATGGAAAGAGGCAGAGATCGTTGCCAACGAGGAAAATCTTATCGAGCGGAAGTTCAAAGAAACAGCATTCATGCAAAGGAACCAGAATGTATTTTCTCAACAAAGCGTCATCATCAAAGATGTTTGAAAACCCATACTTCTCGGAGCTAACAGATTTCAACTGCGAAAGAGCGGAACCAACAAAGGGTTAACTTCATGGTTCACTGAACACATGCTAGTTTATAGATTAGGTAGTCTTGGTTTTTGTTAGTATTCAACTGATGAAGACTGCAGATAAAAAATAAAGGCAATGGAAGTTCGAAACTCTACTTTACTCTCAAGTTTAACATAGTCTATCACCATCAACCAACAAATTAAATTTAAGTCGAACTTTTGCAAATTGGGCTAAACTTGAATACCGGGAAAACAATATGGATGATAATTACCAAGTAAAGGGATGCAATAAATTATGTGTCATGTGTATGGCAAAAGAAATTATAAGCAACAAAATGAAAAAAAGACGCTGGCACCCTTATGGGTCAATAATATGCTGCTGTCACCGTCATGTTGCTTAAATTTTTGTTGGAGACACTAAGTTTACATTTATATAGTGTAAATAATTTCGTGAGTTTGACAAATCTAAACAGGTGGGATAATAAGTACACTGGCAACCTTGAAACATAAAGATACTCGATATTTACGGAGACCTTGGTTAATTAAAGTGACACTTTATTCTACAGGGTATCCTTGACTAATGTACAAAAATACACTAGAAACATTTTATGACCCAAAAAACTTTATACACAGGATTCGATTCTGATGTAAACAAAATCTTCACGGCGCGTGTGGCTCTGCCTCGTTTAAATTACAGATGTCTTGATTTTTATCGCTCTAACGACTTTTTAAAATGATGGACCATTCTAGAACTCACCTGGTTATTATTTTCCACGGAGTTTTCATCGACTTTCGTGTCTTTAGGTATTTCGTCTAACCACCATGTTTTTTTAGGTAGAATTCATGTCTATCTCGTTCTGAGCCTTGGAATTCCAAAATAGTGTGTTCGTATATGTATATCTGCTTTAATGCTACGCTTATGGGACTGAATAAAATTAATTAAAGTAAGTGTTGGCCAAAACAAAAGTTTTATTTATTATAACAAACATAATTTTACAGGTGTGCTATAAAATTCACGTCCTTACACACTCTATATTTTTCTTCTGGTTCTGAGCCTTCCGAATCCGGGAGCGTGCGCCCTTGCAAGGGGTTGCTTCTTCTGGCAAACGTCGACTGCCGGTGGCGTGACGAGCAGTCTGCAAGGGCCCTAGCTGTCAGTAAAAACCGGCCGCGTCTATAGCGTAATGCTGCTGGAAAGGAAACCGCGCTAATTTAAAATTCTAACCAATAAAATTTTAGAATACTTATGACTTACCCGGATTTTTTTTGGAGGTTTTCCAGGATGATTCGATTTCTTAAACGCTACTAACGTCTTCTGGATTTTTCAAACGGATTTTGAATTCGGACGAAAAAATGGGTAAAGTGAAATTTTGTGTGTGCAAGTGATACGTTTTGAAAATTGTGGTTTTTGGATTTTGGTGATTTGGTAGGACTTCAGGATGGCCCTTAGTATTCGGATTCTTTTCTGCATCGGTTTTGCCGTAGCTTCGATACATACAGGTAAGAATGTTTTTTACTAATTTAAAATTTACAATAAATCTTTAGAACACTAATGACTCACCTGATTTTTTTGGGGCTTTTCCAGCATGATTTGATCTCTGAAACGCTACTAACGTCTTCGGGATTTTATAAACGGATTTTGAATCCCGACGAAAAAATGGGTAAAGGGAAATTTTGTTTATGCATGTTTTGAAATTGTGGTCGTTGGATTTTGGTGATTTGGTAGGACTCAGGATGGCCCTCAGCATCCGGATTCTTTTATGCGTCGGTTTTTCTATAGCTTCAATACATACATATACCGGTATATTTTTTACTCATTTGAAATTTCCAATAAAATTTTAGAAAACTAATAACTGACCTGGATTTTTTTGGGGGTTTTCCACATGATTCGATCTCTTAAACGTTATTAACGTCTTCGGGATTTTAAAAATGGATTGTGAATTCTAAGGAAAAAATGGGCAAAGTGAAATATTGTGTGGTTCATCTAAAAATTGTGGTTTTTGGGTTCTGGTGACTTGGGACTACAGGATGAGGTTCAATATTCGGATTATTTTCTACGTTAGCTTTGCAACTTTGATACGCACACGTAGGAATGTTTTCTGCTGCTTAATTTAAAATACTCATGTTTTACCTACTGCTCCCTCAGGCTGGATTCAAAACAAGTTCCACCAATACTGGAGAGAATTGCCGGGACTGGCACATCCCAAAGAGTTCATTACAGAACCCTGCAGGAAGAGGTGCAGGAAACTCATTGAGCTCACCAGGCAGGACATCCGGACAATGGTTGATATATACACCGGACACTGCAGGCTGAAAGTATCATTACACAGAATGGGTCTAAGTGAGGACACCGAATGTAGGCTCTGTATGGAATATGATGAGACGGCTAGACATGACAATGACTGACCTGGATTTTTTTGAGGTTTTCCAGCATGATTCGATCTCTTGAACGCTGGTAACGTCTTCGGCATTTTACAAAAGGATTTTTAATTCAGACGAAAAAATGGGTAAAGTGAAATTTTGTGTGTGCAAGCGATACGTTTTGAAAATTGTGGTTTTTGAATTTTGGTGATTTGGTAGGATTTCAGGCCCTTAGCATCGCGATTCCGATCTTTTTCTTTTCTTTACTAATTTTAAATTTACAACAGAATTTTAGAAAAATTGTAGTTTTTGGGTTTTGATGACTTGTTGAGACTACAGGATGGATGAGTTAGCTTTGCGGCAACTTTGATACACACAGGTAAGAATGCGTTTTAATACTTAATTTAAAATAATAATGTTTTACCTAGATTTTTTTGAAGGTTTTTCCAGTAGAATTGTATTTCTTAAACGAGTATCTTCAGGATTTTGTAAACGGATTTTGAATTCGAACGAAAAAATGGATAAAGTATAATTTTGTGCGTGCAAGTGATAGGTTTTAAAAATTGTGATCTTTTTGTCAACTTGCAGTGGCTTCGATACACACAGGTAAAAATTTTTCTTACTAAATGAAAATTCTAACCAATAAAATCGATCTCCTGAGACAGGGCAATATATGAAGACGCCTTTAGGGGGTTATACTTAATAATGCTTAATTCTACGAAAAGGAGCTTTTGCAATGCCCACAATTTAATAAAACTAAACTTATAGTTTAATAATTATAGCATTATTATCGAGATTAGAGAGAGAGAGAGAGAGAGAGAGAGAGAGAGAGAGAGAGAGAGAGAGAGAGAGAATCAAACTGCTATTCTTTTCGGCAAACTCTAACTCTCTTTCCGCTATGTTTGTGCCTCCCCCACCAGCCGGAACTTAAAGTCGCAGGCGTTGTTCCAAATCAGTACTAACTAGGTACATCCTACTTAGTACTTTGCCGTTATTGGCAGCTTGGAAAATAGTAGTTTTTAATTTGTGTTTGCTAGACGTTTTGTTTATTTGTTTAGTCCCTATTGTCTTTGTTTTATTTAGACGCTAAATAGACACCGCAGAGCTGCGAACATCGATTGGTGAATCTCGAGGAATAACAAAGCGCCTCTCTCTGCCGGTTTAATTGATAGTATTGTCAAGTATTCGATCCCTTGTGGGACAAGACCGTTTTCAATACAAGAAACTTTTCTCTTTCGTCGATTTTTTAAGAGATTGATAAGGGTTTTAAGGGTTTAAGATCCCTTTTTGAAAAGACTGGTTAGTCACTATTAGATAATATAACGGCCCTGTTCTTGCATTTTCCATAAAAAATAACCGTAGCGATAATAAGGCGCTCTATACGTTTGACAGTTGTTTTTTTACCAGAGGTGGACAACTCCTATTGTCCTCTCTTTCTAGTTTTCTTCATATTTGAATGTAAAACGCTTTTATGAAATGGACTAATGTTTTGTTTTCTTTTTTTATAATTTCCCCAGACATTTTTTGAATGATGATGACTTTTTTGGTTAGTAAAATATGTCAAGCTTTGACAAAAAAACAGTATTTTATGGTTCACGGGAAATTTAAAAATTTTAATATTAGCTCCTCTTTTTCTTAAACTAATAATATATAATATTATTTAAATTTAACCTATCTTACTTACCTCGCAAATTCGACTATTTTTATTAATTTTCCGGTTTTTTTTGTGTTTCCTTTTAAATTGAACAATGAAACAATACAAGGTAGTAGGCACGAGTATTTTTACAGTTTCTTATAGCGCAATATTTGGTTTTTAAACCGCATGTAAATATTCAAATTAATTTTATTAATTAAAAATGTAACATTGAAAAACTTATTTATTGCCAATGGTTGCCAACATACAAAAAAAATTATCAACATTTCCCTAACAACTGCCAAATCGAGTTGCTTACTTCTGGTAAAACAATAACTCTTAAAAATTGTATACGTGTGCCGAACAGACAAGAAAAAGGTACGCCAGTTGATTTTTTTTCAGTGGGAACATTATAAATATGAAAAGGGTGTGTGGTGTAGTTATTCAGGTGCAAGATGGTAAGGATAACTTACAAAGCGTTTTAAATAAACTTGTATTGCAGAGAAACAAAAAAAAACAATTCAAAATATTTCACTCGTATCTTTATCCTCACGTGCTCGATGTGTTATATTTATATTATTAAACTAGCTGAAGACCCCGCAACTTTTACCCATTTTTCTTATTTTTTGCGTGATGCTGGGACAAACAGACAGATAGGAAACTCAGACAGGCAAAAAAACAAAAAACATTCTGAAAATTGGATTTTTGATATATATGTGTTCAATTTAAAGAAATAGTCTATCTACAGATGATTAAATGGCTTTTATTGAAAAACAGATTAGATTAGACTAGAATGGGGTGGTGTAGACACCTATGCACTTCGACTTTCTCAGATCTATTGTGGCCCCGCTATTTCACTGATAAGCTTCCTTTCCTTACTAAGAAGTTCTGCAGTCAGCTTTGGTTTGGCCTGTCTTTGTCCAGGGTTTGTTCTTACAGACCGTTCGTCTCTTTGGTGAGCCACTGTTTAATAGATCTCTGGCCTTAGCGATCCCACAAAATGGTTCAGGCCCTGTGAACTTTATTATCGAGCCTTGTCTGGCCAATTCATCAGCTTTTTCGTTTCCAGAGTGTCCTTGATGTCCTGGAAACCAGGCTAGTGTCACCCTTTTGGTGCTTGCCAGTTAGCTGTTCTGAGCTCCCAAACCAGTTTGGACGTCACTTGCACTGTTTCTAGAGCTTTAAGTGCAGCTTGACTATCTGAGTATATAGCTACCGGATGAGAGTTTTCCTCTACTATTTGTATTTCTTCGGCACAGTAATGTATTGGCGCTACTTCTATAGAGACTAAAATCTCGTATTTTTGCCCGTATATGTCAGTTCCTACAGTCTCATCGGTTTTGGAGCCGTCTGTGTATCAGATGGATTCCGCTCTGAAAGGAGGACCTCCCTCCCAGTCGGCTCTATCTGGAATTTTGACTTTGTATTTCTTTTAGAAATTGTACTTGCAGTCCATTACGTCGTTTGAGCTCGTTTTCAAGTCTTTTATGCTCAGTTCCATGTGAACTGATAATGGGTGCTTGACCCCGCGTTAGCCTGTAGTCTACCTCTCGTGCTTCTGCCTCAATGAATACATGCAGAGGTGGAAAATTCAGTAGAACTTTCAAAGCTGCCGTTGGGGTGATCCTCATAGCACCCGTGATACTGAGGCAGGATTTTCTTTGTATGCTATTCAGGAGTGATATGGCCCCGTCCTGTTTTGTTCTCGTCCACCAAGCCACCGAACCATAGGTTATTATGGGCCTTACCACCTTTGTATATAAACATAAAGTCATCTTGGGATTTAACCCCTAGTTTTTCCCACACAATTTCCTGCATCTGCCTAACGCAATCGATGCTTTTTGGGCTGCCTTGACTATGTGATATATTTAACCTTCTTGGTGTATGGTGTATGGAATTTCCGTCCCATTTATTATGGATGGTTTTAGGCCTTGAAGTACTCTTTTCTTTGTAAATGTGACTATTTGCGTCTTCTGTGCATTTATGGACCGATGTTCCTTTTTGCACCAGTTATTTACTAAATTTAGTGCTCTCAGAGTTCGTTTAGGTATTATCTCATCAAACTTCCCCTTGGATATTTTTTTGCATCTGATGACCACTACTAGGTCATCTGAGTAACCAAGACATATAGAGCCTTCGTTGGTGAGTTTATTCAGGATGTCATCCAATAGGTTCGCCCAGAGCAGCAGAGCAGTGTGAGCATCCTCCTCCTGCTTTGATCTCTATAGTTTTTCTGACTAAAGTCGACATTATTATCCTTTCTTCTAGGTTAACTTTTATCTAACGACAGATGCAGGGAGCTATCCCTCGCCGTCGTTGTGTTTCTACCAGGAAAGCTATTGTGGCGTTGTAAAAGTCTCCTTCAATATTTAAAAACACTGTTACCGCTATTTCTTTATCCCTTATTGACTTTGAGATTAGCCTGTTTAAATCGTCCAGGGCTAGATCTAGACGGAGCAAGACGCTTTTCTGTTGTTGTTGTTCCTCTTTGTTTAGCGTCACTTATTTGAGTCCCGTAGGCACTATTAACTTAACCGGACGGGTCATCTACTACCTACCTTCGAACCCCAGGCCAGGTATATTTTTTTATCTGATCTTTTTGTCCTTCAGTAGTCTAACAACTCAGGGATTGCGTAACTAGAGCTTCTTTCCCGGGATACCGATTTTATCGGCGTGAATGGAGGGGTAAGGCCAATTTACCTTTTACACTTTTCCCTGGTTTCTTAGCCTATTTAGAAAGAGTGCTATGGGACAGCGTGGGCTTTGAACCTCCGATACACCAGCAATAAAGCAATAAAGAAACCTCTCTCGATCGTATCAGTCGGCTGACCGACTGGGGCACCAGAGCCAAGACGTTTTTCTTTTATTTAGTCATAATAATATATTGTATTGAATTGTTTCCAAATTCTTGATTAAGTAAGACGAATCACTCTTCAAAAGTACGATAAAGTCGTAATAATACGAAGTAACCCTTTGGCAGTTTCATTACAACTCTGTTCTCAGGTTTTCCTTTGACTTGGCGGAAAATTACGATAAAGATTTGGGCATTAAAAGCAAAGTTTGGTTGGTTTTAATTCGTGGCGAACAAAGAATAATTTACTTCAGTCAAAATGACGAAACTCATGAGGTTTGCTAAAAATTGAATGACTTTGGTCGTGTCACAAAGTTCTTTTTCTGACGAAGGAGAGAAAGAACGTCTTTTTCTCACTCATTTCTATGCGGAAAGTAGCCATTTTCCGCTAGGTTTTTTTTCTGCGAGCATTACCGTCCGCACTTAGCCATTTGCAAAATAACGTATTTTAGACAGAGAAAATCAGGCCTAATAGTCAGTCAGTCAAAAACTTTAGAAGGCTGATTATCAAACGTAAATGGGTAGGTTTTAAGCTCGATTTTGAGTCGTTCTTGCATCTGGCATCGCGGGGAGAAAGTATCCCTATCCAAACTTGGTAAGTAATTAATTATTTCAGCATTCAAGTTTTACTTTTCCGCATTAACATTGTCGTCTAACAATAAATAATGTATTTTTAGCATGCTGAATAAAACATTCTTCCAAAATTATGTCAGTGGAAACAACAGGACTGTTAACCTTTAACATTTTGAATTATTAAATTATCGGCTTTTTCTTTGTTTCCGTCTCTTCTTCGTAGTGTTAGGTGGTAGCGGTGATGGTGGTGGAAAAAAATATTGATTCAAACTCACGCTTTAATTTTTTGTTCCGCCCTTAACTTTAGTATAACTTTCAGCATTAGGGATAATAATTACAAAAAATATACAACCGTATATTATATTGTGATTACTCTTTACTTCGACTAAAACATTAATTTTCTTAAAACAAAGTTATGATTGTTTTCCACAAACCAAAACTACACATTTTTGCACTCGACGCGCGTTTTGCTAACAACGTTAGCATCATCAGGAGACGATAAACAAATTATGTTCCTTTAATTTTTATTTGCGGACACGAGATTCACTTTATTGTTTTTCAAATATTTTGGCTTTTTGGTTTTGCGCAACAAGCCTCCTCTGGAACGATTGCTTGCTGATGCCTTAAAATTAGGGCCACGTAGTATGAAGCTCCAATTGGGGGCGGTGCTGCTTCGAACGATACCTCTTTTTAAGCGTCATGTTACAGTGACCTTATACTTTTACAGGTTTCTTCTTTATAACCTGCTGGAAGGTACAGGATTCTGTATTTACGGTCTTCTGCACTTTTCAATTTTGATTTTTTTGTTTCTCAGTTTATTCGACAGGTGGCGCACACAGGTACTACGTCTGGGCGGATTACAAACTTTTTGTTTTAAATTCCAGAGGTGTGCATGGTTGCCTGTGTAGCTTCAACTGCCAGATACAATCCTATGACTCCCTGATGATCTCTAATAAAGATGAAACAGGTATGTAGGTGTCTGGATTAGAGGTGGGTAAATCGATCATTTTGTAGTGAACGAATCGATCAATGATTCGTTTCTAGAATGATCAATTCAGGATGCAGCTAAATAGAAAATACTCTGCTGACCAAAAAATCTATTAGGGTGTGAAAAAAAGCAGAGAATTTTTTATTGTATAAAAGGAATCTTAATGTAATACATATTTTTCTACAGTACAGTTCAGTCCCGATCCTGCGCGCAGGAATTCGAATTAAAGGAACGAATGAACGAAACGATCGACCTATTTCCAACTGATTCAGTGTATAGTTTATTGGCTGTTCCTTTCAAGATCCACTCACGCTGCTCGCTGCTTTCATTCAACCGATTGAATCAGTCTGTCCGTCTGTCTCTCTTCGCGTTGAGTTTAATTTAATTCCTTTTGTCTTCCTCGGTCAGCCAGTCATTCCATTCCCATTCCGATTTGATTCACTCGTTTTATTCATTCTGTTGATTCCGTCTTCGTCGGTCATTTGACTCATTTGACTGATTGAATCATATCGAGAAAACATGATTCGATCATTGAATACTTGCAAGTGATTCGATCATAGTGAACGAATCGTTCACGAATCACACATCTCCAGTCTGGATCCTCCATTAGACATTGGACGCCTGATCGTAATGAAGTGAGAAACAAAAACGCTTTGTCCGATATGCCACGAGTGTTACTTTAAAATAAATGTAATAAAAGTCGCAATAAATTTTTTATTAAAAAAACTTAAAGAACAAGCTTTTATGAAATGCACTCCTAAGAAAAAATAATTTTTTATCTTTCTCATACCATAATAAAAGCAATGGGCGCAAATTAAATCTTAACTTTAGGTATCGTATATCGGTCACATCGACGATTCACCTAAGAAACAGTTGTAATCTCACCCATCGCTTCTATAGATGAAAGCATTAAGTTTATCATTCGAATAGAAGAATTTAGTTCTTTCTTAAAAAAAACTTAAAATTTTTAATTTGCGGCCATCGCTTTTATTATGGTATAAGAAAAATAAAAAATTACTTTCTACTTTTGAGTGCATTTAATAAAAGCTCGTTCTTTAAACGTTTTTTTTTTAATAAAAATTTATTAAACATCTAAAGTAAAGCCCGAAATAAATTAAGCCATTACCAGTTTAAGTAATAACCCAAATTAACCTTGGCAATCGTTGTAGTCGAAGCAAGAATGACTTTCGATTAGGATTAATAAGTTTCCTTTAATTAAACACAAACTTAAATTTACGCCGATTTAACGCGATTTAGTAAACGGTCCAAATGAAAGGAAACCACAGTGTTTTTATCTTTATCGTTGTTTGAACAGCTAACTTTACTAACGTTTCTGTGGCATATTGAAGCTTTGCTTTTGCTCTGATTAAATCAGCGGGGCGTGAGGTAAAATTTTACATAGGGGAAGAGATTTTTAAAAACTCCCTGTTTGTAATGTAATTCGATTCTTCGATCAATTTTTGCAAATTCGTCAATGACGTCATCATAAAATCGTGGATGCTCCGACAAGTTTTGGAGAAGTTTATTTTCAATGGACAAAAGCGATATTTGCATCTCTCTGACGTGTTGAAGTCTCTCCTGACCTGTTGAATTTCTCTCTCTATTTCAAAAGTTGCATTTAAGAAGATGATGGTTTTCTAGGGGAAGTACTGCTTCTTTGATTAAATAATCCAGTGTTGCGATGCTCTGTTTTAAAAGCTTGTACATATTAGACACTTTATAGTGGAGTAAACTCGTAGATTCAAAGGAACGCTGCGAAAAAACTCCAAAAGCTGTATTTCTAGTCGAGGATTACCCATTTTCCCCCCAGAAACCAAGATGACGTCTGTCAAAGTTACAAACAAATGTATTTTCCACGTTTTTGAAAAATGTTGTTTATTTGTGTGGATGGCGCCTTACAATAAAAATAAAAAAATCAAAGCAAATGACGAAATTAGAAGCTAACAGCAATTATATAAATGAAGCTTTATTCCTTAGTGCTTAACCCGTAACTGCAGACACACGGTCAATTTAACCCCCCGACCTACCTGATTAATTGGTTTCTGCTCCACCTACTACCCAGGTAGGCAAGCGTCTCAGTCTTAGTCCCTTTCGGACCATCAGTTCCGATGCTGCATCGAGAGTGATGTATGTATTAAATGCACTAGACGCGGCTGTAGAGATTGCGCAGTATAAAAAAATCTCAAAAAAACAATTCGCACGTTTTTTCATAATTTTATATTTTAAGTTGTTTTTACGTTTTTTAGGTTTGTTTCACTTTTCTTTGGAACATTGATGAGTAATAAGTATCACAGTTGATTTTTTTTCTACTAAATTGCTAAATATAGGGTTATTACATTTTTGAGCAAAAAACTATATAGCTCTATTATTTTATTCCTCTAAAAAATTTTTCTGCACAAAATTAGTTTCTATTCCACCAAACATATTTTAGATGGTCGTACAAATGATATAATAAAGTAACAAGGATGAAGTATTTTTTTTTAAAATCAGTAAGATTAATAATTGATTTATTAATGCCTCATAATAATTAAAAGACTGCCTTTTCAAAACAATACCAAAAGGATTCCATTATATAACCGTGAATATTTAAAATACTGTATAACTTTTCTATATTTTCCATAGATTAAATACATGATAAGTAGTACGAGTTTTTTAAATAAATTGCCTTACCTGTTCCCTATGAATTTAAAAATAAGGTAACATAGACGTCAACATATTTTGGACGTTCTCTATTTAAGGTTAGTATATCGATGGTGAAAATACACTGCATCTACTAAACCGCAAAACAAATCAACAACAACAATTCAGTACAACAAAGCGTTATTTTACTTAAGAAAAATGTCCGTATCGGTTCTTTTTTTGAAAATTTGGACATGATTTTTGCCTGCGTAGGTAGTATTAAAAATTAACACCACTGAGAGGAGTGGAACCTTTTATGTGAAGGATTAATTCGAAAACTTTTTACTATTTAATTATTTTTAAAACTTAGTAATCCATCTCTTGCAAAACGCCCACCATAGTAACGCTCTGGTTGCAGCGATAATGGGCATAGCGCGTTCTTGAGATCTACGTCAAGCCCTATAAGCTTCAAAAACATTCGTGTGTGCCTTATAATATCGCCGCGCCGGTTTACGGCAGAAGTGCACAAAATCCATTTAGGGTAAAAAAGATTTAGAATAGGAACTTCCCAATTTAAAATTTTAAAAATGTTATTTTAACCAGAAGGTGAGGTGAGGTATAGCGCCGTCAGTTGATTTTGCCGTACCAAAAAGGATGAATCTACCTAAAGAAACGTAAAACGCAGATCATTATACAGAAAAGATTAACAAACAAAAATAAAAAAAAAACGAGAGAGAGATATTTTTGGGGCTCAATATTTGAGTATCAAGGGAGAGGTAGATCACTTGGGAGCTAATGGAAAAGGAAAACTATATAGGAGAGAGGATCCTTAAAAACATTTAGTAAAATAAATATAATTAAAAAAACTCCGCAGTCTTCAAGACAGTGTAGTAAATAAATTAATATAGTACACTTGATTTCATGTATGAGTTACATGCAATTTTTCCTATGCCACAACATTTAGCTTTCCATTACTGTATACTATTATAAGGCACCACCAGCTTAGTATGCCTGACAGCTTAAAATTCAGTGTGACATCCTTAAAAATGCCACCGTTATCAACATTTACAAAAGTTCAAATTATCACTCGAGTTATAGACAGAGACAAAATGACGATAATGCGATGGAAAAAGCGCTGGATTGAAAATAATTCTACGGATAGGAAAGATGGATCAGGACGACCAAAAGTAAGTTCTGAAGTGCAAGATAAGAGACTTATTGACCATCTCAGACAAAATCCTTTTTCAACGTCGGTTGAAGCAGCTAATGTAACATTATTTCCGGGTTCTTTAGCAACAGTAAATAGAAGAGTAACGAAATCAGAAGTCTCTTGTCGAGTTGCTGCAATGAAGCATTTTCTAACAGAAGAACAAAAACAGGCTAGAGTGATTTTTGCTCTGAACAACGTTCTTCGTGATAATGACTTCTGGGAGAGGGTGGTTTTGACTGACGAAAAAATTTTTCAATCATCTTCAAGCAGTAAGAGAATTTTAGTTTATCGTACATCAAATTCTAGATTTGAACCCGAATATGCAAACGAAATTAAAAAATCGGGAAATTTTTCTTAAACATGTGGGGCTGGTTTAGTGCTAGAGGTTTGAATTTTTTTTGGAGAATCGAAGGAAGAAGTGAACGATATATTGAAATCCTTGAAAACGTTATGCTGCCATCTGTACAGGCTTTACATGAAAAGAATGACTTCGTTTATCAGCAGGACAACTGTCCAGTACACACGGCTAATGTTGTTCGCCAATGGTTTCAGAATAATAATATAGAAACATTTCCTTGGCCAGCCAACAGCCCTGACTTTAGCCCAGTAGAAAATATGGCGACTCCGAAATGCTGAAGAGTTAAGCGTAATAGAGAAAAATGGTGATCCTATTAAATACTAAATTATTTATTTTAGTTCTTTTTTAGGTTAAAATAATACTCGATTGATAATTTGAAATTGTTCAATATAGACTTTACTAAAACATTATTTTTGCTGATTTTTTAGTATTATGCTAAATTTAATATAAAAATTAATTTATGTAAAAAAATATTTTCAGTTTTAGAGACGTTTTTTAAATAATATGACAAATTATCGTATTTTTGAAGTTTTTAGGCATTTTAGCTGGTAGTCCGTATATATTATACACTTTTAAAAACGTCAATTTTTTGACTGCATGTATGCGTTTTTTTTAAATCAAGTGTACTTGAAGTAACCAAACGTACAATCAAAAAAATTAATCAGACACCGAGTTAAACAAGAACAGACAACATAGTAAAAAAAAGTTTTCTTAATGACAACACAAAAATAATTAAAATTGAAAGGGCCGTTAAAAAAAAAGTCTGATGAACCACCATTGAAAAATATGAATCAGTTTCGAACAACAACAAGAATCCAAGGCGGCAGGAAAACAGACACAGCTATAGAAATTCTAAGAGGCCCGCACACAGTAAAACATGTTTCGATGCAAGCCATAAACTCAGGAAATCACGATGCAGAATCAACGTGAGTAGTACTGATTCATGATTCCGTAGGTTCATTAACTGTGGGGCATTCAACAAAGAAGAAATAAAGAGACATAAACTAGTGTAGGTTACCAGATTACTTAAATAGGTGTAGTGGAAAACACAAAAGATAATTTATTAACTAACCAACGTGATGCTGGAACTGAATTTTTGATATCTATATTGTTTAACTAGAAGCCCACACTGAAAATTAAAAAAAAATAATTAATATACAGACATGGCCTATCTAGATTTATTATAATTATGTGTATGGCTTCAGGCTACTGCGAACATAGGGGGAATCAAGTCCAATTTACTCTCCATGCCGTACGACCGAGGTGGGGTCCAAGCACGCTGCAGTGTTACATTTTGAAATTATTTTGTTTTTATTATTTTGTTTTATTTCTGCCTTGCTCGAGAAACAGATTGGTAAGTTCTTAAGTGAAATTATACATTTTTAAAACTAACAATGGATGTCTACGAAGTTCAAAAAAAAGTGCAGATGGTCAAATGGTACTATCACTGCAGACCATTGAGACTTATTCAAGAACTTTTTTTGGAGAATTTTGTAAATCGCCCAGAACCTAGTTTATCAACGATTCATAGGTTTGTGCAGAATTTTGAAAAATTTGGTTGTGTAGAGCTAAGAAACCATAAAAAACCCACTGTTTTGAATGACGAGCAGGAAGTACGAGATGTGATGATTTGCGCTGCAGTGGAGGAAAATCGAAAGTTAACTAGCCACCAAATTGCCGAAGCAGTTGACACGTCTTCAGCCACTGTCTTACGTCTTCTCAAAAAGAATGGTTATCATTCTTAAAAAGCGTCAAAAACGCATCAGATTTTTCCGGAGGGGCACTATCATCGTATGGAACTTTCTGAGATCTATTCTTTTCACAGATGAAAGCACTTTTCCATTATTGAATCGTCATAACCCAACACACGTTCGATATTGTTCGAGGGAAAATTTGCATTTGTATTTTGACGTAAGAACACAGTATCCCCAAAAACTAAATGCTTGGGGGGGGGGGGGGGTATTGTAGGGGAACACGTAATTGGGCTATATTTTATTGACGGCAATTTGAATGGTCCTAGATACTTGGATCTACTGCAGCAGCATATTACTCCTACTGCTAGGCAGTTGTTAGGTGTGAGATTTGGTGAAACATGATTTCAATAAGATGGTTGTCCCGCTCACAATGTTGGCCTTGTTAGGGAATATCTTGATAATGTATTTCCTAATCAGGTTATACGTACACGGGGAACTATTTTATGGCCAGCTCGATCACCCGATCTTGATCCTAATGACTTCTATCTGTGGAGTTATGTCAAAAAAAAAGTTTATGGGCATGAGGGGGGGTAATAATTTTGAAGAACTTCGAATTAACATTGAAGATGCTAGAAGGGGTTTTTATAATAGGCTCGGATATTATCCAGCCGAGCAATGAGGACCTTTTAGAACATTCGCTCTATTTTTTTTTTAACTGGGAGAATCTTTTTGGTTTTTAGAATGATTATTTTATTTTAAGAACTTGCTTTTATTTTGTTTCTGCTTATAATTATCAAAATTTGCGTATTTATTGACCAAATTACGGTTTCATGGACTATACTTCGGCGTACTAAACGCAATTCGCGAACGGTGATCGCAAGCCTGAGTGTTGGTTGCTCCACTGATAGGTGTGGAGTGTCCCTGCGTGTACGTACAAGCGCAGTGAAGCGCTCTGTATAAGCAAACGAACAATCCGCAAAAAAGAAAAAAATTCAAGTTTACTTATTTAAAACCTTATGTTTTTCGAAGCGCGGTTTTGGACTTAGCACACACGTTCGATATTGTTCGAGGGAAAATTTGCATTTGTATTTTGACGTAAGAACACAGTATCCCCAAAAACTAAATGCTTGGGGGGGGGGTATTGTAGGGGAACACGTAATTGGGCTAAATTTTATTGACGGCAATTTGAATGGTCCTAGATACTTGGATCTACTGCAGCAGCATATTACTCCTACTGCTGGGCAGTTGTTAGGTGTGAGATTTGGTGAAACATGATTTCAATAAGATGGTTGTCCCGCTCACAATGTTGGCCTTGTTAGGGAATATCTTGATAATGTATTTCCTAGCCAGGTTATACGTACACGGGGAACTATTTTATGGCCAGCTCGATCACCCGATCTTGATCCTAATGACTTCTATCTGTGGAGTTATGTCAAAAAAAAAGTTTATGGGCATGAGGGGGGGTAATAATTTTGAAGAACTTCGAATTAACATTGAAGATGCTAGAAGGGGTTTTTATAATAGGCTCGGATATTATCCAGCCGAGCAATGAGGACCTTTTAGAACATTCGCTCTATTTTTTTGAATGATTATTTTATTTTAAGAACTTGCTTTTATTTTGTTTCTGCTTATAATTATCAAAATTTGCGTATTTATTGACGAAATTACGGTTTCATGGACTATACTTCGGCGTACTAAACGCAATTCGCGAACGGTGATCGCAAGCCTGAGTGTTGGTTGCTCCACTGATAGGTGTGCAGTGTCCCTGCGTGTACGTACAAGCGCAGTGAAGCGCTCTGTATAAGCAAACGAACAATCCGCAAAAAAGAAAAAAATTCAAGTTTACTTATTTAGAACCTTATGTTTTTCGAAGCGCGGTTTTGGACTTAGCAGCGTTATACGCTGGGCTAAAGAAATTATTTCTGAAAGCTTGATAGCACGAAAAAATGAAAGGAACGAAAAATATGAAACATGCCTTATCTCCGCGGTAATTTCGGAATATTCCTGGGCTGGCTTTTGACCTACTAAAATAAAATTGCATAAAGCTTTCAGCAATTTTGTGCTTACAAAGCCTCACATTGCTGAATGTGTCAGATACAGAACTTGACGTCGGCTTTAAAAAAGGATTTCAGCGTACTACCATGTATAGGTAAATACGAAATTGAGTTCTGTAAGTAGGTGGGTATATATATTTTTCCTATTTTTGTTTATTTAAAATAACGAAAGATGAATTTCGTTTAAGGGAAAGTAAATTGCTTTGAGTTATGTGAAGTTTCTTAAGCAGGCTCGATGAAATAGAAATATATAAAGAAAGGAATTTTGAAATTGATATGAAAATGAAATTACAATTTAAACTGATAGAAGATAAACAGAGCGATCAATTGTTTCAGTGCACAAACTTACAGATGGTAAAAGGTAAGTGGTTAAACATTGGATGCTACTGATGGAGAAGAATACAGCAAAGTAAAAAGTTGGTTTCAAGTTAGATTATTTTTTTCAAATACAGGGTTCGACGGTTCTTGTCTATGGCTAGTAAATGAGAGCAAAAGAAATAGTAAACTTGAGAAACCGATACGCTGTTGCCGATCTCACCTGCAATTAACTAAAATATTCCCAAGTAAGATCTCGTCAAATTTAACGATACATGTGTCTTCAAAGGGCGTAAAACAGTGATTATAAGTATTTTCTTATTTTAGTTTAAATATAGAATTCGCTAAATTAATTAAAATGCACATTTATTCACAAACTTACTACCGACTGACGTTGTCCTTTCAATAAAGCTTCGATAAGTCTGAGCCTGACCTCCCATAACCAGTTTCGCTAAAGTCCCGACTCTACGAGACAATTTATCGTAGCAGTCTCGCGTTCTCACGAAACATCTTGTTAAAATTAATTTAAAACGAAATGAGAAATTTTTAAAAGAATTAAAAAAATTAAAACAACGTAGCGCAGTCTTTCAATCTGTATCTCTCTACTCTTATTTTTTTATGCTGTTATTAAATTGAATAACAGAGGGGTGTTTGTTTAAAAAAATTATGATTTTTGTAGACTCCTTTATTTTACAAAAATAGTCAAGGGAATCAGGCTCCTCTCCCTTCCTCAGATGTACAGGTGGTCCAAATTCAAGGGGCGTCTATCGCTTTGGGCTTTTGCAGCATAGTTAGCCCAAAACTAATATATATGTTACGGGCTCGATTTTTAAGAGGAGTCGAAAACTAAAAGCCGCATTGCGATATGTTAAAGGGTTTCTGAGCTACAGGGTGATTCTCAAAAATGTGCGTTTCTAAAAACCCCCTACAAATTTTTAATTGTAAAGATAGAGATTTTCCTTAAAAGCATTTTTTGAAGATTTTTTAAAGACAAATCTACCTGTTTCACCGATGTTGTCTTAAAGCCTTTAGTTCACGAGATATAACAAAAAGTTACATTTTTTTAAATGGAATACCCCAATTTTTTTACAAAAATTCGTTTTGTATTAAAATTTCCTGTTAAACGATGTGTCATACACCTATTTTTATTAAGTAGTTAAACAGATATCTGCAATTTTTAATAATTATCATAGTAGGCTTTGTTTAACTCTGACCTATGCAGTTTTAGGGTACCTATTTAGGTAGCTATGATCAAATAAAAACAATTGCCATGATAAATGAGCCCAAGTGTCAAAAGTGGCGTCTTCGTCAAGATACTTCCACCAGGGCTATGGAGAGAAACACTGGAATTCCACGCAGCAATGTCGTTCGGGTGCTTAAAAAACACAAGTTTAGGCCCTATCGACCCCGACGGGTGCACCAATTACGGCAACGAGATTTTGCTCCAAGACGTGCATTTTACAGGTGGTACATAAATAAAAGCCAAGAAGACACCGATTTTGCCAGAAAAGTTATTTGGACGGATGAGGCAACGATTTCTAGTGATGGAATAGATATAACTGCTATTACTGGAAGTAGCAAAATCCTCATATTATGGGGGAACAAGCGAATCAGGAAAGGTTCACTTTTAAGGTATGGGTAGGCATGAGGACAAATTATTGGCCATATATTTTTGATGGAAATTTAAATGCCGAAAGATACCAACAAATTTTAGAAGAGCAGGTAATTCCGTTTATCGATAATTTACCATTTCAGCAAAATAATGAGCTATACTTTCAACATGACGTTGCACCTCCTCACAATGTACGAGACATTACTAATTTGCTAAATATTGTGTTTTCCGAAAACTGGATCGGAAATAAAGGTCCTATATATTGGCCCCCCAGGTCTCCAGACCTGACCCCTTGGGACTTCTTTTTGTGGGGGAGAGTCAATGACCTTGTATTTCGAAATCGCCCAACTACTAGAAGGGAATTGGAAGAGGCACTTCATACTGCATTCAGGCAGCTTCGTGCGGTAGAACTTCTTAATGCAGAAAATAGCATCAAAAGAAGATGTAGGATATGTTTACAAGAAAACCGCCGTAAATTTGAGCATTTGTTTTAGAATTAAAGAAAATTGTTAGATGTAAATTTTAAATAAAAACTTTTAATAATTTTATTTTTGTTTATTATTTTAGGGTTGGTGATTATAGTAAACTAGAAGTTAAAGTTCGAGGTTGCTGTGTCCCCTCGTGTCGTAGCTAACTTGATTTTGTATGAAAAAAAAAAACAATAAAATTTTATTTACACATTTAGGGCGCGCACAGCGCCTACTATGGTATATATCAAAATATGCAAATATCTTTTAAAATATTTAATAAAAATAGGTGTATGGCACATCGTTCGACAGGAAATTTTATTAGAAAACTGATTTTTTACAAAAATTGGGGTATCACATTTAAAGAAATATAGATTTGTGTGATATCTCGGGAACTAAAGGCTTTAAGAGAAAATCGGTGAACCAGGTAGATTTATCTTCAAAAAATGTTTTAATGAAAATCTCTATCTTTACAAATAAAAAAGTTGTAGAAGGCCTTTAAAATCGCACATTTTTTAGAATCACCCTGTAGCTCAGAATCGCTTTGACATATCGCAATGCGGTTTTTAGTTTTCGACTTCTCTTGAAAATCGAGCCCGTAACATGTATATTAGTTTTGGGCTAACTATGCTGCAAAAGCCCAAAGCTATAGAGGCCCCTCGAATTTGGATTACCCTGCACAGAGTCGCGAATACGTAAAAAATTCTTTGTGGTATTTTAGTTGCATCATTTCAGTATCAAATAAATAAAAGTAATCTTAAGATCTTCTAAGTGATTAATTAAGAAAAATTACGTCTACGAGCTCCTTCACGCCCGCGTCTTCGAATAAAATAGACTAAAACGCTGGCTGGCTGTCTGTTTGCTTGACAACGTTGCCTAACCGGCATCTCTCTTCAGTGCATCTGAATTGAATAGCGTTCTTACTCAGACACCCTAGACGAGAACTCTCGAACCCTGTATAGGTTGCGAAACGTTTTGTTCCTTGAACAAGGCTATGATAGAATAAATGATGCCAGGCCCACACTTATATACAGTGTGTCCCAACGAAAGTAACAATTTTTAGTTGCCTTAGTTGCCATAACTAAGAAATAGACTAAAATTAACGTTGCATAAAGTATAAAAACTCATTTGTGCAACGGCCGCTATGATGGACAAGAAAGCGACGCCACACCGTTGTTATTAACTAGGGTAAATTTGGAAACCCTCCGACAACTTTTATTTTTACTGGAATATTTTAGGGTTTTCAACGACGCCATAAGGTTTTTAATTAACTAGGGTTAATTTGTATACCCTAGTGTAACGTTTCCTGGCCGTTTACTCAACGTCAACATAGTTGGTCTACTAGAGGCATATTAGAGGCACAAAAAAATGGTAAGGGAGACATAAGTTTCCAAGTACCAGTAGTCAGACTATCTTGATATATAAACTAAGGGCCGTTAAACCGGCCGTAAAAAAGTGCTGCGTCCATAAATAAAACACGTCAAGGGGTGCGCTCCCTAACAGTTTTACTCCAAAAATAATGTAAAAAATAATTTTTCTATATTTTTAGGGGGGTTTTCCATATTCATTAAGTTTTGCACAATTTGCAAAAGTATTGCGAGGAAGGAAAGAGGGGTTAAAATTAGGATAAAATGATGTTAGATAATTGACCGACCGCAGGGGCCGCGACCCTAAACTTTGTGACGTCACACAATCAAAAATCGCGACGTAATTTTGTTAGCAGCTGTAATTGTTTGATTTGTTTTTTGCCTACAAACTATGTAACGCCCCACAAGTGACCCAGAGTCAGACTATGGTCCCTGACCGACTGTAGATACCAAGTAAAGAAGAGTCAGACTACCTTGAAATTAATTTGTGGAGTTTTGCTTTTGATGCACTGGTGTGCACTAAATGTATCTATGTCCTTTTCTAGCTTATATAAATATAAAGGATAGATATAATTAGTCGTAAAATGGTTAGGTTTTCAGTAAATCATGTAATGATTATTGCCGCCATACTGTTTTCTTTTCCTGATTTGCGCCGCTACACCATTTGTGTAAATCGTTAAAAGAATCTTGTTTTTTTGCTGGATTTTGATGATTTTTAGTTAATTTTGGAATTTTTTAAGTATTGTTTTAGATTGGCTACAGTTTAAAATAGGTTTAAAGCAGTTTTAAAATTTTCAGTATTTAAATAAAAAAATAATTTAGCAAAAAAGTAAGAAGGATTGAAGGCCCCGTTATTTTTTAAAGCTAAAATCTCCATTTTTGACGGAAAACTAATGCTCATATCCGCCATTAAACACTCTAATCAGGGCTAGCTAATTGGAATTAACTTGCTGATCGCGGCTAAACAAGTTTATCTATCCACCAACTTTTTTTATGAAATAATTACCTAATCAGGGTTAAGTAACTCGATTTAAAAAAAAGAGCTGGCAACGCAGCATGTGTGTATCTATTGGTAACACTGGATATGTCAAAAAAATTTTGATGTAAAAGGTTATCTTTTCTGTTTCCTTTTTAATTTTCTTTCAGTTTTTGTTTATTTATTTTTAAAACCTATCAGAAAATATATTCCCCAGTTGTTGCGACTAAAACTCTCAAGTTAAACGGGTATGGCCGAATCGGTGCTGTTTGGAGCTGATCAGTTTATTGTCGCCAGCATCATTTCCAATAATTAACTGCTCATTTTCAGTCGTGTAGTGTAAAAAAGTGGATTTGCCTAAAGTTTGTTTTTTAACACAATGTGTGGTAAACAAAAGTAGGCATTGAACAGTATGCTGGGTGCATATAACTATAACTATAATGGCCCAAGGTTTGCAAAATTCTTTGCAAGGAAGTCAACATAGTGACTTTTTGTAACTCACATGCGTTCAGATAAGAGATAAGTTAAAGTAAAAGTGCCTTAAATTTTATCAGCCCAAAAAGTCGTTACAAACAAATAAAAAATATAGTTTAGACGGTTCGTTAATGTGAATTTTTATGTGATATGATATGTATGGGAGAATTATCAGACTAGATGTTTGAAAATATTTGTTATGTTTATTTTTTAATTTTTTTTAAGTTACTTTCAGTATTTGTATAGTTTTAGAATAGGATACTTATTCCCTTGTATTATTTGACAGGTCCCCGTTGCAAAATCTACTTAAAAAATGTTTAATAAAGCAAGACTGCCAAAATTAAATCTATCTGAGGCACCACATCATTGTTTACTGCAACAACAACATTATATGGTAGGTGCTGCAATGGGGCTTTTTACTTGAGGAGGAGCACAACCCACTTTTGTTAATAAAATGTCAAAAAAGTTTGTTTCCAGTTATTACCGACCTGGAAGGTCTCTGGGTAATAATCTTCTCAGCTTAAAAGTGATTTATTTAGGATGTTTGTTAATTTTTAGATATATTGAGTACCTTATAATTACGAAAGTAGTTCATAAGGTTGAGATATTTTTTATATCAAGAAAAACATGTTGCTCTTCCAAATTTTACTGAAATTATTTAAATTCTACATTTATTGATAGTTTTATTTTGAAACTGTTGTCACCAAAAATTATGCCCTAGGTGACAGAACCACTCTAAGAAAAAAAAAGGTTTTAAAGTTATAATAATTAAAGAAGAAAAATTATAAAATATGAATTTAGAAAAATCAAGTTTTATAGGACCTCGACTTAAAGGTTGCAGCAATGAAGTTTTGTACACACTGTCTTTCAAAAAAATATTTTTTTTTATATTACAAAGAGAAAAAAAAAACCCTAAAAAATTCAGGATCTTTAATTTTTTTCCTTTCATTCTCATTACTTTAAAATTTTAGGTAGAGTAGACTTTTTATGATGACTGGTGATTGACAGTGTCAAAAAGAGTCTTTCCTCAAAGTAACCACAAGTTACCAGGTAAACCAGTTGCTCATTTTCAGTTTTTCTTCGTACAGCAATCCAAGTCATGACATCACGAGTAACCAGACTATGTTACCACCCTATGGGACATGGTTACTTAAAAAATGTAAGGTTCAAGTGTGGTTTACCGATTGTTTATGGTTTTTTAATTTGTATTATTTTTTTTATAAATCTCATGTTTTTCTATGATGATGTCATAACTATGTATGGTCACTGAAAGTAACTGTGATGTCATGACAAGTAACCCAAACAAGTTACTATTGTCCTTGAGCAAATACCATTAAACCATATAGACAGTTTTAAAAACTTAAACAAAATTGGTTGAGATGGACCATTGTTTTTTATTATGATTCTAATTGATGAGTTTACTAATTTAGGTGTATTTTCTGCTGTTGAAAGACAATGTTTTTTGTGATATGCAATATCTAACTGACCAACGTGATTTATTTAGGCATGTCTATGTGCAATAGTTGTGTGCATTTGCTCTTTGTTTTATTAATGTATTTATTTGGTTTTTAGATAAATAAAACATCTACTTCACTTTTAGTTGTATTTGTTTTTATTTTATGAAAATTATTAACTACGAACGTTGGTAATTATGCAGTATACAGTTTTCGGCCATTTTTGATTTTTTATGAAAAATTCTTTTTGGGGGCACCTACTAGGGTCCCTAGGACCCCAAATCCGCCTGCGCCCAATTTTTTTTTTTTAAGAAAAAAGGGTGCCCGGGGGGGGGGGGTTGTAATGTGTAGCAGAAAACTGTATACTGCATAATTACCCAAATGTTAATCAACACTTAAATAAAAGGTGAAACAAATAAAAATAAACTTAAAAAAAGCTTATGAAAGTGAAATAAGTCTGAAAGCTTTGTGAGCCGAAACCTTCCAAAGAACCCCCTGTTGTCCAGTCTTAAAATAATTTGGTATCTCGTTCCATCGCCTAGGAAGTCCATCATTGATTATGTCTAACACATCCAAATCGTCATGATACAATATATCTTCCATATTTAAAAAAAAAACCAATTCAACAAATAAAACTGGAAATCAAAATAAACAGAAAACATAACCAACAAAATGCATATGACAGCGACTTATTGCTCAATTAAGCTTTAGTCGCCCAACATCGGCCGGGTTGGTAAACGGCGCGATTAACGCAAAATTTTTGTTGGTGGATACCGAATTTACTCGCTAACCGCAATTAAAAGTTAATTGGAGAAAAAATGCGTTGGTGGATACCGGCATAAGGGTCGTTGCTAAATACGTTGTGAAACGTTTTGTTCCTTGAACAAGGCTGTGATAGAATAAATGATGCCAGGCCGACACTTATATACAGTGTGTCCCAACGAAAGTAACAATTTTTAGTTGCCTTAGTTGCCATAACTAAGAAATACACTAAAATTAACGATGCATAAAGTACAAAAAGCCTTTAAAAAGTCACTTTAATGTAATAAATTAACTGGATGTTACCTAGCTACGTATTTTAGAATTATTGATAGATGATGTTTGGAAATTAGTCCATTTGTGGTTGCAGAGATGTGGAAGTCTTGATTTCAAATCAATTATATTAATAAAAATATTATCCAGAGGGCACTTCAGCCGTAGTCGCTTCGGCGACGGTGTGGAAATTTTGCTAGCGACTCTAGTCGCAGGTAACGTCAACACAACTCAAAAAATCCCCGCCAAATTGGTGCAAAAGCGAGTTGCCAGAACGTTAAAAATCCTCGGACACGTCGAGTTTGTTTTTAAGGGGGACACTTTTTGGCAGAATTAAAATATCGGCTGAACCATCCCTCTTTACGGGGTGAACTTCACCCTTAGAATTTAAATGGGGAAAGTGGGTCGGCTGGTACCTTGTTTTGAAGGTATTCTCATTCTCTTTACAAATCTGGTAATTTTTTTAAATCGACCGATTAGTTTTTGAGATATTGGCTCTCTAAAGTTAACATTTTACACCATTTTTTGATCAACTTTTTAATGCATTCCGAACTTTTCTTCGGACACGACGGTTTTATTTTTAAACCATACGCTTTTTTTAAGTTACACAACCCTCTTTGCAGGGTGAGTTTCACCCTAAGAATTTAAATGGGGAAAGTGGGTGGAGTGGCACCTTATTTTGAATGTATTCTTTTTCTCTTTACAGATCTGGTACTTTATTTGAAATCGATCCATTACTTTTCGAGATATGGGCTTCTAAAATTTATATGATTTTGGTTGAAATTTTCAGCTTAATATTTACGTCTTTTATCTGAAGTATTTGTAGGTATGGAGCATGTCGACTTGGCACAATAATATTTTATTATTTTTTCTTTTTCTTTGTATCAAAAGAAATGGTTTTTTTTTATAAAGTGAACTGATAGTTGTTTTTATTTTATTTCCAACTTTTAATATTCTGAATTTAGTTAAATCCATATAACTACGAGATACTATAACGGCCCAAGTGCCGCAAAGTGTGTAACGAAAATAACTTTGAAAAACAAAGAAGAAAATTCAAAATCGCGGTTGGCTTTGAAACTGTTTGAGCCACCAGGCCATAAACCAAAATTCTACTGCGCATGTACTAACAAATCCATGCCTGGTGTCGTAGTGACCTTACGATAATTTAATGACAAGGTATTAATTTGAGTAACAGTGGCAGCGACCACAAAATATGTACCTACGGGTATAGAAGGTGATCTGACGACTTAGGGCCCTGTTATAAGTTTTTTGCTACCGTTGCGCCTCTAGTGACTCGGTCTCGAAGCTTGAATTAGGGTAGCGGCGCCGGCGCCGGGAAATTTGAATTCGGGCATTTTTTAAAGTATTTCAGTTCATTAGAAACAACATTATTTTGGAAAACCTAATTCATCAATAATTAGTTTTATTTTCCAAAATATTGTTGATTCTATTGACTATAAGTTTAAGAAATAAACCAAATTCGTCATACTTAATGTATTATATTATTCTTTTTAGAAGATATATACATATCGAAACTATTGTATTTATTAATAAACTATTTATTATGTTTCCCATGTCGGCCTTAATAGCAGCAGTTTCTTTTAATACTTGCGAGCTTTCGTCATTTTCAAAAAATTCGGTAATTGGTTACCCATCAGCATTTTTAGGCGGAATAGGCTAAAAAAATGTAATTAACAAATAGACCAAATAAATGCCCTATTAGAGAGTTAATAGACCATCACCGTAGGCAAAATCGGTTATTTTTCTCCGGTATCCAAAAATATCCGAACCGAAATACGTTACTTAAGGAGGCTTAATGGGTCCCGCTCGGTTTTTTTTTTGCAATCAACTAGATTTATTTCTGAGGAAAAGCTGCAGCTGGTAGGTGATAATTCGTTTTTTGTTTAGTTTTTAATTTTTTTGTGAAAGTGAATTTGCAAAAGCAGGAATTGTTGTTTTCCATTCTATTTACATTGACAGTTTGTATGTGGGCAAAATATACGGTTACGGTAATTTATGTTTGTGGTATAAAAACTTTTTAGAATCTCAATTACGGTAATACGGTAAGCAAATAAGGTGACGATAAATTAGTGGTCTATTTACTCTCTACCCATATAACAAAATTTGGATGGATATTGTATGGATATGATTTTGTGATTCCAAACATGTCCAGATGGCCACGAGATGGATGCTATATTTTCGGATATCCACATGAAGATATGCATGTCAACCAAATATACACCGCATATCCATGGATGACTAATTTATATTCGGTGGATATGCAGTGCATATCTTTATGTGGATATCCACTGCATATCCTAAAATATATCATGTATATCCATCTCGTAGCCATCTGGAAATGTTTCGAATCACAAAATTATATCCATACAATATACATCCAAATTTTGCGATGTGGGTATTGAATAGGCTGTTTTTCCGTTGGTATGTAGAAACTTTGCCCGGTACTTACCATTAAAGTCTCTTTCAGACTCGGGCGGTAAATGCAAGAATGGAATTACATGCCGCATTACAAGGCTTCGTCCACAGTTTTTTGAATAGTTTTCTGGTTTAAAATGTCGGGTGCATACCATTGTCTTTGGCGAACTTGATCTCTAGGGCGATGAAGCAGAGGATCACTGGGACACAACACTTGGGCATAGTTTTCCAGTTTTACTTATTACAGAAATCTATTACTGTAATAGTTCAAAAAAGGCCAAAAACACACAAAACTAAAAAACTTCAATAAAAAGACCTCATGAAAAGAACGAAAAGACGATGACATTGATGGACATTGATTAAGGTAGATGTCATCGGCGCAATTTGTCGCGTGAGCTTCGAGACCGAGTCCCCAGAGGCGCTGTAACTTGCCGATGACCTTAGTGAGAGTTTTCTCTAAGTCCGTAGGTATATAATATATATAAATATATATATATACTAAGATGGGTTAGGGTTTAGGACTATGGGACGTATGTGGTTTTTAATCTGATTTGGAGGGTTTTTCTTTAAATTTAAATAAAACTTGTTGGAATTTTGGACTAACTATGATAATATGAATGATTTCGCAAGGAAAAAACACAGGTTTTCCAAAAATTTCGTAAAATAAATGGAAAAAAGCAAATTGACGGCGGGTTTATTAACTAAAAATACTCTGTTAAATTGGGTTACTTACTAATATTTTATTATCGCTTTTTATTCCTAAATTTGCAGAGGTCCATACGAAAAGATATATTCTTACACAACACTTCTTCAATATGATGAAAATATTAAATTAAAATTTATAATTCATGTATTTTTATTGATTGAAAACTGTCCAAACACTTAACTGACGTTTCGCTCGCTGACGTTTTGCTCGTTTTGAAGGAGAACCGTACCTTCTGAAATAAAAGACAGCCTTCTACATCTATAAACGCGTGAACGACCAATTTTGACAAACTCTATTTTGTCCATCTTTATAGAATTTTATATACCTTTCTTCCTCCCCCCCCCTCTTTAAATAAGTTAACAAATATTTTTAATGTTGAAGTATTTAGTTATTTCATTATTTTATTTATCATTTTCAGTTACAAATGGTAACGAAAAGCAGTAACGAATTCTCCCCTCCGTCTTGTAACTCTTACCTACTCCTGTTTGAAAGTTTGAGACAATGATGTGTTTGACATTAACTCTAACTTAACTAATTAAACCGGAGAACAAACAAAATAAGGAATGCATTTACCAAGTTCCTTGTGAGTGTGGTGAATCATACATAGGCGAAACTAAAAGACCACTATCTGTTAGGCTTAAGGAACATCAGACGAATACCCAAAAAGGTGAAACCACGAAATCAGGAATTGCCGAACATGCATGGTCAAAACAACACCGAATGAAGTGGGCAGAAGCAAAGGTTTTGCACAAGGAGTCACACTGGAAGAAACGAAAATTCCTTGAAGCTGCCTTTATTGGGCAGAATCAGGGTATTTTCAGTAAACCAAGTGTTGAAATCCCAAATATTTGGAAGCCCCTCCTTGGGCGGAGCCAACTTCTTAAACTTCAAGGTTGAGTGATTTCTCACTATATATAAGTACTAAGTAGCCTTAGGAATTGATTGTAGTTTACACCTGAAGACGATCAGAGATTGTACTGATCGAAACGTCGTGTATAAATAAAATATAGACAATGGAAGTCCGAAACACAGAGTTAATTTCACTTACCTACTCCCCCACGCCATTACTTAATTTATAGATGCCACCAAGAAGTTGCAATTTGGAGTTTAGGCGTAAGGCAAGGTCTGGGAGAAGTGCAGGGAGGAACGAGAGTAGGCAATTGTTCTCCCTCTTCCATAATTCTGCAAAAAATCCCCGAATTTTCATAAAAATTTAGAAAAATTGCTAAAATCACACGTTCCTCTCGCCCCTAACGAGCAAGAATTTACCGCTGAAGACTTCTACCGGCGCGTAATATGACATCGCCACACAAATCACAAAACCGCGCAAAACCACCAAAAACAATAAAAAAAAATAAGCAAATCCCCAACAACCGAAAAAAAGCCGCGGAATTTTTATTATGAGTATTTTTTACAAGCACTATTCTTTAATTTGCGCTGAATAAATTATTAGGCAAAGGTGGTTACGTTTGCGCGGGTTGTGAATATGCCGGAATCTATTTTACACTATAGTTGCTTGCTGGCTTGAAAAATAACAGCGCACAGCGGTTATAGTGCAAGATTTATACCGTGAAAAATTGCTTTTTAAGATTCCGCGCGCTAACAGTTACCACAAAAATTTTAACTTTTTATTTTTTTAGGCGCGTAGTTAATCGCCTTTGACAAGGTGTGCAAACGCCTAAGCAAATCATATGTGTTCATTTAATTATTGAAAATTAATTTTAAACTTATATGTATAAGGCTTTCTTTTTGATTTAAGAGAGCAGTGATCTCCCTGAATCAACTTAAAGTGAGATACTATACGTTGAATTGAAGCAAAAAAAACCTGGAATTTCGTTTTTTAGTAATTAAAATAGTTAAAAGTATTTATTTTGAACAAAAAAATCAACCAAATTGTGATTGTTTTAAAATGTAAAGCAGATATACCACCTCTTGGCGGTGGTCTATAATATACGATGATTTTACTCAAAATACAACATCCCGTGTCACTTTGACATTTCTCAGATTTCTTATTTACCTATATTTTATTAATATTTACGTATTATTTGGATTGTTTTAAGAAGAGATGGCCCTATGCGTCTCGTTCAAGTACATTTTGACGTCTATCCAGATAAAATTATCTTATAAATTGTGGTCCGGTTCGGCTTAACGGCGCAAGAACAATCCAGAGATAATATAAATTTGTCAATCGATTTCAATACGTCATCTACCACTCATTATCTATCTCTGGTTTCTTTACTGTATTCTCCTGTTCACAGATTGCGCCGCGAATCATTGGGGATTAGGGTCACTGGATCCTAAAACCTGCGGCTGGGACCGCAGGTCTCAGGATCCAGTGACCCTATGGGGGATTGTTTATTTATCACCTAGGTGATCGAATTGAGAGCAGTGACAACTAGTCAAATGGCCATACACACAGACCACTTAAGGGTTCTAAAAAGTAGCTTTTCACCAAAGGAAAAATTATTAAATAAAACACAAAAACCAGGCCGACGAACTCCAAAACAAAACGACAAAACTAAGGTTATGAAGAATGTCAGGCAGACACACTGACACTGGTTAGTTGCAAATACAGTGAGACGACCAATTTCGATGTTTGCATGGCATAAATTTTTTTTCCTGGTAAGGGGTGTTACCTAGGTATATATGCTAGATCTCTCTTAGCCGAATACATTTAGGAAAGGAGAACACTAGAAACTATGCCTAGGGTAAGCTCACAAAAAAAAGACGTGGGTGGTTAATTTTGATGGTGGCGGTATCTATAATATAACCATTTAAGTACTTTTTGATGCTAGGCATATAACTAATATTGATAGGTAATCAGTATAGTCCATGTTTTTACATTTCCGCATGTTTTAGCTTTAGAGGAAAATAATACTCAATTTGTTTTTTATTAGAGGAAGAGGATTACAAAGCTTATTAATACAATCTAGAGAGTTTTTGAAATTAGGTGTCCATTATTAGGAAAATTACAAATATTTCCAATTTAGTTTTACAGGTCTCTATAAAGGGTATTTCTGACTGTTTCTGACGTAATATGGGCGCGCCAATTTTGAAACACCACAAAAGCTAAAACAGTTTTTTTCAAAAAATAAACAAAATTTTAAAAAATTACCAAGATTTGATAGAAAAACATAGTCCAATAAACAATTTAGGCAAAATTTCAGGCCATTTGGAAGTCCCGTTTCCGAGAAACATGCGGAAAAAGAATTGCCTAATAAACGGACCCAACAGCGTTGCCGGTTTAACGATGTAATTGGGCCGTTAAAATAAATTTTTCGATACCCATTTATATGTCAGTCTTCAAACCAAACGTTCGATAAACTATAGTCCTTAGTAAATACCGCCCTTTATGTCCGAAAACTTTGATTTGATTTAATTGAATTTATTTATTATATCATGGATAAACCATCTTCAACCGCAAGTTTCACCTTACTCGAGGGTTTCAATCCACAAGGTAAACCCGTTACACGAGGACATGGCCCCAAGTGCCGGACCAACTTCCTGAGAAAACTGGGCATTGTCGAAAAGTTTACATTTTTGACGAGGTATGGTTTTGCCATTTTGTTTATGTTATTGTGAAGTTTTTGTGTTTTAAAATTTTGTGACGGTATTTTCTGTGATTGCGTCGTTATTAGTACGGGAAACACTAGACAACACTTTCAATTTTTTTTTACGGTAGTGTCCACTATTTTAATAGATTTTCCAAAAATAAACAAATATGTTAAAAATAAACCTATATTTTTGCTGTCAAATGGTTGTCAGTTGCTTTCACTACTGACGCAATCGACGAGCCTGCCCATTACACTCCTCGTCCATGGGTTTTTTCCAGGCCAACTTGATTTGGAAGAGTTATTATCGGTACGCATTTTTTTCAGGAAAAGCAAGGGGAGGGCCGTTATATTTTCTCAATTATATGGTTAAATCGTACCATTTTTTGGCAAAGTAAAGATACCTAACTTTCTGAAACCGGTTCAATTTTGAACAGAAAAAACAATGTGGTGAATCGACCTGCCATTAACAAGGACAATAAATTATGATATGATTTGAAAATAAAATGGACGTGTCCGAGGAAAAGTTCGAAATGCATTAATAAGTTGATCAAAAAATGGTTTAAAATTTGAACAATGGTAACTTTAGAAGCCAATATCTTAAAAACTAATCGGTCGATTTTAAAAAAGATACCAAATCTGTAAAGAGAATGAGAGTACCTTCAAAACAGGGCACCACTCGATTCAATTTCCCCATTTAAATTCTAAGGGTGAAGTTCACCCCGTAAAGGGGGATGGTTCAGCAGATATTTTGATTCTGCCATAAAGTGTCCCCCTTGAAAACAAAATCGAGCTGTCCGAGGATTTTTCAAAAAAGACACTGTAGCGCCTCTGTTTCGTATTCGTTTGGACACACTTTCATTCATAGCCTTTCACACCACATTTATATTTTTACTTTTCTTGAATATTAAAAAGACTACTAGAACCTTAGTTCTAGTAGTCTTCAAATTTAGTATAGTTTTTGTTTAAAATGTAATTATTCAAATATCTAAGTTGATTGAGGTGAGGTGTTTTCTTATTTTAGCTTTCCCCATCATCCATCAGAATATAGGCACTCATACCGGCGATTATCTCTCTGCCCTTATAAGAAAGAAGAGCATAACTCCACTTTTTTCGAAATTGACTTTTTTCCATTTTCGTTTATACTTGGACCCAATAAAGATTTTGAAAAAGGTTTGGGAGAAAAATTTAAATTTCAATCCATACATTTTTTTATGCAAAGCTTATGTCTCCTTTATTTTATTTGTGGGACCTACCACTTGAAGAAAGAAGGTCATAATAGCAAATTTTTGTGCATTCTGTAGTTACTATTGTTCTCTTTTTCTAAATGGATTCGGCTGAGAGAGATCCAGCATACTACAACATACCAGGAAAATGGCATGTCAGCCCCACCTGTACACCCTTCGACCCCGTATATCTGTCAACGATAACTATATCAAGGAGATAGTTCCGTTTTATATGCAGAGGGGTGCAGGGGAGCATTTTCTGATAAGCTTGATCTCTCTCGGACCGATGCAGCTAAACGAAGATACCAATAGTAACTATAGTAAGCTCACAAAAAATTGCTATTTTCAACAACAAATAGCATATATCACACTTTCCCTTTCATAATACTAAAAAATAACAGCATATATAAGAACGCCTATGGTTTGTCAAACCAGGAACTTATCAGACCGTATTTAATAAAAAATTTTATAGTAAGAACGATTCGCCATAAAAGCTGCAATTTGTTAAACCAATTTTTTATCCGAACATTATTTCTTCAAACCCACTCAATAACAAATTCTAAATTATTAAGACCCGTTTTTAGTCGAACCATTGTTAATTAAACTCATTCAATATCAAACTTGTAATTTGTAAAACCCATTTTTAATCAAACCCGAAATTTGTCAAACCATTATTTTTCAAACCGGAATTCGTAAGACCCGTTGTTTATCAGAAATTTGTTCTTAACTGGAATGCAAGTGACATCTATACACAAACTGTTGAACGACACCCGAACAAGTATGCGCGCGTAGCAGCGACAAATGCATCGAAAAGCCGCGCCACCTGCGTGTACGCCTTCCGTTCATTCCAGTTTAAAAAAATAATAGTTTGACAAAATCCGGGTTTTTTTAAAAATGGATTTTACAAATTACGATTTTGATAATAAATGAGTTTGATGAACAATGGGTCGATTAAAAATGGGTCTTATAAATTTCGAATTTTTTATTGAATGGGTTTGAAGAAATAAGGTTCGAATAAAAAATTGGTTTAACGAATTTCAGTTTCTATAGTCCAGCAATACCCTCAATTTCTTTGTAACATACACTCGAATCCATATCCACTTTCTTGCTAGATATAACTGCTTTTTGTCCGGACTTATTTGCTGGGATTCCTTAAAATTTAGTTTCGTAATACTGTTCTAGTGAATAAAAAATATGTCAATTTTAATTTTTCTAGACAGCTTTTGTGAAAAACTTCTTTTTTATATTTAAAAATGTATTTTATTAAGTTTATTTTTGTGTGTAAACAAACCTTTCAAAATTTTAACATACAAAACCATTGATGGCCATGGAATATGTCGCTGTCACTGTTCAGAAAACTCACTCAATTTAGCTCCGCCGAAAATGTAGTTCTGCAGAATATCTTTAAAATATAAAATTTACAAAATGTTATTAAGAAAATGATGCAGTTTTTCTTAAAACGTTAGGATAAATATTAGGGACTCTGTGTTTTTATTTTAAATGAGGCAAGTTAAGAATCGCCACTTTTCAGAATTCGGACGGATGAGATTTTCTGTAGTTTCTGAAGAATCGCGATCAGTATTCTCTTTTTCTTAAGTGCGTTGGCAAAAAGACAAAGCCAAATACACATACGCTTTTGTTTTTGTGTAATTTTACAAGATCTTGAAATGATTCTTAAATAATGTTTAAACTAACTAAAAATAAGAAAAAATTGTACCACATTTAGAAAAAAAGTTATAGGCTAAAAATCAATATAAAAACTTTCAACTCTTTTACTTGAAAGTTAGAAAATATCGCTTATGCTACTCTTTATTAGCAGGGCAGTATAATGTTGGGTGTAATTTTAACGAGTTTTTTTTTTAAGATAATCTGCAAGTAAGTAGTAAATTAAACCAACACTTTTTATTAAATGACGTCAAAATTACCAAAAATGGAAGTTGCATATCCAAAAGTGCAATTGCCCAAAGGCCACCATTTCTAAATTCTCCTTAAAAATTCTTTAAAATGACGTCCAACACCCTGAGGTATCTTCTTTAGTTTGTGAGATATTCGCTTTTAAAAATTGAAATTTTAAGACTTAGCTTGCAGGTTTCTAGAAAATTAGGAATGCGAACCATATGATATTTGTATTCTACAAAATATTTTAGGTACGTTTTATGTTTAATGTCCTATACCTATGTTCAACTGTTTTTAAAATATTGACAGGTGAAAATTGAAATTTTTTAATTTTGACATCCCGTAACGGTTAAGGATAGAGCGAAACGGTTTTTACATTCCTATCTTGGTTTTTCACAAGCTACCGTTTTATACTATTTTTAACCCAGGGTTAAACTAACCTTGGGATATTTTAACCCTGGGTTTAGATAAAAACCGTTTTGCTCTATCCTTATCCGTTTCGATGTTACGGGCTGTGAAAGTTAAAAAATTTCAATTTTCACCTGTCAATATTTTAAAAACAGTTGAACATAGGTATAGGACATTGTACATCAAATGTACGTAAAATATTTTGTAGAATCCAAAAATGCAAAAATATACAGGGTGTTCAATTTAAAATAAGGAAGTTGTTGCCAAGTTTTCCTGCAAATGGCAACACTGCAAATATGAGAGTATTTCATAAAGATAGTTTACATGGACTTATGTAAGAATAGAAAGTTTGAAAAGTTTCCATTGTATAGTTTCCAAAATATTCGAATAGGTTACTGACCTTGGGACACCCGGTATACCAATAAATTTTGACATGTGCTGTTTTTTTTAAGCAATACGTACGTCTTTGTTTTTTTCAAACTTTATCAGATCATATTTAATAAAAAAAATTCATCGTAAGAGCAGTATAATGTTGAGTGTCATTTTAACGAGTTTCTTTGAGATAATAGTAACATTTTATTAAATGACGTCAAAATGACCAAAAATCGATAAGTTGCATATCTGAAAGCGACCACCTAAGGTAACTTCTTTAGTTTGTGAGATATTCAATTTTTGTATTAAAAATAGGAGGTCCCACAAAAAAAATTAGGATTACCGCCAATAATGAACCCTCATAAAATAGGTCTAGATCAAAGATTTTAATTTTTCTATTTAAATTTGATCACACAGTTTATATTTTTTTTATTAATGCAGATTGTCCTGCTGCACTAATAATTTCCAAAAACGTGTGTAGAAAAACAATAATTCAATATTTGTAGGTAATCATATTGTTTTAGTCAAAGCGAAAACAAAACGGCTAAACGAGGCAGGGATTGCGTAGTGCTAATCAATAACGATAATCTAATATTTTATCCGATTCCACGACCTGCACTAGTGTTCACTCAATTAGTGGTAGAGGAGGGGCGGCTTTCATAAATCCCTTTTATGGCCTTTAGAGATCGAATTTTTTTTACAAGAGACCCCACACAGAAAAAATGCCTCTGTGTAGAAAACTAAATCATTAGAGAGTTAGTAGACCACTAATTTATCGTCACCTTATTTGCTTACCGTATTACCGTAATTAAGATGCTAAAAAAAAACAATTCCTGTTTTTGCAAATTCACTTTCACAAAAAAAATTAAAACTCAACTCAACAAAAAAAAAACGAATTATATCCTACCAGCTGCAGTTTGTGCCCTGTTTTATATGTATGTATCAGTGCCGACGCCCCAGTATTAAATAAGTGCTATTGCTTAAGGAAAACCATTTTAGTTTTGCAAAATATTGTTCCATAGGGCTTAAATCCACCTTGTGGGTTTTTTAGACGTAGGTATATTGCTCTAATTGCTCAATATTTTAAAATGCCAAAAATAATGTGGTTAATTTAAGTATACATGTAAATTCCTTCCTTACCACTGCCGACCTCTTATCAGGCGAAATAAATGTAATTTTTTTTTATTCCAGGCTTTATTTTTTTCTTTTTACGGCTAGGCTAGGGCTAGGGCGCAAACATTTTTGGAACGGGACGAGGCAGAAACCAACTCAAAAAAGTTCTTAAAATTGCCGAAGAAACGAATTGTTTAAATTTCGATTTTGACATTGATCAGCTGTGAAGAGTGGATTCACTTTCAAACGCGAGTGCCCAGTCTAGTTCAAGAGAAAAATTTCTCCTCTAGGTGGCGCTGGCCATATCTATCATGGTGTGAGTGCGCGCACTCGGTAGGTCTGCAAGTATACACACCACCTATCATCTGTCATTCTTGTCTAATGTCAGCTACAAAAACAAATCAAAGGGATGTTGGAATAAATGATAAAATAGGGTGTTTGTTTTCGCTTATTTTCGAAAGTTGGGTTGGTTTTTGGAGTTGCTTTTCTTGTGTCACATTATCTAATAAAACATGACCCAAAAACCTAATTTTTTTGGGCTGCAAGTGGGTAGGAAAATGTAAAAATATAGGCTTTTTGTCCTTTCTTATTTTCGAATGCTGGGTTTTCGGTTATTTTCGCGGATTGGTTTTTTTTCTGTGATATTATCCAATATGAAATGACCTAAAAAAAAGCATGTTTCAGGCCACAAGTGAGCAGAAAAATGTTGGATAGTTTTTAAAACGGTCCCCACCACTTTTTTATTTCTTAACGGATCATTTAAATATGAGGTCATTGAAAAGCTACATAAACATCCCAAAATTTTGGAAATGATTAAGTATCTGCTAGAACTTTTTGAGACCTGCTATAAAAAAGTATATATACTAGACTAATAAGACATCACATATAAAAATGGAAAGAATAATAAAAAAGTCACGTTTTTTACTTCCTATACTTATTATGTATATTGGCTTAAAACCGACTCATTAAAAGCCATATGTTTTACAGAGTTAGTTAAAAAAAAATTGAATAAAATTAAATTTTTAAACAGTCTTGTCATTAACAATTATAAAAATTTCACCTTATCATAACTTCACTCAAGCACACCAACCATCGCCCAAGTCGAGACTGGGGTGACGGTGTGGTGTGAAAAGCTCACTAAAATAGTCATAAATATGTGCAATTTTTTATTTTATTTATTTATTCCAACGGACATGCCATGTACAAAATTAACAAATATAAAATATATAGAAATATAAGAATAACAATAACAACTTTGCCTATCTATCTGTTAGAACTACAGAATTGTTTTACGAGAGGATTAAATTGACTGAGTGAAACATTAAAATTATCAAAGTCTAACTTAATCATAGAAAAAGCCATTCTATTTATAGGGGAATTCATACCATAAACAGTTCTGTGAAATTCAATGTAAAACAAAGAAAAATGTCTAGTTGTTCTTTGAGGCACATCCAAGGATACAAGCTCCAGTAATCTGGGACTATCAACATTATTATTGAGTATTTTGTACAAAATTCGTACATCAAGCATAAATCTTTGGTTTTCCAAAGAGTCAATATTTAATAATTTTTGAAGAGAGTTATAGTCAATTTGTTCTTTTGGAATTTTCATTTTATAATTTATTGTCCTCAAAAATCTGCGCTGGATTTTTTGAAGTAAATTTTTATATTTATAATAATGTGGATTCCAGACTGGAGTGGCATATTCCACTATTGAACGTATCAGAGAACAATATAATAATTTAAAACAATAAATGTTGCTGACTTCTTCTAAAGTGTGTGACAAAAATCCTAACAATCTTAGACATTTATTGTAGCTTTTTTCAATATGCAAACTAAAATCAATTTTCTGATCAAATATGACCCCTAGGTCTTTAATTTTATCTACACTTAAGAGATCTGTATTATTAATTGAGTAATTAAATATTATAGGATTGTGCAACCTAAAAAATCGCATTATATTGCACTTATTTGTGTTGAGATGTAGACAATTATTAGAACACCATAAACTAAATCGATCAAGTTCTTGTTGAATTTTAAGACAATCTGAAATATCTATAATTTTAAAAAACAATTTAAGGTCATCTGCAAAAAGCAGAAAAAAGACATTCTCAACGCATTGAGATAAATCATTAATGAATAAATTAAAAAGTAATGGGGAAAGGTGTCCTCCTTGTGGCACTCCAGAATAAACTTTTATAGGAAAAGATTGACAGTTATTGATAGCCACTATTTGGTATCTTCCTGAGAGGTGGCTTTCTAACCACTGAAGAAAAGAACCAAAAAAGCCATACTGCGACATTTTATGGAAAATAATTTTATGGTTAACTCTATCAAAGGCCTTGGAAAAGTCTGTGTAGATTGCATCAACCTGACACCGACCCTCCAAAGCCCTTGATATATATTCTGTATATTCCAGCAAATTACTAATGGTGGATCTTCCACTAAGGAAGCCATGTTCGTTTTGGCAAATTACAGGTTTAAGAAGAGGAGTTATTTTATTAGAAATAATTTGTTCAAATATTTTGCTGAATAAACTTATTTTGACCCTTATTGCCGCATGTTAGTGGCCTTGCTAATGACGCTATAAACGCACCAGTAGACACACCACCTTTCCTGAACGACGAAAATGAGACGCACCGGTCATTTTCATAAGCGTGAACGGCGACACACCACGCACCGGTGCGTTTTTTACACTGGGTGTGGGCATGCTGAACGCAGCCCAGTGGTTATGTCTAAGGGTATAATGATAAAATAGTGGCAGTATTTAACTTTCTGGTATTTTAAAAGAGTTCAAAGTGGTGGAATACGCGCATTAAAATCGGTTTGTTAGCTTTGTAAATTGTGCAAACGATGCATTAATATTCTTCTCAAATTACAAGACCATTACTACTGTGTTGGGATTTACTATATTTCAGCTGCAGCGCCATATTACATACTTAACACCATAATAACGTTGTTTTGCAAACAAACATGTTTACAATTTAAACGGAAAATTCTTTAAAAATGTGTCATTGGCTAAGTTCGGTATATAGATTGTAGATCAGACGGATTTTTGATCAGCTGATTTTCGATTAATCTGAGCAAGTCGCATTACCGAACAGGTTTAGATTTAAGACTTTCTAATCTAATTTATTTTTGTTCATGTTTTCTTTCCCTTGACTTACATTTTGTTTGGACATCTTGGGTGTAGGGAGGGGATTGCACAGAAAAACTCAATTTTTTTCTTATGGCAACGTTTCGTGACTCATTACCACTTTATCAAACCTTATAATACATTAGTTTTTGTTGTACCGTCCTTCCACTATCATAGCCGACTCTAGTAACAAACTCAAATAAAAAAAAAATTGTAATTTACGTTACAAGGCCGGGAAACGGTTAAGAAACAAGTCTAGATGTTTATGGATGGAATATTTAGACGAGTACTTTAATGGCATTTCACGGCCGTGTATCTTACAACGTTTTATTTCATACTGTTTTATTTAATTTAAAATAAAAATATTTTTTTTTGAGAAGACAGCGACAATCAATGTACCAAAAAAATGTCATGTCATCTATATTTGTTTCAACAATTACTTTACAATTTTCCATCAAATTATTCTCAAAATTTTGAAGTCCAGTCATCTTTGAATTGGTTGCTAACAGACACAAAGTAAAGTTTATTTGTTTCTGTCACGTAGAGCAGTGAAAATGGACGGGATTTTGAAAAAAAGTGCAGCCGCAACAGAAAAACTGATTCCAGCCAAATCTTCAGTAAGATATAAAAAAGGAATATGAAACATTCTGCGAATGGAGAAAGACTTTTAGTGTGGAAAATACCGTCAACGAAAATGTTTTCTTGACCTACTTCTTAGATGTGGTAAGTGTTAAATTAGTTTTTTTTCAAACGACCGGAAAATATCCACTTTCCGTACGATTTTCCATACGGAAAGTTCTACATTACAAGGCATGTTCTTTCGAAATATTTCCACACTCCAGAAAGGACCTTTTTGTTCAATTTTCCGGTCCCTTGATCCTTTTCCGCTCCCATTTTTGGCCAAGTTGGCTATGACTTCTTGTTGACAGCTTTTAGCTTGTTTTTTTGGGTAGTTTTGACACTTCTAAAAAAGCTGTTTTAAATTTGTTTCAAAAGTTTTGCTTACAAAAATGGACTCAGATCTAGAAAATGAGTTGAATCCGGAGGAAATAATAAAAGCTGCTTCAAGAGTCACATACACCGAAAAAACACATTTTTAATTCTCAAAGTAAGAGTATACTATAAATATAGGTAAATAAAGAACAAACCTAGAATACTGCTTTTTATGAGCTCTTTTATCATTATTTTGCTTGATAAGTTGGCCATGGGTGGCCATAACTGGTCGTCGGTCATCACTGATTTGGTTGTGTGAAGCTAATAGGCACTACACTATAATTTTTCTAAAGTTTTATACAATTTTACACAAGTTAAAAATACAAAAATCATTTTTAACCACAAAACTTTACTTGTCTTTCTTAGTTTTCATCTTAAAAACTACCGGCCTTAGCGGCAATGGCTATCTAGCCAACAAGAAGCAGAAAATATCAGGGGACTGTTCATAAATTACGCAACACGACTAGGCGTCGACAAAAGTGATAGATACTAAAATGTTTTTTCTGATCGTTTGAAAAAAAAAGTACGTACGATACACGACCGGAAAGTTTCTTAACAGGTCTTCGCAGGTTTACAGGACTTTCCTGCGGCTCGCCCTGTAAATTTCCTGCGTCGACCTGTAAAGACCAATTTTCCGGTCTAGTGACGTAAATACCTATTTATTAAAAAAAATGTGTTAAATGCCTACTTTGTAAAAATACGTCGTATTTTCGTAATTTTCAGTTCCAAAAATCCAGCAGTTCAACGCTATGGGCAAAATATTCGATGGTCAAATCTACATTGGTAGTAAATGAGAACGTGAATATATCCAGATATCTGTAGGCCACCAACCGACCCAATCAAAAATTTTGACCAGAGAGGAAGTGGGGTCATTCATGAAAACAGCTCCAACCGAGAAATTTTTGTTAATTAAGGTAAGTTTTTTGGTTTCCATTAAATAAAAATATATTTTTTTAACTAAATTTACGCAATAGGCAATTTACACAGGAGGATTTAGCATTTATACTTTTCTGCCTTTTTTAAATTATTATTTTTTGTATTGTTTCAGGTTCTGGCGCTACTAGGTATTTCCGGAGGGTGTCGAAGGGAGGGGCTCTACAACCTAAATGACGATGATATTCAAGATGCAGGGACACAGTTGATTGTAAGCCAAACAAAAACTTACATCAAAAGAGTGTTTACAGTCATTGAAGAATCATTTTTAAGCATATTCCGTAGTTATCGCCATCTGCGACCCACCAACATTCTCGAAAAAGCGTTTTTTGTCGGCTACAGAAAAGGAAAATGTATTATCCAAAGAGTGGGCATCCATAGAATTGGGGGAGTGCCTCAAAAATTGCGGAATATTTGAATTTGTCTAATCCCGAAAGGTACACGGGACACTGCTTCCGCAGAACGTCTGCCACGCTATTAGCAAACGCGGGAGCAGATGTTAATGTACTAAAACGTCACGGGGCGGCTGGAAGAGCACCTCTGTGGCCGAAAAATATGTCTGGAAGTCTGTAGAGACAAAAACAAAAGTAGCTAGAATGATCCAGGGAGGAGAAAACTTTGTTCAAGTTCTACATCAACAACACCAAACCCAAAGTTACTCTTCCTCGTGAAAAGGTAATCCCGAAAAAGATTACTCGGCTGATGCTCATGTAATTTCAAATAATTCTAATTGCACAATTAATGTGAATATTTATAAGTAATTTTTAGTAGTTTATTGTATAAAATATTTGTTTTTCATTAATAATAAAGATTTGTTCAAAAATATACCATTTTGCTTATAAAAATTTAGAAATTTAGTTTGAGTCCGGTAATGTTATTTTACCGGACTAGTGATGTAATAGGTCATTTCCCGGACTCAAATTAATTCCGTAAGAGAAAACATTACAATACAGTATGAAATAAAACTTATTCGAGGATTTTTTCTGAATTGAGTTTGTTATTAGAGTCGGCTATGATAGTGGAAGGACGTTACAACAAAAACTAATGTATTCTGAGGCTTGATAAAGTGGTAATGGGCCAGAGTTTTTCTTTCTACACACAAGATGTCCAAAATAATTTATTTTTGTTTACCAATTTTGATTTTTTGGTCAACTGCTGGGCTTTTGAGTCTCAAACGTAGCATAAATAACAGGGTGCCTTTAGGCTATTTCTGCTGTAGTGCACGAACATCAAATAATGTTTGAGAAGATAGCAAGCTCTTTGGCTATGCTTAACACGATTAAGAGACAGGCAATTTAAAGAACATTTGAGTATGTGCCACTCAACTGGAGTTTATACATCACCCCTCATTTTCCATTATTTTTTCTTAAAATCGAAAAAAGTTCGAATACAAAACGAAAAATACACAAAAACATAACTCCGATTGATCTGGATCCATTAACCGATCGCGCAAGATTTACCTTCCCTAGCTCCACTTCGAATTTCCGAACGATATGGAGTAGTCTGTTGTTGGTGGTTGGTGCTGGGATAGTGACATTTCTAATTTGAAATGTTCATATTGTGCGGTGAGTAAACAACGTCCCAACTAAAAAGGCAGTTCACTTATTTGAAGTGGGCACTGGCGCAGTAGGAGTTAAGGGACTTTTTAGTTGAGATTGTATTAGTGAGTTTTTACTTGTAATTACTATTGTTGTAGTTTAATTTTAAGAACCAGATAAAAACTTTTGAAGACTTCAGAAGAAATGTAATTTTTTTAAAACTAATTGACGATTTTCACCTGATGATGATTGCAGATACGTAAGCCAGTGGCGTAGCTAGAAATGGACTCTGTGGGGGGGTTTCATCATTTAATAAAAATCAGCTACCTACCTATGACAAATTTTTAAATCTTAGATCTATTGCTTGAGCTCTTGAACTGAAGGAAGGGGAGATGAGGGGCGTTTTATTAGGTGTTGACTTAGAGTATACGAAACAAAGACACTTATTTTTAAAAGCAAGATTCATTTAGTCTCCCATAAATGCACCACAGGCAAACATTTTAAAATAAGTACACTAAAATGCTATTTTTTACGCGTTTCAAATGTTGTTGACAAAAAAATTAATTAAAATAAAATAAAATTGTAACAATATATAACGCCGCAGACGAAAACTTTGATAAAAAAAGCTTGGTCTCTAATGGTCAAGCCATGATGACCCTTAAAATAATTTTCTTGAATACCTGTTAAATTATTTTTAGATGTACTAAAATACACTACAGTAGGACTCGTTTTTTCGTAAATTTAAAGACTATAAAGAACTTTGATTGAAATGAATTAATAGCACCTTATGTTTTACACACTCTACACTCACACAAAAAAATTGGATAAAAATTGCAAAGTAAAAATCATATGCACGACACCACTCAAGATGACAGACAGATGACATAACAGAAATTTGTAGTAAAAATTAAATACTTTTTAGAGTATGTTGTCTCACTTCAACAACCTTAAATATTTTTCATTTTAACAGAGAAGAAATGATTTTTGGCAATACTTTTTTTGAATGCCTAAAAAACAATGAAAACTTGAAAAATTTGAGTTTTTATTCTAGAAATCTAAACTATAGAAAAAAAGCTTTAAAATCTGAGCAATATCAAGGCATAAAAATGTGAAAAACATTGCAAAAAATCGCTTTATTAAACACGTTACCCCTTAAATTATGCTAATATATTTTATGTCTTAAATTACCATCATGGCTTGACCATGGTTTGTTGTAAAATATTTTTGAAAAAGTATAGATTGGGTTAGTCACCAAGATTTGTTGCTAATCATAAATGCGCCGCAGATGAAAATTTTAACAAAAATTATACTAAGAATGCCATTTATTACACGTTTTGAATGCTGGTGATAAAAATTCCTTAGAATTAAACTAAAATTGTAACAATTAATGACGTCACAGCTCCGCAGGCAAAATTAAAGACATCACACCAAACGCTCTTCACAAACCGGAGTAAAAGATCAAAAAAGTGGGGGAGCTATAGCTCTCCCTGGGGCCCTTGACCATGATTAATATTATAGATCAATTTTTTTTGTCGAATTACTGCCATTTTTTATGGCCTAATTACTATATATTACAGACGTAACTATAGCTTACGATACTCTTGGCGTACCTTTATAGATTAGTCGTAACTCGAAATGCGCAACTCTATAATATTTTCCGTCGAGACATTTAATTGACTATTCGCGTGTGCTTTTTGCCACGATATAATATTGTCGCCCTAGATGTAAAAGGTTCTAAACCACATCACATTACTTTTTAGGAAATACGCGAATTTTTAGTTTTTTTTTTCTGTACTATATTCTTCTTTTTTTAGTTGATCAAGGGAATATTCCTCCGTATCTAGTAGTAGTAGTAGTAGTAGTAGTAGTAGTAGTAGTAGTAGTAGTAGTATTAATAGTAGAAACTAGGTGGTTCGTTGTATTATATTATTCGTTGTTAGTCATATCTTCTAACTGCGACTGGTCCGTCCACAAATTTCTTGGACAGTCTTGTTCCTAGCTCCATAACCTATAATAGAACAAGCAACAATTTACTGTTAAATTCATGACGTCCAGACCTACAAAATCTAATAGTTAGTCCAGAAACCTACAGCTGGTTTATCCTTATTAGGAATCGTAGGACTGTACCTGGCCTATAAAGCCACAGTATCAAACACATCTATCAAATTTAAATGAAAAAAGTAGAAAGGCATCGTGATCATTGGAGGAGGGGTTGGCCGAAATAAGATATTATATATTAAAATAAAAATTTATTTAATGCGCAAATAACTATCTATAATTTTGTTTGGCTAGTTCTGCACAGCAAGAAGGCGGATCTGCTGCGGACGTTTTACGCATAAAGGATCTTGTTTCACTAACCCTACTTGTTTTTGCAGATTTCTTCTCTCCTGTCCTCGTTTTAAATTAAATTCAATAGGTTTTTTTGCTATGGTTGCTAGATGTATTTTCCTATGATTCTTTAATGATTCCTAGTAGCAAGGAAACAGTCCTTTGGCTTTCTGGACTCTCCGTTTAATTCTGCTGTATAATTTAAACGGTGCTTAGGTATTATTTGTACATTAAAGTGAACTAAAAGAAAATTTTCTTTGAATCATCCCATAAAATTGACTTGCATATCAGTCAGTAGTGTCAAAAATGCATAGTTCTAATCAAAAATCGGATATTTTGTGGATTAGGACCATTTGCTCCTAGGGAGACGATACGAAGCATGTGTGTAGACCTTTAGAAGCCTCAAGAGGGTTACGTCAATCTTCACGAGAGTGGAAATTTATATTTGATTTAAAGCACTTGTGCGAGGAAAAATATTATTTATATGTTTTTGATGCCACCAAAAAAAAAAGCAGTTTTGGGAAATTCCATGGTAACTGACCGCCCAAATCTTAAATAATTAAATTTTTGATCTCATTTTTCTCTCTTTTAAATATATTTCAGAATGACCAAATCTTAATGCATTATGTAGAGGGTTTGTCAGAATAATTTAAAAGTAAAGACAAATTAATTTTTTATGTAGGATCCAAGACATAACATAAAATTGGTGATAACTGACGGGACATCAAAAACGGGCAGATAAAAATCATGGACTTTAAAGTGCTTCTCCTCCTTATCTCTCCTAATCTTTTTTTTTATAGCGACGAGAAATCTTCATAGACACCAGCCTCTGGTGGTCTACCGCTACCCTCCGTTGAAGATTTGATCGAAATAGCGAAACCATTCTCAGGAATATAATGTCACTATTTCGCCGTTTACTGTTTTGATCTCTTAGATGCGTTAGCCTTCGTGTTTAGTTTTTAGAATCGTTCTGATCATATCACGTCCCTGGTTCCATTTGTCTACGTCTTGTATCATTTCTTTAAACAGGTTTCCTAAGGTCATATTCTCTATCTGTAGATCGTGTCTTGTTGTTTGGCGGTAGTTCTGAAATCTTGGACAGTAAATTAACGTATGCTCTGCGTCATTTATTCTCGTCCGTTTTCCCTATTCGCTTTTTGTATGTCCTGAAAGATCCATGTCCCGTTAGAGCTTGTGTCATATAGTAATCCATTTTTTTGTGTTTGCAGTCTATCCATGTTTTAATTTCGGGAATAATTCTTTTCGTCCATTGTCGTTTTTCGGTATTTCGGTCCCATCTTGCTTGCCAGGATTCCAGTGTTTTCTCTTTTGCAGCTTCCTTGTTTTTTTCACTGTGTCGATTTTTATCTTCATATACAATTTCTTCGACAATTAGGTCTATGGGCGGGATTTCTGTTATAACCTGAATAGCTTTCGTTGATATCGTTCGGTAGCCGCAGGCTACTCTTAGTAAGGCTTTCCGTTGCATTTTTATCAGCATGTTTTTGTACTTCTTTGTGCGCAGTACTGGACTCCATATCACTGCACCATATGTCACGATTAAATGGATTACACTGTATAAAAACTTCGTTTTCCTTGGACTGGGCCCGCTTATGTTGGGCATGAGTCTTTGTAGTTCAGCGAGCCTTTTAGTTGCCTTTTTAGTGGTTTCTTCTATATGCTTTCCGAATTTCTGGTTTTCACCGATGTGGATTCCCAGATATCGTACTCTCTTTTGCGGTTTTATGAGGACTCCATTTAGTCTCCTTTTCCGCTTAGTATACCGGTTTTTTGCATAAGATGTATCGCTGTGTCAGCCCTGACTATTACCACTAGATCATCCGCGTATCCTACTATGCCCACGCCCCTAGGGAGTTTTAGTCTAAGTATGGGGACATAGTGTATACTCTAGAGTATAGGCCCTAATACCGATCCTTGGGGGATGCCTGCTGATGTTTTAACTTTATTCTGTTCGTTAAGTATGTATCGTTCTTTGAAGTAGCTAATTATGGTATTTATAAGATATTGGGGTATAAGGGTGTCTGTTAGTCTCACCCACTCACTTCTATTCTTGTTAGGATTTGTTCCATTTGTTATTTCTAACACCTTTTTTACTGCGTTCATAGTAGATTTGCCTTTTCTAAACCCGTATTGTAGGGGGGACAAACCTCCATTTTTCTCCATCTCGTACCCTATTCTGTGTTTTATCAAGTGTTCATATGTTTTACCAATCATGTTAATTAGACATAGCGGCCTATATGCATTTTCAGTTTTTGTGTATAAGGACTAATTAGTTTTAAATTACTTGTTTCAAATATATACTTTTGTTCCCTAGATATACTAAAATGGTAAATGTAATTTTCTTATATCTGACAGGACATTTCTTTTATAAGGTTTATATTTTGATTGCCTATATTTTGGCTAGAGGCTATTATTTTATGGTTTAGAGAAAAGTTATTACGTTATAAAGATTGTACAAATTTAATATTACCCCAAACACTTCTTTAGTGGTTAGAGTTATTTAAATACAAAAACCTTTATTGCGCGTGGAATTGCCCTTTTACAACAAGTGAATAACATAAAATAGTTTTTTTTTAAGGGACTAAAATGGCGCTTTTCGACCCTAGGCACTAATATAGTACTTTTCGATCTTAGGGACTAATATAGAACTTATATTTCCTAGGGAGTAAAAATGGAAAAAATGAAATCCAGAAATATTGTCTTCGATTTTTCACAAAGAAGGTGGAACCTAGACTCATTAGCTATGTGTACCATAATGACAGATAATTTCGGTGGCGCTTATTTGCCAAAGATTACGGCACAAGCGGAAGAAATCCTGTCGATGGTGCCCTCTGTGTGAACAATCGAAATCAAGAAAATACCTACCGTAGTTAGAAGTAGGTGAAGGTAGCATCTATCCTGCGAGAACGGAAACGGAAGATGGCTGTGTGCACTGAAAATCTAACGTTGAACAACCTGGTCTTTAATTTTTCACACAGAAGGGAGAACCTAGGACAATGCAGCTTCGTCCTGGTTTCTTTTTTTCTCCGATAAATCCGGTGTTGAGTTTTATTGGACAACCCGGTATACTAGTGTCAATCCACGTTCAAACTCGAAACCCCAGTTTTATGAGACGGTTCAAGGCGTCGGGCAATTAAATTAGTGGACCAGTTCGTTCATGCATGGAATTATGTTTTGCTTTAACGCACACATTTTAGCAATTAGCTTAATTGGTGTAACTAAGTTTATTGCTTTATTAAATATAGCCGTTTCGTCCCTATTCTGGACTACTTTGCTGATTCTGGACTGGTTTGCTAGGTAAATTACACAACTAGAAGAAACTTTCTTGCTTAGTACTTGTACCAAGGGAAAATAGAACATATAGGGAATAGATATCACCAAAGAAAAAGTGGAAAATTTTGAACGAGCGGAAGGAGCAATCTGAGCGGCATAACGGTTAGGTATATTTATATTCCTTGGGCAAATTTGATCTCTTTTGTTTAATTTTTCTTTGTGTTGTTTACTTTTTAAAGTTGGAATTTCTTTGCCTTTTTTTGAGTCTTTTCTCCAAAATATATTGCCCCATTTCAACTTCTAGAGTTGTCCTGCTTCGCGGACTGTATAAAAATGAGATGAGCTTTCTTTCTGCCTAATCACTCAAAATAAAAAAAATGTAAGAAAATGATTGCCATGAAAACAACAGTTGCTAAGGCAGGAGCGGAATCTGCGTTCCTGGGGCCAGAGCCCTGCTTTGGACTAACTAAAGCGACTGTCAATAGGGAATCATACGAGTGGGTTGAAAGAAAAGGGGTGCAGCACTGGCACTTAACTTCGGAACAACAGCACTCCAAAGCCTTTCTGAATAAGCCAGACAAACGTAGAGCAAAACAGTACCTGCAACTATCAAGGAACAGCCTGAGAATAATCACCGGTCTGTATACAGGCCAGTGCCGACTCAACCAACACATTAATAGAATTGGAGTGAGCAATACACCGAATTGTATATTTTGTGGAGGAGAGGGGGAAACGCTGGTACATATCATATGCCACTGCGTAGAACTAATGAAAACAAGGGCGAAAATATTTGGTTGAAGGTGCCCCAAGATTTCGAGGAAGTCTCACCAAATAGACTGATTTCCTTTATCAGGGAAGTTGGGATGAGTGATTTGTAAAACAGGTATGAGCTAAATTAGACCTTTTTTGTCGCAGTGGAGGGTGCAGCATTTCAACAGTCATAACAAACCTAACCTAATGAATAAGGGAATGACATGCTAGAACGTCATAATTCTCCCTGCGTTTAGCTAAGTGTTAGCCTACTTTCAATATTTTTATATGGTGTTTTTTGTAAGGGAAGTGTTTTCTTAAAGGCAATATAGCGAAGAAAATTATGTTGAACTGATTCTAACTTATATTCAGAGTAATATGGAGTCCAAATAACACTATAGTTTTCCAAGTGACTTCTAACTAGGGACATATAGAGGGTTTTTATAGCCATTATATTGTTAAAATCCCTAGTATTTCTTTTAACAAAACTCAACATCCTCCTGGCCTTACTACGTATCGCATGTATATGAGTTGAGAGGGTCATTCTGCTATCAGACAATACCCCCAATTCTATCACCAACTATAATTGTTCAATTGATGCACCATCAAGAAAGTACTGACTTGGTACATGTTTAGAAGTCATGCCAAATTGTGTATGTGTGCACTTTGAAGTGTTTAACATCAATTTATATTTCTTGCACCACTACCTGTATTTGATAAACTGTAAAAACATAGTCCTTAGGATCAACTCTAAGAAAAAGCTCCAGATAGTCTGAGAAAATTAAAAACTTTACAAACTGGAAGCAACAGTTTAGATCATTAATGAACTAACTAAAAAAGAGTGGTGCAAGATGTGCGCCTTGAGGAACGCCAGTTGTAATTTGAATCGGTTGAGATTTTGTTGTACCAATCTTTACAAATTGTATTCGATACGATAGGTACGACTCTATCCATAATAATAATTTTCCTTGTATTCCATATGGGGAGAGCCTTCATAGGAGGTGAACCTTTCTATCGAGAGAAAACTGTTTTTCTCTCGGTGAAAGAAGGTCGTATTCTTGAACCCACCCGTTTCTCTTGAAATGTTGCCAAGTTTCCGTGGTACATTTGAACTAAGTTTTCAGTGTGTCAGAACTAAATTGAAAGGTTCTGTAGTTGTTTTTCTATGGATTTTTGACAGTTGACAAATTTTCATGGCTCAGTTAAAGAATTTTCTTTGCTGGTTGTCCAATAAAAGTGCTTAAAATGCCCATATCCACCAATAAACACCTTAACCATCTGTTAAGAAACTGCTGATTAACGCTAACTGCTAGTTTACATTTAGCCTGTTGAATACTGCACTGAAATGTGGAACTTACGGACCAAAAAACACACAGAGACAGGCAAGACAATTCACACTTGATATGGCCTAGCTGTTAAGAGATTGGGCAAGGCTCTGAGGAATTCAATCATAATCAACATCAAAACAAAACAAACAGGTGAGTGTTTTGTCAAATGATGACAAAGTTAGAGTGATTTTGTAATATTTATATCAAATGGTTGGTGGCAAACTCGGTTCTGTTATTTTTAGGACATATTAGACCGATCATTTATAGAAACTGCCAAACTACAACTCAACAAATGGACCGAAACTAGTTTCTACTAAGTACAAGACAGCTAAGTCTCTTTTTGACACAGGTTATAAAACTATTATATTATACTATTGAATATACTCTTATTATCTACTTTATTCTTTGGGTTCTAAGTAGTTAACGGGGTGAGAATTTGATATAATGTTCGCGATTCTTCAAAAACCTTCAGAAAATCTCGCCTTTATAAAAAATCTGATGACTTTTAAACAGCAAAAGTTTCCACTTAATGCTTTTTTGTCAGGACTATTTGCTAATATTCCTAAATATTTTTATGTGTAAACAAACCTTTAAAACTTTTAACAATACAAAACCATAGATAGCCATGGAATAGCGCTGTCAACGTTCAGAAAAGTCACACAAATTCTGTCTTTTCTTTTACATGGTGAGAATTTTTGACGTTTATTGGTACGCGTAATAACAATTTAGCTCCGCTCGTTCATGTTGTTAGGATATACAAACAAAACCAACAAGAACAAAAACTTTTCCTTTTGTAAAATTGAACGAAACTTTGGGTAGAGTAAAACAAAAAAGGTGCACAGTCATAAATCAAAAGAGCCAAAAAGAAAATTTGGAAATATATTGCAGGGTAAAACTTTTGTGCCTATCAACACTTTCTGGATACTTTGATGGTGCCCAAATAATAAAAGAAGTCTTTTGCTCCTCTTATTATGAAAAATGTCCGTTATGGGATTTTATTTCTTTATAGGCAGTTTAAGTTGATCACTGAACATTTGCGTAGAAGTAGAATATAGTGCAATCTTTTGTCTCTCATTTTATTTGTAGACAAACAAAGACTTCCGCTTCCATCTTCGCCGTATTGCGTTGAGCCTTTTCGTCAAGGTCACGTTTACCGCCTGCATAACGTTCAGATCAGATGCAAGCTTACGTTGTATATGCAGAGTGTAAACAATACCATCCTTTTAATTGATAAAAGTGGGGGTCAGAACAAGTCAAAAAGTTCATATTACTTATGTTACCACAATTCTAGAAAAATTCATGTATTTTACAAAAAGGCCAATGTCAAATAAGTAAAAATAAATATTTCCTTTAAATTCTTTAAATTTAAAAAAATTAATAAAGGGGGCTAATATATTTGGAAAATCATGATCAAATCTGCGACGAATATGCAGTTTACAAACTTAAATAATTTTATATAAAAAAAACGTTATCAAATCAAGCTCTTATAAAATATAAAGTGCACTAAAAAGTAGAAAAACATTCTGATATTATGATAAAAAAAAAGCGATGGGCGCATTTCAGGAAGTTGACTCGATAAATGTATGTTTTATATATATATATATATATATATATATATATATTTATATGGATGGACATTGTTAGTTTTAATTTGCGCGTATCGCTTTTATTATTATGATATCAGAATGCTAAAAATTATTTTCTACTTTTTACTGCACTTTTTATGTTATAAAAGTTTGTAATTAAAAAGCTTTTTTATATAAAATTATTTTTTAATTTTTAGAATTGTACCCTAAATTGTCCATTTTTAATCAGCCATATTGAAATTTTCAAACTGTTTTTTCAATTTTCAACTTGTATGCCAATTTTGATTGATCGTATTGTTACCGGAACTATAAAACATATATAAAATTGGTTTGCAAAACATGACTCATAAGTCCTAAAACTTAACTCAGACCATTTCCTAATTCAAAATAAGCAAAGTCAAAAGATAACGATTTTTCTCTAAAATTCCTGACAGACATAACCTAACCTAAATGAACAAAACCAGGTTTAAAAGTTGACAGAAATCCAAACGTCCTAGATTGTTGTTGTCAAATTTGAAGAACCGTTCCTCTCTAATTTGTATTCTTTTGACCCATCCTTTAATTTCTGCTTCTAAAGCGGACTCAATTTGCTTTAAAGGGTAAAGAGATCGGTGGCCGCGAAGTAATCTAATCCTTGGAACAGCAAAGGACGCAGGATATTTTGTTGACTTTAACCGGTTTTTCATCTCCCGAGACTGGCGAACTTTAATGAAGTCGCTATCGCAGTATTTGTCAAACGCTACTTCGTTATCTTGTTTGCCCAAACAAGCCCTGATGACGAAAACGGATTTGTAGTTACTTGACCGTGAAGACAATAATATGAGAGGGACTGAAGGTTTCCGAAAAGGTGATAACAACATTTAATTCTTGATATATCTGGATAACATATTTTGTTGATTGTCAAAGATAAATCAGAAGAAAATATAGTTAATCCGGGATAAGTCGCGTTAACAAAAATTACGCCGATGGTCGCGTGTCAGATTTGACCTAGCATTTTGAAACAAAAGTAAGGTGACCTAAAAATCTTTTATTTTTACTGCAAACAATTAAACTAAGGAATAATAGCTAACATATTTTTACGTATTTGCTTAATTTATTGATCTAAATTTTCTTCATGTGCTCTTTACAAATTGGAGATTCACATGTTCCACAGCTTTTCATCGTAAACCGATTTTTCCTAATGGGGCAATATGTATATCGCACTTTAGGCTGTTCATTTTGTGGTGCTGCAGCAATCAAATGGATATTATTACCTGTAACGGCAGCAATTTTTCTTCATACCGGTAGAGGTAAGATGTTGGTATTGAAGCCACGTCAGAATCTATTGCTTTGCTCATACGTTGCTAGTCGCGTGTTAGATCCAGACTAACAAGTGCCTGTAACTCAGTTAAACGTTAAGCCCTCCCCTTCCACCTGCACAAGTACTTAGAAGGGGAATGGCTTAAGGCATACCTCGACAGCTTACCAATATTTTATACGCAAAAAAACAAAAAGTGTTAGGTGAAATCTAATAACGTGACCGTTCCTGGTTTAAGGACGAGTCGTAGAAAGGCCATAGATACGCGATAAATAAAGAAGATTTCAATGTATTTGAAAATTTTTATATTCTTGGAGTTTTGTGGTCAACATTATTATGCTGTTTTATAATTATCACTTGTACTATGTTTTATTTAAAATACGAGGATTCATTTATTGTATTTTTTTTATATGCATAAGAACGTAAGGATAAAATGTTAGGTACTTGACTTTTTATTTCTTGTACCAATAAAAGTACTCCTAAAGGACAATTCACTAAAATAACAAGTGGGCCCCGTTTTCCATCAAAAATACAAGTGAGATTTATTTTGTAGTAGATTCGAGAAGGGAACTTCGTTTTTTTATATAACTTCTAGTAATCGGGATATTCGATTTTGAAAGTTTAATCCTGCCACTATTTTCTTTATCAAACCTTCTGGTTATTACACGCCTTGACAAAATATGACATGATGCAATACTAACATAAGTTAACAAATACAATATGTCATTGTCATGTCTGTATGTGACAATTAACCTTCAAAGACAAGGTAGATATATGATAGGGAGTTTGCACTGCATGTGGTACAAACGAGCTTATATCTCATTTACAAGGCTTCATAAAAAAAACCAACATCTCCACTTATTTAAAAGTTTGATTTCCCATCGATTAAATCTAACTTGTCATTTGGGTGAACTGCCCCTATAATAGAGATTTGGATACGTTTATGTTTTTTTTTACGTTGAATTCTGATGTGATAGAGGGAAGTAACACTCAAATATAAATTCATGCGGCCCAAAATACACAGAATTCAATAGACACTTCAAGTTTGCAATTTATTTTTAATTCCTTGTTTTTAGCATATCTTTGAAACGTTTGTGAAAGCGTCCTTAAAAAAAGAGTTAAAGTTGTGCTTACAACGTACGACGTACCCAAACCCAACCCTTTTACTTCATGCCGCTCACTTCTATTTCCTTTCTTGTCCAAAAAAAAAAAAAAAAATCTAAATCAAAATTATCCCATATGGCTTGGTTCAAATGGGACCATGCCATGGCTCCCCAGATTTGGGACCATTTAAAGGAGACTATTTACTCAAATTGCCCAAACACCTTAAAAGAAATTGAAAGTCGCGGAAATAATGAAGAAGTTAATATAATAGAAACCTGAGACATAAAATAATCAACACATTGGTAAATTTTTTGTGGTCGTTGTTGTTGTCGTTCGTATTTAAAAATAGAGTCTAGTCCTAATTTAGTTTAGCTATTTATACAAAACATATATAAAGTTCGTAAAAAACTCAACAACAGTTTTTTATTTTTTTTTATCATTTTATATTTTATTATTAATATTAATATTGATGGCACTAACGGGAGTGCAAAAATCCACCAAAAATATGCAATATCTCGAAAACTGTTTACCGCACCTACACAATTGATATATTTTTGAAATATGAAAGGAAAATGAAACTTGATAAAATAAAAAAATACAGGGTGTTTAAAAATTTAAACTAAGAAAAGTAATTATGTTGGAATAAATATGAAGGACGCTGGGTTTTTATTTTAAATGACGCGATAAGTAAAAATCGCCACTTTCCAGAATTCTGACGGATGAGATTTTCTGTCGTTTCTAAAGAATCGCGACCCTCTTGTCAAAATTTTCAAAAAATTTGGACAAAATTATTAAAATATTGTATTAAAACATTTTGTTTGTCTCTAATATTAACGGCTATAACCGGGGTGTCCAAAATGTAATGAGTCACCCTGTACCACTTGCAGCGCACACTTCATTGACATTTTATTTTTTATTAAATCTTTGAGTAGACCTTTCGTAAAAAGATATAGACTAAAAACCAGACAGTGATTTTTGTCCAATGTTCATAATAATCGAAATCTCAAAATCCTGGCATTCCTTCTTTGACAATCAGTCAATTGAATTATGAAAAATACTGAAAAGCACATAAAACATAACAGAAGGAAGAATTGAAGTCAAACCTGCGCCTTATCTGAAAAATTTTTGAAAATTACAATGTTATTATATCGAGAAAAAGGAATTTGTTGTCCGTGAAAAATAAATAAAAAGAAAGGTTCGTCGCATATCGGACACATATTTTGCTTTTCAATTCATTACGACCAGGCTTCCAAGATCTAATGGATAGTCCAGAAACCTACATGCCTGTTTCATCCTTGTTAGGAATCATCAGGGTAACATAGGAGTCTTAACAGAAACAACCACACCCAGCGAATTTAAACAACTTTCGTCGCCAAACCACGCGGGATGTTGGATGGATATATGCAGCAGACGACGAAAGTTGTTTAAATTCGCTGGGTGTGGTTGTTTATGTCATGCTTCATACGACAGGTACAGTCCTATGTTATTATATTGGTTTAATGACCCTTTTTAGAAAAGTAGTTCAATTCAATTCATTTCACTTTTTTATTGGTGGTAATTATGCTTTCGCATTTACACAAGTCAGTAATTTACAATAAGTAGATTAGTGCTTACCATTTGTAGCTCTTATGAATTTAAAAAAATAAATAAAATTAAACTATATGAAACAAGAAATATAAAAATAGAACAATTACAAATATAAGAGAAGTATAAATACACAAAATTAATAAAATTACATCTACTAATTTTGGGAAAAAATAATTAAAAAATAAATAACCTAATGTTTAAAAAAAACATAAAACCAACAATACAAAAACAAAAAGTCGCAAAACAAAGACAACTTTTAAAGCCAGGTAAGCATTAAGAATTGCTTAAAATTAGTCAAAAGGTGACAGGTAAAGTAGACAAATCAGAAATAGCCCTTAAGATGGTGCAGTTTCGGTGAGAACAAAGTATTTAAAAAAAAAGCCAGTTTTCATTTATAGGACTAACTATATGTCATTGTTATCCAAGTCATTTATTGTTTGCAAGCTTTGACGCGCAAAAACCGTGATGATTTTAGCGAGAGATCGCAAAAAATACTTTACTTATTTTATTTAATACAAAAACACGAGAAGAAAAGGGACAAACAAAAAAAAGCAATTAACTTGAGAAAAAGCGTACTGATAGCGATAAAACTAAACAATTGTGGCTTAAGTATTTTTAATATTTAAATTCAAGGAAATGAATTTTTGCGAAAGAGTACACTCACAAGTCACTTGTAATGCGTGTAAACAGCAGCGCTAGAGAAATTTTGCTGAAAGTTTACTCTCGGGCCAAGTACTTGCGACTTGTTGGAGCTTGTAGTGTACACGGCTAATCTAAGCAAATTAGTTTGCACTTTTTTATTTTGAGACTGTTTCGAAATATTTGCAGCAAGTAGTGAAATTTTGTGAAACTATTTTAGATTTTTATTTATTTTTTTCAATCTGATTTAAAATTCTGATTTTTTTTGCAAAAATGGAGGAACGCCGTGTTTGGAATAGGGAAGAAACTCTTCTGTTAACTGAAAATTTTGAACTGTAAAATTCAGAAAAAAATCAAAATCTTCCGCAGACATTCGTAGAAAATGTTTTAACTCAATCCAGAGAGCAGCTTCTCATGTATACCTAAAGTAGATATCCGCTGAATCCATTTTCTGACCCAAATTGTTCTACGCTTTTTGTCATTTTCCTTTTCTTTTATTTGTTTTTTTTTAAAACTGAATATATGGCACAACCGCAGCAGTCACTTGCTGAGTCGACATTTCGACATTTTTCTGGAAGTGTGTACACGTTACTTAAGCAATCGTACTTACTACAGTAATTTGCCGCAATAAATTTCAAAACAATTAGACTACAGTGTAGACACGCCGGCAAGTACTTGGTGAAAAAACTTTCGCAAGTTACTTGCAAGTGAACACGAGGCTTAAGAAAATTTTAGCTTAGATTAAATCACGGTTATCTCCTATAGTTTTCAAAAAACACCCGACATCTATGCATGGTGCAGAAAATTGTGCTTATGAACAAAATATAACAAAAAAATCGCACTGTAGTTCGAAAACAAAAGAAATTTCACTTCCATATTATAAGACTTTTTTTTTTCGTATTTTCTCTCCCCCTATCACAAAAATAAGTATCATACGAAGGTATTAATTTTGGGTAAAACAAAATTATGATTGTTTTCCACAAACCAAAACTACACTTTTTTGCACTCGACGCGCGTTTCGCTAACAACGTTAGCATCATCAGGAGATGATAAACAATGAACTAAATTAATCTACGCTCTATCTTATATACAATCCTTTAGTGGGCGGAGATAAGAACAATAAATTGTGATTGATCACGATTTTTAATCCTATCTCCCCTCAACCAAAGAATAAAATGTACTAAACGGGATGGGACCTCTATCTTTATTTAAACTATTTCTGACACATCGTCTAAATACCTGAACCTGACAAAAAGATATCTGCGACTCAAAATTTGTATCAATTCCTTATAATCCTAATTATACGAAAGGATTACACAAAGTATTTAATACCACCGGTCTTAAATTAGTATATCAATCCGGTAACACAATAAGAAGCTTACTAGGAAATCCCAAGGATAAAACTACAGTTCTAGAAAAAAGTGGAATTTACGAAATTAGTTGCATGGATTGTGACAAAAAATATGTTGGCCAAACGAGACGCTCTATTCAAACACGTTTTAAAGAAAACTTAGCACACTTAAAATACGGAAGAACAGAAAAGTCAAGTGTGACCGAGCATGCTTTTGAAAACAATCATAGATTCACATTAGATAACCTAAAACTTCTAAAAAGTGTACCAAACAAAAGACTTTTGAATGCATATGAAAGTATGGAAATCATTAAATCCAGAAATAGTTTAAATAAAGATAGAGGACCCATCCCGTTTAGTACACTTTATTCTTTGGTTGAGGGGAGATAGGATTAAAAAACGTGATCAATCACAATTTATTGATCTTATCTCCGCCCACTAAAGGATTGTATATAAGATAGAGCGTAGATTAATTTGGTTCATTGTTTATCATCTCCTGATGATGCTATCGTTGTTAGCGAAACGCGCGTCGAGTGCAAAAAAGTGTATTTTTGGTTTGTGAAAAACAATCATAATTTTGTTTTATTGCAACCAAAGGTTCCAAATTCCCAACATAATTTTGGGTAGTTAATTTCGATTTCCCTACCTGTTCCATACAAAATTAAACTCGAATATCTTGGAGAAGATAAAAGATAGATCCAAAGTGTTTGGTATTTTAAGAAGATTTTGAAGTGATTCAGAAAATGAGATAATACACAGGGTGTCCAATTTTTTTTTACGATTTACAAAAGGATAAACATTTTTTTTACAGATCCTATATAAGTTTTTTTTTGAAAAAAACCACACTATTATTATTTTTATTTATTTCTCTGACGCCAAGCGTGCCCATTTTTCTCTTTTGTTAAAGCCAATAATCACATTTTCATCAATAAAAATGCTCATAAAAGTGACATTTAACGTTAGCCTCTATAAACTATAATTATGCTCCGAATATTTAATGTTCTACAGGAAATAATTTAAACAAAACTTTTTATTCCACCAAGAAAAAGTCAAAGGAATAACCAATATTTTCAGCTTAGTGTGCCTAACCACTTATCTCGTAAATTGTTGGTTCGCGTGAGTTTTGCGAGAGTGCATTTAAAATCGTAGTTTAGTATCCTCCCCAAGGGTAATAAATTATAGTTGGCTTTGTAATTGTTTTACGGAAAATTGTGGAAAAATTGAATAACCTACTCAGAGCATCGACGTGTCACGAGCGAAAATCCCCTCCGCTCTCGCCAGTGGAATCCAACATCAACTGACTGTCCTCAAGAAATAATTTTTAGTTGCCTTAGTTGCCATAACTAACAAATGCACTAAAATTAAAAACTAGTAACGAATTAGGATGCTCTTAGTAATTGATTACATTTCCAAGAAGATTCCTCCATGATAATCATCAAAAAATTAATAATAAGCGGCTCCTCCATGGTTATTTATGCACTCGTTTGTTCTATTGGGCATTGACAACATGCCAGAGTTCATCTAAGTTTCCAGGGGAACGTGGTAATTGACTAAGACTGCGCCCTATTATATCCCATACGTGTTCGATAGGCGACAAGTCAGGCGATCTTGCTGGCCATTCCAAAGACTATTGTTTCACGAGCAATATGCGGTCTGGCATTATCTTGTTGAAAGATCGCATTTGGGATAGTTTGTAGGTAGGGATATAAAACTGGCTGCAGCACTTCATCGATATATCGCCAAGCAGTCAGATTGCCATTGATGAGGACTAGATGTGATCTGCTTCCTAATCATATAGCACCCCATACCATGATATTTTGCTGTCTTGCTGTATCATGTTCAACAGCAAAGTCTCCATTTCGTCTCTCACCTCGAAATCGCCTAACCTTCATTCGTCCATCATGGCCGTCTAAAGAAAACCTGGATTTGTCGCTGAAGCTTATGCTATTCCATTTGTCATTCCAGTTTTTCGAACTGTGCACTACTCCAAACAGCGAGCATTACGTTGTGGGGTCAAAGGTAGCACCAAAAGCGCACAGTAAGCCCTCAGCCCCATACCAAGCAATCTTCGATTAACTGTCATCCTTTAAAACACTCGTCCTGTAGCTGCAACTAGAACATCTCTTACTTGGCGTATACTCTCTCGTCGATTTCTGAGAGCAAAAAGTCGACTTTGTAATAATCTAGGGCGTCCGGAACCCGCACGACGTCTATAAGTGCAATTTCCCTTAAATCAAAACCAAGAGGCTGGTTTTGGTTCATGCCCCCGATGCATCCTTTCTCGAAGTCGTTTAAATGATAAAATTGTTGGCGACCGCGAACTCATTAATTTTTTTATTTTTTAAGTAAACTGTAAGCAATCCAAAAAGACCAGCTACGAGAAAAATGATTTAAAATTTTCACAGAAGGTATTTTATGTGTTGGTTGTTTTTAAAAATTAATAGAAAAAATCTGTGAAAAAAGGAAGGATTAGAAGACAAAAAATTTATTAAATATATCTTTTGAGATAAGGTTTACACACAAATAATTTTCACTCAAATAATTATCCATATAAATGGTGTTGAATTTTTTTTGTTCTCCAGTATACTAAAACAATCGTTTAAAATTCCTCGCACGTCTTATTTGCTTAAATGCGCAGCTTGTTGGAAAATTACTGAAATCCTTTCTAAGTTTGAAAACGTCACTCAAAATCTAGTCCAAGAAATGTCTCTTCAACTCCTTGGTTACAAAGCACAGTGCCTATAAAAATGGGAGAGAGAATCCACTTCCTGAAGGAATTGAAAAATCTCAAAAATACTTCGAGAATCAAATTATGGAAATACGTAAAAAGATTTTAATATCTTCAGCTGAAATAAGCCAAGAAAGAGCACGTCTTCTTGCTCTCCGAACCCCAGAGAGCAGTGCATGACTCAATGCCCTTTCATCTGCAAATTTAGGACATTTTTTAGACAACAATACATTTCGTATTTCAACTACTTTAAGATTAGGTCTGCCTGTTTTTGGAGTGTACACCTGCGTTTGCGGCGAAACACTAGATATTAATGGCTCTCACAAGCTAAGCTGTATCTAGACTTATGCAGATTAATGACATCCTCAGATCCTCAGCGGGTTGTGACGGTAAACAACTCTGGGTTGCAACTTGTTCACGCACTTTAGCAAAATCTTATTTAGACAAAACTTTAAAATCATCTGATGCAGCTTCTACTCTTTCGGAGGGCAAAAAGCGTAAAAAATATGGTGAACTTTTACATCGCTTTATTTTTGTACCCTTTGCGGTCGAGACTTATGGACCTTGGGATGATGAGGCTAAGAGACTGATCTTAGACATAGGCTCCAAAATATCTTCTGACCAGTCTCATGGCTTCATAACCCAGAGTATAAGTCTCGCGATCCAGAGGGGTATTGCGGCTTCGGTATGGGCATCATCCGGGAGGAGGCAGGGTGGAGGAAATTTTCTGCATGTAGAATTGTGTGCGTGTGAGAGTGAGTTTGTATATACTTATTGTTTTATATTTTTAATTTTTTAATTTATTGTAGTAATTTTTCTGATCAAAAATATAGGTTGTTTCAGTTATATCTACTTATTTAAAAAGAAAGACTAGACTTAATTAATTTACGTTCTTTCCACGTTTCTCTACGAGAAAATTGTGGCCAAATAATCAATGCAATTGCGTATCTGACAACTATAGAGGGCACCTCCTTAGTCGCAAAGCGGTTAGGTTTTCATTAAACCAAAAAATGGTATTTCTCACTGGGATCTTACTCGACAGTTTTCCAAGCAGAAATCTTTGCCATCCTAGAATGCGCAAGAGAGAACAATAGAATGGGATACTTCGGTCAAACTATATATTCAGATAGCCAGGCAGCCCTTAGGGCGCTTATGTGCCCGAAGGTCACCTTAAGGCTAGTAATGGAACTGGCGGAACATAACAAAATTAGATTAGTATGGGTGCCAGGACATAGAGGTATCCAAGGCAACGAAAAAGCAGACAAACTTGCAAGACAAGGATCGTCAAAAAAATATATTGGACCAGAACCAGCCCTGGGGGTACCAAAATGTACAATAAGGTCCCAGGTCAAACTCTGGATAAGGGACCAACACGAAAGCCACTGACTAGAAAGACAGGGCTAAGACACAGCATAGCCTTTATCAAAGGCCTAAATGCCAAACTCACGAAAGAACTGCTAAGCTATAGCGGGATGCAAGTGAGAACTATAATAGGAATCATGACCGGCCATATGGCGGTTAAAGTTCACCTAAACAACATGGGCTTGTATCACGGAGACCTGAGCTGCAGATTATGCAATCAGGAACCGAAAAGAGTAATGTGTAATATAATATAATAAATTTTTTGTCTTTGTTTCCTTTCTTCACAGATTTTTTCTATTCATTTTCAAAAACAACCAACACATAAAAGACCTTTTCTGAAAATTTTAAATCATTTTTACGTAGTTTTTGGTCTTTTTGGATTGCTTACAGTTTACTTAAAAAATAAAAATGCCAAGAGTTCGCGGTCGCCAACAATTTCATAATTTAAACGATTTCGAGAAAGGACGCATCGTGGACATGAAAGAGGCTGGTTTTGGTTTCCGGGAAATTGCAAGAAGGGTTAATGCCAATCCATCAACAGTGTTAAGAGTTTGGAGAAGGTGGTCCAATGATGTGACTTATAGACGTCGTGCGGGTTTTGGACGCCCCAGATTCTTGCTCTCAGAAATCGACGGGACAGTAAACGCCAAGTAAGAGATGTTCTAATTCCAGCTACAGGACGAATGTTTTCAAAGATGATAGTTAATCGAAGATTGCTTGGTATGGGGCTGAGGGCTTACCGTCCGCTTTTGGTGCTACCTTTGACTTCACAGCATAAGGCTCTCCGCTTGGAGTGGTGCAGAGCTCGGCAGAACTGGAATGACGAATGGAATACCATAAGCTTCACCGACGAATCCAGGTTTTGTTTAGGCGGCCATGATGGACGCATGAGGGTTAGGCTATTTCGAGATGAGAGACGAAATGTAGAATTTACCGTTGAACGTGATACAGCAAGACAGCAAAGTATCATGGTATGGGGTGCTATATGTTTAGGAAGCAGATCACCTCTAGTCCTCGTCGACGGCAATCTGACTGCTCGGCGATATATCGATGAAGTGCTGCAGCCAGATTTACATCCCTACCTACAAACTATCACAAATGCGATCTTTCAACAAGATAATGCCAGACCGCATATTGCTCGTGAAACAATGAACTTGTTACATAAACCTGGCATAGAGACTTTGGAATGGCCAGCAAGATCGCCTGAGTTGTCGCCTGTCGAACACGTATGGGATATGATAGGCCGCAATCCTAGTCGATTACCTCGTCCCCCTGGAAACTTAGATGGCATGCCCTAAGGAGGATCTGGATGAGTGTTCCTCAATATGATATAGACCATCTTGTTTTGTCAATGCCCAATAGAAAAAACGAGTGCATAAATAACCATTGAGGAGCCACTCATTATTAATTTTTTGATGATTATCATGGAGGAATCTTCTTGAAAACGTAATCAATTACTAAGAGCATCCTAGTGTATTAATATACAGGGTTCCTAAGATATTCCTTAGGGATAGGATTTCAATAAATCAAACAGAAATGGCATAGAAAGTTCTGCGCGCACAAAAGAAACAGGTATATTGAGCAATGGTGCCATTTTGTTATTATCTCCGGACTGCTTTCATGAGAAAAAATTGTCGCCACTCTATCATTGTGAGCATAAATCATAGTTGCAATAATAACCGTTGACAAGGTGTCTGCAAATTCCGCTAGATGGCGGCCACACCATGAGATGATCGAGGAAAAACTGGGATTCACAGGCATTGCATTTTGATTTCCTTTCGAGTCGCTTCAGTTTCGTAAATTTTTTGTTTTTAAAATTAACATTAGAAAGAAATATCTTCGCTTTTAATTAAATTTCTTTCCATTCTGTTCTACTAGTGACATCTATCCGGAAACGGCCAAACCATGCAGCTAGCACTAGCAGCTAAAGAAATCAATAAACGGCGCTGTTTTTCCTGCAGAGCTTTTTGCTTGCGATATTATTGATTTTAAATAAAGCTGGCCCTACACTACATTTGATATTTTCGAGGAGTTTTATGACATGATCTCGAAACATGTAGCGAACCAATTCTTCAAAACTAGCGGGAGGGTAAAAACGAAAAATAAGGTGCTGCCAATATTTGTAACACCCAAAAAGGGGTGAAAAGATTTATTTTGCTCTGTTTCTTTACAAAAAACGTTTTTTTTTACGAAAAACTTTAGCTCTGCCACTTTTTTTTATTTTTTTCTTCAACTTTCTCGAAATTTTCGTCATACCGTAGAAAAAAATTATTTCTCCCATGGTCATACTCTACTTTTATTCGAAAAAATTTAGAAACAGAGACGGGATCAGTTTTTCTAAAACGGGGGATATTGGTTTCGAGTGAGAAGATAAAGGGCGCCGCAGGCAAAAATTTTTCAAGTAAATTAGTCGAACGCAAAAATCTTAGAAAAACAAAGCACGAAATAAAAATGGCGCCGCTTACAATTTTTTTTCAAAAATTACGTAATTTCGGGAACGCAAAGAAATAGGTCTAAAGAGTATAATTTTTAAGAAAAAAATATCAATTTTCTCGCCCTCCTCCACTGGGACTACAGGGGCCGTGCACAAATTACGTAATGGTCATAGGGGGGAGGGGGGTTACAAAACGTTACGTAGGGGGGAGGGGGGTTTTCGACAGCGTTTGCATTTGTGTGAAACTAAGAAAATTTGGAATGAAAATAAGTGAAAAGTTTTTTTTTTGGGGGGGGGGGTGGTGGTTTTGAAATCGTTATGTAATATTAGGGGAGTGGCGTGCCAAACCGTTACAAAACATTACATAGGGAGGGGGTCAAAAATTGGTAAAATCACCGTTACGTAATTTGTGCACGGCCCCATATCTGACTGTTCCTCCTTTTTGATTTCGAATCAAAGTGCAAAACCCGGGTTGGACGTTCGAAGGCGTCAACCCGTCCTATTTGCTTGATAAAGTTTCTATGGAAATATCTCAGTCGATTTCTCCGGCCGTGTATGAACGCTTTAGGTTAGGCATTTGCATGTATCTCAGTCCCCAGTCTGTAAACAGTGCGTAAGGACAATGGTTACAAAATGAAAAGCCGAAAAATATTTTTTTTACGATATCTTTCATCAGTTTGGTATTAAAGTCGAGCAAAAACAATTTTTATTCCAGTCCTAAAGGTATGAAAATGGAAAATGGAAAACAACAACCTGGAATGGATTTACTACGTGTAAGATGTAGTGACAACATCGCCCCATGCCCATCCTTTTCTGTCTAATGTGCTTTTCCGTTTGTCTGCGTCTTATACACGGCTTCTTGGCCTCCTAAGGATTTGCTTAGGAACCCTGTATAAATAAATTACTTTAAAAATATTTGTCATTTCGGGTATTGCATTTTTTTTTGTTCCCCAGTACATATATCTCGTATTTTTTCGGTCAAAAGACCAGAATGATAATTATCTGATGTATTGACCAAAAAAATTATAATTTTCAGTTTTTCATAAATATTGGGAATAAAACCTACACAATGTGACAACCACACACTTGTACCGGGTCATCTATATAACCGTATACTACGCTGCCTCATTCATTATTTGTCGTCGGAGTTGCCGCTTAGAAGAATCTAAGTGATAAACGTAAGGTGGATGGAGCATGTGTGAGGTGTAGCATGCTTGGTATTGCCTGATACAGCGTTGCCAGTGGAGAGGACAATGGTTTTCCCTAAATCGGACGATTGATCGCGTTTCAAAGCGATTTATGAATGATTTGATGGGTCTATTTTAGTTGAATGTCTTTAAAATTCCGTCTACTTGATTCCATAAAATATCTCTAAAGGAAATATTTTTTAACATCGTAGGGTGCTTTTATCAAAAACAGCGCCTTTAGGGCTTATGTTTCCATGAGAACATACACCTTATTAAATCATGCTTGAATGAAAAAAAAATAGGTTTTATTGCTTAGTAAGATTATTTGAGCGTATATTTTACATTTTTTCAGTCAATAAACAAACACTATTGTTGGTTAAAAAAGTAAAAAAACTTATGTGAAAGCTTTTTTAGGATTGCTAATATTGGTTGAATAAGTTAAAATCGAACCAAAGCACGTGTAAATTAAAGTTATATTGTGACGTCGTTTATTTTTATATTTTCCTCGCTAACGTGAGCTCAAGCAGTTTTAAAGGAAAATGATATCCAAATTCAATAGTCTGCCACCCCTATCACACAGGGAAAGGGTTCTCCTTTCAAATATTTGTCCATTAACTTTCGTTAGTGTCTGTCCATTTTATATTGAACTTTTATTCCTTCTAGATAAAAAATGATCCCAAACAGACAATTTTCGAGCCAGCCCATATCTAATCGAAAAAAGGCGCTTACATTATTTAGAATGGGCATAATCAAACCCGTCATATAAAAGAAAGGTCCACTATGGAACTCCAATTCGTCATACCTTTTTTTTATTCGGACTATTAATAGGGACTTATCGGTATACAAGATCGATGAACAGTTTTTTTGACAAAAGTTTCAGAATCTTTCTGACAGAATAACAGATTTTATAAAAAATTGTTTCATAAATTCCTGGTTTAATAAACCATTATTATTGACGGTGATCACTACCAAGAGATCTCCCAAAACTATTTGGTTGGACCTTTTCTTCAATTGTGTAAGCGTTTGCCATATTCATTAAAAAAAAAATCTATTCTATTAAACTTCAAAAACTGTGTGATTTGTAAAAGCTTTTTCAAGTGCAGGCTGATTCTGCTTTGTATAACAAATTCAAAGGACAAATCTGTCAAACCTTACGCACTGACTTGCACAAATATTTTTAGTTATGGTTTTTTACATGTAAATTAAAAGCTTTATTTTTTTTTTCAGGTGAGTTTCAAAGTTCAACAGAAATCTCCACGAAATCTAGATTATTCATTTTTCTTAACGATTATGGTAAGTAGCAACACAGAGCAATATCCTAGATCAATAATATTAGACACTTACAGTGGGATTTACTAAGATCTAAAATAGGACCCCCTACAGGTCTTAATACTACTAAATTTTAAAAGCAATTTTCAGAAAACACTTACCCAACAGAAAAGACAGAAAGTTATTGATTATTTTGTATTATAATTTCAAAATACCACTGAAAAACTGCCTTTTTTTCTTAAAATATACCATGTTTTAGGAGAAGATTCCCTAAAACTAATCTTTTTTGACAGGTTTCAAAATAACAAATGGGTAATACGCCAAAAATTTGACTCATGGGTTGCGATTCTTCAAAAACGACAGAAAATCTCACCCGTCAGAATTCTGGGAAGTGGCGATTTTTACTCATCGCCTCATTTAAAATAAAAACACAGCGACCTTCATATTTATCCTAACGTTTTAAGAAAAAATGCGTCATTTTTTTAATAACATTTTGTAAATTTATTATTTTAAAGATATTCTGCAGGACTAGTTTATCGCGGAGCTAAATTGTTACTACGCGTACCAATAAACATCAAAAAGTGTCGAAAATTCTCACCACGTAAAAGGAAAGACATAATTTGTGTGGCTATCTATGGTTTTGTATGTTAAAAGTTTTAAAGGTTTGTTTATACATAAAAATAAGCTGAATAACATACATTTTTAAATAAAAAACAGGGTTTTTCGAAAAACAGCCTACAAAAATAATAATAAAAGTGACATATTGTTTATTTATTAGAACAGTATTAAGAAACTAAATTTTAAGGAATATTAGCAAATAGTCTTGACAAAAAAGTATTAAGTGTAAACTTGTGTTTAAAAAACGTCATATTTTTTGTACGGGCAAGAGTTTCTGACGGTTTTTGAAGAATCGCGACCATAAAAGCTTAATTATCTGTGTTTGACGTTATAAAGTTGGTCAATATGGAGTTGCATATGAGGTGATTTCGTTTTCTAGAGATGGACTTTGACTATAGGATGGATTTTAGCCACTCTATCACTCTCTTTCCCTTTATAATTCTCTCTTCTATTTCTTTCGGTGTACGGCCCCCAGTTTCAATCTTTGTTCCTAGGTATAGGTATTCGGTACACGCCCCTACTGTTTCGTTTTCTTCTGGGTGTAAATCATCTCTGTCGTTTCCAATGCATAAGTATTTAGTTTTTGATGGATTTACCGAGAGTCCCCATTCCTCATATTCTTTAAACAACCTTCTTTTCATGAATTCCAAGTCCTGTTGATCTTGGGCGACAACAACTTGATCATCGGCAAAATGTAGAGTATACAGGGTGTTCCAAATTTGATGCTCATCATTGGGATCTCCTAAATGGTAGGAGATACGAAAAGGTTTAAATTAGGGCAAAGTTGCACAATTTGACGCTTAGCTCAGAACCAAACAAAAACTTTACAAATTTCGGATAGTTTTATTTTTCTGCGCCCTTATTTTTAAAGCTTTCAAAAAACGCTTAAAACTTTCTACAGGCACTTTTTTAAGATCTACCTAATGAGATGTCCATTTTCGAGATTTGACATTTCAGTATGACAGGAGCATGAGAATCTCCTAAACGGTAGGAGATACGAAAAGGTTTAAATTAGGGAAAAGTTGCGGAATTTGATGCTTTACCCAAAACTAAAAATAAAGTTTACAAAATCCGTTCCGGAGATAGGCGAAAAAAACCGATATTTTCAATTTTAGTTTTTATTTTTTTCCGCCTTTATTTGCCCTAATTTAAATCTTTTCGTATCTCCTACCGTTTAGGAGATCCCCATGGTGAGCATGGAATTTGAAACACCCTGTATATTTTATCTCTTGTGGTCTGGACTAAGAGAATTACTTTAGATCAATATCAAGTAAAAGTGAGAGAAACCGATTTAAACCGAAGATTTGGACCAATGAGATGCATAGTAGCGAGAAAATTTACTCCTTGGAAGCAAATTTTTTCTCGATTCAAGAATAGACCCTCTGGGGGGTGGTTTAAATTTATAGCCCCCAGAAAGAATTGTTTTGTGACCATTGGTGAAAAGTCCGTTTATAATTTCCCTAAGGAACCGTTTTTACAAGAATTCATTTACCTTATTAATACACCAAGTCGTTCATTAATCAATCATATTTTGAACCTCTTTTCAGTACAAAAAATATATTTATGAGGGCACTACGAGGCAAAACAAACACAAGTGAAGGTAACTGATTATGCACGAAAACTGTTTTCAATGACGGACATCAAGAAATCGAAGAATAGGCAGGTTTTCGATTGGGTCGCTCTTGCATCGACCATATTTTTACAAAATATGAAAACAGTAATACGATTACTACGATAAAATCTGACATTTTAAGAATAATAAGGGAATAGAAAAATAATTTACATTTTAGTTTTAGAACTAGATAACTCAATAAGTTTTTATTCTATTTTGAATAATACAGAGAAAAAAAGACAATTCCCTTCAGAACAATAATTATGCAAAAATAAAAACCCTAATTAGAGTTTAACCTTTAAAATATTTAACTAACTACACACTACTGCTTATTTATGCGTATCTGACAAAATTAAAATGTAGAAACCCTTGATAGCTATAAAAAGTGTTCTGTAGTTTGGAACTGTATTCAAACTCAGCTAAAGATCTGTGGAACCAACAAAATCAACCTTGTATGGGTCCCGGGCCACACAGGAATTGAAGGAAATGAAAAAGCCGACTCTCTTGCTAAGGCAGGAGCGGAATCTGCGTTCTTAGGCCCAGGGCCCTGCTTCGGACTAACTAAAGCCACGGACAACATTAAATTATCCGAGTGGATTGAAAGAAAAAGGGTGCAGCATTGGCGCTCAACTCCAGAAGAACAGCACTCCAAAACCTTCCTGAATAAGCCAGACAAACGTAGAGCAACGCAGCTCCTGCAACTATCAAGGAACAGCCTGAGAATAATCACAGGTCTGTATACAGACCAGTGCCGACTCAACCAACACATGAATAGATTTGAAGTGAGTAGTACACCGATTTGTATGTTCTGGGGAGGAGAGGGAGAAACGCCGGTACGTATCCTATGACATTGCGTAGGAATCATGAGAACAAGGGCCTGGGTTGAAAGTCGCCAAGATTTCGAGGAAGTCTCACCAAATAGACTGATTTCCTTTATCAGGGAAGTTGGGATGAGTGACTTATAAAATAGGTGCAGCATTGCACCACTCAGAACAAACCTAACTTAACCTAAGTATAGTAGTTCTTATAATATGTAGAGATATGGTAGTTTATGAAAACCCGAAATATTGATCAATAACAATCTGGCTGTTATTGATATAAAGGGGGTGACTTTAAAACAATATCTACTAAAAAACATTATCGACATCGATTGATACCAACTAAAATTTCCTTTCATATTTTAATCAAATTATTTTCCCGGAGCTGTGTCTCTACGGCAATTATCCCAACTAATGCTATTTTGGGTCACGTTTGCTTATCCAGACGACAAAGAAAATAGGTGCGTATAACCCTGTTTAAAATGAAATCCTTTCAGGGATTTATGTCAATAAAGATTTGAGGGATGTCGGCTGCAGATTAGGAGACCCAAAAGGCAGAAATTTATCGTATATATTATATTGGAAACTTTACCAAAGCTAACACAGCTTCTTGTATTTTCGTTAAAGTCGATCATTTTGTAACAATTGAAATTTAGTGAATAGCCAAAGCACTCTACATTTCAAAATCATAGTAGTTACGCACGTTTTTACAAACCTTTTGATATTTCGTTGCCTTTTCAAATATGTATCAGATAAATGCTTTCTACATAGATTTTTTCACTGCTTTTGATTAGGTATGTTAGATGTTCTGACATCATTATATTTTTGGTAAACGCCGTCAAATTCTTACATTTCAAAAGCATCACATAATTACCATAATGGATTTAACAATAACCTTTTAATATATGAACAAATCCTCTTAAGAGCTATAAATATAAAATATAAAGTGGGTTGAGTTAGGTGCAACTAACCCCACAAGGGTAAACCGCATCCTTCTAAAATTTTTCGAAAAGGCTTTGGTGTTTTGTCATACAAAAAAAGAGATAGCAATATGAACGGCACGACATTGAGTGTCACGGGGGTCTGAGGTTCATAGAAAAGGCCGCAGTGATGGGGTCGAATATTCACGATCTTTAAACCATAGTTTAATAACTGGTTGGAAACTGGTGTTATAAACCGCCAAAAAAAGGTGGAAATAACCGTTACGAAAATGTAAGAATTTTTTTTTTACTTAAATTACGTTAATTTATATCTAGAAGGCCTACATTAAAATCCTTTTTAAATTATCGACTAAATTATTAAATTAAATTAAAATCCTTTCAAAGATTTGTGTTAATAAAGATTTGGCAGAATGTCAGCATAAAATGCCAGTACAGTTTTGCAACACTACTATAAAACCATCATAAAGATATTTCAGTGCCAAAACAATTTGTTAAATAAATTGACCTAAAATTTTTAAGCAAACTATCTCCCAAGAGTTTTAGAAAACAGATTATTATTTAGAAAAATATCGGGTTCTTAACAATCAACTAGTCTATTTATATCAGCACAATATTTGTGAGACAATTTACATGCAATCCTAGATAATTTCCTAGGCTTTTACACTGCCATCTCTATTAGCGTAACGGAAAATTTGGATAGAAACAACAGAAAGTTAAGGGTATCCCACAAGAAGCACTTGGGGAACTAAAACTTTTTCTTGTTTTTTTCTTCCTTCTTAGTAAAATAGGGCTGCAAAAATCGAACTTGAGGTTTAAAACAATTAACATATTTTTAAATAATTTGAACAGTTAGCTCCTGCAGATACAAAAGATGCTTTAAAGTGGTGGAAAATACTAATGATACTTAATTTAAAAGACCAAAAATTGATTCCTATTAATAGTTGATACTTACTTACACATACTTGATTATCTATTTATTTTTGAACAAATTTTTTCGAATTTGGATGGTATTACCATAATGATTTGTGGAGGAAAAAAATCTTTACATTAAAATAATTTTGTGGTTTTTTTCTCAATTTTTCTCAAAAATCTAAATTAGATTTGTAAAATAAATTCTGACTAAAACAACACTTTAGCATAATTACTTAGGACGGGTAAAAATAAAGTAATTAATTCTACAGATGGAGTAAAAGAACAAAAATCACGAAATTTTCTTTTTATACGAAGAGGAAAACTCAATAACAATTTCCTAAAGCATTTCGGGCGAACAACTTTTTTACAGCAACTTTTTTAATTAAAATTAAAAAGGCGCGCTTGGATAACGACAATCATTTTCTTTAATTGTATATTTGAATCAAAATTACTGAGAGATTAATAAAAAAGGTCCGAAAAATATTGTTTTATACTGGGTGCATTTTTTTACTTCCCTGGCTAAAGGGAAGTAATGTAATCATCGAAAAATTGCACTTCGAGGTTTTCATGACCCTCCACGAATTTTGAGGTTTCGAATAGTGATAAGCACGAATTCAGACGCCATCGCTCTGTTTGTCGTTCTGTCTGTCGCCTACTTTGTAGCTACTCTAACTCAAAAACTCCTTCACTAATCATAACAAAATTTTACATAGTGATTACTTTTGTTGACGCGCAGACCCCTATTGTTTTTGAGCATTCTCCTAGTAGAAAAAAAAATATTTTTTTTCTTACCGTGTGATACCTCCTTGGAAAGCCTATAAAAATTGTAGTTGAATGGCGCCAAAATTTTTGACTACATATATATACATATCCCATAAAAAATGCAAAAAAAACTTGAAAAATTCAATTTTCTGTGCCATATATCTCGAGTTATGAAACGAAATGTTAAATAGAAAGTAGCTTAGGATAAGATCCAGGTCACACCCTATTGTCTTATCAAATTTCATACAAATCGGTTTAGCCGTTATTGCGTGATTAATGAACAAAAATCTTATGTATACGAGGATATATATACAGACCGCTTCAAGCTACTACGAACATAGGGGGAATCAAGTCCAATTTACTCTCCGTGCCGTACGACCGAGGTGAATTCGAAGCACGCTGCAGTGTTATCTTTTGGAAATTCATTTTGTTTTTATTATTTTGTTTTATTTCTGCCTTGCTCGAGAAACAGATGGGTAAGTTCTTAATTGAAATAATACATTTTTAAAACTAAAAATGGATGTCTACGAAGTTGCCGAAAAAGTGCAGATGGTCAAATGGTCAAATCGTCATAACCCAACACACGTTCGATATTGGTCGAGGGAAAATTTGCATTTGTATTTTGACGTAAGAACACAGTATCCCCAAAAACTAAATCTTTGGGGGGGTATTGTAGGGGAACACGTAATTGGGCCATTTTTTATTAACGGCAATTGCAATTTGAATGGTCCTAGATACTTGGATCTACTGCAGCCGCACATTATTCCAACTGCTAGGCAGTTGTTAGGTGTAAGATTTGGTGAAACATGGTTTCAACAAGATGGTTGTTCCGCTCACAATGTTGGCCTTGTTAGGGATTATCTTGATAATGTATTTCCTAATCGGGTTATAAGTACACGGGGAACTATTTTATGGCCAGCTCGATCTTCCGATCTTGCTCCTAATGACTTCTATCTGTCTTTGAAGAAGCTTCTGAAATTATCACCCCTAACATGCTTGGAAACGTTAGAAGGGGTTTTTATAGTAGGCTCGGATATTGTCTAGCCGAGCAAGGAGGACTTTTCGAACATTTGCTTTAATTTTTTTTTGACTGGGAGAATCTTTTTGGTTTTTAGAATGTATTATTTTATTTTGAGAACTTGCTTTTATTTTGTTTCTCCTTATTATTTTCATTGTAACACGTCGTCACTGATAAATCTGAGCAGTTGACAATAAAACGCTCTTATTTATCAGTGACAAAAAATAAGAAAATTACGTTATAAAAATTTGCGTATTTATTGACCAAATTCCGGTTTCATTGACTACACTCAACACAGCACCGTGGTTAGAGGCGTACTAAATACAAGGCGAAAGGCGGCGAAGGGCAGCGAATGGCGATCGGAAGCCTGAGTGTTGGTTGCTTCACTGATAGGCGTGCGGTGTCTCTGCATGTACGTACACTGGCAAAGTAGACTTCTTCCGCCCTATGTTCGCAGTAGCTTGAAGCGGTCTGTATATATATCTATCCCTGGAGAAATTTGGAAAGACTCTGGAAAAGTTTGGAAAGACCCTGGAAATGTCTGGATACACTCTGGAAAGTTTGGAAAGACCCTTGAAAAGTCTGAAAAGACCCTGGAAAAGTCTGAAAAGACCCTGGAAAAGTCTGGAAAGACCCTGAAAAAGTCTGGATACACTCTAGAAAAGGCTGGAGAAGTCTGGAAAGACTCTGGAAAAGTCTCAAAAGACCCTGGAAAAGTCTGGATACACTCTGGAAAGTCTGGAAAGATCCTGGAAAAGTCTGAAAAGACCCTGGAAAAGTCTGGAAAGACCCTGGAAAAGTCTGGATACACTATGGAAAAGTCTGGAGAGACCCTGAAAAAGTCTGGAAACACTCTGGAAAAGTCTGGAAAGACTCTGGAAAAGTCTGGATATATTCTGAAAAAGTCTGGAAAGACCCTGGAAAAGCCTGGAAACACTCTGGAAAAGTCTGGAAAGACCATGGAAAAGTCTGGATACACTCTGAAAAAGTCTGGAGAGACCCTGGAAAAGTCTGGAAACACTCTGGAAAAGTCTGGAAAGACTCTGGAAAAGTCTGGATATATTCTGGAAAAGTCTGGGAAGACCCTGGAAAAGCCTGGAAAGACTCTGGAAAAGTCTGGAAAGACTCTGGAAAAGTCTGGATACACTCTGGAAAAGTCTGGAAAAACCCTGTAAAAGTCTGGATACACTGTGAAAATATCCGAGTACACCATGGAAAAGTCTCAATACATCCCTGAACAGTGTAGATACACGCAAGAAAAGTCTGGTTATACTCTGGAAAAGTCTGACCAACCCAATGTATATATGAGTAGCGGTTTTTTATATAATATATGTTCTTCTGAGCGAGAGAAGTTTTGGAGTAAACCTTTACTCGATTTATGTTAAAGTTTAATTTTGGTTAGTTTTACTAAAGATAATTACGCCCGCCTAAGTAAAAATAATGTACATTGATGTTGGTAGAAAACTAGTATACAACGTTATTATGACCGAGTTTTAAGCTAATATTGTCAAATATTTTCGTATCGTGACGATGTCGCATCGTACCACATATTACCAACGTCATCCGACGCGGCGTTTGCTTTTAAGTTTGACCAATTTGGGTTGATACCACGTAATCGCTAAGTGACTGTACAGTATCTGACCACCTTCTGGTACTTGGACGACGTTGGGACCTTTCCAAATTTTGTAGGAAGTCATGAAAATGTTTCTTGGGTAATGGAACTCAACAGATGAAATAACAGTATTTGACCAACTGTGCCAAGAATTCCGAATAAGGAGACGTGTAATATCTGCACAACTTCGAAAAAGGTCTAGCTATAACCCGTATAAAAATCAAAGACCTAAGATATGCTGACGGCACTGAAAGGTCTGCAAGAATTGTTAAATTAAATAACAGTCAAAAGTGCGCAACTTGGGCTTAGGCAGAGCCGGATTCGGGATAGGGCAGACACGCTATTTTTGGGCAAGGACTTCACCTCCTCAAATAAAGTAGGCCTTTTACATATAAGTTAACGTAATTTAAATAAAAAATTAAGAATTTCTTAGATTTTGATTATACAATGAGTACGACCGAGGTGGGGTCGAAGCACGCTGCAGTGTTATCTTTTTGAAATTTATTTTGTTTTATTTCTGCCTTGCTCGAGAAACAGATTGGTAAGTTCTTAAGTGCAATAATACATTTTCAAAACTAAAAATGGATGTCCACGAAATTGCCGAAAAAGTGCAGATGGTTAAATGGTACTATCAAGGCAGACCATTGAGATTTATTCAAGAACTTCTTTTGTAGAATTTTGTAAATTGCCCAGAATCTAGTTTATCAACGATTCATAGGTTTGTGCAGAATTTTGAAAAGTTTGGTTGTGTAGCGCCAAGAAACCATAAAAAACCCTCTGTTTTGAATGACGAGCAAGAAGTACGAGATGTAATGATTTGCGCTGCAGTGGAGGAAAGTCGAAAGTTAACTAGCTACTAAATTGCCACAAATTTTTCCAGAGGACAACTATCGTCGTATGGAATTTTGCGAAACAATGATGGAAAGGGATAATCGTGAGGAAAACTTTCTGAGATCTATTCTTTTCACAGAAGAAAATTTGTATTTGTATTTTGACGTCAGAACACAGTGTCCCCAAAAACTAAATTTTTTGGGGGGTATTGTAGGGGAACACGTAATTGGGCCATTTTTTATTGCCGGCAATTTGAATGATCCTGGATACTTGGACCTACTGCAGCAGCATATTATTTCAACTGCTAGGCAGTTGTTAGGTGTGAGATTTGTTGAAACATGGTTTCAACAAGATGGTTGTCCCGCTCACAATGTTGGCCTTGTTAGGGAATATCTTGATAATGTATTTCTTACTCGGGTTATAAGTACACGAGGAACTATTTTATGACCAGCTCGATCGCTCGATCTTGCTCCTAATGACTTCTATCTGTGGAGTTATATCAAAAATAAAGTTTACGGGCATGAAAGGGCTAATAATTTGGAAGAACTTCGGATTAAAATTGAAGAAGCTATCACTCCTAACATGCTTGGAAACGTTAGAAGGGGTCACATTTGCTCTAATTTTTTTTTGACTGGGAGAATCTTTGATTTTTAGAATGTATTATTTTATTTTAAGAACTTGCTTTTATTTTGTATCTCCTTTTTATTTTCATTGTAACACGTTGTTAGTAATAAATCTGAGCAGTTGAAAATAAAACGCTCTAATTTATCAGTGACAAAAAAAAAAACAAGAAAGTTACGTTATCAAAATTGCTAATTTATTGACCAAATTCCGGTTTCATGGACTACACTTCATATTGCACCGTGGTTAGAGGCGTACTAAATGCAAGCCGCGAACGGTGATCGCAAGCCTGAGTGTTGGTTGCTCCACTGATAGGTGTGCGGTGTCCCTGCGTGTACGTACATTGGCAAATTGGACTTTTTCCGGCCTATGTTCGCAGTAGCCTGAAGCGCTCTGTATAGAAAATTTACGATAAATTATATTATTTTGATCACGGTCATAAACGCCGTATGTCTGAGACATGCAGTAGATGTCTGCCTTTGATCAATCTTGCATAGGGCGCGGAAAAACATGTGCCACGGTACTCTGTGCCACATCTACTTCCGCCTGTTCCCCTCAACTGCCCCTACTTAATTTTTGGAGCTTTATAACACCGATTTTCAACCAGTTATTAAACTATGGTTTAAAGATTGCGAATATTCGCTCCTTTCTGTGAGACTTTTCTATAAAGCTCTGACCCTCGTCACATTCAATCTCCCGCTCATAATGCTTTCTTTTTTTTATACGGCAAGTCACTAAAGCCTTATCAAAATTTTAGAAGGATGCAGTTTACCCTGAATGTTTTTTTTTTTTTTTTTTTTTTTTTTTTTTTTTTTTTTTTTTTTTTTGTTGAAAGAACAAAATGGATCATCGCCCTATGATCTGAATGATTAATATATGCGCCAAAATTCTCAATTTTCACTCTATTAAGTAAGGTATTAACTGCCTATATTATCACCTGATAACCTCTTCGTTAATTACAAATTATGATTTGACTAAAAATCAAGAAGCCTTTGATTTTTTTATGTAAAAAGTTGGTTTCTCTTACAAGCGTGTTTAACTGTTAAATATATTGATTCTAGCTTGGACGAGTTTCTTACGAAAACGAATTGGGCAAATCTTTTTTTTATTATGGTTAATAATCAAGAGGGTAAGTGTACTACTTTTGTCATAAAGATAATTTATATTTCGCATATAGTTTATTCTCCATATAAACATAAATAAAAAATTATTTGCGTTTTTTATTATTATTCAGAATTCTGTAACCAATTGTAGCAAAGTTTTTATTACTATTATTTTCTGTGTTGTGTCCAGATTAACTGCTACATAAATTTTTTGTGTATATTTGCAGACGCTTCCCAAATCGGCAACCTTTTAATGTTTGGCATACAAAAGTTGACTCCTACTTAAGAATTTCGACTTTAACCCAATACATGTTGGAGAATATTAAAAACCGAAATATTATGGAAGAAATTAGAAAGTTGTAGAGCAGCAAGTTATCTTTGCACCCAAATATAGTAAAAAGGCACAGATAATAGTACAATGGAGGGTCTTTTATAATCGAATGACAATATCTAAGGTTAATATGTGTATGATTCAGATATGTGTAGGTTTTAGTTTTATTTTTTTCAAAATATCTACGAGTATGAGGAATATTGTGTTCTTTATTGTTTTACTTAAAAACAATTCATAATACGGAAAATACATATTTTTTATGAAAAAATAAAGCCCCATTAGAAAAATATTTTTTACATTCAAAAAATCCAGTGGCTTTCAAATTTTTTATTTAAAATATTTAGGTTTATATTATTCGGGGTGCCTCTGAAAAACTAGAAATTACCTTCCTAACCATCTTTTTCTAACCAAAAAAGTTTACTTGTTTTTCTTTAGACTACTGGCATTGGCGACAATGACTATCGGGCCAACAAGAAGCAGAAAGCTAACAATTTCTTATTAGTGGTAGTGGTAGGTACTAAAATGTTTTTTTTGAACATTTGAAAAAAAAGTACGTACGATACACGACCGGAAAGTATCTTTACAGGTCTCCTCAGGTTTACAGGACTCGCCTGCGGCTCGCCTTAAAAATTTCCTGCGTCGACCTGTAAAGACCAATTTTCCGGTCTAGCGAGGTAAATATAATTCGCACGACCAAAAACTATCTATTGTGTTAGTACCACGACACTTGTCAGAAAAGCAGTAGATAGTTTGAAAAGAAATACACTTAAATAAGAACAAAAAATTTGCCAATCCGTTTTTGATCCTTTCTTATATTTTAGATTTGTTCTTCTCCCTTTGCGGCGAGCTTTGTTAAGGCGCAATTACACAGACGAAAATGCTCAAATAAAAGCTCGTGCAAAAGATCTAAAATTTTTTGCGTGAACATTTTTGTGAGCTTTTCTTTGAACATTTTGTTCGGGTAAATTTTTGAGCAAATTATTGGTATCTATTTTCGAAACATATTTTTAAAGACGAGAATAAATAAAATTTCACATCAGTGATCAGTGATCTCAATTCGTTAAAAAAATGGAATACCAAGTTTTATTTAAAATTTTTGTGAAAAAAAGCCGACGGCAAGCGAAACATTATTATTGGCTCTACTATCAGTTTTGTCACATGGATTAGGGTTACTTATAATATTTTTTTCTTAGGGTTTTTCCCGGATTTTTTTGCCCGTGGTTTTTTTTGGGATTTTCTTGCGAGTTTTTTTTTATTTCCAAGGGTTTTTTCCTAAATTAAAAAAAAACCCAGAAAAATTTTTCTTCTCCAAAAAAATTTTGAGTTTTTCGAATATCGGCAAAAAACTCGAAACATTGCACTTTTAAGCGGTAATCCGCGCCTCACGACTATGAGGAGTGGTGGGGAGGGGATTTTTTTTTAACTTTTGTTACTTTACTTTACCCTTAGCTTCGATTGTTTTTTTTTCATTCCTCACACCAGATTTACCTAGTTAGTTTAAGGCCCCAACGGTTGCTTAAAAAAGCAAAAGGTTCATGAAAATGCTGAAGATATAGATATTTATTGTCAATTTAATGTAATAATCAAGGTCGATTACTGACACTGAACCAACAATATGCAAAGGGCAACATTGCGATTCAAAAGGGTGGCCGGCCTACTACCTGCGAAATCCAAAACGCGGGATGATAGATCGGCGACACAGTCTACTAAATTACTGCTAAATTATATTTTTTAAACAAGGGTCCGGTTCGTAGGGTTGTAAAAGTGGGTAATAAACGGGTATTATTTAAACCGAACGTGCTTTTGTTCATATATTTGAGATTTAATAATATAGGTTTTTTTAATTTGACTTAATTATTATTGCAAAAGACTAAACTAGGAAGTAAAATAAAGGTATATTCTTTTAAACGTAAATTTTTATCATTATATATATTATTATATATTTATATATATTTTTATCAATTATTATTTTTTTTTTCTCGTTTTTTTTACAACCTCAAAGTTATAAGTATACTGGCATATCCCCTAAAAAAAATCAGATCAATCGAAGTTGCTTATGAGGTAAAATGTGAATTTCGGCATCAAATCGTTTTTCCGTCGGAAAGCACTTAATTAAAAATAGCTTATTTCAAAACTTTGTTTTTCTATTTTCAGTTAAGTTCAATGAATTCCGATAACAATATATATTTTGAATTTGTAAATATACCCCCAATTCTTCAAACAAATTTTGCTCAACATTCTCTCCAAAATTTACGTGTGATTTTTTGTACGAGATTTTGCTCGAACATTTCTTTGAACATTTTGCTCAAGAGGCTCGTGTAAATGTTTGTCGGCATTTCCACATCAAAGGAAAGTTTGTCTGTGTAAATGCGCCTTTACGGCCATTATTTAGGTAAATACATTTTCGATGAAAATCATAAATTCCAAAAATCAACCATAAAGCGCAATTAAATTATCCTTATTAACAGTTTACAATTATGTCAGCAGCAGGTTTATGTTGCCATTCCACTGAAAAGTATGTTAATTAATCTGCCCAAAAGTAGGTCGTTTGCACAATCTCAATAATATGCAAATGTTACCTAGCACAAAGGATACAAATTAATACCACCTATGCGTATATAAGATCTAAATAGTGCTTCCAGCAAGACGCTGTTACTAGTTTAGTAATTATTATGTCCTGGCTTTCACAATTTGGGAACATATACTGGAGAACCAAAAAAATGTATGTATACCTTATCTCAAAAGAAATATTTGATAAATTTTTTGTCTTCTAATCTTTCCTTTTTTCACAGATTTTTTCTATTCATTTTGAAAAACAAAGAACACATAAAAGACCTTTTCTGAAAATTTTAAATAATATTTCTCGTAGTTTTTGGCCTTTTTGGATTGCTTACAGTTTACTTGAAAAATAAAAATTCTAAAGGCGCATTTACACAGACAAACTTTCCTTTGATGTTTAAATGCCGACAAACATTTACACGAGCCTCTTGAGCAAAATGTTCAAAAAAAAGTTCGAGCAAAATCTCGTCCAAAAGACTCACGGAAATTTTGGAGAGAATGTTAAGCAAAATGTTGGTATAGAAATTTCTTACAAATTTAAATTTTATGGTTTTATGGGAATTCATTGAACTTAACTGAAAATAGAAAGACTAAGTTTTAAAACAAGGTATTTTTAATTAAGTACTTTCCGACGGAAAAACGATTTGATGTCGAAATTCACATTTTACCTCATAAGCAACTTTGATTGACCTGATTTTTATAAAGGATATGCCAGTATACTTGTAAATTTTTGGGGTTGTAAAAAAAACGAGAATAAAAAAATAATAATTGGCACTTATTTATTGCTGTTGCCTGTAAAATGTAATGATAAAAATTTGCGTTTAAACGAATATCTCTTTATTTTACTTCCTAGTTTAAAACACAATACAATAATAATTAAGTCAAATTAAAAAACCTATATACATTTTATTAAATCTGAAATATATGAACAAAAGCACGTTCGGTCTAAATAATACCCGTTTATTACCCACTTTTACTACCCTACGATCCCGACCCTTGTCTAAAAAAATATAATTTAGCAGTAAAAGACTAGACTTCTGAATCGGAATTTTGCGCCTTTGCATATTGTTTGTTCAGTGTCAGTAATCGACCTTGATTATTACATTAAATTGACAGTAAATATCTATCTTCAGCATTTTCATGAACCTTTTGCTTTTTTAAGCAACCGTTGGTGCCTTGAACTAACTAGGTAAGGGATAGTATACGCCAAGTAAGAGATGTTCTAGTTGCAGCTACAGGACGAGAGTTAATCGAAAAATGCTTGGTATAGGACTGAGGGCTTACCGTCCGCTTTTGGTGCTACCTTTGACCCCACAACATAAGGCTCGCCGCTTGGAGTGGTGCAGAGCTCGGCAAAACTGAAATGACGGATGGAATACCATAAGCTTCAGCGACGAATCCAGGTTTGTTTTAGGCGGCCATGATGGAGGCATGAGGGTTGGGCGATTTCGAGGTGAGGGACTAAATGTAGACTTTGCTATTGAACGTGATACAGCAAGACAGCAAGTATCATGGTATGGGGTGCTATATGTTTAGGAAGTATCAACGGCAATCTGACTGCTCGGCGATATATCGATGAATGCGATTTTTCAACAAGATAATGCCAGACGCATATTGCTTCAAGCAATGGACTTGGCATAGAAATTTTGGAATGGCCAGCAAGATCGCCTGACTTGTCTTCTAACGAACATGTATGGGATATGATAGGTCACAATCTTAGTCCATTGCCACGTCCTCCTGGAAACTTAGATGAACTCTGGCATGCCGTAAGGAGGATTTGGATGAGTGTTCCTCAATGTGATATAGACCATCTTATTTTTTCAATGCCCAATAGAACAAACGAGTGTATAAATAACCATGGAGGAGCCACTCATTATTAATTTTTTAATGATTATCATGGTGTAATCTTCGTGGAAATGTAATTAATTACTAAGAGCATCCTAATGTAGTAATATATAAATAAAATACTTTAAAAATATTTGTCCTTACTGGTGTTGCATTTTTTTTTTGTTCTCCGGTATATTGGGGGTAAATTGTTATTACAAAAATCTCTTAGCATTGAGTTTTTATGTTTTATTCACAGAAAATTCAATTAAATTAATAAACAAGCTATTTTACGTGTTTAAAATTATATATTTTCTCCAACAACTCCGTCTCAAGCCCCTCCCCCGTTACCTTCACCTTTTGCTCCTCAAGCTCGTCCATCTAGTCAAATATCGGCTTTTCCCGCTGTTTTTTCTCGGTTTTTTAAATTTAAATAGTTAGAACTCTTGTGTCCATAAACTAAATTCGAGGGGCCTCTATAGCTTTGGGCTTTTGCAGCATATTTAGCCCAAAACTAATATACATGTTACGGGCTCGATTTTCAAGAGAAGTCGAAAACTAAAAACCGCATTGCGATATGTCAAAGCGTTTCTAAGCTACAGGGTGATTCTCAAAAATGTGCGATTTTAAAGGCCTTCTACAACTTTTTTATTTGTTAAAATAGAGATTTTCATTAAAAACATTTTTTGAAGATTTTTTAAAGACAAATCTACCTGTTTCACCGATTTTCTCTTAAAGTCTTTAGTTCCCGAGATATCACACAAAGTTATATTTCTTTAAATGGGATACCCCCAATTTTTCTAAAAAATCAGTTTTCTAATAAAATTTCCTGTCGAACGATGTGCCATACACCTATTTTTATTAAATAGTTTAAAATATATTTGCATAATTTGATATTTACCATAGTAGGCGCTGTGCGCGCCATAAATGTGTAAATAAAATTTTATTGTTTTTTTTTTTCATACAAAATTAAGTTGGCTACGACACGAGGGGACACAACCACCTCGAACTTTAACTTCTAGTTTACTATAATTACCAACCCTAAAATAATAAACAAAAATAAAATTATTAAAAGTTTTTATTTAAAATTTTTATTAATTAAACTATGTAACACCAACAATCTACATCTAACAATTTTCTTTAATTTTAAAACAAATGCTTAAATTGACGGCCGTTTTCTTGTAAACATATCCTATATCTTCTCTTGACGCTATTTTCTGCATTAAGAAGTTCTACCGCACGAAGCTGCCTGAATGCAGTACGAAGTGCCTCTTCCAATTCCCTTCTAGTAGTTGGGCGATTTCGAAATACAAGGTCTTTGACTCTCCCCCACAAATAGAAGTCGCAAGGGGTCACGTCTGGAGACCTGGTGGGCCAATATATAGGACCTTTATCAGTTTTCGGCAAACACAATATTTAGCAAATTAGTAACGTCTCGTGCATTCTGAGGAGGTGCACCGTCATGTTGAAAGTATAGCTCATTATTTTGCTGAAGTGGCAAATTGTCGATAGGCGGAATCACCTGCCCTTCTAAAATTTGTTGGTATCTTTCGGCATTTAAATTTCCATCAAAAATATATGGCCCAATAATTTGTCCCCTGTAGATGCCTACCCATACCTTAAAACTGAACCTTCCCTGATTCGCTTGTTCCACCATAATATAGGGATTTTGCTGTTTCCAGTAATAGCAGTTATATCTGGTGAATATTCCATCACTAGAAATCGTTGCCTCATCCGTCCAAATAACTTTTCTGGCAAAATCGGGGTCTTCTTGGCTTTTATTTAGGTACCACCTGCAAAATGCACGTCTTGGAGCAAAATCTCGTTGCCGTAATTGGTGAGGGTCGATAGGGTCTAAACTTGTGTTTTTTAAGCACCCGAACGGCATTGCTGCGTGGAATTCCAGTGTTTCTCTCCATAGCCCTGGTGGAAGTATTCGGGTTAATTTCGATTTATCCTAGAACCGTTAGTTCTTCCAACTCTCTATCTCTGGCTGTCGATTTTCGTTACTTTCAATGTAACATTTTATCATGTCGTACTTTTCAAAGTTTTCAAACATTTTTATATCTTGATGAAGACGCCACTTTTGACACTTGGGCTCGTTTATCATGGCAATTATTTTTATTTGATCATAGCTACCTAGATAGATACCCTAAAACTGCATAGGTCAGAGTTAAATACAGCATACTATGGTAATTATTAAAAATTGCAGATATGTACTTAATAAAAATAGGTGTATGGCAAATCGTTCGACAGAAAATTTTATTAGAAAACAATTTTTCTAAAAAAATTGGGGTATTTTATTTAAAAAAAATGTAACTTTGTGTTATATCTCGTAAACTTAGGGCTTTAAGAGAAAATCGGTGAAACAGGTAGATTTGCCCTTAAAAAATCTTCAAAAAATGTTTTTAATGAAAATCTCTATCTTTACAAATAAAACGCTCAGAAACGCTTTGACATATTGCAATGCGGTTTTTAGTTTTCGACTTCTCTTGAAAATCGAGCCCGTAACATGAATATTAGTTTTGGGCTAACTATGCTGCAAAAGCCCAAAGCTATAGAGGCCCCTCGAATTTGGACCACCCTGTACAGACCTCAACTATTGTTACGAATTTACTTTGTATATATGTTTCGTCGAAACTTTTCGAACGTATACCTTAAATAGTATTTTTGACCCTCATGTTATATGACCTCCATGTGATTATTTCTTTTTTTGACCTACCCTCACTCATTAAGATATTTGGACACATATTTTTTACACCCTGTAGAAACCTCGACTACTGTTATGTATTTACTTTGTATATACGTTGCCTCAAGTCTTTTCGATCGTATACCTTGGATAGTCTTGAAAGCCCATAAAATGACTAATTTATAAGTTAAAACACATAAAACTTGTGGTTTGAATCGATACAAATCCCATCAAAAGCACCCTTAGATATCATGCTTAAAAGGAGCATTTATGGTGCATTCAACAGAGTGGTTATTGAGGCATGCGTCGAGTACCCAAAAAATATTTTTCTATTTGCGGATAGTCAGTAAAATCATGTGTTCTTAATAAGGGTGTAAAAAATACTACTTTCATAACTAGCGGCTACATTGTCTTTTTTTACAAGCATTAGTTTAAATATCAAGCGCACTGAGTGATTTAAAGACACGAGTAAAAAAATCTATATAAGTTGTAAAGACTCGAACACAATATTCATAGACTACTCGCCATTTTCATACTAGAAATCAAGAAAGTCTGATGGACGACGCAAAATTGGTTTTTAGATGGAGTCCATTGTCTTAATTTTGTATTTTTCACAACGCTTCGCGTGCTTATGTATCTGCAATTGTGATCCGATGAATACTGATAACCTGGTATCTGTTAGCCCTGGAAAGTGTAGGTTTTCAAATATCGTTAATAATGACACCTTGTTAAGAAAATACACTTTAGTTTCTTTGTATAAACAGTACTTCTTTGAACTTTCGTTTTAATAGATTTTCGTAGTTGGTGACGACCTTAGCCTCTTTCCATTCCATATGGTGCTGATTGTCCCAGCAATGTTAGTGTGTTATTTTTTACTCTCAAGTTCAACATTATCTGTTCAAACAACATTGGTTATGTATACTGTAGTTTCCTTATGAGGAAATACACTCTGATTCCTTTCTATAAACGCTGCTACTTTGAACTTTTGTTTGAATAGATATCCTCATTGGTCCCATCACTCTTATTGTTACCCTCAAATATAACATTGTCTCATACCTTCAAACAACATTGGTTTTTTATGCTATATTTTCCTTTGGGGCGACAATATTTGACCCTCGCCTTTCCTTATGGTGTTGATTGTCCCCTTCAAACAAAATTGGTTTTTTATGCTATATTTTCCTTCGGGGCGACAATATTTGTCCCTCGCCTTTCCTTATGGTGTTGATTGTACCAGCAATGTTATTGTGTTATCGTTTACTCTTAAGTTTAGCATTGTTTTTTTATACTATCTTTTCCTTTTAGTGGGAGACGTTACAAAGAAATGCACTCTGACTTCTTTGCAAAAACGCTGGTTTTTAAACTTGTGTTTAAATAGATTTTTATTCGGGGCGACGATATTTAATACTTTTCATTCCATATGGTGTTGATTGTCCCAGCAATGTTATTGTGTTATCGTTTACTCTCAAGTTTGACATTGTCTCATACCTTCAAACAACCTTGGTTTTGTACACTATCGTTTTCTTTCAGTGTATATGTATATATTGTATAAACGCTGCTTCTTTGAACTTTCGTTTGAATATATTTTCCTCCTTTATTTCAGCAACGTTATTATTTGCCCTTAAGTTTAACATTGTCTCATACTTTACACTATCTTTTCCTTTTAGTAAGTAACCTAATGAAAAAATACACTCTGATTATTTTGTATGAACGTTGCTTCTTTGACCTTTCGCTTGAATAGATTTTCCTTCAAACAACCTTGCTTGGTTTTGTATACTTTTGTTTTCTTTCATTGGGTTGCCCCCTTAGATTGTCGCCCATTTTAATTTCCGATAATGTGTTATTTTGTCGTCCGTTCGAAATAGTTTTTTGTGGATACTTAGAGAAAACTTAAGGAAATTACTTATTTAGTTTTCGACACAAACCGCCAATGTAATCTCAGGTTTTGATTTTCTAAATAACTTATGTGAAAAATAATTAGTAGTTCGGGTATTTTTTTTAGAAGTGGCAATTTTTCACTTAAAATTTTTAATAAATTACATCAAACCCTTTTTACCAATTTCTAAACTCTACTTTAAATCTAAAATTATATAGTCGGGAAAAATTCGTGTTTTCAAAAAAGCAAACAAAAGTAATATGGCATGTAAATACATATTTTAAAATTGTTTTCGTGCGGAAACAGGATAAAAAATGATGCTTTTTATTTACCTGTGCATCAATTTTGAAAAACCAATCAATATGTAAGGAATTTGGTTTAAATATTGATAGTAGATATTTATACTAACTGAATCAATTAATTAGTTTGGACACTTTTCTAGTAGAGTAAACTAAGGTTGCGAACTTCCATTTTTATTTTTTACTTTCTGACAACGTTTCTATTGCTAATGTATCTGCAAAAGTCATCAGATGAATACTAACAATATTGCTATATAAGCTTGTACACTAATGTGTGTTGTTGGTTTTAAAATCTGTTACCGTCGAAAAGTATGTGTTTTCAAATATCCTTGATATAATGACAAACATATTTTGGTAGCTCGGTAGTAGCTTGCTTGAACTCTTTTGAATAGAGCTTTCTCCTTGATGATGACCTTTGCCTCTTTCTATTGTGGTGTTCATTGTTACAGCAATGTTGTGCTATTTTTGATCCATTTGTATCCCCTTGTTAAGTTTTGAGTGTGTGTCTTTTATCTTCTATGTATATATACCCACGGTACCTGGGGCTCGATTCTGGGCGTAATAGAACGATCATACCCTGAGAGGTGATCTATCGCACAAAAGTCATGCGAACAACGCACGGTGGTCAATTTTCAGAAAAACGCGGACATAACTTGAGAAATTAAAAAATTGAAAATGTGTCTAAATTTGCCCTTATATGGTTGTCAAGATACTAGGCGAATAATTGGCCAAAGAATAAACTATGCTTTTTACGAGTTGGGTATTACGCATCAGTATTCAACATCAAATTTCAAATAGAAGACCCAGAGTATGACAGTATTCAACTGTTGATATCTCGAAAACAGGTGAAGATCGACATAGGGTATGTTATATAAAAATGCTTCGAATTTCAAAACAGAATGCAAAAATGCAATAATATACTAGGTGTTTCATTTGAAAGTTTCGGTTGGCATTCTTTTTAATAACATAACGATATACTAGTATAACGTAACACTTATAATATTGTGTCAATTACTTTTAAAGTAAATTTGATTGTTCAAAACTAACATTTTTAGTTTAATTTAGCCAATTAATAAATATGTATCTTTTACATTCTTAAAAATATCTTAAGCTAAATATGAAAATTCACAAGATCATCCTATGTATCAGCTAAAAAAGAATAAATGCTTACTTATTTTAATATTGTAAACTATTTATTTTTTTATTAAAACTAAATATTTTGTACTAATTTAATTAAATTACAATGTGGAAGGTTTTTTTTAATGTCCGCGTTTTTACAAAAATCGACCACTGTGCGACGTCGTACTTTACGAGACGGTCAAGTTAGCCGTAGCATGCGCATTAGCGAGTAAAATATCCATCGGTCACGTGATGGTTTCATCCAATAGCGTGCTCTGAAATCATACGAGTGACGTTTTTCACACGAGCTTTCCTACAAGTCCATACTACTGGGTCTAGTCAAGAAAACGGCTCCGCTCAAAAATTGTTGTTCGAGGCAGTTCTGCGCGTGCCCATAATAGTTTGGTGATTCTTCGATCGTCTCGTCACTGCTTTTAAGCGCGTTTATTGGTTGAAGCTGCCTCCCTTCTCTCAGGCGAACGATCACTTCCTATGACTTCCGGAATCGGTACCCTGGTGTATGCAGTTCTTGGTGTCATATCATTGTGGTTTACTTTTATTTAATTAGCTACTTACTGCTGTGGTCATTTTTAAGCCTATTGCCTATTCTTCTTATCTTTTTGAGATACCTCTAGTGTAGGGAAATATAAGTTTTGCTGTATGGCAGATGTAGGTGGTTAGATCTATACTAGATTTGACAAATCCCAGTTTTGTCGAAGAAGTGGTTTGACTTAAAGTTTAGATATTGTCTAGGGTGGGTTGGTTTGCGATATACAGATATTAGACCGATCGGATTAACTCATTTAGCGAGAAAAAAATAAAAAAATTTTAACAGCAATTTGATGAGTGGAAATGGTAAAGGGGCTTCTAATAAACGTTTAAAAAAAATGCGTGAGTGTGGCTCTTGCGGGGTGGATTTGGTGGGGGAAAAGGGGGAGAAAAATAATATTATTGCAATTTCTGGCAAAACTAAACGTCATAGGGTAAAAACTTCAGTACAAAAGTTGTAGACGATGCAAAGGTCTCTTGCGGGGTGGATTTGGTGGGGGAAAAGGGGGAGAAAAATAATATTATTGCAATTTCTGGCAAAACTAAACGTCATAGGGTAAAAACTTCAGTACAAAAGTTGTAGACGATGCAAAGGTCTATAAATTTTATAAATGTCACTTTTTAACATAACCTCAAATTTGAGAGAAAAATGCAAAAAATCGTAATATTTTTATTTTTTCGTTTTTTATTTTTAGTTTTCCCAAACAGAATTGCATTTTCACGAAACTTGGTGAAAATATACCTGTCTTTTCCCTTAATCCCTACAATTTTTTTTAGATAAAAAGTTTAAAATATTTTTGAAATATTAATTTTTTTCGGTTGAAATCACTTTTTTTTCAATCAAAAATTCTACTCAGGAAAATTCTCATAGTATTTTTTGAGGTTGCTCATTTTTTTTGCTTTGACATATGCTTTTTGGTGATATAATAATAAAATTATAGTAACAATTAGAAAACATGCTCAAAAATGCAAAAAAACAAATAATGGCTTTTGCAACAAGGAATTTTTCATTTCATTGTTGATAATTTCTTCCAATTAAAAAAAAATCAACAACCGATTACACCATCTATTTCTACCAAAAAAATTCAAAGTAGGTTTTATATAAGAACGGTTTTAAATAAAGTCGCTTTCTTCTTCATTCAAACCGTTTTCTAACAGCTGATTGATGTACTGCCAATCCTCTTACCTTACAGTTTATCAAAAATTAAAACATATATTGTTATATTAAAAAAATCTTTTATTGCATTTGTTTTAACCGGAAATAAAATAACTAAGTTAACAATTTTTTTTCCGGTTTAAAATAAAATTGATTTAGTATTTAAAATTGTTCTGATGATATGCCTCGGACAAACATTTTCAAACCGTCATTTACTTAAAACTTTATTTTTGTGCAGTATTACTACACTACTAATCGAAATAAGATATTAATAGCAATACTGCACAAAAATAAAGTTTTAGGTCAAAGAATTACTTTGTTTATAGGGTACTCTTATAGCGCTTTTAAACAAAGGAGGGTTTAAAAATGCTTGTCCTAAACATACCATCAGAACATACTAAATCAATTTTATTTTAAACCGGAAAAAAATTGTTAACTTAGTTGTTTTATTTGCATTTAAAAAAAAAATGTAATACAAGGATTTTTTAATATAACAATATATATGTTTTAATTTGTAAGAAACTGTACGGTAAGAGGATTGACAGTACATCGATCAGCTGTTAGAAAACGATTTTAATGAAGGAGAAAGCGACTTTATTAATACCCTCTTCTTTGTATTTTTTCCGTATAAATAGATGTTGTAATCGGTTGTGATTTTTTTTTAATTGAAGGAAATTATCAACTATTGGTGAAAAATTCATTGTTGAAAAAGGCATTATTGGTTTTTTGCAATTCTGAGCATCCTACCAAAAAGTATATGCCAAAACAAAAAATGAGCAACGTGAAAAAATACTACGAGAATTTTCCTGAGTAGAATTTTTGTTTGAAAAAAAGAGTGATTTGGACAGAAAAAAATTCATATCCTAAAAAATTTTAAACTTTTTTACCACAGGGGGTGTATTTTGGCAATGTTTCCTGAAAATACAATTATTTTTGCGAAAATGGAAAATAAGAAACGAAAAAATAAAAATATTACAATTTTTCGCATTTTTCTCGAAGATTTTGAGGTTATGTGAAAAAGTGACATTTACAAAAGTTGTGGAACTTTGCACCTTCTACAATTTTTGTATTGATGTTTTTACTCTATGAAGTTCCGTTTGGCCGAAAACTACAATAATACCATTTTTCTTCCCCTTTCCCCCCACCAAATCCACCCCGCAAAAGCCCCACTCACGCATTTTTTTTAAAAACGTTTATCAAAAGCCCCTTTATCATTTCGAGTCATCAAACTGCTGCATCAGCTCCTATTTATTGACGTTCTAGTCAAGTCTAGTTGCCAGTGGTATAGGAAAACCAAAGTGGGCCTTATTAAGAGACGGTGTCTATACTTTACGCTTGATTGGAGGTGGATTATTGGTGTAAAATATATTTTTCCAAAAGTCTGAAAAAGGAAATTTTTCGAATTGATGAAAACTAAATTTTACGTCGAAGATAAAACTTAGTTTATAACTTTCATAAAATTGAAATTACCCTCATATACCTTCGAGCTACATACATTTTACAGCTTTGCCTTTGGTAATCAATATCTCGTTGGGGAAACTTTTTGTAGTTCTTAAAAGAATTTTACTGGCGCAAGGTTTTATTTACGTTGATCAATATTATCAGTTATGTTGGGAATTTGGAACCTTTGGTTGTACTAAAACAAAGTTATGATTGTTTTCCACAAACCAAAACTACACTTTTTTGCACTCGACGCGCATTTCGCTAACAACGTTAGCATCATCAGGAGACGATAAACAGAAAGGATAGATAACCTAATAAAAAATGGACCCTACAAACAAGTCCCAAAGAACCCCTTTCCAAAAATGATTAACGAAGTAAAAAACACAATTAAAAAATGTAACAATATTATTACTGACAATATTAAATATAAGCTACCAGTAAGCAATCCCACTATGCCGAAACTGTATTGTCTTCCGAAAATCCACAAGCCTGGAAAATCGGTTAGACCTATAGTTTCTGCTGTAGGATCACCTACTTACAACATTTCGAAATGGCTAGCAAACGAGTTTGAAAATTTACCTATAAAGGAAAAAGGTTTTTCTGTTTAAAATTCCCTTGAATTTATCAACAAAGTTAAAGATATTTCACTCCAAGAAGGTGAAACTTTAATCTCGTTTGATGTTAGTTCGTTGTTCCCTAGTGTGCCGATCCCCAATACCTGGGGGAACTACTAAGAAAAAACAATCTAGAAGACAAACAGAGTTTAGAATACCTATCTTTAACAAAACTCTGCATGAATCAAAATTACTTTCAATATAAAAAGAACTACTACCAGCAATTAGAAGGAACCACAATGGGTAATAGTTTATCACCTTTTATCGCAAACCTCTTTATGAGCAAATTTGAATAAGATATAAGTAAAGAATTTGAGTATTTCCCCAGAGTATGGTTTAGGTATGTAGACGATGTGTTTGCAGTATTCAACACTAAAGTAACTAGTTTTGAAAATTTTAAGGAAAAAATAAATAACAAATTTCCTACAATTAAATTTACTTATGAAACAGAGAACAACGGTACACTGCCATTTCTAGACACTTTAGTTATAAGAAATAAAAATAAATTGGACTTTGACCTATACAGAAAAGGAACGGCCACCAACAGGTATATTCCAAATGACTCTTTTCATTGTTTACAACATAAGCTTGCAAATTTGCACTTTTTAACATATAGATTAGTAAATTTCCCCTTAAACAAAGAAAGATTTGAAGCGGAAAAGAATAGGATTAGGAATATAGCTGGTGAAAACGGTTACGACGAAGGCTTAATAAATAAGCTGATAAATAGACATTCTTTTCAAAAGACCTTTCGGAATTCCACTTTTTTTCATATATCATACCTGCGACTCAAAATTTGTATCAATTCCTTATTATTCTAATTATACGAAAGGATTACAAAAAGTATTTAATAACACCGGTCTTAAATTAGTATATCAATCCGGTAACACAATAAGAAGCTTACTAGGAAATCCCAAGGATAAAACTACAGTTCTAGAAAAAAGTGGAATTTACGAAATTAGTTGCATGGATTGTGACAAAAAATATGTTGGCCAAACGAGACGCTCTATTCAAACACGTTTTAAAGAACCCTTAGCACACTTAAAATACGGAAGAACAGAAAAGTCAAGTGTGGCCGAGCATGCTTTTGAAAACAATCATAGATTCACATTAGATAACCTAAAACTTCTAAAAAGTGTACCAAACAAAAGACTTTTGAATGCATATGAAAGTATGGAAATCATTAAATCCAGAAATAGTTTAAATAAAGATAGACGACCCATCCCGTTTAGTACACTTTATTCTTTGGTCGAGGGGAGATAGGATTAAAAATCGTGATCAATCACAAATTATTAGTCTTATCTCCGCCCACTAAAGGATTGTATATAAGATAGAGCGTAGATTAATTTAGTTCATTGTTTATCGTCTCCTGATGATGCTAACGTTGTTAGCGAAACGCGCGTCGAGTGCAAAAAAGTGTAGTTTTGGTTTGTGGAAAACAATCATAACTTTGTCTTAATATTATCAGTGATTTATCATGCTGGATGAAAAACTGTATTGGCTACCAGCATTTATTTTTCTTTTTTAATTCTGCGTAAAAATATCCATTTGTCGGAAATACATAAAAAATTAAACTAATTATTTTTTTACAACAGCCTGTGTTACTTCTGATTCTATAATTAATATGAATTGATTTACTCACAAACATCTTATATACATATATACATATATTTTTATTTATTTGGTACTGAAATGATGCAACCAAAACACCACAAAATATTTTTTTTAGACCTGAAGAGCAGGTGTCACTCCGCGACTCTGTACATCTGAGGAGGGGAGAGAAGCCCCATTTCTTTTGCAATTTTTGTAGAATATAGGAGTCTACAAGAATTTAAAAAAAAAAACACATCTTTGTTTTTAAGTTAAATGATTTTTTTAAATTCGTTTTAAATTTAAACAAGACGTGAATACGGTTACAAAAAATGTTCTTAGTAGAAAGGGTAGGGGGTTGCAAATTGAAAGATGGTGCTACGTTGTTTTAAGTAGTCGGGAATTTAGCGTAATTGATTATGGGAGGTCAGGCTGAGACTTTTCGCAGCTATATTGAAGCGGTAGTAAAAGTACTTGGGAGTCTTTTAGTTAATTGTGGGTGACATCGGCAACAGCGTATCGGTTTCTCAAGTTTATTATCTCTTTCGCTCTCATTTACTAGCCATTGCGCTTCTTTTTCAATACGCTGTTTCGGCACCCTAGACAAAAACTGTCCAACCCTGTATATCTCTGCTTTTAACATTTTAAATCACATTTGTTTCAAATACAATACATAAACTTCATTGTATTCTCCTAACAGAGTTTTACTTAATCAATACTTATTATTATTGTTTATCTTAGTTTCCGTTTTACAACACTTGGCGGCAGTTTAAATTAACTAATTTATTATGTTTGCAAATTTCTCGTCAAAGCATTCGGAATAAAATAAAAATATGAAACTACGAACTATGATGAACTATGAAATACGGTGCGTGAAACTTTTTCTGCTTTATGCAAAACCAGATTTTGTTCCGAATTTTGGATCACTATTTCAGTCGACCAATTTCCGAGGAACAGGCTGGGTAGTAAAAAGGGTTGCCACCGAATTAAAAAAAAAGTTTGGGCCACAGACCTAAAAACCATAGACCCTGAATCCCATTCATAAATTCTTATTTGTTTTGCCCCCAAGCTAGCCTGTGTGCCAAAAAAGGACAGAATGATTTTCAGAACGTTGCTCGGCAAAACTGCGGTAAAACATTTAGATATGTTTTTAAACGTATGTCCTAGATACATCCATTTGTTTTACATACTCTACCAGTAGCGGCGAAAAATTAGTAAATATGTAAAAAAATGGGTTAGTTGCACAAAAGCAGTAATTTGTAGTTTTCACAACTAGCGGTTAAAAGAGCGTTTTTTTTACGAGCGTTGATTTAAATTAACGAGCGCAGCGACTGATTTAAAAAAAAACGAGTTTTTTTTTGCATTGGTAACTATGCTTTTGTAATTTACTGAAACTTACTTCACACACGTCTTTTGGATGAAGTTATAAAAACCCACCCCCTTTCTTGTCACCCTTTCAGAAACCCGCCACCAATTTAATTGTGTTATGTTGTTAAATATTTTTTTAACTGCTAATGGTGAGTAAAAGCGATTAAGGTAGGTGATAATTTTAATAATTCTTGTAAAATTTGCTGGTGCAATACCAAAAAAAAATAAAAATTCCAAGATAACTTTAATACAAGGTTGAGGGCAACAGCTGTTTAATAGTATTTTCTATCAACTAAAGGAAAAAGGCAAAACCTGATGTTTAAATTAAACCCCTGATGAAATATACTAAATCACTTGCATAATTATAAGTTTAAAATATTTCATATAAAATATGTTAAGATAAAAGTAAAAATATAATAAAATACCTACTCTTTTTTTTTTAAATTAATAATCAATTAAAGCTTTGAGAATTCAAATATTTTACTATACTTAACAATTTCGTTTTACTCATTGTTATTTTACATAGGTGAGGTACACAGAACTTGAAACCCTTAGGTCTGTGGTCAGGTACCTGCTTTTCTAAATTTAGGACTAAAATCACAAAATACCAGAATAAACAGGCAATAAAACATAACCCAATCCAACACAGCCCTACTCAACCTAACCCAACCCAACACAAAACAATCAAAAAAATACATTACACCGTTTTTTCTCTTAAAAAAAAAACCGGCGACGGCGGATTTGGGATCCTAGGGACCCTAGTAGGTGCCTCTATAAAGAATTTTTCATAAAAAATCAAAAATGGTAGAAAATCGTATAATGCATAATTACCAAAAACAATAATACCAATAATTGAAAATAGGTAAAGGACGACACTGACCGGTAAAGACAACAAAACTACAGTTGATTTTGACGTTTACCTTCGAAACTAAATCCCTTGATTTGGGTGTTATCGTTTACACACGATGCACTCCTGCACCATCCTATAGTTTTTAACTTCACAAGTTTAAAAAAAACACAAAAACCACACAAAACGTTTTGAAATCAGAAATATTTAGACACGGTCGGTATGGAACGCTGCAAAACATATATAATGAATGAAAACCTCCAGGTAGTGCGCAGAAGACAGCAAGGTATTTCGACTTGCCTGTTCTTGTTTAGGGATCATTGGGAGTATTGGAAAAAATATGGGCTTTTTATTTTTTATGAGTTTATTTTTTATCTTTTGTTTTGTAATTATAGTTTTTAAATAAATAAACATTGTTTTAAATATAGCTGCTTATAGTGGTAAAAAAGCACCAAGATTTTCATGAAATTTCAGAACCAACAAGAAAGTAACCTCAAGTTGGCAACATGGCTTCATCCTACTATGCTTTAATCATTTGGGGAACACGAGCTTATATACTACATATATGTAATCATTTTCACATCGCATACTGGCTCGGACGCGTTGTATCTTTTTCTCTCCTGATCTTTGAGGCAAAGATATAGTATAAAGTGCGAGTTAGGATGACTACAAATATTTTTTTGAATTCATAGCATTCAGAGTCTAATGGTGTAGGTCTGTGGTTTGGGCCAACAAAAAAAGGTTAATACTAACAGGTTCGGTTTCACTTTTGGAAATACTTTTTATTTTCAAAACGCCAATTTTTTATTTAGTTTTCAAATAAGTTCCTGACACTTCACGCTGACATCTAAAATTAACCCAAGAAAATTAAAGTTGTCAGTACAAGTAATAGAGCTATTGCCAATCTCGAAGTTGTTTACCGTTAAACCAATAATGTGAGTTTTCAATAGCTTTAGACAAAGACGGATCGAATCAAACCATTTTTTATACTGAAGAACAAAAAAAATGCAGCACCAGAAAGGACAAAAATTTTTAAAGTAATATTTATATGTTAATACATTAGGAAGATTCCTCCATGATAATCATAAAAAAATTAATAATGAGTGGCTCCCCCATAGTTATTTATGCACTAGTTTGTTCTATTGGGCATTGACAAAATAAGATGGTTCATATCATATTGAGGAACACACGTCCAAATCCTCCTTACGTCATGCCGAGTTCATCTAAGTTTCCATACGTGTTCGATAGGCGACAAGTCAGGCGATCGGGCTGGTCATACCAAAGTTTCTATGCCAAGTTCATGTAAGAAGTCCATTGTTTCACGAGCAATATGCGGTCTGGCATTATTTTGTTGAAAGGTCGCATTTGGGATAAATTGGCTGCAGCACTTCATCGATATATCGCCGAGCAGTGAGATTGTCGTTGATAAGGACTAGAGGCGATCTGCTTCCTAAACATATAGCACCCCATACCATGATACTTGCTGTCTTGCTGTATCACGTTCAACAGCAAAGTCTACATTTCGTCTCTCACCTCGAAATTGCCTACCCTCATGCGTCCAGCATGGCTGCCTAAACAAAACCTGTATTCGTCGCTGAAGCTTATGGTATTCGATTCGTCATTCGTTTTGCCGAGCTCTGTACCACTATAAGCGGCGAGCCTTATTTTGTGAGGTCAAAGGTAGCACCAAAAGCGGACGGTAAGCCCTCAGCCCCCTACCAAGCAATCTTCGATTAACTGTCATCCTTAAAAACAATCGTCCTGTAGCTGCAACTAGAACATCTCCTACTTGGCGTATATTATCCCGTCGATTTCTGAGAGCAAGAAGTCTGAGATGCCGTACATCACCAACTTGTAATAATCTAGGGCGTTCAGAACCCGCACGACGTCTATAAGTATCATCATTGGACCACCTTCTCCAAACTCTTAACACTGTTGATGGACTGGCATTAACCCTTTCTGCAATTTTTCGTAAACCAATACCAGCCTCTTTCATGCCCACGATGCGTTCCTTCTCTAAGTCGTTTAAATGATGAAATTGTTGGCTCGCGAACTCTTAGTATTTTTATTTTTTAAGTAAACAGTAAGCAATTGAAAAAGACCAAAAACTACGAGAAAAATTATCTAAAATTTTCAGAAGAGGTCTTTTATGTGTTGGTTGTTTATGAAAATGAATAGAAAAAATCTGTGAAATAAGGAAAGATTGGAAGGCAAAAAAATTATCAAATATTTCTTTTGAGATAAGGTATACACAGAAATAATTTTAATTCAAATCATTATCCGTATACATAATGTTGCATTTTTTTTGTTCTCCAGTATATTTTGTCAGACGACATATCAGCCAGGAGTTTGCTTTCTTCCTGATTACCCCATGATACAGATCCATCATCTGCGAAAACCGCGATGGAGCTGGATATGTCAAGTTGAAGAAGATCATTGATGCAAATTTGAAACAAAAGTTGGACCTAAAACTGAGTCCTGAGGAACGCTACATGAAATACGTTGTTTGCCAGATTACACGCCATTCAAAGACGCAAACCGATTATGCTCTGAGATAAAAGACTGAATCCATTCGGAAGCAATACCAGAAAAGCCATAAAATTAGTTAGCAATGGTTTATTGTCATAAAATAAATACAATTTTAGTTGACAAAGCTATTTTGATATATTAAAAAAAAAAGAGAATTTGCCTTAAAAACATTGAATAAAAGAACACATAAAGAGATAATTAGTTACCTATAAACGATCACATAACAAAACTTTTGAGCTTTAGTGCATTTAAAAAAGAAACACTAAAGGCAGTTATTAATTAAAATATTACATTTAAATAAATAAGTTGTAACACAAAGAAAATATGTTGGAAAAAGACTTGGAAGTATTCTTCAGTTTTGTAAAAGGCATGCTTTGCCAATAGATCTCTACACTTATTTCCAAATCTCGTAAGATTGACTTTTTGTTTAAAGCTAGAGGAAAGTGTTTGAAAGTTTGAGACAATGATGTATTTCAAATTAATTCTGTATTTCGGACTTCCACTGTCTATATTTTATTTATACACGACGTTTCGATCAGTACAATCTCTGATCGAAACTTCGCGTATAAATAAAATATAGACAATGAAAGTCCGAAATACAGAGTGAATTTCTAGAGGAAAGTGGTTGTAGAATTTAATACTGTTATATATGCATGAACGCTGGACTAAGAAAGAGTGAGGCATAGGTAACCTAAGATTATTTCTCTGGCGGGTCGGGTAAGTTCTTTGGTTTGGAAGAAAAGCTGAAAGATATTTTTTTATGAGACAGACTGTTTGTGTGAAGGTAAATTTAATATGTTGTTTGCAATAGAGGTCTACAGTGAGTCCTTGAGGAAACTTGGCACAAACATCAAAGGACTCTTTTCTATAAAATAAAAACTTACTGTAGGAACCCCAAAAAGGTACGACGTAGCGAATGTAAGACTCAACTAGGGAGAATTAAACTGAAATTGACTAAGCCCATTTTCCCTATTATTATAAAAATCTAGTTGTATAGAACTTAGCTATGTCAGCTCTCACAAGAATCAGAAGTTTTCTCACTTTTAACAGGAACCAACAATAAAATTATTCTTTTTCATTATGGGGAACTTCTAGTTTGACCACTCCATTAGTTTTAGTTCGAGTTTGTACAGGTCCTTAATCGAGAAGTTCTTAGTGGTTATTGGGTCTAGTTCAACTTCCCCAGAGCGCTATACCGCCCATATTGGGTGGTCAGTGCCTCGCTTGTTTTAGACAAGGAGCAGTACGAGAAAGTCAGGTTGTCATTTGCCATTTCTCCTATTATTAAAAAAATCTAGTTGTATTGAACATGACATAGCTCTTACCAGAATCACAAGTTTTCTCACTTGAAACAGGAACCAACAATAAAATTGTTCTTTTTCATTATAGCGAACTTCTAGTTTAACCACTCCATTAGATTTATCCCCTGTTCGAGTTTGTACAGGTCCTTAATCGAGAAGTTCTTAGTTCAACTTCCCCAGAGGGCTATATCGCCCATATTGGATGGTCAGTGCCTCGTCTGTTTTAGACAAGGAGCACTACGAAAAGGTGAGGTTGTCATTTGGATATGAGAGGCTAGTATGAGCCTGGTCTCCAGCTGTTCCGAGCAGATATGAAGGTTACGTTATTCGCATCACTATCCCTTACTCTCCAAGAGCCGGTATATAGCAAGAAGAATATTATGATATTATTTTTTTTTTAACCTTAACTGAGCTGACCTTTTTAGGTTTACCTTAATTCGCGAAATAATCTGTTCTACGTTTTATTACTTTTACTAAGCCATATCTTTTTAAAAGGGCTCGCTGCAACTCTAAAAGTTTTTGTAGAGCACCTGCTGCCAGCTTTATGCTTTTTAGTGTCAAAGAGGTGCTCGCTCCATTATCCCATGCTTTTACGTTGCCAGTTCTAACTTCATTTTACGCTCCCATAACTTATCTAATAAAAAGTCTATTGTAGAGTCAGATTAGAGGATTTTATTACGGGAGAAGGTAATTTTGAACTCTATAACGTCAGAGGTTTCAAAAAATTATAGACAGCCTAAAACAAAAATATTCGAAAAAAAGGAGTTTTTAATTTTGTTTGAGGAGGGTGACCCAGAGCGAAACATCTTTAAATTGTTTTTCTTTTCAAGGGTCAAACCATATCAAATCAACCAAAAAAAAGGCACTTTTCGTTTTGACCATCTCCGATTTTGATGATTTTTGGTACACTTATTCGTCTTATCAAAAAACTCAAAAATCCAAAAAATCAAATTTTTTGGATAAGCGGTTTTTGTTTTATTGATTTTTGAAAATCAAGAAATTGACCAATATGTCCTTGACAGACACTTACAAAAATAGTAATATCTCAAAAACTATTGATCCTATAGAAGCGAGTGATAGCTCATTTTGAAGGGTTTTTAAAGACCTTTTTAAAAAATTTTTTTTTTAAAAATCTCAAAAACACTTTTTAATTTTTTTCAAAAAAATATTTCTTTTTTTTTTCAATGTTTTTTTTAACATTTTTGGAAAATTTTAGGATGGAGAAATAATGGAGTCATACTTTAAAAAAATAATAAGGTATTTAATACAGGTATTATACAGGTATTAAATATCTTATTATTTTTTTAAAGTATGACTCCATCCTAAAATTTTCCAAAAATGTTAAAAAAAACATTGAAAAAAAAAGAAATATTTTTTTGAAAAAAATTAAAAAATGTGTTTTTGAGATTTAAAAAAAAAAAATTTAATTAAGAAAAAAAAAATCAACAAACTATATTGTGTCATACATCTTTAAAAAGGTCTTTAAAAACCCTTCAAAATGAGCCATCACTCGCTTCTATAGGATCAATAGTTTTTGAGATATTACTATTTTTGTAAGTGTCTGTCAAGGACAAAAATCAATAAAAACTATTTCCTGGTTGACTTGATATGGGTTGACCCGTGGGTCAAACCATATCAAATCAACCAAAAAAAGGGCACTTTTCGTTTTGACCATCTCCGATTTTGATGATTTTTGGTACACTTATTCGTCTTATCAAAAAACTCAAAAATCCAAAAAATCAAATTTTTTGGATAAGCGGTTTTTGTTTTATTGATTTTTGTCCTTGACAGACACTTACAAAAATAGTAATATCTCAAAAACTATTGATTTTTTTTTAAAAATCTCAAAAACACATTTTTTAATTTTTTTCAAAAAAATATTTCTCTTTTTCAATATTTTTTTAACATTTTTGGAAAATTTTGGGATGGAGAAATAATGGAGTCATACTTTAAAAAAATAATAAGATATTTAATACCTGTATAATACCTGTATTAAATATGTTATTATTTTTTTAAAGTATGACTCCATTATTTCTCCATCTTAAAATTTTCCAAAAATGTTAAAAAAACATTGAAAAAAAAAGAAATATTTTTTGGAAAAAAATTAAAAAATTTGTTTTTGAGATTTTTCAAAAAAAAAATTTTCTTTTAATTAAGAAAAAAAAAATTAAACAAACTATATTGTGTCACACATCTTTAAAAAGGTCTTCAAAATGAGCTATCACTCGCTTCTATAGGATCAATAGTTTTTGAGATATCACTATTTTTGTAAGTGTCTGTCAAGGACATATTGGTCAATTTCTTGATTTTCAAAAATCAATAAAACAAAAACCGCTTATCCAAAAAATTTGATTTTTTGGATTTTTGAGTTTTTTGATAAGACGAAAAAGTGTACCAAAAATCATCAAAATCGGAGATGGTCAAAACTATTGCCGGGTTGACTTGATATGGTTTGACCCCCAAGATGTTTTCTTTTGTGTCTTTTTGTTTTATAAATGTGTTGCTAAACCGCTAGTAAAATGTATGAGTGATTTTGTTTTTCTAACAACTGGAAAATAGCCACTTTCTGTACGATTTTTCGTACGGAAAGTTTTACATTACAAGGCATGTTCTTTCGAAATATTTCCACTCTCAAGAAAGGAGGTCCCTTGATCCTTTTTTGGCCAAGATGCCTATGAATTCTTGTTGACAGATTTTAGCTTTAATTTTTTTTGGCAGTTTTAACACTTCTAAAGAAGATCTTTTAAATTTATTTCAAAACAAATGGACTCAGATTTATAAAATTGTTGAATCCGGAGGAAATAATAGAAGCTGCTTCAAGAGTCACTTTAGATTTGCTGCAACCAGCGGAACTTTAATGCGTTTATAAACTGGTGCGAATTGTCGAACGATCCACAATTTTTTGGATAGTGACATTGCTCTCGAGGAAATAGTAGTAGAGAAGGGGCGGCGCGAAGCCCGGCAAGTAGGCCTCCCTGGGCCCTTTCTGCCCTACCCCGAGCCTGCCCCTAATCCACCGCCTGCACCACTGGTCTGGCAGTTTGCTCATTTGGTCTAACTGTTCTTTTTGCAAAGTCCAGTATTTTGTCCTCCTCATCCAGGGTAGGGAAACCGAATACCTGGTATCTCGTCCTCTGATATGCCTCGCAGTTCGCTATTCTCGAGGAAATGAATCAAGTCTTAAAAAAAAAACAGCAAGTCGCCAGGCGCAGATGGCATTTCTTATGAATATGGTGAAGATGTGTGGCTTAGGTATCTTTGTTCTTTATTCAATAGAATTCTTGCTGCAGGCATAATTCCCACCTGTTGGGCTAGCATTATTTTTTTATTGCACTTGTTAATTGCATTGTAAAGATTTTTACTCACATTATTCTTAATAGGCTTTTGGTTTGGGAATCAACAAACAATGTTATACCGGAAGAGCAATCGGGTTTTCGTAAAAAAAGGGGTTGCGTAGACAATGTTTATATCCTAAGCTCAATCGTTCAATATCATCTAAGGCTTAAAGGCAGAAAAGTCTATGCATTGTTTGTTGACTTCCGGCAAGCCTTTGACACAGTAGACTAGTCTATTCTATGACAAAAACTTTATAACTATGGCATCAGCTCTAGCACAATTAATACCATCAAGGCTATTTACTACCAGGCTTCTGCTCGGGTTTATTCCTCTGATGGGCTTTCTCAGAGTATCCCAATTACCTCTGGCGTCTTACAGGGCGAACCAATGTCTCCCTTTCTTTTTTCTATTTTTCTGGCCGATATAATTTTGTTCTTTTAAGAGAATAACGCTAGAGGCCTAAATATCGACAACATTATCGAAGTCGATATAAAAATGAAACTCCACTTTCTTGAAAGATACACAAACAATAACAGGCTATCAATACCCAAAAAATAAAAATTATATGTTTCCAAAGAGGTGGGCAAAGTTATCTAATCAAAATTTCCAATTAAACAACAACAATATTGAAGTTGTTAATAAATACGTGTACTTGGGTTTAACATTCAAATCTTCATCTTTCTTCAAAGAAATGGCTGAGAACGCACTTGTCAAAGCATCGCAATCTACTGGCTCAATAACCAATCTACTCTAAAACCTCAATACACTCATGGAAATATATTGTACAAGTTTTTAATTCTACCATTCTAAACTGTTTTTCAAACACTATCCCAGTATGGGGCCTAAGCTTCTTCAAGAGACTACTTGTTCTCCCTAAAACTACTTCATTATCACTGGTTAGACTTGAAACTGGAACATCTCGCATCAAAGTGTTAATCTTACAATTATTTCTTAACTTTCTCTTAAAACTGCTTCGCATTAAGTAGGCTACCAAAACTCTGCTTTTTAAGGCAAGTTTACCTTGCAAACAATACAGATGTAGACATACGTTTCAATTGGGCATCTCAGCTTAAATCCCTATTATACGATCTAGACTATGGACTACTTTGGGAGGAAATCTCGAAATAAAAAAGTACGCACCAATTATAATAGAAAAACTTAGAACACAATGCTTTCAGGAGGACCTGGCATTTGCAAACCAAGCTGCATATACTACCTTTTAGAGTGCCTTGAAATTACAAGTAAACCAGCACGGCACCTGGATATCACCCTGTCTATCCACACTTTTAGGCTAATCTCTCAACTTCGTCTTGAGCTAGCCAAGAGCTAGAGTCCCTAAATCACATCCTCTTCATCTGCCCGCTCTATAAGGAAATAAGATCTGAATATTTTCTGTTTGGTATCGATTGCTTTTTTTCCCATTTAAATAACCCAACTCCCCAAGCCCTGAAAGCTGTCTGCCTGGGACTTTCTCAAATTTTAAAACTCCGCTCATTTTTATTAAATGAATAATATTGTATAATCTTTTCTATATTTTATTAGATAGGTAGGTAAAATAACAAAAATAATTGTTTTCTTATTTTTCTCTATAAAATTAAAATACTTAATTGTAATTTAGCTAGCTATACGAATCCTTGTTATAGAAATTGTAAATTTCTGAGAAACAATAAAAAAAGTAAGTAAGTGGTGCGAATTAAAAATCATTAAGTAAACTATAAATATAGGTAAATAAGAGACAAACCTAGAAATCTGCTTTTCATGAGTTGTTTTATCATTATTTTTCTTGATAAGCTGGCCATGGTGGGCAATAACTGGTCACCAGTCATTACTGAATTAGCTGCGTGAAGCTAATAGGCACTACACTATATTTTTTGGATGTTTTTTACAATTTTGCACAAGTTAAAATTACAAAAATAATTTCTAACCACAAAAGTTGACTTGTTTTTCTATAGTTTTGATCTTAAAAACGAATGGCTTTAGTGGCAATGGTTACCTAGCCAACAAGAAGCGGAAGGCTAACATTTTCTTATTAGGATGTTCATAAATTATGTAACGCGGCTAGGCGTTGACGAAAGTGGTAGGTACTAAAATGTTTTTCTGATCGTTTGAAAAAAAGTACATATCATACATGACCGGAAAATGTCTTTACAGGTCTCGGCACGTTTACAGGACTCACCTACGTCTCGCCCTCTCCAGAATATTCATCGGTATTTTTACAATTGGCATTCCCTGGTGAAAAAAAAAATGTATTTTATGGAATTTCACTATCAATTTGTTTAATTCCTTCCAAAATATTGTGAAATTTTAGCGGTTTTTTTCCAGTATCTAAAAAATAAAAATGACAGGGTATTGAGCCACTGGGCTCTTAAAAGAACACCAAAATATTTTTGACCACACCCCGTAGACATACAAAAAGTCTAACCTCAAATTTAGTGAAATAGTGTCTTAAGACTACTTTTATATATTTTTTAAGAAACTATAGACAAACAAGCACTAAATAAGAAATTTTGCTTACTTGTCATTAGGCATGTTCAAAATCAAACAAAATGCAATTCAAAATCACTCAAAAGCTTAAATCGATAAAAACTCAGTACAATCGTAAGCGGTTGTAGATGGTTGCCATTTATCAAAAGATACTTATTCAGCAGAGAAATGTGCACATTTCAATAATAAAATGGATAATGCTATTTTAATCAAAACTATAAACATAATTAAATGAAAACGCTTTGGTCATTCTCCACTGTTCACACAAAAAAAAAAACAGTGGAGAATGACCAAACCTTTTTCGGTTATTTGAAATCCCTCTACCAATGGACTACTTCTTCAATAAACATAATTATTAAAGGTGAATTTGAATAAAAAATGCGCTCCTTCCAATTGGTTAATCTAAAAAACTGTTAATCAAATTTGTATGAAATGTACGAGGAAAGTTTAAAGCATTATCCCGGAACAATTCGCGTGAATTTGCATAATTTTGAGCTTTTTGAATAATTTTACGTATCCTAGAAATGTTTAATTCACGGTAGAAATTGTCGATTATTTTAAAAAACTACATAAAAACAAGATATATATATATTTCGAAAAACCACGCGATTGGTCTGTGGGGAATACCAGAAGCCTCTGCTGTGCGGTTTATATGTTTTACTAAACAAACTGTTCAATCAACTCTAGGATTCAAAATTCAAATTATTTAATTTACTTTTACTAAATAAATTGTAAGATTTGGATTTTTTTTCAATTTTGTTAAACGTTTTGTTCCCTGTGTTGTGTGGTAGAAAATTGTCTATTTCAGATTTTTAATTTTTTTTTGGTATCCATATAAATATTTGCATTACTCTGTGCTTAGACTTACTTTGTTATTTATTATAGGAAAGATAAAGATACTGTTTTTCTGACGCTTGGGAGTTGAGTAAACTTTTTTCGAAACTTTTTAGTTGCCGCACTGGCTATTATTCGCAACCATTAAACATGTTTACATGGCTGAACCACAAAACTGCTTAGTCCATTTATTTTGTTCAAAATTTTTATGCCATGATGTCAGAGCTGCTTTCGCTAAAATATCGTAAAGGCATAATTAACGAAATTTTTATATGTCTGTACCAGTCCCTTAGCTTTTTTGAAATGACAGTGAACGAAAATTTCCCTACGGTCTTGCGGTATTTAAGACCCTATATAATATGACAGTTATGGAAAAAGGTCCCTGTATCTCTAAACAATGCCAGTGTTCAACAAATATTTCTATCAGTAGCGTGTTTTAAGTGCGAATATTTCACTTTTCGCAAAAGTTCTGTGATAAAAACGAGTCGTTTGAGCAAAAATTGTCAAAAATTGGTTAATGCAAGTCACGGTGTTCTGGCAGATAACGGGATGAATGTGTGGTGTTTAGATTAAATTTAACGTGATTTTTCATTAATTTTTGAGAAAATGGGTCTGACGTATAACATATGACCGGCAAAATATTAAAGTTGGTAACTTTGTATGTGAAAGAACTGGCAAAAACGGAACAGTGGGAAAACCATTTTATTCACGTGTCCTTACTAATAATTCACAGGCCAACAAAAGAAAAAAAAATTTGGTGCCTGAGATCTAAGAACTGATTTTAGATGCACCTAATGTGCTGATTCTAAAACTGGCAGCAGATTTTTTCTATCAGCTCTAGTTTTTGAGATAGAGACTAATTGAACTTAGTTCTATTAAAAGGCAAAAATTAATAAATCAACATCTCTTTAAAATTCAAAATAGAAAAAACTAGGATCTAATTAGCAAATATACCTGAAATCGTCCGTAAACCAATATTCCTAGACCTGGTTAACCCGCATTACTTAATCCTATTAATTATGTTTGGAATTCCCTATGGTACGATCTCCCCATACCTACTCAACCCCGGCTAATTGGTTTTGGAAACATAGTACTTTTTATCTACCTTTATCCTTCTCGACTTAGTATACTGTATAGTTTTTGCAAATAAAGTTGTGTTAAAATTTGTACATTTTTGTCGTTTTATAGTGTTAAAAGCAGGCGTAGCTTTGTAAACCATCCAGATGCGAGTACACTTTGAAAGAAAGTAGCAAAACTATTTCTGAATTTGTAAAAAGGTCTTATCTTGCTTATTTTGGCGTTCATTTAGGAGATCAAAATAAATCTTGGTCTCCACATGTGGTGTGTAAAACATGTATATAACATTTGTGACAGTAGACAACTGAAAACAGAAAGTGATTGCTATTTTTGTCTCGTTAATATTAAAGGCATAATATATAATCGACATAAACGGACATATCCTGATCTAGATTCTGCAAGAAGACCTGTACCGCACTCTAAGGAAATACCCATTCCAACCTTCGGCAGTCTTCCTGAAATTCCAGAAGATGATACAGAAACATCAACGTCTGATGAAGTTCAAAGAATGCAATCGGAAAACGACAGTGAATTTGAAGCAGATTTAACAACTCCTCAGGGTTTTAATCAACAAAAACTGAACGATCTCGTGAGAGACCTATACCTATCAAAGGAGTGTGCTGAATTACTTGCATCCAGATTAAAAGAAAAGAACCTTCTTTATCCAGGCACTAATGTTACATTTTATCATAAGGAAGAAAAGGATCTGCTATCTTTTTTCACTCAGGAAAATAAACTGGTATTCTGTAATGATATAAAAGGACTCTAAATAGGTTTGCCAGAATACACTTCAGATGATTGGGGCCTTTTCGTTGACAATGCAAAGCGTAGTTTAAAATGTACTCTTTTACATAGCGGTAATAAATATGCCTCAATTCCTATTGGACATTCTACTACCATAAAAGAGGAGTATAAATCAATAGCACAAGTTTTGAAACAAATTAAATACGAAGGACATCAGTGGGCAATTTGTGTTGATTTGGAAATGGTGAACTTTCTCCTTGGACAGCAAAGTGGATATACAAAATACCCGTTTTTTATGTCTTTAAGAGATACTATGGTTCAAGGAAAACAAAAAGGGAATGAACCTTTGGTTACGAGAGAAAAAATCTTACTACCACCCTTGCATATCAAGTTATGAAGCAGTTCGTGAAAGCGTTAGATCGAGATGGAAATTGTTTTGGGTACTTTTCACGTAAGTTTCCTGGGATTAAATAAGGCAACTTATTAAAGATCCACGATTCAACACATTAATGAATGAGATTGAATTTAACGCTTGGGGTTCATTTGTTCACGTAGTTAAACATTTTCTTGGAAATCGCAAAGCAGACAATTAGATAGAATTAGTGAAAACTATGGTTTCAAATTTTCATATTCTCGGTTGTCGCATGAGTATAAAAGTTCACGACCTCCACAGCCACCTAGATCGCTTTCCAGAAAATTTAAGTTTCTGTAGTGAAGAACAGTGAGAAAGATTCCATCAGGATATTAAAACTATGAAAGGTCGATATCAAGGACGATGGGATAGCCACATGATGACCGACTAATGTTGGAGCCTTCAGCGAGACTGCACCAGTAAACTCCATGCTAGAAAGTCGTATAAAAGAAAATCTGTAGATGATAGTCACTAATATGAGTATGAATGTATGTTAAGTTACTTTTTATAATAAATATTTAATTATATGTGATTTTTTTGTTACTGGCAATAGTCATAGTTATAACGTAAAATATATATAGAAGTTAAAAAAAGTAAATAATTCCTATTTTAAAACTAGATCTGATAGGCAAAATCTGATTCTCCACCCAAAAATTACCCAGGAAGTTAAAAAATCGCCGGCACCAAAATGTGTGTTGGCCTGTGTTATAAAAGAATAGTAAATTTATTATAGAAACCTATAAAATATTATGAACCTGTTATAATATAAAATGCCCTAGTATATAGGTTTTTTATAGAAGACACATAAAAGCATATAAAATGCTGTGAGTTTGTCTGACTTCTCTAGGAAGACTTATAAAAAATTGTGTTTTTACCAATCCTGGGCAAACTATTAGTTAAACAGGATGTTCTTATAAACACTTAAAATTTGATAAAATATATATAATAAAAAACAAGGGTGTAATCACAGAAACCTATTAGGTTTAATGTGTTCTTTTATAAACTAATTTAATATCTTAAAATAAAATGTTGCTACTATAAAATGTGATACATATTTATAAGTCAGATTACAGGATCAGGTGAAAAGCAGTGAAACCGCAAATCTTACCAAAATCAAAGAATAAACTTAAAATTTAACCACACAAAAGCTTATATATAAGCCATATAAAAACAGATAAAAAACAGGTGCGTTTTTTATGAGATTTAATGCAGTTTTTTGGCAAGGTAGTCTATTTTGAGAAGAGAATGAATCTCTAACACGAACGCTGTAATACACTTGATAGATTGAGCCACACAGGTTGGATGGAACACAGTTTTTTCCTTAACCCAAATAGGGCCGACACAGTTTTTATAGAAATTGCGTATTTTTTTGGTTTGACAGGGTCATATTGTCTATACGAAAGGATTTAAAAAGGTTTTTGGGTTTGAAGTTGCATAGTTTTACTCCGGGAAAATGTTCTTTTAAACCGACGGTGGCCACAAGGACTACTTTCTAATTATTGTTTATGTAGACTTGTTTGTTACGCTACAAAACATAACTAAAATGCTTATATTTGCTTATGTCTAGTGAATGAGTGATGAGTGGAAAGTATATAAAGTATATATTTTCGTTATATTTTTTTGTAACACAAGGTTGAGGTACAAGAATTTTCTTTTTTTCTTTTTGCGAAAGTCTTTTTACCGATAATGTGGGAAAAACTTGAGAGGTATTTGGATGCAATATCTATTACGTTGTTGTCATGAGACTTGCATATCATAATGTCATTGTCGTCAGTTGTACAGTATTCAAAAATGCCTCTTATCAGATTTTTTTGAGCAAGTTGATAATTTGAACATCCTCTTACTCTCCAGAATCTTCGTCTACATATACAATATATATATTTTCTGGAATTTCACTATCAATTTGTTCAATTTCTTCCAAAATCTTGTGAAATTTTAGCGGCTTCTTGCAGTATTTAAAAAATAAAAATTACAGAGTATTGGACCACCGTGCTTTTAAAAGAACACCAAAATATTTTTGACTACACCCCGTAGACATACATAAAGTCTAACCTCAAAAATTAGAAAACGGCAGATATCGGTTAACTACACCATTTCCAGCTGTAATTTGGACAATATAACTTGTAATTTAGAATTGTAATTTTATTTTAGGAATTTATAAATTGAATTTTAGAAATACCATTTTGATTTAAGAAAATATAAATTTAAATTTTGAAATGTAATTTAAATATACAATATTATAAATTGAATTTCAGATTAGTGATTTTAATTTGGGAAAGTGGAAATTGAATTGGAGAAAACGCTAGTTGAAATTTTGAATCTAAATTTAATTTGGGAAAAGGCGAAATGTATTTTAGAGTTAAAACATTAAGTTCATAAAGATTAAATAACATTTTGCAAAATTCCAAATGAACTCGAGATTTACTATTTTAATTTTCGAAATGGTAAATTGAAAATGGTAAGAGTTATTTTAATTTCAAAAATCGAAAAATGTATTTTGGAAAATTAAAATTAAATTTCAGAAAAGAAAAGTTTTGGAGTGGGTTAAATCAGCAATACGATTTTATAAAACTATCTATGTACATAATGGGGTTGGTGCATGTTTTTCAGAGACAGAGGATTCATAATTAACGTAAAAAATATTATACAACTACATATTTTTTCTCTTTATCGAAAGCTATTACCCAACAAAATTACCTTCAAAGTTAAACCTTATATAAAATGATAAAAAACGTGCCATATTTCGATTTGTGTTAAAAGTTCTCTTCAAACGCGCTTGTCACGTGCTTTGGTCATCCAACCAATGGTTAAAGAGGTCACGTGACTTAAACATGAATGGATGCATTTCAGCTATGAAATGAACGAAGCTTTTTGACGTCAAAGCAGTGACGTCAAAATTGCAGCAGAGGGCTTTGAGTTTTTGAAATGAGGCAGGAATTCTAGTAATTTTAAAACTAAAAATAAGTTTGTAAGTTTAGGGTTTTAAAAACGTAACAAAAATGAGTGGCAACTATGTATGGGGTAATTTCTCATGAACGTGTCATAACTTTTTTATTATTCTTCAAAAGCACACAACAAATAATTTACAGAGAAACAAATTATATATTTAAGTAAATAACAAAAAAGGTTAACAAAAATACATTAAATCTTATACTCCTGGAAGCATATCTTTCTCAGCCAGAGCTTCCGCATGAAATGATGTGCTATAGTGGACAGCACCCGCGCAATCACTACCTACAATTGTCTCAAGATCAATATATTCCTCAAGATATTGAAGTCTTTGCTGCCCCACACCTGGCCAATTTACAGCGGGGATTCTCAGTCTATTTTTAACAGCAGCTTTTACTTTTGACCATATGATCTCTATTGGGCTGAGCATTGGTGAATATGGAGCCAGGCGAAGGAGTATGGCTGGAGATTCGTTAAGAACTTCTTGAATTCTTGTGTGGCATGGGGCATTGTCGCAGACTATTACAAGATCCTCTAAATTATTTCCCATCTCTTCCCACTAAGTCATCAGCCTTCTAATAAATTAGTTTGCTAAATTGGCGGTATATGAGCCTCTTCGCCGTTCCATAATTACTACTCTAGCTGCTGAAATGCCTCCCATCAAATGGACATTAGGCTCTCTTGCTGCAGGTAGCTCTTGAGTACACCTTGTTTGAGTTCGTCTACAAAATAATTTGAAATTCGTTTCATCAACCAAGACTATTTGTTTTCCAGCCCGAACATACCGATAAGGTTCATCTACATAAACAGCTCTTCTTATCTTATTTTCAGGAGAATTCATTGCAATTGATCGTTTGTGAACTTGCTTAACCGTAAAAATTCGTCCTTCAAGATAGTTTGCTACGGTGGTTGTGGATACATCCTTATGAAGGTTATTAAAAATTTTCTCCTTGATTTGTTTCAGGGTAATAACACAATCCTCTTTTACCCACCATATGATAATATCAATTTCTTCCTCAGTTAAAATATTAGGTTTTGCACCTCGTGTTTTGTGCATATCAGTACGCCCACATCTTACCCAGTTATGCACCGTCTTATATTTAACACCAAACCAAGTTATATTATCAAAAAGAGCAAAGAATCAAAAGGAAACAAGTAAAATTAAGTTAAACTTTAAAACCTCTTGCAATCATGCGAATATTTCTAAAAACTACCCCTACTTGCGCTGCCCATGAAGTGATTTTTTTTTACCTGACAAGACTAAAATAAACCAGTGCCCCTTGGTTGGCACAGCTAACGATCCGTTTTTTGTATAAACTTTTCTTGTCACTGGACGAGGAGTATTCACAGGAGTTCGGCACAATGGGCAAACATTTTGTTGTGGATTTAAATTACAGCATTTTGTATGGAACATGTGGTTGCATGGCTGCAATCTTTGCACGGGGTGCCGTTTCATTGAAACTCTGCAAATGGCGTAGTTATCTTGAGAGTTCATTTTGAAGATGACTAAGTCGTATTGACAAAGAGTGATCAAACGTTACGTTTCTATGTAAACCAAAGACTGAGCAAGCTGCTATAAGCACAAAGGACCGCTCTATGTAGCATCATATTAAATACTAAGAATCCGTGTCCTTATATATCATTTTATATTTTCTAAATTACAATTTACGTGTTCCTAAATTAAATTTGCGATATCAAATATTAAAGTTACTATTCCAATTTTTCATTTTGCACTTTCCAAAATCAACATTTGATTGTCTGAATTACTACCGAAAATGGTGTAAATTTTGTTAAAATTGGGGTAAATTTTGTATATAATATTTATACACTTCTAATGTCCCAACAAGGTAAAAACTTCCATGTTCTGCATTATGCCATACACAAAGTTTCGTTCTTATTAGGTAAATATAATGCAATTAAAGAAACATAAGTTAAGTTATTTAAATACAAACGCAAATTTTATGAAAAAAATTTTTATGTAAATTTTTTGACTTTAGATTTACGTAAATACTATGTCAATGTAACAGATGTGTTTGCTGGGTAAGTTTTAAACTTTATAAATATTTTATTTTCCCACATACTGACGGAAAAATTGATAGATTAATATCAGTATTGGGGCTTTCCTGACACCACTTGTGCCGAACGACATCCGCGCGCCAATAAAACTCAAGTGTTTACCAGACCAGCAAGTAATCTTTAGGAAAACGTGTTGCACGCCATATATGGTGTGTAAAATTTTCGAGACATTAGGAAGGGTGGAAAAGTTATACTATCAAAAAAAGCAAAGAATGTTAAACTTTAAAATCTCTTGCAATCATGCGAATATTTTGTAACGTTGTTTACGTTTTAAAGCGGTAGGCATCGGTTTCTTTTGGATTAACTACTCCTCTGAGAGATAATCCAACAGGCATCTCGGGCGCCACCCTCTGGATTTATGTGGTAGAGGGCCCACAGCGTCGGGTAGCTTTTAAACAGTGGAGACGGTTAAACCAGGGGTCTAGCTGTCTCGATTCTTAACCTAAGTAACACGAGTAAAACAACCAATTTTCCAACATGGCGGATTTATTATAACTTATTAATTTATTATCAACAGGTCTCTTTATTTAGCATTCAACGGTATACAATAGAAAAGGACGGAAAATATTAGAAATAATCGGTAACTTGCATGTCTCATAACGTTTACGGTAAACCGCGGTATTTGATATTTAATGTTAACGGTAGAAAACTCCTTAATACGGCACCCCCAACATAGCGGAATTTACATATATAGAATTCATAGCAGGTTTAGAGAAATAAGAAATTAGTGTGTCAGACAAAGATACCTTTATAGCACCACTACTCCATAAATCACTCCATATGCTGTTCCACCGTGTGTTAGAGAGAGATGCAAAGTGGAAAAGACAGTCCTAAAGGTATTCCGATCCAGCGATAGCACTGTCTCCCTCTCACTCACTAACCGGTCAGACAGCGCAAGACAAACCTATTAATAGCTTCGCCTGGTGCTAGAGAGAGAGATGTGTTACCCGTATTCCGAGCCAGCGGTAACCCATCTCACCTCTACTTACCATACGGAAAACTACATTTTACGGTATGTATAGAAAACCCCGCTATACTGGTCAGGTGCTTACCTATCGGGTTCTGGCAGGTGATGTGTGTTTTCGGTGCGGTCGGTCGGAGGAGTTGTTGGTAGCGGGCGGTCGGCAGAACGAATGCCCTGAAACAACAACAACAACAACACCCGGTAAGAGGGCCCGATCTGGAAGAATCCTTAGTGTTAGCGGACAACTATGTGCGCTGACACTAATTATTCTGCCAAACCTTTCCTTCCACCCCCACTTGACCTTCAAGTGGACCTCTTAAACTCTCCCTACCGCTAGGTAGCCTAAGTTTTGTCGATTTTTGGGGAGACTAGCTGCCTGAAGGGCTTAAATGTCGTGACTGTTCTAAAGAACTATTTGTTGTTGCTGTTGGGGGGGGGGAGGGGAGGGAAGTGGGATTTGGAGAAGGAGGGAAGGTGAGAACTAGCTCGCTAGCTGAAGGCTAGAGGGCTAGCTGAAGACGGGGTCTCTTGTGGCGATGACGGATGTTCTCGTCGTAGTTGACGGCCTGTCGAATAAGGGGATTTGAATGATTATCAGCTTTTTGGTATACAATATGGGCTTTTTCGGAAATAAAGGTCGTTAAGGGGGTAAGATTATTGTCTCTCATAAGTCTAGTATACGAGGTGTGCCAGGGAAGGTCAAGGGCGTTACGTCTGTAGCGATTCTCAAGGTTTTGAATGAGTTTTAGATGACTTGGCGCGGCATAGCCCCAGGCGGTTGATGCATAGGATAGGATCGGGCGAATTATTGTGTTTAGTAGTAGTAATTTATTTTTGTGTGTGAGTTTACTATTACCGCGAAGTAGGGAGTATAGATTTTTGTAGGTGTACATGGCTTTAATGCGTGTGTTTTTGACGTGTAACCCCCAAGTAAGGCGCTTGTCGAAAGTAACCCCAAGATACTTAACGTCGTCCTGCCAATTGATTATATTGCCATTTATTTCGACGTGTCCGACAGGTCCCTGTCTTCTACGGCTAAATAAGATGGCTTTTGTTTTATCGGAGGATGCCCTGAAACGCGCTCGACATCGCTTTAAATAGCCTTGCGTATCCCCACCTACCATACTCCCGTCGAGCAGGCTGTGCGCGCAAAGCGGTGGGCTGTAGCTCGCTGACCGTGCAGCATAGCAGGAAAGGGAAACGTGGCGAGTCAAAGCGATGTCTAGAGTTCAAGAATAGCAAATAATAAAACGTCATAGAAATTACAGAAATTATGAGACATGAAGTACCTCAAAAGAAAAGAAAAGCTAAAATAAATAAATAAAATTAGTAACTTCGTTACAATTTCTAAAAACTACTACCCCTACTTGCGCTGCCCCTGAAGTGATTTTTTTTTACCTGATTTGGCACTGGTTTATTTTAAACCAGTGCCAAATCTACATCTACACAACTAACTTGGTTAGCATACAACACATGTACAGTCTGTCCAAAATTCGATGGTTTTGGGGGATTTCTGGTACTTCTTGTCATACCTCAAGATTGACAAACATGGCACTCTAGATTTTCTTTTAATAATGTGGCGTGCCGCTTTTATCACAGCCTACCATATGATTTATGGAAAATATTTAATAACTCGACAGCTATTTATCCGAAAAGGCCTATCCCAAAATGGGGGGCCGTCGTAGACTGGTGAACAGCATCTTGAACTGCGGAACAGAACATCGCAGGATCGTATCTCGTCAAGTACACATTGCTCCACAATGACATTTTACGAGTCGGTTGGCGGCCCCCCACTTCTCAGCAGCTATGTGGTCGATATTGTGCTTAGAGTAACAACGACGTAGAAGCAGGTTCACCAGAGAAATTGTCGGATTCACATGGTGGACAGCCGGGGATCCCGAATTGAGGTCTCTACAGCGAAGATGCCGAAAGATTTGACCTGCGCTTTTGGGCGGTGGAAATATTCCGAGGCAGAAGGCTGAGACTTCGACCAGTTTGGATGCAGAAGGTAGCCGGAATAGAAAAGTTTTATAGTTTTTTGAAAGTCTTCTAACCCATATGACAGATGTTGTCAAATGTTATTCCATATGTCAAATTTAGTCATTAACTTTCTTATATTAAATTTAACATCCCGTATATTTTTTAAAACTTTGATATTCCACAAATATGCCATATGTTACCTTTGCCTTGAACGGTCATTGAACAAATTTAGAAAATTGTTGCCATAGCAGCAATGTGTTAAAAAAAACACCTAAACTATTTTTCCTTGGCTGACACATTGCCCTTATGGCAAATTATTTTTTATTTCACTCGAGCTAGAGATAAACCCTACATATGGTAGACTTTTGGAATCAGGAAGAATACATCTATACAGGGTGTTCCATTTAATATAAGAAAGTTGATGTCTAAATGTGGCATATGGAATGACATTTGACAATATCTGTCATATAGGTTAGAAGACTTTCAAAAAACTATAAAACTTTTTTATTTAGACTTTTTTTTATCATCAATAATAAAGGCGCTAACGAGGTTCAAAATATAGTGAATCACCCGGTACAATAAAGCAATAAAATGGAATTACTGGAACGTTAAAGTCGAATAAGCGTAGGCAAAAATAAAGTTGCAATTGATGAAAATAGTGAGTGCCTTTTTAACAAAGGATGGTAATAACTTTAGTTGCAACTTTATTTTTTGGATTTGTTTGAGGCAAAGAGCTACGAATTAAATTTCTTGTTTATAGCAAGTGATTTGTTTTGAATTTATTTGTATTCCTCTTCAACTTTCATTTTAATAAAAACTGATTTGGTAAATTTAAATTAATGTAAAAAGTAAAATTTTATTTTTAAATATATCTAAAACTTAAAATTGTCGTGTGGAACTTCGTCGGAGATCTTCAATAAAACGCTATATTTGGTGTATTGTTCGTTGATATATGCAGAGAATCATCGTGAAAATGTACCTCCTTGACTATATAATACTGTCTCGACTTTTCGAGCCGCTAAAGGCGTCACCCAACCAGTAATATACAAAGTGTTTCACAACTTATGTCAGAAACTTTTAGGGCGTATTAAGTGGCCTGCAAATAATACAAAAATATATAGGGTGGGCAAAAAAAAACGGGACCTTTTGTGTTGTCTATTACTTAAAAAGTAATTGTTTTAAAAATGTTGGTCATTTTGAAAAGCCAGGACATTAGAATTTTGCAATTTGATGTTAAAATTGACATTTCGTAAAAATCCAATATGGCGGACAATTTTTCCCCCTGCAAATTTTTGGTGTGCGCCACTGGTGCAAAACTAAAAATATATTTCGAAAGACATGTTTTTCCTTGGTTTATTCATGTATCGCTTATTGAAATCGGGTAAGAAATAAGAAAGATATAAATTTTTTAAATAAGTGGGTTCGGTAAGCCCGTAAATAATTTATATCTTACTTATTTCTTACCCGATTTTAATAAGCGATACACGAGTAAACTAAGGAAAATTATGGCTTTCGACATATATTTTTAGCTATGCACCAGTGGCGCATACCAAAAATTTTCAGGAGGAGTCAAAAATTCCTATTTTTAAAAATTGTCCGCCATCTTGGATTTTTACGAAATGTCAATTTTAACATCAAATTCCAAAATTGTAATATTTCTGGCTTTTCAAAATGACCAAAAGTTTTAAAATCGGACAAATACTTTTTAAGTAATAGACAATTAAAAAAGTCCCGTTTTTCTTGGCCCACCCTATATAAAAAAACACGATTACGCCGTTTTCAAAAGCCTCTTCAAAATTGGTGTAACCAAAGAAATTTAAATAAAATAGAATTCGCATAGAAATCTTGAGCCAAATGAGACATCTCGCTGCAAGTTCCGGAAGTGTAGATCGCTGTTGCCGAGTTTCCAAAATTATCCCTTATTTCATTTCCTATAATTATGTAACATAGCAATAAGTAGCATAAAATAATACAAAGATATCATTATGTTAAAGTAGGTATAGTTCAGTGGCGGATCCAGGGGGGGGGGGGCGCGGGGGGCGAGCACCCTATAAAACATATAACTGTCTGCCAAATATCATATTTGAAGTTCATACAGGGGGCGACCCAAGATATCTCTCTATTAAATTTATTCGTTCCAACGACCCTTCAAAGATGCAACGCAAAAAAAAAATAATATGGTAACAAAAATTATAGACAAATTTGGCGCAATTTTAAACAACTCTTCTCACACTGTTAATGGCAGAGTTAACATTGTTTAAAAACGAAACTTTAAATAGTATATGCGATGATGCCTTAACAGCGTTGACACTGTGTAGTAAACATGATAACCCTATCATCTACAACGCATTAAAAATTGTTTCATCTCTTCCTGTTTTGGTTGCTACCGCCGAAAGAAGTTTCTCCACTTTAAGATTTGTGAAAACTTATCTTCAGTCCACGGTAGGAGAAGAGATACTTAATGCCTTGGCCCTTTTGTATATACAGACCGCTTCAAGCTACTGCGAACATAGGGGGAATCAAGTCCAATTTACTCTCCGTCCCGTACGACCGAGGTGGATTCGAAACGCGCTGCAGTGTTATCTTTTGTAAATTCATTTTGTTTTTATTATTTTGTTTTATTTCTGCCTTGCTCGAGAAACAGATGGGTAAGTTCTTAATTGAAATAATACATTTTTAAAACCAAATATGGATGTCTACGAAGTTGCCGAAAAAGTGCAAATGGTCAAATGGTCAAATCGTCATAACCCAACACACGTTCGATATTGGTCGAGGGAAAATTTGCATTTGTATTTTGACGTAAGAACACAGTATCCCCAAAAACTAAATGTTTGGGGGGGGGTATTATAGGGGAACACGTAATTGGGCCATTTTTTATTAACGGCAATTGCAATTTGAATGGTCCTAGATACTTGGATCTACTGCAGCAGCACATTATTCCAACTGCTAGGCAGTTGTTAGGTGTAAGATTTGGTGAAACATGGTTTCAACAAGATGGTTGTTCCGCTCACAATGTTGGCCTTGTTAGGGAATATCTTGTTAATGTATTTCCTAATCGGGTTATAAGTATACGGGGAACTATTTTATGGCCAGCTCGATCTCCCGATCTTGCTCCTAATGACTTCTATCTGTTTTTGAAGAAGCTTTTCAAATTATCACCCCTAACATGCTTGGAAACGTTAGAAGGGGTTTTTATAGTAGGCTCGGATATTGTCTAGCCGAGCAAGGAGGACTTTTCGAACATTTGCTTTTTTTTTTTGACTGGGAGAATCTTTTTGGTTTTTAGAATGTATTATTTTATTTTGAGAACTTGCTTTTATTTTGTTTCTCCTTATTATTTTCATTGTAACACGTCGTCACTGATAAATCTGAGCAGTTGACAATAAAACGCTCGTATTTATCAGTGACAAAAAATAAGAAAATTACGTTATAAAAATTTGCGTATTTATTGACCAAATTCCGGTTTCATTGACTACGCTCCACACAGCACCGTGGTTAGAGGCGTACTAAATACCAAAGGAAAGTCATGCAAGTGGTGATCGCAAGCCTGAGTATTGGTTGCTTCACTGATAGGCGTGCGGTGTCTCTGCATGTACGTACACTGGCAAATTAGACTTCTTCCGCCCTATGTTCGCAGTAGCTTGAAGCGGTCTGTATATCGTTCAATGAATCTGGATTTAGAATCTATCTTAGACAGGTTTGCAAAGAAAAAAAGAAAACTTAATTTTATTAGATAACTAAAAGTTTTTTTAATACGATAATATTGTTGGAACGTTAATACTGAATGTATGTTTTTTAGAGTTAAGGATTTATGTAACAAATAACTTTGCCAAAATAAATTGGTTGTATCAGGTAGTAAGTATCTGTTAGTCATCAACAACGGCTCAAGCAACTACGAACATAATATGTCGGTCGAAACTGTTTGGTTAGTGGGGAGGGTCAAATCACCACCACTAACCAACATAAAAATTTAACCAAACTCCCAAAAACAATGATGAACATAAAAAAGGACTTTTTTGCCCCATGTTCGTCGTCGCTTGAGCCGACCTACATAGGTTTTATTGCTTGCGCCCCGCCCTGGTGAAATTGCTGGATCCGCCACTGGAATAGTGCTTGAATAGTTTAGAAGGCATGACAAAGTTTACTTAATATAATGTTTTGTTTTACCTTCTAGAAATCATTTTTGAAATCAGGGTTAGGACAATCTGGCAACCAGGGCAAGAAAGTTATTGAATATTGCGGCACGGTTCGGCTACTGCGAACATAGAATGGAAGAAGTCCAATTTGGCAGTGTACGTACACGCAGGGACACCGCACACCTATCAGCAACCAACACTCAGACTTGCAATCATCGTTCGCAGCTTGCGTTTAGTACGCCTCTAACCACGGTTCTATGTGGAGCGTAGTCAATGAAACCGGAATTTAGTCACTAATTACGCAAATTTTTGTAACGTAATTTTCTTATTTTTTGTCACTGATAAATTAGAGTGTTTTATTTTCGACTCCTCAGATTTATCGCTAACAACGTGTTACAATGAAAATAATAAGGAAAAACAAAACAAAAGCAAGTTCTCAAAATAAAATAATACATTCTAAAAACCAAAAAGATTCTCTCATCAAAAAAAAAAAAAATTAGAGCAAAGGTTCGAAAAGTCCTCCTTGCTCGGCTAGAAAATAGCCGAGCCTATTATAAAAACCTCTTCTAATGTTTCCAAACATGTTAGGGGTGACAGTTTGAAAAGCTTCTTCAATTTTAATCCGAAGTTCTTCCAAATTATTAGCACTTTCATGCCCGTAAACTTTATTTTTGATATAACTCCACATATAGAAGTCATTAGGAGCAAGATCGGGTGATCGAGCTGGCTATAAAATAGTTCCCCCTGTATTTATAACTCGATAAGGAAATACATTATCAAGATATTCCCGAACAAGTGAAACATTGTGAACGGGACAACCATCTTGTTGAAACCATGTTTCACCAAATCTCACACCTAACAATTGCCTAGCAGTTGCAATAATATGCTGTTGCAGTAGATCCAAGTATCTAGGACCATTCAAATTGCCGTCAATAAAAAATGGTCCAATTACGTTTTCCCCTACAATACCCCTCACGTCAAAATACAAATGCAAATTTTTCCTCGACTAATATTGACCGTGTGTTGGGTTATGGCGATTCAATAATGGAAAAGTGCTTTCATCTGTAAAAAGAATAGATCTCAGAAAGTTTTCATCACGAATTAGCACTTTCGATCATTTTTACGCAAAATTCCATACGACGATAGTTTTGATGCGTTTTTAATGCTTTGTAAGAATGATAAAGATTCTTTTTGAGAACACGTAAGACAGTGGCCGAAGAAGTATCAACTGCTTCGGCAATTTGGTGGCTAATTAACTTTCGATTTTCCTCCACTGCAGCGCAAATCATCACATCTCTTACTTCCTGCTCGTCCTTCAAAACAGTGGGTTTTTTATGGTTTCTCGGCGCTACACAACCAAACTTCAAAATTCTGCACAAACCTATGAATCGTTGATAAACTAGGTTCTGGGCGATTTACAAATTTCTCCAAAAAAAAGTTCTTGAATAAGTCTCAGTAGTCTGCCTTGATAGTATCATTTGACCATCTGCTCTTTTTCGGCAACTTCGTAGACATCCATTTTTAGTTTTCAAAATGTATTATTTCACCTAAGAACTTACCAATCTGTTTCTCGATCAAGGCAGAAATAAAACAAAATAATAAAAACAAAATAAATTTTCAAAAGATAACACTGCAGCGTGCTTCGAATCCACCTCGGTCGTACGGCACGGAGAGTAAATTGGACTTGATTCCCCCTATGTTCGCAGTAGCCTGAAGCTCATTGTATCTGTTTGTTTTAAGACTTATAAAAATGCATAAGAAGAACGCGGCTCTACAATGCTGCCATGAACAGTCCTCCGCAATTTTCTTACATTTGGTTACTGATTTGACTTTACCACTAAAAGGATGCAAATGATTTGTTGAAGTTGATAGATATGAAGTGAGAAAAACTCCTACTCGCTGAATATTCTTATAACTAAATAAACAGGTCAAATAATGACAGGAAAAACAGGAATAAATTCGGTAAGAAAAACAAAAGATCGAAAGATCTCGGGTGGAAAAGAACGAAAGTTCAAACTTGGATGAGCATCCCACAAGGAACACATCTTATGAGCGTAGCGCCTTAGGAACGAAAACCTATTGGAAATATTAACACGTCAGGACGAACCCGTATTAGGTGAATTAGATAAGTACCAGTGCGGAACGATTTGTGAGTGATTCAAATTTGGAAATCAATGTGTATGATGATGTTTAGTGATGTCTGGAGCGGGTGACCAGTGAAACCACTGACGAGCCCACGCTGGTTACCCAGGGCGAAACATCGTTTGATCATTTCTCTTTTCGCTTTGGTCTTTTGTGTGTTCCTTGTGTCCCGAGATCTTTTGATCTTTTGTGTTTTAGTTTCTTTGCGGTTGAAGTAACTGATATGAAGGTTTTTAACTTTCTTTTTTAAATTCGGTAACCTTCTGCGACGGGTTGTTCTTCTTCGTTATTAATAAAAATAATATCCATAACCAAGAAAGGAATAGTTTTATGTCATTTTTTACAACAAAACACAAAACATAATAAGTGAAAAAACTAATACTCCGCACCCCAACGCGACATGACATTCAAAACGGAATCAGCTAATATTGCATCGTTTGTTTAATTTCTCTGGACGATACGGAGGTAAGAACGATTGTTTTTTGTTAGGTACTTTGTCTATAGGGTTCAATGTACAGTCGAAGGCGAAAAAAATGTTTTAGCACATTTGAACAATTTTAAGCGAAATGAATCGTCATTTCACAAAAACGACCATTATTAGGAATCACGTCTTTCATTTTTATACATAAGTTGTGAAAAATTCTTTATAAATCAGTAAAAAGTATTTGCAAAGAGTCGTTTAACTCCCCAAGCCTCAACAACCCAATTAGTTAGAGCATTGGACAGGCATTGTAGAGATTTCTGGTTCAGATCCCCGCCGAGGAATTTTTTTTTCCGATTTAATTCCTTACTTCTTGCCCTCTAGGCCAAAATTAGTTTTCTATTTTTATTCTCTGCGCCTATTTTCTAGTTTATATGATCACAACGCAGGAAAACGTTGTTGCAAATGACTAGTTAGACGTACTCTTGTTTAAAAATAACGCATATTTCACAAAATTTACTTCTCTAATAGTCTATGTATTCCAATCCCCAGTTTAAAATAGCTGACGGTATGCGACAAACTGATTTTGAAAATAATTTTTAAAGTCAAAAATACCGCAAATTACAACAATTATGAAAGAGCAAATTATCACTCGAGTTATAGAAGATGGCTGGTCTATAAGGAGAACGACCACTCATTTTTAGGTTGATAAAATGATGATGAAAAAGCGCTGGGGTCTGATTTTCGAATCCATACGAAAATATCCGCATACGTGTACTAAATAATCGAAAATTTTTATGTCAGTCTCTTTCTATACCGTGTGAAATGAGAGGCAAAAGATAAATCGGTATGTGTGGACCGCGATCGAATTCAACTGGTTTAAAGCAATATTGAACGAATGGGTGGAGGGCATTCGTGTTGTTTCTTTTGTCTCCTATTCTATACGATATAGGACGAGACGGAAGTAGTCGCATGCGAATAATTTCGTATGGTTTCCCTGCTTGCCAAAATTATTTATCAGAGAAACTGGAAACCACAAAATATTAAAGATTTAACGATGCAATTCATTGCGCATTTCAGGTGCTCCCATCAGAAGATCATAAATATTTTCAAAATTTAAGTTTTTTAATGCCCAGGCGTTTGCAGAGTGTTATTGTAAAGAATGGTGCGTTCACTAAATACTAATATTTTAAGTAATATTTAATATTTGGTTGTTTCCAATGCAATGCGTTGTGTTATTTCGAATCCATCGCTTTTTTATCTCTTATTCTCTCTCTTATAGACCAGACGTCTTTTGTAACTCGAGTGATAATTACTCTTTTGCAATAAAGATTGTTTTTAAATTGATTTATATGCTGGTTAAATGGCGATTTTTGGTATCATTAAATGATTATATCCGAGATTAAAACATTAATTTTAGAAACAAGAAACTAAGCTTAAAACCCTTCTTTGCGATGCGTAGTTATATGTTTTAAATTAAGGAATTTTTTTGATTAAGAGGCCTTATTATTCTTGATTTTATTAATATGTAATACCGAATTTAATGCTGTTAGGCATTACCAGCTGGTGGTGTATTTGAGTATATACTAATAAAAAGTCAAAGTTTCAGAAATAGGGAAAAATGCATGTATGCCTCTTATCTTCTCCTGACCTTTTGTCAAAATTGGCGGCCATTTTGAAAATTGGGTACTAAATGGAAGTTAACTCGCCTATATCTCTGAGGTGTCGATCAGTTATAATGTTACATTTTTACGTGTGATTTTCAGTAAATCCCTAAAATTCAAGCATAATCTCAAATTTAGCCATCGCAGAGAATTACAGGTTATTCGTTGATTATTCAATTTATCTTGCCATAAATTAGTAGGTCACATTCAATTTGGTGACTCCCCGACATTTGAGATTTATTCATGCCACACTTAATTAAAAGCTGACATTTATGTGAAACGCCGACCCGTCCGCCCGACGCTATTTTTGTCTTTATTTTTTAGGGAAGCTTATCATAGAAATCAAAGGGGCATAGAACTAGTTTCGACAAGTGCGCAACCAACTTTTAGCAAATGGCATGAGTGCCGCCATTTTTGTGGTAGCTTTCAATCACCATAAACAAACCAACCAACCTTTACCTGTGGTTCGGTTGCTCACTTCACTCGCGTTCATTTTCGCTTGTATTGACTGGTAATGTTTTGTTTTTTTTGCGTTTTTCTTTGATGGATTGATTCGTTTGTGAGTGTGCCAGTTGGCGCTGTCCACTGGTTCCATTGTGGGTCACTTTGCTACAGAATATTCAGCCCCTTAAAGAGGCTCGCAAATTGCTTTGTTAAAGCATCATTCAGATCCAGATCAGATACTCGGAAAAAAATTATTCTATATTTAAGATTATTCTTTAAAAATTACATTTGCTTTAAGTATATTATTCTTAGTATAAGAATAGGGATTATTAGAATTAAGCAATTACCTATTCTTGATCTACGAAAGCTCTTATACTTAAATAGAATCCAAATATACTTTAAATAAGAAGAGGCGGTAATTTAAATCAAAACCAAAGCTATTATTAAATCAAATAACTTCTAGAGATAAACCGATAAGAGTTATTATTCTTTTAAAAAACAGGTAGTTTACTTTGACTAAAACCAGAAATTCTTCTTTGAAAGCGAAAACATATTAAAACCAAGTCGAAAAAAAACTTGTCACAAGAAAAAGATCAATCTTGACCTAATATATGTTACGAATTGATTGAATCATACTTTAAACTTAGTTTAACTACAAAGGTTTAATTTGGATCAAGTCCTTTTATTATTGCTATAAAGCCTTAGTTATTTTTAAAATAAGAAGAGTTGTACTAAAAACAAGAAATATCCCAATATCGACTCGCACCGTAAGACCGTTTGGCGAATCCATTCTCCCTCTTTGTTGTTTGGTATGGGGGTAACAAAGACATCTATCATTTGATATAGGTAAAACTATACTCCTATATCTTTAGTTTAAAGGTTCGGATTATTATAAACGCCTAAAAAGTTAAATACTTCCCTTATATTAATAGGAGAAACCTAGTATCATTATGTATACCCACGGTTGTTAAGAAGTGTGGATGAACTGGCGAAAGCTCCTATTGTTTGGCACGGTCTTGACCGCCTCTTTTGCAAGAGCGCTTCAGAGCGTGCTGTCGCGAGAGTCGATTCGAAATTGTGGTCATAACATCTCGCTGGCAGCTTGCGGAAGTTTTCTGATATATGCGTGAGCCGCAAAAACTCCGCACTGGAAGTACACTACATAATCCGCATATGGAAATGTGCGACTTTTCAATTTGTATCCAATAATCGTTTTGATTTGATTCTGCTACGGGACTGAATCAGCATGGTTATAGGAGAAGGATTATTTTGCAAGTGACGGGCTTACGCTACGTTATAGTAAAATAACATTATTATATTAGCCTATATTATATATATGCTAATTTTCTTTTAATTGCAATTGGTGTTAAGTGAAATATAAGGTCGGTTTCAGTCAAGTATAAGAACTATTTGAGGTAAGTATAATTTTTTCTTAATAAATATAAAATATTATTTGATTGAAGTATAGTTACTTTTGCGTTAAAAAAATGTTATTCTCGTTCGAATAGCATTTGACATCAATACAACCTAAAGCAGTGTTGGAAACAAGCAAAGAAAAAATTTTAATCAAGTATAGCGTCCACTGAAAGTAAAAAACCACATTGTCTTAAAATAAGTATAGATCTATATTTGAATTATCATATAAATTACACTTTTCTCAACGCTAGAAGAAATAGGATATTACTTGGATAAAGAATAACTAGTGTTGAGGATATCTAAGATGAAGCTAAAAAGAGCTTTTTTTCCGTGTACGTTGACGCTGACGTGCAATGCCCGGACATTCACACAGCACATTTCTGGCCATCTCATCATATTCCATACAGACCCTATATTCGGTGGCCTCACTTAGACCGATTCTGTGTAATGGTACTTTCAGCCTGCAGTGTCTGGTGTATAGATCAACCATTATCCGGATGTCCTACCTGGTGACCTCAATAAATTTCCCGGCCCTCTTCTTCTTCTTCTCTTCTTGCAGGGTTCTATAATGAACTCTTTGGAATGTGCCAGTCCCGGCAATTCTCTCCAGTATTGGTGGAACTTATTCTCCATCCAATTTGAGAGAACAGTGTCGATTGTGTTTTATGCCATTCCAAGGACTGGTTCAACGAAGACTCATTCCACCGATGCCAGAATGTCCCGGAATCTATACCAGCGAAACAGTGTCTATTCGCTCAAGGGTATTGTCCTGGCAGCTCCTAACGATTCTCGACGGGCACCTATAGGATTCAAGAGCCTTAAAGGCCGCTTGACTCTCGAAAAGTCTATTTATTGAACTGTTGCACCAGTTATGGTCTATCTGACTATGGATAATACCGACATTTTCCTGGTTACAATAAGATCACTTGAGACACTTATTCTGTTGGACGACCAGTCCTTCCTATCTAGGAGATTAGTGGGGCTAAATTAGAGTTTCGAACTTTTATTGTCTTTTTTTTAGTTTTTCACAACGTTTCGAGAGCTTAATATTCAAACAAAAGTTGGGAGAATAGTGTTGTATAGCTTTTTGCTGTTTACTGTTGCGGGCATTAGATCCGGTAGCAGTCCTAGGGTGTAGTGGCTCTGAATTACCCGTGTTAAAGAGTTTGGTACTACTTGACTTGCCCTGCCAGCGCATTGGTTGGCTATGATTCTGTATGTTATTTTTAAACCCTCTTTCTCCAAAACAAGATGTAGAGGAGGAAGGTTTAGGAGGCATTCAAGCGCTACTGATGGTGCGGTGCTTATAGCACTATATATTATCATACTTGCTTGACGTTGGGTGCTTGTTAGTTTGTGATTTTGTAGTTAAACACGTGTTGCATTTTATAGACTCTGAGTTTGTGTTCTGAAATGTGTATTTGGACCTTGTTTTTAAAAGTGAAGAGTGCCAGAGTGTAAAGCGTCTGTTATTGGATCAGAAAATTCAGTTTCGTACATGTTTTTCATTGGTATTTTTTGCAACTGAAGTGACGAAAAAAGGAAAGAAACATCAAAGTCCACAGATGTTGCCGATTGTAACGTATCTACCATAATAAATTTTAATGCTTGTAGGAGACATTATATATTTCTCTATCCTGCATATTCTATATCTATGGGATCCCAGCAGCCTTTTACGATTAATTTGCCGGAGAAATCAAGTACAGACAAAACATAAGGGCGTGATAAGTTGCCTTTAGTAGGGTCGGCTATTTAGAATATGGACCATAAAATCTCTGGAATTTTGAGACAGAATGTTCAAAATCGACAGGACAGTTGAAAAGGCATAGGGAAATTTCCCTAAACCTATTCGCTCCCTACTACTCTATAGCAGCCCCACCAAAGAATAACGGCAAGGTGGCTTGGCCGTAGTAGGGTTAACGAGTAAACGTTATTAATTTAGTAATAGGTTAATACTTATTTATTTTCGGTAAATCCTCTGTTTTTATATTAAATTGCATAATAATAAACCTGATATCTCATTAGCACTTATGTTTAAAATTATTGTAACCGCGATATCTAGCCTAGGTCGCTATAGTTTTTAGTAACTAAATATATACAAAATTAAATTTCAAAAGTGATTAAAACTTAAAATTAATATTTTTGTAAAAATAATGCCTTTCAATGGTGTCTGCTCTGCTTCGTTCTGGTGTTAAAACATTGCAGACTTTTCAAAAATCCGTAATGTCATTCTTAAAAAACAGCTGAATACTTTGAGGCAAACAATCTTCTCGTAGAAGAAAAATTCAAGCGTCTTAAACATAGGTAGGGATTTGGGGTGGGTTGTGGCATCTACCTTTCGTGACCTTTCCAATACCTTCAACGTTGTGTGGATTAGTGTTCATTGAAAGCAGAAATAGATGGCGGACAGTTTGAGGAAAGGGTAATACGAAATAAAATCGAGCAGGGATCAATATTAGGTTTGCTCCTATTTCTTGATGACATTATTATCGAAGCGCAGCAAACAACTGATTCATATCATAAAAATGTTAATCAAGACAAAATTGAAAACAAACATTTCCTCAAAAAGACCAATAGCTTACACAATACAAAAATAAATTTGATAGGTTTTATATCCGATTTCAAACTCACATTTGAAAAGGATTTAAATGTAATCTTAAGGAAAATAAATTCAGCCATATATGTTTTCAGAAATTTCTTAAAACTAGTAGATAAACCCAGTGATGCTTGATTTTCTATACGTATTGAATACGATATGAAACCATAATAAATATTTTCCACCCCCAAAAACTGTTAATTCACTATATCAAAACTGATATAGTATATTACATAACAAGAGAAAAAACTGACATATTTCACATGAGTGTGATTGTTGTGAACGAGGCGCTAGCCGAGTGAGACCACACGCGATTGTAAGAAAGATACTTTCTATCGAGTTGTGTACGCTATTTTTCCTACGACCACTTTAGAATTCAATTCGTATATTTTATTATTATTAATTTTTTAAAATTTTTATCTCAAGGGAAGAAAGTATTTTTTGTTTCTAGGGACGAAAATGGGTTCGGTCGACTTCCGACGCTTCTACAAATCATAGCCTACTAGATACCTACATTGCTTGGATGGTTTGCTGCCATTCATTTTCGTCACTAGAGAAGAAAGCATTTTCGTCTCTAGAGACAAAAATAAAATTGTCACGTCACAATTACTTTGTTATAATTTTAATTTGTTATTTTTGAGGTAATAGTAGATAATCTTAATAACAAATATTGTTAAATTTTGGCTAATGCTTTTCTGATTCGGGAAATATTCAAATAAGTTACATTTGTACATCAAAAACAAAGTTATGATTGTTTTCCACAAACCAAAACTACACTTTTTTGCACTCGACGCGCGTTTCGCTAACAACGTTAACATCATCAGGAGACGTTAAATAATGTTGGTTCGTTTGTTTATCGTCTCCTGATGATGCTAAAATTGTTAGCGAAACGCGCGTCGAGTGCAAAAAAGTGTAGTTTTGGTTTGTGGAAAACAATCATAATTTTGTTTTTTTGTTAAAGTTATGATTGTTTTCCAAAAAAACAAAATTATGATTGTTTTCCACAAACCAAAACTACACTTTTTTGCACTCGACGCGCGTTTCGCTAACAACGTTAGCATCATCAGGAGAGGATAAATAATGTTTGTTCGTTTGTTTATCGTCTCCTGATGATGCTAACGTTGTTAGCGAAACGCGCGTCGAGTGCAAAAAAGTGTAGTTTTGGTTTGTGGAAAACAATCATAACTTTAACAAAAAAACAAAATTATGATTGTTTTCCACAAACCAAAACTACACTTTTTTGCACTCGACGCGCGTTTCGCTAACAACGTTAGCATCATCAGGAGACGATAAATAATGTTTGTTCGTTTGTTTATCGTCTCCTGATGATGCTAACGTTGTTAGCGAAACGCGCGTCGAGTGCAAAAAAGTGTAGTTTTAGTTTGTGGAAAACAATCATAACTTTAACGAAAAAACAAAATTATGATTGTTTTTCACAAACCAAAACTACACTTTTTTGCACTCGACGCGCGTTTCGCTAACAACGTTAGCATCATCAGGAGACGATAAACAAACAAATAAACATTATTTATCGTCTCCTGATGATGCTAACGTTGCTAGCGAAACGCGCGTCGAGTGCAAAAAAGTGTAGTTTTGGTTTGTGGAAAACAATCATAACTTTAACAAAAAAACAAAATTATTATTGTTTTCCACAAACCAAAACTACACTTTTTTGCACTCGACGCGCGTTTCGCTAACAACGTTAGCATCATCAGGAGACGATAAATATTGTTTGTTCGTTTGTTTATCGTCTCCTGATGATGCTAACGTTGTTAGCGAAACGCGCGTCGAGTGCAAAAAAGTGTAGTTTTGGTTTGTGGAAAACAATCATAACTTTAACAAAAAAACAAAATTATGATTGTTTTCCACAAACCAAAACTACACTTTTTTGCACTCGACGCGCGTTTCGCTAACAACGTTAGCATCATCAGGAGACGATAAACAAACAAACAAACATTATTTATCTTCTCCTGATGATGCTAACGTTGTTAGCGAAACGCGCGTCGAGTGCAAAAAAGTGTAGTTTTGGTTTGTAGAAAACAATCATAACTTTGTTTTAGTGGAACCAAAGGTTCCAAATTCCCAACATACATTTGTATATGATTATGAACCAGATAATTGTGAACTGAACGTGTTTTTTTATAAACTTTCCCGTCTTTATTGCTTTAAATGGTTATAAATTTAGTTTCCGTAAACCGATTTTGATAAAAAGAAGCCTATAGACTCTGCAGAAGTCCAAGAAATACTGCAGTGAAAGTCACACCCAAATTGGTACAGAGTTTTTGTGTGATGCTCGAAGAAACAGACACACAGATAGAGATAAAGACAGACAGACAGACAAAAATTCTAAAAACTGGATTCTTGTAATCTATATCGTTAAAAACTCCACCAAAAATTAAAAAAAAATATTTAATGTATAGATTGATTACATTCGTTTGTTGTCATATTTTACCAAAATGCCCTTCTCCTGCGGAATTGGGATTTTCCGCAAAAATATGAAAACAAACCTATGCCATTATAAAAAAACACGTTTTATGCAAAAATTATCGGCAATTTTAATGCACTTCTGCAATTACCCCCTAAAATTTTCCAAAAGGTTTGCTGCAATAAAATACAATAATTTCTTCTCGTAATATTGCGCCAAAAACTATCAATAGTAATAGTAGTAGTAGTACAGGGGCGGACCGTGGGCCCGGCAATTAGGCCTCTTCCTGGATCCTTTCTACCATACCCTGTTTCTTACTTCTATGCCCCTATTTCCGCTGCAACTCTCCGGGCCTCCCCGTTTTCTTTATTACGAAGTCCAGCTCTTCTGCCTCTATCGTGGGAAATCCCACCGATTTAGTTACGCCGACATGTAGTTCTGAAAAAAAAACATCAATATTTTTTTTTCATGATGAAAAAGGACACAAATAATAATGCGTTATATTAAATATTGATATTAATACTAAATTAAATTTAAATATGAACAAAAGGCACAACAATCTCATTGTAAAAGAGTACGTTAATTTTACAAATAATATGTACGTGCCCCGGGAAAACTAAATTCAAAAATTAACAAATTACAAATTATTGTATTTTGCTAAACAACCAGATACAGGCACAAATTACAGACATATTATGATATTATTTAAATTTATTGTTTGGGTAGTTTTACAGAATTGGTTATAAACACGAAAAGGTCTATTTTAAATTATGAGGAGAGAAAGCAATATTTTATTAAAGTGTAGTTGTGATGAGCAGTGCTTATGGTAAAGAGGGATTAGAAATGAGTAAAATGCAGAGTTGTTATTTCTTTTCGGAAAAGAGAATTTGAAACTTAAGAAAACTAGAAAAACGTTAAGAATCTAGAGTGTGGTTATTTTAAAGTTAAGTTATAGAGACACCTCCTTTACCCTGCAAAGTTTTTAAAAGCAGTGCTAAAGAGACATTAGAAAAGGGTAAAAAACCAAGTTGTTTCTTCTTTTTGGAAAGGAGAATTTGGAATTAAATAAAGGGTAGTGGAACCACAGATGACCCCACGCTAGAGCCTAGACTGTGGTTATGTTGCTGAGTCACCTTCTTTATTTTGCAAAGTTCTTAGAAGTAGTGCTTATGGTGTAAAAATAAAGTTGTTATTTTTTTTCGGAAAGGAGAATTTGGAAAGAAATAAAGAGTAGCAGAACCACTGATTAAAATTATCCAGTTTTAAATTTTCCCTATTTCCAACCGTGATCTTTTCTTTTCGGACTCTGTGGCTAAGATTCCGTTTAAAAAACGTTATTTTCTTTTTTCTTGAATCATAACAATTTTCTGTGCGGGCCATTCTATTATCCATACGATAGTTCAGACAACAACAAAAAAACAATAACTATGACAATTTAAAAGTTATGTTGTTTGCGTTTGCGAAAAAAACAATTGAAAACTCATGGTCCGCGAAATTTTGTCGCTTCAAAATAATATACTGGCATTTCGACGGACGGGTTTATTAAACGTTTTTTGATAACGTGCAAAAGTGCTTTTTTTCATGGCACCGAACGTTTTTTTTATTGGCAAATAGAATTTGTGTTCGATTGCACAAAAAACGTACACTGTCATAATATATCTTTAGTAGTTTCTCTAAGTTCGAATAACTTAAAGGAACTTCTAAAGATATTTTTTCCGTTCTAATCCAAAACGCAGTAAGTTCTAGCCAGCTATTGAGTTACTTTGATAAAAATTCACAGTGGTATTTACTAATATCCAAAATAGTACCCCCCCTAGGGATAAATATTTACACCTGTGGGGGTACTAAATTTTAAAACCAAAAAACACTTGCTCATAAAGAAAAGACACTTATTGATTATTTGATTTTGTTATTGCAAAATACCACCGAAAACCTACTTTTTTTCTCAAATTATATCATAATGTAGGAGAGAATGCCCTAAACCTATTTTTTTTGACAGATCTCAAAATCGCAAATGGTGAATACGCCAAAAATTTGGCACATAATAGCTTCGTTATCTGTGTTTGAGGTTATAAAGTTGGTGATTTTTTAGATCAACTCTGGGGGGTGGTTTAAATTTATAACCCCCAGAAAGCATTGTTTTCTGACAATTAATAATAAGTTCGTCTATAATTTCCCAAAGTAACCGTTTCTAAAATAATTAATTTGCGTTATTTTTTATCCCAAGTTGCTCATTAATCAATAAAACACCTCCACTTTTGTCCCGAAAAATGCCATATTTTGAACCTGTTTTCAGCACAAAAAATATATTTATGAGGGCACTTCAAGGCAAAACAAACATAAGTGAAGTCCACTGATTATGTGCGAAAACTGTTTCCAATGAAAAAAATTCAAAACAACTGTACCTATTCATTTATTTACAAATTGAAATTAAAACATTGAGTTTATCCAAAAGCTTAATCATCAAACAAAATTTTCTACTGAAAGATCACACTCAAAATCCTCAAAGCTGCAGTTTTCATCGGTACTTCGCTAGGCGCCATTTTCTTATGTTCAGAAGCGGGCACCTTCCAGTTCGTTGAGCCGAAAAGATTCTTTTGTAAACGCATTAGTGAATGATCGTTGGATTCAGGTCTGTTTTTAGCCGCATTTGTTTACATGACCTCCTTTTGATAAAACAGACATTTTGTCGGTCATCGAAATGAACACAAAACTTGCCACTAAGTTTTTTCATACTTACAAATAAATACAAAGTTAATTTAATCCTGCGATTATGATTACATATCGAAATGGTTTTGTGACAGTGAGTACTAATCGCGAAAATCAACTCTCTCTCATTATTGATTACCGTCTCTTTTTTGAGTCCCGTAGATAACTATTAACTTAATCGGTTGGATCATCGACTACTTTTGTAGTCTACCGACTTAGGGAGTGTGTAACTAAGTCCGCTTCCACGTGATATCCGATCCCATCCGGCCCGGTTACCGGCTTTTTACCCTTATTTACCCCGGATTACCTCCTTCCCTTCCCCACTCACCAGATGCGAAAATCAACAAACAAGGGTAAGTTTTGATAAGAGTGACATATAACGTCTTATTATATAACGTTATACGTTATATATAACGTTCTTTTAAATTGAAATTTTCCTCTTAAATCTTACAAAAGGTTGCGTTAAGATAATTCTTCACTAAAAAAGATTATTAAAATTATTCTTATAAATCAACCTATGTCCAAAACTCAAAGTTGTTTGTATAATCTAGGCTTACCTGTATATCTAGGCTTACAGCGTGCTGTAAAGATCATCGCCTATTTCTAAATGCGGACAAGTGTCAAGTTATTGTATTTTCTAGAAAAAAAGTGTCAAATAACATAAATCTTGTACTTAATAATACACCACTCAAAGTTGTAAATCAAGTCAAAGATCTTGGAGTCATTTTGGATTCTGAATTAATTTTCGAGGCTCACATTGAAAGCATAATTAAGAAAAGTTTAAGAAATTTGGGTTTTCTTCTACGAACCACCAAAGGCTTTGGCAATCAAAACTCCGTTTTTCACATTTTTTATTCTATAGTTCGACCTATTTTGGAATATTCGTCTACCATTTGGAACTCCATCTACAGAAAATACATTGATCGAATAGAAAGTGTTCAAAGGAGGCTTGTTAAAAGTATAAATTTTAGATATAACCGACAGCGTCATTTTTACTCATACGAGGAAAATTTAAAATTTTATCACCTTAATTCACTTGATAGTGGTGAACAATCGGGTTGATTCGACATTTTGCATAAATTATTTAAGTTTTAATGCTAGTCCGTACACACTTCGCCAACTTTTTACATAAATAGAGCTAATTCTAACTATTTTTCAAACTCACCAATAATAAGGTGCACACGTACCTACAATAATTGTGTTTTTCTTAATCCTGATGATACTGATTTATTTAGTTTAAGTTTAAGATCTTTTCGAAATCATATTAGGAAAATAGTAGTTTAAGGAAAAAACACTATATTTTTTTCTTACCTATACCTTCTTTTTTAAGTGCGATTTAATTTTAAGTTTAATATTAATATTCTTACATATCCGTTTTTGTTAGATATTTAAAATGTACTTTGTGCTATCTTGTAATTGGACAGCTGTCTTGGCTCTGTAAAAATAAAAAAAATAAAAATAAAATTCTTAAAAACCAACAATTTCACTTAAACTTAGGACCTGTCTAAAATAGGCTAAACCCTTTTAGTAAATCCCACTGTCAATATCCGGCTTCTAAAGAGCAAGCTGACGAAAAGTCTTGAACCATTTTGGCCATATAAGACACTGCTCTTGTAAAATAAAAAAAAAAACCCTATCCAAAAAATTTACCTGACACCGCACCGCCAACGACTTTAAGAGCTAGTGAATATAATCAACGCTAGAGTGTGTCCGCAAGTTTAAAATTGTGGTCGAGAAATTCCTTTACCAATAGTATGACAAAGAAGAGACGTAATGAAAACAACGACAATTTTCCTTAATTCTCGGACATACTTCTTTTTGACAACGGTTTGCCTGCATGCAAGCACAATGAGTATCTCATATTATAGAAACACTAAAATATATTGTAACTATTCAAATATTTAAAATTTAATATACAAAAAAAAATGATCGAAAACCAAACAAAATTTACATTTTGTTCTTCAGCCGCAAAAAAAATGAAGTTTGGGTTAATATTCAATACAAGCTGTTTAGTCTTCTTAGGATAAATAATCTATTGATCAACATCCTTCATACTAGATCGCAAAGTCTTTTAGCTGATCTATAGTCAGGATTGTTTAGCACAAATACAATCCCAAGTAGCACAGGTTCGACAATATGGACTTTAAAGCCAAGTCAATGCTGCAAAAACGTTAGTACAGCTCTCTTTTTGCTTTAAAATAGCTATCTTCATTTAATCTGTAATTTTGTCTGTTAAAATTGTTTGACTACTATATTTACACTCAAAATAACTTCTATAGTTATACCATCTAGCGAGTCAACTTTTAAAAGTAAAAGTTATACTTAAAAATATGCTAAAACTTAACTAACAAAATAGTTGCAATCTTAACTTATTTTCTTAAAATACAACTGAAAAAAATGCCAAAATGGCTACGGCAGTTATTTGTTGTATCCTAGTGCAATTTTTATTAAAATGCAGCTGCTTTCAATGCTATTTAGCATTTGAGAATAAGGGCCGTGAGCCCACAGCAATAACGCCAAGATTTACTTTTGTTTTATATTTATTGTTTAAAAAAATTGGTTGCACGGGCGGGCAAGCGGCCATGTTTTATATATTACACATAACCTCTTAAAAATTTCTGAAAAAACAATATTTTTTACATAAATATGCTCAAATCTAAGTCTGAAAATCTTTCAAAATTACCTAAATATTCCAGACATGATGTTTTTCCTTTAAGTCTGGATTAAAATTTAAAAAAAATACAAAATTTGTAATTAAAAACACTCTTATTATCTAAAATTTTTGAAGCGCGTAAAGTGTGACGAGGCATCATAAAAGGTTTCGCTGTTCTGCTGTATTTTCAGTTGCTGTAGATGTTGTTACAGGCAAAAAATATTCCTCAAAATAGCTGACAACATTTTCATGATGTTTTTAAAACGTTGTGGCAGAAGACAGCAAAAGCATTATAGTTATATTTTTTGCTCCTAGACGAAATTGGGCAATCATAGAGAAGATGAGATAAGCTTTCAATTTGATTTTTATTGCAAATGGTACATTAGTGCTACCATAAGTTGAGCTAGAATTCTTTTGATGCATATTGAAAGGTACAGCTGTAAATACGATGCAGCTGCATTTGACAAAGTCAGGAAAGGGCAAATATTTAAAAAATTTATTGCTAGTTGCCTGTTTTTATCGTGCAGTTTGTTATAGAATAGCGATAACATTTTACTTTTGTTTCTGACAAAAAAAAAGTAACGGGATACGTTTTTTGTCCATGTTATTTCAAAATCTATTGAGGCAAATAACTCAATAATTTGTGATGCCCAGTTGTATCGCGAAACAGTATAATGAGTGAGTTGTCACCGTCTAACGAAGCACTTTTTAGGTAAATGAGAATTATTTATTTTTAGAATTTTTATTATCCAGTTTATGGTTTTTTGTGTGACCCCCCTCATGGAGACAGATCAGTCACGTTGCGGGTTTAAAACTTGGGCACCAGTAACGGAAATTTTTTTCTGGTAAAATATAAGGTGGGCGTTAGTTTTGCTAACGTAAGTTTGATTTGTGTGATTTTAGCTTCTGCGAAACGATCCAAGAGAGGACATTGTTGGAAAGCACAGTCTTGGTACGTCAAATGAACATGAAGATCGCCTTTTCCAGTTCTGTCAGGAAAGGCATTTTATCGTTTCCAATACTTTCTTTAAACTTCCAGCTAGACGCCTTTATACTTGGACTTCTAAATCCGACTATTCTGATACTTTAGAACTAGAAATCAAATAGCCTTTATATTAATTATTAAACGATTTAGAAACTGTATTAAATCTGTAAAAACTTACCCTGGCGCAGACGTAGGCTCGGATGACAATCCAGTCCAGTTGTGGCCAAAATTAAATTTACCCTCAAGAAAAATCGTTCCCCAAATAACAAACCCAGACCCAAGTCGAATTTAATAAAAAGCTTAAATACATTTTTTGGACAAAGGTACTCGTACTCGAGAGCACAACGCTCTTAGGCAAGGATGCAACAAGAAATAAAAAGAAAGTATGTACGACCGATGAAATCCTTGAGTTGATGGATAAAAGACGCAGTAAAAAAGGCAGTACCATGAAATCAACAGAGAAATAAAAAACAAGATAAGGTCAGCAAACGAAGACTGTATAACACAGCATTTTCAAGAAATAGAAAATCTAGATGTTAAACATGACACTTTCAATTTACACAAACGCACAAGCAGAAATCCTTGTGAACAGGCAGGGCAAAATCATACTGGATACCAAAGAAAAACTAAAAGAATGGTGTAGCTAATTAAACATCTATTTAACGATAACCGATCCGAACAGCCAGAAGAATTCTCAAACCAACGCATAGATATAGTTCCAGAGGAAGTACAATGCGCAATATCTTCAGCTAAAAACAGAAAAGCGGTAGGACAAGACGAAGTATACACTGAGGTTTTAAAGCTAATAAAAAACGAAGATTCGGTAAATACGCTGGTTAAACTTTTTAACATGATTTATCGCAGCAGTAAAATCCCTAATGACTGGCTAAAATAAACCTTTGTTACACTACCTAAAAACATTCAGCAAAGAAGTATAGTGATTACCGTCTAATCAGCCTAATGAGCCATATGTTAAAAATATTTCTAAAGATTATCCATAAAAGAATTTATGGAAAATGCGAATCCTTTATGGGCGACACGCAGTTTGGATTTCGTGGTGAGTTTGGGACCAGTGACGCCCTGTTTGGCATTCAAGTCTTATTGATTTTTGTCCGTTTGTAATATAACTAAAAAAATAATTTTAAACTAAAAAAATTACTGTATATATATATGTAGGGCAATTTATGGTAAATGAACAAGTTAGAAAAAATCCTGGTGCAAATATTAATACCCGTGGTTTGAAATACACAAATGTCGCATTTTCTAAGTTATTGTTAATATCCACAAAAATTAGCCATACTAAACTTGGTGAAATAAGGAAAGGGTGTTTTAACACTATATATAAATAGTTAAATGGAATCCAAATGCAAGTGTGGGTACGGCACTCTCCAAGGCCTCTGCAAAATGTCTTCTGGAGCAAAATATTAATATTTATATATATATATATATTTATTCGCGTTTAAGGGCTTCACTATGTCCAACCACTTCTGAAAAATTACGGAACTGCTTTTGGGGAAACAATATCTTTTTTTATTGGGATCATGGCACGGTCTCCGCAGCTTTCAACACAGGACACTCTAACTCTTTGTTTCTCAGCCATTGCAATCAACGGCGAACCTCAGTTTTCAAAATGGAACTCATAACCAACATTCTGTCACTTTTGTCATAATGTGCTGCAGATTCCTAGTATATTGCCAACCTAAATATTATTATGTTGGCAGTTTCTTTGCACGCGGAAAGATAACCGCACTTTGACCGTGAAGTGACGGATCTATAATTCCTTAACATATGCTCATAGCTAAATAAAAAGGTCACCTTTACCTCTATTAATGTAAGGGGACACAGGAATAAATTCCGTAAGCTTCTGCGACAGGTTGTTGTGCCTTGTTATAAATTAAGACAATATCTACTAATTCACTGTTTAATTTTCGAACAAGTAAATAGTTGTTTTGTCATTTTTTACAACAAAATCACTAAAAAACTAATACTCCGCACCAAAACGCGACGTGACATTCAAAACTGAATCAGCTAATATTGCATGGATTGTTGACTGTTGTAAGTGCGTGGCGGGCTACGCACTTGCTTGCTTGATGGTCATTTTTTGTTAGGTACTTCGTTGATAAACTTCAATGTACAGAGAAAGCGAAGAAAATGTTTTAGCACATTTTTGGTAATTTTTTGGGGAAAACCTTTAAACGAATTTAAGCGAAATGACTCGTCATTTTAAACACAGAGCAGTATTCGGAATCACGTCTTTCATTTTTACCCATAAGTTATGAAACACCCTATATACAGTCTCAAATTAGGTCACAAAAATTAATTTTAATCAAACCCTTTCCGATATCAATTTCCTTCAGGCATCAGGCGCTTTTTTAAGATTCCGGGCAAATGGCTGCCCATTTATTCGTTACCTATACCGAATTTAAAGTAATTGCCAGCTATATTACTTTTTCATGCCCGACAAAAGAAAATCCCATTGAAGAAAAACGAAAAAAAGATTCTTAAGAACCCACTATTTTACCCCTGAAGAATCTTTTATGCGCATAAAAAGAACCAATCGATTTGTTTTATGTAAAGGCAATCTTGATCAAACCCGTCTCGGTATAAAGCACTAGGCAGTCTGTCACAACTCACTTTATATTTCAGCCTCACTTTTGCCAAACTAGAGTACAGACACGACGTCTCTATTTAACACGATGAGTAGTGTCACTGTTTCACACGAAAATAATGGCTCTTTTGTTGTTTGTTGTGTGTGCGCATATTCAATGTCAGCAGGAACAAATATTTTAAACTTTTCTTTGTCCTCATGGACACTTTATCTATGTCCACGCTTACATTTGGGTAGTATTAGAGGCTCTCTATACATTTGACAGTTGATTGTTTAACATAGGTGGGCAACTCATATGGTCATCTCTTTCTAGTTTTTTTTATATTTGCCTGTAAAACCGATTTTATGAAATGGACTGATGTTTTGTTTTCTTCTTTTAATTTCCCCACACAGTTTTTGAATGATGTTGAGTTTTTTGGTTAGTAAAATATGTCGAGCTTTGACACAAAAAAAATCAGTAAAATTAGCGGGAGATTTAAAAAGGTTAATAGTAGGTAAAATAGAAAAAAATATTATTGATCTATCTTTTTATTCCTCTTTTTCTTAAAATAATAACAATATATAATAATATTTAAATTCCACAAATTCTTCCTGAGGAAATTACTTTGCATCCAGACTTTGCTTTGATCGAAGCATCAAATAAATATCAAAATTTAACAGGCATTTCGGATACTTCTAATTTAAAATCACAAAGAGATTTCGATACTGCAATGTGTGATTCTTTCAGCAAATTTTTTTATCTTCAAAATCTCAACGTGATCAAGCACTTCTAGCTCTTAATGAGCCCGAGAGTAATGCGTGGCTTAATGCTTTGCCCTCTTCTTCTTTAGGAAATTTATTGGATGACTCGTCTTTTCGTATTTCTGTCGCTTTTCGTCTTGGTCTTCCTGTTTGTGAGTCTCACACCTGCACTTGTGGCGAAATAGTGAGTAAATTGGGTCTTCATGGCCTTAGCTGCAAAAAAAGTGCAGGTCGATGGACTCGTCACATAAAGAGGTCTCTGGTTTCAACAGGATTTCCAGCGAAACTAGAATCGTCCGGTATTTGTAGGAGTGACGGAAAATGGGCAGACGGGGTCACTTTGATTCCTTGGAAGGGGGGAAAAACTTTAGTTTAGGATGCCACCTGCTGAGACACGCTTTGCAGCTCCTATCTTGGTAAAACTTCTCATAAATCGGGAGAAGCGGCTAAGATAGGAGAAATACAAAAAAGGACAAAATATAAAGAGCTAGAAGACAGAGGATTTTTGTTTTACACTTTTGCAGTGGAAACTCTAGGTCCATGGGGTGATGAAGCTAAAAAATTAATTTTCGAAGTAGCAAAAAAAAATGAAACAAACAATGCTAGAAGTTCCATCACCCAGCGGATCAGTATCGCCATTCAAAGGGGGAATGCGGCCTCAGTGCTGGGGACCTTACCCAAAGAACAAGGATTGGAAGAAGTTTTTTATTTATTGTTTTTTTATGATTAATTTTAATTTTGATTTTTTTTTAGTTTTAAACGAATTTTTACAATTTTATGGCTATATATTTATGATTATTAAAAATAAAAACTTTATATTTAAATTTCACTAATCTTACTTACTTCGCAAATTTGACTAATTTTATTTTAGTTTTCCAGTTTGGCATCTCTCTCCATTTTTCTTGCGTTTCTTTTTTCATTGAATAATAAAACAATACATGGCCGTAGTCGCGATTATATTCACAGTTTCTTATATCGCAATATTAGATTTTGAAACCGCATATAAATATTAATCATTAATTTTCTTAAATACCTGTTCAATTATTTTAAAATGTGCTAAAATACACTTTAGTAGGACACGTTTTTTGGTAAATTTAAAGACTGCAAAGAACTTTGATTGAAAGAAATTAATACCACATTATGTTTTAAACACTCTACACTTTGAAAAATTACGATTTTTGCTGTTTTTTGGATAAAAATTGCAAAATAAAAATCATATGCACGCGAGTATGCACGATACCATTCAAGATGATAGACATATGACATAACAGAAATTTTTAGTAAACATTTGCCTTAAATTATGTCCATCTTTCTCTAAAATACTTTTTATAGCCTCCTGTCCCTTTTCAGCAACCTTAAATATTTTTGCACATCACTAAATTCTGCCCTGCCTCTCTAAATATTTTTCATTTTAACAGTACTTTTTTTGAAAGCCTAAAAAACAGTCAAAACTTGTTAATTTTGAATCTTTTATTCTAGAAATCGAAACTTTGGAAAGAAAGCTTTAAAATATAAGCAATATTATGACATAAAAATGTGAAAAACGTAGTAAAAAATTGCTTTATCAAAAACGTTACCCCTTAAATTATACTAAAATATTTTAAGTCTTAAATTACCATCATGGCTTGACCATAACATTGACAGAATTATTTATTTCCAATGGTTGCCAACACACAAAAAATTACCAACATTTTCCTGACAACTGCCAAATCGAGTTACTTACCTCTGGTAAAACAATAACTGTCAAAAATTGTATACATGACTTCCAGGTAGTGTTAGACTTTAAACTAAACCTCTCCCCTTTTATTGTCTACATTTGAAGCAAGTTGTCGCCTGGTTCAGGCTGTAGGTGACTAGGGGACGGGTACTTAACATTTTGGGTATAAATAAGCCCTCGAGATACGTTCCACCTAACGAGAATGACTCCACTCAAATGTCTCACTTTTTTACCTAATGAGGACTTGACCACCGGCGCGGTGTATGGTGAAATGTGAGACAAGGGAAGCAGTAAAAACACTTTGGGAAGAACAGCCCAACATTAAGGCTTCTTAGCTAAAGAATCACCTTGGTTGATGGCATTTACTTGGATTACTTTTGGTTGCGTTGCACCGCCTATGTTTGGGTAGGTAACTGCAGAGATTTTCCTCTGGGCGATGGGGTCACTACTTTTGCATGGCCACCGTATGACCCGAATAGTTTGTGACAATAGTAACGCAACGAAACCAAGTCTACTAAACCTACGCTCTTTTTGCTTCATGCCCTAGTCTGACCTAGTAGTAGTAGTAGTAGTAGTATAGGGGCAACCCGTGGGCCTGGCAATTAGGACTCTTCATGGCCCCTTGCTACCATATCCCGTTTCTTACCCTGCTATGCCCCTACTTCCGCTGCAACTCTTTCCGGGCCTCTCTGTCTTCTTTACGAAGTTCAGTATGTCGGCCCATTTGAATGACTGCAGCTTTTCTCCCTCTATCGTGGGATTCCGGACTTCAGCTGCCTTGATCTAGCATATGCATCGCACTCTGTTATTAAATGCCACGCTGATTCCTCTTTGGGTCCGCGGGATCTCCTGCTACTCTCATTTGTGTCAAATGTTTTTTCAGTCGATTGTCAAGGCAAAACTGATGATTATTATGAGTTGTTAAAACTACAAAGCTAAGCTAGGCTAGCTTTGATGTTTTTAGAACTTAGTTGGCAGACACACAATCTAACTTGTGTCACACTGACGAGATCAAAATAAGTTCGAAATACGTGTGTGTCTGTGGCTAGTCTTAAGGTTTTCTTTTTGGAAACATCTGCGATACCTGGTATGTTGATGGAGTTTGATAGCCCCGGTGCATAACCTTGGAAATACCAAGTGAGGTAGGGACTTGAGTTTTGTTTTGTAAATCCGTAAAATATTTTTTATATATTGACCTATTTCTAAAATAAAAAGTTACTTGGTCCAGCTCTACTTTGGCTAACATTGACCAATTTCAGCTAAGGTAGGCTACTTGCCTTCGGTAGATGCACGACGACACTAATATGTTTCTTGACTCCCAATTCTGTCTATAGACCAAAGCAAGCTGATAAAGTTTTATTAAATTTTAGATATTTTATGCTTGATAAAGAGCATGTGCCCTAACATTAAGATAAGGAGCTTAGAAAGTTTTTTAGTTTTGGGAGCAGTCGTTAAACTGGCTTTGTAGAACGATTGTTGACAAAATAAGCACGCATGATGTTTTACGAACGCTTTTAGTTATACGCATATGCATGTCTTGTTGGTTACATTGAAATTATGACAAAAATAAGCTTAGTAAATCCTAAGATGTCATATTTCATGGCTTTATACCTTTACAAGTCATAAAAGAGCCACCAAGGTAGATACGTTTTAAAAATGTAAAAGATTACTATTTGTCTAAAATTGTCGAAATTGTAACTTGATTTGTTGAATTTAGTACATAGAAAAGTACATCCTTGGGGACCAAACAGTTTTGAACTTTCTGATTGATAGGTTTTTATGACAGTTGTTACTGAAATAAATGACTTAAGAGAACCAATAGGCAGCAAAGAAGATGATCTTTTTAACCACGTAGAAAGTGGTTTTTAGCCATGCAAAAATGTTTACAGTTTCTTAAAGTAAAGGGGAAAAAGTTATCTTTGGTAATAAAGTAATTTTACATAAATATACAAATACAAGGCATTGAGCGCTACTCCCAGAGAAAGACGAAACAAAATTGCTTGCTTGCTAAATTGTTGCCGAAATATCTCTTGCGCACCTTAATGTCTTCTCAGCATTTTTCCATGATAAACCTGTAAAATACCAAAACGAAAAAAAATGTGAAGTCTGAAATGTTAATGCGGGAAACTGATAAAAACATACCAAGACAAGAAAAAAAGTCTATCACTCTGGTCTATTAAGATAAATAGCAAAAATATAAGAAGTCTACATTTTTACCAATAAATATAAGTACTCAAATATTTATGTACTTATTAAATAACAAAGCATCCAAATTTATTATTGAAAACTACTTTTTGTCATGATCAACAGGTATCCAGTAATTTTCAAATGGCAATACCACAACGCGGATTTTCAGAATTAAATTAAAAAGATACATAGGTATACGACTGCAAAAGAGCGATTGAAATTTTCCACTTTAAAATGACACATTTTTTATCGCGCTTGAATTATAAGAGGGTAATGCTTCACATGTTTCCATTCCCTCTCGACCATTGCGTTTTTAAATGTTCTTTTGAGTCTTTTTTTATTACAATTACTGGACACTGATTTTTAAAAAGTATCAGGCGCTATATTAAATTTTGTTTCAAATTTAATGTTGTTAAACAGTAGCCATCGAGTTAGCACATAGTTTTCTGACACTTAATTTGCTTTTAGTAAAGAACCTAAATGTCACAACAACACAAAAATTTTAAAACAAGTGCCTAAACCTCTATTATAGTGCCTTTTTATCCCTTTACGAGTTGTAGGCCTTGTCGTGTTCAGGCTACATACTTACTTAAGTCATTCTCCACTATTTATTAAAGGTTCAGCCAACATGTTTCAACAGTATAGACTGTCATCTTCAGGGGTTTACTAAAAGAACTCGGGAAGACTTATTATTATAATGATATCTGAATATAGAGCAGTGCTTGGGCTACCCATCCTTCAGACATAAGCCCGGCGCCAACCATCTAATAGGAAGATGGCAGATAACCCACAAGGGAAAGCCATTCACCGAGCCAGCAACCAACCGATGCGATGGATAGACCAAGAATACTCCAAGCTACGGTTTTCAGATTTGAAACAAACAACAAACAAACCCAAATTAATAATGAAAACCTTAAATTAAAACGGGAAAAATACATTAGCTATCATATATTACAGAATATACATAGGTACGCAAGATGTAAAAAAAAAGTCGATAGGTAGTGTATGTACATAATTAATACACTTATCATTTCATAACAAGATATTTTAATACCTAATTTGAGAAAAGAGTAGGTAATGGTAAACAATTAATGATGCAAAACAATAAATGCACATGAAAATACCAACTCAGAAATGCTCTGACATTTTGGGTCCGATCGGTCATGGCCTGCTTGGTAGTTTCTTGTTTGTAGTAATTTGATTTTGCGGCGTAGCCAGCTTTTACCACTAGTAGATAAAAAAAATTGTCGACAAATATTTGTCTAGACGCGCTAAATCGGCCCCCAGCTGGTAGAATATTGCCCTGAATAGCTATTTTCCTTTCGGGGAACGTATCGTGCGCCGACATTATTTCTATCAAAAAGCTTTTTAACAAAACGAAGGCGATTTAACGCCGGCCATTATAATAAGAATCGATTCTCTAAACAATACACCTACGAGACCACTTTTAAGAGCAGTGCCCTCTATTGATTAATTGATTGTGCACGATCTACCATAGAAATTAGAAGGAAATAGAACGGTTTTCGACTAGTGCTATATTAGTGCCTCCATTTTTATGGCTCCTTCCTCTAAAACTCTTCTTCGATCGCCAATAACTAAACCAAACCATTTTTTATCTGTGTTTCTGTTGCCGTGCATTTTGGCTTGTTTTGTTTGCAAAAGCGCCTCGTATTTTTCCGTTTGTTTTGCGGTTTTTTAAATCTGTTTTTTATAAACTTGGTCAAAAAGTAAAAAGTCACAATACTGGAACGGAATGCATGGCAAAGGGAAGAATTAGGCGACGGTCTGCTACACGGATGCAGGAGTGTACGCAGAAAACCTAGACGTTCAAAAAATTTACCGACTTGGGGAACGCGCTACCTTGTTTAAAGCAGAGGTATATGCCATTATTATGGCCGCAACCCCAACGGAGGTCAAAAAAGGCATGCTTCGACAGCCAGGCTGCCCTCAAAGCGCATCCAAAATAGTCAATAGCTTGGTGGAGGAGTGCGATGAAGCACTGCAAACATTGGCTCAAGACTGATGTGGGTCCTAGGTCATGAGGGAATACCAGGGAACGAGAAAGCGGACGAACTTGTAGTAGTAGGGGTTGGAATACATTGGACCGGAGCCTCTTCTGGGAATAACAAGGAAACAGGTACAGAGTGAGCTCAACCAATGGGCGAACAATGAACTGAAGATGTCCTGGAGGCAGGAGTAAGAGTGCGGACAGTCCAAGTAATTAGTTAACAGCATTTTTTTCTCTGTAAGAGCCGAAAAAACATACAGCAAAAACTAGAGAAATAAATGCCTGTATAATTTGCATATATAAGAGTTCTGTAAGACGCTACTAGGCCGGTTATAAGTGCAAAATAGGCACCACCATATAGAGCAAATTACTTCTATTGATAAACCCATAAGAACTGCGTAACTCTTAGGTGGTATTTATAAAATAGTTTCAACATCTATCCATACTATAAGGGTATTCTTCTGGAAACAGTTATACAGTATTTTGCTTCTATTGTTAGAACGTGAAGTCCTAAAGTAAGGGAAGGAATGTTTTTTTAATGTGGTTTAAATAAATATTTAAATAACAAAATGGGCTTTTAACTATGACTGACTTTTCTTCCACAGTAGGTTTTAATGGCGACACCAAACCTATCTTGACAACAAATAAATGAAAGAAGTGAAAACTTTACCTATTTTGAAACACGTACAGCACAATTTTGTTAACGGACACCACTTTACTGCTAATATCCCTATCATTTATTTAAGAAAATTTTCACGCGCCATTGAAATATCTTTGTTTGAAGCTTAAAATACTGTTTGTCTAAAAATAAAAAGTGACAAAATATATACATAAGAGGTTTTTTAAGCAAATTATGCAATATTTGTGCATGGTTTATCATTTCTATGTGTTTTTATGAATTATACCTTCATATTATTGAGGTTTTTGTAGCTTTTGGGATAGACTATTACATTCATAGAATGACAGAAAATTTCTAAGATGGACGTCTAGTTGTAAATATTTATAACACATATATATAGCAAGTGTACAATAACCATACAGTAATTTTTAGTTATAGGGATTCCCGTCCGCCTTAGTCTTCCATTATCTGCATCTTTTTCAATTTGAGTGGTCCATGTTTATATTTTCAGGTCCTTTCTTTAAGGCGGATTTATTAACTTAAACTTTCTGTTTACTGTTTGTTGTTTAAGGTTATGTGAGACTGAGAAATGACGTTTAATTTTAATTGGGCAGTTGGCCAATTATGAGGATAATACAAAAGCAAGGAAAAAATTAGAGAAGTAGCTAAATATTTTCATCGACCATCAATCACTTAAGTGCATTTTTACTTTGCGGCAATTCTGCTCTATAGTAATACCGTATAAATGTTCTTGCAGAAAGAAGCAGAGCTTTTATAGGATATTCGTTTAATTGTTGCTGTAAGAACACTCTTAGAGAGAGCAAACTTACAGGTAAAATCTTATAGGACCCTTTTGATTTAAAATTGTTGTATTATGGGGCCTGAAACATTCTTATACAATACTTTAAGAGCCTAAAGTACTTTGCGACAATTCTACTCTATAGTGACACCATATAAATGTTCTTACAGAAAGAAGCAGAGCTTTTATAGAATATCCCTGTAAACTGTTAGTAGTGGTAGATGACGGGTTCTACATCCTCCGTTCCCCGAGGGAGCTTATCAGCAATAAATCTCTGACGTAAGCGTGTTTAGACATAACAGATGACAATAAACCGCTTTTAAACGGGTCTGTTCCCAAATAAACAGCTTTTAAACGGGTGTGTTCCCAATTAAACAGCTTTTAATCCGGTCTGTTCCAAAAATAAACAGCTTTCAAACTGTTTATTTGAGAACAGACCCGTTCTAGAGCTGTCTAAAAGCTGTTTATTTGGGAACAGACCCAATTAAGACCTGTTTATTTGGTAACACGCCCGTTTAAAAACTGTTTATTTGGGAACAGACCCGTTCCAGAGCTGTCTAAAAGCAGTTATGACCCGATTAAAAGCTGTTTAATTGGGAACACACCCGTTTAAAAGCGATTTATTGTCGTCTGCTTCGTCTAAACACGATGACGTCAGAGATTTGTTGATGATAAGCTCCCCCGGGGAACGGAAGATGTACTACTGTTGCTGTAAGAACATTTCTACAACAATATAATCATCACTAAATTGCTTTTAACACCTTGATGAGTTTTTCGACACTGGTAATCTGGTGACATTTATAACTGAACAGAACTGCCCTGTAGTACATAAAAATTGTTAGTTGGGATTGGACTGCTGACAGGGATGCTGACTGGGCACAAACGACTGAACAAACATCTGACGAAAATAAGAGTAACAGGAGATCCCGTGTGTCCCGCTTGCGGGCTTGAAAAGAAAAGAGGTGCACTCGCTCAAATTCGTAAATTTCGTAAAGAAGATAGGCCCGGAGAAAGAGTTGCAACGGAAGTAGGGGCATAGGGGTAAGAAACGAAGTATGGCAGAAAGAGAATACAAAGAGGCTTAATTGCCAGGCCACGGGCCGCCTCTTTACTAGTATGTAAACTGTGCTTTTGAGGCCCCGCTATTTAAACGATCTCTCGATACGCAAAGAGGTGAAAAAGAGTTATTGGATGAAAAAATTTAATATTTTTTTGTTACTAAACTAAATCACATCGTTCGCGTAGGTGGGAAGCGTATCTATTTTCCTCTTCTGTATCTATGAATACTACGCAAGAACAAGGGCTTTGTATAAAAATAGAGGGCCATTATAAATTTACGAGCCTTACGGATGGTGTTAAGTAACGCGTTGCAAAAAGGTGTATAAAAAATGCAAACCTCAAAGGGTTTCAGTGAACTAAACTTTGGGAAATATGTGCAAAATTGCACGTAGGTGTAAAAGGCCATAGTAAAAGTACCTTTTAGTATTTATACTTACTTCGTTTGTACCGGGGATTACCCGTCCTAAAATCTACGGTATAAACGCTTGCGATTCAAGATAATACAATGCAATAATTTTTTAATATTGACTTATCTTTATATTTTATATACAGGGTATAAACTGTTATATACTCAGATTAAAAAATAAAAAGAGATATAACAGTAAACAATACTACAACAGTCAACCATCATTGAGGGTAATTTTTCCATAAAATGCACGGTTGCCAATTTGCCGGGGGATTGTGTAAGAACAAAACTAAATACAGTTTTTTAATCTCTTTTTTCATTATATTTACTATGATACGCATTTTTATACAAGGTAATTAGCCTCAGACTAATGACTAAATTTTCTAATTTGAGTAATTATTATAATTAAATTTTTAATCAATCTGCTGGTAGCCAAATTGGAATACTTTGGCATCCGTGGACAACTGCTGACATTGATAAAAAATGCATTACAAGAAAGGTTCTACCAAGTACTACCATATTGTCAAATTAACATCCAGTTAGCAGTTGAGTCACCCAAGGATCTGTACTAGCTGCATTGCTCTTTACCACGTATCTCTTTGATCTAGTCAATCTTATTGAAACTAGGATGACAAATTTTGCTGATGATGGAAATATTTATGCTAATCCTCTTACAAAAGCAGACAAGCTCCAGAAAGATTTAAGGTCATGAATGACACTAAACGAAGCAAAGTGTACTGTTCTCCGAATTGTTCCAAACAATCTAAATAATGACTATATACTGAATAATGTAACATTAACAACAGTTACAGAACATAATGATCTTGGAGTCACCATGACATCAAACGTTAAATGGGACATACACATTTCTTATAAACCATGCTTTTCAAGACAAATCGAATGAAATGATAGACAAACTATACAGAAGCTACATCCGGCCAAAGCTTGAATATGCTTTTACAGTGTGGAATCCTTACTATATCAAAGATATAGAAATCCTCGAAAACATTCAGAGAAAAGTGACAAAATTACCAGCAGAACTACAGGATTTACCCTACCAGAGAGGTTGGTAAAATGCAAATTAACGACCCTAAAGGAAACAAGACATAGGGGGGACCTGATAGAAACTTTTAAAATAACAAGTGGTCACTACAACTGCAATATTATAAAAATAATTCATCAAAACCAAAACCAACAGCTCAGAGGACATTCAAAAAAACTTGAAAAAGAAAAAACTGCCAAATTACCAAGAAAAAATTTTCTTAACAATCGTATTGTCTACTCTTGGAACGCCCTAGAAGACAGGGAGTGAAAACAAAGTGCATAAAGAATGATTCACTACAGTGCTTAAAAGTGAACAAAAACAAACAGGACGAAACGATAGCTTCATCGGTTTTAACCGCCTGCTATTGGAAATTACAAGATTACAAAAAAAATACAAGCCGGCAACGTTGGATCAGAGATACACGGCGAATAAATTATTTCGTTCCCAGCTGACTCTGCAGTGTTTTTAACGGGATTTGGTCGTTTTTTGTGATTTTTACTTTTATTTTGACTATTTAAAAACTATCTAAAGTCTTTTTGAGGACCAGCACAATGCGTTACATAGAAAGAAAACAGAATATTTCTACCCAAAATTATTATTTTTGAAGAGATTATATCATTTTACTGATGTGGCCTGGGCGGTCAAAGTTAGCAGCTAAAATGACGGAAACAGCCGAATGACCAGTGGCGACTCGTGATAATAAAAGAAATAGCTACCTACTGGCCATGGTGTCTCGTCGAAATACACCCGCAATTTACTATTTATTTTAAAATGTCATGACGGTATGATGGGTAGTGTGCTTGCCTTACAAGCGGGAGGTCGTGGGTTCGATTCCCACCAAAGAGAGTTTTGTTTTGTTTTTTTTTTCTTATTTTTTTTTTTTTAATATGCTACTTCAACTTTTTCCACTTGTTTTCAAAATATGCTCGCAATTATTTCATAGCTATTCAAAAGTGGTTGGCGAGAGGATAATTGCAAGAAACTATTAATTTAACTAGTATTTTAATTTTGGCTACAAACTTATTTTATTTTGTGATTTGAAGCGAAGTGGGTTGACGCACGTAAAAGTCGCTGCCACTGGTGTTACCGTTTTATTCGTCTATCTCTTTTCTCCTCATGTATTCTGCTATTGTATTGTAAGCATTAGAGAATTTGCAAAGGGAATGTTTGGGAAGGTTATATCGGATTTAACGGCTTTCTGGGGCTAGTAGTGACATCTAGAAATCCTGTATACGATTTTTGACAGTTATTTTTTTACCAGAGATTAAATATCGGAGGCATCGACCAACACCGTTCTCAACTAAAAAGCCAGTTAACTCATTTTCGTTTTAGTATCCCTTGGCCTATGATCAGTGCCATATTGACACCAAACTGATAGAAAATCCATGTTTTACTTGTCAATTTGGGTATAAAAATGGTAGCCACAATAGGCTAAAGGGCACTGAGGCGTTAGCAGTTAACAGGCTTTTTAGTTGAGAACGGTGTTGCATCGACCAAATGGAATTTTGCTGTATCAAAAACTGTAAAAATACGTGCCTCGACGAATTTGTATTGTTCCTTTGTCCAACGGAGAAAGAAACTTAGGAAAAGTGAAAATAAAACATGCATTTACCAAGCTGTAAAATTAATAAAAATAGCCGAATTTGCGAGGTAAGTAGGCTACAAGCAGTAGCTGCAAACATACGCATTTAGCATGTACACTTCTCTCCACATAAAACTTTTCTATGTGCAACACTGACTTTTTGACTTTGTCATTTTAGGTTATATTTTTGGCATATATACACTTTTTATAAGGAGACGGCTTGTTTATTTTTTACTAACTTAAAATATAAGGCCACTAAAAATAACAACCACATTTCAAAAAAGCAAAAAATGTTTTATTAACTAAACAAAAGCTACACAGTAATTGGTCTATTCAACTAACTGATTATGAAAGAAGAAAGTCTACGATAGTAGCGATAATAAATCGATTTCAAGAAGAAGGAACTGTCCCTCGAAAGGAAGGCACCGGTTTGACAAAATTAACTAGCCCAAAACAATTAAAAGGCCAGATCAAGTTAACGAAATAAATAAAATTAATAAAAAATATAACAAAATTAAAAACATATGAAAAAATACTTATTTTAATAGCGCGTCATTGCACCGTTGCACTGCTAATTTCTTTCGCATTCGGGGTTTTTGCAGGCCAAGGCAAAACTTCGATATTATTATCCTGGAACCATCGCTGCGCAATTTTGACCATATGTAAATTGTCCATTAATTCTAAATAGAGGACCATATCCTCCACCTCCAAATATTCACCGAAAATCTGGCCGCCCCGTCTTCGTTTCCAGCAATATATCGTTCTTCGTATGGCCACGTCTACATCAATTTTTTTAAAACAAAACTTTGACAACTTCAAAATGCTTGACAAAAACTCTTAAACATGTTAATAGACACTTAAAGTAAATATTTCAACGCATGGGTATCGGTATACCCAACGCGTTCGCAATAAAGCCAAAATACACTACATTTTTGATTTGTTTATGCAATGTTTCGAACGATGCCCGCTTTTTTGAAGTGTGCGATGACAGAACTGCTGATTGAAATCGTTGAGTACGTTCGTGGGTTCGTAACGTTACGTACATCCCTCCGTACGCAATGAGTGGAATCAGCTGCTCTGTCATCGCACCCGTCAAAGAAACATGGCATGAACAAGTCAAAAATGAAGTGTATTTTGGCTAGTTTGGCGCGATACCGATGCGTTGAAATATTTACTTTAAGTAGGGGTTTTAAACCACAGCATGTAACTCGACGTAGCGTAAGTTTTGATCAAGTACGCATGTGCAGTAAACTCCAAACGTACGATACGCTTTAAGCGCGGTGTATCGCTACACCGAGTATCGTACGTAAGTTCGTAACCCCAGATCGAAAGAAAGTTCTCTAGTTTTCTACAAATTTCTATTCTATGGGTACCTGCCTGCTTGGTGTCAGGGTACATTCCTCAACTTTCAAGCAGGAGACGGCGGGTCTTGCAAGTAGTCTACTTGGACTTTTTCTTATGAAATTACAGAATTTTGCAAGAATAAGGTAAAACGCAGTATGAAGCGGAGTAGACCTGGAAGGCAGGCTAATTCGATTCCATACCGTCCCTCGGAGAGGACGGTCCCGTGTGATTCATATATTGATAGTGGAGCACGTTAAAGACCCCTAGCCCCGACAAAGGGGTTTAGGCAACGGCCTAATTCTTGAGCAGGGAACGACATAGATTTCGAATGATCCCACGTCGGACGCATTTCGTATTCTTGAGCGGGGATCGCTCATTCCATTCTATCAAAAATTGGGTGTTCGCGCTCCCCAACTCCAAAGCCAAGGATCGGTCCCATTTCTCAGTCAAGTATATATCTCAATCTAAAATTTCAAAGAGGTTTCAAGGAAAAGCATCTTTTTTTCAAGGGATGGGATCATTCTCCGAGATTGATCCCTTCTCTTGAGGGATCGTTCCTTCTCTCGAGATTCAAGAATTAGGCCCCTGATAAGAAAACTGCCTTCCTGGGGGGTGCTCATCAGACCGGTCTGGTGAGTGGGGTAGGGGGGTCAAACAATAAGTATCAGTCAAAAATTATTGCCGAATGACAAATTCTGATCAAATAGCCCTGGTAGCTACGGTCAATAAAGAGTAAATTCTCTCCCTCTCTATTCTATGGGTATGTAAATAGGTTCTATTCCCGAGAGCAGCCTCCCCATGGAGAATTTCAATGATGATGATGGCATCATTGATGTTGAAAATGCATGACAAATGTAATCCTTTCGATAGACTGTCGTCCTTTGTGAAATGACGCGTTCATTAAAAGAAACAACAACATACAATAATCGTTAATAGACACCTAAAGTAAATATTTCAACGCATCGGTATCGGTATACGTATCGCGTTTGAAATAAAGACTAGATTTTTGACTTGCTCATGCCATGTTTCGAACAATGCCCCCTTTTTTGACGGAGTGATGAACGTATCGTTACGTCCATTCCAAAGCACGCATCGATTGCTGTTAGCAGTTCTGTCATCGCCCCTTTCAAAAAAGTGGGCATCGTTCGAAACATCGCATAAACAAGTCAAAAATGTAGTGTATTTTGGCTTTATTTCGGACGCGATACGTATACCGATACCGTTGAAATATTTACTTTAAGTGTCTATTGGCGCTCACCTGTGATGCTGGTTTCTCACGTTTGGGAGCTTCCACTGCGACTTTCGTAATAAAATCGGAAAATGTTTTGTATCGTGCAGACGTTTTGCCGTGATGCGATGGCAGGCTGACCAATAAGAAAATTGTTTGTATTTTTAAAAAAAATAATAAATTTTACAAAATTAAAAAAAAAATAAAATAAACTCGTACGTTCGTAGACATATGTCGTCATTTTCTTCATCGTTATCATCAAACATAAAGACAGTAAGAATGTCTTCCATTTTTGAATAATAAAAAAATAAAAAACATGACAATTTTTGGGTTACCTTATGAAAACCAAAGTAAATGAGTGCGCCCTCAGCTCAACTATTTAACCAATTTACAAGATGCGCAAGAAGCGTTCCTTTAAGTCTTTTACCTCATCGTAACTAGGGGCCAAATTTATTGTCATCTTTCAAGGCTCCCTTTTTCCTTCAAGAAGGCCTTCGGGCCAATTTGGTATTTATAGTGGTGAAAGGCACCCTTGAAAGAACCCTTACGTCAAGGTAGCTAAAGAGCTACCTTGGGCCTTCCTTGGCAAATAATGTGAGGTTAAAAAAACAAAAATATTGTTGGGTTTCTTTTGATAATTGGTTTTTTGTCATTATATGGGTTGTTTTTTAAGATATCCTGCAAATAATGGATGATTTTTTGGAATTTATTGATTGGGTGGAAGAAGAAGTCCATGATCATCATGGTCGTCTTCCAAAGGGATACGGAACATGCTTCCCTTTCTTTAGTATTAGAACTTCATTCTTGTGTTGATGCATATGTTTATTATATTTTAAATAAAACACTTGTTTAAAATCAGCAAGGGTTTTTATATTTCCCTCTATTGTTGTAATGTCAACTTGGCCCGACACAGAGGGACCGTAAAAATGTTCCTGGGTACCAAAAGCTACCCACGTGCATATGCAAAAAGAAAAAGAGAAGGAGCGTTTGGCCAGATATATATTTTCTAAAAACACCGTACTGCACATTATACTAAAACGATCAATTTAATCACCCAAACAACCGGGGTCTCTTACAGTGTCCCCAATGTTGGCCTTAATTGATATGTACCCTACGGTATATGGCACTGAAAGGTAGCTAGGTAATGTAAGTAACACGTACGGCAAAAAACTAACCTGCTAACAGAAAAGACAAACTACACATTTATTCAAAATTCGGTAAAAAACAACATTATTAAAATATGGAACAACCTGCCTCAATTGGTCAAAGATTTTCCCGAAAAAATCTACTAATTAAATTTGCTTTTTTATCTTTCTGACAGTTCTTTTCTTGATAAGGAAAAGTTACATGATTTGTACTTATACATGGTTCCTAAGATTTTTCTTGGGAATAGGATTTCAATAAATCAAATAGAAATGGCATAGAAAGTTCTACGCGCACAAAAGAAACAGGTATATTGAGCAATGGTGCCAGTTTGTTATTATCTCCGGACTGCTTTCATGAGAAAAAATTGTCGCCACTGTCGCCTGAGGTTGCAATAATAACCGTTGACAAGATGTCTGCAAATTCCGGTAGATGGCGGCCACACCATGAGATGATCGAGGAAAAACTAGATGTTTTCAGGTCCAAACCACAGCATTTTCTTGCTTAAAGGAGGCGGCAGGGTCTATTATTTACGATATTGAGCGATAAACTCGTGAGGTTGTTAACATTAGAAAGAAATATATTCGCTTTTAATTAAATTTCTTTCCATTCTGTTCTACTAGTGACATCTATCCGGAAACGGCCAAACCATGCAGCTAGCACTAGCAGCCAAAGAAATCAATAAACGGCGCTGTTTTTCCTGCAGAGCTTTTTGCTTGCGATAATATTGATTTTAAATAAAGCTGTCCCTACACTACATTTGATATTTTTGAGGTGTTTTATGACATGATGTCGAAACATGTAGTGAACCAATTCTTCAAAACTAGCGGGAGGGTAAAAGCGAAAAATAAGGGGCTGCCAATATTTGTAACACTTAAAAAGGGGTGAAATTATTTATTTTGCTCTGTTTCTTTACAAAAAACGTTTTTTTTACGAAAAACTTGAGCTCTGCCACTTTTTTTATTTTTTTCTTCAACTTTCTCGAAATTTTCGTCATACCGTAGAAAAAAATAATTTCCCCCATGGTCATACTCTACTTTTATTCGAAAAAATTTAGAAACAGAGACGGGATCAGTTTTCCTAAAACGGGGGATCTAGGTTTCGAGTGAGAAGATAAAGGGCGCCGCAGGCAAAAATTTTTCAATTAAATTATCCGAACGCAAAAATAAAAATGGCGCCGCTTACAATTTTTTTTTTCAAAAATTACGTAATTTCAGGAACGCAAAGAAATAGGTCTAAAGAGTATAATTTTTAAGAAAAAAATATCAATTTTCTCGCCCTCCTCAATTGGGACTACAGGGGCCGTGCACAAATTACGTAATGGTCATAGGGGGGAGGGGGGTTACAAAACGTTACGTAGGGGGGAGGGGGGTTTTCGACAGCGTTTGCATTTGTATGAAACTAAGAAAATTTGGAATGAAAATAAGTGAAAAGTTTTTTTTTGGGGGGGGTAGTGGTCTTGAAATCGTTACGTAATATTAGGGGAGTGGCGTGCCAAACCATTACAAAACATTACATAGGGAGGGGGTCAAAAATTGGTAAAATCACCGTTACGTAATTTGTGCACGGCCCCACATCTGACTGTTCCTCCTTTTTGATTTCGAATCAAAGTGCAAAACCCGGGTTGGACGTTCGAAGGCATCAACTCGTTCTATTTGCTTGATAAAGTTTCTACGGAAATATCTCAGTCGATTTCTCCGGCCGTGTATGAACGCTTTAGGTTAGGTATTTGCATATATCTCAGTCCCCAGCCTGCAAACAGTGCGTAAGGACGATGGTTACAAAATGAAAAGCCGAAAAATATTTTTTTTTACGATATCTTTCATCAGTTTGGTATTAAAGTCGAACAAAAACAATTTTTATTCCAGTCCTAAAGGTATGAAAATGGAAAACATTAGAAAACAACAACCTGGAATGGATTTACTACATGTCAGATGTAGTGACAACATCGCCCCATGCCCATCCTTTTCTGCCTAATGTGCTTTTCCGTTTGTCTGCGTCTTATACACGGCTGCTTGGCCCCCTAAGGATTGGTTTAGGAACCCTGTATCTTTATTTATATACATATATATTATAGTTATTTATTATTTCTTTTTTTTAATTGACAAGTTCAACACCTGTAAGGTAAATAAGAATACATAAAATGTATTGCATTGTATGTATGTACCTTTTATAAAGTTGGATTCATAGTTATAAAAATTATGAAGTAGGAAGTAAGACGCAAATAAAATAAACTCTTACATAAATTTTTTTGTTAATAGGTGAGCTCAACTTATTCTTATATCTTTGAATCAGTTCAGCGAGGAAAACCTTTTCCTGGCTAGTGTAGGGTGTTAAGGGGCCCACAGACTGCGTTTTTGTTCGACGAGCAAATCTGTTCGAGCAAAAACGACGCAAGACCGAAGTGTGTGTGTGAAAAATTGTAATTTTTGCTAGCGTACAAAACCGATGCAAATATCTGGCTTCGCCTGATTTTGTCCATCGAAGATGTTCGATTTATAATAAAACTAAACTGAAGTCTGTGTCCAACTCGCATCCGTCTTTTTTGCTCGACCAGATTTGCTCGTCGAACAAAAACGCATGAAATGTTCCTTTCCGAAGGAAGGGACGTTGCGTTGACGCTATGCCGTAGCTTATAACCCCTAATGTTTATTGTAAGCACACGTAGACTTGCTTGGTAAATTATTTTAAAGGCGATTCCCAAAAAAATACTCCTAAATTCAGAGAAAAAGAATATGAAATTTAGACAAAATAATCACGTAAGTTTTTTTAGATTAGTGATATCTAACCACTGTTCAAACGTTTGTAGATAATTTTGAATCACTCTATATACAGGGTGTTTCAAATTCGTTGTGCACCATGGGGATTTCCTAAACGGTAGGAGATACTAAAAGGTTTAAATTAGGGCAAAGTTTCGCAATTTGATGCTTTGCTCAAAACTAAAAAAAAAAGTTTACAAATTCCGGATTGTTCCGGAGATAGGCGAAAAAAGCCGCAATCTTCATTTTTAGTTGGTTTTGTTGTTATGTTGGGATTTTGGAACCTTTGGTTTCCCTAAAACAAAGTTATGATTGTTTTCCACAAACCAAAACTAAACTTTTTTGCATTCGACGCGCGTTTCGCTAACAACGTAGCATCATCAGGAGACGATAAACAATAAACTAAACTAACCTACCCTCTATCTTATATACAATCTTTTAGTGGGCGGACATAAGACTAATAATTTGTGTATTCAACACTAAACTAACTAGTGTCGAAAATTTTATGAAAAAAATAAATAACAAATTTCCCACAATTAAATTTACTTATGAAACAGAGAACAACGGTACACTGCCATTTCTAGACACTTTTTATAACAGGTGTATTCCAAATGACTCTTTTTAATGCTTACAACATAAGCTTGCAAGTTTGCACTTTTTAACATATAGATTAGTAAATTTTCCCTTAAACAAAGAAAGATTTGAAGCAGAAAAGAATAGGATTAGGAATATAGCTGGCGAAAACGGTTACGACGAAGGCTTAATAAATAAGCTGATAAATAGACATTCTTTTCAAAAGACCTTTCGGAATTCCACTTTTTTCAGACAAAAAGATACCTGCGAGTCAAAATTTGTATCAATTCCTTATAATCCTAATTATACGAAAGGATTACAAAAAGTATTTAATAACACCGGTCTTAAATTAGTATATCAATCCGGTAACACAATAAGAAGTTTACTAGGAAATCTTAAGGATAACACTACAGTTCTAAAAAAAAGTGGAATTTACGAAATTAGTTACATGGATTGTGACAAAAAATATGTTTTCAAAACGAGACGCTCTATTCAAACACGTTTTAAAGAACACTTAGCATACTTAAAATACGGAAGAACAGAAAAGTCAAGTGTGGCCGAGCATGCTTTTGAAAAGAATCATAGATTCATATTAGATAACCTAAAACTTCTAAAAAGTGTACCAAACAAAAGACTTTTGAATGCATATGAAAGTATGGAAATCATTAAATCCAGAAATAGTTTAAATAAAGATAGAGGATCCATCCCGTTTAGTACACTTTATTCTTTAGTTGAGGGGAGATAGGATTATAAATCGTGATCAATCACAAATTATTAGTCTTATCTCCGCCAACTCAAAGATTGTATATAAGATAGAGGGTAGGTTAATTTAGTTTATTGTTTATCGTCTCCTGATGATGCTAACGTTGTTAACGCAACGCGCGTCGAGTGCAAAAAAGTGTAGTTTTGGTTTGTGGCAAACAATCATAACTTTGATTCTTAAAGCTGTCAAAAAACGCTTAAAACTTTCTACACAGGTACTTTTTTAAGATCTACCTAGTGAGAGGTCCGTTTTTTAGACCTGACATTTCAGTGTGACAGAAGCACTGTCAAGTTCATTTTTTCTTATGGACACATACTTTTTTTCTCCTGCCGTTTGGCTAATAAAGGATTACAGATAACATTTTGCAAACCTTATTTTGACAAGTCACCTGACGTTTTGGGTTTATTGGCCATCATCAGCTCAAATTTAATTTTGGCTTTTAACATACTCAAGATATTTTGGAAACCCGATTGCAGCCCTTTTCTTAGTATTTTAAAACTGACAGTTTTTTTGACATTTTGTTATAGCAAAATAACTTTACCTAATATTTTAAAAATACGTTTTTTTCTTTGTTTTTTAATCTCTTTTCGGACTGATTATTGTTAATTAACTCAAATCGTCAGGTACTTGTCAAAATAAGGTTTTAAAATATATGTAATCCTTTATCAACCAAACGGCAGGAGGAAAAAAGCATGTGTCCATAAGAAAAAATTAACTTGGCAGTGCTCTTGTCACACTGAAATGTCAAATCACAAAAACGGACGTCTCGTTAGGTAGATCTTAAAAAAGTGCCTGTAGAAAGTTTTTTGACAGCTTTAAGAATAAGGGCGCAGAAAAATAAAAACTAAAAATAAAGATTTCGGTTTTATCGCCTATCTCCGGAACTACCCGGAATTTGTAAACTTTTTTTGGTTTTGAGCAAAGCGTCAAATTGCGCAACTTTGCCCTAATTTAAACCTTTTCGTATCTCCTAGGTGAGCTTCGAATTTGGAACACCCTGTATACTATTACTCCTTAATTTGGTATAATTTTATGCGTTTTAAAATATCTAGAGGGATTCTCTGCATCCTAATGGTTTTAAAAATGTACATTTTTCCAACTTGGCTTTACTTTAATCCGCCTTGTAAATAGTTTCCTAAGTTTGCCAAGTCTTCCGTTTTTGTCTGAGAAAAAGCCCGCTTTTGGACAGGCTAAGATTAATTTTAAGTCGCTAATCTTTTAACAAGTAAATTGCAAGATTTTACTGAAATGGATTCATCTAGAAAGAAATTAAGTCTTTAAATAAAAAGTTTACACTTCTCTGGGACCTGGGGGTCGATTTAGCGTATCTAGACAATTATTTGTTCGACATTTTTCTTGACTAAGTTTACCTGTTCAGTTTTTCTGGTATTGTTTTGAAATTTTCTCTGCACTTTTAATATATTTCAGATTTTGCTATAACTAGCATTAAATTACTCTTTTGATTATCAAAATGCCGAAAAAATTTGTCATTTTAATCGATTTTATCACACGAGGTACACTGAAAAAAAATCTCCGATTGAGATAAGATCCCAAATTATCTTGTTTTCTATTTTTTCGTCATAATTGAATTTATTTTAGCATTATATATTTTTCTCCAATATAGAACTTAGGATTTCTCCGAACAAGATTCCTAATATCTCGGTTTTATTTTATATGTCAAAAAGAGTATGCTTAAGACTTGTTACTTTATTTTTAAAAAAAATATTTCAGTCCATGATAGAAGTTCTTTTCTCAAGAGACAAGTATTTCAATCCGTTCGGCTAGTTACCGAGAACACCCGATCGGTCAATCGATAGCCACTAGTCAGATGCCGGCCATGATAAGATCAAACGTGTGGTCTGTGCAGTTGGTTGTAAAAATAGGTAATAATACCTCAAAAATACCGAGGTTGGATGTACTGGTACATGTGTATGGGCATGGGGCACTTGGAATCGAAGTTTAGAGTTAAGCATGTAGTATTTTTTGAGTAATTTAAAAACAGTATTGCTAGAAAACATGCAGGGTACCCTTGTGTGTATTAAATTTCACAAATTTTTGATTGCGTAGCTAAATAATTTATTTTTTATATCTTGTTGGACCATTAGCTTTAGTAGAGGCAATCCAAAATGGACGGTCCGCCCCGCCGGTTCTTATACAACATGTTGTGTGGACTTGAGATTAGAGATCGTGTTGTCTTCTTTAAGAGCTTAAGAGCATTATTCTAGAAACTGAAAAGCTCTCTATCATAAAATAAACACTCTATTTAGTATAATTCAATTCAATTCAATTCAATTTATTCTGTACTTTGGCCTATAAATGTTATAGAATATACATGTCAAACTTATATTTTAAATTTTAAGCACAGGGTGCCCGTGTCATAATTGTAAATGAGTAAATAGACTAATACACTTTTTAAAGTCAGCACTAACAGTTACATGCTTAAGAAACATAATTATTTTTTCGTATAATTAAATACACATAACAAGAGTTTTTTTTTTAATTACATAAACACTAACACAGTAATTATTTAAAAAAAAAATACAAGAGAAGCAGAAGTGACGAAGAACGAAAATATTAGGGGAAAAAAAGCGCTATTGTTTTAAGTATTCATTATATGAATAAAAAGCTTTCGCCACTAAATATTTCTTAATTTCTTTATAAAACATACTGTCCTTAACTATAGATTTTAAATCATTTGGTAAGGTATTGTAATATTTAATGGCTATGTAGTATGGAGACTTCTTAAAAAACGAATTTTGATGTTTTGGCAAGCGCAAAAGTTGACCATTTCGAGTATTGTGCTCGTGTATATCAGAGACTTTTGTAAACTGAGATGGAGAGTTGTTTATTTTTGACCTAGCATATTTTATTGCTTTATATATATATATATATATATATGTACCGTAGACAGTAGATATTATTTTTAATAAAATAGTTTTTGCAGGATTCACTAGGATTTATATTAAATATAGTTCTCACTAATCTCTTTTGTAGAATGAAGACCCTACTTACAGTTGAGGAATCTCCCCATGCAAGTATGTTATAACTTAAATATGAGTAGCCTAATGTGTACTAAACAGTGAGTAGGTCTTTGGTTGTAACAAAGTTTTTAAGTTGGCGTATTGCATAGCATGTACCTACAAGTTTTTTACAAATATAATCAATCTGAAGATCCCAGCATAGATTCTCATCAGTATATGTACCCAAGAATTTAACAGACTTTGTAAATTTAATATTTTTTGCTAAATCAAATTCTGGTCTTGCGCGCCTTTTTGAAAAATAAACAATTTCTGTTTTACTTGCATTTAAAATAAGCTTGTTTTTGTAACACCAATCTGAAAAAACCAGACACTACTTGACATATTAGATTTTCAAGTTCTATTAAGGAAGTTGCTGATATAATTATAGTTGTGTCATCAGCAAAAATAGTGCAGAAACCCAGTTTATTATGTTGAGCAAGATCATTTATGTACAACAAAAATAACAGCGGTCCCAAAACAGACCCCTGAGGTACACACGTGTCGCATTTGTACTCCTTTGAAAATTTCCCTTCCATCTTTACTCTTAAATGCCTGTTTTTAAGAAACGTCGCTATAAAGTCTAAAAGTTTTCCTCTAACACCACAGTTATAAAGTTTACTTAATAAAAAATTAATATTTAAAGTGTCAAAAGCTCTACTTAGGTCAAAAAATATTCCAGCAACATGTTTACCTTTGTCAAGCTCAGAATAAACTACATTTAAGGTGTCGTTTGTCGCAGTTTCTGTCGATTTATTTTTTCTGAATCCATGTTGGTTTGGTATTAGTATATTAAATCGATCCAGAAAACTAAACAATCTATTTGTAATAATTTTTTCAAAAAGCGTGGAAAATGGTGAAAGAACTGGGTCTGTAATTTGAAAAATCTTAATAATACTTCGCACAAATTATTTTTTACCTTTTTGTGCAGAATTAAATGTAATCGCCAACCAGACAGAAATAAACACGCATTTAAAACTTGAAAACTTCTCACAAAAACGGTATTCGGGGCAATACAATTTGTATGCCGTTTTCTTGTCCGGAATAAATACAATTTCGGCTGAATGTCTGCCCGGAAGGTGCCGTAATTTATGCGCCAACTTAACGCTAAGTTTTCCTAAGGGTGGTTTATTCTAGCTTTGCCTGTATTTTGACAGAGTCGCGACAATATGCGACAAACTTCTTGATACTGGGGAACGGTTGCGAAGATGTTGGAAGGTTTGGAATGAGCATAGGACGAGCTTCAAAATTTTATTGGACGCACTAATCGCAGCCATAAACTAAAATTTTCAAAACTTTTTTTGATTAATTCACGTATCTATTTTTTTTTACCTACACATGAAAAATGTATGGCCATTTGCACCAACCGAGCTCTAGCAATGACCTTTCTAGGTATCACCTAATTCTAGGTAACCCCTAAGGTGCTCCCCATACGAAATGGTTTGCTGAAGAAATATCTGACATATCCCTAGTTAGTTATCATTTACGTTTGGCATCGTCGCATTTTTGTGGGTAACGCGTGGCAAATCTAGGCAAATACAACTAACCTTTCTTTCCAATTATAGCCAAAGGTCCAATTTTCTTTTGATGAATCTTTTTTATTTAGCATCAAACTACATTGTAGAAATAAAGTTGTATAATTAGGTTTTCCTCACTTTTTTTCTGTTGATGACTTGTTGGACAAAAAAAATACCACTATTAGAAGGTGGTGTGTGTCGTCTGCGCTTTCACCGTTATTCGAGAATCAATGCGTTTTTCTACTACATCAGCAGTCTCAAAAGCATTGGCATTAAAGGGTTTATGGTGGGTTTAGAATTCCGTAAGGTATACAGCAGGGTACATTGAAAATTGAAACAGCTGGCATATGAAAAAGATTTAAAAAATTATCTCGATCGGCAAGCATAGACAATACCGGCGAAAATATAAATTTGCCTGTTTAGAGCATGGACCATGAAATCCGTCAGCTACTATTTCCTAATAAACAGAGATCATCATCACACCCATTCAGATTGTTCAAAATTTTGATTATTACGCAAAAAAATAGTAAAACGCACTCAAAATTTATTTTTTTTAGGTTAGATTTAGTGTAGGTATACGTAAGGCAAGGGTTAGGAGCCGATATCGACTCCCTAGATTCAGGAATCACCTAGAGTGTTTAGGGGTCACCTAAACACTCAAGCAAACGAAAATTGACCGATACCTACATTTAGGGGCTTCCTAGTACTAGAGCTACCCTAAATTGCTTGGTGCAAATGGCAGTTATTGAAGTTCATTGACATCAGCAGAGCTAATCGCTAAAGCATGGCATGTGCAGTCTGTTAGTTCGTTTGTTTTGGTATAGGTGGCGCCATAGCTTTTCACATAGCTTGTTTGCATTAAAAATAAATCTTAATTCTTGCTGTTCAGAATTGAACATAAAATTCTAGTAACTATAATCTTTTTAAATTAATATGTTAATTTACTATATGGCGGAACACACCAATCTGGTTGTTGAAGCTCATTCTATTAACCTCCAACATTTCTCTCTCTCTCTCTATCTCTCTATAATGACCATGTCATAGGACAATGTGCCAGCTCTTCTTCGTGGACTGACAGGGTAATCTGACATCTGCCACCTGTCGTCCACCTCCAACATGTTTAATACTCTAGTGTGAAGATGACATCAGTGCGTTCTTGAGACAGATGGCTGCGTCTGCACTGTCTACAAATTATACAATAATAGGTACTTATGCAAGAAGAAAATATTATTATATATAATAAATTTATTGAAAACCAATGTCTATACATTAAATATTTTTTTTATTCTTGAAGTAGGTTTTTAACCAAACGATATAGATAACAATTATGCAGTTTTTATTTTTTTTCTTTTTGTCTGTCAATCTGTGTGGTCCAGCATCACGCAAAAACTAATAAACTGAGTGTGATGAAACTTAGAATGCGGGAGAACAAAGGCTTTATTTCCTCAAAATCGGTTAAGGGGAACAAAAGGCGAAACTCCATGGTCTTCATATTACCTATTCATAGTACCTAAGATTTTTCCGATCTAAAACATGACATTAAAATAATTTTTATTGACTTTTCTCTTATTTTTAAGAAAATGTTTATGTTCGTATCTAGTTTGCAAATACGTACTTTTACCACTGCAGGGTATTAAATTTCGAGCGAGGATGCGCCGTCTTTGTAGTTTCTTTTTATTAGCCGCGTTGTAATAAAATTGAGATTTTGTGGTTTAAATAAGAGTTTCTGTTAAAAAAAGAAGTCCAATTTTAAAGTAAATTGATATTAAACTCTCGTTATCCAATTTTACGACCAGAAGACAAGGCCAATTTTAAAGTAAATTTTTATTAAACTCTCATCCTCCAATTTTGCGTCGAAAAGACGATCCCGAAAGCAACAGCCAGGCCTCTCCAGATTGGCCAACTTTTAAAACCAAACGGTACCGCATTTTCGTAAGACAAAACGTTAAGACAAACTTTTTTTTGCACTTCACACTAAGTCTACTTTACATTAGTGCAGTCATCAGAGAATTTTAGCTTGCAAAAGGTGAGGTAGTAGCGATTTTGACATATGTTGTTTAGATTGGTCCTCTAAAAAAAATTTAAGTTTTCGACCTTGAGGGGAGGGTGAGCTCATTCAGCCATCTGGGATTTAATGTGCATAAATTTGTTTTTTTTTTTAAATAACACGAAAACTATAAACTTTAGGAGAAAAAGTCTTATTAGGAATGGAACATTTGAGGCCCGCTTTTCGGCAACCACAAGCTCCAGTGGAAAATTACTTTTAATAAAGTGTCCATCATTTCAATTGGAACCAATCAACTCAGGCTCAGTTTCCAGCCGCAATCTTCTGGGTTTTTTGTTACCGCTCCATTTTTGGATTTGGTGGTATGTTTGCAACAAATGGTAGCGGGCAGCATCTTTTGTAGGTGGTAACGTTTCAAGGTTGACTTTCTATTTTATTGAAGATTTGATAAACCGTTGGTATCGGACTATCTCTAAACTGTCAGAAATATTACCGTCACACAATACTACTAGGAATCGTTCGCCAGCTATTGCAACTTCGTCAGGATTAGCACCTGGGTTGCTAAAAACTTTAATATAAGCACAGTCTTTTTTACGAGTGGTAAAAATTTTGTTTTTCTCTGCTAGATTTTTCTGCTTTAAGCTAATTGGTGAATACATTTTCTCTGATATCTTTCCTTTCCATGGCTTGAGAAGGAAGATGTTGTCTTGATATTGAGACAATTTTGTTAGCAGAACTAAAAGACAATATCTTTACCAGCAATAAACACAGAACCATGATCTGAGTAAAGCGTGGCGTATACCTCAGTGTAACGATTCAAGGAGAATGACTGCTGATGACTCGATGGCCTGATACTTCAGACGAGAGCAAATCTCAGCATTCTATCAAAAATTGGGTGTTCGCGCTCCCCGACCCAAAACCAGGGATCGGTCCCGTTTCTCAGACAAGCATGCGCGTAAAATGTATATTTTTCAATCGAAAATGTCGAAGAGGTTTCAAGGAAAAGCATCTTTTTTTTGAGGGATGGCATCATTCCCCGGGATTGATCCTTTCTCTTGACGGATCGTGATTCAAGAATTAGGCCCCAGAAAGCTACATGGCCAACATGTGATGCGTTCATCATTTAAGACACGTAGAGAGTCTGCGTCTTGTTTGTTATACAATTTTCTTGGTAATTTTATGATGAGATTCGGTTCGCTCTTCTAATGTGGAAGGCTTTGACAACTGCTGGCGGCTGGGAGTTCCGTGGTTTCCGTTTTTACGTCCGGAAATGAGTATTCTGGAGGGTCTATGTTTTTATAATATAATATACCTATATGTTTAATTGGTATGTTACGTCGCGTCGGTACGTAGGTATATAAAACTGTAATATTAGGTAGGATATAAAGAAGTTAGCAAAAAAAAATAAACAGAGGTTATTTTTCCGAAACACCGCAACTTTGTATATCTTACTATATACAGGATGTTTTGAAACTTATGTATAAAAGTAAAAGACCTGATTTTTATACTGGTTGGTGTTTGAAATGACGATTCATTTCGCTTAAATTTTTTCAAAAGTTTTCCCAAAGAACTAGAACCAAAAATGTGCTAAAACATTTTCTTCGATTTCGACTGTACATTGAAGCTTAGAAACAAATTATCTAACAAAAAACAATCATCAAGCAAGCAAGTGCATTGCCCGCTCCGCTCTTATCTCCGTATCTAGTGATTTTGTTTTGTGTTTTTTTGTAAAAAAAAACATCGAATAAATGGATATTGTTTTTATAACGAAGCACAACAACCCGCCGCAGAAGCTTCCGAATTTATTCCTGTGTCCCCTTACATTAATAAAGATATATCTTTTTATTTAATTATGAGAATATTCAGCTATTGGTGGTTTTTGTCGCTTTATATGCATCATACATCAACAAATCATTTGCATACTTTTAGTGGTAAAGTCATGTCTTAGGAAAATTGTTTTTGTGAAACACCCTGTATATAATTATCAATATTATATATATATCACTGTTTATGTATATAAGAATATATATTATATTAAAATATGTAAAATAGATATTATATTGTTATATTAGTAACCTAAAATGTATGAAAAACCTTAAAAACTTGATTTTTTTTTTCAAAAATCTGGCTTTGTAAATCTGCAGCTCGTTACAGCTAATAGCTACAAAAAAAAATTTACATCGAAGTTGTAGGAAATTTTATCTTCTTTAACTTCCTAATAAGTTTATAGTTTTCGTGTTACTTAAGAAAAAACAAATTTATTCACACTAAATCTACGATGGCGGAATGAGCTTACCCCCCCTCCCAAGGTCGAAAACTAAAATTTTTTTTTAGGTGCTCAATCTGAACAACATATCGTCATATCAGAATTACAAGGCTCTATCTACAACATTTTGACATTTTCACTTTTTTGCAAAAATGAATGTATAATTATGAGCTTTATTAAACAAAAAAAAAACCCGTGGGCAGTTTCAGATTTATTAGGAAAATTACAAAGTTCCAAGTGGATGATTTTAAATTATTTTAGAATTACAAAGTTCTATCGACCAAAATATTTTTAGTCGCGATTTTGATAATACTTTTTTCCTCTGCCAGTCCTGACTTTTAAATTATCTTTTTGCCAATGCCAATAAAATTATTTGGTTTGAAAACCAATTGTTTGTTTTCTTCTTGTTTTTGTGGCCTGATGCGACGTACCCAATCATTTATAATTAACTTTATACAAGAAAAGTTAAATTAAATTCTGTTCTTACGTTTATTTATTGCATGCAACTCAAGTTTTTTTTTATCGTTAATCTCCACGAACACAAATTATTTTATACTTTTTGGTCCGTTTTAAAAACGGAGAGCTTTATTAAAACTTATTTTTTATTTAATTAATTACTTTCTGCTTCTTAGTGTATTTTTTTTGTGTGGGAAATACTGAGTAAATTTAAATCTAAAAACTGCAGGATTGATTCAAAACTTACGAATTTTTAAATATATCAACCTCTGTCACCCTTTCAATCAGCCCACACCCATCATCATATATATCTTTTTTGTTTATTATAAGGACATATTTAGTAAAACTCAAAACTAAAAACTGCATATTCATAGCATTATTGGTTCAAAATTTATGGATTTTTAAATATATCAACCCCCTACTACTCCCCAGAGCACACAACAATATCGTTTTTTTGTTATAAAATTAGAAAAAACTTGAGGAAACTTAAATCTAAAGACTGCATAACCGTAGCAGCTATGATTTAAAAGTTATGATTTTTTTAATTTTTGCTACTACTAACTACCCCACACCAACGCAGTTTCTGAAATTAACTCTGTGTTTCGGACTTCCATTGTCTATATTTTATTTATACACGACGTTTCGATCAGTACAATCTCTGATCGTCTTCAGGTGCAAACTACGCAGTTTCTATTGTAATATTATAATGTGACTGGAATTATATAAGTTTACGAAATTTTATTAAACTCGGTTAACGAGAAGTTAAAACTTTTAAATATACCAATAGTTCTATCTACCAGTTTCTTAATATAAAAATTATTTTGAGAATTACAAAGTTCTATCCCAATTTTCCGTGTCAAACATTGACAGTTCCCTGTGTAAAAAAAATAGATCAGACCAACTTTTTTTAAAATCTTCGAAATTAAGTCAAATTAAATTATTAGTTTAAAATATTTAAACAAAACAGATAGCATAGTTCTAGAGCACGATTTTTAAAAAATGCAATTGCCAAAAGTTGCAAGGCAGGTAGATAGAACCTTGTAATTCTAAGGTGACGATATGTCAAAATCCCTACTACCCCAGCTTTTGCAAAATGATGGTCTTTTTTAATCGCTGGACTACATTCGTTATACCGCGTTTGAATAGTTTCCTCTGACATTTTTAGTCCACCATACCAATATAGTATGGGGGGCTATTTAATTTTGAATTTTCTTAATTTTATCAAAAATGAGTTACTAAGGTTCCAAAACACCTTAATCGACGAGAAAAAAAAAGTTGTCTGTCTGTCGGTCTATTGTCTCCGTATACACGATAACTTAAGAACGCTTTAATCGATTTTAACGAAATAAACTGATTAACCTTTGGGTGGGGGCGGTGAGGGGTTGAAGGGGAGAAAAGGGGGATAAAATATTTAAAAAAATCATAACTTTAGAGCTATTGATATGCGGTTTTCAGATTTTGGTTTTCGTAAATATTACCCAAAAATTTTGTTATACGTTCAAGTCTTTCAAAGCTACAGTTTTCGAGATATTTTCATTTTCTTTCGACATAAAATAATTGATTGTATGGGGGACTATCCGTGCTTGCTAGCACCAATTTTTGCTTGTAGGAACAGTGGTTTACAGTCGTCTGAAATTATTTTTTTATGCAAATAGCGAACAGCCCTTTTTTGCAATATATAAACTGAATCCCAAAAGGGTATTCCATAGCGCAATAGCAAATAAAGAAAGTTCAATTATAAAATCATTCACTATACAACCTGCAATTCGTCACCAAATTTGAAATTTAACAGACTTGTTTTTAATCAAACCATTTTTTATCAAACTCGTTCAATATCAAACTCGTAATTTGTAAAACCTATTTTTAATAAAACCCGAAATTTTTCAAACCATTATTTATCAAAACCGGATTTCGTCAACCTCGTTGGTTATCAAAAAATATTTGCTATTAAGAATCCGCCAAAACGCTTGTATTCCGCGGTTTCAACCTATTTCTTTATACAGTGGATATAGCTTTGGTCTCACAATCTGTAGGTTTTGGGTTCGAATCCCGTCGGCGCGTCGCACTTTTTTTTAGTATTTGTTTTTATTTTTTTCGTCGGGTGTATTGTGATAGGACATGGATTTTAGAGCTCAAAAATATATTTTTTATTTTATTTAAAGCCATATTTTAGGGGTTAACGGTGCTAAGGATGACCAGTTGCTATATGTGCTAAGCACATGGCAATCATCTGATAAGAATATCTAACGGAACCTAACCTATTCTTAGCGCATATTAAAGATGTTTCAATGTTAATTTAGAACATCCTTCTATTCTAAGGATGACAAATTGCTATGTGGGTTGTCATGGGCTTGATATTTAAGATTATTCTTAGCATTTTTAATACAATCTAAAGTAATTGTTTCCTATTTCAAGAATTACTTTTAAGAAGATTATGCTTTTCTAGGGGAAGCTCTGCATCCCTTGCTTCTGTGGACTGCACGCCGAGAGAACTTAGTGGCGAATTTCTTGTAAGGTATCCATGTGGGGTAAAATCACTGAGTGTTTAAAGTTGTCTTGTTTATTCCCACAGTTCTTTTCTCAGATTGGTTAACCGGTTTCGCTACAGGAGCATTATCAAAACCAAAAAACTAAATATTCAAATCGAAATTGTCATAATTTGGAGGTTGGTTGCACGGAGCTGACAGAGCTGAAGGGCTATTCATCGCCTTTTTTTATTAAAATTCCTTAACAGCAGGTCTATCGATAGTGGATAGTGTGTTGCACTCAGTTTTTATTTATAATATAATTAATAAAAAACACGAAAAACATGTGATTTGTAGTTAATAATTATTTCTTATTATTATTGAATATTTAGTTTTTTAGTTCTGATGATTCTCCTGTAGCGAAACCGGTTAACCAATCTGAGAAAAAAAACTGTGGGAATAAACAAGACAACTTTAAACACTTAAGTGTTTTTTTCAATCTTCTTCAACCTTATATTAATTTAGTACCCAATAAACAATTTACTACGGCTCACTGTTGGTCTGTTGCAGATTCATGGACAGTCATAGTTATGGCCTTTTAACAATATGTTTATGGGATCTTGGTCCAAAAAAAGTACGGAAATGTCCCCTCGGACCAATAAAGATGCCGATCCTGGACCCCGGCATTTTCTGCCGAATGCCTGACATAGACCATCAATATTCCAATCCGTGAGACCGAAAATGAAACTATAATAGGCCATCGTTATAAAAAAAGTGACAGCTTAATGCAAGCCCAGCATTAGGCTAGAAATGACCTTTTGACAATATGTATATGGGACCTCGGTCCAAAAAAAGTACGGAAATGTCCCCTCGGGTCAATAAAGATGCCGGTCCGGGACCCCGGCATTTTCTACCGGCATCCTTGACATAGACCATCAATATCCCAATTCGGAGGCCGTCAATGCAACTATAATAGGCTATCGTTACAAAAAAAAGTGACCGCCTAATTCAAGCCCAACCTTAGCCCAGCATTAGGCTAGAAATGACCTTTTGACATTATGTATCCTCGGTCCAAAAAACCTACGCCAATCCGGGACCCCGGCATTTTCTGAGAGCATGCTTGACATAGACCATATCCCAATCCGTGAGACCGTCCATTCATGCAAAACAATTGATGGTACACTGTTCTAAGACGCGCGATTTGATGCCACACACACTTCATCTTGCATGATGACGTAACACTACAGGTAAATCGTGCGACAAGCATGAAAACTAAAAAAACTAGAAAGGGTAAAGAAGCAAAATAGTACCTAGTCCTTTTAAAAAAACATTATAAAAAATTTGAAGAAAATCCTCGTTTCTAAAAACAAGTGCGGCAACAAAAAACTCCGATTTAACCTCTTTTAAGAGCTCAACAGGTGTTACCTTTAATTTTGAGTTGTGTTATATAGTTTTGATTGCCCAATAGCAATTTTAAATAAAAAGTAATAACAGCTGGGAAACTAACGTCAGGCCAACATATAAATATCTGTCAGAAAATGGTTACAGGCCTTTTTTCTACCGCCCGGTCAAAAAAATGTCCAAATCTTACTTAGTGGGTCAACAATAGGCTTTCTACAAACTTCGGGGGATTGACTATGGGCCATTATATCAACCAAAAGGCTTTTACTAGCAAATTGTGGCCCAACTATACCAAGAAGTGTCTTTCACTGGGCCGGACTTTTCCCGTAGCAAGCATGTTTACTGGGTAGCGGTTAAAGCTGTATATCAGAACTGTAAACATGCAATTGATGCTACTGTTTGTGAATAGGTATCGTGTTAACTTTTTATTAAGCTACCGCGATGGTTCTAAGCTAATTAGCCATTTTAACGCAATGCCTCAAATAAATATTAAACCCTTATTCTGAATACGGGTTAATCTGCAGACACTGTGTCTGGCCCAGAGCCAGCCAAATGCGCCAATTCAAAGTAGCAGCAATTTTACGCTGTCCTATATAAAAAAGCATATCTCCAAATTTATTAATTTTTGAGTTATTGCCCGTTTACCGCTTTTTCGCTGGGCCATTAAATTCAAATAAACACCTTTTAAATTGTTCCATTTGGAGATACTGCATTTTCGTCAAACGAATGGCTTACATTGTCCTTCAGATATATGTATGAACCTTAAAAAGTGGATATACTGCACAGGTTTTAGTCACTTTTATAGGTACACAACCCCAATACTCAGGGAGCTGCGGATGGCGATGGCGTCAAAAGTAAAAATAGCTCCAAAATGGCCAAATGTGGAGTTACTGGGTTTTAGCTTAGGACGGAAGTTTTGCAAAAGAGACATGCACAAACAACACATTGTAAATTCTGGCTCGGGGTAAGGAATTAATTAAATATATTTAGTGTAATCCGTTAGTTCCGGAAAAACTCGAAACCCTCGATTATATAGGGTGTTTCAAAATTCAGTATCAAGATTTTAAGGCCGTATTTTTGCGGTCAAAATTATAATTTAGCTTCCTATGGACTTGTGGCCTCGAACGCTTCGATACTACTAATTTACAGAGCGTTAAAGTTTCATAATAGGTTTTCTTCGTTTCTTAACATTTTTAAATTAAATCTTAAAATTAAATCTGGCGAATGCCAAATTATAAAATTAATTTTTATTTCTATAACGATCGCAGATGCAAAAAAAAATACAGTAGGCAATAATTTTTTAAACAAATATCTCCCTGTAGATTCTTGCAATCACTTGATCTGCTGGATGAATGAATCAATAAGATCGTGCTTTATTGTCGAAAAAATTTTTATTAAAAATAACTTTTAAAGAACAAGCTTTTATTAAATGCACTGAAAAGTAGAAAATAGTTTTTTATCTTTCTTATAGCATAATAAAAGCGATGGCCGCAAATTAAAAATGTTAACTTTAGGTATCGTATATCGGTCACATCGACGATTCACCTAAGAAACAGTTGTATTACTCTATAACCTAAGGATATTTTCAAAGGCTTGGCAAGCACGGCAATCTTACCCGTTGTTCTCAGCTTCTTTAGATGAAAGCATTATGTTTATTATTCGAATAGAAGAAGAATTTAGTTAAAATTTTTAATTTGCGCCCATTACTTTTATTATAGTATAAGAAAGATAAAAAATAATTTTCTACTTTTGAGTGCATTTAATAAAAGCTTTTTCTTTAAAAGTTTTTTTTAATACAAATTTATTTTTTAATTTTTAGATTTGTACCCTAAATCGTCCATTTTGAAGCCGACATATTAAAATTTTCAAATCTGATCAAAAATTCATATCCCCTTTCCGAAAAACTCCTGTATGCCAATTTTAATTGAACTCGAACAAACTATATCCCCCTCCACTTCCCTCGTTAGAAGGAGGTGGATACCTGAGAATACCATATTATTGTATTTTGACCGAAACTATAAAAGCATACCAAATTTGAACACAATCGTATGTGGAAAAAGTCAGTTAAAATTCAAATGAAAATCATTAATCTTGAATCCGCCATATTGAATTTTCAAAATCTGATCAAAAATTGGTATTCCTTATTTCCAAAAGCCCCCGTATATCAATTTTGGTTTAAATCGGACAAACTTAGGGGTTTTCCCCCCTCCACTTCCCTAGTAGGGGGACAGGTGCCTAATAATGACATATTATTGTATTGTCACCGGAACAATAAATGCATGTCAAATTTTAAGGCAATCGGATGTGTATAAGTTAGTTAAAATTGGTTAGCAAAAGATGACCAAAAATCATCCTTCTTGAATCCGCCATATTGAATTTTCAAAATCTGATTAGAAATTCGGTATCTTCATCCAAAAATGTCACAACACACCAAATTTCAACGAATTTGGGCGTACTTCAACTTTACCCCCCTCCACCACCTTCGAGTAGAGAGACCTGTCAATTTCATCACACTATATTCTTGTGTTGTCACCGCAACTATATAAGCATGTCTTTGAAGCCGATCGGATGTAAGTTGGTCAAAATTAAGTTGCAAGATTCCACCCGAACAAACATTTCTACATAGTTATTACATATATACATACATTGCAAGTAAAAAAGTACTACAAGTATTGTTTTCTTATTGACAAAGCTTAATTAATTTATCTTAAAAAAATGTGAAAACATTTAGATGGTATTACCTATCCAAATTAAACATAAAACTAACTAAAAATATTTAAAAAAAAAATTATAAAACATCATTTACATTGACAAATAATATAAAAAAGTATACCCCAGAGTTACTGACAAGTGTACAAAATTCTACCAAATTTTTATTTTAACTTTTTAGAGTCAGTCAAGAACTTAAAACTAAATATCACATTTTTTACAATAATTACATATTTTCTTGCAAAAATTCCTCTATACTGTAAAAAGTCTTACCTACCATATAGTTTCTTAGGGATTTCCTGAGGTAATTTATTATCTGAATATTTCCTAATTCCAAACCAAAATGAGTGTATATTTTAATACCATTGTAAATAAATGAATCTTTAACCAAACTGAAGCGAGGAATTGAAAGAGGAATATTATTTCTTTGACGGGTGTTGTAATCTTGTTGGTGATTGGGAAATTGACCTCTTTTTTATGAATCAGACAAGCAGCTTCTAAAATAAACAAGTACGTGTTAAGCTGTTATTTCCAATAAAAAGCGGCCTGCAGATAGTTCTAAAACTGCTATATAGATATAAAGAGAAAACTAAAAAAAAATTGAAATTTAAAAAAGAAAGACAAATGCACACATGTTTATAGGAAAAAAAAGTTAACCTAAAAAATTTTAGTGCTGAATTTAAAACACCCTGTATAATAAAAAAATATATTTAATATAATTCGCTTGACACGGAAAAACTGGGAGATGCAACTGAAAAGGAAACCAAAATTCTTGTTGTTTAAAAAGATGTTGCTTAAGGCAACAGTTTGAGTTTCACGCTTAAATGGATTTGTGTCATGTTTTTCTTTTCTTATTACTTTATTTTGTCAGCGGGGTAGCAAGAAATTGGCTCGGGGGTAATTTTATTATAACGGCTGTTAAAGTTTGCACGCTTCGTAGGCACACACAGCAAAAAGTAGCATGTTTGAAAGTTTAAAACAATGATGTATTTGAAATTAATTATATTTATTTATACACGACGTTTCGATCAGTACAATCTCCGATCGTCTTTAGGGGCAAACGGCAATCTATTCCTAAGGCTACGTTCTTATATGCTATGGGAAATGACTCAATCCTGAAGTTTAAGAAGTTGGCTCCGCCCAAGGAGGGGCTTCCAAATATTTGGTATTTCAACATTTGGTTTACTGAAAATTGCTTCAGCTTCAAGGAATTTTCGTTTCTCCCAGTGTGACTCCTTGTGCAAAACCTTTGCTTCTCTCCAATTCTGTGTTGTTTTTACCATGCGTGTTCGTCGATTCCTGATTTCGTTGTTTCACCTCTTTGGGTATTCTTCTGATATTCCTTAAGCCTAACAGGTAGTCTCGCAGATAGTGGTCTTTTTGTTTCACCTATGTATGATTCACCACACTCACAAGGAACTTGGTAAATGCATTCATTATTTTGTTTGTTCTCTGGTTTTGTTTTACTAAGAAGGCTTCGAATTGTATTATTAGAGCTGTTTTTATACTTAAGTTGTTTGCTACTCTTCGAATTTTCTCTGATACTCCTTTAATGTATGGAATTGTATAAGTGTTATAAGTTTAAGGCTATAACCATTCTGCTGAAGATCCTTCAAAATTTTCCTGGTACGATAAGGGAGTCGTAACGTTACGACCGTCCCTGCATACGAAACGATGTTTTGACGCATTTGATCAGCTGGAGCTGTCAAATTCCTTTTCTTGATGTACTCGTCAAGCGAGTGGAAAGCGACAACAGTCTATCGTAAACCCACTCATACAGGACCAATATTTAAATTAAGGTTCAAATCATTATCCTACAACCAAACAAGGTATAATAAGAACTTTGTATAACAGAGCAGTTATAAATTTGCAATATTTCGCATGACTTGGAAATCGAAATAAGAAACATTAAGAAGGATCTACAGCAGAATGGTTATAGCCTTACACTTATATCAGATACTATATCTAAATTTCAGCAAACAAGACAGAGATTACAAGACCAAAACATTAAAGGAGCATCAGAGAAAATTCGAAGAGTAGCAAACAACTTTAATATAAAAATAAATCTAATAATAAAATTCGAAGCCTTCTTAGTTCTGGCTACATTCGGACCATCCACGAATAGCTTGGACTGTCAGCACTTTGACTCTTGCCTCCAGGACGTGTTCAGTTCATTATTCGCCCATTTGTTGAGCTCACTCTGTACCTGTTTCCTTGTTATTCCCAGAAGAAGTTCCGGTCCAATGTCTTGGGTTTCGGCCCCTAGTCTGGCAAGTTCGTCCGCTTTCTCGTTCCCTGGTATTCCCTCATGACCTGGGACCCACATCAGTGTCACCCTTTTGTCTTGAGCCAGTATTTGCAGTGCTTCAACGCACTCCTTCACCAGACTACTGACTATTTTGGGTGCACTTAGAGCCTTGAGGGCAGCCTGGCTCTCGGAGCATATGTATATGTCCCTCCTGCCTCGGGTAGGGTTGCTACCATGATAATGGTATACACCTCCGCCTGAAACACCGTAGCGTGTTCTTCAAGTGGATAACTTCTGAACTTCTAAGCTTTCCGCGTACACTCCTGCGCCTGTTGTCTGCCTGGCTGACTATTTAAAGCCATCCACTCACTAGTTAGATATGCCTTAATTAGTTTTAGCCAAAAATTCGACCCGGGATCATAGAGGACTTTCTATCTGACATTCCAACCGGTTAATCTGGTAGTGAATAATTATAGTATTACCAATTTTTTTCTTAATATTGTATGACTTTAAACAAAAACAAATCCGTAACTTGCATTATTAAATAGATCTTCTATGTTTTTAATTTCAGAAAACAACACTAATTTCTCTACAAAAAATTTAGCAGACTTGTACTAAATTTAAAACTACGATGAGCTTATATGTAGTGCAAAAAATACTGTAACTTGTGGCATTACAATATTAGTACAAATGTATTAATATTTACTTCAAGATTTTTAAGATTTAATTCAACAAGCACTAAACTTTATTATTAAAATTACTGACAAAGAGTTATTGCTAGTAAAGATTTTCTTAATATTAATAAAATCTGTACTTTTTTAAAACAAAGATTAGTGAGGTGTTATGCTAACATTTATCCTTATACTGATTTATAGTTAAAATCCAGACAACCTCAAGATCAGTTAACTTGTACTAATATTAAATAGAATGTAATTGACGCTATATTGGTCCCAAGATTTACTAGATTTTAGTGTGTAGTACTTATATTTAGGATATATTTCTTTCCGTTTGGTGGGGGTTACCCCATACATCACATGACCTCTAAATTTGCCCATTTTTTGGGTAGCGTGAAGAAAATATATCTCAGCCAAAATTGGTGAGGGTGTTTTATCCATCATAATTTATACCCTGAACTTTTGCTCTATTTACAAGACTCTTCTAAAAGGCGCGAATACCGCGCTTAATATTTTTTCCAGGTTTAAGCGCATTTATTATAACAAAACGTGTTTCTTTTGAGACTCTATAACGGAGCAGAAACTGGGTAAGGTCAGAAAGGAGCGCACTCGATAGACCGTGAAATAACAAAAAGGCTACAGAGCGAGAAATAAATGTTCTCGAAAGTAGTAGGCAGTTTTAGTCGAACAGAACGTTAACGTGAAATGGATGGTGTTCAGTAGAAAGTTAAAGTCAATATTTATTCGTACATAGAAAGAAATATGTCCTAGATATTAGTACTATACAGAGTTATGCATTATAAATGTTACTCCTTCTTTTCTCTGTTATTATGCATTTTACACAAAATATTATTTAACGAAAGTTGTATAATTTAATGTCAAATTTAGAAATCAACTTTCTTATTTTAAATTGAATACCCTGTATATTTTTTGAAACTTTGATCGATCCATTCTTCCTGAATGTATGTAGGGTTTAAGGTTAAGCGGTTCTTGAGTAAATTAAAAATAGTTTAGGGGGTTCTCAATACATTGCTCTTATGTCAAAGTGTTTCTAAATTTATTTAATTGTCGTTCAAGGCAAGGGTAACATATGGTATATTTTTGGAATCAGAAGAAAATCAAGAAATACTAAAATTTTTAAAATCAAAAAATCCAGAACCAGACAAAGATGAAAATTTTCAAGATGAATTTGAGTTTGAATCAGAATTTAACAATGTTTCTACAGATGAAATAAAAAATGTAATTTTTTCTTTCAAGGCTGGCTCTTCAGGGGTATCGACTCGCTCAGACCGCAGCATTTAAAGGATCTTGTGGGTAATGGTCTAAGTATTTTTTCTTCAAAATTATTAGTATCTTTTTTAGCTTTTATAACTCATATTATATCGGGCTTTGTTCCTAATGAAATTCATCCTATATTCTTCGGAGTAAATTTATGTGCCTTCAACAAAAAAGATGGTGGAATATGCCCCATTGCTGTGGGTCTATGTCTCCGCCGCCTAACTGCCAAAATAGTTTGCAAAATAATTTCCGATTCACTAGGCAACATGTTTCGTCCCCACCAACTAGGTTTTGGTACAAAATACGGGGCGGAGGCAGCTGCCCACTTAATGAGACGTTTTCTTGATTTTTCCCATAAAAAAGATAAAGCCATTTTAAAAATCGACTATAAAAATGCTTTTAATATGGTTAATAGAAGTAAAATATTATCAAGTGTAAAACAATACAACCCGGAATACTTTAATTACGTATCACAATGCTATAGATATAATTCAATACTTTCTTTCGGTAACCAGGAAATTTTGTCACAAAGGGGAGTTCAGCAAGGGGATCCCCTTGAGCTTCCCCTTTTTTGTCTAGCCATTCAACCGATAGTAAATCTTATGAAATCTGAAATAAATTTATGGTACCTTGATGATGGACTAATTGCGGGAGATCCAAATATCGTTTAAATGGATTTTAAAAAGATAGTCAACTACAGTGAAAAAATCGGTTTAGATCTAAATTTTCAAAAATGTGGACTTGCAATTATTTCAGAAAAGCCATCACAAATTACATCGATATTTTTAAATTTTGCTCCAGAACTGCTACAAACTCCTTTAGAAGAGTTTAGTTATCTAGGCTGTTCATTTTTTTCAAAACAAATTACATCAGAAATTGATAAAAAAATTAATTTTATAAATATACTATTAGAAAATCTTAAATTCTTAGACTCACATATAGCTTACTATTTACTGAAACAATCTTTTGGCATATCTAGAGTTTCTTACACATTGCGATGGGCCCCTTGCTGGAAATACCTTTGAAACTATGCAAAAATATGACAACATTTTAAAAAAACACTATTCAAGAAATTAGTAATTGTGATATGAATTTTAAATCTTGGATACAGAGCACCTTATCAGTTAAATTGAGTGGTTTCGGAATAAGGGATTTATGTACTCTATCAGTATCAGCTTTTTTGGGTTCGGTGAATGATATAACATCACTAGCTAATATTGTTCTTCTGGACTATATCTCAACTTTGGCTTAATCTTTGTAATTTATCAGAAAATACATTTAAAAATTTTTGTTCTCTCAAACAACATGATTTGGATTTAGAAATATGCAAAGTTCCTTACGTTAATTTATTCACAAAGCACGTTTTTTAGCTCTCCAAACCCCCGAGAGTAGCTCCTGGATAAGTGCTCTTCCAGCCACAACCGTCGGAAACCTTTTAAATAACAACACTTTTAGAATTTCCATAGCTCTGAGACTTGGTCTTCCTGTATGTGTGGAACACACCTGCGTTTGCGGCGAAATAGCAGATGCTTACGGCTCACATGGGCTAAGCTGTAAAAAAGCGCAGGTCGTGTTTCGAGACACAGGGAGATTAATGACATCATTAAGCGAGCTCTAATTTCAGCTGAATTCCCAGCTGTATTGGAGCCGCTTGGTGTTTCTCGGAGCGAGCATAAAAAAGATAAAGCCATTTTAAAAATCGACTATAAAAATGCTTTTAATATGGTTAATAGAAGTAAAATATTATCAAGTGTAAAACAATACATCCCAGAATACTTTAATTACATATCACAATGCTATAGATATAATTCAATACTTTCTTTCGGTAACCAGGAAATTTTGTCACAAAGGGGAGTTCAGCAAGGGGATCCCCTTGAGCTTCCCCTTTTTTGTCTAGCCATTCAACCGATAGTAAATCTTATGAAATCTGAAATAAATTTATGCTGTATTGGAGCCGCTTGGTGTTTCTCGGAGCGATAGAAAGCGAGTGGGTGGAATAACACTGGTCCCATGGAAAATGGGTAGAGAGCAGCTCTGGGACGCAACATGAACTCACTAGATCCTTCATACATAGAAAAAACATCTAAAAATTCATATATTGGAGAGCGAAAAAAACATAACAAATACAAAGACCTGAAGGACAGATACTTTTTTGTTCCATTTGCTGTGGAGACTTTTGGCCCTTCGGGTGATGAAGCAAAGAGCCTGGTCGCTGAAATTGGCGCAAAATTACCGGATAAAAGGGCTCGGAGTTTCATCATCCAGAAGTTCGGAATTGCCATACAGCGTGAAAATACTGCATCTGTGCTTGGAACAATCCCAGAAGAGTTAGGTTTGGAAGATTTTTTCTTATTATGTAGATAAAGTTATGAAAGTAGAGTGGGTGTGTGCGATTCGAGTTTGTTTATTTTATTTTGTGTTGTTTTATGTACGGTAAATTTTTTTTTTATTTTAATATTTGGAAATAAACCAATTTTTTATCAAAGTCTTAAAAAATATACAGGGTGTTCAATTTAAAATAAGAAAGTGTATGTCTAAATTTGACACATTTGATGACATCGAACAATTTTAAGTAAGCCATAAAATTGTGCAGCTTTTGTTAAAGACTATTTTTTGTAAAATGCATAATAACAGAGAAAAGAGGGGTAACATTAGTAATGCATATCCCTGAATACTAAAAACTAGTAAATCTTGTGATCAATATCACTGATATTGAGGTTGTCTGAATTTGAACTATAAATCAGTATTTTAAGGATAAACGTTAGTATAGAGCCTCACTAACCTTTGTTTTCAAAAAGTACAGACTGCATTATTATTTAGAAAATCTGTACTAGCAATAACTCTTTGGCAGTGCTTTTAATAATAGTGTTTATTATTTGCTCAACTTAATCTTAGGATTTGTACTAACACTTATTTTTCCTAAACTAAATCCGTAGTACTTATGGATTAAAATGTACACTTATTGTACTAGCAATTAGTGCCAAAAAGACCTTTTAATATTAATATTTAGTACTTTTTTCACAAAGTCACAGTATCTTTTGCACTACATACAAGCTCATCGATGTATATTTAAATTTAGTACAAGCATACTGAATGTTGTTAGTATATAAATAAGTATAGTTTCCTAAAATGAAGAGCATTTAAATTTTATCGATAAAGAACAAAAAAATATATAATATAAAAACTTAACAAAATCTAATTTAATACTAATATTTAGTACTATTTTTCCAAGGTTACCGTATTTTTTACACTACACATCAGCTAAATGTTATCAGAAGCGGACAAAAAAAATATGATATAAAAGATTTGCAATTAGTTTTTGTTAGTCATATAATATTTTTCTAAAAATAGGTAATACTATAATATCAGGATAACTAAAAAACAAAAGATCAAAAGATCTTGGGTGGAAATAACGAAACCAGTGAAACTACTGATGAGCCCACGCTGGTTACCCAGGGCGAAACATCGTTTATTCATTTCTCTTTTCGCTTTGATCTTTTGTGTGTTCCTTGTGGAATACTCATCCAAGTTTGAATTTTCGTTATTTTCACCCAAGATCTTTTGATCTTTTGTTTTTTAGTTTCTTTTCGGTTGAAGTAACTGATTTGGAGGTTTTTTAACTTCTTCTTTGTTTTTAATTGCCTTAGAAGCATAATCCTACTGGAAATATTAACACGCCAGGACGAATTCGTATTAGGTAACTTGGATAAGTAAGTGCCAGTGCGGAACGATGCCTATTTGTGAGTGGTTCAAGGTTGGAAATCTAAGTGTATGATGGTGTTTAATGATGTATAGTGGAGGGTGACCAGTGAAACTACTGATGAGCCCACGCTGGTTACCCAGGGCGAAACATCGTTTATTCATTTCTCTTTTCGCTTTGATCTTTTGTGTGTTCCCTGTGGAACACTCATCCAAGTTTGAATTTTCGTTATTTCCACCCAAGATCTTTTGATCTTTTGTTTTTTAGTTTATTTCCACCCAAGATCTTTTGATCTTTTGTTTTTTAGTTTCTTTTCGGTTGAAGTAACTGATTTGGAGGTTTTTTAACTTCTTCTTTGATCAGGATAACTAGTCGAAACATTCTTCTAAAGTCAGATATGAAGTCCTCTATGATTGTTGGTCATTGGGATAAATCTTGCGTTATAGTGATCTTTTTTAGCTCGGTTATCGTATTCGCATAGAAAACAACAATAGGCATTTTGTATACACCTGCTGCATGGAAAATAGCTACTACCTTTCTGCACAAAGAACCCGGCATCAATTACATTGGAAATGGCTTTCGGCTAAATGTCATATTTTTTTTATATGTTGTAGTACTCGATCAACAAAGCACAAAAAGAAAAAAAACGAGAAAGGGAGCAGGATTACTTTTTGAGATATGGAGCTTTAAAGTTGCTCTGTTTTAAGGCTTTTTTTTTAAACAACCTTGTTGTGTACCGCCAAAATAAAATGATTCGTTTCTCTGTTTGTCCCGAATGAAACACTCTTTCCATCCATGTAACAATTTTTTTATATGGGTCCTTTGGTACCACCAGAAAAGTCGTTGATTTGTAAGTTTTAAAAATAAAAAAATTACAATTTTCATTTTCTTTAAAACAAACGGCCAGATTTTAATAGTTTTAACATATGTTAATAAAAATAATATCTGTAACCTAAAAAATTAATTTTAGCTTAAGTGGTACCATTAATTGCAAAAATGGTAGGTACCTTTATTGATTTAATATTTTTGAAATATTGGTGAAATATGAAAAGTGATTTAAAATAACTTATACAACCTATTTTCGGAAAAATTCGATTCCTAAGCTTGATACGAATATGTTGGTACCGATAGGTATCCATCGGTACCTGTATTTGACCAATTAAATTGCTAACGAATATGATAACATTTTTTCGGTGGTTAACACTGATTTCCCAATAGAATGCGTAAAATTATCTGGCAGCAAATGACGCCGTTTGTGAAGCAAAAGTTTTTTTTAAATACAAAGCCGCCGCATGTCACCATATTAGGCATATCTTAAGTGTTTTGACCTTAATTATTTGCTCGAAAATGCATGCGTAAAAACCACTCTCCGCACTTAAGTAGGAAAAAAACTTTATCGTATTTTCCTGAAAAAATTCTAATAGTAACCGGAAAAATGTTGTCAAATTCGTTACCGACGACCCCAAGTTAGCCTAAAAGCATACATCACACGAGCAATTTGATTGGTAAAATACAGGGTACTACTGGGTACTAACATATTCGTATTAAGCTTTTGAATTAGATTTTTCCATAAAAAGTTTGTATAACCTACCTATAAGTTATTTAAAATCACTTTTCGTATTTCTCCAATATTTCAAAAATATTAAAAAAACATTAAAAGTGCCAGCTATTTTCAAAATTCATGGTACCACTCAAGCTAAACATTTTTTTTTTAATAATATATGTGAATTTTTTTACAATATGGCCGTTCGTTTTAAAGAAAATCAGAATTATATTTTTTTAAAAAACGGTCATTTTCTCTCTTTTTTAAAACCTACAAATCAGTAACTTTTTTCTGGTGGCATCAAAGAAACTTTATAAAAAAATTTTTATATGGGTGGAAGGGGTGTTTCATTCCAGACAAATAGAGATTCGAACCACTTTATTTTGGCGGTAATCAACAAAGTTGTGGAAAAGAAACTTGGACTGTCCAAAAATATAGCCTAAAAATACGTCAATTTTAAAGCTCCATATCTGAAAAAGTAATCCTGCTCCCTATCTCGTTTTTTTTTAAAAAAAAACGATATACATACAATGTTTTATGCGCAACTGTGTTTTGTAGAAAAAAAAGGACTTCATTAATTATTTCACAAAAAAAAATTGTTGGTCTAAAGCTCTCTAATATTTTGACAACACACGAATCACTGTCAGTAAGCGGCCGGCCAGTCTATTTATGTCACTTTTTAATCAAACAATATGACAAAAACATTGAATAATGCTCCCAGCAACACGTAGCAACCAAATAAACAAACTGAGCGTCACTTAAGAAATTTCTTCTAATTTTTATAGAAACTGCATTGTTTTCGCGATATCAATGGATCGAGGAACAGAACAGAACAGAGTTCACCAAGTGTCGCCAGAAAACTCCTGGATGCTGCCGAAGAGGCAAAGAAGGACTTTTTGCCCGCAATATCCAGAAAACTTTACGAAAAGGTATATAAGGACTATTTTCTGTGATGTTCAGAGAAGAATATTGCTAAAAGTGCATGCCTAAACCCAAGAGAAGATAATTTGCTGGCGTACTTCAAACTGCAGCAACTGCATCTTTAATTTCACTGTTCTACAAAAAAAACTTTTTTCTTTTTTTCTGATCATCTGGTAATTGATTACTAATGATTTTTGCCTCCTAAACTCAGATCTACTTTCAAAATTTCTCTGTCAGGCACCGTTTTTGAGTAATTTGATTTTTTTGCTTGATCCATTATTTATCAAAATACGGCAGTGGAATGAAGGATATTTGAAAGAAGGACAAGGAGAAGCAATTATACGTGGGTGAATTTATGCCAGGTATTATATATTATGTTAATTTATTTAAAAAAAAATACAAAAAATTGGGTCCCCTACACCTTCCCTTCTTAGATCCCCCATATGTATGCTTTACATGTTTTTACAAAATATATTTTTTTTTAGTACTAGAATATATACAACTATCGAAAAATATAATTTCACAAACATTTATTTTTTTCTTATCGTTGACGGTTGCCATTTTCCCTCATACCTCTTTTCCATTGCCGCTATCTCTTAATGGAAGCGCTCTTCATGCTCATCTGATACTTCGTCGCAATCATCTGAAAACTGGTCTAAATGGTAATGCATAATTTGAACTTTCAAAGATATATTACATCCGATATCTTCATATGCATTTAACATTTCCTTAACTACATCTTTATAGACTTTAGAACGATGTCTTCCCAAAAACTGATTACATGCTTTCTTGAACGCAATCCATGAACGCTTTTCTTTTGTATGCAAAAGTGTGTTGAAACTATGGTCTTTCATCAGATACCTTATTTGTGGTCCCACAAATATACCCTCTTTAATTTTTGCATCAGACAGGCTTGGTAGTTGGTTGGCCATTGCTATCCATTGCTTTCACAGATTGCTTTATTAAGCCCAATTTAATATGAAGCGGTGGTAAAATTACATCTTGAGGGGCATTAAGAGATTCATTCGTCACATTTTTCTCTCCAACGGTTAATTTTCTGGTTGGCCAAACTGGTCTTTCAAAATGTTCTTTTCGAACACGACTAACCCACTCACTTGGTAGTGAGGTAACCAAATCCTTGACCATTTCTATCTATTGCTTTCACAAGTTGCTTTATTAAACCCAATTTAATGTGAAGCGGTGGTAAAATTACATATTGAGGGGCATTAAGAGATTCATTCGTCACATTTTTCTCTCCAACGGTTAATTTTCTGGTTGGCCAAACTGTTCTTACAAAATGTTCTTTTCGAACACGACTAACCCACTCACTTGGTAGTGAGGTAACCAAATCCTTGGCCATTTCTATCTATTGCTTTCACAAGTTGCTTTATTAAACCCAATTTAATGTGAAGCGGTGGTAAAATTACATCTTGAGGGGCATTAAGAGATTCATTCGTCACATTTTTCTCTCCAACTGTTAATTTTCTGGTTGGCCAAACTGTTCTTACAAAATGTTCTTTTCGAACACGACTAACCCACTCACTTGGTAGTGAGGTAACCAAATCCTTGGCCATTTCTATCTATTGCTTTCACAAGTTGCTTTATTAAACCCAATTTAATGTGAAGCGGTGGTAAAATTACATATTGAGGGGCATTAAGAGATTCATTCGTCACATTTTTCTCTCCAACGGTTAATTTTCTGGTTGGCCAAACTGTTCTTACAAAATGTTCTTTTCGAACACGACTAACCCACTCACTTGGTAGTGAGGTAACCAAATCCTTGGCCATTTCTATCTATTGCTTTCACAAGTTGCTTTATTAAACCCAATTTAATGTGAAGCGGTGGTAAAATTACATATTGAGGGGCATTAAGAGATTCATTCGTCACATTTTTCTCTCCAACGGTTAATTTTCTGGTTGGCCAAACTGTTCTTACAAAATGTTCTTTTCGAGCACGACTATCCCACTCACATAAAAAACAACAGTACTTCGTAATCCTCCTTGCATGCCAAGTATCATTGCGATTATTTTGGAAGTGTCTGCAAATTTTCCATTTGTGATCTTGGTATTTAATTTTTGTTAATACATGTTGAAGCACAACATATTGCATAATCAACGGCAACCGAAGACATTAAGTTACCATTATGAAGTAATACAGCTTTTAAGCTTGTTTTAGATGCATCTATGCATAGGCGCCAATAAGAAGCTTTATATGGTCTATCTAGAGCTGTGATTAGGCCTTTAATGTCCTTACAAAACGTAATAATGTCATCTTTCTCAAAAAAATTGACAAAATCAAGCTCTCTATCTCTATAAACTGTTACATGTGTGCTTGGCTGTAAAAGATTCCATTCTTGCAAACGTGAACCCAGAAGCTCTGCCTTACCCTTACTTAGACCTAAATCTCTGTAAGTCATTCAATTCACCCTGAGACGCGGTACTACGCCCCACTGGTGGTACAGGAATTTCTGCGCTATAAGGTACTGGTCGTATAGCAGAAGATACCTTTATGGGGTATCCTATGTGTTGTTTAGACTTTCTGCTAGTAAAGCCCCGTACATTTGTTAGAAAAAAGTAGCAATCTCTAACATGATCCTTGGGCTCGCGCCATACCATTGGAACACCAAAGGCAATCGAAACAGGTTTTCCATTCCACCACTGTATCAACTTCACATAACAGTTCGCACAACAAAAATGTGGCGCCCATTTTTTATCTTGATCACCAATCGGAAAACCAAAATACCGTTTGTAGGCTTTATGTACAACTGGAGACATTTGTGTTCTGTGTCTTTTAAAAGTATATTCACCACAAATATAGCAGAAACTGTTTGGGTTATTACGGCACTTATAACGTGACGACATTTTCTCGGACACTTAACAGACTCCACAACTTTCTATAAGAACGAATTAGATGAAATTAACCCCACTGGGTAGCGCCTCCTACTTTTCAAAAGTCATGCTATTAAAAAATCCGTCCGATTTAACAAATTGCACAGCCTAAATAAACTCTCTAATATTTGAGAACGAACGAACGTTCAATATAATAAAGCACGAATAATGACTATTCGTTTTATTCAATAAGGGTTACACACACACACACACCTATAATGTCGAATTTTTTAGAGAAAAAATAAATGGTTTATTCGCCTAGATAGTCTTAAATCTCCTCAGATATATCGAAAAATATCATATTTTTTATATTTCAAGTGTAAAACTGTTTTAAAGCAGTAACTGATATTAAATTTAGGAATTTTCCTTAGATGCTATACAAAAAACATTTTAAATAGGGGTATGTTGTTGTGGACTAATATTGATTTAAAAATGTTGGAAATATATCGTCATGCATAAAATTATATGATTTGACAGTTATATAGATAAAAAAAACCTGTAAAGCTTAATAAGATCGTTTAGGAAGTTAAACACCCATTATATACAAATAGTAGACACTTACGGTGGGATTTACTAAGTTTAAGTTTAAGCATTTTAAACCAACCGTCCTTTTGTTTTGGATATAGCTTGATTTGTAAGAAGAATTTTAATAAATTTGTTTATTGAATAATCATCTTGACACAATGTTTTGTTGGATTTAAGAAAAAAGTTTCAATTTGGAAGAAAAGAAAATTAAAAAATTTAAACCCACGCGGTGTTTAAATAGTAAACACTGTAGAACAAATTAAACTTGGGGTTATATTTCACTCTAAGTAAAACTTACCCTTGTTAATTAATTTTTTTCAATTAATACTTGATGCCACACAACGATTTAGATGGGTGATAATGAAATAAGGAATAGATTAATTTTGTATTTAGTTAAAAGTTGTTTTTATTTATGAAATGTATTAAAAAACTTAAATGCAAGTTCACATTTCTGTCACTGCCAAAATGTCAGTTTCAAAATATTAGCTGCGTTCAAATCACAAACAGCGAGATCGGATCTCTTACCTCTGCTTGTACCTAGGCTTGCACCAACCTCTACTGATGAAAGCTACAGCTTTGAAATGAGTGGGCTTTGAGGCGTTTTCTCGCGTTGAAATTATTTTGAAATATTATTTGAAACTAATTAGATGTGACGTCATCATTTAGAACCGAGAAAAAATGAGTAGTTCAAAACGCTGACGTAGTTTAGTGTAACCTCACTTTTTTGTTTTTCTGTTTATTTTTTTGATGTTTAAAATTAAAATGGATCAACTACTGGTTTATGTAACAAAACCTTTGAGTGTACGGCCAGTTTGAGTAGCATGGATGGCAAGCTATGGAAGCTACATGGAGAGTGAAGTTTTTTTATTTACTGTTCTTTTAAGCCCCGAAAATCATATAAGACCACAGGGATACCATGAAGAATGGCTAACAAGATATTTAGAATACGATTTTTCGTCCATTTTCACGCAAAAACAAAAAATATCTTAGGTTAAAACAAAAATGTAGAATTTTGACGTATCTTCTACGTACGCGTCAGTTTTGAAACTAGAGTGGATTCCATTTCAAAATATTTTTAACCCGATTAGATGTGACGTCACCGTTGCAACGCGAGAAAACAAATGTTTCAAACTTTTTAAAAACATTTTAAACAATTTTAACGCGAGAAAACGCCTTTGAGTAAGGAAATTTTTTTTGACTGAGCTTTTAGATAACCTCAATGTTTGAATTTCAGTTTGTAAATAAATTAATATAGTTCTTTTGGGTTTTTTTCATGCATAATGGCTAAGTGTCTTTTGAAAATTGGTTATAAAATTTAGTACCCCTACAGGTGTAAATATTTAGACCTCTGGAGGGTACTATTTTAGATCTTAGTAAATCCCACTGTTAAAGTTACACAAATAGAAAGTGCTTAATCGTAATCGTATCTCAGTGCGCATGCGCAGAACAGATACGTCGTATAACGACAACTACGTCTCGCCTATCTTTATATTTGTGGGTTTTTATAAATGCCTTACCCACATTTTCACTCCTTCTATTTTCCATTCTTTTCGACACTGGTGCACCGAGAGGGGGGTTTTTTGGGGTCAAACTCCCCCCTCCCCGAGAAGGTTGGCTATGGTCACATTTTTAATTCAAATTAAGTTTTTTTTTATTATTTATCCCTAAACCCCCCTCCCCACCCGAAGTCAATTCTTGGGTGCGCTACTGCATCAAGTACTGAACAAGAATTATTTTGGTTACGTCGTACGTTGTAAGCACAACTGTAACACTTTTTTTAAGGACACTCACAAACGCATTAAAGATACGCTAAAAACAAGAAATCAAAAATAGCTTGCCAACTTTCACTACTAAAACACTTTGATGCTAGAAATCTATTAATTAATATATTTATTGAAAGCAAAAATATGGCAATCCAAAAAGGTAACCAAAAGATGCCCGCCCCACACAATTAAAAGATTTGACAATTTGATAGGCAGACAAGGCTACGTAAAATCGTTTAGAAAATTATATAAAATACTTTGATGGATAAAATATCAAAAGATCTTGGGTGGAAAAAACAAAAATTCAAACTTGGATGAGTATCCCACAAGGAACACACAAAGGACCAAAGCAAAAAGAGAAAATATCAAATTATGTTTCGCCCCGGGCAACCAGCGTGGGCTCATTAGTGGTTTCACTGGTCACCCTCCCCAAACATCATTCAACACCATCATACACTTTGATTTCCAATTAATTTCCTTTATTTCGATTGATATTAAAAAGCCTTTAATTAAAGTAATTTTTACTAATTTACTTTACTTCTGTTGATATTAAAAAGCTTTTAATTAAAGTAACTTTTGCACGCAAAAAGAGGCCGAGCCAAAAGGTTACAGAAATGTAAAAAAACCTAAAAAGGGTCACGCCAGTCCCCCACAAAAGTTATTCACGTGCCAGGGATGGGAAATGGAGTGAAAGATTATTTAAAACTGTAAGGGTCAGAAGTTAAGAAAAAATTGTAAGGTAAGCGAAAGAATCAAAATCGAATAATAGGGACTTCGGATCTAAGTGGAGGGTATTTGTAATAAGATAATCCACTGAAAAAATGAATCTTTTGCCAAAATTTCCGGAAAGGTTTTGTCAAAGTAAAAGAAGGGTTTCACCACTGACTTTATAGGACTTAACCGGCACGTACACCATGCCAAATCTAAAAAAGTTACTTGATTCTCTTATGAGAAAAATAAGACCCATTTTGACTCAAGGGTAGCAATTTATTATTAAAAACCCGCAAATAGATTGAGCAGCTATTCCAAACCTCCCTTTGCCACAGAGTCCAAGGGTGTTGGTCGGCCCCAAATGTACTTATTTCCCACCTTGGATAGTAAACCCCTAATTACAAAATTTATCCCAAATAAAAAGCCCGAATCGTGTCGCACGTTGAGAGTCATCAGTCTGCTAATAAGCTAAAATTTCATAAATAATGTTTATTCCTTAAGGTTTCTTAGTAGCATTTTACAATTAGTAAACTTAATTACGACAGTTCGTTTAGGTAGGTTATTTTCTCTAACTTTGTGGTCTTATAGGACTAAGGTGGGTTGAGAGAGGAAAAATTGGCAAATTTATCACAAAAAAGTGCCACTTTAGTCGCTTGTTTTAATATAGAGGGTTGGACAGTTTTTGTCTAGGGTGCCGAAATAGCGTGTATTGAAAAAGAAGCTCAATGATTAGTAAACTAGAGCGAAAGGGATAATAACTTGAGAAACCGATACGCTGTTGCCGATGTCACCCAAAATTAACTAAAAGATTCCCAAGTAAGATTCCGTCAAATGTAACGATAAATGTTGCCTTCAAAGGGCATAAAACAGTGATTATGAGTATTTTCTTATTTTAGTTTGAAATTATAATCCACATTCTCATTTATCCACTAATTTTTACTGCCCATTGACGTTGATCTTTCAGTAAAGCTGCCAAAAGTCTAAGCCTGACCTACGATAATCAGTTAGTCTAAAGTCCCGACTCTACGGGAAAATTCATCGTAGCAGTTTGGCGTTCGCACGAAATATCTTGTTGAAATAAATTTAAAACAAAATTATGCTTTTTTAAAAGAATAAAAAAAATTAAAACCCTCTACTCTTTTTACTAAGAATACTCTGTAGCCGTGTTCACTTCTTGTTTGACTTTAAAACGAATTTAAAGCTGTTATTAGATTTAATAACAGGGCGGTCTTTTTTTTTTAATTCTGATTCTTGTAGGCTCCTTTATTTTACAAAAATTGTCGAGAAAACGGGGCTCCTCTCCCCTCCTCAGATGTACAGAGTGGCGAAGGAACGCCTGCTGTTCAGGTCTTAAATAAAAATATTTTGTGGTATTTTATTTGCACAATTTCAGTACCAAATAAATAAAAATAGTCTTAAGACCTTCCAAGTGATTAATTGAGGAAAATTACGTCTACGATTTTGTTCACGCCCGCGTCTTAGAATAAAACAGACTAATTATCGATGGATACCTATCGATTGTTGCACCTGATTGTTGCATCGATGCTGGAAAGATGGCGGTGGAAGTGCAAAAAATTTGCCATATGCAGAAATACGTTTCTAACGGCAATTGCACTCTGAACGAGAGTGACGCTAATAAAACCTAGAAAATGCAGCAGTTTTCCTAAACTGTTTGCTTGACAACGTTGCCTAGCCGGCATCTCTCTTCAGTGCATCTGAATTGAATAGCGTTCTTACTCAGACTCACGCATTTCGCCACCCTAGATAAGAACTGTCGAACTCTGTATACTATTATTCGAATTAGAATATATTGCTCTATATTTACTTAACCTTTAGTTAATCTTTGGTCTTTCTCCGTCCGTTTTTGTTTTGCCAAGAATCATTTTATTAACATGGCGTGTTAACCAAAAATAATAACAACCTCGCATATATTATGTCGTGCTATGCATGCATACTTTCTAACAAAATTATGTTAGCTTGGTTGTAGAGGCAAATAAATTTTAACTAAATCCACATGTATCGTGCCGTAAGGCTTAGGTTCTCCTAGTTGCTATAGTTACTATCATTCTCTTTTCCGATCGTTATAACACAGGGCATTATAGAAATACAGTAACATTCGTGGTATATCGGACAAAGCTTTTTTGTTTCTCACCTCATTACGACCAGGCCTCCAATGTCTAATGGAGAATCCAGACACCTACAGACCTGTTTTGTTCTTATTAGGAATCATCAGGGAGTAATAGGATTGTACCTGGCAGTTGAAGCTACACAGGGGCCATGCACACCTCTCGAATTTAAAACAAAAAGTTTGTAATCCGCGGGGGACCTAGTACCTATATGTGCCACCTGTCTTCCATTAGATATTGGAAGCCTGGTCGTAATGAGGTGAGAAACAAAAACGCTTTGTCCGATATGCCACGAATGTTACTTTAATTTTTATTTGCTGACACGAGATTCACTTTGTTGTATTTTAGAAATATTCCATTTAAAGGGAATATCTGAACTGCCTCGACAATAATGGATCTCCCATGGATATTCTGATCAGGATCTGCAGGAGTCCAAACATTTATTTGATTCTTTATGGCATATATTTTTAGAAAGGGAAAGCCCTTGCAAAATGCCAGGGTCAAAAAATAAAGGTCAAGTGTTGGCTGTTAAAACAAATCTGAAATTATACATGTTATGTTGAAAAGGTATTCTTATATTATTCAAAATACTAAAAAAATATTTGCCCGGTGCATGAGGTTTGGCATTAACTGCAAAGTTGAAAAAGAACAGACAAGAAATGATAAAATTTTGAGTTTTGTTGAAATGGGGTTAGTTTTAATTTAAATAGTTAAATCTGTTTCGCGCTTATTATAACATAAAAAATTTAAAAACAAAAGATCAAAAGATCTTGGGTTGAAATAACGAAAATTCAAACTTCGATGAGCATCCCACAAGGACCACACAAAAGATCAAAGCGAAAAGAGAAATAATTAAACGATATTTCGCCCTGGGTAACCAGCGTGGGCTCATCAGTAGTTTCACTGGTCACCCTCCACTATACAGCATTAAACACCATCATATACTTTGTTTTCTTTCCAAGTTTGAATTTTCGTTATTTCCACCCAATATCTTTTGATCTTTTGTTTTTTAGTTTCTTTTCGGTTGAAATAACTGATCTGGAGGTTTTTTAACTTCTTTTTCGTGATAAAATATTTAAGATTTTTTTATCGTATTTTAACTGACCCCCAGCGTTAAAACTGCCTAATACGTTATAGTTTCCGATAACTAGGCCCTTTTCTTTATCGTGACACAGCAAATTGGAATATTGGTTCTATCGCGCTGTAATAGTCTGTCTTTATCGATAGCTAAGCGCCTCGAAATGCAATTTCCGCTCGAGTAACTTTTTAACGTAAACCCGGCCTAATCTAAAACGTCGAGTATGTTCGTGTGCACAGTCAACTCAGTATATTGAATAATAATAGTATAAGTAAACATTAACGGTGGGATTTACTAAAAAGGTTTAGCCTATTTTAGACAGATCCTAGGTTTAAGTGAAATCGTTCGTTTTAAGCATTTTATACTAACTTCCTTGAGTTTTGGACACACTTTGATTTATAAGAATAATTTTAATTATCTTTTTTAGTGAAGAATCAACTTAACAAAACTTTTGTTGGATTTAAGAAGAAAGTTTTAATTTAAAAGAAGTTTTTTTTAACCCTAGGGGGTATCTAAATGGTAAACACTCTGTTGAGCAAATTAAAATTGACGTGTCGGTCGCGATTCTTCAAAAACCGTCAGAAAATCTCGCCCTTACAAAAAATCTGACGATTTTTAAACACAAGTTTACACTAACTGTTTTTTTTTTTGTCAGGACTTATTTGCCAATATTCCTTAAAATTTGATTTCTTAGTACTGTTCCAGTAAATAAAAAAATTGTCAATTTTATATTTGTGGGCAGTTTTTATAAAAAAACCCTTTTTTTTTATTTAAAAATATAGATTATTAAGCTTATTTTTGTGTGTAAACTAACCTTTAAAACTTTTAGCATACAAAACCATAGATAGCCATGGAATATTTCGCTGTCACTGTTCAGAAAAGTCACACAAATTCTGTCTTTCCTTTTACATGGTGAGAATTTTCGGCACTTTTTCAGGTTTATGTTATTAAAAAAGAAGCAGTTTCTCTTACAACGTTAGGATAAATATGAAGGACGCTGTGTTTTTATTTTAAATGAGGCGATAAGTAAACATCGCCACTTTCCAGAATTCTGACAGGTGAGATTTTCTGTCGTTTTTAAAGAATTGCGACATATATCTCACTCTTATCAAAACTTATCCTTATTTATTGATTTTCACGATTAATACTCACTGTCACAAAACCATTTGGATATGTAATCATAAAATAAGGATTAGATTAACTTTGTATTTATTTAAAATGGGTTTTTATCTATCGAGAGTATGAAAAAAGCTTTACAAACACAAACTCATCGCAATCGAAAACCACAAATAAAAATATTTCATCAAAGGAGGTCATGAAAACAAATGCGGCTAAAAACAGATCTGAATCCAATCATTCACTGATGCGTTCACAAAAGAGTCATGTCGGCTCAACGAACTGAACGGTGCCTGGTTCTCTAGTAGAACATGAGAAAATAGCCATTAGCGAAGTACCTACCGATGAAAACCGCAGCTTTGAGATTTTTGAGTGTGATATTTCAGTAGAAAGTTCTGTTTGATGATTAAGCTTTTAGATTTTTTAATTTCAGTTTGTAAATAAATGAATAGATACAGTTGTTTTCGATTTTCTTCATTGGGAATGAATGAATGAATGTTTGTTTTGCCTTGCAGTGCTCTCACAAATATATTTTTTGTGCTGAAAATGGGTTCAAAATATGGCGTTTTCCTGGACAAAATTGGAGGTGTTTTATTGATTAATGAACAACTTGGGATATTAAATAAGGTAAACTAATTCTTGTTAAACCGGTTTAAGGACATTATAAACGAACTTATTACCAATTGCCACAAGACAATCCTTTCTGGGAGCTATAAATTTAAACCACCCCCCAGAGGTGGTCTAAAAAATAACCAACTTTATAACCTCAAACACAGATAATGAAGCTATTAACTGCCAAATTTTTGGCGCATTCATCATTTGCCATTTTGAAACCTGTCAAGAAAAATTAGTTTTATGGAATTTTCTCCTAAAATATGGCATATTTTGAGAAAAAAAGCAGTTTTTTAGTGGTATTTTGCAATAACAATACAAAATGATCAATAACTTTGTGTCTTTTATGTATGGGTTTAAATATTTAGACATGTAGGGGTACTATTTTAGATCTTAGTAAATCCCACTGTAACAGTTTTCGCACACGAGTTTTATTTCATACATATGCAATGCTTTGCTGTAGTGCGGTGTGAGTCAGCTCTTTTTAGTGTCGTTAAGAATTTTCTCTGTTGGTAGAGGATTTTGTATATTTTTCTTTTATAGTGGTGGTTGGGTTCTGAGTTATTTCTCTGTAATTTTCTTTTTGTAGAGACTCTTTAAGTTTTTAGTCGTAGGTGGTGGAGTCCATTACTACAGTCGCATTTCCTTTTTCTACAGGAAGAATTTGTATTGACTGATCTGATTTAAGATCCTTAACGCTATAGTTTCTCCCCAGATTTTAAGTTAAAAAAAAGTACAACTGGCAACGCCTTGTTCTTTAATTTTTTAATATTTTGCCAGAGTGCACAGGTGATCATTTTTAAATGCTTAACAAAAATATCTGAAGGATTTTTCAACATTCTCAATTATTTTTTCTTCAAAATAAAAGCTGTGGTGCTGTCATCCATCCCAAAAGCCTCAAAATAATTGCGGCTTAGAACAAACCCGATTTACAAAAAAAATAGAGAAATACTTACAATTTCCTCTAGATTAAATTTTTTCTTTTTATATTGCCTTGCTTTAGCGAAAATAAAAACAAAGTTTCCTTTTTTCTAAAAGCTTGTGCACTCCGGAAAAGAAAACCAATCAATCAATCAGACTTCATTGAATTTGGGAGACACACGCAGTTCAAGTGTTGGCCGATAGACCGCAGAATTTATACGATTCCATGGTAACTGCAGGTGTTTTGTCAACAAAGTTTAAATCGGGCCGCAGTGGGACAGAAGAGTATTTTTACGTTTTCTGACAGAAAAACATTCGAGGTTATGTTTATCTTTCAAAAATGTGTTTTCCAAAACATTGTTCTAAAACAAATATGAAACCACTCCGCGTGTGCGGTCGCCCGTCGGAAAAGGCCTAGCGCTGCGCGGGCATTACCCCGAGTCTATCAAAGAACCAAGAGAACTTTACTGGCTCGCTGCGATTACTAGGAATTCGTATAGAAACATTCGGCGCTCATAACCACACATCATTTTTGTTTTGATTTTGATTCAACTATTTTCTTATTTAAATTGTTGCGGCATAGGTATGTGCAATTGTACTAGTGAAATCTTGGAGTGCAAAGGATAGATTTTAGAACCTCAGTTTCAAAAACACACGGATACTTAAGTACTAAAAAAAAACAGGTCAGTAAAGCTACATTTAGAGGTTAGAAAGACTCTTGCTAGTCGTTGACGCTCCCGTTTAAAATAGAACACGATTATTTCGTCTAGCGCCAGTAGCTGATTTTTAAATCTGCACACTTTTAAGTTAACCTGTTGTCGGTATCAGCCAGCAAGAGTGTTAAAAATTATTTCTGCAATAAATGGTTTTCTTTTATTTTCGTATTTTACTTGGTTTCCAGCGGCGCAGAACGCGAAAAGTCAAAAAAAGGTTAGATCAGGAAACCCCAAATTTTTGACCCGGTGCTAAAAAATCTCTGGTGTCCCACTGTGGATAAACATAAATAAAGTTTCCGCGTTGCCATGGAAAACAAATTCAATGACGTAAAATTTTTCAAAAAAATCAGGTCGACATAGTTAAATTGATTTTCCGTACAGTGTTGCTAAAAAAAAATTCCCCAGATTGTAACTACGACCTTAACGGCCCAATTACATCGTTAAACCGGCAACGCTGTTGGGTCCGTTTATTAGGCAATTCTTTTTCCGCATGTTTCTCGGAAACGGGACTTCCAAATGGCCTGAAATTTTGCCTAAATTGTTTATTGGACTATCTTTTTCCATCAAATCTTGGTACTTTTTTAAAATTTTGTTTATTTTTTGAAAAAAACTGTTTTAGCTTTTGTGGTGTTTCAAAATTGGCGCGCCCATATTACGTCAGAAACAGTCAGAAATACCCTTTATAGAGACCTGTAAAACTAAATTGGAAATATTTGTAATTTTCCAAATAATGGACACCTAATTTCAAAAACTCTCTAGATTGTATTAATAAGCTTTGTAATCCTCTTCCTCTAATAAAAAACAAATTGAGTATTATTTTCCTCTAAAGCTAAAACATGCGGAAATGTAAAAACATGGACTATACTGGTTACCTATCAATATTAGTTATATGCCTAGCATCAAAAAGTACTTAAATGGTTATATTATAGATACCGCCACCATCAAAATTAACCACCCACGTCTTTTTTTTGTGAGCTTACCCTAGGCATAGTTTCTAGTGTTCTCCTTTCCTAAATGTATTCGGCTAAGAGAGATCTAGCATATATACCTAGGTAACACCCCTTACCAGGAAAAAAAATTTATGCCATGCAAACATCGAAATTGGTCTACTCACTGTATTTGCAACTAACCAATGTCAGTGTGTCTGCCTGACATTCTTCATAACCTTAGTTTTGTCGTTTAGTTTTGGAGTTCGTCGGCCTGGTTTTTGTGTTTTATTTAATAATTTTTCCTTTGGTGAAAAGCTACTTTTTAGAACCCTTAAGTGGTCTGTGTGTATGGCCATTTGACTAGTTGTCACTGCTCTCAATTCGATCACCTAGGTGATAAATAAACAATCCCCCATAGGGTCACTTGATCCTGAGACCTGCGGTCCCAGCCGCAGGTTTTAGGATCCAGTGACCCTAATCCCCAATGATTCGCGGCGCAATCTGTGAACAGGAGAATACAGTAAAGAAACCAGAGATAGATAATGAGTGGTAGATGACGTATTGAAATCGATTGACAAATTTATATTATCTCTGGATTGTTCTTGCGCCGTTAAGGGCTAATTCTTCTTGCGGTTTTAACGTCAACCTCTCTCGCTGTCATTTCGCTCTTTCCAAAAAACAATACTCCCAAAAAAACAAGTCTCCTTTTAAATATTCGGGTGTTTGAGACCATTATCACGGAATTTTAAAAGTCTATTTTACGTAAAATTAAACAGAATGTAGCAGAAGTTTTAAAAGAAATGAAATTTCCAAATTAAATAAAAGCTTAATGGCCCGTCAAAATTTTCTCCTTTATTGCCGGCAATAAAATGAACTTAAAGGAAATTGAGACGCGATGCCTTTTTAAGGTGAGCTTAAAGATGGAAAAATTAAAATCTCTGAAAAACAAATTAAAATGTTTGTACCTATTATTATATTATGTATACAGTAGTAGAAATGGGTTGACTCGTTGCCCGACAAATCTGGTATATATCTTCATTTGGGGCTTTCAGCACTCGTTGACCTACTCTTACGTAGGCTCCCACTAAGTGCCAAGATTTCTCTTCTGTCTGTCCACAAAGTCCTGGACACCCATTCGGGAGAGATGTTCATGAATTAGTTCAGTCCGGTTAATATGCCTGTGAGATTTTCCCCAGTAGCTTACTTCTGACTGCATGTGGTCTCCATAAATTTCTATGTACTCTTGATTTTTGATGAAATCAAAAGCAAAATATGCCTTAATTTAAAGCAGATACCCTTATTACCCGACTACGCCACTCAAAGGAGGGTTTTGAGTTTAGTTTCTTGTTTCTAAAATCATGTTTTAATCTCGGATATAATTACTTAATGATACCAAAAATTGCTTTTTAAACAGCACATAAATATATTTAAAAACAATCTTTATTAATTGCAAAGGAGTAGTAGCAGAGTAACTATCACTCGAGTTACAGAAGACGGCTGGTCTATAGGGAGGGCGACCTTTCATTTAAATCATAATAAAATGAAATAAACGATGGATTCAAAATAACAACGGAATGGAAACAACTAGATATTAAATATTACTTAAAACAACAACAAAAATTAGTATTTAGTGGCCGCATCATTCTTTTCAATAACACTCTGCAAACGTCTGGGCATTGAAAAACTTAAATTTTAAAAATATTCACGATCTTCTGAGTGCACCTCCAATGCGCAATGGGGGGTCTCCACTTTCTTTGATAAATAATTTTGACAAGTCGGCCCCATATATTTTCTATTGAGTTAAGATCAGGGCTGTTGGATGGCCAAAAAAGAGTTTCAATATTTTTGGTTTCAAACCACTGGCGAAGAACATTAGCCGTGTGCACGAGAAAATTGTCCTGCTGGTAAACGAAGTCGTTGTTGTCGTAAAACATCTGCACAGATAGATCCTCAAGAATCTCAACATATCTTTGACTGTTGAATCTTCCTTCGATTTGCTAAAACATACCCAAACCTCTAGCGCTAAACCAGCATCACATATTCACTGAAAAATTAAACCTAGAATTTGGTGGCCGATACACTGAAATTCTTCTGTTGCTCGAAGATGACTGAAATATCTTTTCATCTGTGAAGACCACCCTCTCTCAGAAGTCATCATCATAAAGAACATTATCTAATGCAAAAATAACCCTGGCCTTGTTTTTTGGTTAAAAAAGGTATTTTTACAGAAACTCCACAGGAAATTTCAGATTTTTTAATCCTCCTATTAATAGTTGATAAGGAACCTGGAAACATCGTTACATTAGATGCTTCAACGCACGTGGCAAAAGGATTTTGTCTAAGGTGGTCGATAAGCCTTTCATCCTGTATCTCAGAACTTACAGGCTTTCGTCCTGATCCATGTTTTCATGTATCCAGCGCTTTTTCCATCGTACTATCGTCTTTTTATCAACCCAAAAATGAGTAGCCGCTCTCTTTACAGACCAGCCGTCTTCTATAACTCGAGTGATAATTTGTGCTTTCGTAAATTTTGTAATTTGCGGCATTTTCGACTTTGAAAATTATTGTCAAAATCAGTTTGATGCATACTGTCTATTTTAAACTGGTGAATGGAATACATACACTATTAGAAAAGTAAATTTTGCGAAATAGGAAAAATGCACGTATGCGTTTTTTTTAAAAAACAAGGGTACCTCATCAAGTTTACGTTGCACCTGTCGATTTCGGCTCCAATACTGGCGAATTCCTCTGCCTTCTTGTTGCCATGAAATCCATAAAACTGTCATCTTCTTGTTCCTGACCAGTATCTGAAGTGCATTAGCAATTTTTGGTGCCCTCAACGCCTTGATGGTCACTTGGGTTATAGGTGTAGTTTTCTCTGAGGTTTCAGATTCGAAAGATATCAAAACGTTTGTGTGGTTTTCTAATCTAACTTCGATAGAAAAGAAGTTGGTAGGGAATTAATATTGAGCTACAATTTCCCAGTTTCCAATCTGTGCACAGGAAACCTTCTTATGGGAGTAACTCAATTAATTCCTGTCAAGTTTCTTAGAGTTGCATTTTTACTCAGTTATTTTTCTAACTGTGCATATAGAAAGGTCATTTCGCGAACTTGTAACATCAATAAAGTATATTACTACTATTGAAAAAAGGGGCATTATTTTTAAAGTTAACCAAAAATAATCAAAATTTGACAAAAAAAATAGTTGGTGTATTTTTATCCCTTGAGCTGCCACCAACTTTTGATGATAAAAATACTTGTAAGTATCTTGACTTTTAAGGTTCTTCTGCAACCGATCTTTTACAATTTCATCTACCTGAGTATGTTAAAAAAGAGTTTGTTTAGACTCATGACCCTTTGTGTAAACCACAAACAGTAGAATACCGTGTCCCTCAAGGGACTACATTAGGGCCAATTCACTTTACATTGTGCATATTTACAGCATAGTGAATCATGACAGAACTGGTGAAAATGACATGACTGGCACATTGCAAAGACTTCGTTACAAAACCTTGCAGGAAGAGGGCCGGGAAACTGATTGAGCTCACCAGGCAGAAGATCCGAACAATGGTTGATCTATATACCGGACACTGCAGGCTGAAAGTACCATTGCACAGAATGGTTCTAAGTGAGGACACCGAATGTAGGCTCCGTATGGAGACATGTGCTGTGCGAGTGTCCGGCCATTGCACGGTAACGTCAACTTATTTTCGGCAAACCGCAGATCCTCGCACTGAATCTGAAAGATACTTTACCAAAGCAAGTTGCGAGCCTCTTTAAGGGGCTGAATATTCTGTGGCAACAAAGAATCGATCGAGTGCCATATTGGCAAACTCACAGATGAATCATCGTCATCATCATGACCGATTACAGTTTTGATAGCATCTTTGTGCTGATAATACTGACATTATTTAGAAAGCGGTTCAATCAAGGATAAGCTAAAAACAAAAAAAATATTTGGCAAAAACTCTTTTTTAATAAAGCAAACCCGGTCCAACAAAAATTGCTTGTAAAATAATAACGATTATTTACTTACAAATTCCCCAAACGTTAAAGAGCAAAAGGGAAGAAGACATCTGCAGTATAACCTCCTTGCGAAGACAGATACTATGTAAATCGGTTGTAGGGGTATTCTTCAACTGTAAATGTGATGTTTTAGACAATGATGTATTTGAAATTGACTATATATATACTATGAGAAATAACTCAACCGTGAAGTTTAAGAAGTTGGCTCTGCTCAAGGAGGGGCTTCCAGATATTTGAAATTTCAACACTTGGTTTACTGAAAACACACTGATTTTGCCAATAAAGGCAGCTTCAAAGAATGTTCGCTATTTCCATTGTGATTCCTTATGCAAAACCTTTGCTTCTGTCCACTTCATTCGGGGTTGTTTTGACCATGCGTATTCGGCGATTTCTGATTTCGTTGTTTCACCTCTGTTCTTTAAGCCTAACAGATAGTGGTCTTTTTGTTGCACCTATGCATAATTCACCACACTCACAAGGAACTTGGCTTCGAATTGTATTATTAGATTTAAAAGCTGTTTTAATAATAAAGTTGTTCGCTACTCTTCGAATTTTCTCTGATACTCCTTTAATGTAGGGAATTGTAAATGTGCATTGTCTGTGGATTGGCCATTTCGTCTATGGCCCAGTAAGCATAAATATTTGCTTTGCGAATAATATAACCAAAGTCTGTAAGCATTCTTTATATTTAAGTCTCTTTTCTCTGAGGTCGTTAAAAACCTTAAATTATCTCTTCACATTCTACTTGCCTGACTTTCTGTCCATTTGATCTTCTGATAATTAAGAACAAATTTTCCAAAAGCCATTTTAATGCTACGTTTTTATGGGAATTGAATTTGTTTTGAAAATGATTTAATTCGTATTGAGATAATAACGGAGATCGAGTTTCCACAATGCGTACATCGATGAATCGAGAAAAAAGCTGGATGGATGCAGAGGTCACGAAATAGTAGTTTTAACAACTAGTGGCTAAAATAGTGCTTTTTTACAAGCGTTGGTTTAAATATCAAGCGCAGCGAGGTATTTAAAAAGGCGAATAAAAAAAGGCACAGTTTAGCCGAGAGTTGTTAACCCTATTTTTTTTAATACCTTTATCATAAAATCCAAGAAAAACAGGAAAATACATTTAAAAATCGCGAACGAAGTTAACACACCATATTTACACTATAAATCAAGACGGCTGGTAAATGAAATAACAATCGTTTCCATAGCGATGTGTCTTTTTACTCGGTGACGTTCATTGTTGCGCCATTTTAATCTTTGACAATTTGATATTTTGACGATATTTTTAAATGATTTTTTTCGTAAATACTTGGTGAAAACTGGCGGAAATGGCTTAATTCTAAGGCAAGAATAATTAGATTTTTTCAATATTACTATTTTCCGCTCTTTCTCTTTAACTTTGGGTAAAAAACGGAGAGAAATCTTTTTTTGCACCCGTGATAAAAAAAAAGTTTTTTTGCATCGGTAACCAAAAACGCCATGCTTTAGTTATCTGCAGACAGTTAATAAAATCATGTTTTTGAAGAAGGTATAAAAAAAAGAATAATATATTATTACAACATAATCCCACCCACCTACAAGTGGGTGTCATAGAAAATAACAATACCACACCTATCTCACCAATCGTGACTTCTTTCTTTGGCCCAGCGTCTCATTTAAAACGTTTTTCAGATTTGCTTATGCGGACTTTTTGCATGTATTTTCTCTGCACGTAATATGCCATTCAGTATTTCCTTCATCACCTCTGCTTGCAACTAGAAGAAATTCCTGGTTAATGCTAATATCATTTTTTGAGTAAAATACTCTGATGTATTGGTAAAGCCATGATGGTAATTTAAGTCTTAAAATATTTTAGCATATTTTAAGGGGTAACGTTTTTGTTTAAGCAATTTTTACTATGTTTTTCACATTTTTATGCCATGATTTTTCTCACATTTTAAAGCTTTCTTTTCAAACTTTCGATTTCTAGAATAAGACACTCACATTTTTCAAGTTTTCACAGTTTCTTAGATGTTCAAAAAAAGTACTGACAAAAAACATTTTTTCTCTGTTAAAATGAAAAATATTTAAGGTTGTTGAAGAGAGACAGCAGGCTATAAAAAAGTATTTTAGTGAAAGATCGAAATAATTTGAGGCAATTTTTTAATAAATATTTCTGTTTTGTGATCTGTCTGTCATCTTTAGGTGGGTATGATTTTAATTTTTTCCATTTTTATCCAAAAAAACACCAAAAATTGTAATTGTTCAAAGCGTAAAGTGTGTATGATATAAGGTGGTATTAATTTCTTTCAATCAAAGTTCTTTACATTCTTTAAATTTACCAGAAACGTATTTTACCAAAAGTGTATTGTAACGCATCTAAAAATAATTTAACAGGTATTTAAATAATTATTTTAAGGTTCATTATGGCCCTGTCATTAATGTAAACAAAAGGAAATTTTGACAATTATGATATAAAACAGCTGACAATATCAAAATTTTAAAACGGTTGTCAAATCGATTCAAAATCGAATTGAATACTGTCATGAAAACCCATACAAAATACATTTTTAAAATATTATGAAAACGTATCAAAAATTTCCTTTAAAAGTTATAATTAGCAAGAATTAAACAACAGGGGCTGTGTCGTGTTTTTTCAATTAACCTGTGGCATTTTTCCCGAGGGTCGCCGAGCCTGAGCAGGGTTTTAATTTAATTTAAAACAAATAACTTTATACTCTCTCTACATAAAAAAGACAAAAAAAGCAGGATGTTGAATAGTGTAACGTAACAGTGTCCAACGGAAGTTTTTGCAAGAACCCAAAGTAAAATAAAAGAGTAAAGTGGGTGAAAATAGTAGTTTTCAAAAACGAGCGCACCGCGGCCGAAGTATTTAAAAACGCGAGTAGAAAAAAGCACAGTTTAGCCACGAGTTGCTAACCCTATTTTCTTAATACCTTTATCAAAAAATCCAAGAAAAACAGGAAAATATTTTTAAAAATCTCGGACGAAGAGCACTTCTCCCTACGTACCATCTTTACACTATAAATCAAGGTGGCTGGTAAATGGAATAACAATGTTTTCCATAGCGATGTGCCTTTTTACTCGGTGACGTTCATTGTTGCTGCATTTTAATCTTTGACAGTCTGATATTCTGACGAAGATTTTAAACGATTTTTTCGTAAATATTTGGTTAAAACTGGCGGAAATGGCTTAAGTTTTAGGCAGGAATAATTAGATTTTTTCAATATTACTATACAAATAAATGTAAATGTTGAAGGAAAATTGACCCAAATAGAAATTTTATATCCTAATAACTTTTTTTATTTTTCTTTTCAGGTAACTGATAGTATAATAAAGCTATTTTTGGATGTCGCTGACGGCAGAATTAAATTATTATTTGGGTAAGTTTTTAGATTACTCTAAAGATAACGTAAATTTTTAACTATTTTGGGTGTTTTTAAATCTTTTCAGTCCCACTTAGATGTTGAATTTATAATGACGTTCTATAATAACGACCTTATTAAAAAAAAATAATTTAAATTGCGCTACGCTGCAGAAAATGTTATGCCCGTATGCTCTTAAGCTGCATATTGACAATTCTTTTTAATCCTTGATTACCAAAGGAATTTCTAATTATTTCGTATGCACCAAGCAAAGATTTTAGCCGGTTAAGTGAAAATAAAAAATGATTAACTAACAAGTGAGGTTATGTGTGAATGAAAAGTGAAAAAAAAAACAAAAAAAAAATCCGTGGAGGACTTGGCCGATACCTGCTCATTTTATTTCTGGACGTTTGATTTTACATTTCCTGCAGATTTTTTGGCTGACTGATAAGGTGGTGTCAATTCAATTCCAATTCCAAACTTTATTGTTTCTAATGTAAAGATACATATAACAAAGAGTTCTGGTTTAGTCTAATAATAAGAGAAAAATAATAAAATTCAAACAGTGCTGTAAAAGTCATCAATTGCAAAAAGAGAATAATAAAAAAGAAAAATGTCGTAAGACAATATGCTGCTCCATTGATAAGGTAGTGTCGTATATATAAAAACGATTACGCCATTTTCAAAAGCCTCTTCAAAAACAGTGGCGGTCGCAGCTTTCCCAAAAGAGGGTGGGGGGTGTGAGCTCAAAATTTTGTAAAGGCAAAGAAAAAGTTTTATGCAAAAGTTCTAAAATTATCCTAACTTTCGTGCCAATAGGGCGCCGCTGGCGAAAATTATTGGAGAGATATCAAAAATTTGCCTGTTTTTATGAAAAACCGGCGATTTTTTTAATAAATTCTCGATGGGATGGGATGGGATAGCCACTGTCAAAAATGTTTCAGTCAGGGAACATTTTTCCAAGACATGGATTTACCACTAAAAGTATGCAAATGATTCGTTGAATTACGTCACATGTGACAAAAACCTCTAATCCCTTAATATTCCAAAAACTAAATAAAAAGGTCAAATAATGACATACCTCTATCAATAGGGCTGTCTAACAAATTGTTAAAGTCAGCCATTAATCACGTGATGGCCCTTTAAGAGTGGTGGCTGTAGGGTAAACAAAGCTATTTTCCAGAAGACGTAATATTAATAAAAATGGGAATTTTTTATTTATTTTATTTTATTTATTGATACACATATATCAGGTCAATCTATCTGGTTATTGAATAGAACGACTTGAGAGAAGTATGTTCTTCGGTCAGCAAGGGATTGAAATTTGAACATTTCCAGCAAATTTGCCTCTGGGTAACCTTGAGGGGGATAGGTGTCATGAGTTTTTAGATACAGTAATTTTAAGAATCTTCGTTGAACTCTTTTTAGATCTTCAATATGTGTGTTATATTCAGGTGACCAGACTACCGAGACCTATTCTAATTTCGACCTGATAAAAGAGTAAAATAGAGTTATAAGAGTGTTAATGTTTTGAAATTGACGACTTATTCTAGCAATAAATCCAAAGGTTTGGTAGATAAGATTGTTTGGTTTACTGAATAATTAAATACAATGGGATTTGTTTTTAAGCTGAAAGAGAGTACTTAGGTTACACCAAGCAGTCCAGGTCCTCTCTCTTCTTTTGGGCATGTGAAAAAAGATTCAGATTAACCAAAGTTTAATGGAGTAATTCTTACGGAATCGGAGAGAAACGAGCATTTTACCGAAATGTTCTCAAAATTCGCATTTTTAAGAGGCAACGTCATGTACTTTTATCTCTCTCGCACTTGCACAGTGTGGATAGGTATTGTTTCTCTTAGTTCAGCCTGAAGATCGGGCCAGATCGGCTTGAAAAGAGACAGTTGTGCTATCTGATTTGAGAGAGATGACGTTATCTGTAATTACACGGGTGGGACAGAGACAGGTAGACGGAAATATCCACGTTTAGCTGCGAACTTTTAGTTTATTGTTAATATTTCGGAATAATGCTTGTTCTTCCCGATTCAGAAAGGATTACTCTATAAAAAAATCGCTTTGCTTAATCTGCGTCTTTTTCCACTTCGCCAAACTTTTGATTTAACTACGCATTACGTATTATGGAAAAACAGTTTGTTTACCCTACACCGGCCATATTGGATCGGCCATATTATTTTTGTTAGACTGTCCTATGCGTGACACTTACCCTCAGACTAATAACTAAAGAGAGACCAAACATTCCCTATTGAAATCCTCTAATGTTTACAATCCAACACCCTTCTGGACGATTATATGAACAGAAAAGAGATAGAGCAATAAAACGGCAACACTGTCAAAAATTGCTTTTCCCATTACCAGTGGCGGCGTTAATTTTAATTTAAATATATAAATGTGAAAACGAGATATAAGGTAGGGTTGGTCGGATTTTCTTATTCAAAAGAATTAACTGCCAGAACTTGCATAACCACAAAAAATAGATTTATTCAAGGATAAAGTTTAGTTTGAGGAATGTAGGTATTTACGAACAGATCAAAAGTTTACCAAAGAGCACTTGAAATGATTTTTAGGTAAATTATTCAAGATGGCTGTTATATATTTTTTTTAATTGTGCAGTATCCCATAAAACAAAAGTAAAAAAAAAAATATTTTCATAGCAAAAAAAAACGCTTAATAACCCGTTTTATAACGTTTTTGTCCAAAAAAAAAACACGCTAATAAACGGCTTATTAAGCGTTTTTTTCACTATGATAATAATGTCTCTTTTAGTTTTCTTTAGTGGAATATAAACTTTATTTATCAAATTAAGAGAACTTTTTGTGATGTTAATTATGAAAATTTTAAGGCCAACAAATTTTATTCTTTACACATTGGCTGCATGTTCATTTCTGAATACAGAACACAAGGAAAATTTGAGGAAGAGGTAAAAAATTACTAGTAGTTTTTCAGGAAACAGGAGTCAAAAGGCAAAAAAATAAATAATAAATATTAATGAAAATAAAAATAAGATTGGCTCAGAGTAAATATCTCCAAAACGGTTTTATTCACATTATAGAAAGTACCCAGGTACCCATTAAAATACAAAAAATACCTGCCCCAGTACCTAACTATCAGCACTTGGTCTTATTGTCTTCTCTTGTTATGTATAAATTATAATAAATAAATATTTTACATGCGGCAAAAGGAGCAAAATTATCTGGTACTTTTGTTTCTTAAAAAAGATTAGTATTAGTCTTAGATTTTTGATGTATTAATAGTATAATCATAAGCTTTTTACGCAGTTTTTTACCTCATACTACGCCCATGACTAACGTAAAATGACAGGATCTTTCTTACCTCCGAAATATTAGTTCTGGGCTGGAATATCCGCTTTTATTGCATACCAAGCAATGGTAAACCATTTTGTTGGTCCTCAAAATAGCTTGATACAGTTCTTTTTTCACAAATAGTCACAATAAAATTCAAAAATCACCGAACAACGCAAACCCCCGTTAACAACAACGCCGTCAGCTGCAACCAAACATGTCGGCATTTATTCGCGGCTCATCGAAAAAACGTTGCCGGCTTGTGTTCTTTTTTATAAATCTCGAAATTCTACTTATTAAAAATTAAAAAAAGTTAATTATTGAGACTAAGAATTAAGTTATTAGCATAAGAAAAATTATCCTATATAAAAATATGTCAAATAATCAATAATATTATCAAAAGAGCTTCAAGAAGTTTATGAATTGTTTTGTTTCTAGGGAAACCCCGCGGTAAATTGGCAACCATGTATTTTTTGGGAAATAAACATTGTGGCTGGTTGATCGGGGTAATATTGTTTACTGTTATATCTCATTTTTTTATTAATCTGAGCACTTACCCTTCAAAGTATGATAGATTGAAAAAGAAGGAACATAATGGTTTAATGACAAAATAGTGTCAGGAGAGAAAAGGGAAGCCCACTATATAGCACAACTACAATATGGCAACGTTTGTTTAAAAAAATTAACATTTAGGTTATTTTATCCATCACTGACAAAGTCGCATGAAAATGTCTGCCTCATTGGTGACCACTTCGGAATTAAGGATACTTTATTCACAAAGTTTCCAGCCACTATCATGTTAAGTAAACTGATAATCTGGGTTTTATTTATTTTTTGTTTATGGTTGAAATAAAAGTGTAGACAAACCAAGTGAATTTGAAATAAGAAATTTGTTTAAAAATTGAAGTTCTACATCTAGAAAATTAAATCAAAATTCAGTGTTTCAGATACCTTAAACAGTGGTTGCCATATTGTGCAAAAAAGCAATTCTCGTTTTATGGATATCATACCCAAATGAAGAATACTAGAGAAATGAGATTTTGCATACAAGCAAGCAAATTTAACTTCCAAATGCGCTACAGAGAGCTTTTTTAGAAAAAAACTTTATTAAAAAAAAAATAAATTCTAAAATTAAGATTTGGCACATTCTCTGTAGCGCAATTGGGAATCACATAATTAATATGTGTGCAAAATTTCAGACCTCTATCGCTTTTTGTTTGGCCAGGATTTACAGGAAACGATTTGCCTGGGGGTCCTGCCTCTTAACTCTCAAAATTTGAACATCTCGATTACTAGAAGCGACGTCAAAAAACAAAGTTTACTTCTAGACTTGGTATCGATTCTACTACACAATAAGTTGCTTTTTATTTGATAGAAATGCAGAAAAATGTTACTTAAGTTTCACAGTTGCAAATTTTGACGTCAAAGCGTCACCAATTTTGCCTATGCCAATTCTACCAAAGGCAAATTTCTTATAGTCTCAACTGGTCAGCAAAGTAGCTCACAAATGACCCCTAATAACACCACCATGAGTGCCACGCATGATAGGGTTGAAATACAAATGACATAAATTGTAAGGTTACAAAGCACAGAGTGCTATTTGGTGCGAGTTGAAACTGCACTTTGGCATGATATTTTAACATGTTATTTTACCCCATTAGTCTCGATTTCACTCGAAACGAACAATTTCGTCTCAGAACAGCATGAGTTGCATGGAAAAGTCAGTTTTTCAGGTACGAATGCCAGACACGCTACCGATTAAAAGATTTCTTGGTCAAAAACAAATGCTCTTTTTCAATTCAATTCAATTCAATTTATTCTGTACTTTGGCCTATAAATGTTATAGGATATACATGTCAAACTTATATTTTAAATTTTAAGCACAGGGTGCCCGTGTCATAATTGTAAATGAGTAAATAGACTGATACACTTTTTAAAGTCAGCACTAACAGTTACATGCTTAAGAAACATAATTATTTTTTCGTATAATTAAATACACATAACAAGAGTTTTTTTTAAATTACATAAACACTAACACAGTAATTATTAAAAAAAAAATACAAGAGAAGCAGAAGTGACGAAGAACGAAAATATTAGGGGAAGAAAAGCGCTATTATTTTAAGTATTCATTATATGAATAAAACGCTTTAGCCACTAAATATTTCTTAATTTCTCTATAAAATATACTGTCCTTAACTATAGATTTTAAATCATTTGATAAGGTATTGTAATATTTAATGGCTATGTAGTATGGAGACTTCTTAAAAAACGAATTTTGATGTTTTGGCAAGCGCAAAAGTTGACCATTTCGAGTATTGTGCTCGTGGATATCAGAGACTTTTGTAAACTGAGATGGAGAGTTGTTTATTTTTGACCTAGCATATTATAACATAAACTGTTAAGATATTATTTTTAATAAAATAGTTTTTGCAGGATTCCCTAGGATTTATATTAAATATAGTTCTCACTAATCTCTTTTGTAGAATGAAGACCCTACTTACAGTTGAGGAATCTCCCCATGCAACTATGTTATAACTTAAATATGAGTAGCCTAATGTGTAATAAACAGTGAGTAGGTCTTTGGTTGTAACAAAGTTTTTAAGTTGGCGTATTGCATAGCATGTACCTACAAGTTTTTTACAAATATAATCAACCTGAAGATCCCAGCATAGATTCTCATCAGTATATGTACCCAAGAATTTAACAGACTTTGTAAATTTAATATTTTTTGCTAAATCAAATTCTGGTGTTGCTCGCCTTTTTGAAAAATAAACAATTTCTGTTTTACTTGCATTTAAAATAAGCTTGTTTTTGAAACACCAATCTGAAAAACCAGACACTACTTGACTTATTAGATTTTCAAGTTCTATTAAGGAAGTTGCTGATATAATTATAGTTGTGTCATCAGCAAAAATAGTGCAGAAACCCAGTTTATTATGTTGAGCAAGATCATTTATGTACAACAAAAATAACAGCGGTCCCAAAACAGACCCCTGAGGTACACCCGTGTCGCATTTGTACTCCTTTGAAAATTTCCCTTCCATCTTTACTCTTAAATGTCTGTTTTTAATAAACGTCGCTATAAAGTCTAAAAGTTCTCCTCTAATACCACAGTTATAAAGTTTACTTAATAAAAAATTAATATTTAAAGTGTCAAAAGCTCTACTTAGGTCAAAAATATTCCAGCAACATGTTTACCTTTGTCAAGCTCAGAATAAACTACATTTAAGGTGTCGTTTGTCGCAGTTTCTGTCGATTTATTTTTTCTGAATCCATGTTGGTTTGGTATTAGTATATTAAATCGATCCAGAAAACTAAACAATCTATTTGTAATAATTTTTTCAAAAAGCGTGGAAAACGGTGAAAGAACTGATATGGGTCTGTAATTTGAAAAATCTTGCGGAGAGCCTTTATTTTTATAAACTGGGGTGACAGTCGCAACCTTTAGACAACTTGGAAACGAAGACTTATTTATACTTAAATTTATTAAGAACGTCAAAGGTTCTATTAAATATTTTGAAACTCGTTTTAATACAAACATAGGAATTCCGTCTTTACCCTTTGATGATTTATTTTTTAATAATTTTAGATTTTTTTCTATTTCTTCGGGGGTTACTGGTGCCATATTAAAGGAGGATTCTACTAGATTAGATAGGGTACAGTTAGCTGACGATTTGGATATGACTAAACTAAAAAAACTAAAAGTAACACTCGTGGCATATCGGACAAAGCGTTTTTGTTTCTCACATCATTATGACCAGGCCCCCAATGTCTATTGAAGAATCCAGACACATACAGACCTGTTTCACCTTTATTAGGAATCATCAGGGAGTCATAGGATTGTACCTGACAGATGAAGCTACACAGGCACCATTCACACCTCTCGAATTCAAAAAAAAAAGTTTGTAACCCGCGGAGACGTAGTACCTGTGGGCGCCACCTTTCGATTAAACTGAGAAACAAAAACATCAAAATTGAAAATTGCAGAAGTCTGTAAAGACAGAATTCTGTACCTTTCAGCAGGTTATAAAGAACAAACCTGTAAAATTATAGGGTCGCTGTAACATGACTCTTAAAAGAGGTAACGTTCGTAGCCGCCCCCAATAAGGATGAAACAGGTCTGTAGGTGTCTGGCTTCTCCATTAGACATTGGAGGCCTGGTCATAATGAAGTGAGAAACAAAAACGCTTTGTCCGATATGCCACGAGTGTTACTTTAATTTTTATTTGCGGACACGAGATTTACTTTGTTGTTTTTTAAATATTTTGGCTTTTTAGTTCTGCGCAACAAACTCCCTCCCGAGCGATTCCTTGCTGATGCCTTAAAATTAGGGCCACGTAGTATGAAGCTCCAATTTGGGGCGGTGCTCCTGTGAACGTTACCTCTTTTAAGAGTCGTGTTACAGTGACCTTATACTTTTACAGGTTTTTCTATAACCTGCTGAAAGGTACTTAATTCTGTTTTTGCGGTCTTCTGCACTTTTCAATTTTGATATTTTTGTTTTTCAGTTTATTCAACAGGTGGTGCACACAGGTACTATGTCTCCGCGGATTACAAACTTTTTGTTTTCAATTCGAGAGGTGTGCATGTCAAATGCCCTGATGATTCTCAAAAAGGATGAAACAGGTCTGTAGGTGTCTGGATTCTCCATTAGACATTGGAGGCCTGGTCGTAATGAAGTGAGAAACAAAAACGCTTTGCCCGATATGCCACGAGTGTTACTTTAATTTTTATTTGCGGACACGAGATTCACTTTGTTGTTTTTAAAAAAAGAGTTTTACCAACAGAAAACTATTAGATTTTAGGCCTCCTCCACTAGTTATACCACTGACCGGTTTCAGACACAGTCCATCCACCGGTCGATGTCCGAAAAAAAAAACAAGAACTTTACAAAATACACCGGAGTACCACAAGAATACATACCGAGTTCGACGTGGAGACTGCTGGCAAACACGTGTTTCACCCTTGTTAGGGATCTTCAGTACACCATAAGTTTTTACAGACGAATAATATGAACGATGAAATCAACAAGTCATGGACAAATCCTAGGCAAAACATTAGATAACAGAATTCAATTATTTTTTTGTTGAAAAAGAATATTTTTTCGCTCTGAATTGCATTAATTTAGCAAAAGTTTTGATTTATTTGTCACAAGCAAAGGCAAGTTTTTAATAAATGAATGCAACTTAGGGCAAAAGAAAATTGTTGACAAAAAGCATGTTTTTTTAGCCATTCTCAAAAGAGCATTTGTGTGTGACATAAATCTTTTTACTACTGCACAGGACCGGTATTATCGTAACTAAATACGCTCGGCGTTTCGTACTCGCTGACCGTATGATAACGTAATATTCGCATACCACGTGACCAAAGTAACAAAAATGGTATTCACGTATATTGAACGCAAGGCGTCGACGAAGTGCGCTCAGCGCGTGGCGACCGTTTGAGAAACACCTACCATTTGCCAGCTGTTTTGTCCTCCGCGCGTACGATTTTCCTACCCTACAATACTTTGTAGAGTGCTGCAGAAAATATAGTAGTTTTTTCAGTTTGCGTTTTTATTAATAATTCGAAAAATAAAAATCTCTTATTAGTAGCTTGGGGACGGGTGACAAACACGTACACATCAACCTTACTATTTGATGCTCGATGTAAGACAACTTTTTTTTCCAAAAAATTGCAACAAAAACTTTTCTTATCAAAATCGACATCGAAATAATTGAGCATCCGTATAATACTAGAAATAGAAGCAATCAAAATTCTGTAAAACCAAGGGTAAAAAAAGCCATTGGTCAGCGGTGCTTTTTGTATCTTTCATCGGATGTGTACCAAAAAATATCTGGTTCTGTTAGGCTCCTGCCCTCATTAATTGTTTTCCTTCAAAAATAAACTAAAAGCTTTCATGAAATATGTAATTAGCAAACATGAAATAAATAGCTTAATTGATATAAAAAATAATTAGCAAACAATATAGGTAACTACCTTTATTTCTGTGTTTTCGTCTGTATTTTCTTTACTTTTCTGAAATATCACATTTTTCACATTAATTACCATTTTTATGTTTTTTATCTTTTGTCATTTTATTTATTCATAAATGTACTAAAAATTATTATTTTCTTTTTTTAATTCAACACTTCCATGAACATATAAATTTTTCCACGCGCGAGGTTTCTCTTGTGGATGTATGAATTCTGTGTTTGTTGTTGAATTGGTTAGGTTATTTTTTGGGTAACAAATACCTTAGAGTTTTATTTTCTGCTTATTAAAATGTAGAATACGCATGTTTACTATAATTATAAGGTATAACTTACTAGATATATAAGTGACTATTGTGAAACCATTTTAACAATAAATGCTATATAATAAAGTATCAATATCAATATACGACCGTGCCGGAAACACCACTTTCCCTGACTGAGTGCCGGAATAAATTTAAACTTTTCCGCACTGAGTGCGGAATTTTTTTGTAAGTGTGCGGTTAAGTCTCGGGGTAAACTTTTTCCCGCACACTGGGCGGGAACGTGCTACGAGTTTATATCACAGGGTCAAAGGGCGGGTTTAACTGAGCTAAACCAAACCACCAAGTAATTTTTTAAAGGATCAACACTTGTACAAGTCACATTTGATTTACCCTTTCTGAAATACGACTCGAAACAATGGCCTCTTTCTTACACATAGAAAAAGAAAAGGAGCGACAAGGCTAACCAGAAATAAAAATGCAAAATTTGATGATGCCAAGACGGGCTAAGCGAATTTGATTCTGTCTGCTCGCAGGGCAGCGCGTTCGGCAGAGAGAATACGAAAAGACGTCCAGCGTGCCGCTGAGCGCGCTGTTCGCTATTCGTTTCGCTTAGCGACTTCAAAACGTTACGTATTACGAGAATACAGGTCCAGGCGGGGTTCTTGGCGAGTCCCTAATAAAAATCAATCGCTTTTTGGCAAGTACCTAGCGAGTATTGTGGACAATACGAGCCGTAATTATTCGCTGTAACAGTAAGAGGTTGAGTGTAAAATTAAACCCTCAAAATTAACGCATATGCGGGTGTGTATCGTGTACCGTAAAATAAAAATTTTATGATTAAAAAAACCCTTCTTATCTCAAAATCAAGATCTGACTGTTGGGAAGTCCAAAAAATGCATATTTTTGACTGAGAGTTTTTTAAACATCACTAATATTTATTTTAGGTGTCTTCCATTTTCAGTCTTTTATGTTGGCAGACAATTTTGATTTCATTACTATTTTTAAATATATTTTGTGCCAGGGAAGCTGAATTTTAAACAACATTGCTTTCATGTGCAAAAATGCTGTATTTTCATCTTCCGTAGACGTTGTCATAGGCAAAAAATATTCCTCAAAATAGCTGTGACAAAATTTTCGTGACGTTTTCAAAACGTTGTGGCAGAAGACAGCAAAAGATTGTTATCTTTTTTGCTGCGGAAACGTTATCCCAGCTTATTTACAGCACGCTGTGTTACTTGGGAGGTGAATCCCAAGTAGAGTATATAGTGACCTCACGAATCTACCTGCGTGTGCTCTGAATCCCAACCAGAGTGCAAGCGACTAAAAACGTATTTTTAGACAGTTTTCAAGATTATTCTTTAAACTTTCAGCCTTTATTAGTATGGGTACCGATGTCAAAAAGAAGTACGTGCGAGAATTACGGACAGTCGTCGTTGTTTTCATTCTGTCCCTTTTTTGTAGTGCTTTGGTAAAGGAAAGGATCATTTTCCGATCCAAATTATAAACTTGATCTCTCGTTGATTATTTCCACCAGCTCTTAATGTCTTTGGCGTTGCGGTGGCTAATGAAGTTTTTAATTTTACAAGAGCAGTGCCTTAGGTGGCTCAAATGGTAGACGACTCGTCGTCGTCCCGCTCTTTAAAAGATGTTATGTATGACAGGACATTGAATTTTTGTTAAAGTATTTTATTAAGTGGAAAAAGGACCACATTACTAACAACACGTCCCAACTAATTCCATATGACAAAGATAATACAACATTGCATAAAGCGTTACTTCTTGAACAGCTTAATATCATTTTTGAAAGAGCTTTCTCGTCAATTAAAGAGTCGTTCGTCTCAATTAGATTAAGTTTAAATGAACAACAAACTCAAAGAATGATTTTTACTTTAAAAAAATCTACTGACGATTTAGATGAGAATGTGGTCTTGGGAGAGACATACCAACAAGTTGGCAGATATTTTGACAAGCAATATATATCTTCTAAAATCTCTTTCACAGTTTGTAAATCAAAGGACTCTCTTAACATGCTACTATGGATTAATACACTCGCTACTCTCGTATGCCTTGTTGGCCTAGAGTCATTCGACACATGCAGAGCTTATATTTAAACTGCAAAGAAGAGCAGTTAGAATATTAAAAAACTTAAAGTATAGAGAGGACTGGATAGTTTTAAATCAAATCAAATTCTAACCATTCCCTGTCAATATATCTTGCTTTGTTTGCTACGTATAAAAAATAATATAAGTGACTATCAATCTCATAGCAATATTCACCATTTTAATACAAGACATAAGGAAAATATTGTGTGCCCACATCAACGTCTCACTAAAACCAGAAACGGGATAAATTTTTACGATATTAAATTTTATAATGCTTTACCTAAAAGAGTGAGAAACATGTACTTTAAAAGTTTTAAAACAACTGCCAAGTGCTTTTTGACTGATCATGCTTTCTATTCTCACGAGCCGCAGATTTTTGTAGCATATCACTGTAATTTTACTTTAAACTCGTCATCACGCATTTGTGTTAGGTTTTGCTTTTTACACTATTTGTTCTACTTGTGAGTTTTGCTTTTAATTATCTTTTTTACAATTTTTTTAAATTACTTTTTAAGATTTAGATTTATGATGAACTTTTGTAACATGACTTGTGTAAACGCGCAAGCATATTAGCACCAATAAATGATTGACTGATTGATACAATACATAATCAACAACAAGTCGATCAAGGATATCTTTATTTCTGAAACCTACAATATACAAATAAGCAGTACCAAGTTGCATATCAACTTGTCTTGATCACAGCTACGTTTAAATTTGAACGAATAAACGTTTTGAATCTTTTCGAGCAAAAAGTTCGACCGCGCAAGCACCGTCACGACCTAACTGCCGTTTGCGGTTTCGAGAACGCAACAACAAAAGCAAAAAAACCAAAAAGAATCTATTTTCAACTTCAACTGAAACTGCATACATGCACGTGGGTTTAAACCTTTTCACTTTCAAAACGCAACTTTTGTTTACATTTCTGACACTGTTAGAATGTCAGTTTCAAAATACTAGGTGCGTTCAGATCACAAGCAGCGAGTTCGGATCTCTTATCTCTGCTTGCACTTTGGCTTGCACCAACCTGTATTAATGAAAGCTGCAGCTTTGAAGTAAGTAGGCTTTCAGTAAGGAAAGAATTTTTCATTGAGCTTTTAGATAACCTGAATGTTTTAATTATTCTTGATTGGATAGAACAATTAGTGAAGACTGAAACCTGTAACACCAAAAATGTCCATAAAATGTTCAGTTATTTAAAAATCAAACTCGAAAACCAAAGGCATAACAAGACAACCACTTTTTTCCTACCTACGACCAACGAATAAGACCAATTATACGACCATCTCAAATCAATTTTAATGACTCATTTACGGTCCTAGGATAATATCGATATACATCTGTTTCAGATGCCCTTTTCAAGGCTTCAATTAGGGACAGCAAGATCCAAATTATATGGGAATAAAATGCCTTAATAAACTTTATCCCACTAGAAAAGAATTTTCAGGGCTGCATATTAATAGCTTTAAAAGGCAATTAAGGAAACTACTGGTAAACAAATGTTACTACTCTGTCGAGGATTTTTTACTAGATAAATCATAACATTGTGTAATTTTTTATACATATTTCACTGCAGTAATATGCTCTTTTTCTATTTTTTATTGTTTTGTTTATTTTTCAGTAACATTTTAACATGTATTTTGAAAATTATAACCTTTACTGTTTGTTTCAATATTTTTCATTTGTGTCTGATTCCTACTTTTAAATAATTTATATCTGCAATGTTTGAGCATTCTAGTGCTCTTTGTTTTTAAATCATAAGTAAACGTCGTGTTTTTGTTTTTGTTTTATATTTTTTAGTGTCTTGTGATTATGAATTTTATTTATTTATTTTATATTAGTTTATAGTTACTATGTATTGTATTACTACTTGTACTCATGACGATCCCATAATAACAAAATTTATTTTGTTATTCAGAGGAATTAATAAATATACTCTACTCTACTCTAATAAAGCTTAGACGTACACCACAAGATGGCGTTACAAGCGATGAAACTTTATTTTATAAGGGCACTAATTAATATTAAACGTAAATAAGTCCAATATAATTTTAGAACCTAAACAAAAATAAGTTCTGTTATATTGACATATTACGCATTTTTAAGAAAAAAAAACTTGTTTTTAAAAAGATATATGAAAAGTTTCCTAGTAGCCTTATTTGTTTTGACGTTTTAGATAGGACGTCATTGGGTCATTCCATATCAAATCAACCAAAAAATGACAAAAATTTTACGCGACCAATTCCAATTTTGATGATTTTTGGTATATATTTTCTTCTTACCTTAAAAGTTGAAAATGCAAATTTTTAGATTTTTTTGATTCGTAGTTTTTGTTTTTTTAATTTTTCAAAATAAAAAAGTCAGCATTTTGACCTTAACAAGAATGTACAAAACTAGCAATATCTCGAGAACCACTTACACTAGGAAAGTAATAAATGGCTCATTTTAAAGTCATTTTGAAGCTCTTTTTTATGAAATATCACAACATAATTTTAACAAAAAAAAAAATTGGAAATAAAAAATTGAAAAAAAAAAATTGAAAAATTCAAAAAGGCCATTTTTAATTTTTTTGAAAAAAATATATAATTTTGGTCAAAGTGTTACTTAATTATCCACAAAATTTTATGATGGAGAAATGATGGGTTCAATGTCAAAAAAAATATCAAAAATATTAAGTACATTTTATAGGCGATTTTTCATGCATGTGACATTTTTAATAAATTTTTTCACATTGAACCCATGATTTGTCCATCTCAAAATTTTGTGAATAGTTTAATAACACTTTAAAGAAAATAATATAATTTTTTGAAAAAAATTAAAAATGGCCTTTTTGAAATTTTTCAAAAAAAAAATCAAAAATTTTTTTTTTTATTTTTTTTTTTCAATATATGTTATGCAATATTCTCATATGAAAGGTCTTTATAAGAGCTTTAAAATGAACCTTCACCTACTTTTCTATTATAAGTGGTTCTTTGGATATTCCTAATTTTGTGCGCACATGTTAAGGACAAATAAGTGACTTTTTCGATTTTCAAAAATTAATTCAAAATAAACAACTGGTCAAAAAAGTCTGAAATTTTGGATTTTCCAGTTTTTTGGTAGGAAAAACAGGTATACTAAAAATCATCAACATCGGAGATGGTGTGGTAAAATACCCTGGTTGACTTGATATGGACTGACCCTAGGGTCATTCCATATCAAATCAACCAAAAAATGACAAAAATTTTACGCGACCAATTCCAATTTTGATGATTTTTGGTATATATTTTCTTCTTACCATAAAAGTTGAAAATGCAAATTTTTAGATTTTTTTGATTCGTAGTTTTTGTTTTTTTAATTTTTCAAAATAAAAAAGTCAGCATTTTGACCTTAACAAGAATGTACAAAACTAGCAATATCTCGAGAACCACTTACACTAGGAAAGTAATAAATGGCTCATTTTAAAGTCATTTTGAAGCTCTTTTTTATGAAATATCACAACATAATTTTAACAAAAAAAAAAATTGGAAATAAAAAATTGAAAAAAAAAAATTGAAAAATTCAAAAAGGCCATTTTTAATTTTTTTGAAAAAAATATATAATTTTGGTCAAAGTGTTACTTAATTATCCACAAAATTTTATGATGGAGAAATGATGGGTTCAATGTCAAAAAAAATATCAAAAATATTAAGTACATTTTATAGGCGATTTTTCATGCATGTGACATTTTTAATAAATTTTTTCACATTGAACCCATGATTTGTCCATCTCAAAATTTTGTGAATAGTTTAATAACACTTTAAAGAAAATAATATAATTTTTTGAAAAAAATTAAAAATGGCCTTTTTGAAATTTTTCAAAAAAAAAATCAAAAATTTTTTTTTTTATTTTTTTTTTCAATATATGTTATGCAATATTCTCATATGAAAGGTCTTTATAAGAGCTTTAAAATGAACCTTCACCTACTTTTCTATTATAAGTGGTTCTTTGGATATTCCTAATTTTGTGCGCACATGTTAAGGACAAATAAGTGACTTTTTCGATTTTCAAAAATTAATTCAAAATAAACAACTGGTCAAAAAAGTCTGAAATTTTGGATTTTCCAGTTTTTTGGTAGGAAAAACATGTATACTAAAAATCATCAACATCGGAGATGGTGTGGTAAAATACCCTGGTTGACTTGATATGGACTGACCCTAGGGTCATTCCATATCAAATCAACCAAAAAATGACAAAAATTTTACGCGACCAATTCCAATTTTGATGATTTTTGGTATATATTTTCTTCTTACCATAAAAGTTGAAAATGCAAATTTTTAGATTTTTTTGATTCGTAGTTTTTGTTTTTTTAATTTTTCAAAATAAAAAAGTCAGCATTTTGACCTTAACAAGAATGTACAAAACTAGCAATATCTCGAGAACCACTTACACTAGGAAAGTAATAAATGGCTCATTTTAAAGTCATTTTGAAGCTCTTTTTTATGAAATATCACAACATAATTTTAACAAAAAAAAAAATTGGAAATAAAAAATTGAAAAAAAAAATTGAAAAATTCAAAAAGGCCATTTTTAATTTTTTTGAAAAAAATATATAATTATGGTCAAAGTGTTACTTAATTATCCACAAAATTTTATGATGGAGAAATGATGGGTTCAATGTCAAAAAAAATATCAAAAATATTAAGTACATTTTATAGGCAATTTTTCATGCATGTGACATTTTTAATAAATTTTTTCACATTGAACCCATGATTTGTCCATCTCAAAATTTTGTGAATAGTTTAATAACACTTTAAAGAAAATAATATAATTTTTTGAAAAAAATTAAAAATGGCCTTTTTGAAATTTTTCAAAAAAAAAATCAAAAATTTTTTTTTTATTTTTTTTTCCATATATGTTATGCAATATTCTCATATGAAAGGTCTTTATAAGAGCTTTAAAATGAACCTTCACCTACTTTTCTATTATAAGTGGTTCTTTGGATATTCCTAATTTTGTGCGCACATGTTAAGGACAAATAAGTGACTTTTTCGATTTTCAAAAATTAATTCAAAATAAACAACTGGTCAAAAAAGTCTGAAATTTTGGATTTTCCAGTTTTTTGGTAGGAAAAACATGTATACTGAAAATCATCAACATCGGAGATGGTGTGGTAAAATACCCTGGTTGACTTGATATGGACTGACCCTAGGGTCATTCCATATCAAATCAACCAAAAAATGACAAAAATTTTACGCGACCAATTCCAATTTTGATGATTTTTGGTATATATTTTCTTCTTACCATAAAAGTTGAAAATGCAAATTTTTAGATTTTTTTGATTCGTAGTTTTTGTTTTTTTAATTTTTCAAAATAAAAAAGTCAGCATTTTGACCTTAACAAGAATGTACAAAACTAGCAATATCTCGAGAACCACTTACACTAGGAAAGTAATAAATGGCTCATTTTAAAGTCATTTTGAAGCTCTTTTTTATGAAATATCACAACATAATTTTAACAAAAAAAAAAATTGGAAATAAAAAATTGAAAAAAAAAAATTGAAAAATTCAAAAAGGCCATTTTTAATTTTTTTGAAAAAAATATATAATTTTGGTCAAAGTGTTACTTAATTATCCACAAAATTTTATGATGGAGAAATGATGGGTTCAATGTCAAAAAAAATATCAAAAATATTAAGTACATTTTATAGGCGATTTTTCATGCATGTGACATTTTTAATAAATTTTTTCACATTGAACCCATGATTTGTCCATCTCAAAATTTTGTGAATAGTTTAATAACACTTTAAAGAAAATAATATAATTTTTTGAAAAAAATTAAAAATGGCCTTTTTGAAATTTTTCAAAAAAAAAATCAAAAATTTTTTTTTTTATTTTTTTTTTCAATATATGTTATGCAATATTCTCATATGAAAGGTCTTTATAAGAGCTTTAAAATGAACCTTCACCTACTTTTCTATTATAAGTGGTTCTTTGGATATTCCTAATTTTGTGCGCACATGTTAAGGACAAATAAGTGACTTTTTCGATTTTCAAAAATTAATTCAAAATAAACAACTGGTCAAAAAAGTCTGAAATTTTGGATTTTCCAGTTTTTTGGTAGGAAAAACATGTATACTAAAAATCATCAACATCGGAGATGGTGTGGTAAAATACCCTGGTTGACTTGATATGGACTGACCCCATTAAGACTTCTGATTATGGAGGTTTTTGACTTAGAAGTGTTCGCGTTTGATATTTTTAATAATTTCTGATATTTATGATGCTATTTTCATTGGTCGTAGTTAAAGTATTTGTCAGTACACATGTTATGAACATTACACGCTCAGCGCTTGCGTCTCAACCTTCATACCATCATAACATGCTTGTTATATAAACTACTATTCCATCATCGTATGATCAATAATCACCTATGACGAATTATCAAACAGGTCCGCCATCTACAGAATTTCAACTGCACTACTTCCCTCGGAAACTTAATGCACTTAGGTGCCATAAGAGGCAACATGCTATTTCGCAAGACATACTAGTCTTGCTATGAACTATGAAGGAGGCACCCAATTTCTACTACTGCGATGTTTCAACGTGCATTCGGTTGGCTGATATCTTTTTCTGGACGGGGTTGCCACGTCTCTACAACATAGTACAATATTCTATTCGTTTATAAAGTCGGTTCGCTGTATGATGTCCGATATCGGATTAAATCTCCAAAAGATGTTATCGCTTTTTGAACAGTAACTCAGTTAAGTTAAAATGCCCTCTCTGTACTTGATCGTACCAGACATCCCACTGGTCCACTGTATTCGGCAAAATATGAGTGGGCTAAATCAGCGGTCTTAAAACAACATTAATTAAGAATTACGCGTTATACTTATATCACGATAAATATTTCTATTTTATTTTATTTTTCACTTATACTTATAACAGTTTGTTCAAAATTTTAAAAGAGATTGACTTTAAATATGAAGAAACGAACAACAGAAATGTGCTTTGCGAGCAATGCAATATTTTGTCTAGAAATGGAAATGTTTAAGAGATTACATAAGAAACAAAAAATCGGAATTGCCAAGGCAAGTTGTTTTTCTTGACGAAACATGGGTATTTGCGCACGGAACTTCAACAAAATCGTCTTGGCAGGATGAATCGAAACATTGCTATTCCAGTACCTGTGCAAGTAATGGAAAAAGATATATAATAAAACATGCAGGCAATGAAGAAGGGTTTATTTCAAATGCCAGTTTAATATTTTCATCAACAAAAAAAACTAACGATTATCACGGCAATATGGATGCTAAAATTTTTGACTATTGGTTTGAGGAAAATCTTTTAAAAAGTTTAGAAAACCCTTCCTTAATTTTCTTGGACAATGCGTCTTAACATACGAGACTCGAAGAGAAATTTCCTACAAGCAGCTGGAAAAAAGAGGGAATAAGAGAGTGGTTGTCAAAGAAAAACATAGACCATGAAAATTTATTTTTAGAAAGTGATCTTTTAAGCAAGTGTAAAGAGCAGCCATTTAAAAAAAAATATGTTGTTGACGAATTAGCCCTTAAATATGGACATGAAATTTGGGGATTACCACCCTACCATTGCCATTACAACGAAATTGAATTGGTATGGGGTATTAGCAAAAATTATTATGACAAACATAAAACGTAAAAGGAGGATTTAAAAAAATTAGTAAAATTGAAGAAAATATAGAATAGGAAAATCATATAACAACAATTATACATGAAAAATAAATTTAAAGAAAAATAACACAAAGTTCCTGACAGCGTAGGTAATATTTTTACAAACGAATTCGTATTATAGGAGGTTTTACCACAAAATATAATATACGTACATTTACGAATACACTTTTGTTGCCAAAGATTATTAAGTCGTCGTTTTTTGAAATTTGCAGGATCCATTTGCCATTTATTCTTCCGACATCCTCCCTAAACAAAGTTCAGTAAAATAACAGTTTCCTATTTAGATAGGCACACAATCATTGATTTTTCGAGGAATAGTAAAACGACGACGGTCCATGCAGAATTGCACATAAAATGTTATTGTTGCACTTTATAGCTTGCGAAATTGCCGTTTGGGCGTTTAGCAGTGTTTAAAGATGCCAATTAAGTCAACAGCGTTTGTAGACAATGATAATATTTTTGTGTGCGACGGATCTTTTTGTTCTGGTTTTTGGGTCTATGCATTATACAGATTGTTTATCAGAACAACTTAAAAAATAAAAGGTCTATGCGGAATTGCACAAAAAATCTTGTTGGTGCACTTTATAGCATGTTTATTGATGCGAATTAGGTCAACAGCGAATTTTTGCGGTTTGAAAACAGTTCGGTTGTCGACAATAATAATATTTTATGGATGGTTTTCAATAGTTTTTCATAATTTGTGACAAAAATAATTATCTAGTTATTCCAACAAGTTTATTTTAAAAGTTAAGTTTTATTTTCATAAACTTTTTAAGTTACTTTTTCTACGCTTTTTTTGTTAAAAGTGGAGTGACGTAAAAATAGAAGCTTTTTCGTCACAGACAAATTTTTTGTTGCTTAATTACATTTATTTTGAGGATCTTTAAGTGTACGCATGAAAGAACATCAACTTCGGAAAGCCAATTAATTTGTTCATTGGTACATTAATTTCAAATGAAATTTTTGGGCACAGGCAGCTCATTAATCTCTCGATAGACCACTGTTGTACATTGATATTTTTTTAAATTAGAAACATTTAGGGCGTATTAAGTAGCCTGCAAGTAATACAAAAATATATTTAAAAAAAACAATTGCTCTTCAAAAATATTTCAATTAGGGAACATTTTTCCAAGAGATGACTGTGACAAAAATCCCTAGTCGCTGAATAATCTCGTAACTAAATAAAAAGGTCAAATAATGACATACCTCTATTAATGTATGGAAACACAGGAATAAATTCGGTAAGCTTCTGCGGCGGGTTGTTGTGCTTTGTTATAAATTAAAAAAATATCCACTAATTCGCTGTTTAATTTTTCAAGAAATTAATAGTTGTATGTCATTTTTTACAACAAAACACAAAACAAAATCACTAAAAAAACTAATGCTTCGCACCACAACGTTTGCTTACTTTTTGTGGTTTGATACGGAGATAAAAGCGGAGCAGGCAGCACACTTGCTTGCTTGATGTTTTTTGTTAGGTACTTTGTTTGTAAGCTTCAATGTACAGTCAGGCGAAGAAAATTTCTTAGCATATTTTTGATTATTTTTTTGGGAACTTTATTGTTATAGTTATTAGCGAACAAGAAAATTTTGGATATTTGGTAATCTTTTTTATTTGAAGTACTTAAAGTCTGCTAATAGACCCACTCTAAAAATTCCTACCTAACACAAATTTTTACTTTAAAATCTATTTTAAAAAATATTAAAACGTAAATTAGATTTTTGTTAATAAATAAAAATAAAATTAGTTTTTATCTAATATATATTTGAATTTTATGTTTAATTTCTCCCAAACTATTCGGTCCAAGGGATTTTCAGTGCAACAAGGCACTAGAATGCCACAATGTCTCTAAAATTGCCCAAAAATCTCTCACAATGTCACAATGCCATTTTAGTGCCTAACAATGCCTGACAATGCCTCGCAATACCGCGTAATGCCTAACAGTGCCTTTAGCATGTACATCAAATTCCTCATTCCACAATTCAGTCAATTTTAATCTAAATTTACCAAGAAATGGATGTAGAAACCAAAAATGTCCCATTTAGGTTTGCACTGAATAAAGTAACATTTTTTGTTTAAAAATGTTTATGGAAATATCTATTCTCTATGATGAATTACCTATTTTTTTTTTAATATTTTTAAAATATCCCAGAAATTGCGTTTTCTAGAATATTGTTTAATTCTTAAATGATCCTTAGTATAAAGAATAAAACGTATAGTTACTGCAAGGACAATCAAGTTAATTTCCCATGAATCCAAGAGTAGATTAATGTCTACTAAACGCCTCCCATTATTTGTACGGAGTAAATTAACCCGATGTAAAATCTAATTAGTGTGAGACAGTGTATTATGTGGAAGTCCAATGGCACCATTAGTTAAGGGTATAGCAGTAGGTAGTGGAGAAATGGATGAATGTACTACAAAAAATCATTCTGTATGACAAGCTCACTTGATATTGTTAGTTTTAGGTAGCGAAGTAGAAGTTTCTCCAGAACATTAGCCTTGAAAACACTGGGTAGTTCCAGATTTTGGTTTAGGTTTTTATACTGTAGTTCAGTACTTCCGAAAAATATCTGCTAACGTCACTGGCATGAACTCCCAAAAAGCTTTTACAAAATAAGAAAGAGTTGGAGAGACTCGTTATCAGTAGCTTTCTAATTTAGACACAGAGTTAGATTAGTATTATCCTTTTGAAATATGCATGCAAGCTTACCTTTGTTTAGTCTCCAGAAAAAATGTGTATCAACGCCAATAATGTATTGACTGCTAAATCATATTAACGAGCACAAATAGGCGGAGACTCATTTTTAGCCTCTTCCAAAGTTAGGCATGCCGCTGAGTCAATCTATTCCTTTTAAACAACGCTCACATAAGTTTATTTCCAAGAAAAACTCTCTGCGAAGCCGCAAATATTGACTTACAAAAAGATTTTTTACGACCACAGACAGGGAGAGACTCATTTTTAGCCTCTCCCGAATTTAGGCACGCTGTTAAGTTGGTCTATCCTCTTTTAAAGTGCCTTTCTCCAACCACAGGCCCCACATGTTTTCGTTCGGCGAGGCCTCAAATCCCCGTGTTTATCCTTTTAGCCTTTCCAATTTCCCTGCGCTTCCTTTTTTTATTGGAAGCGAAAACGGAACAACAGTATATAGGCAGAACTATCAATAGTAAGGTTTTTATGATTTTTTTTTATATTTTGTTAATAAGAAAAAAGAAAACTACCCCAAACTTTTCATTTCTTATTTTATTTTTTTTGATTATGTTTTTTTTTTAATTTTCCAAGGTAAGAACAAGATTAGAGCTACAACTAGAAAATACTAAATATTGACTTTTCTTTAGAAAGGCATTTGTATTAATTATCAAAAGTTACACCAACGTAATTGTTTGAGACTGCCTTAGGTTTTGTAGTTTTTGGTTGTTATATTCTGGGGATATATTTAGGAGCATCAAGTGCTACCCACTACGGCGCTATGCAATAGGCAAAAAGATATCACGACCGAAGCTGGTCTATTTTGGGCCGAAACCTTGCTTGAAATTAAAAAAAAAACAGATGAAATCGGTCACAACCACAAAACTTTATAAATCCGGAGTTGCATATAACAGGGATTGCCAGGCAAACCAAATAACTATTCTCGTGCTGCATCAAGTCGAGAGATAACTGGTTGCTGTACAGGAAACGCCGTAAAGGAGACCCTTACTTACCGGATACTGTGTGCTTCAAGAGCATCTGGATAATCGTTATTCCAATGCTATACAATATGTCCATCCTACAAACAAATATCAGCAAAGGAATCTTACAGAAGGAACAATTTCTGGCCGGATTACATCTTCTTCTTCTTCTTCTTGTAGCGCTACAACCCTGGGTGGGTCTTGGCTGACTGTACGACTTTTTTCCAATTTGTTCGGTCTTCCATCAACCTAGGGTCAAATGGAATGTTCATTTTCCGGAGATCTGCTTGGATGTTATCTTTCCATCGCATTCTGGGACGTCCGAGTGGTCTTTTGCCTGTGGGAATCTCCTCCCATACCAGTTTTACAAGTCTTTCGTTATGCAGTCTGTGCACGTGGCCTGCCCATCTTAGTCACTGTGATTTAATTTCTTGGACAATATCGGCGTCGTTGTAGAGTGCTTTTAATTCGATATTGGTTCTGATCTTATACTGGTTTGTGGTGATGTCATGGTGAGGTCCGAAAATTTTTCTAAGTATTTTTCGTTCAAAGCGCCTTAGCTTTTCTTCGTTTGCTTTGGTCATGGTCCACGTTTCGCATCCGTACGTTATTACATCCTAACTGATTTTGATGTTCTTTAAATGAGAAATATGAAAAAACTTTTGATATAGTTGAACACGAAAAGCCAATAGAATGTCTTAAAGAAATTGGTCTAGATCATCGAGATCTTAATATTATTGCCAATCTATACTGGAATCAGACAGCTCAAATAAAACTTGATGGTCAACGGTACGGAGAGGTCCCAATAACAAGGCTAGGCTGCACACTGTTCTTTAATACCTACACTAAGAAAATAAAGAATGCATTTAGCAACGGCAAAGAGGGTCTGACCATAAACATTATAAACATTAACAACCTAAGATATTCTGACCACAGTGCCATAATTTCAAATATCTCGAGAAGTGGTTCAAGAGTTGTTGAATCAAAGCATTTTGGTTTTAACTTAAATAGTGGAAAAGCAACATGGATAATTGTAGCCAGGGAAGAAAACATTAGAGGTCTAGTAGACCTGGATTGCCACCAGGCAGACCATTTTTAATGCGGCCACATTTGGTAGAGGCCATTAAATAGCCAATCTATACTGGAAGCATTACAGCTCAAATTAGAGTTGATAACCAACCAAGGGGTTAGCTTTCCCACTAAATTACCCTCGTGCCGAGAAAAGGAGAGGGCAAAAATTCGTGCTGTGGATGGACAAATTTTCGCACATCCGGTTTAAAGAAGTTTCAAAGACTAAACCCTTAAAAACGCTTAATTGTCTTTCTGAAAGTACATCTATGTATATTTCCAAGACGGTAATAAAATAAATTGAACGCTAAGCAAAGGGAACGTTTTGACGCGCGCCATTGAATTTTGTCGCGCGATAAAACGAAAATCCATTAGACGGTGAGCGGAGGCGCTTAACAAGATTTAACTTTTAGAGCTGATTGTCCCAATAAAACTTTTACTTATGCTCGTATTTACTCTAGGTAAATAAATTAATTTGACAAATGGCGAAAAAACTCAACTTTTGCGAAAAGACGCGACGACGAAAATAAATTGTAAACTCAGCACTTAAGCAATCGGTCTCAGCAAGCGCGTAAGTTCCGATGCCATCAAGCAGTTCTTGAAAAATTTCGCTGGAACCCCTCTTTATCAACTGTTTATGTTATTTTTTTTGATCTATAGTATCTCGAGTGAATATTGGGATGTCAGCGCTCTATCCGTCAAAAACAGCGGTTCAATCTACTGCTGAAAGCTTACTCAGCAATCGCTGAATTTAAGCTAATTAAAAGAACTCGATACGATAATAGTTAGCCGAGACTCAATTACTAACTGAACTACCCAATGCGCATGTGACAGCTGGAAGTGTGCTGACTAGAGAAATAAGTAGTATGTTTTCCCAAGCAGCATTTTAAAGTTGCGACAACGTATTGTTGCACCTAGATATATGGTACTTCCTTTGAAAGAGTTTGCGGAATCTTTGTGTAAAAATAAGAATAATATGGCACGTTATTTCTAGAATTTCTTTGGTCATGAGTTTTTTTGTTTGACAACCCAAGTTTAGGTAAGGCGTGTTTCGTTCCGTCACCTTGTATAGCAAAAGCGACTTATTATTTCCGTTTGTACGTGCGAATTGCTAAACACAAGTTATCCTTAAGTAGAGTTAAGGCAAAAAAAATAAGACACAGAATTGTAAAAAGTGCATGGGTTGTGGGCTGGAGGAAAATGGGAGCGGTAGGAAGGGGTGAGAGGGCGGTGGGGAGGTGTAAGAGAGTGGGGGAAGGAGTGGGTGTGGAGAGTAAGAATGGTTAGTGTGGAGGGGGGGGGAAGATTGATAGTTAGGTAAGTTTGAAGGATACAGTGGGATATTTGCTGGAATTGGGTTTATTATATATTTTAAATTTTCTATTGTTGTTGTGTAAATGGTGAAGTCGTATTTTACAAGTCGAGTAAATGAAGGCTGGTCGCGGCGTGGCCATCGGCGAATTAACGCCAGTAAATTGTTTCTTATTTTTACATAAAACCGCAAAGATCAGATATATTCTGGTGCTGCAACACTTTTCCAATAAACCCGTTTCTGACAATATTGGCCAGGTTAACTTTTGGCCGCTTACTTCTATTTCGCTCTTTGTCATATTTTATTTCCTCTCACTCTTATCAACAAAGAGAGGAATATACAAGAAGTAAAACTGGACCTAGCCTTAGTGACACATTAGCATCTGTCAAAGTTGCTCTCGTTTACTTTCTTTAACAAAAAGCAAAATCTTTAAATAGTTTTTTGCCTAGACGTTGTTTGGACAAATTAAATTAAATTAAAATTAAAAATGTTGTGCCAACGTCCCCGTCAATCCCAATGCACTAGTAATTCTCAGTTCATCGTGAAAATCTTTCTACAACGGCGGTATTTAAGGGAGGTCGCACATGTAGATAATGCGCCGTTTTTATAACGTCTAAAACTCGTCGTTGCCAAAATGACTAACACAAGCCCAAAATGGAACAGTAATCTTTGTCAGAATGTGGTTAGAGGCGAAAAAATGTTACTGGGATCATTGGATTGTATTCGAAGTTATGGGACGGTTTTCTCGCATCTTGGACGTTTATATATGTTATGATTGGGAATTATCCAAAGGCGACTTTTATGTAATAGAGAGCGGAAAAGTTTTCATAGAGATTTATGGAAAGGCTAACTTTAAAGGCTGATGCAGAAAACTTTTAGGGCAAATAATAAAATAAGCCCGCGTTGTTTTACCAAAGTAATCTTATAAGGAATTGTGGCCACCTAAAATAAATTGAAAACACATACTAATTAAAAATTCAGTGGAAATTCTCCCGGCAAACAAATTTTAGCCAAGCTAAATGACTCGATTTTGGCCAAAAATTGGTAATCTAAATCTAAGTAAACCTTTTCTCGATCCGGCATCGGCATAGGGGAAAGGTACTATTCGGCGCGGCGAATTCGGCGAAGAAAAAATTCGCAGCGATGGTAGATATTTTTCCTACCTAACGAAAATATTTTTAACCCACAACTATATATTTAATTAGAGTGCACTTCATTACGACCAGGCCTCCAATGGAGAATCCAGACACCTACAGATCTGTTTCATTTTGATTAGGAATCATCAGGGAGTCATAGGATTGTGGCGCACACAGGTACCACGTCTGCGCGGATTACAAACTTTTTGGTTTAAATTCGAGAGGGGTGCATGGTTGCCTGTGTAACTTCAACTGCTGGTACGATCCTATGACTCTCTGATGATTCCTTATAAGGATGAAACAGGTTTGTAGGTGTCTGAATTCTCCATTAGACATTGGAGGCCTGGTCGGAATGAAGTGAGAAACAAAAACGCTTTGTCCGATATGCCACGAGGGTTACTTTAATTTTTATTTGCGGACACGAGATTTACTTTGTTGTTTTTTAAATAACTTTCATATTTTGCCCAAGAAAGCGTATTTCCAGGATTTTATTTAAGAATTTATTTCTCTTAACCCGTCAAAGCAAAAACCATCCCGCAAAGCACGCGAGCGTCTTCAATATCCTTTTCCTTTGGAGATTTTTGCAAATTGAGCTTTTAGAGTTATATGCTGTGTGGAGGATTTATTGTGCTATTCTAAGCCCGAACGGAATTGGCTAATCCGCTTTGGAAAAATAAATTGCGGTTTTATCGGAACACACTACCAGACGTTTAAAAATAAAGTCCAATACACTTTTTATGCGGGGCGAAATTAATTGATTCTCTTTTCCAACGAAAATTCCAAAATGTTGAAGGCAACACCGCAACAGTGACATCTGGAATTAAGTACGTTCCCAAGTATCATTTTTCCGCCTCTCATCATCATAGGAAATCATTCGATACCGAGTATGATTTTTCTCTATCCTGTATCGTCGCTACCTGTTGTGCGTTTCTTGATGGCTATGTAAGCCAATTCTCGAGACGCATACCCTTCCACAGTCCTGGCACACCCAGTCTCCGGCAGCAGTCGGGTTTTGTTGATCATCCATTTTTCCATTTTGTCGCTCCTTCCTACGTTCTCTCTTTTCTGTCTCTAGTCTACGTCGATGCTCTTCAAAAGTTTGTGCTCCCTCATGGACCGCGCCATGAAGCCCTATCGATTGCCGTGGTCTCGAAGTTGTTTATATCGATGTGACCCTTCATCATATTGCTTTTGAGAACGTCCTTGTACCTTTTTTGTAGACCTCCTTGATTTCTCTTTCCCTCCTTCAGTTGTCCATAAAATATCTGCTTTGGGAGACGCGTTTCGGGCATGCGGATAACGTGACCAGTCCAACGAAGCTGGTGCTTGAAGATAAACCCTTCTATACTAGTTGTTCTGGCTTCTTCTTAAACACTTATGTTTGTTCGTCGGTCTTGCCATTTGATTCTCAGTATTCGTCTTAAACAACTTTGGTGATATTTTTCTAGTCGTTTGATATGACTTCTGTAGGTGGTCCACGTTTCGCATCCGTATGTTAGAGTTAGTATTATAACTGTGTTGTAGACACGAAGCTTGGTCTCCGCATTGATGTCGTGATTGTTGAAGACTCTCTCCGAAAGCCGTCCGAACGCTGCGCTAGCATATTTTAGGCGATGCTGTGTTTCTGCGTTAATAGTTGCATTTGATGATAGGTGGCTCCCAAGGTATGGGTAATGTTCCACGTTCTGCAGAGGATGGCCATTTATGGAAATATTTGGAGCTTGGGGATTCGTACCTGGTTCTGGTTGGTGAAGGATTTGCGTTTTGGCAAGATTGACCTCTAGGCCAATGCTTTTGTAGGCTTGGTTAAATGCGTTGATTACCAGTTGTAGACCTTCCTCTGTATCGGCCATTACGACGTTGTCATCGGCGTACTGCAGTTCGATTACCGAGGTCGTCGAGACCTTAGTTTTTGCTCGCAGTCTGTCTAGGTTAAGTAGGCCACCGTCGAATCTATATAGAATTTCCACTCCCGGTGGTAGATGTTCCTCAACAAGGTGAAGCATGGCACCTAAAAATATAGAGGATAGGGTGGGCGCAATAACACACCCTGGTTTAACGCCTGTCATAATCTGGAATGACTCTCCTGGTCCATCATTGCTCAGGACTGTTGCATTCATATTGTCGTGTAGTAGTCTAAGAATTTGAATATATTTTTGAGGGCATCCAGCTTTTGCCAGTATTTTCCAAAGAGCTTCTTTGTTGACCGAATCAAATGCTTTGACTAGATCTATGAAGGCAATGAAGAGAGGGCGATTTTGTTCTCTAGATTTCTCTTGCATTTGTCTGGCACTGAAGATCATGTCAGCTGTGCCTCGATTGGGCCTAAATCCACACTGTGTCTCTGGCAGATTTTGTTCAGCAATCGGAATTAATCGGTTTGATAGTATCCGTGCAAGTATCTTTCCAGCAACAGAAAGCAGAGATATACCTCTGTAGTTTCCACATTGGGCCTTATCGCCTTTTTTGAAAACGGTGACTATAGAGGCGTCTCTGAGTTCGGCAGGAATGGTCTCAGTGGTCCATATTTACTTATTAGAATGTGCATTTGGGAATTAAGTGCGGGACCCCCTTGTTTTTAGACATCAGCAGCGATACCATCTGTGCCTGCTGACTTGTTATTCTTTAGCTGAGTGATTGCCTTTTCGACCTCCTCTAATCTCGGAATCTCACTTAGGTATTGTTGTGTACTTTTCTCCGGAATTTTGTCGAAGATGTCATTATCGACCTGAGACTCTCTGTTGAGTAGTTCTTGAAAGTGTTCTTTCCATCGTGAATTGATAGAGGATCTGTCTTTAAGCAGCCTTGTTCCATCTTTGGGTCGTAGGGGATTGATACCTTGTGCAGTGGGACCATATATCATCTTAGTAGCTTGAAAGAAGGCTCTGGTGTTGTTGGACTCAGCTATTTTGTTGTCCACCATTGTTTTTTTAATCTACGTGTTTGCCTTTGTACTTCTGCTTTGGCTTCTTGATATTGCCTTTTCTTTTCATTAGAGTTAGGGTCTCTAGTTGGTATTTTAACTGAGTTAAAGACACAAAGCTTGGTCTCCGCATTGACGTCGTGATTGTTGAAGACTCTCTCCGAAAGCCGTCCGAACGCTGCGCTAGCACATTTTAGGTGATGCTGTATTTCTGCGTCAATAGTTGCATTTGATGATAGGTAGCTCCAAAGGTATGGGTAATGGCCATTTATGGAAATGTTTGGAGCTTGGGGATTTGTACCTGGTTCTGGTTGGTGAAGAATTTGAGTTTTGGCAAGATTGACTTCTCGGCCAATGCTTTTGTAGGCTTGGTTAAATGTGTTGATTACCAGCTGTAGACCTTCCTCTGTATGGGCCATAACGACGTTGTCATCGGCGTGCTGCAGTTCGATTACCGAGGTCGTCGAGACCTTAGTTTTTTCTCACAGTCTGCCTAGGTTAAGTAGGCCATCGTCGAATCTATATAGAATTTCCACTCCCGGCGGTAGATGTTCCTCAACAAGGTGAAGCATGGCACCTAAAAATATAGAGGATAGGGTGGGCGCAATAACACACCCTGGTTTAACGCCTGTCGTAATCTGGAATGACTCTCCTGGTCCATCATTGCTCAGCACTGTTGCATTAATATTGTCGTGTAGTAGTCTAAGAATTTGAATATATTTTTGAGGGCATCCAGCTTTTGCCAGTATTTGCCAAAAAGCTTCTCTGTCTCTATGAAGGCCATGAAGAGGGGGCGATTTTTTACTCTAGATTTCTCTTGCATTTGTCCACACTGGGCCTTGTCGCTTTTTTTTAAAAATGGTAACTATAAAGGCGTCTCTGAGTTCGCCTCTAACCACATTCTGACCAAGATTAACGTTCATTTTTGTGCTCATGTTAGTCATTTTGACAACGATGAGTTTTAGACGTTTTAACAACGGCGCAATAATTACGCGTGAAATACCGACGTTCCACGACGAACTGAGAATTAGTAGTGCATTGGGAAACGAAAAAAAAACGTCATCTAATTAATCGTTTCAACAAAAACTATTTAGAGGTATTAGTTTTTGTTAAAAAAAGTAAAAAAACAACTTTTACACATGCTGATATGTCACTAATAAAAGAAATAAAAAATTGCTGTTGCGCTGATGGTCACGCGGACAGTCTCTTGTGAAAAACAGAAAATTTAAAAATATTGCTGAAATTCGCTTAACTATCTATTTTAAAATATGCAGGGGAGCTAGGCCACTACCCACATTAAATTTGAAATAGATTTGTAGCAGTAAATATATTTTATCAAAATTAATTAATTTCTAAAAAACACGTTGGATTTAGGGCGCGCGTGTTGTTTAGGTCAAAGTAGGCATATAATTGACAATAAACTGGCTTGCGTGTTTTTCTTTTAAAATCAAGCACCTAAGTATTTTTATTGCATTATTTATTTTACGACTAGATAGTTAGAAAATGGGTTTTTAAGGTGTTCATTTTGTAAATATGGAGTGTCTGCCATTTAGAAACTGTCACGACTAACTTTTGGAAGGCAAAAAGAAGTCTAGAAAACGCTAAATTCAGTCGTTTTCTGGTAAACCTACGACGTTAAACCAACGACTCCCGCCGACTCTAGTAAGGGTTGCAATGTCGCTACGATTCAAAATATACAATACGACTTCAACAAAACGTTGACCGGGCAACTACAGTCAAGTCGCCGACTTTTTAAAATACGTCGTTCCAACGTCAAAATACTGCTTGGGTATGTTCTTAAATAGAACACGCTACCGTAATGCTTGAAGAGAATGAATCAGTTCCGAAAGCATTCGCCGTTTTTTTAGACTCCTTTAAAATTGTGGGTGACAAATTATATAATTAATAAATATAATATGCCCGATTCCCGACTTTTACCTCAGGGAGCGCGACTACCCCATCTTTGATAAGCGGGATAAGCGATCATCGCCCACGTTCGCAGGAAGACCCGTCGACAGATATATAAGTCGTTCCTTGCTTTAGAATTAAAGCCTCTGCCTGGGGAAAATACTTTTTTGTCCAAAACAAATGGTTCCTTCTCGATATAGCTGAATGAATATTTGGTTTTATTTTGTCGCAAAGAATATTATTTTGCTCCAAGTATACAGGGTGTTTTACAACTTTCGTATAAAAATAAAAGACGTGAGTACTGTTCGGTGTTTGAAATGACGATTCATTTCGCTTAAATTTGTTCAAAATTTTTCCCAGGAAAATAACCAAAAATATGGTAAAACATTTTGTTAACCTTCCACTGTACATCGAAGTTTATCAACCAAGTCATTAACAAAAAACGAGCATCAAGCAAGGATGATTTTGGAAATGATTTTCGAAAATTTCCCTCATATGTAAAACTGTCCATAAGAGGTGTGGAATTATCGCTGAATTAATAAGTGATAATTCCCCAGTAGGTGATAATTCCACTGAATAAACGCAACGCGTACCTGGAGTAAACAAATTCGCCAGGACAGGGCAAAACAACCCTCTGCCACAGGAAGAACTGATCTGGTACACAGACGAATCAAAAACTGACGAAGGCAGTGGGAGAGATCTGCATTTCTCAATGGGATTTTTTCCGACCGTTTTCCAAGCAGAAATCTTTGCCATCCTAGAATGCGCAAGAGAGAACAATAGAATGGGGTACTTCGGTCAAATCATACCTTTATACTCAGACAGCCAGGCAGCCCTTAGGGCGCTTATGTGCCCAAAGGTCACCTCAAGGCTAGTGTGGGAATGCCTTGCTGAACTAATAAAACTGGCGGAACATAACAAAATCAAATTAGTATGGGTGCCAGGACATAGAGGTATCCAAGGCAATGAAAAAGCTGACGAACTTGCAAGACAAGGATCGTCAAAAAAATATATTGGACCAGATTCAGTCCTGTGGGTAACAAAATGTACAATAAGGTCCCAGGTCAAACTCTGGATAAGAGAAAAACACGAAAGCCACCGGCTAGAAAGACAGGGACTAAGACACAGCAGAGCCTTTATCAAAAGCCTGAATGCCAAACTCACGAAAGACCTGCAGGATGCAAGTAAGAACTATAATAGTAATCATGACCGGTCATATGGCGGTTAAAGTTCACCTAAACAACATGGGCATGTATCACGAAGACCTGATTTGCAGACTATGCAATCCGGAACCGGAAACAGTAGAACATGTAATATGCCAATGCGTAGTACTGGATCGCAAAAGGCACCTAATATTTGGGGAAGTTGAACTAGACCAAATATTGACTGGGGACTACTCCATTAAGGACCTGTACAAACTTGCACAGGGGACAAAATTAATGGAGTGGTTAGCTTAGGCACAATAAGCCAGAAATCTCTGCAGTGCAGTGACTGTAGCTTGCCATCACGCAGGTTGGAGTCACAATCGACGGGTTTTAGTCGGTAGGAATCCGGCACTACCCGGGCTCTCCTGATAAAGGAAAAATGACTGGCAGGAAAGTAGTTCGGGCATCTTATGCAATATTTCCCCTTAAGACCCTTGAGAAAAAAACAAACAAACAAATTCGCCGACGCGCTGAGTTTCCGAGTTTTCCGAGTTTGCACATACAAAAAAACATACCAGAGAACAACAGAAAAAATATGAAGTTTGTCTGGAACCAATTTTGAAGGATTAGGCACAAAATATGAAGAAAGGAAACGATGAGGAGCATAAAGAAACTACCGTAAAAACAATTTGGATGTCACAGCAAAATTAATAATGGATGAATATTATGAAAAATATGGCATAAAGCTTGACCCATTTCAAGATATAATTTTCAAATCTGAAAGAGAAGTAAAAAACGCAAAACGACGGTATCTGCAGTCCCAAAAGGATAAGAGAAAACTAAACTCAACTGCTTTGAAATTTGATTAAATGCAGAACTCCAGACACCAGACGGGTTACAAAAGAAATTGTTCTTTCTGTTATCCTATGAACTAGCCTGGAGAGGAGGAGAAGGCGGCAGGGCCAAGTTGCAGTTTTTTAAAGAAGAAGTGGAAAAACCATCAAGGTAGATCTAAGCCATGCGCTTCATCCAAATGGCTGATATTCAATAAAACTCAGCCCAATTTCTGTCCGGTTCGACTTTTTCATGCACTACAATCAAAGAGCGATTTTTCTAACGATAAATCTGTTCTGGAAATTGGGACGCCATTGGTTTAAGAACATACCCGTGAACAAGAACGAGATAACGACTAAGACGCAGACTGCACAGGTGGGACTAGACGTGCAGAAAAAAAATTAACAAATGACTCACTGAGGGTAACTGCTGCGTCTCATCTCGCAAAAAGCGGAGTTGCTGAACAGGAACTGATAAAGATGACAGGTCATGCTAACTCCAAGTCCATCGCGAGCTATCTGCAGATGGACGAAGAGCATCATCAGGCGATCGTCGACAAAATGCGAGAAAGTCAGAGCCGCACCAGTTTAGGGGAAATTTTTAAAAATGAGGATCCGAACGAATGCATGCATTCATTACCTATAATAATTGTACAATTAATTACAATAAATAGTCTAATTTCTATGTTCTTGAAATTTTCTACCGAATACAATTCATGCTTTGAGAATTAATTCTGAAAAAACGTGTTTTTGTTGAAAACCGCACTCGGTTATTTTTTCAAAAAACACTTTGTTTCGGAATTATTGATAATTCTCAAAGCACTTATGGTATTACTCCCCATAACTTCCCTTATTAATAAATTAAATATTAAATAATTACTACAGATAATCTCGTCGTTTCTTTTGTTACGATTTTGATAGAAACGCTACACGTCAAAATTACAATTAAGCTTTTGTTCTATTAAGTTTTTTAAACGCATTTTTCATGTCGCCTGTTAACCGTATTTCGGCTCTCCACTTTAATTTACGCTAAATCCGCGTTAAAGCTATATTAGTAAAGAATTTGCATACGAATTCTAAAAGCCCAACTGAAAAATGTAAATGTATGCAAAGCTCCGCTTGCGTACGACCTACTTGACAACACTTGATATTAAGGGATTATTTAAAATTTTAAAAACACTTTTTACCTTAACACAGAAAAGAAAAAAAATTCTGTATTTTTGGCAACGTCTACATATAGGGTCGTTCACAAAATTTAACATATTTTACTCTCCCTACTAATTTTTTATGCACAGAAGAAAATTGGTGCTGCAATGCATGTGTCTGAGTAAGAATCCTATTCAATTCAGGAGCACTGAACAGAGATACCGGCTAGGCAACGTTATCAAACAAACAGTTTAGGAAAACTGCCATTTCTGCATATCGCAAATTTTTTGCACTTGCAGCGCCATCTTTCCAGCATCGATGCAACCATCAGGTGCAGCAATTAACAGGTATAGATCGATAATTCCGTCGGTTTAGTAGCGCCAGCCAGCGCTTTGGTTTGTTTTGTTCGAAGACGCGGGCGTGAAGAAGATCGTTATTATTCACTTAGAAATATTTTTTATCTAAGACAAAACGGCTTTTTAGTGAGATGGCTTACATTCAGCTTCATGAGTCTTCAATAAACAAAAAAACAGATTTGGATAATTTAAGTGATATTTACTATAACCTTATTGCTGGGAATGTACATACAAAAATATAAGTATTGTTGATGCGTCTGTCTGTCTGTCGGTCTGTTTGCATGAGGTATAAAATCTTATAAAATATACAAAATATACAATTTTCCTGACATACGATTTTATATTTTTCTTTTGAAAAATAACAACCCAAAAACCGAAAAATGTTACAGCAATATAATAATTATTATTTTTATTTTTATCTTTTACTTTTCTTTTTTTACAACAGAAAAACTAGATATTGGTATCGGTACTAGGCGAATCGTCCAGACAGTTAAACAATAAGAGTACCACAGGTACATACGTGGTTAACGAAAATAATAATTTTTCAAAAAACAGTTGTTTATGTGTTGCAGTTTACTAACTACTATGTGTAGTAGACTTTTAGTAGGAAAACCTCACTAGGTAAGTGTGTTTGTCACCTTTTTTTCAATATTTTTTTAATCCTTTAGTGTTTCTAATGTTTGACAAAAATGCATACAGTTTATTTTATAATTCAACTTCATTTTTGACATTTTCAATACTTTTTATTTTTGTAAAATTAATTTTGATCACTTTCATTTGATTTAATTCACATAAATTTTAAAATTCTAAGTTTGTCGTTTTTTGTTTTATAGTGCTGAGGATGGTTTTAAATAAAATCGAAACGTACACCAAGTGAGAAATTCCGACCTTAATTTGTCCTAATATGCCGACGAACCAAGAAAATTATAAAAACTAAGTTTCCTGTCTTCTAAAAACCTATGCACTCCGGAAAAGAAAACCGATCAATAAATCACACTTCATTGAATTTGGGAGACACATGCAGTTCAAGTGTTGGCCGACAAATCACAGAATTTATACGATTCCATGGTAACTGCAGGTGTTTTCTCAACAAACTTTAAATCAGGCGACAGTGGGACAGAAGAGTATTTTTACTTCTTCTGACAGAAAACCATTCGAGGTTATGTTTATCTTTTAAAAATGTGTTTTCAAAAACATTGTTCTCAAACAAATATGAAACTACTCCGCGTGTGCGTTCTTCCGCCGAAAAAGACCTAGCGCTGCGCGGGCATTACCTCGAGTCTATCAAAGAACCAAGAGAACTTTACTGACTCGCTGGGATTTCTAGGAATTCGCATAGAAACATTCGGTGCCCATAACCCCACATAATTTTGTTTTTATTTTGAATCATCCATTGTTTTTTAATTTAAATTATTGCAGCATAGTTATATGCAAGTGTACTAGTGAAATCTTGGTGTTTCAAAAACACACGGATACTTGAGTACTAACAAAACAGGTCAGTAAAGCTCCATTTAGAGGTTGGAAAGACTCTTGCTAGTCGATGAGGCTCCTGTTTAAAATAGAGTACGATTATTTCGTCTAGCGCCATTAGACGATTTTTAAATCTGCATACTTTTAAGTTAACCTGTTGTCGGTATTATCTAGCGGGAGTGTTTCCAATTCAATTATAAATGCATCTGTAAATGCAATCTTAAACCTTATACCCATTTACTTTAATACGTAGTTGTGTAACGTTTTTTAGCAGGTAATTCTGCAATAAATGGTTTTCTTTTATTTTAGTATTTTACTTAGTTTTTTAGCGGCGCAGAACCTTAACAGTCAAAATAAGTACCACAAATTTTTGACCCGGTGCTAAAAAATCTCTGGTATTCCACTGTGGATAAATAAAAATAAAGTCTCCGCGCAAAATTTTGTAAAAAAATCAGGTCGACATAGTTAAATTGATTTCCTGTACAGTGTTGATAAAAACAATTTCCCAGATTGTACCTACCACTTTAAGAAAATACTCTTAGTCACTGGCAATCTTACTTGGGAATCTTTTAGTTAATTGTGGGTGACATCGGCAACATAGTCAAGAACTATCGAACCGTGTCTATGGATCGCAGATAATTTTTATTATTTTTGCCCTCTAAAAACAAATTCGTTACACCCTTTCTAAATCGGTTATAAAATAAATCTGTCATTAAATTAAAAAATTTGATTTTTAAGTTTTTTCTTTAAATAACAACAATGCACCAAAATGGAATAAAGTACTCCTGTTTGTCCTATATATTTCCTAACTCTTTGATAACCCGCTATTGAGAAACCGGCCCCAGTCAAAAAATGGTATTTCCAAAAAAAAACCCGTTATAAAACATTAGGACCTTTGTATTTTTATTCTTTTAGGGCGAATAATATTCCAAATGATGCACAAATGTATCTTCCAATTTGACTATTATTTATTATAATGTGAAAAAAACGTGCTTTGTCATATGTAAAGCCCAGCAAACCAGGAGGAGGCGGTAAACAGACGGCCGCTAAGTGTTACGGGCGGATTTTTGACGGAACGTATAGATTTGATATAGAAGGCCCGTGGCGTAGTGGTAGAGTATCAGACTCTCACACGGGACGCGCAGGTTCGGATCCTGGTTGCGTCCAATGACAGGTAAAATACTCGCGCCCAACCGCCTGTCGTGCTGCAGTATATATGCCGCGGCGCCCCAAAAAGTCGAGCTGCCAGCGGGCTTCCGAAAAATTGTAAGAGTTGCGGTAGCGTCCAGAGCACGGTGTGTTTGTAGGGAGAAGACTTATTTATTACAAAACATTATGAACTCTTATAATAACTTTTACGCACGCTTTTTTGTAACGATTTTTTTGGTCCAATTCGACATTTTGGATATATTTTTTTAACTGAAATGTAAAGAAAATGCAAAAAAAAAACAGTTTTATGCTATTTTAATGCCTAAAAATGAAAATCTAATGTTATATAGACGGTTTTGACGCAAGTAGGAAAAATTTTGTACCTGATACGTTGTCAGATTAATAATTGCCACTTGGACAATTTTTATCTTTTTGAGTTCTTCAGGAGGAAATAAAGCAAGCTTTTAAATTTAAAATTTCTGATTTAATAGAAAATAAGTCAAGCCTTTTATATCAAAAACTAAATCATATTCTGCAGAAATCTCACTTATTACAAAAAAAGAATGTGAGGTAATCAAAATTATAAATGGAGTATTTAACGTTAAGCAAATAGCACACTCCCTGTATTTTAAAATTTACCTACTTCATATGCGCATATGTATCCTTGCACTACAATAGAGACATAAAGCTATTTGTAACTCATCGCGGTATACGTATCCGCATCTAGCGAGAACCAAGCACATTGATTGGTCAGAAATTTGTAGCACGTTCGAAAAGAGGAGATAGATGCTAATTTAAGGTGTTCTGAACGCAATATGTGTTGAGATACGATACGTGTGCTGTAATGATATGTGATACCTAACGCATCTCAACACCTATCGCGTTACAGAACACCTTAGATTAGCATATATCTGCTCTTTTCGAACGTGGTACAAGTTTCTGACCAATTAATGTGCTTTGTTCTCGCTAGATGCGGATATGTATACCGCGATGAGTTAAAAATAGCTTTATGTCGCTAATATTAAACTTAATATACCGCAACTTGAAAGCTATTTCTTTATAATTAAAAAGCAAGAACATCAGAAAGCATGTTTAAAGAAATTAGAACCGTCTTTCTTATTGCTTTTTCTGGATCCTACTTGAACCAATATGTCGGCTGAGTCCCTCAGCACTACTCGCTACTTGCGGTGAGTCTAAAACCTGGTCTTGTGTTGGTTGGGGAAATCGTGACAGCACGAGATTTGGTACTTGTTCTCTTGGGGAGCCGTTAATTGGCCTGTAAAGGAAAGCAGTATTTAATAAGTTTTTGGCAAAATATTTGAGTTGTTTAAAGAAATATTTCAAAAGAAGAAAGATAGAATAGATAAATAAAAGGGAAGATACGACATTTGAACTGTCAATTTCTTAGTTCATTCGAACATGAAAGGGCAAATTTAGGCGATATTACCATCGCCTTCGACAAAATTTCTTATACCCGTTTCCACCAACCCCAAAAAATTATCTGATATTATAAAATTCTGGGTTTGGCTTTAACAAAACTTAAAAATACTTACTAACAAAAACTACAAATACTTCTATGGAAACCGTAAAGTTGTCGGAAGGCCTCTCGGTTCGTCAAAGCGTTATTCTACAACAGAACGACAAAAGGTTGGGTAACTTGGATGAAGAGGGTAGTGAGGAGAGGAGAGGATTGTTTAAAAAATATTAAAGAAATAAGTTAATAATTTTAGCTGATTCCACAAAGTGTGTGGGGGACTTTTCGTTTAAAGACTCTGTGTCATCTCTCAACTCCAACCTCGCAATCTCCAAGTTCCCCAAAGTGTTTAAATGTCTACCCTTGTTTTCAATATTTAAGGCCTTAAAGTTTTCCTCAATATTGAAGTCAGGGTTTGAAGATTTAAGATGCGTCCCAAAGGCAGATTTATTATCTGTTGTTAAGTTCTTTGATCGAAGATGTTCTTTTATTCTAATGTCAAATGACCTGCCTGATTGTCCAACCTATTTTGCGTTACAATCTTAAGGGGGGGTCAAAACCATTTAAAAAGTTCATATGACTTATGGGGCAAAACTCAACAGATTTTTCTAAATGACTTTAAACTTGAAAAATTTAGGTACTCATATCTACCAGAATTTTAGAAATATGTATGTCTAACGGTAACCATTTCACAACAGGGCCATTAAATAAAAATAAATCATTCCTCTAAATTCTCTAACTTTAAAAAAAAAATAATAAAAAAAATAATGATTTCCTTTGAGTTAAAGCTTTAAAAAGCACTTGGCAACAATGCAATTCGCTGCATACGTGAGCCTCTGACCTCCGACCCTATCTCCTCTCTACAGCACAGTGCATAGTGCATCTTCCGCGGTTCGTTGTAAAGGTTGTCAGTCGCGCGAGTCTACCTGACGCCTTTATTTTCATGAGTTTTTTGCAGTTTGGTGTGGAATTAAACTGAATTAAAAAACGAATAATAATTAATTACGGCGAAGCTCGCAGAAAGTTAAATCTTGCAGATCAAATGTATCGCGAAAGATTTCCCCAGCGGCTTAAAAGAAATGTTTTTTGCTGGGATTTTTCAGTGTTTTTCGAAATAAAAAAAGAGTTTTTACGAATTAAAAACAGTTTAAACACTGTGTGACAGGTATTTTTATTTTTTTAAAAAAAGGGAGTCTACAAACAAATGCTTAAAATAATTGGTTTTTTTAGGTGTTTGCCAAAACAAAATTCATAAAAAAAGACTTTTTACAAATTTAAAAGGGCTTTGAAAATTGTGTCACCGGTGTCGTACTTTTTTATAATAAAAGTGGACCAAGGAAAACTGTATTTCGATGCCGAAAAGGACTTTTAAATAAACTTTTACATCCAGACGAGGCGCTCAAAACAATTTTCGGTAAGTACACATTTATTGTTTTGCTTCTTACTATTTTTAAATAATTAGGCCAACTAAATAAAAAAAATGTTTTGGTGCCTGAGATCTAAGAAGTGATTTTAGATATACTTAATGTGTTCATTCTAAAACTGGCAGCAGATTTTTTCTATCAGCTCTAGTTTTTGAGATAGAAACTAATTGAATCTAGTTCTAATCAAAGGCAAAAATAAATAAATCAAACTCTTTAAAATTCAAAATAGAAATTTGGTATTCAAAGCTAAGATCTAATTAGCCAAATATACCTGAAATTGTCCGTAAACCAATATTCCTAGACCTAGTTAACCCGCATTACTTAATTCTATTAATTTTATTAGCTATTTTATATTTGGAATTCCCTATGATACCATCTTCCCATACCTGTTCAACCTCGACTAATTGGTTTTGGAAACATAGTACCTTTTGCTTCTCGACTTAGTATATTGTGTAATTTTTGCAAATAAAGTTGTGTCATAATTTTTTGTACATTTTCGTTGTTTTATAGTGTTAAAACTAAAACAATGGCATCTACAAGCAGGCGCAGCTGTGTAAACTATTCAGATGTTTTTTGTTATGTATGTGGCGAATACACTTTGAAAGAAAGGAGAAAAACTATTTCTGAATTTGTGAAAAGGTGTTATCTTTCCTATTTTGGCGTTCATTTGGAAGATCAAGATAAATCTTGGGCTCCACATGTGGTGTGTAAAACATGTGTTAAAATGCCTGAAATTTGGTGTACCAATGGTTTGGAGGGAACCAAGTAACCATTATGATGACTGCTATTTTTGTGTTTGAAAGAAAGTTTGAGACAATGATGTGTTTGAAACACAGTGCTATTTTGGTCTCGTTAATATTAAAGGCATAAATAGGAACAATCTACATAAATGGACATGTCCTGATCTAGATTCTGCAAGAAGACATCTAAGGAAATACCCATTCCAACCTTCAACGTCTGGCAAAGTTCAAAGAATGCAATCAGAAAACGACAGTGAATTTGAAGCAGATTTAACAACTCCTTAGTGTTTTAATCAACAAGAACTAAACGATCTCGTGAGAGACCTATACCTCTCAAAGGAGTGTGCTGAATTACTGGCATCCAGATTAGAAGAAAAGAACCTTCTTTTTTCAGGCACTAATGTTACATTTTATCGTAAGAGAGAAAAGAATCTGCTGCCTTTTCTCACTCAGGAAAATAAGCTGGTATTCTGCCAGAATACACTTCAGACGAATGGCACCTTTTCATTGACAGTTCAAAACGTACTTTAAAATGTTTCCTTTTACATAACGGTAACAAATATACCTCTATTCCTATTGGAAATTCTACTACCAAGAAAGAGGAGTATAAAACAATAGCACAAGTTTTGAAACAACTTAAATACCAAGAACATCAGTGGGCAATTTGTGTTGATTCGAAAATGGTAAACTTTCTCCTTCGACAGCAAAGTGGATATATAAAATACTCCTGTTTTTTATGTTTTTGGGACAGCAGAGCTAAAGATCAGCACTGGGTTAAGAGACATTGGCCTTTAAGAGATACTATGAATCAAGGAAAGCAAAACGTAGCGAATGAACCTTTGGTTACGAAAGAAAAAATCTTACTACTACCCTTGCATATCAAGTTGGGGCTTATAAAGCAATTTGTGAAAGCGTTAGATCGAGATGGAAATTGTTTTGGGTACTTGTCACGTAAGTTTCCTGGGATTAGCACGGAAAAACTAAAACCTGGTATATTTAGTGGTACTCAAATAAGGCAACTTATTACAGATCCACAGTTCACCACATCAATGAATGTAACTGAATCGAACGCTTGGAGTTCATTTGTTCAAGTAGTTAAAATTTTTCTTGGAAATCACAAAGCAGAAAATTACATAGAATTAGTGGAAACTATGCTTTCAAATTTTCATAATCTCGGTTGTAACATGAGTATAAAAGTTCACTACCTCGACAGCCACCTAGATCGCTTTCCAGAACATTTAGATGACTGTAGTGAAGAACAGGGAGAAAGATTTCATCAGAATATTAAAACTATGGAAGATCGATATCAAGGACGATGGGATAGCCACATGATGGACGAGTACTGTTGGAGCCTTCAGCGAGACTACACCAGTAAAATCCATGCTAGAAAGTCGTATAAAAGAAAATTTGTAGGTGATAGTGACTAATATGAGTATGAATGTATGTTAAGCTACTTTTTATAATAAATATTTAATTATATGTGTTTTTTTTGTTACTGCCAATAGTCATAGCTATAACGTAAAATATACAATGAGGTTAAAAAAAGTAAATAATTCCTATTTTAAAAAATATATCTGATAGATAAAATCTGATGGCTATTTCGGATTCTCCACCCAAAAATTACCCAGGAACAGTTAAAAAATCGCCGGCACCAAAATGTGTGTTGGCCTGTGAATTAATATAATTTGTAAGATGCAAAAAAAAACTTAAAGGTGGTATACTCTTTGTGGATATTTACCTTGCAGCCTGCCGCGTCGCGCCACCCTATCGCGAGATCTCCTTTAATCTTCTCGCACCTAAAAGCGCATTGTTGCCAAACTGTGTTTAACTTAAAAGTCGTATATCTCCGAAACCACTAAGTTTTAACACCCATATTATATGAACTTTTTTGCTTATTTTGGCACCCCCACAGACCTACACCATTAGACCCTGAATGCTATGCTAATGCCCTGGCTCCTACAATAACAATGTATCTCGCAAAACGTATCGCCGGAATTAGGTGTTCTTTTTCTCTTTATATAAATTCAAAAAAATATTTGGAGTCATCCTAACTCGCACTTTATACAATATCTTTTCCTCAAAGTGCAGGAGAAAAAAAGACACAATGTATCTGAGCCAGTATGCGATGTGAAAATGATTACATATATGTAGTATATAAGCTTGTGTTCCCCAAATGATGAGAGAATAGTAGGATGAAGCCTTGTTGCCAACTTGAGGTCACTTTCTTGTTGGTTCTGAAATTTCATGAAAATCTTGGTGCTTTTTTACCACTATAAGCAGCTACATTCAAAAATATCATGTAAATAAAAAATACACTCATAAAAAATAAAAAGTCCATATTTTTTCCAATACTCCTAATAATCCCTAAACAAGAACTGGCAAGTCGCAATACCTTGCCGTCTTCTGCGCACTACCTGGTGGTTTGCATTCATTGTATATGTTTTGCAGCGTTGCATACCGACCGTGTCTAAATATTTCTGATTTCGAAACGTTTTGTGTGGTTTTTGTATTTTTTATACACTTGTGAAGTTAAAAACTATAGGATGGTGCGGGAGTGCATCGTGTTTATACGACTGGAATACCCAAAACAAGGGATTTCGTTTCAAAGGTAAATGTCAAAATCAGCTGTAGTTTTGTTGTGATAATTACCGATCAGTGTCGTCCTTTACCTATTTTAAATTATTGGTATTACTGTTTTTGGTAATTATGAAGTATACGGTTTTCTACCATTTTTGATTTTTTATGAAAAATTCTTTATAGAGGCACCTACTAGGGTCCCTAGGACCCCAAATCGCCGGCGCCGGTTTTTTTTAAGAGAAGAAAGGGTGCCGGGGGGTGTTGTTATGTATTTTTTTGATTGTTTTGGGTTGGGTTGGCTTAGGTTGAGTTGGGCTGTGTTGGATTGGGTTATTTTAGTGAAAAAAAAATAAAAAAACAAAAATAATTAAAAAAAAACAACCGACGTCGGAGGATTTCGGGTCCTACAGACCCTCTAGTAGGTGCCCCCATAAAGAATTTTTCATAAAAAAACAAAAATGGCAGAAAATCGTATACTGCATAATTACGCTGTTTTTTTTTTTTAATATGGAGCACCCTGTTTACCCTCTGTGCAGGTGTGCTCAAGACTATAATTTCTTAACAAAGGCAAAAATAATATATACCATCAAAATATTATTATGTTTTATTATCTGTTTATTCTGGTATTTTGGTCCCAAATTTAGAAAAGCAGGTACCTGACCACAGACCTTTCAAGTTCTGTGTACCTCACCTATGTAAAATAACAATGGGTAAAACGAAATTGTTAAGTATAGTAAAATATTTTAATTCTCAAAGCTTTCATTGAATATTAGTTTTAAAAAAAAGAGTAGGTATTTTATTATATTTTTACTTTTATCTTAACATATTTTATATGACATATTAAAACTTGCAATGCAAGTGATTTAGTAGATTTCATCAGGGGTTTAATTTAAACATCAGGTTTTGCCTTTTTACTTCAGTTGATAGAAAAGACTATATTAAACAACTGTTGCCCTCAACCTTGTATTAAAGTTATCTTCTAATTTTTATTTTTTTCTTGGTATTGCACCAGTAAATTTTACAATAATTATTAAAATTATCACGTACTAAAATCACTCGCTGCGCTCGCTAATTTAAATTAACGTTCGTAAAAAAAAATGCTTTTTTAACCGCTAATTGTGGAAACTACAAATTACTGCTTTTGTGAAATTAACCCATTTTTTTACATATTTATTAATTTTTCGCCGCTACTGGTAGAGTATATAAAACAAATGGATATATCTAGGACATACGTCTACAAACATATACATTTTTTACCGCAGTGTTGCCGAGCAACGTTCTGAAAATCATTCTATCCTTTTTTGGCACATAGGCTAGCTTGGGGGCAAAACAAATAAGAATGTATGAATGGGATTCAGGGTCTATGGTTCTTGGATCTGTGGGCACCTCCTATCGCCCATAAAATCATATCGCTTACACCCTGTATATATTATATAGTCGGTATAAAACAGATTATCATTTTTAAAACCGTATATCAGGAAAAACAACATTTCACTGAAATTTCCCTGGCAAAATGTCAGAGCATTATAAACATCGGGTGCAGCAGCGGTAGCATGGTATGAAAATATCAGCGGCGTGCGATGTAATTTTTAGTAAGGGATGCAATTTTAAAAAAATTACCCTATTTGATGTAATTCGATTCTTCGATCACTTTGTGCAAATTCATCAATTACGTTTGGCTTGGGAAAAGTTTTTTTTCAATGGACAAAAGCGATATTTGCAAAACTCTCTCCTTAACTGTTGAATTTCACACGAACTTAATAGTCTTCCGTCGAAATCGATGATCGGATGTATAGGAGAGATAGAGAGATAATAGAGTACTATTCGGGGCAACTAAACACATGTTAGGTCAAACTTACTGGCCTATAGCGTAAAAACGGCCCGATAGAAGTTGGGATTTCTATTCTACCGCGGGGCAGTCCTAAACTAAATAAAAAAATAATTATATATGAACTTTTTGGAAATTATGCATACACATCTAATAAAAAAAACGATTTTTTAAATTTTTATTCATATATTTTAATTAATCATAAATATTAAAATATATGTTATTACTATTTGTCCTGTTAATTTTCTTTGCCGTGAAAGGAAAAATAAATACTTCAATACACAGTGTGCATAGAAAAAGATGAATGTTGCAAAAAGTGGGGTTTTACAACTTAAGCTTCCACCCATATACATCTATAGTCTAGCCAGCCATGGAAATATCAAAACAAAAGACATTGGTTTAGCTCCGACCTTTTGCACAAGCGCGAAAATTTATCGATCTGAGGCTTTTCGGCCGTCTTCGCGGCCACGTCATACGTCTTTAATCGATCGATCAGTTTTGTTATTAAATTGTTTTGATTCGAAATTAGAAAAGAGTAAACAAAAAATCAAAAATCAAAAATAAAATAAAGCTTTTTTTTAAATTCAAAAGCATACTACAGTCTGGTTGAATTTTTCTCGGATGAACTGGTCAAAACGATATAAAAAATTAAAACAAATCAAAATAAACAAATACACATTTTGCTATTTCTTTATTAAACTTTAGAGTTAATTATTACAGATAATTATTAATTACTGGACACTAACTTCTTCTTCTTCTACGCAGACCTTGGAGGAAGACTGTAAAAACAGAAAAAAACTTATAAATTTAACTTCAACCTTGATTTAAAAACAATTCTCAATCTTCTTAAATTTTTGTATAAAACCAGCTTTTTACCTTTACTTTTTAACAAAGTCTGCTGCCAAAACCGTATTATGTCTTTTTATTGTTTTTTAAATGTTGGCAAAAGATTAAAGTTAACTTATACAATGAGCTTCAGGCTACTGCGAACATAGGGGGAATCAAGTCCAATTTACTCTTCGTGCCGTACGACCGAGGTGGATTCGAAGCACGCTGCAGTGTTATCTTTTAATAATTTATTTTGTTTTTATTATTTTGTTTTATTTCTGCCTTGCTCGAGAGACAAATTGATAAGTTCTTAAGTGAAATAATACATTTTTAAAACTAAAAATGGATGTCTGCGAAGTTTCCGAATAAGTACAGATAGTTAAATGGTACTATCAAGGCAGACCGTTGAGACTTATTCAAGAACTTTGTTTTGGAGAATTTTGTAATTCCCCAGAACCTAGTTATCAACGATTCATAGGTTTGTGCAGAATTTTGAAAAGTTTGGTTGTGTAGCGCCAAGAAACCATAAAAAACCCACTGTTTTGAATGACGAGCAGGAAGTACGAGGTGTGATGATTTGCGCTGCAGTGGAGGAAAATCGAAAGTTAACTAGCCACCAAACTGCCGAAGCAGTTGATACGTCTTCAGCCACTGTCTTACGTGTTCTCAAAAAGAATGGTTATCATTCTTACAAAGCGTCAAAAACGCATCAAATTTTTCCCGAGGACAACTATCGTCGTATGGAATTTTGCGAAACAATGATGAAAAGGGCTAATCGTGCTGAAAACTTTCTGAGATCTATTATTTTCACAGATGAAAGCACTTTTCCATTATTGAATCGTCATAACCCAACACACGTTCGATATTGGTCGAGGGAAAATTTGCATTTGTATTTTTTTTTTTAAATGTTTGGGGGGTATTGTAGGGGAACACGTAATTGGGCCATTTTTTATTTACGGCAATTTGAATGGTCCTAGATACTTGGATCTACTACTACTAATATGCTTGGAAACTTTAGAAGGCGTTTTTATAATAGGCTCGGATATTGTCTAGCCGAGCAAGGAGGACCTTTCGAACATTTGCTCTAAATTTTTTTTGGACTGGGAGAATCTTTTTGGTTTTTAGAATGTATTATTTTATTTTGAGAACTTGTTTTTATTTTGGTTCTCCTTATTATTTTCATTGTAACACGTTAGTGATAAATCTGAGCAATTGAAAATAAAACATTCTAATTTATCAGTGACAAAAAACAAGAAAATTACGTGGTAAAAATTTGCGTATTTATTGACCAAATTCCGGTTTCATTGACTACGCTCCACATAGCACCGTGGTTAAAGGCGTACTAAATACAAGCCGCGAACGGCCGAACGGCGATCGGAAGCCTGAGTGTTGGTTGCTCCCAGTGTTACCAATCGGAGCATAATTATGCGATTGGGCATAATTTCACTAGCGGGAGCATAATGCGTAAAAAAGCATAATTAGGCATAACATAGGACAAATCGCATAATACGAGCATATAATCACACCCATAGCTTCTTCTTCTGCTTAATCTACATATTACGCATAGTGTATCGCAGGTTGAATCCCAGAAAAAAAAGGCATGTGTTTGGTTTTATTTTTATATAATTTAGAACAAAATCGCATAATTTCCGCAGATGCGAAGCATAGTTTTACTCAAAGCTATTGGTAACACTGGTTGCTCCACTGATAGTTGTGCGGTGTCCCTGCATTTACGTACACTGGCAAATTGGACTTCTTCCGGCCTATGTTCGCAGTAGCATGAAGCGGTCTGTATATTTATTTACTAGAATCTGATGTACATTTGATTAAAAAAAAAACTCATACATGCATTTTTTCCTATGACACCAAATTTAGCTTTCCATTAGTGTATACTATTATAAGGCACCACCAGCTTAGTATGCGTCACAGCTTAAAATTCAGTGTGACATCCTTAAAAATGCCACAGATATCAACATTTACAAAAGTTCAAATTAGCACTCGAGTTATAGAAGTCGGCTGGTCTATAAGAAGAGCGGCCACCCATTTTGGAGTTGATAAAATGACGATAATGCGATGGAAAAACCGCTGGATTGAAAATAATTCTACGGATAGGAAAGATGGATCAGGACGACCAAATGTAAGTTCTGAAGTGCAAGATGAGAGACTTATTTACCATCTCAGACAAAATCCTTTTTCAACGTCGGTTGAAGCAGGCAGTAACATTATTTCCGGTTTCTTCAACCTTATCTTTATATGGAATTTTGCATAATACTACAAAATCAGCAAAAATAATGTTTTAGTAAAGTCTTTATTGAACAATATCAAATTATCACTTGAGTACAGGATGAAGGCTGTTCTAAAAAGATGGCGGTAACCCATTTTGGAGTTGATAAAATAACAATAATACGATGGAAACAGCGCTGGATTGAAAACAATTCGACAAATAGGAAACTTGATTAGAACAAAAACGATAGTAAACTTAATACTAATTATTTTAACTTAAAAAAGAACTAAAATAAACAATTTAGTATTTAATAGAATCACCATTTTTCTCTATTACAAGCTGCAAACGTCTGGGCATTAAAACAGTTAAATTTTAAAAATACTGATGGTCTTAGTAGTAGCATCACTTAACTCTTCAGCATTTCGTGGTCTCCAATTACTTTGGTATATTATTTTAACGATTCGACCCCATATATTTTCCATTGGGTTAAGGTCAGGGCTGTTGGCTGGCCAAGAAAGTGTTTCTATGTTATTATTCTGAAACCATTGGCAAACAACATTAGCCTTGTGTATTGGACAGTTGTCCTGCTGATAAACGAAGTCATTATATTCATGTAAAGCCTGTACAGATGCCAGCATAACGTTTTCAAGGATTTCAATATATCGTTCACTATTGAATCTTCCTTCGATTCTCCAAAAAAAACCCAAACCTCTAGCACTAAACCAGCCCCACATGTTTACAGAAAAATGTCCAGCTTTTTTAATTTGGTTTGTATATTCGGGTTCAAATCTAGAATTTGGTGGGTGGACGATAAACTACAATTCTCCGGCTGCTTGAAGATGATTGAAAAATTTTTTCGTCAGTGAAAACCACCCTCTCCCAGAAGTCATTATCACGAAGAACGTTGTTTAGTGCAAAAATCAATCTGACCTGTTCCTGTTCTGTTAGAAAAGGCTTCTTTGCAGCAACTCGACAAGAGACTTCTGATTTCGTTGCTCTTCTATTTACTGTTGCTAAAGAACCCGAAAATAATGTTACATTAGCTGCTTCAACCGACGTTGAAAAAGGATTTTGTCTGAGATGGTAAATAAGTCTCTCATCTTGCACTTCAGAACTTACATTTTGGTCCTCCTGATCCATCTTTCCTATCCGTAGGATTATTTTCAATCCAGCGCTTTTTCCATCGCATTATCGTCATTTTATCAACTCCAAAATGGGTGGCCGCTCTTCTTATAGAGCAGCCGTCTTCTATAACTCGAGTGATAATTTGAACTTTTGTAAATGTTTATATCTGTGGCATTTTTAAGGATGTCACACTGAATTTTAAGCTGTCAGGCATACTAAGGTTGTGGTGCCTTATAATAGTATACACTAATGGAAAGCTAAATTTTGTGGCATAGGAAAAAATGCATGAATGTTTTATTTCTTTTTTGAAAAATTTTTAATTCTATTTTAAACATTAAATTACGAACTTTCTTGACTTAACTTTGTATTTAGGTTAGTAAAATTGTAATGTTAATGTAAATTACTTACAAATGATCAAATAAATAGTCTTATCGTATCTTATCTATCTTGGTTTTTCGGGATCGAAACATCACAATAAAAAAATATATTTTATTAGTAAACAAACTTAAAAAGAAAATAGTAAAACAGTTTGGTCCGTATTTAACTTTTTGATCCTGATGATGGTATCTACGTAACGAAACATCGGATTAAAATTTCGAAAAGACCATTGTGTTTTTCTAAAATGGTTGCCACAGATATGTTTTTGCAGAACTCAATTATCTCTTAAATTAACGGAGATATCATCAATTGGTAATTCAGACCATTTTTCAACTTTCCTCTGTGGCTCGAAAACTACCAGGAACAAAATAAATCTGTTAATACCATTTTTTAAAGCTCAAAGAAGTAATGCGACACAGATAAATTAAGAAACTTGCCTGCGGCTCGCGTCTCAAACTTCATCTTTGCGTTTAATGACTATCATAACATGCTTGTTATGTAAACTTCAAGTACTCCCTTTATTTTTCTTGTTTTCTTATCGAGCCTCTACCCAATTTTTTAAAGACTTCTTCAAAATGTTATAATTTATACCTAAGCCCCTTTCCGATTTTTTTATACTTAAGGTCGCAGTTACAATCTGGGGAATTGTTTTTAGCAACACTGTCTGGGAAATCAATTTAACTATGTCGACCTGATCTTTTTGCAAAAATTTATGTCATTGAATTTGTTTTCTATGGCAACGCGGAGACTTCATTTATGTTTATCCACAGTGGGACACCAGAGATTTTTTAGCAGTGGGTCAAAAATTTGGGGTTAGGTTACTTATTTTGACTTTTCGCGTTCTACGCCGCTAAGAAAACAAGTAAAATACTAAAATAAAAGAAAACCATTTATTGCAGAATTACCTGTTAAAAACACACTACCCAAATACGTATTAAAGTAACTGGGTGTAATGTTAGTTGGCATTTACAAGCGCATTTATAATTGAATTGGAAACAATCCCGCTAGCTGATACCGACAACAGGTTAACTTAAAAGCATGCAGATTTAAAAATCGGCTACTGGCGCTAGACGAAATAATCGTATTCTATTTTAAACAGGAGCGTCAACGACTAGCAAGAGTCTTTCCAACCTCTAAATGGAGCTTTACTGACCTGTTTTGTTAGTACTCAAGTGTCCGTGTATTTTCGAAACTGAGGTTCTAAAATCTATCCTTTACACTCGCAAGATTTGACTAGTACACTTGCATATAACTATGCCGCTATAATTTAAATTAATTGAATAAAAATAAAAAAATATATGTGGGGTTATGGGCGCCTAATGTTTGTATGCGAATTCCTAGTAATCCCAGCGAGCCCGTAAAGTTCTCTTGGTTCTTTGATAGACTCGGGGTAATGCCCGCGCAGCGCTAGGCCTTTTTCGGAGGGCGACTGCACACGCGGAGTGGTTTCATATTTGTTTTAGAACAATGTTTTTAAAAACATATGTTTGAAAGAATAACATAACTTCGAATGGTTTACTTTCAGAGAACGTAAAAATACTCTTCTGTCCCACTGCGGCCCGATTTAGAGTTTGTTGAAAAAACATCTGCAGTTACCATAGAATCGTATATATTCTGCGATCTATTGGCCAACACTTGAAATGCGTGTGTCTTCCAAATTCAATGACATGTGATTGATTAATCGGTTTTCTTCTCCGGAGTGCACAGGCTTTTAGAAAAAAGGAAACTTAGTTTTTATTTTCGCTAAAGTAAGGAAATATAAAAAGGAAAACTGTAATCCAGAGGAAATTGTGATTATTTCTCTATTTTTTTTGTAACTCGGGTTTGTTCTAAACCGCAATTATTTTGAGGCTTTTGGGATAGATGACAGCACCAGAGCTTTTATTTTGAAGAAAAAATAATTGCACCCCTGCAAAATTTCAGCTAATTCTGATGTTTAGTTTTCCCTGTGTACTCTGGCAAAAGATTAAAAAATTAAAGAACAAGGCTTTGCCAGTTGTACTTTTTTTTACTTAAAATCTGGGGAGAAACTATAGCTTTAATTACCCAGGAGGCCATGATCCACATTGCCGGGGAAATCTGGAATGATTCGGCCAATATTCAATTCCTAAAATAAAAAAAAATAAGGATATAGTTGCAGCCGTCGGCCCTTATCATATAATTATAAGCTCAATAAAAAGGCCCAGGATGCGCGAAAAACGTCCCAGCAACGGTCAAAATCGAGATACCCATGACAAAAGCTGTGAACCCATGACAAAAGCTGTGAAAATTGCCGGTTATCTGAGTCTGCGCGAGTTTGTTTCATCGGCTGACCGCAATCGGCGTCATTGTTGTCACTTCATGTCGAAATTAAATGAAATGCTAATATAACCCATAATATCGAGAAGTGTCAACAAGAATTTCGATGATTAACTCTGTTTCGGACTTCCATTGTCTATATTTTATTTATACACGACGTTTCGATCAGTGCAGTCCCTGATCGTCTTCAGGTGCAAACTACAATCGATTCCTAAGGTTACCTACTTATATACTATGGGAAATCACTCAAACTTAAAGTTGGTTTACTGAAAACAACCTGATTCTGTCCAATAAAGGCAACTTTAAGAAATTTTCGTTTCTTCCAGTGCCACTTCTTATGCAAAACCTTTGCTTCTGTCCACTTCATTCGGTGTTGTTTTGACCATGCGTTTCACCTCTTTGGATACTCGTCTGATATTCTTTAAGCCCAACAGATATTGGCCTTTTTTGTTTCACCTATGTATGATTCACCACACTCATAAGGAACTTGGTAAATGCATTTCTTATTATGTTTGTTCTCCGGTTCTCTTCTGAGAGGTGAAACGACGAAATCAGGAATCGCCGAACACGCGAATGAAGTGGGCAGAAGCAAAGGTTTTGTACAAGGAGTCACACTAGAAGAAACGAAAATTCCTTGAAGCTGCCTTTATTGGGCAGAATCAGGGTGTTTTCAGTAAACCAAGTGTTGAAATTCCAAATATTTGGAAGCCCCTCCTTGCGCGGAGCCAACTTCTTGAACTTTAAGTTTGAGTGATTTCCCATAGTATATAAGTAGGTAACCTTAGGAATAGATTGTAGTTTGCACCTGAAGACGATCAGAGATTGTACTGATCGAAACGTCGTGTAAAATAAAATATAGACAATGGAATTCCGAAACACAGAGTTAATTTTAAATACATCAGTGTCTCAAACTTTCAAACAAGGATTTTGATGACCGTGCACGAAGATCGACGCATGCGCAGAAGAGTCACCTTTTTCATAGGGAAATACACGGGCAGGGCCTTTATAGTTTACTTGTAATTATATGGCCCTTATTCTTGATCTGATAGAAAATTTGACAGAAAGGAGTACTCTATCGCAGATTTCCACCAATCACAAAACTAAAAGATGGCACGAGTTGCGTAAAAGTTAATAATCATGACCCGACACTCACTACATTTCGATTGAAATCTCCCTAGCAGTACAAAGAGCATAGCAGTAGCGTGAGTCCGACAGAAAGACGCGACTGTGACCTATGTCGTTTTTGATTGGATTTTATCGGGAACTATAGTCGGATTTTTCGATGAGCGGAGTTACGTCATTTTCTTGGATCTCTGTTTGATACATTTTTTTAGACAGCGACAATAAATATACCAAAAAAAGGCATGTCGTTGATTGTTTTAACTTTTACTTCAAAATTACTATCATATAATTGTCAAAATTTTGAAGTTGTCATTTTTACAATGTAAACATTTCCAAAAATTAAAGCGAAGCGATTTAGTGGGCAAAATTAATTAATAATGTTAAATTTATTAGCGTTCTTTAAGTTTAAAAAAGACAAATAGTTGCGGGATTCTCCATGGATATTGGAAATGTGAGAATAACAAGTATTTGCTGAGGATATTAAAAGAAAAAGAATAGTTCTTAAACCTTTTTTATTTATTATAAAAGTTAAATTTTAGCATTTTTAAGGTAGGTTCTATTTATAAGTTAAAAGAATATCGATAAACAATGGTTAATTTAACAAAAACCCTTTGTTTTTAACTTTATTAATTTTTTGTAAATAAAAACATTTCTAATGGTACCCTTAATTTATTAGCAAATCAAGATGTGTGTGTCCTTTTCATCTGATAAACAATTTGCTATGCTAGTTGTTTACAAAAAAGAAATACGTTTTTAGAGGCAAATATGACGTCACTCCACTCATTGAAAAATCTGACTATAGTTACGTATTCGCTTCCGAACACCGCTTCAGGGCATGTATTCTTTAATTTCTGAGAAAGGAATGCTCCCGGGAATCTGATTGCTGCAGTGGCGCCCCAGGCATTGACTTCGGGGGGGGGGGGGGGGGTAAGAATAAATAATAAAAAAACTTAATTTAAAGTAAAAATTTGACCATAACCGGGCTTTTCAGGGGGGATTTTAAACACAGTCCCCCTCCCTCTGTCACTATTTTGTCTGCTTTGGCACTAATAACTTTGTTCGTGAGCGGTTTTCCGTCAGTTTGCTCTCCTCGCCTAAGGCGGGACAACAAAATCGCTTACAGCTAATGCCATTACTGCCAAAACTGACAAAAAAAATGAGGATTCGGCCAACCAGGTGCGTTTCTAATTCCCGGGAGCGCTCCTTTTCCCAAAATTTAAGAATACGGGACCAGATGATTTTTATTTGCGTCAGAGATTAGCAAAGAAAGTGTCTCTGTTAATTAATCTTGATCTTTATATCCTCTCCTTCCTTTTTTTTATACTATCTTAAAATAATTACGGGTAAAAATAAGTATCAGCAATTACATTAAAAATATATTAATTAAAGCAAAAATACCAAAGCTTATCTTCTTACAGGTGCGTGGGATTCATTAATAAATCTGCCGGCTTGTATTTCTTCCCAACGATCTACTTCTAGGTTCCAATTATACAGTGTTTTATGAAATTATGTGATATAGGAGGTGTTCTAATATACATAATAGGTCGTAAAAGTAGCTACTATGTAAACAACTCGTGAAATCTCTGCGATAGGTGGTCTACTCAATTTTGTGTCAAATCAAGAGTATTCTAAGAAGTCGAACATAAAGTGGAGAGCTACAGTATTTTCGACCCGGAATATATACAGATTTAATTGACGCCAACTGTCAGCGAGAATTTTCGATGTCACGTTTGCTATTTTTGTTTGTCCCTGAAAAGATATTTGGTCACAGTTGCGCCAGTACCTAATAGTTTTCTTTAGTTTTACTTTTATAAAAACATCACTTTTGTGAAAATGTTTATCCATATTTCTGGCTATTTTGTTATAACATGTTAGTGCCAGAAAGTGCAAAAAATACTGGAGGCACAAATGTAAGGTATTTTTAAATAATATCATTAACAATAGTCTTCCCTGACCAAAATGTAAACAAATTCTCTTTCCGGCAAAATATCTGTCGGAAAAAACCAAAGGAATTAAAATCAACTGCAAACCGCAGAAAAAGGCAAATCACACATGATCCAACTCGGCCAAGCATCTGCGTTTTCTTATGGTTATCAAGTTTCCATAATTTTCCTTTATTTTGTTTCTTTTAATTTATAATATTGAATTTATCGATATAGTACGTCAATGATTGCATTAATCTAATAAAGTTTGGTTTATTTTAAAAATGCATGAGGAAGTTTATTTAATGTAATATTTAGATTTATCTTCTAGAAATCAGAAGTTCAGAAAAGTTATTCACTTGGAGAATACGCTACGATGTTTCAGGCGGAGGTGTATGCCATTATCATGGCAGCAACCCTACCCGAGGTCAGAAATGGTAAGAGGAACATATACATATGCTCCGACAGCCAGGCTGACCTCAAGGCTTCTAGCGCACCCAAAAGACTCAGTAGTCTGGTGGAGGATTGCGCTGAAGCACTGTAAACACTGGCTTAAGACAAGAGGGTGACACTAATGTGGGTCCCAGGTCATGAGGGAATACCAGGGAACGAGAAAAAGGATAAACTTGCCAGACTAGGGGCCGAAACCCAATACATTGAACCGGAACGTCTTCTGTGAATAATAAGGAGACAGGTACAGAGTGACCTCAACAAATGGGCGAACAATGAACTGAAGACGTCCTGGAGGCAAGAGTCAAAGTGCAGACAGTCCAAGCTAGTCGTAGAAGGTCCGAATGTAGCCAGAACTAAATGGCTCTAAGGCAAGACTGGGCACAGTCGGCTGAGAAAACATCTGACGCAAATAAGAGTAGCAAGAGATCCCGTGTGCCCCGTTTGCGGGCCCGAAGAGGAATCGGCGCAGCACTTGATAGCAGAGTGTGACGCATAGGTCAAGGCAGCTGAAGTGGGGACTTCCCACGACAGAGGAAGAAGAGCTGCACTCGCTCAAATGGGCCGACATACTAAACAAGACAGGGAGGGCAGGAGAGAGAGTTGCAGCGGAAGCAGGGGCATAGGGGTAAGAAACGGGATATGGCAGAAAGGGCTCATGAAAAGGCCTAATTGCCAGGCCCACGGGCCGCCCTTATACTACTACTACTGTGCTTACAAGGTACGACGTAACCGATCCAATTATTGTTCAGTCCTTCCTTGTCGAAAAAAGTGAGAGGACAATAGAAGAGAAAATAGAAGGAGTGAAACTGTGGATCAGGCATTAACGACAACCCACAGATAATAAAACGGTTAGGATACGCCAGCTACGTACGAATACTGCAAGGGTGGTCGTAAATATAGGTGAGACGTAGTCGCTGTTGTACGACGTATCTGTTCTGAGCCTGCGCACTGAGATACGATTATTATTAAGCAGCCTATTTGTGCAACTTTAAGTGTCTATTATCACTCTGTCATATGTTATATGTTAATTTTTTTATTTGGTAATTAGAGAATTTAAAGTTTGAAAAACTGTGAATACGGACACTCAACATATAGCAAACCATTTTTTTCGTCTGTTCATTCTAACTAAGAAATTGTTTTGTGTTTTCAATGATGGTATATTTTTTTTATAAAATAACATAGTTTATCAGCCACGCCTCTTATTTTCCATTTTAGCTATGTCCAAATTTGCTTGTAGAGGCTCTGGATCTACCAATCTACAAATCTAAAATTTAAAAAAAATCTGAAAGGTTAGCTTATAGAGATCAGAAGGATATACAACTATTTTCGGCAAGAGCGCACTCCAATTTTAGGAAACACGTGCCACCATTTTGATCGTCAACTAAATCAACCAACCTCATGTAGTTCTGTCACAGTGGCAGTGGCAGTTCCTTTATAGAAGCACGTTTTTTGTAATGTTTCCGAAACATGCTATTATTATCAGCGCTGATAACCGCGTCAAAATTGGATGAATATTTAAAATTTAACACAGCCAGGTCTCTTTTCTTCACGCGCGCTCTCATTGCCGCGACCGTCCATTCAACGCAATGAAATGAACCTCTGCTTCAGCGTTGCCACCATCCAATAAAGAAATTATCGTGCAGTGTTGCCAAAATTATCGATTTTTCTTGAAAATTATGTTTTGTAAAAAACCACGGCATGATTATTTTTGTGTATTTTTAATCGCATACAAAAAAACAAACAACAAAAAATAACAGAAAAACTTAAATCTATAAACTTAAATTATTCGTTATCAAAATGAATATCAACATTTTCATCTTGATCGTGTTTAAACGACGTTATGGATCTAGTCGGGATCCTCCGCTCTATGAAACAAACAAGACGTTTTCGGAGTTCGGTAATATTTACATAGATGGTGCTTTGACTTTTATTGTATTGTAGTTTTTTTTTAATTTCCAAAAGGGGTCAGCACTGATTAAATAAAATAAAATGATAATCTATTTGTTAAATTGGTTTCTTACAGTAAGCAAAAAACCTGCAAAGAAGTTAAAAAATTCAAATTCCTAGAGTGAAAAAATATGTCACAATTATAGATTATGTTACACATTATCGTTTAACTCAATTTTAAGGAAAAATTATGTTACAATTCCAAAATTATTTTACAAGTGGCAACGCTGCTCTGCTTCATGATGCGGAACAGTCATACATGCGATGAAGTAGGTGGAGCCTAGCAGGATATTTGTATGTTTTTATGGCCGAGTAGCGAGGAATATCGCGAATTTCAATAAAGAAAGGCGCACACATTTGGTGTGCTCAAGTCCGCTTGCTTTGCCTTGCTGCTGTGGTTCGTGGTGCATTGGCGCGTTTAGCGGTTTTATAAGGGCTTTTCTTTATACTTCTTCTGTTGTATTATTTTAACAATTGTTATAATGAACATTTTCATAAAAAACAAAAGATCAAAAGAACTTGGGTGGAAATAACGAAAATTCAAACTTGGATGAGCATCCCACAAGGAACACACAAAAGATCAAAGCGAAAAGAGAAATGATTAAATGATGTTTTGCCCTGGGTAACCAGCGTGGGCTCATCAGTAGTTTCACTGGTCACCCTCCACTATACATCATTGAACACCATCATACACTTTGAACCACTCACAAATAGGCATCGTTCCGCACTGGTACTTATCCAAGTTACTTCATACGAATTCGTCTTGGCACGTGAAACTACTGATGAGCCCACGCTGGTTACCCAGGACGAAACATCGTTTAATCATTTCTATTTTCGCTTTGATCTTTTGTGTGTTCTTTGTGGGACGCTCATCCAAGTTTGAATTTTCGTTAGTTCCACCCAAGATCTTTTGATTTTTGTTTTTTAGTTTCTTTTTGGTTGAAGTAACTGATTTGGAGGTTTTTTAACTTCCTTTTTGTTGTTGTTAGAGTACTTGAAAAATAATTTAAGCTCTTTGAGTATGGAGCAAGAAATTGAAACAAGAAATGCCGGTAGACATAAACCCGAAATTGACTTGGCGCAAATCACTAAGGGCAAATCTAGGGACTTCAACAGAAAATTTAAAATAGACATGACTTAGTCGTGCACCCTACAAAAAAATTTACGGTCAATTTTTCAAATTTGTTAATCTCCTCTTCATAGATCACGAGCCGCCACTGTTCTGTCACTGACTTCACTTGCATTCATTTTGGCTTGTTTTAGTTCTGGCCAAAATATTTTTTCTTATACCTTCATCAAAAACATGATTTTAGTAAATGTCTGCAGATAGAAATAGCGGAATATAGTAATACTGAAAAAATCTAATTATTCTTGCCTAAAAATTAAGTAATTTCCGCCGGTTTTCACCAAGTATTTACGCAAAAATCATGTAAAAAAATCGTCAGAATGTCAAACTGTCAAAGATTAAACTGTCGCAACAATGAACGTCACCAAGTAAAAAGGCACATCGCTATGGAAACTGCATTGTTATTTATTTACCAGCCGCCTTGATCTATAGTATAAAGATGGTGTGTTGCGAGAAGTGCTTCGTTCGAGATTTTTAAAAGTATTTTCCTGTTTTTCTTGGATTTTTTGATAAAGGTGTTAAAAATATAGTGTTAACAACTCGCGGCTAAATTGTGCTTTTTTCTAGTCGCGTTTTTAAATTAAAAAAGCACTATTTTACTAATTAGAGAAGGTTTTTATTGACACTAACTCTGGGTGCCCTAAGATTTTTTTAAAAAATAAAGTGCAATTTCTTGGTTTTTAAAAAAAAATGTACTAAAATGTTGCTCTTTTGGACATTTTTAAAATATGCAAATTCTGCCATATAAAAATAATAAAAAAAATGCACATCATCCAGTGCCAGCAGTTGCCAGCGGTTGAAGTACAATATTGAAGTACCAGTAGATCGATGTTTGCTGGGAAGCGAGTCGCATGGTTTTAAACTAAGTACACTAATCCTAGAGCAAGCTCTAAAGGAAGCGAAGCCTGTCATTTATTTTGACACTTGCGTTGTCATTTTTCATTTATTTGCCTCGCTTTTATCATCGGCGGCTCGTTATTATTGTAATTATGTTGGGAACCTGGAACCTTTGGTTGCACTAAAACAAAATTATGATTGTTTTCCACAAACCAAAACTACACTTTTTTTCACTCGACGCGCGTTTCGCTAACAACATTAGCATCATCAGGAGACGATAAACAATGAACTAAATTAATCTACGCTCTATCTTATATACAATCCTTTAGTGGGCGGAGATAAGACTAATAATTTGTGATTGATCACGATTTTTAATCCTATCTCTCCTCAACCAAAGAATAAAGTGTACTAAACGGGATGGGTTCTCTATCTTTATTTAAACTATTTCTGGATTTAATGATTTCCATACTTTCATATGCATTCAAAAGTCTTTTGTTTGGTACACTTTTTAGAAGTTTTAGGTTATCTAATGTGAATCTATGATTGTTTTCAAAAGCATGCTCGGCCAAACTTGACTTTTATGTTCTTCCGTATTTTAAGTGTACTAAGTGTTCTTTAAAACGTGTTTGAATAGAGCGTCTCGTTTGGACAACATATTTTTTGTCACAATCCATGCAACTAATTTCGTAAATTTCACTTTTTTCTAGAACTGTAGTTTTATCCTTGGGATTTCCTAGTAAGCTTCTTATTGTGTTACCGAATTGATATACTAATTTAAGACCGGTGTTATTAAATACTTTTTGTAATCCTTTCGTATCATTAGGATTATAAGGAATTGATACAAATTTTGAGTCGCAGGTATCTTTTTGTCGGAAAAAGGTAGAATTCCGAAAGGTCTTTTGAAAAGAATGTCTATTTATCAGCTTATTTATTAAGCCTTCGTCGTAACCGTTTTCGCCAGCTATATTCCTAATCCTATTCTTTTCTGCTTCAAATCTTTCTTTGTTTATTAGTATATTTCCCCTTAAACAAAGAAAGATTTGAAGCAGAAAAGAATAGAATTAGGAATATAGCTGGCGAAAACGGTTACGACGAAGGCTTAATAAATAAGCTGATAAATAGACATTCTTTTCAAAAGACCTTTCGGAATTCTACCTTTTTCAGACAAAAAGATACCTGCGACTCAAAATTTGTATCAATTCTTTGTAATCCTAATTATACGAAAGGATTACAAAAAGTATTTAATAACACCGGTCTTAAATTAGTATATCAATCCGGTAACACAATAAGAAGCTTACTAGGAAATCCCAAGGATAAAATTACAGTTCTGGAAAAAAGTAGAATTTAAAATATGTTGGCCAAACGAGACGCTCTATTCCAACACGTTTTAAAGAACACTTAGCACACTTAAAATACGGAAGAACAGAAAAGTCAAGTGTGGCCGAGCATGCTTTTGAAAACAATTATAAATTCACATTAGATAACCTAAAACTTCTAAAAAGTGTACCAAACAAAAGACTTTTGAATGCATATGAAAGTATGGAAATCATTAAATCCAGAAATAGTTTAAATAAAAATAGAGGACCCATCCCGTTTAGTACACTTTATTCTTTGGTTGAGGGGAGATAGGATTAAAAATCGTGATCAATCACAAATTATTAGTCTTATCTCCGCCCACTAAAGGATTGTATATAAGATAGAGCGTAGATTAATTTAGTTCATTGTTTATCGTCTCCTGATGATGCTAACGTTGTTAGCGAAACGCGCGTCGAGTGCAAAAAAGTGTAGTTTTGGTTTGTGGAAAACAATCATAATTTTGTTTTATTATTGTAATAGTTTTATTCTTGTTGTGTGCCAGGCTGCAACAAATAGTCCTGCGACGGAGTTCAGCTCTTTAAAGTACCTATTAAAGGTAAGTTATAATGAGTGAAGAAATATTTTTATTAGGAAAATCAAACAGCAATAGAAGAAGAGCTTGGCTGGAAGCCTTCGGACAAGACTTTAGGCAGTACGAAAATGTAAGGATTTTTCAGGCAAGTTTTATAACAGTACCTATTTTTGCCCCGACGATAGTGCTTAATAAAGTGGAAGTATAAATTCGATTCCTTGTGTATTTGCGTGCCTGGTGTGTGAACTTGTGTGTCCCATTTTATATCCGAAATTAGTAAAAAAATTATTACGGCGTTGTGAAAGTTGATCTTTAGTCGGGTTTAGCTATTCTTGGTAAAAAAAATAATTTTTGAAAGATATAGGTATATAGTTATTTAGTTTATGGTAAGAATTTAAGTACTTCTTTTTGGGGCAAGTATTCGCCTGTATATATGTTACAGTAAAACCCCGATTTCAGTTACAACCTGGTTTTGCTAGGAAAAGCTAGTTTAGATTAGGTCAGTTGGATTAGGTTAGATTAAAATCTAATCTAAACTTATATAATTTAGTACAATCTAATCTAATCTAATATAGAATTAACAGTTATAAATAGTTTTTAATTATAATATAATACAATTTATAATTATTACGGAATCATTATTTTTTTTCGTATAAGTATAAATATAATAGTCAAAAGAAAGAAAAAAACTGTTTTAATTCTTACTTGAAACACAATGACACAGAATGTGTTATTATAGTATACCATCATCATACCAACGTATGGTACGGTAGTTCATCAAAAATTTAGTTGCTATTTGGGTCCCAAAACACCTACATCTACAAAAAAAAAGGATTTTCTGTCGGTCTGCATACATGATAGAGAAGGCATTATGTATTATGATTTTAACCAAAATATGGTACTAAAGCGTGTTTTTGGCCACCCAGGAAGAGAAAAGTGTGAAATAGTTGAAAAAATTGTAATTTTGAAATAAACATTTTTCTGCAGTTTTGTTGTCCGGTTTTTCAGAGGGTTTACCCAAATTTTCGTATTGATAATAATTTATTCATAACTTTAGTAATTTTGAATATTTTTTACTTGAGTAACTCGCGACTGTATGATAATGGACTAGTCGTGCTTTCGAGAAATATCTTCTTATCGTATTTATCATTTATTAAAATATTTAAAATAAGAACGAGTCGCCCATGACAAAAGCGAGGCAAACAAATCAAAAATGACAACTCAAACTTTCAATGTCCCGCTTCGCTTCCTTTAGAGCTCTAGGATTAGTGTCCTTAGTTTAAACCGGTTTTTTAAAATCTATACTAATAAAAGAACGGTAGTCAACATCATCTATAAATGCACAGGTCAAACCACCAGACATACAGTTATGAAAATTTAAGTACATACTGGGTTTGTGACGTAGGCGCTTGTTAAGAAAGGATTTTTGAAAACTTTAGCCGTAAGGAGGTAAAAATAGATAGTTTTCTATATCTCGGAAACTAAACGCGGCAGAGATCTGGAAATTGGTATGTGGATTCTACTAGTAAAATAAGTAAATACGTGTTTTGGCGTTTTTCGAAATTTTAACTGGGGATGGAGAAATAGGGGCAATTCGATTTCGCTGGGGTTGAAGAGATCTTGTGTACCTGAGAAGAAGAAAGTCACAGAGATTTTGAAATTGGTATTATAGACTCTACTAATAAAATAGTGTTTGAGCGTATTTCTATTAATAGGGAGGATTATCCCCCATATTTTATAAACATTTGTTGAGTATCCCACCGAAGGAAAAAGAGTCTTGCTTGTAGTGCTTTGCTAATAACTTGCAATTTCTTATTACCCTTCCCCCACTGCCAACCCCATATTTAGTGAAAATATTGATTGACTAAAATATGGGTTGTGTGGTATCAAACTAAAGCAAATAAAGTCAGAAATCGTGAAAAGTGCGTCTTCTGTTATTTTTGCTATTTTTTGTTACCCCTCTCCTCCCCCCCTTCCACCATGTTCGATAAAAGCAATAAACTGTTAAAAAATAAGTTACTTATAAAACCGGAATCAAAAAAAAGTACTGGAGGAATTTTGCTGCATTATTTGGATTTCTGAGAAGCACTTGATTTAAAAAAATGCATACATGCATTTTTTCCTATGCCACAAAATTTAGCTTTCCATTACTGTATACTATTATAATGCACCACCAGCTTAGTATGCCTGATAGCTTAAAATTCAGTGTGACATCCTTAAAAATGTCACAGATATCAACATTTACAAATTATCACTCGAGTTATAGAAGACGGCTGGTCTATAAGAAGAGCGGCCAACCAGTTTGTAGTTGATAAAATGACGATAATGCGATGGCTAAAGCGCTGGATTGAAAATAATTCTACGGATAGGAAAGATGGATCAGGACGACCAAAAGTAAGTTCTAAAGTACAAGATGAGAGACTTATTGACCTTCTTAGACAAAATCCTTTTTCAACGTCGGTTGAAGCAGCTAATGTAACATTATTTTCGTGTTCTTTAGCAACAGTAAATAGAAGAGTAACGAAATCGGAAGTCTCTTGTCGAGTTGTTGATTTTTGCACTGAACACCGTTCTTCGTGATAATGACTTCTGGGAGGGGGGTGGTTTTCACTGAGGAAAACATTTTTCAATCATCTTTAAGCAGCAGGAGAATTTTCGTTTATCGTCCACCAAATATACAAACTAAATTAAAAAAGCTGGACAGTTTTCTGTAAACATGTGGGGCTAGAGGTTTGGGATTTTTTTGGAGAATCGAAGGAAGATTCAATAGTGAACGATATATTGAAATAATTCAAAATGTTATGCTGCCATCTGTACAGGCTTTACATGAAAATAATGACTTCATTTATCAGCAGGACCACTGTCCAGTACACACGGCTAATATTGTTCGGCATTGGTTTCAGAATAATAATATAGAAACACTTCTTTGGCCAGCCAACAGCCCTGACCTTAACCCAACGGAAAATATATAAGGTCGAATCGTTAAAATAATATACCAAAGGAATTGGAGAGCGCGAAATGCTGAAGAGTTAAGAGATGCTATTTATCGCGCATTGGATCAGCTCTCAGAAGACCATCAGTACTTTCAAAATGTAATCTTTTTAATGCCTGGAAGTTTAGTGTTAAGTTTACCATCGTTTTTGTCCTAATCCAAGTTTCCTATTGTTTTCAATCCAGCGCTGTTTCCATCGTATTATTGTTATTTTATCAACTCCAAAATGGATTACCGCCCTCTTTATAGAACAGCCTTCGTCCGTTAGTGATAATTTGATATTGTTCAATAAAGACTTTACTAAAACATTATTTTTTCTGATTTTTTAGTATTATGCAAAATTTAATATAAAAATAAGGTTGCCTTTAATTAAAGTAAAAAAATATTTTCAGTTTTAGAGACCTTTTTAGGCATTTTTAGAAAGGTCAATTTTGTGACTGCATGTATGCGTTTTTTTTTAAATTCAAGTGTATATAGGGGACATTTTAAAGAAAAAAAACGTAAAAAAACCTTAGGCAAGGATACTCGAGTAGAGAGGAAGGGTTTAAAGGCTAAAGGTTTAAGAGCATGAAAGTGGGGTAGGATTGAGAATGAGGAGGAATCTACAAAGACGCGAATGAAGTTGCAGGCGGCCAGCTAGTGTTTTATAAACAAATTCTAAAAACTAAAAGGTAAGATATGTGTTACTTAGACTATTTATGAAAAAAAAATATTTGAACAAAAATATTTTAAGACTGTTCCGATTTGTACCTTAGTTAAGGGTCTTTACCTTCAGAAAGTATGGGATTACAACACACAAAGGCTATTAGGGCAGCAATTGCCAAAATACCACAATACTGAAACATTCTGCAATTGTTTTTAGACAAACTGTGAATATTAAAAATAAATGCAACCTTTTTATACTTTTAATTAAGTTTACTTAATTACTTTTTTCAAATAAATCAGTTCATGAAAAAAATATTTTGGCACTTAAATTATATGATAAACATTGTAATATTTTACTTTTTTAAGTATATTCAATCAGCATTAAAAATTATGACTTTATTTTATTTACTAAATTATAAATAAGCTGGTTTTACAGTTTATTGCTACTAAATTTTAAGCTTGTGCAGATATTTGTAAAATACGACATGAAATAATAGTCCAGGCAGTAGGAGTTTTTGGCTTGCAAAAGGTGGGGAATAAACGATTTTGAAATATGTTATAAACGGATAGACTCTAATAAAAAACCCAAGTTTCCGACCTTGGCGGGGCGCCGCTTGCGCCGCCATCTTGGATTATACGTGCAACAAACTCTTTCTTTTTAACTATATCTTCGTAACAAAACAACAGAAAAAATCCCGGTTTTTTTTTCTTTACAAGCCAGAGCCACACAACCTTACACACTGGATCAACACGCTTTAAAAGAAACATGATATTTTTTTCATATTCTTCCTCTATTACGAAGCTTCAATCTGGAAGTAGAGAAAAACTAGGTTAAAGACTGTTAAGGCTAAAAAACAGCATAGATTTGGCAACACTGCTTTGCTGTTTTTGGGCCAATCTTTACCAGTCAGAATATAGGAAACGAGAAAACGGAAACTGTTGAAATTTGGCAGGAATGTTAATTTTTGAATTCCTCACAACCGTATCCAGACAGTTTTTTGTTGTACTCTCTCATTTTCGAAATAAGATAAACACGGCTAACAATAGGCAAAAATCTTACCTGGGTTTTCTTTAGCCTCGTCGATAATACAATCTGTAACAGCAACTTTTGGTTTTTTTTATTTTTTGAAACAAATACACCAAATTTTGAAAAATCATTTGGATACGGTTGCAGATTTTTATAAATCCTATTATCTGATGACAGAAAAGTTTTTTTCCTTGTAAGCAATATTCTGCCGGAATTCTGAAATGCCAAGGTCACTTAATTTAGAAGTCCCAAGGAAACTAAAGTGTTGTTTGGCCAATAAATTGATACATGTCAAGTGATAAAAATAGTACGGAAATTAGTTATTTTTTTGATGTTAAATAATAATTTTTCTTTTGATTCTTTTTAATTTCGAGACATTGCAATCCATAAAGCATGAGCCTAGCATCAAAACATTTTAGAGAAGCATTAATAAATGGTTACGTTCCTAATAAGTTATACTTTTCCTCACATATGGTGTTCGCACCGTGTTCTTAACACTGCACGATCTCACTCCAAATGGTATTAGTGATGGCACCTATTGTTGATCTTTCAAAAAAATAGCAAAGCAGTGTTGTCAAATCTATGCCGTTTTTGTGGCCTTAAGGCAAAAGCGCAGTTGAAGAGCCTTCGCGCGCATAATGTGCAGAGGTGCCTAAATCAGTGAGCTTTTGCAGCGTATTTATTGGCCACACATGCTCAAATATTTCAGCACGCGCTGGTGCCGTCGTATGGGAGGGTGTGTAACTTTTAAACTATAAGACAGAAAATTGTAAATACATTAAATGTAGATAATTTCATTCTCTTTAGCTTTCCCGCTTAACGAGCGGCGACCCCCCCCCAAGGTCGAAAACTTGAAATTTTTGTTAGGGTCTATCCGTCTATAACATATGTCAAAATCAGTTAATTTAATTCAAGATGGCCGCGGTAGACTTAAATCAAAATTTTGGCTAAATAAAAAGAAATCCTGAAAAAGTTATCATTTTATGACTTTCTATATTTTTCATGCCAGCCAAAACACATATTACACGCGAGGGCGGCGCAGCGGCTCAAAATTGGAACTGAATACCTATCCATGCACATGTTTGGAATCACAAAGTGACGTCACGACGAGATGCGCATTGTCATACCGTTTTAAGTGTATCGTGCTATAGCCTTTTTTTATCCGACAGTACACATGCACCCGACACAATATGTACATTTTTCTTCTGCGAAGATCTCAATTATCATTAAACTAAACGTATCAAATTTAAATTTGAAACCGTATTCTCGAATATCAGCGAAGTGTGGAATCCCTTGGATACACAAATCCACCTTGAGGAGTTATGTTTCCAGGATTTAATCCCTATGAAATGTTACACTTGACTTTACACAAGCCGGCTAAGAAACCTCGTGTCGACTCCATAGAAATCAGAGACGAATAGAACAATTTTCCACGAGTGAGCGTTTAAGTTTTAGCAAACACCATTAGTACCGCCATTTTGCTAGTAGCTTTCTCGAGAATTCTCCTTTGATCGCCATTAACTAAACTAACCAACTTTTATCTGTGGTTGCTGATTTCACTCGCCGTTATTTTGGTTTAATTGAAACAGTTTAGGAAAACTTTCACCGTTTTAGTCTGCTTTATTCGAAGACGCAGGCGTAAAGGACATCGTAGACGTATTTTTTCTCAATTAATCACTGGGAAGATCTTAAGAATATTTTAATTTTTTTGTTAGTGAAGGGGCATGTGTAAGCCCGTGGGATTTTGTTTGAAGGAGTTTTGTGACTATGTGGCATTGATAGCTCTTTAGTCACATAATCGAGTGCTACCGGGTGTTTTGTTCGCATCCGTGTGGAAGGGGTTGATATGGCGCCATATTTCAAGATGGCGGTCAAAAATCATAAAAAATACAACTTTTGCAACCGGAGCATGATTATACTCGATTCCATATAACTCGAGAACGGGGTTTCCAAAAAATTTACCTTCAAGGTCATCTTACCTTAACCGACCTTGAAAATCGCAAAAAACAATATTTTTTCCATTTTCTCTTCAAAAAAATATTAATAATTTGTCAGTTTATTCAAATGTACCTCAAACTATTAGGAATATATGCCAAATTCGATCCTCAGAGCTTGATACAGTTTGAAGCTTCATGACCTTGAAAAATACCCCAGTAAAATCAGCACATTGCAAAATAACATACTAAAGGGCGCTATTCATCAACTATTAAAGCTAAGAGGACCAAATTTTGTAGGAAAGATAAGAAGGTTAAGTCCAACAATATTGTTACAAAAAATTGGTTCAACTATGACGCGTTTCAATATGGCTGCTATATATCAAAATGGCGACTTATAACCACATTTTATTTTATCAAATTTTGTAAAAAAGCAAAAACGACAAGTTGGCCATTAATTCTTGTTGACTTATCGCCGCTTACTATGAACAATTAAAAAAACAGCTTTTTGTCATGCTTTATCCAATTTACCACTACGCAAAAACTTTAAGCGTCGGAGACGAAATTAATATCTTAAAAAATACAACTTTTGCAACCGGAGCATGATTATACTCGATTCCATATAACTCGAGAACGGGGTTTCCAAAAAATTTACCTTCAAGGTCATCTTACCTTAACCGACCTTGAAAATCGCAAAAAACAATATTTTTTCCATTTTCTCTTCAAAAAAATATTAATAATTCGTCAGTTTAACTTCAAATGTACCCATAAAGAAACACTTCATTTTAAACCTCCCTACCATTTTTTTTATATATGGTCTCCCAGATATTTATGCTATGCCCCGGTGGAAATGACCTATATGCCTGTCGTGTTTATTAAGTTTCGGAACTGTGAATTTTATGTTCTACTCACTTGTCTAGCCAACAAAGTCATTTAAATAACCTATAAGAGAGTTAGCAGAAGCTAGATATATATTAACATATACTGGACCAGTGGTTTTCGATGCCATTTTCCAAAACGACAGTCGAAAAAGCTTAAAAGATTCTTATTATGCCAGTAGGGCATGACTACACTTGTTTATTTACATTCATAATAAAATTCAAGGATGAGGATTTATCAGCTATTTAGTCACACATTCAATTACCATTTACCGTACCTTTTCTGGGTGGCTATTTTGGGAAAATAGAAATTTGAATTCTCGCTGAAATTCTCTTTGCAAAGGCAACTCGTATAAAATTTTAAAAATTCAATTTTTAGAAAAATAAAAAATATCTTAGAAACTAAGGACAATATCTCTATTGTGTTTATTATCGATTTTGAGGGATTTTTAGGAGCAAATAAAAAATGACAACAGCTTGAAGTTTGCTCATTCCTCTGTACGGTTTATTGATTCAGTGATTTTGGCGATACTAGTTACTTAAAGTTAATTTTCAGTTTTATCAGCATTCTTATCTTTATCTCTATCGGGTCGACCAATCAAACAGGTGCACTTTTAAAATTATGGCGAATGCGTGACAGCTCCAGCTTATCAAATGCACGAAAACCTCGTTAGGTACGTCAATTAATCAGCTGGATCTATCACGCATTCGCCATTAGTTTAAAACTACACCTGCTGGATAGTTCGACTCAAACTCAAACCGAAAATTAACATTAAGTGTCTATTGTTCCAAAAATATGAAGTAGAAGGTCAAATTGTCAAACAGTTGTCATTTTTAGTTGTCACAATAGAGATATTTTCTTCATTTACTTTCTAAGTATGGTCGTTTGAAAATTGAATTTTTGACATTTGAATAGCCAATATCTCGAGAACTGGTAAAGTAACCTTATGATATGGCGTACCATTGGAAGGAAAATTTCAGTCAGAATTGAAAATAGGGAGTTATTATTTCATATTTTCCAAAAATAGCCCCCCATAAAAGTGCTACATAGGGGATTTTACTTTTTACGATAAATGGTAGTTGGCGATGTATCCAAAAACCGAAATGTTTTAAAAATTATATATTTTTTTTTTCTTAAAACCCCTCTCTAGACCCACTGCGCAAGCGACCCTTCGCGAATCTGTACATCTCAGGACGGAAGAGAAGCTGCGTTTCCGCGGAAATTTTTGTAAAATAAAGGGGTCAAGAATTAGAATTTTTGAAAAAAAAACACCCCTCTGTTATTACATTTAATAACAGCTTTAAATTCGTTTCAAAGATAAACAAGACGTGAACACGGTTACAAAAAGTGGTCTAAGTAGGAAGAGTACAGGGTTTGCAGACTGAAAGTCTGCGCTACGTTATTTTAATTTTTTTATTCTTTTAAAAAAGTATAATTTTGATTTAAATTTATTTCAACATTCAAGATATTCCGTAAGAATGGAAGACTGCTACGATAAATTGTCTCGTAGAGCCGGGACTTTAGCGTAACTAGTTATGGGAGGACAGGCTCAGACTTTTCGCAGCTTTATTCAAAGAGCAACGTCAATCGGTAGTAAAAGTTTGTGGATAAATAGGCATTTTAATTAATTTAGCAGTTACAGTCTTGGTACATCAAATGAACGTGGAGATCGCCTTTTCCAGTTCTGTCAGGAAAGGAATTTTATCGTTTCAAATACTTTCTTTAAAATTCCAGCTAGACGCCTTTATACTTGGACTTCTAAATCCGACACTCCTAAGAGTATCATTAGAAACCAGATATACTTTATGTTAATTAATAAACGTTTAGAAACTTTATTAAATCTCCAAAAACTTATCCTGACGCAGACGTAAAATGAAATTTACCTTCAAGAAAAATCGTCTCCCAAATAACAAACCCAGACCCGGGTTAGACGAACTTCAAGATAACATGATAGCAACTAAACTTACTGTCGAACTTAACAAAAAGTTTAAAGATATTAATTAGTCTACCGAACAAGATGCGGAAATGGTCTGGACAAAGGTTAAAAGTCGAAAGCAAAACACTCGTAGGCAAAGTTGAAACAATAAATAAAAAGAAAGTTTGGATGGATAAAAGACGCAGTAAATAGAGCAATAAAAGTCAAGATAAGGTCAGCAAAACAAGACTGGATAACACAGCAATGTCAAGAAATAGAAGATCTAGATGGTAAACATAACACTTTCAATTTACACAAACGCATAAATGAAGCGGCCGGATTACTTAATAAAAGACACGCTGGAATCCTTGTAGACAATCAGGGCAAAATCATACCGGATACCAAAGAAAAACTAAAAGAATGGTGTAGGTACATAGTACATCTCTTTACCGATAACCGATCCGAACAGCCAGAAGTATTATCAAACCAAGGCATAGAAATAACACCAGAGGAAGTAAAACACGCAATATCTTCAGCTAAAAACAGAAAAGCGGTAGGGCAAGACGAAGTACACACTGAGGTTTTAAAGCTAATAAAATACGCTAAATACGTTGCTCAAACTTTTTAACTTGATTTATCCTAGCGGTAAAATCCTTGATGACTGGCTAAAATCAACCTTTGTTACGCTGCCTAAAAAAAAATCAGCAAAGAAGTGTAGTGATTACCGCCTAATCAGCCTAATGAGCCATATATTAAAAATATTTCTAAAGATTATCCACAAAAGAATTTATAGGAAATGATCCTTTATGGGCGACACGCATGAATTTCGTAATGGGTTCGGGACAAGAAAGGCCTAGTCTTAGTTCAACGGTCTAGGGATGTGTCGATGCTAGTATATGCCTGTTTCATAGATTATGAGAAAGCATTTGATCGAGTCCAACACGAAAAGCTCATAGAATCGCTAAAAGAAGTTGGTCTAGATGACCGAGATCTAAAGATAATGGCTAATATATACTGGAATCAGACTGCTCAAATAAAGGTTGATGGCCAACTGTCCGAAGATGTCCAAATAAGAAGAGGAGTACGCCAAGGTTGTATATTGTCTTCGCTGTTGTTTAATATATATAGTAACAAAATAATAGAGAATGCACTTCACCACTACGAAGAGGGTCTGACCATAAACAGCACAAAAATCAACAACATACGATGTGCCGACGACACTATCATAATAAGGCCTGCAAGAGTTGTTGAATCAAATTGCTGCCAAAAATTTGCAATTCGGGCTTAACTTAAGCTTAAAGAACATCCGAGGCATGTTAGAAGTAAATGGGTACCCAGTCGAACGCGTAGATTCATACAAATACTTGGGCTGAAGTCAATGTTGTGTAGTTGCGATCTTAATACCACTCTCTGAATTCGTGTGATTCGGTGTTATGTTTTTAGCATTTTATATTATGGCATGAACACTGACTGAGGCCATGAGCAAAAAGTTGGAGGCGTTCGAGATGTGGTGTTATCGTAGAATACTAAGGATGTCTTGGATGGACCGTGGAACTAACGTAAATGTTCTGCTTAGAGATAAAGTTTGAAGTTTTTTTTGTAATTACGGTTTTTTGCTGTTGCGCCCTCGAAACCGCAAAAGGTGGTTAGGTCGTGACAGGACTTGCGCGATCGAGCTTTTTACTCGAACGGATTCAAAAAGACCGAGACTAGTGGATATACAACTTGTAGTGCGTGTTTGTGTATTGTAGGTTTTAAAAATAATGGCTTGTTGGACTTGTAGTTTATTATTTCATATGGAATTAGTAGGGACGAGCTATACTTAATTAATATTATGGTCTAATATTTTTTTGTTTTTGTTTGTAGATATGAGTTTTCCTTAATAAAAACACACAAGAAAATTAAGTAATTTATTTAAATAAAACCAAAATCAATACTCAAATTTCCTTCTCTCTTTGTAATGTGTTCCTTTTTGCACTTTTCGAACGACGGCGATTCTTATTGGGTTTTTTAGTAAAAATTTAACGTCCCGTAAGAACAAAAATCTTCTAAAGACCAAGTCGGCGACGTGTTTTGAATCATTTTCGCCCCATTAGGCAATGCGTAAAATTAAAAAAAAAATTCCAACCAAAAAACTTACCAATGACCACAACACCAACGACTTTGAGGTCTGTTGGAAATAATCAACTCTATACTAGGTCCGAAAATATAAACTTGGGGTCGGGAAATGCTTCTTTCCTTTACCAACAGTTTCTTAAGTCAGGGTGGCCGCGCATGAGAAACGCATGGGTGGGAACCAGGTGTGATTAATCACTGCAATTTGACCTAATTCTTGAGCAAAGAACGACATAGATTTGTGTCGAATGATCCCACGTTCTAATTCTTCTATCAGAAATTGGGTGTTCGCGACCCCAGAGCCAGGGATCGTTTCCATTATTCAGGCAAGCATGCGCGTAAAATGTATATTTTTCAATCTATAATTTCGAAGAGGTTTTAAGGAAAAGCTTTTTTTTTGAGGGATGGGATTATTCCCCGGGATCTTTTCTTCTCTCTAGATTAAAGAATTAGTATCCTGATGTAAACTTAGTCCCAGTGTCTCCTTTAATTTTCTGTTCCCAGATTTAATGGTATTGTCGAAACTGGCTAACGACTTTAATCCCTCGGCTCTGAGTCTGACATAAGGCACGGCTTTGCCGTTATCATGGTAAATCTCTGTGACATTATTCATGCATTTATGATTTGAATCGATAAGATCCTTATAAAAAATTTTCTTTTGTAATTTTGTAATTTTTTTGTCTATTCCTGTTAAAGATTAATTATAGACCGCTTGTCGTTTACTGAGCAATAACGTAAGTAGAAGTTACGTAGTGTTACGTGGTTCTGCCGTAAAGTTGACAGTAGAAGATTCGTGGTTGGTATCGCAGCCTGTTTACTGAAAATGTAGTTTTGAATTATTTAATTAAAAAATTAAAACTATAATATAATATTTATTATCATATAATGATGTTTCTTTTTATGTCTTTAGCAGGACCTTTTTTTTATTTGAACAGAATAATTCGTTATATTCCGACATTCGGATATCTCTCTTAATATTAAAGATAAAAATAAATCGTAAACGCAAAACTTGTATAATTTTTATTTGGCTTTAAGAATTTCTTTAGGACCATATAGTCGTCTTTTATGGCACCCTTGTTTCTTCAAGGAGGCCTTCGAGCCAATCTGGTATCTATAGTGGTTAAAGGCACCCTTGAAAGAATCCTGGCCTTCCTTGGAAAATAATGTGGGGTTAATAAACAAAAATATTGTTGGGTTAGTTTTTATAATTAGTTTTTTGTCATTTTGTGGGTTCCTTTTTAACATATCCTGAAAATAATGGATGATTTTTTAGAATTTACTGATCGGACGGAAAAAGAAGTCCCTCATCAGCATGGTCGTGGTTGAGTTCGTTGGAGAAAAGGAGTTTTTGGGCAGATATAGGTGTTCAAAAAACACCACATTACACATTTAATGTGTTTTCATATCGTACTGAATGCGTCTCAAAAATCTTTTTCTTTCATATATCACGCTCTTTGTGAGAACATAGGACATGCTCTTTGAAATAAAAAGAGACAATATTTTCAATACGTAATAAGTGTAAGTAATACTACCCATGATAGAAGATCAATTTAATCACCGAAAAAACCGGGGTCTCCCAGTATCCCTAATATTGGCCTTGCTATGTACCCTACGTTATTGGAAATATTTAAGTAGGTAGCTATGGAATGTAAGTACCTTTTATAAAATTGGATTCATAGTTCTAAAAATTATGAAGTAGGAAGTAAGACGAAAACAATATAAACTATCTTACATACATGTTTTTGTTCAAACGTGAACGTAAGAAGTAACTATGAAGTCAGCTTAACTCATTACCATATTAATTTCTCTAGTAGTTGTAGTAGTAGTGGGCCTGGTAATTAGAAATCTTCATGGGCCCTTTCTGCCGTACCCCTATTCCCCTACCTCCGCTGCAGTTCTCTCTAGGGGCCTCCCTGTCTTCTTTACGAAGTTCAGTATGTCGGCTCATTTGAGCGAGTCCAGCTCTTCTTCCTCTATCGTGGGAAATTCCCACTTCAGCTGCCTGGATCGGTCATATGCATCGCACCTGCTATCAAGTACTGGGCCAATTCCTCTTCAAGCCCGCAAGCGGGCACACGGGATCTCTTGCTACTCTTATTTGCGTCAGATATTTGTTTAGCTGATTGTGCCCAGTCAGCATCCCTTTCAGCAGTCCAATGTCCTTTCGGGTCTTACCTAAGAGCCATTTAGTTTTGTCTACATTCGGACCATCCATGAATATCTTGGACTGTCTGCACTTTGACTCTTGCCTCCAGGACGTCTTCCGTTCATTCTTCGCCCATTTTTTGAGCTCACTTTGTACCTGTTTCCTTATTATTATTCCCAGAAGAGGTTTCGGTCCAATGTATTGGGTTTCGGCACCTCGTCTGGCAAGTTCGTCCGCTTTCTCGTTACCTGGTATTCCCTCATGACCTGGGAACCGCATCAGTGTCACCCTTTTGTCTTGAGGCAGTGTTTGTAGCGCTTCAGCGCACTCTTCCACCAGACTACTGACTATTTTGGGTGCACTTAGAGCCTTGAGGGCAGCCTGGCTGTCGGAGCATATGTATATGTCCCTCCTGCCATTCCTGACCTCCGCTTGAAACATCGTAGTGTGTTCTCCAAATGGATAACTTTTCTGAACTTCTAAGCTTTCCGCGTACACTCTTGCGCCTGTTGTCTGCCTGGCTGATAGTTTAGAGCAATCCGTGTAGCAGACCGTCGCTTCTCTGCTTAATTTCGTTCGGAATTCCTCCCTTTGCCACTCATTCCGTTCTGGTATAGTAACCTTGTCCTTTTTATCGAACCTCCATGGTTTAAGCGGTGGTTTCACTGGCTTAGGGGGGCAACTCTTTCGTCGCTAGTCCCTCGACCGCCAAATGGCCCTCTCTTTTCTCCCCGCCCTTCCATAATCGCAGGTGCGTCGCCCTCGCCTCCTTCTTGATCCAAGTTGGAAGGGAGGGGAGGCCCAAGATTGTTTCCAGGGCGTGATTGGGAGTCGTCCTCATTACGCCGGTTATCCCTTTGCAGAAAGCCCTTGTAGGCTTATTAATTTCTCTACTGCATTGACAATATAAGCACAAGATTCCGTTGGGTTATCCTATATCTCTAATCATATTTAAATCTTATATCTTTAAATCAGTTCAGCGAGAAAAGCCTTTTCCTGGCTAGTGTAAGGGGTAATAGTGCCCTCTTTTTGAATCTTATTTTAATTGTTTTGTTTTCAAATAAAAAACTGAGAAATTTTAAATATAACAAATCCATAACCTCAAACATAATAACATTGAAGTTAAAAAAGAGAAGATCAAAAGATCTTGGGAGGAAAGAACGAAAACTCAAAATTGGATGAGTGTCCCACAAGGAACACACAAAAGGCCAAAGCAAAAGGAGAAACAATTAAACGATGTTTCGCCCGGGGTGACCAGCGTGGGCTCATCAGTGGATTCACCAGTCACCCTCAATCCAGACATCATTTAACACTATCGCACACTCTGACTTGAATCACTCACAAATAGGCATCGTTCCGCATGGTACTTATTATAAGTCACCTGATACGGGTTCGTCCTGGAGTGTTAATCTTTCCAATAGGAATATACTCCTAAGACAATTAAAACAAGAAGTTAAACTTCCAACATCGTTTAATTGTTTCTCCTTTCGCTTTGGCCTTTTGTGTGTTTCTTGTGGGACACTCATCCAATTTTGAGTTTTCGTTCTTTCCTCCCAAGATCTTTTGATCTTCTCTTTTTTAGATTCTTTTCGGTTGATGGAACTGATTTGGAAGTTTAACATTGAAGTTATCAGTACTTTATTTGCACCATCCCACCATCATTTTTTCGACGTTACCGATGCAACCCTAGCTTGACTACCACCACCTATAAATAAGAAATGAAACGATGCCTTGAAGAACACCTTCGTCAAGAGGGCCTTGAGACTTCCTTCGACGTTGGACTATAAATTTGGCCATTAAACTATTAAGTATACCCGAAAATTTTTATTCACTCAACAAAACACAAATCGAGAAACAAAAAATATTAAAATTTATAAATTTGTTCTCACATATCTATACTGTATTTAATAATTAACGATGAATGTTGATGTATATATTGTGCGTCAAATTTTTGATATCGTCAGAAGACAACTATATCCACGTCGTCCAAGTGCAACTACAGCTAGAGAAGACCAACTTTTTGAACATTGGACCATTAGGAACCGTCGAAGTACTGCTCGAAGACTACAAAATTAGGTAATGGCTTTATGAACGTCAGTGTCGTGCAAGAAGACCAGCTATCGTTCCCCCTTTGAGCCCTGCACATCGTAGGGCGAGACGATTGTTTGCATAACAACACATTTATTGTATAGTAGTTGTAAAGTTAAAGTTGTAAGATGTAAAGATATATTATTTTTATTTTCTTAATTAATTTTTATATTCTTATTTGACAAATATAATGTTTTTGTTTTATTTTTTTTTAGTTTTTATGTATTTTTGTCAAAATAAGAAGTTTTTAAAATTGTATAGTAGTTAAATTTATACAAAAAACGTAAAAGCGACAGTAGATTTAGTTCTTAAAAAATCAGTAGGGTCCGATGATTTTTAAATGTAGGGCAAAACCAAAAAGAGGGACAAGTAAACGAAATTACCATATGGGTCTGCAAAAACAGGATGTCCTATATTCGCATGCCATTCGAAACTTCTGCACCTAATAAACCCTTCCAGTTGTTATTGCATCGCCAAATTGGGGTTTTCTTGTATCTGATAAGCTGGGCTATGCTCTCAAAGCTTATGCCCGCTTAATTATGTATGGGTAGTTCTACAGTTAGAGGTAGAAAAAGCAATAATTTTTGGCACAGACATTTTTTTTTAAGTAATGGTTTAAAACCTACAGGGTGTCCTAAAAATCCGAGTCAACTCTAATATCTCCAGAACCAAAAGAGACAAAGAAGTAAAATTTCACATAATTAGGTTTGCAAAAAAAGTATCTTTTTGGATGTTAATTGTGCCACCATTCATTAAGGGGACGGAGCTAGGGCGAAGACAATACTTTATAAAATGAGATAACCTGTATACTTTCTAAAAGTTAAATAGAGTTTTCATTCTGTTTTCAAAAATACCTAATATGTTACCAGTTTTTAAATAAAATGACAAAAACTTTTAAATAAGAACTATGATTTAGACAAAGAATCACTGAATATCTGTTTTCTTAAAAAAAAACAAAGGATCAAAGGATCGTGGGTGGCAATAACGAGAATTCAAACTTGGATGAGCACCCCACAAGGAACATACAAAGGAACAAAGCGAACAGAGAAATGATTAAACGATGTTTCGTTCTGGGTAGCCAGCGTGAGCTCATCAGTGGTTTCGCTGGTCACTCTCCTCATACATTATTAAACACCATCACACACTTTCATTTCCAACCTTGAATCACTCACAAATAAGCATCGTTCCGCATCGGTACTTATCCAAGTTCCCTGATACGGATTCGTCCTGGCGCTTAATATTTCCAATAGGATTATGCTCCTAAGGCAATTAAAATAAAAAAAAGAAGTTAAAAAGCCTCCAAATTAGTTACTTCAATCGAAAAGAAACCAAAAAACAAATAATCAAAAGTAGTAACTGAAGAAGTAACTGATTTGTAGGTTTTTTAACTTCTTTTTTTGTTTTTTTTTTTATCTGTTTTCTTGTTTAACGTAAAGTATCGTCGCCGCCCTAGTTCCGCCTCCCTAATGAAGGGCACGATGGTTAGCATCCAAAAAGATATTCTTTTGTAAGCCATGTAATTACGTCAAATTTTATTCCCTACCTATTTTGGTTTTGGAGATATTAGGGTGGACTAGTACTTTTGGGACACCCTGTATGTAGTATTGTAATAAACTCTAGCTTTTATTTAAATATTTGGGTAAAGATTTTATTAATTCAAAACCAAAACCGTCAAAGTTAAATAAAAATCTTCAGGATACTGCGAAAATAATCCTAAATTTAAAATATATTTTTAACATTATTGCGTTTTCCATAAAACAAATTTTTAAGCAAAGTATCTTTTCATGTTTTGGAAAAAAAATGTCCAGGTAGTGACAAATTGTTGGCACAGCAATGTTTTTATTCTATCGACTTTTATAGCACACAATTTTCATTTCAGCATGTTATAATGTTAATTTAACGCGAAGATGAGTGTCTTAATTTATCCAAGTGTGTAATGACAATAACATGCTAGTTAGTGTACTATACTTCACCTACGACTAATGAAAGTGTCATCATAAATATTAGAAATTATTAAAAATATCAAACACGAACACTATTAACTCAACAACCTTCATAAACTGAAACGTCAAAACATATAAGGTTACTGAGGCACTTTTTATATATCTTTTTAAAAACTAGGTTTTTTTTTCTTAAAAATGCATAATATGTCACCCCATGGGACACAAACCACTAGCGCTAAACTAGCCCCACATATTTACTGAAAAATGTTCAGTTTTCTTAATTTGGTTGGTGTATTTTGGATCAAACCTAGAATTTGGTGAACGATACATTAAAATCCTTCTGCTGCTCGAAGATGACTGAAATTTCTTTTCATCTGTGAAAACCACCCTCTCCCAGAAGTTATCATCATTTATTTAATGCAAAAATAACCCTGACCTGTTTTTGTTCTTCCGTCCGCAACTCGACAGGAAATTTCATATTTTGTAAACCTTCTGTTAATAAAAGTGAATTTTTTTTGTATTTTTGGAAAAGAGTATTAAGCTCTTTAGCATACTTAAAAAATATATGTATATTATATATATTCTATTCTTAGTTATTTATGAAGTAGTGTAAGTTTTTTTTTGTAGGATAATTTCTATTATTAGCCTATGTAGGTACAGATAAGTGCTATATTGAGCCACGCGCGACGTTTTGTCTTTGTGGCGTACTATGGTATTTGTTTGCGCAGATATGGACTAGAAATGGTTTAAATTTTTTTTGTAAAATTGTAAGTTTTTGGTGCAACAAAAAAATAGTTGATAAATAAGGAACCTGGAAACATCGTTATATTAGATGCTTCAACGGATGTGGCAAAAGAATTTTGTTGTATCTCAGAACCTACACCCCCCCTCCAGGTCCCACGAACCTTTTCTATCGAATTATTTTATATTCAGCGCTTTTTCCATCGTACTATCGTCATTTTATCAACCCCAAAATGAGTGGCCGCTCTCCTTATAGACCAGTCGTCTTCTATAACTACGACTTTTTCGTGCGTTCCCACGCACGCGTCACATTACTGTCATATCATTTCATATTGATATCATGTGACACGTGAGTGGGTACTCACGAAAACCTTCTTTCAGGTGGGAACCGGGTCTTAGGCAGTTGGGTAAGAAAAAGTGTGTCCTATATATTTAACTCAAAATTTTAAGGCTCGAGTTATCAAGATTGCCCACTAAAAATATCTTCGAGTTGGAAAATATACGGAAAATGCTTTTCTAAATTACCCGCGCGCTGGAAAATGTTATTGAAAAAGTTTCTACGAAATTAAATTTCTCAAACTTACCTTCCAAGAATCGTAACCGTAAATTATAAGCAAGCACGACAGATTTTTCTACTTTCCTAAATGGCCCTGTTTTTGCTTTGGCTGTTAGTCGTTCCAATTGTACAATTAAAAATCACTACTCTCCAAAAAAAAAAGTTTCAGTTTGCGACAGAAATCGATAAAAAGCTAAGTCTGAAGCCAAATATGGTTACAGAATTCCTCTATCAGGGTTTTTAGGTAAAAATTATTATGTATATTTTTTTAATTGATTAGTGGAGAGACATCATCAATCTAACAAATCAATATACTTGTATTATTATATATTATTATATATTATTGAACAATGCCTGCTTCTTTGACGGGTGTGATGACAGAATCTCGTTGCGTAGGGAAAGATGTACACTTGATTTAAAAAAAAAACGCATACATGCGGTCACAAAATTGACCTTTCTAAAAGTGTATAATATATACGGACTACCAGCTAAAATGTCTAAAACCTTCAAAAGTACGACAATTTGTCATATTGTTTAAAAAAGGTCTCTAAAACTGAAAATATTTTTTTTACCTAAATTAAAGGCAACCTTATTTTTATATTATATTTTGCATAATACTAAAAAATCAGCAAAAATAATGTTTTAGTAAAGTCTTTATTGAACAATATCAAATTATCACTCGAGTAACGGACGAAGGCTGTTCTATAAAGAGAGCGGTAACCCATTTTGGAGTTGATAAAATAACAATAATACGATGGAAACAGCGCTAATTATTTTAACTTAAAAAAGAACTAAAATAAATAATTTAGTATTTAATAGGATCACCATTTTTCCCTATTACAAGCTGCAAACGTCTAGGCATTGAAAAGGTTAAATTTTTAAAATACTGATGGTCTTCTGAGAGCTGATCCAATGCGCGATAAATAGCATCGCTTAACTCTTCAGCATTTCGTGGTCTCCAATTCCTTTGGTATATTATTTTAACGATTCTACTCTATATATTTTCCATTGAGTTAAGGTCAGGGCTGTTGGCTGGCCAAGGAAGTGTTTCTATATTATTATTCTGAAACCATTGGCGAACAACATTAGCCGTATGTACTGGACAGTTGTCCTGCTGATAAACGAAGTCATTATTTTCATGTAAAGCCTGTACGGATGGCAGCATAACGTTTTCAAGGATTTCAGTATATCGTTCACTATTGAATCTTCCTTCGATTTTCCAAAAAAAACCCAAACCTCTAGCACTAAACCAGCCTTGCATGTTTACAGAAAAATGTCCAGCTTTTATAATTTGGTTTGTATATTCGGGTTCAAACCTAGAATTTGGTGGACCATAAAATAAAATTATCCTGCTGCTTGAAGATGATTGAAAAATTTTTTCGTCAATGAAAGCCACCCTCTCCCAGAAGTCATTATCACGAAGAACGTTGTTCAGTGCAAAAAGCACTCTGGCCTGTTTTTGTTCTTCTGTTAAAAAAGGTTTCTTTGCAGCAATTTGACAGGAGACTTCTGATTTCGTTACTCTTCTATTTACTGTTGCTAAAGAACCCGGAAATAATGTTACATTAGCTGATTCAACCGACGTTGAAAAAGGATTTTGTCTGAGATGGTCAATAAGTCTCTACTCTTGTACTTCTCAACTTACTTTTGGTCGTCCTGATCCATCTTTCCTATCCGTAAAATTATTTTCAATCCAGCGCTTTTTCCATCGCATTATCGTCATTTTATCAACTCCAAAATGGGTGGCCGCTCTTCTTATAGACCAGCCATCTTCTATAACACGAAGGATGTCACACTGAATTTTAAGCTGTCAGGCATACTAAGCTGGTGGTGCCTTATAATAGTATATACTAATGGAAAGCTAAATTTTGTGGCATAGGAAAAAATGCATGTATGAGCCGTCTTCAATAACACGAATGATAATTTGAACTTTTGTAAATGTTGATATCTGAGGCATTTTTAAGGATGTCACACTGAATTTTAAGCTGTCAGGCATACTAAGCTGGTGGTGCCTTATAATAGTATACACCAATGGAAAGCTAAATTTTGTGGCATAGGAAAAAATGCATGTATGATTTTTTTTTGAAATCAAGTGTACGTTTCGGACCCACGAACGTACGCAACGATTTCAATCAGCAGTTCAGTCATCGCACCCTTCAAAAAAGCGTAAATATGTGTATTTTGGCTTTATTTCGAACTCGTTAGGTATACGGATACTGATGCGTTGAAACATTTACTTTAAGTGTCTAATATCTTTTAGTGTATTCATCAGATAAACTTGGAATTTTTACATATGTACAACCCATATTTAACAATTTTTTTAGCTAAACCTCCTTCCTACCCCTTGCTAAAATTGTCTAATATATAAATAAAACTACTCTCTATTACTAGTTTGATTGATAAATGATTTTACGAAAAACTACTTTCGCCCTCATTTGTATCGTGACGAGCGTACTTAGGGGAGGGAGCGTAATGATCCCCTCCAGGTCCTATGGTCCTTTAAATTTTAATTTTTCTCCTTTTCCTCGACGTTCTAGTCACGAAAAGTTGGACCACGATATTTTAGAGCCATTTTCAACTAATAATTCGGGTTTTCATAAACTACCAATTATTAATTTCATATTATTGTAGAAATTTGTTTACAATCTCCCACCATTCTAGAGGCTTCCCATGCCTCTTTTTCTTTTCCCTCAAGAACAGCGTCAAATCCTGAATCCACGAGACTCTTCCCCGTTTAATCTTGACTTCACTTTTTCTGGGAGATTTTTGTTTTACGTGATTAAAAGCAGATCTTAATTCATAGCTTCAACGAAGTTTTAAATAAGCCAAGTTTAATATGTAACGAAGTAATATTTTAAAAAACAAACAAAGTGAATCTCGTGTCCGCAAATAACAATTAAAGTAACACTCGTAGCATATCGAACAAAGCGTTTTTGTTTCTCACTTCACTACGACCAGGCCTCCAATGTCTAATTGAGAATCCATACACCTACAGACCTATTTCATCCTTATTAGGATTCATCAGAGAGCCATAGGATTGTACCTGGCAGTTGAAGCTACTTAGGCACCATGCACACCTCTCGAATTTAAAACAAAAAGTTTGTAATCCGCGGAGACGTAGTATCTGTGTGCGCCACCTGTCGAATAAACCGAGAAACAAAAACATCAAAATTGAAAAGTGCAGTATACCGTAAATACAGAATCCTGTACCTTTCAGCAGGTTATAAAGAAGAAACCTGTAAAAGTATAAGGTCACTGAAACATAACCGTTAAAAAGAGGTAACGTTCGTAACGTGGCATCAGCAAGCAATCGCTCCGGAGGAGGGTTGTTACACAGAACTTACAGTCCAAAATATTTAAAAAACAACAAAGTGAATCTCGTGTCCGAAAATAAAAATTAAAGAAACACTCGTGGCATATCGGACAAAGCGTTTGCATGGTGCCTGTGTAGCTTTAACTGCCAGGTACAATCCTATGACTCCCTGATGATTCCTAATAAGGAGGAAACAGGTCCGTAGGTGTCTGCATTCTCCATTAGACATTGGAGGCCTGGTAGTAGTGAAGTGAGAAACAAAAATGCTTTGTCCGATATGCCACGAGTGTTACTTTAAATAATATTTTATTTGAAGGAACCTAAGGATTGTTCGTACTATTTTTCACTCCCGGTACAAAAGATTATTTTCGTGGCCAATTTCTTCTTTTGTAATGATCATTTTTAGCTTGGATATCGCATTTTCATAGAAAAAAACAGGATTTTGTATACCCCAACTGCATGCAAAGAACACAGCTGCAACACTCAGAAAACCATCCCAAGTGAAGTGTCTACTTAGCTTTTTTTGTTAGTGGTAAGTAAAGTTTCTATTAGCCCTAACTCATGAATTAAATAGCTGCCAGTAAAACGACCTACAAAGACCCGAGTTTGTTAAGCCTTAGTGAGTTATCTACTTACCAATATGCGACAAGTGACTTAACTTTCCCTTGACTTAAGGTTAGTGAATTTTTCTACTAGTTTGTTAATCCCCAGTGATTTATCTATTTACCAATATGTGACAAGTCACTTAACTTTCTCTTCACTTAGGATTAGTGAATTTTTCTACTAGTTTGTTAACCCTTAGTGATTTATCTACTTCATGATATGTGACAACTCACTTAACTTTCTCTTCACTTAGGGTTAGTGAATTTTTCTATAAAGGACAAGTGAAGACATCAAATATTGAAAAACCATGCGGAAAAATATATATAAGAATTCGACAATCTCATTTGCAACGAGCATGGTTCTATTTATAGGGAGATCATGATGACAATAAGTTAAAAAAAACTCGAAAAAAAATCAGTGACCGGAAACGAACCCGGTAACTCTTAGTTTAGAGATGCTTGTTCATATATATCCACCAAAGGCGAAAATTCTCTGATGAAGCTTAAATAATGGCGCGTTGAACTTTTTTTTATTATTTGTTTTTATTTTTTTTCTTAAGGTGTTTTGTGATAGGACATGGTTTTTAGAGCTCAAAAATGTATTTTATACTTTATTTAAAGCTATATTTGAGGAGTTATACTGTTGCGCTACTATAGATTTACTAATGGTTAGTAGATACTTCACTTAAGTGAAGTTTTTACTTGTAGTTAATATGTTATTTTATAACCTTAAGTAGGTGAGAAAACTTATGGTAAGTAGACAGTTCACTTGTCTCATATAAGTTTTTGCTTGGGGCATCTTCAAATCTGCACAAATTTGATATGTATCATGTAAACCAGACCTCGGAAAATATTTTAGGCGATGGATTTGCGTCGAGCAGGTCAAAATCTATAAGACTGAGCTATTTTTATTAGTTTTTTTTTTTTGAAAATGTAGGTTTATGGGTTGAAGGATGTTGTTAATGAAACGTCCTTTTTTGCAATGCCAACGTTTCGCAAAATTTATTTGCTTCTTCAGGGCTATTCAAGATGGCCGTTCCATGTGTCGATTTTATTGCCAATAGACGTCATCCTTGGGTAAAGAGGCATTCTTTTTACAGAAGTACCGTAAAATTTTGATTAAAAAAAAACATAAACAAACACATTAAAATAATATTACTATGGCGATTACTTCGTTCGAATTTGATTTTTACACTTGTAAAAATTAAACCTTCAAAAAAAATTAAAAATAGGATCGTTAAACCATTGTACAAATTTTTATTAGTGTTATTAAGAAAATATTTTCCTTATACAGTATCGTGCATTATTAATTTATCCCTGATTGCATTTTAATATTCCGCGCTCGTTATTGAAATTAGATGAACGATTTGTTCCATAGAAATTTTGTACGCAATCTTAAGTTACAAAACTAGAGTTTCCGCGAGAAACTCCGCACTGTTTTCGTGCCAAACTTAATCCGCTATGCAATCTAAGTAAAAGTTTCTTAAATCACATACCAGTGTTGCATAATTTACACATCCGAAAGTTTTGTCTGTTATTTGTAGATATCTCATGGAAAATTTATGCGAGCTGGTAAAATCTTACAAAAGATGAAGTTATTTTATTAACTTGGAAAATTAGTTTCTAGTTGTTATTTAACAACTACATCAGTGTAGGGTGGAGGGGGCCGCCACGCCGCACAGTGGATCGAGGTAATGTATGATTTTACGTAACCAATATTATATTTTTGTATTGCAACCCAATGAGCATTTTCAGAAACCTCTGGTGACAAAAATTTGTATAATTATTATAAAGAGGGTTCCATTAATGCCCTAGGGTATTTAGAGGTTTCCTACAGGAATTGAGTTTGTATATTTGTTTTATTAAAGGTTCTAAATTGATGGTACCCTAAAGTAACGTAAAACTGGCGTTAACAATATTTCCACAGATATCTTTATAAAAATTAAAGTCATCGGTAACAAATGTTATATAAATTGGTGTTAACAATGTTTCCACCAACATATTTATCAAAATATTAGTCATTAGTGACAAAAGTTATATAAATTGGTTTTTGAAATCTTTCTGTTAACCAATCTATAAAACCGTAAGTAACTATCAATTAAAGATATATAGATTGGTTTTTAAAATGTTGCTATTAACTCACTTATAAAAGCTTAATTAACCAACAACAAAGAGACACTTATAAAAACTTGGGAACTCACACACAATAATTATATAAATTGGTGCCTGTAATATTCTTATGAACTCATTCATAAACCTTTTTTGCTCATTCTTTCTATAATGTTTTTAATAATTTCTTTGTATAGTGGTTATAACACCACTGTTTTTACAACAAAAAAACAATTTTAATTTATAACAAAACAAACAGGATTTTTTTAGGTTAATTTTGTGACATCAAAAGGCTCGTTTTTGCGACTCTCAAAGGTGCGTTTTTGCAACATCAAAAGGCGCGTTTTTGCAAGATACCATACCATCATTATCTGGTTTTAATTACATCAATCTGAAAGAGATAAGAGATCCAAATCTTCTTGATATAGTTTTCGATGACAGATATCGGGATCGAATGCATTGCACACCCGATTTCGACCAGCGTTTCTCATGCGCGGCCACCCTGACTCAAAATACCCATCACGTGGACCGACATGAACTTGTATAGGCAAATCTCGCTTAGACTACGTGATCCGTGTTTTAATTCGGGGAGCCCACGCATAAGAAACCCATAGGTGGGAACAGGGTTTTAGAAAAAGAGAACAATATAGTAACCGTGTTAATTTCGCAAAAATGCACCGTGAAACTTCGAGTGCATACAGTGCGCACAGCTGGTCGGCGGCAAGTGTGAACACATCACTTTACGACGCGACGGAATGCAGTCTCAAGGTCCGTTTCGGCGAGTTTGACATAGTTACCATTATCCTCTTTTTCTAAATGCATTCGTCTGAGAGAGATCCAGCATACCAGGGAAATACCTGCCTGTACACCCTTCGGCCCCGCAATCTAACTATCTTCTTGAGATAGTTACCTCTAACAGTTATGCGGGGTTGAAGGGTGGGCAGGCGGGTATTTTTCCTGGTATGTTTAGTATGCTGGATCTCTCTTAGACGAATACATTTAGGAAAAGAGAACAATGGGAACTATGTTAAGCTTGCAGAAACGGACCTTCAGTGTTCAACACTGCGCCGTCTGCAGCCTTTTGTTCCAACTAGCATCATGTTTTAAAACGTTGATAAAATAGTGTTGAAAGAGGTAAACAGTGGTATAATTGTATTGTTTTTTTTATAGAATTGTCGTAAATTTTCGCCATTTTGGATTCCAACAATAGGTTTTTGACCAAAATAAAAACGTTATTTATGTGGTTTCAACATGTGTTTTAATCGAAATATTGCTTGTTTAGGGTTAAGAACAAAATACAGAATTCAATATTTCTACCAGAAAGCAAGAAATCACATGTGAAAAAACAGTATTATTTAAATGAATATTTTTTCCCGTTTTCTCAAGTATTTTTGGAGCCCATGAAAATTTTTTAAGTGTATTCGAAAACTATACAGTACACGCGGGACCGCAGCTGATTATCAGAGTAGGATGACTGGGAAAACAGCTTTTATTTGTCCTATAGTATATAAATATTCATATTCCTGCTTCATCTTATCTCACTTCCATTTTAATTTATTTAGAAGATTGGTAAACACCATTTTATAAAATTTTTTATTTTAAAAAGAAAAAGAATGATACATAACAAGCAAAGGGAAGAAAGATGGAAAATTTATGTTTCTAAATCGATAAAAACCTTTAATTTGTTATGTAGTGTTGTTAGAACAGTTGTAAAAACTTTTTATAATAATATCTAGACTTGAAGGTTCATAAGGAATTTTTATAAAATCTATATGTTGTTTTTCTATCCATTACTATGTACCATAAATTTTTATAAGCTGGTGTTGGTCAGTTGTTTTTCAAGTCTTTTTTACTCATTTAAGAGATAAATTAGAGTTATAAAATTATCATCTACGCTAAATAACATAACTTTTGGTTATTTTATGAAGGTTTTATATTATTTGCTGTAACTTCTATATAGACAAAAATGCTCATTGGGAAACATATTGTTATATACTTTAGATGAAAATAATATATTTGTGAGTTAAAATCAATATTAGTCCAAAACGATCAAATATTTACCGATATTCAGTTTATCAAAAAAATTATTTGTACCAAGCTTATGATTTCTGCTTTGTGGTATATTAAAAACCTATGTTCTGGGTATGTTCTGGTGTATTCGTTTTTTCTTAAGTGTCCTTTAATTCTGAGGTACTAATTTTTTTTTATCAATTGTTTTTTTTTACTTTGAAAAAAGAGACCTCAAAAGACCTGACTGAAAATATGTATTTTAATGAGACTACACCTTGTATAAATAAAATCCATAAAGATTGGCTGCAACCACCTGCGACCCCTCGAAATAATCGTGTAATAAATTGAGGGTGCAAGTTTGCTTCGGTGTGTAAATTGGTTTAAAAACCAATTATTTAGAAAAAAAATTAAGTTTTTAACTAAAATTTAATTAAACATTAAAAAAGTTATATATTCTACTTTGGGGGGTTATATACTCCCCCCCCCCTTCAGTCAATTACCCGCCATAAATAATTATTTTTAACAAAAGCCTTTAAGGCGAGGGAAATTTCCTTAAGAACGTAATTATTTTAAAAAAATTGTATTTTCTCTACTTTTACTGGAACCCCCCACCCACCTTTCAGTTACCCTGCACCAATTTTATTAAAATAAATTTTTTATGCCACTAAGTTATATTAAAACGTAATTATTTTAAACAATTACTTTGTACACAAATAGTTTTTGGGAATCGACTCCCTCCTCTTGAATAGTTAGGTTACACAGTTTTTTCACTTAGGTGGCTATGATTTACAATTTAAGACATTTTAATTAAACATGCAATGCAAAAAAGTTTAGTCCAATATTATTTATCCGTTTTATAAAGAAAGCAAAAAACATGATCTATAATTAAAACCCATAAAGTTATAAGTCAAAGTGAAAAAACTTCATATTGTTCAAAACTAATTAAAATCAGAAAAACCCTGATATTTTAAAATGCATTAAAATACATAGGGTTTTACATACATAGAGAAGTTGCTGTCTAAATTTGACATTTAGAATAACACTTGCCTTTTCTTGACAAATATTTATAAGTCTTCTTGGAAATCGTAAAAGCTTTTTATTCATAACTTTTTTCTAACTTACAAATAAACAGATACAATAGTTGTGATCATTTTATTTGGAGGACCCTATACCACAACACTTTTAAATTGTGATATTAATTAGAGCAAAGCAAACAAACCTTAACATTGTTAGCGAAATAACGCGCAAATTATTTGTTTTTATTTAAATATAATAAAAAAAGCAATTTCTAGTCTGCCGAAAAACACTTACCCTGTATATTTGTGAAAAAGCCTTTAAACATTTTCTTATGCTTATATAAAACGAGTTTTGTCCACATTACTTACTATCAAAGACAGGTGAATATTTTCTTACTATACCACCACCGAACAAGCAATGTTCACTGATACTACTATAATTATTATATATTTGTAAAATTACACCTCTAATTTTATTGAAAAATGTAAAAAAAATAACATTTTACTTTTTTATCAAACCAAAATAAAGAATCAAAAGTCAACGGATAAAAAAGTAATCATTATTAGACTAGTAGACATTGTCTTTATCTCTAGAACAGAAAAAAAAGTACAGATTGCTTCACATAACACCGAACGAGATTCTCTTCTCAGTAGCTCTTGTAGTGTTTATATTTTTCAATTATTTGTATATAAAAGTTAAAAATATTAATACAAATTATTTCTTTTGTTATGCAGGGTGGGTAAATAATAATATAGTCACCAGATTTGAGTTGCAAACGTTTAAATAGCTTCCCAAATCAGTCCAGTGACCAGTTATTGGAGTCCTCATAAGTGACTAGTTTTGGTTTTAGCATGGCCATTTCTTTTGTATCTTTAACTAGCTGGTCATCCGCGACCTTGTCTGCGTGTTTTAAATTGTAGATTCCCCTCCTTCTCCACCTTACCCAACTTTCATGCCCTCAAACCTTAAGCCCCTTAAAACATTCCATCTACTAGAGTATATGCTTTGCCTGAAGTTTTCTCGTGTCTTTTAATTTAAAGGGTCATATTTTTAGTTCTTATATACCCATTTCCATGAAATAGAGTCTATATGCTCCCCAGAAATCCAAATAATGCAGCAAAATTCTTCCAGCAGTTTTGTGAAAAAAAAAACACTTTCCTCGATTCCGGTTTTATAGGTACAATTGATTTAAAAAAAAAACGCATACATGCAGTCATAAAGTTGACCTTTCTAGAAGTGTATAATATATAAGAACTACCAGTTAAAATGCCTAAAAACTTCAAAAGTACGATAATTTTTCATATTGGTTAAAAAAGGTCTCTAAAACTGAAAATATTTTTTTTACTTAAGTTAAAGGCAACCTTATTTTCATATTAAATTTTGCATATTAATAAAAAATCAGCAAAAATAATGTTTTAGTAAAGTCTTTATTGAACAATATCAAATTATCACTCGAGTAACGTACGAAGGCTGTTCTATAAAGAGGGCAGTAACCCATTTTGGAGTTGATAAAATAACAATAATACGATGAAAACAGCGCTGGATTGAAAACAATTCGACAAATAGGAAACTTGGATTATGACAAAAACGATGGTAAACTTAATAGTAATTATTTTAACTTAAAAAAGAACTAAAATAAATAATTAAGTATTTAATAGCATCACCATTTTTCTCTATAACAAGCTGCAAACGTCTGGGCATTAAAAAGGTTAAATTTTGAAGATAGCGATGGTCTTCTGAGAGCTGATCCAATGCGCGATAAATAGCATCGCTTAACTCTTCAGCATTTCGTGGTCTCCAATTCCTTTGGTATATTATTTTAACGATTCGACCCCATATATTTTCCATTGGGTTAAGATCAGGGCTGTTGACTAGCCAAGGAAGTGTTTCTATATTATTATTCTGAAACCATTGGCAAACAACATTAGCCATGTGTACTGAAAAGTTGTCCTGCCGATAAACGAAGTCATAATATTCATGTAAAGCCTGTACAGATGGCAGCATAACGTTTACAAATATATTTCGTTCACTATTGAATCTTCCTTCGATTCTCCAAAAAAAACCCAAACCTCTAGCACTAAACCAGCCCCACATGTTTACAGAAAAATGTCCAGCTTTTTTAATTTGGTTTGTATATTCGGGTTCAAATCTAGAATTTGGTGGACGATAGACGAAAAAACCACCCTCTCCCAGAAGTCATTATCACGAAGAACGTTGTTCAGAGCAAAAATCACTCTGGCCTGTTTTTGTTCTTCTGTTAGAAAAGGCTTCTTTGCAGCAACTCGACAAGAGACTTCTGATTTCGTTACTCTTCTATTTTCTGTTGCTAAAGAACCTGGAGATAATGATACATTAGCTGCTTCAACTGACATTAAAAAAGGATTTTGTCTGAGATGGTCAATAAATCTCTCATCTTGCACTTCAGAACTTACTTTTGGTCGTCCTGATCCATCTTTCCTATCCGTAGAATTATTTTCAATCCAGCGCCTTTTGCATCGCATTATCGTCATTTTATCAACTCCAAAACGGGTGTCCGCTCTTTTTATAGACCAACCGTTTTCTATAACCCGAGTGATAATTTGAACTTTTGTAAATGTTGATATCTGTGGATTTTTTAAGGATGTCACACTGAATTTTAAGCTGTCAGGCATACTAAGCTGGTGGTGCGTTATACTAGTACACACTAATGTAAAGCTAAATTTTGTGGCATAGGAAAAAAAGTGTAACTTATTTTGTCGCAGTTCATTGTTTTTATCGAACATGGTGATGGAGAGAGGTGAAAACTAACAAAAAATAGCAAAAATAATAGAAGAAGCACTTTTCTCGATTCCGGACTTTATTTCCTTTAGTTTGATACCACATATATATTTTAGTCAGCCAATATTTTTATTAAGTATAGGGTTAGGGGGGATGGACGGGCAAACCAAAAGTTTTTGACATTATTTTATTATGAGAGTTTTTTCATTTAGTTATTAAATGTTTAGTTATCTATAAAATTTATAGAGATGGCAGAATTAACCAAATAAAAACATATACTTGTAATATTTTTTATTTCAACATATACCTCCATTACAACCCTTTTAAGCTCAATTATCAAAAGTAATGTAAATTTTGTTGTTTTGCTCACACGCGTTTACCCCGCTTTGAGCAAAAAATTATTTGGCTGCAAATTTCATTATTGTTTGCCAAATAAAAACACAAATACATAGTTGGGGAATTAAATTACCACCGTCACAGCAAATTGGCCATTCGCATTTCTACTCTATAAAATAAAAAAATATTGTGCTAAAAACTTACTGACAATAATTTAGAGAGCTTTTAGGAAGTTTAAAAGAACTATTTTTGTATAGTTGCTTTAAATAGGGAAACCTGCTGGCGGCATAAGGTTTTATAGGCAGCTCAACACTCAAGGTAAAATAGAAGTTAAACTTCCTGTAAACCTAAACGTAAAGGAATAACGATAAAAAGATGTAAAAATTTTTAAATTCCCCGAATATTACTGAGGGACTAAACAAAATTTTCTAAAATTAACCCCCCTTTGCAGAACGGAATGACTCGCAAAGGGAAGAATTCCGAACGGAATTAAGCAGAGAGGCGACGGTCTGCTACACGGATGGTTCTAAACTGTCAGCCAGGCAGACAACAGGCGCAGGAGTGTACGCGGAAAGCCTAGAAGTTCAGAAGAGTTATCCACTTGGAGAACAAGCTACGGTGTTTCAGGCAGAGGTGTATGCCATTGTCATGGCAGCAAACCTACCCGGGGTCAGAAATGGCAGGAGGGACATATACGTATGCTCCGACAGCCAGGCTGCCCTCAAGGCTCTAAGTGCACCCAAAATAGTCAGTAGTCTGCTCAACAAATGGGCGAACAATGAACTGAAGACGTCCTGGAGGTAAGAGTCAAAGTGCAGACAGTCCAAGCCATCCGTGGATGGTCCCAATGTAGCCGGAACTAAATGGCTCTTAGGCAAGATCCGAAAGAACATTGGACTGCTGACAGGGATGCTGACTGGGCACAATTGGCTGAACAAACATCTTACGCAAATAAGAGTAGCAGGAGGTCCCGTGTGTCCCGCTTGCGGGCTCTAAGAGGAATCGGCACAGCACTTGATAGCACAGTGTGATGCATATGCCAGATCAAGGCAGCTGAAGTGGGGATTTCCGACGATAGAGGAAGAAGAGCTGCACTCACTCAAATGGGCCGACATACTGAACTTCGTAAAGAAGACAGGGAGGCCCGGAGAGAGAGGTGAGCGGAAGTAGGGGCATAGGGGTAAGGAACGGGGTATGGCAGAAAGTGCCCATGCAGAGGCCTAATTGCCAGGCCCACGGGCCGCCTCTGTACTACTACTAACCACCTTTTGCTTGTCCTTAAGTGATTTTTTTATCCAGGAGTCCGGGAAAATCACCAGTTTCGTTTCTCTAAACTTAAAATTTAATCTTTTCACAACTAATGGCCGACTACTTTTTTTGTCTTTAAAATGAGGAATTTTCCATTTTAACAGTTTTATTTCTGCAAACTTCATATTAAAAATTACTTTCATGAAAGCACTGTTTTCTGCTACCATCTACAATTTATAATTGAAGTAATTTTTTAAAAGGTTTAATCCTTTCTCCAATTCTCTTGCTAACCTCTCACCCCCATCAAAAACTAGTCAGTGCTGCGTCTGAAGAATTTTCATGCAAACTTTTATGAAAATCGGTTAAGAGGTTTTCGAGTAATCGTGATACAGATGGACAGACAGATAAACAACATCCCAAAATCTTGTATCTAGGTTTTTTTTACCCAAATAACTCATTTTTAGGCAAAAAAAACTTTTTGCCGATCCCAATAGCCTCTATACTATGTATGGATGGCTAACTAGAGTTTCGAACTTCCGTTGTCTTAATACTAACAAAGGGGCCGCCATAGACCAGTGAACAGCATCTTAGCCTGCAGAACAGAGATCGCAGGATCGAATGTCGGCAAGTACACACAACACCGAATGCGACTCCAGACGACGATGGGCGGCTCACTTCTCAGCAGCTCCGCAGTTGACGTTGTTCATAGAATAACAACAAACGAGGAAGAACTAGACGGCACGGTTGACACTGCACCGAAAACTTTGCGGGAATCAAAGGTGGACGGCCGAGGACCCCACCAAACTGAGTAGAGGAGACTAGCCGGTGACCCAAAAAGGACGACCTGGACTTCTCCGAGATCGGGACTCCGTGGGACGCGGCTGGACTCCGACAGATTTGGTAGCGGGAGTCGACAGAGGGTGACTTGGAAGAGACGGTATCACTTTCGGGTAGCAGAACCACTCCAAGGAATGTGTCTGAAGACTCCAACGGCGACCTCGACCAGCGAAACCGGGACCTCGATTTTTGGGTCAACCTATATGACGGCGGGCTGCTGGGGAGAAAAGTCAACCAAGTTCTGCTGGGATGGCAGCGATGTTAGATAGATGCAAGTCTAACATGTAGCAGGACCACCCTTCGGAGGGGGTGTAAAGCCGGCGGTCCACAGTGTATACTTGCTACGCAGTCTAAAGATCCCTGCCCTCGACAAAGAGGTGTCAGACAAAAATTAGGTCCTCTTAGAGAAAGAAAATTTGCATCCCAAGGGGCACGTGCATCAGTCGGGGGTTCACGGGGGGTATGGCAAAAAGGGTCCATTATGCGGCCTAATTGCCAGGCTACGGCCGCCCATTTACTACTACTACTAATACTAACGAAAACTAAGACTGCACACTAAACTGAAAAAAATCGCTTCGTTTTAAAACTCCCTAATAAATGAAGAAAAAATTGCTAAAATTGTTTTGTCAATAACTCTTTTTTTATTTCCTTCCTATGCGTATATAAAATCGAACAATATTATTTGATTTTGCATAAAAAATCCATAACGCTATGCATCATAAATTTGGAAGGTAATTTCATAACATATTGCAGATCCCGTAAACCATTGTGTTTTTTTACTGTGTTTACTTTATGGTATTTCTAGTAAAAAAAAATATTTTACTAACCTTCCACCATTAAATTATTGTTGTTCCTACAGTTAGAATTTTTCTTTGCTTTACGTGTTTTTTTTGTTTTTAATTTACGGTATAATTGTTGGTCTTCTATGTATGTATAGATCTGTAGCTCAAAGCTAAATAATCGATAGTCTAATTTTACCCCAATTGCAATATAATTTACAGCAAAGACATTCAACTAAAATAGACCCATCAAGTAATTTATAAATTCTTTCGAAACGCGTTCAGTCGTTAGATTTAGGGAAAAAACCATTGTCCTCTCCACTGGCAACGCTGCATCAGGCTATAACAAGCATGCTCCATCCACCGTACGTTTACCAGCTCGATTCTACTAAAGCGGCAACTCCGCCGACAAATAGTGAATGAGGTAGCGTAGTACACGGTTATATAGGTGACACGCTACAAGTGCAAGGTTGTCACATTGTGTACAGGATTATTCAAATTGGACACTTTTAGGAGGTTTAAGGTATTTCTAGACGAGATAGATAGAAAAGTGACTATTTACAGGAGATTTACAGTTCAAAATGTCGACCATGTTTTCCAATGTACAAACGTCATCTTCTAAGTGCGCTTCTTGCTGCATTTATTAATTCTTTGTTTCTTATTGACTCGAACGAATGCAGCATTTGGTCTTCAAGATGTTGCCTGTTTTCTGCATGATGCCTAAACGTTTTTTCGGCAACTCTTGCTCACAAGCAGTAATCGCAGAGGGTCATGTCTGGGGACCTCGCCGGCCAGTTTATAGGGCCTCGGCCTCTGTTACCAATCCAGTGCTCTCTCCCGAAGAGTCTGTTTAAATAGTTAGTAACTGGCCGCGCTGAATGGGGAGGTGCTCCATCCTGTTGATAATGGAATCGTTCAGTATAATTTGCTAGAGGCATATTTTCGAAAAAAGGTATCACAACTATCATGGTTTAAGTTTTCGTTTTAGATATGAGGTCCCTCAATCTCTCCTCGAAACACCTCAGCCCATACGTTAAAAGCAAAGTGGCCCTGATTAACCATTTTGACGGTTACATTCGGATTTTCCTGAGCCCAGGTGTAACTGTTATATCGGTTAAATAGACCATTGCTGGAAACATGAGCTTCGTCGGTATAAAGTAATTGGAGAGGAAAATTTGCATTTTCCTGGGTTCTTTCCAAAAACCCATTGGAGTATTCCATTCTAGGATGAAAATCTCGTTTGTAAAGGCGGTGCACCTTCCTTGTTCAATAAGTCTTATATTTATGTTTTTTAAGTATTCGCTGAACCTTGGAATGCGACAATCCTGTGTCCGCCTCTAACCGTCAAATAGATTTATCTCACCCAGCCAAAACCGTACTCAACTAAAAACTCAGGTAACTCCTACCGTCTCAGTGCTCTTTAGCCTATTGTATCGGCCATTTTTATAACCAAATTGACAAGTAAAACATGGATTTTTTGTCAGTTTGGTGTCAATATGGCGCCGATCATAGGCCAAAGGATACTTAAACGAAAATGAGTTAACTGGCTTTTTAGTTGAGAACTCCCTGTCACGTCTGACATCGTAAATTTTCGCTCGTTGTTTACAAAAAGCCCCGTATGTTTGCAGGTTTCGTCTTAATCTTGGAAAACAAATCCATGTATGGTTGTCGCCTCTCCGGATATCTTTGGAAATAAAGTTCACTTGCCGCCTGAGAATTTTCATATTACTCAATAAAACATTTTAACATATCGAATTTTTCGTTATTTTGATACATTTTTATCAAAGAAGCGCTACATGTAAAACTAAACAAATTAATTAATGTCGAATTAGCTTGTTTTAAGTCCAAAGCTTACTTGTCTTCATTCGCATATTTAATTTGAAAACAAAATCAAAGCCCACCCGAATTTTTTACAAAATGCTTATCATTTATTATTATATTATTATTAGTAGGCTTAGCAAATAGACGTCATACACCCATCAAGTTGGGGTTTCCTGTCTTAGCACATTAGATAAAAATAAGAAATAATCAATATCTCAAAAACGGCTAAACAAAAATATCAAGTATGGCATATTTGCTATGTTTTCATGGGTATTGAGTTCGTTTTCAAAACTTATTCTATCTTTTTCTTTTATATAGCGTGTTCTTGGTCTGGATAAAGAACACGCTATATAAAAGAAAAAGATACAATGAGTTTTGAAAACGAACTCAATACCCATGAAAACATAGCAATAATTTGAAAGAGAATTTTATTTCGAGCTCAAAAATAAAATAAAACGGGTGATGTTTCATAAGACAAAACATAACTTGGCCTTATATCTCAGAAAGTAAAGGATCTGGATAAATTCCGATTTGACTTCTGGAATCCTCAGAGAAAAACCTCAAAAGAACCTTTTGACCTAAAGCAAAATTTTCATAAATAAAGAAGTTATAGACCCCATCCCAAAATGCAGACTTTTCAGAAACCCCTCGTACATATCAAGATGCGGTTTATCACCATTAAACTTCTCTTGAAAATTGAGCGTCGCAAGGGTGGTCCATTTCTTTCTTTCTCGTCTAGAAATACCTTAAACCCCAAAAAATTCCCAATTTGAATCACCCTGTACGTTTTATTCCCAATATTTATTGGAAAATTAAAATAATAATTTTTTCGGTCAAAATATTAATATTTCTATCGAAGCACTTATGTTTAAAATAAGCGAGGGTATTACATACCTAAATATTAAATACGTGTCTCTTTTTTATGAACAGTTTTGTACCTACACATTATGATTTATTTATTGAATTAAAATTGTGAATATTTGTGCATTTGTGAATAACAATCAAGGCGCCTATAGTCAGAGGGGAGTCCAACATTTAAAATGTGGCATTGTGACGTCACGTATGTACCGATTTAAATTTTATCGTATGAATCTATATCCAATTTTTTTTTATAGTTTTGTAATTTTTCTTTGCTTTTAATACTTTACTCCAGTGGTTCCCAAAGAGTGCGCCGCGGCGCCCCGGGGCGCTGTGAGAAGAAACCAGCTCCTGATAAGGTAGAATTTGAGTTACGTTTGGCAACGCCGGCGCCGCATCCGCTATTAATTGAGCCTCGAGCCCGAGAGAGCAGAGCAAGTTTCTAGAATTTCCAGAAGCCCGTATTCGACCTGCGCGTCACTCGACGAATTTTTGCGAGCGCTCTTTGACAGTATTTAAGTCGCCATAGTTCGCTTTGCTAGGTTAGTTTACCGTAAGAGGAATTGTAAGCGGTTGAACTGTTATGATAAATAGAAGTAGTAATAGAAACTTTTAGTAGTGATACGAACTGTTGTGATTTACGAACTCAGGACACATAAACGTTCCAATATGGGATCGGTTTCTTCATTTTTTCATAAAAAGTTAGTCACAAGATGGAAAGATTTTTTATTAAATAAGGAAATTGATAGATCGAGACAGAGTGATCAAGCATGGACAAGTGACGGAGGAGTAGAAAGAAGGAAATATTGTAAATACGATGATAGCTATTTAAACTTTGGTTTTACTTCAGTAGAAGTAAATTATAAGGAAAGACCGCAGTGCGTACTCTGTTTGAAAATTCTAGCGGTCGAAAATATGCTCCCAAGTAAGCTAAAACGACATCTCGAAACCATTCATCCTACGGTGGTTGGAAAGTCACGCGAATTTTTCACAAGAAAGTTGCAGAATGTACAAAAACAAAAGAACGTGTTTACTCAACAAACTTCAGTACCTAGCAACGCACTGCTGTCCTGCTCTTCCAAAGTGGCATACAGGGTGGCGAAGTGCAAGAAACCTCACACCATCGCAGAAGAACTTATTTTACCGGTTGCTGTCGACATGGTTACCAATATGATAAGAAAATCGGCGGGAAAACTAGTTTTAAAGGTACCTTTATCTAACAACACTATTAGTCGAAGAATCCATCATAGATCTGAAGATCTTAATGATCAATTAATAGAGAAAATGAAAGGCAAAGAATTTGGTCTGCAACTTGATGAGGCTACTGACAGTAATAAAGATGCCTACCTTATTTGTTACGTACGCTTCGTGGATGATAATATTATTGTTGAAGACCTTCTTCCGGAAAGGCTCAAGACTAGTTTCAAATTCTCGACAAGTTTATAACAGAGAATAATTTAGATTGGGAGAAGTGTATTGGAGTTTGTACTGATGGCGCTCGATCATTGTCTTGCCGTTATGGTGGATTGCAAGCACTTATTCGCAGTATTCATAGGGAAGCACTTACATCGAATTCGTTGGGCTGTGAATTGAATTTGGTTATAGAACGTATCATAGAAGTAGCTAACTACATAAATACGAGGCCGCTAAAAACCAGACTACTCAAAATTCTTTGTATGGACATGGGAGCTGAACATACTGCGCTGCTATATTACTGCAGTGCACGATGGCTTTCACGTGGAAACGTCTTATCCCGTACATTCGAGCTACATCAAGAACTAGTACACTTGCAAATAACTATGCCGCAATAATTTAAATTAAAAAAAAATGGTTAAATCAAAATAAAAACAAAATTATGTGGGTTATGGGGCCCAATGTTTCTTTGCGAATTCCCAGTAATCCCAGCGAGCCAGTAAAGTTTTCTTGGTTCTTTGATAGACTCGGGGTAATGCCCGCGCAGCGCTAGGCCTTTTTCGGCGGGCGACCGCACACGCGGAGTGGTTTCGTATTTGTTTTAGAACAATGTTTTTGAAAACACATTTTTGAAATATAAACATAACTTCGAATGGTTTTCTGTCAGAAAACGTAAAAATACTCTTCTGTCCCACTGCCGCTCGATTTAAAGTTTGTTGAAAAAACACCTGCAGTTACCATGTGCCACAAAGGTATGAAATTCAAATTTCTTAAAAAACAACAACGTGAATCTCGTGTCCGTAAATAATTTTTTAATAAAATAAAAATAAAACTTCATATTTCTTATTGATTTTTTTGAGATATATATACCAAGTGGTATATATATCATAGTTACGTCCTACCATTTAAGTATTATAATAAGTAGCACCTGTTTGTGAATCAAAGCCTTATATGCCTTTTTTAGTCGAGACTTTAAAAGCGGAACATCCACAAGATCCCCAGTATTTGTGTAAAATTTTGTTGAAAGTTCAACTTGATTCTCTTTAAAATGCAATTCACATACCTAACAAGTACAAAAACACATTTTAAATTACCACAGTATGTTATTTTTGTAATATGTTAATTTTACTGGGGTATTTTTTAAGGTCATGAAGTTTAATGTCGATTTGAAGTTGGGCTGACAAAACCTCGAATTATTAAGATTTTTTGAAGAGAAAATGGCAAAAATCTAGTTTTTTGCTATTTTCAAGGTCATTTAAGGTTGGATGACCTTGAAAGTAAATTTTTTGGAATCCTTGTTTTTGAATTATATGGAATCGAGTACAATCATGCCCCGGTTGCGATAGTTGTATTTTTTATGATTTTTGGCCGCGATCTTGAAAGTTGACGTCATATCAAGCCCTTCTACATGGATGCGAACAAAACACTCGGTAACATATTGTGTGACTAAAGAGCTATCAATCCTACATAGTCACAAAACTCCTTCATTCCAAATGCCACTTACACATGCCCCTTCACTAATAGGGTCTTTTCTATGACCGCAAAACCGTTGTTTTTTCAAGCATGTGCTTTTATTATTTTTTTTTCGATATTTTTTTTGTCGTAGCAATTTAAAACAATTTAATATTTTTTTACGGGAAAGATTTGTGGCGTAGAGGGCAAAGGATAAGGGAATATATCGGAAAAAAAAATTCCTCGACCTCGACCACGTTTTTCCACGACATTTTGTAAATATGTTTGGCTGAAATCATTAGTTGGAAATACGCCAATGAAGCGTACCTTGATTTGATTTGATTTGATTTATCTCAACAGCAAGTTTTGGTCTTGAAATCCCTGACACTGCAGCTTCTTACCTTATGCTGTGTGCCTTCCTAATCTAAGAGGTTTGAAGACCTCGCGAGGAGCAGCAGCCCCTTTATTAGGTTTCTCTGGCAGTTAGCTTCTCTGGAGGGGTCGTCCGAGGAAAAACTTTTTTCCGATTTATTTCCTTACCCTTTGCCCTCTACGCCACAAATCTTTTCTGTAAATTTATTAGGGCGCTAAATTTTCCCTTCATTTTGTTAATAATTTTTTTTGCGTTTCTTGCCAAATGACGGCTTATCAGCGAAAATACGCCAATGAAACGTACCTTGATTTGATTTGTCTCAACAGCAAGTTTAGGTCTTGAAATCCCTGGCACTGCAGCTTCTTAGCTTCTTAGCTTATGCTGTGTGCCTTCCTAATCTAAGAGGTTTGAAGACCTCGCGAGGAGCAACAGCCCCTTTATTAGGTTTCTCTGGCAGTTAGCTTCTCTGGAGGGATCGTCTGAGGTTTTGTGTTTTGCAGAAGGTTAATGCTGGACACTCAAATATGATGTGAGCGGCTGAGTTGTCATCCTCATCACATAGTCTGCAGGTGGGTTCGTCTCTATAGATTCCCATCCTATGCAGGTGTTCTCTCAGTGCGCAGTGACCGGTTAATAGCCCCGTCACTTGTCTGATTTCTTTCCTTTCCTTTCCAAATACAGGTTCAGGTCCTATAAATGGTCTTTCTGATCCTCTTCTTGCTAGAGAATCCACGTGTTCATTGCCTGCTACCCCTGTTTGCCCTGGCACCCACGCAAGGGTGACTCTATTGTGTTTCGTTAGGGTTAGGAGGGTTTGTGGGCTTCTGTTATTATACAAAGTTTAAATGTTTTCTATAGTGTAGTTTCCCAAATAATCTAACAGGTCCTTGGCGGCGCCAGGTATAGTCTACAGATAGGTCTTCTTGATGTATTTTTATTCTATGCACTCCTTGTTTACTTTTAATGTGGATCAAAACGATTTTGTATTATACATAGAGTTTGCTGCAAAACAGCGCAAGTGCCCGTTTATAATTTAAAATTTTCCGTCCAAGGAAAACTCTTAATAAATATTTACCGGCGCTTCCACATCTCAAAAGGAATACCTAGAGGGGCAAACATTTATACAGCAAATGCTAATGCAAGTTTCGCTCGTAGATATAGGAAAGGATAATAGAATAATTATTTTAACCTACGACCAACAAATAATACTAATATTACGACCATGTCAACACGATTTTAATGGCTTATTTACGGTACGATGGCGTGACAAGCGAATAAATTTTATTTTATAAGATCATTAAGTTTTTCTACGGGTTAGGTATACCAATACCGATGCGTTAAAATATCTACTTTAATTAGACATTACAGTCGAATTTACTCTAAATATTTACACCTAAACTACTACTACTAAAGGGGACTAAAATTTAAAACCAATTTTCAAAGAACATTATTTTGATTATTTTTTATTGATATTGCAAAATACCAACCACAAAATATACCCTATTTTAGGAGAAAATGCCCTAAAACTATTTTTTTTACAGGTTTCAAAATAGCAAATGGTGAATTCGCCAAAAATTTGGCACATAGCTTCATTATCTGAGTTTGAGGTTATAAAGTTGGTGATTTTTTAGACCACCTCTGGGATGTGGTTTAAATTTATAGCCCCCAGAAAGGATTGTTTTGTGGCAATTGTAGTAAGTAAAGTAGTCGTTTTTACAAGGATTAATTTATCTTATTTACTATCCCAGGTTGTTCATTAACGAATAAAAAACACCTCCAGTTTTTTCCATAAAAACGCCATATTTTGAACCCCTTTTCAGCACTAAAAATATATTTATGAGGATACTATGAGGCAAAACAAACACAAGTGAAGGTCACTGATTATGGACGAAAAATATACCCAACAAAAAAACCCAAAACAACTAAATTAATTTCTAAGCAGCTAATATTTTCAAACTGACATTTCGACAGTGACAGAAACTTCAAGAAAACTTTCATTTAAGTTTTTTAAGACATTTTATAAATAAAAACACCTTCCACCACCATCTAAGTCGTTGTGTGACATCAAGTATTAATTGGAAAAATTAATTAAAAAGGGTAAGTTTTAATTAAAGTGACATATAACACCAATTTTAATTTGTTCTACACAGGGTTTACTATTTAAACCCCGCGTGGGATTAAATTTATTAATTTTCTTTTCTTCTAAATTTAAACATTCTTCCTAAATCCAACAAAAGATTGTGTTTAAGATGATTATTCAATAAACAAATTTATTAAAATTCTTTTTTTAAATAAAACTATGTCCCAAACTTAAGAAGGGTCACTTTAAAATGCTTAAAATCAAAACTTTTACTTAAACTTAAAACCGTTTTAAAATAGACTAAACCTTTTTAGTAAATCTCACCGTTAAGGTTGGCAAGCTCTTTTTGATGCCTTGTTGTTAGCATATCTTTGATGCGTTTGTGAAAGCGTCCTAAAAAAAATAGTTAAAATTATGCTTACAACGTACGTCGTAACAAAACCAATTTTTGTTCAGTGCTTGATGTACAGGTTTACTTCATACCGCTTACTTCTATTTTCTTACTTGACAAAAAAAATGAAAGGACAACAGAATAAAAAATAGAAGGAGTGAAAGTGTGGATCAGGCATTTATGAAAACCGACAGTTAACAAAATGGTCAGGATACGCTAGCTGCGTACGAATACTGCAAAGGTAGTTGTAGAGATAGGTATGACGTAGTCGCTGTTCTACGATGTATCTGTTCTGAGGATGCGCACTGAGATACGATTACGATTAAGCAATCTCTATTTGTGCAACTTTAAGTGTCTATTGTCTAATAAGCGTTCAGTTAGAAAGCGTTCTCTATTCCACTCTCCTACATCTATGGTAAATACTAATGCAAGTTTCTCTGTGTCGCGCGTCTTCCCCGTTTTAATGAGACGAAGAGACAAAGTCCAAATTAACTTGGTTTTAGCAAAGCACGTCAAATTTACTGGGCCGAAAGCAATGCTACAGGCTTGTGTAAATATAATTCAGCGTAATTGGCAAATTAATTTCTTTACAATTATGTATCATCTTTCTCTTTCTGTCTCTCTCTATTCTTTTACCTTCGTCTCTCTCGATCTCTTTTTATCTCTCTCTTTCTCTCTCTCTCTGTTTATTATTTGTCCCAGCATCACGAAAATACTGCAAACTGAGTTTAAATACGTACTGCATTTCTTTGATTGAGCACTACATAGGATTTACTACATCAAAATCGGTTTAAGAAAATAAAAGTTATGACCATCTAAAGCAAAGAGTTTCGATAAAACAGCAGGCAGTATCTTTCAACTTCCGCTTGAATAGATTTTCCTTCTTGACGACGATCTTTGCCTTTTTTCATTCCATATGATGTTGATTTTCACAGCAATATTGAGCTGATTTTTGATCCAGTTGTGTCCCCTTGTCGAGCTTTGCGTTTGTGTATTCCCACACTCGCTTAGTACTTGGTAGATGCAGTTTTTAGTGTTGTGGCTATATGATTTAGTTTTTGTTAATTTACTTATTATTGTTGTGGTCGTTTTGGAGACAGTCCAAAGATGGTATTGCTTGCCTGTTCTTCTTATCTTTTCTGAGATTCCTTTGTTGTATGGAATTATAAGAGTCACCATCCTTTCAGTATTTATGTCTGTCGACCTTTGTGTTGGTGTGGTCTGAAGAGTTTTATTCGGCCGTTCCTTCGCCGATCCTATAGAATTTTTTATTTTTCTTTATTTAAAGCTTCTTCTGTGTTGCAGATGTAGGTGGCTCGGTCTATAAGAATCTTGCAATTCCCAGTTTGATTGATGTGGAGTGGTTTGATTTGAAGTTTAGATATTGGCCAGTATGAGTTGTTCTGCGATATACGAATATGTTTGATTTATTTTTGGTGACTAAAACGTCGAGAATAGGATGCTGTCAATTTTCTTCTTCTGGGAGTTAACGCGATGCAGTTTCTTATGCTTTTGACATTATTGAAAAATTGTTCTAGTGTATTGTTGTAATTTTCCTGATGATAAATATGTCATCCATGTATTTTACCCCTAGTTTGGGTCTCTGCCATGATATTCGCAGAGCTTTTTCTTCAAGGGATTCCATAAAAATGTTGCCGACTACCAGCGAAAGTGGAGATACAGATACATAAGCATTCGAAATATTGAACACCAGTTAATACTAATTATTTTATTGCCCTTTACGAGAAAATTGCGAACTATCTAATTTAATGACCACGAATTTTAATGACCAAAAATTTTAAAACGAAAAATCCACTACTACCGTTGAAAAACCAACCACAATATAGCTATTACCATTAAAAAATCAACTACTACCAAATTCATGTAGCTACTACCAAAAATCCACTACTACCATCCCCATATAACTACTACTTTTGAAATATCAATTACTACCATCTCCATATGTCTACTACCATTCAAAAATCAACTACTACCATCTTCATACAGCTACTATCATTGAAAAATCAACTACTAGCTATATGACCTTGGTAGTTATCGGTTTTTTCAATGGTAGTAGTCATATGGGGGTGGTAGTAGTTGATTTTTTAATGGTAGTAGTTATATGGGGATGGTAGTAGTTGATTCTTCCAGAAAATTGGTTTTGAATTTCTTTTTAATTTTAAAAATATTGCTTTAGACACTCAAAAAGGGCCTAAGGCTTGAAGTTTGATTCGAGCAGTTGAAGAGCTGAAGTGCTTTAGTAGATTTGGTTGATTTAATAATGTTTAGTTACCAGAAATCTTAGGATTCATTTTTGTTCTAATCTTTCATTTGTTTCAAATAAAACATTGTTCTTATAATTATTGTTTCATAGCCAATTAATAAGGAAATTTTTTTTCCCACACGCTAGTATGAAAACTACTAAAAGAAAGAAAGTGGCCAAAGAATGCGGAAAACATCTTAATTTATATAAGTAAAATGTATCAAAATATAAGTTTATAGAAAATTAACAACTAATTTCCTTTACCTGGATTTTTGCGAAGTTGGATAAAGAAGTTGAAAAGATTCTGCGCTTACGTCAAAAATCTTCCAATTTAAGTTGCTGTTGGTTACTTACCCAAGCGAAAAAAAAAGCCGAAAAAATAATAAAATATGTGTTGTCATGGTGACACGTCAAAAAAAGTCATTTTGAATTTCCCAAATATACTCATGAGCGGAAATAACTCAAAAAAGGCTAGCGAAGAAACTAGAAAATTCGCGAACGTGGGCGAAGGCAAAGGAGCAAATATGTTGGAACACGCGATCGATAGAACATAACCGAGAAATAGTGAACTTTCTGGATATCCACTACTCAAATATAAATATAAGCGCTGCATGTGCAGTCAGTCAAGTCTAAACTCTGAAAGTAAGGAGTGTAAAAGTAGTAGCCTTTAAGAACTTGTGTGTATTTTCTTCACTAACAGGAACAGTACTCCGCTACAACATAAACATTAACAATTTCAGGCCAAGCCACTCCTCGGTGCCTCTACCGTTATATTTATATTATCCACACTGAAACCATCGTAGACACGAGCTAGCTAGATTCGAACCCACAAAATTCGTTTATCACGTCATTCAGATTTAATATGACTAAAATAATTTATGACTGAGGTGGCAAAATTTATTTTATTAGCTTTATATGGAAATGCATTTGAAATAAGGTTTTAGGGTCAAAGCATATTATAGAGAATAGAGTGGACGCGTGGTCAATAAAAGTTACAATTAAAACTAAAAAATATAAATTTTAGGCCTCTGGAAAATAGCTTTGACATTTTTCGTAATATAGATGGTACCCCAATAAGCTATATTTAAATCACTCTTTTTCCTACGTACGGGTTAATAAACGATACTATTATAATCAGTGGCATACGCTAAAATGTCAAGTAGGTGAAGAAATTCGTCAATGACGTCATCATAAAAATGTGGATGCAAGATTTGGAAAAGTCTGTTTTCAATGGACAAAAGCGATATTTGCAAATGTCTCTTTGGACCTGTTGAATTTCTCACGAATTTTCTGTACGTTTAATCGTTGAAGAACCCTTTATTATTAAGGCACACTCCACACATTCAAACACAATCTTTTTATTTAGTAGTAATAGTAGTAGTAGTAGTAGTAGTAGTAGTAGTAGATGGGCGGCCGTAGGCCTGGCAATTAGGCCTCATAATGGACCCTTTTTGCCATACCCCGCGCACACCCGACGGATGCACCTGCCCCTTAGGATGCAAGTTTTCTTTCTCTAAGAGGACTTAATTTTGCCTGACACCTCTTTGTCGAGAGCAGGGATCTTTAGACTGCGTAGCCAGTATACACAGTGAACCGCCGGCTTTACACCCCCTCCGAAGGGTGGGCCTGCTATGTGTTAGACTTGCATCTATCTAACATCGCTACCGTCCCACTAGAGCTTGGTTGACGGTAGACTTTTCTCCCCAGCAGCCCGCCGTCATATAGGATATAGGTTGACCCGAAAATCGAGGTCCCGGTTTCGCTGGTCGAGGTCGCCGTCAGAGTCTTCAGATGCATTCTTTTGGAGTGGTACTGCTACCCGAAGGTGGTACCGCCTCTTTCAAGTTACCCTCTGTCCACTCCCGCTACCAAATCTGTCGGAGTTCAGCCGCGTCCCATGGAGTCCCGATCTCGGAGAAGTCCAGGTCGTCCTTTTTTTGGGACACCGGCTAGTCTCCTCTACCCAGTTTGGTGGGGTCCTCGGCCGTCCACCTTTGAGTCCCGCAAAGTTTTCGGTGCAGTGTCAAACGCGCCGCCTACTTCTACCTCGTTTTTTGTTACTCTATGCACAAACGTCAATTGCGGAGCTGCTGAGAAGTGGGGCCGGCCGCCCGTCGTCGTCTCGAGACGCATTCGGTGTTGTGTGAAGCAAGGCACTATTCACTGCTCTACGGCGCGCGGCGGCGCCTATTCTTTTTACTTAAATAACCAACATTTTTAGCATTATTCCCGTCAGCTGAAGTTGACGGTATTTGCATGTCCATATCTGTATTGTCTTCCATATCACACGACTCACGTACACTGTACACACCGATAGCCGTTTAAACCTGCAAATAACCTACACTCCATTGATAGCTTCCACGTCCGCCTAAGGCACGCGTCCCCGACTCGATGCTCGATGCATTCAGCTGGTTCAATGACCTCTCGACGCACACGAAAGCAGGCATACTGCTGCTGGCGGCGTATTATAGCTGCAGGCTACAGATTACCTAGCAGCGGCAATAGCTTCTATTGGATTTGTTTTAGAGTAGTGAAGAGCCGCGAGCACCCGACACGCGAGCAACTTTCTGCTGTGTCTCGGTTTGGGTCAAGGCCGCATTTATTATGGACTTGATATTTTAAATAATTTGTAGCATTTTTATTACAACTTAAAGTAATTGTTGCCTATTTCAAAAATTACATTTAAGAAAATGATGTTTTCTAGAGGAAACAAAATGTGTAGCAAAAGTAACTTTAGAAGATAAAAATTAAACATAATTACAAAAATATCCCTTTTTCTGTCTCGGGTTAAAAAAGATATTAGAAGAATCGTACTTTCCTTTAAATATAGTTTAATGACAATAAAATTTACTTTTCCTTTTACCTTTTTTTTAATTCCTTGAGGACTTCTAAAGTTATTGAATGTAAAAATATTAAAAAATTAAGTTAGAACTCAAAAACGGCAACACCACAAAAATTGACTTCTTTTATGATATGCAAAAAATTTGCAGCCCCAAACAACCAACAACCAGTTTTTTTAATAAAAATAAATAATTTTAACGTGCAAGAGTGTAAAAATCTCCCGCGAAAACCTTTGCTTCGTATGATTTTGTTTAAACCCTGAATATTCTCTTTTATTAAAAAGATTTTTTTTACCTATATATTATATACACCATATTGTCAAAGGAACACGAACATGTGTACATACGACCAACAGAGCCATTTTAGTTTCCAGATGTGCCTTTGTCAGCCGTTTCATATCTGTTGCTGAATATAGTCTTTATTATAGGTTTATGTCTGGGCAAAAAGGCCTTTATTGGAAAAGAGAAGGAAATAATGGAAAAGAGGTTAAAAACCTTCGAATCAGTTTCTTTGACCACGAAGAGTTTAACAGGAATGCAAAAATCAAAATTGGATGGGCATCCCACAACGAACACCCAAGCAGTGGTAGTAGAAGAGGGAGTCTACATAACATTGGGGGATTTTTGAAATATCCTATTGGAAACATGACAGGACTGTTACAGACCTATTTTTTGTTGAATATTCCTTAGGAGTTTATGATAGTTAAATTTATGAATATACCAACAAAAATATTTTTCTAAGAATTTTGATATTTTTGCTGAAAATATTACTATCTTGTTTAAAGAACGCGATTTACATGATTTATAATAATTATTTAGTTCATTATTATTTATTTTAGGTAGATGGCACTCAAATCAATATGTTCCCTATGTAGCAAGTAATATTATCATACATATAAGAGAGCAAAAAGTTCTTTAGGTAATCTTTTGATAACTAATCTTAAGTAGTACATCAACATAATGGTGATACATTGATATACCGACCATTAATTGTCAGCTATAGTCATTGGGATCTATTTTCTATCCTTAATAGTTAGGCTACTCCGTAATTGCACTTTAGTGAAAGAATAATGCATATTTGGTGTATATCTTAAGATATTTATCTCGTGGGTATCTGGACACGTTTTGAATGCTATGTGGTATCATTTAGCGAAAAAGACATTATGGGAATATTGTAGTCATATTTTGGGGAAGTGCCTAAGTATATTACTATAACTTTAATAAAAACGTTCTGGCCGTATTATAGTCATGTTTCACGTCACGTTTCTATCACATTTTTATCACCTTTATGAGCTAAAACGTAACTTATTGCCGGAATCTGTTAGTAATATTCCCAATGGTAAAGTGTAACATTCCTATCACATTCTTTGTTCTCTAAGAATATGACTATTATATTACAGGTGAGTATGTTTAATTGTTATGTGGGCGGGCGTTCTGCCCGGCGACTAAGCTCTACGCGAGCCCTTTTCGTTATCTGCCAGAGCACCCTTCTGTCTTTCGGACGAACCTTCGATACTTTGGATAAACGTCAGGTTTCCGACCATTTGAGCATCAAGATTACTTCTTTAAGTACTCTGTAGTCTGGACATCTTGCAAGGTAGTGCATGGATCAGTCGTCCCGCTCCCAGCTTTCCCTGCAAGTTATTGATTGATTGATTGATTTATTTTATACAACAAGGTAAAATTTAGGGATGCCCTGACACTGCAGCTGATTGCTTATTGTATCCCTTGCTGTATCTTTTCACCTTATAGAGGTTCAATGCCTTCGCTAGATTCAGCACCCTCTTTACAAGTGTCCTCTGAGAGGATGAGAAGATGCTTCTTCTAGAAAGTGCCGAGATCTCCAGTAGTTAATTAAGTGCGGGGCGCTTAAAGATGATGTAAGAGGCTGATTCATCATCCTGATCAAACAGTCTACAAATGGGTTATTCCTGGAAAATTCCCATTGTGTGCAGATGCTTCCTCAGTGCGCATTGACCGGTTAAGAGTCCTGATCTGACCTCTCGAGAGCTTAAGTATCTTCTCGGCCAGTGATGTCGATGGATATTTTACCATTGTTTTGCTGCGTTGTTGCTCTGGTCTCTGGTTCTAATGTGTTCGTTTCTGATCCAGCGTTCTAGGAGGCCACGTAATGAGGTTTTTGGTATACCTAACATAGATTCAGGTTCTATAAACCGTTTTTCAGATCCTTTTCTAGTGTTACCTTGTTGTGATGAGCTAGGGTTATTAGAAGTTGTAGGCAGTTCCATCTCTCTCTCTCAACAAGTTAATTCCTGATTTACCTTCTTCTTTGCCAGGTGCTCTTAGAGCAGTAAGATTTCCTATCAAATGCTCTATGTTTTTGCATTTCCTACGCAGCAGGAATACCCAAGGAACTCAAGCGAATAGAGAAATAATTGAACGACATGTGTACGCTTATCAGTTACTAGGTGACACCTAAAACCGGTTTCAGGCTTTCTCCGAGGGTTTATACGACCTTGGTCGTTGGAGTGTGGAATACCCATCTAGTTTTGAATTTTCGGTATTTCCACCAATGTTCTTTAGATTTTTTTAAATTTTAATAGAGTCTGGATAACAAGAAAATGATAATGTTTAAAATAGGAGGAGTATTGATCTTTTTAAATTTTAAACGAGCAAACCGTAAAATATTAGATAGTAGTGTGTAGCATTTTTAAAAAGTAGATTTTTGGGAAAATTTAAAAATGGCAAAATATACAGAGTGTCTCATTTAAAGAATACATGTTTTTTTACCATCCTGTGTATGACTTGAGGTAAGTCTTGAGTAAACTATCAGAGAAAACTTAAAAAATAGTTCTTTTAAACAGTTTCTGTTTAAACCTTCTATCACAATTAGTGTAGCCTCGTGATGGGGAGGGGAGAGAGTTATAATGGATCACCTTGTACCTACCATAGGCACTATATAATAAATATTTCTTTTTGTTTCAGGTATGTCTACGTCTTTACAAAGAGCGCAGTTCAACTAAGCATAATCTGTAAGGTAAACTTTTGTTTTTATTAAAACGTTTATTAAAACTTACGTAAAACAATTTGTTAGGCTTTATAAAAATAATTTAGAAAACACCCACATCCAAGCTAATCCTAAAATAAAAATTATCTTCCCTGAGACAAGAAATATATGAAAAAGTAATCTCCAGGTTTTAATTAAACACCAAATTCGCTTTTAATATATAAATTGGATTTTCTTTAGCCAAAATAGGGAAATTGAGTTTTCTTTTCGCAAAATAAAGAAATTGTTTTTTTCTCCGCGCCGAGCGAAAAAATATGACAAATATTTTTACACTTATCCGTATTTATACCGTCTGTCCCAAATGTTTGAAATAATGGCTTTTTAGGAGAACTATCGTTTGTTTTCAAAAAAACTTATATATACCCAAAAATTAAATATCTTTTTAAATTGGACACCCTGCACATTATTTTATTTTCTGAATTATTAGAAAATAAGCTTTTCAAAGTTACCAAACACGTTGGCTATATCTTTTATTTTCTCCAAGATATTGAAGTTTAAATTTGTGTGGAAGGTATAGGAAAATAAGTATCATAGGTATTATTACTGAGTATTAATTTCGATTTCCCTATCTCTTCCATACAAATTTAAACCTAAATATTTTGGAGATGATAAAAGATAGACTCAAAGTGTTTGGTATTTTTGAAAAGCTTATTTTTTAATGATTCAGAAAAGGAGATAATATACAGTGTATCCAATTTAAAAAAAGATAATTTTTTTCCATATTTTATTTTTGGGACACCCTTTATAAAAAGGTATACATTTTTCGAAACTGGTTTTTTTCCTAAAATGATCCTATATATGTTTATAACCCTCCTTACTCTCCATACCTCTAACTCTGGGAAATGAGAAAGTTCAGCTGTCGAATGATGTTAAATACTTGAAGGAAATACTAGACTCTAATGTAACATGGACTCGACATATCAAGAACATAATAAAGAAAGCGGAAATCACCCTGGCGGAGATTAGATGCCTACGTGGAAGACAGTGGGGAATCAGACCACACATGGTACACTGACGGATCAAAAACTAACGAAGGCAGTGGGGCAAGAATATTCAGGGAAAGACCTAGGAGAGATCTGCATTTCTCACTGGGATTTTACCCTACAGTGTTCCAAGCAGAAATCTTTGCCATCCTAGAATGCGCAAGAGCAATTATATCTATATACTCAGATATCCAGACAGCCCTTATGGCGCTTATGTCCCCGAAGGTCACCTCAAAGCTAGTGTGGGAATGCTTTGCTGAACTAATAAAACTGGCAGAACATAATAAAATAAAATTAGTATGGATGCCAGGGCATAGAGGTATCCAAGGTAATGAAGAAGCTGACGAATTTTCAAGACAAAAACATGAAAGCCACTGGCTAGAAAGACAGGGGCTAAGACACAGCAGAGCCTTTATCAAGAGCCTGAATGGCAAACTTACGAAAAACCTGCTAAGTTATAGTAGCATGCAAGTGAGAACTATAATAGGAATGATGACCGGCCATATGGCGGTTAAAGTTCACACAAACAACATGGGCCTGTACCACGGAGACTTGAGCTGCAGAGTATGCAATCAGGAACCGGAAACAGTAGAACATGTAAAGTGCCAATGCAAGGCACTTGATCGCAAAAGGTACCTAATATTTGGTGAATTTGAACTAGACTCAATATAGACTGGGGACTACTCCATCAAGGACCTGTACAAACTTGCACGGGGGACAAAATTGTGGTTAGCCTAGGAACCAAGAAGGTGCACAATAAAACAGTGTGGCTTGCCAGCAGGTAGGTTGAAGTCGCAATCGGGAGGTTTTAGTCGGTAGGAATCCAACACTACCTGGGCTCTTTTGGTAGAGGAGAAATGACTTCGGCAGGAAAGTAGTTCGGACGTCTTATGCAAGATTTCCCCTTGAGACCCTTAACAACAAAGTTTTTTTTGAAACACCCATAGTTCTTTGGAAAGAAGATAAGAGACCTATCAAAAAAGGTGTAAAGCAAACACACCAATTGCGACATTCCCACTACCATCGCAGACATGATTAACGTTCACACAAACAACATGGGCCTGTACCACGGAGACTTGAGCTGCAGAGTATGCAATCAGGAACCGGAAACAGTAGAACATGTAAAATGCCAATGCGAGGCACTTGATCGCAAAAGATACCTAATATTTGGTGAATTTGAACTAGACTCAATATAAACTGGGGACTACTCCATCAAGGACCTGTACAAACTTGCACGGGGGACAAAATTAACGGAGTGGTTAGCCTAAGAACCAAGAAGGTGCACAATAAACCAGTGTGGCTTGCCACCAGGTAGGTTAAAGTCGCAATCGGGAGGTTTTAGTCGGTAGGAATCCAACACTACCTGGGCTGTCCTGGTAGAGGAGAAATGACTCGGGCAGGAAAGTAGTTCGGACGTCCTATGCAAGATTTCCCCTTGAGACCCTTAAAAACAAAGTTTTTTTTTGAAACACCCATAGTTCTTTGGGAAGAAGATAAGAGACCTATCAAAAAAGGTGTAAAGCAAACACACCAATTGCGACATTCCCACTACCATCGCAGACACTTTCGGCGCAGAACCAAAACGTCGCAAACATTTCGTCGCAGATCCACATCGTAGCAAATAATTGGGTCGCCGATCCTCTCCATCGCATAGGACATTGCGACGGGCCCACTAGCGTTGTAGGCAATTTCGTCGCAAATCAACAACGTCGCGAATACATTCCGTCGCATTATTGCTTTATTATCTAATCAAAGCACTACATTACGATAATTTTGCAATTTATTTTAAGAAACTTTGAAAACTAAGATTTTATTTTGTTTTGTAAAGAAATTCAGATTTTCGGACTGCTGGTCGTAAATTTAAAGTCGCAAGCACATACGACGTCCCCATTACTGTCGCAGACCATTTCGTCGCAAAAAATTCATTGTAACAGGCCCAAAATTTTCTATAATTTTGCGACAACATGTCCTTACGACGTAATTGTGTGTTGTGTTTTAGCAGCACCTCAGCACCAGCACCCCAAATTCTCCACTGGTCCCGTAAGCTTCTGATAATTTAATACGCTATTTTGTTGTATGTATTGCGACATTGTGGATTTGCGACGAAATTGTATGCGACGGGGAGGATCAACGACCCAATTGTTTGCGACGAAATGGTTTGCGACGGTAGTGGGAATGTCGCAACTGCTTGTGACTTTAAATCTACGACCAGTTGTCCGCAAATCGTAAAACACAGCCTAAATGCATACGTAACGTATTATTCAACAGACCAAATATTTTGAATGAGACCAAAGATCACAAATTGGGAACAAAGAATAGGAAAATTGGTTTGGATACGTCACGGACGATACGTGTGTAGACGTATCGTATTTTGTTGCAAATGCAAACAAGTGATGATTTTAAATACCGCTTTATTGCATTATTTTTTATTTTATGACTTTTTTTTATTAAGAACTCAAATTACGCCTCATGGAATCTTTACCGTTGAAACTCATTAATTTTTGTAGGCGCCAGCAATTTGCACAGAGCTGGAAAACATCATTTCAGCCAAGATAGGCCTCGACGTATTTTCTCAATTCTCCTACGTACCTAGGTTCGCATATACAGTACGTTCCAACGAAAACGAAATAGGATCCTTTTCACGAATTTAGAGTATTGTTCCCGAACACGTCGATTTTTTATTCAAATTTTTGTCTTCGAGAGGGGTAAACTTTACCACTAGATTTTAAATAGGAAAAGTGGATGGAGTGGTATCTTGTCTGTAGTTTCTGAGGTATTCACCTTTAAATTTGCATGTATTAATGCTTTTTATCAATTTGTTTTTTCATCTACGATATATTCCTATGAGGGGGCAAATTTACCTGTAAAACTTAAGTTTATTTTGAAAGTGAATATCTCCAAAAGGAATCAATAAATTTTCTAAGTTTTTGCACGGTTATGGGTATAGTTTACTCCTCAAAGAAGGTTTCTGCTGCAAAAATTTTAAGATAGCCAAACTCGACGTGTCCCAGAATTTTTCTAAAATAAGGCTCTAAATAGGTTTCGTTTTCATTGGATTACACTGTATACAAAGTTTTACTGACAATAACGTTTATTTATTGTGAACTTATTTTTTTGAAACAGAGGGAAAAAAACCTTTTTCCTCCATTTTTTTGGCTAAGATCGAGTCTGCGCAGATTACTATGGGAACATCATAGAAACATGACAAAATTAAATAAAATATAATAATGATAATGACCAAAGCTTTTTCATTTATTTGAAATCCCTTCACCACTACTTCTTCATGTTTTAAAAAAATTTCCTTTTTTTAAAAACAAAAGTAAAGATCGATCTAAGAGTGAAATAATCAAAAACACAATTGCTATGTTCGACAATTTTAAGGAAAAGATCGACTTAAAGGGAGTTTACCTTCAAAAATACAAGTGGAGTGTATTTTGTAGTAGTAGTAGTAAGGGGCGGCCCGCCGGACTGGTAATTAGGCCTCTTCATGGACCCTTTCTGCCATACCCCGTCTCGCACCCTTATCCTCCCACTCCTACTACATATCCTGTTTCTCTCTCTCTCTCTCTCCGAGCCTTCTTGCCTTCCTTACGAAGCTCAGCACGTCAGCCCAACTTAGAGAGTGTAGCTCCTCCTCTTCTGTTGTGGGAGCGCCCCACGTCTGCTGCCTCAATCTGGCGTACCCGTCACACTCTCCTATCAGGTGCACTGCTGATTTATATGCCCACCCACATCATGCTAGGCAGGCGGAGTCGTCCAACACTCTGATGCATAAAAAAGAAAAGATCAAAAGATCTTGGGATGAAAGAACGAAATTTCAAAATTGGACGAGTGTCCCACAAGGAACACACAAAAGCCCAAAGCGAAAAGGGAAAAAATTAAATGATGTTTCGCCCGGGGTGACTAGCGTGGGCTCGTCAGTGGACTCACTAGTCACCCTCAATCCAGACATCATTTAACACCATCGCACACTCTGACTTCCAACTCTGAAACACTCATAAATAGGCATCGTTCCGCATGGTACTTATTATAAGTCGCCTGATACGGGTTCGTCCTGGCGTGTTAATATTTCCAATAGGAATATGCTCCTAAGACAATCAAAACAAGTGCTTACGCAGCCGATTATGCCCTGTCAGCATTCCTACTAACAGTCCAATGTCCTTGCCAGTTTTTCCCAGGAGCCATTTAGTTCTGGCTGCGTCTGGTCCACTCACGAACAGTTTGGAATGTCTGTACTCTCGCTCCTCCCTCCAGGACGACTTCAGTTTATCGCTCGCCCATTTATTGAGTTCACTCTGCACCTGTTTTCTTGTGATTCCCAAGAGCGGTTCCGGCCCAATATAATGGGTTTCGGCACCAGCTCTGGCAAGTTCGCCCGCCTTCTCGTTCCTTGGTATTCCCTCGTGGTCTGGGACCCACATCACTGTCACCCTCTTGTCTTCAGACAATGTCTGCAGCGCGTTAACGCACTCCTTCACTAGGCTACTGACAATTTTTGGTAAACTAAGAGCCTTGAGGGCAGCCTGGCTGTCAGAACATATGCAAATGTCCGTCTTGCCATTTCTGACCTTTGGTAAGGTTGCCGGCATGATAATGGCGTATACCTCCGCCTGACAGACCGTAGCGTGCCCGCCAACCGGGTAGCTTTCTTGAACGTCTAGGTCTTCCTCATACACGCCTGTTGTCTGCCTGGCTGACAGTTTTGATCCATGTAGCAAACCGTCGCATCTGTGCTTAATTCGTTTCGGAATTCTTTTCTCTGTCACCAATCCCGTTCTGGTATTGTGACTTTGTACTTTTTGTCAAACCTCCATAATTTCGAAGGAGTCCCTACTGGCATCTTTAGAAGAGGCAACTCTTTTATTACCAGTTCCTTCCATGGGGTACGCATAGGTGGGAACCGGATGTTATGTCAGTATCGCAGCATGTCATATTTCGTCAGGCTGTGTTTTACCCAAAAGGCTTCATAAAGCTCCAAAATTGATGACGAAATAGTGGCAAGATTTACCTTTCAAAATTGAATATCTCGATTATTAGAAGTGACATCAAAAAACGAAGTTCTCGTCTAGACTTTACATCGATTCTACTACAAAATAAATCCCACTTATATTTTTGATGGAGAACCCCTAAAACTGGAAGTTATTCATGTAACTCAACTTTTGTTAACAAAGATACGTCATTTGTGTTTCAAACTATACGATATGATATGCAGCAATTTTTAAGATTTCGCTGACTCTATTCCATTGAGATAAAGGTTTAAGTTTAATTTAAAAACTCTCGAATAATTGGGCGTTCTTTGTGGACCAAAATGATATAGGCAGTCAGAAGAAAACACGTTTGAAGTGATGATATTGTCTTTTTAGCTTTATTAAAAGACTTATTTAAAAGGATTCTTAGTTAATTTTCTAAAACGTTTTAATGAAAAACATTTTTTCATCATTTTTAACTTTTGAAATATTTATGATAAAACTGTTATAAAAAACTGCCAAGAGCATGGCTGATATGTTTTATACACTTAAAGAAAAGGATTTGTTTGACAAAGGTATATTTGGATATAGCTTAATGAATAAACGTTTGAAAAAAAATATACAACGTTTGCGGCGTGTCACGGTATCGGCAGCCCTGAATCATAAATGACGTTCAAATGTTAACAGTGTCAAATAGCGTTAGTCCTTGGGCGTTTTGGGCATGACCAAAATCTATCTATTTTGCCTCCTATTCTAGTAGTAGTAGTAGTCGTACGCGAATATTTTCTTATGGTTTTGAAAATAGGACCCCAGTGCCCACATACAATTTGCTGGTGTATATAGGGGTACGTATATTTATTTTTAGCGGTATATAAACACATCAAGGGCATGCTGGAAAATTTAACGAATTTTCAGACTTAATCCAAGTAGGCCTTGAGCTGACGGGTGGCTAGAACTAATGAGAAATTTTCTGAACCTTATTTACGTTCGTGCCGCTTAATTTTACGTAATATTACATTTTTAACCGATTTTACAGCATACATCATTCGGCCGGTTTGGCGGAGCATATTTTTTCTTTTTACTGAACTTACATTGAAACTACTATCCCTTAGGTTTTTCACGATGGATATGACTGAGATCAATTGACAGAAGATTGTCAGGAAAGAGCTGCGTTTTGATTTACACGGTTTTTGACCTCTTTCAAATGGAACACACGAAAATATTCTCATTAGGGTACTTTCAAGTGCTTAAGTTTGGTTAGGATCTTTACATGCGGCAAGTGCGGCATGTCCTTGCCTCTCAGTTTAAACGTAACACGGTAAAAAAAAGTATATCCATAATAGAAGATAACGATCATTTTTAATAATAACAAAAAATTTTACAATTTTTTATTTAAAATTAAACCTCAATCGTCAATATTAACGGTGTACTCATAGTAGTGCAAGCAAAAATTTGTGCACCTAATTAAAATTGTTTAAAATTAAACTTTGTCTGTAAAAGAAGAAAGAAAGAAGAAGAAGAAGCTGGATTAACCTACACAACTAATATTGTCGCCTCTAACTGGATTTTTGTCAGTGATTTCGCCGCCCCTGGCTCTTGCGACCTGAGCAGTTGCCCTGTTAATATCATGAGATCAAAAACCCTGCACTTTCATTGGTAGACGTAAAATGCAGGAACAGCCAACATACATTTTGATTATCTCGGACGGCAGACGCAAACGCTAACTGAACGCCAACTTAGTTTATAAATGAAAGTACACAGACGAATATCCAAAGAGGTGAATCCACAAAATCAGGAATCGCAGAACATGCATAGTCAAAACAACAGCGAACGAAGTGGACAGAAGCAAAGGTTTTGCACAAGGAGTCACACTGGAAGAAACGAAAATTCCTTGAAGCTGCCTTTATTGGGCAGAATCAGGGTATTTTCAGTAAACCAAGTGTTGAAATTCCAAATATTTGGAAGCCCCTCCTTGGGCGGAGTCAACTTCTTAAAATTTCCCATAGCATATAAGTACGTAGCCTTAGGAATAGACTGTATTTTGCACCTGAAGACGATCAGAGATTGTACTGATGAAAATGTCGTGTATAAATAAAATATAGACAATGGAAGTCCAAAACTCAGAGTTAATTTTAAACACATCATTGTCTTAAACATTCAAACAGATCTTCAAAGTGTTAACTGCGAACGCGGACAACGTTTATAAATCCTGTGTTAGCAATAAAGATACCCATAGGAATAAAATCCTGGTGTATTATACTGTGACCTACTTCTTTGCCAAATTTTATAATATAAATCGTTTTAGGGGCCTTACATAAATTTTTCTTTTTAAAGCAGATTAAGGGAGTCAAATGACAATAACGTATTATTAGTAGAGAAATTAAACTAGGAAAGTTAAAAGAACCAGAGTGCAGACAGTCCAAGCTACTCATGGATGCTCCGAATATAGCCAGAACTAAAGGGCTCTTAGGCAAGACCCGAAAGGACATTGGCTGACAGGGATGCTGACTGGACATGATCGGTTGAACAAACATCAATAATAAGAGTAGCAGGTGATCCCGTGTGGCCCGCTTACGGGCTCGAAGAGGAACCGGCGCAGCCCTAATAGTAGAGTGCGATGCATATGCCAGATCAAGTGGGGATTTCCTGCGACAGAAGAAGAAGAGTTGCATTTGTTGAAATGGACCGACGTACTGAACTGCGAAAAGAAGACAGGGAGGCCGGAAGAAAGAGTTGCAGCGGAAGTGGGGGCATAGGAGTAAGAAACCCGATTGTTAGGCCTACGGGCCGCCCCTACACTACTACTACTAAAGGAAGCAGCGTTCATACAGAGGAACCAGAACCTACATTCTCAAAAAAGTATCAGGGGATTATAGATTTCAATAATATAAATAGTCCAGTGAACATATTTGACGATTACAAACACACGCGAAATCGAAACGTTGTGAAAAAAATAATTTCAAAGTTTACTCTCAAGTTCGATATTGTTGTCAAAAATCTGTTACTGTCATCGATGCCATTTAGCTTGAGGTAGATTATGGAAATTCGTAGCAATATTTTTAAATCTACGGATGACGTTGAAGTTTTGGAAGTTCTGTGCCGAAAATCGATAACCTTTGATTTTGCATAATTACCTCTATCCGATGTTGCGTGTTCTTTAGGGCCGCTTTCGTCCGAATACGTTGAATATTAAATTAAGGGAATTTTATAACGTAACTAAAAAGTAATAGGAAAAAGGTGGGTAAGTTGCACTAAAATTTTTGACGGCTATTGTTTTACCAGAGGTAAGCAACACGATTTGGCAGTTTTTAGGGAAATTTTGATAATTTTTTTGTTTGTTGGCAACCATTGGAAATGAATAATTTTGTCAGTGTCACATTTTTGATTTTCATATACGTAGGTAATTTGTAAAAATACACGTACCTACGACTTTAAAAATTAAAAGATATCATGCATTTACCAAACTGGAAAATTAATATAAATATTCGAATTTGCGAGGTATATTTAAATAATATATATTATTATTTTAACAAAATGAGTATCAAAAAGATAGATCAATAAAATTTTTATATTTTACCTACTACTAACATTTAATGAATAATTTTGATTGGTACACTAATGGATCCAAAACAAAATACGGCGTGAGAGCAGGAGTAGCAGGTCCAGGGACTGAGATCTCAGTAGGACTTGGAAAGCTAGCAACCATATTCCAGGCCGAAATGCATGCCATAGAACTATGCGCTAAAGAGATTACAAACAGGGGTCTATCCAACAAGAGCATTAGGATAATGTCGGACAGCTTAGCTGCTCTGAAAGCACTAAGAAGAATTGAGTCCATACTAGTCTGGAACTGCCTAACTGCTCTACTTCTAGTGAGCAGAACCAACAGGATCACACTTATGTGGGTTCCAGGTCATACAGGGATAGAAGTCAATGAAAAAGCAGACTTCCTGCTTCGACATACCAAGGGCCACCATTGACAAAGAAATCAAAGAGGAAAGCGTTGCAGCACTGGCTCTCAACGCCTGGGCAACTACACTCCAAGAAGTTCCTAAACAAGCCAGATAAACGCAGAACAGATCAGCTCTTAGACCTCAATAGGAATAGCCTGAGAATAATCACGGGACTGTACACGGGGCAGTCCCGACTGAACAAGCACATGAAAGACTAGGAGTAAGCAACACACCGGGGTGTAGGTTCTGTAGCTAGGAGGAGGAAACGCCAGAGCACATCATAGATCAGTGCGTACAACTGCAAAGGACAAGAATAAGGATACTTGGCCCAGGCTTAACAGAGCCTCAAGACTGGAAAACAGTCTCACCAAACAAACTGATCTTTTTTGTCAGGGAGATTGGGCTGGATGACATCTAAGTAGGGATGAGCCCCAATAGGCCATCAACCTACTACCAACATTTTTAATATATGTGGATCTACCTCATGTGTTTTGGTGAAAGTTTAACATATTTTATTAACCAAAAAAGTTATCTTTCTTCAAAAACTTTTTGGGGAGATTACAAAAAGGGACAACAAAACACCAGTCCATTTCACAAAATCGGTTTTATATACAAATATGAAAAAAACTGGAAAGATAGGCTAATATGAGTACGTAATTTTGATAAAACAACAACTGTCAAATGTATAGAGGGCCTCTTAAACCCGGTTCTTACGTACGACTTTTTCGTGCGTGCCTACGCACGCGTCACATGACTGTAAAAACATTTCATATTGACATCATGTGACGCGTAAGTGGGCAGTCACAAAAAGTCGTAGGAGGGAACCGGGTGGAAGTTTATGTTAACGAAGTAGGTAAGTTTAAGAATTGGTTAAAATAAAGCAAACGCATTTTCCTTTTTTTCAAGGGTATCAAGGGGAAATCTTGCATAAGACGCCCGAACCACTTTCCTGCCAGAGTCATTTCTCCTCTACCAGGAGAGCCCGGGTAGTGTCAGATTCCTACCGACTGAAACCCCTTGATTGTGACTCCGACCAGACTGATGGCTGGCCAGAGTCACTGCACTCCAGCCATTACTATCTTATTGTGCACCCTTTGATCCTAGTTTAACCACTCCACTCCCTTGTACGAGTTTGTACAGGTCCTCAATGGAGCAGTTCCTAGTGTTGATTCTAGTTTAACCACACTATTAAATTTTCCCCTGTAAGAGTTTGTACAGGTCCTTAATGAATCAGTTCCTAGTCGTTATTGAGTCTAGTTCAACTTCCCCATAGGGCTATACCGGCCATATTCGGTCGCCAGAGCCTCGTCTGTTTTAGACAGGGAGCAGCACGAGAAGGTGAGGTTGGCATTTGGATATGAGAGGCTAGATACATTCGCATCATACCAATCGAAAACCTCTGGTCCCATGCCCAATGGGTGTATGCACGGTCTTCAACTGTTCCGAGCAAATATGAAGGTTACATTATATTCGCATCACTATCCCTTACTCCCCAAAGCAAACGCATATAATGTTTGGTGCCTGCTAACAACTCAATTGGTTTGCCGCCGGAATCAGAGTACCAGTCTCGCTAAAAACAGCATTGAGGATAATACATATTTTTAGAAAACGCAAAAATTACCTTTTTGTTAAGGGAGTGTTATTATTTTATTTATCGTTACAAGATAATTTATGCATGCTTGCTATAATAGCAATTCAGCTTTAATAGTGTAGATTTTTTCAGGTTTGTCCTGAACTTGATGGGAAAAGAATGCTAAAAACAAACATGTAGAAAGGTTTTAAAAAAATAAACAGAAAAATGATTAAAAAGGCATCACGCACATAATACTTTGTTGGTGTAATAAGTTTACGCTTCGTAACACCCTTACAAACGCTCAAAGTGTCAAATTTAAAACTCGTAACGTATTACAATGTTACCGCGTCGCGACCCAAGGGAACGTGATCTAATATTGGAGTGGAAAAAATGAGAGCGCCTATACAACATTTCTTTTGGCTCGGTGCGAAAGAAAACAAAAAGTAAAAACTAGGAGATTTATTTTATTCCAGGCAAATTGTAATTTTTCTGGGAACTAAAAGCGAGTCAGCTGAAATTTTGCATGGGTGTAGGGTACCACTGGGAAAGCTTAATTATAGATTTGCACCATTCTCACCCCCTTAACTTCGGCGCCATCTTGAATCATAAATTCTGTTAATTTTGCACTAGAAAAAAAATAAAAAAAGCGTTTTGTAGGGAAAAATAATACCTACAAAAGGACGCCTTTTAAAATTCTAGTAAGTTTTTTGTTCATACTCAGAAATACATTATTTAAACAAAATGAGCATAATGATATCAGTTTTTTCACTATTTCTAATTCCCTGTTACTCTGATTGATTTTTTTTTGTTATTGTTTTTATTATTTGATATTTAAATTGATGTTTTGTGACTTGTCATTTTTGAAATTAAGGTTGTCAATAAAAGAAATTAGAGATGTCACAAGCTTTTTCCTAAAAATCAATATAGAAATAGAATCTAGACATTATAGAATAGCTACTGAAGAATTTATAGAGTAGAAAAACAACATTTTTGGTCATTAGTTTGTGTGAATGGAAGACTAGAAAACTCACCAAACTTAAATAGTGACACCAAGAAGCCAATAATTTTGGGAAATAAACATCCCTACTGTCAATTATTGGTCAAGAAGTTTCATGAGAGAACAAAACATGGGGGAGTTCAGTTCGTGTTGAATGAGATAAGACAAACATATTGGATTACAAAGCCAAGAATTGCTATAAAATCAGTTACAGTCAACTGTAACGTCTGCAAAAAATTAAGAGCAAAGCCAAGTGTGCAACTGATGGGAAATTTACCTCCAGAAAGAATTACAAAACCTCCATGACCATTCTATTTTACTGGTATAGACTATTTTTTTAAATTGGAAGAAGAACTGAAAAAAATATGGTGCATTGTTTACATGTTTATCAACAAGAGCCATACATCTAGAAATAGTTGATACATTAAATACGGACAGCGCTATTTTAGCATTTCGGAGATTTATCGCTAGACGGGAACAACCCAATACGACATGGACGGATTACGGAACAAATTTTAAATCTGCAGACAGAGAACTCAAAGAAGCATTTAGAAGTATGAAGCAAAAAGAAGTTGAACAAAAGATGTTGGCAAAAGAAATTGATTAGAAGTATTTGTCACCAGCCAGCCCTCACATGGGTCGATCTTGGGAGAGAATGGTTAGAAGTGTAAAAGACACACTGAAGATTATACTCAAAGAACAGACACCAAAATTTGAAACCTTGCAAACTTTGTTATCAGAAGTTGAAAACATAGTAAACAGTCGACCGCTGTCCTATGTATCTTCGGATCACAATGACATAGAAAGTCTCACACCAAATCATATTTTAATTGGTATATCAAGCGCCGCGAAACCAGTTGGAATTTTTGAAATCAAATTTGACTTAAGGAGACAGTGGCTATATGTTCAACAGTTATCTGAGATGTTTTAGAATAGATGGCTGAGAGAATATTTACCGACTTCTAACAAACGATCAAAATGACTTCAAGAAACAAAGAACATCAATGTTGGAGAAGTTGTGATTTTAATGGATAACAGACTACCTAGAAACAACTGGCCAATGGGAAAAGTTATAAACGTGTACCCTGGCAAAGATGGCAAGATCAGAGTTGTGGATATCAAAACTTCTAGCGCCACGTACCGTCGACCAATCACAAAGATATGTCTATTGAATTTATTGGAAATGTCCGAAGAAGGCATCTTGTACTAGGAGAAATGTTGAATTTAGATTGAATTTCTCAGTATACTTTGTTATTGATTTTATTATTTGAAATTTAAATTGATGTTTTGTGACTTTTGTCATTTTTGAAATGAAGGTTGTCAATAAAAGAAATTAGAGATGTCACAAGCTTTTTCCTAAAAATCTATAGAAATAGAATCTAGTCATTATAGAATAGCTATCGAAGAATTTATAGAGTAGAAAAACAACAAACATTGTAGAGCGAGCAGCAAATTCTCTATATTTTATGTTGAAACATTTTTTTTTAACTAATTCTTTTTGTTGTACACCGAGCCAAATGTTCAACAAACTTCACCGATAAAAATATTGGAAAAAGCTATATGTAATCAGCTTTTAGATTTTCTTAGTGAGAACAAGAAAATAAACAAATTCCAGTCTGGTTTTAGAACTCAACATAGTTGCGAAACCGCTTTACAGTGTGTCCTTAATAAATGGAAAGATAATTTTGAACAAGACAAGGTCACTTTAGCAGTTTTCATAGACTTAAAGCGAGCATTTGAAACAATTAGTAGAGCTAGAATGATAAAAAAGCTTTAAAAAAAGGAATTCTGGGATCTGCACTGGATTTGCTTATTAATCTTGTAAGTGATAGGTGGCAAAAAGCAAAAGTTAACGGGGTAGTTTCAGATAAAGTACAAAACCATCACGGCGTCCCACAGGGAAGCGTATTAGCACCAATAATTTTTTTAATCTACATCAATGATATAACAGAAGTAGCGTTACAATGCGTAATTTCACTTATTCGCTGATGATGGATTGTTGTTTTTTTTTTCTGGGAAAAATATGAGAGAGAAAATGGATGTAATAAACAGAGATCTGGAACACATTCATAAGTGATAAAGAGAACAAAATTTATGTTAATTGGTCAAGTTAAATACCAAACAAGTTTTGAAAAAGAAAATGTATGTGCTAAAATTAGGAATGACCAAATTGATAGATTAAGGACTTTTAAATACCTTGGCGTCATAATAGACGAGCACTTGAGCTTTAAGAATCACGCAGAATATATTATTAATACAATTAGTTTTAAACTCTCATATTTTTATGAAACATGCAACTTTTTAGACAAATGGACAAAAAACATTCTGTTCAATTCACTAGTATTACCACATTTTATATATTGTGCAACCATTCTTTTCTTACTACAAAAGAATGAAACATCTAGGTTGCAAAAATTACAAAATAAGGCAATGAGATGTATTCTGCGTTGTCCGAAGAGAACTCCTATAAGAGATATGCTGAAGGAACTCGATTGGTTGCCAGTTACAGAATTTTTTGATTTCCAGGCACTTGTTTTTATTTACAAACTAAAAACTAAGAATGCTCCAATTTACTTACTGGAGGAAGTAGAATACAATCGGGTTTTTAACAAAAGTTATATTTTACAAGATGTATTAGTTTGTTTCAGCTAAATAAATGATTACTAACTAACTAACCGATCCTGCAGTCGCTCTGCGCACGATTTAAAAATCGCTGGAGGACGAGGATTCGTTATGGTATCTCTACCTTTTTATGGCCGTTTTTTGTAATTTTTTTACATAAGCCTCACTTAGGTATTGCTTTTCCCTACAAAATGCTTTTTTGATTTTTTTTCTAGTGCAAAATTTACAGAAGTTATGAGCGAGGAACCGATTTAACTCTTTGATTCAAGATGGTGCCAAAGTTAAGGGGGTGATAATGGTGCAAATCTATATTTAAGCTTTTCCGGTGGTACCCTACACCCATACAAAATTTCAGCTTGCTTGATTTTACTTCCCAGAAAAGCATAGTGAAAAGTACAGTTTTCCTGGACCATTTTTTAGTTTTAACGCATACAAAAAATAGCAGAAAAAAACTCTTCGCGTTCTCCCCTTTTGGTAAATAAGACTTTCGCGAAAAACCTCATAAAAAGTTGAAATTTTTTCTAAATTTGGTGCATTTATTTAAAATTTTCCTTATCGCGCCCCTTTTGGGAGGCCTCTGTGTACCCTATTAAAAGAATATGCCCACAATCTAAAAGGAATCTGCTCAAGATAGTGTAATGTACAAACTACAAATGAATATATAGTAGAAAACACGAAACATCATCAAACAGGAGCTTTTGCACAAAAGGGCTAAGTAAACTACCTGATTCTCTAATCATTTATTTACTGCCACTGCTAAAAGGATTCTATAAAACAGGCATCCTTCCTGACCTTAATCAGAGACATTTTCAAATAATAAATTTAATTGAAAAGTTTTATTACTGAGAAAAAGCCAAACTCAATTTCGTTCTGATAATTCTCTAGCGGCAAGTCACGATTATTCGCTTCCATAATTCAGCACAATACAATAATGAACTTTTATCTACGACCATTTAATAATACCGCAGTAGCACGAGTGTCTGTAAATGTAAGACCTCTTACAATAGTATGAACTCGTTTGTAAATATATTATAACGCAGGATACCTACGTTGTAATAGATTTCATAGATTGATCATAGATACAGGTAGATACAGGTTTTGTGGTAAATATTTTTTTAAATTTTTTTAGTGCCAGATAACAGCATTTTTAAAACATTTATGCTGAGTTCAGTATCTCCAAAAAGATGTCTATCGCTATTTCAATCCCTAATAAAAATAGGCGTAAGAACTAAACTGTCAAATTTAATCTTATTTCAGTTTGCCCAGAGACTCCCTCTGTACAACATTATTAAGGACCGTCAGACACAAAAAACAATATATCCTCGGAAATAAAAGACACATATCTCATGATCACCCATGGAGACAAAAAATAAATGACAAAAAGTTTATTTGGCCTTGTGTGTTTTCGTCTGTCCTCCATTCCTAATTTTCCTAACCCAGAATGTCGTCTGCGAATTCGAGGGGTATTTTGAAGTTATTTAAAACGGAAGCTTTATTAAAACGAGCATCACTTAAATAAAAGAATCAACCTGAGCAACTATTCCAGAAAGTTTTTAGCCGGAACAACTTGCCTGGCCATTCTCTTCGTCCCACAAAAATCATGAATATGGACCCTGAATTATTTTGATTTATTTGCTTTATATGCTACTTTTGCTGACTGTATTAGTGTTTTCGGAACCCTTTTTAGTTTTTTTTCATTGATTGGTAGATTGTGGACAACAAGGTAATGGGTCAGGTTCTTCAAGTGCCATGATGTCTTTGAACGTTAGCTATCATCAGCGCAATTTGTACCCTGTCCCGGAAATTAATAATAATTAACTCTGTGTTTCGGACTTCCATTGTCTATATTTTACTTATATACGACGTTTCGATCAGTACAATCTCTGATCGTCTTCAGGTGCAAACTACAATCAATTCCTAAGGCTACGTACTCATATACTATGAGAAATCACTTAACCTTGAAGTTTAAGAAGTTGGCTCTGCCCAAGGAGGGGCTTCCAAATATTTGGGATTTCAACACTTGGTTTACTGAAAATACTCTGATTCTGCCCAATAAAGGCAGCTTCAAGGGATTTTAGTTTCTTCCAGTGTGACTCTTTGTTCAAAACCTTTGCTTTGGTCCACTTCATTCGGTGTTGTTTTGACCGTGCATGAATGGCGATTCCTGATTTCGTGGTTTCATCTTTTTGGGTATTCGTCTGATGTTCCTTAGGCCTAACGGATAGTGGTCTTTTAGTTTCGCCTATGTATGATTCACCACACTCACAAGGAACTTGGTAAATGCATTCCTTATTTTGTTTGTTCTCCGGTTTTGTTTTACTAAGAAGGCTTCGAATTGTATCACTAGATTTAAAAGTTGTTTTAATATTAAAGTTTTTCGCTACTCTTCGAATTTTCTCTGATACTCCTTTACCGTATGGGATTGTAAGGAATGCATTTGCCTGGTTTTGGTCTTGTAATCTCTGTTCTGTTTGTTGAAATTTAGAAATAGTATCTGTTATAAGTTTAAGGCTGTAACCATTCTGCTGCAGATCCTTCTTAATGTTTCTTATTTCGATTTCCAAGTCATAAGAATTGTTAAAAATTTGAACGGCTCTGTTATATAAAGTTTTGATTATGCCTCGTTTGGTTGTAGCAGAATGATTTGAACCTTGATTTAAATATTGTCCTGTTTGAATGGGTTTACGATAGACTGCTGTTCTGATGACTTAAGTCTTTATAAAAACAAATCTTATTTATTTAAGTATGGTTATGTTATTAATCTTCTTTTTTCTAAATACTCCACCAAATTTTAGAATGCCGGTTTCACAGTTTCACTTCTATTTCTCTCTCTCTCTCTCTCTCAAAAAGAGTGAGAACAATAAAATATAATTTGGCGGCTGTCTGGTAATTTGACGCAATCTCGATCTCAATACGATCTTGATCCAACCCTAAAAATTTTCAGGGTCGGATCTAGATTGAAATCGATTTGAATACTGGAAAAATAGGCGTTTCCATGGACGGTATCGGATTGAAATCGTTTTCATAACGAACTCAATTCCCATGAAAACGTAGCAAATATTTAACTTTTACGGAAATAGAAAAGAAAAAATCACCTCACGCAAGTGCGGGCGGAAAAATATTTGTTTTTAACCTCAAAATTATTTTTTTTTATTTCATTATTTGAAGCAGTAATTATTACAGAAATCGAAATTGATCTTGGTGAAAGAGTTTCCAGATTTTTAGGACAAAAAGAACCCCAAATATTGTAAACAAGAAGCCAAAATCGCGAGTGCACCTGTCATTAGTATCAACCTTAGTGACAAAGTTAAGGAAAAAGAATTTTAGCATGAACCAGCTTTTTACTTAAGGAAAAAGAAAAGGGTAAAGTTACAGTTAAGGAAAAGGAATTCAACCATGAACCAGCCTTAAGTGCTTTTCATTTGAATTCGATCAAACGCTTTCTCATAATCTATGAAACAGGCATATACTGGCACCGACACATTCCTAGACCGCTGAACTAAGACTTGAATGCCAAACAGGGCCTCTCTTATCCCGAACCCATCACGAAATCCAAACTGCATATAATAATAGGATATATAAAAGCTTGTTTCCAATTTAATCTGAGTCTGCGTGACGTTGTTACCGCAACTCCCCTAATTTCTTCGAGCCCCGTTCCATCCCAAAAGCGTGTAAACTGCATCATTCCAAAATTTTAACAAAGTTTCGTGACTTGCCATGTAAAAAAAGAGATATAAATATAAGCAGCACGACATTGAGTGTGAGAGCTTTACAGAAAAGGCCACTCGTAAAAGACCGAATATTAGCGATCTTTAAACCATAGTTTAATAACTGGCTGGAAACCGGTGTTTTAGAGATCCCAAAATAAGGTAGGCGCAGTTGCGGAACACAGGTGGAAGAAACTAAGATTACGCGCGCGCATTCGAAGATCGGTCATAGACGGACGTCTACAGCATGTCTTAACTGTACGTCATTTTTGACTGATAATACAATAATATTGTTCTTATTATTTATCGTCAATTTGGTTTCTAAAATAGTAAAAAAAGGGTTTGGTGCAATGCACATCATAAAAATGGAAGAAATTCTTTATGGTTTTTTTTAAATTTTGTTTTCAAAGGCCTACTTCATTTAAGAAAGTAGTGTCCTCGCTCATAAAAATTTTTATTAAAAAAAACTTTTATTAAATGCACTAAAAATTAGAAAATAATTTTTTATCTTTCTTCGTCTACAGCATGTCTCAGCTATACGTCGTTTTTGACTGATAATAAAATAATATTTTTCTTATTATTTATCGTCAATTTGGTTTATAAAATAGTAAAAAAAGGGTTTGGTGCAATGCACATCATAAAAATGGGAGAAATTCTTTGTTTTTTTTTTAAATTTTGTTGTCAAAGGCCTACTTCATTTAAGAAAGTAGTGTCCTCCCTCATAAAAATTTTTACTAAAAAAAACTTTTAAAGAACAAGCTTTTATTAAATGCACTAAAAATTAGAAAATATTTTTTTATCTTTCTTCGTCTACAGCATGTCTCAGCTATACGTCGTTTTTGACTGATAATAAAATAATATTTTTCTTATTATTTATCGTCAATTTGGTTTATAAAATAGTAAAAAAAGGGTTTGGTGCAATGCACATCATAAAAATGGGAGAAATTCTTTGTTTTTTTTTTTAAATTTTGTTGTCAAAGGCCTACTTCATTTAAGAAAGTAGTGTCCTCGCTCATAAAAATTTTTACTAAAAAAAACTTTTAAAGAACAAGCTTTTATTAAATGCACTAAAAGCGATAGGCGCCGCACAAAAAACAAAAACTTGTAATATAGGTAATAGTTCTATCACAGTCTCACAAATGATTTTAAGAATAAACTAGATTTTTTTTAAAATCGCATGTGAACACATCTTAATTCTACCAGACAAAAAAAAAAACATTCGCGTTTTCCAACGCCCACGCAACGTTCCGAAAAAAAACGTAACTAGATAAAATAAAATATGAAGCCTTCTATTAAGATTGACATAATCCACAAATTATTTCTTTTACGTAGTTTTTATGAATACAAATGTAAGTGCAAATCCCAAGTTTATGTCTTATGTAGATTTGCAGAGAAAGCAAGCTGAAATCCTTTTATGTAATCTGCCTTTATGATGTTTGAGGTTGTTTACGTTTTGCATTTTATGCCTTGGATCTAGCAAAACTAGAGATTACAAAAAAAAGGATTGTAAAAAATGCTGTTGCTTTTATTTATGTTATGCATGTCGGTCATGTTGCAACATTTAATTCTAATTTACATTTTGTTGGAGAATGCAACTATAACTGTAGTGCACTTATACAGTACGAAAATATTGATTGATATCAATATATTATGTTGAAGTTTTTGTAATTTAGTTGTCTAATCACAAAACATATACCTACGGACTTAGAGAAAACTCTTACTAAGGGCATCGTAAAAAACAAGTTACAGCGCCTCTGGGGACTCGGTCTCGAAGCTCACGCGACAAATTGCGCCGATGACATCTATCTTAATCAATGTCCATCAATTTCATCGACTTTTCATTCCTTTCATGAAGTCTTTTTATTGAAGTTTTTTAAAACAAAATTATGATTGTTTTCCACAAACCAAAACTACACTTTTTTGCACTCGACGCGCGTTTCGCTAACAACGTTAGCATCATCAGGAGACGATAAACAATGAACTAAATTAATCTACGCTCTATCTTATATACAATCCTTTAGTGGGCGGAGATAAGACTAATAAATTGTGATTGATCACGATTTTTAATCCTACCTCCCCTCAACCAAAGAATAAAGTGTACTAAACGGGATAGGTCCTCTATCTTTATTTAAACTATTTCTGGATTTAATGATTTCCATACTTTCATATGCATTCAAAAGTCTTTTGTTTGGTACACTTTTTACAAGTTTTAGGTTATCTAATGTGAATCTATGATTGTTTTCAAAAGCATGCTCGGCCACACTTGACTTTTCTGTTCTTCCGTATTTTAAGTGTGCTAAGTGTTCTTTAAAACGTGTTTGAATAGAGCGTCTCGTTTGGCCAACATATTTTTTATCACAATCCATGCAACTAATTTCGTAAATTCCACTTTTTTCTAGAACTGTAGTTTTATCCTTGGGATTTCCTAGTAAGCTTCTTATTGTGTTACCGGATTGATATACTAATTTAAGACCGGTGTTATTAAATACTTTCTGTAATCCTTTCGTATAATTAGGATTATACGGAATTGATACAAATTTTGAGTCGCAGGTATCTTTTTGTCTGAAAAAGGTAGAATTCCGAAAGGTCTTTTGAAAAGAATGTCTATTTATCAGCTTATTTATTAAGCCTTCGTCGTAACCGTTTTCGCCAGCTATATTCCTAATCCTATTCTTTTCTGCTTCAAATCTTTCTTTGTTTAAGGGGAAATTTACTAATCTATATGTTAAAAAGTGCAAACTTGCAAGCTTATGATGTAAGCAATGAAAAGAGTCATTTGGAATATACCTGTTGGTGGCCGTGCCTTTTCTGTATAGGTCAAAGTCCAATTTATTCTTATTTCTTATAACTAAAGTATCTAGAAATGGCAGTGTACCGTTGTTCTCTGTTTCATAAGTAAATTTAATAGTGGGAAATTTGTTATTTATTTTTTCCATTAAATTTTCAAGACTAGTTACTTTAGTGTTGAATACTGCAAACACATCGTCTACATACCTGAACCATACTCTGGGGAAATACTCAAATTCTTTTCTTATATCTGATTCAAATTTGCTCATAAATAGGTTTGCGATAAAAGGTGATAAACTATTACCCATTGTGGTTCCTTCTAATTGCTGGTAGTAGTTATTTTTATATTGAAAGTAATTTTGATTCATGCAGAGTTTTGTTAAAGATAGGTATTCTAAAGTCTGTTTGTCTTCTAGATTGTTTTTTCTTAGTAGTTCCTCCAGGTATTGTAAGGTATTGGGGATCGGCACACTAGGGAACAACGAACTAACATCAAACGAGATTAAAATTTCACCTTCTTGGAGTGAAATATCTTTAACTTTGTTGATAAATTCAAGGGAATTTTGAACAGAAAAACCTTTTTCCTTTATCGGTAAATTTTCAAACTCGTTTGCTAGCCATTTCGAAATGTTGTAAGTAGGTGATCCTACAGCAGAAACTATAGGTCTAACCGATTTTCCAGGCTTGTGGATTTTCGGAAGACAATACAGTTTGGGCATAGTGGGATTGCTTACTTGTAGTTTATATTTGATATTATCAGTAATAATATTGTTACATTTTTTAATTGTGTTTTTTACTTCGTTAATCATTTTTGGTAAGGGGTTCTTTGGGACTTGTTTGTAGGGTCCATTTTTTATTAGGTTATCTACCCTTTCGAAATAATCTGTTTTATCTAATATAACAACTTTATTACCCTTGTCAGCCTTTAGATAGAAAACATCTTTTTCTCTCAAACTTTTAATTGTTTTATTGTGATTTAATGTACTATTTTTATTGTTTTGAATGATGTTTTGAGAGATCTGATATCGGCAAGCATCTCGCACATAGCCCTTTGTACCTTCTGAAAGATAAGAGATTGAACTTTCAATATTTGCAATAATATCACTTAAATTATCTTTTTGTGGGGGCAACCAACCCAACATAGTGAAGTTTTTTAGTTTTGTGTGTTTTTGGCCTTTTTTGAAGTGTAATTTCTTGGATATTTGTAATAAGTACAATTGGAAAACTATACCCAAGTGTTGTGTCCCAGAGATCTTCTGCTTCATCGCTTTCCACACCCTAGAGATCAAGCTCCCCAAAGACAATGGTTTGCCATCTGAAACGCTTTATAGGTTTAGAGTATGCACCCGATATTTTAAACCAGAAAACTATTGAATTTACCGCCAGAGTCTGAAACATACTTTAAGAGTAAGTACCGGGCAAGGTTACTACATCTGGGTGCCGATTCTGGAATTTTGTAGGAAAGGTCGCACGGGAACGGTCACCTCCTTGATTCTATGTTTTGTTTTTTTTTTAACTAATGCTTGATCTTGTGTCGGCATTGACACTATGTTGTCAAACTTGAAAGAACTGATTAAGCCTTGAATGTGATGTTGTGTCCTGTTTCTATTTGTTTGAAGATTTTGATCAAGTCCTAAAATTGTGATACTGTTTTTTGAAAAACATATTTTTATTTTAAATTTGTAAAACTAAATGTCTCAAAGTTTAACATTGTTTTGTTTTTATTATTATTTACTTTATTTTATTTAGCACTTTTAAATTTATTTATGTTTGGCTTTGCTGCTGTTTTGTATTTGCATCAACCAATTATGGGTTACATTTTAAATTTGTAAAATTGATTGTCTCAAAATTTAACATTGTTTTGTTTTTATTATTATTTACTGTATTTTATGTGTCTAAAAATTGAGTAAACTTAGAAATGTGATAATATATAGTTAAGTATTTTTAAATTAATTTATGTTTGGCTTTTTTGGTGATTTTGTGTTTGTATCAACCACTAGCAGGTTACAGGTACATAATTTTTTAACAAATATTAGACCATATATCTTAGGATATCAAATTGTAAAATATTTATGTAGGTTTTTTTTTATGTGTGTTCGTAAAACTCTTTTTTGTATATAAATTTGACTGACGATTTCCATATTGTAATTTTGTACAATCGATTTAAATCAGGAAATATAAGATATTCTATTCTATTCTATTCTATTCTATGGACCAATAACGGGCTTTAAAGCTATCACGAGTTATCCGAAACCTATCCGACCACGGCCGAACCTTACCTATTACTGTGTATCGAAGGAACTTTCCTACACTTTCATACACCTGCCTCTGAGCAGGAGAAGGGGTGCTCTTGAAAAACGATAATCGAGTTACCTTTACGCGTGCACCGTAGCAGCTTGGCAGCTTTTAAGCCTTCCCTTTGGCCGAAACGAAGGATGTGAACGTTCCCAGGCGACTATTCTCTCAAAATTCAAGAATCGGCCCAGAGGAAAAACAGCCCATTCAATAGAGAGTTAATAGACCACTAACTTATCGTCACCTTATTTGCTTTTTTTAAACCACAAACACAAATTACCGTAACCGTATTCTTTTGCCCACATACAAACTGCTAATGGAAATAGAATAGAAAAGAAAACAACAATTTCTGTTTTTGCAAATTAACTTCCACAAAAAAATTAAAAACCTAACTAAACAAAAAAATAAATTGTCACCTACCAGCTGCAGCATTTGCTCAGAAGTAAATCTGATTGGTTGCAAAAAATAACCGAGCGGGCCCCGTTAAGACTCCGTAAGTATAACCTATTTTGGTTTGGTTATTTTTGGATACGGGAGAAAAATAACCGATTTTGCCTACGGTATCACAAATTTTGATGGTCTAACGCTTTAATATTTAGCCTATTTGTTGATTACGTCTTTTTTAGCCTATTCCGTTCGAAAATGCTGATGGGTAACCAGTTAAACCGAATTTTTTGAAAGTGAAGAAAACTCGCAAGTCTTAAAAGAAACTGCTGCTATTGAGGCCGATATGGGAAGACTAATAAATAGTTTAATAATAATTACAATAGTTTCGATATGTACATATATATCTTCTTAAAAGAACAATATAATATGTTTATTAAATACGACGCATTTGGTTTATTTCTTAAATTTAGTCATTAGAATCAACAATATTTTGGAAAACAAAACTAATTATTTAACTGGAATACTTTAGAAAATACCCGAATTCAAATTTCCCGGCGCCAGCGCCGCTAACCTAATGCGAGCTTCGAGACCGAGTCACTAGAGGCGCAACGGTAGCAAAAAACTTATAACAGGGCCCTAAGACGTCAGATCGCCTTCTATACCCATAGGTACATATTTTGTGTGTCTAATGTATTACTCTAATCTAAGAAAAAATTTATAAATATAAATATATTATAATTAAATAAATATATTTTAAAACTTTAACCAGTTTAGAAAGACAATACTCCAAAATTTAAGAGTTTGATGCCAGTATTGACAGATTTATAAATATAGAATAGATTTTAAGATGGCGGACATTTTTTAAATATAGCTATTACCTTTCTGTAATTTTTTCACGTGAGCCACTGGTGAAGAAGTTAACTTTTGCTTGTAGAGCTTTATCTTTCCTGAGTGTACTAATTAATGTATCGATTGTTAACATTGGGTAAAAATAAGAAAGTTATGGATTGTTCAAGTTCCAGCGAACACATCTAATAGATTAACATATTATTTACGGAATATTTACATAACATAACTAATGTTCTTTTAATTACATTATATTTACGTAATAAGAAGAGAACTTTGTGCATAACATCTATATGTTTGTGGCGGATTCATAATGTCGAAAATACTTTTTTTGGGTTTTTCGCCACTAAGTTAAAGAAATTTTTTCAAAAATATGTTCAAACCCACTGCGTTAATTCCTAAAGAAATTTGTTCGTTTGTCAGTGGTTTTTAAATAAGATAAAAGATTTGCCTACACACGCAAATCCTAACTAGAATTTAAGTACTTATCTGACGTTTCGACAGAAATTCTACTTTCGTTATCAAAGGAGTTTATTCTCATTTAAAAGAGGCAAGATCCAAAAATCTTAGAGCTTCAATAAAAAACAACAAATTGATTATTGTCGAAGAATCTTACACTTACGAAGAAGTGCTACACTGGGAACTTCCAGCTAATCCTATAACATCTCCACCTGCTGTTAGGAAGTCTCTGAGCGCACCAGGAACACCAGTTTATAGATCGCAAATCGAGGAATCGGTTCCTTCCGAAATATTGGCGCCAACCGTACCGAATTTACTACAAACTGGTGCCCCACCTGAACTAAAGCAAACTGCGAGTGGCTCCATCAAAAGTACTGAGAACAAGATCGAGACGGCTAAACCAATTAAAAATTTGTTAAAGAATATAAAACTATCTCGTTCAAATAGTACAGGAAATTCTCCACTAGCCGCCGAACAAGCTTTCCAAAGAACTTCATCTCGACTACAGGGGAAAATCATTAAATAAAAATTAACTGTATCATTCTGTATTTTGTTAAATTTCAGGGAGTTTTTAGATATTTTAGTCTGTTGTTTTGTGTTGAATTTGTACTTGATTGGATGTTTGATATTTTAATTGATAGACTGTTTTACTTTTGTTAAGTTAGAAACGCTGTGTCTTACATTTTTATATTTGTGCACTGTTTGTTTTATACTGAATATCGGTTAACCATGAACCCATATATTGAACATTTTGAAATTAGCAAAATTGAAACATTGTCGGCGTCTAATCCAGAACTATGCGAGCAAATTTTTCTAAGAAATAACTATATAAATTTCAAAATAATACATATGAATATTTGCAGTCTTAATAAACATTTTGACGAATTAGTTTTGCTCTCGAAACCAAGTTTGGCAATTTCTGGCCGTATGAGCAGGGCAGTTGTCTTGTTGAAAAATAAAATGGTCTTAATAAAGTTCTGTGACGGCTGCGAGCATGGTGTTCTCTAAAATTTCCACGTAAAGCTGTGCTGTGAGCCTTCCATTGATTCGAAATAGGGCACCATGACCTCTAGCAGAAATCCAACCCTACATATTTACCGAAAATCTTCCAGCGCGATCGTTGTTACCAACAATATAGCTTCCCTCATAGTTACTTTAGAGAATAATTAAGGGCAAAAAGTAACCAGGCCTGTTTTTTTTTTCATTCGTAAGTTTAATTATTTTAGCAACTACGCGACATCTTAAATTAGAGCCTTTCCTTACGTGATTTCATGCCACTCTTACACATCCTGGAAATTGGGTTAATCTCTTTGCCTGGGCAACAGATGCAAAAGAATTTTTTTCCATAAAAGGGATAAGATCTTGTTCATCAGTTGAAACTTTCAATAAACCAGTCCCTTGTTTTCTCTCTATTGTCTGATCTCCTTCTCATCGTTTTTTAATTTTTATAATCGTGGTTTTACTGCGTCCATAATGTCTAGCCACGTCCCTAATTGACCATCCTAGTTGTAGTTTTGCCAGGAGTTGGGCTTCATCAAATAAAGAAATTTGTGGAGGCATTTTTTATTTATTTTTCAGACTGACATACTTTGACAGTTTAAAAAAAATACAATAATGGGTGACTTTGCTTGTCAAAATAGACCAAGGTATTACAACAAAAAGTATTGTGTACCACTTTTATGATGCCGATAGTGTACCTACGCAGTAGGCTTCAAAGATCTCCCCACTACTAACAAATGAATCGGACAAAAAGATTTCCGAATAGTCAGTTAAAACCCCAGTTCCTCGGTAGCTCAGGTGGTAGAGCATTAGACTGGTATTCTAGAGGTTCCGGGTTCAAATCCGGGTAAAGGAAAAACTTTTTTCCGATTTATTCCCTCACCCTTTGCCCTCTAGGCCACAAATCTTTTCTGAAAATTAAAAAATTTAAACCACACGGTTACTTAGGGAAATTATAAACGAACGTTTTACCAATTGCCACAAAACAATCCTTTCTGGGGGCTTTAAATCTAAACCACCCCCCAGAGGTGGTCTAAAAAATAACCAACTTTATAACCACAAAGACAGATAATGAAGCTATTATGTGCCAAATTTTTGGCGTATTCACCATTTGCCATTTTGAAACCTGTCAAAAAAAAATAGTTTTAGGGCATTTTCTCCTAAAATATGGTATATTTTGTGGAACAAAGCATCTTTCCAGTGGTATTTTGCGATAACAATACAAATTAATGAATAACTTTGTGTCTTTTCTGTATGGGTAACTGTTTTTGGAAAATTGGTTTAAATATTTAGACCTGAGGGGGGGGGGTACTATTTTAGATTATTAGTAAATCCTACTGTATCTGTTTATAAGTAACTAATGTAACTTGAGGAGCAATAGTTATATAATTCACCATTTATAAATTAACTTTTTGTTCTATAAAATTCTTTTTAGCGCTCTGGTAGCTACAGTTTTCTTTATATAATTAAATATGACTTTAGGTAAATTGATAAAACTGGAGTACAAAGTACAAACCATAAGGTAAATAAAATGATACTTTGGTGGCTTTTCAAAATGGTAAAAATGTTTGAAGTCGAACAAATACTTTTTAAATAATGAAAATTTATAAAAGTCCGGTTTTTTGGGGCACCCTATAAAAAGGGCACGTTGTTACTTGAACCTCACTACTAATAAAATAAATTGGAAGACACGAACTTGATGTAGACACAAACGTCTCATCTCGACACAGGCTCATTACCGAACGTAGTCGGTCGAGCACTTTTCTGTGTAGCAATTTCTTATCTTAGAATAACAGATATGGCGCGATGAGGGTAACAAACTGCCGAAAATTTGTCTCATGAAGTAACTCAGTTCTATTTGATTAAAATTAATGAGTAAACCTACCTAGAGGCCCTCTATACATTTAACAGTTGTTGTTTTACCAGAGGTGGGCAACTCATATTGTTCTCTCTTTGTAGTTTTTTTCATATTTGCATGTAAAACCGATTTTATGAAATTGACTAATGTTGTGTTTTCGCTTTTTATAACGGCAAGTTTTTAAAATCATCTGAAACTCATCTAGACGTTGGCACCGATGACAACATCTGATTGAACATCTGATTCTGACAGCCCTCTAAACATTTGACAGTTGTTGTTTTACCAGAGGTGGGCAACTCATATTGTTCTCAATTTGTAGTTTTTTTCATATTTGCATGTAAAACCGATTTTATGAAATGGACTAATGTTGTGTTTTCGCTTTTTATAACGGCAAGTTTTTAAAATCATCTGAAACTCATCTAGACGTTGGCACCGATGACAACATCTGATTGAACATCTGATTCTGACAGCCCTCTAAACATTTGACAGTTGTTGTTTTACCAGAGGTGGGCAACTCATATTGTTCTCAATTTGTAGTTTTTTTCATATTTGCATGTAAAACCGATTTTATGAAATTGACTAATGTTGTGTTTTCGCTTTTTATAACGGCAAGTTTTTAAAATCATCTGAAACTCATCTAGACGTTGGCACCGAAGACAACATCTGATTGAACATCTGATTCTGACAGCCCTCTAAACATTTGACAGTTGTTGTTTTACCAGAGGTGGGCAACTCATATTGTTCTCAATTTGTAGTTTTTTTCATATTTGCATGTAAAACCGATTTTATGAAATGGACTAATGTTGTGTTTTCGCTTTTTATAACGGCAAGTTTTTAAAATCATCTGAAACTCATCTAGACGTTGACACCGATGATAACATTTGATTGAACATCTGATTCTGACAGCCCTCTAAACATTTGACAATTGTTGTTTTACCAGAGGTGGGCAACTCATATTGTTCTCAATTTGTAGTTTTTTTCATATTTGCATGTAAAACCGATTTTATGAAATGGACTAATTTTGTGTTTTCGCTTTTTATAACGGCAAGTTTTTAAAATCATCTGAAACTGATCCAGACGTTGGCACCGATGACAACATCTGATTGAACATCTGATTCTGACAGCCCTCTAAACATTTGACAGTTGTTGTTTTACCAGAGGTGGTCAACTCATATTATTCTCAATTTGTAGTTTTTTTCATATTTGCATGTAAAACCGATTTTATGAAATGGACTAATTTTGTGTTTTCGCTTTTTATAACGGCAAGTTTTTAAAATCATCTGAAACTGATCCAGACGTTGGCACCGATGACAACATCTGATTGAACATCTGATTCTGACAGCCCTCTAAACATTTGACAGTTGTTGTTTTACCAGAGGTGGGCAACTCATATTGTTCTCAATTTGTAGTTTTTTTCATATTTGCATGTAAAACCGTTTTTATGAAATGGACTAATTTTGTGTTTTCGCTTTTTATAACGGCAAGTTTTTAAAATCATCTGAAACTGATCCAGACGTTGGCACCGATGACAACATCTGATTGAACATCTGATTCTGACAGCCCTCTAAACATTTGACAGTTGTTGTTTTACCAGAGGTGGTCAACTCATATTATTCTCAATTTGTAGTTTTTTTCATATTTGCATGTAAAACCGATTTTATGAAATGGACTAATTTTGTGTTTTCGCTTTTTATAACGGCAAGTTTTTAAAATCATCTGAAACTCATCTAGACGTTGGCACCGATGACAACATTTGATTGAACATTTGATTCTGACAGCCCTCTAAACATTTGACAGTTGTTGTTTTACCAGAGGTGGGCAACTCATATTGTTCTCTCTTTCTAGTTTTTTTCATATTTGCATGTAAAACCGATTTTATGAAATGGACTAATGTTGTGTTTTCGCTTTTTATAACGGCAAGTTTTTAAAATCATCTGAAACTCATCTAGACGTTGGCACCGATGACAACATCTGATTGAACATCTGATTCTGACAGCCCTCTAAACATTTGACAGTTGTTGTTTTACCATTGGTGGGCAACTCATATTATTCTCAATTTGTAGTTTTTTTCATGTTTGCATGTAAAACCGATTTTATGAAATGGACTAATGTTGTGTTTTCGCTTTTTATAACGGCAAGTTTTTAAAATCATCTGAAACTCATCTAGACATTGGCACCGATGATAACATCTGATTGAACATCTGATTCTGACAGCCCTCTAAACATTTGACAATTGTTTTTTTACCAGAGGTGGGCAACTCATATTATTCTCAATTTGTAGTTTTTTTCATGTTTGCATGTAAAACCGATTTTATGAAATGGACTAATGTTGTGTTTTCGCTTTTTATAACGGCAAGTTTTTAAAATCATCTGAAACTCATCTAGACGTTGGCACCGATGACAACATCTGATTGAACATCTGACTCTGACAGCCCTCTAAACATTTGACAGTTGTTGTTTTACCAGACGTGGGCAACTCATATTGTTCTCAATTTGTAGTTTTTTTCATATTTGCATGTAAAACCGATTTTATGAAATGGACTAATGTTGTGTTTTCGCTTTTTATAACGGCAAGTTTTTAAAATCAGCTGAAACTCATCTAGACGTTGGCACCGATGACAACATCTGATTGAACATCTGATTCTGACAGCCCTCTAAACATTTGACAGTTGTTGTTTTACCAGAGGTGGGCAACTCATATTGTTCTCAATTTGTAGTTTTTTTTCATATTTGCATGTAAAACCGATTTTATGAAATGGACTAATGTTGTGTTTTCGCTTTTTATAACGGCAAGTTTTTAAAATCATCTGAAACTCATCTAGACGTTGGCACCGATGACAACATATGATTGAACATCTGATTCTGACAGCCCTCTAAACATTTGACAGTTGTTGTTTTACCAGAGGTGGGCAACTCATATTGTTCTCTCTTTCTAGTTTTTTTCATATTTGCATGTAAAACCGATTTTATGAAATGGACTAATGTTGTGTTTTCGCTTTTTATAACGGCAAGTTTTTAAAATCATCTGAAACTCATCTAGACGTTGGCACCGATGACAACATCTGATTGAACATTTGATTCTGACAGCCCTCTAAACATTTGACAGTTGTTGTTTTACCAGAGGTGAGCAACTCATATTGTTCTCAATTTGTAGTTTTTTTTCATATTTGCATATAAAACCGATTTTATGAAATGGACTAATGTTGTGTTTTCGCTTTTTATAACGGCAAGTTTTTAAAATCATCTGAAACTCATCTAGACGTTGGCACCGATGACAACATATGATTGAACATCTGATTCTGACAGCCCTCTAAACATTTGACAGTTGTTGTTTTACCAGAGGTGGGCAACTCATATTGTTCTCAATTTGTAGTTTTTTTCATATTTGCATGTAAAACCGATTTTATGAAATGGACTAATGTTGTGTTTTCGCTTTTTATAACGGCAAGTTTTTAAAATCATCTGAAACTCATCTAGACGTTGGCACCGATGATAACATCTGATTGAACATCTGATTCTGACAGCCCTCTAAACATTTGACAATTGTTTTTTTACCAGAGGTGGGCAACTCATATTGTTCTCAATTTGTAGTTTTTTTCATATTTGCATGTAAAACCGATTTTATGAAATGGACTAATTTTGTGTTTTCGCTTTTTATAACGGCAAGTTTTTAAAATCATCTGAAACTCATCTAGACGTTGGCACCGATGACAACATCTGATTGAACATCTGATTCTGACAGCCCTCTAAACATTTGACAGTTGTTGTTTTACCAGACGTGGGCAACTCATATTGTTCTCAATTTGTAGTTTTTTTCATATTTGCATGTAAAACCGATTTTATGAAATGGACTAATGTTGTGTTTTCGCTTTTTATAACAGCAAGTTTTTAAAATCATCTGAAACTCATCTAGACGTTGGCACCGATGACAACATTTGATTGAACATCTGATTCTGAAAGCCATCACTGATGGTTAATCCATCCATCAATAGCCATCAGCCCTCGGAGCCGATTGCATGGCATGGAAACGTTTCAAGAACTTGTTTGATGCATCGATTGCTCTATCAAAGGAGAAAAAATTAAACGATGTTTCGCTTGGGGTGACCAGCGTGGCCACTGACGAGCCCACGCTTTTCATCCCGGGCGAAACATCGTTTAATTTTTTCTTGTTTCGCTTTCATCTTTTGTGTGTTCCTTGTGGGACACTCATCCAATTTTGAATTTTCGTTCTTTCCTCCCAAGATCTTTTAATCTTCTCTTTTTTAGGTTCTTTTCGGTTGATGTAAATGATTTGGAAGTTTAACTTCTTGTTTTAATTGTCTTAGGAGCATATTCCTATTGGAAAGATTAACACGCCAGGACGAACCCGTATCAGGTGACTTATAATAAGGACCATGCGGAACGATGCCTATTTGTGAGTGATTCAGTGTTGGAAGTCAGAGTGTGCGATGGTGTTAAATGATGTCTGGATTGAGGGTGACTAGTGAATCCACTGACGAGCCCACGCTGGCCATCCCGGGCGAAACATCGTTTAATTTTTTCTCCTTTCGCTTTGGTCTTTTGTGTGTTCCTTGTGGAACACTCATCCAATTTTGAATTTTCGTTCTTTCCTCCCAAGATCTTTTGATCTTCTCTTTTTTAGATTCTTTTCGATTGATGTAACTGATTTGGAAGTTTAACTTCTTATTTTAATTGTCTTAGGAGCATATTGCTTTGCTCAAAACTAAAAAAAGAAGTTTACAAATCCGGATAGTTCCAGAGATAGGCGGAAAAAACCGAAATCTTCATTTTTAGTTTTTATTTTTCTGCGCCCTTATTCTTAAAGCTGTTAAAAAACGCTTAAAACTTTCTACAGGCACTTTTTTAGGATCTACCTAGTGAGAGGTCCGTTTTTGAGACTTGACATTTCAGTGACAGGAGCACTGTCAAGTTCATTTTTTCTTATGGACACATCATTTTTTCTCCTGCCATTTGGTTCATAAAGGATGACAGATAACATATTGCAAGCTTATTTTGACAAGTCACCTGACGTTTTGGGTTTATTGACCATCATCAGCTCAAATTTAATGTTTACTTTTAACTTACTCAAGATATTTTGGAAATCCGATTGCAGTACTTTTTTTTAACATTCTAAAAATGAGAGTTTTTGTTATAACAAAATAACTTTAAAATTAACTCTGTGTTTCCGACTTTCATTGACTATATATTTTGTTTATACACGACGTTTCGATCAGTACAATTTCTTCAGGTGCAAACTCGACAAGTAGTTTGCACCTGAAGAAGGTGGTGGACAATGGAAGTCCGAAACACAGAGCTAATTTCAAATACATCTTTGTCTCAAATAACTTTACCTAGCATTCCAAAAATACGTTTTTATTTTTGTTTTTTATTCTTTGAATTTGGGCTGATGATGGTCAGTGAACTCAAAACGTCAGGTACTTGCCAAAATGAGGTCGTAATATATCTGTGATCCTTTATGTGTCCATAAGAAAAAATGAACTTGACAGTTCTCCTGTCACACTGAAATTTCCAATCTCGAAAGCGGACCTCTCATTAGGTAAATCTTAAAAAGTGCCTCTAGAAAGTTTTAAGCGTTTTTTGACATCTTTAAGAATAAGGGAGCAGAAAAATAAAAGCTAAACATAAAGGTTTTTCTCGCCTATCTCCGGAACTACCCGGAATTTGTAAACTTTTTTTTTGGTTTTGAGCAAACTGTCAAATTCCGCAACTTTGCCCTAATTTAAACCTTTTCGTATCTCCTACCGTTTAGGAGATCCCCATGGTGAGCATCGAATTTGGAACACCCTGTAGATGTCACTTGCATTCACCCATCTTGCATTCATGTGTTATTGGCGAATGCCCCATCAATTTAGCGAGAATTTTCTGGCAAATTACGGGTTTTACCAATTCCGGGTTTGATATTGAATGAGTTTGATGAACAACGGTTCGATTAAAAACGGGTCTTATAAATTTAGAATTTGTTATTGAATGGTTTTAATGAGATACGGTTCGGATAAAAAATTGGTTTGACGAATTGCAGTTTCTATGGTAAATCGTTTGTACGATGAATATTTTTATTAAATATGGTCTGATAATGGTCGCGGTGGACAGTGCCAGACTGGCACAATCACAAATGAATCAATCGAATCAATTAATCACTATATGTATCATAATTCAACGAATCATTTGCATACTTTTAGTAATAAAAAAACATTTTTTAGAAAGCTTTTGAAAACTTCGTAATCGTTTTTTTTTTTAAATATATTTTTGTATTGCTTGCAGGCCACTTCATACGCTTTAAAAGTTTCTGATATATGGTGTGAAACACCCTGTATATACCATGCACCAATATTTTTTTTACCTATTTTGTAAATAAAATTTACGACAAATAATAAGAAAAAACATTTATTAATGCATATTCTACCGTGATTGTAAAGAAAAGCAAATGTGACAATTTTTAGATTTTCTTCATTTTTAAATTTTAACAGTGAAATTTACTAAGATCTAAAATAGTATCCGCCACAGGTCTAAATATTTACACCTGTCGGGGGTACTAAATTTTAAAACCAATTTTTAAACAACACTTACCCATACAGAAAGGACACAAAGTTATTGATTATTTTGTATTGTTATTGCAAAATACCACTGAAACACTGCTTTTTTTCTCAAAATACAGCATATCTTAGAAGAAAATGCCCTAAAACTAATTTTTCAAAACGACCAATGGTGAATACGCCAGAAATTTGGCACATAATAGCTTCATTATTTGTAATTACCCAATAAAACACCTCCTATTTTGTCCAGAAAAACGCCATATTTTAAACCCGTTTTCAGCTCAAAAAATATATTTATGAGGCAAAACAAACATAACTGAAGGTCACTGATTATGCACGAAAAATATACTAAATAAAAAAAAACCAAAAAAACTATACTATTTTATTTACAAACTGAAAGTAAAACATTGAGGTTATCTAAAAGCCCACTCATTTTAAAGCTGTAGCTTTCATCAGTAGAGGTTGGTACAAGCCAAGATGCATGCAGGGGTAAAAGATCCGAACTCGCTGTTTGTGATTGAACGCAGCGCTAATATTTTTAAACTGACATTTCGACAGTTACATAAATGTAAAAAAACTTGCATTTAAGTTTTTTAATACATTTCATAAATAAAAACACCTTTTAAATAAATACAAAATTAATCTACTCCTGATTTTATTATTACCCATCTAAATGGTTGTGTGACATCAAGTATTAATTGGAAAAATTAACTATTAAGGGTAAGTTTTAATTAGAGTGACATATAACCCCAATTTCAATTTGTTCTACAGAGTGTTTACTATTTAAATCCCGAGTGGGTTTAAATTTTTAAATTTTCTTTTCTTCTAAATTGAAACTTTCTTCTTAAATCCAACAAAAGATTGTGTTAACATGATTATTTAATAAGCAAATTTATAAAAATTCTTTTTATAAATCAAACTGTAAATCAAATGTCCAAAACTCAAGGAGGTTTGGTTTAAAATGCTTAAAACCAAAAATTTCAGTTAAACCTAGGACCGTTCTAAAATAGACTAAACCTTTTTAGTAAATCCCACCGTAAGTGTCCAAAACGAGGGGTGGCTGGGTAATGCACTTTGGTGTAGACGCGGCGCCGCGCCGATGGCATTGTGTGGCATTTTGAAGCATTATTTCGAGGCATTTCGGGGGCATTTAGAGGCATTTCATGCATTTTAAGGCAATTTATAGCATTCTGAGGCATTTTTAACAGAAAAATCTGGTTATAAATGTCCTTTGGTTTACACAAAATGACGGCCGAGCCACCCCTCGGTCCATTGAAAAAAGCGGGTGTTACATAAAATCGATTTTATATAGGGTGGGCCACAAAATTCCGCACTTTTTGGATTGTCTATAACTTTTGACTTGATTATTCGATTTTGAAATACATTGAGTTTTTGGAAAGATAAAACGTGAGAGTTTTTCGATTCGGTTAAAAATTTTAAACGTATAAAATTTCAAGATGGCGGATAGTTTTAATAAATGTGTAATTTTCACGCCCCCTGAAAAAAATTTATGTGCGACACTAAACAAACTCTGAAGCTTTCACTATAGACGCTCATTGTTTCTGTGTATATTGAAGTATCATTTAATTAATCAGTTGGGAAATAAAAAAGTTATAACTTTTTTGACTATGTGTGTTTTGGCTTCGCATTGAAAAAAAAAATCACAAAATTACATAGATTTTTCATTTGCTATATCTTTTGACCTAATTTTTTAATTAAGAAAACACATCTAAATACCCATTACTTTTTTATTTCTTATCCGATTTAATTAGGTGATACCTAGATATACGAAGAAAAAATGGATATTTGGAAATACTAATTTATATTTTGTCCAGTGTCTTACTTAAAAAAAAAATAAGGCGTGTAAAACCTAACTCTTTTTAAAACTATCCGCAATCCGGAATTTTTTTTTATTGTCAACTTTTGAACAAACGGACCTAACTCTTATGTTTTATCTCCTTAAACAATTTTTAATTAAGTAATCAGGCCAAAAGTTATAGCAAATTGAAAAAATAAATAACTAACCAATAATAAATGTTAAGCCAAAACACTCATAATCTAAAAGCTTATAAAACAAAATTATGATTGTTTTCCACAAACCAAAACTACACTTTTTTGCACTCGACGCGTGTTTCGCTAAGAACGTTAGTATCATCAGGAGACGATAAACAATGAACTAAATTAATTTACGCTCTATCTTATACAGACCGCTTCAAGCTACTGCGAACATAGGGCGGAAGAAGTCTAATTTGCCAGTGTACGTACATGCAGAGACACCGCACGCCTATCAATGAAGCAACCAAAACTCAGGCTTCCGATCGCCATTCGCTGCCGTTCGCCGCCTTTCGCCTTGTATTTAGTACGCCTCTAACCACGGTGCTGTGTGGAGCGTAGTCAATGAAACCGGAATTTGGTCAATAAATACGCAAATTTTTATAACACAATTTTCTTATTTTTTGTCACTGATAAATAAGAGCGTTTTATTGTCAACTGCTCAGATTTATCAGTGACAACGTGTTACAATGAAAATAATAAGGAGAAACAAAATAAAAGCAAGTTCTCAAAATAAAATAATACATTCTAAAAACCAAAAAAATTCTCCCAGTCAAAAAAAAATTAAAGCAAATGTTCGAAAAGTCCTCCTTGCTCGGCTAGACAATATCCGAGCCTACTATAAAAACCCCTTCTAACGTTTCCAAGCATGTTAGGGGTGATAATTTGAAAAGCTTCTTCAAAAACAGATAGAAGTCATTAGGAGCAAGATCGGGAGATCGAGCTGGCCATAAAATAGTTCCCCGTGTACTTATAACCCGATTAGGAAATACATTATCAAGATATTCCCTAACAAGGCCAACATTGTGAGCGGAACAACCATCTTGTTGAAACCATGTTTCACCAAATCTTACACCTAACAACTGCCTAGCAGTTGGAATAATGTGCTGCTGCAGTAGATCCAAGTATCTAGGACCATTCAAATTGCAATTGCCGTTAATAAAAAATGGCCCAATTACGTGTTCCCCTACAATACCCCCCACCAAACATTTAGTTTTTGGGGATACTGTGTTCTTACGTCAAAATACAAATGCAAATTTTCCCTCGACCAATATCGAACGTGTGTTGGGTTATGACGATTTGACCATTTGACCATCTGCACTTTTTCGGCAACTTCGTAGACATCCATTTTTAGTTTTAAAAATGTATTATTTCAATTAAGAACTTACCCATCTGTTTCTCGAGCAAGGCAGAAATAAAACAAAATAATAAAAACAAAATGAATTTCCAAAAGATAACACTGCAGCGTGCTTCGAATCCACCTCGGTCGTACGGCACGGAGAGTAAATTGGACTTGATTCCCCCTATGTTCGTAGTAGCTTGAAGCGGTCTGTATACAATTCTTCAGTGGGCGGAGATAAGACTAATAATTTGTGATTGATCACGATTTTTAAACCTATCTCCCCTCAACCAAAGAATAAAATGATCTCCATACTTTCATATGCATTCAAAAGTCTTTTGTTTGGTACACTTTTTAGAAGTGTTAGGTTATCTAATGTGAATCTATGATTGTTTTCAAAAGCATGCTCGGTCACACTTGACTTTTCTGTTCTTCCGTATTTTAAGTGTTCTAAGTGTTCTTTAAAACGTGTTTGAATAGAGCGTCTCGTTTGGCCAACATATTTTTTGTCAGAATGCATGCAACTAATTTCGTAAATTCCACTTTTTTCTAGAACTGTAGTTTTATCCTTGGGATTTCCTAGTAAGCTTCTTATTTTGTTACCGGATTGATATACTAATTGATATATTAATAAAATTTTTAAGTTTTGGTTTGTGGAAAACAATCATAATTTTGTTTTAGTGCAACCAAAGGTTCCAAATTCCCAACATAGTTAAAAGCTCATAACTTTTTCATTTCTCAACCGATTTGATTAAATGATACATCAATATACACATAAACAATGAGCGTTTGTAGTGAAAGATTTAGAGTTAGTTCATTGTCGCACAAAAATTTTTTTCAGGTGGTGGGAAAATTGCACATTTTTTTAAACTGTCCGCCATCTTGGATTTTTGAGAAATTTTAAATTTTCAACTGAATCGAAAAAGTTTCACGTTTTATCTTTCTAAAAAATCAACATCTTTAAAAATCGAGGACTTATATCAAAAGTTATAGTCAATCCAAAAAGTGCGGAATTTTGGCGCCCACCCTATATAATATATAACCACCTTTTCCAGTCACAAAGTTAACCAAGAAAAACAAATGTTTCAACATTTCTGCCCTATCGCTCTTTCTCTTTAACATTTCCGTTTGAGCTTCGACGTCTCGTGCACCTTCTTCGTTCATTCTAAATAATTAATTTCCCGCGCGTTTTCCGTTTACGTGGCATGGTGGGCGTGGGTTTTATCGTTCTTTTAGTCCCAATTATTTATTTAAAGAGTAATCATTGTTTTTAATTTAACAATTTGTGCCGTTTACATTTTTTACTACTTGTTTCTAGGTTATATTATTAAAATTTAATTTTTGGAACGAAATTAATTTTTTTTATTACAAAAAAGTTAATACAAATTTCGTTTTACTTATTATTTGTACACTTTCTAAAAAGCGGTACCTTTATTGTCACGGATTAGACTGAGAGAGTAATTTTTGTGTGTGTATTTGAAATCAGGTAATGAGGGGTCCAATTCGTTATGCTGCTTATACAGGGTTCCTAAGCAAATCCTTAGGGGGCCAAGCAGCCGTGTATAAGACGCAGAAAAACGGAAAAGCACATTAGGCAGAAAAAGATGGGCATGGGGCGATGTTGTCACTACATCTTACACGTAGTAAATCCATTCCAGGTTGTTGTTTTCTAATGTTTTCCATTTTCATACCTTTAGGACTGGAATAAAAATTGTTTTTGCTCGACTTTAATCCCAAACTGACGAAAGATATCGTAAAAAAAAATATTTTTCGGTTTTTCATTTTGTAACCATTGTCCGTACGCACTGTTTACAGGCTGGGGACTGAGATACATGCAAATGCCTAACCTAAAGCGTTCATACACGGCCGGAGAAATCGACTGAGATAGTTCCGTAGAAACTTTATCAAGCAAATAGGACGGGTTGACGCCTTCGAACGTCCAACCCGGGTTTTGCACTTTGATTCGAAATCAAAAAGGAGGAACAGTCAGATGTGGGGCCGTGCACAAATTACGTAACGGTGATTTTACCAATTTTTGACCCCCTCCCTATGTAATGTTTTGTAACGGTTTGGCACGCCACTCCCCTAATATTACGTAACGATTTCAAGACTACTACTACTACTACTACTACTACTACCCCCCCCCCAAAAAAAACAAACTTTTCACTTATTTTCATTCAAAATTTTCTTAGTTTCACACAAATGCAAACGCTGTCGAAAACCCCCCTCCCCCCTACGTAACGTTTTGTAACCCCCCCTCCCCCCTATGACCATTACGTAATTTGTGCACGGCCCCTGTAGTCCCAGTGGAGGAGGGCGAGAAAATTGATATTTTTTTCTTAAAAATTATACTCTTTACACCTATTTCTTTGCGTTCCCGAAATTACGTAATTTTTGAAAAAAAATTGTAAGTAAAGTTTTATTTCGTGCTTTGTTTTTCTAACATTTTTGCGTTCGGCTAATTTAATTGAAAAATTTTTGCCTGCGGCGCCCTTTATCTTCTCACTCGAAACCAAGATCCCCTGTTTTAGGAAAACTGATCCCGTCTCTGTTTCTAAATTTTTTCGAATAAAAGTAGAGTATGACCATGGGGGAAATAATTTTTTTCTATGGTATGACGAAAATTTCGGGAAAGTTGAAGAAAAAAATAAAAAAAGTGGCAGAGCTCAAGTTTTTCGTAAAAGAAACGTTTTTTGTAAAGAAACAGAGCAAAATAAATCTTTTCACCCCTTTTTGGGTGTTACAAATATTGGCAGCCCCTTATTTTTCGCTTTTACTCTCCCGCTAGTTTTGAAGAATTGGTTCGCTACATGTTTCGAGATCATGTCATAAAACACCTCGAAAATATCAAATGTAGTGTAGGGCCAGCTTTATTTAAAATCAATAATATCGCAAGCAAAAAGCTCTGCAGGAAAAACAGCGCCGTTTATTGATTTCTTTGGCTGCTAGTGCTAGCTGCATGGTTTGGCCGTTTCCGGATAGATGTCGCTAGTCGAACAGAATAGAAATAAATTTAATAAAAATCTTTTCTTCTCGAGTATACGGCATTTTAAAAACACAAAATTTACGAAACTGAAGCGATTCGAAAGGAAATAAAAATGCAATGCCTGTGAATCCCAGTTTTTCCTCAATCATCTCATGGTGTGGCCGCCATCTAGCGGAATTTGCAGACATATTGTTAACGGTTATTATAGCAACTATGATTTATGCTCACAATGAAAGAGTGGCGACAATTTTTTCTCATGAAAGCAGTCCGGAGATAATAACAAACTGGCACCATTGCTCAATATACCTGTTTCTTTTGTGCGCGCAGAACTTTCTATGCCATTTCTGTTTGATTTATTGAAATCCTATCCCTAAGGAAAATCTTAGGAATCCTGTATGAAAGAAGTATATCCCAATATGCTATTGTTGGAAACTGTGTAGTATAACAAATATGGTTGGCAAAGTATGGCTAAATATCATAATTTTTTTATATGTTGTAGTACTCGATCAACAAAGCACAAAAATAAAAAAAAACGAAATAGGGAGCAGGATTACTTTCTGAGATATGGAGCTTTAAAGTTGACGCGTTTTAGGCCATATTTTTGGACATGGTCCAAGTTTTCTTTTTACAACTTTGTTGATTACCGTAAAAATAAAATAGTTCGTTTCTCTATTTGTCCTGAATAAAACACCCTTTCCATCCATGTAAAAATGTTTTTATATGGATTCTTTGGTACCACCAGAAAATCACTGATTCGTAAGTTTTAAAAAATAAATAAAACGACCCTTTTTTAAAAAATTACAATTTTGATTTTCTTTAAAACAAACGGCCAGATTTTAATAGTTTTTACATATGTTAATAAAAATAATATTAGTAAAACAAAATTATGATTGTTTTCCACAACCCAAAACTACACTTTTTTGCACTCGACGCGCGTTTCGCTAACAACGTTAGCATCATCAGGAGACAACAAACAATGAACTAAATTAATCTACGCTCCATCTTACATACAATCCTTTAGTGGGCGGAGATAAAACTAATAATTTGTGATTGATTACGATTTTTAATCCTATTTCCCCTCAACTAAAGAATAAAAATAAATAACAAATTTCCCACTATTAAATTTACTTATGAAACAGAGAACAACGGTACACTGCCATTTCTAGACAATTTAGTTATAAGAAATAAAAATAAATTGGACTTTGACTTATACAGAAAAGGCACGGCCACCAACAGGTATATTCCAAATGACTCTTTTCCTTGCTTACAACATAAGCTTGCAAGTTTGCACTTTTTAACATATAGATTAGTAAATTTCCCCTTAAACAAAGAAAGATTTGAAGCAGAAAAGAATAGGATTAGGAATATAGCTGGCGAAAACGGTTACGACGAAGGCTTAATAAATAAGCTGATAAATAGAAATTCTTTTCAAAAGACCTTTCGGAATTCTACCTTTTTCAGACAAAAAGATAACTGCGACTCAAAATTTGTATCAATTCCTTATAATCCTAATTATACGAAAGGATTACACAAAGTATTTAATAACAAGGTCTTAAATTAGTATATCAATCCGGTAACACAATAAGAAGCTTACTAGGAAATCCCAAGGATAAAACTACAGTTCTACAAAAAAGTGGAATTTACAAAATTAGTTGCATGGATTGTGACAAAAAATATGTTGGCCAAACGAGACGCTCTATTCAAACACGTTTTAGAGAACACTTAGCACACTTAAAATACGGAAGAACAGAAAAGTCAAGTGTGGCCGAGCATGCTTTTGAAAACTATCATAGATTCACATTAGATAACCTAAAACTTCTAAAAATTATACCAAACAAAAGACTTTTGAATGCATATGAAAGTATGGAAATCATTAAATCCAGAAATAGTTTAAATAAAGATAGAGGACCCATCCCGTTTAGTACACTTTATTATTTGGTTGAGGGGAGATAGGATTAAAAATCGTGATCAATCACAAATTATTAGTCTTATCTCCGCCCACTAAAGGATTGTATATAAGATAGAGCGTAGATTAATTTAGTTCATTGTTTATCGTCTCCTGATGATGCTAACGTTGTTAGCGAAACGCGCGTCGAGTGCAAAAAAGTGTAGTTTTGGTTTGTGGAAAACAATCATAATTTTGTTTTAGTGCAACCAAAGGTTCCAAATTCCCAACATAGTTAATATGAGTAAGCTAAAAAAACATTTCTAGCTTTTTAATATTGGTGAAATACGAAGTGATTTAAAATAACTTATGGGTAGATTGCACAAACTTTTTCTGGACAAATTCAATTCAAAAGCTTGATACGAATATGTTGGTACCGATAGGTATTCATTGGTACCTGTATTTGATTAATCAAATTGCTCGTGTGGGATATGCTTTTAGGCTAACTTGGGGTTGCCGGTAAAGAACATGATAATATTTTTCCGGTTGTTTACACTATTTTCCCAATAGAATGGGTAACATTATTTGGAAGCAAATGGAGCCGTTTCTTAAGCAAAAGTTTGACGTTGGCAAGTCGTCATAGCCTACCTTGATTTTTTTAAAAATACAAAGCCGCCGCATGCCGCCATATTAAACATTAAACAGAGTTTTAACTTTAACTTTTTGCAGGCAAATGCATGCGTAAAAACCACTTTCCGCACTTAAGTAGGAAAAACCCTTAACCGTATTCTCCTAGAAATTCAGTAATAATAACCGGAAAAATGTTATAAAATTCGTTACCGGCGATCCCAAGTTAGCCTAAAAGCATATCTCATACGAGCAATTTGATTGGTCAAATACAGGTAACAATGGGTACTAATTGGTACAAAATTATTGGTATTAAGCTTTTGGATTGAATTTGTCCATAAAGTTTGTGTAACCTACCTATATATAAGTTATTTAAAATCACTTTTCGTATTTCTCCAGTATTTCAAAAATATTAAAAAACCTTCCCTACCATTTTCGAAATTCATGGTACCACTCAAGCTAAAAATGTTTGTTTTAGCTAAGTGGCATTATTTTCAATAACATATGTAAACAGTTTTAAAATCTAGCCGTTTGTTTTAAGTAAAATGAAAATTGTCATTTTTTAGAAAAACGGTCGTTTTCTTTCTTTTTTAAATCTTACAAATCAGTGACTTTTCTAATGGTACCAAAGAAACCATATAAAAATATTTTTATATGAGTGGAAGGGTTGTTTCATTCTAGACGAATGGAGATTCGAATCCTTTTAATTCGGCGGTAATCAACAAAGTTGTGGGAAAGAAACTTGTACCATGTCCAAAAATATAGCCCAAAAACACGTCAACTTTAAAGCTTCATATCTCAGAAAATAATCCTGCTCCCTATTTCGTTTTTTTTTTGTTTTGTTGATCGAATATTAAAAATAATGACATTTTGACAAAAGCCATTTCCAATGTAATTTGTGCAGGGTCCTTTGTGCAGATACTAGATGTGGTGGTAGCTATTATTTTTTATGCGAATGTAATAGCCGAGCTAAAAAGGATAAAATAAGAAATTGGCCACAGAAACAATATTTCGTACCGCTAGCGAAAAATATTACGAACAATCCTTTAGTTCCTTCAAACAAATTATTACTTTCAAAATTGGCTTATTTAAACACTTCCTTAAAGTTATGAATAAAGATCTTCCTGTATTGAATCACATACAACAAATATTTTCCAGAATAAGTGAAGCCAAGATTAAAAAGGGGAATTTTTGTGGGACCCCAAATAAGAAACCTTCTCGTGGATTCGAGATTTGACGCTAGAATGGTGGTGACCAAATTCTTAGGAAATAAAAGAGCAGAGAATTATCTGGACAACAACCTTCTACAATTATATGAATATAGGAGATGTAATATGTCCTTAAAAATATAATTTCTACACTCTCACTTAGACTACTTCCTCGAAAGCTGCGGAAATGTGAATTATGAACATGAAGAACGATTCCATCAAGATATTACAAATATTGAAACAAAGTACCAAGAAAAGCGGAGTCTTTCAATGCTAGCGGATTACTGTAGGACGCTATGACGAGAGGAACCAGAGGCTCTTTATAAGAGGAACTTAAAAAGATATAAGAAAAGTGACTAGTTTAATTTTTCATTATTTCAATTAGCTATAAGTTAATTAGATTTAATATAAGATTAATCATAAAGTATAGCAGTTCTTATGTAGAGATGTGGTAGTTTATAAAAACCCGAATTATTTTAGTTAAAAACAATTTCATACTAAAATTCTTAAATGCCACTAAAATATTGTGGTCCTACTTTTTATTTACGACCTAAGCAAACTTTTCAAAAAATATTTTGGCCTTATTTCACTTACAAACAATCGAAAAACTCTATTTTTACACACGACCTTCAAAAAAAAAAAAAAAATTGGTTACCCAGAGCTTTTATTAATATATTTATAACATTTTCTTAACATAGTATTATTAAGGAAGAACGACGTAAGTGTCACAACTATTACATTCGCTTTGATTGTTTTAAATTACCAAGAAAAGACGTCTACCAAATTAATAACTTTTTAACGACATTAGGAAAAGTTAACAACAAGTTTTCTAAAGGCAAAAACTTTAAATGCGTTTCTCTCGAAACTTAAAATTTTAACATTTAGGTGCAGGCTAAAAATTTTTAACCTAGATTTTGTTTTTGTTGTAGTAAAACATCATCATATTTCCCGGGAAACACTATATAAAATTTTTAACATATAGCTCTCGACAAGTAAGGTCAGGGGTCGACGCGGCCCCATAGATATACAGGGTTCCTAAGCAAATCCTTAAGGGGCCAAGCAGCCGTGTATAAGACGCAGACAAACGGAAAAGCACATTAGGCAGAAAAGGATGGGCATGGGGCGATGTTGTTACCACACGTAGTAAATCCATTCCAGGTTGTTGTTTTCTAATGTTTTCCATTTTCATACCTTTAGGACTGGAATAAAAATTGTTTTTGCTCGACTTTAATACCAAACTGATGAAAGATATCGTAAAAAAAAAATATTTTTCGGCTTTTCATTTTGTAACCATTGTCCTTACGCACTGTTTACAGGCTGCGGACTGAGATACATGCAAATGCCTAACCTAAGGCGTTCATACACTGCCGGAGAAATCGACTGAGATATTTCCGTAGAAACTTTATAAAGCAAATAGGACGGGTTGACGCCTTCGAACGTCCAACCCGGGTTTTGCACTTTGATTCGAAATCAAAAAGGCGGAACGTAATTTGTGCACGGCCCCTGTAGTCCCAATGGAGGAGGGCGAGAAAATTGATATTTTTTTCTTAAAAATTATACACTTTAGACCTATATCTTTGCGTTCCCGAAATTAGGTAATTTTTGAAAAAAAATTGCGTTCGGCTAATTTAATTGAAAAATTTTTATCTGCGGAGCCCTTTATCTTCTCACTCGAAACCAAGATCCCCCGTTTTAGGAAAACTGATCCCGTCTCTGTTTCTAAATTTTTTCGAATAAAAGTAGAGTATGACCATGGGGGAAATAATTTTTTTTCTACGGTATGACGAAAATTTCGAGAAAGTTGAAGAAAAAAATAAAAAAAAGTGGCAGAGCTCAAGTTTTTCGTAAAAAAAAACGTTTTTTGTAAAGAAACAGAGCAAAATAAATCTTTTCACCCCTTTTTGGGTGTTACAAATATTAGCAGCCCCTTATTTTTCGCTTTTACCCTCCCGCTAGTTTTGAAGAATTGGTTCGCTACATGTTTCGAGATCATGTCATAAAATACCTCGAAAATATCAAATGTAGTGTAGGGCCAGCTTTATTTAAAATCAATAATATCGCAAGCAAAAAGCTCTGCAGGAAAAACAGCGCCGTTTATTGATTTCTTTGGCTGCTAGTGCTAGCTGCATGGTTTGGCCGTTTCCGGATAGATGTCACTAGTAGAACAGAATGGAAATAAATTTAATTAAAAGCGAAGATATTTCTTTCTAATGTTAACAACCTCACGATTTTATCGCTCAGTATCGTAAATAATGGACCCTGCCGCCTCCTTTAAGCAAGAAAAAGCTGTGGTTTGGACCTGAAAACATCTAAATTCATCTCATGGTGTGGCCGCCATCTAGCGGAATTTGCAGACATCTTGTCAACGGTTATTATTGCAACTATGATTTATGCTCACAATGAAAGAGTGCCGACAATTTTTTCTCATGAAAGCAGTCCGGAGATAATAACAAACTGACACTATTGCTCAATATACCTGTTTCTTTTGTGCGCGCAGAACTTTCTATGCCATTTCTGTTTGATTTATTGAAATCTTATCCCTAAGGAAAATCTTAGGAACCCTGTATGAATATAGGAGATATAATATGTCCTTAAAAATATAATTTCTACACTCTCACTTAGACTACTTCCTCGAAAGCTGTGGAAATGTGAGTGATGAACACGAAGAACGATTCCATCAAGATATTGCAAATATTGAAACAAAGTACCAAGAGAACCGGAATCTTTCAATGCTAGCGGATTACTGTTGGACGCGTTGACGAGAGCAACCAGAGGCTCTTTATAAGAGGAACTTAAAAAGATATAAGAAAAGTGACTAGTTTAATTTTTCATTATTTCAATTAGCCATAATGAGATTAATCATCAAGTGTAGCAGTTCTTATGTAGAGATGTGGTAGTTTATAAAAACCCGAATTATTTTAGTTAAAAACAATTTCATACTAAAATTCTTAAATGCCACTAAAATATTGTGGTCCTACTTTTTATTTACGACCTAAGAAAACTTTTAAGAACATATTTTGGCCCTATTTCACTTACAAACAATCGAAAAACTCTATTTTTACACACAACCTTAAACAAAAAAAAATTGTTGCCCAGAGCTTTTATTAATATATTTAGAACATTTTCTTAAAATAGTGTTATTAAGGAAGAACGACGTAAGTGTCACAACTATTACATTCGCTTTGATTGTTAAATTAACTTACCAAGAAAAGACGTCCACCAAATTAATAATTTTTTAACGACATTAGGATTTTTTTTTATGGGAAAAGTATTGAACAAAACTTGAAGGAGAAATATGTATTCTCGAAAAAGTTAACAACAAGTTTTCTAAAGGCAAAAACTTTAAATGCGTTTCTCTCGAAACTTAAAATTATAACATTTAGCTGCAGGCTAAAAATTGTTAACCTAGATTTTGTTTTTGTTGTTGTAGTAAAAACATCATATTTTCCGGAAAATACTATATAAAATTTTTAACGTATAGCTCTCGACAAGTAAGGTCAGGGGTCGACGCGGCCCAATAGATATATAAGAGAGGAATAGACAACATTTCCTAACATTGAGCAAAAACTGAGAATTTTGATGGTATCTACGTCACAATTAGCAACGTAACCATACTTTTTTTTATGCAAACAGCTGTTGTTATGTTGGGAATTTGGAACCTTTGGTTGCACTAAAACAAAATTATGATTGTTTTCCACAAACCAAAACTACACTTTTTTGCACTCGACGCGCTAAGCTGTTGTTATAGTTTGTTTTCTATTCTTTTATGTTCTCCGGTTTAGTAACAAAAAAATAACACAACTTATTAATAAAACAAAATCTTTGTTATTTGTTCCTTCAATAACAATGAACTGCAGCACACAAATTTTGAAGGTTCATGCAAGTAAAAACACGCGAAATTGTTTTACTACTTTTATTAAACGAAATCGCGGAAGTGCAACAAATATTTTTTCTCGCAATCTTTAAGGTACAACAAGGCACTTTTCTTCTCGCTGTGACGTCTTGATCTGTAATCTCTCTAAGGGCTGATTCTTGAACTTCGTAGGAAAGGTCGCACGGAAACAGTCCCCTCCTGATATCGACCAATAACAGGCTTTGTAGGTATTACGAAACCTATCCGACGACTGCCGACTTCACCCAATTGCTGTGTATCGAAGGTACCTTCCTACACTTTCATACAGCTGCCCACAGATTGGATAAATAAAAGAAAAAAAAGATAGATCACTTGATCTCTGCTGGTTTTTAGTTACGACTACCTACATGTGGCGCTGCTTGCTGCATTTGGCGCGCTCTCCTTTTAAATTATTTTTGTTTTTTTTCCTGTGCATTTTGGTGTGTTTATTTTGCTTCATAAGTGCTATAAAGCAAAATAAATATTTCGCCATCGACAACTTGTAAAACAAAAAACACTGTTTTAAAAATATATACTATATTATGTACAAATGTTATAAACTTTTAAATATATTTCGCTTTAAAAAAACCACAATAGGTAAGCAATAAAAAATAACTATTTATTCTTCAATTTTTCATTTATGTGACAGTATATCATTTTTTATTGCTCTTAGTTTATTTTGGAATAAAATTTAGGTTTTTTTTTATTTCACTTTATTTTGGCCTCACAAATTGGGTTTTTTATTATTTCAGGGGTGAATTCTCCCCGTGACATATATAATCTGCTATCAAGATTTGCTCCTTAAACAAACAAGGCGCCAGAATAATCCCAACCTACCGAATCACCCAAACCCAAAAGAATATTATGAATTACTTAAAATGTATAAATAACATTTTTTTTTTAATTTCATAAAATTGAGTTTGTGTAATTTGTTGAATATCCCTCGACTGAACGGAATCACAGTTTACAATGTTATTGTTAAAAAAAATATGCAGTTTTATCACAAAAGGTAACAGTTTGTTACATAGTTATTTTTAAATTAACCACATAATTTTTTAACAATTGTTGAAATGAAAAAAAATGATTATTAAATTTACAATATAATAAACTAAAACTTTGAAATTCTGCCATATCTCTTGGTTAGGAAAAAAATAGACTGGAAAAAATACCACCTTTAATAAAAATCCACCCTGTTAGTGATATCGTGGAAAAAGCTTCTTCTCGACCACCACTGTGCCTATGCTTCGTCTGTCTATATAGAGGTGCATTTAGACTGGTAGTGTCGTCGTAGTTGCGTTGTAGCTGTAATGAATTGTTTTCCATAGATATACATACATAAATAGTTAAAAATATTTTTTGTACACATTTTTTAATATAATTTACTTTCTAAATGCTTTAAACAAGTATTGGTGGTAATAGACCCTCCTGTTAAATTTTGGAATATATTAAAAGTTTCACCTTTCCTATTTCTTTGGTATTAAGCAAGTAACTTCCGTTTTCTCTTAATATTTAAATAGCCTAAGTTCAAAAATGCTTTAATGGTAAAATTGAGGTTGATAGGGTAGCAAAGAACTACAAAATTAAACAAGCAATAAATTATCAAGATATTGTAAGTGGTATTTAGGTATATTCCTATATATCCGCTAATCAGTCATACTGGTTTATTATAATTACGAAGAAATTAGGGCCCTTTTTCTAAGTGACGAAAAGCGCTTACTTTTAGCATTATTTCGTCGCTTGCATGGACAAATTATATAAAATAAAATGAACCAGGTATTGTATTTACGTATGTTCCCTTACTCTTACCAACTGATGTTAATAATAATAATGCTAGGCCAACTATTAACGTAAATTATTTGATATTTTAGGTAGTTTTTGATAAAAGATTCAAACTCTTCGTATTCGAAAAAAAATCAAATTACATTGAATTTTTTTTCTAATTATTTGACCAAACGAGATAGCAAAAATGCAATTTTTACAATTTTTGTCTGTCTGTATGTCTGTTTGTTGTAGCATCACGTAAAGACCGACCAGCTGATTTTAATGGAACTTTCACTATTGCATTCCTTGTGTTCCTGGGCAATACATATATTTCATCAAAACCGTTTTACGGAACCTAAGTTATCGCATTTAAAAGAATAAAAACGGGAAAAATTGGTAAAACCGCTTGCAAACCGGCGCGGCAGTGTCTAGTGTGTAATAAAAGTAATATGTCTAGTGGGTAATAAGAGTAATATTTGAGAGGGAAAATGTTCTTTAAAAAAGTTAGTTTTAAAGCGTTTTATAAAAAATTTTACAAAATTACTAGTTTGACGTAAAAAAGGGGAGAGAGGTACTATAGCGCCACTGTGTATTGTAGGTTATTATGAATTATTAACTTCGGTTGGTCAGGAGATAGGGGCATAAGAAAATATAATATTTGTTCATTTATGGAAAATATCGACTGTCTGCATTTCCACGAAATAACTCCCATGCTTAAAGTTGGTGTGTTTTCACTACAACCACCGTGCACCGCTGATAATACGGTACTATAACTTTTCTAAAGGTTATTACTAAAGCAGTACATAAGATTAAAAAGGTAAATTATTTGATATAATTTGTCCATACAAGCGAAATAATCTAAAAGTAAGCGCTTTTTGTCACTTAGAAAAAAGGCCCTAATTTCTTCGCAATTATATATATAAATCATTTTTGAACTTATATTAAGAAAAAACGGAACTTTCTCGGTTAATACAAAAGAAATATGTAAGATGGGTCTTTTAACATGTTCAAAAATTTTGCAGGAGGGTCTGTTATCACCAATTTTTGTTTAAAACATTAAACAAGGTAAATTATATTAAAAAGTGTGTACCATAAAATATTGTTAACTATTTGTCTGGAAAATATCATGTTCTGTATTATCTATGGAAAACAATTCACTACAGCTACAATGCAACGACGATTACACTACCACAGTCTAACTGCACCTTAAGGACTTTATTTTGGCCTTAGTTACTATATTATGGTGTCTACTGGTCTAGTTGCTTGTTTTCAGTTTGTGGTATGACGTACCGAAAAAATACATATTAGGGATAAGTAAAAAAGGTGAATTTTAAATGGATGACTGAGGCAGAATTACATTAGCCCTGTGAATGTTATTTGAAATTTGCAATAAAAAAATATAAACACATGCAATCCAAATTTTTATGATAAACTGCCTTCCAAATTTCAACATTATTCTGTTTAAAGAAGAAATAAAAAAAATGTTTCCTACATCACCTTAGGTTACAAATAACCAATACTTGTTCTATTGAAATAAGTCATAGTTAAATTCTAGAACAATTTATAGTCTTATTTCTATGAAACCTGGCCAAGATTTCATAAAAATTTATTAGAAAAAATGTACCAAATTAATTATTTAAATTTACAAAAATCTAGGAACTTCCTAGGGAAAAAACATTACAAAGAAAAATTCATTGTAAAAAAAAGCCAGGGAAAGGCTGAGTTACCATGCGTGTTCTCTTCAGGTATGTGAAAGAAAAAAAGGAAGTTGACCCAAGGTCAATTGAATTTCAACCAGATTCAATCAAGTTTCCATAAAGCCAGATATGCCAAAAAAATTTACGATAAATATATAAAATTTATTTATACTTCATTTTTAGAGAAAATAAGAAATAAACCTGTCATATAACTTCCATTTTAAGTATTTAACGCATGTTAAGTGATCCTGTGATCCATTTTAAATCTCAATGATGTCAACTTATTTTCGACGAAAACAAGACTAAATTGGATAAAAACCCAATTTAAATTAAATTTGCTCTACAGATACTTTAAATCATTCTCTATCGAATGAAAGATAATTAAGAGTGGCTGTAATTACTTACAACCAAAATAGGCAAAAAAAAAATATTGAGAAAAAAACTACACACCTGCATACGTAAAGCAACTAACTTTTTCCAAATTAACTCTGTGTTTCGAACTTCCATTGTCTCTTTTTTATTTATACACGACGTTTCGATCAGTACAATCTCTGGTCGTCTTCAGGTGCAAACTACAATCAATTCCTAAGGCTACGTACTTATATACTGTGAGAAATCATTCAACCTTGAAGTTTAAGAAGTTGGCTCCGCCCAAGGAGGGGCTTCCAAATATTTGGGATTTCAACACTTGGTTTATTGAAAATACCCTGATTCTGCCCAATAAAGGCAACTTCAAGGAATTTTCGTTTCTTCCAGTGTGACTCCTTGTGCAAAACCTTTGCTTCTGCCCACTTCATTTTGACCATGCATGTTCGGCGATTCCTGATTTCGTGGTTTCACCTTTTTGGATATTCATCTGATGTTCCTTAAGTATAACAGATAGTGGTCTTTTAGTTTCGCCTATGTATGATTCACCACACTCACAAGGAACTTGGTAAATGCATTCCTTATTTTGTTTGTTCTCCCGTTTTGTTTTAATAAGAAGGCTTCGAATTGTATTACTAGATTTAAAAGGTGTTTTAATATTAAAGTTTTTCGAATTTTCTCTGATACTCCTTTAACGTATGGAATTGTAAGGAATGCATTTGCCTGGTTTTGGTCTTGTAATCTCTGTCCTGTTTGTTGTTGGTCTTGTTATCTCTGTCCTGTTTGTTGAACTTTTTTCAGCTGCAGCACAGCTGACCGAACAAGGATATGAGGGATCACGGTTTTAGTGTTTGAGTTGTACGTGATCTGATATTTTCTAAATTATAGATTGTGATAACATATGAACCTATATTTTAACGTACTTAACTAGTATAAGTGTGAAATTTTGGAATGTTTGATGTTTTAAAAATAAATTGAATTAATGTTATTACTTCACACAACTAAGTTCTACTCTCAACTACAGCAAACCGTTCGATATTGGTCGAGAGAAAATTTGCATTTGTATTTTGACGTAAGAACACAGTATCCCCAAAAACTAAATGTTTGGGGGGGGGGTATTGTAGGGGAACACGTAATTGGGCCATTTTTTATTAACGGCAATTGCAATTTGAATGGTCCTAGATACTTGGATCTACTGCAGCAGCACATTATTCCAACTGCTAGGCAGTTGTTAGGTGTAAGATTTGATGAAACATGGTTTCAACAAGATGGTTGTTCCGCTCACAATGTTGGCCTTGTTAGGGAATATCTTGATAATGTATTTCCTAATCGGGTTATAAGTACACGGGGAACTATTTTATGGCCAGCTCGATCTCCCGATCTTGCTCCTAATGCCTTCTATCTGTTTTTGAAGAAGCTTTTCAAATTATCACCCCTAACATGCTTGGAAACGTTGGAAGGGGTTTTTATAGTAGGCTCGGATATTGTCTAGCCGAGCAAGGAGGACTTTTCGAACATTTGCTTTAATTTTTTTTTTTGACTGGGAGAATGTATTATTTTATTTTGAGAACTTGCTTTTATTTTGTTTCTCCTTATTATTTTCATTGTAACACATCGTCACTGATAAATCTGAGCAGTTGACAATAAGACGCTTTTATTTATCAGTGACAAAAAATAAGAAAATTACGTTATAAAAATTTGCGTATTTATTTACCAAATTCCGGTTTCATTGACTACGCTCAACACAGCACCGTGGTTAGAGGCGTACTAAATACAAGGCGAACGGCGGCGAACGACAGCGAATGGCGATCGGAAACCTGAGTGTTGCACCTGCATACGTAAAGCAACTAACTTTTTCCAAATTAACTCTGTGTTTCGGACTTCCATTGTCTCTTTTTTATTTATACACGACGTTTCGATCAGTACAATCTCTGGTCGTCTTCAGGTGCAAACTACAATCAATTCCTAAGGCTACGTACTTATATACTGTGAGAAATCATTCAACCTTGAAGTTTAAGAAGTTGGCTCCGCCCAAGGAGGGGCTTCCAAATATTTGGGATTTCAACACTTGGTTTATTGAAAATACCCTGATTCTGCCCAATAAAGGCAACTTCAAGGAATTTTCGTTTCTTCGAGTGTGACTCCTTGTGCAAAACCTTTGCTTCTGCCCACTTCATTTTGACCATGCATGTTCGACGATTCCTGATTTCGTGGTTTCACCTTTTTGGATATTCATCTGATGTTCCTTAAGTATAACAGATAGTGGTCTTTTAGTTTCGCCTATGTATGATTCACCACACTCACAAGGAACTTGGTAAATGCATTCCTTATTTTTTTTGTTCTCCCGTTTTGTTTTAATAAGAAGGCTTCGAATTGTATTACTAGATTTAAAAGGTGTTTTAATATTAAAGTTTTTCGAATTTTCTCTGACACTCCTTTAACGTATGGAATTGTAAGGAATGCATTTGCCTGGTTTTGGTCTTGTAATCTCTGTCCTGTTTGTTGTTGGTCTTGTTATCTCTGTCCTGTTTGTTGAACTTTTTTCAGCTGCAGCACAGCTGACCGAACAAGGATATGAGGGATCACGGTTTTAGTGATTGAGTTGTACGTGATCTGATATTTTCTAAATTATAGATTGTGATAACATATGAACCTACATTTTAACGTACTTAACTAGTATAAGTGTGAAATTTTGGAATGTTTGATGTTTTAAAAATAAATTGAATTAATGTTATTACTTCACACAACTAAGTTCTACTCTCAACTACAGCAAACCTCTGTTATGTCTATCACATTTGCATCGTGCATAGGAAAGAGAGCGAGTATACGATATATATTTTTGGTTCAAGAAAAAAGTGTAGTGCGATGTTACTTGTTTAGTTTAGGGGAAAATTTTAGGATATTATATATAATCTGACGATATTATCGTTACAACAAAACACATAAAATGGATAAAAGAAAACAAAAACTAAACAAACAGTACATCGGTATATACAGACCGCTTCAAGCTACTGCGAACATAGGGGAATCAAGTCCAATTTACTCTCCGTGCCGTACGACCGAGGTGGATTCGAAGCACGCTGCAGTGTTATCTTTTGGAAATTCATTTTGTTTTTATTATTTTGTTTTATTTCTGCCTTGCTTGAAATAATACATTTTTAAAACTAAAAATGGATGTCTACGAAGTTGCCGAAAAAGTGCAGATGGTCAAATGGTCAAATCGTCATAACCCAACACACGTTCGATATTGGTCGAGAGAAAATTTGCATTTGTATTTTGACGTAAGAACACAGTATCCCCAAAAACTAAATGTTTGGGGGGGAGGTATTGTAGGGGAACACATAATTGGGCCATTTTTTATTAACGGCAATTGCAATTTGAATGGTCCTAGATACTTGGATCTACTGCAACAGCACATTATTCCAACTGCTAGGCAGTTGTTAGGTGTAAGATTTGGTGAAACATGGTTTCAACAAGATGGTTGTTCCGCTCACAATGTTGGCCTTGTTAGGGAATATCTTGATAATGTATTTCCTAATCGGGTTATAAGTACACGGGGAACTATTTTATGGCCAGCTCGATCTCCCGATCTTGCTCCTAATGCCTTCTATCTGTTTTTGAAGAAGCTTTTCAAATTATCACCCCTAACATGCTTGGAAACGTTGGAAGGGGTTTTTATAGTAGGCTCGGATATTGTCTAGCCGAGCAAGGAGGACTTTTCGAACATTTGCTTTAATTTTTTTTTTTTGACTGGGAGAATGTATTATTTTATTTTGAGAACTTGCTTTTATTTTGTTTCTCCCTATTATTTTCATTGTAACACGTCGTCACTGATAAATCTGAGCAGTTGACAATAAGACGCTTTTATTTATCAGTGACAAAAAGTAAGAAAATTACGTTATAAAAATTTGCGTATTTATTTACCAAATTCCGGTTTCATTGACTACGCTCAACACAGCACCGTGGTTAGAGGCGTACTAAATACAAGGCGAACGGCGGCGAACGGCAGCGAATGGCGATCGGAAACCTGAGTGTTGGTTGCTTCACTGCGTGCGGTGTCTCTGCATGTACGTACACTGGCAAATTAGACTTCTTTCGCCCTATGTTCGCAGTAGCTTGAAGCGGTCTGTATATACCCACATAACATTGAAGAAATATTCATGTTATAGGAATATTGCGTCAAAGTGATTTTAGAAATATTCTATTGCGAATATGACAGCAATGATCAAGACCTATTTTTTGTTGAATATTCTTTAAGAGTTTGTTATAGTTATATTTCTTTGGTAATAAGATAATAATATTCCCATGATAACGTGATAATCAAGTTATTTCTATGAATATTCCCAAAAATAATATTTTTGTCAGGATTTTGGCATGTTTCCTGAAAATATTACTTTCTTGCGAAAAGAACGCGATTTACTGGATTTGCAATTATAATTTAATTTAATGTCGTCTATTGTAGGTAGATAGCACTGGCATCAATATGTATGATAGGCTACATTGGACTTTAGTGGAAGAGTAATGCATATTTGGTGGATATTCATGTGGATATATATCCACTGCATAGCTTAGAATATCCATCTCGTGGCCATCTGGACATGTTTTGAATCAGAAAATCATATCCATGCAGTATTCAATAGGGAATTGGTATATGGGATATTTACTACTATAATTCTTTTAAAAAAACGTTCTGGTCGTATTATAGTAATGTTTCACGTTACGTTTCTATCACATTTATATCACCTGTATGAGCTAGAACGTAACTTATTGCCGGCATGTGTTAGTAATATTCCCAATGGTAAAATGTAATATTCCTATCACATTCTTTGTTCTCTAAGTGTATAACTATTACATTACAGGAATGTTTAATTGTTATGTGGGTACATATACATACAGGAAGGGATAAATGCAAAAAACACGCGAAAAGCGCAAAATGTACAAAAAAAAACGGACGGGAGCAAAGTCAGCAACTGAACCATAGATAAATGATGGTTAGCTTAGTTCACGGCGATCAAAAGAGAATTTTGGGAGAAGCAACGATCAAAATGGCGGCACCAAAGACGTTTGCTAAAATTTTGGTGAGAACTCTTCGAAAATTGTTCTGTTCCCTCTTGCTTTCTATGCGGAGCGCGGGGTCGAAAATCGTATAAATTCTTAAAAAGGCACTTTTTTATTTCAAAAGAACTTCGCCCAGGATATATCTCTGTGTAGAATCTTGAATGAAAGTTTGAGCGAGGGATTAATTGGGACTAAGGAAAAAGTTTCGTCCCTACTTTTTTATTGGATAAATTAAAAGAAGGTAGTGTTTTAGGAAAAAAGTTGGAATTGTTTGACCTTACTTTTCGTGCTCGAAATCTTCAAACGGTTTTAGAAATGAACTTTAAATTGGTCGCATGATATTCTTTATACATTCTCTAACTTCTTTGTTTAGTTTTTTATTTTGCCTGGCTTTTTACGAAAATTTTATGAGTGGAGAACCTGGAAATTTTTAATAGTTTATATATGGACTGTTTTGATTTTCTAATAACTTTTTTGTTTCTTAATTGATTTTTATAAATGTTAGCTTTTTGGAAAGGCAATTAAACAAATTTTATAATTTTCTGACAAAAACCGATATATGTCAAAAATTCAAGATGGCGGAAAAAATTAAATGTTTAAAAAAGAGCTGCAACTTTTTCTTTACCACCCTGTATTTTTTTTGATAAAATTAAAAAGCACATGCTATTTCACGTTTAAGGAAGTACCACTCATAAAATTCGGTTTACTTGTGCAAAAGTCACGTTTGCTCAAATTTCCTCTAAATACAGGATTCTGAAGACCAAAAAATATTTTTTTATAACTTTTAAATTTTGTGTGTGTGTGTCAAATGTCAAAAGTCCAAGATGGGGGAAATAGTATAAAACAAAATTTTCAATTACAGGTCTGCAACTTTTTTCTGAGCACCCTGTTAATTTTTTTGATAAAAATTTAACACGACGTTTAAAGAAGTATCACTCATAAAATTTGGTTCATTGATGCAAAAGTTACGTTTACTCAAATTTCCTCTAAATACAGAACCATCAAAAATGTGTTTTGAAATAACTTTTTAATTTTTTATCGGATTTTTATAGAGTGAGCCTTTTTGCAAAGACAATTGTTCCAAATTTACGACTTTTTTTACCAAACATGTCATATATCAAAAGTCCAAGATAGCGGACATAGTCTTCATGTGTCAAAGCGATGTTAAATGCAAAAAGTAAAGGCGTCCTGTTTTGACATTATGATATAAGTTTTTGTTTTCATGGCCAGCTTTCTTTGTTTTTGTTTTCATGGCCTGCCTACTTTTTGGTTTTATTATAAACTTTATCAAAAACGTCTACAGGGTTCCTAAGCAAATCCTTAGGGGGCCAAGCAGCCGTGTATAAGACGCAGACAAACGGAAAAGCACATTAGGCAGAAAAGGATGGGCATGGGGTGATGTTGTCACTACATCTTACACGTAGTAAATCCATTCCAGGTTGTTGTTTTCTAATGTTTTCCATTTTCATAACTTTAGGACTGGAATAAAAATGGTTTTTGCTCGACTTTAATACCAAACTGATGAAAGTTATCGTAAAAAAAAATATTTTTCGGCTTTTCATTTTGTAACCATTGTCCTTACGCACTGTTTACAGGCTGGGGACTAAGATACATGCAAATGCCTAACCTAAAGCGTTCATACACGGTCGGAGAAATCGACTGAGATATTTCCGTAGAAACTTTATCAAGCAAATAGGACGGGTTGACGCCTTCGAACGTCCAACCCGGGTTTTGCACTTTGATTCGAAATCAAAAAGGAAAAACAGTCAGATGTGGGGCCGTACACACATTACGTATGTAATGTTTTGTAACGGTTTGGCACGCCACTCCACTAATATTACGTAACGATTTCAAGACCACTCCAAAAAAAAACTTTTCACTTATTTTCATTCCAAATTTTCTTAGTTTCACACAAATGCAAACGCTGTCGAAAACCCCCCTCCCCCCTACGTAACGTTTTGTAACCCCCTCCCCCCTATGACCATTACGTAATTTGTGCACGGCCCCTGTAGTCCCAGTGGAGGGGGCGAGAAAATTGATATTTTTTTCTTAAAAATTATACTCTTTAAACCTATTTCTTTGCGTTCCCGAAATTACGTAATTTTTGAAAAAAATTGTAAGCGGGGTCATTTTTATGTCGTGCTTTGTTTTTCTAAAATTTTTGCGTTCGGCTAATTTAAATGAAAAATTTTTGCCTGCGGCGTCCTTTATCTTCTCACTCGAAACCAAGATCCCCCGTTTTAGGAAAAGTGATCCCGTCTCTATTTCTAAATTTTTTCGAATAAAAGTAGAGTATGATCATGGGGGAAATAATTTTTTTCTACGGTATGACGAAAATTTCGAGAAAGTTTTTTTTTTGTAAAGAAACAGAGCAAAATAAATCTTTTCACCCCTTTTTGGGTGTTACAAATATTGGCAGCCCCTTATTTTTCGCTTTTACCCTCCCGCTAGTTTTGAAGAATTGGTTCGCTACATGTTTCGAGATCATGTCATAAAACATCTCGAAAATATCAAATGTAGTGTAGGGCCAGCTTTATTTAAAATCAATAATATCGCAAGCAAAGAGCTCTGCAGGAAAAACAGCGCCGTTTATTGATTTCTTTGGCTGCTAGTGCTAGCTGCATGGTTTGGCCGTTTCCGGATAGATGTCACTAGTAGAACATAATGGAAAGAAATTTAATTAAAAGCGAAGATATTTCTTTCTAATGTTAACAACCTCACGAGTTTATCGCTCAGTATCGTAAATAATGGACCCTGCCGCCTTTTTTAAGCAAGAAAAAGCTGTGGTTTGGACCTGAAAACATCTAATTTTTAATTAGATTAGATGGTGTGGCCGCCATCTAGCGGAATTATGTTGTCAATGGTTATTATTGCAACTATGATTTATGCTCACAATGAAAGAGTGGCGACAATTTTTTCTCATGAAAGCAGTCCGGAGATAATAACAAACTGGCACCATTGCTCAATATACCTGTTTCTTTTGTGCGCGCAGAACTTTCTATGCCATTTCTGTTTGATTTATTGAAATCCTATCCCTAAGGAAAATCTTAGGAACCCTGTATAAGGTACTCATAGAAAAATTGCAGATATGTTTTTTAAAACCTTATTTTGTACTATGTCCATCATCTTGGACCTTTGACATTTGACATGTTGGTAAAAAAATCTTAAATTTGGAGCAATTGTTTTTACAAAAAGACTTTCTCTATTTTTTATTATTTCAAAAAACATTTTTTTGTGTTAAGAACAGGTTCTGTATTTTCTATAAATGAACCAAATTTTATGAGCGATACATGGTTAAACGTCGAATGGTAAAGGCTTTCTAATTTTTATCAAAAAGTTAACGTTTCAGATCTGTTTTTGAAACTCTTGTTGTCTATTTCCAATTGTTGTTATAAAAAGGCTTACTTTATAAAAAGCCGATAAAAAATTAGAAAGTTATTTGAAAAACCATTTTCGGGTATTTAAAATAAGTTCTGTATTTAGAGGAAATTTGAACACACGTAACTTTTGTATAAATAAACCGAATTTTATGAGTGGTACCTTGTTAAACGTGAAATAGCGTCAGATTTCTTACCTTTATAATAAAATAAAGGCTGGTAAAAAAAAGTTGAAGCTCTTTTTTTAAAAATGTGATTTTTATTTTTTTTTCCGCCATCTTGGATTTTTGATATGACGATTTTTGTTAAAAAATTATAAAATTTGTTTAAATACCTTTCCAAAAAGCTAACAGTTATAAAAATCGGTTAAGGAACAAAAAGTTATTGGAAAATCCGAACTGTCCAAAATTTTAAATAAAAAAAGAGAGTTTTTACCAACAGAAAACTGTTGGATTTTTCGCCTTCTCCACCAGTTCTACCACTGACTGGGAATTTATTTCTCATTCTGTTAACCAAAATTTTAAAGCCCGCCCTATACTTTTGTGCACTTTAGGATAAAAAAAACAAACCTAAAAAAATGTATTAAATGCCACGCCACTCTATTTGAACGTATTGTACGCAGACTTCCAGCAATCCCATATATCAGTATATCCATTTTCCATCCGCTCCATTTTTTTATTTTTTTCAGCCTCTCCACCTTTTTTTGACAGGAGGAACTAATTTGCTTTAAATCCCCAGGGCTTTAATAGTACATTATAAACCTAGGGACTAAAGTGCCTGTTTTAATCCCGCGGCGAAAGGTTTGTAGCCCGACCGTAGGAAAGGGTACAATTCGCCAAGGCATTAAAATACACTTTAGTCACGAGGTTTATATACTATTTTATGCACTTTAGAATGCGAGAAACTAAAAGCAAAAGATCACAAAACAAACAGTAGACCACTTAACGGTACTCTAGTTTCAAGATTGAGAGCTCGTACTACTGATAGTTGTCATTGGAAGTGTTGCTATGGCACAAAACAAATGTCAGTCAGTTCTTGCTATCAAACGGCGCGACGTCACCAACAATGAGTACAGAAAAATCGTACAGCATTTTTTTTTGAAAATGAACATTGAAGAGGCCGCGGAAGAGGCCATCGCTAGCCTTCTTCCACAAAAAACTTGCGAGGTTTAAAAGAAACAGTTTCTTGATTACCGAAAATGGTGCGCTGAACAGCATGCAGAGAATTTTACTGATGAAAAGATGATATCATTATAAGAACTAGATTTAAGTAATGCATATGCTAATTATTTTTTTCGTTCATACATTTTAACAAATAAATAAAATTTCAATAAAATTATTGTTTAATTTAGAAAAATTTACTTTAAATCCCCCAGGGATTAAAATAATTTTTAATCCCTGAGGGATTAAAAGTGCCCCTTTTATCCCTAAAATGAGGGATTAAAAGTGCACTTATAATCCCTAAAGTGCATAAAATTATTTAAATCCGTAAAAAAGGGGGATTTTAAGTACCCTTTAATTTCCTAGTGCATAAAGTCTTTGTCTTGTAGTATTTTTTTTTTTCAAAATAAAAGTATTCAACCCCAGCTGGGTACCGATTCTGGAAGTCATAGGAAGTGATCGTTCGACTGAGAGAAGAAAAGTAGTTTCAACCAATAAACGCGCTTAAAAGCAGTGACGAGATGATCGAATAATCACCAAACTATTTTGGGCACGCGCAGAGCTGCCTCGAACAACAATTTTTGAGCGAAGCCGTTCTACCGACTAGACCTAGTAGTTGGGAGCTGTAGGAAAGCTCGTGTGAAAAACATCTCTCGTATTATTTTAGAGCACGCTATTGGACAAAACCATCACGTGACCGTGTCCTATGGCAAACTTGACCGTCTTTTGGAGTAGGACTCGCACAGTGGTCGATTTTTCTAAAAACGCGGATATTAAAAAAAACTTTAATAAAATGATAAATTTATTCTTATTTAGCTGATACACAGGATGATCGTGTTTATCTTAAGACATTTTTAAGAGGTAAAAGATATATATTTATTAGTTAGCTAAATTTGTGATGGTGGTGTGAGGGGGGATCTACGAAAGACATGTAAATTGAAAGACGATTGAAGCTTGAATGGGTTTTATTTAGCCAAAAATGTTGGAATGTCAAATATAGTTTGAATATAGCACTGACGGTCACGTGACTATTTAAAAGTGGCCAGTCACTGTGATAATTTTGGTGACAGTTAAAGTCACATGATATTTTAATTTTAAGCTCACTTCACAAAATTAAAATAAAAATGTTAGTTTGCACTATCAAATTTCCTTTAAAGTAATTGACACAATATATAAATGTTACAGTATACTAAAATATTTTTATGTATATAGGGTGTATTAAAAAGAATTTTAACCTTTCAAATGAAACACCCAGTATATTATTGCATTTTTGCATTCTGTTTTGAAATTCTAAGCATTTTTATATAACGTACCCTATGTCGATCTTCAACTGTTTTCGAGATATTAACAGTTAAATACTGTCATGCTCTGGGACTTCTATTTGAAATTTGATGTTGAATACTGATACGTAATGTCAAACTCGTAAAAAGCATAGTTTATTCTTTGGCCAGCTATTCGACTAGTATCTTGACAACCATGTAGGGGCAAATTTAGATACATTTTGAATTTTTTAATTTTCGATCTAGCACCAAGGGCTATTCTGGGCGTAATAGAACGACCCTGAGAAGTGATCCATCGCACAAAAGTCATGCCAACAACGCACGGTGGTCGATTTTCAGAAAAACGCGGACAACTTGAAAAATTAAAAAATTCAAAATATTTAAGATACTAAGCGAATAGTTGGCCAAAGAATAAACTATGCTTTTTACGAGTAAGATATTACGCATCAGTATTCAACATGGAATTTCAAATAGAAGACCCAGAGTATGACAGTATTCAACTGTTGATATCTCGAAAACAGGTGAAGATCGTCATAGGGTATGTTATATAAAAATGCTTAAAATTTCAAAACACTATATACATAAAAAATATACTAGTATACTGTAACACTCATATATTGTGTCAACTACTAAACTAACATTTTTAGTTTAATTTAGCCAATTAATAAATATGTATCTTTTACCTTCTTAAAAACGTCTTAAAGTAAATGTGAAAATTCACACGATCATTCTGTGTATCAGCTAAAAAAGAATAAATGCTTACTTATTTAAATATTGTAAACGACATAGTGTATGTTATATAAAAATGCTTAGAATTTCAAAACACTATATACATAAAAAATATACTAGTATAGTGTAACACTTATATATTGTGTCAATTACTTTAAAGTAAATTTGATTTTTCTAAACTAACATTTTTAGTTTAATTTAGCCAATTAATAAATATGTATCTTTTACCTTCTTAAAAATGTCTTAAGGTAAATGTGAAAATTCACACGATCATCCTGTGTATCAGCTAAAAAAGAATAGACGCTTACTTATTTAAATATTGTAAAGTATTCATTTTTTTATTAAAACTAAGTATTTTGTACGATTAAATTAAAATGTGAAAGTTTTTTTATAATGTCCGCGTTTTTACAAAAATCGACCACTGTGCGACGCCGTACTTTACGAGACGGTCAAGTTGGCCGTAGCATGCGCATTAGCGAGATCTGTCAGGTGATGGTTTCATCCAATAGCGTGCTCTGAAATCATACGAGAGACGTCTTTCACACGAGCTTTCCTACAAGTTCATACTACTGGGTCTAGTCAAGAGAACGGCTTCACTCAAAAATTGTTGTTCGAGGCAGCTCTGCGCGTACCCATAATAGATTGGTGATTCTTCGATCGTCTCGTCACTACTTTTAAGCGCGTTTATTGTGGTTGACACTGCTTCCCTTCTCTCAGGCGAACGATCACTTCCTATGACTTCCAGAATCGGTACCCTGAAGGCCAAATTAAAATGCGCAGGGACGTATTCATCGCTGCCAGATTTTTTCAACCTTCTTTTTTATTGGGATTCACACCTCAAGCAATATATGATTATAAGGGTATCGGATTACGATTACGGAAATTGACTTTAATAAATAAACTCTCCTCGGTAAAAGTATACTAGGTAGCTTAAAACTACACAACAATGCATTTTTCGCTTTCCAGAGGAAATAGATCTTTCAAAGAAATAAACTTATCTCGCTATACTTTTATTTCAAATAAATTGTAACTTGGTTAGTTTTGGTATCTTAAAACTTTTAAAAGCTAAAATACGCGCAAGCTTGTACATAGCAATAAATACCGTGCCAAGAAAGAATAAAAGTTTTACCATAGTTCTTTGTGACAGCCAAAAGCTTTACCTGCATTTAGAAAATGTAGATGATATAGGGCGAGTTTGTATATCCAGCAGTGGTCCACCGGTGCCAACAAAAGAGTTCCTAAATTTTTCGATGGATTTCACCAATCCAACAAATGTTGGCACCGATCGCCACCGGCTTCGGGAGTCGGTGGAAAATCTTTGTTGGATTAAACATAAACCTACTTTATGGTTATTTATTTTTCCAGTTTTTTTTATAACTTATTCAAACCAAGATATTTTTTTATGCATTTTGGTTAATACAAGTACAGTACAGGATTCCTAATGGAGTGGTGAGCTATAATATTAATGCAAGACAGTTCAAGTGAAGACTCTGATGATGAGCTAGACATCATAATAAATTTGAGCAAAAAAAGTACTTGCATTGAAGACTATTTTGAAAAAACTGTACAGAAGTACAGCAGAAGTGCCTTTAAGGATGGTATTCATAGTTCAAGAGAAGTCGAAAACTAAAAACCGCATTGCGATATGTCAAAGCGTTTCTGTGCTAAAGGGTGATTCTCAAAAATGTGCGTTTCTAAAAACCCTCTACAACTTTTTTATTTGTAAAGATAGACATTTTCATTAAAAACATTTTTTGAAGATTTTTTAAGAACAAATCTACCTGTTTCACCGATTTTGTCTTTTAAATGGAATACCCCAATTTTTAAAAAAAAATTAGTTTTGTAATAAAATTTCCTGTTAAACGATGTGTCATATACCTATTTTTATTAAGTAGTTAAACAGATATCTGCAATTTTTAATAATTACCATAGTGGGCTGTGTTTAACTCTGACCTATGCAGTTTTAGGGTATCTATGTAGGTAGCCCAAGTGTCAAAAGTGGCGTCTTCGTGAAGATATAAAAATGTTTGAATACTTTGAAAAGTACGACATGATAAAATGTTATATTCAAAGTAAAGAAAATCGACAGACGGCGTTAAATCTATATTTCCAGAGATATCCGGAAACAAGGCAGCCTAGGTCAAAAATATTTTTGAAGTTATAACATCATCTACAAGAATACGGATTTTTTACAAAACCGCGGCCTAGGACGTATAGAAGCCTAGGCAGAGATAGAGAGTTGGAAGAACTAACGGTTCTAGGAGAAATAGAAATTAACCCGAATACTTCCACCAGGGCTATGGAGAGAAACACTGGAAGACCCCGATTTTGCCAGAAAAGTTATTTGGACGGATGAGGCAACGATTTCTAGTGATGGAATATTCACCAGATGTAACTGCTATTACTGGAAACAGCAAAATCTCCATATTATGGTGGAACAAGCGAATCAGGAAAGGTTCAGTTTTAAGGTATGGGTAGGCATCTACAGAGGACAAATTATTGGGCCATATATTTTTGATAAAAATTTAAATGCCGAAAGATACCAACAAATTTTAGAAGAGCAGGTGATTCCGTTTATCGACAATTTGCCACTTCAGCAAAATAATGAGCTATACTTTCAACATGACGGTGCACCTCCTCACAATGCACGAGACATTACTAATTTGCTAAATATTGTGTTTGCCGAAAACTGGATCCGAAATAAAGGTCCTATATATTGGCCCCCCAGGTCTCCAGACCTGACCCCTTGTGACTTCTTTTTGTGGGGGAGAGTCAAAGACCTTGTATTTCGTAATCGCCCAACTACTAAAAGGGAATTGGAAGAGGTACTTCGTACTCCATTCAGGCAGCTTCTTTCAGAACTTTTTAATGCAGAAAATAGCATCAAGAGAAGATATGTCTACAAGAAAACGTGCGTCAATTTGAGAATTTGTTTTAGAATTAAAGAAATTTGTTAGATGTAGATTTTACGTGTTACATAGTTTAATTAATAAAAATTTTAAATAAAAACTTTTAATAATTGTATTTTTGTTTATTATTTTAGGGTTGGTAATTATAGTAAAGTAGAAGTTAAAGATCGAGGTTGCTGTGTCCCCTCGTGTCGTAGCCAACTTGATTTTGTGTGAAAAAAAAACAATAGAATTTTATTTACACATTTAGGGCGCGCACAGCGCCTACTATGGTAAATATCAAAATATGCAAATATCTTTTAAACTATTTAATAAAAATAGGTGTGTGGCAAATCATTCGAATTAGAAAACTGATTTTTTAGAAAAATTGGGGGTATTCCATTTAAAGAAATATAACTTTGTTTGATATCTCGGGAACTAAAGGCTTTAAGAGAAAATCGGTGAAACAGGTAGATTTGTCTTTAAAAAATCTTCAAAAAATGTTTTTAATGAAAATCTCTATCTTTACAAATAAAAAAGTTGTAGAAGGCCTTTAAAATCGCATATTTTTGAGAATCACCCTGTAGCTCAGAAACGCATTGACATATCGCAATGCGGTTTTTAGTTTTCGACTTCTCTTGAAAATCGAGCCCGTAACATGTATATTAGTTTTGGGCTAACTTAGCCCAAAGCTATAGAGGCCCCTTGAATTGGGAGCACCCTGTATAAATGACGTTAATTTTGTTCAAAATTTCCGACTTTGACCACCCCTCCTCTCCTTCCCGGTATGGAGTGGAAGATGTGTGAATTTTCTACTTTTACCGCTCCCTCCGTCTAATGCATGCAAAATAAATCGTTTACTAAATGACGTTAGTTTTTCTAGCTGGCTCTTAGACTATGAGAACGGCTTTCCATTAGCCCGTTTAAATACCATAGACAATTCTTGATCAAAACAAATTGGTCCTTTTTTACTGCATGTGATCAGAATTTTATTTTAGAGGTAAGAGCTGAAATATATTTTTACCGCAGGCGAAATTTTAGAGAAATTCTGTTTTTCATTTTTATTCTGAAAAGTGTTTGAAAAATATTTTAGTATGATTTAAGGGGTAACCTTTTGGTTTAACCAATTTTTCTATGTTTTTCACATTTTTATGCCATGATTTTGATCACATTTTAAAGCTTTCTTTCCAAACTCTCGATTTCTAGAATAACACACGGACTTTTTTTTTTAAGTTTTCACTATTTTTAGCGTTTAAAAAAAGTACTACCAGAAAACATTTTTTCTCTCTTATGGTCAAGCCATGATGACCCTTAAAATAATTTTCTTAAATACCTGTTAAATTATTTTTTGATGTGCGTTTTTTGGTAAATTTAAAGACTGTAAAGAACTTTGTTTGAAAAAAATTAATACCACCTTATGTTAGTGACTTATGGAGTGACATATAGCCCCAATGTTAATTCATTCATTCTACACAGTGTTTACTATTTAAACCCCGTGTGGGTTTAAATGTTTTAATTTTCTTTTCTTCTAAATTGAAAATTACCTCTTAAATCCCACAAAAGATTGTGTTAAGATGATTATTCTATAAACAAATTTATTAAAATTCTTCTTATAAAACAAACTATTTCCAAAACTCAAGGAAGGTTGGTTTAAAATGGTTAAAACCAAAAATTTCACTTAAACTTAGGACCGTTCTAAAATGATGTATTAATGTCTGGAGTATACCGAACGAAATTCAAGGATGAAGAACGAGGCATCTATCCAGAAAATTTAATTCCAGATTAAGTTATTTTCTTGCAATCGATACGAGAGAGCAATCATATATAAATTGGTCTATGCATAAATTATTAAGGAAATAGAATATTACATGGGTATGTACTACACCTAGTGTGAGACGTTAGAAAAGTTTTCCACGCTAATGTAAAGTAAGTACGATGCATAACTGTTAAAAACACTCCCGATTTTACTAAAGTTCTGGACTTTTTTAAATGGTCATAACTTTTGTTTTCGTAACCAAATTCATGTAACAGTGGCGCAGCTAGGAATTGACTTCGGGGAGGGGGTTAAGGATAATTAATAAAAAAAAACTTAATTAAAAGTAAAAATGTGACCATAATTGATACAACCCAATGAGCATTTTCAGAAACCTCTTGTGATAAAAATTTATATAATTATTATAAAGAGGGTTCCATTAATGCCCTAGGGTATTTAGAGGTTTCCTACAGGAATTGAGTTTGTATATTTGTTTTATTAAAGGCTCCAAATTGATGTTACCCTAAGGTGATATAAAACTGGCGTTAACAATATTTCCACAGACATCTTTATAAAAATTAAAGGCATCAGTGACAAAAGTTGTATAAATTGGTGTTTGAAATAATTCTGTTAACCCATCTATAAAACCGTAAGGAACTATCAATTAAAGATATATAGATTGGTTTTTGAAATGTTGCTATGAACCCACTTATAAAAACTGAAGTAACTAACAACAAATTTATATAAGATAAGATTAAACATATTTCGAGAGACACTTATAAAAACTTGGGAACTCACACACAATAATTATATAAATTGGTGCCTGTAATATTCTTATGAACTCATTCATAAACCTTTTTTGGCCATAAGGTTTCTTTCTATAATGTTTTTATTAATTTCTTTACATAGAGGTTATAATACCACTATTTTTAAAACAAAAAAATAATTTTAATTTATTTTGAAAACTATAATAACAAAACAAACAAGATCTTTTCGTCAGGAGTAAGGTTAATTTTTTTGTGACATCAAAAGGCGCGTTTTTGCGATATTAAAAAGCGCGTTTTTGCGACATCAAAAGGCGCGTTTTTGGCGATATACCATACTATCATTATCTGGTTTTAATTACATAAATCTGAGAGAGATAAGAGATCCAAATCTTCTTGACTTGACTTCTTGATAGAATGCATTTTACACCCGATTCCGACCAGCGTTTCTCATGTGCGGCCACTATGACTCTGAAATCATCACGTGGACCGACATGAACTTGTATAGGCAAATCTCGCTTAGACTACGTGATGCGTGTTTTGATTCGGGAAGCCGACGCATAAGAAACCCATAGATGGGAACCGGGTTTTAGAAAAAGAGAACAATATAGTAACCCTGTTAAGTTCGTAAAAACCATCGGCGTAAGTACATCGATGGTAAAAACGCACCGTGAAACTTTGAGTGCATACAGTGCGCACGGCTGGTCGGCGGCAATTGTGAAAAGATCACCTTACGACACGACGGAACGCAGCCTTAAGGTCCGTTTCTGCAAGTTTAACGTAGTTGCTATTGTCCTCTTTTTCTAAATGCACATTCGTCTGAGAGAGATCTAACTATCTTCTTGACATAACTACCTCTGACAGTTATGCGGGGTTGAAGGATATTTTTCCTGGTATGGGTAGTATGCGAATATATTTAGGAAAAGAGAACAATGGTAACTATGTTAAGCTCGCAGAAACGGATCTTCAGTGTTCAACACTGCGCCATCTGCAGCCTTTTGTTCCAACTAGCATCATGTTCATGTTTTAAATCGTTGATAAAATAGTGTTGTAAATTTTCGCCATTTTGGATTCCAACAATAGGTTTTTGCCCAAAATAAAAACGTTATTTATGGGGTTTCAACGTTTCAGCAAGTGTTTTATTGGAAATATTGCTTGTTTAGGGTTAAGAACAAAATTCAATATTTCTCCCAGAAAGCGAAAAACGTATGTGAAAAAAAAATTATTATTTAAATAAATATTTTTTTCCCGTTTTCTCAAGTATTTTTGGAGCCATGAAAATTTTGTGAGTGTATTCGAAAACTATACAGTACAGGATGACTGGGAAAACAGCTTTTATTTAACCTATAGTATATAAATATTCATATTCCTGCTTCAACTTATCTCACTTCCATTTTAATTTATTTTAGAAGATTGTTAAACACCATTTTATAAATTTTTTCTTTTAAAAACAAAAAGAATAATATATAACAAGCAAAGGGAAGAAAGATGGAAAATTTATATTTCTAAATCGATAAAAACCTTTAGTTTGTTAGGTAATGTTGTTAGAGCAGTTGTAAAACCTTTTTATAATAATATCTAGACTTGAGGGTTCATAAGGAAGTTTTATAAAATCTATATGTTGTTTTTCTATCCATTGCTGTGTACCATAAATTTTTATAAGCTGGTGATGGTCAGTTCTTTTTCAAGTCTTTTTTACTCATTTAAGAGATATATTAGAGTTATAGAATTATCACCAACACTAAATAATATAACTTTTGGTTATTTTATGAAGGTTTTATATTATTTGCTGTAACTTTTATATAGACAAAAATGCTTGTTGGGAAGGAAACAGGTGCTTGCCAAAATTTGACGTCAAAATTATGCTTTAATGCACCGCAGGCAAAATTTTTTGGAAAAATAACACCTAAAATGCCATTTTTGACACCAAATCTTAAAAATGAAAGGTGGTAACCAGTCCCTTCTATGATGTGTAGAGTTCGCACTATTCACGTTTATGTATTGGATTAACACTTGCTGCCTAGGCCATATTTAGTACACTGTGATCAATTGTCTTACGATAACAATAACAAAATGGCAAAAATCTAGGGAGAAACAAAAAATAAACATCAGACTGAAAATTCTCGTTGACAGTTGACGTCAATCAATGTGGAAAAATTTCGGGTGGCATATACTGTAATCACCTATTGTGTTAAATTCCCAAATTCAATTTAAAGCAACATTTATAATCGATGGTTAAGGAGCGGCAATATAATACGATGATCTTGGCTTTACCGATGACGGATGCAGGCAAATGGAGCATGTCGATCGAAATTTATCGACGATTGATGAGGCATTTATCCAGAAAATTTAATTCCAGGTTAAGTTACGTCCTCGCAGTCGATACGAGAAAGCAATCATACATAAATTGGTCTACGCATAAATCATTAAAAAAATATAAAATAGGTACATAATTTTATTGTTAAATGATATAAATTTATCTTTATTCAAATCGTTATCATACGGTTTATATCATGGGCGGATCCAGCTTTCTAGTAAGGGGGGGGATGTCACATCAGTGGCGTAAAGGTAAAAATTGAAAAAACCCAAGCAAGAGATTTCTTGACCTATGGGTACCAAACTTGGCAGTCTTAGTCGGGGGTTTTTTCAAACCTATAGGAAGGTTTTTGGTGATTTTTTTCTAATTTGGCACACACTTAGACATGACTCCGGGGACCACCAATATCAAATTTTTTTTAGCCCTAAACTTTTTTTCGGATTTAGGGTCATTTTGACAGCTATATCTCGGTCAAGTGACAACATTTTAAAATTTTGGTTAAACCTCTTAAAAGGCTATTGATTGCATAAAAAATAGTCAATTTGAAATTAAAAACAAAATGTGTTTTTTTTATTCTCTATTTATGAATGGGATTGTGCAAATTCATTTTGAAGTGACTGTAAGAAGGTCCTAGCTACTCGCCGATATTAAAAAAATGCAAATTCATGCCACGGAAAAATCACAAAAAAATCGGAAATTGACGCATGTTCAGAAAATTTACAAAATCTCAATTTTTTGACCCCGGCTGCTTAACTTAAATTTTTTAATACACATTCCCCTTACAGACCCGCCGATATATTAGGCTATATAACACGCTAAAATATTAAATGGAACAAGTCACGATGGGCCCCCAAATTTTAATAAAATTAAACAACATACATAAAAAAGCTTTTTGCTAAAAACTTCAAAAATAACAAAAATTATGTCACTCTTTATATTCTGTCGTGTATTTAGAAATTTTTTGACCCCGGCTGCTTAACTTAAATTTTTTAATACACATTCCCCTTACAGACCCGCCGATATATTAGGCTATATAACACGCTAAAATATTAAATGGAACAAGTCACGGTGGGCCCCCAAATTTTAATAAAATTAAACAACATACATAAAAAAGCTTTTTGCTAAAAACTTCAAAAAGAACAAAAATTATGTCACTCTTTATATTCTGTCGTGTATTTAGAAATTTTTTCAGGGGATTCCTGAAATTTTTACAGCTAATTGAAGGTCATAAATTTTCCTTTTAGAAACACCAAACCTGAATCTTGGACTCCTTCAGCTATATCTAGCTGTCAAAATGACCCTTAGTCCTAAAAAAAGTTTAGGGCGTCGCGACACCTAACGTACGCCGTCGCCGAAAAAACTAATATAAATAAGCTTTTTGCTAAAAACTTCAAAAATAACAAAAATTATGTCACTCTTTATATTCTGTCGTGTATTTAGAAATTTTTTCAGGGGATTCTTGAAATTTTTACAGCTAATTGAAGGTCATAAATTTTCCTTTTAGAAACACCAAACCTGAATCTTGGACTCCTTCAGCTATATCTAGCTGTCAAAATGACCCTTATCCTAAAAAAAGTTTAGGGCGTCGCGACGCCTAACGTACGCCGTCGCCGAAAAAACTAATATTCATTTGGTGATCCTCGAAGTCATACCTAAGTGTATACCGAGTTAAAACAAAATCACCAAAAATCTTCGTATACATTGGAAAAAAGAAAGCCCCCCGACTACTAAGAGCAACGTCCTAAATTATATTAAAAACTTAAATTTTTCCAGTGGCGTGATCCGATTTTCTTAATCAAAATTCTTGGATACGCCCCACTATTACTGATATACAAAAAAAGGCCCAGCTTTTCACTGGATCTTGTGCTAGATAAAATTGCATTTCCAACGACATTTTCCGCTTCTATTTGCTGCTTCGAGTAATAAATTAAGAATATTTTAAAATCATATTTTTAAAACTCTTTCAATAATTTGTTTATGAGTTCAATTATGTAGCTTTATACAATCTACACTGGTCAGACACTAAATCGTCATAGGCGTAGATATATCTGGTTTTTTTTTCAAAATTTAATTTTGTCAGTTTTTTTGGATATTTTTATGTTAAAGCGAATACTAGAGAAAAAAATAAGTTGCCACGATGCACACTTCAGTGAGTAAGATTGTTATATTTAAAAATAAGCTTACTTCCACACCACCTTGCCTTTTTCAATTATATTTATAAGGGAGGCATCCCTACCTATCCGTCATTCGTTTTTGTAATTTTTCAAGTAATAAAATGACATTTAAAAAAATTTACATACATCACGATTTTCTTCTCTAAATTTCCAAAAATAAGAAAATAAATTCCCTTAGTCCATAGATGACTACGTCTATGACGGATTAGTGTCTGACCTACATCATTGGTCTTATATACAAAATATTGGACGATTATTATTTTTTTTTAATTTTATTTTTTTTACTACAAGCAGAAAATACAAGCGGAAGGTGTTGTTGGAAATGCAATTTTATCTGGTATAAGATCCAGTGAAAATCGGGGCCTTTTTTTATATGTGTGAGTAACAGTGGCGTATCAAAGAATTTTGGTACATTTTGAAATTTTCTAGTTAAGAAAATCGAACTACGCCACTGGAAAAATTTAGGATATAGGAGAGGATATATAATTTGGGATGTTGCTCTTGCATTAACCCTGCCAAGTTTGGTAACTCGTATCTTGAGAAAACTTGATGAAAATGCTAAAAAGGAATATGCAAGAAATTTTTTAAATTGGCATCATTTTTCCTTGGGTTTTTTCAATTTTTCTGGTAGAAAGAGTTGTTTAAGGTACACTATCACTAATCAGCAATTGATCGAAAATTAAATTTTCAACATTTTTCCCATTTATCACTTTTGACGGTCTGTCACCATTTAGAAGTTATCCAAGAAAAAATATTTTTTGGAGGTTAGAAATGGCAGTTCCCAAGGGAGTAGGAGTGGCGACTTTTAGTATGTTAAACGGTTGATTTTTCTAAGCTTGTTAATTAATTCAGAAATTTTATTATCCTAATTGCCTATCCTAAGACCTAAATCTCGAAATTTTGTGCAAAAAACAAAACCCGCCAGGAATAAACGAATTGATAGGTTCGACGGCACCAATCGGTGGCACTTGTCATTCTGATGCAATTGGTTAAAAAAAATAATTGAGTTGGGGACGCCTTGATGGGCCGACTTCCTATATTTAATATTGCGAAAAACTTACTCGAATTAGCGTTCTGAACCAAAAGTTTTCGACGGTGTATCATAAAACGCGATCAATTTAAAGTTGCACCACTTAACAAACATTTACAAATCGATTCCTTTGTGGAAAAGTGTATAAAAGCGAATCCTGATAATGCGTTCGATAACATTTTGTAGATGTTAAAAATAAGGACACTAATAACGTATATATGGAATATAGGTTATAAGGAAAAAAATTCCCAGTATATTAATAATAGTGGCCTCTATTCGTTTCTGATTCAATGACTTGTTGTTATTAATTTAAAGGGAATGTCATCAAGAAAATTCCTAATTGGCATTCAGGAAAATGGATAGAAACTTCCATTAATACCACTGCAGCATTTTATCTGTGCAACAATTACAGATAAGAATTGTAGCATAGACTCTGTTTTTAAGCTGAAGGAGTCCTATTATTATATTTTTACAATACCTTTAATATGCATTTCAAAGCTTAGTTTTGAACATATTGTTACTTACCCAAGTAATATTTATTTTTTAGTAAAACAAAAAGTTCTATAAGGTTCTCTCTAAAAACCTTTTCAGGCCTCTTATAAACCCCTTATACGCCTTAAGTGTCAGTTTTTTATAAAGGGATACATTACTACTTTCACATGAGTTTTAGTTTTAAAAAATATCTTTAAAAATATTTTTCAACCCTTTATAAAAACTCAAGCCTAAATGTAGTTTTTAAATGATTGTCAGAAGGTTTTAGCCCGTCCAATTTGACCCGGCCCCTTATTGATTGAAGCACATAATATGGTATTTGCTTTCCTTCTTCAAAAAGTTACCTTGCGTTTCTTTATAATTTTATCTTTGTCTAAATGCATTATGCAAAATGTTTACAGAAATGACAAAACTTTCGATGGATATTATATTTCCATAAATATTAATGGGTAATAATATTATAATTTTTTTATTGGTGTTTATATCGATTATCTACGAGAAATCCTACATTACATGTCTGCTTTGTCGTGTAGGATTCATTTCTGCCTTCTAAAAACATGTGCGCTTGAAAAAAACCGTGATTTAAAGAATTTTGAACTAGTAGTAGTAGTAGAGAAGGGGCGCCGCGAAGCCTGGCAAGTAGGCCTGCCTTACCCCGAGCCTGCTCCTAATCCGCCGCCTGCACCACTGATCTGGAAGTCTGCTCAACTGGTTTTACTATTCTTTTTGAAAAGTCCAGTATTTTATCTCATTTGAGCGTGTGCAGGTCCTCCTCATTCCAGGGTCGGAGAACCGAATACCTGGTATCTCGTCCTCTGGTATGCCTCGCAGTTCGCTATAACATGTCGAGATGTCTCTTCTGCCCGCCCGCAGGCCCGGCAGGTCGAGTCATTTTCCACGGCGATCTGGGTCATGTGTTTTCTTAGTCGGTTGTGACCTGTTATGATTCCTGTCAGCAGACCAGCGTCTCTTCGTGAGCTCCCCAGAAGCCATTTTTGTCTGGCTACATCCGGGCCCTTCACGAAGTCCCTGGTCTATCTGCATCCTGTTTCTCCTCTCCAAGCGGTCGCCATGTCATCCTTGGCCCATTTATTGAGTCGACTTTGCAATTGCCTCTTGTTTGTTCCTAGGAGTGGTTCCGGCCCTACATACTGGGTGCGTGCCCCGATCCTGGCGAACTCGTCGGTCTTCTCGTTTCTCGGCACCCCCATATGTCCCGGTACCCACATAAGTGTCAATTGTTTGCCCATTTTTAACTAAATTTATGGAGAAAAAGGTAAGGCTAATTTTCTGCAATTCAAAAGATAGAGAAAAAAAAACAAAATGGAGGTCAAACAATCAATAAATCAACTATTTTTACATAACTTATCTTACTATTTGCACTTTAAAGTGGAAAATAGAAATTTTTTATATTATGAAACAGTTTAGGAAAATGGCTGGCAGTCAGATATTTTACGTCAAGTTTTATAAGGGTTATCAAAACCCTTATAGAATCCCAAGAAGTTGTAACTACCACCATTGAATTTAAACCAAAGGTTTTATAATAGCACTTTTTACAATGTTTTGCTGACTATTTTATAATACTGGAACCACTTTAAGTTTAAAGTTTTATTAGAATAGTTTTTAAAAGGTTTTAATTAAAATCTTATAAAACGTTCCAACTTTAAACTAAAAGTTTCATAAGAAATGTCGTCAAAAGGTTTTCATTGCTAAATTATAAAACTCAAAAACAGAAAGTTTTATAGGGATTGATTGCTATATTATAAAAAACCGGTAACCTAAGACAAAAGTTTTATAAATTTAGTAATAAAAATATTTTGATAGCTAATTTTGGAAGAAGAATACTCAATGCTGGTTACGTACGCAGTAACGACATAAAATCAACTTGCATCCTATTGAAACCTTACGCAGTTTACAACTAATTTTAAAAGTGAATATGATTTTTGATCATTTGCCTGAGTAATGGAATTATTTGTGACATATTTTGTGACATACGATATCTTAGATTCAATAAACAAAGATATCTGGTCCAACGCAAACTCCTTGGCAAATAATAACCACTGTTTATTTGCAAAATTTACCAACCCCGAAAAAACCAAAACAATGAGTTGGAATAAATTCCATATCATTCTAAACGTTAGAGAGGGTAAGGGAGGGAGATATGTAAGGTGTGACGCAGACGCGAAAACAAGCTTAAAGGAACAGGTGAATAGCAGAGCGAACATCGGTTTTGTCGCGGTCATTCTTGAACTGTGAGCATGCAGTTGATTTGCTTTTGCTGTTGAGTGATCAATTCCTCTCGCGGCTTCGAAAATTACGTCCCAAGATTTCTCAGATAATAATATAACCAACGTCTTTAAAGAACTTAGTATTAATGTCAACGGGACCACCCAAAAAATTAAGTCAACAAATGAAATAAAATATCTTGGAGTTATACTCGACCCTAATTTAAGGTAGACTCACCATAAAACTTACGCTAAATTAAAAAAATTCCTCGATATTAGTTAAGTTAAAACTCTATATCTATCGCTAATACAGCCTCATTTAACAGATGAATTATACCGAGAAAGTGGAATCCTTGATGTAAGGCAACTTTTTGTACAAAACATAGGTCTAAGGCGATTTAAGAAAAAGGACACTCTCTTAAGCGTCGAGCACCCACATGAAACTAGGTCAAAGAATCAAACAGGTTTATTACCAAAAGTGCGAACAACTGTAGCACAACGCTCAGTCAAATACATAAGCCCAAAAATCCATGCAAATGTACCAATAAAGTTCTCATCTTTGACATCTTTCAAAACCTTTAAATACGAGCTAAAAGCATGGCTCCACAAAGAAACCAGAATTAAAATTGAACATGTAGTGGAAGTAAACTAGAATAATACAACAATTTTTATTATAATAAAAAGATTTTACCTAAAACGACCTACAATTCCCTACTAAGACTTAATTCCCGATTATAAACTACTTGTTGTTACTTGAAAACAATAAGTTTCAATGGTTTCATGAATTTGTTGCTAACCCTCTAACCCCTCTATAAATTATTAATAATATAGTCTTAAACCAGAATTTTAATTTGTTTTAAATATTTTTTTTAATTATTTTAAATCATTAAGTTTTTCTTATTTTTTTATTTCCTTTTGATTTTATTTTATTGCTTTTAATTCTGTTTAATTTAATTTTAAAGTTATTTAAGTTATCTAATTTAGGTCTGTTTTTGAAAGTTATTTTATTGTTTATTTAGTGAAATTGGATTGTGATATTTCTAAAATAAGTATTGTGCTCGGAATCTTTTCTGGTAGACTAGAACTTGCGTTGAATTTTTATTTTCAACCTAATAAATAAATGAAGTGAGAAACAAAAACGCTTTGTCCGATATGCCACGAGTGTTACTTTAATTTTTATTTACGGACACGAGAACAAAAACACAGATTATTTTGTTGTTTTTTAAAATATAAAGATAGTGGTCAAGCCTTACGTTTTTTATTTTTTCAGAAAACTGTAAAAATAAGTATGTGTTGTTAACAAAACTGAGAAGGTATTAACAAGAATAATAGTTTAAGATAATAATATAATCTTATGAGTTAGTTAACGAGGTTTTATTTATTTTAAACGAAGTAATACAAACAAAAAACATTTTCTAGGAACATATTTGTTTCTAAATCATCATCAATTATATCAAAAAGTTCGATTTCAGAAATATCGTGGTTTCATTGATTTAATTAATTAGTTTTTCTATCGGGATGTCATCATCAGAGCTGAAGTAAATATCGCTGTAATTCAGATTTTTTGGAGGCAAAACTGAAAAGACAGAATCTGATAAAGAAGACAAGTTATACTTCTTTAATGGACGTGTCGATTTTGGAGCTGATTATAAATGATAAAAGATTGGTAAAGTGTATCAGCCCAAGTGGAAAGTGGCACATTTTAAACATGTAAGTTTATTTCTTTTTCCATATTAGCTCCCGGATAGCTAAAGTTACTTTGAAGGTTTTTATGTTAGGCTTAACAAAACACCAATTTCGTCTATTTTGCTGCCCATAATCGGAAAGCATTTAAGTTCTTTCATCTTCGTTATTCTGCTTTTTAATTTTAGCTTCAAGTTGTTAAAAATTTTCATTTTGTTAACACTACCTCAGTTTTGGTAACACCAATGTTAATAAAACTGACAAAAACTTACATTTCCCGCTCGTTTTTTACCCACAAAATCAATCATGCATTTTTTATCCTGTATTGTTTATTTAGTTTTAAGCTTTTAGCTCCATAATAATTATATTTTTAACTACTAATTAGTTTTGATAATAATCAAGCAACAAAACTGAGAATATAGGCACGACACTTACTTTTTTTTAACATAAAATTGAACAAAAATCTGAAAAAAATCGCAAAATTACCTTTGTTTTCTGACTACGCAAAAATAAAAGACTAAAATGGAAGCTACCACCTGACAATATGTCAAAAATCAGCACCAACTCATTATTAATAGCTAAATAAATTTCCGTTAACAAAACTGATGGTATGAAGTGAAGACACGTATACTTATTTGTTTTGAGTTTTTCTTTAAATAAAAAATATATTAAAAATATGGAATAAAAACAACAACGTATCAGTGAAGACATTAACAAAGCCTGAGATCTCAGGTGTTATAAAAATATAAAAACAAAAAAATAAAAAAATGTATGAAAAGAATGGAAAGTGTGTACTTTATAACATCCTTATAACAAAATATGCTTTTTTTTAAAATAAATGTTAATTAGCAACTGAGACACCGTTTTGCACGTTATTTTGAGAATAGTCCTGGGATGCCAGATAGTATATTCATAAATTTTGGCTACATTCCATTTAACGCAATCTATTAGGTCCTAGGAATCACATACGATGGCTTGCACACCGAAATTTTTAAGCCTGCCTTACCATTAGTTTTGGGTCAAACTATTTAGAAAATATGTGGTATGTATGTATGTATGTATGTATGTATGTATGTATGTATGTATGTATGTATGTATGTATGTATGTATGTATGTATGTATGTATGTATGTATGTATGTATGTATGTATGTATGTATGTATGTATGTATGTATGTATGTATGTATGTATGTATGTATGTATGTATGTATGTATGTATGTATGTATGTATGTATGTATGTATGTATGTATGTATGTATGTACGTATGTATGTATGTACGTATGTATGTATCTTACAAAAGGTGAACCGTGCACTGCGGAATCTACTCTGATTGTGAAAACCGTAATTAAAAACACATACGATCCAGGAAACTAAAATTCCTGCGGACTACAAAACATGATTTAGGCTTAAGACTTTGTCTTCAACGTATTCCAGCAGAAGCTTTCGTTGAAGCCATCATATTAGTGGACATGGACCATAAAATTCATTCCGGCAAATAAAATGTTTTCTTCTTAAAACATTTATTTTTATTTTCGTTTTTAATCGGTGGCCTTAGTTAAAATGTCCCAGAACATGGGGAATCTTTTTTAAAATTTCATAAGAGAACTTTTCTCGTTTCACTTTATATCCCTTTTAAAAGTAAAATAAACGAAGGTGCTAAAATTATTCTTTACAAAAAAAGTATACGGGATATATTTAGGATTATTCTTCGCTTTAGTAAATTTGGTTTTTTGGTGGCTTTACATAATAATATATAAAAAGTTATTTAAAGATCCACGCGCAGAAAGTTATGGAGAAAAGTTCAATGTACCTATAATGCCTTTTTTGAACGATCTTTATGTTTCTTAACTTTACGATGCGATGTAAATTTTGTATGGTAATCATGACAAAATGGGGTGACTATAAATTTATGCACTTTAATACAAATTTAATCGAACCAATTTTTTGGCAATTACAATGTCTTTGTATAAATGTTAGCTTCCCCATTGAAATTGGTCCGGAGAATTTGAAATGAACTATTAGTCGTGTAGAAATATTTGAACTAAAAGAGCATTTTAAAGGGTTTCAAGATAAAATAATTTTTTGTTCTTTTGCAAATTTTTCCATCTTTTTTGAGTTTTAAAGAAATATTATTTTTCTTAAAAAGTAATACTTAATTTTTAATTTTTTAAATTGCCATAAAATATTCTTAAAAAGAACTATCTCTACCATAGACATCCAAAAAAAAACTAGAACTAGGTGAAAACGCAATGGTATTTAAAAATGTTTTTCGTACTTCAGGGACTAAAGTAAAAAGTGACATAAACAAGTTTTTTTATTAAAGACAATGTAATACTAAAATTTAACACTTCACCCTTCGGTCGGGCTACAAACTTTTCGCCTCGGGATGAAAAGTTACACTTTAGTGCTTTAGTGTATAATATACTATTATTTTAAGATTTTTTGAAAATCGAGCCTTTCAAGTTTGGGTTAGTTTATTTCTCGTCCTCCTGGAAATACTTTAAAACCCCCTAAATTTCAAACACGATGTAAACCTACTAACACACGCCAATTCATTGATTACCAGGAAAATTTACACCTAAAGGAGGAAACCAATAAATGAATCATAGATAAAAGCCATTGTGTTAAATTTTCAGCAAGGAGCGTTTGTAATATTTAAACCCATTAGCCTTCGAACACCAGGGTACCGATTCTGGCAGTCATAGGAAGTGATCGTTCGCCTGAGAGAAGAAAAGTAAATTCAACCAATAGACGCGCTTAAAAGCAGTGACGAGACGATCGAATAATCACCAAAATATTATGGGCACGCGCAGATCTGCCTCGAACAACAATTTTTGAGCGAAGCCGTTCTCTCGACTAGACCAAGTAGTTGGGAGTTGTAGGAAAGCTCGTGTGAAAAACGTCACTTATATTATTTCAGAGCACGCTATTGGACGAACGACCGATTGATAGTTTACTCGCTAATGCGCATGGTACGGCAAACTTGACCGTCTTTTAGAGTAGGACACGCACAGTGGTCGATTTTTGTAAAAACTTCCCAATGAGCATTTTCAGAAACTTCTGGTGGCAGATATTTATATTATTTTTATTATATTTTTATTATAAAGAGGGTTCCATTGATACCCTAGGGTATTTAGAAGTTTCCTACAAGAATTGAGTTTGTATATTTGTTTTATTAAAGTCTCTAAATTGATGGTACCCTAAAGTAACATAAAACTGGCGTTAACAATATTTCCACGGACATCTTTATAAAAATTAAAGTCATCGGTTCAAATGTTATATACATTGGTGTTAACAATGTTTTCACCAATATATTTATAAAAATATAAGTCATCAGTGATAAAAGTTATATAAATTGGTGTTTGAAATCTTTCTGTCAACCCACCTATAAAACCGTAAGTAACTATCAATTAAAGATATATAATAAGATAAGATTTAAAATATTTCGAGAGACACTTATAAAAACTTGGGAACTCACACACAATAATTATATAAATTGGTGCCTGTAATATTCTTATGAACTCATTCATAAACCTTTTTTGCCCATAAGGTTTTTTCTATAATGTTGTTATCAATTTCTTTATATAGTGATTATAATATAACTGTTTTTGGAACAAAAAAACAATTTTAATTTATTTTGGCAATTATAATAACAAAACAAACAAGATTTTTAAGGTTAATAAAATTTTTTATATTAATAGTATTTAAACTTTGAGGTTAATTTTGTGACATCGAAAGGCGCGTTTTTGCGACATCAAAAGGAGCGTTTTTGCGACATCAAAAGGTGCGTTTTTGCGAGATACCATACCATTATTATCTTGTTTTAATTACATCAATCTAAGAGAGATAAGAGATCCAAATCTTCTTGAGATAGTTGCCGATGACAGATATCGGGATCGAATGCATTTTACACCCGATTCCCACCAGCGTTTCCCATGCGCAGTCACCCTGACTCAAAAAACTCATCACGTGGTCCGACATGAACTTGTATAGGCAAATCTCGCTTAGACCACGTGATACGTGTTTTGATTCGGGGGACCCACGAATGAGAAACGCATAGATGGGAACCGTGTTTTAGAAAAAGAGAACACATTTTTTTCCCCGTTTTTTCAAGTATTTTTGGAGCCCATGAAATTTACGTGAGTGTATTCGAAAACTATACAGTACACACGGGACCGCAGCTGATTTTCAGAGTAGGATGACTTGAAAAACAGCTTTTATTTGACTATAGTATATAAATATTCATATTCCTGCTTCAGCTTATCTCACTTTCATTTTTATTTATTTTAGAAGATTGCTAAACACCATTTTATAAATTTTTTATTGTAAAAAGAAAAAGAATAATACATAACAAGCAAAAGGAAGAAAGATGGAAAATCTATATTTCTAAATCCATAATAACCTTTAATTTGTTATGTAGTGTTGTTAGAACAGTTGTAAAACCTTTTTATAATAATCTTTGTACTTGGGGGTTCATAAGGAAGTTTTATAAAATCTATATGTTGTTTTTCTATCCATTACTATGTACCATAAATTTTTATAGGCTGGTGTTGAACAGTTGTTTTTCAAGTCTTTTTTACTCATTTAAGAGATATATTAGAGTTATAAAATTATCACCAACACTAAATAATATAACTTTTGGTTATTTTATGAAGGTTTTATATTATTTGCTGTAAATTTTATATAGACAAAAATGCTCATTGGGTTCCACATTGTAATTTAATCGTACAAATTATTTAGTTTTAATAAACAGACAGGATGATCGTGTGAATTTTCTCATTTATCTTCATCATTTTTAAGAGGAAAAAGATATATATTTATTAATTAGCTAAATTAAAGTAAAAATGTTAGTTTAGAAAAAGAAAATATATTAAAAAGAATGCCAAACGAAACTTTCAAATGAAAGACCCATTATATTATTGCATTTTTGCATTTTGTTTTTAAATTCTAAGCATTTTTATATAACGTACCCTATGTCGATCTTCAACTGTTTTCGAGATATAAACAGTTGAATACTGTCATACTCTAAGTCTTCTATTTGAAATTTGATGTTGAATATTGATGCGTAATGTCAAACTCGTAAAAAGCATAGTTTATTCTCTGGCCAACTATTCGCCTAGTTTCTTAACAACCATATAGGGGCAAATTTAGATACATTTTGAATTTTTTAATTTTTCCATTTATGTCCGCGTTTTTCGGAAAATCGACCACCGTGCGTCTTTCGAATGACTTTTGTGCGATCGGCCGGTTCCAGAATACGGAATTTTGGATTTTAATAGAAGTGGTCACTTCTCAGGGTATGATCGTTCTCTTACGCCCAGAATCGAGCCCCAGGGAGCTGATGAACGTTCACATCCTTCGTTTCGACCAACAAGAAGGCTCAAAAGCTGCCGAGCTTGCATGGTGCACGCGCAAAGCTGACCGGATTATCATTTTTTAAAGGCGCTTGTTCACCTGGCCCAGGGGCAGGTGTATGAAAGTGTAGGAAAGTTCCTCCGATATACGGCAATCGGGTGAGATTCGGTCGTGGTCGGATAGGTTTCGGATAACTCGTGATCGCTTCAAAGCCTATTATTGGTCGATATCAGGCAGAGGATCGTTCCAGTGCGATCTTTCCTGCGAAATTCAAGAATCAGCCACCAGGCGCTTATTAATGGAGCATATTCTAAATTTCAAACGCATTTGTATCCGGATATGGTATTTATACAAATGCTGAAAGTGCAAATCTGAAATCCGAATTTGTGAGAGTATTCAAAACGTATTTTGGCTGAAAATAAAATAACTCGAAAACAATTTAGCCGACAGTTTATTGACCCAAGACAGAAAACACTCAAAAATAATTTTTTTAAAACAGAATGTACCCGACAGAACAAATACATTAACATTTAGGTAATTTAGTTTTTTTTTGGATTCAGAAAGTGTAGGTCACTCTATAAAATGGCGAGTTTATTTAATCTGTATATCCTTTCCCATCCCAATATTTGGATGCTACTACCAATAATAGACTATAGGAAAAGATAAGAGATTTTGTAAACACTAAGATACGGCGGGAACCCACAAAAAAGCCGAATTTACAAAAACCGAAACACAATTGAACAGAAAATAAAACGTCCGAAACGAAATATGAACGAAAGTAAAATACCCAGAAAATTATTTTAATTTTATAGAATTTTGATGTATTCGATCCTTGAAAGACACGAATATAATTTAACCGATTATAATTTTCCCGAACCTTGAAATATCAGAATTACAAAAGTATCGAAAATAATTTTCTAGAAACGAAAAACACCCGAACCACAAATTGATAGAAAATAATATGCCCGATCCTTAAGTGAACAGAAATACAATCCATCCGAATCGCTCTTGGGAATGCGTCAAAGAACACTGCACAAATTACATTGGAAATGGTTTTCGGCTAAATATCACAATTTTATTATATGTTGTAGTACTCGATCAACAAAGCACAAAAATAGAAAAAACGAGATAGGAAGCAGGATTACTTTTTGAGATATGGAGCTTTAAAATTGACGTGTTTTTAAGCTATATTTTTGGACATAGCCCAAGTTTTTTTTCCAGAACTTTGTTGATTACCGCTAAAATAAAATGATTCGAATCTTTATTTGTCTGGAATGAAACGCCCCTTCCACCCATATAAAAATGTTTTATAAAGTTTCTTTCGTACCACCAGAAAAGTGACTGATTTGTAAGTTTTAAAAAAGAAAGAAAACGACCGTTTTTTAAAAAATTACAATTCTGATTTTCTTTGAAACGAACGGCCATATTTTAAAAATGTTTACATATATTATTAAAAATAATTCCACTTAGCCCAAAAAAAAAACATTTTTAGCTTGAGTGGTACTATGAATTTTGAAAATAGTTGGCACCTTTAATGTTTTTTAATATTTTGGAAATATTGGAGAAATACGAAAAGTGATTTTAAATAACTTATAGGTAGGTTATACAAACTTTTTATGGGAAAATCTAATTCAAAAGCTTCACTGGTCACCCTCCCCATACATCATTTAACACCATCACACACTTTGATTTTCCGCCTTGAATCACTCACAAATAGGCATCGTTCCGCACTGGTACTTATCCAAGTACTTATCCAAGTTACCATTTAAAAATCAAAAAACAAGTTAACTTCTTTTTCCACACAAGATCTTTTGATCTGTTGTTTTTAGATTCTTTTCGGTTGATGTTTGGAGGTTTTTTAACTTCTTTTTTGATTTTTAAATAGTTAAAGTTAAAACTCTTAAGATATGTTTAAAAAATGACATGCGGCAGCTTTGTATTTTTTTAAAAACTTTTGTTTCACAAACGGCGTCATTTGTGTCAAATCAGTGTTAACCACCGGAAAAATGTTATCATATTCGTTAGAAATTTGATTGGTTAAATACAGGTACCAATGGATACCTATCGGTACCAACATATTCGTATCAAGATTAGGAATTGAATTTTTACGAAAACAGTTTGTAAGACCTACCTATAAGGTATTTTAAATCACCTTTCATATTTCACCAATATTTCAAAAATATTAAAAATCATTAAAGGTACCCACTATTTTTTTTCAATTAATGGTACCACTCAAGCTAGAATTGTTTTTTTAGCTTACTGATATTATTTTCATTCACATATGTAAAAACTATTAAAATCTGGCCGTTGGTTTTAAAGAAAATGAAAATTGTATTTTTTTTTAAAACGGTAGTTTTCTTTCCTTTTTAAAACTTACAAATTAGTGACTTTTCTGGTGGTACCAAAGGACCCATATAGAAACATTGTTACATGGAAGGAAAGACTGTTTCATTCGGGACAAACAGAGAAACGGATCATTTTATTTTGGCGGTAATCAACAAAGTTGTTGAAAAGAAACTTGGACCATGGTCAAAAATAAAGCCTTAAAACACAACAACTTTAAAGCTCCATATCTCAGAAAGTAATCCTGCTCCCTATCTCTTTTTGTGCTTTGTTGATCGAGTACTACAACATATAAAAAAGCCAAAATTTTGTTGAGCTTTAATTTTATTTTTTTTTAATCTGGCCGTTGGTTTTAAATAAAATGAAAATTGTTATTTTTTTTAAAACGGTCGTTTTCTTTCTTTTTTAAAACTTACAAATCAGTGACTTTTCTGGTGGTACCAAAGGACCCATATAGAAACATTGTTACATGGAAGGAAAGACAAACAGAGAAACGGATCATTTTATTTTGGCGGTAATCAACAAAGTTGTTGAAAAGAAACTTGGACCATGGTAAAAAATAAAGCCTTTAAACACAACAACTTTAAAGCTCCATATCTCAGAAAGTAATCCTGCTCCCTATCTCTTTTTGTGCTTTGTTGATCGAGTACTACAACATATAAAAAAGCCAAAATTTTGTTGAGCTTTAATTTTATTTTTTTTTAATCTGGCCGTTGGTTTTAAATAAAATGAAAATTGTAATTTTTTTTAAACCGGTCGTTTTCTTTCTTTTTTAAAACTTACAAATCAGTGACTTTTCTGGTGGTACCAAAGGACCCATATAGAAACATTGTTACATGGAAGGAAAGACAAACAGAGAAACGGATCATTTTATTTTGGCGGTAATCAACAAAGTTGTTGAAAAGAAACTTGGACCATGGTAAAAAATAAAGCCTTTAAACACAACAACTTTAAAGCTCCATATCTCAGAAAGTAATCCTGCTCTCTATCTCTTTTTGTGCTTTGTTCATCGAGTACTACAACATATAAAAAAATTATGACATTTAGCCGAAAGCCATTTTCAATGTAATTTGTGCAGGGTTCTTTAAATCTCTAAAGCGTCGTAGCCCCTGGATTGCGCCGTTGACAAGTTTCTCTATTTGGAAGAGGACATAGGGTTTTTTTTAATTAAACGAGTTTCTTGCTGTCTTCCCGTGAACCGATGACAATACAATATTATAAAAAAATTTGGGGGTAGGGGGTGGTTGAAAGATGTAAAAGGGGTAAATTGATACAATACCACAACTTACTACGATTCTTCATTGCCGTAAGCCTGGCAACGTAGCAATTGAATTCGTGGCTATCGGTTCAAATCATTTTCGGCCAGATTCAGGGGTTCTTGAATTTTGTGGTTCGGCATTATTATATTTTCTGACATTTTGTGTTTTAATTTAATTCTGTATTTTATTATTATTATTATTTTCTTTTATTTTAAATTATGACAGGTTATGTTTCTGCCAAATTTGGTTTCGGGTTTTTTATAGGGACCCGACACGGCTTGGAGCACTTTTCTTATTTTTTGCGGAATAAACTTCTTTCGAAGGCCACCGATTCCAATGTCTGAATATTTCGAATTGGTGGCTTTAGAGAGAAATTTTAGCTTATTCGACAATTACAAAACACGCCACCAACACCCTCTCAACTACTTTAGCGGTCACATTGACACCAAACGAACAGAAAATCCATATTTTGCCTATCAATTTCGTTACAAAAATGCTGGAAAAAGCACCAAAGAGACGTTAACTGATTTTTTTAGCAGAGTTGCTCCGAGCCGTGTCTTGGTTTTTACAAAATGTGCTTTCCATTGAAATTTACAACCAAAACCTTTCAAAATACAAATAAAGTCATTTTTGACCCAAGAATGTTTTTATAACCTTCAAGAATTTTTGTCAGGTCGGTAAAAAAAACAAAACACACAATTTATCGACCGTTTTTGTCTGTGACTGTTTCTGACCAATTAATGTGCTTGGTTCTCGCTAGATGCGGATACGTATACCACGATGAGTTACAAATAGCTTTATGTCTCTATTGACACGCCAGGACGAATCCGTATCAGGTAACGATGCCTATTTGAGAGAGCGAAACATCGTTTAATCATTTCTATTTTCGCTTTGGTTCTTTGTGTGTTCCTTGTGGAATGCTTCCAGGTTTGAATTTTCGTTATTTCCACCCAAGATTTTTTATTCTCTTGTTTTTAGAATCTTTTTCGGTTGATGTAATTAATTTGGAGGTTTTTCAACTTCTTTTTTGACTTATTTATTTGTTATATAATTGTACGGACGACAACTAACATTTTTTACCTTAATTTCGAGTATCGTATACATACATACGGAATTAAGGTAAAATGTGTTTGTTGTGGTCTGAAGACTAGATAAATAAATAAAATAAAAAATAAAAATAAAATAAGTGTAGTTTCTGTGTAAGAACAATTTGAAACGGTTAAAAAAGCGTATTTCATATGGTTTGGCGTACTCTGTACATATTTGAAAGTTTTTCGCTTATTTCGTGTGAATTCTTTTTAGGGTATATCTTAAAATATAACCATGTTTTTTCGCTGCTCCTACAAGCGTCAAATGTGCTTCTAAAATAAGAGATTTTAATCAATTTCAGGGGTATTTTTGGCTTACTCTATACAGATACGAAAATTAGTACTGATATCAAAAATGTAAGTTTTGTTATGTACTGAATCAGACCTGCAGAAATCATTATTGTCCTTTTTAGTTTTGTCGTAAACGAAGGTTAGGTTTAGTAAATAAAAAGAAAATTCTAGTTCACCCTGTACATATTGGGGAAAGTAGTTATGACGAAAATTGCTTATTGAGACCCCTCTATAACATATTAAAATATAAAAAAATAACCAAAACGCATCCCCCATAAGAAAATGGCAGGGTTCTTTATGGGAACTCATTAAAATCTCGATCAAAATGCACTTTTTTTATACCTTCATCAAAAACGTAATTTTAGTAACTGTCTGCAGATAACTAAAGCATAGCTTTTTTGGTTACCCATGCAAAAAAAACTTTTTTTATCACGGGTGCAAAAAATGATTTCTGTCCGTTTTTTACCCAAAATTAAAGAGAGATAGCGGAAAATAGTAATATTGAAAAAATTATTCTTGCCTAAAAATTAAGCAATTTCCGCCAGTTTTTACCAAGTATTTACAAAAAAACCATTTAAAAACATCGTCAAAATATCAAACTGTCAAAGATTAAATTGTCGCAACAATGAATGTCACCGAGTAAAATAGCACATCGCTATGGAAACGATTGTTATTTCATTTACCAGCCGCCTTGATTTATAGTGTAAAGATGGTGTGTTGCGAGTGCTCTTTGTTCGAGATTTTTAAAAGTATTTTTCTGTTTTTCTTGGATTTCTTGATAAAGGTATTAAAAAAAATGGTGTTAACAACTCGCGGCTAAACTGTCCCTTTTTTACTCGCGTTTTTAAATATCTCGCTGCGCTCGTTATTTAAACCAACGCTTGTAAAAAAAGCACTATTTTAGCAACTAGTTGTTAAAACTACTATTTAGATGACTGCGTTACTAATTCCCTAAGCGAGGGAAGTTTTTTTTATACTGGGACTTTTCCATCCATAGTAGGATTTTTTTACTTAAATTAAAGGCTACCTTATTTTTATATTAAATTTTGCATAATACTAAAAAATCAGCAAAAATTATGTTTTAGTAAAGTCTTTATTGAATAATTCGGGTTCAAATCTAAAATTTGGTGGACGATAAACTATAATTCTCCTGCTGCTTGAAGATGATTAAAAAAATTTTTGAAGAACGTTGTTCAGTGCAAAAATCACTCTGACCTGTTTTTGTTCTTCTTTTAGAAAAGGCTTCTTTGCAGCAACTCGACAAGATACTTCTGATTTCGTTACTCTTCTATTTACTGTTGCTAAAGAACCCGGAAATAATGTTACATTAGCTGCTTCAACCCACGTTGAAAAAGGATTTTGTCTGAGATGGTCAATAAGTCTCTCATCTTGCACTTCAGAACTTACTTTTGGTCGTCCTGATCCACCTTTCCTATCCGTAGAATTATTTTCAATCCAACGCTTTTTCCATCGCATTATCGTCATCTATAAATCGAGTGATAATTTGAACTTTTGTAAATGTTGATATCTGTGGCATTTTTAAGGATGTCACACTGAATTTTAAGCTGTCAGGCATACTAAGCTCTTGGTGCCTTATAATAGTATACACTAATGGAAAGCTAAATTTTGTGGCATAGGAAAAAATGCATGTATGAGTTTTTTTTGAAATCAAGTGTACCTATCTATGTAAATATGGATGTTTGTTCGGGTGGAATCTTGCAACTTAATTTTGACTAACTTCCCGACATCCGATCGACTTCAAATTTGGCATGCTTATATACTTGTTGACAGCTCTCCCCCTACTCTAAAGGGGTGGAGGGGGTACAGTTGAAGAACGCCCGATTTCGTTGAAATTTGTTGTGTTGGGGCACGTGGGGATGGAGATAACGAATTTCTAATCAGATTTTAAAAATTTAATATGGCGGATTCAATTTTAACTCACCTATTCAAATCCGATTTTCTTCAAATCTGGCATGCGTTTATAGTTCCGGTGACAATACAATATTATGTTATTATTAGGCACCCCTCCCCCGTACGAGGAAAATGGAGGGGGGAAAACACCTAAGTTTGTCCAATTTCAACCAAAATTGGTATACGGGGGCTTTTCGGGATAAGGAATACGAATTTTTGATCAGATCTTAAAAATTCAATATGGCGGTTTCAAGATGGAAGATTTTCTGTCCTGTTTTGCTAACCAATTTTATCTGACTTATCCACATCCGATTGTGTTCAAAATTGGTATGCGTTTATAGTTCCGGCGAATAAACAATAAAATGGTATTCTAAGGTACCCACCTCTCTCTAACGAGGGAAGTGGAGAAGGAAAAAGATTTACTTTGTTCGATTTCAGTTAAAATTGGCACACAGGGGCTTTTAAGTAAAGGGATTATGAATTTTTAATCAGATTTGAAAATTTCAATATGGCGGATTCAAAATGGACGATTAAGGGTACAAATATAAAAATTAAGGGTGTGTATTTCCGACGATAATACAATAATATGGTATTATTAGGTACAAACTTTCCTCTAACGAGGGAAGTGGACGGAAATAAAAGATTTAGTTTGTTTGATTTAAATGAAAATTGGCATACAGGAATTTTTCGGGAAGGAGATATGAATTTTTGATCAGATTTGAAAATTTCAATATGAAGGATTCAAAATAGACGATTTAGGGTACAAATCTAAAAATTAAAAAATTAGTTTTTATTAAAAGAAACTTTTAAAGAACAAGCTTTTATTAAATGCACTCAAAAGTAGAAAATAATTTTTTATCTTTCTTATACCATAATAAAAGCGATGAGCACAAATTAATTATTTTAACTTTAAGGTGACAAAGAAAGATCTGCAAAAGAACAACTAAATTATTTTTCTATTCGAATGATAGACAATATGTTTCATCTAAAGAAGCTGAGAACGGGTAAGATTGCCGTGCTTGCCAAGCCTTTGAAAATATCCTTAGGTTATAGAGTAATACAACTGTTTTTTAGGTGAATCGTCGATGTCACCGATACACAATAACTAAATTTAAAATTTTTAATTTGCGCCCATCGCTTTTATTATGGTATAAGAAAGATAAAAAATTATTTTATACTTTTGAGTGCACTTAATAAAAGCTTGGTCTTTAAAAGTTTTTTTTAATAAAAATTTATTTATGATATAAAATGCAGACGTATAAATTAATTAAAGCGAACTCATATCAATTAACAAAAATACATTTGACTTCTCTTTAAACCAACCACATATGTGCTTAATTAACAGTCGAGATGTGGCTCGTAACGTTGCTCACGCTGTTAACTTTATCGAAACTCGTGGTCAACTTTTCGATTCTCCAGAAATCCGGTTACGACGGCGAGAATCAAATAAAAGTGTGCTTTTTTAAAGAGTGGGACGAGGCAATAGACTGCAAATATATCGAGAAAGTTCGCCACGTAAAGGATTGGCTAAGTTTGACGCCCAGGAAAATAGAAATCCGCGGCCAAAACTTGAAAAGGCTGAAGGCGAGCGACTTTTCCCGAATGCTATTTGTCAAAGAACTCGTTATTCGCGACTCTAAGTTGACGTATATCGAACCCGGCACGTTCGGTTATTCTTTGTCCTTTTCGAAATTGGATTTTCAATCCAACGAGTTGGAAGAAATCAAAACAGGTTAGTTTACACAAATAAATAGAGAACAGAAAAGATTTGTGGCGTAGAGGGTAAAGGGTGAGGGAGTAAATCGGAAAAAAGTTTTTCCTCGACCAGGAATGTAACCCGGGACCTCTAGAATACCAGTCCAATGCTCTACCAACTGAGCTACCGAGGAACTGGGGTTTTAACTGGCTATTCGGAAATCCTTTCGTCCGATTCATTTGTTAGTAGTGGTGAGATCTTTGAAGCCTACTGCTGCTTTAAAAGACATGTTATAGACACAAGGAGGTACACATTCACGATTATTAGTTGTACGAAATTTCTATTTATCTATCAACCAACGATACACGACATATAGCGTTTTATTGAAGGTGTCAGATTATTTTAGTTCAGATTCAGTTCAGATTATTAGTTGGAAATTCGCCATCTGACACCTTCAATAAAACGCTATATGTCGTGTATCTTTGGTTAATAGATAAATAGAAATTTCGTACAACTAATAATCGTGAATGTGTACCTCCTTGTCTTTATAACATGTCTAGGTTTTTAAAGCCGCAGTAGGCTTCAAAGATCTCCCCACTAATAACAAATGAATCGGACGAAAGGATATCCGAATAGCCAGTTAAAACCCCAGTTCCTCGGTAGCTCAGTTGGTAGAGCATTAGACTTGCGTTCTAGAGGTCCCGGGTTCAAATCCTGGTCGAGGAAAAACTTTTTTCCGATTTATTCTTTCATCCTTTGCCCTCTACCCCACAAATCTTTTCTGTAAATTTATTAGGGCGCTGAATTTTCCCTTCATTTTGTAAATAGAGAACTTTCGCAGCTTTAACTTTGGTGCCGTTCTACTTTGTTTGTTTCTTTCGGGCTTGCGTTCAAATGAAAACCAAAAATGTTTTGAACAAGGCCGCAGAACCAATTTTTTAGGACCACCTAATACTCCAAATAATCCACCAATAATTTTATGTTGAAGGGAAATGAAAATATCTCGAAAACTGTAGCTTTCAAAGATTTGAACCTTATAACAAAATTTGTGGGTAATATTTACGAATACCAAAATCTGAAAACAGCATATATCAATAGCTGCTTTAATTCTGAAGTTATGGTTTTTTCTATACATTTTAACGTTTTTTCAAATAACTCGGAAACTAAAGCTTCCAAGAATTTGGACTTTATAACAAAATTTGTAGTCCATATTCATGGAAACTTAAATCTGAACACTGTATATCGCTACTTACTTTTGTTCCAAAGTTACAATTTTTTTAAATATTTTATCCTCATTTTTTCCCTTTTAACCCCCACCACCCTACCCAAAAGTTAATCAGTTCATGGTGAGCCGACAATGGATGTTTGTACCAAATTTCGTTAAAATCGATTAAGGCGTTCTTGAGTTATCGTGTATACAGACAGACAGCAGAAAACCAACCGACAGACAACTTTTTTCGTCGATTAAGTTGTTTTGGAACCTTAGTACTAGCTTATTTTTGATAAAGTTAAGAAGTCATAATTTCACGATTTTAATAGTCCCCCATGTTGATATATGGTATAAAACTGGGTCACGTGTTAGGAATTTTCTCACTTTCAAAGGTTCTGGTACCAAATATTTCTTTATATTTATTCGAGATAAACTCTTCTAAAACTATCTTTTATCGCAATCTTTTTGAGTTACATTGATTTATGTTGGGAATTTGGAACCTTTGGTTGCACTAAAACAAAGTTATGATGGTTTTCCACAAACCAGTACTACACTTTTTTGCACTCGACGGGCGTTTTGCTAACAACGTTAGCATCATCAGGAGACGATAAACAATAAACTAAATTAACCTACGCCTTATCTTACATACTATCTTTTAGTGGGCGGAGATAAGACTAATAATTTGTGATTGATTACGCTTTATAATCCTATCTCCCCTCAACTAAAGAATAAAGTGTACTAAACGGATGGGTACTTTATGGCTCTTTATTTAAACTATTTCTGGATTTGATGATTTCCATACTTTCATATGCATTCAAAAGTCTTTCGTTTGGTATACTTTTTAGGCCACACTTGACTTTTCTGTTCTTCCGTATTTTAAGTGTGCTAAGTGTTCTTTGAATCGTGTTTGAATAGAGCGTCTCGTTTGGCCAACATATTTTTTGTATCCATGCAACTAATTTCGTAAATTCCACTTTTTTCTAGAACTGTAGTTTTGTCCTTGGGATTTCCTAGTAAACTTCTTATTGTGTTTCCGGATTGATATACTAATTTACGACCGGTGTTATTAAATACTTTTTGTAATCCTTTCGTATAATTAGGATTATAAGGAATTGATACAAATTTTGAGTCGGAGTTATCTTTTTGTCTGAAAAAATTTGAATTCCGAAAGATCTTTTGAAAAGAATGTCTATTTATTAGCTTATGTATTAAGCCTTCGTCGTAACCGTTTTCGCTAGCTATATTCCTAATCCTGTTCTTTTCTGATTCAAATCTTTCTTTGTTTAAGGGGAAATTTACTAATCTATATGTTAAAAAGTGCAAACTTGCAAGCTTATGTTGTAAACAATCAAACGAGTCATTTGAAATATACCTGTTGGTGGCCGTTCCTTTTCTATGTGTTTCTAAAGTGTCTAGAAATGGCAGTGTACCGTTGTTCTCTGTTTCATAAGTAAATTTAATTGTGGGAAATTTGTTATTTATTTTTTCCATAAAATTTTCAACACTAGTTACTTTGTGTTGAATACTGTAAACACATCGTCTACATACCTGAACCATACTTTGGGGAAATACTCAAATTCTTTACTTAAATTTGCTGATAAAGAGGTTTGCGATAGGTGATAAACTATTACCCATTGTGGTTCCTTCTAATTGTTAGTAGTAGTTATTTTTATATTGAAAGTAATTTTGATTCATGCAGAGTTTTGTTAAAGATAGGTATTCTAAAGTCTGTTTGTCTTCTAGATTGTTTTTTCTTAGTAGTCCCTCCAGGTATTGCAAGGTATTGGGGATCGGCACATTAGGGACAACGAACTAACATCAAAAGAGATTAAAATTTCCGCTTCTTGGAGTGAAATATCTTTAACTTTGTTGATAAATTCAAGGTTATTTTGAACAGAAAAACTTTTTTCTTTATATGCCGAAACTGTTGTCTTCCGAAAATCCACAAGTTTGGAAAATCGGTTAGACCTATACTTTCTGCTGTACAATATTTCGGAATGTCTAGCAAACGAGTTTGAAAATATACATATAAAGGAGTTTTTCTCTAGGGTGCCGAAATAGCGTGTATTAAAAAAGAGATGAAATGGCTAGTAAATGAGAGCGAAAGAGATAATAAACTTGAGAAACCGATACGATGTTGCCGATATCACCCACAATTACCTAAAAGATTTCCAAATAAGATCTGGTCAAATTTAACACTAAATGTTACCTTCAAAGGACGTAAAACAGTGATAATGAGTATTTTCTTATTTTAGTTTGAAATTAGAATCCGCTAAGTTAATTTAAATGCTCATTTATGAACAAACTTTTACTACCGATTGACGTTGCTCTTTCAATAAAGCTGCGAAAAGTCTGAGCGTGACCTCCCATAACCAGTTACGCTAAAGTCCCAACTCTACGAGACAATTTATCGTAGCAGTCTCGTATTCTCACGAAATATCTTGTTAAAAAAATTTAAAACAATATACTTTTTTTAAAGAATTTAAAAAAAAAGTAAAACAACGTGGCGCAGTTTGTCAATCTGCAACCCTCTACTCTTTCTACTAAGAACTTTTTTTCTAACCATGTTGACGCCTTGTTTAACGTTAAAACGATTTTAAAGCTGTTAGTAAAATTTAATAACAGAAGGGCATTTTTAAAAAAAAATTCTGATTCTTGTAGACTTTTATTTTACTAAAATTGCCGAGAAAATGGGGTTCCTCTCCGTCGCCAGACATATTCATTTCGGTACCCTGGACGAGAGCTGTCGAGGCCTGTATACATATATATGTTGTCAAAAACTTTAGCGCCTCAAATTTTTTAAGCTTTCCAATGAGGTATTACTAGGTAAAAAAAAAAAAATCTTTTTTTTAGGGATAAAGTTTTTTGGAGGTAGCTTCAAGGAGTGAAATAAAAGAAAGATCAAGAACAATAGGGGTCTGCGCATCAGCACAAGTAATGGATTAACTCTGTGTTTCGGACTTCCATTGTCTATATTTTATTTATACGCGACGTTTCGATCTCTGATCGTCTTCAGGTGTAAACTGAAGACGATCAGAGATTGTTCTTATAGAAACGTCGCGTATAAATAAAATATAGACAATGGAAGTCCGAAACACAGAGTTAATTTCAAACACAAGTAATTGTATGTAAAATTTCGTTATGATACAATACAATACAAAAAAGCTGTTTATTGCAAATAAACAAATAATATACATGTTTAGTTTAAGAGTTTAAGCCACCTAAGTTGTTTAAGAACTTGTATGTGGCACTAAATACACACTAAAAAGAGTACAATATAAGAAATAAGCCTATGACATACAAAAGTACTAATGTAAGCCTACGCTAAAACAAATAAAAAGAACAAAAACCTTACTACAGAATACCAGACAAACGTGAGCGTTGCATAAGAAGTTTTCTTCTTAATTCAAAAGTTATATACAGCGCTTTTAAAGAGCACTAGATTTTAGAAACTTGATTTTTAAACATCTTGATGCTATTTAACTTTTTATACTACTGTGGTATTAGGTTGTAGAGTTTCATTCAAGGTAGTTTATAGACTTTAAGTATGACATGTTTTTTGCTTGTGATGTGGTATAATCACCCAGATTTATATGAGCCCTTGTAGGGTATGAGTGGTGAGTAAACGTTTTCATGTGCATTTACAAACGTGAGCGTTGCATAAGAAGTTTTCTTCTCAATTCAAAAGTTATATACAGCGCTTTTAAAGAGCACTAGATTTTAGAAACTTGATTTTTAAACATCTTGATGCTATTTAACTTTTTATACTACTGTGGTATTAGGTTGTAGAGTTTCATTCAAGGTAGTTTATAGACTTTAAGTATGACATGTTTTTTGCTTGTGATGTGGTATAATCACCCAGATTTATATGAGCCCTTGTAGGGTATGACTGGTGAGTAAACGTTTTCATGTGCATTTACAAACGTAAGCGTTGCATAAGAAGTTTTCTTCTCAATTCAAAAGTTATATACAGCGCTTTTAAATAGCACTAGATTTTAGAAACTTGATTTTTAAACATCTTGATGCTATTTAACTTTTTATACTACTGTGGTATTAGGTTGTAGAGTTTCATTCAAGGTAGTTTATAGACTTTAAGTATGACATGTTTTTTGCTTGTGGTGTGGTATAATCACCCAGATTTATATGAGCCCTTGTAGGGTATGAGTGGTGAGTAAACGTTTTCATGTGCATTTACAATCGTGAGCGTTGCATAAGAAGTTTTCTTCTCAATTCAAAAGTTATATACAGCGCTTTTAAAGAGCACTAGATTTTAGAAACTTGATTTTTAAACATCTTGATGCTATTTAACTTTTTATACTACTGTGGTATTAGGTTGTAGAGTTTCATTCAAGGTAGTTTATAGACTTTAAGTATGACATGTTTTTTGCTTGTGATGTGGTATAATCACCCAGATTTATATGAGCCCTTGTAGGGTATGACTGGTGAGTAAACGTTTTCATGTGCATTTACAAACGTGAGCGTTGCATAAGAAGTTTTCTTCTTAATTCAAAAGTTATATACAGCGCTTTTAAAGAGCACTAGATTTTAGAAACTTGATTTTTAAACATCTTGATGCTATTTAACTTTTTATACTACTGTGGTATTAGGTTGTAGAGTTTCATTCAAGGTAGTTTATAGACTTTAAGTATGACATGTTTTTTGCTTGTGATGTGGTATAATCACCCAGATTTATATGAGCCCTTGTAGGGTATGAGTGGTGAGTAAACGTTTTCATGTGCATTTACAAACGTGAGCGTTGCATAAGAAGTTTTCTTCTCAATTCAAAAGTTATATACAGCGCTTTTAAAGAGCACTAGATTTTAGAAACTTGATTTTTAAACATCTTGATGCTATTTAACTTTTTATACTACTGTGGTATTAGGTTGTAGAGTTTCATTCAAGGTAGTTTATAGACTTTAAGTATGACATGTTTTTTGCTTGTGATGTGGTATAATCACCCAGATTTATATGAGCCCTTGTAGGGTATGACTGGTGAGTAAACGTTTTCATGTTTTGATTGCAGTATACAAAGTTTATTGCAGCTATTATAAAGAGGGTGTCAGTTTCTTTTCCTTTTGTAACAAAATTATAAAGCTCATCAGAAGAAAATCTCATTGGTTCGTTATAAATAACTTTAATGATTCTTTTTTGAATAAATTTTAGCTTTTCTATGCTACTGTCATAGGTTCCTCCGCAGACAGGAAGACAGTAATTTATAAGTGATTCAATCAATGCTTTATATACATTTTCAATATTTTTTGTGGACAATTTCTTAATTGATAAAATTTATATATAATTCTCCGAAATTTTCCCACTAGGTAGTCCACATGAAAATTCCATTTAAGTGAAGGTCAACAAATATGCCCAAATATTTAATATTTGTTACCCTTTGTATTTTGTTAACACATGTTTCACAGTTTCTTTTATTTTGACAGGTATGCAACGTTAGATTGTTTAATTCTGGCTGGCTTACTTGAGTGAGACTAGAAGTCATGTTGAGTGTTAATAGGTTGTCTTTTAGCCAATTCTCAATTTTGGGGAGTGATTCCTTAGCCTTATATTGCGCCTCATCCGAAGAAATTCCAGAATCCGGGACTTCTGTATCGTATGCAAAAGATAGTGCGGTACCCAGAAGCTCCAAGTCAAGTAAATCATTAATATAAATTTGAAACATTAGTGGACCCGAGACAGTTCCTTGAGGAACTTCAACTAGCACCTTCTGTTCGTTACTAAGACACGAGTCTATCAAAGTTTTTTGGGTACGGCGGTCGCAATAACTGCTAAATATGTTTAAACTAATGCCTCTCACCCCACAATGTTTAGTAAAATTTTGCCAAATCTAGAAAGACTGGTTCAGTTCTTTATGTACTTGTGAAGTAAGAGCATGAAGTGTATCTACCGTCAAAACCCCTGATTTAAACCCGAACTGTTTTCGAGAATTAAAATTGTTTTTATTTTAGTGACCTAACAGCCTTGTTTTTAGTCATTTTTCCAAAATTTCTCCAATATTGCTAATTAACGAAATAGGCCTGTAGTTTTTAGCTGTGCTGGGCCCCCTTTCTTAAATATTAACAATGTATTTTCTTGGTTTTGCAATGTACGGAGGTAGAGTTTTTTTGGTTGCGTTTTAATGCCGTCAGGTCCCGGACTGCTATTGGTTTTTAGGGTAGTTATTTGTTTTTTAATATATTGATCATCAGCGCGAAACAAGAAGAGAGAATTGTTTATTTTGGTATTATTTTTTCCCTTTCATTTCTTTTCATTTGGATTTGAATTTAAACTATTTATCATATTTTGCCTGATTGATAAAAAATACAACTTGAACCCTTGACTGAGTATTATCTCTGTTATTTATCGTATTAGATTCCATATTTCTTTGCAATTATTTTGTATTTTTTTTTCTGGTAGAAGAAGTTCTTTGTCGATTTTATGATAGATGTTACATGATTTCTAAATACTTTATAATGGTTTTTTAAGTTTTGGTCTCTGGGTCTCTGAAGAACTCGAGTTTTCTGTTGATCTCTCTCTTTTATTAGTTTTATTAAATTATCAGTTATCCGCGGTTTTTTCTTTTGTTTATTTTTTATTTGAAACGTTCCAGTGAGTGAACAGTTGTTTGTTAAAAATTTAAGTTTTTTTTTAAATTTAATACTTGCGCTATCCACATACCGTTAGTATGTCTTGCCAGTTTACATTTTTAATTTTAAGTAGTAGTTTTTGTGTGTCCAGCATGTTAATTTTTTGTGTTTGCCAATTATTAGTTAGATTTTTTGATGTGCTTACAAGCTAGAATAAAGTTGCATAATTATCGGTTATAGAGCATTTTAGAACCTTGGCAACTAGGCCACGCACCTCGTCTTTTTTTTGTTTATAGAACATATGATCTATAATTGTTGCCCCCTCTTCAGTTACCGTAGTGGGAATGTTTATGTACGGTATGAATCCAAATTGTATATTTTTGTATTGCTGGTTCTGTTTAGTCCTGTTATCAAGTGAGTCAAGATTTATGTCTCCAGTCCGATGATCCAGGGGTTTTTGAGTTATAGTGGCTACAAAGTGATCGACGGACAGACCTACCGATAGACCGACAGACAGACAGACACACCAAGCGTCTGACCAAGCGTCGGCGTCTAAAAACGTGTTTTTGGATTTATCAAAATCTCTAAGTGCGATTTCTAAATGACTGCATTATTTCTCTTAGCGAGAAAAGTAAAAATAAATGGAATATTTTCGGAAAAAGAAGATACATGTGACTATATATTTCACCATCGCGTAAATTTTGATACCTCGTGTTTGTCGTTTAATTATTTTTTTTGTGTTTTAGGCGTATTTAATGACTTATTCGTAACTACCCTAAACTTTAATAACAACAAAATTAAAGTAATCGAGGAGGATGCCTTAAGTTACATGCAGAATCTCGAAGAAATTTATCTAGAGAGCAACCAACTAACGATTTACGACACCAAATGGTTTTATAAAACTCCGCTTCTAGCAGAGCTGCACTTTGAGAATAATAGCATTGTCAGTATCACTGAGCTAGCTTTCAGAAATCTCGGCAATAAAGCGGTGTCGCCAAACGTTTACCTAAGTTATAACAAAATTAATTATTTGGATCGTCACGCCTTCCTCGGTAAGTCCTAGAAGATTATGTTAAATATTTTGTTATACGGGCGCATTAAACAAGAAGATTTTGAACAAAGAAAACTTAATGTGAAATCAGTACTTTGCCCATGCACGACTGTGTCAGTAGACACTTAAAGTAAATATTTCAACGCATCGGTATCGGTATACCTAACGCGGTCGAAACAAAGTCAAAATACGCTACATTTTTGATTTGCTCATGCCATGTTTCGAACGATGCCTGCTTCTTTGACGGGTGTAATGAATCTCGTTGCGTACGGAAGGATGTACGTATCGTTAGGGATCCACGAACGTACGCAACGATTTCAATCAGCAGTCGTGTCATCGTAACCTTCAAAAAAGCGGGCATCGTTCGAAACATCGCATAAGCAAGTCAAAAATATGTCTATTTTGGCTTTATTTCGAACGCGTTACGTATACGGATACTAATGCGTTGAAAAATTTACTTTAAATGTCTAATTTTGCATACTGACGTTCCAACTTTTTACAGTGACGTGTCATCTTTACGCACGGTTTTTAATTTACTAAAAGGCAACATATCAATTTGGTTTTTTATTTGCAGACGTATAAAAAGTTTCGTAATAATTTAAAAGGGTTCACCTGGATTTTTTCAAAAACTGTAAAGAATTGAAGAACATATCTTGAAATTTTTATAACGCGCATCCCCTTTGAGAGGTAAACTTTACCCTTATATTTTGAATAGGGAAAGTGGGTCGAGTGATACCTTGTTTTGAACGCGTTCTAAATTTGCCAATCATGTAAAAATTTCGAAAATCTATCGATTCGTTTTTGAGATATTTACTTTCAAAGTAAGTAAGTAAAATTTGACCTTTCGCAGGAATGTATCCTAGAAGAAAAAATGCAATGATAAAATGTACTAATAACAAAAGCAAAGGCGACGTGTGCCGGGATTTCTCAAGAAATAAAAAAAAAAGATTTCTTTAAAAAAATGTTTTTGCATTTGTCTATGCAACTGCAAACTTAAAGTCGTAATTACAATCTAGGGAATGTGTAGCAACACTGTACGGGAAACCAATTTAACTATGTCGACCTGATTTTTTTGCATAATTTTACGTCATTGAATTTGTTTTCCATGGCAACGCGGAGACTTTATTTATGTTTATCCACAGTGGGACACCAGAGATTTTTTAGCACCAGGTCAAAAATTTGGGGTTAGGTTACTTATTTTGACTGTTCGCGTTCTGAGCCGCTAAACCACATAAGTATTTTTTATTTTCGCTTTTTTCGAAAGTGGTTAGCGCTAAAATGTTTATAAATGGTATGATGGCATTTCAATAATTGATTTTCCACCGATAACAGCAACCTTGGCGTTCGACCTAACCTGAACACCTACGAAGTTCAAGTAAATTTGAACTTCGTAAAGGCTCAGGAAAATGCTAAATAGGTACCTAAAGAAAACTGTTTACTACACTGATACCATTTAGCCTTAAAATATGCATATGTGTGCAGAAACTTTTTTTCATTTTTTTTTAACTAAAGCGGGAACTAAACCACCGAAACTCTGAACTCAAACCAACCCAGTACTTTTTTTAAAAATTCCAGCGCCCATAGATTTAAACTCTTTAGGAGCCCTGATGGTAAGTGCCTACATACCTACAAGATATTTTTCATAAAAAACCAAGTAAAATACTAAAATAAAAGAAAAGCATTTATTGCAGAATCACCTGCTAAAAAAACTCTACCCAACTACGTATTAAAGTAATTGGGTGTAATTTTTAAGGTTGCATTTACATGTGCATTTATAGTTGAATTGGAAGCACTCCCGCTAGCTGATACCGACAACAGGTTAACTTAAAAGCATGCAGATTTAAAAATCGGCTACTGGCGCTAAACGAAATAATCGGATTCTATTCTAAACAGGAGCCAACGACTAGTAAGAGCCTTTCCAACCTCTAAATGGAGCTTTAATGACCTGTTTTATTAGTACTCAAGTGTATCTTTGTGTTTTTGAAACTGAGGTTGGTATCTAAAATCTATCCTTTGCAGTCCAAGATATCACTAGTAAACTTGCACATAACTATGCCGCAATAATTTAAATTAAAATAAAATCGTTGAATCAAAATAAAAACAAAATTATGTAGGGTTATGGGCGCCGAATGTTTCTATGCAAATTTCTAGTAATCCCAGCGAGCCAGTAAAGTTCTCTTGGTTCTTTGATAGACTCGGGGTAATGCCCGCGCAGCGCTATGCCTTTTTCGGCGGGAGACCGCACAGGCGGAGTGGTTTCATATTTGTTTTAAAACAATGTTTTTGAAAACACATTTTTGAAAGATAAACATAATATCAAATGGTTTTCTGTTAGAAAACGTAAAAATACTCTTCTGTCCCACTGCGGCCCGATTTAAAAGTTGTTGATAAAACAGAGTTACCATGGAATCGTACAAATTCTGCGATCTATCGGCCAACACTTGAACTGCGTGTGTCTCCCAAATTCAATGAAGTGTGATTTATTGATCGGTTTTCTTTTCCGGAGAGCACAGGCTTTAGAAAAAAGGAAACTTAGTTTGTATGTTCGCTAAAGCAAGGAAATATAAAAAGAAAAAATGTAATCTAGAGGAAATTGTGAGTATTCCTCTATTTTTTTTTGTAAATCGGGTTTGTTCTAAACCGCAATTATTTTGAGGCTTTTGAGATAGATGACAGTACCAGAGTTTTTATTTTGAAGAAAAAATAATTGAGAATTTTGAAAAATCCTTTAGATATTTTTGTTAAGCATTTAAAAATGATCACCCCTGAAACATTTCTGCTAATTCTGATGTTTAGTTTTCCCTGTGCACTCTGCAAAAATATTAGCTATAGCTAAAGCCTTAAGTCAACAACCTTCATAATCTGAAGTTTTATTGACGTTCTATCTAAAACGTTAAAACAAATAAGGTTACTTTTCATATGTCTTTTTAAAAAGAAGGTTTTTTTTTCCTAAAAATGCGTAATATGTCAATTTGACGGGAATTATTTCTGATTAGGTACTGAAATTATATTAGATTTATTAATATTAATTAAATATTTATTGTCTTAAAAATATAGAAAAATAATTCACATTTTTTGCGACAATTCGTGCTCTTATAAAATGGTGTGGGCTTTAAAAACCTAGGTTTTTAACCTGTACGTTTTACCGCGGTTTTAAAAACCTTGGTTCTTAACCTCTACACTTTTAAAGCCGCAGTAGGCTTCAAAGATTTCACCACTAATAACAAATGAATCGGACGAAAGGACTTCCGAATAGCGAGTCAGAGCCCCAGTTAGTTGAGCATTAGACTGGTATTGTAGAGGTCCCGGGTTCAAATGCTGGTCGAGGAAAAATTTTTTTTCGATTTATTCCCTTTTGTCCTCTACGACACAATTTTCTGCAAAAAACAATGTTTGACAATTATCCTGTCGATCTTCAAAAATTTTAAGAAATCAATCGTTAAAGATAACTGAGAAAAATAATTATATCTGCAATAGTGGTGGAGTTACCAGGTTTTCCAATTTAATAGTAATTATTTTGGGAGTTACGACGTTTCTCTTCTTCTGCGGCGAAACTGGAAGGAATTTTTTGACAAAATGTATCAGAAATTAAAAATAAGATGTCATTTTAATAGTTTTCATAAAAAAGTTCATATTGATAAAATCGCAAATTCATTATTACTTCATATAACTTTTACTTTAAAGTTTACTTTGCTACTATTTCTGTGATTCGGGATATATTTAAAACATAAACGGGTGATTTACGCCTTCCGCAACTCAATCATTGTTTTATTCTTTCTTCTCTTCTTCTTCTTCTCGAAAAATCCAGGTTACAATATATCTTGTTACAAAATTTCATCCAAATCAGTTCAGCCGTTCTGACTTAGTTGGGGGACAAACATACACACACATTTATACAGACCGCTTCAAGCTACTGCGAACATAGGGCGGAAGAAGTCTAATTTGCCAGTGTACGTACATGCAGAGACACCGCACGCCTATCAGTGAAGCAACCAATACTCAGGCTTGCGATCACCACTTGCATGACTTTCCTTTGGTATTTAGTACGCCTCTAACCACGGTGATGTGTGGAGCGTAGTCAATGAAACCGGTATAACGTAATTTTCTTATTTTTTGTCACTGATAAATAAGAGCGTTTTATTGTCAACTGCTCAGATTTATCAGTGACGACGTGTTACAATGAAAATAATAAGGAGAAACAAAATAAAAGCAAGTTCTCAAAATAAAATAATACATTCTAAAAACCAAAAAGATTCTCCCAGTCAAAAAAAAATAAAAGCAAATGTTCGAAAAATCCTCCTTGCTCGGCTAGACAATATCCGAGCCTACTATAAAAACCCCTTCTAACGTTTCCAAGCATGTTAGGGGTGATAATTTGAAAAGCTTCTTCAAAAACAGATAGAAGTCATTAGGAGCAAGATCGGGAGATCGAGCTGGCCATAAAATAGTTCCCCGTGTACTTATAACCCGATTAGGAAATACATTATCAAGATATTCCCTAACAAGGCCAACATTGTGAGTGGAACAACCATCTTGTTGAAGCCATGTTTCACCAAATCTTACACCTAACAACTGCCTAGCAGTTGGAATAATGTGCTGCTGCAGTAGATCCAAGTATCTAGGACCATTCAAATTGCAATTGCCGTTAATAAAAATGGCCCAATTACGTGTTCCCCTATAATACCCCCCCCCCAAACATTTAGTTTTTGGGAATACTGTGTTCTTACGTCAAAATACAAATGCAAATTTTCCCTCGACCAATATCGAACGTGTGTTGGGTTATAACGATTTGACCATTTGACCATCTGCACTTTTTCGGCAACTTCGTAGACATCCATTTTTGGTTTTAAAAATGTATTATTTCAATTAAGAACTTACCCATCTGTTTCTCGAGCAAGGCAGAAATAAAACAAAATAATAAAAACAAAACGAATTTCCAAAAGATAACACTGAAGCGTGCTTCGAATCCACCTCGGTCGTACGGCACGGAGAGTAAATTGGACTTGATTCCCCCTATGTTCGCAGTAGCTTGAAGCGGTCTGTATAGATATGAGTAGGATTCTTTGGGTTTTTATAAACTTGTAAATTTGATTTATTCTCCAACATTTTGAAAACTATTAAGGTATTGATTTACGCTTTTAAAGAACCTAACTTTTGTATGAATCGGGAAAATAAGGGAGATCCTATTTTTAAATCCGGCTTTGGTTTTAATATATTTTTTTTATATTTTTTTTTTTAATATTAAATATTAACCAGCTTAGTTACTTTAAATAATGCACAGCTCATTTTCGGTTCGCGAAAGGCACTGGTAAAGTGATATGATCATATTTTTATGTTTAAAATGGCACTATTTTTACGTTATAATGACTCACGTACGGCACTGATCATATAGTGAGTAATATCGTTTGGAGTATTTTTTCCTTACCTTTACGTACGCCACTGACTTTTTTAACTTTACTTTTATTTTAAAAAAATTATTTCTGTTTATTTTTATAAAATGTTTCCGGGGTGGCATTATTTTTCCGTTATAATGACTCACGTACGAAACTGATAATATAGTGACACATGTCATTTTGCATATTTTTTCCTTATCTTTACGTACGCCACTGATTTTTTTAACTTTTATTCTTGAAAAAATATTGCGGTTTCCTTTCAATTTTTACAAAATTTTGCCGTTTTCATCACATTAGAGCTCGTCATTTTTGAGATATAGCGATTTCTGTAAAAATGTAATTTTTTGAAAAAAAAAATTTGAGTGTTTTTGGATGTTTTGCCCTCAAACTCAAAAACGGTTCCTCCTAGAGTACCGGAAACTTATTTAAAAATTATTTTGGACCTTTTTGAAGAGAATAGCAATTCAGGAACCGTCAAAAAATGCATGGGCAAAAAATCCGCTCTATCGAGTATTTTGGACTGCAAACTTCACCGTCAGCGAGCACACGTTCGGTTTTATATTAGTACAAAATTTGGTTTAAATCGGTTGACTACTTCTCGAGTAATAATTTAATATATTTTAAAAAACGGCACAAATTTCGTCAAATTGACACCTTTCCATAAAATGGGGCCCCGCGGAACTTCAGAAAAGTCTCAAAATAAAATACTTGTCTTTCTCCGATTCGGCCCATTTTCAATAAGTCACCGTACTCGGGGCCTAATTTGTGCAAAATTTGAAAACGATTGGGCAACTTCCTGGACAGTTAGAGCGGAACATCTGAGGGACACCTTAAAAAGGCCAATTTGTGAGACTTTTTCCCATTTCTACCCCACTTGCAGTTTTCCGTTTTTTCTGAAAATCAATGGGCTTCATCCCCCGTTAGTGCTCGATAATCGTGCCAAGTTTCATTGCCGTAGGTCAATTCGTTCTTAAGTTATGGCGAAACAAGGCCGCGCGCGTCGTCGAGGGGAGCTAGCTAGTTAGTTAGTAAGTAACGGCATGAGCGGTGCGAGGTATTGATCTATGCGCTTTAAAAAGCATACATCAATAATAAATTACATTTGTTCGTCAAAATGTAGGTAACATGGTTTGCATTCAACGTGCTTTCTTTACAAATTGCATTCGTTTGTTTTCACATTTTACGAAAACGCTCTTTTCCTGCAAAGTTCGCGAAAGTATTAACCAAACTCGTGCAGTATTAAAAGACATATATATATATATATATATATATATATACTTATTATACAGAAACTAGCTAAATATTCGCAGTATTACCTGTGGCTTTTTAATTTTTTTTTGCTTTAAATGGTCGTAACTTTTGTTTCTATTGACCAATTTTAACGAAATAAAGTATTTGTCCTGCCAGGGAATCCAAGGAAGTGAAAGGCATATTTTTAATAATAATAATAATAATCAATGCTTTTATTATCGGAAAGTACAGTAGGTATACATTAAAATAAAAATAATAATAACAATAGTTTATAATATGTACTAAATAAAAATATTATAACTACCTACCTACTCCCAATAAAAGTCAGAGTTCGCACTCCTTTTTACTGGGTAAAAAGGATAGGCGTTCTTCCACTCGGGCTTTTGTTGCTATAAAATAAAATGAAAATTCCTGTCTCTTATCGTAAATAATTATTATGTGATAGAAAACATAAAAAGAAATAAAAATATTACATTAGCAGTGATGTTAAAGAGGAAAGTAATAAAATATAATGTCATGCCTAATTACGTTAAAACTACGTTTCCCAATTAAGTAAAAAACATAAATAAAATAATAGATTTAAGTGAAAAATAGAGACAAAAGAAATTACTCGAATTATTATTCAAATTATCCGAACTATGGATAGAAAACTCGCACTCTTAATAGATTTAGAGTTCGAATACGTCGTATAACTACAACTTCACTCAGTTTACGTGTGCTTTGGTTCGACTTTAACTTTTTTAACCGATATAAGAAACCGTAGCAAAACTTTCACAGGTTTTTTTTATTTTTCAACTCACAATAGTGTTTACCTACGACCAACGAATAATACTAATTTTACGACCATCTCAACACGATTTGAATGTTTCACTTACGGTCCTAGGATAATATTAAAGCTTTGAAGTAAACCACAAGATGGCGTGACAAGCGATAAAACTTTATTCTATAAGAGCACCAATTGACGCAAAAATGTGAATTATTTTTCTATAGTTTTAAGGCAATGAATATTTATTAAACGTAGTAGTAGTAGTAATAGTAGTAGTAGTAGTAGTAGTAGAATAAGCCTCCTGGTCCGGCGACTAGGCTCTACGCGAGCCCTTTTCGCCAGCCCCCAGAGCTCCTCCCTCAGGCTCTCACTCCACCACAGTCGAACCTTCCTGTCCTTTGGATAAAGGTCAGGATATCCGAGCATTTCAGCGTCAGAAGGTGTTCGGGCTCAAAGACTTCCTCTCCGAAGATTCCCTCTCTGATTTCTCTGTAGGTCGGACACCTTGCAAAATAGTGGTGTGAGGATTCATCCTCCTCCCAGCACTCTCCGCAAGTTCAGTCCGCCCTACATTCATCCTTGCCAGGTGCTTTTGGAGCGCTATTTCTGTACGTTTCCTGCGCAGCAGCCAGTCCCTTCTTGTCTTGCTGAAGCCCTGGATGAGCTCCTTGGGCTGCCTGCCGTCCCCTGTGTGTTTCCACGCCTAATATAGTCTTGTGTGGGTTCATTCCTTGGTGGCAAATTTCTTCTGACCTCTGATAAAACCCAGACACTGTTCCGGTCCGACGTATGCTTGAGCTGACCCCTTCCTTGCAAGCTCGTCCGCCATCTCGTTACCTGGGATCCCCATGTGTCCTGAAACCCAGACAAGTTCAACCTCTTTTTCCCTGCTAGATCCTGGAGGGCGTCCGCGCACTCCTGGAGCAACACCGTTTTAAGCTCTCAAAGCCAAATAACTCATTTCGTTTTAGTATCCTTTGGCCTACTATCGGTGACACCTAACTGACAGAAAGTCCATGTTTTATCTGTCAATTTGGTTATAAAAATGGCAGCCACAGTAGGCTAAAGGGCACTGAGATGGTAGGAGTTAACTGGCTTTTTAGTTGAGATAGTGTTGATTGGAGCCGTCCTTTTGGCATTGTAGGTTTACAAAGGGCTTTCATGGCAGCCTGGCTGTTCGTGCATATGTAGACCTTATCTTCTGCTCCCTTAATTCTTCCTCTCGTTAAATAAATCCAATATAATTTTAGTACCCAACTAAAAATAAGTCCCGTCCCGTCCCTTGTTTTTGAAAATATACATGAAAAGTAACTTAGTGATCTTATTTGTTTTGACGTTTTGGATATAACGTCATAGAAAACTTGGTCACATTTATTTTATTTTGATAGAATTTGTCAATTTGAAGTTTTTCGAGTCAGTTTTAAAAACGAATTTACAATAATAAGTTGTTTGAGGAGACGTATGATACGCTCGCACCATGCTCTTGTAGGGGGATTGAAGTTCCAAATGCTTTTAAATGCATTATTACTACCCAGAAAATTAGTTCCGTTATCACTGTAGACAACTCTTGGTCGACCTCTTCTGCTAACAAATTTTCTTAGCGCTTAAAGGAATCTAACAGTGGATAAACTAGATATTAATTCTAAATGGACATGTCGGTACAAAGCACATGTAAAAATATAAATACATACCTACTCATTACTTCGTATGTATAGTGGATCAGCAATAGTGGAGGCGTCTCATACGTCTCCTCAAACAACTTTTAAAGAAAACGTTAGGTAAAACATCTTTAAATTATGAAGAATTGCACATTATTTTATATGAATGTGAAGCTTTAATGAATGCACGACCTTTAGTATATGTTTCTGAAGAAAAAGAAGATTTGACAACTTTTACCCCAGCAATGTTTTTGCAAGATATTCAAAAGATCGATACCAAATATGTTAATACTATTGATCACCATTCTCTCAACAAACACTTAAAAAATAGATTAAAGTTAAAGGAAGATTTAACTAAAAGATTTCGATCCGAATATTTAGGACAGCTAGTTATGGAAAAGAAGTCAAAATATACTACACCAATAAAAGTTGGCAACGTTGTTTTAATTGGAAAAAATGGAAAAGTTAGAGTGGTAAAACTTAAAACTAAAAATGGAACTTTTGTAAGACCCGTCCAGCGACTTTATAGCTTAGAAGTTTTTTTAACAGAAAAGAAATTTCTGAAACCTCATGAGAAGGAAGAATCCGATCGACCGAAACAAAATGTTACAAGAAGTGGAAGAAAAGTTCAGCCACCAAAAAGATTTGGTGATGAAATTTGACGTTTTGGTGCCCCGTATATTTCTGACTTTGTCACATTTATTTTATTTTGATAGAATTTGTCAATTTGAAGTTTTTGGAATCTGTTTTAAAAACGAATTTACAATAATAAAAAACTCTTTGCAATCTTCGAAATCTGGTTATATTTCTTCCATTCTTTCAGCCCTCATTTCTTTTATTCAGATTATGAAGGTTGTTGGCTTATTTATGATGACATTTTCATTGGTCGTAGGTAAAGTATAGTACACTAACTAGCATGTTATGGTCATTACACGCTTAGATAAATTAAGACACTCGTCTGCGCAAACTTTATCTTTGCGTTTAATGACCGTCATAATGCCGCTGATAATGTTAATATACAATAAATGCTAATATATTTTTTCATTAGAAAAGGTCTGTGTTCCCATGTAAACATAAGCTCTTGACGGGCTGTTGTTGATAGAAGCCCCCTTCGATGCTATGAATATTTCTTCTAGAGATATTTAATGAAATCAAGTGGGCGGAATTGTAATGTGACGTCATGCTTAATCGAAATCTGAAAGCGTAAAATCATACACTTATAAACTAATATACACGCTCAGGAAATGTCAAGCAGGCATTGAAAATGGCGATATACGGTCGTTTTGCGCAAGGGCGTTGGATTAATGTTATTTCTGACGTCATTTTTGTTTGTTTCGATTTTTGATTCCAAAAGTGGTGCGTTTTTTCGGTTTTTAATTATACTCATAGTACACACAGTAGAGTGTACTGTGACTTTACTTTATCTTCACCCTTGTGTTTATTTGGGTTATGGTACGGAGGAAAACCAATACGTGTAAAACTTTTGGTATCATCCAGAGAAAACATTTGTTTTGGCACTTTCACATCTTATTAATTTTTCGATCATTAAAATGCGATTAAAAACGTCATAAGATTACATTTTTATTTTGGAAGGCACATATTTTTACGTAAAAAAAAAACGAAAACTGCTTGGTTTTTGAAAAGTAGACACTACCTCTGTCAACGTGAAACGTGACATTCATATGCCATCGGCCATCTCAGTAAAAGGCATTGCGCATGCTTAAAATGGCTGAAATTTCAAAAATTTGTATAGCTTCCTGGATTTAGATGATTAATATTGCTTACAAAAATTTTCACGGGGATGCATTGCAATGCCGTGTATACAGGGTTCCTAAGCAGATCCTTAGGGGGCCAAGCAGCCGTGTATAAGACGCAGACAAACTGAAAAGCACATTAGGCAGAAAAGGATGGGCATGGGGCGATAGTAAATCCATTCCAGGTTGTTGTTTTCTAATGTTTTCCATTTTCATACCTTTAGGACTGGAATAAAAATTGTTTTTGCTCGACTTTAATACCAAACTGATGAAAGATATCGTAAAAATAAATATTTTTCGGCTTTTCATTTTGTAACCATTGTCCTTACGCACTGTTTACAGGCTGGGGACTGAGATACATGCAAATGCCTAACCTAAAGCGTTCATACACGGCCGGAGAAATCGACTGAGATATTTCCGTAGAAACTTTATCAAGCAAATAGGACGGGTTGACGCCTTCGAACGTCCAACCCGGGTTTTGCACTTTGATTTGAAATCAAAAAGGAGGAACAGTCAGATGTGGGGCCGTGCACAAATTACGTAACGGTGATTTTACCAATTTTTGACCCCCCTCCTACGTAACGTTTTGTAACCCCCCCTCCCCCCTATGACCATTACGTAATTTTTGAAAAAAAATTGTAAGCGGCGCCATTTTTATTTCGTGCTTCGTTTTTCTAACATTTTTGCGTTCGGCTAATTTAATTGAAAAATTTTTGCCTGGGGCGAACTTTATCTTCTTACTCGAAACCAAGATACCCTGTTTTAGGAAAACTGATCCCGTCTCTGTTTCTAAATTTTTTCGAATAAAAGTAGAGTATGACCATGGGGGAAATAGTTTTTTTCTACGGTATGACGAAAATATCGAGAAAGTTGAAGAAAAAAATAAAAAAAGTGGCAGAGCTCAAGTTTTTCGTAAAAAAGACGTTTTTTGTAAAGAAACAGAGCAAAATAAATCTTTTCACCCCTTTTTGGGTGTTACAAATATTGGCAGCCACTTATTTTTCGCTTTTACCCTCCCGCTAGTTTTGAAGAATTGGTTCGCTACATGTTTCGAGATCATGTCATAAAACACCTCGAAAATATCAAATGTAGTGTAGGGCCAACTTTATTTAAAATCAATAATATCGCAAGCAAAAAGCTCTGCAGGAGAAACAGCGCCGTTTATTGATTTCTTTGGCTGCTAGTGCTAGCTGCATGGTTTGGCCGTTTCCGGATAGATGTCACTAGTAGAACAGAATCGAAAGACATTTAATTAAAAGCGAAGATATTTCTTTCTAATGTTAACAACCTCACGAGTTTATCGCTCAGTATCGTAAATAATGAACCCTGCCGCCTCCTTTAAGCAAGAAAAAGCTGTGGTTTGGACCTGAAAACATCTAATTTTTAATTCGTTTTTCCACGATCATCTCATGGTGTGGCCGCCATCTAGCGGAATTTGCAGACATCTTGTCAACGGTTATTATTGCAACTATGATTTATGCTCACAATGAAAGAGTGGCGACAATTTTTTTTCATGATAGCAGTCCGGATTGCTCAATATACCTGTTATTTTGTGCGCGCAGAACTTTCTATGTCATTTCTGTTTGATTTATCGAAATCCTATCCCTAAGGAAAATCTTAGGAACCCTGTATAAAGTTTATAAATATATGAGTAAAATTAATCCCCAGTGCATCTATTCTTGAATCGAGAGAAAATTTCCTCACAGAGGGTCAAATGCTCTTGCTAATATGGATCTCATGGTCCAAATCTTCGGTTTAAATCGGTTTCTCTCTTTTTTGCCCGATATTGATCGAAAGAAATTTTATTGGTCTTGACTAAAGAACTACTTTCGATCAATATCGGGCAAAAGTGACAGAAACCGATTTAAACCAAAGATTTGAAGAATTTGACTCCCTGGGAGCAAATTTTATCTCGATTTAAGAATCGACCCCCTGGTCTTTGACAAACTGCGGCATGAGTTGTTAACTCTATTTATTTGAGTTAAGCTGATTGTTGTGCCTCTGCTTTGTTTATTTTATTTATTTACTTTAAAAAAGGGGAAAGACAGGCCTTTCATCTCAAATTAAATTGTATTTCTTTAGAAACATCTCTTGGCGTTTTCCTTTAATATGGAAGACAAAACACTATTTTTTGTGCTTATTCTAAATATAATTATGTAGTACTTTTTTTATAACTTGATAAAATACACGAGTTTCGTCCACAAATTAAAAGAAAATGGCTTGTTTTGTAAAAGGTAAAAAACTTTTTTTTGCTCACGGGTGGAAAGTTATTCAACGCCCGTTTTTTACTCAAAATATTGTAGAAGAATGTCAAAAATGCTGTTCTTTTGGAAAACTATCTATCAAAATAGAAATTTCTTTATTTTTTAAAACCTGCAAAACACAGACCATTTCTTTTTTGCAAAAATTTGATAACTATTCAAAATAAAATATACTCTCTATTAAATTAATAGTAAGGTCACTAACTAAGTAGCTGCACATATAGATGAAGTGTTGATTGGGTCCACTTTTTTGTAAGTTTTTCGCAATTTTTTTAAATTTTATTCATGAAAGTAAAAAAAGCACTGCAGAGATTATGAGAGAAAAATAGAGATCCATGCAGTGCCTTCAAAACCCAAACATTTTATACAAATTTAAACTATTTATTTAAGCTTTTTCAGATGACAATGAGTGCTCAGAATAAAATCTTACGTAAAACTCTTATAGTACAGGAAATAAGAGATTTAAAAAGAAAAAATTTTTAACAGCCACTCTTTTGGGCCAACAAGCTCAAAAGACTTTTGAGCCTCTAGCTCTGTATTGAGCACTTCTTGAAATATGGGAAGGGGGGGGGGAAGAAGGAGAAAAAAAATTAGACTATTGCTGACCTGCAAATTTTAATTGTTGGAAGCGATTATCTCTATCTGTTACAAATTCATTCGTATTTGCTTAAAATAAGTAGCTAATTTTCTGTACTTAATAATTCTCTTATGTAATCAAAGAAATTTTCGTTGGAACAATTTGTATTATTCCTATATAGGATATTCAACAAGGAATTCAACGAAAAGATACATTTTTCATTTAAACAAAAATTTCGTTTCTCTGCTGTGCAGCAATTCGTATCTGATATTTCTTTTGTTAGAAAAATCCTACTTTTTAAAATACAAACCAATTTTGTGCAAATTTAAACTACTTTCTTTCTAAACCAGGTCAAATGAAAATGTATAATATAATAACATGTAAATAATATGAACCAGATTTTTTAAAATAAAGAATCATTTTTTTGTGGGATTATAGTTTTAAATTTCACTGGTAAATTGTTTTAAGATTATTTTCAATTAGTAAGAAGTTTTCTGGAAACGGTGGGCAAACAAAATGGTTTTGTGATCGTGTTTAATTCCTCAGTATACCAATTTGAGCCATTTTTTTTGGTAAAATACAAATTTTACCAGCGGGTTATAAAACAACAGGATTTATTTTTTTGTGGACAGTTACTCATATCGTGTTTTGAAAAAGATAAAAAAAAACTTCAAACATGCATGCATCTGAGCTTTTTTTCTTCATAAAAGCAGAGTCCTGGACTTTGAAAAGCGCTCGAGACACAAGTTTTATGTCAACAAAAGTTATGACGTCATGAAAACGGAATTCGCCATATATCGGACCTCAAGGACAATGAAATATTTTTTGATATCACCAAGTACTAGCTGGCATCTTAAGAATAAATAAAATCAATCTTTTGAAAAAAATATCATACAATTTTTGTATATTTTTAAATGCAAAAGATACTGGAAGAGGTGTAATTTTTCACAAATCTGCTGGAAACGTCATTTTAGAGTTATCTGACACAAAAAGTGCACAAAAGGAAATCAAAGTTTAGAAAATTTCCCAAATACTGAGCTAATAAAAAATACGCTTATTGGAGTTACCTGATACTCGTATTAAAATTTTGCCACTTGTTTTTCTCCATTTTTTGTTTCTAACTTTGCACCACAATTAGGACCATTAGATTTTCTACAAAACAAGCATATAAAATTTGTAGTCCATCTGAGCTCTGGCGTAGAAGTCGAAAGTTTATGTTTAAAAAATATATTAATTTTTAAGTTTTTTTTAACTGTATTAATACTGAATTACTTAGCACACGCAAAAACTATTAAACTACAAATTATGGCACGACAAATTCTTCATAAAATAAGACCAAATTATCTTGATGATTTAACACGGTGGAGTTCTAGAGTAAGCTGAATGCTCAAAAGTAAAAATATATCTAGTGTTTTCACATACTCAATCGACCATAGCGCGCCACTGGCTTGATCTGTCCCCGTCGTTTTTAATTTTTTTACTAATTTTTTTAGTACAAAATTATCAACAGAGTGATAACTTTTCGTAAAAATTTTGTGCAGAATATTTTTTTTTACACTTTACGTTTTATTATTATTATTTTTTAGAAATTATTCACTTTATTAACTTTCTTTTTTTTGTAAAAATTTTTAAAACCATTATTGTTTTATTAATTGTAACTTTAGCTTAATCCTACTTAGCTCGACTCCATTCATTACACTCATTTTCCGTTTTCAGGAATGGGCAACACCACAATAGGAAAATTACATTTGGATCATAATTTTATATCGCAGCTGAACGAGAGATCCCTCATGAATATAAATGAGCTTAAAATTAGCTTCAACAAAATACAGTGTATAACAAGTGATTTGCATAAGCTTATTAAAAATAATGACGTTGGAAATTTTGACCACAATCCATACAATTGCACGTGTTTGAAAGAAATTAAAACCGTGTTTGACGAAAGACATGAAGATTCTGCCTGGTTTAAACGCGAGTACCTGAAATGTAGAAGCAGTGCCCATGACGAACGCAGCAATTTTAGTGAGATTAAATATAAAATTTTTAGTTCTCCTTAAAGCCCTGATAACACTGGCAAACAATTTTTATTAAGGTCGTGGTTAAAAATAGCGATTCGATTGTTTATGACTGAAAGAGAGCCAAAATATATTTTGAAAACATTTCTTAGGTCAATCACAATGTTTTAGTGCCATTCAGTGCATAGACAGGCCATTTGAGAATTTTAGTATGATATTGTTTTAACCAATAATTCCGGTTTTCATAAACTACCATATCTCTACATATTATAAGAACTGCTATACTTAATGATTATTCTAATATTAAATCTAATTAACTTATAGCTAAATAAAATAATAACAAATTAAACTAATCACTTTTCTTATAGTACAAGCGTTCGCAGTCAAAATTATGATGGATAGGTAACCCTCACCATTTTTTGATAAGATGTGCATTTTCTCGTCCTGAATACGAAATGGACAATCCTGTACCTGAAAATTGTGGAAAAGGGCTCGGCATACAAATCCAAAGGTGGGAATATTAGAGGGGGTAGGGTAACGCCCACCATTTTCACATATATGATGTAGTAGTACCACCAGACCAATAATCACCTGGTGTGCCGGACCTCATTCATGGATAGGGGTTTATAAACAAAAAAGGCAGAATTCAGTTATTAGTTATTAGTAAAACAACTCATTCTAGCAACCACACAAGATGTGATGTTGCTAACTTGTACGGTCACTTCTTTAGTTATTAGCGATACTTACTGCGTTTATTTCGACGGTCTGATCCGGATTGAAATTTAAACCGCTTGAAATTGTAATCCCTAATCTCGATTGTTTACCTGAAGATTAAAATAAATCTAAAAAAAAGATACCATAACCAACAAATTCTCGGGTCGAAAGTCAATGAAAAGGGAATTTGGTCAATAAATACGCAAATTTTTATATTTTCTTGTTTTTTGTCACTGATAAATTAAAGCGTTTTATTTTCAACTGCTCAGATCACTAACAACGTGTTACAATGAAAATAATAAGGAGAAACAAAATAAAAGCAAGTTCTCAAAATAAAATAATATATTCTAAAAACCAAAAAGATTCTCCCAGTCAAAAAAAAATTAGAGCAAATGTTCGAAAAGTCCTCCTTGCTCGGCTAGACAATATCCGAGCCTATTATAAAAACCCCTTCTAACGTTTCCAAGCATGTTAGGGGTGATAGTTTGAAAAGCTTCTTCAATTTTTCTTTTTTTTTTCTTCCAAATTATTAGCCCTTTCATGCCCGTAAACTTTATTTTTGATATAACTTCACAGATAGAAGCCATTACGAGCTAGATCGGGTGATGGAGCTGGCCATAAAATAGTTCCCCGTGTACTTATAACCCGATTAGAAAATTCATTATCAAGATATTCCCTAACAAGGCCAACATTGTGAGTGGGACAACCATCTTGTTGAAACCATAATATGCTGCTGCAGTAGATTCAAGTATCTAGGACCATTCAAAATGCCGTAAATAAAAAATGGCCCAATTACGTGTTCCCCTACAACACCCCCCCCAAACATTTAAAAAAAAAAATACAAATCCAAATTTTCTTTCGACCAATATCGAACGTGTGTTGGGTTATGACGATTCAATAATGGAAAAGTGCTTTCATTTGTGAAAAGAATAGATCTCAGAAAGTTTTCAGCACAATTAGCCCTTTCCATCATTGTTTCGCAAAATTCCATACGACGATAGTCCTCGGGAAAAATTTGATGCGTTTTTGACACTTTGCAAGAATGATAAACATTCTTTTTGAGAACACCTAAGACAGTGGCTGAAGACGTATCAACTGCTTCGGCAATTTGGTGGCTAGTTAACTTTTGATTTTCCTCCACTGCAGCGCAAATCATCACACCTCGTACTTCCTGCTCGTCATTCAAAACAGTTGGTTTTTTATGGTTTCTTGGCGCTACACAACCAAACTTTTCAAAATTCTGCACAAACCTATGAATCGTTGATAAACTAGGTTCTGGGCGATATACAAAATTCTACAAAAAAAGTTCTTGAATAAGTCTCAATGGTCTGCCTTGATAGTACCATTTGACTATCTGTACTTATTCGGCAACTTCGTAGACATCCATTTTTAGTTTTAATAATGTATTATTTCACTTAAGAACTTACCAATCTGTTTCCCGAGCAAGGCAGAAATAAAACAAAACAATAAAATCAAAATAAATTTCCAAAAGATAAAACTGCAGCGTGCTTCGAATCCACCTCGGTCGTACGGCAGTAGCCTGAAGCTCATTGTATATATTGAGTTAAGTGTTTGAATGAAACGAGTGTTCTGGTTTGGGTGCAGTTTTTTTCATGTTCCATTCAATCTGCACTCAGACTGCTCTGACAGCACCAAGCCAGTGTTAGTACACTACGAGTCGCGCACCAATTTTACCAATGGAAACCCTTTAAATTTCAATTTTCTATAGTATTCATTAAGATCATCGGATTGTGCTCATCTATCAACCACTGACCTTCCCTCTTACCCAAACTTTGGTTGGCCGCCCTTCGCTCTGGAAACATGCTATTTAATGCTTTTTTCGAAAGAGTTATGGTTCGGCTGTGGTGGTAATTTAAGGCCTAAAATATTTTAATTTAATTTAAACGGTAACGTTTTTGTTTATTCGATTTTTCTGTAGGTTTTTCACTCAGACTAATAACTAAAGAAGAGACCAAACGTTCCCTTTGGAAATTATGTAATATTTACAATCACTTCTAGACGAATACATGAGGAGAAAAGAGATAGACGAAAAAAACGGCAACACTGTTTAAAGTCGCTTTTCCCATCACCAGTGGCGGCGAGTTTTCCGTGTGTCAGCCCACTTAGCTTCAAATCATAAAATAAAATAGGCTTCCAGCCAAAATTAAAATATTGGCCACCTAATTAGAGTTAAAAAGTGGTGTGCAAGGCTTCCTACTTTGTTACTTACGGAAGAAGGAAGCCTTTTATGAACAGCACTACAAGGCCCTTAAACTGCGACGAATACTAACAGCGCTCCACTGCAATAGTTTAAAATTCAAAATTCTAGGTATTCGCCGAGTTATCAACTGTCTGGATCTGCTTAATTACCTATTCTACTTGAAATCATGAGTTTACCAATGCATTCGCCAGAATTCTAATATACGTACTGGTGCTGTGATTTAAAACAGTTTGAAGTTCTCGGCCTTAGAATAAAAAATATCTAAAACTGCTTCCATTACTGATGAGCCCAAAATTTTGATATTTTTTGGGATTCTTGCAATTAACCTCTCTCCAAAAACTTTTGAATACTTATGAAATAATTGCGAGCATATTTTGAAAACCAGTGCGAAAAGTTTAAGTATCATATTTAAAAAACAAATAAAAAAAACAAAACAATCTTTGGTGGAAATCGAACCCACGACCTCCCGTTCCTAAGGTAAATACTCTACCCACTACATCACCATGACATTTTAAAACACATAGTAAATTGCGGGTGTTGTACTTCGACGAGACAGCATGGCTAGTAGGCACGAATTTTTAATTTAGATATTAGCTTAGTTCTCGGCAGCACATTACAAAGTTGTTATAAAATACACCTTACACTAAGACATTATAATTTTAGATTTAAAATATAAAAGCTACAAAACTACGCCAATGAACAAACCAAAATGACACAATCTCTTAGCTCCGAAATAATAATTTTAGGCAGAAATATTCTGTTTTTTTTTCATATCACGCATTGTGCTGGTCCTCAAAAAGACTTTATGTAGTTCTTTTTTTTTTAAATAGTCAAAATAAAAGTCAAAAATCTCAAAAAACGACCAACTCCCGTTAAAAACACTGCCGAGTCTGCTGTGAACGAAAAAGACTAATCATAATTTATTCGCCGCTTTTCTTTGATCCAACGTTGCCTGTTTGTATTTTTTAAACCAATATTTTTAATGATAATTACTCAAATTACAAAATTTAATTATGAGTCTAAGACTAATTACCTTTTATAAAAATGTGTAACATGGTAAATATGGCAACTGTGCATTTTATAGGAAAATGAACCTTATAAATGTTTGATCGGGGTAGTATTGTCTACTATTATATCTCTTTTTATTTTTTAATCTGAGGTTTTTCACACTTTTAAACCGTAATTGTAGCCACATTTTATAGTTTTCTTTCCTAAATCGGGATTCGTAGAACAAAAAACCCAATTTTTTCAAATTATCACGTTTTTTTTTAGTGTTTAAAAAAAGTCCTGGCAAAAAATATTTTTTATCTCTAAAAATAAAGTTATTGAAGGATTGAAGAGAAAAAGCACTATGGAGAAAAGTATTTTAGAGAAATACAAAGATAATTTGTCGAACTCCGCCCCATTCCCAGAAGTAGGTGATAATCTACTCTGCAAAATTTCGTAATTAACACAACGCCGATGGTGTAGATTTTTGATTTATATTGTTGTAACACTTCCATTAAATTTTGCGATTTCATCAATTTTTAATTAAAATACAGGAAGCGAATTTGATTACTTTTTAATCGCATTGTTTATTCCTTTACAATTTTATATGTGTTTTCCATTCGGCAAGTTTATTTTTCATAGTTCAGTGAATTTGAATTATTGACATATAAACCATTGGGGGAGGAGGAAAAGTGCCAAAAATCGTTGACGTCGACATAAACAAAGCTATTTCACACAATGTGTATTTAGGAAAAAAAATGATTTTTTATTTTTTTATTTTATTATTCCACTTGGCAACAAATTTTAATTTTTTTTAACGGTTGTGGGTAAAAATAGAGTTTTTCGATGGTTTATGCCTGGAATAAAGTCAAAATGTCTTTGAAAAATTATCATAAGTCGTAAATAGAAAATAAACTACCATATCTCTACATATTATAAGATTTACTATAATTATTAATTAGTCTAATAATAATTCTTACCAACTTATAGCTAATTGAAATAATGACAAATTGAACTAATCATTTTTCTTATGTTTTTGAAGTTCCTCTTCCACAGCTTCTGGTTCCTCTCGACAAAGCGTCCAATCGTTCTTCATCTTCGTCATTCACATCTCGAAAGTTTTAGGGAAAGTATTCTAAGTGAGAGTATAGAAAGTGTATTTTTAAGGACATATTACATCCCACATTTTCATATGATTGTAGAAGTTTGTTTACAACTTCTGGATAATGTTCTTCTCTTTTTTATTTCTCCTTTTTCCAGGGTCAGATCCCGAATCTAAGAGAAGTTTTCTTTTTTAGAGTCCCACAAAATCTCCCTTTTGATTCTTGGCTTCACTTATTCTGAGATTTTTTTTTATGTGATTGAACGCTGGAAGATCTGTATTCATAGTTTGATATGTATCGGCGGAAGTAATATTTTGTTTCAAGACCCTAAAGGCTCGTTCATAATATTTTTCACTCCCGGTCAAGTACAAGATTTTCTTTGTGGCCAATTTCTTCTTTTGTACATAAAACAGTATTTTGTATACCAAGTAAAACAGCTACTTTCTTCAAATCTGTACAAATTTGACAACCATATTTGCTATATTGCACAGTTTCCAACAATAGCTTTATATTGGGGTATATTTCTTTCATATATCTGATAACTAAATATAAAAGATCAATACCTCTCATTACCCAAATTCAAATACACACAAAAATCACTCTCTCTGCGTAAAATATTTATGGTTCGTAGACAGTATTTTCTGCACATTGTGCAAAATAAATTACCTGATATTCCGAAGAGGTCCAAATAAGAAGAGGAGTACGCCAAGATTGTATATGATCTTCGCTGTTGTTTAATATCTATAGTAACAAAATAATAGTGAATGCACTTCATAACTGCAAAGAGGGTCTTACCATAAACGGTATAAAAATCAACAACATACGATATGCCGACGACACTGTCATAATAGCTGACACGCTGGAAGGCCTGCAAGAGTTGTTGAATCAAATTGCTGCCAAAAGGTTTCAATTCGGGCTTAACTTAAATGTTGGAAAAACAAAATGGATGGTCAAATCCAAGGAAAAGAACATCCGAGGCATGTTAGAAGTAAATGGGCAGCAAGAACGCGTGGATTCATATAAATACTTGGGTTGCCTCCTCAATGAGAACTTGGACAACATGCAAGAAGTTCGTGCAAGAATTGAGCATCATCAAAATAAAATTAGTGTTATATAGTCACGATCTTAATACCACTCTCCGAGTTCGTTTGCTTCGGTGTTATGTTTTTAGCATCTTATATTACGGCATGGAAACATGGACACTGACTGAGGCCATGTGCAGAAAGATGGAGGCATTCGAGATGTGGTGTTATCGTAGAATACTAAATATATCTTGGATGGACCGAGTAACTAAGGTGGATATTCTGCTTAGAATAAATAAAGATCTTGAAGTTTTATTTACCATCAAAAAACGAAAACTTGAAAATTTTGGCCATATTTTGAGAAATGACAAATATAAATTTTTAAAATTGATAATAGAAGGCAAAACTGAAGGCAGAAGAGGCCCGGGTCGTAGACGGATATCATGGTTTAAAAATCTTAGACAATGGTAGCAGTGGACAAGGTGCAGATCGCGCTGATGATAGCCAACGTTCGAAGAGAGCATGGCACTTGAAGAAAATATTCGACGGTTTACACAGAGGGTGTAACCTACGGTGACGCCATTTTGACTTTATTAGGGACTCATCAGCTAAGTGTACCACTGCGTAGATGAGATCCTACTAACATCGTCCTCTATTATAGAATACCAAGAAGAATACCTAAACCTTTCGCATAAAGACATGTTAATAGCATAGATCCTGAAAAACTGAGAAGGAGATGTACAATATGACAAAGGGTCTAAAAGGTATGTATGAAAAAGTTTTAATAGGCGATGAGAAACTCAAAAAGGAGGAAAACAAGGCCTCATAAAGCAGCCTCAGTTTATTTTCAAGATTTTTTTTTAAAGTTCGAAAAGTGGAATTGAAAACAAAATAAAAAATTTAAGAGCTCCAGATATTTTTTCAATTTATTACGTTCCAAAAATGTTCTATTCAGTTTTTTTTAACCGAAAAAAAAAAATCGAAAAGTGTACTTATTTAATCTTTAGAAATAACCTTAATATTTGGAAAAATACCTGAGGATCTCTCTTTAATACCTACCAGAAAAATATTCAAACCCCTTTAATTTTTTTTTATTAACTAGAACCCAAAACGCAAAGCATTTCCTTTAAAATTTTGATACCCATTGTTTTTGTAAGTTATTTTTAGGCTCAAGAGGGTCTTATTAAAGTCCCTCTCATCTGATTTTTAAACAGTTAGTTTGTTTATATGGGCCTCTTAAAGCGCTTTTATATAAGGACGGTTTGAAAATGTTGTCGTATAAACATCACTAAAACCGATTAAAGCACTAATTCGATTTTGTTTTAAAGGGATTTGAGAAAGCGTTTTATCGCTTAAAACCCATTTTAGGGTCGTTATAAACACTTTGAAAACGCTTTAGCGCATTTATTCTAACCTAAAGAAACACTTAACCCTGGTTTTCCAAAAAATATGGTAGCTCAGTAGTTTTAATTATTTTTATATATGTATATATATATATATATATAAAAATAATTTAATGAAGGACGTATAAACGCTTGGAGAAAGCGATTTTATTTAAAACCGTCCTTATACACTGAAAGAAGAATTTTGGAACAATAATGAACATTTACTAACAGTAACTAAAGGCGTTGCCCATATTTGGCTTATTAGATATTTGTCTCCAGGTAACAACTCATTAGGAATATAGCTGGCGAATACGGTTACGACGAAGGCTTAATAAATAAGGTGATAAATAGACATTCTTTTCAAAAGACCTTTAGGGATTCCACTTTTTTCAGACAAAAAGATATCTCCGACTCTAAATTTGTATCAATTCCTTATAATCCTAATTATACGAAAGGATTACAAAAAGTATTTAATAACACCGGTCTTACATTAGTATATCAATCCAGAAACACAATAAGAAGTTTACTAGGAAATCCCAAGGATAAAACTACAGTTCTAGAAAAAAGTGGAATTTACGAAATTAGTTGCATGGATTGTGCCAAAAAACATGTTGGCCAAACGAGACGCTCTATTCAAATACAATTCAAAGAACACTTAGCACAATTAAAATACAGAAGAACAGAAAAGTCAAGTGTGGCCAAGCATGCTTTTGAAAACAATCATAGATTCACATTAGATAACCTAAAGCTTCTAAAAAGTGTACCAAACAAAAGACTTTTGAATGCATATGAAAGTATGGAAATCATTAAATCCAGAAATAGTTTAGATAAAGATAGAGGCCCCATTCCGTTTAGTACACTTTATTCTTTAGTTAAGGGGAGATAGGATTATAAAGCGTGACCAATCACAAATTATTAGTCTTATCTCCGCCCACTAAAAGATAAGATAGAGTGTAAGTTAATTTAGTTTATTGTTTATCGTCTCCTGATGATGCTAACGTTGTTAGCGAAACGCGCGTCGAGTGCAAAAAAGTGTAGTTTTGGTTTGTGGAAAATAATCATAACTTTGTTATAGTGCAACTAAAGGTTCCAAATTCCCAACAGAGCATAAATTTCAATGTTTAAAAAAATATTTGTCGACGGAAACAAAATCGTTTGAAATGATAAGTATCTTATCATTTCAAACGATTTTGTTGTTGGTATTTAAAAATAAACGAGTTAAATATTACTAATGAAGTAAACAGTAAGATAGTTAGGCTCGCCACTCAAACTTAATTTTGCGCTCTTTTTCCTTACTACCACAACACCCGCGGGATAGACTATAAATTTTCATAACGTATTTCTAAGGCCACTGGTCGCGCCACTCGCAGATCGCTTAAGACGGGAAGTTGCTGGGTCCTGGAAAACACTCGTCCATCTATCGGTGAGAATTATCTGGAAAAAGAATATGAAGTCAAATTCTTGGAAAAAGAAATTAGTAGAAAATGTACAAAAACTGACATGTTTAATCAATAAAAGTAGTCTGTTGTAGATGGCGTGACTTTGTGTCTCTTCAATTTAGTATGAAAGAAACACACAAACCTATATTTAAAACAAAACCTTAATTATTTTAAAAGTTTAAAATAATTTTGTTTACCTCTTACACTATTCTCATAAACAGAAACGTTACTGCTAAATTTTAAGCCCTTCATGACGGAACCAATAAACTAAAAATAAAACAAATTTGTTCACTTCCTTACCTTTGAGATTGGCCTATGTGGATTCATCCAGCAGTGAAAAAACACTGACACTTCGTTCGACATTACTTGTTCTAGGGTATGAACAATTTTTATCTGCTCCAAAAGAGACTCTGCCGTTGACCGAGACTAACTAAACAAAATGTCAGAAACGCCAATTCTGCGCGCTAGCGGAAACAGAATTCTCATGTGACGACAAAATTATATCAGGCGATAATATTGCTTGTTAATAGTAACAAAAACTTTTGTTACGTGTATCGAAAGTACTAGTATATATATAATTACAAAATTTCTCCATAACATCACACAATTTTTGTTATAATAAACATTTTTAATAATAATTATTACAAAGAAATATTTGCCAATATTAGGGAGGTATTTATATTTGGGAGATTTGAAGTATTGATAACAAAGGCGTTCTGTTATCTTAAAAGAAAGAGTATTTTGCTTATACTTAATATATGGAAATTAATATTTAAAATAACATAAAAATATTAAATAAGCAAATGGAACTATTTTTATAACCAAACACTTAAAAAATGGTTTGTTACCAATATTTGCTGGAAATATTTTTAGTGAGCACAACAAAAACCTGATTTACCAAATATTTGTTAATAATAAAATCGTTTTTTTTTCAGTGTATAAAAGTGCTTTTAGGAGCGTATAAACGTAGTAACTGTCTCGGAACAAAGAACTTTTTACTACATGTGAGTTTCTTTCTAGTTTTGACCTCTTCTATTTTATTTGCATGGTACCTTTTACACCATGTTTTAACTGTGATGACAGACAGTTGGCAGTTCCCTTCCCACACCTATAAAAATACGGACACTGCTGGTGCATCGATTTCAACGTGCTGTAAGTAATTCAGTATCTTCTTCTGAATTTGAAGCCCGGCGACATTGAGTTTTCACGGAAATTTTTAAAAGGTTTTAAATATTTATGAAGTATTGACCACAATGCAATCCCTGCAGCAGCGCATCAGCCTTCTCACAGTTCAAGGAAAAACTGAATAAGAAGTTCATACTCCACTCAACATTTGACGGGCGAAGTTTTCTGACATTTATGCATATAACTATGAGATAATAGACACTTAAAGTAAATATTTCAACGCATCTGTATCGATATACGTAACGCGTTCCAAACAACGTAAAAATACGCTACATTTTTGACTTGTTTATGCGATGTTTCGAACGACACCCGCTTTTTTGAAGGGTGCGATGACAGGACTGCTGATTGAAATCGTTGCGTACGTTCGTGGGTCCCTAACGATACGTACATCCTTCCGTATGCAACGAGATTCTGTCATCACACCCGTCTAAGAAGCAGGCATCGTTCGAAACATGGTATGAGCAAGTCAAAAATGTAGCGTATTTTGACTTTGTTTCGAACGCGTTACGTATACCGATACGGATGCGTTGAAATATTTACTTTAAGTGTCTAATATAACGGCCCTACTATTGCATTCTCCCAATCAAATTAGCCTGGAAATAATCCAGAGACGAGAAGTCTACCAAAAGCAACTCACCACCATCTGATTCTGACTTAGGAAATTTAGGTTTATGTTTAATAATTCTGCTTTCTTATGAAAAATTTATTAAAAGAGCGGACACTATTAAAAAGTGTTTTCTCGTGTTTATTTAACCTTATTTATTTAAATAACGCACGCAATCACAGAAAATACCGCCAAAAAAATTTTAAAACACGAAAACACCATAATATTATTAACAAATTGGCAAAACCATACCTCGTCAAAAATGTAAACTTTTCCATGATGCCGAGTTTTCTCAGGAAGTGGATTCGGTACTTGGGCGACCTATCCTCGTGTAACTGATTCACCTTATGTATTGAAACCCTCGAGTAAGATGTTTTATGCATAATATAACAAATAAATACAAGTTTTCGGACAGATGATGTCGTAGTCGTGACTCAAATTAATACCTTGTCATTAAGTTATTGTAAGGTCACTGCGACAGGCTTTGTTAATGCAAGCGTAGTAGATTTTTCGCCTATGGCTTGACGCGTGTGACCCAAATAATGCCAAAGCCAACCGCCATCTTGAATGTTCTTTGTTTTTCAAAATTATTTCGTTAAACATTGTGCGACACTTGGGCCTTTACAGTATCTCATATGTTTTTAACTAATAATTTGGGTTTTCATAAACTACCATATCTCTACCTATCTACACAAGTAGACGTAATTTATACAGCCATGAAGAAAGCTTTTGATCGGGTAAGACATTGCGTAATTTCAAAGGCTTTGAGCGATATGGGGTTTGGTGTGCCACAGGGAACGGTTTTGGGACCTATTCTTTTCTTAATTTACATAAATGAAATATTGAAACTCTTACCAAATGTTGATGTGATTCACTTTGCAGGTGATACTGCCATAATTATTAGAGTATTAACTTCGAAGTTGCCGAAATTTCTATTTCCAAAATAAAAGCTTGGTTCGATAAAAACTATTTGACACTAAATGACGGTAAGTCGAACTTTATGTGCTTCTCTATGACTAAAGCAGGTCTAGTAAAATTAGACGATTTAGAGGAACTAACTAGTCACGAATATCACTGTGAAATACCATTACCAAATTGTTGTAATGTTAAAATTTAAAAAAAAGATTAAGTAAAATATCTAGGTGTTGTTTTTGATGCACATTTGTCGTGAAAATACCATGTTGAATGTGTCTCCAGTAGAATACAGAAGCTTATTTATAAATTTTACCAACTAAGACAGTTCATGGTTTGGCAGTTGTTAAAATTGGTATATTTTGCATTGGTAGAATCAAGCCTGGGATATTGTATTTCTGTTTGGGGAGCCGCCTGTAAAACCGCAATGAACCCTCTAGTTGTAACGCAAAAATATATCCTAAAAAAAATTCATAAAAAGAGATATGCTACAGATTTACTTTTTCGCGAAGCTAGAGTCTTTCGTATAAACCAACCAACGAAGTACCAGAAAAAATAAATAAAATAAAAAAAGAAAAATACCAGACAAGTAACAATGAACAACGTGGCCTACTCAAGAGCAAGAAAAACAAAATACCAGCGTTATCTTTTATATACAGCATCAAAATTATTTAATTTATTGCCGAAAATGTTTAGATTTAAGTCATTTAACAAAATTAAAAATCATCTCAATGATTGGCTTATAGATAATAATATTTTGTGGTTTTATGATTAGTGTTCTTTTTTATTGCTAATAGCAATTATTAGGTTTAGGAGGTTTAGGGAGTTTAGGTTAAGACTCATATTTCTAAGGCAGAAGACAGAAGACTTGCAGATACACGCACAGACTATGCCCATTGTGTATCCAAATATATGTAGTAATATCACTGAAATTAAGGGTTGTAAATCGGTGCTTTGCAAAAGCACTTCAGGGATTCCTCAAGGTTATAATCTTGGTCCTCTTCTGTTTTTAACTGCTGTTAATAATATTGTTACAAATTTAGAAAATGTTCTATTATTTACGAACGATTTTAATTCTTTCCATATTGTAAACTTTGTTATGGACTGTGAAACCATGCAAAATGACTTTTGTAAAGTAGCTAATTGATGTAATACTAACAATTTCAATTTAAATGTAGTTAAATGCATGTGTATGTCATTCAATTTCAATAAGCATACTTTACAGTATGACTACACTTACAATAATTTTAAAATAAAAAGAGATGTCATACAAAAAGACCTAGGAGTGATTTTTGACGTTAATTTTACGTTTACTGTTTACATTATCAAAAAAATTGAAAGTGCTCAAAAAGTAGCTGGTTTTATAGTGGGAAATACAAAAGATCTTGATTTAGACGTTGGTCTACATCTTTTTGACAGCCTGGTTTTGCCTACATTGGAATATAGGTTAATAATTTGGTCTCCACAATATAACACATGGATTACCATAATTGAAAAAGTTCAAAGAAAGTTTCAAAAATGCCTATGCTTTAGAAATGCGTATTTATCCGCAAAGAGGGTATGACAATGAGTATCTGTTGGGTGTATTTGGAAGACTGTCATTGGAAAGACGACGTCATAAAATAATTCTTTGCTTCATGTTTAGATTATTGACGGGTGAAATAGATACTTCTGATATTCTTGGGCAATTGCCCTTTGCGATAAGTCGCAATACAAATGTTATTAGCTTTTCCAAGTACCAATTATACAAAAATTTACCAATATACAAAATGTGTTCAATTTTTAATTCATGACAAAACTAGTATTTTTCTGCGTAATACCAACCAACTAAGTTAACATTATCTGATTTGTCTTTTATTTTTGTATTTTGTTGTTTTGTTGTATTTTATTTTGTACTGTGGTAATATTTTATTTTAGTGATTTTATGTGTTCTGGTGTTTTAATTAACTTAGGTTACTACTATTGTAGATGTAGGTTTTACATTATATAGATATTCCGATATACATTTTACCATTTTCATTTATTGTATTTAGTGTTTTAATGTTTTATACTGTTTGTATCTACCTGAACTTTTGATTTAAAAACATTTTATATTTTTGCAGTGTATCGACAACATTCTTTTTAGCAATTGGTAAATATACATGTTACTCTATTTTTTTCTATATCTAGGTGGATAAATGTAACTGACAACTTGCTGTTGATATCTATATAAACAAACAAATAAAAAAATAGAAATAAAAAAATAAACTACTATACTTAATAATTAGTCTAATATTAAATCTAATTAACTTATAGCTAATTAAAATAATGACAAATTAAACTAATCACTTTTCTTATGTCTTTTTCCTCTGGTTCCTCTCGACAAAGCGTCCAAAACTTTTTTTCAGTTTCTTGATGGAATCGTTTTCCATGTTCGTCACTTACATCTCCACAGTTTTCGGGGAATTAGTGTAAGTGAGAGTGTGGAAAGTATATTTTGAGGAAATATTACATCCTATACTTTCATATGATTGTAGAAGTTTGTTTACCGTCTCTGGATAATTTTCTGCTCTTTTATTTCCTAAGAATTTGGTCACCACCATTCTATAGGCTTCCCATACCTCTTTTTCTTTTCCCTCAATCACAGCGTCAAATCCCGAATCCACACATCTAATTTGGGGTCCCACAAAAATTAGCTGTGTAATCTTGGCTTCACTTACTCTGAGAAATGTTTGTTTTTTGTGAAGGCATATTCATAGCTTTAACGAAGTTTTTAATTAAGCCAAGGTTGATATGTAACGGCAGAAATAATATTTTATTTGAAGGAACTGAAGGATTGTTCGTAATATTTTTCACTCCCGGAACAACGGATTGTTATTGTGGTCAATTTCCTCTTGTATAGTGATCCTTTTTAGCTCACCTATCCCATTTACATAAAAAAGAATAGTATTTTGTATACCCAACTGCATACCAAGTCAAACAGCTACTACCTTTAAATTTGCCAACAATATCTGTTAAATTGCACAGTTTCCAACACTAGCTTCATATTGGGATGTGTTTCTTTCATATAACTAGAAACCAAACATAAAAGAACAATACCTCTCTTTACCTAAATTCAAATACACACGCAAAAATCACTCTCTCACTCTAATCCGTGACAATACGTTAACAGCATGCACCAGCGTAAGAGATTTATGGTTCGTAGACAGGTATACTGCCCGTTTCATGTAAACCAGACCTCGGAAAATAGTCAAAATCTATAAGAATGAGCTATTTTTTTTTGCCGATATTTTTTTATATTGACTAGTGTAATCGATCGTCGAAATCACTACTACTTTAACAGCTAGAATTATTTTCTTAGGTATAATGCAGTTGCGCAACTGTTTATCTTTTATACTTTGCCTTTAAGTGTGTGTATGCCCCGGAAAATTCCTGGAAACTCTGGTAAACAATGATATCCGTGGATTTTGACCCAGGTATGCACATAGGTCAAACCATACGCTTGGTTAGAATAGCAGAGGCTGTTTTAACTAGATTTTCGGGTTTAGGTTTCTATCACTTGGTAGCCTAGTAGTAAATCGCGCCCATTTTTTTGATAAAGGTATAACCAGCTTTTGTGTATGTGGGTGAATAGGTACTAGTATTAGATATCTTACGAGTATATTTAAAGATTTGGAAAATGATGACGTCATAGTGATTAACTGCCATATTGGATTTTTAGCAAAGGCTCCGACATGCTCATAGATTTATGCCAATATCTTGGGAAGTACAAAACCCATTTAAATAAAAAATGATGCAAAATGAACAAAAATAACTGCGAACTAAGATACATTAAAAATATTTAATTATTTTTTTTTTGGTTTTGATAAAAAGCAAATTTGACTCAAAATATTGCAAAAAATGCCGTATCTTAAAAACACTTTGAAGAACATGAAATTGGATAACTGAAAAACTGTGGTTGATTCCTATCAAACTGTTTTTAGAATTTGCTCTATGTATGTACCCTCAAACTGGTATGGCCACTATTTATAAAGAAAGAAATTTATGTTAATATTGAGTTTTGTAGAACATAACATGCGTAAATATTATGTGAAGAAAAATATTATGTTTGTCTTCCATAAGAGAATACCAGGCGAAAAGCTTGAAATTGAGAATAAGGTATAAATTGTAAAAAATTTAGATACTAATTTTCCAGAATTGATTTTCCTTAGCAAATAAACGGTGATTTTGTATTTGAATCGGTAAACATGATCAATAGTTAATGGTCTTTAATACAGTATGCCCAGCATGAACTTTCCCCAATTTCTAAGGTGGAAAGTTAGGGGACCATTGGCAGCGGTTAAAAAATACACCCACGCAGAGTATGTTTAGATAAATAGAACGATAACCTAATTTTTGATAGAAAACGATGAAATTTAATATAGAGGTAGAAGCAAATATTGTATTTTATCAAACCGACAAAGTTTCTCCCTATCCAGCGCAGAGGCGATTTTTTTTGGGAATGGAAGGCGGTAGTATTACAAAATTGAAATTCAGGGAAGTCAAACTTTATTATAAGTGACAAATATGTATTATTTAAGCTCAAGAAAAAGTAGAAGCAACTTTACCTTAAATGTGTTGAGCGAAGAAGAAATAACTAAACTTTCCAACCCCAAGTTCTATAGCGATATTTTTAGCCCTTGCAAAACTGCCATAATATTTGTATGGATATTTTTATTAAATTGTCCAATTTCCTCTAAAACGAAGCCATTTGTTTCCGCAGAAAAACTCTTTATCCACTCGAAGAAAAACCCGGGCTTGAAATGGGACACCATTTCGACAGTTCGCAGATACACTTCACGGAGTTTAGTCGCGACTGGAATAATTTAAAGTTCGACCACAGTATAACAAACTAGCAGGTTGAAAAAATAAACTAGTGGAAAAACATATGAAAACTTTAAAAACTTTATCGTAAATTGTTGTTCTTGAGGCTTTCCAAGTAAAAGATTTTTTAGTTTTAGAATTGTGTCCTCTTTTTTTTTTCTTCAAGTATAATATTCTCTTTGAGCCCTGTCCAGTGCTAAGTTCCTGGACCGCAGCATTGGTGGGCTAGTATATTCTAGTATATATAAGCGTTTTTCGCGTTTATATCGATAACCGTAAGAGATAGGGCAAAAGTGACTACGGCCTTTTTTATTCCTCCCATCAAAACCAACAACTTTCCGCGGTACCATTTTTCTCAAAAGTGTCCCGTCCTAGAGCAAAAAGAGTAAATACGGTTCTAGTTGAGCTGGAGTAAGCCTTTTTCGCGATTGTATCGAAAACGGTAAGAGCCAGACCCAAACTTGTAACGACCTTTTCTGTTGCTTTTGTCAATCCCTATCACTTTTGTTCGACAAGTTTTTCCTTTCTCGTCATTTTAGTTTTTTTCGTATGGTATCGATTTTGACTTTCTCGCGCTTTTCTCTGCTCTCTGAAAAGTGTCGTAGTAGGGGAAAGAGGAGCAAAACCGGAGAGCTAAGTTAAAAAAAAATTATACGACTAAATAATTTTGTAGATTTGTTGTCAACAGTTTTTTGGCGACTAAGTACTAAAAACTCTTATCTACAGAATAAAATCCTATTGTGGTTAGGAAAATTCTTAACAAAAAATAATGCTAAATACGGTTTTGTCCCCACCCTACAGGAAAAACCGGGTACTGAGTTAAAAATTTATTTAAAGTGTTTTTATGCAACTGCTCCAGTGGGCTTATTCAGCCAACTAGTACCTACACCAGTTTTTTCACAAAATACTTAACCCATTGCAACAGTTGCACACCTTTCGCAATTGATGCTCAAAACGGTATGTGTATGCATCATTTACCTTGTTTATACTAACGGCCGATATAAAAATACGCATTGTGAGACTTCATACGTTAAAATTAAAAACGCTTTCGGCTCATTTGTTTTTAATGCTGCAAACCATTATCTGGTACCCGAGTATGTCCCACATACTATGGGAAGTTCTGAAATAAATTGACTTCAATTAAAACCCATTATGGAAAATATTTTTAACAGAAATGCACTACAGAAAGACTTTCATACTTATGGGTAGAAACTTATATCAACGGAATTCTTTGTGGGTTTTAAAAACGATTTAAAATTTTATTATCAAAATAGTATTACAAACCCACTAAAACACCTGTTGCCGAATAACACTCGAAGAATGGTGCAATGCTGACGCCATTAAAATATTTGGTGAACTGGCAGTGTGTTAACGTGATAAATGACACCGTCTGATAAGGAGTTAAATGCCCTATCTGGTTTTGCCTCACTACCCGGTTTTGCCCCACACACCATACCATTTGTGTAAGGTTTTCATATTTTCCTTCTGTTTTTTCGAAATATCAAGATCCTTATCCTGCGCTTTTAAAAAGACTCGTGCTATGTTTTTATGTACAGAAAGGGCTAAATTCGATGGGATTTGAGGGTTTTAGGTACTTCCAGCAAAATAGTATACATGTCCTGGGTTCGATTTTCAAGACAAGCTTAAATACGAAAACTGCACCTCGATATGTTAAAAGATTTTTGAGATACGGGGCTTATTGAAAAGACTGCATTTTGGGATGAGGTCTATAACTTTGTTATTTATGAGTATGTAGGGCCGGAACTACTCCTAGGAACAACCAAGAGGCAATTGCAAAGTCGACTCAACAAATGGGCCAACGATGCCATGACGACCGCTTGGAGAGCATGAACAGGATGCAGACAGACCAAAGACTTCGTGAAGGGCCCGGATGTAGCCAAACAAAAATGGCTCCTGGGGAGATCGCGAAGGGATGCTGGTCTGCTGACAGGTATCATAACAGGTCACAACCGACTAAGGAAGCACATGACCCGGATCGCGGTGGAGAATGACTCGACCTGCCGGGCCTGCGGGCGGGCAGAGGAGACATCTCGACACGTTATAGCGAACTGCGAGGCATACCAAAGGACGAGATACCAGATATTCGGTGCACTCGCTGAAATGGGACAAAATACTGGAATTTGCAAAAAGAACAGTTAGACCAAATGAGCAAACTGCCAGACCAGTGGTGCAGGCGGTGGATTAGGGGCAGGCTCGGGGTAGGGCAGAAAGGGCCCAGGGAGGCCTACTTGCCGGGCTTCGCGCCGCCCCTTCTCTACTACTACTACTACTACTTGTTATTTATGGGAATATTGTTTTCATGTAACTTTTTTATAGAAATTTTGACAAAAGACTCAACCGTGAAACTCAAATATCCCTAACGGATTTAGTTTCTGAGATATAACCTAAAGTTTGTATTTTTCTTATGGAATAACCTTTTTTTTCTTTGATTTTTTAAAACAGTATAAAATGCCCTTTAAAATGATATATCATACTTTATGTTTTATTTTTTGTATTTTTTTATATTTTCATTTTTCCGATATTTATTTTTTTTTTAATTATTATCTTTTAAACTTTTTTAACGTAATTTTTATTATAAAGTAAAATTAAAAAGATAAAATAAATATATATATTCTTAAAAAGTAATAAAAATATAAAAACATTAATAAAAATAAAAAAATACAAAATATAAAACACAAAGTGTGATACATTATTTTAAAGGAAATTTTATGCCGATTTTTAAAATCAAATAAATAACGGGTCATTCGATAAGAAAAATTCCAACATTGGGTTATATCTCAAAAACTAGATGTGTTAGGAAAAATCCAGTTAGAAGGTTAAGTTCTTTGTTAAAATGTCTTCAAAAAACCTATTTACATGTAATCAATATTCCTATAAATAACAAAGTTATAGACCCCATCCTAAAATGCAGACTGTTCAAAATGCCCCCGTAGCTCGGAAATGGTAAGACATATCAAGATGCAGTTTTCGTATTTAAGCTTGTCTCAAAACCCGAGCCCAGGACATGCATACTATTTATTGGCCATCTTGCCTAGAAGTGCCCAAAACCCCCAAATCTCAGCGAATTTAGCTCACCCTGTATATACAATCAATTCGGTACCAACTTTAAAATTGAGCACGGAAGCTTGACCTGTGGATTTTAAAATGGTGGCGTTCAGAATGTGACCGGCACGACAGCCGAAGTGTGCGGGAAATTTGGCAAGCTTTTTGACCTTGTATCGTATGTACCGCCTACGAGTTTTGCTATAGATTTTTAAAATTGCCATTTTAAAATTTGCTTTTGTTTTTTTTCCGGTTTTGTGTTGTGGTGGTGAAATCCTTAAATTTAAGAAATCTGTTTTTACTTCAAAATGAATTAGGACGCGGAATATCTGTCAACCGTACTAAACAATGAACATTTCTTCTGGTATCTAATCATTACGTTGTTTAAAAGTGGAAGTGATGAAAGAAATGCTAGACTGGTATATGTACAGCACATTTAAAAAAATGGGGAATAAAAATAGTGTATATATATATATATATAATAACGACCGATGAGATGACCTTGTCCTATATCACTTTATGAATAATACTTACTTATAAATTAAAAAGACTTAAAGCAAAAGCGACCAATATATATTTTCTTTTGTTTTTGAACTTTACATTCACGCACCTATTATCTATTCACAACCCACCTTATTTATAATCTATTCATCGACAGACGCATTGAAAGTGAAAGCTGAATCCTCATTTTCATGGGAAATTGGTATTTCGATTCAACACTAAAAATGTTCAGGGTCGGATCTGGATTGAATTTATTTTCAATACTGCAAGAACGGACGGGCTTTTTCATGGACGCTATCGGATTGAAATTGTCTTCAATTAGTGTGTATGTGTATGTGGCAAATATCTCATAGACTAAACTAGAGATTCGAACTTTTTAATTTTTCACAACGTTTCAAATGCTTATTTATCTGCAATCGTCATCAGGTGAATACTAACTACCGAATTTTATATACCAGCCTGTGTCCAGTTAACCATAAAGTTTACGCTTTGTTGATTCTACTGTTTCGCCGTTACCATTACCTCCGAAAAGTATGGATTTCCAAGTATCCTTGATGGTGGAGCTGTGTTAAGAAAATACATTCTGGTTCCTCTTGAATAGATTTGAATTGAATTGAATTGAAATCGCCTTTATTAAAACATACATGTATCGATTGTACAGAGCGGAGTTTAGCTCTATAAATCGCTAATTATATAGTAAGAATCTATGTAATTATATTTGAAAGAAATATATAAATAAAGAAAAAAAACATTAATTAAACTTGTTGGGCAGAATAAAATCGCGTAAAGAAGAAGGAAGACAAAAAAGAAAGAAAAAGAAGAGAGGAATATAATTTAGTTTATTTCAAAGAAATATTTTTTTATTCTTGGTTTAAATGATTTAATATTTTCATCCAGATGATTTGGAATTGTATTATATAATTTTATTGAATAGTAGGAAAATGATGTCTTGAAAAAGGCAGTTTTATGTTTCTTTATTTGAAACACATTTTTTGATCTGGTTTGACGATTGTGAATTTGATGTCTGTGTATCAATTTTTCTCTAAGATAGTCAGGAATGACCGTTTTTATAATTTTATGAGTTAAATTGAGTCATTGGTTTTTTTCTGCTGCAATCGATTTTAAGCTATTTTAGCTCTTTAATTTTTTCTGAAACTCCATCGAATTTTCCTAGTCCAAATATTGTTGCAGACGGGATCTGTAAATGAGATCCAAGGTAAAGCCATACACAAAGTTGCTATAATTTAAATGTGATAAAACTAATGACTCACATAAACTTTTGCGTTCTGCTGTATTTAGGGATGATTTACATTTTTATATTAACTTGAGGGCACAATACCCATTTTGTATGATTTTGTTTACTTGAAAATTGAATTTTAAATGGGAATCTAAAATTAATCCCAAGTATTTACCAGAGTCTTTTAGATTCAGTGGCTGGGCATTAATGTTAAAAATAACTGGTTTTTTATCTCTGAATCTTTCCTATTTCCAAATAGTAAGGTAATACATTTTGATGGATTAAAAAAAAATATGTTTTTTTTACATATCAAAGATTAAGACATTGCTTCTTGTAATTTCCCTTTCAAAAATGATATGTACAACCCTACATCATCAGCGAACGAGTGCGCATCTACTTCTCTAATACTGTCAAGAATAGAAAAGTAGAATATTATTTTTTACACTCCAGTTCAACCATCTGTCTTCTATTGGTTGAATAGCATTGCAATAGATTAACCGAAGGCATGTCGAAACCATAGTATTTTAACTTTACACATAATAATTGATGATTTAGTTTATCGAATGCCTTCGGGTAATCCAGCAATACCATTATCGATATTTTGTTATCGTCCCAAGCTCTAAAAAGGTTATCTATTACGTTAGTCAAAGCTGTAGTTATGCCGTAGGATTTTCTAAAGTCCGATTGATTTTTGTTAAATATGTTGTTATCGCTAAAAAAGGAATAAATTTGTCTAAATAATTTTTTCAAATATTTTTGATAGAGCCGGTAAAATTGTAATTCGACGTAAATCTGCATATGATTGCGGGTTATTATTTTTTGGACCAGTCCGCACTTCGAGTTGGATGGAAAATATGATTTTTCTATACAGGAGTTAATTACATGCAAAATGTATTGATTGATATCAGATTTAATTTCGTTTATTACCTGTTGAATGTCATTTATACTCGCAAGGTTAAATTTGAAGTTAAGACTGTTTTTATATGTATGAGTATTAAAATAATGAATGGATCAAAATCTTTTTTATTCACAGATAAGAAGTATTTGTTGATTTCCTCTGGGTTGCCTAGGTTACATGGAATTTCCGTTTTTGAACTAAATTTTAGTTTATACTTTTCAATGCTGGTAATAATAATTTTTTTTTCCGGTACGTATAGTTGTTAATGTGGTATTTCTTAAATTCTGATATATCGTCCAATTTTCATCGATTTATTTTGTTTGTACTTAACGGGAGCTTTGTCTCTCTCCTCATTATAGATTTTAAACCCTCTGTTTTTCTCCTTGGCGACGATTTTTGCGTCTTTTCATTGCTGAGAAAATCAACATCATATGAAATGGAAAGAAGCAAAGATCGCCGCCAAGGAAAAAAAATCTATTTAAGGGCAAGTTCAAACAAATAGCATCCATACAGAGGAACCAGAATGTATATTTGAAAACCCATACTTTTCGGAGGTAGCAGATTTCAGTGCGAAACAACGAAACCAACCAATTGTAAACTTAATATTTCACCAAATACAGGTTAGTTTTATGGTTTACTGGACACATGCTAGTATATAAGATTTGGTAATCTTAGCTTTTGTTAGTATTAACCCAGCGGCGTAGCAACATGACTTGGGACCCCGAGGCAAGGACAGTTTATGCCCATCTCCCACTAATAAATGTATAAATGTAAATTTGAATTTTTTTGTATAAAAATAAAGACATGGTACGTTGTGTTTTACTTAAGTAAATAAAATACTACCAAAAACAAATATTTATTTTAGTTTGATAACAATGGTAACTTGACATAATTTTACGCTCGTATCCACCAACGCAAAAATTTCCCGATCAGGCTTTAACCATGATAGTAGTAGTAGTAGTAGATGGGCGGCCGTAGGCTTGGCAATTAGGTTGCATAATGGACCCTTTTTGCCATACCCCCCGTGCACCCCCGACTGATGCACGTGCCCCTTAGGATGCAACTTTTCTTTCTCTAAGAGGACTTAATTTTGCCTGACACCTCTTTGTCGAGGGCAGGGATCTTTAGACTGCGTAGCAGGTGTACATAGTGGATTGCCTGCTTTACACCCCCTCCGAAGGGTGGTCCTGCTACATGTTGGACTTGCATCTTTCTAACATCGCTACCGTCCCAGCAGAACTTGGTTGACGGTAGACTTTTCTCCCCAGCAGCCCGCCGCCATATAGGTTGACCCGAAAATCGAGCCCCGGTTTCGCTGGTCGAGGTGTTCAAAACTCCGATTAGTGTTAACCGTGATTAAAGCTCAATCGGAGAGTCTTTCTTTTGCGTGTGCGACATATGATATATAATATTGTTATTTATTTTATTAACCGCATTTTTATTGTAAACGTTATTTGTAGCAGTGGCAAAAGTCTTGAGAGGTCAATAATTTAAAAGTCCCTTCGGGTATGAGAGTTGTGATGTTAGGTTGGTTTAGAGCGGGGAAAAGCGCAGGCGTAATAGAATTAACATCGGGTTTTAGGTGGTTTAGTAAAATAAAAAGACAATTTACGCCTTTGTATTGACCTGATGACGATTGCCGATGCATAAGCATTCGAAACATGGAGAAAAGTAACAAACTCTAGTTTACTTTCAAGCTCAACATTGTCTACTACCTTTAAACAGCAAATATCTCATAGTTTTATAACTGTCAGTGTATTAGCCTATACATACTGTGATGTATTTTTCGTTTTTGAAACTTCCTTAGCACGACTCATTTACCAACCCGTCTCACGTAGTGGTGCATCGCAAGGCCTAACTTCCGATGAAAAAATGTATTTGATTTGCTCGGCTACGCTTCAGGAAATAAAATAAAAAAGACATCGCTTTATTAAGAAATAGTTCCGCCTGAGACCCTATATATATATATGACATTTATTAAGGAAAAAAAGGGCTTATACAATAGCACGCAGCAGTTTACGCGGACAAGTGTGAAATTTTTTATTTGCTATTTATAATGAATTTATAGATGAACGGTGCAAGTTTTAGAGAGGACTGACGCCAATTTTGAAGATGTTTTGTAAATAGGACTTTACTTTCGGTATTTATTATTTATTAAGCACTAAATCGATTTTATTTGAAAGCGATTTAAACTTCCAACGAGCGCGCTGTCGTAAAATTTACGACAGATGCATCTTATTGCTTCCCCCACTTTTACCACTTAATCTCAAGCATCACGATTCACGATGTTCGATGGTCAGTTTGTCTCTAAACTGCAGACGTACCGGTTGTGGTTAGAAGTATTAGTTATTCGTTGATATTTGGGAATTTCCGTTGAGCGTAAATTTTACGACACGCTCCTTAAAGTGTAAATATGATAAATAAATTTATATCGTTTCTTTTGTAACTAAATGTACTTTTTTTTGTTTAGACGTGTTCTATTATGGCTCATAAGGCGCTTACACGAAATGAGTTAGAAAAAATTGCTCAAGGTTTATTCCAAGAGCCTGAGCAAGATGATAAGTCTTACTTTCCCTCAAGTGACGTTTTAGGAAGAAGAAATCGAACAAAAAGCTGAAGAAAGTGCTACCGAACAATAAAACCTTTCAGACTAATCTAAAAAAGAGGAGGAAACAATGGACGATTTTTTGATTGGAACATACCGTGTTTCTGAAAAAACCAAGGGAATAAACATAGTCACTGTACCCACTGGCTTGACTCAAAAAGCTCATGGTATTGAAAATGAACTAAATGTGTTCCTCCAAATTATCGATATGTCTATGATTGACGATGTTTTGAGGTACACATATACAGACTGTTTCAAGCTACTGCGAACGTAGGCCGGAAGAAGTCCAATTTGCCAGTGTACGTATACGCAGGGACACCGCCCACCTATCAGTGAAGCAACCAATACTCAGGCTTGCTGTCACCACTTGTGTGACTTGCGTTTGGTATTTAGTACGCCTCTAACCACGGTACTGTGTGGAGCGTAGTCAATGAAACCGGAATTTGGTCAATAAATACGCAAATTTTTATAACGTAATTTTCTTATTTTTTTGTCACTGATAAATAAGAGCGTTTTATTGTCAACTGCTCAGATTTATCACTGACAACGTGTTACAATAAAAATAATAAGGAGAAACAAAATAAAAGCAAGTTCTCAAAATAAAATAATACATTCTAAAAACCAAAAAAATTCTCCCAGTCAAAAAAAAAAATAGAGCAAATGTTCGAAAAGTCCTCGTTGCTCGGCTAGACAATATCCGAGCCTATTATGAAAACCCCTTCTAACGTTTCCAAGCATGTTAGGGGTGATAGTTTGAAAAGATTCTTTAATTTTAATCCGAAGTTCTTCCAAATTATTAGCCCTTTTATGCCCGTAAACTTTATTTTTGATATAACTCCACAGATAGAAGTCATTAGGAGCAAGATCGGGTGATCGAGCTGGCCATAAAATAGTTCCCCGTGTACTTATAAACCGATTGGAAAATTAATTATCAAGATATTCCCTAAAAAGGCCAACATTGTGAGTGGGACAACCATCTTGTTGAAACCATGTTTCACCAAATCTCACACCTAACAACTGCCTAGCAGTTAGAATAATATGCTGCTGCGGAAGATCCAAGTATCTAGGAACATTCAAATTGCCGTTAATAAAAAATAGCCCAATTACGTGTTCCCCTACAATACCCCCCCAAACATTTAGTTTTTGGGGATACTGTGTTCTTACGTCAAAATACAAATTTTCCCTCTACCAATATCGAACGTGTGTTGGGTTATGACGATTCAATTATAGAAAAGTGCTTTCATCTGTGAAAAGAATAGATCTCAGAAAGTTTTTATCACGATTAGTCCTTTCCATCATTGTTTCGCAAAATTCCATACGACGATAGTTGTCCTCCTGAAAAATTTGATGCGTTTTTGACGCTTTGTAACAATGATAACCATTCTTTTTGAGAACACGTAAGACAGTGGCTGAAGACGTATCAATTGCTTCGGCAATTTGGTGGCTAATTAGCTTTCAATTTTCCTCCACTACAGCCCAAATCATCACATCTCGTACTTCCTGCTCGTCATTCAGAACAGTGGGTTTTTTATGGTTTCTTGGCGCTACACAACCAAACTGTTCAAAATTCTGTACAAACCTATAAATCATTGATAAACTAGGTTCTGGGCGATTTACAAAATTCTCCAAAAAAAGTTCTTAAATAGGTCTCAATGATCTGCCTTGATAGTACCATTTGACCATCTGCACTTTTTCGGCAACTTCGTAGACATCCATTTTTAGTTTTAAAAATGTATTATTTCAATTAAGAACTTACCAATCTGTTTCTCGAGCAAGGCAGAAATAAAACAAAATAATAAAAACAAAATAAATTTCCAAAAGATAACACTGCAGCGTGCTTCGAATCCACCTCGTACGGCACTGAGGGTAAATTGTACTTGATTCTTCCTATGTTCGCAGTAGTCTGAAGCTCATTGTATGTATATCGATAAGCTAAGAGTTGACCATCAATATTCTAGAGACCGGTATTGTAAAAATATCGACAGGCAAGAATTTATGGCATACTTGGGTTTGCTATATTTGATCGGTATAAAAAAATCTCACCACGCAAATATGGAAAAACAAAATGGATGGTTATAGCTAAGCAAAAAAACATAAGAGGCATACTGGAAGTAAATGGCCAATAAGTCGAACGCGTAGAATTGTATAAATACCTGGGGTCTGATTTTCGAATCCATACGAAAATATCCGCATACGTATACTGAATAATCAACAATTTTTATGTCAGTCTCTTTCTATACCGTGTGAAATGAGAGGCGAAAGATAAGCCGGTATGTGTGGACCGCGTTCGAATTCGACTGGTTTAACGCAATATTGCACGATTGGGTGGAGGCATTCGTGTTGTTTCGCATGAAAAACCGGTTATTCTTGCACGTACTACCCATGAATCAGCATATCGGCATATATTTTGCCTCCTTTTCTATACGGTATAGGAAGAGACGGAAGTAGTCGCATGCGAATAATTTCGTATGGTTTCGAAAATACGACCCCTAGGCTGTCAGCTCAATGAAAACTGGGAAAACATGCAAGAAGTCCGTGCAAGAATTGAACAGGCTAGATCTTCCTTTGTCAAAATGAAATCAGTGTTGTGTAGTCGCGATCTTAACACTACTCTCGAATTCGCGTGCTTCGTTGTTATGTGTTTAGAATTTTGTATTACGGTGTAGAGGCATGGACACTGACTGATGCCATGTGCAAAAAATTAGAGGCATTCGAGATGTAGTGCTATCGTAGAATGCTCAGGATATCTTGGGTGGACAAAGTACGTAACGTGGTTGTTCTTCTTAGATTGAATATAAATCTTAAAGTTTTATTTACAATCAAATGACGTAAACTTGAATATTTTGGCCATATTTTGAGAAATGACAAATATGAACTCTTAAAAATAAAAAAAAAGTAAAAATTGAAGGCAGAAGCGGTCCGGGTCGCAGACGTATATCATGGCTTAAAAATCTTAGACAATGGTATGGGGTTAGTACTACGACACTTTTCAGGAAGGCAGTGGATAGGGTGCAGATCGCGCTGATGATAGCCAACGTTCGAAGAGAGCATGGCACTTGAAGAAGAAGAAGAAGAAATGTGAAGGAGATTTTTGCCAGTGACGCTACCGGGATTGAAATAACAAAAGCTGTCATGAATTATAAGCGATTTCTATTCATCACCCGTTGCTTGAGATTCGATGATAAGACTACCCGTGTTGAAAGGAGGAAAGTTGACAAACTGGCAGCGATGCGTGACTTTTTCCAAGCTTTCATCAACAACTGCAAGTCATCATTCAATTTGAGCGAATATACTACAATCGATAAGATGCTGCATCCATTTAGAGGTCGTTGTAGCTTCATATAATATGCCAAAAGTTTTTACACATCCAATCTGGAAATATACTCGCTGATTATTTGCTTACGAAGAAAGTAACAGTTTTGGTTACAAAGAAAAGAACAAAGCAGAAATCCCATAACCATTTTTGCCGGAAAAAGACAGAGCTTTTGGATCCAATCTTTTTGGTTTCCAAAATGAAGAGATGATGCTTTCCTATGTACCTCGGAAAAATAAATCTGTAATATTGCTCTCAACATTACATGACGACAATGAAATGGTTCCTGACACCAGAAAGCCTCAGGTTATACTAGACTACAACGAAACCAAAGGCTGAGTGGACACAGTCATTAAAATGTGTGCCGCTTACTCAGTCTCTAGAATAACAAAGAAATGGCTGTTTGTAGTTTTCTACTCTAATGAATATTGAAGGCAAAAATGCTCAAATTTTATACAAATTTGCTTGTCCAGAAAAGGCTCCAAAATATCGAAGAATTTTCCTAAAAAATTTGGCGTTGACCATGATCAAACAGCATCTTATCTTCAGATCAAATATCAAAGCATTTATCGCAAGATATAAGTTATTTCCTCAAAGTGAATTATGGTCGGGAAATTGAACAAACAACAGAAGAAGAAAGGAAACCTCTAAAACGCGGTGTTTGTCGATGCACTGGAGAAGAAGACATCCTCAGCATCAATCAAGTGTTGCCGTCACCAGTTCTTTACATGCCAGAACCATTCTGCAGTTAAGGTGGTTTGCAATAATTGTAAGGATGAGAATATTGATTCTGAATAAAAGGTCGATAAAATATATAGTTTTGAAATATTAGTGTTACTTAGTTTTCTTTTTGAAAAAGTCAAATATATATATTTTTTTTGCAGAAATTCCCTAACATTTATATAAACAACACACCATTTACATGGTGCACACGTAAATTAGACAGTGTGACGCATATGCCAGATCAAGGCAGCTGAAGTGGGGATTTCCCACGATAGAGGAAGCAGAGCTGCACTTGGTCAAATAGGCCGACATACTAAACTTCGTAAAGAAGACGAGAAGAGCCGTTCAAATTTGTAACAATTCTCATGACCTGGAAATCGAAATAAGAAACATTAAGAAGGATTTGCAGCAGAATAGTTACAGCCTTAAACTTATAACAGACACTATTTCTAAATTTCAGCAAACAGGACGGAGATTACAAGACCAAAACCAGGCAAAAGAGTATCAGCGAAAATTCGAAGCGTAGCGAACAACTTTAATATTAAAACAGCTTTTAAATCTAATAACACAATTCGAAGCCTTCTTAGTAAAACAAAACCGGAGAATAAACAAAATAAGGAATGCATTTATTAAGCTCATTGAGTGTAGTGAATCATACATAAGACCACTATCTGTTAGGCTTAAGGAACATCAGACGAATACCCAAAGAGGTGAAACAACGAAATTGGCGAACATGCATGGTCAAAAAAACACCGAAGGGAGTCACACTAGAAGAAACTGAAATTTCTTGAAGCTGCCTTTATTGGGCAGAATCAGGGTATTTTCAGTAAACCAAGTGTTGAAATTCCAAATATTTGAAAGCCCCCCTTAGGCGGAGCCAACTTCTTAAACTTCACGGTTGAGTGATTTCCCATAGTATATAAGTACGTAGCCTTGCTAAGGAATAGATTGTAGTTTGCACCTGAACACGATCAGAGATTGTACTGATAGAAACGTCGTGTATAAATAAAATAAAGACGATGGAAGTCCGAAACACAGAGTTAATTTCAAATATCATTGTCTGAAATTTTTAAACATCATATGGTTTATGTTGGAGGTTGTCGGAGGTTTTAAAATTTTATTTTATTATTTGTTTTTAAAACCTAATCCTTACAAATCATTAAACGCAATTAGTGCTGCAGCTCTCCTGTTGTTTTTAAATTACTTTTTTCATCGATTCTGTATGGCCAAAGTTTAAATTATTCAGACACAAAACCGTAGATCGATACAAATTGCATGCCGTGCGTTTAGCATTAACGGCAGTTGTAATTTTATTTCGCGCGAGTTTTTGAGCTCGGACTTTTAGGAAATGGTTTTTGGCCCGACCCATATAACTATGAGATACTATAATGGCCCAAGTCAAAATAGTAACTTTATGCACAACCGGGCGTTAAAATGCCTTTTACCGACCGCGTTTCTGTTTGGCGTGCATTTTGTTCGTCCAAAACAAAGAGATTTTTTACCTGGATATGTTTTTCTCAGTTTTTTCATAGATCCAACAGCCATGAAAAGCAAGGTTTCGTTTTATTTTTTTTTAATTTTTATTTCAAGAACTACAATAAACAAATTACATAATTATAGGTACAAATCAATCCAACTTAAAATTAAAGATGCAGTTGTTGCAATTTGAAGTACGCCAGCAAAGTGTCCTCTTTTAGGTTTAGGCATCTGCTTTCAGCAATATTCTTCTCTGAACACCACAAAAAATAGTCCTTATATACCTTTCCGTAAAGTTTTCTGGATTTCGCGGGCAGAAGGTCCTTCTTTGCCTCTTCGGCGGCATCCAGGATTTCCGTGGGAAGACCTGGTGAACTCTTTTCCTCGATATCCATTAAAGTCGCGAAAACAATACAGTTTGTATGAAAATTTAGAATAAACTTCTCAAGCACAAAGCATATACCTACGGACTTAGAGAAAACTGGCGATTCGGACTCGAAGCTCACGCGATAAATTACGCCGATGACATCTATCTTAATCAATGTCCATCAATGTCATCGTCTTTTCGTTCTATTCATGAGGTCTTTTATTTTTGTGTTTTTGGCCTTTTTTGTACTGTTACAGTAATTTCTTGGATTTTTTTAATAAGTACAATTGGAAAACTATGCCCAAGTGTTGTGTCTCAGAGTGCCCCAGTGATCCTCTGCTTCATCGCTTTCCACATCTTAGAGATCAAGACAATGGTTTGCCATCTGAAACGCTTTATATGTTTAGAGTATGCACCCGACATTTTAAACCAGAAAGCTATTCAAAGAACTGTGGCCGAAGCCTTCTAATGTGGCATGTAATGCCATCCTTGCTTTTACCGCCAGAGTCTGAAACAGACTTTAATAGTAAGTACCGGGCAAGGTTTCTACATATAGAGGAAAAACAGCTTATTCAAAGAGAGTTAATAGACCACTAATTTATCGTCACCTTATTTGCTTACTGTATTACCGTAGTTGAGATGCTAAAAAGAGTTTTTAAACCACAAACACAAATTACCCTAACCTTAAAACAAAATTATGATTGTTTTCCACAAACCAAAACTACACTTTTTTGCACTCGACGCGCGTTTCGCTAACAACGTTAGCATCATCAGGAGACGATAAACAATGAACTAAATTAATCTACGCTCTATCTTATATACAATCCTTTAGTGGGCGGAAATAAGACTAATAATTTGTGATTGATCACGATTTTTAATCCTATCTCCCCTCAACCAAAGAATAAAGTGTACTAAACGGGATGGTTCCTCTATCTTTATTTAAACTATTTCTGGATTTAATGATTTCCATACTTTCATATGCATTCAAAAGTCTTTTGTTTGGTACACTTTTTAGAAGTTTTAGGTTATCTAATGTGAATCTATGATTGTTTTCAAAAGCATGCTCGGCCACACTTGACTTTTCTGTTCTTCCGTATTTTAAGTGTGCTAAGTGTTCTTTAAAACGTGTTTGAATAGAGCGTCTCGTTTGGCCAACATATTTTTTGTCACAATCCATGCAACTAATTTCGTAAATTCCGGTAGAATTCCGAAAGGTCTTTTGAAAAGACGGAATTCTACGTTTTTCAGACAAAAAGATAACTGCGACTCAAAATTTGTATTAATTCCTTATAATCCTAATTATACGAAAGGATTACACAAAGTATTTAATAACACCGATCTCAAATTAGTATATCAATCCGGTAACACAATAAGAAACTTAGTAGGAAATCCCAAGGATAAAACTACAGTTCTAGAAAAAAGTGGAATTTACGAAATTAGTTGCATGGATTGTGACAAAAAATATGTTGGCCAAACGAGACGCTCTATTCAAACACGTTTTAAAGAACACTTAGCACACTTAAAATACGGAAGAACAGAAAAGTCAAGTGTGGCCGAGCATGCTTTTGAAAACAATCATAGATTCACATTAGATAACCTAAAACTTCTAAAAAGTGTACCAAACAAAAGACTTTTGAATGCATATGAAAGTATGGAAATCATTAAATCCAGAAATAGTTTAAATAAAGATAGAGGACCCATCCCGTTTAGTACACTTTATTCTTTGGTTGAGGGGAGATAGGATTAAAAATCGTGATCAATCACAAATCATTAGTCTTATCTCCGCCCACTAAAGGATTGTATATAAGATAGAGCGTAGATTAATTTAGTTCATTGTTTATCGTCTCCTGATGATGCTAACGTTGTTAGCGAAACGCGCGTCGAGTGCAAAAAAGTGTAGTTTTGGTTTGTGAAAAACAATCATAATTTTGTTTTAGTGCAACCAAAGGTTCCAAATTCCCAACATAGTTACCCTAACCGTATTCTTTTTCTCAAATACAAACTGCCAATATAAAATAGAAGAGAAAAAAACATTTCTTGTTTTCGCAAATTTACTTTCACAAAAAAATTAAAAACCTAACTAAGCAAAAAAACGAATTAACATCTACCAGCTGTAGCTTGTGCTCAGAAATAAATCCGGTTGGTCGCAAAAAATATCTGAGCGGGCCCCGTTAAGCCTCCGTAATTAACGTATTTCGGTTCGGTTATTTTTGGCTACGGGAGAAAAATAACCGGTTTTGCCTACTATACGGCATTTATTTAGCTTATTTCTTAATTACATTTTTTTAGCCCATTCCGTTCAAAAATGCTAATGAGTAACCAGTTACAATTTTTTGAAAATGAAGAAAACTCGCAAGTCTTCAAAGAAACTGCTGCTATTGAGGCCGACATCGACATGGAAAGCATAATAAAAAGTTTCATAATAAATGCCATAGTTTCGATATGTATATATCTTCTTAAATGAATAATATAATATATTAAATACGACGCATTTGGTTTATTTCTTAAATTTATAGTCATTCGAATCAACAATATTTTGGAAAATAAAATTAATTATTGATGAATTAGGTTTTCCAAAATAATGTTGTTTCTAATGAACTGAAATACTTTAAGAAATACTCGAATTCAAATTTCCCGGCGCCGGCGCCGGTACCCTAATTCAAGCTTCGAGATCGAGTCACTAGAGGCGCAACGGTAGCAAAAAACTTATAACAAGGCCCTAAGTCGTCAGATCGCTTTCTATACCAGTAGGTACATATTTTGTGCTTCTCAAGTGACGCTACGTTTGTTTATTTGCTTGCTACGTGTTGCTAGGAGCATTATTCAATGTTTTTGTCAGATTGCTTGTTTAAAAAATGACATGAATAGAGTGGCCGGCCGCTTACTGACAGTGATGCGTGTGTTGTCAAAATATTAGAGAGCTTTAGACAGACAATTTTTTTTGTGGAATAATTCATGAAGTTTTTTCGCCTAAAAAACACGGTTGTGCATAAAACATTGTATGTATCTCGTTCTAAAATTGCGTTTAACGACCGCAGAATGTAAAAACCCTCGCCCATGGGCTCGGGTTTTTATTTCCACGCCGCGGGCGTTAAACGCTGTCTTTAAGACCTAGATTCATAAATAACTATTAAGAAACAAAGAAAATAAAGTAAAAATCATGGTTGCCTTGGGGCTAGGCCAAAGGTGAAAAATCTACTGCGCATCACTGACGCAGTCTGCTTGCGTCTAGAGGAGTTTTTGGCTCTGCATTTATTTACTAAAACCTACGTTTGTCTCTGGCATGGATGCTCTAAATATTTCAAAAATGTTAAGTCAAAAACTAAAAAATATTTTGCTTATTTGATATTTTTATAGTATTAAGTACACTTCATTAAAACTGCGGATAAATTTTCTTTAGTACCTTATTATTTGGAGAAAAATTCCAAAAATTTCAACTCCGTTATATTCATCATGTTGCCGCGTACAATATTCATAACTGGCAAATATCCATAGACATAGGAAATGAGAATAGATAACTCCTTCTATCTGCGCTAGCGCTGAGATTTGTTTGACGACCATTATTATGGTAACTACATCACAATCGAGTGAAAACCGCTGTTGACATCAATGTCTAGTTGCGTTTTTTACGTCATTTTATCAAACCAACACCAAACGTTGCAAATATTGTGAAATGGTTTAAAAATGTGTTTATACAGAGCGCTTCAGGCTACTGTGGACTACCTATCAGTGGAGTAAACAACACTCAGGCTTGCGATAACCGTTCGCAGCTTGCGTTTAGTACGCCTCTAACTACGGTGCAATGTGAAGTGTAGTCCATGAAACCGGAATTTGGTCAATAAATACGCAAATTTTGATAACGTAATTTTCTTGTTTTTTGTCACTGATAAATTCGAGCGTTTTATTTTCAACTGCTCAAATTTAAATAATAAGGAGAAACAAGTTCTCCAAATAAAATAATATATTCTAGAAACGAAAAAGATTCTCCAAGTCAAAAAAAAATTAGAGCAAATGTTCGAAAAGTCCTCCTTGCTCGGCTAGACAATATCCGAGCCTATTATAAAAAACCCTTCTAACGTCTCCAGCGTATTAAGGGTAATAATTTGAACAGCTCGTTCAATTTTAATCCGAAGTTCTTCCAAATTATTAGTACTTTTATGCCCGTAAATTTTATTTTTGATATAACTCCACAGATAGAAGTCATTAGGAGCACGTTCGGGTGATCGAGCTGGCCATAAAATAGTTCCCCGTGTACTTATACCCCAATTAGGAAATACATTATCAAGATATTCCCTAACAAGGCCAACATTGTGAGCGGGACAACCATCTTGTTGAAACCATGTTTCACCAAATCCCAAACATTTAGTTTTTGAGGATACTGTGTCCTTACGTCAAAATAAAAATGCAAATTTTTCCTCGACCAATATCGAATGTGTGTTGACGTCATCTGTAATCAGTCGATGCCAGCGAACTCGAAAAAGCGTTGAATTTATAAACGTATCCAAAGGTTGGTTAGTTATTATTGTTTTCTTCTCAAAGGGATCTCAAAGGGAAATTATGCATAAAAAGCCTGGTCCAACCCACTACCCTGACAGAATTCCCACCCCTCTGCGAGGACATTCCGGGTGGTGTCGGATTCCTACCGATTGTGGATCCGACCAGCCTGTTGGCTGACCAGAGTCACTGCACTGCAGCCATTACTGGCTTATTGTGCACCTTTTGATTCTAGTTTACCACTCCCTGCACCCCTCTGCCCATGAAAATATAACTATTTCCTTGATATCGTTTTCGTTGGCAGATATCCGGGGTTAAAGGATGTACAGACGGGTCTGACAGGCCATGAACAAAGTATCACTATGAGATGATATAGCGGCCCTGCCCTTGTCTTTCCTGAGATAAATGTGTACCAATAATAACTCTCCCAATCAAGTTAACCTAGAAATAATCCAGAGACGAGGAGACATTCCGGGTGGTGTCGGATTCCTACCGACTAATACCTCCCGATTGTGGCTCCGACCAGCCTGTTGGCTGACCAGACTCACTGCACTGCAGCCATTACTGGCTTATAGTGCACCTTTTGATTCTAGTTTAACCACTCCCTGCACCCCTCTGCCCATGAAAATATAACTATTTCCTTGATATCGTTTTCGTTGGCAGATATCCGGGGTTAAAGGATGTACAGACGGGTCTGACAGGCCATGAACAAAGTATCACTATGAGATGATATAGCGGCCCTGCCCTTGTCTTTCCTGAGATAAATGTGTACCAATAATAACTCTCCCAATCAAGTTAACCTAGAAATAATCCAGAGACGAGGAGACATTCCGGGTGGTGTCGGATTCCTACCGACTAATACCTCCCGATTGTGGCTCCGACCAGCCTGTTGGCTGACCAGACTCACTGCACTGCAGCCATTACTGGCTTATAGTGCACCTTTTGATTCTAGTTTAACCACTCCCTGCACCCCTCTGCCCATGAAAATATAACTATTTCCTTGATATCGTTATCGTTGGCAGATATCCGGGGTCGAAGGATGTACAGACGGGTCTGACAGGCCATGAACAAAGTATAACTATGAGATGATATAGCGGCTCTGCCATTGTCTTTCCTGAGAAAAATGTGTACCGATAATAACTCGCCCAATCAAGTTAACCTAGAAATAATCCAGAGACGAGGAGTCTATCGGGCAAGCGTGTCGGTTGCGTCCGTAATGAAAGCAACTGACAACCATCTGACGGCGAAAATTTATGTTATTTTTGTTTGCTTTTGGAAAATTTATTAAGAAAGTGGATACTACCGTAATAGTGCATTATAAACTTAGGGGCTAAAGTTCCATATTTAATTCCGCTGCGAAAGGTTTGTAGCCCGACCGTAACAATGAGGTGTTTGAATCATCATCTATTACGTCAAAACCATCAAATTTATGACGTAAAATTGACGTCTTTCAGACCGCAATATGTCTCATCTTTTTGCCGTCATTATATGACTTAAGATGACGTCATATTTTACGTAAAAGGTACGGATGAAAAAAGTACATTGTCTATTGAATACAATCCAAAAAAGGCATTTATTTAAAAAAATATTGATAGTACACGAAAATATCCGAGTACAACAAACTAAACTTTGTCGGATAATGTTGTTAAAACATACCAACCTTCTGATAATATAGTGAAAATAAGATACTAAAGTCAATTATCAGTATTATCCGTATCCGCATCCCGGATAGTCCTGAGATAGATGCGTTAAGAGCCACGTAACTCTACGTAGGTTTGCCTATAACGCATTGCTCATTTATTCAAATATTGCCACTTTGATCAGATGTTAACAAGATAGGGATGGGGATACCCATACCACTGATATTTGACCTTAAGTTTCTATTAACTGCATAATAATACCTACTATTAAAATATATAAACTTAATAAAAAAAAAAAATGTTGGTATACACGAAAATACGCTAATACCCAATTGAAGCAAACCAAACTTCGGATAATACTATTAAAGCATTATTAACTTTAAAACCTATAATACATGTCGTTAATACAACATATTGCGATAAAACCCGAGTATAACACCAACCTCGCACCACTACTAAAATATTTATAATAATAGCACTAAAATATACTATATAAAAAAATAATTAAAACGGAATTATTTTTGACAGAAGAAGAACTTGCCGCAGACACGAGACACGATTAAATTCACGCACCCAGCGACTTCTGTGTGACGATTGCACCACACCTTTTACACACCTTCACACCTAGCTATAACCTACGACTGTACGACCACACCTTCGAGCTTTGTCGGGTGTCATCCCGCGGCTTCGTATGCAACTCACACATCTCTCTCTCTCTCTCTACTTTTCGCATAAAGCTGTAAAGGACAGAAATTTGGCTTTCTTCACTAGCCGGGAATTACGGCTTTTCAAAATAAATAAGAATATCTTACATATTTATTCTATGTAATTTCTGCCGCTTTTTTTGTTTTATTTTTTATGACATGAAATGGGAGTTTATAACAAAGTAGAAGTTAAAAAACCTCCAAATCAGTTACTTCAACCGAAAAGAAACTAAAAAACAAAAGATCAAAAGATTTTGGGTGGAAATAACGAAAATTCAAACTTGGATGAGTATTCCACAAGAAACACACAAAAGATCAAAGCGGAAAGAGAAATGAATAAACGATGTTTCGCCCTGGGTAACCAGCGTGGGCTCATCAGTAGTTTCACTGGTCACCCTCCACTATACATCATTAAACACCGTCATACACTTAGATTTCCAACCTTGAACCACTCACTAATAGGCATCGTTCCGCACTGGTACTTACTTATCCAAGTTACCTAATACGAATTCGTCCTGGCGTGCCAATATTTCCAGTAGGATTATGCTCCTAAGGCAATTTTTTTTTCAACATAAAATAATTGTGCTTTCGAGCACCAATTTTTAGTACACCATACCATTATGACTAATTTTGACTTTTCTTAAATTTATCAAAAATTATTCCAAAATCTCTTAATCGACGACAAAAAAAAGTTATGTGTCGGTCTGTTGTCTGTCTGTCTGTATACACGATAACTCAAGAACGTTTTAATCATTTTAACGAAATGGGGCGGTAAGGGGTTGAGGGGGGAAGAAGGGGATAAAATATTTTAAAAAATTGTAACTTTGGAACAAAAGCAAGTAGCGATATACGGTTTTCAGATTTAAGTTTCCATGAATATGGACTACAAAATTTGCGGTTTTCAGATTTTGGTTTTCGTAAGTATTACCCAAAAATTTTGTTATGAGGTTTAAATCTTTCAAACTACAGTTTTCGAGATATAATTGATTGTAAGGTGGACTATCCGTGCTTTATAGCACAAATATTTTTATTTAAAAATGTATTTTATTAAGTTTAATTTTATGTGTTAACCAACCTTTAAAACTTTTAACACCGTTCTAAACTAAAAAGCTTGTTAACTCCTACCGTCCCAGTGCCCTTTAGCCTACTGTAGCTGCCATTTTATAACCAAGTTTGGTGTCAATATATCATCGATCATAGGCCAAAGGATACTGAAACGAAAATGAGTTAACTGGCTTTTTAGTTGAGAACGGTGTTGGTTTGTCATGGAATATGTTACCGTCACTCTTTAGAAAAGCTACACAAATTCTGTCTTTTCTTTTTGACGTTTGTTGGTACTCGTAGTAGCAATTTAGCTTCGCCGTACAACTAGTCCTGCAGAATATCTTTAAAATAATAAATTTACAAAATATTAGTGGCGCAGTTTCTTTTACAACGTTAGATTAAATATTAAGAACGCTGAGTTTTTATTGTAAATGAGGCAATAAGTCAAAATTGCCATTTTCCAGAATTTTGACGAGTGAGATTTTCTCTCGTTACTGAATAATCGCGACCAATCTATCAAATAAATGCAATTAAATAAAATCAAAGTCACTGCCACTCAAATTGATACCTTGTCATTAAATTCTTGTTAGGCCACTACGACACTGGCATAGCTTTGTTAGTGTATGCGCATGGCTGCGTTCAGAAAGCTCAAACCATGGTGTGGGTACGCGCACTCGGTGGGTTCGCAAGTGTACACACCACCTTAATCTGTCATTCTTGTCTCATGTCAGCAACTAATTTCAGCTAATTGCATGCTTATTTTTAAAAGTTGGGTTGGTTTTTGGAGTTGCTTTTCTTGTATCACATTATCTAATAAAACATGACCCAAAAACATATTTTTTTTGGGCTGTGGTTAGAAAAATGTAAAAATACAGGCTTTTTGTCCTTTTTTATTTTCGAATGATGGGTTTTCGGTTGGTTTCCCGAGTTGTTTTTTTTTGTGATATTATCCAATATGAAATGACCCAAAAAAAGCAAGTTTCAAGCTACAAGTGAGCAGAAAAATGTTGGATAGTTTTTAAAACCGTCCCCACCACTTTTTTTATTTCTTAACGGATCCCAAAATTTTGGAAATGATCAGGTATCAGCTCGAACTTTTTGAGACCTGCTATAAAAAAGTATATACAGGGTTGGCCATTTAAAAGGGTTCACCTGGATTTTATCAAAAACTGTAAAGAATTGGAGAAAACGCTGAAACACGTCGATTTTGTTTGTAAGGGGGAGACTTTTTGGCTTGAAATTTTTGTGGCGCGTAAACTTTACCCCTATATTTTGAATAGGGTCCAATGATACTTTGTCCTTACAAACAAAATCAACGTGTTTCAGCATTTTCTACAATTATTTACAGTCTTAGAAAAAATCCAACCCTTTTATATGGCCCACCCTGTATACTAAACTAATAAGACATCACATTTAAAAATAAAAGGAATAATAAAAAAGTCACTTTTTTTACTTACTATACTTATTATGTATATTGGCTTAAAAACGACTCATTAAAAACCATATATTTTACAGAGTTAGTTAAAAAAAAATTGAATAAAATTAAACTTTTAAACAGTCTTGTCATTAAAAATTATCAAAATTTTACCTTATCATAACCTCATTCAAGCACACCAACCATCGCTCAAGTCGAGACTGGGGTGACGGTGTGGTGTGAAGAGCTCACTAAAATATTATATATAATATTTGCAGTTTTGACCCTTATTACCGCATGTAATGGCCTTGCTAATGACGCTATAAACGTACCAGTAGACACATCACCTTTCCTGAACGACGAAAATGAGACGCCCCGGTCATTTTCATATTCCTGAACGGCGACACACCACGCACCGGTGCGTTTTTTTACACTGGGTGTGGGCATTCTGACCGCAGCCCAATATATCAAATAAATGCTATTAAATCAAATCAAAGTCACTGCCACTCAAATTGATACCTTGTCATTAAATTCTTTTTAGGTCACTACGACACTGGCATAGCTTTGTTAGTGCATGCGCAGAAGATTTGTCGCCTATGACCTGGCGACACAAACGGTTCCAAAGTCAACCGCGATTTTGAATTTTCTTCTTTGTTTTTCAAAGGTATTTTCATTGCACATTTTGCGACACTTGGGCCGTTATGCGGCGATCTAAGGAGAATTTTAGGGAGAGCTATGGCGGCTCTCATGATATTTGCTAAAATTTTAACGCGCGCCTGTCGAAAAACGTTCTGCTCTCTTTCGATTTCTATGTACAAATATTTTGAGCGCACCGGCGATTTTAAGAATTCCGAAATTTCTCAAAACTATTTCATTGCTGGAATTCCTGATTTTATGCGGTTTTGCGAAAATATTTCATTTCGGCTTAGAAATGAGATTTTGTTTTATTCAGGTTTATTAATAAATTTGGTTATTGTACATAAAGGTATAACTTAAATAGAGACATTATGATACTTGTACAAAAGAAAGCGACCCCTTTATCACTCAATTCTATTTATTTCGGAATCAACCTATGTCCTACCGGTTTCGGTTAATAAACATCATCAAGGACTGCGATAAACCTATCAATAAAACATGATTTTGTAACATCTTAAAATAAAAATCGGTTTTTCCCTTTTTTTCCACTTCCTCCGACACCCAATGGATGGCCCACATAACCCAAAAAAAAGGAACAAAAACCCACACCTAAATATGGAAAACCTATTTGTTTTTTGCAAGCTGTAAGGTTTATGAATAGCGAATTAGACCTTAAGTAATTATGTGAAATGTACCAAAGATGTGCACCATCCATTGTCCCCGAGCCAAACTCCCTTACAAAACTACACTGATAAATAAATAAAACAGGACTTACAAGTAAAGGCAATTATCTAGTTCATCTGGTCAGACACAGGCATAGGTGGGAACCACATGTAACCCTACTGTCAAGTGAAGCACGGGTATTTTTCTTTGTATAATTTAACAAGTGAATTTATCCAATAGTCAACTTTTTAGCCAAAAAGGTTTTTCTGACTTCTGCAGTAACCTAAAATAAAAAGAAAACATTTTTTAGATATAGTTTAGGTATTATTTATTTAATTCTCTCTCAATATGGTACATTTTGTATATATTAGATGTGTAATGCACATTTTTTAAATTTAGTGCCTAATTTTATATTTCTGTCTTTTTCTAACATAGCATGAGAAAAACACAGAAATGAAAAATTAAGTACCTAGTTTAAGTTGCTGCATAAACCTGCTCTTTTATTATATCAAATAGTAACCCGGTCAGCTAAAACAAAAAAAAATAGATTTATAAAGTATCTATCAAAAAAAAAGACTAAAGGCGTATTCAGAGTTCCGTAAGGTCAGCAGTATGAGGTATGTGGTAAGACGCAAGGAAAATAAACTATAGCAAACACATGCTGCTGTTTATAGCGTTCTGTAAGCAGCAAGTGATAAGCGGTAAGAGCAGCATATGTTTCCCATTGTTTATTTTCCTTGCGTCTTACCGCATACCTCATACCACTTACCTTACGGAACTCTGAATCCACCGTCAGCTATCTGGTGTACAAACCTACTAGAAAATGGTGTTGGTCCATTTGCTCATTTTTTAATTCCTGTCCTCTTTCATCTTGGAAGTTTTTCATTCTCTGTGAAAGATTGGGCTCAAATTCACACACTTATGTCTATATATGAAAATATCAGAATCAACTTTATCACAAACCATATGATATGCACTAAACTAAATCGCTCTACCTTTTTTATCATTTGACAAAACGCCCACTTTCTCAAAGAGTCTTATCGACTTTCTTATAGCTGGGCCACACTTTTTTAGCCTGTAAGTTCCATATTTTGAATGGTTTATACAACAGGTTTGGTCGACTTCATCATCGGGTTATACATATTTTAAATGTAAGTACTTTACTTTGTTTGCATAAGCGAGGCAGACATATGTCCTAATTAACTTGAGGTCATGTGTTTCCACCACAAAACTTTTCAAACATTTAAAAAAAATACAAAATATTGTTTACAATTTATTTTCATATTCAGGATTGCCAACCAAAGAAATAAGCAATATAACCATGACGTCACACCTAAGTTAAATGTGACGTCATGGTAAGATGTAGTTACTCGCAAAAATACCGGTCATCCTGTTACTATACATACCGGTATGCTGTATTAACCCCGCAAAAACAGGCCTAAAGTGATGCCTAATTTATAGCGGCTTCCATTGGTAAAACTGGTACGCCACCAGTGCATAACTGAGTCGGTGCTGCTGTTTCACTGGGGTGCACTAATAATTTCGTTTTTGCACTAAGTGCAACTTTTTCGCACCGATCTTTCGGCTCGTGGCGCACCGAAAACTTTTTCCCGCCTTTATATTTTAAGTCAAAACTCACGAGTTAACCTCCAAAAAAGTTGTTCAATGGTCCTAAACTAATTTTATATACATTGAGTTAAGTGGTTGAATGAAACGAGTTTGGGTTCAGTTTTTTTTTCATGTTCCATTCAATCTGCACTCAGACTGCACTGACGCAATTTTTTGACAGCAGCAAGCAAGTGTTAGTGGACTACGAGTGGCGCACCAATTTTACCAATGTAACCCCCTATTAAAACATTGTTATCGGGCGCCATATGATTTCCATATCTGTACCTCAGAGCCAGACTATGTTAAGTCACTTGATGATTATAGAAAAAACTAAAAATTTAAAATAGGAGACAAACAGGATATCGTTAGTGTGACATAACACATCTATACCTCAGAACCACACCATGTTAGGTCCAATTTGGATCATACAGATATATTTCTAGATGTCAAAAGCGAAAACGAAAATGAGCGCGACCCTTTTCTATAATAAACGCTTAAGAGCGCAACCAAACAAACTCTACAGTTCATAACAATGTCTAAACGTGAGCCCATTGTTTTTTAACCTTTAGGGGAAACACTAAAATGACACGCAAAATGCTTCATTGTTTTCTAAACCTGCTCGTTGTTTGCTCAGTTCAGGTTATAGAAGGTGGTTTGACAATGAAATATATTTAAGACAGTAGATGATAATCCCTTTTGTTATCTACTTACTAAGGTGGACTTCCATAAGCAAAATTATTGAGCTCAGAGGCGTTTTCTCGCGTTGAGGTGACTTAAAGGGTAAAAAAATATAAAAATTTACGCAAATGACGTTATTACGAAAGCGATTTTTATTTTAATTCCGACTTTGAACTCCGAATTCCGACTTACAACTCGGAATCCCGACTTTAAACTCAGAATTCCGACTTTAACGTGAAAATTCTGAGTTTAAAGCCGGAAATCCGAGTTGTAAGTCGAAAATCCGAGTTTTAATTTGGAATTTCAAGTTGTAAGTCGGGACTTAAAGTTGTAAGTCAGAATTCCGAGTTTAAAGTAGGAACTAAAATAAAAATTGCCTTGTGGCCCCACGCTTTCGTACATTACGGTTAGGAAAAAAAAGCATGGTTTTTGGTAAAGTTGTTAAAAATACAGCGATTACTTATCTTATCTCGTTAATGCCCCAGTTAACTCTTATCTCGTTAGTGCCTCTTTAGCTTACTGTTGCCGTCATTTTTATAACCAAATTGACAGATAAAACATGGATTTTCTGTTAATTTGGTGTTGCTATTGTTTTTTTTCTTTTGTGTTTTTTAATGTTAAAATTATTACTTTGCTTAATGTTTAATTTCAATCCTAGAATATTTAGAAATCCATATTATTTCTATTGTTATTTTAATTTTAGAGCTCTGAAGAAGCGAATAAATTTTGTGAAACGTTGGCGTTTAAAATAAAGGACGTTTTCATTTAAAAAATTTCCAAACCCATAAACCTACACTTTCATTAAATTTACTCTGAATGTCCAATATGCGTCAGCGTCATCCAGGATCTGCAGACGCGAGTTGATATCATTTGTTACAACACATTTTATACGCTTCAAGTGTATATGCCCCATTAAACCGTTGCATGTGCAGATACGATCTCGCTTAATTTCCAGAAAATCGTTATTCTAGCCGAAGTAAGTGTGTGGTATCCACAGAAATCAGGGCGGAATAGAACGATTTTATAAAAGTGTGGATCAAAATTTTAGCAAACATCACGAGTGCCATCATTTTTATGCTAGATTCTCCTGAAATTCCCGTTTTACAAGTGGGGTGTATTATGTAGTAAAATCCATGCCAAGTCTAGAAATTGAACTTCGTTTTTAATATTACTTCTAGTAATCGAGACATTTACAGTAAGATTGACTAAAAGGGTTTAGTCTATTTTAGAGCAGTCCTAAGTTTAAGTGAGTTTTGGATCTAGTTTCATTTATCAGAAAAATTTTAATAAATTTGTTTATTAAATAATCATCTTAACCAGCGGCGGCTCCTCAATAAGTGCACATGTGCAAGTGCACTCCCAAATTTAATGTGTCTCTTCTCAAACACACATTGAAAATTTATAATTTTTCAAAGGACTTTATCACAATTTAATAATTCCAAAAAAATTCTTTAAACCTATCCTATCAATAATTATTAACTAACAACAACTAGCAAGAAGAGGATCAGAAAAACCATTGATAGGACCTAAACCTGTACTTGGAATTCCAAAAACTTCGATACGTGGCTATATCAAGCGATGGGTGCACGAAGAACATCAAAATCACTGGCATTCAATATCGGGGAAAATCCACAGCAAAAGAATGGTTGCATCCCCTTCAACACCACACACCTATGAAATCCTTAAACTGAACAGGAAAGAAATCAGATAAGTGACGGGGCTATTAACCGGTCACTGCGCACTGAGAGAACACCTGAATAGGATGGGAATCTATAGAGATGAACCCACCTGCAGACTATGTGTTGAGGGTGACCAATCAGCCGCTTACATCATATTTGAGTGCCCAGCACTAACTTTCTGCAGAACACAAAACCTCCTGGAGGAAGACCCCTCCAGAGAAGCTAGCTACCAGAGAAACCTAATAAAGGGGCTGCTGCTCCTCGCGAGGTCGTCAAGCCTCTTAGATTAGGAAGTCACACAGCAAGAGATACAATAGTGTCAGGGATTTCAAGACCTAAACTTTCTGTTGAGACAAATCAAATCAACTAACAAGTATGAGTGCAAATTGCAAACGTCTCTAATCTATTACCAATACACAAACGAGCTCCAGTGCGTCGCTTGATGGCTTCGTTCACTGCTCATGTGAATCTTCAATCTAATTGGTTGAACCTTTGCCTTCCGCACTCTTTTTTCCCCGCGGCAGTCCAGCGAAACTTTTGTTTTCAAATAATGGCTGAATTTTCGATGTCCCGGCGGGACTGAGGTACTCAGCTAGGTAAGTATTAATTTCTAATCTTCTGATAAATTAATCTCTAGAGAGATAATTTCTGTACTTTTTGAGTTTTTTTATTAATATTTTATTAAAATTGTTGTTGGCTTCTAACCAGACCATATAGATAACAAAAATCCAATTTTTAGAATTTTTTTTCTGTTTGTCTGTTTGTTTGATCGAGCATCACAACTACTGGACCGATTTTGTTTTGATTACTACGGCTCCTGTGCAGGGCGTGGCACCGTTACTCGCCCCTTATTCGAAAGTTGTGCACCCCCAAAAATTTTGACCACGTGCCGCCACTAATCTAACACAATTTTTTGTTGAACTTAAGAAGAAAGCTGCAATTTAGAAGAAACAAAAATAAAAAATTTAAACCCACGCGGGGTTTAAATAGTAAACACTCTGTAGAACAAATTAAAATTGGCGTTATATGTCACTCTAATTAAAACCTACCCTTGTTAATTGATTTTTCCAATTAATACTTGATGTCACACAACGATTTAGATGGGTAATAATAAAATAAGGAGTAGATTAATTTTGTATTTATTTAAAAGGTGTTTTTATTTATGAAATGTATAAAAAAACTTAAATGCAAGTTTTGTTTACATTTCTGTTACTGTCGAAGTGTAATTTTCAAAATATTAGCTGCGTTCAAATCACAAACAGCGAGTTCGTATCTCTTACCTCTGCTTGCACCTTGGCTTGCACCAACCTCTATTGATAAATAAAAGCCACAGCTTGGAAATCAATGGGCTTTGAGTAAGAAAAGTTTTCATGACTGAGCTTTTAGATAACCTCAATTTCTTAATTTCAGTTTGTAAATAAATTAATGTAGTTGTTTTGGTTTTTTTTTTGGTATATTTTTCTTGCATAATCAGTGACCTTTACTTATTGCCCCCCACCAGTGTAAATATTTAGACCTGTGGGCGGTACTATTTTAGATCTAAATCCTGGCACTATTTCGTCATTATACCCTTAGACTCCTTTTTGAATTTATCATCCACCTTGAAGGAGGGATCTACTTCTCTCTTCTATATCTATGTATTTTAGCCGGAGTGAGTGTATACTATCACGATTTCAAATCTTTATTCGAGCTATCAAGTGGGGAGTTGCACTACTTAATGTCAATCTGAAACTATGTTTGCCTAGGCTTTGAAACGTTTTCGTGATCAAGCTTACAGTAAACACGATAAAAATAAAATTTATATTAAAAGGTCCTTATATAAAAGCAGTTTTAGATGCGTATAAACATAGTAACTGATATGTTATAACAAAATGTATCGGTGTTTTTGTCAAGACAAACCTTTGAATTGATGCGTTTATGAAAGTGTATATAGGATTTTAGGAAGATAGATAGGAAGAAACATAATCCCATCGATATTTGACTGCAGCTTTCCAAAAAAAACTACCAATCTCTGGGCTTTTTAGTTTACGCAGCGGCATCTTTAACTTACTTTTTTCAATTTTTATCAGGGGTAATATCATAAGTGCATATGAGTAGTATTTACTAAGATTATTTCACGAGTTGAAAGCCACAAGATTAAAAAATTAATTTATTGAAAAAAATACCAAACAAAAAAATTAATTATTGTTAAGAAAACTACTGCTTAGTTGTTGTATTCTGTAGTTGTATTATTCGAACTATTATGATTTTTTATAATTTTATATATGCTAAAGCTATGCAAAGAGTTCCTGGCAATGTCGACAGTATTTTCGGTCGTCTTCACATCAAATAATTTTCTTTCTTTTGTCTTTTTGGAGACGGTCCTTGGTACCAGCACACACCATAGTCGATTTAAGATTTAGGGTAGGGGATCAGACAATTGGCAACTTCTCCGCCTCTCCAAGATAGTTCCATTGCTGCTCTCAAGTAATAATAATAATTTTCGCTGTAAACCCCTTGGCGTATTTTCATCCCACAACAGCAACAGTTGTAGTACTCATCCATTTTTAAGGAACCAGAGCTTGTTCTTCTCTTACTCTCTTGACTTTGAAGATTTCTTCTTTTAGCGTTTCCAGCATCTCAAGTTCTTTAAAAACTTTTCGTGTAGCTTTTTGGTTACAACATTCCACACAAACTTCACACATTGTCCTTTGTATTCCCTACCATTTGGTTTTCGTATGTTCCATGCCCAGTCTTTCAAAATCAAGTTCTGGGGTCCAATTTCCGAAACCATATGAAATTATTCGCGTGCGACTACTTCGGTCTCTTTCTATAACATATAGAATAGGAGGCAAAAGATATACATATATAGATATATAAAAGATGTAGTGCGTGAAAGCATTACCGGTTTTTCATGCTAAACAACACGAATTCCCTCCCCCCACTCATGCAATATTGATTTAAACCAATCAAATTTAAACGCGTTGAACACATACCAGCTTATCTTTCGGTATAGAAACTTGAAACAGCATAAAAAGCATTATAAAAAGGCTTGTCCGCGTATACTTTGTAAAACAACACTCCTGGCTGCTTGTATTTCCCCTTTGACCGACGACCTCAACGCTGACCAATCAAAATCTTCGCGCGCCTTTCTCACAGGCTGCTGCTTTTACTGGGCGTGGTTTAGTCCACGCGAAGTTATACGAGTGATATCTGCCGCTAAATCTCGTATTTTTCCCAGTAGGAAAGCATCGTAAAATGCGAAAGTATGTTCATATACTGGGTAAGGCATATATTTAAGATAAGGTACATGGTACCGACCTACTTGTAAATTGCATAAACCTAATGAAACTAAACAAATTTAATATAAATTATTAAAATAACTGCTTCTCAACCTATATACAAAGAAAGTCTAAAGCGTGCAAGATTTTACCGAAAATTACTTATCAAATTAGAATAAATAATTAAGTTTAAGCCAGTACATTCAATAAATAACGTAACATAGTAACAAGCTTATTCCGAAACCAGGCCAGCCATTTGTCTGCAGACCTCACAACTTCTTGCGACTTGGAGAAACCATATAATAATGACATATCTTTAGAGAAGAAGGTAAAATATGATAAGAGATAAATATGTTTGCATTTTTTATTTTTTATATATGGATAACAACCGTTTCTAGAGATAAAATTTATTAATATTGCTTACTTAACGAAAAACCAAAATGTTATTCTTATTAATTATACTTCAAGAATAATTTTATTTAGGTAAGGTGATACAAGAGTTAGTAAGATTAAACTTAATGTCGGTAATATTAAAGAAACTAAAATTTTTTATCCTCTTTCTGATAAAACTTTAAATGCATTGTTGCAAAAACTACACTCAATTTTGCTGCCTACAATATATTAGCAGTTCACGAGGAACACTAGACGCTAACCCCTTGCTACAGTTGCTTAATAAGAAGACTACATCACCGAACCTTACTCAAGTTTAGGCCTTACTAATAAACACTAAAACTTAAAATGATTATACTAAAACACTCAAACAAAGTTATGATTGTTTTCTACAAACCAAAACTACACTTTTTTGCAGTCGACGCGCGTTTCGCTAACAACGTTAGCATCATCAGGAGACGATAAACAATGAATTAAATTAATCTACGCTCTATCTTATATACAATCCTTTAGTGGGCGGAGATAAGACTAATAATTTGTGATTGATCACGATTTTTAATCCTATCTCCCCTCAACTAAAGAATAAAGTGTACTAAACGGGATGGGTCCTCTATCTTTATTTAAACTATTTCTGGATTTAATGATTTCCATACTTTCATATGCATTCAAAAGTCTTTTGTTTGGAACACTTTTTAGAAGTTTTAGGTAATCTAATGTGAATCTATGATTGTTTTCAAAAGCATGCTCGGCCACACTTGACTTTTCTGTTCTTCCGTATTTTAAGTGTGCTAAGTGTTCTTTAAAACGTGTTTGAATAGAGCGTCTCGTTTGGCCAACATATTTTTTGTCACAATCCATGCAACTAATTTCGTAAATTAAACTTTTTTCTAGAACTGTAGTTTTATCCTTGGGATTTCCTAGTAAGCTTCTTATTGTGTTACCGGTTTGATATACTAATTTAAGACCGGTGTTATTAAATACTTTTTGTAATCCTTTCGTATAATTAGGATTATAAGGAATTGATACAAATTTTGAGTCGCAGGTATCTTTTTGTCTGAAAAAAGTGGAATTCCGAAAGGTCTTTTGAAAAGAATGTCTATTTATCAGCTTATTTATTAAGCCTTCATCGTAACCGTTTTCGCCAGATATATTCCTAATCCTATTCTTTTCTGCTTTAGTGCAACCAAAGGTTCCAAATTCCCAACATACTAAAACACTATTTATATATTTTGCAAAGGTTAAGTTTTCTTTGAAAATTGCGCCACAATCTTTTTAGAGATTCTTTATTTATAGAACAGCAAGTGCGTGTTCTCTTTTACTCTTGAGGAAATTAATCTGCTACCGTTTGAAATATTCATGGCTACTTTTACCCTAATATGCCAGATTGTTTAGTATGTGAGCTAATCAAGTATACAAATATACTATTTTGTAAAAATCTTAATCAAGAATATCAGGAAAGTTAGTTATGATAAATAATACTATAAATTTGAGGCTGCGATCACAGCGTTTGTACGCTAGATAAAGACTATATGAGACACATGATGAGTTTTATATTATACTTACTGGTCTCAACGGTCGACGGGAGCAAGGTGACGCTAGTGGAGAGATGGACAAAGGCGTGGGGTAGGGTAAATAGGAGCCTATTTGCCAAGCAATGAGCCATCCCATAAAAAGAAATCTTAATTTGATCTTTTATCATATTGTATGTAAGATCATGCCCAATCCAACAGATATGTCATGGTAATTCAAACTTCCAACTTGCAAGTAATCGAATTAGATAGTTACCTTACAACATACACCCATGCACACAAACTTCTCTCCTGGCTAATACGTTATTCATCTTATGGAGTCGCGCGCTACCTGCACCTCGGAATCTCTGAAAGACGTGGATTTAGCATTTGTAATTTGAACGAATTTTGCAAATGTTTTACCACTTCACCAAAACCCAAAATCTTGTATTTTCCTCCACACAATTTTTTTCAATAACTAAGAGCCAATTTATCAATCAAGGGTTAAAGTTTGCTGACTCTGGGTCAACTTTAATTCTGAGCTAACTCCCGAGTTAAGTCGAAAAGTTTTTATCCAAGCTTTTTTAACTCAGGGCTGGTAAATTCTCGGGTTCATCGAATTATGTAACTTTGCCAGCTCACTTTTGTCGATTTTTTTACTTTTTCTACTCATAACCATTTTTTTTTATTTTTTTTTTCGTAGTCAAAAAGTATACGTCAAAAATCTTTAGTTATTTTGCAGGAAACTTCGCAAACAAGAGTAAAAATGTATGAAAAAACGAGGTCATAATTCAACCGAAAAAGACGTCCAAATTTTAATTCAAATTTAAAAACTACAAAAAATTTATGAGAAAAAAACGTATCGGATTTTTTTGTACTAGTATATTTTTAACAAAACAAATATTACAAAATAACGAAAAGTTATGAATAGTAGGAACTTACGGTATTTTTACAAATTTTAGCTCAGATGGCGTTGTAGATACCTCCGACTCTAAATTTGTATCAATTCCTTATAATCCTAATTATACGAAAGGATTACATCAAATAACACCGGCCTTAAATTAGTACATCAATCCGGAAACACAATAAGAAGTTTACTAGGAAATCCTAACGATAAAACTACAGTTCTAGAAAAAAGTGGAAATTACGAAATTAGTTGCATGGATTATGACAAAAAACATGTTGGCCAAACGTGTTCTTTGAATCGTGTTTGAATAACACGATTCAAAGAACTCTTAGCACACTTAAAATACGGAAGAACAGAAAAGTCAAGTGTGGCCGAGCATGCTTTTGAAAACAATCATAGATTCACATTAGATAACCTAAAACTTCTAAAAAGTGTAGCAAACAAAATATTTTTGAATGCATATGCAAGTATGGAAATCATTAAATCCAGAAATATTTTAAATAAAGATAGAGGTCCCATTTCGTTTAGTACACTTTATTCTTTAATTGAGGGGAGATAGGATTATAAAGCGTGACCAATCACAAATTATTTGTTTTATCTCCGCCCACAAAAAGATAGTATATAACGTTTTTTCTTTTTGTCGGTCTTTGAGATATTTGTCTGGGCTTTTACAGGCATTTTTGCAGCTTTACCGCTTGTCTTTGGTGGCATTGTAACGAACTTTGGCACTACAGGGCACTAATGGCGCGCTAATTACTTTTTTTTTCCTTGGCTCAAAAGACTTCTGGTGGCCAATTTTTTTGAGTCTTTTATAGTGATACGATCATGCTCGTCTGTCCTATTCGCAAAGAAAGCCACAGTATTTGGTATACCCTAGATGGATTTCAAGCAATTGATATAATAAATCCAAGTATTTTCCCATTTAATGGTGGAATTTTTGCATACATAACTTTAAAACTAAACTAGCTAAAATATCTCTTAGTAATTTTATCTAATCTATCTATAATGGAACCAGACCGCTCAAATAAAGGATGATGGCCAACTGTTCGAAGAGGTTCAAATAAGAAGAGTTGTGCGTCAAGGTTGTATATTGTCTCCGCTGTTGTTTAATATCTATAGTAACAAAATAATAAAGAATGCTCTTTATAACTACGAAGAGGGTCTGACCATAGACGGCATAGAAATCAAAAACCTACGATATGCCGACGACCCTGTCATAATAGCAGACACGTTGGAAGCCCCGCAAGAGTTGCAACATGCAAGAAGTTCGTGCAAGAATTGAACAGGCCAGATCATCTTCTATCAAAATGAAATCATTCTTGTGTAGTCGCTATCTTAATATAGCTTAATAGCATCTTATATTATGGCATTAAAGCATAGACACTGACTGAGGCCATTTGCAAAGAGTTAGAGGCATTCGAGATGTGGTGTTATCGTAAAATACTAAGGATATCTTGGATGGACAGAGTAACTAATGTGGATGTTTTACTTAGAATAAATAAAGATCTTAAAGTTCTTCTTACTATCAAAAAACGAAAACTTGAATATTTTGGCCATATATTGAGAAATGACAAATATAAGCTTTTAAAATTGATAATAGAAGGCAAAATTGAAGGCAGAAGAGGTTCGGATCGTAGACGGATATCATGGCTTAAAAATCTTAGACAATGGTATGGTGTTAGTACTGCGACACTTTTTCCAAAAGCAGTGGATACGGTACAGATCGCGCAGAGCATGGCACTTGAAGAAGAAGAATTTTTTTGATGAATTTTGCTCCTCGGAATTCAAATTCTAGCTAGGTGAGAATATGGATAGATATTGGACATCCTAAAAATGAGGTAAAGTTACCAAGTCATTTGAAATCTAGGAATAATAATAAAGATTAAGTATTTTTGTTGGAAATTATGTGTTGGAAACTACTATAGTATGTTAGCGACAACTAACATTTGTAAGATCAAGAGCAGGTTTAGCACAATAATTTTTTTTTCATATTATTTACTCAAAAACAATATATTTCAATTTAAAATTTTGCTTGATAAATTCGTTTAATGTAGAATAAGAAAACTAAAATCTCTTCAAATCTTATTTGTTTTTAAGACTTGTATAAAGCTTTGGTTTAACCTTTCGATGAATTAAGGCTAAAAAAATCCAATTTACGAACCAAAAGTTGAGCAAGAAACTTCGGTTGCTTTAATACGGTAATTTGTAGCCTTATTGAACGAGAAAAATAGATTTCTGAAAAGAGGAGGCCGGATTTTCGACTGCTAAACATGTTACCAGAAAACGTTAAAGTGTAATAAAAATATATAATAGACACTTTAAGTTGGTGATTGGATGTACGCGCAAACGTGGAATATAGCGCAATATACGGTCTTCTTTTTATCTGAACAAAAGCAAAGACTTCCGCCCGAATACATATATCAAAGTCTAATCTCTGCGGTCTATCGTTGAGCTTTTTTATCAAGGTCACGTCTTTAGCATGTATAACGTGACGAAAACAATCGAGCCGGAAAATTAATTTTTAATAGTAAACACATCATAAACAATATTTTCAAAACTGGCTCATTAGAGGCAGTCTATAGCACTGTCCAAGCATTATTGTCTTGTTAAATAGCAAAAGAGAAGAGAACTAAGCCGCCAGCAATATGTGTAAGCCCCCTCAATGACCAAAACCATTTATTGCAGAATTACCTGTTAAAAAAACGCTACCCAACTACGTATTAAAGTCACTGGGTGTAATGTTTATGGTTGTATTTACAGGTGCATTTATAATTGAATTGGAAACACTCCCGCTAGGTGATAAAGACAACAGGTTAACTTAAAAGCATACAGATTTAAAAATCGGCTACTGGCGCTAGATGAAATAATCGTATTCTATTTTAAACAGGAGCGTCAATGACTAGCAAGAGTCTTTCCAACCTCTAAACGGAGCTTTCTAACCTGTTTTGTTAGTACTCAAGTATCCGTGTGTTTTTGAAACTGAGGTTCTAAAATCTATCCTTTGCACTCCAAGATTTCACTAGTACAATTGCACATAACGATGCCGCAATAATTTAAATATAAAAAAAATGGTTGAATCAAAATAAAAACAAAATTATGTGGGGTTATGGGCGCCGTATGTTTCTATGCGAATTCCTAGTAATCCCAGCGAGCCAGTAAAGTTCTCTTGGTTCTTTGATAGACTCGGGGTAATGCCCGCGCAGCGCTAGGACTTTTTCGGCGGGAGACCGCAAACGCGGAGTGGTTTCATATTTGTGGTGGTTCACATTTTTGAAAGATAAACATAACCTCGAATGATTTTCTGTCATAAAACGTAAAAGTACTCTTCTGTCCCACTGCGTTCCGATTTAAAATTTGTTGACAAAACACCTGGGTACCGATTCTGGAAGTCATAGGAAGTGATCGTTCGCCTGAGAGAAGGGAAGCAGTGTCAACCAATAAACGCGCTTAAAAGCAGTGACGAGACGATCGAAGAATCACCAATCTAATATGGGCACGCGCAGGGCTGCCTCGAACAACAATTTTTGAGCGAAGCCGTTCTCTTGACTAGACCCAGTAGTATGGACTTGTAGAAAAGCTCGTCTGAAAAACGACACTCGTATGATTTTAGAGCACGCTATTGGATGAAACCATCACGTGACAGATCTCGCTAATGCGTATGCTACGGCCAACTTGACCGTCTCGTAAAGTACGACGTCGCACAGTGGTTGATTTATGTAAAAACGCGGATATTAAAAAAAACTTCCACATTGCAATTTAATCGTACAAAATATTTAGTTTTAATAAAAAAATAAATAGTTTTCAATATTTAAATAAGTAAGCATTTATTATTTTTTAGCTGATACAGAGGATGATCCTGTGAATTTTCTCATTTACCTTAAGACATTTTTAAGAAGGTAAAAGATACATATTTATTAATTGGCTAAATTAAACTAAAAATGTTAGTTGGGAACAATCAAATTTACTTTAAAGTAATTCACTCAATATATAAGTGTTACAGTATACTAGTATATTTTTTATGTATATAGTGTTTTGAAATTCTAAGCATTTTTATATAACATACCTTATGTCGTTTACAATATTTAAATAAGTAAGCATTTATTCTTTTTTAGCTGATACACAGGATGATCGGGTGAATTTTCTCATTTAACTTAAGACATTTTTAAGAAGGTAAAAGATACATATTTATTAATTGGCTAAATTAAACTAAAAATATTAGTTTAGAAAAATCAAATTTACTTTAAAGTAATTGACACAATATATAAGTGTTACAGTATACTAGTATATTTTTTTATGTATATAGTGTTTTGAAATTCTAAGCATTTTTATATAACATACTCTATGTCGATCTTCACCTGTTTTCGAGATATCAAAAGGATAGTTTATTCTTTGGCCAACTATTCGCCTAGTATCTTGACAACCATATAAGGGCAAATTTAAACACATTTTGAATTTTTTAATTTTTCAAGTTATGTCCCGCGTTTTTCCTGAAAATCGACTACCGTGCGTTGTTCGCATGACTTTTATGCGATGGATCACTTCTCAGGGTATAATCGTTCTATTACGCCCAGAATCGAGCCCCTGCAGTTACCATGGAATCGTATAAATTCTGCGGTCTATCGGCCAACACTTGAACTGCGATTTTTATTTTCGCCAAAGCAAGGAAATATAAAAAGGAAAAATGTAATCCAGAGGAAATTGTGAGTATTTCTCTATTTTTTTCTAAATCGGGTTTGTTCTAAACCGTAATTATTTTGAGGATTTTGGGATAGATGACAGTACCAGAGCTTTTATTTTGAGGAAAAAATAATTGAGAATTTTAAAAAAACCTTCAGATATTTTTGTTAAGCATTTAAAAATGATCACCCCTGCAAAATTTCAGCTAATTCTGTTATTTAGATTTACCTGGGCGCTCTGGCAAAATAATAAAAAACTTAAAGAATAATGCGTTGCCAGTTGTACTTTTTTTTACTTAAAATCTGGGGGGAAATTATAGCCTTAACTAAGTTGTTTTATTTGGTTTTTCTTTGAACCGACATATTTAATGACATTTAATGAAGGACATATAAACCCTCGAAGAAAGCGATTTTATTTAAAACCGTCCTTATATAAAAGCGCTTTTAGGTGCGTATAAACGTAGTAACAGTTTCACTTTTTTTAAAAAATCACCTGTTATACGTAGGATCGCCATGAACTATATATTACCATTGTCTTGAATGGTCATTGAGCAAATTCACAAAAACGTTGCCATAATAGTAATATGTTGAACAAATAACCACCTACTATTGTTCCAATGGCAAATTATTTTTGATTTTACTTGAGAACCGCCAAAAATAAACCCTACATATAAAATATTTTTTTTAATCAGAAAGAAAAGATCTTTAAAATTTTATAAAATATACAGGGTATTCAATTAAAAAAACAGAATCTCATGGCCACTTCGCATGTAGAGTGTGATTAAGAACAAAACTGAAAACAAAAAGAAGTTAAAAAACCTCCGGATCAGTTACTTCAACCGAAAAGAATATAAAAACAATAGATCAAAGGATCTTTGATGGAAAAAACGAAAATTCAAACTTGGATGAGTAAATAAATAAATAAATAAACTTTCATTGTGGCATAACAATTATTACAATAGATAAAAAACTGTATAAAAGAATTCCACAAAAGGACTAAAAAGGCAGTATATATCTATTTGTATTTCATAATGTTATAACTTTCTAATTTTATTAAAACTGATATAAAATTTTAGCCCTGATAAGAAATTTTTACATTGCAAAAAAACTAGGAAATTATGATTTTAATAAGTTCAGTATTATTTGGTTCAAAAGTATTAATATAATTGAAGTAAAAGAGATGACAAAATTTTATTTATTGTTTAGATCATTAAGTAATAAAATAAATTCATTTTTACTTGTTATTCAAGATTAAGAAGATAATGACGATAGGCTTTTTAAATTGTCTTGTCTTAAGTTCTTTTATAAAACTAGGAATATCATTGTACACTTTACAAATATTGTAAGAAAAGGAGCGTTCGAAAATAGTTTTACGATGAAACGGGATAGTAAGTCTACCTCTAAGTCTTATACCGAGATTGTAAATGTCAGTTCTATGTTTAATTTTTTTCGTTTAAGAACGGTGGAGTTTTGTTGGAAATTATTTTGTGAAATAAACATGCAGAATGCAGTTTTCTTCTAGCAGACATGTCAAGCCATTGAATAGTTTTTAGTTTCCAAATTCCAAAAGTGAGGCGTAGACAGCTTTTTTTAACTTTTTGAATTCTTTGTTATCTTCATGAGTAAGGCATGGACACACACAAAAACTTCATAAAGTTGTCCTTTAAGTTTTTCGTTTAGTATGTGGCGGTGTTGGTACACTTTGTAATATGATCAGAGAACCTAAGATCGGTATCTAAAACGAGTCCAAGATTTTTAACGGACCTAGTGAAAGGCAATGGCACGTCTAAGATCTGAATTTGGAGGGAGTTTTCGACATCTATTTTATTTGTTCCAAACACCATGACACTGGACTTTGCTGGATTAATCGAAAGTTGATGTTTTTCTGAGTAATTGTAAATTTGATTAAAATCAGAATTAATCTGTTCTTCGGCCAACTTTAAATTTTTAGAGTTAAAGCAGCATTTTATTTGGGTGTTATCTGCATAATTATAGCCTTTACTGAAAACTAAGCAATTTGTTATGTTAAGAGTATAAATGTAAAAAAGTAGTGGGGCCAAAATAAAATCCTGCGGCACGCCGGAGCAGACTTCATCCAGGTTTGATTTTCCTTTATCTGTTTGAACAAATTTATTTCTGTGGGTTAGGTACGATTCTATCAAGCTGACTGCGAACTAAGAAAATTCTATAAAATGCAGAATTGAGAGTAATATTTCATGGTTAATGGTATTAAATGCCTTCGAATAATCCAGCAAAACCAATACGGTTGTTTGTCCATTATCTATGTCTTTTAAAATGTCATCTACTAGATCCAGCATGGCTGTGGCACAACTATATCCCGGACGAAAGCCAGACTGTCTAACTGGAAATATATTGTAATAGTTAATGTGCTGTCTAATTTGATATGTTAATGCTTTCTCAAGTATCTTGGACATGATGAGTATCCCACAAGGAACACACAAAGGGCCAAAGCAAAAAGAGAAATTATCGAAAAATGTTTCGCCTTGGGCAACCAGCGTAGGCTCATCAGTGGTTCCACTGGTCATTTGAATCACTCACAAATAGGCATCGTTCCGCACTGGCACTTATCTAAGTCACCTGAAACGGGTTCGTCTTGGCGTGTTAATCTTTCCAATAAGGTTACGCTAAGGACACTAATCCTAGAGCAAGCTCTAAGGGAAAGGAAAAGCGTGACATTATTTTAAAGGTTTGAGTTGTCATTTTTAATTTGTTTCCCTCGTTTTTGTCATGGGCGACTCGTTCTTATTTTGAATATTTGAATGAATGATAAATACGATAAAAAAGTATTTCTCGAAAGCACGACTAGTCCATTATCATACAGTCGCGAGTTACTTAGTCCGGGTTCTCTGTATTTTGATAAAGAAGTAAAACAACAGGCATTCAGAATTACTAAAGTTATGAATAAATTATCAATACGAAAAGTTGGGTAAATCCTCTGTAAAACCGGACAACAAAATTTTCAGGTAAGTACTATTCACAGGAACTAAAATCTGGAAACGTTACGCTCCTAAGGCGATATCTGCTCCTTTGCTTCAAAAATTATGTTTTTGAAGAAAATATTTTAACACCTCTTTTAAATATTTCAAAAAATAAAGCTCTTAGTAATTTGAACCAAACTGTAGAAAAATGTTTATTTCAAAGTTACAATTTTTTCAACTATTTCACACTTTTCTCTTCCTCCATCATTCTATCCAACATTTACTTGGCGGGTGGCCAAAAAAGCGCTTTGGTACCAAATTTTGGGTAAAATCATAATATATAATACCTTCTCCATCATGTGAGCAGACCGACAGAAAATCTTTTTTTTTTGTGGATGTAGGTGTTTTAGGACACAAATAGCAACTAAATTTTTGATGAACTACCGTACCATACGTTGGTATGATGATGGGGTACTATAATAACACATTTTGTGTCACTGTGTTTCAAGTAAGAATTAAATAGTTGTTTTTCTTTCTTTTGACTATTATATTTATACTTATACGTAAAAAAATTAATTATTCCGTAATTATTACAGAAAACTGATTAAAGTTATCTAAATTATTCAAATGAACTTAAAACTACATTAGATTTATAATGTTTAAAATCTTTTACCCATACATCACATTCTTATCACATTACCTATATGTTACCGTTAAAACGCAGTTTTTCCTAGTAAAAGCTAGTTATAACTGTTAACTCTATATTAGATTAGACTAAATTATGTAAGTCTAGATTAGATCTTAATCTGACCTAATCCAACTGACCTAATGTAAACTAGTTTTTACTAGGAAAACCAGGTTTTAACTGAAATCGGGGTTTTACGGTAACATATATACAGGCGAATACTTGCCCCAGAAGAAGTACTTAAATTCTTACCATAAACTAAATAACTATATACCTATATCTTTAAAAAAAATTTTTTTACCAAGACTAGCTAAACTCGACTAAAGATCAACTTCACAACGCCGTAATAATTTTTTTACTAATTTCGGATATAAAATGGGACACACAAGTTCACACACCAGGCACGCAAATACAGAAGGAATCGAATTTATACTTTCACTTTATTAAGCACTATCGTCTGATCAAAAAATAAGACTTGCCTCACAAATCCTTAAATTTTCGTGCTGCTTAAAGTCCCGTCCGAAGGCTTCCAGACGCAAGCTCTCCTTCCATTGCTGTTTGATTTTGCTAATAAAAATACTTCTTCACTCATTATAAATTACCTTTAGTAGGTACTTGAAAGAGCTGAACTCCGTCGCAGGACTATTTTTTGCAGCCTGGCACACAACAGGAATAAACAATAAAATTAAAACTATTTACAATAATAACGAGCCGCCGATAACAAAAGCGAGGCAAACAAATCAAAAATGACAACGCAAGTGTCAAAATAAATGTCAGGCTTCGCTTCCTTTAGAGCTTGCTCTAGGCAACACCGTTCTAAACTAAAAAGCCTGTTAACTCCTACCTCCTCAGTGCCCTTTAGCCTAATGTAGTTGCCATTTTTATAACCAAATTGACAAGTAAAACATGGATTTTCTGTTTGGTGTCAATATGGCGGCGATCATAGGCCAAAGGATACTAAAACGAAAATGAGTTAACTGGCTTTTTAGTTGAGAACGGTGTTGCTCTAGGATTAGAGAGCTTGCTCTAGGATTAGTGTCCTTAGGTTACGCACCTAAGGCGATTAAAATAAAAAGAAGTTAAAAAACCTCCGAATCAGTTACTTGAACCGAAAAGAATCTAAAAACAATAGATCAAAAGATCTTTGGTGGAAAAAACGAAAATTCAAACTTGGATGAGTATCCCACGAGGAACACACAAAGGACCAAAGCAAAAAGATAAATGATCGAATAATGTTTTGCCTTGCACAACCAGCGTAGGCTCATCAGTGGTTCCACTGGTCACCCTCCCCAAACATCACTCAACACCATCATACACTTTGATTTTCAAATTTGAATCACTCAGGTGACTTAGATAAGTGCCAGTGGCCCACCCAAGATCTTTTGATCTTTTGTTTTTAAATCTGAAAATGTTATAGAAATCTGCCTAATTTCGTTAGCCATTCACTTTTTTATTTATCTTTTTGTGATAAATAACAAAAAAGTTTGCCCAAGTGGAACTTTATAAAAGGTCACCCGTACTGCATCTCACTAAAAGATGTCACCCTCTAAACAAAAAGCGGTAGTAGCGCAATTTTTTGCGTCCGTTTTGAACGCATTCCTAAAGCGAGAAAGGGCCCTTAGGAGTAATGGTTGCTCCTTATTTAAACGATCTTGCATAAATGAAAAATGACCGAGAAAGGAAAGAAAGGCTTTTGTCTCTTTGGTCTTTTAAGGAGTAGTCGTTTTGCGTTTTAAGAATTAATGACATCGTAAACATTCTGTTGGTGTAGGTCGTTTAAATGTCCGTTTTATGCACACAGCTACACGTAGTTTTTAAAAAGTTTTCGGTGTTCTATACACAATAAGGAAAATCCGAAAAAAACATACCGAACACCGTAAAAAAAATAGGATATGCAGGTATAGCATAGTATATTTCTATTGGGTTGGATTGGCAAGATAAAAGCATTATCCCGGCCCAAGGGAACCACATGTTTACCAGAGTTGGGCAACTCTCTAGTTTTTTTTATATTTGCATGTAAAAGCGATTTTATGAAATGGACTGATAGTGAAGGGACATGTGTATGTCCGTGGTATTTTTAATGAAGAAAAACAAAGCTGATGGTCATATATGGTTTACCGGACAATGCATACGTCACAGGCTGCTACCGAATTTTATTGAAAACAAATTTAAAAGAACTGAACTACCTTACTACACGGAAAAACGTTTAGAAACGCTTAAACACAAGATGGTTAAAGAAGAAAGAAAAAAAGTAGTACTCACGAAAAGAATATTTACATTCAACATTAAGTTTAATTACATACCTATTAACCTTAAAAGTAAATCCAAACACCTTAGATTGTCATAAAAATTATTATAAAAGACGCTCATTTTAAAAAACTAAATAAAAAATTAAATTTTCCTAAACTAAATAAATCTAAGTATTCCGATATTTGTAAAAAAAAATCAGATCATATTTTCCACTCTAGAATTTTGAATTTAACCGAAATAGAATTTTCTGGAGAAAAATGTTTTTTTGGAAAAAGGTTTAAAGTTTAGCCCCTTAACAGAACACACTAATACTTCAATTACTTGATTATTAGCGGACATAGAATCTGCTTTATCGTACAAAAAATGTGAGTTTGTGGATTCAATCAGAGGTACTTGTCGACAGATTTTAAGAAAATTTAGTTCTCATATTAAGCACTCCAAGAAAGAAAAGTTGAAAACCCAAAATAAACTAATTAAATCCATAAAGCATAAAATAAACAACATGATTTGGTTATGGGTAAGGTTGACAAAGGTAACTGTTTAGCAATAATTAGCCACGCAGATTATTTAGCGAAAGTAGAGGATTTCATCAATAAAAATTCGTCATTCTTAGACATAAAAAGAGACCCTGTAGTTTCTTACACTAATGATCTCCGAAAAATCTTAAATTCCCTTGATCCTATGTTTTCTTCAATCAAATATAATAAACCCACCATACCAATGAACCCTCAAATCCCACTCTTGTATGGTATAGTCAAAATCTACAAACAATCTAAACCAATTAGACCACTAGTTAGTTTTGTGAGTACTCCAGCATACTTTTTAGCAAAGTGGCTTAATATGTTGCTTAAAGACAAACTAAATTTTTTCATGAATTCATAATTAAAAACACCACAGAGTTGATTCAAAGTATAAATAGAAGAAACTTGCCAGAGAACTTTATGTTGGTTTCGTTTGACGTAGAAAACCTTTTCTCCAGTATCCCTAGGGTCCAGGTAACAGATGTTGTCAAAGATATGATGGCTTCTTACACTGACCTCTCTGATTTAGATAAAAAGGGCATAATATTACTACTCAAAAAATGCCTAGACCTCGACTTTTTTAAGTTCAACAACAAATTTTATAAAATGATAGAGGGCCTCCCTATGGGATCTAGTCTGTCTTCATTTCTGGCTGAGATTTTATGTGGTTTTTTGAACACAAGTTGTTATTTTCAAGTAAAAATAAACTTTTAGAAAAGATTTTTTTGTGGCGAAGATATTTGGACGATACATTTGTTATTTGGACAGGTACTAGAACGGAACTGGAAAAATTTTTAGCTTTTTTAAATACCTTACGCAGTAAAATTAAATTTACAATTCCATTAATTTTTTGTACTTGACCATTTCAAAAGAAAAAAAACAAACTTAAATATAATATCTATCGTAAATTCACTCAGACAGACCATGTCAATCCAAACAATTCTAACCACTTTTTTAGTCAAAAAATTACTTCTTTTAATTCCTATATTCACCGCCTTTTTACAATACCTCTTTTACCACTTGATTTTCAAAAAGAGAAAAATATGACGACATCTTTCAATATGACGGCCAAAAATTATAAAAAATACAACTTTCACAACCAGGGCATAATTGGAAGACGAGGATTACAAAAAATTTACTGTCAAGGTAATCCGACATTAAATGACCTTGAGAATCGCAAAAAACAAGATTTTTGCTATTTTCTTGAAAAAATATTAATAATTCGACGTTTTGTCAGACCAACTTAAAAATGTACCTCAAACTATTAGGCATGCAGGCCAAATTCGATCCTTAGAGTTTGATGCAGTTTGATGCTTCATGCCCTTGAAAAACGCCCCAGTAAATTTAACAAATAGCAAAAATAACATATTAAAGGGCGCTATTCATCAACTATTTTTTTTAATATACTGGGACATTCCATCCATTACAGGATCAATGCCCAGTGTTAGCGAAGTGTTTTTGCAAAGTTAAATGACCTTGAGAATCGCAAAAAACAAGATTTTTGCAATTTTCTCTTGAAAAAATATTAATATTTCGACGTTTTGTCAGACCAACTTAAAAACGTACCTCAAACTATTAGGCATGCAGGCCAAATTCGATCCTTAGAGTTTGATGCAGTTTGATGCTTCATGTCCTTGAAAAACGCCCCAGTAAATTTAACAAATAGCAAAAATAACATATTAAAGGGCGCTATTCATCAACTATTTTTTTAAATATACTGGGACCTTCCATCCATTACAGGATCAATGCCCAGTGTTAGCGAAGTGTTTTTGCAAAGTTAAATGACCTTGAGAATCGCAAAAAACAAGATTTTTGCAATTTTCTCTTGAAAAAATATTAATATTTCGACGTTTTGTCAGACCAACTTAAAAATGTACTTCAACTATTAGGCATGCAGGCCAAATTCGATCCTTAGAGTTTGATGCAGTTTGATGCTTCATGTCCTTGAAAAACGCCCCAGTAAATTTAACAAATAGCAAAAATAACATATTAAAGGGCGCTATTCATCAACTATTTTTTTTAATATACTGAGACATTCCATCCATTACAGGATCAATGCCCAGTGTTAGCGAAGTGTTTTTGCAAAGTTAAATGACCTTGAGAATCGCAAAAAACAAGATTTTTGCAATTTTCTCTTGAAAAAATATTAATATTTCGACGTTTTGTCAGACCAACTTAAAAATGTACCTCAAACTATTAGGCATGCAGGCCAAATTCGATCCTTATAGTTTGATGCAGTTTGATGCTTCATGTCCTTGAAAAACGCCCCAGTAAATTTAACAAATAGCAAAAATAACATATTAAAGGGCGCTATTCATCAACTATTTTTTTAAATATACTGGGACCTTCCATCCATTACAGGATCAATGCCCAATGTTAGCGAAGTGTTTTTGCAAAGTTAAAGACAAACACAAAATATCCATGCACCTAGCCGGGATGAGAACCCGGGACCTTCCGTGCGGCAGGCAGATACGCTACCCACTGCGCTACGGCGGCCGGCATCAACTATCTAAGCGAAGAGAACCAAATTTGGCAAAAAAGATAAGAAGGTCAAGTCCAAAAATTTTGTTGAAAATTTTTTTTAGCTATGACGTGTTTCAATATGGCGGCTGATATATCAAAATGGCGACCTATAACCACATTTTGTTTTATCCAACTTCGTAAAAAACTAAAAATGACAAGGTGGCCATCAATTCTTGTTGACTTATCTCCGCTTACTATAAAAAAAAAATTTAGTTGATGCATAACCCCGATTGACCTAACACTTGATTGTGTGACTAAAGAGCTATCAATCCCACATAGTCACAAAACTCTTTCATAAAAAATCCCACGGGATTGAAATTAGATATAGAAATTATCGACAAATCGCTCACGCTGGTTACCCAGAGCGAAACATCGTTTAATCATTTCTCTTTTCGCTTTGGTTCTATGTATGTTCCTTGTGGGATGCTCACCAGGTTGGAATTTTCGTTATTTCCACCCAAGATCTTTTGATCTTTTGTTTTAAGTCAATATAGAATATACCTAAAGTAAAAAGAAACTACTCATAAAAAATAAATAATATAAATAAATACACACAATAATAAATGAATAAATAAGCTGGTATAGTGACTAATAATCACCATTATTTTAAATTATATTTTCCAGCAAGTGTATCACTTAGTTTGAATTTAAATAAAATGTGAAAGCAATAGGTACATATAATTAACTAAAGTAACTAACTTACGTATTCATCAAGAGAATAAAATGCAAATGAATTCAGGAATTTTTTCAGCTTAACTTTAAATAAATTAACAGATGTTGCGAATTTTATTTCTAAAGGTAATTTCATAAAAATGCTTACACTGAGGGAATCGCCGGAGACTCAGAGAGCCCAGAAAAATCTGTTATTTTGCGAAAGAGGCAGGGCTAAACTATGGATACTGGGCATGCAACGGGCCCAGCAAGCTGGCCTACGTATATGGAAATTGTCCCGCCCGCATGAGGGAACGGAATAGAAAACCCAAGTAGCATTTTAACGTCTATATTTCGACTTGGTTTTGTGTCTGTTTTAAGGTTCTAGTTTCTCTCCAGATTTTAAGTAAGAAAAAGTACAACTGGCAACGCCAGAGTGCACAGGGAAAAGTAAACATCATAATAAGCTGAAATTTTGCAGGGGTAATCATTTTTAAATGCTTAACAAAAATATCTGATGGATTTTTCTAAAAGTCTATGCACTCCGGAAAAGAAAACCGATCAATCAATCACATTTCATTGAATTTGGGAGATACAGTCAGTTCAAGTGTTAGCCGATAGATCACAGAATTTATACGATTCCATGGTAACTGCAGGTGTTTGGTCAACAAACATTAAATCAGGCCGCAGTTTTCTGACAGAAAACCATTCGAGGTTATGTTTGTCTTTAAAATATGTGTTTTCAAAATCATTGTTCTAAAACAAATAAAAAACCACTCGGCGTGTGCGGTCGCCCACCGAAAAAGGCGTAGCGCTGCGCGGGCATTACCCCGAGTCTATCAAAGAACCAAGAGAACTTTACTGTCTTGCTGGTATTACTAGCAATTCGTATAGAAACATTCAGCGCCCATAACCCCACATAATTTTTTTTATTTTTATTTAACCATTTTATTTTTAATTTAATTTATTGCGGCATAGTTATGTGCATGTGTGCAGTGAAATCTTGGAGTGAAAAGGATAGATTTTTAGAACCTTAGTTTCAAAAACACACGGATACTTGAGTACTAACAAAACAGGTCAGTAAAGCTCCATTTAGAGGTTGGAAAGACTCTTGCTAGTCGTTGACGCTCCTGTTTAAAATAGAATACGATTATTTCGTCTAGTGCCAGTAGTCGATTTTTAAATCTGCATGCTTTTAAGTTAACCTGTTGTCGGTATTAGCTAGCGGGAGTGTTGCCAATTCAATTATAAATGCACCTTTAAATGCAACCTTAAATATTACACCCAGTTACTTTAATACGTAGTTGGGTAGCGTTTTTTTAGCAGGTAATTTTTGCCATAAATGGCTTTCTTTTATTTTAGTCTTTTACTTGGTTTTTTAGCGGCGCAGAACGCGAAAAGGCAAAATAAGTAACCTAACCCCAAATTTTTGACCCAGTGCTAAAAAATCTCTGGTGTCCCACTGTGGATAAACATAAATAAAGTCTCCGTGTTGCCATGGAAAACAAATTCAATGACGTAAAATTTTGCGAAAATATCAGGTCGACATAGTTAAATTCATTTCCCGTACAGTGTTGCTAAAAACAATTCCCCAGATTGTAACTACGACCTTAAATAAATTGTGACACAAAAACAAACATAAGTCACACTTTTTGACACGCAATATCTCGAAAAAACAAGACTTTGTTTTTTCCTGGTATTTAGCTTCTCTATCTCCTATTCAAATGTTTGTACAACGTGTGTACACCTAAACGCCATGATAAATAAAACTCCTTTCATTTTTAATTAAGCTCCAAACAAAATCAGATAGAACTGAAAAATGCAATGTTATTTTTCCCCGCCTTCACAGTGATGCTAATTTTTTTACTAAATTGCAAATTAGAACGGCGAAATTTTAATCTATATTTAAAATTGAAAAATATATTCAAGCTAAAACTAGCACAGCGATTTACTAAAGGAGCTTGGAATTTTTTAAGATGGGCCATATTTGTGCTAGTGCAG